>JAIOJX010000028.1:50573000-55573000 GCA_022376925.1 Tragulus kanchil | reverse complement strand
TGCTGAAAGCAATATGGGAACTAAAGGCCAGTTTCTGTAAAGCCCAGTTGCACTTTTGGGTATTTGATCCTCCCAGGCAGACCTCTCCCAGCACAGACAGACTGATCAGGATCTCATAATCCAAATGCCAACAGAATGTGGGCCAGTGGTGCCCCTGCCGAAGGTGACCGCCATTCTGTTAGGCCAGGTGCCCCCTAGGCAGGAAGTGCCTCTGTCACGATATGTGTGCTAAGTCACTTCAGTTGTGTCTGACTCTTTGTGACCCTATGGACTTTAGCCCGCCAGGCTCCTCTGTCCATGGAATTCTCCAGACAAGAATAGTAGAGTGGGTTGCCATTCCCTTTTCCAGGGGATTTTCCTGACCCAGGAATTGAACCTGGGTCTCCTGCATTGCAGGCAAATTCTTTACCACTGAGCCACTAGGAAGCCCTTGTCACTGTATCTGGAGGTGTAAATAGACATGCTCGTCACTGATTCTAAATGACTGATGTGATGCAGTAATGGGTTATGGGTATCCTCGGCGGTTCAGCGGTACAGGTTATAGGTTTTATGTGCTCATCTTAGCAGAAAAGCAGAACTTTTAGTTGTTTGCAATATGCTTCACTTTTCGTTCATATTTGATTATCTTTATCATCTCTCTATCTGTGACCTGTCAACCTGTCTAATCTAGTTATAGTCACATATTTATCTTAAGAATATCTTCCCTTGGTCAGAAGTTTTGCACAGGCAAGAAGTCATTTGGTATAATCGGGGTGGCTTCTCATAGAGCCGTGGTCCTCGGGACACAGGTGAGGGGTTATCAGAGATTTGTCGCCCCCGCCCATCATGTGGGGAGCCCCACCCGAGGCTCCGTCCTCCAAGCTCTTCCAGGCCACCTCCTCCCAGCTCTTAGCGATGCTCTCATATGACAGACATGCACAGAGCAGCCAGCGATTTCTGCATTTTCAGTCTCTGTTTGGCATTTGTGCACTCAGATGAAATGATTTATGATGACGTGGAGAATGGAGATGAAGGCGGCCACAGCTCTCTGGAGTATGGGTGGAGCTCCAGCGAGTTCGAGAGCTACGAGGAGCAGAGCGACTCGGAGAGCAGAAACGGGGTCCCCCGCCCCTTCCTGCGCAGCGATCACAAAAAACAAGTACGTGTCCCTCCTGTGTGCCTCGGGGACTGTGCCCTCGCATGGATGTGTCCCGTCTGTGTGCCGAGGGGACTATGTTCTTGTGTGGACGTGTGACCGAGCCGTAAGGTGTCATTTTCATTCACAAAATATTTAAATAACTGGTTTTTTAAGATGTTGCTGTATAGTTTGAGGGAACCACCAGATGTTGGCAAAAGAGAAGAGGTCCCTTATTTCCCATAATGGTCTTGGCAGGATGGGAAAATGAACTTTACACAAAAGAAATCCCTCCCGGCCCAAGTGACTCCCTGTTTTGAGTAATTTAAGGGACCTGACCCAGGAATTGAACCTGGGTCTCCTGCATTGCAGGCAAATTCTTTACCACTGAGCCACTAGGAAGCCCTTGTCACTGTATCTGGAGGTGTAAATAGACATGCTCGTCACTGATTCTAAATGACTGATGTGATGCAGTAATGGGTTATGGGTATCCTCGGCGGTTCAGCGGTACAGGTTATAGGTTTTATGTGCTCATCTTAGCAGAAAAGCAGAACTTTTAGTTGTTTGCAATATGCTTCACTTTTCGTTCATATTTGATTATCTTTATCATCTCTCTATCTGTGACCTGTCAACCTGTCTAATCTAGTTATAGTCACATATTTATCTTAAGAATATCTTCCCTTGGTCAGAAGTTTTGCACAGGCAAGAAGTCATTTGGTATAATCGGGGTGGCTTCTCATAGAGCCGTGGTCCTCGGGACACAGGTGAGGGGTTATCAGAGATTTGTCGCCCCCGCCCATCATGTGGGGAGCCCCACCCGAGGCTCCGTCCTCCAAGCTCTTCCAGGCCACCTCCTCCCAGCTCTTAGCGATGCTCTCATATGACAGACATGCACAGAGCAGCCAGCGATTTCTGCATTTTCAGTCTCTGTTTGGCATTTGTGCACTCAGATGAAATGATTTATGATGACGTGGAGAATGGAGATGAAGGCGGCCACAGCTCTCTGGAGTATGGGTGGAGCTCCAGCGAGTTCGAGAGCTACGAGGAGCAGAGCGACTCGGAGAGCAGAAACGGGGTCCCCCGCCCCTTCCTGCGCAGCGATCACAAAAAACAAGTACGTGTCCCTCCTGTGTGCCTCGGGGACTGTGCCCTCGCATGGATGTGTCCCGTCTGTGTGCCGAGGGGACTATGTTCTTGTGTGGACGTGTGACCGAGCCGTAAGGTGTCATTTTCATTCACAAAATATTTAAATAACTGGTTTTTTAAGATGTTGCTGTATAGTTTGAGGGAACCACCAGATGTTGGCAAAAGAGAAGAGGTCCCTTATTTCACATAATGGTCTTGGCAGGATGGGAAAATGAACTTTACACAAAAGAAATCCCTCAGCAGGCCCTAAGTGACTCCCTGTTTTGAGTAATTTAAGGGAGTTAGGAAGCATTCCCTGGACGTTTGTGCTGTGCGCCCGGCCAGCTGCCTGGATGGAGCTGGGCTGGGGGACACAGCACAGCCCGCTGTCCTTTACCGGATGTTGTGAGCCCGAGTTCCCAGCACAAACAGGAAGATACAAAAATAGAATGTTTTACAGAAGGATGTTACAGAACAAAAGCCCCTACCCCTCCCAGGACTCTCCTTCCTTAATGAGACAGACCTGAGGCCAGGCTCCAGGGTGAAGGAGTAGCTTCCGGGCTGTCTGCAGGCTGGTGGTTGTAGGTGGGAACCTGAGTCCTGCTCACTGAGGGGTCTGCTGGCCAGTGGTAACTCCCCCAATTCTCTTGTTGTTGGCTGTTTGGGCTGTTGGTAAGAGTGCCTGGTACGACCATCCATGGTCACGTGAGGCTGACACGCAGGCTGCGTGTGGACAGGGGCTGCGGTGTGCCCTGCCATCACGATATCATCGATAAGTCACCGTGAGTCACCAAACAGGCTGCATGCCCACGGCCAGGCTGGCGGGCTCCTGGCGCGGCCTCCACACCCGTGCGGCTTCCAGGCCATCACGGGTGCTTCGTGTTTTCATATTCCATAATCTCTGCCTGAAACGCAAGAAGACTGCCAGCTGCTGGTGGGCAGCCCAAGGACTCGATGTTTATTTCTTTATTTATGTATTTCTTGGCAGCTTGCAGGACCTTAGTTCCCCAACCAGGGATCAAACCCGTGTCCCCTCCACTGGGGGCACAGTGTCTTAACCACTGGGCCGCCAGGGAAGTCCCCCAACGACTCAATATTATTAACAAGCTTTTCCAGGAACGTGGCTCTCCTGTCACCAGAGTTACGACAGCTGAGGCTGGACCAGTGAGTGAAGCCACATCCGTAGTTTTATTCAGACCTGGTAACTAAGGTGACACTTGGCTTGTTACGGCTGAGCCCAGCATTCCAGATTTAAATGGAGATTGTAAGTATGGTGCAGGGGCCTGATTTCAACAGGATGGAGCACCCAGTGGGGCTCGGAGAGCAGTTAAGACAGTCCTAATTGTCGTCTTCAGCGGCCCTGCTGGGTTACATGCAACCTGGCCTGGTCAGGGGACGGCCCGTGGGCTGTGGACACGATTTCTGGGCAGAGACACCGCCCTCGTGGCCGTCCAGGGGGACCCGCATTCCCAGAGGCACCGCCGAAAGGCTACTGGAGGAGGTCGGGCTGCCCAGTAGTGCAGGTGGCTGGACAGCCAGCCCGGGCGGCCCTGTGCACAGAGTCCACACGAGGGCCATCGTGTGTCCCGGCCATCATGTGTCCTTGCTGTTAACAAGTCCCTAGTTCCCTAGTTTAAAGAGTCGTATTTCAGAAGCTGTCAAAGAAGACTGACTTTTCAGACGGTCTCAGATTTGATCAGAAATTGCCCAGGTGTCCTTGTCTGGGGAGCGGGGACACGCTCACTACAGAGCAGGGCCTCGGTCTGCATGTTGGAGACGTGTGGGATCAGGTGAGGACTGAGTTACGAGACCCCACCCCATCCCTGGGGGCTGCAGAGGAAGTCACGCCACTTTGGAGACTTAAAAGTCGACGTGACCGTCCCCAAACCACGCCCCTCTCCGTCAGTCTGGCATTCAAGTTTCTTTCACTTCGGTGCTGCCATAGAGGAATGGTTTTATACGTATTTCTGCATTTTGGGTCGTTTTAATTTCGGTGAAATGTAAATGCGTGATGGTGCCCAGATTTCCCTGTGCGTTCACTAGCTCTTGTTTGGCACCGAAGAGGCTCACCCGAGTCTGTGCTCTGCCGACGTGTTTCACTCACTCATGTGTTTATTTCCGGAGGGCTGGGATGGGGTCCCGGCAGGAGGCCCTTGGGAACGTCCCCACAGTGTCTTAACCACTGGGCCGCCAGGGAAGTCCCCCAACGACTCAATATTATTAACAAGCTTTTCCAGGAACGTGGCTCTCCTGTCACCAGAGTTACGACAGCTGAGGCTGGACCAGTGAGTGAAGCCACATCCGTAGTTTTATTCAGACCTGGTAACTAAGGTGACACTTGGCTTGTTACGGCTGAGCCCAGCATTCCAGATTTAAATGGAGATTGTAAGTATGGTGCAGGGGCCTGATTTCAACAGGATGGAGCACCCAGTGGGGCTCGGAGAGCAGTTAAGACAGTCCTAATTGTCGTCTTCAGCGGCCCTGCTGGGTTACATGCAACCTGGCCTGGTCAGGGGACGGCCCGTGGGCTGTGGACACGATTTCTGGGCAGAGACACCGCCCTCGTGGCCGTCCAGGGGGACCCGCATTCCCAGAGGCACCGCCGAAAGGCTACTGGAGGAGGTCGGGCTGCCCAGTAGTGCAGGTGGCTGGACAGCCAGCCCGGGCGGCCCTGTGCACAGAGTCCACACGAGGGCCATCGTGTGTCCCGCCATCATGTGTCCTTGCTGTTAACAAGTCCCTAGTTCCCTAGTTTAAAGAGTCGTATTTCAGAAGCTGTCAAAGAAGACTGACTTTTCAGACGGTCTCAGATTTGATCAGAAATTGCCCAGGTGTCCTTGTCTGGGGAGCGGGGACACGCTCACTACAGAGCAGGGCCTCGGTCTGCATGTTGGAGACGTGTGGGATCAGGTGAGGACTGAGTTACGAGACCCCACCCCATCCCTGGGGGCTGCAGAGGAAGTCACGCCACTTTGGAGACTTAAAAGTCGACGTGACCGTCCCCAAACCACGCCCCTCTCCGTCAGTCTGGCATTCAAGTTTCTTTCACTTCGGTGCTGCCATAGAGGAATGGTTTTATACGTATTTCTGCATTTTGGGTCGTTTTAATTTCGGTGAAATGTAAATGCGTGATGGTGCCCAGATTTCCCTGTGCGTTCACTAGCTCTTGTTTGGCACCGAAGAGGCTCACCCGGAGTCTGTGCTCTGCCGACGTGTTTCACTCACTCATGTGTTTATTTCCCGAGAGCCGGAGGGCTAGGATGGGGGTCCCGGGGCAGGAGGCCCTTGGAGTGTGAACGTCCCCACAGACGCTGCTCCAGCCAGCTCCTGTGAGACCGCCCGGAGGCACCGGGCGGGGCGTGCTGTGGACGCGTGTCTCTTTGTGCTATAGCTCTCCCACGACCTAACCCGCTTAAAGGAGCACTATGAGAGAAAGATGAGAGAGCTGATGGCAAGCACGGTGGGCGCAGTAGAGATTCAGCAGCTAAAGCACAAACACGAACTGAAGGTGTGTGGCTCCCGCTGCAAACGCTTCTGCAGAAGCAGACTTGCTCATGCGCAAGCTCGGCCCCTGGGCTGCGGCGGTTCTCACGGTGCGGTCCAGGGAGCCCCAGGCCTCCCCTCCAGGCGGCAGCCAGCTCCCTCGATGCTGGGGTGTCCTCTGCCTCCGTCCTTCCGGGCTTGTGACCCACACACGCTGGGACGTGGGACCCGCCGTCTCCACACCAGACTCAAGGCAGGTCTCCCCATGTGCAAAACAAGGCACTTTTTTGGTCATTTTGGAAAACAATACTTTTTCATAAAATGTTCTCTAAAATAAAGTGTAATAGGTTTATTATCTACAACATGGATATTAAATATTCACCTTTCTCCGTTTCAACTCCTCATACAGTAAATACAGACAAGCACACCAGGTAAACCGAAGCCCTTGGGCTGCTGGGTGGCTTGTGAGCGTGGAGGGCTCCTGAGACCGCAGAGCTGAGAACTGCTGGCTTCAATGTCGTGACGTCCGCTGTCTGAGATGGGTTTTAAAAGGGCACTGTCAAGTAGCCTCACTTCAGCCGGATCTGCTGTCCTTTGATGCCTCTCATTTGTTCAGGGTTGAGGGGCAGCAGGGGTTCCTCAGAAACGTCCCTGCCATCGCCACGGCTCTGCTTCATGACTTTCAACCCTGGAGCGGAGCCCCCGGAATCTCAGCATCTCCTTCCGCTCCGCGTTGGGCTGGTCCCCAGGCAGGAAACAGGCGGCAGCCCCCAGGAGACAGTCAGAGGCTGGTGGGGGCTTCCGGGCAGCGCAGAGAGGTGTGTGAGGGAGGCCGGCTCAGCAAACAGATGGACATGTACTCATGGATCGGACGGGAAGTGCAGTGAGCCACAGGGCGGGGCGACCATCCAGGGCAGCCACGTGTCTCTGCCTGGCCTGTGGCTGGTGGTCGTGTGACCCCCGGCATCCATTCCCGCTCCCTGGAACGCAGCACCTGCCTGGCTTTACCTGGAGCTGAGGCTTGGCCACTCGGGCCGCCGGCCTGTCCCTCTGTTCCTAGTTCTCTGACTCCTAGAAGGGAACGTGGCTGGGGTCGGGCTGCAGGTCCAGGAGAAGGAGCGGGGATCTGGGGAGACGGTGGGGAAGGAGCTGAGGGGAGGTGTCTGGCAGCGGGGCAGGGTGAAGGTGGCGTGGAGAGAAGGCGTGGCCAGCTGCTGTCCAGGGTGGTCTCCAGACATGGGTTTGGTTGAAGGGAGGCAGGAGTAGAGGCGGCAGTGGGGGCTTGGTGGCCTCTAACCTGGCAGCGCGGGTGGTGGTGGAATGTCAGGCCCTGGAGTCGGGGTCGAGCAGGCAGTGTGACCTGGGTTTGGTTTCCATCGGATCGGGTGGAGGCTTGGCACACATCCTCAGGGAGGCGGCCTGTGCGTGGGGACAGAGAGGAACTGCAGAGTTGCTTCAGGCTGGAGTCATGAGCATCCGGCACCAGGCTGGGGGCTCCTCGAGTGGGTACCCCAAGGAGCATGGCTGCTGCACCAGGGTGCACACTTGGGTTGGACCGCTGAGTCAGCCAAGCCTAAGTCCCCAAGAGCCCCTCAGTGAGTGGGACTTTGCACAAATGGAGGCTCAGTCCTGGGAGGCCCAGGAGGGAGAAAGAGGCCCTGGAGGGAGGCCAGGCCACAGCCCCGGAGGTGAGTGGGGGGTGCTAAGCACCCGCCACCCCTCGGGAGGATTATAGGAGGATGAAGAGGTGGTCAGTGTCGATGGACTGAAAGGTATTGGTCTGTTTTTTAAGAGGCCATCTGGGTTTTCTCTAAATGATCAATCACTTGGTGCCAGATGGCCAGTAGATCCAGCGTTAGATTCTGAAGGACAAGAAATGTGGATAAAATGCAAAGCACATTGCTAGGCACTTTGGGCACTGGTGGCCAGTCTAAGTATTGTGCCAGGACCTGTAGGAACAAGAGTGAGCATGCTCCCTTGCAGTAGGTGGTGGGCTTCCTGACCTTCCAGTCTCGGCAGAGGAGGGGGTCTGCTTGTCCTTCCTGAGAGCCATCCATCCCTCTGTCCGTATCCCGGCAGGTAGTCAAGCAGGTACAGTGGGTCCTGGGCACAGTCAATACTAAGGGCCTGCGAGCCACGGGACCAGCCTCCAGTGCGAGCCCAGAGGGAGGCCGGCAGGCGTTGAGTGGCCGAGCCCAGCGGTGGGGTCTTCCCTGTCTCCTGCGAACTGCCTGTTAACCTCAGGCAAGCCTGCTGGCATCCGTGCCCTCAGTTTCTCCACACTCAGCTTCTCCAGAGGTCATTGCAAGTGTTTGTAATAAAAACTGAAGGAGGACTTTTAAACACAGCAGGAGACATTTTAAAAACTATGTTAAGAAAGGACTCGGCAAAGTCTGTTTTTCCTTTTTTTCATAAACCAGTGAAACCAAAACAGCCCCAAGAAACACAACAGCCAGGAAACCTCTCCCTGATCAAAAAGCTAGTTTCAGATGATGTTTCAAGATGGAACTACTTGACAGTATTCTTTTAAAGTGGATTGAGAGCAGCGAGGGGTTTTCATGGAGCCGCCCAGCCTCACCTGCCTGCCCTTCCCCCAGATGCAGAAGCTGGTGAGGGCCGCGCGAGAGGGCACCAAGGACGGGCTGGAGAAGACGAAGGCTGCGGTGAAGCGGGGCCGCTCCTTCATCAGGACCAAGTCCTTCGTCTCTGCAGGTGCGCCTCGCCGGGGCCCCTCCTGGGTGGGCGCAGAATGACAGAAGGAGACTGAATTCTCACAGAGGGTGGATTTTGCTCCCCAGGCAGCTCCTCTCAGCAGTCGGGTGATGGGAGTCCCTGGCTGTCCCGCCAGGAGCCGGGTTCTCAGCAGGGTCCTGGGGGCACCCTGCGCGCTTCCCCGGTTTAAATGATCAATCACTTGGTGCCAGATGGCCAGTAGATCCAGCGTTAGATTCTGAAGGACAAGAAATGTGGATAAAATGCAAAGCACATTGCTAGGCACTTTGGGCACTGGTGGCCAGTCTAAGTATTGTGCCAGGACCTGTAGGAACAAGAGTGAGCATGCTCCCTTGCAGTAGGTGGTGGGCTTCCTGACCTTCCAGTCTCGGCAGAGGAGGGGGTCTGCTTGTCCTTCCTGAGAGCCATCCATCCCTCTGTCCGTATCCCGGCAGGTAGTCAAGCAGGTACAGTGGGTCCTGGGCACAGTCAATACTAAGGGCCTGCGAGCCACGGGACCAGCCTCCAGTGCGAGCCCAGAGGGAGGCCGGCAGGCGTTGAGTGGCCGAGCCCAGCGGTGGGGTCTTCCCTGTCTCCTGCGAACTGCCTGTTAACCTCAGGCAAGCCTGCTGGCATCCGTGCCCTCAGTTTCTCCACACTCAGCTTCTCCAGAGGTCATTGCAAGTGTTTGTAATAAAAACTGAAGGAGGACTTTTAAACACAGCAGGAGACATTTTAAAAACTATGTTAAGAAAGGACTCGGCAAAGTCTGTTTTTCCTTTTTTTCATAAACCAGTGAAACCAAAACAGCCCCAAGAAACACAACAGCCAGGAAACCTCTCCCTGATCAAAAAGCTAGTTTCAGATGATGTTTCAAGATGGAACTACTTGACAGTATTCTTTTAAAGTGGATTGAGAGCAGCGAGGGGTTTTCATGGAGCCGCCCAGCCTCACCTGCCTGCCCTTCCCCCAGATGCAGAAGCTGGTGAGGGCCGCGCGAGAGGGCACCAAGGACGGGCTGGAGAAGACGAAGGCTGCGGTGAAGCGGGGCCGCTCCTTCATCAGGACCAAGTCCTTCGTCTCTGCAGGTGCGCTCCTCGCCGGGGCCCCTCCTGGGTGGGCGCAGAATGACAGAAGGAGACTGAATTCTCACAGAGGGTGGATTTTGCTCCCCCAGGCAGCTCCTCTCAGCAGTCGGGTGATGGGAGTCCCTGGCTGTCCCGCCAGGAGCCCGCGGGTTCTCAGCAGGGTCGTTCGTACAGAACGTGATCATGGGGATGTGTTCCCAGCACCCGGGCTCCTGCGCGCGCTTCCTGCCCCTTCAGGACTGAGGCTGAGCAGAGGCAGGCTCTCAGGACCTGTGTGCTGCTGTTTTCAAGGTCCTCTGGTCACTTTTCTGTGCAGCTGGGCCTTTGTACTACTGAATTAGATAATCTCCATCTCCAGGCTTTTATTACCTAAAGATTCCTGTGCTTTTCTGGTTTCTAGACATTTGGTGGGTTCATTAGGTGACTGACTTAGCTGCATCTCAATTCTTAGACATAAGTCTAGTTTGGGTTTTACATTTTTGATTTGGGGGAAGTTGTGCTTTTTCAGAGTTCCCGTGAGAAAGGCAGAAAGTCAGCAGGTTTCTGAGTCTCCCTCGGTTTTATCTGACCGTCCACTGTTGGTGCTCAGTGACTCAGAGCTGCCTTTGTTTCCGACTGTGGTATGTTACAGATGCAGAAAATGAATTGCCTATTCCGACTCTGCCACCTAGGCGTTCCAACGCTACCTCTCCCTCTTGAAGTTAGATTTTCAAATAGTAAACACTTCCAACAAGCCCTGCATTCCTCTTGTGGGTAGGGGGAGTACCTTCTTGGGTTTGTTAAAGCTTCTCTCCGCTCATCCCTGGCCGGGAAGGACTGAGGGGCTAAGGCGTTGCTCGCGGCGTGGCTCTGACAGCCAGTGTTACTGTCTGTGATGTTGTGACCGTCCAGTGTCAGCGTCAGACCAGCAAGCTCCGTCTTCCTTTAAGACCACAGATCCTGTCTTGAGGAGGAGCAGAACATGTTTATTGACGTGGACTGCAAGCACCCTGAAGCCGTCCTCACCCCCATGCCGGAAGGCTTGTCTCAGCAGCAGGTAGGGAGCGGGGGCGGGGCTGGCACCAGGGCGGCTGTGCTGGGTGGGTGTGACCCGCGTCACGGGCTCCCGGCCTCTCCATCCAGCCGGCCTCTCCTGGGGCAGCAGGGAGAGGGCCAGCCCGCAGTGGGCCTCCGGGGCCTGGGCAGCAGCCGTGGCCTGGGCTCGGGCCTCTCAGTCCTCAAATATGTTGAGTGTGCCTCCCATGTGATTGTGAGCATGCGTGGAAGGTCTTCTCTGTGGGAGTTGTTCATGCTCATTCGCACCGTCTGCTCGTCTCCGCCAAGAGACCAGAGGTGAGCGTGTGAGGCGTGTGCAGGCCCGAGTCTGAGGCTGAAATGCAGATTTCCAGTAACTCGTGAAGTTAGCACAGGTAAACGGATTTCTCAATCTCTGAGCATAAGCAGCAGAAGGGAAAAACGCAGTGGTTTCCATTTGATTGTGTCTGGGTGAAAGGAGAGGGGGGCGTGAGCCGGGAGGCCTCGGGGGAGGGCTCGGAAGGGATGTGGTTTGACTCCTCCCACGGGGGAAGCCTGATCAGTTCACAGAGACTGGGCGAGCCGACAGACATGCGGCGGCACAGACCGGGGCGGGCGGGGCGGGGACGGGTGTCCTCGGCAGAGACAAAAGCACGCGTCATACGCACGACCCGCACGCACACGTGTGGCACGCAGACAGAACCACGTAACTCCCTACGGCCAGTTCAGAGCCGAGTAGGAAAGCTGAGCCGCGTTGAAGGGGCTGTCGGGGGCTGTTAGTGATCGGCCAGGACAGAGGGGTCGCTGGCACTTGGTTGGGTGGACGGGGTCAGGAGAGCAGGGCTGCAGGTGCCGAGTGAAGCATCGGGTGTGGGCACTGCACCGTGAGAGCCAGGCGCACCCCTTGCCACCCCTCGCCCCCTCCAGCCATGCACGGAATCTTGGGAAGCCTGAGACCTGGGGACCCACCCGGGTGTGCTGTTCTCATGTCAGGTTTAACTGAGGGGGGCCCGACCTGCGGGGTTCCTGGGATGAGGGCAGACGTGGGATTTTATTTTGTATCTTTTGGTTGTCTTAATACCAACTCCAGGTCCTCTGACTTGATAATACATCAGGGTCATTTCGGGAAAATAAAATGTATGTTTAACTCCTGGGCTAGATCCCTCCCCAAGTGCCCAAATAGCTGACTCCAGCCTTGAGACAGTGTCTGGGAACCTGAATATGACCCTCTGCAGTTTGGGGGTGGTTAAACGGTTGTCACGGGAGCACCTGGGCAAGCGTGGCGCTGGCCTCTCATCCTAATTGTTGAGGGTGCCTCCCATGTGATTGTGAGCATGCGTGGAAGGTCTTCTCTGTGGGAGTTGTTCATGCTCATTCGCACCGTCTGCTCGTCTCCGCCAAGAGACCAGAGGTGAGCGTGTGAGGCGTGTGCAGGCCCGAGTCTGAGGCTGAAATGCAGATTTCCAGTAACTCGTGAAGTTAGCACAGGTAAACGGATTTCTCAATCTCTGAGCATAAGCAGCAGAAGGGAAAAACGCAGTGGTTTCCATTTGATTGTGTCTGGGTGAAAGGAGAGGGGGGCGTGAGCCGGGAGGCCTCGGGGGAGGGCTCGGAAGGGATGTGGTTTGACTCCTCCCACGGGGGAAGCCTGATCAGTTCACAGAGACTGGGCGAGCCGACAGACATGCGGCGGCACAGACCGGGGCGGGCGGGGCGGGGACGGGTGTCCTCGGCAGAGACAAAAGCACGCGTCATACGCACGACCCGCACGCACACGTGTGGCACGCAGACAGAACCACGTAACTCCCTACGGCCAGTTCAGAGCCGAGTAGGAAAGCTGAGCCGCGTTGAAGGGGCTGTCGGGGGCTGTTAGTGATCGGCCAGGACAGAGGGGTCGCTGGCACTTGGTTGGGTGGACGGGGTCAGGAGAGCAGGGCTGCAGGTGCCGAGTGAAGCATCGGGTGTGGGCACTGCACCGTGAGAGCCAGGCGCACCCCTTGCCACCCCTCGCCCCCTCCAGCCATGCACGGAATCTTGGGAAGCCTGAGACCTGGGGACCCACCCGGGTGTGCTGTTCTCATGTCAGGTTTAACTGAGGGGGGCCCGACCTGCGGGGTTCCTGGGATGAGGGCAGACGTGGGATTTTATTTTGTATCTTTTGGTTGTCTTAATACCAACTCCAGGTCCTCTGACTTGATAATACATCAGGGTCATTTCGGAACATAAAATGTATGTTTAACTCCTGGGCTAGATCCCTCCCCCAAGTGCCCAAATAGCTGACTCCAGCCTTGAGACAGTGTCTGGGAACCTGAATATGACCCTCTGCAGTTTGGGGGTGTATGAGTTGTGGGATCCCACCGTCGTCTCAGAGCGAGGGGACTGTGTGCCTGTGGTTTGATCACGGGAGCACCTGCCCTTTAAACTCTTTCATCCTTCACTTAAATCCTTCAGTGCCCTAAGGGTTGATTTTTGTCTCGTCTTGTGAAGGAGCCCTCGTTTTCACAAGGAAGACTCTACCAGAGGCAGCTCGTGCGTAGGCCGTGCCCTCTGCCACCAGGTGGCGCCGTGGTTCCTGTGAGGAGGCCTCCCAGGGCTACGCTGCGGGGTTCCGGGTTGGGGCAGGGTGTTAGGAGCAACCTTGCTGTAATTTTAGGCTCTACTTCCCATTTATTGGCAAAATCAACTTTCCAAACTGTGTGTAAACTGGATGGAAGTGCCAGGTGTCGTCAGTGGTCTCCAACAGGCGTCTTACTGCCGGAAGCTTGTGCTTGCGTGTCCTCGGGTCGTGGGAACACACCCCAAAGTGATGTCACTGCTTAAAATGCAGGTGTCTCGGATCCGGAGGGTTTTGCTTCTGGAAGTGACTTTGTTGATCCACTCGCTGCATTCTTAGCCTTGTAGGCTTTGAGTGGCCTCAGAACAAAGCACAGCTATACCTCCACCTTCCAAAGGCTTTCTGTTTGTCTTTTGCTTGCTTTTAAACATTGGAGTAATGATTTTAGATAAGTGTCGCCAATAGCATTCTTTGAGGGAAGACTGCAAAGTTTTTCCTGGACTTTAGGTGTATATGAAGTGTACATGAGCCCCATGTATTTCCATGCCGGGCACACAGAATACCGTCAGTTCGTTCTCATTGGATATTGGATGAGTGAATGAAATTGTTATTAATGCCGTGATTTAATTGTGTTGCTAGAGGTGTGGTTTATAATTTGAGGTTTAAAAACTGATGGGGGGCTTCCCTGGTGGTCCAGTGGGTAAGGACACCGCCTTGCAGTGCAAGGGGCACCGGTTCGATCCCTGGCCTGGAAAGATCCCACGTGCTGTGGAGCGGCCGGACTGATGTGTCCAATCACCGAGCCGGAGCTCTGGAGCGCATGCGCCCAGAGCCGGCTCTGCAACAACAGACGCCATCGCGATGGGAGGCCCACAGGAGCCAAAGAACGAAGACGAATGAAAATAGAGAAATGAAAGACCAATAGAAATGGCCTGCCCGCTCCCCTCCCTCCCCAACCCGACCCCTGCCCAAAGTAAATAAATAAATAAATCTTTTAAAAAAAAAAAAATTGATGGGAACTATGTCTTGTGCCCATCATGGTAGGTCGTTGACCATCTAATACATTTTAAGGCCTTGGGAGGTTTAATGCATGTGCTGTTTTGAAAACAAACTTCTTTATCAATACGCCTCAGCAGAAGTTAAAGCTACCTGCTGTATTTTCTGAGGCCGTTTTAACCATGGTTTCAAACTCCCAACAGGTCGTAAGAAGATACATTCTGGGCTCGATCGTCGACAGCGAGAAGAACTACGTGGATGCTCTTAAGAGAATATTGGAGGTACCCAAATAGGGCCTGTGATGTTTAAACCATGTGCCAGGTGTCGTCAGTGGTCTCCAACAGGCGTCTTACTGCGGAAGCTTGTGCTTGCGTGTCCTCGGTCGTGGGAACACACCCCAAAGTGATGTCACTGCTTAAAATGCAGGTGTCTCGGATCCGGAGGGTTTTGCTTCTGGAAGTGACTTTGTTGATCCACTCGCTGCATTCTTAGCCTTGTAGGCTTTGAGTGGCCTCAGAACAAAGCACAGCTATACCTCCACCTTCCAAAGGCTTTCTGTTTGTCTTTTGCTTGCTTTTAAACATTGGAGTAATGATTTTAGATAAGTGTCGCCAATAGCATTCTTTGAGGGAAGACTGCAAAGTTTTTCCTGGACTTTAGGTGTATATGAAGTGTACATGAGCCCCATGTATTTCCATGCCGGGCACACAGAATACCGTCAGTTCGTTCTCATTGGATATTGGATGAGTGAATGAAATTGTTATTAATGCCGTGATTTAATTGTGTTGCTAGAGGTGTGGTTTATAATTTGAGGTTTAAAAACTGATGGGGGGCTTCCCTGGTGGTCCAGTGGGTAAGGACACCGCCTTGCAGTGCAAGGGGCACCGGTTCGATCCCTGGCCTGGAAAGATCCCACGTGCTGTGGAGCGGCCGGACTGATGTGTCCAATCACCGAGCCGAAGCTCTGGAGCGCATGCGCCCAGAGCCGGCTCTGCAACAACAGACGCCATCGCGATGGGAGGCCCACAGGAGCCAAAGAACGAAGACGAATGAAAATAGAGAAATGAAAGACCAATAGAAATGGCCTGCCCGCTCCCCTCCCTCCCCAACCCGACCCCTGCCCAAAGTAAATAAATAAATAAATCTTTTAAAAAAAAAAAAATTGATGGGAACTATGTCTTGTGCCCATCATGGTAGGTCGTTGACCATCTAATACATTTTAAGGCCTTGGGAGGTTTAATGCATGTGCTGTTTTGAAAACAAACTTCTTTATCAATAAGCCTCAGCAGAAGTTAAAGCTACCTGCTGTATTTTCTGAGGCTGTTTTTAACCATGGTTTCAAACTCCCAACAGGTCGTAAGAAGATACATTCTGGGCTCGATCGTCGACAGCGAGAAGAACTACGTGGATGCTCTTAAGAGAATATTGGAGGTACCCAAATACTGTGTTGTTTTGTTTTTCTATGAACCTGTGGATTATAAAATACTCAAATCTGGAAAATTCTTAAAACACTCTGAGAATTGTTAACTATATATTGATACGTTGACATCACAAGTCACATGGTTTATCTGGGCATACACATAATTACAAGGGTGAGTTTCTCCATGTTCCTTCTTGAGTCTGAGAAAAGCCTGTGCCGTCCTTGTTGGTTTCTGCCTCAGCAATATGAGAAGCCCCTCTCAGAGATGGAGCCCAAGGTCCTGAGCGAGAGGAAGCTGAAGATGGTCTTCTACCGGGTCAAGGAGGTGCTGCAGTGCCACTGCCTGTTCCAGATCGCGCTGGCCAGCCGCGTGGCCGAGTGGGACTCAGTGGAAATGATTGGCGACGTCTTCGTGGCCTCGGTAACTGGGCTGCTGCGCATGGAGGCTCTGCAGGGCTGCCCTGGGCTCCAGGGCCCCCTTGCCTCTTCCTCAGAGGCCTGGAGTGGGGGGACTCCTGCAGGCCTGAGCCTGGCTGCCCCCTGGCAGACCCTGCGGAGGCCCGTCTGCAGTCAGGAAGCTCTGCACAGGCGTGCACCCCAAGGGAGGGCTGTGGAAAGGAACACCCAGGCGCTCAGGTGCCCCGAAGCATTTCAGATCACACACGGTCAGCATTCCCGCCGTCCCCCCGAGCCTCTCTAGGGATGGTTAGGTCAGGGCGTGGGGACCTTCGGTCCTGGAGGCCAAGTTCACAAAGCGCCAGTGGGAGCGCAGACTGCCTGCGTTCGCCATCTTTACCTGTTCCTGGCCGTGGTCAGGAACATTTCCTAACCGACACCCAGACAGCCACGGCTTTGAGCAAGTGCACCGGGGTCGGCAGAGCAAGAGCAGCAGGCATCTGTCGACTCTGCTTAAAGAAAACTTTCACGCAGTCATAATGAAGTTTATTCTGTGAGAACATAGACTGAGGGGCGGTCATTAGAGCAGGTGTCCTGCCCTTGACCGTAAGCTTGGCAAGGAGGCAGCGGGCTCGCCTTGTCTTTGTTTCTTGACTTTCTTCTGTGTTGCAGTTTTCTAAGTCCATGGTGCTGGACGCTTACAGTGAATATGTGAATAACTTCAGCACAGCTGTGGCAATCCTTAAGAAAACGTGTGCTACAAAACCTGCTTTCCTTGAATTTTTAAAGGTAAACACTTTTCATTTTTTTTATGCATGTTTTAACACCCTCTGATATCAGGTTCGATGTCAAGATATTTGGTAGGGAAATTTTCCCAAATCTTCCTTCTAAATGTATAATGTAATTTATTGTAAAGATTTTATTACCAAGGGGGAGGGGACTGTTGCCGGCTGCTGCTCAGCTCAGAGTTAGGCATTGGAGTCTGGTCAGAGGGCCCCGTGGCCTCTGGGTTGGGCAGTGAGCAGAACCCCTGAGGGTGAGCCCCATGGTGGTGGTGGCGCTGCGCGGTTTGTCCCTCCTCTGCCCTCAGGAGGTGCTCCCCACCCTCCCGGGAGCGGCTGCCGGGAGGAGGTGTGGCCGGGTGATGGCCGTCTCGGTGGGGTGCTCCTCCCCAGGGCTGCGTCCACGCGGGTGAGCAGGTGGCGGGCGATGCTGGCTGAGCCGGGGTGACAGCCTTGTCCCCGCAGCAGTGTCAGGAGTCCAGCCCCGACCGCGTCACGCTGCACAGCCTGATGATGAAGCCCATCCAGAGGTTCCCGCAGTTCATCCTGCTGCTGCAGGTGAGGCTCCCGAGCGGCGTGCCAGTGGTCCCGCCCTCCCGGACCCGCTGTCCGTCCACGTTCAAGCGTCTGCTTGTGTAGCCGCGGGCTGTCAGCCCCACCCCCGACCTCCCGGGGTGCTTACATCAGGGTGGGGCTGGGGGTGGCAGGATGGGCTGGGGAGGTCGGTCTGCGAAGTTGCCCAGCTGACAGCGCCTGGCACATAGATGTCCCTCTTGGAAGCCGACTTGGCGTCTGGAGTTGGGTACCTGGGTGCAGGGGGTGACCGCGCTGCTCCGCCCTGGCAGACGGCGCTCAGAGCCGGGCACTAGGACCTACGAGTGGGACGGGGACCCTCACCGTCTGTGGGTCCCCTGGTGGGGCTCTTGCTTCCACCTGCAGCCTGAGCGTTACTGGAGCAGAAGTTGCGGGGGTCCTGGTGAGTGGCCGTGATGGGTCTTTTACTGGATATGTGATCTTGTGTTCCTTCCCATCCCCATTGAATAAGTCAGTTTTGTTTTTGCAAAAGGAACTTCGAATGTTCAGCCAAAGCATGATTCACCGAGTTGGTTGTCCTTTCCCAGGGCTGATTTTATCCCCAGAAACAGCGATGCCAGGGCCGCCCCCCAGGGCTGGAGCCGTGCGATGCAGGGGCGGGTGACCATCTGCCCCCACCCAGCCTCACGTGTCCGCCTCCCCTGCCTTGTGTCTCCTGAAGGACATGCTGAAGAACACGCCCCGGGGACACCCCGACCGGCTGCCCCTCCAGATGGCGCTGACGGAGCTCGAGACCCTAGCCGAGAAGCTGAACGAGAGGAAGAGAGACGCCGATCAGCGCTGTGAAATCAAACAGATAGCAAAGGCCGTCAACGAGCGGTACCTGAACAAGGTGGACGGTCTCCCCTCTGTAGGCTGCTGTGCTTGTGCTAACGCGCCGTCGCTCTCTCAGCCACGTGTCACTCATTCCCTGGGAACGTGGCTGTGAGTCCCTGGGCCCAGAGCTGCTGACTGAGGGTCCCCAGAGAGCCCCGGCGTCTCAGACCCTGGAACGTGCCCACGGAGTCTGTGTGCCTTCTCCCGAAAGGGGCGCCTAGGCTGACTGGGTGTCCACCAGGAAGGCTGAGAGCCGCTCTCCTGGCCGAGTCTTACTTTCAGGCTGCCGTGTTCCCTCCTGGTCTGGCTCGAAGCCTAGATGGTCACACGCAGTCTTACTTGTCCCCGTCCACGCATGGACCGAGCGGCGTTTCTTGTGCGAAGGGACACAGAACACAGTGTGAAGGCAGCTCCTCTGCAGAGCTGTTTTCGGCTTCGTGGTTACAAGGCCCTGCTCCTGTCCCAGTGACCTGGTTGTGCTGTTTTTGTCTGGAGCTCTCGTCCAAAGGAAGTGGATCCTGGATATGAGCTGTGTTAAAGACTTGTGTGTAACAGTCTCTGTTGCTAAAGTCACCTTTAGTTTTGTTGGCAATGCGTACCTTCCTACTGGATACTGACACCTAATAATTTCACTACAGGCGCTCTATGGTTGCATATTGTAAGCTCAGGTTTTCCCTGGCTCTCCAAGGGGCTGGTGCAGGAATTTTTATAAGAAGAAAATGGAGTTTTAAGGATATTCTCAGCAGGACTTATGTTGTTTAAATCGTACTTCCCTGTGGTACCCGAATGTGTGGGAACCCAGGACGGCCCGAGTGCACACCTGCGACGATGCCTTGCTGACGATTGGCTCCGTGAGGCTCCACCTTGTCCCTGTGAGGTCGTCTAGCCAGTGTGGACCTCTGGGTCGGGGATTCTGGGTTTCCTTCTGGTCTAAACAGCTAAAAGAAGTCCACCTCTGCACGACTTACAGCATTTTGCCAGTGAATGTGAAGCACCTTTCCTTTGGAACCTGGGAGTGTCTGGTTTGGCTCAGAGAAGTAACATGTGGCCAAACAGGACATCATGTCCCTCTGTTACCCTCCAGGAGAAGTAAAAGCACAGGACAGGGCTTCCCCTGGTGGTCCAGTGGATAAGGACACCGCCTTGCAGTGCAAGGGGCGCCGGTTCGATCCCTGGCCTGGGAAGATCCCACGTGCCGCGGAGCGGCTGGACCGATGTGTCCAATTACCGAGCCGGAGCTCTGGAGCTCATGAGCCCAGAGCCCGCGCTCTGCAGCAACAGACGCCACTGCGATGGGAGGCCTGCACGGGCCAAGGAATGGAGACGGATGGAAAATAGAGAAATGGAAGACCAATAGAAGTGGCCCGCCTGCCCCCCTCCCTCCCCAACCCGACCCCTGCCCCAAAAAAAAAGCACAGGACAAAGGCTCCCGCTTACAGGCACTCCTGGTCGAGACGGTGTCCTAACCTCTGTGAGGACTAGAGTGTGTGTTCTGAGGAGTCACTGAAAGAGAAGGAACGCACGGAGTGACGCATGAAAACAAGCCAACCCTCCATGGCTAAGGCAGCATCTCTTAGCTGGAGAGATGGTGCTCGCCAAAGGAAGTTAGAGTCCTGCCAATGTTTACATTCATTAAAAAAAAAACATGCAGGACTTCCCTGGTGGTCCAAACGTAGGCGCTGTGGATTCAGTCCCCTTAGTCAGGGAGCTAAGACCCCACATGCTGCAGGGTGCGGCCAGACATTAAGTAAGTGAAAAATAGCCACTTTCTGAGCTCCGTGTGGTACACGCACGAAGTGTGATGGGGAACCTAGGGGTTTTCTGTGCAGCAAAGAGAACCCGTGACACTTAGGCGCTGTCTGCTCGTGTCTTTGGGGAGGCTTCTTTCTCATCCGATTTTCTTTTCTGGACTTTGAACGCCCAGCTTCTCAGCAGTGGCAGTCGCTACCTCGTCCGCTCTGACGACGTGATAGAAACCGTCTACAACGACCGGGGGGAGATCGTGAAAACCAAGGAGCGCCGGCTCTTCATGCTCAACGATGTGCTCATGTGCGCCACGGTCAGCGCCCGGTAGGTGGGCGTCCTGGGGGCCAGGGCGCGGTAGGCCGGCGCCTGCCTGGTAAGACGCTCGGCCCTGAGGGTGAGCTCCGGGGTCACGGGTGCAGTCGATGGCTTCGCCTCCCCCTCCCCCTGGACGGTGTGTGTACAGAGCTCAGCGCCTCGTCCTGTGACTTGAGTGGGTCCCAGGAGGGTCCCTGAGTCACTGCTAGGGGAGGTGAGGGGCTGAGGGGCGCTGTAAAGGTTGGGCTGACGCTGGAGCTGGAAATGAACCAGACTTGTTCTCTAACCATCCTGAATCAGCCACGGCTCCTGTCTGTGTCAAACTCTCATTCCTGTTTGTATCATGGTTTAAACTCTTTCCCTTTAACCGCTTTTTTTTTTTTTAACTTCACGCCACAAGTTTTTTCTTAGTTATTTATTATTTTCATCCATCTTTATTCTTTGGCCTGCATGGGCCTCCCATCGCAGTGGCCTCTCTCGCAGAGCACGGGTCTGGGCGCATGTGCTCAGAGTGCTGGCTTCTAACTGGCACAGGGCAAAACTGGGCGGCCTACTCGCACGGAGTGACGATGAAAACCAGCCAGCCCTCCATGGCTAAGGCAGCATCTCTTAGCTGGAGAGATGGTGCTCGCCAAAGGAAGTTAGAGTCCTGCCAATGTTTACATTCATTAAAAAAAAAACATGCAGGACTTCCCTGGTGGTCCAAACGTAGGCGCTGTGGATTCAGTCCCCTTAGTCAGGGAGCTAAGACCCCACATGCTGCAGGGTGCGGCCAGACATTAAGTAAGTGAAAAATAGCCACTTTCTGAGCTCCGTGTGGTACACGCACGAAGTGTGATGGGGAACCTAGGGGTTTTCTGTGCAGCAAAGAGAACCCGTGACACTTAGGCGCTGTCTGCTCGTGTCTTTGGGGAGGCTTCTTTCTCATCCGATTTTCTTTTCTGGACTTTGAACGCCCAGCTTCTCAGCAGTGGCAGTCGCTACCTCGTCCGCTCTGACGACGTGATAGAAACCGTCTACAACGACCGGGGGGAGATCGTGAAAACCAAGGAGCGCCGGCTCTTCATGCTCAACGATGTGCTCATGTGCGCCACGGTCAGCGCCCGGTAGGTGGGCGTCCTGGGGGCCAGGGCGCGGTAGGCCGGCGCCTGCCTGGTAAGACGCTCGGCCCTGAGGGTGAGCTCCGGGGTCACGGGTGCAGTCGATGGCTTCGCCTCCCCCTCCCCCTGGACGGTGTGTGTACAGAGCTCAGCGCCTCGTCCTGTGACTTGAGTGGGTCCCAGGAGGGTCCCTGAGTCACTGCTAGGGGAGGTGAGGGGCTGAGGGGCGCTGTAAAGGTTGGGCTGACGCTGGAGCTGGAAATGAACCAGACTTGTTCTCTAACCATCCTGAATCAGCCACGGCTCCTGTCTGTGTCAAACTCTCATTCCTGTTTGTATCATGGTTTAAACTCTTTCCCTTTAACCGCTTTTTTTTTTTTTAACTTCACGCCACAAGTTTTTTCTTAGTTATTTATTATTTTCATCCATCTTTATTCTTTGGCCTGCATGGGCCTCCCATCGCAGTGGCCTCTCTCGTCGCAGAGCACGGGCTCTGGGCGCATGTGCTCCAGAGTGCTGGCTTCTAACTGGACACACTGGTCCAGCTGCTCCGCAGCACGTGAAATCTTCCGGGGCTAGGGATCGAACCAGTGCCCCTTGCATTGCATGGCGGACTCTTTACCTACTGGGCCACCAGGGAAGCCCTTTAGCTGCTTCTTTATAAAACTATTTTTGAGGCTTTTTCCATTAAATTTGGGTATACGTATACTCTGTGAAAACCCCTGTGGAACCGAGTGGGCGGCCCTGGTGAGAAGGTCCGGGGAGCCTCTCTTGAGTCTCCGAGGAATGAAAAGTCTCTGGAACCATTCCCGTGCTTGTCGCTGAGACCAGGGCTCCTGCTTCTCGCAGCTCCTCCCACGACAGCTGTGTGATGACGTCGGCCGGCCAGCGGTACCTGCTGAAGTGGAGCGTGCCCCTGGGGCAGGTGGAGGTGATCGAGTACGGCGGCAGCGAGGGCGCAGTGGAGAATGGCAGGTGTCCCGTGGTGCCCACGCCCGAGAGCCTGGCGGTGGTGACCGGCACCAAGCCCAGTGAGTGATGCTTCTGTGGGTGAGGTGGCAGGTGTGAGGGACCACGCACTCCTTACGTGGGATGTGCTGGTGACCGTGGACACAGGCCAGCTGTCCCCCATCCGGGCTGGGGGCCCCTGCGGGCTTACAGGGGCCCTGCCCTTGGGGTGCCTTTGTCTTCCTGATCCCCATCCTGAATTGTGCCCACCACCGGCAGCTAGACAGGGCCCTGCTCCCTCCAGGGGCTGGGTCACAAGGCTGCGGACAGGGTCCCAGGGAGTGTGGGCCAGGTCGTGGGCTCAGCCCTGCGCCCCTTGTCCTTCTGTCTCCATGGGGGTCGTGTCCACCTGTACCCCTCACAGTGGACTGGGGGGAGGCTCCTGACACTTGGCGGTGCTTGGTGCTCCTGTGGACAGTTACTGTTACTCAAGGGTCTGCAGAATCTGAACTTGGTGTCGTAGAGGTTACTTTCTTCTTCTTTTTCTTTTTATTTTTTTAATTTTGGCGTCTTTTTATTGATTTCTAAAAATTTTTGGCCTCTTTTATTGGTTTTTTATGTATTCATTTTCATCTATCTTTATTCTTTGGCCTGTGTGGGCCTCCCATGGCAGTGGTCTCTCTCACTGCAGAGCACCTGCTCTGGGCGCATGCGCTCCAGAGTGCTGGCTTGTAATTGGACACACTGGTCCAGCCGCTCTGAGGCACGTGGGATCTGCCCGGGCCAGGGATTGAACTGGTGCCTCTTGCACTGCAAGGCAGACTCTCTATCCGCTGGACCACCAGGGAAGCCCTGATTTTTTATTTATTTTTCATCTATCTTTATTCTTTAGCCTGTATGGGCCTCCCATTGCAGCGGCCTCTCATTACAGAGCACCAGATCTACGCACATGCGCTCCAGAGTGCTGGCTCGTAATTGGACACACCGATCCAGCCACTCCGTGGCATGTGGGATCTTCCTGATCCACGGATCGAACCAGTGCCTCTTGCACTGCCAGGCGGACTCTCTATCCACTGGACTACCAGGGGAGCCCCCTCTTCTTCTTCTTTTAATCCAAGTAAATCTTGGCTGCATGACACTCACGCACCAGCCTCAGGCCCTGAATTGTGGAGCGGGTAAAGTACAGTGAATGGAAACTTCCCATAAATTGTTTTACATATAAAAGGAACCTTTTATAGTTAATGCTGTAATAGTAAATGTAAGTGTATTTGGTAAGTTTTTAGACTGTCCTGCTTCTGACCTGTTCAGAAGGAGGCAGCGTTTGAAAGGCGCAGTTTTTCTGGGTGAGCACACAGGTTCACGTGGGTACGGCGACAGGAAATAGTGACGGCAGGGTCCCTCTGCTGGGGCCTGTTCACTGTTCTCAGCCTGGTGTTAACAGTCATGCATTTGGTGGTTGCCTTGGGAAGCCAGTTCCTCGAGCATGTACTCTTAGACTCTCGAATTGCTAATGGAAAATCATACTCCTGTTTAAACAATGTGCATGCCATCTCAACTAATAACTGAAAAAATGCCAAACGTTATCACAGGTTTTCTTAAGGTTTTCTGAGGAGTGGGGCAGGGAGGGTGGAATAGCCCCAGATTGACTCAGTTGCTAAATGTTTACTTAGAAAAAGCGACATGGCAATCTGAAAGTTCTTAAAAACTTAACTAAATGACTTGGAAGGAGAGCAGGTACGACTGCCTCTTGGGTTTGTGAGCAGAAGTATTGCTTTTGTGCTGATTACCATGGAAGCAAGCCCAAGATAGACTTGTGATCATGATCACCTCGTTGTGCTCAAATCTCCAAGGATGGCTTTGATCCGTGAACTAGACGCTGTGTTACCAGGAACACCGTGTCCTCTCGTTCATTTTCTAGTTTATGGTCCATACTGAACCAGCCTAGGGTAAGAGTCAAGTCAGCCGTATTAAAAAGCAAAATGCAGGATGACTTGATTTTTTTTTTTTTTGGCCACTTCTATTAATCCTTCATGTATTTACCTCCCATCGCAGTGGCCTCTCTTGCCACAGAGTACCGGCTCTGGGCGCATGCGCTCCAGAGCTCCGGCTCGGTAGTTAGACACATCGGTCCAGCCGCTCTGCGGCACGTGGGATCTTTCCAGGCCAGGGATCGAACCGGCGCCCCTTGCACTGCAAGGCGGTGTCCTTACCCACTGGACCACCAGGGAAGCCCCATGGATGACTTGATTTTTAAAATATTATATGCAAGAAAGAATCTGGACTAAGTTTGCTGCTGCACCTGAGCCCGCGATGTTACCAAGAGCTTCCCCTCGGCTACAGCAAATGCAGACACACAGTCCTTGCTGTCCATCAAGAGAAAGTGTCACTTTTCAGAAAACAACTTTCCCTTTATTCTGAATTTAAGGTTGTCCAGCTGCTCAGTTCTGGCCTTACAACCGGCTATACCTCGAAGTCCTTAAAGATAGGACCGAGACCACTGAGTGGCCCCCAGATAGACCCTGCGACCTGAGAAGTTGCTGTAGAGCCAAGGCCCTCGGTCCGTCTCCATCCAGCGAGCCTCCTACTCCTGTGGTTTCAATTACACGTGTGGTTGGATGCCAGGAGAACAAAGGCTGAGGTCAGAGAAGGAAAACACGAGTGTTCCTGATGAGGCGGTAAAACATCTGCCTCTTGGAAGAGAGGGGAGCAGAGTGAACGTGACTGTTGATGCTCAGGGAGTGCTGGCTTCTCAAGTCAAAGAGTTAACCCACGTGCAACGAACGGGTCTGTGTTCTGAACAGATGGCGACAGCGGGCGTTTGACTGGCTGACGTCAGGGCGTGGGTTTGCAGATGGGAAGACTCGGGGGGGCGTGGTCTCCGCCCAGGTGTCCAGAGAAGGGCGCTCTGCAGAGCTGCCGGCCATGCTGTGTCCACGTGTTCAAAATGCTCGTTTAATAGTCTCAGTTCTGTGTTAGTCATGCTGTTTTCAAGCATTTATTACTATTTTCTAACTATGGCATTTCCATGCAACACAGGTCACCCATTTTAAGTGCACAGTGTTCCCAATCTCAGCGCCAAGTGGACAGACAGTGGGGGGCCAGGGTGCGTCAGATGGCGAGTTGAGCGGAGGGCGATGCTGACTTGGGGTGCCCGGCACACAGACGCAGCCAATGCCGTGGGCCCAGATGTTCACCTGGATCCTGGTTTAGTGTGTGGGCTCTGTGGTTTCCCCAGCTGTAAAATGGGTTTAATTTTTAGGTCTGAGCTGTGAAAGGGGAGTGGGGAGTAAATGGTCTTTAAATGCCTTCTTGGTTAAGAAAACTAAAACCTGCTCATTTGATGAGTGTTGGAAGGGCCCTCAAGTCGGGACCGTCTGGGGCTTCTCCTGGCTCCGGGACAGTGTGCTGCTGTCCTGTGCTTACAGAGATGCTGGAAATGGTCCCGGTGCTCGTCAGCATGGCAGCGGTGATGAGGGGTTCATCCTGGTCCGTCCAGGTTCATCTCAGAGGGAGGACTGGTCCTGTGGTGCCGGACAGCAACCTGCCCGTGTGGACAGGGCCCCTTGATCTCAGTGCCAGGCCAAGCGCTTGGGTTCCACAGGCGGGTCTGTGTGGAGGGGTGCTTGCCTGTCTGTGAGCCCCGAGAGTCGCCTGGTCGCTGGGCTGCCTCGGCCGTGCAGTCTCCACTCGGCAGCTGCAGTGCCCGCGTCGCTCTTGTCTCTCCTGACTCGCCCGCGCGTGTCATCCCACGTTATTTTGAGAAGCTGAGTTAGAAATCCTGCTCCCCGCCAATATTCATGTAACTGTTCCGCTGTTTGAATGACTCTGTTCTGAAGCCTAGCGCTGCAGGGCGGGCCTGCTGTTCAGCGGCGGGGACAGCGTGGGCCTCCCTGCCTGGCAACCACGGCTGCGGAGCCGCGTGGGAGGAGCGCCCTGCACCCCGCGTGTCCGTGAGCCGCGGCACGTGAGGCCTTCAACTTCTTGCTCCAGGGTAGGGGCTTGCAAGCCAGGGTCCCTGGGTTGGTTTAAGCTCAGGAACTTAGTTTGCAAAATTCTGTGCCTACCGCATGTTAGTTTCATTCCGCTCCATGCTGTCTCAGGAGGTGGGTTTATGAGAAAATACATTTCCCCTTTGGCAGAAATAAGGCGACACTGTAGAGTGTTCTCTTTGTTTAGGGTCCTGGTAATCTCAATTCATTTTCCACAAGTGGCCCCTAGAATGCCCCCAGTTTACGAGGATTTATGCCAGGTGGGCGCCGTGGAGGGTGAGAGGGGCCGTGTCCACAGCACGGGCTCCTGGGGGCCCTGTGGGGAGGGGGATGAGCTGCTGGACCCTCAGAGTCACGTACACAAGATGGGGAGCCGTCACGCCTGGCAGCAGGAGCTTCCTGAGCAGAGGTTCCTAAAACCCTGCAGCCGGTGAGAGGAAGCTGGATCTGCTTGGAAGGGGACACTTTTTCATGTGCAAATTCTGGTTCATGTCATTTTGTAAAAATTATTCCCATTGATTTCTACTCAGTTACTTAATCCTCACAATTGGCAGTGAAAGCCAGAGCGTGGCTGGGCCTTTTCGCAAGGCGAGACGCACCATCGGGCTCGGGACCAGTCGGGGCTCCATGGGGCGGGGGTGGGGAGGCTGTGTGGTGTGATAAGCTTCCAGCTGTGGCCTTTCTGTCCTGGAGCGGGTGCACAGACCATGGAAAACTGGTGGACACGGGGATGCCGTGAGTGTCAGTGGTAGGTGGGGAGGGCACCCCTCATCTCTGCTGAAGTCCATCTACGACTTCTTCGTTCCTCATTTCCCGCTCCTCATACCACCCCGCTACCACCTGGAGACCCCTGGCCTGGGTTCCCCCAGTGTGACTCGCCCGCGCGTGTCATCCCACGTTATTTTGAGAAGCTGAGTTAGAAATCCTGCTCCCCGCCAATATTCATGTAACTGTTCCGCTGTTTGAATGACTCTGTTCTGAAGCCTAGCGCTGCAGGGCGGGCCTGCTGTTCAGCGGCGGGGACAGCGTGGGCCTCCCTGCCTGGCAACCACGGCTGCGGAGCCGCGTGGGAGGAGCGCCCTGCACCCCGCGTGTCCGTGAGCCGCGGCACGTGAGGCCTTCAACTTCTTGCTCCAGGGTAGGGGCTTGCAAGCCAGGGTCCCTGGGTTGGTTTAAGCTCAGGAACTTAGTTTGCAAAATTCTGTGCCTACCGCATGTTAGTTTCATTCCGCTCCATGCTGTCTCAGGAGGTGGGTTTATGAGAAAATACATTTCCCCTTTGGCAGAAATAAGGCGACACTGTAGAGTGTTCTCTTTGTTTAGGGTCCTGGTAATCTCAATTCATTTTCCACAAGTGGCCCCTAGAATGCCCCCAGTTTACGAGGATTTATGCCAGGTGGGCGCCGTGGAGGGTGAGAGGGGCCGTGTCCACAGCACGGGCTCCTGGGGGCCCTGTGGGGAGGGGGATGAGCTGCTGGACCCTCAGAGTCACGTACACAAGATGGGGAGCCGTCACGCCTGGCAGCAGGAGCTTCCTGAGCAGAGGTTCCTAAAACCCTGCAGCCGGTGAGAGGAAGCTGGATCTGCTTGGAAGGGGACACTTTTTCATGTGCAAATTCTGGTTCATGTCATTTTGTAAAAATTATTCCCATTGATTTCTACTCAGTTACTTAATCCTCACAATTGGCAGTGAAAGCCAGAGCGTGGCTGGGCCTTTCGCAAGGCGAGACGCACCATCGGGCTCGGGACCAGTCGGGGCTCCATGGGGCGGGGGTGGGGAGGCTGTGTGGTGTGATAAGCTTCCAGCTGTGGCCTTTCTGTCCTGGAGCGGGTGCACAGACCATGGAAAACTGGTGGACACGGGGATGCCGTGAGTGTCAGTGGTAGGTGGGGAGGGCACCCCTCATCTCTGCTGAAGTCCATCTACGACTTCTTCGTTCCTCATTTCCCGCTCCTCATACCACCCCGCTACCACCTGGAGACCCCTGGCCTGGGTTCCCCCAGTGTCCAGGTTGCTGCTGTGATGCAGGGACCTCAGCTGCAGGACTGCAGCCAGTCTGCGCCCCCTAGGCCCCGGTCCATAGCCCTGGGGGTCTCCGGGCACAGTTGCTGCATCCTTGGCCACACAGGCTCTGCTTAAGCTTTCCAGCCTCGAGTCTGCATGCCCGTCGCAGGGTTTCCACGGAGATGGGCCTGGTGAACCGGTGAGGTCCGAGTGGGGCCACGCCGGCTCGTGTTGCTGCCTCCGTGGGATCTCCTGGCTTGTGACGATGCCTCTGTGGTTGTGCAACGTGACCATCCAGGCCGGGTGCAGAGAACTCTGTGCTGTTGGAGCTTTTCCATAAAGTCTCAAAGTATTTCAGGATGAAAAGTCAGAACTAGAAAACCATCTCCTTACCTAGAAGCACTCACTTTTTAAAAATTCTGGATGAGCTGGACTCAGTCCTTAAGTCTCGAGACCTTCTTTGAGCCTTGGCAGGAACAGCCTGAGATTGTGCCCTTTTATTTTTTTAATATTTACATATTTGGCTGTGCTGAGTCTTCGTTGCGGCACTTGGGGGTCTGCAGTTGAAGCATGTGGGCTCTAGCTCCCTGACCAGGGATGGAGCCAGGGCCCCCTGCATTGGGGGTGCAGAGTCTGAGCCCTGGACCCCCGAGGAAGTCTGTAGCCACAGGCCCCGGGCCTGGGTTTCTCCCGTTGGAGCCTGTTCGCAGGAGCCCACAGAGTGTGCCTCTGTGTTGTCTGTCTTTCAGACCGAGTCTACATGGGTCCGGGACAGCTGTATCAAGACTTGCAGAACTTGCTGCATGACCTCAGCGTCATTGGTCACATCAGCTGGTTGGAAACCTCAAAGGAAACTATCAGGTATCAGCCCTGGGGTCGAGCTCACTTTTGGTCTCTAAGCTGCCGTCAGCACGCAGGGAGGCTGTGTGGTGTGATAAGCTTCCAGCTGTGGCCTTTCTGTCCTGGACCCAAAATGGAAAACTGGTGGACACGGGGATGCCGTGAGTGTCAGTGGTAGGTGGGGAGGGCACCCCTCATCTCTGCTGAAGTCCATCTACGACTTCTTCGTTCCTCATTTCCCGCTCCTCATACCACCCCGCTACCACCTGGAGACCCCTGGCCTGGGTTCCCCCAGTGTCCAGGTTGCTGCTGTGATGCAGGGACCTCAGCTGCAGGACTGCAGCCAGTCTGCGCCCCCTAGGCCCCGGTCCATAGCCCTGGGGGTCTCCGGGCACAGTTGCTGCATCCTTGGCCACACAGGCTCTGCTTAAGCTTTCCAGCCTCGAGTCTGCATGCCCGTCGCAGGGTTTCCACGGAGATGGGCCTGGTGAACCGGTGAGGTCCGAGTGGGGCCACGCCGGCTCGTGTTGCTGCCTCCGTGGGATCTCCTGGCTTGTGACGATGCCTCTGTGGTTGTGCAACGTGACCATCCAGGCCGGGTGCAGAGAACTCTGTGCTGTTGGAGCTTTTCCATAAAGTCTCAAAGTATTTCAGGATGAAAAGTCAGAACTAGAAAACCATCTCCTTACCTAGAAGCACTCACTTTTTAAAAATTCTGGATGAGCTGGACTCAGTCCTTAAGTCTCGAGACCTTCTTTGAGCCTTGGCAGGAACAGCCTGAGATTGTGCCCTTTTATTTTTTTAATATTTACATATTTGGCTGTGCTGAGTCTTCGTTGCGGCACTTGGGGGTCTGCAGTTGAAGCATGTGGGCTCTAGCTCCCTGACCAGGGATGGAGCCAGGGCCCCCTGCATTGGGGGTGCAGAGTCTGAGCCCTGGACCCCCGAGGAAGTCTGTAGCCACAGGCCCCGGGCCTGGGTTTCTCCCGTTGGAGCCTGTTCGCAGGATCCCACAGAGTGTGCCTCTGTGTTGTCTGTCTTTCAGACCGAGTCTACATGGGTCCGGGACAGCTGTATCAAGACTTGCAGAACTTGCTGCATGACCTCAGCGTCATTGGTCACATCACTCAGCTGGTTGGAAACCTCAAAGGAAACTATCAGGTGACTGTCGAAGCCCTGGGGTCGAGCTCACTTTTGGTCTCTAAGCTGCCGTCAGCACGCACTCCCTCGCCCGGCCCTGCCCGGAGGGAGCACTGGTGTCCCTGCCGGGACTGACCTGACGGTGTGCTTGCTCCTGTTTTGGAGTAGGTGAGGCCACCTGGAGTGACCTTCTTCATCCTGAGGCTGACTAGAGCCTCAGTTGTCTTATAAATGTGCCAGCACCCCATGACCCGCCTCCAAAAGGAGCCTTTTCCTGATGAGATGAGCGTCACGGGGCACCGTGGGTGTTTCACGTCATGGTCTCGCTGTTTTCTCTCGCTCAGTTCAGTGCTGTCTCACTAACACCTCTCCATGTGCTTGTGCGTCTCCTCCCTAGAACTTGAACCCGTCGGTAGCCCACGACTGGATGTCTGGCTTACAGAGACTGATCCTGAAAAAGGAAGAGGAGATCCGAGCGGCCGACTGCTGCCGGGTCCAGCTGCAGCTCCCGGGGAAGCAGGACAAGTTAGTACACCTCAGAGTGGAGCCAGAGGACTCAGCCCTTTGTCCTGGGGTGCTCGTCTTCGGGGCTTGGGGGCCGTACCTGACAGGGAGGCCCCAGGATTGGATTTCTCGTGTCAGAGCCCATTCGTGGAGTGAATGGCCTTCCCTTCTCCCCACAGGTCTGGCCGGCCGACTTTCTTTACTGCCGTGTTCAACACCTTCACTCCTGCCATCAAGGAGTCCTGGATCAACAACCTGCAGATGGCCAAGCTCGCCCTGGGTAAGACGGGCTGATGCCAGCTAATCCAACCAGACACGGCATGCCTTCCTCTCTTCCGGTGAATGCATGCCCAGCAGGGTGAGATCATGGCTGAGGCCGAAACGTGAGAACAGGTTTGTCTGTCCGCCTCTACGAATGTTTTCACCTCTGTCTGTTCTCCCCCGTGGCCACAGAGGAGGAGAACCACCTGGGCTGGTTCTGCGTGGAGGACGATGGGAACCAGATCAAGAAAGAGAGGCACCCCCTGCTCCTGGGACACATGCCGGTGACGGTGGCCAAGCAGCAGGAGTTCAAGGTGGGGTACCAGGGCAGCCCGGCGTGACCGCTCCGGGGCTGGCATGTGTGCAGATCCTGCGGGACAGTGGTTGTGTCAAGCCAGAGCCTACTTGTTTGGGCGGACGCTGGACCCTCCTCTCAGGTCCAGCAGCCCTGGGCCCTCGCCGGGAGGCGGCTCACCTTCCATATTGGTCCTAATTAGAGGCCCTCTGGTGGCCCGAAGTGTGTGCCCACTCTTTACTGAAGCAGACCCCATCTCCAGGTGGCCTTCATTGGTGACCCTGTGCTGTGGACTCAGCCACTGTGGCCGGTGACCACACAGACCATGGATACGCATGGATGTGTCTTTAAGAAACACATTATTATTTCTCATTTGGTCTCTGGCACTCAGACCTGGAGCTCCCTCAGTTTACAGGGACCCCTCCAGTGCAAAGCCTGCTCCCTAGGAGAGGCGGCGCCTGTTGATGTGGCCTTTCTGTGCAGCTGCAGCCCTGGACACACGCAGGTGTTCGCTTCTAAAACCACATTTCTGTGACTTGTACATCCATCGTTCCTTTCTCCGTCTTTGTCATTTCTGTGGCTTATAGCATGGAAAATCCGAGCGGCCGACTGCTGCCGGGTCCAGCTGCAGCTCCCGGGGAAGCAGGACAAGTTAGTACACCTCAGAGTGGAGCCAGAGGACTCAGCCCTTTGTCCTGGGGTGCTCGTCTTCGGGGCTTGGGGGCCGTACCTGACAGGGAGGCCCCAGGATTGGATTTCTCGTGTCAGAGCCCATTCGTGGAGTGAATGGCCTTCCCTTCTCCCCACAGGTCTGGCCGGCCGACTTTCTTTACTGCCGTGTTCAACACCTTCACTCCTGCCATCAAGGAGTCTTGGATCAACAACCTGCAGATGGCCAAGCTCGCCCTGGGTAAGACGGGCTGATGCCAGCTAATCCAACCAGACACGGCATGCCTTCCTCTCTTCCGGTGAATGCATGCCCAGCAGGGTGAGATCATGGCTGAGGCCGAAACGTGAGAACAGGTTTGTCTGTCCGCCTCTACGAATGTTTTCACCTCTGTCTGTTCTCCCCCGTGGCCACAGAGGAGGAGAACCACCTGGGCTGGTTCTGCGTGGAGGACGATGGGAACCAGATCAAGAAAGAGAGGCACCCCCTGCTCCTGGGACACATGCCGGTGACGGTGGCCAAGCAGCAGGAGTTCAAGGTGGGGTACCAGGGCAGCCCGGCGTGACCGCTCCGTGGCTGGCATGTGTGCAGATCCTGCGGGACAGTGGTTGTGTCAAGCCAGAGCCTACTTGTTTGGGCGGACGCTGGACCCTCCTCTCAGGTCCAGCAGCCCTGGGCCCTCGCCGGGAGGCGGCTCACCTTCCATATTGGTCCTAATTAGAGGCCCTCTGGTGGCCCGAAGTGTGTGCCCACTCTTTACTGAAGCAGACCCCATCTCCAGGTGGCCTTCATTGGTGACCCTGTGCTGTGGACTCAGCCACTGTGGCCGGTGACCACACAGACCATGGATACGCATGGATGTGTCTTTAAGAAACACATTATTATTTCTCATTTGGTCTCTGGCACTCAGACCTGGAGCTCCCTCAGTTTACAGGGACCCCTCCAGTGCAAAGCCTGCTCCCTAGGAGAGGCGGCGCCTGTTGATGTGGCCTTTCTGTGCAGCTGCAGCCCCTGGACACACGCAGGTGTTCGCTTCTAAAAACCACATTTCTGTGACTTGTACATCCATCGTTTCCTTTCTCCGTCTTTGTCATTTCTGTGGCTTATAGCATGTTTGAGACTTGCCTGTGGCCTTCTCTGAGTCCCATTTTAAATTCGGGCCTTTGATTTCATTCCTCTTTAGATTGAATGTGCCGTTTATAATCCTGAGCCATATCTGAACAATGATAATCAGCCAGACTCGTTCTCCATGGCTCACGGTTTCCTATGGGTAAGACACTTCTGTTTGTTTTTAACACAGGTTCATGAAGAATCTATATCCGCAGCTAGTGAGATGAGAAATGACAGGGGGCGGTGCCATAGATCGCTGTTACTGGCCAGTGTGTTAGTAACACGGGAGTCACAGACGGGAAAAATGGAGACTCGTAGAGAGCTCAGATGTTTCTTTTCCCTGTAAAACTTTTCCAGGTTAAATTCAGTCCAAGGACAACACTTAAATAACAGAAGTATTTAAATGTTTTTTAACGGGGGCTGTTCTCACCCTTTTTGCTTTTTATGTCCTTGTGGGCTTCCCTGGTGGCTCAGATGGTCAAGAATCCGCCTGCAATGTGGGAGACCTGGGTTCCATCCCTGGGTGGGGAAGATCCCCTGGAGAAGGGGAGGGCAACCCACTCCAGTATTCGTGCCTGGAGAATTCCATGGCTCATGCACGGGATTGCAGAGTCAGGCACGACTGAGCAACTTTCACTTTCTTAGGCAAGGCCGGGTTTACAGTTGATACCAGTCCGCTTTTCCAGACTTTGAATTACATGTCAATGGACCTTTACCATCCTTGATGCAGGCGTGTGGGTTTTTTGGGGGTGGGGCTGGGGAGGGACGGGGGCAGGTGGGCCACCTCTATTGGTCCTTCATTTATCTATTTTCCATCCATCCTTGCTCTTTGGCCCGTGTGGGCCTCCCATCGCAGCGGCCTCTGCTGTCGCAGAGTACCGGCTCTGGGCGCATGCGCTCCAGAGCTCTGGCTTGGTAATCAGACACATCGGTCTAGCCAATCCGCGGCACGTGGGTCTTCCCAGGCCAGGGATCGAACCGGCGCCCCTTGCACTGCAAGGCGGTGTCTTTACCCACTGGACCACCAGGGAAGCCTGGATTGTGGATTTTAAAGGATATAAATGTGGGGGGATCAGATGTGTCTGATCACCGAGCCAGCGCTCTGGAGTGCATGCGCCCAGAGCCGGTGCTCTGCGACAACAGAGGCCACTGTAATGGGAGGCCCATGCGGGCCAAAGAACAAAGAGGATGAAAATAGACAAATGAAAGACCCGCCCACCCACCTCCCTCCCCAACCCGCCCCCCGCAAAAATAAATAAATAAATAAATAAAGGATATAAATGTGACTTTTACAAAAACCAAACTGCTCTCGTTATCAAATAAAAGAAAAGTGACCTAACTGAACACAGAGGGTCGCAGAGGGAGCAGGGCTCTTGTGAGCAGACGCTGTTGGGGACTGGTTCCCACGCGGGAGCCAGTTCTCCCGTGGCCATGGGGGGGTCAGCTGTGCAGGTGCCCTGGGAGCCCCTGGCTCACCTCTCCCCCAACCCCCCAGATTGGGAGCTGTACCAGTCAGATGGGACAGATCGCCATCGTCTCCTTTCAAAACTCCAGCCCCAAGGTCATCGAGTGCTTCAATGTGGAGTCACGTGTGCTGTGCATGGCATACGTGCCGGTGGAGGACAGGCCTCCGGAGCCCGAGGGCACAGGGGGCCGGGTGCTGGGTGTCCCTGCCGTCTGCCTGGGGACGGAGGAGGGGAGGTGAGTGCCTCACACACGCCGCCCCCCATCGGCTTTGCCAGCAGCCCCACCCTGACGGCCCTCTGTTGGTTCTGTGATGTGGGTGGAGCAGGTTGGGGCCAGCGCTCTGCAGGAGCCCATGTGTGAGGAAGCTACCAGGAAACCCCAGGGGGACGGTGACCCGACAGGGGAAGTTCTAGCTCTTCCAGCCCTTTGCCGCGGACACGCTTCATCCTGATTCATGCCTCCAGGTGCACATCACTCTCACACTTCAGGATGAAACAGAGCCCTGCTCCGTGTTAAACTCACGCTGAGCATGGTTGGAGTTGAAAGGGAAGTTACCATGACTTTCCAAGTGTGAAGTCACTAGATCTATTGGAAGAACTAAGCTTAAAAAAATAACCCAGGACTTCTCTTTTTCAAAGAGAGAGATCAGAGCGTCAGCGGTCTTTTCGGCACAGCCAGGTGTTTCCAGGAGGAGTGGGAGGGCGGAGGGGAAGGATGGGGCGGACAGGGCTCCCCTCCTGGGCGGCGCGCATCCTTCCGTGTGAGCACGCACAGCCACTGGCCGCCGCGCCTCTCTTCCAGCATTTCCATGTATAAAAGCAGCCAAGGCTCCAAGAAGGTGCGGCTCCAGCACTTCTTCACTCCGGAGAAGTCCACAGTCATGAGTTTGGCCTGCACGCCCCAGAGCCTGTACGCCGGCCTGGTCAACGGGGCCGTGGCCGTCTACGCCAGAGCCGACGGTGAGCGTCCCGCGGGCACGTGGGTGCAGGGGCAGGTCTCACTGCCGCATCTGAGGTCGGGGGTGGGGGGAGTTTCACTCCAGACCAAACGTCAGGTCTGGTCAGCCCCTGGACCTCCTGTCCTGAGGCACCTGTGACTCGGTCCTGAATGGAGGATGAGGAGTGTCACCCTGGATCCGGGGACCCCCGCTCAACATCTGTGGCTGCAGATTCAAGGCTTCTGCGTCTCACACCCTGGGCGTTGTTCAGTAGACAGACCAGAAAGCCAGGGCTTAGGCCGACTTAGGGGAGGCGGGGGTGCTCAGGAGTGCCTGCAGGCACCAGGGTCCAGGCGGTGGAGAAGGGCAGACGGAGCTCTGGAGGAGGAGCGTCCATCCTGGGGGTCCTGTGACTGGACCGGCTTGGGGTGCCCCCAGAATGCCTGGGGCTGGAGGGGCAGAGGCAGCCCTCCTCGGGGCAGATGGAAGGGGGCGGCAGGACCCGGGGCTCACGGGGCGGGATTGCTCCGTGGAAGATGGGTCGTTTTCTCCTGCTGGGTGTGATTGGTGTTTAGAGTTAAATACACAGTTATTTAGAGAAATATGAGTGTTCATCTCTGGATTCTTCTGCTTCTCTTCTCTGTGACTTCTGTCTGGCATCCTTCAAGTTGTTTCTTCTGTAGAGTTTAAATTTCATGAAAACTATTACCATGACTTTCCAAGTGTGAAGTCACTAGATCTATTGGAAGAACTAAGCTTAAAAAAATAACCCAGGACTTCTCTTTTTCAAAGAGAGAGATCAGAGCGTCAGCGGTCTTTTCGGCACAGCCAGGTGTTTCCAGGAGGAGTGGGAGGGCGGAGGGGAAGGATGGGGCGGACAGGGCTCCCCTCCTGGGCGGCGCGCATCCTTCCGTGTGAGCACGCACAGCCACTGGCCGCCGCGCCTCTCTTCCAGCATTTCCATGTATAAAAGCAGCCAAGGCTCCAAGAAGGTGCGGCTCCAGCACTTCTTCACTCCGGAGAAGTCCACAGTCATGAGTTTGGCCTGCACGCCCCAGAGCCTGTACGCCGGCCTGGTCAACGGGGCCGTGGCCGTCTACGCCAGAGCCGACGGTGAGCGTCCCGCGGGCACGTGGGTGCAGGGGCAGGTCTCACTGCCGCATCTGAGGTCGGGGGTGGGGGGAGTTTCACTCCAGACCAAACGTCAGGTCTGGTCAGCCCCTGGACCTCCTGTCCTGAGGCACCTGTGACTCGGTCCTGAATGGAGGATGAGGAGTGTCACCCTGGATCCGGGGACCCCCGCTCAACATCTGTGGCTGCAGATTCAAGGCTTCTGCGTCTCACACCCTGGGCGTTGTTCAGTAGACAGACCAGAAAGCCAGGGCTTAGGCCGACTTAGGGGAGGCGGGGGTGCTCAGGAGTGCCTGCAGGCACCAGGGTCCAGGCGGTGGAGAAGGGCAGACGGAGCTCTGGAGGAGGAGCGTCCATCCTGGGGGTCCTGTGACTGGACCGGCTTGGGGTGCCCCCAGAATGCCTGGGGCTGGAGGGGCAGAGGCAGCCCTCCTCGGGGCAGATGGAAGGGGGCGGCAGGACCCGGGGCTCACGGGGCGGGATTGCTCCGTGGAAGATGGGTCGTCTTTCTCCTGCTGGGTGTGATTGGTGTTTAGAGTTAAATACACAGTTATTTAGAGAAATATGAGTGTTCATCTCTGGATTCTTCTGCTTCTCTTCTCTGTGACTTCTGTCTGGCATCCTTCAAGTTGTTTCTTCTGTAGAGTTTAAATTTCATGAAAACTATTAACATTTGAAAGCTTGAAATGATCATATGTCTGGTCTAGCAAGCCTTCCAACTTGATTTGGGATGTTTATGTCCATTTCTTAGAGCGTTATGAATTTATTCAGACAATTTTTATTTAACTGGGGGGATTGAAACCTTTTCCCCTCAACGTTTATTGAGATATTGTTGACACATAACACTGTGTTAAGTTTGAGCTACACCGTATCTTGACGTGACTCACGTACATGACACGCCGTGCCCACCACTCTGCCAGCTCTCACCCTCGTCACATCTGCAAGCTCGCCATCGGTTTTCTGTTGTCAGAACATTTAAAGTCTGTTCTCTTAACAGGCTGCAAGTATGTCTTATAGTGTTGCTAACTGTGACCATAATGCTGTGCATTAGATCCTCAAAACTTTTTATCTCGTAACTGAAGTTTGTGCGCTTTGGCCAACGTCTCCCTGTCTCCCCCAGCCCAGCACCTGGCAAGCACCATTCTGTTCTCTGTTTCTATGGGTTTGGCTTTTCTTGATTCCACATGTGAGACCACACAGCATGTGTTTTGCTCTGTATGACTCATTTCACTTAGCATAACGCCCTCCAGGTCACACGTATTGTCACAAATGGCAAGATTTCATTCGTCCTTAGGGCTGAGTTATTAATATTCCACTGTGTGTATACATATCACATTTTCTCTGTCCATTTATCCGTCAGCAACTGAAGTTGCTTCCATGTCTTAGCTGCTGTAAATAAGGCTGCATTGGACCCTGAGGTGTGTGTATCGTTTCCAAGTAGTGTCTTTGTTCTGTTTGGGTCTGTGCCCAGGACTGGAATTGCTGTGGCTGGTCTCTTTCCAGGCTTCTGAGGAACCGCCACATTGCTCTCCACAGTGGATGCACCAGTTCATGTGCCCGCCAGCAGGCACAGGGATTGTCTATTCTCTTCGTCCTCACCCATAGTTGTTATTTCTTGTCTTTCTGATGATGGCCATCCTGACAGGTATGAGGTGGTATCTCATTGTGGTGTTGGTTTGCACTTCCCTGATAAATGAGTGATGCTGAGCATCTTTTAATGTACCTGTTAGATGTCTGTGTATCTTCTTTGGAGAAATGTCAACTCGAGAAACTGCATTTGAATGAAACTGAAGGAAATATTTTCTTTTAAGATGGATCCTGGAATCCTGAGCCTCAGATGGTGATTAAGTTAGGCGTCCTCCCAGTTCGAAGCCTGCTCACGATGGAAGACACGCTGTGGGCGGCATCTGGAGGTCAAGTTTCCATAATCAGCATGGAGACTCTTGCTGCGGAGGTACGTTGTTCAAAACGGTGACGCGGTGTGGGAAGGGCGCACTCCAGAACCAGTGCGCTGACTTCCTGGGGGGCTTGGGGAGCGCCTCGTGTGTACACAGGTCAGGCAGTCTTCTGCCTGCGGCTCCTGCACAAAAGGGAAACCCTCCTCGCTTGGCTTAGGAAGACAGATGAACTCGAGGACCGCACAGCCCTTTTCCAGTCACATGCAGGAGATAATATGCCTTATGTACCTGCTGATGAGTACTTTGAAAAATGTGTTCAGTATGAACATAGTAGGAAGTCTTCAAGGATATATAGAAACTTAGGGCTTGATTGAGGAGGTGTTTTATGTCAGCGCGGTAAGTGGATTGTTCACTAGAGATGACAGTTGTGTGGGGAAACCAGAGCTGGGTCTCAGGCCCCGACCCTTCACCCCATAAACATTCTGGATGGAGGGATGTTGGAACACAAACAAAGCCACAGACTTACAAGGTGCCAACGGTAGGCTGTGCCTCCCCTGGACCCCAAGCCCCTCCTCCACGAGGATTTCTGACGTAACCTCCCCAGGGGCCACAGGATGGAGCCTCCTCAAGTGACAGAGGGTCCACACTCAGCCAGAGAGGAGACGGGGCTGATCCTGAGAACAGGAGAAAGAGAGGAACCTGTGAGGTCTCTCGGCCCAGTGTTGTTTGTGGGTTTTCTGTCTGGCTGTGCCGCACAGCTTGGTGGATCGTAGTTCCCCACCCCGTCCCCTGCAGGGGCTGAGCCCAGGGCTCCGGCAGTGAGAGCGCCGAGTCCTAACCCCTGGGCCTCCAGGGCAGTGCTGCCCAGCATCCGTATAGTAACGTGCTGTTTCTGCTTCTACACATCTGCCCCTTTTTACTTCATTCAGTCGGGGTAGTAATAAGCCCTCAGTGGAGTGTGAGAAAGTCATGAACCCCGGCCCCCACGAAGGGCTCTCTGCAGACGCCGTAACCACGTGCTGGACCGTGCTTTGCCACCAGCTGTGCGCACTGGTGGCATCCCTTATTACTGAGCTAGTGAGAGTCAGAGTCCACACCCCAGCTCAGCCCCACACCACACGGCGGTCACGCGGGAGCCGCTTCCCTAGGCCTCACGTTCTGATCTATGAGCTGGCGATCAACAAGCCTTCTCATCAGAATGAGGTGAGGTGTCTAGCAAAGAGCCCTCTAGTAGTGGTCACTACTTATCACTAGGGTAAATCACTATTAGAATAAACCTGCAAGAGACAGAGATCACTTCCTGTTAGTCTGTGTTTCGGCTGCTTCTCACAGAGAAGGAATAATAATGTAGCAACCTTTCATTAGAACTGGGGCCCTCAGCCTCCAGGATCTAGTGCCTGATGACCCGAGGTGGGGCTGATGGAATCACAATAGGAGTCAAGTGTACAAGAAATGTCTTGCCCTTGTATCATTCTGAAACTATCCCCCCACAATCCGTGGAAAAACTGGCTTCCATGAAGTTGGTCCCTGGTGCCTAGAAGGCTGGGGACTGCTGCCTTAGAGCATCTCCCAAACCAGTGCATTAGGCTTGTCATAAGTTCATGCCAAAAGCCGGAATGGCACTTTCTATAGCCACTGCCAAGACGATTCCAGGCTAACAATGTTACGACTTTATAATCATCCAAATACATTATTTCCACAAATTCCAGAGAGTGTATATGCCATAAGTCTTGGATATTCAGAAGTAGTATGTTTGGATTTGAATAAAAGCCTTCTTTCTGTGCATTTTTAGTACCAAAATGAGTAGATGTATTTATAGAGAGAAGCAAAATCTACTCGTTACTAAAAAATGTCAGTGATCTATCAGTTCCGTTGTGCAGGGGCGCCATAGTGGGGTGCTGGGGCAGCCCTGGGGGTCTGAATTGCACCCTGTTCCTTGGGGTTGTAGGGGGTGGGCAGCTGCTGCACAGAGAGTTAGCAGGGGTGCCGTGGGCAGTAGGACCTGGGCAGGTCGCATTCTGGGCTGAGCAGGAGGTGAGGAACGAGGTACATTTGAAAGGAAAGGTTTCAGCAGCATGAATGTCCTCACAGTGACCTCTGCCCGGTGGCGGTTGGCACGGTTCCAGGTGGGGGCTGGGGGCTGCAGGGCCAGCTTGGTCTCTGGTACTGCCTCGGGTGGGCCGTGTGTGCCCAGCGTGGCAGAACAGAACTCCCTGCCTGCCCGCTGTCGGGTCAGGGAGAAGGGGAACCCTGACACCAAGTGCATGTTCCTGGGCTGTGGCGCCTGGATTTGGGGGTGAGGCTGCTTCCTTCTTCCCAGTTATGGGAGCCTCCTTCCTGGGGTTTGTTTCATGCCTTCTAAGAAAATGTTGAGCTTTAGGAACATGGACGCAGCTCAGAAGGTAACCTCACGCTTAGCAGCAGGTGGAATGTTCCAGGTTCTGCAAGTGCTGACCACGCGGCTTTGTTTCTCTGAGCCTCAGTTTAATTTCAGTTTTGGCTTAATTACTGGAGCTGTTTAAACTACGACCTGTTCTTCCTCACTCTCCCTTTTCTGCAACGTGCAATGCTCCTGACTGCAGATAGACAGACAGAAGGAAAAGAGGAGAAGAGAGAGCTTTCCTTGTAACTCCACCCCTGATATTGAAGGGAAAAGTAGAGGGAATGCTACGGATAAGATATTAAAGGTAGCAGAGTTGTCTTCCGAGTTGACGCATTTTTTTCTGAGTTAAATTCCTGTCATTCTGTAGAAAGACAGGCACACAGGCCATGGAGGGGACACGCCTGAACCAGCAGGTAGGCGTGTTCTTCAGTACCAGTGTGGTGGCCTTTGGGGCACCCCCATTTGGTGGAAGGAAACTTGGATGCCCTGTTGCCCAAAGCTTCTGTTTTCAAACAGAAAACTAAGCCTCTGCGAAAGCAGGAGACAGGCTGAGAATCTCAGAGATAAATCCTTATTTGCATCATCTGTCTCCTAGTGGAAACATGTCACGTGTTTACTGTAAAGTGCAGGTGCCATACAGAACCCCAGAGCCCAGGAAGAGCTCACAGACCAGTCGCAGGGCGGGGCCCCGAGGACAGGCGTGGGTGACACTGGCCACTGGGCCTTGGGGTCATGCCTGGGCCAGGAGTGACCGCAGGTCTGCCGGCCCCACGTCCTAGTTAGTGTGGGCCCTGAGATGCCAGCAGTCGAGCATCACACGAGGTGGGGGTCCTCTGACCTGGCCCCCGCACGCCACAGGCTCCCGAAGTGGCCCTGTCTGGGGGTGGGGAGAGCTTCACCAGGAGGAAACGACGCACAACGTGTCAGGGGAGGGGTGACTGCCAAGATCTGAGTAGGCAGTTCTGGACAGTCTTTGTCCTGAACGCGGGTGAGTTTGAGCGTGAGGGGTCTGGGTGGGCACAGGGGCGTGGAGGCCTCACCTGGGCTCATGGGCAAAGGGCTCTGTTCCTTTAAGGGCTAGGGGTGGGCGCAGGGCCACCTCCCAGGTCCTGGTGCCCGTCGGGACAGGGCTGGCGAGGCTGAGGCCGTCGGCACAGGGCAGCACGCTTGGCTCCATTTCCAGAACAGATTGGTGCGTGACCTCCTGAGCACCCCCACCATGCTGTGTGTGGGCGTGGGGGGAAAGCAGGGATTTAAACATGGAACAGATGTGAGGAAATCTGTCTTCTCGGAGGATTTTTCGAGAGGAGTTTAAAGGCGGGTGAGGTTGGAGAGAAGGTTGTTCCAGAACTCTGTTGGAAAATTCCACTGCCCTTGGGGTAGCGGACAGAGAGCGCTGGAAGAACCTGGTGCAGATTTTGCAGAATAAGGCAATTCTGCGAACGGATTAGAAAGAGGAATCGCAGAGTTGTCTTCCGAGTTGACGATTTTTTCTGAGTTAAATTCCTGTCATTCTGTAGAAAGACAGGCACACAGGCCATGGAGGGACACGCCTGAACCAGCAGGTAGGCGTGTTCTTCAGTACCAGTGTGGTGGCCTTTGGGGCACCCCCATTTGGTGGAAGGAAACTTGGATGCCCTGTTGCCCAAAGCTTCTGTTTTCAAACAGAAAACTAAGCCTCTGCGAAAGCAGGAGACAGGCTGAGAATCTCAGAGATAAATCCTTATTTGCATCATCTGTCTCCTAGTGGAAACATGTCACGTGTTTACTGTAAAGTGCAGGTGCCATACAGAACCCCAGAGCCCAGGAAGAGCTCACAGACCAGTCGCAGGGCGGGGCCCCGAGGACAGGCGTGGGTGACACTGGCCACTGGGCCTTGGGGTCATGCCTGGGCCAGGAGTGACCGCAGGTCTGCCGGCCCCACGTCCTAGTTAGTGTGGGCCCTGAGATGCCAGCAGTCGAGCATCACACGAGGTGGGGGTCCTCTGACCTGGCCCCCGCACGCCACAGGCTCCCGAAGTGGCCCTGTCTGGGGGTGGGGAGAGCTTCACCAGGAGGAAACGACGCACAACGTGTCAGGGGAGGGGTGACTGCCAAGATCTGAGTAGGCAGTTCTGGACAGTCTTTGTCCTGAACGCGGGTGAGTTTGAGCGTGAGGGGTCTGGGTGGGCACAGGGGCGTGGAGGCCTCACCTGGGCTCATGGGCAAAGGGCTCTGTTCCTTTAAGGGCTAGGGGTGGGCGCAGGGCCACCTCCCAGGTCCTGGTGCCCGTCGGGACAGGGCTGGCGAGGCTGAGGCCGTCGGCACAGGGCAGCACGCTTGGCTCCATTTCCAGAACAGATTGGTGCGTGACCTCCTGAGCACCCCCACCATGCTGTGTGTGGGCGTGGGGGGAAAGCAGGGATTTAAACATGGAACAGATGTGAGGAAATCTGTCTTCTCGGAGGATTTTTCGAGAGGAGTTTAAAGGCGGGTGAGGTTGGAGAGAAGGTTGTTCCAGAACTCTGTTGGAAAATTCCACTGCCCTTGGGGTAGCGGACAGAGAGCGCTGGAAGAACCTGGTGCGGATTTTGCAGAATAAGGCAATTCTGCAAAGAAAAGCGGCAGTTGTGAGACACAGTGAGTGGACAGTGGTGGACACGGTCTCGGGACAGCCTGGGAGCAGCTCGTAGGAGAATCGCGACAGGAAGACCCAGAAGACAGCCAATGGGACGGTAGGTCAAGATGAAAACAAACGGCCTCACCCGAGGGCGGGAGGAGCCGACCCGGTCCAGCCGCTCTGAACGTATTCCAGAGATGCTCCTCCCGGCCTCTCCCCAGACCAGCTGCAGTAGAAACCAACAAACCACGACTTCCAGCTTCCTGCAGAAGTCTCACCAGCAACTGTGCAACTGAGAGCCCCCAGGCAAGCCAGCACCTTGCTCCTGCACGCTCGGTCGTGCGCAGGTGTGTCTCCAGCGCCCGACACCCTATCTTCCAGGGTCACCTCTCCGGGGAAGCCCCGGCTCTGCCCGCGTCAGCCTTCTGGGGCGGTACCACTTCATCCCAAGCTATTCTCTTCCGTGACACAGAGACAGGAGGTCCAGTCTCGGCACACGTGCCAGGGGTGGGCCGCTCGCCCGCTCCTCCAGTCAGCCCACCCTCTGCTGCTGAGACTGGCCCCTCAGCGACCAACGGGGCCGAGGGTGTGCAACAGGGTTCCCGCCGCCTCCAGCCCTGGTCTCGGGAGCGCGCCTCCCGAGGGGCTCTGTGCGGGCTCGCAGACGACGGGGATGGAAACCATTCCCCAGGACGCCTGTCAGCAGGGAAAAGCTGTATCTGTCACGTGAGGACCGTGGGATGGGGCCGCCCGGGCCCCTCCACAGGCTGTCGACAGACAGAAAAGACAGCCCACGGGAGGCAGAAAATACTTACAGATCAACCATGGATCTGCCAGGAATGCACAGCACACAGCTTAGATACCTGACAGCTCAACAGTCAAAGAAAACATAGCCCAGTTCAAAAGGGGACCAAGAATCTGAACAGACATTTCTACCGAAAAGATGCCCCGTTGGCCAGCGCGCACGGGGAAGGGGTCACCACGTAGTCGGTCCTCAGGGAAATGCAAGCCAGAGCAACTGTGATACACCCTGTCACCCCCACAAAGATGACAGTGACAGAAGAGGGACATTAACGGACACCAGAGCCGGCGCGGAGAAGCCGAAAGCCGCCCGTGTTGCTGCGGCTGTGGAATGCAGCCGGCGCGGTCTGCCCTTCCTCAGAGGAGTGGCCGTGCGGACCGGCGTTTCCAGCCACATGTGAACACTCAGGAGAGCTGGCTCCCCGAGAACATGGGGCTCCTTCCTAACCACTGAGGCTGGCTCATCCCACCAACACGTTTAAATTACATCTATGGTAATCGGGGTGACCTTGTGGGAGGGGCGTGGGGACTCTGGAGGGAACACGCGGCTCCGGGCACGCGGTGGTACAGGACTGGGCACTCTGACCACCAGGAGCTCCCGCCTCCGGAATCCCGGTGGAACCTGAGTTCTGACTTCTGGAAGACCCCAGGCTGCGCCTCCCCCGGCTCTCCACTCCCTGTGTAGGGGCCCAGGACACCCCGACCCACTGCCGCCTTGACTTTACACAAGGTGTCATGCCCTTGGACAGAGACCCCCATCTGCCTGAGATCAGAGGCCCGTGTGTCTGCCTGCGGTCCAACTCAGCAGTGCCCCACAGTGCGGGTACGGCAGGAAGGTTTGTCCAGCGAGCCGTTTACGTGCACACGGGCATACCAGGATGGTGGGCTCAGCCACGCGGCTGCGCCGTGGGCTGTAAGCGGCGCCCCATTCTCAGCACTGGGCAACAGCCCAGGACCGGTGGGAGCCTGCTGTTCATCCTCTGGGGTTTGCAGTCACCTCCCTTCAGGGTAGACAGCTGTGCTGGATTGTGATCCACTTTGGCCTAAGAGGACTTCTTTGGGAATGCTGTGTCTTCTCACTGTGTCTCTAAGCTTCACCCCGCCTGCCTCCCCATCCCTGGTAGGTAATGACCACAGCTGCCCAGCACCAGCCGTCCACCTGTCCATCGTGGGGACAAGTTGAGGGGTCCCCTCTTGGGGGTGCCTGTTAGAGCAGGGTGGTCAGGATAGAAGCGTGGGGCACAGCTCAGCCCAGAGGCGCAAGAAGGACCCGGTCGAACGGAGCAGCAGCAGATGGCCACCTGGGGACCAGACAGGGCTAGACGCTGAGGGGGCCCTGACAGCGGGCGAGAGCCTGGCGCCTCCGCAGATCTTCCTTCAGGCAGCCATGGCCCCTGTTCCCATTCAGGCTTGTGGGGACTGATAGGTTCACACGTGTCCAGGGTCTGCTGCCCAGCGCCTGCTCGGGGTGACGGTGCCCTTGCTGTAGGTGACTGACGGCCGATGGGGTCCAGGGGGGACGACAGGGCCACCTGAGGCTCACTGAGCAGCCTCCAGGGCGGGGCCACGGCGACAGCAGCCTGGGGTGGCCCCCGCTGCCCCGTCTCCGTCCCCTTGTCTTGCAGGGCCAGCTGGAGGCCCACCAGGAGGAGGGCATGGAGGTGTCGCGCATGGCCATCGCCGGCGTGGGGATCTGGGTGGCCTTCACCTCGGGGTCCACGCTCCGCCTCTTCCACACGGAGACGCTCGAGCACCTCCAGGACGTCAACATCGCCACCCCCGTCCACCACATGCTGCCAGGTGGGCCCCTCCCCGGGGCGAGGGCTCAGGGCCCGCCTCAGAGGTCAGAGCCGCGCTCACAGGCGGTGCCTCGCTGGCCCAGGGCGGGAGAGCAGTGGGGGGTCGTGGGGCGGCCTCCACTGGGCTTCACCAGCCCTGCGAGGGGTGGGTGTTCCCACAGCAGGACAGAGGCCACCCGGCATGCAGCAGTGGGGGTGTGGCTCGTGTGTGTGTGCCTGGTGTGTGCAGCCATGTGGCTAGTATGTAGACATGTGTGCTTGGTATGTATGTGTGCATGTACTCATGGGGCCTGTGGCTAGTATGCATGAGCATTTTGCAAGTATGTGTGTGTAGCTAGTATGTATGTGTTGCTTGGTATGTATACGCGTCTCCATGGGCCTCCTGAGAGCCATGCTCACACTGCGAGGCCTCCCAGTGCTTCCCCACGTCGGCTGCCTCTCCTGGATCTGGGCTGGAGAAGAGGGGCTCTTCCCCCGCCGTGTGAATGGTGTGCAGGGATCCCCGCGGGTGCCGGAGTCCCCAGTCTCTGTTGGGTCAGAAACCAGGGTCACGTCCCTTGGCAGTGCACCTGGGCCCCAGGTGGACCTCATCTGTCTTTGCTCCTCTCTACCCCTGGTCTGCCCCTGTCTTGCGGGGGGCCGCCTCCTGACAGCGGCGAGACTGGCGGGTCTTCCTTCAGGCGCCATGGCCCCTGTTCCCATTCAGGCTTGTGGGGACTGATAGGTTCACACGTGTCCAGGGTCTGCTGCCCAGCGCCTGCTCGGGGTGACGGTGCCCTTGCTGTAGGTGACTGACGGCCGATGGGGTCCAGGGGGGACGACAGGGCCACCTGAGGCTCACTGAGCAGCCTCCAGGGCGGGGCCACGGCGACAGCAGCCTGGGGTGGCCCCCGCTGCCCCGTCTCCGTCCCCTTGTCTTGCAGGGCCAGCTGGAGGCCCACCAGGAGGAGGGCATGGAGGTGTCGCGCATGGCCATCGCCGGCGTGGGGATCTGGGTGGCCTTCACCTCGGGGTCCACGCTCCGCCTCTTCCACACGGAGACGCTCGAGCACCTCCAGGACGTCAACATCGCCACCCCCGTCCACCACATGCTGCCAGGTGGGCCCCTCCCCGGGGCGAGGGCTCAGGGCCCGCCTCAGAGGTCAGAGCCGCGCTCACAGGCGGTGCCTCGCTGGCCCAGGGCGGGAGAGCAGTGGGGGGTCGTGGGGCGGCCTCCACTGGGCTTCACCAGCCCTGCGAGGGGTGGGTGTTCCCACAGCAGGACAGAGGCCACCCGGCATGCAGCAGTGGGGGTGTGGCTCGTGTGTGTGTGCCTGGTGTGTGCAGCCATGTGGCTAGTATGTAGACATGTGTGCTTGGTATGTATGTGTGCATGTACTCATGGGGCCTGTGGCTAGTATGCATGAGCATTTTGCAAGTATGTGTGTGTAGCTAGTATGTATGTGTTGCTTGGTATGTATACGCGTCTCCATGGGCCTCCTGAGAGCCATGCTCACACTGCGAGGCCTCCCAGTGCTTCCCCACGTCGGCTGCCTCTCCTGGATCTGGGCTGGAGAAGAGGGGCTCTTCCCCCGCCGTGTGAATGGTGTGCAGGGATCCCCGCGGGTGCCGGAGTCCCCAGTCTCTGTTGGGTCAGAAACCAGGGTCACGTCCCTTGGCAGTGCACCTGGGCCCCAGGTGGACCTCATCTCGTCGTCTTTGCTCCTCTCTACCCCTGGCTCGTGACCCCTGTGTCTTGCACCGCGTGGCTCCTGCTGTTGGGATCAGGATCTGTCTAGGCCCCTGCCCGCTGTTGCTTCGCCGTGCCAGCTCTCTAGGCGCCCCCTGGGCCCCTAGTGCCCAGGACCCCCACTCCTGCACCAGGGCTTCAGTCCTTTCCTTCCTGCCCCATCAAGGAGCCTCTGGTCAGCATGTGCTCCTGCGTCTGTGTGCTGGATGAGAAATCCCCAGGCTCACTGATGTCTGGGTGTGTGCTTTGTCAGCATCTCATATTTCACTCCTGGGTTTGGAGCTGCCTGGGTTGGTGGGCCGTGAGGAAGGCGGCGGTGAGAGCAGAATTCAAGGGCACTGGGTGAAGTTGCAGCCGCGCCCAGCAGTGGTGCTGGGACGGTCCTCAGACAGGTGCCTGACGCTGGTCTGATCCTCAGGGTGTCTGTGGTCCGGGAACAGGGAGCCAGAGACCCCTGTCTTGTCTCTCCTTCATGAATCGTCTCACCTCGGGCCAGTGGTTCATGGTGAGCAGTGCCGCTGGGTCCTGCCTGACACTCAGGTCTGCAGTCAGTGTGTGTGTCTGCATACTTTGAGCCTGTGGGATTGCAGGTTGCTGGGCCGCGGCCGCCTGGACACACGTATGTGAACCTCATTCTAAAGCTGTGCTCCTGAGGTTGCCCAGGCGGCTTTTGCTTTATGCATAAATGGCAATAATATGTAAACTCTCCTTTCCTGCTCTCTTGGAATGTGCAATTCCAGTAGGTTCTAGAGATGAAGACTTCCCAGGGCAGAGGAACAAAAGCTGAAAAAACTACATAAAACCCACTATAACTCATGCCTTTTTCTGTGAGGTCATGGCATTGAGAACCTGTTTAGGCCCCGGTGGGCTCAGCGGGCTCCCCTGTGGGCTGGGCCAGTGTGATGAGCTGCATCATTCTGTCCTATTTGGATGTCCCTCTGTGTCCATTAGTTCCAGGTCTTTGCCATAAACCACAGCAGACTCGGCAGATGGTGCATGGCGGCGCCTGGGATCAGCACACACGTTCGGAAGGGCAGGCGGTCAGCCTTCCCAGCTCTGGGGTGGGTTCTGGCCGAGGATCAGAGGGTGGCGTGTCCTCCGGGTCATGAGCCGGCACCAGGAGCATCAGGATGCAGCTGTTTCCTGCTGTGTCCAGTCCGGTCCAGGGCGGGTGTGTGGATGGAGCGTGCTGAGACCTCGAGTCAGATGAGCCTTCCAGGTCCCACGGAGTGAACACAGCGCCTTCCAGCGGTGATGTAACCAAATGAATCGACCAAGTTTTCTATCTAATCAAAAAGTCAGTGTAACTTTTCTAAATACCATCACCCACATCACAAGGGGATTCAGCAACTTAAACCAGACCCAAGTTTATGAGTTAGGGAATAGACCGAGGTGTGAACAGACGTGCGGGTCCCAGGCGTTGCTCGAGCCATCTGCAGCCAGGGGCACGTGTTTGGGATTTCTGGGAACTTAATGCATTAGCTTTTTAAAAGATAACATGATTGCATTTAGAAGTGAAGCTGGATCTTTGTTTTTTGTGGCTGTTTTTCCCTTTGGTGGTTGTTGGTGGTAAGTAATCATAAAATGACTCCTGTAGACATGCTGACCCGCCTTTGGTGTTTAGACCATTCGTTTTCATGTTTTTGATCTAGGATGCACTTCAGGTCAAATGCAGAGAAACTGGAGATGACTCACTTGGGGGGAACAGAAGAGTCCAGCCGTTCCACAGTGTCCTCCTGGATGCCTGGGAGCAACCCAGATAGCCTGTCTCCGAGCTTGAGCTTCAGCATTGGGCGGAGACGCCGGAGGCGCTGCTGTGGGGGGCAGGGTCTGGGGGGGTGGGTGCACGGGCCAGAGTCAGCCCCTGAGGCGAGTCCCACGGGCATGCACGCCGTGGGGTGAGGCTCTGCAACCCTTTTGCTCACTCTTCCTGACCTTGTCAGGCTGATGCACCCCCTCAGCCTCAGAACCTTGGCTGGAAAACAAAGTAAAGCAGACAGCTGGAAGCTCCGCAGTCCTTGGGACTCCCATTTCTGGGGTCAGTGTTTCCCAGACCTGCCCAGGCTGTGGCTGGTCTCCCGTCCACAGGACCTCTGGGCGCCAGTCAGCCGAGTCTCTTCCCTCAGGTGCTCGGCGTGGGCTGCACTGGCAGCCGGTCCTACCTGTGAGGGCTCTTTCCACCTGTCCAGGTGGGCTCTGGCCCGTGGGGACAGCTGTCTGGGGGCTGTGTGTGCATGTGTGTGTGTGTGTGTGTGTGTGTGTGTCTGTCTGTGGCTCTGCCTGAAAGCGGATGCTTTATCTGGACGGCTCTGGGGGAGGTGACCGCCCCAGCGGTCTCACGGTCGAGGCTGCGTGCTCTGCCTGGGTGCAGCCAGGACGCGCTCCCCTGCCCTCCCCTCGGACGTCTTTCTCGTCTGGCTGAAGCCCTGTAGCGTGTGGTTAGGGCTTCCGTGACACCCGCTGGCCTGGGAGGGCTCTGGGGGCTCTACAATGTTTCTGGGCAGTTCCCGGGACCCCTGCCCCAGCGTGGGGGCTGCAGGCACCAGCCCCTCCTGTCCATCTGCCCAGGGCACCAGCGGCTGTCTGTGACCAGCCTGCTCGTCTGCCATGGCCTGCTGATGGTCGGCACCAGCCTGGGCGTCGTGGTGGCGCTGCCCGTCCCCCGTCTGCAGGGCATCCCCAAGGTGACCGGTGAGTACACAGCTGTGCGTCTGCACCTCCCGGGCCTCTGCTCTGACCTGGACACTCACTAAGCCCAGGGGTCTGTGTTCCGCTGGGTCTCTGGTTTATATGAATTATGTAGATGCGTCCTCTTGCTCTTACTCCCTCCCTCCCTTCCTTTGGGCCCGTAAAGACTGTCTGTTAGTTTGAATCATCCGGTTATGCATTTATTGTCCTGTTTCTGTCTTTCGTGGTCCAGGGAGACTCTTATCCCCAAAACATGTTTTCATGTTCCCTTTTCGCCACCTGTTAGTCTCTACCTTGCTATACAGTTCTGCTCAGTTCTGCTCAGTGGATGCCTTGTGTGTTCTGCAGAGGAGGCCAGCATCTGCACAAGCTCGGCTGTGTTTTTGTCCAGTGTTGGGAGCAGTTCAGGTGGGGACGGGCTTTTAGAAAGCACCTTGGTATCAAGGACCCTGAAAACGCTGTAGTGTCAGGAGTCCGGTTTCCCCTTCAGGAGTCTCTTGGGAAGCAGCCAGGTCTAGGAACAAAGCCGGACGCAGAAATAACAGGCAACAACCAGCAGCTCCAACCTCAGGGGTAGGGAGACTTGTCTTACCTCACTATGTATGGAAGCAAACAACCACAACAGGAAAAGTTCTGAAGGGAACACGTTTCTAAGGGGAAACTGGGAGGACACCCTGTTCCATTACCCAAATGAAACAGTGTTCACATTTTCGGTTTGTCATGTGCTCCGTCTCTCCTCTACCGGATGGTGGACAGGCAGTGGGAGAGGACGGAGTAAGATGCTTTGAACTGAGTGACCATATTAGGTGCCAATGTGCAAGTAGCAGACGGAAGTCATGTTAGAAGTGGGCTTCCCCGATGGTACTAGTGGTAAAGAACCCGCTTGCCAGTGCAGGAGACGTAGGAGACACAGGTTTGATCCCTGGCTCAGGAAGATCCCTTGGAGAGGGAATGGCAACCCACTCTGGTATGCTTGCCTGAGAAATCCCATGGACAGAGGAGCCTGGCGGGCCATAGACCATGGGGTCACACAGAGCTGGACACAACTGGAGTGACTGAGCACGCACAAGCACACAGATGAGAAAGCTTTGATGCAGAGAACAGGAAAATAGTTATTTTATCACTTTAAACATAGGAAGTGAGTACCAGACTAAGTGACTTGACGGAGCCTCAGTTGTACTTTAGAGCATGGTTTTGAGAATGTTCTAAGAGTTCACTGGAAGGCCAGGGGAACGTGACCTGGGAGCTGTTTCCTTTCTGAGCTGCTGCATGCAGGGTTTCACCGCATGGCTGGGGGAGGGCCGAGGACGCGTGGGGTCCTGCCAAGAGGGCGCCCTCGCTGACCCTATCCCCTTGCAGGACGAGGCCTGGTCTCCTACCACGCACACAATGGGCCCGTCAAGTTCCTGGTGGTGGCCACGGCTGCCCTCAAGGCAGACAAGGACAAGCCCAGGGACAGCCCGCCCCCTGGCGCCGACCCCCAGGATGAAGACCAGAGGGATGTGGTCCCTGGTGAGGGGTCTGGGCCCGGAGTGAGCCGGAGTGGCCCCGACGCCATCTGGTTAGGGACTTCACTGGGCTCTGTCGCCCAGGCCAGTGACGTCTCCTCCTCGTCTGGGTCCCCGACTCCATCCCAGGGCTCGGGCTCCCTGGAGCCCCGGTTGGAGGAGAGCTTCATCCAGGACCTCCTGCGTCTCCCCTGCATGTCCCCCGGCCGAGGCCGGCGGGCCAGGAGGGCCAAGGCCAGTTCTGTGCTGGTAGCCTGCGGGGGCCAGGGCCACCGGCGCGTGAGCAGGAAGGCCAGGCAGCAGCGGCCAGAGGAGCTGGCCTCGTCCGTCATGGTCTGGCAGATCCCCCTGTTGCACGTGTGAGCCCGAGTCGTGGCTGGGGAGGGCCTTCCGCCGAGGCCGGAGCCCCGCGTGGTCTCGTGCTGCAGTGCTCGGGGACGGGTCGCCGCGCGTCTCTGGGCTAAAATGTGCAATATCACCACAGGGCGTCTCCGGCAGCCCCTCCCTCCTCACGCAGCGGAGCCCCGTGTGAACGCTCCGGGGCAGGGCCGGTGCCATGTTCACATGGGTAGGGGTCCCCGGACAGTGCTCTGCCTCTGACCCTTGTTACGGGAGAACGCCCAGACTCAGAAATCACAGGGCAATTCTGCATATGCGGTAGGGGTGGGGTTTATTAACAATTCTCAGAGGGATTTTACTTGGTTCAGAGTCACAGCTTTTATTTATATTGTATACCCTTTAACGCCAAAATAGGATTTGTAACCATGAAGAAAGCTGGGTAAAATATACCAGTCCAGGCGATGTTATTTGCTTTCTGAATTGAGCTGGGTTTTCCAAAGTGGTATAATGCGTGCATTGTGTATTTTTAACAAAGTAGTATTTTTATACTGCATTTTTCTATTAAAAAATAACAAAAGTTTTAGTCAATATATTATCTGTAACATTTCACAAATAATGTTAGCTTTAAACCAAAATGCTCGATTCCTGTCACTATCTGGACTCAAGGGTCAATCAAAATAGCCACGTCAGAGACGTGTGTATCCTGGTGTTGCAGAAGACGGGCAGATGGGGGTTTTTTTAAGAGCAAGGACAAGCCCAGGGACAGCCCGCCTGGCGCCGACCCCAGGATGAAGACCAGAGGGATGTGGTCCCTGGTGAGGGTCTGGGCCGGAGTGAGCCGGAGTGGCCGCCATCTGGTTAGGGACTTCACTGGGCTCTGTCGCCCAGGCCAGTGACGCTCCTCCTCGCTGGGTCCCCGACTCCATCCCAGGGCTCGGGCTCCCTGGAGCCCCGGTTGGAGGAGAGCTTCATCCAGGACCTCCTGCGTCTCCCCTGCATGTCCCCCGGCCGAGGCCGGCGGGCCAGGAGGGCCAAGGCCAGTTCTGTGCTGGTAGCCTGCGGGGGCCAGGGCCACCGGCGCGTGAGCAGGAAGGCCAGGCAGCAGCGGCCAGAGGAGCTGGCCTCGTCCGTCATGGTCTGGCAGATCCCCCTGTTGCACGTGTGAGCCCGAGTCGTGGCTGGGGAGGGCCTTCCGCCGAGGCCGGAGCCCCGCGTGGTCTCGTGCTGCAGTGCTCGGGGACGGGTCGCCGCGCGTCTCTGGGCTAAAATGTGCAATATCACCACAGGGCGTCTCCGGCAGCCCCTCCCTCCTCACGCAGCGGAGCCCCGTGTGAACGCTCCGGGGCAGGGCCGGTGCCATGTTCACATGGGTAGGGGTCCCCGGACAGTGCTCTGCCTCTGACCCTTGTTACGGGAGAACGCCCAGACTCAGAAATCACAGGGCAATTCTGCATATGCGGTAGGGGTGGGGTTTATTAACAATTCTCAGAGGGATTTTACTTGGTTCAGAGTCACAGCTTTTATTTATATTGTATACCCTTTAACGCCAAAATAGGATTTGTAACCATGAAGAAAGCTGGGTAAAATATACCAGTCCAGGCGATGTTATTTGCTTTCTGAATTGAGCTGGGTTTTCCAAAGTGGTATAATGCGTGCATTGTGTATTTTTAACAAAGTAGTATTTTTATACTGCATTTTTCTATTAAAAAATAACAAAAGTTTTAGTCAATATATTATCTGTAACATTTCACAAATAATGTTAGCTTTAAACCAAAATGCTCGATTCCTGTCACTATCTGGACTCAAGGGTCAATGCCAAAATAGCCACGTCAGAGACGTGTGTATCCTGGTGTTGCAGAAGACGGGCAGATGGTGTCTCTGTCCGTCCTTCCCTGCTGTGAGTGCACCTGTCGACCAGGGCCGCTGTCTGGCTTTTAGCGCAGGTCCCAGGGGCCGCGTGGTGCTGGTCAGGGTGGGCGGCTTGCTGGCGGCGGACACAGGAGAGGTGGCCCTCGGTCGGAGTGACCCGGCAGCCAGGCCCCTTCCCTGGTCATCGTGAGGGCATGGCCTGTGAGGTCACTGTGCTCTGCCTGGATTTTTCTGTTGATGATCTACTCACTGGATGGTTAAAAAAAAACCAGTGCAGCATTCATCCGAGACACATGTCTCAGCACTTGACTGGTGACTAAAAACACTTATTTTGTGACTTAGCCAAATATTTTCCAAGGTGCACATGTGGCCCCATGTGAAGTAATCTCTCCCCAGGCTTCCTTAAACTGCTCGCTGCTATCTCATTTCATAAATAAAGTCTTTTTATTTAAAAATGCAGCACTGTGAGTTGCCTCTTTTCCAGTAAAACACAAGAGAGGGCTGTTACGTTCACACAGCGGCCAGGTGGTCCTTTCCTGCTCGGCCTGCTCCCACGCTGGTTTGGGAGTTGATGTGTGGACTCCAGAGGCGGCACAAGGGTACCTGAAAGGATGCTTTGAATCCCAAGTCGCTGCTAAGAAGCTCTCCAGGATACAGTCTACAGCTTCTCAGTTTTTATTCTGAGTGACATTGTGTGGACACAGCCTCCTGCTGACCACACTCCAGCAGGAAGTCTGGCCAGGGCCGCAGGACCCTGGGGAGGCCGGTCGGTAGGTGCTCCGCGGCCGCAGGCGACGCTGGCAGAGGGACTGGAGCGGTCCCTGTCCTGCTCCGAATCCACCCGATCTAGGACGACAGGGCTGGACTCACGTAGGAGGAGGAGCAAGGGAAGGGCTGGAGCCTCTGCTGGGAGTGTGGGCTCAGCCAGGACTGTGTCAGCGGCCACCTGGAGCCCAGCCAGGGTGCGGAGCAGGCAGACAAAGGGCTGGGAGCACGGACCTTAAAGAGCCGCCCAGAGGAACCGTGATCCCCGGGCTCTGCCCTCTGCGATCGCTGGCATTTGCTGGCGATATGTGAGCACCCATTAGCTCAGCTGGCTGGCTGAGAATTCCGTTCCCCACTGCCTCTACTTGCATCCAGAGGTCTCGGGTAAGTGGGGGTCACACAGATCTCCTTGTCTGGTGTGTGCTGCCCAGGGTATCGGGCCGCCTTTTCAGATGGTGACCCTCCTGAGCAGTTGGGATGCTGTCTGCTGCCTAGTGGCAAAGCCAGAGCATGTGGGGAGTGTGGGTGGGAAGGTGGTGGGGGGCAAGCAGAGGCCTGGACAGCATGGGGCCTGCGGGGGAGCCCTGAGAGGTGATGGTGCAAGAATCTAGAAGCGGGCAGGAAGCCTTCCCCAGCGTCCGCAGGTGAGGGGTCAGAGCTGATACCTCCTCCAGGTGAATTAGGGGATGGTGCATTGAGGCTGTCATCGGTAAGTAATGGGGGCTACCTTTATTTTCTTCTGCTTAGGCAGAATAGTTTTCCCTCGTTGTTACTAACAATGAGATGCCCGTTCTGTCTTCTGTGGTTCTCAGCTGGGATGAGCGCCCCTTCACCCAGGGGGTCATGGGGCCATCTGGTCACCACCTGTGGGCTGAGTGCCAATAGTGTCCCGAGTGTCGAGGCCTGGAATGCTGCCATACACCCCACAGGGCACAGGACACCCAGAGCGCCCCGTTCCGGGGGCTGCGGTCAGGTCTCAGTGGCTCCTCCTCCTTCCAGCCCCCGCACAGGTTGCAGAGTGTGATGTCTTTTCTAGTGTGAACATATGGCACTCATGTTCGCAGACGTCCCCGACTTCTCTCTGGTCTTTCTCGTTTTAGCACTGCTCTCCTGACTGGAGGGTAAAAATACCTTGTTTAGGTCTTGAAATGGAATATCTCGTGTAGACTAACAGCAGCAAAGGGCCCACGTTCCAACACTCTTACTTATATTGGTCTTTAAGTCAGTGAGCAAGACACATGATAGTGACAAATCTATAGCCTAAAGAAGACTGGGATTCGTAGCCGGCCAAGAGAGAGAGAAACCCACCCTGGCGGGAGACACCTTAATGTTCCATATTTTACGCAAGTGCAGATTTACACTCGAGACTGGCGTGGGCTCTGGCTCCCACATATTCATATTCAGAGTCTGCGTGCCTCAAGTACAGAACGAAGGTCTCCACGCACCATGTTTTTTGCCTCTACTTGCATCCAGAGGTCTCGGGTAAGTGGGGGTCACACAGATCTCCTTGTCTGGTGTGTGCTGCCCAGGGTATCGGGCCGCCTTTTCAGATGGTGACCCTCCTGAGCAGTTGGGATGCTGTCTGCTGCCTAGTGGCAAAGCCAGAGCATGTGGGGAGTGTGGGTGGGAAGGTGGTGGGGGGCAAGCAGAGGCCTGGACAGCATGGGGCCTGCGGGGGAGCCCTGAGAGGTGATGGTGCAAGAATCTAGAAGCGGGCAGGAAGCCTTCCCCAGCGTCCGCAGGTGAGGGGTCAGAGCTGATACCTCCTCCAGGTGAATTAGGGGATGGTGCATTGAGGCTGTCATCGGTAAGTAATGGGGGCTACCTTTATTTTCTTCTGCTTAGGCGGAATATTTTTCCCCTCGTTGTTACTAACAATGAGAGCCCGTTCTGTCTTCTGTGGTTCTCAGCTGGGATGAGCGCCCCTTCACCCAGGGGGTCATGGGGCCATCTGGTCACCACCTGTGGGCTGAGTGCCAATAGTGTCCCGAGTGTCGAGGCCTGGAATGCTGCCATACACCCCACAGGGCACAGGACACCCAGAGCGCCCCGTTCCGGGGGCTGCGGTCAGGTCTCAGTGGCTCCTCCTCCTTCCAGCCCCCGCACAGGTTGCAGAGTGTGATGTCTTTTCTAGTGTGAACATATGGCACTCCTGTTCGCAGACGTCCCCGACTTCTCTCTGGTCTTTCTCGTTTTAGCACTGCTCTCCTGACTGGAGGGTAAAAATACCTTGTTTAGGTCTTGAAATGGAATATCTCGTGTAGACTAACAGCAGCAAAGGGCCCACGTTCCAACACTCTTACTTATATTGGTCTTTAAGTCAGTGAGCAAGACACATGATAGTGACAAATCTATAGCCTAAAGAAGACTGGGATTCGTAGCCGGCCAAGAGAGAGAGAAACCCACCCTGGCGGGAGACACCTTAATGTTCCATATTTTACGCAAGTGCAGATTTACACTCGAGACTGGCGTGGGCTCTGGCTCCCACATATTCATATTCAGAGTCTGCGTGCCTCAAGTACAGAACGTGCGGGGACGAGGCCTCTCCACCCAGATCTCCTGGCTCCGTAGGGTCCTTGGTTGACCTCAGGCAACCGCCGTGCCCTGCACCCTTGCAGCCCCGACCCTCACTCCCGGGAGAAAGGCCCATTCCCATGCCCTGATTGACCAGCAGATAACCCCGTGCAGCCACCTTCCTGGTGCGTGAAGTTAGTGTCAGGGTCTGAGTGCCACTCCTGTGAGTTTTCCAGAGCCACAACCCAGAGAGAGCACAGGTTCTCCCGCTGTGGTCACCAGATGTCCAGCTGGGGGCTCATGACTTCTAGAGCTTTGTCTTCTCGTCTGTGGACACTAAGAGATTTCGCATGATGCTGGCTGGAGATTTAGGTGCACGACAGGTGGTGGGTTTCGCTCTGTGCCAGGCATACAGTTGGTGTCTAATGGCTAACGGTCCTTATTTGGTTTATGCTTTGAGGTTTACTTGTTAGGCCTTCACTATGTAGAGATGACTTGAAAAGTGAAGCACTGTTTTGCAGTCACTGTGTGGCCAGCAGGGAGGCCAGTAACGCAAAGGTACCTTTTGATTTGGATTTCTGGCCTGTTTAACCTGGGTCATCAAAGCCGTTGCTCACAGTCCTTATTTGGTGACAACAGGACTTGTCCCAGTTCTGGGACCCCCATTCACATAGGGCAGTCCTGGGTTCCTCCAGCCGCCCCAGCACCAGGTTTTCAGGCTGTGTTGGCCTTCCGGCTGGAGCATTCTCGCCCCTCTCTGTCTCCTATGAGAGTTCCTGGCAAGAATCCTGACATTCCTGTCTGGAATCATGAATTCCATGATTCCATGGAATCACCCAGGAGCCATGAGCTGAGTGACATCTTCAGCAGGACTCCTCTCAAGACACAAAACCAGACTCCTCTCCTCAAGGGCGCACGTCAAAATTTTGTTACAAGACACATGATAGTGACAAATCTATAGCCTAAAGAAGACTGGGATTGCCGGCCAAGAGAGAGAAACCCACCCTGGCGGAGACACCTTAATGTTCCATATTTTACGCAAGTGCAGATTTACACTCGAGACTGGCGTGGGCTCTGGCTCCACATATTCATATTCAGAGTCTGCGTGCCTCAAGTACAGAACGTGCGGGGACGAGGCCTCTCCACCCAGATCTCCTGGCTCCGTAGGGTCCTTGGTTGACCTCAGGCAACCGCCGTGCCCTGCACCCTTGCAGCCCCGACCCTCACTCCCGGGAGAAAGGCCCATTCCCATGCCCTGATTGACCAGCAGATAACCCCGTGCAGCCACCTTCCTGGTGCGTGAAGTTAGTGTCAGGGTCTGAGTGCCACTCCTGTGAGTTTTCCAGAGCCACAACCCAGAGAGAGCACAGGTTCTCCCGCTGTGGTCACCAGATGTCCAGCTGGGGGCTCATGACTTCTAGAGCTTTGTCTTCTCGTCTGTGGACACTAAGAGATTTCGCATGATGCTGGCTGGAGATTTAGGTGCACGACAGGTGGTGGGTTTCGCTCTGTGCCAGGCATACAGTTGGTGTCTAATGGCTAACGGTCCTTATTTGGTTTATGCTTTGAGGTTTACTTGTTAGGCCTTCACTATGTAGAGATGACTTGAAAAGTGAAGCACTGTTTTGCAGTCACTGTGTGGCCAGCAGGGAGGCCAGTAACGCAAAGGTACCTTTTGATTTGGATTTCTGGCCTGTTTAACCTGGGTCATCAAAGCCGTTGCTCACAGTCCTTATTTGGTGACAACAGGACTTGTCCCAGTTCTGGGACCCCCATTCACATAGGGCAGTCCTGGGTTCCTCCAGCCGCCCCAGCACCAGGTTTTCAGGCTGTGTTGGCCTTCCGGCTGGAGCATTCTCGCCCCTCTCTGTCTCCTATGAGAGTTCCTGGCAAGAATCCTGACATTCCTGTCTGGAATCATGAATTCCATGATTCCATGGAATCACCCAGGAGCCATGAGCTGAGTGACATCTTCAGCAGGACTCCTCTCAAGACACAAAACCAGACTCCTCTCCTCAAGGGCGCGCAGGTGTGAAGGTTACTGTCTATCTCATAGCACAGTGCATCTTTGGGATGGGGTGGAAGTCAGTTCAGTGAAAGGAAGTGACAACAGTTTTATTTCTCACACATGACTCCTGCTCTGTGGAGTGCTTGTAAGCCTTCCCGATTTGCTCTCCAAGGCGTGGATTCATTCCACTCATTTGGAAGGATAATGTTTCACTGTGAAGGTAAACTAGGGGCTTGGGGCTGGACTAGAATTCCCGCTCCACCTCACACAGTAGAGAAGAGTTAGTGAAACTTTCTGTTAAATTTCCTCAACTGTAAAATGGAAGAAATTCCCTCCCCATGGGATCCTGCACATCTGTGTGTGTGTGTCTACACCTAGTATTCTGCAGAGCTATAGCTATGCTTACACAGAGATATAGATTTATGCGAAGTCATAATTGCAGATAACTTGCATGAACAGTATGCATGCATACTTTGAAAATAGTTCAAAATAACTTTTTTTTCCCCAAAAGATTTGCTAGGACTGAAACTAATAAACGTATTGGCCATTCAGTGACGATGATATTTACTTGCTTGATGAGAATTTATTGCCTCCTGGTAGCCTGCAGTCTGCTGAGGTGCGGGCATGATGCCTGAAGCGGTCCACATGGAGCAGGGTGCAGAGCAATGAGAGAGGCCTTCAGGCCAGCGAGGTCACTTGATCACTAACTCAGTCAATCACTGAGGCTCACGGAGCTGACAAGTCACAGTGCTGACCGTTACATGAGGCCACAAAGACAAGCTCTGCTGTCCTGCTGAAACCAGGATAGCTAAGGCATTAGCAGTGGACCAGGCACTGTGTGGGATGTGAGATGTTCGACCGACATGACCACAGTACAGTCCGCGCGTGTGCTCTGTCCAGTCAGGAGAGCTTGGCAGCCTCCTCTGTTCTGAGCACGAGGCCCTCAGGCCATAAGGAAAGGAGCTTCCACTGTTTAAGGAGGAGCTGACGAAAGGATGGAGATGCACTCAGCGTTCATCAGAGCGGAAGGGAGCAGCCGGGCTGGGGCTGGGTGAACACAGGGGAGCACCGGGGAGCAGGGCTTTCCTCTCGAACAATGTGGACAGGACTCTTAAGTGAACCAGGGAATGTGGTTTCCACGCCAACACACAGATATTCTAATTAATTTTTCATGCCAAGAGACTCAGAGTACTTTGTAGCAATTGGATCAATTCCTGACAGCTCCTGGAATTTAACTCCTTTTTTTTTCTCTCTCTTTTGGAAGGGTGAGGGAGCATGTGAACTCAGGGCTGTTGAAAGATTTGGGGAAAATGCTCTGCTATCTGGTACCTGCACTCGAAGCTCAGAACGAGCAACTGTGACCTACAAGCCACCCCCTCCCAATTTTCACACACTGTGTAGGGCACAGAATGGGGGCGGGCGCACAGTATCTGCTGGAAATCACCCAGAGGGGCAGTGACAGGCTCAGAAGTGACAAACGCGAGTCTTGCTCCCCTAAGATTACAGCCGATAGCGCTGGGTGTATTGTAGCATCTCAGCTTGTCCTGTGGGGAGGACAGTCACCCCCTTTCCAGAGGACAGTGAGCAGAAGTTAAGGGTCTTGTACAAAATTCACAGGACTCGCAGTGGTAAAACTAGCCTTAGGAAACCCTCCCCCCTGCCTGATTCCAGAGCCCAGATCTCCATTACTTCAGGCAGCTTCCGAGCCCCCCAAGCCTGGAACCTGGGTCCCCTTCGGAGCCTGTTAACAGTCATGACAGAATGACTCCATGAGCTTCAGTTCTATTTTTCGGGCACAGTTTTGCATGGTGATGTATTAGCACACTTCAGATCTACCATCACGAGCAGACTTTCCCTGAGCTGTGAGAATTTAAATAGCAAAATAGTTTTCTTGGAAAAGTCTAGAAATACATGTTTTATAAAGTTTTTTAAGATAGCTAGTCTTGGGGCTTCCCCTGGTGGTCCAGTGGGTAAGGATACCACCTTGCAGTGCAACGGGCACCGGTTCGATCTCCCCTGGTGGTCCAGTGGGTAAGGATACCGCCTTGCAGTGCAACGGGTGCTGGTTCGATCCCTGGCCTGGGAAGATCCCACGTGCCGTGGAGCGGCCGGACCGATGTGTCCAATTACCAAGCCGGAGCTCTGGAGCGCATGCGCCCAGAGCCAGTGCTCTGCAACAACAGACGCCACTGCGATGGGAGGCCCACATGAGCCAAAGAACAAGTGGTTTCCACGCCAACACACAGATATTCTAATTAATTTTTCATGCCAAGAGACTCAGAGTACTTTGTAGCAATTGGATCAATTCCTGACAGCTCCTGGAATTTAACTCCTTTTTTTTTCTCTCTCTTTTGGAAGGGTGAGGGAGCATGTGAACTCAGGGCTGTTGAAAGATTTGGGGAAAATGCTCTGCTATCTGGTACCTGCACTCGAAGCTCAGAACGAGCAACTGTGACCTACAAGCCACCCCCTCCCAATTTTCACACACTGTGTAGGGCACAGAATGGGGGCGGGCGCACAGTATCTGCTGGAAATCACCCAGAGGGGCAGTGACAGGCTCAGAAGTGACAAACGCGAGTCTTGCTCCCCTAAGATTACAGCCGATAGCGCTGGGTGTATTGTAGCATCTCAGCTTGTCCTGTGGGGAGGACAGTCACCCCCTTTCCAGAGGACAGTGAGCAGAAGTTAAGGGTCTTGTACAAAATTCACAGGACTCGCAGTGGTAAAACTAGCCTTAGGAAACCCTCCCCCCTGCCTGATTCCAGAGCCCAGATCTCCATTACTTCAGGCAGCTTCCGAGCCCCCCAAGCCTGGAACCTGGGTCCCCTTCGGGAGCCTGTTAACAGTCATGACAGAATGACTCCATGAGCTTCAGTTCTATTTTTCGGGCACAGTTTTGCATGGTGATGTATTAGCACACTTCAGATCTACCATCACGAGCAGACTTTCCCTGAGCTGTGAGAATTTAAATAGCAAAATAGTTTTCTTGGAAAAGTCTAGAAATACATGTTTTATAAAGTTTTTTAAGATAGCTAGTCTTGGGGCTTCCCCTGGTGGTCCAGTGGGTAAGGATACCACCTTGCAGTGCAACGGGCACCGGTTCGATCTCCCCTGGTGGTCCAGTGGGTAAGGATACCGCCTTGCAGTGCAACGGGTGCTGGTTCGATCCCTGGCCTGGGAAGATCCCACGTGCCGTGGAGCAGCCGGACCGATGTGTCCAATTACCAAGCCGGAGCTCTGGAGCGCATGCGCCCAGAGCCAGTGCTCTGCAACAACAGACGCCACTGCGATGGGAGGCCCACATGAGCCAAAGAACAAAGATGGATGAAAATAGACAAATGAAAGACCAATAGAAGCGGCCCGCCTGCTCCCCTCCCTCCCCAACCCGACCCCCGCTCAAAATAAATACATAAATTAAAAAAAAAAAAAAAAAGATAGCTAGTCCTTCTTGACATTTTTATACCCCAGGTTCAATTTCATGAAATCTAGAGGTCCCTGGCATTTGAATGAACTCCTACTTAAATGTACGTTGATAGTTCTCTGCAATTTCCCTTGACTATACTGGGGCCAGAGTTCATTATTTCTTTTTAAAGAAAATATTTACGGGCTTCCGTGGTGGTCCAGTGGGTAAAGAGTCCGCCTTGCACTCCAAGGGGCACCGGTTCATCCCTGGCCTGGGAAGATCCCACATGCCGCGGAGCTGGATCCGTGTGTCCAATTACCAGCCAGCGCTCTGGAGGGCATGCGCCCAGAGCCAGTGCTCTGCAATGAGAGAGGCCACTGCAATAGAAGGCCCACACGAGCCAAAGAATAAAGATGGATTAAAAAAAAAAAAAAACAATAAAAGAGGACAAAAATTAAAAAAAAAAATCTAGGGACTTCCCTGGTGAGCCAGGGTTAAGCCATGGAACTTCCACTGCAGGGGACAGGGGACATCCCTGTATGACTGTTTGCAGCTCATGGACGATCCATGGAATTCTCCAGGCAATCATACTGGAGTTGGTAGACTTTCTCTTCTCCAGGGGATCTTCCCAACCCAGGGATCAAATTCACTTCTCCCAAACAGCAGGCATATTCTTCACCATCTGAGCCACCAAGGAAGCCCAAGAATACTGGAGTGGGTAGTCTATCCCTTTTCCAGGGGATCTTCCCAATCCAGACATCTTCAAATCATGGTGTATGGGAAGGTGTTTACATGCAGTCTCCATGTAAAAAGATAAACAGAGATGCACTGAAACAACCCCAACAGATTCTAAAATACTGACGTAAACTGGATAAAAATGACACAGGATGGGAGCTACTTTACCATGCTGTCTGTGTCCACTAGACTTCACTGATAATTTAAAGAAGCTATTTCCCAATAGTTTGCTCCATTTCTGCCTCCTTTAACCCAAATCCTGATATATTCTACTTAGTAATTAAATGAAGGTCTTTTAAAGGATGGCCTCAGGGTATTGGGTACAGCAAAATAAAAGAACAAGTAACATTTAACTGGTAAAGGCTATTGAAGGCAAAACTGAAAAAGAAAAGATAGGCTTTCAGTGCCCATGGAAATTTAATCATTATTTTCACAAACCCTTTAAAAAAAACCTTGGCCATCAGGGGTCCAGTCTTAACTAGAGCTGGCCCTACAGCAGTAGCTCTGCGCAGGAATAGAGGAGCAGAGGCTGGAGGCTGCGACCCTTTCTGCTGGCAGGTCACTGGGGCGCTCGCTGCTCCCCATGGTTCAGAATTCGGAGGGTCTCTCGTGGCCCTGCGCTCTGTCCCCGCTTCGGGAACCTGGAGATAGGGGGTCAGGTTTATAGAAACAAGAATACAGTTTCAGCGTTTGCTCTACTTGAGTGTTCTGAATGTTGTCTTTTTATTCCGGAGCCAGTAGGGATGCAGGCAGGTTCTTAATCACTAAATGTTTCAACAATGTATCGTCCCTAATTTCCCATAAACTCTAAATTTCATTACTCCATGTTTTTCAGGGGTTTGGCTCTACTTGGTGCTTCGGGTTAAGCCATGGAACTTCCACTGCAGGGGACAGGGACATCCCTGTATGACTGTTTGCAGCTCATGGACGATCCATGGAATTCTCCAGGCAATCATACTGGAGTTGGTAGACTTTCTCTTCTCCAGGGGATCTTCCCAACCCAGGGATCAAATTCACTTCTCCCAAACAGCAGGCATATTCTTCACCATCTGAGCCACCAAGGAAGCCCAAGAATACTGGAGTGGGTAGTCTATCCCTTTTCCAGGGGATCTTCCCAATCCAGACATCTTCAAATCATGGTGTATGGGAAGGTGTTTACATGCAGTCTCCATGTAAAAAGATAAACAGAGATGCACTGAAACAACCCCAACAGATTCTAAAATACTGACGTAAACTGGATAAAAATGACACAGGATGGGAGCTACTTTACCATGCTGTCTGTGTCCACTAGACTTCACTGATAATTTAAAGAAGCTATTTCCCAATAGTTTGCTCCATTTCTGCCTCCTTTAACCCAAATCCTGATATATTCTACTTAGTAATTAAATGAAGGTCTTTTAAAGGATGGCCTCAGGGTATTGGGTACAGCAAAATAAAAGAACAAGTAACATTTAACTGGTAAAGGCTATTGAAGGCAAAACTGAAAAAAAGAAAAGATAGGCTTTCAGTGCCCATGGAAATTTAATCATTATTTTTCACAAACCCTTTAAAAATAACCTTGGCCATCAGGGGTCCAGTCTTAACTAGAGCTGGCCCTACAGCAGTAGCTCTGCGCAGGAATAGAGGAGCAGAGGCTGGAGGCTGCGACCCTTTCTGCTGGCAGGTCACTGGGGCGCTCGCTGCTCCCCATGGTTCAGAATTCGGAGGGTCTCTCGTGGCCCTGCGCTCTGTCCCCGCTTCGGGAACCTGGAGATAGGGGGTCAGGTTTATAGAAACAAGAATACAGTTTCAGCGTTTGCTCTACTTGAGTGTTCTGAATGTTGTCTTTTTATTCCGGAGCCAGTAGGGATGCAGGCAGGTTCTTAATCACTAAATGTTTCAACAATGTATCGTCCCTAATTTCCCATAAACTCTAAATTTCATTACTCCATGTTTTTTACCACCCGCCTCATCCCCCCGCTCCCCGCCCCGCGCAGGGAGTGGGGTGGGGTGCGGTCTAGGACACAGATGAGCCTGGTCTTCGGCTGGGGCCCCGCCGCGCCAGCGGGAACCTGTTTCTTGCTCCGTGGTGGGGGATTTGGACTGAAACTTGGCATCTACGTGATGCCGCTGGGTCCAGGCCGCAACTCGCGGCCCTCAGGGGTGCGTAAGGACGCGCCTGCAGTGGGCGCCGCCCCCCGGCTCTCAGCCGGCTGTCCGCGGGACCTCCCTGCGCCTGGAAAGGGTTAAGCGAGCGGCGGAGGGCTCGGGGCGGGCAGACCGGGACCCGGGGTGCGCCGGCGCGCTCCAGCACGGAGTCTGCGCGTCCCAGAGCACGCGCTCCCGGCTGGGGGCTGCGGCCGCCCTCCAACACGCGTCCCCGCCTCGGCGCGCTGCTCGGATTCGCCCGGCGCGGCCTCCACAGACGCGGTGAGTGCCGCGGCCCCTGCCACCGCGGCGGGCAGGGGGCGCGGGGAGCACTCGCCCGGCAGACCGCTGGCAGCGCCAGCCCCGCCCTGGAAGGATGCTCGGGAGCCCGCGGGCGCTCGTACAGGTGCGCGGAAGGCGGCCGACCGGCCCCCGGGCGTTCTTACAGGTGCGCGGGAAGAGACCAGCGCATGCGCGCCAGAGACCCCCGGCAAGGGCTCCTCATTCCGGGCTCGGGTGGGCGCCGGGGTGGAGGGCGAGGCGCAGAGCTGCGAGGTACGGGTGGGCCCCGAGGGGGGAAGGCGAGGCCCCCCAGGAGGCGGAGGAAAAGCGGGCCAGTGGTCCAAGCGTGGGCTCTGGTTGGGACGGGGGTGGCCGCCTGGGCGGGGGCGCGGGCGGTGGGCAGCGCGGGGAGGCGGCCCGGTGTGGCCCTGCTCGCCGAGGGGGTGTGGGCGGCCCGATGGGCGGCCCTCCGACCTTCTCCCGGGAGCCTAGTGGAGGGGGAGGCGCGGTGCGGGGACCCCCTAGGGTGCTCCTGCCGGAAGCGCGTGACGGTCAGCCCCCGCGCTGTGCCCTCGGTGACCGCCTCCGAGGGCACAGCCTGGAGATGCTGTGGTCACCGTCGTTGGCACGGCCGATTGCACCTCCGCGCGCCCAGCCCAGCCCAGCCGGAGCCAGTTCGGGGGCGGAGCGACCTGGAGCGATCGGGGAGGAGCCAGGCCCCGGGCCGTGCGCCGCAGGCTGGAAGCTCCTTGGGGAGGCGGTCCCGGCGCCGTGGCCACGTTTGCGGTTAGCGGGTCCAGCGACTACCCGCTTCCGATGGCCTGTGTCCAGCGCAGATCGGCCCAGGCTGCGCGGGCCCTGTCTCGCCGACGGACATGGGCGGGCCACGCTGCCTCCGGAGCATCCATCTCTGGGCGCCGCAGGAAGCGAGTGGGAGGGAGGTCCCTCTCAGACTGGGACCGGGGGAGGGGAGGAACGTGCTGGATGGAGCCCGTGCGGAGGATCCTCGCCAGTTTTCTTCCATCGCCCCCTCTGACTGCCCTGTGGCCGCCCCTGGGACCCCCGCGACTCCCCGAGTCTCCCTCCTTATACAGCCTGGATGGCGGGCGGCTCGTGGGGGGTTGGGCTGGTGCACAGCGAGCGCTTTCTTTTCTCAGAGCGTTTGCCCCACTGACCGACCAGAAGACGGGCCACCAGCCGTGCTTGCCACTTGGGTTTGAACGTGCCTGACATCACGATGGCGCGGGGGCAGGGTACGAAAAGGAGCTGCATTTCAGTAAAGACGGCGCGGAGCCGGCTCCCGTGTCTGGAGGGGAGGTTCAATGCATTTCCGCAGCAAGCCTTCCCCCCGCCCCGCCCCCGTTCATGCTGGGGAACCCCTGCCTCCTGGGTGGGGGTCGCTGGGGCCGCCACTCTGGCGTGGTTGCTCCAGTAGCCTTAAATATGGAAGTTAAAAAAAAAATCCAGCAGTTAGGTTTCTACAAAACCACATCCTCCGTCTCCACCCACCCCCACATCTACTCTAAGGGCAGGGAAAAGAACGAATCCAGGGAATAAGCTTTATTTCTGCTCAAAAGCACACTGCAGTCTGATTTTAAATCCCTGCTCAGCCCCTCGGTGGGGGCGAGTTCTCTGTTCCCAGCCTGTGCTCAAGCCACCTCCCTCCTGTTCTCAACCAGCAGTTACTCAGCCTCTAATTAGGACCCTTAATGGACTCTGACGTTGCCCTTGGCCTCTTACTCTGAGCTAATGGTGTCCCATGATTAGCGTCCTCCTCCCCACCCACAAATGCAGAAGGGAGGCTTCATCGGTCAGATTTGTCCAGGGACAGCCCCCTAGTAACTGGCCTTCCAATGCTCCCTTTGGGGCCTAACAAAAACAAATTTTTAAAGAAAGAAAATCCTTCAGCTTTTAACATCAATTGCACAGGTACTGCTAATCATTTAATTAGAACACAATGAAAATAATTCAGAGATTGCTTACAGGATTTAAGGCCATCTTGGGCTTGGGAGGACGGGAGAGGACAGCAAAGTGTCCATCATCCATCAGGATGAGCCGTTGGGGCAGCCCGTGCGGAGGATCCTCGCCAGTTTTCTTCCATCGCCCCTCTGACTGCCCTGTGGCCGCCCCTGGGACCCCGCGACTCCCGAGTCTCCTCCTTATACAGCCTGGATGGCGGGCGGCTCGTGGGGGGTTGGGCTGGTGCACAGCGAGCGCTTTCTTTTCTCAGAGCGTTTGCCCCACTGACCGACCAGAAGACGGGCCACCAGCCGTGCTTGCCACTTGGGTTTGAACGTGCCTGACATCACGATGGCGCGGGGGCAGGGTACGAAAAGGAGCTGCATTTCAGTAAAGACGGCGCGGAGCCGGCTCCCGTGTCTGGAGGGGAGGTTCAATGCATTTCCGCAGCAAGCCTTCCCCCCGCCCCGCCCCCGTTCATGCTGGGGAACCCCTGCCTCCTGGGTGGGGGTCGCTGGGGCCGCCACTCTGGCGTGGTTGCTCCAGTAGCCTTAAATATGGAAGTTAAAAAAAAAATCCAGCAGTTAGGTTTCTACAAAACCACATCCTCCGTCTCCACCCACCCCCACATCTACTCTAAGGGCAGGGAAAAGAACGAATCCAGGGAATAAGCTTTATTTCTGCTCAAAAGCACACTGCAGTCTGATTTTAAATCCCTGCTCAGCCCCTCGGTGGGGGCGAGTTCTCTGTTCCCAGCCTGTGCTCAAGCCACCTCCCTCCTGTTCTCAACCAGCAGTTACTCAGCCTCTAATTAGGACCCTTAATGGACTCTGACGTTGCCCTTGGCCTCTTACTCTGAGCTAATGGTGTCCCATGATTAGCGTCCTCCTCCCCACCCACAAATGCAGAAGGGAGGCTTCATCGGTCAGATTTGTCCAGGGACAGCCCCCTAGTAACTGGCCTTCCAATGCTCCCTTTGGGGCCTAACAAAAACAAATTTTTAAAGAAAGAAAATCCTTCAGCTTTTAACATCAATTGCACAGGTACTGCTAATCATTTAATTAGAACACAATGAAAATAATTCAGAGATTGCTTACAGGATTTAAGGCCATCTTGGGCTTGGGAGGAGGGGAGAGGACAGCAAAGTGTCCATCATCCATCAGGATGAGCCGTTGGGGCAGCCTGGCTTGCTGTGGTCATCTGTGGTCGGTCCGAATGTCTGGGCATTCCTAGGGCAGGACCCTGCCCGATGCTGGGAGAACAGAGAGTCTGGAAACCGTGGCGAAGCTGTCCCTTCTTCCCTGCTTGAGCATCTTTGCTGACAGTCTCATCGCTCGCATTTACTCCTGTAGGTCCTGATACAGGCAGCCAGGCTGGCACGGGGGCGGCAGGAGGCCTCCTGCTAGCTCCAAGTCCACTTTCGTCCCTGTGCTGAAACCAGGAGGCCCTCCGTGCTGTGGGGCCTCCATCTGGAATCCAGTTTCAGTTTTTTTCTGAATACCAACTGCATAAATTGTCTGTAATCACAGCTCTGCGGGGAATCTGGAACTACTTAGGCGGCTGAAATGCCCCTCGGCCTCCCTGGGCCGTGCCTCCCTAGCGCTGACCCAGGAGGACGCTGGGGGGCTGCCCCAGGGGTGCCCGAGAGGCCTCGGATGCAGACAGGAAACCAGCTCTGCCCCCTGGCGCGCCCTCCCCGGGTGACTCAGGGCAGGTCTACTCTTCTGGGGAGTTCAAGGATCAGTGTCTCCACCGGGCCCTTGAGTGATTGGGTCTTTTTCTTGGCATTATTGTAATTATGCTAAAATTACAGCCTTGGCACCCGCAGTCATTTGTGGAATAGTCAACAATGAGCACTGACTTTTGGAATAAATTAAGAACTTCCAGGAGTTTGCCTTTTGCCAGCAAGCCAGCTCCTGCTAGAAAGAATATTAAAACAAACAGCACTTTGGAAATGGAAGCCATTGTAGGTCTTATGCAATATTTGATGAATGAAAAACCAGTTTCTTTCTTTCACAAAAGTCTATCAAATGTCTATTCCAGGTCAGGCACAGGTCTAGGTGCTGGGAACAAAAAATGGCCCCCAGGTTAACTGGCCTTCCAATGCTCCCTTTGGGGCCTAACAAAAACAAATTTTTAAAGAAAGAAAATCCTTCAGCTTTTAACATCAATTGCACAGGTACTGCTAATCATTTAATTAGAACACAATGAAAATAATTCAGAGATTGCTTACAGGATTTAAGGCCATCTTGGGCTTGGGAGGAGGGGAGAGGACAGCAAAGTGTCCATCATCCATCAGGATGAGCCGTTGGGGCAGCCTGGCTTGCTGTGGTCATCTGTGGTCGGTCCGAATGTCTGGGCATTCCTAGGGCAGGACCCTGCCCGATGCTGGGAGAACAGAGAGTCTGGAAACCGTGGCGAAGCTGTCCCTTCTTCCCTGCTTGAGCATCTTTGCTGACAGTCTCATCGCTCGCATTTACTCCTGTAGGTCCTGATACAGGCAGCCAGGCTGGCACGGGGGCGGCAGGAGGCCTCCTGCTAGCTCCAAGTCCACTTTCGTCCCTGTGCTGAAACCAGGAGGCCCTCCGTGCTGTGGGGCCTCCATCTGGAATCCAGTTTCAGTTTTTTTCTGAATACCAACTGCATAAATTGTCTGTAATCACAGCTCTGCGGGGAATCTGGAACTACTTAGGCGGCTGAAATGCCCCTCGGCCTCCCTGGGCCGTGCCTCCCTAGCGCTGACCCAGGAGGACGCTGGGGGGCTGCCCCAGGGGTGCCCGAGAGGCCTCGGATGCAGACAGGAAACCAGCTCTGCCCCCTGGCGCGCCCTCCCCGGGTGACTCAGGGCAGGTCTACTCTTCTGGGGAGTTCAAGGATCAGTGTCTCCACCGGGCCCTTGAGTGATTGGGTCTTTTTCTTGGCATTATTGTAATTATGCTAAAATTACAGCCTTGGCACCCGCAGTCATTTGTGGAATAGTCAACAATGAGCACTGACTTTTGGAATAAATTAAGAACTTCCAGGAGTTTGCCTTTTGCCAGCAAGCCAGCTCCTGCTAGAAAGAATATTAAAACAAACAGCACTTTGGAAATGGAAGCCATTGTAGGTCTTATGCAATATTTGATGAATGAAAAACCAGTTTCTTTCTTTCACAAAAGTCTATCAAATGTCTATTCCAGGTCAGGCACAGGTCTAGGTGCTGGGAACATAGTGGGGTTTAATATAAATGCAGCTTCCCCACCTACCCCTGACCCCCTCACCGACTACTTCCTAGCTGCTTAGATTCAATAAGGTGAAAGGCACACACATATAGTAATGTTAATTTGTGTGTAGTAACAAGCAAGCACGTGCTCTAAAGGAAAGGAATAAACCCCTATGGACACATCTGGTGAGGGGATTTGGAGTTGGGACTTGAAGGATGAAGCCTGGCAAAGAAGGACGGCAGGGGGCACCCAGGGAAGATGGTGCTCAGAGGCGCTGGAGGGCAGGCTGGGAGGGGCACCTAGGCTGTGTCAGAGATTTGTAACTTAATACACTTGTATCCCACATTAACTGTGGCCTTTCCTCTGTAAATTGGTGGAGCTTTACACCCCAGGCCTTGACGGAGTAGGATGTGGATTCACTTTAGAGACTTGAGACCTAGTGGATCAGAGGGAGACGGCTTGGGAAGCATGCGGACAGAGCGCTGTGTAAGCCGATGACGCCTGTGCTCGGGCTGGATGCCGTCAGCGCTGTTTCCTGGAACGGCTTGGTCGCGGGACAGCGGTGCAGACGCGGAGTCCGCTGCCTTTGTCTGAGCCAGGGTCGCCTCCCGCTCCCACGCTGGGGCTCCTGGTGGACTCCACAGAATGCTCTTGCCCCGTGAGCACTTCCCCAGACAGCCGTCGGAGCGTCATTTAAAGACACAAGTCTTACTCTGATGTGGGACAGCCAGTAGCTCCCCACAGCCGTGGGCTGCGGTCCACAGCAGTCCAGCTGCGGTCCAACTGGCAAGGTCGTCCAGTGACCGACCCACAGATTTAGTGGTTGTATGCAGACTGAATGTGTGTTCCCCGAAGTAACACGTTAAACCCTAACCCCCAAGTGAAGGGGGTGAGCTTTAGGAAGTGGGGGACTTTTGGGGTGATGAGATTATGACCCATGATAGGACCAGAGCCCTGATAACAGACCCCACGGAGCCCCCAGCCCTTCCTCCACGTGAGGACACAGTGAGAAGACCCCTCTGTGAAGCAGGAAGTGGGCCCCTCAGACACCGTGAAGAAGAATCAGCTTTCCTCCAAGTCTGCTAGTCTGCATAGTAATTCCAGCCAAAAACACCTTCACAAAAATATTGTCTGGACTGATAATTGACCAAACACCTGGGTCTGGTTGCCTAGCCAAACTGACACATCACAACGGTCCTCTTTGGACGGGATGGGTGGTGCCCAGCAGCCTCTCCCCAGGTAGCCCTGCAGGGCAGTTGGACACAGGTGGGCTCAGTTCTGACTCCTGGGAGTGATTCTCTGATGTTCCTGGTCCTGCCTTATGGATCCAAGTTGTCCTCCCTTTTTCATAAGAAGTGCCTGGTGCTGGCAGCTGAGAGGTTTGCCCAGCCTGCATCATGGGTTATTTGAGCTGATCTGTTCCATTGACTCCAAGCTGGAAGAATCGCTTACAGTACAGTTATCTTAAAAACGCTGTGGGCTTTCTATGGATCTGTTGGGATTCAAGCTATTAGACGGAAGCCTTTCCACAAATCCATTTAGTCCATTCTCCACCTTGGACTTCCTGCAAGGCTGCTGTGAAAAAACATCCTAAACACCCTTCCAGGGGCCTCTGCCTGGCACCCCTCAGATACTAGGAGGTCTTAACGAGGGATCCGGCTGTGCTGCCTGGCGTGATCTTGGCTCTGATGGAGGGGCTGGGAAGGAGAGGAGCTTTGTCTGTGAACCATTGAGCCTGGTTTCCTCCAAATGGCATTTGAAAATGGAACCCTTCCTCTGCAGCTCCTTGCTCCTCTTCGCATCACGTCACAGAGACAGAGCTCAGTAGGTCACCCAGGCCCTGCCTGGAAGTCCCCTTTGGCATCACCCAGTGCCCCCTCCCCATCCTGTCTCCAGCGTCGCGCGGCCATGGTGCTGCTGAGCCCTGCCGCTCAGAGCCCAGTCCGGGAGCTTGCCCGGCCTGTTCCTCGGAGCCCCGAAGTGCCTGCCCACTGACTGCCCATGGAGGCCGCTGCGCTTGCCGTGGGCCCCTGCTCTGTGGAAGCCCCGTCCTGGCGGGCGCAGGCCTGACCACTCGAAACAGCAGGGTCGACGTGGTCTGTAAGCCCGCAGCCTGGGCAGGTCTAGGGGGAGCTCGATGGATCACCGGGAGGCGCATACACATCTGCCGCTTGGCTGGGAGCATGTGAGCGGCGGGGCTGGACCCCGGCAGTGCGGCCTCTGTGGGCTCTCCCTGCGCTTCCTCCAGCTGGCTGCCGGGGTCCCGGCTTAGGCACCGGGCCTCTGAGTGGAGTCCTAAGGGCGGGCGCAGTGTTACTACTGTCTTCAGCTCAGCCTCCCTCCCCGCTGTTACCAGCATCTAGGGTCCAGAGGCCGAAGCACACCAGCCAGGGGGTCTTCAGCGCCGTGGGAAGAGGACACGGGTGGGCTGGACTGAGGGGTTCACCTCAGAGAGGATGTGCTGCATCTTGTGCCATCCGGCCTGCCGCCCCCAGTTCCGTCCTCCTGGCTCTGTACTGGCCAGTGGGGTGGTAATGGTTCCTTGGGGCTCGTGGTGCTGTGTGTGGCCCTTCACCCACGCTCCCAGCTCCCTAGATGTTGAGGTCTGGGCCTCCCAGAGGCCGGGTGCTTCCGGGTCCCCACAGAAGGAACTTATGTCCAGGGAGAAGTCTCAGCCTCTCTGGCCCTTTGGTCACTAAGGGATGGGTCACAAGGGACAGTGCCCTCCAGAGCCCCCCAAAGAGAAGGTAAACACCCTTCCAGCCTGCGGCACCCCTCAGATACTAGGACTGGCCGCTGTGCTGCCTGGCGTGATCTTGGCTCTGATGGAGGGGCTGGGAAGGAGAGGAGCTTTGTCTGTGAACCATTGAGCCTGGTTTCCTCCAAATGGCATTTGAAAATGGAACCCTTCCTCTGCAGCTCCTTGCTCCTCTTCGCATCACGTCACAGAGACAGAGCTCAGTAGGTCACCCAGGCCCTGCCTGGAAGTCCCCTTTGGCATCACCCAGTGCCCCCTCCCCATCCTGTCTCCAGCGTCGCGCGGCCATGGTGCTGCTGAGCCCTGCCGCTCAGAGCCCAGTCCGGGAGCTTGCCCGGCCTGTTCCTCGGAGCCCCGAAGTGCCTGCCCACTGACTGCCCATGGAGGCCGCTGCGCTTGCCGTGGGCCCCTGCTCTGTGGAAGCCCCGTCCTGGCGGGCGCAGGCCTGACCACTCGAAACAGCAGGGTCGACGTGGTCTGTAAGCCCGCAGCCTGGGCAGGTCTAGGGGGAGCTCGATGGATCACCGGGAGGCGCATACACATCTGCCGCTTGGCTGGGAGCATGTGAGCGGCGGGGCTGGACCCCGGCAGTGCGGCCTCTGTGGGCTCTCCCTGTGCTTCCTCCAGCTGGCTGCCGGGGTCCCGGCTTAGGCACCGGGCCTCTGAGTGGAGTCCTAAGGGCGGGCGCAGTGTTACTACTGTCTTCAGCTCAGCCTCCCTCCCCGCTGTTACCAGCATCTAGGGTCCAGAGGCCGAAGCACACCAGCCAGGGGGTCTTCAGCGCCGTGGGAAGAGGACACGGGTGGGCTGGACTGAGGGGTTCACCTCGGAGAGGATGTGCTGCATCTTGTGCCATCCGGCCTGCCGCCCCCAGTTCCGTCCTCCTGGCTCTGTACTGGCCAGTGGGGTGGTAATGGTTCCTTGGGGCTCGTGGTGCTGTGTGTGGCCCTTCACCCACGCTCCCAGCTCCCTAGATGTCGAGGTCTGGGCCTCCCAGAGGCCGGGTGCTTCCGGGTCCCCACAGAAGGAACTTATGTCCAGGGAGAAGTCTCAGCCTCTCTGGCCCTTTGGTCACTAAGGGATGGGTCACAAGGGACAGTGCCCTCCAGAGCCCCCCAAAGAGAAGGAGGCCGGCTACCCAAAGCAGAATGCCTGGTGAGAGGGCCCAGCCCTCCGAAGGTGTGTGGTGCCTGGGCCCTGGGTGAGGCGCGGATGTGGCGGAGCCTGGAGCCCATCTGCCTGGCGAGGGTGCGCTTTGGGCAGGCGCTCCTGGCGGGAGGCAGGCCTGCAGAGACCCCCCACTCCAGCTGTGCTGCGGCGCAACTGCCTCCTGCACTGACTTGGGGAGCGGCCACCTCCTTGTGGAACTCCAAACAGGGGACAGACCGAAGGAGGGGGCGGTGCCTCCATGGGAGACAGTGGTTGTGAGTGCAGGAGCCACACCCTCCCCCGAGTTACGACTCCCCTGGCTTGCTGAGGTGCCTGCCCATGTTTCCCACAACAGTCATCTTCCTGAGACTGAAGTGGCCTCCCTCACCTCGAACGCACCACAACCCTCATGCCACGCCCACATTCTAGGGGAAAGGCAGTGAAAGCCAGTGTGCTGGCAGCCTTCATCTATAAACTCTATTTGGTCAGATGTTGGCCTTCCCTGGTGGCTGGCTCAGTGGTAAAGAATCTGCTTGCAGTACAGGAGACAAGGGTCCAATCCCTGGGTCAGAGAGATCCCCTGGAGAAGGGAAAGGCTACTCGCTGCAGCATTCTTGCCCGGAACGTTCCATGGACAGAGGAGCCTGGTGGACTACAGTCCATGGGGTCACAAAGAGTCAGACACGACTCAGCAACTTTCACTTTCACTTTAAAAGAGTTTGCAAAGACAACAAATTAATAATATATGAGGCTGGCCAAAAAGTTCGGGATTTTCCATATGATGTAACAAAAACCCAAATGAAGTTTTTGGCCAACCCAATAGTTTCCATAGGATTCAGTCTCAAGAGCATTTAAATCTCTTGTCTTTGCATCCGTTTTTTCCTGGCTGTCTCAGCATCGCTTTGATGAGAATGGGCTCTCCTGATGAGCACTCAGGGGAACTCACGCTGTCAGAACGTGCCTGGATTTCTGCTTCAGAAGCGGGGCCAGGTGTCAACAGGGAAAAATGAGCTGGCATTTCATCTGCCTTTGTGTCCCGTCCCGTCCCGTCCCGTCCCCCACCCTCGCTGCCTGGAGGACAAAGCCCACGTGTTGAATTTGGATGAATTCCCCCCTCTAAGCTCTCCGCCAGCCAGGCTCCTTCTCTCCTGACAGCTGAGCAGAGGGCGGTTTTGCTCGGCCGCGGTTTCCAGCCAGGACTCGGGCCCTTTCCCAGGACCTGCTGAGCCAGAGCGGGCAGTCCTAGATCTACAGTATCGCTTCTGGGAACCCTGAGGATACCTGAGGACGCAGGTATGGGGAGGGTGGGGAACTCTGTGGTTCGCTGTAACCAGAGCAGATCAGGACAGACGTTGGCGAGAGGGGTTTCTAGCTTGCGGTCCATTCATGCCAACAGTGGTAAATGAGCAAGTGCAATTAATAGGGGGGAATCTGGCTTCTAACCTGTCAGTAACGGGTGTGTGGACAAGTCTCCCTTGGACAAGTTTCTCTGTATAAAACCAAGAACTTAAAATTTTGAAAATGACAAAGGGTGAGGTTTTCTTAACTTCCTCACCCACTCCAGCACTAAGAATACAGCAACTCAGAAGTCTCGTTACTCAGTGAGTGACTTACTTATGCCTCTGATTGTATGGCTTCTGAGAGGGTCAGTAGCAGACCAGACTGACTATTTAATTGATAAATACTGATTACAGCTATGGGCTAACATTTTGAGTTGTAAGTTCACCATGAACAGTGTGACTGAAATATCCCTGTACCCAAAGGACCTTAATACATGTTATCGTCCTGCTGTTTACACTTCAGATCTTTAGGAAACTAGGTGATACAGAGCAAGTGGACACCCCCCCAACCCCGACTCTTGCTCAGAAGTAACCATGGCACCAGGATTCACGCCTGTCCTTTTCACACTTTCATGAGTGACACAGAATGTTGTTTTTCATGTTTAAATCTTTATAAATCGTATTATGGGGCCTCCCAGGTGGCTTACTGATTAAAAATCTACCTGTTCATGTAAGAGACACAGGAGACGTGGGTTTGATCCCTGGGTTGGGAAGATCTGCTGGAGGAAAAAATGTCAAGCCACTCCAGTATTCTTGCCTGGGAAACCCCGTGGACAGAGGAGCCTGGTGGGCCATCGTCCAGTGGGGACACACAGAGTCAGACACGACTGAGCAGAAGTATGAGCATGAAATTGCATTATATGGCATCTTCCTGCAAATGGCGAACTTTAGACGTTCCAGATGATGTGTTAGGAATTTATTCACATCGATGCATTAGTTCATCCATTTTAATGCGTGTGGTCCTTTTGGCAGTGATGGAAAACCAGTCTAAAAGAAGTTTAATCAATCTTTTTGTGCAGAAGGACGACCTTCTGGACCAGGATACCTGAGGAGCAGGTATGGAGGGTGGGGAACTCTGTGGTTCGCTGTAACCAGAGCAGATCAGGACAGACGTTGGCGAGAGGGTTTCTAGCTTGCGGTCCATTCATGCCAACAGTGGTAAATGAGCAAGTGCAATTAATAGGGGGGAATCTGGCTTCTAACCTGTCAGTAACGGGTGTGTGGACAAGTCTCCCTTGGACAAGTTTCTCTGTATAAAACCAAGAACTTAAAATTTTGAAAATGACAAAGGGTGAGGTTTTCTTAACTTCCTCACCCACTCCAGCACTAAGAATACAGCAACTCAGAAGTCTCGTTACTCAGTGAGTGACTTACTTATGCCTCTGATTGTATGGCTTCTGAGAGGGTCAGTAGCAGACCAGACTGACTATTTAATTGATAAATACTGATTACAGCTATGGGCTAACATTTTGAGTTGTAAGTTCACCATGAACAGTGTGACTGAAATATCCCTGTACCCAAAGGACCTTAATACATGTTATCGTCCTGCTGTTTACACTTCAGATCTTTAGGAAACTAGGTGATACAGAGCAAGTGGACACCCCCCCAACCCCGACTCTTGCTCAGAAGTAACCATGGCACCAGGATTCACGCCTGTCCTTTTCACACTTTCATGAGTGACACAGAATGTTGTTTTTCATGTTTAAATCTTTATAAATCGTATTATGGGGCCTCCCAGGTGGCTTACTGATTAAAAATCTACCTGTTCATGTAAGAGACACAGGAGACGTGGGTTTGATCCCTGGGTTGGGAAGATCTGCTGGAGGAAAAAATGTCAAGCCACTCCAGTATTCTTGCCTGGGAAACCCCGTGGACAGAGGAGCCTGGTGGGCCATCGTCCAGTGGGGACACACAGAGTCAGACACGACTGAGCAGAAGTATGAGCATGAAATTGCATTATATGGCATCTTCCTGCAAATGGCGAACTTTAGACGTTCCAGATGATGTGTTAGGAATTTATTCACATCGATGCATTAGTTCATCCATTTTAATGCGTGTGGTCCTTTTGGCAGTGATGGAAAACCAGTCTAAAAGAAGTTTAATCAATCTTTTTGTGCAGAAGGACACAAAGCAGTCTTTCTGAAGCCAGGATGGATCGCATGACTGCCCTGTCACCTCCCTTCACTTCTTTGAAGCTGTCAGAGGGTTCCTCTTGTCATTAAGAGGCGCGGGAGGGGCCCAGCCCTGCTGACTCTGGGCTCCTGGCTGCGCCAGGCTCTTGTTTCTGAACTGGTCGGGCTTGTTCCCGCGGCAAGGAGTCTGTTCTCTCTTCCACCCGCCCTGTGACTGGCTCCCTCCTGCTCCGGGAGGAGTAGAGACCAGGTCCCTCCATCACTGCCCCTTTTTTGTTTACACCCCCTTCATAGCACTTAGCGAGGTTTGTAATCCTCTACAATTCGTATAGTAATGGCTCAGGTCTGCCTTCTCCTCTGGGCCGGGAGCTCTGGGGGCCAAGACCAGGTTGGTTTGGTTCCTGCTACTGTGTAGGACCCAGGTACTTCCTGGAACACTGTAGGTGTTCAGTGTATATCTGCTCAGTAAAGGAGCGAACAGCAGAATACTGTTAATTATTTATCACCGTTAATGGGACGTTAGCAGATTGAAAACTTGGGGAAAGTGGGTTTGTTCGGCCGAGGCAGCCTGTCACTGCTGACGCCAGCGTTCCATCTCTGGTGGGGAGCTCACCTCTGATTTCAGAGGACGAACAGACAGACTCACTCCAAAAGAGTTCAGGTTGCCCAAATACTGCTCAGAACCGGGTCTTGGAGCTAGAAGTTTTGTGTGGGACTGCAGGCCGTGCGCCTCTTTCCCGCCTTGGGGATTCTGTGTGGGGTCCCGTGATCACAGTCCGTGTCTGCCCAGGTCAGCACCTCCTGAACGCGAGCCACAAACAGAGGCACCTGCCCCCCTGGCGGAGTGTTCTGGGCTTGCTCCCCGAAGGCACAACCGGAAACCCAGGACGTCATCCGTGCTCCTCTCCCTCGAGCCATGAACGCTCAGGCTTGTGCTCATCTGTTCTCCTTTCAGTCCCTTGGGGGCTGTGACTCCACGGAGCCCAGGGCCGTGTCAGGTCCTGTCTGTGTGATGGTACGTTCGGCGGCCGTTGAAGGCACAGGCTCCCCTGAGCCCGGCAGCAGCAGCGTCCGGCTCTACAGTGTAGTGACTTCAGGTGTGTGACTGCATCGCCGGACAAGGGCTGTCCTGTGAGTCACGAAGCTCTGGTGCTGTGTGTGTGTGTTGAATTAAAAACGAAGACCGGGGGCTTCCGTGGTGGTCCAGTGGGTAAGGACACCACCTTGCAGTGCAAGGGGCGCCAGTTCGATCCCTGGCCTGGGAAGACCCCATGTGCCACAGAGTGGCTGGACCGATGTGTCCAACTACCGAGCTGGAGCATGCGCCCAGAGCTGGTGCTCTGCAGTGAGAGAGACCACTGCGATGGGAGGCCCACACCAGGCCAAAGAACAAAGAAAATGAATAAATGAAGGACCAGTAGAAGTGGCCAAACTGCCCCCAGCCACACACAAAGACTGTCCGTCTGACGAGGCAGGTGGAATGGTGAAGCTGTTCAACTGGCTTCATGACCTAGTTGTCCTGTAGGATCAGTGCGTGTTTCATCTCGTTAGCCCGGGCATCATCTCACCACAGACAGCTCGGCCCTGGTAGGAGCCAGCGGCACAGAGACACTCCCGTGATTTCAGCTCCCTGGCCTTTCGCGGCATCAGCCTGAAGGCGATGTCGCTGCAGCAGGAGGGCCTGGTGGGGCTGTGCTCTCAGCACGCCGGGAGGGTGGGCACAGGACTTACACTCACAGGTGCAGCCACGTGGGGCTGGCACGCAGGCACACCCATGCAGGGCTCACCAGGCGCGGCAGCGGTGCTGTGCTCGTGCAGAAGGTGGAGAGGCCTTTCTGGCCCAGGACGAGGGATGAGGACGGAGCAGACTTGGGAGCAGGTGGCTCGATGCCTCAGTTTCCAACCTAAGGAGTTTGGACCTGCTGAACAGCTATTACATAAAGGCTTTTCTTCAGGAAATTCTCTAATGTTACTTCCTCCAGTGAAGCCCTGCCAGAGTCAGCCCCCTGTTATTCCTGTAAATCACGCCCACACAGACAGCGCCAGCGGGAGCCCGTCCCCCGATCTGCCCGGCCGTGTCAGGTCCGTGTGGATGGTACGTTCGGCGGCCGTTGAAGGCACAGGCTCCCTGAGCCCGGCAGCAGCAGCGTCCGGCTCTACAGTGTAGTGACTTCAGGTGTGTGACTGCATCGCCGGACAAGGGCTGTCCTGTGAGTCACGAAGCTCTGGTGCTGTGTGTGTGTGTTGAATTAAAAACGAAGACCGGGGGCTTCCGTGGTGGTCCAGTGGGTAAGGACACCACCTTGCAGTGCAAGGGGCGCCAGTTCGATCCCTGGCCTGGGAAGACCCCATGTGCCACAGAGTGGCTGGACCGATGTGTCCAACTACCGAGCTGGAGCATGCGCCCAGAGCTGGTGCTCTGCAGTGAGAGAGACCACTGCGATGGGAGGCCCACACCAGGCCAAAGAACAAAGAAAATGAATAAATGAAGGACCAGTAGAAGTGGCCAAACTGCCCCCAGCCACACACAAAGACTGTCCGTCTGACGAGGCAGGTGGAATGGTGAAGCTGTTCAACTGGCTTCATGACCTAGTTGTCCTGTAGGATCAGTGCGTGTTTCATCTCGTTAGCCCGGGCATCATCTCACCACAGACAGCTCGGCCCTGGTAGGAGCCAGCGGCACAGAGACACTCCGTGATTTCAGCTCCCTGGCCTTTCGCGGCATCAGCCTGAAGGCGATGTCGCTGCAGCAGGAGGGCCTGGTGGGGCTGTGCTCTCAGCACGCCGGGAGGGTGGGCACAGGACTTACACTCACAGGTGCAGCCACGTGGGGCTGGCACGCAGGCACACCCATGCAGGGCTCACCAGGCGCGGCAGCGGTGCTGTGCTCGTGCAGAAGGTGGAGAGGCCTTTCTGGCCCAGGACGAGGGATGAGGACGGAGCAGACTTGGGAGCAGGTGGCTCGATGCCTCAGTTTCCAACCTAAGGAGTTTGGACCTGCTGAACAGCTATTACATAAAGGCTTTTCTTCAGGAAATTCTCTAATGTTACTTCCTCCAGTGAAGCCCTGCCAGAGTCAGCCCCCTGTTATTCCTGTAAATCACGCCCACACAGACAGCGCCAGCGGGAGCCCGTCCCCGCCAGATCTGCCCGTGTCTCCATCTGCTTTACTCTCCGAGCTGGGTGGCCCGTGTCAACAGAATCCTGCCCCCAGGACACGTGGGTAGCGGATCAGACGTACGAGTGTCTCGTAGGTATCCACCCACCCAGGGCGCGGATATGGCAAAGTCCTGTGCTTCACCGTCCAAATTGTGACAGACAGAAGGACCCAGAGCATCGAGCAGGCGCTGGGCAGTGTGGCCACTGGAGCCAGGTTGTGGGTCCCCTGTCTGGCTCGGTCACCTGCTAAGCGCAGGACTAATCGTGTGAAGTTGGTATGATGTCGCTTCATATCTCATTTTCTCTGGCAAAATGGAGCTTAAAACAGCTCCGCAGAAAAGCTGCTTGTGGGGGTCACGTACGTCCCTATGACACAACATGTGAGACAGCAGTGCCTGGAAAACAGAGGTGTGAGCTGCTCTGTGAGCACTTGCATACTCAGGTTACATTACACACTGTCACGTCTCAGAAATGTTCTTCGTGAAAGGAAAAAATTACAGGGCTTTCCTGATGGTCCAGTGGGTAGAGTCCACCTTGCAGTGCAAGGGGCACCGATCCCTGGCCTGGGAAGATCCCACGTGCCCAGAGCAGCTGGACTGGTGTGTCCAAATACGAGCCAGTGCCCTGGAGCACATGCGCCCAGAGCCGGTGCTCTGCGACAAGAGAGGCCACTGCGATGGGAGGCCCACACGGGCCAAAGAACAAAGATGGATGAAATGAGTAAATGAAGGACCAATAAAAGAGGCCAAAATTTTAAAAAATCACAGTGCTGTGGTCTGGCAGAATAGACTCAGGTTAACGTCACCCCAGGGTCTCCTGGCCATTCACTCTGTGAGTGGGGTTGTCCTGGCGTGTGGGGGGTCGGTGGCGGGCAGGACACAGGTGGTGGTCCTGGGGCTCTGCTGTTGGAGGCCTGCGGCTGGACATATGGATGAGACACGTGGTGGTGAGATTCAGAGGACCAGGAGGAGGAATTGGCTACAACAGGCGCGGCCACTCATTGTCTGTTCATTAGTGTTTAAATAAGCTGACTTTATCTGAAAGGGAGATTCTCAGCAACCTATTTTATGATAATGAAGCGTGCTTCATCTTAAATAATCCGATGTCCACATCAAGTGCATAAATGTTGTCCACATTTGGTAATCATACACACCTTGAGGGTGAAGAAAGTCATAGGAAGAGTCTAGAAAGTTCTGCTTGGGTATTTGCGGTGTGGAGAAGGGACGTGTATCTTTCGGGGGAGTGCTCCCTGAGTTATATTTAAAGTGTGACAGACAGAAGGACCCAGAGCATCGAGCAGGCGCTGGGCAGTGTGGCCACTGGAGCCAGGTTGTGGGTCCCCTGTCTGGCTCGGTCACCTGCTAAGCGCAGGACTAATCGTGTGAAGTTGGTATGATGTCGCTTCATATCTCATTTTCTCTGGCAAAATGGAGCTTAAAACAGCTCCGCAGAAAAGCTGCTTGTGGGGGTCACGTACGTCCCTATGACACAACATGTGAGACAGCAGTGCCTGGAAAACAGAGGTGTGAGCTGCTCTGTGAGCACTTGCATACTCAGGTTACATTACACACTGTCACGTCTCAGAAATGTTCTTCGTGAAAGGAAAAAATTACAGGGCTTTCCTGATGGTCCAGTGGGTAGAGTCCACCTTGCAGTGCAAGGGGCACCGATCCCTGGCCTGGGAAGATCCCACGTGCCCAGAGCAGCTGGACTGGTGTGTCCAAATACGAGCCAGTGCCCTGGAGCACATGCGCCCAGAGCCGGTGCTCTGCGACAAGAGAGGCCACTGCGATGGGAGGCCCACACGGGCCAAAGAACAAAGATGGATGAAATGAGTAAATGAAGGACCAATAAAAGAGGCCAAAATTTTAAAAAATCACAGTGCTGTGGTCTGGCAGAATAGACTCAGGTTAACGTCACCCCAGGGTCTCCTGGCCATTCACTCTGTGAGTGGGGTTGTCCTGGCGTGTGGGGGGTCGGTGGCGGGCAGGACACAGGTGGTGGTCCTGGGGCTCTGCTGTTGGAGGCCTGCGGCTGGACATATGGATGAGACACGTGGTGGTGAGATTCAGAGGACCAGGAGGAGGAATTGGCTACAACAGGCGCGGCCACTCATTGTCTGTTCATTAGTGTTTAAATAAGCTGACTTTATCTGAAAGGGAGATTCTCAGCAACCTATTTTATGATAATGAAGCGTGCTTCATCTTAAATAATCCGATGTCCACATCAAGTGCATAAATGTTGTCCACATTTGGTAATCATACACACCTTGAGGGTGAAGAAAGTCATAGGAAGAGTCTAGAAAGTTCTGCTTGGGTATTTGCGGTGTGGAGAAGGGACGTGTATCTTTCGGGGGAGTGCTCCCTGAGTTATATTTAAAGCCGAGGTGTTCCTGTTAGAACACTCTCACCACCGTCAGGAAGGATCCTGTTACTATTACACCACCCGCATCTCGACGACACATCGCTTCCCGTCGCTCCAGCGGGCGGAGAGGCGGTGGTTCCTCTGACCAACAAACCTCAGAAGCCGTGCTCGGGGAGAGACCCTTCCCCATGCCGCGGGCAGGAGGGGAGTCTGCTTATCTCCTTGTTGCCATGGCGGGCGCCAGGCTCAGAATCCTCCAGGAGCCTGTGAGGAGGACTCTGATCCCAGAGCCAAGGACAACATGGGGGAAAGTCCCTTTGGAAGTCCCGGACTTCCAACCTAAGAAAGCCGACCCGAGCATCTTGGCAGACTTGCCAGTGCCTCTGAGGACCGCACACACAAAGCCGGCTGATTCCTCCCTGTCCGTTTTAAGGCCAAACCACAGTAATGGGTCATTCTGGGAAGATTTCACTCTGAAAGCTGAGTTTATTGTACATCATTTGACAAAGGAAGTGGCCCTCTGCTTCACTTCCTCCTTTTTCCTGGGGATACTGTCTATCCTGCATGGTGGGAGGGGGCCAGGACCTCGTCTCGGTGCAGGACCTTCCTCCAGACTGCAGACCTTCTGGGTGGGCTCCCCGCTTCTGGGATCCAGCGTCACTGATGCCTACGGCGCAGAGAGAGAGAGCCGGCCGAGTGGGTGAGCAGCTGCCATTGGATGGGATTATGTCGCTGAGCCAAGGTCCTGGGCCACCCATGGCTCCTCCCCTTGCTCTTTGGTCCCCGGTAGGGCACACAGGGAGCCAACAGGGACGTGCCTGCTTGGATTGACCACTAGGGCATGTCTGTCTCATCAAGTGGTGCTTACCGTAGCTACCACAAAATACTTGCTTTGCCTGATTCTTTCAGGCTCTAAATGGGTTCTGTAGCGCTTTTAAACCATGAGAGTTCCAAAACTCAGGCCAAATGAGTCCCATGCCCTGCCTTTGTTTTGAGTCTGTCATTCCAAGAAAAGAACCCTTAGGGGTTCTCACATTCCAATGAGAGTCAGGACAGAGAAAGAACTAGGAAGTTCTGAAACTTCCTGGCCAAAAAAAGTGAGTTTTCTGGAGTTCAGTATTATCTGTATCATACAGAGAAAGCGTGAAAAGAAAGAAGCATTTCAGAGAGCCAGTTCTCTGATTTTATCTCAAACATGGAGGTTTATAGGTATATTTGGGTAAGATATGCAAGTATGTGTTACTTTTTATCTAACTTCCCCTGAATGACTCAGCTGACTAAGAAAACACCTCTGGCGTTTTGGGAGAAGGCCAGAACCTTTGCGTATAAAATCTGTGCTGGTTTCCAGTTTGTCATCACATTCCGGTCGCGAGGGCCGGAGTTCATTTCCATCTCAGTGGACACAGGACCTCCCCAGCAGCTTCGAGGGCCGGGGCACAGCTGAGTAAACAAGCAGCCGCCCCGCCAGCCTCCCTCCTCTGGTCAGAGGTTCATCTCGTCCCCACTGTCTCCACACTGCCTCTCCACACATCCTAGACAGCACCGGCATGTGGGAATATGCCTCACAGGGTACTGTTACAGGTTTCTGGGAAACAGTGAGGGAGGGGAAGAGAGAGACAGAGGCAGGGAGGAAGGGGGAGAGAACTGAATGTCTAGAATTTCCAACTTTCTAAGACACTTACTTGTATGCCAGAGAATATAGGAAAGCTTTTTTTTCCCTAGCACGACAGCAAGAGCTGGGCAAGGTTCTGTGTTTATAAACACACTCAAGCCAGAGCATTTCTAGGGATCAGGTAATAATAGCAAGCACGGTTAGTAGATCAGAAGAAGCTGGGAGTCACTGTATCTCTCAGCGAGACGCAAACACAGCTGGAATGAGGAACAATTTGAGAGTTGTGGGTTAAGTTTTATTTGGGGAGTAATTAGGACTACAGCCCAGGAGGCAGCACCCCAGATAACTCTGAGAGACTGCTCCAAAGAGATAGGGGAGGAAAGCCAATATAAGGGTTTCAGTGTGGCAGAAATTCAAATGCCATCAAAGGGTTTTTTAAAACGCTTTTGTTTTACAAATGGCTTGTGTCTGACAGGAGGATGTGATATCTTCATGAAGGATTTTAGCGCTTTTCTAGTTGTGAGGAGATGCAAGGATTGAGATAATAAAAGCTGTTCCTAAAAGTCATTTACCTATCTAAAGACCTGCTCCACCGGATTCCCCGGAGCACAGAGTGCCTTGCCCCACACTGATTTCCTTCAGGGGATGTTGAAAAGTCAGCAGCTCCTAAGGCATAGTGTTCCATCTTCGCAGAGGCAGATAGCAAATGCCCTTCTTGTCCATTCATTGTAGTTGACAGTAGATCAGAAGAAGCTGGGAGTCACTGTATCTCTCAGTGAGACGTGAACACAGCTGGAATGACCGCCGGCCTGGGCTGTGTGTGTCAGGTGCCCTTCTCTTGTCTGCAGCCTCTTCGTAGGATGCCCCTTCCCTTAGGTGAAGACCCCCTTCCAGGCTTCAAGTGTCAGCAAAGGTTTTGACAATTTAGGAAAGATATTTTATTTTTCGATTCCTCTGCAGGTGCTCACATCTGCCTTCCAAGGAGTTACCTGGATTTTGTTTTGTTTCGCCTTGGCTTTTCCTTTGTGGCATGTGTGCTCTTTGGAGTGTTGCTTCTCAGGGGTTTTCCAGAGGTGCGATGCCAAGAAGGAGCAGTTCAAACGGGTTGCAAAGTTGGAGCCTTGGAGGCCAACTCCACAGAGAAGCCCTCTGCACTTTTCTCCAAATACCAGCTGTAACAGAATTTGGGATAGCTGACTAGAAGAGATTTCAGGAAAACTGTCACACAGTAGAACTAAGGAGCTATTTTCATAGGGCAGCCATGCTTTCTCATTGAAAGGTCTTAATTTCACACGTGCATCTCATTAGGTTGAAAATAGGGAACGGTTGATACTGTCACTGACCCACAAAACCAGCAACTTTTTGGCGGCTCAACCCGATATATTAATATCTAAGATCCATGGCTTAACTGGGTCTTTCTTTATAGGGCTCAAGAATCGGGGGTGGGGGTAGCAGTTGTTAATGCCTAAATAATATTCACTGAAGTCTTCAGCACAGAAAAGCCAAAATCCCCTTCCCACGAAATCTGAAGTCTACAACCTGAACACTGTGGAGGGAGGTGGGGCAGAGGTCATGACACAGAATAGCCCTATGGAAAATGCAAACTCAAACATCCTCTCTTTCCCCCGTAAACAGGAACACGAAGAGCTGGTGACATGACATGGAAACACCTGATATTCCCACAGCGGAAGTCGCAGAGGAAGGCCCCCGGTGGATGAGGAAGGCCGCTCTAGTGTATGCACGAGCTGTTGCCCTAATGCCCACCTGGCGAGTGAATTATGCCCCGCCCCAGGTGAACACCGCCGAGGCAGGGCCCCCCCCACAGCCCGTGTCCACCTGACCATCTATCAGCCGTAATCGCAGACGGGAGTCATGAACAATGAGAAAGCTCCCCGCGGCAGCTGCCTATAAAGCAGGAATGAAAATCAGGGTTCTGAAGCGTGGACCGCAGCCCGGCTGGGAGCTCAGATGTGCTGGGATGTGGAAGGATCAGCAGTGACTCAGGAAGAAAGGGCCGACCTGACAGCTGGGCCCCGCAGAGCAAAACCTGCAGACAGCGGCGGCTGCAGCTGCAGGGCCGTCCTGTCTGCGGACTGAAGCATCCGCGCGACGCGCAGACCGAGCCACAGAGACCCCGGCAGAGGGCTGTCCTCCCGCTGGGGACCGTGCTGGGTTCACAAGTTCATCCGGGAAAGCGCTCCAGGAGACACACCTTTCGCGGGAGAGGAGGCGGGCGGGTGCGAGCAGAGTGGCACGGGAGCGAAAACCAGTGCGGACCCAAGTAGTGAAACCTGATCGCACGCCAGGGGGCGTGTGAAGCCAGGAGCCCCGGAGGAGCGATCGACCTTCATAGGGCAGCCATGCTTTCTCATTGAAAGGTCTTAATTTCACACGTGCATCTCATTAGGTTGAAAATAGGGAACGGTTGATACTGTCACTGACCCACAAAACCAGCAACTTTTTGGCGGCTCAACCCGATATATTAATATCTAAGATCCATGGCTTAACTGGGTCTTTCTTTATAGGGCTCAAGAATCGGGGGTGGGGGTAGCAGTTGTTAATGCCTAAATAATATTCACTGAAGTCTTCAGCACAGAAAAGCCAAAATCCCCTTCCCACGAAATCTGAAGTCTACAACCTGAACACTGTGGAGGGAGGTGGGGCAGAGGTCATGACACAGAATAGCCCTATGGAAAATGCAAACTCAAACATCCTCTCTTTCCCCCGTAAACAGGAACACGAAGAGCTGGTGACATGACATGGAAACACCTGATATTCCCACAGCGGAAGTCGCAGAGGAAGGCCCCCGGTGGATGAGGAAGGCCGCTCTAGTGTATGCACGAGCTGTTGCCCTAATGCCCACCTGGCGAGTGAATTATGCCCCCGCCCCCAGGTGAACACCGCCGAGGCAGGGCCCCCCCCACAGCCCGTGTCCACCTGACCATCTATCAGCCGTAATCGCAGACGGGAGTCATGAACAATGAGAAAGCTCCCCGCGGCAGCTGCCTATAAAGCAGGAATGAAAATCAGGGTTCTGAAGCGTGGACCGCAGCCCGGCTGGGAGCTCAGATGTGCTGGGATGTGGAAGGATCAGCAGTGACTCAGGAAGAAAGGGCCGACCTGACAGCTGGGCCCCGCAGAGCAAAACCTGCAGACAGCGGCGGCTGCAGCTGCAGGGCCGTCCTGTCTGCGGACTGAAGCATCCGCGCGACGCGCAGACCGAGCCACAGAGACCCCGGCAGAGGGCTGTCCTCCCGCTGGGGACCGTGCTGGGTTCACAAGTTCATCCGGGAAAGCGCTCCAGGAGACACACCCCTTTCGCGGGAGAGGAGAGCGGGCGGGTGCGAGCAGAGTGGCACGGGAGCGAAAACCAGTGCGGACCCAAGTAGTGAAACCTGATCGCACGCCAGGGGGAGCGTGTGAAGCCGGGAGCCCCGGAGGAGCGATCGACCTTGGGCAGCCCGAGTCCGGGCGGAGTCAGGCGGGGCTGCTGAGCGGGGGCGGCCGCCGGAGCAAGCGCTCACATGGAGAGCCCCGTGGCCCCCTGCGTCCTCTACCCGGGGAACGGAGCGTGCGGCCAGGCCGGGGGCCGGGGCGGCGCTCCCGAGGCTCCGGGAGAGGGCAGCCTGCAGCCGCCGGATGCGGCCGAGGGGGAGGGCGCTGCGTCCCCGGCGCAGACACCCTGCAGTCTCAGCGCGTCCCTGTGCTTCAGCTCCGGGGACGACTCCCCGCCGCAGTCTCGTGCCTCCTCCGCGGCGGAGGACGCAGCGGCCTCCCCGCCCTCCTGTCACAACGGCCGGCGGGTGGTGGAGAGGCAGTGGGAAGTTGGAAGCGCGGGCGCCGTGTCCCCGGAAGAACGCGCGTACCCTGAGGATCCCGTGTCCCCAGAGGAGCCAGGGTCCCTAGAAGACTCCGCGTCTCCCGAGGATTCTGCATCTCCCGGGGAGCGCCAGCCGGCCGAGGATCCCGCGTCCCCGGAAGAGCCCGGCGACCCCGCACCCGTGCCCCCTGGCGTCGGGCCGGAGCACGGAGAGCCTGACTTGCTCATCGAGGTGTCTGGCCGCCGGCTGCGGGCACACAAGGCGGTGCTGGCGGCGCGCAGCGACTACTTCCGCGCGCGCGCGTCCCGAGACGTGCTGCGGGTGCAGGGGGTGGGTTGGGCGGCGCTGCGGCTGCTGCTGGCCTACGCGTATAGCGGGCGCATGGCGGGCGTGCGCCCCGACAACGTGGCCGACGTGGTGGCCGGCGCGCGCCGCCTGCAGCTGCCCTGCGCCGCGCAGCGCGCCACCGACGCCGTGGCGCCGCAGCTGAGCCTGGCCAACTGCTTCGAGGTACTGAGCGCGGCCAAGCGGCAGCGGCTGGCGGAGCTGCGCGAGGCCGCCTACCGCTTCATGAGCGACCACTATCTGGAGGTGCTGCGCGAGCCCGCCGTCTTCGGGCGCCTGTCGGGTGCCGAGCGCGACCTGCTGCTGCGCCGCCGCCTGCGCGCCGGCCGCACCCGCCTGCTGGCTGCCGCGCTCGGGCCGACCGGGGAGCGCGCGGGCAGCCGGCCCCAGAGCCCCTCGGGGGACGCGGAGGGCCGCGGCGACGCCTCCGTCTACTGCTTTCACGAGGCGACCGGCGAGTGGCGCGAGCTGACGAGGCTGCCCGAAGGCGCGCCGGCACGGGGTTGCGGCCTGTGCGTGCTCTACAACTACCTCTTCGTGGCCGGAGGCGTAGGGCCCCCAGGCCCGGACGGCCGCGCAAAGCCCTCCGACCGTGTCTTCTGCTACAATCCCGCCACCGACCGCTGGAGCACCGTGCGGCCGCTGCGCCAGGCGCGCTCGCAGCTGCAGCTGCTGGCGCTGGACGGCCACCTGTACGCCGTGGGTGGCGAGTGCCTACTCAGCGTGGAGCGCTATGACCCTCGCTCCGACCGCTGGGCTGCCGTGGCCCCGCTGCCCCGGGGCGCCTTCGCCGTGGCACACGAGGCCACCACGTGCAATGGCGAAATCTACGTGTCCGGGGGTTCGCTGTTCTACCGTCTGCTCAAGTACGACCCGCGTCGGGACGAGTGGCAAGAGTGCCCATGCAGCAGCAGCCGAGAGCGCTCGGCAGACATGGTGGCCCTGGAGGGCTTCATCTACCGATTCGACCTGTGCGGGGCCCGCGGGGACGCGCCAGCAGCTGGGCCCGCCGGGGGCGTCAGTGTGCTCCGCTACCACTGCCTGGCCAAGCAGTGGAGCCGCTGCGCTTCGCATCTGCGGCCCCCCGGCGCGCCCTCCGGCCTGCAGCCTTTCCGTTGCGCGGCGCTAGACGGCACCATCTACTGCGTGAGCCGCACTGGCACCTGGCGCTTCCTGCCTCCCGCCGATGGGGAGCCAGGTGCCGGCGACGCGGGCCCTGAAGGCAGCTTCGAACTCCAGTCGCTCCAACCTCCCGCGGACGCCCGGGGCCTGCTCTATCCATTTGTGCTCAACTTGCCAGAGGAGAAGCCAGACCGAGGGGAGGAGGGTGCCGCGTAGGCTGAGCCAGGTGGTCACCCGGGTGTTTCCTTCGGCAGCCCTGAGACAGGCAGCGCCCCGTGGGTTGAGGTTCCCACCTGGAGACCTGGAAGGGCGCCCGGGGAGCGGGGGCGGGGAGAGAGAGAGCCGGGGAAGGTTGGCGCTGCCCAGGGGGATCATTTCAATGCTTAGGAGGTAGTGCTTCTCAAGGAGCCTGGGAGACCTTTAGCAACACTGTAAGGCCCGCTTCCTATTCTGCAATCCTTTTGCTCTGCTTTGCTTAATGGGGTCAATGGCATACGATGCAGGATGTGAGCAAATAGACAACTTCACAAATAAAAGACAGCACACCTGAGAAAGAAGGAAATAGAAGCAGAAATTCCCCTTCAGGGTGCAGAGGGTGGCACCCAGGGTGTACCTGGGACTCCTTGTGGACTGGCCAGGAGGCAGGCTTGAGGTCTAAGGGGTGTGAGGTTCAGGACACCTTGCTGGCTGTGCCCTGAGAAGGCCCTGAGGAATGTGGGGGCCTCCTCCCAGCCTTGGGATCCTGAATGAGGCCAACCTGAACTAGATTCCTGAAAGCGCTGAAAGAAGTTGTGCTTTTGGGGCTTGAAGTTAGAAATTACAACTGATAAGTAAAGCTCTGAAATCTTTTCTAGTTTAGTTTAGAAGTTCCTGCCCTGTATCCTCAATTTGCAGTTGGCTCAACTCCAAATATAATAAGTATTAAAGGTGAGATCTTTGATTCCCAATCAGGTCTCCTGTCCAGGGAGCACTGGAGGGATTTTCCAGTCATCACAGAGGCCCCAGATGGGGTCAAAGGCCCACATACCTCCAGAGCAGGTCCCTCTTGTCACTTAACTGAAGTGGGTTTAAGATTTTCAAGTTAAAAGATACTAGTAATTATGTTCACAGGTGTAGTGATGGCTGAGGCTCCTTGGGTTTTAGATCGCCAGTGGTCATTGCTGGAGAAGCTGACAGCAGCCACGCCGCTTGCTTGCTCTGAAGGCAGCCGCCAGGTGTGCTTGGCCACTGGGACGTTCTATAGTGAGCTTAAAGACAGTAGTGTCTCCGCCCGCCACACACACACACACACACAAAAGTTAAAATCCTTTTTCTTTTGAGAGTTCTAAAGAAAAACATGCAGGTACAGTTTGAATGCACTAATTGTGATGTTTTAAATATGAATCCTGTAACTCTGACGATGTCACAAGCGTTATTCTAAGAAAATGGGGCAGAGTGGTAGTATACTGACATGAGAGGGAATACCATATATTTATAATACAGTTCAGGGCTTCCCTGGTGGCTCAGTGGTGAAGAATCCACCTCCCAATGCAGAAGATCCCTGGGTCAGGAAGATCCCCTGGAGAAGGGAATGGCAACACTCTGGTATTCTTGCCTGGGAAATCGTACGGACAGAGGAGTCTGGCGGGCTGTAGTCCATGGGGTTGCAAAAGAGTAGAACTTAGCAACTAAACAATTTCATAATGTAGTGTAGCAACTGAACTATGTTTGTCTAATTATGAATTCCAAAATGCTGTAATAGAATTAACATGAAATTCACTACTTGGATAGGGCACACGGATCAAAAGGCAGGGTACTATTTGATTAAAACTTTAAAGATAAGCACTCACAGAGAGAGTTCACCTGACTAGGATTCTGAGTGCAATCCATTTGTTATTATTATGATAGGAAAAGTGCCCATTGAAGGTGAGTGGCCCAGAAGTTGATGAAGGCCTGTGTACTTACTGTGGCTTCCTCATGACTCAGTGCCCTCTCTGTGTCAGTCGGTGGGTATGCGGGGAATAGGTTATGCTTTCTGAAGAGTCTGTGGTCATAAAAGTGGTCAGTTAAGCATGCTTAGGAATTTAACTTGACTCATGCATGAGAGGGGCATCCTCTTAGGAAAGAAAACCAGGCTTCAGATTGCCTGACTTCTTCAGCTTTTTGTAGGAGTAGACTCGCAGACATGGCAGGAGAAAAAGAAGTGAGGTCCAAAAGAAACAAAGAGTTCTTGTAAAGACAAGAGCCTTTCACATGACAGTACATTTTCCTCTAGACTTTCAGTATTTGTGCTCAACTTTTATTTGAAATGGAACCGAACTGATATTTTCATTCCTTCAGTATCAAACTCATGAGATATTATCACTGTGATTTTACTTGAGAAACCATTCCTAGGATGCTTGCCATTGAACAACATCAATGCTAAAGTGGGCTTCCAGAGTTCACTGTACCCATGGGAGAAGGGAGATGTGTTAGCTGTCAAACATGGACAGCCAGACGATGACATGCCCCTGCAGTGTTTGGATGCTCTTTCATCCCTTAATTGAAGGGATGCCTGGACGAGAGGCAGCACCGCTTCCTGTGAGAGCTGGCCCCGAGCCCTGGGGATATGTCAGGACGAGATACTGGAGGCTGCCTAAGGAGGGGTGGGAGACTTGGAACCTTCTAGACCACGTCTCATAGTTACATCACTGAAAACAGGTGCCAGAGGACCTGCGTGCTGCAAGGACCAGCTTGTCTTGTTTGGGGGCCAGTACCCGGGATGTGGGGCCAAAGAGAGGTGGGAATGGAAAAGCCACCCCATATAGCGTCCTAGATGTGGAGGAGGGCTGGGGGAGGGGCAGGCCTGACAGAGGTTTGCCTCTAGGTCTGACGTTTCAAGGACGTTCGATTGCTGAGTCTGTATCCAGCTGTTGTAGAGAACCTGTGGGCGCAAGAACACCTGATCACCGGAGTCAAACGAAGGCGGTGCATTTACAACATCTGTAACTGTCATGAAATTAGGGAACCTCCGCATTGACATCTCCAGATAGTTGAAAGAGCTGTGGCTTTTAAAGGGAAAACATGGTAATTTGGGGAAGCTTAATCTTTTGGCTAGTTGACAGCAATCACTTCTGTATTGTTAATCAAGGTTCTTTTGGAACCTGAAGGATTGGGGTGAGGTTGTTTCCAGTTTCTGTTTTTATTCTTGGTCTTGGGATCAGCCCTGGTGCCAGCACTACCGTGGACGCTGGCAGCTTTATGGGGCTTGACTGGGAACTGAGTGAGTTTATTGCTGCACCAATTTCCTTTCCTTGCAGAGAATGCTGTGGAAATTCTTTTGTTTCCAGCTCCTATATCACTTCTGTTACAGATACTTAAAATGAATCACCTGGGCCGTTTGTGTTACTTTGTGCTCAACTTTTATTTGAAATGGAACCGAACTGATATTTTCATTCCTTCAGTATCAAACTCATGAGATATTATCACTGTGATTTTACTTGAGAAACCATTCCTAGGATGCTTGCCATTGAACAACATCAATGCTAAAGTGGGCTTCCAGAGTTCACTGTACCCATGGGAGAAGGGAGATGTGTTAGCTGTCAAACATGGACAGCCAGACGATGACATGCCCCTGCAGTGTTTGGATGCTCTTTCATCCCTTAATTGAAGGGATGCCTGGACGAGAGGCAGCACCGCTTCCTGTGAGAGCTGGCCCCGAGCCCTGGGGATATGTCAGGACGAGATACTGGAGGCTGCCTAAGGAGGGGTGGGAGACTTGGAACCTTCTAGACCACGTCTCATAGTTACATCACTGAAAACAGGTGCCAGAGGACCTGCGTGCTGCAAGGACCAGCTTGTCTTGTTTGGGGGCCAGTACCCGGGATGTGGGGCCAAGAGAGAGGTGGGAATGGAAAAGCCACCCCATATAGCGTCCTAGATGTGGAGGAGGGCTGGGGGAGGGGCAGGCCTGACAGAGGTTTGCCTCTAGGTCTGACGTTTCAAGGACGTTCGATTGCTGAGTCTGTATCCAGCTGTTGTAGAGAACCTGTGGGCGCAAGAACACCTGATCACCGGAGTCAAACGAAGGCGGTGCATTTACAACATCTGTAACTGTCATGAAATTAGGGAACCTCCGCACATTGACATCTCCAGATAGTTGAAAGAGCTGTGGCTTTTAAAGGGAAAACATGGTAATTTGGGGAAGCTTAATCTTTTGGCTAGTTGACAGCAATCACTTCTGTATTGTTAATCAAGGTTCTTTTGGAACCTGAAGGATTGGGGTGAGGTTGTTTCCAGTTTCTGTTTTTATTCTTGGTCTTGGGATCAGCCCTGGTGCCAGCACTACCGTGGACGCTGGCAGCTTTATGGGGCTTGACTGGGAACTGAGTGAGTTTATTGCTGCACCAATTTCCTTTCCTTGCAGAGAATGCTGTGGAAATTCTTTTGTTCCTTCGTTGCAGCTCCTCCCTATATCACTTCTGTTACAGATACTTAAAATGAATCACCTGGGCCGTTTGTGTTACTTTGTGGTGTCACTTGAGTAACTCTGGGAGTCTTTGGTGTCTTGGGTAACTTCCTCTGAAAGATTTTGAAAGGAGATGTATCTGCAGCCCTCTGCCTTTCCCTGAAGCTAAGATGGTTTCAGGACCTTATCTGTGGTTAACACCTTCCTGAGTCAAAACATAAACAAGAGTGCTCTTCTGCGTTCTGTCTTATTTTAGATGCTTTCCTAGCTTACGGAATGTTTTATTTTTGTTGTTGTTGTTGTTGTTATTTCCCCCTTTCCTCTGCAACATCATTATTCTCGGGAAAATAATAGGAACTAAGGATGGGAATGTATCATGTTCTGGTTGGATCCAAGTGTGTATCAGCAGCCGTGTTCTCCACACTTTCCCTCCATTCTGGAAGGTGCCTGGACCATGAGGCTCCAGCTCTTAATGGGGGAACCGGCAGGAGTGGGGGCCTCTTGAGTCCTTGGTGAACTGGTTTGAAATGAATTGATATAAAAGAGCAGATGTGACCTCATGTGAGACACGAGCTCCTCCAAAGCTTTTGAAAGCTCTAGGCTGTGCCGAGATGTTGCCGGGTGTTGAAGAAGAACAGCCGTGCTGAAGACACAGCTCTGGCCGGCTGACGCTGTGTGGACCAACGCTTGTGCTTCTAGGCCCGAGTACCAATCCTGTAAAACCCTGTCCATGTGCCTGTTTATGCCGAGATGAAATAAATCACTGGGCGATGCCAGTGCTCCTGCAACCCACGAGGCCGTAGTGATAGTTGAAAGAGCTGTGGCTTTTAAAGGAAAACATGGTAATTTGGGAAGCTTATCGGCTAGTTGACAGCAATCACTTCTGTATTGTTAATCAAGGTTCTTTTGGAACCTGAAGGATTGGGGTGAGGTTGTTTCCAGTTTCTGTTTTTATTCTTGGTCTTGGGATCAGCCCTGGTGCCAGCACTACCGTGGACGCTGGCAGCTTTATGGGGCTTGACTGGGAACTGAGTGAGTTTATTGCTGCACCAATTTCCTTTCCTTGCAGAGAATGCTGTGGAAATTCTTTTGTTCCTTCGTTGCAGCTCCTCCCTATATCACTTCTGTTACAGATACTTAAAATGAATCACCTGGGCCGTTTGTGTTACTTTGTGGTGTCACTTGAGTAACTCTGGGAGTCTTTGGTGTCTTGGGTAACTTCCTCTGAAAGATTTTGAAAGGAGATGTATCTGCAGCCCTCTGCCTTTCCCTGAAGCTAAGATGGTTTCAGGACCTTATCTGTGGTTAACACCTTCCTGAGTCAAAACATAAACAAGAGTGCTCTTCTGCGTTCTGTCTTATTTTAGATGCTTTCCTAGCTTACGGAATGTTTTATTTTTGTTGTTGTTGTTGTTGTTATTTCCCCCTTTCCTCTGCAACATCATTATTCTCGGGAAAATAATAGGAACTAAGGATGGGAATGTATCATGTTCTGGTTGGATCCAAGTGTGTATCAGCAGCCGTGTTCTCCACACTTTCCCTCCATTCTGGAAGGTGCCTGGACCATGAGGCTCCAGCTCTTAATGGGGGAACCGGCAGGAGTGGGGGCCTCTTGAGTCCTTGGTGAACTGGTTTGAAATGAATTGATATAAAAGAGCAGATGTGACCTCATGTGAGACACGAGCTCCTCCAAAGCTTTTGAAAGCTCTAGGCTGTGCCGAGATGTTGCCGGGTGTTGAAGAAGAACAGCCGTGCTGAAGACACAGCTCTGGCCGGCTGACGCTGTGTGGACCAACGCTTGTGCTTCTAGGCCCGAGTACCAATCCTGTAAAACCCTGTCCATGTGCCTGTTTATGCCGAGATGAAATAAATCACTGGGCGATGCCAGTGCTCCTGCAACCCACGAGGCCGTCTTTGTGTCTTTTCTCAGGAGCAGAGATGTGGGTGGAGGGCCCTCTCCTAGGAATGTGCTCCCAGGGTTGGGAGATTCCTGCCCAACCTGCGAGGCCCTGGGCGGGACTCCCCATCTGTGAATGAGGAGCCTGGTGACGAGGGGTGGTGGTGGTGGTGTTTCCAGCTGTCGGTTCCAAGCATGGGGGCCTTTTCACACTCATCAGGCACATGTGGACGCCTCTGACGCCCCCTACACACACACACTTGGCTCCTTCCAGTTCCACTGCTCACCGGGGAGGCTGTGTCTGAACTATGATTTTGCCTGTGGGCCCCAGGAGGACATGGGCCGGGCTGGGGCAGGAAGAATTCATCACACTCACACCCTGGACAGGGGTCGGTGCCCAGCTGTTTTTAGTCAGGGGTGCGGTGCAGGGGGCAGGGGAGGGCTTTTACTGGGGTGTCCTTGGAGGAGCACCTAGGCTGAACAGCTGGGCACAGGCTGCTATGAGCGGTCCTGAGGGCTGTTGGGTGGCCCCTCTGTTGCCCGGGGTGCCAGGCAGGGGAGACGTGTGAGGCAGGGCTGGTGACTGTGGGCTGAGGGAGGCAGGTTTGGGGTGGAGGGGGCTGGGGGTGGCCTGGCTGGGGGCTGTGGGGGTCGGGGTCACCTGGCTGGGTGTGGCTAGGCTGGGAGCGCTGGGGGCTGTGGGGTTGGGGTGGTGGGGCTGGGGTGGTCTGGTTGGGGGCCGATGAAAATGTCTCCGGGGTATGGCAGGTGAAGCATGCCCCCAGACCCAGGGCGAAGGCGGGGCAAGGAGCAGAGACCCCAGCAGTGCCCCCTGGAAATTCCCTCCAAGGGAAGAGGCTTGGAGAGGACTATCTGTCCTGGAGCAGTCGTTTCCTGTGCAGAGGGAGGAGGAGCTTGTTTGGAGGCTGCTGCGCTCTGCCTGGTTTTGATCTGGAGTCTGAATGAGCGCACCAAGCATGAGCCACTGTGGACAAGGTTTCCAGCGTTTCTGACTCTGACCCACGCCTGTGCGTGGATTCTCTAACACGCCTGGGAGGACCGCAACTGCAGACCCGGCCCCCAGGGCTCCCCATCTCGCTTCTCCAGGCGCTGGGCTCTCTGGCTGGTCCTCACCTGGGCAGTCCTGTGCCCACCCCCTGGTGTTCACTGGTGTCCCCTCCGCCTGGGTCCCCCGTCTGCATGTCTCCTGGCCCCCATCCACATCTCTCTCTCTGTCCTGCCCCTGAGACAGCCTTCCAACACCTCCCTGCAGCGCTCACCTGCTCCGTCCCAGCCACCGTTCATTCGGTGCATTTTGTTCTTGTTAATACCTAGCTAGGTGGTGTCTTTATTATTATTGCCCACCATGTCTTATTCTTACTGTTACTGTCCAGTGTATCATATGTGTATTATTACCATCCTATTATATCAGACCCTTCATATTACTCAATCAGATTGAGCCTTTATTGTTAATACATATTATACCACATCTTTCTTATTATTGCCCACTTATGTCTCTGTTCTTATCCACGTAGGTCCTGTCTCTGTTGTTAATATCCAGTCAGAGGAGGTCTCTTTTTGTTTGCTGTGGTCTTTTGTCTTCACCGGAAACCAAGCTCTCTGAAGACAGGGGTGGGCCTGGTTGTAGGGACCCCTGGGCTCCAGACTCACGGTCAGCACTGGGACAGCAGGCCCTCAGCCGAGTCCACTAGTGAGCCATGGACACCGCAGGTGAGCATTCAGTGGCCGTCAGAACAGCGCCTCCTGTCCAGGTCTGGGGCCATGGGCAGGCTCTGATGGAGGAAGTGGGGTCCAAGGCTGCTTCTGGGCTGGAGGCGAAAACACTGGGGCTCCGGGAGGAACACAGCACTGACCTGGCTGGTTCATGTTAGGCTCTGAAGATTACATTCTTCGTGACCAGGGCCACTGTCTTAGTGACCAGGCCCCTGGGCTTTCCGTAGGAGAATCCACCAAACCCCAAACTGTCAGACACTCGTGGCCACGTTGCACCTCTCTCCACTGTTGGTCCGGCAGGTCCGCAGTCAGGGGCCAGTGTCCACAGCGTCCTGGCCCAAGGCTCCTGCGTCTCTGGCCTCTGACCTGCAGAAGGCCACGAGTCACTCACCACCCCCGAGTGTCATCAGGACGTCGGGGGAGTCACCGTCCCTCCCGCCAGAGCAAGGCTTGGGTGTGAGTGTGACTTTACTGACATCTGGAGCTGTCAAAGACAAACACGGCTGAACGTCCATTAACGTGGACCCTGTTCCACCCCCACCCGCAGCGGGAGGAACCGACATGGGATTCGCCTGGCTGACAGTGCTTTAGTGGGAGCGAGAGAGAGGGGACAGCGGGCAGCCTCTGAAGGGGCTGATTAGGGCCTGGGAGGGCCAGCTGTTCTTCCTCAAGGTTCCCCTGCAAGGCTTGGCTCTCTGGCTCCTGAGAAAGATGCCCAGGGTGGTGGAAGGCACACACACGTCTCAGAGAAACAAAGGAAGGACCCACACTTGTCAGCTCTTCTCAGCAAATGCTCTGGAAGGTTCAGGCCCACCCCCACCCCCGCCACTGCAGTCCTGCGCGTCCAGGGCGGGCGGCTGCGTGGGGTCTGGTACCCCCAGGTCTGCCCTGTGGGCCGGCGGCCCTGCTGGCGTTTGGCTGAGGGTCTTGGTGTTGTGGTTGGTGTGGCGTCATGGGCGCGCAGGCCCCTTGGGTCTCAGACAGATGGAGCAGCTCAGCTGGGGTGGGTTCCCAGATGCTGTGAGAGTCGAGTCTAGACCCACTCCGTTCTCTGCACATTTCTAACACTTTCTGGAGACATTTTCTTTTGCTTCCGAGGCAGAATTTGAGAACTCTCTGAGATTTGAGCAGCAATGGCATAACTGGGTCTGCATATAGAATCGAAGGAAGTATCTAACGTCTCAAAACTATACATCCTGCCCATCACCCCGGGTTCAGGGTTGTGTGATCCTTTAATCTGGCTGCAACCGCCAAGTCAGCCTGCCCTGTTGGCTCTCAGGTTTAGCCCCTCCGGGACCACCTAGGAGTCGCCCAATCTCAAGGCCGCGAGTCCTACAGCTCCCTGCCGAGGGTGCCCTGGGACGGGGCTGTCCAGCCTGGGGGCTGCGCCTCTGCCGCTGCTCTTCAGAGTCTGTCTGCTCTTCAGCTGTGTTTTCTGACCCGTGCGGTGACTTCCAGAAGGATGTGGTCACAGCGCCGCTCTGGAAGCCGCTCAGCTTTGGGTCTGTGCAGGCGGCCGACTGAGCCGGGAGCGCGGCCGTCCCTGGACGCGTGGCTGTGAATCCCCGGCCCGGCCCTGGAGGCCATCAGGGCACGGCGTGCTGGAGCCTCCTCCACGGCGGGTTGCAAGCAATCCCAGTGAACGTCCAGTCCTTCCGGGCAGCAGGCCCAGGACGAGCGTGGACCCCAGCTCTTCCCTTCTGCGTGGATGATGCCTAGGCAGCTCCCGCAGGCTTTCCTGGGCTGCTTTTGTGTCCTTTTCAGTGAAGGACTCCATGACCGACACCCTGGTGTCCAGGCTGAGCCCTGCGCGGCGGGTCCTGTCTCCCCCACCCCTCTGTAAACACCGGACGGGACAAGAGCAGAACAGTGTCGGGGCGCCTTTGTGTGTGTGAGAGCGGCTGTGGGAACTGGCCTGCAGGCAGACAAAGGCTCTTTCTCTCGGCTGCTCGGGTCTGAATCTCCTACTGTTCCCCGGGTCTGGGCGGGACGGCGTCCAGCAGCGAATGAGGAACCCGCGGGGGCCTCCGGGGCCCGAACAGGGGCGGCCGAGGAGGAGAGGCGCCGGGGAAGCGGTCCACTCCGCACAGCCTTCCTCAGCAGTTAAGGGCTCTGTGGAGGTGGCTGCTGCGGTCTGTTTCAGAAAGTCGTGGCCTGGGGATTTGTATCCCTGTCAGGGACGTGACTCTCTAACCCTGGCCCAGCCCCCACCCACCCCATCCAGTTACTAAGCATTTAACTGGCACAATTCAAACGCATTAAACCCAGAGATCCGGGTCCTAGGAAGGGATGGCTAACAGAGAAGCTGACGCAGGCGCCGTCGTCTGAACAGCCGCCAAGTTCCTGCTGCTGCGCTGGAGGGGCGGGCAGGGTGAGGCTTGGCTGGGGTGGGGAGGGGTGGCGACCCTGAGCAGGCGGGCACAGCTGGGTCGGGGCTGCCAGCGTGCCTGCAGGTCCTGAGGGCCAGGGAAGGCTTCCTGGAGAAGGCGCTGCCCGGCCAGGTGGAGCGCAGACCCCAGGACACCGCACTCTCTGGGGGCTGCCGTGGACGAGCATGTGGAGGAGCAGGGCTGGTCAGCTTGGTGAGGTTGTGGGGAGAGTTGAGAGGTGGCCGGAGAGGCGGGAAGGCAGTGCCTCCCAGGGGGCCAGCAGCCCCCGGCTTTCAGAGCTGGTGGGGGCGGAGGAGCAAGATGGGGCGAGAGCAGCTTGTGTCGTCGATGGCCCATGAAGCGGCTGCCGGGAGGGCCGTGTGTCAGGGCGCATGGGGCCTGGGCCCGCCCGCCTCTCACCTGCTCACGGTGCGTGTGGGGCACATGTGCCCTCAGGGAGCTGCTGACCTGAGAGGGCCCACCACGGGCATGCCTGAGTGAGGCCGGCGCCCAGGCCCTGTGGGCACGGCGGGAGGGTGACCACAGGGGGCTAGGCTGCAGGGCTTCTGTGCCCTCAGGAGCAGGGACCTGGAAGAGGAAGGGTGCCCCGTGCCCCAGGGGATGAGGGAGGGTGAGTTCCATCTTCCAGAGAAACTGCCAGCTTTCCACGCCCTTGATGCTGTGGGCGACGCGGATTGCTCCCATCCTGCTCCTGTGAGCCCTGGGCTGAGAGGAGGTGGGCCCAGACACGGCGTCCCCGAGACCGGGTGACCCCCACCGGCAGGCGCCCGGACCCTCCCTCCGTCTGCTCAGCCACCACCGCCGGCCTCCAGAAGGCTGACTCAGTGACCTGCTCTGGTCGCCCCTTCCTGTTCCTCCTGCACTTTGCCCGTGCCCCCGTGCACCCCGTCCCCCTCACTGGAGTCCGGCATCGGTTGCCCTGTGTCCGTGCTAGGTGCCCCGCTTCCCTCTGGCCTCTGTGGATGCCTCCTCCTGTCAGCACGGCCCCTGCCTTCCCACGCTCCAGCCTCCTCTCCCGTGCCGTCACCCCAGAGCACCGCCCAGCAGAACTGACGCCAAACTCATCCCATAACATCACAGACAGGGCTGCCTTTCTCCCCCTCTCTGTCCTGTTCTGGTCCTTGTTGGTAGAGGTGACAGGATGGGGCAGGAAGCTGGCTGCATGTTCCCCACGGTCCCCGGGACGAGGGGGCACCACTGGCCATTCGGCGACGTGGGGGGTGGCCACGGGGTCAGGGGGCAGAGGATACAACAGGGGAGACTCAGGCCACGGGCTTCCCCGGGGTCGAGGATGGAGGGGCAGGCGTCCCCTCTCTAAGGACACAAAATGTGCTCTCCGTCCTGCAGGAAGCCGGGAGGGAGCCCGTGGTCCACGGAGCAGGGTGCTGATGCTGCCGCCGCCGCCACCTGACACTGTGGGGATGGGAGGGGGCGCTGCCAGGATGCCCCTGCCCACCTCCAACTGCTGCATCATTTTTGTGTTTCCCAATTCTAGCAGCAAGTACCTGGTCCCACCCCATATGCAACAGAAACGCCGGCAGGGATCGGCTGTCTGTGGTTCAGGGTTTGTGATTCACGGGTCAGGAAGTCAGTGTGCTGGGCGCAACTGGATGTGGGATGGGAAACAGAGCAGAGTAACCAAAGTCAGAGCTCCCTCTCTCACACACACATGCGCGTGTCTTCTCTGGGACAGTGAGGAGGGGATGAGCAGCGAAGAATGCTCAGGCTTGCTCTGCTGGTGCTGAGACTGGCGTTTCAAGGGCCTTGGTGTCTGCCTAGAATCCAAGGGGCGGACTGTGATGGGAAGTTTTCTGCCTAGAACAGTCCGGGTGACCCCCACCGGCAGGCGCCCGGACCCTCCCTCCGTCTGCTCAGCCACCACCGCCGGCCTCCAGAAGGCTGACTCAGTGACCTGCTCTGGTCGCCCCTTCCTGTTCCTCCTGCACTTTGCTCGTGCCCCCGTGCACCCCGTCCCCCTCACTGGAGTCCGGCATCGGCTGCCCTGTGTCCGTGCTAGGTGCCCCGCTTCCCTCTGGCCTCTGTGGATGCCTCCTCCTGTCAGCACGGCCCCTGCCTTCCCACGCTCCAGCCTCCTCTCCCGTGCCGTCACCCCAGAGCACCGCCCAGCAGAACTGACGCCAAACTCATCCCATAACATCACAGACAGGGCTGCCTTTCTCCCCCTCTCTGTCCTGTTCTGGTCCTTGTTGGTAGAGGTGACAGGATGGGGCAGGAAGCTGGCTGCATGTTCCCCACGGTCCCCGGGACGAGGGGGCACCACTGGCCATTCGGCGACGTGGGGGGTGGCCACGGGGTCAGGGGGCAGAGGATACAACAGGGGAGACTCAGGCCACGGGCTTCCCTGGGGTCCAGGATGGAGGGGCAGGCGTCCCCTCTCTAAGGACACAAAATGTGCTCTCCGTCCTGCAGGAAGCCGGGAGGGAGCCCGTGGTCCACGGAGCAGGGTGCTGATGCTGCCGCCGCCGCCACCTGACACTGTGGGGATGGGAGGGGGCGCTGCCAGGATGCCCCTGCCCACCTCCAACTGCTGCATCATTTTTGTGTTTCCCAATTCTAGCAGCAAGTACCTGGTCCCACCCCATATGCAACAGAAACGCCGGCAGGGATCGGCTGTCTGTGGTTCAGGGTTTGTGATTCACGGGTCAGGAAGTCAGTGTGCTGGGCGCAACTGGATGTGGGATGGGAAACAGAGCAGAGTAACCAAAGTCAGAGCTCCCTCTCTCACACACACATGCGCGTGTCTTCTCTGGGACAGTGAGGAGGGGATGAGCAGCGAAGAATGCTCAGGCTTGCTCTGCTGGTGCTGAGACTGGCGTTTCAAGGGCCTTGGTGTCTGCCTAGAATCCAAGGTCCGGAGCCGGACTGTGATGGGAAGCCCTTCTGCCATCTGGTGGACACCTTGAGACATTACACTTTAGAGCTAAGTGGGAACTAAAATACTCAGCATGTACCAGGTCACATTACCTGCCTCCTGTGAAACCTGTATGCAGGACAAGAAGCAACAGTTAGAACTGCACATGAAACAACGGACTGATTCCATATTAGGAAAGGAGTACATCAAGGCTGTATATTGTCACTCTGCTTATTTAATTTGTATGCAGAGTACATCATGAGAAATGCTGGTCTGGATGAAGCACAAGCTGGAATCGAGATTCTTGGGAGAATTATCATCTCAGGTATGCAGATGACACTACCCTTAAGGCTGAAAGTGAAGAGGAACTAAAGAGCCTCCTGATGTAGGTGAAAGAGCAGAGTGAAAAAGCTGGCTTAGGGCTTCCCCTGGTGGTCCAGTGGGTAAGGACACCGCATTGCAGTGCAAGGGGTGCCGGTTCGATCCCTGGCCTGGGAAGATCCCACGTGCTGCGGAGCGGCTGGACCGATGTGTCCAATTACCGAGCTGGAGCTCTGGAGCGCATGCGCCCAAAGCCGGTGCTCTGCGACAACAGATGTCACCACGATGGGAGGCCCACAGGAGCCAAAGAACAAAGATGGATGAAACCAGACAAATGAAAGACCAGTGGAAGTGGCCGGCCCAACCCCCTCCCCCCCCACAAAAATAAATAAATTAATTAAAAAAAAAAAAAAGAAAAGAAAAAGCTGCTCTAAAACTCAACATTCAAAAAACGAAGATCATGGCGTTCAAGTCCCATCACTTCATGGCAAATAGATGGAAAAACAATGGAAACAGTGACAAACTTTATTTTCTTGGGCTCCAAAATCACTGTGGATGGTGGCCACAGCCATGAAATTAAAAGACACTTGCTCCTTGAAAGGAAAGCTATGACAAAGCTAGACAGCATATTCAAAAGCAGAGATGTCACTTTGCTGACCAAAGTTCATGTAGTCAAAGCTGTGGTTTTCACAGTAGTCATGTATGCATGTGAGAGCTGGACCGTAAAGAAGGCTGAGTGCCTGGTGTCTGCCTAGAATCCAAGGTCCGGAGCCGGACTGTGATGGGAAGCCCTTCTGCCATCTGGTGGACACCTTGAGACATTACACTTTAGAGCTAAGTGGGAACTAAAATACTCAGCATGTACCAGGTCACATTACCTGCCTCCTGTGAAACCTGTATGCAGGACAAGAAGCAACAGTTAGAACTGCACATGAAACAACGGACTGATTCCATATTAGGAAAGGAGTACATCAAGGCTGTATATTGTCACTCTGCTTATTTAATTTGTATGCAGAGTACATCATGAGAAATGCTGGTCTGGATGAAGCACAAGCTGGAATCGAGATTCTTGGGAGAATTATCATCTCAGGTATGCAGATGACACTACCCTTAAGGCTGAAAGTGAAGAGGAACTAAAGAGCCTCCTGATGTAGGTGAAAGAGCAGAGTGAAAAAGCTGGCTTAGGGCTTCCCCTGGTGGTCCAGTGGGTAAGGACACCGCATTGCAGTGCAAGGGGTGCCGGTTCGATCCCTGGCCTGGGAAGATCCCACGTGCTGCGGAGCGGCTGGACCGATGTGTCCAATTACCGAGCTGGAGCTCTGGAGCGCATGCGCCCAAAGCCGGTGCTCTGCGACAACAGATGTCACCACGATGGGAGGCCCACAGGAGCCAAAGAACAAAGATGGATGAAACCAGACAAATGAAAGACCAGTGGAAGTGGCCGGCCCAACCCCCGCCCCCGCCCCACACAAAAATAAATAAATTAATTAAAAAAAAAAAAAAGAAAAGAAAAAGCTGCTCTAAAACTCAACATTCAAAAAACGAAGATCATGGCGTTCAAGTCCCATCACTTCATGGCAAATAGATGGAAAAACAATGGAAACAGTGACAAACTTTATTTTCTTGGGCTCCAAAATCACTGTGGATGGTGGCCACAGCCATGAAATTAAAAGACACTTGCTCCTTGAAAGGAAAGCTATGACAAAGCTAGACAGCATATTCAAAAGCAGAGATGTCACTTTGCTGACCAAAGTTCATGTAGTCAAAGCTGTGGTTTTCACAGTAGTCATGTATGCATGTGAGAGCTGGACCGTAAAGAAGGCTGAGTGCCAGGGTTTCCCTGGTGGCCCAGTGGGTAAACAGTATGCTTTGCAGTGCAAGGGGCGCCGGTTTGATCCCTGGCCCAGGAAGATCCCATGTGCTGCAGAGCGCTTGGACTGGTGTGTCCAATTAGGAGCCAGCGCTCTGAAGCGCATGTGCTCAGAGCCGGTACTCTCAACAAGAGAGGCCACTGCGATGGGAGGCCCACACAGGCCAAAGAATAAAGCTGGATGAAAATAAATAAATATAAAACCAATAAAAGAGGCCAAAAATTAAACAAAAAAGAAGGCTGATGCTGAAGAATTGATGCTTTTGAGCTATGTTGTTGGAGAAGGTGCCTGAGAGTCCCTGGACAGCAAGGAGATCAAACCAGTCAATCCTAAAAGAAATCAACCCTGAATAGTCATCGGAAGGAATGATGCTGAAGCTGATGCTCCAGTACTTTGGCCACCTGATGCAAAGAGACGACTCATTGAAAAAGACTCTGATATTGGGAAAAATAGAAGGCAGAAGAAGGGGATGACAGATGACGAGATGGTTGGATGGCATCACTGGTTCAATGGACGTGAGTTTTGAGCAGGCTCCAGGAGATGGTAACGGACAGGGAAGCCTGGTGTGCTGCAGTCCATGGGGTTGCCAGGAGTTGGACACAACTGAGCGCCTGAACTGAACTGAATGTAGAACTGTGGAAAGATCAGGATGCTTTCAATGAATTTATAGCTATAGATCAGGGTACATAAGATACTCACAAAACTCTTTGATGTACATTTAATATTACTTAAAGTGCATTCACAGAGTAAATGCTTACTAATTGAAGAACTGACATCTGTCTTTTCAAATGTGACACATGCCCCAGTGACACACGTTTCTGCTCAGGACGGGACACACGATCAGCTCCTTCATGCGTGTACCCTGCGGTGGGTGAAAACCACCCTAGAGCATGAGCAAATGAGGGCTTCTGCTCTCGGTAAGGGCTTCTAGGAAGACCTCAGACAATAGCCCAGAGCTAGTAAAGATGCTAGGGAAGTTCCATCTAGTATTTAGAGTATAAATACTAATTCTTTATATTCTAAATAGTCAGGAACCTTAAGTGGAAGACTTTAGGAAATGTTAACACTTGGCAGCCCACAAGTTCATCTAACACTGAGCAAGGGATGCATCTGTCTAATTTCTTCTGACCTGTCCCGCCTCTATCACCTTGTCCAAGATTGCATGCCAGCTGACTGCTTGTCAGCTCAACTCTGGGGTCCCTGCCCTGCTCTGTCCCCCAACTGCACAGACCAGCAGCCAACACGTTCCTGTGGACCATCTGGGTCCTGTCTTACTGTGGCCTCCACGGGGCCAGGGATCTGGAATTTGAACACAAACACGCACAGCACCTGACCAGAGGAGGCACACAATATAGGGCCTGGGGGGCAGGTATGGGCTTTTGAAGGCTCCTGTGGTTCCCCAGGCTGGCCAGCAGAACCAACAGAATACAATGTGTAAAATCAACGGGAAAAGCCAAGTCAAAGAAAGATGCAGTGTGGGAAATCGACTTACACCACTGCGGGCCCAGCATGCCCCAAATCTGCAGGTGTGCTGCTGGTGGAACCCAGGCGTGGGTTGCAGTTCGAGTCTGAAGACGGTCTCTGGCACAATTCTGTTCCTGGGACCTCAGTCTTTTCCTATCAAGGCTGTCAACTGATCCGACAAGGCTCACCCCCATCGCGGAGTATAATCCACTTCACACAGAGCCAGCTGATTTAAATGTTCATCCAGAAAATACAGGAACAGCTACGAGGTGTCCCACCAGATATCTGGGTCCATACCTTAGCTGAGTTAGCACATAAAATTAACGGTCCTAGTGTGCACACACACACACATCTTCAGATTAAAAAAAAAAACAAAAACGTATTTTCAGTGTGAGAGTTAATACAAAAACCTAACCTGCTCTTACTCATCTTGGGAGTTTTTTACTCTGATACGCTTTTGGTTAGATACAATTACTGTGACTAGCTGAAGCCAAGTTAAGATTAATATAACTTGTTTCAACATTGCAAAAGGTTGTTGGTAATACAATTATTTAAATTTGCGTCTACTATGTGTCCTCTCTCCTAGGGAAGAATGCCTTTGAATTACTTAAAGGAATCGGCATTAATACTGACACATTTTTGGACAGTTCTGCGGGTGTGATGCGCCCTCCAGTGGACAGAAGCTGAATAGCACTTTGTCAAGATGTCGAAGCATGAACGGTGGCGGCTTATGAGTCGCACTCTCAGAGACCATCAGAAGTGCCCCGTGTAGGCATAGAGGCCAAGCCGTCCCACCATCAGCCGCCTTCCGCGTTTACAGGGTGAGATGACAGCGTGTGCTGTCCGGTTCTGAGAGTCCCCTGGGACTGGCCTCGGGCCTGTCTCTGTCCTCTTCGCATCCACCCTGCGGAGCCCAGGGGCGCGCGTCCTCGCTGCGTGCAGGACGGAAGGCCCTGCCAGCTGAGTGCTCTCCTTCCACCCGCGTCTGTTGTATGACAACCGCTATTTTAGAAGCACAGGGCAGATTGTGTGCTTGGTGATCGTTAGGCCATTAAGGGCTTACAGAGTGGAATCCTCTTGGCAGGACTGTCCTGTGCCCTGGTTCCTGTTTCCTGGATCCTGTTCCGGGCCAGGCCGCTGGCCACCGTGTCCGTGGGGGTCGTGCACCTTTCCCTGGGCACAGTCGTTCAGGACTGAAGTCACGGCGTAAACAAGGACCATCTAATCCGAGTCTCGCTTTCCCACTGGGAAGCCAAGGCCCGGGTGGCGGAGAGTGTGTGCCCAAGGCACGCGGCTTCGGCAGCAGATTAACAGACAGGAAAACCAGGCCGGCAGCCAGTGCCCTTGACAACCGGCTCCTGGCGCCCTGGCCAGGTCTCCCCTCCTCTGGCCCTGCTGTGATTGTTTAGGGACAGCTTGGAGATAAACTTCCCACTAGTGGAGGGCCATATCTGTAAACAGAAACCCGTAAATAGCATCTACGGGATAAAGGCCATGCTTTCACATTTAGTAGAAGAGTAGTTACTGGACCACGGGGAGGCCTGATCCGGCCAGAGTGAGGGTGGAGGCGCAAACCAGCTCCCATCTCTGCCCAGGTCCTCGGGCGCTGGGGACAGCGGGTTAGGAAGAAAGGCACACGTCAGATTGTAATACTTGTTTCAACATTAAATTTAAATTTTTGCGTCTACTATGTGTCCTCTCTCCTAGGGAAGAATGCCTTTGAATTACTTAAAGGAATCGGCATTAATACTGACACATTTTTGGACAGTTCTGCGGGTGTGATGCGCCCTCCAGTGGACAGAAGCTGAATAGCACTTTGTCAAGATGTCGAAGCATGAACGGTGGCGGCTTATGAGTCGCACTCTCAGAGACCATCAGAAGTGCCCCGTGTAGGCATAGAGGCCAAGCCGTCCCACCATCAGCCGCCTTCCGCGTTTACAGGGTGAGATGACAGCGTGTGCTGTCCGGTTCTGAGAGTCCCCTGGGACTGGCCTCGGGCCTGTCTCTGTCCTCTTCGCATCCACCCTGCGGAGCCCAGGGGCGCGCGTCCTCGCTGCGTGCAGGACGGAAGGCCCTGCCAGCTGAGTGCTCTCCTTCCACCCGCGTCTGTTGTATGACAACCGCTATTTTAGAAGCACAGGGCAGATTGTGTGCTTGGTGATCGTTAGGCCATTAAGGGCTTACAGAGTGGAATCCTCTTGGCAGGACTGTCCTGTGCCCTGGTTCCTGTTTCCTGGATCCTGTTCCGGGCCAGGCCGCTGGCCACCGTGTCCGTGGGGGTCGTGCACCTTTCCCTGGGCACAGTCGTTCAGGACTGAAGTCACGGCGTAAACAAGGACCATCTAATCCGAGTCTCACTTTCCCACTGGGAAGCCAAGGCCCGGGTGGCGGAGAGTGTGTGCCCAAGGCACGCGGCTTCGGCAGCAGATTAACAGACAGGAAAACCAGGCCGGCAGCCAGTGCCCTTGACAACCGGCTCCTGGCGCCCTGGCCAGGTCTCCCCTCCTCTGGCCCTGCTGTGATTGTTTAGGGACAGCTTGGAGATAAACTTCCCACTAGTGGAGGGCCATATCTGTAAACAGAAACCCGTAAATAGCATCTACGGGATAAAGGCCATGCTTTCACATTTAGTAGAAGAGTAGTTACTGGACCACGGGGAGGCCTGATCCGGCCAGAGTGAGGGTGGAGGCGCAAACCAGCTCCCATCTCTGCCCAGGTCCTCGGGCGCTGGGGACAGCGGGTTAGGAAGAAAGGCACACCGGGCACAGTTCTGACGGTCAGATGGCAGGACACAGAGTTTAATAGCACAACCATAAATATTGCAGTCAAGATGGAATTATAATCTCGCGCTTTACCAAGAGGTAGAAATCTGTGCTTGCCTTGACAACCAGGAACCACTGCAGTGTCAACCCTCCCCTCCCCGGCCCCGTGTCTGTGGTGCCTCTCTGGGTGTCTTAGCTGTTGAAACGACTTTCATTCTAACTGGTCGGGATTCACCTCGCTTCTGAATCAGGAAACACCTGTGCCCCAAGGGGGTCTCCGGCACCCCCATCTTGGGGAGGAATGCGACAGAGGTCACGCTGAACGGCATGTACACATGCCACCTGCAGATACGCGGGCGGGAGTGGGTGCCAGGTTTCCTAGGATTAGTTCTGATTTACAAAATGTGGAAAAACTTCGGGCTCCATTACAGACACGCTGAGGAATGCTCTGGCCTCCCGACTCTTTGATGTCGGGAGGAACATGGGTCGGGTCACTGCGTGGTGTCTTGCTGATGTTGAAGGAGGCACGTTAGTTGGTGAGGAAGCACTTCTCAGTGGAGAGTGTTTCCAGTGAGGGTCTGGAGCGGAGCCCTGGTGTTTCCGTGGCCAGCAGGGCACTTGGAGCTCAGAGTCTTGGCGGGTGGGATGGCCCAGTCACATCCTCACCCGCATCCCTGTGCACGTGTGGTGACAGCTCACGCTGAGGGCTCTCAGAGGGTGTGACAGAGGAGTCCAGCTTAGAAGGGGTCAGGGACAGGTGCCTAAGAAACCAGAGCTTGAGATGGAGTCTGAACCGGCTCAGCTGAGTGGGTGAAGGGGGTCTCTGCAGCCTGGAGTCTTCCAGCCGGGACCCCGCGGCCAGGCTCAGAAATCAACGTGTCAGTCTTAAAGATGTGAAGGGCTCTCCATGGCTTGGGGTGATGGCTCTGATTTGTACCCCAGGGCACTTGTTTGGGATGTGGCCTGGGGAAGCCAGAGCAGAGGAGCCAGGCCGTGTGAGGGTGGAGGCGGCTGTAGTTCCGGCAGAAGGCGCCCCGTTCGGCTGGGGTGATAGACCTGGAGAGGGACAGAGGTGGTGGACCTGAGGGTGTGGGGAGGACTGTGCTGGGCCAGGTGGGCTGGGGGGCAGCACCAGGGGTCCCTGCCTTGTGCTGCTTGTGGCAGGGGGACTGCTAGACACTGAGACCCAGGGGAGCGGGGGGGATGTGCTCCGTTTTCACTGGTTGAGGTTAGGCTTCCATCCACGCTGGGCCCCCTGGCCTCCAAGAGGCACGTGCTTCCAGGTGTGGCATCTGCAGGGTAAGGGGGCGAGGATGAGGAGGGAAGGGCTGTGAGCAGTGCCCAGGGCAGCTTCTACGTCCCTTCATGGAATCTCAAGGGGGTGGTCCTTGGGGTCAGAGTGCGGCGAGAGGTCGCGGGACCTGAGAGCAGACGCGTCCCCTGGAGGTGCTGACATGGGGTCAGGGGTGACTGAGAGCTATTTTGGTGAGTGATGTGATGGGGGTGGAAGGTGGATGGAAGAGGCCGAAGGGTGAGTGGAAAGTGGATAAACCGGGAATGCGACCATGCGCGGCCCGGGAGCTCGGCAGGGGCGAGGCTGGCGGAGCTCCTGGGGGCTGGTGGGCACACTGCAAGGACGTTCGGGTGGCGATGGGGACGGGCCCAGTCGGAAAACTGAGGGCAGCAGCGTGCACACCCTCAGCACACGGGAAGGGCGCTGGGGTCCTGGAAGGGAGGGAGGAGGAGGGGAAGGGGGCAGGGAGGTGGGCTCCCCATGTGCGGACCTCAGCTGACTTCGGTGGAGAAGCAGGTAGAGGGGTCTGTGTGAGACGAGAGGGTGGTCTGCGGCACTGGGTTTAGATGAGGCCTCTCTGGCCCCCGCCTGGAAGGATGAGGGTTGGGGGGGGGGCTTGTGTTGCCTGGCTACTGGTGAGGCCAGGTCCCTCCAGGCCTCAGCTGACACCCTGGGTCTGAGGCTGGGGGCGCCTCCTGGGGGTCCTCCCCACCAGGTCCCTGCTCACAGCATTCCAGCTATGTGCATGCGAGAGTCACTTTCATGTCGGAAAGTTTTTTTTTTTTTTTTTTGGCTAATTACTCTTCTTTACACTGTTTCCATGAAAAGCCCTTCTTAGATTCATTCCTCTGTGCAGAAGGTGTCGTGCTTCTCTTCTGGCTTTTAAGCCTTCCTGTTAATCACTGGCTTTAAGCACTTGGATTACGATGTGACTTGGTGTAGCTTCATTCATGTTTCTTGAACTTGATGTCTGTTGAGCTTCTTCCATCTGTGCATTTATAGTTTTAGCAATTTAGAAACATCTTGGCATTTACGTCTTCAAGTATTTCCTTCCGTTCAGCTGCCTCCCTTGGGGACCTTAATCCCTCCCGCGGAACATGTGTTTTCTGCCTCAAGTCGTCCTATAGCTCTAGAGGCTCTTCTTATTTTTTTCCATCTTCTCCCTCTCTGTATTTTATCTTGCTTATGTTCTATTGCTGTATCCTCAATATTCAGTGATTGTCTTTTCTTCTGAAAAAAAGTGCCGCCAACCCCCTCTCTGTTGTTGTTGTTCAGTCGGCTCAGTTGTGTCTGACTCTTTGTGACACGTGAACTGCAGCATGCCAGGCTTTCCTGTCCTTCACTATCTCCCAGAGTTCGCTCAAACTCATGTCCATAGACATGATGCCATCCAACCATCTCATCCTCTGTCATTGCCTTCTCCTCCTTCTCCTCGTCTTTCCCAGCATCAGCTTCTTTTCCAGTGAGTTACCTCTTCACATCAGGTGGCCAAAGTACTGGAGCTTCAGCTTCAGTCTTTTCAATGAATATACAGGGCTGATTTCCTTTAGGATTGATTGGTTTGATCTCCTTGCTGTTTAAGGGACTCTCAAGAGGCTTCTCCAACACCACAATTTGAGAGCATTAATTCTTTAGTATTCAGGCTTTTCTATGGTCCAACACTCACATCCACACATGACTAACGGAAAAACCACTGCTTTGACTGTATGAACCTTTGTCGGCAAAGTGATGTCTCTGTTTTTTAATACACTGTCTATGCTTGTCATGGCTTTCCTTCCAAAGAGCAGATATCTTTTAATTTCATGGCTACAGTCACCATCCACAGTGATTTTGGAGTCCCCCAAAATAAAGTTTGTCACTGTCACCATTGTTTCCATCTGTCTGCCATGACGTGTTACTCTTCTAAGCAAAACTTCTTAGATTCATTCCTCTGTGCAGAAGGTGTCGTGCTTCTTTTGGCTTTTAAGCCTTCCTGTTAATCACTGGCTTTAAGCACTTGGATTACGATGTGACTTGGTGTAGCTTCATTCATGTTTCTTGAACTTGATGTCTGTTGAGCTTCTTCCATCTGTGCATTTATAGTTTTAGCAATTTAGAAACATCTTGGCATTTACGTCTTCAAGTATTTCCTTCCGTTCAGCTGCCTCCCTTGGGGACCTTAATCCCTCCCGCGGAACATGTGTTTTCTGCCTCAAGTCGTCCTATAGCTCTAGAGGCTCTTCTTATTTTTTTCCATCTTCTCCCTCTCTGTATTTTATCTTGCTTATGTTCTATTGCTGTATCCTCAATATTCAGTGATTGTCTTTTCTTCTGAAAAAATGTGCCGCCAACCCCCTCTCTGTTGTTGTTGTTCAGTCGGCTCAGTTGTGTCTGACTCTTTGTGACACGTGAACTGCAGCATGCCAGGCTTTCCTGTCCTTCACTATCTCCCAGAGTTCGCTCAAACTCATGTCCATAGACATGATGCCATCCAACCATCTCATCCTCTGTCATTGCCTTCTCCTCCTTCTCCTCGTCTTTCCCAGCATCAGCTTCTTTTCCAGTGAGTTACCTCTTCACATCAGGTGGCCAAAGTACTGGAGCTTCAGCTTCAGTCTTTTCAATGAATATACAGGGCTGATTTCCTTTAGGATTGATTGGTTTGATCTCCTTGCTGTTTAAGGGACTCTCAAGAGGCTTCTCCAACACCACAATTTGAGAGCATTAATTCTTTAGTATTCAGGCTTTTCTATGGTCCAACACTCACATCCACACATGACTAACGGAAAAACCACTGCTTTGACTGTATGAACCTTTGTCGGCAAAGTGATGTCTCTGTTTTTTAATACACTGTCTATGCTTGTCATGGCTTTCCTTCCAAAGAGCAGATATCTTTTAATTTCATGGCTACAGTCACCATCCACAGTGATTTTGGAGTCCCCCAAAATAAAGTTTGTCACTGTCACCATTGTTTCCCCATCTGTCTGCCATGACGTGATGGAATCAGACACCATGACCGTAGTTTTTTGAATGTAGAGTTTTAAGCTGTTTCACTCTTGGTGATAATCAGGTACATGTAGACATTGCTAGAAGTAATGTCGATGAAGTCATTCCTTTTGGATCTATTGATTCAGGTTTTCATCAAATTTGGGAGGTTTCTGGCCATGATTTCTTCAGAAACCAGCAGTTTTGCTGCTAGAGGGAGCAAATCTGTGACTTGTGCCTTCATAAGCTCCATGTGGTGAGCAAATCAGAAAATGAATGGGAGACCCTCAGCTTTGCTACCCTGAAGGTGTGGATCCAGCGAGGGTGAGCAGTGGGCCTGCTGCACTGGAAGGGCAGAGTCCTAACCACTGAACCTGCAGGGAGTCCCTGGGTAAGTTATTAACAAAACTCTTCTAGGACCTGCCTGAGTCAGTGGAGTACCGACCTCGTGGGATGGTTGTGCTCTTGGGGGGCAGGGTCCGGGTCTCGGAGCCCAGTGGGGTACATCAAGGGGGACAAGCTGAATCCGCCAGGCAGGGAGCCCAGGAGCGTGAAGGGAGTGAGAAGCATGGAGCGGGTGTGGTGGGCATTGCCCCATCCTTCCCCTACGTGTGGCTGGTCAGGTAGTGTCTCTGGGAAGGTGGCTGAACACAGCCATGAGCTGGGCAGGGGGCGTGTCCGGCCTCAGGCCCAGGATGGGCCCTGCCAGGGGTCAGCTCCAGTGAAGGGCAGAAAGAATGTTAGGATCACATTTTTTGGTGAAAAGTGAGACCATCAGCAACAGAGGGATGACCAATCTGGAGGAAGAGCTGAGGTTTGGGGGCTCAGGGCCATCTCTCTAGGGGTCCCTCCTGGCAGCGTTAGTGGGAACCCACTGTAGAGATGAGGCCGACATGTGTTCCAGACGCCACCGTGACTGACACTGTGCGGCTCCCCACGCTCCCCAAAGTGATGTCTCTGTTTTTTAATACACTGTCTATGCTTGTCATGGCTTTCCTTCCAAAGAGCAGATATCTTTTAATTTCATGGCTACAGTCACCATCCACAGTGATTTTGGAGTCCCCCAAAATAAAGTTTGTCACTGTCACCATTGTTTCCCCATCTGTCTGCCATGACGTGATGGAATCAGACACCATGACCGTAGTTTTTTGAATGTAGAGTTTTAAGCTGTTTCACTCTTGGTGATAATCAGGTACATGTAGACATTGCTAGAAGTAATGTCGATGAAGTCATTCCTTTTGGATCTATTGATTCAGGTTTTCATCAAATTTGGGAGGTTTCTGGCCATGATTTCTTCAGAAACCAGCAGTTTTGCTGCTAGAGGGAGCAAATCTGTGACTTGTGCCTTCATAAGCTCCATGTGGTGAGCAAATCAGAAAATGAATGGGAGACCCTCAGCTTTGCTACCCTGAAGGTGTGGATCCAGCGAGGGTGAGCAGTGGGCCTGCTGCACTGGAAGGGCAGAGTCCTAACCACTGAACCTGCAGGGAGTCCCTGGGTAAGTTATTAACAAAACTCTTCTAGGACCTGCCTGAGTCAGTGGAGTACCGACCTCGTGGGATGGTTGTGCTCTTGGGGGGCAGGGTCCGGGTCTCGGAGCCCAGTGGGGTACATCAAGGGGGACAAGCTGAAGCCCCCACGCAGGCAGCCCAGCAGCGTGAAGGGAGTGAGAAGCATGGAGCGGGTGTGGTGGGCATTGCCCCATCCTTCCCCTACGTGTGGCTGGTCAGGTAGTGTCTCTGGGAAGGTGGCTGAACACAGCCATGAGCTGGGCAGGGGGCGTGTCCGGCCTCAGGCCCAGGATGGGCCCTGCCAGGGGTCAGCTCCAGTGAAGGGCAGAAAGAATGTTAGGATCACATTTTTTGGTGAAAAGTGAGACCATCAGCAACAGAGGGATGACCAATCTGGAGGAAGAGCTGAGGTTTGGGGGCTCAGGGCCATCTCTCTAGGGGTCCCTCCTGGCAGCGTTAGTGGGAACCCACTGTAGAGATGAGGCCGACATGTGTTCCAGACGCCACCGTGACTGACACTGTGCGGCTCCCCACGCTCCCCAAAGATGGGAGATTCTTTTTGATGGGCCCCATCCTTTGTGTAACATAGTCACAAATACCTGCCCACGGGACACATGTTTTCTAAACTGTGTTGGAACATTTCTTTTGCTGCTTTCTGAGACAGAATGTATGGAAATTAACAAAGTATCTTAAGATAATGCTACTTTTTTCAAATATTCAAATAAAGTTCTCTGAATTGAGCATCAGTGTTGGCCCTGGGCTATAATTTCAGGAAATTCTTAGGACTCAACAAACGGGGGACATGGCCCCGCCTTGGCTGAGCAGCCTGGGTGCTGGAGCTGTGGTTGGATGGGGGCCTTGGAGACGGGGGTGGGTGGGTTCCTGGCCGCCCCTCCTCTCAGTGACAGGCACCCGGTGACAGCCCGGGCTCGTTATTTATATTTGGACACGGGCCGTGTGAGACGATGGGCACCCTGTGGCCATCTGGGCGGGTGAGATGCCACGCACGCCTGTGGTAATAACTATAAATAAGACGCAACTTGCCGACTAGGCATGGGTCCTCTTTTAGGTAGAAGTTCTGGGTCAATTAACCCCAGGATGAAACCAAGTCAGAGATGGAGTTGTCTCTGAGATAAATGTAAAAACCCAGCCAGCCAGCGCCCCCGCCCTGCCCCAGAGGCCACCTCCCCTCCGTCCATTGCTCAGAGCCCTCTTGAGGTGGAGGGGGGGATTGGTGCCAAAATTGTGACGTGTGTGCTGCCGCCCACCCTCTGTGAGAGACCCGTCTGGGAGTGTGTGTTTATGAACCAGGCAGACTTTAGCTCAAAAGCACTGGACGTAGGTCTGTGGACCTCTGGGCAGAGGGAAGCTGAGTGGGTGGAGGGTGGGCGGGGTGGGGTGTTGGGGCCCTGCTCTCCATTTCTGGGTCAGTAGCTGCTTCCTCAGTTCCCTGGGCATGAAAGGTGCACCTGGTGAGTGGAGAAAGGTGCTTTTCACATCTCCATTTTTCCGACCTGAATTAGGCTTTTTCCCTCCTAAGATCAGGCGGATGATTTACGACGCAGGTAGCCGCGTGGGGCCAGGCCTCCCAGGTCTATAAATAGCATCTTCTTGGCCATAAATGGGACGGAGCCCGGGTGTCGGGAGGGAGACGTGCTTGGCTTTCCTCAGCAGAGCCTGCAGCCCCGAGAGCCCGCGAGGCAGCCCCTCTCTCCTCGGCCACCCTCTTCGCTCGCTGGTGAGTTCCCTGCTCTTCTTTGCTTCGCTCAGGGCAGGCTCTGCAGGGAGGGCGGATGCTGAGCAGAGGCTGACTGCTCTCAGATTCCCTAGTGAGGGTGTCGGGGCGAAGAAATGTGAACCAGTGCAACCCACTCCACGCAGACAAACATCAGTCAGGGATTGGAGTCAAGCTCAATGTTTCTGGGACCAGATTTGGAATGTTCTGTATTTGAGCTTCTGAGCCCTTCCCAGCCCTTGCACCTTAGCCGGGGTTCTGCAGCATCTCCGGGTTTCTGAGTCAGCTGGTGGATATCTGCAATTTTCCGGAGTCTCAGAATTGAGAGCCTCTGGCAAGAGAGGGCAGGTTTGAAATGGTGTGGAATAAAGTTTGTTGTTTCCTTAAGAGGAAACAGAGAAACCAGGGTCATTCAGCTCAGACCTGGACTGCATTGTCTCAGGGAAGGGGCACCACTGTGCTTCTCCGCACTGTTTCCAGGTGCTTACTTGACAGCCACAGTGTGCTCCCTGTGCTCTCCCACGTGTTACGATCCTGCAGGACTTTCCTGCTCGGTTCCCCCGACAGAGGCTGAGTTCTGGTCGTGCTCTTGAAATGCGGCCCCAGAGGAAGGCGGTGGGGTTGGACGCCGGCACCCAGGAAGCCCGAGGGGTAGTGGGGAGGCAGGAACATGGCTTCTCAGTGTTTGGCAATGCTTAGCTTAGACTTCTTTAGTGGTCCAGTGGTTAAGACTCCAGAATCCCACTGCAGGGGCATGGGTTCGACCCGTGGTTCTGGTCTTCTGGGGAAGATCCTGCATGTTGCACAGTGCAGTCAAAAAGAATAATAAATGCTTAGCTCTCTCCAGCTCCTGGTCTCAAGGTCCTTCCTCAATGAACAGAGGTAAAACCGGCCTCTGAGGGCTCATGGAGCAAAGTTCACTTAGAGGAGTTATTTGATAAACTGAGTCTGGGTTGTACCTACACTGAATCTGCGTGAGATGAACGCTGAATGAGGGACCTTCCCCCACATGTTCTTTGTGGAAACAAAGCGAACCCGTGGGTAAACTTCCCGGGATGGAATCTCTGCATAGTGGCTGCTTTGTTTCTAGTTCTCCCGATTTGTGAAGAGTGTGGCAGGTCGCAGGCTTTGCTGGCAAGTGCTTTCGTCCAGGAAGCAGCGCCTTGTTTCTCTGTCTGATTTGATCCTAAGCGCCGGGGCTGCAGTGGAGGAGCTCCCAGGAAGCCAGAGGCTGCCGTGGCAAGGAGGGGACTGCTAAGGCATTCAGCCCCGGGGCTCAGAGGCTATTTGGGGAACACTTGAGAAACTGGCCGCCAGACGTTCGACGTCAGGCCACGTCGGGTGACGAGGATCTGAAGAGTCTCTCTGTGCTCAGTTGCATCAGTCCTCTGGAGCCGAGGAGTGTGGACGGCAATCCCCACTGTGGACAGAAGCCTGGCCTGGGAATGGGGGTGCTCCTCCCTGGGGTGTCGACCCAGTGCGTGCTCGGTGTTTCTCTAGAGGCACTTTCATCTCACGGGCTCATGGGCCCCGACAACTTCAGCTGCACAAACAACGCTTTCTTTTACTACATGGAAGTAAATGGAAGTTTCCAGAGGTTAAAACCCTCCGGGGTGATTTGAGCAAGGGCTCCAGTCCGTCCTCGCAGGACAGGACCAGGACAGAGCCTGTCACGGACGCACGTCCCCCGCGCCTGAGGACAGGCTCACGTTTCACTTTGGTGTCATGATCCCCAAACATGTCAGGAGCGCCCGTGGGTGGACAGTGGGCAGTGCCGAGTCAGATGTGGGGACGGAAGCTTCGCTCTGTTGCTGGCAACCAGAAACCAGGAGAGTTATTTTCATCACCTGAGACGGTTTCCTCGCAGGAAAGGTCGAGATTCATACCAGGACAGAAGGAGACGCTGTGTCTCAGGTTGTGTAAATTTGCTCACAACTACTGAAAATACCCAGACCTGTGTGTTTTGACCACAGCTGACTGCCTCTTAGGTATCTGAGGACGGTCAGTGGTCGGTGGGGGGGTGTTTCCTCCGGTGGTCACACTGGGCACTGCTGGTTCAAATGTCCTATACCCTCTCCTCCCGATCCTCCGTTCTCAGTGAAGGAGACTGAGTGGGGTGAGCGGCGGGGTCAGCGCTAGAATCTGGCCCCGACGTCCCCTGCCCTGGGACTTGTGCCCCTAAACTGCGCTGGGGGTGGTTGAGGTGTTGGTGGGAAGGATTGCTTTTCTAAAGAGAGGAGAGCGGAGGGAGGTTTGTGCAGACAGTCTGCCACCCGCTCTGCTTGGGCGTCCCTGTACCACGGCTGGCCACCTCCCCATGATCCCTTGAGATCCCAGGCCACAGTTTCAGAGCATGTGCTGGGCCCGCAGGGGCTTGTTTCCATGGGGCGTCCTCACCCCATGTGTAGGCCCCAAATGGCAACGGGGACAGCTGGGCAGGTTCTAGAATGCACTGAGCAGCGCCCATTTCCCATGAGCCTGGTGGGGTCGTGTGCTCAGAAGGTGGGAGTTCGCAGCCAGCCTGGAAGAGGCATCCCCAAGGGATCTCTGTCCTTGAAAGGCAATGGTCCCTGGGTTCAGGCTTGACCAGCATGGGGCAGGCACACCCAGTGTGGGAGACATGGACACGGGGAAACCCCCTGACTCGTTGGTCCTCAGCATGACATCCGCTCGGCGAGCAGAGGATCATGCAGACTGGGCGCTGGGTACTGCAAGGCCCCGGGACACCCTGAGGGAACACACCTCCAGTAAGTCCATGGCCAGAGCGGGAGCAGGGGCACTGCGTGCATTTGACTCTGGCCCCCGTCCCTCGTCACTGCAGAGCATCTGCCCCGGCAGGTGTGGGGCTTGCCAGGCACTCCCTGCACACACAGCCCACGGGCTGCTGGCTGTGAACAGGAGCAGGGTCCCTCTAAATGGGGGCCGCCTCTTCTGGGGGTGCTAGCTGCCACACTCTATAAACACGTGATAGCTTACCCTCTCCTGCCCTCCTATCACCTAGGCTGTTTTTGACTCTTCCCTCTGCCAAGAAACAGGACAGCTCTGAAGGGTGGCTCGGCCCAGACATTGTAAATATCATGATGGTACAGGACAAAGGGTAAGAGCCATGGCGGGGCCACCCTGGGTCTCTCTGCAGCAGGACCATTCCCCCAGGAGTGCGGGGTCGACAGGAGAAGGCGTCTCGGAGACGGAACTGGTTCCAGGTGGTGACCCCCAGGCCCTGACACATCGACCCAGGAACCTGTTTCCGGTAACGGGATGTGTGCCTTCCTGGGGGGCAGCTTTCCTAAAGATCCCCAAGTTGCCCCGACGTCCCCTCACCCCATGTGTAGGCCGGGGGGCAGACAGTCTGCCACCCGCTCTGCTTGGGCGCCCTGTACCACGGCTGGCCACCTCCCATGATCCCTTGAGATCCCAGGCCACAGTTTCAGAGCATGTGCTGGGCCGCAGGCTTGTTTCCATGGGGCGTCCTCACCCCATGTGTAGGCCCCAAATGGCAACGGGGACAGCTGGGCAGGTTCTAGAATGCACTGAGCAGCGCCCATTTCCCATGAGCCTGGTGGGGTCGTGTGCTCAGAAGGTGGGAGTTCGCAGCCAGCCTGGAAGAGGCATCCCCAAGGGATCTCTGTCCTTGAAAGGCAATGGTCCCTGGGTTCAGGCTTGACCAGCATGGGGCAGGCACACCCAGTGTGGGAGACATGGACACGGGGAAACCCCCTGACTCGTTGGTCCTCAGCATGACATCCGCTCGGCGAGCAGAGGATCATGCAGACTGGGCGCTGGGTACTGCAAGGCCCCGGGACACCCTGAGGGAACACACCTCCAGTAAGTCCATGGCCAGAGCGGGAGCAGGGGCACTGCGTGCATTTGACTCTGGCCCCCGTCCCTCGTCACTGCAGAGCATCTGCCCCGGCAGGTGTGGGGCTTGCCAGGCACTCCCTGCACACACAGCCCACGGGCTGCTGGCTGTGAACAGGAGCAGGGTCCCTCTAAATGGGGGCCGCCTCTTCTGGGGGTGCTAGCTGCCACACTCTATAAACACGTGATAGCTTACCCTCTCCTGCCCTCCTATCACCTAGGCTGTTTTTGACTCTTCCCTCTGCCAAGAAACAGGACAGCTCTGAAGGGTGGCTCGGCCCAGACATTGTAAATATCATGATGGTACAGGACAAAGGGTAAGAGCCATGGCGGGGCCACCCTGGGTCTCTCTGCAGCAGGACCATTCCCCCAGGAGTGCGGGGTCGACAGGAGAAGGCGTCTCGGAGACGGAACTGGTTCCAGGTGGTGACCCCCAGGCCCTGACACATCGACCCAGGAACCTGTTTCCGGTAACGGGATGTGTGCCTTCCTGGGGGGCAGCTTTCCCTAAAGATCCCCCCAAGTCACTCACTGAAAAATCCCAGGGGTAAAGTTGAGGACACTGCAGATATTCAAGGGATACGTGCGTGCTTTCAGACACCCCATCCTGCCTACAGAATTCAACCTGACAACAGCAGACACGAGTGTGCTAGGGCCAGCCGGCCACCGGGGCCGGCTGTGTGCTCCTCCCGACAGCGGCGCCAGTGCTGTGTGCCTTCACTGGGGGCTGGGATTAGAGACCGGACAAGGGAACCAGCGCTGTGTATGTTCAGTAGGAGGTCGGGTCTAGAGATGGGACGAGTCAGCGGAGGCCACTGGAGAGCACTGGAATAGGAATCCCAAGTGAGGTCCACGGATGTCAAAGCCTGTGCTCATCGCCTCAGCACTGTGGCACCTGTTTCCGACCTGGGGTGGGATGGAGCAGCTACGTCTTCACTGTGTTCCACTAAGTGTAACACTCTATTGTGTGTTTGCAGTCAAAGATATACTGCCTGTTACAGGCTGGACCCTCAGTGGATGCCCAGTGGTTGGTTGACTAGGCCTTTAGGAGGGAATTTCGAGACAAGTTAGTGTGGAAACGATACAAAAGGCCCAGGAAGGGAAGTCAGGTGGCATCTGGATGGACAGGCCATTTCTCTGTGTTTCTGGGAAATTGTCCCTTCTCTGGCCATGGAGGAGATTGCCACCTAGCCTTCCCCAAGAACAGGGGTTCGGATAATCCCCAAGGATCCTTCCCAGCTCTTCAGTCCTGCAATTCCGGGAGATGACAGTCTAAAGTTTAAATCCTGTGTGTGGAAGACTTCCTAGCTTTGGCTCAGAGGTGTGGGAGGCGGTAAGGACTGAGGGGAGTGCCCGCCTCAGGCAGGAGCCCCCGGGGATAGCTACCTCTTTATCACCTAGGCTGTTTTGTTTTGAGAAACAGGACAGCTCTGAAGGGTGGCTCGGCCCGGGAAAAAACAAAGGGTAAGAGCCATGGCGGGCCACCCTGGGTCTCTCTGCAGCAGGACCATTCCCCCAGGAGTGCGGGGTCGACAGGAGAAGGCGCTCGGAGACGGAACTGGTTCCAGGTGGTGACCCCCAGGCCCTGACACATCGACCCAGGAACCTGTTTCCGGTAACGGGATGTGTGCCTTCCTGGGGGGCAGCTTTCCCTAAAGATCCCCCCAAGTCACTCACTGAAAAATCCCAGGGGTAAAGTTGAGGACACTGCAGATATTCAAGGGATACGTGCGTGCTTTCAGACACCCCATCCTGCCTACAGAATTCAACCTGACAACAGCAGACACGAGTGTGCTAGGGCCAGCCGGCCACCGGGGCCGGCTGTGTGCTCCTCCCGACAGCGGCGCCAGTGCTGTGTGCCTTCACTGGGGGCTGGGATTAGAGACCGGACAAGGGAACCAGCGCTGTGTATGTTCAGTAGGAGGTCGGGTCTAGAGATGGGACGAGTCAGCGGAGGCCACTGGAGAGCACTGGAATAGGAATCCCAAGTGAGGTCCACGGATGTCAAAGCCTGTGCTCATCGCCTCAGCACTGTGGCACCTGTTTCCGACCTGGGGTGGGATGGAGCAGCTACGTCTTCACTGTGTTCCACTAAGTGTAACACTCTATTGTGTGTTTGCAGTCAAAGATATACTGCCTGTTACAGGCTGGACCCTCAGTGGATGCCCAGTGGTTGGTTGACTAGGCCTTTAGGAGGGAATTTCGAGACAAGTTAGTGTGGAAACGATACAAAAGGCCCAGGAAGGGAAGTCAGGTGGCATCTGGATGGACAGGCCATTTCTCTGTGTTTCTGGGAAATTGTCCCCTTCTCTGGCCATGGAGGAGATTGCCACCTAGCCTTCCCCAAGAACAGGGGTTTGGATAATCCCCAAGGATCCTTCCCAGCTCTTCAGTCCTGCAATTCCGGGAGATGACAGTCTAAAGTTTAAATCCTGTGTGTGGAAGACTTCCTAGCTTTGGCTCAGAGGTGTGGGAGGCGGTAAGGACTGAGGGGAGTGCCCGCCTCAGGCAGGACCCGGCGCTTTCTCCTTGGCTTCTCCCCGTGGCCCCTGGGCTGTGCTCAGGGCCTCTGAGGGATCCTTGGGTCAGGCATATTATTCCAGTTTGAACCCAGGCGACGAGAGTGGAGCCGGGGTCTGGGGGGGTCCTTGTGCCTCTTTATTGGAGGTCAGTAACCACAGGGCCTGGGGACCCTCTCTGTGCTCCTTCTCAGAGAGAGGAGGCGGCTGGGGAGTCGGCGTGTCACTGGCTTGGTGAGCGCTCACAGCACCTGGCTGGCTAACACCCACCCGGCCTCCAATTTCCACGTCCTGCCGCAGGGGGGTCTAGAGCAGGGGTCCCCAGCCTCCAGGCTCTCATGCTTGATACTCTGTGGCGCTGACGTAATGATAATAGAAATACAGGGCACAGTCAACGTACTGCGCGTGAATCTTCCTGACCCTGCCCCCGATCCTAGTTCGTGGAAAAACTGGCTTCCACAGAACTGGCCCCTGGTGCCAAAATGATTGGGGATCTCTGCTCTCGAAGACTTCCTGCCTGGGGAGATTTCGGTCAAAACGCGCTTGCTTTCCTGCATCCCCCAGGCTCCGAGCTGGGCTCAGTCCCCAGGCCTGTCCTTCACGCCGCTCGAGCCGACAGGTCCCCCGTGGGTGGGGCGGGGTGCTGAGGAGGGGCCTGGGGCATCCTGGAGGCACGTTCCTCTCTCAAGCCCCCTTCAAGAGGGAGCAGCTCCACCTCCTGCGCAGAAGCCAGCACCTCCACACCTGGCCACAGTCTTCCAGAGCGACACCTCCGGTCACCTCTTTGGATCCTGAGACCCTGTATTTTTCCATTCCCACCTTGGTGTGGGGACTCCCTCTGCCCGCCCCGTTGCCACCTGTCACCTCCCCATACGTCAGCGTCAAGCGTCACCTCCTCTGGCTGCCAGGCACCTGGGCCAGGGCCCCTCCCCTAACTTCCCGGAGCGTTTTGTTCCTCTCTGCCTTATCTCCTCCTCTCGCAGGTTCTAAGTGTTTGTTTCTCTTCAGTCCTGCAATTCCGGGAGATGACAGTCTAAAGTTTAAATCCTGTGTGTGGAAGACTTCCTAGCTTTGGCTCAGAGGTGTGGGAGGCGGTAAGGACTGAGGGGAGTGCCCGCCTCAGGCAGGACCCGGCGCTTTCTCCTTGGCTTCTCCCCGTGGCCCCTGGGCTGTGCTCAGGGCCTCTGAGGGATCCTTGGGTCAGGCATATTATTCCAGTTTGAACCCAGGCGACGAGAGTGGAGCCGGGGTCTGGGGGGGTCCTTGTGCCTCTTTATTGGAGGTCAGTAACCACAGGGCCTGGGGACCCTCTCTGTGCTCCTTCTCAGAGAGAGGAGGCGGCTGGGGAGTCGGCGTGTCACTGGCTTGGTGAGCGCTCACAGCACCTGGCTGGCTAACACCCACCCGGCCTCCAATTTCCACGTCCTGCCGCAGGGGGGTCTAGAGCAGGGGTCCCCAGCCTCCAGGCTCTCATGCTTGATACTCTGTGGCGCTGACGTAATGATAATAGAAATACAGGGCACAGTCAACGTACTGCGCGTGAATCTTCCTGACCCTGCCCCCGATCCTAGTTCGTGGAAAAACTGGCTTCCACAGAACTGGCCCCTGGTGCCAAAATGATTGGGGATCTCTGCTCTCGAAGACTTCCTGCCTGGGGAGATTTCGGTCAAAACGCGCTTGCTTTCCTGCATCCCCCAGGCTCCGAGCTGGGCTCAGTCCCCAGGCCTGTCCTTCACGCCGCTCGAGCCGACAGGTCCCCCGTGGGTGGGGCGGGGTGCTGAGGAGGGGCCTGGGGCATCCTGGAGGCACGTTCCTCTCTCAAGCCCCCTTCAAGAGGGAGCAGCTCCACCTCCTGCGCAGAAGCCAGCACCTCCACACCTGGCCACAGTCTTCCAGAGCGACACCTCCGGTCACCTCTTTGGATCCTGAGACCCTGTATTTTTCCATTCCCACCTTGGTGTGGGGACTCCCTCTGCCCGCCCCGTTGCCACCTGTCACCTCCCCATACGTCAGCGTCAAGCGTCACCTCCTCTGGCTGCCAGGCACCTGGGCCAGGGCCCCTCCCCTAACTTCCCGGAGCGTTTTGTTCCTCTCTGCCTTATCTCCTCCTCTCGCAGGTTCTAAGTGTTTGTTTACTTCTCTGATCCATGCTTCCGTTATTTTTATCCTTATCACTCACATTGCTTGGCATGTTGTCTGGAAGAACCAGACCATCTTTGGATACCAGGCGAGTTTACAGTTGAGAGAAACGTGCACCTCGGTCTTCTAATTTTTATGGAAACAAACAAAGAGATGAAGTCAGGTCCCAGGGAACCAACAGGTGTCCCCAACTACTTCCTCTGACAGAACCTTCCTTTTACTCCCTGTCTTTTCTTTGAGCAAGGGTTTTGTTAGTTGGAGCTGATGTTCGTGTAGAAGTTGCAGGTGCCTGACAACTGCAAGTGCCAGGGCCTCAGCTCTGCTTCTCACTCTTTCTCGTAGGTGTCCACAAAGATGTCGCTTGTCACCGTGCCCTTCTACCAAAAGAGGCACAAGCACTTTGACCAGTCTTACCGTAATATCCAAACAAGGTACCTTCTGGATGAATATGCGGCGAAAAAAAAGTAAGTTGAAATTCACTGACGGGGCAACCGGGCTTGAGTATGAGCTGTGTCTGACTTTTGAGGCAGGAAGCTTTATTCAGTCCCCTGAAGCCTTGAGATGAGCTGGTTAGGGGTAGGATAGGGAGGGCTGTGCTCCCTGATGCCGTGATCAGAGCCTGATGGGAACAGGGCCGGCCTGGCTGCACAAAAAACTGTGTGTGGGAGGGCACTGCATAGCATCCTGGAAGGTTCTGGCAGGTCCTGGGAGACCCTAGAAGGTCCTGGCAGATCATGGGAAATCCTAGGAGGTCCTGGGAGATCCTAGAAGGTCCTGGTAGATCCTAGGAGGCCCTGACAGATCCTGAGAGATCCTGGCAAATCCTGGGAAATGCTAGGAGGTCCTGGAAGATTCTGGCAGATCTTTGGAGGCCCTGACAGATCCTGAGAGATCCTAGGAAGTCCTGGCAGATCCTAGGAGGTTCTGGCAGATCCTGAGAGATCCTCAGAGGTCCTGGCAAATCCTGGGAGATCTTTGGAGACCCTGACAGATCCTGAGAGGTCCTAGAAAATCCTGGCAGATCCTAGGAGGTTCTGGCAGATCCTGGCAGGTTCTATTAGACTTGCTCTGAGCCCTGGTTTTAGCTCATGAGACAGGGACCTTCCTTCACACGCCTTCCAGAACTAGAATCTAAAAGCTCACCCAAAAGCAAGTACAACGAGTAGGAAACTGAGTAGGGAATGCCGGTGAGACAGAGGTGTGTGGGGGCCAAGTGATGATCAGATGGCAGCTGATCTCAGTGAGAATACTGCTACTAATTAACAGTAGTGTTAATAATAAATACAGCAACAGGTAGATTTGCTGGTTGCCTAACGGGCTGGTGTCAAGCTGCAGCTTCATCTGTGATTCCTGCGGTGATAATTTAGGGGATGGGGGACTGAGCCTGAGAGAAACGTGCACCTCGGTCTTCTAATTTTTATGGAAACAAACAAAGAGATGAAGTCAGGTCCCAGGGAACCAACAGGTGTCCCCAACTACTTCCTCTGACAGAACCTTCCTTTACTCCCTGTCTTTTCTTTGAGCAAGGGTTTTGTTAGTTGGAGCTGATGTTCGTGTAGAAGTTGCAGGTGCCTGACAACTGCAAGTGCCAGGGCCTCAGCTCTGCTTCTCACTCTTTCTCGTAGGTGTCCACAAAGATGTCGCTTGTCACCGTGCCCTTCTACCAAAAGAGGCACAAGCACTTTGACCAGTCTTACCGTAATATCCAAACAAGGTACCTTCTGGATGAATATGCGGCGAAAAAAAAGTAAGTTGAAATTCACTGACGGGGCAACCGGGCTTGAGTATGAGCTGTGTCTGACTTTTGAGGCAGGAAGCTTTATTCAGTCCCCTGAAGCCTTGAGATGAGCTGGTTAGGGGTAGGATAGGGAGGGCTGTGCTCCCTGATGCCGTGATCAGAGCCTGATGGGAACAGGGCCGGCCTGGCTGCACAAAAAACTGTGTGTGGGAGGGCACTGCATAGCATCCTGGAAGGTTCTGGCAGGTCCTGGGAGACCCTAGAAGGTCCTGGCAGATCATGGGAAATCCTAGGAGGTCCTGGGAGATCCTAGAAGGTCCTGGTAGATCCTAGGAGGCCCTGACAGATCCTGAGAGATCCTGGCAAATCCTGGGAAATGCTAGGAGGTCCTGGAAGATTCTGGCAGATCTTTGGAGGCCCTGACAGATCCTGAGAGATCCTAGGAAGTCCTGGCAGATCCTAGGAGGTTCTGGCAGATCCTGAGAGATCCTCAGAGGTCCTGGCAAATCCTGGGAGATCTTTGGAGACCCTGACAGATCCTGAGAGGTCCTAGAAAATCCTGGCAGATCCTAGGAGGTTCTGGCAGATCCTGGCAGGTTCTATTAGACTTGCTCTGAGCCCTGGTTTTAGCTCATGAGACAGGGACCTTCCTTCACACGCCTTCCAGAACTAGAATCTAAAAGCTCACCCAAAAGCAAGTACAACGAGTAGGAAACTGAGTAGGGAATGCCGGTGAGACAGAGGTGTGTGGGGGCCAAGTGATGATCAGATGGCAGCTGATCTCAGTGAGAATACTGCTACTAATTAACAGTAGTGTTAATAATAAATACAGCAACAGGTAGATTTGCTGGTTGCCTAACGGGCTGGTGTCAAGCTGCAGCTTCATCTGTGATTCCTGCGGTGATAATTTAGGAGATGGGCACTGGGCACGGGCACTGGCCTCAGCTCCATGTCCCCTATATTTAGAGCTGCCTGTGGTCCTTGTGGTCAGTTGCCATCCTGGTAGCAAACAAAGCCAAACATTTGCTGCCCCTCCCCACAGCCTTGGAGAGCTTCAAATCTCTTAAGACAGATCTAACCGTGGCCTCAGGCCAGAAGGGCCTGGAAGGCACTTACTGGCCCCAGAAGGAAGGGTAGGTTGGGAGCTGCGTTTGGAGGGTGCAGCCCTGAGGGCATGAGCCGACGGGGCAGAGGTCACACACAGGGATGTGTGTTCATGTGTGTAAGCAAGGCAGGCAGGGGCGTCCTTACATTCCGAGAAGGGCTTGGGGGTGTGGCAAGAGCGATGCTTTTTGTGACGACACATTGTTACGCTTCTCTGCCTGCCAAGGCGCGCGTCCACCCAGTCGTCTTCCCAGAAGTCAGTCACTCGGAAGTCATCCTCGCACAGGGAGTCCAGCCAGGAGGCGCTGGGAGAGACGACCCTGGGCGGGACCACCTGCAGGCTGTGTGCCAAGAGGGTGAGCAGTGCTCTGGAGGAGCAGGAGCAAGAGAGGAAGCGCAGGTAACCTTGCCCACCCCCCACACCTGCCGCTCGGCTAGACCTGCCGCTCGGGGCCTGGGAGAGGCCTGCAGTCAGAGGGCAAGGGTCACAGCTGGAAGGGGACCTGGGTGACGCGGGTGGGAGCACCTGTTGGGGCAAAAGCCATGAGACCCGCTTTGGGTCTGCTCTTGCTCTGCACTCTCATTGTCTCTGTTCATCCCGACAAGGAAACGACCCGGGTGGATTTTCGGCATTCTTGTGAAGGAGAGAGCACCATGGTCCAGAGGGCCCACGTCCACTTCCCCACGGTGCAGATGGACTGGCCTCAGGCCTCTGTCCTCTGCCCCTAATGCACTCTCTTATCCCTCAGCCCAGGGAGCACGACTGTCACACTGGGAAGCATCCAGACCTAAAGGTTTGAATTGAAGTTTTCACATTTCCACTAACAACCTCTTGGGCTGCTAAAGACCAGCCGTGAGGCTTGAGACTCAAGTAGGGAGACCTTTCCAAGAGAGGCCGGGATTCCAGCCAGCTGTCTCTGTGGACACGGGGCTGAATGGGGTGGTCTGTGGACCTTCGTGCTTCACATTTCTAAAGGCTCAGCTCATGGGGGAGATGTCATCGGAACGGGATGGGCGAGTGAGAATGCCGGGCTTAAAATCATCCCAGATCACAAGAAGCAGGTGGTCAGCTGACTCGAATCTTCTAAGAACAGAGTGCTCAAGCATCTCATGAATGCTTCATCAAGAAGCTGCTCTATTTCCCCCACCCCCTGCACCTTCTACTGATTTCTAGAAATTTCTCTCTATATCTCTAAAACACTCAAAACCGTGGGATTAGGGTCAACATGTTTCAGTTCGAAAGTTGCACTATGGCTAAGGAATCTGTTTAATAAAAATAACATATAGCTTAAAAGTTTAGCCTTTATTTTTGAAAATTTGAACTATTTTTTAAATGCCTCATGGGAATGTTGTCCTGTAACTAATTTTATTGTCAAGTGAAGACTTCCCTTGTAAAAGAATCACTCCAAAATGCGTACATTAAGAAGCTGTTTTATGTGTTGGGTTATTGCAGAAAGGGTTCTACTCTACTCAAGGTTTTAGCACAGGGAGTAAGAAGACCAAGCTATATCACTTTATCTTAATCAGTTATAATTATACCGTAGTGTGAACCTGCCCCATAAAATTCCCATGCCTCAGTTTCCTGGGGTGAAATGACTGGGGAAAGTTAACTTGTATCAGTGTGAACAGTTAGGGAGTGGTTTACTGTGGCTCATGCCTTTCCAGCCAAGAATGACTTTTGTGACAGTTCTGGTCATTGAAAGTCTTCCTAAACATGAAGCTGCTCTCTTGCAATGGCAAATCTGACTCAAGCTTGTATTTTGATTCTCAATGACTGATTATAATCTTGCTGTGTCCCAGAGTTCAGGGTGAATGTCTGTCACCCTGGGCAGGTGCAGTGGCGTCAGATCAGGATTGTGTCAGCCCTCCGGGTAGCCCAGCACCGGGGCTTTGAGACTCTGCATTTAGGACCTTCACAGTGTTTTACTCTCACATCCCATGTGCACTTCTCCTACAGGAAAGATCCTACTGAAACCAGGTCTTTCTTCCCTTCAAGGTGAACCTAGCTATAATTGGAGGCTTTGGTGAGCTAAGCCAGAATTCGTGGAGATTTTGTTGCAATTCCCGCTCTGTCCCGCCACGCATGGGAGCAGGTGTAGGGAGGCTTTGGGAGTTGGATGAATTCCAGTCCTGATGACCACCTACTACTCTTGCTGACCTCAAGCATTACTGAAAGTGCCTTCTGTGGTAGATAGGAGTTTAACCTTTGGGAGGAATCAGTCTTTGGTGAAAGGCGCAGTTGTAGGTCCATTGGTTTGAGTTAAGCTGTGTGATGTAACGTAAATGCCAGCATAGCACCGCCGTGCTCTGAAGGGTCTGGGTGTGTCCTCCTGTAAGATACAGCTGACTAGGAGTGTCCCTTTGAAGCCTGTGGCCTCCCAGCCTGGTGCAGCTGTCCCAGGGGTCTATCCTTAAGGCAGAAGCTCAGTCACTGACATCACTCTGCTCAGGAGGGCGGAATCACGGCCACCTTGAATGGGACCGGCAGGGACACTTTCTCAGTGTCCTGAGTCACAGTATTTGGGGCTGGGCCGGGGGAAGGGTGCAATTCCAATTCTAGTGTTTATGATAAAACATTAGGGGCTGGTGGTACCATTGACAAGTCCAGCACTAGACTTTTCACAGAAGGTCAAGGTGGGACCTCAGATCCTTGACTCTGTCCATCACTGCTGTGAATGTCATTTAGTGGAATCCACAGTAAACAGGAAGGCTCCATTCCTGCGAGCCCTCTCAGCAAGGTGCTGCTGTGTCTCCAACACAGACCCTCAGAGTCACTTCCGCACAGGTGGCTCCGGAGAGAAGGGAGCCCGCAGCCAGGATCGGGGTGTCTGGAGCCCCTCAGAACCTGGACTCCTGCTCGTCAGGCAGTGTCCAGGTGTAATCTGGGCCCACAGAGGTGCTCCTCAGACCAGAGAAATGAGCCCCTTCTCTGCCCCTACTGCTCAAGAAACTGCTGACTGTATGCTCTAGAAAACAGATCATTTCTTAATCTGAATTTGACTCTCAATCCCTATAATTGGAAGGCATTTAGGGAAAATCCTACTGAAACCAGGTCTTTCTTCCTTCAAGGTGAACCTAGCTATAATTGGAGGCTTTGGTGAGCTAAGCCAGAATTCGTGGAGATTTTGTTGCAATTCCCGCTCTGTCCCGCCACGCATGGGAGCAGGTGTAGGGAGGCTTTGGGAGTTGGATGAATTCCAGTCCTGATGACCACCTACTACTCTTGCTGACCTCAAGCATTACTGAAAGTGCCTTCTGTGGTAGATAGGAGTTTAACCTTTGGGAGGAATCAGTCTTTGGTGAAAGGCGCAGTTGTAGGTCCATTGGTTTGAGTTAAGCTGTGTGATGTAACGTAAATGCCAGCATAGCACCGCCGTGCTCTGAAGGGTCTGGGTGTGTCCTCCTGTAAGATACAGCTGACTAGGAGTGTCCCTTTGAAGCCTGTGGCCTCCCAGCCTGGTGCAGCTGTCCCAGGGGTCTATCCTTAAGGCAGAAGCTCAGTCACTGACATCACTCTGCTCAGGAGGGCGGAATCACGGCCACCTTGAATGGGACCGGCAGGGACACTTTCTCAGTGTCCTGAGTCACAGTATTTGGGGCTGGGCCGGGGGAAGGGTGCAATTCCAATTCTAGTGTTTATGATAAAACATTAGGGGCTGGTGGTACCATTGACAAGTCCAGCACTAGACTTTTCACAGAAGGTCAAGGTGGGACCTCAGATCCTTGACTCTGTCCATCACTGCTGTGAATGTCATTTAGTGGAATCCACAGTAAACAGGAAGGCTCCATTCCTGCGAGCCCTCTCAGCAAGGTGCTGCTGTGTCTCCAACACAGACCCTCAGAGTCACTTCCGCACAGGTGGCTCCGGGAGAGAAGGGGAGCCCCGCAGCCAGGATCGGGGTGTCTGGAGCCCCTCAGAACCTGGACTCCTGCTGCGTCAGGCAGTGTCCAGGTGTAATCTGGGCCCACAGAGGTGCTCCTCAGACCAGAGAAATGAGCCCCTTCTCTGCCCCTACTGCTCAAGAAACTGCTGACTGTATGCTCTAGAAAACAGATCATTTCTTAATCTGAATTTGTTAGTTCAAAAGACTTCGCTTGGTCTGAAATTCACTCAGAAATAGGCGTTTCTCCCGGAAGATGAGTGGGTTTTGTGCGGGGCAGCCGCGAGCTCGCAGAACAAGAAGTCGCCAGTTGCCCGTTCACTTGGGAAACCGGGGAAAGGGCGTGTCTGGCCCCAGGCCCTCAGTGACCACGCCCACTCCACACACTCTGAAAGGTACCAGTCGATGGTGGCTGCCTATGGTGAGGCCAAGCGGGAGCGCTACCTCAGCGAGCTGGCCCAGCTGGAGGAGGACGTCCACCTGGCCCGCATCCACGCCCGGGACCATCTGGACAGACTTGCCCTGCAGCACGTGGACAGATACGGCCTGCAGCACGCGGTACGGCGCACGGGCAGTGGGCGCTGCCGAGGGTGGTAGGGTGCTCCAGGGCCCAGTGGCGCCCCTCATGCCCTGACCGTGCCGTGTCCCGGGGAAGGTGGACGACAGGCTGGCCTGGGAGCGGCACTCTTTTGAGGAGCGAATTAGCCGAGCCCCGGAGATCCTGGTACGGCTGCGCTCGCACACCGTCTGGGAACGGATGTCCGTCAAGCTGTGCTTCACCGTCCAGGGCTTCCCCACCCCGGTGGTGCAGTGGTGAGTGGGGCCCTCTGGGGTGGGCCCCTTGTGGGGCGGGGCCTAGCTGCTCTGCCTGTGAAGGATCTGTAGCCCTCTGTTCACCTGGGTGGATCGAGATGGTCCACCTTTAGGGAGAACAGGGTCCCCCCGACAAAACCCACAGGGAAATGCAGGCACACAGAGGAGCCTGGGAATCCAAACCATGTGTTTTCATTTCAGTGCAATTCAACCAACTGATTATCCAGAGGACTTTTATTTAACACCTGGGAATTCCCCAGAAGTCCAGCGGTTAGGGCTCTGAGCTCTCACTGCCAGAGGCCCAGGTTCTATCCTTAGTGAAGGAACTGAGAAAATGCAAACAGCATGATGCAGCCAGGAAAATAAAATAAAATAAAACCAGGCTCCCTGCAATAATCAGTGTTTACACCCATGGCTCTGTTTTCACATGTGAGTGAAGACACTACACTCCAAGGCTCTGGAACCACACAGTGGGGCTCCCTGAGCCTTGGGATCTTGAAAAATTAGATCTCTAAACCCCACTGACAAGTTTTGTTTTGATCTGTGTTGACTAAAATGGACATTATCTGTTAATTTGTTTCCCACTTGCTGATACCGAGTCCCTGGGGTCTGTTTGGCCACAGAAGACAGTTTGCTCATGTCCCAGGTTGGGTCTCTTGGCAGCAGACCAGAAAAGTGGCGCCTCAGTCCTCTGGCTGCTTGTGAGGTGGGCTGGAGAGGCTGGGGGCCGCCCACCCTTGGTCTTGAGGGGACGCTGGGCCCAGCCTTCTCCTGGTGAGACCAGAGCAGCTGGATCCTCCATGTGTGTCCCAGCCACCCCGAGGCCTCCAGAGGCTGGACCAGGCCTAACTAACCTTGGTTATGTTGTTTCTTGGAATGATGTATCCTGAGTTGCTAACAAGTTCCAGGGGACCTTGGCCCATGCTCTGTTGCAGGCTGAAGGTTGCCCGGGTCCTCTGAGTCCAAGGAGAGCTGCCTTTCCTTAAACAGCCGAGGGTGGGGGGGTGCTGTGCTGGACCCTTCCCAAAGTGGCTTTCTCCGTCCTCCCGCCTGGGATGTGAGCAGTGACCTGAGCATAAGCAGGGCGATGATGCTGTGTGTGTGTGTGTGTGTGTGTGTGTGTGTGTGTACGCGCGTGCGTGCACACAGACAAAGGCCGGGTAGAGGCAGTGATGATGGGAAATGAGCAAGGTCGGGACACCCACAAAACCTTTCCTTGCCTTTGCGCTCAGACAGATGCTTCCTTCATTTAGGTATAAGGACGGCAGCTTGATCTGCCAGGCGGGGGAGCCGGGCAAGTACAGGATTGACAGCAAGTATGGGGTGCACACGCTGGAGATCAACAGGTAAGCACCTGAACACCTGCCCAGGTGATCAGCCTTCCAAACCTGGGAGCGGCGTCAGCTCACGCCACATTCTGTGTGAAGCTCCTGGGGTTTCTGAGTTACCTATGGGTGAGAGGAGCTTCCCTTCATTTTCCTGGTGTCAGGCTGAAGGATGCGGACCCTGTGGTCCTACCCAGGCTCCTGCTTTGGGCCCAAAGGGAGCAGACAGTTTACGGAAGGTCAACTGGTGTTCAGGTGCGAGGCTGCGCGGAAATGCGGAGATGCCCTCACACCTGCCCACCAGCTGGGCTGCCTCTCCTACCAGGCATGAGCCACAATACCTAAGCTCGACTGTTCAAGGAAACATGACTTTTTTCCCTCACAACAAATTGGAAACATGTAATAAAAACATACAGATGGGGGGCTTCCCTAGTGGTCCAGTGGGTAAGGACACCGCCTTGCAGTGCAAGGGGCGCTGGTTCGATCTGGCTTTGGAGGCTCCTGCATGCTGCGGAGCGGCTGGACTGATGTGTCCAACTACCAAGCCAGAGCTCTGGAGCGCATGCGCCCAGAGCCAGTGCTCTGAGGTGACAGATGCCACTGCAAAGGGAGGCCCACACAGGCCAAAAAACAAAGATGGATGAAAATAGATAAATGAAAGACGAATAGAAGTGGCCCCAAAACAAAACAAACAAACAAAAAAGCATACAGATGGGCTTCCCAGGTGGCGCTAGTGGTAAAGAACCTGATTGCCAACGCAGGAGACATGAGACAAGGGGTTTGATCGCTGGGTCCGGAAGGTCCCCTGGAGGAGGGCATGACAGTCCACCCCAGTATTCTTGCCCGGAGAATCCAACAGACAGGAGAGCCCAGTGTGCTATAGTTCATAGGGTTGCAGAGAGTCAGACACGAAAGCAACTAAGCAGGCATGGACAGTAAATACAGATGAGTAAAAGAGAGTACAGTTTACCCGTATTTCCAGCATCTGGGGTCAGTATTCTGGTGCACTTACAGCTGTTTCTCTTATAAAACATTCCCCCTACATACACACATTAATTTTATTTTCACAAGAAGTGAAATTCTGCTATTTATTTTCTCTCTGCTCTTCTGTATACACAACTTTTATTTATTTTTACAAAAAGACCATAACATTATGCAGGCTAATGAGAACAGAGGGAAAAAAATGAGAATAGAGGTTAACAGGTTACAGCTAAGATTAAAAACTGTCTTGAGTCACAACTTTGTTTCTCTAAGTAAATCTGAGGCTAAATGTTGAGACCAGCTGGAGGCCCCACCCTGCTGGCACTGTTGATTTGAGAACCTGTGTGCCCCACACCATCCAGGGATTTGGATAAAGCAACCAGAAGTTGGCTTCCTGACTTAGAGGCCTAGCAGACAGAGGTGAGCCTTATGTATTAATGTCATGAAAAGGGAACCACATCAGGGTAACAATACTGGTTACACAGATCCAGACAGATGGCCTGCGGCTCGAGCCAGTGTGTGTCGAAGGTGCCAGACAGGCCTTCTAGAGGCAGACATCTAGGGGGCAGGCTCGCAGGGGATGGAGGAGGGACAGAGACTCCAAGGAGGAGTATTGTGCCCCCAGGTCTGCAGCAGTTGGGTGGGCAGTGCAGGACAGGTGGGCAGACATGTCTCCAGGGCTGTTTACCCCTCACCGTTAGTTAATGCAAGGACCCTGGCTGTTATCAGGGGCAAGGGAGAAGGGAAGGATCTGACTTGTCCCAAAAGCAGCGCTGACTGAGAGTGGTGGTAGAGCAGACTGGGACACCTTGGCTGAAAGGCAAGTAAGGTGGTGGGGCTTGGGCCAGGTGGACGACACGGAGCTGGCAATGGGGAGAACAGAGGTTTCAAAGGTAGAGCAGTAGGGTTTGCTGATGGACTGGATGTGGGTGTCAGTGAAAAGCAGGGTCGGAATGAGTCCTGTGTCAGGTGGGATGTGGAAGGCTGAGGGTGGGTAGGCGTCAGGCCTCCAGGCTCTTCCAGTCTCCCAAGTCTCCAGACATGTCCACAGGCAGTGAGCCATACTGCCTACTAGGGGGAAGAGGAGCTAGGCGCCATTTGGAAGAGTATTTTGAAGGTGATTCTTCTCACCCGAGGTGTCCTGAGACTGCTCAGGGTGACTTGAAGGGGCAACTGGCTCATTTCCAAGCTGTATCTTATTCACTGTTTTGAAAAGAGAAATGAATTCCCTTTCTCAAGTATGCGTGTGTTAGTCGCTCAGTTGTGTCCAATTCTTTGGGATCTACATGGACTGTAGCCTGCCAGGCTCCTCTGTGCATGGAATTCTCCAGGCAAGAATATTGCACTGGGTTGCCATTTCTTCCTCCAGGGGATCTTTCGGAAACAGGGATGGAACCCAGGTCTCCTGAACTGCAGGTGGAGTCCTTATCATCTGAGCCCCTGGGGAAGTCCTTCTCAAGTATGAAAAGGTTCACCCTTGCATGGCAACTTTTCAATATGTACTAGGAGTAAGAGAAGATCTGAGGCAGGTGAACTGAATGAGTGAGGCCCCAGTATACCCAGGGGTCCTCAGATAGACTTGGGGTTGTGTCAGCTCGCAAATAGCCAGAGAACTGGGGACAAGGACATTCCCGAGACTGACTTTTCCCTTGGTGTTCTTACCCGCCTCGGGACTCTATGAGCAGATGAAATGTGAATATACTCTAGAAGAAGGGCTGGGGGACCCCACACACGACAGCTGACCTCAGCTGTTCATTCCAAACTGCTGAGCTGCCATCATCTGATCTGCGCTGGTTAAGTGTGGAGGAATGCGCCGGCTCCTTGCTGCCCGGGCCAGGGCACCAGCCCCTCCTGCTGTTACCAGAGTGACATTTACTCCTATGAATACTTTTTTGGCTGCTGCCACCAGATTCTTGAAGTGCTGAAAAGGAAGCTCCTGTTCCCTTTGGTCCTGGTCAAATTGAAGCTGTAGTTGACACAATTTTATATGCTCCTAAGGCTTTCCCTTGGGACTCACAGGGTGAGTCCTGTTTCTTCAGAGAATTTTCATGTTGCTGTCATGTTTTGGTAAAGATGCTCAGAACATCCTGTCTTGTGTTTCGTTCTAACCCCAATACTCCCTACTCCCTTGTAGGGTGACTCCAGCGCTGGCTTCTTCTCACACTTTATTTTTAGACTTTGATATTCAAATTCTACTTTGAGTTAAAATTTAAATCCCATGTCAACACCACTTAAGAGTTTGAGGACACCAGGCCTGATGACCCAGAAGAGATTCATGTCCTGCTTAAACGTTTGCCCCTCTTTTCAAATAGACAAGGGACTTCCCTGGTGGTCCAGTGGCTAAGACCCCACACTGCCAATGCTGAGGGCCTGGGCTGCATCCCTGGTCAGGGAAACAGATCCCATGTGCCACAACTTAGAGCTTGAATGCCAGAACAAAAGATCCTGCACGCAGCAACTATGACCCGGGTCAGCAAGTAAATAGATAAATATTAAAAAAATAAATAAAATAGATGAAGTTGGACTTCCTGGTGCTCCAGTGGTTAAGACGCCACCCTTCTACCGCAGAGGACACGGCTTTGATTCTTGCCTGGGGAAGGTCCATATGCCAAAAAAAACCTCAAAATTAAACCAGACAAGGTTTCTCGCCTGAGCTGGTTTTGGGAGCACTTTGGATTGGACTTTGGGATGCAAAAGTGCCCCATGGATGACTGTCAAGACTAAGGCCAGAGGAGAGCACCTCTGTGAGCCCTGGGATGCTGTCCAGACAGAAAGTAAGCATTCTGCCCCTTCATCAATTGCGTGCAGCTTCTGACAGCCTGGCAGTGAACTCTGGGTGTTGCCTGCTGTGGCCTTGGGAAGGAGAGAAAGACTAGAGTTCCGCCCCTGGGCTGGGGTCAGGCGTGTGGGTCTCCAGGTGACCTGTAGACAGAATTTTACGTGGGGCACAATCTCCTCTGAGCCTGTCCAGTCCTGCGTGCCCAGCCCCCTGCCGTGTGTCCCCTCTGCATGGTGCTGCCACGTGAGAGGCTTCCTTTAGCCCAGCCACAGCACCAGCAGTCAACAGATATACATATGGCTGAAAAGGAAGCTCCTGTTCCCTTTGGTCCTGGTCAAATTGAAGCTGTAGTTGACACAATTTTATATGCTCCTAAGGCTTTCCCTTGGGACTCACAGGGTGAGTCCTGTTTCTTCAGAGAATTTTCATGTTGCTGTCATGTTTTGGTAAAGATGCTCAGAACATCCTGTCTTGTGTTTCGTTCTAACCCCAATACTCCCTACTCCCTTGTAGGGTGACTCCAGCGCTGGCTTCTTCTCACACTTTATTTTTAGACTTTGATATTCAAATTCTACTTTGAGTTAAAATTTAAATCCCATGTCAACACCACTTAAGAGTTTGAGGACACCAGGCCTGATGACCCAGAAGAGATTCATGTCCTGCTTAAACGTTTGCCCCTCTTTTCAAATAGACAAGGGACTTCCCTGGTGGTCCAGTGGCTAAGACCCCACACTGCCAATGCTGAGGGCCTGGGCTGCATCCCTGGTCAGGGAAACAGATCCCATGTGCCACAACTTAGAGCTTGAATGCCAGAACAAAAGATCCTGCACGCAGCAACTATGACCCGGGTCAGCAAGTAAATAGATAAATATTAAAAAAATAAATAAAATAGATGAAGTTGGACTTCCCTGGTGCTCCAGTGGTTAAGACGCCACCCTTCTACCGCAGAGGACACGGCTTTGATTCTTGCCTGGGGAAGGTCCATATGCCAAAAAAAACCTCAAAATTAAACCAGACAAGGTTTCTCGCCTGAGCTGGTTTTGGGAGCACTTTGGATTGGACTTTGGGATGCAAAAGTGCCCCATGGATGACTGTCAAGACTAAGGCCAGAGGAGAGCACCTCTGTGAGCCCTGGGATGCTGTCCAGACAGAAAGTAAGCATTCTGCCCCTTCATCAATTGCGTGCAGCTTCTGACAGCCTGGCAGTGAACTCTGGGTGTTGCCTGCTGTGGCCTTGGGAAGGAGAGAAAGACTAGAGTTCCGCCCCTGGGCTGGGGTCAGGCGTGTGGGTCTCCAGGTGACCTGTAGACAGAATTTTACGTGGGGCACAATCTCCTCTGAGCCTGTCCAGTCCTGCGTGCCCAGCCCCCTGCCGTGTGTCCCCTCTGCATGGTGCTGCCACGTGAGAGGCTTCCTTTAGCCCAGCCACAGCACCAGCAGTCAACAGATATACATATGAGCCCCCATACCGCCCATATGCTTATGTGTGATCTCCACATGCTCCACTGTATTCCACAGGATGTGAAACATGTACAAAAGATGTGCAAGAAAGAGTGAGACAAGAGTAACTGAGGTTCTGCCCTGCTCCTGCACGCTCCCTCAGCTGGGCGTGCTGCCTGGGGTCCACTGCAGTAACTCAGCGCGCCTGTACACTTTTAGGGGATGGACTTCTGTCCACACCAGATGACCCCGATGGAGTCTCTGTGCTTGGATAAGTGTGTGTGAGCAGGTGCACATGCATTCTGTGCAGCAGGGTCCTGCATCCCTGGTGCTCTCTCCCCAGGCCGGGCCCTCCCGCTCATTGCCAAGTGCCGGCGGCTTACTTGACCTGTGACGGTGCTAATGTGTTAGCGTTGGGGTCCTAATTCTGTGAGTTATCTGAAGAACAGCTCAGACTCCAGATGGAGGGAGATGCTGTTGTCCAGGTGGGCTTGGAGCCTGGAGCTGGATTGGAGCCTCACTGGGGCAGGATGGGGTTCCTCTGAATGTTCCGAAACATCCTCTCCTCTGTGGGAGACACTGTATTTTTCGGTCAAGGAAACTATTTTCAGCCCCAAGTGGAAAAGAACATAGAATAAAATCAAAGGACTTCTGAAGAACAGGTTTGTCTGAGGCCTTGGGGACCACTCCAGACACTGGTTACACCTGCCAGTGGGTGCTTCCCATCTGGGGTATCATGTCGCTTTGGGGTTTGCACAGGAATGATGCTCAGAGGAGAGCACCTCTGTGAGCCCTGGGATGCTGTCCAGACAGAAAGTAAGCATTCTGCCCTTCATCAATTGCGCAGCTTCTGACAGCCTGGCAGTGAACTCTGGGTGTTGCCTGCTGTGGCCTTGGGAAGGAGAGAAAGACTAGAGTTCCGCCCCTGGGCTGGGGTCAGGCGTGTGGGTCTCCAGGTGACCTGTAGACAGAATTTTACGTGGGGCACAATCTCCTCTGAGCCTGTCCAGTCCTGCGTGCCCAGCCCCCTGCCGTGTGTCCCCTCTGCATGGTGCTGCCACGTGAGAGGCTTCCTTTAGCCCAGCCACAGCACCAGCAGTCAACAGATATACATATGAGCCCCCATACCGCCCATATGCTTATGTGTGATCTCCACATGCTCCACTGTATTCCACAGGATGTGAAACATGTACAAAAGATGTGCAAGAAAGAGTGAGACAAGAGTAACTGAGGTTCTGCCCTGCTCCTGCACGCTCCCTCAGCTGGGCGTGCTGCCTGGGGTCCACTGCAGTAACTCAGCGCGCCTGTACACTTTTAGGGGATGGACTTCTGTCCACACCAGATGACCCCGATGGAGTCTCTGTGCTTGGATAAGTGTGTGTGAGCAGGTGCACATGCATTCTGTGCAGCAGGGTCCTGCATCCCTGGTGCTCTCTCCCCAGGCCGGGCCCTCCCGCTCATTGCCAAGTGCCGGCGGCTTACTTGACCTGTGACGGTGCTAATGTGTTAGCGTTGGGGTCCTAATTCTGTGAGTTATCTGAAGAACAGCTCAGACTCCAGATGGAGGGAGATGCTGTTGTCCAGGTGGGCTTGGAGCCTGGAGCTGGATTGGAGCCTCACTGGGGCAGGATGGGGTTCCTCTGAATGTTCCGAAACATCCTCTCCTCTGTGGGAGACACTGTATTTTTCGGTCAAGGAAACTATTTTCAGCCCCAAGTGGAAAAGAACATAGAATAAAATCAAAGGACTTCTGAAGAACAGGTTTGTCTGAGGCCTTGGGCGGGACCACTCCAGACACTGGTTACACCTGCCAGTGGGTGCTTCCCATCTGGGGTATCATGTCGCTTTGGGGTTTGCACAGGGAACCCCTGGTGGGGAGGGAAGTGGAGGTGATTCTTGTAGAAGCTGAGCCACTGGAGCTATCCCTTGAGATGATAAAACCACAGATATGGCAGGTAGGAAGACAGAACCCGAGGGAACACAAGCTCCCCTTGAGAGTGAGATTCAGGATTTTCAGAAGGGCCAGCACATATTTTTCTGGCAAAGCCAAAGCATAGTGTGTGTAATTAATACCTCATTCCGAGGACAGGCTGGCATTGTTCTTAAACAAATCACTCATGAATGAGGATCCAGGTCACCTGAGCCGCTTTCGAGGAAGGCTGTGCTCGAGGGTGGGGCACCATCAGCTCAGTGTCTGGCTCTTTCCACCAGGGCCGACTTCGATGATACCGCAACCTACTCGGCGGTGGCCACAAACGTGCATGGACAGGTGTCCACCAACGCAGCGGTGGTGGTGAGAAGTGAGTCTGCCCTTGGTTGGGGGGATGCTCCTCGCCTTCCCTCCCCTCTTCCCACCTGCTGTGATCGCCCGACTGTCTTGCAGGGTTCCGAGGTGACGAGGAGCCATTCCGTTCAGTGGGGCTCCCAATTGGATGTAAGTTGATTATTTTTCTTTTTGTGTGGAAAAATGTGTCCTGACGCAGCATATAATTAAAAATTTCTAAGCATCAGATCTCTTCTAAAATCCTGTTCCCAGAGGCCCTTCCTCCTGGCTGGTGTCCGTGTGCTGACAGTCGCCGCGGGGACTCGGGGCCCAGGGTGCTATGACTTGAGGGGAGCCACTCGGTCTGGGGCTGATCCGGTTTTCATGGGGCTGACAGTCGCACATCCGCTCGGGTGAGTTATCTGAAGAGCAGCTCAGACTCCAGATGGAGGGAGATGCTGTTGTCCAGGTGGGCTTGGAGCCTGGAGCTGGATTGGAGCCTCACTGGGGCAGGATGGGGTTCCTCTGAATGTTCCGAAACATCCTCTCCTCTGTGGGAGACACTGTATTTTTCGGTCAAGGAAACTATTTTCAGCCCCAAGTGGAAAAGAACATAGAATAAAATCAAAGGACTTCTGAAGAACAGGTTTGTCTGAGGCCTTGGGCGGGACCACTCCAGACACTGGTTACACCTGCCAGTGGGTGCTTCCCATCTGGGGTATCATGTCGCTTTGGGGTTTGCACAGGGAACCCCTGGTGGGGAGGGAAGTGGAGGTGATTCTTGTAGAAGCTGAGCCACTGGAGCTATCCCTTGAGATGATAAAACCACAGATATGGCAGGTAGGAAGACAGAACCCGAGGGAACACAAGCTCCCCTTGAGAGTGAGATTCAGGATTTTCAGAAGGGCCAGCACATATTTTTCTGGCAAAGCCAAAGCATAGTGTGTGTAATTAATACCTCATTCCGAGGACAGGCTGGCATTGTTCTTAAACAAATCACTCATGAATGAGGATCCAGGTCACCTGAGCCGCTTTCGAGGAAGGCTGTGCTCGAGGGTGGGGCACCATCAGCTCAGTGTCTGGCTCTTTCCACCAGGGCCGACTTCGATGATACCGCAACCTACTCGGCGGTGGCCACAAACGTGCATGGACAGGTGTCCACCAACGCAGCGGTGGTGGTGAGAAGTGAGTCTGCCCTTGGTTGGGGGGATGCTCCTCGCCTTCCCTCCCCTCTTCCCACCTGCTGTGATCGCCCGACTGTCTTGCAGGGTTCCGAGGTGACGAGGAGCCATTCCGTTCAGTGGGGCTCCCAATTGGATGTAAGTTGATTATTTTTCTTTTTGTGTGGAAAAATGTGTCCTGACGCAGCATATAATTAAACATTTCTAAGCATCAGATCTCTTCTAAAATCCTGTTCCCAGAGGCCCTTCCTCCTGGCTGGTGTCCGTGTGCTGACAGTCGCCGCGGGGACTCGGGGCCCAGGGTGCTATGACTTGAGGGGAGCCACTCGGTCTGGGGCTGATGCAGGACATGGGCCCCTTACTCTGCATGGGGCTCAGGGCACACACGCCCCACACACTCTGACTCTCCATCCTCTTTTGACACGAATGACCAGACACGACTCCATGCTGGTTTTCCAATTCTTCAGCAGTGGCTGAGTCCATATGGGCATTGTAAACAACGTCACGCCCGTGGGCTGGAAGGTCAGACAGGTCCTTTCCTCAGTGCTGGAGGCTGGACGCCCCAGGTCCAGCCGTCAGACAGGGAAGCTGTGTTCTCTCTGAGAGGAGAGGGCGCTGGTCTCCTTCTCTTCTTATGAGGGCACGGATCTCATCCAGGGCCCCATCCTCAGGACTTCGGGACCCATCACCCACAGACCCCCTGGATCACTACACAGGGGCTCAGGGCTTCCATGGGAGACCTGGGGACACAGACACTCAGACCACAGCTGTCTCTGAGGCGGTGGGCACGGGGCGGGGCTGGCTGTGTCAGGCTGGCCTGACTGTGACCGTGTCCTCTGCTCTGTGCAGTGCCCCTGTCGTCCGTGATCCCATACACACACTTCGACGTCCAGTTTATAGAGAAATTCGGGGTCACCTTCCGGCGGGAGGGCGAGACCCTGACTCTCAAGTGCACGCTGCTGGTGACGCCAGACCTGAAGCGGGTGCATCCGCGGGCAGAGTGGTACCGAGACGGTGAGTGAGCCTGCCGCGCTCTGGCTCCATCCAGGCCACTCTAGGGTGGACCTTGGCGATGACCTGGCATTGCCTCCACCTCTGTGACAGCTGCGGGTGGCAGAGGACGCGAGCCTGAGGAGAACGTGGGCCTGCCTTGGCCTTGACCTTCCCCAGAATGTGGTTCAAAGGGAGGCCTGGAGGGAGATGCGACACCAGGGTTGTTCCTGGCCCATAAAGAGGGTCTCGTATAATTAGCAGGAGTGGGCGAGGTGTCTGTTTCCTTATGTTTTTCCTCTGCTACAACAGTAGTTAACATGCATTAGAACTGACCGTGTGTCCACCTGTCCTGAAGGTGATGACCCATTTGAACTTCGTTAGGACTTTGGGAGGGACTGTTGTCCACCCGCCATGGGTGGGCAGCCAAGACAAAGAACCGCTGACCTCCCCTTTCTGTCTCAGGGAATGGCAGGACTAGGACTGGGGCCCGGGCAGCCTGGCCCTGGTCTCCGTGTCTCCAGGACCCTGAGCCACTGCTGCCGTCAGCACGGGCTGCCCTCTATAGCCGTCTGTGTGTGTACATGTGTGTGTGAGCACCTGTGTGTGTGTGTGTGAGAGAGAGAGAGAGAGAGAGAGAGAGAGAGAGAGAGCCAACTGTAGAAGGAACCTTCACCTCTGGTGGCTGCTTCTAAAGGGAGCTCATTTCCTATGGATTCAGTCACTGAATATTCTTCTTTCGTCTATCCAGGACCTAGCACAATGCAAAATACCACAAAGAATCCTATGCCATTCCTGCCCACAAGGTGTTCATAGCGTATCTGGGGAGATTACACAGAAGGGTAAATTGAGGTCTCTGTGAAGTATAAGGAATGTCCCAGAACAGCCTGTGACAATTTGTCAAATGCCTGGTACTGGCCCCTGGAACTGTCAAGCGCAGCCAGAGCAGCAGGTTTGTGGTGATGACGGACAGTCTGATGGAAACAAAACACAGGCTGTGACCAATGAGGAGGCCCTGAGCCAGGGTGGGCAGGAGGAGGCCCCTGCTGTGCTGGGGGTGATGTGGGAGAGGAGGTGCTGACCCCGGCAGCCACGGGGAGGGTTCGGAGGGTGTCCACACCTGTGATCTTGCTTGGAGAAGGACAGTGTGTCTCATCGTTGTGGTCCAAGAGGGAGGGGAGGAGGGAGAGACGCTTTGTGGTGGCAGAGGAGGTTAGTCTACCCTCTGTAGTTCTAATTTAGGATTTAGGATCTCAGGTACATCCTAAGATTCTAATTTTTCCTTTCTGGAGAGAAGTGACATGGACTACAGGCAGGCCCTCTCTGCACTTTCTGGCTGTGGATGTTGCCAAGTCAGCAGGTGCAAAATAACAGATAATTTGTCATTCTTTTATCCTGTGTCTCCTTGGCATTTTTTACCATTTGCATTTCTTCTCCTGAAATTTGCCTTTTGAGTTTCGTTGCCTTTAGACTGTGATTCGTTGGTATTTCACTATCACCATCTAAGGAACGCTGACGGGGGACCCCGTGGTGCATTTCCAAGGCTCTCCAGGGCCCATTTGGGACGAGTCTCGCCTTCCACACTCCGTGTGCTGACTTTGCTCTGTTCCGCGGGTCCCGGGTCCCGGCCGTGTGCGCCTCGCTGTGGCTGCAGCTGGTGGCCACTCCCCACGCTGTGCCCGCTGTCTTCCTGAGTGCCCGGGCCCAGCGTGTCCCTGAGGCCCATCTTGTTACCTGTCTCCCAGACGTGCTGCTGAAGGAGTCCAAGTGGATAAAGATGTTCTTCGGGGAGGGCCAGGCCTCACTGTCCTTCAGCCACCTCAACAAGGACGACGAGGGGCTCTACACCCTGAGGATTGTGTCCAGGGGAGGGGTCAGCGACCACAGCGCCTTCCTGTTTGTCCGAGGTGCGTGGGCTCCGGAGGCGGTGGGTGGAGCAGAGGGTGTTTCCTGGGCACATCTGGGACATAAGCAGGTGTAAGTGGGGATGGAGCAGAGGCAGGCCCCTTTGTCTTGGGTTCTGAGAAGTTGCTGGAATTCCTAGGATGACTCTCAGGAATGAGTACCTCGGCCAATCCTGCAGGGGGCTCCACAAGGTGAGCAGGAGTCCAGGGCAGGAAGGCCAGTTCCTGGGCCACCTGGCCTCCCTCCCCTCTTCGATGCTTTAGACTTTATGACGGGAGAGACCAGGGGCAGGAAAGACTGACTTCAGCACGTGTGTGAGTGAAACAATCACAAGGCAACTGCACCCCAGAGTGTTCATACAGGACACATGCGTGCTGTCATGTTTCACCCTCATGACAGCCCACGGGAGGGCTTCACCCATGCAGGTGTGGGAGGGGACAGAGCTCAGGACACTGCAGGCACAGTAAGCAGTGTTATATATAAGAGTATTCATCTTTATATACAAGTATAACACATGTATTTATGTATCATATATACCTGCCTATCCTATAGAGGCTTATAGGTATGTATACACGTGTGTGTATATATATGTCAGTATCTCCTTGGCATTTTTACCATTTGCATTTCTTCTCCTGAAATTTGCCTTTTGAGTTTCGTTGCCTTTAGACTGTGATTCGTTGGTATTTCACTATCACCATCTAAGGAACGCTGACGGGGGACCCCGTGGTGCATTTCAAGGCTCTCCAGGGCCCATTTGGGACGAGTCTCGCCTTCCACACTCCGTGTGCTGACTTTGCTCTGTTCCGCTGGGTCCCGGGTCCCGGCCGTGGCGCCTCGCTGTGGCTGCAGCTGGTGGCCACTCCCCACGCTGTGCCCGCTGTCTTCCTGAGTGCCCGGGCCCAGCGTGTCCCTGAGGCCCATCTTGTTACCTGTCTCCCAGACGTGCTGCTGAAGGAGTCCAAGTGGATAAAGATGTTCTTCGGGGAGGGCCAGGCCTCACTGTCCTTCAGCCACCTCAACAAGGACGACGAGGGGCTCTACACCCTGAGGATTGTGTCCAGGGGAGGGGTCAGCGACCACAGCGCCTTCCTGTTTGTCCGAGGTGCGTGGGCTCCGGAGGCGGTGGGTGGAGCAGAGGGTGTTTCCTGGGCACATCTGGGACATAAGCAGGTGTAAGTGGGGATGGAGCAGAGGCAGGCCCCTTTGTCTTGGGTTCTGAGAAGTTGCTGGAATTCCTAGGATGACTCTCAGGAATGAGTACCTCGGCCAATCCTGCAGGGGGCTCCACAAGGTGAGCAGGAGTCCAGGGCAGGAAGGCCAGTTCCTGGGCCACCTGGCCTCCCTCCCTCTTCGATGCTTTAGACTTTATGACGGGAGAGACCAGGGGCAGGAAAGACTGACTTCAGCACGTGTGTGAGTGAAACAATCACAAGGCAACTGCACCCCAGAGTGTTCATACAGGACACATGCGTGCTGTCATGTTTCACCCTCATGACAGCCCACGGGAGGGCTTCACCCATGCAGGTGTGGGAGGGGACAGAGCTCAGGACACTGCAGGCACAGTAAGCAGTGTTATATATAAGAGTATTCATCTTTATATACAAGTATAACACATGTATTTATGTATCATATATACCTGCCTATCCTATAGAGGCTTATAGGTATGTATACACGTGTGTGTGTATATATATGTCATATGTACATATTTTATACAGTTTACATATAAAAATAGATAAAGGGGTATATAAAATGGATCCAATTATACATATAATATATAATGTACATATATGTGTATGCATACAGGTATATATATGTGTGTGGGTGTATATGTGTGTGTGTGTGTGTGTGCAGATACACTCACACACATATTCACGTACCACATATAAATCTAAAATTCTTAACAGTCTTGTAAAAAAATACTCTCTCCTTTTGAGTGGTGGCTCAGAGGCCTGGGCCCTTCCCCAGGGAGGAGGCGCTGGGAGCCCAAGCCAGGGAGGGTCCCGTGTGAACCCGCAGCCCTGAGCTTAGGGGCCATGCCTCCCCCTGCCTGAGCCCTCGCTCTGCACTGGCCTCAAGATGCACAGGGACCTTAGGCATAGAGCCCCCTACCCTGGCCGAGGCATAGCTGACCTCCTACTCACCAGGACACCAGCACAGTCTGTTCTGGGTGGCCGGCAGCCACTGTCCTGATCTCAGGGCCTCCACTCCTCCCCTTGTGGTCCTGTCTCCTGCACCTTTAGGCCCACCTGGCTCCAGATTCTATGTGGCTGTAGTAACCCTCTCGGGACATTACGTTTGCCAAACCAGATCAGTTAGATCGACACATGAAGGAAGGGCTGTACCATCAGGAAATAGTTTAACTTAAAAGAATGCAAAGCAAGTACACACCCCCACCCTCCCCACCACCACTGGACAGCATAAGCTTACAAGCCTGGGGTTTCAGACACTTCCGCATGTTTACGAGGGCAACATTAAAACATCCCCTCCATTCTCTGGGCAGACCTTCCAGCAAGATGCTTTGCCCCATTAAAGCCCATTAAATACAATGTAGCTGAAATTGTCTGCCAATAGGAAGAAAATAACTCACCTATGGGTCGGGGAGGTGGGGGGTTAACTGTTCTGATAACTTTCTGAGGATTTTGAATATGCGAGAAAATATTTGGCTCACTGTCAAGAAATCCTTAGGTTTCAACATACTGTGGATACAGAACAAGAAACTATATAAAGCAGATACCACTAGGAAGGGCCAGTGGCCACGGGTCCTGAGTAGACACATTTCACACCAGGAGATTAAATGCTCAGTGTATTAATGTTGACTTTCTGAACAGCTCTGCTGGCCTTCAGAGCTGCTGTAATTAACATCTGAAAACAGTGTAACTGCATTGTGGTCATAAGTGGCCGAGGAAGGGACACATGAGTATGGACTCAAATGTAGTCACAGGTCGCAGGAAAGATTTAAGTACTTTGATCTTCTGAGGACTCAGACACACGAGTGTCTAAGGTACTGTCTCTCCAGCGTTTAAAATGCCTCATGATAATAGTAATATTTCATGGGTCTGTTTCTGATGACACACCCTTATGTGACAACACACCATCAGGAGAAAGTGAACGTCAACTCTGGATTCAGTTATGGAAAATCACAGACTGAGTGTGTGATAGAGGACAGCATGTTTCGAGGTTAAAACTCAGGAATATGTGTATGCATCTGGTCACCAGTCCATCACAGTCGAGACACTTGGGTGTGGGGGGTTAAGCTGTAGGCAGAGCGAGCAGGCAGGACTCTGGGTTTCAGGAAGTTGTCAGAGGTCTAGCTGCCCCCCAGGACTCCGGTCACAAACCTCTCATCTCCTCTCCTCTCCTCCCACCAGACGCTGACCCCCTGGTCACAGGGGCCCCGGGCGCACCTATGGACCTACAATGCCATGATGCAAACCGTGACTATGTCATTGTGACTTGGAAGCCACCCAACACGACCAAGGAGAGCCCGGTCCTCGGCTACTTCATTGATCGGTGAGTGTCCACTTAGTCCTCTGGGGGCGGGGACACTCCTGAAACGAATCCTGTCCTGGAGATCGTCCTACCCTCATGTTCACGATGCCGCTCTTGATGGTGCAGGGCTTCACTATGTGCGTGCTTGTGGATCCTGACTGGGTGGCTGGAGAATATCACCTAACTGGCAGGGCAGGTCCTTGTGTACCCATGCTTGATCCCTGTGTGTGCCAATGGGGCTCAGTTTGTCTGTAAGCACCAGTGTCCAGCCCCACCCTGCCTCTGCAGGCCTGCTCTGAGCCTGACTTTCAGGCTCTGCTGAGGGTCCAGCTTAGGGCTATGGCGGGGTTCAGGCCAGCAGGTGCCTGCTCAGCCCTGTCTCTTCCTCTGGGAATGAGAGTCTGGGCACGGTGACATGTAGCTGAGGACACCAGCTCATTCATACCCAAAGGCCAATCTTCTTCGCTGTTATATAATGGTTTCTTCTTGTTTCCAAATAAAAAATATTGATGTTTCAATGTACAGAATACTGAGATTTTTTGGCTGTCTCTCCAGCGTTAAAAATGCCTCATGCAGGAAAGATTTAAGTACTTTGATCTTCTGAGGACTCAGACACACGAGTGTCTAAGGTACTGTCTCTCCAGCGTTTAAAATGCCTCATGATAATAGTAATATTTCATGGGTCTGTTTCTGATGACACACCCTTATGTGACAACACACCATCAGGAGAAAGTGAACGTCAACTCTGGATTCAGTTATGGAAAATCACAGACTGAGTGTGTGATAGAGGACAGCATGTTTCGAGGTTAAAACTCAGGAATATGTGTATGCATCTGGTCACCAGTCCATCACAGTCGAGACACTTGGGTGTGGGGGTTGCTGTAGGCAGAGCGAGCCGGCAGGGCTCTGGGTTTCAGGAAGGTGTCAGAGGGCTAGCTGCCCCCCAGGACTCCGGTCACAAACCTCTCATCTCCTCTCCTCTCCTCCCACCAGACGCTGACCCCCTGGTCACAGGGGCCCCGGGCGCACCTATGGACCTACAATGCCATGATGCAAACCGTGACTATGTCATTGTGACTTGGAAGCCACCCAACACGACCAAGGAGAGCCCGGTCCTCGGCTACTTCATTGATCGGTGAGTGTCCACTTAGTCCTCTGGGGGCGGGGACACTCCTGAAACGAATCCTGTCCTGGAGATCGTCCTACCCTCATGTTCACGATGCCGCTCTTGATGGTGCAGGGCTTCACTATGTGCGTGCTTGTGGATCCTGACTGGGTGGCTGGAGAATATCACCTAACTGGCAGGGCAGGTCCTTGTGTACCCATGCTTGATCCCTGTGTGTGCCAATGGGGCTCAGTTTGTCTGTAAGCACCAGTGTCCAGCCCCACCCTGCCTCTGCAGGCCTGCTCTGAGCCTGACTTTCAGGCTCTGCTGAGGGTCCAGCTTAGGGCTATGGCGGGGTTCAGGCCAGCAGGTGCCTGCTCAGCCCTGTCTCTTCCTCTGGGAATGAGAGTCTGGGCACGGTGACATGTAGCTGAGGACACCAGCTCATTCATACCCAAAGGCCAATCTTCTTCGCTGTTATATAATGGTTTCTTCTTGTTTCCAAATAAAAAATATTGATGTTTCAATGTACAGAATACTGAGATTTGTCCTTGAGTAATAACATGAATACAGGAGTTTTAAAGTCTTTCCTGATCCTTTATCTGAAATGGTGCTCAGATCCTGGGAGGGAGACAAGTGCAGTTGTGAATTTACTGCGAGTGCAATTTATCATCCATTCTCATCACTAGAGGAAATTACAGTCAAAGATCATGAATTCAGAAGTCAAATAGAAGGTTATAAGCTATTTGGTTATAACAGGATGGTTCTGGGTAGGAATTTAAGATTTGTAAGATTTTATATGTGTAAAATGCATGAACACAAAGTGGCTATTTCAGAAAAACAAACAGTTCAGGTTTTTGTTTTTTTTTGATTTATGTTGGTTAAATTCTCTTCCCCATCCAACAGAGCTGTTTTTAGGTAAAACGTTCCCCCTTAGGGCAATATTTGATACTCTGGAGTCAGACTTGCATTGCTCATGGTTTACCTTGAATTAAAAGCTGAAAGTAAAATAAAATGGGAGATGCCGCCTTGCAGTGACGGTCCTGTGTGTGTAATGTATGTGCATGCTGACTGGATGGACACAGTGGTTACTCTCTGCTCCTTCCTGTAATCTGAAGATGCGAGGTGGGAACTGACAACTGGGTGCAGTGCAATGACGCCCCCGTGAAGATCTGTAAATACCCCGTGACGGGGCTTCTCGAGGGAAGGTCCTACATATTTCTGCGGGCCGTCAACAGCGCAGGGGTCAGCCGGCCTTCCAGAGTCTCCGAGGCTGTGGCTGCCCTTGACCCTCTTGACCTCAGAAGGCTACAAGTTTGTCTGTAAGCACCAGTGTCCAGCCCCACCCTGCCTCTGCAGGCCTGCTCTGAGCCTGACTTTCAGGCTCTGCTGAGGGTCCAGCTTAGGGCTATGGCGGGGTTCAGGCCAGCAGGTGCCTGCTCAGCCCTGTCTCTTCCTCTGGGAATGAGAGTCTGGGCACGGTGACATGTAGCTGAGGACACCAGCTCATTCATACCCAAAGGCCAATCTTCTTCGCTGTTATATAATGGTTTCTTCTTGTTTCCAAATAAAAAATATTGATGTTTCAATGTACAGAATACTGAGATTTGTCTTTGAGTAATAACATGAATACAGGAGTTTTAAAGTCTTTCCTGATCCTTTATCTGAAATGGTGCTCAGATCCTGGGAGGGAGACAAGTGCAGTTGTGAATTTACTGCGAGTGCAATTTATCATCCATTCTCATCACTAGAGGAAATTACAGTCAAAGATCATGAATTCAGAAGTCAAATAGAAGGTTATAAGCTATTTGGTTATAACAGGATGGTTCTGGGTAGGAATTTAAGATTTGTAAGATTTTATATGTGTAAAATGCATGAACACAAAGTGGCTATTTCAGAAAAACAAACAGTTCAGGTTTTTGTTTTTTTTTGATTTATGTTGGTTAAATTCTCTTCCCCATCCAACAGAGCTGTTTTTAGGTAAAACGTTCCCCCTTAGGGCAATATTTGATACTCTGGAGTCAGACTTGCATTGCTCATGGTTTACCTTGAATTAAAAGCTGAAAGTAAAATAAAATGGGAGATGCCGCCTTGCAGTGACGGTCCTGTGTGTGTAATGTATGTGCATGCTGACTGGATGGACACAGTGGTTACTCTCTGCTCCTTCCTGTAATCTGAAGATGCGAGGTGGGAACTGACAACTGGGTGCAGTGCAATGACGCCCCCGTGAAGATCTGTAAATACCCCGTGACGGGGCTTCTCGAGGGAAGGTCCTACATATTTCGCGTGCGGGCCGTCAACAGCGCAGGGGTCAGCCGGCCTTCCAGAGTCTCCGAGGCTGTGGCTGCCCTTGACCCTCTTGACCTCAGAAGGCTACAAGGTAGGTCCCTGAGAGTCAAGGGAATTTTGTGACTTGTTCTTTCTCTCCGAGTTGGCTCTGAGCCTTGAGAGTGTCCTGAGGGCTGAGCACGGCACAGCTATGCCTCGTGGGCTCCGGGCGGCCGTCAAGGACAGTTACACCTTGAAAGGAAGGTTCTTCATCGTCATAAGGCTCTTCACTGAGATGCAGTTAGACTGGTTCAGAATTAGACTTTTCTGTCCATTTCAATGCCTAATGAGCCTTAACACTGCATTGAACTCAAGCCTCTCCCTGAATTTTAATTTCACGTGCCCCAGATTCCTCAGCAGGATTTTGTCCTTAATTATGACGTTTTAAGTGGTCTCTGCATTGTCCTGAATCCAGCTGAAGAGCTGACAAGCACTGGGTCTCTTTAAGCCCACTTCCACAATACCAGCTCTTACCACCTCAGCTTGGTTGAACATGGTCCCGGTAATGCAGAGGCTCTCGGGGTGCCCAGTGCCTCCAGGACATCAAACTCAGCCCTGACCTTTCTCTCCGCAGCCATCCACTTGGAGGGAGAGAAAGAAATCATGCTCTACCAGGAGGACCTTGAAGGTGAGGGACCCGGCACCACTTCCTTCAGCTGCTTTTACCCGAGGGGCTTCAGGCTGTGATTAGAGAGAGGCGGGTGCCCTCTTCGCATGTGCAGATAACATCTGTGGGCCCAGCGTTAGGTCACTGAACTAGGAAGGTAAGTGGGCAGAGGATGGGAGTGAGAGGAGAGAGGAGGTCACTGGAGTGTCCTGGCTTCATGAGAGGTCACTCAGGTGTCCTCCAGAACCACAGAGCAGTGACCAGCCCAACCTGGCCTATGGGGAACCTTCCACAGAATTTGAGTCTGGAATGTATGTGCATGCTGACTGGATGGACACAGTGGTTACTCTCTGCTCCTTCCTGTAATCTGAAGATGCGAGGTGGGAACTGACAACTGGGTGCAGTGCAATGACGCCCCCGTGAAGATCTGTAAATACCCCGTGACGGGGCTTCTCGAGGGAAGGTCCTACATATTTCGCGTGCGGGCCGTCAACAGCGCAGGGGTCAGCCGGCCTTCCAGAGTCTCCGAGGCTGTGGCTGCCCTTGACCCTCTTGACCTCAGAAGGCTACAAGGTAGGTCCCTGAGAGTCAAGGGAATTTTGTGACTTGTTCTTTCTCTCCGAGTTGGCTCTGAGCCTTGAGAGTGTCCTGAGGGCTGAGCACGGCACAGCTATGCCTCGTGGGCTCCGGGCGGCCGTCAAGGACAGTTACACCTTGAAAGGAAGGTTCTTCATCGTCATAAGGCTCTTCACTGAGATGCAGTTAGACTGGTTCAGAATTAGACTTTTCTGTCCATTTCAATGCCTAATGAGCCTTAACACTGCATTGAACTCAAGCCTCTCCCTGAATTTTAATTTCACGTGCCCCAGATTCCTCAGCAGGATTTTGTCCTTAATTATGACGTTTTAAGTGGTCTCTGCATTGTCCTGAATCCAGCTGAAGAGCTGACAAGCACTGGGTCTCTTTAAGCCCACTTCCACAATACCAGCTCTTACCACCTCAGCTTGGTTGAACATGGTCCCGTAATGCAGAGGCTCTCGGGGTGCCCAGTGCCTCCAGGACATCAAACTCAGCCCTGACCTTTCTCTCCGCAGCCATCCACTTGGAGGGAGAGAAAGAAATCATGCTCTACCAGGAGGACCTTGAAGGTGAGGGACCCGGCACCACTTCCTTCAGCTGCTTTTACCCGAGGGGCTTCAGGCTGTGATTAGAGAGAGGCGGGTGCCCTCTTCGCATGTGCAGATAACATCTGTGGGCCCAGCGTTAGGTCACTGAACTAGGAAGGTAAGTGGGCAGAGGATGGGAGTGAGAGGAGAGAGGAGGTCACTGGAGTGTCCTGGCTTCATGAGAGGTCACTCAGGTGTCCTCCAGAACCACAGAGCAGTGACCAGCCCAACCTGGCCTTGATTCCGAGCCGAGGATGCGGTCCTTTCTCCCAGAATCCACGCCTGAATAGTATTCTATTCTATTTTATTTTTTGGGGAGGGGGGGTGGGGCGGGCGGGCCACTTCTACTGGTCTTTCATTTATCTATTTTCATCCATCTTTGTTCTTTGGCCCGTGTGGGCCTCCCATTGCAGTGGCCTCTGTCACTGCAGAGCACCGGCTGGTCCAGCCACTCCACGGCACGTGGGATCTTCCCAGGCCAGGGATCAAACCTGTGCCCCTTGCAGTGAAAGGCGGTGTCCTTACCCACTGGACCACCAGGGAAGCCCTGCCATTTGTTTTAATGAAAAAGAAACACTATTTTTATTGGCTAACAAATTGCTCCTCTGTTAGTTCAGGGTTTCTGTGTGTGTCTGTGTGTTTGTTATTTTGCTAATATTTTTCTAATCATTTCAGTGTTGGTTAGCGTCTTCCTGGAAACATTTAAATTAATATCCACGCTCTTCTCTGTAATATCTAGCTTTGCCAGTCTTTCTTTAGTTGCTCCATGGAAGAACACACTTCATTCTTAGAAAGACCAGGACAGGCTCTTGCAGAAATAATGAGATCGCGTCTGTTCTACTAATCATGAGTGCAAGCATTTCTTGCACTGTTTGGAACCAAATCATCTGTAACAAACACGCTGAATTCATCCTTTCCTCAGAATGCCACAGACTAGTTTACAGTCATTCATTCCTGAGCTCTGTCCTCTTGGGTGTTCTAAAAATTCCAAGTAAGGTTTATGTTTCATTGACTTACGGAGAGCCTCCCAGGCAGGCTGTGGAGACCTGGGCTTCCTCGGATCAACAGAAGAAAAAGCCGGAGGTGGAATCAGGAGACCTAGAGTTAGGCTCTGGGGCAAACACCCACAGGCACTGTGATCCCTGGTGAGCTCCTTCCTGGGCTGCATTTGCACGTCAACTGTGCCTTCACCTGGCGCTCATGTCACGTCTCAGAACACCCCTCCCCCAACAGGTGGTGATGCCGAGGCGGAGCCCTGGCCAGGCCGGCCCCAGCATCACCACTGGGAGCACACCCCTTTCATCTTGTTTTGCCCTCGTTTGTTTCTTCTCTCTGAGGCTCCTCAAGTGGTCAGAGGGCCAGAAACAGACGTCAGCTTATGTCCGTGGTCCTCCCTTGATTCCGAGCCGAGGATGCGGTCCTTTCTCCCAGAATCCACGCCTGAATAGTATTCTATTCTATTTTATTTTTTGGGGAGGGAGGGGAGCAGGCGGGCCACTTCTATTGGTCTTTCATTTATCTATTTTCATCCATCTTTGTTCTTTGGCCCGTGTGGGCCTCCCATTGCAGTGGCCTCTGTCACTGCAGAGCACCGGCTGGTCCAGCCACTCCACGGCACGTGGGATCTTCCCAGGCCAGGGATCAAACCTGTGCCCCTTGCAGTGAAAGGCGGTGTCCTTACCCACTGGACCACCAGGGAAGCCCTGCCATTTGTTTTAATGAAAAAGAAACACTATTTTTATTGGCTAACAAATTGCTCCTCTGTTAGTTCAGGGTTTCTGTGTGTGTCTGTGTGTTTGTTATTTTGCTAATATTTTTCTAATCATTTCAGTGTTGGTTAGCGTCTTCCTGGAAACATTTAAATTAATATCCACGCTCTTCTCTGTAATATCTAGCTTTGCCAGTCTTTCTTTAGTTGCTCCATGGAAGAACACACTTCATTCTTAGAAAGACCAGGACAGGCTCTTGCAGAAATAATGAGATCGCGTCTGTTCTACTAATCATGAGTGCAAGCATTTCTTGCACTGTTTGGAACCAAATCATCTGTAACAAACACGCTGAATTCATCCTTTCCTCAGAATGCCACAGACTAGTTTACAGTCATTCATTCCTGAGCTCTGTCCTCTTGGGTGTTCTAAAAATTCCAAGTAAGGTTTATGTTTCATTGACTTACGGAGAGCCTCCCAGGCAGGCTGTGGAGACCTGGGCTTCCTCGGATCAACAGAAGAAAAAGCCGGAGGTGGAATCAGGAGACCTAGAGTTAGGCTCTGGGGCAAACACCCACAGGCACTGTGATCCCTGGTGAGCTCCTTCCTGGGCTGCATTTGCACGTCAACTGTGCCTTCACCTGGCGCTCATGTCACGTCTCAGAACACCCCTCCCCCAACAGGTGGTGATGCCGAGGCGGAGCCCTGGCCAGGCCGGCCCCAGCATCACCACTGGGAGCACACCCCTTTCATCTTGTTTTGCCCTCGTTTGTTTCTTCTCTCTCTGAGGCTCCTCAAGTGGTCAGAGGGCCAGAAACAGACGTCAGCTTATGTCCGTGGTCCTCCCCTTGACTCCAGGGACCGTTTAGAGCCCCCTTCTCTGACTCTGCCTCGGATGTGGGGGCGGGGGTACCTGCAGACCTCTTACTCCACTGTCCTCTGGACCTCGACGTTACATGCAGGTCTAAATGCACCAAGGCACTTTTCCGAATTTGCAGGAGAGGCCATCCTGCATTGAGTTTCCCACACTCCTGCTACTTCATCATCTGCGTGGCTTCTATCTGTCCAATCATTTGTCCTTGTGTCATCCAGTCCCTCTGAGATGAGCTGTGACAGTTTTGGCAGCGTGGCTGCATCACCTGGGAACGGGTGGTCTGTGCCTTCTCTCTCTGCATCTCTTTCAGCGTGGATGTGGCAGGTGGATCTGGGGCCCCCCTCCTCCCAGCAGCACATCTGGCCCCGGTGTGAACACACTCTTGCTCCTTGCCTGAAACCCATGCCACTTGCCAGACCCCGCTGGGTAAGGCCAGGCTGTGCCTTGGCACCCCCACGGGCTGTAGGATGTGACGAGCTTGGCCTTAGGACTCCTGTGACACAAAACCCCGGCTTGTTTGTGCTGTTTCCACATGGTTGCTCAATTCCTTGCCGGCAGTGGAGTTTGGAGGGAGCAACTAGATACTGAGCTGGGCTCTGAGATATCCTGCAGATGTCTGAACCCTTTTAATCATGTGCTAATCTAATCTGAAGCTCGTAATATTCTGTATTGCAATGACTGGGACTGTGGGTCTGGAAAACTTCCACCCTTTATGAGAAGTTCTCATGCCCAAACATAACACCACTGACACCTAACGTTTTATTAAAGAGAGACGTGTGTCAGGGAGAGGCAGTGGGCTACTTGCTAATGGAGTTCCCCAGGAGTCAAGCACAAAAAACCCAAAAGGCACTGTGATCCCTGGTGAGCTCCTTCCTGGGCTGCATTTGCACGTCAACTGTGCCTTCACCTGGCGCTCATGTCACGTCTCAGAACACCCCTCCCCCAACAGGTGGTGATGCCGAGGCGGAGCCCTGGCCAGGCCGGCCCCAGCATCACCACTGGGAGCACACCCCTTTCATCTTGTTTTGCCCTCGTTTGTTTCTTCTCTCTCTGAGGCTCCTCAAGTGGTCAGAGGGCCAGAAACAGACGTCAGCTTATGTCCGTGGTCCTCCCCTTGACTCCAGGGACCGTTTAGAGCCCCCTTCTCTGACTCTGCCTCGGATGTGGGGGCGGGGGTACCTGCAGACCTCTTACTCCACTGTCCTCTGGACCTCGACGTTACATGCAGGTCTAAATGCACCAAGGCACTTTTCCGAATTTGCAGGAGAGGCCATCCTGCATTGAGTTTCCCACACTCCTGCTACTTCATCATCTGCGTGGCTTCTATCTGTCCAATCATTTGTCCTTGTGTCATCCAGTCCCTCTGAGATGAGCTGTGACAGTTTTGGCAGCGTGGCTGCATCACCTGGGAACGGGTGGTCTGTGCCTTCTCTCTCTGCATCTCTTTCAGCGTGGATGTGGCAGGTGGATCTGGGGCCCCCCTCCTCCCAGCAGCACATCTGGCCCCGGTGTGAACACACTCTTGCTCCTTGCCTGAAACCCATGCCACTTGCCAGACCCCGCTGGGTAAGGCCAGGCTGTGCCTTGGCACCCCCACGGGCTGTAGGATGTGACGAGCTTGGCCTTAGGACTCCTGTGACACAAAACCCCGGCTTGTTTGTGCTGTTTCCACATGGTTGCTCAATTCCTTGCCGGCAGTGGAGTTTGGAGGGAGCAACTAGATACTGAGCTGGGCTCTGAGATATCCTGCAGATGTCTGAACCCTTTTAATCATGTGCTAATCTAATCTGAAGCTCGTAATATTCTGTATTGCAATGACTGGGACTGTGGGTCTGGAAAACTTCCACCCTTTATGAGAAGTTCTCATGCCCAAACATAACACCACTGACACCTAACGTTTTATTAAAGAGAGACGTGTGTCAGGGGAGAGGCAGTGGGCTACTTGCTAATGGAGTTCCCCAGGGAGTCAAGCACAGAGACCTGGATGATGTACATGTGGGTGTGTACCAGACCCCCGGAGGGTGGGGGGAAGCTGTGTACTCTGCTACTTGATGTATAGTTTTAATGCTTTCAGGGCGCCACCAGAGGAAAACAGCATAGAGGCCGTTAAGAGAAAGAGTGGGACCCCTCTCGCCCCCACTCCCTGATGCAGAGTTTCTCTGCACAGACTCCCTGCCCAGTCAGAGCTACATTTCTGGTTCAATGCACTGTTTCTTGGGCTTCTAGGTGGCGCTAGTGGTAAAGAACCTGCCTGCCAATACAGGAGATGTAAGAGATGAAAGTTCAATCCCTGGGTCAGGAGATCTCCTAGAGGAGTGCATGGCTACCCACTCCAGTATTCTTGCCTAGAGAATCCCAGAGAAGATTCTCTGGAATTCTTTTTTTTTTTTTTTTAAGTTTTATTTATTTATTTGGGGGGGAGTTGGGGAGGGAGGGGGGTGGGCGGGCCACTTTTATTGGTGTTTCATTTGTCTATTTTTCATCCATCTTTGTTCTTTGGCCCGCGTGGGCCTCCCATCGCAGCAGCCACTGTTGTTGCAGAGCACCGGCTCTGGGCGCATGCGCTCCAGAGCTCCGGCTTGGTAATTGGACACATCGGTCCAGTCGCTCTGCGGCACGTGGGATCTTCCCAGGCCAGGGATTGAACTGGCGCCCTTTGCAGTGCAAGGCGGTGTCCTTACCCACTGGACCACCAGGGAAGCCCTCTGGAATTCTTTTGGACAGAGGAACCTGGTGAGCTACAGTCCATGGGGTCATGAAGAGTCAGTCAGGACTAAAGCGACTTAGCATGCACGCCCTGTTTCTCCTGGGTGAATCCACCCCTACCCCCACGTCCAGCTGAAATTCTGGATGAACTCTGGATTAGGTGCTGTTCTTATGAACTGGCTTATACTGGGGACAAAAGTAATTGGATGATCTTCACCCGCTCATTACACTCTGGCTCTGGAAAAACAGTTCTTGCCATTTGCTGACTTTCCCAGAATAGCAGTGGAGCAGAAGCTGACACTGACACTCGAGTCCCTCGGTGCCTGTAAAGTAGCTGAGGGACCTGCTCCAGGATGGGCTGGGAAGCAGCGGGCCTGGCTTCGGCCAGCACTCACGACATTCACTTCTCCTCCAGGCGAAGTCCAAATTCCGGGACCTCCCACCAATGTCCATGCCTCTGAAACCTGCAGGACATACGTGGTCCTCAGCTGGGACCCCCCTGAGCCCCGGGGCAAGGAGCCGCTGATGTATTTCATCGAGAAGGTACGTGCCTGCTGGGTTTCCTGGAGCAGCAAATCTCCGTAGGGTATCCTGAGGCACTGGGTCATGTGTCTTAAGGATGAGCGGCTCTCAGATCAGTTATCTCAGGGAGGCCACACTGCTAGGTAACATCAAGCTGCAGGCGCTGGCTGAACCGTGAATGCCAGAGGAGCTCTGCAGGGCGTGGCACCGGAGAATGTGCCGCCTTCATATGGGCCAGCCAGGCTTCAGGGTCCCTTTGTGCACGAGGGCCGGAGGGAGCCGTTAGGTTGCTTCCTGCTGAAACATTCTAGGCTCCCTTTATTGGTGTTTCATTTGTCTATTTTTCATCCATCTTTGTTCTTTGCCCGTGGGCCTCCCATCGCAGCCACTGTTGTTGCAGAGCACCGGCTCTGGGCGCATGCGCTCCAGAGCTCCGGCTTGGTAATTGGACACATCGGTCCAGTCGCTCTGCGGCACGTGGGATCTTCCCAGGCCAGGGATTGAACTGGCGCCCTTTGCAGTGCAAGGCGGTGTCCTTACCCACTGGACCACCAGGGAAGCCCTCTGGAATTCTTTTGGACAGAGGAACCTGGTGAGCTACAGTCCATGGGGTCATGAAGAGTCAGTCAGGACTAAAGCGACTTAGCATGCACGCCCTGTTTCTCCTGGGTGAATCCACCCCTCCCCCCACGTCCAGCTGAAATTCTGGATGAACTCTGGATTAGGTGCTGTTCTTATGAACTGGCTTATACTGGGGACAAAAGTAATTGGATGATCTTCACCCGCTCATTACACTCTGGCTCTGGAAAAACAGTTCTTGCCATTTGCTGACTTTCCCAGAATAGCAGTGGAGCAGAAGCTGACACTGACACTCGAGTCCCTCGGTGCCTGTAAAGTAGCTGAGGGACCTGCTCCAGGATGGGCTGGGAAGCAGCGGGCCTGGCTTCGGCCAGCACTCACGACATTCACTTCTCCTCCAGGCGAAGTCCAAATTCCGGGACCTCCCACCAATGTCCATGCCTCTGAAACCTGCAGGACATACGTGGTCCTCAGCTGGGACCCCCCTGAGCCCCGGGGCAAGGAGCCGCTGATGTATTTCATCGAGAAGGTACGTGCCTGCTGGGTTTCCTGGAGCAGCAAATCTCCGTAGGGTATCCTGAGGCACTGGGTCATGTGTCTTAAGGATGAGCGGCTCTCAGATCAGTTATCTCAGGGAGGCCACACTGCTAGGTAACATCAAGCTGCAGGCGCTGGCTGAACCGTGAATGCCAGAGGAGCTCTGCAGGGCGTGGCACCGGAGAATGTGCCGCCTTCATATGGGCCAGCCAGGCTTCAGGGTCCCCTCTGTGCACGAGGGCCTTGTGCGGAGGGAGCCGTTAGGTTGCTTCCTGCTGAAACATTCTAGGCTCCCGGATTCGGAGGATTTAGACCTTGGCAGGGAGACAGTGGCCCCTGCTCTCAGTTTGCTCATAAGCCAAGTGGTCTCTTGGTGGCGATCTTGTTGAGCAATTCACACTTCAGGTGGCAAAGCATTACACAGAATCCTTGGTTGTAGGTCTGGACTCCCACAAAGAAGTAGTTTGTGTGTTGCAGACTCACACATCCACACTATAAACGTACTCCTCCAACTACACTCCAAACACAGTATCCTCACCATACACCATGTGTCCCCTCTCCTACTCTGGTCGGTCCCACTGCACTAAAATGCAGGCTGTGACCCATTCGTTCAAATTGCAGACCTGTGATTAGGTCGTGGGCTGCTGTTGAAAACCTGTGTAGCCACGTGAATCCTGTAGCTGTGGTTTTGTGATACTAAATTTGTATTACAATATGATACACAATCCAGTGCACACAATATACACACAAAATCTGTAACGCACACATGAACATTCATCTCATCTAGTGATAGTATGAAACACAACAGGAAGTGAAGCGGAATGGACATGAACAGTTCCCAGGCTCCAATAGGAGTAATACCCTTGGATTTCCCTGTCTATCTGCAAGACTTATTAGTGTTGCAGAGTCAAGTGTTAACTTCTCACTTCTGGGTCCAACTTTTAATAGTTTTTGCCTCATGAAAATCCAGTGGTCAGCCCCATATGCAGGGCTATCCCCAGAGGTAAAGTGTTTCCTCAGGCCCTCTTCAGGGATATTTCCTTATTTACCCATCCAGGTCTAGAAAGACCAACTTTCAGCATTTTAAAATATTTTAAATTTTTAAATGATTTTAAATTGAAATATAGTTGATATACAGCATAATGTTCCTTTCAAAATGGGAGCATATCTCCAGAGGTAAACATTTACATTAGACGTACAATCCTGGTTTAAAAAGTAATTATCAATCATAAAAATTAAACATTCAATAAAAGTCTTTGTGTGGATCACAAACTGTAGAAAATTCTGAAAGGGACTGGAACAGCAGATCACCCTGCAGAAGTTCTGCCTCCTGCGAAACTTGTATGCAGGACAAGAAGCAACAGTTAGGATCAGAAATGGAGCAAAGAACTGGTTCCAAATTGGAAAAGGAGTACATCAAGTCTGTATATTGTCACCCTGCCGATTTAACTTCTATGTAGAGTACATTATGTGAAATGCTGGTCAGGGTGAAGCACAAGCTGGAATCAAGACTGCCAGGAGAAATATCAATAACCTCAGGTATGCAGATGACACTACTCTTATGGCAGAAAGTGAAGAGGAACAAAAAAGCCTCTTGATGAAGGTGAAAGTAGAGAATGAAAAATCTGGCCTAAAACAACATTCAAAAAACTAAGATTATGGCATCTGGTCCCATCATTTCATGGCAAATAGATGAAGTAACAATGGAAACAGTGACAGACTTTTTCTTGGGCTCCAAATCACTCTGGATGGTGACCATGGCCATGAAATTAAAAGACGCCTGCTCCTTGGAAGAAATGCTATGGCAAATCCAGAAAGCATGTTAAAAAGCAGATACATTACTTTGCTGACAAAAGTCCATATAGTCAAAGCTATGGTTTTTCCAGTAGTCATATGGATGTGACAGTTGGAACATAAAAAAGCCTGAGCGTGGAAGAATTGGTGCCTTTGAACTGTGGTGTTGAAGAAGACTCTTGAGAGTCCCTTGGACTGCAAGGAGATCAAACCAGTCAATCCTAAAGGAAATCAACTCTGAATATTCATTGGAAGCGCTGATGCTGAAGCTGAAGCTCCTGTACTTTGGCCACCTGATGCAAAAATATGACTCTTTGGAGAAGAGCCTGATGCTGGGAAAAACAGAAGGCAGAAGGAAAAGGGGATGACAGAGGACAAGATGGTTGGATGGCATCACTGAGTGAATGGACATGAGTTTGAGCAAGCTCCGGGAGATGTTGAAGGACAAAGAAGCCTGGCATGCCCCAGTCCATGGGGTTGCAAAGAGTCAGACACAACTGAGCAACTGAACTGAACTGATAGAAAATTTGGAAAATGCGTAGATGTATATAGAACAAAATGAAAATCACCAATAATCTGATCATGCAAAACAATCATTATTAACATGGTACATGTTTATCTTTTTCTCTATAGGTATTTGTATCTTCATGCATCATAGATATGGGCCTCCCAGATGGCACTAGTGACCTGCCTGCCAGTGCAGGAGACTTAAGAGACCTGGGTTTGATCCCTGGGCCAGGAAGATCCCCTGGAGATGGAAATGGCAACCTACTCCAGTAGCCCACCAGGCTCCTCTGTCCAAATCCCATGGACAGAGGAACCTGGTGGGCTACAGTCCATGGTCTGGCAGAGTCAGGCAAGACTGAAATGACTTAGCACATATATGCACACATATCATAGACAGAGTTGGCATTCTGTTTTACATTTAACGAAATGATACAATTCCTTGCACTCCCATGAAGGTCTTTATATAAACAATGACTGAAGTGGCTACATGGAATACACATATGTCATTTTGTATCATAATGTTTCCACCCTATTGCTGGTTATTTAGGGAGCTGTCACTTTGTGACTATTAGAGGAGCTGGGAAAAGGTATAAATTTTGAAATGGAAATGTGAGCAGTGACGATGGAATTTTCTCCATCTACTCCTAAATTATCTCTAATTGTTTACAGTTCATTTCACCTCTACTAGAACTGCCATCTATGTATTGATTCCCTGAAAAATTTCCATCATTTATTGGCTTTCATGTAAAATTTTCATTGGCAATATTTCTGCCTTTGGATAATTTCTCACCCCCTTCTCCAAACTGGCTTCCTTTTCCTAAAATTCAAAACAGGGGTGTTGATGGATCCAGTGAAGTGATCAGCTGTGGTACCCTGCGGTGTAATCTGGGGATCCCCCTTGATGCGGGTTCAGGGAGCTGGGCTCCCATCTCGGCCCCTGTCTTTACAGTCCATGGTAGGGAGTGGCAGCTGGCAGCGTGTGAATGCCCAGACAGCTGTGAGGTCCCCCAGATACGCTGTCTTCGATCTCGCCGAGGGGAAGCCGTACGTGTTCCGAGTGTTGTCAGCAAACAAGCACGGCCTGAGTGACCCATCGGAAATCACTGCCCCCATCCAGGCCCAGGACACCATCGGTGAGTGGTCGCTGGGTGTGACCAATACGCAGGATGGGTCCCGGGTCACATCACATGGAACAATGTTATCTGGGTTGATAAAGACATTAATGTCACACGTGGCTTAATATTCAAGTTGTCTTAAAATTCCACTATACAAGAGTTGACAATCTGCCTTGTTTCAGTCAATGTTTCTCCTGAGTTCCTTTTATGAAGCTGATAAATGTGTTAGAAATATTTCAAAGCAGTGGCTACTTAAAACAACCACCACCACCACCACCACAATGCGACCCTGCATGCACTAGGGATTCTTGTCTGTGTGGCTTGAAGTTCTCTCTCTGGAGATGTCAAGTATGGATTAGAGGAATTCCGACTGGCACCCGAGGAGAGGTCCAAGGTCACAACATCCTTTGATTTGAGTTCCCTGTAGAGTTCCTCGACGCTGATGGAAATGTGTCCTGATTTTTTAATGGCTAATTTTACACCCCAGTTAGTGAGGCACATGTGTCCTTGAGGAGCTTCCTAGAAGGTCTGGGGAAGCGGGGGCAGGAGACTCCGTGATGGGAATTCTTTCTTCAGGAGCCTGGCAGGCACTTGGGGATCCAGCATGACTGCCTGGTGCCTCCTGCATCCCCCTTTCCTGCTCTGTCCTCCCTGTCTAAATCTCATCTAAGCCCCCCACCCCGCAGATGAGAGGGCCTGTAGCTCTCTGGCACGTCCCCCAGACTTCGATGTGGCTGAGCCTGTGCCCTGTCTCTCTGTGCAGTGGTGCCGTCAGCACCCGGCCGCGTCCTCGCGTCCCGGAACACTAGGACATCGGTGGTGGTGCAGTGGGACCGGCCGAAGCACGAGGAGGCCTTGCTTGGCTACTACGTGGACTGCTGCGTGGCTGGGTCCAACGTCTGGGAGCCCTGCAACCACAAGCCTATTGGCTATAACAGGTGCTGCCTGCCTGGTCCCCTCCCCACCCCCAAGTAAGGCACAGGAAGCCCAGCCCCGGGACCATGGGGCCTTTGGCATGCTTGCCACGGTGGGAACACGGAGGCACCCACACCGCAGGCGTCCACTCTGGTGTCCCCCTACCCAAATCAGAGTCCAGCTCCCTTCAGCTCTCACTTTGGGACCCAGTATGAACTAAATTTTAATGAACTAAAATTGCAAGTGAAAACAGATGGATATTACGCATTCATGAGGCACTCGAAAACAGTAAATGTCCTTTCAGTCCCCGTGACAGTATTTCTGGTGTGTTCAAGATGATTCCTCTGTCTGCCATAGAGGGAAAAAGGGCTGAGCCCTGTCGTCACGCCCCTATGCGTGTTTTTGTCAGGTTCGTGGTGCACGGCCTAACCACCGGTGAGCAGTACATCTTCCGAGTTAAAGCTGTCAATGTTGTTGGCACGAGTGAGAACTCGCAGGAGTCTGACGTCATCAAAGTCCAGGCTGCCCTCAGTAAGTCACTCGGGCGGCTCTCTGCCGCCTTTCGGTTCTCCACTGCATTTTAATTTCTGCATGAATACACTTTTATGATGCCATGTGGAATATTACCAGAGGAGAAGAGCGGATGTGAATTGCCGAACAGAGAACACACAGTTCTGAACACTCTCATCAATTGGCTGCTTGTCTTGAAGATGCCAGGCGGAGGGGGAGTGAGAATATGCTGGGGAAGGGCAGGCTAATGACAGAAGATACTATGAGAGGTCACACTGGTTTCCAGCTGCACATGCCCACAGTAGAAAGCATACTGTAGGGTGTGACTATTTCTTTTCAAAATAAGATGCTAAAATAGAACATCAATGGCCTTTTCGGCTTTTCTTAGTTCAAGGAACTTCAATAAGTCATTCCGAAAATCTCAAATGTTCGTGTAGTAAACTTTGTGGCTTTGTTCATAAATAGTGATCTTTAAAAATTACTCTATTGATCACCCTGAACAATTTGGGTCTTACGTTGTAGTGATGTGCCCTAAAATAGTGATTTTTTTAATAATTACGGTGGCTGGGTCCAACGTCTGGGAGCCCTGCAACCACAAGCCTATTGGCTATAACAGGTGCTGCCTGCCTGGTCCCCTCCCCACCCCCAAGTAAGGCACAGGAAGCCCAGCCCCGGGACCATGGGGCCTTTGGCATGCTTGCCACGGTGGGAACACGGAGGCACCCACACCGCAGGCGTCCACTCTGGTGTCCCCCTACCCAAATCAGAGTCCAGCTCCCTTCAGCTCTCACTTTGGGACCCAGTATGAACTAAATTTTAATGAACTAAAATTGCAAGTGAAAACAGATGGATATTACGCATTCATGAGGCACTCGAAAACAGTAAATGTCCTTTCAGTCCCCGTGACAGTATTTCTGGTGTGTTCAAGATGATTCCTCTGTCTGCCATAGAGGGAAAAAGGGCTGAGCCCTGTCGTCACGCCCCTATGCGTGTTTTTGTCAGGTTCGTGGTGCACGGCCTAACCACCGGTGAGCAGTACATCTTCCGAGTTAAAGCTGTCAATGTTGTTGGCACGAGTGAGAACTCGCAGGAGTCTGACGTCATCAAAGTCCAGGCTGCCCTCAGTAAGTCACTCGGGCGGCTCTCTGCCGCCTTTCGGTTCTCCACTGCATTTTAATTTCTGCATGAATACACTTTTATGATGCCATGTGGAATATTACCAGAGGAGAAGAGCGGATGTGAATTGCCGAACAGAGAACACACAGTTCTGAACACTCTCATCAACTGGCTGCTTGTCTTGAAGATGCCAGGCGGAGGGGGAGTGAGAATATGCTGGGGAAGGGCAGGCTAATGACAGAAGATACTATGAGAGGTCACACTGGTTTCCAGCTGCACATGCCCACAGTAGAAAGCATACTGTAGGGTGTGACTATTTCTTTTCAAAATAAGATGCTAAAATAGAACATCAATGGCCTTTTCGGCTTTTCTTAGTTCAAGGAACTTCAATAAGTCATTCCGAAAATCTCAAATGTTCGTGTAGTAAACTTTGTGGCTTTGTTCATAAATAGTGATCTTTAAAAATTACTCTATTGATCACCCTGAACAATTTGGGTCTTACGTTGTAGTGATGTGCCCTAGAATACATGGTCTGTGCAGCTCTGTGTTTGTTTTAGGATTGTTGCTCTTTTATAATTGTTTATAATTATGTCATATACAATGGACCACAGGGTTTAAATATGCTCATGAACATTCTGAGATAGGATCATCTCATATACACATTTTGAATCATTGTATCTATATTATCTTTTTACTTCAAAGAGACATGTTTGGCTATTTTTGTTTCCATCTAAATCTAAAACCATCTTTAGAAATTACCATCTCCTTTCTAACAGTAAATAAAAGAATGTTATCAGAACCTCCAAAGAATGCCAAATTTGATAATATTTAGGTGGGCAATAGAGTGAAACATTAATGCTCCTTTTAGTTTATGATCATTATCTTAATCTATCAGTTTTTCTCAGGAGAGACTTTCAAACATTACGACTTGCCTCTTCCAGTCATTCCTACTAAATAAAAGGCAATGATTTGCATTTTAATTCCATAATAAGTCCAGCTGGTTCCCGGGCACTTGTGTGTCAGGCACCAAGGATGATGTGCTGGCGTCTTCAGACTCAGGGGCAAGCGGAGACACATCCTCATTAGCCAGGGGAAAGATGGTCTACTTCCAAACACGGTGGTCAAAGGAAATTGAACTCACGCTCACCTGAATTAGTCTGAAGTTTATATAACTGTGTGGGAAGTCGAGACTCACTGGCGTAAGTGCACTGGTCATTGCTGGCCATGGCAGATGAGGTGTAACGAAACTGCTCCTCAAGCTGCTTGTCTTGAAGATGCCAGGCGGAGGGGGAGTGAGAATATGCTGGGGAAGGGCAGGCTAATGACAGAAGATACTATGAGAGGTCACACTGGTTTCCAGCTGCACATGCCCACAGTAGAAAGCATACTGTAGGGTGTGACTATTTCTTTTCAAAATAAGATGCTAAAATAGAACATCAATGGCCTTTTCGGCTTTTCTTAGTTCAAGGAACTTCAATAAGTCATTCCCGAAAATCTCAAATGTTCGTGTAGTAAACTTTGTGGCTTTGTTCATAAATAGTGATCTTTAAAAATTACTCTATTGATCACCCTGAACAATTTGGGTCTTACGTTGTAGTGATGTGCCCTAGAATACATGGTCTGTGCAGCTCTGTGTTTGTTTTAGGATTGTTGCTCTTTTATAATTGTTTATAATTATGTCATATACAATGGACCACAGGGTTTAAATATGCTCATGAACATTCTGAGATAGGATCATCTCATATACACATTTTGAATCATTGTATCTATATTATCTTTTGACTTCAAAGAGACATGTTTGGCTATTTTTGTTTCCATCTAAATCTAAAACCATCTTTAGAAATTACCATCTCCTTTCTAACAGTAAATAAAAGAATGTTATCAGAACCTCCAAAGAATGCCAAATTTGATAATATTTAGGTGGGCAATAGAGTGAAACATTAATGCTCCTTTTAGTTTATGATCATTATCTTAATCTATCAGTTTTTCTCAGGAGAGACTTTCAAACATTACGACTTGCCTCTTCCAGTCATTCCTACTAAATAAAAGGCAATGATTTGCATTTTAATTCCATAATAAGTCCAGCTGGTTCCCGGGCACTTGTGTGTCAGGCACCAAGGATGATGTGCTGGCGTCTTCAGACTCAGGGGCAAGCGGAGACACATCCTCATTAGCCAGGGGAAAGATGGTCTACTTCCAAACACGGTGGTCAAAAGGGAAATTGAACTCACGCTCACCTGAATTAGTCTGAAGTTTATATAACTGTGTGGGAAGTCGAGACTCACTGGCGTAAGTGCACTGGTCATTGCTGGCCATGGCAGATGAGGTGTAACGAGAAAGCTGCTCCCTCGAGGTTTTCCTTAGAAGAGCAGGGAGTCTGTAATTACACATGCCCAGTCCAGACTGAAGCAATTCCTTCATGGTGCTTGTATTATTGCAATATTGGAAGATGTGTATATGAACTGGAAGGTGTATTTAGAAACTGCAGTGAATACGTATGAGAAAAGTTTTTACTGGCATCTCTTACATCTCTGCATCGGCAGGTGGGTTCTTTACCACTAGTACCACCTAGGAAGCTCTTTAAGAAACTACTCTCTTTGAAGGGAGCAACAGAGGCAGGCGGAGGTGGGGGTAGGGAGGCAGGACAGGAGGGAGGAGGGCGTGGGCCCCTCTGTCATGCTGAGGCTGCAATGGGGGATTCAGGATGAAGCGCTGAGATCCGGTGACCTTCCCGTTGTGTTTTCTGCAGCCGTCCCGTCCCATCCTTATGGGGTCACCCTTCTGAACTGTGACGGCCACTCCATGACCCTGGGTTGGAAGGTGCCCAAGTTCAGTGGTGGCTCCCCCATTCTTGGCTACTACATAGACAAGCGTGAGGCTCACCACAAAAACTGGCACGAGGTCAACTCCTCGCCGCTCAAAGAGAGGCTCCTGACGGTGAGTGCTCGTGGATTCAGTTCCTCTTGCCAGGCGACTTCTCACGTGGGGCTGAGTGCCCCATCTGATGTCTCAGAGTTCAGTGACATTAGAGAATTTGACACAGAAACAAAAAAATGAACGAAAAAAATTCACCGAGAAAACTCGGGCTCTTAGGCAGCGTCTTCTTTCAGAGGAGTGAAGAAGAGGAAGAGGAGAGCCAGGCGGGGGGCGGTTTGCAGGGGCTGGTGCAGCCTCGCCCCAGAGGCAGGCGGTCCCGTCCTCAGGGCAGGGTGGGCAGAGACAGTGAAGAACAATGGTACTCTGCTTGTGTGTCCCCATTTCCGGAGGGAGGCATGTGTCCAGGCCGCTGAGTGAGTCACCTGCTCAGGTGCAGGGAGTAGGAGCCACGAGGATTTAGGGTAAGAAAGATCCAGAATCAAGTCCTGGGAAGGCCCCCGGCAGCTGGCGGGCAACTGCTTGTGCTCCTCGTGAGCCACAGCTCAGGGAACCTGGTGATGGCTGCTCCCAGTCACCAGGGCCACATGGCCAGGTGTGCATAAGAGTCACAGCTCCTCCCTCTACTGGCTCTGCCACTGGCTCCTCCTGACTTTCATCTCTCTGAGTCTTGGTTTCCCTACCTGAGTCATCACATCACCGCAAGGGAAGGCTTATGGAGTGAATAAAGCAAACCATGTCAGGGTGAACGTGGTGTTGGTCACATGGTAGATGCATTAGTGACCCTCCTCAGACAGACTGGACTCACCGGCAGCCCACACCCCTGTACTCCCTCTGTAGACCCACCACAAATACTCACTTCCTCTGGTGGACAGTGGACTGCAAGGCAGCTTCGTTTCACCCATTCATTAATTCATAATTAAAAGCTGAAGTAGACTTGATTTACAGTGTTGTGTTAGTTTCAGGTGTACAGCATAATGATTCAGTTATACATACATACATTTCTCAGATTCCTTTCCCTAACAGAACATAATACTGCAGAATGCTGAGTGGAGTTCCCTGTGCTGCACAGCAGGCCTTGTTGGTTTTCTGTTTTCCATAAAGGACAGTGTATCTGTCCTGATGTATTCCCCCCTCTCCTTTCTAGTGACAGTAAGTTTGTTTTCTACGTCTGTGGGCTCACTTACTAATGTGAACGCGCTCTATGAACAGGTGGAGGGCTTGACCGAAGGCTCACTCTATGAATTCAAAATTTCTGCCGCCAACCTGGTGGGGATCGGGGAGCCATCGGACCCCAGTGAGCTGTTTAAGTGTGAGGCTTGGACGATGCCAGAACCGGGTAAGAGAGTGTTTCCTGGACAGACCCTGGTACCTTGCGTGTGCACACGGGGTTGGCCAGAGGGGGCTTCCATGGTATCAGCCAGGCCTTGCCAGCCTCTGCCACTGGCACTCAGTTCTTCTGCTCAGCTTCTGACACCACTGCCACTACAGGTCAGAGCTGTGTAGGAGGTGACTCCTGCCCTGGGTCTGGGCCCTAGACACACAGGTAAGGCAGGGACAAGTTGGCGAGGGAGGCAGGTCAGCCACCCCTGCTGCAGAATGAGCCAGGCTCCCCTGAGTCAAGGATGCTGTGGCCGGAGGCTGGTCCAGGGTGACCTGCTCCAGGGGTGGAGAGAAGCCTGCTCCCAGGAGGAGGGGCGGGAGCCAGGGTTGGAGTGGGGACAGCTGGACATCATGGCTATGCATCTACTCAGGTCTCCTCCTCTCAGGCCACCTGGGAGATCAGGGCCTCTAATATAAAGTGCATTGTTGTCAAAGATCTGTACTGATTCAGGGCTCCACATTTAAAGGCTGTTTTACAAATTTCCAACGACTGAACTTTGATTTCTCCGTATCCAGTCCAGCCAGGACCTACCGCAATGGCTAATATGCTCATATTTTGGACAAATCCAAGCAATACAAAACAACAAACCCCAAGTCGAAGCCTAAAAACTCAGAAATTCTGAGGCACAACATTTTAAATTTAGAGGCCAAAATACATTGCTTTTTCTTTTCTTTTTTTGTGGGGAGGGGAGGGTAGCTGTTTTAGTGAAATCAATGGCTGCTCCTTAGAAAAATCAATGGAAGAAAAAGCTGTGGAAGTTCCCTGAGGCTTTGGGAGGGCTCAGAGTGATCAATTACGGGGGAAGTGTGGCCCCTCCTCCCCTTTGCTGCTCAAGGCTCCTGTGGAGCTGGGGGTCAGCCGCACCCCAGGGTTGCTGTCACAGCGGGAGGGGTACCCTGGTGGTGGAGCAGGTGGGTGGCTCCCCAGGTGAGCCCTAGATGCGCAGGGGTCCAGGCAGGTGGGCGGGTGCCTGCTGTCCACTCCTGCACACGTTTCTTTCTGTGAGACGTGCCTGCGGGCCGGGGTAAGCATGTGGATCACAGACTCGCCCTGCCTTTTCAGGCCCTGCCTACGACCTGACCTTCTGTGAGGTCCGGGACACGTCCCTGGTGCTGCTCTGGAAAGCCCCGGTATACTCCGGCAGCAGCCCCATCTCTGGCTATTTTGTGGACTATAAGGAGGAGGACTCTGGAGAGTGGCTCACCGTCAACGAGGCCGCCACAGCACACCGCTACTTAAAGGTGAGGCAGCCCTTCCTGGGCCTGCCTTTGGGGGAATGGGTTCGTCCTGGCAGGGTCTAGCCCGAGACCCCCAGGGAACAGTGCAGGTGACCTGGTACCCTGCTGCCCACTGCTCTGTGGACCTGGAGAGCAACTGCCCGTGAGGACTATTTGCACGAGTCCATGTTCCTCTCCCTCCTGCCATTCGAGCACCCCTGATGGTGCTGAGACGTCGTGATCACGGGCTTTGTTGATGTGCCTTCCACAGGGATGACTGGAATAGTCCTTCCACACCAAGCCCCTGGTTTATTTACTTAATTCACATGATTGCTGCTGGGTGTCTGATAAACACACATGTACACACAATGTACATACTCCGCAAATGTTTCTATTTCTATTGATAGCACCTCCAGTTCACTAGTCACTGGGGTCAGGTCAGTGGTGACAGGTCGGGTCAGTGGCTCAGACCCAAGGGGCAGCCAGTCCCTGGATCTACCCTACCCTTTGCTCCCCTGGTTTTCACAGCTAGTCTACCTGAAAGAATACGTTATTTGTAAAAACAAAGCATGTTCATAGTAAAATGTGACAGTCATTTTTGTTTATCTGTTTACATGTGACTTTCCTTCCATCTTTCAAGGTGTGTGACCTGCACCAAGGAAAAACCTACGTCTTCCGTGTCCGGGCGGTGAATGCGAATGGGGTTGGGAGGCCCTCAGACACGTCAGAGCCAGTGCTGGTAGAGGCCAGGCCAGGTGAGCCTCGCCCACTCAGCTGTCCACAGGCAAGACCTGGGCAGGGTGACCTGGGAGGAGGGGATGACCCAGGTCATCCTGTGTGGATAGATGGGCAGAAGGAGGGACCGTCCTGTCTTAAAAGAAGTTGGACTGATGCACAGGGTTAAAGGTGTCTTCAAAGGCACATTGGATGCCCCGACATCCTCGGGATCAGGGGGTACGTGAGGTCATTCTGAGCGGGTCGGGCGATCTTTGTTGGCAGCAGCAGAATAACAGGCAAGTGATGGTGGTGGTCTTTTACCTTACTGCTGAGTTTTGATCAGAAATGATAAAGTTGTTAGTAGTTACAAGTAGTAAGAATCCAGCGGAGGGGACCTTGGTTGGGGAAGTGCTTCGCAAGCAGGAGGTGAGCTCCCGGAAGGAGGAGATGAGCTCCCGGAAGGGGCGGAGCTGGAAACTGGAAGCCGTGTTGTCCCTGCGTTTCTCCCCGATATCGGCGTCGGTGGATGCTTTGCCAGCTGGCTCTGTGCTCCTCCATCTCCCTGGGGAGGAGAGCCTCTGTGTGCACCTGGCTAAACCAGCCTGGCTCCTCCAATTCTGATTCCTAAGGGACAGAGGTGAGTGGCCTGTGTTGGGCCAGGTGTCCACTTGGTCACAAAGTAACAAACACACACTCCTCATGCAAAGGACAAATGGAGAAAGAAGAGCCTGGGTGTTGGGGAAGCCAGTGCTATAGCCAGGCTGCCCCGGCCCCCAGGAGAGGAAGGGCTCAGACCCCACAGAAAGAAAAGGACTGTCGTCGCTGGATCAGAGCCCAAAGACTTTCTCCAGAGGTTCTGGGGGCAGAAAAGGAAGTGGGCACAAAGGTGATGACGTAAAACCAATCCCGCTCTCCTCTACCCTCTGTCACTGTCCTGAGGGCTCACTGGCCCATATCCTAGGTGGACGGTCAACAGAAACTGATGATTCATTGTAACTCAAGCTTTCTGCCGGGGCCATCCTGTCTCCAAAAAAAGCCTGGAGAGGACGCTGTGTCCTTAAGCTGATCCCTGCGTTCTCTTCCCCAGGCACGAAGGAGATCAGTGCGGGCGTGGATGAGGAAGGCAACATCTACCTGAGCTTCGACTGCCAGGAGATGACTGACGCCTCTCACTTCACGTGGTGCAAGTCCTATGAGGACATCGCGGATGACGAGAGGTTCAAGGTCGAGACCGTGGGGGACCAGTAAGTTCCACTCTGGGAAGGGCTGTCTGGACCACTTAGGAGCACCTCCAGACGCGGTAACTAAAGGCCTGGCTCTTCTACCCTTCCAGCTCGAAGCTGTACTTCAGGAACCCGGATAAAGAGGATCTGGGGACATACTCTGTGTCAGTCAGTGACACGGATGGCGTGTCCTCCAGCTTTGTGTTGGATGAGCAAGGTAATACCTATCGGACACAGGCTTGCTTTGGGGTTTTTATAACACTTTGAAAGATTGATGCTCATGGAGAAAAGACTTACTTGCTTAGAAAAGGGGTGTCTGCAGGAGACTAGGGTGGGGAATCTTTTTTAAAGTCAAAAATTACGTTGGAAATTACACAAACTCTTGAGTTTCTACTCTAACCACTCAGTAAATCACTGGTCTGGGAGTATGTTATTTGTTGCTCTATATAGTGCTTTTACTGCCTTCCACTTGTACTTTTAGAGATGGGTTTTATTTACATTTCATTAGTTTGGCAAGTAGCAACTAGCATATTAGCAAATAAGTTCATAAAATTAATGAGAGGCACACAGGCCAAGAAGCCTCCCTCTCCTCCCAGCACTGAATAATCTGATAACAAAAGAAAACACACTCATATATGTATGTGTTGATGGGTGTGAGTTAACACTTAAGTGCCATAGTTAAGACCCCTGATTCTCACAAACAGCAGGTAGCAGAAAGGAATGAAGGAGGTCAGCTCATCGTGACCCAGTGAAGAGCGGCCTTTCCCTTAGGCGGGTCTCCAGGTCTGAGTCCCCTCTGAGCTGGCCTTGGGAGAATGCTTCCTCCGCTGCATGGGTTGATGTTCCTCTCTGTCAGCGATGTGGAGGGAATGGCATAGCCCTGGGCAGAAGCTTCAGATCTCCCTGTTGGGTCTTTAAGAGCTTCCAAGTGCCTGAGAGGCCATAGTCAATGCTGTGGCTTTCTCATGGAGTCCTTTTCTTATCAGGTGGCCTCTTGTTTGCAGTAGAGAAGGGCCTGGTCCCAGAAGAGGGACATGGTGGGGGAGGGGGCTAAGGCAGGTGGGGGATGGGACAGGGTCTGAGGGCAGCTGCACTGTCTCTGCTTTCTGGGGTCTCCAGCAAACTCACTGCTCACAGACAGGACAGGAAAGGAACGGAATCTGCTCACATGCCTTTTAAACTGCCCTTTCCCACCCTTATTCAGTGGCATCCTTTAAGAATTCTGACAAGTGGTATTCCTCTCCTCGCTGTTCTGAGAGTTTGCAGATGACACTTCACCTTGATTTTAAATCACTGCAGAGGATGAACGTTTCCAGCACATTTTAAACATTTATTTATTTATTTGTCTTTTGGGGGGTGGGTTGGGGAGGGAGGGGGACGGGCGGGCCACCTCTATTGGTCTTTCATTTATCTATTTTCATCCGTCGTTGTTCTTTGGCCCGTGTGGGCCTCCCATCACGGTGGCCTCTGTCATCACAGAGCGCTGGCTCTGAGTGCATGGCTCCAGGGCTCCGGCTTGGTGATTGGACACATCAGTCCAGCTGCTCCGCGGCACGTGGGATCTTCCCAGGCCAGGGATCAAACTGGTGCCCCTTGCACTGCAAGGCGGTGTCCTTACCCACTGGACCACCAGGGGAAGCCCTCCAGCACATTTTATATTGTACCTTGGCCTCAAATGTGTTCCAGCAAAGCCTTGTTGCTACAACTTTAGGCCCTGTGATGTATGGAAGTTCCCAATGGGACACCCGCTGGGACACCTCCACATCATCTTTCTGGAAGTCTGCTTTCTGTTCAGTTCAAATGCTGTGCTGCACTCAGTCATATCTGACTCTCTGCGACCCCCTAGACTGTAGCCCACCAGGCTCCTCTGTCCATGGGATTCTCCAGGCAGGAATACTGGAGTGGGTTGCCATTTACTTCCTCAGGGGATCTTCCCGACCCAGGTTTTCGAACCTGTGTCTCCTGCTTGGCAGGCGGATTCTTTACCCCTGATCCACCTGGGAAGCCCAGAGGCTGAAGAGGGATATGCGTACAGACCATTGTGATCATGATCTCATTTCTAAATTCTAATATTAAGAAGGAAGGAAGGAAAGGGAATGACATTATTTAGAACCTTTAATTTTTCCTATATTTACTCTTGAAACTCTCAGGAACAATATATTTTGTTTTTTTTAATTTTTAAGTTTATTATAGCTCTTTTGAACTCATCATGGTACACCACAGTGAAATTCTGGGTAGGTGAGAGAGAGGTGTTGAAGCAGGTACTCTGAGAGCAGAAGGAAAACCACAGACAGACATGTTCTCAGCCAGCCAGATGGATTTCAGGAAAGAGTTGATACCGAATTAGAGCATGTGGAAGTGAGCCCTCTACACATCCCTGTACACATCTTCCTCTAGTCCAGGAGCACACCTGCCTGCCCAGCACTCCCCAGGACTCCAGTCCTAACCAGTTCTAACCCATCCCTTTATGTAAAGGGGTGTCTCAATGGTGAGGATCCCAGCTGCAGGCACCAATGATTCCCTGGAGGGTTTCCCAGGTGGCACTAGTGGTAAAGAACCTGACTGCCAAGGCAGGAGATACGAGAGATGTGGGTTCGATTCCTGGGTTGGGAAGATCCCCGGAGGAGGAAATGGCAACCTACTCCAATATTCTTGCCTGGAAAATCCCACGGACAGAGGAGCCTGGAGGGCTACCATCCATAGGGTCACAGTGTCGGACACAAAACAACTTAGTACACACACACACTGACTCCCTGGAGGGAGTGTTCACAGTTAAAATTACCCTGTCCCTTTCTCCCTTTGGTTCTAATTTCTTTCACAGCCTCAAATGAAATCCTGGTGATGTGGAATCTCTGCTTTGCTCACTTTGCTCTGGCTTAAAACTTATGAACGTACGGGTCAAAACCACTGATGATGTCTGTCTTAATTTCAGAGCTGGAACGTCTGATGGCACTGAGCAATGAGATAAAGAATCCCAGTAAGTGAGCCTGGGGTGCAAAGCAGGGCTAAGTCTGTGCCCGTGTGCAGTCCCTGGAGGAGGGCCACGCTTCACGTGGCAGCTTCCATGCTTGTCAGTGCTTGGCTCAGAACTGTAGTAGCTGATACGGTAATTCATTGCATGTGGTGTTCTGGATTTCGGGTCAAGTTTGTCTGCTTAATCCAAGTGAGAACTGTGGGATGTTCAGCTATTGGACTACACTGAACTCAGACATAATATATCCATCTGTGGTCCCTGGACCATTAAGGAAGCACCCATGCACGCTGAGGACCCACGGGTGTGAAAGGATTTGACTGCAGGGTCGGGCTGACTAGAGCTTCATTTCTTAAGTTTTAGTTTTCATAATCCAGCCAATGCTCTGGGGTTTCACATTCTCAAAAAACATGATAATGAGGATCAGTATTTTCCTACAAGATGCAGCTCTTTTTTCTCACAGAGATTCATGCACTGTTGACACATTCCCTGGATTAGAATTACCGAATTAGAGCATGTGGAAGTGAGCCCTCTACACATCCCTGTACACATCTTACTCTAGTCCAGGAGCACACCTGCCTGCCCAGCACTCCCCAGGACTCCAGTCCTAACCAGTTCTAACCCATCCCTTTATGTAAAGGGGTGTCTCAATGGTGAGGATCCCAGCTGCAGGCACCAATGATTCCCTGGAGGGTTTCCCAGGTGGCACTAGTGGTAAAGAACCTGACTGCCAAGGCAGGAGATACGAGAGATGTGGGTTCGATTCCTGGGTTGGGAAGATCCCCGGAGGAGGAAATGGCAACCTACTCCAATATTCTTGCCTGGAAAATCCCACGGACAGAGGAGCCTGGAGGGCTACCATCCATAGGGTCACAGTGTCGGACACAAAACAACTTAGTACACACACACACTGACTCCCTGGAGGGAGTGTTCACAGTTAAAATTACCCTGTCCCTTTCTCCCTTTGGTTCTAATTTCTTTCACAGCCTCAAATGAAATCCTGGTGATGTGGAATCTCTGCTTTGCTCACTTTGCTCTGGCTTAAAACTTATGAACGTACGGGTCAAAACCACTGATGATGTCTGTCTTAATTTCAGAGCTGGAACGTCTGATGGCACTGAGCAATGAGATAAAGAATCCCAGTAAGTGAGCCTGGGGTGCAAAGCAGGGCTAAGTCTGTGCCCGTGTGCAGTCCCTGGAGGAGGGCCACGCTTCACGTGGCAGCTTCCATGCTTGTCAGTGCTTGGCTCAGAACTGTAGTAGCTGATACGGTAATTCATTGCATGTGGTGTTCTGGATTTCGGGTCAAGTTTGTCTGCTTAATCCAAGTGAGAACTGTGGGATGTTCAGCTATTGGACTACACTGAACTCAGACATAATATATCCATCTGTGGTCCCTGGACCATTAAGGAAGCACCCATGCACGCTGAGGACCCACGGGTGTGAAAGGATTTGACTGCAGGGTCGGGCTGACTAGAGCTTCATTTCTTAAGTTTTAGTTTTCATAATCCAGCCAATGCTCTGGGGTTTCACATTCTCAAAAAACATGATAATGAGGATCAGTATTTTCCTACAAGATGCATCTCTTTTTTCTCACAGAGATTCATGCACTGTTGACTTGTGGTTTCTTTTCTTCCTATAGCAATTCCTCTGAAGTCAGAATTAGCTTATGAGATTTTCGACAAGGGCCAGGTCCGCTTCTGGCTCCAGGCTGAACACTTGTCCCCAGACGCCAGCTACCGCTTTATCATCAATGACAGAGAAGTCGCCGACAGCGAGGTGAGCGTGCGTGAGTGTGGTCTCTGGCTTTGGAGATGGCCAGGTATGACTTGGCAAAAGTCAATATTCTGGGTTTGTTTTCACCCGTTTTTGGGCTTCGGAGTTGGGGTGGAGAAGGTTGACAAGATGGATGAGAGACAGTTGATTCTGGCACTGTACAGAGCTGTGGTCTGGGTGCCATGACAGATTGAGAGGGCTTTAGATTCAAGCCAGTTGGAATTTAAAAATGACAATCTACATTTCAGAGATGTTGAACTTGGTATTAGGGAAAGGTCCAGGTTACACGAGGTGAGCGTATGCTCCAGAGGTCTGTTTATTTCCTAGGGACAGCAGTTTTGAGGGCTTATATTTCTGCTCTGATATGAGCAAGGCCTCTTGCATCTGCCCCGGCCCCCAGAGATCCCAGAGAAGGCATCACTGGGAAAATTAGTTTCTGTACCCCCTGAGCTTTTAGGCTGCTCCCTGGGCAAATCTGTGCTGAGAAAATGCATAGGAGACTGTGAGGCAAAGCCTTTGCCCTTCTGCTTTTGATTGTATAGAATGAAGCTTATGAATGTTACACGGTTCCTGTTTTGCCTGTGGAACATAATGTATGTTTCCACATACATTATCTTGTCTAATTATTACAGCACACCTGTGAACCCAGTTAAAAGCTGACCTGTTGGATGGGGCCCTTCCTTACTGCTCAGTGGTGCCTTGGGGTCTCTTTTTCTTTTTTTCTTTGGCCACTTCTATCTTTCATTTATTTATCTTTGTTCTTTGGCCTGTGTGGGCATCCCATCGCAGTGGCCTCTCTTGCTGCAGAACACTGGCTCTGGGCACATGTGCTCCAGAGCTCCAGCTTGATAGTTGGACACATCGGTCCAGCCACTCCACAGTAGGTGGGATCTTCCCAGGTCAGGGATTGAGCTGGCCCCCCTTGCACTGCAAGGCATGTCCTTACCCACTGGGCCACCAGGGAAGCCCGCCTTGGGGTCTCTTGAATCCCAGCATCATTACCTCCTCTGCTGTCTTTTCCTGTAAAGACCCACTACCTTGTATCTATTCAGCAACCCCACCAAGTCTTAGGTACCTCAGCCATTTGCTGCATGAATATTAATGGGAATGGTTGGGATGTAGGGTCACTCATGCCAGTTGGGCAGCCCACTCACTCTTTTTTTTTTTTTTTATTTTTTTATTTATTTAGTGTGGGCGGGGGTCAGGTTGGGGAGGGAGGGGAGCGGGCGGGCCACTTCTATTGGTCTTTCATTTCTCTATTTTCATCCGTCTTTGTTCTTTGGCTCCTGTGGTGCCCCAGAGCTCCGGCTCGGTGATTGGACACATGGGTCCAGCCGCTCCGCGGCACGTGGGATCCTCCCAGGCCAGGGATCGAACCGGCGCCCCTTGCACTGCAAGGCGATGTCCTTACCCACTGGGCCACCAGGGAAGCCCGCCTTGGGGTCTCTTGAATCCCAGCATCATTACCTCCTCTGCTGTCTTTTCCTGTAAAGACCCACTACCTTGTATCTATTCAGCAACCCCACCAAGTCTTAGGTACCTCAGCCATTTGCTGCATGAATATTAATGGGAATGGTTGGGATGTAGGGTCACTCATGCCAGTTGGGCAGCCCACTCACTCTTTTTTTTTTTTTTATTTTTTTATTTATTTATTTTGGGCAGGGGTCAGGTTGGGGAGGGAGGGGAGCGGGCGGGCCACTTCTATTGGTCTTTCATTTCTCTATTTTCATCCGTCTTTGTTCTTTGGCTCCTGTGGTGCCCCAGAGCTCCGGCTCGGTGATTGGACACATGGGTCCAGCCGCTCCGCGGCACGTGGGATCCTCCCAGGCCAGGGATCGAACCGGCGCCCCTTGCACTGCAAGGCGGTGTCCTTACCCACTGGGCCACCAGGGGAAGCCCCCACTCACTCTTTCTCTGAGTTGGGCTCCTCATCACTAGCCTGGCCTCTGTGTCTGGTGGGTCTTTAGTAAAGTTTGGTTAGATGAATGTCCTTCAGGAAGAAATCACATGTGGACAAAGATCCTGTGAGTTTTCTCATCCAGTCTATCTTCCCCATGAGGATAATGATGTCCTTGAAAGACTGCACAAGTTGAGGATTTGGCTAGTAAGTAGAAAGCAGGTTCCTCTTGGCTGCAAAAGAGCTCACAGTACACAGCTGTACATAGAAGAGCATCGCGTGATCATGGTAATTGGAGACATTTTCTTTGAGCAGAGATCATGCAGGAATGCAAAGGAATTCAGTGCTGTACCATTTCAGTGCCTTAATTAGCAATCCACAGGTAACTTTTCCATGTGGAGAATGATGCTGTTTTGTGAAAGTCACATAAAAGCCTGTATTTATGGCCCCTATAAAATCACTGAACTTCATCTCACTGCATAATGGCCGTTGTCAGAAGCCTAATTTTTTCTCAAACCTGCCCAGACTCTGCAGTGCAAAAGCTGAGAGAATGGAGAAGGCCCTGGGTTGTTGAAGTTCTGGTTGGTGAGCAAGGTTCCTTTTCACCTCTCAGGCCTAATGAGAGTAGTTTCCTGCAGGCCACTACTCAACAGATGTTTGAAGGGAGCATATGTCCAAAGGATCAGAGCAGCTCCTAGAAATCTGCTTGCCATTTTCAAAAGCATATACTCAGAACTACAAAGAAGCTCATGGGCCCCACTAGGTGCTCCTGTTGCTCCTCCCTTGTCTCGCCCCTGCGAACCACTTGAGTCTTCTGGGAGGAGACGGAGTCCTATGTGCTTGCTATGATCAGCACTGTCTCCTGAATTGACCTCTCTCTCAAAAAGTAATCTGAGTTCATGCTGTCTTGTCTATGTCTCTCTCTCTCACTTTATAAACACCTGTTTCCCATTAAGAAAAATACTTAAGCCATTCTATACAAGAACAGTGTATGCTTCACGTGTTTGAAACAATATTGGAATTTCCAACTGTCAAGGTAATTTTTTTTTTAATTGATGGGGGGGTGGGTTGGGGCAGGAGGGGGGCCGGCGGGCCACTTCTATTGGTCTTTCATTTATCTGTTTTCATCCATCTTTGTTCTTTGGTCCCTGTGGGCCTCCCATCGCAGTGGCCTCTGTTGTCACAGAGCAGTGGCTCTGGGCTCATGTGCTCCAGAGCTCCGGCTCGGTAATCGGACACATGGGTCCAGCCACTCCGCGGCACGTGGGATCTTCCCAGGCCAGGGATCGAACCGGCGCCCCTTGCACTGCAAGGCAGTGTCCTTACCCACTGGACCACCAGGGAAGCCCAGTAATTTTTTTTTTTTTAATGTGTACTGGAAGTCAAGGCCCGTGCACAAGGGTGGACTTTCTTTGGTTAAAACTTGAAAGTTGTATTTGATCAAACATAAACCTGAGGCATCATGTTAACCCTCGGGACATCAGCCGCTCATTCTCCTTCCCCTGTGGTTGGAAGCTTATATTCTGCAAATTGTATTTGATTGTTCGCTGTAGCCTAGAAAAATAACATGTACACTTGCCCTGCTAGAGGTTATCCCAGAACAGAAGAAGTACAACTTGAGTCAATTACGGGAGAAGGCCCTGGGTTGGGGGGTTGAAGTTCTGGTTGGTGAGCAAGGTTCCTTTTCACCTCTCAGGCCTAATGAGAGTAGTTTCCTGCAGGCCACTACTCAACAGATGTTTGAAGGGAGCATATGTCCAAAGGATCAGAGCAGCTCCTAGAAATCTGCTTGCCATTTTCAAAAGCATATACTCAGAACTACAAAGAAGCTCATGGGCCCCACTAGGTGCTCCTGTTGCTCCTCCCTTGTCTCGCCCCTGCGAACCACTTGAGTCTTCTGGGAGGAGACGGAGTCCTATGTGCTTGCTATGATCAGCACTGTCTCCTGAATTGACCTCTCTCTCAAAAAGTAATCTGAGTTCATGCTGTCTTGTCTATGTCTCTCTCTCTCACTTTATAAACACCTGTTTCCCATTAAGAAAAATACTTAAGCCATTCTATACAAGAACAGTGTATGCTTCACGTGTTTGAAACAATATTGGAATTTCCAACTGTCAAGGTAATTTTTTTTTTAATTGATGGGGGGGTGGGTTGGGGCAGGAGGGGGGCGGGCCACTTCTATTGGTCTTTCATTTATCTGTTTTCATCCATCTTTGTTCTTTGGTCCCTGTGGGCCTCCCATCGCAGTGGCCTCTGTTGTCACAGAGCAGTGGCTCTGGGCACATGTGCGCCAGAGCTCCGGCTCGGTAATCGGACACATGGGTCCAGCCACTCCGCGGCACGTGGGATCTTCCCAGGCCAGGGATCGAACCGGCGCCCCTTGCACTGCAAGGCAGTGTCCTTACCCACTGGACCACCAGGGAAGCCCAGTAATTTTTTTTTTTTTAATGTGTACTGGAAGTCAAGGCCCGTGCACAAGGGTGGACTTTCTTTGGTTAAAACTTGAAAGTTGTATTTGATCAAACATAAACCTGAGGCATCATGTTAACCCTCGGGACATCAGCCGCTCATTCTCCTTCCCCTGTGGTTGGAAGCTTATATTCTGCAAATTGTATTTGATTGTTCGCTGTAGCCTAGAAAAATAACATGTACACTTGCCCTGCTAGAGGTTATCCCAGAACAGAAGAAGTACAACTTGAGTCAGAGGATGATGTGGAAAAAGCACAGAATGAAGAGAATATTAGAACAGGACAGTGGGTGCTGATTCCAAGAGCCCAGGGTATTTAAGGGAGACTCCCAGAGCAGCCAGTTCCTGGGTTCTCCTAAGGAGGAGGCATTTGGGAAACAGGTGTGCCTTGCAACCTGCCTGCGGAGGGAGCCGGCAAGGTGGTGGGGGGATAGGGGCAAGGAGGGTAGGCTGAATGAGGGGAATGGCCATGGGGCTTCTTGGAAACACATGTGGATCATACAGAAGGCAGAGGGGCCTCTTCCACACCAGGCAGGGGAATTTGGAGCCGAGGCCTGATGCTATGTGAACTGAGCTTCGGGATGCTGAACAAAGGCGCTATTTCGCTATCATTTTTCTCTGTGCTCTTGAGACACTGACATTTGGAATCCAAAGTATAAATGTCAGCAGAAAGAGGAAGATGAGCATTGTGAAAATAAACACACATGATCTGTCAGAACGCAGCTGACCTAACGCATTTTCTATTAGTTACTTACAGACAGAAGTTCTTTCTAGTCATCAAGTTGAGGGTCATGGGAGGAGTGTGGTCTCTAAGGGACGGTGTGGGCTCTTCCTGCTCCCCCTGGTACTGGCTGCTGACCACAGGTCCCTAGTGGTGACCCTGCTCACCTTGCTTCAGGCCCAGTCTCCTGGGGTATCTCACTGTCCCAGCTGCACTCATCTGAAAGGAGGCAGGAATGCCTGCGGGAAACGGCACTGGCAGAGGTGGTCATGCTTTTGTTTCTTCTGGGTGTGGAGTAGAGTGAGGGGTCCACGGCGAGGAAGCAGCCCTGTGATGTTGTGAGAGGAGGTCTGCAGGGGAGCCATGTCCTGGCGCCTCGAACACCCTCTCCCTGCATGGCAGCCACACTGGAGATGAGTCCTTCATTTTGAATGTGCGCCCCTCTCCCCCGACCTGCTCGATGGCAGAGCTCGTATGAGACGTGGTCCACTAGCACCCACACAGTGTCCCAGCCTCTGTGGCTCATTACAGGCAATGAGAGCAGAGTCTGAGTCTGAAGGAGCCGGAGCCATGGGCGGGCAGCACTGGGAAGGGGGTCCCCATGCCAGGCTGCTTGGATGGGGACCTTCAGCCCTGGTGGTGATGGGGTAGGGGCAACCAGTCGCGATGCCTGGGGGTCCTCGAGCCCCCGAGACTGAAGCCCTTGCGGTATGGAGATGGCTGTGCTGCTGTCTGTGGGCTCCTGGTCAGACAGGTCCCAGTGTACCCCGTTCTATTTCTCTGTGCGCTGAGTTATCTCACGTTAGGGGCATGTTCCTGAGGAGCATGTGAAATTTCTGCTGAATTTGTGTGTCATCACTGAATGTCCCCTCATTTGACCTTTGCTTCACCAAGAGGTTCAGTGAGTGGAATTTCACTTGGTGGTTTTGGGTACCGTAATCCCTTAAGGTCACAGTAGTTGAAGAGACTGATGGATGCCGGAGGGGAAACTGCAGGATGGCATTTCAGGGTGGCATTCTCCCCTCCTCTCTCTGCTCCCAGACACACAAAATCAAGTGTGACAAGTCCACTGGCATCATCGAGATGGTGATGGATCGGTTCACCATTGAGAACGAAGGCACCTACACTGTGCAGATTCACGACGGGAAAGCCAAGAGCCAGTCTTCTCTGGTTCTTATTGGAGACGGTATGCTGTGTGGGAGGTCTTTGTATGTCCATAAAAGAAAATTCACAGCAAATTCTTCTGACTGGAGAGAAGCATGTGCATTACATCTCTGTTTTTTCCCTTGCATATTGGATTTAGCATTCAAGGCTGTCCTAGAAGAGGCTGAATTTCAAAGAAAGGAGTTCCTCAGGAAACAAGGTAGGTGGTGGTCTGACTTCCCCAACACTTGAAGTACACGAAGGTTTAGGATTTGAGTATTTGTCTGGAGCAGATCCTACCTAAGGTCAGACAACTCTGTGATTTTAAATGATTCAGAAGTGAGACCTCTTCTGTAGAAGTTTGGACACTTTTGGTTCCTATATTTCCTCTGTATTTTTTCCTTGCTTCTATCTTGAACAGCCCTGGACTGCCTCGTTTAATCAGTGTTCATATTTTCCTGCAGTGGTAAGGAAAGGGTCCTCCCATTACACATGCAGAGACAGTCCAGCGATGGTAACAGAAAGAATAAACTACAGGGGTGGGTGAGGGGGGCGCTTTGTCAGGAGACACAGGGAGAGAGGGCATGAGACCAACTCCAATGGCCAGGAACTTGTTATTTTATCCCAAATCACGCGAACTTGAACTTTTAGATGTTTTCAGTGTTTAGTTACAAACAACACATTTTAAATATACTGTTTTAAAAATGTATATTATCAATGAGTAGACATAAAGGAAAACGGATAAATTTTTAAAACTGAAATACAGCCCAAGGGTTTGACAAATATTTCTATATGGAATTTCTATAGTTTTTGAAAAATGTTAGAATATAGCTTTTAAAACATAAAATCACGACTGTTTTCATTATTTTAAGTTATTTTTATCTTTAATAGATGAAGATATTTATTTTACTAATTTCTACAGTATAATTTTTTTTTTTTTACAGTATGATTCTTTAACTTTACATTTTACGAAGTCTGGAAGAAGTCAATAAATACTTCCTAAATCTGCTCTGTATTTTTGTGTTGAAGGTGTTATAAGCATATGACTTCTACATGTATCTTAAGTAAAATGATTCTTTTAAATATACATAATTTCATCCTTGACTTCAAATGCCATGTAGATAAAATATCACATGTTGACAGGATGGCTAGGGCAAACTGCTTTTTCTTCCTCACACCCAGAGCAGTTCTCCTATTTTAAGGTTTTTATATACTATGCTGTTAGATGTTCAGTTAGACACATGCCTTGAGAAAAAATACACTATTTCATTATGCTTCTTTCTAAAGAGCAATAGCTGTTAGCCGTCAGTGAGCAGGGGAGACGGGCCAGCCCTGTCCTGTTGGAAAGAGAGCTTTCTGTGCGAGGACTGCTCCCGCTGACGTCAGAGCCCTGAACCCTAGCTGTATTAAGTTGTCTTGGATTCAGAAGTGAGACCTCTTCTGTAGAAGTTTGGACACTTTTGGTTCCTATATTTCCTCTGTATTTTTTCCTTGCTTCTATCTTGAACAGCCCTGGACTGCCTCGTTTAATCAGTGTTCATATTTTCCTGCAGTGGTAAGGAAAGGGTCCTCCCATTACACATGCAGAGACAGTCCAGCGATGGTAACAGAAAGAATAAACTACAGGGGTGGGTGAGGGGGGCGCTTTGTCAGGAGACACAGGGAGAGAGGGCATGAGACCAACTCCAATGGCCAGGAACTTGTTATTTTACCCCAAATCACGCGAACTTGAACTTTTAGATGTTTTCAGTGTTTAGTTACAAACAACACATTTTAAATATACTGTTTTAAAAATGTATATTATCAATGAGTAGACATAAAGGAAAACGGATAAATTTTTAAAACTGAAATACAGCCCAAGGGTTTGACAAATATTTCTATATGGAATTTCTATAGTTTTTGAAAAATGTTAGAATATAGCTTTTAAAACATAAAATCACGACTGTTTTCATTATTTTAAGTTATTTTTATCTTTAATAGATGAAGATATTTATTTTACTAATTTCTACAGTATAATTTTTTTTTTTTTACAGTATGATTCTTTAACTTTACATTTTACGAAGTCTGGAAGAAGTCAATAAATACTTCCTAAATCTGCTCTGTATTTTTGTGTTGAAGGTGTTATAAGCATATGACTTCTACATGTATCTTAAGTAAAATGATTCTTTTAAATATACATAATTTCATCCTTGACTTCAAATGCCATGTAGATAAAATATCACATGTTGACAGGATGGCTAGGGCAAACTGCTTTTTCTTCCTCACACCCAGAGCAGTTCTCCTATTTTAAGGTTTTTATATACTATGCTGTTAGATGTTCAGTTAGACACATGCCTTGAGAAAAAATACACTATTTCATTATGCTTCTTTCTAAAGAGCAATAGCTGTTAGCCGTCAGTGAGCAGGGGAGACGGGCCAGCCCTGTCCTGTTGGAAAGAGAGCTTTCTGTGCGAGGACTGCTCCCGCTGACGTCAGAGCCCTGAACCCTAGCTGTATTAAGTTGTCTTGGTTTCAGACTGAACTGCCACTTTCCTCTTCCCAAAATGGATGCGTGCATATATGTATGCATTTTTCTCCTTTTAAAAAACTCTCTTCTCTTCTCCCCCTCTCCCCAACCAGGCCCACATTTTGCTGAATACCTGCATTGGGATGTTACAGAAGAGTGTGAGGTTCGGCTTGTGTGTAAGGTGAGAAATCAGTTCTCCCCAGGAGGGAGTGAGAATCCCATTCTCAAGACGGGTGAGATGTCAGATCACACGTGTGATAGTTTATTGTCATTTATTTTTAGCAGTTCATGTGTATATATATATATATATAATTTATCTATTTTTAATTGAAGGATAATTGCTTTACAGAATTTTGTTGGTTTCTGCCAAACATGAACATGGATCAGCCATAGGTATACTTTAGAGTGCTCATAACTTGTCTTTATAACTGAAATCTTATAGGAACCAAAAGAAACTTACACCATCTAATTTCATGGGTTACAACAAAGAGGAATCATTAGCTCTTCTTGTCAGGACTTATTTTAGAAATGTATTTGCTATTATTAGAATCAACAGCTTTCCTGTAAGCTTCTGTCTGAAACTGTCTATAATAAAAGTTTTTTGGTTTTTTTTTTTTAGGTCTGTGATTTGAAATCAGAAAAGACTTTTTTTCTCATGAGCCTCACCGATTCACATACTCAATGTAAGATCTCTGTCTTATAGGTTGCAAACACTAAGAAGGAAACAGTTTTCAAGTGGCTAAAGGATGATGTTCTGTACGAAACGGAGAAGCTGCCTGACCTGGAGAAGGGGGTCTGCGAGCTGCTCATACCAAAGGTGTGCGTGTGTGTGTGTGTGTGTGTGTGTGTGTGTAGTGTAAGTCGATTCAGTCATATCTGACTCTCTGTGACCCTATGACTCCTCTGTCCATGCAAGAATACTGGAGTGGGCAGAAGAAAACAGAAGCAAGCAAGACCTTTCCAATCCCTTGCAAGTTCTGCCTTATCTCCGTTTCATGTTAGTTAAGAAAAGTTCAGATTACGTTTTATATTGTCATCAGTTTTCATACGGGAGATACCTGCATTGTGCTTGGTTTCAGACTGAACTGCCACTTTCCTCTTCCCAAAATGGATGCGTGCATATATGTATGCATTTTCTCCTTTAAAAACTCTCTTCTCTTCTCCCCCTCTCCCCAACCAGGCCCACATTTTGCTGAATACCTGCATTGGGATGTTACAGAAGAGTGTGAGGTTCGGCTTGTGTGTAAGGTGAGAAATCAGTTCTCCCCAGGAGGGAGTGAGAATCCCATTCTCAAGACGGGTGAGATGTCAGATCACACGTGTGATAGTTTATTGTCATTTATTTTTAGCAGTTCATGTGTATATATATATATATATAATTTATCTATTTTTAATTGAAGGATAATTGCTTTACAGAATTTTGTTGGTTTCTGCCAAACATGAACATGGATCAGCCATAGGTATACTTTAGAGTGCTCATAACTTGTCTTTATAACTGAAATCTTATAGGAACCAAAAGAAACTTACACCATCTAATTTCATGGGTTACAACAAAGAGGAATCATTAGCTCTTCTTGTCAGGACTTATTTTAGAAATGTATTTGCTATTATTAGAATCAACAGCTTTCCTGTAAGCTTCTGTCTGAAACTGTCTATAATAAAAGTTTTTTGGTTTTTTTTTTTTAGGTCTGTGATTTGAAATCAGAAAAGACTTTTTTTCTCATGAGCCTCACCGATTCACATACTCAATGTAAGATCTCTGTCTTATAGGTTGCAAACACTAAGAAGGAAACAGTTTTCAAGTGGCTAAAGGATGATGTTCTGTACGAAACGGAGAAGCTGCCTGACCTGGAGAAGGGGGTCTGCGAGCTGCTCATACCAAAGGTGTGCGTGTGTGTGTGTGTGTGTGTGTGTGTGTGTGTGTGTGTAGTGTAAGTCGATTCAGTCATATCTGACTCTCTGTGACCCTATGACTCCTCTGTCCATGCAAGAATACTGGAGTGGGCAGAAGAAAACAGAAGCAAGCAAGCAAGACCTTTCCAATCCCTTGCAAGTTCTGCCTTATCTCCCAGTTTGCATCCTGAATTTCCAGTTTGCGAAGAAAATGTATCAGCATGTATTACGTTTTATATTGTAGCATCAGTTTTACACACATACGGGATGTGTTTCATTTGCAGTTGTCGAAGAAGGACCACGGTGAATACAAGGCAACCTTGAAAGACGAGAGGGGTCAAGATGTGTCGATCCTTGAGATAGCTGGCAAAGGTAACTGAGCACCTTCCCCTCCTCTGCACGGAGGTCTACCTGGCCAGCGGGATGAGCCGAGAGATGCGGTCACAGCCGCCTGTGTCCTTAGTGCATGTTGTTTCTTTAGTGGGAACACAGTAGAGGAAGATGGGTTGGGAGCCCAGCTGCACTCAAGCGCTGTTTGAGCGATCTGAGTCTGATATTACTCTGGGTGTCTCTGAAATGCCGTCTTCGTCCACCGACAGGAGCCAAATCCTGTTCCGTGATGAATGTATTAAAATGACTAAAACCGGGATGAAGTGATTCAATTGAATGTAAGGTCAAATGGATGTCGAGCAAAATTTTCTTGTCCTATGTTTAAAAAGTGGATAGAGTAAAAGGATTTATTGCCACATAAGTCCTTTATGGATACCCATTGCCATTTTAATGTTTCATTTTTCAAACAAACATCCTGGTTTTTGGTATCAATTTAATTAAGCATGAAAATGCTGCTGATAAAATTAGACACGTAACGGTGCATTTCCCCCTTCTTTCCAGTGTACGAGGATATGATTTTGGCAATGAGCAGAGTCTGTGGTAAGTAAGCACCTTCTGATTTTCAGGTCATTTGGAGGCTAAACTCTATTTCCTGAGAAGGGCATCTCCCACAGCTGATGGAACCTCAGTGCATCTCCTGTGAACAGACCCAGATTCAATGGCAGGAGAGCGGCTTGTGAACAACAGGCGCAGGAGGCGTTCCTGCTGGGTTGGGCGAGTGGCCCACAGAACAAGAGTCTGCTCTTAGCATCCCCAGGGTTAATGGTTGTGTGTGGCTGCAAAGCAAATTTTTCATGATAAGAGTTAGGGCCCCTCGGGCTTCCCTGGTGGTCCAGTGGGTAAGGACACCGCCTTGCAGTGCAAGGGGCGCCGGTTCGATCCCTGGCCTGGGAAGATCCCACATGCCGTGGAGCAGCTGGACCGGTGTGTCCAATTACCGAGCCGGAGCTCTGGAGCGCATGCGCCCAGAGCCGGTGCTCTGCGACAACAGATGCCACCGTGATGGGAGGCCTACGTGGGCCAAAGAACAAAGATGGATGAAACTAGACAAATGAAAGACCAATAGAAGTGGCCCGCCTGCTCCCCTCCCTCCCCACCCCACCCCCACCAAAATAAATAAATAAATAAATCTTTAAAAAAAAAAAAAAAAAAAGAGTTAGGGCCCCTCAACCATCTCATCCTAAGAATAGGAAACCTGGACAGGTGACCTTCAGGTTCTCACACAAAGGTAGAACTCAGTAACTGTGGGTGCAAACAAACCTGTTATAAAAATCGATGCCGAAGTGACAGTTCTCTGCATGGACCATGCTGTGTGTGTGGGGGGGTGAACACACACACCTGAGAACATGCACATGTGTACATGCCCCTGATGCCTCTCCACGTCTCCATGCTGACTTCTGAGATGCGGAAGGCTGCACTGGAGGCTTGGACTCCTCAGTCAGGTCTGCTGCATCTCGTGACTGTACCTGATGAGACGAGCTGAGGGACCCTGTGAACTTCTGCAGGATCTTACAAGAGACCCACGGTATTCAGATGAAAACTCTGGTCCCTGAGGCGTGGTGTGACCTTTAACCACTAGCAGAGTACCTGGGAGCACTGAAGTTTTCTCGTGTCCCTAGTTTAGGAGCCCAGCCTACCTTCTAATGTCCTTCAGCATGCCCTCCTCATCATGAGATGTGTATTTTAAAACACTACCCACCCAGTTCTTTCACACCGGTAATCCTCAGATTTTGGAAAAATGTCTGAGGTGTATTTTACCTAAAGGAGGCCAAACTTGAAGTGTATACTTTGATTTTTATGTTTACGGAATTCTAAATGTCTAATCAAGGAAGGCTCTATTGTGAAACAGAAACACCAAAGGCAGAACTGACTTTTGGTGTGGCGACCACATAGAGTGACTGGCTAATAAGATACAGATGCTCCTTAAACCTTCAAAATCAAGACTTAGTAAGGATGCAGTTGATGTAAAGTTAAAAACAAGGCGCCGGTTCGATCCCTGGCCTGGGAAGATCCCACATGCCGTGGAGCAGCTGGACCGGTGTGTCCAATTACCGAGCCGGAGCTCTGGAGCGCATGCGCCCAGAGCCGGTGCTCTGCGACAACAGATGCCACCGTGATGGGAGGCCCACATGGGCCAAAGAACAAAGATGGATGAAACTAGACAAATGAAAGACCAATAGAAGTGGCCCGCCTGCTCCCCCCCCCCCCCCCCCCCCCCCCCCAAAAAAAAAAAAAAAAAAAAAACTTAAAAAAAAAAAAAAAAAAAAAGAGTTAGGGCCCCTCAACCATCTCATCCTAAGAATAGGAAACCTGGACAGGTGACCTTCAGGTTCTCACACAAAGGTAGAACTCAGTAACTGTGGGTGCAAACAAACCTGTTATAAAAATCGATGCCGAAGTGACAGTTCTCTGCATGGACCATGCTGTGTGTGTGGGGGGGTGAACACACACACCTGAGAACATGCACATGTGTACATGCCCCTGATGCCTCTCCACGTCTCCATGCTGACTTCTGAGATGCGGAAGGCTGCACTGGAGGCTTGGACTCCTCAGTCAGGTCTGCTGCATCTCGTGACTGTACCTGATGAGACGAGCTGAGGGACCCTGTGAACTTCTGCAGGATCTTACAAGAGACCCACGGTATTCAGATGAAAACTCTGGTCCCTGAGGCGTGGTGTGACCTTTAACCACTAGCAGAGTACCTGGGAGCACTGAAGTTTTCTCGTGTCCCTAGTTTAGGAGCCCAGCCTACCTTCTAATGTCCTTCAGCATGCCCTCCTCATCATGAGATGTGTATTTTAAAACACTACCCACCCAGTTCTTTCACACCGGTAATCCTCAGATTTTGGAAAAATGTCTGAGGTGTATTTTACCTAAAGGAGGCCAAACTTGAAGTGTATACTTTGATTTTTATGTTTACGGAATTCTAAATGTCTAATCAAGGAAGGCTCTATTGTGAAACAGAAACACCAAAGGCAGAACTGACTTTTGGTGTGGCGACCACATAGAGTGACTGGCTAATAAGATACAGATGCTCCTTAAACCTTCAAAATCAAGACTTAGTAAGGATGCAGTTGATGTAAAGTTAAAAACAAGGCTACGGCTTGTTAGGCCGTGCTGCCTGGTCAGCAGCATTCTTGGAAAGCAGGTTCTTGTAATCTGATTCCCTGGAATGTGCATCCTGCTGCCTTTCCTCCCTGTGGTGAGCGGTGGGCGCCAATTAATTATCCATAGGTTCTGGCTGAAGTGAGCCCCGGCTGGCTGTATGGGGCAGAAGGTAACGACCTGTGCAGGCTTCATGATGAGCACTGGGGCCTGCAGGCACTAGGATCTGAGCCCAGACGTTTCTGAGAACTGCTTTCCTTCTGTCCATCCATTCCACAGACAGTGTCTTTCTGTCCTCCCTGCTTGACTGGAGAACCTTCTGGAACATGATCATTTATAGACTGTAACAGGAGTCTGAAAAGTGACCCTCCACTTTAAGTGCCTCTGTTTTTTAAGACTGCAGTGTTTCCATACCTTTTGTGTTCAAGGATGTACAACTTGCTACCCTTGTGTCTGGTCATCTCATGGGGTGAAATGTGGGGAGAAGAATGGTGGAGGAGGAGTTTTTTCATAAAACCATTTTCTGCCTATCTCTTCAGCCAGGAGCAGAGAGAGAGGACTCCAGAGGCCATGGGGTGGGGTGTTCAGCCAGTCGGGCTTTGAACTTAGAACCCTGTGAAGGAACTCCCACCTGTACATTGTTGACATGCATTTTCCAGAAAGCACTGCAGGGGATGGGGTGCCTGGAGGTTCTGTCCCTTCAAGGGGAAGATCATTTTAGCGAAAGCCAGGAGGAGGGAAGGGAAAGATGTAAGAATCCGGGTGTGATCTTGCAGACAGGGCAGACCCCATCAGCATGGGACCCCATCTGCATGGGAGGCTTGTCTGCTGTCTAGTTTGTCAGTGGATGCCTTAGTTATGACTTGATAAACATAGTCAGGGATGTGAGAAGTCCCCTCGGGGAATGTTTTCTTGGGGCCACTTGAACGTCTTTCCTCGTGGAATGTTTTACTTGAAATCAATCAAGACTTAGTAAGGAATGCGGGACCACATGGGTGACTGGCTAATAAGATAGAGATGCTCTTTAAACCTTCAAAATAAAGACTTAGTAAGGATGCAGTTGATGTAAAGTTAAAAACAAGGCTACGGCTTGTTAGGCCGTGCTGCCTGGTCAGCAGCATTCTTGGAAAGCAGGTTCTTGTAATCTGATTCCCTGGAATGTGCATCCTGCTGCCTTTCCTCCCTGTGGTGAGCGGTGGGCGCCAATTAATTATCCATAGGTTCTGGCTGAAGTGAGCCCCGGCTGGCTGTATGGGGCAGAAGGTAACGACCTGTGCAGGCTTCATGATGAGCACTGGGGCCTGCAGGCACTAGGATCTGAGCCCAGACGTTTCTGAGAACTGCTTTCCTTCTGTCCATCCATTCCACAGACAGTGTCTTTCTGTCCTCCCTGCTTGACTGGAGAACCTTCTGGAACATGATCATTTATAGACTGTAACAGGAGTCTGAAAAGTGACCCTCCACTTTAAGTGCCTCTGTTTTTTAAGACTGCAGTGTTTCCATACCTTTTGTGTTCAAGGATGTACAACTTGCTACCCTTGTGTCTGGTCATCTCATGGGGTGAAATGTGGGGAGAAGAATGGTGGAGGAGGAGTTTTTTCATAAAACCATTTTCTGCCTATCTCTTCAGCCAGGAGCAGAGAGAGAGGACTCCAGAGGCCATGGGGTGGGGTGTTCAGCCAGTCGGGCTTTGAACTTAGAACCCTGTGAAGGAACTCCCACCTGTACATTGTTGACATGCATTTTCCAGAAAGCACTGCAGGGGATGGGGTGCCTGGAGGTTCTGTCCCTTCAAGGGGAAGATCATTTTAGCGAAAGCCAGGAGGAGGGAAGGGAAAGATGTAAGAATCCGGGTGTGATCTTGCAGACAGGGCAGACCCCATCAGCATGGGACCCCATCTGCATGGGAGGCTTGTCTGCTGTCTAGTTTGTCAGTGGATGCCTTAGTTATGACTTGATAAACATAGTCAGGGATGTGAGAAGTCCCCTCGGGGAATGTTTTCTTGGGGCCACTTGAGTTCCTTGATGCCTTTGTCAGATTTTCAGATAATTCTGGTGTGCATGTTAGAATGCATACACTTGTGTGACGGTGTGTTTACTTGGAACACGGCAGGGCTTCTTGGCCACGGGGCCTGTCTGCTCTCACCCAGCACAGACTGCTTTCCTTAGATCTGAGTCTATTTTATTTTCTGCAGGAGCCTCTGCCTCTCCACTGAAGATTCTCTGCACCCCAGAAGGAATAAGACTTCAGTGTTTCCTGAAATATTTCACTGAGGAAATGAAAGTGAACTGGTACCACAAGTAAGTGTCCACGTGCTGTGGGCCACGGCCCTGTGTCCATGGGGTGGTGTCCGGACTCACAGCTGGGACATGGGGCTCGTGGCCAAGTCCTTTCGGGACTTTGTTGTTTGGAGAAGGGATGACAGCCATGGGCTAGGGGCAGGACCATCCCAGAAATGGGCGGAGAAGGAGAAAGATAGAGAAGTGCCTAAAGGAGCCAGAGACAGTTCTCTGATCTCTTGGCTTAGACCAGGGTGGTTTCATTGGTGACACATGTTTTGTCTGGAATCTGGCAGAGCTAATAGAAAAAGAATATTCAGAAACTACATTCCAGGTTTACAGTCTGTTGGTTTCTCATTAAATCAATTGAAAAGAAAAGGACCCAAAACCCACTTAATAGAGTAAAGAAGAAAGCAAGCGAGATCAAGGCCTGCACCCAGCAGATTCCTCTGGTCACGTCTGCTGCTGGCTGCCTGTCCAGGTGGGCATGCTCACTATTAAAACACTCAAGACTCTCATGATGGTCTTATGGGTTCATATCCACTGGCTCATACGGTGATCCTATTTTTAATGTTTTGAGCAGAAAATTACCAAATGGCCTAGAAGATTTGATAGGCTCTGTGGGGCCAGCAAGCATATGTTAAGCCACAGTGTATCTTTAAGAACTTAGTATCAGATTTAATTTCAGAAGGTTTTCATAGCTGAGCTGCTGATGCAGTTAGTAAATGTACAACATCCAGAGACACCTATGATGACATCAGCTCTACAGCCTAGTGGAGGCTTCCTCCGAAAGACGCTCGATACTGCCCCAGAGGTGTCTCCCATGCACTGTGTGATTCTAGACTGAACATGTCCTGTGACTTTTCAAAGGGATGCTAAGATTCCGTCCAGTGAGCACATGAGGATTGGCGGGAGTGAGGAGATGGCCTGGCTGCAGATCTGCGAGCCCACTGAGAAGGATAAGGGGAAATACACCTTTGAGATTTTCGACGGCAAGAATAACCATCAGCGCTCACTGGACCTGTCTGGTCAGGGTAGGATCCTTATTCTTTTGCACTGAAGAGTTTTGTATTTTGTGATCAGGGTAAGCTGTATGCTGAAAGGGAAACGACCAATTTTACGGTTTCCATTCAGAGAAGATTACTTCTGAGTCAGTACTTTATTCATGTGGCTACTTGTCTGTGTTCACTGAGCAGACCAGGAGCAGGGCAGTGAGCAAGTGAACGAAAGCTGAGCATGCTCGGACATTACTAATGTGTGGAACATTGCCTTGCAGCTTTTGATGAAGCATTTGCTGAGTTCCAGCAGCTCAAGTAAGACTTGCATGTTTGGCTATTATTCTTCCATCTGGGGTCCTGTTGACAGGGTGTCATTTTGGTTGAGTGTGGGGACATCTGTGGATGCCTCACTGACCCAAGGGATGTGATGTTTCTGGGATGAATTAGTGATTTAAGCCATACCGTATCCAGAAGAAGTGTCCTTCTAGACTATAAATGCATATATCAATTAATTTTAGTTATAACCCTGGGTTACTTTAAATGAATTAAAATGCTGAATTTCTGAAATATGCATAATTATAGCAACACATCATACAGAGCAATTTTTAATATGTTGTATATATAGGTTCTTTTTTAAGACTTTATATTTTTAGGGCAGTTTTGGATGCACAGCAAAACTGAGAGGAAGGTAAAGAAAATACCCACATACCCCTCACCCACTCATATACAGCCTTCCAACTCTCAGCACCCGCACCAGACAGTCCCTGAGTTACAACTAATGAGCCTACATGGACAGGTCACCATCACCCAGAGTCTGTAGTCCATGGTAGGTCTCACTCTTGGTGCTGGACAGTCTTTGGGTCTGGACAGACACATAACAACAGTTACATATGTGAGAACTTTCCTACGCCCGTACTGTTTGAGGCTTACCTCTATTGGAATCATACAGTCTGTAGCCTTCTCAGACTGGCTTCTTTCACTCAGTCATAACCATCTAACCTTCTCCCGTGTTTTTTCATCACTTAAAAGCTCATTTCTTTTTAGCTGAATAATATTCCATTGCTCAGAAAAACATTTTAAAGAATAATTTAGGATTTCTAAACTGTGTCTAAATTTTAGAGCATCCAAAATCGAGAACAGTCTTTTGTCCCATACTAGGCTGTTCAGTGAATATTTGTTGATGGATGAATGGATAACTTAGGTAAACTAGAGACCAACATTTTCAAAAGTATCTAAAAATCTCCAATGCAATCTGGTGTAAAAAAGAAATCTCTTCACCCTGCAAGTGGGAATGGAAGCCTTCTGTGGGTTTCAGCAGCTGGAGGGCAGGGCGGGCGGAGGCACCAGGAGGAGCACGGGCATACAGGTCCCCAGCCCTGTGACCCGGAAGTGCTCCAGGAGAAGCTCCTGTTGCAGGCAGAGCTGTGGAGTGGGTGATGCTTTAGGTCACAGCATTTGCTCATGACTCTTAATTCTCTCCCCTCTGCCTTCTTTAATTTTTAGGGCTGCTGCTTTTGCAGAGAAAAGTAAGTACATGTTTGATAACAACAAGCGCAATAAACTATTTTGGGGGAAGGCTAAAGGGTGCGTGTTTCAAAGTATTTGCTGTGTGCATTAGTCAACAGCAAACCCCTCTCATCTGGCTGGAAGCCCTCACGACTATCCACACCTCCTCCTGCTCTAAGCCGCTCACCTCCTGATGGCAGTCCATCTTCCAGCGCCCTATCCTCCTTCCCCCTTGGTTTCCTTCCCGCTGCCTCCTTCCACCTCCTATTCTGTGTCCTTTTATGAGCTGGTCAGTCAGGAGTGGCCACAGAGGAGACACAGGGAAGCTCACAGGCCCTAGAGGCAGGGCCACATCTGGCATGTGGGGGTTGGGGGGTCAGGGGCAGAGGACAGGATGGAGGGGGGATTGAGGCCATGACCTTTCCTGGGGTTTCTGGGGAAAGGCAGGCAGGTGGGGTACACAAGGCTGGCCGGTTTTAGTGATTTTTCTGGGCTTTTGATGACAGGAGTGTCCTGAGCTGCTGGGCACCCAGCCAGGGTGATTCAGGCAGTGGAATGTCCCCTCCTGGGGGAAGGCAGGTGGAGGAGGCCAGGCCTGACTGGTTGGCACAGGTCACAGGTGGCTCCTGGTGGGCCCTTGGTTGGTGAGGGGATTTCAGACAGGCAGGATTTCAGATGTCAGAACATCACAGCAGACAGAAAATAAAAAACATATACAGTATATGCATATAATACACAACCCTTGCAGAATCTTCTCTCCAGAGGCCAGGCCCTCCAGCTCCTGAAGGAATTACAGGCAGACGCGGTTTGCCCTGTGTTGAGGCCTGGTGACCCTTCATCCTCCAAGCCCCGCACACAGCCCCAGCTTCCTCTAGAGCGCTTCACTCCCCCCACCCCCCGTCCCTGTCGGTATCATGCGCCTCCCACCGGCATCCTGGCCAGGGGTGTACCATGAGCCTTGTTCACTGCCCATCCCTGGAACTCCTCTGCCTCTGCATGCCCAGACCCCCGGGAATGTCCCTGTGGCTGGTGTTCTCAGCCGAGTTGTTTTCCCATTGCAGATCGTGGCAAGGTGATCGGTGGCCTGCCTGACGTGGTGACCATCATGGAGGGAAAGGTGAGGGTGGCGGGGGTCCTCATGGCTGGCCCAGTGTGAGGAGCCGTGGCGGGGGGCGGGCTCTGTGTCCTGTCAGGCCCCAGCTGCCTCTGGGAGCCTCATCTCCCTAAGGAACAGACAGTTTATTCTTCCAAATCCACACAGAGCGCCTCTCCTGCTACGGGACACATTACATGGTGTGTTTGTGGTTCCTGGTGTTTCCAGGCCGGGTGTGCACCTGGCGCTGATGCCACAGGTCCAGGCTTTTCAAGGGCCTGACTGTAGGGCAGACACACCCACACCTGCACGACTCCCCCACCTCTGGTATAGGTGGAGCCACCCTGTCAAGTGTGAAATTTAAAAAAAAATCTCTGCTTCAATTGTCAAGGTCACTTTGAGGTATATAAGGGAACCATTTATTGGAGTTTTGTCACCTGTCACTGGAATTACTAATATCTAATCAGTACTTATATGAGTGCTCCCCACTTCTCAATGGCAGGGGGATGGAGGTATTTGGGAGATTATTTATTGGGCTCAAATACAAGAATTTATAGCCCTTTTCTTTAGCAGCTAAAGAAAGCCTGGTGAGCCATTGCTGCAGGTAATGGCCTGAGAATTAGCACTAGTTTTACTATATCCTGGGCAGAAAGGGTGCTTTGCTGAGTGTCCATCATGCAATTTACTACAAGACAAAATTGTCCCTGAATTTGCCAGAAGAACTAAAGTGAATCCAGAATCTGAATATAAAGGAAATTTAGAAACAGACTATAGAATACCTACTAGAAAACATACAGCTCGATAACCTTCAAATTTTCTCATCAGTTTATGCCATGGGTTAAACCTGGGGATGAACAGAAGAGATTAGCACCTTTCTGTCTCTAGTGGTGCCTTTGTACATAAACAGCATGTTAACTAAACAAAGGATGGGTGGGGCAGATTAGTACCTAACTGGGGCCAAGCGCCCAGTTGCTCAGAGGCCACCTGACTTTTCTTTCTCTAACTCCCCCTCTCTGTCTGCTCTTCCCCCAAGACTTTGAACTTGACCTGCACGGTGTTCGGGAACCCCGACCCGGAGGTGGTGTGGTTCAAGAACGACAAGGACATTGAGCTGAGCGAGCACTTCTCAGTCAAAGTGGAGCAGTCCAAGTACGTCAGCATGACCATCAAGGGTGTGACCTCCGAGGACTCGGGCAAGTACAGCATCCACGTGAAGAACAAGTACGGGGGCGAGAAGATTGACGTGACCGTCAGCGTGTACAAGCACGGGGAGGAGATCCCCGACGTGGTGCTGCCCCAGCAGGCCAAGCCCAAGCTCATCCCGCGTCTGCCTCCTCGCCCACAGGTCCAGGCTTTTCAAGGGCCTGACTGTAGGGCAGACACACCCACACCTGCACGACTCCCCACCTCTGGTATAGGTGGAGCCACCCTGTCAAGTGTGAAATTTAAAAAATCTCTGCTTCAATTGTCAAGGTCACTTTGAGGTATATAAGGGAACCATTTATTGGAGTTTTGTCACCTGTCACTGGAATTACTAATATCTAATCAGTACTTATATGAGTGCTCCCCACTTCTCAATGGCAGGGGGATGGAGGTATTTGGGAGATTATTTATTGGGCTCAAATACAAGAATTTATAGCCCTTTTCTTTAGCAGCTAAAGAAAGCCTGGTGAGCCATTGCTGCAGGTAATGGCCTGAGAATTAGCACTAGTTTTACTATATCCTGGGCAGAAAGGGTGCTTTGCTGAGTGTCCATCATGCAATTTACTACAAGACAAAATTGTCCCTGAATTTGCCAGAAGAACTAAAGTGAATCCAGAATCTGAATATAAAGGAAATTTAGAAACAGACTATAGAATACCTACTAGAAAACATACAGCTCGATAACCTTCAAATTTTCTCATCAGTTTATGCCATGGGTTAAACCTGGGGATGAACAGAAGAGATTAGCACCTTTCTGTCTCTAGTGGTGCCTTTGTACATAAACAGCATGTTAACTAAACAAAGGATGGGTGGGGCAGATTAGTACCTAACTGGGGCCAAGCGCCCAGTTGCTCAGAGGCCACCTGACTTTTCTTTCTCTAACTCCCCCTCTCTGTCTGCTCTTCCCCCAAGACTTTGAACTTGACCTGCACGGTGTTCGGGAACCCCGACCCGGAGGTGGTGTGGTTCAAGAACGACAAGGACATTGAGCTGAGCGAGCACTTCTCAGTCAAAGTGGAGCAGTCCAAGTACGTCAGCATGACCATCAAGGGTGTGACCTCCGAGGACTCGGGCAAGTACAGCATCCACGTGAAGAACAAGTACGGGGGCGAGAAGATTGACGTGACCGTCAGCGTGTACAAGCACGGGGAGGAGATCCCCGACGTGGTGCTGCCCCAGCAGGCCAAGCCCAAGCTCATCCCCGCGTCTGCCTCCTCGCCCACCCAGTGAAGGGCCAGACAGGCGGGCGCTCCCTTCCTGCGGTGATGGCCAGCGTGGCCTGACAGTCCCTCGTGCGCTGTGGTTTTATCTTGGTGCTCAGTTACTAGTAATTTCCGTCCTTCTGAGCAGAGAGGCGAATGCTTCCCTGGAGGTGGTACCACTGTGTCTTCATGCGCTGGACGGGGTGGCCTGGAGGGGAGGTGACACCTTGCTAGGGTTTCCGTCCACACTGGGGTGGTGTCCCCTGGTGCCTGCAGGCCTCGGGGCTCTGAGATGCTGGGGGAGAAGCATGTGTGCCTCTTACTCTTTGCTTTCTCTTCTTGCTTTCAATGAATAAAGCCTCAAAGGCAACTTTTGGTTTCCCTCCTGTACTGCTGTTCCCAGCACATCAGCCTGCTCCTCCCCCCCTCCCCCAATCTGGTCTGGTTAATTATAAGTCCTGGTACAGCTTCACAGCTGGAGCCAGCAGGTGATTTGCTCTGAGCCCCAAGTCCAGGGTAGTGGAGGGGAGATCCAGACCTCCACATAAAGCCCCCTGTTCCCTGCAACTTCCTGTAGGCAGGACAACTCCGGCCAGGGAGGGGCCACTGACTGCCTAGGGCTCCACCGGAACCCCAGCCCACTCCCATGCTGATCCAGGAGGAGCCCCTGCTGGGTGTTAACCTCCGGGACAGACGGACCATGTAAAGGATGACCATGCCCTTACCTGGGCTTGAGCCAACACTTCTAGCCTCCTTCCCAGGGAGACAAATGTACTGCTGTCAGAGGAAAACGTGTGTTTTCACCCAGGAGAGCAGTGACAGTCCACATGTGAATATTAATGACACAGAAAATTAAAAGCCATAAATAGGTTGAGAAATTAAGCTTCATAAAGGCACATTCCCGTTAATGATGGCACAAACAAATGAACAGGCGCGTGTTCGTGACACGTCTGAGAGCATCTCTTTAGTGGATGGATATTTATGAAAGTGCTTTTTAACAGATTGATCCAAACTTTTTTTTAAGTAAATGAAGGTAGGTTTATGTGCCTTTCAAGAGGGAAACGTCTGTAACTGGAGACCGAGGGCTTTGTTTCTGCTTCATGGAAGGTTGTTTCTCGCGTCCGGGGTCCCGGGCTGGTGCCCCACAGGGCTGGACTCTGTGGAGATGGTTTCCAGCAAGCATGACAGCTACATCAGGGATGTGACCAAGGACGCAGGGAGGGAGTCAGGTCCCTTCTCTCATTTCTCACGGAAGGGAGGCGGCCATGGAGCTCAGACCAGCAGGTTCTCCTGTTCTTGCTCCAGCGCCACTGTCTCAGTGTCATTGAGTTTTCAGCTCAGATGAGTGCTGGGGGCTTCCAGTGGGCTTCTCTGTCCTCAGTGCAAACCTGAAAACCCGGTCCAGTCCCTTCCCGTGCCCCATGCTAGACTGGGTTGCTGTAGTTCCCGCTTGGAGTGAAGAGATGAGGTATCACAGCTCTTAGAAATATTCACGCTCAGCCTTGAGGAAACACTCTCAGGATAAATGAACCAACATGAAGAAAATCCTGCCAGCCGGTGCCTGTGCTCGGGCCCCGAACCTCTAGGTGGCACTCAGAGAGCAGGCACTGAATGCCATCTGTGTGGCCTGACCAGATCTGTCTTTCTGCTGCAGACGTGTCGCTTAGTGAATGGAAGATTGTTGAAGGCATTAGGCTCACCCCAGTGACCAGGACAGGTCCGGCAAATTACCATTTCCAGGAAATAGCAGGTCATTTTGAAGGCAATAATATAGCCTCTTAATCTTCACGTGATACACATTAAAAAGTGTTAACACAATTGGCATTTACCAATTACATTGCCAATGACTGAACAAGGGCATTTGCCATCTGCCTCAGTGGAGACTGACCCCGTGCCGACAGCTGCTGACCTTCATCACCCCTTCAAGCAGTTCCAGTGGAGGGAGGCCCTCTATGCTCCAGGGACTCTGATGGGGCAGGTCTTTAGACAGGTGGATGTTTTTAAGAACTAGTTTGTTATCTCAATCCTTGCATCTCCTCATATTTAGAAAAGCACTAAATCCCTTCATGGTGACATCAGATCCTTATGACTAACCAAAAACCTTTTGCTTATTGGTATTAAGCTCTCGCTTCTCAAAATCTTATATATTGACCCTCCTCCTGCTGCTTCTTTGAAGCAGTCTCTCAGAGTTATCTGAGGTGCTGTCTTCTGGGTTGCAGTCCTAATTGTGCCCCAAATAAAACTCAATCCAGGGCTTCCCTGGTGGTCCAGTGGGTAAGGACACCGCCTTGCAGTGCAAGGGGCGCCAGTTCGAGCCCTGGCCTGGAAAGATCCCACGTGCCGCAGAGTGGCTGGACCGATGTGTCCAATCGCCGAGCCGGAGCTCTGGAGCGCATGCGCCCAGAGCCGGTGCTCTGCGACAACAGAGGCCACCGCGATGGGAGGCCCACACGGGCCAGAGAACAAAGATGGATGAAAATAGACAAATGAAAGACCAACAGAAGTAGCCCGCCTGCTCCCCTCCCTCCCCATCCCCCCAAAATAGATAATAAATAAATAAATCTTTAAAAAAAAAAGATGTGACTATTTCGTCCTTATCTTAAAAACAACAACAACAACAAAAAAACTCAATCCACAGCTCTCAAGTTGTTCATCTTATTTTAGCCGACAGAAGGAATAAAACATACCTTGTGAGATGTTACAAGGCTCTTATTACCCCAATGAAGTCATGAAAAGATGTGATCTACCTATGCATTAAGTTTCGTGTATGGATTTTAAATATTCTGTGTTTCAAAGAAGCATGTCAAATGCAGCAGGCTCCCTCATTTTTCAAAGAAGTAAATCACAGCTTTCGAACGTTTCCCGTTAGAGCCAACGATGCTGCAGGGCTGCTGGGCGGGGTAGGGGTGGGGCGGAATCGGAGGAACTGGAGGAGATTTTGGGTCTTCCTGGAGCTGTGCTCACCAGGTGCCCTTGTCTGTCCTTGAGCATTCTCCTAGTGGCTGTTCTGCTTCTCAGTTTTTAAAGGGACTTTCTTAATGATGGGTATTTGCGGGAGGAAGCTGCTGGTTGGCTTGAGCAACTCCTATCACCTGTTTTCTAGTGAACCAATGTGGTTCATTTGGAGGGGCCTCTACTTTTCTACTGTCGTTATCCCCTTGGCTGTATATAGTTAAATAAGAAATGGAACAAAAGCTTGCACATAACCATTACCCTTTTTTTTTTTTTTTCTGGCTTAAAGTAGTTGAAAATCCATTTGAACATCATTTTAGCATAGAATTATGCTGGCATTTTAGCACAGACTTAGGATAGTAATTTTTTTAACAAAGGGGGCATACAAACGAGGTACAGTAAAGGGCTGTGTTAAAAATGAAGGTGAAAATAAAACCATCCCCACCCAGCGCAGCTCTGGGACATCAAGGAAACTTCCCGGTCGCTCTTCTGCGTCCTCTTCATCACCGCTGTCGACTCTAGCTCTCACCCACAAGCCACACTCAGTGATCTGCTTTTATTTCATTCAAGATCTCCGTCTGCTTCTCTGATGACCAAACGCCATTTCTTTCTCGCTTTTACTACACTGCTACAGGAAAGCTGTTAACAGGGCGCACAGCCAGGAGGGCGTGGGGTCTAGTCCTGGTTCCCTCAGAACCAGCTGCCCCGCAGCCCTGGACGGACCTTCTTTATCTGGCTGTGCCTCGGTGTCCTTGTCTGTACAGCGGGGGCCCGCAGTTCTTGAGTTGAGCTCCGCCCACGGACCTCAGGGACGTCACATGACGCCCGCTCCCGGACACGCTCGTGCACTGCTGCCATGACCTCGGCATCTGTCTCGTATGTGGGATGTTCTGAGAGGTTCTTGGGAGTTTTCAGTAGTTCCAAGGTCTCTTTCTTAGATCTGAATCTTAGATGGCCTGTGGCTCTGACGAGGACTCTGATGGGGATCTCAGCTGCCGGCCCCTGGGTGCAAAAGGGCAGTGTGGTGCCCCTGCAGGTGTAGGACCCGGGCTCCGGCAGGTTCCGTGACTCGGTGGTTCAAGGTCTCTTCTTAGCTAGGAATCCATTCCAGGTGCCCTTGTCTGTCCTTGAGCATTCTCCTAGTGGCTGTTCTGCTTCTCAGTTTTAAAGGGACTTTCTTAATGATGGGTATTTGCGGGAGGAAGCTGCTGGTTGGCTTGAGCAACTCCTATCACCTGTTTTCTAGTGAACCAATGTGGTTCATTTGGAGGGGCCTCTACTTTTCTACTGTCGTTATCCCCTTGGCTGTATATAGTTAAATAAGAAATGGAACAAAAGCTTGCACACTACCATGTCCCTTTTTTTTTTTTTTTCTGGCTTAAAGTAGTTGAAAATCCATTTGAACATCATTTTAGCATAGAATTATGCTGGCATTTTAGCACAGACTTAGGATAGTAATTTTTTTAACAAAGGGGGCATACAAACGAGGTACAGTAAAGGGCTGTGTTAAAAATGAAGGTGAAAATAAAACCATCCCCACCCAGCGCAGCTCTGGGACATCAAGGAAACTTCCCGGTCGCTCTTCTGCGTCCTCTTCATCACCGCTGTCGACTCTAGCTCTCACCCACAAGCCACACTCAGTGATCTGCTTTTATTTCATTCAAGATCTCCGTCTGCTTCTCTGATGACCAAACGCCATTTCTTTCTCGCTTTTACTACACTGCTACAGGAAAGCTGTTAACAGGGCGCACAGCCAGGAGGGCGTGGGGTCTAGTCCTGGTTCCCTCAGAACCAGCTGCCCCGCAGCCCTGGACGGACCTTCTTTATCTGGCTGTGCCTCGGTGTCCTTGTCTGTACAGCGGGGCCAGCAGTTCTTGAGTTGAGCTCCGCCCACGGACCTCAGGGACGTCACATGACGCCCGCTCCCGGACACGCTCGTGCACTGCTGCCATGACCTCGGCATCTGTCTCGTATGTGGGATGTTCTGAGAGGTTCTTGGGAGTTTTCAGTAGTTCCAAGGTCTCTTTCTTAGATCTGAATCTTAGATGGCCTGTGGCTCTGACGAGGACTCTGATGGGGATCTCAGCTGCCGGCCCCTGGGTGCAAAAGGGCAGTGTGGTGCCCCTGCAGGTGTAGGACCCGGGCTCCGGCAGGTTCCGTGACTCCGGGGTGGGCCCTGCCTAAGAAGACCATGCTTCAGGCTTTGTCCTCAGGTCCCCACTGAACCACTGAGAGCGTTTAAAGAAACAGGTCACCACTTAGTGATGACGGTGACCTGGAGCCAACAGGTGAGGAAGAGAGAAGCAGCTCACCCTTGACCCTCCCTGCATGAAAGTCAGTTCAGAATGGACGGAGTGCACCAGAGGCTCAGAACTGTGGTGACAGCAAAGGGGTGAGAGGGATTCGGGGTCCAGGGACAAATCTCAGCTTTCCAGTCCCAGGCAGCTCAGCTCTGGGTGAGGAGAGGAAGGGGCACAGTGTGCTGGAGGCGGAGCACGGGCCCCACCTGCAGTGAGGGAGCCTCTGGGTGGGGCATGGTGCTTGCTGCACCAGGAGGCCTGGGCCCTGGGGTCTCCTCCGGTGAGGGGACACACCCCTCCCCTCCACCCCACAACGCCCCTTCAGGACGCCACTCAAGGCTGCCATCTGGTGGCTAGATTGACTTTCTTTTAGGTGCCTCAGACCTTTTGACCCATTGTAAGAAAACGCACAGGCATGTGCTTCCGTATTTTCCCTTCTAAAGATTAAGAGAAGAAAAAAAGTAAAGTGCCCCTGTTGATCACCTGGGCGACCTAAATGAAGGGATGCCTAACCATCCCCTTCTTCCCGATGTCACCACCCTCCCCTCCCCCATGCTGCTTTCACCTGTTTTGCAGTCTTTGGTAAAAATGACCCGTCCCGCCCTGGACGGACCTTCTTTATCTGGCTGTCCTCGGTGTCCTTGTCTGTACAGCGGGCCAGCAGTTCTTGAGTTGAGCTCCGACCACGGACCTCAGGGACGTCACATGACGCCCGCTCCCGGACACGCTCGTGCACTGCTGCCATGACCTCGGCATCTGTCTCGTATGTGGGATGTTCTGAGAGGTTCTTGGGAGTTTTCAGTAGTTCCAAGGTCTCTTTCTTAGATCTGAATCTTAGATGGCCTGTGGCTCTGACGAGGACTCTGATGGGGATCTCAGCTGCCGGCCCCTGGGTGCAAAAGGGCAGTGTGGTGCCCCTGCAGGTGTAGGACCCGGGCTCCGGCAGGTTCCGTGACTCCGGGGTGGGCCCTGCCTAAGAAGACCATGCTTCAGGCTTTGTCCTCAGGTCCCCACTGAACCACTGAGAGCGTTTAAAGAAACAGGTCACCACTTAGTGATGACGGTGACCTGGAGCCAACAGGTGAGGAAGAGAGAAGCAGCTCACCCTTGACCCTCCCTGCATGAAAGTCAGTTCAGAATGGACGGAGTGCACCAGAGGCTCAGAACTGTGGTGACAGCAAAGGGGTGAGAGGGATTCGGGGTCCAGGGACAAATCTCAGCTTTCCAGTCCCAGGCAGCTCAGCTCTGGGTGAGGAGAGGAAGGGGCACAGTGTGCTGGAGGCGGAGCACGGGCCCCACCTGCGGTGAGGGAGCCTCTGGGTGGGGCATGGTGCTTGCTGCACCAGGAGGCCTGGGCCCTGGGGTCTCCTCCGGTGAGGGGACACACCCCTCCCCTCCACCCCACAACGCCCCTTCAGGACGCCACTCAAGGCTGCCATCTGGTGGCTAGATTGACTTTCTTTTAGGTGCCTCAGACCTTTTGACCCATTGTAAGAAAACGCACAGGCATGTGCTTCCGTATTTTCCCTTCTAAAGATTAAGAGAAGAAAAAAAGTAAAGTGCCCCTGTTGATCACCTGGGCGACCTAAATGAAGGGATGCCTAACCATCCCCTTCTTCCCGATGTCACCACCCTCCCCTCCCCCATGCTGCTTTCACCTGTTTTGCAGTCTTTGGTAAAAATGACCCGTCCCGCCTCCCCCCTGGTGGTCTCACCCACTCGTGCCTCTCATCTGAGTCCCAGGGTCTCATTCTCAGTGGTCAGTGCACATGCTCCTGTCCACTACACATTTGCACAGTCCAAGAAAAGGGGGCTCTGCATTTTTTTCCAGTAAGAGTTCACTCCTTGGGCTATTAAGTTCCTGTGTTCAGAGCCCTGGACACCCTGAGAGGCCTGGGAAACCCGGTCAGCCAATGTTCTCAGCTCCATCTCGTCCAGGTCCTCTGCTCCTGCTACAGGGGCCTCACAGTCCTTTAGAAAGTGTAGTCATAGCACTTCTGAGTATTTACTAGAGGAATGTTTCCTACATTATCCTGTCTGCCACGTTTCTCAGGCAGCCTCAGGGAGCGCTTGTATAAAGATGGTGTGTATAAAGATGTGTCTTAATTAAGCACAATTCTTTAACTAAGGGATAAAACCGGGGACATGGGCTCCTGCCCACACAGATTCTCACATGGGGCATGGCATTTGTGGCCATTCAGTCAATCTTAGACTATGTTCTGGGCACAAATGTGATTTCTCGTAGTGCTGTCTGCTCTGAACTTTCTCTCAGGAACACAACTTAGAGATGAGTGGCCGTTTCTGTACAGAGAGGATTTCTTAATTTATCAAACATCATGGTGTTTAAATAAATGATTTCCCTCGTTAGTCGTCTCCGTCTTGGTTACTTCTCTGTTGGTGAATATCGTCTTGAAGGGATCTTCTCTTATTTGAGGCTGTAATGGGGGGATTGCCCCACCTCTCCTCTGGGTGGGGCAGGGGACACACCCCTCCCCTCCGCCCCACAACGCCCCTTCAGGACGCCACTCAAGGCTGCCATCTGGTGGCTAGATTGACTTTCTTTTAGCTGCCTCAGACCTTTTGACCCATTGTAAGAAAACGCACAGGCATGTGCTTCCGTATTTTCCCTTCTAAAGATTAAGAGAAGAAAAAAAGTAAAGTGCCCCTGTTGATCACCTGGGCGACCTAAATGAAGGGATGCCTAACCATCCCCTTCTTCCCGATGTCACCACCCTCCCCTCCCCCATGCTGCTTTCACCTGTTTTGCAGTCTTTGGTAAAAATGACCCGTCCCGCCTCCCCCCTGGTGGTCTCACCCACTCGTGCCTCTCATCTGAGTCCCAGGGTCTCATTCTCAGTGGTCAGTGCACATGCTCCTGTCCACTACACATTTGCACAGTCCAAGAAAAGGGGGCTCTGCATTTTTTTCCAGTAAGAGTTCACTCCTTGGGCTATTAAGTTCCTGTGTTCAGAGCCCTGGACACCCTGAGAGGCCTGGGAAACCCGGTCAGCCAATGTTCTCAGCTCCATCTCGTCCAGGTCCTCTGCTCCTGCTACAGGGGCCTCACAGTCCTTTAGAAAGTGTAGTCATAGCACTTCTGAGTATTTACTAGAGGAATGTTTCCTACATTATCCTGTCTGCCACGTTTCTCAGGCAGCCTCAGGGAGCGCTTGTATAAAGATGGTGTGTATAAAGATGTGTCTTAATTAAGCACAATTCTTTAACTAAGGGATAAAACCGGGGACATGGGCTCCTGCCCACACAGATTCTCACATGGGGCATGGCATTTGTGGCCATTCAGTCAATCTTAGACTATGTTCTGGGCACAAATGTGATTTCTCGTAGTGCTGTCTGCTCTGAACTTTCTCTCAGGAACACAACTTAGAGATGAGTGGCCGTTTCTGTACAGAGAGGATTTCTTAATTTATCAAACATCATGGTGTTTAAATAAATGATTTCCCTCGTTAGTCGTCTCCGTCTTGGTTACTTCTCTGTTGGTGAATATCGTCTTGAAGGGATCTTCTCTTACTTGAGGCTGTAATGGATTCCAGAAGGGAGAGGAGCATTCTGTGAGGGGTAGATAAGGGGTCTCCCAGGTGGCTCAGAGGTAAAGAATCTGCCTGCAGTGCAGGAGATTCAGGTTCCATCCCTGGGCTGGGAAGATTCCTGGAGAAGGAAATGGCAACTCACTCTAGTATTCTTTTTTTTTTTTTTTTTTTTAATATTTATTTATTTATTTATTTTGGGCGGGGGTCGGGTTGGGGAGGGATGGGAGCAGGCAGGCCACTTCCACTGGTCTTTCATTTCTCTGTTTTCATCCGTCTTTGTTCCTTGGCTCCTGTGGGCCTCCCATCTTTGTGGCGTCCATCGCTGCAGAGCACCGGCTCTGGGTGCATGCGCGCCAGAGCTCCAGCTCGGTAATTGGACACATTGGTCCATGTGGCATCTTCCCAGGCCAGGGGTCGAACTGGCATCCCATGCACTGCAAGGCGGTGTCCCTACCCACTGGACCACCAGGGGAAGCCCCACTCTAGTATTCTTGTCTGGAGAATCCCATGGATAGAGTCTGGCAGGCTACTGTTTATAGGGTCACAAAGAGTTAGACGTGCCTGAAGCAATGGAACACACACATGTAAGGGGCAGATAATATGGAACAATCTGAATATCTTGTCATATATAATCCCAGGTAGCGTTAGTGGTGAAGAACCCACCTGCTAGTGCAGGAGACATAAGAGATGCAAGTTTAATTCCTGGGTTGGGAAGATCCCTTGGAGAAGGAAATGGCAACCCACTCCAGTACTTCTGCCTGGAGAATCCTATGGACCGAGGAACCTGGCAGGCTACAGTCTATAGGGTCACAAAGAGTTAGACACGCCTGAAGCAACGGAGCACACATGTGCAACCCCACTCCCGTCTCACATCTTTTTGTGTCTTAGTCTCTGAGTAAGACTCTCCCTGGCCCTGTGTCCTCCAGCTCCCCAACCTGACCACCAAGCAAAGCGCTGACAAAGAGAAAGCTTTGTTTTACTATTCACCTGTATAAAAAATGAACTTCTGTCATTTGCAAGAACAAGGATGAACTTGGAGGGCATTACGCTACATAAAATAAGTCAGAAAAAGACAGGTGCTATATGATATCACTTATATGTAGAATCTAGAAAATATAACAAACTAGTGATTCTAATGAAAAGAAAACTCACAGCTGTAGAGAACAACCTCATGGTTAGCAGTAGGGAAAGAGCAAGGGGAGGGGGTTAAGAGGTATAGACTGTTAGGTATAAAATAAGCTACGGGAATGTAGTGTACAACACAGAGAATACATTCAATGTTTTAGAATAACTATACATGGAGTATGGTCTTCCCACATGGCTCAGTGGTAAAGAACCCGCCTGCCAATGCAGGAGATGCAAGAGATATGGGCTCAATCCCTGGGTCAGCACGATCCCCTAGAGAAGGATATGGCAACCCACTCCAGTGTTCTTGCCTGACGAATCCCATGGACAGAGGAGCCTGGCTGGCCACCATCCATGGGGGAGCAAAGAGTTGGACACAACTGAGTATGCACACACCAATAAATGGAGTGTAAACTTCAAAAATTGTGAATCACTATGGTGTACACCTGGAATTTTTATAATATTGTACTTCAAGTATTCTTCATTAAAGAAATGGAACCATAAAAAAAAAGAAGAAAGCTCCTGACCAGGAACTTTTCTGTGACTTCCTGTTGCCTACAGACCCCCATTCTGACTGCTATGACACAGAATCGTTTAGCCTGGTTTCTGGAAGGTGATTTGTCCAGACCAGGGCTGGCGGGGGATGGTCTGAAGCTGATTCAAGCACATTACACCTATTGAGTGTTTCATTTCTGCCCTCAACTCAAGCTCACAAGTTCCCCAAAGACGTCTCTAGTTGCCATTTACTCTGGGGGCTTAGGAGATGACGGCTCGGCTGTGCAGCGGCTCTTGCTCACATGACTGCTGCAGACACTCACACTGACATGCGCTTTCTGAACAGGTTTCCAGACACACAAGTCACTGCCTGGCTGGTCCTAGCTGGTTGGAGAGGGAGGCGGGGTCCCTGGTATCCTTAGTCTGATTCTCTAGCACCCTCAATTCACCCTCAACTGCAGTGAAAGGGATACTTTTCCTTTTAACTTGGCTAGAAAGATATAAGTAGTATACACAAGACAATAAAATAAATCGAGGGGGTGGAATCTACAGAAAGCAACTGTTCTCAGGGAGTGAGCACAGGTATCCTCAGCTCTGGTCTGGACCCTACTTCTTAGCTAGACGAGGCTCAGTGACCCCTCCCCGGCCATGGGCTCTGACTGTAAACAGGCTCTTGTGGGCATGAGCGGCAGCTGGGAGATGCAGGGTGACCCCCTCGCTCTTCTGGGGGTTTCTGAGGCTGCCTCACCAGACCCCACCCTGCCCTGTAGCTTCTGCCTGACTCCGGCAGGCTCACTGTCCCCCTGACCCAGCGCCTCTCCTGTGAGACACTGACTGTGTGGCCTCTTGATCTCTCTGTTCTTGATTCTAAGGGAGTTTTAGAATCTTCACCTTCCCCTCTGCCCCACCAACTGGCTGGCCACCTTCAGATTGTGTGTAATTAAAACACCATTAGGGGTGGCGTAGAAGGATGTGCACTCATCTATCCTGCAAAATTGCCTGAATTGCAACACGTTCCTGAAAAACCATCGACAGAAGGAGGTTGGATCTGATCACAGAGAGGATACCCCACATCGAAGAACAAAGGAGAAGCCGTGTCAAGACGGTAGGAAGGGCGCAATCGCACTTTTAAAAGTCAAACCTCATACCCGCCAGAGAGGCTGGGTGGGCCAAAGGTGCAAAGCCTGTTGCAGATCAAGACCCGGGAAAGGGGCAGTGACGCCCACAAGGGACTGAGCCAGACCTGCTTCTGGAGGCTCAAGTGCCTCCTTGACAAGTGCCCTTGAGCAGTCCTTGGAAGGACAGTGCCCTCAACTCAAGCTCACAAGTTCCCCAAAGACGTCTCTAGTTGCCATTTACTCTGGGGCTTAGGAGATGACGGCTCGGCTGTGCAGCGGCTCTTGCTCACATGACTGCTGCAGACACTCACACTGACATGCGCTTTCTGAACAGGTTTCCAGACACACAAGTCACTGCCTGGCTGGTCCTAGCTGGTTGGAGAGGGAGGCGGGGTCCCTGGTATCCTTAGTCTGATTCTCTAGCACCCTCAATTCACCCTCAACTGCAGTGAAAGGGATACTTTTCCTTTTAACTTGGCTAGAAAGATATAAGTAGTATACACAAGACAATAAAATAAATCGAGGGGGTGGAATCTACAGAAAGCAACTGTTCTCAGGGAGTGAGCACAGGTATCCTCAGCTCTGGTCTGGACCCTACTTCTTAGCTAGACGAGGCTCAGTGACCCCTCCCCGGCCATGGGCTCTGACTGTAAACAGGCTCTTGTGGGCATGAGCGGCAGCTGGGAGATGCAGGGTGACCCCCTCGCTCTTCTGGGGGTTTCTGAGGCTGCCTCACCAGACCCCACCCTGCCCTGTAGCTTCTGCCTGACTCCGGCAGGCTCACTGTCCCCCTGACCCAGCGCCTCTCCTGTGAGACACTGACTGTGTGGCCTCTTGATCTCTCTGTTCTTGATTCTAAGGGAGTTTTAGAATCTTCACCTTCCCCTCTGCCCCACCAACTGGCTGGCCACCTTCAGATTGTGTGTAATTAAAACACCATTAGGGGTGGCGTAGAAGGATGTGCACTCATCTATCCTGCAAAATTGCCTGAATTGCAACACGTTCCTGAAAAACCATCGACAGAAGGAGGTTGGATCTGATCACAGAGAGGATACCCCACATCGAAGAACAAAGGAGAAGCCGTGTCAAGACGGTAGGAAGGGCGCAATCGCACTTTTAAAAGTCAAACCTCATACCCGCCAGAGAGGCTGGGTGGGCCAAAGGTGCAAAGCCTGTTGCAGATCAAGACCCGGGAAAGGGGCAGTGACGCCCACAAGGGACTGAGCCAGACCTGCTTTGGAGGCTCCAAGTGCCTCCTTGAGCTAGAAGTGCCCTTGAGCAGTCCTTGGAAGGACAGCACTCAGTTTGCTTTGGAGGAGGTTACCATTAACCCGATCACAGAGTTGCCGAGGAGGACTGGAAAGTCTGTGTGCACTGTGATCCGGGAGAGGGGAATAGCGATCCTGCATGTGACTGAGCCAGACTCACCTCTGAGTAACCTGACATCTCCCGCGGTGGCGGGGGTCGACGGTGGCCTGCAGCAGGGTCGGGGTCACTGCGGAAGTGCTTCCCATAGAGCATGTGGGAATAAATCCTTTGTGAGACAGACGCCATTTTCCCTGCTGTAGTTTGGCTGCTGGTCAAACTGCAGGGCTGCTGGTCAAGCTACAGGGAGGGAATTTAACTCCACAAAGGGATTTGGATTAAGAAACTCCCAGGGCCAGCCTGGGAGGGCCTTTTAGTTCTGGAATAGGCCGAAATAAACAAGCAGTCAAAGAGGTCTTCAGATCCAACCACTGCCAGAGGCAAGAAAAAGACTGATAATTCCTGAATAGTCAGCAAGAGACAGAAGAACATAAACACTATTTTCACGTTTTGTCTGAAGCTGGAGTTACTGCTGGATTTTTAAAATTTCATTTTATTCCTTATTCTTTTTTATTGTTTTTTTCTTGTATTGTATTGTTTTGTTTCAACTGTTTCTTTCCCTTTTTTCCAGACCCACTAAGTGCACCCCTAGTTTTTTCTTGCTTTTTTTTTTGGAGGGGCGTGTGAGTGTGGGTGTGTTCATTTCCTCCATTGAATTCTATTGAAGCTACTAATCTTATCAGTAAGACTGAATATATTCAAGTTTACATATATTTTTTTTCTTTTAAACCACACATTTTATTTAGGTATAAACTTGCGGTTCCCATTGGCCTTTTAAGGTTCTGTGGGGGTTGTGTTTGTTTTTATTATTTTTGCTTTGTTTTTCTATATTATTCTATATACTTACCTCTGTTTTAATTAAAAAAAAAATTTCATTTGTACTACTATTTCCTCTATAATTCTTTGCTTTCTCTGAAGCTCCTTTCCTATAGCACTAAACTCTAATACATACAAATCGTTATCTCCCTATATTTAACTTTGTAGTATTATTGTATATTTCTCTTCTATTCTCCCTTTCTCTTTTTCCCTTGTCCCACCATATTTCTTAGTCTGTTCTGTCCTCATTGCCATATCCCCAATGGGGACCCTGCTCTAGCATTATTCTCCAATTGGTGCTCTACTTAGTTGGTTATTAACTGGTGGATATCATTCTTTGTTTTCTCTATTTGCCGTGCTAATGTATTGTACTGTATTTTTGGTTGGAATGCTTGGGTTATGTTACAGCTGTATTGTTTGTGTGTATAATTCAATATGCTAGATAGTATTTGCATAATATTTTAATTGCCATTTGTCAAAGGTATACCTTCTGTTTCTCATTTGCATATATATGTTTTAATATTATTTAATGCCATAACAAACCAGCCATGAAATCTTCATTCCCTGGTCAGGCAACAAGCACCAGGGCTTTAGGGAGGGAGCACTGACTCCAAAACCCTACAATACTAGAGAACGCCTAACACTAGAGAGCAGTATACAAGTGAGAACACCAACAAAGGTAATAACTTGTATGTAAGTCCTGACATCACCCAATCACCAGCATCACCAAGAATAAGAAGCCCCATCCAAACAACAAACACCAACAGACGTAACTCAAAGTCTGGGAAAAGGAAATCCCAAACAGAGTCAGTTAAAAAATTAATAATAACAATGAAATGGCAGAGAAATACCACACAAGTGAAGGAACAATCTATAAACACACAAGATCAAATTAATGAAGAGAATTTGGACAAACTTTCTGAAAGTGATTTCAGAAGAATGATAGTAAAGATGATCAAAGACACTGAAAACAGAATGTCAGAGAAATTGCAAGACACAACTAACACACAGAATAAAGAAATACAAGAACTTACAAAAAAACTAACAGAGACAAACAACTCAATTGCTGAATTCAAAAACACTGTAGAAAGAATCAAGAGCAGAGTATCTGAGACAGAAGACCGGATAAATGAGCTAGAAGTTAGAATGGTGGAAGTAACTGCTGAAAAACAGACTCTAGCTCAAAGAATGAAAAGAGCGGAGGATAGCCTCAGAGACCTCTGGGATAGTATCAAATGCACCAATATTCGAATTATAGGGGTTCCAGAAGAAGAAGAAAAAAAGAAAGGCTATGAGAAATTTTTTGAAGAGATTCTAGTTGAAAGTTTCCCCAACATGGGAAAAGAAATAGTCAATCAAGTCCAAGAAGCACAAAGAGTACCATACAGAGTCAATCCGAGAAGAAACACACCAAGACACATATTAATGAAGCTAACACAAATGAAACACAAAGAATTCTCAAAGCAGCAAGGGAAAAGCAACTAGTGACATACAAGGGAAAGCCCATACGTTTAACAGCTGATCTTTCCACAGAAACTCTGCAGGCCAGAAGGGAATGGCAGGACACATTTAAATGGCTAAAAGAGAATAATCTGCAACCAAGAATCCTCCACCCTGCAAGGATCTCATTCAAAATGGATGGAGAAATCAAAAGCTTTACAGATAAACAAAAATTAAAAGAATTTACTCACACCAGACCAGCCTTACCACAAGTGTTAAAGGGACTTATATAGACAACAAGTATAAAAGAAGGAGAAGATCCACAAAACAAACCCATCATAACATCTAAGAAGATGCAACAGGATCATTTGTATCAATAATTACTTTGAATGTAAACGGGCTAAATGCCCCAACCAAAAGACACAGACTGGCTGAATGGATCCAAAAACACGACCCATACATATGCTGCCTCCAGGAAACTCACTTCAGACCTAGAGACACTCATGGACTGAAAGTGAGAGGCTGGAAAAAGATATTCCATGCAAATGTAAATCAAAAGAAAGCTGGAGTAGCAATCCTCATATCAGACAAAATAGACCTCAAAATAAAGAAGATTAGAAGAGACTAGGCAGGACACTACATAATGATCAAGAGATCGATCCAAGAAGAAGACATAACAATCATAAATATCTATGCACCCAACACAGGAGCACCCCAATACATAAGACAAAAAAATAAGAATAAAAAAGAGAAAAAGAAAAGTATCTGAGACAGAAGACCGGATAAATGAGCTAGAAGTTAGAATGGTGGAAGTAACTGCTGAAAAACAGACTCAAGCTCAAAGAATGAAAAGAGCGGAGGATAGCCTCAGAGACCTCTGGGATAGTATCAAATGCACCAATATTCGAATTATAGGGGTTCCAGAAGAAGAAGAAAAAAAGAAAGGCTATGAGAAATTTTTTGAAGAGATTCTAGTTGAAAGTTTCCCCAACATGGGAAAAGAAATAGTCAATCAAGTCCAAGAAGCACAAAGAGTACCATACAGAGTCAATCCGAGAAGAAACACACCAAGACACATATTAATGAAGCTAACACAAATGAAACACAAAGAATTCTCAAAGCAGCAAGGGAAAAGCAACTAGTGACATACAAGGGAAAGCCCATACGTTTAACAGCTGATCTTTCCACAGAAACTCTGCAGGCCAGAAGGGAATGGCAGGACACATTTAAATGGCTAAAAGAGAATAATCTGCAACCAAGAATCCTCCACCCTGCAAGGATCTCATTCAAAATGGATGGAGAAATCAAAAGCTTTACAGATAAACAAAAATTAAAAGAATTTACTCACACCAGACCAGCCTTACCACAAGTGTTAAAGGGACTTATATAGACAACAAGTATAAAAGAAGGAGAAGATCCACAAAACAAACCCATCATAACATCTAAGAAGATGCAACAGGATCATTTGTATCAATAATTACTTTGAATGTAAACGGGCTAAATGCCCCAACCAAAAGACACAGACTGGCTGAATGGATCCAAAAACACGACCCATACATATGCTGCCTCCAGGAAACTCACTTCAGACCTAGAGACACTCATGGACTGAAAGTGAGAGGCTGGAAAAAGATATTCCATGCAAATGTAAATCAAAAGAAAGCTGGAGTAGCAATCCTCATATCAGACAAAATAGACCTCAAAATAAAGAAGATTAGAAGAGACTAGGCAGGACACTACATAATGATCAAGAGATCGATCCAAGAAGAAGACATAACAATCATAAATATCTATGCACCCAACACAGGAGCACCCCAATACATAAGACAAACACTTTCAGACATAAAAGAAGACATCGACACTAACACAATCATAGTAGGAGACTTTAACACTCCCCTCACACCAATGGACAGATCATCCAAACAGAAAATTAATAAAGAAACACAAGCCTTAAATGCCACACTAGAAAAGATGGACCTCATCAATATCTGTATGACATTCCATCCAAAAGCAGAAGAATACACTTTCTTCTCAAGTGCTCACGGAACATTCTCCAGAATAGCACATCTTGGGCCACAAATCAAACCTCAGTCAATTCAAGAAAACTGAAATTATATCAACCATCTTCTCAGACCACAATGCAATGAGACTAGAGATCAACCACAGGAAAAAAACCGCTAAAAACACAAACACATGGAGACTAAACAACACAAACCTAAAAAACCAACTTATTACCAAGCAAATCAAGAAATAAAAAAATTCCCAGAAGAAAATGACAATGAACACACAACTGTGCAAAACCTACGGGATACTGCAAAAGCAGTTCTAAGAGGGAAGTTTATACCAATTCAATCCTACCTCAAGAAACTAGGAAAATCTCAAACAGATGACCTTATTTTACGCTTAAAACAACTAGAGAAAGAAGAACAAAAACACCCCAAAGCCAGCAGAAGAAGGGGAATCATAAAGATCAAAGCAGAAATAAACGATAAAGAAATGAAAGAAACAATAGTAAAGATAAATAAAACAAAAAGCTAGTTCTTCGAAAAGGTAAATAAAATCGACAGACCACTGGCCAGACTCATCAAGAAAAAGAGAGAGAAGAACCAGATCACCAAAATCAAAAATGAAAAAGGAGAGATTACAACAGATAATGTAGAAATCCAAAGGATTCTAAGAGACTATTATGAACAACTCTATGGCAACAAACTGGACAACCTGGAAGAAATGGACAGTTTCTTTCTTCTTTTTTTTTTTTTTTTTTTAAGATTTATTTATTTATTTATTTTTGGGCAGGGGTTGGGTTGGGGAGGGAGGGGAGCAGGCGGGCCACTTGTATTGGTCTTTCGTTTCTCTCTGTTCATCCGTCTTTGTTTTTTGGCTCCTGTGGGCCTCCCATCGCAGTGGCGTCTGTCATTGAAGAGCGCCGGCTCTGGATGCATGCGCTTCAGAGCTCTGGCTCGGTAATTGGATACATGGGTCCAGCCACTCCGCGGCATGTGGGATCTTCCCAGGCCAGGGCTCGAACTGGTGCCCCTTGCACTGCAAGGCGGTGTCCTTATCCACTGGACCACCAGGGGAAGCCCTGGACAGTTTCTTAGAGAAGATTAATCTCCCAAGACTCAACCAGGAAGAAATAGAAACTATGAACAACCCAATCACAAGCTCAGAAATCAACCTTGTGATCAAAAATCTACCCCAAAATAAAAGCCCAGGGCCAGATGGTTTCACAAGTGAATTCTACCAAACATTTAAAGAACAGCTAATGCCTGTACTTCTAAAACTCTTTCAGAAAATTGCACAGGAAGGAACACTTCCAAACACATTCTACAAGGCCGCCATCACCCTGATACCAAAGCCAGGCAAAGACAACACACACACACAAAATTATAGGCCAATTTCACTGATGAATCTAGATGCCAAAATCTGCAACAAAATCCTAACAAACAGAATTCAACAACACATCAAAAAGCTCATTCATCATGATCAAGTTGGGTTCATCCCAGGCATGCAAGGATTCTTCAATATCTGCAAATCAATCCATGTGATACACCATATCAACAAATTGAGACCAAAATCACATGATTATCTCAATAGATTCAGAAAAAGCCTTCGACAAAGTACAACATCCATTTATGAGAAAAGCTCTTCAGAAAATGGGCATAGAAGGAACCTACCTCAACATGGTGAAAGCCATATATGAAAAGCCCACAGCAAACATTATCCTCAATGGTGAAAAACTCAAAGCATTTCCTCTAAGATCAGGAACAAGACAAAGGTGTCCACTTTCACCACTACTATTCAACATAGTCCTGGAAGTTCTAGCAACAGCAATAAGAGAAGAGAAAGAAATCAAAGGCATCCAGATTGGAAAGGAAGAAGTCAAACTCTCTCTATTTGCAGGTGACAGGATATTATACATAGAACATCCCAAAGACACTATTACAAAACTACTAGAGTTAATCAGCGAATTCAGCAAAGTCGCAGGATACAAAATCAATATGCAGAAATCACTGGCATTCCTATACACAAACAATGAAAAGTCAGAAAACGAAATCAAAGAGGCAATCCCCTTCACCACAGCAACCAAAAGAATCAAATATCTAGGAATAAACCTACCCAAAGAAACAAAAGAACTGTACACAGAAAATTAGAGACATTAAAGACGACTTAAACAGATGGAGAGATAGTCCATGTTCTTGGGTCGGAAGAATCAATATTGTGAAAATGACCATACTACCAAATGTCATCTATAGATTCAATGCAATACCTATACAACTACCATTGACATTTTTCACAGAACTAGACCAACGAATGACACAGTTCATATGGAAACACAAAAGACCTTGAATAGCCAAAGCAATCCTGAGGAAGAAGAATGGAGCTGGAGGGATCAGCCTCCCCAACTTCAGACTCTACTACAAAGCAACAGTTATCAAGACAGTATGGCACTGGTACAAAAACAGAAATATCGACCAATGGAACAAGATCGAGAACCCAGAGATAAACCCACGCACCTATGGGTACCTTATTTTTGACAAAGGAGGTGAAACTATAAAATGGGACAAAGACAGCCTCTTCAACAAATTGTGCTGGGAAAATTGGAAAGCTACATGCAAAAAAATGAAGTTGGAACACTCCCTGACACCATGCACAAAGATCAACTCAAAATGGATTAAAGACCTAAATGTAAGGCCAGAAACCATCAAACTCTTAGAGGAGAGTATGGGCAAAACCCTCAAGGACATAAATCAAAGCAAGATCTTCTCTGATCCACCTACTAGAATAGCAGAACTCAAAAGAAAAATGAACACGTGGGACCTAATGAAACTTAAAAGCTTTTGTACAGCTAAAGAAATTACAAAAAAGTTCAACAGACAGCCCATAGAATGGGAGAAAATCACAGCAAATGAAACAACAGACAAAGAATTAATCTCCAAAATCTACAAGCAACTCAGACAACTCAGCACTGGAAAAACGAACAACCCAATCAAAAAATGGAAAAAGGACCTAAACAGACACCTCTCCAAAGACAACATACAGATGGCCCAAAAGCACATGAAACGATGCTCAACTTCACTTATAATTAGAGAAATGCAAATCAAAACTACAATGAGATATCACCTCACATCCGTCAGAATGGCCATCATTCACAAATCGACAGACAATAAATGCTGGAGAGGCTGCGGAGAAAAGGGAGCACACCTGCACTGCTGGTGGGAGTGTAAATTGATACAGCCTCTATGGAAGACAGTCTGGAGATTTCTTAAAAAACTAAAAATAGAAGCACCCTATGACCCAGCAATCCCACTCTTAGGCTTATACCCTGATGAAATCAAATCTGAAAGAAGCACCTGCACCCCAATGTTCACTGCAGCTCTCTATACAATAGCTAGAACATGGAAGCAACCTAGATGCCCATCGACGAATGAATGGATCCAAAAGCTCTGGTACATACATACAATGGAATACTACACAGCTGTAAAGAGAAATGCAGAAGAATCAGCCCTAATGAGGTGGCTGGATCTAGAACATATCATAAAAAGTGAAGTCAGTCAGAAAGAGAAGGACAAAGACAGTATATTACCACATATATATGGAATCTAGTAGGATGGTGATGATGGCACACGCAGTGAAGCGACGGAAAGACAGACATGGACAGTGGACATATGGACATTGTGGGGAAGGAACAGAGGGTGGGAGGCGTAAAGGAAGTAGCATGAAGGCCTGTACTATCATAAGTGAAGAAAATAGCTCTAGTCATTGCTCTGTGAGAAAAGGGGACCCTTCAGGGGTGCTGCGTGATGGTCGGGAGAGGTGGGAAGGGGGAGATATACATATGACTAATCTGGGAACATGCATATCTGTAAACAACAAAACTCTGTAAAAGTTAAAAGTAAAATAAAGGTTTTTTTTTTTTTTTTAAAAAAAAAAAAAAAAAAACCATTAGGGACAATGAGCCTCATCCGCTAGTGATGGATACCTTATAATCACTTCTCTTATGCTTTTGCTCGTCTTTCTAAGATGCTAGATTTCCGCTGAGTGATGAGGGGTCTGTCAGGTATGGGGTGGACGGAACACCCAAGAAGTCAGAAGGGTCAGTGGAAAAGGTGAAGCTCTGGTACAGACTGAATGATTAGAAAATTCTCTTACTGTTATTTTTTATACTTTAATTTTTGGTCTCTTTTTATTTGCTTTTTATTTATTTATTTTCATCTATCTTTACTCTTTGGCCTGTGTGGGCCTCCCATCACAGTGGCCTCTAGTTTCAGAGCACTGGCACTGGGTGCATGCGCTCCAGAGCACTGGCTCGTAATTGGCCACACCGGTCCAGCTGCTCTGTGGCACGTGGGATATTCCCGTGCCAGGGATCAAACTGGTGCCCCTTGCACTGCAAGGCAGACTCTTTACCAACTGGACCACTAGGGAAGCCCTGTAATAATCACTTTAAGTTCACAAACATTTAGAGAGGTGGAACTTACATAGGTTTTGTACTCTGTGCGGTTTCCATGTGACAAATAAAATAAGAGGTTGACAGGCAAAGGAAGTGATCGTAGATAAAGCTAGAAACATGAAATCAAATAAAACACTTCTTCTATCATTCAAAGTACACTTTAAAGTGACTGACTTTATGTACATAAAGTGCAAGCAATCTAGCTCCATGTAGAATAACATAAGCAGAAGAGAGTTAATATATTTTTATGCAACTTGCACCAACTATGGGAAGTGGTGTTAAATTTCTAAAGGAGAGTGGGTGTCGTGAGAGATTGACTTTCCCTAGGCATGAAGAAAACCCAGAACCGGGCCACTTGTTGTTGGAGTTGGCACCACCCCTCCAGCACAAACATGCTGCTGCCCTGTGGAGGGGCTCCCTGAGCAGCAGGTTCTCCTGGCTTCTCCCCAGATCAGAGGGCTCATGGCTCCCATCTTGGACGGATCCTGGAGCCTCTCCTGGATCTCACTTTGGGAGGGATGGCTGGAGAAGCTTGTGCAGTGATGCTATAGGAGGTGGGTGCCCTCAGTGATTCTGACTGGGGTGCAGAAGCCACTTCTCTCCAGTTGGTGCTATTTCTAGAACCTTCTGGAATGCTGAAGTCTGCCTTTATGGGTCACTGTATTGTTGACTCAGGAGGGAACGTCCTCCTGGTTGACTGACCAGTGTTCACAACCGCTGGTTAGTGTTTCAAGTGCCAGATGTTGAGAGCTCAGCAGCAATCACTCCCCAGTTTATTTTCATCACAGATTGTGTGGATAATAAAAATGACTGAAGCTGTCACCAACGTCACCTCATTGAGGTGAAGGCCTTGAAGTAAATCACCTCTGTTCTCTCTGGCTTCCCCCCTTCCCTTTGTGAAGTCGAAACAGCAGCTCTTGGCAGGGTGGTGACTGAAAGACTACTTGCCCTGTTGACAGAGGCGACACAGGGCCGTGTGATCCTCAAACCCACGGCGTCTCCCCTCCGTTTCTGGTTCACAGAGACGGCACCACCTGTGAATTTTCAAACTTCGTCAGCTTCAGACTTAACTAATAGGTGACTTCACTTCCTTTCCTTGAGCTCTGCCACATGCATGTCTAAGCACTCGAGACTTAGCAGGGAGCTGACGTTTTGTTAATCCAATTTCCCAAGTCAGATGCAGGAGACGATGGCTCAGACACCCATCCTTTTGACAGGGAGCGTGAGCTGTCTTTTTGAAAACGTTAACCATTTGTACCCAGTGTTGTCACTGCCTATTTCAGAATGAGGAGGGGAGAAGCTTTATTTTTAGAGCAGCCACCGTCCTGGGCTGTGAAGGATAACGAAGAGACTGCTGTCTCTGGGAGAACTGGTGCCAACTTTCTTCCAGAGATGGAGAGGGCGAGGGCATGGCGACAATTTTAGCAGGAACTCGCACAGCACAGCTCGGACAGTCCACGCCCGCCAGCTGTCCCGCCGGCCTCCCCGACCGAATGCGGCCGGCAGCGCCCCTGCCTGATGAGTGCACTCCTGGGTGGCTTTTATGCAACTCGACCGGCTATAAATACCCCCGCGTCCTGGGCCCTCTCAGCCCATGTGTCAGGCCACAGCCTTGGCCTCACAACTTCAGGAAATTCATCCGTGAAAAGTCAAATGCCTCTTTCTCCTGCGTTGGCCTTTGAAACTCGGTATAATTCCTGCTCCTTCAAGTACTGTGTGGGCAAGACTGTTTAGCTGGTGTACAGATTTTTCTTTACAGTAATATTTAGTATTATTAATGTTATTAAAATTAAAATAATATTTAAAATTAAATTTTGTCCATGAAGTTTATGTCAAAGTAGAGGAAAGTGGAGAAATCAGGAGAAAATACATGAGAAGTGTGCGTGTTTGTTTTGTGTGTGTGTATGTATGTATACACGTTGTGTGTCTGTACCATTTTTAGATTCAATGGTTTGTGTGGATCAAACATTTCCTCTAGATTTTGTTATTTTTCATTATTTGAATGAAAAATAACATGCACTCACCATATGCATAATACATGTTTATTTCTAAATAATTAATATAGTTGAAAAAATCTCATGGACTCTAATTTACCATCTTATCTACTAAGTAAACAAAAGTAAAGTTGTTTAATAAAAACAGTTATGACCATGCTGTTAACAGTCTTCTACAAACTTACTGGAAAGCACACATCCCTACACTCTTGTGGAGAGTGAATTAATAAACATGTGGGTCTCTCTTTGCTCTGCCTCCAATTTTAGATAATCTATTTGTATTTCTATCTTTTGAATATACAGGGCATATGTAATAAAGGTGTCTTTTGAGGCACCTTAGAATAGATGGGAAATTAGATTTTCAACCAGCTGGAGAGGGTGTGGAGGAAAGAGCACCTATGTGCGCTGTCAGTGGGAATGTGCGTTAGCGCTGCCTTCATGGCATTTTGTAAGTAGAATTTAAAGCTATGTTACATGTCTACCTTATATTTGCTTTATATTTATATACTCATTTCTATTTCTAATAGTTTATTTACGTAGCATTTGTTTTATAGAGTATGCATATTTCTCATGTTCCACATTTTAAACTATTGAAAGTAACAGAAAATTGTAAAAAAATACTGGAAAGTGGTCGAAGGAAAATAAGCCTTTGCTCATTTTTATTCCAGCTTTCTTTTGTGGTCAAACCAGGGCAGCAGTGCTAAGAAACTGATTCATGTTCTTCCACATAGGTATAGAGGATTAATAACATTTTGAATTATTCTGTCTATGTATCTATGTGTTTATGTACCTATCTATTAACTATCTGGATAATATACTGATCACTTCTGTATTGATCTACTATTTATCTATCTTCTCTCTATTCATCCATTCATCTGGCCAATCTATCCCATTTCTCATTTCAAAATGTCTAGAGATAATTTAGAGTGATAGGCAGCTGAGTCAGAGAGAAAACAAGAAGGGAATACTAACATCAACCAGAAATACAGGGCAATCCACGTGGCGGAGAGAACTGACACAGAGATTAAACGTGGCAGTAACTTATCCCTGAGCTCACAGCATCCAAATACAGTAAGGAAATCTGTTGCTATTGTTTAGTTGTTAAGTTGTGTCTGACCCTTTGCAACCCCTGGATTGCATCATGCTTGGCTTCCCTGTCCTTTACTATCTCCCTGACTTTGTTCAACTCATGTCCACTGAGCCAGTGATGCCATCCAACCATCTCATCTTCTGTTGCCCTCTTCTCCTCTTGCCTTCAATCTTTGCCGGCATCAGGGTCTTTTCCCAAAGAGTCAGCTCATCATATCAGGTGGCCAAAGCACTGGAGCTTCAGCTTCAGCACCAGTCCCCCAGTGAATATTCAGGGTTGATTTCCTTTAGGATTGACTGGTTTGATCTCCTTGCAGCCCAAGGGACTGTTAACAGTCTTCTCTAGCACCACAGTTTGAAAATATCCATGCTTCGGTGCTCAGCCCTTTTTATGGTCCAGCTCTCACATCCATACATGACTACTGGAAAAACCATAGTTTTGACTACACGGACCTTTGTCAGCAAAGTGATGTGTCTGCTTTATAATTTAAAACTATGTTACATCATTTTTGCTTTATATTTATATACTCATTTCTATTTCTAATAGTTTATTTACGTAGCATTTGTTTTATAGAGTATGCATATTTCTCATGTTCCACATTTTAAACTATTGAAAGTAACAGAAAATTGTAAAAAAATACTGGAAAGTGGTCGAAGGAAAATAAGCCTTTGCTCATTTTTATTCCAGCTTTCTTTTGTGGTCAAACCAGGGCAGCAGTGCTAAGAAACTGATTCATGTTCTTCCACATAGGTATAGAGGATTAATAACATTTTGAATTATTCTGTCTATGTATCTATGTGTTTATGTACCTATCTATTAACTATCTGGATAATATACTGATCACTTCTGTATTGATCTACTATTTATCTATCTTCTCTCTATTCATCCATTCATCTGGCCAATCTATCCCATTTCTCATTTCAAAATGTCTAGAGATAATTTAGAGTGATAGGCAGCTGAGTCAGAGAGAAAACAAGAAGGGAATACTAACATCAACCAGAAATACAGGGCAATCCACGTGGCGGAGAGAACTGACACAGAGATTAAACGTGGCAGTAACTTATCCCTGAGCTCACAGCATCCAAATACAGTAAGGAAATCTGTTGCTATTGTTTAGTTGTTAAGTTGTGTCTGACCCTTTGCAACCCCTGGATTGCATCATGCTTGGCTTCCCTGTCCTTTACTATCTCCCTGACTTTGTTCAACTCATGTCCACTGAGCCAGTGATGCCATCCAACCATCTCATCTTCTGTTGCCCTCTTCTCCTCTTGCCTTCAATCTTTGCCGGCATCAGGGTCTTTTCCAATGAGTCAGCTCATCATATCAGGTGGCCAAAGCACTGGAGCTTCAGCTTCAGCACCAGTCCCCCAGTGAATATTCAGGGTTGATTTCCTTTAGGATTGACTGGTTTGATCTCCTTGCAGCCCAAGGGACTGTTAACAGTCTTCTCTAGCACCACAGTTTGAAAATATCCATGCTTCGGTGCTCAGCCCTTTTTATGGTCCAGCTCTCACATCCATACATGACTACTGGAAAAACCATAGTTTTGACTACACGGACCTTTGTCAGCAAAGTGATGTGTCTGCTTTTTAATGCACTGTCTAGGTTTGCCATAGTTATTCTTTCATGAAGCAAGCATCTTTTAATTTTGTGGCTGTAGTCTCCACTCACATTGATTTTGGAGCCAAAGAAAATGAAATTTGGCACTGCTTCCACATTTCCCCCATCTATTTGCCATGAAGTGATGGAACAGGATGCCAGGATCCTAGTTTTTTGAATGTTGAACTTTAAACCTGCTTTTTCATTCTCCTCTTTCATCCTCATCAAGAGGCTCTTTAGTTCCTCTTTATTTTATGCCATTAAAGTGGTATCATCTGCATATCTGAGGCTGTTGCTATTTCTTCTGGCAATCTTGATTCCAGTTTGTGAGTCATTCAGCCTGGCATTTTGCATAATGTACTCTGCATATAAGTTAAATAAGAGCGAGATGCAAGAAACATGGAAGCAATTCTATGGATGCTGAGTCCCTTGATGTTCGGGGAAAGGTAGGAGAAGGGAAAACAGCTTTGATCTTAAAAGGTTTATATTTAATTCAAGTTAAAAAAAGGCACACAATAAAACCACCAACCTAGCTGCCCAGCATACTACTTCAATATCTCATTGCAAAAATAGCCTATAAATATGAAGAGACATGGTACTATTGAAATGTGAACAAGCGGTTTTGAGAGGTAATTCATGGTGATTTCTATAGATAACAGATGTGTTGCTGTTTAGATCTGGCTGGAATTACGGCCCACGGATCACGGGTGTGATTTGTGTGGCTGTAATCTGCCCCCCTATGAATCATGCAGTGCTGTGTTTCCTGCAGACTCTCCCTGCTCCGTTCTCAGACAGTGAGCATAAATCTCGGAGAAGTAGCTACACTTAAGCACGTTGAGTGTGATGGAGGAGAGCTGATGCATATTCATGAGAGACAGGAATGCATGGGAGGGGATGGGTAAACACAGCAGTGAGAGCAGTGAGAGCTGAGTGTGTACTCGCTATGTGGTGCTAGTGGTAACTCTGTACAGAGGTGCTCCTCAGTAGCGGGCTTTAAATAGTGTCTTTTTTTTAACTTAGAAATGATCTGTGTCGTCTCTTTGTTTACTTGTTTCTACTCTGAAAAATAATCATGCTAAATAATTCTTCAAGGAGGGACTAGGTGGTGAATCATAGCTAATCCTTATGACATTAAACCAGAGATACATAGCATTTTTGGAAATATATGCATGTAGATGGGTCATGTTTCTTTTTAAAATTTTTTTTTTTGGAGATTTTTTTTTTTTTTCCTTTTGGCCACTTCTATTTATCTTTCATTTATTTATCTTTGGTTCTCTGGCCTGTGTGGGCCTCCCATCGTGGTGGCCTCTCTCGTCGCAGAGCACCGGCTCTGGGCGTATGCACTCCAGAGCTTGGGCTCGGTGATTAGACACATCGATCCAGCCACTCTGTGGCACGCGGGATCTTCCCTGGCCAGGGATAGAACAAGTGCCCCTTGCACTGCAAGGCAGTGTCCTTACCCACTGGACCACCAGGGAAGCCCTCTTTCTAAATGTTTAACAGAATGTTGTATGTGTGACAAAGTACTATATACATTACTTTGTGAGTATAGTTTACTTTTAACATTGTATCTTTAAGCAAACAGCCCTGTCTTTTCTTCCCCCAAATTTCTGTCACCCACATGGGCATGAATACAACTTTACACTGAATAGATTCACGTTATATGTGCTGTATACTTTCATGCATTTTTTTGCCTGCCTTTCTTTCTGCCTCTAACTCCTGATTCCACTGGGATTCATGAGGCATGGATAGGGTATGCGTGTTGATATCAAAATGCCTAATTACTTTCCTTAGCAGGCAGGCAGGGGCTTACTCTGTAGGCCAGACTTCAGGGAGGGAACCCTGAGGGTCACAGGGGACACTGGACCCCGGGTGTCAGGGACCAGAGCACGTACATGAGGGGCAGCGGCGTCCAAGCAGCTCAGTGTCCTCTGATGCCTGCAGACCCGTGGCCTTCGCTGCTGGACCACGGTGCTCCAGAAGTGAGGTAGGTGGGATGCTGACTAAAGTCTTTCATGGGTAAATAATATAGAATCAGCTCAGGTGGAAAGACAGGTTCCTCCTCTTTACACAAGGGTTATTCTTGGGCTTTAGACCGTATCAGGGAAGGTTTCCAAAAGGTGCTGTGCAGACCGGAGGAAGGGAAAGCCTGGGAGAGGTCATGGCGAGGTTTCAGTGGTTTCCTTGTCTCCTTCGCGGGCTGGCTCTTTGGAAAACCCAGGACAGAGTCCTGTCCACAGAGGCCTGTTCACACTGCCTTGCTGCATCCTGGGCTCTGCAGCTCCTGGCGCCTGCCAGTGCCTGGGTCCTCTGAGCAGTAAACGAAAGCTCCTTGCACTTGACTCCAGTTCTCAGATCTGTGCCGAGAGCCTGGAAAACCATTACAATCCATTATCCAGCTCACGCTGGCTTATTATCGCCTGCCAGGCTGCATTTCTTTTTATTTTAGATCCAGAATATATGAAGCCTGGTCTTTACTTGGGCAGTTAATAAAGGCTCTGCTGAACTGTGGCCCTGTGCAAACACTGGACCGTGCCCCTCACTCCCCATCCCTTGCTGTCACTGGCTCCAGGGCTTCCCCAGCTTCCATGGGACCTCCGGGGTCTTCTAGTTCCAGCTAATGATGGTTTGGAGGCTCTGTTTCCAGACCCATTTGGGCCACTTCCCCTAAGATGGCTTGTTGAGGCAAGGAGGTGGATTGTGGGGACCTTGGGGTTACTGACTGGTGTGAAATGTGTTGTTTCCACATCTGTGAGAATGGCTCAACACAGAAGTCATAAACCAGTAAGTGCAGCAGTGTGAACACAGCTAAAGAAACCTAAGGAAGATATCAACATCAACACTACAACACTATTAACACTGCTTTCAAAACTAAAATTTACAAACGGGACACAGCTTTTATTCGGCAATAAGGCTCACATTTTCTCCTGTGATGAGGGACGTGGAGATGGTCGGACACAGCGTCTGGTCACCCACCACCTTCCTGCCTGCTCACTGCTCCAAATGACACTCCTCACAGGACTTCAGCAGGTGTGACCTCAATTTCCGAGCAGTCATGTCTGTCTCAGAGGTGAGTGCCATTGTGAATGCTTTGCACGGCAGTTCTGAAGGATGGGGCGGTGGTCCAGTCTGGGGTCTCTGGCTTTTTGGAATTGTGGAAATTGCTTTCTCAATCAGGCTGCCTTTATCCTTCACAAAATGGGACCATGCCACCATCCCATTTCCCTGAAGAGGCAGGAGGATAATCCTACACACTCAGGAACACCTTATTCTGCTCCCATGAGGGCGTTACAAGGGGAGGAAGGTCGGCCAGACTCTGATCCCAGTTTCAGTCTTTGCCCCTCAACATCTTCCAGAGTCCCTCTGCTCATGTATTAGATCCGTAATATCACTGTGAACAGATTAATCTTGTTCTAGATTTCAAAGGAAACAGTCTGAGTGATAACGATGGGTATTGAGCTAATTTTATATGAATTCCAACCACAGAGAAAGGCTCTGATGCGGTTCTGAGGAGCAGGAGGAGTTCCAGGTGGTGGTGAAGCCGGTTACCTTCGCTGGTTCTGTCACGCGGCCCCTTGGAGTCATTAAGGCAGGACGAGTTGACAGGTCATGAGCTTAGTGATATGGAGTGATTCTTTCCAAGTCTGCCTTTGAGGCATAATAAAACCTGAGAAAATTGTTGAACTTTCCAGTGAGACCTGGCACAGTCCGGGAAAATAAAATATCCCCACAGGCTGCCATCCGCTATGTCTGTGGAAACTGCCTTTCTGCCTGGCTGACCTGCACAGGGAGGGACTCTGTGTTTGTCACCAAGAAATACCAGCCTCCAAGTGCCCAGCTTCTCACCTGTGGGGAGTGTCGGGCTCATGCTCCCTCTTGTTTAAAGTCCCTAAAGCACGAATAGGATTCTGCCGGCTCCATCGTCTTTCTCAGTGCCCAAGTCACCCTGTTGTTGCTGCTTAGTCACTCAGTCGTGCCCGACTTTTTGTGACCTCATGGACTGCCTCCACCAGGCTCCTCTGTCCATGGGATTCTCCAGGCAAAAATACTGGAGCGGGTTGCCATGCCCTCCTCCAGGGGATCTTCCCGACCCAGAGGTCGAACCTGTATCTGTGTTGTCTCCTGCCTTGGCAGTTGGTTCCTCACCACTAGCGCTACTTGGGAAGCAGGTGTGACCTCAATTTCCGAGCAGTCATGTCTGTCTCAGAGGTGAGTGCCATTGTGAATGCTTTGCACGGCAGTTCTGAAGGATGGGGCGGTGGTCCAGTCTGGGGTCTCTGGCTTTTGGAATTGTGGAAATTGCTTTCTCAATCAGGCTGCCTTTATCCTTCACAAAATGGGACCATGCCACCATCCCATTTCCCTGAAGAGGCAGGAGGATAATCCTACACACTCAGGAACACCTTATTCTGCTCCCATGAGGGCGTTACAAGGGGAGGAAGGTCGGCCAGACTCTGATCCCAGTTTCAGTCTTTGCCCCTCAACATCTTCCAGAGTCCCTCTGCTCATGTATTAGATCCGTAATATCACTGTGAACAGATTAATCTTGTTCTAGATTTCAAAGGAAACAGTCTGAGTGATAACGATGGGTATTGAGCTAATTTTATATGAATTCCAACCACAGAGAAAGGCTCTGATGCGGTTCTGAGGAGCAGGAGGAGTTCCAGGTGGTGGTGAAGCCGGTTACCTTCGCTGGTTCTGTCACGCGGCCCCTTGGAGTCATTAAGGCAGGACGAGTTGACAGGTCATGAGCTTAGTGATATGGAGTGATTCTTTCCAAGTCTGCCTTTGAGGCATAATAAAACCTGAGAAAATTGTTGAACTTTCCAGTGAGACCTGGCACAGTCCGGGAAAATAAAATATCCCCACAGGCTGCCATCCGCTATGTCTGTGGAAACTGCCTTTCTGCCTGGCTGACCTGCACAGGGAGGGACTCTGTGTTTGTCACCAAGAAATACCAGCCTCCAAGTGCCCAGCTTCTCACCTGTGGGGAGTGTCGGGCTCATGCTCCCTCTTGTTTAAAGTCCCTAAAGCACGAATAGGATTCTGCCGGCTCCATCGTCTTTCTCAGTGCCCAAGTCACCCTGTTGTTGCTGCTTAGTCACTCAGTCGTGCCCGACTTTTTGTGACCTCATGGACTGCCTCCACCAGGCTCCTCTGTCCATGGGATTCTCCAGGCAAAAATACTGGAGCGGGTTGCCATGCCCTCCTCCAGGGGATCTTCCCGACCCAGAGGTCGAACCTGTATCTGTGTTGTCTCCTGCCTTGGCAGTTGGTTCCTCACCACTAGCGCTACTTGGGAAGCCCTCAGAGCACAGAACTGCCACCAGTAACCTTCCTTTTGAGAGCTCCTGTCACTGAGCCGGTGTCACTGGGATTCGTTGGGCTCCAGTCAGATTCTCCAGACAGGAAGCAGATTTATCCTGCATCAAGCGAGGAGAGATCAGAGAAGACTGTGACCCGGGAACAGAGAGACTGTGCTGTAGCCCCGACCAACTGCGGTTTATAACCTGAGCTGATCTGTAATTAACCAGGAAGACGAACAAACATCTGTTTTCAAGGACGCATGGGAGCATCTTAAAGGCCAAATGCACAACTTACTACTGAAAACAGAACTATGACAGTGACGATGCAGCAGTGAGTTGTCAGTGGAAGAGAAAGCACACTGAGCACTTCCCACCCTGCAGCCAGTGATGCCACAATTCTGCACGATTCTGAATTATCTGCTTTGTGTTTCATCGATAACACTCTCTTCTGCCCCTCCTTTTATTGATATTTTCATACAGCAGCTGGGAAGCTGAATGTCTCAGAAGAAACTGAAATTAAAATAGATTTATGTCAGGAAGAGCTGACAGCTTGGAGTTTGGTAGTCTATAAAAACTTGAAAATTTCTCTCTTTTTATTAGGCCCTGGGGCATACATTATCGATGGTGCTGACACACGTGAGCTGATGCTCTACAGAGCATTTCATCAATAACATCTCTCTCACTTAACGAGTTATAAGCTCAGCATTAAGGGACAAAATCGAGTGGTTGAAATATCTACTTCCACTCTGTGATAGACGGAAAAGGCTGCCAATTTGGTTAAGATGGATGCCTTGACAGGGTATCTAAGCAGCTCCCTTCAGAGAAATTCCAAGGTCGCTGTGTTGGGGTGCTGAGGACAGGCAGCCGAGAGCCCGCACCGCCCACCACAGGGCACATCTGGAGCTGGGTGCTTCCCCAGCGGCTAACCACGGTCTTCCAGGGTTCTTGGGCCAGCTGAGGGCATGGGCTCTGGACGCTGGTCTGGTGATACTGTTAATTAATTTTTTTTTTTAAGATGCAGATTTTGTTTTTGCCTGGTGTCCTGAATCTGTGAGGGTCTCAGATTCCTAGTTCATCATGAATTAGATTTCAGATCTAGAGAAATGGAAAGCTGTTTAGACATTTTAAACAAAAATATCAGATAAGAGGTCTGGAGTGTCTCTAAAATTCCACTGGAAGTGAGCATGCTGGACTCTGCCACATGAAGGTGACCCCTGGTGAGTGTATTTAAAATGGGTCACTTTGCCCAATTTTAGTAACTGTGTTTTACCAGCACTGTGCAAAGTGCCTTTTGGGGAATGAGGTAAGGTGGCGCTGCCACACGTCTCTGCATCCTGAGGTTTACCTGACTTGCCGTGTGGGTAAATTCCAGCCCCTTTGCTGAGATGAGACCTCTGTGCGTGAGAAGATCTCTGGCCTGTGGAGTAAGACCGGGTCCAGTCCTGCACCCCTGCCTTTGGGGCAGGGCTCACACAGGGCAAGGCTCTGGCTATATTCTCCCAGTTCAAGTGCAGTGCAGAGAAGGCTCTGTGAATGCCCTTCCTTTCTTCTCGCAGTGACTCCATGCAGTGTTTCCATGCAGATCAAGCACTCTGGTGATTCTGAAATCACTCTTGTAGCTCAGGTTTTCTAAACTTTACCAAACAGAGGGCACTTAAGTTATTTGAGATAAAATCAGTAAATTGATCAATTACGGAAATGAGACGCCCCCCGGGTGGCCTGTGAGTCAAGAGTTCACGACCCAGAAGCACTGTGCTGGTCCTCTGCTGAGCTGGACGTCACTCAGGCATTTCCAGGCTGAGTTTTAGAAGTTTTCTAAGCAAATTGATTTGAACGCTTTTATTCCATGAGAGACTAATGAGCACACTTATCAATTATGGGAATGAAGACACCCTCAGTGTGTTTCACAGATAAAAACTTTTAAGCAACAGAAAGCACTAATCTGCACTGTTTTAAGTTCTGACACCCTTGCATGTTGTAATTAAGACAGCAAAATCATGCAGACACAGACGTGTCACTTAAAAGGACCTGATCTTTTTCAGTTAGTGGTTTCAAACGGAGCTTTAAAAACACAGAAGTTAAAAACTATGCGTTTCTCATTAGAGCCTATTCAAAGGATTAAAAAAAAAAAAAAAAAAAAAACCTTACAGGGAAGAAACATCAAAAAGACTATGGCATTTCCGAGGCAGAACTTCTTCCAGCTGCTTTCTCCTCCTCGTGTCAGATACCAGGCAGCGCCCTTGATCTGCACTTTTATGTGCTCTGCTTTGAAAACAAAATGGGTTACAGGACAGACTCACAAAGGCCTGGGAATCCTCTGGCTCTCGAGGGGGATCTCAGAAAGATGAACTGGGGTGATGGGGTCTCCTGTCCTGCGTCTAGGGACTGTGTGGCAAAGTGGACATCCATCTCTCCCAAATACGGGTTTTTGTTTTCTTCTTCTTTTTTTCAAAGCAGCTCCCTTCAGAGAAATTCAGCAAGGTTTGATGGTGTTAACGATCCTGTGGCTCCTCACCTCTGCCGTTCCTGACTGTCACAGGGTGCAGCCTTTGGACCCTCTCGAGGGACCAGCTGTGTGACCCCTCTCTTCTCCGGTGGGGCTGGCGTTGGAGATCAGGGCTGGCCTCTGGCTCATCTTCCCAGTCCTCATGGAGGCCTGGAAGCCAGGACAGAGGTAGGTTCCTGGAGGCACGTGGAGACTTGCTGAATCAATGACAAGTGAGGGGAGTGCCTGGCTCAGCTTGGGCTGCTCTCACAGAAGCCACACATGGCAGCTTAGGGACAGCATGGATCTCTGCAGTTCCTGCTCATTGGTGGCCACCATCACTGGGTCCTCACGTGGTGGAGGGGGTAAGGGGGCTTTCTTCATCTCTTCGAGTAAAGGCACTGATCCCACTCATGGGGAACTCCACCCTCCTGACCTTATCACCCCCTAAGCCCCCACCTTAACACTCAGTGCCTAGGGTGTTAAGAGTCTGGGTTCAAGGGAGACACAGGCCGTTGGCTATAGCACTGAGATAATTAGCATGCCCTTGAGTTTGCAGCACAGTCTTGTTTATCTGGCCTTCCTGGCTGTGATCAAGTTGAAAGAGGGTTTGGTTTTCTTAGTTAGGCTCACAGCAAGGCAGAGGGCCAGGTTCAGAGATACCCCACCCAGCCCTTCCCCACCACACACAGCTTCCACTGGATGTGTTAATACATGTGCTACAGTAGTGGGTGGACCTGCCCTGACACGAGTCCACAGTGCACATGAGGTCCCTCCTGGTGTGGACTGTCCTTGTCTGTTTGCACTAATAGATGGACTTTGGGAGGAGTCTGTCATGCTGTGAGGGGATCTTCTTCTGTGTGGCAGCTTGGGATAAAAAGAAGCCACCACATCAGCCAGATCACCTCTGTCACTTTCCCCTAAATAACACCACCACTGACTTTGTTCTCTCTCACTGTCTTGTTTCTTCATATTACTCATAAATTCAAGGCTATTTAAGTTGGGGGGTCTTAGAGACTGCAGTCATAACTTGGTTGATGCCTGCCATCTTATCTGCTCCTCTTTTCTTCCTTTTTCTGCTCTGATCCCCGATTTGAGATTGGCTGGTGAAGACATGGTCTGTGTTCCAGGAGACCCAGCTGGCCTGTCACATCCATGTGACCTAGGATGAACCTGGAGACACGACCACACGGGGGATGGTCACAGGCACTCCCCTCTGAGCAGTGGGGCTACGGGGAAGAGGAGGCACGGCCCCCTCTGGGCCGTTGAGTGTTGGAAGCACATCTGGTGGGTATGGAGAATCTCATGCACACCTTTTGGGGGGGTCACACCTCTGGGGAAAGAACAGTTCCAGGTCACTAAGCTGCTTGCCTTTGGCACTGAGAATGCTACACAGGTTCCCAGACTTTTTAATGGTCATGCATTAAAGCTGTTCAGGGTGATTTCTCAGGCACATGCCAAGCACGACTTCACAGATTCAGGCCATCTTCATCCTCCAGGCTCCCTGTCTTCACGTGGTTCCAGGTAGACGAGGAGAATGGGAACTCTTTCTTATTAAATGCCACTAAACAGGCTGTAGACGCATCTCGTATTCCATCTATGGCTTAAACGTTTCTTTAGTTGTTGGGTAAATGCACAGTGTTCTCTTTTGGGTCCTCCTTGAGATCAGGAAAACCGCCTGTTTTCAATCCTCTGATAACCAAGACTTCCCCCGTAATGAACTAACAAGTATCTTCATTAGTGCCCCTCGTTTCTTCTCCAGCTTCCACTGGATGTGTTAATACATGTGCTACAGTAGTGGGTGGACCTGCCCTGACACGAGTCCACAGTGCACATGAGGTCCCTCCTGGTGTGGACTGTCCTTGTCTGTTTGCACTAATAGATGGACTTTGGGAGGAGTCTGTCATGCTGTGAGGGGATCTTCTTCTGTGTGGCAGCTTGGGATAAAAAGAAGCCACCACATCAGCCAGATCACCTCTGTCACTTTCCCCTAAATAACACCACCACTGACTTTGTTCTCTCTCACTGTCTTGTTTCTTCATATTACTCATAAATTCAAGGCTATTTAAGTTGGGGGGTCTTAGAGACTGCAGTCATAACTTGGTTGATGCCTGCCATCTTATCTGCTCCTCTTTTCTTCCTTTTTCTGCTCTGATCCCCGATTTGAGATTGGCTGGTGAAGACATGGTCTGTGTTCCAGGAGACCCAGCTGGCCTGTCACATCCATGTGACCTAGGATGAACCTGGAGACACGACCACACGGGGGATGGTCACAGGCACTCCCCTCTGAGCAGTGGGGCTACGGGGAAGAGGAGGCACGGCCCCCTCTGGGCCGTTGAGTGTTGGAAGCACATCTGGTGGGTATGGAGAATCTCATGCACACCTTTTGGGGGGGTCACACCTCTGGGGAAAGAACAGTTCCAGGTCACTAAGCTGCTTGCCTTTGGCACTGAGAATGCTACACAGGTTCCCAGACTTTTTAATGGTCATGCATTAAAGCTGTTTAGGGTGATTTCTCAGGCACATGCCAAGCACGACTTCACAGATTCAGGCCATCTTCATCCTCCAGGCTCCCTGTCTTCACGTGGTTCCAGGTAGACGAGGAGAATGGGAACTCTTTCTTATTAAATGCCACTAAACAGGCTGTAGACGCATCTCGTATTCCATCTATGGCTTAAACGTTTCTTTAGTTGTTGGGTAAATGCACAGTGTTCTCTTTTGGGTCCTCCTTGAGATCAGGAAAACCGCCTGTTTTCAATCCTCTGATAACCAAGACTTCCCCCGTAATGAACTAACAAGTATCTTCATTAGTGCCCCTCGTTTCTGCTCCTGGTTCACTCGGAATTAAGGGATGTGACACTTCTGAGGAGGCTGTTTCTGGGCATTGGAATAGAGGCATGCGGGAGCCGAATTCTCATTTCCCTGCAGACACGCGATTCCACAGGCGCCCACGCAGCCGACTCTGAGCTATCTGTGCCAGAGGGAGCAGAGGTAACTTGAGAAGATGAATCCTCAGTGCGCAGAAGCCTCCCTCCCCCACCCAGCTCCGTCTGCCTTTCCACCCAGCAAGCATCTGACAAGCAGTATGAGCGAGCAACAAATTGGACTGGCTCTGATTCCGTCTCCCCTCCCCGTCCTTCCAATATAGGTGGATGAGCAACAAAATCACAAGCAGGAGGAGGAGGGAGGACGTGAGGCGCTTGGCGGATCCCCTCGCGGAGTGCCATCCGGGAGGAACTGCCGTCGTACGGCCACGAGCAAGCGGAATTTTAATCTGTTCGAGAGATCTGCACCAGGAGGGCCAGCGCTGACAGTGGTGCTGGGATAAACAGGAATCTGCTTTATTTATTTATTTTTTAATTTTGGCCTCTTTTATTGGTCCCTCATTTATTCATTTTCATCCATCTTAATTCTTTGGCTTGTATGCGTCTCCCATCACAGCGGCCTCTCATTGCAGAGCACTGGCTCTGGGCGCATGCGCTCCAGAGTGCTGGCTCATAACTGGACACACTGGTCCAGCTGCTCCGCAGCATGTGGGATCTTCCTGGGCCAGGGATCGAACCAGTGTCTCCTGTACTGCAAGGCAGACTCTACCCACTGGACCACCAGGGAAGTTCCGAATCTGCTTATTTTTATCTTCCTGTCAGAAGGTGTCCCTCCTTCCATGGCGAATGCATTGTATAATACCGGTCCCATCTCAGCTCCTCTGTGTCAGATAACTAAGTCCCTGATTTGTCTGACACGGGGTATTCCATCTATGGCTTAAACGTTTCTTTAGTTGTTGGGTAAATGCACAGTGTTCTCTTTTGGGTCCTCCTTGAGATCAGGAAAACCGCCTGTTTTCAATCCTCTGATAACCAAGACTTCCCCCGTAATGAACTAACAAGTATCTTCATTAGTGCCCCTCGTTTCTGCTCCTGGTTCACTCGGAATTAAGGGATGTGACACTTCTGAGGAGGCTGTTTCTGGGCATTGGAATAGAGGCATGCGGGAGCCGAATTCTCATTTCCCTGCAGACACGCGATTCCACAGGCGCCCACGCAGCCGACTCTGAGCTATCTGTGCCAGAGGGAGCAGAGGTAACTTGAGAAGATGAATCCTCAGTGCGCAGAAGCCTCCCTCCCCCACCCAGCTCCGTCTGCCTTTCCACCCAGCAAGCATCTAACAAGCAGTATGAGCGAGCAACAAATTGGACTGGCTCTGATTCCGTCTCCCCTCCCCGTCCTTCCAATATAGGTGGATGAGCAACAAAATCACAAGCAGGAGGAGGAGGGAGGACGTGAGGCGCTTGGCGGATCCCCTCGCGGAGTGCCATCCGGGAGGAACTGCCGTCGTACGGCCACGCGCAAGCGGAATTTTAATCTGTTCGAGAGATCTGCACCAGGAGGGCCAGCGCTGACAGTGGTGCTGGGATAAACAGGAATCTGCTTTATTTATTTATTTTTTAATTTTGGCCTCTTTTATTGGTCCCTCATTTATTCATTTTCATCCATCTTAATTCTTTGGCTTGTATGCGTCTCCCATCACAGCGGCCTCTCATTGCAGAGCACTGGCTCTGGGCGCATGCGCTCCAGAGTGCTGGCTCATAACTGGACACACTGGTCCAGCTGCTCCGCAGCATGTGGGATCTTCCTGGGCCAGGGATCGAACCAGTGTCTCCTGTACTGCAAGGCAGACTCTACCCACTGGACCACCAGGGAAGTTCCGAATCTGCTTATTTTTATCTTCCTGTCAGAAGGTGTCCCTCCTTCCATGGCGAATGCATTGTATAATACCGGTCCCATCTCAGCTCCTCTGTGTCAGATAACTAAGTCCCTGATTTGTCTGACACGGGGGTTTTACTGTCTCCCCCCTTTAACTAATGTTTCCTAGGCCTGGGATTCCATAATATTTTAGCAAATCTTCCTTTTGAAATTTGAACTTTAAGCAATAATGCTGTGTTTTTGCTCTTGGCCTTTTGTTGCTGCATCTGTACGAGCACCAGGGTCACGCATCCCTTTATCCCGTTTCAAGCCGAAGTAGGATTTGTATCGGTGGTGGAGTCTCATGCTCAGAAGCAGTAGCCTGTTTGAATACTGCTGGAGTTCCTGTCTTCCAGTCTGGCCTCTTAGACTCCTGTGTTCGCACAAGGCTGTCTGAGTGACACTGCTCCTCGCTGGCCTCGCTCTTTACTGGGGTCTGCAAGTCCGCTCTCACCAGGGACTCAGCTCCTCCCTGTGGACCCCCCATCTTTATCTCCCTTTTGGCTTCCTGACACCTTGTCTTATCCTTATGGATTCTGACTGACACATTTTTAAAAGGTTGAGCAGAAGATTCAAATGTGGGGGGGTGCTGTGGGTGAGGAGGTGGGAGGTGGGTGAGCAGGGAATAGGCGGGGGTGGCACTTGGGCCTGGGATGCTCCAGTCAGGGTGTCTTCCCTGTAGACAGGGACCGGGGCCACGGTCAGGTTCAGGTGTCGGTTGCTCTGAAGACAGAGGGGAAGGTACCACCTGACTCAAGATTTGGGGACATTCAGGGAAGAAGAACCGGAGTCACATTCACATTCAAATGCCATCCACGAGGAGGGATGGGAAGTTAGGGAAGAAAACCTCCTGAGTTCTCTTAAGAGCCAACAACACGGGGTTCAGCCCTGCTGTTGGGGTGGTCTGGTGGTCTTTCTCCTAGACCTTCGCGCCCGTTGCTCTGCTCAGCCCCACATGCGGCCCTGGCCCCCCCAGGTTGCCCTCGCTGCTCATCCTCCCAATCTGGGAGCATGATGCATTTTAAATGACATTATTGAAAATCCAGACACCAAGTTCACTTCCTTTCCACTCCGTGTCCCCGCACATTCGGGAAGGACACAGGTGCAGAGCAGGCGTCTCTGCACCTGTACCTCAGGTGGTGTCCTGGAGTTATTAGCTGCTTTGTAGGCAGGCGGCTGTTTGTTTCCTTTGTTGTTTTTGATCCATGTGTATCCTCCTCTCCAAGTTGAAGTTATTTATCCAGACAGTGCAAGTGTGGAGTTGGGAGGAAGGGAGATTAAAATAAGAAGGATGTCCTGGTGTTCTGAGCAGATATAGCTCCCAAGATGGAGCCGAGGGCAGAGGCCTGGGAGGAGGAGGGAGTAATTAGAACTCAAGGCTGAGGTGTGGCACTGAAGTTGCATTTGTAAATTATTGTATCTCTCTCTTTTTAAAAATCATTAGCAGGCAGTGAGGGTGAAAGGACAAATGAGATGCTTACCCTCATCTTTATAAAAAGAATTATTATTTATACACAGGCCTGAAAACCACGGTGTACTCTCATGGGCTGCAGCAGGAGTTGAGGGATATTTTTTTGTTTGTTTTTTTCTTTTTTTTAATTATTTTACTTTTTACTTTTACAGAGTTTTGTTGCTTACAGATAATGTATGATCCCAGATTAGTCATATGTCTGTCCCCCCATCCCACGCCTCCAGGCTGTCACACAGCACCTCTGCAGGATCCCCTTTTCTCACAGTGCAATGACAATAGCTATTTTTTTCACATACAATAGTATAGGTTTTCATGCTACTTCCTTTATGCAAGGGATATTTTTAAGACAGTGAGCTTGGTGGCTGTGGAGCCTGAGGCAGAAAGCCTGTGACTGAAGTCATGTGAGGGGCCTGCCCGTCCTGGAGAAATGTCTCCAGCCCCATCCTCTCACAGGACCCCATCCTTACTCCGGGACAAGGAACTGGCATCACATGTACTCACATGCGAGGTGCCCAGAGCATCCTTCCATAGCTGACCAATGTCTCTTTTACTTACTCCAGCAAAGGCGCTGGCACTTACTCATCAGCTGTTTGAAGAGTGTGCTGCTGGGCACTGTTGGTCAGGACCCCCACTCCGTCTGTATTCACATGTCCCTCCCATATCCTCATCATAGCCTAAGATTTTCTTTTTCTCTTTTTGGCCCTGAAGTCTCATAGGGCTGAGTCCCAAGAAGGCAAAACTCCTATCTATCCATTTCTGGATTCCTGATGTCTGATCCACGGAAGGTGCTCAGTGCAGGTTCTGAACGAGTTGATCAGTAATTTATCCCAGTCAACAGAAATCAAGCCCAGGTATAGACACATTTACCCTGCACAAGTCATGACAAAGCAACAGAGAGCAGTGACTCGGGATGTGGACTGCAGAACTCGACAAAATGAGAGTTTGGTGAAACCAGCTCTGGGTCTGTTTGAACTCTGTGTCCTGGAACAGATTATCGAATCTCAGATCCCACCTTTGTAAAGGGGACATATTTGCTGCCCCTCACTTATACACTTTCCAAGTCGTCCAGTTTTTTGCGACCCCAGGGGCTGCAGCATGTCAGGTTCCCCTGTCCTTCACTAACTCCCGGAGTTTGCTCAGATTCACGTCCATGGAGCTGATGGTGCCATCCAACCATCTCATGCTCTGCTGCCCCTTTCGCCTTCAGGTGTATCCACCCCCACACCTGTCACATACGGATTTTATATCTCGGCTCATGTGCTGATCTTCCTTCTGACCGACTGGTGTTTAAGTCCCATGGAGGTGGGACCATACCCACTCAGGTAGCTACTCTATCACCACTCATTTTATCTGCACTTAGAGCAGAGGCAGGACCTCAGCATCTGCCTATTGCAAACAGGACCCCACAGAGCTGTAGTGAGGTGGTAACAGAGAGCTAGGTGCGTCCTAAGTTGGGATTTGGTAAGTGTTGGTACCACCCTATCTACTATATCACTAACAGGTGCTAGTCAGCACACAGAGGAGTCAAAGAGGAGGTTTTATACATCTTCCTACACACAGGAAGTTTAAGTAGGTTACATGTGTATAAGGTTTGAGTTAATACATGGATGGAATTAGTTTATAATTAACATACTAATTGCTTTTCACAACTTTAACATGAGTGTTTGAAAATATAGTTTGTTCCTTTAAATGGAAGTTTAATCATTGTGCCTTCCATCTTTGTTTGCACTAAGGAATCTCCTTTCATACATTAGAAATCTTCAGATACTGAGAGGAAGAGTCTACAAATACTCTTAATTCCTCCACTTTACATGGTTCTGGTTCCAGCTGGAGCAGAATTCTACATCAGAGAATGAATTCCTTTACTTCTTTTTGGCCATGCTGCACACCTGGCAGGGTCTTAGTCCCCTGACCAAGGGTCGAACCCTGGGCGCCCCCTACCCCGGGCTCGGTCCTGGGGATGCACAGCTCTGCGGCCCGGCCCTGGCTTCCGTTCCTGAGAGAGGCCTGTGCTCCCGTACCTGATTCTCACTTGCTCTGTACAATACCTTTCTTCTTTTTAATGCGCCCTGGACCTAGCAAATCCCTGACCATCATCTCTCACTGCACCCCTGCCATTTCACAGTCAAGAGGGAAGCCTGGTGACTTTTTTCTGTTACAGGTTCTATGACAAATAGACTGAAAGTCAGGGGTGGCGAGCAATGGCTTCTGTTTTTACTGACTACTGTGTCTTTGCAGCCACACTGCCCGGGAAACTACCTGGCCCTTCACAGATGCTCTGTAAACAAGGTGTCACATAGCCCTAGGAGGACAGTGCCAGAGGGGCGCGGGTGATCCCTGACCACCCATGGCCCGCCACAGAACAGGATGGATCAGAAAAGACTGCAGATCCTGGGCTCGCACACTGGACACGGCACAGAAGCCACACTGTGAGGTCAACCTGATTACAGCCCTTCGTCACCCACGGGGGACACCACACTTGATAAGGGGAGGACATGAAAACTTAAGTGAGGTTAGAATGCGCTTTATCAAAAACACAAGACACAGGCTTCGGAATACCCCTTTGTATAATTAACTCATTACACTAATGCACTGAGCTAATGTCTGTGCGACATTATTCTAAATTAGAGAATTATTTATTCCCTTTTCTGTCTATAAACATGAAAAGGCAACTAATCAAACCCGTTACCTTGGTACCTCTGGATAGCTTGTTTTACTCCAGCTTTTAAAAGGACGCTGTGCTAGCAGGAAATAAGAAGGCCCAGGTCTGTCTCACGTACAACAGAGCCATGGTCTCACCCCCTACATGGTGCTGGACTCAGGGTGCTCACCTCTGAAACAGGTTTCCTCTCTCTGGAGCTGTGACAGTGACTACACAGGTGAGGTGAGCCCTGCACACTGTCTCCTACACGTTTGTGTAGCCATGTGAGATTGTGACCGCCTTCTGTGTGTGACTAAGGCTCACTGTCACATGAGTGTACTCTATGGGGTTCTGGTTCCAGCTGGAGCAGAATTCTACATCAGAGAATGAATTCCTTTACTTCTTTGGCCATGCTGCACACCTGGCAGGGTCTTAGTCCCCTGACCAAGGGTCGAACCCTGGGCGCCCCTCCGGGCTCGGTCCTGGGATGCACAGCTCTGCGGCCCGGCCCTGGCTTCCGTTCCTGAGAGAGGCCTGTGCTCCCGTACCTGATTCTCACTTGCTCTGTACAATACCTTTCTTCTTTTTAATGCGCCCTGGACCTAGCAAATCCCTGACCATCATCTCTCACTGCACCCCTGCCATTTCACAGTCAAGAGGGAAGCCTGGTGACTTTTTTCTGTTACAGGTTCTATGACAAATAGACTGAAAGTCAGGGGTGGCGAGCAATGGCTTCTGTTTTTACTGACTACTGTGTCTTTGCAGCCACACTGCCCGGGAAACTACCTGGCCCTTCACAGATGCTCTGTAAACAAGGTGTCACATAGCCCTAGGAGGACAGTGCCAGAGGGGCGCGGGTGATCCCTGACCACCCATGGCCCGCCACAGAACAGGATGGATCAGAAAAGACTGCAGATCCTGGGCTCGCACACTGGACACGGCACAGAAGCCACACTGTGAGGTCAACCTGATTACAGCCCTTCGTCACCCACGGGGGACACCACACTTGATAAGGGGAGGACATGAAAACTTAAGTGAGGTTAGAATGCGCTTTATCAAAAACACAAGACACAGGCTTCGGAATACCCCTTTGTATAATTAACTCATTACACTAATGCACTGAGCTAATGTCTGTGCGACATTATTCTAAATTAGAAAATTATTTATTCCCTTATCTGTCTATAAACATGAAAAGGCAACTAATCAAACCCGTTACCTTGGTACCTCTGGATAGCTTGTTTTACTCCAGCTTTTAAAAGGACGCTGTGCTAGCAGGAAATAAGAAGGCCCAGGTCTGTCTCACGTACAACAGAGCCATGGTCTCACCCCCTACATGGTGCTGGACTCAGGGTGCTCACCTCTGAAACAGGTTTCCTCTCTCTGGAGCTGTGACAGTGACTACACAGGTGAGGTGAGCCCTGCACACTGTCTCCTACACGTTTGTGTAGCCATGTGAGATTGTGACCGCCTTCTGTGTGTGACTAAGGCTCACTGTCACAGAGTGGACAGCATCGGCTTTCTGTGAATTTGTTAGAGGAGCTGACAGAAGCTCCAGGTGGCTGCACGGAAGCTCCCTATGCCTGCTGGTAAAACATGAGGGTGGGAGGCACACTTCATGGTCTGGATGCTGTGTTAGTGCTTGCATGTTTGCATACATGTGTGTGAGTATGTGAGTGTGTCTGTATATGTGTGTGTGCTATAAATGGGTATACAGGTGTGTAAGTCTATGAGTGTGCATCTGTATGTGTGTGCCTGTATGTGTTTGAGTGTGTACATATGGGTATGTGTATATGCATGCACACATGTGTGCATGTATGGGTATTATGTACATGTGCATGTGTCTGTCTATGTCAGTATATGAGTGTACGTGTGTGTGTGTGAGCATGTGTCTGTATATGAGTATGTGTTTGTGCATGTGTGTGTGTATGAAGCCTATGTGTGGGTGTGTGTGTACACACATGCGTGTTCTGAGAGGTGCACCTGCTGAGCAGGGGTGACTGCTGAGCCACAGATTGAATGAAATGACACAGTGGGATCCCAGTTCTTAGTTTCAAACAATAGAAAGCACATTACATATTCATTGTTTCACTTTTCAGTTAGGCTGTGTAGTGGCTTGAAGGGGCTCACCAGAGTCTAAATATCAAGATTTCCTCAAATTGAGAATGGATCCCGTCTTATTAACTGACTCTTACTGAAGATGCAAAGTGCTCCTTGAAAAAAGCTCTCCACCTTTCTACCACATTATGGAAATATCAAGGCTCAGACATGACAGTGGTGGCCTTTGCTATTAGGTAGCTTACGTGAGAAAATGATAAATCAGTGTCAGACTTTATTTCTCTAACCCATGGAGTTGTCATTTGTGGCTTGTATTTTAATTATTGTTGCATCTAAGGTTACATGGCCAGGCATTTAAAATGTTAGCTCTTAAATAAACAGGGGTGTGTATGTGTGTGTAACCATCTGCCATCTTTCCAATGGCAAGTGTTACAGTTTCTTATTCAACACTATTTGCTTGGACCAGAGTTTACTCCTTGTCCTGGGAGTCATTTTTCATGCTTCTATGGATTTTTATATAGAAACCAATTTTACCTAGTTTTATAATGTATCTGTAGTAAAGTTTATTGGAATGCCATTTGTTTTTACTAAGTTCTACAAACCTACCTGAAGCTTTCAGAGGTGTGTGCAGACAGCCAGCAGGAGGCCCTTGGCAAAGCCCAAGTGGCATTTACACAGCTGTGGTAAAGAACAAAGCTCTTCTCACAGTGTGCTTTACTGTGAAGGTGCTGCCCGCTTGTTCGTCTCCCAAATCATATTTAAATGAGTAACGTGTGTCAGCCACTTGTTGCATTAGCTTATTCAGTTCTCAAATGAAGGACTTCCTCTAAGAAGTCTGCTGAAAGCATCTTACTTTATAGATGGGGAAGTTAAACTGAAATCAGATTATTTTACACAAGAAAAATAACTAATCAGTGCAGAGCCGGGATTGGAAGCCTGACATCAGGGTTAAACTTTTTACCTATTAAACTGGTTTATCATGAATACTGACTGTCACTCCTCGTGCTATACAGCAGGACCTTGCTGCTTATGCATTCTCTGCATGATAGCTTGCATCTGCTAATCCCAAATGCTCAAACCATCCTTTCCCCATGCCCCACCAAGTCTGTTTTCTATGTCTGTGAGTCTCTCTGTTTTGTAAATAAGTTTATTTGTGTCGTAGTTGAGATTCCACATATAAGTGATATCATACGGTATTCGTCTTTTATTGCGTTTAGTAAGATACTGTCTAGTCACACATTCTTTTTCCGGTCGAGTGACATGCCATGGCACATATGCACCACCTCGTCTTCATCCACGCCTCTGCTGGTGGACACGGAGGCCGCTTCTGTGTCTTGGCTGTTGCGAACAGTGCTGCTGTGCACACAAGCATGCAGGTAACTCTGGAACTGGAGTTTTCTCTGGATGTGTGCACAGGCGTGTCAGATACTACTAACACATTCCTGCCTTGAGCTGTATGTGTCTCTCCAAACTCCGAGACAGGCAGGTCTGCCCCTTACTATCCCTCCTCGCACCGCCGGCCGGACACACAGCCTGCTTACGCAGCCGTGGAAGCGCAGACCCTGGGATGGTAAGAGGCTTGAGGCCGGAGGCGGCCTTGGTGCTTCGGCGATCGGTCAGTCCCTGCTGCACCCCGAACGTCAGACCGACAGCGGCCCAGGTGCTAGGAAGCAGGCAGATCAGGACGGAGAGTGACGGCTGGGAATGAACTTCGGGGCAGGCTGGTGCTCCCCGGGGACTGTGCGCAGAGGCCCCCATTCCGGATCCTAGAGGAGGAGTGCTGTTGCGCCTTGTTTCCATGCCTTAGGGAGGTCTGAGACACCTTTGTGGACAGTCTCCCGAGGGTGTGGAGATCATTCTTATGGATAGTAGCTGCTTTTAAGAATTCGGTCCTGGATGCTCATGCTTGTCATTCTGGGACGTGGGCATCTTATGATGAATTAAACCCCGGTGTGACCTCTTGGGATTCCTGACTTTCTTAAAACAAACTTTGGATTTCTAAGCAAAGTTTCCTAATTCTGATTGTTATGTTTATTTCCAGTACTTTTTATATTCCACATATATGTCTGTTTCAAGTTATGTGTGTTGGGATTCTTTTTTCTAGATTTACCATCTTAATTTTTTGTCAATGGATTTTTTGACGAACAAAAGTTATTGACTTTAGTGAAGTCCATTTTGTCATTTTTTTAATAGCTAGCACTTACTAAAAGTCTGTCAGCTGACTGCAGAAGCATGCGGAAGCCCAGCTGAGGGCAGCAGAGCCTGGCCGGGTGGGTGATGTCCCATGTGGGGCTGCCCTTCATGTGGGGTGGTGTTTCACCCAGCAGCAACAGCTCATGCAGTGCATGAGAAGGAACTGGGTGTTCTCTCGAGCAGGGGACACGTTGATGAGCCGGGTGTAGTATGAATTCCTCAAGTAAATGCTGATGCATGAAGAGGGTCTCGCCTTGCTTGTGGGGCTTACTGGCAGTGACCAAGGAGCTGGACTTGACCAGGGGTGGGGGGCAGGCCTCAGCCCAGTGTGGGGGACACTGGCCGAGGTCTGAATATTCCTGGTTACTTTTTCTCAATGTCAGGGGTCCCAGCTGAGCCCTCTGTACTCCTGACCACAGTGGACACAGGTCACAGAAGGGCGGCTGGTTTTGCATCATCAGAAAGTGGAGCAGGGGATAGGTGTCCAAGACCCTCACCTCCTGCCCACATACTTCACTGCAAGAACATACATGTACCTCTTGCCACCCCTAAGGTCCAGTGTGCCCTCCTGTGAAAAACCCACCCCGGGCCCTTCCCTGCGGCAGGCCTGTCTCCATCTTTCCTGCAGCATTCCAGTTTCTGGGGGCAAAGAGTGGGGCTCTGCACGTGTCCAGAATGGAATCAGGAATCAGGCCAGTCCCTCCCTCCGGGTCAGAGTGTGAAAGCTTCCTTCCAAAGCAGAGGCTGCCTGGTTACTGTGCAGAGTCTACAGATGTTCCCGTAAATGAATTGACAGAAAACTCTGGCAACTAGTTGCTGTTTCCCCCAAACAGAGGACACAGTCCTTCCGGCCACTCCCCCAGGCCTGCCCCACCCGCTTCCAGATCCACGCAGGCCTGAGCTTTTCTAAAATGTTCATTTCCAGGAACTGTTTCAATCAATCTTGATAGAATCAAACTTCATAAAACAAAGTAAAAGTGATCAAAGTCAAAATGGGAACATGAAGGACAGCCTGGAAATCAGATTAAGTGACGTGAGAATCCAATTAAGGGGGGATTCACAGCCTCCGTTCCCCTTCCTGCCACCAGCCTGAGTGGGAGAACTGAGGATTGCTTAATTTTCTGAGCAAATTCAATCATTCAGGTAATTTCATAAGTTTCCTCTGAGCAAGGTGACAGGTAGACAGATTTTCCCTTGCATTTAAAGCTGGGTCTACAGGAAAACACAATGCTCTGCCACACTGAGGACGAGGCTGAGGACCACTGCTCCAGGAGAGATGCTCTTATCTATGAGGGACCCTCACCCCACTGCTATCTACGGGCACCCCTCAGGCCGCTGTTTTCCTGGCATGTTTGACAGAAAATCTGCCTGACCATGTGGCCCCCTGGCCTCTGGGCTGGCTAGACTGTCTGGAACACAGATGCCACCAGCACACCCGCAGGGAGTCCCACTAGGAAGCTGAGTCTGGACGTGAAAGACGCTGATGACGAGAGAGAAGTGCTGCCCCTCTGGGCTAGCTCCTCACGTCCACGAGAAAGCTGCCTTTCTATAACTTACACCCCTCCGTCTGGTTCTGCTTCTAAAATAACAAACTATCATAACTGCTCTTCTGTGTCCAGAGTCCTCTGAATTATTCATCAGCCCACTGGACAGACAGTGCAGCTGCTGGAGCCGACTCCGCTAGCCGATGGGCAGGCTGGACGTCACCCCACCTCCCGCTCAACCGGGCCCAGGGTCTTAGGCAGCGAGTCAGGCTGTGGGCTTCTGAGCCAAATGTGAAAAATGAGGACCACTGCTGCGCTGCATCTCAGGGCCCAGAAAACCAAACAAAATAGCATAGCTCTGGGCACAGAGCACACAGTTAGTGGACGATGGCTACTTTTCACTCTTTGACATTTTTTTTTTAGGCTAAAATGATCAGTCTTTTTTTTATATATAGTCCTGTGCTCATGTTGGTTTCCTTTTTTAAATTTTGGCCTCTTTTATTGGTCCTTCATTTATTTATTTTCATCCACCTTTGTTCTCTGGCCTGTGCGGGCCTCCCGTCGCGGTGGCCTCTCTTGTCGCAGAGCACCGGTTCTGGGCGCATGCGCTCCAGAGCTCCAGCTCAGTAGTTGGACACATTGGTCCAGCCGCTCTGCGGCACATGGGATCTTCCAGGCCAGGGATCGAACTGGAGCCCCTTGCACTAAAAAGTGGTGTCCTTACCCACTGGACCACCAGGGAAGCCCGATCAAACAGTCTTGATACACGGTCAGAATGAGGTCACGGTCCACTGGGACGAACAGGCGTATAAATACAACAAATGCATAAATACCTAGAATACAGCAGGACTGATGCTGTGGGAGGGGTTTGGAGAAAACAAGAGGAAACGCACTGACCAGTGACAGCTGTCCATCTCCCCTGCCCCCTCTCACACCCCAGGAAGACATACATGAAATGCTATCCACTGAACTGATCCAGAAGAGGGACCTGCTTGTTGTTGGATAGGAATCAGGATGTAATGTAGGAGGTGGTGGCTGGGTAGGGCTGGGTGATGCCGGGCCACAGTGCCATCCAGGGCACTACGGTCCCCCCAGGTGGTCGAGGCAGCCTGTGCTCTGTGGCTTGGGTGCTGCAGCCGACCCCATGGACTGTAGCCCGTCAGGCTCCTCTGCCCATGGAATTCTGCAGGCAAGAATACTGGAGTAGGTTGCCATTTCCTCCAGCTATTTAAAAGAAAGAGAAACAGCCATCAAAGGGAGAGCATGGGAAGGGGAATCTTGACAGCAAGCATGCAACACCCAATATAGCCACCAGATGACGGTCTTGCTCTGCGTTTCGCAGTTTAAAGCAGGCTTCAGACTTCTGTCCAAGATGCTCTGCTTGAATCAGGCAGCTTATTTCTGCAACTCTGGCCAAGGAGGTTCAGAGGGAGAAACTTAAATTTGTCGGCTTAGCAGCAGTGAATTTCGGTTGTGAACAGGTGTTCAGGTGTGCCTCTGTATTCTGAAGTACTTGGGTGTTTAGGAATGGGAAGGGGTGCTATTTTTTCTTTCTGCTTATTAAGGAATAAAGTGTTTCTCCCTTTTATTTAAATGGATTATCTAGGAAAGAGCTCTTTGATGAAACTTAAGCAAAAATAAGGATTTCAACGTATTGGGCATAAAAGGATGCTGAAGAGAGTTCCCTGCTCTTCCCAAAGGAGTCATCCCAGCATTTTGTAAGCCATGTTAACGTGTCATCAACCTTCGGAGCTGGAGTGTGGCTTCATTCTGCTGCCATTAATTCCTCAGTTAACGTACCACTAAAAGTGGTGTCCTTACCCACTGGACCACCAGGGAAGCCCGATCAAACAGTCTTGATACACGGTCAGAATGAGGTCACGGTCCACTGGGACGAACAGGCGTATAAATACAACAAATGCATAAATACCTAGAATACAGCAGGACTGATGCTGTGGGAGGGGTTTGGAGAAAACAAGAGGAAACGCACTGACCAGTGACAGCTGTCCATCTCCCCTGCCCCCTCTCACACCCCAGGAAGACATACATGAAATGCTATCCACTGAACTGATCCAGAAGAGGGACCTGCTTGTTGTTGGATAGGAATCAGGATGTAATGTAGGAGGTGGTGGCTGGGTAGGGCTGGGTGATGCCGGGCCACAGTGCCATCCAGGGCACTACGGTCCCCCCAGGTGGTCGAGGCAGCCTGTGCTCTGTGGCTTGGGTGCTGCAGCCGACCCCATGGACTGTAGCCCGTCAGGCTCCTCTGCCCATGGAATTCTGCAGGCAAGAATACTGGAGTAGGTTGCCATTTCCTCCAGCTATTTAAAAGAAAGAGAAACAGCCATCAAAGGGAGAGCATGGGAAGGGGAATCTTGACAGCAAGCATGCAACACCCAATATAGCCACCAGATGACGGTCTTGCTCTGCGTTTCGCAGTTTAAAGCAGGCTTCAGACTTCTGTCCAAGATGCTCTGCTTGAATCAGGCAGCTTATTTCTGCAACTCTGGCCAAGGAGGTTCAGAGGGAGAAACTTAAATTTGTCGGCTTAGCAGCAGTGAATTTCGGTTGTGAACAGGTGTTCAGGTGTGCCTCTGTATTCTGAAGTACTTGGGTGTTTAGGAATGGGAAGGGGTGCTATTTTTTCTTTCTGCTTATTAAGGAATAAAGTGTTTCTCCCTTTTATTTAAATGGATTATCTAGGAAAGAGCTCTTTGATGAAACTTAAGCAAAAATAAGGATTTCAACGTATTGGGCATAAAAGGATGCTGAAGAGAGTTCCCTGCTCTTCCCAAAGGAGTCATCCCAGCATTTTGTAAGCCATGTTAACGTGTCATCAACCTTCGGAGCGCGGGGACCCGTGTGGCTTCATTCTGCTGCCATTAATTCCTCAGACATGCTAAATGGGGAGTTGTTCCCTTTTGTGAGACAAGCAAGGAAGTGAAGGTTGGTGAGCTCAGTGCTGCCTGGAGGAAGGGCCTCCCAGGCCGTCAGCAGGGTTAGCAGGATGGGGGTGGTTAGCTGGGCTAAACTGTCAACAGGCAATAGTCTGTCAACATCACTGCTATGAACACACTTCTCCAAGTTGCTCGGCTCATTAAACAACCCAACACAGCACAGGGAAGTTGTACGGAAGGTGCACAGGAGCCTTTCTGCCTTAGTTACAGGGTCACCCAATCAAGATGGACCCTGTGGACCTGGATGCAGTTGCTTCTGGTCCTGTCCCTGCTAGGAGCCAGCCCTGGTCTCTGGGGTCAGGGTGTGTGCTTCCTTCCTGTCCAAGGGACTGGGCAGGAGGTAGTCGTGTGTATCCCCTTCAGTGCCTCCTGACCTGGGATCAGTGAGGTCACAGTCTCCCCACCCGGTGCGTGGCTGGAGTCGGCAAGCAGCCTGGCGGTGAAAACACAAGCTTCCTGAGGCCGGGCTTCTCCCCCCCGGAGGCCCCAGGGTTTGCTGGGAAGTCGCTAAGCAGTTGAGCGTCGCGGTCTTCTGGGCGGGAGGAAGGCGGGGATGCTGCTTGCTCTCCGGGTTGGGGGCTTCCCCAAGCCAGTGCCTCCAGGCCCCTGGGGCAGCGCCAAGTGGAACTGGCCATGACACCTGAAACACTGGGCATTGACTTTTCCTCAACACAGGTTCCCCTCCAGGCTCAGGCATCAGGCGGTGAAGCATCAGCTGAGTCAAGGGCAGTTCTCCGTGTGGGCGGGGCCGGGCTGGGGGCGGGGCCGAGGCAGTGCACTTGCCCTGCGGCTCCAGGGGTGGTGGCTGCCTTAGAAGGACAAACCGCTGCACGTCAGGGAGGCTCCTGTGCACCGCTGTTTCCCAGGATCGCCGGCTTCTCCCAGCTCCTCCGTGGGGACAGCCCCTGTCACTGCATCTCCATCTACTCCACCAGGCCTGCAGGGCTGTGTTATTCCCACGCGAGTCCATCCTCTGTTGCTGGTGCTGTTACTTGCCGGTGTCTCAGATAATCACGTTTGGAAGATGGAGCAGCACTGCGGCTTCTGAAGTGACATCTTTGCCAAGGAGGGAGTGCTGGACCTAACTTTTTCTAACAATGTCTGTTTTGACTGGAAGCCCCGCTGCATAATTTTGTGTCCAATTATAAGCCAGCACTCTGGAGCGCAAGGGCCCAGAGCCAGTGCTCTGTAATGAGAGACACCACTGTGACCACCGTGTAGGCTCAAAAGCCCCAAAGAATAAAGATGCATGAAAGATACACGATAATATGGAGGCCAAAAAAAAATTCCTTTAAAAAAATCCACCAGACCTACATTAGTCTGTAAATATAAATTGTTCTCACAATGTGGATAAGATTACAGAAGCACATTTTTAAAAACTGTGGTGAAGAAAACAACATTCAACTTGCCAATGTAACCATTTTTAGGGGCACAACTGAATTGTGTTAATCGAGTACATTTCTGTTGCTGCGAAACAGATTTCTAGATTTTTCCACCTCGCAAGGTTGACACTCTCTTCCCACTAAAAACAAACACTCTTCTGTCCGTCCCCAGCCCTGGCACCCAGCATTCTGCTTTCTGACTCTAAGAATTTGACTCGTCCAGGGTTGACCTGGCAGAAGAGGACTCCTACGGGACTTGCTCTCTGGGGACTGGCTTACTTCTCTTAGCAGCGTTCCCGAGGCGAGTGCATGTTGTACCACGTGACCTGAGTTCCCTTTTTTTCAAACCTTCATGATGTTCTCTGATGTGGACGGAGACACTGTTCTGATCCATGCACCTGCCCGTGGACTTGTGCGTGCCCACCTCTGGCTGCTTGGAGGACTGTGAACGCCAGGGTACAGGTGTCTCCTCCAGGGCCTGCCCTGAATCTGTCCGGATAAATATCCAGAAATGAAACTGCTGGATCATACGGTAATTCTAAGTTTCTCTGAGGGATCTCCATACTCATACACAACATCTACACCCTTTTATATTTAAACCAGGCCATACAGCCTGTTTTTGACAAGCTATACAAGCTGCTGTAGTTTGCTGCACTGCCGAGCTTGTTAGGAATTGGTGTGGTATGTATTTCTGATGGATCAATTTGAAAGGGCAGAAGAAATTTGTCATTTACATACATGGACACGGCATTCCAGAAAAAGTTTTTTGATCTTAGAAATGTAGTTTTTTAAAAGAGTAAATGAAACTCCAAAGGCCTTAAATCAGAGGAAATTAGAATTGAAATGCATTCTCAGTCATTGCTACTAAGTTGAGGGTAGGCAGAGCCTTACACAGTTTAAGTGGAGATCTGTGAACAACCTGGAGTTCTGAAGACATGATTGGTTCAGAATGCCTGTGACCAGACAGACATGCTCATCTTGGGAAGAGAGACACAGGTGCGTTACTCAGACACCAAATCATGATCACCGGTAAGCTGGAGGGTGCAGGGTCGGGCCAGGCATGCCCTAGTGAGTAGATCCAAGTGGACATGTGAGATTCACAGAAGCAAACAATTGTGTTAAAAATTTTTCGTGGTGAAGAAAACAACATTCAACTTGCCAATGTAACCATTTTAGGGCACAACTGAATTGTGTTAATCGAGTACATTTCTGTTGCTGCGAAACAGATTTCTAGATTTTTCCACCTCGCAAGGTTGACACTCTCTTCCCACTAAAAACAAACACTCTTCTGTCCGTCCCCAGCCCTGGCACCCAGCATTCTGCTTTCTGACTCTAAGAATTTGACTCGTCCAGGGTTGACCTGGCAGAAGAGGACTCCTACGGGACTTGCTCTCTGGGGACTGGCTTACTTCTCTTAGCAGCGTTCCCGAGGCGAGTGCATGTTGTACCACGTGACCTGAGTTCCCTTTTTTTCAAACCTTCATGATGTTCTCTGATGTGGACGGAGACACTGTTCTGATCCATGCACCTGCCCGTGGACTTGTGCGTGCCCACCTCTGGCTGCTTGGAGGACTGTGAACGCCAGGGTACAGGTGTCTCCTCCAGGGCCTGCCCTGAATCTGTCCGGATAAATATCCAGAAATGAAACTGCTGGATCATACGGTAATTCTAAGTTTCTCTGAGGGATCTCCATACTCATACACAACATCTACACCCTTTTATATTTAAACCAGGCCATACAGCCTGTTTTTGACAAGCTATACAAGCTGCTGTAGTTTGCTGCACTGCCGAGCTTGTTAGGAATTGGTGTGGTATGTATTTCTGATGGATCAATTTGAAAGGGCAGAAGAAATTTGTCATTTACATACATGGACACGGCATTCCAGAAAAAGTTTTTTGATCTTAGAAATGTAGTTTTTTAAAAGAGTAAATGAAACTCCAAAGGCCTTAAATCAGAGGAAATTAGAATTGAAATGCATTCTCAGTCATTGCTACTAAGTTGAGGGTAGGCAGAGCCTTACACAGTTTAAGTGGAGATCTGTGAACAACCTGGAGTTCTGAAGACATGATTGGTTCAGAATGCCTGTGACCAGACAGACATGCTCATCTTGGGAAGAGAGACACAGGTGCGTTACTCAGACACCAAATCATGATCACCGGTAAGCTGGAGGGTGCAGGGTCGGGCCAGGCATGCCCTAGTGAGTAGATCCAAGTGGACATGTGGGCCAGACGGGGCATGGGGCCTTCAGGACAGGAAATGTGGCCAAAGAAAGGACAAAGCCCTGCTGCCAGGAAGAAACTATCCCTGTCCACAGCTTTGTTCAGAGCTGGACAGCAGTCCTGACATTTTATGTGAGCACTGTTGAATAGTCTAACTCAAGAATTGTGCCACAGGCCAAACAGCCTGAAGAGGGAAGAACTTAACTCACACTCTTAAAGCATGCCTCTAATATTTAAAGAAATGCAAGAGAGAACTTTACAAACCTTCCTAATTGTCAATCATAAAATATTAGGTCTAAAAGAGGTCTGTTTTCCCTTTTCCCCAAAGTCTAGTATTTGGGCTACAGAAGATGTTTTTATTAGCGACTGTCTGGATTCTGTGTTGATAAGGAAGGGCCCGAGTGACTCCTTTTAGCAGGTAGATGTCAATAGCTTTTTATTTATCAGTGAATTCAGTTAATTCCAAGGTATGACAGTTCTCATATATTTTTATAAGCCGATTTCTGTCTTATCATAAATTCTAAGTCAATACTTCTAATACCCAAAGAGCATTTAAGACTTGTCTCCACAAATCATCCTGATGTGATGAGGACTTCATTGGAGTCGAGAAGGAGACACATGATCCACATTCATCTGGCAGAAAGGCTATGTCTGTGGTGCCTGAATGAGAACCAACTTATAGAACTGACTTTAAAGGTGGTTGAGTTCAAGCCATTCAAGAGTTTTTTCTATTGTGCCCGACACTAGATTCATTTAGGCTTCATTTTTTTTCAGAGACTCAAATATGCTTCCACCTAAACAGCATTCTTTTACTTTTAAAAATACCGGAATTTTCATTCCCAATTAGTGTTTCTTTTTTCCCCAAACTGGAGGCTGAGGAGATCTCAGTAGACCTGTGTGCTTCAGCCCTCATGGTCAATCATGGAAAGTCAGGCCTTTGGCTTTCAGCTAAGATGACTCAAGCCTTCACGCTCCTGGCACCACACGCCCCCCAGCACTGTGCAGAGGGTGGGGGGAGCACTCCTGAGGCCTGGAGGCAGGGCAGTGGCCAGGTCCATGCATCTGTCCCTCCAGTGCCTGGCCGTGAGCTCATCCCTGCTCCAGGTCTGACGGCCGAGGTTGTCCATGTCTTGGATCTGGCCCTGGGGATGTTTCCACTGGGGCAGAACTCTGGATTCACCAGGACGTCTGACAAAGTGTCTCCGCCTGCAACCATGGCTCCCCCATGCTCTGAAAGGCCCCTTCCCACGGGCGCCTTAAGTGATCTGCCTCATACAGCGTCTGGCCTTCCCCAGCGGCTCAGCAGTAAAGAACCTGCCTGCCAATGTAGGAGACTGAGGTTTGATCCCTGGGTTATGATCCCCTGGAGGAGAAAATGGCAACTCACTCCAGTCGTCTTGCCTGGGAAATCCCATGGACAGAGAAGCCTGGCCAGCTACAGTCCACGGGGTCACAAAGAGTCAGACACGACTGAAGCGACTTAGCACAGCAACTCATGCCACATGACAGGATCCACACTGGGACTGTTATTACTGTTTCTGTCCCAAGCTCCTCAGCTCAATTCAACTGTTCAGGAAAACAAAAAACTCCACAAATCATCCTGATGTGATGAGGACTTCATTGGAGTCGAGAAGGAGACACATGATCCACATTCATCTGGCAGAAAGGCTATGTCTGTGGTGCCTGAATGAGAACCAACTTATAGAACTGACTTTAAAGGTGGTTGAGTTCAAGCCATTCAAGAGTTTTTTCTATTGTGCCCGACACTAGATTCATTTAGGCTTCATTTTTTTTCAGAGACTCAAATATGCTTCCACCTAAACAGCATTCTTTTACTTTTAAAAATACCGGAATTTTCATTCCCAATTAGTGTTTCTTTTTTCCCCAAACTGGAGGCTGAGGAGATCTCAGTAGACCTGTGTGCTTCAGCCCTCATGGTCAATCATGGAAAGTCAGGCCTTTGGCTTTCAGCTAAGATGACTCAAGCCTTCACGCTCCTGGCACCACACGCCCCCCAGCACTGTGCAGAGGGTGGGGGGAGCACTCCTGAGGCCTGGAGGCAGGGCAGTGGCCAGGTCCATGCATCTGTCCCTCCAGTGCCTGGCCGTGAGCTCATCCCTGCTCCAGGTCTGACGGCCGAGGTTGTCCATGTCTTGGATCTGGCCCTGGGGATGTTTCCACTGGGGCAGAACTCTGGATTCACCAGGACGTCTGACAAAGTGTCTCCGCCTGCAACCATGGCTCCCCCATGCTCTGAAAGGCCCCTTCCCACGGGCGCCTTAAGTGATCTGCCTCATACAGCGTCTGGCCTTCCCCAGCGGCTCAGCAGTAAAGAACCTGCCTGCCAATGTAGGAGACTGAGGTTTGATCCCTGGGTTATGATCCCCTGGAGGAGAAAATGGCAACTCACTCCAGTCGTCTTGCCTGGGAAATCCCATGGACAGAGAAGCCTGGCCAGCTACAGTCCACGGGGTCACAAAGAGTCAGACACGACTGAAGCGACTTAGCACAGCAACTCATGCCACATGACAGGATCCACACTGGGACTGTTATTACTGTTTCTGTCCCAAGCTCCTCAGCTCAATTCAACTGTTCAGGAAAACAAAAGATAATGGAGCTCCATCAGGAAGTCAGACCACAGTGCTGGCTAGATATCGTGATCTGTGCTTTATGAAGTTTTTCCTTATCAGCACCCACATCAAATAATGTTTATGAAGCCTGTCCTGGGCCCAGCGCCACTCAGGATAATATCTCCCCACAGTCTCTCACTGTGCTGGCTCTTCCAATGGTCCTGACCAAGTCTGTTGTGAAGTCAATTTTGCTCCGTTAAGCAAACAGCCTATTTCTGAGTAAAATCAACAGTTGAGTTTGTGGTTTCAATGAAGGTGGTTCAAGTGCGCCATGGCCCTGGTGTCAGGGTCAGCTCAGGGAAGATGAACATGCCCTGGGTTCTGGGTCAGCAGCCATCCTGCAGCCTGGGAGGTGTGGCTGCACACAGGCCTTCACAGGCCAGGGCGTTTTCTGTGCATGGTTTTCAGGACATAAATAAGGACTATGGGTGTGCATGGTACTGAATCAGACAGTTAATTTCCACAGAGATAGCCATTATCCTTGGTATTAGATAGCTGGCCTTTGTAATCCATTTCCTTTATTTTTTCCTAAAGTTCCCCAAATGGTGTTAAACACTTGTAGCAGAGACAAAATGTTACTTATAAATGACGACACTCTGAGCAGTATTCCCTGTCCCCAACTCCTGCTCCCGGAAGAGAATGGTTGAATGTGAGCGTGCATTAGCCATTTCAATCCGCTGAAGGTATCCTAATGAGCCTGCATAGTGACGTGGACCTCGAGGTACCTGCTGCCAACCAGAGAACAGACACAAAGCGAAAATATGTAAGTGCGATCTCTTTCATGGTTACGAGTTGCCTGACACTGTTAGCTTCATGCATGTCGCCTGAGCCATCCTCTCGGAGGCTTAGGGAAGCTGAGAAATCCACCAGAGGATGTGGACCCAGATCAGGGTCCTGAGAACTCCCCACACTTGGCCCCTCCATAAGCTCTCGGAGACGGCGGGTTCTCGGCTGGTGTTTCACAGGCATCCCTTTTATAGCAGGGCTGTCACAATCCATCTATGGGCAGTTAATTTTTGAAAGAACTGAGGGTCCTCGGGCTCAGAGTGGTGTCAGCCCTGCTGAGCTGTGAGAAGCTGTGGCGGCTCCGTCCCGGGACAGGGTGGACGGCACTTGACTCAGGGAAAGAGAAGGGGACTCAGATGCCATCAGCTGACGTTGGGACACTGCTCATTCACAGAGTGCCGGGTCTGTGAACCTGGGCTCCCACGTGCCGAGGAGGGCAGCTGAAGGGCAATAGCAGAGAGCTATGAGCAACAGCTCAGTTCTGAAGGACGAAGAAGGCAGGGTGGGGTGCCTGCATGCAGCTGAAGCCTGTCGAGAGAGTTGCCACATCTCCCAACGCACAGAAGCGTGTCTTGCTTTCACAGAAGATGCTGAAAACCACGGCTCTAATAGGCAGTGTTTGGGGCTTTATGTCAGGGTGATGCGGTGAGGGGTGGGGAGCAGCCACTGAGCTGGGGCAGAGGAAGAGGGGCCGTGCCAACACGGTCAGGGCACAGGGTCCCCTCCATCTCAGCTCTGTCCCGGGTGATGGAGAGTTCCTTTCCTCTGGAACAGTCCATGACATCCCTTGTCTACTTCTAGGAAGAAAAAAGGGCTCAAAATAGATGTTATGTCAAATAGGCAGATTTAGGGGTGATTGACTCCAGTTTCTTCCTGGGTGGAGGTGCTCCTGTGCTCATGTGCAACATTTAAAAAGGTTTTTTCTACTTCACAGAATTTTCAGTTACGGCTTCTTCCCCTCAACCTCCACCCTCGACCTCCTTTTCTCCCTCCCTCCCTCCATTGTCTCTCCGTCTCTCCCTTCCTCTGTCTGTCTCTCCCCCTCTCCCAAGACAGGGAAGTCATGTGGGGCAAGTGGCTCCCCCAGTCCTGCCTACAGAGGCACACTGAGAGTGAGGCCACCTGCCTGTCGGCTGTGTATCTCACAGGATGGAGACGGCTAGAGTGCCAATCATTTTGAAATACAAAGCCCGCCTTCTCAGCCCAGGAGCCAAGGGGGTAGGTAGACCAGGTCTTCACATGTACACAGCCTCCATGGGTACTTAGTGGGGTGGAGCATCTCCGTGGGGTGTGGAACCCTGGTTTTAATCTGGATGGGGGGGGGGCATCCCTTTATGCAGGTTAATTTGGGAAAAAAACTGAGGGTCCTCGGGCTCAGAGTGGTGTCAGCCCTGCTGAGCTGTGAGAAGCTGTGGCGGCTCCGTCCCGGGACAGGGTGGACGGCACTTGACTCAGGGAAGAGAAGGGGACTCAGATGCCATCAGCTGACGTTGGGACACTGCTCATTCACAGAGTGCCGGGTCTGTGAACCTGGGCTCCCACGTGCCGAGGAGGGCAGCTGAAGGGCAATAGCAGAGAGCTATGAGCAACAGCTCAGTTCTGAAGGACGAAGAAGGCAGGGTGGGGTGCCTGCATGCAGCTGAAGCCTGTCGAGAGGTTGCCACATCTCCCAACGCACAGAAGCGTGTCTTGCTTTCACAGAAGATGCTGAAAACCACGGCTCTAATAGGCAGTGTTTGGGGCTTTATGTCAGGGTGATGCGGTGAGGGGTGGGGAGCAGCCACTGAGCTGGGGCAGAGGAAGAGGGGCCGTGCCAACACGGTCAGGGCACAGGGTCCCCTCCATCTCAGCTCTGTCCCGGGTGATGGAGAGTTCCTTTCCTCTGGAACAGTCCATGACATCCCTTGTCTACTTCTAGGAAGAAAAAAGGGCTCAAAATAGATGTTATGTCAAATAGGCAGATTTAGGGGTGATTGACTCCAGTTTCTTCCTGGGTGGAGGTGCTCCTGTGCTCATGTGCAACATTTAAAAAGGTTTTTTCTACTTCACAGAATTTTCAGTTACGGCTTCTTCCCCTCAACCTCCACCCTCGACCTCCTTTTCTCCCTCCCTCCCTCCATTGTCTCTCCGTCTCTCCCTTCCTCTGTCTGTCTCTCCCCCTCTCCCAAGACAGGGAAGTCATGTGGGGCAAGTGGCTCCCCCAGTCCTGCCTGCAGAGGCACACTGAGAGTGAGGCCACCTGCCTGTCGGCTGTGTATCTCACAGGATGGAGACGGCTAGAGTGCCAATCATTTTGAAATACAAAGCCCGCCTTCTCAGCCCAGGAGCCAAGGGGGTAGGTAGACCAGGTCTTCACATGTACACAGCCTCCTGCATGTATGAGCTACTTAGTGGGGTGGAGCATCTCCGTGGGGTGTGGAACCCTGGTTTTAATCTGGATGGAGAACCAGAGCGAGGAGGACAGAGAGGCTTGCCCAGCAGCAGAAACAGCAAAGCAGGCAGCCGGTCTTTGGAGCCTTGGCTTCAACACGGATCCAGGACTATGGACAGTTTCCTGGCGATTCCTTCCCGGTCCCTCCTGGTTCCCTCGTTCACCTGCTGTCAACAGCCCTGCATCTTTCCATCCAGTGAGCATCAGCAGGCACTGTAGGGAGACACTGACGACCACCAGCATCTCCTAGGAACTTCCTTCCTGACGTCATTCCCAGATGTGAAGGGAAGACATCAGTCAGAGCGCATCGGGAAAGAAAAAGAAGGGTTCTTTGTCCCAGTATTTTACACGTTGACAATACTTCATCCCTTTGTACAGTGCAGAGATCTCAAAAGTTCACCACAGTGAAGGAGAAGGCCAGTCTTGCTTTATCCAACCCGATACATATATCGTTCCCTCTTTAACTTTAAAAATCTGAAAACAACGGGGGTCAGACGGCAAGCCCCACAACACGTCAGCATAAGACACAGCAGCTGAGGACGAACAGGCCGATCTGGCAAAGCAAACGCTGCTGGAGCCGGTTCATCGGCGACCGGAATGCAGTTACCAGAGTCTCATTAACACAACACCAGCAATAAACCCAAAGCACCGAGAGGAGGCCAGCTCCAAAGGCGGGAAGGGAGGGAAATGGCTTCTGCCTAAAACAGCAGGTGCCCAGACGCAGGGCCCAATTGTGGGCTCTCCTGACTACACTCCTGGCTTAGTTCCCTCATACTGGGCAACTTTTATCATTCAGAAGTGAACTTCACTACTACTACATAATTACTGTTCGTGATCATATAAAACATACATACAGATATATGTGAAAGCCAGATTCGCTAACATTAAAAGGAACTATATTGTGCTCAGTCACCTAGTGGTGTCCAACTCTTTGCGATCCCAGGGACTACAGTCTTCCAGGCTCCTCTGTCATGGGGATTCTCCAGGCAAGAGCACTGAAGTAAGTAGGTTACCCCTTCTCCACGGGATCTTCCCGATCCAGGAAGCAAAGGCGGGTATTCTGCATTGCAGGGAAATTCTTCACCAGCTGAGCTACCAGGGAAGCCCAGAACTATACTATAGATACTAATTTTGTAATTTTTAAAGAAAAGAAGCAATGATAAAGCTTGTAAGACCACTGGAAGGCGTAGGAAGCCCTCTGCTGCGGCTCTCAGAGAGTGAAGACGCCGAGGCAGCAGGTCCCCGGGGAGCGGGCAGGTCGCCGTCACCTTGCTGTCCTTCCTCACGGTCCCTGCTGTCTGAGAGTGCCAGCTTCCCCAGTCTCCCCGGTGTGGGCTGGGTGGCCCTCTCAGATACTCACGCAGCACAGGGAACTGTCTTGACCTGCTTATTTTTATGAAAACTCCTCTTCCCCAATAACATCTGAGTTCTTCAGAGCAAGGACCATCCATAACTGTCCAATCTCCTGCCTTCAGGGATGATTCCAAACCCTGGGTTTAATAAATGCTCATTTAGGGTTGCAACAGGAGAGACGGTGACTGAGGCTGCAAGGGCACTGGGTTCTGTGTCTGTACTTTAATCTCTAAAGAGAAATAAGGCTCCTGGTGAGGTCTGGGAGGTGCCAACACTGATCCAAAAGGTCACTTAACACCATCCCAGGACCTGTGGGCCCAGACAGAGAAGCTTGTTCTCCAAGGGTGTGTGCAAGCTTCCCTTTACTGACAAAGGAGCAAAAGCAGCTACTTTGTCAGAAGACAGAGAACTCTTACGTGGGGACTGAACTCTGAGTGTAAGGGCTGCACAAGCAGGTGTGGTGTCTTCTGAGCTTCCAGGAGCATAGAACTTAGATGGGGGACAAGTCGGCACTTGCAGGGACCTGAGACTTCACCAGGGTTTGCTGTGAATAATCTCTGGTTGTCTCTTAACAGACCAGACGCCTCTTGAGCGGTTAAGTGAGTAGCAAGGACACAGTCTGCTAGGAGTTTGGAGAAGATGGTTATTCTTGCTGAGTTGACAGTTTGAAGGATAAGCCATGGTGAAGCCCAGTGTGAAGGGAGCTCAGCCTGTCCTGTCTCATGAGCCCCCAGGAGGCAGGGGCTCAGCACCAAGAGGGCTGGTGCTGGGAGGACAGGCCCTTAGGGTTGGGGGTGACAGGGCTGGGTCTGAGCAGCGAGTATGGTCAGAACAGCTGGCCGGGGAGGGGCCAGAGTGCAGACAGACACAGGGGATGGCAGTCGGGCAGATGGATGAGACGAAGGTGGTTGTGGGGTGTGGGCTGCTGGGGTGTGAGGCAAGGGATGGCGGGCGCTCAGCATGGACCTGTGTGTGGCTCCAGGAGGAGAAGGCCCAGAGGGTCACAGAGGTCCCAAGCAGGCTCTTTCAAAAGGAAGAAAAACGCGAGTTTCATACAGAGCAGAGTCATTCATAAAGAAAACCATACTGTGAAATACATATACATGATACATATACGTGTAATCTAGAAAAATCAGTACAGATGAACTTATTTCCAGGGCAGGAATAGGGATAGAGAACACACGTATGGACATTCATGGGGTGAGGGTGGCGCTGGGATGAATTAAGAGATAGTGGCTGACACACAGACAACTGATGAGAACCTACAGGGAACTGTACTCCGTGTTCTGTGGTGACTTAAATGGGAGGGAAACCCAAAAAAGGAGGGGATATATATACACATACAGCTGATTCACTTTGTTGTACAGTAGAAACTAACAAACATTGTAAAGCAACTATATCCCAATAAAAATCAATCAAGAAACGGAACATCCGAGGGATGTAAAGAAGACAGTAACTGTCACGCTTCCCTATGTTACTGCAAATCTACTTAATCACTTGTCTTAAGCTTCTCAGCAAAACACGGCCTTTGCCATCAACCCTAACTGAACAGGTCACCTGCCAGCCAGCCGTCCCCTGCAGCAGAGCAACAGGCACTGTCTGCCAGCCAGGGTTTGGGGCTGTGAATAATCCTCTGGTTGTCTCTTAACAGACCAGATGCCTCTTGAGCGGTTAAGTGAGTAGCAAGGACACAGTCTGCTAGGAGTTTGGAGAAGATGGTTATTCTTGCTGAGTTGACAGTTTGAAGGATAAGCCATGGTGAAGCCCAGTGTGAAGGGAGCTCAGCCTGTCCTGTCTCATGAGCCCCCAGGAGGCAGGGGCTCAGCACCAAGAGGGCTGGTGCTGGGAGGACAGGCCCTTAGGGTTGGGGGTGACAGGGCTGGGTCTGAGCAGCGAGTATGGTCAGAACAGCTGGCCGGGGAGGGGCCAGAGTGCAGACAGACACAGGGGATGGCAGTCGGGCAGATGGATGAGACGAAGGTGGTTGTGGGGTGTGGGCTGCTGGGGTGTGAGGCAAGGGATGGCGGGCGCTCAGCATGGACCTGTGTGTGGCTCCAGGAGGAGAAGGCCCAGAGGGTCACAGAGGTCCCAAGCAGGCTCTTTCAAAAGGAAGAAAAACGCGAGTTTCATACAGAGCAGAGTCATTCATAAAGAAAACCATACTGTGAAATACATATACATGATACATATACGTGTAATCTAGAAAAATCAGTACAGATGAACTTATTTCCAGGGCAGGAATAGGGATGGAGAACACACGTATGGACATTCATGGGGTGAGGGTGGCGCTGGGATGAATTAAGAGATAGTGGCTGACACACAGACAACTGATGAGAACCTACAGGGAACTGTACTCCGTGTTCTGTGGTGACTTAAATGGGAGGGAAACCCAAAAAAGGAGGGGATATATATACACATACAGCTGATTCACTTTGTTGTACAGTAGAAACTAACAAACATTGTAAAGCAACTATATCCCAATAAAAATCAATCAAGAAACGGAACATCCGAGGGATGTAAAGAAGACAGTAACTGTCACGCTTCCCTATGTTACTGCAAATCTACTTAATCACTTGTCTTAAGCTTCTCAGCAAAACACGGCCTTTGCCATCAACCCTAACTGAACAGGTCACCTGCCAGCCAGCCGTCCCCTGCAGCAGAGCAACAGGCACTGTCTGAGTCTATCCTATATGTCTCTGTCTCCTCTGCTGCCCTGCAAATAAGCTCCTCACGCCCATCCTTCTAGATTCCGTACATATGCGCCTCAGTATGCAGTATTTGTCTTTCTCTTTCTGCTTTACTTCACTCTGTATAATAGGCTCCAGGTTCATCCACCTCATTAGAAAGGACAGACAGGCATTGTTGGAAGCGGGACTTGGCTGATCACGTGGAAATTCAGACTCCAGTGGCTGGATGTGGAGCCCCCCCGCCAGATGTTGTTGGCTTTCTTGAGGCTGGCAGCACCTGTGACAGAGGGGGCCCCAGAACTTCTGTCACTGACGGCGCCATGATGCGGTGCAAGCTACACTGACATCAGGAAGACACTTTGATTTCTAGGCTGAGAAAGTTAGTCACCATTAACCTTAAATAGAAAGGGAATTTGCTGCAGAGCTCAGTTGTAAAGCTAGGCACACACGCTCCACAGGGACACACACTGCTTCATGTGTTTGCAGTGTGATGGACAGTTTTGTGATGTTTGTCCTCCAAAACTGAGGATTTGAAGATTGAGCTACAAGCTATGCTATCAAGAGAGTAACCATTGAGGCGGGCTTTGAATTATAACTGAGCCAAAAAGCATTTCAAAGCAATCCGTTCCTTTTTTTTTCCCCTTTCTCACTTAAAAAACTTGGCTGTATTTTCTTGCATTTGGTAAAAGGAATGCTCAGACTCTTGGAACCAGTGTGCTAAGTTGCAGCCCAGAGCATAGTTTCGCAGTTGATTTATGAGTCCCAGAAGGCTACCTGGGAGAGATCTCTGTGGTTGCAATGTCCTATTTCTTTCCCTGAATTACTTTGTATCTGATTTAGACAGTTACAATGTTCAGCCTGGGATTCTGCATACAGATTGGGCCCTGCTTTGAAATGTTGGCTACAATGCATATTTCATGATTAGTCTCCTCAAACCCCAAAACCTCTCTGGAAAAAACCATGTACCTTTGTGACTTGCTTATTAAAATGGACGTGGACCAATGAAAGGAGCTGTCTCCTAACTTACTGAGAAACATTTTTAAAAACAAAACTTGAAATCACTGAAAATGGCAATGAACAATGACAAACTTCTAAAGGGAAAATATTTCATTTTTCAATATGGACTTTTTAATGAGAGCATTTGAGAAAAAAATTATAAAACTGTAATTTTAAAAAATCACCTCTTTTTGGAAGACATGTAAGACTCTTTTCCCTGGGTGATGAGTACGGTGAAATAACAGAGATAAAGTGAGCTTAGAGCCTGGTAGAATGATGTGTTTGCTCTACCTCCTCGCGGAGAAAGCAGACACTGGAGGCAGACCGTGGATGGAGGACCAAGGCACAAGGTCAGGAACGGAGGAAACTAGTTTGAGACGTGAGAATTCCCGCTTAAATGCAGATTCCCTATTTTTTTGTTGGGTGACTGGTCATCACACAGGAAATCTAAGGGTGCTTTACCCTAGTAGACCTGCCCCAGAACTGCTTCTTGCCCATGTAGGAGCACTCAGGACACAAGGCTGGGAAAACCCACAAGTGCACATGCAGTCAGTCACCTCCAGTCCTTCTGGTCAACCCCGCTGGGATTCCCCACTGAATGTATGGCCTCATCTGTGGTCCAGTTTTTCCATCCAGAACCGAGGAGATCGCAACGACCCCTGCTTTACTCTTCGTCCCTCCACTAGCACTTTGGCCTCAATCATCACGGACCCCTGTTCCACCCCCAGGGTCATAAGCCCTGTCCTGCTCACAATTCTGCAAACCTTAGGCAATATTCTTTCCTGTAGCCAGAATGATACTTCTAAGTTTTATATCCCAACACAACCCTTCTGTACTCAAAGCCCCCTGGCAACGCCACAGCCACCAGGACAGACTTCGTCTGCACTGTACAATGCGCTGCAGCTCTGCAGGAGCCTTCCCCAAATGTCCTCTGTCAACACCATCCCATCCACCCTACGCTTGCTGCTGAAGTCAGGCTTCTCCAGAGATTTCTTAAATTTGCTCTCTTTTATGGTAAGAGCTTGGAACATTCCATTTCTGCGTGAAATAGGATTTGCCATCTTGATCTCCGGGCAATGCCGACTCAACCTTCAGAATTCAGCTTCAGAATGGCACCTCCTCCAGGAAGCACTCCTTACTAGGCTGTGCCCTCCCCACAGCACATACTGTCAGCACGACTGGCATGGTTCACACACATGCTCCTGTGTCAGCAAGACCATTCGTTCCGGATGTGAGGCAAACCTGTGTCCATCCTGCCCCCTCAGTGCCCCAGGGGCTCACCCATCAGCAGGGGTCATGAAGGTCAGCCCTCATGTCTGCAACCATGGGCACACCACTCTGTCCACACCCACCAGTGTGAGGTCAGGTGCTTCTCCTGTAGGATTCGGAGTAAGGCCACCTGAGAATAGCTTAACTGCTCCTGACACAGCTCTGTCACGCCCTCCTCCCCCTCACCAGCCTTTGGCTCACTCTAGATATCTTCTCCTTTCCCTCTGGGAACCCCAAGGACACGGCCGGCTTGACTAGGGAAGTTTCTGGGATGTGTGTGCATGATTTCATGTTTCCAGCTTCACGCATCCATACAGTGGCTACTTGGTCTGCAGACACGGATCTGACAGCAGCCCTCTTAAAAGCCCTAGCTTATTCACAGCAGCACTGTTCTCAACAGCTGGAACGTGGAAGTAACCCAAGTGCCTGTCAACAGATGACGAATGGCATTTACTGTCATTTTAAACTTAGTATATGTCAAGACAAAAGACAGATGGGTAGGGGAGATCCTGTGTACAAGTAATTATGTCAACAGTTGCTTGAACATCAGAAGTAATCAGGAAATGCTCACCGAGATGAAAAGGAAACGGCATAAAATTATAAAGCACATGACAGAAAGATTTATGTTTTATTCAAAGTCCCAGAGGCCCCCTGGAGGCTCACAAGGCACGGGGCACACAGGGGCACTGTGTGTGGAGCATGTGAGCACCTGTGGGCAGGGGTCCTCACGAGTCGACTGGAAACAGTCACCCACACGACGACTGGCGGGAGGAGCCTCTTCAATGCATTACTCATCTGGAGAAACATCTGCAAAGATCCGCTTCTTAGGAAAATTCAGCTTAAAGCTGCATGTGATTACGCTCTTGTACACTAAATTGTGATAATCTCCACAGAACGTTTTCAAAATACTACATTGTGGGCTGCCCCTGGTGGTCCAGTGGGTAAGGACACCGCCTTGCTGTGCCCTCCCACAGCACATACTGTCAGCACGACTGGCATGGTTCACACACATGCTCCTGTGTCAGCAAGACCATTCGTTCCGGATGTGAGGCAAACCTGTGTCCATCCTGCCCCCTCAGTGCCCCAGGGGCTCACCCATCAGCAGGGGTCATGAAGGTCAGCCCTCATGTCTGCAACCATGGGCACACCACTCTGTCCACACCCACCAGTGTGAGGTCAGGTGCTTCTCCTGTAGGATTCGGAGTAAGGCCACCTGAGAATAGCTTAACTGCTCCTGACACAGCTCTGTCACGCCCTCCTCCCCCTCACCAGCCTTTGGCTCACTCTAGATATCTTCTCCTTTCCCTCTGGGAACCCCAAGGACACGGCCGGCTTGACTAGGGAAGTTTCTGGGATGTGTGTGCATGATTTCATGTTTCCAGCTTCACGCATCCATACAGTGGCTACTTGGTCTGCAGACACGGATCTGACAGCAGCCCTCTTAAAAGCCCTAGCTTATTCACAGCAGCACTGTTCTCAACAGCTGGAACGTGGAAGTAACCCAAGTGCCTGTCAACAGATGACGAATGGCATTTACTGTCATTTTAAACTTAGTATATGTCAAGACAAAAGACAGATGGGTAGGGGAGATCCTGTGTACAAGTAATTATGTCAACAGTTGCTTGAACATCAGAAGTAATCAGGAAATGCTCACCGAGATGAAAAGGAAACGGCATAAAATTATAAAGCACATGACAGAAAGATTTATGTTTTATTCAAAGTCCCAGAGGCCCCCTGGAGGCTCACAAGGCACGGGGCACACAGGGGCACTGTGTGTGGAGCATGTGAGCACCTGTGGGCAGGGGTCCTCACGAGTCGACTGGAAACAGTCACCCACACGACGACTGGCGGGAGGAGCCTCTTCAATGCATTACTCATCTGGAGAAACATCTGCAAAGATCCGCTTCTTAGGAAAATTCAGCTTAAAGCTGCATGTGATTACGCTCTTTTACACTAAATTGTGATAATCTCCACAGAACGTTTTCAAAATACTACATTGTGGGCTTCCCCTGGTGGTCCAGTGGGTAAGGACACCACCTTGCAGTGCAAGGGCCGCCGGTTCGAGCCCTGGCCTGGGAAGATCCCACGTGCCATGGAGCGGCTGGACTGATGTGTCCAATTACCGAGCCGGAGCTCTGGAGCGCATGAGCCCAGAGCCGGTGCTCTGCAACAACAGAGGCCACCACGATGGGAGGCCCACAGGAGCCAAAGAACAAAGACGGATGAACATAGAGAAATGAAAGACCAATAGAAGTGGCCCGCCCACTCCCCTCCCTCCCCAACCCAACCCCCGCCCAAAATAAATAAATAAATCTTTTTTAAAAAAAAAACTACATTGCATCACTTCTAGTCTTTCTAAGTATATGAAGAAAAATTAATCTCCATGTTTACGTTTTTAGAAAAAAGTAAAAATGAGGAGTAGCTTCATTTTCATGCTGATATAAAAGAATGATTTTGTGAATGACTTTCACACGTCTTACACAATTTTACGGGAAAACACCCTGATGCTGGGAAAGACTGAGGGCAAGAGGAGAAGTGGGTGACAGAGGATAAGATGGTTGGTTGGCATCACCAATGCAATGGACATGACTTTGAGCAAACTCCAGGAATAGTGGAAGACAGGGAAACCTGGTGTTCTGTAGTTCATGGGGTCTCGAAGAATAGGACACGACATTGTGACTGAACAAATTAAAATTATAATCATGTCAAAAACGTGCATCATCAATTGCTCAAAAATCAACAGAAGCATGGAGAAAAAGGTGCCTTTGGAACGTGGAGGTCTGTTTCATAATCTTAATCTCCATTTTTTAAATTTTGAAATTTTCCAGAGTGCACTTACTCCATAGCTCCGCTAGGTGGCGCTGGGAGAATGTCGATGGGAAGAGCAAAGGAAATCCCTCATTACAAATTGGGAGCTTTGTGTGTGTTTGTGTGGTAATTTTGATTTCATTTTATTAATTTTTAAAACATTTGTATTTAATGTAGTTCAGTGAATATGCAGTTTCAGGTGCTTTACCTCCTAGGCTCATAGTCTAAAGCCCAAGAATCATGGAAACCCTCTGTGCAGTAGGCAGGCGGCGGTTGGCCCTGAAGGCCCTACACGATGGGACTCTGTAAGCTCCCTGTGCTGGACTCCTTACACCACCAACCAGCTTCACAACATGCAGTCTGAGTATACACAGTCCCTGCCGACCCTGCCTCAACAAGGCTGGCAAAACTGTAAAAGATGATACAGTATATGGTTTTGCCTTGTTATCCTTTGAAATACTGGTAAAACATGGTTAGTATAGTCTGTTATGTGTGGTTTTAGGTGTAGAAAAACGTTATTGTGCTTAAGGACGCAAATTTATAAAAACAGCCAAACTTGAGATAGGAACTTGGTTTTCAGATCCTATAAACACTTCAAGTGACTGAAATGTATTCATGATACAGTTTCCTATTCTTTGCTTGTAATGATTTTGATTAGATGTATCTTCAGCACATATTTATATAATCAGTTCTTTGGCTAAATACATGTTTTATAACAGGAAACTTAACTAAAATAGCTTATTAGGTATGGGAAAAAAGTCACAAAAGAATACAGTTGAAGTCCGTAATGCATGTAAATACTAAGCAGAAATTCACACTCTTCTTACAGAACGGTCCCTTGACGGCCCAGGGACTGTGCATGCTGCAGCGGGTGTGCTTGGGGAGCCCCGGCCTCCTGGGGCCACGGAGCCACAGGGATGCGTGGAAAGGCACCGAGGCTGCCTCGTGTGTTCAGTTGGGCCTTCACGGAGCCACATGGGATCGTCGATGGAAAGGCACCGAGGGACTGTGTTGTTCAGCTTAGACTGGTGAGAAAAAGGTGCCTTTGGAACGTGGAGGTCTGTTTCATAATCTTAATCTCCATTTTTTAAATTTTGAAATTTTCCAGAGTGCACTTACTCCATAGCTCCGCTAGGTGGCGCTGGGAGAATGTCGATGGGAAGAGCAAAGGAAATCCCTCATTACAAATTGGGAGCTTTGTGTGTGTTTGTGTGGTAATTTTGATTTCATTTTATTAATTTTTAAAACATTTGTATTTAATGTAGTTCAGTGAATATGCAGTTTCAGGTGCTTTACCTCCTAGGCTCATAGTCTAAAGCCCAAGAATCATGGAAACCCTCTGTGCAGTAGGCAGGCGGCGGTTGGCCCTGAAGGCCCTACACGATGGGACTCTGTAAGCTCCCTGTGCTGGACTCCTTACACCACCAACCAGCTTCACAACATGCAGTCTGAGTATACACAGTCCCTGCCGACCCTGCCTCAACAAGGCTGGCAAAACTGTAAAAGATGATACAGTATATGGTTTTGCCTTGTTATCCTTTGAAATACTGGTAAAACATGGTTAGTATAGTCTGTTATGTGTGGTTTTAGGTGTAGAAAAACGTTATTGTGCTTAAGGACGCAAATTTATAAAAACAGCCAAACTTGAGATAGGAACTTGGTTTTCAGATCCTATAAACACTTCAAGTGACTGAAATGTATTCATGATACAGTTTCCTATTCTTTGCTTGTAATGATTTTGATTAGATGTATCTTCAGCACATATTTATATAATCAGTTCTTTGGCTAAATACATGTTTTATAACAGGAAACTTAACTAAAATAGCTTATTAGGTATGGGAAAAAAGTCACAAAAGAATACAGTTGAAGTCCGTAATGCATGTAAATACTAAGCAGAAATTCACACTCTTCTTACAGAACGGTCCCTTGACGGCCCAGGGACTGTGCATGCTGCAGCGGGTGTGCTTGGGGAGCCCCGGCCTCCTGGGGCCACGGAGCCACAGGGATGCGTGGAAAGGCACCGAGGCTGCCTCGTGTGTTCAGTCCTTCAGGGCCTGTCTGATGTGAACTAGGGGGAGCCTCAAATCTCGGTGGAAACACACTGAGGCCATGTGAACAAGTCAGGATGGATTAAATCGACGGCCCCCACCTGCATCCTGAGCCGCTCTGGGGACTGTGTATGACTTTCTCCAGCAGTGTAGGACTGAGTCCTGGTGTCCCTGGGGAGGGGGTGTCCTCACACACCTGTAAGGCGTGGGCACTGCACTGTCAGCTCTGCAGCCACCAGAGGCCCTCAGTCTCCTCATGGGCCCGCGGCTTGGCCACTGGATCCCACACACACAGTGAGAACTACATGCAGCTGCAGTAGCTGCTCACTTTTCCAAGGATCTGTTCACTCATTAATCTATGACATAAATGCTTCTGACATATGGAGTGCATACAGACATGCTGGAAGCTTATGGAATGTTTATTCTGGTTTGCGTAGTAGCTGAAAGAGCACAAAAAGATGCACAAATGGCGGCCACCTGTAGACATGCTGGATCCAAGTCTGCATCTCTGTGAAGTCCTCACGCCTGTCACCGCTTGAGAAGCACCATCCTGAGCAGGATGTGGCAGCGGAGGGTCGTTGTGGCACAAAAAGGGAAGCGTGTCCCTCTCAAAGCTGGTGTTCGCTATGTTTATCTCTTTGGGCTTCTCAGGTGGCACTAGTGGTAAAGAATTTGCCTGCCAATGCGGGAGATGTAAGGGCTGTGGGTTTGACCGCTGGGTGGGGAAGATCCCTGGGAGGAGGGCATGGAAACCCACTCCAGTATTCTTCCCTGAAGAATCCCATGGACAGAGGAGCCTGGTGGGCTATAATCCATGGGGTCACAAAAGAGTCAGACATGACTGAAGTGACTTTGCACGCACACACACACACACACACACATACACGTTCATCTCTTACTGAGGCTGCAAAACCAAGGGACCACTGAAGACAGTTGTTGTAGGGAGACATCGTATCATTCATAACTGATCAGAAAAACTAGGACTGTCATCACTAACCATATGGAATCTGACTCAGGTTTGCCCAGAACCCACCAGCCTCCTCTGACTGCTAAAGGCTGCGGGGCTTTGTCCATTTGCTGCCCCTTAACTGAATCACACTACAGACAGCTCCAAAAACTTCATAAATAGTATGAATTGTTAATGTAAACTTTAAATCTTAGATGACAAATAACAAATTTATTTTAGTAGACTGAACTAGAAATACCAAGTCCACAGCATTCCCTTCAAATGTAAGGCAGAGGGGCACTTCCCCTTTCAGGGCCGATAGCAATAATCCTTTTCCACCATGAAACAACAGACCTATAAAATACAGCAGAAAAAGTCATCTACTAAAATGTGCAAATGAAGATACATAAATCTTTAAAAATTAAATATATAATTTCAAAGGAACTAAATCCTATTCGTACCCAAGTATGGCTAAGTAAGGAGTTTTTTATGTGTTTCACTGATAGGCGATATCAAGGCAAGTCAGAATCTAATTCCCTCACACTGGACAAGGAACCATAAAATAAGCTTCTCCATAATAAGGACATAATTCTTTCCTCTGTGTGGATGATGTCAATCAACATTTTGGATGTGAATTCCCAAAGAGGCTTACCATCTCACTGTTCACCCTTCCCATCTCGCTCCAGGATCCTTGAAGTTGGTAGAGGATTTCTCTTACGTATTTTGGGGAATTTGGCAAGAAAAGAAAGAAGGTTATTTTCTGCACTTAGGGATCTGAGATAGGAACAAATCACGTGATCTGACCACACAGCAGGTGAGCTTCGAAGTCTCCACTAGAAGCTGGGTGGTCTGCAGGGATTCAGAGCAGAGATGCTCCCTCAGAACAAGACCCCGTCCTGCCCTCTCATTACCTAGTTGTCCATTTATCCTTCTGTTTTCCTTTCTTTCTGTTCCTGGGGGAAAGGATCACTTAATAAGTTTGTCTACTTGAATGTAGATGCACAAGTCAAATAAAATAAAAACTCTACTTGCTCCACAATGACTTACAGCTCCTTTTACATAACAAATGCTGGATTTGAAGATGTTGAGACTTCACTGAGACTTCATTTGACTAAAGAGTTCATGTGGTCATGACAAATAACATTCTGTACCTTCCAAAGGAAGAGAAAACCCAAGAAAAAGTCACCTCACGTGGGAGCAGGCTCAGAACTCTTCTTAGAGGTGTGATGGCAAATTTTATGTGACAGTTTGGCAACAGTATGAGTTCTGTCCATCAGATCATTTCTTCCTGGTGATGTTCTAATCAACTGCAGAACTGTAAAATTATTACTCTTCTGATGGTAAATCAGAAGCTGCTGATCTCATTTCTTCTTGAGCGCCGTTTAGCCTTAAGCATCTCAGTATTTTGACCCATTAGTTCCAGAATGCCACCTTGAAGACCTCGGGAGGCTGTATACTGGTCTAGCCTAGAAGTGCAATCTGAAAATTAGTCTGACTACTGACCTTGGAAGCTAGCCATATTCTTGGTAAGAATTTTCACTTGTTTTACTTTGTGCTACTTACAATATGTTATTTTTTCCATGAATTACTGGAGAAAAAGATTTGATAGAAAAAAAGCTGACATACTGCTATTAATAACTGAACATCTTAAGAGCAGGCAAAACTAAAAAATGAAGGATAGCACTGTGTACGTGCATGTGTGTGGTATGTTTACTGACCAAAAATTGATATCAGGCCATTTCTCAATCTAAATTTGATATTTCAGAACATGCCAACTGAATTACACATTTAGTTATTTTTCTTCCAAAAATGTCAAAAAATAAAATAGTAATAGTAATGATGTCAACAGCAACTAGACAGGGAGAACAGACAACACAGTCCTCATGGTCCTGAAAATATTAGAAATGGACGGATGAGTGTTAGCTGGTACAGCTAAATCCAGACTCCCAGTCACACGGTTGGGGGTGGCGAGGTGGGGCTGTCCACTCCTGCAGAAGTGGCTGACAGTGACTGAGAGGGAAGCAAGAGCTCCCCCAATCTGTCCCCTGTCTCATGCTACCAGGTGGTGCCTCCCCTGATGTCTCATTTCACATGCAGCACACTCAAGAGACGGTGGCTGACTCTCCAGGCCAGGCCAGTGGCTGTAGGCAGGCGTCAAGAGATTAGGACCAGGTGGGTTGATTATGTGTAACCTCGTGATGGGAGTCACCCTCATTCAGTCCTTCCAGTGGCGAATCTGTATAGAGATTCAGTCACCCAGGTCATTGAGAGATTCTTCAGTGGAGAAAGTGGACGGAGCGAGAGAGGAAAATCCTATAGTACTGACACGGAAGCTCAAGAACCCAGTTTGCCTGAAGAGTGAGGTCCCCCAGCTAAAGACTTACCTGGCCTCAGAAAGCTCTTAATGACACTGTTAAAGTCTCATTCTTTTTTAAAGTTTATTTTTAATTGAAGGTTAACTGTCTTACAATTTATGTTGGTTTCTGCCATATATCAATACATATTAGCCTTAAGCATAGTATTTTGACCCATTAGTTCCAGAATGCCACCTTGAAGACCTCGGGAGGCTGTATACTGGTCTAGCCTAGAAGTGCAATCTGAAAATTAGTCTGACTACTGACCTTGGAAGCTAGCCATATTCTTGGTAAGAATTTTCACTTGTTTTACTTTGTGCTACTTACAATATGTTATTTTTTCCATGAATTACTGGAGAAAAAGATTTGATAGAAAAAAAGCTGACATACTGCTATTAATAACTGAACATCTTAAGAGCAGGCAAAACTAAAAAATGAAGGATAGCACTGTGTACGTGCATGTGTGTGGTATGTTTACTGACCAAAAATTGATATCAGGCCATTTCTCAATCTAAATTTGATATTTCAGAACATGCCAACTGAATTACACATTTAGTTATTTTTCTTCCAAAAATGTCAAAAAATAAAATAGTAATAGTAATGATGTCAACAGCAACTAGACAGGGAGAACAGACAACACAGTCCTCATGGTCCTGAAAATATTAGAAATGGACGGATGAGTGTTAGCTGGTACAGCTAAATCCAGACTCCCAGTCACACGGTTGGGGGTGGCGAGGTGGGGCTGTCCACTCCTGCAGAAGTGGCTGACAGTGACTGAGAGGGAAGCAAGAGCTCCCCCAATCTGTCCCCTGTCTCATGCTACCAGGTGGTGCCTCCTGATGTCTCATTTCACATGCAGCACACTCAAGAGACGGTGGCTGACTCTCCAGGCCAGGCCAGTGGCTGTAGGCAGGCGTCAAGAGATTAGGACCAGGTGGGTTGATTATGTGTAACCTCGTGATGGGAGTCACCCTCATTCAGTCCTTCCAGTGGCGAATCTGTATAGAGATTCAGTCACCCAGGTCATTGAGAGATTCTTCAGTGGAGAAAGTGGACGGAGCGAGAGAGGAAAATCCTATAGTACTGACACGGAAGCTCAAGAACCCAGTTTGCCTGAAGAGTGAGGTCCCCCAGCTAAAGACTTACCTGGCCTCAGAAAGCTCTTAATGACACTGTTAAAGTCTCATTCTTTTTTAAAGTTTATTTTTAATTGAAGGTTAACTGTCTTACAATTTATGTTGGTTTCTGCCATATATCAATACATATAAGCCCTAGGTATACATATGTCCCCTCCCTTCCACCTCCCACCCCACGCCATCCCTCTGGGTCATCTCAGAGCACTGAGCTGAGCTTTCCGTGCCACACAGCAAATTCCCACTGGCTGTCCATTTCACACATGGCAATGTATATGTTTCTCTCAATTTGTCCCATCCTCTCCTTCCCCTCTCTGGGTCTACAAGTCTGTTCTCTATGCTTGCATCTCCACTGCTGTCTTGCAAATAGGTCCATTAGTACCATCTTTCTAGATTCCATATATACATGTTAATATATGATATAAAGTCTCACTCTTAAGCATAAACCAAGCACTAAGGGTAACTAGACACCTATGATACAAAAGAGGACACTGAGTAACAGAAATACAGAACAACTAAAACTGGAACTCTGAGGAAATTCGACGACACCAAGAACTAGAATTAATGTCACCAGAGAAGTGAGGGAAGGTACTGCGGCCATGAAACAAGAACCAACAGCATAAGATTGAGCAGCTTGGGACCTATGGTGGCCCGGGAGAGAATCATGCAGCAGATCACAGAAATGTCACCAGAGGCCCTGGAACGCGATGCCAAGGACAATCTCCACGTGTTGAACAGAAGAGTAACGAAAAAGAAGCTATGGGGTATGGTTGCAGTCCTACCAAAATTGTGTACAAAACAGAGCAGAGGTGAAATAAGATTAAAATATATATAAATATTCATCCTGGAGAGGAAAACATGAGCAGGGAAGCGACACGAGTATTCATTCCAAGTTTATGAGAGGCAAGGCTCTGTCAGGTGCACAAAAAAGGAAAGCTTCCTTCATGTGGCAAAACCCTGGTTTATTCTTTTCCACCACTTTTTTGGCCATGGGTTGTTTGCTGCAACAAACATCAGTCCAGCTCTGAGTGGCTGTTCCTTGTGACAGCAGACACTGGCCATGCAAAACAGAGGTCTTCTGCAGCTTGCAGGTGAATACCAGGAAAAGTAACTAAAACATTGAGTGTATTCATGTGCAAATGCATTCGTGTCTTGAACCTGAACTTCATTTCAAAGGTTAGTTTTGCATATTAGAGGGTTTTTCCCCCTAACACTCAAACTGTGTTCTGCTCTTGGATTTCAAGACTGATGGTACTGATTCTGCATTCTGAATTTGGTCAATGATTCTGTGCACGACTGATGTGGCCCTTTTGAAAACATCCTAGCTCTGGAGCTCCAAGCAAAGCAGTCATTTGGCTGGAATAGGCAATTATGAAATCGCATGGGAAGGTTTCTAAAAGACAAGTTTAAACAATGATTTTCTGTGACTACCTTTTTCTGAATGTAAGTTTATAATGTTCAAAGGCCTCAAATACAACCTTTCCTTTTCTTTGTCTCGTTTGTCATCTCTTCGATAAATCTGCAATGCCTCTTAATGCTATTGTAAAATACAATTATAAGACGCTTTAAAGCAACTGAATCTCCCCAAGCTTTCTTAATGAGCTAATAAAATAAGAACAATGGGTCCAGATATCCCTAACGTTTCTATGGAAAAGGTTACACCATTCTCATTCAAGGTTAATGATGAGGCTGTGGGTCATTTAATAAGTGCTAAATTGGCCTGTGATGTTTTAAATTGTCCGTAAATAATGATTAGACAAATGGACTCTAAGCCAAAAATTATTTACGAGCGACCTCGGTGATCAATCTTGCAAACGTTTGTATAAATGACTCATCATATTATTCAAAGTCAAGGAAAGATTTAATCATATGATGACAGCATAAAATGACTAAAACAAATTAGAATTAAAGGTGAGGGAGAGAGAAACTGAATAAAGCTTGAAAATGTGCTTCATTTACCAACCAATACAGTGACTGATATATATGATATGATTCCCACAGAATAATTTGCACAAAACATTTACATATGTTATCTTTAAAAGTTTTCGTGATACTATATCATAGGCAGTAAAGGCAGTGCCCATTTTTTTTTTTTCAGGTGGCATGCCACACTCAGAAATGTAATATATGCTGGTAGACAATGAAACTGCAATTCAACTCCAGACCTCATGCCTCCAAAACCAGTTGGTTATGTTCTGTAGACTCTCTGTAAGAGACACACTCTCATCACCTCACACAGACACATGATGTGGATATTCACACATAATTATGAGAAATATCTTATGGCGCAGTGAGTGTGTGTTTGTACGGGAAACATGTGATGTTTTCCCTGGGAGACTTTTATTATCAATAGCATACAACACACCTATATTTCAATTTTAAATTCAAATTTCATTAAAAATATTTCACTATCAATTTGACAAGAAAATAGCATGGTTATCATTACATTGGTAGGTTTTGCCTTATGCATTTTTCTGAAAACAAAACAAAATAAAACAGAAAAAGCAGTCATGAGGGAGATGAGCAGTAAACAAGCCCCAAGCACACAGGCTGCAGAGGCAGCGGTTATTACAGAGGCAGAATGGAGCAGTGGGGCAGAAGAGCTAGAGGGCTGGTTTGAGAGACCAGGGCAGCTGTGGAAGCTTCTGGGGGCAGAGTCAGGGAGGGGGGGGGGTAGAGGCGGGGGGCGGTTGAGAGACCAGGGCATGTACAATGGGTCCAGATATCCCTAACGTTTCTATGGAAAAGGTTACACCATTCTCATTCAAGGTTAATGATGAGGCTGTGGGTCATTTAATAAGTGCTAAATTGGCCTGTGATGTTTTAAATTGTCCGTAAATAATGATTAGACAAATGGACTCTAAGCCAAAAATTATTTACGAGCGACCTCGGTGATCAATCTTGCAAACGTTTGTATAAATGACTCATCATATTATTCAAAGTCAAGGAAAGATTTAATCATATGATGACAGCATAAAATGACTAAAACGAATTAGAATTAAAGGTGAGGGAGAGAGAAACTGAATAAAGCTTGAAAATGTGCTTCATTTACCAACCAATACAATGACTGATATATATGATATGATTCCCACAGAATAATTTGCACAAAACATTTACATATGTTATCTTTAAAAGTTTTCGTGATACTATATCATAGGCAGTAAAGGCAGTGCCCATTTTTTTTTTTTCAGGTGGCATGCCACACTCAGAAATGTAATATATGCTGGTAGACAATGAAACTGCAATTCAACTCCAGACCTCATGCCTCCAAAACCAGTTGGTTATGTTCTGTAGACTCTCTGTAAGAGACACACTCTCATCACCTCACACAGACACATGATGTGGATATTCACACATAATTATGAGAAATATCTTATGGCGCAGTGAGTGTGTGTTTGTACGGGAAACATGTGATGTTTTCCCTGGGAGACTTTTATTATCAATAGCATACAACACACCTATATTTCAATTTTAAATTCAAATTTCATTAAAAATATTTCACTATCAATTTGACAAGAAAATAGCATGGTTATCATTACATTGGTAGGTTTTGCCTTATGCATTTTTCTGAAAACAAAACAAAATAAAACAGAAAAAGCAGTCATGAGGGAGATGAGCAGTAAACAAGCCCCAAGCACACAGGCTGCAGAGGCAGCGGTTATTACAGAGGCAGAATGGAGCAGTGGGGCAGAAGAGCTAGAGGGCGGGCTGGTTTGAGAGACCAGGGCAGCTGTGGAAGCTTCTGGAGAGTCCTGAGGCAGCAGTCAGTGGTCCTGACCCCCCTCCTCCAGGGGCAGGAGGAGGATGGAGTAGGTAGGAGCCATGCAGCTGTGAGGAAGGACTCACTCAGTAGAGGGAGGTGGACGACCAGGAAACGCATGTGTCTATGTGTATGCCTGTGTGCAAGCACCTGTGTGTATGTGAGGAAGACACACATCTGCTTGGGTGCGGTTGTAAATCAGCACTAGAAACACTCTGTCTTACAGGACTGAGGATTGCTAGCATCACCCACAAAACGACCGAAGCAACACTGAGCTCACATCAGGGGTGACGGCAGCTTAGTATTTATTCTCCTAAAAAATAACTTCCTCTTTCTCCACCCAGTCCTTAATTATTGAAGTTTCCCAAGTATCATCATCAGACTCTCCATACACATTTTTAAAAAAAGACCGAATCGTTTTTAGAGAAGTTTAAAGTTTGCATAGAACACCAAGTGGGAGAGCTAACAGTTCCCACACACCACCTCAGTCTCCCCTTAGAGTCGTCCCTACTGCAAACACCTTGCATGACTGTGTTGACATCTGTTATAACTTGTGGTCATGACGGATACAGTATTCACTTCTTTGGGTTATACATTCTATGCGTTTGGACAAATGTATTTAATGATATGATGTACATCCAGCATTACAGCAACACGTAGGATAGTCCCACAGCCCTGAAAACCCCCAGACTCCTCGTCCTGCCCTCTCCTGAGGGGACCCCGCAACCACTAATCTCTGCACTGTGTTTACAGCTTTGACCTCTCCAGAAGGTTGCATGGTGGGGTCACATGATATTTAGTCTTTGTACACTGGGCAGGATGCACTGGAGCTTCTTTGGGTCTTTTCATCCGAAAGCTCTTGTATATTTAGCCTACTGGACAGATTGAAGATCTGACCCACACTGACTGTGACCACGTGAAGTACCTGTGACATTAGACACTCCATGTTTCAGTGGAGAGATGGTTTAGAAGCTGCGGTCATGAGGGAGATGAGCAGTAAACAAGCCCCAAGCACACAGGCTGCAGAGGCAGCGGTTATTACAGAGGCAGAATGGAGCAGTGGGGCAGAAGAGCTAGAGGGCGGGCTGGTTTGAGAGACCAGGGCAGCTGTGGAAGCTTCTGGAGAGTCCTGAGGCAGCAGTCAGTGGTCCTGACCCCCCTCCTCCAGGGGCAGGAGGAGGATGGAGTAGGTAGGAGCCATGCAGCTGTGAGGAAGGACTCACTCAGTAGAGGGAGGTGGACGACCAGGAAACGCATGTGTCTATGTGTATGCCTGTGTGCAAGCACCTGTGTGTATGTGAGGAAGACACACATCTGCTTGGGTGCGGTTGTAAATCAGCACTAGAAACACTCTGTCTTACAGGACTGAGGATTGCTAGCATCACCCACAAAACGACCGAAGCAACACTGAGCTCACATCAGGGGTGACGGCAGCTTAGTATTTATTCTCCTAAAAAAAAATAACTTCCTCTTTCTCCACCCAGTCCTTAATTATTGAAGTTTCCCAAGTATCATCATCAGACTCTCCATACACATTTTTAAAAAAAGACCGAATCGTTTTTAGAGAAGTTTAAAGTTTGCATAGAACACCAAGTGGGAGAGCTAACAGTTCCCACACACCACCTCAGTCTCCCCTTAGAGTCGTCCCTACTGCAAACACCTTGCATGACTGTGTTGACATCTGTTATAACTTGTGGTCATGACGGATACAGTATTCACTTCTTTGGGTTATACATTCTATGCGTTTGGACAAATGTATTTAATGATATGATGTACATCCAGCATTACAGCAACACGTAGGATAGTCCCACAGCCCTGAAAACCCCCAGACTCCTCGTCCTGCCCTCTCCTGAGGGGACCCCGCAACCACTAATCTCTGCACTGTGTTTACAGCTTTGACCTCTCCAGAAGGTTGCATGGTGGGGTCACATGATATTTAGTCTTTGTACACTGGGCAGGATGCACTGGAGCTTCTTTGGGTCTTTTCATCCGAAAGCTCTTGTATATTTAGCCTACTGGACAGATTGAAGATCTGACCCACACTGACTGTGACCACGTGAAGTACCTGTGACATTAGACACTCCATGTTTCAGTGGAGAGATGGTTTAGAAGCTGTCTTCTACATTTGGGACACTGTAAAATGTGATTCTGAATTCTAGATTCCAGAAACAGTCAATTACTATTTGGGCTGCTTGCAAACACTGAACAGAAAAGGGGCTGAGACGTTACAGGGAACTTGGGACAAGGGAGCGTGTGTCCTGCAATCCTGGATTTTCATGTTTCTCTATTTCCCACATACTGTCTGTACTAATGTCAGCTGGTTTCCAGTTGTTCTGACAGAGTTAGATTCTCCTGCTGAAGGGCACTTGATCTGAAGACCAGAAGGCACATAAGGTCCTTTGCTTATTCCTCCTGGAGCTCCTGGGGGGGATCCAGACTCAACCCCCAGCTGCCCTGTGCTTCCTTTCCTCCTTCTGGACAATACTTCTTTTACTCAGTTACTCAAGACCAAATCCCACCACAGAGGGTGAAGTGGGTATTTAAAAATGCTTGAGTAGCTGGCTGACCTAGGTCCGTTACAGCCTGATTCGAATAAACTGGGTTTATTTCCTAGAGAATGTGTTTCATGTGATTCTTCCTAAACTGGAGAGGTGAACTAAGTGAAATGACTTGTGGTGCTTTCCTACTTTCTTCTTTTTTTATGAAGTAAAATTTAATATTTTAAGAAGCCTGCCTTGAAATATTCATATAATGTAACTCAAATTTCCATATTAAGCAGAAAAATCAAATTCAATCCAAGAGGTTCTTTGTAACACTGCATTTTCTAAGTCAATGTTTGCCAAGAAACCTATTCAATTCTTTTTCTTTACTAAGGCTCATTTATTTCTAGTTGGACAAATGTTTACAGCTTAAAATGGATAGTCCCACAGCCCTGAAAACCCCAGACTCCTCGTCCTGCCCTCTCCTGAGGGACCCGCAACCACTAATCTCTGCACTGTGTTTACAGCTTTGACCTCTCAGAAGGTTGCATGGTGGGGTCACATGATATTTAGTCTTTGTACACTGGGCAGGATGCACTGGAGCTTCTTTGGGTCTTTTCATCCGAAAGCTCTTGTATATTTAGCCTACTGGACAGATTGAAGATCTGACCCACACTGACTGTGACCACGTGAAGTACCTGTGACATTAGACACTCCATGTTTCAGTGGAGAGATGGTTTAGAAGCTGTCTTCTACATTTGGGACACTGTAAAATGTGATTCTGAATTCTAGATTCCAGAAACAGTCAATTACTATTTGGGCTGCTTGCAAACACTGAACAGAAAAGGGGCTGAGACGTTACAGGGAACTTGGGACAAGGGAGCGTGTGTCCTGCAATCCTGGATTTTCATGTTTCTCTATTTCCCACATACTGTCTGTACTAATGTCAGCTGGTTTCCAGTTGTTCTGACAGAGTTAGATTCTCCTGCTGAAGGGCACTTGATCTGAAGACCAGAAGGCACATAAGGTCCTTTGCTTATTCCTCCTGGAGCTCCTGGGGGGGATCCAGACTCAACCCCCAGCTGCCCTGTGCTTCCTTTCCTCCTTCTGGACAATACTTCTTTTACTCAGTTACTCAAGACCAAATCCCACCACAGAGGGTGAAGTGGGTATTTAAAAATGCTTGAGTAGCTGGCTGACCTAGGTCCGTTACAGCCTGATTCGAATAAACTGGGTTTATTTCCTAGAGAATGTGTTTCATGTGATTCTTCCTAAACTGGAGAGGTGAACTAAGTGAAATGACTTGTGGTGCTTTCCTACTTTCTTCTTTTTTTATGAAGTAAAATTTAATATTTTAAGAAGCCTGCCTTGAAATATTCATATAATGTAACTCAAATTTCCATATTAAGCAGAAAAATCAAATTCAATCCAAGAGGTTCTTTGTAACACTGCATTTTCTAAGTCAATGTTTGCCAAGAAACCTATTCAATTCTTTTTCTTTACTAAGGCTCATTTATTTCAGGAGCAGATTCTATTTGAATCAGCCATCATTCTTATTTCACCAGAAGCACTGGATATTGGTAGGTGTTAGGGTGGCGACCTGGTTTACCGATACTGCATTTATTGTCAGGTTTAGCTCTGGCTCTGACACTTAATAAATAATAGGGCGGTGTTGTGAAAGAAGCCCTGGATGCAGACGTTATTTGTGGACCAGTGGAGTCAAGGTGTGCTACTAATTTCCTGTGTACAGCTCAGGCAGTGCAGGGCCTGGATTCCCCCGCAGAACCAAGGTGCTAGTCCCGCCGCCCAGCAAAACCTGAATTAGCCCTCATAAATTTCACCACCTGCTCCTCCCTGTGGCCTGTCACCGGATGTCACATGCGAGGGGCTGGGACATGCCTGCCTTACCCAGGCAGACTGACATTCCTGCCCATGAACTGACAGAGGCAGCATTCTAGAGGAAGACGTGGCCATCACTCACCATTACTTACTTAGAGGAGGAAATTGTCATCTTGCTAAGCATATTATAGTAAAGATTTCTTTATGATTCTACATTCAAAGAGATTTTAAAGCAAACTGTGGTCTGACTGCAGATGAAATGGGGTCTCTGTGATCTGCTCATGGCTCCTGTGATCACCTATGGATCCGAAACCCACTGAGACTTCATCCTGTAAAAACAGCGTTAGGCTCTCAGGGGCTCCGTGGCCCCAATGTCCAGCACTCATCTGACTGCCTGAATGTGAGTTTTATTTATCAGACTTCCTGCTCAACAATCCCCTTAAAGAAGTGGGTTCTCAAAAGTCAAATATGGTTCTCTTTTTTTTCCCCTTTAGTCAGTATTATTTGCTCCTTCCTTTTCTAAGCCCTTGGTTTATTATTAAATCTTTCAAATTGACACTCAGGCCACGACATCTGTCCTCCAATAACTCATGCTGACACCACAGACGCTGATGTTAAGCCCATGGCTACAGCGGTGAAGGCTCACAGGTCTCGCATTACGTAGTGTTTAATATTGATGGTAACACAATGGATCCTGATAAATAAATCATTTAATGCTCTGATTTAATTTCAAATGCTTTTCTGGTTGGAGTGACAAATACTTCACTTCTGACATATGGGTCTATTTCTACTTAAGAGTAGCCCTCCATTTACTGGTTACCAGTGACCAATGACCTGAACAGTCAGGACGGCACAATTAGATTTTCTTTCAAAAATTTAGCCCATGTATTCTATCACGTATAATATCAAATATGCTTCCAAAATACATAAAACACTCAGTGCCATTTATGGAAAGAAAAATGAGAACGTAATTTTCTGAAACACTGCTCCATTGTCAGTCAGTTCTCCCAAGCTCATATATTTAAAGACCTCATTTAACATGCAATCACTGTGCTTTTCTCACATGAGAGAAAATATGTTTTAATGGCAACTTCCAACAAGCAGTAACTAGACAAAAGCAGAGATTACATGACCGAGGCTACTGCATAAACTGTCTTGGAAGTCTGAGTTATGGCAAGCAAAGACTCAAAACAGCATGAGAACATCAACAAATGCCTAACCTGCCAGCACCTGCCCCGCACAGGCCACCTGTGGAAAGGTGGGGTCTTGCACGTGAGCACACACCAAGCCTGTGAACTGAGATCCGGTATCCTGTGGCCAAGGGCCAAGGCTCCCTGCCTCCAGGCAGCATCCAACCTGTCTTGTCCAAGCTGTCACTACCTCTCTCAGCATCTTTACCACAAGCCACTGACAGCAACTCAGAACTTGCTCCGGCTCCTTCTCTCTTAAACACGACGCATCAGTTGGCTCGGCGGCCGTAACAAAACGCTCAGGCTGAGACTCAAAAAACAGAAACCCAGTTCTTACTGTTTTGGAGACTGGAAGTTCAGGATCCAGGGGGACTTGAGGCCTTTCTGGTCTTCTTGCTGGGTTCCTGCCTTAGTCAGTATTATTTGCTCCTTCCTTTTCTAAGCCCTTGGTTTATTATTAAATCTTTCAAATTGACACTCAGGCCACGACATCTGTCCTCCAATAACTCATGCTGACACCACAGACGCTGATGTTAAGCCCATGGCTACAGCGGTGAAGGCTCACAGGTCTCGCATTACGTAGTGTTTAATATTGATGGTAACACAATGGATCCTGATAAATAAATCATTTAATGCTCTGATTTAATTTCAAATGCTTTTCTGGTTGGAGTGACAAATACTTCACTTCTGACATATGGGTCTATTTCTACTTAAGAGTAGCCCTCCATTTACTGGTTACCAGTGACCAATGACCTGAACAGTCAGGACGGCACAATTAGATTTTCTTTCAAAAATTTAGCCCATGTATTCTATCACGTATAATATCAAATATGCTTCCAAAATACATAAAACACTCAGTGCCATTTATGGAAAGAAAAATGAGAACGTAATTTTCTGAAACACTGCTCCATTGTCAGTCAGTTCTCCCAAGCTCATATATTTAAAGACCTCATTTAACATGCAATCACTGTGCTTTTCTCACATGAGAGAAAATATGTTTTAATGGCAACTTCCAACAAGCAGTAACTAGACAAAAGCAGAGATTACATGACCGAGGCTACTGCATAAACTGTCTTGGAAGTCTGAGTTATGGCAAGCAAAGACTCAAAACAGCATGAGAACATCAACAAATGCCTAACCTGCCAGCACCTGCCCCGCACAGGCCACCTGTGGAAAGGTGGGGTCTTGCACGTGAGCACACACCAAGCCTGTGAACTGAGATCCGGTATCCTGTGGCCAAGGGCCAAGGCTCCCTGCCTCCAGGCAGCATCCAACCTGTCTTGTCCAAGCTGTCACTACCTCTCTCAGCATCTTTACCACAAGCCACTGACAGCAACTCAGAACTTGCTCCGGCTCCTTCTCTCTTAAACACGACGCATCAGTTGGCTCGGCGGCCGTAACAAAACGCTCAGGCTGAGACTCAAAAAACAGAAACCCAGTTCTTACTGTTTTGGAGACTGGAAGTTCAGGATCAGAGAGCGAGTGGGGTCGCCATCTGGTGAGGCTCTCTTGCTGGTCTTCTTGCTGGGTTCCTGCCTGAGAGTGGGGATGGAGCGCTCCAGTCTCTGCCTCTTCTTATTCAGGTCACCAACCCCACTCCTGCTCCATCCTGGGGCTCCACCCCCATGACCTCATGCCCCTAACCCTAGCCTCCCTCACCTCCCAGAGGCCCCTCCTCACTGCACCATCACTTGGGCCTGAGAGACAGGCACCGAGAGCACGTGCCGTTCCTCTCCCTGTGTCGAGGGCCCCACCACCTCCCTGTGCAGTGTGGCCTCGCTACTCACCATGCATCACCCAAGAAACAGCTTCTGTTTCTTGTCACTGCTGTATGGGCATGATGCTTCCACAGACAACAATTATTTCTGTAAAATAAAGTAAGTACAATTTTCCCTAAAGAAATATTAACTCGTATTTGCACTTAAAAGTAATTTTGACTCCTCCATTAAATGAATTTCCAAGTAGATATTCTCAGTTACTTTTCCAGATAGCTTGACTTTCCAAGGATACTTCATAACATTCCTTCAGTCAGAGTTAAATATTCTATTCAAATATATAAGTTGGACACAGAAGGTTAAAAAAAACATTTCCCAGATGGATGATGATTTCAGAAATGAGCATTATATGATTTATCTGGGCAGAATGTTTTCTCTTTGTTGCAGTTAAATCAGCAAAGTTATTCTTTTTTTTATTATTATTTATTTATTTATTTATTTTTGTACATGTATGTTCCCAGATCAATCAGATGCATATCCCTTGACCCTCCCCCTACCCAGGTCCCCCCCCCCATCCCTCCAGACCATTGCTCCAAGTGGTTGTAGGTACTCCTATTCCCCTAACACAATGACAATAGCTATCTTTTCTACACATGACAGTATAGGTTCCCATGTTACTCCCTCCCATTGTTCGGTCTCCACAATGTCTTTATGTCTATTCTCTGTTTTTTCATGAGTTCACTGTGTATGTTATCATGACCATCTTACTAGATCCCATATATATGAGTTAGTATACTATACTTGTCTTTCTCTTTTTGACTTACTTCACTTTTGATGATAGGTTCTAAAGCCAGCCACCTCATTAGGACTGAGTCTTCTGCATTTCTTTTAACAGCTGAGTAGTATTCCATTGTATATATGTACCAGAGCTTCTGGATCCATTCATTTGTCGATGGACATCTAGGTTGCTTCCATGTTCTGGCTATTGTATAGAGAGCTGCAATGAACATTGGGGTACAGGTGCCTCTTTCAGTTTTGATTTCATCAGGATATAGGCCTAATAGTGGGATTGCTGGGTCATAGGGTGCTTCTATTTTTAGTTTTTTAAGGAATCTCCATATTGTCTTCCATAGAGGTTGTATTAATTTACATTCCCACCAGCAATGCAAGAGGGTTCCCTTTTCTCCACACACTCTCCAGCATTTGTTGTCTGTCGATTTGTTGATGATGGCCATTCTGACAGGTGTGAGGTGGTATCTCATTGTGGTTTTAATTTGCATTTCTCTGATAATAAGCGAGGTTGAGCATCATTTCATGTATTTTTGGACCATTTGTATGTCCTCTTTGGAGAGGCGTCTCTTTAGATCTTTTTCCCATTTTTTGATTGGGCTGCTCATTTTTCCGGTGCTGAGTTGTCTGAGTTGCTTGTAGATTTTGGAGATTAATTCTTTGTCTGTTGTTTCATTTGCTATGATTTTCTCCCACTCTGTGGGGTGTCTGTTGAACTTTTTTGTAATTTCTTTTGCTGTACAAAAGCTTTTAAGTTTCATAAGGTCCCATATGTTCATTTTTCTTTTCAGTTCTGCTATTTTAGTTGGTGGGTCAAAGAAGATCTTGCTTTGATTGATGTCCTTGAGGGTTTTGCCTATATTCTCCTCTAAGAGTTTGATGGTTTCTGGTCTTACATTGAGGTCTTTAATCCATTTTGAGTTGATCTTTGTGTATGGCATCAGGGAATGTTCCAATTTCATTTTTTTGCATGTAGCTGTCCAATTCTCCCAGCACCACTTGTTAAAGAGGCTGTCTTTGTCCCATTTTATAGTTTCTCCTCCTTTATCAAAAATAAGGTACCCATAGGTGCATGGGTTGATCTCTGGGTTCTCAATCTTGTTCCATTGATCTATAGTTCTGTTTTTGTGCCAGTACCATACTGTCTTGATAACTGTTGCTTTGTAGTAGAGTCTGAAGTTAGGGAGGCTGATCCCTCCAACTCCATTTTTCTTCCTCAGGATTGCTTTGGCTATTCGAGGTCTTCTGTGTTTCCATATGAACTGTGTGATTATTTGGTCTAGTTCTGTGAAAAATGTCAGTGGTAGTTGAATAGGTATTGCATTGAATCTGTAGATGATATTTGGAAGTATGGTCATTTTCACAATATTGATTCTTCCAATCCAGGAACATGGAATTTCTCTCCATCTGTTTAAGTCTTCTTTAATGTCTCTCATGAGTGTCTTGTAATTTTCTGTGTACAATTCTTTTGTTTCTTTGGGTAGGTTTATTCCTAGATATTTGATTCTTTTGGTTGCAGTGGTGAAGGGGATTGCCTCTTTGATTTCATTTTCTGATTTTTCATTGTTTGTGTATAGGAATGCCAGTGACTTCTGTGTGTTGACTTTATATCCTGCAACTTTGCTAAATTCATTGATTAGTTCTAGTAGCTTTGTAACCGTGTCTTTGGGATTTTCTATGTATAATATCATGTCGTCTGCAAAAAGGGAGAGCTTGACTTCTTCCTTTCCAATCTGGATTCCTTTGATTTCTTTCTCTTGTCTTATTGCTGTTGCTAGGACTTCCAGGACTATGTTGAATAGCAGTGGTGAAAGTGGGCACCCCTGTCTTGTTCCTGATCTTAGAGGGAATGCTTTCAGTTTTTCACCATTAACAATAATGTTCGCTGTAGGTTTCTCATAGATGGCTTTTATTATGTTGAGATAGGTTCCTTCTATGCCCATTTTCTGAAGAGGTTTGATCATAAATGGATGTTGTACTTTGTCGAAGGCTTTTTCTGCATCTATTGAGATGATCATGTGATTTTTGTCTTTCAACTTGTTGATATGGTGTATCACGTTGATTGATTTGCGGATGTTGAAGAAGCCTTGCATGCCTGGGATGAACCCAACTTGATCGTGATGTATGAGTTTTTTGACATGTCGTTGAATTCTGTTTGCTAGGATTTTGTTGAGGATCTTGGCATCTAAGTTCATCAGTGAAATTGGCCTATAGTTTTCCTTTTTTGTGTTGTCTTTGCCTGGTTTGGGTATCAGGGTGATGGTGGCCTCGTAGAATGTGTTTGGGAGTTTTCCTTCCTGTGCAATTTTTTGAAAGAGTTTTAGAAGGACAGGCATTAGCTCTTCTTTAAATGTTTGGTAGAATTCGGCTGTGAAGCCATCTGGTCCTGGGCTTTTATTTTGGGTAGATTTTTAATCACAAAGTTGATTTCTGAGCTTGTGATTGGGTTGTTCAAAGTTTCTGTTTCTTCCTGGCTCAGTCTTGGGAGATTAATCCTGTCCAAGAAACTGTCCATTTCTTCCAAGTTGTCCAGTTTGTTGCCATAGAGTTGCTCATAATAGTCTCTTAGAATCCTTTGGATTTCTGCATGATCTGTTGTAATCTCTCCTTTTTCGTTTTCGATTTTGTTGATCTGGTTCTTCTCTCTCTTTCTTAATGAGTCTGGCCAGTGGCTTGTCAATTTTGTTTACCTTTTCAAAGAACCAGCTTTTTGTTTTATTTATCTTTACTATTGTTTCTTTTGTTTCTTTCTCATTTATTTCTGCTCTGATCTTTATGATTTCTCTTCTTCTGCTGGCTCTGGGATGTTTTTGTTCTTCTTTCTCCAACTGTTTTAAGCGGAGGGTTAGGTCATCTGCTTCATATTTTCCTAGTTTCTTGAGGTGGGATTGTATTGCTATAAATTTCCCTCTTAGAACTGCTTTTGCTGTATCCCATAGGTTTTGCACTGTCGTGTGTTCATTGTCATTTTCTTCTAGGAATTGTTTAATTTCTCCTTTGATTTCCTCAACGATCAGTTGGTTTTTTAGGTATGTATTGTTTAATCTCCATGTGTTTCTGTTTTTAGGGTTTTTTTTCTGGTAGTTGATCTCCAGTCTCATTGCATTGTGGTCCGAGAAGATGGTTGATATAATTTCGGTTTTCTTGAACTGACTGAGGTTAGATTTGTGGCCCAAGATGTGGTCTATCCTGGAGAATGTTCCGTGAGCGCTTGAGAAGAAAGTGTATTCTTCTGCCTTTGGATGGAACGTCCTAAAGATATCGATGAGGTCCATCTTTTCCAGTGTGGCATTTAAGGCTTGTGTTTCTTTATTAATTTCCTGTTTTGTTGATCTGTCCATTGGTGTGAGAGGAGTGTTAAAGTCTCCTACTATTATTGTGTTATTGTTGATTTCTTCTTTTATGTCTGAAAGTACCTGTCTTATGTATTGAGGTGCCCCTGTGTTGGGTGCGTAGATATTCATGACTGTTATGTCTTCCTCTTGGATAGATCCCTTAATCATGATGTAGTGACCTGCCTTGTCTCTTAGAATCTTCTTTACTTTAAAGTCTATTTTGTCTGATATAAGGATTGCTACTCCAGCTTTCTTTTGATTTCCATTTGCATGAAATATCTTTTCCAGCCTTTCACTTTCAGTCTATGAGTGTCTCTAGGTCTGAAGTGGGTCTCTTGTAAACAGCATATATATGGGTCTTGCTTCTGGATCCATTCAGCCAGCCTGTGTCGTTTGGTTGGAGCATTTAGTCCATTTACATTCAAAGTAATTATTGATACGAATGTTCGTATTGTCATCTTCTTAGAAATTTGGGGTTTGATTTGTAAGGCTTCTCCTACTCTTGTATTTACTGGCTATATCAGGTCCTTTAACACTTGTTGTAGGGCTGGTTTTGTGGTACAGAATTCTTTTAGTTTTTGCTTGTCTGTGAAGCTTTTGACTTCACCATCGTTAATGATTTGTAGGACTTCTCCTACTCTTGTATTCATTGGCTCTGGGATGTTTTTGTTCTTCTTTCTCCAACTGTTTTAAGCGGAGGGTTAGGTCATCTGCTTCATATTTTCCTAGTTTCTTGAGGTGGGATTGTATTGCTATAAATTTCCCTCTTAGAACTGCTTTTGCTGTATCCCATAGGTTTTGCACTGTCGTGTGTTCATTGTCATTTTCTTCTAGGAATTGTTTAATTTCTCCTTTGATTTCCTCAACGATCAGTTGGTTTTTTAGGTATGTATTGTTTAATCTCCATGTGTTTCTGTTTTTAGGGTTTTTTTTCTGGTAGTTGATCTCCAGTCTCATTGCATTGTGGTCCGAGAAGATGGTTGATATAATTTCGGTTTTCTTGAACTGACTGAGGTTAGATTTGTGGCCCAAGATGTGGTCTATCCTGGAGAATGTTCCGTGAGCGCTTGAGAAGAAAGTGTATTCTTCTGCCTTTGGATGGAACGTCCTAAAGATATCGATGAGGTCCATCTTTTCCAGTGTGGCATTTAAGGCTTGTGTTTCTTTATTAATTTCCTGTTTTGTTGATCTGTCCATTGGTGTGAGAGGAGTGTTAAAGTCTCCTACTATTATTGTGTTATTGTTGATTTCTTCTTTTATGTCTGAAAGTACCTGTCTTATGTATTGAGGTGCCCCTGTGTTGGGTGCGTAGATATTCATGACTGTTATGTCTTCCTCTTGGATAGATCCCTTAATCATGATGTAGTGACCTGCCTTGTCTCTTAGAATCTTCTTTACTTTAAAGTCTATTTTGTCTGATATAAGGATTGCTACTCCAGCTTTCTTTTGATTTCCATTTGCATGAAATATCTTTTCCAGCCTTTCACTTTCAGTCTATGAGTGTCTCTAGGTCTGAAGTGGGTCTCTTGTAAACAGCATATATATGGGTCTTGCTTCTGGATCCATTCAGCCAGCCTGTGTCGTTTGGTTGGAGCATTTAGTCCATTTACATTCAAAGTAATTATTGATACGAATGTTCGTATTGTCATCTTCTTAGAAATTTGGGGTTTGATTTGTAAGGCTTCTCCTACTCTTGTATTTACTGGCTATATCAGGTCCTTTAACACTTGTTGTAGGGCTGGTTTTGTGGTACAGAATTCTTTTAGTTTTGCTTGTCTGTGAAGCTTTTGACTTCACCATCGATTTTGAATGAGATTCTTGCTGGGTAGAGAATTCGTGGTTGCAGGTTATTCTCTTTTAGCCGTTTAAATGTATCTTGCCATTCTCTTCTGGCCTGTAGGGTTTCTGTTGAGAGATCCGCAGTTAAACGTATGGGGTTTCCTTTATATGTTATTTGTTGTTTGCTCCTAGCTGCTTTTAGTAATCTGTCTTTATATTTAGTCTGCGTTAGTTTGATTAGTATGTGCCTTGGTGTGTTTCTTCTGGGGTTTCTCCTGTATGGAACTCTTTGTGCTTCCTGGACTTGGCTGACTATCTCCTTTCCCATGCTGGGGAAGTTTTCAACTATAACCTCTTCAAGAATTTTTTCATAGTCTTTCTTCTCTTCTTCTTCTTCTGGAACTCCTATAATTCTAATGTTGGTGCGTTTAATATTGTCCCATAGGTCTCTGAGGCTATCCTCAGTTCTTTTAATTCTTTGGGCTTTGTTCTGTTCTTCAGCACTTATTTCCACCATTCTGTCTTCCAGCTCACTTATCCGTTCTTCAGCCTCTGATACTCTACTGTTGAGACCTTCTATAGTATTGTTGAGTTCAGCAATTGAGTTGGTGGTCTCTATTTGCTTATTTTTCATTTCCTGCATGTCTTTTCTCAATGCACTAATTTCCTCTAATATTCTGTTTTCGGTGTTTTGCATCCTCATTAGTATAGTTTTTCTGAATTCTCTTTCAGATAGCTTGTCTATCTCCTCCTCTGTCATTTGAAGTGGTGTTTCTCTAGCTTGGTCCTTCATTTGTACAGTGTTTCTCTGACGTTTCATTATTAGGTTAATTTTTGTTTCTTTGTGTGTGTCTGTGTGTATGGAGTTCTTATTCCCACCAGGCTTCTTGGTTGAATTCTCCCTTCCTTTGGGTTTTTGTCCTTGTAGAAGCGTTCAGTGGCTTGTGTCTTGGGTGGTGATAGACCTTGTTTACAGGTGAATAATCTGTAGTGTTGTATGTTCTTTGATAATCAGTGTGGGGTCTTGGAATCCGGGCTTCCGCTTCGAGGATCCTTGGTTTGATGATTGGTCAGGGAGTGTAGGCTCTATGTCTGGTTTGCTATGGTGTTCTGTGATACTAGTTCACACACTAGCATCTGAGGAACAAGAGGTGCATCCCCGCCTCGCGGCTCCTCGCGGCGGGCGGGTTCCGGCGGCTCCTCGCGGCGGGCGGGTTCCGGCGGCTCGAGCAAAGTTATTCTTAATCATGTCCCTCTGTACATAGTTTTTCCCCACCTGTACTGAGTTATAATTCAGTAAAGCTGAATATATCTAAGGTGTACACCATGATGTTTTTTTGGCCACTTCTATTGATCTTTCACTCACTTATCTTTTTTGTTCTTTGGCCTGTGTGGGCCTCCCATTGCAGTGGCCTCTCTCGTCGCAGAGTACTGGCTCTGGGCACACGTGCTCCAGAGCTCCGGCTCGGTAGTTAAGACACATCAGTCCAGCCGCTCCGAATCACGTGGGATCCTCCCAGGCCAGGGATTGAACCGGCACCCCTTGCACTGCAAGGCGGTGTCCTTACCCACTGGATCAGCAGGGAAGCCTCACCATGGTGATTTGATACACATAGATACTGTGAGAGAATAGCCACAGTCAAGCCAATCAACACTCACTTTATCACTGTTACGATTTTTTTTTGTAATGAGAACACTTAATATCTACTCTTAGCAAGTTTCAAGTACATGATATAGTATTGTTAGCACAGTCATAAAATCCATAAGGAAGAATAAAGATAGCTTATCTATAGAGAACATCAAGTATTCTTGAAAGATCCACTTTATACTTTGTTCTTGCTTTCGGCTGTTTCACTTGCAAAAGGTCAACAGTGTTTTACGCCGATATTTTCTGAGGCTGCTACACCCCAGGCCAGCCAAGCTCACATCTGGTGGCAAGAAGCCTGGTCCTGCTCCCAGGAAGGAGGCGTCATCACTGCTCCTGCGGTCTGGCCTCCTCCTGAGGGGCAGGGAGCTGAGAGGGTAACCGTGAGAACCGCTGATGTCACCACTGTGAAGCCAGGACATAGTTGGGGTGTGGAAGACTACTGCAAAGGGTGATCTACCAGGCCCGTGCTGCACTGTCGCGTGTTTATAAAGGGCTGTGCATCCTAGTGTGTGAGCTAAGAGCCATCTATGGGAGGCAGGGGCAGTTTTTCGGTGAATGCCAGATGGCGAATACCGCATGCCTCACGCATGGGAGGTCAGTGTTAAGGTGCCGGGCACAGCCTGCTTCTCCAGCAAGGGTGTGTGATTGCCCTCCTCTGAGCAGGCGGCCTCCCTGTGATGCTTGGGGACAGGATCACCTGCTGTGCCAGCCCTGCCTCCCCAACCAGCCGAGTCTAAAACTACATGGAGTGGTACCCATGTCTGCTAACAGGAAAACACAAATGTTGCTTTTATGATTTTGTATTCACACACACAAACATACATACACACACGAAGCATATGCTCTCTTTTGGCTTCATTTTTTTTCTTACTCTTCCTCCCTTTCCTTCCACGTCTGCATTTTTCAGCATCTGCTGCTATGCTGTCTTCTTCTCTGCTTCTAACTAGCTAGACATTTCTTTCAGTCTTTAGATCGTTATACCTGATGCTGGTACACTTCCCTGCATTTGAATAGGAAGTCTAGGATTACAAAACACTCTGTAGCTCAGGAACATTCAGAAATGCATTTGTGCAGAATCCTGAGCAGGGTGGTCTGGCCTCCCTCAGCTTTTCAGTGCAGAGCTCTGAAGCTGCTCAGGATGACAGAGGTGGGACCTCAGGACATCGGCAGAAACTAAGCTGTGTCAACATGCTTTCCCATCAACACTGGCCACTAACTGTTTCTGGAGGAAAAGTAAACTTATCACTCTCATAATTAACGGTGACCCTGTGGGTGGTTATGAGTGTGCACCTGCGAGAGAGACAGAAACACAGCTAGAGAACAGTACAGAGATACAGTGACATGAACAAGGGCTGTGTAAACGGATGCCCTTCCTGGTTAATTCCAAAATGAAAAAATCATCCATAATTTTAAAAAAGTCAAAAGGAACAGGACATCCAATTGTAAATTTCATTGTTTTTTATTTTTTTCCTCTCAGTTTCATAGAGATCTACAAAAGTCAAAAAAATCACATACCAGTCAGCACCACTGTCAAGAGGCTACCCACACCCAGCACCTCCAATTTGATGAGTTTGAATATGTCAACCCTGTGCATGGGAGGTCCGGCACAGCCTGCTTCTCCAGGGCAAGGGGGGGTTTGGTGAATGCCAGATGGCGAATACCGCATGCCTCACGCATGGGAGGTCAGTGTTAAGGTGCCGGGCACAGCCTGCTTCTCCAGCAAGGGTGTGTGATTGCCCTCCTCTGAGCAGGCGGCCTCCCTGTGATGCTTGGGGACAGGATCACCTGCTGTGCCAGCCCTGCCTCCCCAACCAGCCGAGTCTAAAACTACATGGAGTGGTACCCATGTCTGCTAACAGGAAAACACAAATGTTGCTTTTATGATTTTGTATTCACACACACAAACATACATACACACACGAAGCATATGCTCTCTTTTGGCTTCATTTTTTTTCTTACTCTTCCTCCCTTTCCTTCCACGTCTGCATTTTTCAGCATCTGCTGCTATGCTGTCTTCTTCTCTGCTTCTAACTAGCTAGACATTTCTTTCAGTCTTTAGATCGTTATACCTGATGCTGGTACACTTCCCTGCATTTGAATAGGAAGTCTAGGATTACAAAACACTCTGTAGCTCAGGAACATTCAGAAATGCATTTGTGCAGAATCCTGAGCAGGGTGGTCTGGCCTCCCTCAGCTTTTCAGTGCAGAGCTCTGAAGCTGCTCAGGATGACAGAGGTGGGACCTCAGGACATCGGCAGAAACTAAGCTGTGTCAACATGCTTTCCCATCAACACTGGCCACTAACTGTTTCTGGAGGAAAAGTAAACTTATCACTCTCATAATTAACGGTGACCCTGTGGGTGGTTATGAGTGTGCACCTGCGAGAGAGACAGAAACACAGCTAGAGAACAGTACAGAGATACAGTGACATGAACAAGGGCTGTGTAAACGGATGCCCTTCCTGGTTAATTCCAAAATGAAAAAATCATCCATAATTTTAAAAAAGTCAAAAGGAACAGGACATCCAATTGTAAATTTCATTGTTTTTTATTTTTTTCCTCTCAGTTTCATTGAGATCTACAAAAAGTCACACACATGCGATGTATACAATTTGATGAGTTTGGAAATATGTCAACCCCTGTGATACCAGTCAGCACCACTGTCAAGAGGCTACCCACACCCAGCACCTCCAAAAGCGCCTTGAGAGCCACAGGACACTGCACTGTTACCCACAGGTGCTGTGGGGCCTCCAGGGACCCAGTTCTTGTCCCTGTGTGCATCAGTACCTGCATATCCATCGACCACAGTGTGCTTAGTGAGAAGCAAAGGGTGACTTTCTGAGGTAACTGAGAACCATTTATGTCATTAAGTGCCAGGTGAGACGTTGCTTTTATTCAAAAGAAAAGTATCACTTAAATTGGAATCTAAAAAACAAAACAAGTGAATATCTATAATAACACAGAAACAGACTCACAGACACAGAGAACAAACGTGTGGTTAACAGTGAGGAGAAGGAAAGGGGGAAGGGACAATAAAGGCAGAGGGGATTAGTAGATACAAACTGCCAGGTATAAAATAAATAGGCGGTAAGGATATATAAGCGCAACATGGAGAGTACAGCCAATATTTTATGATTACTTTCCATGGAGTATAACCATAGAAGTTTTGAATCACTATGCAGTACACTTGAAACAACTATAATATTGTAAATCAACTAAACTTCAATGAAAAATGTCAAACTTACTTTTTCAAAAATACTTTAAATGTGAGAGAGGACTACTATTTCCTCTGGGCTGTGCTAACAGAACACCAGACGCTGGGTGGCTTATGAACAACAGACATTAGTTTCCCCCCGTTTTAGCAGCTGGAGGTCTGTGCCAAAGCCTGGAAGACTCAGTGTCTGATGAGGCCCCTTCGTGGGTCACAGGTGTCTCCTCCTATGTCCTCATGTGGGGGAAGGGCTAGGGCTCTCTAGGGTCAGTTTTATCAGGGCACTGGTTCCATCACGGAAGCCCCACCCTTATGATCTCTCACCTCCCAGAGGCTCTCCCCCCTGCCACCATCACCTTGGGGGTTAGGATTCAAGGTGTGAATTCTGAGGGGACAGAGACATTTCATTTACAGCAACCACTTTCAGTGAGCGAAGGTTCCATCCTTTGAGAATCAAACTTTGATGTTATAATATACTTCTGGTAAAAATGTAATATATAAATGGCAAACAAATGGCTGATTTCCTAAAGTTAACTTAGAAATAAAGTATAATTCTCATAGCAGCAGGCTTCCAAACATTTATTTTGATTGTAGTTAAAAATGTGAAAGAGCGCCTTCATTTTCTTCCATAAATATGAGTCTGTATGTGTAAATAATCCAGACGTAAGGAATAAAGACAATTTATGTAACTTCTTAATGAATTCTCATAAGCCTTTAATTAAGCACATAAATCATCCAAAGCCTTTGAGTCTAACTGCTTCTTGAATCAGCTGTTGAGTCTGAGCTGCATCATTATTGATCTGAAAATAAAGAGCGTTTTCATGGCTTTCTTGCCTCTGAACTGACGCTCTTTGCTCTTTTTTTCAACTCTGCTGGACATGGACACTGACCAGGTGTGCATTCTGCAGGATGGCAACCAGCAGACTGGCCTCAACACAACCTGTGTGGGAGAGAAAAGCACTCAGTGGAGACAAGGACCAAAACGCCCTTTGTGTCATCACACTTCAGGGCTCTGTGGGGGACAGAAGACTCAGTCCTTGTCCTCAAGAAGCTCACACTTCATTGGAAGAGCCAAGACCAACACGACTGGAAACAGGAGATGTGTCTACCGCAGGGGAAAGAGTGGTGTCTGCTACCTCCCATGGAGTGCAGAGGGGGAGGAGGAGCTCATGGAACAAAAAGCCAGGACTGACTTAAGGAACACATGTGGCTTGAACAGCCCCCAGACAGACTGAATCTGAGTAGGACTAAGGAAGGAAAAGGCTTTCTGTGAAGTTTCCCAGGTTGGGCAGCTGGAGGTCTGTGCCAAAGCCTGGAAGACTCAGTGTCTGATGAGGCCCCTTCGTGGGTCACAGGTGTCTCCTCCTATGTCCTCATGTGGGGGAAGGGCTAGGGCTCTCTAGGGTCAGTTTTATCAGGGCACTGGTTCCATCACGGAAGCCCCACCCTTATGATCTCTCACCTCCCAGAGGCTCTCCCCCCTGCCACCATCACCTTGGGGGTTAGGATTCAAGGTGTGAATTCTGAGGGGACAGAGACATTTCATTTACAGCAACCACTTTCAGTGAGCGAAGGTTCCATCCTTTGAGAATCAAACTTTGATGTTATAATATACTTCTGGTAAAATGTAATATATAAATGGCAAACAAATGGCTGATTTCCTAAAGTTAACTTAGAAATAAAGTATAATTCTCATAGCAGCAGGCTTCCAAACATTTATTTTGATTGTAGTTAAAATGTGAAAGAGCGCCTTCATTTTCTTCCATAAATATGAGTCTGTATGTGTAAATAATCCAGACGTAAGGAATAAAGACAATTTATGTAACTTCTTAATGAATTCTCATAAGCCTTTAATTAAGCACATAAATCATCCAAAGCCTTTGAGTCTAACTGCTTCTTGAATCAGCTGTTGAGTCTGAGCTGCATCATTATTGATCTGAAAATAAAAGAGCGTTTCCATGACTTTCTTACCTCTGAACTGACGCTCTTTCCTCTTTTTTTCAACTCTGCTGGACATGGACACTGACCAGGTGTGCATTCTGCAGGATGGCAACCAGCAGACTGGCCTCAACACAACCTGTGTGGGAGAGAAAAGCACTCAGTGGAGACAAGGACCAAAACGCCCTTTGTGTCATCACACTTCAGGGCTCTGTGGGGGACAGAAGACTCAGTCCTTGTCCTCAAGAAGCTCACACTTCATTGGAAGAGCCAAGACCAACACGACTGGAAACAGGAGATGTGTCTACCGCAGGGGAAAGAGTGGTGTCTGCTACCTCCCATGGAGTGCAGAGGGGGAGGAGGAGCTCATGGAACAAAAAGCCAGGACTGACTTAAGGAACACATGTGGCTTGAACAGCCCCCAGACAGACTGAATCTGAGTAGGACTAAGGAAGGAAAAGGCTTTCTGTGAAGTTTCCCAGGTTGGGCAGAGAGCATTGTGACTGTGAGAAAGATAGTCTGAGCTAGCAAGGTGTGTTACCTATGCATGCAACCACAGGGACATCTACTTGCAGGAATATATGATTTTTCTCCTAAATTAGTGTTTCTTGGAGGCTATACTGTCTCCTACAGGACATTGTGGAATGTGGTGAGCAAGTTGTAGTTTTCACACGATGGATGGGAAATAACCTGGGATGCAGGACAACCTACAAAGTGTGGGAGACGTTCAGCATGTGAACACCTGGCCTGAATGCCTAAGTCCTCTGTATGCAGGAAGGCTTCTTGTAAGCACCTGAGCCAGGATAGCTCCATTTCTTTTTTTTCATATGGTCTGAGTAATTTTTATCTGGCTTTAACGTACAATGCATCCGCCATGTAATCTGAGAAAACATGAAACACTGTTTCACTGAGAACTTCAGTGCACATAGCTAATGTTTTGGGAAAGCCATGCCTTCAATTTGAACAAGGCTGTAGTATTTTATTTAAAACCCATCCCTGTCTGCTGCATCACTGTCACCTCCTTTCCTGGTGAGCCCACATAAGCTGCAAACATCTGAGATTTTATCATTTTTTAAATTGTAGTTCTCAGAGATCAGTTACAATGAAAGATGTGCATCACTTCTGTGATAAAGTGACATTTTTTCTTTTCTATCTATGTTGAATCAAGGAGTTATATTGAGTTTACTTTGTTTTTTAATTACATGTATATGTACATTGAATTGTCAATGACTTTCAACAGACGACTAAAGATAAGACTTGATGAAATATTTACTGTAAAAAGGATCCATGGGGTAGGATAAACTGGAGAATCACTGAGATTGGTATCTGTTTGTATATGTCTTATAATTTATATATCTGAAATTAACTTGTATATATCACCTAAACATGTATATATGCACATATGCATTGATGGAATCACCTGTCACATTGTTTTAAAAATGAAAACAAATATCAAAACCATACAAGTTCCCAGCAGAGACCTCCATGGCCAGGCACTGGGGGTGGCTGCACACCCCCTCCAGGGGACTGATAGAGGACAGTGGATAGGTTACCGTGAAAGGTGCTGGATTCTTTTTTTTTTTTTTTCGAACTTTTATTTTACTTTTAACTTTTACAGAGTTTTGTTGTTAGTGTTAGATTCTTGATCTCCAACTGAAAAGAATTCACTCCGGGATCAAAGACTTGGCTTTGGCCACTCAGAGCTTTGTGACATAAAAGTTTATGAAGGAAAGAGGATAGAGAGAGCTTCCAGCACAGACACTGGAAGGGGGATCGAAGAGAACCCCCAGTTCAGGCAAGACAATTTCCATTTTCCAATTGGTTATTAAAACAGTAGATCAAAAGAATATCTTAAGGTTGTAAAGGCCGGTGGGCTCACACTCACAACATTAACATGAGGTTAGCTAGAGGATAGTCTTCAGGCCTCAGGGCTAGGTGAGAAATTCTAATGCAAAGGCCTTGCTAGGCCCACAACATTAACACAAGACAATAAACTCAGTTTCAGTTTCAGCCTTGGACTTTACCATAACGAACATTTCAAGCTAGAAAATGTTTGCCTTACTTTCTCCTTTTTCCTCCCCCTCTCCTCCTTGGGACCCGCTGGCCTCCTTATCAAATCTGCCTATTAACCTCTTTCAGGATGCCCCTCTTACCCCCTGCCTCATCACGGTGGCTCCAGGTCCAGGAGGTGCATTTCCAGTTGGTTCTGAGACACGGTGCACACCCTGCTGCTGTGGTCCCCTCTAAGATCTGCTCCTCCTAAATCTACAGTGGACCTGCCCACTGACCTGACACCTGGGGGTTCTCCGCCCTTGTGCACAGCTTGTTGGAGGCTGGCTGTTCTTCCTCTGTGGGGTGGGGACTTCTGCGGGGGGTGGGAGGCTTTTGTCTTGATGGCTCTGTACTAGAGTTCATGTTTTTGGTTTCTTTCTTTCTCCCTTTCTATCACCTATCATCTGTCAATTTATCTACCCATCTACTATCATCTCCTTTGCTATCTAGATGGTGGATACAGTTAGATCTATTTGAACTTAAACCTATCTAGTTTCTATCCCTACATGTATTTGTATGTCCAGGTATCTATCTATACAAGCATCTATGATCTCTAATAAATCTACCTAGATCTACATTCACCTATATTTATCTCTATTTAGATCTATCTATGGCTTCTCAGGTGGCACAGTGGTAAAGAATCTGCCTGCCAATGCAGGAGACGCAAGATGTGAATTTGATCCCTGGGTCAGGAAGATCTCCTGGAAAAGGAAATGGCGACCCACTCCAGTATTCTTGTCTAGAGAATCTCATGGACAGAGGAGCCTGGTGGGCTACAGTCCATGGGGCTGCAGAGAGTTGGACACAACTGAGCACACACACATGCAGTAGATTTATCTATAGCTACAAAATATGCAGGTACACCTATCTAGCTAGACATAGACTGATTTATTGTCTATCTTTCCATCACACTTAAAATGTAAAGTTTTATGTGTCTCTGCTGTTTTTTTGTTCTGTTTTGTTTTGTTTTCAATTTAAAGTTGTCCTTTTAAGCAGAATAAAACCCTTTGCAAAAGTAACAATTTCTGATTTTTATTTTATTGTTTTATATATTGGTGAGAGTTATACACAAGCCTTGTTACACACAATTAGGCATTAATATCAAGTCAGAAAAAGCTGTGCTTTAACTAGTAAAAGCATACACATGCCTGCTTAGCATTTTAATCTTCTAGCAAGGTGGAGCATTTTATTTCTGGAAATACGACCCCTAACTTTCTTCCTTGTTACTGATGCATAATTAAAAAACAATTCACCTGCCATGGTGAAGGAGGTGCTCTTTATTTTTTGATGTATGTGTAGAATGCACACTAGATTCAGAAGAGAATACCAAATATAATATATAATATCTCATTAATATTTTTAGATTGAATATACAATTAAATAATATTTTGGACATTATTAGCTGTAATAAGGTATTATTTAAATCACCTTTACCTCTTTCTGTTTACGTGATTCATGCATCTTCTAGGAGACCTTAAGCTGCTGTGTGACTCATTCTATTTTCTCTGCTCTGGGCTCTGTGGGTTAGCCCAACCACTGTTCTATTCTCTGTAAATGGGCATAGTGGGAGTCCACTGAAAGGCTTTGAGCAGAAGAGCAATGTGGAGGCTTTACCTCAGGAAGTCCTCCCTCTGGGGGTGTGGCGAGGAACTCAGTCCCCGTATTTGCAGAGCTTTTGGCAGGAGATCACTGCAGCAGGTGAGCTGGGGGCTCACCCAAAAGGTTCTGAGAATCCATCAGCATGGGAGGCACACGAAAGGTATTTGATGAAGAATTTAGTTTTTCTAGGAAGTTTTACAGAAGTCCATAGAGTCAAAGCCATTGTTTTCCCAGTAGTCATGTGTGGATATGAGAGTTGGACCATAAAGAAGGCTGAGCGCCGAAGAACTGGTGCCTTTGACTGTGATGTTGGAAAAGGCTCCTGAGAGCCCCTTGGAGAGCAAGGAGATCAAATCAGTCAATCCTAAAGGAAATCAACCCTGAATATTCATTAGAAGGAATGACGCTGAAGCTGAAGCTCCAACACTTTGGCCACCTGATGCGAAGAGACAACTTACTGGAACAAACCCTGATGCTGGGAAAAAACAGAAGATAGAAGGAGAAGCAGATGACAGAGTATGACGTGGTTGGATGGCATCACTGAGACAGTGGACATGAGTTTGAGCAAGTTCTGGAAGATGATGACGGAAAGGGAAGCCTGGCGTGCCCCAGTCCATTGGGTCTCAAAGACCCAGACACAACTGAGTGACTGAGCTAAACAGAGGAAGCTTTACATTTTACAAAATATTTCCCATACTTTTTATATTAAAAAAGTGGACATCCCCACACCTTCTCACTCTCCTGACCTGCCTGCCCCTTCTGGCCTCAGCTGGCAGATGCAGCCTCCAAGCTTTCAGCCCACGCTGTCAGGGAGGACAACTTCCTCCCTTACACTGGGTGCTGCCGTTGAGGGTGCTGCTCTGTCTCTCCTTCTATTTCCCTCTCCACCACATGTTTGCAGGAGACAGATGCCTAGTTGAGAGCACTGCCCTGGTCTGATCATTCAGGACACTTGACAGCAAGAGGCTACATCAGAAAGGTCAGAAAATGTAAACTCCTTACTAAACCTAAGAAGTTTGGGTCAGTAAAAGGCTAAATGATTTTCCTAAGATGACCATGAATAGTTGGTTGTGCATCTACTCGAGAAACACGAAGCAGGGCTTCCCCTGGTGGTCCAGTGGGTAAGGACACCGCCTTGCAGTGCAAGGGGCACCGGTTCCATCCCTGGCCTGGGAAGATTCCATGTGCCGCGGAGCGGCTGGACCGATGTGTCCAATTACCGAGCCAGAGCTCTGGAGCGCATGCGCCCAGAGCTGGCACTCTGCAACGACAGACGCCACCGTGATGGGAGGCCCACAGAAGCCAAAGAACAAAGACGGATGAAAATAGAGAAATGAAAGACCAATAGAAGTGGCCCGCCTGTTCTCCTCCCTCCCCAACCCGACCCCTGCCCCAAATAAATAAATAAATAAATCTTTTAAAAAAAAAGAAACACGAAGCAGCAGATCCTTCAGGGGTGCTGTATGACAGTCTGGAGGGGTGGGATGGGGAGGACATACATATGACTCATCTGAGAACATACATATCTGTAAACAACAAAACTCTGTAAAAATTAAAAGTAAAACAAAAGTTAAAAAAAAAAAAAGAAAGAAACACGAAGCAACTGGGCAATATAGGCAGTGTGCATTGTGTTGGGGCCCCAGAGATGAGGCTGATTTATCCCCAACTTCAAGGGTCTTTGTGATAGCAGAGGATGCATGTACCTCTCTTTCTCTCTATGTATGTATCTATCTGTATCCTTTGTTATCTCTCTTTTTCCATCTACGTATGCATGCATCCATCTGTTTCCATCACCTCTCCATTCTCTGTTGAGCCAAATAATACATGACTGTCCAACGAAGGTGGGGATGAGGAAGAACAGCTGAAGAGTCTGAAAACAGTAACAAAAATATCAAAATACACATTTTCATGCATTACAAAAAACCCTGTCCTTGGGCAAGTCACTGTCAGAGAGCTCATCCTGATAGATGCTCTTTTATTTAGCCCATTTTCTTCCTGCCACTTTAAATCACGTCTGAGTGCCTTGGTCATGTTACACGTCTCCAGCTGAAAAGCCTTAGACTGGTCCTGGATAGTTTCTATTTGAAGGAGGTAGAGAGGGAATTTGTAGACGAAACCTTTTGGGTTATCATTAATCCGGAAAGACACCATCTACGTTACTGAAAACACATGCGGAGATGCAAGTTCAAAACTGTCTAGTCTCCAAAAATACTGTATTTAATTATTTATCAGCCCAAGCCCACTTAAACCCAGTCTTCAGCCTTCACCTCAAGTGCTTAGGGGACTCTGCTCTGCTCTGTGGGAGGAAATCCCATAGCAAGAAGCAGGGCAGAGACTGGGGTTCTTCTGCTCTCCGATCACTCTCTGGTTTCTGCTGCTGCCTCTGCAGCAAGCCAGCCCAGGGCCTGCCGTCCCAAAGGGCAGCACACCACGTGCCCTGGAGGTGACCGTGTTTCAGAAGATGTTGGATCCTGTCGCTTCTCTCCTGCTGCAGTGATGAGATTAGGTCTGGCTCTCATACAAGATGGGGAAGAATCTCCTGAAACAGTGCAGAAATATCAGAGGCCAAGGAGCTAAGATGATGTTTTGATTAAAGTCAGAGAATAAAGGCAATAAAAAAATAAATTGTTGTCTCAAAATCTCAAAACTACTCAACCATGAGTGCAAACTCCAAGCCCTGATGCAGAAGCTCATAGCTTCTTGGTGCTGGTGGATGCACCAGACATCTCCTATCCATATCAGCAGATGTGGCTGGGGGTCACATCTGAGAGGGTGCAGCAACTGTCCTGTCATTTCTGCCGTGATCCTGTGAGATTCCTCCCCCCTCCTCCCCTGACTCCCTTCTTTCTTATCTTTGCTTTTTGTTTTTCTTTTTGTGCAAGCTAAGCTGACATGTATAATTTTTGCTTCAGCCTTTTGTCTTGAAACTGTACCTGACCCAACTCATTTAGATGTGACCGCTAGCCAATTAAAAATCAATTTTTATAAAGCTGTGGCCACTCCCACCTGATTCGTAGCAATCATCTCTCGGCTTCCTGCCTGCAGCTCTCTTCCAAGTTTTTCTCTTATTTAACTGACAAATGTGACTGCTCAGGCCTAAGTCATATGGTGCAACGGCCTGACTCATTCCTCTCGTGAAATGATGACCAAACAGGCCTGCTGACACCCACGATGTTTCATCCATCACTCAGGCTCTGTGATTTCAGTTTTCCTGATCAGCTCTGATGCTGGGGCCTCAGTTGTGCCAGCACATCTGCCTAGAGGCACAGTCCTCTGGCTGGAGGGTTTATTTTTCCCAGATGATCCATCCAAAGGGCACTGTGATTTCTGTTTCATTGTTTCTCCCACTGTGACCTATCACTAGTAGCTCATAATGGTGGCTTATTTAAGAAATATTAGCTGGGCTGATTTGTTAAAAAAGCAAAGGAAATACATATTTTTATACTCATTTTTGTGGCTACTACACACCTGAAGTCAGCAGAATCCTCACTCAAGAAGGCAAAACAGTTTGATTTCTTTTTAGGAGGAATTATGCAAATTTTCAGATCAGCCCAGAATGTACAAAAGATAATGGAAAATGTGTGCTGATTTGACATTATAGGATTCTTTAATATGTCAATTTTTTCAACTTTTTTTCTACACTTGTAGGACAGTCCTAAATATTATATATATATACACTATATGACTATATATAACATATAGCATCTATGTTATATATATGTTGCTGCTGTTTAGTTGCTACATAAGAGTCCAACTCTTCTGAGACCCCATGGACTGTAACCCTCCAGGCTCCTCTGTTCATGGGATTTCTCAGGCAGAATACTGGAGTGGGCTGCCATATCCTCCTCCAGGGGATCTTCTCACCTCAGAGACTGAACTTGCATCTCTTGTGTCTCCTGCGTTATCAGGTGGGTTCTCCATCACCAAGCCATGGGAAGCTCATGTCAGATATATATACACGCATCTATCTATCTATATATTTATGAGCAGATTCTGGTCTTGATTTTCACTGCTCCATTTACCAGCCAAGGACCTGACTTAGGAATGCCACACCTGCAACCTTTGCCTCCCTTCCATCCACTCCCTGGAAGTCAAGGCTTTTAATAAAGGCTCTGCTTAGACATTCTTTGTCCACATCCCACTCCGATGAGTCTAAGTGGCCTCTCGGTGAAGTGGTCTCTATGGCTGGATGAGGAGATAAGAATTAGGCAGCTGATCCTCTGGACTTTTGCTCACCTCAAAGGGCAGCCTGGTGGGACCCAGCCCTAACTGCTGCCCCATCAGAAAGTCCCAAATTACAACAACAAAAGGCAATTTTAAGATGGAGATCTTTTTTCTTATTAGTCTGGAATAAAACTAAGATTTGCTTATCAGAGAAGTAAGGTAATCAATACAAATTCTTTAAAAATATTCCTGGTAGACAAAGCAATGTTTAATATTAAATTATACGGAAAATAAATTGTAAATTAGAAAAAGACAAACAGCCTCTGATGGACAGGTAAAAAGGACCTTGTAATTACTTTTATCTGGTAAGCAGAGTGAATTTTTAAATTAGTTTGCTCATTAAGAATGTCCATTGTATGAAAGCTGGCACTATCTGTTTAATTAGAAAGAACCAAATTTTTGAAGATATCTAAGCCAAATCATTATGAACACTGGATGAAAATATTGAATTTCTCTATCAAAAAGAAAAAAAAAGCTCTGGATATTTCATACTCTGTTGACTGAACCCAATCTGCGTAAAAACATTTCTCCTGCCAAACACTTGACTGTGCCACTTCTATGAACGCAAAATCTTAGATGGTTTTGAGGTTCCTATTCATACCCGCAGTGTCAGGCTGTGTGAGACTGAGCAGACTCTGGAGCTTGGAAATGTCAGTTTATTTGCCCAGCATCCCAGCCTGTGTCAGGGCCGAGTCCAGAGACTGGGCAGGTGTTCCCAGTGGTCCCCATTCACCCACCCTAAACCCTCAAAACATTAAAACTTGGTCAATATTCTAGATTGACTTTTATTAACACAACGTGGTTATTATCACTTCTTGTTGCTCAGCCACTCAGTCATGTCTGACTCTTTGTGACCTCATGTGAGCTCACCAGGCTCCTCTGTCCATGGGATTTCCCAGGAGAGAATACTGGAGTGGGTTGCCATTTTCTCCTCCAGAGAATCTTCCTGACCCAGGGATTGAACCTATGTCTCCTGCACTGGCAGGCGGACTCTCTACTGCTGAACCACTGGGGAAGCCCCCCATCACCTGGATTCCACAGAATGACACTTGCGCTGAACAGCATTTACTTATTTCTCTCATCCTGAGGAAATGTCTAAAATTTCCATAATTTAGGGGTATCTTACTAAATGACTACATCATGTCACCTACTAGAATCAACACATCAAAAGTTACTTGTTTAATTTTCTCTCAACCTCATTTTTTTGGTAAACGTGAATATTAACTAGAAAGACATGTATCACCCTTTGCTAATAACACTGGTGAGAATTTCAGCATAAAGGTGGAATGCACTATACATAAATATTTTTATTTTCAGAGAGATTAAAATTCATTATTATAAATAAAATCTATTAAACTGTTAAAGCTACCATATTCTAAAGACGTGGGAAGTCAATAATCCAGAGGTGTTAATTCTACATTCTAATTCACTTTTGTACATTCTTCCACATTCTAATCAAGGCACTCTCCATGCAAAGAAGTACAAGGCTTATAAGGCCTTATGGACCATTTTTAAGTAAAAGAACTACCCAGATTGATGATAACTGAAAACACGACAAAACAAATCTGTCCCTAACAAAGTACACCTGTGAGATGCAAAGGCTCTTGGCTATTCAGAACTGAGATAATCTCTCTCTAATATTTTTAAGCTAAAAGAACTACCCATATTTCTCCTGCCAAACACTTGACTGTGCCACTTCTATGAGCAAAATCTTAGATGGTTTTGAGGTTCCTATTCATACCCGCAGTGTCAGGCTGTGTGAGACTGAGCAGACTCTGGAGCTTGGAAATGTCAGTTTATTTGCCCAGCATCCCAGCCTGTGTCAGGGCCGAGTCCAGAGACTGGGCAGGTGTTCCCAGTGGTCCCCATTCACCCACCCTAAACCCTCAAAACATTAAAACTTGGTCAATATTCTAGATTGACTTTTATTAACACAACGTGGTTATTATCACTTCTTGTTGCTCAGCCACTCAGTCATGTCTGACTCTTTGTGACCTCATGTGAGCTCACCAGGCTCCTCTGTCCATGGGATTTCCCAGGAGAGAATACTGGAGTGGGTTGCCATTTTCTCCTCCAGAGAATCTTCCTGACCCAGGGATTGAACCTATGTCTCCTGCACTGGCAGGCGGACTCTCTACTGCTGAACCACTGGGGAAGCCCCCCATCACCTGGATTCCACAGAATGACACTTGCGCTGAACAGCATTTACTTATTTCTCTCATCCTGAGGAAATGTCTAAAATTTCCATAATTTAGGGGTATCTTACTAAATGACTACATCATGTCACCTACTAGAATCAACACATCAAAAGTTACTTGTTTAATTTTCTCTCAACCTCATTTTTTTGGTAAACGTGAATATTAACTAGAAAGACATGTATCACCCTTTGCTAATAACACTGGTGAGAATTTCAGCATAAAGGTGGAATGCACTATACATAAATATTTTTATTTTCAGAGAGATTAAAATTCATTATTATAAATAAAATCTATTAAACTGTTAAAGCTACCATATTCTAAAGACGTGGGAAGTCAATAATCCAGAGGTGTTAATTCTACATTCTAATTCACTTTTGTACATTCTTCCACATTCTAATCAAGGCACTCTCCATGCAAAGAAGTACAAGGCTTATAAGGCCTTATGGACCATTTTTTAAGTAAAAAGAACTACCCAGATTGATGATAACTGAAAACACGACAAAACAAATCTGTCCCCTAACAAAGTACACCTGTGAGATGCAAAGACTGCTCTTGGCTATTCAGAACTGAGATAATCTCTCTCTAATATTTTAACACAAAATAAACAAAATTAGGAGTTGCTATACCTTGCAAAAATGGCAAACTAGCTCAGGGTTCTGGCTTCTTTCTCCTCAAAATCAAGTAGTAATAGATGAAAAAGGAAAGCGTGGGGAAGCCAGAAAGTTGCCAAAAAGTTCAAGTGAGAAACCTCTGGGCATTTGGAGCCTGTTTTGAGCTTGCTGAACTGAGGGAGCCTGGAGGAGGCACTTTCTGTTCACGCATCCCACTTTTCCCTCTTCTGAGCTGTGTCAGTCAAGCAGCTGTCTGCTCCTTTGTGGGAGAAATAGCAGCCTCAGAGGTGGTCACAGTCTGCGGAGCTGGGGCTGATGCCAGGGCAGTCAAAGCCCTCTTCAGGTGGAGGCTTCATGAAAACAGGTGTGGGCAGATAGGAAGGAACAATAATCAATAACGACTCTAACAGTAACACTGTGTGGAAGAGGACATTAGAGAATATTTCTAAGTATTAGGAAGTACAACCTGGAGTTTAAATTTTATTCAATAGATGGTTACAAAACTGTGGGACTGCAATAAATATTTTTGCACTGACAGTCTCAGACATTTTACTACATAAAGACACATATTGAAAATGCACATATAAGACATACATTGATGAGATCTGCCTATGAATGAAGAGAATTAAATCCACTTGAGTTGATGCTTAACATCTTTTCATGTGCTTGTTTGCCATCTGTATTCAAGCTCTTTGTAGGATAAGTAGTTTGCGAATATTTTCTGCAGTCTGTCATTTCTTTCTTTTTCTATGTCTTTTGTGAGCAAAAGGTTTTAATTTTGATGGGGTCCAATTTATTTATTGTTCCAGTATGGATTTTCTTTTTTTGGACTCTCCATTTTTAAGGCCTTATGGACCATTTTTAAGTAAAAGAACTACCCAGATTGATGATAACTGAAAACACGACAAAACAAATCTGTCCCCTAACAAAGTACACCTGTGAGATGCAAAGACTGCTCTTGGCTATTCAGAACTGAGATAATCTCTCTCTAATATTTTAACACAAAATAAACAAAATTAGGAGTTGCTATACCTTGCAAAAATGGCAAACTAGCTCAGGGTTCTGGCTTCTTTCTCCTCAAAATCAAGTAGTAATAGATGAAAAAGGAAAGCGTGGGGAAGCCAGAAAGTTGCCAAAAAGTTCAAGTGAGAAACCTCTGGGCATTTGGAGCCTGTTTTGAGCTTGCTGAACTGAGGGAGCCTGGAGGAGGCACTTTCTGTTCACGCATCCCACTTTTCCCTCTTCTGAGCTGTGTCAGTCAAGCAGCTGTCTGCTCCTTTGTGGGAGAAATAGCAGCCTCAGAGGTGGTCACAGTCTGCGGAGCTGGGGCTGATGCCAGGGCAGTCAAAGCCCTCTTCAGGTGGAGGCTTCATGAAAACAGGTGTGGGCAGATAGGAAGGAACAATAATCAATAACGACTCTAACAGTAACACTGTGTGGAAGAGGACATTAGAGAATATTTCTAAGTATTAGGAAGTACAACCTGGAGTTTAAATTTTATTCAATAGATGGTTACAAAACTGTGGGACTGCAATAAATATTTTTGCACTGACAGTCTCAGACATTTTACTACATAAAGACACATATTGAAAATGCACATATAAGACATACATTGATGAGATCTGCCTATGAATGAAGAGAATTAAATCCACTTGAGTTGATGCTTAACATCTTTTCATGTGCTTGTTTGCCATCTGTATTCAAGCTCTTTGTAGGATAAGTAGTTTGCGAATATTTTCTGCAGTCTGTCATTTCTTTCTTTTTCTATGTCTTTTGTGAGCAAAAGGTTTTAATTTTGATGGGGTCCAATTTATTTATTGTTCCAGTATGGATTTTTTTTTTTTCAGTTTCAAGTGTAAGATGCTCTACATGCTTTATTAAGCTTTTATCTAATTATTTACTTTTGAGTGATTTAAATTATACTGTTCTTTAATATCAGCTTCTACATTTTTCCTGTATATAAAATTGTGTGCTGATTTGTGTCCTGCAAGGTTATTGACCTCACTTCTTAGTTCTAGGATTTTTTTTCTTTTTTCTTTCTTTTTTTAGATTTCATAAAATTTTGTATGTAGACAATCATGGCATCTACACATAAAGATAGTTTTATTTACTCCTTTTTAGTCTGAGAACTTAAATTTTCTTGCCTTATTGCAATGACTAGGACTTCTAGCACTATGTTAAACATGAATGGCAAGAGCAGACATTCTTACCTTGTTCCTCATATTAGGAGAAAATATTCAGTCTCTCATTATGGCTCATGATGTTAACTGTAGCTTTTTTTTTTCTTTTTCTTTTTAAAATAGAAACTCCGTATCAAGTTAAAGTATTCCCCCCCCCCCTTTTTCTCTTAACTTGCTGACACTTTAATCAAGCAGTGGTGTTAGAATTTGTCCAATATTTTTCCTCCTTGTCAGAGCAGTCAGTACCAAATGGAAACTATGGACACAGATCCGTCTTGGCTGTCAAGACATCTGGTGAGGCTGGCATCCTCAGGAGGGTCAGCTGCAAAGGGCAGTGCCAGGTGACAGTCACCCTGAGTGGCAACCACCACAGGTATCCAGGGAAGAGGGAAGTCATTGTCCACAAATACTGGAGGGTCAAAGGATTGTAGGGGTTGAGAATGCAACTCACCCACTGCTTCTCCCAGAAGTGATCCACGTGGGGCTGTCACCAGAGTCACACAGTGGGAAGTCCTATAGCCACAGGGCATCATTGCTGGCCCCTCCTTCTAGTGATGTTCCCCTGTGACCATGTCTACTATCCTGTCTTTCTTGTTTGCCATCTGTATTCAAGCTCTTTGTAGGATAAGTAGTTTGCGAATATTTTCTGCAGTCTGTCATTTCTTTCTTTTTCTATGTCTTTTGTGAGCAAAAGGTTTTAATTTTGATGGGGTCCAATTTATTTATTGTTCCAGTATGGATTTTTTTTTTTTCAGTTTCAAGTGTAAGATGCTCTACATGCTTTATTAAGCTTTTATCTAATTATTTACTTTTGAGTGATTTAAATTATACTGTTCTTTAATATCAGCTTCTACATTTTTCCTGTATATAAAATTGTGTGCTGATTTGTGTCCTGCAAGGTTATTGACCTCACTTCTTAGTTCTAGGATTTTTTTTCTTTTTTCTTTCTTTTTTTAGATTTCATAAAATTTTGTATGTAGACAATCATGGCATCTACACATAAAGATAGTTTTATTTACTCCTTTTTAGTCTGAGAACTTAAATTTTCTTGCCTTATTGCAATGACTAGGACTTCTAGCACTATGTTAAACATGAATGGCAAGAGCAGACATTCTTACCTTGTTCCTCATATTAGGGAGAAAATATTCAGTCTCTCATTATGGCTCATGATGTTAACTGTAGCTTTTTTTTTTCTTTTTCTTTTTAAAATAGAAACTCCGTATCAAGTTAAAGTATTCCCCCCCCCCCTTTTTCTCTTAACTTGCTGACACTTTAATCAAGCAGTGGTGTTAGAATTTGTCCAATATTTTTCCTCCTTGTCAGAGCAGTCAGTACCAAATGGAAACTATGGACACAGATCCGTCTTGGCTGTCAAGACATCTGGTGAGGCTGGCATCCTCAGGAGGGTCAGCTGCAAAGGGCAGTGCCAGGTGACAGTCACCCTGAGTGGCAACCACCACAGGTATCCAGGGAAGAGGGAAGTCATTGTCCACAAATACTGGAGGGTCAAAGGATTGTAGGGGTTGAGAATGCAACTCACCCACTGCTTCTCCCAGAAGTGATCCACGTGGGGCTGTCACCAGAGTCACACAGTGGGAAGTCCTATAGCCACAGGGCATCATTGCTGGCCCCTCCCTTCCTAGTGATGTTCCCCTGTGACCATGTCTACTATCCTGTCTTTCTTGTATTCCCACAGGGTCCGTCACAGCCAACATCCCTGGTAAGTTCAGTTGGGTGTTTTTAACCCATTCAAGCAGGCTTACTTATAGGAGACCTTTTGCCTAAGAAATAGCTCCTTGGAAGGAAAGACTGGCACCATAAGGAGACATTCAGAGAGGAAGGCTCTGCGTTTCCCAGGAATTATACTGCTGCTGACCTGCTCCTGCCCTGTAAGAAGACCTGGGTGTAAATAAAGATTGAAAGTCTTAAACATACAAATTAAAACATATGTAAAGTTGTCAAGTAGATTCTGAGTCACACTGGTTAATCCTCAAATATTTCAATTCTGCACAAGTATATGGACCAGCATGTTGCTGTTTAGGAATTAAATCAACAGTGATGGTGCTCTCATAATTTTTATAATAATGCCACTTTCCATGAGAAAATAAATCCCCCAACAAAGTGATTCTTTCTCAGCACTGGTTTTCACTTAAAATGATAGCTTTCAAGGAAATCATATAGACAAAATGAGTAAACATGAGATCTGTCCAGTATAAAGGAATTATGACTTAATGAAATGTTTTAATTGCTATGGTTATCACTTGATTGTAGAAAAAGGCCAGGTTCTCAGGAAAGTCAGAGAAACATGATAAAGGTAGTCATATTTTGACCTTTCCGAGGAAGCTAATTAGCTCAGCTTTATCAAATGCTATCACGACCCTGTTCCTGCAATGTATGAATAAATTATTACACTACCACTTTGAAGGCAATTAGGAAAAGTATCTCCACACTGAAATTTTTCTAATATTGTATAAAAGAGAACTTTAACAGTTCTTCCATCTCAAGACTCTTTTCAAAAGCTTGCACTTGGGACTCAACAAAGAAAGAGTTTTGAACTAATGAAGACATCTGGTGAGGCTGGAAAGGGTGATCCCCGGGGGGATCATTGTCCACAAATACTGGAGGGTCAAAGGATTGTAGGGGTTGAGAATGCAACTCACCCACTGCTTCTCCCAGAAGTGATCCACGTGGGGCTGTCACCAGAGTCACACAGTGGGAAGTCCTATAGCCACAGGGCATCATTGCTGGCCCCTCCCTTCCTAGTGATGTTCCCCTGTGACCATGTCTACTATCCTGTCTTTCTTGTATTCCCACAGGGTCCGTCACAGCCAACATCCCTGGTAAGTTCAGTTGGGTGTTTTTAACCCATTCAAGCAGGCTTACTTATAGGAGACCTTTTGCCTAAGAAATAGCTCCTTGGAAGGAAAGACTGGCACCATAAGGAGACATTCAGAGAGGAAGGCTCTGCGTTTCCCAGGAATTATACTGCTGCTGACCTGCTCCTGCCCTGTAAGAAGACCTGGGTGTAAATAAAGATTGAAAGTCTTAAACATACAAATTAAAACATATGTAAAGTTGTCAAGTAGATTCTGAGTCACACTGGTTAATCCTCAAATATTTCAATTCTGCACAAGTATATGGACCAGCATGTTGCTGTTTAGGAATTAAATCAACAGTGATGGTGCTCTCATAATTTTTATAATAATGCCACTTTCCATGAGAAAATAAATCCCCCAACAAAGTGATTCTTTCTCAGCACTGGTTTTCACTTAAAATGATAGCTTTCAAGGAAATCATATAGACAAAATGAGTAAACATGAGATCTGTCCAGTATAAAGGAATTATGACTTAATGAAATGTTTTAATTGCTATGGTTATCACTTGATTGTAGAAAAAGGCCAGGTTCTCAGGAAAGTCAGAGAAACATGATAAAGGTAGTCATATTTTGACCTTTCCGAGGAAGCTAATTAGCTCAGCTTTATCAAATGCTATCACGACCCTGTTCCTGCAATGTATGAATAAATTATTACACTACCACTTTGAAGGCAATTAGGAAAAGTATCTCCACACTGAAATTTTTCTAATATTGTATAAAAGAGAACTTTAACAGTTCTTCCATCTCAAGACTCTTTTCAAAAGCTTGCACTTGGGACTCAACAAAGAAAGAGTTTTCTAATGAAGCCTAAATATGAAGTCTGTTGTGCATTTCAGTTACAATGGAAAGAAATCTGGGAATTAGAACAAAGCTTTGCCTGGTTTCTCTTCATTTTTAAGAAGAATGAAACAGGGAATTGCTTTTGCTTTCACTAAAAAAGTTTGGAAACTTACCCAGTTGGCTAACTCCCTATTTTCAGAAAACAACTGTCTTATTTCTGCTTTATACATCATTTCCTATGAAGTGCTTACAGTTCTTCTTGGTCTAGTCTGCTGCTGAGTTTCAAATAAATATTCCCCAAGGCTGATGGATGCTGGAGACCATTTGTTGTATCAGACGTGAAGTCCACAGAAAGCAGCAGCATTTGAACTGTAAGGAGGCATTATTTACAAAATAAATAAGAGTAACAGTCATGAAATTCCAATAGTCTTTAATCCTAAATGGGATTTCTAACTTGTAAAAGCAGCTTTGTTAGAAACAGCTATTGCTGTTGTTGTTGGGTCTCTAAGTCACGTCTGACTCTTTCGGAGCCCATGAACTGTGGCACGCCAGGCTTTGCTCTCCTTCACCATCTCCTAGAGCTTCCTCAAACTCATGTCATTGACTCAGTGATGCCATCCAACCACTGCATCCTCTATTGTCCCATTCTCTACTTGCCCTTAATTTTTCATCAGGGTCTTTTCCAAAATTTTGGTTCTTCACATCAGGTGGCTAAAGTATTGGAGCTTCAGCTTCAGCATCATTCCTTTAAATGAATACTCAGGGTTGATTTCCTTTAGGATTGAGTAAACAGCTATAGAGATCCTATATGGACAAAACTGTCACTTTTTAAGGGCAGAATGATTCCTGTTGACTGCTGAGCTGAGAATGAACTGTAGGAGAACCAGGCTGGGGGGAAAGATCAGCTTGCCAGGTATTAATTTTTGGTCCTTAGATATCCAAGCAAAATGTCAAGTAAGCATTTGGACACAGGATTCTGCAGTAGCAATGTGAGGACAAAATGTCTGAAAGCCTAGATGGTTATAGGCAGCTCGGGCTTAGAGACATAACCTTGGAGAAAGTGCCGCCAGTTTACAGGTTGCATTAAAGCCACCGTCTCAGGCGAGATCATCAAAAGATAGTGCAGGTGCAAAAGAGAAAAAGCATGAAAGATAAGCTTATGTGTTTTCTATATTCAGACTTTACACTCTGTGACAAAAGAAAATCAGAGTGCATATGAAGCCCCAAATTAGATAAGTCATCTTCTAAGTTTGTAGTCTCATGCAAATTCTCCCCTGTAAATGGTAGAGCATTACGTTTATACTCAGGAGCTTATATTTTCATGCATTAGGTTTCTTTGGACGATCCACAGCAGCTCCTTAGCCTCTTAAATGAACCCCACTCCTGTAGGTGTTAAAATCCACTGCCTCCAAGTCCAGGCGTCTGAGTCCTCGGGCCACGCCAGGCTCTCGGGTTGCTAACTTTTTTGAGACAGAACCTGACAAGGCTCAGCAACCCCAGACACAAATCACTACAGAATAATCAGCTACATGAATGAAGGGGCCTTAAACCATCAGCAGCTCCTGAAAAGCACTGTCTAGCATGGAGTTACAATCTAATTTCCACAAGATTGGACTTGGAGCTTTGGGTGGGTTGTCTAGAATTAAAACTGAATCTTGACTCAGCTGATCACTTTGGCAAGAGCTTTCTGAGGAAAGCAAACAATGACAAATGAGGAGCTTTAGTGTTTGATTTACTTTGGCCAAATGGAAGGTAAATTGGTATTGTCTATTTCCCTTTTTGAATTTATTTTTCAAACTTGTTATGTTCCCTTTTGATGACCATAACTGCTTTGTCTGCACGAGTTTTGCTCCTCTGAGAAATAACTTTATATGAAGAGGATGGTGCCAAGTCTCTTTTATTGAGTACAGAAAGGTTTTCAAACTAACGTTTCAGACCCCTTGTCTTGCCTTATGTGTTAGAGGATTACTTGAAATGTCCAAGATCAGGGAAAAGAATTTCCTCTACTCTACAGCCTACTTGTAGAAGCAGCCACGTCTCTGACAATGAGACTATGATTATAGCCCACATTTTCACATCTTCAATTTCAAAAAGAGTCCAAAAAAGAAAAGGTGTGCCAATATATAATCATGGAGCTATTTAAAGGTGCTGTGAGGTTAAAGTTACAAAAATAGTCCACCCTATTATTTAGAATAACCATCAGTCAGAATACAGCAAGCTGTCAATGTGGTTTTGTAACAACAATTCCTGTTTCTGTTAACCCCAAGGGGGATTTAATTACTATTAATATGATGAAAGGTGCATGGAAACGTTTCTGTCAATTTGTATAATCAGGTCTACTTACTGGTCTGCACCACGGGTTTTGCTCACTTTCACAATCTTTGCTTATGATTTTACATCAGATAGTAGTGCAATGCTCATTAACAACTGCTTTTTCACCAATAAACCTCTGTCCTCCAAGCAAGTCTGTGTTGGCCTGTCTGCTCCCTCCCTGCTCTTAGGATAGGATGATTTTAACTCCAGATGCCTCACTTAGGGTGTATTTGATGGTGAAAGATAGGTCATGTCTACAAAGAGAAGGACTTCTATGGAATTTGGGAAGAACTGGAAGCAATGTCCTGAGCAGAAGACATCTTTTTTGTTCCATGAAGCTCATGGCTCCTGAGCCCTCCCACTGAGGGCGGTGGCCTACCTGGGTCTTCTGTTTATGGGATTTTCCATGCAAGAATACTGAACTGAGTTGTTATTTGTTTCTTGATAAATACAAATTCCAGGTATCTGTCAGGTGGTAACCACTTGACAAACAATGACAAATGAGGAGCTTTAGTGTTTGATTTACTTTGGCCAAATGGAAGGTAAATTGGTATTGTCTATTTCCCTTTTTGAATTTATTTTTCAAACTTGTTATGTTCCCTTTTGATGACCATAACTGCTTTGTCTGCACGAGTTTTGCTCCTCTGAGAAATAACTTTATATGAAGAGGATGGTGCCAAGTCTCTTTTATTGAGTACAGAAAGGTTTTCAAACTAACGTTTCAGACCCCTTGTCTTGCCTTATGTGTTAGAGGATTACTTGAAATGTCCAAGATCAGGGAAAAGAATTTCCTCTACTCTACAGCCTACTTGTAGAAGCAGCCACGTCTCTGACAATGAGACTATGATTATAGCCCACATTTTCACATCTTCAATTTCAAAAAGAGTCCAAAAAAGAAAAGGTGTGCCAATATATAATCATGGAGCTATTTAAAGGTGCTGTGAGGTTAAAGTTACAAAATAGTCCACCCTATTATTTAGAATAACCATCAGTCAGAATACAGCAAGCTGTCAATGTGGTTTTGTAACAACAATTCCTGTTTCTGTTAACCCCAAGGGGGATTTAATTACTATTAATATGATGAAAGGTGCATGGAAACGTTTCTGTCAATTTGTATAATCAGGTCTACTTACTGGTCTGCACCACGGGTTTTGCTCACTTTCACAATCTTTGCTTATGATTTTACATCAGATAGTAGTGCAATGCTCATTAACAACTGCTTTTTCACCAATAAACCTCTGTCCTCCAAGCAAGTCTGTGTTGGCCTGTCTGCTCCCTCCCTGCTCTTAGGATAGGATGATTTTAACTCCAGATGCCTCACTTAGGGTGTATTTGATGGTGAAAGATAGGTCATGTCTACAAAGAGAAGGACTTCTATGGAATTTGGGAAGAACTGGAAGCAATGTCCTGAGCAGAAGACATCTTTTTTGTTCCATGAAGCTCATGGCTCCTGAGCCCTCCCACTGAGGGCGGTGGCCTACCTGGGTCTTCTGTTTATGGGATTTTCCATGCAAGAATACTGAACTGAGTTGTTATTTGTTTCTTGATAAATACAAATTCCAGGTATCTGTCAGGTGGTAACCACTTGACAAATACTTGGACAAAGAGATGTGAGCATAAACCACTGAGTCGATTTTTTGGAAAAAATGTAAAATCACTAGCTATAGATGACCTACTTATCCTTATCCTCAGCCCCATCTCTCCCTTCTGCCTGGAACATATAGGCTGGATGCCTGGAATCGGTAACAATCATCTTGGGACTGTGAGAATGAAATCTCTATGTTAAAGAAGGCAGTGCAGACAGGACAGCCCCTGTCTAACTACCCTCCCACTCAACTTCACCATCTTTGAGAAAAATAAACCATTTCATGCACATTTAAGCCACTTTTATTCAGGATTTCCCTCATTTGCAGCCATATACAACATCAATTGATTCAAATCTCTTATTAATTTTAGTATTTTCATGAGCATGTAAAGTGGCAAAAATCAACAAATGTGTGATTATTGCTTAGAAAACAAAACTGGTTATTGAGATGACTCCACTCCAGGCCTATAAGTCAGAGTTTTGATAGTGTGTTCAAGAATTTACACTTTCCCAAACGCCCTGTGGCTCAGTGGTATAGAATCTGCCTGCCAAGTAGGAGATGCAGGTTCTATCCCTGGGTCGGGATAGAACCTTGACAAATACTTGGACAAAGTATGTGGCTCAGTGGTATAGAATCTGCCTGCCAAGTAGGAGATGCAGGTTCTACCCCTGGGTCGGGAAGATTCCCTGGAGAAGGAAATGGCAACCGACGACAGTATTCTTGCCTGAGAAATTCCATGGACATAAGAACCTTGCAGGCTATAGGCCACAGGATCACAAAGAATCAGACATGACTGAGCAACTAAACAACAACAAAAACATGAATGTCCTCAGGTAATTGTAATCAACTCGGCGGGAAGCTCTGAGAAAAAAAAAGACACAAATAGAATATTCAGTTGAACAATGTCTTAAAGACTGAACTTAAGAGTGTACAGAGAATAATGCATGAAAAGTTCAGGCTCACATATTGTCATGGATAAAAGAAATGGCCATCCCAGCCACAATGAAAACAGGGTAGGGGGCAGGAGGGAATGGAGAACCCTCTTGCCTCATTCTTCCTCAGATAATAATGGAGCACTGGGAGTAGGTTTAATGAAATCACGATAAAAGCAACTCAGTACCTGCGAAGGATACAATTTTGCTTTTAGCTACTTGAGAAATAATTGGTGAACTCACTGAGGAAGGAACTTCTTTTCACTCTGGGTTCCTGGAACATATAGGCTGGATGCCTGGAATTGGTAACAATCATCTTGGGACTGTGAGAATGAAATCTCTATGTTAAAGAAGGCAGTGCAGACAGGACAGCCCCTGTCTAACTACCCTCCCACTCAACTTCACCATCTTTGAGAAAAATAAACCATTTCATGCACATTTAAGCCACTTTTATTCAGGATTTCCCTCATTTGCAGCCATATACAACATCAATTGATTCAAATCTCTTATTAATTTTAGTATTTTCATGAGCATGTAAAGTGGCAAAAATCAACAAATGTGTGATTATTGCTTAGAAAACAAAACTGGTTATTGAGATGACTCCACTCCAGGCCTATAAGTCAGAGTTTTGATAGTGTGTTCAAGAATTTACACTTTCCCAAACGCCCTGTGGCTCAGTGGTATAGAATCTGCCTGCCAAGTAGGAGATGCAGGTTCTATCCCTGGGTCGGGGATAGAACCTTGACAAATACTTGGACAAAGTATGTGGCTCAGTGGTATAGAATCTGCCTGCCAAGTAGGAGATGCAGGTTCTACCCCTGGGTCGGGAAGATTCCCTGGAGAAGGAAATGGCAACCGACGACAGTATTCTTGCCTGAGAAATTCCATGGACATAAGAACCTTGCAGGCTATAGGCCACAGGATCACAAAGAATCAGACATGACTGAGCAACTAAACAACAACAAAAACATGAATGTCCTCAGGTAATTGTAATCAACTCGGCGGGAAGCTCTGAGAAAAAAAAAGACACAAATAGAATATTCAGTTGAACAATGTCTTAAAGACTGAACTTAAGAGTGTACAGAGAATAATGCATGAAAAGTTCAGGCTCACATATTGTCATGGATAAAAGAAATGGCCATCCCAGCCACAATGAAAACAGGGTAGGGGGCAGGAGGGAATGGAGAACCCCTCTTGCCTCATTCTTCCTCAGATAATAATGGAGCACTGGGAGTAGGTTTAATGAAATCACGATAAAAGCAACTCAGTACCTGCGAAGGATACAATTTTGCTTTTAGCTACTTGAGAAATAATTGGTGAACTCACTGAGGAAGGAACTTCTTTTCACTCTGGGTTCCTGGCTTTCATCAGCAGTGACATGGTGTTTATTTTCATGATGACCAGAAACAACAAAAATTCTTCTGTGGCAACAACTCCAACTTGGAGAACCAAGTCTTAGTTGTAGAAGTCAGCATTTCTCTAGCCAGGGTCCAGAAAGATTCTCAGTGGTCTGGATATGTTTCATTCATAAAGGATTGACCTTTACTCACGATTGGGAGACGTGTGCACAGTGACCGCAATAGGACTTATCAGGCCTAACTTTGCTGAGGGTCATGAGGGGACAGTGAAGGCACACGCGTTTTCTCCGAACTGCAGGAAAAATGTAAAAAACAACATTCTAACGTGATCCGCTTTCTGGTTCCTGGCCACACTCAGAAGTAATGGAGATGCTCAACAAGGAAAAATAAGACAGTGTGGGGAGCCAGATGCTTGACCAACGGGTGAGCACAGGGACCGAAACAGGGTTTGTGTATCACTCGGAAGAACACTTCTTCTGTTCCTGCAAAACTGCTCTTTGGAAAACACATTGTGCTAACTTTTATATATATTTTTTCATATATCAAAATTTAATGGTTGAGATACATTTCATTTGTTAAAATCAAGCAATTTTACTTTGCATCTTAAAAGTTGATGGAATTGTAATTTTCCTGGATTTTAGTAGCTCTAAATCAAAATTGGTCAAGTCAATTTAACGATAACTCGGTGGAAGAAAACATTTCCCTGTGATCTGACAATTTCCATGAATAATGTATCTTTAATAGCTGTCAATTAGGGTGGTTTTTAGAGATTTACAATGAGGGTATAAATATCTCCAAAACGTGATTTATGGTACAGACTCTGACAATTCTTCCAACAAAGCTAAACTGACAGCATATAAATTACTGTATCATATGGAAAACAATAGAAAACATCACTATTTACTATGTCCTATTCCTTTTAATTCCATTCGTTCACCTTATAATTACCAGGCTCACATATTGTCATGGATAAAAGAAATGGCCATCCCAGCCACAATGAAAACAGGGTAGGGGCAGGAGGGAATGGAGAACCCTCTTGCCTCATTCTTCCTCAGATAATAATGGAGCACTGGGAGTAGGTTTAATGAAATCACGATAAAAGCAACTCAGTACCTGCGAAGGATACAATTTTGCTTTTAGCTACTTGAGAAATAATTGGTGAACTCACTGAGGAAGGAACTTCTTTTCACTCTGGGTTCCTGGCTTTCATCAGCAGTGACATGGTGTTTATTTTCATGATGACCAGAAACAACAAAAATTCTTCTGTGGCAACAACTCCAACTTGGAGAACCAAGTCTTAGTTGTAGAAGTCAGCATTTCTCTAGCCAGGGTCCAGAAAGATTCTCAGTGGTCTGGATATGTTTCATTCATAAAGGATTGACCTTTACTCACGATTGGGAGACGTGTGCACAGTGACCGCAATAGGACTTATCAGGCCTAACTTTGCTGAGGGTCATGAGGGGACAGTGAAGGCACACGCGTTTTCTCCGAACTGCAGGAAAAATGTAAAAAACAACATTCTAACGTGATCCGCTTTCTGGTTCCTGGCCACACTCAGAAGTAATGGAGATGCTCAACAAGGAAAAATAAGACAGTGTGGGGAGCCAGATGCTTGACCAACGGGTGAGCACAGGGACCGAAACAGGGTTTGTGTATCACTCGGAAGAACACTTCTTCTGTTCCTGCAAAACTGCTCTTTGGAAAACACATTGTGCTAACTTTTATATATATTTTTTCATATATCAAAATTTAATGGTTGAGATACATTTCATTTGTTAAAATCAAGCAATTTTACTTTGCATCTTAAAAGTTGATGGAATTGTAATTTTCCTGGATTTTAGTAGCTCTAAATCAAAATTGGTCAAGTCAATTTAACGATAACTCGGTGGAAGAAAACATTTCCCTGTGATCTGACAATTTCCATGAATAATGTATCTTTAATAGCTGTCAATTAGGGTGGTTTTTAGAGATTTACAATGAGGGTATAAATATCTCCAAAACGTGATTTATGGAACAGACTCTGACAATTCTTCCAACAAAGCTAAACTGACAGCATATAAATTACTGTATCATATGGAAAACAATAGAAAACATCACTATTTACTATGTCCTATTCCTTTTAATTCCATTCGTTCACCTTATAATTCCAATACCCAAATCAAGAGTTTTAGAGGTGAAAGAATCTAAGTGATCATTAGCTATACCCTCTTCAATGTACAAATTATACATTATAATGTGTACTTTGTATATTTTATACAAAAGGCCAGAAACTAAGAGTACTCTGTTTCAAATAAAGCCACAGACATAAGTACTGGAATTATATAAAACATTTCTATAGAAAAATATCCTTTAGAATTTTGGTGCTGGAGAAGACTCTTCAGAGTCCCTTGGAAAGCAAGGAGATCAAACCAGTCAATCCTAAAGGAAATCAATACCGAATACTCATTGGAAAGACTGAAGCTGAAGTTCCAGTACTTTGACCATTTGTTGTGAAGAGATGACTCACTGGAGAAGACCCTGAAGCTGGGAAAGAATGAGGGCAGGAGAAGAAGGGGGTGACAGAGGATAAGATGGTAGGATGGCATCACCGATTCAATGGACATGAGTTTGAGCAAACTCAGGAACATAGTGAAGGACAGGGAAGCCTAGCGTGCTGAAGTTCATGGGATCGCAGAGTCAAACATGACTTAGTGAATGAACAAGTACTAAAATCACAGAAAGAATTTCTGAAAATATTGAAAATAATGGTAATGTTCAACAGCATAAACTGAAGACCTCAAAAGAGATGAGAGGATGACTGACAAGAGAGGCCCTGTGTGCTAAGAGGTGTCGTGCCAGCTTATAGGACAGCCAGCTACAAGACAGACTCTGCTACATGACTGGATTTATCTACCTCTTTTCTGCATCTCCCTTGCTTGGAGACTGAGGACCTGAAGTGCAGGAGCAGGGAGGTCTTCAACCCTTAGAACGCAGGATCCGTTTCTTCTAAAATGTATCTTTAAAAAAAGCTTTGTACAAAAATTTTAGGGTTTTTTGGTTTTTTAGAGATTTACAATGAGGGTATAAATATCTCCAAAACGTGATTTATGGTACAGACTCTGACAATTCTTCCAACAAAGCTAAACTGACAGCATATAAATTACTGTATCATATGGAAAACAATAGAAAACATCACTATTTACTATGTCCTATTCCTTTTAATTCCATTCGTTCACCTTATAATTCCAATACCCAAATCAAGAGTTTTAGAGGTGAAAGAATCTAAGTGATCATTAGCTATACCCTCTTCAATGTACAAATTATACATTATAATGTGTACTTTGTATATTTTATACAAAAGGCCAGAAACTAAGAGTACTCTGTTTCAAATAAAGCCACAGACATAAGTACTGGAATTATATAAAACATTTCTATAGAAAAATATCCTTTAGAATTTTGGTGCTGGAGAAGACTCTTCAGAGTCCCTTGGAAAGCAAGGAGATCAAACCAGTCAATCCTAAAGGAAATCAATACCGAATACTCATTGGAAAGACTGAAGCTGAAGTTCCAGTACTTTGACCATTTGTTGTGAAGAGATGACTCACTGGAGAAGACCCTGAAGCTGGGAAAGAATGAGGGCAGGAGAAGAAGGGGGTGACAGAGGATAAGATGGTAGGATGGCATCACCGATTCAATGGACATGAGTTTGAGCAAACTCAGGAACATAGTGAAGGACAGGGAAGCCTAGCGTGCTGAAGTTCATGGGATCGCAGAGTCAAACATGACTTAGTGAATGAACAAGTACTAAAATCACAGAAAGAATTTCTGAAAAATATTGAAAATAATGGTAATGTTCAACAGCATAAACTGAAGACCTCAAAAGAGATGAGAGGATGACTGACAAGAGAGAGGCCCTGTGTGCTAAGAGGTGTCGTGCCAGCTTATAGGACAGCCAGCTACAAGACAGACTCTGCTACATGACTGGATTTATCTACCTCTTTTCTGCATCTCCCTTGCTTGGAGACTGAGGACCTGAAGTGCAGGAGCAGGGAGGTCTTCAACCCTTAGAACGCAGGATCCGTTTCTTCTCCACTCTGTTTAGTTTTACATACATGTTCTGAGTTTCACCCCTTCCTCTGAGATCTGGCTGTCAGAGGCGCTGTCTCCTGGAGTCTCACAGGGGCCCCCAGTCCTGGTCCACGGGACCAGGGGCACTGCCACTGCTAGGGGCAGTTCATGGGATCAGCATAACCAGACCACATCTTCAGATCCTACACTTCACAAGTGGACCTTTGGCCCACATTTGGCTCTCCTTAAAGCTGGTCTTTGAGTGAGGCTGGCTTGGGTTCTTGCCGTGTTAAAATATAAACACATACTGGAGGCAACAGGCAAAGCAGGCAGTAAAGTGCCTCCCACATGAGACTAAACAGCTTTGGGAGCTGCAAAATGTCTTACTCTCTGAACTAGGAAAAAGGATGTGTGTGTGTGTGTGTGTGTGTGTGTGTGTGTGTGTGTGCGCTCCATGTTAAGATGCTTCAGTTGTGTTCGACTATTTTTGACCCTAAGGACTGTAGTCCACCAGGCTCCTCTGTCCATGAGGTTTCTCAGGCAAGAATACTGGAGTAGGGTTGCCATTTCCTTTTCCAGTGGATCTTCCTGGCTTAGGGATCAAACCCACTTCTCTTGTGTGTCCTGCATTGGGAGGCATGTTCTTTACCACTAGCATCATCTGGGAAGCTCAGAAGGTATAGGAGTAGGTAGTTTTAAGGTTTCATTCCATGTCTAAAACTCCTGGATTCTAACATATGCTTCCCAACTGGGAATCAGACTGTATGGAAGGAAAGATGAAACACACTATGTGCTTGATGGCCCTGACGCCCTTTCTCCTGTGTTATAATGCAGATGCAGTCAAGGTAGTTTAGTTCTGGTGACCCTCTACTTCTCCTTGGCAGGGGCTCCAGGGCTGAATTGAATTGGGGGGACTCACTCACTCTGGGGAGGACTGTTCCCCTCTTAGTTTCTGATTCTCTCTGTGCTGTGATGCTCCTGGCAGAAGCTTCCTGAATCATCAAATCTATGTGTTGACAGCATGAAGGTTAATTTTATGTGCCAATTTGACTGGGATGCCCAGATAACTGGGAAAAAATACTATTCTGGGGCTAGGACTGTGAGGATGAGTCTGTACTAGAAGAACAGACTAACATTTAGACCTGTAGAGTCAGTGAAGATGGCCCTCCCCTGTGTGTGTTGGCATTATCCAGCCACTGAGGCCCACACAGAGCCAGAAGATGGAGGGAAAGCAAACACACTTCCCCTGCTGGAGCTGGGCTATCTGTCTCCTGCCCTGGGACACCCGAGCTCCTGGTTCAGAGGCTTCTGGACTTGGGTCATGACCTACTCCACTGGTCCTTGACTCTGAGGCCCTTAGACTTGGACTGAATGGCACCTCCAGTATTCCTGACTCCAGTGTGTAGACGGCAGGTCCTGTGATTCTTGGCCTCTACACCAATCATGCTTACCAAAAACCCCTGATGAACCTTTTGGCCAATGCAGTAACATGGGTAGATTTACTTTTTAAAAATGTTTCCTTTTCCAAGGGGAAATATTGATGCAGTTGCTTAATGAGCCACTGCGCTTGTGCATTTAGCAATATGACAGCCTGGAATTATAAAATTTGTTTTGTGCTAGATGAGGCACAAATGATGAGGCAAAAAAAAAAAAAAGAAAAAAAAAACCCAACAGGATAAATTTTAGAAGGAAAGTTCTAACATGCCATTTAAGGGTGGTTTCATCTCTGTAAGGAAGGACAAGAACTCAACTCCTATGCCACACCCTTCTTTAGTTGTGCTTTATCTACCATACTATTTAAAATATTTCAGAGTCTTATTACATTAGGTGGAGAAAGAAGAGCAGTGGCTAAAGTATGAAGACAGACTAGAGCTCTGAATGCCGTGCCAGGCCCATGCTGGGAGCGCGAGCTAATGAAGTCCTCTTGGTGTCATCCATCCCACAAGGAATGTGACCCCAAAGCAGCCCCCTTGGCTCAGAATCCCATGGTGGGGGAAGTCAGGCTCTGGAGCTCCACCTCTATCCTTCACATGCCCAGACACTGGGCTGAGACTCTACAGACCTAGAGATGATGCTTTGTGGTTCTGAGTACAAGTTAGTTCTGATGTTAGAATTGTTAAGCACTTGTATATTTAATGAGGATTATTCTGTGTATATATATTAACATACTTTTATATATCTACTACTTAATATGTAATAATGTTTAACATTCAGTACTCAAATCCAGAGCTGTTGGCTCATCTGTTCCTATTACTTTATTTGTTAGACTGATTGCTAGTAAAAGTATAACATGTAACATGGTATAAAATAGACTTACTTGTGTTCAGGCATAATGGCAAAGACTCATGTGAAAGCTAGAGCTCAAATATTTCTCTAGGTGCCAAGAATCGGTGCACAGGAAGGAGCATGGGAGCAAGGAAGAGCATCTCCAGAAGAAGTTGGACTGGGTCTTCTCAGCACAGGAAAGGAACGGAGGTACCTGAGCACTGGTCCTTGATGAACCTTTTGGGCCAGGTCCTGTGATTCTTGGCCTCTACACCAATCATGCTTACCAAAAACCCCTGATGAACCTTTTGGCCAATGCAGTAACATGGGTAGATTTACTTTTTAAAAATGTTTCCTTTTCCAAGGGGAAATATTGATGCAGTTGCTTAATGAGCCACTGCGCTTGTGCATTTAGCAATATGACAGCCTGGAATTATAAAATTTGTTTTGTGCTAGATGAGGCACAAATGATGAGGCAAAAAAAAAAAAAAGAAAAAAAAAACCCAACAGGATAAATTTTAGAAGGAAAGTTCTAACATGCCATTTAAGGGTGGTTTCATCTCTGTAAGGAAGGACAAGAACTCAACTCCTATGCCACACCCTTCTTTAGTTGTGCTTTATCTACCATACTATTTAAAATATTTCAGAGTCTTATTACATTAGGTGGAGAAAGAAGAGCAGTGGCTAAAGTATGAAGACAGACTAGAGCTCTGAATGCCGTGCCAGGCCCATGCTGGGAGCGCGAGCTAATGAAGTCCTCTTGGTGTCATCCATCCCACAAGGAATGTGACCCCAAAGCAGCCCCCTTGGCTCAGAATCCCATGGTGGGGGAAGTCAGGCTCTGGAGCTCCACCTCTATCCTTCACATGCCCAGACACTGGGCTGAGACTCTACAGACCTAGAGATGATGCTTTGTGGTTCTGAGTACAAGTTAGTTCTGATGTTAGAATTGTTAAGCACTTGTATATTTAATGAGGATTATTCTGTGTATATATATTAACATACTTTTATATATCTACTACTTAATATGTAATAATGTTTAACATTCAGTACTCAAATCCAGAGCTGTTGGCTCATCTGTTCCTATTACTTTATTTGTTAGACTGATTGCTAGTAAAAGTATAACATGTAACATGGTATAAAATAGACTTACTTGTGTTCAGGCATAATGGCAAAGACTCATGTGAAAGCTAGAGCTCAAATATTTCTCTAGGTGCCAAGAATCTGTGCACAGGAAGGAGCATGGGAGCAAGGAAGAGCATCTCCAGAAGAAGTTGGACTGGGTCTTCTCAGCACAGGAAAGGAACGGGAGGTACCTGAGCACTGGTTCCAACAACTGGGTGCTGTGTTTTAGAAGGTTCAGAAATAGGTGTGAGGGATTCAAGAAGCTTTGGCTTATAGGAATGAGCTCTCTGCAGCCGTGTGTAGGTTTAGAGTTAGTACATTGGCTATGACAGATACTGTGGACTGTCTGGACAGAGCCACACTGATGTAAACATGTCCACAGGATTTACTTATAAGGCTTCCATCCTTCCCACTGCATCTGATACTCGTCTATCCTCTGATCACAGCAAGACATGATGAGCTATACCTGCCTGGCTGACACCACTATCATAGTCTTTACATACACACACACATACATACCTATATGCATATAAATTTCACACACACACACACACACATATATGTATAATATTCATTGAAGTGGAATTGGTCTACAATGTTGTGTTAGTTCCAGGTTTACAGCAAAGTAAATACATCTCTATCTATAATTATTATTTTTTACATTCTCTTCCTTTGTAGGCTATTATAAGGCATGGAAGAGAGTCACCTGTGCCATACAGTAGGTCCTCATTGCCTACCTGTTTTATATAATGTAGTAGTGTATATGCTAATCTGCCACAGTCTTAGTATGTTCAGAGCTACACTCATCATCCTCCCTCCAGGTTACTTGCCCAGATTTTCTATCCAAACTTACACATGAGAAGCACCCAGGCATCTGAGTGAACACCGCAGGTGGGCACCTGTGCCAAGGCTCTGGGTCTCTATCTGTTCCCTACCCTTTCCCCGGTTAGTTCTGATGTGATTGCTTTTTTAAACTTTTTTCTTTTTTTTTGTAATAATGTTTAACATTCAGTACTCAAATCCAGAGCTGTTGGCTCATCTGTTCCTATTACTTTATTTGTTAGACTGATTGCTAGTAAAAGTATAACATGTAACATGGTATAAAATAGACTTACTTGTGTTCAGGCATAATGGCAAAGACTCATGTGAAAGCTAGAGCTCAAATATTTCTCTAGGTGCCAAGAATCTGTGCACAGGAAGGAGCATGGGAGCAAGGAAGAGCATCTCCAGAAGAAGTTGGACTGGGTCTTCTCAGCACAGGAAGGGAAGGGAGGTACCTGAGCACTGGTTCCAACAACTGGGTGCTGTGTTTTAGAAGGTTCAGAAATAGGTGTGAGGGATTCAAGAAGCTTTGGCTTATAGGAATGAGCTCTCTGCAGCCGTGTGTAGGTTTAGAGTTAGTACATTGGCTATGACAGATACTGTGGACTGTCTGGACAGAGCCACACTGATGTAAACATGTCCACAGGATTTACTTATAAGGCTTCCATCCTTCCCACTGCATCTGATACTCGTCTATCCTCTGATCACAGCAAGACATGATGAGCTATACCTGCCTGGCTGACACCACTATCATAGTCTTTACATACACACACACATACATACCTATATGCATATAAATTTCACACACACACACACACACATATATGTATAATATTCATTGAAGTGGAATTGGTCTACAATGTTGTGTTAGTTCCAGGTTTACAGCAAAGTAAATACATCTCTATCTATAATTATTATTTTTTTTACATTCTCTTCCTTTGTAGGCTATTATAAGGCATGGAAGAGAGTCACCTGTGCCATACAGTAGGTCCTCATTGCCTACCTGTTTTATATAATGTAGTAGTGTATATGCTAATCTGCCACAGTCTTAGTATGTTCAGAGCTACACTCATCATCCTCCCTCCAGGTTACTTGCCCAGATTTTCTATCCAAACTTACACATGAGAAGCACCCAGGCATCTGAGTGAACACCGCAGGTGGGCACCTGTGCCAAGGCTCTGGGTCTCTATCTGTTCCCTACCCTTTCTCCTCCCAGGTTAGGCTTCTCCTCTCACCAGGTCTGCACCAACAGCCTCCACAGCTCGACTTTGCCTGCTCCGGTGTGTTAGATACCATGTAGCAAAAATAACACTGTCTGTCACTTTCTGCTGCAGCCATCCAGCAGCGCTCCCTGTACACTGTGACAGGGCTGTTCACATCCTAAGCCCTCTACAATCTCAGCCTTATTACCTCACACCACTCAACACTTCCAGCTCTATGAGCAAGCAGGTCACACCCCCATGGCCAAGCCCGAGCAGGTGCCTGCTAGCTTCTGTGTGTCTATAAAACTGCAGAACCAAATGCTCTTTATAGGTCTTTATGTAAATGTCATCCTTCTATGCTAGTCAGTGAATGGTTTTAGAACACTTTTGGAAAGCGTTTCATTTATCTTTGCTTTTTGTATCCTATAACACAATATATCATGGAGTACATACTCAAAAAATATTTGTTGAATGAATAAATTTGAAATGTTAAAATACAAGATTATATGATCAGTTTGGTTGGCTGCATGCAACAAGGAACTATTTTTAATAAATATTGAATAAATAAAGTGTTACTTGACAACCTGAAATAAGAATGAAAAGTAAAAGCACAAAAGCTTAGGGAATTATGTAAAGCAAAGGTTATCAACAAACACTTGTTGAATGAATGAAAGAAGGAAGTTTTGTGAGCAACACTGAACCCAAATCTTGGCCAGCTGAGTTAGTGGGGTTTTTTGTTTTTGGTTTTACTTTGTTTTGCTTTATTTAATAAGAACATTTAACATGAAGTCAACCTTTTAACAAATGTGTAAATGTACAGAGTGTGTGTCATATGTGTGTGTGGGCATGCTCAGTCACTCAGGTGTGTCTCACTCTTTGTGACCCCATGGATTGTAGCCCGCCAGGTTCTTTGTCCATGGGATTTTCCTATTAAGCATACTGGAGAGGGGTGCCATTTTCCCTTCCAGGGGATCTCCCGACACAGGTATCAAACCTGAGTCTCCTGCACTGCAAGCTGATTCGTTACCACTTGGCCACCTGAGAAGTGCATAAATGTACAGTACAGTACTACAACTATAGGTGCTACAATTCTACAGCAGATTTTCAGAATTTATACATCCTGCAAAACTGAATGAATGACTCATTATGCTTTAAAAAAGTACTGGCTGCTTCAATATTAATGATGACACAATGTGAAGGTGACCTGGGCTGACTTTTCAAATCTCTATTTTAATGTTTTCGTGCTTATAGAGTTATGGTTATGATTTCTCATAATTAGTTCTCGAGGGGAAATCCTTTTCTGTGGTGCAGCAAGGGGACTGTTAGATACTAACAGACTAAACAGCCATAAATTCCACATGTCCCAGTTGATCACCTTGAACCTAATTTGCACAGCATCCCTGAGACCCAAACCTACCCCTTGCTCCCAGCAGTCAGCACTCCCTCGGGGCTCCAGGTTTTGGGTTTAATGTGTTTTACAGGTGTTGATGCTCAGCATCTTTTGCCCCCAAACAAGGCTGCACTGTTGCTTCAGCACAAGTGAGCTGAAGCTTTGGGAGCTAAAAAAAAACCAAGCAAGTGAAAGTGTTAGTCACTTGTGACCTCATAGACGGTAGCCTGCCAGGCTCCTCTGTCCATGGGATTCTCCAGGCAGGGATACTGGAGTGGGCTGCCATTTCCTTATCCAGAGACCTTCTTGATCCAGGGATTGAACCCATGTCTCCTGTATCTCCTGTATTGACAGGTGGATTCTTTACAACTGAGTTACCAGGGAAGCAAGTGATAACCCTTGCCCCCCATGTTCCGAAATACCCTATTTTTGTCATAAAATTTCTTGTTCTTTCTTCATATCTTACATTTATGATTAGGAAACTCAGTTAACAGTATAGATATTAAGGAAAACAGATAAGGAAAAGTTTGAATAAAATAGTTACCTAATTTCTTCATTACTTTAACTGCAAAAATGTTAGGACATAAAGATGAGCAATGAGACTAAAATGATGAAATGGAATTCCAGCATTCAGAGCTGAGCACAGCTCCCCTTCGACAGAAACCCTTCTAGAGCCTCAGTCCATGACCACAAATATGACTTCAGCAAAGTTAAAGACATGCCATGAATCTTCCTCCTCCTTCCCCTTCCTTTTTTTCTTCCATTTTCCTCACAAGGAGAACACTCTTGTTTTGACTACATAAAATTTGAAACTTTCAAGGAGCCAACTTTATCCCAAACGAAATAACAATGATTAGTTTAAATCCCAAAGAAGGGCAATGCCAAAGAATGTTCAAATGACATACAATTGCGTGCATTTCACATGCTAGCAAGGTAATGTTCAAAATCCTTCAAGCTAGGCTTTAGCACTATGTGAATTGAGAACTTCCAGATGTACAAGCTCGATTTAGAAAACGCAGAGGAATCAGAGATCCAACAGCCAATATAACTTAAATCACAGGAAAAGCAAGTAAATTTCAGAAAAGCATCTACTTCTGCTTCATTGACTACATGGGAGCCTTTGACTGTGTGGATCATAACAAACTGTGGACAATTCTTAAAGAGATGGAAATATCAGACCACTTTACCTGTGTCCTGAGAAATCTGTATGCAGGTCAAGAAAGAACAGTCAGAACTGGCTGCAGAACAATGGACTAGTTTCAAACTGGGAAAGGAGTATGTTAAGGTTGTATATTATCACCCTGCTTATTAACTTATATGGAGAGTACATCCATCATGCGAAATGCCAGGATGGATGAATCACAAGCTGGAATCAAGATCCAATCCAGGAGAAATATCAACAACCTCAGATATACAAATGATACCACTCTTTAATGGAGAACCCATGTCTCCTGTATCTCCTGTATTGACAGGTGGATTCTTTACAACTGAGTTACCAGGGAAGCAAGTGATAACCCTTGCCCCCCATGTTCCGAAATACCCTATTTTTGTCATAAAATTTCTTGTTCTTTCTTCATATCTTACATTTATGATTAGGAAACTCAGTTAACAGTATAGATATTAAGGAAAACAGATAAGGAAAAGTTTGAATAAAATAGTTACCTAATTTCTTCATTACTTTAACTGCAAAAATGTTAGGACATAAAGATGAGCAATGAGACTAAAATGATGAAATGGAATTCCAGCATTCAGAGCTGAGCACAGCTCCCCTTCGACAGAAACCCTTCTAGAGCCTCAGTCCATGACCACAAATATGACTTCAGCAAAGTTAAAGACATGCCATGAATCTTCCTCCTCCTTCCCCTTCCTTTTTTTCTTCCATTTTCCTCACAAGGAGAACACTCTTGTTTTGACTACATAAAAATTTGAAACTTTCAAGGAGCCAACTTTATCCCAAACGAAATAACAATGATTAGTTTAAATCCCAAAGAAGGGCAATGCCAAAGAATGTTCAAATGACATACAATTGCGTGCATTTCACATGCTAGCAAGGTAATGTTCAAAATCCTTCAAGCTAGGCTTTAGCACTATGTGAATTGAGAACTTCCAGATGTACAAGCTCGATTTAGAAAACGCAGAGGAATCAGAGATCCAACAGCCAATATAACTTAAATCACAGGAAAAGCAAGTAAATTTCAGAAAAGCATCTACTTCTGCTTCATTGACTACATGGGAGCCTTTGACTGTGTGGATCATAACAAACTGTGGACAATTCTTAAAGAGATGGAAATATCAGACCACCTTACCTGTGTCCTGAGAAATCTGTATGCAGGTCAAGAAAGAACAGTCAGAACTGGCTGCAGAACAATGGACTAGTTTCAAACTGGGAAAGGAGTATGTTAAGGTTGTATATTATCACCCTGCTTATTAACTTATATGGAGAGTACATCCATCATGCGAAATGCCAGGATGGATGAATCACAAGCTGGAATCAAGATCCAATCCAGGAGAAATATCAACAACCTCAGATATACAAATGATACCACTCTAATGGTAGAAAGTGAAGAGAAGCTAAAGAGCCTCTTGATAAGGGTGAAAGAGAAGAGCGAAAAAGCTGGCTTAAAATCCAACATTCACAAAACTAAGATCATGGCATTCAGTGTCAATTATTTCATGGCAAATGTGTTGCTCAGTCTTATCCGACTCTCTACAACCTCATGCACTGCAGCCTGCCAGGCTCCTCTGTCCGTGGCATTTTCTAGGCAAGAATATTGGTGTGGGTTACTATTTCCTTCCCCATCATGGCAAATAGATGGAGAAAGAGTGGAAACAGTGACAGTATTTTCTTGAGCTTCAAAATCACTGTGGACAGTGACTTTAGCCATGAAATTAAAAGATGCCTGCTCCTTGGAAGGAAAACTATGACAAACCTAGACAGTGCATTAAAAAGCAGAGAGATTGCCGACAAAGTTCTGTATAGTCAAAACTATGTTTTATCCAGTAATCACATATGGATGCGAGAGCTGGGCCATAAAGAAGGCTGAGCTTTGAAGCACTGATGCTTTCGAACTGTGGTGCTAGAGAAGACTCCTGAGAGGCCCTTGGACAGCAAGGAGATCAAGCCAGTCAATCCTAAAGGAAATCAACCCTGAATATTCTTGGGAAGGATTGATGCTGAAGCTGAAACTCTAATACTTTGGCCATCTGATACAAAACATTAACTCATTGGAAAAGCCCCTGATGCTGGGAAAGGTTGAGGGCAGGAGAAGAAGGGGGTGACAGAAGATGAGATGGTTGGATGGTATCACTGGCTGAACGAACACGAGTTTGTGCAAACTTGGTCAGATAGTGAAGGACAAGGAAGCCTGAAATTCTCTGACCATGGGGTCACAAAGGGTGGGATACCACTCTGTGACCAAACAACAACAAAACAAAATTACCAAACAGGAGAGAAATGTTTGCAATGCCACCAAATTAATCTATGAATTCAGTACAAAAGTAATAAAATATTATTAAGCTTAGCTGGGGGCACTACTTTCATGATTTGTTTTTAACCTATCAGCATCTAATAACATAAATATCAAGCTACAGATTTCTAAGATGTCCTCAGCACACAGTGTCTCCACCCGGTGAAGTCAAATTTACATCATGAACAGTGGACCTTTTATTTGATACTTAGACTAATTCCAGAGTCCAATAAAGTGAAAGTGACATATTCATAAGAAGTTACTAAATATCATCTGCCTTTGGGAAACACTGTCTTAGGAATTATGATCTATTAACGCAGGAGCCACTGCAGCAGCAGTTAAACTATAAAGAGGTCAATCAAGATTCTTTCTAGAGAGAAAGGGCAGGTGCCCTGCTGTAGCTGCAGGTGGGCAGGGCTCAGCCTGCCTTCTCCTGCCCTGCCCTGAAGATCCAGGACCAACAGTGACAGTATTTTCTTGAGCTTCAAAATCACTGTGGACAGTGACTTTAGCCATGAAATTAAAAGATGCCTGCTCCTTGGAAGGAAAACTATGACAAACCTAGACAGTGCATTAAAAAGCAGAGAGATTGCCGACAAAGTTCTGTATAGTCAAAACTATGTTTTATCCAGTAATCACATATGGATGCGAGAGCTGGGCCATAAAGAAGGCTGAGCTTTGAAGCACTGATGCTTTCGAACTGTGGTGCTAGAGAAGACTCCTGAGAGGCCCTTGGACAGCAAGGAGATCAAGCCAGTCAATCCTAAAGGAAATCAACCCTGAATATTCTTGGGAAGGATTGATGCTGAAGCTGAAACTCTAATACTTTGGCCATCTGATACAAAACATTAACTCATTGGAAAAGCCCCTGATGCTGGGAAAGGTTGAGGGCAGGAGAAGAAGGGGGTGACAGAAGATGAGATGGTTGGATGGTATCACTGGCTGAACGAACACGAGTTTGTGCAAACTTGGTCAGATAGTGAAGGACAAGGAAGCCTGAAATTCTCTGACCATGGGGTCACAAAGGGTGGGATACCACTCTGTGACCAAACAACAACAAAACAAAATTACCAAACAGGAGAGAAATGTTTGCAATGCCACCAAATTAATCTATGAATTCAGTACAAAAGTAACAAAATATTATTAAGCTTAGCTGGGGGCACTACTTTCATGATTTGTTTTTAACCTATCAGCATCTAATAACATAAATATCAAGCTACAGATTTCTAAGATGTCCTCAGCACACAGTGTCTCCACCCGGTGAAGTCAAATTTACATCATGAACAGTGGACCTTTTATTTGATACTTAGACTAATTCCAGAGTCCAATAAAGTGAAAGTGACATATTCATAAGAAGTTACTAAATATCATCTGCCTTTGGGAAACACTGTCTTAGGAATTATGATCTATTAACGCAGGAGCCACTGCAGCAGCAGTTAAACTATAAAGAGGTCAATCAAGATTCTTTCTAGAGAGAAAGGGCAGGTGCCCTGCTGTAGCTGCAGGTGGGCAGGGCTCAGCCTGCCTTCTCCTGCCCTGCCCTGAAGATCCAGGACCAACACCCTCTGGGTCTGTTCCTTCAGTGGCCAGACCAGAAGGAAGAAGCTTGGGGAAGAGGAACTGTCACTGTGGTTAGAACCCAGGTTCCCTGCCTCGTGATGGCCTTCTTAGCTTGCTGGGGTTCCTCTCAATCCTCAGGGTGTCAAGCAATTGAGCACCTTCTCCTTAAGCCACCTTCTCCTGAGAGATGCTGGCTTCAACAGAGAGCAGCAGTACCCTGACTCCTTCTCCAGGTCTTGGGCATCTTCCAGGGATGTGCAGGGCTGAGGTTTCCACACCCTTTGGGAAATTTCTCCTCTGTTTCCACGTGGAAAATCTCCTTCCTGGTGGATTTTCTGCAACGATGGATTATGAATTCCTCATGTAGTTTAGCCCATATTTGAAGTTTCAGCTGGTGCTTTTGAATCTGGCTTTCAAGCTGTGAACCTGCAGACTGCAGATGCCTGCTCAGCTCCGAGATGTTTTATTTGACCTGCTAGTTCTTTGTTCACTTGGTTTTCTTTACACATGTGTAGAATATTTTAAAAATGCCTTGTTTTTCTCCATAAAGTCTTTCTTTTTTTAATTAATTAGTTTCTTTCTTAGAGCAGTTTTAGGTTTGTGGAAAACCTGAGCGAAGTGCAGAGTCCTCGTATATCCCTCATGCCACCCCAGCCCATTCCTCCTCTTACTAGTATCTCACATTGATGAGATGAGGTTGTTATGAACCAATCTTGATGCATTATTAGCACATGCATTATTAGTAACTAAAGTGCACTGCTGCTGTACTTGGTTGTTCAGTCCTGTCCACCTCTTTCCCACTCCATGGACTGTAGCCCATCAGGCATCTTGAAGAGGGTTTTCTTTTTAAAAGGATAATCAACCATCTGATAGATGTTTATCAAAGAATTTCAAAAAGTACGGAATGTGTTTCCTTCACTTTTACTTTTTAATTCTTCAAAATATTAAAAGCATGAGCATATGATCCATCAGTTCCATTTCTGGGTATTTATGAGCAGGGTCTAGAGAGAAAGGGCAGGTGCCCTGCTGTAGCTGCAGGTGGGCAGGGCTCAGCCTGCCTTCTCCTGCCCTGCCCTGAAGATCCAGGACCAACACCCTCTGGGTCTGTTCCTTCAGTGGCCAGACCAGAAGGAAGAAGCTTGGGGAAGAGGAACTGTCACTGTGGTTAGAACCCAGGTTCCCTGCCTCGTGATGGCCTTCTTAGCTTGCTGGGGTTCCTCTCAATCCTCAGGGTGTCAAGCAATTGAGCACCTTCTCCTTAAGCCACCTTCTCCTGAGAGATGCTGGCTTCAACAGAGAGCAGCAGTACCCTGACTCCTTCTCCAGGTCTTGGGCATCTTCCAGGGATGTGCAGGGCTGAGGTTTCCACACCCTTTGGGAAATTTCTCCTCTGTTTCCACGTGGAAAATCTCCTTCCTGGTGGATTTTCTGCAACGATGGATTATGAATTCCTCATGTAGTTTAGCCCATATTTGAAGTTTCAGCTGGTGCTTTTGAATCTGGCTTTCAAGCTGTGAACCTGCAGACTGCAGATGCCTGCTCAGCTCCGAGATGTTTTATTTGACCTGCTAGTTCTTTGTTCACTTGGTTTTCTTTACACATGTGTAGAATATTTTAAAAATGCCTTGTTTTTCTCCATAAAGTCTTTCTTTTTTTAATTAATTAGTTTCTTTCTTAGAGCAGTTTTAGGTTTGTGGAAAACCTGAGCGAAGTGCAGAGTCCTCGTATATCCCTCATGCCACCCCAGCCCATTCCTCCTCTTACTAGTATCTCACATTGATGAGATGAGGTTGTTATGAACCAATCTTGATGCATTATTAGCACATGCATTATTAGTAACTAAAGTGCACTGCTGCTGTACTTGGTTGTTCAGTCCTGTCCACCTCTTTCCCACTCCATGGACTGTAGCCCATCAGGCATCTTGAAGAGGGTTTTCTTTTTAAAAGGATAATCAACCATCTGATAGATGTTTATCAAAGAATTTCAAAAAGTACGGAATGTGTTTCCTTCACTTTTACTTTTTAATTCTTCAAAATATTAAAAGCATGAGCATATGATCCATCAGTTCCATTTCTGGGTATTTATGCAAAAGAATGAAAACAGGGTCTTGAGGAGATATTAGCCCTTAGGTTCACTGCAACACTGCTTGCATTTCAGAGACAGAAGTGTTTGAATAAATAAATGAAAGACTTGGCTGCTTTTGCACATCAAAGGATCTTTACGATTAATCCCTCTTGACTCTTCGAAGCTTTAGTTACCTGGGATCTAATCTCAAAATCTAACTTATTTTAAGGTGGAACTTTAAGCCCTGTAAATATACGTCCTTTCATTTCATTTTTATTTTCAGGGCACAACCTTTCTGGTACCAAATCTGTGTGGGGTGGAGTCCCCTCTGATTCCAGTCTTGGAGGCCTCTATCCCTCTCCTTGACCTTCAGAAGTGGAACTCAGCCTTCGCGTTTCGGCACTGGCATGCGAACTGAGCGTGAAGCAGGTGTCAGCGGTGGGCTCCTTCCTTCACTGAGCTCTGGATCTGTAGCTCCTCCCTGTGCTCTGAGGGCTTCAAAGCAGAGCCTAAGAGTAGCTTTTCCAGCTCCCTCAGCACCTCAGCAGGGAGAGCAACTTGAATTATTAATAACTATTAACTGTAATTACTAGTAATCGGCTTCTGGTTATAAGAACGGGGAGTTCTGAGTCACACCGACTTTGTCTGGAGGCAAGAATCCATCGTGTCCATCTTTGTGTCCATAACACAAAGTGGGACTTTACAAAGGGAGAACTTCATTATGTGTTTATTGAGCTGAATAAAACCTTGTACCATTTGAAAGAATCTAAGAGAATCATGTATTTAATCTAAGAGAACCATATATTTCGAGGAGTTATGGCCTTCACTGTAGTTTCACTTCATGGTTTTAAATTAACCCACATTAAATTCAGACAGTTATAAAGTAGACAAAAGACAAGAATTGATTTTTGAAAGATTCTTATAAAATATCCTCTAATGAATTTTGGATCAAAAACAGGATAAAGTCATTTATTGGGAAATGCTTAATGTCCAATCATAAAGTAGAAAATAAAATTTTAATGTGGTGAAGTTAAAAAAAAAAAACCTAGGAGCAAATAGAACATTTTGTGATTCAGCAGAAGTGCCTTGTTTAATGGCTGCGCGGGCTGTATGTTTGGGAGATGGGAACTGGGTCCATAGATAAAAATGAAAGTCGAGTTATGACCACAATTAAACAGAATGGATGTTCTGAGAGCCAGACTTGGCCTGCAGGTGTGGGGATAAGCACTGATGTCAGTGCTGGTATCAGCAGGTGTGGGTATCAGCGTTGATGTCACTTTGGCATCAGGTCTCACGAGGTGTTTCTGGAGAGGACGTGTGCTGTCTGCAGTGAGCTCAGAGCCAAGTCTCCCAGGTGCCGGCTTCACGAGACAGGCGATGACCAGGGCACTCGGGTTCACAGCAGGGCTCGTTCTGGGCAATGCTGTGTATTTCTGCTCTGTGGGACCTGGAAGGCGGGTCAGCACCTTGAGACCAGCCCCTGACAGTCCTCAGTGAATTGGCCACTGCCCAGAAAGACACTCAAAAACGACCCCAGCCTGGGCTTGCATCAGGTCACTCTTAAATGACTGTCAGCTGAACAGAAAGGAACTCGGAAAACGTGTGCAGTTTTCTTGCCTGTTTTCCCTCACCCTGTGTTCCTCATGTCTCAGTGCTGACTGGGGACTGGCAGATGCACCCATCAAATTTATTTATGAACAGTGTGCACTAATGGCTTGCATCTACTGAGCAGGTGAGCATGTGTAAAACTATGTGAAGGTGAAGGTTTTCAATCACCTCTCAGTGGACACAAATGTAAGCAATGTTCCCTTATTTCTGTAGTGTCTCATAATTCATGGGTGATGAATTGCGTGATGATATGAGGGAATATGTTCAAAGATGAGGCTGTCATTTACATTCCAGAGGCCCAGAGTAAGTGGTTCAGAAAATACTGATGCTATTATACAGGGATAAACATGAACTTCCTACCTCCACAAAAACAAACAAACAAAAAATATGTTTATAAGTGAAAAGAAGCATGGTGGACTGAAATACCACAGAGAGACTGTGCTGCCATAAGGTGGGAAGGAGCCACATCTGTGACCTGCCTCCAGAGAAAGCTGAAGTGACCCCACATTTATTGCCAGAGATACCCACCACTTACGACAGGCCCCTGGCACCAGAATTCATGTGTTAAAGAGTGAGTTCAGTGTGTGACATACGTACAAGGATGCATTCTTAATGGCCGGTGTGTGTTTTAATAAGTTCATCATCACTGTGGGATTTAGAGTAGTCATGTTTGAAGGACACTGTTGCAAACTCTGCATGCAAAGTGGTCATGCAACGCGGCACTGAGGGTGTTTCTCACGTTGCTCTTGTCCAACAGATGGCCCAGTTATGAAACGTAAGCAGCTATGCCCTCTGCAAACCACTAAGTGACTTTAGGAAGACAAATCTTTGAGTATTAACTAATGGTGCTGGTAAAAAGGGCTTCTTTAAAAACTTCACAAGGTCATTTCAGGTTTGGATTAAAGAGTCATCATTGTGTAGGTAAAAAGCAGTTCCCTACTAAATTTAGGAGGAACTGTGGCAGCATTGGATCTGGAATGAATTGAGAAATCTTTTCAGAGCCTGTGGGGCTGGACAAGGCAGCACAGAGACTCTAAGGGGAAAAGGCTGGAAGCGAGGCAACTGAAAACAAGTGGAAGTGGAGAATTTCAGGCGATGGAAGTGAGGGGTTAATGTGATTTGTTTGGACAGAGATGAACAAATAACACTTTTCTACATGTTCTGTTTTGTTTTCTTTAAGGGCAAACTAAAATAGTTTGAAATATGAATTTTAAGATCCAGGGAAGCTAACATAATCCTTTAAATGCATGAATTATTCAGATCAGGGGGTGAAGACCATATTTAAAATCATCTGTTGATTTTATATATGGCCATAAATATGATGTATATGTGGAATATATTGTATCTCACCCCTAGATTTATATTCCCTTTGTTTTTATTTCCAAGTAAGCTGATGGATGATGCTTGCATTATCATTCACCTGATGGCAGATTTTATTATTATTGAAAATCTGCCTAACTCATTAACTGTGCTACTGCAAACAACTTTCCTTAACTGTATTCAGTAACAAGAAAAGTACAACTGCCATGGAATTAAAAAAGTAAAGATATAAAGTGCACCTTACCACTCTTACTTAGCAAAATTATGGTACATGCTAGCTATCTTGGATGTCTGGTTAATAACCACTGGAACAAAGATCTCCTCCCCATTATTTCATGACAGACATACTCAACAAATTCAGTAGCAAACAATTACATACACACACTAAGTGGAAGCAAGGTCTTCCTTCTGTTGGGTTGGTGTACAGGAGGCACCAACAGTAAGCCAGACCTGAAGGTTTCTCTTAACGATGATCATGTGCCTAACCAGTCAACAGTCCAACAAGAAAACACATTACCAACATATCAATCTTTGGTTTTAAAATTAAAAATAAATGGCCGTATTTTTTGATGGGTCCATGTTAGTCCAGTAATCAAATGAGATAAGTATTAGTTTACTTGATGTGGATGTAAAACTGATTTTTAGTTGGTCCATATTAGTTGTCTCAACAAGAATACCATACAGGATAAGCATAGATATGGAATCAGGGAGCAAAGACTTTCAGAAGGTCTGAGTCCTTTGCTGTAAATCACAGTAATGAGTCCACAGATATGCTTTCATTCTTTATGGAAATGCTTCTGTAACCCCATGATCTATATAATAAATTTTGGTGGTATGTTTAGACAACTGAATGTTTTAGAGATTCTGAAGTATGACCCACAGATCCTAGATCATATCTGAAACCCTTACACAGTGAAAACTATTTAAAAACCATACTAGTATGGTATTTATTCCATATACCACACTTCATGTCATCTGTCTTTCCACTGGGATGGCAGGTGCTCCAATGATGCCAAGTAAAGGCTGGAGTCTCAGGACAAGTCAAGACAGCTGTGCCCACGAAAACATGATCATCTCACCAGTTATTAGAGAAATGAGAATCAAAACCACAAGGAGGTACCACGGCACACCAGCCAGAACAGTCATCATTAAAAAGTTGACAAATAGGGCTTTCCTGGTGGTCAGTGGGTAGAGAGTCTGCCTGGCAGTGCAAGCAGTGCCAGTTGGATCCCTGGCCCAGAAAGATCCCACATGCCGTGGAGCGGTTGGACCAATGTGTCCAATTACAAGCCAGCACTCTGGAGCGTGTGCGTCCAGAGCTGGTGCTCTGCAACAAGAGAGGCCACTGCAATGAGAGACCCACACAGGCCGAGGAATAAAGGTGGATGAGAATGAATGAATAGAAAACCAATATAAAAAAAGAGGCCAAAATTAAAAATAAAACTTTAATAAAAAAAAGGCTGACAAATAATAAACACTGCAGAAGGTATGGAGAAAAGGGAACCCTCTTATGTGTTCGAGGGAATGTAAGTTGGTGCAGTCACTGTTGTGAACAGTATGGAGGTCTCTCAGGAAACTAAAAATAGAACTAGTACACTATCGGGCAATTCTACTGTTGGGTATACATCTGAAAAAAATGAAACCACTACACTAATTCAAAAAGTTATGTGCATTCCAATGCCCATGTGTTCACAGCAGCACTACTTATAATAGTCAAGATACAGACCCAACCTAAATGTCCATCAATAGATGGATGAACAAAGAAGACGAATAAAGAAGATACGTGCACAGACACACACACGTGCAATGAAATACTACTCAGAGATTAAGAAGAATAAAATTTTGCCATTTACAACACCATGGGAGACATGGGGGGTATTTTCCTTAGTTAAATATGTCAGACAGAGAAAGACAAATGCTGTATCATATCACTCATAGGTGGAATCTAAAACTTAAACAAGCTAGGGAATATAACAAAAAGAAACAAACCCTCAGAATGGCCACCTGGAGCAACCCGAGTGTAAAGTATGGACTCCAGGTGATAATGACGTATCACTGCAGGATCATCAATAGTTACAAATGCCCCATCCAATAGGGATGCTGATAATGGGGAAGCTGAGTGTAGGTGGGACCAGAAGGAAAGTTCTGTACTTTGCACTCAAAACTGCTGTGAACTTAAAAAGTACACTAAAAAACCAGTGAAGTCTCAAATAAAAAACTAGTGGGCAGATTTGAGGCAATAACTTTGGGAGTGTAAATGTGTTACTGAAGTCCTGAGAGTACAGGATTGTGGTCAGAATGATACACAGCAGGGTGCTTTCTTTTATTCTGTTGGTTCAACCCGAGGCAAGCCTGCCTGCCGTGTAAAGCATTCCATGCCTACACCTGTGACAGAGATTATTTAATTCCCGTGGTCTACCACCAATGCTGTCACTGTTCTGGAAAGCTGGCCTTACCTGTGGGCTCTCCTCTAATCTCTCAGCCTTCCCAGAGCTCTTCAGGAGCTGGGTTCCTGTTTGCGGCGCAGGAGGTAATCATCATGACACATGTCCTCAACCTCCAGGTAAGCATCGCCTCCGGGGTTGCTGAGACACTGAATTCAAGTTTTCTCTTTGTTCTTCTTCTCCACTAGTTTCTGATCCTTTTATTGCCACCTCTGACATGTTTTTGAAAGACTGGTTGCTTTTCTTTTTTTTTCCTTTTTGTTTTAAGTCCAGTATTTCCAAGTTTTGTGTACCAGAATGAAATCTCTTGATCACTTCTTCAAATATGGTGATGGAAACATATTAAATTGTTTTTAACTCAGCACGGAGCCCTTAAGTAATTTCAAGCCCAGTGAATGACATACATATTGCAAATACCTGACCTAATCTTTAGAGTATTTTGACTGACTTCTCAATTTTTTGTGGTCAGCATTTTAAAGAGATGTTAGAGGGATAGGTCAATGAGGATCTTATCACACAAGCAGTAATTTAATTAATACAAGCATCACCAAATTAAAAAAAAAAAACCCTACAGTACAATTTTATCTTAGATTTCATTTAAAATTAAAAGTAAAAAGAGGGAGGAATTTAAAGAATTTTGAGCTGTATCATATCACTCATAGGTGGAATCTAAACCTTAAACCAGCGAGGGAATATAACAAAAAGAAACAAACCCTCAGAATGGCCACCTGGAGCAACCCGAGTGTAAAGTATGGACTCCAGGTGATAATGACGTATCACTGCAGGATCATCAATAGTTACAAATGCCCCATCCAATAGGGATGCTGATAATGGGGAAGCTGAGTGTAGGTGGGACCAGAAGGAAAGTTCTGTACTTTGCACTCAAAACTGCTGTGAACTTAAAAAGTACACTAAAAAACCAGTGAAGTCTCAAATAAAAAACTAGTGGGCAGATTTGAGGCAATAACTTTGGGAGTGTAAATGTGTTACTGAAGTCCTGAGAGTACAGGATTGTGGTCAGAATGATACACAGCAGGGTGCTTTCTTTTATTCTGTTGGTTCAACCCGAGGCAAGCCTGCCTGCCGTGTAAAGCATTCCATGCCTACACCTGTGACAGAGATTATTTAATTCCCGTGGTCTACCACCAATGCTGTCACTGTTCTGGAAAGCTGGCCTTACCTGTGGGCTCTCCTCTAATCTCTCAGCCTTCCCAGAGCTCTTCAGGAGCTGGGTTCCTGTTTGCGGCGCAGGAGGTAATCATCATGACACATGTCCTCAACCTCCAGGTAAGCATCGCCTCCGGGGTTGCTGAGACACTGAATTCAAGTTTTCTCTTTGTTCTTCTTCTCCACTAGTTTCTGATCCTTTTATTGCCACCTCTGACATGTTTTTGAAAGACTGGTTGCTTTTCTTTTTTTTTCCTTTTTGTTTTAAGTCCAGTATTTCCAAGTTTTGTGTACCAGAATGAAATCTCTTGATCACTTCTTCAAATATGGTGATGGAAACATATTAAATTGTTTTTAACTCAGCACGGAGCCCTTAAGTAATTTCAAGCCCAGTGAATGACATACATATTGCAAATACCTGACCTAATCTTTAGAGTATTTTGACTGACTTCTCAATTTTTTGTGGTCAGCATTTTAAAGAGATGTTAGAGGGATAGGTCAATGAGGATCTTATCACACAAGCAGTAATTTAATTAATACAAGCATCACCAAATTAAAAAAAAAAAACCCTACAGTACAATTTTATCTTAGATTTCATTTAAAATTAAAAGTAAAAAAAGAGGGAGGAATTTAAAAAGAATTTTGATGGTGAAAGGTCCTTGTCATACATCCATCAAAATATCTAACCATTTTTAAAACTCCTGTTATTATTCAGTTGTTCAGTCATGTCCACCTCTTTGTGACCCCATGGACTACAGCATGCCATGTTTTCCTGTCCTTCACCATCTCCCAGAGCTTGCTCAAATTGATGTCCATTGAGTTGGTGATGTCATCTAACCATCTCATTTTTCTTAAAAAGAGATGATTACTGCCTCACTGTTCTACTTTATTTTCTTTCCTTGTGCTTATCTTTTAAAATTTATTTACTTATTTATTTTTTTGTCCACTTCTATTGGTCTTCATCCATCTTTGTTCTTTGGCCTGTGTGGGCCTCCCATCGCAGTGGCCTCTCTTGCTGCAGAGCCTGGCTCTGGGTGCATGCACTCCAGAGCTCCAGCTCGGTAGTTGGACACATCAGTCCAGCCGCTCTGCGGCACGTGGGATCTTCCCAGGCCAGGGATTGAACCGGCGCCCCTGGCACTGCAGGGCAGTGTCCTTACCCACTGGATCACCAGGGAAGCCCTGTGCTTATCTTTTTAACCTGTTGATTTTAGGAAGGTGCTTTTGCAGTTTGGTAGTAGTTCCAGTCAAAATCTTTATATCAAGTCTCTCCAGGGGTAACCGGAAGTGGGGGTCAGTCTTCTCATTGCTCAAAAGCCAACAAAGAGGCAGCACTGGTGGAAAGGAAAGCTTACTTTATTTCAGAGGGTGGCAATATAGGGGTGGGGGGAGAGCCTGTCCGAAGGTCAAATCCCCATCACTGACAATCAAGGACCAAGAGCTTTTATAGACGGAGGGAGGGGGCTACATGTAGAATCGGCACATCTGTCATTGGAGGTCTGATCAGTGCCATCTTAATTGTTTTAAGTACAGTATATCTTTAGCTTCAGAGTGAGTTTGTTCCCATTTCTTTTCCATTCTTGGAATTGTGGCAGCTTATGTCACTGCTACAGTCTGATCATCATGTATTTAATTTTTCCACTTGGTAGGGGTTTCAGTAGCTGTAAGATAGCTCACAGAACATGGCTTAGAATATTATCTATAGCCCTTGAAGAGGAACTAAAGGTCCTTGATTATGCTTGATGACTACACTATTTTTATTTAGTCTCCTTCAACTGTTTTCCGTTGTTTCTGCATTTTCTCAGTTCTTTGACTAAACTTATTCTTTGGCTAAAGTTTTTCTACAGACGAAAGGCAGGCTGATGGCATAGATGGGGAGCAGGGCAAGAATCATAGGGTCCTGCTCCGTTTCTCAGCCTGTCAGGGACTGTCCGGACTGGATTCTGTGGTGGTAGAGAGGAAAGAGGAGTCACCTGTGGTCCCAGGCTGGCAATTGAAAGGCAAAGGGGACATGAGTTTCCTGTAAGATGAAGTCTTCCAGGCAATGAAAATGCCTGTCTGAGGAGCCTTGTTAGAATTCTATGCTAAGGTCCACCAGATCCAGGTTAGGGCAGTGCAAACAAACAAACAAAAATAATTGTATCCGGGAACTGCTTTCCTAAGTGTTTTAAAAATAAGAAAACACTTGAAGAATACCAAAAAGAAACTAACTACATAGAACCTAATTTGCATTCTGAGCCTGAATGAATTCATTCTTCCGTTTACTTACCTAGTTGTGGTGTGGTTTAAAGGAGAGATTCATGGTTTCTGAAAAAGAGCAAGACTGTAATCACAAGATGCCATTTCCAGTGCCCACACTGCCCTTAAATAAGCCAAGTGATTCTTGAAAGTCAGGTCAAACTTATGGTCTCAACATCCTCACTTGTAAACACAGGGCCTGGATGGTGTTATCCGTAAATCACTTTCAAAAGTGATCCTTGGTGTCAGCAAATCATTCATATCTCCTCTGCTTCCATTCTGTCTATTGTGCTTACAGGTCAGTTGCCTTACCTCTACAAGGAAATTTTCAAGTGATCTGGTACAAGCAAGTAGCCAATTTTAAAAATGAGCATTCCTAGATAGGAGGGCATGTTTTGTTGTTAATTGAACATTTTAGTCCAATGCCACATATCAGGAATTGTGGCAGCTTATGTCACTGCTACAGTCTGATCATCATGTATTTAATTTTTCCACTTGGTAGGGGTTTCAGTAGCTGTAAGATAGCTCACAGAACATGGCTTAGAATATTATCTATAGCCCTTGAAGAGGAACTAAAGGTCCTTGATTATGCTTGATGACTACACTATTTTTATTTAGTCTCCTTCAACTGTTTTCCGTTGTTTCTGCATTTTCTCAGTTCTTTGACTAAACTTATTCTTTGGCTAAAGTTTTTCTACAGACGAAAGGCAGGCTGATGGCATAGATGGGGAGCAGGGCAAGAATCATAGGGTCCTGCTCCGTTTCTCAGCCTGTCAGGGACTGTCCGGACTGGATTCTGTGGTGGTAGAGAGGAAAGAGGAGTCACCTGTGGTCCCAGGCTGGCAATTGAAAGGCAAAGGGGACATGAGTTTCCTGTAAGATGAAGTCTTCCAGGCAATGAAAATGCCTGTCTGAGGAGCCTTGTTAGAATTCTATGCTAAGGTCCACCAGATCCAGGTTAGGGCAGTGCAAACAAACAAACAAAAATAATTGTATCCGGGAACTGCTTTCCTAAGTGTTTTAAAAATAAGAAAACACTTGAAGAATACCAAAAAGAAACTAACTACATAGAACCTAATTTGCATTCTGAGCCTGAATGAATTCATTCTTCCGTTTACTTACCTAGTTGTGGTGTGGTTTAAAGGAGAGATTCATGGTTTCTGAAAAAGAGCAAGACTGTAATCACAAGATGCCATTTCCAGTGCCCACACTGCCCTTAAATAAGCCAAGTGATTCTTGAAAGTCAGGTCAAACTTATGGTCTCAACATCCTCACTTGTAAACACAGGGCCTGGATGGTGTTATCCGTAAATCACTTTCAAAAGTGATCCTTGGTGTCAGCAAATCATTCATATCTCCTCTGCTTCCATTCTGTCTATTGTGCTTACAGGTCAGTTGCCTTACCTCTACAAGGAAATTTTCAAGTGATCTGGTACAAGCAAGTAGCCAATTTTAAAAATGAGCATTCCTAGATAGGAGGGCATGTTTTGTTGTTAATTGAACATTTTAGTCCAATGCCACATATCACAGGTTTCTCCTGGGAATATACTGCAAATTTCCTTCCAAAGACTGGCCGCTCTAAAGGTTTTTGGCTCCAGGAAGCCCAATACCTGTTCACGTTTGCAAGATCCCTTCAGGCAGGTAAATGGACTTCAGCGGTGGAGGCTCTTTCCTGCAAAGCATGGGCTGGCTCCTGAGAGTGGGGTTCAGAGCTGTGGGGATGCTGCTCTTTGTTTCTGAGGTCTGGTCCAAGTGGGTATGGCTGGGACTTCAGGGTCTTTGGGGAGCTTGTGAGCCAACTTGTAAACTTCTGAGATGCACAAACCTTACAGGATCGCCTTAACTCACTGTGTACACCCTCTTTCTGCCTGTTTCTCTACAGTCTTTTCCCCACAGGGTCAGACAGTCTGTGATCACTGTAGTTACAGTTCACACACCTCTTAGCATCCTGCCTTTTCAATTCATGCTTCTATCATGAGCATGCTGTGTCGCTGCATGGTCCTGGAAGGTATGTTTAACAGGAGTTTTAGAATCATCTAAATAAACAGATGCCACAAGAATGTCAGTGATAGAGGAAGAGGTGATGAATGTGAGCGATAGTGAAGGTCTCTGTCACCCTGGAAAAGCCCCCTAGACTACTTGAATATAGAGATCTTCAGATAAATGCTGAGATGTGTTGCTGCACACAGATAATTGGAAGGAAGAGCATCTTATTTTCCTTACTGCATTTTATGGAATCAGTACAACCAAGAAAAACACTTTCCTTACAGAAAGCATAATATTTAAGGCTTTAAATTTAGAAAAATGTTTCTTAATATAATATTTTATTGAAGTATAGTTGACTTACAGTCAACTATAGTCAAGTATAGTTGACAGTATTTCAGGTGCACAGCAAGGTGATGCAGTTATATATATATATACACATATATTATTTTTCAGATTATTTTCTATTGTAGATGATAAGATACTGACTATAAATTTAGATATGCTTATTTCAAATAATACTATTTCATTATATTTCAGACACGAGGTTTTTTTGCTGCAGAAAAGTGCTGTCATATAGAAATAAACTTATGGTTATCAAATGGGAGGTGGGGAGGTACGGGATTAACAGATGCACACATTACATATAAAAGTATCAACAAGGGCTTCCCTGGTGGTCCAGTGGGTAAGGACACCGCCTTGCAGTGCAGGGGGCGCCGGTTCGATCCCTGGCCTGGGAAGATCCCACGTGCCGCGGAGCGGCTGGACCAATGTGTCCAATTACAGAGCCAGAGCTCTGGAGCACATGCGCCCGGAGCTGGTGCTCTGCGACAACAGAGGCCACCATGATGGGAGGCCCACACCGGCCAAAGAACGAAGATGGATGAAAACAGTTAAATGATAGATCAATAGAAGTGGCCCGCCTGCCCCCTCCCTCCCCAACCCGCCCCCCCCAAATAAATAATAAATACTAAAAAAAAAATCAACAAGGATTTACTGTATAGAGAACTATATTCAATATTTTGTGATAAACTATAATGGAAAAATTAAATATATATATATATAACTATGTAATATATATGTATATATATATATGTGTATGTATGTGTGTGTGTGTAACCAAATCACTTTGCTATACACTTGAGACTAACACAATATTGTAAATAAACTATTTTTAAAAGAAAAGAAAAAAAGTATGGCTTAAGTTTCCCATAAAGTGCAGGTAAATATAAAATTCACATGAGGTTACACAGGAGACAGCTGTGTGTACAGTCTATACAGCCTTTCAGTTCTCTTTAAGTACCAGATCTCATGCTTCCTCTATAGCATCCCATTTAATTAAATAAATGTGAAGCTGATTCATACTAAGTTCACATTTAAAGTAATGTGATAAAAGACATAGGTCTGCTAATTTTCTGTTATTCATTTTTAAGCACATGAGAAGTGATGATTTCAGTCACCATTTTCTAAAAACTTCATTATTTAAACATGGGTCTTGGTTTCTTCACTCAAGATCAAACTATCAGACTTCATTTTCAAAGAGAAAAGCAATCTAGCTGGCAAGAGAATTTCTGTTTTCTACATATCCACCTGGTAATTGCATCAGTCCCAGAAACAGCTCTGCCCTGTGAGATGTGAGAGAAATAAATCAATTCCAGACGTCTGGCAATAAGCAGCAGAGGGGTTTCATGGTGCCATCAGAGGTAATTTTTAAAAATGTCACCTGGTGAGAGTTAGAAGATAAGGCTATAATCACTGTGACAATGTCAGGAAATCTCAAACTGCTGAAAATGCAGCCGGCCTCTGTACCATAGGAGAGGCAACCACCACAGGTGCCCTTGTCTCACTATGGGTTTGGGATGAGGTAGGCTGTAAGGGACCAGCCGTGACATGGCCTATGGGAGTGTCTCCCACAGAATTCCACTGACTTCAGTACCGTTAACGATGGTTTCCATTCATGGAGGATGAAATTTTTTATTCACCATATTCAGCACCACTAGGAGGTAGTTTTCATACCTAGAGCCACTGAATCCATAGAGAAATCATCACTGGGTTCCTGGAAGCGCTAAAATGAACTCAGTCAAGGCAAAAGTAACACTGATATTATTATTATTGATATATAAGTATTTGAGGGCACACTTTCATCTCTAAACATAGAGGACTTCAGTTTTGTGATTTTGCACTGGAAAGTGTTGCCTTATGCTGATATGTGCCCCTCACCTGCAAGGAAATTGCAACATCATTAAAATGCAGAATTCATGACCAGTATTGTGGAGCTGCTGGTAAAGAACCTGCCTGCCAATGTAGGAGACATAAGACAAATATTTGGAAATGGAGGTAAATATAAAATTCACATGAGGTTACACAGGAGACAGCTGTGTGTACAGTCTATACAGCCTTTCAGTTCTCTTTAAGTACCAGATCTCATGCTTCCTCTATAGCATCCCATTTAATTAAATAAATGTGAAGCTGATTCATACTAAGTTCACATTTAAAGTAATGTGATAAAAGACATAGGTCTGCTAATTTTCTGTTATTCATTTTTAAGCACATGAGAAGTGATGATTTCAGTCACCATTTTCTAAAAACTTCATTATTTAAACATGGGTCTTGGTTTCTTCACTCAAGATCAAACTATCAGACTTCATTTTCAAAGAGAAAAGCAATCTAGCTGGCAAGAGAATTTCTGTTTTCTACATATCCACCTGGTAATTGCATCAGTCCCAGAAACAGCTCTGCCCTGTGAGATGTGAGAGAAATAAATCAATTCCAGACGTCTGGCAATAAGCAGCAGAGGGGTTTCATGGTGCCATCAGAGGTAATTTTTAAAAATGTCACCTGGTGAGAGTTAGAAGATAAGGCTATAATCACTGTGACAATGTCAGGAAATCTCAAACTGCTGAAAATGCAGCCGGCCTCTGTACCATAGGAGAGGCAACCACCACAGGTGCCCTTGTCTCACTATGGGTTTGGGATGAGGTAGGCTGTAAGGGACCAGCCGTGACATGGCCTATGGGAGTGTCTCCCACAGAATTCCACTGACTTCAGTACCGTTAACGATGGTTTCCATTCATGGAGGATGAAATTTTTTATTCACCATATTCAGCACCACTAGGAGGTAGTTTTCATACCTAGAGCCACTGAATCCATAGAGAAATCATCACTGGGTTCCTGGAAGCGCTAAAATGAACTCAGTCAAGGCAAAAGTAACACTGATATTATTATTATTGATATATAAGTATTTGAGGGCACACTTTCATCTCTAAACATAGAGGACTTCAGTTTTGTGATTTTGCACTGGAAAGTGTTGCCTTATGCTGATATGTGCCCCTCACCTGCAAGGAAATTGCAACATCATTAAAATGCAGAATTCATGACCAGTATTGTGGAGCTGCTGGTAAAGAACCTGCCTGCCAATGTAGGAGACATAAGACAAATATTGTGGACAACTGGAGACATGTTCATTTCTCACAAAAAATTAAAAGAAAAGATATCCAGGCTGAGCAGACAAATGTCTCCTCACACTAAGGATAAGCATTGCCCGCAAGCCTCGCCTCTCTGAGACCAATACAGAATGCAAAGGTTCTTCCTCTTACTACTTTTTAATGCTAATGAAACACTTTACAAACTCGGAGAGCCCTTTGTAACTTAAGAATTGTAAGAATGTTTCTCTTCAAGAGCAAAGGTGTTGGTGGGGGAGAAAGGGCTCTGGTGATAACCTCTTTTACATCTCTAGAGAGACAAAAAGCTTCTTCATGATTATTAATTAGCTTGAGATTTCTAGTTAGAAAAAATATAAAAAGGGTAAAGGAAAATTATGCTGTAGCCTTGCCCACCAGCTGCATCTGATGTGAGGTCGAGACTCTCCAGCTCTGGCGTAAGAACATCTGTTTACATTTGATTGAGTTGTGATTATTTCTGATTACTTGTGCTTGCCTTTATCTGATGATTAATAAACCCACTCTTGGTTTGACAACACCTGAGACCACGATACTTTATTGTCAAGGTCCGAGGCTCACGCCCTGAGGGGACCACGCCGTGTTCGCGGAAAAGTCTCTGAGCTATTTAATATAGTCTCTCTTAGCGAGAACTAGTGAGAATAGTAATCAGAGTAAGCTCCAAACATGGTGCCCACGACACAAACAGGTTTGATTCCTGGCTTGGGAAGATCCCCTGGAGGACGACATGGTAACCCACTCCAGTATAATCCTGCCTGGAGAATCTCATGGACAGAGGAGCACGGTGGGCTACAGTCCATAGGGTTGCAAAGAGTCAGACATGATTGAAGTGACTTGACACACATGCAAGTCACTGTTAATACAGAAATGTCTTTCCCAGCATCAGGGTCTTTTCCAATGAGTTGTCTCTTTGCATCAGATGGCCAAAGCGTTGGAGCTTCAGCTTCAGCATCATTCCTTCCAATGAATACTCAGGGTTGATATCCTTTAGGATTGACTGGTTTGATTTCCTTGCTGTCCAAGGGACTCTCAAGAGTCTTCGCCAAAACCACAGTTCAAAGGCATTAATTCTTGGGTACTCAACCTTCCTCGTGGTCCAACTCTCATATCCATACATGATTACTGGGAAAACCATAGCTTTGAGTGTAGGGACCTTTGTTGGCAAAGTGGTGTGTCTGCTTCTTATGTGCTGTCTAGGTTTGTCATAGCTTTTCTTCCAAGGAAAAGCATCTTTTAATTTCATGGCTGCAGTCACCATCCACAGTGATTTGGAGCCCAAGAAAATAAAGTCTGTCGTTGTTTTCATTGTTTGTGCATTTATTTGCCATGAAGTAATGGCACTGGATGCCACAATCTTCTTTTCTTGAATGTTGAGTTTTAAGTCAGCCTTTTGACTCTCCTCTTTCAGCTTCATCAAGAGGCTCTTTAGTTCCTCTTGCTTTCTGCCATCAGTGTGGTGTTTTTGCATACCTGAGGTTATTGATATTTCTTCTGGCAATCTTGACTCCAGCTCTGGCGTAAGAACATCTGTTTACATTTGATTGAGTTGTGATTATTTCTGATTACTTGTGCTTGCCTTTATCTGATGATTAATAAACCCACTCTTGGTTTGACAACACCTGAGACCACGATACTTTATTGTCAAGGTCCGAGGCTCACGCCCTGAGGGGACCACGCCGTGTTCGCGGAAAAGTCTCTGAGCTATTTAATATAGTCTCTCTTAGCGAGAACTAGTGAGAATAGTAATCAGAGTAAGCTCCAAACATAGTGCCCACGACACAAACAGGTTTGATTCCTGGCTTGGGAAGATCCCCTGGAGGACGACATGGTAACCCACTCCAGTATAATCCTGCCTGGAGAATCTCATGGACAGAGGAGCACGGTGGGCTACAGTCCATAGGGTTGCAAAGAGTCAGACATGATTGAAGTGACTTGACACACATGCAAGTCACTGTTAATACAGAAATGTCTTTCCCAGCATCAGGGTCTTTTCCAATGAGTTGTCTCTTTGCATCAGATGGCCAAAGCGTTGGAGCTTCAGCTTCAGCATCATTCCTTCCAATGAATACTCAGGGTTGATATCCTTTAGGATTGACTGGTTTGATTTCCTTGCTGTCCAAGGGACTCTCAAGAGTCTTCGCCAAAACCACAGTTCAAAGGCATTAATTCTTGGGTACTCAACCTTCCTCGTGGTCCAACTCTCATATCCATACATGATTACTGGGAAAACCATAGCTTTGAGTGTAGGGACCTTTGTTGGCAAAGTGGTGTGTCTGCTTCTTATGTGCTGTCTAGGTTTGTCATAGCTTTTCTTCCAAGGAAAAGCATCTTTTAATTTCATGGCTGCAGTCACCATCCACAGTGATTTGGAGCCCAAGAAAATAAAGTCTGTCGTTGTTTTCATTGTTTGTGCATTTATTTGCCATGAAGTAATGGCACTGGATGCCACAATCTTCTTTTCTTGAATGTTGAGTTTTAAGTCAGCCTTTTGACTCTCCTCTTTCAGCTTCATCAAGAGGCTCTTTAGTTCCTCTTTGCTTTCTGCCATAAGGGTGGTATCATCTGCATACCTGAGGTTATTGATATTTCTTCTGGCAATCTTGACTCCAGCCTGTGTTCATCCAGACCAGCATTTCACATGATGTACTCTCCATATAAGATAAATAAGCAGGGTGACAATATACAGCCTTGACATACTCCTTTCCCAATTTGGAACCAGTCCATCATTTCATGTATGGTAACTATTGCTTTTTCTTCTGCATACAGATTTCTCAGCAGACAGGTAAGGTTGTCTAGTATTCCCATTTCTTTAAGAACTATCCAGGTTTTTGTTTGTTTGTTTGTTTGTTTTTTTGTGATTCACACAGTTGAAAGTTTTTAGTATGGTCAATGAAGCAGAAATAGATGCTTTTCTGGAATTCTCTTGCTTTTTCTATGATCAAACAGATGTTGGCTATTTGATCTCTGGTTCCTCTACCTTTTCTAAATCTAGCTTATACATCTGAAAGTTCTTGGTTCTTGAACTGTTAAAGTCTAGCTTGGAGGATGTTGAGCTTTACTCTGCTAGCGTGTGCAATGAATGCATTTGAGCGGTAGTTTGAATATGATTTGTGACTGGAATGAAAACTGACCTTTTCCAGTCCTGTGGCCACTGCTGAGTTTTCCAAATTTGCTGGCATACTGAGTGTAGCACTTGAACAGCATCATCTTTTAGGTTTTGAAATAGCTCAGCTGGAATTCCATCACCTTCAGTAGCTTTGTTTGTAGTAATGCTTCCTAAGGCCCACTTGACTTCATACTCCAGGATATCTGGCTCTAGGTGAGTGATCACACCATTGTGGTTATCTGGGTCTTTTTTTTTTTTTTTTCAATTTTGGCCACTTTTTATTGGCCTTTCATTTATTTATTTTCATTCATCTTTGTTCTCTAGCCGGTGTGGGCCTCCCATTGCAGTGGCCTGTCCTGCTGCAGAGCACTGTCTCTGGGTACATGTGCTCCAGAGTGCTGGCTCGTAATTGGACACACCGGTCCAGCCCCTCCGCAGCACACGGGATCTTCCCAGGCCAGGGATCGAACCGGCACCCGTTGCACTGCAAGGTGGACTCTCCATCCACTGGACCACCAGGGAAGCCCTATCTGGGTCTTTAAGATTGTTTCTGTATAGTTCTTCTGTGTATTCTTGCCACCTATTCTAATATCTTCTGCTTCTGTGAGGTCTATATTGTTTTTGTCACATTTTTGCATGAAATTTTTAGTTTATCTCTGTCCAATAGAGATTTATGGAATTTCTACTCTGTTTTCAACCTGTGATGGTGGGGCAGTTCAAAGATGAGTAAGTTGTTCTTGACCTTGAATGTCCCCGAGTGTGTGGGGTAGGCCCGGGGCAAGGGGGTGAGTGGAACGGTGGGGGCTGCAGAAGTGTGCCTGGGCTGAGGGTGTGTGTTTTATATTTGTATAGCTTGCAAGAGACTGAAAATGACTTTCAGAAGAATATGAATAAATGTTTTTTAAGTTTAAAAAAGGCAGTGAGTTTTGGTATTTAACTTGGGACCAAATGTCCTGCCCAGTTCCTCAGCAGGTTCCCTCTAGGCTTCAAACACCCAACCTCAAAAGCTCAACAGCTCAGAAAAGATCCTGTAGGTGTTAGAAGATTTGTTCACACTGTTAAGAGGTCTGCTCCTCTTCCTCACAGCCTCTATGGGGCCATTTAACCTATAGAGAGCTCTGCCCCGGCTTCCTCACACTGCTGAGTTTTCCAAATTTGCTGGCATACTGAGTGTAGCACTTGAACAGCATCATCTTTTAGGTTTTGAAATAGCTCAGCTGGAATTCCATCACCTTCAGTAGCTTTGTTTGTAGTAATGCTTCCTAAGGCCCACTTGACTTCATACTCCAGGATATCTGGCTCTAGGTGAGTGATCACACCATTGTGGTTATCTGGGTCTTTTTTTTTTTTTTTTCAATTTTGGCCACTTTTTATTGGCCTTTCATTTATTTATTTTCATTCATCTTTGTTCTCTAGCCGGTGTGGGCCTCCCATTGCAGTGGCCTGTCCTGCTGCAGAGCACTGTCTCTGGGTACATGTGCTCCAGAGTGCTGGCTCGTAATTGGACACACCGCTCCAGCTCCTCCTCAGCACACGGGATCTTCCCAGGCCAGGGATCGAACCGGCACCCGTTGCACTGCAAGGTGGACTCTCCATCCACTGGACCACCAGGGAAGCCCTATCTGGGTCTTTAAGATTGTTTCTGTATAGTTCTTCTGTGTATTCTTGCCACCTATTCTAATATCTTCTGCTTCTGTGAGGTCTATATTGTTTTTGTCACATTTTTGCATGAAATTTTTAGTTTATCTCTGTCCAATAGAGATTTATGGAATTTCTACTCTGTTTTCAACCTGTGATGGTGGGGCAGTTCAAAGATGAGTAAGTTGTTCTTGACCTTGAATGTCCCCGAGTGTGTGGGGTAGGCCCGGGGCAAGGGGGTGAGTGGAACGGTGGGGGCTGCAGAAGTGTGCCTGGGCTGAGGGTGTGTGTTTTATATTTGTATAGCTTGCAAGAGACTGAAAATGACTTTCAGAAGAATATGAATAAATGTTTTTTAAGTTTAAAAAAGGCAGTGAGTTTTGGTATTTAACTTGGGACCAAATGTCCTGCCCAGTTCCTCAGCAGGTTCCCTCTAGGCTTCAAACACCCAACCTCAAAAGCTCAACAGCTCAGAAAAGATCCTGTAGGTGTTAGAAGATTTGTTCACACTGTTAAGAGGTCTGCTCCTCTTCCTCACAGCCTCTATGGGGCCATTTAACCAGGACCTATAGTCTCAGAGCCTCCCTGCCCCACAGGCTTCCCTCCAGCCCCACAGCCCCTGCCACCTGGCCCCTGTGACACAGATAAACGAGCCTAGGGACCCGACAGGAAGGCCACTCAGTGTCCCTCCCGTGTGACGTCTGTTTTGCTACTTTAGTTCTAGCTAAATTCTCTTGCAGTAAATTTCAGAATAAAGCACTCTGAGAATGGGTTGCCATTTATAAGAAGAGACAAGGTCCAACGTTCCACATTTAGTGAATTTCTGTGTAGCTGCTTCTCAGGTCGTGCTGAATAAGGGCTACCGAGGCACCTGGTTGTAATGGTTTTCTTGGAAATCATTAGAACTTAGCATAATGGGCATTAATTTTCCTCTTGTGCTTTGTTGAAAGTAGAAAATTTCAGATTGTGTCCATTTTTTTTTTCTTTAGAAAGAATGTTAAACATGTCTTTAAATTTATTTAAAATGGGAAAATCTAATTCAAATTGCTTTTTCTGATTCAAACAAGGAAACTGTGTGTGTGTGCATGTACACATTGATTCTCAGGGTGGGCATGGAGCTAGTGTGGCAGTAAGGTTGGGAAGCAAGTGACAGTTAATTTGTGTGTTACCCTGACCAGTTTTAACGTTCTCTTTGGGCCTTTCTAAGGTGTCTCTGGATGGACTCAGCAGCTGACTGGTGGATTCAGTAACCACCCTCCCCAGTGTGGGGCTCCATCCCATCCACTGAAGATCTACTCTGTTTTCAACCTGTGATGGTGGGGCAGTGAAAATGGACCTTTCAGGGGGGGGAGGTGAGTGGACGTGGGCTGCAGAAGTGTGCCTGGGCTGAGGGTGTGTGTTTTATATTTGTATAGCTTGCAAGAGACTGAAAATGACTTTCAGAAGAATATGAATAAATGTTTTTTAAGTTTAAAAAAGGCAGTGAGTTTTGGTATTTAACTTGGGACCAAATGTCCTGCCCAGTTCCTCAGCAGGTTCCCTCTAGGCTTCAAACACCCAACCTCAAAAGCTCAACAGCTCAGAAAAGATCCTGTAGGTGTTAGAAGATTTGTTCACACTGTTAAGAGGTCTGCTCCTCTTCCTCACAGCCTCTATGGGGCCATTTAACCAGGACCTATAGTCTCAGAGCCTCCCTGCCCCACAGGCTTCCCTCCAGCCCCACAGCCCCTGCCACCTGGCCCCTGTGACACAGATAAACGAGCCTAGGGACCCGACAGGAAGGCCACTCAGTGTCCCTCCCGTGTGACGTCTGTTTTGCTACTTTAGTTCTAGCTAAATTCTCTTGCAGTAAATTTCAGAATAAAGCACTCTGAGAATGGGCTGCCATTTATAAGAAGAGACAAGGTCCAACGTTCCACATTTAGTGAATTTCTGTGTAGCTGCTTCTCAGGTCGTGCTGAATAAGGGCTACCGAGGCACCTGGTTGTAATGGTTTTCTTGGAAATCATTAGAACTTAGCATAATGGGCATTAATTTTCCTCTTGTGCTTTGTTGAAAGTAGAAAATTTCAGATTGTGTCCATTTTTTTCTTTAGAAAGAATGTTAAACATGTCTTTAAATTTATTTAAAATGGGAAAATCTAATTCAAATTGCTTTTTCTGATTCAAACAAGGAAACTGTGTGTGTGTGCATGTACACATTGATTCTCAGGGTGGGCATGGAGCTAGTGTGGCAGTAAGGTTGGGAAGCAAGTGACAGTTAATTTGTGTGTTACCCTGACCAGTTTTAACGTTCTCTTTGGGCCTTTCTAAGGTGTCTCTGGATGGACTCAGCAGCTGACTGGTGGATTCAGTAACCACCCTCCCCAGTGTGGGGCTCCATCCCATCCACTGAAGATCTGAGGAGAGGAAAGCCTGGAGGTAGAGGAATATCTTACTTGCTGCCTCACTGTGGGACCCCTAATTCCATCTCTCCTGTCCTCTGATGGGGGTTCATACCAGTAGCTGCTGGATCTCTGACCTTTGGACTCAGACTGAAATACACACCAGCTCTGCCTGGTCCCCAACCAGCAGGCCATGTGGTCCCTCAGTCTCCAGACCCGTGAGCTGATTCCTCACAATCCATCTCCTGGGATGGAGGTCTTCTTTATTACCAGGAGCATCCATAGAGCATGAGGGAGGACGTGTGGGTTAGGAGATGGTAGTGTGGTCAGGGAAGATGAGGCCAGGGCTGGCCTCACACCTCTGCTCGCTCTTCCACTACTTCATAGCTCCAGCAGTCCTGTCAGCACTCAGCTTCCTTAAACACATCCAGCTTACTTTAGGCTCTGCACACGTTGCCTCCTTTTCCTGGAATCTATTCCCCAAATATCTACAACTCCGAGTCTTTTCCATAATTGAGGTCTTTGCTCTAAGATCATCTCTTTCAGTAGATCATTCCTGACCTAGAGGAAGGGCTTCCTCAGCACCTCACCAGCATGGCCATCATATCACTCCAGTCCAGTGCCAGACGGCACATGTCTAATGTGGACGAGCATGCGCATGCACACACACACACACACACACTGCTGAGTGGTGGGTGCAGATGAAATGTATATATGCATGTGACATACTGGTAGGGTTACACTTTGAGGTTTCTATACACAATGCATTGTATCCTATCACATTCTAATCCACTGTGACATTTTATTTTAAAAAATGTTGGCTGGAAAAAAAAAAAAAAAAATGTTGGCTGGGACCCAGTAAGTCAATTTCATGAAACAAAATGGGTCACTATTAGTAGTTTGAAAAACACTAACACTGCTTAATTTTATAGTACTTTCCCAATATATGAAAATAGGTATTTACTTATTTATTTAGGACTTGTGAATGTCTGCACAGGAGAATATATCGGTTTATGGAAGTCCTAGCTTTGTCTACCCTTTCTCCTTTGTGTTACAAGCATGTGAAATGGCATGTGACCTGCATGAGCAGGTTCTCAATAAGGGTTAGAAAGCAAATGAATTACTAAAGCCATAAAGAAACTATTAGGTGGAAAATGCATATATAAACCTCTAATAACAATATACTAAGGGCTTCCCCTGGTGGTCCAGTGGGTAAGGACACTACCTTGCAGTGCAAGGGGCGCCGGTTCGAGCCCTGGCCTGGGAAGATCCCACATGCCGCGGAGCGGCTGGACTGATGTGTCCAATCACCGAACTGGAGTTGTGGAGCACATGCACCCAGAGCCGGTGCTCTGCAACAACGGACGCCACCGCGATGGGAGGCCCACACGGGCCAAAGAGCGAAGACGAATGAAAATAGAGAAATGAAAGACCAATAGAAGTGGCCCGCCCACTCCCCTCCCTCCCCAACCCGACCCCTGCCCAAAGTAAATTAAACAACAACAACAACAACAACAACAACAAACAATATACTATGGATGCAAGTTACTATTATAACATAATTAATGAAACAATGAATAATCATAGGTATTTTAATCAACATCAAGTCTTTTCCATAATTGAGGTCTTTGCTCTAAGATCATCTCTTTCAGTAGATCATTCCTGACCTAGAGGAAGGGCTTCCTCAGCACCTCACCAGCATGGCCATCATATCACTCCAGTCCAGTGCCAGACGGCACATGTCTAATGTGAACGAGCATGCGCATGCACACACACACACACACACTGCTGAGTGGTGGGTGCAGATGAAATGTATATATGCATGTGACATACTGGTAGGGTTACACTTTGAGGTTTCTATACACAATGCATTGTATCCTATCACATTCTAATCCACTGTGACATTTTATTTTAAAAAATGTTGGCTGGAAAAAAAAAAAAAAAATGTTGGCTGGGACCCAGTAAGTCAATTTCATGAAACAAAATGGGTCACTATTAGTAGTTTGAAAAACACTAACACTGCTTAATTTTATAGTACTTTCCCAATATATGAAAATAGGTATTTACTTATTTATTTAGGACTTGTGAATGTCTGCACAGGAGAATATATCGGTTTATGGAAGTCCTAGCTTTGTCTACCCTTTCTCCTTTGTGTTACAAGCATGTGAAATGGCATGTGACCTGCATGAGCAGGTTCTCAATAAGGGTTAGAAAGCAAATGAATTACTAAAGCCATAAAGAAACTATTAGGTGGAAAATGCATATATAAACCTCTAATAACAATATACTAAGGGCTTCCCCTGGTGGTCCAGTGGGTAAGGACACTACCTTGCAGTGCAAGGGGCGCCGGTTCGAGCCCTGGCCTGGGAAGATCCCACATGCCGCGGAGCGGCTGGACTGATGTGTCCAATCACCGAACTGGAGTTGTGGAGCACATGCACCCAGAGCCGGTGCTCTGCAACAACGGACGCCACCGCGATGGGAGGCCCACACGGGCCAAAGAGCGAAGACGAATGAAAATAGAGAAATGAAAGACCAATAGAAGTGGCCCGCCCACTCCCCTCCCTCCCCAACCCGACCCCTGCCCAAAGTAAATTAAACAACAACAACAACAACAACAACAACAACAAAAACAATATACTATGGATGCAAGTTACTATTATAACATAATTAATGGGAAACAATGAATAATCATAGGTATTTTAATCAACATCAAGTTCCTCTGGTAATTCTAGAGAATACTTCACAATAGGAGGCATGCCAGTAAGAATTCCAGCATTCCTCTTGCATGTCCAGTCCACCTTTCCTCTCATTGAGGTGCACATCCACAGAGCCACTCCCTGGAACCACAACTCTGAGCCTAAGCCCTGTTCCTTGACCTCAGGGTCTGCATCTCCATTTCTGTCTTCATCTCACTCATATGTGATCTTCTCTGTGCTTTCATGAAGGCATCAAGGTTTTGGATTTTTTTGCATTGTGTCTATCCCCCACCATTCTAGTTTCCACTCCTCCATTTCTGTTTTCTGTGGGCTGATTATCCTAGCTGCACACTTGATTCTCTGTAGTTGCAGCCTTCTGCCAAATGCTCTTTCCTTCCCATTATTTTCCTCTAAACATGTTGCGATTTCTTTGTATCTCATCTTAACGCAGAACCCACTTCTGATGACAGCAAGCTCTTAGTTGCCAGTCAAGTATTTTGCTATGTTCTGCATCTTACTTGGTCTCCCTGACCTTGGGCTGTTATTAGTATTCTGAAATAATATATGAGCTATTAATAGTAAATATAAATATACAGGTTGAGGGTGGCAGAGGATGAGATGGTTAGGTAGCATCACTGATTCAATAAATGCGAGTTTGAGAAAACTCTGAGAGACAGTGAAGAACAGGGAAGCCTGGAGTGCTGCAGTATACAAGGTCAGAAAAAATCAGACATGACTTAGTGACTGAACAATAATATACATATATCATAGTACATATAATATCCATATTTCTAGCCTATCAATCAGATCATTATTTTGCCTTCCAGTTTCATACTTTTTTGTGATGCTTATAAATTTCTATTACAAATGCTCATCAGTGTCTATGACTTAACTATTGAATTCAAGTATACAATGAAATACCCTTAATATGCTGGCAAATGTAAACAGGACTGAAACCCAACTTCCAACCACTTCTTTCCTGAGTGAATGTTTGTGTTTCATAAACAGGACTAGATACAGTGAAGTGAAAAAGACCCCTGGGTTGCAATCAGCACCTGCTAGTTACTAACAGCTCCCCAAACTTGGCTCATCTGGGCCCCATTTCAGAGCCTGTTTCTTCATCTGTAAAAACTGTAAAGTGAGGTTAATGGCTCCTAAGGGACCCAGAGAGCCATGGGGAGGATTAAGTCAGATCATGTGTGGGTTTAGTAAGCAGTCAATACACATTAGCTCTCCTTTCTACTTCTTTGACCTAAATTATGTTCAAAGTCATGTAATAAGATACTTTTTGATAAAGTCATCCATAATTCAAAGGAAAATACCAATGTGGATTTCAAATCACTGTGCTTCTCTTGTTACTGTGGACTAGCTCTAATGAATATCTTATATATGTTCTAATATGGGAATATTACAAAAGTCTTTTGAGATGCATGACACTAACACATATTTTAAGAGAATATCCATTAAATCTGCTGTGGGAGTATACATTTGAGGAGTTCATTTGAGAAAATAAAGGATTCTAAGAAGTGTTTAAAAATGAATTAAAGAAATAAAAGAAATATGTTATAATTTTGTTTCAGAGGCAGCAAGACTGAATTGTAGTGAAATCAGAAGAATAAACACATTGGCATATGCAAAGGAATTACTTTCCCAAATTATAGTAGCACTGATCACCATGAACTGAACAAGATCTCAAAAGAGTTAGTCCAAGGAGGCCGGTGACCCTTGTGTCTGGAATAAATGCCAAGTGACAGATGCGCCATGCTGGAATTGAACAGGTGAAGAAAGGTGATGTCACAGGCTACATCCTAGGGACGGCTGTGTGGGCAAGGTGCATGAAACACCGTGGTTTATAACAGGAGTTCTGTGAGTACTAGTCAGGTCTGTGGGTCAGTGGATATTCAAATAACTGTCCAGACTACACCTGACCATTCAGTTTAGCAATATGGAGGCATCATCTGAGAACACAGCAAGAAGACAATTGGAAAAGGAGAAACAGAGACCTCATGGAGTTTGAACTTTCTCCCAGGATATAATCTGCGATACCCAAGAATGAGAGAGCTCTGTCCTGGATAATTTGCCATACTTCCTGTAGGCATCTGCCTCAGGGAAGAGGAGGCTCAATAGGCCTTAACAACTCAAACCAGACCCCCTCTGAGGGAATACTGCATGGAGGGGCTCATACAGACTGGGCTGGCATGGCAGCTGGTCAGGGGCTCATGGGGAGGTCACCAGGTTTCCAAGTCTGTCTGCTTCTCCATCGTCTTGTCTCCATCAACATCCCCTGCATCACTGATATCTGTTCTGTATCTCTATCCTTATCCATACCTACACCTACCCATATCTACATCTACCTCTACATTCTCTGTCTCTAGCCATATCACCTCTACCATTTAATCTATCTTCATTTTATACCTGTTTTATACTCATAGCTATCTAAAGTATGTATCCCTCATGTCCATAATTTACCCATAGCTTTTCAGATTGAATCCAGCTAGCTTTTCCTGCTCATAGCAGCTTTAGAAGAATGGAAACCATCTCTGTCTCATCTTCTTTAGCTTCCCAAGGGGCAGTGAACACATGAGAAGAGCATGTGGCATTTACTGTGAGGACACCCTGAATTATGTTTGTCTCTCCTGCAGAAGCAAAGCCTGTTGCAGACTGTCTCATGCTGCTCCAGGCTGAGAAGCTCATCATTTGACTGACCCGGCATGTGAAGGATCCTGACAGGCTAGGACAATCTCGAAACCCATTGGTCACATGCTGGAAATTTGTGCATTAGGCCATTAACTTGTGGTCCAATAGTGAGAGAGGGCCCTGGGTCGGAGGTGGAGGAAGTACACCCTCATGTGGGGCAAAGAGGCCTGGCTGAGACCCTGGATGGCCACTGGCCGTGTGACGCTGGTGTTGACACTGTGGGCTTCTTACCTGCACAGCAGGGACAAGGGCTCTGCTTTCAGAGTTGGCTTCCCCAGTACTCTTGGGCGCCCACTCTTCAATTGCTGTGTTACTTCCTGCTCCAGTATAGACATGAGACACTTTGCTATAAAAGCAAATCCTAGGGAGGGGGTGATCAAGTCAGAGTGAGCAGAGCATCACTTTGGAGATGATGTGACCTCATCTGTGAGCTCTGAAGGACCACATGGAATTAACTTGGCAGCATTCTAGTCAGAGGAAGTGGCATCTTCAAGGGCCTCACAGGCAACAGGGCTGTATGTTCAAGTGTCTAGTGCATGTGACACGTGGACATGAAGTATCAGAAGCTGTGAGCCTGGGAGGCGGAGGGGCCTGGTGCTGTGGACGCTCACCTGGCCTGCCCGGCAGTGTGTGGACAGTGCTGAGCACAGGCTAGGGCCTGGTGAACATCTGGGAAAGCAGCAAGCTTTCCACAATGGAGTGAGCCATGGGGAAGGAGCAGGGAAAATCTCACCTCCTTGTTTCTTTGGCGAATTTAAATCACAATATTGTCTCTTTGTTGGAATACATTTTTAATAGCTTAAAAAATATTTGAGTGTATTTCTGCATTCAGTGAACAAACTGGATGATATTTTTACCTTGCAAGGTGACTCATTAATAGAACATTAGCTCGTTTCAAGGTCCCCCCTCCCCGTTCCTCAAGCTTTAGCTCCTGTCTCTCTACTTAGTTGATGAGGTCTTCATTTACAGACATGATCTCAGGATGACATTCAGATTTCTGATGTTTTGAAACTAACATTTTAATTTGCTCTTTGCTCACATTTGTAAACAACATGCGGATGATCAGACGCCGGCAGCTCATCATTTGACTGACCCGGCATGTGAAGGATCCTGACAGGCTAGGACAATCTCGAAACCCATTGGTCACATGCTGGAAATTTGTGCATTAGGCCATTAACTTGTGGTCCAATAGTGAGAGAGGCCCTGGGTCGGAGGTGGAGGAAGTACACCCTCATGTGGGGCAAAGAGGCCTGGCTGAGACCCTGGATGGCCACTGGCCGTGTGACGCTGGTGTTGACACTGTGGGCTTCTTACCTGCACAGCAGGGACAAGGGCTCTGCTTTCAGAGTTGGCTTCCCCAGTACTCTTGGGCGCCCACTCTTCAATTGCTGTGTTACTTCCTGCTCCAGTATAGACATGAGACACTTTGCTATAAAAGCAAATCCTAGGGAGGGGGTGATCAAGTCAGAGTGAGCAGAGCATCACTTTGGAGATGATGTGACCTCATCTGTGAGCTCTGAAGGACCACATGGAATTAACTTGGCAGCATTCTAGTCAGAGGAAGTGGCATCTTCAAGGGCCTCACAGGCAACAGGGCTGTATGTTCAAGTGTCTAGTGCATGTGACACGTGGACATGAAGTATCAGAAGCTGTGAGCCTGGGAGGCGGAGGGGCCTGGTGCTGTGGACGCTCACCTGGCCTGCCCGGCAGTGTGTGGACAGTGCTGAGCACAGGCTAGGGCCTGGTGAACATCTGGGAAAGCAGCAAGCTTTCCACAATGGAGTGAGCCATGGGGAAGGAGCAGGGAAAATCTCACCTCCTTGTTTCTTTGGCGAATTTAAATCACAATATTGTCTCTTTGTTGGAATACATTTTTAATAGCTTAAAAAATATTTGAGTGTATTTCTGCATTCAGTGAACAAACTGGATGATATTTTTACCTTGCAAGGTGACTCATTAATAGAACATTAGCTCGTTTCAAGGTCCCCCCTCCCCGTTCCTCAAGCTTTAGCTCCTGTCTCTCTACTTAGTTGATGAGGTCTTCATTTACAGACATGATCTCAGGATGACATTCAGATTTCTGATGTTTTGAAACTAACATTTTAATTTGCTCTTTGCTCACATTTTCAAGACATAAACAGACTCTGGGATGATTTGGCCAGGTGCAGGATCTGGAAATTCTTCTTTCAACATTGTAAATTGGAATTTCTCTGGATTTGCCCAAGATGCACTTAGCTAGATAGAAATTACTTCCCAAAAGAATCAATAGAGTTTGAAAGCATATATTTTCTTAAAACCTTACTGATGAACTCACAATGCCTGTGGCTTCTATAAAATAATTGAATAAATCAGCTTTTCTATGAGTTTACCCTTTTTTATCTTCACCATATGTTTGTGTGAAATAAACTGACCTTTCTACATACTCTACTATCTTAAAAGTATAATGGAAATATAAATATCTAAATATGTATGTGCACAATATTTCAAGTTTTACAGAGGCAGCAATTACGTGATAAAATGTAAATCATCACTCAAGAATGTTTTGTCTTTGACTGCTAGGTCCAAAAAGGCTCATTAATGGATGTGTTTTTGAAAGAAATCTTTCAGTTTTGAAAGAATGTCAATCTGGCTGAGGCCACTCAGCTTTTCATCCTGAAGGGATGGGCTGTGTGTTGATAGGTGATGTGGTAGGATGCCATGGTACCCACTCTGGGAGCTGCAGCCCGCCTCCCCATCACAAGCCGGTCTTATTGCCTCACTCAGGAGGCCTGTGTCCGTGAGCCTCTGCAGGGACCCGACCGCTGGGTTCCAGGATGCTGTGCAGACTCCGTATTCCCATACTGATGGGAGAGACATCAGAGGGAGATACAGAGCTGATGCTCTCAGGCGTCCCCCTGTAGGAGGGCCCTCCCCACTAGGAGGCTGTTTGTCTGCAGAGGACACTTTACACCTGGAGAAAATTCCTCAGCCGGCAGGAGGAACCCACCACAATGCTTTTAGGGGATCCTTCAAGCTGTAGGTAGGACTTTTGCAATTACAAGTTTTCTCAGGCCTCTCAGAACACTATGGCTATTAGTGTGTCCCAGTTTTTTGCCTCTGAGTGTAAGTTCTCTCTTTGCTTTATAAATTAACACCAAGTTCCAATTCTGTTCACAGTTAGACATTCAGAGTTTATGAGTGTTGGAACCATTTTGTGTACTGGTCATCAAAATCTGATTTTCTTCTTGGAAGTTTTGCTCTACAAGAGGAAAATAATTTTATATAGAACACACATACAATGCATAAGGATCCCCCAGACAGTGTGCTTGGAAAAGAAGATGCACAGATGAAGAGTTCTGGGCTGATTTCTAGCCACAGGGAGGTGCCCCACCCTGAACAAGGGGGTTACATGGGATGTGTTATTTGTGAAAACAGCAGAATGGAGATGCTCTGTAAGTAAGCTTCTCCTTGTGTTTAGCTGCTTTAGTAATAAAATCATCAGGTCTTTTTATAATGGACCCAAGTTGTAGCAGAATCATGATTTTTATTCAAAAATAGTAATTTAAAAAATAATATAAACAAGTGACACCAGTAAACTTTATTCTGTTTTTCTTTTCTGTAAATTAAATTAAATAAAGCATCATCAACAAATCAGTCAGACCAAATTTTTATATGTATTGATTTGATTCAACTGCTATAGTATATATGATTTATGTATGTTTGATAAATATTTCCTCTGGTTATTTTATTTTATTTTTTGCCTTTAAGTCATCATATATTTTTCATCCATCCTTATTCTTTGGCCTGTGTGAGCCTCCCATCACAGTGGCCTCTCTTGTTGCAGAGTACCAGCTCTGGGCACATGCACTCCAGAACACTGGCTTGCAATTGGACACACCAGTCTAGCCGCTCCGCAGCGTGTGGGATCTTCCCGGGCCAGGGATTGAACTGATGCCCCATGCACTGCGAGGTGGACTTTTTACCCACTGGACTACCAGGGAAGCCCCTGGTTATCTTTTGTATTCCAACCAACTGTAGGACATTAGTATCAGAAGGACCCAGAAAATTATTTAGTCCAAAGTCTTCACGTTACAGACTGTGAAATTGAGATCTGGGTCACATGGCTCAAAAATTTCAGGCTTAGTGATTAAGTCAAAATTACTTCTGTCAAATCACATCATCTTTCCATCAATAATAATGGTGTTCTTCAAACTCCTAAATATCTATGAAGAGCTTAAAATAATTGGGCCATACTGATTGAGAATGTTTTTAACAAGTTTAGCTTGCTTTGAATGGAGTCACAAAGCTATAACTCAGAAAATGAGCTTACATTCTACATGGAAAGTTATACTAACAAGAAATTCTGATTTTGAACAGGCATTTCTGGAAGCAGGTCCGCTGGACAATTTCAACTGCTTGAGGGCCTAGGATGAGAGAAAAGAAAACACTGCAGAAGGGCCTGTAGAGAAGCGGCAAAGAGAAGATGAAGCAGGACAGGCCACTGATGTCTTGGGAGAGAAGGAACATTTGAGGAAAGATGGCACTGTCCAGCCCACGCTGCCCCTCATGCCTTCACTTAAGGACTCAATGATGAACAGATAAATAAAAACATTAAATCAGCAACTGCATATTAGGTGGTGAGATGTCCAGCAGTGGGATGTGGAAGAGTAAACGACTTTCCGTCCTTGAGGGGCTCAGAACTCATGGGCATCACAGATGTTGCATGCCTGCAGGTGTCCAGGAGCAGGTCACCATGACAGGGCAGGGAGATGGCCAGAAAACTGAGCAGATGGGGGAAGGGCTTGCTTGAGAAAAATTTTTAGACATCCTCCTTATTAACATGCAGTCAGAATATTTAAAATGGAGACACGAAGATGAAAGCAAAAAGAAGAAACCACTGAAGATTCCATAAACCTTGTGACATGGTCCCTTCCTTGCTGTAGCACTTTTGTTACAGCAGCCTGAGCTGCCTAAGGCCCCATGTATTTCCTTGTCATCAGGAGGGTGCAGTGGGTGGGAGTAATTTTCTGTATGAAACAGCTAGTGGGCTGGGCTGCATCCACCCTCCCCAGCAGAAAGGAAGCCTCCACTCTGGGACTCAGCATGAGCTGGTGGAATCAGACTCTCTCCAGTTAAGGACCTTCTGTCCTGCTGGGGCCATCCACATGCTCCCTGGCCAGGGCTACTGGTGTCATTTTTACAGTTTTCTGAGGCACTTTGACAGCATCCTGACAAAGGAATGGCAGGAGACTGCTCCTTGTCATGAAAGTCACAGTACACTTTTAAGTGTATAATGAAATTGAACATAGATAACCAACAAGGACCTACTGTATAGTATAGGAACTCTGCTCAATTTTGGGTTATGGTATAGCCAAATAATTCTAGAAAAAAAGAGTTTTTAAAATTCAAAACATTGGAAAGTTATACTAACAAGAAATTCTGATTTTGAACAGGCATTTCTGGAAGCAGGTCCGCTGGACAATTTCAACTGCTTGAGGGCCTAGGATGAGAGAAAAGAAAACACTGCAGAAGGGCCTGTAGAGAAGCGGCAAAGAGAAGATGAAGCAGGACAGGCCACTGATGTCTTGGGAGAGAAGGAACATTTGAGGAAAGATGGCACTGTCCAGCCCACGCTGCCCCTCATGCCTTCACTTAAGGACTCAATGATGAACAGATAAATAAAAACATTAAATCAGCAACTGCATATTAGGTGGTGAGATGTCCAGCAGTGGGATGTGGAAGAGTAAACGACTTTCCGTCCTTGAGGGGCTCAGAACTCATGGGCATCACAGATGTTGCATGCCTGCAGGTGTCCAGGAGCAGGTCACCATGACAGGGCAGGGAGATGGCCAGAAAACTGAGCAGATGGGGGAAGGGCTTGCTTGAGAAAAATTTTTAGACATCCTCCTTATTAACATGCAGTCAGAATATTTAAAATGGAGACACGAAGATGAAAGCAAAAGAAGAAACCACTGAAGATGCCATAAACCTTGTGGCATGGTCCCTTCCTTGCTGTAGCACTTTTGTTACAGCAGCCTGAGCTGCCTAAGGCCCCATGTATTTCCTTGTCATCAGGAGGGTGCAGTGGGTGGGAGTAATTTTCTGTATGAAACAGCTAGTGGGCTGGGCTGCATCCACCCTCCCCAGCAGAAAGGAAGCCTCCACTCTGGGACTCAGCATGAGCTGGTGGAATCAGACTCTCTCCAGTTAAGGACCTTCTGTCCTGCTGGGGCCATCCACATGCTCCCTGGCCAGGGCTACTGGTGTCATTTTTACAGTTTTCTGAGGCACTTTGACAGCATCCTGACAAAGGAATGGCAGGAGACTGCTCCTTGTCATGAAAGTCACAGTACACTTTTAAGTGTATAATGAAATTGAACATAGATAACCAACAAGGACCTACTGTATAGTATAGGGAACTCTGCTCAATGTTATGTGGAGGGGAGTTTGGGGGAGAATACATATGGATGGCTGAGTTCTTTTGCTGTCCACCTGACACTGTCACAACACTGTCAATTTGCTATACTCCAATATAAAATAAAAAGTTTAAGAAAAGAAAGCTCTGAATTCTAATTATCCAAGATTCTGAATGTTTTCCTTAACTATGTCTATTCCCTTATCAGAAATTTCCATACTGGACAGATAGGTTCACAATACTGAAGTGACTCTGTGTACACACAGGTCTATATTCTATGTTTCCTACTTATTCCTATTTCATATGAATTCATTTTCCTTCTTGTAATAGCCTGGCTCTCATCCTGTAGGAACACATGCTCCTTTAGTGGTCCTTGCCAACTTCTTTAGCTATTGACATCAAATTGAAGTTTTAAACTCCTGGAGGATAAAAAAAATAATGTCCCTATTTAATCTTTTATTGTTATAGTCAGCTTGGGGGCTATTCAGTCATATCTGATGACTTTACAGAGCTACTGGATAAGAGAAAACCCCCTAATGTGATTTAACCTTGTCAGGTATCAATAGCTTCAAGGCACACACAAAAAATTATTAAGGGATTCTGAAGTTTAACAGTGTTAAGGCCAGCAATGCAATTAAACATGAGTGATTCTGAAGTTTCTTGAGACTGCGATGGAAGTATTCATGTTTTGAAGAGTGACTTCAGCAATTTTTTAAAAAAGTATTATCTAGTGTTTCAGCTCTCTTGTAAAAAATTATATTTCCAACACCAAGATCCTTTTCAATATTTATAACTTAAATACCTTAACAAATCCTGGAGTAGGAAATGGCCACACACTCCAGTATTCTTGCCTGGAAAATCCCATGGACAGAGGAGTCTGGTGGGCTGCAGTCTATGGGGTTGCAAAGAGTCAGACATGACTGAGCGACTGAGCACTCATGTACATCTTAACAAAATTATAAAAAAGAATGGGATCAGCAAAAGAGTTAAAGCATTTCTAACTCTGAATCAATTTTAAATACGTTCCTTGTAAGATCAGTGAGCTCCCAGAACCCCTGTCTCAAGCTACCAGCACTGTGAAGATACTACAGACTACGAAGCTCGGTGGAAGAGTTCAGCACCTATTCAAACACAGATATGTGCCCAAAGGGTCCCCTTATGAGAAATGCTGATTTCATTTTCTAAATCTCACATTTGTTTCCTGTCATCAAAAGGTGCCACCATCTGCAGCTGCTTTCAACAAAATGTCAAAGAATGCAAAGCAAAGCACTGTTTTCGACAAGACTTTTATGGAGAAATTCTCAGGGCCTAAATAAGACCCAGGATAACTGTGGGTGGTATTTACCTTTAAATGCACTCTTTCAAGTATATAGTAATTTTTGCAAAGTAAGTGAAATAGTTAGTATTCAGTTATTATGATAAAATATAAAGTATATGCAAAAAAATGGAAACACACTTGATCCCACAAACATTTGACGCAATTGGAGATGGAATTAGAGCTATTAACGCTGAGGATTAGCAATAGCAAACAGTGGTGTGTTGACAGGAAGTTTTGTTTACCTTTCTTGTTTCAAAGATGTTACTTGCTTCTGCCTCTCCCAGTCTCCTTAGCTCTTCGGAATCTTTATTCATTTTTATTTTTGCTCAACATACGAAATGAACATAGCAGTGATTTACTGAATTTATAAATGAGTGTTTTGGGATTGCTGAAGTTTTTCAGAAATTACTGAATACCCATAAACATACTAAATTCTGAAAACTTTGAAGTGAGAATGGACAATCCTTTATCTGTCAGATGTTTGGGTTTCTTCATGTATGCAGGCATATTATTTAATATTTCAATCATACATTTCAATTGCCTGAGTGATGAAGCAATCACAGAAAGTAGTATTATCTAAGGGATACTTATGGAGTTTAAATCCAAAATCGTTTAAACGGGAGATTATACTCGTTACACTGATGACAGTGGCATGTGATGTTGAAAGTCAGACCAGGGGTGCTGGGTGTAAGTGGTGCCAGGAGCCTCTCCCTCCACAAAGATTTCATTTCTTGCAGAAGTGAATGTGTATTCATGTCTAAATACAGACGACACAGTGGTCAGTAAGATTATGACGCTGATGTCAATACCTACTGTGCATATCTACTTAGCACATGTGTAAGTTCTCTCTTGTTCTCCGGGGCCTTTCTAGGGTCCTCACCCAGCAAACTGGGGCTGCGAAGATCGTGTGGATGTACCCAAGAGAGGGTGATGACCCAGGAGATGTAGACCTCGCCCAGCTTTCATTTAGCTGTTAACAGCTACAGACTGCCTTTCCTAAAGTAAATAGAAGGGGTGCTTACCTAATGGTAATGAATTGATGCCTTACAATTAGAACCTATTTTCCAAGCTTAGACCCATCACCCTGCATGTGTGTCATTACAGTCATTGTGCTGCATTATAATTGTACATTCACTCCTGATAATAAGTCTGTGCATCTCCAGTGCCTGATCTAAGGCTTGGCACATATAAACTGTCTAGTAAGGGGCTGGGTGACAGAAGGGCTTAAAGGCCACACAGGAAGTGAGTAAGGGAAATAAGCGGCACTCTAGCTGGATTTGTAGGAACTTTCAACCCTGTTTACAGGGAACTTTGTGCATCCTGTTAAACGAGATGAATCAAGGCCTTTCATTTCAGTTTGTTCTACCCAATCCCTCTGCTTCTCTTTCCATAGTGAGCTAACAAATGTCAACAAGCGATGAATCGTCCGGGATGACTGATCATTTGATCATGTTTTCTTGTTTTCCCTGTACGTACAAAAGACTCTTTAAGGGGACACAAGTGATGGAAGTGAGAATGGACAATCCTTTATCTGTCAGATGTTTGGGTTTCTTCATGTATGCAGGCATATTATTTAATATTTCAATCATACATTTCAATTGCCTGAGTGATGAAGCAATCACAGAAAGTAGTATTATCTAAGGGATACTTATGGAGTTTAAATCCAAAATCGTTTAAACGGGAGATTATACTCGTTACACTGATGACAGTGGCATGTGATGTTGAAAGTCAGACCAGGGGTGCTGGGTGTAAGTGGTGCCAGGAGCCTCTCCCTCCACAAAGATTTCATTTCTTGCAGAAGTGAATGTGTATTCATGTCTAAATACAGACGACACAGTGGTCAGTAAGATTATGACGCTGATGTCAATACCTACTGTGCATATCTACTTAGCACATGTGTAAGTTCTCTCTTGTTCTCCGGGGCCTTTCTAGGGTCCTCACCCAGCAAACTGGGGCTGCGAAGATCGTGTGGATGTACCCAAGAGAGGGTGATGACCCAGGAGATGTAGACCTCGCCCAGCTTTCATTTAGCTGTTAACAGCTACAGACTGCCTTTCCTAAAGTAAATAGAAGGGGTGCTTACCTAATGGTAATGAATTGATGCCTTACAATTAGAACCTATTTTCCAAGCTTAGACCCATCACCCTGCATGTGTGTCATTACAGTCATTGTGCTGCATTATAATTGTACATTCACTCCTGATAATAAGTCTGTGCATCTCCAGTGCCTGATCTAAGGCTTGGCACATATAAACTGTCTAGTAAGGGGCTGGGTGACAGAAGGGCTTAAAGGCCACACAGGAAGTGAGTAAGGGAAATAAGCGGCACTCTAGCTGGATTTGTAGGAACTTTCAACCCTGTTTACAGGGAACTTTGTGCATCCTGTTAAACGAGATGAATCAAGGCCTTTCATTTCAGTTTGTTCTACCCAATCCCTCTGCTTCTCTTTCCATAGTGAGCTAACAAATGTCAACAAGCGATGAATCGTCCGGGATGACTGATCATTTGATCATGTTTTCTTGTTTTCCCTGTACGTACAAAAGACTCTTTAAGGGGACACAAGTGATGGAAGTGAGCATATGCTGTTCACAGTGACATAGCTCACTGTTCCTATTAGGAAAGTTTGGAGCATGACCTCCAGCTGAGAGTTTGTGTGGCCACTTCCTGCAATGATTCCACACTTAGACACCATGTGTTTTTCCCTCTCTCATAATGCAGCAGTGGCTCTCAACCCTGAGAACCAGGGGGATCCAGGAAGTCTTGGGAAGATATGTATGCCTGAGGCCCAAGCCAAAGCAACTGAATGAGTGTCTCAGGTATAGGTGCGAGCTGTCCACCTGACTGTCATGCACAGTGAGTACAGCATGCAGGAGAGCTTGCAGGGTAAGTTACCCTCTTACACCCTGCACACTTAACAGGATGGTTTCGGTGAGCAGTTTTCTAAAGGCAATGCCCTGCACTCGTGCACTCAATCAATGCTGAGTGTTCTCTCACACTCCAGCTGCTTCCATGAGACTCCTGACAGTTTACACCTGAGGCCACATGTCACACACCTTCTCCAGGGGTACAGCATGAAGCAGGCTGTGAGGCTCCCCGGGGAAGCGGGGGCAGTGGGATATCACGGAACAGTCTAATAGGTGATAGCCAAGGCTAAGACTGTGGAGAATTAACTGGTATTCTTAGAAGGACTTTTGCAATGAAAAGAAAATTTGCAAACTATTTCAAACATTTTAATACTAATCTCTGGGTGGAATTTTCCTGTATTTAATTATGAATTCCCTAACTATCCTTCCTAGTTATGTATTAACCCACATATTCATGTACATAAATATAAGCAAAGATAAATTCTTCAATGGCTGAACAAGTGACTACACGTAAAATAATTCATCATGTTGTAGTTCATTCAGTCGAACTCTTTGTCAACCCATGGACTGCAGCACACCAGGCTTCCTTGCCCTTCACTATCTCCCCAAGTTTGCTCAAACTCACATTCATTGACTCAGTGTTGCCATCCAATCATCTCATCCTTTGTTGCCCCCTTCTCTTGCCCTTAATATTTCCCAGTATCATGGTCTTTGCCAATGAGTCAACTCTTCCCATCAGTGGTCAAAGTATTGGAGTTTCAGCATCAGCATCACTCCTTCCAATGAATATTCAGGGTCAATCTCCTTTAGGATTGACTGGTTTGATCTCTCTGCTGTCCAAGAGACTTGCAAGAGTCTTCCCTAGGCACACAGTTGAAAGGCATCGATTCTTCGGTGCTCAGCCTTCTTTATGGTCCAACTCTCACGTCCATACATGACTACTTGAAAAAACATAGCTTTGGCTATACAGACCTTTGTCAGCAAAGTGGTGTCTCTACTTTTTATATACTGTCTAGGTTTGTCATAGATTTTCTTCCAAGGAAAAAGCACCTTTTAATTTCATGGCTGCAGTCATCATCCACAGTGATTTTGGAGCCCAAGAAAATAAAATCTGTCATTGTTTTCAATTTTTCCCCATCTATTTGCCATGAAGTGACTGGAACAGATACCATGATTTTAGTTTTTTAAATGCTGAGTCTCAAGTCCTTTTTCACTTTCTTCTTTCAACTTCATCAAGAGGTTCTTTAATTCCTCTTTGCTTTCTGCCATTAGGGTGGAGTCACCTGCATATATGAGATTGTTGATATTTTTCCCCAGCAATCTTGATTCCAGCTTGTGACCTATCTAGCTGGCATTTTACATGATTTCTTCTGCACAGAAGTTAAATAAGTAGGGTGACAATTTAAGGCCTTGATGTACTCCTTTCCCAATTTTGAACTAGACTGTTGTTCTATGTGCAGTTGTAACTGCTGCTTCTTGTCCTGCACACAGGTTTCTCAGGAAGCAGGTAGGATTGTCAGATATTCCTATCTCTTTAAGAATTTTCCACATATTCATGTACATAAATATAAGCAAAGATAAATTCTTCAATGGCTGAACAAGTGACTACACGTAAAATAATTCATCATGTTGTAGTTCATTCAGTCGAACTCTTTGTCAACCCATGGACTGCAGCACACCAGGCTTCCTTGCCCTTCACTATCTCCCCAAGTTTGCTCAAACTCACATGCATTGACTCAGTGTTGCCATCCAATCATCTCATCCTTTGTTGCCCCCTTCTCTTGCCCTTAATATTTCCCAGTATCATGGTCTTTGCCAATGAGTCAACTCTTCCCATCAGTGGTCAAAGTATTGGAGTTTCAGCATCAGCATCACTCCTTCCAATGAATATTCAGGGTCAATCTCCTTTAGGATTGACTGGTTTGATCTCTCCGCTGTCCAAGAGACTTGCAAGAGTCTTCCCTAGGCACACAGTTGAAAGGCATCGATTCTTCGGTGCTCAGCCTTCTTTATGGTCCAACTCTCACGTCCATACATGACTACTTGAAAAAACATAGCTTTGGCTATACAGACCTTTGTCAGCAAAGTGGTGTCTCTACTTTTTATATACTGTCTAGGTTTGTCATAGATTTTCTTCCAAGGAAAAAGCACCTTTTAATTTCATGGCTGCAGTCATCATCCACAGTGATTTTGGAGCCCAAGAAAATAAAATCTGTCATTGTTTTCAATTTTTCCCCATCTATTTGCCATGAAGTGACTGGAACAGATACCATGATTTTAGTTTTTTAAATGCTGAGTCTCAAGTCCTTTTTCACTTTCTTCTTTCAACTTCATCAAGAGGTTCTTTAATTCCTCTTTGCTTTCTGCCATTAGGGTGGAGTCACCTGCATATATGAGATTGTTGATATTTTTCCCCAGCAATCTTGATTCCAGCTTGTGACCTATCTAGCTGGCATTTTACATGATTTCTTCTGCACAGAAGTTAAATAAGTAGGGTGACAATTTAAGGCCTTGATGTACTCCTTTCCCAATTTTGAACTAGACTGTTGTTCTATGTGCAGTTGTAACTGCTGCTTCTTGTCCTGCACACAGGTTTCTCAGGAAGCAGGTAGGATTGTCAGATATTCCTATCTCTTTAAGAATTTTCCAGTTTGTTGTGGTCCACACAGGCTCTAGTGTACAAGCTTTAGTGCAGTCAGTGAAGCAGAAGTTTTTTTTTTTTTTTTTTTTTGGCCACTTCTCTTGGTCTTTCATTTCTCTATTTTCATCCGTCTTTGTTCTTTGGCCCGTGTGGGCCTCCCATCGCAGTGGCCTCTGTTGTCGCAGAGCACTGGCTCTGAGCGCATGCGCTCCAGAGCTCCGGCTCGGTAATTGGACACATCAGTCCAGCTGCTCCGTGGCACGTGGGATCTTTCCAGGCCAGGGATTGAACCGGCACCCCTTGCACTGCAAGGTGGTGTCCTTACCCACTGGACCACCAGGGAAGCCCCATGATTCTTTTTTATTTTACTTTTTACTTTTACAGCATTTTGTTGTTTATAGATATGTATAATCCCAGATTAGTCTATGTATATCCCCCCCACCCCACCCCTCCAGGCCGTCGCACTGCGCCCCTGCAGGATCCCCTATTCCCACAGCACAATGACAATAACTATCTTTTTTCTGATTTTTTAAAGATTCCCTTGCTTTTTCTATGATTCAGTGTGCGTTGGCAATTTGGTCTCTGGTTCCCTTGCCTTTCCTAAACCCAGCTTGTTCATCTCGAATTTCTCCATTCACATACTGCTGAAGCCTAGCTTAAAGGATCTTGAGCACTACCTTGCTACCATGTGAAATGACTGCGATTGTGTAGCAGTTTGAGCATTCTTTGGCATTGCAATGAAAACTGACCTTTTTCAGCCCTGTGGCCACTGCTGAGTTTCCCAAACTTGATGGCATATTGAATGCAGCACTTTAACAGAATCATCTATTAGGATCTGAAATAGTTCAGCTGGAATTCCATCACCTCCCCTAGGTTTGTCTATAGTAATGCTTCCTAAGGCCCACTTGACTCACACACCAGGATGTCTGACTCTAAGTGAGTGATCACACCAGCATGGTTATCTGGGTCATTAAGACCTTTTCCGCATAGTTGTTCTATGTATTCTTGCCACCTCTTCTTATCTCTACTGCTCGATACAGTTTTTGTCCTTTACTGTGCCCATCTTTACATGAAATGTTCCCTTGGTACTTCTAAGTTCCTTGAAGAAATCTCTAGCCTTTCCCAGTCTATCGTTTTCCTCTATTTCTTGGCACTGTTGACTTAGGGAAGCTTTCTTATCTGTTCTTGCTATTCTTTGGAACTCTGCATTCAGACGGGTTTCCTTTCCTCTTTGGCCTTTTGCTTTTCCTCTTTTCTCAGCTGTAAGGCATCCTCAGACAACCATTTTGCCTTGTTGCATTTATTTTTCTTGAGGATGATTTTGGCTACTGCCTCCTGTAGAATGTTACAAACCTCTGCCCATAGTTTTTCAGGCACTCTGCCTATCAGATCTAATCCTTTGAATCTATCTGACACTTTCAGTGTATAATCCTAGGGATCTGATTTAGGTCATACCTGAATGGCTTAGTGGTTTTTCCTGCTTTCCATTATTGGAAAATTCCTGCCTGAATTTTCCAATAATGAACTCATGATATGACAACAGTCAGCTCCTGGTCTTTTGCTCACTGTATAGAGCTTCTGCATCTTCGGCTACAGAGACCACGTGGTGATGTCCATGTGTACAGTCATCTTTTGTGTTGTTGGAAGAGGGTATCTGCTATGGTCAGTGCACTCTCTTTGCAAATCTCTGTTAGCCTTTGCTCTGCTTCATTCTGAACTTCCAAGGCCAAACTTGACTGTCACTTCAGGTATCTCTTGACTTCCTAATTTTGCTTTCCATATCCTATGGTGAAAAGGTCATCTTTTCTCAGTATTAGTTCTAAAAGGTCTTGTAGGTCTTCACAGAACCGTTGAACTTCAGCTTCTTCAGCATTAGTGGTTGGGGCATAGACTTGAATTACTGTGATGCTGAATACTTTGCCTTGGAAACGAACCAAGATTATTCTATCATTTTTAAGATCGCACCCACGTACAGCATTTCAGACTCTTTGGTAGACTATGAGGTATACTCCATTTCTTCTAAGGGATTCTTGCCCTCAGTAGTAAATATAACGTTCATCTGAATTAAATTCACCTACTCCGGTCCAGTTTAATTCACTGGTTCCTAAAATGTCAATTTCACTCTTGCCATCTCCTGTTTGACCACTTTCAATTTCTCTCGATTTATGGACCTAATATTCTGGGTTCCTATGCAATACTGTTTGCTCATACTTTGCATCTCTAGCCTTTCCCAGTCTATCGTTTTCCTCTATTTCTTGGCACTGTTGACTTAGGGAAGCTTTCTTATCTGTTCTTGCTATTCTTTGGAACTCTGCATTCAGACGGGTTTCCTTTCCTCTTTGGCCTTTTGCTTTTCCTCTTTTCTCAGCTGTAAGGCATCCTCAGACAACCATTTTGCCTTGTTGCATTTATTTTTCTTGAGGATGATTTTGGCTACTGCCTCCTGTAGAATGTTACAAACCTCTGCCCATAGTTTTTCAGGCACTCTGCCTATCAGATCTAATCCTTTGAATCTATCTGACACTTTCAGTGTATAATCCTAGGGATCTGATTTAGGTCATACCTGAATGGCTTAGTGGTTTTTCCTGCTTTCCATTATTGGAAAATTCCTGCCTGAATTTTCCAATAATGAACTCATGATATGACAACAGTCAGCTCCTGGTCTTTTGCTCACTGTATAGAGCTTCTGCATCTTCGGCTACAGAGACCACGTGGTGATGTCCATGTGTACAGTCATCTTTTGTGTTGTTGGAAGAGGGTATCTGCTATGGTCAGTGCACTCTCTTTGCAAATCTCTGTTAGCCTTTGCTCTGCTTCATTCTGAACTTCCAAGGCCAAACTTGACTGTCACTTCAGGTATCTCTTGACTTCCTAATTTTGCTTTCCATATCCTATGGTGAAAAGGTCATCTTTTCTCAGTATTAGTTCTAAAAGGTCTTGTAGGTCTTCACAGAACCGTTGAACTTCAGCTTCTTCAGCATTAGTGGTTGGGGCATAGACTTGAATTACTGTGATGCTGAATACTTTGCCTTGGAAACGAACCAAGATTATTCTATCATTTTTAAGATCGCACCCACGTACAGCATTTCAGACTCTTTGGTAGACTATGAGGTATACTCCATTTCTTCTAAGGGATTCTTGCCCTCAGTAGTAAATATAACGTTCATCTGAATTAAATTCACCTACTCCGGTCCAGTTTAATTCACTGGTTCCTAAAATGTCAATTTCACTCTTGCCATCTCCTGTTTGACCACTTTCAATTTCTCTCGATTTATGGACCTAATATTCTGGGTTCCTATGCAATACTGTTCTTTACAGCATCAGACTTTACTTTCACCACCAGACACATTCACAACTGGGAGTCATTTCCAATTTGGCTCAGTCTCTTCATTCTTACTAGAGCTATTTCTCTACTTTTCTCCAGCAGCATATTGGGTACCTACTGACCTGGGGGATTCGTCTTTCCGCCTTATGCTGAAGTGGTTTGCCATTCCCTTCTCCAGTAGACCACGTTTTGTCAGAACTCTCCACCACCCGTCTTTGGTGGCCCTACATGGCATGGCTCATGGTTTCACTGAATTATAAAAGGTTATAAAACCTAATGGTCACCTCTTTCAAGAGGACTTGTGCTACAAGCTGTGCCTCATAGGACTGTTGCTGTCCCTGTCCCCACAGCAGGCCACTACTGACCCACATTTCTACATGAGGCCCTCAAACACTCATAGCAGGTCTGGCTCAATCTCTTGTGGGGGTCACTGCTCCTTTCCTGGGGTCCTGGTGCACACAAGGTTTTATTTGTGCTCTCCAAGAGAGGTGGGTATGAGGCTTCTTTTTTTTTTTTTAAAGATTTATTTATTTATTTTGGGCGGGGGTCGGGTTGGGGAGGGAGGGGAGCGGGCTGGCCACTTCTATTGGTCTTTCTCTATTTTCATTCGTCTTTGTTCTTTGGCTCCTGTGGGCCTCCCATCGTGGTGGCCTCTGTCCTCGCAGAGCGCCGGCTCTGGGCGCATGCGCGCCAGAGCTCTGGCTCAGTAATTGGACACATCGGTCCAGCCGCTCTGCAGCACGTGGGATCTTCCCAGGCCAGGGATCGAACCGGCGCCCCTTGCACTGCAAGGCGGTGTCCTTACCCACTGGACCACCAGGGGAAGCCCGAGGTTTGATTTTAAATGTGATTTGCACCTCCCTACCATCCTGTTGTGGCTTCTCCTTTGTCCTTGGGCATGGGGCTATTTTTTTTTTTTTTTTTTGTGGGTTTCAACATCTTTCTGTTAATGGCTGTCCAGCAGCTAGTTGTGATTTTGGTGTTCTCCAAGGAGAAGATGAGCATACCTCCTTCCACTCTGCCATTCCCCAGATCTCCTGTTAAATTTCTAGTTAGTCTGCTGCTTATTTCAACCAGTACTCCAAATTCACATTAGTTTGATTTTGGCCTTTCCTGCTTTTTTATCATTAAGATCATTCTTGATCATGGATTTCAGCAAACTTATTATCTGTGCTTGTTTTGAGGCAATTCCTATTCACAACTTTTGGGAGTCATTTCCAATTTGGCTCAGTCTCTTCATTCTTACTAGAGCTATTTCTCTACTTTTCTCCAGCAGCATATTGGGTACCTACTGACCTGGGATTCGTCTTTCCGCCTTATGCTGAAGTGGTTTGCCATTCCCTTCTCCAGTAGACCACGTTTTGTCAGAACTCTCCACCACCCGTCTTTGGTGGCCCTACATGGCATGGCTCATGGTTTCACTGAATTATAAAAGGTTATAAAACCTAATGGTCACCTCTTTCAAGAGGACTTGTGCTACAAGCTGTGCCTCATAGGACTGTTGCTGTCCCTGTCCCCACAGCAGGCCACTACTGACCCACATTTCTACATGAGGCCCTCAAACACTCATAGCAGGTCTGGCTCAATCTCTTGTGGGGGTCACTGCTCCTTTCCTGGGGTCCTGGTGCACACAAGGTTTTATTTGTGCTCTCCAAGAGAGGTGGGTATGAGGCTTCTTTTTTTTTTTTTAAAGATTTATTTATTTATTTTGGGCGGGGGTCGGGTTGGGGAGGGAGGGGAGCGGGCTGGCCACTTCTATTGGTCTTTCTCTATTTTCATTCGTCTTTGTTCTTTGGCTCCTGTGGGCCTCCCATCGTGGTGGCCTCTGTCCTCGCAGAGCGCCGGCTCTGGGCGCATGCGCGCCAGAGCTCTGGCTCAGTAATTGGACACATCGGTCCAGCCGCTCTGCAGCACGTGGGATCTTCCCAGGCCAGGGATCGAACCGGCGCCCCTTGCACTGCAAGGCGGTGTCCTTACCCACTGGACCACCAGGGGAAGCCCGAGGTTTGATTTTAAATGTGATTTGCACCTCCCTACCATCCTGTTGTGGCTTCTCCTTTGTCCTTGGGCATGGGGCTATTTTTTTTTTTTTTTTTTTGTGGGTTTCAACATCTTTCTGTTAATGGCTGTCCAGCAGCTAGTTGTGATTTTGGTGTTCTCCAAGGAGAAGATGAGCATACCTCCTTCCACTCTGCCATTCCCCAGATCTCCTGTTAAATTTCTAGTTAGTCTGCTGCTTATTTCAACCAGTACTCCAAATTCACATTAGTTTGATTTTGGCCTTTCCTGCTTTTTTATCATTAAGATCATTCTTGATCATGGATTTCAGCAAACTTATTATCTGTGCTTGTTTTAAGAATATATGAGAAATGAATGTACTAAACTCTGTTAACACTACCTGTAACTGAACTTTTGTTTTGTTTTGTTTTTGTATTTTCATGTACTTTTAAAAAATTTTTATTTTACTTTTTACTTTTACAGAGTTTTGTTGTTTACAGATATGCATGATCCCAGATTAGTCATATGTATATCTCCCCAATCCCACCCCTCCAGGCCATCGCACAGCACCCCTGCAGGATCCCCCTTTCTCACAGCGCAATGATAATAGCTATTTATTTCACATATGATAGTATAGGTTTTCATGCTACTTCCTTTACACCTCCCACCCACTGTTCATTCCCCACGATGTCCATATGTCTACTGTCCATGTCTGTAACTGAACTTTAAGAGTAATCTCTGTGGTCAGTTAAATTCTACTTTTGCCTAGAAAGCTAAAGGCATATTACTGTTTAACACAGACATCAACACTGATCCTGAAAAGCATGCACTGTCCTTTCTTCTATTCTGTATAGGTATACAGAGCACCTTTCAGACTGCCCACAACAGCCTTTGAAATCCTGTGAGTATTTTCCTTTCCCTTACTAGTGGAAATATTTATGTTCCACATTTTTGTTCATACTTCACTCTAAATGCCTTTCATGTGCCTCTCTTTCAACCGACATAATATACAGAGTGTGGCTCAAAACTCATGTGCAAAGTGGCTTCCATGGCCCTGTATCATTTTATGTTCCCAGAAGACTCTCTGCAGGTGAGTTTGGTCTATCTGCCTACTTTCCAGTGTGTTGATAATCTCCGTGATTTTTGGGTCATTTTTGTATCTCAGAGTTTACCCTACGGCTGGCACAAAAGAGATGCTCAACCCTATTTAACCTGCTTAGAGAAATGATGAATTCTCAGATGGACATCCTTTCCTGCTCACTAAGCAGTCCTGGCACTAATCTGCCTACTCCTGCTGTCTCTGCTCTACACAGAACCTCTCTATATTTTAAATTTATCAGTCACTGCTCGCTGGAGAGGCAGTCATTTCTGTCTGTTGGGGTGGGTGGAGGTGGCCTGGGGGCCAGGAGAAGGCATGCACTGTGTAAAGGCTGGGTGGCTGCACTCTTGTTGCCCAGAGGCATTTAGCATGGGATGTTCAGAGCATAAAGGGCCTCTCTTATAAGCTGCCCCTTTGGTGGAACAGGCTTCACAGAGATGTACTGGTTCTTTAACAGAATCACCTGCTGACAACTACTTTACGCTGTTAGCAGAAAAATACCTCATAATGAGGGGCCATTATAGTATCTTCTGGGTCCTTGGGGTCGGCTGTCTGGAAATGAGTTTCCTCTCCTGGACACATGGCTTCTGAGCACATCAGCTTAGGGGGCCTGGGAAGTGCTAACTGCCAAATTCCAAGACTTGGTCCCTCTCTCCCTCCTGACAAGAAATCAGAACTGCCCTTCCTTCCCCATCTGCTGATGGCGAATCTGTAGTCTCTCGTCACGAAGACAGAGCTTATGGCTCAGGCTGACTTGGATGTGAAAGTTCTCTGCTAATCCTCTAAGTGGGTTCTCCAAGAGCTTAAGTTCTCTTGAGAAGCCAGTATGAGCTGCCTCCTCCTTGCCTCATCCCGGTATTACTTGGTGCCCTAAGCACAGATTAAAGGCAGCATGGGAAGTAATGAAACCAGCCTGTTTTGCAGCCATCAGGGTAAATATAAGACATTAAATTTAAAAAATATAGATAATAGGTTTAAAATACTGTCCCTGAATACAGCACAATGAATGGGATTTCTCCCTTTTCTGACTTACTTGACTCCATCCTTCTGCTCCCTGGTCCTGGGTCTGCACCGTGTAGGCAGAGAGACTGTACCGGCCCCCTTTGTCCTTCTGTTCTGCTAGGACCCTAGGACTGAGGTGCTGCCCTCGTGGTGAGGGTCTCCTTGCTGAGGTCTACAGACTCAATACTGCTCTCTTCCAGAGACTGCCTCACAGACCCTCTGGAAACCACAGGTCACCAGCTCTCTGGCCACTCTCAGCGCAGTCCACGTGACTGGAAACCAGCCACGGTCCTCTCTGAGGGGCAGTGAGGGAGAGAAGGAGCCCTGTTCCAGGGCAAGGAAAGCAAATGCTCCCTCTTCCTCTCCTCTCCTCTCCTGCCAACTCTGCCTCTTTCTGGCAGCAGGCATTTTCTGTCGGGAACAAAATTCTTAAGGCCGTGCCTGCACTTTTCAAACATTTCTTAAGCATTTTTAAACATGTTAGGCACAAAATTTGCCCCCTACTGTTCATGAAGAGACTCCTGTTAAGTTATGAACGAGTTTCTGAGCCAGGACGAGCCTGTCTGCGGGGGTTGGGGCACAGAAGGTGCAGCCCAGACAACTAACTCATCAGTGCATCTCGAGACTGTCTTTTGTTGTGGAGCCAAGGACTGGCTCCAAGTGCACAGAGGCTCATGGGGATACTGAGACAGGTGAGATGGGCGGGGGGAGCACCTGTGGGCAGGGAGACCAGGCGCCTGTCTCTTAGAACTGACATAACCGCCCTTTCCAACATCTTCCTTCCTTCCCAGGGTGTAAAGACTAGAGTCACACAGAAGAAAGGCACAGGCACTGTGTGGTCAGTGACCCTGTTAGGTCCTAGTCCTTTAGAAAGACAGGGCTTGCCCTGGTCCTCGGAGTGACAGAATTCATAGCCAATAGGAATATGGTGTTGAGGTTGTCTGATTGATTTCATCTTGAAAAATACTTGGGAAATTCCACAACTACCGGTCTTATCAAAAAGAAGTTAAAAACTCACAAATTATATGTTGCTACTCTAATCTTTTTAACTTCATAATGTGTCTCTTGAATATATAAATATATATATGTTCAAGATGGACAGTGTATATGTGTTTGTATGTCTTTGTTTTGATTTTATTCTAACAGCATTCAGTCTATATACATCTAATAAAGTATCATTCTGCAATTTTGTTTAATATTTTATTCCTAAAATTTGCATGCTATTCCTAACATTTGAATAATTCGTTATTTGTTTTCAAGAATTAAAAATATCAAAAATGTAATCAATCAGCTAGATCTGTTATTTTATTTCCATGATAATATTTGCCTAAGAACCAATTTAACTATGCAAATACATGTAAACTTTACATCCAGAACTTCCATTTAATTTTAATAAGTAAGTTAGTAGACAAAAATCATATATTGTTGAATTAAAAGGATTATGAATGAAAAATGAAACAGTGATTATCTCTCGAGATGTTTTTATTATTTAATTACATTGTTATGAACTGAAATGAGAAAGGCAGTGAAAAAACTGAGCTGATTCAGTCAAATTAAACACTCTAGGTGTAAAATTCCTATTAGCAATTTGCTACAAAGACCAAACCACTCTCTAAACATTAACAACTGCATAACTGTTTTGGCCATTTTCTGTTAATTTTAGTTAAATTTAATTCTAGTTTTATAATACAGTTTTAGAACTTTGAGCTCCTAAAAAGAAGACCCTTACTGAGTATTCTTTAAAAACACTAAATATTTAATGAGTACTCATAAAACAGTCATTTACTCTAAAGCTTCCGGAAAAGAATTCTCCCAACATTTATAAAGTTTTAAGTGAAAATGCTCTGCAAACTCCATTGTAGACTACAGAACTCATAACACAGCTACGGATTTCAAAGGGGAAAGGCTGTCAGAAGCAGCAGTTACTGACCAGTAGGCTGTGGTCGGGGCTATGCAGGCCGCTCCCATGGCCTGTCTACATGGGCCTGCTCTTTTAAGGCTGGCGGGCTGCAGGCTTTCCTGCATGGACTCTTAGTGAGCTCACAAGGCCAGGCTGTCACCAGACACACTGACTGCAAACACAGCCCCAGGCTCATTTTCCTACATAATGATAAAAGAGAAGTCATAAAAGAGAAACTCAGGGACACCAATATATGCCAGAGTCATGTGGGCTTTCAAGATTTAACCAACCCTGAGATAGGCTGGTTAATTAAGTATAAATCTGGCATTTTCTTTCTGTTTTAAAATGTACTTTGTGCTGCAGGGTGGGAGTAACATTCTTTTCATGTGATGTTTTCCAGTCTGAGCTTTGCTACCTCGTTCATTTTGTTTTGTGCCTAAAATACTGTGTATTTAATAGTATGAAGGTAGTTTCTTTACATGTGGTTCTTTACACAAAACTCCCCACAGTCTACATTAAGGTACAATATTACCATAACTCTAAAACAGAATCTGTTATAAGTCACATAATTAGGTTCACACCAGCTTTTGTGCAGAGACAGACAGAGACACTAACCAAATACACACAGCAACTGCAAAACGCACTAGCAGTTACAAAACTTGCAACCTGAGAAAACGTTTGTCTGGGAAACAGATATCAGTGTTGTTTTTGGATCTGTTGCTACGTATGATGTGTCTACTCCATTTAAAAAAATTTTTTTCATCTACTTCATTTTTAAACCATTTTTGATTATCTGTATTTATAGCTGCTGTTGAATGAGCCAATGCCAATTATAATTCTTTTCAAACCTAAAGACCATAAAAACAAATGTCCAGCAGGAGAAAGGAAGGTTCATTTTGCTCTTAGAACCAGACTACCAGTCTCGAAGGACATAAACAAGAAGTGACAAATCCTCCCCTTTCCAGACCCAGCGAGGCTCCCTCCTGTGACCTCCACAACAAGCAAAGGCTTCCTGATAAAAGGCTTCCTTTTCAGTTCACTTCAGTTCAGTAGCTCACTTGTGTCTGTCTCTTTACGACCTCATGGACTGCAGCAAACCAGGCTTCCCTGTCTTTCACTATCTACCAAAGCATGCTCAGAACTACATCCATTGAGTTGATGATGCCATCCAACCGTCTCATCCTCTGTCACCCACTTCTCCTTCTGCTTTCTATTTTCCCCAGCATCAGGGTCTTTTCCAGTGAGTAGTCTCTTTGCATCAGGTGGCCAAAGGATTTAAGTGTCAGCTTCAAATTCCTTTTACATTATGTGTAATTCTAATTCTTTACCATCTGAGTCAAACAGGGAAGAGAAACAAGGGCCACTGTACTTGTGGACGTGTGCCCAGAGCCAGCACAGGCGATCCCATATTCCCTAGAATGGTTCACTTCCCGCCCCAGCTCAAAGGATGCTGCTACCTTCTTCCCACACTGAGATCCCTTCACCTTGGCATTGCTCCTGTCCTCATAAAAGTGCTTTATCGAGAGATCCTTCACCTTCTTCACCTGTGATGAAGGTATTTTTTTCTTTAAAACATGTGGTTCTTTACACAAAACTCCCCACAGTCTACATTAAGGTACAATATTACCATAACTCTAAAACAGAATCTGTTATAAGTCACATAATTAGGTTCACACCAGCTTTTGTGCAGAGACAGACAGAGACACTAACCAAATACACACAGCAACTGCAAAACGCACTAGCAGTTACAAAACTTGCAACCTGAGAAAACGTTTGTCTGGGAAACAGATATCAGTGTTGTTTTTGGATCTGTTGCTACGTATGATGTGTCTACTCCATTTAAAAAAATTTTTTTCATCTACTTCATTTTTAAACCATTTTTGATTATCTGTATTTATAGCTGCTGTTGAATGAGCCAATGCCAATTATAATTCTTTTCAAACCTAAAGACCATAAAAACAAATGTCCAGCAGGAGAAAGGAAGGTTCATTTTGCTCTTAGAACCAGACTACCAGTCTCGAAGGACATAAACAAGAAGTGACAAATCCTCCCCTTTCCAGACCCAGCGAGGCTCCCTCCTGTGACCTCCACAACAAGCAAAGGCTTCCTGATAAAAGGCTTCCTTTTCAGTTCACTTCAGTTCAGTAGCTCACTTGTGTCTGTCTCTTTACGACCTCATGGACTGCAGCAAACCAGGCTTCCCTGTCTTTCACTATCTACCAAAGCATGCTCAGAACTACATCCATTGAGTTGATGATGCCATCCAACCGTCTCATCCTCTGTCACCCACTTCTCCTTCTGCTTTCTATTTTCCCCAGCATCAGGGTCTTTTCCAGTGAGTAGTCTCTTTGCATCAGGTGGCCAAAGGATTTAAGTGTCAGCTTCAAATTCCTTTTACATTATGTGTAATTCTAATTCTTTACCATCTGAGTCAAACAGGGAAGAGAAACAAGGGCCACTGTACTTGTGGACGTGTGCCCAGAGCCAGCACAGGCGATCCCATATTCCCTAGAATGGTTCACTTCCCGCCCCAGCTCAAAGGATGCTGCTACCTTCTTCCCACACTGGAGAGATCCCTTCACCTTGGCATTGCTCCTGTCCTCATAAAAAGTGCTTTATCAGAGAGACAATGCCTTCACTGCTTCTATCACCCTGTGTGCTGAGCTCCTGGAATGAAGAGCCACTTAAAACACTAATTTAATGGGTACATAAGAGAGCTATAAAACTAGCAGTGTGGATGTGTGTCTCCAAGTGTGCACACGTGCTGTGGACTCTGACCCTTGACAAAATGAATGCTTTCACAGTCCCTGAAAACTGGCTGTATGTATTGATAAACCTGCCTCATAATTTCCTATTCTATGATAAGCACACACGCATTACAACAGAAAGTTACTTTTGTATTTGTAATGTGACGTGGGGACTCCGAGGAGATGGACTCCTTATAACATGGAGCAGAGTCCATGGGGGAGGTAGGTGGGGGCGAGACCTGGCGTCCTGTTTTGTACCCTTAATGGGAGGAGAGGAAAGTATTTTTCAGAAATGATCCCACTTTAGAAATGGCTCTGCCTGCAAACCCTAAAAACATGCAGATATGTATATTTTAGATTCTTTTTTTTTTTTTTTTTTATCCTTTCGGGTGCTTCCATAAAGGGTTTGTTTCTCCAGAGGAGTATCAGGATGCTTTTACTGAAGGATGAGAACCCAGACTTTTGAGATAATGTGCACAGTGATACTTAATTCTGTTTCTTTGTTTTGCAAAAAATACAAATGTAATGAAAACTTGTCCTTTGTTTTTCTAGAAGAAACAATTTTGAAACCATACTGAACTGCATTGTAGAAATCTTTCATTCTGTGATCTTATAAGGTGAAGGTCATCTGATGTCAGAATGAGACATAATGAGGAATATTCTCCCTCCTTCTCTACTACCCCAACCTTCTTCCTTCATGTGGGAAAAACAAAGGGTGAGAATGCACTGTGAGATGGATTTCTGTGAACCCCTTGTTTTCATCCCAGGAATGTGCTGGGGAGACAGTGCTCTAACAGCACTTGTGACTTCCTCAACTGGCGATGAACAGGTGTTCAGGATGCTGAACCAAGGTTTTGCTTGAGCCTCAAGTTTAGGTCACAATTTTCTGTATTATAGAAATAACCAATGTGTTAATCTTGAAATTTCCCAGAAGATACATTTGGGTCAGGTGGTTGGCTGTGAACACTCTCCAGCATCACTTAAAGAGCAGTCAATAGGACACTTTCAATTCTAAACCTTCTTATGTATGTGGTGATCCTCTGCCCCTTGGAAATCTATGTGTGGTTGTTGTTGCTCAGTTGCTAACTCAGGTCTGACTCTTCGTGACCCCATGAACTGCAGCACACCAGGCTTCCCTGTCATTCACTAGCTCCTTGAGTTTGCTGAAACTCATGTTTGACCTTTTTTCATGGTCCAACTCTCATGTCTATACATGACTACTGGGAAAACCATAGCTTTGATTATATGGGTCTTTGTTGGACAAGTGGTATCTCTGCTTTTTAATACACTGTTTAGGTTTGTCATAGCTTTTCTTCCAAGTAGCAAGCATCTTTTAATTTCATGGCTGCAGTCACTGTCTGCAGTGATTTTGTAGCCCAAGAATATGAAATCTAATGCTGTTTACCTTTTCCTCCATCTATTTGCCAGGAAGTGATAGGACTGGATGCCATGATCTTCATGTTTTGAATGCTGATCTTTTTCACTTTCCTCTTTCACCTTCATCAGGAGGCTCTTTAGTTCCTCTTCACTTTCTGCCACTAAAGTGGTATCAGCAGCACATCTGAGGTTGTTGATACTTCTCCCAGCAATCTTGATTCCAGCTTGTGAGTCATCCAGCCCAGCATTTTGCATGATTTACTCTGCATATAAGGTAAATGAGAAGGGTGATGATACACAGTCTTGATGTATTCTGTTCCCAATTTGGAACCAGTCCATTGTTTTATGCCCAGTTCTAACTGTTGTTTCTTGTGTTGCATAGAGGAGACAGGTAAGGTAGTCTGGTATTTTCATGTCTTTCAGAATTTTCTGGTTTGTGTGGTTCACACAGTCAAAGGGTTTAACATAGTCAATGAAGCAGAAGTAGAATCGTTTTTTTGGAATTCTCTTGCTGTTTCTATGATCCAGCCTATGTTGGCAGTTTGTTCTATGGTTCCTCTGCCTTTTCCAAATACAGCTTGTATATCTGAAAGTTCTCTGTCCATATACTGCTGAAGCCTAGCCTGAAGGATTTTGAGCACTACCTTGCTAGTGTGTGAAATGAGTGCAATTGTAAGGTAATTTGAACATCCTCTGGCATTGCCCTTCTTTGGAACTGTAATGAAAACTGATCTATGGGTACTTTCAACTTTTTCCAGATTCGTTGGCATAATGAGTGCAGCACTTTAAAAGCATCATCTTTTAGGATTTGAAATAGCTCAGTTGGAATTCCATCACTTCCACTAGTTTTGTTCATAGTAATGCTTCCTAGGGTCCACTTGATTTCACAGCCTAGGAGGCCTGGATCTAGGTGTGTGATCAGTCATGCCGTCATGATCATCTGGCTCATTAAGATCTTCTATATAGCTCTTCTGTGTATTCTTGCCATGTCTTCTTAATACCTTCTGCTTCTCTTAGGTCCATACTGTTTTTGTCCTTTATTGAGCCTATCTTTTTGCATGAAATGTTCTCTTGGTATCTCCATTTATCTTGAAGAGATCGCTAGTCTTTCCCATTCTATTGTTTTCCTCTATTTTTTTGCATTTTCACATAAGAAGGCTTTCTTACCCCTCCTTGATATTCTTTGGAACCCTGCATTCAGTTGGCTATATCTTTACCTTTCTCTTTTGTCTTTTGCTTAACTTCTTTTCTCAGATACTTGTAAGCCCTCCTTAGACAACCATTTTGCCTTCTTGCATTTCTTTTTTTGGGGAAAGGGGTGGTTTTGGTTGCCAATTCCTGTACAATGTTGCAAAATTCCTTCCACAGTTCCTCAGGCACTCTGCCTGCCTGATCTAGTTCCTTGAATCCATTGGTCACTTCCACTACATAATTATAAGGGATTTATGTCATACCTGAATGGTCTTGTGGTTTTCCCCACTTTCTTCAATTTGAGCTTGGATTTTCCAATAAGGAGCTGATGATTTGGGCCACAGTCAGCTCCAGGTCTTGTTTTTGCTGACTGTTTAGAGATTTTTCATCTTTGGCTGCAGAGAATGTAATCAATCTGATTTTAGTACTGATCACAACTCAGCAGTATGCACAGGACTGGCCAAAGATCAGTTTTCATTCTGATCCCAAGCCAGCTACCTTTTCATCATTAATCCATTTTCCTATAATTTATCTCCTTTTCATGCCAGAGAAAGAAATCGGAAATATGTGAAGTAGAAGATATAAAAGGCTTCAGAGTACTCAACTACAGTAATTTCATTAATTTGTATAATCTTGGACTAAATGAAGGTCTGAGATAATTTCATTACCAAAGATGGAATTCACTCTTATACAGTGCTCATCTGATTGTTTCATCATTTACTGTTTTTTTTTTTTTTTTCTGTTAAAAATAGAAAAACCCGTATTCCCCTGACAGTTATGGACAAATAGCTTTATATCACATCGCTACAAGCAGGTGATGAGAGCATGACGTTCAGGTTGTTAACTACAGCTACCTGATATATAAACTGAGAAAACTATGTAATGATTGTAGAGCTGTGGGGCTGGTTAAAGTGATACATACTATCAAGTTAAGAGCCTCAAACTGACCATGTTTAAAATAAAATAAAAATAGGTATGCAGTATACATGCACGTCTGCATGTTCATGTACATGTTTATGTGTATATTTGAAATGTACTGATTTAATTATTCCTAAGATAGTGTCTAAAGAATCAATAACAGGGGCTTCCCTGGTGGTCCAGTGGGTAAAGAGTCTGCATTGCAGTACAGGGGGCACCAGTTCAATCTCTGCTCTGGGAAGATCCCATGTGCAGCAGAGCGGCTGGGCTGGTGTGCCCAATTACAAGCCAGCGTTCTGGAGTGCATGCGCCCAGAGCCAGTGCTCTGCAACAGGAGAGGCCACTGCAATGGGAGGCCCACACATGGCAAAGAATAAAAAAAATGGGTGAAAATAAATGAACAATAACTTAGAGGAAAAAGAAAAATAATCAATAACATATTAGTATAGTTAATACAAGTTTCATGGAGCTAACATTTTCACTTTGTTTACTAGAGACCTGAAAATACACTGTCCATCAGTTGTAGCTGCTATTAGGTAGTCTCAGTGACCCAAGCTGACTGTTTAGAGATTTTTCATCTTTGGCTGCAGAGAATGTAATCAATCTGATTTTAGTACTGATCACAACTCAGCAGTATGCACAGGACTGGCCAAAGATCAGTTTTCATTCTGATCCCAAGCCAGCTACCTTTTCATCATTAATCCATTTTCCTATAATTTATCTCCTTTTCATGCCAGAGAAAGAAATCGGAAATATGTGAAGTAGAAGATATAAAAGGCTTCAGAGTACTCAACTACAGTAATTTCATTAATTTGTATAATCTTGGACTAAATGAAGGTCTGAGATAATTTCATTACCAAAGATGGAATTCACTCTTATACAGTGCTCATCTGATTGTTTCATCATTTACTGTTTTTTTTTTTTTTTTTCTGTTAAAAATAGAAAAACCCGTATTTCCCTGACAGTTATGGACAAATAGCTTTATATCACATCGCTACAAGCAGGTGATGAGAGCATGACGTTCAGGTTGTTAAACTACAGCTACCTGATATATAAACTGAGAAAACTATGTAATGATTGTAGAGCTGTGGGGCTGGTTAAAGTGATACATACTATCAAGTTAAGAGCCTCAAACTGACCATGTTTAAAATAAAATAAAAATAGGTATGCAGTATACATGCACGTCTGCATGTTCATGTACATGTTTATGTGTATATTTGAAATGTACTGATTTAATTATTCCTAAGATAGTGTCTAAAGAATCAATAACAGGGGCTTCCCTGGTGGTCCAGTGGGTAAAGAGTCTGCATTGCAGTACAGGGGGCACCAGTTCAATCTCTGCTCTGGGAAGATCCCATGTGCAGCAGAGCGGCTGGGCTGGTGTGCCCAATTACAAGCCAGCGTTCTGGAGTGCATGCGCCCAGAGCCAGTGCTCTGCAACAGGAGAGGCCACTGCAATGGGAGGCCCACACATGGCAAAGAATAAAAAAAATGGGTGAAAATAAATGAACAATAACTTAGAGGAAAAAGAAAAATAATCAATAACATATTAGTATAGTTAATACAAGTTTCATGGAGCTAACATTTTCACTTTGTTTACTAGAGACCTGAAAATACACTGTCCATCAGTTGTAGCTGCTATTAGGTAGTCTCAGTGACCCAAGCTTTAGCAGTATTGCTGACAAACCTTAAGTGAAGGTAACTGGGCATTTAGCACCAGCGTTTCCTGAGTATCTTCTCAGCTCTGCATGTGGACTGCTAGCACTGTCCTAAGGACCCCACCTGGGAGGAAAGGAAGCCAGCACCATGTTCTGTAGTTCAGTGAAGCTGACAGGGCAGAAGAGCAGAGCTGAGAAGCTCCTTAGTGGTCCTGGGGGGCTGGAAGGACATGGTCTGAGATGTGAAGGGTCTCCAATGAATTGGTTCATTTTCCCTGCAAGATACCTGAATTCTGATATTGCATGGGAATTAGCTCAGATTTGGATACTTGATGTGTTTATTAAAAAAAAGGAGTGGGGATATACAGCACTTCACTGTTTGTAACAGTCCACAGGTAAGCCACCTAAGCGTCCTGTAACAAGGGATATGTGCATAAATCCACGTATGAGTTGTGGTTGTAATTCACACACACAGCGGTATGGGGGATGAGGGAGGAGCACACACATGACACAAGCACATCGTGTTCAGAGGAGGCAGCGGGATTTATGGGTCATGGAGGGTGGGTGGAGCCAGCTCGGGAGCGTGAGGAAGGCCACTCCTGGTGGAAGCTGAGGTTTTTATCTGACCTTATCACAAGAACCAGGCAGACTCAGCCCTTACCTCACTGCGGGAAGTAGGTGCTACAATAATGCTCTGTCTGTCACTCCAGAGCCTTCCATTATCTGATTTCACCAGCAATTCAAGAATCACCTAGCATGCAACTTTACCTACTGTTAGCTTAATGTTGCATTTTGCACTGACTAATTTTATACAACATCTTTTTTTGCCAGCTTACCAATCAGAGATATCACACATAACTTTGAGTGGTTAAGCCTAAAGTAAATTCATGTAAAACAGAGTGCTGATGATGGAACATACCTCGTGTTTCTTTTGTAAACTATATTCACAGATGTGCAAAATAATGATATATAAAGAATCTTTCCAATTCTTGACACTTTTAATGAGTGACAGCTCAATATGTCAGAGATCATTTGCATATCAATTGAAACCCTGAGTTTATTTCTAAAAACTGTTCTAAAGTAAGTCTTTTTTTTTTTTTTTTTTAAGATTTATTTATTTATTTACTTTGGGCGGGGGTCGGGTTGGGGAGAGAGGGGAGTGGACGGGCCACTTCTATTGGTCTTCCATTTCTCTATTTTCATTCGTCTTCGTTCTTTGGCTCCTGTGGGCCTCCCATCGCGGTGGCGTCTGTCGCTGCAGAGCACCGGCTCTGGGCGCATGCGCTCCAGAGCTCCGGCTTGGTGATTGGACACATCAGTCCAGCCGCTCCACGGCACGCGGGATCTTCCCAGGCCAGGGATCGAACTGGCGCCCCTTGCACTGCAAGGCGGTGTCCTTACCCACTGGACCACCAGGGGAAGCCCTAAAGTAAGTCTTTACTTAGTATATAGTAAGTAAAAAATACATGTGAGTTAAATTAGTGCATACATAAACATCTATTTGTTGACCACTAACTATATTATATCATTTCCCAAGTACTGAATCAATTATTAAATTAATTACATCCAATTCCATTCCAAATATCATTCAAGATGGCTTTCAAAAAATCCATGCAGGGGCTTCCCTGGTGGTCCAGTGGGTAAAGAGTTTGCCTTACACTTGGGAAGGTCCTACCTGCCGCAGAGTCGCTGGACCAGTGTGTCCAATTATGAGCCAGCGCTCTGGAGTGCATGCACCCAGAGCCAGTGCTCTGCCCACACAGGCCAAAAAACACAGATGGATGAAAATAAAGAAACGAAAGACCAATAAAAGTGGCTAAAAATTAAACAAAAAAAAATCCATGCAGCACAAACAAAATTAAAGAGAGGCAATTTGAGAAAAGCAGAAAATAAATGAAGAAAACATCAGAAAGCAAAAGCAAGTGAGCATCACAGTTCATTCTATCAGCTTTCACGTTCACCAATGATGGACTGTGGACTTGACTGAGAGCTCCCTTACTATCAGGGGAAGGTCAAAAAGCATGCCTACCTAGGTGATCACAGTGTCTTCACAACAAACAGCATTTGTGACTGCGATTTAATCTCTTTCTGGAACTAAAAGCCCACAAATTGCTCATTTCCATTTTGCTACTTCATTTTATTTATTTATTTATTTTTAAACATTTATTTATTTATTTATTTTCACGGGGGTGGGGAGGGAGGGGGTGGGCGGGCCACTTCCACTGGTCTTTCATTTGTCTAGTTTTATCCATCTTTGTTCTTTGGCTCATGTGGGCCTCCCATCATGGTGGCATCTGTTGTTGCAGAGCACCGGCTCTGGGTGCATGCGCTCCAGAGCTTCGGCTCGGTAATTGGACACATCGGTCCAGCCGCTCCACAGCACGTGGGATCTTCCCAGGCCAGGAATCGAACCGGCGCCCCTTGCACTGCAAGGTGATGGCCTTACCCACTGGACCACCAGGGAAGCCCCCGTTTTGCTACTTCATTTTAAAAATGGCTTTTAAATTATCTCTATATCATCCTCAATCACAACCCCAAACAAGGTACAATAAAGTGCTTCGTTGCAGTGTTTTTAACTGCTCATGACTATAAATTGTTGACATGTCAAAGCACAGCTAATTTTAGATAAGACTTGACTATCATGGTTCAAATGGGTGGCTTTGAGGTCACCTGGCATAATTAGATAATGTCTAAAAGATGGTGAAGGACAGGGGAGCCTGGAGTATGGCAGTCCAGAGGGTCACAAAGAGTCAGACACAATTTAGTGACTGAACAACAATCGCCACAACAACTATCATGGTCCAAACAGGCAGCTTTGGGGTGAGCTGGCATAATTAGATAGTATAAAAGCTACAGTGGGGTGAGAGGTGGAGGTCAAGAGCAGTGGAGATTTGGAATCAGAAAGTCTGTGGCAAGCACCAGTGCTGGCAAAGTTATTTACCAACAACCAGTGTGCTCTTCTGTAAAATGAGAATACAGACAACGCTTTCATCATGGTTTTGGTGTGCGTTTTGAATCAGATAACAAATATAAAGGGCCTGGTTAAGCAACCTTTTTCTACTATAAGGCACGTAGCAAGAACTCACAAGATGGAATTTATGTTTTCATGTGTTTTGCTTCCCAAAGGATGTTTTAAACCTGTTCGTGAATAAAGGCAAGAGATTTTCTAGCAAACAATGTCTCTCATCTTTATAATGTATAGACTGACAGAGTTTGATATTCTACAACTCTGTAAAGGCTCTGCATAGGTGCAGGATATTAATGTGTAAATTATACACTTAACAATTTTCCTTAAAGCAAACAGAAACAGCTGAGGTGTGGACTGAAGAGTTCTGCTGGGCAGACGCATTCTGGGGATGTACACTGGGACACCCTAGTCTCCTATAATTTCCTCTTAATCCACAAGTACATCTGACATGTGGGCCTCCCATCATGGTGGCATCTGTTGTTGCAGAGCACCGGCTCTGGGTGCATGCGCTCCAGAGCTTCGGCTCGGTAATTGGACACATCGGTCCAGCCGCTCCACAGCACGTGGGATCTTCCCAGGCCAGGAATCGAACCGGCGCCTTGCACTGCAAGGTGATGGCCTTACCCACTGGACCACCAGGGAAGCCCCCGTTTTGCTACTTCATTTTAAAAATGGCTTTTAAATTATCTCTATATCATCCTCAATCACAACCCCAAACAAGGTACAATAAAGTGCTTCGTTGCAGTGTTTTTAACTGCTCATGACTATAAATTGTTGACATGTCAAAGCACAGCTAATTTTAGATAAGACTTGACTATCATGGTTCAAATGGGTGGCTTTGAGGTCACCTGGCATAATTAGATAATGTCTAAAAGATGGTGAAGGACAGGGGAGCCTGGAGTATGGCAGTCCAGAGGGTCACAAAGAGTCAGACACAATTTAGTGACTGAACAACAATCGCCACAACAACTATCATGGTCCAAACAGGCAGCTTTGGGGTGAGCTGGCATAATTAGATAGTATAAAAGCTACAGTGGGGTGAGAGGTGGAGGTCAAGAGCAGTGGAGATTTGGAATCAGAAAGTCTGTGGCAAGCACCAGTGCTGGCAAAGTTATTTACCAACAACCAGTGTGCTCTTCTGTAAAATGAGAATACAGACAACGCTTTCATCATGGTTTTGGTGTGCGTTTTGAATCAGATAACAAATATAAAGGGCCTGGTTAAGCAACCTTTTTCTACTATAAGGCACGTAGCAAGAACTCACAAGATGGAATTTATGTTTTCATGTGTTTTGCTTCCCAAAGGATGTTTTAAACCTGTTCGTGAATAAAGGCAAGAGATTTTCTAGCAAACAATGTCTCTCATCTTTATAATGTATAGACTGACAGAGTTTGATATTCTACAACTCTGTAAAGGCTCTGCATAGGTGCAGGATATTAATGTGTAAATTATACACTTAACAATTTTCCTTAAAGCAAACAGAAACAGCTGAGGTGTGGACTGAAGAGTTCTGCTGGGCAGACGCATTCTGGGGATGTACACTGGGACACCCTAGTCTCCTATAATTTCCTCTTAATCCACACAAGTACATCTGACAGTTTCAGCGCTCTTTGAAGAAGACAGCCTTTCTCTTTCCCACATTCAGTATCCACAGAGAAACAGCAAAGATCTGAAATGGATGGATACTAAGCACTCATTATGGAAAGGTGCCTGAGGACCAGCGGTCTGAAGGGAGGGCACACAGCAGTGATCTGCACAATCATCTCTACTGCTTTACAAGTGCCATTTTTTTTCCATCTAATAAGTACAAGTCAAGTACCAGACAGGTATTGAAGATGCTTCTAAAAGGATGGTTGTGAGGGACAAGTGGACAGTAATCAAGCCCCAGGCTGGGAATGACCCCACGTCCCCAGGCTGGAGCTTGATCATCCTTTACTGTGAGTGGGTGCTCAGCCAGTCACTCCCACATGGAACCCACCCCACGGGCCCCACAGAGGCTGCCCGAAGAAGACCAAACTCCTCATGTTCACACACCAGCCCTCAGACATCTGCTGTGATTGAGATCGCCAACTACAGATTCCCGCCTTCAAACTCATGGGCAACATTCACATTTTACCAAATCTATTGTCATACTTCACACACACAGCACCTTTTATGCACTGACGCTTATGAGCAGTAAGATCACCCTTCTCCTGAAAATAGCCTTTTTTTCCCCCAAGTAGTCAACGGAATCCATCATTTATGAAGTTATTAGCATTTCTCTTGGCCTGTTCCATTCCACCTTACAACTGTTCTCTTAGAACATTTACCTTGTGTGCAATAAATATATGAAGAGATTTAGTGTTTTTATAAAACAAATAAGTGGACTAAACACTTGATCTCAAAGGCAAAGGTTGGGTCCATGATCAATAAAACAAAATGGCTGAGGAAAACACACTCTTAACACACTTTTTCTACACATAATCCAGTCACATTTCCTTTCTTCACCTATTTCAGAGTTTGCTATTTTTAAATCTCTTTTCTGTGTTTCTTAGGTTCCAACACTAAAAAAACAGGCATTTCCCCCCAGAACTCAGAAAGTTATTAGATTGAGAAGAGATGCTGACTGTAAATCATTTCGTAATTGCTGTGTGTGTTAACTTTAATATCAATGATGATGGAAAAACTAAAACTTATTCATGTTTTGAGCTTGATAAAATAAATACCAGGCTATGTGTGACAAGGCAAAGTAACTATTTCACAAAGTATTTTTCTCTCTGTACCAAGAAAAACATCTTCCCAAAGAAAAGGAACATGATTCTAATTTCAGATAACAACAAAGCACCTTCCTGATTTTTCCTGATTTCAGTTTCTGGAGAGCAGACTTTATTATTATAAGTTCAAAGTGTGAAATGCAATCCACTCACCAGTTTGGCGACATGGAAGAGTTGGGCATCAGCACTGTTGCGGTCAGGTGTCCACTGTTCTCTCAGGTTCACCTCTCTTCCCATATGGATGCGTTTAACTGGAGCTAAGCCCTGTCAGGATACCCATGAGGCATGGATTTGAGAATTCACCCCCGCCCCCGTGGGGCTCAGTTTCACAACCTGAAGAAGGTAAGGAGACAAAACAGGACAGCATGTTGGTGATTCTATTGCTTCTGATGTTCTTTTCATCCTTAAATATTAGATAAAACTAACAATGTGTGCATGTATGCGCAATCACTCAGTCGTGTCTGACTCTTTGCAACCCCATGAACTGTAGCCTGCCAGATTCCTCCGTCGATGGGATTCTCCAGGCAGGAATACTGGAGAGGGTTGCCATTTTCTCCTCTAGGAGGATCCTTCTGACCCAGGGATCGAACCCGTGTCTCATGTGGCTCCTGCATTGGCAGGCAGGTTCTTTACTGCTGAGCCATCTGGGAAGCCCAAACTAACAATACAAGCAATTTATTAAAGTAACCAAAAATAAGTCTTAAAATGCAATTTCAGAACACTCCACAACTCAGAACAAGGGACTGTTAAAGTCATCTGGTAAATTAAACACACAAGGTATAATTAGTGTAAAAGAAATTCACTATATTTTGCTTATTGAGTATTACCATTTTTTACAAGTTCAGAAGATTTTTACCCCTGCTTTTTTGCAGAGGTAAGATAGTACAGGCCACATTGTAAAGGCAGAAACGTTTGTGTGACACAGAAGAATGGCCATACAAGAAAAAGCAGTGAATTTTCTTTAAATAGTAAGTGTAACTTGCACATGAAATGGCTGTGTCTCTTATCAAAGGTGAGATTCGAGAGACAAAGAACTCTCTGCTGAGATAATGACGCTCCTCATTTTATAGATGATGAAAGCAACAGCAGAGAAGGATGTGTTCCAGGGTGAGTCACTGCATTTACACACAGGTGGTAGTAAGTGTCCTGAGTCTATGATCCTGATTGGACTCAGGTGTATGAAATAGCTGGGCTGGTTCAGGACCCACTGTTCACAAGCACATACAGTACTTACATACAGGGGTGTTCTAGACACTGACACAGGCTGCCAATCAATCTGTAAACCAGTGATTTTGTTCTATTTCAACTTTATTGGCATGTAATCATATACATGTCAGGAAGTTCCCCTGGAGGAAGGAGGGCATGGCAGTCCACTCCAGTATTCTTGCTTGGAGAATTCCATGGACAGAGGGGTCTGGAGTTGCAAAGAGTTGGACACGACTGAAGTGACTTAGTAGCAGTAGTCAATATACACCTGTAAGATACTTAAAGTGTGCATCATGATGTGACATCTATATATACTGTGCAAGGATTTGCCTATGGAATTAACACATCACCTTACATATGATCTTTATAAAACTTCTTCCCCTTCCACATCTGCCTCTTTGACCTGGAAAAACTGGCATGTAACCCCAAAGATGTCTTCCCGTTAATTCACACTTAACTCCAGGAAAAGTTTTATGTTGCTTTTGATGTATAGGAAAGTTTAAAAGGAATGATTCTCAAACCTGGAGTAAAAAAAAAAAAAAAAAATCTGACCTACACCCAGCATGCCTGAAGAAATCCTTTAGTAAAATGTGTATTTCCATATCGGTTTGAACACCACCATTTTGTCCTTCTATTTGAAATGTTTATACTTTAAGTGTACTTCACATACCAGCAAAGTTTCCCATTTATTTCTAGCTGATATCCAGTAGCAAGACTACTCTGAATTTCTATACATGGCATTCTAAATCGTCCAGAACAGTCCTGAAACATGGAAAAAGAGAAACACTCCTCAGTATTCAGAATGCTTCTGCCTGTCAGGGAATTCTGCTGACGCGTCTCCAGACTGAAATAAGAAATGGCCTGTGTGTCTCTTTGATTCCACAGCAGATCCTTATGCAAAGGAACTAAGAATGTGCCAAATACAAGAAAAAGCAGTGAATTTTCTTTAAATAGTAAGTGTAACTTGCACATGAAATGGCTGTGTCTCTTATCAAAGGTGAGATTCGAGAGACAAAGAACTCTCTGCTGAGATAATGACGCTCCTCATTTTATAGATGATGAAAGCAACAGCAGAGAAGGATGTGTTCCAGGGTGAGTCACTGCATTTACACACAGGTGGTAGTAAGTGTCCTGAGTCTATGATCCTGATTGGACTCAGGTGTATGAAATAGCTGGGCTGGTTCAGGACCCACTGTTCACAAGCACATACAGTACTTACATACAGGGGTGTTCTAGACACTGACACAGGCTGCCAATCAATCTGTAAACCAGTGATTTTGTTCTATTTCAACTTTATTGGCATGTAATCATATACATGTCAGGAAGTTCCCCTGGAGGAAGGAGGGCATGGCAGTCCACTCCAGTATTCTTGCTTGGAGAATTCCATGGACAGAGGGGTCTGGAGTTGCAAAGAGTTGGACACGACTGAAGTGACTTAGTAGCAGTAGTCAATATACACCTGTAAGATACTTAAAGTGTGCATCATGATGTGACATCTATATATACTGTGCAAGGATTTGCCTATGGAATTAACACATCACCTTACATATGATCTTTATAAAACTTCTTCCCCTTCCACATCTGCCTCTTTGACCTGGAAAAACTGGCATGTAACCCCAAAGATGTGTTCGCGTTAATTCACACTTAACTCCAGGAAAAGTTTTATGTTGCTTTTGATGTATAGGAAAGTTTAAAAGGAATGATTCTCAAACCTGGAGTAAAAAAAAAAAATCTGACCTACACCCAGCATGCCTGAAGAAATCCTTTAGTAAAATGTGTATTTCCATATCGGTTTGAACACCACCATTTTGTCCTTCTATTTGAAATGTTTATACTTTAAGTGTACTTCACATACCAGCAAAGTTTCCCATTTATTTCTAGCTGATATCCAGTAGCAAGACTACTCTGAATTTCTATACATGGCATTCTAAATCGTCCAGAACAGTCCTGAAACATGGAAAAAGAGAAACACTCCTCAGTATTCAGAATGCTTCTGCCTGTCAGGGAATTCTGCTGACGCGTCTCCAGACTGAAATAAGAAATGGCCTGTGTGTCTCTTTGATTCCACAGTCACGTATCCTTTATGCAAAGGAACGAAGGCATTGCTCCTGCACGGTCTGCAAACGCAAACTGGAGTGTCAGATGCCTTGCAGCTAGCCTCTCTTATGATCAGGTTGTATTTTTACAGAATTCACATAGATTTGGAGAGCAGTACCCAAAACTAAAGAGAGAATAACTTCTCCAAGAGTCAGGATGGCTGCTTAGTGGGAACTGCTACGATGCGGAGCTTGGAGATCCAGAGGGAGGAGGATGGGGACAGAAGATGACTCCCAGCAATGGGTGCCGAGTGAACAAGCAGGAGAGCGTGGGTACCTTGAGGGAGAAGTGCCAAGAATCTCAGTGCCCCCACAGTTTACTCCTCAGATGTCTGAGGTCAATGGGGTGCCACGTGGTTTACAGAGACCTGACTTTCAGGACATGACCAGCACTCCCGTCTGTTTCTACCTGCACCACCAGATCTATATTGCTGTTGGTGTTCCTCTAGAGCATGAGAGGATCCACTAGCATCAACTTCAGCTTGGCAGACTCCTGTGCACATGCGATCAGTCCAGACCCACCTCCGCATCCTGTGGGGGAGCTGTTCTCTCTGCACCAGAAGCAGAGGAGAAGTCACGGAGATGACCACAAGCAATACCTCCCTCAGCGTCCACTCTGCCGCCTACGCCACTGGATAGGATTCAGAACTTTGATTCCCTAAACTCCATGACCCAGTGGTGCACAACCTCACAGCTGAGTAACAGAGAGAAAACAAAGGAGACTGTTCTTCATAGGCATATGGTTTTTCCTGTGTTGCTGTCCTGTGTCACACAAATGTTTCTGCCTTTACAATGTGGCCAGTACTATCTTACCTCTGCAAAAAGGCAGGGGTAAAAATCTTCTATTTGAAATGTTTATACTTTAAGTGTACTTCACATACCAGCAAAGTTTCCCATTTATTTCTAGCTGATATCCAGTAGCAAGACTACTCTGAATTTCTATACATGGCATTCTAAATCGTCCAGAACAGTCCTGAAACATGGAAAAAGAGAAACACTCCTCAGTATTCAGAATGCTTCTGCCTGTCAGGGAATTCTGCTGACGCGTCTCCAGACTGAAATAAGAAATGGCCTGTGTGTCTCTTTGATTCCACAGTCACGTATCCTTTATGCAAAGGAACGAAGGCATTGCTCCTGCACGGTCTGCAAACGCAAACTGGAGTGTCAGATGCCTTGCAGCTAGCCTCTCTTATGATCAGGTTGTATTTTTACAGAATTCACATAGATTTGGAGAGCAGTACCCAAAACTAAAGAGAGAATAACTTCTCCAAGAGTCAGGATGGCTGCTTAGTGGGAACTGCTACGATGCGGAGCTTGGAGATCCAGAGGGAGGAGGATGGGGACAGAAGATGACTCCCAGCAATGGGTGCCGAGTGAACAAGCAGGAGAGCGTGGGTACCTTGAGGGAGAAGTGCCAAGAATCTCAGTGCCCCCACAGTTTACTCCTCAGATGTCTGAGGTCAATGGGGTGCCACGTGGTTTACAGAGACCTGACTTTCAGGACATGACCAGCACTCCCGTCTGTTTCTACCTGCACCACCAGATCTATATTGCTGTTGGTGTTCCTCTAGAGCATGAGAGGATCCACTAGCATCAACTTCAGCTTGGCAGACTCCTGTGCACATGCGATCAGTCCAGACCCACCTCCGCATCCTGTGGGGGAGCTGTTCTCTCTGCACCAGAAGCAGAGGAGAAGTCACGGAGATGACCACAAGCAATACCTCCCTCAGCGTCCACTCTGCCGCCTACGCCACTGGATAGGATTCAGAACTTTGATTCCCTAAACTCCATGACCCAGTGGTGCACAACCTCACAGCTGAGTAACAGAGAGAAAACAAAGGAGACTGTTCTTCATAGGCATATGGTTTTTCCTGTGTTGCTGTCCTGTGTCACACAAATGTTTCTGCCTTTACAATGTGGCCAGTACTATCTTACCTCTGCAAAAAGGCAGGGGTAAAAATCTTCTGAACTTGCCTAAAATGGGAATTCTCAGTAAGCAAAACATAGACACTAAGAAAGTTATCTTCTGTTTAACACCAGGACACGTATGATTGGAAAAGTTGAAATATTTACTAGACAAGCATGAGTATTCATAATTCATGAGGATTTATTTACTTGGATTGAGCTGTTTAGTTTAGAAAGCCCAATATTTGAGTGTAGAATTGCTTGTCAAATTATAAAGTTTTCATACTGGAGGAAACATGATAAATGATGGTGTTCATTTTTCTCCTGGCAGAGTGAGTGAGTCCTTGGAAAGTCACGTGACTGCACCAAGGCTACACAGTCAGCCAGTGAAAGGCAGATTTAGTGTGGGACCCTAGTCCTCACAGAAATCCTGGCCCCTCCGCTCCCCTGGGCAGGCCTGGCAGGTAGGCTGAGGAGAGGGCTGCAGCTGTTACCCATCACACTTCTGGGACTCAGAGGGGCAGATCACAGGTGTGCCTTCTCTACTTGCTGAACTGGCAGGGGCAGTTTCAGGGCTCTGTCCTCAGATTTATTTTCTTTTGAAAAACAGATTTTAATGAAATTATTCAATTCCTCTCTAGTTATAAAACTGAACAAAGCTAAACATCTTCACTAGGCAAACAATGAGCTTTGCATTTTCTTGAATGGAAAAAAGAAGCAAGCTTCAGGTACAGATTGGTGATCTGCCTGTTCATCTGCAAGCTGGCAAGTTTTGTTGTATTTTGAGACAAAATACACTATCTGGGACATTTTCTTGGCAATCTATGAATTAGCTATGAGATTTTACCAAATGCCTGCTATAGCATCTATCAAAATAAAATGTCATTAATTTTCCTTTTCATGTTCTTGACAGAATTTGAAAGGTAAACTACAGACATTACAAACATTAATTTATCTGTGGTTTTGAGGATGGCCAAGTCATGAGTTTTATTTCATTGGAATACATCTGTTAAGTAATGGTGACCACATGCAGTGCTGGGTTAAGCCCTATGGAATATCGGAGGGGCATCACAGAAATTCAGAACCCCGATATCTTGGTGTCCAGGGGAGCCTTTCAACAGCACAGGAAGAAACTACATTTTCAATATTTATACAAGGTCCCACATCATAAAACATGACTTCCACACTGCAACTAGATAATATGCCAAAACATCTAGATCATCATGAAATAAAGGCGTGTAAAACTTTATCTCACACTAAAATGATTCTTGAACATGGATGGCTCCTAATTTGGGCAGATTCGTTAGTTTTCTAGTGAATATTGTTTCTTATCCTCTCTTCTTACCAAAAAAGAAGATGGTTGGTTGTGTTTTGCTCCATCTCCTTTCTACCTTCTTGGAAGGCCAGCTAATGGGGGACAATCTGACTTCTTACCAAGTCCTACAACTCTCCAGGTGTTTCTTTACCAGCACGACACACTCCACAGCCTCCACGAGGTGTTTGCAGAGGAGGACTGAGGGGCCACAGCCTCCATCCTGGCTGGGAGATGCCTCCCTTCATCAGGCCCTCTGCACAGCCTCCAAAGCAGGCCCACCCTGGCCTCAGAGTGTGGCTCACTCTCTAGATCAAACATTCTTGTTTACTTATTAGAATCAGTAACCTTTCTAGGACATCGTTGTTGTTCAGTTGCTAAGTCATGCTTCACTCTTTGCAACCCCATGGACTGCAGCATGCCAGGCTTCCCTGTCCTTCACCATCTCGCTGAGTTTGCTCAAACTCATGTGCATTGAGTCAGTGATGTCATCCAACCATTTCACCCCTTTTCCCTCAGGTACGATTGACTGCCTGTTCATCTGCAAGCTGGCAATTTTGAGGACAAAATACACTATCTGGGACATTTTCTTGGCAATCTATGAATTAGCTATGAGATTTTACCAAATGCCTGCTATAGCATCTATCAAAATAAAATGTCATTAATTTTCCTTTTCATGTTCTTGACAGAATTTGAAAGGTAAACTACAGACATTACAAACATTAATTTATCTGTGGTTTTGAGGATGGCCAAGTCATGAGTTTTATTTCATTGGAATACATCTGTTAAGTAATGGTGACCACATGCAGTGCTGGGTTAAGCCCTATGGAATATCGGAGGGGCATCACAGAAATTCAGAACCCCGATATCTTGGTGTCCAGGGGAGCCTTTCAACAGCACAGGAAGAAACTACATTTTCAATATTTATACAAGGTCCCACATCATAAAACATGACTTCCACACTGCAACTAGATAATATGCCAAAACATCTAGATCATCATGAAATAAAGGCGTGTAAAACTTTATCTCACACTAAAATGATTCTTGAACATGGATGGCTCCTAATTTGGGCAGATTCGTTAGTTTTCTAGTGAATATTGTTTCTTATCCTCTCTTCTTACCAAAAAAGAAGATGGTTGGTTGTGTTTTGCTCCATCTCCTTTCTACCTTCTTGGAAGGCCAGCTAATGGGGGACAATCTGACTTCTTACCAAGTCCTAAAACTCTCCAGGTGTTTCTTTACCAGCACGACACACTCCACAGCCTCCACGAGGTGTTTGCAGAGGAGGACTGAGGGGCCACAGCCTCCATCCTGGCTGGGAGATGCCTCCCTTCATCAGGCCCTCTGCACAGCCTCCAAAGCAGGCCCACCCTGGCCTCAGAGTGTGGCTCACTCTCTAGATCAAACATTCTTGTTTACTTATTAGAATCAGTAACCTTTCTAGGACATCGTTGTTGTTCAGTTGCTAAGTCATGCTTCACTCTTTGCAACCCCATGGACTGCAGCATGCCAGGCTTCCCTGTCCTTCACCATCTCGCTGAGTTTGCTCAAACTCATGTGCATTGAGTCAGTGATGTCATCCAACCATTTCACCCTCTGTTGCCTTCTCCTCTTGCCCTCAACTTTCCCCAGCATCAGGGTCTTTTCTAGGACAGTAGCTTTATCTTAATTTTTCCCTTTAACCATATGTAACAGGCTGAATCTTGAAAAATAATGACAATCGTGAATATTAGAGGGAATTTTCAACTTCTGATTATTTATCTAATCCCAAAGAGCTGATAATCCTTAAATCATCATTATTTGAATTTTAAATAAATCCATTCTGTTGTGCTGCTAAATTTGCCTAATTACCTTTTATCAAAGCTAATATTTATATTAGTTTGCATTCCCTAAGTACACGCTAATTAATTCTGGGTTGAGTTATGTGAACTTGATCAGCAATTTAAAATCATCAGATGGCGATGTAAGCACCAATGCCACCACACTGAATTTAATCTAGTTATTCATGCCTGTAAAATTTCTTCCTCTTAACTTATACTTCAAGGAGGCTTTCCTCCCTCTAAGCACAATGATGGACTTTAGATAGGAAGCAAATATCAGAAGACTTGCAAGGTAAGTCAGAGGCTGCAAACAAGGAATGACGTGGTGGCGAGTTTCCTGGGCCATCTTCCACCTTATTTAATCCCAAATTATAGTCAAATAAATACCAATGGGAATGGAGAAAAGCAACCCCAAGAAAAAGCTGTTCTCTCCGGCTTCAGAATTAGGAAAGGGCAGCCTGGCAGTACAGAACACTTTTCAATCATGACTTCCACACTCCAGCCGAACACCACAGGAAAAGTGGTGCCCTTACTACCACACATGGCAGAAGAAACCAAGTCATCCTCTAAATATCCACCCTCTGGAGGCATCCCAAACCTTGAGGGCACACAGATGCAGTTTTGAGGCACACCTGCCTGCCAGAGTGGCCCTGCTACCTTCAGGAAGGAGGGCCTCTCTTTACACACACCACTTTGTGAATGAAGGTTGTGTGAGGACCCAGATGTGTCTTCCCACTTGTCAGTTCTAGTCTCCAGCTAGACGGTGTTGGAGAAAGCCAGCTGAAACAGAGGTTCCAATAAGATTTAACTCTCATACCATAAAACAAACATGTCCAGATTTCAAGTGAAAGTGACCTGTCACATAAGAAAGTCTCAAGTTCAATGAAAAAAGATAATCAAGCAAGGGTTGGATGTCCAGAGTGAGATGATCAATGTTAGAATTATCTCATACTTTAAGGCAGTTGCCCTCAAAATGCTTCAGAGTGTGATGAAAAAATAAAAGGTCTCAGAAGTGAAGAAACAACCAAATGAAAAATTTAGAACTAAAAACTACAATTGAGAAAAGACTGTTAAAAAAAAAAAAAAAACAGAGGAAAGAAAGAAACTACAGAACAATAGCTCTCATTATATCAACTGGAATACTCCTCAACAAATACAACTAAATCTTACCAGACTGAATTATGAGGAATTTATTTGAGGTGTGCAGGCTGCTTCTATATGTAGGAATTCATCTATGTAGTAAACCATATCAACTATCTAAAACAAATCACACAATTGTACCATTTGAAGTGGAAAGGTATTTGACAAAATTCAATACTCATGAATGACAAAAATAGCCATAGACAATCAGAGAACTTCTTAACTTGATAAAGAGAAAAACAAAAACCTACAATTAACATCATAATGAATGTGAACCGCTGACTACCTTCCATCTACAATCAAAACATCCCCTCTCACACTTTCTGTACCCCAGACACACACACAGGAGTGCCTGCACACCTGGCAGAATCTACAGAGTCTCCTGGCTTGATCCAAAGTGCCCCCCCCCCACCCTGGGTCCTGCTCTACAGTCAGGCCAGACTGCAATACTGGAGGAAGTGGGGAAGTACATACAGGACAGTCCTGTGTATTTCTTTGCAACATCCTGTAAATCTACAACTGTTTTTAAATTAAAAAAAATGTTTTTTAAAAAGCCCCCCTCTCAAGAATAAAGTCATAAAGGTAGAGAAAAATTATAAAGTGTTTTGTAATAATAGTATAGAAAAGTGGTGCTGGAGAAGGCTCTTGAGAATCTCTTGGAGTGCAAGGAGATCAAAGCTGTCAATCCTAAAGGTAATCAATCCTGAATATTCATTGGAAGGATTGATGCTGAAGCTGAAGCTCCAATACTTTGGCCACTTGATGGGAAGTGCTGACTCACTGGAAAAGACCCTGATGCTGGGAAATATTGAGGGCAGGAGGAGAAGGGGCGACTGAGGATGAGATGGTTGGATTGCATCATTGACTCAATGGACATAAGCTTGAGCAAACTCAGGGAGATGGGTGAAGGTCAGGGAAGCCTGGTGTGCTGCAGTCCATGAGGTTGCAAAGACTTGGACAGGCCTGAGGAATGACAACAGAGAGGTAATAATAAATGCTTGAGAAAGGCCTGTTAATCTCCTTCTTGGCCTCATTCATTTGCACTGCTGTGAATTTCCAAGATCCACAATGCATCACTTCACGTGGTGTGGGTGGCAGGGCTCAGAAGGAGAGCAAGAACTGGAATTACAGGATGGAGACTCTGGATTGCATCCAGGATTCTGTAGTCAACTCACCCCAGGAGACAGCGAGAGCCCAGGAAAAGGCTTCTTCCATCAGCCCTAAACTTTCTCTCTGGCTGGTTTCTGTCATGTTCCCACCACTGTCTGGTTGGTTCCCTACACAGGAAGAAGTCTCTCCTCTCACTCCCCCACCACCAACCCACCCCCTGCAAGAGGCAGCACCATGACACTCACTCCAAGGACTCTGAGCTCCCTGTCCCAGAGGGTAACTTGTCCTCCACAAAGCAGGGACACACTCATTACAAGAAATAGCTCATGTATTTGCAGAAATTCAACAAACAAGGCCCCACATTATGTGCTGAACCAGATACAATCTGGGTGTTAGGAGTCTGGTGAAAGCAGAAGACAGAAAGTCTGCCTCAAATAACTTCACACAAAAAGTCACATTTCTTTGTATAATGATGTCTGGTCAATTACACCCAGCTGTTTATGTCAGTCACTGAGGCAGTGCTCAGAAAGTAATCATTGTGTCTGGTTTTCATTCTCTGAGAATTGCGAGAGGTTAATGGAACTCCCAGATGGCCTACGGTACTGATGCAAGGTTCTATTTCCTGCACCCACTGCAGGTAGAATTAGGCTGAGCAATGGCACTCTCAAGGAGATCAAAGCTGTCAATCCTAAAGGTAATCAATCCTGAATATTCATTGGAAGGATTGATGCTGAAGCTGAAGCTCCAATACTTTGGCCACTTGATGGGAAGTGCTGACTCACTGGAAAAGACCCTGATGCTGGGAAATATTGAGGGCAGGAGGAGAAGGGGCGACTGAGGATGAGATGGTTGGATTGCATCATTGACTCAATGGACATAAGCTTGAGCAAACTCAGGGAGATGGGTGAAGGTCAGGGAAGCCTGGTGTGCTGCAGTCCATGAGGTTGCAAAGACTTGGACAGGCCTGAGGAATGACAACAGAGAGGTAATAATAAATGCTTGAGAAAGGCCTGTTAATCTCCTTCTTGGCCTCATTCATTTGCACTGCTGTGAATTTCCAAGATCCACAATGCATCACTTCACGTGGTGTGGGTGGCAGGGCTCAGAAGGAGAGCAAGAACTGGAATTACAGGATGGAGACTCTGGATTGCATCCAGGATTCTGTAGTCAACTCACCCCAGGAGACAGCGAGAGCCCAGGAAAAGGCTTCTTCCATCAGCCCTAAACTTTCTCTCTGGCTGGTTTCTGTCATGTTCCCACCACTGTCTGGTTGGTTCCCTACACAGGAAGAAGTCTCTCCTCTCACTCCCCCACCACCAACCCACCCCCTGCAAGAGGCAGCACCATGACACTCACTCCAAGGACTCTGAGCTCCCTGTCCCAGAGGGTAACTTGTCCTCCACAAAGCAGGGACACACTCATTACAAGAAATAGCTCATGTATTTGCAGAAATTCAACAAACAAGGCCCCACATTATGTGCTGAACCAGATACAATCTGGGTGTTAGGAGTCTGGTGAAAGCAGAAGACAGAAAGTCTGCCTCAAATAACTTCACACAAAAAGTCACATTTCTTTGTATAATGATGTCTGGTCAATTACACCCAGCTGTTTATGTCAGTCACTGAGGCAGTGCTCAGAAAGTAATCATTGTGTCTGGTTTTCATTCTCTGAGAATTGCGAGAGGTTAATGGAACTCCCAGATGGCCTACGGTACTGATGCAAGGTTCTATTTCCTGCACCCACTGCAGGTAGAATTAGGCTGAGCAATGGCACTCTCACTCACACCGGTTCCAGTCACAATGTTTTCCAGAGAGATAGTGTGGAGAGAACACTTAACGGTAATTTAGGAGATGGGAAGAAGAGTTATGCAGTTAATTATGGTCGGCTCCAGTGGCAGAAAAATGCTGACAACTTCGATTGCAGCATACCTAATAATGTTATTTGGAAAAATTGTCTATACCACAGATGTTATAATTCTTACATTTTTATGAGAAAGACTGCTTCGAATTTTACATATGCGGAAATTGATTTTCCCCAGATGAATATATTACAGAGGAATAATAAATTTTCCTGAATTGTAATTGAGATATTTTGTGAACCTCAAAATCTAAGCAAAGAAACAAGTTACATATATAAATGGGTAGATATAAAAGAGATTGCATTTCATTTGTAATCTCAGGATGTGAACTCATTTCATTCAGAAATAAAACTACTTACTAGAGTCATGTTTTAGAGGTAGGTGGCAGTAAGTTGGCCAAGACTTGGACTATCATTACTGATTCTTGGGTCTCATTTGAAAAACTCCGCTTTCTTTATTTATTTATTTATTTGTTTATTTTTGTACATGTCTGTTCCCAGATCAATCAGATGCATATCCCTTGGCCCTCCCCCCACCCAGGTTCCCCATCCCTCCAGACCATTGCTCCAAGTGGTTGTAGGTACTCCTATTCCCTAGCACAATGACAATAGCTATCTTTTCTACACATGACAGTATAGGTTCCCATGTTACTCCCTCCCATTGTTCATAGATAGCTCATGTATTTGCAGAAATTCAACAAACAAGGCCCCACATTATGTGCTGAACCAGATACAATCTGGGTGTTAGGAGTCTGGTGAAAGCAGAAGACAGAAAGTCTGCCTCAAATAACTTCACACAAAAAGTCACATTTCTTTGTATAATGATGTCTGGTCAATTACACCCAGCTGTTTATGTCAGTCACTGAGGCAGTGCTCAGAAAGTAATCATTGTGTCTGGTTTTCATTCTCTGAGAATTGCGAGAGGTTAATGGAACTCCCAGATGGCCTACGGTACTGATGTAAGGTTCTATTTCCTGCACCCACTGCAGGTAGAATTAGGCTGAGCAATGGCACTCTCACTCACACCGGTTCCAGTCACAATGTTTTCCAGAGAGATAGTGTGGAGAGAACACTTAACGGCAATTTAGGAGATGGGAAGAAGAGTTATGTAGTTAATTATGGTCGGCTCCAGTGGCAGAAAAATGCTGACAACTTCGATTGCAGCATACCTAATAATGTTATTTGGAAAAATTGTCTATACCACAGATGTTATAATTCTTACATCTTTATGAGAAAGACTGCTTCGAATTTTACATATGCGGAAATTGATTTTCCCCAGATGAATATATTACAGAGGAATAATAAATTTTCCTGAATTGTAATTGAGATATTTTGTGAACCTCAAAATCTAAGCAAAGAAACAAGTTACATATATAAATGGGTAGATATAAAAGAGATTGCATTTCATTTGTAATCTCAGGATGTGAACTCATTTCATTCAGAAATAAAACTACTTACTAGAGTCATGTTTTAGAGGTAGGTGGCAGTAAGTTGGCCAAGACTTGGACTATCATTACTGATTCTTGGGTCTCATTTGAAAAACTCCGCTTTCTTTTTATTTATTTATTTATTTATTTATTTTTGTACATGTATGTTCCCAGATCAATCAGATGCATATCCCTTGGCCCTCCCCCTACCCAGGTCCCCCATCCCTCCAGACCATTGCTCCAAGTGGTTGTAGGTACTCCTATTCCCCTAGCACAATGACAATAGCTATCTTTTCTACACATGACAGTATAGGTTCCCATGTTACTCCCTCCCATTGTTCGGTCTCCACAATGTCTTTATGTCTATTCTCTGTTTTTCATGAGTTCACTGTGTGTGTTATCATGACCATCTTACTAGATCCCATATATATGAGTTAGTATACTATACTTGTCTTTCTCTTTTTGACTTACTTCACTTTTGATGATAGGTTCTAAAGCCAGCCACCTCATTAGGACTGAGTCTTCTGCATTTCTTTTAACAGCTGAGTAGTATTCCATTGTATATATGTACCAGAGCTTCTGGATCCATTCATTTGTCGATGGACATCTAGGTTGCTTCCATGTTCTGGCTATTGTATAGAGAGCTGCAATGAACATTGGGGTACAGGTGCCTCTTTCAGTTTTGATTTCATCAGGATATAGGCCTAATAGTGGGATTGCTGGGTCATAGGGTGCTTCTATTTTTAGTTTTTTAAGGAATCTCCATATTGTCTTCCATAGAGGTTGTATTAATTTACATTCCCACCAGCAATGCAAGAGGGTTCCCTTTTCTCCGCACCCTCTCCAGCATTTGTTGTCTGTCGATTTGTTGATGATGGCCATTCTGACAGGTGTGAGGTGGTATCTCATTGTGGTTTTAATTTGCATTTCTCTAATAATAAGCGAGGTTGAGCATCGTTTCATGTGCTTTTGGACCATTTGTATGTCCTCTTTGGAGAGGCGTCTCTTTAGATCTTTTTCCCATTTTTTGATTGGGCTGCTCATTTTCCCTGTGCTGAGTTGTCTGAGTTGCTTGTAGATTTTGGAGATTAATTCTTTGTCTGTTGTTTCATTTGCTATGATTTTCTCCCACTCTGTGGGGTGTCTGTTGAACTTTTTTGTAATTTCTTTTGCTGTACAAAAGCTTTTAAGTTTCATAAGGTCCCACATGTTCATGTTTCTTTTCAGTTCTGCTATTTTAGTTGGTGGGTCAGAGAAGATCTTGCTTTGATTGATGTCCTTGAGGGTTTTGCCTATATTCTCCTCTAAGAGTTTGATGGTTTCTGGTCTTACATTGAGGTCTTTAATCCATTTTGAGTTGATCTTAGTGTATGGTGTCAGGGAATGTTCCAATTTCATTTTTTTGCATGTAGCTGTCCAATTCTCCCAGCACCACTTGTTAAAGAGACTGTCTTTGTCCCATTTTATAGTTTCTCCTCCTTTATCAAAAATAAGGTACCCATAGGTGCGTGGGTTGATCTCTGGGTTCTCAATCTTGTTCCATTGATCTATAGTTCTGTTTTTGTGCCAGTACCATACTGTCTTGATAACCGTTGCTTTGTAGTAGAGTCTGAAGTTAGGAAAGCTGACTCCTCCAACTCCGTTTTTCTTTCTCAGGATTGCTTTGGCTATTCGAGGTCTTCTGTGTTTCCATATGAACTGTGTTATTATTTGGTCTAGTTCTGTGAAAAATGTCAGTGGTAGTTGAATAGGTATTGCATTGAATCTGTAGATGATATTTGGAAGTATGGTCATTTTCACAATATTGATTCTTCCAATCCAGGAACATGGAATTTCTCTCCATCTGTTTAAGTCTTCTTTAATGTCTCTCATGAGTGTCTTGTAATTTTCTGTGTACAATTCTTTTGTTTCTTTGGGTAGGTTTATTCCTAGATATTTGATTCTTTTGGTTGCAGTGGTGAAGGGGATTGCCTCTTTGATTTCATTTTCTGATTTTTCATTGTTTGTGTATAGGAATGCCAGTGACTTCTGTGTGTTGACTTTATATCCTGCAACTTTGCTGAATTCATTGATTAGTTCTAGTAGCTTTGTAACCGTGTCTTTGGGATTTTCTATGTATAATATCATGTCGTCTGCAAAAAGAGAGAGCTTGACTTCTTCCTTTCCAATCTGGATTCCTTTGATTTCTTTCTCTTGTCTTATTGCTGTTGCTAGGACTTCCAGGACTATGTTGAATAGCAGTGGTGAAAGTGGGCACCCCTGTCTTGTTCCTGATCTTAGAGGGAATGCTTTCAGTTTTTCACCATTAACAATAATGTTCGCTGTAGGTTTCTCATAGATGGCTTTTATTATGTTGAGATAGGTTCCTTCTATGCCCATTTTCTGAAGAGGTTTGATCATAAATGGATGTTGTACTTTGTCGAAGGCTTTTTCTGCATCTATTGAGATGATCATGTGATTTTTGTCTTTCAACTTGTTGATATGGTGTATCACGTTGATTGATTTGCGGATGTTGAAGAAGCCTTGCATGCCTGGGATGAACCCAACTTGATCGTGATGTATGAGTTTTTTGACATGTCGTTGAATTCTGTTTGCTAGGATTTTGTTGAGGATCTTGGCATCTAAGTTCATCAGTGAAATTGGCCTATAGTTTTCCTTTTTTGTGTTGTCTTTGCCTGGTTTGGGTATCAGGGTGATGGTGGCCTCGTAGAATGTGTTTGGGAGTTTTCCTTCCTGTGCATTATTTTGAAAGAGTTTTAGAAGGACAGGCATTAGCTCTTCTTTAAATGTTTGGTAGAATTCGGCTGTGAAGCCATCTGGTCCTGGGCTTTTATTTTTGGGTAGATTTTTAATCACAAAGTTGATTTCTGAGCTTGTGATTGGGTTGTTCAAAGTTTCTGTTTCTTCCTGGCTCAGTCTTGGGAGATTAATCCTGTCCAAGAAACTGTCCATTTCTTCCAAGTTGTCCAGTTTGTTGCCATAGAGTTGCTCATAATAGTCTCTTAGAATCCTTTGGATTTCTGCATGATCTGTTGTAATCTCTCCTTTCCATTTTTGATTTTGTTGATCTGGTTCTTCTCTCTCTTTTTCTTAATGAGTCTGGCCAGTGGCTTGTCAATTTTGTTTACCTTTTCAAAGAACCAGCTTTTTGTTTTATTTATCTTTACTATTGTTTCTTTTGTTTCTTTCTCATTTATTTCTGCTCTGATCTTTATGATTTCTCTTCTTCTGCTGGCTCTGGGATGTTTTTGTTCTTCTTTCTCCAACTGTTTTAAGCGGAGGGTTAGGTCATCTGCTTCATATTTTCCTAGTTTCTTGAGGTGGGATTGTATTGCTATAAATTTCCCTCTTAGAACTGCTTTTGCTGTATCCCATAGGTTTTGCACTGTCGTATGTTCATTGTCATTTTCTTCTAGGAATTGTTTAATTTCTCCTTTGATTTCCTCAACGATCAGTTGGTTTTTTAGGTATGTATTGTTTAATCTCCATGTGTTTCTGTTTTTAGGGTTTTCCTGGTAGTTGATCTCCAGTCTCATTGCATTGTGGTCCGAGAAGATGGTTGATATAATTTCGGTTTTCTTGAACTGACTGAGGTTAGATTTGTGGCCCAAGATGTGGTCTATCCTGGAGAATGTTCCGTGAGCGCTTGAGAAGAAAGTGTATTCTTCTGCCTTTGGATGGAACGTCCTAAAGATATCGATGAGGTCCATCTTTTCCAGTGTGGCATTTAAGGCTTGTGTTTCTTTATTAATTTCCTGTTTTGTTGATCTGTCCATTGGTGTGAGAGGAGTGTTAAAGTCTCCTACTATTATTGTGTTATTGTTGATTTCTTCTTTTATGTCTGAAAGTACCTGTCTTATGTATTGAGGTGCCCCTGTGTTGGGTGCGTAGAATGTGTTTGGGAGTTTTCCTTCCTGTGCAATTTTTTGAAAGAGTTTTAGAAGGACAGGCATTAGCTCTTCTTTAAATGTTTGGTAGAATTCGGCTGTGAAGCCATCTGGTCCTGGGCTTTTATTTTTGGGTAGATTTTTAATCACAAAGTTGATTTCTGAGCTTGTGATTGGGTTGTTCAAAGTTTCTGTTTCTTCCTGGCTCAGTCTTGGGAGATTAATCCTGTCCAAGAAACTGTCCATTTCTTCCAAGTTGTCCAGTTTGTTGCCATAGAGTTGCTCATAATAGTCTCTTAGAATCCTTTGGATTTCTGCATGATCTGTTGTAATCTCTCCTTTTTCCTTTTTGATTTTGTTGATCTGGTTCTTCTCTCTTTTTCTTAATGAGTCTGGCCAGTGGCTTGTCAATTTTGTTTACCTTTTCAAAGAACCAGCTTTTTGTTTTATTTATCTTTACTATTGTTTCTTTTGTTTCTTTCTCATTTATTTCTGCTCTGATCTTTATGATTTCTCTTCTTCTGCTGGCTCTGGGATGTTTTTGTTCTTCTTTCTCCAACTGTTTTAAGCGGAGGGTTAGGTCATCTGCTTCATATTTTCCTAGTTTCTTGAGGTGGGATTGTATTGCTATAAATTTCCCTCTTAGAACTGCTTTTGCTGTATCCCATAGGTTTTGCACTGTCGTATGTTCATTGTCATTTTCTTCTAGGAATTGTTTAATTTCTCCTTTGATTTCCTCAACGATCAGTTGGTTTTTTAGGTATGTATTGTTTAATCTCCATGTGTTTCTGTTTTTAGGGTTTTTTTTCTGGTAGTTGATCTCCAGTCTCATTGCATTGTGGTCCGAGAAGATGGTTGATATAATTTCGGTTTTCTTGAACTGACTGAGGTTAGATTTGTGGCCCAAGATGTGGTCTATCCTGGAGAATGTTCCGTGAGCGCTTGAGAAGAAAGTGTATTCTTCTGCCTTTGGATGGAACGTCCTAAAGATATCGATGAGGTCCATCTTTTCCAGTGTGGCATTTAAGGCTTGTGTTTCTTTATTAATTTCCTGTTTTGTTGATCTGTCCATTGGTGTGAGAGGAGTGTTAAAGTCTCCTACTATTATTGTGTTATTGTTGATTTCTTCTTTTATGTCTGAAAGTACCTGTCTTATGTATTGAGGTGCCCTGTGTTGGGTGCGTAGATATTCATGACTGTTATGTCTTCCTCTTGGATAGATCCCTTAATCATGATGTAGTGACCTGCCTTGTCTCTTAGAATCTTCTTTACTTTAAAGTCTATTTTGTCTGATATAAGGATTGCTACTCCAGCTTTCTTTTGATTTCCATTTGCATGAAATATCTTTTTCCAGCCTTTCACTTTCAGTCTATGAGTGTCTCTAGGTCTGAAGTGGGTCTCTTGTAAACAGCATATATATGGGTCTTGCTTCTGGATCCATTCAGCCAGCCTGTGTCGTTTGGTTGGAGCATTTAGTCCATTTACATTCAAAGTAATTATTGATACGAATGTTCGTATTGTCATCTTCTTAGAAATTTGGGGTTTGATTTGTAAGGCTTCTCCTACTCTTGTATTTACTGGCTATATCAGGTCCTTTAACACTTGTTGTAGGGCTGGTTTTGTGGTACAGAATTCTTTTAGTTTTTGCTTGTCTGTGAAGCTTTTGACTTCACCATCGATTTTGAATGAGATTCTTGCTGGGTAGAGAATTCGTGGTTGCAGGTTATTCTCTTTTAGCCGTTTAAATGTATCTTGCCATTCTCTTCTGGCCTGTAGGGTTTCTGTTGAGAGATCCGCAGTTAAACGTATGGGGTTTCCTTTATATGTTATTTGTTGTTTGCTCCTAGCTGCTTTTAGTAATCTGTCTTTATATTTAGTCTGCGTTAGTTTGATTAGTATGTGCCTTGGTGTGTTTCTTCTGGGGTTTCTCCTGTATGGAACTCTTTGTGCTTCCTGGACTTGGCTGACTATCTCCTTTCCCATGCTGGGGAAGTTTTCAACTATAACCTCTTCAAGAATTTTTCATAGTCTTTCTTCTCTTCTTCTTCTTCTGGAACTCCTATAATTCTAATGTTGGTGCGTTTAATATTGTCCCATAGGTCTCTGAGGCTATCCTCAGTTCTTTTAATTCTTTGGGCTTTGTTCTGTTCTTCAGCACTTATTTCCACCATTCTGTCTTCCAGCTCACTTATCCGTTCTTCAGCCTCTGATACTCTACTGTTGAGACCTTCTATAGTATTGTTGAGTTCAGCAATTGAGTTGGTGGTCTCTATTTGCTTATTTTTCATTTCCTGCATGTCTTTTCTCAATGCACTAATTTCCTCTAATATTCTGTTTTCGGTGTTTTGCATCCTCATTAGTATAGTTTTTCTGAATTCTCTTTCAGATAGCTTGTCTATCTCCTCCTCTGTCATTTGAAGTGGTGTTTCTCTAGGTCTGATGGGTCTCTGTAAACAGCATATATATGGGTCTTGCTTCGTCCATTCAGCCAGCCTGTGTCGTTTGGTTGGAGCATTTAGTCCATTTACATTCAAAGTAATTATTGATACGAATGTTCGTATTGTCATCTTCTTAGAAATTTGGGGTTTGATTTGTAAGGCTTCTCCTACTCTTGTATTTACTGGCTATATCAGGTCCTTTAACACTTGTTGTAGGGCTGGTTTTGTGGTACAGAATTCTTTTAGTTTTTGCTTGTCTGTGAAGCTTTTGACTTCACCATCGATTTTGAATGAGATTCTTGCTGGGTAGAGAATTCGTGGTTGCAGGTTATTCTCTTTTAGCCGTTTAAATGTATCTTGCCATTCTCTTCTGGCCTGTAGGGTTTCTGTTGAGAGATCCGCAGTTAAACGTATGGGGTTTCCTTTATATGTTATTTGTTGTTTGCTCCTAGCTGCTTTTAGTAATCTGTCTTTATATTTAGTCTGCGTTAGTTTGATTAGTATGTGCCTTGGTGTGTTTCTTCTGGGGTTTCTCCTGTATGGAACTCTTTGTGCTTCCTGGACTTGGCTGACTATCTCCTTTCCCATGCTGGGGAAGTTTTCAACTATAACCTCTTCAAGAATTTTTCATAGTCTTTCTTCTCTTCTTCTTCTTCTGGAACTCCTATAATTCTAATGTTGGTGCGTTTAATATTGTCCCATAGGTCTCTGAGGCTATCCTCAGTTCTTTTAATTCTTTGGGCTTTGTTCTGTTCTTCAGCACTTATTTCCACCATTCTGTCTTCCAGCTCACTTATCCGTTCTTCAGCCTCTGATACTCTACTGTTGAGACCTTCTATAGTATTGTTGAGTTCAGCAATTGAGTTGGTGGTCTCTATTTGCTTATTTTTCATTTCCTGCATGTCTTTTCTCAATGCACTAATTTCCTCTAATATTCTGTTTTCGGTGTTTTGCATCCTCATTAGTATAGTTTTTCTGAATTCTCTTTCAGATAGCTTGTCTATCTCCTCCTCTGTCATTTGAAGTGGTGTTTCTCTAGCTTGGTCCTTCATTTGTACAGTGTTTCTCTGACGTTTCATTATTAGGTTAATTTTTGTTTCTTTGTGTGTGTCTGTGTGTATGGAGTTCTTATTCCCACCAGGCTTCTTGGTTGAATTCTCCCTTCCTTTGGGTTTCTGTCCTTGTAGAAGGGTTCAGTGGCTTGTGTCTTGGATGGTGATAGACCTTGTTTACAGGTGAATAATCTGTAGTGTTGTATATTCTTTGATAATCAGTGTGGGGTCTTGGAATCCGGGCTTCCGCTTCGAGGATCCTTGGTTTGATGATTGGTCAGGGAGTGTAGGCTCTATGTCTGGTTTGCTATGGTGTTCTGTGATACTAGTTCACACACTAGCATCTGAGGAACAAGAGGTGCATCCCTGATGGGTGACAGTCATAAAAGCATGCAGATGTTTTCTAACATAATCATAAGATACACATACATATACAGCAATGCCCACAACTGACCAGTTTTACAGAGATAAGGCGCAGGAAATCTTTCTAGCAACTCATGCAATCACAGATGATACTTGCCCGTTAAGCTTTGAATTAATTAAAATAGTGCCTGAATAATAGATCTAGGACAAGGTCCTGGCTAGGATAATTACAATGAAAGCAATTTTAAATTAGGACATGTGCTCGGGGTGACAAGGAGGAGAGTCTATAAGTAATAAAAAGGAAAAGATTTGTCTTGGAAGTATTTTATAGGATTAGGTAGCAAAGATTAGTGTGTGTACTGTTTAGTGCATTTGGAAGTGAATAGTGCAGACAGAAAGATAGGAAATAATTTGTCTAGAGGATATTGATAGCTAGGAAGATGTTTTACATTTAGAACATAGAGAAAGAAAGCAGTGGGAAAGAGGAAAGAAAAAAGAGAATTAGAGGTTTTCAAGAATTAAAATTAAAGTTAAAAAAATATAATAAAAGTCAAAAGAAGGTTAAAAATTAAAAAGAGCAAAAAAAAATTAATGAGACCGAAAAACAAAGAAAAAACACATAGAATAAATCAAACAAATGAAAACTACAAAAAAAAAAAAAAAACATAAAAAACCCCCAATAAACAAAGAAACTAATAAACCCCAAACCAATCAATTGAATAAGCAAAATAGTCCACCACAAACAAGCAGAAAAAAATGAAAAAAAAAAAAAAAAAAAGTTAAATACTGTCCTTGGTTTTTATCTTCATATCTGCCTGTTGGAAACCAATCTGCTCTTGATGGTGGTGTCTTGATGGCGTGGTCTTTCCCTTACAGTGCCGGTTGCTGTGGTTTCTGTTTTTGTGTTCAGCAAAATGAGGGCTTTGCTGCCATACTGGGTGCTGGCCGGGACGGTGGGCTGATCCCAGTCAGTCGGGCGGAGGCCGCGGCGCGCGCAGTCCCGTGTTGGAGGGGGGCGCCCCGGCTCGACCGCGCCCGCCTGTCGTCTCCAATCCCTGCTCTTTCCCCGGCTTCCTCCGCTGCTACTGCAGCTCTAGGGGAGCGGGCTCCTCCGACACTGCCGGTTATGTGTCTAAGTACCAAAGGCGGACGCGAGCTTTCCCGTCCAACTCGTGCCCAGTCCCTGGTCAGCAACCCGTGGACGACTTCCTCTCTCCGTTCAGCAAGCCCTCCAGTTGGAGTGGCTGAACTTCCCCCCTCGCGGCTCCGCGGCTCCCGCTCGCGGCGGTCCGCGGCTCCTCGCGGCGGGCGGGTTCCGGCGGCTCCTCGCCGCGGGCGGGTTCCGGCGGCTCCTCGCCGCGGGCGGGTTCCGGCGGCTCCTCGCCGCGGGCGGGTTCCGGCGGCTCCTCGCGGCGGGCGGGTTCCGGCGGCTCCTCGCGGCGGGCCTCCACTTTCTTTTTTTGGCCAAGCCATGAGTCGTGGGGGAATCGTAGCTCCTTCACCAGGAATCAAACCCATCCCCCACTAGTGGAAGCGAGGAGTTTTAATCACTGGGCTACCAGAGAAGTCCCCAAACTTCCTTCATTTATTTATAACAAAGAACTTATTTTAGGAATTAAGTTGCAGGAAATACCGAGATATCCAACTCTTTCTCTCTTCACTGCTTACACTCCACTCGGACTCTAGAATAACACTATCTGTATCAAGACTGATTGTGTAGAGTTATCCTCTCTTTTCCTTGGGGACTATGTTCCAAGATACTCTGTGGATGCCTGAGAGCATGGATGGTTGTTTCTTCTGTCCAAACATCCTTGTGATGAAGTTTAGTTTATAAATTACACATAGCCAAATTCCCAGCATCACTCCTCTTGCACTTTGGGGCCAGTATGAAGTAAAAGAAAGCTTACGTGAGCACAAGCACTGATACAGGGCCATCTGTCTGATCACCGAACGGCTGCTAATTGCTGAATTGGGAGGGGTGTGCTTGACAGTGGACAGATGGAGCAAGATTTCATCATGATGTTTGGGGCAAAATTTAAAACTTATGATTTGCTTTCTTCTGGAATTTTCCACTTACCATTTTCTAAAAGTGGTTGAGCTCAGGTAACAGAAACCATGGATAAGGGGGGACTGTAGTACTAGGGATACTTATTAGTACAGTAGCCTCTTCTGCATCATTTATATTTCAAGTATCTCAAAATGCATTTTTTAAAAAATGTTTATTTATTTATTTTTAGGGGGGGGTGGGTTGGAGAGGGAGGGGGTGGGTGGGCCACTTCTATTGGTCTTTCATTTGTCTATTTTCATCTGTCTTTGTTCTTTGGCTCTTGTGGGCCTCCCATTGCAGCAGTCTCTGTTGTCGCTCTGGGTGCATGCGCTCCAGAGCTCCAGCTTGGTAACTGGACACATCAGTCCAGCTGCTCCGCGGCACGTGGGATCTTCCCAGGTCAGGGGTTGAACCGGCACCCCTTGCACTGCAAGGTGGTGTCCTTACCCACTGGACCACCAGGGAAGCCCCCAAAATGCATTCTCTGCAGAGTATATCATCATGTGAAATGTCAGGCTGGATGAATCACAAGCTGGAATCAAGACTGTCAGGAGAAATAACAACAACCTCAGATATGCAGATGACAGCACTCATTATGCAGAAAGTGAAGAGGAACTAAAAACCTTCTTGATGAGAGTAAAAGAGAAGAATGAAAAATAAAAATATGGGGAAAAGCTGGCTTAAAACTCACCATTCAAAAAAATAACATCATGGTGTCCTGTACCAACATATGCCAAATAGGTGGCAAAAAAGTGGAAGCAGTGACACATTTTATTTTCTTGGGTTCCAAAATTGCCATGGACAGTGACTACCATGAAATTACAAGACTCCTGCTCCTTGGAAGAGAAGCTCTGACAAACCTAGACAGCATATTAAAAAGCAGAGACATCACTTTCCCAGCAAAAGTCCATATAGTCAAATCTATGGTTTTAACAGTAGTATTTATGTGAAAGTTGGATCATAAAGAAGGCAGAAGGCTTCCCTGATGGTCCAGTAGGTAAAGTGTCTGCCTTGCAATGCAAGGGGCATCGGTTCAGTCCCTGGCCAGGGAAGATCCCATGTACCGCAGAGTGGTTGGACTGGTGTGTCCAATTAGGAACCAGTGCTCTGGAGCACATGTGCCAGTGCTCTTCAATGAGAAAGGCCACTGCAATGGGAGGCCCACACAGGCCAAAGAATAAAGATGGATGAAAATAAACAAACAAACAAAAAAACAATAAAAGAGGCCAAAATTAAAAAAAAAAAAAAAAAGAACGCTGAGTGTTGAAGAATTAAAGCTTTTGAACTGTGGTGCTGGAGACAACTCTTGAGAGTCCCTTGGAGTGCAAGGAGATCAAAGCAGCCAGTCCTAAAGGAAATCAACCCTGAATATTCATTGGAAGGATTGATGTTGAAGCTGAAGCTCCAATACTTTGGCCAGCTGAAGTGAAGAGCAGATTCACTGGAAAAGACCTTGATGCTGGGAAAAACTGAAGGCAAAAGAAGAAGGGGGAGGGTAAGGATGAAATGCTATGACAGTATTTGATAGTCATGAATCTGAGCAAATTCCAGGAGATAATGAAGGGTGGGGAAGCTTGGCTTGCTGCAGTTCATGGGGCTGCAAAGAGTCAGACATGACTTACTAAATGAACAACAAAGGGGTGAAACTGTTCAACTGATTTTAAGTTTTATTTAAAATAGAGGAACTGCTATTCTAAAAGGACATTACATTACCTCAAAACTGAAACTGAGTAGTGCACAAAGAAGCCAGGGATTGTAAGATGATTGAAGAGATACAGTGTGTGTGAGAGAGAGAGACACTGATTCTGTTTAAACGCAATGGGCCTCACTGACCCAGAAAGATCCTGTTTTTCCATGTTTGTAATCCCCCTTCTGCTATGGTCAGAAGTTAATGTTATTATAATGTGTGTGCATTGATATTTATATAGGGAGGACCTTTTTATTTGAAAGTAATATAGCTTCAAATAAATACAAGCATTTTATAAGAATCTTTTAAGATAAAGTTGATAAACTAATGCAAATTATCTCATCTATTTATTAGAAGAGCTACCAAGTATGTTTAGGAATAAAGGAAGACAGCTGACTTAGAAAATTAGGATATCTTTGCAGAAAAATGTCTGAACATTTCATAAACATTTTCTTCCATTTGGCTAATGCACCAAATGCAGAAGCACCTTGGTACTAACAGCTTTAGAATGCGCTGTACACAGACCAGGGGTAACTGAATAAAGAGGGAGCGTTCCTCACTGCCTAACAGCTAACTGCTCGGCAAACACTTGGCTTGAATTGCTAAATCATTTCTGCCTCATCTGTTTGTGAAAAATATTACATAACAAAAAATGGAATTTTCATAAATACAGTAATCCAAAAATACCAAGCCAAATGTATAAAAGGCTTAGCAAACCATGGTGCAATTTGAAAATAAAGCTTCTGGAAAACAGCCGCTGGCTAAATGTTATATTGATAGATAATTATGGACTATTTTATCCTGATAGCTGTCCAGAAGGAATGGGATATGGGAAAGCAAGTCAGATGTCTATCTGTGTGTAAGAGATGTGAACAATGTATTTCTAGCCAGAGGAAAATTTATTCTTTTTAATGCTTTAGTTGAAAAATTTATATCATAGCTGATTCAGGAATTGAAAACTCTGTGGAAATATATATCTTTAACATTTGGGGAAAATACTGTTCTATGTTGAATCCATTTTAATAACAAAGAGAAATATTGCACTGCTGGTTCACTGTTCCTTTCAGTTTCTAAATGTTCACAGACTCTTTCACAGCCATTTTTTTCTAAGAAAAGTATTAGTGGTCACAAATTAAAAAAAAAAAAATGCACTTGATCAGATGACAATAGCTTACATGTGAATACTCACTTTATGAAAATAGGCAGATGCAAAGTGTGGATTGGGTTTTATCTCTATCTGTTGTGATTTAAATAGACAAACAAGTAAGCAAATAAAACATGAGGTTGACAGTTTCCCTACTGTCTCAAAGCCAGTATCATAAGGACAAAACAACATGAAGAACACATTTCCAAGAGAAAACTATCATTTGGATGAAACTTGATTAATCTGACAACTTAAACTTGTGGGACCATGAAGACAAGCATCATTAACATACTTCGAAGGAAACAGACGGGTTTCAGGTCCCTGACCTTGAAATGTCCTCAGCCAACTTAACTGCTTCCCAAAGGTTCCACTTGATCAGGATTTTGGGCTTCGATACATGGATTTTGAGGGAAGGACAGAAACATTTATTGCAGAGAAAGAAGGCTACATAAACGTATCATTTATTAGATATTCTAAAGTCAGAATATGTGACTGTGGGCATAGTGTACAGTAAATTATTTAAAAAGAACAAATTTTGTGTGTATATTAAATTATTTAAAAATATTCATGGGAGAGGCTTCCCTGGTGGTCTAGTGGGTAAAGAGTCTTCCTTGCAGTGCAGGGGGCACCAATTTGATCCCTGGCCTGGGAAGATCCCATGTGCTATGGAGTGGCTGGACTGGTGTATCCAATTATGAGCCAATGCTCTGGAGCACCATGCACCCAGAGCCAGTGCTCTGCAGTGACAGAGGCCACTGCAATGATAGGCCCACACATGCCAAAGAATAAAAAGATGGATGAAAATAAATAAATTAATTAATTAAAAAGAAGAGGCCAAAATTAAAAAAAGGAATTCATGGAAATAACAACCAGAGTTCATGATAGGAAGAAAACAGAAAAAGAGGATGTGGGAGAAAAACCACAGGTACCTGTTATACTTCGTATTATTTTTAAACCTAAAAATATGGTAAAATAACATTTTCCAACATATTGGGAGAAGTTATATGGGTGTTTACTGTAACTGTATTTATCTTGAGTGGCTGAGACCTTTCAATATAGGAGAGGCTCTGGCAAGCAGGCCTCCTGTAAATAAGGCATGCAGCCCCTCCCTGAAGGCAGTCAACCCTTGTCGAATGCTGAGATGATGAACTGTTATTTGATCTAACTGCAGCACCAGATTTGAAAAATCTGTGATGGCAGAAAGGGGCCTAGGGTTTTGCTGGATGTACTTCAAAGCCCACCACACAGGGTTCCGAAGTCCGCCCTCCTGGGGTGATGAGGCATGGGGACCCATTCCTGTCCTGACAGCCTCCTTCATGAGCTGTCCTACAGAAGTCCCTTCCAGGACACCTGGGGGCTTGCTCTCTGGCCCCGGGTCCCTGTTTGCATGAAAAGGAGGCATCGATTTGTGAGCTCATTTTCAAATTTTAAGGGAACACGTGTGTGCTATTGTACAGTGTTAGGAAGAAATCTGTTTCTCTTTCTATGCTCTGGAAGCTTGGGATTTCCAGTGCTATACATCTGAATTAATTTGATTGGTTATCTCTTTTAATACACATTTAAAGCCTGATTTCATGGTAACATAAAATAATCAAACATCTTTTAGTCATATTACTTGCAAGCTGATCATGACTGAACTGATTTTTTTTGAAAGGGAGAGATAAACCTAGTGATCATCTAATAAAACAAAGCAAAAAGGAGCAGTAAATGCCTGCTTTCTAATTTTATGAGGCAATAACCCAGCTCCTGGTGGATGAACTGTAAGTCTGAGGGCAATTTCTATATCCTAAGAATGGAGTAGATTATTTCCTCATAAAAGAGTTCCTCAGAGCCATTACTGCTGTACAACTGTGTTGGCAAACCATTTTGCTCTTTTCCAAAAGCCAAATAAGAAGGTAACTGTCTAGTCTACACGTATGTGCAGCATGGGCCCCTCCCGGGTGTTGTGTATTTGTGCTGAGTGAGGACGTGGGAAGCCAATAAGGTGAGACTGTGACTGAGAGCAGGTGTGCATCCCTCAGTGACTCTTTTCCTAAAGCCCTGTTTTACTTTTAATTAGCATACAGCAGCCACATGGACAGATCCATCAGTAATTACATTACTAAAGATTAGCAAAATTGAGGACTTGGTTTTAGACTAATATACATTTAGTCATGGCCAAGTCACGTTTGGTATTTTGTAGCAAGGCTTTATACACAAAATGGTTAAATACAGAGAAAAACGATGGCACCTTAAAGATGCTATAGAAGACTTGGAAAATATTAACTAATTAAGCTAGTTTATAAACAGTAAAAATATAAACTGTACTTCCTGTTTTCAGGAAAGGAATTATGCAAATATAGCAAGCCAACGTGTATACACAGTATTCTAATAAAACCTTCTCAACTCAGAATTTCCATGAGGTAATCTGATTATAAACACAGATGTCTCCAATTTTCATTATACAGGTTGCTGATTAGGGAATACTGTATCTAGACTGGAGGCGAGCACATGAACTGATAAAGCTACTCCACTTGGAATACACTATTTTTCATTATATGCTCAATCATAATATGATTAGAAAACAAAACTGCACTTAAATTGTTACGTGGCTGTTCATGTTCTTCATTCCTGGGACAGAATGGAGGCGGGCACCCCTACATCTCACAGGACACCATAGCTCACTTAGGAAAACTGAGTTTGAGCTGCAACAAATGAAATTACTTTTGACACATTTATCATAAAAAGACACGGTGGAACCTCATATGCAAAATATGCTAAAGTAGCATTCTGTGACTCACAGCAAGTCCTGCTGACAAACAGTCACATTTCCTGAAGTGGTGACTTACTCAATGGGGGCAGTGGCTACAGAAGCCCTCACAACAGGAGAAGTGGACTGAGCTCCAGTTGAACTGATCACCACACCTCACCACCCCAGCACTCATGTCTTGAGCAACCTCTCTAATCTGGAAATTAATGAATCTCTTCACTACATTTCTGTGATGATGATGCACATAGACAGTATAAAAATACTCCAGCAGTGCAGGAAATACAAAGATGAGAGCAAAATTTTACCAACAATCTCACCATTTAGAAATAAAACCTCATCTCTCTAGGCGTGTTGGGGGATAAACACAAATAGCTTTTCCTAAAGCCCTGTTTTACTTTTAATTAGCATACAGCAGCCACATGGACAGATCCATCAGTAATTACATTACTAAAGATTAGCAAAATTGAGGACTTGGTTTTAGACTAATATACATTTAGTCATGGCCAAGTCACGTTTGGTATTTTGTAGCAAGGCTTTATACACAAAATGGTTAAATACAGAGAAAAACGATGGCACCTTAAAGATGCTATAGAAGACTTGGAAAATATTAACTAATTAAGCTAGTTTATAAACAGTAAAAATATAAACTGTACTTCCTGTTTTCAGGAAAGGAATTATGCAAATATAGCAAGCCAACGTGTATACACAGTATTCTAATAAAACCTTCTCAACTCAGAATTTCCATGAGGTAATCTGATTATAAACACAGATGTCTCCAATTTTCATTATACAGGTTGCTGATTAGGGAATACTGTATCTAGACTGGAGGCGAGCACATGAACTGATAAAGCTACTCCACTTGGAATACACTATTTTTCATTATATGCTCAATCATAATATGATTAGAAAACAAAACTGCACTTAAATTGTTACGTGGCTGTTCATGTTCTTCATTCCTGGGACAGAATGGAGGCGGGCACCCCTACATCTCACAGGACACCATAGCTCACTTAGGAAAACTGAGTTTGAGCTGCAACAAATGAAATTACTTTTGACACATTTATCATAAAAAGACACGGTGGAACCTCATATGCAAAATATGCTAAAGTAGCATTCTGTGACTCACAGCAAGTCCTGCTGACAAACAGTCACATTTCCTGAAGTGGTGACTTACTCAATGGGGGCAGTGGCTACAGAAGCCCTCACAACAGGAGAAGTGGACTGGAGCTCCAGTTGAACTGATCACCACACCTCACCACCCCAGCACTCATGTCTTGAGCAACCTCTCTAATCTGGAAATTAATGAATCTCTTCACTACATTTCTGTGATGATGATGCACATAGACAGTATAAAAATACTCCAGCAGTGCAGGGAAATACAAAGATGAGAGCAAAATTTTACCAACAATCTCACCATTTAGAAATAAAACCTCATCTCTCTAGGCGTGTTGGCAGAAGCACACAGAGCAACAGAAAGAAAGAGAGGTAAACAGACATAGCTTAATAAATACGGGCTCATACTCTACTAGTGTGTTTCTAGGATCAAGCTGAATTTGACTGAATTATTTACAAGAATACTTGAAATAGATTGAGGACATACTGAAACTGAGATAAGAATGTCTTTATTTTAACACGCATGCTACTACAAGGTATTCAAAAATACGCCAAGCTTCTTATAAAATATGCAGAGGATTGAAATCACTGTTTTTGACTACAAATTCCCATTTTCAGACTGTGTGTCAGTGACCACCTGCTATAAAATCAAGGAATTCAATGCCCTCAATTCATTGCTGCCAATCAACTTCGCTAGTGTGGACAGCAATGACCTTTGCAACAGGGCCACAAATCTTGCAGTTGTTTTCTCTTAGTTCTATGTTTAGAAGGATGCAGTGCTACATTACTTTCCTCTGATCACAACTTTACATTCTTAGTTTCCTCATTTGACCTGGTTGGTATTTATGTCCATTTTCCCATCAAGGCTTAAGGAGTCTGGAGGCCTTTTCTTCTTCCATGTGCCAGACTCTGTTGCTACAAATGCATAAGGAAGTCCTCTTCTTCTCAGATCTCTTAAATCCCCATGCTCCTTACTGTGGATATATATTTCCTGATTCTAGTCATCCTCATTCTATAATTAGGTCTCACTGCTTTCTTGGTCTTTTAGGACCTTGCCTAGTGTTTGGTGTATTATTGTCTAGAGCTGGAACAAATGGACTTCTGTGACTCACAGCAGTCCTGCTGACAACAGTCACATTTCCTGAAGTGGTGACTTACTCAATGGGGGCAGTGGCTACAGAAGCCCTCACAACAGGAGAAGTGGACTGAGCTCGAGTTGAACTGATCACCACACCTCACCACCCCAGCACTCATGTCTTGAGCAACCTCTCTAATCTGGAAATTAATGAATCTCTTCACTACATTTCTGTGATGATGATGCACATAGACAGTATAAAAATACTCCAGCAGTGCAGGGGAATACAAAGATGAGAGCAAAATTTTACCAACAATCTCACCATTTAGAAATAAAACCTCATCTCTCTAGGCGTGTTGGCAGAAGCACACAGAGCAACAGAAAGAAAGAGAGGTAAACAGACATAGCTTAATAAATACGGGCTCATACTCTACTAGTGTGTTTCTAGGATCAAGCTGAATTTGACTGAATTATTTACAAGAATACTTGAAATAGATTGAGGACATACTGAAACTGAGATAAGAATGTCTTTATTTTAACACGCATGCTACTACAAGGTATTCAAAAATACGCCAAGCTTCTTATAAAATATGCAGAGGATTGAAATCACTGTTTTTGACTACAAATTCCCATTTTCAGACTGTGTGTCAGTGACCACCTGCTATAAAATCAAGGAATTCAATGCCCTCAATTCATTGCTGCCAATCAACTTCGCTAGTGTGGACAGCAATGACCTTTGCAAGCAGGGCCACAAATCTTGCAGTTGTTTTCTCTTAGTTCTATGTTTAGAAGGATGCAGTGCTACATTACTTTCCTCTGATCACAACTTTACATTCTTAGTTTCCTCATTTGACCTGGTTGGTATTTATGTCCATTTTCCCATCAAGGCTTAAGGAGTCTGGAGGCCTTTTCTTCTTCCATGTGCCAGACTCTGTTGCTACAAATGCATAAGGAAGTCCTCTTCTTCTCAGATCTCTTAAATCCCCATGCTCCTTACTGTGGATATATATTTCCTGATTCTAGTCATCCTCATTCTATAATTAGGTCTCACTGCTTTCTTGGTCTTTTAGGACCTTGCCTAGTGTTTGGTGTATTATTGTCTAGAGCTGGAACAATCTTCCCTGGTGCTGTCGCCATGTTAACATTCTGCACATGCTCTGTGAGAAAGAGTGAAGGCAACAGGCCTGGGCTGTGTCAACCTTGTTTAGAGAAGCCAGTTTCAGCCCCACACCTCGAACAGCTCCCGAGAACACAGCTCCTGGGAATAATCTGCTTGCTAGAGTGTTGGGACTTCTCTGGTAGCTCCCATGGTAAAGACTCTGCCTGCAATGCCAGGAGACCTGGGTATGATCCCTGGGTCAGGAAGATCCCCTGGAGAAGGGAATGGCAACCAACTCCACTATTCTTGCCTGGAGAATCCCATGAACAGATTATGGGGTCACAAAGAGTTGGACCTGACTGGGCAACTAATACAAAAGAGAGTTTCTGTAAACCTGAGGCCTTGAGCCCCACTGTATCAGTCTGCTCAGTTTATGAGACTGATGTGATAGGTACCTGCCATCCTTCTGGGCCCTGGAGCTTCAGTAACCGGCGGCAGCCACGGGGCTGCACACCTAAGTGACGGACTCCCCAGTAAAAACCCTGGATGCTGCGTTCACACGAGATCCTTGACTATTAACATTGCAGACTGTTGTCTCACATCATGGAAAAGCTGTGTCCTGTGTGACTCCACTGGGAGGGAGCACCTGGATGCTGGAGTCAGGTTTGTTGTAAGCTTGGCCCCGAGCATTGGCTCCCTGGCTAACTGATTCTGTGTCCTTTGCTGTGTAAAAAATCACCTTGACCACATAAACCTTCTAGCAAATCAGGATGTGAGAGCAGAGTGATGAATGTGATTGAACATCATTTCCAGAGAAATCTGAGCCACCGACCCTTTCTCCTTCCCTGACCTAGTCTGCTGTGGAGAGAGCTGTTTATGATTTGGTTGTGCTCTTCAGTATATGATCATTCTCTCTATAGAAATGGTTTGAAATGTCTCTTTATCTTGTATTTTCTGGCTCCATTTATTCACTGTTTATTTGGCAAATGCCATCACGAAGTCATGAAGTGGTCCCTGCAGCTGTGACACGTGCTGTCTCCCAGGTGATCACCTGGACATTTAATAATATTGAAAATCATTCTGCCCTTTGTACCTCCTGGGTCTTGTTCAGCATCTACTGGCCCTCTTGTGCACAGAGGCGGACCCCACTGCACATCTCCTATGAGTCTTCTGACTTCTGTTTTTGTAGACTGCTACCCGCGGAATGTGGTCTCCCAAATTCATGTTAAATCCTAAATTAACTTAATGTGACAGTCTTTGGGAGGTGGGACCCTGGGCCCAGGAAGATCTGCCTGCAATGCGAGACCTGGGTATGATCCCTGGGTCAGGAAGATCCCCTGGAGAAGGGAATGGCAACCAACTCCACTATTCTTGCCTGGAGAATCCCATGAACAGATTATGGGGTCACAAAGAGTTGGACCTGACTGGGCAACTAATACAAAAGAGAGTTTCTGTAAACCTGAGGCCTTGAGCCCCACTGTATCAGTCTGCTCAGTTTATGAGACTGATGTGATAGGTACCTGCCATCCTTCTGGGCCCTGGAGCTTCAGTAACCGGCGGCAGCCACGGGGCTGCACACCTAAGTGACGGACTCCCCAGTAAAAACCCTGGATGCTGCGTTCACACGAGATCCTTGACTATTAACATTGCAGACTGTTGTCTCACATCATGGAAAAGCTGTGTCCTGTGTGACTCCACTGGGAGGGAGCACCTGGATGCTGGAGTCAGGTTTGTTGTAAGCTTGGCCCCGAGCATTGGCTCCCTGGCTAACTGATTCTGTGTCCTTTGCTGTGTAAAAAATCACCTTGACCACATAAACCTTCTAGCAAATCAGGATGTGAGAGCAGAGTGATGAATGTGATTGAACATCATTTCCAGAGAAATCTGAGCCACCGACCCTTTCTCCTTCCCTGACCTAGTCTGCTGTGGAGAGCTGTTTATGATTTGGTTGTGCTCTTCAGTATATGATCATTCTCTCTATAGAAATGGTTTGAAATGTCTCTTTATCTTGTATTTTCTGGCTCCATTTATTCACTGTTTATTTGGCAAATGCCATCACGAAGTCATGAAGTGGTCCCTGCAGCTGTGACACGTGCTGTCTCCCAGGTGATCACCTGGACATTTAATAATATTGAAAATCATTCTGCCCTTTGTACCTCCTGGGTCTTGTTCAGCATCTACTGGCCCTCTTGTGCACAGAGGCGGACCCCACTGCACATCTCCTATGAGTCTTCTGACTTCTGTTTTTGTAGACTGCTACCCGCGGAATGTGGTCTCCCAAATTCATGTTAAATCCTAAATTAACTTAATGTGACAGTCTTTGGGAGGTGGAACCTTCAAGAATAGAATTAGCTCTTATAAAAGAGACTCTAGAGAGCTCCCTTGCCCCTTCTGTAATGTGAGGACCCTGTGAGGAGATGCCATCTGTAACCAGGAAGGGGACCCGTGCCAGACACCCAATCTGCTGGCACCTTAGCTTTGATGTTGGCCTTCAGCAGTGGGAGACATGAGTGTCTGTTGTTTATAAGGCACTTAGTCTATAGTACTTTGGTGGAGCATCCTGAAGCTGACTACATCATAGCTTTTCTTTCACCCATCACTGGGATGAAATTCACTTTGAATTTCTAGAAATCCATGCATCTCTTTTATTAAATGGAGATGTTCCTACCAATCTATCTTACGACATTCGTGACAGTATTTCATTTCTAAAACATATTTTACTAGGAGTTATGAGAAAGATACATTAATGGCTCCATCAACCATGTGGAACAAAGTCATTTTAAAGTTTGCAATAAGATTTTTATCTAATGACACTTAAGCTAAGAGAAGAAATAAAAGACCAAAATGGAAAACCAGCAGTGAGACTACAAAGGCACCTGCATTACTGCAACTAGCACTGACTTAGGTAAAACGCTCAGGGCCCAGGTATGCTTCATCATAAAATGGCTGTAGGGCAACACAAGGCCCCAGGGAGTCTGTCTTCTAGAGGCACTGCTTTCTCATCAATGGGGTAAAGCTAACACTAATCGGAATCCTAGTAAGAGCTCCTTGTATTTCTTCAAGTTGATGCACTGAAGAAAAGCGGTTTAAATTCAAATACTGGATGATTCATGCCAGGTTTTGTCTCTCTCTATTTGTATTTTCTGGCTCCATTTATTCACTGTTTATTTGGCAAATGCCATCACGAAGTCATGAAGTGGTCCCTGCAGCTGTGACACGTGCTGTCTCCCAGGTGATCACCTGGACATTTAATAATATTGAAAATCATTCTGCCCTTTGTACCTCCTGGGTCTTGTTCAGCATCTACTGGCCCTCTTGTGCACAGAGGCGGACCCCACTGCACATCTCCTATGAGTCTTCTGACTTCTGTTTTTGTAGACTGCTACCCGCGGAATGTGGTCTCCCAAATTCATGTTAAATCCTAAATTAACTTAATGTGACAGTCTTTGGGAGGTGGAACCTTCAAGAATAGAATTAGCTCTTATAAAAGAGACTCTAGAGAGCTCCCTTGCCCCTTCTGTAATGTGAGGACCCTGTGAGGAGATGCCATCTGTAACCAGGAAGGGGACCCGTGCCAGACACCCAATCTGCTGGCACCTTAGCTTTGATGTTGGCCTTCAGCAGTGGGAGACATGAGTGTCTGTTGTTTATAAGGCACTTAGTCTATAGTACTTTGGTGGAGCATCCTGAAGCTGACTACATCATAGCTTTTCTTTCACCCATCACTGGGATGAAATTCACTTTGAATTTCTAGAAATCCATGCATCTCTTTTATTAAATGGAGATGTTCCTACCAATCTATCTTACGACATTCGTGACAGTATTTCATTTCTAAAACATATTTTACTAGGAGTTATGAGAAAGATACATTAATGGCTCCATCAACCATGTGGAACAAAGTCATTTTAAAGTTTGCAATAAGATTTTTATCTAATGACACTTAAGCTAAGAGAAGAAATAAAAGACCAAAATGGAAAACCAGCAGTGAGACTACAAAGGCACCTGCATTACTGCAACTAGCACTGACTTAGGTAAAACGCTCAGGGCCCAGGTATGCTTCATCATAAAATGGCTGTAGGGCAACACAAGGCCCCAGGGAGTCTGTCTTCTAGAGGCACTGCTTTCTCATCAATGGGGTAAAGCTAACACTAATCGGAATCCTAGTAAGAGCTCCTTGTATTTCTTCAAGTTGATGCACTGAAGAAAAGCGGTTTAAATTCAAATACTGGATGATTCATGCCAGGTTTTAGCAAATTTCTCTAACACAACTAATTCTAATGTTATAATTTTTCCTAACTCATAATAAACTTTGAATTTTATCATTCTTGCCCATTTTCCCCCCAAAGGGAATGTCTTTTTTTAATCCCACTTCTAAGTCAGTTTCAGTAATGTCATGATTTCTAGGTTTTTCTTTTAAAAAAGAATTTCTTTAAATTTTCATTTATTTTGTTTTACTCTATTTGTAAGTAGATGTATGTACTGATGTCATCCTACATGACGGTCTGATGTACATATCCATGGTCATGCTAACTACACAGCAAATCCTCACAGTGACTATCTCTGCGGGGGTGCTCTGAAACCTGGTGCATTTCCAGGAGTGGAGACAGTGTTATGAACTGGAGACTTACTCTTCCCACACAACTGCAGTTTTGCCCCTTTAGTCCAGCATCTCTGCAATCCAAGCCCTGTTTGGTCCCTAGCAGTAGCCTGGTGCTGGGGAGGCCCTGAGCCTGAGTCATTGTGGGGCTGGGGGTTGGGTACCTGCACTTAGGCCATGAGAAGGGCTTAGTCCTTAGTCTGCAGGGCCTCTGGGTGCCAGGGAGGAGGTGGCCCAGAGACAGGGGCTGCAGGGGCCAGCCCCACAGTAGAGTTCATGGGGGTGGCCTAGGCCAGGGGCTCACTTCCCTCCCCTGCCCACAGGCAGGTGTCCCTCTCCAGCTGGGCTGTCAGGCAATGCAGGTGACACAGAGGCAGACACAGCTTGCCCTCCATTCTCTTCAGGCACCTTCTCTCAAGTCTGGGTTCCCCTGGGCTGGGCGCCCTCACCTGGATGGACTCCTTGGCTCCAGGGAAGGTATTTTCACATGTGGAAGAGGTGACTGAGAAGGGACAAGCACTGGAAATCCTCATCCTCCATCTCACTGATGTCACCCCCACACAACCTCCCCTGGCTTTCATTTAGTGAAATTATTTCTTGTTTTCTTTCTCTCAACATTTTAGCTTTTTTCCTCAGCCTTTTCTTCCCCCCTTTCCTCTCAGCCTTTTATAGCATTAAGGCTCTTCTAAAACAGGGCAGGGAAATCCCAGGGCATTTGACAGAATGTGATTTGGGAGAAGACCTCTCAGACCCTACTTCATTTTCTTTTTATGCTATTTCTTTTTCCACTCTGATGTCAGAAGGCAAATAATTTTCCTTTTGAGGTATTTATTGTACTCTTCTGTCCAAAACATTCCACTTATTTTTTCCTTGACATTTCAAATCCAGCCCTGCTTCAGTCTTGTCTCCCACACACAGCTGTTATTTGTCACCATCTTTTCTGCTTGTTTTAACAGCCATTTTTCAAGACAATACAATTGTCATGTTTCCTTCTCTTTTTCTTGATGAGCTTTATCCAAAAACTCCATTAGTCTTTCTTTTCTTCTTACCTTATGTCACTCTACGTAAAATTTTTCCTCGTGCCTTTTTCTTTAACTTCTTCTTTTTCTTTTTTTTAAAGATTTATTTATTTATTTATTTTTGGGAAGGGAGCAGGCGGGCTACTTCTATTGGTCTTTCATTTGTCTATTTTTCATCCATCTTTGTTCTTTGGTCTGTGTGGGCCTCCCATCGCGGTGGCCTCTGTTGTCGCAGAGCACCGGCTCTGGGTGCCAGGGAGGAGGTGGCCCAGAGACAGGGGCTGCAGGGGCCAGCCCCACAGTAGAGTTCATGGGGTGGCCTGGCCAGGGGCTCACTTCCTCCCTGCCCACAGGCAGGTGTCCCTCCAGCTGGGCTGTCAGGCAATGCAGGTGACACAGAGGCAGACACAGCTTGCCCTCCATTCTCTTCAGGCACCTTCTCTCAAGTCTGGGTTCCCCTGGGCTGGGCGCCCTCACCTGGATGGACTCCTTGGCTCCAGGGAAGGTATTTTCACATGTGGAAGAGGTGACTGAGAAGGGACAAGCACTGGAAATCCTCATCCTCCATCTCACTGATGTCACCCCCACACAACCTCCCCTGGCTTTCATTTAGTGAAATTATTTCTTGTTTTCTTTCTCTCAACATTTTAGCTTTTTTCCTCAGCCTTTTCTTCCCCCCTTTCCTCTCAGCCTTTTATAGCATTAAGGCTCTTCTAAAACAGGGCAGGGAAATCCCAGGGCATTTGACAGAATGTGATTTGGGAGAAGACCTCTCAGACCCTACTTCATTTTCTTTTTATGCTATTTCTTTTTCCACTCTGATGTCAGAAGGCAAATAATTTTCCTTTTGAGGTATTTATTGTACTCTTCTGTCCAAAACATTCCACTTATTTTTTCCTTGACATTTCAAATCCAGCCCTGCTTCAGTCTTGTCTCCACACACAGCTGTTATTTGTCACCATCTTTTCTGCTTGTTTTAACAGCCATTTTTCAAGACAATACAATTGTCATGTTTCCTTCTCTTTTTCTTGATGAGCTTTATCCAAAAACTCCATTAGTCTTTCTTTTCTTCTTACCTTATGTCACTCTACGTAAAATTTTTCCTCGTGCCTTTTTCTTTAACTTCTTCTTTTTCTTTTTTTTAAAGATTTATTTATTTATTTATTTTTGGGAAGGGAGCAGGCGGGCTACTTCTATTGGTCTTTCATTTGTCTATTTTTCATCCATCTTTGTTCTTTGGTCTGTGTGGGCCTCCCATCGCGGTGGCCTCTGTTGTCGCAGAGCACCGGCTCTGGGCGCGTGTGCTCCAGAGCTCCGGCTCAGTAATTGGACACATGGGTCCAGCTGCTCTGAGGCATGTGGGATCTTCCCAGGCCAGGGATCGAACCGGCGCCCCTTGCACTGCAAGGCGGTGTCCTTACCCACTGGACCACCAGGGAAGCCCTTCTTTAACTTCTTGACTACAATGCTTTTCTTTCCAATGAGACTTAACAATAATAAGCATATCCTCAATGGAGAACACGATTGATTTTATCTTTTTCTTACAAAAAATTCTTCTTTATAACTTATTTAATCATAGCCTACTTTTAAAAAATTATAAGAAGATCTAACTTATTATTTTTAATGATTCTTGCATGACACATTAAATTATTTCTGGCTCAGGAATTTGCTCTCCTACACACTTCTGTCAAACTTGAAGCTTTGTTTATTACAGTACAATGAGAAAAATAAACAGTAATATTATATTACTATTCACTATTTAGTTTCCTTGACGATTTTGTTTTTTCAGTTTTGCTGTTTCTTTCCTTTGCAGAAGCAAATAATCAACACGAATGTATGTATGACTAATACCTCTATTAGGGCTAATACACACACACACACACACACACACACACACACACACACACACACACGTATATATATTTATAAAACCCAATAGGTACTTAGCAATGAATACTTCAGACCTGTCTGTACTAGTACTTTCCTGCTCTTTCCCATACAGACAGACTCCTCCTGAAAGCCACATTATATTCCCTTTTGTGAATCCATGTGGAGAGAGCAGGAGGCAGATGTTTTCTGTCCTTGAGAAAAGATTTAAGTATACTTTGCAAGAAAACACAAATGTCAGGACTGACTTCCAGCAACATTTAGGAGTGCAACTTGCAAAATGGCAGTCTTTCACAGAGTTTACTGAGCACCAAGATTTTATGTTTTATTTTTCCACATTGTTGCAATTTGTTTACATGTCACTACATGTAAACAGATCTAGTCCTTAGGGTTCATCAAAATTAGAAATGTGCATTTCACAAAGGCAAGCAGTTACTTGGAGGCATATAATAAACACTGTGGTGTTGGATGTGAAAACCCTTCATGTCCAGGGGAGACAGTGAACCCCACTTTCTGTGCTTCTTTCTGAGGACCTGCCTATGACCCTGACATTGAGGATCTTCCTCTACTGGATGGTTCTGTGACCCCCCCGCTCACGTGCTATGTGCTGTGGAGGGTCCAGCGTGAGGTTTCTGAAATTGGTCCTCAGCCTTCTCCCAAGCTCTCTCTCAGACACTTGCACTTATCAGCTGCTGTCTGTGAACTCCAGAGTTCCAGCTGAACTTCCGGATTTTTCCTCCATGAAATGGCTTTGAGGAATGAGGATGTGGGGCCAGTCCCCCTCTGACCCTCAGGGACTCTCCAAGTCCCTCCTGTACTCCACGTCAGAAGTGAAGACTTGTGGTTTCTGTAGCTGGTCATCTATTATCTTCTTCTCTTATTTCCCTCTCCAGACCCGGAGGTTTTAATCCTCCCTTTAGACCACCAGGAGGGATGTATTCTACACAGGTGTCTTATTCTAGTGTCTCTGGACTGCCCCACATCTGTGATGCCTTTAGGAATCCCACTCCACCTCTGGCCATGACTTCCATCTCCATTCCTGCTTTCCTCTCGAGGGTCTGTACTCTGCTGGACTTTGAATCTGACAATGTAACAAATCACTATTCTCCTTTCTTTATTATTACTTGCAGGAGCATCCACAGAACGCTTGCTGTGTCCTTTCAATGGCAAGCATTAGCTTCTCTTGCTGAGTCTTCTGCTCCTTCACAGATGTTTACTATTTTCATGTTCCTGACTCGCATGCCCACGTCTGCACATTTCCCCCGTGGCTCCTGGAAGACCACATGTTTCAGTATGGTTTAGTATGACCATGGTTATAGCATTCTTGGCATCTATATTCAGAAAGATAGCTTTTTTAAAGTGTTGATCAGGGACAAGTTGTTAGTGATTATAGTATCAAACTGGCACTGTCTCCTTTGATTTTGCCACCCAAAGCCTATTGATGGAGAAGGTTCTTAAATCCCTACCTTCTGCATAGAAGAAATAATTGAGTTCCATACGACAAACACATCACCTTGCGAATGTTTCTCTGCCTGAAATAAGTGCAGACACCTGCCATTGCTCCATGTCAAACACAAGGGAGGCTTTACTTTGTTTCTCTAGGTGCGTGAGTTAGCAGAACTCTCCCCGCAATTCTCATGAAACAGAAATTAGCGCCTAACACCCACCTTCATGATTCAATTACAACTTTAGGAGCATAGTTTTAAAATTGTAATAACTGAATAATTAAACATTGAGTACTTAGCAACTCTGTAATTAAAGAGCAACTGCTGCCCTTCTTCCTCTCTAACCATCTGTGTAAGAAGAAGGTCACTTAAATGACATACACAGTCTTCTTGAACTTATTGATGGAAATTCATATTAAACTATGAAGAGAAATCTCCCTGTTGCTTTATATAGTTGACATTCAGACCAAAGAGGCAAACGTATGACAGAGGACAACCTAGAGTCTAATTTCAGTTCTGCTAATGAAGAGCGGGAGGGCACTGCATATTTTAGTGAGCCAGTATAACTTTTGTTACTCTGAATTAAAATGAAGATACAGGGAACTACAGTGGATGATCCTGCAAGAAGAACTCTTTCACAACAGACAGTAATACAATCTGGACTAACTCTGACCATTCACCCGAGGTATAACAGGGTGCATAAAATCAGACAGGCTTTGGTGGTCAGAGGAGGTGGGGGTAGGTGGTGCACATTTAGATAAAGGAAGTACAAAGTTAGTTCCTCTTTTAAGGGCACTGAGTCCTGAGATAAGTGCAATGACATTGTTACGAGCTGGAGAAAGAACTGATGGAAATATATAGCAGCCTTTATGTCTAGGGAAAAAAAAAAAAACACCAGAAAACTGAGAGTGGATCTTCCACAAATGTTCAAGAGAGTGCAAAATCCAACAAGTGAAAGATTACAGGAATTCCAAGACTCTCTCTGCCCACATCTCTGATTATGGAAACATGCATGTGTGAAAAGGGCTCAGAGCAGGTCAGCTAAAGACAAAACATCTAACTGAGTCTGCAGCTGCCATTTCAAAGTGAGTCAAGTTCAAGGTAAGTCAAGTTCATTACTTACCAAAAAAAAGCAATCATTTCTCTAATAACGAGCGATGTTGAGCATCTTTTCATGTGCTTTTTGGCCATCTGTGTGTCTTCTTTGGAGAGATGTCTGTTTAGGTCATTTTTTAATTGGGTTGTCAATGTCACTCATTATTAGAGAAATGCAAATCAAAACTGCAATGAGAAATCACCTCACACCAGTCAGAATGGCCATCACCAAAAAAAAAAAAAACCTCCCAGACAATAACCCTCTGGAGAGGGTGTGGAGAAAAAGGAACATTCTTTCACTGTTGGTGGGAATGTAAATTGATAGAACCACTGTGCAAGACAGTACGGAGATTCCTCAAAAAACTAAGAATAGAAGCACCATATGATTCAGCAATCCTACTATTAGGCATATACCCTGAAATCAAAACTGAAAGATACACATGTACCCCAATGTTCACTGCAGCACTCTTTACAATAGCTAGAACATGGAAACAATCTAACTGCCCATTGAAAATGAATGGATAAAGAAGTTATGGTACATATATACAATGGAATATTTCTCGGACATAAAAAGAAATGCATTTGAATCAGTCCTGATGAGGTAGATGAATCTAGAATCTAGAACCTATCATACAGAGTGATGTAAATCAAAAAGAGAAGGGCAAATATAATATACTAACACATATATATGGAATCTAGAAAGATGGCACTAATAAATGCATATGCAGAGCAACAACAGGGAAACAGACATACATACAGAATAGACTTATGGTCATTGAGGGGAGGAAGGAGTGGATGAGAAGTATGGGAAAAGTAACACGGAAACCTACACTATCATATGTAAAAGAGACAATCATTGGGAATATGCTGTAAGACTAAGGAAACGTATGGAGGCTGTGCAACAACGGTGGGAGGGGAGGGACAGGGAGGAGGGTTCAGATGGGAGAGGTCAAGGGTATATCTATGACTGATTTGGATTTATGCTTAGCTGTAAACAATAAAACTCTGTGAAAGTAAAAATAATTATATATATATATATATTTTTTTTTTTTTTTTTGAAAAGCAATCAGCATTTGTAAGAGAAAAATAACAAAAGACAGGATCCTAAGAACTTATCATTCATGATGTCTATGATGTAATCAAAATTACCTGACATATGAAGAAGTAAGAAAAAAACAGCATATTTTCAATAGGAAAGAAAATGGGCCTAAACCTTTCCCAAATTAACCAGATGTTGAAACTAGCAGACAAGGATGTGAAAAAAAAAAAAAAAAACCAAACATATTTATACACAACAATGTTTTCACTGAATACATAGGAAATCTCATCAGAGTTGAACTAAAAATATGCAGTATCTGAATCTTTGGAAAAAATATAATAGGCAAATTTAAAAGACAAAGGGGTGTGAAAGAAAAAAGAATAAGGAAAGCTTACTCTAGATCAAATATAGGCTTTTGGTTCAAGATGGCAGAGTAGAAGGACATACACTCATCTCTTTCTGTGAGAGCCAAAATCACAACTAGCTCTTGGAAAAGCCATCGACAGGAGGATGCTGGAACCCATAAGAAAAGATACCCCATGTACAAAGACAAAGAAGAAGTCACAGTGAGACAGTTGGAGGGGCACAATCATGATAAAATCAAATTCCATACCTGCCGGGTGGGTGAGCCACAAACTGGACAACGATAATACCAAAGAAGTTCTCTTACTGTTGTGAAGGTTCTAAACCCCACGTCAGGCTTCTCAGCCTGGGAAATATAACAAAGGGACTAAGAGTCCCCAGGGAATCTGACATTGAAGGCCAGCAGGACTTGATTTTATGATTTCTACAGGACTGGGGGAAACAGACTCCATTCTTGGGGAGTCTTGCATGTACCAAGACCTAGAAGAAAGGAGCAGTGACTCCCTAGGAGACTGAACCAGAGCTACCTGCTAGAATTGGAAGGCCTCCTGTGCAGGTATGGGATGGCAGGGGTTCATCACAGGAAGAGGGCCACTGGCAGCAGCAATCCTAAAAGATCCCCCTTGACCTAAGCACTCTACCCTTTAACCCTACCATAACCATTAACTTTACCACAGAGCCTGTAGACCCCAAGGCTGAGTCACCTCGGGCCAAACAACTCACAGAGAAGAAGTCCAACCCCACCCATCAGCAGATAATTGGATTAAAGTTCAGCAAGTCCCTGCCCACCACCAGTCCCTCCTGCAAGGAAGCTGACACAATCCTCTATTAGAGGGCAGACAGAAGAAACAAGAAGAGCCACAATTCCACAATGGCTAGAATAAAAACCATACTACAGAAAGTTAATCAGGATGAAAAAGCAGAAAGTTATGTCTCAGATGAAGGGACAAGATAAAACCCAAGAAAAACAACAAAATGAAGTGAAGACAGGCAACCTTCCAGAAAAAGAATTCAGAATTATGATAATTAAGATGATCAAAGATCTCTGGAAATCAATGGAGAAGATGCATAACTGTTTACCAAAGACTTACAAGAACTAAAGAACAAACAGAGATGAGTAACTGAACACTTTCCTTAGTCAATAAAGTCAGACTCTCTGGCAGAGTAGAAGGAAAAGGGCCAAAATCACAACTAGCTCTTGGAAAAGCCATCGACAGGAGGATGCTGGAACCCATAAGAAAAGATACCCCATGTACAAAGACAAAGAAGAAGTCACAGTGAGACAGTTGGAGGGGCACAATCATGATAAAATCAAATTCCATACCTGCCGGGTGGGTGAGCCACAAACTGGACAACGATAATACCAAAGAAGTTCTCTTACTGTTGTGAAGGTTCTAAACCCCACGTCAGGCTTCTCAGCCTGGGAAATATAACAAAGGGACTAAGAGTCCCCAGGAATCTGACATTGAAGGCCAGCAGGACTTGATTTTATGATTTCTACAGGACTGGGGAAACAGACTCCATTCTTGGGAGTCTTGCATGTACCAAGACCTAGAAGAAAGGAGCAGTGACTCCCTAGGAGACTGAACCAGAGCTACCTGCTAGAATTGGAAGGCCTCCTGTGCAGGTATGGGATGGCAGGGGTTCATCACAGGAAGAGGGCCACTGGCAGCAGCAATCCTAAAAGATCCCCCTTGACCTAAGCACTCTACCCTTTAACCCTACCATAACCATTAACTTTACCACAGAGCCTGTAGACCCCAAGGCTGAGTCACCTCGGGCCAAACAACTCACAGAGAAGAAGTCCAACCCCACCCATCAGCAGATAATTGGATTAAAGTTCAGCAAGTCCCTGCCCACCACCAGTCCCTCCTGCAAGGAAGCTGACACAATCCTCTATTAGAGGGCAGACAGAAGAAACAAGAAGAGCCACAATTCCACAATGGCTAGAATAAAAACCATACTACAGAAAGTTAATCAGGATGAAAAAGCAGAAAGTTATGTCTCAGATGAAGGGACAAGATAAAACCCAAGAAAAACAGCAAAATGAAGTGAAGACAGGCAACCTTCCAGAAAAAGAATTCAGAATTATGATAATTAAGATGATCAAAGATCTCTGGAAATCAATGGAGAAGATGCATAACTGTTTACCAAAGACTTACAAGAACTAAAGAACAAACAGAGATGAGTAACTGAACACTTTCCTAACAGGGGAAAGGAAATAGTCAATAAAGTCCAGGAAACACAGAGTCCCAGACAGAATAAGCCCAAGGAGGAACACACTGAGCCTCATAGTAATCAAACTGATAAAAATTAAGGACAAATAAAATATCAAAAGCAACAAGGGAAAAATCACAAATAACATACAAAAGAACTCCCATCAGGCTACCAGCTGATTTCTCAACAGAAACTACAAGCCAGAAGGGAATGGCACAATATATTTAAAGTGATGAAAGGGAAGAACCTAGAACCAAGAATACTCTATCCAGAAAGATTCTCATTCAGATTTAATGGAGAAATCAGAAGCTTTCCAGACAATCAAAAGTTAAGATAACTACCAAACCAGCTTTACAACAAATGCTAAAGGAACATCTCCAGGCAGGTAACACAAGAGAAGGAAAAGAAACCCCAAACAATTAAGTAAATAGTAATAGGCTCATACATATTGATAATTACCATAAATTTAAATGGATTAAAGGAACCAATCAAAATTAATAGACTGCCTCGGTGGATGAAAACATGTGTCTGTATGCACTTCTACTTACCACATCACACTGCTGGACTCCATAAATTGAATATAATTATTTTATATAGTTAGGCTAATCATGTTTCCATTGTGGCTTGCAACTGTAATTATCTTTTATTTTTTGTCTGGCTATTGATTGTGAAACCTGATAAACCTCCTTTACTATTAAAAAAACAAATGGATGAATATAAATTTCCAATATGACGAGAGAAAAAGTAAAGACTTAAGCATATGTAAATGTAACGCCAGAGACCTATTAGTTTATATAAAGTAGCTCCATACACATACAGTTGGAATTACCCAGGAGAGGAGAAAATGGGTCAGAATACTACTTGTTAGAAACAGCAGCTAACAATTTCCTTAATCTGATGAAAGACAGGTATTCACAGATTCAACAGCCCCTGGAGAAGAGGGTGTTTTACTTTTCTTTCTGCCACACAGCTCAATTATTGTATAAGCTATACCCAAACACGATGAATCAATCTGGAATCAATCACACTTCTTGAAATTGAGTTTCACGTCAGGAGGGTATGTGGCCAACATACCTTACCATGGGAAGGCTCTCCTCTGGGACTCCAACAAAAAGCAATTTCATGTTTAGAGATGTCTACTAAATTAACATTCATAACTCAGGGGTTTCAACAGGACCTGACAGGTGGCGTGTGATAGTCAGCGCAAATGTATTTGTTAAGGAAGTTAAATAGACACCATGTAAGAGTCGGTGGGGCTCTTGTCTGTTAAAACCCTGTGGGAAAAGAAAAAAAAAAAACCCAAAAAACCCTGTGGGATGCACACCCGATGCTGATCTGCAATGGATGCAAAGCTTTCTTGGGACCAAAGAGGAAGAGTGACAGATGTTTCAGATTACATGGTGTTGTGTTACGGGTCTCAGGGCCTCATCCTGACCTGTCTCTCAAAAGTTTTCAAGTAGTGCATCAGCCTCTTCTGATGCATTGCTGCACTGGAGGAATTTAACGACATGTTTATGTGTTTAACTCCAATGTAATAAAAAGCAGCATTTTATTAGCATGAGACATGACTGAATTATACACTAAGTTCACACAACAGGACATCACAGCATCTATTTCAAAAGAAAGCATCCATCCATCCTCACAAACAAGCCCTCCTGTGGTCAGACACATAGTGACCACTGCATGAATCCAAGTTGCCTGTCATTCTTTATGCTACTTAAAGGAGAGGAGATCTCTCCTCTAGTTACTCTGGGAAATGGAGTCAGGAGGAAGGAGGCATGACCAGAAGGTAATGGGACAACATGGGCGCTGGTCCATGTAAAGGGCCCAGGAGGGAGCAGAGTGGCTGGCACAGCAGCGGCTGGGTCTGGGTGATTACTGGGGAAGAGAGGGCTTCTGGGAGTTTTTGGTAGCTTCTGGAGATGGTGGTGGCTTCCCAGGTGGTGTTACTGGCAAAGACTCTGCTTGCCAATGCAGGAGTTGTAAGAGAGACAGGTTCAACCTCTGGGTTGGGAAGATCTATTGGAGTAGAAGTGGCAACACACTCCAGCATTCTTGCCTGGAGAATTCCATGAACAGAGAAGCCTGGTGAGCTGCAGTCCAGGGGGTCACAAAGAGCTGGACACAACTGGGCGACTGAATACACACACACTAGAGGTGGTGAATCAGGCTTGTTTTCTTGATTAAATCAGTAAGTATCAGTGACTTCTCCCAGGGTCAGCAGAGGGCAGAGAAATCCATATAGTAAATGAGTCAAAACAGTATCGTCAAACTTAAACAGAGTACACATGGCCATGGGAATGAGGCAAGAAAAAAATCTGTAGCTAAAATTCCAAAAGCTGCTCCTGGTATTTAAGAGATTCTGATGCCGGGAGGAGGGCCCTATGACATGACCCTCCTGAGCTCTGTCTTAATGAGCAGGCAGGCAGGTGCAAAAGGGCTGCCTGGAAGACTTCTGTAAACAAGTCATTCACAGCGAATGACAATCAAAAATGAGCCTCCTAAGGGCAATCTGTAGCCAACAGAGAGAAGGGTCTGATTAGCTTTTAACTTTCAAAATAACACTAAAAAATCACACTCAAAGGGTTTCAGTTTTTCAGCCTGATTACTCAAAGAGTTACCTGAAAATAGAAAAGAAGCTTCCAGTTAACTGACTGCATTTAAGGGCCCAAACTTAAGGCAGTATTCATGTTTGCTAACTATGTTGAGTGCATTTTACAACAAGATGCACATATGCTAAGTGCAGAGCGGATGAGTTTTTCACAAGCATCATCTACTCATACAACATCTAATGAAAACAGTTTCCATCATGACCTTCAGCCCCCGTTTTTCCATTTTTAGAAAACCACAGATCCTTTCCGATACTGTATATTAGCTTTGCTTTTCCTAGACTTTCATATAAATGGAAGCATCTAGTATGTTCTGTTTTATGTCTGGCTTCTTTCACTCAGCATAAATTTCAAGATCATCTAGTATGATGTGTATCAGTTATCTGTTCTACTATGGAACACTACTAATTCAGTGTATAGAAAATCACGTACATATAATTCACCCTGAAGCGCTCTGAATTTTACCTGTTACCTCTGCTACCATATTCTGTGTCTTTGGCATATGAAAAAATCCAAAGCCGACTATTTAACCCTGATTTTTAGTGTGCATGTGAAACATATTTTACATTGTGATTCCAAATACTTGAATATATATGTATATGGATATCTTTGTGTATATAAGAATATAAATGATGAACACAATCATATAAACATGTACACAACATATATGAGTTTATATGATTGAAAAAAATTCAAAAAAAGAGCAATCTTTGCCCTTTGAGGCCCCCTGAATTCTGCTTTGTCACAAATAACAAATGATGATCATAAGACACTCTACTGGCTTCAAAACCCTGGACAGGCCAAGACACACAGTCTGACAAGCACCAATTCAGAATGTCTTGATGACCAGGGTGCTGCCCTGTGACACAAGATCTAACATTCCTGTGCTGCTCTAGGTTTGCTCCTGGAAAAGGCATAAGACCCTCAGTCTGTGAGGCTGAGTCCTTGTCCTCTTCCTCACTGTCAGCTGAGACACTGGAAAGTAGGCCTCAAGATCTTGCTTTCCTGGCCATCTGTCTTGGTTGGAGGGTAGTCTTTGAGTGGTCAGTCACTCCCAAATTTTCTATTTGGGAAAGTTTTTATGAGTTTATATTCCAATCTGAAACTTTGTTCTATGCAGGTAAAGTGTCTGAAACTTAGATGTATATTATAAATATTAATTTCTCCTTTCTAAGCAAACAACAATGGCTGCCAAGTTAAATTCTACTTTATATAAATGATTTCCAGTTTCTCTCCCTATATAATTGCACATTTTACGGCTTTTGTGATTCAGTCAGCTTGCTGGACATTCTGTCTCTGTTTAGACTTCTAAGTTTACTGACATAAAAGAATGCACTGCATTGTAAAAGATAAAGATTTTGATAGCTCCTTAATTTATGCATTAATTTTCCCAAGGCACAACTATGCAGATTCACTTGTTCCCTGCTATAAATCTTGGAGAAAGCATGACACACAAGAGGTACCCAGTTAATGCTGAATGAATATATTCTGAATGCTATTACCCTTTTATTTTCTGTTCACTAAGGCTCAATGAGGAAATAATCTGGCTGAGTGGCCTCCTATAGAAGGCAGAATCGCTATCTTGAGCTAGTTCTGTGATCTTGCAAAGTCCTTTTGGGCACTGTTTTCTCCTCCATAAAATGTGGGTAATAGGATTCAGATATTGTAGTGATGCTAACTTAATACATATATATCACCTCATAAAATGTTTAGCAAGTAGTAAATGACATATAGGTGTTCAGCTTTATCCTATATGTTGTAGGAGACAATAATATGCCCCTTTGTGTGTGTGAGCTCAGTCATGTCCAACTCTGCAACTGTAGCCCTCCAGGCTCCTCTGTCCACGGTATTTTCTAGGCAAGAATAGTGGAGTGGGTTGCCATTTCCTCCTCCAATGCTTCTTTGGCATAAGGATTATTTGAGAAACAGCTGACTCAGCAGAAGCTCTGAAAACAGTAGACCTTACCTTTTTAAGGGAAATTTACATTCATACAGGAAACCCTCATGTATAAAGATGTCTCCTGCTTTTTACCCGGAAGAGACATCAAATCACAAGAGACTGATTATGGCTCAAAGCTGCAAAAAGAGTCTCACCCTTCTATACCAAGCTTTTCTATGGTTACTGAAGGCATAGACTTCCCCTAGTCCTTCTTTTGTTTTAGCTGAAGACCGTACGTAATCCCAAACTCTAAGCCATCTCTCTGAGTTATTCTTCCCTGAGTTTCTCCGCGTATATTTGAGATGTAATGTTAATAAACTTTTTTGTTTTTTTCTTGCTAATCTGTCTTTTATTACAGGAATTCCCAGAAGAGAACCTGAAAGTAGGGGGGAAGGAATTTTTCCCTCTCACAGTCTTAACACTTTTTCTTGGTGTTACAAATGGTAACCCAAAGGATATAGTCAGCTTGCTGGACATTCTGTCTCTGTTTAGACTTCTAAGTTTACTGACATAAAAGAATGCACTGCATTGTAAAAGATAAAGATTTTGATAGCTCCTTAATTTATGCATTAATTTTCCCAAGGCACAACTATGCAGATTCACTTGTTCCCTGCTATAAATCTTGGAGAAAGCATGACACACAAGAGGTACCCAGTTAATGCTGAATGAATATATTCTGAATGCTATTACCCTTTTATTTTCTGTTCACTAAGGCTCAATGAGGAAATAATCTGGCTGAGTGGCCTCCTATAGAAGGCAGAATCGCTATCTTGAGCTAGTTCTGTGATCTTGCAAAGTCCTTTTGGGCACTGTTTTCTCCTCCATAAAATGTGGGTAATAGGATTCAGATATTGTAGTGATGCTAACTTAATACATATATATCACCTCATAAAATGTTTAGCAAGTAGTAAATGACATATAGGTGTTCAGCTTTATCCTATATGTTGTAGGAGACAATAATATGCCCCTTTGTGTGTGTGAGCTCAGTCATGTCCAACTCTGCAACTGTAGCCCTCCAGGCTCCTCTGTCCACGGGATTTTCTAGGCAAGAATACTGGAGTGGGTTGCCATTTCCTCCTCCAATGCTTCTTTGGCATAAGGATTATTTGAGAAACAGCTGACTCAGCAGAAGCTCTGAAAACAGTAGACCTTACCTTTTTAAGGGAAATTTACATTCATACAGGAAACCCTCATGTATAAAGATGTCTCCTGCTTTTTACCCGGAAGAGACATCAAATCACAAGAGACTGATTATGGCTCAAAGCTGCAAAAAGAGTCTCACCCTTCTATACCAAGCTTTTCTATGGTTACTGAAGGCATAGACTTCCCCTAGTCCTTCTTTTGTTTTAGCTGAAGACCGTATGTAATCCCAAACTCTAAGCCATCTCTCTGAGTTATTCTTCCCTGAGTTTCTCCGCGTATATTTGAGATGTAATGTTAATAAACTTTTTTGTTTTTTTCTTGCTAATCTGTCTTTTATTACAGGAATTCCCAGAAGAGAACCTGAAAGTAGGGGGGAAGGAATTTTTTTCCCCTCCCTCTCACAGTCTTAACACTTTTTCTTGGTGTTACAAATGGTAACCCAAAGGGATAAGATATAGAGAAAATTTGCATAGTTTTAGTTCCTAACTTCCATTTCACACTTCTCTGGTTTTATTCTTTGCTTCAAGTACTAATTCTTTTTCTGTTGTTGCTGTGTTTTGGTTTTGCCCTGGAGAAATAAGAAATTAATCATTAAACTGATTATTCCTTCTTACCATGTTGTGAATTTTTCCATGTGAAGTATTAGCATATAAATGTTTTCTTTCTTATTACGTGCTGACAACAAATTGTTCTCTGGGGAAAAGGTCCTCACCTCAGGAAGGAGAAGTGCATACTTCTCAGGTTTGGTCTTTGCCTGCGTCTGTTCCCTGCAATGACTGTTACTTTTATGTGTCTATATGCAAGTGCCTCTCTATAGCAATGGTTCCTCACAGTTTTGTTACCAAATATATGACTTTACTCTTGAAATGTAGTTTCATTAAACAGAAACCTGAGAGTCACCCCCGCTGCTTTCACATGTTCATCAGAAAAGGTGACCGCACAGCAGTGTCCACACACTAAGCAAAACGCCACAGGAGACACGAGGGAACTAGGACTTTCATGGTTTCAATGTGAACAACCCCCGCGTTAGGCAGGGTCAGGTAACAAAAGGTTGAGGTGGATCAAAGTGAATTTCTGAGAGACCAATGGCAGCTGCCCACGGAGCACAGCAAGGCAGGCCGGGGGCCCTCCCAAAAATTTACATTCATACAGGAAACCCTCATGTATAAAGATGTCTCCTGCTTTTTACCCGGAAGAGACATCAAATCACAAGAGACTGATTATGGCTCAAAGCTGCAAAAAGAGTCTCACCCTTCTATACCAAGCTTTTCTATGGTTACTGAAGGCATAGACTTCCCCTAGTCCTTCTTTTGTTTTAGCTGAAGACCGTACGTAATCCCAAACTCTAAGCCATCTCTCTGAGTTATTCTTCCCTGAGTTTCTCCGCGTATATTTGAGATGTAATGTTAATAAACTTTTTTGTTTTTTTCTTGCTAATCTGTCTTTTATTACAGGAATTCCCAGAAGAGAACCTGAAAGTAGGGGGGAAGGAATTTTTTTCCCCTCCCTCTCACAGTCTTAACACTTTTTCTTGGTGTTACAAATGGTAACCCAAAGGGATAAGATATAGAGAAAATTTGCATAGTTTTAGTTCCTAACTTCCATTTCACACTTCTCTGGTTTTATTCTTTGCTTCAAGTACTAATTCTTTTTCTGTTGTTGCTGTGTTTTGGTTTTGCCCTGGAGAAATAAGAAATTAATCATTAAACTGATTATTCCTTCTTACCATGTTGTGAATTTTTCCATGTGAAGTATTAGCATATAAATGTTTTCTTTCTTATTACGTGCTGACAACAAATTGTTCTCTGGGGAAAAGGTCCTCACCTCAGGAAGGAGAAGTGCATACTTCTCAGGTTTGGTCTTTGCCTGCGTCTGTTCCCTGCAATGACTGTTACTTTTATGTGTCTATATGCAAGTGCCTCTCTATAGCAATGGTTCCTCACAGTTTTGTTACCAAATATATGACTTTACTCTTGAAATGTAGTTTCATTAAACAGAAACCTGAGAGTCACCCGCGCTGCTTTCACATGTTCATCAGAAAAGGTGACCGCACAGCAGTGTCCACACACTAAGCAAAACGCCACAGGAGACACGAGGGAACTAGGACTTTCATGGTTTCAATGTGAACAACCCCCGCGTTAGGCAGGGTCAGGTAACAAAAGGTTGAGGTGGATCAAAGTGAATTTCTGAGAGACCAATGGCAGCTGCCCACGGAGCACAGCAAGGCAGGCCGAGGGATGGGGCCCCTCCCTCCTCTATCTCAGGATCGGACTTAAGGCCTGAGCTATGCTTCCTGCCTTCCTGGGGCTTGGGCATCCCTCCCATACAGCAGCATGTTCAGCAGAGTCTGCCTTTTATAAGGATGTATGTGGCGTTTGTGAAGCCTTGAGTTGTGTGAGGTCATCTCTTCATCAGAAAATCATTGTTTATTTGAATATCTATATCTGTATCTATACACACACACGCACATGTCTGGAAGCTTAGTTCAGCCAAAATGATGGGGTACTTATTTCCTAGATATGCTATAACAAAGTGTACAAACTGGGTGGCTTAAAAAACATAAATTCATTCTTTTAGTTCTAAAGTCAGAAGCTGAGTCAAGGTGCTTGTTGGCAGGGTTGTGTTCTTTCTCAAGGTTCAGGCTGAAGACCCTCCTTTTTGGAGCTTCTGCCAGCTCCAGGCTTCCCTGAGCCAATGGCCACACCCCTCCAGCATCTGGTCAGTGTTCACTTGGCCATCTCCTTTTATCCCATTTCTTATGAAGTCACTTGTCACTGCAGCTAAAGTCCACTCAGATAATCTGAGATGATCATCTCAAGATCCTTTACTTAATTACACTGGCGAAGACTATTTATAGTAAAATCACATTCACAGTTTCCAGGGGTTAGGACATGGGCCTGTCATTGAGGGCCATCATTCATCATAAGAGGGAGTGGAATATAGAAAAGATGCTCTTATTTAAAAGTGATGATGATCCTAAAGCTAATACAGAGGTAAATATCCAAAAATCATGTATTTTAATCATCCTGTCTTTATTAGATTTTCCAAGATGCTCAAAGCTGAGTACTTAAAATTGAGTAAATGTGAAACATGCAGACGAACTTACTCACTGAAAGCATCATAAAAACCTAGGTACATAATGTCTGAGATTTATCCAGACAGGTTTCTCTAGAGAAAATTCAACTAAGAAACTTTAAAAATGGATTTATGAATTAGATTATCACTATTTCATAACTCTTTTAGAAATAAGAGGCCTAGGTAACATGAAAAGTAATGGATAAAACAGAAACAATCAACCAAACAGTAAGAGGAACAAGAACTCTGAAGCCTTCCACCACCCATGAAATGCTGTTGGCAAAACAGCAAAACCTAGACTTCCAGATCTAGCCAGAATGTTAAAGAAAATAATGGAGATGGAGAAATAAGATCCACAATGCCAATGGAATCTGATCTATGAAACCCAGGCTGAGAGAGATTTTCCAGGATTACAGTGGCAGAGAGGAGATGTACCTTGCATTAAAACAGAAATGTCAAGGACTACTATATCTATATCTATGTCATTTTGCTCTAGACACAAGTATGGAAATCATTACAAAATTAGGACACAATCAAGGGTATTTGAAAATGGCCTTGATAGTTAGGGCTTCCCAGGTGGTGCTAGTGATAAAGAATCTGCCTGCCAACACAGGAAACACAAGAGATATGAGTTCAATCCCTGGGTCTGGAAGCTCCCCTGGAGTAGGAAATAGCTACCAACTCCAGTATTCTTTTTTTTTTTTAAGATTTATTTATTTATTTATTTTGGGCGGGGTCGGGTTGGGGAGGGAGGGGAGTGGGAGTGCCACTTTCATTGGTCTTTCATTTCTCTACTTTCATCCGTCTTTGTTCTTTGGCTCCTGTGGGCCTCCCATCGCGGTGGCCTCTGTCATCGTAGTGCACCGGCTCTGGGCGCATGCGCTCCAGAGCTCCGGCTCAGTAATTGGACACATCAGTCCAGCCGCTCCGCGGCACGTGGGATCTTCCCAGGCCAGGGATCAAACCGGCGCCCCTTGCACTGCAAGGCGGTGTCCTTACCCACTGGACCACCAGGGGAAGCCCCCGACTCCAGTATTCTTGCCTGGAAAATTCCATCGACAGATGAGCCTGGTGAGTCAGACATGACATGCTGGATATTAAAAATTATATTGTAATTAAATATTATATTTAATGATATTCAAGTTATTGTTTAATACTTTTAATAATAGCATAGTATTTACTTTTAAATTATTTTAACACATACTGAATTTCCTATGGGTGACATTATACAATATTTGAAATTTATTCCAAAAAGTAATCTGTGGGGAAGAAGCAAAATTGGACAGGGTTGAGTGACTAGCATTTTGTCAGAGTAATTGACTAGAATGGGAAAATGTCTGTTTTTCTTTGACATATTTTTGCTGAATATAACAAAAACATATGCTATTGCTGAAGATACAGTCTTGATATGTCAACTTTTTTCTTATTTATGTGAGACGCTTGACATAATTCAAAGGGAAGTGTTTTCAGTATGAAGTATTTGTCCCTTGGTGTTTATCAGACCGTCTCTTACAAAATATGTTTCTTCTAAACATAATTTTCCAGGATTACAGTGGCAGAGAGGAGATGTACCTTGCATTAAAACAGAAATGTCAAGGACTACTATATCTATATCTATGTCATTTTGCTCTAGACACAAGTATGGAAATCATTACAAAATTAGGACACAATCAAGGGTATTTGAAAATGGCCTTGATAGTTAGGGCTTCCCAGGTGGTGCTAGTGATAAAGAATCTGCCTGCCAACACAGGAAACACAAGAGATATGAGTTCAATCCCTGGGTCTGGAAGCTCCCCTGGAGTAGGAAATAGCTACCAACTCCAGTATTCTTTTTTTTTTTTAAGATTTATTTATTTATTTATTTTGGGCGGGGTCGGGTTGGGGAGGGAGGGGAGTGGGAGTGCCACTTTCATTGGTCTTTCATTTCTCTACTTTCATCCGTCTTTGTTCTTTGGCTCCTGTGGGCCTCCCATCGCGGTGGCCTCTGTCATCGTAGTGCACCGGCTCTGGGCGCATGCGCTCCAGAGCTCCGGCTCAGTAATTGGACACATCAGTCCAGCCGCTCCGCGGCACGTGGGATCTTCCCAGGCCAGGGATCAAACCGGCGCCCCTTGCACTGCAAGGCGGTGTCCTTACCCACTGGACCACCAGGGGAAGCCCCCGACTCCAGTATTCTTGCCTGGAAAATTCCATCGACAGATGAGCCTGGTGAGTCAGACATGACATGCTGGATATTAAAAATTATATTGTAATTAAATATTATATTTAATGATATTCAAGTTATTGTTTAATACTTTTAATAATAGCATAGTATTTACTTTTAAATTATTTTAACACATACTGAATTTCCTATGGGTGACATTATACAATATTTGAAATTTATTCCAAAAAGTAATCTGTGGGGAAGAAGCAAAATTGGACAGGGTTGAGTGACTAGCATTTTGTCAGAGTAATTGACTAGAATGGGAAAATGTCTGTTTTTCTTTGACATATTTTTGCTGAATATAACAAAAACATATGCTATTGCTGAAGATACAGTCTTGATATGTCAACTTTTTTCTTATTTATGTGAGACGCTTGACATAATTCAAAGGGAAGTGTTTTCAGTATGAAGTATTTGTCCCTTGGTGTTTATCAGACCGTCTCTTACATAGAAAGGTATGTTTCTTCTAAACATAATGCTCATTATATATGACTTAAATATTTCATACTTCCAGATTTCAGACATTGTGCATATCATCCACAATAGTTTTCTACATGCTTTCACATATACTCAATTCAAAGATACTCTACGATCCTATGAGTATTGGTTAAAATCTTGGGCCACAGACTCAGAATTATTATAATAATTTATTTATGGGCAATTACATCTACATTAGCTTTATATCATTGTCAGTTTTGAATAAAATAGCATCTTTTCTATTTTCACACATTCAGGTGCACTAGAAGCAATCTGAGGAGGCAGATGGTAAGGGAGGGTTTCTAACTGGACTCCCTCACTGCCTGGCTGAACCTCTGCCTTGCATAGCTTTGAGAAGCCCATTCTCTGCTGAGCTCCCTGTTGGGGTGGCCAGGGCTTTCTCTCTATGCTTGCCCCTCTTTACACTCATGATGATCCACATAAACAGCATATACGACACACTTTACCTCATCCCTATCTCCAGGATACTCGACCTGAAAACAAGTGCTACTGAACAAAACAAAGGAGTGGGCCCTGGCTTGGTGAAGTGAAACTTATTAGGCCTAGATTTTGGATGAGATAGTAGAGAGGGGCACTGAAATAGGCACAGATGGAAGAAGAGAGTTTCTACAGAAGAAGCCAGAACAAAAATACTAATGTTGAAAAAGTCAGGGAATAAACTGCCAGCACTGTCGTTATCGTCACCATCATGACCATCATCACCATCACCACGACCATCATAGTGTGCATCATTATAACCACTACCAGAGTTATCATGGTCATCACCATCACCATCATTACCATCACAATCACAATCACCATCATCATCTTCACCATCGACACCATCATTGTGACCATCACTGTCATCGTCACCAGTATTATCACCATTATCATCATTACATTATGCCCATCATTATGATCGTCATCATCACCATCATTACCATCACCTTCATCATCATTACTATCACCATAACCACCATCACCACTGTTACCATCACCCTCATCACTCTCATCACCATCACCACCATCACCATCACCACTACAATCCTCATCACCACCATCATCCTCATCACCAACATCATCCTCATCACCTTCACCACTATCATCCTCATCACCATCCACCACCACCACCATCATCATCACATTATCACCATCATTATCACCAACATCAGCAGCAGCAGCACCATCATAACCATCATCATCATGACTAGAAATAGGTGTCTCACAGAAGGGTGATTTGGAACACTCCATGCTGGAGGCTCAGGGACCACCCAAGTACCATGAGGACACTTTCTGGAACATTCCCAAGTAGGAAATTCACGAGAAATATATTCAGATGTTGAGTTGGATTGGATGGAACACAGTCATCCTCTAAGTGTTTTACTGGGGTGGGGCTGTTTGTTATCTCCTGTACAGATCGCTGCATCAGGGCAGAGGAGTAAACACACTCTCTAAAGTCACACATTCAGTCTTTGCTAGAAGTTTCTAAACAGGGATTCTGACCCTAGAATATCCTAAACACACTGATACTTTAAGTTGAAATAAACCTGACTACACACAAAACAAAACTGGCTTAATCTGCAGCTTAAGAATTGATGCTGTGTCCTGACCCTCACAAACACAAAGCCCACCTGCCAATGTCTGTTTATTTTCCCTGAATTCCTTGTGAGAATGACTGATTGCTTTCCATTGCTGTTCTCTCAGTGCAATGCTTCAGAGTAAATGTTTAAAAACAGTTTACTGAACAAGAGATGGGGAATTGCGAGTAAAAACCAGAGAAAGTTACCAACATACATTTTGTACAAAAATTAACTTCTGAAAAGTCTCCTAAAACTTAGAACCATGTACTTTTTCCAAATAACTATTTTCTTCTTGGGAACAATTCTCAATAGAAATGAAATGATTTTAGAGTAATCATAAGACTTGCAAATTAAATGTAGTCAGTTTCAAAGAAAAACTAACCTTTCTTTTTTTCAAACTGACAGCTGTCAAACTGGAATTTTATTTTAAAGTAAAATGCATTCTCTGCGCCTAAAGAGCTGAGATCCCTGAAGGATCCACACATGTGAAGCAGCTCTGGTTTTTACTCTTGGAAAACAAGCTCTTCTTTTGAATTAATTAACAATCACTTATCCTATGATGAATTCAAAGGTTAAACCCTGCTGCACACAGCATAGATTAAGTGAGAATTAAAACTCTGGTGCACCATTTTGTCTGGTGTAGATGTGACCGTGTGTGATCACCAGGAACATGTCACACCAAAGTATCAACCCCTTTAGGACAGGAGCAGTCCTTCCTGACAAAGGCTATCACTTGAATCCTCCCACACACTCAACATCTGTCCACAGGAAGTGGGAGGACAGTCTCTGCCTCGAAGGCTGTACATCCACGTGAAAGTCAGGTGTGACCATCTGGGGATGGTTACTGGATGGATTAATGGGTAAATGTTCATCTCAATTAAGCAATAAGAAATTAAGGTCTGGGGCTTCCCCTGGTGGTCCAGTGGGTAAGGACACCGCCTTGCAGTGCAAGGGGCGCCAGTTCGAGCCCTGGCCTGGGAGGATCCCACGTGCCGCGGAGCGGCTGGACTGATGTGTCCAATCACCGAGCCAGAGCTCTGGAGCGCATGCGCCCAGAGCTGGAGCTCTGCAATGACAGACGCCACCACGAAGGGAGACCCAAGGAGCCAAAGAACGAAGACGAAAGAAAATAGAGAAATGAAAGACCAATAGAGGTGGCCCGCCCACTCCCCTCTCTCCCCAACCCGACCCCCGCCCAAAGTAAAATAAATAAATGAATCTTAAAAAAAAAAAAAAAGAAATTAAGGTCTGATCAGGGCTTCCCTGGTGATCCAGTGGGTAAGGACACCGCCTTGCAGTCCAAGGGGTGCCGGTTCGATCCCTGGCCTGGGAAGATCCCACGTGCCGCGGAGCGGCTGGACCGATGTGTCCAATTGCTGAGCCGGAGCTCTGGAGCGCATGCACCCAGAGCCGGTGCTCTGCGACAACAGAGGCCACCGCGATGGGAGGCCCACATGGGCCAAAGAACAAAGACAGATGAAAATAGATAAATGAAGAACCAATAGAAGTGACCCGCCTGCTCCCCTCCCTCCCCACCCCACCCCCCACCAATAATAAATAAAAACCTAGGAATTTTATTTTAAAGTAAAATGCATTCTCTGCCTAAAGAGCTGAGATCCCTGAAGGATCCACACATGTGAAGCAGCTCTGGGTTTTACTCTTGGAAAACAAGCTCTTCTTTTGAATTAATTAACAATCACTTATCCTATGATGAATTCAAAGGTTAAACCCTGCTGCACACAGCATAGATTAAGTGAGAATTAAAACTCTGGTGCACCATTTTGTCTGGTGTAGATGTGACCGTGTGTGATCACCAGGAACATGTCACACCAAAGTATCAACCCCTTTAGGACAGGAGCAGTCCTTCCTGACAAAGGCTATCACTTGAATCCTCCCACACACTCAACATCTGTCCACAGGAAGTGGGAGGACAGTCTCTGCCTCGAAGGCTGTACATCCACGTGAAAGTCAGGTGTGACCATCTGGGGATGGTTACTGGATGGATTAATGGGTAAATGTTCATCTCAATTAAGCAATAAGAAATTAAGGTCTGGGGCTTCCCTGGTGGTCCAGTGGGTAAGGACACCGCCTTGCAGTGCAAGGGGCGCCAGTTCGAGCCCTGGCCTGGGAGGATCCCACGTGCCGCGGAGCGGCTGGACTGATGTGTCCAATCACCGAGCCAGAGCTCTGGAGCGCATGCGCCCAGAGCTGGAGCTCTGCAATGACAGACGCCACCACGAAGGGAGACCCAAGGAGCCAAAGAACGAAGACGAAAGAAAATAGAGAAATGAAAGACCAATAGAGGTGGCCCGCCCACTCCCCTCTCTCCCCAACCCGACCCCCGCCCAAAGTAAAATAAATAAATGAATCTTAAAAAAAAAAAAAGAAATTAAGGTCTGATCAGGGCTTCCCTGGTGATCCAGTGGGTAAGGACACCGCCTTGCAGTCCAAGGGGTGCCGGTTCGATCCCTGGCCTGGGAAGATCCCACGTGCCGCGGAGCGGCTGGACCGATGTGTCCAATTGCTGAGCCGGAGCTCTGGAGCGCATGCACCCAGAGCCGGTGCTCTGCGACAACAGAGGCCACCGCGATGGGAGGCCCACATGGGCCAAAGAACAAAGACAGATGAAAATAGATAAATGAAGAACCAATAGAAGTGACCCGCCTGCTCCCCTCCCTCCCCACCCCACCCCCCACCAATAATAAATAAATAAATAAATAAATCTTTTTTTAAAAAAGAAATTAAGGTCTGATCAGTAGTCATACCATTTTCCATGGCCTGAACTACTTATACTCTACTCTCAGTGGCTGGGGGTCTTCTAGAATATTTCCCTCAGCTACTCAAGCATTTTGCAGTGAGTAACAGAGTGGGCTGCTTCTGAATGTGCAAAAGATGGTGGAGAACAGAACAGCACACCTGTCTGTCCCTTTTGCTGGATCTGAGACACAATCTGTCTTTGCTTAAAGACCTTGTGCATCCCCATTAGGCGGCAATGATCCTGGAGGCTGAACAGCTTCATGCTTGGCTCCTCTCCAGGCTCAGTATAGGGCTGTGTACCTGGAAGTTGTGTATTTAATGCTTTGCCTTAAAATATTGATGTTACTATTTCTGATGCAACTGATGCACCCACATTTAGAATTTCCTTTTCCATTAAAATAAATATATCCTGCTGATCAGTAGATGGCAAACTTGCTACACCTAAGCGCTGAGCTTTGGTTTTTCTCTTTAGTTTTTCATTGACATTTTATGCTAAATGTTACTGAAAGCTTCTTTAAATCACCAGTGTATTTAGTTTATGGTAAAGCAGACTGCTTCCTCTGGTAGTCAATGGATGCACCAAAGTCCTGGTCTTGAAGATACTGTGGGTAAGGAAGCTCCAATTTCCAGTTCACATAAATAAATGGCACACTTAACAGAGAAAGTCACTGTGTTTTAACCCTTGTTAATTAAACCTTTCTCTCATTTCCTTTCTAAATGTTCTCTTGGAGTTACCCCACAAACTGCCCTGCCATGTGAAGCAAACAAGAATGGTCACCAGAAACAGTAGAGTAGCTCCATGCTTTCCTATGCAAGGGGGACTGTTTCGTCACTGCTTTATTATGCTGCCACCAAACATAAAGAGGAAATTAGTACACTGAGATCAGCTATGTGAAAATAGTAAATAGGAATTCAAGAAAGACAAAGGGAATTAAATTATTTGAAAAATTATTCTGATTAACAAAACTATGAAGCAGCCTGAAGACAAACACATTTGACTGTGATCAGAAATACATTCCTGGTTCTGAATTGTTTTGTACTCTGTAAGGCTTTTGACATTTTGATCTGAAAAGAAATTGTGATTTTTCACTGATAGTAAAAAGTAATAATTTCTTGTAAATACTTTAGTGGGTATTTAACACTAAATTTTATATTTCTAGGTCTAGATCACAGTAGAACAAGAGGAAATTGGAATGTGTATGTACAACAAAAAATGACAGCTGAAAATAGACAATTTCAGTGACTCGTGAGACAACTATATATTCCCTTTCATGGGATATTTTAAAGAAAGAATTTGGTTGAAGACATGTATCTGGTTTATCTGTCTTAGAACCACCCCAAAACATAGTCACATGAAGTCACAAGTCCCTTATTCTAGTCAAAACCCCATGGGTCAGGAGCGCAGGTGGGACAAATGGTGCATCCCAGCTTCCATGGACAGTGACAGGGAGGAGACCTGGAGGCTCAGCCCTGGCAGCTGCCTGGTCTCCTGTTTTCTGTGCTGTGTCTGTTGAGTCTAGAAGCTCAAAATGGCTTCTCTGTGGTTCTGACTTGCATGTTCCTGGTGTTTAGTCTGTGTACTGTTGGTAGGGAACTAAAAAATGGTATAACTACTATGGAAAACAGTATGGGTGTTTCTCCAAAAGTTATAACTAGAAATAGCATACAATCCAGCAGTTCCACCTGTGGGTAAACATCTGAAGAAAAGGACATCTGGATCTTGAAGAGGTATCTGCACCCCTGCATCCACTGCAGCACTAGTCATAGTAGCCAGGTCATCGGAACAACACAGATGACCCTGGACAGATGAATGGATAAAGAGAATGTGGCCTATACAGAGTATTATTCAGTCTTCATAAAAGGAAATTCTACCACTTGCAACACCATGGACGGACCTGGAGGACATTACGTTAGGTGATGTGAGCCAGACACAGGACGAGTACAGCATGACCTCATTCATATGAGGAATCTCAGTCAACTCACAGAAGCTGAGGGCACAGCAGTGGGTGGGGCACAAAGGGAATTAAATTATTTGAAAAATTATTCTGATTAACAAAACTATGAAGCAGCCTGAAGACAAACACATTTGACTGTGATCAGAAATACATTCCTGGTTCTGAATTGTTTTGTACTCTGTAAGGCTTTTGACATTTTGATCTGAAAAGAAATTGTGATTTTTCACTGATAGTAAAAAGTAATAATTTCTTGTAAATACTTTAGTGGGTATTTAACACTAAATTTTATATTTCTAGGTCTAGATCACAGTAGAACAAGAGGAAATTGGAATGTGTATGTACAACAAAAAATGACAGCTGAAAATAGACAATTTCAGTGACTCGTGAGACAACTATATATTCCCTTTCATGGGATATTTTAAAGAAAGAATTTGGTTGAAGACATGTATCTGGTTTATCTGTCTTAGAACCACCCCAAAACATAGTCACATGAAGTCACAAGTCCCTTATTCTAGTCAAAACCCCATGGGTCAGGAGCGCAGGTGGGACAAATGGTGCATCCCAGCTTCCATGGACAGTGACAGGGAGGAGACCTGGAGGCTCAGCCCTGGCAGCTGCCTGGTCTCCTGTTTTCTGTGCTGTGTCTGTTGAGTCTAGAAGCTCAAAATGGCTTCTCTGTGGTTCTGACTTGCATGTTCCTGGTGTTTAGTCTGTGTACTGTTGGTAGGGAACTAAAAAATGGTATAACTACTATGGAAAACAGTATGGGTGTTTCTCCAAAAGTTATAACTAGAAATAGCATACAATCCAGCAGTTCCACCTGTGGGTAAACATCTGAAGAAAAGGACATCTGGATCTTGAAGAGGTATCTGCACCCCTGCATCCACTGCAGCACTAGTCATAGTAGCCAGGTCATCGGAACAACACAGATGACCCTGGACAGATGAATGGATAAAGAGAATGTGGCCTATACAGAGTATTATTCAGTCTTCATAAAAGGAAATTCTACCACTTGCAACACCATGGACGGACCTGGAGGACATTACGTTAGGTGATGTGAGCCAGACACAGGACGAGTACAGCATGACCTCATTCATATGAGGAATCTCAGTCAACTCACAGAAGCTGAGGGCACAGCAGTGGGTGGGGCAGAGAGAAGCGGGGATGGAGAGGCATCCAGGGGGTAGGAAGTTTCAGATGTGCAAGATCAATGAATCCTGGAGTTCTATCCTACATCACTGCCCATCACACACACCACAGTCCTGTCCACTAAAAGCATGCTTAGTGTGCTTGCAGCAGCACAACAAAATGAACCCAACAAAGAGGCAAAGGAAACCTTCAGAGGTGACAGATGTGCCTGTTACTTTGATGGTGGTTATGGTTTTAAGTCCAAACCCATCATCAACTGAGGTAAATAAACTTTGTGCTGTTTTGTGGACCAGTTACACGTCATTCATTAAAGCTGCTGGAACAACTGGCATCCTTAGTTACCTATGTGTGCCTGGTGATCCGTGTGCATCCTCCGCGTTCTCATAGCCTGGTGGTTTCCGAACCACTGAACTTCCATGCAGGCTGTCTCCCTCAGAGCCAGCGCTCGCAAATTCTAGGAGGAAAGCTGAGGGCTTTGTATGACTTGGCCTTGGGAGTCCAGCATGGCCTGCCTGCTGCAGTCAGTTGGCAAAGAAAATCCCCAAGGCCAGGCCCCAGGTCAAGGTGGGGAAGTAAAGGCCCCTCTCCTTCTAGTGGGAGACATAGATAAGAATTTAAAGCCATGCTGAATCTTCCAATATAAGTATCTAAAAGGAAAAGTCAGTGAATTCATAGGGAGAGTAGAATTTTGTAGTAGAAAGTTCAACTTAATGCTTTAGGCCTTATACATAAAATGGACAGCAGGGCATTCTGCCCTGCAGGTGCTGACGTCATACAGCCGGGGGACGGCTTTACCAACAAGCGTCCTTATCTCATCACTATTGAGTTTGCAGGTTCCAGTCACATGACTGGCAAAAGGCCCTCACCTCTTTTCTGTCAGCCTTGTTTAACCTTCTCATTGATGGGAAAAAAAAAAAATCTGATCTGCTCATTTCCTCGTGATACACTGCCTCCCAGGTGGTGAGAATTTCTGTTCTGTCCTTTTGCACATTAGAATGAATGGTTAGGAAGTGCATGGCTGTGATGCTCCCACATACACACAATTGTTTCCAGTCATTCATTTTAAAAATCAGGTACTTTTGTAACAGGATAATTTGACTCTGTTCTTAATTTACAAAAATTTGGTCCTTTGGGGTTACATCTGCCCATCACTGGCTCAAATGTCAATTAGACAAAAGTCCATAGACTGATTTGGATGAAAGGTGCTGTCTGAAGTCGTACAGCGGAGCCTTCCTTATCTTCTTCCAGAATGTGATCTGTCTTGAAACATCAGGTATATAGTTGAGATGACATGTATATTTTACCCCCTTTTTTTTTTTCCTGTAAGTGAAGACTTAGCAATCACATCTTTCCTATCCAGTAAAATTTACATTCTTGTGATACTGATTTACAGAGGTTATTATTTTAAACGAAGTTGAGAATTTAACAGCTGCTTCTGATCATAACTGACTGACTGTCCTATGTAGTTCTTCAGCATTTGAATATAATGGCCAATTTTAGTAAGCTGAGAACAAATAAAATATCTTTTAAATATATCAGAAGACATATTTCTAAGATATGGAAAGCTCCTTTTAAACTCTGCTTTTGTGCATCTAGAGACTGAGACGCTGTGTGATTTAGGTGACCCGCACAAGTTCACTCAGCTGCTGTGAGAACGCATATCCCTAACAGGACTAACCTTGTGACATGGGTCCAGTGAAGGTTCCAACACGCTTGCTGGCCCCTGAGAACAGGAACATCTAATTCTGCACTAGTGTTTCGTTAACTTCCAACTGTGACTCATAATATTGCCTCAACGTGTGAAGAAGTAAGTGGTGTTAAGACATTTTTGTTGTACTAACTTGGAAGTTAAAGTTCTGGTACGAACTACTGATTTGGTCTGAAGATACCTCATGGATGTTTAAAAACTGGAATGATGTGGACATTAATTAGCATCCACTGATCGCTTACTGTATCCCCTGCCTAATGCAGAGACGGTTATGTGAGTTATCTCATTTTGTCTACTTGACAACATTTTGAGTTCAAACTGGCTGTTAATCTAATTTTGCAGTTGAGTAAACAGATCCATGAAAACCCAAGTGTGGACTTCAACTGTTCCAGCTGCTTGAGATTTCCTGAGACACATTCATGAAACTCCTGCTTGTGCCAAGTCATCACTTTTGTCATAGGTGTCTAGACCTGAGTTGTGAGAATCCAGCAGACAGAACCTGGGGGGAAGGGTACAGATCCCCCACTCTGTGTGAGGAGTGAGTACACATTCCACATTCAGGTGCAGGCTTCCCTACTGGCTCACTGATCAAGAATCTGCCTGTCAATGCAGAACATCTGGGTTTGATCCCTGGGTCGGGAAGATCCTCTGGAGGAGGAAATGACAACCCACTCCAGTATTCTTGCCTGGAGAATCCCATGGACTGAGGAGCCCGGCGGGCTACAGCCCATGGGGTCGCAAAGAGTCAGACATGACTGAGAGATTGAGCACTTATGCACAGTGCAGGTACACTGGCAAAGAACACCAGTGAAGTTTTCCAGGGAAAGCAGAGTATCTGAAAACTCTGTCTCCATTTGTCTTTGTTTTCTTTTTTTTTTGACAATTTAAAGGTTCATTTAATTCTAAATTTTTAGACTAGTTTCATTTTCTCTTTCATGATGGAAGCAAGGAAGGAGAAAATTTTTAGCTGGAAAGTGTTGCTAATTTGAATATATAAAAATGGAAATATAGTATGATGTCTCCTCAACTCTAATATGTATGATCTATAAACAGGGAGAAAGCTATCTATTCATGATGCTATAGTAACCAGAGATTTTCTTCAATGTCTGTTTTTTTTTTTTTTAAATGGGATTAGGTGCAGTGGAAATTTTTATAGTATGATGAAAAGGATGACATTAGAAGAAAAACTGGTATTTAGCCATCCTGCAATCTCACTCACAAAGTCTGAGGCTGCTCTGTGGCTTCATTCATTCATTCTAAAATGTTACTGAACAGCTACCATCAGCCAGATGTTGGTGGGTGCCAAGGCCACAGGAGTGAGCAATGCTGACGATGTAAACAAGCACGTCACTATGTCCTGGAAGGTCCCTGTCCCTTTCTTCCAACCAGCTCAGGGCAAGGCAGGTGGAGCCTGGCAGCAGCAGTGACACCTATTCACTCTTTGTAAATTTAAAGGTTGAGTAAACAGATCCATGAAAACCCAAGTGTGGACTTCAACTGTTCCAGCTGCTTGAGATTTCCTGAGACACATTCATGAAACTCCTGCTTGTGCCAAGTCATCACTTTTGTCATAGGTGTCTAGACCTGAGTTGTGAGAATCCAGCAGACAGAACCTGGGGGGAAGGGTACAGATCCCCCACTCTGTGTGAGGAGTGAGTACACATTCCACATTCAGGTGCAGGCTTCCCTACTGGCTCACTGATCAAGAATCTGCCTGTCAATGCAGAACATCTGGGTTTGATCCCTGGGTCGGGAAGATCCTCTGGAGGAGGAAATGACAACCCACTCCAGTATTCTTGCTTGGGAAATCCCATGGACACAAGAGCCTGCTGGGTTACAATCCATGGGGTCGCAAAGAGTCAGACATGACTGAGAGACTGAGCACTTATGCACACGTGCAGGTACACTGGCAAAGAACACCAGTGAAGTTTTCCAGGGAAAGCAGAGTATCTGAAAACTCTGTCTCCATTTGTCTTTGTTTTCTTTTTTTTTTGACAATTTAAAGGTTCATTTAATTCTAAATTTTTAGACTAGTTTCATTTTCTCTTTCATGATGGAAGCAAGGAAGGAGAAAATTTTTAGCTGGAAAGTGTTGCTAATTTGAATATATAAAAATGGAAATATAGTATGATGTCTCCTCAACTCTAATATGTATGATCTATAAACAGGGGAAAAGCTATCTATTCTTGTTGCTATAGTAACCAGAAATTTTCTTCAATGTCTGTTTTTTTTTTTTTTTTTTAAATGGGATTAGGTGCAGTGGAAATTTTTATAGTATGATGAAAAGGATGACATTAGAAGAAAAACTGGTATTTAGCCATCCTGCAATCTCACTCACAAAGTCTGAGGCTGCTCTGTGGCTTCATTCATTCATTCTAAAATGTTACTGAACAGCTACCATCAGCCAGATGTTGGTGGGTGCCAAGGCCACAGGAGTGAGCAATGCTGACGATGTAAACAAGCACGTCACTATGTCCTGGAAGGTCCCTGTCCCTTTCTTCCAACCAGCTCAGGGCAAGGCAGGTGGAGCCTGGCAGCAGCAGTGACACCTATTCATCTTGAAACAGAAATATATTCTTACTATGTAAGTGTTATAACAAACTGGCTACAGACAACCATTCCACGCGGGTCTTTATCTCGGCTCCGGTTAGGTCAGTACATACTAAGGACAGAAAGATCTCGATCTCGGGGGATTTCGTCAGCTCAGTGTCCTTGATACAAGGTAAAGGAAACCAATACCACAATTTGCAAAGCTGACTTGTGGCAGGTGATGCAGCAGGGCCATGCTGCTCTCAGACGTCAGCCGGCTTGAGGAGAGCTGTGACTGATGAGCATCAGATCCTTGGGTCTGTTACTCAGTTCTAAATTCTTCCTCCTCTGCCTTGGGACAGGTTGCACATGGTACTCAAGTATTCCAAACTCTGCTTAGGTCTGGACACTGTAGTAAGAGCTGAATTTACCTCAAAGCCTCTTATGCAGCATTCTTGATAAATTAATGACCTGAGGTTCCAGCCAAATTAACTTTCTAAGGCACAGCCTGCAGTGGCCATGACTCCACTTAGAACTAAGGGGCCTCTGAATTCAGCATGTAAACATTTCAGAACACGATCCTGTTCCTTATCTTGGGGCCCCTTCCCACATGTGGAGCATTTTCAGAGGGTGACTGAGCACTATGTATGACCAAATGAAATGCTAAAAAGGTATCCCAAATACTCATTTTGTAGAACACAAAGGGTAAAAGTATGTTTTATTTTTCTTAAAGAGATTCTCTATAACCAGAAGGCAATTTACAAAGCTTGTGTACTTTTTTCTCTAACTCTACAGATTTAATTCCCTTTTCCAAGATTTGATCTCTGGGTTGGGAAGATTCCTTGGAAAAGGGGATGGCAACCCAGTCCAGTACTCATGCCTGGAGAATCCCATGGACAGAGAAACCTAGCAGGCTCCAGTCCATGAGATCACCAAGAGTCAGACACCACTGAGTGACTAACATTCTCACTTTCCTGATAAAAAAAACTCTATGCCTAGCACCTTATGCTATATATATACTTATATATACCATTAACCTTTCCTGAAATAGGAGTGTTTAAGGAACAACAGAAAAAGTATCTAGAAAAAAAGTTAATGGTTATTGTCTAAGAACTAATTTCAAATCTTTTCCCCTCTTTTTGTACATTTTATGTCTGTAATGAAATATATGAGATAGAAAATATGCTTGAGAAATTTGGTCTCCTAAGGAATTTATTTTAATTCTTAGTATGATGAAAAAAGAGATGATTTTCCTTCTAATTTTTAGTTTCTTTTGTAAGAGTTAATATATTTTTCGGAGTAATGAGTCTTCCTTTCTAATTAACTAAGTCAAAAAGTTACATTAACACCTAGGTCAACTGGAGAATTTTTCATACAACATTTTTATATACGAAGATTCATGTTTTGACTTTTTGTCATGTGAGTGTTTTTTGGGGGTGTAGTAACTATTTTAACTATTTTTCTAAAAGCCTAAGGTATACTCAGTTTTTTAAATTGGGGTATAGTCTTTTACAATGTTGTGCTAGTTTCTGCTATAGAGTGAAGTGAATCAGGTATAAGTATACAAATATCCTTTCTTTTTCAAATTTCCTTCCTATTTAGGTGACCACAGAACACTGAATAGAATCCCCTGTGCTATATGGTAGATTCTCGTTAGTTATCTATTTTATACATAGTGGTGTATATATGTCAATCTCAATCTCCCAGTTCATCGAAAACTCTTAGGAAATGGAGAGCAACACTGACTGAAAATGGAGAGAGAGAGCGAGAGAAGATAAATGTTAGCAGTATTTGCCATTTACAAAAACTATATAAACTGAAACTGTGCTTGGTCCTGGTTAATAGGAATGGTTAGCTGGAACATGGTGGTGAGGCATGGAAGACAGAGATCTTCATGTGGAGATGCCGACATCTCTCACCATAAACCCAAATCCAGCCACTTGTTTGAAAGTTTGCATTTTTTTAAACCTTTATTTTGCTTTTAACTTTTACAGAGTTTTGTTGTTTACTATGTTTGATAGTTGCCTGATAAGAGAACTCTCAGTCCAGGGCCAAGAGTCAGACACCACTGAGTGACTAACATTCTCACTTTCCTGATAAAAAAAACTCTATGCCTAGCACCTTATGCTATATATATACTTATATATACCATTAACCTTTCCTGAAATAGGAGTGTTTAAGGAACAACAGAAAAAGTATCTAGAAAAAAAGTTAATGGTTATTGTCTAAGAACTAATTTCAAATCTTTTCCCCTCTTTTTGTACATTTTATGTCTGTAATGAAATATATGAGATAGAAAATATGCTTGAGAAATTTGGTCTCCTAAGGAATTTATTTTAATTCTTAGTATGATGAAAAAAGAGATGATTTTCCTTCTAATTTTTAGTTTCTTTTGTAAGAGTTAATATATTTTTCGGAGTAATGAGTCTTCCTTTCTAATTAACTAAGTCAAAAAGTTACATTAACACCTAGGTCAACTGGAGAATTTTTCATACAACATTTTTATATACGAAGATTCATGTTTTGACTTTTTGTCATGTGAGTGTTTTTTGGGGGTGTAGTAACTATTTTAACTATTTTTCTAAAAGCCTAAGGTATACTCAGTTTTTTAAATTGGGGTATAGTCTTTTACAATGTTGTGCTAGTTTCTGCTATAGAGTGAAGTGAATCAGGTATAAGTATACAAATATCCTTTCTTTTTCAAATTTCCTTCCTATTTAGGTGACCACAGAACACTGAATAGAATCCCCTGTGCTATATGGTAGATTCTCGTTAGTTATCTATTTTATACATAGTGGTGTATATATGTCAATCTCAATCTCCCAGTTCATCGAAAACTCTTAGGAAATGGAGAGCAACACTGACTGAAAATGGAGAGAGAGAGCGAGAGAAGATAAATGTTAGCAGTATTTGCCATTTACAAAAACTATATAAACTGAAACTGTGCTTGGTCCTGGTTAATAGGAATGGTTAGCTGGAACATGGTGGTGAGGCATGGAAGACAGAGATCTTCATGTGGAGATGCCGACATCTCTCACCATAAACCCAAATCCAGCCACTTGTTTGAAAGTTTGCATTTTTTTAAACCTTTATTTTGCTTTTAACTTTTACAGAGTTTTGTTGTTTACAGATATGTATGTTCCCAGACTAGTCATATGTATATCCCCCTCTTCCCACCCCTCCTGACCATCACACAGCACCCCTGAAGGATCCCCTTTTCTCACAGAGCAATGACTAGAGCTATTTTCTTCACTTATGATAGTACAGGCCTTCATGCTACTTCCTTTACGCCTCCCACCTTCTGTTCCTTTCCCACAATGTCCATATGTCCACTGTTCATGTCTGTCTTTCCGTCACTTCATTGTGTGTGCCATCATCACCATCCTACTAGATTCCATATATATGTGTTAATATACTGTATTTGTCCTTCTCTTTCTGACTGACTTCACTTTTGATGATACGTTCTAGATCCAGCCACCTTATTAGGGCTGATTCTTCTGCATTTCTCTTTACAGCTGTGTAGTATTCCATTCCTGGGTCGGAAGAATCAATATTGTGAAAATGACCATACTACCAAATGTCATCTATAGATTCAATGTGATCCCTATCAAACTTCCAATGACATTCTTCACAGAACTAGACCAAAGAATAATACAGTTCATATGGAAACACAAAAGACCTCGAATAGCCAAAGCAATCCTGAGGAAGAAGAATGGAGCTGGAGGGATCAGCCTCCCCAACTTCAGACTCTACTACAAAGCAACAGTCATCAAGACAGTATGGTACTGGCACAAAAACAGAAATATCGACCAATGGAACAAGATCGAGAACCCAGAGATAAACCCACGCACCTATGGGTACCTTATTTTTGACAAAGGAAGCGAACATATAAAATGGGACAAAGACAGCCTCTTCAACAAATGGTGCTGGGAAAACTGGATAGCTACATGCAAAAAAGTGAAGTTGGAACATTCCCTGACACCATGCACAAAGATCAACTCAAAATGAATTAAAGACCTAAATGTAAGACCAGAAACCATCAAACTCTTAGAGGAGAATATAGGCAAAACACTCAAGGACATCAATCAAAGCAAGATCTTCTCTGACCCACCTACTAGAATAGCAGAACTCAAAAGACAAATGAACATGTGGGACCTAGTGAAACTTAAAAGCTTTTGTACAGCAAAAGAAATCACAAAAAAGCTCAACAAGACAGCCCACAAAATGGGAGAAAATCATAGCAAATGAAACAACAGACAAAGAATTAATCTCTAAAATCTACAAGCAACTCAGACAACTCAGCACTGGAAAAACGAACAACCCAATCAAAAAATGGGAAAACGACCTAAACAGACACCTCTCCAACGACGACATACAGATGGCCCAAAAGCACATGAAACGATGCTCAACTTCACTTATAATTAGAGAAATGCAACTCAAAACTACAATGAGATATCACCTCACACCGTCAGAATGGTCATCATCCACAAATCGACAGACAATAAATGCTGGAGAGGCTGCGGAGAAAAGGGAACACTCCTGCATTGCTGGTGGGAATGTAAATTGATACAGCCACTATGGAAGACAGTCTAGATCCAGCCACCTTATTAGGGCTGATTCTTCTGCATTTCTCTTTACAGCTGTGTAGTATTCCATTCCTGGGTCGGAAGAATCAATATTGTGAAAATGACCATACTACCAAATGTCATCTATAGATTCAATGTGATCCCTATCAAACTTCCAATGACATTCTTCACAGAACTAGACCAAAGAATAATACAGTTCATATGGAAACACAAAAGACCTCGAATAGCCAAAGCAATCCTGAGGAAGAAGAATGGAGCTGGAGGGATCAGCCTCCCCAACTTCAGACTCTACTACAAAGCAACAGTCATCAAGACAGTATGGTACTGGCACAAAAACAGAAATATCAACCAATGGAACAAGATCGAGAACCCAGAGATAAACCCACGCACCTATGGGTACCTTATTTTTGACAAAGGAAGCGAACATATAAAATGGGACAAAGACAGCCTCTTCAACAAATGGTGCTGGGAAAACTGGATAGCTACATGCAAAAAAGTGAAGTTGGAACATTCCCTGACACCATGCACAAAGATCAACTCAAAATGAATTAAAGACCTAAATGTAAGACCAGAAACCATCAAACTCTTAGAGGAGAATATAGGCAAAACACTCAAGGACATCAATCAAAGCAAGATCTTCTCTGACCCACCTACTAGAATAGCAGAACTCAAAAGACAAATGAACATGTGGGACCTAGTGAAACTTAAAAGCTTTTGTACAGCAAAAGAAATCACAAAAAAGCTCAACAAGACAGCCCACAAAATGGGAGAAAATCATAGCAAATGAAACAACAGACAAAGAATTAATCTCTAAAATCTACAAGCAACTCAGACAACTCAGCACTGGAAAAACGAACAACCCAATCAAAAAATGGGAAAACGACCTAAACAGACACCTCTCCAACGACGACATACAGATGGCCCAAAAGCACATGAAACGATGCTCAACTTCACTTATAATTAGAGAAATGCAACTCAAAACTACAATGAGATATCACCTCACACCGTCAGAATGGTCATCATCCACAAATCGACAGACAATAAATGCTGGAGAGGCTGCGGAGAAAAGGGAACACTCCTGCATTGCTGGTGGGAATGTAAATTGATACAGCCACTATGGAAGACAGTCTGGAGATTCCTTAAAAAACTAAAAATAGAAGCACCATACGACCCAGCAATCCCACTCTTAGGCTTAAACCCTGAAAGTTTGCATTTTTTAAGTGAAAACTTTGTTGGGAAGTGTAAGCTGATAAATTGAGAATTTAGTGTGGGGTTGGTCTGTCAGATTCTATCAACATTTCTCTAATAGAGATGTCAGGTAAGTAATAATGTGCTTTTCTGTGTTCATTTAAGCTCAGCAAAGGAGAGAAACAGAGGTAATACTGACCTATGAGCTTTCAACTGCAGCTACTGTGCATGCATGCATGCTTACTCTCAGTTTGTCCCCATGTGACTCTTTGCAACCCCATGAACTGAAGCCCGCTAGGCTCCTCAGTTCATGGAATATTCCGGGCAAGGACACCAGAGTGGGTGCAGATAGCTGTATATCGGAGCTCAGAAAAAGAGCCTTTGTTGGAGCTTTAACGGTTGAACTCTCAGCACACAGGTGGCATTTAATGTCACAGATCTTGGGGTTAGATACCCGAAACCACAGTGTCAGTGGTAGAGAGAGGGGCTCTAACAGGAAACTCTGAGAAATGCAAGTACGAGGAGACGTGAAGAGGAAAAATCTACCAACATGGCTTCAAAATGGAGCCCACATACTTTAAGGAAAACAGAAGAATACAGTCACAAAAAAGTGAAGTGAAGAAAGCATTAGAATGAAAAGAGAGTGGACAGAGATTTAACTTGTGGTACAAGGAGGCTATTGCCCTCAACCCATAGAAACACTGGTTTCAGGAATAGACAGAAACTTAGTTTACACCATGGGAAAACGAACAACCCAATCAAAAAATGGGAAAACGACCTAAACAGACACCTCTCCAACGACGACATACAGATGGCCCAAAAGCACATGAAACGATGCTCAACTTCACTTATAATTAGAGAAATGCAACTCAAAACTACAATGAGATATCACCTCACACCGTCAGAATGGTCATCATCCACAAATCGACAGACAATAAATGCTGGAGAGGCTGCGGAGAAAAGGGAACACTCCTGCATTGCTGGTGGGAATGTAAATTGATACAGCCACTATGGAAGACAGTCTGGAGATTCCTTAAAAAACTAAAAATAGAAGCACCATACGACCCAGCAATCCCACTCTTAGGCTTAAACCCTGAAAGTTTGCATTTTTGAAGTGAAAACTTTGTTGGGAAGTGTAAGCTGATAAATTGAGAATTTAGTGTGGGGTTGGTCTGTCAGATTCTATCAACATTTCTCTAATAGAGATGTCAGGTAAGTAATAATGTGCTTTTCTGTGTTCATTTAAGCTCAGCAAAGGAGAGAAACAGAGGTAATACTGACCTATGAGCTTTCAACTGCAGCTACTGTGCATGCATGCATGCTTACTCTCAGTTTGTCCCCATGTGACTCTTTGCAACCCCATGAACTGAAGCCCGCTAGGCTCCTCAGTTCATGGAATATTCCGGGCAAGGACACCAGAGTGGGTGCAGATAGCTGTATATCGGAGCTCAGAAAAAGAGCCTTTGTTGGAGCTTTAACGGTTGAACTCTCAGCACACAGGTGGCATTTAATGTCACAGATCTTGGGGTTAGATACCCGAAACCACAGTGTCAGTGGTAGAGAGAGGGGCTCTAACAGGAAACTCTGAGAAATGCAAGTACGAGGAGACGTGAAGAGGAAAAATCTACCAACATGGCTTCAAAATGGAGCCCACATACTTTAAGGAAAACAGAAGAATACAGTCACAAAAAAGTGAAGTGAAGAAAGCATTAGAATGAAAAGAGAGTGGACAGAGATTTAACTTGTGGTACAAGGAGGCTATTGCCCTCAACCCATAGAAACACTGGTTTCAGGAATAGACAGAAACTTAGTTTACACCATGGGAAAATCTAACAGGTCAGTAGTGCTTCCTTAAGTCTACTCTTGATGGACACCTGGTTTGGGTATTTCTATCTGTACACACCAACAGAAATTTTCTTTCAACCGTACAGTACACAGCTTTTTCCCTGAACAAAAGAATCTTAAATGTGATTCTTCCCACCATGTCATGGGATGCTGTAATTGTTTCTGATTTCCCAGAACACGCAAGAACATGCAAGTTCCTGCAGGGCCCAGTCTCTGTACTCCTCCTCTTAGCATTTCCTACTATAAGGTCAGATACACAGGAGTCCCACAAACAAGTGCTAAATTAATCAATCAGTTGATAAACTTCAGTCTGAAACAAGGGATACATCTTAAAACATTATCTCCTTAAGAGAAAAAGGTTGTTTCTGAACCATGTAACAGATTAATGGCTTAAGAAAGAAAAGTTATTTTTGTGCTATTTATTTCACTAATTTAAGATAAAGGGTGCGGAGAATGTCGACTTCAGTCTTTTGGGGCTTGAACTGATCTTGCTAATTGCAAATACAGACACTTAGAAAGACTGACATTTCTCAGAAATTCAGAAGAGGAAGGTCTGTTTTCAAGGTCACCTAGGCCAACTCCCTGCTGGACACTTGGACAGCATTTTAATAAAATCCATGGACCTCTATTCTCAGTACTTCTTCATGCACCTCATCCAGCATTCAGGAAATCATAACTTACTTGCAAGTGCTTAACAGTCTTAAACTTGCTCTGGGCATGCTGTATATCGGAGCTCAGAAAAAGAGCCTTTGTTGGAGCTGTAACGGTTGAACTCTCAGCACACAGGTGGCATTTAATGTCACAGATCTTGGGGTTAGATACCCGAAACCACAGTGTCAGTGGTAGAGAGAGGGGCTCTAACAGGAAACTCTGAGAAATGCAAGTACGAGGAGACGTGAAGAGGAAAAATCTACCAACATGGCTTCAAAATGGAGCCCACATACTTTAAGGAAAACAGAAGAATACAGTCACAAAAAAGTGAAGTGAAGAAAGCATTAGAATGAAAAGAGAGTGGACAGAGATTTAACTTGTGGTACAAGGAGGCTATTGCCCTCAACCCATAGAAACACTGGTTTCAGGAATAGACAGAAACTTAGTTTACACCATGGGAAAATCTAACAGGTCAGTAGTGCTTCCTTAAGTCTACTCTTGATGGACACCTGGTTTGGGTATTTCTATCTGTACACACCAACAGAAATTTTCTTTCAACCGTACAGTACACAGCTTTTTCCCTGAACAAAAGAATCTTAAATGTGATTCTTCCCACCATGTCATGGGATGCTGTAATTGTTTCTGATTTCCCAGAACACGCAAGAACATGCAAGTTCCTGCAGGGCCCAGTCTCTGTACTCCTCCTCTTAGCATTTCCTACTATAAGGTCAGATACACAGGAGTCCCACAAACAAGTGCTAAATTAATCAATCAGTTGATAAACTTCAGTCTGAAACAAGGGATACATCTTAAAACATTATCTCCTTAAGAGAAAAAGGTTGTTTCTGAACCATGTAACAGATTAATGGCTTAAGAAAGAAAAGCTATTTTTGTGCTATTTATTTCACTAATTTAAGACAAAGGGTGCGGAGAATGTCGACTTCAGTCTTTTGGGGCTTGAACTGATCTTGCTAATTGCAAATACAGACACTTAGAAAGACTGACATTTCTCAGAAATTCAGAAGAGGAAGGTCTGTTTTCAAGGTCACCTAGGCCAACTCCCTGCTGGACACTTGGACAGCATTTTAATAAAATCCATGGACCTCTATTCTCAGTACTTCTTCATGCACCTCATCCAGCATTCAGGAAATCATAACTTACTTGCAAGTGCTTAACAGTCTTAAACCAGCTCCTTCAGACTTAACTCTCTCAGCTTCTCAGACAGGTACAAACTTCAAGATGTTCACTTAAAGCATTTAGTTTATTTTGTTTCTTTAATTTTCCCCCCATAATGCTTCTTTTATTTTTTATATTTGTTTTTATTTACCTTTATTCTTTGGCCTGTGTGGGCCTCCCATCGCAGTGGCCTCTTTTGTTGCAGAGCACCGGCTCTGGGCGCATGTGTTCCAGAGCTCTGGCTCGGTAAATGGACACACTAGTCCATCCACTCTGTGGCACGTGGGATCCTCCCAGGCCAGGGATTGAACTGGTGCCCCTTGCACTGCAAGGTGGACTCTACCCACTGGACCACCAGGGAATCCCTAAAGCATTTATTTTATTTATTTATTTATTTTAAACATTTATTTATTGATTTATTTTTTTGGGGGGGTCTTTCATTTATCTATTTTCATCCATCTTTGTTCTTTGGCTCGTGGGCCTCCCATCGCGGTGGCCTCTGTTGTCGCAGAGCACCGGCTCTGGGCACATGAGCTCCAGAGCTCCGGCTCAGTAATTGGACACATCAGTCCAGCTGCACCGCGGCACGTGGGATCTTCCCAGGCCAGGGATCGAACCGGCGTCCCTTGGACTGCAAGGCGGTGTCCTTACCCACTGGATCACCAGGGAAGCCCTAAAGCATTTTTCATTTTTATTTTTTTCTGGGGTGATTCTTGGCAAGAACACTTCATTTCAAGCATACATATCACATGCAGAACCCTCGGTGTTTGGAGGTCTCTGGCAGCCAGCAGGCACTCCTAGTCTACCACCTACTGCAAGCACAGGAAGGATACAAGCACTTGAAATCTGGGTTGTTCCAGCTCTATGGAAGCATTTTAACAGAAGCTGAATTTCAGGTGGGGAAGAAACTTTGAGCCTCAGAACTTTTACTGAACGCAGAGGGCTCAAGGAAAGATCCCAGTTTAAATGCTAGATGTCCCGGCTTGACAGCTCAGCTAGTCCTGATAACAGAGGAACAGCCCGTGCAATCAGAAACTTGGATGCAGTGTCCATGTCCTTCTCTTCAGACCACATGCTGGGTCTGAACAAATGCCCTGATTTCCTCTAGATGCAAATAAAAACCTCTGGATTTTATCCACTTTGTATCACAAATAGACAGAAATTCAGAGAACAGAGAGACACAGACAGCCCATTCAGATACAGGTTAAGTCACTACTTCTTGGAAACAGTGCTCACTGCTTTTAAATAAACAACTAATGTGGATGGTAGGCTAGGCAGAGGCAACATGGTTGTTTGAGGGAGAGGGGTCTACAAATATTGCTCCTTCTACTTTTATAAAAAGGCCATGGTAACGTAATGTACTGATTTAAATTTACATGAAATGAAAATTATAAAAAATACTCTAAAAAGAATACCTAACAGATAAACTCAAAGAATATGATTTCTTATTAAGTAGTGACTGTATCTTTAATGTTTCATATGGAATATCTGGCATGCCACGATTTTCACGCCTGTCTTAAGATTCACTAACCCATCTAAATAAACCAAATAGCCATCCGCACCTTTCATTTATCTTCACGGTCCACAAAGTTCAACTTTTATAGATTATTTAAACTAATCTGGGGAAAACTGAGGACGATTAGAAATGACAGATATGAAGACTTGGACTTGTATTAATAGATGTGTGGCTTTAGATCTTTATTCTGCTGTTTTACCTTCATTTTAAAGTGCATTGGTAACCTTCTATTCTGATATAATTTCAATGTGTTTAAAATCATAGTGGAAGCAATTTCTATATCCTTAACCCAGATCTACATTTGCTTTTTCTCTTTTGCTCTTTCCCTCTCCCATCCTCCACAGGAGCACACACGTGTGAACATACACTTGCATATCGGCACACATGCATGCACATACATATTTGCATATAGACACAAAAACCTGCACACACATACTTTCTGAGCACTTGAGGAGAAATTGGAAACATCTGGTCCTTCTCCCTGAAGTTCTTTGGTGAAATTCTTTTCCTAAGAATAAGAGCATTATCGTGGCTTCTGACGCAAGATAGTGGAGTAGGAGGATGTTCTCATCTCCTCCTGCCAGGACACCAAAATCACAACCATCTGTTGAACAACCACCTACAGGAGGATGCTGGAACCCATCAAAAAGGATGCAGTGTCCATGTCCTTCTCTTCAGACCACATGCTGGGTCTGAACAAATGCCCTGATTTCCTCTAGATGCAAATAAAAACCTCTGGATTTTATCCACTTTGTATCACAAATAGACAGAAATTCAGAGAACAGAGAGACACAGACAGCCCATTCAGATACAGGTTAAGTCACTACTTCTTGGAAACAGTGCTCACTGCTTTTAAATAAACAACTAATGTGGATGGCAGGCTAGGCAGAGGCAACATGGTTGTTTGAGGGAGAGGGGTCTACAAATATTGCTCCTTCTACTTTTATAAAAAGGCCATGGTAACGTAATGTACTGATTTAAATTTACATGAAATGAAAATTATAAAAAATACTCTAAAAAGAATACCTAACAGATAAACTCAAAGAATATGATTTCTTATTAAGTAGTGACTGTATCTTTAATGTTTCATATGGAATATCTGGCATGCCACGATTTTCACGCCTGTCTTAAGATTCACTAACCCATCTAAATAAACCAAATAGCCATCCGCACCTTTCATTTATCTTCACGGTCCACAAAGTTCAACTTTTATAGATTATTTAAACTAATCTGGGGAAAACTGAGGACGATTAGAAATGACAGATATGAAGACTTGGACTTGTATTAATAGATGTGTGGCTTTAGATCTTTATTCTGCTGTTTTACCTTCATTTTAAAGTGCATTGGTAACCTTCTATTCTGATATAATTTCAATGTGTTTAAAATCATAGTGGAAGCAATTTCTATATCCTTAACCCAGATCTACATTTGCTTTTTCTCTTTTGCTCTTTCCCTCTCCCATCCTCCACAGGAGCACACACGTGTGAACATACACTTGCATATCGGCACACATGCATGCACATACATATTTGCATATAGACACAAAAACCTGCACACACATACTTTCTGAGCACTTGAGGAGAAATTGGAAACATCTGGTCCTTCTCCCTGAAGTTCTTTGGTGAAATTCTTTTCCTAAGAATAAGAGCATTATCGTGGCTTCTGACGCAAGATAGTGGAGTAGGAGGATGTTCGCTCATCTCCTCCTGCCAGGACACCAAAATCACAACCATCTGTTGAACAACCACCTACAGGAGGATGCTGGAACCCATCAAAAAAGGATACCCCATGTCCAAAGACAAAGAAGAATCTGCAGTAAGACAGAGCTTACAGAAGCCTCTTAGCTTCATCCATAAGAGGGCAGACAGAAGCAGCAAGAAGCACCACAATCCCTCAATGACTAGAACAAAAACCATACTATAGAAAGTTAATCTGGATGAAAAAGCTGAGAGTTATGTCCCAGATGAATGGATAAGATGAAATCCCAGAGAAATAACTAAATTAAGTGGAGACAGGCAAGCTTTCAGAAAAAGATTTCAGAATAATGACAGTGAGAATGATCCAGGATCTTGGAAACAAGAATGGAGAGGATGCAGGAAATGTTTACCAAAGACCTACAAGAACTAAAGAACAAACAAACAAAATAATACTCTAGAAGGAATTAACAGCAGAATAACTGAGGCAGAAGAATGCATAAGTGAGTTGGAGGACAGAATGACAGAAATCACTACCGCAGAGAAGAATATAGAAAAAAGAATGAAAAGAAATGAAGACAGCCTAAGATACCTCTAGGACAATATTAAACACACCACTATTCACACTATAGGGGTCCCAGAAGGAGCAAAAGAGAGAGAAAGAACCTGAGAAAATATCTGAAGAGGTAATAGCTGAAAACTTCTCTTATCATGGAACAGGAGATAGTCAACCAAGTCTAGGAAGCACAGAGAGTCTGAGGCAGAATCAATCCAAGGAGGAACACATCAAGACACATAGTAATCAAACTGAAAAAAATTAAAGACAAAGATAAAATATTAAAAGCAACAAGGGAAAAACAACAAGTAATATACAAGGGAACTCCCATCAGGTTATCAGCTGATCTCTTAACAGAAACTCTACAAGCCAGAGGGGAATGGCACAAAATATTTAAAGTGATGAAAGAGAAGAACTTACAACCAAGAATACTCTTCCCAGCAAGACTCTCATTCAGATGGAGAAATCAAAAGCATTGCAGATAAGCAAAAGTGAAAGAGAATTCAGCACCACCAAATCAGCTTTAAATCAAATGCTAAAAGAACTTTTCTAAGCAGGAACACCAGATAAAGACAAGAGCTACAGAAAATAAATCACAAACAATTAAGAAAACGGTAATAGGATCATACATATGGATAATTATCTTAAAAGTAAGTGGATTAAAGGCCCCAATCAAAAGACACAAGACTGGGTGGGCAGATGAAAGTCTGATCATGTATGCACCTCCACTTACCACATCACTCTGCCTGGTCCCTAAATTATATGTAATTATTTTATGTTGTTGGGTTAATCATGTTCCTATTTTGGCTTACAATTATAATTATCTTTTTTGCCTGGCTATTGACTATGAAAAATAATAAACTTTTTTTTCTGTTGTAAAAAAATGAATAAGGACATTATTTTAATTTATCAAAGAGCCAGCATCCAAATAAGCAAGCTCTGATACATCAGAGTTATCTATTCATATTCGCTCACTTTATATTCAGTTGTCTCAATGACAGCTTTTGTAGCTGCATCCTCAATCTGTACCTTCACCCTGCCAGGCTCAGATTTCTGTCATGTTTCATCTTTCTTTTTTAACCTAGAAAATGTTCTAGGCTTTCACTGATGTTGTAATTTTTAAGGTGACATTTTAAAGTACAGATAACAATTTTGCTTCCCTGGTGGCTCAGACATTAAAGAATCTGCCTACAATGCGGGAGACCTGGGTCAGGAAGATCCACTGGAGAAGGAAATGGCAACCCACTCCAGTACTCTTGCCCAGAGAATTCCTTGGACAGAGAAGCCCGTCAGGCTACAGTACATAGGGTTGCAAAGAGTTGGAATGACTGAACTTTCACTTTCAACAATTGTACGGTATTTCAATTTGTCTGAAATTTCATCAGGTATAGATAGAGCGATGTGCTTTTCACAAGAAACCACGAAGATGGTGCTAACTTTCAAAAGGCACCTGTAAAGAGAAGCAAGGTGTCCCTCTGTCCCAGTGTTGGAGATGTCTTAGCTCAGAGGACGTAAGTGTAAGGTAACAATTTTCCCACTCTAATTAATAAGTAATTTGTAGACAGATAATTGGAAATGATATAAATACTTTGTCTTTAAACTTTCAACCATGACTTTCAGACTTCATTGATGAATTTCTAAATCCATCATTCTTCCACATTTATTAAATGACTTAATTGACTTCTATGGGATTTATATTTTATTCTACTTTAGAGAGTTTATATCTATTTTATCCAATGGGATAGTTTTTACTGTAGCCTTAATTTAAATCAAATGCTAAAAGAACTTTTCTAAGCAGGAACACCAGATAAAGACAAGAGCTACAAAAAAAAAATTAAGAAAACGGTAATAGGATCATACATATGGATAATTATCTTAAAAGTAAGTGGATTAAAGGCCCCAATCAAAAGACACAAGACTGGGTGGGCAGATGAAAGTCTGATCATGTATGCACCTCCACTTACCACATCACTCTGCCTGGTCCCTAAATTATATGTAATTATTTTATGTTGTTGGGTTAATCATGTTCCTATTTTGGCTTACAATTATAATTATCTTTTTTGCCTGGCTATTGACTATGAAAATAATAAACTTTTTTTTCTGTTGTAAAAAAATGAATAAGGACATTATTTTAATTTATCAAAGAGCCAGCATCCAAATAAGCAAGCTCTGATACATCAGAGTTATCTATTCATATTCGCTCACTTTATATTCAGTTGTCTCAATGACAGCTTTTGTAGCTGCATCCTCAATCTGTACCTTCACCCTGCCAGGCTCAGATTTCTGTCATGTTTCATCTTTCTTTTTTAACCTAGAAAATGTTCTAGGCTTTCACTGATGTTGTAATTTTTAAGGTGACATTTTAAAGTACAGATAACAATTTTGCTTCCCTGGTGGCTCAGACATTAAAGAATCTGCCTACAATGCGGGAGACCTGGGTCAGGAAGATCCACTGGAGAAGGAAATGGCAACCCACTCCAGTACTCTTGCCCAGAGAATTCCTTGGACAGAGAAGCCCGTCAGGCTACAGTACATAGGGTTGCAAAGAGTTGGAATGACTGAACTTTCACTTTCAACAATTGTACGGTATTTCAATTTGTCTGAAATTTCATCAGGTATAGATAGAGCGATGTGCTTTTCACAAGAAACCACGAAGATGGTGCTAACTTTCAAAAGGCACCTGTAAAGAGAAGCAAGGTGTCCCTCTGTCCCAGTGTTGGAGATGTCTTAGCTCAGAGGACGTAAGTGTAAGGTAACAATTTTCCCACTCTAATTAATAAGTAATTTGTAGACAGATAATTGGAAATGATATAAATACTTTGTCTTTAAACTTTCAACCATGACTTTCAGACTTCATTGATGAATTTCTAAATCCATCATTCTTCCACATTTATTAAATGACTTAATTGACTTCTATGGGATTTATATTTTATTCTACTTTAGAGAGTTTATATCTATTTTATCCAATGGGATAGTTTTTTACTGTTATTATTTATTTTATGCTCCTATTTCCCCACATTTGGTCTTTTTAGCATGTCCCCATGATTCATTGAGATTTCCTTTGGTTATATCAAAATAGTTAAGTTGAAATCTCATCTTCACTTTTTTCTATTCTGGCTCTGGAATCAACCATTTGTCTAAGGGCCTCTGACTCCTTTTAATGGAGGAAGCAAGACTGTGGGTTTAGGTGGATGTGTGGCTGTTAATATGCCACTGGTTCTAGGTTATCTCAGTGGACAGAGACAGAATGCATGAGCTTGTGTGTGTGTATGCACTTTTTCTTCCTTTCTTTCATCCTGTCTAATGTCTATCAGAAGCATGGTCTATGTAAATTAACAATAACAGCAGAGTATATACTGAAATCTCAGTTCCATTCCTATCCTTCATGGTGATTTCTAGGCTCCTTATTTTTTTATATCTAGTCTCATTCTCCCAACAGAAAAACACTCAGCCACACTGCTTCCCATTATCCGACAGATATCTTTGTATCAATTCTAAAGGACAGAAGGATAGTTTTAGAATTGATAACCTATGGGTTATTACTAGACAGCTACAGTTCTCAAAATACACTGAGTTTGTTCAAAGTTAATCTTGGTGTAGCTCTGGCTGATACTCAGCTTGATGAACTCGTTCATATTTTCCCAACTCTTACACTTGCCAGAGTCCTCACTGTGTGGTGTAGATCAAAACCAGGAACTGTGGCAGGTTAATGGCTCAGTTTACAGATGAACTGTGCCCTCTGAAAGTTTCCATCTGGTATCATTTTCTTCTTGAACTTTCACCTTCAACAATTGTACGGTATTTCAATTTGTCTGAAATTTCATCAGGTATAGATAGAGCGATGTGCTTTTCACAAGAAACCACGAAGATGGTGCTAACTTTCAAAAGGCACCTGTAAAGAGAAGCAAGGTGTCCCTCTGTCCCAGTGTTGGAGATGTCTTAGCTCAGAGGACGTAAGTGTAAGGTAACAATTTTCCCACTCTAATTAATAAGTAATTTGTAGACAGATAATTGGAAATGATATAAATACTTTGTCTTTAAACTTTCAACCATGACTTTCAGACTTCATTGATGAATTTCTAAATCCATCATTCTTCCACATTTATTAAATGACTTAATTGACTTCTATGGGATTTATATTTTATTCTACTTTAGAGAGTTTATATCTATTTTATCCAATGGGATAGTTTTTTACTGTTATTATTTATTTTATGCTCCTATTTCCCCACATTTGGTCTTTTTAGCATGTCCCCATGATTCATTGAGATTTCCTTTGGTTATATCAAAATAGTTAAGTTGAAATCTCATCTTCACTTTTTTCTATTCTGGCTCTGGAATCAACCATTTGTCTAAGGGCCTCTGACTCCTTTTAATGGAGGAAGCAAGACTGTGGGTTTAGGTGGATGTGTGGCTGTTAATATGCCACTGGTTCTAGGTTATCTCAGTGGACAGAGACAGAATGCATGAGCTTGTGTGTGTGTATGCACTTTTTCTTCCTTTCTTTCATCCTGTCTAATGTCTATCAGAAGCATGGTCTATGTAAATTAACAATAACAGCAGAGTATATACTGAAATCTCAGTTCCATTCCTATCCTTCATGGTGATTTCTAGGCTCCTTATTTTTTTATATCTAGTCTCATTCTCCCAACAGAAAAACACTCAGCCACACTGCTTCCCATTATCCGACAGATATCTTTGTATCAATTCTAAAGGACAGAAGGATAGTTTTAGAATTGATAACCTATGGGTTATTACTAGACAGCTACAGTTCTCAAAATACACTGAGTTTGTTCAAAGTTAATCTTGGTGTAGCTCTGGCTGATACTCAGCTTGATGAACTCGTTCATATTTTCCCAACTCTTACACTTGCCAGAGTCCTCACTGTGTGGTGTAGATCAAAACCAGGAACTGTGGCAGGTTAATGGCTCAGTTTACAGATGAACTGTGTCTTCACAGTTCTTGAAAGTTTCCATCTGGTATCATTTCTCTTCTGCTGAAAGGATGTCCTTTAGTATAACTGATGTCTTTGGCCTATTTTTAAATTGCATTGTTCATATTTTTTTCTTGTTGACTTTGGGGTTCTTTATATATTTTAGATACAATGTCTTTGTTGAAAACATGGCTTATAAACACTTCCTCTCAATTCTGTAGCTTGTCTTTGCATCTTCATAGTCTAATTCAGAGATAAAAATTATTTCATTTCGATAAATTCCAAATTGCTGATGTTTTATTTTATAGCCTGTACCTTTGGCACTAAAATACAGACTAATTGCCAATCCCAGGTTCTAGAGGTTGTCATCTATTTTTCTTTTCCTTTTAAAACTATACTTTCATAGTTTGTATTTAAATATATGACTCATTTTGTGTTAGTTTTTTCATAACGTTTGTGTCTGGTAATTTTCAATTTGATGCCAGGCATTCTGCCTTTACTGGGTTCAGTACCAGACATTTTTGTCTTTCTAAAACTAAGCTTGAGCTTTGTTATAGGACCCATTAAGCAACTCATGAATTTTGATGTTTTTGAGTCTTGATTTGACTTCACAGATAGAACCAGAGAAGTGTTTAGTCTGAGATTAATTTTGCCCATTTATTGATGCGAGACCTCTCTTTAAAAAAAAAAAAATTGGCCTCTTTTTATTGATTTTGTACTTATTTATTTTCACCCATCTTTATTCTTTGGCTTGTGTGGACCTCCCATTGCAGTGGCCTCCCTTGTTGCAGAGCACCTGCTCTGGATGCATGCACTCCAAAGTGCTGGCTCATAATTGGACACACTGGTCCAGCCGCTCTATGGCATGTGGGATTCTCCTGGGTCAGGGATTGAACCAGTGCCCCTTGCATTGCAAGGTGGACTCTTTACCCACTTGACCACCAGGGAAGTTCCCGCAAGACCTTTCTTAACTCTCAATGCCCCTGAAAAACATTTACTCTGGCTGTTTGAGGCTTTATTCTGGGCATCAAGTTAGCTCCAGTTCTTCTAATCCTCTCATGTCAGTCTTTTCCTGACCAGACAGGGATGGAAGGGAGGGCCTCTGCATTTCCAGAGTTCCCTTTGGAAACACTCCCTTTCCAGGACTTGTGCCGTGACTGCTAACTGTGTTGACTTCCCCAGACTTTCAGTTTTGACCCAAACCCTGGGCACTAATTACCTACTAGGTAATTAGTTTGGACACTGATCTTGATTACAGAAATTATTTTGTGTGCTGTCACTAAATTTGTTTCTTTGTTGAAGATACACTGTTACGTGCATGAGTTCTATTTCACTAGGAATGTGCTAATCATGCTTTTTTTCTATTCCTCTTTCAGCTGATAGCTTGTGACCAGGTTTCCTTAAGGCCCTGCTATTTTCCTCCATTGGAACTGCCCAGAGGCCTAGAGGTCATCTCAGGTGGTCCGCTGTACTAAAGAGAACATTCATATCACTTTCTTCCTCTTTTCTGTGACCTTGGGTGCCACTGTTTCATATATTTTGTCCAGTTTATTTATTATTTCTGACTGGAGGGTTAATTTTTTCTATTACTCTACCTTTGATGAAAGCTGAAGCTGGCTCTTGTATTTGAAACTTAAAGTTTTCACTATGATATGAAAACAAATTACCAATAATTTCTAACATCTGAGGCATTTTATGCTCTCTGTGTTTATGCTAAGTCACCCTATAGATTCATCCTTTGGAATTATTTTATTACTCCCTCTTCAAACCACGACCACATGACCTTTAGAACCCACACACATTTTACTTTCCCAGTACTCCTCTTCAAAGTCCAGATTCACCTTTTATATAATTTATTTCATCTGTAGGATACTGTTAGATCTTATTCTGCATGAGTTCATTTCTATTTAAATACTCCATACTTCCCATGCATCTTGTCTAGGATGCATGCACTCCAAAGTGCTGGCTCATAATTGGACACACTGGTCCAGCCGCTCTATGGCATGTGGGATTCTCCTGGGTCAGGGATTGAACCAGTGCCCCTTGCATTGCAAGGTGGACTCTTTACCCACTTGACCACCAGGGAAGTTCCCGCAAGACCTTTCTTAACTCTCAATGCCCCTGAAAAACATTTACTCTGGCTGTTTGAGGCTTTATTCTGGGCATCAAGTTAGCTCCAGTTCTTCTAATCCTCTCATGTCAGTCTTTTCCTGACCAGACAGGGATGGAAGGGAGGGCCTCTGCATTTCCAGAGTTCCCTTTGGAAACACTCCCTTTCCAGGACTTGTGCCGTGACTGCTAACTGTGTTGACTTCCCCAGACTTTCAGTTTTGACCCAAACCCTGGGCACTAATTACCTACTAGGTAATTAGTTTGGACACTGATCTTGATTACAGAAATTATTTTGTGTGCTGTCACTAAATTTGTTTCTTTGTTGAAGATACACTGTTACGTGCATGAGTTCTATTTCACTAGGAATGTGCTAATCATGCTTTTTTTCTATTCCTCTTTCAGCTGATAGCTTGTGACCAGGTTTCCTTAAGGCCCTGCTATTTTCCTCCATTGGAACTGCCCAGAGGCCTAGAGGTCATCTCAGGTGGTCCGCTGTACTAAAGAGAACATTCATATCACTTTCTTCCTCTTTTCTGTGACCTTGGGTGCCACTGTTTCATATATTTTGTCCAGTTTATTTATTATTTCTGACTGGAGGGTTAATTTTTTCTATTACTCTACCTTTGATGAAAGCTGAAGCTGGCTCTTGTATTTGAAACTTAAAGTTTTCACTATGATATGAAAACAAATTACCAATAATTTCTAACATCTGAGGCATTTTATGCTCTCTGTGTTTATGCTAAGTCACCCTATAGATTCATCCTTTGGAATTATTTTATTACTCCCTCTTCAAACCACGACCACATGACCTTTAGAACCCACACACATTTTACTTTCCCAGTACTCCTCTTCAAAGTCCAGATTCACCTTTTATATAATTTATTTCATCTGTAGGATACTGTTAGATCTTATTCTGCATGAGTTCATTTCTATTTAAATACTCCATACTTCCCATGCATCTTGTCTATCTCTGTGTCACTGTATCTGACAGTCCTACAAATAGGCACATTTTTAATGTATCATCTCCTTCTCCTCCTCTTCCTCCCTTTTCCTTCTACTCATCTTCCTTTTTGTGCTCCCCCTTAGATGACATATCCCCCACACCGAGAACTTTTATTTACCCTTGAGTTTATCCTGCCCTTCTGTATCTTCCTTGTCTGGGTTGTGTTAGGAATGATATCAATCCTGGCTAGGAACATAATTCAGGGACTTCCATCTCACTACTTTGCAGATTTTACTCCACTTTTTTCTGGCTTCCAGCACTGAAAATCATAGATTGGATTTCTGCTTATTTTATTTGCAAATATATGTGCTTTTTCCTTTTCTTTCGAGTTCTTAACTGGGTGTTAGAGAAAATTTTCAACTGCAATGCACGAGTCATATTCACATCACGAAATTCTGTTGTAATATGTATGACTTCTCTTTTATCATTCACCAAAAATGTTTTTGGAACTTTTATTATTTCATAGTAACCCCTATGTCATGAATTTCTACTCTATTTTTCCTCATGAGTCTGTTTTATTTTAATTAGGCCATTTTGGTTTTAAGACTTTTTAAATTTTGGTCAATCACACGTAGATCACATTCTGATCTAAATAGTAGCTGTCTATTCTTAATTTACGGAATATTTGCAAATTGCAACCTACTAGGTAATTAGTTTGGACACTGATCTTGAATTACAGAAATTATTTTGTGTGCTGTCACTAAATTTGTTTCTTTGTTGAAGATACACTCTGTTACGTGCATGAGTTTTATTCCACTAGGAATGTGCTAATCATGCTTTTTTTCTATTCCTCTTTCAGTTGATAGCTTGTGACCAGGTTTCCTTAAGGCCCTGCTATTTTCTGCAGCCTCTGCCTTTGACTCACATCTCACCAGTTTGGTGCCCTGGATGTCTGTACTCACGTAGGCAGAAGATGGGACCTCCCAGATGGTGCTAATGGTAAAGAACCTGCCTGCAAGTGCAGGAGACATAAGAGATATGGGTTTGATCTCTGGGTCTGGAAGATACCCTGGAGGAGACCATGGCAAGTGACTCCAATATTCATGCCTGGAGAATTCCACAGACAGAGGAGTCTGGCAAGCTACAGTCAACAGGGTTGTAAAGAGTCAGACACGACTGAAATGACTGAGCACCCATGTACACAGGCAGAAGATGTGCACGACCATCTGTCAGAAGTTTCCTAGCACGCAATGCCAAAAAGCATTTAGAAGTTGCACTGGAATTAATATAAGGCTTCCTACATCTACATTACACATGACAAAAGTCACAATTTCAAGAATGGGGAGAAGAATCATATCTTCACTTAAAAAGTAAAGGAAGGAAATAAAATATAAGGAAGTATTTGAAGACAGAACAGATGATAAGAAAAACTGGTTCATGTCTGTGTATCTATAGGTGAAAATTTGTACAAGTGTCTATAGATATACATATGCATTGTACAAGACACTTAACATAATTCAGGGACTTCCATCTCACTACTTTGCAGATTTTACTCCACTTTTTTCTGGCTTCCAGCACTGAAAATCATAGATTGGATTTCTGCTTATTTTATTTGCAAATATATGTGCTTTTCCTTTTCTTTCGAGTTCTTAACTGGGTGTTAGAGAAAATTTTCAACTGCAATGCACGAGTCATATTCACATCACGAAATTCTGTTGTAATATGTATGACTTCTCTTTTATCATTCACCAAAAATGTTTTTGGAACTTTTATTATTTCATAGTAACCCCTATGTCATGAATTTCTACTCTATTTTTCCTCATGAGTCTGTTTTATTTTAATTAGGCCATTTTGGTTTTAAGACTTTTTAAATTTTGGTCAATCACACGTAGATCACATTCTGATCTAAATAGTAGCTGTCTATTCTTAATTTACGGAATATTTGCAAATTGCAACCTACTAGGTAATTAGTTTGGACACTGATCTTGAATTACAGAAATTATTTTGTGTGCTGTCACTAAATTTGTTTCTTTGTTGAAGATACACTCTGTTACGTGCATGAGTTTTATTCCACTAGGAATGTGCTAATCATGCTTTTTTTCTATTCCTCTTTCAGTTGATAGCTTGTGACCAGGTTTCCTTAAGGCCCTGCTATTTTCTGCAGCCTCTGCCTTTGACTCACATCTCACCAGTTTGGTGCCCTGGATGTCTGTACTCACGTAGGCAGAAGATGGGACCTCCCAGATGGTGCTAATGGTAAAGAACCTGCCTGCAAGTGCAGGAGACATAAGAGATATGGGTTTGATCTCTGGGTCTGGAAGATACCCTGGAGGAGACCATGGCAAGTGACTCCAATATTCATGCCTGGAGAATTCCACAGACAGAGGAGTCTGGCAAGCTACAGTCAACAGGGTTGTAAAGAGTCAGACACGACTGAAATGACTGAGCACCCATGTACACAGGCAGAAGATGTGCACGACCATCTGTCAGAAGTTTCCTAGCACGCAATGCCAAAAAGCATTTAGAAGTTGCACTGGAATTAATATAAGGCTTCCTACATCTACATTACACATGACAAAAGTCACAATTTCAAGAATGGGGAGAAGAATCATATCTTCACTTAAAAAGTAAAGGAAGGAAATAAAATATAAGGAAGTATTTGAAGACAGAACAGATGATAAGAAAAACTGGTTCATGTCTGTGTATCTATAGGTGAAAATTTGTACAAGTGTCTATAGATATACATATGCATGCACATGTGCACAAAGACACACACACACAAATTCATCAATAATGAACAGAAAGGAAAAGTCACATCCGTTAGGTCCTAAGTCAAGGTACTTACTGAACCAAATTTCCTCTATTTCCACTTTATGGGAAGAGTTAAGTAGTACTACCTGAACAAAATGTGTGAACTAAAGTTAACTCTGCACTAGAGGCAGATTCTACCTGAACATGATAAGAGTTGCCTTTATAAGTCGACTGATGATTTACAGGTGCATCATAGCACTGCATCAATTAAATATAATTTCACATACTTTTTTTCTTTAAATATAAAGAAAATAAATACTTTTAAGGAGAAATAAATGAAGAAAAATGAAATTATCATATAAGTAATGCTAGAGAACACTGTGTATGCAATATGTAGAATTTAATAACAAACTTCATAATACAAAAGAACAATTTAGAAATTGCTGAATTATATATTGTTGTCCAGTTGCTCATTCATACCTGACTCTCTGCGACTCCATTGAATGCAGCATACCAGACTTACTGTCTTTCATAATCTTTTCATTATCTTCCCGGAGTCTGCTCAAACTCATGTCCATTGAGTCAGTGATGCCATCCAACCATCTTAAGTAATGTCAAGAAACACACATATTTTAGTTATTTGTATGATTAAAAATAAGCAAAACAAGCATTTAGTTCTTCATTTTAAAAATGTATTCATTTTTTTTCAGAAAGAGTAATATTCTCATCAACATAATCTTTCATCTATTATTATTTGAGGACATTTTCAGATTTTTTGATTTACTAGGTCAGACACGACTGAAATGACTGAGCACCCATGTACACAGGCAGAAGATGTGCACGACCATCTGTCAGAAGTTTCCTAGCACGCAATGCCAAAAAGCATTTAGAAGTTGCACTGGAATTAATATAAGGCTTCCTACATCTACATTACACATGACAAAAGTCACAATTTCAAGAATGGGGAGAAGAATCATATCTTCACTTAAAAAGTAAAGGAAGGAAATAAAATATAAGGAAGTATTTGAAGACAGAACAGATGATAAGAAAAACTGGTTCATGTCTGTGTATCTATAGGTGAAAATTTGTACAAGTGTCTATAGATATACATATGCATGCACATGTGCACAAAGACACACACACACAAATTCATCAATAATGAACAGAAAGGAAAAGTCACATCCGTTAGGTCCTAAGTCAAGGTACTTACTGAACCAAATTTCCTCTATTTCCACTTTATGGGAAGAGTTAAGTAGTACTACCTGAACAAAATGTGTGAACTAAAGTTAACTCTGCACTAGAGGCAGATTCTACCTGAACATGATAAGAGTTGCCTTTATAAGTCGACTGATGATTTACAGGTGCATCATAGCACTGCATCAATTAAATATAATTTCACATACTTTTTTTCTTTAAATATAAAGAAAATAAATACTTTTAAGGAGAAATAAATGAAGAAAAATGAAATTATCATATAAGTAATGCTAGAGAACACTGTGTATGCAATATGTAGAATTTAATAACAAACTTCATAATACAAAAGAACAATTTAGAAATTGCTGAATTATATATTGTTGTCCAGTTGCTCATTCATACCTGACTCTCTGCGACTCCATTGAATGCAGCATACCAGACTTACTGTCTTTCATAATCTTTTCATTATCTTCCCGGAGTCTGCTCAAACTCATGTCCATTGAGTCAGTGATGCCATCCAACCATCTTAAGTAATGTCAAGAAACACACATATTTTAGTTATTTGTATGATTAAAAATAAGCAAAACAAGCATTTAGTTCTTCATTTTAAAAATGTATTCATTTTTTTTCAGAAAGAGTAATATTCTCATCAACATAATCTTTCATCTATTATTATTTGAGGACATTTTTCATATGAGCTTTTTCTTTGAGATTTTGTGAGTTGCGTTTTGAGGTCTATGATATGGTCACTCGCATATTTTATGTAAATCTGAAAAAAAAGGAACTCCTGCTGTTGGGCTGAGTACACTGTAGATGTCAATCAAAGATGTTGGCTGATGGCGTTCTTGAGGTCCTCTCCCTCCTGGCTGACTCACAGCCCACTGTCAGCCACGGACAGCAGCTGAATTCTCACAATAAACACAGATTTGTCTATTTCTCCTTTCGGCTCCTTCCCTTTCTGTCTCAGGTATATGGAACTGATTTGAGGTGATGCATGCTCAGGATTATCACGTGTCCCTGGGAACCGTCTCCTTTCTTATCCAGTCCCACTTGGTTTCCAACACTGATCCTTGCTTTGACACCCGTTCTGCCTGACTATAATATAGTTACCCCAGATTGCAGTTGGTTCGTGTGGGCATTTTACATCTTGCTCCATGCTTTCAGTTTTATCCTACCTCTTTATATTTGGAGTAGGCTTCTCACAAGCAGCATACACTTTCTTTTTTCATCCAGTCTGACTCTTTCTGTTTTATTGGTATGTGTATCCCATTCTCACACAATGTGATTACTCAGGTGTTAGGACTAAAATCATTCATCTCTCAGGATGTTTTTCATTGTTGTTTGCTATGTTCTCTCTTTTTCCTCCTTCCCTGTCTTTTCTTATTTTAATTATTGGTTTTGAATCCATTTTATTTCCTTGACAGTTTTCCTTTATTTATTTACTTTTTTCCATTGCATCCCCTTGGGTATACAATATGCATCTTGATTTAATCAGAGTCTATCTTTTATTGCCAGGTTTTACACCAATATATTCTCATTTCCTTCTCTACATTATTTGAATTATTTTCTCATACTCTCTACTTTTACATGCACCATAAACACATGAGCTACTGCTACAGCTTTTGGCTTGAATGAGTTATCTTTTAGGGTATTTCAAATTGAGAAATATCATAAATCTAATTTTACTTTTATTCATTTCATTTCCAGAGCTCTTCATTTCCTGTGCGGATCCAGGTTTCAGAATGATCTATTATTTCAGCCTAAGGAGCTTCCTTTAACATTTATTATAGACTATACCACTTAGAAATTAAACTCTCTCCTTTATTTTCCCGTCATTTCTGAATGATCTTGCTGACCTCAGAATTTGGGGTTGACTGTTTTCATTCTTCCAGCATATTAAACATGCAACATGTAATCTTGCTTATGGGGTTTGTGATTTAAAATCTGCAGTAATCCTTATTCATTTTTTAATTCTAAACGTAGGTTTTATTTTTTCCTGGGGCAGCTTTGGAGATTTCTATGTCAGATAGTTCCAAATGTGTATCATATAGCTGAGTCTGATCCTTACATTTTCTTTGTTGCTTGGAAGTGAATTGATATTTCTAGCCTTTCACATGCCTCATATTGTTTTGTTGTTGTTCAAAGCCTGATGTGTTGTATTACGACAATAGTGACCAAGGTAAATAGTCATGATGTCCAGAGATGGACACCTTTGCTGGAGCTTTACTGTGGGATTGGCATTAATCTAGAGTGGTGTGGGTTTGAGATTTGTTGTTGCTATGGTTACTCTCAGTGGTCTACAACTTTCAAAATCTTATTGAAGAAAGGAGTGTCCAGGGTGGGGGTAGCTGTTTGGTTCTGAGTCTTGTGTGTTCACTTTGCCTTCTCCTCAGCAAGGGTCTCTGTGCAAGGTGTTGCGTCTTTCCTGTTTTCTTAGGATAGTCTGCTATTATCATTCATCATTTGGAACTACGTAAGGACCGAGGCATGTGAGAGACAAGAGGCTCAATTCTCCAGGCTAAAAACTGGGAAAGATGTTTCTTCACCGTACTTTTGTTCTCAGAGCATTTATTCCAGAAAACTTGTAATTGTGTTTGTAAGTACTTTATCCTCTCTTATATATTTTTATATATAATATTATCTATTATCTCTCAATGATTAACATTATACACAATTTTGCGTATTAGACTGAACTTCTGTTACTTTGTGACCCAGGAACACCTTTATCAGGGATGTGGGGGGCACTTCTATGAAATGTTCATGTGAGGGGAGGGGACTCACTTCTGGGTCTTGGGAGGCAGAGCTCCCACAGCTCCTGCTCCATGTTGCAAAACTACATTTGGTTTTCCTCTGGATAAAGTGGATCAGCATACATGACATTACTCCTGTTACCAGGTGAACTGTGGATGAACAATCTGTGACAAATGCTTCCCAGGTCCTCTTGTTGGAGGATGAGCCACTGCTCATCTTGAGAGCATGTATGTAGCGGCTCTGTTGGCCATGTGACAGGTGGGCTTTCCCTCTGTCTGCAGACTCCTGACGGATTGCCTGTGACGCCCACATCATTCTGTCTTGCTCATGACTTAGTGATCAATTAACTATTTCTTTCTCTTCTACCTTTGTGAAGAGGTTTTTGGGTTGGAAGAATATTTTGTGTTTAAGTGTATTTCTCCAGCACCAGCTCCTTCCCTATGCACCAAAACGGACAACCCGAGTCAGGTTCTTTTAAGCCTTTATCTCAACTGGACCTCGATGTTGGGCCTGTCCTTGGTCCATTAAGTCCACTTTTAGCAAGAATCCTGTTGACTCAGCTTTGCAAAAATCCTCCACTTTATACCTGATCAAATGCTCATCCCTGACCCTTGGCATCTGATCACCTGCTTGTCTTCCACAAGATCCCCCTCAGACTAGGTTGGTTTGCCCAGATTCTCACGCCTGATGCTGTCCCTGGAGATTTTCCATCCATGACCCCATCCTGCTCCTGGGCTGTAGCTTCTCCACATGATTAGAGCTGAGCCCAGTCTCTCTGCCCTTTAAGACCCATCTTGAGTCAGGTCTTCCTTACCATCTAGACCAAGTGTCATGGACAGTAACTTCTGTGGCCCCAGGACTTTACACTGTCCTGTCAGTTCTTCCAGCTGAGTTGTCCTCACTGGTGTCTGGCTAATCCTGTCCCAGGCAGATGCATCTTTCAATCTCACTTCTTCTTGCAGGCCCAGCCCCTCACAAAATTCGGGGCCAGTTTATTGTTTCATGTCTTCAGTTGTCTTATCATTGGGAAAAAGTCATGAATTTGAAGTCAGGCAGGGCTTTTCTTTATAACTAGTGAGCATTGAAATGTTCATGTGAGAGGACTCACTTCTGGGTCTTGGGAGGCAGAGCTCCACAGCTCCTGCTCCATGTTGCAAAACTACATTTGGTTTTCCTCTGGATAAAGTGGATCAGCATACATGACATTACTCCTGTTACCAGGTGAACTGTGGATGAACAATCTGTGACAAATGCTTCCCAGGTCCTCTTGTTGGAGGATGAGCCACTGCTCATCTTGAGAGCATGTATGTAGCGGCTCTGTTGGCCATGTGACAGGTGGGCTTTCCCTCTGTCTGCAGACTCCTGACGGATTGCCTGTGACGCCCACATCATTCTGTCTTGCTCATGACTTAGTGATCAATTAACTATTTCTTTCTCTTCTACCTTTGTGAAGAGGTTTTTGGGTTGGAAGAATATTTTGTGTTTAAGTGTATTTCTCCAGCACCAGCTCCTTCCCTATGCACCAAAACGGACAACCCGAGTCAGGTTCTTTTAAGCCTTTATCTCAACTGGACCTCGATGTTGGGCCTGTCCTTGGTCCATTAAGTCCACTTTTAGCAAGAATCCTGTTGACTCAGCTTTGCAAAAATCCTCCACTTTATACCTGATCAAATGCTCATCCCTGACCCTTGGCATCTGATCACCTGCTTGTCTTCCACAAGATCCCCCTCAGACTAGGTTGGTTTGCCCAGATTCTCACGCCTGATGCTGTCCCTGGAGATTTTCCATCCATGACCCCATCCTGCTCCTGGGCTGTAGCTTCTCCACATGATTAGAGCTGAGCCCAGTCTCTCTGCCCTTTAAGACCCATCTTGAGTCAGGTCTTCCTTACCATCTAGACCAAGTGTCATGGACAGTAACTTCTGTGGCCCCAGGACTTTACACTGTCCTGTCAGTTCTTCCAGCTGAGTTGTCCTCACTGGTGTCTGGCTAATCCTGTCCCAGGCAGATGCATCTTTCAATCTCACTTCTTCTTGCAGGCCCAGCCCCTCACAAAATTCGGGGCCAGTTTATTGTTTCATGTCTTCAGTTGTCTTATCATTGGGAAAAAGTCATGAATTTGAAGTCAGGCAGGGCTTTTTCTTTATAACTATGTGAGTGCTGCTACTTGCGGCCAGCTACATGCTGGGCAGGATCCTGCAAGGGCAATATTTACTTTTATGAAAAGGAGTAAATATTCTACCAAAGGTATTTTGTTTCAGCATAAAAAAATCTGACAGAACTTAGTAACGAATCAGTCCACAGCCTTTATCAGAGAAAACAGATGTAATCAATGCCAAACTAATGATGATGATTTCTTCAAGTTGTAACTTTTTTTCTGTTCATTCATTATTACTGAAACCCACATACAAATTAAAATTTTTTAAAAAATAGTGTAATTGTCTTAGCTAAACTCACTTCAGTTTTCTGAACAGGTGACTGTCACCAGGAAATGTGAGGCTAGTTATGTTTTGCTGTGCAGTTTTCTTCTTCCCACATTAGCAGAGTTGTCCATTTTCCCCTTTATTGAAAAGTTATTAATGAAGCAAAGGCTTGTACTGACAGCCTGTCTACTGAGATTTTTAACTTGCACAACTCGACTAGAATTTATATTTATTTATGTAAAATGTTTTTAGTCTCTTTTAATCATATTTCCTTCTTTCTTTGTGTTATGACATCCGTCTTTTTATTTCTTTAAACATTTTAAATGATTATATAATATTCGGTATCTGAGGGCCCCTTTGATTTTCTGCTTGCTCTCATACCTGAGCCTTGCTTCTTCACACATTTCATAGCCGTTTGGTGAGACTCTCTTGAGGCCTGATTTGAGCACATTGTCTATTCTAAGAGAATTCACTTCTGCCTTGGCTAGGTGTCAGGGCCACTGAAGTTCAGGATTGCTTGGGGGCTCTTGCATCACATGGGAAAACAGCACGGTGATCATAAAGTGTTCAGGGAAGGTTTTGTGTGACTTGGTCAGGGGAGAATAAGTTCCTGTTGCCTCTTCTCAGACAAATGAAACTGCTCTAGGCAGTTCTCCCACAGAAGGTACGGTCCTTTGAGGATCCTCGTTTTGTCTGGCATCTCAATTCCATTTTTCTACCTGATTGTGACTCGAAGTGTCATGAGTCATAAAACCGAACTTTCCTTCCCAGAGGTCAGTGGCAGAAGTGGTCAGTGGAGGCACAGTGCCTATTAAGAAAACACCTTGAGGATCTGGATTCCATCCATCTTAACCAAGTGGCCCTGAAGGATTTTATTTACTTTCTCTCTTTTTCTTTTTGTCTGCCATGCCAAGTCTTAACTTTACCAAGATTCTGCTGAAAATCAGATTCCTTAAAGTGGTGAACATGCATGTCATGTGTCACATGCGGACACAATCACATAAATCTCAGAATTCTTCTTTACAATTTTAAGTATTAATTTGGTTTGTTATTTCTGACAAGGGTTTCTCTTGTTGTTCAGATGGTAAAGAATTCTCCTGCAATGCAGAAGACCCCAGTTCAATTCCTCAGTCAGGAAGCTACCCTGGAGAAGGGACAGGCTACCCACTTTAGTATTCTTGCCTGGAGAATTCCATGGGTTGTTCATGGATCACAAAGAGTCGCACACCACTGAGTGACTTTCACTGTCATTTCTGACTTTCAAAACTCTTCCTAAAATGAGGGTAACTGCAGCTCTCCTGTAACCCCAGCATGCTTATTCAGTTCTGATATTCACTATAGATGTATTTTGCTTAATGGGTTTTTACTACATCACCACCCTCTACAGGTGCCCTCAAGACTTACTGTTTAATTACAGTTGAAGGTTAAACCTTCCACTCCTGGGATTTTAATCACCCGCATTCTCTCCCATTTTATGTGCAAAATTTTGTATCTGATCTCCTTCCAAAAGCTATCTCCCTTTTATCAGGGTTACTTCTTTTCCTGCTGCACTAACACATGCTAATTCATCGCCTCCTCGTTCCCATGTTGTTTCCTCAGGTAGAATATCAGTATCTTTTGAAATTGTACATTTCTCAAACCACATATTCAGTTGTATCTTTTCCAGGAAACATTTTATTATTATGATTTTCATGGAGTTACTTCTGGTGTAAACTCTTATAAACTATATACTAAAATTTTTATTGAACTAATAGCTTATTTACAATATTTCAGGTGTATAGCAAAGTGATTCTTTCTCAGATTCTTTTCCACTATAGGATATTATAAGATATTCAATATAGTTCCCTATGTTATATAGCAGTTTATCTGTTTTATTCATAGTAGTCTCTATGCATTTAAACTACATATTTTAATTATTATTATATCTACTTGTGCTGTTTCCCAAATAAGAATTTTTCAGCACCAGATGGCAAATTTGTTAGTGTGAACTGAATTACTATACATGAACTGGATTTGCTTCCATGTACTAAAGAAACTGGTGAATGCAATAATGAATAATCTATTATTCCTTTCCTTAAGAAACTCAAACTTCTGTATCCTCTACCAGTCTGGGGAGTTTAGACCATATCAAATTGTCACTTATTTAAGTGTGGCTATTAATTGAACAGGTATGTCCACATGTGAATACATATATTAATTTTTTTGGATTCTTCACTTAGGCTAAAGCAAAGGACGGCCTTCTTTGGGTTAGAAATTATACTAGGTAATTTCTAATGACAGAATGATGTTACACTTCTAGGATTTTCACTCTATGGACAATGCATTTTTAATCATCTTCCCTACTATAAATATTAATTTGCTGGCACAGACCAAAAAAACAGGTTTATTGGCAAAACTAATAAAAGTTTTATTCATATATTTGTCATGATACAAAAGACATTCACATTATTTATCTGTCCAAATGATAGCAGTTTTCATGTTTTAGTAAGAACTAAAAAAGTGAAAGTTTCCATGACCCTTTATATGATAATACATCTGAATTTGTTTTACCTAAAAATTATACATATGGGTCTTCCCTGGTGGTGCAGTGGGTAAAGAGTCCGCCTTGCAGTGCAACGGGCACCAGTTTGATCCCCAGCCCGCGAAGATCCTGCAGAGTGGCTGGACTGGTATGTCCAATTACAAGTCAACACTCTGGAGCACATGCACCCGGAGCCGATACTCTGCAAGAAGAGAGGCCACTGCAATGGGAGGCCTACACATGCCAAAGAATAGAGATGGATGAAAATAATAAATAAGAAAGAACTCATGGCATGAAGTTAAAAATTGTCCAGATACTACATGCAAATAATGCATACACAGGCCAAATCATTAAAAAGAAAATTTTCTTTCTATGAAATTTTAAACTAGGCATATGTTCCCTATGTTATATAGCAGTTTATCTGTTTTATTCATAGTAGTCTCTATGCATTTAAACTACATATTTTAATTATTATTATATCTACTTGTGCTGTTTCCCAAATAAGAATTTTTCAGCACCAGATGGCAAATTTGTTAGTGTGAACTGAATTACTATACATGAACTGGATTTGCTTCCATGTACTAAAGAAACTGGTGAATGCAATAATGAATAATCTATTATTCCTTTCCTTAAGAAACTCAAACTTCTGTATCCTCTACCAGTCTGGGGAGTTTAGACCATATCAAATTGTCACTTATTTAAGTGTGGCTATTAATTGAACAGGTATGTCCACATGTGAATACATATATTAATTTTTTTGGATTCTTCACTTAGGCTAAAGCAAAGGACGGCCTTCTTTGGGTTAGAAATTATACTAGGTAATTTCTAATGACAGAATGATGTTACACTTCTAGGATTTTCACTCTATGGACAATGCATTTTTAATCATTTTCCCCTACTATAAATATTAATTTGCTGGCACAGACCAAAAAAACAGGTTTATTGGCAAAACTAATAAAAGTTTTATTCATATATTTGTCATGATACAAAAGACATTCACATTATTTATCTGTCCAAATGATAGCAGTTTTCATGTTTTAGTAAGAACTAAAAAAGTGAAAGTTTCCATGACCCTTTATATGATAATACATCTGAATTTGTTTTACCTAAAAATTATACATATGGGTCTTCCCTGGTGGTGCAGTGGGTAAAGAGTCCGCCTTGCAGTGCAACGGGCACCAGTTTGATCCCCAGCCCGCGAAGATCCTGCAGAGTGGCTGGACTGGTATGTCCAATTACAAGTCAACACTCTGGAGCACATGCACCCGGAGCCGATACTCTGCAAGAAGAGAGGCCACTGCAATGGGAGGCCTACACATGCCAAAGAATAGAGATGGATGAAAATAATAAATAAGAAAGAACTCATGGCATGAAGTTAAAAATTGTACACATGCATATACATACATGCAAATACATGCATACACCAATATGGTGCACACACATGTATACACATATATACATGTATAAACATGAGCACATATATGCATGTACATACAGGTTGTTATATGTACACATACAGACAGACAGACACTAATATACATATATCCAAACACATGGATAATTTCTAATAGTTAATATTAATTTCAAGATGATTAGAACTGTCTTTTATTGACAGCAGAGACATCAAGTATTTCTAAGGTAGACATTTTTCTTTGAAAGTGTTAGTTGTTCAGTCATGTTTGACTTTGTGTGACCCCATGAGTTGTAGCCCATTAGGCTCCTCTGTCCATGGAATTCTGCAGGCAAGAATACTGGAGTGGGTAGCCATTCCCTCCTCCAGGGTATCTTTCCAACCCAGGGATCAAACCCAGGTCTCCCACATTGAAGGTGGATTCTTTACTATCTGAACCAGAGACTATTGCTAAGCAAAAATCATTTTTCATTACATTTCTCACTAAGACAATGATTGTGTTTTCTGGACCTTGATGATATATTTGTTTCTATTTTCTTTGTACTAATTAGTTGTTCTATTTGTATTCTCCTTAAAATGGATGAAGGAATGGTAAGTTTTCTCTAGAGATAATCAGCTCACTCCTGTAGATGGAAATGAAGGTGTTGTGTTATTCTATGTAATGCTATTATGTGTTTAATTGCATTTTACGTCATATTTGCCTAAAATAATGCTAGATAAGCCAAGACTAGAAAGCAGAAGTTATTCATGTGTACAGCAATAAATAAAATTTCATATGAAGAAGTAATGCAGAGTTTTACCTAAAAATTATACATATGGGTCTTCCCTGGTGGTGCAGTGGGTAAAGAGTCCGCCTTGCAGTGCAACGGGCACCAGTTTGATCCCCAGCCCGCGAAGATCCTGCAGAGTGGCTGGACTGGTATGTCCAATTACAAGTCAACACTCTGGAGCACATGCACCCGGAGCCGATACTCTGCAAGAAGAGAGGCCACTGCAATGGGAGGCCTACACATGCCAAAGAATAGAGATGGATGAAAATAATAAATAAGAAAGAACTCATGGCATGAAGTTAAAAAAATTGTACACATGCATATACATACATGCAAATACATGCATACACCAATATGGTGCACACACATGTATACACATATATACATGTATAAACATGAGCACATATATGCATGTACATACAGGTTGTTATATGTACACATACAGACAGACAGACACTAATATACATATATCCAAACACATGGATAATTTCTAATAGTTAATATTAATTTCAAGATGATTAGAACTGTCTTTTATTGACAGCAGAGACATCAAGTATTTCTAAGGTAGACATTTTTCTTTGAAAGTGTTAGTTGTTCAGTCATGTTTGACTTTGTGTGACCCCATGAGTTGTAGCCCATTAGGCTCCTCTGTCCATGGAATTCTGCAGGCAAGAATACTGGAGTGGGTAGCCATTCCCTCCTCCAGGGTATCTTTCCAACCCAGGGATCAAACCCAGGTCTCCCACATTGAAGGTGGATTCTTTACTATCTGAACCAGAGACTATTGCTAAGCAAAAATCATTTTTCATTACATTTCTCACTAAGACAATGATTGTGTTTTCTGGACCTTGATGATATATTTGTTTCTATTTTCTTTGTACTAATTAGTTGTTCTATTTGTATTCTCCTTAAAATGGATGAAGGAATGGTAAGTTTTCTCTAGAGATAATCAGCTCACTCCTGTAGATGGAAATGAAGGTGTTGTGTTATTCTATGTAATGCTATTATGTGTTTAATTGCATTTTACGTCATATTTGCCTAAAATAATGCTAGATAAGCCAAGACTAGAAAGCAGAAGTTATTCATGTGTACAGCAATAAATAAAATTTCATATGAAGAAGTAATAAAAACATGAGCAAAAGCAAAACAAAGAAACAACACGGATGAGCTGATTAAAGTGGGAGCCTCTTGGATTCATGTCAGCTGAGGAAATCAATGTTGCAGATCACCAATGATCAGACTGAAAGACCATGAAACAAAATAGGGAAGAACAAGAAAATAGATGCTAAACAAAATCAGTAAAATAAGTGACCTGATAAAGAGCAACTTAATAAATTTATAGAAATGATATTTTAGAATATTTATTTATTATTAAGATGGCAATGTATGTGAAATTCACTTTTAGTGAGAAAAAAATGCCATTTTATCAAAAATAATCCTAAATCAACTACAAATGATAATATATAATCATAAATGATAATATATAATCTCCTATAATTTAAAACTCTTCATTCCATATCATAGGATATATTTTTACATTTTCAGTTGTATAGCAAGGTTCAATTGTGTATCAAGAAAGTCACCATTCCAAGGAGCTTTGTATTTAACTAGTGAACTTTGTTTCTAAAGCAGATTCTTAACAGAATTTCTAATGGCTTCAACTTTACAGATGCATACATTCATTACTGTTTTTGTTTTTTTTTAACTGTACTTTTGAAATACAAGCCAGTAATGGTATACTACTTTCTGGAATTACTTCTTTAACATAACGGATTTTACTTATTTTTTTTAAGCAGAAATGCATGGTGAATGACTGCATGGAAAAATATTTAAATTATTTTGAAAGAAGTCTGGATTTGCTCCCCTACCATATAAAATTAAGGTCTTACAAGCTCTGTTTATGTATGTATTGTTTGATTACCTTGCTGTGTGCTGTGCTGTGCCGTCACTTAGTCACGTCCAACTCTTTGCAACCCAATGGACTGTAGCCCGCAAGGCTCCTCTGTCCATTGGATTTCCCAGGCAAGAATATTGCAGTGGGTTGCCATTTCCTCCACCAGGAGATCTTCCCAACCCAGAGAAGGAACCTGCCATCTCCTGTGTCTCCTGCATTGGCAGGTAGATTTTTCTTACCAGTAAGCCACTGGAAAGTTCTAATTCTAGTTACTTATGTGACCTTAGTTTTTGTTTCCTCTATTTTCTGTTTAATCAATTTGAAAACAGAATTTTATCTTTATAACTCATCCTTGGTTTCATTATTCATTTATTCCTAAAAATAATAATGAATATGTACATTTTATGTATGGTATGCTGATTTAATTTCAGCATGTAAAGAACAAGAAAATAATAAAAAAGTAAAATAAGTGACCTGATAAAGAGCAACTTAATAAATTTATAGAAATGATATTTTAGAATATTTATTTATTATTAAGATGGCAATGTATGTGAAATTCACTTTTAGTGAGAAAAAAATGCCATTTTATCAAAAATAATCCTAAATCAACTACAAATGATAATATATAATCATAAATGATAATATATAATCTCCTATAATTTAAAACTCTTCATTCCATATCATAGGATATATTTTTACATTTTCAGTTGTATAGCAAGGTTCAATTGTGTATCAAGAAAGTCACCATTCCAAGGAGCTTTGTATTTAACTAGTGAACTTTGTTTCTAAAGCAGATTCTTAACAGAATTTCTAATGGCTTCAACTTTACAGATGCATACATTCATTACTGTTTTTGTTTTTTTTTAACTGTACTTTTGAAATACAAGCCAGTAATGGTATACTACTTTCTGGAATTACTTCTTTAACATAACGGATTTTACTTATTTTTTTTAAGCAGAAATGCATGGTGAATGACTGCATGGAAAAATATTTAAATTATTTTGAAAGAAGTCTGGATTTGCTCCCCTACCATATAAAATTAAGGTCTTACAAGCTCTGTTTATGTATGTATTGTTTGATTACCTTGCTGTGTGCTGTGCTGTGCCGTCACTTAGTCACGTCCAACTCTTTGCAACCCAATGGACTGTAGCCCGCAAGGCTCCTCTGTCCATTGGATTTCCCAGGCAAGAATATTGCAGTGGGTTGCCATTTCCTCCACCAGGAGATCTTCCCAACCCAGAGAAGGAACCTGCCATCTCCTGTGTCTCCTGCATTGGCAGGTAGATTTTTCTTACCAGTAAGCCACTGGAAAGTTCTAATTCTAGTTACTTATGTGACCTTAGTTTTTGTTTCCTCTATTTTCTGTTTAATCAATTTGAAAACAGAATTTTATCTTTATAACTCATCCTTGGTTTCATTATTCATTTATTCCTAAAAATAATAATGAATATGTACATTTTATGTATGGTATGCTGATTTAATTTCAGCATGTAAAGAATGTCAAGTAATACAAACAACAGAAAAAAAGGCAGAAGAAAAGCCTCTACCTACTGAACTTACAATTATGTATTATTCTGGTAGGTTACTTAATCAGATTATATTGATTTTGGATATAAAAATGATTAAGCTGTGGAGATTCTCATGTTTAATCTGATCCCTTCAGTCAAACTAATAATTGCTTGAGTTATTAAATGCCAAGAACTTTTTCCAGGAAACTATATATATATAGAAAACTATATATATATAGAAAATACATATTTTCTCTAGAAACTATATGTATATTTAAAATAGTTCAACTAAAACATACACTTTGCCTTATCACTTAAAATCATGTCATATTTTACATATTTGATAGAGTGAATGTCAAAGTCTATTTCTATTCCACACAAACTCTTCCTAACCAGCACTCTCTATCCTCCTCCCTCCACCCACCCTCCACTCTGCTCTTCCCACACAAGTGAGCCAACCAGAAGACAAGGCTCCTGTGCCCCTCTGTCCTCTTTTCAGTTGCGACTCTGAGGTTCACGCCTGGGTACCCTCCATCACCATCTTCATCTCCTCTCCATCCTCATCTCTAAGCTCAGACACCTACCCTGGGGCTCCCTCTGGCTGGATCTGGTGCCACCCTCTGGTCCTGTATGGCCCAGGCAAGTGCTACCCTTCAGGCTGGGATCCAATTCTACCAGGACACGCTGGCTTTAGGACAGAAATACCTCTTATTCATTTCTCCATCTCCAGAATTTAGCAGTCTGACACTCAGGAGGAAGATTTGTGCACCCAGAGGGTCCAGGCCTTAGGAAATTCCCATGCTTAATGATCTGTTGTCACTGTACTGAATTCTTGTTTCTAATTTTTTTATTGTGGTAAAAGACACATAACCTAAAACCTTTTCTATCTTTGCCATTTTTCAGTGTCCAGTCCAGCAGCACTGAGTGCATTCTCTGACTGTAAGTATCTGGAACGCACTGATTGCTTGGCAAGGTAGGGGTAGGGGGTGGGGGGTGTGAAGAGAATTGCCTAGAGACCCACAGCAGACCTTAGGCTTCTCACTGGAGAACATGCAACATCTAGTTTAAACTGTTTCTAGTATAAGTGGAATATATCAGGGCACATCTTCAACTAATTGATTTTCTTAATATATTGTGATCAGAATAATAAAGTTTTAAAAATAATGTTCCATGTTACACATTTTGATAATGAGAACAATGAATCTACAAAATATTTAAAGTCAGTTTCCTTTACATAGAATTCAGGGATAAGAATCTGTTTTAGCCTTTATTAATAATTTCTAGCTTTTCTTTAAATAAAATATTTCTATTGATTAATTATTATTCATGAGACTATGATATGAAAATTAGAACAAGACATTAGCAATTTATATATGCTACTCTTTTAAAAATGACATTCTTTTATATTAATGTTTCTGACTTTACAATTCTAGCTTCTTTTTGCAAATTCCTTTGAATCAAAAGAAAACAAAACACTTTGCCTTATCACTTAAAATCATGTCATATTTTACATATTTGATAGAGTGAATGTCAAAGTCTATTTCTATTCCACACAAACTCTTCCTAACCAGCACTCTCTATCCTCCTCCCTCCACCCACCCTCCACTCTGCTCTTCCCACACAAGTGAGCCAACCAGAAGACAAGGCTCCTGTGCCCCTCTGTCCTCTTTTCAGTTGCGACTCTGAGGTTCACGCCTGGGTACCCTCCATCACCATCTTCATCTCCTCTCCATCCTCATCTCTAAGCTCAGACACCTACCCTGGGGCTCCCTCTGGCTGGATCTGGTGCCACCCTCTGGTCCTGTATGGCCCAGGCAAGTGCTACCCTTCAGGCTGGGATCCAATTCTACCAGGACACGCTGGCTTTAGGACAGAAATACCTCTTATTCATTTCTCCATCTCCAGAATTTAGCAGTCTGACACTCAGGAGGAAGATTTGTGCACCCAGAGGGTCCAGGCCTTAGGAAATTCCCATGCTTAATGATCTGTTGTCACTGTACTGAATTCTTGTTTCTAATTTTTTTATTGTGGTAAAAGACACATAACCTAAAACCTTTTCTATCTTTGCCATTTTTCAGTGTCCAGTCCAGCAGCACTGAGTGCATTCTCTGACTGTAAGTATCTGGAACGCACTGATTGCTTGGCAAGGTAGGGGTAGGGGGTGGGGGGTGTGAAGAGAATTGCCTAGAGACCCACAGCAGACCTTAGGCTTCTCACTGGAGAACATGCAACATCTAGTTTAAACTGTTTCTAGTATAAGTGGAATATATCAGGGCACATCTTCAACTAATTGATTTTCTTAATATACTGTGATCAGAATAATAAAGTTTTAAAAATAATGTTCCATGTTACACATTTTGATAATGAGAACAATGAATCTACAAAATATTTAAAGTCAGTTTCCTTTACATAGAATTCAGGGATAAGAATCTGTTTTAGCCTTTATTAATAATTTCTAGCTTTTCTTTAAATAAAATATTTCTATTGATTAATTATTATTCATGAGACTATGATATGAAAATTAGAACAAGACATTAGCAATTTATATATGCTACTCTTTTAAAAATGGCCTTCTTTTATCTTAATGTTTCTGACTTTACAATTCTAGCTTCCTTTTTTTGTTTCAAATTTCCTTCCCACCTGCAATCAAAAGAAAAGAAAGGAAGGAGATAAAATGTATGTGTTAATTAAATGAGGCTGTTCCTTCTTGGCATCATAATTTGCAAATATAATATGTGAGCTGTTTTATTTTTAATATTTAAAACTGTATCACTTAGAAATAAAACTTATTCATGAGCGACATCTCCTCTATTTTTCATATATTATGCCACAACCTAACAGCATTTCTTCTTTCCTCTAACTACCTGGTAGATCACTTATTTCTGAGCAATTAACTTAAAGGGGATAATGATTGTACTTTCCTTAATAAAACTCACTCCTACACTATTTATCATGAAGTTAACAGAAAGGTTAAAGATGTCCCAGAGAAGGTGTAGATTTGAGTAATTCATCAAAAACGGTCTAATTAGGTGATTGAATTTTTATTCAATTTTAAAGTATTGATGTATGGAAAATGAAAGGAAAAGACAGCAATAATTCAGTCTTTTGGCTTATACTTTCATAGCTTTTACAAATTTAGAACTATGAATATACTCATTCAGCAGTTAGCTCCATTTGTGTATGTGGGTGTGCATGTGCACACACGTCCTTGAATCAAAATCCAGCAGGCAGGAGGAGTCTGGAGAAGGCTGTGCTGTCATGGGGAACTGTCCAACATTATTCAACTAACTGATCCCAGAAAACTGAGCGAGGTACTTTAGCTGACTAGTTTTAAGCACTTTTCGGAGTTTTTTTTTTGGAGCAACTGCTTTAGCTGAAGGAAGTTCAAAGTGGAATATATCAGGGCACATCTTCAACTAATTGATTTTCTTAATATATTGTGATCAGTATAATAAAGTTTTAAATTTAATGTTCCATTTTACACTTTTTTATAATGATAACAATGAATCTACAAAATATTTAAAGTCAGTTTCCTTTACATAGAATTCAGGGATAAGAATCTGTTTTAGCCTTTATTAATAATTTCTAGCTTTTCTTTAAATAAAATATTTCTATTGATTAATTATTATTCATGAGACTATGATATGAAAATTAGAACAAGACATTAGCAATTTATATATGCTACTCTTTTAAAAATGGCCTTCTTTTATCTTAATGTTTCTGACTTTACAATTCTAGCTTCCTTTTTTTGTTTCAAATTTCCTTCCCACCTGCAATCAAAAGAAAAGAAAGGAAGGAGATAAAATGTATGTGTTAATTAAATGAGGCTGTTCCTTCTTGGCATCATAATTTGCAAATATAATATGTGAGCTGTTTTATTTTTAATATTTAAAACTGTATCACTTAGAAATAAAACTTATTCATGAGCGACATCTCCTCTATTTTTCATATATTATGCCACAACCTAACAGCATTTCTTCTTTCCTCTAACTACCTGGTAGATCACTTATTTCTGAGCAATTAACTTAAAGGGGATAATGATTGTACTTTCCTTAATAAAACTCACTCCTACACTATTTATCATGAAGTTAACAGAAAGGTTAAAGATGTCCCAGAGAAGGTGTAGATTTGAGTAATTCATCAAAAACGGTCTAATTAGGTGATTGAATTTTTATTCAATTTTAAAGTATTGATGTATGGAAAATGAAAGGAAAAGACAGCAATAATTCAGTCTTTTGGCTTATACTTTCATAGCTTTTACAAATTTAGAACTATGAATATACTCATTCAGCAGTTAGCTCCATTTGTGTATGTGGGTGTGCATGTGCACACACACGTCCTTGAATCAAAATCCAGCAGGCAGGGAGGAGTCTGGAGAAGGCTGTGCTGTCATGGGGAACTGTCCAACATTATTCAACTAACTGATCCCAGAAAACTGAGCGAGGTACTTTAGCTGACTAGTTTTAAGCACTTTTCGGTAGCATCTTTCTTCTAACTACATTTTATATACTCCACAATAAGCAAAGAGTATCCAAACTGCTTTAGCTGAAGGGTTCGCTCTCCCCTCAAGCCCTCTCAAATGTGCACCTAACTTTATGCAGCCCCTCTTCCACATTCCAGGACCTCTTGTGGACACTGAGGAGTTAATCGTAGAACCAGAGATTCTGCAGAACTTGGTGTGAAAGTCACAGGTATGAAAATTCTTACTGACCCTCATAGCCTAATGTGGTTTGAATATATGCTGCTTTGAACTTACTATTGTTACTTTTCAAAATTGCTGATTTTTATTTATATTGGTACATAAAATGTATGATAGGAATGCAAAAAGAATGTAAAGGAAGAAGGGGGGGTAGTGATTGAAAGAGAATAATAAATCAGGAAGATAAATGAAGGAAACCCACTGTGGGAATAATTGGAGAGCATGGAAGATGGAACCTGGTGAAGCAAATCTGAATACAGTTTATGGCCAGAAATAAGGAAACACAGGGACTTCCCTGGTGGCTCAGACGCTAAAGAGTCTGCCTACAATGCTGGAGACCCAGGTTTGATTCCTAGGTCAGGAAGACCCCCTGGAGAAGGGAATGGCTAGCCACTCAAGGATTCTTGCCTGCAGAATTCCATGGAGAGAGGAGCCTGGCAGGTTACAATCCATGGGGTTGGAAAGAGTCGTACGTGAATGAGCAACTAACACTTTCACTACTTTCAAGGAAACAAAACAGAAAAAAAAGACTACGTTGGGTCCAGAGTTTGTCTCTGTGGGCATGGGATGGGCACTCAGCTGTGACACTTCTACTGGGAAATTAGAGGCATTAATTACACAGGTTAGGGAAGACACTGGCCTACCGGCCTACTCTGTAATTTCAAAGGGCAGCATCATCAATTAATGAATGCTGCAAATGTTATGGGTCACACGGTTCTTTTTTGGAACTGTCCACATTTCACCCTTAACTAAAAGTCTGGAGAAGGCTGTGCTGTCATGGGGAACTGTCCAACATTATTCAACTAACTGATCCCAGAAAACTGAGCGAGGTACTTTAGCTGACTAGTTTTAAGCACTTTTCGGTAGCATCTTTCTTCTAACTACATTTTATATACTCCACAATAAGCAAAGAGTATCCAAACTGCTTTAGCTGAAGGGTTCGCTCTCCCCTCAAGCCCTCTCAAATGTGCACCTAACTTTATGCAGCCCCTCTTCCACATTCCAGGACCTCTTGTGGACACTGAGGAGTTAATCGTAGAACCAGAGATTCTGCAGAACTTGGTGTGAAAGTCACAGGTATGAAAATTCTTACTGACCCTCATAGCCTAATGTGGTTTGAATATATGCTGCTTTGAACTTACTATTGTTACTTTTCAAAATTGCTGATTTTTATTTATATTGGTACATAAAATGTATGATAGGAATGCAAAAAGAATGTAAAGGAAGAAGGGGGGGTAGTGATTGAAAGAGAATAATAAATCAGGAAGATAAATGAAGGAAACCCACTGTGGGAATAATTGGAGAGCATGGAAGATGGAACCTGGTGAAGCAAATCTGAATACAGTTTATGGCCAGAAATAAGGAAACACAGGGACTTCCCTGGTGGCTCAGACGCTAAAGAGTCTGCCTACAATGCTGGAGACCCAGGTTTGATTCCTAGGTCAGGAAGACCCCCTGGAGAAGGGAATGGCTAGCCACTCAAGGATTCTTGCCTGCAGAATTCCATGGAGAGAGGAGCCTGGCAGGTTACAATCCATGGGGTTGGAAAGAGTCGTACGTGAATGAGCAACTAACACTTTCACTACTTTCAAGGAAACAAAACAGAAAAAAAAGACTACGTTGGGTCCAGAGTTTGTCTCTGTGGGCATGGGATGGGCACTCAGCTGTGACACTTCTACTGGGAAATTAGAGGCATTAATTACACAGGTTAGGGAAGACACTGGCCTACCGGCCTACTCTGTAATTTCAAAGGGCAGCATCATCAATTAATGAATGCTGCAAATGTGTATGGGTCACACGGTTCTTTTAATTGCTCTGACTCAGCTATCCAGTGTGGACTGCGCTGACTATGTCCCTGAAAGTGTGTTCTGCAGCTCCAAACAGGCTGCTGTTGTGTGATCCCATCATTCCTATTCAACTGAGGCATTCATCTCAATACCAGAATTCCTAATGTCTCCACTGGGTCCAGGGACAGGAGGCAGCCTCCGCACATACCAATACTACCCTCAGTGCCTCTGTACTCCTAGACAACCTGGGGGATGAGATTATTGGGTGGGATAGGTAACAAAGAAAATCTCCCGTCATTCTCTCCTCAAGCCTTTCAATTCCTTTTCCTATAATGTATCAAGAAAGATTTTAATTTGACTTAATTTGATTTAATGTAGGTCACACTGAGTACAATTGTCAATTAGATTGATTTAGAGTCGCTACGAATTGTTCGAGCTACCACCTCAAATTCAGAATCTCTTAGCATAACCTAAGAAGACTGGTTTCCCTCCCTTTCTCATCTTAATGCATCATCATGACATATAGATTTCCCATATTTACTAATGCTAATTGCAAAGTGAGTGTTGGATGTTGGTTATCATTTCCAATAATTAACTGTACTCATTCCCCTGGAATCTGCCTGAATGTGGGTCTAGTTATGGGTCTGGAAACAGATGTTACAGATGGTACTATGAATCTCTCAAATCTCCTGCACTGGAAAGCAGGGTTTTTACCATTAGTGCCACCTGGGAAGCACAGATGGTGCAAATAGGTCAAATAGGAGGGCTTCTCTGGTGGCTCAGTCAGTAAAGAGACTGCCCTCAATGCAGGGGAACCCAGGTTCGATCCCTGTGCTGGGAAGATTCTCTTGAGAAGGAAATGGCAACCCACTCCAGTATTCTTGCCTGGACAATCCCATAGACAGAGGAGCCTGATGGGCTACAGTCCATGGGGCTGTAAAGCATTAGATGTGTTCTAGTGACTAAACCACCAGACACATTCTAGGAAGACAGTTACCCTCTCAGTGTATGTGCTTCAGTTGATACTATCACAGGGATGCAGGCCCAGGAAAAGTCCATCCTTATCACAATGTGAAGAAAGGTTTCACATTACTCCAGGTACTGAACAGTAGGCAGTGTATAAAATGGAGTTTACACAATTCTTACTGTTCCAATTTCTAGGATCCCAATCTTTAACAATTAATGTCATATGTTAGCTTAAGAGCCCAAACAAAGTTATAAATTCACCTGGCCTAGTATTTCATCTGTGGGGGCATGGTTCAGAATTTCAATTCAGAAGTCTTTGTTACACAATTATAAAGAATGAGATATTAATTTAACATAGAAGTGTCTATTCCTTATCAACGGCTAGAGCTGAATAAAAGCTCTTTTTTCACTTTTTGCAATTTTCCCTGGAACAAGGAGTATTCAGACTACACAGTGCTTATCCATTAAATTTCCTGTATTACTGTCAATATTAGCAATAATAACAACTATTACAACAGTCGGTTAGTCTCTCAAAGGCTATTCTTCCAACACATAAAACCAAGAAACAATTTAAATATCTGACATTATACTTTGATTTCTCTTCAGCTTATATAAATCTTTCAGCTTTTAAATACCTGACATCTGAGTGTATGGTGTCTATCTGTTACCATCAACCAGAATCAGAAAAGAAACACAATTTGAGATTCCCAACCTAGGTAGGCAGAATGAACATCCCCAAAGATGACCACAGCCTAATTGCCAGGCAGTGGGACTTTGCTAATACAATTAAGATTAAGGGCCTTGAGTCAGGGAGATTATCTTGGATTATCTAGAGGGTCCAATATTTCCACATGAATTCTTCAAAGTGGAAGGGAAGGCTGAAGAGTGGTCACAGGAATGAGATGGAAGAAAGGACTGCAGAGTCCATGGTAAGAACTTGAGACCTTGCTGCTATTTTGCAGAGAGAAGTCAAGAACCGGTCTCAAGAACCTGACAGGATGCTCAGCGACAGCCAAGAAGGAAAGGAGCACCTTGGTCCTACAACTGCAAGAAGCTGAAATCTGCCACCAGCTCCATGAGTAAGAACATGATCCTGTGAAAGGTCTCGAGTAAGGAACACGGCCTTCATTTTCAGACTGGTGAGACCATGCTGCACTGCCGATGGTCAGCACTGTAATGTGTGTTCTTTAAGCATCCACATGTGAGGGTTCGTTACAGCAGCAATGGATGGATACACCATGTCTAAGGTTACCGTACCACAAACAGTGTCAGTCAACATCCAGTGAGAATCACAGAAGCAAACCTATGAGCTGTGCTTTAGGGAATCACAGGATTTGCAACTCTCAGAGGAGCTGGGACTGGAAGGCCTAGGGAGATATCTATACTCATGTCTGGCTGGGGCTGGAGCAGTGGCTCCTGAGAGCTTGTGGGAAGCCACTATCATTACAAGAATCTAGTAAATCTCCAACAACCACCTCAACCTCAATACTTTTACCAGAAGTGCACCGTCCATCTGCCAGAGCATCCAGCCATCATTCCCCAGGGACGTAATAACCTCCCATCCATCTGCATTCCAGTCGCACACAAGTGCTTCCTGCACACTAATTCAGAACCAAAGAGATGAATGAGACCTGGAGCTGGAGCTCTGGTTCTATTCCTCTGGGAAGAGATGACCTTTCATGTACCTGACTGGAACAGATGTCTGTGTGGTCCTCCAGAGCTCAGCAAGCACCGAAGCCATGAGATCTTTTGCTTTAGGAACACAGTGGGCTGGAAGCAGGGCTCTGACATTCAGAAACTGCAAACTTCTTCAAGGTCCTGTAACATGCTGGCGATCAACTTCCTGATCTGCAAGGTGAGAATAAGAGCATAAGAGAATAAGTATAAATTATCTCTGGGCGCAAAAAAAAAAAGTTTTTAAATTTGGAAAAAAAAAGAAAATCAACAAATGATAATGAAAATCTTCAAAGTGGAAGGGAAGGCTGAAGAGTGGTCACAGGAATGAGATGGAAGAAAGGACTGCAGAGTCCATGGTAAGAACTTGAGACCTTGCTGCTATTTTGCAGAGAGAAGTCAAGAACCGGTCTCAAGAACCTGACAGGATGCTCAGCGACAGCCAAGAAGGAAAGGAGCACCTTGGTCCTACAACTGCAAGAAGCTGAAATCTGCCACCAGCTCCATGAGTAAGAACATGATCCTGTGAAAGGTCTCGAGTAAGGAACACGGCCTTCATTTTCAGACTGGTGAGACCATGCTGCACTGCCGATGGTCAGCACTGTAATGTGTGTTCTTTAAGCATCCACATGTGAGGGTTCGTTACAGCAGCAATGGATGGATACACCATGTCTAAGGTTACCGTACCACAAACAGTGTCAGTCAACATCCAGTGAGAATCACAGAAGCAAACCTATGAGCTGTGCTTTAGGGAATCACAGGATTTGCAACTCTCAGAGGAGCTGGGACTGGAAGGCCTAGGGAGATATCTATACTCATGTCTGGCTGGGGCTGGAGCAGTGGCTCCTGAGAGCTTGTGGGAAGCCACTATCATTACAAGAATCTAGTAAATCTCCAACAACCACCTCAACCTCAATACTTTTACCAGAAGTGCACCGTCCATCTGCCAGAGCATCCAGCCATCATTCCCCAGGGACGTAATAACCTCCCATCCATCTGCATTCCAGTCGCACACAAGTGCTTCCTGCACACTAATTCAGAACCAAAGAGATGAATGAGACCTGGAGCTGGAGCTCTGGTTCTATTCCTCTGGGAAGAGATGACCTTTCATGTACCTGACTGGAACAGATGTCTGTGTGGTCCTCCAGAGCTCAGCAAGCACCGAAGCCATGAGATCTTTTGCTTTAGGAACACAGTGGGCTGGAAGCAGGGCTCTGACATTCAGAAACTGCAAACTTCTTCAAGGTCCTGTAACATGCTGGCGATCAACTTCCTGATCTGCAAGGTGAGAATAAGAGCATAAGAGAATAAGTATAAATTATCTCTGGGCGCTTTGAGATTAAAATAATAATTAATATAAAGAACCTTGAAAACATTTTTGAAAATTTAGTGTTTAATTATTACATTCCCCACCCCCAAAATACATTGAAAAGTCAACAATGAAATGAATCTAGAAGCTGCTGTCCATCACTGAAACATAATCATAGACCAAAGCTGACCACTTGTGGTAATTATGGTTTATAACAGAGGGAAAGGCCATAGAAAGGTCGCCTTTTTTTAAAAAAAATTTTTTTTGGCCACTTTTATTGGTCTTTCATTTGTTTATTTTCATCCATCTTTGTTCTTTGGCCTGTGTGGGCCTCTCACTGCAGAAGGGAAGCCCCCTTCTTCTAAATATAAGAAAGAAAAATATAAAACATGGATCATAAAACTTATAAGTCACTTGAAGAAATAATATCCTCAAACATATATGGAAACTAAGAATCAGAAACTATATCGCTAAGTATGTGGGAGGAAAACACAAATAAATTCCACTATTAGATATCTAACCAATAGAAATAAAAATGTATATATAAAAAAATGACTTTAGGGGCTTCCCTAGTGGTCCAGTGGGTAAGGACACCGCCTTGCAGTGCAGGGGGCGCCGGTTAGATCCCTGGCCTGGGAAGATCCCATGTGCCGCGGAGCGGCTGGACTGATGTGTCCAATTACCGAGTTGGAGCTCTGGAGTGCACAGGCCCAGAGCTAGTGCTCTGCGACGACAGAGGCCACTGCGATGGGAAGTCTACATGGACCAAAGAACAAAGATGGATGAAAATAGATAAATGAAAGACCAATAGAAGTGGCCGCCTGCCTCCCTCCCTCCCCAACCTGCCCCCCTTAAAAAAAGATTTTATAAGAATTTTCAGTGACATTATTCAAAATATTAAAAACTTGGGGATAACTTAAATGTCTATTAACTGGAGAAAGGTTGAAACACATATTGCTGTATTTATGCAGCAGGTCTCTACTCAGTAATAAAAAAGAAATAAATGGTGAATATGTACAACATGGGTAGTTCTCACAATCATGATAAAAGAAAGAACACAGGCACAACAGGATATACACTAAACAGCAAGCAGAACCAACCTCCAGGAGGAAAACCTAAGAGTGGTTTCCTGCAGGTAACTGACTGGGAGCAGCATGAGGAAACTGTTTGGGGTCCTGAAAATATTCTGTCTTGATTTAGGTGGAAATTTTATGTTAACAAAATTGTCTCAGTACCACTTTGTTGTTTGTAAATCATGCTTCAATAAAACAATCATGAAATTCAACTTACAAGATGGCAGAACAAAGAACAGTCTTATCTAGTACAGAAATGATTATGAAAGAAACTGAGTGACCTAGCTCAGAGCTAATTAAAACAAAATGTAATAGAAACCACTCTATATTCTGTATGACAGGAAAATTTACCCAATGTATATACCTATGTATATGTATATATACATATATTTATATATGTATAAAATATAAAGCATAAGCAAATATATTTGAAGAGTTACACAAAAAGTTTATTGTAGTCTTTGAAGAGAAAAATAACAAAAATGAAAAAAGAATACCAGCTACATAAGAATGATCAACTGAATTATGGTACTTTCACATGCTGAATATCAAAATATTTAAAACAGGGATCTCTGTTTATGATGATGCACAAGGCTCACCAAGACAAGTTGATGCATGAATATAGCAACTCACCAGGAGTTATATATTATATCTCCTCATACATTGAAACATTTATACATAATAATGAAATACAGGAGAAATAACTAAAATAAAAAAATAAGGTTACACTAGAAGTGTTATTTTAATCTATGGCATTGAGATTGGAGTCCAGGAAGAAAGTCCAGGGAGTAAAAGTTTCTACCATCGAAGAAAGCTGACCAGCATGACACGTGAGCGAGTACTTAACTGACTAGCAAGTCTTGCTAAGTAAGGAGTGGGCAGCAGCCTTTTAAATACCATCAACTAGACTGAACTTAGCTTATTAATTAAAAATCAGGCACAAGTCTAGATGAAAAAGGTTGTTCAGCAAAGACTTTATTATTGCAAATGTACAACTATTTATTTTTCTTTATAAATTCCTTGAGAATTTTTTTCAAATTCCTTGATAAATTCTAGATTTAAAAAAGTTATACTAGGTTGGTAACCCTGAAACAAAGTAGGTTTAATAATGGCAGACATTTTACTGAGTAAGCTATTTACCGTAACTACTTTCTTTTATCAAACACTTACAAGGCAATAATTTTCCCCACTGGATTTTGGATTTTGCTAAAATCTGGAGTTCAGTTCTCCATATTTCCTCCTTATGAGAATAGAGAAGTGACCGTTACACCCCTAGGTCATGCTTTTTCCTGAATTTTGGGGGGATTCCCAGAGATGCAGTTACAAAATAAAGTAAAATGTAAATTGCCAAGTACAGAATTATTCAACAAGGCATTCTCCCCAGCCCTGGGGAGTAACCACAGCTTTATCCTGTGGTGAAAACCTCCAGTTCTCCTTCAGGGACCTCGTGCAATTTCCATCACTTTAGGCAGTCATACCCATGAGGTTTGTTATTTTGTAACAAGAGAGCCTAAGCAGTTGTTCCACTTGTTTGCTTTTGTGTGCTTGGCTAGGAAGGCAAGGAATGACAGCAAAGAGTCTGGTCTTTGCCAGCATTCAGTCTATTTCCTAGTGATGAGTTTGAAGTCTTAAAAATGGAGGAGTGAAGAAATGAACAGAAAATACTACTATAGAGAACTGTAAGACTCTGCACCCCAAGTCAACTTCTCCATAGCGGAATCCTCAAAATGCTCTGCAAAGTCTGAATAAGAACTCGGCATCAGCAGTGGCTGCAAAAAGATGCCCAGTCAGGAAAAAGGAAGGTGGTGATCTTGTGACGGGAAAGGACACCACACAGAGAAGGATGTAAATGAGGTCAAATTGCTGACGTTCTGAGGAAGCCATGACAGTGCTGCACCTTTGGGAACTTCCAGATAAACCTGGGGGTCAGTCTGTGGAAGACCCAGAAGAAATAATTGTGATATAATAATAAATAATATTATTTACTGGGGGGAACAAACGTGACTTTTGTAACCAAAACTTAGTTTCTCTTAATATTTCCCTATTATACTTCTTGGCAAGGTTAGCAATAACCAGCTGGTAAATTCAGTGACCAATCCTTCAGCCTCACCCTAACAGGTCACTCCGCAGTGTTTCTCCTGGTGAGTCTTGCCCTCATGCTAAACACTGTCTTCATGTGCAGCTAGTTTTCCCAATTGTCACATGGATGTGAAGGCTCAGCGCTGAAGAACTGATGCTTTTGAACTGTGGTGCTAAAGAAGACTCTTGAGAATTCCTTGGACAGCAAGGAGGTCAAACCAGTCAATCCTAAAGGAAATCAACCCTGAATATTCACTGGAAGGACTGAAGCGGAAGCTCCAATACTCTGGTCACTGGATGTGAACAGCTGACTCATTAGAAAAGACCCTGATGCTGGGAAAGACTGCAGGCAGGAGAAAGGGATGATGGAAGATGAGATATTTGGATGTCATCACTGACTCAATGGACATGAGTCTGAACAACTCATGGGACACAGTGAAGAACAGGGAGTCACAAAGAGTCAGACATTAACAAAGACCTTTTTAATACTAAACCTTCCAGTCATTGAAAACAGTGAGTTTGCTAAGACAGAAGATGGCTTTATTGCATTTCCCTATAAGATGCAATAAACATTACACATACATACATAATACATATGCAATAATATTTATTAATATTTTTAAAAGTATTTTTTGGCTGCACTATGTTGCTTGAGGGATCTTAGTTTAACCAAAGATGGGACCCAGGCCCACAGGAATGAAAAATGTTGAGTCCTAACCACTAGGCTGTTCGAATTCCTCTGAAAAGTATTCTTAATTCTAACACTGAATGGTCATCTAGTTGCCAACATAAAGAACTAGTATCATGCTTCATCTCTGTTCTTTCTGGACCTTTATTCGTGCCAAGTTAAGAATAACATGGGATATTTAATATTGCAAAATATTATGCATCCTCTATGTGCAACTAAATGAGACTACACACTAATTCATGATTATGACTGTGAGCACACACTGGAACTCAAAATGGAGAGTGATAGTAAATGCTCAGTGAGATGATCAGGAACGACTCATGTTAGGTAATTATATGCTGCATTTGCACTATCTGAAAGGAATAATTGACCTTAATTAAACTGCCTTGTCTTTTACTCGAGCATTCCTGCTGCTCATGTCACTCCCACACCCAGCGTCCATCTTGGACCACGTTCCAGGAAAATCCACACACCTGCACAGCACTCAGACGATGCCATCTTTTGACTCAAAGACATAGGAAAAATAATGGGAGGAACACTTCTTAGGGACCTGAAAAGTGTTGGTCATGAGACTGGTTGTTTCTTGGCTCCATGGTTCACATTCAATTGGATGGAACCAAGAAACAGACTCTGACTGACAGGAGGTCTATGCATTCCGTAGAGCATGTGGGCTGTTGGGCTAAGAACTGGGGTTCTTGTGAATGGAGGTTTCTACAACCTGAGACCCAGGGCAAGTGGTTTTTCCTGCCTGGGCCTAAAAGTACTTTCAAATATAAACAATCTACATCCTTTAAGCTCTATAATTGTTCCCCTTTAGGAAAAAAATGAAACTCACCCTCAAATTCTACCAAAATCCTCTATCATACTAAACCTTCCAGTCATTGAAAACAGTGAGTTTGCTAAGACAGAAGATGGCTTTATTGCATTTCCCTATAAGATGCAATAAACATTACACATACATACATAATACATATGCAATAATATTTATTAATATTTTTAAAAGTATTTTTTGGCTGCACTATGTTGCTTGAGGGATCTTAGTTTAACCAAAGATGGGACCCAGGCCCACAGGAATGAAAAATGTTGAGTCCTAACCACTAGGCTGTTCGAATTCCTCTGAAAAGTATTCTTAATTCTAACACTGAATGGTCATCTAGTTGCCAACATAAAGAACTAGTATCATGCTTCATCTCTGTTCTTTCTGGACCTTTATTCGTGCCAAGTTAAGAATAACATGGGATATTTAATATTGCAAAATATTATGCATCCTCTATGTGCAACTAAATGAGACTACACACTAATTCATGATTATGACTGTGAGCACACACTGGAACTCAAAATGGAGAGTGATAGTAAATGCTCAGTGAGATGATCAGGAACGACTCATGTTAGGTAATTATATGCTGCATTTGCACTATCTGAAAGGAATAATTGACCTTAATTAAACTGCCTTGTCTTTTACTCGAGCATTCCTGCTGCTCATGTCACTCCCACACCCAGCGTCCATCTTGGACCACGTTCCAGGAAAATCCACACACCTGCACAGCACTCAGACGATGCCATCTTTTGACTCAAAGACATAGGAAAAATAATGGGAGGAACACTTCTTAGGGACCTGAAAAGTGTTGGTCATGAGACTGGTTGTTTCTTGGCTCCATGGTTCACATTCAATTGGATGGAACCAAGAAACAGACTCTGACTGACAGGAGGTCTATGCATTCCGTAGAGCATGTGGGCTGTTGGGCTAAGAACTGGGGTTCTTGTGAATGGAGGTTTCTACAACCTGAGACCCAGGGCAAGTGGTTTTTCCTGCCTGGGCCTAAAAGTACTTTCAAATATAAACAATCTACATCCTTTAAGCTCTATAATTGTTCCCCTTTAGGAAAAAAATGAAACTCACCCTCAAATTCTACCAAAATCCTCTATAATTCTAAGACTTTCATGGTTCTTCCCTATGGAATCTACAGTGGATTTACTTGCTCTTTCCTAGTTTCTCTGTCAAGCACATATTCCGATATTCATCATATTGGCCACTCCCGTAGTAGTACCCCTAACTACTTCACCATGCTCTTTCCCTAACTAACAAATTTTAACTCTCAAGGAATCAATGGAGAGGCCATTTTCAAATTAGCCTGCACCTGGTCAGTTAGGCCTTCTTCGCCAACTGTTCTGTGTAATGCATGGTGGGACTGAGTCTGTTTGCCCAGACAACTGAACCGGGCTTCCTAAGAGATTTCAGGAAACTAATCCACCTCTTTGCTGATGACTCCATCAATCATCTATGTATAGGATAAATGAGGCCAGCACGATAACTTCTGCCTCAGAATCTGCCTCTGGGACACAAAACTGTGGCAGGACTGTTTATTATCTGCAGGTGCTAGAAGTTTAGTGAATGAAGACTCATCATTCAAGGAGTGGCTGTGATGCAAAGCACCAGCTCTACCCGACATAGGTCCTAACATCTCAGCATCTGAGGATGCGGATAACTGAACCCCAGGCTGTGGGGATGAAGAATCTATTGCCATTTCTTTAAAAGATTTATAGAACTTTGTAGTTTTGCTTCACATTAACTACTTGTTTATTAAAATACCAAATTCTCTGGAATCCATTTGTTTCCACTGTTTCTGTTGTCATTTATAATTACATATCAAATATGTAAGCATTTATTTTCTTTTTTATGAGGCTCTTTAAATAACATTTCTTAAAAGTTAACATGTGCATAATAGGAAACAAAAAAAAAAAAGCACAAGAAGCGGAAAACAAAGTCATCCATAATCACAAGCAAGTTGTAATGTGATGTGTCCTTCCAGGTCTCGTTTATGTACCTCACAACCAAGCATGCATTTCATGTAATTAAGATCTACAGTTATATGTCATGCTTTTTTCACATATCATGAATGTTAACCACTTCAAAGTTCCAAAGCTATGAGTATTTTGATAACCAAGAATACACTACTCCAACTCAATCTGGAAGGAAAAAAATGTAATCCTATCTTTCTTGGAGACAAAAGTTTCAGAAAAGACAAAGGTGGTGACAGACCTCCAGATAAAGATACTGGCAGAGTTATGATTAAAACACTACATTCCCTTCATTTGCTTCTACAACATTATCACCATGACACTGGCATCCTTTCCAATAGATCTGCTTCAATCTTTTGTATTTTAAAAAACTGTCAACATAATCTTTTTCTGCTTACGTTGAAGTCTGTTCAAATATTTTATCTTCGTGTGATCTTTAGAAATGCATTCAAATCTATCTCAAAAGGTGGCGTACTTTTAATTACCAGTAAGTTCTAAAATAAAGAACCAGTATTTGTTCCAATTGTGTATTTTTATGAACTTTATGAGTACATTTGCTTTAAGTCACTGATTCATCATTAAAATGTAAATAATTCATAAAAAAGTAATTATATATATATATATATATATATTTATACTCACACTTTTTTCAGCTAAGGGAGTATGCTTTTATTTAAACTTTTTGTAAAATTACTTCAGCCAGAAATCAAAATTGCATGTTTTATCCCAATGTTATCAACCACATAATTGGTATAAAAAATGCATAATTTCTTTTTTTTTTTTTTAAATTTGACTCATGTTCAGTATGTTATTTTAATAAAACTGAAATGTGTCTCATACACCAATGTGATGCATATGGAAATGGACTTTCTGGCTTTACTCTTGAAAGATGCATTGCATCTTTGCTCTTATTTGTGGCAAATTTATTACATAGAAATGTGAGACTAACCCACCAAGGTATATTTTAAAAGTATTTGTCTATATCTGTGTTCCACCCACAGTTTTACGTCAGAATCTCCAGAAATGCCACGGGGCGTTTGCATTTGAATCGTTTCTGAGGTGATTATACTGAGCCAGTTGGTTAAGACCCACAGACTTAGAAAGTGGAATGTTTCTAACAAAATGAAATGGACTGAAGGGGTGAAACTAGACCACTTAGCTCCAAACTAAAGAAAATCTTTTGAATTGACGGAAAGAAGCTAAAAAAACCACTCCTTAAAGCTATGAGTATTTTGATAACCAAGAATACACTACTCCAACTCAATCTGGAAGGAAAAAAATGTAATCCTATCTTTCTTGGAGACAAAAGTTTCAGAAAAGACAAAGGTGGTGACAGACCTCCAGATAAAGATACTGGCAGAGTTATGATTAAAACACTACATTCCCTTCATTTGCTTCTACAACATTATCACCATGACACTGGCATCCTTTCCAATAGATCTGCTTCAATCTTTTGTATTTTAAAAAACTGTCAACATAATCTTTTTCTGCTTACGTTGAAGTCTGTTCAAATATTTTATCTTCGTGTGATCTTTAGAAATGCATTCAAATCTATCTCAAAAGGTGGCGTACTTTTAATTACCAGTAAGTTCTAAAATAAAGAACCAGTATTTGTTCCAATTGTGTATTTTTATGAACTTTATGAGTACATTTGCTTTAAGTCACTGATTCATCATTAAAATGTAAATAATTCATAAAAAAGTAATTATATATATATATATATATATATGTTTATACTCACACTTTTTTCAGCTAAGGGAGTATGCTTCTATTTAAACTTTTTGTAAAATTACTTCAGCCAGAAATCAAAATTGCATGTTTTATCCCAATGTTATCAACCACATAATTGGTATAAAAAATGCATAATTTCTTTTTTTTTTTTTTAAATTTGACTCATGTTCAGTATGTTATTTTAATAAAACTGAAATGTGTCTCATACACCAATGTGATGCATATGGAAATGGACTTTCTGGCTTTACTCTTGAAAGATGCATTGCATCTTTGCTCTTATTTGTGGCAAATTTATTACATAGAAATGTGAGACTAACCCACCAAGGTATATTTTAAAAGTATTTGTCTATATCTGTGTTCCACCCACAGTTTTACGTCAGAATCTCCAGAAATGCCACGGGGCGTTTGCATTTGAATCGTTTCTGAGGTGATTATACTGAGCCAGTTGGTTAAGACCCACAGACTTAGAAAGTGGAATGTTTCTAACAAAATGAAATGGACTGAAGGGGTGAAACTAGACCACTTAGCTCCAAACTAAAGAAAATCTTTTGAATTGACGAGAAGATTTAAAAGGAAGCTAAGATAAACAGAGAGAAGGATTCCTCAAAACTCCTTATCAGGCTCATGGCGGAGCATCCAGCCCTCGTTCTGGGTAACAGTTACAGGCAGCATCACCATGGATGCCCGGGGTCCTCATGTCTTAACAGCACAGGCCACACCACTGTGGGTATTACAGAATCCGTCTGCGTATGTCATGTAGTCTAGCTGGCAATATGAATCTGAGGGCAGTACTCGGAAAACCGTTCAAGAAGACTTGAACATTTGGTTATGAATTGTCGATAACAAAGGAAGAAGTCTTGGTGCTGATGAAGCAGACAGACTGAGAGTGTACCAGACATAAGAGCCAACAGTGCTCCAGGATGGGTCCAGACCATGGTACAGCCTGTGACCCCATCACTCAAGTTCACCATCTGTGCTCACTTTGTCTGGCTCAGGGGAGAATGTGGTGATAAACCAGTTTGGATTAGCGGTTTTCAGTCTTTCCTGCATATCTGAGTTCACTCATGGATCTTATTAGAATATTGATAACAGGGTCCCATATCCCATGCTTCTGAGACTCGGACTTCTTTTACCTACAAGGGAACTCAGATTGTAATGATTTTTTTAAAGGTTCCCAGGTAATTCTGATGCTCAGCCAGAATCAGGAACTTTTCTAAAATTAAAGTTCTTGCATATCAATATTTTATATATATTTGATAAGATTAAATAATTTGAATAATTACAAAATATATGCTAAAGTGAAGGCAGACCAAATTTGTAGTTTATATAGAACTTAAATCAACTTCCCAGGTGGCTCAGTGGGTAAAGATTCTGCTACCTGCAGAATCTGAGACGTGGGTTCAATCCCTGGGTGGGGAAGATCCCCTGGAGCAGGACATGGCAAACCACTCCAGTACTCTTACCTGGAGAATCCCATAGACAGAGAATCCTGGTGGGCTACAGTCCATAGGGCTGCAAAGAGTCAGACACAACAGCAATGACTGAGCATGCATGCATGGACTCACGGACAGAACTTAAAATAAAAAATACAGTTTTCTGAGGAAAGAAATTTCAGTAATGAGAGTTATACTGTATTCATATTTGAGGCAGAAAAAGGTATCTCATTAAAAATGAGGAAAGAATGTTAATTAGTAGGGACAACATGCCCCATTACAAGACAAAAAATATAAAATTAACAAGTCTAAAATTTAGAGAAGCCATCTTGCCAAACAAGAAGGCAGGTTTGTTCTGAATAATAATTTTGTGTGGGTTAATTTAAAAGAGTATAAAAGTCAGTGCAGGGCTTCCCTGTTGGTCCAGTGGGTAAAGAGTCCTCCTTGTAGTGCAAGGATCAGTTCCTTTCCTGGACCGGAAAGATCTCAACAGGCCGCAGAACGGCTGGACCGGTGTGTCCAATTACGAGCCAGCGCTCTGGAGCGCATGCTCCCAGAGTCAGTGCTCTGCAATGAGAGAGGCCACTGCAATGGAAGGCCCACACAGGTCAAAGAATTAAGACGGATGAAAGTGAATAAATAAACAATAAAGAAGTCTAAAATAAAAAAAGATAAAAAGACAATGTAAGTAAATTAAACACATAGGAATGCACAACACACATACACAAATACACATTCCTTGTCGGTTCCTCAGGGTTTAACTTGGTAATTCTACAACTGGTAACAGTTGGCACACAGTTAAGTCACGTATTTAGCAACAGGTAGAAAATCTTCATTGGTTGAAATTGAAAGTGTTAGTTGCTTAGTTGTGTGTGACTCTTTGCAACTCCACGGATAGTAGCCCACCAGGCTCCTCTGTCCATGGGATTTTCCTGGCAGACCAAATTTGTAGTTTATATAGAACTTAAATCAACTTCCCAGGTGGCTCAGTGGGTAAAGATTCTGCTACCTGCAGAATCTGAGACGTGGGTTCAATCCCTGGGTGGGGAAGATCCCCTGGAGCAGGACATGGCAAACCACTCCAGTACTCTTACCTGGAGAATCCCATAGACAGAGAATCCTGGTGGGCTACAGTCCATAGGGCTGCAAAGAGTCAGACACAACAGCAATGACTGAGCATGCATGCATGGACTCACGGACAGAACTTAAAATAAAAAATACAGTTTTCTGAGGAAAGAAATTTCAGTAATGAGAGTTATACTGTATTCATATTTGAGGCAGAAAAAGGTATCTCATTAAAAATGAGGAAAGAATGTTAATTAGTAGGGACAACATGCCCCATTACAAGACAAAAAATATAAAATTAACAAGTCTAAAATTTAGAGAAGCCATCTTGCCAAACAAGAAGGCAGGTTTGTTCTGAATAATAATTTTGTGTGGGTTAATTTAAAAGAGTATAAAAGTCAGTGCAGGGCTTCCCTGTTGGTCCAGTGGGTAAAGAGTCCTCCTTGTAGTGCAAGGATCAGTTCCTTTCCTGGACCGGAAAGATCTCAACAGGCCGCAGAACGGCTGGACCGGTGTGTCCAATTACGAGCCAGCGCTCTGGAGCGCATGCTCCCAGAGTCAGTGCTCTGCAATGAGAGAGGCCACTGCAATGGAAGGCCCACACAGGTCAAAGAATTAAGACGGATGAAAGTGAATAAATAAACAATAAAGAAGTCTAAAATAAAAAAAGATAAAAAGACAATGTAAGTAAATTAAACACATAGGAATGCACAACACACATACACAAATACACATTCCTTGTCGGTTCCTCAGGGTTTAACTTGGTAATTCTACAACTGGTAACAGTTGGCACACAGTTAAGTCACGTATTTAGCAACAGGTAGAAAATCTTCATTGGTTGAAATTGAAAGTGTTAGTTGCTTAGTTGTGTGTGACTCTTTGCAACTCCACGGATAGTAGCCCACCAGGCTCCTCTGTCCATGGGATTTTCCTGGCAAGAACACTGGAGTGGGTTGCCATTTCCTTCTCCAGGGGATATTCCTGGCCTCAGGTCTCCTACATTGCAGGCAGATTCTTTACCATCTGAGCCACCATGAAAGCTCTCACTGGTTACTAGACATTATAATTTGCTGTTTTCACTCGACACTCCTATTTTAGGAAAACAATAAGCACATTAGTCGTAGTTCAAATAGTAAAACAAAATACTATTTTCTAGATACAATAATATTTTTGCATTGCTTTAAAGTTCAAAAATAATCTTCCCATATGTCATATCCAGATTGTCACAGTTGCCACAATTAAAAGAGGAAATGGCTAAAGAGGAGTCTTTAATTACATATCACTGTCTTCTTTGTGATAACAGCAGGACAGATTTCCTCTGATTGTGATTCCCCTAAAAGTGATTTCCCCTCTTGACAGAAGAACCGAATGATGTTAAGTGATTTATTTAAGGTAAATCATGAGCAGAGTTACCTTCTGGCAGGGCTACTACCATATCCTGGCTCCTTTCACACATGATGTTCACACACCTATGTACAATACACACACATAAATGTCCATACTTTTACAAACTTGCACAGACCTGTGCCTATAATTTTACTTGCATCTATATACACATACATATTCATAGACACACATATACATATGCTACATGTTCATATTAATGTGTATCATTGTGTAAAAGAGACACAGTCTATAAGATCAATAGTGAAGTGAACTTTGAGCTCATCTGGTTCAATAATATATCTAAAGTCATCCCCTCAACCATACACTAGATCTCTGCTAGAATATTCCCAGCTTCTACTTCATGGGATGCTTGAAGATCTCTACTTATGATAAGTGAATTCCCTCATGCATATATAGGCACTTACTCACTGAAAAATACTGGATCTGATGTATTTGGCGTCGGTCTCATTTAACTTGGTAATTCACAACTGGTAACAGTTGGCGTTCTCAGGGTTTACAACAGGTAGAAAATCTTCATTGGTTGAAATTGAAAGTGTTAGTTGCTTAGTTGTGTGTGACTCTTTGCAACTCCACGGATAGTAGCCCACCAGGCTCCTCTGTCCATGGGATTTTCCTGGCAAGAACACTGGAGTGGGTTGCCATTTCCTTCTCCAGGGGATATTCCTGGCCTCAGGTCTCCTACATTGCAGGCAGATTCTTTACCATCTGAGCCACCATGAAAGCTCTCACTGGTTACTAGACATTATAATTTGCTGTTTTCACTCGACACTCCTATTTTAGGAAAACAATAAGCACATTAGTCGTAGTTCAAATAGTAAAACAAAATACTATTTTCTAGATACAATAATATTTTTGCATTGCTTTAAAGTTCAAAAATAATCTTCCCATATGTCATATCCAGATTGTCACAGTTGCCACAATTAAAAGAGGAAATGGCTAAAGAGGAGTCTTTAATTACATATCACTGTCTTCTTTGTGATAACAGCAGGACAGATTTCCTCTGATTGTGATTCCCCTAAAAGTGATTTCCCCTCTTGACAGAAGAACCGAATGATGTTAAGTGATTTATTTAAGGTAAATCATGAGCAGAGTTACCTTCTGGCAGGGCTACTACCATATCCTGGCTCCTTTCACACATGATGTTCACACACCTATGTACAATACACACACATAAATGTCCATACTTTTACAAACTTGCACAGACCTGTGCCTATAATTTTACTTGCATCTATATACACATACATATTCATAGACACACATATACATATGCTACATGTTCATATTAATGTGTATCATTGTGTAAAAGAGACACAGTCTATAAGATCAATAGTGAAGTGAACTTTGAGCTCATCTGGTTCAATAATATATCTAAAGTCATCCCCTCAACCATACACTAGATCTCTGCTAGAATATTCCCAGCTTCTACTTCATGGGATGCTTGAAGATCTCTACTTATGATAAGTGAATTCCCTCATGCATATATAGGCACTTACTCACTGAAAAATACTGGATCTGATGTATTGATATTTCCCAAAGTAGGACAAATCTATTTATGGTAGTTCTTGAAATGCAGGATCCATGTACCTCCAGAGAGGAGAAAGCCAGGAAACGCGTGTGTATGAGAACTGCTCTCACATGAGTACCCATTGCACATGTGTGCTTTAAAGGTACTGATCCTTATACTAACCTTCTAGGGGTACTGTTAAGTTTGTAAAGATGAACACGCAGATTCAGTGATGTGAGGGACATCCCACATAGATGTGAGGGCCATGCTTCTGTGAACTGTTGGTCTCTGTGGTCCAGAGCACACACCCTCCACTACAAAACAATTCCCTCCATGAGGCATTTCAGCTCTTTCCACACACTGTCCTGACTTGTCAGGGTGGATTACATAAAAAATACCTAGAAGTTTTACTTCCTACAAATATTTATTTGATATTTAGGATGTTTATATAAGACAGCTGGGGGAAAACAACAGATGGAAACAGAGACTGGTGGAAGGTGAGGAAATGCTATGAAAAAAAGTGTAAAGAAACGGTTCCAGTTCTGCATTCTACTATGCTGTGCTTGCTTCTGCTGCTCTTGTTCATAGTCCCTTGGTGGACGTCACAGGTTTTCACTGTTTTGGGCTTCCTGTCTGATTTGTATTTCAGTTTCTCATCAGGTTTGGTTCTGGCCTGCAGGGCTACTCCGGGAGCCTCCACTCCCAGAACTAATTCAGAATTCCTGCCCACAAGATGAACTATTGTCCTCCACTGATTTGGGAAGCTATTCAATGTAAATGCAAGAAACAGTATATTCCAGAGTGTGAGAGAAAAGGCTGCAGACAAGCTCAGGTGCTATCTCCTCAAGGCTATCTATTCCTCTTGTAATTCTCTTCCACACCTTCCCTATTTCTGCCATAGCTTAGAATACTTCAGGGTATACTTTTAATTATGCAGAACACATCCTGAGAACGTCACAGAGAGGAGGCCATTGAACCACATCAGTAAGTGAACCAGTTTTCTTTCTCTTAGCGCATCTGCAAGGGAGAATTTTGATGTTTCTGACCTGCATTAGTTACTGAATTCAATACAACCACATGCTGGAAATACAGAATATCCTAAGACTCCATAAGACACTGAATATCCTCACAGTGAGCAAAGAAGAAGCATGGCTTCACCTTTAATTATTTATCTATGACAACAAAGAAAGAAACATTTTACTCAGCATCAGATTTATTCACAGCAGCACACTGAGGTCTGGTCATAAAGAATAATTCCTCTCTGAGAATGTACAAAGCAGCCCTTTCTGCTCATCCCTCTGGAGAACAGTGTGTTTTATCTCACTTGGGTTTCCACATGAATAAGTCTATCTCCACTGTAGCACATGAAAGCAGAACTGTTTCTTGTTGGTTACTCTGCATTTGCTGAATAATTTTTTTCTTCAAATCATGTTGCATTAATCAGAATGCATTCCGCATTCAGACAACATGTGGCACACTTGCTTTCATTTTTCCTCAGCTCATCTTCATATTCCTTTCACACCTCCAGATTGAACATTCATTTTTCAGAACTATGCCTAGGTGATGGATATAATATTGAAATTCTTTCTTACTGCCAATTTATTATTTGGGGGTATTTTTAAAAGATCATTACCATGAAAGGGTGATAGGTCCAGATACTATTCTAATCTTCATATAATTGTAAGACTTCATGTAAATTTACCAGGCATCTAGACTATTTTCAAAATTACAACATACCTTAGCTTTTAAAGCATGTACCAGAGTTATAGATAATACAGGTACAGAGAGAAAAATTACATTTAAATAGCCCACAAAATCAGTGAGGAAAGGAACAAAGATTTTAGGCAGTGTATCTTGGTCCTGGCAGCAGAGCAGAGCGCTGTGGTTATCGCCTGCAGGAAGGGATTCAGAGGGTCGACGGGAATTACTGAGAACAAGGCAGAATTATACATTCATCTGTTTACAGACACTAAGGGTGTTCTAATGTCTTGGCTATTGTGAATAATGATGCAGTGAACACGGGATTGCAGTCAGGATTGTGATTTTTGCTTGATTCAGATAAAAATCCAGAAGTGGGACTTTTAGGTCATGTGATAGTTCTATTTTTAATATTTGAGGATGACCCTACTGCTTTCCACAGTGTCTGCACCATTTCTATTCCCACCAGTGGCACACAGGATTCCCTTTTCTCTACATCTTCACCAACACTTGTATTTTTGTCATAGCCATTTGAACAGGTGTAGCAGTTTTGCTTTGCATTTCCCTGATGGTTAGTGATGTTGAGCATTTTTTTTCATATACCTGTTGGCCATTTGGATAGCTTCTTTGCAAAAATGTTTATTTAGGTCCTTTGCTCAATTTTAATTGAATTTCTTATGTCTTTCTTTGTTGGGTTTCTTGAGCTCCTTATGTATTTCTAATATAACCCCTTACATGTATGCCTTGCAAACATGTTATACCATTCGAATAATTTTTTCTTAAATGTTGCATTAATCGAATGCATTCGCATTCAGACAACATGTGGCACACTTGCTTTCATTTTTCCTCAGCTCATCTTCATATTCCTTTCACACCTCCAGATTGAACATTCATTTTTCAGAACTATGCCTAGGTGATGGATATAATATTGAAATTCTTTCTTACTGCCAATTTATTATTTGGGGGTATTTTTAAAAGATCATTACCATGAAAGGGTGATAGGTCCAGATACTATTCTAATCTTCATATAATTGTAAGACTTCATGTAAATTTACCAGGCATCTAGACTATTTTCAAAATTACAACATACCTTAGCTTTTAAAGCATGTACCAGAGTTATAGATAATACAGGTACAGAGAGAAAAATTACATTTAAATAGCCCACAAAATCAGTGAGGAAAGGAACAAAGATTTTAGGCAGTGTATCTTGGTCCTGGCAGCAGAGCAGAGCGCTGTGGTTATCGCCTGCAGGAAGGGATTCAGAGGGTCGACGGGAATTACTGAGAACAAGGCAGAATTATACATTCATCTGTTTACAGACACTAAGGGTGTTCTAATGTCTTGGCTATTGTGAATAATGATGCAGTGAACACGGGATTGCAGTCAGGATTGTGATTTTTGCTTGATTCAGATAAAAATCCAGAAGTGGGACTTTTAGGTCATGTGATAGTTCTATTTTTAATATTTGAGGATGACCCTACTGCTTTCCACAGTGTCTGCACCATTTCTATTCCCACCAGTGGCACACAGGATTCCCTTTTCTCTACATCTTCACCAACACTTGTATTTTTGTCATAGCCATTTGAACAGGTGTAGCAGTTTTGCTTTGCATTTCCCTGATGGTTAGTGATGTTGAGCATTTTTTTTCATATACCTGTTGGCCATTTGGATAGCTTCTTTGCAAAAATGTTTATTTAGGTCCTTTGCTCAATTTTAATTGAATTTCTTATGTCTTTCTTTGTTGGGTTTCTTGAGCTCCTTATGTATTTCTAATATAACCCCTTACATGTATGCCTTGCAAACATGTTATACCATTCCCGAATACTGACTTTTCATTCCGTTGATGGTTTCTTTCCTGTTAAAAGGCTTTTTTAGTTCAATGTATTGAATTGTTATGTTTTACACCTAAACTTACACAATCTTACATGTCAATTATATCTTAGTAAAATTTGGGGAAAAAGAGAGAGTGAATAGGACAAAAAGTCAGGGAAGCGAAAGCTGGAGCAAATGGGAATGATCTTAGACTCACAAAAATAAAGCAGTAAATAGCCTGCAATGCTCTGTTCCTACTGTGGCAACTACAGAATGTGCCTCAAGTATGTGCTGCAGACTGTGGGGTCAGATCCACAGGTGGTAAAAAGGCTACATGACACAGCCTGTGAGTTCTGATGGGGCTCTGAGAGTGTCCTACCAGAAGATGGAAGGGTTCTTTTTATATTAAAATAGAGAATTAAAAGAACGATTGTATATTAGGAAGTATTTTGAAGATACTAGCTCCCTATGCACTAGTCAAAATATGTTAGATCAATTTATTATTGCAGATTCAAAAGGTACTATAACCATACCCATTCTCAGTGGCTTGCCATTTGATTGATAGTTTATACTTGTCCAAGGAAGAAAACTTTGGAGTGTTTTTGTTCTTCTGTTGTGATTACATTTTGACAGGACAGGATCTGGGCTAGAACATGGAGTCTGATGTGGGTGGTTAGAAGGAACACATCATTTTGGAAGCAGTTTAAGTTGATTTGATTTACTTAATCATCAATCAAATAGGGATTTATATATGATGAGGAAAGAAATGAGCAAAGGCAGATCCCAGTGCCTGCCCGAGTCTTCATGAAGCTGTAACTGACCTTCTGTTCAGTGCGGTCTGTGTAGGGGTGGGCCCACCAGAATGGAGGAGTGGAAGAGGCCAACCCCAAGCTTGTGCCATGAGACACAGGGAGAGACCGCAGCACTGAAGGGTCTGCCTGCTCCTGGAGGAAACTCACGCTTGACACTGACAGGTGGGATGCTTTCCCACGAGGATCAACACCAGGCAAAGACCACTCTCACCACTTCTATTTACCTGAGATCCCACCATTTCAGCCAGGAAAGTTAGGGCACAATAAGAAATCAAAGGACAGCTACTGTAAAAAAGGAGCCAAACTCGTTTTTTATAAAAAGATGACATTCTATGTATGGACAATCATATGGAATCTAGTAATATACAAGATCTTCAGAATGAATTTAGCGAGGGTGAGGATGAATTAGGATACAAAAACCAATTGTATTCCTATATCTTAAAATAAACAGTCCGAAAAAATTAAGATAATACAGTATTATTCATAATGGTATTCTTTTTAAACGGCTTTACTGAGGTGAACTGATATGGAAAAACTGAATGTATTTAGTTATTTTGGACACACACATATATCCATGATGACTGACCCGCTGACCCATTTATCACTGTAGGGTGCTCTTCTTTGTCCTTCTGTCAGCTTTTGACTTTATGTTCATTCTATTTGACCGAAGTATTGTCTTTCCTTTTCTCTCTCTCAGTTTGAATGAATACCTTTTCCCATCAATTCCTTTCACATCTGTGTGTCTTTACAGCTAAAGTGTTCTCTTGGAGATACTAAGCCAAAGAAATGTATCTAATGTTCTTGTTGATAACACAAGAAGATGCCTGACCTCATCAGTCACTAAGAAAATGCTAACAACTAAAATCATGAGATATAGCTAGACATCTACTAGAACTGCTTTCATGCAAAAGCCTGAAAATAACAAGTGTTGGCAAGAGTGTAAGGAAGCTGGAAACCTCTTACGCTGGTCACAGGGAATGTAAACCAATAAACCATCTGGACAATGCTAAATAACAAAACATATGCTTCCAATATGACCCCGCACTTCATTCCTACATATGTATCAAAGAAAAATGAAATGTTTTCACAAAAACGCATCACCAAATTGTTTAGAAAAGCTTTATTTATAGAAAGCAATAAGTGTAAACACCCTGAATGATGAATTAGTAGGTTGTGACACGTCCACACAATGGAATATTACTCAGCATATGAATAAACACCACTACGTGTTCTGAGTAGATGACACTCAAAACCATAATTTATGCATGGTATGGTATGCATGCTATGCATGGTATGGTTCCAGTTATTATGTCTCTATAAAAGCAAAACGAGAGAGACAGAAAGCAGGTCAGTGTACATCTGGAACTTGAGCTGGAATTGGGGTTGACTGCAAAAGGGCAGAAGGAAACTTCTGAGTGGTGATGGGAATGTTCTTTCTTTCTGTTTATGATAAGCAGAGTAGTAAACCCAGGGAATTTAGCTGCCCATGTAAATTATTTCTGATTGGCCTCCACCTATGATAGCCCACCAATAGTCATGGAGAATTAGGACAGGTTCTAGTGAACGAGGATATTCTGGATCACTTTTCCCTTTAAGCAAGGACCTAAGAGATTTTCCAAAGCAGGCTTCGGTCCAGCAGTTTAAACTATAGGGAACACAGAACTAGTGGACTGGGGCTGACTGACAGAGCCTTTTAACTCAAATACTGAGGGGGAACCTCAGGTCATGTGTCATAGTGAACCACACTCCTATCAAATATTATTAAGTGTTTAACTACAGGAACCACAACAAAAAAGTATTTGAAAATGAGTTGGCAGTTTTCTCCTAGAAAACAACTACCCTTAACTTGAACCTTCTTTTGGGTTAAATGCTACACTATCAAATCCAGTGTTTTATTCTAGCATCATTGCCATTGCTCTAACCATGGAGTGCTACTAAATACCTAAAAGACAAAGCACAGAGAAATCACAGAAATAATTTCATTCTCATTTGTCTGACAAGTTTAAAAATATATCACATTCATGTTCGATGTAAGAACTGCAAACCTCTTAAACGCTGGTCACAGGAATGTAAACCAATAAACCATCTGGACAATGCTAAATAACAAAACATATGCTTCCAATATGACCCGCACTTCATTCCTACATATGTATCAAAGAAAAATGAAATGTTTTCACAAAAACGCATCACCAAATTGTTTAGAAAAGCTTTATTTATAGAAAGCAATAAGTGTAAACACCCTGAATGATGAATTAGTAGGTTGTGACACGTCCATACAATGGAATATTACTCAGCATATGAATAAACACCACTACGTGTTCTGAGTAGATGACACTCAAAACCATAATTTATGCATGGTATGGTATGCATGCTATGCATGGTATGGTTCCAGTTATTATGTCTCTATAAAAGCAAAACGAGAGAGACAGAAAGCAGGTCAGTGTACATCTGGAACTTGAGCTGGAATTGGGGTTGACTGCAAAAGGGCAGAAGGAAACTTCTGAGTGGTGATGGGAATGTTCTTTCTTTCTGTTTATGATAAGCAGAGTAGTAAACCCAGGGAATTTAGCTGCCCATGTAAATTATTTCTGATTGGCCTCCACCTATGATAGCCCACCAATAGTCATGGAGAATTAGGACAGGTTCTAGTGAACGAGGATATTCTGGATCACTTTTCCCTTTAAGCAAGGACCTAAGAGATTTTCCAAAGCAGGCTTCGGTCCAGCAGTTTAAACTATAGGGAACACAGAACTAGTGGACTGGGGCTGACTGACAGAGCCTTTTAACTCAAATACTGAGGGGGAACCTCAGGTCATGTGTCATAGTGAACCACACTCCTATCAAATATTATTAAGTGTTTAACTACAGGAACCACAACAAAAAAGTATTTGAAAATGAGTTGGCAGTTTTCTCCTAGAAAACAACTACCCTTAACTTGAACCTTCTTTTGGGTTAAATGCTACACTATCAAATCCAGTGTTTTATTCTAGCATCATTGCCATTGCTCTAACCATGGAGTGCTACTAAATACCTAAAAGACAAAGCACAGAGAAATCACAGAAATAATTTCATTCTCATTTGTCTGACAAGTTTAAAAATTATATCACATTCTGTTACTGCTATTCACAAACCTGAGAATACTGGTGACGACTGTTCTCACTTGTCCTTTTTGCTAGTCACACAGGGACATCGAGGTTTACTCTGAGAAGTGCTCTAATGCTTAACATGGGTGTTTAATACGGTGTGACAAACACATTAACCTTGAGGAAAAAATAACGACTAAAGCAAATTGTATAATTTTCATCTTAATCATTAAAATGCTGTTTTAGGGAAATAATTGCCTAACGATTTCACTGCAGGAGCAATCAAGTGATAACACGAGGATTACTAATGCTGTATTTAATATGGAACTCAGAAAACCTTCATTGCACATCAGCCTCATATCCCTTGCTATTAAGCCAATTACTCTCAAGAAGCAGCGCTGATAATTACCCTGGACACTTACTGGAAGATGAGGCGGTGAGAGCAAAGCAGCATAAAGCCTGGCAGAGGTATCATCCTAGTTCAGCACCCAATCAGGGACAAATGCTGAAATCCATGTCAGAAAACCTTAAGAGAAAATTATTAGCATGTATGGCATGGGTTGCACAGGAGAACAACTGAATCGACTCTTGTATCCTAATGTGCTCCCATCCTACTCCACATTCAGGAAGCAAAAATAGTCACGAGTGGATTTTAAACATGCACATACATTCTCTGGCATTTTTCCTATCAACAGGAGATGTCTCTGTGCCTCACCTTTGGACCTGAGGAGGCTTTTCACTTGCCTGCAAGAATGAAATATATCAGAAGTGTCTCTGTGACGTCCAAAGCCAGGTGCTTCTGCACATTAACCATCAGAGCACTTCTCAGTGTGAGCATGGATGTCTCTCTTGGGGCACTTGCTATTAGAACCCAGTTGTGACTGTGGGAGGAAGACCAGACCACTAGGTGAGGCCATGGAGTGGCTCTGGGCAACATCTGAGCTGGGTCCAAGCTGACAACCAGTGAGGACTGCAAGGTGACTCAGCCGAGCTGCTCACTCCATTCAGTGCATGGGAAACTGAAAGTGATGGCCACCCCCCAGATCCCAGGAAGCTTGTGGGATCATGCAAGGTCATGGGAACACATGCCTGGTGTGGCTTTCGCCATGGTCTACCTTTGCTTTCCTCTAGCCAGTACCTGTCTCTGAAGGGTCTGAAGTCTGGACTCCTGGTGTGGAAGACTCAAGAGTGACATTAGAGGGATTTAGAGAATAGATGAAGTAAGAATGATCTGAAGAAGTTTCTTCCTTGAAATCCCTCCACCCTCCCAACCAATTCATTAAAATCTATATTACACCTTCCTGTGCATCTAGTATGAATCTCTGACCAGGGTAAATTTCTGGCACCTGATTTTCTGTGCCTTATCTTTCCAAGCACATACAGTTCAACTAGTTTCCTTCACGCACACTGCCTCTCAGAATAGCTAAAAAAGTAACTGATATCAGAGACCAAAATAAATGTGCAGGTGAGGAGCACAGGTATTTCAAAGCAACGACAGGATTAAGATCCTATTGGCAGCGATGATACTGGAAAAGATTTTAGTGCATCACTAATAAGAGATACAATAGAATATATAATGAGACAAAAATAAGAACACAAAACAGAGGTCCATGCTTAAATATGTACAGCACAGATGAACTAAATGGTAATACAGCTGTCATAGTCTTACAAAAATATTAGAACCCCAAAGGGGAAATAATGTCTATCACCTAATCAAAGATGTCCAGACACGTGCATGAGCAAGAAAATATTCCCCATACCAAAGGGCAAAATGGACTCAGAAATGACAGATTTTATAAATAGCAGATAAGGGTATTAAAAGTTATTATAACTTTATTACATATGTTAAAAAGATAAAGCAGAGATGAGGGATATGTAAAAAAGAAAAAGAAAGGAAATAAAACTTGAATTCTACAGACAGAAAATACAAGGTCCAAGACAAAAAATATACTAGATGAGACTAAAGTCAGATTAGACAAAGCAGATTAATGAATTTGAGTCCATAGAAACTATCCAAAATTAAGCACAAAGAGAAAATAATAATACTAATTTTTTAAAGTGGAAAAACAGTGAGATGTAGAACAATACCACACAGCCAAACCTGCATACAATTCTTTCAGCTTCTAAATGATTATGGACAGAAAAACGTGAAAAAATGATTGTTGAAAATGTGCTAAACTGAAAGTGATGGCCACCCCCCAGATCCCAGGAAGCTTGTGGGATCATGCAAGGTCATGGGAACACATGCCTGGTGTGGCTTTCGCCATGGTCTACCTTTGCTTTCCTCTAGCCAGTACCTGTCTCTGAAGGGTCTGAAGTCTGGACTCCTGGTGTGGAAGACTCAAGAGTGACATTAGAGGGATTTAGAGAATAGATGAAGTAAGAATGATCTGAAGAAGTTTCTTCCTTGAAATCCCTCCACCCTCCCAACCAATTCATTAAAATCTATATTACACCTTCCTGTGCATCTAGTATGAATCTCTGACCAGGGTAAATTTCTGGCACCTGATTTTCTGTGCCTTATCTTTCCAAGCACATACAGTTCAACTAGTTTCCTTCACGCACACTGCCTCTCAGAATAGCTAAAAAAGTAACTGATATCAGAGACCAAAATAAATGTGCAGGTGAGGAGCACAGGTATTTCAAAGCAACGACAGGATTAAGATCCTATTGGCAGCGATGATACTGGAAAAGATTTTAGTGCATCACTAATAAGAGATACAATAGAATATATAATGAGACAAAAATAAGAACACAAAACAGAGGTCCATGCTTAAATATGTACAGCACAGATGAACTAAATGGTAATACAGCTGTCATAGTCTTACAAAAATATTAGAACCCCAAAGGGGAAATAATGTCTATCACCTAATCAAAGATGTCCAGACACGTGCATGAGCAAGAAAATATTCCCCATACCAAAGGGCAAAATGGACTCAGAAATGACAGATTTTATAAATAGCAGATAAGGGTATTAAAAGTTATTATAACTTTATTACATATGTTAAAAAGATAAAGCAGAGATGAGGGATATGTAAAAAAGAAAAAGAAAGGAAATAAAACTTGAATTCTACAGACAGAAAATACAAGGTCCAAGACAAAAAATATACTAGATGAGACTAAAGTCAGATTAGACAAAGCAGATTAATGAATTTGAGTCCATAGAAACTATCCAAAATTAAGCACAAAGAGAAAATAATAATACTAATTTTTTAAAGTGGAAAAACAGTGAGATGTAGAACAATACCACACAGCCAAACCTGCATACAATTCTTTCAGCTTCTAAATGATTATGGACAGAAAAACGTGAAAAAATGATTGTTGAAAATGTGCTAAACTGGATGAAAGCTACAATCCTATAGATCCGAGAAGCTCTATAAAAATTAAGCAGCAAAAACATTCACAAAAATATCAAGGCATCTTTTAATAAACTCAAATTACTCACTATTTATAGTAGAGAAATTCTTAGAGGTAGTTGGAGGAAAAAAGACACATTTCATACAGAGCAACAAAGACAAAGATGGCAGCAGATTTTTCTTCTGAAATAAGAACACTGTACATACATCTTTAAAACTCTGAATGGAGGGTTCTGTCAACCAAAACCTTATTTTTCAGCAACATTTTCTTTGTAAAGCAAGTGTGACCAAAGGCTTTTTAAGACATACAAAATCGGATGATTTTACTGTCAACAGATGCACTCTATTGGAAAGACACCTTCCATATAGAAGGAAAATGATACTAGAGGAGAGACAGATGTACATATCTCATCTATTTTATTTATTCATGTCTTCTGTCCTGCATGCACTGCCCCAACTGCATCATAACAAACACCACTTGTCCAGAAAAAGACTGGAGATAAACCTTCTCCTGAGGTCTGTCTGTCGACCTCAGTCAATGAGAATCTATGCACCATCCACAGAGCACTCATGCTGCACATCTCAGCCTTGCACTAAGTGGAACACTCACCCACTGCCCACCTTGGAACCTCATATCCTTCATGCAGAAAGAGTTCAATTTGTGCCTGTTAAATTACAAGCTAAGTAAACTGGTAAAGTCAACGTGTAATTTATAATAAATATAAAGTTGCTTTTCTATGATTTCATGGCCTAAAAATATGTATATGGGCTCAGAAGCTTTTGAAATAGCAACATTACAAAGAATGATGACTTTGAACTAGAGTTTCTGTGTCATAAAAGTATTGTATTTCTAGAGCTTTTTATTCTGGTGAGAAACTGAATGTACAAAAAAAAAAAAGATCAAACATATCTTTTTATCTGAGTTTAAAAGGAAACAACAATAGAAAAATTGTGACTCTGTGTTTAAACTTTCCATAATGAGAAACACTGTGTTTCCTAATAAGAACTGAGAATTAGTGTGTTCCTAACCTTAATAAGTCAAAGTTGTTTGCAAAACTTAGTTTTGATGCTGACATTTCAAAACTATCCTACTTAACAGAAGCAAACATTTATTTTTTATGAAGCAGTGCTATATTAAGTCAGAATGTAACTACCTCTTGTAACAAATATCTTCAAATGCATCAGAATTATTAAAAACAAAAATTATTTGCTGCTTTTCACAAGAATAAGCTTAGTACTGTTAAGTTGGTCTCAAACTGATAAGATCAAGGGAATGAAGAAAGTTTATTTAATATACATATTATAAAAGCATTTCAAGGAGTTCTCCATCAAGAATAATATAACTGACTTGATAGCTTAGATGAATGCCTCTGAGACATCTGCCTTGAAATCTCTCCACAGTGTAAGGCCGACTGCTCCGATTCTTTGGAGGTCTGGAGATACAAACAGAAGTGCTATTTTCTTTCATGTTGCTGCTATAATTCATTAATATCTCTTACTTAGTTTAAACACCATTTTCCCCCATAAAAGCAGTATCTGGAAAGTTCCTCATGCTTCTCATCTGGCATACCACAAAAATTCAGGGCACAGGTACCCTGCTTAAGAAGCTCAGTTTCAATGGTGGGGACAACAGACAGGACTCTTGGGCAAAGGTGCGCTTGGTGCTGGCCTTCAGCAGTTTGACACCATTGCGACTACAGACAGCAGGTTGCCTATTAACATCACTTGAAGTGATCGCCAATGACTAGTGTTCAAAAGGATTAGAATCTATGAAATAGGCACACATTAGCAGATGCAGGGAAATGTTAAGGAGAACATGTGAATGTTACTTGCTGAGTTCCAGTTACCTGTCCTCGTAAATTATCTGAAATGTAATTAAAGGAAATACATGTATCCAGAATGATCTAGCCATATTTAAATTGTACTTCAGAGAAGTGAGATTTACACACAGTTATATAAACCAGTCAACCAATTCTTCCATCCCTATAAAAAGTTCTCTTGAAGTGATGAGAAAAGTTTACTTTGGAATTATAAATTATAATTGGGAAGATGCCGAATTTTTACCTATCCCTAAAGTTTTACACTTTTTGAATGGCAATCACATGTCTTTTCCTAAACTGCATTTTTGTAAAACAGTATTTTTATTAAATCTATACTTTTTTATGAGTTTAAACCTTTAGCAGCTAGACATGAGACTAAACAGTTTTATTAACTGTACTTTTAGAACTATGACTATGAAGAAAACTCCTCAGAGTACTTGATGAAAATTCCACCAAAAATCCATTAGGGGGGCTTCCCCTGGTGGTCCAGTGGGTAAGGACACCGCCTTGCAGTGCAAGGGGCGCCGGTTCGAGCCCTGGCCTGGGAAGATCCCACATGCCGCGGAGCGGCTGGACTGATGTGTCCAATCACTGAGCCGGAGCGCCCAGAGCCGGTGCTCTGAGACAACAGACACCACCGCGATGGGAGGCCCACAGGAGACAAAGAACGAAGACTAATGAAAATAGAGAAATGAAGGACCAGTGGAAGTGACCCGCCCACTCCCCTCCCTCCCCAACCCAACCCTCGCCCAAAGTAAATGAATAAATAAATCTTTAAAAAAAAAAATCCATTAGGATTAAGAAATGATAAAATTTATATACACTAGTTGACTTTCTGGTGGTTCAGATAGTAAAGAATCTGCCCGTAATGCAAGAGACCCAAGTTCCTTCCCTGGGTCAGGAAGAGCCCCTGGAGAAGGAAATGGCAACCCACTCCAGTATTCTTGCCTGAAAAATGCCATGGACACAGGAACCTAGCAGGCTATAGTCCACGAGGTCACAAAGACTGAGCATGCACTATTTGGACATTCATTCAAGTAGATAACACAGTGTATGTGTTTGGGTATGTGTGTTTGTGTGTGTGTCCACAGCACACAGAAAGGCAATGACAACAGACACTGAACCAAGACATGAAAGTTGTGAATACATCCTTTCCAACTCCCAAAATCATGACTTGTTTGGTAAAAGGTGGTAATGATATGACTTCTATATCCTCATAATTTCATTCAATAATGGCTGTTAATTTTTGTTAGGAAAATGTAGGAAGTATCTTTTGTTTTCACCTTTTCAAGTTCTTGTTGGGACCCCTGTAACAAGTGAGAGATTGATAAGAGATCAGCATACACATTTACACAATGTAAGTCTGATGTGACACGGGAACTGTCACGAGGATAGCTGTTAAATCTGAGCATTTTGTAAAACAGTATTTTTATTAAATCTATACTTTTTATGAGTTTAAACCTTTAGCAGCTAGACATGAGACTAAACAGTTTTATTAACTGTACTTTTAGAACTATGACTATGAAGAAAACTCCTCAGAGTACTTGATGAAAATTCCACCAAAAATCCATTAGGGGGGCTTCCCCTGGTGGTCCAGTGGGTAAGGACACCGCCTTGCAGTGCAAGGGGCGCCGGTTCGAGCCCTGGCCTGGGAAGATCCCACATGCCGCGGAGCGGCTGGACTGATGTGTCCAATCACTGAGCCGGAGCGCCCAGAGCCGGTGCTCTGAGACAACAGACACCACCGCGATGGGAGGCCCACAGGAGACAAAGAACGAAGACTAATGAAAATAGAGAAATGAAGGACCAGTGGAAGTGACCCGCCCACTCCCCTCCCTCCCCAACCCAACCCTCGCCCAAAGTAAATGAATAAATAAATCTTTAAAAAAAAAAATCCATTAGGATTAAGAAATGATAAAATTTATATACACTAGTTGACTTTCTGGTGGTTCAGATAGTAAAGAATCTGCCCGTAATGCAAGAGACCCAAGTTCCTTCCCTGGGTCAGGAAGAGCCCCTGGAGAAGGAAATGGCAACCCACTCCAGTATTCTTGCCTGAAAAATGCCATGGACACAGGAACCTAGCAGGCTATAGTCCACGAGGTCACAAAGACTGAGCATGCACTATTTGGACATTCATTCAAGTAGATAACACAGTGTATGTGTTTGGGTATGTGTGTTTGTGTGTGTGTGTCCACAGCACACAGAAAGGCAATGACAACAGACACTGAACCAAGACATGAAAGTTGTGAATACATCCTTTCCAACTCCCAAAATCATGACTTGTTTGGTAAAAGGTGGTAATGATATGACTTCTATATCCTCATAATTTCATTCAATAATGGCTGTTAATTTTTGTTAGGAAAATGTAGGAAGTATCTTTTGTTTTCACCTTTTCAAGTTCTTGTTGGGACCCCTGTAACAAGTGAGAGATTGATAAGAGATCAGCATACACATTTACACAATGTAAGTCTGATGTGACACGGGAACTGTCACGAGGATAGCTGTTAAATCTGAGCATTTTTATGCTGGGTTCAATGGAGAGTAGAGTCCTGGGGAGATGTGATAGTTCCAAGATGAGCCAAGGATGGTAAACCAGGGAAACTGTGGGAGTCTGCTCCTTCAGGTCCACTCCATGTCCCTTCTAATTCATGTGGCTCCTCTGCTTCTGCAGGGCAGAAGGTTCCCCTCACATGAGGACTACACGACTGCCATGCGGCAAGGTCACAGGGACCTTCCTGTACCTGCTGTTCTCAGAAACCTTTAGCCTAAAACACCCAACGTGTCAAGGTGCTGGGCTTAGGGGTACCGATCTGAGCCCATCAAAAATAAACTGTTACATGATTTTTTACAAGTGTACTTCTAAATCAATTCTCCTTGACATATAATCTATGGTCAATATGCTATATTTATTTTAGCTCAAATAGTAGATAATTTTTAACACTTCGTTATAATACTTGACTATTTTTAGAGAATTCAATTTACATTTATATTTATTGAGATTATTATTATATCTGTCCTCATATCTCCCAATTTACTATATTTTTTATGTTTCATAACCTACTCTTTTTCTTTTGCATAATTATTATGCTTTTATTTTGTAATTCCCATCCATTATCTTGGAAATTGTATATTATAAACAAAATATACAGCTACCCTTAGTAGCTATACTAGAGATTAAAACAGACATTCTTCATTTATCAACAGTAACACAATAATAATGGGGGACTTTATTATCCCACTCACAGCAATGCACAGATCATCCCGACAGACAACTAATAAGGAAACACAAGCTTTAAATAATACACTGCACCAGTTGCATCTAATTGATATCTACAAGGCATTTTACCCATAAAAATGGATTTCACCTTTTTTCTTAAGGAACATTCTTCAGGACAGATCGCATACTGAGTCACAAATCAAGCCTTGGTAAATTTAAAATCATTTCAAGAATCTCTTCTAATCACAATGCTGTGGGATTAGATATCAACTATAGGAAACAAAAGTATAAAAACACAAACATATAGAGGCTACACAACATGTTTCTGAATAACCAACAGATCACTGAAGAAATAAAAAAAGAAATCAAAATACGCATAGAAACAAATGACATAACATGACTATACAAAACCTACAGGATTTTGTAAAAGCAGTGCTAAAAGGGAAGTTCATAGCAATACAAGTAAACATCAAGAAACATATAAAATAGGGCTTCCCTGGTGCAGTGCAAGGGGCACTGGTTCAGTCCCTGGGCTGGGAAGATTCCACATGTCACAGAATGGCTGGATTGGGAAGATTCCACATGCTGCGGAACGGCTGGACTGGTGTGTCCAATTATGTGCCAGTAATCTGGAGCGCATGCGCCCAGGGCCAATGCTCTGTAATGAGAAAGGCCACTGTGATGGGAGGCCCACACAGGCCAAAGAATAAGGATGGATGAAAATAAACAAATAAATAAATAAATAATAAACAAACCAGTAAAAGAGTCCAAAAATTTATAAAAATATATATAAAACAAACAACCTAACTTTATACTTAAAGCATTGAGAAAAATAAGAACAGAAAACCTCAAAGTTAGTAGAAAGAAAGAAATCATAAAGATCAGAGGAAAAATAAATGAGAAAGAAATGAAGGGGACTATAGCAAAGATCAATAAACTGAAAGTTGATTCTTTGAGATTAACAAAATAGACAAACTGTTAGACTTATCAAGAAAAATAAAGAAGAATGAAATCAATAAAATTAGAAATGAAAAAGGAGAAGTTACAACAGACAACACAGAAATATGAAACATCATAATAGACTACTATGATTAACTATATGCCGATAAAATGTACAACTTGGAAGAAATGGACAAATTCTTAGGAAAGTGTAGCCTTCCAAAACTGAAACAGGAAGAAATAGAAAATCTAAACAGACCAACAGAAATTGAAACTGTAAGAAAATATCTTCCCAAAAGTAAAAACCCAGGACCAGATGGCTTTACAGGTGAATTCTACCAAAAATCTGAAGGAGAGCTAACACCCATCCTGCTCGAACTCTTCCAGAAAATTGCAGATGAAGGAAAACTCCCAAACTCTTTCTATGGGTCACCATCACCCTGACACTGAAACCAAACAAAGATTCCTCAGAAAAAGAAAATATAGGTCAACAGCACTGGCAAACATTGACGCAAAAATGGTCAACCAAATTTTAGCAAACAGAATCCAACATCATATTAAAAAGATCATACATCATGATCAAGTGGGCTTTATCCCAGGGATGCAAGGATTCTTCAATATATACAAATCAATCCATGTGAGACACCATATAAATAAACTGAAAGATTAAAACCCACATGATTATTTTAATAGATGCAGAGAAAGCCTTTGACAAAATTCAACACTCATTTATGATTAAAACTCTCCAGAAAGTAGCCATAGAAGGAACATGGCACAACATAATAAAAGTCATGTGTGGTTGGTAGACAGTCCGCCTTACAGTGCAGGGGGCACCAGTTTGATCCCTGGCCAGGGAAGATCCCATGTGTCATGGAACAGCTGGACCAGTATGTCTGTCCTCAATAGTGAAAAACTGAAAGTATTTTCTCTAATTTCAGGAACAAGACAAGGGTGCCACTCTTACCACTATCATTCAAGGTAGTTTTGGAAGACCTAGCCACAGCAATCAGAGAAGAGAAGAAAAAGAAATAAAATGAATACAGATTGGAAGAGAAGAAATAAAACCCCCTCTGTTCGCAGACGACATGATTCTTTACATAGAAAACACTAAATATGCCACCAGACAATTACTGAGCTAATCAATGAGTATAGTAAAGTCACAGGATATAAAGTTAATACACACAAATCCCTTACATCATACACTAACACTGAAAAATCAGAAAGGGAAATTAAGGAAACAATCCCATTCACCACTGCAACAAAAAGGACAAATTCTTAGGAAAGTGTAGCCTTCCAAAACTGAAACAGGAAGAAATAGAAAATCTAAACAGACCAACAGAAATTGAAACTGTAAGAAAATATCTTCCCAAAAGTAAAAACCCAGGACCAGATGGCTTTACAGGTGAATTCTACCAAAAATCTGAAGGAGAGCTAACACCCATCCTGCTCGAACTCTTCCAGAAAATTGCAGATGAAGGAAAACTCCCAAACTCTTTCTATGGGTCACCATCACCCTGACACTGAAACCAAACAAAGATTCCTCAGAAAAAGAAAATATAGGTCAACAGCACTGGCAAACATTGACGCAAAAATGGTCAACCAAATTTTAGCAAACAGAATCCAACATCATATTAAAAAGATCATACATCATGATCAAGTGGGCTTTATCCCAGGGATGCAAGGATTCTTCAATATATACAAATCAATCCATGTGAGACACCATATAAATAAACTGAAAGATTAAAACCCACATGATTATTTTAATAGATGCAGAGAAAGCCTTTGACAAAATTCAACACTCATTTATGATTAAAACTCTCCAGAAAGTAGCCATAGAAGGAACATGGCACAACATAATAAAAGTCATGTGTGGTTGGTAGACAGTCCGCCTTACAGTGCAGGGGGCACCAGTTTGATCCCTGGCCAGGGAAGATCCCATGTGTCATGGAACAGCTGGACCAGTATGTCTGTCCTCAATAGTGAAAAACTGAAAGTATTTTCTCTAATTTCAGGAACAAGACAAGGGTGCCACTCTTACCACTATCATTCAAGGTAGTTTTGGAAGACCTAGCCACAGCAATCAGAGAAGAGAAGAAAAAGAAATAAAATGAATACAGATTGGAAGAGAAGAAATAAAACCCCCTCTGTTCGCAGACGACATGATTCTTTACATAGAAAACACTAAATATGCCACCAGACAATTACTGAGCTAATCAATGAGTATAGTAAAGTCACAGGATATAAAGTTAATACACACAAATCCCTTACATCATACACTAACACTGAAAAATCAGAAAGGGAAATTAAGGAAACAATCCCATTCACCACTGCAACAAAAAAGAACAAAGTACTTAGGAATAAATCTACCTAAAGAGACAAAAGACCTGTATGCAGAAAAATGTAAGACACCGATGAAAGAAATCAAAGATGACACAGACAGAAATACACCATGTTCTTATATTGGAATAATCAGTATAGTGAAAATGACTATACTATCAAAAGCAACCTACAGACTCAATGCAATCTCTATCAGACTACCAATGGTACTTTTCACAGAAGTAGATCAAGCAATTTCACAATTTGTATGGAAACACAAAAGACCCTGAAATAGCCAAAGCGATCCTGAGAAATAATGAAACTGGAGGATTCATTCTTCCTTACTTCAGACTATTCTATAAAGCTACAGTCATAAAGGCAATATGTTACTGACACAAAAACAGAAATAGACATCAGTGGAACAAAACAGAAAAAGAAGAGATAAATCCACATACCTGTGGACACCTTATCTTTGACAAAAGAGGCATAAATATATAATGGAGGAAAGACAGTCTCTTCAACAAGTGGTGCTAGGAAGAAAACTGATTAACTATGTGTAAAGGAATGAACACCATATACACAAATAAACCCCAAGTGGAAGAAAGATCTCAACATACAACCAGAAACTGTAAGAGGAAAGCATAGGCAGGACATTCTCTGACATAAATCACAGCAAAATCTTCTATGACCCACCTAGAGTAATAAAAATAAAAATAAGCAAGTGAGAGCTAATTAGACTTAAAAGCTTTTGCACAATGAAGGAAACTATAAGCAAGGTGAAAAGACAATCCTCAGAATAGGAGAAAATAATACCAAATAAAACAACTGACAGAGAATTAATCTCCAAAATATACAAGCAGCTCATGTAGCTCAATACCAGAAAAACGAACAATCCAATCAAAACGTGGGCAGCAGACCTAAACAGATATTTCTCCAAAGAAGACATATAGATGGCTAATAAACATGAAAAGATGCTCAACCTCACTATTAGAAATATGCAAATCGAAACCACAATGAAGTATTATCTTGCACTACTCAGAATAGCTGTCATCAAAAAGTCTACAATCAATAAATTCTGGAGAGAGTGTGAAGAAAAGGGAATCCTCTTACACTGCTGGTTGGAATGTAAACTGATGTAACCCCTATGGAGAACAGTATGGAGATTCCTTAAAAAACTAGGAATAAAATTACCACGCAACCCAGCAATCCTACTACTGGGCATATAACCCTTAGGAAACCTGAAATGAAAAAGACAGAAATACACCATGTTCTTATATTGGAATAATCAGTATAGTGAAAATGACTATACTATCAAAAGCAACCTACAGACTCAATGCAATCTCTATCAGACTACCAATGGTACTTTTCACAGAAGTAGATCAAGCAATTTCACAATTTGTATGGAAACACAAAAGACCCTGAAATAGCCAAAGCGATCCTGAGAAATAATGAAACTGGAGGATTCATTCTTCCTTACTTCAGACTATTCTATAAAGCTACAGTCATAAAGGCAATATGTTACTGACACAAAAACAGAAATAGACATCAGTGGAACAAAACAGAAAAAGAAGAGATAAATCCACATACCTGTGGACACCTTATCTTTGACAAAAGAGGCATAAATATATAATGGAGGAAAGACAGTCTCTTCAACAAGTGGTGCTAGGAAGAAAACTGATTAACTATGTGTAAAGGAATGAACACCATATACACAAATAAACCCCAAGTGGAAGAAAGATCTCAACATACAACCAGAAACTGTAAGAGGAAAGCATAGGCAGGACATTCTCTGACATAAATCACAGCAAAATCTTCTATGACCCACCTAGAGTAATAAAAATAAAAATAAGCAAGTGAGAGCTAATTAGACTTAAAAGCTTTTGCACAATGAAGGAAACTATAAGCAAGGTGAAAAGACAATCCTCAGAATAGGAGAAAATAATACCAAATAAAACAACTGACAGAGAATTAATCTCCAAAATATACAAGCAGCTCATGTAGCTCAATACCAGAAAAACGAACAATCCAATCAAAACGTGGGCAGCAGACCTAAACAGATATTTCTCCAAAGAAGACATATAGATGGCTAATAAACATGAAAAGATGCTCAACCTCACTATTAGAAATATGCAAATCGAAACCACAATGAAGTATTATCTTGCACTACTCAGAATAGCTGTCATCAAAAAGTCTACAATCAATAAATTCTGGAGAGAGTGTGAAGAAAAGGGAATCCTCTTACACTGCTGGTTGGAATGTAAACTGATGTAACCCCTATGGAGAACAGTATGGAGATTCCTTAAAAAACTAGGAATAAAATTACCACGCAACCCAGCAATCCTACTACTGGGCATATAACCCTTAGGAAACCTGAAATGAAAAAGACACACGTACCCCAATGTTCACTGCAGCACTATCTACAATAGCTAGGGACATGGAAGCGGCCTAGATGTCCAATGGCAGATGAATGGATAAGGAAGTTGTGGTAGATATACACAGTGGGATGTTACTCAGCTATAAAAAGGAAAGCATTTGACTCAGTTCTAACTAGGTGGATGAACCTAGAGCCTATTATACAGAGAAGTGAGTTAGAAAGAGAAAGACAAATATGTATTAACACATATGTATGGATTCTATAAGGATGGTACTGATGATCCTACCTGCAGGGCAGCAAAGGAGACACAGACATAAAGAACAGACTTTTGGACTCAATGGGAGGACAGGGTGGGATGATTTGAGAGAACAGCACTGAAGCATATATATTATCATATGTAAGACAGACAACTAGTGTGAGTTTAATGTATGAAGCAGGGCACCCAGAGCGGGTGCTCTGTGACAACCTGGAGGGCTGGGCATGGGGGTGGAGGTAGAAGGAGGGTTCAGGATGGAGGGGACACATGCATGCCTATGGTCAATTCATACTGATGATGGCACATGCCACCACAATATTATAATTATCCCCAAATTAAAATAGATAAAATTTAAAAATCTAATGTAAAGTTATTATTTCACCTCTTTCTGACACTCAAAGGTCTTAAAACCCCTGAACCCAGAAGAGCATATATTTTGAATTCTAGTTGTAGTTATATGACCAATTATTCTAAGACAAACTGGACTTTTACAAGGCTATAATCTCCTTGGAACTATGAGTAAAAATTGTTAGTAATGATGCCTTTATCCATTTGACAGGAGAAGGTTTTAGCATTTTGTAATGATTCATTCACCTTCAAGGACATTCCTGGTGAAAACAACACTCTCATGTCAGACACGGGTACTGCTCAACCTCACTATTAGAAATATGCAAATCGAAACCACAATGAAGTATTATCTTGCACTACTCAGAATAGCTGTCATCAAAAAGTCTACAATCAATAAATTCTGGAGAGAGTGAAGAAAAGGGAATCCTCTTACACTGCTGGTTGGAATGTAAACTGATGTAACCCCTATGGAGAACAGTATGGAGATTCCTTAAAAAACTAGGAATAAAATTACCACGCAACCCAGCAATCCTACTACTGGGCATATAACCCTTAGGAAACCTGAAATGAAAAAGACACACGTACCCCAATGTTCACTGCAGCACTATCTACAATAGCTAGGGACATGGAAGCGGCCTAGATGTCCAATGGCAGATGAATGGATAAGGAAGTTGTGGTAGATATACACAGTGGGATGTTACTCAGCTATAAAAAGGAAAGCATTTGACTCAGTTCTAACTAGGTGGATGAACCTAGAGCCTATTATACAGAGAAGTGAGTTAGAAAGAGAAAGACAAATATGTATTAACACATATGTATGGATTCTATAAGGATGGTACTGATGATCCTACCTGCAGGGCAGCAAAGGAGACACAGACATAAAGAACAGACTTTTGGACTCAATGGGAGGACAGGGTGGGATGATTTGAGAGAACAGCACTGAAGCATATATATTATCATATGTAAGACAGACAACTAGTGTGAGTTTAATGTATGAAGCAGGGCACCCAGAGCGGGTGCTCTGTGACAACCTGGAGGGCTGGGCATGGGGGTGGAGGTAGAAGGAGGGTTCAGGATGGAGGGGACACATGCATGCCTATGGTCAATTCATACTGATGATGGCACATGCCACCACAATATTATAATTATCCCCAAATTAAAATAGATAAAATTTAAAAATCTAATGTAAAGTTATTATTTCACCTCTTTCTGACACTCAAAGGTCTTAAAACCCCTGAACCCAGAAGAGCATATATTTTGAATTCTAGTTGTAGTTATATGACCAATTATTCTAAGACAAACTGGACTTTTACAAGGCTATAATCTCCTTGGAACTATGAGTAAAAATTGTTAGTAATGATGCCTTTATCCATTTGACAGGAGAAGGTTTTAGCATTTTGTAATGATTCATTCACCTTCAAGGACATTCCTGGTGAAAACAACACTCTCATGTCAGACACGGGTACTGCTTATCACTGATTTTTAGAAGACACAGACCATCATCACGCTCCTCACTTCTTTCCAAATTCATACCAGAACTCCTCAATACACATCAAGTCTTTTTTTTTTTGTTTTATTTTTGCCTCCTTATTTTCCAACAACTTGTAGAATAAGCCCAGTAGATGAAGGTAGGTAAATAACAGAACACAGATTCCATTCCTGCCCTCAGTTCCCTAATCTGGTCCCGACGTTTCTCAAAGAGGAGAAATTTGGGCTCTCAGCTTCACACAGCTCCTGATGTCTCAGTGTTACCCTGATTATAAGAGGAGACTCAGGAGTCTGTGCCGTGAAAAGTGCTTTCTCCCAGCGTCCTCCCCACCCCTTATCTAGACCTAAAGAGCACAATGCATAAAAACAGAACTTGTTCACTATAACAGCTTTGTTTTCATCTAGGCCTTTGCTTAAGTCCTTGGTTTCTTGCAAGAGGTGGAAAGGCATTGATGTTAGAGAAGAAAGCAGAGCAGCCTCTCTGGCTAGCACAGAGAGGGCCACACACTTGGGGACTTATCTCTCTCTTGTCCTTATTTCAAAAACATGAATACAATCATTAATCCTCTGAAAACATCAAATGTGGAAGTTAGAGCCCACCTCTGATCCCTGGCCATCCTGGACTTCCCCAGGCCACCTCATGTCCATCTGTTCCTCGTCACTGGAGGACAGAGCTTGGCCCCTCATGTTGTGACTCTGAAATGTTCACTCGGACCTTCACTCCCCAGATGCTAGCTAAGGAGATGGTGAATGAACACTATACATTCAAAATGTGAACACATGTATGGAAATTTAAAATGCTTTCTTAAATTTAAAATATTTTTTAAAAGCAAAACACCGAGAACATGCTTTCAAAGTTTGCAGCTACTTGTTGCTATGTCCCTTATTACGCAGGGTGGACATCTTTCATGCTAGCACTGTAATGAGTGAATAGAAGCAGTCACGTGACCCCTGAAATTGTGACCCCCAAGGGAGGAGTGACTGGACAGAAGGAACACGAGAGAGTGCTGTCTTCCTTTACTCCCCAAATGACAGGACGCTGAGTTTATGATTGCAGGTCACTTGTCTGAAAGCACATCAGGCTATAACAATACACCACCACCACCTGCTGAGGACAGGAAGCCTCCTTAACACCAGAAGAAAGGCAGAGGATAAGCAGAGGGAGCTCTTGCCCAGGACTACACCAGGACGCTTTTTTTGTTTTATTTTCCAACAACTTGTAGAATAAGCCCAGTAGATGAAGGTAGGTAAATAACAGAACACAGATTCCATTCCTGCCCTCAGTTCCCTAATCTGGTCCCGACGTTTCTCAAAGAGGAGAAATTTGGGCTCTCAGCTTCACACAGCTCCTGATGTCTCAGTGTTACCCTGATTATAAGAGGAGACTCAGGAGTCTGTGCCGTGAAAAGTGCTTTCTCCCAGCGTCCTCCCCACCCCTTATCTAGACCTAAAGAGCACAATGCATAAAAACAGAACTTGTTCACTATAACAGCTTTGTTTTCATCTAGGCCTTTGCTTAAGTCCTTGGTTTCTTGCAAGAGGTGGAAAGGCATTGATGTTAGAGAAGAAAGCAGAGCAGCCTCTCTGGCTAGCACAGAGAGGGCCACACACTTGGGGACTTATCTCTCTCTTGTCCTTATTTCAAAAACATGAATACAATCATTAATCCTCTGAAAACATCAAATGTGGAAGTTAGAGCCCACCTCTGATCCCTGGCCATCCTGGACTTCCCCAGGCCACCTCATGTCCATCTGTTCCTCGTCACTGGAGGACAGAGCTTGGCCCCTCATGTTGTGACTCTGAAATGTTCACTCGGACCTTCACTCCCCAGATGCTAGCTAAGGAGATGGTGAATGAACACTATACATTCAAAATGTGAACACATGTATGGAAATTTAAAATGCTTTCTTAAATTTAAAATATTTTTTAAAAGCAAAACACCGAGAACATGCTTTCAAAGTTTGCAGCTACTTGTTGCTATGTCCCTTATTACGCAGGGTGGACATCTTTCATGCTAGCACTGTAATGAGTGAATAGAAGCAGTCACGTGACCCCTGAAATTGTGACCCCCAAGGGAGGAGTGACTGGACAGAAGGAACACGAGAGAGTGCTGTCTTCCTTTACTCCCCAAATGACAGGACGCTGAGTTTATGATTGCAGGTCACTTGTCTGAAAGCACATCAGGCTATAACAATACACCACCACCACCTGCTGAGGACAGGAAGCCTCCTTAACACCAGAAGAAAGGCAGAGGATAAGCAGAGGGAGCTCTTGCCCAGGACTACACCAGGGAGTAGGTGTGGGAACCTCTTCTTCACGAATGCCATCAGAGTGGAAGATAAAGAATGAGGCATATTAAATATTGCTAATGTCTGAGACAGGCCAATCCCACTGTCTAAACAAGCTTGTTTCAATCCCAAGTATTGGGTCTTAGTTCCTGTATGGGTAAGGAAGCTAATCTTGGGCACCTAACTAGGGTTCCCCTCTTGAATAGGGGGCACATTGTGACTGCTGTATAATAAATGTGAGGAGTGACCTTATGATGTGTTGATTCTGTGATCACACAGTATTTTCCTATTTTTTTCTTAGATTCACATTGCTGCTAATTCCAGAGGTCTTTATCTGAGCACTCACAATGACTCGTGGAGACTGGTTAAAGACTGGCTAATACTATCCCAAATGCCTGGCAAGAAAGGATTCACCACCAAACTGTTTTTACGCTAGAGATTCCCCTTCCTGAAGAAATGCAAGGAAATATTTTTGAAAAGGAATGTCCCTGTTTCTATTACAGAAATCTTTTTGCCTAATTTATTTCTATTTGTTTTAGTTAGGTTCAAGCTTAGCTCTGTAAGACAGGGGTATTTTTTTCTTCTAAGGCACTAGTTTCTGAAAGAACAAAGTATGATTTTAGTAAACGTTTAGTAAAGGAACAGATCAATGAATAAAATATGTTTCCTGTTTTTTTCACAGAGCATTTTTATCCTAATTTTTATTAGTTCTGTAATGATGCTCTTAGGATTCAATTTCTTCTTGAGTAGCTGCAGAATTTCATTTTCCATTAAAACATTTATTGTTTAATTATACACAGATTCTTCCATGCTGAGGCCTGATTTTAGAAATTACTTCAGAAATAACTCTTGAAACTCTAAATAGGTAATATTTCGGAGTGCTGTCTTCCTTTACTCCCCAAATTGCCCCAGGAACGCCGGGACTCCCAAATGACAGGACGCTGAGTTTATGATTGCAGGTCACTTGTCTGAAAGCACATCAGGCTATAACAATACACCACCACCACCTGCTGAGGACAGGAAGCCTCCTTAACACCAGAAGAAAGGCAGAGGATAAGCAGAGGGAGCTCTTGCCCAGGACTACACCAGGGAGTAGGTGTGGGAACCTCTTCTTCACGAATGCCATCAGAGTGGAAGATAAAGAATGAGGCATATTAAATATTGCTAATGTCTGAGACAGGCCAATCCCACTGTCTAAACAAGCTTGTTTCAATCCCAAGTATTGGGTCTTAGTTCCTGTATGGGTAAGGAAGCTAATCTTGGGCACCTAACTAGGGTTCCCCTCTTGAATAGGGGGCACATTGTGACTGCTGTATAATAAATGTGAGGAGGACCTTATGATGTGTTGATTCTGTGATCACACAGTATTTTCCTATTTTTTTCTTAGATTCACATTGCTGCTAATTCCAGAGGTCTTTATCTGAGCACTCACAATGACTCGTGGAGACTGGTTAAAGACTGGCTAATACTATCCCAAATGCCTGGCAAGAAAGGATTCACCACCAAACTGTTTTTACGCTAGAGATTCCCCTTCCTGAAGAAATGCAAGGAAATATTTTTGAAAAGGAATGTCCCTGTTTCTATTACAGAAATCTTTTTGCCTAATTTATTTCTATTTGTTTTAGTTAGGTTCAAGCTTAGCTCTGTAAGACAGGGGTATTTTTTTCTTCTAAGGCACTAGTTTCTGAAAGAACAAAGTATGATTTTAGTAAACGTTTAGTAAAGGAACAGATCAATGAATAAAATATGTTTCCTGTTTTTTTCACAGAGCATTTTTATCCTAATTTTTATTAGTTCTGTAATGATGCTCTTAGGATTCAATTTCTTCTTGAGTAGCTGCAGAATTTCATTTTCCATTAAAACATTTATTGTTTAATTATACACAGATTCTTCCATGCTGAGGCCTGATTTTAGAAATTACTTCAGAAATAACTCTTGAAACTCTAAATAGGTAAATAGGGAAATTTATCATTTTCAGTCTCTTTAATTATTTATGAAACATTTCTAATTCCTCAGTTTGCCTTTACCCAATCTGACATTACCCACTACCTGAAATCATTTACCATCTTACAAAGTCAGGATTGAATTAAAAGGTATGATAATAAGGGGCATAACAAAGGCTTTTAAAATTTGGAATCTCCCAAAAGCCCCCTCTCTCATAGAACACCTGGCAAATACACACACTGGCACGGACCAGAATCCAGCTCTGACTGACACAGAGCCCCAAACCCCCTCAGCCAGCAGCAACCTTCTCAGGATGACAAGGCTAACTCATCCCCTCACTGGGGAGGATGTCTCTACATCTCCAGCTGTCAATCACTATGCAGTTGGGCATTTTGCACAGATGGTGGTACGACCCAGGATAAAAGCAGTGATGCTTTCCAAACGTGTTTTCCTAATTTGGTTTTGATGTTGTGCTGTGAGCTTGCATGTCTCCTTGGGGACTGTCATATTTCCACCTTTGGAAGGCTTTCCCATATGCTTTCTGTTTTGTTTGCCTTGTTTTCATAATATGATTTTCCTTTTGCTTTGTGAAAGGCAAACATGAAAAGTCTCAGTAGTTTTCATGCCTTCTCATTCACCTGTACACCAAGAAGCTATAGGAAAGCCTACCATTATCATGAGACGTCTCCATAGGAGATTTTAGATAGTGGAAGATCACAAAATGGACTAATACAGCATGTATTTCTTAAAAAAAAAATTAGGGATTCCCTGGTGGTCCAGTGGGAAAGGACACTGCCTTGTAGTGCAAGGGGCACCGGTTTGATCCCTGGCCTGGGAAGATCTCACGTGCCGCGGAGTGGCTGGACCCATGTGTCCAACTACTGAGCTGGAGCTCTGGAGCGCATGTGCCCAGAGCCAGCGCTCTGCAGCAACAGTGGCCACTGCGATGGGAGGCCCACAGGAGCCAAAGAACAAAGACGGATTAAAATAAATAAATGAAAGACCAACAGAAGTGGCCAAAAAAAAAAAAATTTAAAGGAGTAACATTTTTAACTGGAGGCTTACCAACAAGTTTAATTACAAAAAGACAAAGATAAAACTGATTTTTATACCTCAAACATTCTCTTGAGTTTGCCTCTTGAATAATCTCCTTTGTAAGCCCTTTCTTAGGGGATGAAGATATAAAACTGTAACATTTCAATCATATTTTCCATATTTGATACAAATGTATGTAACATACAAATTTAAGCATCTGAGTTTCTAAAGCTTTCCATATGGTCATTCACTAATTCAGCAGACATTTTTTGAAAACAAATATTCCAGGTATAGCTAAGAGGACCAAAATTCAACTATGCAAATTTCTCACTTGTTAGGAGCACAAGCTTAATAAAGAGGGTAGTTTTACAGAGAGATATTTATACACAAAATCTTGAACTAAGAGAATTTGATGTGGAGGAAATGAGCAGACTGAGATCACTGCTCGTCTGGAGACATGACTGGGAAGAAGGAGGCACAGCAGTGCCATTTCTTTCCAGTACAGTCACTGTCCTTCTCTGTTTGTATAACAACAACATCTAAGACTGACTTCCTTTTTTGGACTTTCTCATCCATTGTAAATCTTTAAATAGAAATAAAGAACAGATGTTATTGTGGTTTTGCGTGCCAATATGTATACACATAAAAACTCTCTTAGCCTCTCAAAAGACACCTAAGATGAATACACAGCCCTTTCACATGATGTATCCTACTCACTACATATCAAGCATAGAACTAAATTAATGGGAGTCTTACACAGTGTGTTTCTATGTAGAAAAATCAGAAAAGGATGGGATTAGGAAAGTAATTAGAGACGTCTCCATAGGAGATTTTAGATAGTGGAAGATCACAAAATGGACTAATACAGCATGTATTTCTTAAAAAAAAAATTAGGGATTCCCTGGTGGTCCAGTGGGAAAGGACACTGCCTTGTAGTGCAAGGGGCACCGGTTTGATCCCTGGCCTGGGAAGATCTCACGTGCCGCGGAGTGGCTGGACCCATGTGTCCAACTACTGAGCTGGAGCTCTGGAGCGCATGTGCCCAGAGCCAGCGCTCTGCAGCAACAGTGGCCACTGCGATGGGAGGCCCACAGGAGCCAAAGAACAAAGACGGATTAAAATAAATAAATGAAAGACCAACAGAAGTGGCCAAAAAAAAAAAAATTTAAAGGAGTAACATTTTTAACTGGAGGCTTACCAACAAGTTTAATTACAAAAAGACAAAGATAAAACTGATTTTTATACCTCAAACATTCTCTTGAGTTTGCCTCTTGAATAATCTCCTTTGTAAGCCCTTTCTTAGGGGATGAAGATATAAAACTGTAACATTTCAATCATATTTTCCATATTTGATACAAATGTATGTAACATACAAATTTAAGCATCTGAGTTTCTAAAGCTTTCCATATGGTCATTCACTAATTCAGCAGACATTTTTTGAAAACAAATATTCCAGGTATAGCTAAGAGGACCAAAATTCAACTATGCAAATTTCTCACTTGTTAGGAGCACAAGCTTAATAAAGAGGGTAGTTTTACAGAGAGATATTTATACACAAAATCTTGAACTAAGAGAATTTGATGTGGAGGAAATGAGCAGACTGAGATCACTGCTCGTCTGGAGACATGACTGGGAAGAAGGAGGCACAGCAGTGCCATTTCTTTCCAGTACAGTCACTGTCCTTCTCTGTTTGTATAACAACAACATCTAAGACTGACTTCCTTTTTTGGACTTTCTCATCCATTGTAAATCTTTAAATAGAAATAAAGAACAGATGTTATTGTGGTTTTGCGTGCCAATATGTATACACATAAAAACTCTCTTAGCCTCTCAAAAGACACCTAAGATGAATACACAGCCCTTTCACATGATGTATCCTACTCACTACATATCAAGCATAGAACTAAATTAATGGGAGTCTTACACAGTGTGTTTCTATGTAGAAAAATCAGAAAAGGATGGGATAGAACCAGGAAACAATAAACCCATACATTCTGGATTTAAAACCAGAATTTTATAAACAAATGGTACTTCTTCCATCACATCAAAGGCTCTTCAGAGCCCTCTCCCCATCCCTCACCATGTCCTGGAGCAGGCTCCTCATCTGTAGCCCACAGGATCTTACACTCCCGCCCCCACATCCCCATTCAAGGTTGCTAGAGACCCTGAAAGCTCAGCAGTCCCAGGATGGCCTTTTCTCCAGGTCTTCAGGACTTAACTACAACAGAGCATCTTTCCTTCAAACCAATCTCCCTGAAACACATGTATGACATCGCATCTCCTATTATAAATCCATGAATAGGTCTCTCCAAAATTTCACCAAGAGAATGCTCTCCTGATCTTCCTCCAGCTCTTATTTTCGGAAGTTAAATTCCTCTCCTTACTCCAGGCAAAAGCCACCAAAGACAAACCATGCCATATACATTTGACTCAATACCATCTTAATTCAGCGAGAGTTTGAAAAAACAAAAAGACTATGCAGCCAGCCTATGAATCCCCTGCATAAGAAATACCTGAGGAGGTTTCTATGTGTGTCAGAAACGTTTTGAGTTTCCTGAGCCATCTTCAAGGTTAAGTTTAAATGCTACTTCTTACTGGAGGCTCCCACTGATCCCTATTTCCCACCAAAATCAACTATTCACCCCCGTGTAGTCTCACGAGGACACTGCTGCACACTTGTCCAAGCTCAGCAGTATGTATCTATTAATGTATTTTTCAATTCACTAGACAAAAAAATTGATAGAGAAGCTCCTAAATAAATGTTATTGGATCAAATGTGCTGTTTATCTACAACTGTACTATGTACAAAAGCACATTTCATAATATATTTATAATCATTTTGAGAAAAATTTAATATAGGAGATTGCTTTAACAATCTGTCAAAGGAAATTTATTTTATTTTCCAATCTTATGAATTCTGATTCTAATAAAATTATGAAAAGAGACATATTTAGAGTTTGAAATTTTTTCTTTCAAATATTTAACACTTGTAGATGCAGACAAAATCTAACTGGTGTCATTTAGTAATAGGACTTCTCAGCCTGTGGGCTGCTCTCCCAGTGGCCCCTTCTGTGTTGCCTGGCTCATACTGCAGAAGCTTAGGATGAGTATGCATTGTGCTTTAATGAGCACAGGAGGGCCCCACAGAGGAACACCTCTCCTGTACTCCAAGTGGTACCATGCCTTCCAGAGAGAGCTGCTAATACATTCCAAACTTTGGATTTTACTCTTTTCCTAAAATAGTTTTGGAAATATTCTTTGCAAGAATCATCTTTCCTTCTCTATCTGGGAGCCTGAACAGTGAGCCCTATGGTAGCTGCCACATTTCTTATGGGGCATTTTGGAATGTTCTTTGCATAATATTCGGAGATTTGCACTTGGGCTTAACTGTGTTCTGTGGCTCCTGGGCACAGGATCTTTGCAATAATTCCATCTTGGACCAGAAGACAAGAGGGAACATGCATCTATCATCTGCAGCGATGGAAAAACAGAGGAGAGAAATATGAAAACAGAGACACAGCTGCCTGCCACAGGGGGCGGTTTCAGTTAGACAGCTGCCAACGTGGTGAGGGAAGCCTTGCTGTGTTTTCAGGTGGGCGTCCTTCAGGCAAAGTGGGCTTTGTTTGGGATTAGTGTTATCATCAGACCCTTAAGCCCTGCAGGAATTAATAATTCAGCAGGGGATTCAACTGCAGTTTTCTGGTTCCAGTGCTGTTTTTTCGGTGGGTTTTCTATGGGTCTAGGCATCTTTCATCCCAGTGAAGGGATTAAGAATTCTCTTGGGGGGATTTTCTAACCGGAAATTAAACTCACCCACTGTCTCCCTCAGCACTCTGGCATACCAACCGCTCTGCTCCAAGCCCTCGCTTGTCCAGATGACCTTCCACAGCCTCCCATCCGTCTGGTGGCCAGGAAGCCCCGGATGGTATGGGTGCTGTACGCTTCCCGTCACTCGCAGTGGCACAAATAAAGACAGCTTCTGAGGCTCTGAAAGCCTGCTGCTTAAGGCACGGTTTGTGTTATTTTCCACACCTAGAGTCAGAAGGGCAGAACTCTTAGATTTTCTAATCGGAGATGGCAGGGCTGGCCCTGCCTCCAGACAGCCAGATTCAGAGGCCTGTGATGAGTCACCAGTGTTGACTGCATTTGCTAGGCTAAAATTTAACACAGGTTTTATTCACGTGATGGGAAAAGGGTGGATGGCACCCAGTGGCCCCTTCTGTGTTGCCTGGCTCATACTGCAGAAGCTTAGGATGAGTATGCATTGTGCTTTAATGAGCACAGGAGGGCCCCACAGAGGAACACCTCTCCTGTACTCCAAGTGGTACCATGCCTTCCAGAGAGAGCTGCTAATACATTCCAAACTTTGGATTTTACTCTTTTCCTAAAATAGTTTTGGAAATATTCTTTGCAAGAATCATCTTTCCTTCTCTATCTGGGAGCCTGAACAGTGAGCCCTATGGTAGCTGCCACATTTCTTATGGGGCATTTTGGAATGTTCTTTGCATAATATTCGGAGATTTGCACTTGGGCTTAACTGTGTTCTGTGGCTCCTGGGCACAGGATCTTTGCAATAATTCCATCTTGGACCAGAAGACAAGAGGGAACATGCATCTATCATCTGCAGCGATGGAAAAACAGAGGAGAGAAATATGAAAACAGAGACACAGCTGCCTGCCACAGGGGGCGGTTTCAGTTAGACAGCTGCCAACGTGGTGAGGGAAGCCTTGCTGTGTTTTCAGGTGGGCGTCCTTCAGGCAAAGTGGGCTTTGTTTGGGATTAGTGTTATCATCAGACCCCTTAAGCCCTGCAGGGGAATTAATAATTCAGCAGGGGATTCAACTGCAGTTTTCTGGTTCCAGTGCTGTTTTTTCGGTGGGTTTTCTATGGGTCTAGGCATCTTTCATCCCAGTGAAGGGATTAAGAATTCTCTTGGGGAGATTTTCTAACCGGAAATTAAACTCACCCACTGTCTCCCTCAGCACTCTGGCATACCAACCGCTCTGCTCCAAGCCCTCGCTTGTCCAGATGACCTTCCACAGCCTCCCATCCGTCTGGTGGCCAGGAAGCCCCGGATGGTATGGGTGCTGTACGCTTCCCGTCACTCGCAGTGGCACAAATAAAGACAGCTTCTGAGGCTCTGAAAGCCTGCTGCTTAAGGCACGGTTTGTGTTATTTTCCACACCTAGAGTCAGAAGGGCAGAACTCTTAGATTTTCTAATCGGAGATGGCAGGGCTGGCCCTGCCTCCAGACAGCCAGATTCAGAGGCCTGTGATGAGTCACCAGTGTTGACTGCATTTGCTAGGCTAAAATTTAACACAGGTTTTATTCACGTGATGGGAAAAGGGTGGATGGCAGCTCCAAACCCAACATGCCAACGGAGCAACACTGAGCCTCTGACAGGTTCAGCAGGAACCCCAGAAGAAGCTATCACTGTATTACACAGAGAAAGGAATCATGAATAGGTCAGTGATAAGGCCTCAGATCATGTTCTGTATCACCATGACTTCGGGAGGAGTAGAGATCTCCCTCACAAAGCTGACAGTACTGTTAGGGGTCAAGCACTTTGATTACAGAAAGGGGTGGCAAAAAAGGGGCAAATTTCAACTGTAACAACATAAGGTCATGAGTCATTTCAATGACACTCTACAAGTGCCCAGAACTTTTCCACAGATTTGAATATGTATCACCATGTCTGCTCCTCAGGACAGTTTTATAAAAGAGAAAAATTATTTTCTCTTCTACAGCGCAGTTTTTTATTTTACAGTGCAGTTGGGTCTCGGGGTATGAAGCTAACACAGGGATACACATCTACTGCAGTGGCAATCAGGACTTTTAGTGTTCATTTCAGGTTTATAGATACAGCAATGTATTGAACTTCAAACTCTAGCTTTTTCACAAAGCCTGTTACAACGTTTAAAAACTTAATCCACTTAGCTGAATAAAATTTATACATATACATACTCACACATTTTTTATATATTTATACATTGAATGCAGCAAAACTGATTATATATATATATATTACATATATATATTAACATACATATATAGGAACTATGCAGAGCAGGCTCACTTTGATAATCATATACATTTTTCTAGACATTCAGCCTCAAATTAAAATCTAATCTATTATTGCTTTTACTGTCTTGTAATTTTTCAGAGAATTTGTACAATATATTCCTTTGGGTTCTACTAACACACCCCACATGTACTATGCGTCCATGTATGCAGCATCCTGCTGACAACTTTATTCCACTCTTACTCGGCTACTTCTGGAGATGAAGAGTCTCCTTCAGCACACAGTTTACCATGAAACCCACGCTGGCGTCTGGAGGTCTTCCAGCGCTGAGTGACTTCTGTTATGTCCCCACAGTACCTGCGTCTGTCTTCACTCCACGTCTGGCCACTGGCTGATGTCTTGCTCATGCTGCCCTTTATTACTACTCAGACCTGCTGCCCAGGGTCTGCACAGCTCACACTCACTGCTGGAAGTTAGGCTGCTTTCAAACAACTGAAGAAGCCTTTTCAGAGACTCTGTTTCAAGGAAGTTTTACTTTTAATCCCACATACTTCTATCTTCAATTATCAGTAATTTTCTCATGACCAAGTCTAGATCATGCTTGAAGCTTGATACTACACTTGGCAAACTATTTTTAAAGAGGTCTTGGAAATCTGATTAGGATATCCAAAGCTTCCCCAGAAATCAGAAAGCATATTGTGATATCTTCATATATATACATACATACATACATACAGACACACACACACACACATATCTATTTTGTCGTTCTTCAGTTGCTAAGTTGTTTCTGACTCTTGTGACCCCATTGACTGTCACCTGCCAGGCTCTTTTGTCCATGGAATTTCCCAGGCAAGAATACTGGAGTGGATTACCATTTCTTCCTTCAAGGAATCTTCCCAACCCAGGGGTCAAACTTGCTTCTGTGGCATCTCCTGCACTGCTAGCATATTCTTTACCGCTGAGCCACCAGGGAAGCCACATACATATATACATTAAATATATGTATATATACATATACATACATTTCTTTAAATATATGAATTTCATCATATATTTAAAGAATTAACTCTATAAACTGTTCCAAAAAATTGAAGAATGGAAAACTTCCAAAATAATTTTATGAGGCCAGCTTTACCCTGATACTAAAGCCAGACAGAGACATCAAAGAAAAGAACACTATAGGCCATATCCTTGATGAATACAGATGCAAAGTTCTCAACACAACACTAGCAAACCAAATTCAATAGCATATTAAAAAGGATCCTACACCATGACCAGTGATTTCACTCCTGAGATGCAATGATGATTCAACATATGAGAATTAATCAATCAATAGGATGAACTACATTAGCAGAATGGAAATTAAGGTCATATGATTATCTCTATCAATGCAGAAAAGCATTTGATAGGATTCAACATCATTTTATGATAAAAAGTCTTAAGAAGTTAGGAATAGAGGGTAATCACCTCAACATAACAAAGGTCATACATGAAAAGCCATAGCTGACATCGTATTCCACAATGAAACCCCACACGATTTTCCTTGGGGATTAAAAGTTTCCCAAGAGAAACCTTTCACAGTACTTCTGATCTTCAAGGTTATCAGTTTTACTTTTAATCCCACATACTTCTATCTTCAATTATCAGTAATTTTCTCATGACCAAGTCTAGATCATGCTTGAAGCTTGATACTACACTTGGCAAACTATTTTTAAAGAGGTCTTGGAAATCTGATTAGGATATCCAAAGCTTCCCCAGAAATCAGAAAGCATATTGTGATATCTTCATATATATACATACATACATACATACAGACACACACACACACACATATCTATTTTGTCGTTCTTCAGTTGCTAAGTTGTTTCTGACTCTTGTGACCCCATTGACTGTCACCTGCCAGGCTCTTTTGTCCATGGAATTTCCCAGGCAAGAATACTGGAGTGGATTACCATTTCTTCCTTCAAGGAATCTTCCCAACCCAGGGGTCAAACTTGCTTCTGTGGCATCTCCTGCACTGCTAGCATATTCTTTACCGCTGAGCCACCAGGGAAGCCACATACATATATACATTAAATATATGTATATATACATATACATACATTTCTTTAAATATATGAATTTCATCATATATTTAAAGAATTAACTCTATAAACTGTTCCAAAAAATTGAAGAATGGAAAACTTCCAAAATAATTTTATGAGGCCAGCTTTACCCTGATACTAAAGCCAGACAGAGACATCAAAGAAAAGAACACTATAGGCCATATCCTTGATGAATACAGATGCAAAGTTCTCAACACAACACTAGCAAACCAAATTCAATAGCATATTAAAAAGGATCCTACACCATGACCAGTGATTTCACTCCTGAGATGCAATGATGATTCAACATATGAGAATTAATCAATCAATAGGATGAACTACATTAGCAGAATGGAAATTAAGGTCATATGATTATCTCTATCAATGCAGAAAAGCATTTGATAGGATTCAACATCATTTTATGATAAAAAGTCTTAAGAAGTTAGGAATAGAGGGTAATCACCTCAACATAACAAAGGTCATACATGAAAAGCCATAGCTGACATCGTATTCCACAATGAAACCCCACACGATTTTCCTTCAAAACCAAGAGAAAGGCATCTAAGTAAAGTGACTCCTTACCTATCAAAATGGAGCAGGGCAAGGAAAAGACTTTTTAAAGTGCCACTCTTCAGAGATACCCCACCTTTGTTTTGGCCATCACTACAAACTGATGACAAGACCTAAAAGTCCCACTAATACTCTGGGATATTTTTTAATTCACCAGGGCAATAAAGCCTTTATAGCTCCTGTGTTAAAGGCTGAGAGTCTAAACTGTGGCATTTTAGTGATGGCTGGATTTGACACTTGGCATTAGCGTCAAAACACAAATATTATAAGACAAATGACATCTTGAAAGTCCAAGCCATAAACACATAGCCAGTTTTCAAACTAAGATAAAAGCAAAAAGAAAAACTGTTTAAATTCATTTCCCTGGTTACGAAAAATGAAGTCCCAAAGTTGTGAAAAGTACAGAATGGAAGCACTGCCATGAAGAATGACCATGCACTTTTCATTTGAAAGATTAATGCCAAGGTCCCAAGGAGATCATTCCATTTTAGAACTGACATAAAACTTCACCCACCTTCTGGCATTATTTTACTATGTTCTGTGAGAGAACCTTATTCAGAGACCTTGATCTCTCCTGTTTACTAACATCCAGTTATATGTCTTCTGTTCTTTTCAAACTTCAACTCCAAAGCCCTGTTTTTCAATTCCTCCCCAACCTACCTTTCGGGATAGTCTTCTCTTCACTTGTTAAGATGTCCTCCTTAGGATTCTGAAATCTAGAGCCTCTTTATTTCAGGCTTGCCAGCATTTCTCATCTTCCTTATGTCTGAGGGAACCTTGCTCATAAACACTCTACCTGCTCAACTCTTCCATAAACTTCCTTAATATTTCAGTATTTGCTAAGGCCTCTGAGAGGGTCCCTAAAAGATGGACCATTTTTCATGAACTCTTTACAGAATAAGCTGTAAAATGCATCACGTGAATACAGAAGTACCCAAATCAACATCATGACTCATTGTGGTGTAGTTACTTCTGTTAGAAATATGTCCATGCTGATATGAATTTCGAGTTTGCAAGTTTAGGTCAACATCATTGTTGATGATAAAAAGTCTTAAGAAGTTAGGAATAGAGGGTAATCACCTCAACATAACAAAGGTCATACATGAAAAGCCATAGCTGACATCGTATTCCACAATGAAACCCCACACGATTTTCCTTCAAAACCAAGAGAAAGGCATCTAAGTAAAGTGACTCCTTACCTATCAAAATGGAGCAGGGCAAGGAAAAGACTTTTTAAAGTGCCACTCTTCAGAGATACCCCACCTTTGTTTTGGCCATCACTACAAACTGATGACAAGACCTAAAAGTCCCACTAATACTCTGGGATATTTTTTAATTCACCAGGGCAATAAAGCCTTTATAGCTCCTGTGTTAAAGGCTGAGAGTCTAAACTGTGGCATTTTAGTGATGGCTGGATTTGACACTTGGCATTAGCGTCAAAACACAAATATTATAAGACAAATGACATCTTGAAAGTCCAAGCCATAAACACATAGCCAGTTTTCAAACTAAGATAAAAGCAAAAGAAAAACTGTTTAAATTCATTTCCCTGGTTACGAAAAATGAAGTCCCAAAGTTGTGAAAAGTACAGAATGGAAGCACTGCCATGAAGAATGACCATGCACTTTTCATTTGAAAGATTAATGCCAAGGTCCCAAGGAGATCATTCCATTTTAGAACTGACATAAAACTTCACCCACCTTCTGGCATTATTTTACTATGTTCTGTGAGAGAACCTTATTCAGAGACCTTGATCTCTCCTGTTTACTAACATCCAGTTATATGTCTTCTGTTCTTTTCAAACTTCAACTCCAAAGCCCTGTTTTTCAATTCCTCCCCAACCTACCTTTCGGGATAGTCTTCTCTTCACTTGTTAAGATGTCCTCCTTAGGATTCTGAAATCTAGAGCCTCTTTATTTCAGGCTTGCCAGCATTTCTCATCTTCCTTATGTCTGAGGGAACCTTGCTCATAAACACTCTACCTGCTCAACTCTTCCATAAACTTCCTTAATATTTCAGTATTTGCTAAGGCCTCTGAGAGGGTCCCTAAAAGATGGACCATTTTTCATGAACTCTTTACAGAATAAGCTGTAAAATGCATCACGTGAATACAGAAGTACCCAAATCAACATCATGACTCATTGTGGTGTAGTTACTTCTGTTAGAAATATGTCCATGCTGATATGAATTTCGAGTTTGCAAGTTTATCACTATTTCTACTGGGCTGGACCAAGGCGAGCTTTCTCCAAAAGCTGAGGACCTCCCCACAACATACAGACAATGTATGGTTCAGGTTTGCTGATGACGAGAGCATGCACCTTCTGTGGACAACACGGTTCCTGATAAAGGAAGGATGAAGCCAAGCTGTACACACTCGGTGACTCTTACGAGAAGCATCCATCAGCTATTCCATTCCCCTCTTCCAGAAGATGGAGTTAATAAAGGGCAGAGAGATGCCAGGAAACACCTTGAGGACACGCACACAGTTTCTTTACATTGGTTTGCAAATAGCTTACCCCAAACTCCAGCACACACTATCTGTTTCAACACTCAGGCTATGGTTGCTATTAGCTGTTAGTGGAAAGAGCGGGAAATGTCTATGGCCCTATGAAAAGCTAATATTCTACCACCACTGCGCCTTGACTCATATTTCAAGTCCATATCTGTATTTATGATGATAATTTCTTTTCTTGAAATGTTTCTTTCACATTTCAATACAGATTAGGTGAAGGTGTTAAAACTGAGTTTAGAAGTGTCTCTTCCTTTTTTAAAAAAAGAATTTGTGTAGGATTGGTGGCATTATTATTGTTATTGTTTAGTCACTAAGTCATGTCCAACTCTTCTGTGATGTGATGGACTGTAGCTCTGCAGGCTCCTCTGTCCATGGGATTTCCTAGGCAGGCATATTGGAGTGGGTTTCCATGCCCTCCTCCAGGGGATCTTCCCAACCCAGGGATGGAACCCAGGTCTCCTGCACTGCAGGCAGATTCTTTAACTATCTGAGCCACCAGGGAAGCCGTTATTCCTAACATGTCGCTCATTAAACACTCTACCTGCTCAACTCTTCCATAAACTTCCTTAATATTTCAGTATTTGCTAAGGCCTCTGAGAGGGTCCCTAAAAGATGGACCATTTTTCATGAACTCTTTACAGAATAAGCTGTAAAATGCATCACGTGAATACAGAAGTACCCAAATCAACATCATGACTCATTGTGGTGTAGTTACTTCTGTTAGAAATATGTCCATGCTGATATGAATTTCGAGTTTGCAAGTTTATCACTATTTCTACTGGGCTGGACCAAGGCGAGCTTTCTCCAAAAGCTGAGGACCTCCCCACAACATACAGACAATGTATGGTTCAGGTTTGCTGATGACGAGAGCATGCACCTTCTGTGGACAACACGGTTCCTGATAAAGGAAGGATGAAGCCAAGCTGTACACACTCGGTGACTCTTACGAGAAGCATCCATCAGCTATTCCATTCCCCTCTTCCAGAAGATGGAGTTAATAAAGGGCAGAGAGATGCCAGGAAACACCTTGAGGACACGCACACAGTTTCTTTACATTGGTTTGCAAATAGCTTACCCCAAACTCCAGCACACACTATCTGTTTCAACACTCAGGCTATGGTTGCTATTAGCTGTTAGTGGAAAGAGCGGGAAATGTCTATGGCCCTATGAAAAGCTAATATTCTACCACCACTGCGCCTTGACTCATATTTCAAGTCCATATCTGTATTTATGATGATAATTTCTTTTCTTGAAATGTTTCTTTCACATTTCAATACAGATTAGGTGAAGGTGTTAAAACTGAGTTTAGAAGTGTCTCTTCCTTTTTTAAAAAAAGAATTTGTGTAGGATTGGTGGCATTATTATTGTTATTGTTTAGTCACTAAGTCATGTCCAACTCTTCTGTGATGTGATGGACTGTAGCTCTGCAGGCTCCTCTGTCCATGGGATTTCCTAGGCAGGCATATTGGAGTGGGTTTCCATGCCCTCCTCCAGGGGATCTTCCCAACCCAGGGATGGAACCCAGGTCTCCTGCACTGCAGGCAGATTCTTTAACTATCTGAGCCACCAGGGAAGCCGTTATTCCTAACATGTCACTAATATAAACAGTGCTACCTTCTTAAACATGTTTTTTTCAGATCTGAGGAATATTTCTAGAGGACAAAATAATAAAAACAGAAATGTCAGCTTATAAAGCAGATCGTTTCAGTAGACATTACCAAAATGCTTTCTAAAATGTACTATCAATCTATACTTTCATTAAGAATGAGGAAGAGAGGCCATTTCACAACTCTCCAATAAGGATATTACCTCTTCATATTAAAACAAAACAAAACAACAATACTCCAGAGGTGACATTTTATTGCTGTTTAAGTTATCAATTCTGCAAATTTTAGTAAGGTTGAAGGTAACTCAGTATATTTACCGAGGACAAATTATTTTTCATTGCACTGCCTACATTTGCAATTTCTGCAGCGTTCCTGCTAAGGTTCTGCATGCAATTTGTTAATAGGATTCCACAGGCAGTAGGATGAAACTTCTATTTGTTTCTAAAATACATACATACAACATCCAACCTGTAAAAAGTATACTCAATGACAACTGGTAGATTAGATACAAATGGAACATAAATACTTATCTAATGTTCCTTGCATTAACTATATTCTTTAAAAGCAGAAGCTATGGGACTTTTCCCCCTATTTGTTCCCAGAAGTAACTCTTCTGTTCTGTCAAAACTCTTCTCCTAGATCTATAATCCTCTCAATGTAGACACCAGTGTTCTCAGCCACTTTCACACTTATAAATATTAATTATTGGCTTCACCTACACACTTACCTGAAGTCTGTGGAGTATCACATGTATGGGTTCTTAATAATCTTCCAATTACTGCAAAGATGAGTCAGCGGTATTACCTAGTACAATTTTCACTCTCATGCCAAGAGAAATATGTCCTAAAGCATAAAATCTAGAGTTGTTCCCGTCCCTAATCATATTTCCTCCTGGGCCATCCTTATATTATAGGATAAGTCTGTTCCTTATTTACTTATTTATTTTTGCCTAACATATTTTCATTCTTCTCAAAATGTTGTTTGACACAGAAAAATATTTATCTTTAATAGACCGATTCTCTTACATTATGGGCAAAAGGGTAGCTACTGAACTGACCGCTTGACAAAGGCTACCACCCATGTTATCACTGTACGTGGTTCTCATTTCTAAGGGCTTGGGTCTACCAATTCAAAGACTGGACTACATTCTGCAGACTCAGAGGATACAAACATGATTGGTGGTGGAATCAGCCTGATTAGGAACTGACTTCCTTTACATATAAGACCCCTCAACACATACATATTTTCAGAGTCCCTTTTTAAATTTCCACAACATATTATTTATAGAGCTTAAAAATTTTATATTGGCTTTCTAAACACTAAAATCCATGCTAAATCTTTCTAGAAACCATTACATCTACTGCTCACAAATATTTTTAGGAGCTCTATTTCTTCTATTTCTAGGGCTTCAGTTTTGTGTAGAAATTATGGGGTGGGGTGGAAACACTGACTATTTTAAGTGCACTACATGGTACCTTCCTGGTGTTGAATGCTGCCATGAACATCACACACCCTGAGGAGACTGGAAATTGCAAAATCCACGCACTTACAGAAAAGCAGAGCTGAACTGAGTCTTGTAGGAATTTGTATGGCTGAGACATAACATACAAAGCTGAACAAAGGTTAACTTCCCAAAGTGCGAAAGCAGTTTTCAAATACTGGGTAAGGATTTCATGCATTTCTAACCACTGGGTCAGAGCCAGAAGAGCATGAGTAGTGTGAATAGTGAGGGCTGATCTGAGCTCACTGTTAGGAAGATCTTGACAGCAGGCTTCTCAGAAGTGGACCTGCCTGCTCTAGGAGGTTCTATATATAGCTCATGTCTCTGCAGATTTCAAGTTGGATGACCAGTAGAAAGCCTTGTGGTTGGGGGGAGGGGCTGAAAATGGTTTCAATGTGTACCTAATTACTGCAAAGATGAGCAATTTTCACTCTCATGCCAAGAGAAATATGTCCTAAAGCATAAAATCTAGAGTTGTTCCCGTCCCTAATCATATTTCCTCCTGGGCCATCCTTATATTATAGGATAAGTCTGTTCCTTATTTACTTATTTATTTTTGCCTAACATATTTTCATTCTTCTCAAAATGTTGTTTGACACAGAAAAATATTTATCTTTAATAGACCGATTCTCTTACATTATGGGCAAAAGGGTAGCTACTGAACTGACCGCTTGACAAAGGCTACCACCCATGTTATCACTGTACGTGGTTCTCATTTCTAAGGGCTTGGGTCTACCAATTCAAAGACTGGACTACATTCTGCAGACTCAGAGGATACAAACATGATTGGTGGTGGAATCAGCCTGATTAGGAACTGACTTCCTTTACATATAAGACCCCTCAACACATACATATTTTCAGAGTCCCTTTTTAAATTTCCACAACATATTATTTATAGAGCTTAAAAATTTTATATTGGCTTTCTAAACACTAAAATCCATGCTAAATCTTTCTAGAAACCATTACATCTACTGCTCACAAATATTTTTAGGAGCTCTATTTCTTCTATTTCTAGGGCTTCAGTTTTGTGTAGAAATTATGGGGTGGGGTGGAAACACTGACTATTTTAAGTGCACTACATGGTACCTTCCTGGTGTTGAATGCTGCCATGAACATCACACACCCTGAGGAGACTGGAAATTGCAAAATCCACGCACTTACAGAAAAGCAGAGCTGAACTGAGTCTTGTAGGAATTTGTATGGCTGAGACATAACATACAAAGCTGAACAAAGGTTAACTTCCCAAAGTGCGAAAGCAGTTTTCAAATACTGGGTAAGGATTTCATGCATTTCTAACCACTGGGTCAGAGCCAGAAGAGCATGAGTAGTGTGAATAGTGAGGGCTGATCTGAGCTCACTGTTAGGAAGATCTTGACAGCAGGCTTCTCAGAAGTGGACCTGCCTGCTCTAGGAGGTTCTATATATAGCTCATGTCTCTGCAGATTTCAAGTTGGATGACCAGTAGAAAGCCTTGTGGTTGGGGAGGGCTGAGTGGTTTCAATGAATAGCTTTGCATACAAGTTAGGCTTTGTAAGGGAAGGGCAGGCAGTGGAATGGGTAGAGGAAAAGATTTGTAATCATAGTTTCACACGTCAACCTAACTGGTCCGGATGCCCTTATCAAACATGACTTCTAGGCACATCTGACAGTGTTGCCAGATGAATTTGATTACATCTTAGTGGAATGCCAAGGTGCTGCAGCACAATGTCAGCCACCCTGTAACCACACGCTGACTGCCACCATGTCTCCTTCCCCCAAAAACACATCTTTGTTTCTCCTTCAAATCAAAATGCACTGCATGGGCTATCTCCGGTCTCTGTTCTTCTCACTCCATGTTCTCTCCTCAATGTACCCAAATCAGGCTTTGCTTCTCACCATCCTAGCTGCCAACAGGAATAGTATTTCAAAAACAAACAGATGAGTTTCATGACAGAAAACTCTTCCTCAGAAAACAGGGCCAAGGAGTGTGAGGATAATTGATGAAATTTGAAAATCACTCTTACCCATCATTTTATAATTCAGAGAAGAGACTGTCTGTGAATAATAAAGCTAGTCCATGAAAAGGTAATAGAAAAATGAAAGCTCAGAGCACTGAAGGTTCAGACTACATTTACATGGGGAAATCAAAATTCTGAAACCAGTAGTTAGGACTACACAGAAGAGAGAGGCAGAGGAGTGCAGGGTCTCAGCATATGAGTAATGGAACATAAACACAATTCCTTAGAAACAGAACATCAAGAAAGTGAAGAACACAATGAAGAGCTCTGCAAAGTGATCAGTCAGATCTTCAGATAATGTCCCAAGTTAAATTTTGGCTGAGACATAACATACAAAGCTGAACAAAGGTTAACTTCCCAAAGTGCGAAAGCAGTTTTCAAATACTGGGTAAGGATTTCATGCATTTCTAACCACTGGGTCAGAGCCAGAAGAGCATGAGTAGTGTGAATAGTGAGGGCTGATCTGAGCTCACTGTTAGGAAGATCTTGACAGCAGGCTTCTCAGAAGTGGACCTGCCTGCTCTAGGAGGTTCTATATATAGCTCATGTCTCTGCAGATTTCAAGTTGGATGACCAGTAGAAAGCCTTGTGGTTGGGGAGGGCTGAGTGGTTTCAATGAATAGCTTTGCATACAAGTTAGGCTTTGTAAGGGAAGGGCAGGCAGTGGAATGGGTAGAGGAAAAGATTTGTAATCATAGTTTCACACGTCAACCTAACTGGTCCGGATGCCCTTATCAAACATGACTTCTAGGCACATCTGACAGTGTTGCCAGATGAATTTGATTACATCTTAGTGGAATGCCAAGGTGCTGCAGCACAATGTCAGCCACCCTGTAACCACACGCTGACTGCCACCATGTCTCCTTCCCCAAAAAACACATCTTTGTTTCTCCTTCAAATCAAAATGCACTGCATGGGCTATCTCCGGTCTCTGTTCTTCTCACTCCATGTTCTCTCCTCAATGTACCCAAATCAGGCTTTGTTTCTCACCATCCTAGCTGCCAACAGGAATAGTATTTCAAAAACAAACAGATGAGTTTCATGACAGAAAACTCTTCCTCAGAAAACAGGGCCAAGGAGTGTGAGGATAATTGATGAAATTTGAAAATCACTCTTACCCATCATTTTATAATTCAGAGAAGAGACTGTCTGTGAATAATAAAGCTAGTCCATGAAAAGGTAATAGAAAAATGAAAGCTCAGAGCACTGAAGGTTCAGACTACATTTACATGGGGAAATCAAAATTCTGAAACCAGTAGTTAGGACTACACAGAAGAGAGAGGCAGAGGAGTGCAGGGTCTCAGCATATGAGTAATGGAACATAAACACAATTCCTTAGAAACAGAACATCAAGAAAGTGAAGAACACAATGAAGAGCTCTGCAAAGTGATCAGTCAGATCTTCAGATAATGTGGAAACTAAAGATTAGGTCAAAAGAAGAAAAAAGTGAACCCTGACACTTGCAAATCTAAGGCATAACAGAGTATTTTCTTATCAAACTATATGACAAACATTGTGTTTATTATGTAGTGACACTATACTTGGGTTAAGTAATACAATATAAATCCACTCTTTTCAACTCAGAAAAATTAACTGTATAATGCAATCTAACATCTGGACAGAATTCCTTCACAAATACAAAAAAAAAAACACAATAAATTAAGGCTGCAACAAAAAAATCTTCTGGGTGATTCTTTTGCTAGTCGAGCAGGAAAAGCAGTGTCCCCATGTTGAATTAATCATGTTTGATTGCAGCAGCTGAATAAATGTGTTTAAAGTGGCCTTTTTAAAGACTATTATCCTTTAGTAAGAACAGTTGCTTAGGAAGTTAATGACTTTGGAAGTATTATCAGTCAATAAAAACTAAGATAATAATAATTCAAGAGAACTAATAATAATTCAAGAGAACCTTCTCGGCCCTTTATGAGTCAATGGATGTTATCAATACTGTTTAATTGTTTATTTCAGCAGTCAATGCCAAGACTGAAATGACTAAAGAACTAGTATCTATGACGAGTCTGTCCTATAACTACAAATGACAATTATTTTCAAAGAAGCTGAGGAAACACTAATTTAGAACAATGCAAAGGTGAATCTCTGTGTTACAAAGCATGGTGGTAAAAATATGTGCAGAGCATACAAAGAAAAATATATGTCTTTGAAAATGTAAAATATCAAACACCTGTGGCTATTCATTGCATGATTCATCACCAGGTATTTTGCAAGAAACCAAAGTGTGAGGATAATTGATGAAATTTGAAAATCACTCTTACCCATCATTTTATAATTCAGAGAAGAGACTGTCTGTGAATAATAAAGCTAGTCCATGAAAAGGTAATAGAAAAATGAAAGCTCAGAGCACTGAAGGTTCAGACTACATTTACATGGGGAAATCAAAATTCTGAAACCAGTAGTTAGGACTACACAGAAGAGAGAGGCAGAGGAGTGCAGGGTCTCAGCATATGAGTAATGGAACATAAACACAATTCCTTAGAAACAGAACATCAAGAAAGTGAAGAACACAATGAAGAGCTCTGCAAAGTGATCAGTCAGATCTTCAGATAATGTGGAAACTAAAGATTAGGTCAAAAGAAGAAAAAAGTGAACCCTGACACTTGCAAATCTAAGGCATAACAGAGTATTTTCTTATCAAACTATATGACAAACATTGTGTTTATTATGTAGTGACACTATACTTGGGTTAAGTAATACAATATAAATCCACTCTTTTCAACTCAGAAAAATTAACTGTATAATGCAATCTAACATCTGGACAGAATTCCTTCACAAATACAAAAAAAAAAACACAATAAATTAAGGCTGCAACAAAAAAATCTTCTGGGTGATTCTTTTGCTAGTCGAGCAGGAAAAGCAGTGTCCCCATGTTGAATTAATCATGTTTGATTGCAGCAGCTGAATAAATGTGTTTAAAGTGGCCTTTTTAAAGACTATTATCCTTTAGTAAGAACAGTTGCTTAGGAAGTTAATGACTTTGGAAGTATTATCAGTCAATAAAAACTAAGATAATAATAATTCAAGAGAACTAATAATAATTCAAGAGAACCTTCTCGGCCCTTTATGAGTCAATGGATGTTATCAATACTGTTTAATTGTTTATTTCAGCAGTCAATGCCAAGACTGAAATGACTAAAGAACTAGTATCTATGACGAGTCTGTCCTATAACTACAAATGACAATTATTTTCAAAGAAGCTGAGGAAACACTAATTTAGAACAATGCAAAGGTGAATCTCTGTGTTACAAAGCATGGTGGTAAAAATATGTGCAGAGCATACAAAGAAAAATATATGTCTTTGAAAATGTAAAATATCAAACACCTGTGGCTATTCATTGCATGATTCATCACCAGGTATTTTGCAAGAAACACTGAATTTATTATGTGTTATTGAATCAATGGTGTCTAGGATACTTGTGAATTTTTGTCAGAAACTGAAGGTTGACTTGTCCTACACAAAGCAAGAAAATGGAATAACTAGGTAAAAACCAGCCCAGTGAAAGGATTAGTCCAGGACTAAATGTATTTAAATAAAATATGACTAAAGAAGGGAAGTTCTCCTAGAGAAGGGAAGGGCTATCCACTCCAGTATTCTAGCCTGGGAGAACTCCATGGACAGAGGAGCCTGGCAGGCTGTAATCCATGGGGCTGCAAAGTCGGACGTGACTGAGTAACTAACATTTTCATTTCTTCATGACTAAAGAAAAGTGTAGAAAAAAACTGTAATAATCTTAAGTGTCCTTACAACTTAGAAATAACACAAGGGTAAATGAAAAGCATGGCCAAGAGAAAGACAGAAAGGAAACAGAGTATTTTGAGGGGGATTATAATAGGTGAGAATCAAAAATTAAAGTTAATACAATAGAAAAGGAAGGAAAAATGAGACTAAGGACATCATAAACATATAAAGGTCCAGATGAAAACAAAATATAAATAACCCTGGAATTTGGGATTATATAAAGAATCCATCCCAAGTCACTGTAGTTTAAAACAACATCCATTTTACTTAGTCAAAGTGGTTCAAGGCCCAGCCACATTACCAGGGGAGGGAAGCCAGGCTTCCCTGGTTCGGGAACCCTGTGGAGGCTGTATCTGGAGACTTTCTGACACTCGAGACAGCAACATGAATTCAAATCAGGAAGCAAAGACATAGATCACAGAGATACACAGATAGACAAAACCCTATATGACACAGCAGACACAGTGAATAAACACAAGACATGGTTAGTATGTATCTAATGATGTAGAAACAATTAAACAAGCCGCCTGTGACACAGTCCACAGGGAAACTGGCAGCTTACCGCTTCCGAAGCATTACTGCCTGTAAATGAAACAAAAAGCTAGGAAAAGACCACAGAAGTGCTAAGACCAGGGGGTCTCAGTTCAAATTCTAACTAGGTGTCTGCCATCAGTCCTAGTGGAATAACTGGAATAAAAGCTATCCTTCTCTTGCAAACAGCTGGAAAACCCACAACAATACATGGAAAGCAGTCTTTATCCACTGGAAAGCATCTATACCAGGACTGAAATTCCTGACAGAGGTGACAGTGAGGTAATTCCTACAATTGCCCTGTTTTTCTGGAATGAACTTTCACACCCACTACAGTGGGTGACCAGGTCTGAAGACACTAGCAGTGGTAAGACTACAGCTCACCTGGGGACTCACGCACTGCTGGTGGGGATGCAAGCTGATGCAGGCCATTTGAGAAATACTGAATCAGCTTCCTAAAAAATATGGAAAGTATACCTCTCAAGTGATCCAGCCCTTACACTGCTAACTATCAGATGGAATTTCTTAAAATTACACTGTCTAAAGTTCATTCATTCTTTCATAAAACTACAGCTGAATGTCTATAAGCTTGGTGTTTCATGAAAAGATCAGTTCTTAAGTCTGCTGCTGGCTGGAGTGTTATAAAAATTTAGTTGGTTCCCCTCTGATGACAAGTAGAAGTCTTGACCAAAGGTCAGAAACAACCATCTCAATTTCCTGAACACTTACCAAACGCAGAAGACAATAAATTGGAAAGCATTAATTCTTTAATATGAAACCTGCCTTCTGCTCTGGAAGGAGACAACACGTCCGTCTTCCAAGGATGTTCTCTATAGAAATCTCCTTTAGAACAGGGCAGAACAAAAGGCAGTTGGTGCTTCTGCTTATGACATATGCAGAGATGCAAGACACTCATTGCCACAGCTCATCAGCTGGGTGCATAGAGAATAGCGGGTGTGACGAGACTTTAAGAAACACACACACATACATAGACAGAGAGAAAGGATGGGAACGAGGGGCTCAAGGCCTCTTGGATCAAGGCCCTGAACACATTCACCAGTCCGCTTTTATTCAGTGCTGACGCCTCCAGGTGTTTACAGGTAATGATATCAGCATGGGCTGGTTTCAGTCACAGCCCTTTTCAATGATTATTCTCGTGGCTTTGAGGGCGGAAAGGGCTTAGTTGCAGCTGGGGGCAACTAAGTTGGCAAGAAGTTAAGGAAGTTTGCACAGACCCGGTGTTCCAAGGTCCATAGCAGATCTCCCACCTGTTGCTGATCAGTATATCCCCAGCTAATGAGCCCATGTGAATCAAATCACTTGTTTGTCTTAGCTCTTTCTAGTATATTTCTCATTCCCAATTTACTTTTCTCCTGGCTCAGTCAAAGCCACAAAAACCTCCACTGGTTTGTTTCCCCACAACCCATGGTATGCTGCTTTCTGGCAGATGTTTCACAGGCAAATCCTAAATAACCTAACTGTACTTTCCTCTCTGTTTTTACTGGGTTAGCCATCTGCTCCAGAACACGGAAAATTATGTGACAAGGATTATACAGATATCATCTCCTTTCCATTAATAAGTACCCTTTTCAAACAGCAGGAAGCATTTCTTGGTCTCACACCAGACCTACTTCATTAGGGTCTTTAAAGGGAAATCCTGAAGGTACCATTTACTTAACAAGGTGATTCATATACACAGGAAAATTTCTGAAACCCTGTCCACAGAATCTAACAGAAACTCTTAAAACCCAACCTATGAAGCCCTTCATGATCTACTATCCCTCACCTTCTTCTCAGCCTTCTCATCCATACAACCCCACCTTAGCAGGATGCACGCAGCTACTATACCTTCTGCCTTGCAAGGAAGAACAAAACCCCAAACCGTCCGTCTTCCAAGGATGTTCTCTATAGAAATCTCCTTTAGAACAGGGCAGAACAAAAGGCAGTTGGTGCTTCTGCTTATGACATATGCAGAGATGCAAGACACTCATTGCCACAGCTCATCAGCTGGGTGCATAGAGAATAGCGGGTGTGACGAGACTTTAAGAAACACACACACATACATAGACAGAGAGAAAGGATGGGAACGAGGGGCTCAAGGCCTCTTGGATCAAGGCCCTGAACACATTCACCAGTCCGCTTTTATTCAGTGCTGAAGCCTCCAGGTGTTTACAGGTAATGATATCAGCATGGGCTGGTTTCAGTCACAGCCCTTTTCAATGATTATTCTCGTGGCTTTGAGGGCGGAAAGGGCTTAGTTGCAGCTGGGGGCAACTAAGTTGGCAAGAAGTTAAGGAAGTTTGCACAGACCCGGTGTTCCAAGGTCCATAGCAGATCTCCCACCTGTTGCTGATCAGTATATCCCCAGCTAATGAGCCCATGTGAATCAAATCACTTGTTTGTCTTAGCTCTTTCTAGTATATTTCTCATTCCCAATTTACTTTTCTCCTGGCTCAGTCAAAGCCACAAAACCTCCACTGGTTTGTTTCCCCACAACCCATGGTATGCTGCTTTCTGGCAGATGTTTCACAGGCAAATCCTAAATAACCTAACTGTACTTTCCTCTCTGTTTTTACTGGGTTAGCCATCTGCTCCAGAACACGGAAAATTATGTGACAAGGATTATACAGATATCATCTCCTTTCCATTAATAAGTACCCTTTTCAAACAGCAGGAAGCATTTCTTGGTCTCACACCAGACCTACTTCATTAGGGTCTTTAAAGGGAAATCCTGAAGGTACCATTTACTTAACAAGGTGATTCATATACACAGGAAAATTTCTGAAACCCTGTCCACAGAATCTAACAGAAACTCTTAAAACCCAACCTATGAAGCCCTTCATGATCTACTATCCCTCACCTTCTTCTCAGCCTTCTCATCCATACAACCCCACCTTAGCAGGATGCACGCAGCTACTATCACTCCCCAAGGCCTCACACATCTGAGCCCTTGACGGTACACGGAACTTAAGCCATACCTCTGAAACAACGAGTTAGATTCTAAAACGCTCATGAGCTGAGGTATGACCTCACCTATGGGGATTCCAGATGAGATAGTTGGATAGCATCACTGACTTAATGGACATTAGTTTGAGCCAACTCCAGGGGATACTGAAGGACAGGGAAGCCTGGTATGCTGCAGTCTATGGGGTTGCAAAGATTTGAAAATGACTAAACTACTCATCAATAAGAGATTAAGTACCAATTCAGGGCCCAATGTGATTCCTTTTCCTACAGAAACAAAAGACTCTCCATTCTAAGCCCAGTGGCTGAACAAATAACTCCTCCCTACCTGTCAGAGATGTCACTTGTTCTATGCCTATGTAACTAATTTGTCTTTAATGAAAAGGCTTCCCTTGTAGCTCAGCTGGTGAAGAATTCACATGCAATTAGGAAACCCTGGTTCAACTCCTGGGTCGAGAAGATCATAGAGACAGGTTACCCACTCAGGCATTCATGCCTGGTTGGTTCATGGATTGCAGAGTCAGACATGACTGAGCGACTTTCACTTACTGATAAAAATAAAATTTAATAACGTGCAACTTTTTCCTCTAGAAGGAAATGAAAGATGATTTATAATTAGAAGGACATACTGGAAAGTGTAACGGGCTTCTCTGTGCTGGTGGCCTGGTCCTGTTCACTTCAAATACCCCTGTGCTCAAATTTCCTAGAGCCACGAGTGATGGCATTACTCACACCAAAACAACATTCAGTTTGTAGCCCGTATACACAGTGGGTCCGCTGAGAAGCGGCTACGTTCACCTCCCTGGGCCCTGTGCTACAGCTGGAATAACCACCCTAGACTCTGTACACAGAAATCTGCTGCCACCACTAGACGATGGTGGCATCTCCATGTGATGTTAGGTCTTCTGCATCTTGTCCTCTTACAGCTAAGGTGTACCCAGGGGTCTCTTTCTCTGCTATCTGGAGAAAGAACCGGGTGCTGGGATCATTCTCTGAGCCTTCTGACTCTTCAAAGAGAAACAAATCTTGATCAGGACTCCTAGGTGCTGCTAAGCCCCCTCTCAGGAGATCAACAGATGTTCCCAGCAGTTGTAAGACAGAGAGTGAGAGGAGCTCAGGCACCTCCCCACCCCCAGGGCAGCTCTCTCCCTCCCTCTTTACTCAGACCCTTGACTGACTCTGGGGACACTGTTGCTACAACAGGAACCAAACGCAACCCTGGCAGAAACTACCAACAAGGAGACTCGGTTTGTAGTGTTAACTGGTGCTTCCACTTGCTATATTATAGATGTTTATACTATTTACATTTTATAGTAAGTGTGGGTTACTTTTACACACATGCAAAACTTTATAAAGACAAAAAATATGAGAAGCTGCTGTGGTATGAGAAGTTGTCATGATAGAAACCAAATAATTATTCTCTATCATTAAGGTCTTATTACAGCTAAATTAGGATTTTATTCCTGGGATTAAAAGTGAAGGATCTGTCAAGGGGAGAGGGCTCAGTGGTGAAGGAGAAGCTCCTGAATCTGTTTCTGGTTCATAGACTCTCCTGGCTGGCTGCTGAGCACACGGTTTTGCAGGGAAAACTGACTTTATTTGCTTGGTTCTCTTCAATTAACTTAGTCTATTGTTTTTTCCATTTAGATAATGTATTATTTGTGTCTCCATGCCTGAGTACCTTCTAAAAGATCTGAGAATCCCAACAGTTTATTCGCTGTCACTCCAGTACATAATATTCTTACACTGACAACAATTTTAAATTCAAAAGAATATATGGAATATAAGACCCTAGATGCTGATTTGTTAGCACAATAGAGTTTATAAAAATTGTAGGACACCAAACATTTTTTAAAAGTTAATATAGAGAATAATCCATTCCATTTGTAAGCATGTTTTTTTTAAGCCCTTAATAGCCTCAGTAAGGAGTGGGATTTAAAAAAACAACAACTACAATAAAACTCGTTCCAAATGTTTCTATCTTCTGACTTTCATCTCCATATCAATAAATAAAATATTGAAACTCAACTAACTTTACCAATTACAATAGTGAGAAACAATTAACATGTGTAAATTAAAAATCTTTCTTCTCTAAATGATACTGAGGCTATTATGTGTTCTTTCTGGACTTTGCAAAGGAAATGATAATATATTTGCATATCATAAAGCACATCTCCTTCCTTTTTATAGTTTGCATTTTCACACTAGGTGATTAAAGACAATAAACATTAATGAGCTAACAAGTCTTATTTAAGAAGATATTTTTAACATAAATTAAAATAAATGTCTTGCCCACTAAGTGGTTTGTGTGTAGACATCCTGAGAGGTACAGCATGCTCACTATAGGCATTGGAAAGGTGATGAAGGCGCCTTCAGAGGGCGCCTTCTTCATCTGAGAGAGCAAGCACCACATTATCCTCTGCTCTAAAGTGCTTGGCCAACTGAAGGGTCATTTCGCATCTCCAGTTCTGCACCACACAAGCCCTGCAGCACCTGTCAGGGCCTCCTGGAATCTTCTCAGCTGAACCCAATCCAATCACCAGAGTGCCGACCTGTGAGGAGCCCTCTGGATCTGGACACCACTGGGAGACATGACTCAAAGCCAAGCAGAGCAGAGCCTAAGTGCCCGGCTGAGCTCCAAACGCCCAAGTCACAAAATCATGAGACATGAGGAAAAATGGTCACTGCTTAATCTCCAAATTCTGCTTACATGAGAAGCACTAGCTACCCAGGTCACTCATCTTCTCTGTAACCTACGTCACTCACTGCTCCATCACACGGCTGGTGACGAATGATGGGTGGCTGCATCCTGCAGACAGGCAGTGTTCCTCAGTGTCTGTCATCATCCTGCTGAGGGCCCACTCACTATATCTGATAATTGGTCTCAGTGGCTTCCCGTGTCATGCGGATGCCTCCAAGTCCCGTGCCCTTGTTTCTCAGCAGAGTGATTACTCCCAAACGGTCAATGATAAGCCAGGACATATACGAGCAGGTGCACAAAGTGGAGACATGGTCGTAAAGACTAATTACCGGGCTTCCCCTGGTGGTCCAATGGGTAAAGACACCGCCTTGCAGTGCAAGGGGCGCCGGTTCGATTCCTGGCCTGGGAAGATCCCACGTGCCGCGAAGCGGCTGGACCCATGTGTCCAATTACCAAGCCAGAGCTCTGCAACGACAGTGGCCACCATGATGAGAGGCCCACAGGAGCCAAAGAACAAAGATGGATGAAAATGGAGAAATGAAAGACCAGTGGAAGTGGCTCGCCCATCTCCCTCCCTCCCCACCCCATCCTCCAAAAGATAAATAAATAAAATTAAAAAAAAAAAAGAAAGACTAATTGCCACTGCTGCTCACCATCTGCAGAATCTCTGTTTATGAGTTTGCCTCAGCCAAACTTGATCTGTAACCCTACAATAGATCCCATGGTGCTTTAATGAGCACCAACTGTACATGACAATTTACCAGAACTACGTGTTTCGTTAGGCTAACAAATGACAATGACCAAGAAGACATGAAACGTGTGGACATTACTCAGAATTTAGAGCATCCTCAAAATCTCAGCCATGTGATGACTTCCAAGGAAAATATTCTGATCATATGAGAAACTGAAATTCCAAGGTAAAAATACCATCTGCCACTTTAGCAAGCTGAAACATATTGAGTGTACTTTTAGAATATTAAATTACTAACTAATATACTAGTACAGCATAATACTAGAAAGAAGAAAGTTTTAATGTAGAACTCACCACGTGGTAGGCGGAGTAATGTTCCTCCAGACACAGACACACCCGTCCCTGGATTCTGTGAACACATCACATAGGTAGTCAAAGGGAGAACATGACTAAGCTCAGGGTACTTAGACGGGAGAGCTTGGAGTTAGCCAGGCCGACTTAGCACAATAACAACAATTGTCCTTTAGGGAAAAGGGAGACTGGACCACAGAAGGGGACTGTCAGAGAGAGGCAGTGTGGTAAACACAGGGCGGGGGCCGCCAGGTGAGGACTCAGGCTGGGGAGACTTCAGAAACTGGAAAAGGCAGGGGAAAGGACTCTCCCTAAAGCTTCCCAGGGGGAACAGAGTCCTGCCAGCACCTTAACTCCAGACTTTGATCTCTAAGACTAAAGGATGACACACTCATGCTGTTTTAAGCCACTGAATTTGTGGTAATGTTACAGAACCAACAGGAAATTAATATAGAACATGAAGAAAAGCATTGCAGTTCGTACTACAAAGGCCTCCAAATACTCACTGATCATTTCTTCATGGGTTTGTGGCTCTGCCCTGGACTGGGCCGTGCCCCGCTAAAACGCCTACGTGGGAGCCCTAACACTTTGTGCAACAGTGTCTACAACCAGGGGTCTCAGGAGGGATTGAGGCAAAAGGAAACCCTCAGAGCGGGGCTCAGATGCGGTGAGAGGAGGGGAGACGGCGCGCTCTCAGTTCTGGTGCACCTGGAGAGGCAGTGTAATCACAGCCCCTCCTACGAGCCAGCAAGGGGACCCCAGTCCTGCTCCCGGAACCTGAGGGTGGGGGCCCGTTAGCGCACCTGCGCAGGTGAGCGGAGGAAGGGGAACCAGGCTTCTGCACTGTGGGGGCAGCCTGACCCTGGGCCCAGAGCTGGCCCTGCCACTGCAGTCACTACGAGAAAAAACCTGGAATTTCTCGAGGCTTCGCTCTGTTGATCTGTAAGTTCAGGTATAAGGAATCATGGGGGTCACGATGAGGACGGGGGCCTAGGAGGGTCCTGAACTCACTGCACCCCAGGACCGAGTCTACCATTCCCTCTGGAAGCCCTAACACCTGGCGGCCAGCGGTGCCTGCTCTGAGGGACTGGGAGAGGGCTGACCCCTCCCTGAGGGGCGGCGTCTGAACCCAGAACGCCCGGCACTGAGAACCCCCAGGGCCGACCCACAAGGTCCACAGGAGCGGCTTGCGAGAGGCCCAGACACTCACCGCCTGCCTGGTGCGCTCCGCCAAGGGGGCCGGGCAGACTCTCAGCCACAAGCCACGGGAAAGCAGGGCGGCCGTGCATCCTCAAAATTAGAGCCGGCCATCTGTGACGCTGCCCGCTCAGCCCAGCGCACCTGGCACTCCGCCTGCGCTGGACAGGTGTCAGCACCTCGAGTCACGTGAGACCCCTGGTTTGAGGCAGCAGATTGACACCAGCGACCCCAGGCTTACGTCACAAACCCGGGTTTACGTCAGTGGCCACAGTTTTACGTCCGTGGCCCCAGCTTTACGGCCGAGGCCCCGCGTGTACGTCAGTGGCTGCGGATTGACGTCACTGACGTCAACCTTCGGTCGGTGGCCCGGGTTTACAGCCAAAGCCCCAGGTTTCGGTCTGTGGCCTCACGTTCACATTGGTGGCCCTGGCTTTGACTGCCGCAGGGGCGCAGGTCCTGGCTGGGGTGGCCGCAGAGACTGAGACTCGTGGTCCTCAGGAGGGTACACATGTGCCACCGTGAAAAGCTGCCGCCTCAGGGTTCGGCTTGGAGTCAGCGGGAGTCTGGTGCTGACCGAGGCCCTCCCTCCCGTCGGAGACCCTGTCGGGTTCTGGCCCACCCTGGACTGCAGCACAGACTCAACCAGGTGACCGCACCTCCGCAGTCACCTCCGCTCTGTCCGCAGCAGCAGCGGCGGCTGGAGGCCGCAGTGTCCGTGAGGGGTGGGCGAACGCAGACGAAGTGCGTCCACAGGCGCAGGACGGGTCGGGACGCTCCTCGGCGGGAGGAAGGAGGACGGCCTTGTGACCACGAGGGACCTAAGGCCTCGCGGTGAGTGAGATGGTCCGGAGGCCGACAGACGCCGCGGGGCGTCTCAAGACAAGGGTTGCAAATTACAGGAAACCGACAAGCTCTGAGACCCGAGCGCTCGGGGAGCGGGTGGGGACGGCGGTGGGGGAAAGGGGCGGAAACGGGGACCTTGCGCCCGGTGGTGCGCGGACCGCGGCTCGGGACCGGCGCTGCAAGTGTGCGCCCTTCGCTGGAAGAGGAAGGACGTAACCTGCTCATCGTTAAATCAGCCCCTCGGGGCGACTCCTGTCATTGACTCGTCAGTAACGCGGAGGGAGACGCCGCTGCCTGCGCCCAGGTGCGGCGGCGGCGCTGCTGACGGGAGTCAGGTGCGGCCGATTTCCCCGCGGGGGCCGCCGCGCGCCTGGCACTCCAGCCAGTTAGCCCTGGAGGGCAGCCCCCGCTGGCCCCGCGCGGTGATCCCGCCCGAGGAGGCGCGCCCCCTGAGCCGGGGAGGGTTCTCTCAGGGTGACGCCCCATTTTATCAACCCGGTTACCTCCGTTTTAATTCAAGTAAAACCGTGAGGCGTGGTTGGAACAGAAAAGAACCGAGATACCGGAAACTGAAATTCACATTTTTTTTCGGTGACCTGGCGTAGATCACCGTCTCAGGATGTTTGGACAACGTATCCTCAGCGGTGTAGGGACCTTGAGATTGAAACGTGGGGACAGAGATAAAGAGATGTGTGTGACTGAGTAAGAAGGAAGAGGGGCCGTAGGAGTCTCATTGATTGTTTTCACTGACTGTTCTTATGATGATTATTACATGCCCGGAAACGGAAAGCACCAGCCTGTGAATTTTTTTCACATTTATTTTTTCATTTAGGAAACATAATGGCTTTTTAGAAAGTTTCCCTCTGTCCGTTTTTTTTTTTTTTTTTTAAACTTGATTTTCTGCTCTGTGCTGAGTTGTCTTGGGTCCTTCTCGCCTGAAATTGTATTCCTGAAGCAGAAAAAGATGGACGGAACCCCGTATCTCTATGCCCAGGAAGCACTGAGCCCTGGAGGTGAGAAACAGGCAGGCAGGTGTCATGGGAGGCAGTGTTCTTGGGTGACTAGGCTGAGTGGTTCCCAGTGACTCCCGAGAGTCGAGGCCACACCCGCCACCGCTGATGGGGGCAGAGCCATTGCTTCCAGGTTTTACCTCAGGTGTCTAAGCAGAAAACCTGAACTCACATCTGTCCATGTATATCACAGGTTGTAACGTATTCATATACTTTTCTTAAATGTAATGTAGTTTACATTGTCAACCTCGATGCGCTTGCCTTTATTTTATCTTGAAGAAAAGCTTCTTCACGTGCTCGGTATGTATTGTCCCCAAAGGGGAACAGCCTGGTTGAGGTTTAAATTGTTGGGATCATGTGGATGGTGTGCCTAAGCTGGAATATGAGCCTTCATGCATTGGCTCACTTCATTATGTATTTTAGCACTACTTGCTACTTTCTATCAATATTTTTCATGTGGTTTAACTTAAGTCTATACATAAAATCGTAGATGGCTCAGAATAAACGAGGAGCCCCGCTGGCCCCGCGCGGTGATCCCGCCCGAGGAGGCGCGCCCCCTGAGCCGGGGAGGGTTCTCTCAGGGTGACGCCCCATTTTATCAACCCGGTTACCTCCGTTTTAATTCAAGTAAAACCGTGAGGCGTGGTTGGAACAGAAAAGAACCGAGATACCGGAAACTGAAATTCACATTTTTTCGGTGACCTGGCGTAGATCACCGTCTCAGGATGTTTGGACAACGTATCCTCAGCGGTGTAGGGACCTTGAGATTGAAACGTGGGGACAGAGATAAAGAGATGTGTGTGACTGAGTAAGAAGGAAGAGGGGCCGTAGGAGTCTCATTGATTGTTTTCACTGACTGTTCTTATGATGATTATTACATGCCCGGAAACGGAAAGCACCAGCCTGTGAATTTTTTTCACATTTATTTTTTCATTTAGGAAACATAATGGCTTTTTAGAAAGTTTCCCTCTGTCCGTTTTTTTTTTTTTTTTTAAACTTGATTTTCTGCTCTGTGCTGAGTTGTCTTGGGTCCTTCTCGCCTGAAATTGTATTCCTGAAGCAGAAAAAGATGGACGGAACCCCGTATCTCTATGCCCAGGAAGCACTGAGCCCTGGAGGTGAGAAACAGGCAGGCAGGTGTCATGGGAGGCAGTGTTCTTGGGTGACTAGGCTGAGTGGTTCCCAGTGACTCCCGAGAGTCGAGGCCACACCCGCCACCGCTGATGGGGGCAGAGCCATTGCTTCCAGGTTTTACCTCAGGTGTCTAAGCAGAAAACCTGAACTCACATCTGTCCATGTATATCACAGGTTGTAACGTATTCATATACTTTTCTTAAATGTAATGTAGTTTACATTGTCAACCTCGATGCGCTTGCCTTTATTTTATCTTGAAGAAAAGCTTCTTCACGTGCTCGGTATGTATTGTCCCCAAAGGGGAACAGCCTGGTTGAGGTTTAAATTGTTGGGATCATGTGGATGGTGTGCCTAAGCTGGAATATGAGCCTTCATGCATTGGCTCACTTCATTATGTATTTTAGCACTACTTGCTACTTTCTATCAATATTTTTCATGTGGTTTAACTTAAGTCTATACATAAAATCGTAGATGGCTCAGAATAAACCAGAGTTTGGATATTCTGAACACAAAATAAAAGACATGTTTTAGGTCTCTACTGATATTTTTCTGTTAGTGGTGACTGAGAAGAGGGCGATGGAGGGAAGAATGATCGAGAAGAGGATGAGATAGTTAGATGGCATCATTGGCTCAATAGACAGGAATTTGAGAACTCCAGGAGACAGAGAACAGAACTCCAGGAGATAGAGCCAGGCATGCTGCAGTCTGTGGGGTTGCAAAGAGTTGGACACTACTTAGTGACTGAACAACAGTCTTGTTTTTAACCTTAACACAAATTACTATGTTAAAAAAAAGAAAGGAAAATTTTTTGAAAAACAAATGAAGTCCTCAGTCACTTCAAAACTTAACCTAGAGGCTTCCCTGGTGGTCCAGTGGGTAAGGACACTGCCTTGCAGTACAAGGGGCGCCGGTTTGTGCCCTAGCCTGGGAGGATCCCACGTGCCGCGGAGCGGCTGGACTGATGTGTCCAACTACCATACCGAGCTGGAGCTCTGGAGCGCATGTGCCCAGAGCCGGTGCTCTGTGACAACAGAGGCCGCTGCGATGGGAGGCCCACACGGGCCAAAGAAAAAAGATGGATGAAAATAGACACATGAAGGACCAATAGAAGTGGCCCGCCTGCTCCCCTCCCACCCCACCCCCACCCAAAAATAAACAAACAAATAAATAAATCTTAAAAAAAAAAACAAACAAAAAAAACCCTTAACCTAAAGTCAGGTTGTCTTGCCAGGATTGGAACAGGTTGTGGCAAAGTGAGACTGTTAAATCCAGAATTTAGGGGTACAGAATTTAGGGGTGGACCAAAAGATTCTGTAATCCAGATAAATATTTAATGCAGTATTTTAAAAACTGAAAAGTATTGCAAAATACATGATGGATAAGATATTAAGTAGGGGCCTCCTTAGTGGTTCAGTGGATAAAGAGTCTGCCTTGCAGTGCAAGGGGCACCGGTTTCATCCCTGGTCTGGGAAAATCCCACATGCTGCAGAGCAGCTTGGCTGGTGTGTCCAATTATCAGCCAGCACTCTAGAGCATATGCGACCACAGCCAGTGCTCTGCAACGAAAGAGGCCACTGCACTGGGAGGCCCACACAGGCCAAAACAATAAAGATGGATGAAAATAAATGATGACATAGAGGCAAAAAAAAAAGTGTATATAAAAAAAGATGTTAAGTAAAAAAAAGGATTAGATAAATGGGCTTAGACTTTTCTACCAGATAAATGGACTTAGACATATAAATCTACATCTACCAATTCACACCATTTTGCCCTTAATTTCCAGGAATTCAAGCAAGTACTTAGTACAGTGAGCTAAGCAGACTCTTTGGGAATATAAAAGCATTTTTATGTTTAATAACTCGAGAGTGGAGCATTTGTGGCTTCAGTTTATTGGCTGTGAAAATTTTTGTAACATAAAGTGAACTACAACTTACAGGGTTTGAACCATCAATTGTGTTGTTGATTAAATTTTTCAAGAACAAATATAGTAGCTAGGTTTTAGTAGTGCCTGGGAAATCTTGTTACTGCTAAACAGCAAGTGTCTTGTTTTCCCAGAAGGGTAGCAGGTTCTCAGGAGAACACACAGTCTTGCAAGATTGACATCTGTGGAGACTTGAGGATTGTATAAAAAAGCAGTGTCAGTAGCATCTTCCCAGATATACCTGAGGGGTGTGTGTGAGGACAGAAGCGAGAAAGGCGGGAGGAGACAAGGAGGAGGAGGAAGAGGGGAAGAAAGAGGAAAAGGAGAAAGATAAATAGGTAGGTAGGTAAAAAGGCAGATAAAGAGATGGAGATTTTAGCACATGTGATAGAGCATTGAGTAGGACTAGAACATCTCCTTTTCCTACATCAGGAGCAAACTTTCTACCTTTCAGCTAACATTCAATTTAGGATAAAAATTTTTGATATTTATTAAATTAATCGGGTGTAGTACTTGTCAGAGAGGAGGGCAGTTTGGTAGTTAAAACAGGTTGTCGTGAACTCTGATAGAAACCTTGGCGGACTGTTTCCCAGACATGCTGTGCACAGTCTTATGAGCTCTGACTTTGAGTGACCGAGTTGAGAAGTATAGACAGGACCTCAGGTGCTTAATTTAGAAAATGACTCTTGTAATGCCAGTGCATAGTGCAAACTGCCTCTGAAAATTGGAATTTTAATACCACTGTTGTTTGAGAGAATGACTACCTGAGAGAAGGGAGATCCATTTTTGACTGAATAACATTCCTACTAAAAAAAAATTGGAAAATAAATGATGACATAGAGGCAAAAAAAGTGTATATAAAAAAAGATGTTAAGTAAAAAAAAGGATTAGATAAATGGGCTTAGACTTTTCTACCAGATAAATGGACTTAGACATATAAATCTACATCTACCAATTCACACCATTTTGCCCTTAATTTCCAGGAATTCAAGCAAGTACTTAGTACAGTGAGCTAAGCAGACTCTTTGGGAATATAAAAGCATTTTTATGTTTAATAACTCGAGAGTGGAGCATTTGTGGCTTCAGTTTATTGGCTGTGAAAATTTTTGTAACATAAAGTGAACTACAACTTACAGGGTTTGAACCATCAATTGTGTTGTTGATTAAATTTTTCAAGAACAAATATAGTAGCTAGGTTTTAGTAGTGCCTGGGAAATCTTGTTACTGCTAAACAGCAAGTGTCTTGTTTTCCCAGAAGGGTAGCAGGTTCTCAGGAGAACACACAGTCTTGCAAGATTGACATCTGTGGAGACTTGAGGATTGTATAAAAAAGCAGTGTCAGTAGCATCTTCCCAGATATACCTGAGGGGTGTGTGTGAGGACAGAAGCGAGAAAGGCGGGAGGAGACAAGGAGGAGGAGGAAGAGGGGAAGAAAGAGGAAAAGGAGAAAGATAAATAGGTAGGTAGGTAAAAAGGCAGATAAAGAGATGGAGATTTTAGCACATGTGATAGAGCATTGAGTAGGACTAGAACATCTCCTTTTCCTACATCAGGAGCAAACTTTCTACCTTTCAGCTAACATTCAATTTAGGATAAAAATTTTTGATATTTATTAAATTAATCGGGTGTAGTACTTGTCAGAGAGGAGGGCAGTTTGGTAGTTAAAACAGGTTGTCGTGAACTCTGATAGAAACCTTGGCGGACTGTTTCCCAGACATGCTGTGCACAGTCTTATGAGCTCTGACTTTGAGTGACCGAGTTGAGAAGTATAGACAGGACCTCAGGTGCTTAATTTAGAAAATGACTCTTGTAATGCCAGTGCATAGTGCAAACTGCCTCTGAAAATTGGAATTTTAATACCACTGTTGTTTGAGAGAATGACTACCTGAGAGAAGGGAGATCCATTTTTGACTGAATAACATTCCTACTGAGAGAGACAAAGTAATTCGGAAGTGCTGCACCATTTTTAGTCCCATTAGTATTTAAGTGACTTGATTAGAAATGATACAATTCTTAATTGAACTCTTAGAATAATAATTGAGTAAAACTGTTTTGCATTATTAGATTGGACCAGATTGAGAAATTAATGAGCATGGAATCTGAGCAATGTGGGTTTCCCAGGCAAAGGCCAGACTTCCCTGAGGAAGATGGAGGAGCCGAGTGGTCCTACGTCTGTGTTCCCTGCCCCCAGGCACAGTGAGCAACCAACCCAGCAGGGATCCTTGAAGACAAAAGTTTAAGTGCAAGTCAGTATGGAACACAGAATGAGATTGCTTTTCAGAGCACCTACTACTAGTAACTTGGTTTACCTGTTTGTATTGTAAAAACACAATTTTAATAGAGAGGATTGTTGCTCTATTGTATTCAAGTTAAACCACTTCCTACTATTAGGGTCGTTTCAGAGTTATTCCATATGAAATTTCACAGGCTGCCCTCACAACCAGGCTGGTCTCTTCCTCTGCTTCTCACTCATCACATGGGTTTTAGTTGACTCTTGAGAGCTTGCCTGTCACCCCCAGGAGAGAGTGGTCACTCTGAGGACAGGAGACATATCCTCTTGTTCTTTCTAATACATAGGGACCTTTACACATATTTTAAAATACACGTACAAGTGGATGAATTAGATCCATCATCTTGAAAGTATTTCTTCTTGGCCATAGCATCTTACACAAAATAAGAAGCCATGGTTTGAAGATTTATAATAAAGCTGTTCTTTCTTTTAAGCACAGATTTGGGCACAGTTTGTCAGTGTTAAAATCTAAAGGATTCAGAGGTAGGATCCTGGGATGAGCAAAAAGAATAATAGTTTCCCAGACATGCTGTGCACAGTCTTATGAGCTCTGACTTTGAGTGACCGAGTTGAGAAGTATAGACAGGACCTCAGGTGCTTAATTTAGAAAATGACTCTTGTAATGCCAGTGCATAGTGCAAACTGCCTCTGAAAATTGGAATTTTAATACCACTGTTGTTTGAGAGAATGACTACCTGAGAGAAGGGAGATCCATTTTTGACTGAATAACATTCCTACTGAGAGAGACAAAGTAATTCGGAAGTGCTGCACCATTTTTAGTCCCATTAGTATTTAAGTGACTTGATTAGAAATGATACAATTCTTAATTGAACTCTTAGAATAATAATTGAGTAAAACTGTTTTGCATTATTAGATTGGACCAGATTGAGAAATTAATGAGCATGGAATCTGAGCAATGTGGGTTTCCCAGGCAAAGGCCAGACTTCCCTGAGGAAGATGGAGGAGCCGAGTGGTCCTACGTCTGTGTTCCCTGCCCCCAGGCACAGTGAGCAACCAACCCAGCAGGGATCCTTGAAGACAAAAGTTTAAGTGCAAGTCAGTATGGAACACAGAATGAGATTGCTTTTCAGAGCACCTACTACTAGTAACTTGGTTTACCTGTTTGTATTGTAAAACACAATTTTAATAGAGAGGATTGTTGCTCTATTGTATTCAAGTTAAACCACTTCCTACTATTAGGGTCGTTTCAGAGTTATTCCATATGAAATTTCACAGGCTGCCCTCACAACCAGGCTGGTCTCTTCCTCTGCTTCTCACTCATCACATGGGTTTTAGTTGACTCTTGAGAGCTTGCCTGTCACCCCCAGGAGAGAGTGGTCACTCTGAGGACAGGAGACATATCCTCTTGTTCTTTCTAATACATAGGGACCTTTACACATATTTTAAAATACACGTACAAGTGGATGAATTAGATCCATCATCTTGAAAGTATTTCTTCTTGGCCATAGCATTTTACACAAAATAAGAAGCCATGGTTTGAAGATTTATAATAAAGCTGTTATTTCTAGAACTATATTAAAGCACAGATTTGGGCACAGTTTGTCAGTGTAATTAACCAGGACAAGCTCCTAGAAGCCCCAGGATTCAGAGGTAGGATCCTGGGATGAGCTTTTGGGATGAAAAGAGAATAATAGTTCCATTAGTGTCAAATACCTAATACACTTGCTCCACACTTTTATTTGTCAATAGATGTGATGTATCCAGTGGAAATTTAACAAATAGTACATGCTATAAAATTTTCATCTGGCTTTCATTGCAGTAGATAAAAATGAAATTAGCAGTAAGAAATATGGTTTATTTTGACTCTTTCAAAGAATATGTATTTCAAAATCTTGATGCATTATGTGAGGTGCTGGGTGACAGTCAAAACTGATTGACACCCACAGACGACACTCATACACAGCCAGTTTTAGCTAAAATTGGGGATTTCATTAGTTCTCTTTGCAGGGTGTCTTTCAGTAAGAGAAAGACATTTGCATTTCACTCCTCAAGCTGAACCTCCTAGTAATGAATTAACATCTCCTGAAGTAACATGAAGGTGGAGAGCTAGAAATAATTTCAGTCATGAGTTACTTGACTGTATGAGTCGTCTTCGATCTACAGACTAAATACAATTGAGAAGACATCTTTTCCCCTGGAAGCTGCCCGTATACACTAGTGTGTCCTGCATTTGCATCAGCCAGCTGAGGTTGGTTCTCCCTTCTGTGTCCCTGCTCTGTGGAATTACTGACACTACCCCTCTGACATGGAGTTTTCTTCTGTGGTCCTGAGGTCAGTGTTGCTAGGCAGCAGATACCTCCTCTCCTCCATCCTTTCCAGAAGTAGCCACTCTAGCGCCTCCATCCACATCTGGACACCAGGTGGGTGTCTGGAAGTGTGTCATTCTCTCAAGATCATTTCCCTCTAGGATTTGGAGGGGAAGTCAGTTTAAATCAGAGCGTGTAAAATAAGCCCAAATAACCTTGAAGGTATAAAGCACAGAGCTTGACAGAATTGGATAGTCAGACTGGAGAGACTTAAATAGAGAGCAGGAGATCACTGATGCTTGCGGAACAAGGCATTTCAGCTGGAAACTGGAGATGATAGGTTTTGAAGTGTGGTCCTTGTGGAAAAGCCTACAGAATTCATGCAGCTCTTGGCCGGAGAGCAGGTTTAAGAGAACAGAAACACTTTTAATTAATGTGGTGACTAAAAATACTTATGTGGGCTTTTTCTTTTTCCATTGTGCATCGCTATTTAACTGTCTCTTTAACTTTTGGTGATCCAATATTATAATTTTATCCTACAAATTTTTAAAAATCCTGGCACATCAATGAAAAGTTGTTGGCTAAAACGTTTCATGTTAAATGAAAGCAAAGATAGAAAATTGGAATAGTTAAAAGCACTTAGCAATTATTAAAATGTGTATCTTAGGAAAGAACTGCTTCTGTCTGTTCAACACAAAAATTAGAAACATTCAATTAAGAAGGTTCATACTGAGACATTTATTTTTAACTTGCAGAAATATCTGAGGCAAATAAAGTATAAATTAACCCTTATAGGGACTTCCCTGGTGGTCCAGTGGTTAAGAATCTGCCTTCCAAAGCAAAGGATGTGGGCTTGATCCCCAGTTGGGTACTAAGATTCCACATGTTAATGGACAGCTAAGTCCACACACTGCAACTAAGACCTGACACGATCAAATAAATAAACACATGAATATTAAAAAAAATTAGCATTTATATTGTTTTCAAGACTGGACACAGTCAAATAAATACATAAATATTTCAAAAATTAGCCTTTATATTCCTGTTTTCAGAATTAAGTCTTATTGCGAAGCTTGCTTCAATTGTGTTCTTCCCCTAAAATGTGTTGGAATCTTAACCCCTAGTACCTCAGAATGTGACAGAAGATACTGTAAGATCTTTGCAGGGCTATCAAGATAAAAATCTTGGTCTTTGGCTGGACCCTAAGTCAGTATGACTGATACCCTTATAAAAATGGACAGTTTGGACCTAGACAGGCAAAGCAGGAAGATGTATGAAGAGGAGACATCACGTGAGGCTGGAAGTGACCCTGCCAGGAGCCCGAGTCTGGCACTGAGGCAGCATGAGGAAGCCAGGAGGTCACCACCCTGGAGCTTATGTACAGAAACAGAGTCTTTCGTATAGAAACAGAGTCATGAACCAAGCAGTCAGTGGGGACTTCTCCATCGTGTTAGTAGTTGGAGACCGTCCCTAGTATGAAGAAGAAGATGAGGGAGCCTGTAGTTGTATAGGGGTAGCATCTATACCATTCAGGTGGTCACCCAGTTCTTGAGGAAATGGAAACAGCTATACTTGTCTCACAAGTGGAACCTTTACAAGAACAGACGTGAAGCTCTAGAAACAGTGCAGACTTCCCCTGTTCCTGTCAGAAGGCTTGCCCACATTGTAAAATCTAGGCTTAGGGAACAGAAGTCCTTGTGGGTGGGGCTTGCATGCTTTCCCTGTGTCTTCTGAACACACCCTGTCAAGCAAGGGTCTTCACCTGGTCTTCTTAAGCAACCAAAAGACTTCTTAGAAGGAAATAAAAAGGAAAGGCTATTTTGAAAGCCCAGCCTATGAAAAATTTAAAGGTCTCTTCCACAGATACTGGTTAAAAGCTTGAGATATTTGAGCAGGTAACTTTAATGTATTCAGTAGCCAGAAACAAAATTTGGATACAGCTTGTTCTTTTATAGACTCATGTCTCATGGCTAAAATTTTAAAATGCGAGCTGTAAGATCTCTCAAATCACGCATGCATGTTATTTTACTAGTGGACCAGAACGCAGAGGCAGCCCTCATCCCCCTTCCTGTGGCTCATGGTGGTTTTAAGTCAGTCTCCTCTCTAGTGTTCCCTCACACATAGGAGAAACCTGCTACCACATCCCAGCAGTAGAATTTAGTTACCTAGAAGGACCAAATAGCTGCCCTACCCATTGGAGGCCTGAGTACCCTCCCCCTGGGGCTTCCCTGTCCCCACATTCAGCCTCTGGTAACCTTGCCATTTCTCAGGGCTCTGTGCTGTTTTACTCCAGCACTTGTGTCCTTGTTCTTTGATTTGTTCCCTGCCTCCCCTCAAACTGCCTTTTAGATTTAATTGTCCGAACTGTGTTACAGCCAAGGTCCCTGAATAGGGTGGTGGCTTTCCTGTGGGATCCTAGTGGGTCCCCAGCATGGATCTGCTTTTCCACTGCGTTTGAAGTAGGAGCCAAGTGGGGTCAGCATGCTGGCAAGTTAGCCTTGCCGGGATGAACCTTCCACAAAAGCACTTCCAGTTTTTTTCAGTAGTTAGTAGTGAAAGATGTTAACATATTAATGGTAGTGCATCTCTGACTAAATATAAATTGAGGATGTTCTTGAGTTTGCATGAATCATGGAAACTAGTTCTGGGTCTTTGTCAAAGAAGAATATAAGGTGAATGTGTTTGAATGTTCATTCTTTCCTGAGTGTACATGCGTGCTTACTCCACTGATAAGTTGTGTCTTGTGACCCCATGGACTATAGCCCACCAGGCTTCTCTATTCATGGGATTTCCCAGGCAAGAATCCTGGAGTGGGTTGCAATTTTCTGCTCTGTCTTTCCTAAGTGGAAATAGTTAAAAAGTGGTCCTAAGGGGTCATCTGGATTAGGATGATAAAGTGGAGAACTGTATAGGCAGTAGGACTGATAGCATCAAAGCTGGTGGCCCTGGTGACGGCAGGAAATCGAGACAAATGCTTCTGACAGAGCTGTGTGCTTCTTCCCCAAGACAGTAGACTCTGACGCTGTCCGTCCTGTCCTGGGCACTTGAGGGGCTGTTTGGATACCAGTTTTTATGTCATTGCTTTGCAAGCAACTGTGTGATTGTCAGTCAGCATTTTGAAAACAGAGGAAATAACAGAGTGGATATTGAAATGGTATGTCTAATAACTTTAGTGGCAGTGTGAAACCCGTGTCCCCGGGAGGTGTCCTGGGCATCCTCTGAGCCCCTGCCTGTGGTTGAGGCAGTCTCTTACACGGCACTTCTGTCAAGACCACACTAGTGTTCCCTCACACATAGGAGAAACCTGCTACCACATCCCAGCAGTAGAATTTAGTTACCTAGAAGGACCAAATAGCTGCCCTACCCATTGGAGGCCTGAGTACCCTCCCCCTGGGGCTTCCCTGTCCCCACATTCAGCCTCTGGTAACCTTGCCATTTCTCAGGGCTCTGTGCTGTTTTACTCCAGCACTTGTGTCCTTGTTCTTTGATTTGTTCCCTGCCTCCCCTCAAACTGCCTTTTAGATTTAATTGTCCGAACTGTGTTACAGCCAAGGTCCCTGAATAGGGTGGTGGCTTTCCTGTGGGATCCTAGTGGGTCCCCAGCATGGATCTGCTTTTCCACTGCGTTTGAAGTAGGAGCCAAGTGGGGTCAGCATGCTGGCAAGTTAGCCTTGCCGGGATGAACCTTCCACAAAAGCACTTCCAGTTTTTTTCAGTAGTTAGTAGTGAAAGATGTTAACATATTAATGGTAGTGCATCTCTGACTAAATATAAATTGAGGATGTTCTTGAGTTTGCATGAATCATGGAAACTAGTTCTGGGTCTTTGTCAAAGAAGAATATAAGGTGAATGTGTTTGAATGTTCATTCTTTCCTGAGTGTACATGCGTGCTTACTCCACTGATAAGTTGTGTCTTGTGACCCCATGGACTATAGCCCACCAGGCTTCTCTATTCATGGGATTTCCCAGGCAAGAATCCTGGAGTGGGTTGCAATTTTCTGCTCTGTCTTTCCTAAGTGGAAATAGTTAAAAAGTGGTCCTAAGGGGTCATCTGGATTAGGATGATAAAGTGGAGAACTGTATAGGCAGTAGGACTGATAGCATCAAAGCTGGTGGCCCTGGTGACGGCAGGAAATCGAGACAAATGCTTCTGACAGAGCTGTGTGCTTCTTCCCCAAGACAGTAGACTCTGACGCTGTCCGTCCTGTCCTGGGCACTTCGAGGGGGCTGTTTGGATACCAGTTTTTATGTCATTGCTTTGCAAGCAACTGTGTGATTGTCAGTCAGCATTTTGAAAACAGAGGAAATAACAGAGTGGATATTGAAATGGTATGTCTAATAACTTTAGTGGCAGTGTGAAACCCGTGTCCCCGGGAGGCCTGCCCGCCTGCCTCCCTGGGCATCCTCTGAGCCCCTGCCTGTGGTTGAGGCAGTCTCTTACACGGCACTTCTGTCAAGACCACACTAGGCCTGGGTGTTTCTTTCATGGGATGGCCCTGGGGAAGGCTAATACATTTCAGTTCTGGAAGATTGTAAACCAATGCTGCCAGATCAGCAGAAGCTCACAGAAAGCCTGCTTTTTCAAAAATGTTTCTGCTCATCCCCAACAGGTCTGTTCATGGCTAGCCTTTCTCCATCCATTCCCTCTGGGGTAAATTAAGTCCCTTTACCCTAGAAGTTTCTTTTCTCCCAGGTCCTGCTAGCTGCTGAAGCCACTCCCTGCTTCTCAGGGCTAAGTTCCTGAAGCCTTTCTGCAGTCTGTGACTCAACAGAGCATCCATGTTTGCCTTGCAGTAGCCAACAAAGCCTACAGTTCTGGTTTCTTTTGTAAATTAACATTTTCAATATCAGTAAATATCAATAGGGGCTAGAAGATTTAATGTTGATCACTGGTAGTCCTGAGGGGTTAAATACTGGAGATAGATGCTTAATTTCCAGCCTCATGGAGTGACAAGTCATTTTTCTTGACCACAGCAGACCACAACGACTACAGAATTTAAAGCAACTGAGTAACTTAGAACAGCATATTTGAGCATAGAACATGTGACGGAAAGATGATGGCTCTCACCGTGCTTAAGCTTGTGTAGTTTCTTCCTTTAGCACCCTATTTTTTTCCATCTTAAACTCATACCTGAGCATATTTTTTCCATCTGTACTCATATACAGTCTCACAATTATTCCTCAACAGAGAGAGATCCTTAACTTCTGAAATACTTTCCAAATATGTTGAGATCAAGGGTGAGGTTTTGTTTTTGTCAGATGTTGACAGTCTCTGAAGAGTAATCTTTTGCATTGACCCTGATTGTGGCTTGTATAACTTTTTTAAAATTAAATACATGGAAAATTTAGAACTAGAACTTTTTTCTAGATTCCCCCAAATCTTCAGATTATTTTTTTAAGTCAGCTGAAGTATTTCTCTCCCCCCAATGTTGATATATTTGACAGAAAGCAACAAAATTCTGTAAAGCAATTATCTTTCAAATAAAAAAAGTAATAGAGGGCAAAAAAGAAGTATTCCTGTAAGATCCTCCACTGAGAACTCAGCTACATGGGTGCTGTCCATGACTGGCAGGGGTGTAAGGTCCGACGAGTCCAGTCTGAACAGGAGAGGAGTCTTGGGGGTCCTCTGGATGCTGCAGCTTGAGGGGAAGATGGGTATAGACGCTACTTCCTGATAGGTGGCTGATGCAGCTTTGGAATGTATGAGAGGGCGTGAGGCAGGTGATGGGGCCTGCAGAGAAGAGTCACACTGCAGGCACCATCATCCGAGAGTGTGTGTGTGAGAGAATCACTCACTTCAAGTAAGTCCACAAGTGATAGAGAAGTTGAAACATTAGAAATTATTGAGTATTTTTCTATGTTACATTTAACTGAACTATATAAGGAAGGACCACTTTTATTGGGACCAGTACATACTTTTACAGAGTGCCTGGTCTGTTAACTTTGCTTTTTTCCATATGGACATATCAGTTGAAAAATAATCTAATGTGTTCAGTTTCTTGAGGTAAAGCCCATAAGGCAAGACTGGTTTCATATAAAGTAGTGGTTGAGAGCGTAATATTTAACCCTCAGGCTAGGGCAGCATTTGAGTGCTTTTCATAGGCTATCTTGAGTCTGATGGCACAATCTATTGAAAGGACAGTTAATTTTACTTGTTTAATAAAATGTGCAGTATGGTTGCAACATGGTTTGAATGAGATAGTGTATGAGAAGTGATCAGAAGAGACTAACCATGGAAACATCACAGAATTTGCCATTGGCCTTCTCAGGCTCACCCCTCCCTCTTCCTCCCTTTCTTACCAGTTATAGGAACAGAAAAATGCATTGGCTTTTCATTCATTTTAATCCAGGTTTGAAAAACAGAGATTTCCACATGAAAGATTCTTTTTTTTTTTTAAATTTTATTTATTTATCTTTTGGGGGGTGGGGTGGGGAGGGAGGGGGATGGGCGGGTCACTTCTGTTGGTCTTTCGTTTCTCTAATTTCATCCGTCTTTGTTCTTTGGCTCCTGTGGGCCTCCCATCGCGGTGGTATCTGTCGTTGCAGAGCGCCGACGCTGGGCGCATGTGCTCCAGAGCTCCGGTTCGGTAATTGGACACATGGGTCCAGCCGCTCCGCGGCATGTGGGATATTCCCAGGCCAGGGCACAAACTGGCACCCCTTGCACTGCAAGGCGGTGTCCTTACCCACTGGACTACCAGGGGAAGCCCCGAAAGATTCTTATTTACATTTGCTTGTGGTTCTTTTGTACTCCTATAAAGCTGAAAAACAGTATGGAAAAGTAAATGGGATGTTATGGCAGATTATTCTTGGCTTTACATCACGTACGGACATGCTCACCATCCAAATATGCAATCTGTGGCGATGCTGAGAAACTGTTTTTGAGAGACACAGTTTTTCCCTCTCTGAATTTTTCTCAGAAGTACTATTTTAAACAGGGTAGTGAAGCCTTCTGTAGCATTACGTATCCTTAAGATGAGCTCACTCACTAATGCACAAGTACAGTGTTTTCTGTGCATCATTTATACTCCATGATGTTGTCCTTTAGAAAACATACTTTTCAGGCAATACTTGTGATAATAGGGATCTAGTACTTTCATTGAATATGAAACATTTATGTATATATTAATAAAATGCATTGGATGATCCTAATTGCTTTAATGTGACTTTGCCTTGGAAATCTAGATATAGCGATGTCACAGTGAATCTCGTGGGATGGCTGTTCTCCAGTTCTTAACAGCCCGTGAGCACACCCTGAAAGCACCTTTAAGACAGTCCACAGCTGGATGCTGCAGAACAGATCCAAGGCCCAGGAAGTGAGCAAAGGACTCAGTGCTGTGGATGGCTTCCCCGTTTTCCTAATTTGTGAATGGGATGTAGTGCTGAAGAGGCAGTGACTGCCAGCCTAGGAGTCCAGCAACACTTTCAGTGTGGCAGAGGCCGCATGTCAGAACAGCAATGCTGGAGCCCTCTGACCTGAGTCTCCGTGTGGCCTCAGCCATCTCCCAGTGGCAGAGCCTCTGACGAGTTGCCCATCTGGCCTCAGATTCTGCTGTCATGTATGTACGTGTGCAGTGAAGGCAACCATGGGCTCTTCATGATGAGTCATGGTGGGTGGTCCCTGGAGGCTCCACCCTGCCCTGGCGTTGTTCCTATTAATAGTAACCACTCCTTCCTCCCCAAACCTGATTGACTGGGTATGCTCACTCACCCTGATGGGCGCAGTCAAACACAGCAAGGGATGCATTTCCCTGTCATTGTGCTTATCTTTTCAGTACATTGGAACGGATTTTTTTAAAAAATCTTTTTGACTTCCTGCCTTGTGATGGAAGACACAGAAATGATTGATTGAAGCCCTCAGCCCTTAGAGAACATGCACTTCAGTGAGAAGACAGAACAGTTGGAATTCTTTTCTGGCTTTACATCACGACGGACATGCTCACCATCCAAATATGCAATCTGTGGCGATGCTGAGAAACTGTTTTTGAGAGACACAGTTTTTCCCTCTCTGAATTTTTCTCAGAAGTACTATTTTAAACAGGGTAGTGAAGCCTTCTGTAGCATTACGTATCCTTAAGATGAGCTCACTCACTAATGCACAAGTACAGTGTTTTCTGTGCATCATTTATACTCCATGATGTTGTCCTTTAGAAAACATACTTTTCAGGCAATACTTGTGATAATAGGGATCTAGTACTTTCATTGAATATGAAACATTTATGTATATATTAATAAAATGCATTGGATGATCCTAATTGCTTTAATGTGACTTTGCCTTGGAAATCTAGATATAGCGATGTCACAGTGAATCTCGTGGGATGGCTGTTCTCCAGTTCTTAACAGCCCGTGAGCACACCCTGAAAGCACCTTTAAGACAGTCCACAGCTGGATGCTGCAGAACAGATCCAAGGCCCAGGAAGTGAGCAAAGGACTCAGTGCTGTGGATGGCTTCCCCGTTTTCCTAATTTGTGAATGGGATGTAGTGCTGAAGAGGCAGTGACTGCCAGCCTAGGAGTCCAGCAACACTTTCAGTGTGGCAGAGGCCGCATGTCAGAACAGCAATGCTGGAGCCCTCTGACCTGAGTCTCCGTGTGGCCTCAGCCATCTCCCAGTGGCAGAGCCTCTGACGAGTTGCCCATCTGGCCTCAGATTCTGCTGTCATGTATGTACGTGTGCAGTGAAGGCAACCATGGGCTCTTCATGATGAGTCATGGTGGGTGGTCCCTGGAGGCTCCACCCTGCCCTGGCGTTGTTCCTATTAATAGTAACCACTCCTTCCTCCCCAAACCTGATTGACTGGGTATGCTCACTCACCCTGATGGGCGCAGTCAAACACAGCAAGGGATGCATTTCCCTGTCATTGTGCTTATCTTTTCAGTACATTGGAACGGATTTTTTTAAAAAATCTTTTTGACTTCCTGCCTTGTGATGGAAGACACAGAAATGATTGATTGAAGCCCTCAGCCCTTAGAGAACATGCACTTCAGTGAGAAGACAGAAGCCTGGATTGACTGAATTAACTCTGTTTGGAAAATGATATTGAATGTTTGCACCAAGTGATTTAACACTGGGCTTCCCTGGTGTCTCAGTAGTTAAGGATTTACTTTGAAATTGCAGAGGACACCAGTTCAGAACCTGGTCTGGGAAGATCCCTTATGCTGTGAGGCAACTAAGTTCATGTGCCAAAATGACTGAGCCTGTGCCCTAGAGCCCACGAACTGCTACTGCTGAGCCCACGTGCCATAACTACTGCACTTGTGCACCCTAGAGCCTGAGGCCCACCACAGGAGAAGCCACCACAGTGAGCAGCCTGCACACTTCAGTGAAGTGTAGCCCCTGCTTACCACAACTACAGAAAAGCCCATGCAGCAACAAAGACCCCACACAGCCAAAATTAAATGCATCAATAAATCTTTAAAGAAAAACTATACTCCGTCAAACACTGTAGCATATTATTTTAAGGATGAAAGTTCTGCATAATTACAATATTATTATCAAATTCTGTACATTCAGTATCAACACTTAACAGTTCATTTGACTTTATTTAACATTAATATTAATAATTCAAGCATTAATATTACCAAATACAAAACTCCTAAGGTCATTTCCCCTGTTGTACTAGTAATGCCCATTATATGTGCTCCTATAGAAGTATAGCATCTCACCTCAACTTTGTGATTAAGGTTGTGATTAAGGGTCCTCAAACTTTCACCCACACACTACCCCATCTCTCCTTGTCTTTCATGAGTTCTTGCTTCTAAACGCATTAGGCAATATCTGTTATAATTTTCACACATCTGCATTTATCTGATTATTTCTTCATGATTATGCTCGGGTCAAACACTTTGGAAATAAAGCCAGACAGGTAATGTTTGGTCTCCTTCCTGGTGTGTCTTGTCAGGAGGCACACACAGTCAGTTTGTCCTTCTGGATGGTTCTGTGTGTTCTCCAAATTTACCTCCTGAAAGGTGCCTTTCCCATTTGTAGTTAATAGCTGCTTCTGTCCTGTGATATGTTAATATTATGCAAATAGTCCATTCTCTTGAAAGCATTCTTCAACAAATGATTTTTGCATCTGTTGACAGTCCCTAAAAGAATTAGTTACAGTGGTAGTTGCAAACTAGTGTTCTTCCTAACCATTTTACTCCTTGTGTATATATTTGCTGGCATTCTTCTGTACAGAGGTACCCCCCCCCCACCCCCCCGCCTTTGCCACTCCCTCTCTGGCTTTCTTTAGTGGGTATTAAACAGGCTTATTCAGTCTTAGAGTTTGGTCATTTTTGGCCAAAAGGCTTGACATATTCTGTCAAGCTTGTCCCTTCCTGGGTAACCTGCAGTGCCTGGCTGTAATACTTTGTGCCCTGTGGTGATGCCTTAGGAGGAATGTGGCTGGGAAGTCTCAGCTGACCACATAGAGTTGGGAATTGCTAGCTCCAGAATAATTTTGAGGGAACACTAATGTAGTTGTTGTTGCTGTTTTAAATGAAGCCCTCACCATGTACTGAACTCTGGAAACTTAAAAATGAAGGAGGAGGTAGGAGGAGAGAGAGAGAGAAAGGTGAAATGCAGAAAAATCAAGAGAAGGAAAGCTAACTGTCCTTTGAAGGCTTGAGAGGACTGGACCAGGGCAGAGGGAGGCGATCGCCCGCAGCAGTGTGCAGGCCTGACAGCATCTGTCAGTGTCCTTCTGGGGGAGGCAGGGAGGTAGGAGACCCAGGATAGGCCTGGTGCCTGTGTCTCCTGGGCTGAAACTGAGGGAGGGAACACATGGAATCCACCTGCCCTGTGGGTGTTCCATCTGATCTCCTTCCACACCACTTCATAATACCAACCAGCACACTCAGTCCACTGCCTCCATGTGTAAATCAGGGGCATTAAAAGTCATGCCTCATAGGGATCTTGTGAAGATTAAATGGTGGCATCCATTATCCTAATAAAAACATCAAATGTTTATTGAATCCTTAAAATGCATCAGGTATTAAAACATATGTTTACATATATTACTTTTCATCTCTGTTTAAATGCAAAATGTTAAAAAGCCCTTAGGACAAAATATATATGCAACTAATGGTACCCACAATTATTATTAGGGAAACTGTTCTCAGTTTATATATCTTGTAACAATTGGTTATTTCTGTATTTTTTAATAATCACCATTTTCAGGAGACAAAGCCAGTCTCTTTGTGTCCATTGTTTATATCAGACACCTGAAAGAACCGGCTTGTGTGTTTGTGTACACAGCGTCACTGCCATCTGTGGGAATCACCTTCATTACAGTTTTAAAAACCATACAGAAAAACAAGCGCGTATAAGTATTGTGAGTAAAACCAATCTTTATTTTAGGCAAGTACCAAATTTAACTAGCTTTGAAATGTGCAAAAACTGTACAGTTTTTATGGTCTCCAGGTAATGCCAGTTGTTTCAGTTTTCCTTTTTTTCATAAACAATGTCAGTACATGTAATCCCTGTCTTGTTTTTACAGATTCACAGATGTAAATTACAGAAAGAATAACCTACCAGAAAATTGTATGGAGACTTCCTTTGAGTATTTCAGCACAGCTGAGCAGAGGAAAAGGAGAAGGCCCAGGAGGCACCCAGGTTGATCGTACCTAGTGATAAAAATCGTGAGGAATCCTGGCTTGATTAAATAACAGGTAAGATGGGCTTGGGGCATGTGAGCTAGTGGAGCAGCCATGAGAGAGTTTAATGACATAAAATGACGTAAAATGTTTCAGAGCGGTTTAAAGTGATTTTTAAATTGCACAACTTAAACTTTCAGAGAAAAACAACCATTTTATAAGAAATGGAACTTGGGAATAGTATTTTCCCTAATGTCATGTGAGGTTTTCTTTGGTGAATTCACAATCCCTGATTAGAAGAAAAAGCCATTGTTATTTTTCAAGTGGATAAAAATCTGATGATGTGTATAACTTGTCTAAGCTAGAAATCTGGGAAGAGTGACAAGTGAGACGAGCACTTGCATCGTCAGAGATGAATCTGTCTGAGGAATGGCATGTGGAGTAGCATGGAGCCATCCTGCAGTTTCTCCCCTTGCGTTTAGCTCAGTGTGGTGGACGGAGTGTATGAGGTCCGTCCTCACCCTGAACACACACTCAGACGTGAAGGTTCTCCAATTAAGCTTCCCGAGAAACTGCCAAAGTGGATTTCTTCTTTCAAACACTCCACCCGCACCAACCATCCCACAGTCAGGCTTCAATGAGCGAGCTCTCTGTAAGCTGTCTTAATTATGTGGGGCTTTATGCAGTCTTGTCCTCCTCAATGAGATATTTTGTGCAGAAACCAGTAGATGGCATTATCCTTGGGAATGTTAGAGGACATCTGTTGGTGTAAGTCATTTTGTAGGTCGCTGAAGTTTGAGACCTAACTTTATAATCAGTACTGCTCAGATAATATATAGGCAAGTACCAAATTTAACTAGCTTTGAAATGTGCAAAACTGTACAGTTTTTATGGTCTCCAGGTAATGCCAGTTGTTTCAGTTTTCCTTTTTTTCATAAACAATGTCAGTACATGTAATCCCTGTCTTGTTTTTACAGATTCACAGATGTAAATTACAGAAAGAATAACCTACCAGAAAATTGTATGGAGACTTCCTTTGAGTATTTCAGCACAGCTGAGCAGAGGAAAAGGAGAAGGCCCAGGAGGCACCCAGGTTGATCGTACCTAGTGATAAAAATCGTGAGGAATCCTGGCTTGATTAAATAACAGGTAAGATGGGCTTGGGGCATGTGAGCTAGTGGAGCAGCCATGAGAGAGTTTAATGACATAAAATGACGTAAAATGTTTCAGAGCGGTTTAAAGTGATTTTTAAATTGCACAACTTAAACTTTCAGAGAAAAACAACCATTTTATAAGAAATGGAACTTGGGAATAGTATTTTCCCTAATGTCATGTGAGGTTTTCTTTGGTGAATTCACAATCCCTGATTAGAAGAAAAAGCCATTGTTATTTTTCAAGTGGATAAAAATCTGATGATGTGTATAACTTGTCTAAGCTAGAAATCTGGGAAGAGTGACAAGTGAGACGAGCACTTGCATCGTCAGAGATGAATCTGTCTGAGGAATGGCATGTGGAGTAGCATGGAGCCATCCTGCAGTTTCTCCCCTTGCGTTTAGCTCAGTGTGGTGGACGGAGTGTATGAGGTCCGTCCTCACCCTGAACACACACTCAGACGTGAAGGTTCTCCAATTAAGCTTCCCGAGAAACTGCCAAAGTGGATTTCTTCTTTCAAACACTCCACCCGCACCAACCATCCCACAGTCAGGCTTCAATGAGCGAGCTCTCTGTAAGCTGTCTTAATTATGTGGGGCTTTATGCAGTCTTGTCCTCCTCAATGAGATATTTTGTGCAGAAACCAGTAGATGGCATTATCCTTGGGAATGTTAGAGGACATCTGTTGGTGTAAGTCATTTTGTAGGTCACTGAAGTTTGAGACCTAACTTTATAATCAGTACTGCTCAGATAATATATAAGCTCAATTTGAACTGCTTTAAACTAAAATTGAATATCTGTCAACTAATTCCTGAGATTTAAATCTGTCCTATAAATTGTCAAGTCCCCACAAGTATCAGCCATGATACTTCTAAAACATGTAAAAAGAAAATGATTTTAGTGGCAATACCAGTTAATTTGTCAGTTATCACGTGATGATAGCTGTGATGCAATGTGATGCAATGTTTTTCATTGCATTTTATTAGGTGTTTATTATGTCTTGTGGATAGGAAATTATATTTTGCTTTGAGATGAATGACATTGGAAACTGTATGAAATTGACAATTAATTATTTTCACTGTCCTTTATATTTTATAAACTGAAAATTCAGTTTCTTTACAGGAGCAAAAGATGAACTTTTTAAGATATAACTTTCAAATATGATAACTTTAGAGTCAACACAGAAGCCTTATTTTAAGAGGTTTTATTATATGAAGTAACTTCAAAGTGAGCTTATTATATGTTAACCTGACTACCAGTTATAATTTTAAACTACTGAGGGGTTTCGTTGTATTTGAAAATACTTTCTCTATGCCAGTAGTTTTTTAGTGTAATCGTATGACTTATTTCTGCCAAATAAGTTTGCATTGATTTAAAAGGCAGACAAGGAGGGAAATGTTAAGTCAAATGACTGAGATATAAGAGAATGAAGTGGTAACATAGGAAGAATGGTCAGAGAGCAGATGCCGAGGAATGTAAGACAAACGGTGGGAAGGAGCCATCCTGCAGTTTCTCCCCTTGCGTTTAGCTCAGTGTGGTGGACGGAGTGTATGAGGTCCGTCCTCACCCTGAACACACACTCAGACGTGAAGGTTCTCCAATTAAGCTTCCCGAGAAACTGCCAAAGTGGATTTCTTCTTTCAAACACTCCACCCGCACCAACCATCCCACAGTCAGGCTTCAATGAGCGAGCTCTCTGTAAGCTGTCTTAATTATGTGGGGCTTTATGCAGTCTTGTCCTCCTCAATGAGATATTTTGTGCAGAAACCAGTAGATGGCATTATCCTTGGGAATGTTAGAGGACATCTGTTGGTGTAAGTCATTTTGTAGGTCACTGAAGTTTGAGACCTAACTTTATAATCAGTACTGCTCAGATAATATATAAGCTCAATTTGAACTGCTTTAAACTAAAATTGAATATCTGTCAACTAATTCCTGAGATTTAAATCTGTCCTATAAATTGTCAAGTCCCCACAAGTATCAGCCATGATACTTCTAAAACATGTAAAAAGAAAATGATTTTAGTGGCAATACCAGTTAATTTGTCAGTTATCACGTGATGATAGCTGTGATGCAATGTGATGCAATGTTTTTCATTGCATTTTATTAGGTGTTTATTATGTCTTGTGGATAGGAAATTATATTTTGCTTTGAGATGAATGACATTGGAAACTGTATGAAATTGACAATTAATTATTTTCACTGTCCTTTATATTTTATAAACTGAAAATTCAGTTTCTTTACAGGAGCAAAAGATGAACTTTTTAAGATATAACTTTCAAATATGATAACTTTAGAGTCAACACAGAAGCCTTATTTTAAGAGGTTTTATTATATGAAGTAACTTCAAAGTGAGCTTATTATATGTTAACCTGACTACCAGTTATAATTTTAAACTACTGAGGGGTTTCGTTGTATTTGAAAATACTTTCTCTATGCCAGTAGTTTTTCAGTGTAATCGTATGACTTATTTCTGCCAAATAAGTTTGCATTGATTTAAAAGGCAGACAAGGAGGGAAATGTTAAGTCAAATGACTGAGATATAAGAGAATGAAGTGGTAACATAGGAAGAATGGTCAGAGAGCAGATGCCGAGGAATGTAAGACAAACGGTGGGAAGGACACCACTCTGTTAAGGCTTATGGAAGGCTCTGATGTTGAATAGCCTTGTGATCTACCTGAGGTAACATACAAGAGTTACATGAGCATTAGTTTAGGATTGCTGTCAGAAAAGTGAGTACCTTTTCAAACCAGGAGAGGAGTAGTCCTTCTGAAATGGCAGATTGTAACAAATCATTTCTCTACTTTTCTCTCGCACCCATTGAAAAACTGCCAATGCTGGATAATACAGAATGCAAAAGTGTGGATTTTGAGTCAAGACATCAAAAGATGGAAATGACTAGAAACCAAAAAAGTATTCTAACATTGTGGCTATGAGGGCAGTCCAAATCTGTGGTGCATCTTGAGTTTGTAGCCCTGGCGGAACACTGCATGGTGGTGGCTGGAGTCCTGAGACCCACCCCAGGGAGGGTGTTGTATGTGCCTAGTGTGTCAGGGGCTGCAGCTGTGATCCTGCAGACAGGAACTGTATGGTTCTCCTCAGTGGTCGGTGATTGGTGCAGAAAATGCATATTAGAAAGAAACCGGCTCCTCTCAGTCTTAAAGCTATGAGGACATCTTGCCAAATGCCTGGGGTCATGAGTGGAAAAAAGAAATCAAGATCTGTTCTCTGGGGTTCTGTGCCAGCGTGTCTCAGCTCACTGTAGGCAAGCGTGCTTCTGCAGTCTCCATATGTCGTGTTTTTCACACTCTGTACTTTCTTTGGTGATTTCTCTCTTGAAAACGGCTCTGAGTGGAGTGCTGAAGTGAGTCAGTGGGGAGAAGTAAAGTGTTCTAAGGCCAGAAGGCGGCTGTGGACCTTACAGAGAAATATTAGTGCTGTTGGGCTGGGCCAAGACTACCAGTTATATTTTAAACTACTGAGGGGTTTCGTTGTATTTGAAAATACTTTCTCTATGCCAGTAGTTTTCAGTGTAATCGTATGACTTATTTCTGCCAAATAAGTTTGCATTGATTTAAAAGGCAGACAAGGAGGGAAATGTTAAGTCAAATGACTGAGATATAAGAGAATGAAGTGGTAACATAGGAAGAATGGTCAGAGAGCAGATGCCGAGGAATGTAAGACAAACGGTGGGAAGGACACCACTCTGTTAAGGCTTATGGAAGGCTCTGATGTTGAATAGCCTTGTGATCTACCTGAGGTAACATACAAGAGTTACATGAGCATTAGTTTAGGATTGCTGTCAGAAAAGTGAGTACCTTTTCAAACCAGGAGAGGAGTAGTCCTTCTGAAATGGCAGATTGTAACAAATCATTTCTCTACTTTTCTCTCGCACCCATTGAAAAACTGCCAATGCTGGATAATACAGAATGCAAAAGTGTGGATTTTGAGTCAAGACATCAAAAGATGGAAATGACTAGAAACCAAAAAAGTATTCTAACATTGTGGCTATGAGGGCAGTCCAAATCTGTGGTGCATCTTGAGTTTGTAGCCCTGGCGGAACACTGCATGGTGGTGGCTGGAGTCCTGAGACCCACCCCAGGGAGGGTGTTGTATGTGCCTAGTGTGTCAGGGGCTGCAGCTGTGATCCTGCAGACAGGAACTGTATGGTTCTCCTCAGTAGTCCGTGACAGGAGCAGAAAAACCATATTAGAAAAAACCTGCTCCTCTCAGTCTTAAAGCTATGAGGACATCTTGCCAAATGCCTGGGGTCATGAGTGGAAAAAAGAAATCAAGATCTGTTCTCTGGGGTTCTGTGCCAGCGTGTCTCAGCTCACTGTAGGCAAGCGTGCTTCTGCAGTCTCCATATGTCGTGTTTTTCACACTCTGTACTTTCTTTGGTGATTTCTCTCTTGAAAACGGCTCTGAGTGGAGTGCTGAAGTGAGTCAGTGGGGAGAAGTAAAGTGTTCTAAGGCCAGAAGGCGGCTGTGGACCTTACAGAGAAATATTAGTGCTGTTGGGCTGGGCCAAGCATTACTGAGTGGCTGATAGACCTTGGGTTTTGTGATCAGAGTTGGCAAAAGCCAACCTGGTCTGACCTCCAGCAGCTGTTCAGTACTCACTGATACTATGTGTGTGGCAACTTTATAGATTATATAAGTGCAAATACTGAGAATTGGCCTGTATCAGTTGTTTTTGCATGGAAAGTATTAGTATTGCCCCAATAAAAATTATGATAGAAAGCTTAAACACAGGCTTTTAAAATGGTAAAATAAGATTCTTTGAAGTTTAGGTCATGATATGCAAGCATAAAATGAAAACATGACAAAGATTCACTTAATTTATAATTAAGGAGGAAACCATTAACATGTTACAACTGATTCAGAAAATTCAGTCCACAGACACACACACACACACACACACACACACACACACACACACACACACACACACACACACACACACACACACACACACACACACACACACACACACGTGAAACTGGAAACAGTGAAGTTTTGTTATAGATGCAAACCTAGTTAGTATCTAGTGGTTGAATATCATTTTCATTTCTGTGGACAAGTATAATTTGTGTTACTATGAGTTTTGCAGAGAGTTGTAAAATAGCTTAAAGACAGTGAAAGACACGGATAATCAAAACAGGCTAGATGGGACATCAGTAATCTGTGTTGACATCTTTAAAGAAAGTAATTCTCTATAATCTTTGTGACAAGAATAATAAACATTTTGTCTGACATCACCTGCGGGGCTGTGATCCTGCAGACAGGAACTGTATGGTTCTCCTCAGTAGTCCGTGACAGGAGCAGAAAAACCATATTAGAAAAAACCTGCTCCTCTCAGTCTTAAAGCTATGAGGACATCTTGCCAAATGCCTGGGGTCATGAGTGGAAAAAAGAAATCAAGATCTGTTCTCTGGGGTTCTGTGCCAGCGTGTCTCAGCTCACTGTAGGCAAGCGTGCTTCTGCAGTCTCCATATGTCGTGTTTTTCACACTCTGTACTTTCTTTGGTGATTTCTCTCTTGAAAACGGCTCTGAGTGGAGTGCTGAAGTGAGTCAGTGGGGAGAAGTAAAGTGTTCTAAGGCCAGAAGGCGGCTGTGGACCTTACAGAGAAATATTAGTGCTGTTGGGCTGGGCCAAGCATTACTGAGTGGCTGATAGACCTTGGGTTTTGTGATCAGAGTTGGCAAAAGCCAACCTGGTCTGACCTCCAGCAGCTGTTCAGTACTCACTGATACTATGTGTGTGGCAACTTTATAGATTATATAAGTGCAAATACTGAGAATTGGCCTGTATCAGTTGTTTTTGCATGGAAAGTATTAGTATTGCCCCAATAAAAATTATGATAGAAAGCTTAAACACAGGCTTTTAAAATGGTAAAATAAGATTCTTTGAAGTTTAGGTCATGATATGCAAGCATAAAATGAAAACATGACAAAGATTCACTTAATTTATAATTAAGGAGGAAACCATTAACATGTTACAACTGATTCAGAAAATTCAGTCCACAGACACACACACACACACACACACACACACACACACACACACACACACACACACACACACACACACACACACACACACACACACACACACACACACGTGAAACTGGAAACAGTGAAGTTTTGTTATAGATGCAAACCTAGTTAGTATCTAGTGGTTGAATATCATTTTCATTTCTGTGGACAAGTATAATTTGTGTTACTATGAGTTTTGCAGAGAGTTGTAAAATAGCTTAAAGACAGTGAAAGACACGGATAATCAAAACAGGCTAGATGGGACATCAGTAATCTGTGTTGACATCTTTAAAGAAAGTAATTCTCTATAATCTTTGTGACAAGAATAATAAACATTTTGTCTAGAATCATCATGCCAAGAAAATAATGCTTTTATGCATCAGTATTAAAAATTAGAAAATAGATTTTAGAAAGCAGAGAGTTCTTCTTCAGCATTAATAAAATGCATGGGGTACCCCAGGAGAGAGTGGTGACCAATAGGGTACTTCCCTTCCTCCACATCTCACTGTGATGGGCACAGCACCCCACTCTCTACGGTCAGGACCTTTCTCCCCACCAGCATTCTGTGACATCCAGACTACCTTAGCTCAAGCACTTGGGTACACAGAAGGCACCTAAATCGTGATTACTTAGCACACAATAGGCTGTCAGTACTTAAGCACTGGTTATTGTCTTTGTGTCCATAGGTCACAGAATTTTACTCAATGATTTATGATTCTTTCAACCTTTGTTTTGTTGGTAGGCACTACAGTTGTTTCTTCCTTCAAAAAAATTAAGCTTTTTTGAGCTTAAAAAAACTAAAAGGAGCAGCAAAGTAACCATTTTTACTGTCATTATTTTTGAGAACCTCATTACTGTTCTTTTCAGGCACAGTAAGAGAGCAGTTGAAAAGGTAATTCATTTTATTTCCAAATTCACAAATTTGATCTATAAAGCTCTAATATAACAATAGAAATTTAAGTTTTAGAATCCTCTTTGTTATATTTAATAATACAAATGTGGAGATTTTGAAGATGAGTGTTGCCTCAGTTGAGTAGACAGGATCCTGGCTAAATGTTTTTTTTTTTTTTTCACCTGATTTCTGACTAAGGCTGATGGGTTTCTCAGAAATGTTTGTCTTGAGAAGGAAAATTTAAGACTTTGAGCCAGTGTGTTACTTGTAAATCCTGAAATCTCCAGCTTTTACAGTAGATTTATATAGAGTATTCTACATTGAAACCCTCATAAACCTCATTTATGTTTTGTCTTTTTCATTTTAAAATAGGAAACAAAAGTACAAATACAAACTTAAAAAGTGAATTCTACATATGAGATAGTTATTGGAAGCAGTGAAATTCTCTAAATGCACTTATATCACTGTAACAGAAATATTTTAAAGTAGCTTTATAACAAATCCCAAATTGCTCAAGACTACTGTGCCACGCATGTCAGTCTTTGCATGTGAAAAAAGAGGAATAATTGTAAGATGAAGTGAACGTATAATTTGGGTTCAAGTGTGATGTTCATTTCTCAGTTTTATGTTGATTATTCTCATTTCAATTCTGCACGTATTGTTCCAGTGTCTTCTCTGCCCATTGTGTAGTCAAAATGGTTAAGCATACCTACCATTGGAGCCTAAACATTAAGGCATTTTGTGCAAGAAAGCATGAAACAGGCCTTGATGAAAAAAGAACAAGAATTCTGAATTATTGTTGTGGAATAGGATGTTTTAAGTCATGAGCTCTGCATTGGCTTAGGTATTTGAAGAGTATAGATGCATGGAAATCTCTTTGGTTCTTTCTATATATACATTTAAAAGCTCTAAAGGAATGCTTCTGAATATATGTAGCTTATTCATCATGACAGACAATAATTTAATAACTAAGTCAACATTGGGACTCATCCTTCAAAAAATTAAGCTTTTTGAGCTTAAAAAAACTAAAAGGAGCAGCAAAGTAACCATTTTTACTGTCATTATTTTTGAGAACCTCATTACTGTTCTTTTCAGGCACAGTAAGAGAGCAGTTGAAAAGGTAATTCATTTTATTTCCAAATTCACAAATTTGATCTATAAAGCTCTAATATAACAATAGAAATTTAAGTTTTAGAATCCTCTTTGTTATATTTAATAATACAAATGTGGAGATTTTGAAGATGAGTGTTGCCTCAGTTGAGTAGACAGGATCCTGGCTAAATGTTTTTTTTTTTTTTTTTTTTTTTCACCTGATTTCTGACTAAGGCTGATGGGTTTCTCAGAAATGTTTGTCTTGAGAAGGAAAATTTAAGACTTTGAGCCAGTGTGTTACTTGTAAATCCTGAAATCTCCAGCTTTTACAGTAGATTTATATAGAGTATTCTACATTGAAACCCTCATAAACCTCATTTATGTTTTGTCTTTTTCATTTTAAAATAGGAAACAAAAGTACAAATACAAACTTAAAAAGTGAATTCTACATATGAGATAGTTATTGGAAGCAGTGAAATTCTCTAAATGCACTTATATCACTGTAACAGAAATATTTTAAAGTAGCTTTATAACAAATCCCAAATTGCTCAAGACTACTGTGCCACGCATGTCAGTCTTTGCATGTGAAAAAAGAGGAATAATTGTAAGATGAAGTGAACGTATAATTTGGGTTCAAGTGTGATGTTCATTTCTCAGTTTTATGTTGATTATTCTCATTTCAATTCTGCACGTATTGTTCCAGTGTCTTCTCTGCCCATTGTGTAGTCAAAATGGTTAAGCATACCTACCATTGGAGCCTAAACATTAAGGCATTTTGTGCAAGAAAGCATGAAACAGGCCTTGATGAAAAAAGAACAAGAATTCTGAATTATTGTTGTGGAATAGGATGTTTTAAGTCATGAGCTCTGCATTGGCTTAGGTATTTGAAGAGTATAGATGCATGGAAATCTCTTTGGTTCTTTCTATATATACATTTAAAAGCTCTAAAGGAATGCTTCTGAATATATGTAGCTTATTCATCATGACAGACAATAATTTAATAACTAAGTCAACATTGGGACTCATCCTGCAATGAGAAATAGTTTAGTTTCATGTGAATATCAAAGTGAAAATTTCAAAGAGAAAACCATTTGTGTTTTTTGTAACTGGGTAACTAAAGTTTTAAATTGTCACTCCTGATCCTCAGTGAAGAAAACATGCCTATTTAAAAATACATATGTATACAAATATTTGTTACTGAAAAATGATCTTTTGCTAATTATTTTAGTAAATATTTGATAGATTCCTATTATGATCAGACACTGAGAAGGTACTGGAGCAGAGAAAAAGATTTCTCCATCTTCAAAAGACCATTTTCCAGCTATATGTTCTTAAAAAATTAACTCAGTCTAGAACTTACTTTTCTTCATCTGAAAGAATAGGGCACTTACCAATTTGTTTATGATCAGTAAGATTCCTGAGGTTTAAGGACTGCAGTTAAAATATATCTTGGTAGACATTTTTGTTCCGGAGAGATGATGGTTCCCTTAACCTGTCTTGGACTTTGCAGTTGTAAACGTGCCCCAGGATCCCAGGAGGCAGGGATAAGGCAGCCAGTTCTCAGAGGCCAGCCCAGAGATGACCTTTCAGGGAGCCACAATCCCTGATGTATCCATAGAGAGGAAAATTGAGGAGGGCAGAGATCACAAAGACACAGGGTTATCTCATTGGGACATGCATGTTCAGGTCTTTTGGGAGTACACGCACATCTTGCACACACACAGAGACACACACACACTGTGTTTACTCATTTCTCAAAGAGCAGAATGATAAGATCCCAAGAAACCTACACAGATCCCTGGTGCACTCAGGGTCGGGGAACAGCCAGTAAGAGACTTATCAGATAGACCCCACCACCAGCGAATGGAGTTTTGAGGAGAATCTATGAAGAGGGGCAAGTATCCGAGGACACAGTGGCTACAACCAGCTCTGCTAAGCTAAGGCTTATTGATAAAGTGTGGTGCTTACACAAAATGTTGCCATCACTTGGGTGCACGTACAAATTATCCATTTTATTCACATGTCATTCCATCCGTTCCTCCATCTGCCCATCGTCCATCTGGTTTTGATAAGGAAACTGTGGAGATGCGAGCCTTTGCAGCTTCTGGAGGAACCGGAGTGCACATCCTGGTGGGAAATAGGGCAGTCGAGTGGCCATGGCAGTTGCAGCTGCTCTCCCTGGGGACAGAGAATCAGGCTAGTCAGTCTGTAAAGAACAGACTGGCTTGTGGAGCCATCATCTGAGGCAGGTCCCAGCTGCTGTACTGCAGATAAATGGTCAGGTTTCCTGTGTGCAGTGTTTTTTTTTTTTTTTTTTGGGCGGAGGTCAGGTTGGGGAGGGAGGGGAGCAGGTGGGCCACTTCTATCGGTCCTTCGTTTCTCCATGTTCATCCGTCCTTGTTCCCTGGCTCCTGTGGGCCTCCCATCGCGGTGGCCTCTGTCGTCGCAGAGCACTGGCTCTGAGTGCATGCGCGCCAGAGCTCCGGCTCGGTAACTGGACACATCAGTCCAACCACTCCGTGGCATGTGGGATCCTCCCAGGCCAGGGCTCGAACCAGCGCCCCTTGCACTGCAAGGCGGTGTCCTTACCCACTGGACCACCAGGGGAGGCCCTGCAGTGGTTTTCTTTAAGAATGATTGTGCACATTGTTTTTAATTGGTATTTATTCAGATTGGGTCCATTTGATGCAACACTTGAGTGGCTGGAAGAGAGATTTCAGCTGTTAAATTTCAGGTAGACTGTATTGTAGATGTTTTCCCAGTTAGTCTGTTCTTTTCTGGGGCCTGAGAAGAAACCACTGCTGGCCTCTCTGTCTAGCTCTGTGGTCTTTGTTTTTACCACTGAGGAGAGATCCACTGAAAAATGCCAGATGTGCACACACCTCCTTTGCTAATGTTAGTTCTGGAAGAGCTTTTGGGTTTCTCTGAGGTGGTTTTATGTGCCAGGGTGTGTCCCAGAAGGACTGCAGTCTGCTTGTATGGTTATCTCTCTTCACACCAGTTCCTGACGACAGGGTCCGTGCAGAAACCACAGAATGCTCGAGTGAGTAATGGATTCTTAGGCACCTGTCAGGAGCCTGGCAGTGCTTGAGATGCAAAGAGGCCCTAGGGCCCATGGCAGCCCAGGCAGTGAGGATGCAGACACCAACCACAGGCAGTGGCTGATTATTCAGGGGGCATTTTTGTTTAATTGAAACATGACAAGGCTGTCATGGAGCTCTCAGCCTAAATACCATGTATATTACCTTCCGAGTGCAAACCCTTTAATTTGACTTGCCTCACACTGACATGATTCCAAAATAAAATAACCTTCCACCTTGGAAATTGAGCTATCACTGCAGTGTAAAAGTCGATAGAACAAATATTGCTAAGAAATGTAACTTTCCATTGATTTGTTCAGGAATAAACTCAACAAGTAGGCACCTATTACCTGGGAAAGTGCCATTCTTTGCTTTCAGAATGAAAATATTTGAGTGGAATAGCGCAGGATCAATCCTTATTTTTTGTGTTAAGCACAGGAACACACTGAAAAGAGAAATATAAATTGTGACTTTATGAAAGAAGTTTGGGAAGAAAATCAATGACTTTTAACGATAAGAATTATAAGAATTATAACAAGATTTCTTTAATTTCCACCCATATTATACTTCCTTTGTTACATTATTAGGTTGGCACAATGTCTAGATGAATTTAATTGTTTCTTCTATGTACTCTTCAAATTGTTCAACAGATATACCTCCTAGGTGCTGAAAGTGAAAGTGTTAGTCAATCAGTTGTGTCCAACTCTTTGCCACACTGTGTACTGTAGCCTGCCAGGCTTATCTATCCATAGAATTCTCCAGGGAAGAATACTGGAGTAGTTTGCCATTCCCTTCTCCAAGAGATCTTCCTGACCCAGGGATGGAACTCAGGTCTCCAGCATTGCAGGCAGATTCTTTACTGTCTGAACTACCAGGGAGCCTCTTAGACATTGAGCAGTAGTAGCATATGCACCAGTCAGTTGTGTTCTCATTTCTTTCATTTTTCATTGTCTTCAGAACATAAGTGTTTTCTTTATTTACTTATTTTTTTCTGATCATAGAACTAGATCCCACATGCTTCAACTAGAGTTTGCATGCCACACCTAAAGATCTCACATGTTGCAATATTGAAGGTCCAGCTTTGCTGAAACTAACACCCGGCACAGCCAAATAATATAAATAAATATTTTAAAAATTGCTGGGGCTTCCTTGCTGGTCCAGTAGGTAAAAAGTCTGCCTTGAAGTGCAGGGGCTACTGGTTCAATCCCTGGCCTGGGAAGATCCCACCTGCCACAGAGTGGCTGGACCAGTGTGTCCAATTACAAGCCAGTGCTCTAGAGCACATGTGCCCAGAGCCGGTGCTCTGCAATGAGAGAAGCCACTGAAATGGGAGGCCCACACATGCCAAAGAATAAAGATGGATGAAAATAAATAAATAAAGGACCAATTAAAAAAAAGACCAAAATTAAAAAAAAAAATTTAAAAAAATATTAAACAAATTGCTTAACACTCAAATTAATCTTGAATGAGTTTTTCAAAGCTCTGAAATATGGGAAATGCATCAGACAATGTTTTATAGAATCAATGATTTTAAAATTTTTATCAGAATTTCTTTTAATGTCACTTTGAATTATGCTCCAAATATTTTACTAAGTAACTCATATACAGTACAGCCAGATCTTTCTAACATTAGACCCAGTGACTTTATTGCTTTCTATGTTGAGTGTATAGTACTGACACATTCTTGGCTGTATTTTCTTCATGGAAGTAAATCTGAACTTATACTAAAAAAAAGATAAGATAAAAGAGAAATTTGCACATTCTGAAGACTGGCCAGAATACCTACTGGATCCATTGTTTTATGAAAGGACGTGCCATCAGAAGTCCCAGGGGTGAGTGCCAGCTCTGCCTGCTGCTATATACTCCTTCATGTTATTCTCCCTGGTCTGGTTTTCTTGTGTGCAAAACGGTGCTCAAATGGTTTGGTTCATTATTATATATATGCATAAAAGTGAGATGTCTAAATTTTGAGGACGGTCTTAAAGTATTTTCATGCTGTTTGGTCATCAGGTGCGTTACTGAGAATCATGAATAGTCCAAGTCTTTAAGTGGAAGAAATGATCTATTAACTTGAATAGTGTTACAGTTTTCCTGCTGGTTGACAGTCTCAGGATGGTCCTAGGGTCCTCCTTTAGGCCCCACCCATGCCCTCTCCTCCTGCTAAACATGTCTTCTTCCTTCAGACCTTGTCCTCACCTCAGCAGAGCTGGTCCCTAGGTTAGCAGTAAGGATGGATTTAGTCAGTAATAACAGCCACAACAAGGAAGGGGCCAGTATGACCTGTAGTCAACTCTGGCTTGTGGAGAGGTGATGGTATTTAAAGGGCAGGTGAAGGAGTCGGGGGCTCCATGGAACAGAATGAATGCGAGGAGAGTGGGGCTGTGTGGATGGATTAGGGCAGCTGTGTCTGCAGGTGGCAGTCAGGGAGTGAGGCACCTCCCATGGAGGACGGGGCACAACACAGGCCAGTCATCAAGTGTGGCTGCAGCATCTTGTTTCCTCATGGCGTCTTCCAGAGGTGAAGCCTTGAGCTGACAGGAACTGTGTGAGTGCTTGTGCAAGTCTTGGCAGGTCAGGACAAAGCCTCGGGGAGAAGAAGGGCTTCACTACCCAGAGGAGCTTTGTCTGAAGAGTGGGGCAGATTCCCTGTTGGGGCCACTTCACAAACTTGTCTTGTCTTTTTCTATTGTCTCCAGTGTCTGCTCTTTATCCAGGGCCTAAAGGTGTATGCATCTACTCTGGGTAAATGAGCGGAATGTGCTCTGAGGTCAGTAAGCATGGGACAGCTTCATGCCACCTTAGGTTTGACCAGTGACACAGGAGACAGGGATTCACATTCACGGTCCTTCCAAGGGAGAAATGGGGAAGATGGCCCATCCTGGTTGTCTGGCAGGACACGGCTGCCACCTGTGTTTATCAGAGTCATGCTTGTAGTCAAGCAGTATGTGGCTTTGATGGCAGTGTCAACACTGGGAAGCTGTCTGACGAAGCATAGCCTGAGCACTGTTTCATGTTTGTGATCTGTGGTTTTCACAAAAGCGAGGCTCAAAAAAACACGGATAGGTCTTAAAGTATTTTCATGCTGTTTGGTCATCAGGTGCGTTACTGAGAATCATGAATAGTCCAAGTCTTTAAGTGGAAGAAATGATCTATTAACTTGAATAGTGTTACAGTTTTCCTGCTGGTTGACAGTCTCAGGATGGTCCTAGGGTCCTCCTTTAGGCCCCACCCATGCCCTCTCCTCCTGCTAAACATGTCTTCTTCCTTCAGACCTTGTCCTCACCTCAGCAGAGCTGGTCCCTAGGTTAGCAGTAAGGATGGATTTAGTCAGTAATAACAGCCACAACAAGGAAGGGGCCAGTATGACCTGTAGTCAACTCTGGCTTGTGGAGAGGTGATGGTATTTAAAGGGCAGGTGAAGGAGTCGGGGGCTCCATGGAACAGAATGAATGCGAGGAGAGTGGGGCTGTGTGGATGGATTAGGGCAGCTGTGTCTGCAGGTGGCAGTCAGGGAGTGAGGCACCTCCCATGGAGGACGGGGCACAACACAGGCCAGTCGTCAAGTGTGGCTGCAGCATCTTGTTTCCTCATGGCGTCTTCCAGAGGTGAAGCCTTGAGCTGACAGGAACTGTGTGAGTGCTTGTGCAAGTCTTGGCAGGTCAGGACAAAGCCTCGGGGAGAAGAAGGGCTTCACTACCCAGAGGAGCTTTGTCTGAAGAGTGGGGCAGATTCCCTGTTGGGGCCACTTCACAAACTTGTCTTGTCTTTTTCTATTGTCTCCAGTGTCTGCTCTTTATCCAGGGCCTAAAGGTGTATGCATCTACTCTGGGTAAATGAGCGGAATGTGCTCTGAGGTCAGTAAGCATGGGACAGCTTCATGCCACCTTAGGTTTGACCAGTGACACAGGAGACAGGGATTCACATTCACGGTCCTTCCAAGGGAGAAATGGGGAAGATGGCCCATCCTGGTTGTCTGGCAGGACACGGCTGCCACCTGTGTTTATCAGAGTCATGCTTGTAGTCAAGCAGTATGTGGCTTTGATGGCAGTGTCAACACTGGGAAGCTGTCTGACGAAGCATAGCCTGAGCACTGTTTCATGTTGTGAGACAAGGGCTCACGTCTTACACGATAGTTTAGGAGTCTGTGGTTTTCACATAGATTTAGGCGAGGTATTTCCATTCGAAACATATTTGTACCAATTGAGAATATAAAACCACAATTTTAGGTACAGCCACTGAGTGTTTTATTAGCACCAGTTCATTTCTACCCTGTTACTGGCAGTATCATTTCTCTAAGTGTGGTGTTGTAGACAGACATAGGAAGCAGAGGAACTCTTGTAGCTGTCAAACACTCAAGAAAGTTTTAAAGTAGTGTGATTAGAAAAATAATTTAACCTAATAATGTAATTTTGAATACCCAGGCAGTAAAAGTAAAAATTCTCTTATTATTCTTGATGCCTGTCTTAATTTATGAAAAGTATGACAAATACTAGCTTGAAGTATAAATTAAGACTACGAATAGGTGTGCTATGCTTTCAGCAGATACCTAGGAGTCTTCACTGGGAAATTTTGACAAAAGTATGGATTTTATTATTGTTGACAATAGGGTGTCTGATTTTTTAAAAAAGAACTTTGGCAATGAAACATAATTTTAAACATTAGAAACTCTCCAATTTGACAAACTGCATTTTAATGGGAGACAGCATATGAAAAAAACATGTCAATAATTATTTCTGATCATATGCTACCCGGTTGCTAGCATCTGTAAATCCTTATTGCTACAGTCATTCAGTTAACTAGGAGAGTCCAGATTTTCTGTCAGATATTTTGAAGTGTATTACAGGATATTATTGTTGTTCTGGGAGACTTTTATTCTTCCACTGAAACAAAGCAAATGAAGGTGTATGCATCTACTCTGGGTAAATGAGCGGAATGTGCTCTGAGGTCAGTAAGCATGGGACAGCTTCATGCCACCTTAGGTTTGACCAGTGACACAGGAGACAGGGATTCACATTCACGGTCCTTCCAAGGGAGAAATGGGGAAGATGGCCCATCCTGGTTGTCTGGCAGGACACGGCTGCCACCTGTGTTTATCAGAGTCATGCTTGTAGTCAAGCAGTATGTGGCTTTGATGGCAGTGTCAACACTGGGAAGCTGTCTGACGAAGCATAGCCTGAGCACTGTTTCATGTTGTGAGACAAGGGCTCACGTCTTACACGATAGTTTAGGAGTCTGTGGTTTTCACATAGATTTAGGCGAGGTATTTCCATTCGAAACATATTTGTACCAATTGAGAATATAAAACCACAATTTTAGGTACAGCCACTGAGTGTTTTATTAGCACCAGTTCATTTCTACCCTGTTACTGGCAGTATCATTTCTCTAAGTGTGGTGTTGTAGACAGACATAGGAAGCAGAGGAACTCTTGTAGCTGTCAAACACTCAAGAAAGTTTTAAAGTAGTGTGATTAGAAAAATAATTTAACCTAATAATGTAATTTTGAATACCCAGGCAGTAAAAGTAAAAATTCTCTTATTATTCTTGATGCCTGTCTTAATTTATGAAAAGTATGACAAATACTAGCTTGAAGTATAAATTAAGACTACGAATAGGTGTGCTATGCTTTCAGCAGATACCTAGGAGTCTTCACTGGGAAATTTTGACAAAAGTATGGATTTTATTATTGTTGACAATAGGGTGTCTGATTTTTTAAAAAAGAACTTTGGCAATGAAACATAATTTTAAACATTAGAAACTCTCCAATTTGACAAACTGCATTTTAATGGGAGACAGCATATGAAAAAAACATGTCAATAATTATTTCTGATCATATGCTACCCGGTTGCTAGCATCTGTAAATCCTTATTGCTACAGTCATTCAGTTAACTAGGGAGAGTCCAGATTTTCTGTCAGATATTTTGAAGTGTATTACAGGATATTATTGTTGTTCTGGGAGACTTTTTATTCTTCCACTGAAACAAAGCAAATGAGCTGCTGGCATCAAATTCAGCATGTATTTCCAGTGTGATTATTACCTAATGTCTTATCATCTTAAACTAATTTATTTGAATCAGAAGTATATAGAAAGACAGTGAAAAGGCTGGCTTAAAACTCAACATTCACTTTTAGCCATTTAAATGTGTCCTGCCATTCCCTTCTGGTCTGCAGAGTTTCTGTTGAAAGATCAGCTATTAAACGTATGGGCTTTCCCTTGTATGTCACTAGTTGCTTTTCCCTTGCTGCTTTGAGAATTTTGTCCTTGTGTTTAATTTGTGTTAGCTTCCTTAATATGTGTCTTGGTGTGTTTCTTCTCGGATTGATTCTGTATGGTACTCTTTGTGCTTCTTGGACTTGATTGACTATTTCTTTTCCCATGTTGGTGAAATTTTCAACTAGAATCTCTTCAAAAATTTTGTCGTAGTCTTTCTTTTTTTCTTCTTCTTCTGGAACCCCTATTATTCGAATATTGGTGCGTTTGATATTATCCCAGAGGTCTCTGAGGCTATCCTCTGCTCTTTTCATTCTTTGAGCTTTATTCTGTTTTTCAACAGTTACCGCCACCATTCTGTCTTCCAGCTCACTTATCCGGTCTTCTGTCTCAGATACTCTACTCTTGATTCCTTCTAGAGTGGTTTTCAGTTCAGCAATTGAGTTGTTTGTCTGTGTTACTTTTTTGGTAAGTTCTTGTATTCTTTATTCAGTATGTTAGCTGTGTCTTGCAATTTCTCTAACATTCTGTTTTCAGTGTCTTTGATCATCTTTACTATCATTCTTCTGAAATCACTTTCAGAAAGTTTGTCCAAATTCTCTTCATTGATTTAATCTTGTGTGTTTGTGGATTGTTCCTTCAATTTTTTTTATTTTTTTTCTTGAATGAAACAGAATTTAAAACATTAGAAACTCTCCAATTTGACAAACTGCATTTTAATGGGAGACAGCATATGAGAAAAACATGTCAATAATTATTTCTGATCATATGCTACCCGGTTGCTAGCATCTGTAAATCCTTATTGCTACAGTCATTCAGTTAACTAGGGAGAGTCCAGATTTTCTGTCAGATATTTTGAAGTGTATTACAGGATATTATTGTTGTTCTGGGAGACTTTTTATTCTTCCACTGAAACAAAGCAAATGAGCTGCTGGCATCAAATTCAGCATGTATTTCCAGTGTGATTATTACCTAATGTCTTATCATCTTAAACTAATTTATTTGAATCAGAAGTATATAGAAAGACAGTGAAAAGGCTGGCTTAAAACTCAACATTCACTTTTAGCCATTTAAATGTGTCCTGCCATTCCCTTCTGGTCTGCAGAGTTTCTGTTGAAAGATCAGCTATTAAACGTATGGGCTTTCCCTTGTATGTCACTAGTTGCTTTTCCCTTGCTGCTTTGAGAATTTTGTCCTTGTGTTTAATTTGTGTTAGCTTCCTTAATATGTGTCTTGGTGTGTTTCTTCTCGGATTGATTCTGTATGGTACTCTTTGTGCTTCTTGGACTTGATTGACTATTTCTTTTCCCATGTTGGTGAAATTTTCAACTAGAATCTCTTCAAAAATTTTGTCGTAGTCTTTCTTTTTTTCTTCTTCTTCTGGAACCCCTATTATTCGAATATTGGTGCGTTTGATATTATCCCAGAGGTCTCTGAGGCTATCCTCTGCTCTTTTCATTCTTTGAGCTTTATTCTGTTTTTCAACAGTTACCGCCACCATTCTGTCTTCCAGCTCACTTATCCGGTCTTCTGTCTCAGATACTCTACTCTTGATTCCTTCTAGAGTGGTTTTCAGTTCAGCAATTGAGTTGTTTGTCTGTGTTACTTTTTTGGTAAGTTCTTGTATTCTTTATTCAGTATGTTAGCTGTGTCTTGCAATTTCTCTAACATTCTGTTTTCAGTGTCTTTGATCATCTTTACTATCATTCTTCTGAAATCACTTTCAGAAAGTTTGTCCAAATTCTCTTCATTGATTTAATCTTGTGTGTTTGTGGATTGTTCCTTCACTTGTGTGGTATTTCTCTGCCATTTCATTGTTATTAATTTTTTAACTGACTCTGTTTGGGATTTCCTTTTCCCACATGTTGAGTTACGTCTGTTGGTGTTTGTTGTTTGAAGGGGGCTTCTTATTCTGGGTGATCTACAACTAAGAATCCTCTACCCTGCAAGGATCTCATTCAAAATGGATGGAGAAATCAAAAGGTTTACATGTAAGCAAAAATTAAAAAAATTTAGTCACACCAAACCAGCCTTACAACAAGTGTTTAAGGGATTTATATAGACAACAAGTATAAAAGGAGAAGATCCATGAAACAAACCCATCATAACATCTAAGAAGATGACAATAGGATCATTTGTATCAATAATTACTTTGAATGTAAATGGACTAAATGCCCCAACCAAAAAACACAGAGTGGCTGAATGAATTCAAAAACACGACCCATACATATGCTGCCTCCAGGAAACTCACTTCAGACCTAGAGACACTCATAGACTGAAAGTGAGAGGCTGGAAAAAGATATTCCATGCAAATGGAAATCAAAAGAAAGCTGGAGTAGCAATCCTCATATCAGACAAAATAGATTTTAAAGTAAAGAAGATTCTAAGAGACAAGGCAGGTCACTACATAATGATCAAGGAATCGATCCAAGAAGAAGACATAATGATCATAAATATCTATGCACCCAACGCAGGAGCACCCCAATACATAAGACAAACACTTTCAGACATAAAAAGAAGACATCGACACTAACACAATCATAGTAGGAGACGTTAACACTGCTCTCACACCAATGGACAGATCATCCAAACAGAAAATTAATAAAGAAACACAAGCCTTAAATGCCACACTAGAAGAAATGGACCTCATCGATACCTTTAGGACGTTCCACCCAAAAGCAGAATACACTTTCTTCTCAAGTGCTCACGGAATATTCTCCAGGATAGACCACATCTTGGGCCACAAATCAAACCTCAGTCAAATCAAGAAACTGAAATTATATCAGCCATCTTCTCGGACCACAATGCAGTGAGACTAGAGATCAGCTACAGGAAAAAAAAAATGCTAAAAACACAAACACATGGAGACTAAACAACCCAAACCTAAAAAACCAACTGATTACCGAGCAAATCAAAGGAGAAATAAAAAAATTCCTAGAAGAAAATGACAATGAACACATGACTGTACAAAACCTGTGGGATACTGCAAAAGCAGTTCTAAGAGGGAAGTTTATAGCAATTCAAGCCCACCTCAAGAAACTAGGAAAATATGAAGCAGATGACCTAAACCTATGCTTAAAACAATTGGAGAAAGAACAAAAACACCACAAAGCCAGCAGAAGAAGGGAAATCATAAAGATCAGAGCAGAAATAAATGAAAAAGAAATGAAAGAAACAATAGTAAAGATTAATAAAACAAAAAGCTGGTTCATCGAAAAGGTCAATAAAATCGACACACCACTGGCCAGACTCATCAAGAAAAAGAGAGAGTAGAACCAGATCACCAAAATCAAAAATGAAAAAGGAGAGATTACAACAGAGAATGCAGAAATCCAAAGGATTCTAAGAGACTATTATGAACAACTCTATGGTAACAAACTGGACAACCTGGAAGAAATGAACAGTTTCTTAGAGAAGATTAATCTCCCAAGACTCAACCAGGAGGAAATAGAAACTATGAACAACCCAATCACAAGCTCAGAAATCGGCGCTGTGATCAAAAATCTACCCCAAAATAAAAGCCCAGGGCCAGATGGTTTCACAGTGAATTCTACCAAACATTTAAAGAACAGCTAATGTCTGTCCTTCTAAAACTCTTCCAAAAAATTACACAGGAAGGAGCACTTCCAAACACATTATGTGAGGCCACCATCACCCTGACACCAAAGTCAGGCAAAGACAACACACAAAAAGAAAATTATAGGCCAATTTCACCGATGAATCTAGACGCCAAAATCCTCAACAAAATCCTAGCAAACAGAATTCAACAACACATCAAAAAGCTCATTCATCACGATCAAGCTGGGTTCATCCCAGGCATGCAAAGATTCTTGAATATGCACAAATCAATCAAGGTGATACACCATATCAACAAATTGAGAGACAAAAATCACATGAACATCTCAATAGATGCAGAAAAAGCCTTCGATAAAGTAAAACATCCATTTATGATAAAAACTCTTCAGAAAATGGGCATAGAAGGAACCTCTCTCAACATAATAAAAGCCATATATGAGAAACCTACAGCGAACATTATCCTTAATGGTGAAAAACTGAAAGCATTCCCTCTAAGATCAGGAACAAGACAAGGGTGTCCACTTTCACCACTAGTATTCAACATAGTCCTGGAAGTCCTAGCAACAGCAATAAGAGAAGAGAAAGAAATCAAAGGAATCCAGATTGGAAAGGAAGAAGTCAGACTCTCTCTATTTGCAGACGACATGATGTTATACAAAAAAAGACACTATTACAAAACTACTAGAGTTAATCCACCAAAAGGGCACATATACATAAATACTGGCCCATCAGAAACCGACAATGGCCAGACTCATCAAGAAAAAGAGAGTGGAGAACCAGATCACCAAAATCAAAAATGAAAAAGGAGAGATTACAACAGAGAATGCAGAAATCCAAAGGATTCTAAGAGACTATTATGAACAACTCTATGGTAACAAACTGGACAACCTGGAAGAAATGAACAGTTTCTTAGAGAAGATTAATCTCCCAAGACTCAACCAGGAGGAAATAGAAACTATGAACAACCCAATCACAAGCTCAGAAATCGGCGCTGTGATCAAAAATCTACCCCAAAATAAAAGCCCAGGGCCAGATGGTTTCACAGTGAATTCTACCAAACATTTAAAGAACAGCTAATGTCTGTCCTTCTAAAACTCTTCCAAAAAATTACACAGGAAGGAGCACTTCCAAACACATTATGTGAGGCCACCATCACCCTGACACCAAAGTCAGGCAAAGACAACACACAAAAAGAAAATTATAGGCCAATTTCACCGATGAATCTAGACGCCAAAATCCTCAACAAAATCCTAGCAAACAGAATTCAACAACACATCAAAAAGCTCATTCATCACGATCAAGCTGGGTTCATCCCAGGCATGCAAAGATTCTTGAATATGCACAAATCAATCAAGGTGATACACCATATCAACAAATTGAGAGACAAAAATCACATGAACATCTCAATAGATGCAGAAAAAGCCTTCGATAAAGTAAAACATCCATTTATGATAAAAACTCTTCAGAAAATGGGCATAGAAGGAACCTCTCTCAACATAATAAAAGCCATATATGAGAAACCTACAGCGAACATTATCCTTAATGGTGAAAAACTGAAAGCATTCCCTCTAAGATCAGGAACAAGACAAGGGTGTCCACTTTCACCACTAGTATTCAACATAGTCCTGGAAGTCCTAGCAACAGCAATAAGAGAAGAGAAAGAAATCAAAGGAATCCAGATTGGAAAGGAAGAAGTCAGACTCTCTCTATTTGCAGACGACATGATGTTATACATAGAAAATCCCAAAGACACTATTACAAAACTACTAGAGTTAATCACCGAATTCAGCAAAGTCACAGGATACAAAATCAATATACATAAATCACTGGCATTCCTATACACAAACAATGAAAAATCAGAAAACGAAATCAAAGAGGCAATCCCCTTCACCATCGCAAGCAAAAGAATCAAATATCTAGGAAAAAACCTACCCAAAGAAATAAAAGAACTGTACACAGAAAATTACAAGACACTCATGAGAGACATTAAAGAAGACTTAAACAGATGGGAGAGATATTCCATATTCCTGGGTCGGAAGAATCAATATTGTGAAAATGACCATACTACCAAATGTCATCTATAGATTCAGTGTGATCCCTATCCAACTTCCAATGACATTTTTCACAGAACTAGACCAAAGAATAACACAGTTCATATGGAAACACAAAAGACCTCGAATAGCCAAAGCAATCCTCAGGAAGAAGAATGGAGCTGGAGGGATCAGCTTCCCCAACTTCAGACTCTACTACAAAGCAACAGTTATCAAGACAGTATGGTACTGGCACAAAAACAGAAATATCGACCAATGGAACAAGATTGAGAACCCAGAGATAAACCCACACACCTATGGGTACCTTATTTTTGACAAAGGAGGTGAAAATCTAAAATGGGACAAAGACAGCCTCTTCAACAAGTGGTGCTGGGAAAATTGGACAGCTACATGCAAAAAAAAAATGAAGTTGAAACAATCTCTGACACCATACACAAAGATCAACTCAAAATGGATTAAAGACCTAAATGTAAGACCAGAAACCATCAAACTCTTAGAGGAGAATATAGGCAAAACACTCAAGGACATCAGTCAAAGCAAGATCTTCTCTGACCCACCTACTAGAATAGCAGAACTCAAAAGACAAATGAACATGTGGGACCTAATGAAACTTAAAAGTTTTTGTACAGCAAAAGAAATCACAAAAAAGCTGAACAGACACCCCACAAAATGGGAGAAAATCATAGCAAATGAAACAACAGACAAAGAATTCATCTCCAAAATCTACAAGCAACTCAGACAACTCAGCACAGGACAAACGAACAACCCAATCAGAAAATGGGAAAAGGACCTAAACAGACACCTCTCCAACAATGACGTACAGATGGCCCAAAAGCACATGAAACGATGCTCAACTTCACTTATAATTAGAGAAATGCAAGTCAAAACTACAATGAGATATCACCTCACACCCATCAGAATGGCCATCATCCACATATTAACAGACAATAAATGCTGGAGAGGGTGCGGAGAAAAGGGAACACTCCTTCATTGCTGGTGGGAGTGTAAATGGATACAGCCTCTATGGAAGACAGTCTGGAGATTTCTTAAAAAACTAAAAATAGAAGCACTCTGTGACCCAGCAATCCCACTCTTAGGCTTATACCCTGATGAAATCAAATCTGAAAGAAGTACCTGTACCCTAATGTTCATTGTAGCTCTCTATACAATAGCTAGAACATGGAAGCAACCTAGATGCCCATCGACGAACGAATGGATCCAAAAGCGCTGGTACATATATACAATGGAATACTGCACAGCTGTAAAGAGAAATGCAGAAGAATCAGCCCTAATGAGATGGCTGGATCTAGAACATATCATAAAAAGTGAAGTCAGTCAGAAAGAGAAGGACAAATACAGTACATTAACACACATATATGGAATCTAGTAGAATGATGATGATGGCACATGCAGTGAAGCGACAGAAAGACAGACATGGACAGTGGACGTATGGACATTGTGGGGAAGGAATACAGGGTGGGAGACATAAAGGAAGTAGCATGAAGGCCTGTACTATCATAAATGAAGAAAATAGCTACAGTCATTGCTCTGTGAGAAAAGGGAATCCTTCCGGGGTGCTGTGTGATGGTCGGGAGGGATGGGAAGGGGGGGATATACATATGACTAACCTGAGAACATGCATGTCTGTAAACAACAAAACTCTGTAAAAGTTAAAAGCAAAATAAAGGTTTAAAAAATAAATTAAAAAAAAAAAAAAAAAAACAAAAGAATGAAAAAAAAAAAAAAAACAAAAACCTCAACATTCAGAACACTAAGATCATGGCATCGCATCCCATCACTTCATGGCAAATAGATAGTGAAACAATGGAAACAGTGATAGACTTTATTCTCTTAGGCTCCAAAATCACTGTAGACATTGACTGCAGCCATGAAATCAAAAGATACTTACTCCTTGGAAGAAAAGCTATGACAAACCTAGACAGTGCATTAAAAAACAGAGACATTGCTTTAACTACAAAGGTCCATATAATCAATGGACCTTTGTAGGTCCAATGTGGCTCTTCCATTAGTCGTGTACGGATCTGAGGTGGACAACAAAACATCAGAATGGCCATCATCCACATATTAACAGACAATAAATGCTGGAGGTGCGGAGAAAAGGAACACTCCTTCATTGCTGGTGGGAGTGTAAATGGATACAGCCTCTATGGAAGACAGTCTGGAGATTTCTTAAAAAACTAAAAATAGAAGCACTCTGTGACCCAGCAATCCCACTCTTAGGCTTATACCCTGATGAAATCAAATCTGAAAGAAGTACCTGTACCCTAATGTTCATTGTAGCTCTCTATACAATAGCTAGAACATGGAAGCAACCTAGATGCCCATCGACGAACGAATGGATCCAAAAGCGCTGGTACATATATACAATGGAATACTGCACAGCTGTAAAGAGAAATGCAGAAGAATCAGCCCTAATGAGATGGCTGGATCTAGAACATATCATAAAAAGTGAAGTCAGTCAGAAAGAGAAGGACAAATACAGTACATTAACACACATATATGGAATCTAGTAGAATGATGATGATGGCACATGCAGTGAAGCGACAGAAAGACAGACATGGACAGTGGACGTATGGACATTGTGGGGAAGGAATACAGGGTGGGAGACATAAAGGAAGTAGCATGAAGGCCTGTACTATCATAAATGAAGAAAATAGCTACAGTCATTGCTCTGTGAGAAAAGGGAATCCTTCCGGGGTGCTGTGTGATGGTCGGGAGGGATGGGAAGGGGGGGATATACATATGACTAACCTGAGAACATGCATGTCTGTAAACAACAAAACTCTGTAAAAGTTAAAAGCAAAATAAAGGTTTAAAAAATAAATTAAAAAAAAAAAAAAAAAAACTAAAGAAAAAAAAAAAAAAAACAAAAACCTCAACATTCAGAACACTAAGATCATGGCATCGCATCCCATCACTTCATGGCAAATAGATAGTGAAACAATGGAAACAGTGATAGACTTTATTCTCTTAGGCTCCAAAATCACTGTAGACATTGACTGCAGCCATGAAATCAAAAGATACTTACTCCTTGGAAGAAAAGCTATGACAAACCTAGACAGTGCATTAAAAAACAGAGACATTGCTTTAACTACAAAGGTCCATATAATCAATGGACCTTTGTAGGTCCAATGTGGCTCTTCCATTAGTCGTGTACGGATCTGAGGTGGACAATAAAAAAGGCTAAGCACTGAAAAGTTGATGCCTCCAGCTGTGGTGCTGGAGAAAACTCTTGAGAGTCCCTTGGACAGCAAGGAGATCCCAAAGGAAAGATCGAGTCCTAAAGGAGATCAACCTTGAGTATTCATTGGAATGAATGATGAAGCTCCAGTACTTCAGCCACCTGATGGGAAGAGCTGACTTGTTGGAAAGATTAAAGGCAAGAGAAGAAGGCTATGGCAAAGAATGAGATAGCTGGATGGCATCACCAGCTCAGTGAAATGAGTTTGAGCAAACTCTGGGATACGGTGAAAGTCAGGGAAGCTTGTCTTGCTGCAGTCCATGGGATTCCAAAGAGTCAGACAAGACTGAGCAACTGAACAATAACGAGTATAGAAAATAAGGCTTTCTGCCTCCTAAACACTGGCCAAGTAATATCAGTACAGGTGGATAGATTTGCTCTATGGAGTGAATCTGTTGCCAGTTACTGAGTGCACGTCATAAAAGTTTATAAAAGTTGTTTGGATTTGTTTTTTTGCCACTTTCATTGTTTTATTTATTTATTTATTTATTTTCATCCATTTAGGATGATATTCTTTGGCCTGTGTGGGCCTGCCATTGCTGTGGCCTCTCTCATTGTAGAGCACCAGCTCCAGGCGCTTGTGCTCCAGAGCGCTGGCTTGTAATTGGACACACAAGTCCAGTTGCTCCATGGCATATGGGATCTTACCTAGTCAGGGATTGAACTGGTGCCCCTTGCATTGCAAGGCTGACTCTTTGCCCACTAGATCGCCAGGGAAGCCCAAGTTGCCCATTTTGAAGTTGTTGTTTTAACATGGCAGAGGCTAGGCTCAGAATATGCTTCTTCTTCTAACATCCTTATTGAGGTGGTGTTGATATTTAAAACCTGCACATATATGATGTGCACGGTGTGGAGAATTTGGGCATATGCCTACACCAGTGAGACCACCACCACCACCATCAAGGTCGCTTGTGGTTCCGTCACCTCCACAGGTTTCCTTCTGACTCTTTTGAGACTCTCAGTGGCATAGCTTCTAGGACAGGGCAAAGACTTTCTGGCTTCTCAGGTGGAAGTATCAGAACAAGAGACCCCCTCACATGTGTGTTTCCACTGCTGATATCCCCTTTCCTGTGGCTTCCCCTGGATGAGGTTTGAGCTGCCAGGCTGACCTAGGCCCTTAAGGTGCCATCTCCCTGCTCCCACTTCCTGATCTGACTCCTGAGGTCACCTGTGCCCTCTCCAGCCCCCAAGTGAAGCACCATCACTTAAAGGACCCTTGAACTACTGAAGGACAACATTGCCCACTCTCTACTTTCAAATTTGATTACATTCTGGTCCCTCCTTCTGACAAACCCATTGTCTCCAAAGAACTTACCCTGATTCTTGTGGACCTACTTTGATCTCTTCTTGGTTTAAGTCAGAAAATATCAGTACTCTATTTAATTCTGTGTGGTTTTTAAATTGGGAGCTTTTTCATAGATATGTACATATTTGGGTTGTGTGTGGTGGTATGAAATAGAATGACATTAAGTAAATACCTGTGAAACCAATTACTAACTGGAATATTATAACTTCCTTTAGATCCTTAAGTCTATGCTACTTACACACTTATTTTTTTATAAACATATATGGCTGCAACTGTCTGTGTAGATTGTAAACACAGGTTACAAAAATTTTCTTTACCACAAAATGCCTAATAGCTAGTGGTCATTCACAAAGCAATTTTTGGTTGATTTATATGATAGATTCATCAGATGGTGCAGGTTCCTCTATGACTGTTTAGTTTATTCCTGTGAACTGACCTTAACTTAAAACTCCTTGCTGAATGCTAATAATTTCTTCCCAAGTGGGAAGTCTCCATTGCTTTATGAAAGCAAACATGGCACTTCTACCCCTTCTATTAAACCTCTGTAGTGATTGCAACCTCTCTCACAGTAAAGGCCAGATTCTCTGTGGTGTCCCCAAAAGCCTGACTCTCACCACCCCCACCATGGAGCAGATCTTTCCCCTGCTCTTCCTTGTACTTCCTTCTGATCTCCCTCTTCTCCTCATAGTGACCACAACAGGCAAAGGGCAAAGCCCTTCCTGGGGCTCTGCCCTGCCCTTTTGCCCCACTGGGATTCTCTGCAACATCCCTCGCCTTTTGCAGGAACACCTTCTTCATCTCTCTCGTTAGCACAAAAGCCCTTTCTAGCACTTCCATCTCTTCTCCCCCATACCATAACATTATTTCCACACATAGCATTTATCACCACAAAGCATTCTAAAATCTGTGCAGTTTGCTAATTTATTTTTTATTTCCAGTCTTTTCCGAAAGAACTAATTTTCACGTTTACTTGGTGCTTTAGTCTCGGATCTAGAAAAGCACTTGGCTCATATTCACACAAGAAATAGTTTTGAATTAATTGGATAAATGGCAAATGTGTCATTACTAGGAGAGTTGGAGCTAGTTTTGTAGCATGTGTGTCAGCCAGCTAAGGAGGTTATTTATGTTGTCAAAGAAATGTACATAATTGGTGTAAGTATTAAATTGAGATCTAGTAATTATATTAATTTGGTAACACACAAAGGTGTAGTAAACATTCAATATTCAGTTCTTCCATAAGGAGTTTTGTCTATTATATAAGGAAATTCTTAAATATTTGGTATACTTAGAAGAGTTTGATGTGTTTTGTATCTGTGGTTGAAAGAGTGATTAATTTCAAATACTGAAAATAACTTTGATATTGGTGGCTAATGTATATTCAGTTCAGTTCACTGACTCAGTCATGCCCCACTTTTTGCTACCCCATAGACTGTGGCACACCAGACTTCCCTGTTCTTCACTATCTCAAGATCTTGCACAGACTCATATCCATTGACTCAGTAATGCCATCCAACTGTCTTGTCCTCTTTTGTCCCTTTCTTTTTCTGCCTGCTATTTTCCCCAACATCAGGGTCTTTTATAGTAAGTTATCTCTTCGCATCAGGTGGCCAAAGTATTGGAACTTCAGCTTCAACATCATTCCTTTCGATGAATATTCAGGGTTGATTTCCTTTAGAATTGACTGGTTTGGTCTCCTTGCAGTCCAAGGGACTCACAGTAAAGGCCAGATTCTCTGTGGTGTCCCCAAAAGCCTGACTCTCACCACCCACCATGGAGCAGATCCTGCTCTTCCCTTTACTTTCTTCTGATCTCCCTCTTCTCCTCATAGTGACCACAACAGGCAAAGGGCAAAGCCCTTCCTGGGGCTCTGCCCTGCCCTTTTGCCCCACTGGGATTCTCTGCAACATCCCTCGCCTTTTGCAGGAACACCTTCTTCATCTCTCTCGTTAGCACAAAAGCCCTTTCTAGCACTTCCATCTCTTCTCCCCCATACCATAACATTATTTCCACACATAGCATTTATCACCACAAAGCATTCTAAAATCTGTGCAGTTTGCTAATTTATTTTTTATTTCCAGTCTTTTCCGAAAGAACTAATTTTCACGTTTACTTGGTGCTTTAGTCTCGGATCTAGAAAAGCACTTGGCTCATATTCACACAAGAAATAGTTTTGAATTAATTGGATAAATGGCAAATGTGTCATTACTAGGAGAGTTGGAGCTAGTTTTGTAGCATGTGTGTCAGCCAGCTAAGGAGGTTATTTATGTTGTCAAAGAAATGTACATAATTGGTGTAAGTATTAAATTGAGATCTAGTAATTATATTAATTTGGTAACACACAAAGGTGTAGTAAACATTCAATATTCAGTTCTTCCATAAGGAGTTTTGTCTATTATATAAGGAAATTCTTAAATATTTGGTATACTTAGAAGAGTTTGATGTGTTTTGTATCTGTGGTTGAAAGAGTGATTAATTTCAAATACTGAAAATAACTTTGATATTGGTGGCTAATGTATATTCAGTTCAGTTCACTGACTCAGTCATGCCCCACTTTTTGCTACCCCATAGACTGTGGCACACCAGACTTCCCTGTTCTTCACTATCTCAAGATCTTGCACAGACTCATATCCATTGACTCAGTAATGCCATCCAACTGTCTTGTCCTCTTTTGTCCCTTTCTTTTTCTGCCTGCTATTTTCCCCAACATCAGGGTCTTTTATAGTAAGTTATCTCTTCGCATCAGGTGGCCAAAGTATTGGAACTTCAGCTTCAACATCATTCCTTTCGATGAATATTCAGGGTTGATTTCCTTTAGAATTGACTGGTTTGGTCTCCTTGCAGTCCAAGGGACTCTCAAGAGTCTTTTCCAACACAGTTCAAAGGCCTCAATTCTTTGGCCCTGAGCTGCCTTTATGACCTGACACCCAAATCCATACGTGACTGTTGGGAAAGCCATAGCTTCGACTGTATGGACTTTTGTCAGCAAAGTGATGTCTCTTTTTTTGAATATGCTGTCTAGGTTTATCGTAGCTTTTCTTCCAAGGAGCAAGTGTCTTTTGTTTCATAGCTGCAGTCACCAACTGCAGTGATTTTGGAGCCCAAAATAATAAGGTCTTTAACTGTTTCCATTGTTTACCTATCTATTAGCTGTGAAGTGATGGGACCAGATGCCATGATCTTAGTTTTTTGAATGTTAAGTTTTAAGCCAGCTTTTTCACTTTCCTCTTTCACCTTTATAAAGACACTCTTTAGTTCCTCTTTGCTTTCTGCCATAAGGGTGGTATCATCTGCATACCTGAGATTATTGATAGTTCTCCTGGCAATCTTGATTCTAGCTTGTGCCTCACATAGACCAGCATTTCCCATGATGTACTCTGCATGTAAGTTCAATAAGCAGGGTGAAAGTGTATAGCCTGGACTTACTCCTTTCCCAGTTTGGAATCAATCCGTTGTTCTATGTCTGGTTCTAACTATTGCTTCGTATCCTGCATGCAGGTTTCCCAGGAGGCAAGTAAGGTGGTCTGGTATTCCCATATCTTTTAGAATTTTCCACAGTTTGTTATGATCCACACAATCAAAGACTTTAGCATAGTCAATGCTTGCTCAGCATTCAAAAACAAATCTGCATCCAATCCCATCATACTCACTAATGTATATTCAGTTCAGTTCACTGACTCAGTCATGCCCCACTTTTTGCTACCCCATAGACTGTGGCACACCAGACTTCCCTGTTCTTCACTATCTCAAGATCTTGCACAGACTCATATCCATTGACTCAGTAATGCCATCCAACTGTCTTGTCCTCTTTTGTCCCTTTCTTTTTCTGCCTGCTATTTTCCCCAACATCAGGGTCTTTTATAGTAAGTTATCTCTTCGCATCAGGTGGCCAAAGTATTGGAACTTCAGCTTCAACATCATTCCTTTCGATGAATATTCAGGGTTGATTTCCTTTAGAATTGACTGGTTTGGTCTCCTTGCAGTCCAAGGGACTCTCAAGAGTCTTTTCCAACACAGTTCAAAGGCCTCAATTCTTTGGCCCTGAGCTGCCTTTATGACCTGACACCCAAATCCATACGTGACTGTTGGGAAAGCCATAGCTTCGACTGTATGGACTTTTGTCAGCAAAGTGATGTCTCTTTTTTTGAATATGCTGTCTAGGTTTATCGTAGCTTTTCTTCCAAGGAGCAAGTGTCTTTTGTTTCATAGCTGCAGTCACCAACTGCAGTGATTTTGGAGCCCAAAATAATAAGGTCTTTAACTGTTTCCATTGTTTACCTATCTATTAGCTGTGAAGTGATGGGACCAGATGCCATGATCTTAGTTTTTTGAATGTTAAGTTTTAAGCCAGCTTTTTCACTTTCCTCTTTCACCTTTATAAAGACACTCTTTAGTTCCTCTTTGCTTTCTGCCATAAGGGTGGTATCATCTGCATACCTGAGATTATTGATAGTTCTCCTGGCAATCTTGATTCTAGCTTGTGCCTCACATAGACCAGCATTTCCCATGATGTACTCTGCATGTAAGTTCAATAAGCAGGGTGAAAGTGTATAGCCTGGACTTACTCCTTTCCCAGTTTGGAATCAATCCGTTGTTCTATGTCTGGTTCTAACTATTGCTTCGTATCCTGCATGCAGGTTTCCCAGGAGGCAAGTAAGGTGGTCTGGTATTCCCATATCTTTTAGAATTTTCCACAGTTTGTTATGATCCACACAATCAAAGACTTTAGCATAGTCAATGCTTGCTCAGCATTCAAAAAACAAAGATCGTGGCATCCAATCCCATCACTTCACGGCTAATAGATGGGTCAACTATGTAAACAGTGACGAACTTTATTATTTTGGGCTCCAAAATAATATTTGAAGCAGAAACATGTTTTTCTGGAATTCCCCTACTCTTTCTGTGATCCATCAGATGTTGGCAATTTGATCTCTGGTTCCTCTGCCTTTTCTAAATCGAGCTTGTACATCTGGAAGTTCTTGGTTCACATACTGAACCAAGATTTTGAGCATTACCTTGCCAGCATATGAAATAAGCACAGTTGTGCGGTAGTTTGAACATTCTTTGGCATTGCCCTTCTTTGAGATTGGAATGAAAACTGACCTTTTCCAGTCCTGAAGCCATTGCTGAATTTTCCAAATTTGCTGGCCTATTGAGTATAGCACTTTTCAGCATCAAGTTTTAGGATTTGAAGTAACTCAGCTGGAATTCCAGCAATTCCACTAGCTTCTTTGTTCATAGCAGTACTTCCTAGGGCTGACTTGACTTCAGACTTTAAGATGTCTAGCTCTAGGTGGGTGATCACATCATCATAGCCATTCATCTCATTAAGATCTTTTTTGTATAGTTCTTCTGTGTGTTCTTTCCACCTCTTCTTAGTATCTTCTGTTTCTATTAGGTCCATACTGTTTCAGTCCTTTATTGTGCCTCTCTTCGCATGATATGTTCCTTTGATATCTCTGATTTTCTTGAAGAGATCTCTAGTCTTTCTCACTCTGCTATTTTCCTCTATTTCTTTTCATTGTTCACTTAGGAAGGCTTACTTATCTCTCCTTGCTATTCTCTGGAACTCTGCAATCAGATGGGTATAAATTTCCATTTCTCCTTGCCTTTCACTTCCCTTCTTTTCTCAGCTTTTGTAAGGCCTCTTCAGACAACCATTTTGCATTTCTTTTTCTTGGGGACAGTTTTGATCACTACTTCCTGTACAGTGTTATTAACCTCTATCCATAGTTCTTGAGGTGCTCTGTCTATCAGCTCTAATCTGCTGAATCTATTTGTAACTTCCACAGCATTATTGTCAGGGATTTGATTTAGGTCATACCTGAATGGCCTAGCGGTTTATTCCTACTTTCTTCAATTTAAGTCTGAATTTTGCAATAAGGAGTTCATGATCTCAGCCACAGTCAACTCCAGGTTTTGTTTTTGCTGACTATATAGAGCTTCTCCATCTTCAGCTACAAAGAATATAGTCAGTCTGATTTCCATATTGACCTTCTGGTAATATCCAAGAGTTATCTCTTGTGTTGTTGGAAGTGGGTGTTTGCTATGACCAATGTGTTCTCTTGACAGAACTCTGTCAGCCTTTTCCCTGCTTCATTTTGTACTCCACAGCCAAACTTGCCTGTTATTCCAGGTATCTCTTGTTTCTATTTCTGTATTCCAGTCCTCAGTGATAGAAAGGTCTTGTAGGTCTTCATAGAACTATTCAACTTCAGCTTCTTCAGCATTAGTGATTGGGGCACAGACCTGGATTACTATAATACTGGATGATTTCCCTTGGAAATGAACTGAGATCATTCTGTCATTTTTGAGATTGCACCCAAGTACGGCATTTTGAACTCTTCTCAACTATGAGGGCTACTCTGTTTCTTCTAAGGAATTCTTGCCCACAGTAGTAGATATAATGGTCGTTTGAATTATATTTACCCATTTTTGTTCATTGTAATTCACTGATCCCTAAAATGTCAATGTTCATTCTTGCCATCTCCTGTTTGACTACTTCCAATTTCCTTTGATTCATAGACCTAACATTTCAAGTTCCAACGCAGTATTGTTCTTTGCAGCATCAGACTTTACTTTCACCACCAGACATATCCACAACTGAGTGTTGTTTCTGCTTTGGCTCAGCCTTTTCATTCCTTTTGGATCTGTTTCTCTCCTCTTCTCCAGCAGCATATTGGGCACCTACCGACCCAGGGAGATCATCTTTCAACACAAGAAGCTCCCTGCTGTGTCACACCCCCTGCAAGACTAAAGCCAAAAGAGGCGATGTTTTCCTTCTAGACTGCAGGGGAGTGGATGAGACCAATTGTGTGCTCTCTGCATTGTGCACCCAATCCCCCAGAGGGCAGTGAAGAAACTAATCAAGGGAATGACTCTGGGCTGAAGCCTTGAGTGAAGCCTCTCTGGGAGGAAAGAGAGCTAGCTGCCCCAGAGACTCTGGAGAATGGGTGCTGGATAGCAGATCTTCCTCTTCAAGAGGAGAGGTCTGGCTGCTGGGGCCCAGAACCAAGGCTCCTCCTGGCCCAGGTGGGAAACACAGTGTTTCCAGAAGAGGGGGAGCCTGATTTAGGACACAGTTTATTGAACTAGAGTCATTATGTCATTAAGCAATTATGAATATTTTTCAGATAATGTCTACCTATTATTCCAGTTCAACCAGTGAGGTAAATAACATAACTTTACATGGCTTCTAAAATTAGATAAATGTGTATGCATAGAGAGGTAGACATGTGGGTGGCAATATAATATATATAAATATATAGAGAGAATATAGAAACTGTCATGTTGCCCAGTGGGAATTTAGTTGAAAGTGCAGTGCTGCTGCAATCTCCTTTTCAGCTTTGATATAATTAGAAGGGAGATATGCTAGGCACAGAGTCAACAAGTAGAGGAGATTGAAGTAGTAATTCCAAGAAAGAGTAAGGCATACTTCAAGGACGAGATCAGAAGTAGAGCTGGTTTTCGAGTGGCTTTTATCTCGCTGGTTTGTAATGTAGCAGGAGTATGTTTTTGTTCATTGTAATTCACTGATCCCTAAAATGTCAATGTTCATTCTTGCCATCTCCTGTTTGACTACTTCCAATTTCCTTTGATTCATAGACCTAACATTTCAAGTTCCAACGCAGTATTGTTCTTTGCAGCATCAGACTTTACTTTCACCACCAGACATATCCACAACTGAGTGTTGTTTCTGCTTTGGCTCAGCCTTTTCATTCCTTTTGGATCTGTTTCTCTCCTCTTCTCCAGCAGCATATTGGGCACCTACCGACCCAGGGAGATCATCTTTCAACACAAGAAGCTCCCTGCTGTGTCACACCCCCTGCAAGACTAAAGCCAAAAGAGGCGATGTTTTCCTTCTAGACTGCAGGGGAGTGGATGAGACCAATTGTGTGCTCTCTGCATTGTGCACCCAATCCCCCAGAGGGCAGTGAAGAAACTAATCAAGGGAATGACTCTGGGCTGAAGCCTTGAGTGAAGCCTCTCTGGGAGGAAAGAGAGCTAGCTGCCCCAGAGACTCTGGAGAATGGGTGCTGGATAGCAGATCTTCCTCTTCAAGAGGAGAGGTCTGGCTGCTGGGGCCCAGAACCAAGGCTCCTCCTGGCCCAGGTGGGAAACACAGTGTTTCCAGAAGAGGGGGAGCCTGATTTAGGACACAGTTTATTGAACTAGAGTCATTATGTCATTAAGCAATTATGAATATTTTTCAGATAATGTCTACCTATTATTCCAGTTCAACCAGTGAGGTAAATAACATAACTTTACATGGCTTCTAAAATTAGATAAATGTGTATGCATAGAGAGGTAGACATGTGGGTGGCAATATAATATATATAAATATATAGAGAGAATATAGAAACTGTCATGTTGCCCAGTGGGAATTTAGTTGAAAGTGCAGTGCTGCTGCAATCTCCTTTTCAGCTTTGATATAATTAGAAGGGAGATATGCTAGGCACAGAGTCAACAAGTAGAGGAGATTGAAGTAGTAATTCCAAGAAAGAGTAAGGCATACTTCAAGGACGAGATCAGAAGTAGAGCTGGTTTTCGAGCTGGTTCGTTGTATCTGACAAGCTGGTTTGTACATGGGAGCCAGGGGCATAGCAGGAAGTAGGTGCTGCCTGTCTGGTGGGGGAGGGGTGACTCTTGTGTTGTCAGGGGCTAGAAAGGAAAATTGACACAAAAATACCCTCCGAGGACACAGTCCACATGAAACTCTTGACTAGGCAATCATTCCCCTGGAGAGAATCAGGGAGGTTTCTCCTGCGTTCTATCCCAGGACCAGGTCTGCTGGTGCCTGCTCCAGCAACACCTGTGTCCACAGCCACAGCAGCAGTTTAGATGCAGCTCCTGACAAAAGCCTTCCTCTGCTGTGACTCACCACAGTAGTTTATCCTAAAGATGCTGAAGTAAGCTTGAGACCAGCATATTTAATAGAAATTTCTCACATGCCCATATCTTCTCCTCGCTACTGTGGAAATGACTTCCAGTAAACAATTTTACTTATTTCAATTCAGCACTCTCATATTGCACCTTTATTCCCAAGAAAATTGATCAGGCCATTGTAAACGTCAGCCGATCCTTAGAAGCAATTCAGCGATTCATTGTTAATTTATGTAGAAGCAGGCCAGGGTACATGTGGGCTAGGACAGCACATCACTAGTGGGTGCTGTTGTGACCATGACTAACTTGGTGATTTATTTCCTCCTCCTTTGCTCCTTAGAAGTATCTCTGTGTTACTTCTGCTGTTTATTACTCATTTGTTTCTGACACTGGAGAGGTATATTTTTTTGTTTTGCTTTAGAAATGGTCAGCAGTGTAAAAATATTTACCCAGTGAATTTAAGACCATTCTTAAAGTTACTTGAAAAATTAGGACAAGTGAAAATTAGAAAATTTGATCAGTGCTCACAGTACATATGAAGTAAGTGGGACAAATGTGGGTACATTTGCTTTCGAAGGTCCAGTGTAAAAATATATAGAGAGAATATAGAAACTGTCATGTTGCCCAGTGGGAATTTAGTTGAAAGTGCAGTGCTGCTGCAATCTCCTTTTCAGCTTTGATATAATTAGAAGGGAGATATGCTAGGCACAGAGTCAACAAGTAGAGGAGATTGAAGTAGTAATTCCAAGAAAGAGTAAGGCATACTTCAAGGACGAGATCAGAAGTAGAGCTGGTTTTCGAGCTGGTTCGTTGTATCTGACAAGCTGGTTTGTACATGGGAGCCAGGGGCATAGCAGGAAGTAGGTGCTGCCTGTCTGGTGGGGGAGGGGTGACTCTTGTGTTGTCAGGGGCTAGAAAGGAAAATTGACACAAAAATACCCTCCGAGGACACAGTCCACATGAAACTCTTGACTAGGCAATCATTCCCCTGGAGAGAATCAGGGAGGTTTCTCCTGCGTTCTATCCCAGGACCAGGTCTGCTGGTGCCTGCTCCAGCAACACCTGTGTCCACAGCCACAGCAGCAGTTTAGATGCAGCTCCTGACAAAAGCCTTCCTCTGCTGTGACTCACCACAGTAGTTTATCCTAAAGATGCTGAAGTAAGCTTGAGACCAGCATATTTAATAGAAATTTCTCACATGCCCATATCTTCTCCTCGCTACTGTGGAAATGACTTCCAGTAAACAATTTTACTTATTTCAATTCAGCACTCCCCTCATATTGCACCTTTATTCCCAAGAAAATTGATCAGGCCATTGTAAACGTCAGCCGATCCTTAGAAGCAATTCAGCGATTCATTGTTAATTTATGTAGAAGCAGGCCAGGGTACATGTGGGCTAGGACAGCACATCACTAGTGGGTGCTGTTGTGACCATGACTAACTTGGTGATTTATTTCCTCCTCCTTTGCTCCTTAGAAGTATCTCTGTGTTACTTCTGCTGTTTATTACTCATTTGTTTCTGACACTGGAGAGGTATATTTTTTTGTTTTGCTTTAGAAATGGTCAGCAGTGTAAAAATATTTACCCAGTGAATTTAAGACCATTCTTAAAGTTACTTGAAAAATTAGGACAAGTGAAAATTAGAAAATTTGATCAGTGCTCACAGTACATATGAAGTAAGTGGGACAAATGTGCGGCTACATTTGTCATCAACACAACCAAAGTGCATATCAGTTAGGAATTGTGTTCCACTGGAAAGAACCCCAGTTAAACAATAATTTCAAATTGTCTGTTGTTAAACAAGTTTGTTTTTCCTCATTTAGCCAGAGGTCTGGGCTAGACAGTTGCTCGCACTGGTTTAGTGGCTCCAAGGGCCAGTACTAGGGTCTCTGTGATGCCCCTAGATGACTTCCCGGTGATACCATCCTATCCGTGTTCCATGCACAGGAAAGTAGAGGTGTATTTGGGGAAGCTATTTTCAGTAAAGATCCGTTTGACTTTTTTATAATATTAAAATATAAATGGGGCCCTCACTAAGTAAAATCCTAAAACCTGATTGTCTGATGAATAAGTTTAGCCCACAAATAAAGCTTAAACATCTTTAAGGTAAAATTTCTTGAAAATGTTTCCATGATTATATGTTGTGGAACTCCCAGCCCATCTCAAAAGTTAGTGATTTTATCCAACAGTCTATCCCTTAAATGTCTAGGCTAGACCAACTAGGGGTCAGTTTACTTAGGTTTTACTGCTGATGTCATTGTTGGCGTCATCGCCATCATCATCATCATCATCTTGCTTTAAGTCTCACCCCATCTTATCAGTAGCTCCCTCACCCATATAGTTCATTCTATTCAGAGAGTTGCATTTCTTTAATCAGCTAGTCTTGTTGGCCATTTGGGAATTCATTATTTCTGTATTTGCTCCTGGGATGACTGACTAGAGACTTGATATCTAGCTGATTATCTTGCTTTAAACAGAGATGTTTGAGGTTAGAGTCCTTTAAGTTGAGAATCCCTTGGTTACCCAGAACTGTGTCATCAGAGGTTTATCAGCTAAATAAGATTGACTTTATTCCATGAGGTCTAAGAAAATTTAAAACCCAGTGAATTTAAGACCATTCTTAAAGTTACTTGAAAAATTAGGACAAATGAAAATTAGAAAATTTGATCAGTGCTCACAGTACATATGAAGTAAGTGGGACAAATGTGCGGCTACATTTGTCATCAACACAACCAAAGTGCATATCAGTTAGGAATTGTGTTCCACTGGAAAGAACCCCAGTTAAACAATAATTTCAAATTGTCTGTTGTTAAACAAGTTTGTTTTTCCTCATTTAGCCAGAGGTCTGGGCTAGACAGTTGCTCGCACTGGTTTAGTGGCTCCAAGGGCCAGTACTAGGGTCTCTGTGATGCCCCTAGATGACTTCCCGGTGATACCATCCTATCCGTGTTCCATGCACAGGAAAGTAGAGGTGTATTTGGGGAAGCTATTTTCAGTAAAGATCCGTTTGACTTTTTTATAATATTAAAATATAAATGGGGCCCTCACTAAGTAAAATCCTAAAACCTGATTGTCTGATGAATAAGTTTAGCCCACAAATAAAGCTTAAACATCTTTAAGGTAAAATTTCTTGAAAATGTTTCCATGATTATATGTTGTGGAACTCCCAGCCCATCTCAAAAGTTAGTGATTTTATCCAACAGTCTATCCCTTAAATGTCTAGGCTAGACCAACTAGGGGTCAGTTTACTTAGGTTTTACTGCTGATGTCATTGTTGGCGTCATCGCCATCATCATCATCATCATCTTGCTTTAAGTCTCACCCCATCTTATCAGTAGCTCCCTCACCCATATAGTTCATTCTATTCAGAGAGTTGCATTTCTTTAATCAGCTAGTCTTGTTGGCCATTTGGGAATTCATTATTTCTGTATTTGCTCCTGGGATGACTGACTAGAGACTTGATATCTAGCTGATTATCTTGCTTTAAACAGAGATGTTTGAGGTTAGAGTCCTTTAAGTTGAGAATCCCTTGGTTACCCAGAACTGTGTCATCAGAGGTTTATCAGCTAAATAAGATTGACTTTATTCCATGAGGTCTAAGAATAAATATTTAGAATGATCTTTTAGGAAGCAGACAATTCTAGACAGAGGGGGTAATCATAGTGTGCAATATATGTGTGGTTTTTCACCCAAAGTAAGCACAGAACTCTGAGGAAAGAGAAACTAGGGTAGCTGGGACAGCTACAGACATGGATGGTAATGGGGGGACCAGGCTGCCTCAGGTTTGGAAGATCTACAGATATTGGTGGGGCCAGTGGTGCAATGGATAACGCGTCTGACTACGGATTAGAAGATCTAAAGATGTTGTCTCAGAACAGGTTCCTGAGAGCAGGTTAGAAGAGAGGGAATCATATAAGTGCTCGTTTCTACCCTCAGACAAAATGATTAAATTGAAAAATAGTGTACTTAAAACAGTCTCACCTATTTTCCTGTCTCATATGGTGGTTTGGCCTAATAATACCAAGTAGTTGACAGTGATAGTCTCATATAAGTTGTCATGGCTATTAGGGAATAGGAATAAAAAGAGAAATTCTCCAAGACTATACTGGAGAGAATGATACCCCTAAATTTGTTGTGTTTCATTTACTGTTGCAGTTGTTGCCTTATGTTCAAAAAGTGTTTCATAATAGGGTAATCCTGTGAAAACTCAGGGTTAAGACTTACTAGGTGAAGGTTTCTGTCTGAATTCAGTCGTAAATGACTTTAACTATGAGCTTTGCTTCAGTTTCTCACTTCTGAGATAGAACATTAATGGTGTGCACTTTTCTGGAAGATCTTTTATTCTTATCAAGGAAGATCCTTTTAGAAAGAAATGAAATGATTACTGTGTTAGTTGCTGGGGCTGACATAACAGAGTGCCATAAACTGAGGGCTGTAACGTTGAAATCGGGTCTCATGGTCCTGGAGGCTAAGATTGGTGGATTCCTTCCTAGGCTGTGGGGAGATGTGTGCCAAGCCCCTCTTCTGGCTTCTTCTGGCTTCAGTCCATAGGGGCACATGAAACCAGACATGACTGAAGCTCCTTAGCACTGAGATACTGGAGTTTAGAACTTCAGCAGAGGGGTTTGGGGCCAGAATTCAACTTTTGACTCCATATAAAAACTTAACATCCTCTTAATCTTTAAAACCATTCTATTTCCTTGTTTCTAGTATAGGTATTATTTATTTTTGAAAATTATTTACTTAAATGAACTCTCTTTTCTTCTGTTGAATATAAGTTTAACTTTTTCTAGTGAAAATATATTTTCCTTATTCTTCTAAATCAACTTTCTGTGGACTACCAAGAGCTGCTTTCATCCTTTGTTTATATTTAGGAATTTTTGAATTTAATATGTTTCCCAAAGACTTGAAAAATGTAATGTTTGTTTCTTACAGCAACATAAAAAATGTACCTCTGACAGATTTCACCAGATTTCACCCTGAGGCTGTGTATGCTTTAATGATTTTAAAACTCAGGAATTGTTTTCACACTACATGCAGAGTGAAACCTTGGAAGAGAATTTATACATAACAAAAGCACAGCAATCAAATAGATTTGGCTCGTGAAGTAATTTCATTATTAAGGATGATTTTTTAGTAACTTCTGTGTATTCATTGTATAGCTCCTTTCAGAGAAGGCACTAAATGTGTGAGTTTTCTGCCTACTGAATTAGGGGAATGGGAGGAATGAGTTGCTTAATTTAGCCAAAACCTGCTCTAAATACCTGAAATAGTGTGACTTGGTCTTTATACCTGTGTGAAAGCAAGCAGGTTTAATTCCCACCCTTCTCATAGTATCTTCCCTGTGACTTCTGAATTGGATATCTTATTATAAATAAATGTTTTTATCTGTAGTCAGCTGTCTATACCTTTATGGCTTTAATGTGGTATAGAAAAACTCCTCTTTTATATATGTTTTAACAAATGTTATTTAAAATTACATTCATGAAGAGCTTTTAAAGATGTGAATAAATACTTATATAATACTAAAGTAAGGAAGGAAGATATAATTGTATGGAGGCTATAACCACTTAAGGAAACTGAATTTTATTTTATAAGGGAGCCTGGGAAGATACCTCTCAAACTTCAAGTATCTCTTGAATCGTTAACAATGATTGGCTCTAGATTGTGTATCATAGATATTTTATTTGATTCTGTGAACTTTTGTTCCATTGCATATATTCAACTGTAGACTACTTCATATAAGTGCTTATTTTATAAACAGGTGCAATATTGTTGTTAAGGGTAAAACAGAAAACAGGTAAAAAAAGGAAGGATAAGCTAGAGAGTCAGCTGGCATCCTCACTGATGTCAGATACCCAGGGCAGAGCTAAGCAAAGGCGTGCAAGATGAGAGGCTGCCTGTGCAAACTAGGATTCTGATTGCAAGATGCAGAGGCGACATGGCAGGTTATGCCACAGCTACTTAAAGGCATCTTGCACCTTTCATGTCCTCTACATGACCCTGATACTCTCCCAGGCAGGAGGTGAGTGTTGCATCTCCTCCACAGGGCTGAGGGGGATGCTTGTGAACTTCTTAAGAGAGTGGGTTGAGTCTGCTCATGCCAGACTCAGTAGGTTGAGTCTGCTCATACCATCACAGAAAAAGTAATGCAGCCTCCACCTGGAGCCCTGCCCTTGGACCCAGAGCCAGTACCAGAGACATGTGTGAAGGCCAGCAAGCCACCCTTGAGTCTTCCCAACCCAAGAGCTAGCCACAGGCCAGAGCCACCCTGTGGATGATTCGGCCCCCAGGCTCTGGGTCTGACACCCTGGTCATTATGGGGCTGAAACAAGCCACCCTATGGTGGTCTCCCTGTGCTCTCGACACACAGGAGCCACTTAGAACCAAAATTAGTGTTTTAGTTCACTAATTTTAGGGTTGTGAGTTATGCAAACATTATGCCAAAAATAAAAAGGGAGTTCATTAGTGGATACAACTTGTATAACCTGAAGCTGTGTCCTAAGCGTCCTGTTGACAGCCGCATGCCTGGTCTTCCCTACCTCCCAGGTCCTCTGTGGGCTTTTCTGTTACTAAGTCATATCTTCACAGACCACACTGCAGTCATCTAATATGACAGACTGTTCTTTAGCATGCCAGCCATGATACAATAGCCAGTTGATTCTAAATGACTTTCAGTTGTGTCTTTTAACTTTCTCACAGATTGTAGTCTCTGTTTCCACAATTGTTCAGCAAACTGTCAACATTTGTCTTTGGAGGACTTCTGTACAACTTGTGCTCCTGTTCTCTCTTTCCATCCTCCACATCCAGTGGAAATTTCATCATTTCACATTTCCTTTTCTCCTTCAATCACCCTGACTGATCGCCAAATTAATACTAAAAATCTTTAATATGGCCCTAAATAGACTCAGATCTTGCCTCCAGCCTCATTCCCACCCACCAGTATTCCTGGCTCTGCTCACACTTTGCAGTCAGTGTCTTGAGCATGTTACTCTGTTCACTGTCATGACATCCTTGTATGCTTTCTCTTCTTCGTAGTCTCTTCTTCAGAATGCTTCCTTACCCCTTCCCCAGAATATACTTCTTGACCTAGTTAGGATAACCCATCTTTCAACTCTCAAGCTCTGCCATTTGCTTTGAGAAGACTTCCCTGAAACCATCGTATTGAGTTTAGACAAGAATAAAGTCATGTTTTATTCATTGAAGACAACATTTAATGAAACATGATAAACATACCTCCTCTTACAAAAGAAGACTTTTCTTATGAAAAAGCAAAAGTGCATTGACGTATACATTAAACCCACAAAGGAATATGGTTATTTTGAAGTCAGTGAGATAATAAGCAGCAGTGATCTTGATTGGCTTGTGCGAGGAGAGGTGTCTTTTATAAATACTTAATATCCCGCGGGGACCAGACCCCTTTTCTTTGAGTCAAATAAGTGCCGCTGATAGAAGTCACTGAGATGAGACTCTTAAAGTTGAAATAGGAGCATATGCTAATTTTCTGCATGCTTTCAATCACAATGCCTTGCTTCCTGGCTTCCTGGAGGCTGCCCTACTTCTCCAGTGCCATCTGGTTCTACAAACAGAGATGCAAAGAATTCCAAATATGAGAAATGGAAGCAAAACCTGGAGCAATTTATATTAGTAACAGTCTGTGGTAGCTAATTAGTGTCAGAGAGAGAAGAACCAGGGCACTTTACTTGGCTCTCAGCCTCAGGACCCTTGCACCTGATGTTTCACTTTAGATTCCATGAGCTTTTATGTACAGACCTGGGCAATGCTTGGCGTGAACCTCATGTAAGGGTCTATCTGGATCTGTTTTGTTATTTAGTAAATACGTGTGGATCTGCACCTGTGGGTACTGTGATATGCAGGAGATAAAGTGGTGAACGTGATTCCTTCCCTGAACTCACACGGGTCCGCCAGGAACAACTGACGTTAAGTGTGTTAATTACTTAAACACAGGGACCTTGAATGTAGCAGTTTCTCTGCCAGGTAAGGAAAGCCTTACGTAGTAATAGAACTGCAAAGCTGGTAGAGCTGGATTCTCCTGGGGCTGTTCTTACTCTGTCCAGGTCTCTCTCTGAGGGAGTGGCCATCCCTTTGTCTGGGCACCCAGGACTCTCTGGATACGGAACAATTTCAGCTCATGGTCATAAGCAGCAGATATTTTTTTGCTGTATCATTCAACAAAACTTTGCTCACTTAGATAAACAAAAACATCTTGACTGCCTATCTTATTTATCATGCAAAAAAAGTGAAATGAGTATTACATGTTTAGTTTTACACATGTGTTTAAATCCAGGATGTCTTTTCCAACTGTGTGGTGTTTTTGGCTCAACTGAGTTAGGAAAAGTACAATGTGTCAGCACATAAAGCTACCCATACAGCCTGGTTCCACACCCTCCCAATTATGTGTGGTCAGCTCACCAACAGAAACAGAAGCATTGCTGTTAATCCAGCATTATGTATCAATAGAAACACAAGTCTGTGTTCTGGAACTTAAACTACGTGATATTGTCATGGGCAGACTCTGGAGAATTCCTAGGAATATACTGGGCTTTGGTATATAAAGAAACTAGCGAGGATGACTCAGATGATCCTCGAACCCCATAGAGCTTTTGGCTTCCTGGAGGCTGCCCTACTTCTCCAGTGCCATCTGGTTCTACAAACAGAGATGCAAAGAATTCCAAATATGAGAAATGGAAGCAAAACCTGGAGCAATTTATATTAGTAACAGTCTGTGGTAGCTAATTAGTGTCAGAGAGAGAAGAACCAGGGCACTTTACTTGGCTCTCAGCCTCAGGACCCTTGCACCTGATGTTTCACTTTAGATTCCATGAGCTTTTATGTACAGACCTGGGCAATGCTTGGCGTGAACCTCATGTAAGGGTCTATCTGGATCTGTTTTGTTATTTAGTAAATACGTGTGGATCTGCACCTGTGGGTACTGTGATATGCAGGAGATAAAGTGGTGAACGTGATTCCTTCCCTGAACTCACACGGGTCCGCCAGGAACAACTGACGTTAAGTGTGTTAATTACTTAAACACAGGGACCTTGAATGTAGCAGTTTCTCTGCCAGGTAAGGAAAGCCTTACGTAGTAATAGAACTGCAAAGCTGGTAGAGCTGGATTCTCCTGGGGCTGTTCTTACTCTGTCCAGGTCTCTCTCTGAGGGAGTGGCCATCCCTTTGTCTGGGCACCCAGGACTCTCTGGATACGGAACAATTTCAGCTCATGGTCATAAGCAGCAGATATTTTTTTGCTGTATCATTCAACAAAACTTTGCTCACTTAGATAAACAAAAACATCTTGACTGCCTATCTTATTTATCATGCAAAAAAAGTGAAATGAGTATTACATGTTTAGTTTTACACATGTGTTTAAATCCAGGATGTCTTTTCCAACTGTGTGGTGTTTTTGGCTCAACTGAGTTAGGAAAAGTACAATGTGTCAGCACATAAAGCTACCCATACAGCCTGGTTCCACACCCTCCCAATTATGTGTGGTCAGCTCACCAACAGAAACAGAAGCATTGCTGTTAATCCAGCATTATGTATCAATAGAAACACAAGTCTGTGTTCTGGAACTTAAACTACGTGATATTGTCATGGGCAGACTCTGGAGAATTCCTAGGAATATACTGGGCTTTGGTATATAAAGAAACTAGCGAGGATGACTCAGATGATCCTCGAACCCCATATGAGCTTTTGAGACCTAGGATCTGCCCCCTAGAGAGTGAAATTAGCTCAGAAGGAGAAGAAGAATGGGTGAATATGATGATACCTAAAGGTGGGGTGTATACTAACCCAAAAGAAAAAAGATTTGTGTCTAAGAGAAGTTAGAGCCAAGTGAGTCAAGATTTGTCCTCCAGCGATGAGAAATTTATGACTCACCCAATGCCATTTCAGCAGAGCTCCACTTGCAAGGGAACAAAGAAAATCCCTATGGCAACATTCCAATCTTATCTGTTTACTTTCTTCGGTAAAGCTTCACTGTTCCTTCCTTTTTAGTTCTAATCCTTGTAATGATTTATGGTGTAATAACCTTGATAAGAGATAGGAGTGGTATGAATCCCATCCGGAGAACTGGCAAGATTCGCCAGTTCTAAGAACAGAGAAATGGCAAAGTGGGTAAAGTGGCAAAATTTTTTCCTGTAAAGGGTGGGGGTGGGGGGAGTAGATTGTGCGGGAGCTCACTCACAGAACTCAGATGCGCCTGAGGTGAGACTGAAGCTTTACAGCTCCGGGGTAAAAATTTTTGTTATTGTTGACTGAGTTCTGAACTTTGAATTATTGCTGAATGTGCATTAACTACTAACCTTGTGTTCTTTATGCTAATAAATCTGATCTTGATTTGAACTCCACGCCTTTTACTGTTGAAGTTCTATTCTCTGTTTGAGGGAACTACATTGTGTAAGTTAGAAGTTCTCTGAAAATAGAATAGAGATGATTTAGTATTTCCTCGTGTTTATTTATCAGAGATAAGTAATTGCACAGTACCCACGGCAGTATTATGTGACTTCCCTTTAAAAAAAGCCATTGCATTTTCACAGAATTAAGAGCATGTGCATCAGACCTGCAGTGTAGGACACTCCTATTTTAACCTTATCTTCCTCCATATTCACCTCCTTTAATTGCATCCCAGTTTGGAGAGATCCACAGAGACATAGAAGGGCGAGCTCGACCACCTGGAGACTCATGCACACTCTCTGTTTACTCTTAAGCAGGACACAGGCTTTCTTGTTGCACACAATTGCAACTTCATCTGTACTCCTTCACAACAACTCACCCTGTTTTAAGCTACAGTGGGTCACTGCTCTGAGATAGAAGCCAAAGGCAGAAACACTATTCTTGTGCATTTCCTAATTTGTTTCATATAGCAATTTAATATCATAAATATGTATTTATCTTTGTGTGTATGTATGTGAAGGACTTTTTGGTAAATACTGTGGAAGGTCAGAGGGCACAGTGAAAACCTCCTGCCTGTCCATTAGATTACACTTTTCTGAGTAGAGATGGTGTTTACTTGTAGATTTCTCACAACATGCATCTGTCTTTTTATAAAGTAGGTATTGTGAATGTTTCATCTGGATGTTCTGCAAAATGGCATCTGGTGAGATCCACTTGGATCAGAAGGTCTGAGGATGGAGCAGGAAGAGAGTTAAACTGCAGTGCATACAGAATCTCCAACAAGCTAGTAAAGCATCCTCTCTTAGTTCCACCACATATAAAAATGAGATCCCAAGTGGATGAGTATGCAGAGGTTCTGTGGAGATGAGGAAGAATCCAAAACAAAGAAAGTATTATTGTGATAAGATAAAGGGACCTTTGGACTTCCCTGGTGGTTCTAGTGGTAAAGAACCTGTCTGCCAGTGTAGGAGACGTGAGAGATGCAGGTTCAGTCCCTGGGTCAGGAAGATCCCCTGGAGGAGGGCAGGGTGACCCACTCCAGTATTCTTACCTGGAGAATGCGTGCACACATGCATGCAAAATGACCTTCGGATGAAAGAAGTAGCTTATGGTTCCCATTTCACTGCTGTTTTTCTGGCATCACGTGTGGCACATTTTAGTAAAGGATTGTGGACAAAGATGTCACAGAGATCAAGGAGTCTATTCCTTTCTCAATTTGTAAGTGGTTTAATGTAACAAATGATTTGAGTTCTTGAATTTATCAGGACTTGGATTGTCCACTGACATTGAGAACTCATTTTCTTTGGTAAATAATAGATCTCTGCTAGGTCATTCTGGTGGTGTTGTTGTGCTTGTATGATAAAGATGCTTTTATTATGCAATAGACTAGCATTTCTTTGGGGTTGATACAGTTTCCTTTAGTCATAACTGGAGAATAAATATAGAAGAAATGTTTCTAGTGAAATGAACTGAGGATAAGTAAAGGCTTTGATTGCTGATCCCAGGTATGCCGGTGTTTCAGAGAAAATCCCTCCCTAACTGCAACTGCATCTTTTCTGTATCATCAGATGAGAGAAGATGACCAGGCTTATTTAATTCACTGAAACAGGGGCACTTTGCCAAAACTACTTTGAAATGTAAGGATAAGCTGCTCCATTATGATTTTACACACTTCTAAATAATCCTGAAGTTTGTTTAAAAGACAGTTGTAAATACCAAGGATGATAGCTTTCTCCTTGGAAAAAAGCTCCTTGGAAAGTCTTATCACACCTATAGACTGTAAGAGCTGTAGGTGTGATACTCCGGGGGAAAGAAGAATGTGGACAGACCATGAGATAACAGGGCCCCTGCATTATTTGCCAGAGTTAAGGCTGTTCTTGAATAAAATATCTGTAAATTAGTTCCCAAGCCACAAGAGCACTGTGTTGAATAAAAGAAACCACACAACAGTAGAGCAAATGTGCATCGGATGCCTTACATGTATTATCCTTGATCATCCTGACAATGATTTCCCAAGGTGGGTGGATCTGACCTTACAGAAGGAAACAAAGAGGTCATATTACAAATGTACAAAGAAGTAGAGCTCCTGTTTGGATCTAGGTTTGGTTCAGTCTGGAGGGAATTCTCTTTCTGGTATCTCCCTGGGTGTTGGGTATCTTGGAACGTGTTGCCTTTCCACTTCTGAAGCCTGGTGACTGAAGAAAACCATTCAGGGAGCTCTCTTGATATTCTCCATTCTTAGTCATCTGTGTGTGTTATCTACACAGTAAGTTGGGGCTGGATTAGAGAGATGGCCTCTCATGGATATAGCCAATACTAATAGTGGTTTAATGTAACAAATGATTTGAGTTCTTGAATTTATCAGGACTTGGATTGTCCACTGACATTGAGAACTCATTTTCTTTGGTAAATAATAGATCTCTGCTAGGTCATTCTGGTGGTGTTGTTGTGCTTGTATGATAAAGATGCTTTTATTATGCAATAGACTAGCATTTCTTTGGGGTTGATACAGTTTCCTTTAGTCATAACTGGAGAATAAATATAGAAGAAATGTTTCTAGTGAAATGAACTGAGGATAAGTAAAGGCTTTGATTGCTGATCCCAGGTATGCCGGTGTTTCAGAGAAAATCCCTCCCTAACTGCAACTGCATCTTTTCTGTATCATCAGATGAGAGAAGATGACCAGGCTTATTTAATTCACTGAAACAGGGGCACTTTGCCAAAACTACTTTGAAATGTAAGGATAAGCTGCTCCATTATGATTTTACACACTTCTAAATAATCCTGAAGTTTGTTTAAAAGACAGTTGTAAATACCAAGGATGATAGCTTTCTCCTTGGAAAAAAGCTCCTTGGAAAGTCTTATCACACCTATAGACTGTAAGAGCTGTAGGTGTGATACTCCGGGGGAAAGAAGAATGTGGACAGACCATGAGATAACAGGGCCCCTGCATTATTTGCCAGAGTTAAGGCTGTTCTTGAATAAAATATCTGTAAATTAGTTCCCAAGCCACAAGAGCACTGTGTTGAATAAAAGAAACCACACAACAGTAGAGCAAATGTGCATCGGATGCCTTACATGTATTATCCTTGATCATCCTGACAATGATTTCCCAAGGTGGGTGGATCTGACCTTACAGAAGGAAACAAAGAGGTCATATTACAAATGTACAAAGAAGTAGAGCTCCTGTTTGGATCTAGGTTTGGTTCAGTCTGGAGGGAATTCTCTTTCTGGTATCTCCCTGGGTGTTGGGTATCTTGGAACGTGTTGCCTTTCCACTTCTGAAGCCTGGTGACTGAAGAAAACCATTCAGGGAGCTCTCTTGATATTCTCCATTCTTAGTCATCTGTGTGTGTTATCTACACAGTAAGTTGGGGGCTGGATTAGAGAGATGGCCTCTCATGGATATAGCCAATACTAATAGCAACACTTGTGAGCAGTGTGAAGATGGCAATATTTTATTACTGAAGACAATTTTTATCAGTAATATTTTAATGTTTACTGTTGTGTTTTCATTTCAGTTCTGTGTTCATCTCCGGCATGGCTTTGACTGACATGCTTACTTCCTTTCTGCTTAACTGATTTACCCAAGGGGCCCAGGGTACACTGTGTTCATGGAGTTGGTGGTGGTGGTGTTTATTCACTAAGTCATATCCAGCTCTCTTGTATGTTAAGAGGTTAGATATTTAGAAGGGATAAGTGTCCTGTTGTGGGTTTCCCAGGTCATGCTAGTGGTAAAGAATCTGCCTGCCAATGCAGGAGACACAGGATCCCTGGGTTGGGAAGATCCCCTGGAGGAGAAAATGGCAACCCACCCCAATATTCTTGCCTGGAAAATTCCATGGACAAAGGAACCTGGCAGGCTGTAGTCATGGGGTTGCAAGAGTTGGACACGACTGAGTGACTGAGTACCCTTCCTATCCTGAGAGATCGTGTGACCCCTGGGAGTGTACCTAAGACTCACAGACCACCTCCATGTGTTTGTATAGACCTGACAAGGAAAGTAGTGAGCTTTCTTGAGAAGACATTTGCCTGACCTTTGGGAATCAATACAGCAATAAACACTTTCTACGACTTGAATTTGAATAGGGTCTTTACTCTTAGAAATGGTGCCGTTCTTCTCATGTGCTTCCCCTGTGCTCTGCTCACTGGAGTCCTGTGTACTCTCATCTGTCACGCAGCCGCTCACGTGGGAGTTATTTCCTCATACACTGCACTCATCATGGAAATGAACAAACTCAGTACCAAAACGTCTCCTGAAAACACTAGGCTTTGCATTTGTTAGCACTGTCCATCCATCCTAGAACCAGAGCTCCTATCAAGCATTAGCAATCATAAAGCAGAATTTACTGTTGGGCTGTGATTTTAACACAGTATGGGAAACTTATATCTTGAGTCTGTTTTATTTTGCTGTTTTCTGAATCTGCATTGGTGACTCGGAGGGGATCTGGAGGAATTCTCTTTCTGGTATCTCCCTGGGTGTTGGGTATCTTGGAACGTGTTGCCTTTCCACTTCTGAAGCCTGGTGACTGAAGAAACCATTCAGGGAGCTCTCTTGATATTCTCCATTCTTAGTCATCTGTGTGTGTTATCTACACAGTAAGTTGGGGCTGGATTAGAGAGATGGCCTCTCATGGATATAGCCAATACTAATAGCAACACTTGTGAGCAGTGTGAAGATGGCAATATTTTATTACTGAAGACAATTTTTATCAGTAATATTTTAATGTTTACTGTTGTGTTTTCATTTCAGTTCTGTGTTCATCTCCGGCATGGCTTTGACTGACATGCTTACTTCCTTTCTGCTTAACTGATTTACCCAAGGGGCCCAGGGTACACTGTGTTCATGGAGTTGGTGGTGGTGGTGTTTATTCACTAAGTCATATCCAGCTCTCTTGTATGTTAAGAGGTTAGATATTTAGAAGGGATAAGTGTCCTGTTGTGGGTTTCCCAGGTCATGCTAGTGGTAAAGAATCTGCCTGCCAATGCAGGAGACACAGGATCCCTGGGTTGGGAAGATCCCCTGGAGGAGAAAATGGCAACCCACCCCAATATTCTTGCCTGGAAAATTCCATGGACAAAGGAACCTGGCAGGCTGTAGTCATGGGGTTGCAAGAGTTGGACACGACTGAGTGACTGAGTACCCTTCCTATCCTGAGAGATCGTGTGACCCCTGGGAGTGTACCTAAGACTCACAGACCACCTCCATGTGTTTGTATAGACCTGACAAGGAAAGTAGTGAGCTTTCTTGAGAAGACATTTGCCTGACCTTTGGGAATCAATACAGCAATAAACACTTTCTACGACTTGAATTTGAATAGGGTCTTTACTCTTAGAAATGGTGCCGTTCTTCTCATGTGCTTCCCCTGTGCTCTGCTCACTGGAGTCCTGTGTACTCTCATCTGTCACGCAGCCGCTCACGTGGGAGTTATTTCCTCATACACTGCACTCATCATGGAAATGAACAAACTCAGTACCAAAACGTCTCCTGAAAAACACTAGGCTTTGCATTTGTTAGCACTGTCCATCCATCCTAGAACCAGAGCTCCTATCAAGCATTAGCAATCATAAAGCAGAATTTACTGTTGGGCTGTGATTTTAACACAGTATGGGAAACTTATATCTTGAGTCTGTTTTATTTTGCTGTTTTCTGAATCTACCCAATGGGAAAATTACTATCATTTCATCTGATAAACAACTTAATCTAACATCTTAACATTCTTATATTCCTTATCATAACAAGATGAGGGAAAGAAATCTTTTAAAGCACTAATTTTCACATGTTAAATACAGTGGATAGCTGAGAGAGAGAACTATGTGTTTACAGTTTGCAGTTTTTACAGGAGTAGTGTCTTCTCATTTGGCTCCCATCCTATCATTGCTTACAAATGGCATAATGCTAGTGAATCCCATCATTTACCCTGTGATGACAGGGCACGAAGACATAGTGGAGAGACAGTTCCCCTGCTGCAGGTCGGAGGTGACAGCTTAGCTGCAGTTGCAGAGAGCAACTGGCAATTTGCAGCCTCTTTGCTAGCAAAGATGTTTAACAGATAGGACTGGGAAACGGGGCTGTGAAGTAGAGGCTAGCTCTGGTTCAGGAGACACTTTTCCTTCTACTCCTTAGATAGTGATGAAATGGCAAAAAAAAAAAAAGAAGAAAAGAATTTAAACTGAGAGAAAAAGTAAATCAACAACTAAATGACAGCATAAAATGGATGCTGAGTCTTTATTACCATGGATATCAACATCACGTACCTGCCCATAGTGAAAGAGAATTGTCCCATGATTGTCACAGCCACTCATTCTTTTCCATTTCATCATGCAGGGCTCGTGGGAGATTCTTGCAGCAAATGTGCCAAGCACACACTGGGGGCCAGTGTTCGGCATGAGGTTCCTCTCCCAGGGAATCCCCCAGAGAAAGCAGAGTTGGAGAAGTAGATGGTGGTTTTGGTGCAGTGAGACAAGTACTGTGAGGTGGGCCAGGAGTCAGCTGGAAGGACAGACCTGGCTGGTTCGGAAGACGCGTCCAAGTGCTGACCTCTGAGCGGGGAGGGTTAGACAAATGGTGGACGAGGGAGCCTGAGGAGTCTCTGGTGCAGAGGAAGTGGCTGCAGAAGGCTGGGGAGGCATCATGGGAACTGAAAACACATCATGTGGGTAATGTGAGGGAGGATGGAGAAGCTGGGGTCAGCAGGCGTGGACCACAAAGGACTGGTTTCAGTGCTAAACTAGAGCTTGAACATACCTGAGAGAGTCACAGGAAGCAGGAGGTGAAACTTAACTTCATGAAGATTGGAATCGTTACCTGACCTGTAGGTTATTAGCAAATACCAACTTACAAGATAGTCTTCATTTTTTAAAAAATCTATTTTTAATGAAGCTCAAACAGAACCAAAAGGCAGTAGATAATCTGAGGAATAGAAATCAGCATGAAGACAGTCAGTTCTTAAATTTAAATTGTTTAGAAACAAATTTGGGAAATGTGAAAAGGAACAGTTCACAGAGCATCAGAAGTGAGACAGGTTTCAGTGGTCACGGCCAAGAGGAGGAAGTCGAGGAAGTTTCTAAGACTAAGAGGCATACAGAGAAGCTGGGTTATGCACAGCACCGGGGTGCAGAGGAAAAGATAGATGTGGTCATGTTCTTGAGATGGAGTTTGAGCCTGTATCCTCTTAAGAAATACTGGAGTTATTTGCAGACCTATCACTATTGTTAAAATACCACTGAGTGACGTAATAAGATTGTATAAATTGTTGATTATTAAGATACATTCATATGTTTTGATGAAAACTGACATTTTAAGATAAAATACACTTTTAGATGAAGGATATTAAAGTGTATGTTTGAAGGATTCTCTACAAGATTGAAGGTTCATTTGATGATCTTTGTACACAGGACACACCTAAGCTTTCACATGAGATCTGGTTATCGTCCCAGAAGTTTTCAAGTGCACAGAACTGTTGACTAGAGTCACTGTGCTGAGCACTCGGTCCTGACTCATCACAGACTGGATATGCATCCCTCCACCAAGACCACCCTCCTTTCCTCTTCCCTCAACCTTTGACAGCCACTTTGTTTCTAGAGGCTCTGATGTTTCTGTGTTCCACTTAGAAGAGAGATGAGACAGTACTTGTCTTTTGTCTTTGACTTATTTCACTTAGTATAATGCCCTCAAGATCTGTCCATCATATGTGATCTCAGATGGTCTTCTTATGGTTGAATAATATCCCCTTGTATAAATCTGTGTTTATATTATATATTTATGTATTTTTAATTTTTAAAATTTTTTACAGAGTTTTGTTGTATACTGCCCCACATTAACCTGAATCTGCCATAGGTATACATATGTCCCCTCCATCTTGAACTTCCCCCTCATCTCCCTCCCCGTTCCACTCCTCTAAGTTGTTACAGAGCCCCTGTTTGAGTTCCCTTAGTCTTAAAGCGTATTTCCCTCCCTCCCTACCATGTCCATAAGCTATTTATGTCCGTATCTCCATTGCTGCTCTGCATATACATTTATCAGTACCATCTTTCTAGATTCCGTATATTTGTGTCAATATACAGTATTTATCTTTCTGCCTTACTGCACTCTGTATTATAGGCTCTAGATTCATCTACTTCATTAGGACCGACTCAAATGCATTTATGTATTTATAAATATATTATTTTTATAATATATATTAATATATGAGTATCTTTGTATATAAACCTATATTATAAATATATATCAGGACTAGCTCAAATTGAGCACTCAGATTGTTTCCGTGTCTTGGCTGCTGTGAACAGTGCTTCAGGGAACATGGGATGCAGGTGTCTCTTGGCAATAGTTGCTTCATCATACGAAAGGGTGGTACCCCCCAACTCTAGGGAGGAGAAGAGTGTCTGTGCTCTGAAACCTTCCAGACCTCGTTCTGTGAGTCTCATCTGGCAGCTCATGTGCATCCTTTACTGTAGGCTTTATGATAGACCGTAATGTGTTTTGCTGAGTTCTGTGATCAGAAGCACAGGCAGCAACGTGGACTTGGAGTTGGTGTCTGAGTGGGGGGATGGCAGACTTGAAGGGGGTCTGAAACCAAATCCAGGTAGACAGGGTCAGAACTGAATGGACTGTAGGGCACCCAACTGATGTTCGGGAACTTTGGGATATCTGAAAAACCTTCACGTATTTGATGGCCAGGAGTGAAATATCAAGAAGACAGTAGTATTCTGTGAGTAAAGGAAAAACTTCCAGTATAGTGATATGTATAGAACTATTAAAATGAAGCAACCGTAAATTTAAAAAAAAAACTAGAGCTTTCAAAAGCCATGTGCTGTAGAAAGTGAAGATTGAAAGACATAAAAAGATCATACACATCCAAGATTTAGGAAGAGAGGAGAAATTCTTTGATTTTGAAAAATAAAAAGTGTGAAAGCCAAAGAGCTCTTTGTTGATGCTTAGTATCTTAAACAAATGTAAAAACTATAAAAAATGACCTGACTTATACTTGCTTACTGTGTAGAAAGAATTCTTCCTAATCATTTGAATTGCACATAAGGCAGGAGGCAGGTTTTACTCTTTTCCTCTGTGCTGACAAAGCAGGAGTTCTATTCCATCCAGAGCTATTATTGGCAATAATAAATTGGACATTAATCTAACATATGACTCTGTTTAAATTTACAATAGCCAGGAAGTTCATATATTTGGGAGACAACCACATAGATCTCCAGATACCTAGTACTTTAGTCTTGTTCCATACCAAAACTCAGTAACATAATTTATGGAGTTGTGGAAACTGGAAGAAAAAAATATAAGTTTAACATTCCATCTTCTATTCTGTAAAAAATTGAAATTCAACATCCTTTGAGATCTTCTTGAATGTTTAATGAAAAGTAAGTTTGTTTTTTGCAAGACAGAAACCATTTCCCTTTCAAAATGAAAATTCATGATTTAGACAGATTGAAGTGAGGAAATCATGTCATGAATATTCATTGTAACATTAATGTTTGCCAAAACCCTTCATAAATGGAAAGATGGTTATAATTCAGAATTCGAGTGATGGGTTAGGATATAAGATACACAAAGAGATGTATAACCTCAAATTCACAGATTTTTGTATGAGTCACAGAAGTTGCAAATTTGTAACTGAATTTGTAAAGCTCATTCCTTAGAGCTCTGAAGGATGCAGCCCAGTGCTCACTCAAACCCTTCCTGGAACTGCTACCTTTGTTTTAACACCCAAGTCGAATCCAGTAGATTGCATCATTTATTAATTAGGGTTCTTTTAAAATACTATTATCATAGTGTATACACATTTGTTTCAAAATAAGCTTTGCAGCAAGCTGACAGAACCCAGATACTTCAAGTTTACCTCCCTTTCTGGAAACTGGTCTCACATCCAGTGTAAGGGAGGGTGAAATCAATGAAATTGCATGTGGAAAACCCTGCCAGAGGTGAGGGCACATGCCAGACATCAAATAGTTTATACAGAAGGGCAACCTTACATTTGCATCCCCAAAGAGCTCTTTGTTGATGCTTAGTATCTTAAACAAATGTAAAAACTATAAAAAATGACCTGACTTATACTTGCTTACTGTGTAGAAAGAATTCTTCCTAATCATTTGAATTGCACATAAGGCAGGAGGCAGGTTTTACTCTTTTCCTCTGTGCTGACAAAGCAGGAGTTCTATTCCATCCAGAGCTATTATTGGCAATAATAAATTGGACATTAATCTAACATATGACTCTGTTTAAATTTACAATAGCCAGGAAGTTCATATATTTGGGAGACAACCACATAGATCTCCAGATACCTAGTACTTTAGTCTTGTTCCATACCAAAACTCAGTAACATAATTTATGGAGTTGTGGAAACTGGAAGAAAAAAATATAAGTTTAACATTCCATCTTCTATTCTGTAAAAAATTGAAATTCAACATCCTTTGAGATCTTCTTGAATGTTTAATGAAAAGTAAGTTTGTTTTTTGCAAGACAGAAACCATTTCCCTTTCAAAATGAAAATTCATGATTTAGACAGATTGAAGTGAGGAAATCATGTCATGAATATTCATTGTAACATTAATGTTTGCCAAAACCCTTCATAAATGGAAAGATGGTTATAATTCAGAATTCGAGTGATGGGTTAGGATATAAGATACACAAAGAGATGTATAACCTCAAATTCACAGATTTTTGTATGAGTCACAGAAGTTGCAAATTTGTAACTGAATTTGTAAAGCTCATTCCTTAGAGCTCTGAAGGATGCAGCCCAGTGCTCACTCAAACCCTTCCTGGAACTGCTACCTTTGTTTTAACACCCAAGTCGAATCCAGTAGATTGCATCATTTATTAATTAGGGTTCTTTTAAAATACTATTATCATAGTGTATACACATTTGTTTCAAAATAAGCTTTGCAGCAAGCTGACAGAACCCAGATACTTCAAGTTTACCTCCCTTTCTGGAAACTGGTCTCACATCCAGTGTAAGGGAGGGTGAAATCAATGAAATTGCATGTGGAAAACCCTGCCAGAGGTGAGGGCACATGCCAGACATCAAATAGTTTATACAGAAGGGCAACCTTACATCATTCTCTGCTCATATTGTTTTCCATGACTGGACAAAGAGTCCTAGGGGAAATCTTTCATGGTGGGGAAAGCCTATAATGTTTGTAGCTATAGTTTAATATCCATTTATTTAGGTTGGAGTCATCCTATCCAGTCTTTTCTTGAATGTGAATTTCAGATGAGGGGGGAAAAAGGCAGATGCCGTAAGCCTAAGAACCTTGGTACGCAGTTTCAGCAACACAGCAAGTAGGCTTGAAGTGAAAAAATCTCAAATATGGCAATGTCGGATGAGATTAATTCCAAAGTCAATTGAGCTAAATAAGGTGGATACAAACAACAAATCTATGGGTGTGTATTGTGCATGATCACATCAAAAATAAATCGTCAGGTTAATATATTTCCTAGCATGATTTATCCGTTAGATAAAATTTAATGAAATGTAACACCCCACACAAAGCACATAGGCCATATGTGTTTGGTCTGACTGCAACATCAGAAACTGTGAAGGTCCATGGAATTATCACATATGATAAGATATTTCCATCAAAACTCCATGTTTTTATCCCTACTCAACAGCTGCTGATTGTCTCAGGATAATAACATGTAAACTGCCACCATATAGTGTCAGTCCCTTTGCTTCCACTGAGGCCACATCTCCCAGGGCCTGGAACATGGTAGACATGGAGATGATACATCCCAAGGGCATGCTTCCTCTTTCCTTCTCTGTCTCCACATCACTGCTAGAAACTCAATGACTGCATAGACCGTGTGTTCTTCTCTATAGCCTGAGCCATTCCTGGTACGGAATAGTGCCTCACCAAATATTTGCTCATGCATAAATCTTATTCCCTCACTATGAGTTGGATTTTTAGAATTCTACAAGCGATCATGTCTCTGAAGGATTCTTTCCATTCTCACTGATCTATAAGAAATAAAAAAGAGTAGCTGACTTCTTTATTTCCCTAAGTGAATTTCAGGAGGGAAACAAAGCCAAATGCATCATTCGTCTGATTTGTTATTGTTCAGTCACTAAGTTGTATCTGACTCTTTGTGACTCCATGGACCGCAACACAACAGGCTTCCCAGTCCTTCACCATCTCCCTGAGTTTGCTTAAACTCAGGTCCATTGAGTCGGTGATGCCATCCAACCATCTCATTCTCTATAGCCCTCTTCTTCTCTGGCACTCAGTCTTGTCCAGCATCAGCTTCTTTTCCAATCTGGTGGCCAAAGTATCAGAGCTTCAGCTTCCGCATCAGCTGTTCCAGTGAATATTCAGGGCTCATTTCTGTCCGATTAGCACTGTTTTATGATTAATTAATTAATTACTTTTTAATTGAAGTAGACCTGATGCACAGTGTTGTGTTTGATCACACTAGGTGAGGGGAATGCAGCAGCCATTGATGCTGTTTCCTCATCTTCAGCCCCTACTTTTGTATAAAACAAGGTGCCTGCCTCTCACAGCTATTGACCTTGAATACAGCAGCAAAGGGACTATGGACTGCTCTTCCCAGCATAAAGAAATATATGCTCCGCACCATTTTAGGTTAAATCTAGTATTTTATTACATAACTCAGGGGCACAAGCTTAAAGATGCTGCATCAAATGAAAAATCTTAATGATGATTGCAGATTCAAGGTCCATGGAATTATCCTTTTTGTTTTATCCCTACTCAACAGCTGCTGATTGTCTCAGGATAATAACATGTAAACTGCCACCATATAGTGTCAGTCCCTTTGCTTCCACTGAGGCCACATCTCCCAGGGCCTGGAACATGGTAGACATGGAGATGATACATCCCAAGGGCATGCTTCCTCTTTCCTTCTCTGTCTCCACATCACTGCTAGAAACTCAATGACTGCATAGACCGTGTGTTCTTCTCTATAGCCTGAGCCATTCCTGGTACGGAATAGTGCCTCACCAAATATTTGCTCATGCATAAATCTTATTCCCTCACTATGAGTTGGATTTTTAGAATTCTACAAGCGATCATGTCTCTGAAGGATTCTTTCCATTCTCACTGATCTATAAGAAATAAAAAAGAGTAGCTGACTTCTTTATTTCCCTAAGTGAATTTCAGGAGGGAAACAAAGCCAAATGCATCATTCGTCTGATTTGTTATTGTTCAGTCACTAAGTTGTATCTGACTCTTTGTGACTCCATGGACCGCAACACAACAGGCTTCCCAGTCCTTCACCATCTCCCTGAGTTTGCTTAAACTCAGGTCCATTGAGTCGGTGATGCCATCCAACCATCTCATTCTCTATAGCCCTCTTCTTCTCTGGCACTCAGTCTTGTCCAGCATCAGCTTCTTTTCCAATCTGGTGGCCAAAGTATCAGAGCTTCAGCTTCCGCATCAGCTGTTCCAGTGAATATTCAGGGCTCATTTCTGTCCGATTAGCACTGTTTTATGATTAATTAATTAATTACTTTTTAATTGAAGTAGACCTGATGCACAGTGTTGTGTTTGATCACACTAGGTGAGGGGAATGCAGCAGCCATTGATGCTGTTTCCTCATCTTCAGCCCCTACTTTTGTATAAAACAAGGTGCCTGCCTCTCACAGCTATTGACCTTGAATACAGCAGCAAAGGGACTATGGACTGCTCTTCCCAGCATAAAGAAATATATGCTCCGCACCATTTTAGGTTAAATCTAGTATTTTATTACATAACTCAGGGGCACAAGCTTAAAGATGCTGCATCAAATGAAAAATCTTAATGATGATTGGCAGACAGTTGGCTCCCCAGGTATCCTAACAATATTGAAGTAAAATTTCATGTCTTTAATTATCCCTTGTCTCCGTATATGGTAATTACACTGTCTGAGGATTTAGGGTGGGAGATGCTAATAAACCTTTGAGTGTTTAGAGTTATTGGAACAGAAAGTGTGTGTTACTTTGAATGTCTCCTTTGATTAGTTCCTGCAGTTTCTGGGAGACTGAGGGGGAAAGTTGCTTTCCTTTCCTACAGATCTTGGTGCTTATTAAAAAAACGATCATTATAACTAGCTAATGAGAGTGACGAAAATTGGTTCAAAGAAGTTCAAAGTAAAGAAAAGCAATAATTTGATGAGAATTCTTCTTAATACTTAGTGAAAGCATCATATTCATTTAAATCTAATCTGTCCTGAGATGTAATTAAAGAAAAAAAAAGTTATGAACCTAATGACAGGGGACTCCAGGTTCTTCTGGAGTTATAGGTGTCATCTTGCTGGCAGACCCACCACAGCTGCCCCAGCAAGATGATGATGATGACTGACAACAACAGATCTGTATGGAGGGCTCCTGACCAGCTGTGAGCTGAACACTTTGTATATGTGAGCTCATCAGTCTGGACAGCACTCCTTTGAGACGGGGGGTCTATTTTTACCCCCATTTTACAGATGAGGAAACTAATGGCTAATGACAAGTAATTTATACAAGGTCAGACAGCTACCAAGTGACTGAGATGAATTAAAAAACCCAGTGGAGGGGTGGGATGGGGGGGATATGCATATGACTAACCTGAGAACATATATACCTGTAAACAGCAAAACTCTGTAAAAGTTAAAAGTAAAATAAAAGTTAAAAAAAAAATTAAAAACCCAGGATGTCTGACTCAAAGTCTGCTCCCTGTTAGTCGGCTACACTGCTCTTCAGAGGTTTTGCGTAAGATTTATGGTGACAACAAAACTTATTGTCCAGTTAAGATTCACTTGAGACAAGTAATAAACTGAATGGGACATGAGATCAAGAGGTGAAAACCTGGATCTTTCCAGGAAAAACAGGATGCAACCTCTCTGAATGAAACCTGTGTGATGGTTCACAGAGGACATTGTAGCTCTTACAACGAGTGTCACACCAGATAGAAGTGGATTAGCCAGCTTTCCTTTAAACTGAGATCCACAGATGACCCATTTGGGAATGATTCTTCATATGTCTGTGCTCACCCATACTCAGAAGGGTAGCCTGAGAATGAGCATTTCTAACAAGCTACCCAGTTAGTTATTAGGCAACCAAAAGTTTGAGAAACATGACGGTACCATAATCTTCATGACAGCAGGAGTTTTATCTTGTCAGTTATGGCCATCACCCTGTCCCTGAACTCAGGTTTGGCTGTTCTCTGTTTAAGAATCCAATACTGAGAGAAGTGTTGGGTAAAAGGAAAGATAGCTATATTGAGGAAGCCAACAATCCTGGGGAGAAGGGGGACTTGTGTCCCAAAAAATGAGCTCCCTCCCTGCCCACTGCTGATCAAGGGACAGGAGCTCTTAAAGGAGAGTGTCAGGGGAGGAGCTGCATGCAGAAATTGCACAGTCAACTCTGACAGTCATCTTAAAATGGATAATGCTGTGGTCTAATCAGCATTATACTGATTAGTATATGATTCCAAAACTGGCTTGTTCCTGTCTCCCTGAGACCAGTTCTCAGAGCTGTTCACAGTGGAGCAGTGTATATCATAGCTACAATCTGGTCATCATGTAGTTAGCTTTTCCACCTGGTTGGGAGTGGGGTTTCCATGTCTACAAGACAGCTCACAGAATATGCCTTAGAATAATATCTATAGCCCTTGAGAAGGAGCTAGAGTTTCTTGATTTTAATGATTAAAGTATTATTATTTTGTCTTGTTTTGCTGTTATCCATTGTTTCTGCATGTTCTCCTTTTCTGATTAAATTTATTCTTTGGCTGAAGTTTTTGTACAGATAGAAGGCAGGCAGAGGACAAGGGGATGTATGTACTGGGAACCCCGATGGCCTTTCTGTTGCAGTCCCAGTATATGACTTAATGTACTGTGCTGTCATTTTTTTTTTTTTTTTTTTGGTCAGATAAATTACTGCATCTGTGAATTACTGAGTTATGTGATTAGGTAATTGTAATGAGTAGCCTGACTTCATTTTTGGTGTTTGACTCCCAAGAGCTCTTAAATCTCAATCTTCCCTCTTCTCCTTCTGCCCTGAATTTGTACAAGCTGATGAGCAGCCTGAGGACTCTGTCTGTGGATCCATTGGAGATTCTGACCAAGCAAGCCCCTCACACAGGGTAGCTCTCTCCCCAGTCCTACCTCCCAACCACCATATAAGCACAAGCCATCAAGCCAGGAAAAGGCACTAAGGAAAGTTAAACACACATAACATTCTGGGTTTTAAACCCAGTTAGTTATTAGGCAACCAAAAGTTTGAGAAACATGACGGTACCATAATCTTCATGACAGCAGGAGTTTTATCTTGTCAGTTATGGCCATCACCCTGTCCCTGAACTCAGGTTTGGCTGTTCTCTGTTTAAGAATCCAATACTGAGAGAAGTGTTGGGTAAAAGGAAAGATAGCTATATTGAGGAAGCCAACAATCCTGGGGAGAAGGGGGACTTGTGTCCCAAAAAATGAGCTCCCTCCCTGCCCACTGCTGATCAAGGGACAGGAGCTCTTAAAGGAGAGTGTCAGGGGAGGAGCTGCATGCAGAAATTGCACAGTCAACTCTGACAGTCATCTTAAAATGGATAATGCTGTGGTCTAATCAGCATTATACTGATTAGTATATGATTCCAAAACTGGCTTGTTCCTGTCTCCCTGAGACCAGTTCTCAGAGCTGTTCACAGTGGAGCAGTGTATATCATAGCTACAATCTGGTCATCATGTAGTTAGCTTTTCCACCTGGTTGGGAGTGGGGTTTCCATGTCTACAAGACAGCTCACAGAATATGCCTTAGAATAATATCTATAGCCCTTGAGAAGGAGCTAGAGTTTCTTGATTTTAATGATTAAAGTATTATTATTTTGTCTTGTTTTGCTGTTATCCATTGTTTCTGCATGTTCTCCTTTTCTGATTAAATTTATTCTTTGGCTGAAGTTTTTGTACAGATAAAAGGCAGGCAGAGGACAAGGGGATGTATGTACTGGGAACCCCGATGGCCTTTCTGTTGTAGTCCCAGTATATGACTTAATGTACTGTGCTGTCATTTTTTTTTTTTTTTTTTTTTGGTCAGATAAATTACTGCATCTGTGAATTACTGAGTTATGTGATTAGGTAATTGTAATGAGTAGCCTGACTTCATTTTTGGTGTTTGACTCCCAAGAGCTCTTAAATCTCAATCTTCCCTCTTCTCCTTCTGCCCTGAATTTGTACAAGCTGATGAGCAGCCTGAGGACTCTGTCTGTGGATCCATTGGAGATTCTGACCAAGCAAGCCCCTCACACAGGGTAGCTCTCTCCCCAGTCCTACCTCCCAACCACCATATAAGCACAAGCCATCAAGCCAGGAAAAGGCACTAAGGAAAGTTAAACACACATAACATTCTGGGTGATTTCAGCTCTGGTCCAGTAGCACATTCCCATGGGTGAGGGAGAGTGGAGGGAGGTCTAAGCAAGAACGCTCATTGCATTTAGGAGATAGGTCAGGGCTGAAGAATCTGGTGGTTGGCAGGCAGAGATGTGGTATGAGGGAACTATATGGAGAGAAATCTCAGGGTCTGCAGTCGGGTGTACCTGGGCATCTAGTCATGTGGATGTGCACACATAGAGGGTAGAACCCCAGGGAATGGAGACCCTGGGCAGCTCTGTGATTCAGGGTCTCAGACTGCTTTAGCTTGGGAGTCATCTGAGTTTCTACCAGCTGGAATACAGATAGCATTTAAACGTTCTTACCGGACCTTCTGGTCCAAGAAAGCAGACCCTCTGGGTTAGCCTGTCTCTAACTTGCCTTTGTGACCTTAGCTCACCTGGGTTTCACTTGTCCAGCCACTTACTGTTGCAGGAACATATGACAGTCTGCATGCTTTCAACACACATGAACTGAATCTCAATATTCTTAATTGATCTTTGATCAAAAAAAGTTTCCTGCAAAATACTGTGGTCTGAAAATTTGTGTGACTGATTACCTACTGTGGAACCAGTGGTGTACGTCCTGTTTTAAGGTCCTTTTCAGTTATTTTTCTCTGATCGTTTCTAGAATCATCTTGTCCTTTTCAATCTGTAACTGAACTGTGATTTGTCCTCTGCATGTGGGTTTCCAAATCAACAGAACAATGCTAAGAATCAGCAGAATAATAGCTGTTGCTTTTTTATTGTTCTGCTGTTTTTGCTTTGTTTTAGATGGGATTTTGTTAGCTTCCATGTCTGAGAGGAAGACTCATTAAGAAGAGTGATATTTTAATGATTGTCCTTTTACCTTATTTCCTGGCCTCTGGGTCTCCTTCTGGTGGTTTCAGGATGGTAGTGTTTTTAGGGGGTCACTCTGCCCTGGGGCACGAAGTTCTCTCAGCTTCATCACTGGCGATCGCTAAGACAATCAGTCATTTCCTCCCATTGGTCAACCCGGGGATGAAGTGATGAGCCCTGTGGATTATACTGCTCCTCTGCTCAGCCCTGCCATGCACTGTTACTCTTCCTCTCAGCCTCCCTGGAGCTGCTCTCCTGACCTGTTCAGGGCTGTTATTTTCTGCATTTGTGGTGGTGGTCTTTCTTTGGATTGTTCTTCCAATAATTTGTCTTTCTAATAAGTTATCACCTTGTTGGCTTCTTCTGTTCTAGTGTTGAAAGGCTGTTTGGTGTCAGGAGTGTGGACCCATGACTAGGGAGTGGCGATCACGTCCCAGATTCTCAGGAGGGCAGCTGTGCTTTCACCCTGCAGACAGATGGTGTGGTGTCCCTAAAGTGTCATGTGTGGTTCTCTTAGACAGAAAATAAGAAATACCCTTCCTCATTCATGAAGAGTTCATTTTCCTGTGGGTTGGATAAGCACTTACATGGGCCTTTTTCCACTGATGCTTTTCCCCAAACTATCCAAGTGAAACTGAAAACTTGCCTTTGTGACCTAGCTCACCTGGGTTTCACTTGTCCAGCCACTTACTGTTGCAGGAACATATGACAGTCTGCATGCTTTCAACACACATGAACTGAATCTCAATATTCTTAATTGATCTTTGATCAAAAAAAGTTTCCTGCAAAATACTGTGGTCTGAAAATTTGTGTGACTGATTACCTACTGTGGAACCAGTGGTGTACGTCCTGTTTTAAGGTCCTTTTCAGTTATTTTTCTCTGATCGTTTCTAGAATCATCTTGTCCTTTTCAATCTGTAACTGAACTGTGATTTGTCCTCTGCATGTGGGTTTCCAAATCAACAGAACAATGCTAAGAATCAGCAGAATAATAGCTGTTGCTTTTTTATTGTTCTGCTGTTTTTGCTTTGTTTTAGATGGGATTTTGTTAGCTTCCATGTCTGAGAGGAAGACTCATTAAGAAGAGTGATATTTTAATGATTGTCCTTTTACCTTATTTCCTGGCCTCTGGGTCTCCTTCTGGTGGTTTCAGGATGGTAGTGTTTTTAGGGGGTCACTCTGCCCTGGGGCACGAAGTTCTCTCAGCTTCATCACTGGCGATCGCTAAGACAATCAGTCATTTCCTCCCATTGGTCAACCCGGGGATGAAGTGATGAGCCCTGTGGATTATACTGCTCCTCTGCTCAGCCCTGCCATGCACTGTTACTCTTCCTCTCAGCCTCCCTGGAGCTGCTCTCCTGACCTGTTCAGGGCTGTTATTTTCTGCATTTGTGGTGGTGGTCTTTCTTTGGATTGTTCTTCCAATAATTTGTCTTTCTAATAAGTTATCACCTTGTTGGCTTCTTCTGTTCTAGTGTTGAAAGGCTGTTTGGTGTCAGGAGTGTGGACCCATGACTAGGGAGTGGCGATCACGTCCCAGATTCTCAGGAGGGCAGCTGTGCTTTCACCCTGCAGACAGATGGTGTGGTGTCCCTAAAGTGTCATGTGTTGTTCTCTTAGACAGAAAATAAGAAATACCCTTCCTCATTCATGAAGAGTTCATTTTCCTGTGGGTTGGATAAGCACTTACATGGGCCTTTTTCCACTGATGCTTTTCCCCAAACTATCCAAGTGAAACTGAAAAACTAACTGCCACCACATAGACACTCGGCCCACTCAGTTCTTTTGTTTCCGCTGAGTCTTTTTTATATAATATTTTAAAGAAGTTCTTGAAAATGTCTTCCTCCATTTTGCTCCTGACTCCACAGTGTGCAGTTGGCCCCGAAGCATTGTAGCTCCTCACACACACACCACACTGAGGGTCCAGAATAGCCTTGCACACATCTCCACCCCGCCCCAGCCCTAAACTCCCTTTTGAGGCTCCCCCTGGGCCTTTCCTTACCCCCATTTTAAACTGAGCAACAGGCTTTGTCACTCACCCTCCTGCCTTCTGTAACCTGGATTGGGAACCTCAGATACCTTTGCCTTGAGACCCAGGTGGACACTGAGGTGTATCACTGCCCACAAGTGGTGCTCTGTCACCACCACAGGCTGCTTTCCAGACCTGAGCACATACCTACCCTTCCTCACCCCAACTCGATGTCAGGTAGTTGCCACATCCAGTCAGACTGTGGTATCTGGCCTTTCTCCTTTTACTGAAGAATAAGAAGAGTCATTAAAAACACTTTATAAAAAAATGAAAAGATTGGGTCATACTTAAAATGTAATTATCATGGCAATAATGATAAAGAACCAACTTTAGCATTTTAATATAAATAATAACAAGGCAGTCTCTAGGAAGTGTGATTCAGTTACTTTGTCGATGGAAAAGTGAGCAACTACTATGAAGCAGCCCAGAGACAGGCTCAGGGCACAGGGAAAGGAGTGTGGGAGAGACTACTCCAAAGGCAGACACGTCACAGTCAATGGTACTCAGACCACTGTGGAGGTCCGCATGTACTTGACCCTTTGTTTTTATTTCTTTCTTTTTTTAAAGTTTTATTTTACTTTTAACTTTTACAGAGTTTTGTTGTTTACAGATATGTATGTTCTCAGATTAGTCATATGTATACCCCCCCCATCCCACCTCTCCAGACCGCACTTGACCCTTTAAAAACACCTACTCGGAATATCAGCTTTGACAACAAAAGCATTTCTAGGAACAGTAATTATTCCTTAAAATAATCTGTGATCATTATGAGACTTTTAAAATGTAGCACTGAAAGAAAACATCTTCCATTTGTACATACACACACACACACCCCCCCCAGAGTGTAATTATCCTCCTTGATACCTAATTCCAATGGATCATATCATACTAAATATTTGTTGTTAAATAAAATAGAGTTGAAATGTTTTTCTTAAATTAGCTGAACTTTTCGTTTCTGTAAATCCCCAAGAATCTAAATTTAAGTTGTTGTGGGTATTGAAGTTGGGGCTCTGTGCTTTCAATAAATCATAATAGTAAAAAAAAAAAGATTGCATCAGAGATTGATTTTGTGGGCAGATTTTCTCTCAGACATGTTATTTTGAGTGGTGATTCATTTTACCGTACACAAATATATGGTAGTTTTAAACTCCGTGAGTCAAAATGCCCTTTGTAACCTGGATTGGGAACCTCAGATACCTTTGCCTTGAGACCCAGGTGGACACTGAGGTGTATCACTGCCCACAAGTGGTGCTCTGTCACCACCACAGGCTGCTTTCCAGACCTGAGCACATACCTACCCTTCCTCACCCCAACTCGATGTCAGGTAGTTGCCACATCCAGTCAGACTGTGGTATCTGGCCTTTCTCCTTTTACTGAAGAATAAGAAGAGTCATTAAAAACACTTTATAAAAAAATGAAAAGATTGGGTCATACTTAAAATGTAATTATCATGGCAATAATGATAAAGAACCAACTTTAGCATTTTAATATAAATAATAACAAGGCAGTCTCTAGGAAGTGTGATTCAGTTACTTTGTCGATGGAAAAGTGAGCAACTACTATGAAGCAGCCCAGAGACAGGCTCAGGGCACAGGGAAAGGAGTGTGGGAGAGACTACTCCAAAGGCAGACACGTCACAGTCAATGGTACTCAGACCACTGTGGAGGTCCGCATGTACTTGACCCTTTGTTTTTATTTCTTTCTTTTTTTTTTAAAGTTTTATTTTACTTTTAACTTTTACAGAGTTTTGTTGTTTACAGATATGTATGTTCTCAGATTAGTCATATGTATACCCCCCCCATCCCACCTCTCCAGACCGCACTTGACCCTTTAAAAACACCTACTCGGAATATCAGCTTTGACAACAAAAGCATTTCTAGGAACAGTAATTATTCCTTAAAATAATCTGTGATCATTATGAGACTTTTAAAATGTAGCACTGAAAGAAAACATCTTCCATTTGTACATACACACACACACACCCCCCCCAGAGTGTAATTATCCTCCTTGATACCTAATTCCAATGGATCATATCATACTAAATATTTGTTGTTAAATAAAATAGAGTTGAAATGTTTTTCTTAAATTAGCTGAACTTTTCGTTTCTGTAAATCCCCAAGAATCTAAATTTAAGTTGTTGTGGGTATTGAAGTTGGGGCTCTGTGCTTTCAATAAATCATAATAGTAAAAAAAAAAAAAAGATTGCATCAGAGATTGATTTTGTGGGCAACTGCCATTTTTCTCTCAGACATGTTATTTTGAGTGGTGATTCATTTTACCGTACACAAATATATGGTAGTTTTAAACTCCGTGAGTCAAAATGGATTTTTATCAACCTTTTCAATATTGTTTCTGTCACAAACCCATTTTTTGAACAACACAGTACAAAACCCTTAAAGTAGGTAAATTTAAAACAAAAATAATTTAATTGCAAATATGTGAACATCTACCATATTTATTTTAACTAATAACTGTAAATAATAAAGTATATATTTTTTACTTTTACAAATTGACTCTTACTTAGGGAATAAAATAAATTCCTTAGAAATAATTGAATTTGTAAATTCATTTTGAAAAACTCTGAATTTAATGATCTATTAAGTTAGCATATTACTGTGTTTTTTGAAAAAGAAGTGCTTCTGTATTTTCATCTAGAGGTTCAATTTCTGCAAAAATATTTAGTCTGTTGATGTCTACTCAATACCTTATTTCAATGTTAGTCTGAATAAATAAAATTCTACTAATATGTTATGTGTGTGACCATAAGTTCACACATGTTTCAGAATACTGATTTCAGGAAGAACTAGCTTATTAAAAGGAATTTGGAGGTGATACAGAGTTGTATTTGCCATCATGGGGTCCAGCGTCCACTGTGAATTCAAAGTCCAGTTGTATGGCTATGGGCAGAGTAAGTGACCCATCCCTAACTCAGCTTCTTCATTTGTTAAAGGAACAGACTAATTGTATATTACTTTATATAGTTTTGAAGGTCAAATGGGCTAGTAAAAGTAACAAATGCAAAAGTACTGGCTATGTCAAACTCAGTAATTATTAGTGATTTTTGCCTCAAGATGAAGTTGTACCTTATTTCATTATTGGAAGTAGTTTCTATTTATCAACATACATAAAGTCACTTGGTAACAAAATATGTGCTGCTTAAAAATATAATTGAAATTCCTCTTAGGAATCAAATAAAAGTCATTTAGAATACTGAAAATTCATATGAAACTATATGTAGAATGCCAGCTTTTCCATAAGATAGTAGTGCTAACATTCAGTAGTAAAAGATAATTGGAGAAAAAAAAACCTTTAAAATCTACAAAATTCTGAACTCTAGCTCACATTCTCTTAAAATACCTTCCTTCCATAGTGCGTAGAATTCTTTCAGTCACCTAAATGCTTTGACTGTAGGAAGTCCTTTATACCACTCTGTGGAAAATACCAGTGAAAGGATTTTCTCATACTATCAGGAAGTAAATTTTTATGAACAGTACAAATAACACCAGAAGAATTGTCAGTGAAGAACAAAATGGAAAACTCTAAAAGAGATGGGAGTACCAGACCACCTTACCTGCTTCCTGTGAAACCTATATGTAAGTCAAGAATTAACAGTTAGAACTGGACGTGTAACAACAGATTGGTTCCAGATTGGGAAAGGAGTATGTCAAGGCTGTATATTGTCACTCTGCTTATTTAACTTACATGCAGAGTACATCATGAGAAACGGCAAACTGGATGAAACACAAGCTGTAATCTAGGATTACAAGGATTGCCAGGAGAAATTATCAATAACCTCAGATATGCAGATGACACCATGCTTATGGCAGAAAGCAAAGAGGAACTAAAGAGCCTCTTGATGAAGGTGAAAGAGGAGAGTGAAAAAGCTGGCTTAAAACTCAACATTCAAGAAACGAAGATCATGGCATGCCGTCCCATCACTTAATGGCAAACAGATGGGCAAACAGTGGAGATAGTAACAGACTTTATTTTCTTGGGCTCCAAAATCACCGAGGATGGTGACTGCAACCATGAAATTAAAAGATGCTTGCTTCTTGGAAAAAAAAAACCATTTTCCATCAGGGGTGATTCAAAGTCCAGTTGTATGGCTATGGGCAGAGTAAGTGACCCATCCCTAACTCAGCTTCTTCATTTGTTAAAGGAACAGACTAATTGTATATTACTTTATATAGTTTTGAAGGTCAAATGGGCTAGTAAAAGTAACAAATGCAAAAGTACTGGCTATGTCAAACTCAGTAATTATTAGTGATTTTTGCCTCAAGATGAAGTTGTACCTTATTTCATTATTGGAAGTAGTTTCTATTTATCAACATACATAAAGTCACTTGGTAACAAAATATGTGCTGCTTAAAAATATAATTGAAATTCCTCTTAGGAATCAAATAAAAGTCATTTAGAATACTGAAAATTCATATGAAACTATATGTAGAATGCCAGCTTTTCCGTAAGATAGTAGTGCTAACATTCAGTAGTAAAAGATAATTGGAGAAAAAAAAACCTTTAAAATCTACAAAATTCTGAACTCTAGCTCACATTCTCTTAAAATACCTTCCTTCCATAGTGCGTAGAATTCTTTCAGTCACCTAAATGCTTTGACTGTAGGAAGTCCTTTATACCACTCTGTGGAAAATACCAGTGAAAGGATTTTCTCATACTATCAGGAAGTAAATTTTTATGAACAGTACAAATAACACCAGAAGAATTGTCAGTGAAGAACAAAATGGAAAACTCTAAAAGAGATGGGAGTACCAGACCACCTTACCTGCTTCCTGTGAAACCTATATGTAAGTCAAGAATTAACAGTTAGAACTGGACGTGTAACAACAGATTGGTTCCAGATTGGGAAAGGAGTATGTCAAGGCTGTATATTGTCACTCTGCTTATTTAACTTACATGCAGAGTACATCATGAGAAACGGCAAACTGGATGAAACACAAGCTGTAATCTAGGATTACAAGGATTGCCAGGAGAAATTATCAATAACCTCAGATATGCAGATGACACCATGCTTATGGCAGAAAGCAAAGAGGAACTAAAGAGCCTCTTGATGAAGGTGAAAGAGGAGAGTGAAAAAGCTGGCTTAAAACTCAACATTCAAGAAACGAAGATCATGGCATGCCGTCCCATCACTTAATGGCAAACAGATGGGCAAACAGTGGAGATAGTAACAGACTTTATTTTCTTGGGCTCCAAAATCACCGAGGATGGTGACTGCAACCATGAAATTAAAAGATGCTTGCTTCTTGGAAAAAAAGCTATGACAAACCTAGTTAGTATATTAAAAAGCAGAGACATCACTTTGCTGACAAAGGTTTGTATAGTCAAAGCTGTTTTTCCCAGTACTTAGGTATGGATGTGAGAGCTGGATCATAAAGAAGGCTGAGCATTGAAGAATTGATGCTTTGGAACTGTGGTGTTGGAGAAGACTCCTGAGAGTTCTTTGGACTGCAAGGAGATCAAAGCAGTCAATCCTAAAGGAAATCAGCCCTGAAAATTCATTGGAAGAACTGATGCTGAAGCCAAAGCTGAAGTTCCAGTACTTTGACCACCTGATGGGAAGAACTGATTCACTGGAAAAGACACTGAAGCTCTTAAAGATTGAGAACATAATGAGAAGAGGGCTATAGAGGATCAGATGGTTGGATGGTATCACTGAGTCAATGGACATGAGATTGAGCAAGCTGTGGGAGTTGGTGAAGGACAGGGAAGCCTGGCATGCTGCAGTCCATGTGGTCACAAAGAGTTGGACATGACTGAATGACTGAAATGAACTGAACTGAACCCTTTAGAATTAACAACATAGAATTCAGTACTTTTTTTTTTTTTTAAAGAGTGTTGCCATGTCTTTAATTTTTTTTTTTTTTTGGCCTCTTTAAATGATTTTTTTTTTTTTAATCCATTTATTTTCATCCATCTTTTTTCTTTGGTCTGTGTGGGCCTCCCATCACAGTGACCTTTCTCGTCACAGAGCACGGGCTCTGGGTGCATGCGCTCCAGAGCACTGGCTCCTAATTGGACACACCAGTCCAGCCGTTCCACACCATGTGGGACCTTCCCAGGCCAGGGATAGAACTGACACCCCTTGCACTGCAAGGCAGACTCTCTAACCACTGGACCACCAGGAAAGCCCAGAATTCAGCACTTTTATCACCACTGTCATTCTCGACTGAATGGATTTGCTCAGTTTATCCTGAGTGCTTAGCTCTTCAGCCCTCCAATCAGCTGCTTCCATCTTTGGTCGTGGGAATTCTCTCCTGACCCTATTTCCATTTTGTCTCCTTACTTAGAACCCAAGCCCCCTTTGTTCCGTATTTCTGATGAGAGCTTTTTGGAGGATGGTGACTGCAACCATGAAATTAAAAGATGCTTGCTTCTTGGAAAAAGCTATGACAAACCTAGTTAGTATATTAAAAAGCAGAGACATCACTTTGCTGACAAAGGTTTGTATAGTCAAAGCTGTTTTTCCCAGTACTTAGGTATGGATGTGAGAGCTGGATCATAAAGAAGGCTGAGCATTGAAGAATTGATGCTTTGGAACTGTGGTGTTGGAGAAGACTCCTGAGAGTTCTTTGGACTGCAAGGAGATCAAAGCAGTCAATCCTAAAGGAAATCAGCCCTGAAAATTCATTGGAAGAACTGATGCTGAAGCCAAAGCTGAAGTTCCAGTACTTTGACCACCTGATGGGAAGAACTGATTCACTGGAAAAGACACTGAAGCTCTTAAAGATTGAGAACATAATGAGAAGAGGGCTATAGAGGATCAGATGGTTGGATGGTATCACTGAGTCAATGGACATGAGATTGAGCAAGCTGTGGGAGTTGGTGAAGGACAGGGAAGCCTGGCATGCTGCAGTCCATGTGGTCACAAAGAGTTGGACATGACTGAATGACTGAAATGAACTGAACTGAACCCTTTAGAATTAACAACATAGAATTCAGTACTTTTTTTTTTTTTTTAAGAGTGTTGCCATGTCTTTAATTTTTTTTTTTTTTTTGGCCTCTTTAAATGATTTTTTTTTTTTTAATCCATTTATTTTCATCCATCTTTTTTCTTTGGTCTGTGTGGGCCTCCCATCACAGTGACCTTTCTCGTCACAGAGCACGGGCTCTGGGTGCATGCGCTCCAGAGCACTGGCTCCTAATTGGACACACCAGTCCAGCCGTTCCACACCATGTGGGACCTTCCCAGGCCAGGGATAGAACTGACACCCCTTGCACTGCAAGGCGGACTCTCTAACCACTGGACCACCAGGAAAGCCCAGAATTCAGCACTTTTATCACCACTGTCATTCTCGACTGAATGGATTTGCTCAGTTTATCCTGAGTGCTTAGCTCTTCAGCCCTCCAATCAGCTGCTTCCATCTTTGGTCGTGGGAATTCTCTCCTGACCCTATTTCCATTTTGTCTCCTTACTTAGAACCCAAGCCCCCTTTGTTCCGTATTTCTGAGTCTGGCTGTGTTTCTTCTCTCCCCTCCTCCTTCCATTCCCCCTCCTTTTCCTTCTTCCTTTTCTACTCCTCCTCCTTCCTCTCTTTCCTATTTTAGTATATATTATGTAGTTCATTTTGGTTTTGATGTGGTTAGATATATCTTCCAAGACTCTCCTCATTTTAGATAACTGGTAGCTTTACATGATGGGAACTTTCCAGGTGGCTCAGTGGTAAGGAATCTTCCTGCCAAGCAGGAGATGCAGGTTCAATCCCTGGATGGGAAAGATCCCCTGGAGGAGGAAATAGCAACCCACTCCAGTCTTCTTGCCTGGAGAATCCCACGGACAGAGGAGCCTGGTCGGCTACAGTCCCTGATGTCAGAAGAATTGGACGGGTCTTAGCAACTAAACAGCAGCAGCAGTAATTTTACATATTAATAGTTAAACTTTTTCAAAGTTTCATGAGTCATGGGCCAAGAAGAAGGAAAAGAGAAAGAGAGAAGGAAGACTACGTTACAATTCAAGAGGCAGCCAGGTTCCTTTACAAAAAGAGAGTATAATTTTACATTTAAGATACAATCGTTTATCTGGTTTTTAGGACTTCTCAAAAAATTTTACCATGAGCCTTTCTTCATCAATAGAGTTTTCAAAGCTAAGACATTCTAAGAACATTACACCTTCAGAGCCAAAGACAAAAAAAAACAAGGCATATTTTGAATCTGAGCTTCATCACAGGTTCTTGGGTCACGTAACAGTGTCCAGAACTTGAGTCCAAGCTTTCTCATGTTCTACATCTTAGGACCTATTGACTGCTTGTGAGGAATCTGTGACTTACCCTCTCTGGGTGGGTCATTTGTGGGACAGAGGAGAACTGTGTGGCCAGATGATGCGTCCCCATACCGGGGTCGAGTGCAGAGAAGACTGGTTTATTACTGTGTGAATCCTGGGAGGGTAGGGAGTTGTGCAGAAGAAAATCTTCTTGCTTAAAAATCAGTGCGCTTATGACAGGAGGTCTGAGACAGCCTGGTGACATTAAAGATTTGTGTCAAGTGACTCCTTGTAGATATCAGCAGGGTGATCAGGTGATGGCAGGATCTCAGGTGGATAACCTAAGGAAGCCCAGCATTTGGGAGACGTGGAAATAAGCAAGGCTTACATGATCCCAGGGACCAGAGAGCAGCTGGGTGACTTGAACTCTTCCCCAGGCACCAGAGGGATGTTGCTAGGGATCAGAACAAATCAAGGAAGGTTCCAGTCTGAGAGTGGAGGAGACAGATGATCATGTACATGCCAGATATCCCCTCCCTAACAATGTCTTCATGTAGCCTCAGAACGCGCATGCTTGTGGGGAAAGTGCCAGAGAGAAGAAACCCTGAGGAGACTGAATATAAACCTGAAGTGACCAGGAAACCACTGAACTCACTGGACTTACTGGAAATGACCACATCAAACATTATAGAAAACAGACTAAATAGGATTTGGAATAGAAATAAATCATTAGAGAAAACTATACTTACATTATGCCCACCTGATTATATGCCCCCAAAATATACCTATGACCCTCAATAGAGAACTGTTACTAATATAAGAAGTAGTTTATTTTGCCGCTCGGCTTTTGTGTTAAGAAGCAACTTTCAGTTTATGGACTATAAATAGCAAAGCTTGGAAGTCTAAAAACATATTGTATGGTCAAGTATTTCTTCATTCTTACGTTGAATGTGTTCAGCCCATTCTGTGGAGGGGCTGGCTTTATTTTCAGAGACCATGTTAATTTGCTTCTGTGTCAGTTGTGCTGGGCAATTACTATGGCTTAATGGCCTTTCTTACTGGTGATGAAAATGTTTCTGATTCTTGGAAGTTTGTCCTACACAGGATTTACATATTTTGCATATCATTCATGCTTTTGAACCCAAATATTATTAGGTGGATAAAATTCCCCTAGCATCACATTAATATTATATTAATATAGATAGATAGATGGATGAGGGTTACATTGGCCTTACTCAGACTCAGGGACGATTTGTAAGAGTAATAATATAAAATTAGGTAAAAGCTCCAGTTTCACTCCTGTGGAATTTTCAAACTCTTGGATAGTTTCCATGCAGTTGTGTAGAAAATGATTTTTTTGAAAGTTTCGTTTTTCACTTCAATGTATTCCCACTGAGCTGTGTAAAAAAACCTGTAATATTGAAATACAGCTTATTTAAACCTAAATATAATCTTGGCTAACTTTATAAACTGGCAGTTGCCAGATGTTACTTTAGCATCCATAGAGCAAAATGCTCATTTTATTGTCTTTGAAGGCCACACAAAGTTTTGGCTTCTTTAAGAACCAGGGAAAGTCCACTAAAAAAAAAAAATGGTGTCAGAAGTATATGGTTTGCTGAGCAAACTCAGCAAAGATGCTGTGCAAAATCAATATGTGGAATCACTTTTGTGTCTCTTCAGATGAACTGCGGACAACCTGAAAGATAAAACACTATCCTTTACAGTAATATTATAAGGAATAACATTACTTTTTTCTGAATATAAACCTGAAGTGACCAGGAAACCACTGAACTCACTGGACTTACTGGAAATGACCACATCAAACATTATAGAAAACAGACTAAATAGGATTTGGAATAGAAATAAATCATTAGAGAAAACTATACTTACATTATGCCCACCTGATTATATGCCCCCAAAATATACCTATGACCCTCAATAGAGAACTGTTACTAATATAAGAAGTAGTTTATTTTGCCGCTCGGCTTTTGTGTTAAGAAGCAACTTTCAGTTTATGGACTATAAATAGCAAAGCTTGGAAGTCTAAAAACATATTGTATGGTCAAGTATTTCTTCATTCTTACGTTGAATGTGTTCAGCCCATTCTGTGGAGGGGCTGGCTTTATTTTCAGAGACCATGTTAATTTGCTTCTGTGTCAGTTGTGCTGGGCAATTACTATGGCTTAATGGCCTTTCTTACTGGTGATGAAAATGTTTCTGATTCTTGGAAGTTTGTCCTACACAGGATTTACATATTTTGCATATCATTCATGCTTTTGAACCCAAATATTATTAGGTGGATAAAATTCCCCTAGCATCACATTAATATTATATTAATATAGATAGATAGATGGATGAGGGTTACATTGGCCTTACTCAGACTCAGGGACGATTTGTAAGAGTAATAATATAAAATTAGGTAAAAGCTCCAGTTTCACTCCTGTGGAATTTTCAAACTCTTGGATAGTTTCCATGCAGTTGTGTAGAAAATGATTTTTTTGAAAGTTTCGTTTTTCACTTCAATGTATTCCCACTGAGCTGTGTAAAAAAACCTGTAATATTGAAATACAGCTTATTTAAACCTAAATATAATCTTGGCTAACTTTATAAACTGGCAGTTGCCAGATGTTACTTTAGCATCCATAGAGCAAAATGCTCATTTTATTGTCTTTGAAGGCCACACAAAGTTTTGGCTTCTTTAAGAACCAGGGAAAGTCCACTAAAAAAAAAAAATGGTGTCAGAAGTATATGGTTTGCTGAGCAAACTCAGCAAAGATGCTGTGCAAAATCAATATGTGGAATCACTTTTGTGTCTCTTCAGATGAACTGCGGACAACCTGAAAGATAAAACACTATCCTTTACAGTAATATTATAAGGAATAACATTACTTTGAAATAAATTTAACCAAGATAGTGAGAGATCTGTATACCAAAAAGCTGTAAATTGTTTCTGCAGTAAGGAACACACAAATAAATGGAAGCACATCCCCATTCATGAATTGGAAGACTTAATATTGCTAAGGTGTCTCATTTACCTGAAACAATTTACAGAATTAATGCACTCCCCATCAAAAATTCCAGTATTTATTTTTTCAGGATAGAATAGTTCATCCTGAAATTCACTTGGGCCCTCAAAGGACAATGACTAGTCAGGCAGTCTTGAAAAAGAACAACGTTGGAGGTCTCACAGTTCCTGATTTAAAGACATGTTACAAAGCTATAATAAAATAGTGTGGTGCTGACACCAAGAGAGACAGAAAAAATGACTAGAACTGAGTCCAGAAGTAAACTCTCACATATAAGATCAAAGGAATTTTGAAGTGTCAGGACTATACAATGGGGAAAGGACATTCCTTTCAATAGTGTTGAAAAAATTGAATATCCATAGGCCAAAAAACCCAAAGTTGGAACTTTACTTTATATAGAAAAGTTATTTCAAAATGTAGTAAAGCATAAATGTCAGAGCTAAAACTCTTCAAAGAAATTATGAGGGAAAAGCTTTAATGTTGGTCTTGACAGCATTTTCTTAAATATGACACCTAAAGCACAAATAATTAAAAAATATATAAACTGTAGTTCATTTAAATTAAAAGTTTTTGCAAATTAAAGGACACTGTCAGAGTAAAAGGCATCTCAGAGATTGGAAAAAAATATTTTCAAATCATGTACCTAATAAGGGATTATATTTCAAATGTATAAATAACTCCTAAACTCAGTGGTATTTGTTGGTGTGCACTCAGTTGTGTCTGACTCTTTTGCAACCCTGTCCATGGAATTTACCAGGCAGAAATACTGGGGTGGGTTGCCATTTTCTTCTCCAGATCCTCCCAACCCAGGGATTGACCCAGGTCTCTTGTGCCTCATGCATTAACAGGCAGATTCTTTACCACCAGGCCATCTGGGTATATACATGTTTACATACATATCCATGGCCTCAAGTGGTGTACATACATATATGTATATATATATATACTGTCATCACTAATTAAATTAAATTAAATCCTGGCTAGTTTGTTAAATTCTACTTTGGCTTAGTGACTTTTTTCTAAGAAAACTTTGGTTACAATAATTTATTATGACATACATTTTGTTGTAAGAAACTATTTGCTTAGTGTTTGTTACAAACTCAGTGGTAGCAACAACAAAACAATTTTTAAACGAGCAAAGGACTTAAGTAGACTCTTTCTGAACAGGATATACTGATGGCCAATAATCTCATGAAAAGATGCTTAACAGAATTAGTCATTGTGGTGGTTTTTTTTTAGCCACTAACTCATGTCTGACTCTTGATGACCCCATGGACTGCAGCACACCAGACTTCCCTTCCTTCACTAACTCCCAGAATTTGCTCAAACTCATGTCCATTGAGTCCATGATGCCATCCAACCATCTCATCCTCTGTCATCCCCTCCTCCTCTTGCCCTCCATCTTTCCCAGCATCAGGGTCTTTTCCAAAGAGTGGGCTCTTCCCACCTTGTGTCCAAAATATTGGAGCTTTAACTTCAGCATCAGTCCTTCCAATGAATATTCAGGGTTGATTTCCATTAGGATCGACTGGTTTTATCTCCTTGGTGTCCGAGACTCTGAAGAATCTTTATCCAGCACCTAGTTCAAAAGCATCAGTTCTTCAGTGATTCATAAAAATATAAAGCACAAATAATTAAAAAATATATAAACTGTAGTTCATTTAAATTAAAAGTTTTTGCAAATTAAAGGACACTGTCAGAGTAAAAGGCATCTCAGAGATTGGAAAAAAATATTTTCAAATCATGTACCTAATAAGGGATTATATTTCAAATGTATAAATAACTCCTAAACTCAGTGGTATTTGTTGGTGTGCACTCAGTTGTGTCTGACTCTTTTGCAACCCTGTCCATGGAATTTACCAGGCAGAAATACTGGGGTGGGTTGCCATTTTCTTCTCCAGATCCTCCCAACCCAGGGATTGACCCAGGTCTCTTGTGCCTCATGCATTAACAGGCAGATTCTTTACCACCAGGCCATCTGGGTATATACATGTTTACATACATATCCATGGCCTCAAGTGGTGTACATACATATATGTATATATATATATATACTGTCATCACTAATTAAATTAAATTAAATCCTGGCTAGTTTGTTAAATTCTACTTTGGCTTAGTGACTTTTTTCTAAGAAAACTTTGGTTACAATAATTTATTATGACATACATTTTGTTGTAAGAAACTATTTGCTTAGTGTTTGTTACAAACTCAGTGGTAGCAACAACAAAACAATTTTTAAACGAGCAAAGGACTTAAGTAGACTCTTTCTGAACAGGATATACTGATGGCCAATAATCTCATGAAAAGATGCTTAACAGAATTAGTCATTGTGGTGGTTTTTTTTTAGCCACTAACTCATGTCTGACTCTTGATGACCCCATGGACTGCAGCACACCAGACTTCCCTTCCTTCACTAACTCCCAGAATTTGCTCAAACTCATGTCCATTGAGTCCATGATGCCATCCAACCATCTCATCCTCTGTCATCCCCTCCTCCTCTTGCCCTCCATCTTTCCCAGCATCAGGGTCTTTTCCAAAGAGTGGGCTCTTCCCACCTTGTGTCCAAAATATTGGAGCTTTAACTTCAGCATCAGTCCTTCCAATGAATATTCAGGGTTGATTTCCATTAGGATCGACTGGTTTTATCTCCTTGGTGTCCGAGACTCTGAAGAATCTTTATCCAGCACCTAGTTCAAAAGCATCAGTTCTTCAGTGCTCAGTCTTCTTTATGGTCTGACTCTTAAATCCATACATGACTACTATCAAAATCTTAGCTTTGACTATACACTCTTTGTTGCCAAAGTGATTAGGAAACTTCATATCAAAACCATAATTAGATCTGATTTCATACACACTTCCTATTATCAAAAACAAGCAAAAAACAGAAAATAATTGTCTGTAAGGATGTGAATAAACTGGAACCCTATGTGTTGCTGTTGGGAATGTAAAATGGCACTGCTTCTGTGGAAAATGATGTTGAAATTCCATGAAAAGTTAAACATAGAATCACCATGTGCTGCAACAGTTCCACTTCTAGGTATGTAATACCCAAGAGAACTGAAAGCGATGGCTGGAAGAGATATGTGTGGAGTAGTATTCACAGAAGCATTATTCATAGCACTAGTCAGACAATGAATGGGTTAGCAGAAGGCAGTCTGTATCACAGTAGAATAGTATTGTATTCATCCTGTGAAGGTATATTATTTATGCTTAAAAAGCATGGATAAGGGCTTCCCTGGTGGTCCAGTGGGTAAAGAGTTTGCCTTGCAGTGCGAGGGGCAATGGTTCGATCCCTGGCCCAGGAAGATCCCACATGCTACGCAGTGGCTGGATGGGTGTTTCTGATTAGGAGCCAGCGCTCTGGAGCACGTGCAGCCAGAGCCGGTGCTCTGCAATGAGAGAGGCCACTGCAATGGGAAGCTCACATATGCCGAAGAATAAAAAGGTGAATGAAAATAAATATAAATAAAAGAGGCATGATGGGGAAAAGAAAAAAAAATCAAAAAAAGCATGGATGAACCTTGAGGACATACACTTTGGCAAGTGAAGTAAGCCAGCCACAAAAGGACAAATATCATATGATTCCACATGTATGAAGTCCCTACAGGAATTAGATTTGCCAGGACAGAAAGTAGAAGGGTGGTTGCTGGGGGCTGGGCCTGTGGGTGGGGAGTTAGTATTTACTTAGTGCTTAGCGGGGATGGGAAAAATGAGAAAGTTCTGGAGATGAATGGTGGTGATAGTTACACAACAGTGTAAACAGATGTACACTCAAAATTTTTCCGGATAGAATCTTTATCCAGCACCTAGTCAAAAGCATCAGTTCTTCAGTGCTCAGTCTTCTTTATGGTCTGACTCTTAAATCCATACATGACTACTATCAAAATCTTAGCTTTGACTATACACTCTTTGTTGCCAAAGTGATTAGGAAACTTCATATCAAAACCATAATTAGATCTGATTTCATACACACTTCCTATTATCAAAAACAAGCAAAAAACAGAAAATAATTGTCTGTAAGGATGTGAATAAACTGGAACCCTATGTGTTGCTGTTGGGAATGTAAAATGGCACTGCTTCTGTGGAAAATGATGTTGAAATTCCATGAAAAGTTAAACATAGAATCACCATGTGCTGCAACAGTTCCACTTCTAGGTATGTAATACCCAAGAGAACTGAAAGCGATGGCTGGAAGAGATATGTGGAGTAGTATTCACAGAAGCATTATTCATAGCACTAGTCAGACAATGAATGGGTTAGCAGAAGGCAGTCTGTATCACAGTAGAATAGTATTGTATTCATCCTGTGAAGGTATATTATTTATGCTTAAAAAGCATGGATAAGGGCTTCCCTGGTGGTCCAGTGGGTAAAGAGTTTGCCTTGCAGTGCGAGGGGCAATGGTTCGATCCCTGGCCCAGGAAGATCCCACATGCTACGCAGTGGCTGGATGGGTGTTTCTGATTAGGAGCCAGCGCTCTGGAGCACGTGCAGCCAGAGCCGGTGCTCTGCAATGAGAGAGGCCACTGCAATGGGAAGCTCACATATGCCGAAGAATAAAAAGGTGAATGAAAATAAATATAAATAAAAGAGGCATGATGGGGAAAAGAAAAAAAAATCAAAAAAAGCATGGATGAACCTTGAGGACATACACTTTGGCAAGTGAAGTAAGCCAGCCACAAAAGGACAAATATCATATGATTCCACATGTATGAAGTCCCTACAGGAATTAGATTTGCCAGGACAGAAAGTAGAAGGGTGGTTGCTGGGGGCTGGGCCTGTGGGTGGGGAGTTAGTATTTACTTAGTGCTTAGCGGGGATGGGAAAAATGAGAAAGTTCTGGAGATGAATGGTGGTGATAGTTACACAACAGTGTAAACAGATGTACACTCAAAAATGGTCAAAATAAAAAAAAAAAGAGGGCAAAAATATTTACTATAGGGCTTCCCTGGTGGTCCAGTGAGTAAGGACACAGCCTTGCAGTACAAGGGGTGCTGGTCTGATCCCTGGCCTGGAAAGATCCCACGTGCCGTGCAGTGGCTGGACCGATGTGTCCAACTACCGAGCCGGAGCTCTGGAGCGCATGCGCCCAGAGCCAGTGCTCTGCAGTAACAGAGGTCACTGCGATGGGAGGCCCACACGGGCCAAAGAACAAAGATGGATGAAAATAGATAAATGAAAGACCAATAGAAGTGTCCAAAAAAAAAAATGGTCAAAGTGATAAATTTTATGTTATGCATATTTTACCACAATTGAATAAAGAAAATCAGCTGAAATCAATTAATAAGTAGAATATGACCAAAAAAAAAAAAAAAACCAAGATGTTTCTTTAAGATCAATAGCAATGGATGAATAAACAAATTTTAAGTAGCTAAAACTTGTAAAGCCCTGTGTAGAAAGAAAATGTGTTTTCCTCTGTCCCATAAGGAGGAGAATGGGGCGACAGAGGATGAGATGGTTGAATGGCATCATGGACTCACTGGATGTGAATTTGAGCAAACTCTGGGAGATAGTGAAGGACAGGAAAGCCTGGTGTGCTACAGTCCATGGGATTGCAGAGAGTCCTACATGGCTTAGGGACTGTACCACAACAATAAATACTAAAGGCTATTTGGGAATGTACCTTGAAGTTTTCATAATTTTCATTTATATTTTACAAACCAAGACTCAATTTCAGAGTCACTCTTCTAGACTTAACTTTGAGTGACATTGTTTCATTGTTTACAAGCTATATTGTCCTTTTTTTTTTTTTTTTTTTTTTTGGTTTATTTCTTACATTTAAAACACTCGGGAGCTTCTTTATAATGTAAAGTGTATATAAATTGAAAAGACTCAAGTTTTTTCAGCTGTTAATTATGTGTAGATGCACACTTCTCAAAATTATATGTAATGGGCTTTCTTGTTATCTAGTATTTATAATCTCACGTAATGTTATTAAACAGACTCAAAATACAAGAAACAATGTCCTTAAGAAGTAGTATCAACTAGTTGTTACAAACTACTATAAGGGCTTCCCTGGTGGTCCAGTGGGTAAGGACACCGCCTTGTAGTACAAACTACTGTATATTTCATTTTACAGATTTAAACAGAAGCATGAGTCACTTTAATTATAATTATTTACCAAGTTCTGAAAATACTACTAGCAGAAAATTGGAACCCATAAAATTATTTTAAAATAGAAATTTAATATTATATTCAAATTTAAAAAGATAAGACTGTGGAGAATGGCAAAGAATGACTTGGAAAACTAGTTAATGATGTCAGGAGTTAAGGATCCTAATATTAAAGTGATATAAAAGCTCTTTAAATGAGTAGCTAATTTTAAGTTATAAAATCTCTCCCCCCAAAAAAGGAAAATAAATTAGAAAAAAGAAAATACAAGGGAATTAGAAGAGAAATATATAAAGGTAATGTATTACAAGTCACTGCATTCATAGTTCACTGAAAGAGAGGCAGATAGAAAAACTCCTTAACCACAGAAAGTTTGATTAGAAACATGGTTCTGTAGATATAGAAGTGGATATTATTGGGATGTTAATTAGCGATGGGAAAGGAAATAAGAATAAATACATATTTGAAGAGAAAATTATAAATTCAAAGATTCTTTGAAAATATTTAAATATTTTAAGTATTTACTTTCATACCCAAATTATTCAAAATGTGGCCATAACTCACAGTAACACTTGGAGCATAGATACATAACAGAATCCAAAAGGCTGAATGATGACCAAGAGACTCTCAGTGAACGCACCATTACTTACCAGCGACCAGGGCTAAAATGGATCAGCCTGCTCCTAGGGAGTTGAGGGAAAGCGATATGATGACAGGAAATAGCAGGCTTCCACAACAGAAGCTGTGACTAGTTAGTGGGCCTTGTGTATGGGGGAGGGCAGAAGACAGTGAACAGTGATGCTGGGTTAGGATGAGGACATTGGCTGAGAAGCAGCTAAGTGCAGGGAATGATGATGCCCAGGCACCGAAAAGGGCGGTTGAAGGTGCAATCAGAGGAATCAAATAGCAGCAAATCAGGTCAAATCACTAGGCAATCAGTAGCAGTCAAATACCAAATGAATTGGCAATCAGTAGGCAAGCAGGTAGCACCCCTGGGCAATCAGCCACTGACAATGGAGTGGTCTTAACCTAGTGAGGGAGCTGTCAGGTGTCCTCCAATGTGGAAAATCAGAGGGGGAAGCATCCTTGGGGGAGGCGGGGAAGAAGGACACAGGACTGCTGGACAGAGGACCCTCACTCCCACCCCTGTACTGGTGGATGAAGGCTGAGGAAACTGATATTTTTTTCAGAGAGGACATGAAAATATTGAAATTAATATTATATTCAAATTTAAAGATAAGACTGTGGAGAATGGCAAAGAATGACTTGGAAAACTAGTTAATGATGTCAGGAGTTAAGGATCCTAATATTAAAGTGATATAAAAGCTCTTTAAATGAGTAGCTAATTTTAAGTTATAAAATCTCTCCCCCCAAAAAAGGAAAATAAATTAGAAAAAAGAAAATACAAGGGAATTAGAAGAGAAATATATAAAGGTAATGTATTACAAGTCACTGCATTCATAGTTCACTGAAAGAGAGGCAGATAGAAAAACTCCTTAACCACAGAAAGTTTGATTAGAAACATGGTTCTGTAGATATAGAAGTGGATATTATTGGGATGTTAATTAGCGATGGGAAAGGAAATAAGAATAAATACATATTTGAAGAGAAAATTATAAATTCAAAGATTCTTTGAAAATATTTAAATATTTTAAGTATTTACTTTCATACCCAAATTATTCAAAATGTGGCCATAACTCACAGTAACACTTGGAGCATAGATACATAACAGAATCCAAAAGGCTGAATGATGACCAAGAGACTCTCAGTGAACGCACCATTACTTACCAGCGACCAGGGCTAAAATGGATCAGCCTGCTCCTAGGGAGTTGAGGGAAAGCGATATGATGACAGGAAATAGCAGGCTTCCACAACAGAAGCTGTGACTAGTTAGTGGGCCTTGTGTATGGGGGAGGGCAGAAGACAGTGAACAGTGATGCTGGGTTAGGATGAGGACATTGGCTGAGAAGCAGCTAAGTGCAGGGAATGATGATGCCCAGGCACCGAAAAGGGCGGTTGAAGGTGCAATCAGAGGAATCAAATAGCAGCAAATCAGGTCAAATCACTAGGCAATCAGTAGCAGTCAAATACCAAATGAATTGGCAATCAGTAGGCAAGCAGGTAGCACCCCTGGGCAATCAGCCACTGACAATGGAGTGGTCTTAACCTAGTGAGGGAGCTGTCAGGTGTCCTCCAATGTGGAAAATCAGAGGGGGAAGCATCCTTGGGGGAGGCGGGGAAGAAGGACACAGGACTGCTGGACAGAGGACCCTCACTCCCACCCCTGTACTGGTGGATGAAGGCTGAGGAAACTGATATTTTTTTCAGAGAGGACATGAAAAACAAATGATTTTTAAGGTACTGAGTCCTTGTTTTTATTGATATAGGAGGTTTCAAAGGAAAAGATATTTTGTTCTGCTTATCATGTTTTGTTCAATAACAACAAGAAATATTTATTGAAATTGTTGTATGTGTGAAGCACAGTCTGAAGTATTTTGTTGACTTTTCTCATTTATTCAACCCGAGGAGTGTGTCAAGAGTTGCTATTATTATTTACACTTTTTTTCCTGGACATTAGAACAGAGAGTTTAAGTAATGTATTTTCTTAAATGCTATACTGTATATGGGTAAAGAGCAGTGTTCATATTCCCAGTGAGATGTGTTTTAGCAGAAAAGGAGACCATAATGGTGCTACCGTTAAATCTGACTATTTTAGATATTATCAGATTGAGATTGTGAATGTTTCCAATTGAGTTATTTCTAAACATGATTTAGAGCCAGAAACCAGTATACATGCATATTTAAAATATCTGGAAAAGGGAATAACCTTAATCAAAATGTTTTAATTTAAAAATGAAACCTTATAATATACTATACCAATCTATAATATTAAAATATCCAAATACATAAATATGTTAAATGTTAATAAGACCATCTTTACAATAATAGGCAAAAGCAAAAGAACAAATTAAGAAGAAATAGTAATTCATAATAATAGAGATTGGTGAGCGGTTAAAAGAAAAGGTGAATCTTTTGACTAGCATTACTTATTGTTAAATGACAGTCTGAACACATTCAGAATTTTTTAAAGTACAGTTTAAAATGCTACTGCAGGACAGACTGGCAGTGCTTTTTGAAAGATAAGTTCTTAATTTTGAGAAAATTATAGAATCATACACAGTTGTGAGAAAGAATACATTGAGTTCCTATTGCTTTTTACCTGTCCCCTGCCCCTTCCCTGGTAACATCTTTCAAATCTGAGGTACAATATCATCACAGCTGAGGCTCCCAGGTGGGACTAGTGGTAAAGAAGCTGCCTACCAATGCAGGACATGTAAGAAATGCAGGTTTGATCCCTGGGTCAGGAAGATCCCCTGGAGGAGGGCATGGAAACCTACTCCAGTATTCTTGCCTGAAGAATCCCATGGACAGAGCCTGGTGGGCTACAGTCCATGGGGTCACAAAAAGTTGGACATAACTGAGCACACACAAGCTGTTCTCACAACCACGTTTTGTTATTTTTGACACAGAGCATCACCATCACCTGTTTCTCCTCCTCCCCACCCACTCTTAAGCCCATGGAAGCCACTAAATCTGTTTTCCGTTTTTCTAGTTTTGTAATGCAAGACTGTTAATAGAATCAGAAGGCCTGTGACATTTTTGAGATTGGCTTTTTTTGTGTTTTTACTTAGGTCATGTCTCTGAGGATTCATCTGTGTTGTTGCATGTATCGATCAGTAGTTCATTTCTTTATATTGATTAGTACTGTTCCATGGAATAGATATTCAGAAATTTTGTTTTTTTTTTTTTTTGAATATTGAGTTTTTTTTTTTCTTTTACCTTATTTTTTTTTATTTAATTATTTTTATTTTTTTACATGTATGTTCCCAAATCATTCATATGCATATCCCTGAACCCTCCCCCCACCCAGTTCCCCCCCTCCCATCCCTCCAGACCATGGCCCCAAGTGGTTGTAGGTACTCCTATTCCCCTAGCACAATGACAATAGCTATCTTTTCCACACATGACAGTATAGGTTTCCATGTTACTCCCTCCATGCCTCCCTCCCACTGTTCGGTCTCCACAATGTCTTTATGTCTATTCTCTGTTTTTCATGAGTTCACTGCGTGTTATCATGACCATCTTACTAGATCCCATATATATGAGTTAAAAGACTACATCAGTTACTTATTGTTAAATGACAGTCTGAACACATTCAGAATTTTTAAAGTACAGTTTAAAATGCTACTGCAGGACAGACTGGCAGTGCTTTTTGAAAGATAAGTTCTTAATTTTGAGAAAATTATAGAATCATACACAGTTGTGAGAAAGAATACATTGAGTTCCTATTGCTTTTTACCTGTCCCCTGCCCCTTCCCTGGTAACATCTTTCAAATCTGAGGTACAATATCATCACAGCTGAGGCTCCCAGGTGGGACTAGTGGTAAAGAAGCTGCCTACCAATGCAGGACATGTAAGAAATGCAGGTTTGATCCCTGGGTCAGGAAGATCCCCTGGAGGAGGGCATGGAAACCTACTCCAGTATTCTTGCCTGAAGAATCCCATGGACAGAGCCTGGTGGGCTACAGTCCATGGGGTCACAAAAAGTTGGACATAACTGAGCACACACAAGCTGTTCTCACAACCACGTTTTGTTATTTTTGACACAGAGCATCACCATCACCTGTTTCTCCTCCTCCCCACCCACTCTTAAGCCCATGGAAGCCACTAAATCTGTTTTCCGTTTTTCTAGTTTTGTAATGCAAGACTGTTAATAGAATCAGAAGGCCTGTGACATTTTTGAGATTGGCTTTTTTTGTGTTTTTACTTAGGTCATGTCTCTGAGGATTCATCTGTGTTGTTGCATGTATCGATCAGTAGTTCATTTCTTTATATTGATTAGTACTGTTCCATGGAATAGATATTCAGAAATTTTGTTTTTTTTTTTTTTTGAATATTGAGTTTTTTTTTTTTCTTTTACCTTATTTTTTTTTATTTAATTATTTTTATTTTTTTACATGTATGTTCCCAAATCATTCATATGCATATCCCTGAACCCTCCCCCCACCCAGTTCCCCCCCTCCCATCCCTCCAGACCATGGCCCCAAGTGGTTGTAGGTACTCCTATTCCCCTAGCACAATGACAATAGCTATCTTTTCCACACATGACAGTATAGGTTTCCATGTTACTCCCTCCATGCCTCCCTCCCACTGTTCGGTCTCCACAATGTCTTTATGTCTATTCTCTGTTTTTTCATGAGTTCACTGCGTGTGTTATCATGACCATCTTACTAGATCCCATATATATGAGTTAGTATACTATACTTGTCTTTCTCTTTTTGACTTACTTCACTTTTTATGATAGGTTCTAGAGCCAGCCACTTCATTAGGACTGAGTCTTCAGCATTTCTTTTAACAGCTGAGTAGTATTCCATTGTATATATGCACCAGAGCTTCTGGATCCATTCATTTGTCGATGGACATCTAGGTTGCTTCCATGTTCTGGCTATTGTATAGAGAGCTGCAATGAACATTGGGGTACAGGTGCCTCTTTCATTTTTGATTTCATCAGGATATAGGCTTAATAGTGGGATTGCTGGGACATACGGTGCTTCTATTTTTAGTTTTTTAAGGAATCTCCATACTGTCTTCCATAGAGGTTGTATCAATTTACATTCCCACCAGCAATGCAAGAGGGTTCCCTTTTCTCCGCACCCTCTCCAGCATTTGTTGTCTGTCGATTTGTGGATGATGGCCATTCTGACAGGTGTGAGGTGGTATCTCATTGTGGTTTTAATTTGCATTTCTCTAATGATAAACGAGGTTGAGCATCGTTTCATGTGCTTTTGGGCCATCTGTATGTCCTCTTTGGAGAGGCATCTCTTTAGATCTTTTTCCCATTTTTTGATTGGGTTGTTCGTTTTTCCTGTGTTGAGTTGTCTGAGTTGCTTGTAGATTTTGGAGATGAATTCTTTGTCTGTTGTTTCATTTGCTATGATTTTCTCCCACTCTGTGGGGTGTCTGTTCAACTTTTTTGTGATTTCTTTTGCTGTACAAAAGCTTTTAAGTTTCATGAGGTCCCACGTGTTGACTTTTCTTTTCAGTTCCACTATTCTAGTAGGTGGGTTAGAGAATATCTTGCTTTGATTGATGTCCTTGAGGGTTTTGCCTATATTCTCCTCTAAGAGTTTGATGGTTTCTGGTCTTACATTTAGGTCTTTAATCCATTTTGAGTTGATCTTTGTGTATGGGGTCAGGGAAGTTCCAACTTCATTTTTTTGCATGTAGCTGTCCAATTTTCCCAGCACCATTTGTTGAAGAGGCTGTCTTTGTCCCATTTTATATGTTCGCCTCCTTTGTCAAAAATAAGGTACCCATAGGTGTGTGGGTTGATCTCTGGGTTCTCAGTCTTGTTCCATTGATCTATAGTTCTGTTTTTCTGCCAGTACCATACTGTCTTGATAACTGTTGCTTTGTAGTAGAGTCTGAAGTTGGGGAGGCTGATCCCCCCAGGTCCATTCTTCTTCCTGAGGATTGCTTTGGCTATTCGAGGTCTTCTGTGTTTCCATATGGACTGTGTTATTCTTTGGTCTAGTTCTGTGAAAAATGTCAATGGTAGTTGGATAGGTATTGCATTGAATCTGTAGATGATATTTGGTAGTATGGTCATTTTCATAATATTGATTCTTCCGATCCAGGAACATGGAATATCTCTCCATCTGTTTAAGTCTTCTTTAATGTCTCCCATGAGTGTCTTGTAATTTTCTGTGTACAATTCTTTTGTTTCTTTGGGCAGGTTTATTCCTAGATATTTGATTCTTTTGGTTGCAGTGGTGAAGGGGATTGCCTTTTTGATTTCATTTTCTGATTTTTCATTGTTTGTGTATAGGAATGCCAGTGACTTCTGTGTGTTGACTTTGTATCCTGCGACTTTACTGAATTCTTTGATTAGCTCTAGTAGCTTTGTAACCGTGTCTTTGGGATTTTCTATGTATAATATCATGTCATCTGCAAAAAGAGAGAGCTTGACTTCTTCCTTTCCAATCTGGATTCCTTTGATTTCTTTCTCTTCTCTTATTGCTGTTGCTAGGACTTCCAGGACTATGTTGAATAGTAGTGGTGAAAGTGGGCACCCCTGTCTTGTTCCTGATCTTAGAGGGAATGCTTTCAGTTTTTCACCATTAACAATAATGTTCACTGTAGGCTTCTCATAGATGGCTTTTATTATGTTGAGATAGGTTCCTTCTATGCCCATTTTCTGAAGAGTTTTTATCATAAATGGATGTTGTACTTTGTCGAAGGCTTTTTCTGCATCTATTGAAATGATCATGTGATTTTTGTCTTTCAACTTGTTGATATGGTGTATCACGTTGATTGATTTGTGGATGTTGAAGAAGCCTTGCATGCCTGGGATGAACCCAACTTGATCGTGATGTATGAGTTTTTTGACATGTCATTGAATTCTGTTTGCTAGGATTTTGTTGAGGATCTTGGCATCTAAGTTCATCAGTGAAATTGGCCTATAGTTTTCCTTTTTTGTGTTGTCTTTGACTGGTTTGGGTATCAGGGTGATGGTGGCCTCGTAGAATGTGTTTGGAAGTGTTCCTTCCTGTGCAATTGTTTGTAGTAGAGTCTGAAGTTGGGGAGGCTGATCCCCCCAGGTCCATTCTTCTTCCTGAGGATTGCTTTGGCTATTCGAGGTCTTCTGTGTTTCCATATGGACTGTGTTATTCTTTGGTCTAGTTCTGTGAAAAATGTCAATGGTAGTTGGATAGGTATTGCATTGAATCTGTAGATGATATTTGGTAGTATGGTCATTTTCATAATATTGATTCTTCCGATCCAGGAACATGGAATATCTCTCCATCTGTTTAAGTCTTCTTTAATGTCTCCCATGAGTGTCTTGTAATTTTCTGTGTACAATTCTTTTGTTTCTTTGGGCAGGTTTATTCCTAGATATTTGATTCTTTTGGTTGCAGTGGTGAAGGGGATTGCCTCTTTGATTTCATTTTCTGATTTTTCATTGTTTGTGTATAGGAATGCCAGTGACTTCTGTGTGTTGACTTTGTATCCTGCGACTTTACTGAATTCTTTGATTAGCTCTAGTAGCTTTGTAACCGTGTCTTTGGGATTTTCTATGTATAATATCATGTCATCTGCAAAAAGAGAGAGCTTGACTTCTTCCTTTCCAATCTGGATTCCTTTGATTTCTTTCTCTTCTCTTATTGCTGTTGCTAGGACTTCCAGGACTATGTTGAATAGTAGTGGTGAAAGTGGGCACCCCTGTCTTGTTCCTGATCTTAGAGGGAATGCTTTCAGTTTTTCACCATTAACAATAATGTTCACTGTAGGCTTCTCATAGATGGCTTTTATTATGTTGAGATAGGTTCCTTCTATGCCCATTTTCTGAAGAGTTTTTATCATAAATGGATGTTGTACTTTGTCGAAGGCTTTTTCTGCATCTATTGAAATGATCATGTGATTTTTGTCTTTCAACTTGTTGATATGGTGTATCACGTTGATTGATTTGTGGATGTTGAAGAAGCCTTGCATGCCTGGGATGAACCCAACTTGATCGTGATGTATGAGTTTTTTGACATGTCATTGAATTCTGTTTGCTAGGATTTTGTTGAGGATCTTGGCATCTAAGTTCATCAGTGAAATTGGCCTATAGTTTTCCTTTTTTGTGTTGTCTTTGACTGGTTTGGGTATCAGGGTGATGGTGGCCTCGTAGAATGTGTTTGGAAGTGTTCCTTCCTGTGCAATTGTTTGGAAGAGTTTTAGAAGGACAGGCATTAGCTCTTCTTTAAGTGTTTGGTAGAATTTGCCTGTGAAGCCATCTGGTCCTGGGCTTTTATTTTGGGGTAGATTTTTGATCACGACGTCAATTTCTGAGCTTGTGATTGGGTTGTTCAAAGTTTCTGTTTCTTCCTGGCTCAGTCTTGGGAGATTAATCCTGTCCAAGAAACTGTCCATTTCTTCCAGGTTGTCCAGTTTGTTGCCATAGAGTTGCTCATAATAGTCTCTTGGAATCCTTTGGATTTCTGCACTATCTGTTGTAATCTCTCCTTTTTCGTTTTTGATTTTGTTGATCTGGTTCTTCTCTCTCTTTTTCTTAATGAGTCTGGCCAGTGGCTTGTCAATTTTGTTTACCTTTTCAAAGAACCAGCTTTTTGTTTTATTTATCTTTACTATTGTTTCTTTTGTTTCTTTCTCATTTATTTCTGCTCTGATCATTATGAGTTCTCTTCTTCTGCTGGCTTTGGGATGTTTTTGTTCTTCTTTCTCCAACTGTTTTAAGCGGAGGGTTAGGTCATCTGCTTCATATTTTCCTAGTTTCTTGAGGTGTGATTGTATTGCTATAAACTTCCCTCTTAGAACTGCTTTTGCAGTATCCCATAGGTTTTGCACTGTCGTGTGTTCATTGTCATTTTCTTCTAGGAATTGTTTAATTTCTCCTTTGATTTCCTCAGTAATCAGTTGGTTTTTTAGGTATGTATTGTTTAATCGCCATGTGGTTTTATTTTTAGCGGTTTTTTTTCCTGTAGTTGATCTCTAGTCTCATTGCATTGTGGTCCGAGAAGATGGTTGATATAATTTCGGTTTTCTTGAACTGACTGAGGTTAGATTTGTGGCCCAAGATGTGGTCTATCCTGGAGAACGTTCTGGGAGCACTTGAGAAGAAAGTGTATTCTTCTGCTTTGGGATGAAGTGTCCTAAAGATATTGATGAGGTCCATCTTTTCCAGTGTGGCATTTAAGGCTTGTGTTTCTTTATTAATTTTCTGTTTTGTTGATCTGTCCATTGGTGTGAGAGGAGTGTTAACGTCTCCTACTATTATTGTGTTATTGTTGATTTCTTCTTTTATGTCTGAAAGTACCTGTCTTATGTATTGAGGTGCCCCTGTGTTGGGTGCGTAGATATTCATGACTGTTATGGCTTCCTCTTGGATAGATCCCTTAATCATGATGTAGTGACCTGCCTTGTCTCTTAGAATCTTCTTTACTTTAAAGTCTATTTTGTCTGATATAAGGATTGCTACTCCAGCTTTCTTTTGATTTCCATTTGCATGAAATATCTTTTTCCAGTCTTTCACTTTCAGTCTATGAGTGTCTCTAGGTCTGAAGTGGGTCTCTTGTAAACAGCATATATATGGGTCTTGCTTCTGGATCCATTCAGCCAGCCTGTGTCGTTTGGTTGGAGCATTTAGTCCATTTACATTCAAAGTAATTATTGATACGAATGTTCCTATTGTCATCTTCTTAGAAACTTGGAGTTTGATTTGTAAGGCTTCTCCTACTCTTGTATTTATTGGCTATTACAGGCCGTTTAACACTTGTTGTAGGGCTGGTTTTGTGGTACAGAATTCTTGTAGTTTTTGCTTGTCTGTGAAGCTTTTGACTTCACCATCAATTCTGAATGAGATTCTTCCTCGGTAGAGAAATCATGGTTGGAGGTTACTCTTTCTTTTTTGCCATTCTCTTCTGGCCTGCAGGGTTTCTGTTGAGAGATCCTCAGTAATCAGTTGGTTTTTTAGGTATGTGTTGTTTAATCGCCATGTGTTTGTATTTTTAGCGGTTTTTTTCCTGTAGTTGATCTCTAGTCTCATTGCATTGTGGTCCGAGAAGATGGTTGATATAATTTCGGTTTTCTTGAACTGACTGAGGTTAGATTTGTGGCCCAAGATGTGGTCTATCCTGGAGAACGTTCTGGGAGCACTTGAGAAGAAAGTGTATTCTTCTGCTTTGGGATGAAGTGTCCTAAAGATATTGATGAGGTCCATCTTTTCCAGTGTGGCATTTAAGGCTTGTGTTTCTTTATTAATTTTCTGTTTTGTTGATCTGTCCATTGGTGTGAGAGGAGTGTTAACGTCTCCTACTATTATTGTGTTATTGTTGATTTCTTCTTTTATGTCTGAAAGTACCTGTCTTATGTATTGAGGTGCCCCTGTGTTGGGTGCGTAGATATTCATGACTGTTATGGCTTCCTCTTGGATAGATCCCTTAATCATGATGTAGTGACCTGCCTTGTCTCTTAGAATCTTCTTTACTTTAAAGTCTATTTTGTCTGATATAAGGATTGCTACTCCAGCTTTCTTTTGATTTCCATTTGCATGAAATATCTTTTTCCAGTCTTTCACTTTCAGTCTATGAGTGTCTCTAGGTCTGAAGTGGGTCTCTTGTAAACAGCATATATATGGGTCTTGCTTCTGGATCCATTCAGCCAGCCTGTGTCGTTTGGTTGGAGCATTTAGTCCATTTACATTCAAAGTAATTATTGATACGAATGTTCCTATTGTCATCTTCTTAGAAACTTGGAGTTTGATTTGTAAGGCTTCTCCTACTCTTGTATTTATTGGCTATTACAGGCCGTTTAACACTTGTTGTAGGGCTGGTTTTGTGGTACAGAATTCTTGTAGTTTTTGCTTGTCTGTGAAGCTTTTGACTTCACCATCAATTCTGAATGAGATTCTTCCTCGGTAGAGAAATCATGGTTGGAGGTTACTCTCTTTTAGCCGTTTAAATGTGTCTTGCCATTCTCTTCTTGCCTGCAGGGTTTCTGTTGAAAGATCCGCAGTAAGATGTATGGGGTTTCCTTTATATGCTATTTGTTGTTTGCTCCTAGCTGCTTTTAGTAATCTGTCTTTATATTTAGTCTGCGTTAGTTTGATTAGTATGTGCCTTGGTGTGTTTCTTCTGGGGTTTCTCCTGTATGGAACTCTTTGTGCTTCCTGGACTTGGCTGACTATCTCCTTTCCCATGCTGGGGAAGTTTTCAACTACAACCTCTTCAAGAATTTTTTCATAGTCTTTCTTCTCTTCTTCTTCTTCTGGAACTCCTATAATTCTAATGTTGGTGTGTTTGATATTATCCCATAGGTCTCTGAGGCTATCCTCAGTTCTTTTAATTCTTTGGGCTTTGTTCTGTTCTTCAGCACTTATTTCCACCATGCTGTCTTCCAGCTCACTTATCCGTTCTTCAGCCTCTGATACTCTACTGTTGAGACCTTTTATAGTATTTTTGAGTTCAGCAATTGAGTTAGTTGTCTCCATTTGCTTATTTTTCATTTCTTGCATGTCTCTTCTCAATACACTAATTTCCTCTAATATTCTGTTTTCGGTGTTTTGCATCCTCATTAGTATAGCTTTTCTGAATTCTCTTTCAGATAGCTTGTCTATCTCCTCCTCTGTCATTTGAAGTGGTGTTTCTCTAGCCTGGTCCTTCATTTGTACAGTGTTTCTCTGACGTTTCATTCTTAGGTTAATTTTTGTTTCTTTGTGTGTGTCTGTGTGTATGGAGTTCTTATTCCCACCAGGCTTCTTGGTTGAATTCTCCCTTCCTTTGGGTTTCTGTCCTTGTAGAAGGGTTCAGTGGTTTGTGTCTTGGGTGGTGATAGACCTTGTTTACAGGTGAATAATCTGTAGTGTTGTATGTTCTTTGATAGTGTGGGGTCTTGGAATCAGGGCTTCCACTCCGAGGATACTTGGTTTGATGATTAGTCAGGAGGAGTAGGTCCTATGTCTGGTTTGCTATGGTGTTCCGTGATACTAGTTCACATACTAGCATCTGAGGAACAAGAGGTGCATCCCTGATGGGTGACAGTCATAAAAGCATGCAGATGTTTTCTAATATAATCGTAAGATATACATACATATACAGCAATCCCCACAAATGACTGGTTTTACAGAGATAAGGCACAGGAAATCTTTCTGGCAATTCGTGCAATCACAGATGATACTTGCCCGTTAAGCTTTGAATTAATTGAAATAGTGCCTGAATAATAGATCTAGCACAAGGTCCTGGCTTGGATAATTACAATGAGAACAATTTTAAATTAGGACATGTGTTGGGGGTGACGAGGAGGAGAGTCTATAGGTAATAAAAAGGAAAAGATTTGTCTTGGAAGTATTTTATAGGATTAGGTAGCAAAGATTAGTGTGTATATTGTTTAGTGTATTTGGAAGTGAATAGTGTAGACAGGAAGATAGGAAATAATTTATCTAGAGGATATTGGTAGATAGGAAAATGTTTTACATTTAGAACTTAGAGGAAGAAAGTGGGAAAGAGGAAAGAGAAAGGAGAATTAGAGGTTTTCAAGAATTAAAATTAAAGTTAAAAAAAAAGAATAACATAAAAGTCAAAAAAAGAAGTTAAAAATTAAAAAGAGCAGAAAAAATTAATAAGAGACCGAAAAACAAAGAAAAAACACATAAAACAAATCAAACAAATGAAAACAACTACCCAAAAAAAAAAAAACAAAAAAAAAAACCAATAAACAAAGAAACTAATAAACCCCAAACCAGGCCACTCAATTGAATAAGCAAAATAGTCCACCACAAACAAGCAGAAGAAAAGGAAAAAAAAAGAAAAGAAAAGAAAGTTAAATACTGTCCTTGGTTTTTATCTTCTTATCTGCCTGTTGGAAACCAATCTGCTCTTGATGGTGGTGTCTTGATGGCGTAGTCTTTCCCTTACAGTGCCAGTTGCTGTGGTTTCTGTTTTTGTGTTCAGCAAAATGAGGGCTTTGCTGCCATACTGGGTGCTGGCCGGGACGGTGGGCTGATCCCAGTCAGTCGGACGGAGGCCGCGGCGCACGCAGTCCCGTGTAGGAGGGTGATGTCCTGGCTCGACCGCGCACCCGCCTGTAGTCTCCAATCCCTGCTCTTTCCCCGGCTTCCTCCGCTGCTGCTGCATCTCTAGGGGAGCGCGGGCTCCTCCGCCACTGGCAGACACGCACCGCCGGTTACGTGTCTAAGTCCCAAAGGTGGACGTGGGCTTTCCCGTCCAATTCGTGCCCGGTCCCTGGTCAGGAACCCGTGGACGACTTCCCCTCTCCGTTCAGCAAGCCCTCCAGTTGGAGTGGCTGCTCCCGGCGCCTCGCGGCTCCTCGCGCGCCTGCTCCTCGGGCGCCGCTCCTCGCGGCCGGTGCCGGCGGCTCCTCCTCAGAAATTTTATTAACTCTTTGTCATTGAAAAACTATTGAATCGTTTGGCCACTGTGAACAAACCTTCCATAAATATTTGTATAGATATTTTATGTGGGAGTACAATACTTATTTCTTTGAGAAAAAAATAAAAGCCTAGGCAGATATGCTGGGTCATATGGTAATTGTATGACTTGCTTTTAAAAACTGCCAAAATATTTTCACAAGTGGCAGTATCATATTTTGATGCTGCTCACAATGATTCTATGATCCATTTTCTCAGCCTATTGAGCAGCATTTGCTGTTGTCACAGTTTTTTTAGTCATTCTGATAGCTGTTTAGTAATTATTTTTATGGTTTAATTCATATTTCCCTAATGGTAGATGATGTTGAGCATATTTTCATATAAGTATTGGACTTCAGAATATTATTTATGATGAAATGCCTCTTCATATCTCTTATTCATTTTCTAATTGCTTTTTATTCCACTGCAGAGTTTCGAGGTTCTCTATATACTCTAAATCCTAGTCCTTCGCCACATATGTAATTTGAAAAGACTGTATTCTGCTTTATTACTTTTCTTTTCATTCTATTAACGGAGTTTTGCAGAGCAAAAAAAAGTTTAGTTTTGATTAAGTATAGTCAGACAGTGATGTCTGTGGTAGTGTTTTTTAGTCAGTTCTAAGAAATCTGTCTCTTCTAGATTCCAAATATTTTCTTCTATACTGTTTATTCTAAGTTCTGTAATTTTAAACTTTACATTTAAGGCTGTGTCCATTCTAAGATAAATTTTGTGTAAGGTGTAAAACTTAAGATAATTTTTTTGGTTGTGGATATTCAATCAATTGTTCAGCGCCATTATTGAAAAGATTATATTTCCTTCATTTATTACTTTTACAGTTTTGTCAAAAAGCAGTTGGACATATTTTCATGGGTCTTTTTCTTTTCAGTTGATCTATGTATCCCTCCCACAATACAATACTCTCCATCACTGTAACCATATAAAAAGTCTTGGGATTGGGTAAATTAATTCCCCTTTTTTATTTTTCTTCATCAAAATTGTTTTACTTACTCTAGTCAGATTCCTTTCTAGACATGTTAGAATAATCTTGTATGTCTATAAAATAACAATAATTACCTTGAACTTGTGCATCATTTTGTGGAGAATGAATATTTATACTATGGCAAGTCTTCCAGCCCCTGAGGACACAATAATTATTCAGTTGCTGAGTTGTGTTGCTCATTTTCCTCACACCTTTCATCTGCCTCTCTCATGAAGCCATTCCCTCCCAGAATTAATAGGTCTGTCTCAAATATCCTAATTCTGACCAAATCCTTAAAACTAATCTGTCTCTCCATGCCTTTTCTTTTCATTTTCTTGGTGCTTTCCAATCACATGTTCATCCCCATTGAAACAGACATTTACAGCTGATGCTGTGAATGATTTCTACACATCACGTCTTCACATTGTGAGGGGGCAGTTACTCTTCCTCCTGCTGCATCTTCCATCAGTGTCACACCAGCAGTTGTCCACTTCTAAGCTCCCCTTCCCGAGACTCTCTCTAAAGGTGACTTTTGGGGAAGCGCACATACCTGGTGCTCTTCCTCCTGTACTCACACCTTTTCAGTGGTGTTCATAGAGTCAGCCTCTTTCCTCAGCTCTGGGTGGTGGCACATCCAGGGACCATTCCTCAGAGCACCTTTCTGCCTCTGCTCAGTTTCCTGAAGACCTTGTCTGGGCCCAGAGTTGGTCTTCTGTATCCAGAGTCCTGGGATATTAGTGAGTGAAAATTTCCAGGTGTGTACAGCTTGTCCTGTGGGGATGAGTAGAGCTCAGAGCTGCACAGGTGTGACCTCTTGACAGTCGGATTGGATGACACATGCCTGCTACTCTCGACACTTCTCTTGTGAAGGTAAGAGTCAGTCTTGCTTCGTCTCCATAGAGACACAGGCAGTTAAAACACGTGGGTGCCAAACCCCAAACAAACCTTGGTTTTCGATCAGAACTTAGAATTATTCGTAGACTCCTAAATTAGAAAACCCATGTGTGGTGTACAGTTTTATTTCAGACAATAACATTTGCTGCAATAAAATATATTTTCCAGTAAATATAACATCTTGTATTTTAAATCTTTAAGCAGTGTGAATCAAGCTGAATTATTCATAGTTTTAAAAACAACGTACCGTTTGGGCATATTTGTTGTAATTTAAAGCAGCAATTTAGGAGGAAGGAAACATTTCCCTTTCTTCTTTATTTTAGCATGTAAGTACACAGTTAATCTCGCTTTGGGTTTGTATGACTGTTTAGCAGTGACATTCCCCATCCATTTACACATTTAATTCAACATGTATCCTGTAATTTTTATTTTTACATTTTTTTGTTAGAAATTCAGCCCTTCAGCAAAATAAAGGAAGTAATTATTTTTTGTCAGAACGTTGCCATCCCATAGCTCTGTGGTCATACAGGAGACCAGACTCGTCAGCCTGGGTGTCTTCTCTTCTCTTCTATACCAATAGTCCTCTTAAGAGACAAAGCTGGTCATCAGGGGTCTCACTGTTACCCTTCTCATTGTTACAGAAGGCTTGGATATATAGTGTTTAAATGAGATATGTTATTTGGAGAAAGGCACGACTGAAAAACTCTATAACCCCTCCTCTTTGGTATGTTGCCATTTAAATGACTCATTTTATTAACGTGCAGTGGGACTGTGGCCGTCCACAACTGGTCATTAGTGACAATACTGCATAACTCAGCATGAAGGAAATAACAGGAAATCACAGCTTTCATGAGAAAACAGACTTTTCAAAGCATCTCTTTAGTCAGTGGTTTGAAGGATGTTCATACACTTCAGTTTCTTTGTGGATGTAGTCTGCATATTAGTGAGTGAAAATTTCCAGGTGTGTACAGCTTGTCCTGTGGGGATGAGTAGAGCTCAGAGCTGCACAGGTGTGACCTCTTGACAGTCGGATTGGATGACACATGCCTGCTACTCTCGACACTTCTCTTGTGAAGGTAAGAGTCAGTCTTGCTTCGTCTCCATAGAGACACAGGCAGTTAAAACACGTGGGTGCCAAACCCCAAACAAACCTTGGTTTTCGATCAGAACTTAGAATTATTCGTAGACTCCTAAATTAGAAAACCCATGTGTGGTGTACAGTTTTATTTCAGACAATAACATTTGCTGCAATAAAATATATTTTCCAGTAAATATAACATCTTGTATTTTAAATCTTTAAGCAGTGTGAATCAAGCTGAATTATTCATAGTTTTAAAAACAACGTACCGTTTGGGCATATTTGTTGTAATTTAAAGCAGCAATTTAGGAGGAAGGAAACATTTCCCTTTCTTCTTTATTTTAGCATGTAAGTACACAGTTAATCTCGCTTTGGGTTTGTATGACTGTTTAGCAGTGACATTCCCCATCCATTTACACATTTAATTCAACATGTATCCTGTAATTTTTATTTTTACATTTTTTTGTTAGAAATTCAGCCCTTCAGCAAAATAAAGGAAGTAATTATTTTTTGTCAGAACGTTGCCATCCCATAGCTCTGTGGTCATACAGGAGACCAGACTCGTCAGCCTGGGTGTCTTCTCTTCTCTTCTATACCAATAGTCCTCTTAAGAGACAAAGCTGGTCATCAGGGGTCTCACTGTTACCCTTCTCATTGTTACAGAAGGCTTGGATATATAGTGTTTAAATGAGATATGTTATTTGGAGAAAGGCACGACTGAAAAACTCTATAACCCCTCCTCTTTGGTATGTTGCCATTTAAATGACTCATTTTATTAACGTGCAGTGGGACTGTGGCCGTCCACAACTGGTCATTAGTGACAATACTGCATAACTCAGCATGAAGGAAATAACAGGAAATCACAGCTTTCATGAGAAAACAGACTTTTCAAAGCATCTCTTTAGTCAGTGGTTTGAAGGATGTTCATACACTTCAGTTTCTTTGTGGATGTAGTCTGCATATTAGAGAACTTCAGGCTTCAGCTTTCTACAATTCGCTAAAGTTAAAATGTGGAGAATTTGTTACTGTAGAAATTTGGACAGATAATTTTGTCATGAGTTTTTCATAGTGTGATTTAGCATATATTTATATTGTAGTAATAATTGCCTAGTCCCTGTACAAAAGTAATCCAGGGTGCAAATTAGTGAACTGTGAAACTTTTACAGGATGAAGGATGTGACAACCAAGACAAGTAACATATTATCACTGGAAATACAGATATTATCTAAAGAATTCACTGTGATAAACATTTTGCCTGACCCTAGTAGAAAATAGACTGAATTGAAATAGGTCAATGTGTGAAATAAGAATTAGTTAAGACATATTTAACTATGTTTTTCTTGTTCTGCTAAAACTTTCCTAACTTATCTTAAGTGCCTGTCCTCTTCATTAGACAAAATAACTTTTTTTTTTTCATAATCAAAGTCTGAAGTCTCAGGAATCAGCCTCTGATGTAGATGTGGTGGAAGCATGTGTGAAGTCCTGTGGAAAGGATAGAGGGCATCAGGGGTGGGCAGGGGAGAAGCTGACTGCAGTCCAGGCTGATAGTTTGCAGGGAGCCCAGGGTAGATAACCCTTCAGAGGTGGCCCAGCCTGGCTTTTTTGGATCACCTTTCATGATACATAGCTGCCCAGTGAGGATCATAGTCTTAGTAAAGGCAGTTGTTTTCAGATGAGGCAATATCTGGTAATACTTGGGAAACCCCAAAAGATGTTGCTCTTCAGACCTTCAACTGATGGAAGGCCCACTCGTATCGCAGCAGGTAGTCAGCTTTACTCAGAGTTTTCACAAGAGCACAGAGACTGCAGTTTGACCCACAGCCGATCGCCATAGCCTACCTGAGTTGGTGCCTAGACTTGAACATGGCAGGCATTGTCGTACCTTCTTTCTGGTCAAAGGTGCATGATTCAGTCATTTCTCCCTTACTTTTGCCATTGGGCTCCAGCATTCCCCTGATAGTGAATACCTGAATTTTACCAATGTGGTGGTGCCCTAAGTATACATAGGTTAAGCGTCTTCCCTTGTGGTCCATGTCTGTCTTACTGTAGCCTCTAACATGTTTCTCTGATCTATTAGCAATGATGACATCAACTTAGTGAATTCACACGACATGCAGTAGGATGATCAGGAAATTCAGGTCTCTCCCAGACAATGGTGTGGCAGAGGATTGGATATTAAACCAAGCCTTGGGGCAAAACTCAAACTGTGTACTGTTGCTTTATTCATGTGGTCATGAACTCAGTCTAATCTCTTCCTCTGACGGCAGCCACGTAATCTGTGTGAACAGGCTCCATCAGAGACATTGGCTGGTGTGGCAGCTTCCCCTGGTTAATTGTGCAAGCACCTACTGGCGTGCTCCAAACCCCAGAGGTACTCTGCAGGGTGCCGATTGGTAACTCAAGTGGCAGCATGAAAGTCATCACCACCCCATACCCTTTATGTCTGCCCAAAAATGCGTGAGTTCTTGTTCTGCTAAAACTTTCCTAACTTATCTTAAGTGCCTGTCCTCTTCATTAGACAAAATAACTTTTTTTTTTTCATAATCAAAGTCTGAAGTCTCAGGAATCAGCCTCTGATGTAGATGTGGTGGAAGCATGTGTGAAGTCCTGTGGAAAGGATAGAGGGCATCAGGGGTGGGCAGGGGAGAAGCTGACTGCAGTCCAGGCTGATAGTTTGCAGGGAGCCCAGGGTAGATAACCCTTCAGAGGTGGCCCAGCCTGGCTTTTTTGGATCACCTTTCATGATACATAGCTGCCCAGTGAGGATCATAGTCTTAGTAAAGGCAGTTGTTTTCAGATGAGGCAATATCTGGTAATACTTGGGAAACCCCAAAAGATGTTGCTCTTCAGACCTTCAACTGATGGAAGGCCCACTCGTATCGCAGCAGGTAGTCAGCTTTACTCAGAGTTTTCACAAGAGCACAGAGACTGCAGTTTGACCCCACAGCCGATCGCCATAGCCTACCTGAGTTGGTGCCTAGACTTGAACATGGCAGGCATTGTCGTACCTTCTTTCTGGTCAAAGGTGCATGATTCAGTCATTTCTCCCTTACTTTTGCCATTGGGCTCCAGCATTCCCCTGATAGTGAATACCTGAATTTTACCAATGTGGTGGTGCCCTAAGTATACATAGGTTAAGCGTCTTCCCTTGTGGTCCATGTCTGTCTTACTGTAGCCTCTAACATGTTTCTCTGATCTATTAGCAATGATGACATCAACTTAGTGAATTCACACGACATGCAGTAGGATGATCAGGAAATTCAGGTCTCTCCCAGACAATGGTGTGGCAGAGGATTGGATATTAAACCAAGCCTTGGGGCAAAACTCAAACTGTGTACTGTTGCTTTATTCATGTGGTCATGAACTCAGTCTAATCTCTTCCTCTGACGGCAGCCACGTAATCTGTGTGAACAGGCTCCATCAGAGACATTGGCTGGTGTGGCAGCTTCCCCTGGTTAATTGTGCAAGCACCTACTGGCGTGCTCCAAACCCCAGAGGTACTCTGCAGGGTGCCGATTGGTAACTCAAGTGGCAGCATGAAAGTCATCACCACCCCATACCCTTTATGTCTGCAAGAGTGACACTGATTTCCACAGTGTGCGTGGGGAAGAAGGTCTCTGCTGCCTTACAGTCTTGGTCATGCTGGGGTAGGGGAGGGCGAGCTATAGAGGTGTCTCCTTGGTCTTCTATACACAGTAGCTTTGAAATCACCAGGTGAAGACCAGACGTGGAGAGGGCAACATGTTCAAAAACACATCTCTTCTGTTTATTCATATAGCAACCGAAAAAGCAGCCATTGGATGGGTCTGTGGGCTGAGAGTCCTGTGGTAGAAGAAGCTTAGCCAGTGCTTCATCTGTGCCTGGTCCCCAGATGCCCTCAGAGTAAAAGGGAAGAGTGAAGAGGTCTTCAGGTGTCCGAGTGTGAGTGATGACACAGACTGTGTGTCTGGTGGGGTCCTGAAGAAAGTAGGGCCATTACCTTTAGTTTATATTCTCCCTGTATTTTGAGAAATGATTTTAATCCTATACTGTTCATGAATTTTGAAATTTTATATATTTGTATATTTGAGTCTTAATTTCATCATCATGCAAACAAAAATATTAGAACAATAAGATAACTATATATCTTGTGTGTCTAACTCTTTGGTGAAAGGTACAAGATTCAGTCATTTCTCCTTACTTTTATCTGCCATATCTTGTAGCTACATTCATGTGGATCACATAGCATGCATTTGATAACTATGTGATATTTTAAGAGCTTAAGTCATGAGGAGATATATTTAAGTAGGTTGTCAATTTGAAAGATACAAATATTCATTAAATAATCTAATAAAGCTTAAAATCATTGTGAAATGTTGAAATATTTAAAATTAAGGCATTTATGTAAGACAAGATTTGTCTCATTACCAAAAAAGAAAAATTTTTTCTTTTATGGGATTTCCCTATGATGGGGAAAATAATCCTCAGATATGCAGTTCATCTGCATTTAAATTCTCCAGGAAATTTCTCTGCAGTAAAAGTGAGCAGTCCTGAAGATGGCATCATTTGTATATCTTTTCCCTCAGAAATTAGGGGATTGTCTCCTAACAAATAGAAAAATGGGCTGGGCATGTAGAAATCTCATATTTCAAAAGATGCCTTCAGACTACATTTTAATAACCAAATTAGGTTTTTAAAGCCTGGGAGACATTTATTTACTACTTTCAGGGGATCAGAGTTAGTAATTTTTCATATAAAAGCTTACAGCTTGTCTCAAGTTGGCTCTCATTCCAAAGTGTCAGATTTAATAGTTTCTATGCAACCGAAAAGTCTTTGAAATCACCAGGTGAAGACCAGACGTGGAGAGGGCAACATGTTCAAAAACACATCTCTTCTGTTTATTCATATAGCAACCGAAAAAGCAGCCATTGGATGGGTCTGTGGGCTGAGAGTCCTGTGGTAGAAGAAGCTTAGCCAGTGCTTCATCTGTGCCTGGTCCCCAGATGCCCTCAGAGTAAAAGGGAAGAGTGAAGAGGTCTTCAGGTGTCCGAGTGTGAGTGATGACACAGACTGTGTGTCTGGTGGGGTCCTGAAGAAAGTAGGGCCATTACCTTTAGTTTATATTCTCCCTGTATTTTGAGAAATGATTTTAATCCTATACTGTTCATGAATTTTGAAATTTTATATATTTGTATATTTGAGTCTTAATTTCATCATCATGCAAACAAAAATATTAGAACAATAAGATAACTATATATCTTGTGTGTCTAACTCTTTTGGTGAAAGGTACAAGATTCAGTCATTTCTCCCTTACTTTTTATCTGCCATATCTTGTAGCTACATTCATGTGGATCACATAGCATGCATTTGATAACTATGTGATATTTTAAGAGCTTAAGTCATGAGGAGATATATTTAAGTAGGTTGTCAATTTGAAAGATACAAATATTCATTAAATAATCTAATAAAGCTTAAAATCATTGTGAAATGTTGAAATATTTAAAATTAAGGCATTTATGTAAGACAAGATTTGTCTCATTACCAAAAAAGAAAAATTTTTTCTTTTATGGGATTTCCCTATGATGGGGAAAATAATCCTCAGATATGCAGTTCATCTGCATTTAAATTCTCCAGGAAATTTCTCTGCAGTAAAAGTGAGCAGTCCTGAAGATGGCATCATTTGTATATCTTTTCCCTCAGAAATTAGGGGATTGTCTCCTAACAAATAGAAAAATGGGCTGGGCATGTAGAAATCTCATATTTCAAAAGATGCCTTCAGACTACATTTTAATAACCAAATTAGGTTTTTAAAGCCTGGGAGACATTTATTTACTACTTTCAGGGGATCAGAGTTAGTAATTTTTCATATAAAAGCTTACAGCTTGTCTCAAGTTGGCTCTCATTCCAAAGTGTCAGATTTAATAGCAGATTCCTCATTAAAGGACTTTGCTTACTTTAAAACAAAGGTTTCTGCTTTATTTTTGCCTCATAGAACTAGAAGTAAATGTATTCTGTGAAATAAAGTTACATTTTAGTAGTATTTTTAGTTCATATAAAAACCATTCTAAATAGTATTTCTTTTTGCTCAAAATTTAGGATGTGAGTTATTAAGAATCCTTGTGGTATTATAATATTCTTACATATAATGTGAAATCTAACCTTTCCTTGGAAACAGTGTCTACTGTTTTATAGGGCGTCTCCAGTTATCTCATTAGAAACAAACAAATATGGCTGGGCAGTTGAACTGTAGTATCATGAGTGACTTTACAGAGAAGTCTTTTGTTTTTTTGGGTATATAACTCAGAGCTTTCTTTCAAGAATACCAGAGGCCAGTGACAATCATGAGGATCATTATAAATTTACTATTGGGTAGAAAGTGAAAAGCTTCAGCACTGTAGAAGGAGTTGAGGCAATCTTTTTTAACCTAGGATTTTCTACTTTTTCTTGAATATGCATCCCAAAGGAAAATGCACAAGTCAAAACAAAGCCAGTGGAAGCCAAAGGATTCACAAGGCAAGAAACTTAATTGCAGGGGGGCTTCTGCACTGCCTCCAGGCATGTTTGCAGTGAGCCTGTTAATGACTAGGGAAGAAACAGGAGCTAGAGATACTTGTGATAGCTAAGGGAACAACAGTGAAAGACCTGGAAACTGGCCTCAGTTCAGTTAAGGGAGTAATGGAAAAATTTTCATTTTTTTTGGTTTATGATGGGGAAAATAATCCTAGTATGCAGTTCATCTGCATTTAAATTCTCCAGGAAATTTCTCTGCAGTAAAAGTGAGCAGTCCTGAAGATGGCATCATTTGTATATCTTTTCCTCAGAAATTAGGGATTGTCTCTAACAAATAGAAAAATGGGCTGGGCATGTAGAAATCTCATATTTCAAAAGATGCCTTCAGACTACATTTTAATAACCAAATTAGGTTTTTAAAGCCTGGGAGACATTTATTTACTACTTTCAGGGGATCAGAGTTAGTAATTTTTCATATAAAAGCTTACAGCTTGTCTCAAGTTGGCTCTCATTCCAAAGTGTCAGATTTAATAGCAGATTCCTCATTAAAGGACTTTGCTTACTTTAAAACAAAGGTTTCTGCTTTATTTTTGCCTCATAGAACTAGAAGTAAATGTATTCTGTGAAATAAAGTTACATTTTAGTAGTATTTTTAGTTCATATAAAAACCATTCTAAATAGTATTTCTTTTTGCTCAAAATTTAGGATGTGAGTTATTAAGAATCCTTGTGGTATTATAATATTCTTACATATAATGTGAAATCTAACCTTTCCTTGGAAACAGTGTCTACTGTTTTATAGGGCGTCTCCAGTTATCTCATTAGAAACAAACAAATATGGCTGGGCAGTTGAACTGTAGTATCATGAGTGACTTTACAGAGAAGTCTTTTGTTTTTTTGGGTATATAACTCAGAGCTTTCTTTCAAGAATACCAGAGGCCAGTGACAATCATGAGGATCATTATAAATTTACTATTGGGTAGAAAGTGAAAAGCTTCAGCACTGTAGAAGGAGTTGAGGCAATCTTTTTTAACCTAGGATTTTCTACTTTTTCTTGAATATGCATCCCAAAGGAAAATGCACAAGTCAAAACAAAGCCAGTGGAAGCCAAAGGATTCACAAGGCAAGAAACTTAATTGCAGGGGGGCTTCTGCACTGCCTCCAGGCATGTTTGCAGTGAGCCTGTTAATGACTAGGGAAGAAACAGGAGCTAGAGATACTTGTGATAGCTAAGGGAACAACAGTGAAAGACCTGGAAACTGGCCTCAGTTCAGTTAAGGGGAGTAATGAGAGGCTGTGTTTTTATTTACTTACATAAATCTTCATACATTGCTGGGTAAAGATTACAAGATCCCAGAAAAATCACAGCATTGGAGCGGGGAGAAAGTCAAACCAACAGAAGTGATACGAGGGTCTCTAGGGGCACTCACATGTACTGGAGTCCAGCTTCCTACTGGATGCCAACGTCTAACCTTAAGAATTCTGCCAAGTGGCTGCATCTGTATTTATCAGTGATGGACATACTTGGTTTAGATATATTTTCTAGATCGGAAACTTGAGATACACTTAAGCATTAATAGATGACTGTAATCCTTATGCTATACAATTGATCTTCAGTTCCTTTCTCCTTCCTTGGCTTCTTCTGGAAGCCATTCATCTGTAAATACCCAAGCCATTCTTTAAAGGACATGAAGATGGTACAGGTGGTGATACTCCCCTAGGATTCCTCATCCACAATGACTCGCCACCAGGCTGGGAGCACTGGTGGCACTGGTAGCACAGGTTCACTCTCAGTACCTGCGGCGTTTCCTCAACTGCTGAGATGCCCCTTTCTGAGAGCCTCTCATATCTGTTGTTGGTCAGTGTGGACATTGAAGGCATAGTCAGAGATGACTGTGGGCATTTATGAAAGGCTAGTATAATTCTAGAACATCTGATGATCTTGCTTAAGGTTGGGAATGGACCTGGATCTCAGCCTGGCTTCTTTTTATTTTTAGTTTTAATTTTTTAGGGGGGCCCACTTTTGTTGGTCTTTCATTTATTTACTTTCATCCATCTTTGTTTTGTGGCCTGTGTGGGCCTCCCATTGCAGTAGCCTCTCTCGCTGCAGAGCACTGGCTCTGGGCACATGCACTCCAGAGCTCCGGCTCAGTAGTTGGACACATCGGTTCAGCTGCTGTGCGGCACGTGGGATCTTCCCAGACCAGGGATTGAACCAGCGTCCCTTGCACTGCAGTGTGGTGTCCTTACCATTGGACCACCAGGGAAGCCCTCAGCTTGGCTTCTGTTGCTGCTGTCAGGGGGACCTGAGCTGTGAGGAGTTGGGGGAGGGTAGTAAAAAGGGGGATCTCTCGGGCTAAGGAGATGGGCCAGCAACATAGGCATTATCAAATTTTTTCTACCAAAAATGGGGGAAAAGTGACAGATGATCAGGAAACTAATGGCAGTCTCCAACTTAAAATAAGGCCAGCCAAATACCACAGAATATTTGAACAAAATGCAAAAAAATGTGAAATATGAGCTTTGGAGACACTAGACACACAGCAATATAGATCAGTGATCCCAGAGAGATGGGAACATATAAGAGGGCTGTTAAGGTTGCCTCAGGAGCTGTCTTGGGCGACTGCAGCCCCTAGCACAGGGAGGGAAGAACTGGACAGAACTAAGAGTCCAAAGAAAACATAGCAGAGAAAATTCACAGAATAGAGCAGAGGAGGCTCAAGATGCAGGTCTGCAGACAGTCCTTTGAAACTCTCAGCTGCAGGCTACAAGCACACACATATGACAGGAGTACTGAGAGCCAGAACAAGGCCCTGCTGAAGGCCCTAGAGGGAGCAGTGTTCACTCGGCACTAACACAGGGCTACCCAGTTCACTGGAGGCTGCTTAATTCGTGGAATGTTGTGTAGGATGCGTGGACCAGCCCCTTGGCTCAGTCGTGGGAAGTAATTATCCCAGACTGCATTCTGCTCTGGCAATGCCTAAAGAAATATTAAAAGCAATAGCAACAAGAATCAAATTCATTTACAAGTAATTTAAATATATTCTCTAACAAGGCTTGAGAATATTTATAGGAATAACAATATATACAGTCAGCAACAAAGTAAAATTCACAATAATTGACATAGTATAAAAGATTACCATACATGCAAAGAAGTAGAAAATGTAATTCTTAAAGAGGAGAAGAAAACAATCAGAACCAATCTATAACACGTACAGGTGTGATTTAGCAAAAAGGAATATCAAAATAATTACTGAACTTGTATCTCACATATTTTAAAATGAGACAGAGTCATGGAAAAGATATCATTTAAATCACAATTCAAAAGATTAAGACTAATGTCTGCTATAAAAGTATTATGATGAGAATTTTTGGCAGATTAGATATTTATTTATTTATTTTTGGAGGGGGGGATGGGGCGGGAAGGGAGTGGGGTGGGCGGGCCACTTCCATTGGTCTTTCACTTATCTATTTTCATCCATCTTTGTTCTTTGGCTCATGTGGGCCTCCCATCGCAGTGGCCTCTGTTGTCACAGACCACTGGCTCTGGGTGCATGCGCTCTAGAGCTCTGGTGTGGTAATTGGATACATTGGTCCAGCCGCTCCGCGGCATGTGGGGTCTTCCCAGGCCAGGGATCGAACTGGTGCTCCTTGCACTGCAAGGCGGTGTCCTTACCCACTGGACCACCATGGAAGCCCCAATAGATTAGATATTGAAGAGGTAAATATTGAATATGAACACATAGCAAAAAACTACTGAATATTAAACACAAATCAGATATTTTTTAAATGAAAGTGGTACATTTCTTTGAACCTATATTGATCTGTCATAATCAGCTGAAGTTCATGGTTTACATTTGGGTTCACTCTTGAAGTTGTACGTTCTCAAGGGAATATTTCACACAAAGATGTACACAATAAAGGACAGAAACAGAAGGAACCTAAAAAAGCAGAAGAGAATAAGAAGAGGTGGCAAGAATACACAGAAGAACTATACAAAAAAAGATCTTGATGACCCAGATGACCATGATGGTGTAGCCACTCATCTAGAGCCAGACATCCTGGAGTATGACATGAAGTAGGCCTTAGGAAACATTACTACAAACAGAACAAGTGGAGGTGATGGAGAATCATAAATTCATTACAAGGCTTGAGAATATTTATAGGAATAACAATATATACAGTCAGCAACAAAGTAAAATTCACAATAATTGACATAGTATAAAAGATTACCATACATGCAAAGAAGTAGAAAATGTAATTCTTAAAGAGGAGAAGAAAACAATCAGAACCAATCTATAACACGTACAGGTGTGATTTAGCAAAAAGGAATATCAAAATAATTACTGAACTTGTATCTCACATATTTTAAAATGAGACAGAGTCATGGAAAAGATATCATTTAAATCACAATTCAAAAGATTAAGACTAATGTCTGCTATAAAAGTATTATGATGAGAATTTTTGGCAGATTAGATATTTATTTATTTATTTTTGGAGGGGGGGATGGGGCGGGAAGGGAGTGGGGTGGGCGGGCCACTTCCATTGGTCTTTCACTTATCTATTTTCATCCATCTTTGTTCTTTGGCTCATGTGGGCCTCCCATCGCAGTGGCCTCTGTTGTCACAGACCACTGGCTCTGGGTGCATGCGCTCTAGAGCTCTGGTGTGGTAATTGGATACATTGGTCCAGCCGCTCCGCGGCATGTGGGGTCTTCCCAGGCCAGGGATCGAACTGGTGCTCCTTGCACTGCAAGGCGGTGTCCTTACCCACTGGACCACCATGGAAGCCCCAATAGATTAGATATTGAAGAGGTAAATATTGAATATGAACACATAGCAAAAAACTACTGAATATTAAACACAAATCAGATATTTTTTAAATGAAAGTGGTACATTTCTTTGAACCTATATTGATCTGTCATAATCAGCTGAAGTTCATGGTTTACATTTGGGTTCACTCTTGAAGTTGTACGTTCTCAAGGGAATATTTCACACAAAGATGTACACAATAAAGGACAGAAACAGAAGGAACCTAAAAAAGCAGAAGAGAATAAGAAGAGGTGGCAAGAATACACAGAAGAACTATACAAAAAAAGATCTTGATGACCCAGATGACCATGATGGTGTAGCCACTCATCTAGAGCCAGACATCCTGGAGTATGACATGAAGTAGGCCTTAGGAAACATTACTACAAACAGAACAAGTGGAGGTGATGGAATTCCAGCTGAGCTATTTCAGATCCTAAAAGGTGATGCTCTTGAAGTGCTACGCTCAATATGCCAACAAATCTGGAGAACTCAGCAGTGGCCTCAAGACTGGTAAAGATCAGTTTTCATTCCAGTCCCAAAGAGGGGCAATGCCAAAGAATGTTCAGCTACCAGACAGTTGTGCTCATTTCACACACTAGCAAGGTAATGCTCAAAATCCTCAAGATTATGTGAACTGAGAACTTTCAATTGTACAAGCTGGATTTAGAAAAGGCAGAGGAATCAGAGATCAAATTGCCAACATCCATTGGATCATAGAAAAAGCAAGAGAATTACAGGAAAAATACCTACTTTTGCTTCATTGACTCCGTGAAAGCCTTTGACTGTGTGTATCACAACAAACTGGAAAATTCTGAAAGGGATGGGAATAGCAGAGCACCTTACCTGCCTCCTGAGAAATCGGTATGTAGGACAAGAAGCTACAGAACAGGACATGGAAGAATGGACTGATTCCGAATTAGGAAAGGAGTACATCAAGGCTGTATATTGTCAGCCTGCTTATCTAACTTCTATGCAGAGTACATCACATGAAATGCCAGGCTGGATCAAGCACAAGCTGTAATCAAGATTGCCAGGAGAAATAACAGCAGTCTCAGATATGCAGGTGATACCACCCACTCTAATGGCATAAGTGAAGAAGAACTAAAGAGCCTCTTGATGAAGGTGAAAGAGGAGAGTGAGTCAGTCCTAATGAGGTGGATGAACTTAGAACCTATTATACGAAGTGAAATAAGTCAGAAAGAGAAGGATAAATATAGTATACTAACACATATATATGGAATCTGGAAAGATGGTACTAATAAATGTATATGCAGAGCAGCAATGGAGAATCAGACATTAGAGAACAGACTTGTGTACATTGCGGGGAGGGAGGAGTGGGTGAGAGATATGGAAAGAGTAACATGGAAACCTACAGTACCATATGTAAAAGAGACGACCAATGCAAATGTGGTGTAAGACTAAGGGAACTTACACAAGGGCTATGCAACAGCCTGGAGAGGTGGGAGGGGCAGGGAGATGGGAGAGAGGTTCAAATAGGGGGATCGAGTGTATGACTATGACTGATTTGGGTTTATGTATAGCTGTAAACAACAAAACTCTTTAAAAGGAAAATAAAAAAAAAACTCCACAAATACGCTCTAAAAAGAATCATAAATTGAAGACCGAATGGGAAAACAAATGTACCAATAATCCCTTAAATTTTCTTATAATTATGATAGGTCTTTCAAGATAGAATTATTTCCATTTAAGACATAATATGAAGGCATTTTTTTAATCATAAAAGTTAAATAATAGATGGATAGAGACAGCAAGATGAGGAAGGAGAATTCATCATGAATTACCTGATTTAATGCCTTATACACCACCAGAAGAGACTGCTCATCAGGTCCAGTAAAACTCAAGCAGGGTGCCAGGAAAAATTTCCAGTTCCAACCCTCAACTTAATTCTCACTGTCGGACACCCTGTTGTAGGTGAAAGGCTTGACTCTCATGTTGGGTTTTGCCTGGAAGAATGGACTGATTCCGAATTAGGAAAGGAGTACATCAAGGCTGTATATTGTCAGCCTGCTTATCTAACTTCTATGCAGAGTACATCACATGAAATGCCAGGCTGGATCAAGCACAAGCTGTAATCAAGATTGCCAGGAGAAATAACAGCAGTCTCAGATATGCAGGTGATACCACCCACTCTAATGGCATAAGTGAAGAAGAACTAAAGAGCCTCTTGATGAAGGTGAAAGAGGAGAGTGAGTCAGTCCTAATGAGGTGGATGAACTTAGAACCTATTATACGAAGTGAAATAAGTCAGAAAGAGAAGGATAAATATAGTATACTAACACATATATATGGAATCTGGAAAGATGGTACTAATAAATGTATATGCAGAGCAGCAATGGAGAATCAGACATTAGAGAACAGACTTGTGTACATTGCGGGGAGGGAGGAGTGGGTGAGAGATATGGAAAGAGTAACATGGAAACCTACAGTACCATATGTAAAAGAGACGACCAATGCAAATGTGGTGTAAGACTAAGGGAACTTACACAAGGGCTATGCAACAGCCTGGAGAGGTGGGAGGGGCAGGGAGATGGGAGAGAGGTTCAAATAGGGGGATCGAGTGTATGACTATGACTGATTTGGGTTTATGTATAGCTGTAAACAACAAAACTCTTTAAAAGGAAAATAAAAAAAAAACTCCACAAATACGCTCTAAAAAGAATCATAAATTGAAGACCGAATGGGAAAACAAATGTACCAATAATCCCTTAAATTTTCTTATAATTATGATAGGTCTTTCAAGATAGAATTATTTCCATTTAAGACATAATATGAAGGCATTTTTTTAATCATAAAAGTTAAATAATAGATGGATAGAGACAGCAAGATGAGGAAGGAGAATTCATCATGAATTACCTGATTTAATGCCTTATACACCACCAGAAGAGACTGCTCATCAGGTCCAGTAAAACTCAAGCAGGGTGCCAGGAAAAATTTCCAGTTCCAACCCTCAACTTAATTCTCACTGTCGGACACCCTGTTGTAGGTGAAAGGCTTGACTCTCATGCTTGGGTTTCCTGCTATCTGGATGGGTATGTCAGTTTAGTGTTTTCAGGTGCCTCTTATTTAAACAGTATTTCCTAGGACACTATTCTCAGGTTGGTTCTGAGTTTTTCATGCGATATGTTCCATAGTTAATCTCATCTACTCATACTGCTTCATCCATTATCTAAATACCAACACTTCCGAAATCTGGAAATAGAAACTTCCTCTTCTGAGTTCCATGAGTAATACTGATGATGGACTATCTTTGCCTGGAGGACTCCTAGGCAAAAAGTCCTGAATTCATGCCTTTCCTCTACAGAACTGTTCCTCCTCAAAAGTTTCAAAATCATTTTTCTTAAAAAGTCATCCTTGATTATTCTCACTCATCATCCGCAGATTGTTTTTCTCCAAATCCTGTAGATTTAAGTTACATTTTCCTTTTCTGTTTCCTTCACTCCGTTTCCTCTGTCTTTTGTTGCCCAGTTTTACTCTTATGGTTTCCCGTCTCCTTATTTAATTCTGCACACCCAGGACTGGTCTAAAACTATTCTCTACAGTGTAATCATACTGACTATAAAATAGAAGTCTGTCTCCCAATACTGCTTTAATTCCACAATTGACGTTCCACTGGTCTTACCTTTACCCATAGCTCCATAACAAGTTATAAGTCTGCCTCCTGATCAAGTCTCAGCTCTTAGCCTTTTCTTCTTAAATGTCTCAACTGAGGGTGCCTGAACTACTTGCTTTTTCTTGAATGCAGCTAACTTTTTACTCTTATTTCCATTTCCTTTTCATGTTCATCTTCAATTATTTTGAAAATTAAACCCTGATGTTGTGTTATGTTATTTGGGAGGTATTTCCCTTAATACCTTGTCTGTACTTTTGTATGATAAGTTCTTTTTCAGTATATTTTGAACTTTTTCTTTGGCCACTTTTATTAGTCTTTATTTATCTTTGTTCTTTGGCTTGTGTGGGCCTCCCATCACAGTGGCCTCTCTCGTTGCAGAGCACAGGCGTATTTTAAACCAATGTGTTATTGTCAGCTTGACCTCATTTATGCATGTCATCTACACCCTGAGGATAACTATAATAACTATGATGAAAATATTGTTTGCATTTGTTGAATATTTTCTAGATATTGGGCAAAAAAAAACCCCTCAACTTAAAAAAAAAAATGTAAACTTAGATCATGGCATCTTGTCCCATCACTTCATGGCAAAGAGATGGAGGAAAAGTGGAAACCATGACAAGTTTTATTTTCTTGAGCTCCAAAATTCACTGTAGATGGTGACTGCAGCCACAAAATTAAAAGAAGCTTGCTCCTTGGAAGAAAAGCTATGACAAACCTAGACAGCATATTAAGAACAGAGATGTTGCTTTGCTGACAAAAGTCTATATAGTCAAGGCTATGGTTTTCCTAGTAGTCAAAAGTTTCAAAATCATTTTTCTTAAAAAGTCATCCTTGATTATTCTCACTCATCATCCGCAGATTGTTTTTCTCCAAATCCTGTAGATTTAAGTTACATTTTCCTTTTCTGTTTCCTTCACTCCGTTTCCTCTGTCTTTTGTTGCCCAGTTTTACTCTTATGGTTTCCCGTCTCCTTATTTAATTCTGCACACCCAGGACTGGTCTAAAACTATTCTCTACAGTGTAATCATACTGACTATAAAATAGAAGTCTGTCTCCCAATACTGCTTTAATTCCACAATTGACGTTCCACTGGTCTTACCTTTACCCATAGCTCCATAACAAGTTATAAGTCTGCCTCCTGATCAAGTCTCAGCTCTTAGCCTTTTCTTCTTAAATGTCTCAACTGAGGGTGCCTGAACTACTTGCTTTTTCTTGAATGCAGCTAACTTTTTACTCTTATTTCCATTTCCTTTTCATGTTCATCTTCAATTATTTTGAAAATTAAACCCTGATGTTGTGTTATGTTATTTGGGAGGTATTTCCCTTAATACCTTGTCTGTACTTTTGTATGATAAGTTCTTTTTCAGTATATTTTAAACTTTTTTTTTTTTGGCCACTTTTATTAGTCTTTATTTATCTTTGTTCTTTGGCTTGTGTGGGCCTCCCATCACAGTGGCCTCTCTCGTTGCAGAGCACAGGCGTATTTTAAACCAATGTGTTATTGTCAGCTTGACCTCATTTATGCATGTCATCTACACCCTGAGGATAACTATAATAACTATGATGAAAATATTGTTTGCATTTGTTGAATATTTTCTAGATATTGGGCAAAAAAAAACCCCTCAACTTAAAAAAAAAAATGTAAACTTAGATCATGGCATCTTGTCCCATCACTTCATGGCAAAGAGATGGAGGAAAAGTGGAAACCATGACAAGTTTTATTTTCTTGAGCTCCAAAATTCACTGTAGATGGTGACTGCAGCCACAAAATTAAAAGAAGCTTGCTCCTTGGGGAAAAGCTATGACAAACCTAGACAGCATATTAAAAAGGAGAGATGTCATTTTGCTGACAAAGGTCCATATAGTCAAGGCTATGGTTTTCCTAGTAGTCATTTAGGAATATGAGAGTTGGACCATAAAGAATGCTTATCAAGAAAGAATTGATGCCTTCAAATTGTGCTGGAGAAGACTCCTGAGATTCCCTTGGACTTCAAGAAGACCAAACCAGTCAATTTTAAAGGAAATCAATCCTGAGTATTCTATGGAAGGACTGATGCTAAAGCTGAAGCTCCAATACTTTGGTCACCTAACATGAAGAGCCGACTTACTGGAAAAGACTGATTCTGGGAACGATTGAAGGAAGGAGAAGGGGACGACAGAGGATAAGATGGTTGGATGGCATCACTAACTCAATGGACATGAGATTGAGCAAGCTCTGGGAGATGGTGAAAGACGGCAAAGCCTGGCCTGCTGCAGTTCATGGGGTTGTAAAGAGTTGGACACAACTTAGTAAATGAACAGCAGCAGTCTGTGCATTTGGACAAACATACAATGAAACATCTGCCATTACAGTATCACAAAGAGTAGAGTCACTGCCCTAAAGTCCTCTGTGATCCACTAGCCATCTCCCCCTGCCCTAACTCCTCTTGAACACTCTAGGAATACCCCTGAACCCCCGGACACCTTTGATCCTTTTACTGTCTCCATAGTTTGGCTTCAGCCTTTTCTAGAATGTCATCGAGTTGATGTCACACAGCATAGAACCTTCTCAGGTTCTTCACAGATTGCCTTCTCTCATTTAGAAATATGCATTTGAGTTTCTGTATGTCTCTGTGACTTGATGACTCACTTGTTTTTAGTTCTGGATAAGATTCCATTGTCTGGATGCTTGTTTGTTTTTAAATGGTGTGGCATATATGAAAAAAATGATATAATTAAAAGGTAATGAGGAGCTTCCCTGGTGGTCCAGTGGGTAAGGACACCACCTTGCAGTGCAAGGGGTGCCAGTTCAATTCCTGGCCTGGGAAGATCCCACATGCCGCGGAGCAGCTGGACCAATGTATCCACACACCAGAGCTCTGGGCGCATGCACCCACAGCTTACCAGAGCCCCTGGAGGCGCATTCTCCTTGGGAAAAAAAAAAAGGGGAGAGATGTCATTTTGCTGACAAAGGTCCATATAGTCAAGGCTATGGTTTTCCTAGTAGTCATTTAGGAATATGAGAGTTGGACCATAAAGAATGCTTATCAAGAAAGAATTGATGCCTTCAAATTGTGCTGGAGAAGACTCCTGAGATTCCCTTGGACTTCAAGAAGACCAAACCAGTCAATTTTAAAGGAAATCAATCCTGAGTATTCTATGGAAGGACTGATGCTAAAGCTGAAGCTCCAATACTTTGGTCACCTAACATGAAGAGCCGACTTACTGGAAAAGACTGATTCTGGGAACGATTGAAGGAAGGAGAAGGGGACGACAGAGGATAAGATGGTTGGATGGCATCACTAACTCAATGGACATGAGATTGAGCAAGCTCTGGGAGATGGTGAAAGACGGCAAAGCCTGGCCTGCTGCAGTTCATGGGGTTGTAAAGAGTTGGACACAACTTAGTAAATGAACAGCAGCAGTCTGTGCATTTGGACAAACATACAATGAAACATCTGCCATTACAGTATCACAAAGAGTAGAGTCACTGCCCTAAAGTCCTCTGTGATCCACTAGCCATCTCCCCCTGCCCTAACTCCTCTTGAACACTCTAGGAATACCCTGAACCCCGGACACCTTTGATCCTTTTACTGTCTCCATAGTTTGGCTTCAGCCTTTTCTAGAATGTCATCGAGTTGATGTCACACAGCATAGAACCTTCTCAGGTTCTTCACAGATTGCCTTCTCTCATTTAGAAATATGCATTTGAGTTTCTGTATGTCTCTGTGACTTGATGACTCACTTGTTTTTAGTTCTGGATAAGATTCCATTGTCTGGATGCTTGTTTGTTTTTAAATGGTGTGGCATATATGAAAAAAATGATATAATTAAAAGGTAATGAGGAGCTTCCCTGGTGGTCCAGTGGGTAAGGACACCACCTTGCAGTGCAAGGGGTGCCAGTTCAATTCCTGGCCTGGGAAGATCCCACATGCCGCGGAGCAGCTGGACCAATGTATCCAATTACCACACCAGAGCTCTGGAGCGCATGCACCCAGAGCCAGTGCTCTGTGACAACAGAGGCCACTGCAATGGAGGCCCACATGGGCCAAAGAACAAAGATGGACAGTAACAGATAAATGAAGGACCAATGGAAGTGGCCCGCTTGCCCCCACTCCATCCCCCCAAAAAAAATTAAAAAAAAAAAAAAAAAGAGATAATGAATTTCCTAGCAAAGCCCAGGAAATTCAGTATAGCCAAGATCATAACCTGTAAGAAAAAAATAGGCCTCTCTGATTTATTGTAGAGGATAACCTAAAAGAGTTTCACTTAATAAAATGGCCTTGTGAAAGCCAGAAGCCTACTGGCTGAAATGAGATTAAGACTTCTGATCATTCCTGTGGACAAATGACTTCTGTTCCATCTTCTAGTTTAATCTTGCAGAAAGAGAATTGCTATTGTAGCTATCTTATTCAGACATCATTACTGGGGCTAAACAAAACTTTACTTAAGATTTAGGTTTTTAAACTTGAAGTAGCCACAGCAGGCATTAGGAGCTCTATAAGCCCATTACTGAGACCTCAGCTGAACTGTACACAGTGACTGAGAGATGATGAGGAGACAGGTGTTCCTTTCCTGGGCAGAATTGTTCCCATGACAGTGAAGGGGCCACAGTGTGGACTTAGTGCCCAGCCATCCACCACTGTCCACTGTGCTCCTCCTTCTATGGTGAGTAGACTTCCAGAAATCTGCTGGGTGCATGGAGTTAAGAGCAAAGGTGTTTCAGCCCTCCTCCTGAGTATTCCATCCATGGAGACAGTTTCTGGTCCCTGGGATATGTGCACATGGGACAGGTGCTTCCTGGGAAGCATTCTTCAGAAGGAGGGCAGTTCCTCGCTGCTCTTTCTTTTTTCCTTGGTACTGGGATTTGAATTGATGTTTGGAGCTAGAGCACTCATCTCAGACTGTGAAGTCCCCTCGATTGCACAAGCCATAGATGTAATAGGCCAAATACAGAAGGCCTTGTGATACCACATTCTTCCAGGGCAGGAAATCTCACGTCATTATAGGTGTCTGTTTCTTAGAACTTACTATAATCCTAATCAGTCGGCCAAGACAAGGCATTTGTGATGTTTTCTGTAGGCAACAGAGAGCCACTGTGTCATTTCAGTCAGATAAATAGAAATGGTGTTTGTGTTGTGGAGATCTGAGTGGTACAGTTCTGCAATGGAGGCCCACATGGGCCAAAGAACAAAGATGGACAGTAACAGATAAATGAAGGACCAATGGAAGTGGCCCGCTTGCCCCCACTCCATCCCCCCAAAAAAAATTAAAAAAAAAAAAAAAAAGAGATAATGAATTTCCTAGCAAAGCCCAGGAAATTCAGTATAGCCAAGATCATAACCTGTAAGAAAAAAATAGGCCTCTCTGATTTATTGTAGAGGATAACCTAAAAGAGTTTCACTTAATAAAATGGCCTTGTGAAAGCCAGAAGCCTACTGGCTGAAATGAGATTAAGACTTCTGATCATTCCTGTGGACAAATGACTTCTGTTCCATCTTCTAGTTTAATCTTGCAGAAAGAGAATTGCTATTGTAGCTATCTTATTCAGACATCATTACTGGGGCTAAACAAAACTTTACTTAAGATTTAGGTTTTTAAACTTGAAGTAGCCACAGCAGGCATTAGGAGCTCTATAAGCCCATTACTGAGACCTCAGCTGAACTGTACACAGTGACTGAGAGATGATGAGGAGACAGGTGTTCCTTTCCTGGGCAGAATTGTTCCCATGACAGTGAAGGGGCCACAGTGTGGACTTAGTGCCCAGCCATCCACCACTGTCCACTGTGCTCCTCCTTCTATGGTGAGTAGACTTCCAGAAATCTGCTGGGTGCATGGAGTTAAGAGCAAAGGTGTTTCAGCCCTCCTCCTGAGTATTCCATCCATGGAGACAGTTTCTGGTCCCTGGGATATGTGCACATGGGACAGGTGCTTCCTGGGAAGCATTCTTCAGAAGGAGGGCAGTTCCTCGCTGCTCTTTCTTTTTTCCTTGGTACTGGGATTTGAATTGATGTTTGGAGCTAGAGCACTCATCTCAGACTGTGAAGTCCCCTCGATTGCACAAGCCATAGATGTAATAGGCCAAATACAGAAGGCCTTGTGATACCACATTCTTCCAGGGCAGGAAATCTCACGTCATTATAGGTGTCTGTTTCTTAGAACTTACTATAATCCTAATCAGTCGGCCAAGACAAGGCATTTGTGATGTTTTCTGTAGGCAACAGAGAGCCACTGTGTCATTTCAGTCAGATAAATAGAAATCTACATGGTGTTTGTGTTGTGGAGATCTGAGTGGTACAGTTCTGTGGTCAAACTCATCAGTAAGAGGCATTTGCAGTGAAGCAGAGGAGAAATGGTGAGAGACCAGGCCAGAGCACCTTTACAAATGCACTGAGCTTAGTGAGCCTCGAGCTCAGAATACCGGTGGATGGAGGGTGAAGAGGGGAGAGGTCATTGCTGAGAAGTGTCCATGTGGGTGAAGTGTGCTGTATGCCATCTTCAGTAATGGGCCCAAACAGCAAAACCTAGCAGTTAATGGAGTAGGAAGGAAGCACACAGCCTGAAAACAGGGAGAGCTGTGAATGTGAAACAGGATAAAAGCAGCTGACAGGTGAGAAGGAAGTAGGATACTCCTGCAGGTAACATCAGAGTGTCAGGTATCATTGAGCACTCACTAGGCTCACAAGCAGGAAACTCCGCACGACTGGGGAGACTAAAAGGACGCTGCTTCACCAGAAAGTCCCAGTAGACAGGTGCCACAGAATTAGAGATTCACAGCTCCTCAGGTTGAGCATGGCCAGTGACCTGTGCCAGGAGGAACACTGCTTTCCACTAAAACTGGCCTTCTGAAGATGAGCTGTAAGTTTTCAGTCTTGGTGAAAGGTAGATGAAACTTGATATCTTTCCTAATGATGGACTTTATGAAGCCACACACATGATAACATAAATTATCCTGCTGATGGCCAGCAGTTTGGAGCAGTACCCACACACCTTTACTGTGCCAACCACTGCTGCTCCCACAAAGGTGAATCTGAGATCAGTGTAAATCATAACTTTTTAACAGTTTTCAAGGCAGCAGCAGCTCTAACAGCAGTCTCATTACCAGGCCATTTATATGGTATAGTTAGTGACTATTTTCCTGAAAGTATAACCTCTTTCTTCACTTTTCAAATGATGCTATAAGCATATGTTGCTTAAAACAAAATGTACTTCCTGGCACACAGTGTAGCAAACCCAGATGTTAGGCCTCAGAGTGACCGCCATAGAGTAAGCAATGTTTAAGCAGAAAACTAAGTTAAAACTTAAGCAAATAGCAAGGGTGACAGAAATACACCTCCATGTATAGAACATGGCTTGTGAAGACTGGGAAGCCAGAAAAGACCTGAAGGCCTCCCTGAATGGAAGACTTTCAATATCACTGGAAAAAAAGGAAGTAAGATCGAAGAGTAAATATTAGCAGTAAATAGTAGTTAAATCTTGTAAGCCACAGTAAATATATTGATAAATGAAAGATGAATGCGAATTCATTGAGTGCTGTTAACAAAGAGAGTCATACATTCATGCGTTTAGAAAAAGATGTCTGTGACCAGTGGAAAAAGCAGTCCTGAAGAAGTGGAGAGTGAATGAGACACTGTAGTCGTAATCTAATCAAAAGATGAAATTGATAGATGACGGTGGATAGGTTACTGTGAGTTCTGTTGGATTCTTGATCTCCAAAGGAGAAGCATTCACACTGGGATCAAAAAGACTTGGCATTGCTCACTCAGAGCTTCATGCAATGAAAAGTTTAAAAGTTTCATAAAATGAAAAGTTTATTAAAGGAAAAAGTGATAGAGAAAGCTTCCAGCATAGACACTGGAAGGGGAATAGAAGAGTACTTCCAGAAACTAGCTTAGGCATGGCGTTTTATATTTTTTCAGTTGGTTAGTAACAGTAGTTCAAAACAATATTTTAAGGTGATAAAGGTCTTACCAGACCTACACCCACAACATACATCTTTAGATAACATAGGTACAAAGTTAAGAAGGAGAAACATGTCCTCCAGCAAGATACATTGTTGTTATAAACATTAGCGTTGGGTTTCAAGAACATCTTAGGCAAAACAGGTTATTGTCATAGGTGTGGCAATCAAGGTGAAAGCACCTTGGCTAAAAATGTTTGTTCCTCCCTCTCGTTCTCCTTAAAACAGGCTGGCCTCCTTACCTAGTCTGCCTATTCACCCCTTTCAAAATGGCATGAATTATGAAATGGAAGTGAGAGCAGGGTGGATTAATTCAGGAGTTGTTTGGAGCTAATATAAAACAAGCCATGGTAGTTAATTGGCTAAGTGTGTTTCTAGGAGAAGATATAAAAATAGTCACCCAAGATGTGATTACCATGGATTATTGGGTGGTAGTTATTGACATTTTTAATGTTTCAGGGGGGATGCATCAGGTTTGAAAAGGAAATTACCATTGAGAAGTATGTGATATGCAAACCCATGTGATACGAGGTGGTTATCAGTGTGTGGGCTCAGGAGAGAGATCTGGATGTACACTACAGTGCTTTTGTCTGTCTTCATGTAAATAGTGGCAGAAGGCTTTACATTTTATATAGGGTGAGCAGCCTGTGAAGAGAATATGAAACACAACTTATAGACATGATCAATAGAAGGAGGTTACAGAAAGTAGGTGAGATAGCTGATTGGAAAAGCTGGGGTCAGCCAGGAAGTCGGTTGTCCCTGAAGCCAAGGGAGAAGATTGCTCTGTGACAGTGGAGTGATTAGGGGAGATAAGTGACGACCCTGGTGAAAGGACTTCTGTGAAATGTTGGGGCCAGGGAGGGACTGCACTCTGCACCCAAACGTGGAACATGTGCACACAGAGGCACCAGGTGCTGTAGAGATGAGTGAGTGTGGAATGGAATGCCGTATAGAAAAGAGTTCTCTCAATTTTTTTCCCCTTTCTTTTCTTTCAAGAATGTGATTGTACTGAATCTATTTAAAACCTGATTGAAAGGACTGACATAAAAGGAAAGAGAAAAAGTGAAAATTAAAAGAATGGGGCATAATAAATGATTGTCTGCATTGAAACACTTGTAACCTACTTTTCAGCCAGCACGATTGGCACTGCATAGCATACAGTGTGTAAATACAGAGGTTCTTATAAGAAAGGCTTAACAGTTAAATGTATTTGTCTTTCTAAAACTCCCATAGAAATGTCCTAAGGCAAAAAGAGTCAAATTATTTTATATATGCAATCTTGAGATATAGAAGTATGAAATAAATTGTAAAATGAGAATAGTAAAGAATTGTGTTGTCAGCCTTCAATGGAGTAGCATAAAGAAACAAAACATATAGTTTTTGGCTGTAATTAAAATTTCATGACATCCAGTTGGGAACTGAAACAACTAAGACATTGTAGAGGTTTTTTTTTTTTTTTTTTTTTTTTAAGTCCAAAACCTCACAGGTATCCTCAAAGTTTCCAGAGGAGATAGACTATTTCTTAACCAGAGAATATAATTTTCAACAGGAGCACTGGGACCAAGTCTGCAGCTTGCTGATAAGAAGGACAATGAGTACAGTGCAGCTGAAAGTGGTTCTGGGGAATATGAACTACTTGCATTGAACACAATGTAAAATCTCAGACTATGTCAGCACATCATAAGAAAATCATTTCAGAATGTATATGCAGAAGAATTTAGGAAATAAGGTTGATGTAATTGGTGAACTAACAAAATTCAGGAATGTAGAATAAGGTTCAAGTATCTTAAAGTCATGCCTCTATTGTCCAGTTATTGCCATTGGTATGAAATAGCTTGAAGCAATAATGTGGTGTGAAATTGGAAATGACATCAAGTCTTTCCTTTTTATAAGGTAAATATACTCAGGTATATTTAAACAACTTGAGGAGTGAGTTCCTGGGAAAAGTAAGATGTTCAGGTTAAACACAAGATGGTGTTGTCAAAATCATTCTGGGGTTAAAATGCAAAATTGCTCAGCCCGTATGTGATCTACATTTACTCACAGCTTCCTTGATGGAGGTAGAAAAGAGTTCTCTCAATTTTTCCCCTTTTCTTTCAAGAATGTGATTGTACTGAATCTATTTAAAACCTGATTGAAAGGACTGACATAAAAGGAAAGAGAAAAAGTGAAAATTAAAAGAATGGGGCATAATAAATGATTGTCTGCATTGAAACACTTGTAACCTACTTTTCAGCCAGCACGATTGGCACTGCATAGCATACAGTGTGTAAATACAGAGGTTCTTATAAGAAAGGCTTAACAGTTAAATGTATTTGTCTTTCTAAAACTCCCATAGAAATGTCCTAAGGCAAAAAGAGTCAAATTATTTTATATATGCAATCTTGAGATATAGAAGTATGAAATAAATTGTAAAATGAGAATAGTAAAGAATTGTGTTGTCAGCCTTCAATGGAGTAGCATAAAGAAACAAAACATATAGTTTTTGGCTGTAATTAAAATTTCATGACATCCAGTTGGGAACTGAAACAACTAAGACATTGTAGAGGTTTTTTTTTTTTTTTTTTTTTTAAGTCCAAAACCTCACAGGTATCCTCAAAGTTTCCAGAGGAGATAGACTATTTCTTAACCAGAGAATATAATTTTCAACAGGAGCACTGGGACCAAGTCTGCAGCTTGCTGATAAGAAGGACAATGAGTACAGTGCAGCTGAAAGTGGTTCTGGGGAATATGAACTACTTGCATTGAACACAATGTAAAATCTCAGACTATGTCAGCACATCATAAGAAAATCATTTCAGAATGTATATGCAGAAGAATTTAGGAAATAAGGTTGATGTAATTGGTGAACTAACAAAATTCAGGAATGTAGAATAAGGTTCAAGTATCTTAAAGTCATGCCTCTATTGTCCAGTTATTGCCATTGGTATGAAATAGCTTGAAGCAATAATGTGGTGTGAAATTGGAAATGACATCAAGTCTTTCCTTTTTATAAGGTAAATATACTCAGGTATATTTAAACAACTTGAGGAGTGAGTTCCTGGGAAAAGTAAGATGTTCAGGTTAAACACAAGATGGTGTTGTCAAAATCATTCTGGGGTTAAAATGCAAAATTGCTCAGCCCGTATGTGATCTACATTTACTCACAGCTTCCTTGATGGAGGTGAAACTAACCTTTGCCCGACTCTACCGTTAGACAGACATGCTTTAACTAAGTCCCAGAAACTTAACCTGGATCACTATGTTGCTAAAGTGTAGACAGTTGCAGAGATGAGTGAAGGAAGGTGTCTAGTTACTATTTATTATCAGGAGAAAATCTCTTCTCATTCCTCTTTTGAACTTGTGTTCAAATTTATGTACCTACATGAAATGAGACACTCTTTTATATCTGAAACTGATGGTTTCAAGAGCTAGCTTGTGAACACAGATTTACAAATTTTACTTGTCAAATTATGTCATCTGGATCGATGGGGTAAGAACCTATAAAATTTCTCTTTCTCACAGACTTGAAGATGCTGACAAAGCTTGACAATATCAACATTTTCAACTATCTGAAAATTAACCAAAGGTTTTTGATAACCTGGGGAATATTTTTTTTTTTTCAAGAAGGACGCCTGAATCATGGTTTAAAAAAAAAAAAAAGAGAGTTTTGCTGCATTTTAATGTCATTTATTTCCATCCCTTCCTCCAGTAAAATGGTATCCTTATAAATAAGTTCTCTCTAATAGTGGTGAAAACTAGGGATTTAGTTGGTTTCTCTCTGGAACCTATAGAGGCTGAAAGGCAGTGGGATGACAATGCAAAGAACTGAAAGAAAAACAACTAGTCAACAAGGAATTCTGTGTCCCGCATAACAGCTTTTAAAAATGAAGGAAATATGAGGACATTATTATATAGAATTCAGGAAAATGCAGCCATTCCCACATAAAACCAAGAGAACTTGTCACTAGCACACCTGCCCTATAGGAAACACTGAAAACAGCCCTTTGAACAGAAATAAAGGGCACCAGAAAGTGACACAGACAGTGGGCTTTCTTCATGGCTTAAAGAATATGCCTGCAGTGCAGGAGACCTGGATTTGATCCCTGGGTCAGGAAAATCCCTTGGAGAAAGGAATGGCAGCCTGGAGAGTTCCATGGACAGAGGAGCCTGGCCGACTACAATCCATGGGGTTGCAAAGAATCTGACACGATCGAGTGACTAACACTTTCAGTAACTCAAGTCCGCATGAAGAGGGAAAGAGCAGTTATGAACGAGGCTGCACATGTCAAGGTATTTTTCCTCTTTTCTTATTTAAAATACAACTGAACAAAACAGTAATTATAAAACTGTGATGATGCAGGTATGATGTACATGGATATAATTTGTGAAGCAATAGCATCACAAAGAAAGGTGAGGAAACAGAGTTATGTCATTGAATTTTTGTAAACCACTGAGATGTATTTGGCATTAACCCAAACTGGATTGTTGTAAATTAAAATGTTAGGTGTAAACCCAAAGTAACCAGTTAAAAATAAACTAAAAAATTATAATAAAATAAAAATGAGAATATTAAATTGGCATACTAGAAAACATTTAGCACACAAGTAGGTGGTAATAGAGGAATCCCAAGATAGAGAACAAATGGAAAACAAATGCAAAATGGCAAATATAAGTGCCACCTGATCAGTGATTATGTTAAATGCAGATGAAAAAAAAAACTGCATCAAAAGACAGAGGCAGGCTGATGGATTTTAAAAACTGACTTTATCATGTGTTTAAAAGAGACACCTTTTAGTTTCAAAGACACAACAGAAAGAATAGAGAGGAAAAAGAAACTTCACGGATGAGAACACCAGAACTGGAAGTGGCCACGGTGGTACCCGCCTTAGTAGACTGGACCCTGAGACCAAAACTGTAGACAAGGATGGAAATTTTGTAAGGGTGAAAGAGTTACTCTGTCAAGGAGACATCACAGTTAAAAGCACAGGCAGTGCTGAAGGAAATTATAGCTACAAACAGATGTATTACAAATTAGGGGGGCTTCCCTGGTGGTCCAGTGGTTAGAGAGTCCACCTTGCAGTGTAAGGGGCACCAGTTCGATCCCTGGCCTGGGAAGATCCCATGTGCCATGGAGCAGCTGGACTGTTGTGTCCAATTGGGAGCTGGCACTCTGGAGCGCGTGTGCCCAGAACCAGTGCTTTGCAATGAGAGAGGCCATTGCAATGGGAGGCCCACACAGGCCAAAGAATAAAGTAGGATGAAAATGAATAAATAAAAAAAACAATAAAAGAGATCAAAATTTAAAAACAAAAATTAGACGTGATTTCAAGTTGATAACCTACTCTACCACCTTAAGAACCTAGGAAAACAAAAACTGAAACCAAAGCAAGAATAAAGAAGAGTTAGAAATGAGAATATGCAGGCCCTAGCCCCAACTCAGGGAGTCAGAACCTCTAGATGGGCCCAGCAAAGCCTCCAGATGGTTCTGCTTGTCAATCCCATGTGACAAGCTCTGCTCTCAAGTGACAGTTTGCTGTTAGCTACAGCAGACATAAGTGTATTCCACCTTAGCACAGTGAATTGGGCAATGGTGGTTTGAAGTTTTTAATTTATAAATGAGGCTAGGGCTCTGTGGTCTTGTGATGTGCCCAGATGGAGAAACTGGGGTTTGGTGAACTCTGTGTCTGCTGGACCATTGTCCTGGGTGCTCTTAAGTCAAAGGCTGCTAGTGAGATGCAGAGCGGTTCTCACTGTCCAGCATACCCAGCAGCTAGAAGCTGCATGTTTTCATTTCAGAAAAAACCAAATGCAAAAAATGGCAAATATAAGTGCCACCTGATCAGTGATTATGTTAAATGCAGATGAAAAAAAAAACTGCATCAAAAGACAGAGGCAGGCTGATGGATTTTAAAAACTGACTTTATCATGTGTTTAAAAGAGACACCTTTTAGTTTCAAAGACACAACAGAAAGAATAGAGAGGAAAAAGAAACTTCACGGATGAGAACACCAGAACTGGAAGTGGCCACGGTGGTACCCGCCTTAGTAGACTGGACCCTGAGACCAAAACTGTAGACAAGGATGGAAATTTTGTAAGGGTGAAAGAGTTACTCTGTCAAGGAGACATCACAGTTAAAAGCACAGGCAGTGCTGAAGGAAATTATAGCTACAAACAGATGTATTACAAATTAGGGGGGCTTCCCTGGTGGTCCAGTGGTTAGAGAGTCCACCTTGCAGTGTAAGGGGCACCAGTTCGATCCCTGGCCTGGGAAGATCCCATGTGCCATGGAGCAGCTGGACTGTTGTGTCCAATTGGGAGCTGGCACTCTGGAGCGCGTGTGCCCAGAACCAGTGCTTTGCAATGAGAGAGGCCATTGCAATGGGAGGCCCACACAGGCCAAAGAATAAAGTAGGATGAAAATGAATAAATAAAAAAAACAATAAAAGAGATCAAAATTTAAAAACAAAAATTAGACGTGATTTCAAGTTGATAACCTACTCTACCACCTTAAGAACCTAGGAAAACAAAAACTGAAACCAAAGCAAGAATAAAGAAGAGTTAGAAATGAGAATATGCAGGCCCTAGCCCCAACTCAGGGAGTCAGAACCTCTAGATGGGCCCAGCAAAGCCTCCAGATGGTTCTGCTTGTCAATCCCATGTGACAAGCTCTGCTCTCAAGTGACAGTTTGCTGTTAGCTACAGCAGACATAAGTGTATTCCACCTTAGCACAGTGAATTGGGCAATGGTGGTTTGAAGTTTTTAATTTATAAATGAGGCTAGGGCTCTGTGGTCTTGTGATGTGCCCAGATGGAGAAACTGGGGTTTGGTGAACTCTGTGTCTGCTGGACCATTGTCCTGGGTGCTCTTAAGTCAAAGGCTGCTAGTGAGATGCAGAGCGGTTCTCACTGAGTCCAGCATACCCCAGCACGCGCTAGAAGCTGCATGTTTTCTAGTTTATTCTATTAATTCTGTATCTGTTAGTCTTTGTCTAGTAAGTCTGTTTCCTCAGAAAAAGATCAGATAAATGATAGATCCATAGACAGATACCCACTGAGTATTAAAGTACTACATATGAGGTACTGAATTTTGATTAGAAACTGCAAATTATCTAAATAATTTTCCACTTTTGTTATTTCTTGTGATTTCTGTATTAACATAGTGACCTACTTGGTGTAAAAAACAAAAAAAAAACAGGGGCTTCCCTGGTGGTCCAGTGGATAAAGAGTTTGCCTTGTAGTGCAAGGGGTACCAGTTTGATCCCTGGCACAGGGAGATCCCACATGCCATGGAGCGGCTGGACCAGTGTGTCCAGTTACGAGCTAGTGCTCTGGAGCGCATATGCCCAGAACTGGTGCTCTTCAATAAGAGAGGTCACTGTGATGGGTGGCCCACACAGGCCAAAGAATTAACATGGATGAAAATAAATAAATGAAGGACCAATAAAAGAGGCCAAAATTTAAAAAAAAAAAAAAAAAAAAAACAGTTAAAAAAAACACCTCAGTTGCTTAAAAATACACAGTTTTTTTTCTCTCAAGGCATGTTTCTGATGAAGGTTATTCAGGCTGTAAGTTTCCTCCTCTGGTTAAAGGCAACTGCTCTAAAAATTCTTAGCAACTTCCAGGTTAGACAGAAGGAAGGAGAAATGCCTATATATGTATCTCTTTATCAGTGACCTAACCGAGAAAGAGTGGTCTATATTTCTCAAGCTTTGCACAGGGGTTAGCACAGAATGAGATGTGTCTCCAGCCGTGAGTCTTGTCAATCCCATGTGACAAGCTCTGCTCTCAAGTGACAGTTTGCTGTTAGCTACAGCAGACATAAGTGTATTCCACCTTAGCACAGTGAATTGGGCAATGGTGGTTTGAAGTTTTTAATTTATAAATGAGGCTAGGGCTCTGTGGTCTTGTGATGTGCCCAGATGGAGAAACTGGGGTTTGGTGAACTCTGTGTCTGCTGGACCATTGTCCTGGGTGCTCTTAAGTCAAAGGCTGCTAGTGAGATGCAGAGCGGTTCTCACTGAGTCCAGCATACCCCAGCACGCGCTAGAAGCTGCATGTTTTCTAGTTTATTCTATTAATTCTGTATCTGTTAGTCTTTGTCTAGTAAGTCTGTTTCCTCAGAAAAAGATCAGATAAATGATAGATCCATAGACAGATACCCACTGAGTATTAAAGTACTACATATGAGGTACTGAATTTTGATTAGAAACTGCAAATTATCTAAATAATTTTCCACTTTTGTTATTTCTTGTGATTTCTGTATTAACATAGTGACCTACTTGGTGTAAAAAAAAAAAAACAGGGGCTTCCCTGGTGGTCCAGTGGATAAAGAGTTTGCCTTGTAGTGCAAGGGGTACCAGTTTGATCCCTGGCACAGGGAGATCCCACATGCCATGGAGCGGCTGGACCAGTGTGTCCAGTTACGAGCTAGTGCTCTGGAGCGCATATGCCCAGAACTGGTGCTCTTCAATAAGAGAGGTCACTGTGATGGGTGGCCCACACAGGCCAAAGAATTAACATGGATGAAAATAAATAAATGAAGGACCAATAAAAGAGGCCAAAATTTAAAAAAAAAAAAAAAAAAAAACAGTTAAAAAACACCTCAGTTGCTTAAAAATACACAGTTTTTTTTCTCTCAAGGCATGTTTCTGATGAAGGTTATTCAGGCTGTAAGTTTCCTCCTCTGGTTAAAGGCAACTGCTCTAAAAATTCTTAGCAACTTCCAGGTTAGACAGAAGGAAGGAGAAATGCCTATATATGTATCTCTTTATCAGTGACCTAACCGAGAAAGAGTGGTCATATCCATTCTGCTGCAATTCCTCTAGCAAGAATTTTGTCACAGGGCCATGTCCTATTGCCACATGGACCATGAGATGTGGTCTCCAGCCGTGGATGTATCCTGCGCTCAGACTCAGGCAGACAGATGGTAGTGGAGATGTAGCCGTTGCTAGCATGGTTTCTATGTCTTAGGTTCTAATTTTACCTCTCAGAAGTCTAAGCATGTTCAAATATTTACTAAATATTACACACCTCTGAAAAATGTTCAGATAATTATAGTAAAAGTAGATGTGTGTATCATAAGTATGAAAATCATTATTTCCAAACATTTTGCTGAAGTATAGATGACTTCTAAAATAGTATGTGTTTGATGAGATCAGTTCTAATTGAGAAAAACAAGAAATAAGGGAAAGAGGTTCAGAAAAGAGATATGGCCATATAAAATAAGATGGAGGCTATTCCAACAAGGAAATTTGCACTAAAATAATTTCAGTTTTAGAGAAATAGCATTGCATCATTACATACGTAAGTTTGTATGTGTTAGTTGCTCAGTCATGTCTGACTCTACAACCCCATGGACTGTGGCCTGCCAGGCTCCTCTGTCCCTTGGACAGCAAGGAGATCAAAACAGTCAATCCTAATGGAAATCAACCCTGAATATTCTTTGAAGGACTAATGCTGAAGCTCCAATATTTTGGACATCTGATACAAAGAGGTAACTCATTGGAAAAGACCCTGATGCTAGAAAAAGTTGAAGGCAAAAGGAGAAGGAGACAACAGATGAGACCGGGTTCAATATTGGGGCCCAGAACTGGTGCTCTTCAATAAGAGAGGTCACTGTGATGGGTGGCCCACACAGGCCAAAGAATTAACATGGATGAAAATAAATAAATGAAGGACCAATAAAAGAGGCCAAAATTTAAAAAAAAAAAAAAAAAAAAAACAGTTAAAAAAAACACCTCAGTTGCTTAAAAATACACAGTTTTTTTTCTCTCAAGGCATGTTTCTGATGAAGGTTATTCAGGCTGTAAGTTTCCTCCTCTGGTTAAAGGCAACTGCTCTAAAAATTCTTAGCAACTTCCAGGTTAGACAGAAGGAAGGAGAAATGCCTATATATGTATCTCTTTATCAGTGACCTAACCGAGAAAGAGTGGTCATATCCATTCTGCTGCAATTCCTCTAGCAAGAATTTTGTCACAGGGCCATGTCCTATTGCCACATGGACCATGAGATGTGGTCTCCAGCCGTGGATGTATCCTGCGCTCAGACTCAGGCAGACAGATGGTAGTGGAGATGTAGCCGTTGCTAGCATGGTTTCTATGTCTTAGGTTCTAATTTTACCTCTCAGAAGTCTAAGCATGTTCAAATATTTACTAAATATTACACACCTCTGAAAAATGTTCAGATAATTATAGTAAAAGTAGATGTGTGTATCATAAGTATGAAAATCATTATTTCCAAACATTTTGCTGAAGTATAGATGACTTCTAAAATAGTATGTGTTTGATGAGATCAGTTCTAATTGAGAAAAACAAGAAATAAGGGAAAGAGGTTCAGAAAAGAGATATGGCCGTATAAAATAAGATGGAGGCTATTCCAACAAGGAAATTTGCACTAAAATAATTTCAGTTTTAGAGAAATAGCATTGCATCATTACATACGTAAGTTTGTATGTGTTAGTTGCTCAGTCATGTCTGACTCTACAACCCCATGGACTGTGGCCTGCCAGGCTCCTCTGTCCCTTGGACAGCAAGGAGATCAAAACAGTCAATCCTAATGGAAATCAACCCTGAATATTCTTTGGAAGGACTAATGCTGAAGCTCCAATATTTTGGACATCTGATACAAAGAGGTAACTCATTGGAAAAGACCCTGATGCTAGAAAAAGTTGAAGGCAAAAGGAGAAGGAGACAACAGATGAGATGGTTGGATGCTATTACTGACTCAAGGGACATGGTCTGAACAATCTCAGGGAGATGGTGAATGACAGGGAAGCCTGGCATGCTGCAGTTTATGGGGTTGCAAATAATTGGACATGACTTAGTGTCTGAACAACAGCAACAAGGTTCCTCTGTGTTTGAGATTCTCCAGCCAAGAATACTAGAGTGGTTGTCATTTCCTTCTCCAGGGGATCTTCGTGACCCAGAGATCAAACCCAGGTCTCTTGCATTGTAGACAGATAGATCCCCATCTGAGCCACCAGTTTCAAATTCATGTCTGCAACACCAGTATTTTTTTTTTAAATAACCTATTGAGAAGAACACTAAGGCCAACTGAATTGGGCTATTAAACCAGTCATAATTTGTAGATATCCTGCCTCATTGTAAATATATAGCAGTAAGTGCCAAAATGAGATTACACAGATAACACTGCATTGAATAAGCATTTATTAAGTAGTTACCACTTATAGTTCAGATTACTGAGACACACAGATGGTTAAGATGTAGTCTGTCTGTTTTGAATCTCAATTCTCTAAGGCAGATAAAGAATGTACAAAATACAAATCATGAACCCAGATAAACAGTACAAAGTCTGAGAAGAAAGGCTCAAAGCATGAGCATTAAAACAAGTGCCAGAAATTTTTGATAAAAAACAAACAAACAAAAAAAACCCTCACTAATCTAATTTAAATGAAGCATGGGCCCCAGGAGGAAAGCAGTGGACCATTGATTTGGAAATGTATGTTGTACTTAGGAGTGCCTTGAATTTTTGTCTGAAGAATACATAACGTTATTTCTTAAACATTAAGGCATATGAGAATTTTCAAGGAGCAGAGTAACATGAACAAGGTTGTGTTACAGGTTATATTCAGTGGAAAATATTTATGGGAACTGTGCATGCAGAAACCACATGCAGAACAGTTGCAGTTTTCCGAAGAAAAATGAATCTAGAAATGGACAGGTGGAGATAGATCTTAATGTGAATGCTGGAGTGCAGATGGAACCACCGAGCTACCTTTCCAAGGAGATGATGAACATGGTGGAAAGAAGGAAGACAGAGATTCAGTGACCTTTCATTAGAATGAATCTGTTAAACCATAGGTGGACATAAAGAAAAACAGTATGATTTTTGGAAGTGAGTTTTGGACTTGGGAGTGGTAAAACTGCATATCTTAATGTCAGAAATGTGAAGCCAAAGATGAGCAGAAAGGTAAATGATAGAGGTGGAAACTAGGAAGGAAATAACTGCAGAGTCCCTGGAATAGGAGGAGGAGGCTGGACGGTGGGCTGGGGCTGCCCATACAGGGAGAGGTGAGGAAGGCACAGACACAGTAGCAGCTGCTCAGAGTGAGGAATGAGGAAGGGCTAACACCAGTATTTTTTTTTTAAATAACCTATTGAGAAGAACACTAAGGCCAACTGAATTGGGCTATTAAACCAGTCATAATTTGTAGATATCCTGCCTCATTGTAAATATATAGCAGTAAGTGCCAAAATGAGATTACACAGATAACACTGCATTGAATAAGCATTTATTAAGTAGTTACCACTTATAGTTCAGATTACTGAGACACACAGATGGTTAAGATGTAGTCTGTCTGTTTTGAATCTCAATTCTCTAAGGCAGATAAAGAATGTACAAAATACAAATCATGAACCCAGATAAACAGTACAAAGTCTGAGAAGAAAGGCTCAAAGCATGAGCATTAAAACAAGTGCCAGAAATTTTTGATAAAAAACAAACAAACAAAAAAAACCCTCACTAATCTAATTTAAATGAAGCATGGGCCCCAGGAGGAAAGCAGTGGACCATTGATTTGGAAATGTATGTTGTACTTAGGAGTGCCTTGAATTTTTGTCTGAAGAATACATAACGTTATTTCTTAAACATTAAGGCATATGAGAATTTTCAAGGAGCAGAGTAACATGAACAAGGTTGTGTTACAGGTTATATTCAGTGGAAAATATTTATGGGAACTGTGCATGCAGAAACCACATGCAGAACAGTTGCAGTTTTCCGAAGAAAAATGAATCTAGAAATGGACAGGTGGAGATAGATCTTAATGTGAATGCTGGAGTGCAGATGGAACCACCGAGCTACCTTTCCAAGGAGATGATGAACATGGTGGAAAGAAGGAAGACAGAGATTCAGTGACCTTTCATTAGAATGAATCTGTTAAACCATAGGTGGACATAAAGAAAAACAGTATGATTTTTGGAAGTGAGTTTTGGACTTGGGAGTGGTAAAACTGCATATCTTAATGTCAGAAATGTGAAGCCAAAGATGAGCAGAAAGGTAAATGATAGAGGTGGAAACTAGGAAGGAAATAACTGCAGAGTCCCTGGAAGAGGAGGAGGAGGCTGGACGGTGGGCTGGGGCTGCCCATACAGGGAGAGGTGAGGAAGGCACAGACACAGTAGCAGCTGCTCAGAGTGAGGAATGAGGAAGGGCTGGGAGGTAGGAGAGAAGGAAGACTTAACAGCAAAAGAGACAGAACGGGGATCAGAGGCAGAGGAGAACCAGAGCACTGCAGTGTTAGAGAAGAAGGGAAAAGTCTCTGAAAAGGGAAGGTAATCAGAGTGGGCACCTCCAGTGTCATGGGGCTAGAGACTGAGCAGAACTTGTGATAATTACCCCCTGCTGTTGTGAAGAGAAGGATCTCCATGTAGATATATGGGTGGGAATTGGTCCATCATTCTGCCCTTCATGAATGCTGGTGAGGCAGGTGAGCCAAATGCAGATGAAGCATTTAAGAGTAAGTCAATTCAAGAAAAAAAGAAAAATGTTATTTGAGGGAAAAATCAGGATTGATGGACGTTGTTGTTGTTCAGTCACTCGATTGTGTCTGTCTCTTTGTGACCCATGGATTGCAGCATACTAGGATGTCAAAGCCTTCATTTTTTCCCTTTAAAATAGAGTATCTTAACAAAATCTTAACAGAAAATGATAATATTCTCTTGAATATATATATTTCAGTATACTAGAAAGGTTCTTAGGTAAAAGATGCAAGACAATTGAGGACATGGGTCTGCAGATTGAAGTCAGCAAAGGGGATAACTAAGGCTCTGCATTCAAAAAATGAAGGAGAATTTGAGGATGAAAATTTAGAGGAAGGAGAGAAAGAATGGGCAGATGTGTTAAAGCAGCCAAGCGGAGTTCTGCAGTGCGCATGAAGCTGCAGAAATTACATCGCTACTAATTTCCAAGAAAATGAATCTAGAAATGGACAGGTGGAGATAGATCTTAATGTGAATGCTGGAGTGCAGATGGAACCACCGAGCTACCTTTCCAAGGAGATGATGAACATGGTGGAAAGAAGGAAGACAGAGATTCAGTGACCTTTCATTAGAATGAATCTGTTAAACCATAGGTGGACATAAAGAAAAACAGTATGATTTTTGGAAGTGAGTTTTGGACTTGGGAGTGGTAAAACTGCATATCTTAATGTCAGAAATGTGAAGCCAAAGATGAGCAGAAAGGTAAATGATAGAGGTGGAAACTAGGAAGGAAATAACTGCAGAGTCCCTGGAAGAGGAGGAGGAGGCTGGACGGTGGGCTGGGGCTGCCCATACAGGGAGAGGTGAGGAAGGCACAGACACAGTAGCAGCTGCTCAGAGTGAGGAATGAGGAAGGGCTGGGAGGTAGGAGAGAAGGAAGACTTAACAGCAAAAGAGACAGAACGGGGATCAGAGGCAGAGGAGAACCAGAGCACTGCAGTGTTAGAGAAGAAGGGAAAAGTCTCTGAAAAGGGAAGGTAATCAGAGTGGGCACCTCCAGTGTCATGGGGCTAGAGACTGAGCAGAACTTGTGATAATTACCCCCTGCTGTTGTGAAGAGAAGGATCTCCATGTAGATATATGGGTGGGAATTGGTCCATCATTCTGCCCTTCATGAATGCTGGTGAGGCAGGTGAGCCAAATGCAGATGAAGCATTTAAGAGTAAGTCAATTCAAGAAAAAAAGAAAAATGTTATTTGAGGGAAAAATCAGGATTGATGGACGTTGTTGTTGTTCAGTCACTCGATTGTGTCTGTCTCTTTGTGACCCATGGATTGCAGCATACTAGGATGTCAAAGCCTTCATTTTTTCCCTTTAAAATAGAGTATCTTAACAAAATCTTAACAGAAAATGATAATATTCTCTTGAATATATATATTTCAGTATACTAGAAAGGTTCTTAGGTAAAAGATGCAAGACAATTGAGGACATGGGTCTGCAGATTGAAGTCAGCAAAGGGGATAACTAAGGCTCTGCATTCAAAAAATGAAGGAGAATTTGAGGATGAAAATTTAGAGGAAGGAGAGAAAGAATGGGCAGATGTGTTAAAGCAGCCAAGCGGGAGTTCTGCAGTGCGCATGAAGCTGCAGACAATTATCATCGCTACTTCTGTTGCTTTGAGGACTCCTATTCACGCCTCGCCCTCCAGTCCAGAACAGCACACACCACTTCCCTGCCTGAAGTCAAGAGCACTCATTGCCCCAGATTAGTGGAATACACAGCATTGAGATACCGTGATATGCACTATTTAAGAAGATGCTTGGGCTTATTAAGAGACCATGTGAATATGGGTATCAAATGAACCTCTTGGGTGTCCGATGGCTAGAAATGGGACACCCATTCACATCCTCCATGTGAGGTTGGTTCCCTTCCAACCTCACATGGAGGTCAAGGATGAAGAGACCCAGTTTATGCTATGAATTTCCACTTTATAGACACTAGTGAATGCAACTGAAAATTAGTCTCTGGGACCTAGGAATATCAGAATTGTGGGGAGGGTGAGAAAACTGATAGCAAATGATATATAGGGCAGTTGGACCTATTGAGGTGGTGAACGACATGAAACAGTGTTCAACTCAGTTTTCTGCTCAAGAGAAACAATTTATTTTTCATTGTAAAGCTGTGAATTAAAAGATAGCCTACTGGCTTAAAATTCTGAAGCTGTTGGCTACTTTTAACATATTATCAAGGTATTTGCCTGGTGTGAGTCCCAAATAATAAGCTCTGTGTAGAGAACAATATTATTAAAAGTCTCATTTTGGAGCTTCCCTGATGGTTCAGTGGGTAAAGAGTCCACCTTTCAATGCAAGGGGCATGGGTTCAATCCCTGGCCCTGGAAGATCCCATGTGCCATGGAGTGGCTGGACCATTGTTTCCAATTATGAGCCAGCGCTCTGGAGCACATATGCCCAGAACTGGTGCTCTGCAACGAGAGAGGCCACTACAACGGGAGGCCCACACAGGCCAAAGAATAAAGATGGATGAAAATAAATAAGTAAAAAACAATAAAAAAGAGGCCAAAAAATTTTAAAAAGTCTCATTTTGCTGATAAATAGCATCAATCCCACAGATTAAGCCACTCACCCCACGTCACTCTACTTTGTAAGTGACAAGGGCAGGACTCTCTCTCACACTGCAAGAGCCTTGCTTTTGGATTCTCATCTAAATGTGCTATAGTCTAAACTATGGAATCCATAGTCTGTAAGTTCAAAAACTACATTCAAAAATTAATTCAGCTTTCACAATTACTATCTACTCCTCTTTCCTATAAGTTGAATCGATGGTAATACTTTACAAGTCCATGTGTCATAAAGAATTACTGTTTTGTTCTTCATGCTATTCAATAAGATATTTAGGAGTGAGGGTAGATGATACACCATGACTTTTCATGGTTACTGTTTTATGTATTACCTTTAACACATTCAACATAAAAATTTAAGTTTTATGTATAGTCTGCCTTACAAACCAGCATGGAATTTTGTGATAATCTGTTTTCTGTGAAGTAGTTTGTCTTCACTTTCTTGTGAACTTCAGAGTATTTAGGCTTTTTAAGATTGTTTTAAATCATTAAAACACAAAGAGTGAACCATACTTTCTACTGAAAGCCTATAAAACCCCCTGAGGAAATCTTTAAAAATTGGACAGATTAAGTTTATTTGAATTCTGTTTAGTATTCATCATATTTGCTCCTAAGCAGCAGAATAGCATAGATTAGGTTTCAAATCCCAGCCCTGTGTATTAACTGTGTGATCTTGGGCAAATTCCTTAACTTTGTACACTTGAGCTTCTTCATCTTAAATGGGGATGATAATTAATACTTATCTCTAAGGGTTCCTATGAGGATTCAATGAGTTAATTAACGCAAAACACTTGGAATAATGTCTGGTAATGAAAAGATAAATCAGTTGATCTAAACTTAACCAAAACTGACACAGAATTACCAGTAAAATAGACTTAGTGAGCGTATATATTCTGTATGTCAAAAATGGGTAGAGATGTGAAAAATAGTTTATAAAGTTAATATTGATGAAAACTAGTGTATCAGATGAAAAATAGATTGGTTGAGACTAATGATAAATTAGGCATTTCAGAATAAAAGATTAGTGAATTTGAGGATATGGCAATACAGACTATCTAAAATGAAACAGATGGTTAAAATATAAGTGAATGAAAATCCAAGAGAATTCCCTCAATAAAGAGGAAAACAATGAGTTGCTTAATACAAGTGTCATTGAAGTCTACAACAAAGAGAAGAGGGCAGAAAGAGTGTGTGAAAGTAAAATGATCCGGTACTTTAGGATTAATACAAAAGAAACACAAAGAAAGCATCAGAATCAGATTAATTAAAAATATGAAAAAAAAAAAGAAATAACAAAACACAGTAAGCTAAACTTTGTCAAAATTAAAGACTGCCTTACAAAAAACACTCTTAAGAAAGTGAAAAAGTGAGGAGCAGACTTTTAAAACCGTATCTTCTATAGAAAGTGTACCCAGCGTACATAACAGACTTACTTCAAAAGGAAGAAAATGAGGAAGATGAAGGAAGGAGATAAGGGAAAGAGGATGGCACAGAACCCACTAGAATGTGCACACCATGTATATCTGCAGACACTTCACTGAACATGGTCAACATTTGTCAGAATTAGTAAAGTGAGAATGAGGACTGTCATGAGAACCCACTGCATTCCCACCATCTCAAGTACGTATTTTTTTTAAAAAAAGGTAAAAAAGAAACATCACCTCATTAAATGCTGGAAGGGTGTAGAGAAGTAGTAACTCTCATACATTGCAAGTTTAACTGTAAAATGGTTCGGCCACTCTGGAAGACTATTAGCTTCTTATAAGGATGAACATGGCTCACTGTTAAGACCCAACAGTCCCACACCTATAAATTGATCTGAAAGAAAGGAAAATATGTGTCCACACAAAGACCTGTCATTTAATATGTAGAACAGTTTCATTTATTGTAGCATTTTTACAACCCAAACATTCATCCACTGGAAAATGGACAAATTATAATACATTCATACAACAGAACAAAACTCCATGATAAGAAAAGCACTACTGATATGTATGCAGTGACATGGGTGAATCTCCACCACTGTAAGTGAAAGAAGCCATCCACAAAAGCCTGTTGATCATATGACTTAATCTTACCAAGAGAAATCCCTAGTGTATCAGATGAAAAATAGAGGTAAAAAATTAGGCATTTCAGAATAAAAGATTAGTGAATTTGAGGATATGGCAATACAGACTATCTAAAATGAAACAGATGGTTAAAATATAAGTGAATGAAAATCCAAGAGAATTCCCTCAATAAAGAGGAAAACAATGAGTTGCTTAATACAAGTGTCATTGAAGTCTACAACAAAGAGAAGAGGGCAGAAAGAGTGTGTGAAAGTAAAATGATCCGGTACTTTAGGATTAATACAAAAGAAACACAAAGAAAGCATCAGAATCAGATTAATTAAAAATATGAAAAAAAAAATAACAAAACACAGTAAGCTAAACTTTGTCAAAATTAAAGACTGCCTTACAAAAAACACTCTTAAGAAAGTGAAAAAGTGAGGAGCAGACTTTTAAAACCGTATCTTCTATAGAAAGTGTACCCAGCGTACATAACAGACTTACTTCAAAAGGAAGAAAATGAGGAAGATGAAGGAAGGAGATAAGGGAAAGAGGATGGCACAGAACCCACTAGAATGTGCACACCATGTATATCTGCAGACACTTCACTGAACATGGTCAACATTTGTCAGAATTAGTAAAGTGAGAATGAGGACTGTCATGAGAACCCACTGCATTCCCACCATCTCAAGTACGTATTTTTTTTAAAAAAAGGTAAAAAAGAAACATCACCTCATTAAATGCTGGAAGGGTGTAGAGAAGTAGTAACTCTCATACATTGCAAGTTTAACTGTAAAATGGTTCGGCCACTCTGGAAGACTATTAGCTTCTTATAAGGATGAACATGGCTCACTGTTAAGACCCAACAGTCCCACACCTATAAATTGATCTGAAAGAAAGGAAAATATGTGTCCACACAAAGACCTGTCATTTAATATGTAGAACAGTTTCATTTATTGTAGCATTTTTACAACCCAAACATTCATCCACTGGAAAATGGACAAATTATAATACATTCATACAACAGAACAAAACTCCATGATAAGAAAAGCACTACTGATATGTATGCAGTGACATGGGTGAATCTCCACCACTGTAAGTGAAAGAAGCCATCCACAAAAGCCTGTTGATCATATGACTTAATCTCATGGCATTCTGGACAACACAGGACTACGGGGGCAGATATCAGCTCAGTGACTGAGATGAAAAGAGAGAGTAGGGATGAAGGGAGAGGGCTGGTGGTTAACCCCTGGGGTCACTCTTGGTGGTTACAGGACCAACCGCATACATTTGTCAAAACTCATCAGCATTTACAGCTGGATATGTTGAGTTTTGTTTTATGTAAAATCCGCCTTAGTAATCATACCTAAAGTCTGTGATCTTGGAATTATTTTCACATGACTATGTTTCTGAAGATTCAGGGGCCTCTCTGTCACAGATATCGCTTCACTTGCATCCTGGTGTTCCAAAGTGATGGAGGTGTGCATGGGCCTGGGAATGCTCGAGGAGGCACTGCCTGCTAGTGAACCTCTCAAGTACTTCTGAGTGGTTATTTTAAGCCATCTGCATCAGAATAAATTGAGATGCTCATTTAAAATGCAGACTCTCAGGCTTTTCTTTAGCATTTGAATGTCTAGTGGGTTCTAGAACTCTGCGTTTTGAACCAGCAACTCAGGTTATTGGATGATCATTTGCATTTGATAACCATCAAGCTTGGAGAAGGACAGAAGAAGTATCTGTCTATTCACATGTTTTAGTCACCACGTGGCCTCGAGACATAGGGAGGAGAGAATGACCTTGTGTGAGTCTAGTTCTCTGCCTCATGTGGGGTCCTGTCTCTGTGCTGACACTGACAAACTATGTGACTTTATTTCCTTGATTTCTCTTCTCTGTACTGCATCACTGCTGTTTATGGGGACCAAAAAAGGAGTCCCAAACATCTCCAGTAATTCTTTGGAACTCTACTGTTTAGTCTTGCTTATAATGCAAAAAGTCTCCCAACTCTGAAAACTAAATCACACAGGTGTTTTACTAGCTACAGAAAAATGAACTTAAAAATGTGTCATTATCTGGGTACATTAAGGCAGTATTGAAATTAATAATAGTAAATAATGTTTTTGTGTTTTCCACTAGTGGCTCAGCTGGTAAAAAATTTGCCTGCAATGCAGGAGACCTTGGTTCAATTCCTGGGTCAGGAAGATCCCCTGGAGAAAGGGATAGGCTGCCCACTCCAGTATTCTTGCCTAGAGAATTCCATGACCTGTCCCTGGGGTCGCAGAGAGTTGGACACAACTGAGCAACTTGACTTTCACTTTACACCCTTCCCAGATAGCTCAGCGGGTAAACAATCTGTATGCAGTGCAGGAAACAGGTGACAACAGGTTCAATCCCTGGGTCAGGATGGTCCCCTAAAGTAGGAAATGGCAACCCACTCTAGTATTCTTGTCAGGAGAATCCCATGGACAGAGGAGCCTGGCAGGCTATGGTCCACAAAGAGTCAGACACAACCAAAGTGACAACACATACCCCCTGCCTTTAAATTGCCAAATAGCCTTGGCAAATAACAGCCAAATAACCTTAATTTGAATTAACTTTAAATATTTCATTTTGGAAGGTGATGTTTCAGAGGATTGACAAATCCAGGAAGTCTTTAGAACACTTTATAATTTAGGTGTATTACAGGTTAACGTGAAGTAGTGACACCCAGCGGCCACTCAGCTAAAATGCAGAATTGCAGGAAAACACATCATGTAGACAAGAATGATTTTAACTGGAAACTGTGGTACAATTTCAAAGACAAATCAGACTGTTTATATTGTCTATTTCATGGAATAATTTGTCTAATACAGTCTGCTATTAACTGAACAAGTTTCATGCTCTCATTTTATCTTTTCTATTTCATACTGACATTTCAGCATAGTTTCTTGCAAAATCTAGCATACTCAGCCATTTGAAGTTCTGCTTTGTCTCCTGTACAACTTCTCCAATCTAACTCTCTCCTTCCCCTATAGAACATATCCTATTTGCTAGATGGTTGGGGCTGTTCACCTATGGAAGGCATGAGTTCCTTATCTATCAAAGAATTGATGAGCCTTCCACAGTCATGTGACTCCATCCGCTTTCCCTGCTTCTAGCTCCAGAGCACTAAAAGCAAGTAGGAGCTCTGAATTGAATATATCCCATTTAAACGTTTGTTTTCAACTACAGCTTTCAATAGATCCAATTAGTGCCTATGTAGATATTTTGCTTCACCTGTACGATGAACATAGATGAAATTATTACCCACCATTCAGTCTCTCTTCATAGAGAGAAACACTTTTCTATTCTTCACTTTCACAAGATGGTATACTTTGGGAGATTTTTTTTTCTCAGGTAGATAACAAGATGGGACTTGAAGAAAGAGTTATTGTTACAGAATCCCATTGACTCTTCTGTAAGAAAATGTCACAGACATACTCCCTAATGTCACAGGTTTGCTATAGAATATTCTGGTCACTATATAAAACCTTGGAAGTATGAAGAAAACCTTCAAAGGAGGTTAACCATTAGTCAGTATTAATTTGTAATCTATTGGAGCTTTTGTAAATATACCAGCTAAAATGCTGACAGATATTCTGACACTCAATAGAGACACTCATTTTTGAAATAGTTGGATTTGATTCAATTAACTATTTGGAAGTTGGGTTTAACTGTGTAGCATGAACTATATCTTTATTATTATTTTTTTAACCTTTATTTTTCTTTTAACTTTTACAGAGTTTTCTTGTTTACAGATATGTATGTTCCCAGATTAGTCATATGTGTATCCCCCCCTTCCCACCCCTCCCAGCCATCACACAGCACCCCTGAAGGATCCCCTTTTCTCACAGAGCAATGAATAGAGCTATTTTCTTCACTTATGATAGTACAGGCCTTCATGCTACTTCCCTCTGTTCCTTTCCCACAATGTCCATATGTCCACTGTCCATGTCTGTCTTTCCGTCGCTTCACTGCGTGTGCCATCATCACCATCCTACTAGATTCCATATATATGAGCTAGTATACTGTCTTTGTCCTTCTCTTTCTGACTGACTTCACTTTTGATAAGTTCTAGATCCAGCCACCTCACTAGGGCTGATTCTTCTGCATTTCTCTTTACAGCTGTGTAGTATTCCATTATATATATGTACCAGAGCTTTAGGATCCATTCGTTCTTCGATGGGCATCTAGGTTGCTTCCATGTTCTAGCTATTGTATAGAGACCTGCAGTGAACATTGGGGTACAGGTGCTTCTTTCAGATTTGATTTCATCAGGGTATAAGCCTAAGAGTGGGATTGCTGGGTCGTAGGGTGCTTCTATTTTTAGTTTTTAAAGAAATCTCCAGACTGTCTTCCATAGAGACTGTATCAATTTACACTCCCACCAGCAATGCAGGAGTGTTCCCTTTTCTCTGCACCCTCTCCAGCATTTATTGTCTGTTGATTTGTGGATGATGGCCATTCTGACGGGTGTGAGGTGATATCTCATTGTAGTTTTGATTTGCATTTCTCTGTTACAGAATCCCATTGACTCTTCTGTAAGAAAATGTCACAGACATACTCCCTAATGTCACAGGTTTGCTATAGAATATTCTGGTCACTATATAAAACCTTGGAAGTATGAAGAAAACCTTCAAAGGAGGTTAACCATTAGTCAGTATTAATTTGTAATCTATTGGAGCTTTTGTAAATATACCAGCTAAAATGCTGACAGATATTCTGACACTCAATAGAGACACTCATTTTTGAAATAGTTGGATTTGATTCAATTAACTATTTGGAAGTTGGGTTTAACTGTGTAGCATGAACTATATCTTTATTATTATTTTTTTAACCTTTATTTTTCTTTTAACTTTTACAGAGTTTTCTTGTTTACAGATATGTATGTTCCCAGATTAGTCATATGTGTATCCCCCCCTTCCCACCCCTCCCAGCCATCACACAGCACCCCTGAAGGATCCCCTTTTCTCACAGAGCAATGAATAGAGCTATTTTCTTCACTTATGATAGTACAGGCCTTCATGCTACATCCCTCTGTTCCTTTCCCACAATGTCCATATGTCCACTGTCCATGTCTGTCTTTCCGTCGCTTCACTGCGTGTGCCATCATCACCATCCTACTAGATTCCATATATATGAGCTAGTATACTGTCTTTGTCCTTCTCTTTCTGACTGACTTCACTTTTGATAAGTTCTAGATCCAGCCACCTCACTAGGGCTGATTCTTCTGCATTTCTCTTTACAGCTGTGTAGTATTCCATTATATATATGTACCAGAGCTTTAGGATCCATTCGTTCTTCGATGGGCATCTAGGTTGCTTCCATGTTCTAGCTATTGTATAGAGACCTGCAGTGAACATTGGGGTACAGGTGCTTCTTTCAGATTTGATTTCATCAGGGTATAAGCCTAAGAGTGGGATTGCTGGGTCGTAGGGTGCTTCTATTTTTAGTTTTTAAAGAAATCTCCAGACTGTCTTCCATAGAGACTGTATCAATTTACACTCCCACCAGCAATGCAGGAGTGTTCCCTTTTCTCTGCACCCTCTCCAGCATTTATTGTCTGTTGATTTGTGGATGATGGCCATTCTGACGGGTGTGAGGTGATATCTCATTGTAGTTTTGATTTGCATTTCTCTAATTATTAGTGAAGTTGAGCATCGTTTCATGTGCTTTTGGGCCATCTGTACATCATTGTTGGAGAGGTGTCTGTTTAGGTCCTTTTCCCATTTTCTGATTGGGTTGTTCGTTTGTCCTGTGCTGAGTTGTCTGAGTTGCTTGTAGATTTTGGAGATGAATTCTTTGTCTGTTGTTTCATTTGCTGTGATTTTCTCCCACTCCGTGGGCTGTCTGTTCAGCTTTTTTGTGATTTCTTTAGCTGTACAAAAGCTTTTAAGTTTCATTAGGTCCCACATGTTCATTTGTCTTTTGAGTTCTGCTATTCTAGTAGGCGGGTCAGAGAAGATCTTGCTTTGATTATGCCCTTGAGGGTTTTGCCTGTATTCTCCTCTAAGAGTTTGATGGTTTCTGGTCTTACATTTAAGTCTTTAATCCATTTTGAGTTGATCTTTGTGTATGGTGTCAGGGTATGTTCCAACTTCATTTTTTTGCATGTGGCTGTCCAATTTTCCCAGCACCATTTGTTGAAGAGGCTGTCTTTGTCCCATTTTATATGTTTGCTTCCTTTGTCAAAAATAAGGTACCCATAGGTGCGTGGGTTTATCTCTGGGTTCTCGATCTTGTTCCATTGGTCGATATTTCTGTTTTTGTGCCAGTACCATACTGTCTTGATGACTGTTGCTTTGTAGTAGAGTCTGAAGTTGGGGAGGCTGATCCCTCCAGCTCCATTCTTCTTCCTGAGGATTGCTTTGGCTATTCGAGGTCTTTTGTGTTTCCATATGAACTGTGTTATTCTTTGATCTAGTTCTGTGAAGAATGTCATTGGAAGTTGGATAGGGATCACACTGAATCTATAGATGACATTTGGTAGTATGGTCATTTTCACAATATTGATTCTTCCGACCCAGGAATATGGAATATCTCTCCCATCTGTTTAAGTCTTCTTTAATGTCTCTCATGAGTGTCTTGTAATTTTCTGTGTACAGTTCTTTTATTTCTTTGGGTAGGTTTTTTCCTAGATATTTGATTCTTTTGCTTGCGATGGTGAAGGGGATTGCCTCTTTGATTTCGTTTTCTGATTTTTCATTGTTTGTGTATAGGAATGCCAGTGATTTATGTATATTGATTTTGTATCCTGTGACTTTGCTGAATTCGGTGATTAACTCTAGTAGTTTTGTAATAGTGTCTTTGGGATTTTCTATGTATAACATCATGTCGTCTGCAAATAGAGAGAGTTTGACTTCTTCCTTTCCAATCTGGATTCCTTTGATTTCTTTCTCTTCTCTTATTGCTGTTGCTAGAACTTCCAGGACTATGTTGAATAATAGTGGTGAAAGTGGACACTCCTGTCTTGTTCCTGATCTTAGAGGGAATGCTTTCAGTTTTTCACCATTGAGGATGATGTTCGCTATGGGCTTCTCATATATGGCTTTCACTATGTTAAGATAAGTTCCTTCTGTGCCCATTTTCTGAAGAGTTTTTATCATAAATGGATGTTAAACTTTGTCAAAGGCTTTTTCTGCATCTATTGAGATGATCATGTGATTTTTGTCTCTCAATTTGTTGATATGGTATATCACATGGATTGATTTGCAGATATTGAAGAATCCTTGCATGCCTGGGATGAACCCAGCTTGATCGTGATGAATGAGCTTTTTGATGTGTTGTTGAATTCTGTTTGCTAGGATTTTGTTGAGGATTTTGGCGTCTAGATTCATCAGTGAAATTGGCCTATAATTTTCTTTTTGTGTGTTGTCTTTGCGTGGCTTTATCTCTGGGTTCTCGATCTTGTTCCATTGGTCGATATTTCTGTTTTTGTGCCAGTACCATACTGTCTTGATGACTGTTGCTTTGTAGTAGAGTCTGAAGTTGGGGAGGCTGATCCCTCCAGCTCCATTCTTCTTCCTGAGGATTGCTTTGGCTATTCGAGGTCTTTTGTGTTTCCATATGAACTGTGTTATTCTTTGATCTAGTTCTGTGAAGAATGTCATTGGAAGTTGGATAGGGATCACACTGAATCTATAGATGACATTTGGTAGTATGGTCATTTTCACAATATTGATTCTTCCGACCCAGGAATATGGAATATCTCTCCCATCTGTTTAAGTCTTCTTTAATGTCTCTCATGAGTGTCTTGTAATTTTCTGTGTACAGTTCTTTTATTTCTTTGGGTAGGTTTTTTCCTAGATATTTGATTCTTTTGCTTGCGATGGTGAAGGGGATTGCCTCTTTGATTTCGTTTTCTGATTTTTCATTGTTTGTGTATAGGAATGCCAGTGATTTATGTATATTGATTTTGTATCCTGTGACTTTGCTGAATTCGGTGATTAACTCTAGTAGTTTTGTAATAGTGTCTTTGGGATTTTCTATGTATAACATCATGTCGTCTGCAAATAGAGAGAGTTTGACTTCTTCCTTTCCAATCTGGATTCCTTTGATTTCTTTCTCTTCTCTTATTGCTGTTGCTAGAACTTCCAGGACTATGTTGAATAATAGTGGTGAAAGTGGACACCCCTGTCTTGTTCCTGATCTTAGAGGGAATGCTTTCAGTTTTTCACCATTGAGGATGATGTTCGCTATGGGCTTCTCATATATGGCTTTCACTATGTTAAGATAAGTTCCTTCTGTGCCCATTTTCTGAAGAGTTTTTATCATAAATGGATGTTAAACTTTGTCAAAGGCTTTTTCTGCATCTATTGAGATGATCATGTGATTTTTGTCTCTCAATTTGTTGATATGGTATATCACATGGATTGATTTGCAGATATTGAAGAATCCTTGCATGCCTGGGATGAACCCAGCTTGATCGTGATGAATGAGCTTTTTGATGTGTTGTTGAATTCTGTTTGCTAGGATTTTGTTGAGGATTTTGGCGTCTAGATTCATCAGTGAAATTGGCCTATAATTTTCTTTTTGTGTGTTGTCTTTGCCTGGCTTTGGTATCAGGGTGATGGCAGCCTCGTAGAATGTGTTTGGAAGTGTTCCTTCCTGTGCAATTGTTTGGAAGAGTTTTAGAAGGACAGGCATTAGCTGTTCTTTAAATGTTTGGTAGAATTTGCCTGTGAAGCCATCTGGCCCTGGGCTTTTATTTTGGGGGTAGATTTTTGATCACGACGTCAATTTCTGAGCTTGTGATTGGCTTGTTCATAGTTTCTGTTTCCTCCTGGTTGAGTCTTGGGAGATTAGTCTTCTCTAAGAAACTGTCCATTTCTTCCAGGTTGTCCAGTTTGTTGCCATAGAGTTGTTCATAATAGTCTCTTAGAATCCTTTGGATTTCTGCATCATCTGTTGTAATTTCTCCTTTTTCATTTTTGATTTTGGTGATCTGGTTCTTCTCTCTCTTTCTCTTGATAAGTCTGGCCAGTGGTGTGTCGATTTTATTGACTTTTTCGAAGAACCAGCTTTTTGTTTTATTTATCTTTACTATTGTTTCTTTCATTTCTTTTTCATTTATTTCTGCTCTGATCTTTATGATTTCCCTTCTTCTGCTGGCTTTGGGGTGTTTTTGTTCTTCTTTCTCCAATTGTTTTAGGCATAAGGTAAGGTCGTCTGTTTGAGATTTTCCTAGTTTCTTGAGGTGGGCTTGAATTGCTATAAACTTCCCTCTTAGGACTGCTTTTGCAGTATCCCATAGGTTTTGCACTGTCGTGTGTTCATTGTTGTTTTCTTCTAGGAATTTTTTTATTTCTCCTTTGATTTCCTCAGTGATCAGTTGGTTTTTTAGGTACGTGTTGTTTAATCTCCATGTGTTTTTAGCTTTTTTTTTCCTGTAGTTGATCTCTAGTCTCATTGCATTGTGGTCTGAGAAGATGGTTGATAGAATTTCAGTTTTCTTGAATTGACTGAGGTTTGATTTGTGGCCCAAGATGTGGTCTATCCTGGAGAATGTTCCATGAGCACTTGAGAAGAAAGTATATTCTTCTGCTTTTTTTTAGGATTTTGTTGAGGATTTTGGCGTCTAGATTCATCAGTGAAATTGGCCTATAATTTTCTTTTTGTGTGTTGTCTTTGCCTGGCTTTGGTATCAGGGTGATGGCAGCCTCGTAGAATGTGTTTGGAAGTGTTCCTTCCTGTGCAATTGTTTGGAAGAGTTTTAGAAGGACAGGCATTAGCTGTTCTTTAAATGTTTGGTAGAATTTGCCTGTGAAGCCATCTGGCCCTGGGCTTTTATTTTGGGGGTAGATTTTTGATCACGACGTCAATTTCTGAGCTTGTGATTGGCTTGTTCATAGTTTCTGTTTCCTCCTGGTTGAGTCTTGGGAGATTAGTCTTCTCTAAGAAACTGTCCATTTCTTCCAGGTTGTCCAGTTTGTTGCCATAGAGTTGTTCATAATAGTCTCTTAGAATCCTTTGGATTTCTGCATCATCTGTTGTAATTTCTCCTTTTTCATTTTTGATTTTGGTGATCTGGTTCTTCTCTCTCTTTCTCTTGATAAGTCTGGCCAGTGGTGTGTCGATTTTATTGACTTTTTCGAGGAACCAGCTTTTTGTTTTATTTATCTTTACTATTGTTTCTTTCATTTCTTTTTCATTTATTTCTGCTCTGATCTTTATGATTTCCCTTCTTCTGCTGGCTTTGTGGCGTTTTTGTTCTTCTTTCTCCAATTGTTTTAGGCATAAGGTAAGGTCGTCTGTTTGAGATTTTCCTAGTTTCTTGAGGTGGGCTTGAATTGCTATAAACTTCCCTCTTAGGACTGCTTTTGCAGTATCCCATAGGTTTTGCACTGTCGTGTGTTCATTGTTGTTTTCTTCTAGGAATTTTTTTATTTCTCCTTTGATTTCCTCAGTGATCAGTTGGTTTTTTAGGTACGTGTTGTTTAATCTCCATGTGTTTTTAGCTTTTTTTTTTTTTCCTGTAGTTGATCTCTAGTCTCATTGCATTGTGGTCTGAGAAGATGGTTGATAGAATTTCAGTTTTCTTGAATTGACTGAGGTTTGATTTGTGGCCCAAGATGTGGTCTATCCTGGAGAATGTTCCATGAGCACTTGAGAAGAAAGTATATTCTTCTGCTTTTGGATGGAAAGTCCTAAAAATATCCATGAGGTCCATTTCTTCTAGTGTGGCATTTAAGGCTTGTGTTTCTTGATTAATTTTCTGTTTGGATGATCTGTCCATTGGTGTGAGAGGAGTGTTAACGTCTCCTACTATGATTGTGTTACTGTCGATGTCTTCTTTTATGTCTGAAAGTGTTTGTCTTATGTATTGGGGTGCTCCTGCGTTGGGAGCGTAGATATTTATGATTGTTATGTCTTCTTCTTGGATCGATCCCTTAATCATGATGTAGTGACCTGCCTTGTCTCTTAGAATCTTCTTTACTTTAAAATCTGTTTTGTCTAATATGAGGATTGCTACTCCAGCTTTCCTTTGATTTCCATTTACATGGAATATCTTTTTCCATCTTCTCACTTTCAGTCTATGAGTGTCTCTGTGAGTGTCTCTAGGTCTGAAGTGAGTTTCCTGGAGGCAGCATATGTATGGGTCGTGTTTTTGGATCCATTCAGCCACTCTGTGTCTTTTGGTTGGGGCATTTAGTCCATTGACATTCAAAGTAATTATTGATACATATGATCCTATTGTCATCTTCTTAGATGTTATGATGGGTTTGTTTCGTGGATCTTCTCCTTTTATACTTGTTGTCTATATAAGTCCCTTTAACACTTGCTGTAAGGCTGGTTTGGTGTGACTAAATTCTTTTAATTTTTGCTTGTCTGTAAAGCTTTTGATTTCTCCATCCATTTTGAATGAGATCCTTGCAGGGTGGAGGATTCTTGGTTGCAGATTATTCTCTTTTAGCCATTTAAATGTGTCCTGCCATTCCCTTCTGGCCTGCAGAGTTTCTGTTGAAAGATCAGCTGTTAAACGTATGGGCTTTCCCTTATATGTCACTAGTTGCTTTTCCCTTGTTGCTTTGAGAATTCTTTGTGTTTCATTTGTGTTTACTTCATTAATATGTGTCTTGGTGTGTTTCTTCTCAGATTGATTCTGTATGGTACTCTTTGTGCTTCTTGGACTTGATTGACTATTTCTTTTCCCATGTTGGGGAAGTTTTCAACTATAATCTCTTCAAAAATTTTCTCATAGCCTTTTTTTCCTTCTTCTTCTTCTGGAACCCCTATAATTCGAATATTGGTTGTTTGGTATTATCCCAGAGGTCTCTGAGGCTATCCTCTGCTCTTTTCATTCTTTGAGTTAGAGTCTGTTTTTCAACAGTTACTTCTACCATTTTATCTTCCAGCTCACTTATCCGGTCTTCTGTCTCAGATACTCTGCTCTTGATTCCTTCTACAGTGTTTTTCAGTTCGGCAATTGAGTTGTTTGTCTCTGTTACTTTTTTGGTAAGTTCTTGTATTTCTTTATTCATTGTGTTAGTTGTGTCTTGCAATTTCTCTAACATTCTGTTTTCAGTGTCTTTGATCATCTTTACTATCATTCTTCTGAAATCACTTTCAGAAAGTTTGTCCAAATTCTCTTCATTGATTTGATCTTGTATGTTTGTGGATTGTTCCTTCACTTGTGTGGTATTTTTCTGCCATTTCATTGTTATTATTAATTTTTTAACTGACTCTGTGATTTCCTTTTCCCAGACTTTGAGTTACATCTGTTGGTGTTTGTTGTTTGGATGGGGCTTCTTATTCTCAGTGATGCTGGTGATTGGGTGATGTCAGGACTTGCATACAAGTGATTACCTTTGTTGGCGTTCTCACTTGTAAACTGCTTCGAACTATATCTTTATAATTAGTATTATAGTAGAATAATGCCAGGTCTATTAAGTAGACCTGGCAAGATTTATAAACAACTTCTAGGTATAAAATTTATGCTTTTAATGTTCTGGTAAAGTGGTTCCTTGTGTTATTTGTATGTTCCTGTGTGATGTGCATTTTGCATATAAAGAATTGAATAATAGAGGAAAGAAGAATTTAATAATCTGTTTTTACTTAGGTGTTATTCCTTTTGATCACTAGAATTATGTTATTTTAATATGGCAGTTTGGTTTTCTAGATTCATTTTTTAAATGACCAAAATGCATATTAAACAGACTAAGTCATTTTTACAGAGAGTAATCACAGGAAACTAAAAGGCAGAGCACCTCCTTTTCTGACCTCAGCTGGAGCTGAGGTGGAGGGAAACTCCAATTTCCAACCTGTTGTGTTCACATGTAGATGAGTCCACAAGTCCTGCAAGGTTTTCGAGTATTGGTTTGAGGGTTACACTTAAATGTTAGTGAGATAACTTGACAAAATGAAATGCACAGATAGTAAACATTAGCTAGAACATTCTTGCATTTATATGTGTGTGTGTGTGTGTGTGTGTGTGTATGTATGCAAGAGTAGATGTGCATCACAGTATTACCTGTGATTTTAATACTCTATAGATGTCTGAAGTATAAAAGCTAAATGCACATTCCCTGAAAACACTGCCGCACTAGCTTGTTGATAAGCACAGTTAGGTTACAGGGGAACACTGACTTGCCAGAGTCATAGTATCTAGGAGGTAGGACAGGAAAGCAGGGTATTTTGAGTTTGTAGTTTGCTTTGAAGTGGAAGTTTCAGTGTGGGTCTTGGTAGGGCCCAGAGAGTCCTGTCATGTAACAATTTAAGATTAGTTACAAACATAGATGTAGGTTTAGAGGAGAATTTATTGAAGGAAGTCTTGAACAGTTGTTTTATGTTTAGTGTAAGTTTAGTGTCCATTTATAAGGGTTTTCAGAAAATTCCTGACACATAAAATCATTACATCAACTTTAAGATCATATATATACAGTAAACATCTTCAAATCATCACATCAGCGTGGACACTGCACTCAACTCATCGGGACTTGACTCTGCTCAGATCCACTCAGTGGGTGTCCCAGATTCAACAGACATGACAAGGCACAGCCCCATAGGGTGCCTTCCAGTCCCTCTAACTTCCTGACAGTTCTTTTAGGAATTAAGAAAGTCCCTTGTTGACCACGCACAATTTTCCCTGCATGAATCGGCTGACTTCTTGTTTTTAGGGAGCCTTTTTCTGTCTTCTCTGGCAAAAAGCCTAACCTTCATTTGGAAAGAATCGAAGACATGCTCTTCAGACAGTTCCTTTGTGGGAAGCTGAGTCTTAAATGACTCTGACTAATTACACAGAGCCTGCCAGGCAAGCGGCTCACAGGCCAACCTTCTGACCCGAGGCTGGAGGAACAGCCGACTAGCAGTGCTGTCCATGGCAGAGGAAATGAATGTGCCTGCCCAATTTGCTCTTCTGCTGCAGTTTCCCTATAGATCTGCTCAGCCAGTTCTGTTGTAAGCTCTGGCTTGAAGAACACACAGATGAGTAACGATATGTCTAGAGGGGGGAAAATGAGGACACCTTTTCCCTTTTTTCTCCCCATTTGGCCAAAGTGGAGTTTCTTTGACTTTTCAAAGAAACTGGACTGTGTGTGCACAGTCCTCCAGTTTTCAACATCTCAGCATCTGCACTCTCCAATGTGGATTTAACCGGGCTGCATCACCCTTGTGCTTGCACACTCACTTGCTGTGTCCCTAAAAGCAAGATAGGAGCTTAATTTGCAGAACTGTCATGTTTCCAGGTAATGGGTGCTCTTCTTTCTGGTGCTATTTAAAAGATACCCATTTCATAAAAGCTGGTGGTTTGCCAATATCCTTGGGAAAAGATTCCCCTTCTCTCATTTGTAGGCCAGTTCCTCAGTGCACACTGCTGTTATTTTTTCACCCTTACCATCTTCGACCTTTGCTCAAGGGTAAAAGGCAGTCTTGGGAAGGGATCCAGAGGAAATGAGTGCTACTTGTGTGTTCCCCCACCCCCGCAGCCCACTGCCTCCACTGCAGGCCTCCCTGACACACCTCACCAGAAGCTGTTTCCACACACAGAGCAGGCTGGAGAGAATGGGACCTGCAGCTAGATCACCTGAGGCAAAGCAGGCCCCACCCAGACAGAAAGGAAAGCTGCTGATGGAGAAGCAGCTCCTGATAACCCCAGCATGCTTCCAAGGCACATTTCCCTTCCAGACGTGGAAGGAGTCTACAAAGCAGGGTGGCTTCTGCCAGTGGTAAAGGGACAAGCCTCTCCCATGTGGATGAACGTCTAGGGGATGAGGCTGAGTTGCACTGTATGGTTAACCTGTCATTGTACTCAGCTTGTGTGGGCTAAAATTCCTTTTTTTCTTCTTGTGTGATTGTATTTTGCTTAAATGCCCAAGAGGTGGTGGTAAAAAGCCTAACCTTCATTTGGAAAGAATCGAAGACATGCTCTTCAGACAGTTCCTTTGTGGGAAGCTGAGTCTTAAATGACTCTGACTAATTACACAGAGCCTGCCAGGCAAGCGGCTCACAGGCCAACCTTCTGACCCGAGGCTGGAGGAACAGCCGACTAGCAGTGCTGTCCATGGCAGAGGAAATGAATGTGCCTGCCCAATTTGCTCTTCTGCTGCAGTTTCCCTATAGATCTGCTCAGCCAGTTCTGTTGTAAGCTCTGGCTTGAAGAACACACAGATGAGTAACGATATGTCTAGAGGGGGGAAAATGAGGACACCTTTTCCCTTTTTTCTCCCCATTTGGCCAAAGTGGAGTTTCTTTGACTTTTCAAAGAAACTGGACTGTGTGTGCACAGTCCTCCAGTTTTCAACATCTCAGCATCTGCACTCTCCAATGTGGATTTAACCGGGCTGCATCACCCTTGTGCTTGCACACTCACTTGCTGTGTCCCTAAAAGCAAGATAGGAGCTTAATTTGCAGAACTGTCATGTTTCCAGGTAATGGGTGCTCTTCTTTCTGGTGCTATTTAAAAGATACCCATTTCATAAAAGCTGGTGGTTTGCCAATATCCTTGGGAAAAGATTCCCCTTCTCTCATTTGTAGGCCAGTTCCTCAGTGCACACTGCTGTTATTTTTTCACCCTTACCATCTTCGACCTTTGCTCAAGGGTAAAAGGCAGTCTTGGGAAGGGATCCAGAGGAAATGAGTGCTACTTGTGTGTTCCCCCACCCCCGCAGCCCACTGCCTCCACTGCAGGCCTCCCTGACACACCTCACCAGAAGCTGTTTCCACACACAGAGCAGGCTGGAGAGAATGGGACCTGCAGCTAGATCACCTGAGGCAAAGCAGGCCCCACCCAGACAGAAAGGAAAGCTGCTGATGGAGAAGCAGCTCCTGATAACCCCAGCATGCTTCCAAGGCACATTTCCCTTCCAGACGTGGAAGGAGTCTACAAAGCAGGGTGGCTTCTGCCAGTGGTAAAGGGACAAGCCTCTCCCATGTGGATGAACGTCTAGGGGATGAGGCTGAGTTGCACTGTATGGTTAACCTGTCATTGTACTCAGCTTGTGTGGGCTAAAATTCCTTTTTTTCTTCTTGTGTGATTGTATTTTGCTTAAATGCCCAAGAGGTGGTGGTAGTGAAGGTGGATTTCCCCGAGGCAGAGTCAACAAAATTTGGGAGAACTTGGCGGGAGATGTGAATTACTGAAGCACTATTTAATGTATTCTCTAATATAGTAATATTTAGACTGTGAGTAAAGAAAATTCCTCTGGGAATTAGGGATAACCCCCTACTCTGTGTCACCATTAAACAGATATGGCTTTAGGTGAAACAGTTAACCTCAGTATTCTCAGCTGTAAAATAATAGACTTAGAGAAAAATGGCTTCATTGAGCCATCCCAGAGTGAAAATGAACTCAAGAATGAGTTCATTCTTGCTAAATACAAAAATGTACATTTTGCCTTTAAACTTGTATTTCACTGTCCCAAAGTGGCCTGTCTTTCCCCAAGACTCAGTGGTATCCTCTGTCAGTTTTAGAAATATTACCCTGCCCTCCTTCTCCAGAGTCAGAAGCCTCAGGGAAATGCTGCCCTGCTGGGCTCCAGCGGCTCAGTCGGGGCCAGCAGAGCAGCTGGTGGCATGCAGGGTATAAAGCTGCTTTGACTCTGAGAGGCTAGCATGCCTGTTCACCTGGTGGTGCCGCATGTCTGCTTAAAAGCCCCATGCTTCTGGCTGTTCCTTCTGGCCACCAAGACCTAATTAGGAGTTTAATGTACAGTGTAGCTAATAACTTAATCCGTGACCACTTTCCAGCCCCTCTGGCAAGGCCCAGGGGAAAGACTTCCTTGCTAATACCTCCTTCTGCTATTCCCTTACCCACCCCCAGTGTTTTCTTCCCATCAGAACAGGAAGTAAAAATATAGGACAGAATTTAATAACCTGGTGTTTGTACTCTGACATTTCTATCACTGATTGTATTTCCTCTCTCATATGAGCAGCTAGCTAATTTCATGTGTCACTCTTCGTGGAAGGAGTCTACAAAGCAGGGTGGCTTCTGCCAGTGGTAAAGGGACAAGCCTCCCATGTGGATGAACGTCTAGGGGATGAGGCTGAGTTGCACTGTATGGTTAACCTGTCATTGTACTCAGCTTGTGTGGGCTAAAATTCCTTTTTTTCTTCTTGTGTGATTGTATTTTGCTTAAATGCCCAAGAGGTGGTGGTAGTGAAGGTGGATTTCCCCGAGGCAGAGTCAACAAAATTTGGGAGAACTTGGCGGGAGATGTGAATTACTGAAGCACTATTTAATGTATTCTCTAATATAGTAATATTTAGACTGTGAGTAAAGAAAATTCCTCTGGGAATTAGGGATAACCCCCTACTCTGTGTCACCATTAAACAGATATGGCTTTAGGTGAAACAGTTAACCTCAGTATTCTCAGCTGTAAAATAATAGACTTAGAGAAAAATGGCTTCATTGAGCCATCCCAGAGTGAAAATGAACTCAAGAATGAGTTCATTCTTGCTAAATACAAAAATGTACATTTTGCCTTTAAACTTGTATTTCACTGTCCCAAAGTGGCCTGTCTTTCCCCAAGACTCAGTGGTATCCTCTGTCAGTTTTAGAAATATTACCCTGCCCTCCTTCTCCAGAGTCAGAAGCCTCAGGGAAATGCTGCCCTGCTGGGCTCCAGCGGCTCAGTCGGGGCCAGCAGAGCAGCTGGTGGCATGCAGGGTATAAAGCTGCTTTGACTCTGAGAGGCTAGCATGCCTGTTCACCTGGTGGTGCCGCATGTCTGCTTAAAAGCCCCATGCTTCTGGCTGTTCCTTCTGGCCACCAAGACCTAATTAGGAGTTTAATGTACAGTGTAGCTAATAACTTAATCCGTGACCACTTTCCAGCCCCTCTGGCAAGGCCCAGGGGAAAGACTTCCTTGCTAATACCTCCTTCTGCTATTCCCTTACCCACCCCCAGTGTTTTCTTCCCATCAGAACAGGAAGTAAAAATATAGGACAGAATTTAATAACCTGGTGTTTGTACTCTGACATTTCTATCACTGATTGTATTTCCTCTCTCATATGAGCAGCTAGCTAATTTCATGTGTCCCTGTCCTCCTTGACCCATCACGTCTATCACACCAAGTTTATCAAATAATTTTTTGACCATTAAATCCTTCTTTCCTTCTTACTTGTATGGCACTATGTTCAGATCTCTTTGGAATCCTGGCCTTGTGTTTTGTGCCTTGGGTGCCAAATCTGCCTCAAGACTATAAGTTTATTAAAGTTGTATTTGTTTGTCTTTGCTCTTGATACTTACCTGTACACCAGAGAGTAATGGGCAAATTAGGTATATATCTCAGTTTTTTTGTATTTTTATTTTTATCTCCAATGAATGAATTCCAAAATTTTGGATAAGTAAAAGCACAGAAATAATAATATGGTTGAACACATAATGAGTAGCTAATGTGAACTGAATGTACAAATTCAGCTAGGCAGGTAGAAAATTATATTTACATCTATCCCTCAGGCTTTAAATGTCAAAATAGAGGCTCTCTGGAAGCCTGGTAGCCAGTGTACTGATCTCTAGAATTCACCTAATACAGGGAAACCCAACAAATTACAAATAATTTCTTGCTGCAGTGAATAAAAAATAATGGCATGATCCTCCAAAGAATTTAGTAATTAGACTCCATTTATTTTGGGTACAGATGAAGTAATTATGGAAGATTAGCAAGGAAAGGCATAGATTTTAATCTTTTGCATCTGTTTCCTTATATTTTTTAATAAGCTGAACTCTTAAATTGGTATTATTTACATCTTTTATTTGTACTTAGAGGGGTCTTACAAAGGTATAACTGATACTTTAATCAAGATGCAGGATATTTCTGCCCTCCAAAGAGACCTCATTTGCTCCTTTGTAATTAACCACCCTTCTGTCCCTTCTGGGCCTTTATAAGTACCAGTGTGGTCGCTGCCCTCTAGTTTTGCAGCTCCTGTGCTGTGCTTAGTTCCTCAGTCATGTCCAACTCTGTGAACCCGTGGACTAAAGCCCACCAGGCTCCTCTGTCTGTGGGATTTCCCAGGCAAGAATACTGGAGTGGGTTGCTATTTCCTTCTCTAGGGGATTTTCCTGACTTAGGAACTGAACTCGCCTCTCCTGTGTGTGCTGCATTGCAGGTGGATTCTCATGTTGTAAGTGGACTCAGACAGGCTGTATCTGGCCCTTTCCACACAGAACAGTTCTTTTCCCATCATTTCTTGTTGTAATCCTTCATACTGTTCTGTTCCTTTTCACTGCTGACTATGAATTATCACAGTCTGATCATTTTCTCAGTAGTTTGGATATTAGATTTTTTTCCCTCAATATTTGACTACCATGAATAAAAAACTCTGAGTATTTGCAAACAAATGTGTAGAAAATCATTTTATTTCCCTTGTGTAAATATCCAGGAGTGTGCTAAATCTTGTTACACTCTTGCCAACCCCCTGGACTGTAGCCCACGCTGGGCTTCTCTGTCCATGGAATTATCCAGGAAAGAATACTGAAATGGGTCTTACTCCAAAATATCCAGGAGTAAGGTTGCTAATTTAATAAAGCCACCAAACTGTTTTCGAGTGTGGTAAAACATTTGCATGACTTACCAGGAATGGTTGAGAGTTCTAGTTGCTCCACATCTGCACCAGCATTTGATATTATTAGTGTCCACTTTGTTTCGTTTGCTTTTTAATTTTTGTTGTTCTTAGCACTAGGTGTAAAGTAGTATTTCATTTGTAGTTTTAATTAGAATTTCCCTGTTGGATAGAGCATCTTTTTGTGTGCTTTTTCAGCTACTTTTGTTTTTCATTGATGACATGTCTCCTTAAATACTATGCTCTCCTCCTTATTTATTTGATTTTTGGGTTTTCTCTTATTTGGCTTGTGATCATTCAGTTACTATTATTGAATAAATATTTAATTAGATAATGGTTTTAAAATAATTTCTCTCAGAACATATTTGTCTCTCTAGTTTTCATAACAGTGTCTTTCAAACAGCAGGGTTTGTAATTTTCTGTCTCATTTTTTTCTCTCGTGATATTTTATGATGTATTTCTTGTGTTCTCTCTAAAAAATGTGTATATAATCCAAGATTGCAAAGAAGTTCTCCTATGTTTTGTCATGGATTTTTAAACTTTTAGGTATTTATAGTCCGTGAGATGATCTAGTTCAAGTTAGGTTTATATAAGATGTGAAGAAAGGGTTGTTGTTCTTTGTTCACTTGCCAACTTGTGTATGATTCTTTGCGACTCCATGAACTGCAACACACCAGGCTCCACTGTCCTTCACAATCTCCCAGAGTTTGCTCCGACTCGTCCATTGAATAAGTGATGCCGTCCAAGCACCTCGACCTCTGTTGTGCCCTTCTCCTGTCCTCAGTCTTTTCCAGCATCAGGGTCTTTTCCAGTGAATCACCTGTTTGCATCAGGTGGCCAAAGTATTGGAGCTTCAGAGGAGAGAGTAGAGTTTTCAAATTTGATTATTACATTTTTTATACCAGCATAATTTATTGCATAGACTATCCTTTCTCTAATGAATTACACTGGTAACGTTGACAAAAATGAATAAGATTTTCCATATTTCTGTAATTTTGATTCTGTTCCATTCGTGTCTATCCCAACACCAATATTCTGTCTTGGTTAGCGTAGTGTTTTTGTTATAAAACAATATTAAAATAGGCTGTGTTGGCTCTTTCAGGATATTTATTTTTCCATAAAAGTTTTTCATTTGCTCAAAATTCCTGCTAAATGTTCAGCTGGGAGCTTGGGAAGTATAGACCAACTTGAGGATAATTGATATTTTATAAAACAGAATCTTCAGACACATAAGCAAAATGTATCTCTGTATCTTTATCTTATCTAATATATCTCATTAATATTTCATAATTTTCAGCATGTGACACTCATATATATTTATTTAGAGTTATCCCTATGCATTTCATGTTTCTCGATTGGATTGTTTCATTATTTCTTACATTCAGTATCAAAATGTTTATTGCTAGTAAAGATAGAACAGTGGGTTTTGTTTTCTTTGACTCTGAAACTGCTAGATTCAGTCATTGGTATAGTTTTAGCAGATATTTTGCAGATTCCTTGGGATTTTCTGTATTAACAAAAATAGGTTATTTCTGGAAAAATCTATATTTTATAATTTAAACAATTTTAGTCTGTTTTCTTCTTATCTTACTGGCTGGAACATCTGGCAAAGTGTTGAATAGAAGTGATGAGAGTAACATTAAGATTCTCAGTTTGGGAAAACTTTCAGTATTGATTATGATATTTACTATTGATTTTGTGTGGACTTTGGACAAATTTCCCAAGATTTTGTTCTTTGTTCACTTGCCAACTTGTATGATTCTTTGCGACTCCATGTACTGCAACACACCAGGCTCCACTGTCCTTCACAATCTCCCAGAGTTTGCTCCGACTCGTCCATTGAATAAGTGATGCCGTCCAAGCACCTCGACCTCTGTTGTGCCCTTCTCCTGTCCTCAGTCTTTTCCAGCATCAGGGTCTTTTCCAGTGAATCACCTGTTTGCATCAGGTGGCCAAAGTATTGGAGCTTCAGAGGAGAGAGTAGAGTTTTCAAATTTGATTATTACATTTTTTATACCAGCATAATTTATTGCATAGACTATCCTTTCTCTAATGAATTACACTGGTAACGTTGACAAAAATGAATAAGATTTTCCATATTTCTGTAATTTTGATTCTGTTCCATTCGTGTCTATCCCAACACCAATATTCTGTCTTGGTTAGCGTAGTGTTTTTGTTATAAAACAATATTAAAATAGGCTGTGTTGGCTCTTTCAGGATATTTATTTTTCCATAAAAGTTTTTTCATTTGCTCAAAATTCCTGCTAAATGTTCAGCTGGGAGCTTGGGAAGTATAGACCAACTTGAGGATAATTGATATTTTATAAAACAGAATCTTCAGACACATAAGCAAAATGTATCTCTGTATCTTTATCTTATCTAATATATCTCATTAATATTTCATAATTTTCAGCATGTGACACTCATATATATTTATTTAGAGTTATCCCTATGCATTTCATGTTTCTCGATTGGATTGTTTCATTATTTCTTACATTCAGTATCAAAATGTTTATTGCTAGTAAAGATAGAACAGTGGGTTTTGTTTTCTTTGACTCTGAAACTGCTAGATTCAGTCATTGGTATAGTTTTAGCAGATATTTTGCAGATTCCTTGGGATTTTCTGTATTAACAAAAATAGGTTATTTCTGGAAAAGTCTATATTTTATAATTTAAACAATTTTAGTCTGTTTTCTTCTTATCTTACTGGCTGGAACATCTGGCAAAGTGTTGAATAGAAGTGATGAGAGTAACATTAAGATTCTCAGTTTGGGAAAACTTTCAGTATTGATTATGATATTTACTATTGATTTTGTGTGGATGCATCTACCAAACTGGACAAATTTCCCAAGATTTTGTATGAATGGGTGTTGATTTTATCAAGAGCCTTTTCAGCATCTGTTCAGGTGATTATATATTCATACATACAATAATTAGTTTGTATTGAAATTGAAAAAACGGACCTTTTTGGAATAAACTCCAATTGGTCATGATACTATATTTAGTGTATACATGTAGCTGGATTTGTTTTGATAATATTTTAAGGACATGTATGATTATGAGTGAAATTATCTGAAGTTCTCTTTCCTTGTAGAATCTTTGTCTTGTTCTGATATAAGGGAAATTCTGGTCTCATAAAATTAGCTGAGGAGTATTCCCTTCTCTTCTGTTTTCTGGAGAAATTTGAATAAAATTGATATTATTTGTCTCTAAAGTAGTAGGTAAACGCATCATCTAAGCCATCTGGAACTGAAGTTTGCTTTGAAAGGTTTTTCACTAAAACTTCATTTATTCAATAAATAAATGGTAATTTTGCTAATTTATTTTTTCTTGAATAAACTTTAGAGGATTGTGTCTGTAAAGTAATTTGCTCATTTTCCCACAATACTGTCATTCAGTATCTGTGGGGAGTGTAGTCATGGCCTATCTTTAGACTGATGTTGGTAGTTTGTAGTTACTATCTTTTTCTCTACCAGACTCACTCGCTTTTGTTTTTATATTCTCGGTTGTTTTCCTGTCTCACTGAGTTCTGCTCTTCTTGGCTTTCCTTATCTGGTGTGACTGTGTGGAAGCTTAGACTAATGATTCAAAGCCTTTTCTATTTATTATTGTGATGGTTAATTTTATATGTCAACTTGACTGGATACCAGGGTGACTAGATATTTGGATAAACATTGTTTCTGGATGTGTTTGTGAGGGTGTTTCCCAATGAAATTAGTGTTTGACCTGTGGATCATAAAACACCTTGCTTCCCTAGTGTGGAGGGCATCCTCTAATTCAGGGAAGGTCTGAATATAATAGCAAGACAGGAGAAGGAAGAGAATTCAGCCATTTGCGAGAATCTTACTGGCTGGAACATCTGGCAAAGTGTTGAATAGAAGTGATGAGAGTAACATTAAGATTCTCAGTTTGGGAAAACTTTCAGTATTGATTATGATATTTACTATTGATTTTGTGTGGATGCATCTACCAAACTGGACAAATTTCCCAAGATTTTGTATGAATGGGTGTTGATTTTATCAAGAGCCTTTTCAGCATCTGTTCAGGTGATTATATATTCATACATACAATAATTAGTTTGTATTGAAATTGAAAAAGCGGACCTTTTTGGAATAAACTCCAATTGGTCATGATACTATATTTAGTGTATACATGTAGCTGGATTTGTTTTGATAATATTTTAAGGACATGTATGATTATGAGTGAAATTATCTGAAGTTCTCTTTCCTTGTAGAATCTTTGTCTTGTTCTGATATAAGGGAAATTCTGGTCTCATAAAATTAGCTGAGGAGTATTCCCTTCTCTTCTGTTTTCTGGAGAAATTTGAATAAAATTGATATTATTTGTCTCTAAAGTAGTAGGTAAACGCATCATCTAAGCCATCTGGAACTGAAGTTTGCTTTGAAAGGTTTTTCACTAAAACTTCATTTATTCAATAAATAAATGGTAATTTTGCTAATTTATTTTTTCTTGAATAAACTTTAGAGGATTGTGTCTGTAAAGTAATTTGCTCATTTTCCCACAATACTGTCATTCAGTATCTGTGGGGAGTGTAGTCATGGCCTATCTTTAGACTGATGTTGGTAGTTTGTAGTTACTATCTTTTTCTCTACCAGACTCACTCGCTTTTGTTTTTATATTCTCGGTTGTTTTCCTGTCTCACTGAGTTCTGCTCTTCTTGGCTTTCCTTATCTGGTGTGACTGTGTGGAAGCTTAGACTAATGATTCAAAGCCTTTTCTATTTATTATTGTGATGGTTAATTTTATATGTCAACTTGACTGGATACCAGGGTGACTAGATATTTGGATAAACATTGTTTCTGGATGTGTTTGTGAGGGTGTTTCCCAATGAAATTAGTGTTTGACCTGTGGATCATAAAACACCTTGCTTCCCTAGTGTGGAGGGCATCCTCTAATTCAGGGAAGGTCTGAATATAATAGCAAGACAGGAGAAGGAAGAGAATTCAGCCATTTCCTGCCTGATTTCTTGAGCAAGAAGATTAAATTCCTCATACAGAACTTGTCTCTGGATCTAAAACCTCTGCCCTGGACTGAATCCCACCTTTGACTTTCATGGGACTCCAACTTGCAGAGAGTAGACTGGGAGTTCCTAGTCTCCACAGTAGTGGGACTCAATTCGTGTTTATTAAATCTTTTCATATATGTCCCTACTAGTTCTGTTTAACCAGAGAACCTTGACTAATACAATAGTATAAGCATTGAATATTATAAATTTCCCTCTAAGCCCTGCTTTGGCTGTGTCTTAAAAATGTTGATTCTTTGTGTTTTCATTTTTATTCAGTTTTATTCACTTAAAAATATTCTCTAATGTGGGCTTCCCTGGTGGTCCAGTGTGTAAAGAGTCTGCCTTGCAATGCAAGGGTCACCTGTTGGAGCCCTGGCCAGTAAAGATCCCACATGCCATGGAACGGCTGGACTGGTATGTCCACTTGTGAGCCAGCTCTCTGGAGCACATGTGCCCAGAGCTGGTGCTCTGCAATGAGAGAGGCCACTGCAATGGGAGGCCAACACAGGCCAATGCGTAAAGATGGATAAAAAATAAATAAATAAATAATCAATAAAAAGAAGCCAAAAATTAAAAAAAAAAATTCTCTAATGTACCTTGTGCTTTGTAACTTAACACTGATAGTCTAGATATTTTCCTGTATCTAATTCCTAAGTTCATTACTTTTGGACAAAGACTATGCATTATATGATTGTATTTTTTTTTTCTATCCTGGTAAAAGTTCAATAGACATATGAAAAAAATGTGTAATCTGTTCTTGTTCAGTGAGTAGGTCTAAAAATGTCAATTAGATGAAGCTGGTTGATAGGATTATCCAAATTAATTGTCTGTCTACTTGTTTTATTAATTGCTGAGAGAAGTCTGTTGAATTATGCAACTTTAATTGTAGATTTGTCTCTTTCGACTTTCAGTTCTTTTAGTTTGTGCTTTGATTATTTAATGCTGTTTTGTTTTGTGCTTCCACCTTTCAGATTATTCCATATTCTTGGCAAACATTCTTCTTTGTCCTAGTTTTCTCTGCACTTCTGATAGTTCCTTGTTCTGAACACTATTTTGTCTCATATGAATGCAACCACTCCAGCTGTCTTTTGAGCAGTATTTGTGTGCAATATTTTTCCATATATTTATTTATAACTTGTCTACATATTTAATATAGTGTGAATGTCACAGAGATAGTACAAATTTGGATATTATACTGTTATTAAAACAACTACCTCTGCCTTTTAATTAATTGAAAATAGCCAAAGTATATCAATGTAATTATCGATATGTTAGGATATAAATCTATCACTGCTTGTTGCTGTCAGATCTTCTCATCTCCCTCCTTGTTTTGATCCTTTATTCTTCTTTTCCACTGCTTCCTGTGGAATCATGTGCTTTCTCATGATTATTAACCAGAGAACCTTGACTAATACAATAGTATAAGCATTGAATATTATAAATTTCCTCTAAGCCCTGCTTTGGCTGTGTCTTAAAATGTTGATTCTTTGTGTTTTCATTTTTATTCAGTTTTATTCACTTAAAAATATTCTCTAATGTGGGCTTCCCTGGTGGTCCAGTGTGTAAAGAGTCTGCCTTGCAATGCAAGGGTCACCTGTTGGAGCCCTGGCCAGTAAAGATCCCACATGCCATGGAACGGCTGGACTGGTATGTCCACTTGTGAGCCAGCTCTCTGGAGCACATGTGCCCAGAGCTGGTGCTCTGCAATGAGAGAGGCCACTGCAATGGGAGGCCAACACAGGCCAATGCGTAAAGATGGATAAAAAATAAATAAATAAATAATCAATAAAAAGAAGCCAAAAATTAAAAAAAAAAATTCTCTAATGTACCTTGTGCTTTGTAACTTAACACTGATAGTCTAGATATTTTCCTGTATCTAATTCCTAAGTTCATTACTTTTGGACAAAGACTATGCATTATATGATTGTATTTTTTTTTTCTATCCTGGTAAAAGTTCAATAGACATATGAAAAAAATGTGTAATCTGTTCTTGTTCAGTGAGTAGGTCTAAAAATGTCAATTAGATGAAGCTGGTTGATAGGATTATCCAAATTAATTGTCTGTCTACTTGTTTTATTAATTGCTGAGAGAAGTCTGTTGAATTATGCAACTTTAATTGTAGATTTGTCTCTTTCGACTTTCAGTTCTTTTAGTTTGTGCTTTGATTATTTAATGCTGTTTTGTTTTGTGCTTCCACCTTTCAGATTATTCCATATTCTTGGCAAACATTCTTCTTTGTCCTAGTTTTCTCTGCACTTCTGATAGTTCCTTGTTCTGAACACTATTTTGTCTCATATGAATGCAACCACTCCAGCTGTCTTTTGAGCAGTATTTGTGTGCAATATTTTTCCATATATTTATTTATAACTTGTCTACATATTTAATATAGTGTGAATGTCACAGAGATAGTACAAATTTGGATATTATACTGTTATTAAAACAACTACCTCTGCCTTTTAATTAATTGAAAATAGCCAAAGTATATCAATGTAATTATCGATATGTTAGGATATAAATCTATCACTGCTTGTTGCTGTCAGATCTTCTCATCTCCCTCCTTGTTTTGATCCTTTATTCTTCTTTTCCACTGCTTCCTGTGGAATCATGTGCTTTCTCATGATTTAATTTTACCTCCGCTTTGGAGTTAAGGGCTAAGGAGTGAAGATGGGCACAAGGCACAAGTCCCCAGAAGACAGTAGTTGGTGCTGAAAGTTGCCATTAGTCCCAGCCCTTCAGGAGATCCTGCAGAAATCCTGATGGGGACAGTGGGCTTTCCATAAGTTAGACAAGCACTGATGCCAGTCACATACCCTTTGTGGGCATGGAGACCCCACCTAATACCTGTTGACAAGTGAAATCCAACAGACTCTCTGGACATTTTGGGGTAAAAGTCATAACTAAATAAGATGTGAACTAGCTGAAGTCCCAACTCCTACATGAAACTTACTAAGATTATCTGGTGAGCATGGAGTTTTCCCTGTTCTTACCTTCACAGCCTGCCTGTGTGTTCTGGCACTTGCTACCTATGCTGTGTCAGTGAGTGGTCATGGAGGCAGCCTGACACCGTTAACTACTAGCATTACAGGCAGACAGTGCATCCAATGGCCAAATCCCATTTCCATTTAGTGATCGTTAATAGAAGTAAGTTCCAAGGACAGATACCAGATATATTAGCAAAAAATAAAAATTATGGTTGATCTTTTCTTCAAAATATAATCAACATACACTAGGATTTGAATTATTTATGTAAAAAATAATTGTATGCATTTAGGGCTTCCTTGGTGGTCCAGTGGATAAGGACACTGCCTTGCAGTGCAAGGGGCACCAGTTTGATCCCTGGCCTGGGAAGATCCCACGTGCTGCAGAGTGGCTAGACTGGTGTTTCCAATTATGAGCCAGCACTCTGGAGCGCATGTGCCCAGAGCTGGTGCTCTGCAACAAGAGAGGCCACTGCATTGGGAAGCCCACACAGGCCTAAGAATAAAGATGGATGAAAAATAAATAAATAAAAAATCAATAAAAAGGGGCCAAAAAAATTTGTATGCATTTATTAGGCATAGGTTCTGTGTCATCCATAGGCAAGAATTAGATTGATTACATACCTTCAAGAAATACTTAAACTTTTTGTCTTTCTCTTTCCCTATAGACAGGCAGACGGGTAAATGGTAGATGGTAAATGGATAGAAGAGTAACTTGAAATGACTGGGTGACTCCAGATTTATAATTAGTTCTTCTTGAGTATACTGTGTTCCTTGAAACATGATACAATGTATGAAGATCTTTTTTATTGATTTGGCTGTACAGATCTTCATTGCTACATGCAGGATCCAGCTCCCTGACCGGGGATTCCCTGCATTGGGGGTGCAGAGTCCTAACCACCGGAATCCCAGAGACGCCCTTGTAAGTGCAGATCCTGATTAGAGGAGTTAATGAGTACATGCGCTTATGAGGGTGTTCAGCGAATGTGTGCAGAGTATGTTGTTCAGTTGCCCAGTCATGTCTGCCTCTTTGCAGCCTCATGGACTGCAGCACGCCAGGCCTTCTGGTCCCTTACATCTCCTGAAGTTTGCCCAAGTTTAATGTCCATTGCATTGATGATGCCATCCAGCCATCTTAATCTCTCATGCCCTCTTCTCCTTCTGCCCTCAATCTTTCCCAGCATCAGACTTTGCGAATGAATTGTTTATTTGGATCAGGTGACAAAAATAATGGCAGAGTATGTAGATGACCCATTATACTTTCCTGCCCATTTACTAGCACTGAACAATTGAATAGGTAGAAAGTACTTCATTTAATGCATTATATGCTTTTTGATTAGTGACACTATGCTGAAAAATCAAATATTATACTAAATTATATGTAGAGAAACCTAATTTATGTTGTTACATTTTACCATGGAGGAATAGTATGAAAAAGAGCATTAGGCAGGAAAAAAGAGGAAACAACTGAAAAAGTGTGTCTTTACATATTATTTTGCTAACATTAACACATAAGCCAAAATGGTAACTGGAAATAAAAATTCTCTTATTTCTGACAATAGACTGAAAACCATTTCGGGAATACTCAGAAATGTCATGGGTGATATACAAGTGAGGAACCTAGCCATGTGTCTTTCTTATTAATACATCATGGGGATAAAATATGTGATGACATGACTATAATATTTCAGCCAGGATGAGAGTTTTAATAAGGCTTTAATACTTGCTTCAATTATTCACAAATGTCAGTGGTAAACGCCTCTTTTCCCTATGAAGCTCAATGTTTTTAATACCAAAACCACAGTATTTTAAAGGTATTTCACAAGTGCATTAAAATGAAAAGAACACGTAGATATAATTTGAGAACTAGAGTAAAGACAATTTCACAACATTAAATTAAAACTCAGAAGCCTATTTGGAACAAAGACACTAAATCATTCACTGCCAAAGCTAAAGAAACACAGCCCACATGAGGCAGTGCAGAGTGTTCTCATATGTGGTGTGAAGAAGTATTTATTCATGGTGATAAGACACGATGATTGTCAATAGACTCATTCTTTTTAATCTAGAGTCTACAGGATTTTGACACATCTCTCATCAAGTGATAGAGCAAGGATACTGTACTTGGATTTGATACTGTTTAAAATACAATCATCACACTTGATCTAAGGAAATTATTAGAGGCCTTCTACCAGTCGTCATAGTCCAGATACTACATTCAAACACATAGAGTGGAGACTGTTCCCAAATCTTAATGCTAGGGGTCAGTTCTGTTTCTCCTGCCACATTTCCCATGGGCTCATGCAGAGTAATTTCTCATCCTGGACCTGAGGAGAAACTGGCAACCTTTATTAATTTCCAGCAGCCATTCAAATGCAGTATATGTTGTTACCAAAAGTTGAGTAGAAGTCAAGCAAAATGTCATTCACACTGGACGTATATTCCAGCATGCTTAACCTAATAGTACGATTCCCTTTGTCAGCTAACAAGTCCATAAATGTTTTCAAGTTTATCTCTCAAAGGATAAAGAATTTATAAATAACTCTTTCTTAAGCCCTCTTAAAAAACGTGCTAATGATTGCTTACTGGGTCCCATCAGTTTGAGATCTTCAGCCTGTAGAATAAGTGGGAACTCCTGTAGGGTGACCAGATGACCACACTGCTGGGATCTGCATTCAGAGCCAGTCTGGCTGCTACGTCTGTAAGCATAGGAACACAGCTACACCTTCCGAAAATGGTAACTGAAAAAAAATTCTCTTATTTCTAACAATAGACTGAACACCATTTCGGGAATACTCAGAAATGTCATGGGTGATATACAAGTGAGGAACCTAGCCATGTGTCTTTCTTATTAATACATCATGGGGATAAAATATGTGATGACATGACTATAATATTTCAGCCAGGATGAGAGTTTTAATAAGGCTTTAATACTTGCTTCAATTATTCACAAATGTCAGTGGTAAACGCCTCTTTTCCCTATGAAGCTCAATGTTTTTAATACCAAAACCACAGTATTTTAAAGGTATTTCACAAGTGCATTAAAATGAAAAGAACACGTAGATATAATTTGAGAACTAGAGTAAAGACAATTTCACAACATTAAATTAAAACTCAGAAGCCTATTTGGAACAAAGACACTAAATCATTCACTGCCAAAGCTAAAGAAACACAGCCCACATGAGGCAGTGCAGAGTGTTCTCATATGTGGTGTGAAGAAGTATTTATTCATGGTGATAAGACACGATGATTGTCAATAGACTCATTCTTTTTAATCTAGAGTCTACAGGATTTTGACACATCTCTCATCAAGTGATAGAGCAAGGATACTGTACTTGGATTTGATACTGTTTAAAATACAATCATCACACTTGATCTAAGGAAATTATTAGAGGCCTTCTACCAGTCGTCATAGTCCAGATACTACATTCAAACACATAGAGTGGAGACTGTTCCCAAATCTTAATGCTAGGGGTCAGTTCTGTTTCTCCTGCCACATTTCCCATGGGCTCATGCAGAGTAATTTCTCATCCTGGACCTGAGGAGAAACTGGCAACCTTTATTAATTTCCAGCAGCCATTCAAATGCAGTATATGTTGTTACCAAAAGTTGAGTAGAAGTCAAGCAAAATGTCATTCACACTGGACGTATATTCCAGCATGCTTAACCTAATAGTACGATTCCCTTTGTCAGCTAACAAGTCCATAAATGTTTTCAAGTTTATCTCTCAAAGGATAAAGAATTTATAAATAACTCTTTCTTAAGCCCTCTTAAAAAACGTGCTAATGATTGCTTACTGGGTCCCATCAGTTTGAGATCTTCAGCCTGTAGAATAAGTGGGAACTCCTGTAGGGTGACCAGATGACCACACTGCTGGGATCTGCATTCAGAGCCAGTCTGGCTGCTACGTCTGTAAGCATAGGAACACAGCTACACCTTCCGAGGTCTGCAACTGCTCTCCAGCAACAGCACTAGGCTGATGTATTGGGACACAGAGTGTGGAGTGAGGCTTTGAAATGCTTGAAATCTGACCCCAAGAGCAGGTTTACTGGCCATGAGTCGACCCTGTGGTACAGAGTAGAAGAGCCTGCACTGTTCTGCACAAAATATGAAAGAGCCTGTGGCCTCTGCAGAGTGGAAGGAAATTGTCTGATGGTCCTTTCAGTAGCTGGGAAACCCCAGCCAGTGCCAGGAGCTCTGCTGATCAGCTTCAGTAGAGCCATCACACGTGGGGCCGACTCTGCAGCAGAAACCATGACCTGCCCAAGCTTTGACAGCCTTCACACCGGCCTGGCTGCCAGCATCTGTGCCGCCTCTGGGGGATGAAGTGTCTCTTGGGCTTACTGCCCCCTTCTGCTCACTTTCCCATCCAGCACTCATTGCTCTGGGGCCCCAGGGCCAGTGGGAGGACGCTGCTTCTTGCCAAGTACATCTGTTCTAACTACTAGCCAGAAACCATGACCCTTCCACATGGAAGGTCTTACCCTATGGTGTGAACTTGGACCAGATTCTCTGGTATCTCATGATCACTCTTAAGTCCTGAATTTGACTTTGGAAACCTAGAGCAATTTCACAAAAGCTTTTTCCATGTCCTGGAACAAATCTACATCCAGTTACTAGGGAAATTGTACACCTGGGGAAAATATGCCTGGATCTTTTGGCTGTTGTTGAGTTGCTCAGTGTGTCCAACTCTTTGCAACCCAATGGACTGCAGCATGCCAAGCTTCCCTGTCCTTCACCATTGCCCTGAATCTGCTCAAATGGATGGCAAGCGTTTGAAACTGGTTGACACTGGTTCCTGGCCACCCAAAGTCAAATTAGGGAATAATGGTTGGCAGAGACAAATGAAAGTTGGTCCCAAGTCTGTGGACCTTGGCAGTTTCAGCAGAGGTAAAAGTGCCTTTAGTGCTGAGCAGACATGGGCATACATCCTTGTGATACCAAGACAAACTGGGGATGACCATGTGCATCTCTCAGAAGGAGATGCATGAGAGCCAAGAACAATCAGACCAACCCCACCATCCCCTTTTCTAGTCTGTTTCCTTTCCTTGGACGACCTCTGGTACCTGTCTGTCTCAGTCAGGTTCAGTTAGGAAAACAGAGAACACACTAAAAATGTCAAGCAAAAGGAACTAAAACAAGGATTGGTTTTCAGAGGTTGGTAGAAGGCTTGAAAACCTGAAAAAGAATGTTTCAAAGATAGCCCAAAGTAGTAAGTTCAGGAAGATGCTGTCTCTATGGTTTGGGGAGAAATTGGGACTAAGGAAGCTTGAGGTCACAGGAAAGGTTTCTTCAGATGTGGTGCCCAGCCCTCTGGTGAGGGAGGGGTGGGGGATGCAAGTGGGTTCTTAGCTTCAGTTTCTGGAGCATGGAGGAGGGAGGAGAAAGAGGGAGGAGACGCCTGAGCCACGGTGTCCAGGTGGAGGCATGGCCACGTCTCCATGTACCCCAGTGGGTCCTGAGCTCTCTGTACTGAGTCCAGTTCCAAGAGGGTCAGAGAGGGGCCCCAAGTACCCATCTGTTCTAACTACTAGCCAGAAACCATGACCCTTCCACATGGAAGGTCTTACCCTATGGTGTGAACTTGGACCAGATTCTCTGGTATCTCATGATCACTCTTAAGTCCTGAATTTGACTTTGGAAACCTAGAGCAATTTCACAAAAGCTTTTTCCATGTCCTGGAACAAATCTACATCCAGTTACTAGGGAAATTGTACACCTGGGGAAAATATGCCTGGATCTTTTGGCTGTTGTTGAGTTGCTCAGTGTGTCCAACTCTTTGCAACCCAATGGACTGCAGCATGCCAAGCTTCCCTGTCCTTCACCATTGCCCTGAATCTGCTCAAATGGATGGCAAGCGTTTGAAACTGGTTGACACTGGTTCCTGGCCACCCAAAGTCAAATTAGGGAATAATGGTTGGCAGAGACAAATGAAAGTTGGTCCCAAGTCTGTGGACCTTGGCAGTTTCAGCAGAGGTAAAAGTGCCTTTAGTGCTGAGCAGACATGGGCATACATCCTTGTGATACCAAGACAAACTGGGGATGACCATGTGCATCTCTCAGAAGGAGATGCATGAGAGCCAAGAACAATCAGACCAACCCCACCATCCCCTTTTCTAGTCTGTTTCCTTTCCTTGGACGACCTCTGGTACCTGTCTGTCTCAGTCAGGTTCAGTTAGGAAAACAGAGAACACACTAAAAATGTCAAGCAAAAGGAACTAAAACAAGGATTGGTTTTCAGAGGTTGGTAGAAGGCTTGAAAACCTGAAAAAGAATGTTTCAAAGATAGCCCAAAGTAGTAAGTTCAGGAAGATGCTGTCTCTATGGTTTGGGGAGAAATTGGGACTAAGGAAGCTTGAGGTCACAGGAAAGGTTTCTTCAGATGTGGTGCCCAGCCCTCTGGTGAGGGAGGGGTGGGGGATGCAAGTGGGTTCTTAGCTTCAGTTTCTGGAGCATGGAGGAGGGAGGAGAAAGAGGGAGGAGACGCCTGAGCCACGGTGTCCAGGTGGAGGCATGGCCACGTCTCCATGTACCCCAGTGGGTCCTGAGCCTCTCTCTGTACTGAGTCCAGTTCCAAGAGGGTCAGAGAGGCTGGCTCTGAACACAGTTGCTACTTTTGGAGCTGACTTTGCAGCTTCTACCGTGGTGATGTTGGAGAAACAGGTAAATGGAGAAAAACAGCCTTCTCCCCTGCCTCTGCCTTCCCCTCCTGCTGAGAAAACCCCCTGAGGAAGTGTCTGGGGGTATGGTTTGCAGAGTTCACACATGAGCAACTTGAGGACGGCAGCACTGCAGCTCAGGGAGACGGGCGGAATGTCCGTCAGTAGGCTAACCAGTGTTGTGCTTCTAGACATCACTCTGTTTATTGTGTGGGGAGCCTGGGGGAGAAGATAATTCACAAAGTTATTAGCGTGGTGAATCTGACTAATAGAGAAAAGTTAGTGGGGAAATGCTAAAACTTGGGGTTTTTTTTTTTTTTTGGATAAAATCATGTGAAAAGTAGTATTCCAGCAAGCACAGCTCTCAAACAGGCTAAGTGCAGGATAACAGATTGCAGACATATTGCATCTTGCAGTCTATTAATGAAAGATGGTGATACTGAAGAATTGTCTTTGTCATTTTTACAATGAAGGAAATCTGAATCATCTCCCCATGGTGAAGCCGTCACATTACTGTTTGCTAACTAGGCCGGGTGATGAATTCCTCTGCATTAGAAATTCCTCAGCATGCCAGTGGGGAACAGCCCTGCTCACAGAGGCTGAGCATGCAATCCTGAGCTCACTCAGCTGAGCTGTGTCCAGACTTGCATTCAGGCCCACCCACACATGCAGTCCTCAGAGGGGTGGACACCAGTGACATGTTTCCGTAAGGACTGGAAGAACTTATCACAGAGGAGAACATTCAGAACCTAAGAATTTGACTCAGTATAGTAACTGACTGTTTTTGAGCCCTTATTATGTGGAGTGCTCTGTGCTAAGTACTTTATGTGCATTATTTTATTTAATCCTCCCTCTTACACTCCAACTGCTATGGTTAGGCATAAATTATGGATCAGAGTGAAGCTCAGAAAGTTTCAGTAACTTGTCCATGATCACATACACTTTCAGCTTCAGAGCCAGAACTTGAACCTGAATGGATGCCAGTGTCATAGATCTAAGCAGCAAGGCCTTCTGCAGATTGTGGCAAAAATCTGCTCACACCTTCCTGTTACCTTCTGCATGCTGAGTCTGACTTTGCAGCTTCTACCGTGGTGATGTTGGAGAAACAGGTAAATGGAGAAAAACAGCCTTCTCCCCTGCCTCTGCCTTCCCCTCCTGCTGAGAAAACCCCCTGAGGAAGTGTCTGGGGGTATGGTTTGCAGAGTTCACACATGAGCAACTTGAGGACGGCAGCACTGCAGCTCAGGGAGACGGGCGGAATGTCCGTCAGTAGGCTAACCAGTGTTGTGCTTCTAGACATCACTCTGTTTATTGTGTGGGGAGCCTGGGGGAGAAGATAATTCACAAAGTTATTAGCGTGGTGAATCTGACTAATAGAGAAAAGTTAGTGGGGAAATGCTAAAACTTGGGGTTTTTTTTTTTTTGGATAAAATCATGTGAAAAGTAGTATTCCAGCAAGCACAGCTCTCAAACAGGCTAAGTGCAGGATAACAGATTGCAGACATATTGCATCTTGCAGTCTATTAATGAAAGATGGTGATACTGAAGAATTGTCTTTGTCATTTTTACAATGAAGGAAATCTGAATCATCTCCCCATGGTGAAGCCGTCACATTACTGTTTGCTAACTAGGCCGGGTGATGAATTCCTCTGCATTAGAAATTCCTCAGCATGCCAGTGGGGAACAGCCCTGCTCACAGAGGCTGAGCATGCAATCCTGAGCTCACTCAGCTGAGCTGTGTCCAGACTTGCATTCAGGCCCACCCACACATGCAGTCCTCAGAGGGGTGGACACCAGTGACATGTTTCCGTAAGGACTGGAAGAACTTATCACAGAGGAGAACATTCAGAACCTAAGAATTTGACTCAGTATAGTAACTGACTGTTTTTGAGCCCTTATTATGTGGAGTGCTCTGTGCTAAGTACTTTATGTGCATTATTTTATTTAATCCTCCCTCTTACACTCCAACTGCTATGGTTAGGCATAAATTATGGATCAGAGTGAAGCTCAGAAAGTTTCAGTAACTTGTCCATGATCACATACACTTTCAGCTTCAGAGCCAGAACTTGAACCTGAATGGATGCCAGTGTCATAGATCTAAGCACCGCAGCAAGGCCTTCTGCAGATTGTGGCAAAAATCTGCTCACACCTTCCTGTACTTAACCCTTCGAGTAGCCCATCCCATGCTGAGTCTGACGTGCATCGGCCATTAGCACATGTGATGAAAGTAACAACTGAAACAGCCCTGCCCAGTGTGACCTGCCTCTTTACTTTGGAAATACACAAAATGCCTTAAATAAATACATCATTTGCATATCCAAGAATTTATGCTAAGGAAAGAAACTGTGGGACTTCAAGAATGTAATTATGAGGGTTTCATCCTGTGTTTTTCCATTAGGGAAGTATCAGAAAATGAGACAAAGACCAAACAGGAAAGGGCTGGATAAACAAAACTTGCCAAATCTACACTACGAAATACTGTTTAATCATTAAAAAATTTTGTCGTAGAAAGTATTTAATAAAATATCAAGTTAGTTGGAATATATTGAATAAAACATAGGTTTAAAAATGAAACACTTGCTTGTGCCCAAATATCTGATGTGTATTATATCCTGAAATTCCCTTTTGGAGAGTTGTTTACCAGTTCCACTTAAAAACTCCTCATGTGTATATCGTTCTGCACGTAACATCAATAGCATGAAGCATCTATTGGGAATGACAAGTTATAATGAACAATGCAAATTTAAATGCTTCTGGAGGCTAGGGGAGAGAAACACATGTGCACAGAAAGCGCACGTGCACACGCACACACACACACACACACACACACACAAAAGTAACATAGATTTGGTAGATCTTCCCAGTTGTGTGACCTTGGGTTAAATAGCATTTCATGCCACTGTAAACAAAACTTCTAAAGATCTCCTGAAGGCAGAGGGTGACTGAGTGCTCTATGGAGGTGTGGAAACCGTGACCATACACCTGCAGTGGCATAAGAGGAAGCAGGTACTAACGTTGTGTGAATAGATCCTCCTGACTTGAGATGCACTTTCCAGTGACAGCCTCTTACACATTCAAAAATTGTTACAGTTTTAAGGTTTTAGATGGATGCAAAGGTAGTGTATGCTGCAAATCTGTGTTAGATGATGCAGAAACTAGCTGTCAAAGTGGTGAATGTGCAAATGTCAAAAATACATGTGGAGATTCAAATAAAATGGTTTCATAAAGCCTAAGAGTGGAAAAATTTAATGTTTATAAATTATTTGTTCTATATAATGTGATAAACTGTCTATGAGTAACTGAACATTAAATAATATAAGTAGACACTATTTGTATCTTCTTACATATCCATTTAAATATGTATTTATATAGGAGCTTTAGGGCTTCCCTGGTGGCTCAGTGGGTAAAGAATCTGTCTGTAAATGAAACTCATTTGATTATCAAAAAGAATTTATGCTAAGGAAAGAAACTGTGGGACTTCAAGAATGTAATTATGAGGGTTTCATCCTGTGTTTTTCCATTAGGGAAGTATCAGAAAATGAGACAAAGACCAAACAGGAAAGGACTGGATAAACAAAACTTGCCAAATCTACACTACGAAATACTGTTTAATCATTAAAAAATTTTGTCGTAGAAAGTATTTAATAAAATATCAAGTTAGTTGGAATATATTGAATAAAACATAGGTTTAAAAATGAAACACTTGCTTGTGCCCAAATATCTGATGTGTATTATATCCTGAAATTCCCTTTTGGAGAGTTGTTTACCAGTTCCACTTAAAAACTCCTCATGTGTATATCGTTCTGCACGTAACATCAATAGCATGAAGCATCTATTGGGAATGACAAGTTATAATGAACAATGCAAATTTAAATGCTTCTGGAGGCTAGGGGAGAGAAACACATGTGCACAGAAAGCGCACGTGCACACGCACACACACACACACACACACACACAGAAAGTAACATAGATTTGGTAGATCTTCCCAGTTGTGTGACCTTGGGTTAAATAGCATTTCATGCCACTGTAAACAAAACTTCTAAAGATCTCCTGAAGGCAGAGGGTGACTGAGTGCTCTATGGAGGTGTGGAAACCGTGACCATACACCTGCAGTGGCATAAGAGGAAGCAGGTACTAACGTTGTGTGAATAGATCCTCCTGACTTGAGATGCACTTTCCAGTGACAGCCTCTTACACATTCAAAAATTGTTACAGTTTTAAGGTTTTAGATGGATGCAAAGGTAGTGTATGCTGCAAATCTGTGTTAGATGATGCAGAAACTAGCTGTCAAAGTGGTGAATGTGCAAATGTCAAAAATACATGTGGAGATTCAAATAAAATGGTTTCATAAAGCCTAAGAGTGGAAAAATTTAATGTTTATAAATTATTTGTTCTATATAATGTGATAAACTGTCTATGAGTAACTGAACATTAAATAATATAAGTAGACACTATTTGTATCTTCTTACATATCCATTTAAATATGTATTTATATAGGAGCTTTAGGGCTTCCCTGGTGGCTCAGTGGGTAAAGAATCTGTCTGTAATGCAGGAGACCTGGGTTCAGTCCCTAGGTTGGGAAGATCCTCTGTAGAAGGGCATGGCTACCTGCTCCAGTATTCTTGACTGGAGAATCCCATGGACAGAGGAGCCTGGTGGGCTACAGTCGTAGGATCACAGAGTCAGACACAACTGAGTGACTGACATTTTTGCTTTGCTATATATTTAATTTACCATCATTTTGGGGGGCATATTCCTTCTGAAGTACACAGTTACCTTGCATTCAAGATTGTCTTATTAATGGAATTCATAGTACTACATACTAAACTATAATATACATTCATTACTGTAAGTATACACAAGCTCACAGGAAAAAAACAGAAACTGAAATATTTAGATTGAGCATATCAAGTTGAAGTGGTTATCGTATTAGAAATGGAATCGTGGGAGTGCTTTATTTTCTTAGGCTTTCTTTGTGTATGTGTGTGTGAGTTTTTAGATTTAATGGGAGGAAGAAGTAGAGGTGCTTATATATACTTTATCAATTTTTCTACAATAAAGACTGTAGTTGTAGGTAAAAATTTCTTCAGATACAATAAACTTATGTAGTTGTATCATAAAACTTGTATAGTGTTGTTATCATTAGCCTTTGAAGTGAGTGGACACACCACCAGTGGGCCAGAGCTTGCCCAGGGCTGGGAGCAGATGGAAGAGCCTCTCAGTGGAGACATGGCAGGAGCACCAGCCCAAACGTGAGAGGGACAAGCAGCCCTGTCCCTGCTGTCTGAACTAGTCAGGGCTCTCCAGAGAAACAAAACCAGAAGGAGGTGTATATTTATCTATAGAGAGATTTGTTGTAACGACTTGACTCACGTGATTGTGAGGTCCAAGTCCAAAGTCAGTGTAGAAACCCAGGGAAGAGTTGCAGTTCAACTCCAAAGGCAGTTTGCTGGCAGAATTTCTTCTTACTCAACATCAGCCTTTAAGTCTTCAACCAATTTTGAGTCCCACCCACATTATGGCACTCTTCCATAATGTGATAAACTGTCTATGAGTAACTGAACATTAAATAATATAAGTAGACACTATTTGTATCTTCTTACATATCCATTTAAATATGTATTTATATAGGAGCTTTAGGGCTTCCCTGGTGGCTCAGTGGGTAAAGAATCTGTCTGTAATGCAGGAGACCTGGGTTCAGTCCCTAGGTTGGGAAGATCCTCTGTAGAAGGGCATGGCTACCTGCTCCAGTATTCTTGACTGGAGAATCCCATGGACAGAGGAGCCTGGTGGGCTACAGTCGTGGGATCACAGAGTCAGACACAACTGAGTGACTGACATTTTTGCTTTGCTATATATTTAATTTACCATCATTTTGGGGGGCATATTCCTTCTGAAGTACACAGTTACCTTGCATTCAAGATTGTCTTATTAATGGAATTCATAGTACTACATACTAAACTATAATATACATTCATTACTGTAAGTATACACAAGCTCACAGGAAAAAAACAGAAACTGAAATATTTAGATTGAGCATATCAAGTTGAAGTGGTTATCGTATTAGAAATGGAATCGTGGGAGTGCTTTATTTTCTTAGGCTTTCTTTGTGTATGTGTGTGTGAGTTTTTAGATTTAATGGGAGGAAGAAGTAGAGGTGCTTATATATACTTTATCAATTTTTCTACAATAAAGACTGTAGTTGTAGGTAAAAATTTCTTCAGATACAATAAACTTATGTAGTTGTATCATAAAACTTGTATAGTGTTGTTATCATTAGCCTTTGAAGTGAGTGGACACACCACCAGTGGGCCAGAGCTTGCCCAGGGCTGGGAGCAGATGGAAGAGCCTCTCAGTGGAGACATGGCAGGAGCACCAGCCCAAACGTGAGAGGGACAAGCAGCCCTGTCCCTGCTGTCTGAACTAGTCAGGGCTCTCCAGAGAAACAAAACCAGAAGGAGGTGTATATTTATCTATAGAGAGATTTGTTGTAACGACTTGACTCACGTGATTGTGAGGTCCAAGTCCAAAGTCAGTGTAGAAACCCAGGGAAGAGTTGCAGTTCAACTCCAAAGGCAGTTTGCTGGCAGAATTTCTTCTTACTCAACATCAGCCTTTAAGTCTTCAACCAATTTTGAGTCCCACCCACATTATGGCACTCTTCCATTCTCAAAATCTGCTCATTTAAATGTTAATCACATTCAAAATATCCTATAGAAACATCCTGGACTTCACAGGTGGCGCTAGTGGTAAATAATCCACCGGCCAGTGCAGGAGACGCAAGATTTGCAGATTTGATCCCTACCTTGGGAAGATCCCTGGAGTAGGAAGTGGCCACCTACTTCAGTATTTTTGATGGGAAAATCCCATGGACAGAGGAGCCTGACAGGCCATAGTCCATGGGACTGCAAAGAGTCTGACACGACCGAGATACTGAGCACAGAAACATCTAGAATGTTTAACAGTGGTGTATCTAGGTGTAGTGACTTGGCCAAGTGGACACATAAAGTTAACCATCACTTTGTCACAGTAGGTCCTGTCATCTCTCAGAAATCACCACGGAAAAGCGAACGATCCAACTATAGAATGAACAGAAGACATGGACAGAAATTTCACTGAAGAATCAATACAGATGGCAAATAAGCACATGAAAATATATTCTATGTTATTAGCCATTAGGGAAATGTAAATTGGAACTGCAGTGAGATGTCACCACACATATATCCAAACAGCTTCAGATTACCAGATTCTTTTCTTGTACAGGCCATCACAGGGTAGGGTTCCCTGTGCTATACAGTAGGTTCTGGTGGGTGATCTCTTTCATATATAGTAGTTTATATATGTTAACTCAACCTCCTGATTTATCTCTCTGCCCCTTCCCCACCCCCGATAACCATGTTTGTTTTCTACATCTGTGACTCTGTTTCTGTTTTGTAAGTAAGTCCATTTGTACCATTTCTTTTTTTGCATTTCAAATATAAGCGATATTGTATGATATCTGTGTCTTTAACTTACTCAGTATGACACTTGTATTTATGACCTCTTGTGTAACGTTGCATTGGTTCAGATTCAAACTTGCTTTTCCCTGCACCTCTAATTCATTTGTATTCCTGTATAAATTTCTGCAGTGTGGATATGCAGGGGTTCATTTGGCCACTTTATTACTGACAGGCATTTACCCCACCCTAAACAACAGTGGACTTTCCTGGTAGCTCAGATGGTAAAAAAAATCTGCCTGCAACAGAAGTTCAGACCTGAGTTTGATCTCTTGGCATCAAAGATTCCATGGAGAAGGAAATGGCTACCCACTCCAGTACTCTTGCCTGGAGAATTCCATGAACAGGGAGCCTGGTAGGGTACAGTTTATGGGCTTGCAAAGAGTTGGACACGACTGAGCGACTAATACTTTCACTTTTCACTTCCGGCAACAACAGCACACCTCCACCCTGTGCCTACTCCACACTTTAATATGTCTTCTGTCTTTCTGTCTCTCCACATCTGATGATTGGGTTTATCTGCTGACCAAACTCCAAGTTCAGTGTTTCCTTTTCAGCTTTATCTAATATGCTATTAAATGTCTAACCAAGACCTTATTTTTTTGTCCAGATGCAAGTCTGACACGACCGAGATACTGAGCACAGAAACATCTAGAATGTTTAACAGTGGTGTATCTAGGTGTAGTGACTTGGCCAAGTGGACACATAAAGTTAACCATCACTTTGTCACAGTAGGTCCTGTCATCTCTCAGAAATCACCACGGAAAAGCGAACGATCCAACTATAGAATGAACAGAAGACATGGACAGAAATTTCACTGAAGAATCAATACAGATGGCAAATAAGCACATGAAAATATATTCTATGTTATTAGCCATTAGGGAAATGTAAATTGGAACTGCAGTGAGATGTCACCACACATATATCCAAACAGCTTCAGATTACCAGATTCTTTTCTTGTACAGGCCATCACAGGGTAGGGTTCCCTGTGCTATACAGTAGGTTCTGGTGGGTGATCTCTTTCATATATAGTAGTTTATATATGTTAACTCAACCTCCTGATTTATCTCTCTCCCCCTTTCCCCCACCCCGATAACCATGTTTGTTTTCTACATCTGTGACTCTGTTTCTGTTTTGTAAGTAAGTCCATTTGTACCATTTCTTTTTTTGCATTTCAAATATAAGCGATATTGTATGATATCTGTGTCTTTAACTTACTCAGTATGACACTTGTATTTATGACCTCTTGTGTAACGTTGCATTGGTTCAGATTCAAACTTGCTTTTCCCTGCACCTCTAATTCATTTGTATTCCTGTATAAATTTCTGCAGTGTGGATATGCAGGGGTTCATTTGGCCACTTTATTACTGACAGCCATTTACCCCACCCTAAACAACAGTGGACTTTCCTGGTAGCTCAGATGGTAAAAAAAATCTGCCTGCAACAGAAGTTCAGACCTGAGTTTGATCTCTTGGCATCAAAGATTCCATGGAGAAGGAAATGGCTACCCACTCCAGTACTCTTGCCTGGAGAATTCCATGAACAGGGAGCCTGGTAGGGTACAGTTTATGGGCTTGCAAAGAGTTGGACACGACTGAGCGACTAATACTTTCACTTTTCACTTCCGGCAACAACAGCACACCTCCACCCTGTGCCTACTCCACACTTTAATATGTCTTCTGTCTTTCTGTCTCTCCACATCTGATGATTGGGTTTATCTGCTGACCAAACTCCAAGTTCAGTGTTTCCTTTTCAGCTTTATCTAATATGCTATTAAATGTCTAACCAAGACCTTATTTTAGGTTTTTGTTTTCAGTTTTAGATTCTTTTTGGTTCTCTCTTTTTTTGTTGTCTTGGTTTGTTTTCAGTTCACTTCTCAAAGTTTAGTATTTTATTTCCTTGACTATATTAAGCATGGGTATAATGAAGTATGATCACTTCAAGATTTGGGTCTCTTGTTAGTTTATTGCTATTGTCTACTATCTTATTTTTTGACTTTTGATATTGTGATAATTCCTTATATGCCTGGTTGTTTTTGATTACATGCTATTCATTGTATATGAAAGTTTTAGGGATAATTTAAAGCATAGGAAAACATTATCATTCTCAAAGAAGAATTTAAACTTGCTTCTACCCAAAATAGAAGGGCAGTGGGCAGGGCCCCTCATGGTTAGGGACAGCCATAGGTAGGACACTCTGAGGAGCTTATTTAATGTTGAATTAACCCATCTCTTCACCTCCCTTTCTTATTTTAATCAGTTCTTGCCTGTCATTAAGAGAATGTTTAGAGAGCCCAGATAATTATTACCAATAATCTTAATAAATAATAGCAATATGAAATTTTGTATTGCATATATGCTAATTTCTAAATGTAGCCATATGGGACATGCATGGTGATAATTAATGCATTTTGATTACTTTTAACTTTGTATTAAAAATGATGCACATTTGAAGCATCCTTAAAAAGGATATTTTCAATTAAATTTGGAGATGATGAAAACTTTTTTACATGGGTCAGCACTATTAATGTGTAATTTGCTGTTGCTTCTCACATAATATAGTATATCCTACCAGGTACTACTCAAAGCTCAACCATAGCAACATAATTTTAGAATGCTGTTAAAGTGGTAAGTCATTCTTTGCCTCTTAGTTATTGATTGACAGTAGCATTTCCTTAATCTCCAAAGTCAGTCACAACTTATTTTTTCTTTGCCAGTAGTTGTATTTACCTTAGAATTTGGTGACATCAAGAAGTCCTCTGTAGATAGCAGACAATCTTTAAGCTTACATAGTAATCATACGATGAGGGTTACTTAGCACCATGAACATGATTAGTATTGGAGCAACTTGAAAAGTAGTGTAAGAATCCACAGCTTCAGATATGCACCTCCAGAGCTCCAGCCAGCCCCTGTACTTACTTTGTATTAATCTTTGAAAATCTAGGCCCCTGTAATTCAGCCTTGGAGGAATGAGGTCGTGTGACGTATCCTTTCCCCCAAGACATTATTTGGTGATATTTCTGCTTTTTCACCACTGGCCAGTGCTTGGTTTTGGCCATTAGTACCACACAGCTGAGAGCTTGTCAGGGACTTAGGGGTCAGTGTAATCAGGGTATCTAAAGAGCTCGGCATCTTATGCAACAACCACAAGTTTTCACATGCTTAATTGGTCTGCCTTTGTTTATATACTCAAGCCTATTTCCTTCCCAAGGTGATTGCCTCCCAGGGATCTTTGCTTAAATTTTCTTCCAGTTCTGTGTGTGATATGACCTGAGGTTTGACTCTGTGTCTTTGCAGTGAGCCAACTGCCAGAGAAGGCAAAACAAAATGAGAACCTGATTGATTTGTCCCTCGTCAGTCAATTACATGTTGCACACTATCAGTAAAACGAAAATGTAGAACTGGAGTGCTGATTAAATTTGTTGAGTTCAGAATTTAGAGACCTGCCAGTCTGCTAAATCCTTCCCCAGCCATTTATTTGCTAAATAGAATCTAGCAAGCATGGTGAATGGCTTCCTGCTGCCTGAGAAAAGAAACAGAATGTTTCATTCACTTATTATTAGACTGATGGGGAGCCTTTAGTATTGGTAAATAGTGAGTGGGAGTAGGCAGATGGGAGTATTAGCAGAATGGGGTTTGTTTGGATTGATTTATGGTGGCATAGACATAAACAGATGTAAGCAGTGTAGCCGGCAACAGTAAATCCCACAGAGGTCACACTAAAGCATAAATGTGCTTAGTTGTAATTTGCTGCCTGAAAAATAAAAAGGCAGAATGGGCAGTATCTCCAAAGTAGTTTATTTCCTTTAAGAATTTGGTGACATCAAGAAGTCCTCTGTAGATAGCAGACAATCTTTAAGCTTACATAGTAATCATACGATGAGGGTTACTTAGCACCATGAACATGATTAGTATTGGAGCAACTTGAAAAGTAGTGTAAGAATCCACAGCTTCAGATATGCACCTCCAGAGCTCCAGCCAGCCCCTGTACTTACTTTGTATTAATCTTTGAAAATCTAGGCCCCTGTAATTCAGCCTTGGAGGAATGAGGTCGTGTGACGTATCCTTTCCCCCAAGACATTGTTTGGTGATATTTCTGCTTTTTCACCACTGGCCAGTGCTTGGTTTTGGCCATTAGTACCACACAGCTGAGAGCTTGTCAGGGACTTAGGGGTCAGTGTAATCAGGGTATCTAAAGAGCTCGGCATCTTATGCAACAACCACAAGTTTTCACATGCTTAATTGGTCTGCCTTTGTTTATATACTCAAGCCTATTTCCTTCCCAAGGTGATTGCCTCCCAGGGATCTTTGCTTAAATTTTCTTCCAGTTCTGTGTGTGATATGACCTGAGGTTTGACTCTGTGTCTTTGCAGTGAGCCAACTGCCAGAGAAGGCAAAACAAAATGAGAACCTGATTGATTTGTCCCTCGTCAGTCAATTACATGTTGCACACTATCAGTAAAACGAAAATGTAGAACTGGAGTGCTGATTAAATTTGTTGAGTTCAGAATTTAGAGACCTGCCAGTCTGCTAAATCCTTCCCCAGCCATTTATTTGCTAAATAGAATCTAGCAAGCATGGTGAATGGCTTCCTGCTGCCTGAGAAAAGAAACAGAATGTTTCATTCACTTATTATTAGACTGATGGGGAGCCTTTAGTATTGGTAAATAGTGAGTGGGAGTAGGCAGATGGGAGTATTAGCAGAATGGGGTTTGTTTGGATTGATTTATGGTGGCATAGACATAAACAGATGTAAGCAGTGTAGCCGGCAACAGTAAATCCCACAGAGGTCACACTAAAGCATAAATGTGCTTAGTTGTAATTATAGCTGCCTGAAATAAACGTAGACAAGAAGCACAATTTGGATAGCTAGAATAACTTCCTGTGTCACCCGAAAGACAGCATGATCCAGGAAAGCGTCCCTGTGAAGAAACTGTTTGTTTAGAAAAATAAGCCATTTACAGTATCTTTGAAAATGACTGATGGGCTTCCCAGGTGGCACTAATGGTAAATAACCCACCTGCCAGTGCAGGAGACTGAGACATGGTTTTGATTCCTGGGTCAGGAAGATCCCCAGAGGAGAGCATAGCAATCCAGCCCAGTATTCTTGCCTAGAGAATCCCATAAGGAGCCCAGATTCCTACAGTTCATGGGATCGCAGAGTCAGACCTAGCATGTGCACATGCACAGTGATTGATAATAAAAGGTAACTAACCCTCTTCCCAGAGAAAACTACTGGACCCATGAGAGGTTAGCCAGAAAAAAGACTTATCATTTGACTGAGCCCAAATGTAGCAGATTCTTGAGCTCTACAGGGCAGTTTCCATATCTTCTTTTTGACATGGGGTAAATATTCATCTAAAGTTTTCAAACCTCTATGTCAGTCACAGATAAAGGCTGCCTTTTCTGGGGTCCTAATATATTTGACCCACGTTAGTGAAGACCATGCTTGGCGCTGTGAAGATCACTTTTAGAATCTCAGTGACTCAAAATACTGGGAGTTTGTTTCTGCAGTTAAATGGGAATAAATATACAAATGTAAATGGCTCTGAAGAAGGCTACAGATGAACTGGAAGTCAAATAGTTGTTTCAGAGATGTGTACATGCATTTAAGTGCCAGGGAAAACTATTTCCATGATTCTCAAAATTATCATGAGGCTGCATTTTGAACAAAGAGACTGAGTGTCTCTTCTGTTGGTATGGATCTTTTTTCAAACGTAGGCAAAGACCACCAAGTGTCTGCGGCTGTAAATGGTTCTCCCGAAACACAGGGAGAGGTTGAGGGTGCTGTGTCCACTTTAGGTAGCAGGTGTCACAGACAAAGGGATAGAACACAAGCAGAAACTGTACTGATACTGCCTCTTAATTGCTGTTTCACTGGAACCCTCTCAAGTAGTCTACTCTGTGTGTGTGCCAAGTCTCCCACTCATGTCCAGCTCTTTGTGACCCCATGGACTGTAGCCCAACAGGCTCCTCTGTCCATGGGATTTTCCAGGCAAGGATACTGGAGTGGGTTACCATTTCCTCCTCCAGGGATCTTCACAACCCAGGAATCGAATCCACATCTCCTGCATTGACAGGCAGATTCTTTACCACTGAGCAACCTGAGAAGCCCAGGTAATCTAATTAGTACCAGTCTGTATTTTCATCCAGTATAGATCTTTCTTCTCAATGTCAGTGTAGTTGAACAGCCTTGGATTCAGAATTTTCTCCTGCAAGATGGCAACCATGCTTTGCCCTCTGGTTCATGAATCCTACATGGGCAGAATCCAGTACCATAAGTCTTTCTGAATGTTGAACAGGCATGTTTCTAGAGGAAAGAAATGTCTTTTGGCAGAATCATCTCTCCCTACATTGCTCTCTAATCTGATGAATAATTGCTTAAATCAATGAAAAGAACCAGTAGCTCTGAAAATATGTCATTTCAATATCTTTGAAAACGTAGGACTTTTTGGCTTGCATGTCACAAGAAGCTTAACTGGCAGGAGCTTCAGAGAAAAAGGAGGTTACAGTGAGGTTCCACAGTTGCCTTGTAGATGTGATGGCAGCCATAACACTACACCTGCAGGGACCTAGCAGGTCTCACGTGCTGTCTTGTCTGCAGTTAAATGGGAATAAATATACAAATGTAAATGGCTCTGAAGAAGGCTACAGATGAACTGGAAGTCAAATAGTTGTTTCAGAGATGTGTACATGCATTTAAGTGCCAGGGAAAACTATTTCCATGATTCTCAAAATTATCATGAGGCTGCATTTTGAACAAAGAGACTGAGTGTCTCTTCTGTTGGTATGGATCTTTTTTCAAACGTAGGCAAAGACCACCAAGTGTCTGCGGCTGTAAATAGTTCTCCCGAAACACAGGGAGAGGTTGAGGGTGCTGTGTCCACTTTAGGTAGCAGGTGTCACAGACAAAGGGATAGAACACAAGCAGAAACTGTACTGATACTGCCTCTTAATTGCTGTTTCACTGGAACCCTCTCAAGTAGTCTACTCTGTGTGTGTGCCAAGTCTCCCACTCATGTCCAGCTCTTTGTGACCCCATGGACTGTAGCCCAACAGGCTCCTCTGTCCATGGGATTTTCCAGGCAAGGATACTGGAGTGGGTTACCATTTCCTCCTCCAGGGATCTTCACAACCCAGGAATCGAATCCACATCTCCTGCATTGACAGGCAGATTCTTTACCACTGAGCAACCTGAGAAGCCCAGGTAATCTAATTAGTACCAGTCTGTATTTTCATCCAGTATAGATCTTTCTTCTCAATGTCAGTGTAGTTGAACAGCCTTGGATTCAGAATTTTCTCCTGCAAGATGGCAACCATGCTTTGCCCTCTGGTTCATGAATCCTACATGGGCAGAATCCAGTACCATAAGTCTTTCTGAATGTTGAACAGGCATGTTTCTAGAGGAAAGAAATGTCTTTTGGCAGAATCATCTCTCCCTACATTGCTCTCTAATCTGATGAATAATTGCTTAAATCAATGGAAAGAACCAGTAGCTCTGAAAATATGTCATTTCAATATCTTTGAAAACGTAGGACTTTTTGGCTTGCATGTCACAAGAAGCTTAACTGGCAGGAGCTTCAGAGAAAAAGGAGGTTACAGTGAGGTTCCACAGTTGCCTTGTAGATGTGATGGCAGCCATAACACTACACCTGCAGGGACCTAGCAGGTCTCACGTGCTGTCTTGTCTCCATGTAGTTCCATTTGTCTGGGCTATTCTGTCCTGACCAGCACTTCCCTGGCTTCTTGCACTTGTGGTGGAAATAACTGGTCTTTAGAATACCTCAGTCTAATCACCCAGGGAAGAAAAAAGAGTAACCTCTCTCAGACTCACCCACCACTAGGCTGATCAACAAAGCAAAAATTGGTCACGTTATAGGAATGTTTTGGTCCTATGAATGGGGCGAAATATCTGGGGAAAAAAATGGGAGTTTTCTCTTGTTGGTGAAAGTGGGGAAGTGGTTGGGGCACCAGCATCAGCACCTTGGAATCAGATACTAAGCATATAGTTAACAACTATCCCTATATGCCCTGTTTGTAGCTGTCAGTTACCAGGAAAGATTCTGTATGAACCTGTTCCTCTTGCCTCTGCATCCTCCTCAGCTCCCCATTCTGACTTCATCAGTTATAGCAGAGAATCTCTATGTTCTGATCAACTTCCATCTGCTGTTTATGACTAGTTCTGAGAAAAATTATAAGTCATATTTATGGAGGGTTAGTTGTTTACTCAACTGTCCCTATTTTTGCTCCATTCTGTTTATTTTTACACAATATTCTCCCTCAGTAATTCAATCCAATTTGATAAGCTTGCACACTATGTAAACCACTGTGGTAATGTGTTATCAAATACCCTAGCATGAGAGGAGTATAATTTCTGCCAACAGTGAATTTAAAGGAATTTATCAAGACAGTCTTTATGAGACAGATAATCTTGTATTGGTAGGTTTAAAGATATGAATTCTTATTAGAGAAAAGTAATTCTTGATAAAAAAAAAAAAAAACTCTATTGAAGAGACAGTCTGTGGGAATGAGTAGATTTTTATGGAACGTCCTATAAAAATGGGTACCCTGGACTTGGCCATGTAAAGATACTTCAGGTGGTAATCACTCATGGACTAAACTATAGAGCAGTCTTAGTAAAAGCCTAGGTTAGGGGCTTCCCCTGGTGGTCCAGTGGGTAAGGACACCGCCTTGCAGTACAAGGGGTGCCGGTTCGATCCCTGGCCTGGGAAGATCCCATGTGCCACAGAGCGACTGGACTGATGTGTCCAATTACCGAGCCGGAGCTCTGGGGCGCATGCGCTCAGAGCCGGCTCTCTGAGATGACAGAGGCGACCGCGATGGGAGGCCCACAGGAGCCAAAGAACAAAGACAGATGAAAATAGAGAAATGAAAGACCAATACAAGTGGCCCACTCGTACCCCTCCCTCCCCACCCCACCCCCCAAAAGATAAATAAATAAAATAAATGTTAAAAAAAAAAAGCCTAGGTTAGTGAAAGGAATTGAAAAAGATAAAACTGAGTAGACAGGTAGGGCAGAATTATAGAATATACTGAACATAACTCTCGTGATCTTCATTCTTCAGGCTAGAGGAAGCCCATTGAACTTTATGAGCATAGAAATGCTGTATTATAAAGTGCTGCTTCCAAAACATCTCTGAAATGTCTGGCTCAGATGGTAAAGAATCTGCTTGCAATGCAGAAGACCTGGGTTTGATCCCTGGGTCAGGAAGGTACCCTGGAGGAGGGAATGGCAACCCACTCCAGTATGCTTGCCTGGAGAGTTCCATAGACAGAAGAGCCTGGGGTCACAAAGAGTTGGAAACAAGTGAGAAATGGACAGTTTCACTTTGTTTTCATTTTACAGCAACAGGTGTTTATTTTGTTAATAGGATCTTCAAGTCATATGTAACTCCTGGGTCACCTTGATTTGCAAGTACTGGCTCCAGAAGTCAAGGTGGATTTACTTGGTAGCAGCTACCTGCCTTTTTAATGGCGGAATCCAAAGAACAGAGAAGGTAAGAGAAATATACAGTACCTGTTAAGGCCTTAGCTGGGAACCAAGATTTCTGACAGAATCCAGCTTTCCTTAGATCTGCTCATTTGGCATAAGTATTAAGCACTTGCCTGAGACCCCTATGCATATAGCCAGAGCTCAGCCCTCCATCCTCACCTGGACAGGGCCTCTGAGTCCAAACTCCAGTCCTATCTTTCCATTCCAGAAAACTTCTCAAGGTTCTGCAGACATTTTTACTTCTTAGAAGCCTCTCTACACAGAGCCTCAGCTTGCTGTAAGGCCAGTGAGAACGGCAGATCTTATAGTAAGCTCTAGTCTGTGTAGTTCTCATCTATTACTTGGGCCCTCGAGACTTGGTTGCCCTAAAAGATCTCATTGCTTCCCAAGAAAGTTTTTGTTTTTGTAGACTCTGGATTTTCTGTTTGTTCTCACCAGGCATGTTGTTTGCCACAAGTCAGAGCTCTGTGTCTCTGTCATTGTGTGTGTGTGTGTGTGTGCATGTGTGTGTGCACGCACACATGTGCTACATCAGAATCCCTTCCAAATACTTAGTTCACAATGTGACTTTTTCCTTGTTTTTTTTTTTTTTCTTTTTTTTCCCCACTGAACAGGCACACACATTATATACACATATAATACAAAAAATGTACATCACAATTTAGAAACTCAAAAGCAGTAGTGAACATAACTCTCGTGATCTCCCAGTAGGAAGCCCATGGTAAAAGCAATCTGTTTTTGAAATGTCTGGCTCAGATGGTATAGAATCTGCTTGCAATGCAGAAGACCTGGGTTTGATCCCTGGGTCAGGAAGGTACCCTGGAGGAGGGAATGGCAACCCACTCCAGTATGCTTGCCTGGAGAGTTCCATAGACAGAAGAGCCTGGGGTCACAAAGAGTTGGAAACAAGTGAGAAATGGACAGTTTCACTTTGTTTTCATTTTACAGCAACAGGTGTTTATTTTGTTAATAGGATCTTCAAGTCATATGTAACTCCTGGGTCACCTTGATTTGCAAGTACTGGCTCCAGAAGTCAAGGTGGATTTACTTGGTAGCAGCTACCTGCCTTTTTAATGGCGGAATCCAAAGAACAGAGAAGGTAAGAGAAATATACAGTACCTGTTAAGGCCTTAGCTGGGAACCAAGATTTCTGACAGAATCCAGCTTTCCTTAGATCTGCTCATTTGGCATAAGTATTAAGCACTTGCCTGAGACCCCTATGCATATAGCCAGAGCTCAGCCCTCCATCCTCACCTGGACAGGGCCTCTGAGTCCAAACTCCAGTCCTATCTTTCCATTCCAGAAAACTTCTCAAGGTTCTGCAGACATTTTTACTTCTTAGAAGCCTCTCTACACAGAGCCTCAGCTTGCTGTAAGGCCAGTGAGAACGGCAGATCTTATAGTAAGCTCTAGTCTGTGTAGTTCTCATCTATTACTTGGGCCCTCGAGACTTGGTTGCCCTAAAAGATCTCATTGCTTCCCAAGAAAGTTTTTGTTTTTGTAGACTCTGGATTTTCTGTTTGTTCTCACCAGGCATGTTGTTTGCCACAAGTCAGAGCTCTGTGTCTCTGTCATTGTGTGTGTGTGTGTGTGTGCATGTGTGTGTGCACGCACACATGTGCTACATCAGAATCCCTTCCAAATACTTAGTTCACAATGTGACTTTTTCCTTGTTTTTTTTTTTTTTCTTTTTTTTCCCCACTGAACAGGCACACACATTATATACACATATAATACAAAAAATGTACATCACAATTTAGAAACTCAAAAGCAGTAGTGAATCAGAGTACTTAAATAGGATGTTATGTGTGAGAATATAGAATGAGTGGATTTGTTCTCTAGCTGTCAATTTTTTCCTTTGATTTTAATGTTGGACTCCAATAATAATGTATCAAGTACTTGGTAGATGTCATAATGTCACCACTGTCCATGAGTGAAGGGATCAAAATTAACTGTTAATCACAAAAGTAATAAAAGTGACAGTTCTCTGACAGTTCTCCAGATTATTCCCTTAAGATCTGTGAGATATTGTTTTATTGGAAAATCAGTACTGTGACCAAGTACAGTGGCGTGGTCACTGCATAAGACTGACCTAAGACAGAAGTGTGAGCACTAGACATATCGAGGCCCTTCCCATTTCCATTCCTCTTCTTCTCCCCGTGTTTGCCATTCTAGCTAAAACAAAACAGGAAGAGACTCATCAGTGTGCTCAGCATGAGTCTGACTTGGTCCATGTTGACCACTGGATATTCTCAAGGTTACAGACTATCTGGTGGAAATGCAGGGGCATAGTGACGAGTCAAGGAAATGTGACTCTGCTGGCCTGGTCTTCACAGATGTCCCAAACAGTCAGCCGCGGGGTGCCCACCTCACCTGTCATGTCACGTGTGTGGCCCCACAACTGCATGGCTGCTGAACTTCCTGTTCCCCTGTGAGACTTGTTTGCCATCAGTGCATCCCTCAGTTGTAGTGATGCCTGTGGCATGGCGAGGGTTTTGCTGGGGGATCCAGTGGGGAAAAGATGGCCCTATTCAGTTGCCACTGGCACCACACTTCTGAAATGTGGGAAAGGGTGCTAAAATATACAGCTTAGACACGTGTTTGTCAGAAGGGATTGGACACTGATGAGAAGGTCCTTCCAAGTTAGATGAGTATGTGTTCAGCTCTTTTAAATGCTGGGTTTTAATCAGAAAAGAATCGCTGAAAAGAATGATAGAGTAAGCCTGTTCTCTTTCCTTCTGGTCATGTTTGGAAATCAAAATAAACCCAAGTATGTATTCCTAAGTTTCCAAAGTTCAAACCAATTCAAATATAGAAAAGAAAAAATATTAAAAGTATTTCTTCATAATTTTAAGCAAACCAAAAGAATTAAGAGAAGGGGTAAAAGATAAACATGTTCTGAATATTTTATGGTTGTAGGCTCATAAAAACATATATAAAGTATTTATTATGTTGAATGTTGTTCTGTGCTATTTTATTGCAATATAATAAGTCATATCATACTTGCAAAGTTTCTGTTTGTAATCACTGAAGTAATAAAACAAGTTTTGCTGAAAATTACAGTGTTTTTTAAATGTCTTCTTTGTTTTCTGGTGTGTGTTATTTTTTGAAAGAAATATTGGAAAGGGTTTTGATGTTCACCAAAAGATTCTGTTTCTTTTTCATAATCATCCTTATTAGAGTGAGATATATTTTATAACATATCTTATTATCTCCTACAAATTACATTACAATTCTTCTTTCTTCTTGGAGTGAATTTCCAGACCAGATTTGTAATAAATACGAGGAACTCCTTACAAGTGAAAATTGGACATCTGCTTCCTCTGTTTCCTCCAATGCAGATTTTTAGAAGAAAGAATCGGGAGACAGATTTCCTTGTTCAAACTCATGGTCCACCACTTCCTTCCTGAGCAACCAGAGGTAAGTTGCTTAGCCTGTGTCCACCCGTGTCACCCGAGAGAGTTCAGGTCGTCACAGTATGTGATTCAGATTCTTGTGGAGAAAAGAAGTGAAAGTACATGGGGGCCTTGGAGCAGTGCCAGGAATGGTGTGTTCACTGCATCAGTATCTGCTGTCCCTTTCCCCATTGCCTGCGTTTTGTGCCGGGTCACACTGGGAGGGTGGCGCCAAAGTCATGGGCTGCACTGGCAGTGGCGGGCAGGAGGGTTCAGACAGGAGTCACTAGTTTCTGTAAGGAAATCCCACTGGTCTAGTGGCACAACCTTGTCCTCCTCCATCCTCAGCTGGAACAGGGTGACCCTTCCTTCTGGCTACATTGCCATGGATGCTTTCTGTGCTTTGCAAAACTGCTATTTTTCATAAAAATGGATTATTTATGTTTGAAATCGATTTATCATGGTTATTTTTAAGCTCTCAGTTTTGATTCCTAATATGGTAAAACTCAGTGGGGTTTAACCCACGTAAAACAAAGTTCTTTGAATCCTCAGGGACTTTTACTTCTGCGAGAAGCCCTGGGACCAGGGTGCGTGGGGATTGTTGCTCTAGGTCAGTCTGCTTGGGGGACAGCCCTGTGCTACTGTAGAGTGTTCTAAGGGGTCCTCTAAAGTACAGTGCCTGATGGTGCATGTGTTTTGTGATTTAGTAGATGACCTAGACAGGACCAGATCTGTGGTTCCTAACAGAGACATGGATTCACCTCCCTTAGGTTCAGCTGTGGACGCTTGGTTGTTGCTCCTGAGAGTGCCAGGCAGAGAGCAGGCAGGCAAATGCAGGCACACCTTAGTTCAATATTCTTTGAAGATAATAGTGTTTTTTACAAATTAAAGGTTTGTGGTAACTCTGTGTTGTAACCCTTTTTATTAATAAAGTGCTTTTAATTTAGACATATACATTGTTTAGACATAATGCTATTGCATGCCTACTAGACTATAGTACAGTATAAACACAACTTGTCTATGCACCGGGAAACCAAGAATTCAAGTGACTTGCTTCATTATGGGAATCTGGAATGAAACCCTCTGTGTCTCTATGGTGCACCTGTGGTGAAATCCCCCACTTGTTTGTAATGGCTCAGCATTTATGGAATGCCGGCTGCAGAACAGGACGTGGGTAGCGGGCTGTATGGGATGCTGGTGAGGTGGACGAGCTTGTGAGTTACAGAAAGACTGAGAGGTCCCTTCAGGTTCCAGCCATAGGTGTGTCATCTACCTCACCGCACACCATCTCGGTTATACTGGTAGGTGTCTACATCCTGTTTTTTATGTTTGTACAAAGAGGCATCTTGATAGCACAAAAATAATGTCTGTTCCAATTGAAGCAGCTGAGTTGCAACAATTCTGAGGGGAGAATTAAGTGGACAAAAAGGCACATTTGAAGTTGTGAAAAAAACTGAATTAGGTATGTATGTGTGTGCATCTCTACTCCTGCCCTGCACATAGGTTCATCCATACCATCTTTCCAGATTCCACATATATGCGTTAATACATGCTCTGCTTTTCTCTTTCTGAGTTACTACTCTCTGTCAGTCCATCCACATCTCTACAAATGACTCAGTGTCATTCCGTTTTATGACAGAGTAATGTTGCATTGTGTATGTGTATCACATCTTATGTATCTATCTGTCAGTTGTTGGACATTTAGATTGATTCCATGTCCTTGCTATTGTAAATGGTGCTGCCGTGAATATTGGGGTACATGTGTCATGAGTGTATGCCCAGGAGTGGAATTGCTGGGTCATATGGTACTTCTATTTTCAGTTTTTTAAGGAATATCCATACTGTTCTTTACAGTGGCTGTACCAATTTACATTCCCAGGGTTGCTCCTGAGAGTGCCAGGCAGAGAGCAGGCAGGCAAATGCAGGCACACCTTAGTTCAATATTCTTTGAAGATAATAGTGTTTTTTACAAATTAAAGGTTTGTGGTAACTCTGTGTTGTAACCCTTTTTATTAATAAAGTGCTTTTAATTTAGACATATACATTGTTTAGACATAATGCTATTGCATGCCTACTAGACTATAGTACAGTATAAACACAACTTGTCTATGCACCGGGAAACCAAGAATTCAAGTGACTTGCTTCATTATGGGAATCTGGAATGAAACCCTCTGTGTCTCTATGGTGCACCTGTGGTGAAATCCCCCACTTGTTTGTAATGGCTCAGCATTTATGGAATGCCGGCTGCAGAACAGGACGTGGGTAGCGGGCTGTATGGGATGCTGGTGAGGTGGACGAGCTTGTGAGTTACAGAAAGACTGAGAGGTCCCTTCAGGTTCCAGCCATAGGTGTGTCATCTACCTCACCGCACACCATCTCGGTTATACTGGTAGGTGTCTACATCCTGTTTTTTATGTTTGTACAAAGAGGCATCTTGATAGCACAAAAATAATGTCTGTTCCAATTGAAGCAGCTGAGTTGCAACAATTCTGAGGGGAGAATTAAGTGGACAAAAAGGCACATTTGAAGTTGTGAAAAAAACTGAATTAGGTATGTATGTGTGTGCATCTCTACTCCTGCCCTGCACATAGGTTCATCCATACCATCTTTCCAGATTCCACATATATGCGTTAATACATGCTCTGCTTTTCTCTTTCTGAGTTACTACTCTCTGTCAGTCCATCCACATCTCTACAAATGACTCAGTGTCATTCCGTTTTATGACAGAGTAATGTTGCATTGTGTATGTGTATCACATCTTATGTATCTATCTGTCAGTTGTTGGACATTTAGATTGATTCCATGTCCTTGCTATTGTAAATGGTGCTGCCGTGAATATTGGGGTACATGTGTCATGAGTGTATGCCCAGGAGTGGAATTGCTGGGTCATATGGTACTTCTATTTTCAGTTTTTTAAGGAATATCCATACTGTTCTTTACAGTGGCTGTACCAATTTACATTCCCACCAACAGGGTAGGAGGGCTCCCTTCTCTCCAGACTCTCTCCAGCTTTTATTGTTTGTAGGTTTTTGATGATGGCCATTCTGACCTGTATGAGGTGATACCTCATTTTAGTTTTAGTTTTGCATTTCTCTAATAATTAGTGACGTTGAACATCTTTTTATGTGCTTCTTGGTCATCTGTATGTCTTCTTTGTTAGGCGTCTGCCCATTGTTTTATTGGATTGGTTGATTTTTTTATAGGGATATATACACTATCATGTGTAAAATAGATAGCTAGTGGGAACCTACTGTACATCACAGGGAGCTCAGCTTGGTGCTCTGTGATGACCCAAAGGAGTGGAATGCAGTAATTGGGAGAGAGGTCCAAGAGGGAGGGGATATATGTATACATATAGCTAGTTCACTTCATTGTGCAATAGAAACTAACACAATATTGTAAAGAAATTATGCTCCAGTTTAAAAAAATGTGTGTGTTATAAATATTCAATATGGTGACACCTTATTGAGACTGTTTTCTGAAGAGATGTACATATCAAATATTCTCACCTGATTGTGATTTTCTGATTGTTTCCAGAGTTCCACCTTGTATAAATTGCACTGCATTTGTGACTCTAAAAACTGAGGGAGTTGATGGCATTTCTCTTATGCTTTGAGAGGTTTCCTGAAGAGCAGTCTCATGTGATCGATTTTTTTTTTTTTTTTTTCTGTAGGCGGGATCTTTTCAAAATCTCCTAACAGATTTGTCCGCCAGCCACTTTAGAATGCCGGCTGTCATGGTGCTCAGTCAGAACAGGCTGAGAGAGCCTGTCCTTGACAACCTGCCTGTCTCTCTGTGCCCTTCCATTTCCAGTCAGACTCTAATCACTTCCCATAATGATGGGATGGATCCCTCATGTATTTAACTTCAAATCCGTGCCATAGGAGCTGAAACTAGGTGCTAAAATCAGAAGAAAAGTAGACATTTCGCCAGACTCAATGACCAAATTACTTACTAATCTGTTACTGGCATTCCTAAAACCATCTCCATCAGATCCTTGAAGCACAACTCCTTTGCGGAAAAAATTTAATTTTAGTGTTCTCTTGTTTAGAAGGAGAAGGTACCTCTTGCATCAATATTGCTAAGTTTGTGCTTGTGTAAAACAGTGGAAATTGCTGGCTGATTGCTCAAGAGAGTTTTGTATGGATCCTGAGAGAGTTGTTCTCTTCAGTGCTAGTCAACCAGAGGATGTTTATGGAACACTTCCTGTGAGTAAGACATCACTGCTGGGGGAGCCATAAAGGAAGTTGGGAGGCACACGACACAGTGTTTGACCTCAAAAGGCTTACAAAACTGTCCCAGCTGTAAGCCACAAACCATAAAGTCATACATATAACTAAAAATGAAAACACATAAATGAAAGAACGAAGAAAGGAGAGCTCAAATGTGCCAAAAATATTGACAGAAGTCATCCATGAAGAAGAATATCAATAGTAAAGGTTGGGATATTAGGAATGGCAGTTGTAGGGGTCAGTGGGTGCTGTCCATGCTATGAGAAGGCTGCCCACCAGCTGGCCCCTCATGCTTGTGCCCCCGTATCTTTCCGCCTCGTCTTGATGGTAACTGCGCATGTGATGAAAAGATGCCCTGAATTCAGTTCCTATGGGTTCTGGAGAGGGCATAGATAGAAAGTAAATGGTACTTTGGGGACGAATGGCTTTAAAGAGAGTTCACCTCAACCCTGACATTCCTAACAGAGACACTTGTCTGAATAGCTTCCTTTTGCACACCTTATTTAAGTGATCTCAACTGTTATCCAGCTAACAGTGAGTGTGTAAATCCTGAGTTGAGTCTTCAGTCGGTAAAGGGATTGATGGTCTCCATCACTGATTATTCAGAAAAGTCTTGGAGAAAATGGATTCTACTTTCCCTAACACAAATATTTTAATAAAGGACAGATCTGGAGGCCAGGTTGCCAGAGCAGCCTGTCTGGGGGCATGAAGGGTCGAGAAACGGGAGGACAGAACTGGAAGCAGGAGGTGCTGTGCTTGTGCAGGGATAGGAGCTGAAACTAGGTGCTAAAATCAGAAGAAAAGTAGACATTTCGCCAGACTCAATGACCAAATTACTTACTAATCTGTTACTGGCATTCCTAAAACCATCTCCATCAGATCCTTGAAGCACAACTCCTTTGCGGAAAAAATTTAATTTTAGTGTTCTCTTGTTTAGAAGGAGAAGGTACCTCTTGCATCAATATTGCTAAGTTTGTGCTTGTGTAAAACAGTGGAAATTGCTGGCTGATTGCTCAAGAGAGTTTTGTATGGATCCTGAGAGAGTTGTTCTCTTCAGTGCTAGTCAACCAGAGGATGTTTATGGAACACTTCCTGTGAGTAAGACATCACTGCTGGGGGAGCCATAAAGGAAGTTGGGAGGCACACGACACAGTGTTTGACCTCAAAAGGCTTACAAAACTGTCCCAGCTGTAAGCCACAAACCATAAAGTCATACATATAACTAAAAATGAAAACACATAAATGAAAGAACGAAGAAAGGAGAGCTCAAATGTGCCAAAAATATTGACAGAAGTCATCCATGAAGAAGAATATCAATAGTAAAGGTTGGGATATTAGGAAAGGCAGTTGTAGGGGTCAGTGGGTGCTGTCCATGCTATGAGAAGGCTGCCCACCAGCTGGCCCCTCATGCTTGTGCCCCCGTATCTTTCCGCCTCGTCTTGATGGTAACTGCGCATGTGATGAAAAGATGCCCTGAATTCAGTTCCTATGGGTTCTGGAGAGGGCATAGATAGAAAGTAAATGGTACTTTGGGGACGAATGGCTTTAAAGAGAGTTCACCTCAACCCTGACATTCCTAACAGAGACACTTGTCTGAATAGCTTCCTTTTGCACACCTTATTTAAGTGATCTCAACTGTTATCCAGCTAACAGTGAGTGTGTAAATCCTGAGTTGAGTCTTCAGTCGGTAAAGGGATTGATGGTCTCCATCACTGATTATTCAGAAAAGTCTTGGAGAAAATGGATTCTACTTTCCCTAACACAAATATTTTAATAAAGGACAGATCTGGAGGCCAGGTTGCCAGAGCAGCCTGTCTGGGGGCATGAAGGGTCGAGAAACGGGAGGACAGAACTGGAAGCAGGAGGTGCTGTGCTTGTGCGCAGGGCCAGCCTCATTCCTGTTCTCAACTCCTGAACACTTGCATGTAGCGAACCAGGACCCAGTGATTATGGCTGACCTCGGGCGTGGGGAGGGGAACAGAGACAGCAGAGCTGCTGGCCTCACCCACCATGTCATCCCATGAGAGAGGGCTCTTAGATGTTTTCCAGGCTCAAAGGGAAAATGTAGACTAGTAATTACTGTACATTTGTATTGTGCTGACAGCCGTTCATCCTGACCAGTCAAGGAAGCAGTGATTCAGTTCAAGCCACATTTGTGCCTTGCCAGCAAGGAGCTGGGCACATTCTCGGGAGCTAGTGGGGCATGGTGACAGCTTTGAACCTTTAGGGAAGGGAAGCCAGCATGTGTGCGTGTCAAAACTGGGAAACTATGGGAAAGGCGTTTGAGGGGGCGGGGTGGGGAAGAACACAGACCAACAGCAGCTGACATGATGAGATTCAAACTGTGTTACTCTTGAAAGTGGGAAAGAAGCGACCTGGCAGAGTGGCTCAGGATCCAGGGCTGAGGGCCAGAGAGGCTCTCCCCTGAGATGCCCGATTCCATCCAAGGGTCAGCAGTGACCGTGTCCCCACCACTAACGGGCACCCTGAGAGTCGCCTCTCTCTGCTTCATCCCTGTGGGCTCTGACTCCTGCGACCAGCCCAGAAAGCTTAACGACAGCCCCGTGATAGTTGGCACAGAAACCAGGACTGGATCATACTGACCACTGCCCTAAGTCTCTCCGCCTTCCCCTGAGGACCAACCAGTCCCCAGTCCAGGGGAAGACGAGACCACTGTATCTGCCCCCAAAGGACCCCCCCAACACCAGAAGCCTTACCCTTCTCCACCTCCACTGGGAGTCCCACTACACACCAGAAGCCCTACACTTCTCCACTGTGAGCCTATTCCCACTCCTCTGCCTGCCGTGGAGATACTGCAGCCCTCTGGGCTGCTGCCGCCTCTGGATAAAGGGCCTTTGCCTGCTGTCTTTTGATTGGTCTTGGCTTAATCCCACAATGTAGATGTGTCACATTGTGTCTTCTGTCTTTATATCAAAACCTCAAAAAGGGTGTTTCCAATTCCTGATCTGTTTCCATGGAAATGTGAGTGCTGTAGGACTCAGTCCTGTAAAGGTGCGCCTCATGGGGATAAGTCCAGCCATGTGTGTTCTGTCGGTCAGAAGACCAGCTGGCTGAGTGCCTCTGTGCATGAAGAGGGAGCACCTCACCTCAGGGCGCTGAGGCTGACTTATGGATTAGGGCTGGTTGGGAGGTGCCTCCCCCAACAGCACATTCCTGCTGTGCATGCTAGGACAGCGAGGCCTAACCCTGACCGCAGAGAGGGTGCTCTTAGTAAACAGACTCTCTTGTGCTGACAAATAAAAGCAGGGCTGCCCTGCCTCTTGGGATGTTGATGGCTGTCCCAAGGGGAGAGTTAGTAACTGTTAGGTGAAGAGAGAACAAGGTTGGACCAGGTCCCATCCTAGTACTCCTGGTTTGTGAAATTAGAGAGTTAATCAGAGAGGATCCAAAGAGGATCTAGGATCCAAAACCTAAAGAGGTTGGCCAAGCTCACCGTTACCAGAGATTCACTTCACAGCTACGGTTAAGAACCTGGACTCAAGAAAAGAGCAGGCATTAGCTCTTCTTTAAATGTTTGGTAGAATTCGGCTGTGAAGCCATCTGGCCCTGGGCTTTTATTTTTGGGTAGATTTTTAATCACAGATTCGATTTCTGAGCTTGTGATTGGTTTGTTCAAAGTTTCTGTTTCTTCCTGGGTCATTCTTGGGAAATTGATCTTCCCCAAGAAACTGTCCATTTCTTCCAGGTTGTCCAGTTTGTTGCCATAGAGTTGCTCATAATAGTCGCTTAGAATCCTTTGGATTTCTGCATGATCTGTTGTAATCTCTCCATTTTCATTTTTGATTTTGTTGATCTGGTTATTCTCTCTCTTTCTCTTGATGAGTCTGGCCAGGGGTTTGTCAATTTTGTTTACCTTTTCAAAGAACCAGTTTTTTGTTTTATTTATCCGTACTATAGTTTCTTTCATTTCTTTCTCATTTATTTCTGCTCTAGTCTTTATCATTTCTCATCTTCTGCTGGCTTTGGGATGTTTTTGTTCTTCTTTCTCCAATTGTTTTAAGCGGAGGGTTAGGTCATCTGCTTCATAGTTTCCTAATTTCTTGAGGTGGGATTGTATTGCTATAAATTTCCCTTTTAGAACTGCTTTTGCAGTATCCCATAGGTTTTGCATGGTCGTATGTTCATTGTCATTTTCTTCTAGTAATTGTTTAATTTCTCCTTCGATTTCCTCAGTAATCAGTTGGTTTTTTCGGTATGTGTTGTTTAATCGCCGTGTGTTTGTATTTTTAGCATTTTTTTTCCTGGAGTTGATCTCTAGTCTCATTGCATTTTGGTCCGAGAAGATGGTTGATATAATTTCAGTTTTCTTGAATTGACTGAGGTTAGATTTGTGGCCCAAGATGTGGTCTATCCTGGACATATATACAATGGAATACTACTCAGCTGTTAAAAGAAATGCAGAAGACTCAGTCCTAATGAAGTGGCTGGCTCTAGAACCTATCATAAAAAGTGAAGTAAGTCAAAAAGAGAAAGACAAATACAGTATACTAACACATATATATGGAATCTAGTGGGATAGTCTTGATAACACACGCAGTGAACACATGAAAAAACAGACAGAGCATAGACATAGGGACATTGTGGGGAAGAAATAGGGAGGGGGAAGCATGGAGGGAGTAACATGGAAACCTATACTGTTATGTGTGGAAAAGATAGCTAGTGTCATTGTGCTAAGGGAATAGGAGTGCTTACAGTGGCTTGGAACGATGGTCTGGAGGGGTGGGATGGGGCGAACTGGGGTGGGTGGGGACCATGGATATGCATATGACTGATCTGGGAACATACATGTCTGTAAACAACAAAACTCTGTAAAACCTTTAAAATAAAGAATAAAACAAAACAAAACAAAACAGTCAGACAAAAGGTTTCCCACTGCATGTCATATTGATATATTGCTTGCATATCTATTTAGTTAAAATCATAAAGTTTTCCAAAATAAAGGTGATGTATTATAATGTTTAAAAAAAAAAAAAAAAGGAAAGAAAAGAGCAAAACCCTGAACCAAGTTATCCATTTAAGCAGCGCCACCTGGTGGCCGAATGAGATGCTGCACCCGCAGGCTGCTGACAGGACTCTGATGGGGAGGCCTGATTTGGGTCCTGGAGACCATCCAAGGAAGGAGAGAGGTCCCGGAGGCTCCAGTAATTAAGTAGAAAAGTTAAAAGATACATCCATATTCCATAATGAGTTTGGGGAACAGTTTATCCCATTTGCATGTAAATTCTCCTTTGAGGAGTGTTTCTCCAACTAATGATTAGCACTTGAGTTTCTTTCTGTAAAGACTGTTCTAACTATGCATAGGATTTGACAATAAGGCAGTGAGTTTCAGAAGCAAAATAAAGGGCATCCAACTGAATGACTTTGTTAATAAAACCAAATAGAAATATTCTAGGTTCATTTCACAGTCCAATTTAGTGACAGCATTTATTTGGAGAATAATGATAACGATTAGTGATCACTTACAAGCTAACTTGTGTTACCAATAGGGCTAAATTGGTTATGGGGGAGGGGACATCAGGTAAAGTCCTTATTTGTTAATAATCTCAACTTTGCATGCTGGTGAATTAGAGAGTTAAAGTTGACCTGCAGGTTGATTCTGTGTTGGGATGTGAGGGGATCTGTCTGTGCCGTTTTGGTGTTCTGTGGTGTACCTGGCCTCTACTCGCCAGGTGCCAGAGCTCACATCCCTTACCCCGGTTGTGACAACCAAACCCTCCAATGTTGGCTGAGTCTCCACGTGGTAAAGCTACCTAGTTGAAACCCTTTACATTGTAAGAACAGAAGCCTCTTTGGGTTAAAAAAGAACCTCAGAGGGTTTGCTATGACCATTGTCTTCTATTAGAGATGAAAAGAACGGAGAATGAGTTAGGCAGAACAGACAGTGGATAGATGTGTGAGGATTATGAACTGAATATGGACGCTTCTAGAAAACATAAGCCTAAGATTTCTACCACTTTGTCAGTGTTTCGCTTTATTTATTCCATTTTGAACATAATTCCTCTGCTGCTTGTGCTCAGTCCTGCCCCCTGATGTGGGTGCTGAGCCAGGAGGAGTCGACGGGGCTTCAGATCCAAAGACAGTGAGCTCCTGGCAGTCCTTCTCGCAGGAGGCTGCCCTGCATTCCAACCACACCTGTCTCCCCTTCCTGTGTGGCCACCACAGGGACGCAGACCTGAGTGCAGAGAGCCATTTAAATGATTTCTTCTTAATGTGTTGTCTAATTAGGTATGCTGCTGCTGCTAAGTCGCTTCAGTGGTGTCGAACTCTTTGCAACTCCATGGACTGTATGTAGCCCACCAGGCCCCTCTGTCTATGGGATCTCCAGGCAAGAATACTGGAGTGCGTTGCCTTTCCCTCATCTGGGGTTGATTAGGTATGACTTACATGCAGTAAAATGCACATTCTGTTTGGTCAGCCTTGACAGACATGCACACCACAGAAAACAAACTACAGAACATTTCTGTCACACCAAAAGGATCTCTCATGTCCTTTTCCATCCAGTACACCCTCTAGAAGCACTTATCTGAGTTCATCACCACATGAATCTGTTTATAGTTTGTGAAACTGATTGATACAATACATCTTGTACCTGCTTAACTTCTTTGCTTAACAAAATGTTTTGGAAACTCCCTTATGTGATTGCATTGTGTGTTAGTTTTGCTGTCCCTTGTTATTTCTACATAGAATCCCACTGTATGGAAATGCTGCAATTGGCTTATCCGCTCCCCTGATGAGGAACCTATAGGTTCTCTCCAGTTTGTGACTATTGTGAATTAGGCTTCTACGGACATATGTATTCAAATCTTTCTCTGGGTGTATGTTTTTACTTCTCTTGAACAAACCCTAAGGGTTGTGGGTGCATGGTCTTAGGTGAAGTGAATTTTGCTGTTATTGGAAACTGTGGCATAGTTTCCAAAGTAGTTTACCGTCTCAAGGGTGATACATGATGATTGCCTGTGCTCCCACCTCCATCAGCCTTTGATATTTCCTGTAACTTTGGCTTCCACCATTCTAGTAAATAGGAGATGTTATTTCAATGGGGTTTTAATTGGTACCTTCTCCTGTACTTACTGGCTATTTGAACATGTTCTTGTGAAGTCCTGTTCAAAACCATTTTTGGGTTTTTTATGTGTGGCTTTGCCCCTGATGTGGGTGCTGAGCCAGGAGGAGTCGACGGGGCTTCAGATCCAAAGACAGTGAGCTCCTGGCAGTCCTTCTCGCAGGAGGCTGCCCTGCATTCCAACCACACCTGTCTCCCCTTCCTGTGTGGCCACCACAGGGACGCAGACCTGAGTGCAGAGAGCCATTTAAATGATTTCTTCTTAATGTGTTGTCTAATTAGGTATGCTGCTGCTGCTAAGTCGCTTCAGTGGTGTCGAACTCTTTGCAACTCCATGGACTGTATGTAGCCCACCAGGCCCCTCTGTCTATGGGATCTCCAGGCAAGAATACTGGAGTGCGTTGCCTTTCCCTCATCTGGGGTTGATTAGGTATGACTTACATGCAGTAAAATGCACATTCTGTTTGGTCAGCCTTGACAGACATGCACACCACAGAAAACAAACTACAGAACATTTCTGTCACACCAAAAGGATCTCTCATGTCCTTTTCCATCCAGTACACCCTCTAGAAGCACTTATCTGAGTTCATCACCACATGAATCTGTTTATAGTTTGTGAAACTGATTGATACAATACATCTTGTACCTGCTTAACTTCTTTGCTTAACAAAATGTTTTGGAAACTCCCTTATGTGATTGCATTGTGTGTTAGTTTTGCTGTCCCTTGTTATTTCTACATAGAATCCCACTGTATGGAAATGCTGCAATTGGCTTATCCGCTCCCCTGATGAGGAACCTATAGGTTCTCTCCAGTTTGTGACTATTGTGAATTAGGCTTCTACGGACATATGTATTCAAATCTTTCTCTGGGTGTATGTTTTTACTTCTCTTGAACAAACCCTAAGGGTTGTGGGTGCATGGTCTTAGGTGAAGTGAATGTGTGCTGTTATTGGAAACTGTGGCATAGTTTCCAAAGTAGTTTACCGTCTCAAGGGTGATACATGATGATTGCCTGTGCTCCCACCTCCATCAGCCTTTGATATTTCCTGTAACTTTGGCTTCCACCATTCTAGTAAATAGGAGATGTTATTTCAATGGGGTTTTAATTGGTACCTTCTCCTGTACTTACTGGCTATTTGAACATGTTCTTGTGAAGTCCTGTTCAAGTAACTTGCCCATTTTCTGTTTGTAGGGCTTTCTTCTATTGATGTGTGGCTTTTGAGGTATAGGTTTCCCACCCTATCTGAAAGTAGAGTGTTCCTGTGAAACCTTTCCAGAGTTGAAATGGCCTCAAGCGAAGAAGTGGTTACCTTAGGACATGTCTTACTAACAGATGCACACGACTAGGGGAGGGGAAGCACAGATATCCACAGACACGGGTAAAACCGTAGCGGCTGAATGCTGAGATGCTGAGTGTGGATCCCAGGGAAGGAGCCAGGCAGGCCCCTCTCTATGCACAGGCATGGCGCTGCCTCTGTAGTGGCTCCTGGAAACAAATGCTGAAAGCTGTTTTCAGTTTTGCCTTTTTCCCTGCACAAAAGTGAGGTCCTCTTTGAAATTCTTTCAGTTAGCAGGAATGAGCACTAAGGCAGGTTTTTTAATAACAGTGATATGGCACAAAGGAGACTTTGAAAAAGTGAGGATTCAAGTTCGGCTTGGATAAATGTGTCACGTATTTTATTCTGAATTTGTGGACTGCCTGTTCCTTTATTAGTGGTAAATAGCAGAAATTTTAAATTTTTGATGAAGATGAAATTACTCAGTTTAGTAGCTATTTGTGTGTACATGTATATGTATGCATGTCTGTGTATCCTAGAAATACCTGCCTAAACCAAAGTTATGCTGTGTTTTTTTGGGAAGTTTCCTGGTTCTCAAGTATATGTTTCAGTATTCCGTGTATATTTAAGGCTTCTACGGACATATGTATTCAAATCTTTCTCTGGGTGTATGTTTTTACTTCTCTTGAACAAACCCTAAGGGTTGTGGGTGCATGGTCTTAGGTGAAGTGAATGTGCTGTTATTGGAAACTGTGGCATAGTTTCCAAAGTAGTTTACCGTCTCAAGGGTGATACATGATGATTGCCTGTGCTCCCACCTCCATCAGCCTTTGATATTTCCTGTAACTTTGGCTTCCACCATTCTAGTAAATAGGAGATGTTATTTCAATGGGGTTTTAATTGGTACCTTCTCCTGTACTTACTGGCTATTTGAACATGTTCTTGTGAAGTCCTGTTCAAGTAACTTGCCCATTTTCTGTTTGTAGGGCTTTCTTCTATTGATGTGTGGCTTTTGAGGTATAGGTTTCCCACCCTATCTGAAAGTAGAGTGTTCCTGTGAAACCTTTCCAGAGTTGAAATGGCCTCAAGCGAAGAAGTGGTTACCTTAGGACATGTCTTACTAACAGATGCACACGACTAGGGGAGGGGAAGCACAGATATCCACAGACACGGGTAAAACCGTAGCGGCTGAATGCTGAGATGCTGAGTGTGGATCCCAGGGAAGGAGCCAGGCAGGCCCCTCTCTATGCACAGGCATGGCGCTGCCTCTGTAGTGGCTCCTGGAAACAAATGCTGAAAGCTGTTTTCAGTTTTGCCTTTTTTCCTGCACAAAAGTGAGGTCCTCTTTGAAATTCTTTCAGTTAGCAGGAATGAGCACTAAGGCAGGTTTTTTTTAATAACAGTGATATGGCACAAAGGAGACTTTGAAAAAGTGAGGATTCAAGTTCGGCTTGGATAAATGTGTCACGTATTTTATTCTGAATTTGTGGACTGCCTGTTCCTTTATTAGTGGTAAATAGCAGAAATTTTAAATTTTTGATGAAGATGAAATTACTCAGTTTAGTAGCTATTTGTGTGTACATGTATATGTATGCATGTCTGTGTATCCTAGAAATACCTGCCTAAACCAAAGTTATGCTGTGTTTTTTTGGGAAGTTTCCTGGTTCTCAAGTATATGTTTCAGTTTCTGATCCATTTCAAATGTTTTTTTAACACACAAGGTGAATTAGGGGCCCAAGTTAAATTTTTATTCCATGTGTATATGGAATAGCCTGGCCCCTTTGTTTAAGAGACCTCATCATTTCTGCTTAATCACCTTGGTACATTGGACAAAATGATTCATGTTGATGTATGGCAGAAACCAACACAATATTGTGAAGCAAGTATTCTTCAATTAAAAAAATAAATGTTTTAAAAGTCGATTGACCATCTGTGTGTGTTTCTGTCTTGGCTCTGCTCTGTTGAGCCAACCTGTGTCTGTGAACATCAGACTCCTCCGGTCATCACAGTAGGACAAGTCCTGCCTCTTTGCTCCTCTCTCCATTGAATATTATTTATACTAGTATTTCAGATTCTTGGCATTTCCAGACATATTTTACATTTGCCTTGTCAGCTTCTCTGAAAATTCTGCAAGTAATTGGATTTGGGAATGCTTTGAATCTATAGATCAGGCTGGGGAGAAGTTTCGTCTTAAAATACTAATTAATTCTGAACTGTTTATAAAAATAAGTATTTATTCCTCAAAACTGTGTATGGTGTATCTCTTAATTTTTTTGGTCTTTAATTTCTCTTAATCAGATATTTAGAATGATTTCTAAGTTATCCATTTTTTCCCCATCATGCCTTTTTAATTTATAGTTATTTTCATTCATCTTTTATTCTTCGGCATGTGTGGGCCTCCCATCACAGTGGCCTTCTCTCACTGCAGAGCACCAGCTCTGAGCACATGTGCTCCAGAGCTCTGGCTCGTAATTGGACACATTGGTCCAGCCACTCCGAGGCAAGTGGGATCTTCTCAGGCCAGGGATTGAACCAGTGCCCCTTGCACTGCAAGGCAGACTCTTTAACCACTGGTTCACCAGGGAAGCCCCCTGTCCATTTTTGTGCTACTTAAAAATAGTATGTTTTTAAAATTTTCATTTTCTGAATATTTGCTAGTCTATAGGTATGTAAATGAATTTTATAAATTGACTTTGTATTCTATTAATATAATCTCAGTCAATTAATTTATGAGTGGCGATAGTTTATTTTAGTAGATTCAGAATGTTTTCTACATCCACAAATATGTCTCCTCTGGATAATGACAGCTCTACTTATTTTCCAAGTTTATGTTTTTATGTACTTCTTGAAGAGGAACTAAGGAGACCCTTGATGAAGATGAAAGAGAAGACGGCAAAAGCTAGCCTAAACTCAACATTCAAGAAACAAAGATCATGGCATCTCGTCCTGTCACTTCATGGCAAAGAAATGGAGAAATGAAAACAATGACAGGTTTTATTTTCTTGGGTTCCAAAATCACTGCAGATGGTGACTGCAGCCATGCAATTAAAAGATACTTGCTCCTTGGAAGAAAAGCTATGACAAACCTAGATGGCATATTAAAATGCAGAAACATCGCTGAAAGAGGTCCATCTAGTCAAAGCTGTGGTTTTCCCAGTAGTCATGTATGGATATGAGAGCTGGACCATAAAGAAGGCTGAGTGCCAAAGAATTGATGCTTTTGAACTGTGGTGTTGGGGAAGACTCTTGAGAGTCCCTTGGATGGCAATGAGAGAATTTTCACAAGGACAAATGGGTGCTGAAGCTCCAATACTTTGGCCACCTGATGCAAAGATCTGACTTATTGTAAAAGACCCTGATGCTGGGAAAAACTGTTATCTCTTAATATTTAGAATGGTCTTTAATTTCTCTTAATCAGATATTTAGAATGATTTCTAAGTTATCCATTTTTTCCCCATCATGCCTTTTTAATTTATAGTTATTTTCATTCATCTTTTATTCTTCGGCATGTGTGGGCCTCCCATCACAGTGGCCTTCTCTCACTGCAGAGCACCAGCTCTGAGCACATGTGCTCCAGAGCTCTGGCTCGTAATTGGACACATTGGTCCAGCCACTCCGAGGCAAGTGGGATCTTCTCAGGCCAGGGATTGAACCAGTGCCCCTTGCACTGCAAGGCAGACTCTTTAACCACTGGTTCACCAGGGAAGCCCCCTGTCCATTTTTGTGCTACTTAAAAATAGTATGTTTTTAAAATTTTCATTTTCTGAATATTTGCTAGTCTATAGGTATGTAAATGAATTTTATAAATTGACTTTGTATTCTATTAATATAATCTCAGTCAATTAATTTATGAGTGGCGATAGTTTATTTTAGTAGATTCAGAATGTTTTCTACATCCACAAATATGTCTCCTCTGGATAATGACAGCTCTACTTATTTTCCAAGTTTATGTTTTTATGTACTTCTTGAAGAGGAACTAAGGAGACCCTTGATGAAGATGAAAGAGAAGACGGCAAAAGCTAGCCTAAACTCAACATTCAAGAAACAAAGATCATGGCATCTCGTCCTGTCACTTCATGGCAAAGAAATGGAGAGAAAGTGAAAACAATGACAGGTTTTATTTTCTTGGGTTCCAAAATCACTGCAGATGGTGACTGCAGCCATGCAATTAAAAGATACTTGCTCCTTGGAAGAAAAGCTATGACAAACCTAGATGGCATATTAAAATGCAGAAACATCGCTGAAAGAGGTCCATCTAGTCAAAGCTGTGGTTTTCCCAGTAGTCATGTATGGATATGAGAGCTGGACCATAAAGAAGGCTGAGTGCCAAAGAATTGATGCTTTTGAACTGTGGTGTTGGGGAAGACTCTTGAGAGTCCCTTGGATGGCAATGAGAGAATTTTCACAAGGACAAATGCTGATGCTGAAGCTCCAATACTTTGGCCACCTGATGCAAAGATCTGACTTATTGTAAAAGACCCTGATGCTGGGAAAAATTGAGAGCAGGAGGAGAAGGGGATGACAGTGGACGAGATGTTTGGATGGCATCACTCGACTGAATAAAGATGAGTTTGAGTAAACTCTGGGAGATAGTGAAGGATGGAGAATCCTGGTGTCCTGCAGTCCATGGGTCACAAAAAGTCAGATATGGCTTAGCACTGAACAGCAACAACAACTTCTTGCTTATTTCATTGGCTCGGGCCTCTGTACAATTGTGAATGAAACGGTGACAGTGGATCACTTTATCTTGTTCCTGATACGATGAAATACCATCCTTGTTTCATCTTTAAGAAGGATGCTAGCTGCAGTGTATAAAATTTTTCTTTTGCAGGTTGAAAATGTTGCTAAGATGTTTTATCTTGAGGGATGCTGAATTTTCAGTGCTATACAAACTTTATGTTTCTTGGTCAAAACTCACCTGCTTGTGATGTATTACCTTTTATATAAAACTACATTCAATATTCTAGTATTTTTCTATGAATTATTGCTTATGTGTGAATTTTTTTGTAATACCAAAATAGGCTTTCATATCAAGATTATCCTAGTCTCATACAACTACTTGGGGAGTGCTGTATTTTCTGAAGAATTTGGCAATATTTGGTATTATTTCTAATTTTTTTTTTTCTTGGTAGAACCTACCAAGGAAGTGAAAGGGCTTAATAGGTAGATTAATAGGCAGATTTGATAAGGAGGCCAGCGGGCTCCAAGGAGGAGGAGGTAAAGGAGAAAAGAAGAAGGACAAGCATTTTTCTAACCTGAAATGTTTGTTATGATAAGATCAACCCAAAACTAAGTTTATTGTTTTGTGTTGATGCTGTGGGCCTAGAAAGGCCTTTACACCAAAATGTCTCACCTTGCCCGGAGACTATCCCCTGGCTAATCTCATGTTGTCGGTGTGGAACTGCAAAGCCTTTACAACCTTAAGCTATGCTTTTAACAAGCAACTGGAAAATACAAATTCTTATGCTTAGACTGGAAAGGGGGTACTCTTCTATCCCCCTTCCGGTGCCTGTCCTGGAAGCTTTTCCCTATCCTTTCTTTCTTTCTTTTTTTTTTTTTTTAATTTTTTTTTGGGGGAGGGGGCAGGTTGGGGAGGGAGGGGAGTGGGCGGGCCTCTTCTATTGGCCTTTCATTTATCTATTTTCATCCATCTTTGTTCTTTGGCCCATGTGGGCCTCCCATCGTGGTGGCCTCTGTTGTCACAGAGCACCGGCTCTGGGCTCTTGCGCCCCAGAGCTCCGGCTCGGTATTGGACACATGGGTCCAGCCGCTCTGCGGCATGTGGGATCTTCCCAGACCAGGGATTGAACTGGCACCCCTTGCTCTGCAAGGTGGTGTCCTTACCCGCTGGACCACCAGGGAAGCCCTCCCAGTCCTTTTTTACTTTAATATTTAATAAACTTTTCACTGCACAAAACTCTGAGTGACCATCGCTGAGTCTTTTTGATCCCAATGTGAATTCTCCATTGGAGATCAAGAATCCAACACTGTTCGCAATAATTTACTGTCATCTATCACCTGTCAGAAGCCATTTGAGTTTAGACTATTGTGAAAAGATTTTGTGACGAAGAATTCAGTTCAGGTTTTTCTATTCATTCTTAAATCATTTTTGGTAAATTATTATTTTTAAGAACATTGCCCATTTCAGATAAATTTTCCTAATTAATTGTAAATTTTTTATAGTGTCATCCTATGTGATTTCTGGAAACTTGCTTTTTTCATTTTCTGATGTTCATAATTTACATTTCCTACTTGTCTTGATCAGTTTTATTGGGAGTTAATCAAGATTATATATTTTCAATACTTAATGTATACTAAACTGCTTTTTTTTTTAAGCTTTCCTTTTTCTGCCTCTAAGTCATCATTTACTTTTTTTTTTTTTTGGCCGCTTCTATTGGTCTTTCATCATCCATTTTTGTTCTTTGGCCTGCACAGGCCTCCAACTGCAGTGGCCTCCCTTGCTGCAGAGCACAAGCTCTGGGTACATGCTCTCCAGAGCTCTGGCTCAGTAATTGGACACATCGGTCCAGCCACTCCACGGTACATGGGACCCTCCCAGGCCAGGGATTGAACTGGTGCCCCTTGCACTGCAAGGTGGTGTCCTTACCCACTGGACCACCAGGAAAGCCCCTCTAAACTAGTTCTTAAAATTCCTTTTTCCTCTGCATCAGTTTCTGGTTTTATATTTTTTCTCCCAGGTTTTTGGACTTAATTTGCCTATTTTTTAGCTTTTTTGGTTGGAAGCTTAGTTCATTTTATATCCCTCTTCTTCCTTAAGGAGGCATTTAAAGCTCTATTTTTTTTTAAGTCTGCTTTACCTGCATCCCAACATTTTTATAGCTGTGTTTATTGTTGAGATCAAAACGTTTTATAGTTTCTCTTGTGAATTCTTTTTTGATTGTTGAGTTATTATAAAGTCTGTTGCTTCTTTTCTTAATAAAATATTCTAATTTATTTCTAAAGTAGTTCAACATGATCAGAGATTATTCTTTGTGAATTCTATACTTCAAAATTCATTGAGTTGTTAAACAGCTCACTATTGAGCTAATATTCCATGAACCTTTGAAATAAAAATTCATCCTACAGTAGTTGTAGTGTTCTATAAAGTTCAAAAAGGCCAAGTTAGTTGAAAGTATTGTCATTTTTTATTTATTGGTTCTATCAATTACTGGAACAGAAGGTTTTTTTTAATCCTAAAGTATTTTTTTGAATTCATTCTTTTTCATTTTTAGTTTTATAAATTTGTATTTCATGTGTTTGAAATTCCTTTTTAGGTACATATATATTTAGGACTTTTAATCCTATAATAACCTGATAGTCACCTGTGAGATATACTGTTTGACTTTTAAAATTTAGCTTTCACAATAAGCAAATTTCTAACCAAATTTAGTGCCAGTAGTCCATGTTAGCAAGATATAACAATATAGTTGACATTTTGATTAATGTAAATGTAGCTTCCGTTAGTAGCTTTGTGAACTACCAGTGTTGTTAAGTGTAACACTGCAACGTACATCCATATCTCTTCAAAGTGTGTTTCTCATAAACAGCATATACTTGTGTTTAGCTCTTTCATCCATTATGACAACTCTGTCTTTGAGTAGGTCCCTCTTTCTCCTGTATTGATGGCGTCTGTGATGGGGTCGAAAGTTCATCTCAACATGTTTTCTATTTGTCCTGTCCCTCCTCTGTTTCTCTGCCTTTCTACTCCTGCCTTCTGTTAGTATCTTTTATCTCTCTATTGATTTGTTTGCTCTCTGAATGCTCCTGACCGTGTCACCCTCCAGTGTAAGCCATGCACTTAGAATAGGGAGGCAACATGAAGAGAGCTGGGCATGTCTGTGGTAGAGACATGCTTCTTCTCCAAAACTCTGCCAAGAATGGAGGCAGTTGTCAGCCTTGTTTCTCCCAGTCTGAGGCATAAAGGAAATAGATTGAAAAACAGAAAATAAATTGTACAGAGGCTCTTGACTTGCAGGCAGTCACAGAGGATGTGATGCCTTTGGCCTTCCTGAAGGAGAGGCAGGAGCATGGGAATGAGGAAAGATTTGGATAAGCAATGGTTAAAAATGTTCTCAGCTTGGCAAAAGACAGCGAACTACAGATTAAGAAGCTGAGTGAACCCAAACAGATAAACCTGTACATGTCCTTAGCAATGCTCATCACAGTCAAACTTACAGAAAGTGAAGACCAAGAGGAGATCTTGAAATCAGCAGGCGAAAAATGGCTCCTTACACACCAGGGAAGACAGTGGGGATGACTGTGGCTCTTCTGTCAGGACCATGGAGGCCAGAGGAAGTGGCATGTATCATGTACGTCAGAAAGATTCTGAATCAGAATTCTATCCTGTGAGCATACTCTTCAGAAATGAGGAGAAACCAAGACATTCCCAGATGGAGGAAGACTCAGCACTTGTTGCCAGCAGACTTGCCCTGAAATCATGACTAAACAGGAGAGGAATGAGAAAAGAATCTTGGAATGTCTGACAAGAGGAGAGGACAACCAAAAGAATAAATATGAGGTAAAAAGAGTCTTCCACCTTCTTCTAGCATTTTCTAAATCATTTTTAATATTTGAAGCAAAAATAATAGTATTGTCTATGTGATCCTTCATGTAAATATTTAAGATAATTGTATTAAAATGGGGAAAGGTAAAGGAGTATAAAGAGAAATAATGTCTCTGTATTTTATTCAAACTGGTGGAAAGTGACCTGATAGTTGGTGATAAGCTTTGTGTGTATAATGTAACACTTGGAGCAAGTACTGAAAAGCTGTACAGGGACATAAACTCAAACATATCATAGACAAATGAAAATGGAATTCTAAAAATGTGTTCAGGAAACCTAGAGGCAGGCAAGAATAGGGAAACAGAAAATAAGACAGAACAAACAGAAAACAAACCCATGAGATAATAAAATCAGGATTTAAAGGAAATGCAAAAATGCTCTGCAAAAGACTTTTTGAATAGAATGGGTTGGGGGGGCGTGGCAAAGACTGAGGGGAAATACTGTACATAAAAGACAAACGGCTTGCATTTTAAATGTATAGAGATTTCTCAGAAGCTCAATGTGAAAAAACAAAATCCAAATAGAAAGGTGGCAGCAAGAATGTTGTACTGAAGAGGACAGAGAGATGGCAGAGAAGGCCCTGAGACTATGCTCCATGTGAACAGCTGTTAGGGAAACACAGAGACCAGGGAGGGAGGCCTGTCATTACACACCTGCTGGGACATGAAGGTTGAAGCCCGAGCAAGAACAGGTATGTTGAGGAGGCCAGGATATGGGATCTGCCACACTTCACAGACACAGATATGAAACGATAGGGCCACCCTGCCAAACCCCTTCCCATGTGACCATGGAGGCCAGAGGAAGTGGCATGTATCATGTACGTCAGAAAGATTCTGAATCAGAATTCTATCCTGTGAGCATACTCTTCAGAAATGAGGAGAAACCAAGACATTCCCAGATGGAGGAAGACTCAGCACTTGTTGCCAGCAGACTTGCCCTGAAATCATGACTAAACAGGAGAGGAATGAGAAAAGAATCTTGGAATGTCTGACAAGAGGAGAGGACAACCAAAAGAATAAATATGAGGTAAAAAGAGTCTTCCACCTTCTTCTAGCATTTTCTAAATCATTTTTAATATTTGAAGCAAAAATAATAGTATTGTCTATGTGATCCTTCATGTAAATATTTAAGATAATTGTATTAAAATGGGGAAAGGTAAAGGAGTATAAAGAGAAATAATGTCTCTGTATTTTATTCAAACTGGTGGAAAGTGACCTGATAGTTGGTGATAAGCTTTGTGTGTATAATGTAACACTTGGAGCAAGTACTGAAAAGCTGTACAGGGACATAAACTCAAACATATCATAGACAAATGAAAATGGAATTCTAAAAATGTGTTCAGGAAACCTAGAGGCAGGCAAGAATAGGGAAACAGAAAATAAGACAGAACAAACAGAAAACAAACCCATGAGATAATAAAATCAGGATTTAAAGGAAATGCAAAAATGCTCTGCAAAAGACTTTTTGAATAGAATGGGTTGGGGGGGCGTGGCAAAGACTGAGGGGAAATACTGTACATAAAAGACAAACGGCTTGCATTTTAAATGTATAGAGATTTCTCAGAAGCTCAATGTGAAAAAACAAAATCCAAATAGAAAGGTGGCAGCAAGAATGTTGTACTGAAGAGGACAGAGAGATGGCAGAGAAGGCCCTGAGACTATGCTCCATGTGAACAGCTGTTAGGGAAACACAGAGACCAGGGAGGGAGGCCTGTCATTACACACCTGCTGGGACATGAAGGTTGAAGCCCGAGCAAGAACAGGTATGTTGAGGAGGCCAGGATATGGGATCTGCCACACTTCACAGACACAGATATGAAACGATAGGGCCACCCTGGAAAATCCACCAGTTTCTTAAAAATAACAAACTTCCACTTCCCATGTGACCAGGCTGGTTTACTCTCTGGTGTGTATCCCAGAGAATTGAAAACTCATATCCACAGGAAAGCTTCATGGCAGCTTTATTTTAACAACCACAAACTGAAAATGTCAAAAATAGGTGAATGGTTGATAAGACAGTCTTAGGTTCACACCATGAAATGCCACTCAGCGATAAAGAGAAACCATTACAAGTTGCTGCTTGGGTGAATCTCAGGGCACAAAGCTTGGTGGAAAGCGAAAGGTTGAACACTTCATGATGCCATTCAAATCACGTTCTTGAAGTAGGAAAATTATGGCGAGGGAGAAAAATGAGTGGTTTTCAGGAGTTGAAGATGCGTGGAACATATGACCTGCTGCTCCTGGGGCAGCAGGAGAGGGATCTTGTGGCGGTAGAATAGTTCTGTGTGTTGAGTGTGTTGGTGGTTTTCACGTGTGATGACCCGACGTGACAGTGCACATGTGTTGTATGCAGTCACCTCCCTGAGTCGATAATGTGTGTACTCCTTGAGAGATACCAGCTGGTGTGTGCAGGACGCCACACTCCACTGTCATACTGCTTCCTATGGATCAATAATTGTTTCCAAATTAAAAATTTAAAGAACTGTTTTAAAAAATACATTAAATTTTTTTTTTTAGCTATACAACTTTTTTACACAACCTCCAAATCGTGATACTTTTGATAAAACAAATCATGTGTTATTAAATGTCCATTTATTTTGATCCTTGTAATGACTAATTCAACCAATCAATCCTAAAGGATATTAACTCTGAATTTTCACTGGAAGGATTGATGCAAAAGCTCCAATACTCTGGCCTCCTGATACTAAGAGCGAACTCATTGAAAAAGACCCTAATGCTGGGAAAGATTGAGGGCAGGCGGAGACGGGACTACAGAGGGTGAGATGATTAGTTAGCATCACTGACACAATGGATGTGAGTTTGAGTAAGCTTGAGGAGATGCTGAAGGACAGGGAAGCCTGGCGTGGTGCAGTCCATGGGCTCACAAGGAGTCAAGAGATGATTTAGCAACTGATTGTAATAACATGATTAATTCATTTGGATATTATTTTCTGGATTTTCCTGTATATCAGCTTCATGGACAAAGTGTAGTAATTCATTACTTACACCAATTTACCAAAGTGAAACTAAAGCACAGAAAATTGAAGGAACAAGGAAAACTATGTGAAGAGACGCCACCAGGAGGCAATGGGATGGGCAGAGTGGTGATTCGCTGGAGCGTAATTTACTCAGAGGATAGATGTGTTCTGTTGGCACTGAGGAGAAATGGTAGAAACAGGAGAGAGCTATGTGCACACACACAAATAGAGAGCTGGAGAAATGAATTGGGATTAGATACTGGAAAACCTGACGTACCAATCTAAAACCCTGGCATCTGATCTGATGAGAATGGAACGCCTGGGAGGACTCTAGCAGGCAAAGCTGGGTAGGTGTGCATCTGAGATGGGTAGTTCTGTGTCTGGGCAGGAGGTGGCTCTGTAGGGAGATGGCCCTCTGCTCCTGGGGAGTCTAGAGCAGAGATGACGGGGCTTGAGCACGTGCAGTGAGGAGGGCTCAGACCGAGATCACCCACATAGAGTAAGAAGCTAACATTCCCTCCCCATGCAGATTTTGAGGTGACACATCTGGACAAGAACTGCTTTTAAATAATTGTTTCCAAATTAAAATTTAAAGAACTGTTTTAAAAAATACATTAAATTTTTTTTAGCTATACAACTTTTTTACACAACCTCCAAATCGTGATACTTTTGATAAAACAAATCATGTGTTATTAAATGTCCATTTATTTTGATCCTTGTAATGACTAATTCAACCAATCAATCCTAAAGGATATTAACTCTGAATTTTCACTGGAAGGATTGATGCAAAAGCTCCAATACTCTGGCCTCCTGATACTAAGAGCGAACTCATTGAAAAAGACCCTAATGCTGGGAAAGATTGAGGGCAGGCGGAGACGGGACTACAGAGGGTGAGATGATTAGTTAGCATCACTGACACAATGGATGTGAGTTTGAGTAAGCTTGAGGAGATGCTGAAGGACAGGGAAGCCTGGCGTGGTGCAGTCCATGGGCTCACAAGGAGTCAAGAGATGATTTAGCAACTGATTGTAATAACATGATTAATTCATTTGGATATTATTTTCTGGATTTTCCTGTATATCAGCTTCATGGACAAAGTGTAGTAATTCATTACTTACACCAATTTACCAAAGTGAAACTAAAGCACAGAAAATTGAAGGAACAAGGAAAACTATGTGAAGAGACGCCACCAGGAGGCAATGGGATGGGCAGAGTGGTGATTCGCTGGAGCGTAATTTACTCAGAGGATAGATGTGTTCTGTTGGCACTGAGGAGAAATGGTAGAAACAGGAGAGAGCTATGTGCACACACACAAATAGAGAGCTGGAGAAATGAATTGGGATTAGATACTGGAAAACCTGACGTACCAATCTAAAACCCTGGCATCTGATCTGATGAGAATGGAACGCCTGGGAGGACTCTAGCAGGCAAAGCTGGGTAGGTGTGCATCTGAGATGGGTAGTTCTGTGTCTGGGCAGGAGGTGGCTCTGTAGGGAGATGGCCCTCTGCTCCTGGGGAGTCTAGAGCAGAGATGACGGGGCTTGAGCACGTGCAGTGAGGAGGGCTCAGACCGAGATCACCCACATAGAGTAAGAAGCTAACATTCCCTCCCCATGCAGACGAATTCTCTAAGTGCCAGGTGACACATCTCGACACTGAAGGGCCAAGAACTGCAGAGAATGAAATGGACCCCAACCAGTCAGCCCCATGGGAATCCACAGCACGTTTCTCTCTGCCATGATTCCCCTGTTCTCAGGGTCATGAAACATGAAATGCAGAAACAAGAGAAACAGGGAGAACAGATACCCACTGAATTTAGCAGACACCCTTGTGAAAACCCTTCATGGGTGACAGCCTGTGTTCTCAGGGCAGAACACCAGCCCACCGGCACACCCACCTGCCAGGAGGTATGACTGACAGCCCAGCAATGAAGCCATGGTGGTCAGTTAGCTCATTCCACGTACCATTTCCTATGGAAAAGGAAGTGTGGCCACCTTTATTTAAATCACTAGAGTCTGAACTGTCCTTGGGGACAACCTGCCGTTAATTCTACTAAACACTGGATGTCACTGCTGCCGTTTTATAATAAAAGGTAATTTTTGAGAAAGAGCTTCCTAATCAATATTCTCAGAGTAACTACAGAAACAAATTTATATTTGGTATTTTTCCACTGAAAAGAGAGATGTATCTCTTTTAAAAAGGCCAGTTTCTTTCAGGTTCAAGTCCCCACTGGGCCATAGAATGCCTGAGTGACTTGAAAGCCCATGGTTAAGGAGGCAAGCTGTCCCCTGTGGAACCTGATGCCATTTAAGGCTTTGTTCCTGGTTGGGCACAGATTAACCCTTCAGTCATCACCCTCTGCTTCTGGAATCGCAGTGTGCTGTGCCCAGGGTGAACGATGGGAGCTAACTGCCTGTCACTTCACACCTGCCGAGGAAATAAGTTTGTGTCCCGTTACAGTAGTGACAGAAACCCAGCCAGCTGGTAGAGGCAGTGCTCACTCTGCTTTCTCAGGCTTGGAGTTGACACTGGTGCCGACTTCTCACACAGAATCAGACTGTGTGGACATGTCAGTGTTCCCATGTTACTCACTCTGCTTCCTCAGGTTTGGAGTTAACACGGGGTACAGACTTCTCATAGAATCAGGCGATGTGGACATATCGGTGTTTCCTCGTTACTTGCTGTATTTATTACTTACCTTTCACACAGCAGAGTGCATTTGTGAGGTGAACTCTGATAACCCAAGGGTTGCCTATGGCACATGCTATTCAATTTTTAAAATACAATTTTCATGAAAGCCAATGTTCTAACCAGACTTAGTGAAAATTATCTTATGTTAGCAAGACAAATCGATATAATTGGTATTTGATAAATTTCACTTTTTAATTAGTAGTTGTTATGTAAACTAGTAAGTTTTTAAAGTAAAATGCCACAATATACATTTTGTTAAAACCACGATGGATCACATGACTCATTTGATAATGTAGAAAGCATTCCAGTGTCTTTTAGTATCTGAGGGTCATACTACTGGCCCCACTTACAAAGGAGAAGCACATTTCTTCACTGTTTTCTCTCTTTAAGAATAACTACATACTTGACATTAAATGCACAGCTAAGATACAGTCTCTCATTAGTCATTTGCTATCAAGAAGGTAAGAAATTCATGTATAATGGCTATACATCCATGATGAGGATATTTCAGACCAAATTCCTCTAAATATTTTGAAACAGAAGATGTCTGTTTTTCAAGGTTGAGTAGGTAAGTCTTCAGAATAGTGGTATAGATCCCAGCTTTGATGGATAAGAGACAGACCTTCACAAAACATTAACTGAAAAGCACAGAAAACTCAAAACAGTATGAACAAAAATACAGGAATAAGAGATTACAATAAGAATAAGAAATCAGGATTGCAGGAACTCTGATTTTATCTCTGGCATTTAGATAAAGTAGGAAGAGACTGAAGATAAGAAAGGAAAGAAGAAAAGTTGTTTGGTTTTGTATTTATCTTATAGGAATGCAAAGTGAAGATGGCTCAGTCATGTCCAACTCTTAGAGACCCCATGGTCTGTCCATGAGATTCCCCAGGCAATAATACTGAAGTGGGTTGTCATTCCCTTTTCCAGGGGTCTTCCCGACCCAGGAATTGAACCAGGGTCTCCTGTATAGCAGGCAAACTCTTTACCATCTAAACTACCAGGGAAGCCCCAGGTGAATAATAAACATAGCTTTACTATATGAATGTCTTGATGAATAAATATAAATATAAATATATGCCTTTCTTTTTCTAGAAGTAAACTATACATTTTTATGCCAAAATTTGAAACCAGTTCTTCCTTGATATCTGATAAAAATGGGATGATGATTGATATGAGATGACGATTAACCAAGATGGATTAGTAAATTATCATCAGCAGTTACTAATTATATAGTAACTGTTGACTACATAAGACTGCAGAATTTAAATAGAAGGCTTAGTTCATACTATAAATGCAAGAATTTATTTTACAAATGAAAAGAACTTTGAAAAAACATAGATTAATTTTTCTTTAATATATCTATCTGCCTGCAATAAACAGTCCCCACAGACTCTTCATTATGGAAAATGGAGTCCAACCATAGAACTGTGTTACTTTCCTACATGCCACACAAGAGAAATCTGTTTTTTTTTTTTTCAATTTTGGCCTCTTTTTTAAAATGTATTCATTTTTCATCCATCTTTATTCTTCAGCCTGTGTGGGACTCCCATTGCAGTGGCCTCTCTCCTTGCAGAGCAGGCTCTGGGCACATGCACTCCAGAGAACTGGCTCGTAATTGGACATACCTGTCCAGCGGCTCTGCTGGCACGTGGGATCTTCTCCCGCCAGAGACCAAACCAGTGCCCCTTGCACTTCAGGGCAGACTCTCCATCCACTGTACCACCAGGGAAGCCTGGAGAAATCTTTTATAAAAAAATTTTAAATAATAGATTAGGAGTTAAGATAATGCGAAGGCTGTAGTTCTATTAAAATTTGATGTGAATTTTTTCATAATAAATGGATATCCTTCACAGTACAGCAAGTACCAATTGTTAAGAGAATAAAACAGTCCTAATTAAATGGGAATATTTTATATCTATAAATATGAAAATGAGTTGCGCATATTGCATTGAGTATGGCTTAAGTGCACATTATACTGGATTAAACTGTAAAATTATCATTATAAAGTATTAATTTATTTAAATCAATTCTTAAGTTTTCACATTCAGATGTAAAAAGTCTTTCTGGTTTTGTTCCAACCAGTTTTATATTTTAAGTACCTAAGATAATGGAGAGCTCTGTACCTATGAAACATAGTGGAATTTCATTGTTATTTCTTACAAAGTGTTTGTCATAAATAATTTTCATGAATAAGCATTTATTGTGATGCAGAATTTGACTGAAGGAAAAAAAAATCTCCATTTGGTCACAAACATGTTTATAGTAAATTGCTTTTTAGTCTTCATAAACTTTTAGTAGAATCAGTATAGAATTCCAAAATTAACTTTTTGAGTTTGTGTTTATTTGCATCTTGTACCTAGTTTGTTATTGAGAATATTAATGAGAAATTAAATTAAAATGGAAAATTAAATTAGGAGAGTAAAATTTAACAGACTCTATAGGTGGTAATTCGAAATAATTCATTTTATTAATAATTAATGGGCTTCCTCGGTGCTCTGCAGTAGAGGTTCTGCCTGCAGTGCAGAAACCTAGGTTCATCCCTGGGTTGGGAAAATCAAAAATCTGTTTTTTTTTTTTTCAATTTTGGCCTCTTTTTTAAAATGTATTCATTTTTCATCCATCTTTATTCTTCAGCCTGTGTGGGACTCCCATTGCAGTGGCCTCTCTCCTTGCAGAGCAGGCTCTGGGCACATGCACTCCAGAGAACTGGCTCGTAATTGGACATACCTGTCCAGCGGCTCTGCTGGCACGTGGGATCTTCTCCCGCCAGAGACCAAACCAGTGCCCCTTGCACTTCAGGGCAGACTCTCCATCCACTGTACCACCAGGGAAGCCTGGAGAAATCTTTTATAAAAAAATTTTAAATAATAGATTAGGAGTTAAGATAATGCGAAGGCTGTAGTTCTATTAAAATTTGATGTGAATTTTTTCATAATAAATGGATATCCTTCACAGTACAGCAAGTACCAATTGTTAAGAGAATAAAACAGTCCTAATTAAATGGGAATATTTTATATCTATAAATATGAAAATGAGTTGCGCATATTGCATTGAGTATGGCTTAAGTGCACATTATACTGGATTAAACTGTAAAATTATCATTATAAAGTATTAATTTATTTAAATCAATTCTTAAGTTTTCACATTCAGATGTAAAAAGTCTTTCTGGTTTTGTTCCAACCAGTTTTATATTTTAAGTACCTAAGATAATGGAGAGCTCTGTACCTATGAAACATAGTGGAATTTCATTGTTATTTCTTACAAAGTGTTTGTCATAAATAATTTTCATGAATAAGCATTTATTGTGATGCAGAATTTGACTGAAGGAAAAAAAAATCTCCATTTGGTCACAAACATGTTTATAGTAAATTGCTTTTTAGTCTTCATAAACTTTTAGTAGAATCAGTATAGAATTCCAAAATTAACTTTTTGAGTTTGTGTTTATTTGCATCTTGTACCTAGTTTGTTATTGAGAATATTAATGAGAAATTAAATTAAAATGGAAAATTAAATTAGGAGAGTAAAATTTAACAGACTCTATAGGTGGTAATTCGAAATAATTCATTTTATTAATAATTAATGGGCTTCCTCGGTGCTCTGCAGTAGAGGTTCTGCCTGCAGTGCAGAAACCTAGGTTCATCCCCTGGGTTGGGAAAATCCCCTGGGGAGAGCATGGCTATCCACTCCAGTATTCTTGCAGGGAGAATCCCATGGACAAAGGAGCCTAGTGGGATACAGGCCACATGGTCAACAAGAGTTGAACACAACTGAAACGACTTAGCATGCATGCACACTTTGTTTAATATTTCTGACTCTGTCATAAATGATTTTAAGTTGTTGGTTGGTGTGAGTCAGCCTCCCAACAAGGATCATGTATTGTGTTTGTGGCTGTCTCCTCCATACACAAGGACTAGTGTTCAGTGCCTAAACTCATTGAAGACATCAAATCAGCCTTTTTTTAGAATATCCTTCATTCTGTTCTGTTTGTTGACAGTCTTCTGCTGGCATATTTTTAAACTTGTTCTATATCATCATATTTCCTAGTTAAGATGTCAGCTTTTAAAATATTTAGTTTTATAGGTGGCAGACTAGCAGGAGGCACCAATTGTCTAACTGGCCCATTTTTAGAGATGCTATATTTGACTCACTGGTTTATACCAGTGAGAAACTGATTGAGAACAAGTCCCTCAGTGTGGAGAAAGGGACCCCCAAAATATATCTCCATTTGATTTCATAACCATTCATACTGTTTGCCTTTTGTTTGTCTTATTTTTGAAATTAAAAATATAAAATATTTACAGTTAAATATATATTTTTCTGCCTACGAGGTTTCTTTGCCAAGTTCTTACCAAGCAGCTTGCAAACAAAATAGAATCCAAACACCTGCTTTAATACTAGAACCGATTATATTTTTAAGTGCAGGTTGTGTTTTCATTAATAAGACACATTGCAGTTATATTGCTGTTTCTCATCAGAAATCTGAAATTTAGTGCATGGCACAGTGCAGAGGGCTTGCTGGAGGGATGTGGGAGCTGCTGGAATTTCCCGGTGTTGGAAAAGGCTGTGACTTTCTGTGGCTCTGTTGTTTGTCTCTAGACTCTAGTAGAATGATGTGCAGACCCTGATCCGTGTTGAGTATGAAATTTTTAAGTGCCTTTTGCTTATCAAATATAAATCCCTCTTTCTCTTCATGCTGAATGACTGACTGGCCAGGCTTGTCAAGGGGATCTGGAGACCTGTCAAGCTACAGTTTCTTCTGTCAGCACTCATATAATTCAATGATTCTCCAGATAAAATTATTCAAAACTGCTTGTTTTTCCTGACACCATTTCACATGGCTTTATTCAACCTGCTGCTAATCCAGTGCTGAAGCTAGAGTTCTCATCTTTAGATACATAGGACACTGCCTTCATTTCCCCCACATCCAGGGACACTGCACTCCAAGTCACATTTTGTAACCTGCACAAGAGAGAGGAGTTTTTATGGGAGCTGGTGCTAACTAGGTTGCGGAGTATAAATACAGAATAAAACTTTCCCCAGAAACTCTGTAGATAAGGACTGAAAACCAGGTCTACCTTAGTCCCATGCACTGAGCTCTTTGAAATGGACATCAGACCCATGCAAGTAAAATTACTCTATTAGTTGCTCTCTCAGCCTGGAGGCTGTTGTCTCTACACTTTAGGAAATTGTCAGAAAATTGAATTAAATCAAAATGGGAACAGAAGTGGGTTGCTATTCTGTATTACATTGATCCCATCTTCCTATGCACATCCTGGATGCGACTGAATCTCCTCAAGTAGAACAGGACAGACGAGGGGTAAGAGAAGCATCTAGAACATGGAATTTCCTCTTCTCACTTTAACCAAGCTTTAAACTTCTCACTTTAGCTGAGCTGCTGGTGTTCAAAATCATGATAAACAGGAGAACTTCAAGGTAGTGAACCAAGAAGAGAGCTGTGACTTCCCAGCCACTGTGAGAGGCATGGTGCTTCACAGATATGGAGAGAGGAGCAGAGGTTTTCATTAATAAGACACATTGCAGTTATATTGCTGTTTCTCATCAGAAATCTGAAATTTAGTGCATGGCACAGTGCAGAGGGCTTGCTGGAGGGATGTGGGAGCTGCTGGAATTTCCCGGTGTTGGAAAAGGCTGTGACTTTCTGTGGCTCTGTTGTTTGTCTCTAGACTCTAGTAGAATGATGTGCAGACCCTGATCCGTGTTGAGTATGAAATTTTTAAGTGCCTTTTGCTTATCAAATATAAATCCCTCTTTCTCTTCATGCTGAATGACTGACTGGCCAGGCTTGTCAAGGGGATCTGGAGACCTGTCAAGCTACAGTTTCTTCTGTCAGCACTCATATAATTCAATGATTCTCCAGATAAAATTATTCAAAACTGCTTGTTTTTCCTGACACCATTTCACATGGCTTTATTCAACCTGCTGCTAATCCAGTGCTGAAGCTAGAGTTCTCATCTTTAGATACATAGGACACTGCCTTCATTTCCCCCACATCCAGGGACACTGCACTCCAAGTCACATTTTGTAACCTGCAAAAGAGAGAGAGGAGTTTTTATGGGAGCTGGTGCTAACTAGGTTGCGGAGTATAAATACAGAATAAAACTTTCCCCAGAAACTCTGTAGATAAGGACTGAAAACCAGGTCTACCTTAGTCCCATGCACTGAGCTCTTTGAAATGGACATCAGACCCATGCAAGTAAAATTACTCTATTAGTTGCTCTCTCAGCCTGGAGGCTGTTGTCTCTACACTTTAGGAAATTGTCAGAAAATTGAATTAAATCAAAATGGGAACAGAAGTGGGTTGCTATTCTGTATTACATTGATCCCATCTTCCTATGCACATCCTGGATGCGACTGAATCTCCTCAAGTAGAACAGGACAGACGAGGGGTAAGAGAAGCATCTAGAACATGGAATTTCCTCTTCTCACTTTAACCAAGCTTTAAACTTCTCACTTTAGCTGAGCTGCTGGTGTTCAAAATCATGATAAACAGGAGAACTTCAAGGTAGTGAACCAAGAAGAGAGCTGTGACTTCCCAGCCACTGTGAGAGGCATGGTGCTTCACAGATATGGAGGGAGAGGAGCAGAGGCTTCTGACTCAGAAAACGTGGGGTGTGGCCTCCCGAGGACAGATGTCCCAGTGAAGTGTTTGTGTATGTGGCTTCTAAGCTGGATATTCACATTAGTATTCTGATTATATAGCTTCAAATGGCATTGGTTTTAGTGTGTTTTAATATCCAGTTTATGCAAACTTTTGCTATGATTGCATTAGATGATTCTGTTTGTAACATGAAACACTTGGGGATATATATCAGTAGAAATGGAAAAAATTAAAAAAAAAACTTTTTAATGACTCTAAGGCACTAAAATAGGCCACATCAGTTTGAACGTATTTCATGTAGAAAAATGATTTAAGATTCTGAATGATCCTTTCAGGATGCACAGTAATCAGAGTGGGAGAGAATTCCAAGTGTGGGCATTTTCAGAATACCCGTTAACATAGGTGCCTGTAAACCCCTTTCCTGTTAGTTCAGGAGCCCGCCTTGGTACCTCCTTTATGTCTGAGAGTTTACCAATTTGTGACTGCTTCTGCTCTGGGAGAAAACTTCCTAATAATGAATGTGGTGACCTTTTTGTAAGGAAAAACTCTCTTTTGCATTTCACAAACACTGCCTAAGATCAAGGGAAACTCCTCTCTAATTAAAACTGATGATGATTATATTGACAGGGCATGGTGGTCACTCTGCACAGCATCTCTTCCTTGATCAGGATACAGGAAACACATGCTGTCTTGTCTCAGGTCCAGCAACAGGCAATTTCAGTATCATCATGTGCTTGTGCTGCCAAAGTCCAGCTGTTGTCTCTACACTTTAGGAAATTGTCAGAAAATTGAATTAAATCAAAATGGGAACAGAAGTGGGTTGCTATTCTGTATTACATTGATCCCATCTTCCTATGCACATCCTGGATGCGACTGAATCTCCTCAAGTAGAACAGGACAGACGAGGGGTAAGAGAAGCATCTAGAACATGGAATTTCCTCTTCTCACTTTAACCAAGCTTTAAACTTCTCACTTTAGCTGAGCTGCTGGTGTTCAAAATCATGATAAACAGGAGAACTTCAAGGTAGTGAACCAAGAAGAGAGCTGTGACTTCCCAGCCACTGTGAGAGGCATGGTGCTTCACAGATATGGAGGGAGAGGAGCAGAGGCTTCTGACTCAGAAAACGTGGGGTGTGGCCTCCCGAGGACAGATGTCCCAGTGAAGTGTTTGTGTATGTGGCTTCTAAGCTGGATATTCACATTAGTATTCTGATTATATAGCTTCAAATGGCATTGGTTTTAGTGTGTTTTAATATCCAGTTTATGCAAACTTTTGCTATGATTGCATTAGATGATTCTGTTTGTAACATGAAACACTTGGGGATATATATCAGTAGAAATGGAAAAAATTAAAAAAAAAACTTTTTAATGACTCTAAGGCACTAAAATAGGCCACATCAGTTTGAACGTATTTCATGTAGAAAAATGATTTAAGATTCTGAATGATCCTTTCAGGATGCACAGTAATCAGAGTGGGAGAATTCCAAGTGTGGGCATTTTCAGAATACCCGTTAACATAGGTGCCTGTAAACCCCTTTCCTGTTAGTTCAGGAGCCCGCCTTGGTACCTCCTTTATGTCTGAGAGTTTACCAATTTGTGACTGCTTCTGCTCTGGGAGAAAACTTCCTAATAATGAATGTGGTGACCTTTTTGTAAGGAAAAACTCTCTTTTGCATTTCACAAACACTGCCTAAGATCAAGGGAAACTCCTCTCTAATTAAAACTGATGATGATTATATTGACAGGGCATGGTGGTCACTCTGCACAGCATCTCTTCCTTGATCAGGATACAGGAAACACATGCTGTCTTGTCTCAGGTCCAGCAACAGGCAATTTCAGTATCATCATGTGCTTGTGCTGCCAAAGTCCAGCGTGGAGGAGCTGTCCTACAGTATCTGGTTGTAAGACAGAAAGAGATCTTGCCATGTGCTCACTCCATGGCCTCTCCTGCCTCCCTTGGGGTCTTCACGCTGTGAAAAAGAGCTTCCCTGTTCAAAGGAGTGGGTTAGAGTGTGCCCACATCATTCCCCACAAAGCTCTCTGTGAGGCCCTCACTTGCCTAAAAATTATTTGAGCTAGTTTTTAAAAAGTGAGTTCAAGTTATATGAGGGTAACGTGTCTGCTGAGAGCTTCTTCCAGTTAAGCAATGTTCCTGCCTTTGTATTGTACCAAGGTCTACAGCTACCATCTCAGCAAAAACTCCAGTTTATTTTCTCTTGACTTTATTTATTTTATACTTCCTAATTTGAATAGAAACTGTAAAAGAAGGAAAAGAAATGATGTTTAGAAGTCCCAAGCTGAGTGTCTTTTAAAGGAAAAAGTAAAGAAAATTCCAAAATGCCATACAATTGTTAAGCAGAAGGAATCATGGCAAACAGGTTTGCTATCCCTATTAGACACAGGAACCTATGTGATACGCCAGTTTACAGTGAAGACAGATGTGAAAGCATCAGAAGTGCAAACGGCAGTGAATACAGGTGGGGAGGTTGTAGGGGGAGGGCAGAAAGGGATGCAATGACCCCACCAAGGAACCTGCCTCCAGTAATGCAGCTGGCAGGTCAGGCAAACATAGAGGCAGGCTATATGTCCGTTGACGCTAGTCTGGGCGGCAAGCCCTGCTGGTTGGCACTGTGGAGGCTATGTTTTCCAAACGTTCTGGGCCATGGTTCCCTGCCACGTGCCTTCATGAAGAAGACAGGGCTGTCCAGGATCAGTCCTTGGAGAAGGTGACAGAAATAAGCCAGAATGCAGAGGAGGGGAGCAGGGAGAGAGAATATTCCCGTGCCCAGGACTGGAAGGAGGAGCGCAGCCCCTGGGATGGGCTGTACGGGTACTGAGACAAATGGTACATTCTGGGATGTGGCTGACAATCCATGCAGCTGGGATTAGAAGGAGAACCTGGTGTCTGTTCAAGAAAAGCCAATACCTGGAAAGAGTTAACCACAAGGCAGAGAGAATCTAGAGATATCAGGAAGATGGAAGCTGAGCTAAGTGTCCTTGCCTATACTAGAGTGACCCAGAATTACCAACTGCTCTACTTAGGATAGGCCTGGAAAAGAGATCATATAAGGGTCTTGGGGGCTAGTGATAGAGGGTGGTGCTGAGGTTGATGCGAGCACTTCTCCTGTGTGAAAGGAGAAGTGCTCGCAGATTCCAGCATCTTCCTGTTTCATCAGTGGGAACATCCCTGACCAGGTTCTCGCATCATCCTGTTCAAGTGCCAGGGTGTACACTGGTCTGTGCATCTCCTCTGAAATATACTTAATTCCTCTTCCTTCTCATAGATAACTGTATTGTCCCTGAGTTCTCGATGAATCCTGCAGAGCAGTGTTCTTTTAACAAGGAGAGATTTTGTTGCTGCTGTTCAGTCACTCAGTTTTTCTGACTCTTTGTGACCCCATGAACTGCAGAATGCCAGGCTTCCCTGTCCTTCACCATCTCCCAGAATTTGCTCAAACCCATGTTCATAGACTCAGTGATGCCATCCAACCATCTCATCCTCTGTCATCCCCTTCTCCTCCTGCTTTCAATCTTTCCCACCATTGGGGTCTTTTCTAATGAGTTAGCTCTTCACATAAGGCATCAAATTATTGGAGCTTCAGCTTTAACATCTATCCTTCCAATGAATATTCAGGGTTGATTTCCTTCAGCATTGACTGGTTTGAACTCCTTGCCATCCAAGGGACTCTCAAGAGTCTTCTCCAACACCACAGTTCAAAGACATCAATTCTTTGGCACTCAGCCTTCTTTATGGTCCAGCTCTCATATCCATACATGACTACTGGGGAAACCACAGCTTTGACTAGATGGACCTCTGTCAGCAAAGTGATGTTTCTGCATTTTAATATGCTATCTAGGTTTGTCATAGCTTTTCTTCCAAGGAGCAAGCATCTTTTAATTTCATGGCTGCAGTCACCACCATCCAGAGTGATTTTGGAGCTGTACACGAAAATGTCCTGGGATGTGGCTGACAATCCATGCAGCTGGGATTAGAAGGAGAACCTGGTGTCTGTTCAAGAAAAGCCAATACCTGGAAAGAGTTAACCACAAGGCAGAGAGAATCTAGAGATATCAGGAAGATGGAAGCTGAGCTAAGTGTCCTTGCCTATACTAGAGTGACCCAGAATTACCAACTGCTCTACTTAGGATAGGCCTGGAAAAGAGATCATATAAGGGTCTTGGGGGCTAGTGATAGAGGGTGGTGCTGAGGTTGATGCGAGCACTTCTCCTGTGTGAAAGGAGAAGTGCTCGCAGATTCCAGCATCTTCCTGTTTCATCAGTGGGAACATCCCTGACCAGGTTCTCGCATCATCCTGTTCAAGTGCCAGGGTGTACACTGGTCTGTGCATCTCCTCTGAAATATACTTAATTCCTCTTCCTTCTCATAGATAACTGTATTGTCCCTGAGTTCTCGATGAATCCTGCAGAGCAGTGTTCTTTTAACAAGGAGAGATTTTGTTGCTGCTGTTCAGTCACTCAGTTTTTCTGACTCTTTGTGACCCCATGAACTGCAGAATGCCAGGCTTCCCTGTCCTTCACCATCTCCCAGAATTTGCTCAAACCCATGTTCATAGACTCAGTGATGCCATCCAACCATCTCATCCTCTGTCATCCCCTTCTCCTCCTGCTTTCAATCTTTCCCACCATTGGGGTCTTTTCTAATGAGTTAGCTCTTCACATAAGGCATCAAAGTATTGGAGCTTCAGCTTTAACATCAGTCCTTCCAATGAATATTCAGGATTGATTTCCTTTAGGATTGACTGGTTGGATCTCCTTGCCATCCAAGGGACTCTCAAGAGTCTTCTCCAACACCACAGTTCAAAGACATCAATTCTTTGGCACTCAGCCTTCTTTATGGTCCAGCTCTCATATCCATACATGACTACTGGGGAAACCACAGCTTTGACTAGATGGACCTCTGTCAGCAAAGTGATGTTTCTGCATTTTAATATGCTATCTAGGTTTGTCATAGCTTTTCTTCCAAGGAGCAAGCATCTTTTAATTTCATGGCTGCAGTCACCACCATCCAGAGTGATTTTGGAGTCCAAGAAAGAAAGTCTGTCATGGTTCCCATTGTTTGCCCATCTATTTGTCATGAAGCAATGGGACTGAATGCCATGATCTTCATTTTTTGAATGTTGAGTTTTAGACCAGCTTTTTCACTCTCCTCTTTCATCTTCATCAAGAGGCTGTTTAGTTCCTCTTGCCCTTTTGCAATTAGGATGGTGTCATCTTCTTATCTGAGGTTATTGAGATTTTTTCTGCCAGTCTTGATTCCAGCCTGAGTTTTATCCAGCCTAGTATTTCGCATGATTTACTCTGAAGAGAAGTTAAATAAGCACAGTGACAATATACAGCCTTGACATACTCCTTTCTCAGTTTTGAATCAGTCAGTTGTTCGATGTCCAGTTCTAACTATTGCTTCTTGACCTGTATACAGGTTTCTCAGAAGACAGGTAAGGTGATCTGGTATTCTTATCTCTTTCAGAATTTTCCACAGTTAGTTGTGACCCACATAGTCAAAGGCTTTAGCATAGTCATTGAAGCAGTGTTTTTTTTTCTCCTGGGATTTCCTTGCTTTTCTTATGATCCAGTGGATGTTGTCAATTTGATCTCTGGTTCCTCCCTCAGCCTTTTCTAAATCCAACTTGTACATCTGGAGTTCTCAATTCACATACAGTTGGAGCCTAGCTTAAAGGATTTTGACTATGACCTTGATAACATGTGAAATGAGCACAATTCTGCAGTAGTTTGAACATTCTTTGGCATTTCCCTTCTTTGGATTTGAAATGAAAAATGACCTTTTCTAGTCCTTGTGGCCACTGCTGAGTTTCCAAATTTGCTATCATACTGAGTGCAGCACTTTAAGAGCATCATCTTTATGATTTGAAATAACTCAGAAGGAGAAATAGTGCTCATTAATTCCCAGGTAGGTTTTCTCCCATTCCACTGTCTCAAATCCCTACTTCAGATATCCGTGACTTGTGGGAGATCCACGTGGGCAGGAGATTCTCTTTCTGTAGAAAAGTGTAAGTTGCTGTGGTCGTATTTCTTCACGTTCACAGAATGACTTGTTTTACCTCATTGTGTATGGAAGTGAACAGCAGCAGCAACAACAAAAACCCGAGAAGTTCTGAAGGGAACACACTTATAAGGAGAAATTGGAAGGACACTATATTCTTTTATGCAAATGAAACAGTGTTTACCATTTCTATTTGTCATGTGAAATGTCTCTGCACTCTGAGATGGTGGACAAGTTGTGGGACACGGCAGAGTAAAATCCTCTGAACTGAGTAACCATATCATTGTCAACTTGCAAGTAATAGATGGAAGTCATGTTAGAAGAGTTTAAACAGTGAAGTGTGTTTGAAATGAATAGGGTGGTGAAATGAGGTTCTTTTATCAAAACAAAACTTGAAGAAGCATTCAGTGACCTTAGGAAAATTGGCCTGGACTTTATCATCTTTGGGTTTTAATGCAATTTTAGACAGGTGGCTTAACTGTTTTGAGCCTGATTATCCCCGTCCCCTCATCAGTAAAATGAATTAATAATGCAAAACTGGAACATCATATTGGTGTTGAATGCGATAGTGTGTGAAAATATTTTCTAAGGTGTTCTCAAATATCAGACTTCCCTAGTGGCTCAGATAGTAAAGAACCCCCCTGCAGTGTAAGAGATCCAGGTTCAATCCCTGAGTTGGGAAAATCTCCTGGAGCAGGGCATGCCAACCCACTGCTGTACTCTTGCCTGGAGAATCCCATGGCCAAAGGAGTCTGGTGGGCAGCAGTCACACAGAGTAGGATACGACTGAGCCACTAACACTTTGACTTTTCACTGCTTCTCAAATATCAGTTGCTTTTCTTGATAAACTTTCTGGTGGTAGGACAATACAGAAAAATTTTAAGAAACATAAATTGAGAAGAATAGAAAACGCTAGTCTCTGATTTATTGAGATAACAGACAAGAAAAACCGAGGTAAAGGGTGTGATGTTTCTAAATGAAGACAAGAGAAAAAGCTGTGCATGATCCTAGAAAACCTTTCCAAAGAGCTTCATGAGACCCGCCCATGCTTTCCAGTGCATGAAGTTATCTGTGGGCTGACAGTTGTTCATAGCGATGTTAAGTTACCTGTGAGATGATATAGGTGGAAAGACGTATTGCCAGTTTCCACAGGGTGTTTTTGTTGCCATTTTTCATAGCTTCCAGTTCCACCAGTATTAATCTCCTTAGTTTACAACATATATTTCAAATACAAGGAAAATACCATCTTTCTCTTTCTTTACATTTCAATGAAATTCCATTCTTTAGTTAAATATAATTTATGTCAGTGTTTCTTTCTAACTGGCTTTCTTAATGTTCTTTTCATATTTGTAACTTCTGTCCCCTCTGCTGAAAAATTCTGTTTTCACAAAACACTGTATCAAAGGTCGCTCATTTTGCATCCATTCTTTTTTTAAGAATGCTATTTTGACTAAAAATTAATCACCCGTATCATTATCATGATTTTCTTTTTTGCAACATAAAGGAGTAGATAACATAAAAGTTTTATCATAAAAGCGCACAAGAATCAAGTAAATGATGAATGTTTCTTTTTGCAACATGATTATCCCCGTCCCTCATCAGTAAAATGAATTAATAATGCAAAACTGGAACATCATATTGGTGTTGAATGCGATAGTGTGTGAAAATATTTTCTAAGGTGTTCTCAAATATCAGACTTCCCTAGTGGCTCAGATAGTAAAGAACCCCCCTGCAGTGTAAGAGATCCAGGTTCAATCCCTGAGTTGGGAAAATCTCCTGGAGCAGGGCATGCCAACCCACTGCTGTACTCTTGCCTGGAGAATCCCATGGCCAAAGGAGTCTGGTGGGCAGCAGTCACACAGAGTAGGATACGACTGAGCCACTAACACTTTGACTTTTCACTGCTTCTCAAATATCAGTTGCTTTTCTTGATAAACTTTCTGGTGGTAGGACAATACAGAAAAATTTTAAGAAACATAAATTGAGAAGAATAGAAAACGCTAGTCTCTGATTTATTGAGATAACAGACAAGAAAAACCGAGGTAAAGGGTGTGATGTTTCTAAATGAAGACAAGAGAAAAAGCTGTGCATGATCCTAGAAAACCTTTCCAAAGAGCTTCATGAGACCCGCCCATGCTTTCCAGTGCATGAAGTTATCTGTGGGCTGACAGTTGTTCATAGCGATGTTAAGTTACCTGTGAGATGATATAGGTGGAAAGACGTATTGCCAGTTTCCACAGGGTGTTTTTGTTGCCATTTTTCATAGCTTCCAGTTCCACCAGTATTAATCTCCTTAGTTTACAACATATATTTCAAATACAAGGAAAATACCATCTTTCTCTTTCTTTACATTTCAATGAAATTCCATTCTTTAGTTAAATATAATTTATGTCAGTGTTTCTTTCTAACTGGCTTTCTTAATGTTCTTTTCATATTTGTAACTTCTGTCCCCTCTGCTGAAAAATTCTGTTTTCACAAAACACTGTATCAAAGGTCGCTCATTTTGCATCCATTCTTTTTTTAAGAATGCTATTTTGACTAAAAATTAATCACCCGTATCATTATCATGATTTTCTTTTTTGCAACATAAAGGAGTAGATAACATAAAAGTTTTATCATAAAAGCGCACAAAAGAATTGTCAAGTAAATGAGAGCTGAAAGTGGTTTACTGAGGTTTTAGCTGCTTGAAAACAGACATTTTCTACAATAGACTTGAATATAAGGTGTCTGTAATTATGTCACTTTAATGTAATCTGCTAAGTGGGCTTTACAAGAATATAGTTCATATCCACGTGGAATTGGAAAGTTTGCTCTAGCAGTATGTTTCTGGATGCGATTAGTAGATCATGTGCAAAACCATGGCCTGAGGGCACTACCAAGAGAGCAAGAGTGGATGCAGAGAAGAGGAGCCATGACGCATGTTCCCCCTGCTGCATTAGTTACACGTAGTCAGTGTCCCTGTTTGCTGCTGGGTAGTTCTCTGTTGTGGGACAGTATCATGATGGATTTATCCATTCATTGTTGACAGACATTTTGATTTCTTCCGGTATGTTTCAAAAACAACACAGGTAAAATCATCCTTGCATATGATGCTCACATATGCATAGAGTATGCGTGCATCCATGGTCACACATACACTAGTTTCTCCAGGGCATGTGCACTGGAGGAAGATGTGGAGTCACAGGATATGATTGTAATAACCTCAAGAGACAGGAAGAGATTCCGTTTCTATGCTTACAAAACCTAAAAAGAAAGTATGAAAACATAGTTATTATAATGAAAGCAGAGGTAAATTTGGCAGCAAAATTCACACAGGGTTCTTTATGGTTTACCTGTACCCTACTCTGGATGAACATTTGCATGTTTCACTGAAAACATGGGAAGTGTATGTGACCAGAGGTGCCCTCCTGGACTTCGTTTGTCTGATACACCTTTTACATTTCAATGAAATTCCATTCTTTAGTTAAATATAATTTATGTCAGTGTTTCTTTCTAACTGGCTTTCTTAATGTTCTTTTCATATTTGTAACTTCTGTCCCCTCTGCTGAAAAATTCTGTTTTCACAAAACACTGTATCAAAGGTCGCTCATTTTGCATCCATTCTTTTTTTAAGAATGCTATTTTGACTAAAAATTAATCACCCGTATCATTATCATGATTTTCTTTTTTGCAACATAAAGGAGTAGATAACATAAAAGTTTTATCATAAAAGCGCACAAAAGAATTGTCAAGTAAATGAGAGCTGAAAGTGGTTTACTGAGGTTTTAGCTGCTTGAAAACAGACATTTTCTACAATAGACTTGAATATAAGGTGTCTGTAATTATGTCACTTTAATGTAATCTGCTAAGTGGGCTTTACAAGAATATAGTTCATATCCACGTGGAATTGGAAAGTTTGCTCTAGCAGTATGTTTCTGGATGCGATTAGTAGATCATGTGCAAAACCATGGCCTGAGGGCACTACCAAGAGAGCAAGAGTGGATGCAGAGAAGAGGAGCCATGACGCATGTTCCCCCTGCTGCATTAGTTACACGTAGTCAGTGTCCCTGTTTGCTGCTGGGTAGTTCTCTGTTGTGGGACAGTATCATGATGGATTTATCCATTCATTGTTGACAGACATTTTGATTTCTTCCGGTATGTTTCAAAAACAACACAGGTAAAATCATCCTTGCATATGATGCTCACATATGCATAGAGTATGCGTGCATCCATGGTCACACATACACTAGTTTCTCCAGGGCATGTGCACTGGAGGAAGATGTGGAGTCACAGGATATGATTGTAATAACCTCAAGAGACAGGAAGAGATTCCGTTTCTATGCTTACAAAACCTAAAAAGAAAGTATGAAAACATAGTTATTATAATGAAAGCAGAGGTAAATTTGGCAGCAAAATTCACACAGGGTTCTTTATGGTTTACCTGTACCCTACTCTGGATGAACATTTGCATGTTTCACTGAAAACATGGGAAGTGTATGTGACCAGAGGTGCCCTCCTGGACTTCGTTTGTCTGATACATGGCTTGCTTGCTGTGGCATTGTATCATATATGTACATTGTTAAATTGCATATTGTTGTGTTATGCCGGGGAGTCTTATTGTGCCATCGTGTGAAGTCCTCTGAATTTCAGTTCCTTAGATTTTCCGTGTCTAGACTCGCTTCACCTGAGGATGACAGTCTTCTTCTCCCTCTCTCAGCTATGTGTGGTGCTGCTGTTTGTTCTCTGAGGCTCTGTGCACTGGCTGGAAGCCACAGCCTGGTTTTGAGGAGCACTGGCCTTTTCACTGTCTCTGCTTTTGGGGAACTGGTTCTGATGCTCGCCACTGGTGCTTGCTGTTGGACATCTCAGAAGGTCCTCCTTAGCATAGGAAACTGTTAGATTCCACTTGTCATCCTTCAGTGAAAAATACTTTGGGTAATCAACTATATATGTTTAATGAATGGAATATTCGGAAGCATTTTTTATGATTTTAAAACGTATGGAACTTTTTTAGTATTTTTAAAGAAACTAGTTTGATTGTTGATAATTAAGAGAGTGGGTTCTTCCCTTTGTCTAAGTCTAAGTAGGGGTCCGATTAAAGAGAAATGAATTATAGAAAAAGAATTGTGTATATGAGCTCCTAAAATGTTATACCGGAACTAGAAGGAAAGAAACTGTTTCAGTAACATCCTGGTTTGTGGTTTGTTTGTCTCTGTCTTTCTTGGATATGGGGCCATGTTTACAGGTCATTTCTGTATCACCTGCATCCACAGTTTGTGCTTAGGAAACTCAGTAACATTCCCTGAAGTTAAGAGGAACCAGAAACACTGTTTCTGGTTATTTCATAATGATTGGAGATCATCCTCGTTTTTCATAATGATTGGAGATCATCCTCGTTTCAATTACTCTGATTTAAACCAAATATTTCTTGTGTTAAATTCCAGCAATACGATATGTTCTTTAATGTCCAAGAATAATTTCTTTAAAAACACCAGTATTTTGTAGAAGTAAATGAACAGAGAAAAGAAATTCAAGACCTACTATGAATATATTCTCTTACTTATCTTTAGAACCATTTTAAGACAATATTAAACTGTTTAATGATTATCATTAAACTACTATAACTATAAATCTGAAAAAAGTGTGCTTCCAAAAATAATAAATACTTTTATTGTTTAATCATTTCCTTCTTGCTTTGTTTCTGGAGAGAACTCCCCAGGTGGCGCTAGTGGTAAAGAACCCACCTCCCAATGCAGGTAGAGGTAACAGACTTGGGTTGGAAAGATTCCCCTGGAGGAGGCACCACAACCCACTCCAGTATTCTTGCCTGGAGAATCCCGTGGACAGAGGAGCCTGGTGGGCTACAGTCCATAGGGTTGCAAAGAGTTGGATATGACTGAAACAACTTAGCATGTACACGTGTTTCTAGTGAAACATTAAGAATATAATTAATTATTTTAAAGAAAGAAAAAGGGTTTTTCTTCTCACTGCAAGTTCTATAAGCAAAAACTAAAAGGGAAATCAGAAAGTACAAGCCCACAGGTAAACTTAGTAATGATATGGAACTAAAAACTGTAAAAGATTAAACTCAGGAAGGAAACTTACCAAGGAAGATGAACAGTTGTATGAGAAATATGGCTTCTAATTTTCCTTTCAAAGTTGCTAGCTTGAGTACATTCTGTTTCCAAAGAATAGTGTTTTCCCTGGGCCCCCAGTGAACTCTGATTCCCTGGATGAGATACTTTTCCTTGTTTGGGAAAAATACATACTATTTTTAGGTTAAAAGTAATTAAAAAGAAAAGTGTTTGTGCTTTGACTCTCCATTCACTCTACAAGCTACTGTGAAAACAAGAAAATGAAAAATTAATTTGAGAATTTTGACTAAGATATTTTCTGAAACCTGAAACTCATGTTTCTGAAAATTCAGTTTGGTCCATAATTTTTCAGTTGTATGATATCTGGTGTTGGTCTTCTTTCAAACACAAGGAATGCAGCTAAGTCTTGAGGAAAGACGCCTCTTCTTGGTTTTCTCCCCCATCATCTCCAGCACTGATCTTCTCCCTTGCAAATATTATCTGAAAGAAATGAACAGAGAAAAGAAATTCAAGACCTACTATGAATATAGTCTCTTACTTATCTTTAGAACCATTTTAAGACAATATTAAACTGTTTAATGATTATCATTAAACTACTATAACTATAAATCTGAAAAAAGTGTGCTTCCAAAAATAATAAATACTTTTATTGTTTAATCATTTCCTTCTTGCTTTGTTTCTGGAGAGAACTCCCCAGGTGGCGCTAGTGGTAAAGAACCCACCTCCCAATGCAGGTAGAGGTAACAGACTTGGGTTGGAAAGATTCCCCTGGAGGAGGCACCACAACCCACTCCAGTATTCTTGCCTGGAGAATCCCGTGGACAGAGGAGTCTGGTGGGCTACAGTCCATAGGGTTGCAAAGAGTTGGATATGACTGAAACAACTTAGCATGTACACGTTTTTCTAGTGAAACATTAAGAATATAATTAATTATTTTAAAGAAAGAAAAAGGGTTTTTCTTCTCACTGCAAGTTCTATAAGCAAAAACTAAAAGGGAAATCAGAAAGTACAAGCCCACAGGTAAACTTAGTAATGATATGGAACTAAAAACTGTAAAAGATTAAACTCAGGAAGGAAACTTACCAAGGAAGATGAACAGTTGTATGAGAAATATGGCTTCTAATTTTCCTTTCAAAGTTGCTAGCTTGAGTACATTCTGTTTCCAAAGAATAGTGTTTTCCCTGGGCCCCCAGTGAACTCTGATTCCCTGGATGAGATACTTTTCCTTGTTTGGGAAAAATACATACTATTTTTAGGTTAAAAGTAATTAAAAAGAAAAGTGTTTGTGCTTTGACTCTCCATTCACTCTACAAGCTACTGTGAAAACAAGAAAATGAAAAATTAATTTGAGAATTTTGACTAAGATATTTTCTGAAACCTGAAACTCATGTTTCTGAAAATTCAGTTTGGTCCATAATTTTTCAGTTGTATGATATCTGGTGTTGGTCTTCTTTCAAACACAAGGAATGCAGCTAAGTCTTGAGGAAAGACGCCTCTTCTTGGTTTTCTCCCCCATCATCTCCAGCACTGATCTTCTCCCTTGCTATAAGGTGCAGTTGTGGAGTCAGGCCCTCTGGAAAGTGCTGCAAGAAAGAAGTAACCCTGGCATCAGCTTGGGGAAGGAGGATGATGTGCTGGTTTAAATATTAGTGAATCGATTTAAATTACCTTCAGAACTACCTATGTCTTCTCTAAAACTGAGACATAGAAATAGTGGACATTATGTTCTGCTTAATTATGGTAACTTGTGGCACTAGTAGCCTGATTTCCACCTGGATTCTGTATCAGAACATCAAAGGCCTCTTCATCCTGGTAGCACCTCTTCTTCAACCTCCATCTTCATAGGATAAGGAGACCTGACCTGCAGTCTGGATCCCCTCCCGTCATTTTCTGGAGCACTACCATGACATAAATACATCTTCATAGGCACAACTTTGATGTGATGTCATGTGACTACATGATACTGAATTTCACAGCTTTGTGGTGCTGGTGTCAGCATGTTTAGGAACACACTTATATGCTGTGGGCCTCTATTCCAGCAGTTCTCTTCAGTTGCTTCCTGTGAATACTGTGATAGTCTTTGACAAGAATCAATAAAAGGTCTCAAGAAGAAACTGGCTAGAAAAAGCAAGATAGAGATCACAGCATGAGCTTCTCTGGATTCAGGCCCCAGTCTGCTGGGTCAGCATTCCTCTTCTGATGGTGGCATCTGGCCAGAGCCTGAAAGGGGACCTGCCCTACTGACTTGTCCCATTACCATATGGGATGGGGTCTTCCCAGGTGCCAGAGCGACCAGTTATTTTATGGGTCAGTTCAAATGTCAGTGTCTCTACTACACCACTTTCAGTCTATAGTACTACTGATTAAAAAAATCTGGAAATCTCTTTAGAGCTCTGCCCAAGTGGTGAAGTTGTTGTAATGTTTAAATAATGAGTCAAAACCACTTTTATGACGTGACATACAGTATGGAAATAAACATTGGTGGGGATTATTACGGCTCTTCATTAGGGTTCCTGTTGAGTCGTCACTCAGAATCTTGTGGCTTCTGAAGAGAATACTGTTTTTATACACAATCAATTTTCCTGTGTTTTGACAGACAGAATCAATAGCTACCAGCTGTTCAGCAAAGCAAAAACTGCCAAGCCACCAACTCTCGGTACAGACCCTTTTGATTCCAAATAGTATTTTTAACCCCATGTTTTATAAATTTCCACTTTATGCATTTTCCCCGTAGTAACCTATATGGATTACAGAGAACGAAGTCTAGCTCTGTGTTTGTCACCAAAAAAGACTGGTGCTGTCTAGCCAGCACAGAGTAGGTCACCATTTCCTCCTCCAGGGAATGTTCCCTACCCTGGAATTGAAGCAGTGTCTCCTTCCCTGCAGGTAGATTCTTTGCCACTGAGCCACCAGGCAGTTCCTAGCTGTGGTGGCCTATGATGCCTGTGACAAATCTTCAATTCCACAGCATAGTTTGGGCCCTCACAGAGTTTTATGTGATTACATTTTCATATTTTCAGAGTTGTGCTTAGGACTTTTATCCTATTTGTATGGCTGAAAAATTATATTTATAGGTAATTAGAATGCTTTGTTCATTTTCTTAAAATCTTCTAAGATTATATGCTGTGGGCCTCTATTCCAGCAGTTCTCTTCAGTTGCTTCCTGTGAATACTGTGATAGTCTTTGACAAGAATCAATAAAAGGTCTCAAGAAGAAACTGGCTAGAAAAAGCAAGATAGAGATCACAGCATGAGCTTCTCTGGATTCAGGCCCCAGTCTGCTGGGTCAGCATTCCTCTTCTGATGGTGGCATCTGGCCAGAGCCTGAAAGGGGACCTGCCCTACTGACTTGTCCCATTACCATATGGGATGGGGTCTTCCCAGGTGCCAGAGCGACCAGTTATTTTATGGGTCAGTTCAAATGTCAGTGTCTCTACTACACCACTTTCAGTCTATAGTACTACTGATTAAAAAAATCTGGAAATCTCTTTAGAGCTCTGCCCAAGTGGTGAAGTTGTTGTAATGTTTAAATAATGAGTCAAAACCACTTTTATGACGTGACATACAGTATGGAAATAAACATTGGTGGGGATTATTACGGCTCTTCATTAGGGTTCCTGTTGAGTCGTCACTCAGAATCTTGTGGCTTCTGAAGAGAATACTGTTTTTATACACAATCAATTTTCCTGTGTTTTGACAGACAAAATCAATAGCTACCAGCTGTTCAGCAAAGCAAAAACTGCCAAGCCACCAACTCTCGGTACAGACCCTTTTGATTCCAAATAGTATTTTTAACCCCATGTTTTATAAATTTCCACTTTATGCATTTTCCCCGTAGTAACCTATATGGATTACAGAGAACGAAGTCTAGCTCTGTGTTTGTCACCAAAAAAGACTGGTGCTGTCTAGCCAGCACAGAGTAGGTCACCATTTCCTCCTCCAGGGAATGTTCCCTACCCTGGAATTGAAGCAGTGTCTCCTTCCCTGCAGGTAGATTCTTTGCCACTGAGCCACCAGGCAGTTCCTAGCTGTGGTGGCCTATGATGCCTGTGACAAATCTTCAATTCCACAGCATAGTTTGGGCCCTCACAGAGTTTTATGTGATTACATTTTCATATTTTCAGAGTTGTGCTTAGGACTTTTATCCTATTTGTATGGCTGAAAAATTATATTTATAGGTAATTAGAATGCTTTGTTCATTTTCTTAAAAATCTTCTAAGATTATTTGGGAAAGTAATTATATGTATTTACATATCTATAGTCACACTGAGTGATACATAAAGACTTACCTTCTGTGATTTGACCATAATGAGTATTACAGGTCTACGCTAAGCCACTAGTTGACTAGGCCATCCTGGTCAACTTAATTTCTAGTTTTTTGTCTAGAACTACAAGATTTCCTTGCTGATTTACCCTTCATTTCTAGATGGTCATAGTTATCAACAATAAACTGGCTAGAAGCATATTGATTTCTAGGAAAATTTTGGAAAACTATAAAAATAAATTTGCATTTATTTTAAATTACACTAGCAAAAATGACCATACAAAGACCACTTACATTTTTAAACCATCATAAATTTAGCTTATTTTCAAAGCACCTAAATGTTAGGCATGCCTGAGAGGACAAGATGATGTTGGTTCAGTATTAAAATTAATTCATTCTGCTTTGCATTGACATTTTTAATATGCATCGTCTGTGTGTAGCAAGATGATTTCCATAAATATTATATTTCATTATTATAAGAGATGTACTGTTCAGTTTTCCGACATATTTCAGTAGTGTCTGACAAGATTAGCCTTGGCAAACATCATGATATCTTGAGTCAGTTCTGGAATTTCTGTGTGAAACAGCAAAACCATAAGAATGTTACCAAGGTTGTTAATGGCATAATTAGCTTGAAACTGTACCAGGATACGGCATGAGAGCTAAACCAACTGATTCTCTGAAACCGTCAATTCATTCTGGTCTCCCAGCAATTTCTATCTTGTCAGGAGGGTGGTTCCATATGTATTCCACAGAATGTCTGGAGTCATGCTGTGTATATGTAACTGAGTCTGACACTGGTCTTGATCCAAAGGAATAGTTAACTTTGCTAGCGACGACCAGCTATGTATCCAGGACCGCATTCATATTCTTCGTGTGTTTTCAAATGCAGGAAGAAAGCTTTTCTGAGAATTCTTTCTTGTAAGAAACAAGAAGCATTATTTTTTAGATTTTTTTCTGTTAATATTTTACTCTACATTTTATCCATATGACTTTATAAAATATAATGTATAATAAACCATATGAATCAGTTCACAGTATCAAGACTGAATATTTAAATTTGAAATACCCCATACTAAACAAATTATTATTGTATTTCTTACTTATACTAAGTACTTTTATGAAAGTGCTTTTGGGCATAAGCAACCTGTTGTTTTGACAATCTTTAATAAAACTAAAAATATAATGTATAAAGCAAACCTACAAAGTTCCTGTTACTTGTAGGTGGTCCATTATGAAATGACATTTTTTTTCCCAAATAAGAAAGACTTTCGGAGGATGAAAAATTATAAAATTCTTGCATTCACAGTATAATTGTATTGTTCGGTGAAAATGCTTTTCTGACAAATTGTGGTTGTGTAATGTAACCACATAATTAGCACCTCACTCTGAATAACTTTCTAATCAGCAAACGCCACATGACGCAGGCATTTCCCTTCTCTGTGAAACGTCAATAAAATGGTGCTTTCGATCTAAGATTGCAAATTTACAATTCCCAAGTGAAAAATAATGGCTTCTTTAAAAACGTAATTTTTATTTTTCCATGTACTCTCTATCCAACTTTTGTACTTGCTCTATTCAGAACAAAAAGGCTTTTTTTTTTTTTCTTTGGGGGGGGGGGGGGGTGGGGAGGGAGGGGGGCTGGTGGGCCACTTCTATTGGTCTTTCATTTATCTGTTTTCATCCATCTTTGTTCTCTGGCCTGTGTGGGCTTCCCATCGCGGTGGCCTCTGTTGTCACAGAGCACCGGCTCTAGGCGCATGCACCCCAGAGCTCCGGCTTAGTAACTGGACACATGGGTCCAGCTGCTCTGCGGCACGTGGGATCTTCCCAGGCCGGGGATTGAACCGGCGCCCCTTGGACTGCAAGGCAGTGTCGTTACCCACTGAACCACCAGGGAAGCCCAAGGCTTATGTTTTAAGTTACATAATGGGGGATAAGCTGGTGAAAATCCCAGTGTCAATCCTGGTGAGGAAACCTGTAGGAAATGGGAAAGGATACAAATAGCAATAGCTAGCGCAAAGAAGTCTCTGTGTTTTCAGGTGAGTTTTGGAAATTTTATCTCACCCTTAGTTAACACTACACAAAAATAAAGAATCTATTAGGAATGCTACTGAATAAAAGCTTTGTCTATTGCAAGACATCAACCAAAGTGACCTTCCTGTATCCCTTACAAAAGTCCAGGGTTTTGATCCAGGTTCTTTGACTCCCCTTGTGTCACTTCCAGATTCTTCAAGCCGTGCCTACTGGTAGAAAATAAGACTCTAGGAAAACCTGACAAGTGCCAGGGGAGGGCCTGGTGAGGTGATAATGGTAAAGATGAGTAGAGAGTAAAACAGCTTCCCCAGGCTGGTGTCTCACCTCCCCATGATCAGGAGGTCTGTACTCTTGCATCTTTGTTTTCTTTCTTTTTTTCTTTTGCTTTTATTATGCTTCAGCCTACTCCTAAAGGTTGAGGCATCAGGTTTCTAAGAGTGTTGGGTTTCCATGGACTCCTTCTCTAACAAGAATCAAGTGTGGATCAGAACTGTGTCTGCACTTCTTCTCTGCCACTGAGCTTTAGAATAGTTCTTTACTCCGAGCCATCTTCTCATGATCTCTAAGATGGGGATGCCACTGCCAACTTTTTAGGAATTGCAGCAACAGCCAGAGCACCACTGGGTGGAAACATGGACTGTAGCATGGCAAACTTCCCTGTCCATCCCCATCTACCTCAGTGTGCTCAAACTCATGTCCATCGAGTCGGTGATGCCCTCCAACCATGCCCAGTCACCCCTTCTCCTTTTGCCTTCTGCCTTTCTCAGCATCGTTTCCAGTGAGTCACCTCTCTGCATCAGGTGGCCAAAATACTGGAGCTTCAGCTTCATCATCAGTCCTTCCAATGATATTCATGGTTGATTTCCTTTAGGATTGACTAATTTGATCTCCTTGCAATCCAAGGGACTCTCAAGAGTTTTCTCCAGCACCACATTTTGAAAGCATTCATTCTTTGGCATTCAGCCTTCTTTATTTTTTTTTTTAAAGATTTATTTATTTATTTATTTTGGTGAGGGTGGGATGGGGAGGAAGAGGAGCAGGCGGGCCACTTCTACTGGTCTTTCATCTGTCCATTTTCATCCATCTTTGTTCTTTGGACCATTTGGGCCTCCCATCACGGTGGCCTTTGTTTTCACAGAGCACCAGCTCTGGGTGCATGTGCCCCAGAGCCCCAGCTGGGTAATTGGACACATCAGTCCAGCTGCTCTGCGGCACGTGGGATCTTCCCCGGCCAGGGATCGAACCGGCGCCCCTTGCACTGCAAGGCGGTGTCCTTACCCGCTGGACCACCAGGGAAGCCCGGCATTCAGCCTTCTTAATGGTTCAATTCTCACATCGGAACATGACTACTGGAAAAACCATAGCTTTATCAGCAAAGTGATGTGTCTGCTTTTAAATATGCTGTCTAGGTTTGTTGTGGTTTTCCTTCTAAGAAGCAAACATCTTTCTTTTTAAATTAGTTAAATTTTAAAAAATTATTACAGAGTTCTGTTGTTCAGAGCAAACATCTTTGAATTCCATGGCTGTAGTCACTGTCTGGCATGATTTTGGAGCCAAAGAAAATAATATCTGCCACTGTTTCCACTTTTTATGTATCTCTTTTCCATGAAGTGATGGAACTGGATGCCATGGTTTTGTTTTTTTGAGTGTTGAGTTTTAATCCAGCTTTTTTCACTCTCCTGTTTCATTGTCATCATGTGGTTCTTTGGTTCCTCTTCACTTTCTGCCATTACAGTGGTATTGTCTGAATGTCTGAGTCAACAGTCCATCCTGTTTAATGTGGTCTCCACTCCTTTACAAAATCCTGCTTTCTGTGTTATTTATTATCTGCTTGGATGATCTTTGAATCACAATTTTGCTGGCAAGAGGCGGAACTTTAGAAATAATTTATTTTTTATAGAGACCAAAATGGAGACACAAAGTCATGCAGTTAGTTTGTAATACTAATCTACTTAACAGTTCACCCTTCCATATTTGGTTTGGTCTTCTGAAAAAGTGCTTTGTTTTGTATTTTGAAAAATAAAACCTTCCATTGCCAGAGTCTCAAAACTACTAGCTATATTCATCTCGTTGTACCAATAAGAAAATGAATGTGGAGAGGCTAGCCTTCTCTCCAGCATCAGGAAGCCAGTGTGGGAGCTTTGTGATCAACTGATGTGGCGCACAGCCCTCAGGGCAGGACCTCTACCTGGCACCTCAGTGAACCCTCCCCTGGCCAAGGGAGTCATGAGTCATGGCTTCAGAAAGACAGCCCGATAAAGGCTGCTCTAGCCTTGAGGAAAGATGTTGTGAAAAAGGAATTCAGAACAACCTTACCTGGAGTGATCTGCATTCATTCTGAAAATAATACCAATTGGACACCCTTGGGTTTCTGTGTCATTACACATTTGGAATGTATGCACATACTATACCAGAATGTCAACATCTTACAGAGAGTTGAACCTGCTCATGTTTACTTTGAAAATCTTGGAGTTAGGTGTGCCATTTCGGGCTTAGTAATGCTAGAATGTTTACTAGCTTGACTCAAGTTATAACAGATGCCAAACAATTGATATTAACTTTATGGTTTAGTTCAGCCAGTGTAATTACTGTCAGCTTCTAGGTTCAGGTAATTATTCAGATTAACAGAAACACAGTATTTCATACTTTTCCCTCAGAACTGGGAATGTTCTTAATGTTCATAATTACCTTAGGGGATAGAGTTTGTAGTTCATAGGTGTAGACCCTCTCATGAATTTGGCTGAAATACTTTAACCCTGAAATGTCATTAGTCTATCGAAATTTTATTTTTATTTCTCTTGAAAGTATGGTGATTTTTATCGTGAAAATTATTAATTATAATCTTATATAGTGAATCTGTAATACATGCAGTTATATCATCTTTGAAATATGAACACAATACATGACTGACACTACTCTCCTCACTTACTTTGAAGGACGACATTCCAGTAATGGTGTTATTCTTAATTTCCCATAATGGAGACTTCTAGGTCATGTGAGTTGGGTGCACTGCTGCCAACCTGTCATCTCAGGCCTGGTCTCATGGCCTTTTATTTCCTCTACTACTAGAGGTTGGATTCTGTGTGCTCTGTCACATCTAGTCAACATGAGGAAAGACACACAAACGTGTGCATGTGATTCAGACAGCAGGGACCTACACATAATGTGTGAGCATCTGTGTGTCTCGCCCTGCCCACTCCCAGAGGTGGGGACCCAGGAGTCCCTGACCCTGGCCTTCCGACCAGGTTCCTCCCTCTGCTCTCAAGTGGCCATAACTTCCCAGCTTTGTCCAGCCTCCGAGAGCCCAGGGACCCATCCAGGCATCCATGCCAGTCCCTGTGTTGAGGTGACTTCCATACCACTTGTTTTCTGGGGCAGCAGTAAAATGAAGAGACAGCAATACAGTCAGAAACTGGGTTGTTATTTCCATCAAATTTTGTACCCAGAGCCAACTTCCTGGCCTGACTAAGGTTTTCAAAGCCCCCAGATTTAAGCTGAGGATCGATTACTTAGTTTCTGAGATAACTTTACAAAGGCGGTCAGCGGTCAGCATTTCTGTCCATAGTTTCATTTCTTGCATATTTAGTGAATTCCAACAAATCAATAAGAAATGAATTAAAAAATACACTGCTGAGTTGAGGGAGTGGGGGAGGGGCTTAGGTGGAGAGGTCAAGGATACACCTATGACAGAAAACAACAAAACTCTGTAAAAGCAAAAAAAAACCCAAAAAAACATACACTGCCAGAGTGGTCAGAGCACTGGACCAGCTAAGTCTAAGAAGAAGAGAGTGTCTGAATGTGCAGTCTGCTATTGTAAAGGGGCTTAGCTTTCCAGTATTAGACACTGACAGGTGCTTAACCATCAAGAGAGTGGAGACTAGGGCTTCCGTAGTGGTCCAGTGGGTAAGATAATGGAGACTTTTCTAGGTCTGTAATACATGCAGTTATATCATCTTTGAAATATGAACACAATACATGACTGACACTACTCTCCTCACTTACTTTGAAGGACGACATTCCAGTAATGGTGTTATTCTTAATTTCCCATAATGGAGACTTCTAGGTCATGTGAGTTGGGTGCACTGCTGCCAACCTGTCATCTCAGGCCTGGTCTCATGGCCTTTTATTTCCTCTACTACTAGAGGTTGGATTCTGTGTGCTCTGTCACATCTAGTCAACATGAGGAAAGACACACAAACGTGTGCATGTGATTCAGACAGCAGGGACCTACACATAATGTGTGAGCATCTGTGTGTCTCGCCCTGCCCACTCCCAGAGGTGGGGACCCAGGAGTCCCTGACCCTGGCCTTCCGACCAGGTTCCTCCCTCTGCTCTCAAGTGGCCATAACTTCCCAGCTTTGTCCAGCCTCCGAGAGCCCAGGGACCCATCCAGGCATCCATGCCAGTCCCTGTGTTGAGGTGACTTCCATACCACTTGTTTTCTGGGGCAGCAGTAAAATGAAGAGACAGCAATACAGTCAGAAACTGGGTTGTTATTTCCATCAAATTTTGTACCCAGAGCCAACTTCCTGGCCTGACTAAGGTTTTCAAAGCCCCCAGATTTAAGCTGAGGATCGATTACTTAGTTTCTGAGATAACTTTACAAAGGCGGTCAGCGGTCAGCATTTCTGTCCATAGTTTCATTTCTTGCATATTTAGTGAATTCCAACAAATCAATAAGAAATGAATTAAAAAATACACTGCTGAGTTGAGGGAGTGGGAGAGGGGCTTAGGTGGAGAGGTCAAGGATACACCTATGACAGAAAACAACAAAACTCTGTAAAAGCAAAAAAAAACCCAAAAAAACATACACTGCCAGAGTGGTCAGAGCACTGGACCAGCTAAGTCTAAGAAGAAGAGAGTGTCTGAATGTGCAGTCTGCTATTGTAAAGGGGCTTAGCTTTCCAGTATTAGACACTGACAGGTGCTTAACCATCAAGAGAGTGGAGACTAGGGCTTCCGTAGTGGTCCAGTGGGTAAAGAGTCCGCCTTGCAGTACAAGGGGCGCCAGTTCAACTCCTGGCCTGGGAAGATCCCACGTACCATGGAACGACTGGACCAGTGTGTCTAACTATGAGCCAGCGCTCTGGAGCACATGCACCCAGTGTCAGTGCTCTGCAATGACAGAGGTCACTGCAATGGGAGGCCCACACAGGCCAAAGAATAAAGATGGATGAAAATAAAGAAATGAAAAAAAAAGTAAAAGAGACCAAAAATAAAAAAAAAGTGTGGAGATTAAAGCCAGCATGTACTGCCTCTGCAGGCTCATAAAGAGGGCTAAACTCAGAGCAAACCGTCAAATCAGAACAGAGTTGTCCATCGGATAAAATACCAGAATGCTGGGACATGTTGGAAACAGTTGGGAAGAGTGGAATGACAAGAACAGACACATGTTGCTGGTAAGAGTGTAGCCTGAGACATGGGAAAATTGTCAGGCAGTGGATGTTGGGTGGAAGGTAGGCCTTTCAGTTAGGCTTGTGCTTATGTATTCAAGAGATGTGACTGCCGACGCCTACAGAGCACATACAGAAAGTTCATAGCCTCTTTGCTTATAATTACACAGCAGGGAAGAACAACAAAATTCCCCTTAAAAGGAGAATAAGTGATTCAATTTTGATTTATCCCCACATCATTGTGTTTGTTGTTCAGTTGCTCAGTCATGTCTGACACTTTGCAACCCCATGGACTGCGGCACACCAGGCTTCCCTGTCTTTCATTATTTCCCAAACTCATGTCCATTGAATTATTGACACCACTGAACCATCTCATCCTCTGTCATCCCCTTCTCCTCCCACCTTCAGTCTTTCTCAGCATTAGGGTCTTTTTCACTGAGTCAGTACTTTGCATCAAGTGGCCAGAGTACTGGAGCTTCAGCTTCAGCATCAGTCCTTCCAATGACTATTCATGGTTGATTTCTTTTAGGATTGATCAGTTTCATACCCTAGCTTAATTCTTTGGCAATCAGCTCTTTTGTGTGTGTGTGTGTGTGTGCAAAATTTGGACTTAAATTGAAGAAAGTAGGGAAAACTACTAGTTTGTTTAGATATGACCCAAATCAAATATGTTATGATTATACAGTGGAAATGACAAATAGATTCAAGGCATTGGATCTCATAGACAGTGTGCCTAAAGAAATGTGGACAGAGGCTGGTAACATTGTACAGGAGGTGGTGATCAAAACCATCCCCAAGCAAAAAAAAAAATGCAAGAAGGCAAAATTGTTGTCTGAGGAGGCCTTACAAATAGCTGAGAAGGAAAGTGAAAGACAAAGGAGAAAAGGAAGGGTATACCCATTTGAATGCAGAGTCCCAAAGAATAGGAAGGAGAGACAAGAAAGACTTTTTAAGTGAACAGTGCAAAGAAACAGAGGAAAACAATAGAATGGTAAAGATTAGAGATACCTTCAAGAAACTTAAGAGATACCAAGGGACATTTCATGCAAAGACAGGCACAGTAAAGGATAGAAAAGGTATGGACAGAAGCAGAAGAGATCAAGAAGAGGTGGCAAAATACACAGAAGAACTATACAAAAAAGATGTTAATGACCAGGATAACCATGATGGTGTGATCACTGCATCTAGAGCCAGACATCTTGGAGTGAAAAGTCAAATAAGCCTTAGGAGGTATTACTGCAAACAAAGCTAGTGGAAGTGATGGAATTCCAGTGAACTATTTCAAATCCCCACACCAATGAATACCACAAGTAAAGATTAAAACTACTGATACGCAAAATAATTCTGAAACATTGTGTTGATCTGACACTTTGCAACCCCATGGACTGCGGCACACCAGGCTTCCCTGTCTTTCATTATTTCCCAAACTCATGTCCATTGAATTATTGACACCACTGAACCATCTCATCCTCTGTCATCCCCTTCTCCTCCCACCTTCAGTCTTTCTCAGCATTAGGGTCTTTTTCACTGAGTCAGTACTTTGCATCAAGTGGCCAGAGTACTGGAGCTTCAGCTTCAGCATCAGTCCTTCCAATGACTATTCATGGTTGATTTCTTTTAGGATTGATCAGTGTCATACCTAGCTTAATTCTTTGGCAATCAGCTCTTTTTTGTGTGTGTGTGTGTGTGCAAAATTTGGACTTAAATTGAAGAAAGTAGGGAAAACTACTAGTTTGTTTAGATATGACCCAAATCAAATATGTTATGATTATACAGTGGAAATGACAAATAGATTCAAGGCATTGGATCTCATAGACAGTGTGCCTAAAGAAATGTGGACAGAGGCTGGTAACATTGTACAGGAGGTGGTGATCAAAACCATCCCCAAGCAAAAAAAAAAATGCAAGAAGGCAAAATTGTTGTCTGAGGAGGCCTTACAAATAGCTGAGAAGGAAAGTGAAAGACAAAGGAGAAAAGGAAGGGTATACCCATTTGAATGCAGAGTCCCAAAGAATAGGAAGGAGAGACAAGAAAGACTTTTTAAGTGAACAGTGCAAAGAAACAGAGGAAAACAATAGAATGGTAAAGATTAGAGATACCTTCAAGAAACTTAAGAGATACCAAGGGACATTTCATGCAAAGACAGGCACAGTAAAGGATAGAAAAGGTATGGACAGAAGCAGAAGAGATCAAGAAGAGGTGGCAAAATACACAGAAGAACTATACAAAAAAGATGTTAATGACCAGGATAACCATGATGGTGTGATCACTGCATCTAGAGCCAGACATCTTGGAGTGAAAAGTCAAATAAGCCTTAGGAGGTATTACTGCAAACAAAGCTAGTGGAAGTGATGGAATTCCAGTGAACTATTTCAAATCCCCACACCAATGAATACCACAAGTAAAGATTAAAACTACTGATACGCAAAATAATTCTGAAACATTGTGTTGATCAAAATATCATACACGATGTATGAGGGAGACGATACCATATTTAGGACCATCAGAGAGAGGTAAAAGGAATTTCAGTGTCAGAGGTCACAGTGGTAGTTGATTCCCTTGGAGTGGGGTGGTTGCAGATTAAAAAGAATCACGAGAAGACTGTGTATATGCTGGAAGTTTCTAGGTCTCGATCTATGTGAGAGCTTCACAGGTACACACATGTGCAAAAATTATTCAAGTTGCACACTTAAAGTACACCTTTTACACATTACTGAATATTGTTGCTCAATTTAAACGTTACAAGAAATGTCTCCTTCCTTTCATCTGGTTAGATTTTGAATGAGCTACTGTCTTAACCCCAGTTCTCTTGTCCCTGGACGATCATCTGCTCTTTCTGTATTCCTCCAGTTTCTTTTCCGATACCCACCTTACAGAGCTCCTTCCGTCAGAACAAGGTTTTGACCTCTGAACAGCTCATAGAGGACATTTCCCAGTTGTGTAGAGTTTGTTTTTCTTTAGTTGTGAGTACTTGTCTGCCCAGAAGCACAACCTCCATCCTGGGCTCAGAACTCTGGCCCAGTGATCTCTGATGATGATCCAGAGTCCCTGCTGTTGAGGCTGAGCGTGTACTGTGTATGTTCATCTGCCCAGATCCCACTCTGTGAGCCTGAGTCCTGGGGTTTCCATTGCTATAACCCACTCAGCTGCTTGGACATCTGGGCACCAAGTCTGTTTGAATGTAAACACCCCAGACAGACTTCCCTGGCAGTCAGGGAGTATGGATTCAGTCTCTGACCAGGGAACTGTTGATCCCGCATACTGCATGGCACGGCCAACCCTCCCTCCCCCTCAAAAAAAAAAAAAAAAACCTAAAAACAAACAATATGCACCCAGATCACCTGGTGCTAATAGCCTACTCCTATACATAGTTTTGAATCCTTCCTGTGTTTACTTAGGATATTTCTATTCATTTCTGAGTAATTCCTTAATTTTTAATTCCATGTTTCTGCGGGCAGTTGGCATCTCCTGCCTCAGTTGACTGAAGCTCTGAGTTGTTGTATCATGAAATACACACATTTATGCACTGCCTTATAGAATCAAACAAGAAATTTAAACAAGAAAAGAAAACATGGTTCCTACCTGGGTAATTTTGACAGGGAATGGAGCAAATCACATTACTCAAAACAAAAATTAAATATAGATAAAGTGTGTATGAAATATTTAGTCCCTAAGTTATATGTTATTCTTCCCCTGACAATGATATCATAAAAAAGCTTTTATTAACAACTTTAATATAAAAAATGTGCCATGAGATATTCAGGATCCTAAAATAATAGCTTGTGCCAAGCCATTTTTCATCTTTAGATTGCACAAACATTTTAGATTCCATTATTATTTACCTCATTTATTTTTATGAGGTGTTTGAGCTAGTCGGATTAATGTTGAAATTTGACCTTTGAAATTTAGTGTGCTGTTCATATACTTTACATGAGTAAAACACAGTTTGTTACTTTCCACCTTAGAAGTTGAGTGGGGAATAAAGAAATCCATGAAATGAGGACATTTCCCAGTTGTGTAGAGTTTGTTTTTCTTTAGTTGTGAGTACTTGTCTGCCCAGAAGCACAACCTCCATCCTGGGCTCAGAACTCTGGCCCAATGATCTCTGATGATGATCCAGAGTCCCTGCTGTTGAGGCTGAGCGTGTACTGTGTATGTTCATCTGCCCAGATCCCACTCTGTGAGCCTGAGTCCTGGGGTTTCCATTGCTATAACCCACTCAGCTGCTTGGACATCTGGGCACCAAGTCTGTTTGAATGTAAACACCCCAGACAGACTTCCCTGGCAGTCAGGGAGTATGGATTCAGTCTCTGACCAGGGAACTGTTGATCCCGCATACTGCATGGCACGGCCAACCCTCCCTCCCCCTCAAAAAAAAAAAAAAAAAACCTAAAAACAAACAATATGCACCCAGATCACCTGGTGCTAATAGCCTACTCCTATACATAGTTTTGAATCCTTCCTGTGTTTACTTAGGATATTTCTATTCATTTCTGAGTAATTCCTTAATTTTTAATTCCATGTTTCTGCGGGCAGTTGGCATCTCCTGCCTCAGTTGACTGAAGCTCTGAGTTGTTGTATCATGAAATACACACATTTATGCACTGCCTTATAGAATCAAACAAGAAATTTAAACAAGAAAAGAAAACATGGTTCCTACCTGGGTAATTTTGACAGGGAATGGAGCAAATCACATTACTCAAAACAAAAATTAAATATAGATAAAGTGTGTATGAAATATTTAGTCCCTAAGTTATATGTTATTCTTCCCCTGACAATGATATCATAAAAAAGCTTTTATTAACAACTTTAATATAAAAAATGTGCCATGAGATATTCAGGATCCTAAAATAATAGCTTGTGCCAAGCCATTTTTCATCTTTAGATTGCACAAACATTTTAGATTCCATTATTATTTACCTCATTTATTTTTATGAGGTGTTTGAGCTAGTCGGATTAATGTTGAAATTTGACCTTTGAAATTTAGTGTGCTGCTCATATACTTTACATGAGTAAAACACAGTTTGTTACTTTCCACCTTAGAAGTTGAGTGGGGAATAAAGAAATCCATGAAATGAGGCAGTAAATCTTGTTTTTAATAGGTCTCCTGATTTCCGTGATACATAGTTTTGCAGAATTTTTAAATAAGCTTCAAGCCTCGTCAAATAAGAGATCAGAACCTAATTGAAAAGATGTGACATAGACACATAGAAGGGGTAATTAGTAACAACATACATATCAACAGTGTGAATGGCACTGTGCGTTGATTTGTTGCAAAAAATAAGTATGGCTGATGATGTCAGAAAACGCTTCAGAGAAATGATAATCATGTGCATGGATTTTGGTAAACCAGGTGTGGACAAGGTACATCTCCATGATCATCATTGTGGCTGTGGGAGGAAACAGGGATTTTATGAATACAGAACACAGTTTGTTAGACTAGAAGAAATCCGTGGAGAGAAGAAACCCAGGTTGAAACTAGATTATGGAAACTGCTAAAAAAAAAAAGAGAGAGAGAGACAGTGTCTCTCATGAGAAAGTGGGAACTGGAAGGTCATCAGACTTATTTAGCAGAAGGTCAACTTTATGAAAATACTTTGCATTAGAGCAACCCTAGTTTTGACTTTTGGATAAAGGTGCATCCAAGAGGATTGCTCCTGGAAAGGTGGCAGCAGCAGTAAACTGCCTTCGCCCTGTCCAGTGGCTTTTGAAATCATCTGCGCACGGACCGTAAGTGTCTGGACCAAGATGGAGACTGACAGTAGACTGAAAAGCATGCAGTGTTTCAAAGATACTTAGAAAGGAAGGTTGTTAGGCTTTGAAGCTGTTTGTGTAAGGAGTGGGTAGAGGGGAAGAGCCAGCTCAGGCGACTGTGCAGGAAGCAGTGCTCGCGTCCTGGGGGTGCTTTCCTTGCCACGTGGCTGATTGATGCGGCCTCTGTCAGGGACGAGCAGAGTTGGGGATGGTGCCCAGCGTCCAGCTCAGGCACAGCATCGGCAGAAACCTCAGTCCTGGGCTCTTGACACTGGGCATCACTATGGAGCCCCTGGGCTTGATGAGTGGACCCTGCTGGGGACTCTGAGCTAATCTCTGCCTCCTTACACTTGCAGTAGGACACTCGTTGATACAAAAATGGGCTCAGAGGGCCTCAACGGGTAACACATCCTAAAGGAATAAATAAATGAGGCATGGGTGTGGTCTAGTCTTCATCCCCGAATTTATTTATACTGTCTCATCTGTATTAGTTTCTATTCACCATTAGCCATATGAAAACGATCATAATACGTAATTCACTGTTCCTCTTGATGCCTGTGATATGAATCCTTATGAGGCATACTTACCTAAATATATTTTACTTTAAGCTGGGTGAGAAATGTTTCTAGAACTCACTTGGTACAGCTTTAATTGCAAAATTATAGAGTTTCATCTACTAATACTAAGAGTTTGAGAGACCTCATAATGTCTTTATTCCAGGGACCATGTAGATATATTTTTTCTGTACATAAACCTGTAAGAGAATTAGTTTTCCTTAGATTTATTATATGTCAAATTTCAATAGAGGGGAAATTTTGTATACATATGTTTACAGTGGTTTTCAAAAGAAAAAAAATCTATTAGTTTTTGGATCTACAGGGGAATAAATAACCACAGGCAAATACTGCGGGCTACTGATGCTAGTTTGACAGGGAGGTTGTCTACGACTGTTCCACTTCTTTGCAGAAATGAAAACACCTATCTGTGCTTGGAGAAACCCGCCAGAGGGAATTCCTACTACAGTATGCGTTTCTCATACACATCAGCAGGGAGTGAGTGGGCAAAGGGTGGTGTTCAGGTCCAACCATTAATTTTGAGAAATGGTGGTTGACAAGCCCCTTTTGCTTGTGGTTGTTTTAGAGCATGTCTAAAACTTTCTGTAAATTTCTTGAGGACAAAAAATACAAATGACTATCAGTAAATGAACTAGGTTGGAACTGGGAAGCATCAGCTTAGACTTATTTTTACCAATTTCAGGTGGTGAAGGATCACTTTTTTTAATCCCAATCAGCTGAGGTATTAATAAATTGCTTGCTTATCATTGTGCCCAGTGAGGGCATCTTCCCTCCAAAATCACTGCATGACAGATAATTGTGTAATGTTGGTGTGGGCATTTATTTTGAAACAATATTTCCTGTGAGTTAACCACTTACAACTCCCTCGGTACTGAATTATATCCTGGATCTGTCTGTGGCCAATGTGCTTCGGGTGTTCATGTAGAGCAGCTCTGGGGACACACTCTGACGTAACTTGGCATCAGCACAGTGTTGATTTTTTTCCCCAGGTAAACCTTTCTTGGAGAAACTGTGCTATCTCAGAATGTTACGGTTGCTCCCTTGGTTGTTGCCACTGCGTAGTATGAGAGTAAACTGTTTTCTTTTCCTCCAGCACATTTCTCCCTCAAACTAAGGGTATTCAGTAACAAAGATTCTGAAGAATTATTTGTACTTTCCTTTAACAGAGTAAACTCTTTAAGTAAAAATTCACTAATACTAAGAGTTTGAGAGACCTCATAATGTCTTTATTCCAGGGACCATGTAGATATATTTTTCTGTACATAAACCTGTAAGAGAATTAGTTTTCCTTAGATTTATTATATGTCAAATTTCAATAGAGGGGAAATTTTGTATACATATGTTTACAGTGGTTTTCAAAAGAAAAAAAATCTATTAGTTTTTGGATCTACAGGGGAATAAATAACCACAGGCAAATACTGCGGGCTACTGATGCTAGTTTGACAGGGAGGTTGTCTACGACTGTTCCACTTCTTTGCAGAAATGAAAACACCTATCTGTGCTTGGAGAAACCCGCCAGAGGGAATTCCTACTACAGTATGCGTTTCTCATACACATCAGCAGGGAGTGAGTGGGCAAAGGGTGGTGTTCAGGTCCAACCATTAATTTTGAGAAATGGTGGTTGACAAGCCCCTTTTGCTTGTGGTTGTTTTAGAGCATGTCTAAAACTTTCTGTAAATTTCTTGAGGACAAAAAATACAAATGACTATCAGTAAATGAACTAGGTTGGAACTGGGAAGCATCAGCTTAGACTTATTTTTACCAATTTCAGGTGGTGAAGGATCACTTTTTTTAATCCCAATCAGCTGAGGTATTAATAAATTGCTTGCTTATCATTGTGCCCAGTGAGGGCATCTTCCCTCCAAAATCACTGCATGACAGATAATTGTGTAATGTTGGTGTGGGCATTTATTTTGAAACAATATTTCCTGTGAGTTAACCACTTACAACTCCCTCGGTACTGAATTATATCCTGGATCTGTCTGTGGCCAATGTGCTTCGGGTGTTCATGTAGAGCAGCTCTGGGGACACACTCTGACGTAACTTGGCATCAGCACAGTGTTGATTTTTTTCCCCAGGTAAACCTTTCTTGGAGAAACTGTGCTATCTCAGAATGTTACGGTTGCTCCCTTGGTTGTTGCCACTGCATAGTATGAGAGTAAACTGTTTTCTTTTCCCTCCAGCACATTTCTCCCCTCAAACTAAGGGTATTCAGTAACAAAGATTCTGAAGAATTATTTGTACTTTCCTTTAACAGAGTAAACTCTTTAATATATGTCAACAAGAAGAGTTTAACAAGTTTTTATTTGCACAGTTAAAGCATAAATATACTTTCATTATAAAAATTCAAAGAAAGCAAACTTGCAGACATAAGTGAAAATCTCCCTTAATTATCTTGGGATTCTGGGGGGTCATCTCAGTTTATTCCCTGTGGAAATCATAGTTATTTTCCATGTCTTTCTACCTAAAACAGTGATAGTGTTTGAGATGCTACAACTGTTGTATTCATTTAATTTTACAAGCTGTTACTTATATTTGCCTAGAACTGCAAATGATATTACATATTCCTCCCCCTGTCCCGGCCCCCAGTCACAATATCTTGAGTAGAAACTGACTAAAACGGACTCATCGGAAAAGGCCCTGGTGTTGGGCAAGATTGAAGGCAGAAGAAGAGGGTGACAGAGATGCTTGGATGGTGTCACCAGTTCAGTGGACATGAAACTGGGCAATCTCTGGGAAATGGTGAAGGACAGGGAAGCCTGGCATGCTGCAGTCCATGTGGTTGGGAAGAGCTGGACACAACTTGGCAACTCAACAACAGCAAAAGAGTTGACTATGCAAAAGTTGATGATGCACTTCTTAAGTGTCCTTAGCCACAGTTTTTCAGTCTTTAAAATGTGGCTTAGTAAAAATATATACCTCCAAAGATTGTTGCAAAGGACAAAATAAATAATAAGTTGGAATAGTTATTCTTATCTGTGAATATTCGTAAAATTACTACATGTTATCTTCATGTAAACTGGGAAGTTCATGTTTAGGAGTGAATTGAGCAGCACTGACAAGTTAACACATCCTGTGTTTGTGTAAAACAGTAGTTTGTATAACAGTTTTATCAAGTAACTACACTGGCATTCATGATCTTCTCAGGGACGCTATTATTTATGCCAAAGTCAGAGGAGGCATTAATTGATCAAAGTAAAACAAAATAAAAAGCATAGGAAATTAACACAGACTAAATTCAAAGGGAAAATGTCAGCTTCGGACTCATGTAGTTACAGTGGTTCTCTAAGTTTCAGGCTCAATCTCTGAATTCGAGTTAATGCTGAAAAACTGATTAACATTTTGTCATTGGTTTTCTCACTGAAGTTGGTGTGTGTTTTCACCTGTACCACTGACATTTCTCCTGTTCTTTATCAGTCCTGTTTAGATTCTGCAGGTCAGTATTATGCCGATTACATCCAACAAAAAGCTGCTTTACTTCCTACATAAACATGTTTGTATGAAGTAGTTTTCTGAAATTATACGCATCTAAATCATTTTCCCATTATGGAACCATATCATCCCAGGGCTTGAGAACAGGTTTTGCTTTTCTGTATCCACAAAACGGTCCACTCATACCCACCTCTTCTGATAAACTGGATCTTGGGCTTCTGTCTCACTGACCTCAGAAACTATGAAATGCCATAAAAATAACAGATTTTCTACACATGAACTGTATATCCTAGGGAAATTCTGTTCTTGTGAGCAAGCACTGACCGTGTAGTTTGTATTGGAATTCAGGAAACATGAGTTGTCTATCACCTGTTACTGAAGATGATTTTCAGGAAGGAAGCGCTGTGTGGCCCAGGCATGTACCTCATCTGTGGGTGATGAGAGATCATCAGTTTAATCCCAGGATCCTAACTAGATGTTTGCAGGATGCATAATCCAGGTGGTAAGAAAGGAGCCCCTTGTTCACACCCTCAAAACATTGAAAATGTTAGCTCTGGAACAGTTTTCAGTCTTTAAAATGTGGCTTAGTAAAAATATATACCTCCAAAGATTGTTGCAAAGGACAAAATAAATAATAAGTTGGAATAGTTATTCTTATCTGTGAATATTCGTAAAATTACTACATGTTATCTTCATGTAAACTGGGAAGTTCATGTTTAGGAGTGAATTGAGCAGCACTGACAAGTTAACACATCCTGTGTTTGTGTAAAACAGTAGTTTGTATAACAGTTTTATCAAGTAACTACACTGGCATTCATGATCTTCTCAGGGACGCTATTATTTATGCCAAAGTCAGAGGAGGCATTAATTGATCAAAGTAAAACAAAATAAAAAGCATAGGAAATTAACACAGACTAAATTCAAAGGGAAAATGTCAGCCGGACTCATGTAGTTACAGTGGTTCTCTAAGTTTCAGGCTCAATCTCTGAATTCGAGTTAATGCTGAAAAACTGATTAACATTTTGTCATTGGTTTTCTCACTGAAGTTGGTGTGTGTTTTCACCTGTACCACTGACATTTCTCCTGTTCTTTATCAGTCCTGTTTAGATTCTGCAGGTCAGTATTATGCCGATTACATCCAACAAAAAGCTGCTTTACTTCCTACATAAACATGTTTGTATGAAGTAGTTTTCTGAAATTATACGCATCTAAATCATTTTCCCATTATGGAACCATATCATCCCAGGGCTTGAGAACAGGTTTTGCTTTTCTGTATCCACAAAACGGTCCACTCATACCCACCTCTTCTGATAAACTGGATCTTGGGCTTCTGTCTCACTGACCTCAGAAACTATGAAATGCCATAAAATAACAGATTTTCTACACATGAACTGTATATCCTAGGGAAATTCTGTTCTTGTGAGCAAGCACTGACCGTGTAGTTTGTATTGGAATTCAGGAAACATGAGTTGTCTATCACCTGTTACTGAAGATGATTTTCAGGAAGGAAGCGCTGTGTGGCCCAGGCATGTACCTCATCTGTGGGTGATGAGAGATCATCAGTTTAATCCCAGGATCCTAACTAGATGTTTGCAGGATGCATAATCCAGGTGGTAAGAAAGGAGCCCCTTGTTCACACCCTCAAAACATTGAAAATGTTAGCTCTGGAACAGGGCCCCCAGTTCTAGGTGTGCCTCCCTGACGCCCCTCCTCCGACCTGGGACCCACAAAGTTTGGGTGGCCATTTGGTCCAACATCAGGCCTGTTCTCTGTAGGAGGACCCAGTGTTCCTCTTTCCCCTAAATTGCTCTACCCAACTGGGAAGCAGCCTGGGATAAGGCAGCGCTGCCCCTCTGAGACCTGAGCACTGGGGGTACGTGCAGCCATCACGCTGTCAGTAGTGGGCGGCTGTGGACTTCATTAGGAGTACTTGAGCCTCTGCTGGGAGGCGAGCCCTGGTCCAGGAATTTCTTCCATATCAAGCCTTCCAGCAGGAGAGTAGGTCCCTGTGCGAGGTCACTCTGAGAACATACTCTCTGCTCCTCTTTGTTCTCCTGACTGTGATGCAGGGTCTCTGTGAAGTAATATGGTGCACACCCTTAGCGTCACAAAGGTACCAGAGGAAAACCCGTCCAGGCTTAATAAACGCCATCATTCTTTCTGCCTTTGCTGTCAGCCTCCTGCCCTGCAGCAGTGCTTGAAAAATGGGAAATTACCTAACCTAGAGCTTTATTTAATCATCCAGCCTCCTTGGGTAAAAGCTTCTCTCTCTTGCAATAACAACATAATTTCCAGGGAACTGGCAAAGGCCTTTTCAAGGCTTTGTTTTTATAGGTAATGTTATGTGTACTTACAGAAGGTCCTAATATGCAGGTGCTTATACTGAGGTGCGTCTTGGTAAACACTGTCAGCAGCTGGCATCCTGAGGCGTGGAATTCCCCATCTAGTTATTATCCACATCGCCACTGCCGGGATCGACATACGCTACACGTCAGAGTCTGCCAGACTGTGTACAGTTCTCTGTCCAAGAGAACTAAAAATAACAGCATCAAAAGTAAGGTTCTGATTCAGAACATTAAACCTTCACTTCACCAGGTAAAAGCCTACGCATCCCCACCAGCTACTACAAAATCATAGACTTTCATTAGTTCAACCAGTACCTATGAAGAACAACTGTCGCCTACATTGGAAATACAAGGATAGACAGCAAAGCAAAGTCTCTGTCACAAGGAGCAAAGGATACCCTGAGCTATCCTCACACCACCAGGGAAGAGAGGGTAGAGACAGTGATACCATGGGTTTTATTGAGGACAGTTTGTCCTTGTGAAAACAATCCCATAGCACCCCCGTGTCCCTCCTTTCACTTGAGACAGTTTTTTTTAGAGAAAAGGCTACTAGTGAACCTTCCTTTATGTGTTTGAGGCAAAAAAAAAAAAAAATCCCTGCCAACACGTAGCATGATACCCTCATGAAAGCATGCAACTCATGGGTTATTCTTATTAGCACATTTAAAAATGTATACATGTATTGTTACATTTTTTATTACTACGTATTTTTTAGCCATGTATCATATTCCATGTCTTTCTTTATAATTCAGTGTCGTAAGTTTTTTTCTGGTTTACATTTTTTAGTTTATTTATTTTTAATTGGATGATAATTGCTTTACAATATTGTGTTGGTTTTTCCATACATCAACATGAATCAGCCATAGGCATATGCATGTCCAGCCCTTGAACCTCCCTCCCACCTCCCATCCCATCCCACCTGTCTAGATTGTCACAGAGCACTGAGTTTGAGCATGCTGCATCATACAAATGAATGGATAAAGAATTTGTGGTACCTATATACAATGGAGTATTACTCAGACATAAAAAAGAATGCATGAGTCAATTCTATTGAAGTAAATGAACCTGGAGCCTATTATACAGGGTGAAGTATGTCGAAAAAGAAAGATAAACATGGTATATTAGTGCATATTTATGGAATCTGGTTTACATTTTTTCTTCCACTCTCAGGGGTCATGTTTAACATGAGTTATTCAGACATCAACCTCACAGATTTGAATCATTAGACGGGAGAATGTACCCAGTGAGTTTTGAGGGTGTTTAAAGCTTGGCTCCCAGGCAGGTGTCAGTAGTGTGTCTGTTTAACCTATCAGATGTGTGGGATGGTACTGAAATATACTTTAGTGATATGATATTTCAATGTAGCTTTTCAGAGAAAATGCAGTTGTTATCAGTAAAAGACATTTGATGGTCACTAGTTTTACCCTGTAAGGTTGTATTTGCAGAGCTAAAAACAACTAGCCAACAATTGTGTCTTCTGTCCAAATTTGATTACTTCCAGTGCACCTTACTAAACCTCAAATGCCAAATTTCATGTAAATCCCAAGCCCATGGACATTTATAAACCAGACCCCAGCCATGCTCTGTTCTGGGGAGTCACACCCTGGGTCGCCCTGCTCACTGTCCCAAGGAGAAACCCCACCACTGTCACGGTCATAGCTTCGTCTTCACACCCGAGTGCAGTTTCATGTGTGTTTATGGTTAGATCTGGTATTTATCTCCATAACAATAACCCCCTCTTTCCCCCGGTGTCTGCATGTTACTTGTATGGATGTTGCCATACTGTGTTACTCTGTCAGCTCTGTGAATTCATCAGCTTTGAAATTATTCAAGTTAGATCAACGACCATGACTAAATAACAAAAATGAAGGCACTATAACCACCCTCGTAATTACACTTAGGGTCCTCCTGAATAATCCAGGAGGCTATGCCCATCTTGGGAACTCTGGCTGAATCACACAGGCACAGTCATGTTTGCCGTGTAGGACAGCATGCACAGGCTGCACGCATGAGGGTTCGAGTGTCTTTGGGGGCCAGACGTGCAGGTTTATGTGACTATCTGGAAAAGGCAAAAGTGTCTATTGTTTTAGAAATAAAGTCAGATGAGTAGTTTCTAGGGGTTGAATCTGGAGTCTTGGATTCATTCCGAACAGACATATGCGGTGCTTGGGGCAATGAACTCGTTCTCTGCCTTGACTGTGGCTGTGGTTGCATGAGTTAACACATGTATCAAAACTCCTCTAATTATTCACTTAACTGTTGGAGGAGAATTTTTGCACACCAATTATACCCTAAGAGCTGCTATTTTATTTTGTATTTATTTATTTATTTTTAACATTTATTTGTTTATTTTGGTGGGTTGGGGGGGAAGGGAGGGGAGCAGGCAGGCCACTTCTATTGATCTTTCTTTTTTTTTTTAATATTTATTTTAAAGATTTTACAGAGTTTTCTTGTTCACCAACATGTATGTTCCTAGATCATTCATATGCATATCCCTGGTCCCCCCCACCACCCAGTTCCCCCCATCCCACCCCTCCAGACCATTGCCCCACGTGATTGTAGGCACGCCTATTCCCTTAGCACAATGACAATAGCTATCTTTTCCACACATGACAGTATAGGTTTCCATGTTACTTCCTCTATGCCTCCCTCTCACTGTTTGTTCTCCACAATGTCCTTATGTCTATTCTTTGTTCCATGAGTTCACTGCGTGTGTTATCATGACCATCTTACTAGATTCCATATATATGAATTAGTATACTGTACTTGTCTTTCTCTTTTTGACTTACTTCACTTTTTGTGATAGGTTCTAGAACTAGCCACCTCATTAGGACTGAGTCTTCTGCATTTCTTTTAACAGCTGAGTAGTATTCCATTGTATATATGTACCAGAGCTTTTGGATCCATTCGTTCTTCGATGGGCATCTAGGTTGCTTCCATGTTCTGGCTATTGTATAGAGAGCTGCAATGACCATTGGGGTACAGGTGCCTCTTTCAGTTTTGATTTCATCAGGATATAGGCCTAATAGTGGGATTGCTGGGTCATAGGGTGCTTCTACTTTTAGTTTTTTAAGGAATCTCCATACTGTCTTCCATAGAGGCTGTATCACTTGACATTCCCACCAGCAATGCAAGAGGGTTCCCTTTTCTCCGCATCCTCTCCAGCATTTATTCTCTGTTGATTTGTGATGATGGCCATTCTGACGGGTGTGAGGTGGTATCTCATAGTGGTTTTAATTTGCATTTCTCTAATGATAAGCGAGGTTGAGCATCGTTTCATGTGCTTTTGGGCCATCTGTATGTCCTCTTTGGAGAGGCATCTCTAGATCTTTTTCGCATTTTTTGATTGGGTTGTTCGTTTTTCCTGTGCTGAGTTGTCTGAGTTGCTTGTAGATTTTGGGGATTAATTCTTTGTGTGTTATTTCATTAGCTATAATTTTCTCCCATTCTGTGGGGTGTCTGTTGAGCTTTTTTGTAATTTCTTTTGCTGTACAAAAGCTTTTAAGTTTCATGAGGTCCCACGTGTTCATTTGTCTTTTGAGTTCCGCTATTCTAGTAGGTGGGTCAGAGAAGATCTTGCTTTGATTGATGTCCTTGAGGGTTTTGCCTATATTCTCCTCTAAGAGTCTGATGGTTTCTGGTCTTACATTTAGGTCTTTAATCCATTTTGAGTTTATCTTAGTGTATGATGTCAGAGAATGTTCCAACTTCATTTTTTTGCATGTAGCTGTCCAATTTTCCCAGCACCACTTGTTGAAGAGGCTGCCTTTGTCCCATTTTATATGTTCGCCTCCTTTGTCAAAAATAAGGTACCCATAGGTGCGTGGGTTTATCTCTGGGTTCTTGGTCAATATTTCTGTTTTTGTGCCAGTACCATACTGTCTTGAGGACTGTTGCTTTGTAGTAGAGTCTGAAGTTAGGGAGGCTGATTTGTCCAACTCCGTTTTTCTTTCTCAGGATTGCTTTGGCAATCCTGAGAAATTGCAATCGAGGTCTTTCGTGTTTCCATATGAACTGTGTTATTCTTTGGTCTAGTTCTGTGAAAAATGTCAATGGTAGTTGGATAGGTATTGCATTGAATCTGTAGATGATATTTGGTAGTATGGTCATTTTCACAATATTGATTCTTCCAATCCAGGAACATGGAATATCTCTCCATCTGTTTAAGTCTTCTTTAATGTCTCTTATGAATGTCTTGTAATTTTCTGTGTACAATTCTTTTGTTTCTTTGGGTAGGTTTATTCCTAGATATTTGATTCTTTTGGTTGCAGTGGTGAAGGGGATTGCCTTTTTGATTTTGTTTTCTGATTTTTCATTGTTTGTGTCTAGGAATGCCAGTGATTTCTGTGTGTTGACTTTGTATCCTGCGACTTTGCTGAATTCGCTAATTAGTTCTAGTAGCTTTGTAACTGTGTCTTTGGGGTTTTCTATGTATAGTATAATGTTGTCTGCAAAAAGAGAGAGCTTGACTTCTTCCTTTCCAATCTGGATTCCTTTGATTTCTTTCTCTTCTCTTATTGCTGTTGCTAGGACTTCCAGGACTATGTTGAATAGTAGTGGTGAAAGTGGGCACCCCTGTCTTGTTCCTGATCTTAGAGGGAATACTTTCAGTTTTTCACCATTGAGGATAATGTTCGCTGTAGGCTTCTCATATATGGCTTTTATTATGTTGAGATAGGTTCCTTCTGTACCCATTTTCTGAAGAGTTTTTATCATAAATGGATGTTGAACTTTGTCGAAGGCTTTTTCTGCATCTATTAAGATGATCATGTGATTTTTGTCTCTCAATCTGTTGATATGGTGTATCCCATTGATTGATTTGCAGATATTGAAGAATCCTTGCATGCCTGGGATGAACCCAGCTTGATCGTGGTGAATGAGCTTTTTGATGTGTCGTTGAATTCTGTTTGCTAGGATTTTGTTGAGGATTTTGGCATCTAGATTTTGGCTTTCCCTTGTATGTCACTAGTTGGTTTTCCCTTGCTGCTTTGAGAATTTTGTCTTTGTGTGTCGTTTGTGTTAGCTTCATTAATATGTGTCTTGGTGTGTTTCTTCTCAGAATTATTCTGTATGGTACTCTTTGTGCTTCTTGGACTTGATTGACTATTTCTTTTCCCATGTTGGGGAAATTTTCAACTAGAATCTCTTCAAAAATTTTCTCATAGCCTTTCTTTTTTTCTTCTTCTTCTGGAACCCCTATAGTTCGAATATTGGTGTGTTTGATACTATCCCAGAGGTCTCTGAGGCTATCCTCTGCTCTTTTCATTCTTTGAGCTTTATTCTGTTTTTCAGCAGTTACTTCCACCATTTTATCTTCCAGCTCACTTATCTGGTCTTCTGTCTCAGATACTACCAGGGAATGAGTATTTCACAGTTGGTTTGTTATGGCATTAGATGATAGTAGAACATATATATGTAAATGAGAAACAGAAGGTATACCTTTGACAAATTTCAATGAAAATTTTAATGCAAATACTGTCTAGTTTATTGAATTATACACACAAACATATACAGCTGTAACATAACCCAAGCATTCCAACCAAAAATACAGTATGTTAGCATGGCGAATAGATTGCTTCCTTTCCAATCTGGATTCCTTTGATTTCTTTCTCTTCTCTTATTGCTGTTGCTAGGACTTCCAGGACTATGTTGAATAGTAGTGGTGAAAGTGGGCACCCCTGTCTTGTTCCTGATCTTAGAGGGAATACTTTCAGTTTTTCACCATTGAGGATAATGTTCGCTGTAGGCTTCTCATATATGGCTTTTATTATGTTGAGATAGGTTCCTTCTGTACCCATTTTCTGAAGAGTTTTTATCATAAATGGATGTTGAACTTTGTCGAAGGCTTTTTCTGCATCTATTAAGATGATCATGTGATTTTTGTCTCTCAATCTGTTGATATGGTGTATCCCATTGATTGATTTGCAGATATTGAAGAATCCTTGCATGCCTGGGATGAACCCAGCTTGATCGTGGTGAATGAGCTTTTTGATGTGTCGTTGAATTCTGTTTGCTAGGATTTTGTTGAGGATTTTGGCATCTAGATTTTGGCTTTCCCTTGTATGTCACTAGTTGGTTTTCCCTTGCTGCTTTGAGAATTTTGTCTTTGTGTGTCGTTTGTGTTAGCTTCATTAATATGTGTCTTGGTGTGTTTCTTCTCAGAATTATTCTGTATGGTACTCTTTGTGCTTCTTGGACTTGATTGACTATTTCTTTTCCCATGTTGGGGAAATTTTCAACTAGAATCTCTTCAAAAATTTTCTCATAGCCTTTCTTTTTTTCTTCTTCTTCTGGAACCCCTATAGTTCGAATATTGGTGTGTTTGATACTATCCCAGAGGTCTCTGAGGCTATCCTCTGCTCTTTTCATTCTTTGAGCTTTATTCTGTTTTTCAGCAGTTACTTCCACCATTTTATCTTCCAGCTCACTTATCTGGTCTTCTGTCTCAGATACTACCAGGGAATGAGTATTTCACAGTTGGTTTGTTATGGCATTAGATGATAGTAGAACATATATATGTAAATGAGAAACAGAAGGTATACCTTTGACAAATTTCAATGAAAATTTTAATGCAAATACTGTCTAGTTTATTGAATTATACACACAAACATATACAGCTGTAACATAACCCAAGCATTCCAACCAAAAATACAGTATGTTAGCATGGCGAATAGAGAAAACGAAGAATGATATCCACCAGTTAATAACCAAACTAAGTAGAGCACAAATTGGAGATTTATGCCAGAGTAGGGTCCCCATTGGGGATAAGGCAATGAGGACAGAACAGATTAAGAAATATGGTGGGAAAAGGGAAAAAGAGAAAGGGAGGATAGAAGAGAAATATAGAATAATGCTGCAAAGTTAAATATAAACAGATAAAGATTTGTATGTATTAGAGTTTAGTGCCATAAGAATGGAGCATCAGAGAAAGCAAAGAATTATAGAGGAAGTAGTAGTATAAATAAAAAAAATTAAATTAAAACAGAGATAAGTATATAGAAAAATATAGAAAAACAAAGCAAAAACAATAAAAACAAACAAAACCCACCACAGAACCTTAAAAGACCAATGTGGAACCAGAAGTTTATACCAAAATAAAATGTGTGGTTTAAAAGGAAAAAGAAGAAAAAAAAATTATGTAAACTTGAATATATTCAGTCTTACTGATAAGATTAGTAGCTTCAATAGAATTCAGTGGAGGAAATAAACACATCCATACTCACACACCCCCAAAAAAGCAAAAAACAAAAACGGGGGGTGGGGGGCACTGAGGGGGTTTGGAAAAAAACAATTGAAACAAAACAAAACAAAAAAAGCAATAAAAAAGAATAAGGAATAAAATGAAATGTAAAAAATCCAGGAGTAACTCCAGCTTCAGACAAAATGCGAAAATAGGGTTTATGTTCTTCTGTCTCTTGCTGACTATTCAGGAATTATCAGTCTTTTTCTTGCCTCTGGCAGTGGTTGGATCTGAAGACCTCTTTGACTGCTTGTTTATTTCGGCCTATTCCAGAACTAAAAGGCCCGCCCAGGCTGGCCCTGGGCGTTTCTTAATCCAGATCCCTTTTCTTGCTGAGTGGAGCTAAAATTCCCGCCCTGTAGCTTGACCAGCAGCACAGCAGTTTGACCAGCAGCCAAACTACAGTACGGAAAATGACATCTGTCTCACAAAGGATTTCCTCCCACACGGTCTATGGGAAGCACTTCCGCAGTGCCCTTGACCCTTCTGCAGGCCACCGTCGACCCCCGCCACCGCGGGAGACATCAGATTACTCAGAGGTGAGTCTGGCTCAGTCTCATGCAGGATCGCTATTCCCCTCTCCCGGATCACAGTACGCACAGAGTTTCCAGTCCTCCTCGGCGGCTCTGTGATCGGGTTAATGGTAACCGCCTCCAAAGGGAACTGAGTGCCTTCCTTCCTAGGACTGCTCAAGGGCACTTCTAGCTCAAGGGGGCACTTGGACCCTCCAAAGCAGGTCTGGCTCAGTCCCTTGTGGGCATCACCGCCCCTCTCCCGGGTCTTGATCTGCAACAGTCTTTGCGCCTTTGGCCCGCCCAGCCTCTCTGGCGGGTATGAGGTTTGACTTTTAAAAGTGTGATTGCACGCTTCCTACCATCTTGAGGCGATTTCCCCTTTGTTCTTCAATGTGGGGTACCTTTTTTGTGATCAGATCCAACCTCCTCCTGTCGATGGTTTTTCAGGAACTCGTTGCAATTCAGGTGATTTTGCAGGAAGGATGAGTGCACGTCCTTCTACACCGCCATCTTAGTTCCACCCTCTTAAAATCTTAATTTGTATATTTTTTTATTGGAGGATAGCTGCTTTACAATATTGTGTTGATTTCTGCCATACATCTACATGAGTCAGCCATAGGTGTACATATGTCCCCTCCCTCTTGAACCTTCCTCCCCATTACGGCCCATCCAGCTTGTCAGCAGAGCACTCGTTTGAGCTCCCTGTGTCGTGTAGCAACATTCCCACTGTTTGATATGTGGTGACATATACATTTCCATGCTTGTCTCCGTTCCTCTCCCCCTCTCCTTCTTCCTCCTTGTGTCGATAAGCCTGTATGTTGGTGCCTCCATTGCTGCCCTGCACTTAGGTTCATCAGTACCATTTTTCTAGATTCCATATATATGTGTTAATATACAGTATTTGTTTTTCTGACATCACTCTGTAAAATAGGCTCTAGGTTCATCCACCTCATTAGAATTGACTCCTGTGTTATCCTTTTATGGCTGAGTAAGACTCTTATTATATATATGTACCATAACTTCCTTATTCATTCATCTATTGATATGTGTGTAGGTTGCTTCTTTGTCCTAGCTACTGTAAATAGGGCTGCAGTGAACACTGGGATACATGTGTTTTATTCAATTATGGTTTTTCTCAGGGTATATGCCCAGTAGGGGGTTGTTGAGTCGTATGGTAATTTTATGCCTAGTTTTATAAGGAATCTCCATACTTTTCTCCATAGTGGCTATATAAGTTTGCCTTCCCATCAACAGTGTAAGAAGGTTCCCATTTTTCCAAACCCTCTCCTGCATCTATTGTTTGTATTATAGATTTTTTGATGATGGCCATTCAGACTGCTGTGAGGTGATATCTCATTGTGGTTTTGATTTGCATTTCTTGAATAATGAGCAATATTGAGCATCTTTTCATGTATTCATTAACCATCTGTGTGTCTTCTTTGGAGAAATCTCTGTTTAGGTCTTCTGCCCACTTTTGATTGGGTAGATTATTTTTCTGATATTGAGGTTACAACAGCTACTTGTATATTTTGGAGATGAATCCTTTGTCAGTTGTTTCATTTGCTATTATTTTCTCCCATTTGGAGGGCTGTCTGTTTACCTTATCATTTCCTTCCTCTTAGCCTTTTAGCAAGGTGATCCTCTAGACTGTGAACTTCACACACGCTTCTTAGTTTCACCCCTAGTAGGACAGGATGGCTGGAGAGGGCTACTGCTGCTTATTTCCCTTCACAGGTCAGTTAGGCGCTAGTCAAATCCCAGCTGGCTAGGCTCAGGTTAACTGGTTTCTCCTAAGGGCAGTCTAGTTAACAGGATTCTCTGGTGTATTTTAAAGTGGTTGCATTCTCCCTCTCCATGAGGGAATTTTTACTGTGAGACCTCGTCAGACTCCAAGAGGTAAACTCACATACTTGGGCCCCTAGAGTGTCCTCGGACTTGCCCACGCTGGACCACACAGCTCCCTGTCACCACCCACAAAATTCCATATATATGTGTTAATATACAGTATTTGTTTTTCTGACATCACTCTGTAAAATAGGCTCTAGGTTCATCCACCTCATTAGAATTGACTCCTGTGTTATCCTTTTATGGCTGAGTAAGACTCTTATTATATATATGTACCATAACTTCCTTATTCATTCATCTATTGATATGTGTGTAGGTTGCTTCTTTGTCCTAGCTACTGTAAATAGGGCTGCAGTGAACACTGGGATACATGTGTTTTATTCAATTATGGTTTTTCTCAGGGTATATGCCCAGTAGGGGGTTGTTGAGTCGTATGGTAATTTTATGCCTAGTTTTATAAGGAATCTCCATACTTTTCTCCATAGTGGCTATATAAGTTTGCCTTCCCATCAACAGTGTAAGAAGGTTCCCATTTTTCCAAACCCTCTCCTGCATCTATTGTTTGTATTATAGATTTTTTGATGATGGCCATTCAGACTGCTGTGAGGTGATATCTCATTGTGGTTTTGATTTGCATTTCTTGAATAATGAGCAATATTGAGCATCTTTTCATGTATTCATTAACCATCTGTGTGTCTTCTTTGGAGAAATCTCTGTTTAGGTCTTCTGCCCACTTTTGATTGGGTAGATTATTTTTCTGATATTGAGGTTACAACAGCTACTTGTATATTTTGGAGATGAATCCTTTGTCAGTTGTTTCATTTGCTATTATTTTCTCCCATTTGGAGGGCTGTCTGTTTACCTTATCATTTCCTTCCTCTTAGCCTTTTAGCAAGGTGATCCTCTAGACTGTGAACTTCACACACGCTTCTTAGTTTCACCCCTAGTAGGACAGGATGGCTGGAGAGGGCTACTGCTGCTTATTTCCCTTCACAGGTCAGTTAGGCGCTAGTCAAATCCCAGCTGGCTAGGCTCAGGTTAACTGGTTTCTCCTAAGGGCAGTCTAGTTAACAGGATTCTCTGGTGTATTTTAAAGTGGTTGCATTCTCCCTCTCCATGAGGGAATTTTTACTGTGAGACCCTCGTCAGACTCCAAGAGGTAAAACTCACATACTTGGGCCCCCTAGAGTGTCCTCGGACTTGCCCACGCTGGACCACACAGCTCCCCTGTCACCAGCCCTGGTTCTCACAAAGGGTTCAGCTCCAGAAAATAGGGATTCTTAGAATTTGCCCGATGGTCTCTGTAGTGTGGGGGCTGTTATGTGCCCTGTGATCTCAGTTCCCTTAAGGATTTAATGAGAGTTGTTGATTTTTCAGCTTGTTAGATGTTTTCTTTGCCATAGGGTGGTTAAGTCTCAACTTCTTTGCATGCGGAGCTGGGATCTGAAGTCCAGAGGCAGCATTTTAAGGTTCATAAACAGCTGTACCAGGGCTGGAACTCACATACATTGGGAAGGGTGCCCTGCTCATGGGAGAAATTCAGGGCATCTTAGAGGAAAATCTGTCACCAGTAAGTGTCCCCACAGCCCCGGATGGATTGTCCTATGCATCCTTACTCGGCTGTTCACCTCATGGTCCAACATACCTCAGGAGCATCGTCCTCGCCGCTAGCACTTAAGAAGGTGGGGCATAGCCCTGCTTCTTAGAATGCACATTATTTCCATTTTCTTTTTGTTTTCCACACATAGGCTTCTCACAGCTGCAGGTAGGCTTTGGTGACAGGTACTGGTGCAGCTGTCACCAGGAAGGGAGGGAGCTAGTCATCAGTCAGCCAGCAGTCTCAGGGAAGAATCTGATTTTCTTAAGGGGATTCTCATCCTTCTCAGTTGGCTCCTTGGTGACCTGGCGTGGGCACATGAGGCTGGATCCATCTGCACAGACTCCCCAGGCACTTCCTGTTACTCCTCAGCCCAGCACTTGCCCCCAACATTAAATGAGCTGATCTCATTTAATGGGGATCTGGGATTTTGCAAGGCTGGGGTGTGAGCTTGGGAGGACTGTCAGTCATTTACTCTCTGAGATTCATCTCTTAATAAATCAGGGTATCTTATGGTCTGACACTTGCCTGTACCAGTTTACACGATACTCTCCTCTGTGGTTCAGCTGGATGGTGTGACTGTCCCAATAAAGCACCAGCAATATTCAGGTAAAGCCATTGCCTGTTTCTTAAATGTTGACAGCAGCCACCACCCACCATCTCAGATGCACTGGGAGGAAGGATGATGTGAAGGATCTTAGATGAAAGCTGGGATATGAACCTAAGAACACAGCTTGTGAGCAGAGGCGAGGAGACACCAAGGAGTGAAGGCAGAAGAGGACCAGGAGAACTTGGGAGTCATGAAAGCCTGAAATGTGTGGCCATTATGAAAATTAGCATTCTGAGAGAAATGTTAGCAGGGAACAGCTCTCTCTGTTGTTATTGTTGTTCAGTCACTCAGTGTGCCTGAGTTTTTGTGACCCTATGGACTGCAGCACGCCAGGCTTCTCTGTCCTTCACTTTGTTCTGGGATTGGTGATTCCATTCAGTCATTTTGTCTTCTATTGCCCCCTTCTTCTCTTGCCCTCAGTCTTTCCCAGCATCAGGGTCTTTTCCATTGAGTTGTCTCTTTGCATCCGGTGGACAAAATATTGGAGCTTCAGTACTTCATCCTTCCGGTGCCCTGCTCATGGGAGAAATTCAGGGCATCTTAGAGGAAAATCTGTCACCAGTAAGTGTCCCCACAGCCCCGGATGGATTGTCCTATGCATCCTTACTCGGCTGTTCACCTCATGGTCCAACATACCTCAGGAGCATCGTCCTCGCCGCTAGCACTTAAGAAGGTGGGGCATAGCCCTGCTTCTTAGAATGCACATTATTTCCATTTTCTTTTTGTTTTCCACACATAGGCTTCTCACAGCTGCAGGTAGGCTTTGGTGACAGGTACTGGTGCAGCTGTCACCAGGAAGGGAGGGAGCTAGTCATCAGTCAGCCAGCAGTCTCAGGGAAGAATCTGATTTTCTTAAGGGGATTCTCATCCTTCTCAGTTGGCTCCTTGGTGACCTGGCGTGGGCACATGAGGCTGGATCCATCTGCACAGACTCCCCAGGCACTTCCTGTTACTCCTCAGCCCAGCACTTGCCCCCAACATTAAATGAGCTGATCTCATTTAATGGGGATCTGGGATTTTGCAAGGCTGGGGTGTGAGCTTGGGAGGACTGTCAGTCATTTACTCTCTGAGATTCATCTCTTAATAAATCAGGGTATCTTATGGTCTGACACTTGCCTGTACCAGTTTACACGATACTCTCCTCTGTGGTTCAGCTGGATGGTGTGACTGTCCCAATAAAGCACCAGCAATATTCAGGTAAAGCCATTGCCTGTTTCTTAAATGTTGACAGCAGCCACCACCCACCATCTCAGATGCACTGGGAGGAAGGATGATGTGAAGGATCTTAGATGAAAGCTGGGATATGAACCTAAGAACACAGCTTGTGAGCAGAGGCGAGGAGACACCAAGGAGTGAAGGCAGAAGAGGACCAGGAGAACTTGGGAGTCATGAAAGCCTGAAATGTGTGGCCATTATGAAAATTAGCATTCTGAGAGAAACGTTAGCAGGGAACAGCTCTCTCTGTTGTTATTGTTGTTCAGTCACTCAGTGTGCCTGAGTTTTTGTGACCCTATGGACTGCAGCACGCCAGGCTTCTCTGTCCTTCACTTTGTTCTGGGATTGGTGATTCCATTCAGTCATTTTGTCTTCTATTGCCCCCTTCTTCTCTTGCCCTCAGTCTTTCCCAGCATCAGGGTCTTTTCCATTGAGTTGTCTCTTTGCATCAGGTGGACAAAATATTGGAGCTTCAGCTTCATCTTCAATCCTTCCAGTGAATATTCAAGAGTGATCTTTAGGGTTGATCTCCTTGCTGTCCAGGGACTCTCAGGAGTCTTCTCCAGCACCACAGTTCAAAAGCATCAATTCTTTGGCACTCAGCCTTCTTTATGGTCCAACTCTCACATCTATTCATGACTACTGGGGGAAAACCCTAGCTTTGGCTATACGAATCTTTGTTGGCAAAGTGATGTCTGTTTTGTAAGACACTGTCTAGGTTTGTCATAGCTGTTCTTCCAAGGGGAAAGTATCTTTTAATTTCATAGCTGCAGTCACCATCCACAGTGATTTTGGAGCCCAAGAAAATAAAGTCTGTCACAGTTTTCATTGTGTGTCCATCTGTTTGCCATGAAGTGATGGGACCAGATGCCATAATCTGAGTTTTTCTAATGTTGAGTTTTAAGCCAGATTTTTCACTCCCCTCTTTCACTTTATTAAGAGGCTCTTTATTTCCTCTTCTCTTTCTGCCATGAGGGTAGTGTCATCTGCATATCTGAGGCTATTGATATTTTATTCCAGCTTGTGAGTCGTCCAGCCTGGCATTTCACATGATGTACTCTGCATGTAAGTTAAATAATGAGAGTGACAATATACAGCCTTGATATATTCTTTTCCCAATTTGGAACCAGTCTGTTGTTTCTTGTCCAGTTTTAACTGTTCTTCTTGTCCTACATATAGGTTTCTCATGAGACAGGTAAGATGGTCTGATATTCCCATCTTTTTAAGAATGTTTTAGTTTGTTGTGATCTAGGCTTCCTAGATAATGCTAGTGGTAAAGAACTCACCTGCCAGTACAAGAGACATATGAGATGCAGTTTCAATCCCAGGAACAGCTCTCGGTTGTTATTGTTGTTCAGTCACTCAGTGTGCCTGAGTTTTTGTGACCCTATGGACTGCAGCACGCCAGGCTTCTCTGTCCTTCACTTTGTTCTGGGATTGGTGATTCCATTCAGTCATTTTGTCTTCTATTGCCCCCTTCTTCTCTTGCCCTCAGTCTTTCCCAGCATCAGGGTCTTTTCCATTGAGTTGTCTCTTTGCATCAGGTGGACAAAATATTGGAGCTTCAGCTTCATCTTCAATCCTTCCAGTGAATATTCAAGAGTGATCTTTAGGGTTGATCTCCTTGCTGTCCAGGGACTCTCAGGAGTCTTCTCCAGCACCACAGTTCAAAAGCATCAATTCTTTGGCACTCAGCCTTCTTTATGGTCCAACTCTCACATCTATTCATGACTACTGGGGAAACCATAGCTTTGGCTATACGAATCTTTGTTGGCAAAGTGATGTCTGTTTTGTAAGACACTGTCTAGGTTTGTCATAGCTGTTCTTCCAAGGGGAAAGTATCTTTTAATTTCATAGCTGCAGTCACCATCCACAGTGATTTTGGAGCCCAAGAAAATAAAGTCTGTCACAGTTTTCATTGTGTGTCCATCTGTTTGCCATGAAGTGATGGGACCAGATGCCATAATCTGAGTTTTTCTAATGTTGAGTTTTAAGCCAGATTTTTCACTCCCCTCTTTCACTTTATTAAGAGGCTCTTTATTTCCTCTTCTCTTTCTGCCATGAGGGTAGTGTCATCTGCATATCTGAGGCTATTGATATTTTATTCCAGCTTGTGAGTCGTCCAGCCTGGCATTTCACATGATGTACTCTGCATGTAAGTTAAATAATGAGAGTGACAATATACAGCCTTGATATATTCTTTTCCCAATTTGGAACCAGTCTGTTGTTTCTTGTCCAGTTTTAACTGTTCTTCTTGTCCTACATATAGGTTTCTCATGAGACAGGTAAGATGGTCTGATATTCCCATCTTTTTAAGAATGTTTTAGTTTGTTGTGATCTAGGCTTCCTAGATAATGCTAGTGGTAAAGAACTCACCTGCCAGTACAAGAGACATAAGAGATGCAGTTTCAATCCCTGGGTCAGAAAAATCCCCTGGAAAAGGAAATGGCAACCCACTCCAATATTCTTTTCTTTTTTTTTTAACTTTTGGTCTCTTTTATTGTTTTTTTTTTTTTTAATTTTCATCCATCTTTATTCTTTGGCCTGTGTGGGCCTCCCACTTCAGTGGCCTCTCCCACTGCAGAGCACTGGTTCTGGGCACTTGCACTCCAGAGCGCTGACTCATAATTGGACACACCAGTTGAGCCACTCCACAGCACATGGTATCTTCTGGGGCCAGGGATCAAACTAGTGCCCCTTGCACTGCAAGGTGGACTCTTTACTCACTGGACCACCAGGGAAGCCCTGCACTCCAGTATTCTTACCTGGAAAATCCCATGGACAGAGGAGCCTGGCAGGCTATAGTCCATGGGGTTGCAAAGAGTCAGATAAGACAGAAATGACTTCACACACGGAAATACAGTCAAAGGCCTTAGCATAGTCAGTAAAGCAGAAGTAGATGTTTTTCTGCAATTCTCTGGCTTTTTCTATGATCCAGCAAATGTTAACAGTTTGATCTCTGATTCCTCAACTTTCCCTTAAACTGGTTTCAATCTGACAATTCTGAGCCAAACTTCGGATCACACTTTTCTTTAGAAGCCCGTGTAAATATACCTTTCAGGGCACTAAATACATGCCTTTTTAACCTTTAAAATATTAAAGCTGTGGGAGAAAAACGTTCATTATAATGAAGCAATCAACTCAGGTTTCACATAGTATTTGTTTGCTTGAAGTCTGTATCAGTGTTTCCAACTAGAAAAGAGAAAATTGGAGAGCAAATTGGAAAACCACCAAGATTGGGTATAAATAAAACACACATTACTACATTTCCAAAGAAGCATAATGAAAAATCCAACTTCCTGGGTGTTGTCACATTGTCTTTTCTTCATGCCTTTAATCCAGTTAATTGCTTTCGTTAATTTTAGTGTCTTCCCTGTGCCAAATTTGCAAGTGGAAGATGGAGAGGATTTTGTTCAAGAAAATTTGCCTACAGTTATGTGTGTGGGTGTGAATTTAAATGTTAATCTGTTTTCAGTGAGATTTGAAACATGCCTTTGAAATATCTATAAATTTGCTCAAGTGTTTAAAAAATTCGACAGATACACACTTGACTGCACTGCCAGCCTGTCCAGGTGTCACATATACAGTGGTGAGCAGTGGATGCAGACACGCCATGCTGTGGGCAGGGGTATATGATAGAACAGATAATTAGACATGAACTCTTCACTTACTACATACCATTTTATTGTGTACGTATTCCCAGGCACATACTTATAGGTGCTACCTGCAGACCCCACAGTTAGAGGAGGCCTGACAGTCCAGCACCCGGTGACTGACAGATGAGGTGAGGGGAGCCCAGGCCGCCTTGCTGGGCACGGAGGTGAGACTGCTCCCAAGAAGACAGGCAGGTGATGGAAGTCCTCTCTGATTTTAACAAACACTCACCTTCCCACGCTCTTTTATTTCCAGACCAGTCTGTTCTTTCACAATTGCAATAAACAGTATCAAATATAATTACTGTAAGCTATTTTGGGAATAGTGTGCAGTAAGGAACTTATTTTGTTCAATATATGGACATTCTGGAGAGAATCTTGCAGAATGAAATCTGGATAGAAAACAGATTTCCAATGACTGTTTGGTGTTTGGTTCAAGACTGCACTACTGTGTGTGTGTATGGGTGTACTTACCTCACAGTACTTAACTGTCTGGTTTTAAAAGATCTATGTGTTTATCATTTTATTCTGCTGAACAATGAAAAGTGGATAAAGGAGACATTAGTGGAAATCAGTAGCTTTTTGAGCAGCGTTAGCCTACCTCTTGAATATAGGGGCTACATCCCTCTGTATGCAAACCATTTGTGATTACATATGGATGTAACAATTCCAGCATAAGTAAGCAATCACTTTAAAGACATTTAGGTTAGAAGTTAAAGCACATCAGTAGGCATGATTGTACATCATCTTTCTCCAACGGTAGGAAAAGTTCATGTTAAATGTTATAATTGTGATTTAGGTTAATTGGGACAATAGTTAAAAAGAATTAACAGAAACTTTTGATCCATATTCTATTGCATGACAATTTGGTTTCAGAGAAGGAAGAAGAATTTCAAAGTTAGAATGACCCAAAATTTCAGCAGCCACCTGGTAAGGAGCAGACCACATTATGTGGGGCAAACTGAAAGGGATGGTGGAGGCTTACAACTTACAGCCTCTTTGCTCAGTCTGCTCTCACAGAATGCCAGAGACAGGAACTTGCACACTCATATGTACTGGTCATGTGTGGAGGCTGAAGTCAGGAAGTTCAGGAAGCCAGCCTGTTTTTGGTGAGAACCCTCTTCTTGGTTCACCAAGGACTTTCTTCTTGCTGTGCCTTTACATGGTGAGGAGGAGGCTGCTCGGTCCACTTGGGAGCACAGAGCTCATGTTTGGGCCTCTACCATTATTACCTAATTTCCACACAAGCCCCAGCTCTAACTATTGTCCCTCTGTGCTTAAGTTACAACATGCAAACTTTGGGGTATACAGACATTCAGTTAATTGTGGACAGTCAGAGCAAGATACCCGCATTTTATGCTAGCAAGCAGTTTCCTAGTCTTAAACCCAAAATGTGGAGAAAAGGAGTATTTCTGAACATCAAGTTGCAACCCACTCCAGTATTCTTGCCAGGAGAATCCTTGTGGACAGAGGAACCTAGCGGGCTTCAGTCCATAGAGTCGCAAAGAGTTGGACATGACTGAACGACTGAGCACTTAGCTGGCAGGCTTCTTCTGTAATCTTTCACAGCTGTGTCTCAGTGTGAACAATGTTTAATAAATGTCTTTCCACCCGGATATTAGATAGATATTAATAAGTATGTTTAAAACATTTTTTTGAAAAGTGGATAAAGGAGACATTAGTGGAAATCAGTAGCTTTTTGAGCAGCGTTAGCCTACCTCTTGAATATAGGGGCTACATCCCTCTGTATGCAAACCATTTGTGATTACATATGGATGTAACAATTCCAGCATAAGTAAGCAATCACTTTAAAGACATTTAGGTTAGAAGTTAAAGCACATCAGTAGGCATGATTGTACATCATCTTTCTCCAACGGTAGGAAAAGTTCATGTTAAATGTTATAATTGTGATTTAGGTTAATTGGGACAATAGTTAAAAAGAATTAACAGAAACTTTTGATCCATATTCTATTGCATGACAATTTGGTTTCAGAGAAGGAAGAAGAATTTCAAAGTTAGAATGACCCAAAATTTCAGCAGCCACCTGGTAAGGAGCAGACCACATTATGTGGGGCAAACTGAAAGGGATGGTGGAGGCTTACAACTTACAGCCTCTTTGCTCAGTCTGCTCTCACAGAATGCCAGAGACAGGAACTTGCACACTCATATGTACTGGTCATGTGTGGAGGCTGAAGTCAGGAAGTTCAGGAAGCCAGCCTGTTTTTGGTGAGAACCCTCTTCTTGGTTCACCAAGGACTTTCTTCTTGCTGTGCCTTTACATGGTGAGGAGGAGGCTGCTCGGTCCACTTGGGAGCACAGAGCTCATGTTTGGGCCTCTACCATTATTACCTAATTTCCACACAAGCCCCAGCTCTAACTATTGTCCCTCTGTGCTTAAGTTACAACATGCAAACTTTGGGGTATACAGACATTCAGTTAATTGTGGACAGTCAGAGCAAGATACCCGCATTTTATGCTAGCAAGCAGTTTCCTAGTCTTAAACCCAAAATGTGGAGAAAAGGAGTATTTCTGAACATCAAGTTGCAACCCACTCCAGTATTCTTGCCAGGAGAATCCTTGTGGACAGAGGAACCTAGCGGGCTTCAGTCCATAGAGTCGCAAAGAGTTGGACATGACTGAACGACTGAGCACTTAGCTGGCAGGCTTCTTCTGTAATCTTTCACAGCTGTGTCTCAGTGTGAACAATGTTTAATAAATGTCTTTCCACCCGGATATTAGATAGATATTAATAAGTATGTTATATGTGAGGAAATCCAACAAGACAGATAGATTTTATGCTAATTGTAGAATGAATTCTTATGCTATTTTATGAACAGACTTTATACAGATCATGGGAACACATTGAGTCAATGTAAGAAGAGATAAGAATGACAAGAGTGAGTTTATGGCAATAGATTAATAAGAAAATCACCATTTGAAAGAATACTTGGTTTCTCTGAATGTGAATGAAAGGTATGTGTTCAGTATGTATAAATTAGTTGGTGTATTTGTGTGTTTTTAAGGGAGAGAGAGATATAGTCGTAGAGAGAGAATGAGAAAAAGAAGGGACTAGCCTGGCTATCCAGTGGTGAGACTTCACCTTCCAGTGCAGGGATATGGGTTCCCTGATCAGGGAACTAAGATACCACATGCCTTGAAGCCCTAAAACCAAAACATAAAACAGAAGAAGCATTGTAAAATCTAAAAAAAATTGAATAAAAACTTTAAAAATGGTCCACATCTTAAAAAAATCTTTAAAGAAAAAAAACCCTTAGTCTTGCCTAAGGGGCACAAAGTCACTGGTAGAGGTTGTTCTAGACTCATGCTGACAGCCAGTCTTAAGCAAACCATATACCAACACTTAACTCAAAAAAAAAAAAGGACGGGCTTCCCTGGTGGTCCAGTGGGTAAGGACACTGCCTTGCAGTGCAAGGGGTGCCAGTTTTATCCCTGGCCTGGGAAGATCCCACATGCCACGGAGTGGCTGGACCGATGTGTCCAACTACCAAGCTGGAGCTCTGGAGTGCATGCGCCCAGAGCCGGTGCTCTGTAGCGACTTAGGCCACTGTGATGGGAGGCCCACACAGGCCAAAGAACAAAGATGGATGAAAATAGATAAATGAAAGACCAACAGAAGTAGCCAAGAAAAAAAAAAAACAAGGACAGTTAAACATGAAAGCCATCAAAAATGCTAGAAATAAAAATCATTTAGAGAGATAAAAGATAGGAACAGTGAACAGCAAGACTTTAAGCTACCAAGAAAAACATTGGTAATGCAACAAATCCGCAAATGTCAGATATTTAAAACATCACATTATTTTGGATAATAGGAAAAAAATTGGCTGGTATTTTCTGGACAACAGAGGGTCATGTGCAATTTTACTTATTATTTTTCCAGCACCTACTGAGCTTCTTGGATCATGTTCATGCCTAAAATATACTGAATTACATAAGCAAACTTCCTGCTATTACTGTGATGGTTAGATGCCTTTGTCCTTAGATTTTTTTTCACTGTAGAAATAGCTCCTCAGAGTAGATCTTAACAAACTACTATGTTTCAAGTGAGAAGAAATCCTCCTATAAATAAATGGACCATAAATGGACTCAGGCACATAGAATTTTTTCTCATATCTTTTTACTTTTCCTTGAATTCAATACTTATGGAGGAGACCAGGGTCACAATATTTCATAGGCCTGGTCAGTCATGGTCACACCTTACATGGTACAGTGTGCGCACACCCTCGGCAGGGTCACAGATCTGAAACTAGTATGTGAGCAGAGGGCAGAAGAAGGCCTGTCTTCTGAGACCACTAGTCAGGGTAACAGGGATCTACTTCCACCTTATTTGGCCACAGTGTGGGAACTGCCCTGACGAAGGGGTGAACAAGCCCAGCACACAGGAGAATTTAAATCAGAAGAGAGCGAGAGATGCCCTTAGAGTATTCTGATTGTCTTGATCAAAAGCAAGGTTTTCCCCCAGAATCACCCCTTAGTTCCCAGTTTTGTAAACCAGTAAGCTCCCTTTTTGCTTTATCTGGTTTGAGTTATCTTGTTACTTTTTACTGGTTGCCATCTCAATGGTCGTAATTGCTCATTAAAGTGTGGCACTGGCACTCTTAATGACAGTTTATCTTTGTAAAGATGTTTGTGGAGTAAATTGGGTTACAGGAGAGAGACAGGAGCTCAGTCTAGAGCACAGAGCAGGCACACTCACTGTCCACTCTAGAAGATTCTAGCCCCCAGGGTCAGATTTCTGCTCCATGGGGCAACATGCTGCAAATGTAGGTGTTGCCTGGACACTGCCCATCTCTCTGGGAACTGGGGCTCAAAGAGACCACATGAAACACTGACCCCATGCCCAGTTATGAGCTCTGAGTAATATGTCATCCTTTATCTCTGACTCAGGGGTTCATGTCTTCTGCCAGGATCCATGAAACTGTGCAAAAGGGTTTTTCTCATCAGCTTGCAAGTTAGGTGAAGTCACAGACCTTCACAGTCCTGGACACGGAAGTGTCCTCCCAGCCCAAAAGTAAGAGCAGTTTTAATGTGGAGAGAAAGGAGCCACGTGGATTTTGAAGAAATAAAATAAATATATAATTTTAAATTGGAAGAAAGATGATGTTTTCTAATATAAAGGATAAGCATTTTATTGGCAGGTACATAAAGATAAAAGATGAAAAATGTATAATGACTCGAGGGTACATATGATTTAAAGAGGCTGTGTCCACTGTCCAGAATACAAGATGTTTACAGCTGATCAATATAATTTTTTAAAAGTTTGAGATAGGGACATTTGGATTTTTCCAGAAAAGAAACTTGGAAATGGTAACCCTATTGGATTTTTCATAGGCCTGGTCACATGTCACCTTACATGGTACAGTGTGCGCACACCCTCGGCAGGGTCACAGATCTGAAACTAGTATGTGAGCAGAGGGCAGAAGAAGGCCTGTCTTCTGAGACCACTAGTCAGGGTAACAGGGATCTACTTCCACCTTATTTGGCCACAGTGTGGGAACTGCCCTGACGAAGGGGTGAACAAGCCCAGCACACAGGAGAATTTAAATCAGAAGAGAGCGAGAGATGCCCTTAGAGTATTCTGATTGTCTTGATCAAAAGCAAGGTTTTCCCCCAGAATCACCCCTTAGTTCCCAGTTTTGTAAACCAGTAAGCTCCCTTTTTGCTTTATCTGGTTTGAGTTATCTTGTTACTTTTTACTGGTTGCCATCTCAATGGTCGTAATTGCTCATTAAAGTGTGGCACTGGCACTCTTAATGACAGTTTATCTTTGTAAAGATGTTTGTGGAGTAAATTGGGTTACAGGAGAGAGACAGGAGCTCAGTCTAGAGCACAGAGCAGGCACACTCACTGTCCACTCTAGAAGATTCTAGCCCCCAGGGTCAGATTTCTGCTCCATGGGGCAACATGCTGCAAATGTAGGTGTTGCCTGGACACTGCCCATCTCTCTGGGAACTGGGGCTCAAAGAGACCACATGAAACACTGACCCCATGCCCAGTTATGAGCTCTGAGTAATATGTCATCCTTTATCTCTGACTCAGGGGTTCATGTCTTCTGCCAGGATCCATGAAACTGTGCAAAAGGGTTTTTCTCATCAGCTTGCAAGTTAGGTGAAGTCACAGACCTTCACAGTCCTGGACACGGAAGTGTCCTCCCAGCCCAAAAGTAAGAGCAGTTTTAATGTGGAGAGAAAGGAGCCACGTGGATTTTGAAGAAATAAAATAAATATATAATTTTAAATTGGAAGAAAGATGATGTTTTCTAATATAAAGGATAAGCATTTTATTGGCAGGTACATAAAGATAAAAGATGAAAAATGTATAATGACTCGAGGGTACATATGATTTAAAGAGGCTGTGTCCACTGTCCAGAATACAAGATGTTTACAGCTGATCAATATAATTTTTTAAAAGTTTGAGATAGGGACATTTGGATTTTTCCAGAAAAGAAACTTGGAAATGGTAAACCCACTAGTGATGAGAATTTGATGTTCCTCAAATAGTGTCAGATATCTGAATTTGGTTAAAATGTACTTGATTTTGCCAGCTTACATCACACATTTCAATCACTTATTTAACAAATGATAATACACACAAGCAATGTATCCAGTACTCTCCTTGGCAATAAGGAGATCAAAAAAAGGTCGATGGTGCCCTGGAGGCCTGTGTCAACTGTGAGGTTGAGTACCTGCTATCTAGGGGAAATGCATGAGTGTGAGTGTGTGTATGCGTATACATGTGTGTATATGTGTGTGAGTGTGTGTATGTGTGCACACGTGTGTATATACATGTGTATACATGTGTGTGTGTGTGTAGTTGATTTTTGTATCCATAGTTGACCTGGCTGCAATTGACAGACAAGAGCATCTTTGGCACAGAAGCTGAAAGACATTTTCTCTAATATTAAAGAGGGACACAGAATCACCCCATGACGGCTGTGTCCACAGTGTGTCAGTGCCATTGCAGCTCCCAAGTGATACTGGATAACAATTTTTGGACCCTGAGAGAACAAGGTCACAATTGTACAGTGTTTTCACTATATAACAGCTACATAACACTTTTTCCCTCAGGTCTTCATCACTAACATTTCCTACCACATTCCTAATTCTAGTCAACTAGTGAAACAGTGCAGGAAGCCCTGACTGCAGTGTCTGCTGGTTCTGTGGTGCTGAGGCTCCGGGGCCAGTGTCAGGTGCTTACTGTGACACCGCTGTTCAGGAGCCATGGTGAAGTCACAGACCTTCACAGTCCTGGACACGGAAGTGTCCTCCCAGCCCAAAAGTAAGAGCAGTTTTAATGTGGAGAGAAAGGAGCCACGTGGATTTTGAAGAAATAAAATAAATATATAATTTTAAATTGGAAGAAAGATGATGTTTTCTAATATAAAGGATAAGCATTTTATTGGCAGGTACATAAAGATAAAAGATGAAAAATGTATAATGACTCGAGGGTACATATGATTTAAAGAGGCTGTGTCCACTGTCCAGAATACAAGATGTTTACAGCTGATCAATATAATTTTTTAAAAGTTTGAGATAGGGACATTTGGATTTTTCCAGAAAAGAAACTTGGAAATGGTAAACCCACTAGTGATGAGAATTTGATGTTCCTCAAATAGTGTCAGATGTCTGAATTTGGTTAAAATGTACTTGATTTTGCCAGCTTACATCACACATTTCAATCACTTATTTAACAAATGATAATACACACAAGCAATGTATCCAGTACTCTCCTTGGCAATAAGGAGATCAAAAAAAGGTCGATGGTGCCCTGGAGGCCTGTGTCAACTGTGAGGTTGAGTACCTGCTATCTAGGGGAAATGCATGAGTGTGAGTGTGTGTATGCGTATACATGTGTGTATATGTGTGTGAGTGTGTGTATGTGTGCACACGTGTGTATATACATGTGTATACATGTGTGTGTGTGTGTAGTTGATTTTTGTATCCATAGTTGACCTGGCTGCAATTGACAGACAAGAGCATCTTTGGCACAGAAGCTGAAAGACATTTTCTCTAATATTAAAGAGGGACACAGAATCACCCCATGACGGCTGTGTCCACAGTGTGTCAGTGCCATTGCAGCTCCCAAGTGATACTGGATAACAATTTTTGGACCCTGAGAGAACAAGGTCACAATTGTACAGTGTTTTCACTATATAACAGCTACATAACACTTTTTCCCTCAGGTCTTCATCACTAACATTTCCTACCACATTCCTAATTCTAGTCAACTAGTGAAACAGTGCAGGAAGCCCTGACTGCAGTGTCTGCTGGTTCTGTGGTGCTGAGGCTCCGCGGTGGCCAGTGTCAGGTGCTTACTGTGACACCGCTGTTCAGGGAGCCAGCGGGAGGCTGTGAGCGGCAAGTATGTGTGAGCTGACGTGCCCACCCAGCACCCCCGCCACCCTCAGTGGTCTCCAGGACACAGGGAACTGCAGAGCAATTAGGAAGAGGACGTTCTGAGTATCTTTTATGCTTGGCTTGAACACGGCTTGTTTAATGTTACGTTTGTATGACATACTTCTCAGCATTGAATTGGTTAACAGGTGGCTCACCAGACTCCGCCGCATTTAAAGCTTACCACTGCTCTTGCCCTCAGGAGCTTGGGTATTCCTGGGGAATGGATAAGCATAGACAAAAAAAAAAAAACGTGGATTTTTTTTACACGTATATTTAGAACTGATGCAAAAGAGATAAACAGAACAGGGTGTTGGGTCTCCACTGCTCGTGGTGACCAGGGAAAGCCTCCTGTAGGGAGGCTGATTGAGGGCCCTTGCTGGGGATTGCAGAGCCTCCTGCTGTGGGAGCAGAAGGGAGATTGTGCCCAGAGAGTGGGGGTAGCCGATGGAGAACAGTCAGATGTGTCTGGTTTATTAGGGGCTCAGAATAGTTGTAGTGTGGCTGAAGTTCAGGAGGGAGAAGTGAGGAGGAGATGGGCTGTAGGAGGCAGAGGGCAGCACTTGGAGGGAGGGCTGTTGGAGCAGCAGTAACAGCCGACTTTACAGCTCTCCAAGCTGAGGCTACCGTTCCAACTGCTTTTACATGGACTAGCTCGCCTACTCATCACAAGAGTCTTAGGAGGTGGTTGTTACCTGGGTTACATGGATGAGAATATCGAACCCCAGTCATTTCTGCTAACTCCCCAGAGTCTCATAGCTGTGGTGGTACCAGTGTCAGATCTAGGTGGCCCTGGGACACCCCCACCTTACAGTCCTCCTAAGTGGCTGACTCGCAGGTGTTCACAGAGTGCTGAGTACAAGGGAAACGAAAGGCGACTTGGGCAGACAGCTTCCTGCCTGATGTTCACGGAAGGTCCCCTTGGCTGCGGTGGGGAGACTGGACGATGGGGGTGTGGAGGGGGCAGGTGGAAGATGCAGAGGTAGACATGCCGCCTTGAGACACTGGTGCCTTTGGCCAGGTATGTACTGAGAAAGACTCACCTAAGCTGAAACGTGTGGGTGAGAGAAACAAACTTGGATGATTTGAAGTGGAGGGAGGGTTAAAGGAGAGTTAGTTTAGATTAATGAAGGCCCAACTCTGAGAAACATATAGACCATGCAGTATGGAGTGTCCCAGACACACACAGGGTTACGCTCAGTGACTGCCCTTTATGGTCCATCGACTAAATCCATCTCATGTAACTGTCTGGACCACACACAGGAGACCCCTCTGCACGGAGGCCTGGAGAGTGAATCTTTACTGAGACAAGACATGTGATCCAGAAAATTCCTGCAGATGTCAAGGACGAGGCAATATGACAATACCCAAACCTGGTAGCCTTGAAGAACAGGTGTCTGCTGGGAAGAAATCGGGCTGGACAATGTAGGCACGAGGAGAAGCTCTAGAAGAGCTGAAGATGTGTAAAAGAGCATCGTTTTGTCGGGGGGCAGCTCAGGGTGCTTTTGTGGCTCAGCTTCGAGTGGTACGGCACGCGCTTTGAGAGGGAGACGGTGGCTGAGTGTGGAGTTTGTCCCACACAGTTATCTTGATGCTGAGCATGATGAGGACTGTGGCAGAGGGTCAGCGTGGGGACGCACAGCTGCTTCCCATGCTGTGTGCTGGGGCAGGGCTGGGCTGTCAGGAAGGAGGCCGGTTAAGGTGAGGCCTCGCTCTAGCAAGCAGACTCTGGATGAAGCCTTCACTAATGCAGTGGTGGGGGACAGGTGAAGGTGAAGAAGGCACGTGTCTCAGCGAGGATGTACAGGACATGGAGTGTGAAGGTCAGGAGGCAGCTAAGAATGGGGCTTGCTTGGTAAAGTGTGAGAGATCCATGTTTGAGGAGAGAATGGAGGTTGTTTTGAGTACAGTCAGCAAGTCCAGGCAAAGTTGCTCATTGGGAAACTCCAGAAGTTCACAGAAGCAGTGGGATTCCACAAGTATAGAATTAATTTATCCTTGGATAGTAGGATTTAGCAAATAAAAATACCAGGTATTCAGTTAATTAAAATTTCAGATAAAAACTTTTTTTTTTTTAGTATTTCTCTGTCCCATGAAATATTTGCAGCATACTTATGGTCAAAGTGTGCTGGCCATTAATGGAAATTGCTAATTATTTAGGTGTCCTTTATTTCATCGAATGGAGAGAATGTTGTTATGAGGAGCGGGGTGGAAAAGAGAGGAGAGGGGAAGAAAAAGGAAAGACTAGAAAGAACTAGGAGAGGAGTCGAGTTCCTGCCTGGGTTCTAGAAGGGCAGCAGCAGCTGAAAAGAGGAGGAGGCCAGAGAGAAGAGAATGCATAAGGAGAGTGTTGCTGTGGAAACTGAGGACAGAGCGCACCCTGGTTGAGGGACTGGCCAGCAGCAGGAGGTACCACTGGGCAAGCACATCAGGAGAAGACAAAGTGTAGTTTAAGAAATGGCCCATGGGACTGTTGTCACTTTAAGGAGAAGAGCTAGTGTGGGCAGATACAGTGGTTGAAGGAAGAATCTAAAACCAGCAAATAATTTCATGAGCTCCTGACTGGTCTTCTAGGTAGCACAGGAGCCCAGAGGATGGCAGGCAATGGGAGATGTTGTTGCTTCTGATTTGGAAGGAAGCTAGCCGAGGTCATAAGGGAAAGAGTTGGTAGGACATGTGAATGGAGAGACTTGGTTCACTTGTATTATTATTAATACAATATTAATTAGTTAATACAATTAACAATTATCCTTCTCCACTGGAGAAGACTCTTGAGAGTTTTTTGGACAGCGAAGAGATCAAAGCAGTCAATCCTAAAGGAAATCAGCCCTGAATATTCATTGGAGGACTGATGCTAAAGCTGAAGCTCCAGTACTTTGGTCACCAGATGGAAAGAGCTGACTCACTAGAAAAGACCCTGATGTCAGGAAAGATTGAAGGCAGCGGGGAAGGGGTGACAGAAGACTAGATGGTTGGATGGCATCACCAACTCAATGGACATTAGTTTGAGCAAACTCCAGGAGATGGTCAAAGACAGGAAAGTCTGGTGTGCTGCAGTCCATGAGATTTCAAAGAGTCAGACATGACTGAGCGACTGAAAAACAACATTAATAAGTAGTCTGTGGTGGCAAGTGTTCTGTAAAAATACACAGTGAAATATGCTGGACCAGGGTCTCCTCAGTTTAATCATTCATTTGGGGGTGAAGGAGAGGCAAAATACATAATAACTGTGTACATCAACCTAAAGAGATTTTTTCGTGGTTGAAATTCCTAGTGAATTTATAGACAATAATAAGTCATTGAAAGCAAGATTGAGCCAAATTAACCTTCCCCATAACCTTACTCACTCTTCAGAGATGTTAACTTTTTCACCCTTTTTTACTAAAAGAAAGGGAATCTTCAAGTAGGTCTGATCTTATGTTTAAAACTCATTGGAAGGTGAATTTATAACAATGTAAATGCTTAGAAGTTTTACATTTGAAGAGGTTCTTTATTTCTGGTGTACAGATTTTGTAACATGAATGGTCATGAAAGGTTAACCTGAAAAGTGGCAGTGACTTCAGTCTGCAAATTAGATCAGATTGATTCTTCTCTTTGTCCTTCCATAGAATCTGTATTAGAAAAGTGAACTGAGCCTACCTCTCTGCTTTGGCTAAGGGACTCTGACATAGAGGGGGGCAGCAAATGCATGTTCTGGGTGTTCAGATCTGCTCAGACCCACTGGCTTCCAAGGGAACGCCCCCTTCTGACACAGGAGGACACACTGCACGGTGGGCGGTCTGACCCTGAGCACCCAGGGGTCCTCCCTGCCCTACCAGGGGTGACTGCCGGGCCCCTCGGTACCCGTTTCACTCACTGAGTCTCGCTATTCCACAGGTGGGCAGGTAGAGGGACACCTCTTAGGCTGTGCAGGTGGCATTTCCTCCGAGCTTCTGTATTCATTGGGGAGATGGTGTCTGTCTTCATTTTGTCAAGAGGATGAAATGAGCTTGTTTGTACTAGTTGAATGCTTACCAGATTATTTTGAAATTAAGGAATTGCCTAGAGTGGCTGAGACAACCGAGACAGTGGAAAATTCAAGTCCGTGAGGCAGCGCAGTTCCATCACGTTTGGTTTAAGAACATTTGTGCTGTTGGGGAGGACCCCGTAGGCAGTCATGTGGCCTTTCATTACTGTCTGGTCTCTGCCTTCGAGTCTGGTGCTGGTGTGCTCATCTCAGCCCCACGTGGTGTGAAGGATGGAGGGCTCCAAAGGACGTCACTCTGCTGGGAACCCTGACGGGAGCTCCACACAGCAATGTTCACCTGCTGCGTGACTCAGGTTCCCTGGGCCTAATGGGAGGGTAAGCAGCCATCTGGAAAGATGGGGGAGGGGCCTCTGCTTCCCAAGGAGGGTGAGCTCCTTACAGGAGCTGCACTTCAGCAGAGAGCCCAGTCCTCCTGGCAGGAGACTTTGCACAATGTCCTAACATGATATCCTAATGAAGATCTGTTGGTTGGTTCTTGGCCCCCTGCAGTCCAGCCCTTGTTCCGTGGCTGCATCTTCCCAGACGCCAGCCTTTCTCTAGTTATAGGGTTCCCCTCCCCTGAATGAGGAGGAGTGGGACACGAGAAGCCAGATTCTCCCCATTACCGAGTCCAAGCTCGCTCTGCTGACCGCATGACAGGCCAGTGAATCCGAGAGACGAGGTGTTGAGGCAAGAAAAAATGACTTTATTTGGAAAGCATCTGACTGACAACATGGCAAGCTAGTGCCTCGGAAACAACCATCTTATTGGAGTTTTGAAGCCAGGTTCTTTTATAGATCAGAGATGGAGGGAGGTGAGGAAGCACAGCAAAAAGGCCATTAATCTTGTAAATATCTCCTAGAGTGGCCAGCCTCAGGAAGAGGATATGTTAACTTCTCCCTTTCTGCCATCTGCAGGTGAACAGGGTTCTGAACAGAGGCATTTTACTTTTAACAATCAGGCCAGGTACTCGAGGCAAACCATTAAGTATGATTATAATAATAAAAGCAACAGAAGACAAGTCAAAGAATCAGTTTTCAATATGGGGTCAGAATTGGTTTTCTCCCTGCAACACAATAACAAAGGTTTGCTAGGAGTGGCTGTCCCTGTCCAGTCAGGAAGCAGGAACAAGCGATTAAGTGGGCTTCCCCAATGTCTCAGCTGGTGGAGAAGCTGTCTCCAGTGCAGGAGACACAGGACACGGGATCAGTCCCTGGGTGGGGAAGATCCCCTGGAGGAGGAAGTGTCAGTCCTCTCCAGTATTCGTGCCTGGAGAATCCCACAGACAGAGGAGCCTGGCTGACCACAGTCCATGGGGTCACAGAGTCAACATGACTGAGCAACTAGGAAGCCACCACACAGTTAAATGGAGTCGGCAGACCAGAAGGGGGCGCGCTCACACCTGCAAGAATAGCAGAGCCCAAGAGGAAGATGGACTTGCTTCTTCTGGCCGGTGAAAAGACGCAGACTCTATTCATAGCAGCCCTCTCACCTGCCTTTCCCCTCTATAGAAGCCTCCTTGCTGTTCAGGGGCCTCCCGGGACTGCACACCCCAAATTTGACGTCTCTGCTGATCCTGAGTTCATGCATCATTGCTGGAGAAATGGCTGTGGTCTGTTTGTTTTAGGTCAACATTACTTCGACCTTGGGTCAGAATCTTTATTCTGTCATGAGAAGTGAGCTCTAAATGTGATCTGTCAATTCAGAAATATCCATAACTCCTACTCTAGACAAAAGAAAGCCAAAGCTTTGCAACCAGCAGCGGGAATTCATATGCTTTGCCAGGGCACTGGAATAATTTTCCTCGTGTTGGGAAACCTGCAGAGCAGTAGACCTGGAGAGTGAGGAATAGCAGCTGAGGTCTGTAACTAAGGTTAGAGTATTTGGGTTTCAGGGAGTAAACTGGGGGCCTCCAGCCTGGCAGTAAAGGCTAGAACTGGGTAATTTGCCTTTGGGGAAACTTAACTGCTCACTCAGGAGGCAAACTGGCCGACTGTGGCCGTGCCCAAAACCAATTCCAAGTCTCTCATCCAAGGATAGTTTCCTCCAGGGTAAACCCATCTTTAAAAGTTTAGGAGATAAAAACTTGTGCCCAAATTGATGTGTTTTTGGTACTTAGCATTTTACAAATTGAGGGTTTTCTTCCAAAAAGCAGTTTAATAGATTTTTATTTTTTAAAAAAATAAGGAAATCAGGGCTTCCCTAGTGTTCCGGTGGGTAAGAGTGCACCCTGCAGTGCAAGGAGCACCAGTACCATCCTTGGCCTGGAAGGATCCCACGTGCCATGGAACAGCTGGACGGGTGTGTCCAGTTATGATTCAGCGCTCTGGAGTGCATGCGCCCAGAGCCGGTGTTCTGTAGCAAGAGAGGCCGCTGCAATGGGGGGCCCACACAGGCCGAAGAGTAAAAGTGGATGGAAATAAATAAATAAATAACCAATAAAGGAGGCCAAATTTAGAGAAGAAATAAGGAACTCAGATTACAATGGGGACTGTATGTCCACAAGGTACAAGAAAGCTATAGCCTTGAACAGGCTGTCCCACTGGATGCGTCATGCACTTCTCACTTTGTCTGGGATCCTACTATGCCCATTGTTTATACACTTTCTATTCTTATTACTCATTAAAAAGCATTTGATAGAAAAATCATGTGATACTTGAAAAAAAGGCAGTAATGAGCCTGAACCTTTGTTGTTGTTGTTTTTTTAATTGAATTGGCTATTTTAACTTCACAGGAATAGAAATGAACTTACAATGTGAAGATGCAAATAATTTCCAAATAATGGAGAAGATAACTGAATGGTGATTCTTGATTGTCCTGTTTCTCATTAACCAGTTTCGTATCTAACACAGAAATCTTCTGATCTTCCTTTATTAACTGGTCTCTACAGATACCTGCTCCAAAACAGTGTTTGGAGTAATTTGAACACCTGATCAGTTCGCTCATTAATTAATGAGTTTAATAAAATCTTTTTTCATAGGTTATCTTATATTTGTATAGAGTTATAATTCTAGTATTTCATAAGTTAAGTAAGACAGTTTTTCTTTGTCAGATTGTGTTTTTTAATGAATGTTCCAGAAAGCCTTTTAAAAAATCATCTAGAGCCCAGTTTTTGACCAATCAGGCTGGACATTGTTATTATTATTATTTAATTTTGGTCTCTTTTACTGGTTTTTATTTATTTATTTTCTTTATTCTTAGGCCTGTGTGGGCCTCCCATTGCAGTGGCATCTCTCATAGCAGAGCACTGGCTCTGGGCACATTTGCTCCAGAGTGCTGGCTCATACTTAAACACACCAATCCCACAGCTCCGCAGCATGTGGGATCTTCCTGGGCCAGGGATCAAACTGGTGCCCCTTGCACTGCAAGGTAGATTCTTTACCCACTGGACCACCAGGGAAGCCCTGGACGTTATTACTGATCACAGCTGTGGCATTCTTTATTGAAGATAGTAGAGCAGGTTGCTCAAGATTATCTTTCAGGACTGTTTCAGAATTGATTCATTACTAAGAAAAAGGAAGCACTAGCAGCCCTAAAGACTAAGATTTGATAACAGAAGAATGATAGATTATATCGGAGCAGTAGTGTTTGGTCACATCATGAAACGAAAGGACCCTACTGTGGAGAGTCACTTAGGAGTTTGTTTAACACCTCACTAATTTTGTGTGGCATCCCCAGGCTCCCCAGACTACATACATGTTAAGCAAATCAGTAGATTTTGCTATATAATATGGTGAGCACTTCTGAAGCAGAGTGATAATTTTGAAAAACATTTAGTTAAAAAAAAAAAAAAACTTTCTGGTCCCGTCACGTCATGACAAATAGATGGGCAAACAATGGAAACAGTAACAGATTTTATTTTCTTGGGCTCTAAAATCACTGCGGATGATAACTGCAGCCATGAAAGATGCTTGCTCCTTGGAAGAAAAGCTGTGACAAAACTAGAGAGCATATTCAAAAGCAGAGACATCACTTTGCTGACAACAGTGTATAGTCATAGCTGTGGTTTTACCAGTAGGCATGTATGGATGTGAGAGTTGGACCATAAAGAAGGCTGAGAGCCAAAGAACTGGTGCCTTTGAAATGTGATGTTGGAGAAGACTCTTGAGAGTCCCGTGGACTGCACGGAGATTAAACCAGTCCATCTTAAAGGCAGTCAACCCGGATTATTCATTGGAAGGACTGATGCTGAAGCTGAAGCTCCAGTACTTTAGCCACCTGATGTGAAGAGCCTGATGCTGGGAAAAATAGAAGGCAGAAGGAGAGAGGGATGATAGAGGGCGAGATGGTTGGATGGCATTACCAACTCAATGGACATGAATTTGAGCAAGCTCTGGGAGATGGTGAAGGACAGGGAAGCCAGGTGTGTTGCAATTCATGGGGTTGCAAAGAGTTGGACATGACTGAGCAACTGGGCTGAACTGAACTTTTAGTGGCTGTGGAGTTTTCCATGATGAGAATTTGTGTGTTCTCTAACCTTGTGTTTTTGCTGGTTATCCTTGTAATCAATTCTTATAGGTGGGGTGCTTACTTTGAGAGACTTTTAAATATGCATGTTTCCAAATCAAATCTTCAAAAAAAGAACTTGGCAAATATTTCTCAGTTTAGTGGGAAATTACAAGATAAAACGATCATGGAGTAAGAGTAACACTAATAGGTTGGGGAGTTAGCTACTGCTTATGAATAGATACAAAGGCAATAACAAACGATTATTAAGTATGAAAAAGTCCATTAAGATGCGAATATTATGTTCTGCTATGTATTAATAAATAGCAAGGAATTTAGGAAAACAACCAAGGAATTAAAACATGATTATATATATTAATTAAGTATTAGTTCATGACAGAATGTTAATAGGGATTATATAAAAATATCTAGGGAAAAGTCAACCATTGACGATGGATTAAAAGTTAAGACTATAAAACTCTACCAAAAAAAAGATTTCAAAATACATTTAAAAATACTTAAAATCAGTCATCAGGCTCTTGAAATTTAATATTAAAGTTAATTACCCTATAATAACATGAATAATTACCAACAATTAAAGCAGAGACATCACTTTGCTGACAACAGTGTATAGTCATAGCTGTGGTTTTACCAGTAGGCATGTATGGATGTGAGAGTTGGACCATAAAGAAGGCTGAGAGCCAAAGAACTGGTGCCTTTGAAATGTGATGTTGGAGAAGACTCTTGAGAGTCCCGTGGACTGCACGGAGATTAAACCAGTCCATCTTAAAGGCAGTCAACCCGGATTATTCATTGGAAGGACTGATGCTGAAGCTGAAGCTCCAGTACTTTAGCCACCTGATGTGAAGAGCCTGATGCTGGGAAAAATAGAAGGCAGAAGGAGAGAGGGATGATAGAGGGCGAGATGGTTGGATGGCATTACCAACTCAATGGACATGAATTTGAGCAAGCTCTGGGAGATGGTGAAGGACAGGGAAGCCAGGTGTGTTGCAATTCATGGGGTTGCAAAGAGTTGGACATGACTGAGCAACTGGGCTGAACTGAACTTTTAGTGGCTGTGGAGTTTTCCATGATGAGAATTTGTGTGTTCTCTAACCTTGTGTTTTTGCTGGTTATCCTTGTAATCAATTCTTATAGGTGGGGTGCTTACTTTGAGAGACTTTTAAATATGCATGTTTCCAAATCAAATCTTCAAAAAAAGAACTTGGCAAATATTTCTCAGTTTAGTGGGAAATTACAAGATAAAACGATCATGGAGTAAGAGTAACACTAATAGGTTGGGGAGTTAGCTACTGCTTATGAATAGATACAAAGGCAATAACAAACGATTATTAAGTATGAAAAAGTCCATTAAGATGCGAATATTATGTTCTGCTATGTATTAATAAATAGCAAGGAATTTAGGAAAACAACCAAGGAATTAAAACATGATTATATATATTAATTAAGTATTAGTTCATGACAGAATGTTAATAGGGATTATATAAAAATATCTAGGGAAAAGTCAACCATTGACGATGGATTAAAAGTTAAGACTATAAAACTCTACCAAAAAAAAGATTTCAAAATACATTTAAAAATACTTAAAATCAGTCATCAGGCTCTTGAAATTTAATATTAAAGTTAATTACCCTATAATAACATGAATAATTACCAACAATAATTAAGGTTCTTTGTGTTCATGTCCATTTTGTGGGGGTGATATTTTCCCATTTCAATAATTCACTGATTCACAGAATATGAAAGGTAAAAGAGAAAATGCAGCCTAAGGCTAGAGTTCTGCCTGCACAGCCATCAGTCTGAACTCAGCATCACCACGGTGATGTTAGGGCCCCCCGCCAGTCTCCCACGGCTCAGCGCTGGCTTGGGGCACCTGGCAAGGCTCTAGCGCTGACCACTTAATAAGAACAGGAGGCCATGCCACCCAAGAGTGAGAACAGGGAGCAGCACTGTCTTCACAGTGTTCTCACAGCACTGTCCTCATAGGGAGAAGGACAGAGGCTCCCTCGCCAGCTACCTGCCCGTCCACAGGAACAGGAAGAGGAAGTCAGGGAAGGCTGACCTCTGCTCAGTAAGGGAGCAGGGCAGCTGGACGTGGCTCTGCTGTAAACCCACAAGCCTGTGGAGTGTAGACTAGGGAATGCCCATCTCTGATCCACCAGGTCAGCACTTGCCCCAGAGAGAGAGTTAGTGACACATGTATGCTCAGGGGGAGTGGACCAGTTGTATGCTCAGGGACCTGTTGGTGCTTACTAGGGGAGAGGCAGAAACATGGGAAGAGAACATGACAAGTACCATCAAAAACGTGTTAGTTACTTGGGTCTTGAGTGGCTCAAGGATTCTGCATGACCTTTACCATATGCAATTTATGTGATCTGCCAAGTGATCCTGCAGCACTCAGTTGCAAGCATTTCTGTCACATATTTGGCACTTGTTCATTAATGCGTTCAATAAATATTTCCTGAGTTCTTATTGTATCCCAGATTTGCAGATATTAAGTTTAAATCACATATAATACCCAGGAGAATTTTATTATTCGACTGTTGTGCGTTTGTGATTTATATGAAATAGGTATGTTTTGTCCTTACCTGCACTTTCAGGCTCACAGCTCCCCAAAGTCTTGGAATTTCCTGAGTGGTAAGAGCAGGGGGGAGCATATCTGGCCCCTTGTCCTCCGCTCCTGAAAATGCTTATCCAACCTGAGAGTAGGGGACTGGCTGCCAGGAGAACCATGTGATTAGAGATCTCAGACTTTTAGTCCCAACTGCTGCCCTGAGGAGGGGGAGGAACTGGAGGTTGAGTTGACTGCCATTAGTCCTTGATAAGTCAGTTGTGATTTTGACGGAGCCTCGTAAAACACACAAGGATAGCTTTTTGGCCCCGGTTTTTGGCAGGTCCCCTGTTAAGGAGACCAGAATGCTCCCTGGTGCCACCCAGCCAGGGCCCAAGTTCCAGGAGGACAGACACACCTCTGTTGGGGACCTCACCCTGTGTATCTCTTCCTGTGGCTGTTGATTCCTGTACTTGTATAATTAACTGGTCATCTAGTGAGTACACTGTTTCTGAGCTCTATGACCAGCTTTAGAAATTAATAGAATCCAAGGAAAGGGGTGGGGGCCCCTGGTTTACAGCCAGGTGGTCAAATGTGCCGATGACAACCTGGACTGTGACCCTGAGTTGGGGGAGGTTATAGCCACATCAGTCAGAAGTGCAGGTGTTAGCATCTGAAGTTGATTTAAAAAGTGTAGGGAACCCACAAGCCTGTGGAGTGTAGACTAGGGAATGCCCATCTCTGATCCACCAGGTCAGCACTTGCCCCAGAGAGAGAGTTAGTGACACATGTATGCTCAGGGGGAGTGGACCAGTTGTATGCTCAGGGACCTGTTGGTGCTTACTAGGGGAGAGGCAGAAACATGGGAAGAGAACATGACAAGTACCATCAAAAACGTGTTAGTTACTTGGGTCTTGAGTGGCTCAAGGATTCTGCATGACCTTTACCATATGCAATTTATGTGATCTGCCAAGTGATCCTGCAGCACTCAGTTGCAAGCATTTCTGTCACATATTTGGCACTTGTTCATTAATGCGTTCAATAAATATTTCCTGAGTTCTTATTGTATCCCAGATTTGCAGATATTAAGTTTAAATCACATATAATACCCAGGAGAATTTTATTATTCGACTGTTGTGCGTTTGTGATTTATATGAAATAGGTATGTTTTGTCCTTACCTGCACTTTCAGGCTCACAGCTCCCCAAAGTCTTGGAATTTCCTGAGTGGTAAGAGCAGGGGGGAGCATATCTGGCCCCTTGTCCTCCGCTCCTGAAAATGCTTATCCAACCTGAGAGTAGGGGACTGGCTGCCAGGAGAACCATGTGATTAGAGATCTCAGACTTTTAGTCCCAACTGCTGCCCTGAGGAGGGGGAGGAACTGGAGGTTGAGTTGACTGCCATTAGTCCTTGATAAGTCAGTTGTGATTTTGACGGAGCCTCGTAAAACACACAAGGATAGCTTTTTGGCCCCGGTTTTTGGCAGGTCCCCTGTTAAGGAGACCAGAATGCTCCCTGGTGCCACCCAGCCAGGGCCCAAGTTCCAGGAGGACAGACACACCTCTGTTGGGGACCTCACCCTGTGTATCTCTTCCTGTGGCTGTTGATTCCTGTACTTGTATAATTAACTGGTCATCTAGTGAGTACACTGTTTCTGAGCTCTATGACCAGCTTTAGAAATTAATAGAATCCAAGGAAAGGGGTGGGGGCCCCTGGTTTACAGCCAGGTGGTCAAATGTGCCGATGACAACCTGGACTGTGACCCTGAGTTGGGGGAGGTTATAGCCACATCAGTCAGAAGTGCAGGTGTTAGCATCTGAAGTTGATAGAGCCCCTACCCTGTGGGCCCTGCCTCTGACCCCAGAAGCAGAACCTCAGGCTGGGGTGGAAGCTGGACACCTGCTGGTGTCCGAGGACTGGGTGGCAGTGCAGCCCCCCCCCCCCCACACACACACACATTGGACTTGGATTCACTTTTTCCCATCATGAGCACAGTGACACACTAACAACCTGCAGAAGAAAGGACAGAAGAGATCCATCTGCTGGGGAGAGAGAGGCAAGGACAAGAGCCCGCATTCCATTGTTCTTCTTTTGTGGAAGTGGAGAACGGAGAGATTAGTTCTAGAAAAACTGAATGAAAACCATTGGTCTAACTTTGAGCTATGTGTACTTCATTTTGGCCCATGAACAGACCTCCAACTCTACCCCACCCAGGGCTTGGGGCTGCATGGCCCTCAGGTGTGTGCTGATATCTAGGCAAAGGGAGTGCCCACAGGTAGGACTCAGGGTGCCAGTGAGGGTGGGCAGTGGGTCTGTATGGAAGCCAGTCTCCCCCTGGATCCCTGCAGTGGGGTCCCACCCCCACCACACGCCACCCCCCACTGTACCCCACCCACTGGGAGGAAAGGGCTCTTCTCTCGCTAACCATGTGTTAGTTTCTTTTTAACATCTCTTGGTGTGTTTTCTTGCCTGCAATGGCTGATTCATGTTGATGTATGGCAGAGACCAACAGAATATTGTAAAACAATTATCCTCCAATTAAAAATAAATAAATTAATCTGTTGCACCTGCCATCTCCAGGATGGTTCCCAGTGGGACCTAATTAAACTTAAAAGCTTTTGCATAATGAAGGAAATGAGAAGTAAGAAAAGATGACCCTCAGAATAGGAGAAAGTAAAAGCAAACTAAACAACTGACAAAGAACTGATCTCCAAAATATACAAGCAGCTCATGCAACTCAGTGCCAGACAAACAACCCAATCAAAAAGTGGGCAGAAGACCTAAACAGACATTACTTGAAGAAAAATATACAGATGGCTAATAAACACATGAAAAGTTGCTCAACTTCATTCATCATCAGAGAAATGCAAATCAAAACCACAATGAAGTATAATCTCACACCAGTCAGAATAGCCATCATTAAAAACTCTAAAGACAATAAATGCTGGAGAAGGTGTGGGGAAAAAAAGGAAGCCTCTTGCACTGCTGGTGGGAATGCAAACTGATACAACCACCATGGAGAAAAATTTGGAGATTCCTTAAAAAAACACCACCACCTAGGAATAAAACTACCATATGACCCAGCAATCCCACTACTGGGCATATACCCTGAGGAAACCATAATGGAAAACAGCACATGCACCTCAGTGTTCATTGCAGTACTATTTGCAATAGCTAGAACATAGAAGCAACCTAAATGTCCTTTGGCAGATGAATGGACAAGAAAGTTGTGGTAAACATACACGATGGTATATTACTTAGCTATAAAAAGGAATACATTTGAGTCAGTTCTAATGAGCTGGATGAACCTAGGGCCTATTATACAGAGTGAAGTAAGTCAAAAGACAAATACCACATATAACACACATATACAGGGAATCTAGAAGGATAGTACCAGTGATCCTGCATGCAGGGCAGCAAAAGAGAAACAGATGTAAAGAACAGACTTCCAAACTTTTGGACACAGTGGAAGAAGGAGAGGTGAGATGATTTGAGAAAGCCAGGGCTCTTCTCTCGCTAACCATGTGTTAGTTTCTTTTAACATCTCTTGGTGTGTTTTCTTGCCTGCAATGGCTGATTCATGTTGATGTATGGCAGGATCAACAAAAAAATATTGTAAAACAATTATCCTCCAATTAAAAATAAATAAATTAATCTGTTGCACCTGCCATCTCCAGGATGGTTCCCAGTGGGACCTAATTAAACTTAAAAGCTTTTGCATAATGAAGGAAATGAGAAGTAAGAAAAGATGACCCTCAGAATAGGAGAAAGTAAAAGCAAACTAAACAACTGACAAAGAACTGATCTCCAAAATATACAAGCAGCTCATGCAACTCAGTGCCAGACAAACAACCCAATCAAAAAGTGGGCAGAAGACCTAAACAGACATTACTTGAAGAAAAATATACAGATGGCTAATAAACACATGAAAAGTTGCTCAACTTCATTCATCATCAGAGAAATGCAAATCAAAACCACAATGAAGTATAATCTCACACCAGTCAGAATAGCCATCATTAAAAACTCTAAAGACAATAAATGCTGGAGAAGGTGTGGGGAAAAAAAGGAAGCCTCTTGCACTGCTGGTGGGAATGCAAACTGATACAACCACCATGGAGAAAAATTTGGAGATTCCTTAAAAAAAAACACCACCACCTAGGAATAAAACTACCATATGACCCAGCAATCCCACTACTGGGCATATACCCTGAGGAAACCATAATGGAAAACAGCACATGCACCTCAGTGTTCATTGCAGTACTATTTGCAATAGCTAGAACATAGAAGCAACCTAAATGTCCTTTGGCAGATGAATGGACAAGAAAGTTGTGGTAAACATACACGATGGTATATTACTTAGCTATAAAAAGGAATACATTTGAGTCAGTTCTAATGAGCTGGATGAACCTAGGGCCTATTATACAGAGTGAAGTAAGTCAAAAGACAAATACCACATATAACACACATATACAGGGAATCTAGAAGGATAGTACCAGTGATCCTGCATGCAGGGCAGCAAAAGAGAAACAGATGTAAAGAACAGACTTCCAAACTTTTGGACACAGTGGAAGAAGGAGAGGGTGAGATGATTTGAGAGAAAGCCATTGAAACATATGCATTATCACATTGCCACATGTAGAATAGTTAGCAGGTGGGAGTTTGATGTATAAAGCAGGGCACTCAGACCCATGCTCTGTGACAGCCTGGAGGGGTAGGCTAGGCGGGGAGTTGAGGAGGGAGGGGACACATGTACGCCTATGGCCCGTTCATGTTGATGTGTGGCACAGGCCATCACAATATTGTAAAGTCATTATCCTTCAATTAAAATAAATTAATTTTAAAAATAAATGAGTACATTTTTTAAAAAGTCCCCCTGGGATCCTTGATTATGACTTCTACACTTTCTTTACCTGTAGAATTTTGTTTTTCTTCTCTCCACCTACCAATCCTAAATTGCATAAACTATTCTCTTCTGCTTTTGTTACATAACCTCACCAAAACATTTGTTTTGATGGGGTAAATGTGTGTGTCATATTGCTTAGGTTGGCCTCTCATGTTACAGGTTTAGATTCATGATAGTCAGACCTAGGCAATGAGTCTATTTGTGTTTTTTCTACAAGTACCTATATTTGGAATTATACTGAAGATATGGAGAAGTGAATTTGTAATGGAGGGGAGAATTTGTAACAAACTAACTCTCTCATGTAATAATTATACATTTTGGACAAATGAAAACAGAAAGAGAAGAAATAAACTCTTGATCCAAAATTGTAAACTCAACAAAAGTGTCCTTTAACAATACATGTACCACAAACGCATATTCAGATTAACGATAGTTACCATTTCCAGTACTTTTAGCTTTCTCAGCCTGAATCCTCCCTTGACATTTCTCATAGTGTGGTCTGGAAACAATGAATTCTCTTGAGTCGATAATACCCTGGATACTGTGAATGTTATATTGTCATTATTCTATTATATTTATCTGGGGGAAAAAGTGTTGATGTTTTGGTTTTAGCATTCTGAAGACACCAGAGAGATCAAGGGACCATTATGACCTTTGGCTCCAGAGCTTACTTTTTTTTATTTCTTTTTTTGGGAGGGCCACTTCTATTGGTCTTCCATTTATTTCCATCTTTGTTCTTTCGGCATGTGTGGGCCTGCCATCAGAGTGGCCTCTCTCATTGCAGAGTGCTGGCTCTGGACACATGCACTCCAGAGCTCCGGCTCGGTAATTGGACATATGGGTCCAGCCGCTCTGCAGCACATGGGATCTTCCCAGGCCAGGAATCAGACTGGCGCCTGTTGCACTGCAAGGCAGTGTCCTTACCCACTGGACCACTAGGGAAGCCCCCAGGGCTTACATTTTTATATGATAACTTCAAGTATACAGAGATCAATTTGTACGTTTAGAGGTAGCACAGGTGGCTTTTTTGTTGGGTTTGGTTTGTTTTGCCTAAATTAAGTGTTTCACCACATACCGTTATGGAAAGGAAATTTATCCCCTCCTTTGTCTTAAAATAAGAGATTCCACCACCACGTAACAAGTAAATTAGGCATAATTCAACTGGATTTTTAAAGATTTTGTATTTTGCAATTCTCGCCTTCAGTTGAAAACCAAAATTGATTCCAACTTACAAGCTAGCACAGGGAAGACACGATTTTCCCTCTGGACTATTTCTGTGTGACCCACAGCCCTGTGCTGTATGAAGGGCTTTGAATTATACTGAAGATATGGAGAAGTGAATTTGTAATGGAGGAGAATTTGTAACAAACTAACTCTCTCATGTAATAATTATACATTTTGGACAAATGAAAACAGAAAGAGAAGAAATAAACTCTTGATCCAAAATTGTAAACTCAACAAAAGTGTCCTTTAACAATACATGTACCACAAACGCATATTCAGATTAACGATAGTTACCATTTCCAGTACTTTTAGCTTTCTCAGCCTGAATCCTCCCTTGACATTTCTCATAGTGTGGTCTGGAAACAATGAATTCTCTTGAGTCGATAATACCCTGGATACTGTGAATGTTATATTGTCATTATTCTATTATATTTATCTGGGGGAAAAAAGTGTTGATGTTTTGGTTTTAGCATTCTGAAGACACCAGAGAGATCAAGGGACCATTATGACCTTTGGCTCCAGAGCTTACTTTTTTTTATTTCTTTTTTTGGGAGGGCCACTTCTATTGGTCTTCCATTTATTTCCATCTTTGTTCTTTCGGCATGTGTGGGCCTGCCATCAGAGTGGCCTCTCTCATTGCAGAGTGCTGGCTCTGGACACATGCACTCCAGAGCTCCGGCTCGGTAATTGGACATATGGGTCCAGCCGCTCTGCAGCACATGGGATCTTCCCAGGCCAGGAATCAGACTGGCGCCTGTTGCACTGCAAGGCAGTGTCCTTACCCACTGGACCACTGGGGAAGCCCCCAGGGCTTACATTTTTATATGATAACTTCAAGTATACAGAGATCAATTTGTACGTTTAGAGGTAGCACAGGTGGCTTTTTTGTTGGGTTTGGTTTGTTTTGCCTAAATTAAGTGTTTCACCACATACCGTTATGGAAAGGAAATTTATCCCCTCCTTTGTCTTAAAATAAGAGATTCCACCACCACGTAACAAGTAAATTAGGCATAATTCAACTGGATTTTTAAAGATTTTGTATTTTGCAATTCTCGCCTTCAGTTGAAAACCAAAATTGATTCCAACTTACAAGCTAGCACAGGGAAGACACGATTTTCCCTCTGGACTATTTCTGTGTGACCCACAGCCCTGTGCTGTATGAAGGGCTATGTTTCATAACTTCCCTGATGACAACTGAGGAGGAGAGGCTAGGTTTGGAGTGGAGAGAGTGGACCGGACTGTCAGCATAGGACCCTACAGGGACAATTCAGATTTGACTTTATCCTCGTAACAGAAGACTGTGGGGCACTTTTATAGGAGCAACTGTGCCCTCCTGGCTGCTGGGTCACAGCTTGGTTTCCATCATCCATGGGGGTCTCTGAAGGACTCCGTGGTTCCCAGCAGTTGTCTTACTCCCTGTCCTGTTGTGGGGAACAGAACAGCAGGGACCACTTACGGGCAGAGACCTGCTTGAGAAAATGATCTGTTTGAAGTGTGTTAGCCTCCCCTCTGAGCCTTGGTGAGCATTGCCTAAACCCTGAACAAGAGTGAAACCCCTGTTCCCATCTGTGAGAGTAAAACTCAGTGCATCTGAAGGTCCTTAGTTACTTTACAAACAAGTTAAGCTTTTTAATTCTGAACTTTCAGAGTTTCCCCGAAGGAGTGCAGTTTAAGTGCAGTTTCAGGTTATTGCTGTTTTGTTAGATCCATGGATCTTTCCTTTAGGGTAAAATTACATTTGAAAGCTATGGTACAAATACAAGCAATGCATGTGTTTATTTTCCTGATTGTGCAGAATGGGGTGATCGGAGAGGAGATGGCTCAGGTCACAGCACAAATGCCCCATCTCCAGATGTGTTTCCCTCTTTCTTTCCATCATCATAGACTTCCCACATGGAGCCCATCACTGTTTTTCAAGATCTTCAACAAAGTGCAAAACACCCCTAGGAAGTATTACGCCTGCCTGTTTAATTTTTGTAGTGATAGTATGGGTTAAGATTTAAAAAACAGAGTGACACCAGGCTTGAGGAGGTGAGTGGGGAGCCCATGGCTGGTCTTTTTGGTTCACCTTGTCTCCTGTAATGAAGCCTCCTGGGGGGAGGGGGTATATCAGCACAGTTGCATAGGAAATGAACAGAGTTGATGTAGACTGCGAAAGACACACAGATATTAAATTACAGCCAGATTTTCCCTCTGGACTTTTTCTGGGTGACCCACAGCCCTGTGCTGGATGAAGGGCTATGTTTCATAACTTCCCTGATGACAACTGAGGAGGAGAGGCTAGGTTTGGAGTGGAGAGAGTGGACCGGACTGTCAGCATAGGACCCTACAGGGACAATTCAGATTTGACTTTATCCTCGTAACAGAAGACTGTGGGGCACTTTTATAGGAGCAACTGTGCCCTCCTGGCTGCTGGGTCACAGCTTGGTTTCCATCATCCATGGGGGTCTCTGAAGGACTCCGTGGTTCCCAGCAGTTGTCTGACTCCCTGTCCTGTTGTGGGGAACAGAACAGCAGGGACCACTTACGGGCAGAGACCTGCTTGAGAAAATGATCTGTTTGAAGTGTGTTAGCCTCCCCTCTGAGCCTTGGTGAGCATTGCCTAAACCCTGAACAAGAGTGAAACCCCTGTTCCCATCTGTGAGAGTAAAACTCAGTGCATCTGAAGGTCCTTAGTTACTTTACAAACAAGTTAAGCTTTTTAATTCTGAACTTTCAGAGTTTCCCTGAAGGAGTGCAGTTTAAGTGCAGTTTCAGGTTATTGCTGTTTTGTTAGATCCATGGATCTTTCCTTTAGGGTAAAATTACATTTGAAAGCTATGGTACAAATACAAGCAATGCATGTGTTTATTTTCCTGATTGTGCAGAATGGGGTGATCGGAGAGGAGATGGCTCAGGTCACAGCACAAATGCCCCATCTCCAGATGTGTTTCCCTCTTTCTTTCCATCATCATAGACTTCCCACATGGAGCCCATCACTGTTTTTCAAGATCTTCAACAAAGTGCAAAACACCCCTAGGAAGTATTACGCCTGCCTGTTTAATTTTTGTAGTGATAGTATGGGTTAAGATTTAAAAAACAGAGTGACACCAGGCTTGAGGAGGTGAGTGGGGAGCCCATGGCTGGTCTTTTTGGTTCACCTTGTCTCCTGTAATGAAGCCTCCTGGGGGGAGGGGGTATATCAGCACAGTTGCATAGGAAATGAACAGAGTTGATGTAGACTGCGAAAGACACACAGATATTAAATTACAGCCAGATTTCAACTCAGAAGGGTTTGATCGCTGAGGACAGAAGGTGACACTGGCAAATAGAGATGGGTCCTCAAAGAACCGATTTGCTAAGAATTCCACGTACAGATTTCCTTCTCCTTAACATTAAGGATATAAAACACAGTACATGTACTTTGCAATAGATAGCTCAACTACAGTACTGAACAGGCTTCCCAGGTGGCACTGGTGGTAAAGAACCTGAATGCCAGCACAGGAGACAGGAGACGTCCAGTATTCTTGCCTGGACAATCCCATGGACAAAAGAGCCTGGAGGGGCCTGGAGGGCTACTAGAGTCCATAGGGTCGCAAAGAGTCAGAAATGAGAAGTGACTTAGCATGCACATGGTACTGAGCAGGTAGATTCAGCCTAAAACAGAAGGACTGTGACTCAAGCAGTATGGCTGTGTTGGGTCCCTTGATTGGCTTGCTACAGGTTATGTCAGGACAGTGTGCTAAATTGTTTCAGTCATGTTCCACTCATTGAGACCCGTGAACTGCAGCCCTCCAGGCTTCTCTGTCCATGGGATTCTCCAGGCAAGAATACTGGTGTGTGTTCCTGTACCCTCCTCCAGGGGATCTTCCCAACCCAGGGATTGAACATACATCTCTTAGGTCTCCTGCATTGGCAGATGGGCTCTTTACCATTAGTGCCACCTGGGAAGCCCATGGTGGGGAAAAACCAGAAATAATTATTAAACAAATTAAAAATGGCCTTGGCTTTTGAGGAGAGTGGATGTCAGAAGACTGGCAAACTTTACATAATGTGTGTGTATCATGAGGATTTCCCACATGACACCAGGCTCACTGTTTTTCAAGATCTTCAACAAAGTGCAAAACACCCTAGGAAGTATTACGCCTGCCTGTTTAATTTTTGTAGTGATAGTATGGGTTAAGATTTAAAAAACAGAGTGACACCAGGCTTGAGGAGGTGAGTGGGGAGCCCATGGCTGGTCTTTTTGGTTCACCTTGTCTCCTGTAATGAAGCCTCCTGGGGGGAGGGGGTATATCAGCACAGTTGCATAGGAAATGAACAGAGTTGATGTAGACTGCGAAAGACACACAGATATTAAATTACAGCCAGATTTCAACTCAGAAGGGTTTGATCGCTGAGGACAGAAGGTGACACTGGCAAATAGAGATGGGTCCTCAAAGAACCGATTTGCTAAGAATTCCACGTACAGATTTCCTTCTCCTTAACATTAAGGATATAAAACACAGTACATGTACTTTGCAATAGATAGCTCAACTACAGTACTGAACAGGCTTCCCAGGTGGCACTGGTGGTAAAGAACCTGAATGCCAGCACAGGAGACAGGAGACGTCCAGTATTCTTGCCTGGACAATCCCATGGACAAAAGAGCCTGGAGGGGCCTGGAGGGCTACTAGAGTCCATAGGGTCGCAAAGAGTCAGAAATGAGAAGTGACTTAGCATGCACATGGTACTGAGCAGGTAGATTCAGCCTAAAACAGAAGGACTGTGACTCAAGCAGTATGGCTGTGTTGGGTCCCTTGATTGGCTTGCTACAGGTTATGTCAGGACAGTGTGCTAAATTGTTTCAGTCATGTTCCACTCATTGAGACCCCGTGGACTGCAGCCCTCCAGGCTTCTCTGTCCATGGGATTCTCCAGGCAAGAATACTGGTGTGTGTTCCTGTACCCTCCTCCAGGGGATCTTCCCAACCCAGGGATTGAACATACATCTCTTAGGTCTCCTGCATTGGCAGATGGGCTCTTTACCATTAGTGCCACCTGGGAAGCCCATGGTGGGAATAACCAGAAATAATTATTAAACAAATTAAAAATGGCCTTGGCTTTTGAGGAGAGTGGATGTCAGAAGACTGGCAAACTTTACATAATGTGTGTGTATCATGAGGAAATTTATTCTAAGGTAGACAGAAAGCAATAATTACTTGCTGTGAATTTTTAAATGTGCATTTCTAATCGAACGTTTACAGTGAAATGTCAGTAGGGAAACACATTTAAGAAAAAATTTTATTTAAAAAAATGTCTTCTAATAATAAGTTTAAAAAAAGAAACGTTTTGCCCATTAGCCCTAAAGAGAGCTTCAAATATAATAGCTACCAAAACATACTTATTTTTTAAAATTTTTGACTATTCTGGGTTATACTTATTTTTATAATATACCTATAATAAAATAAATTCCCCAAGTTATATATACAGGCTTATTGTTTCACAGTTGTTAATGATCCCATATTTTGTCCATTAAGGAATTTAGAAAGAAAATTAAAATATAATTGGTACAAACTGTAAGTTATAAAAATCTTAAGGGAAAACAACTTTTCCTCATTATAATAATTCTTTGTCAAAAAGATATCATTGTTTAGGGGATGAGGAAGGGAAGGATAGGGAGTTTGGGACTATCAGATGCAAATTTTATAGACACTATATAAAGTCCTATAATAAACTCCTATTGTGTAGCACAGGAAACTATATTCAGTATCCTGTAATAAACCATAATAGGAAAGAATATTAAAAAATATACAGTTACATAAGTGAGTCACTTTGCTGCTCATCTCAGAAATTAACACAAATTGTAAGTCAACTATATCTCAATAGGTTAAAAATAGATCACGGCTTCCTAGGTGGTGCTAATACAGTGTGCTAAATTGTTTCAGTCATGTTCCACTCATTGAGACCCCGTGGACTGCAGCCCTCCAGGCTTCTCTGTCCATGGGATTCTCCAGGCAAGAATACTGGTGTGTGTTCCTGTACCCTCCTCCAGGGGATCTTCCCAACCCAGGGATTGAACATACATCTCTTAGGTCTCCTGCATTGGCAGATGGGCTCTTTACCATTAGTGCCACCTGGGAAGCCCATGGTGGGAATAACCAGAAATAATTATTAAACAAATTAAAAATGGCCTTGGCTTTTGAGGAGAGTGGATGTCAGAAGACTGGCAAACTTTACATAATGTGTGTGTATCATGAGGAAATTTATTCTAAGGTAGACAGAAAGCAATAATTACTTGCTGTGAATTTTTAAATGTGCATTTCTAATCGAACGTTTACAGTGAAATGTCAGTAGGGAAACACATTTAAGAAAAAATTTTATTTAAAAAAATGTCTTCTAATAATAAGTTTAAAAAAAGAAACGTTTTGCCCATTAGCCCTAAAGAGAGCTTCAAATATAATAGCTACCAAAACATACTTATTTTTTAAAATTTTTGACTATTCTGGGTTATACTTATTTTTATAATATACCTATAATAAAATAAATTCCCCAAGTTATATATACAGGCTTATTGTTTCACAGTTGTTAATGATCCCATATTTTGTCCATTAAGGAATTTAGAAAGAAAATTAAAATATAATTGGTACAAACTGTAAGTTATAAAAATCTTAAGGGAAAACAACTTTTCCTCATTATAATAATTCTTTGTCAAAAAGATATCATTGTTTAGGGGATGAGGAAGGGAAGGATAGGGAGTTTGGGACTATCAGATGCAAATTTTATAGACACTATATAAAGTCCTATAATAAACTCCTATTGTGTAGCACAGGAAACTATATTCAGTATCCTGTAATAAACCATAATAGGAAAGAATATTAAAAAATATACAGTTACATAAGTGAGTCACTTTGCTGCTCATCTCAGAAATTAACACAAATTGTAAGTCAACTATATCTCAATAGGTTAAAAAAAAATAGATCACGGGGCTTCCTAGGTGGTGCTAATGATAGAGAACCCACTTGCCAATGCAGGAGACAGAAGAGCCTTGGGTTCGATCCTTGGGTCAGGAAGATCCCTTGGAGAAGGGCACAGCAGCCCACTCCAGTATTCTTGCCTGGAAAATCCCAGGGTCAGAGAAGCCTGGAGGACTATCATCCACGGGGTCTCAAAGAGTCAAACACAACTGAAGCAACTTAGCATGCACTCACAGCTTTTTAAATGTTTAAATATGTTAGGTACTGGGTACTACCAAATATTTTTGAAGGCTCTGATCTTTTTAACTGGAGCGAAACAAAACAAGCCAACATAAGGATTAACTGACATTACTTATTTTAAACAGGGCAGGAGGTTTAGGTCATAGAGGACCTTACGTGATGAAAACAATAATGTGGAAGTGTCACAGATACCATATTCCTCTACATAGTCAACATTATTCAAGCCCTACTCTGGGCTGGGCACCTGTGAACTGCTGGTAGTCAGGCCATCCATTCAGTCACCTTATAACTTAGTGATAGAAGCATCTGAGAATACAAGGAATTCAAAATACAGAAATGATTGGATGCTGATAAAAATGTTGTAATGTGATTGAGGATAGAGAATCACATAGAAAGCCATGTTAAACCTCAGAGTATGCTTTCTTGAGAAGAAAGTCAATCCTAAATGAGGGCTAGATTTTCAGTTTGGCCAAGAGATGGGAAAAATATTTCCAGTCAGAGTCAAAATACGTGTGCAGGTCAGAAGGTGAGAAAAGTCATCACTGGAACAGAGTGGCTTGAGACAGGATAACTTTTGTAGCAAGTAAGTATACCTGTAAGTAAAGCAGATGTTCGGTTGGTAATGACAATAACCATTAAATAAAAGGAATTGTTACTACAGGTGGAAGAGTAATATTGTTGTGGAAAATGGAGAAAAATTAGGAAAATTCAGCATGCAAGTTATGCTCACATGCCCTAACCATGAATATGACCAACTCTCTACTGTGTAATTAGATGAGAAAGGCAGTCATATCTCTGCATTTTATTGTATCCTGTAATAAACCATAATAGGAAAGAAAAAAACGAAAGAACTTTGCTGCTCATCTCAGAAATTAACACAAATTGTAAGTCAACTATATCTCAATAGGTTAAAAAATAGATCACGGGCTTCCTAGGTGGTGCTAATGATAGAGAACCCACTTGCCAATGCAGGAGACAGAAGAGCCTTGGGTTCGATCCTTGGGTCAGGAAGATCCCTTGGAGAAGGGCACAGCAGCCCACTCCAGTATTCTTGCCTGGAAAATCCCAGGGTCAGAGAAGCCTGGAGGACTATCATCCACGGGGTCTCAAAGAGTCAAACACAACTGAAGCAACTTAGCATGCACTCACAGCTTTTTAAATGTTTAAATATGTTAGGTACTGGGTACTACCAAATATTTTTGAAGGCTCTGATCTTTTTAACTGGAGCGAAACAAAACAAGCCAACATAAGGATTAACTGACATTACTTATTTTAAACAGGGCAGGAGGTTTAGGTCATAGAGGACCTTACGTGATGAAAACAATAATGTGGAAGTGTCACAGATACCATATTCCTCTACATAGTCAACATTATTCAAGCCCTACTCTGGGCTGGGCACCTGTGAACTGCTGGTAGTCAGGCCATCCATTCAGTCACCTTATAACTTAGTGATAGAAGCATCTGAGAATACAAGGAATTCAAAATACAGAAATGATTGGATGCTGATAAAAATGTTGTAATGTGATTGAGGATAGAGAATCACATAGAAAGCCATGCTAAACCTCAGAGTATGCTTTCTTGAGAAGAAAGTCAATCCTAAATGAGGGCTAGATTTTCAGTTTGGCCAAGAGATGGGAAAAATATTTCCAGTCAGAGTCAAAATACGTGTGCAGGTCAGAAGGTGAGAAAAGTCATCACTGGAACAGAGTGGCTTGAGACAGGATAACTTTTGTAGCAAGTAAGTATACCTGTAAGTAAAGCAGATGTTCGGTTGGTAATGACAATAACCATTAAATAAAAGGAATTGTTACTACAGGTGGAAGAGTAATATTGTTGTGGAAAATGGAGAAAAATTAGGAAAATTCAGCATGCAAGTTATGCTCACATGCCCTAACCATGAATATGACCAACTCTCTACTGTGTAATTAGATGAGAAAGGCAGTCATATCTCTGCATTTTTATTAATGGATTATTAAAATTTAAAATGAGAAGGCAAATACTTTGAAAATATGTTGACTTACTAATTTTCTAAAAAACATTAAAGCTAACTTAATATTTATGGGTTTTCCAACATAATTTTAAAAGTTAGCAGATCTAAGAATAATTCCATGATGAATTTAGAGTCCTGGAATAGTTCATTTTACTCTGTTTTGATAAGTCATTATCATTGAGTTAAGCTTCTTTATTGAGAACATATATAATTGAATTTTAAGAGGTCAATTTTTTTAATAAAATGTGTCTGGGCATTTTCCTTCATTATTCAGTGTGATTCTATTAACCTCGAGGTTGATCCTTTGGAAGATGAACAAAATTGTAATTGACATCATCTATCTGTATTCAAATAGACTGCAACCCCTATCCTCAGATCTTGCTTATCAAAGGGAAATTTAAAATGTTTAGCTGAGTGAGAATGAGATTAAAAATTGTGTATTTCATTCTTTGAATGGCATTTTTAGCTCTTTGTGGGACAGTATATAAAGGTTGTTGATTAATTGAAAACAAACCTAGTTGACCATTAAGACTGGGTAAAGTTTGTCTTTTGCTGGTGAGCATTATTTGGGATGAGTGTCACATAAAATAAAATCAACGGTTGATAATCATTTCTGATATTCTGTTATTTTAATTATTCAGAAAATCTTTCAACTTTGGGTCAAAAATAAATTCATTCCTTTCAAAAGCTCTTAATGTGTGCTTAGGTAATTGACTCCTAGAAACATGTTCTTTTCCATTCAGCAAAGTCAGATGGCTAGATAATAGATAATATACAATAAATATACAAATAATAAAATGTGCAAGGAGGTATGTTAATTAAGGTTATTCAAAGAAAGAAACATACTATTTCTTTCTCTCAAAGCCAGATCAAGGGATAAATCTGAGACAGAAAGAAATATTTAATGGTGTGTGAAATTTTCTATACCAGAGTAATGCATAAATTCAAGAAAACAAATATTTTAATTAGTCCATAAAGCACAACAATATGTAAAAGCTGTGAATAAAGAGAAAATATGGATGGTTAAGAGAAACAGGAGACAGACTGTCAAGGTTGAAATGATAGCTGTTTCTCTTAGTTGTATGACAGCAGCCAAGACTTTTAGTTTTTCAGCCTGTACATTTGCTTATCTGAAAAATGGAGAAAACTACCATCAGCCTCGTCAGTTTTGTCCAGGGAATTAAGTGAGTTTTCACATAACACAATGCCCCAAAACATTGCTTGGCACATAGAATACACAATACATATGCTTTTATTTTATGTGTGCCCTGCTGTTCTGTGTTGGTAGTCAAGACCTCTCAAGTACTTAGGTGACATTTAAAAATTAATAGATGGGGGCTTCCCTGGCAATCCAGTGGGTAAGGACACCGCCTTGCAGTGCAAGGGGCGCCGGTTCAATCCCTGGCCTGGGAAGATCCCATGTGCCATGGAGTGGCTGGACTGATGTGTCCAATCACCGAGCCAGAGCTCTGGATCACACGCGCCCAGAGCTGGTGCTCTGCGACAACAGAGACCACTGCAATGGGAGGCCCACACAGGCCAAAGAACAAAGATGGATGAAAATAGATAAATGAAAGACCAATAGAAGTGGCCTACTCCCTCCCCTCCCCAACCTTCCCCCCCAATTAATAAATGGGACATGTGTATGTCTGTATAACTGAATTGCTTTGCTGTTATACATACATGTATATACATATGTGTGTGTGTGTGTATTCTTTTTTAGATTCTTTTTCATTATCCCTCATTACAAGATAGCGAGTATAGTTCCTTGTGAAATACAGTAGGTCCTTATTGATGATCTGTTTTATAGGTAGTCATGTATATATTTTAAAGATTTATTTATTTTATTATTTATTTTGGGGTGGGGGTTGGGTTGGGGAGGGAGGGGAGTGGGCGGGCCACTTCTATTGGTCTTTCATTTCTCTATTTTCATCTGTCTTTGTTCTTTGGCTCCTGTGGGCCTCCCATCGCGGTGGCGTCTGTCGCTGCAGAGTGCTGGCTCTGGGCGCATGCGCTCCAGAGCTCCGGCTCGGTAATTGGACACATTAGTCCAGCTGCTCCGCGGCACGTGGGATCTTCCCAGGCCAGGGATCAAACTGGCGCCCCTTGCACTGCAAGGCAGTGTCCTTACCCACTGGACCACCAGGGGAAGCCCCATGTATATATTTTAATCCCAGACGTCTTCCTCTCTGCTTTGGTAAGCATAAATTTGTTTTCTATATCTGTGATGCTATTTCTGTTTTGTAAATAAGTCAATTTGTATCATTTTCTTGATTCTACATATAAGCAATATTATATGATATCTGTCTTTCTCTGTATCTTTTACATACTAAGCTAATCTCTGAGTTCATCCATTTTGCTCCAATGGCTTTATTTCATATTTTAGTGGCTGGGTAATATTCCATTGTGTTTGTATGTATATACACATACATTCATATATATTACGTCTTCATGCATTCGTCAGTGAACTTTATGTTGTGTCTATGACTTGCCTGTTGTAATTAGTGCTTCAGTGAACATTGAAGATTCATATATTTTTTCAAATTGTGGTTTTCGCTGGATATATGCCCACTAGTAGGATTTCAGGAGCATATGGTAGCTCATCTGTCATGTTATAAGGAACATCCATATATGGCTCAGTGGTGAGGAATTTTCCTGCCAATGCAGGAGGTGCAGGTTCAATCCCTGGGTCAAGAAGATCCCCTGGAGTGGAGGATGGCTATCTACTCTAGTATTCTTGCCTGGAGAATCCCATGGACAGAAGAATCCCATGAGACTATGGGGTCTCCAGGAGTCAGACAAGACTGAGCAACTCATTATGCCCACAAGCATGCTGCTCTCCATAATGGCTGCAACAGCTTACATCCCCACTAACAGTGTGAGAGGGCTCCCTTTTCTCCATACCTCTCCAGCATTTATTGTTTGTAGACTTTTTGTTGATGGCCATTCTGACCAGTGTGAGGTGATACCGCATTATAGTTTTGATTTGCATTTCTCTCATACTTAGCAATGTTGAGCATCTTTTCCTGAGCCTTGTCTTCTTTGAAGAAATATCTATTTAAATCTTCTGGGTATTTTTTGATTAGGTTTTTCTATTGAGCTATTTGAATATTTTGGAAATTAATCCCTTGTTGGTCACATCATTTACAAATATTTACAAATATTTTTGCATTCCATAAATTTTATTTTTATTTTGTTTATTGTTTCCTTTTGTCATTCATTTATTTTCCTATTGACTTATGGTCTTATTGTATTCTCTTAATTATGCACGCTTAATATTTTGTTTTACTGACATTTTCTAGATTCTTGAGATGGAAGGTTAGATATTTACTTCTTTAATATACTTATTGTTAATAAATCTCCTCCTAGAAAACCTCTCATACTGATTTAACTTTATATGCAATATTATATGATATCTGTCTTTCTCTGTATCTTTTACATACTAAGCTAATCTCTGAGTTCATCCATTTTGCTCCAATGGCTTTATTTCATATTTTAGTGGCTGGGTAATATTCCATTGTGTTTGTATGTATATACACATACATTCATATATATTACGTCTTCATGCATTCGTCAGTGAACTTTATGTTGTGTCTATGACTTGCCTGTTGTAATTAGTGCTTCAGTGAACATTGAAGATTCATATATTTTTTCAAATTGTGGTTTTCGCTGGATATATGCCCACTAGTAGGATTTCAGGAGCATATGGTAGCTCATCTGTCATGTTATAAGGAACATCCATATATGGCTCAGTGGTGAGGAATTTTCCTGCCAATGCAGGAGGTGCAGGTTCAATCCCTGGGTCAAGAAGATCCCCTGGAGTGGAGGATGGCTATCTACTCTAGTATTCTTGCCTGGAGAATCCCATGGACAGAAGAATCCCATGAGACTATGGGGTCTCCAGGAGTCAGACAAGACTGAGCAACTCATTATGCCCACAAGCATGCTGCTCTCCATAATGGCTGCAACAGCTTACATCCCCACTAACAGTGTGAGAGGGCTCCCTTTTCTCCATACCTCTCCAGCATTTATTGTTTGTAGACTTTTTGTTGATGGCCATTCTGACCAGTGTGAGGTGATACCGCATTATAGTTTTGATTTGCATTTCTCTCATACTTAGCAATGTTGAGCATCTTTTCCTGAGCCTTGTCTTCTTTGAAGAAATATCTATTTAAATCTTCTGGGTATTTTTTGATTAGGTTTTTTTTCTATTGAGCTATTTGAATATTTTGGAAATTAATCCCTTGTTGGTCACATCATTTACAAATATTTACAAATATTTTTGCATTCCATAAATTTTATTTTTATTTTGTTTATTGTTTCCTTTTGTCATTCATTTATTTTCCTATTGACTTATGGTCTTATTGTATTCTCTTAATTATGCACGCTTAATATTTTGTTTTACTGACATTTTTCTAGATTCTTGAGATGGAAGGTTAGATATTTACTTCTTTAATATACTTATTGTTAATAAATCTCCTCCTGAGCATTAATTTACTTTCATCCTCTCATACTGACACTTTGAAATTTCTTTCTGATTAATTATTTTTCTAAGTTTCAGTTTGAATTTTTAATAAGACTTATTTAGAAATATATTACTTAATTTCCAATCTGTGGGTGAACTTCCCCCTTATCTGTTTAATCCACCTTAGTCTAAAACCATGGTCTGAATGTTGTCAGTACATTGACATTTATTGAGGAGTGCTTTAAGGATCTGCATATAGAAAGTATTAGTAAATGTTCTGAAAGCATTTGGAAATAATTCAAGTTCTATAATTACTAGGTTTGGTATGTATCATACATACATGTATGCATATGTGTATATATATGCCATATCACATCATATCAACAAGGTTGTTAGTAGTGCTGTTCAGAAATATATAGGCCACAGATTTTTTTCTATTTGCTCTATCAGTTCTGTGGTATTTGTGTTAAAATTTGCAACTGCAATTGTGGAATTGCCTCCTTCTGGTGGTGTCAGTATTTACTGAAATATCTATGGATTTTCAGAATATGTCGTTGTTGTTCAGTCACTCAGTTGTATGTGACTCTTTGCAACTCCATGGACTACAGCACACCAGGCTTCCCTGTCCTTCAGCATCTCCTGGAGCTTGCTCAGGCTCATGTCCATTGAGTCAGTGATGCCATCCAAACATCTCATCCTCTTATGTCCCCTTCTCCTTCTGCCCTCCATCTTTCCCAGCATCAGGGTCTTTTCCAATAAGTCATCTCTTTGCATCAGGTGGCCAGAGTATCAGAGCTTCAGCATCAGTCCTTCCAGTGAACATTCAGGGTTGACTGCCTTTAGGATTGATTGGTTTGATCTCCTAGCAGTCCAAGGAACTCTCAAGAGTCTTCTCCAGTACCACTCTTTGAAAGCATAAATTCTTCATCATTCAACCTTCTTCATGGTCCAGCTCACACATCCATACATGACTGCTGGGGAAACCATAGCTTTACCTCTGTGGATCTTTGTCAGAAAAGAGGTGTCTCTGCTTTTTAATACGGTGTTAGTATTTACTTTATAGATGTTCATACTACCCAACAACATTTCCCCTCTGATAGGACACTGACTGCAATGTCTCCCCAGGAGGTGACGACCCTGGAATCTCACCTTCCCCTGCGAGCCAGGCTCCCCGATCCCCCAGACCTCCCCTTCTGTTTGCAGAGCCCATACGGCTGAGATGAGTTTCCATATAGACTTTTGTCATTTCCTCCTCACGACGCTCCCTTTTCAAGTACTTCATATCCCCCAATCCCAGCTGTACTAGAGCCTTTACACCTCTGGTCTCTGTCACCTTCACCTGGTGAGAGAGCTGCCTTCCACCCTGACTGTGCCCCTCAGCTCAGATACCACCTCAAGAGCAGGGTCTGTGGCTCACCCAGCCCTCCCTCCATGTTTGCAGCCCAGCAGTTACCATGCATATTTGTCCTGGTTTCATAGTTACTCACTTCAGGAGGCTGCGTCTGATGCTGGCTGCTTCACTGTGGCCAGAAACAGAAGAGGCGTGGTTCCTGTTCACTGAGTCTATATGTAAATGTTTTCTCTTAGAACTGTCTAAATCCATGGCTTAAGAAGTGAAAAACCAAGATCCAGAGATTATTTTGTTCCAGTCCAGGTATCTTTCATCTCCTATACCACCTATTGTCCCCCAACAGCACTTCACAGTTTCAGGCAGCCTTGCCGTAATTGTTACTTTTTATAGCAACTCTCAGAGAAAACAGGTGCTTATCTTTCTTGGAGGTGGTGTTTCTTCTCCCAAACCTGGAAAACTATTCCCTGGAAATTTAAACAGTAATCCTTGTAAGTGCTGAATGTGAGTGCTGAAAAGAGTCTCTAAGTTCTTAACCATAATTGTTCTTGGTCAGAAGTCCCCAACCACATTCTTGCTGAGAATATGCCATTATGTTCATTATCCTGATGGAGTTCACCAAACACGCCTTGCTCCACACATCCCACCTCAGTTTCTCCAGGTTCCGCATAGTCAGTTGTCATAAAGGAAGCCCTTATTTGCAGACATACTTGAAATAAAATAGATTCATTTTTATTTCCAAGTCAATAATTTCATTTTGTAATTTGTAAGGCTTCTATCCAGCATAAGACTGAGACCCTTGGTAATTTCATGAAAAATGCCCATTTTCACTTAATTTCTGTTATTTTAGGAATTTTCATAATGATTTTGCACCTGCCACTAGGTGATAGGTTACTTACTTTAAGGCAAAAAAATCAATTCTTCCTCATCCTCATCTACTATATAGTTGATTCAGATGCTAGGTATATATCATTGATTTGTACAGTGTACACTGGGGTCTACACAAAGGATATCTTAATTTTGAGGTGAACAGAGGATTTTAAATAACTAGTATTTTCATGAACAGAGAAGCTGGAAAATAAGGGCAACCACACAGAGGTTCTGAAAAAGACAAAATTACTGTCATAAATTATTTTATAATAGTCTAAACCAAATGTTTGGAAACTCTGGTGTTTGTGATATTGGAAAATGATTTTCTTTTATACATACCTTGAAGATGATTCATGTACTTCACAGAGAATCTGTCCATTTGCCAACAAGTCTCAGGTAACAAGTCAAGAAAACAGGGACCAAAAGAAAAGATTTAAAAGACCAGAACGGAGACTCTTGGCATCCTGCTGAACTGCAGTATTCTTTTCCTTCCACCCATGATTCAAATGGACATCAGGTTTAGATGTAGAATGGTATATAGAATGGTATGAATTATGTTTTAAGCACTTTAACACTGGAAGACACTGTGAAAAGTTGGGCTTAGGGATTGTAGGAAACATGGTTTATGGGTTTTAAACACACAAGAGACTGTCATTGGCTGACTCAGGCACCCCTCTTTCCATCTAAAATTCCTGTATTGAAGCAGTAGCCTCTCCTAGTCACTGAACATTAGTCCCAGCCTTTAGGGAGATGCCTAGGTTAGGTGGGCCCAGGCCCCACATACCTGACAGCCTTGAAGCACTTACAGAGATTTGTCCAGAGGGAAAGCTGTGTGGAGACATGGCTAGATATGCAGGCCAAGGAGAGAAGACTGAGAAGCCTCCTCTCGACACTTTGACCCTAGCCCCCCTAGAAAAACAGTAGTTGTCATAAAGACCCTTATTTGCAGACATACTTGAAATAAAATAGATTCATTTTTATTTCCAAGTCAATAATTTCATTTTGTAATTTGTAAGGCTTCTATCCAGCATAAGACTGAGACCCTTGGTAATTTCATGAAAAATGCCCATTTTCACTTAATTTCTGTTATTTTAGGAATTTTCATAATGATTTTGCACCTGCCACTAGGTGATAGGTTACTTACTTTAAGGCAAAAAAATCAATTCTTCCTCATCCTCATCTACTATATAGTTGATTCAGATGCTAGGTATATATCATTGATTTGTACAGTGTACACTGGGGTCTACACAAAGGATATCTTAATTTTGAGGTGAACAGAGGATTTTAAATAACTAGTATTTTCATGAACAGAGAAGCTGGAAAATAAGGGCAACCACACAGAGGTTCTGAAAAAGACAAAATTACTGTCATAAATTATTTTATAATAGTCTAAACCAAATGTTTGGAAACTCTGGTGTTTGTGATATTGGAAAATGATTTTCTTTTATACATACCTTGAAGATGATTCATGTACTTCACAGAGAATCTGTCCATTTGCCAACAAGTCTCAGGTAACAAGTCAAGAAAACAGGGACCAAAAGAAAAGATTTAAAAGACCAGAACGGAGACTCTTGGCATCCTGCTGAACTGCAGTATTCTTTTCCTTCCACCCATGATTCAAATGGACATCAGGTTTAGATGTAGAATGGTATATAGAATGGTATGAATTATGTTTTAAGCACTTTAACACTGGAAGACACTGTGAAAAGTTGGGCTTAGGGATTGTAGGAAACATGGTTTATGGGTTTTAAACACACAAGAGACTGTCATTGGCTGACTCAGGCACCCCTCTTTCCATCTAAAATTCCTGTATTGAAGCAGTAGCCCTCTCCTAGTCACTGAACATTAGTCCCAGCCTTTAGGGAGATGCCTAGGTTAGGGTGGGCCCAGGCCCCACATACCTGACAGCCTTGAAGCACTTACAGAGATTTGTCCAGAGGGAAAGCTGTGTGGAGACATGGCTAGATATGCAGGCCAAGGAGAGAAGACTGGAGAAGCCTCCTCTCGACACTTTGACCCTAGCCAACATCCAGCCTCCAGATCCCAAGGAAATAACATTTCTGTTTTTAAGCCACATGGTCTGTGTGCATAGTCACAGTAGCCCTAACAGAGTAACACAGACTGTTAGGAGAAGGAAACTCTTTAATTGTAAAACCTTTCTGAATTTGATAATCATGCAATTCAGTGGGGTTCAAACCACTTTGAGATATGAATCAACATTCTTTGAGAGTATTTTTAGCAACTACCTCAAAATGGGGTCAGTGTTGATTGAACAGACTCAAAAGTGCAAATAATTTATTGGATAACTTGAAATAGATATTTAATATTCAGTTAAATATAAATAATATACATTAGCACATAGAATGCCATGTTCGTTTGAATCAGATAAATTCCTTTTTTTAAGATGTTTTTGGATATGGACCATTTTTAAAGTCTTTACTGAATCCGTCACAGTATTATTTCTGTTACTTATGGGTTTTTTTTTTTCTTTTCTGGCTGTGAGTCATGTGGGATCTTAGCTCCCTGACCAGGGATCAAACCCCCTTCATTTGAAGGTGGAATCTTAACCACTGGATCATGAGGAAAGTCCCATAAATTCTTTGAGGGAAAAAAAAAAATCTCTGATCATGTCATTCTTCTTTCAAGGACCTGAAGTGACCCCAGACACTGTGCCACGTGGCAGACTCTGCCGTGGGCCGCACCCTGCCCTGCTCTGCTCACCCCTCCATCTGATAACACATCCCTCCACCCTCAGGCTGGTCCCTGGACTCTTGCTATCCTTCTGGGTCAGCTGCAGGTACAACAACTTCCAGGTGCCTCCTCAGATGACCCTCTACCATTGGTAATTTATCCTTCCTTTAATCTCCTTCACCACGGTTCGTTATTTTTCTTAGGACCCATAAAATCTGCCCTCTGTCATGTTTGTTTCTCCACTTTCAGAGCCAATGTCTGTCTATAAACTTACCATCGATGTGCCAGTCAGTCTGTAAATATACCAGTCAGTATGTTTTTAGATCCTGAAGGTGGACGTATGGTTGTGATCCAGAGACAGACTGCTGTTTCCTCCTTAGAGTTAGAACTCCATTGCTTTTCCTTTCCCACTGTTTCCTGTGTCTGGGGTGGTGTGATGAGGTGTCATCCTGCATGCAGCTGAGTCCCTCCCATAGGTGAGAAATCCCCAGAACACAGATGTGGGAGCTATCCCGGGAGAGAGGTCCCTGTAAGGTCCCTGTAAGGCACCCCCTCTTCTCACAAAGGGAGAAAACATGTGTAAACATGTCTCCTGGGAGAGAGGTGGGGGGTCCTGGATTCTCACTCTCTGGATTGTAAATAAATGTCTCTTCAGGGCAGACAGAATGAGCACATGTCTGCAGTTCCACTCTCCAGACCGACCACAGGGCTCCAGATCTCATCCTCCATGAACCTCCTTTAGTGACCAGTGATGCAGCAGCCCCCAGGCTTAACCTTTGACCAAGGGCCAGGAAAGTGTGTTCAGAATGCTCTGATGACACAGAAATGTAACAGTGCTCACTCTCTGACACTTCTTTCCTATGATATCCAGTGTTTCCAGAGCCCCTGATTAGTGTAAGCCAGTTAGGGTAGATGTGAGCAGAAATAAAATAGAATTGTTTCATTTATTTGTATTAGCTGGTGCATAACAGGGCTAATTTCAATATACTCTTGAAAACAATTGTCATAATTCTAGTTGGTTTCTGTCTACAAGTAAACAAAAATGTCTAATTGGTAGAGCTTTCAGTGTTTTAAAAAAGTGATGCTATTTCCAACTTGACAAATAGATAATGATAACTCTAAAATATTCCATATCAAACAAGATGCTTTGGTTTGGGTTGCAAGATTTATATTATTTCCTACTGTTTCTGGTCAAATTTCCCATTCTGTTTCATGCCACGCATGTGGCCCATTTAATGAATACGAGACTTCAAAACTGCAGTTCAGTCTTGGGGACTATAAGCATACTGTATATTGTAAAACTTCTTTGAACTTATTTGAGAAAAATTCAAATAACACTGAACAGAGGAAATTTTAGGAACATCTGCCAAAATGGATATTCCGATCATCTGCCATGCATTTTAAGGAGGTTAGACTATGAATTTTCAGATGAAAGACTTTGCTCAGGGTCTTAGAAATATAAATAGGAAAAAAAAAAGTGAGAAAAGAGAAAGGAAAACCTTTGAGTTAATCCAGCTTCCAGTAGAGATGAAAAAGGTACCACAGAGTTGAAAGGCGAGTTTCTACCCCATGTGCTTTGGCAATTGCTCTTTAACTTGTTTTAGTAAAAGCACACTCATGTTTTGCCTCAGAGGAAACGGCCTTTGATGGCAGTTAGATGTCTCACAGTCATTTGTATACCTCTGACTTCAAAGTCGGCAAGAGGAAAACAAATCTATTTTCTAAATATTGTGTGATGAGCTGAATACACTGATTCCTTCCTTCCTTGGAGCGAGTGTCAAGTATGTCTGCCATGTGAACAGTGTGCCGGAGCTCAGATGTGGTGAAAGGAAAGCAGGCCGATGGTGAAAACAAGTGGATTCTGACAGGACGGAGCAGCAGTTCAGCGCAGGCCTCCCCAGGGGGAAGGGTGGTGGCTTGTAGCCATGGTCCTTCCCCGGGTGGGTGCCCAGAAGAATCCTGAGTGCCTGCAGAGACCTGGGTCGTGCTTCTCTTGAGAGAGCCAGTCTGAAAGCACTCAGGGAGAACCAGTGCTCCTGAAAAGCAGGAAGGGCAAACAGTGCATCATTCAACCAGCCAGTGCTGTTGTGTCTTAGGGAACGTGTGTGGACTTTAGATTCTGCCAAAACAGATCAATACTTAAGTTAAAAGAAGAAATCATCAAAATACCAAATAAATAAATACCTTTCAAATACTGGAGGAAGTGAGTTTTAGAACTTTTAGGAGGTGCCACATGGTTCCAACTACTACTATCTGTGTTATTTCACTTGGTGTAGGACTTGCTTCTCTTATCCCATCTCTGGAATCCTAGAGACAGGAGCAGTGAGAGATGGTCCACTTGAAACAGCAACCTCACTGCACTGAAAATGCCAAAACCCAAGTGGAAGGATTCAGTCTTGGGGACTATAAGCATACTGTATATTGTAAAACTTCTTTGAACTTATTTGAGAAAAATTCAAATAACACTGAACAGAGGAAATTTTAGGAACATCTGCCAAAATGGATATTCCGATCATCTGCCATGCATTTTAAGGAGGTTAGACTATGAATTTTCAGATGAAAGACTTTGCTCAGGGTCTTAGAAATATAAATAGGAAAAAAAAAAGTGAGAAAAGAGAAAGGAAAACCTTTGAGTTAATCCAGCTTCCAGTAGAGATGAAAAAGGTACCACAGAGTTGAAAGGCGAGTTTCTACCCCATGTGCTTTGGCAGTTGCTCTTTAACTTGTTTTAGTAAAAGCACACTCATGTTTTGCCTCAGAGGAAACGGCCTTTGATGGCAGTTAGATGTCTCACAGTCATTTGTATACCTCTGACTTCAAAGTCGGCAAGAGGAAAACAAATCTATTTTCTAAATATTGTGTGATGAGCTGAATACACTGATTCCTTCCTTCCTTGGAGCGAGTGTCAAGTATGTCTGCCATGTGAACAGTGTGCCGGAGCTCAGATGTGGTGAAAGGAAAGCAGGCCGATGGTGAAAACAAGTGGATTCTGACAGGACGGAGCAGCAGTTCAGCGCAGGCCTCCCCAGGGGGAAGGGTGGTGGCTTGTAGCCATGGTCCTTCCCCGGGTGGGTGCCCAGAAGAATCCTGAGTGCCTGCAGAGACCTGGGTCGTGCTTCTCTTGAGAGAGCCAGTCTGAAAGCACTCAGGGAGAACCAGTGCTCCTGAAAAGCAGGAAGGGCAAACAGTGCATCATTCAACCAGCCAGTGCTGTTGTGTCTTAGGGAACGTGTGTGGACTTTAGATTCTGCCAAAACAGATCAATACTTAAGTTAAAAGAAGAAATCATCAAAATACCAAATAAATAAATACCTTTCAAATACTGGAGGAAGTGAGTTTTAGAACTTTTTAGGGAGGTGCCACATGGTTCCAACTACTACTATCTGTGTTATTTCACTTGGTGTAGGACTTGCTTCTCTTATCCCATCTCTGGAATCCTAGAGACAGGAGCAGTGAGAGATGGTCCACTTGAAACAGCAACCTCACTGCACTGAAAATGCCAAAACCCAAGTGGAAGGATCTGTTCAAGTCCACGTGGATGTTTTGTGTTTGGAGGCCAGCATGTTGGGGAGCCCTGTAACCTGTGGGAATCCGGAACTAGGCCAGTGACGCTGCTCTGAACCCTGAAAAGACGAGTAGCCTGATTGGTTTTGAACACAGTAGCTGTGTGCCCACCCTGGTTCTGAATAGACGTTTGAATGAATTCATGTGATGCGTCAAGTGGGAGCGTCTCCTCTCCAGACAGCTCTCCTTGCCAGTTCCCATCCTCAGTCTTCTTACGAGTCTGACTCCCATCACTCTTGCCTCCTGCCTCCTGTTCAGTGACTGGTGTTAACAGACATGTTCTAGAACCAGATGCCAGACTCCTAAACCAGGTCAGTTCTCACGAGCACGTTTAGCAAATCAGTTCTCAAGGAAAACAATAGCCCTTCTCAGCAGGAGAGAGGCTTCCTCCCATCAGAACCAACATGTCGCTAACCTTTTCAGAAACCACAGACTCCTTTCTCAAGAACCATAAACTCTTCATTTTCTGCTTCAGGAAACAACAGCCTCTGGCTTCTTTTGTTTTCATTTTCTTTTAATTTTAAGAAGAGAACAACCAGAGACTCATTCATAACTGTCTCGCTGTCTTTCAAGAAACAACAGTGCCCTAAAAGGAGAACTAGAAAATCGAAATGCTTTTATCGTTAGCATCCTTGTTTTCTCTGGGGAACAGTTAAATGACCTGAGGGAGCATCTCCTCCAGTCTTACCTCAAAAAAGGGGGAAAGCCAGCCCCAAGATAACCACAGCTGAAGCCTTACAACAGTGTCTCCCATCTCTGCCGTCGGCAGAGTGCGTCCCAGAGCCTGCAGCCCAGTGCTCGGGTCCAGACATGCACACAGGTTCATAAAGTTGTGGAGGTGATCTCTGCCGCATTCCAGGTGAGTTGAGTTGAGCCCTTGCTGTCTGGGTCTGCTCACTAGTGATCCAGCAGCTGGTGGTCACACCACTGCTTCCCGCCGCATTCTCTTATCCCATCTCTGGAATCCTAGAGACAGGAGCAGTGAGAGATGGTCCACTTGAAACAGCAACCTCACTGCACTGAAAATGCCAAAACCCAAGTGGAAGGATCTGTTCAAGTCCACGTGGATGTTTTGTGTTTGGAGGCCAGCATGTTGGGGAGCCCTGTAACCTGTGGGAATCCGGAACTAGGCCAGTGACGCTGCTCTGAACCCTGAAAAGACGAGTAGCCTGATTGGTTTTGAACACAGTAGCTGTGTGCCCACCCTGGTTCTGAATAGACGTTTGAATGAATTCATGTGATGCGTCAAGTGGGAGCGTCTCCTCTCCAGACAGCTCTCCTTGCCAGTTCCCATCCTCAGTCTTCTTACGAGTCTGACTCCCATCACTCTTGCCTCCTGCCTCCTGTTCAGTGACTGGTGTTAACAGACATGTTCTAGAACCAGATGCCAGACTCCTAAACCAGGTCAGTTCTCACGAGCACGTTTAGCAAATCAGTTCTCAAGGAAAACAATAGCCCTTCTCAGCAGGAGAGAGGCTTCCTCCCATCAGAACCAACATGTCGCTAACCTTTTCAGAAACCACAGACTCCTTTCTCAAGAACCATAAACTCTTCATTTTCTGCTTCAGGAAACAACAGCCTCTGGCTTCTTTTGTTTTCATTTTCTTTTAATTTTAAGAAGAGAACAACCAGAGACTCATTCATAACTGTCTCGCTGTCTTTCAAGAAACAACAGTGCCCTAAAAGGAGAACTAGAAAATCGAAATGCTTTTATCGTTAGCATCCTTGTTTTCTCTGGGGAACAGTTAAATGACCTGAGGGAGCATCTCCTCCAGTCTTACCTCAAAAAAGGGGGAAAGCCAGCCCCAAGATAACCACAGCTGAAGCCTTACAACAGTGTCTCCCATCTCTGCCGTCGGCAGAGTGCGTCCCAGAGCCTGCAGCCCAGTGCTCGGGTCCAGACATGCACACAGGTTCATAAAGTTGTGGAGGTGATCTCTGCCGCATTCCAGGTGAGTTGAGTTGAGCCCTTGCTGTCTGGGTCTGCTCACTAGTGATCCAGCAGCTGGTGGTCACACCACTGCTTCCCTGCTCGTGTCCAGGGGGCTGGCTTTCTACAAGGACTGCAGAGCTGCGTCCCCCGAATGGGCTCAGCCTCAAGAGAAGACTCCCACACTCCTTTGTGATTGTTTCCATGGGAAGTTGCCTTCTGTTTCATCTGTCTCATTTTTCAAAACACACAAAGCTTTTAGAGGACCATTCATTTTAAATTAAAGATTCTTTATACTGAAAATAATGGGAGTTGATTATAATGTCTGATATGAAGAAATTATTGTCATTTTTAAGGCATGTTTGCAAAAAAATCTATGATGATATCACAAATTAGTTAAACAATACTAATGTATAGTATATACTGATGAGGATTATTTTTATATTATTTACTCAATACTTGATGGAGCATTGTTGTAACCAAAGTACTGAGAGATTAAAGTTGCACAAACAGATAAAATAGAGCCCTTCTTCTTCAATCAACTTGAAACCCAGCGGGAGGGAGTCAGAACTATGCTTGGAGGAGCATCCTTCCATCAGCCTGAGAGGAGGGGCAGGGCGCCTCAGAAAGGGCAGAAACTGCCAGCGCTGAGACTCCACAGGGAAAGCCAGCCTTGGGAAGTCTCCCCTGGGAAAACCAGCCAGAACCTGGGCACAACTGTAAATCTAAGGGGGTATGTCTTACTGCAGAGGTGTGATGCTTGTGAGTTATTGGAAGAGGAAATTAAACGGATTGAGCTCCTGGGAATGGCCCAGAACACGACTGCAGAACCGGACACCAGGCTGTTAGAAATGAACAACCTCACAACAGCCAACAGTTAACAGAACCCTCCTGCCATGGATCAGAGGTCAGACTCCCATCTGTTGCGGATGGAACCTTCCCCCAATCCCAGAACCTCGGGAAAAGATTGGAAAGAGGCCTTTAGAGGTGATCTACTTAAGTAAAATGAGGCCATGAGCATGCGGCCCTAATCCAGAAGGACTGGTGTCCTCTTGAGAAAAGCAGGTGACACCAGGATGTGTGGTCTCGGTAGAAAGGCCACGTGAGGACACAATGAGTCTACATGGCCCAGAGGGAGCGGAGGCCTCAGGAGAAGCCATCCTTCTGACACCTTGATCTGGAACGTCCAGCCTCCAGCACCAAGAGAAAATTAACTTCTGTGGCTTAAGTCCCTCTGTCTGTGGAAGTTTATGATAATGCTAGAAACAAACAGAACCATAGTCATGAAACATAGAAACATCAGAACATGTCAAAAACATAAGCATTGTCCAAACCACAACTATGACCAAGCATGGAATTTCACTGCCAGCAGTTAAGAAAATAGCAGGACACAGTAAAAGGCAGGAGACCTCTGGCAGATTTGAAAGGTTTTCCCCAATGGGGACATTTTTAAGGCATGTTTGCAAAAAAATCTATGATGATATCACAAATTAGTTAAACAATACTAATGTATAGTATATACTGATGAGGATTATTTTTATATTATTTACTCAATACTTGATGGAGCATTGTTGTAACCAAAGTACTGAGAGATTAAAGTTGCACAAACAGATAAAATAGAGCCCTTCTTCTTCAATCAACTTGAAACCCAGCGGGAGGGAGTCAGAACTATGCTTGGAGGAGCATCCTTCCATCAGCCTGAGAGGAGGGGCAGGGCGCCTCAGAAAGGGCAGAAACTGCCAGCGCTGAGACTCCACAGGGAAAGCCAGCCTTGGGAAGTCTCCCCTGGGAAAACCAGCCAGAACCTGGGCACAACTGTAAATCTAAGGGGGTATGTCTTACTGCAGAGGTGTGATGCTTGTGAGTTATTGGAAGAGGAAATTAAACGGATTGAGCTCCTGGGAATGGCCCAGAACACGACTGCAGAACCGGACACCAGGCTGTTAGAAATGAACAACCTCACAACAGCCAACAGTTAACAGAACCCTCCTGCCATGGATCAGAGGTCAGACTCCCATCTGTTGCGGATGGAACCTTCCCCCAATCCCAGAACCTCGGGAAAAGATTGGAAAGAGGCCTTTAGAGGTGATCTACTTAAGTAAAATGAGGCCATGAGCATGCGGCCCTAATCCAGAAGGACTGGTGTCCTCTTGAGAAAAGCAGGTGACACCAGGATGTGTGGTCTCGGTAGAAAGGCCACGTGAGGACACAATGAGTCTACATGGCCCAGAGGGAGCGGAGGCCTCAGGAGAAGCCATCCTTCTGACACCTTGATCTGGAACGTCCAGCCTCCAGCACCAAGAGAAAATTAACTTCTGTGGCTTAAGTCCCTCTGTCTGTGGAAGTTTATGATAATGCTAGAAACAAACAGAACCATAGTCATGAAACATAGAAACATCAGAACATGTCAAAAACATAAGCATTGTCCAAACCACAACTATGACCAAGCATGGAATTTCACTGCCAGCAGTTAAGAAAATAGCAGGACACAGTAAAAGGCAGGAGACCTCTGGCAGATTTGACAGGACCCCACTGTATCCTTCTCTACTCCCCAAGGCTCCTGCCGTGGCCTTTCCCCTCCCGAATGCCCACAGGCTCTCCTGGTGGGGGCTCCTGCTCCTGCCCTGCCTTGTGGCTGCTCCTCTGAGAAAAGCTGTTTATTACCAGGCAGCCCCCACACTGCCTGTGTGCTTTGGTCTGCTTGTCTGTGAATGTGTATGAGGGTGTCCCCCATCCTGTCTCCTCTCGCTGCTCCGTCTCACTGCAAGAGTATGCTTGTGTAACTCAAAGTAAACCTGCTATCTTAATGCATTTGTCCATCAAGGTAGCACTCAGGGAAACAGCCTGAGAAAACCTGAACCTTTGTGTTTATTTCAAAAACATTACTTAAATTTTTTTTTGGCATATTCATTTACTCATCTATACATTCCTTGCAAAACCACGTGTGAATATCTAAAGGCACCAGGCACAATTCATGATGCAAATTCAGTGAATAGACAAAACCACCTTTGTCCATGAGACCTTGCAGAAAGAAATGGAGGAAATGTGAAAACACCCCTGATGGTAGATATTTTGCGTATCAGAAAACATTGGTGATGCAGGTGGGCAGAGTCAGGGGCTGGAAGAGGGTGACCGTCTAAGGCCGAGGCAAGTCCAGAGGTGAGAAGGGGTTCTTTCAGTGACTGGTGGGGACTGTGGCTCGGCCAGACCACTCCAGTACTGGGGCAGAGCACCTGCTGGTTGCTCTTCCTGGAGATGTTTCCGTGGGTCCTTGTTACTTCCGGCTTCTGCTGCTTATAGAAAACTTAATTATTCTGCCAGAGTGATGTTCCTAGAGATGAGCAATCGCCTATTTCCCTTTGAAGATTAAGATGCAGATTTTAAATATTTCACAGGCACATCTAGTATGGATACTAACTTCAAAAAAGTATCTGGAGGTTACCTTTGAAATTTTAAAAAACTTTTGCTATTCTAGTTCACAAAGTTTAAAGAATAATTTAATTATGCTGGGAACTCTAGGTTTTAAAAGACAAATGCTAAACCCGACCAATGCCTAAGTGCAAGTAAGCAGATTCCAGGTGCAGCTTTGAAGACAAGTACCTTCATGTTCACATTTCTGCAAGGGGAAAAAAGAAAGCTGTGCCGTTCAGTCAGCATTTTTCCCTTTGTGATTGGACACCTACATGCCCCACTCCTCCTGCTCCTGCCCTGCCTTGTGGCTGCTCCTCTGAGAAAAGCTGTTTATTACCAGGCAGCCCCCACACTGCCTGTGTGCTTTGGTCTGCTTGTCTGTGAATGTGTATGAGGGTGTCCCCCATCCTGTCTCCTCTCGCTGCTCCGTCTCACTGCAAGAGTATGCTTGTGTAACTCAAAGTAAACCTGCTATCTTAATGCATTTGTCCATCAAGGTAGCACTCAGGGAAACAGCCTGAGAAAACCTGAACCTTTGTGTTTATTTCAAAAACATTACTTAAATTTTTTTTTGGCATATTCATTTACTCATCTATACATTCCTTGCAAAACCACGTGTGAATATCTAAAGGCACCAGGCACAATTCATGATGCAAATTCAGTGAATAGACAAAACCACCTTTGTCCATGAGACCTTGCAGAAAGAAATGGAGAGGAAATGTGAAAACACCCCTGATGGTAGATATTTTGCGTATCAGAAAACATTGGTGATGCAGGTGGGCAGAGTCAGGGGCTGGAAGAGGGTGACCGTCTAAGGCCGAGGCAAGTCCAGAGGTGAGAAGGGGTTCTTTCAGTGACTGGTGGGGACTGTGGCTCGGCCAGACCACTCCAGTACTGGGGCAGAGCACCTGCTGGTTGCTCTTCCTGGAGATGTTTCCGTGGGTCCTTGTTACTTCCGGCTTCTGCTGCTTATAGAAAACTTAATTATTCTGCCAGAGTGATGTTCCTAGAGATGAGCAATCGCCTATTTCCCTTTGAAGATTAAGATGCAGATTTTAAATATTTCACAGGCACATCTAGTATGGATACTAACTTCAAAAAAGTATCTGGAGGTTACCTTTGAAATTTTAAAAAACTTTTGCTATTCTAGTTCACAAAGTTTAAAGAATAATTTAATTATGCTGGGAACTCTAGGTTTTAAAAGACAAATGCTAAACCCGACCAATGCCTAAGTGCAAGTAAGCAGATTCCAGGTGCAGCTTTGAAGACAAGTACCTTCATGTTCACATTTCTGCAAGGGGAAAAAAGAAAGCTGTGCCGTTCAGTCAGCATTTTTCCCTTTGTGATTGGACACCTACTATGTTGAAAACCATTCCAGCCCCCCCAATTTCATCCCTATTGATATTTTCATTATCATTTGTCAGACTACAGTTCCATGCTGAATCTAAACCCAAAATGCTGAAATGAAACATTAAATGTGCTTATCAATTTAAATAATATTCTCTATGGCTTACCTCTGACACATCATTATCTTTCAAATTAATTTTACTTTACACTGTCCACTTAGAAGCCTCTGAAATCATTTCAACTTAATTTTAGTCAATTTATAAGCACATTAAATCCTGCTAGTGAGGATGCCAAGGTTTAGCATTTTATGACAGATTTACTGAATTTTAGCATGAGACAGACGAACCAGCTCCTGTGTGTACTACCAAGATGTTTGCTCTGACATTTTTTTTTTTTTTAATCTTTTTGGCATGTGTGGGCTTCCCATCAAGGTTGCCTCTCTTACTGCAGAGCACTGGTTCTGGGCGCATACGCTCCAGAGTGCTGGCTTCTAATTGGACACACCGGTCTAGCTGCTCTGCGGCATGTGGGATCTTCCTGGGTCAGGAATAGAACTGCTGCCCCTTTCACTGCAAGGCAGACTCTCCACCCCCTGGACCACCAGGGAAGCCCTTGCTCTGACTTTGAGGAAGACAGTGTATGTTAGGGACATGTCCACTAGCATTAAATGAGAATGAACGACAACCACACATATTTGATTTTAATTTGTTTTTACGAAGACTTCTAGAAAAAATTCACATTTTATCTCAAGACAAAAGAAGTGAACCCAAAATTAAATGCTCTGGAGATCATGTTGACTTACACCTGACATTTTGGAAAATGGTGCCTTAATGGGGTGACATTTGGGTAAGGGATCTCGTTAACCTATCTTCTTTTAAAAACCGTTCCGTGAGGTAAATGCTCACTCAAGTCTTAATTTTCTCAACAGCTGTTGAAGGCGTCAGAAATACCACAAACCTAAATTTAATCATCACACAAGCGCGGAGTCCCGAGGGGCCCTGCCAATCCGCACAGAGCAGTGCCGTGGTTCACCGAGGAGACCATGTCCATTGCGTGTCACATCCTCCAGGGGAGAGCAGGGTGTGCCGCCGAGGCGAGGGGGCCAGAGGCCCGGTCCGGGGTGGAGGACACCTGACGGGCAGGCGGCTCCTTCGTCTTAACCCCATGGGCAAGCTTGGGCAGAGCACACTGGTGAAGTGAGAGCCACCGCCTCCCCACATCCCTGAGCCAGGGAGACGGACACGCTCACAGGGTCTGTGGGAAACAAGACGACAAACCCCATAGTGTGTGCCAGGCACTGCCCGACCCTGGCCCCCGTAGACACACGTAGGTGCCAATGTAGATCCGGGTTCTGTCTCCAGAGACGGGCAGAGGGCCGACATGACGACCATGGGTTTCCTCCTTGCCATCCAGGGGTGTGGTCCCCTCGCCCAGCAGGCATGTGGTCCCCTGGCGTGGACCCGCCCTCCCGGCCCCACAGCATCCGGGCTCACTCTCAACCACCGTCCTCCGAGCATGCTCTCAGGATTTAAGGGGGACCGAGACCCGAGCGCAGAGCTGCCACCAGCATCGTCTGTGCCACCCAGGCCTTCCTGCATGGAGGTCCTCACAGGGACCCCACCCCAGGAAGCTGCCCCTAGGAGTCCCAGCATCTCCTCAGGGATGACAGCATGTGGAGGTCTGTGGGCTCTGGTGGCTTTGAGGAAGCCCTGAAGGCGGGGGCTGGGGGGCTGGGCACCAACCTGGTGGTTAGGTGGGAACGTGCAGCCTCACCCCGACCTCAAAGAGGGCAGTGGGGATGGAGCGGGGCTCAGTCACCAGTGGCCAGTGAGGTAATCCATCACATTGTGTGGAATCCAGGAGGACAGGTCCAGAGAGCTGCTGGGAGGTGGCGTGTGGAGATGCTAGCGGGGGCTGGGAGCTCTGTACCCCTCCTTGTCCTGCCCTAGGCATCCTTTTTATTTGGCTCCTCCCCAGTTCTGCTATTTTGTGATAAACCGATGATCTTGGAAATACAGCATCTCCAAGCTCTGTGGCTGCTCTTACAGAGTAATCAGGCCTGAGGTGGGGGATGCAGGAGCCATCAACCGATGGCCAGTCCGTCAGAAGCAGTGGACACAGGCTGGACTGCTGACTGGTATCTTCAGGGGCGAGGAGGGGCAGTGCTGAGGGACTGCACCCCTAAGCTGCGAGGCAGAGGCCCACACCAAGAAGACAGTGTCGGAGCGGAGTCACATAGCAGGCCACTGGCTGACAGCTCTGGCGTCAGAGGTGTGGTGGACAGTGGTGTGAGGGAGACACAGGCACTTCCTCCCCCACCTCTTCCTGGAGTGTGTCTTCAGGGAAGGACAGCAGCAAAGAGCATGGTCACCAGCCCAGGAGGGCCAAGGCAGCGCCCTTCTCCCAGGACCAGAGAGGCTGGCCTCCTTCCCTTTGCACAGGGCTCTTGCAGGTGAATCCTCCCCGAACGGGACGCCTGTGCTAGGAAGGCCCAGGGCCTCCAGTACGGATCTCAGGGGAGCTTGGACTTGAGAGCTTTTAGCTCAACAGGTGTCTCCTTCATCCAAGAGGACGAAGAACAATGCCTTTGCCAGTGGCTCATTGTCGTTACTGTTTCCTTTCATCACAGAGGGAAGAGAAGAGTGAAGAGAGGAGGAGAGGGAAGGCAGCCTCCGGGGACAGAGGGTGAGGACACCTCCCCGCCCCAGGGCTCACAGAACCACCAGGTGTCAGTCAGGTGACATGCAGCCAGAAGGAGAGGCCCTTAGGGTCATTTAGGGTGGGTGGGTGTGGAACCGCTCTGTCCTCAGGTGATGTCCTCCCTGCTCCCCCACTCCCCACAGCTCTCCTCTGGGAGGCCTGAGCAAAGATGAGTATCCACCACCACGTGTCCTCTGGTGTCCCCTCCCTGGTCTCCCTGCACCTGAATGTTGAGATTCATGATGTGAAGGGCTCTTTCTTACACAGAGAATACAGAATTTGGCCCATCCCTAAACATGCTCCTTACATGTTGACAGTGTGTGGGAAAGACCAGAGGAAATCATTGAACAGGAGTGACGGTGTTCATCATTGAACGGGATGTGGCAGGGATGGGCAAGGCCAATCCAGTCTGCTCTGACCCGAGGGACATCCTGTTCTCTGGGGCCCCCTCATCCCGGGAGTAATCAGGCCGGGGAAGGTGGGGGATGCAGGAGCCATCAACCGATGGCCAGTCCGTCAGAAGCAGTGGACACAGGCTGGACTGCTGACTGGTATCTTCAGGGGCGAGGAGGGGCAGTGCTGAGGGACTGCACCCCTAAGCTGCGAGGCAGAGGCCCACACCAAGAAGACAGTGTCGGAGCGGAGTCACATAGCAGGCCACTGGCTGACAGCTCTGGCGTCAGAGGTGTGGTGGACAGTGGTGTGAGGGAGACACAGGCACTTCCTCCCCCACCTCTTCCTGGAGTGTGTCTTCAGGGAAGGACAGCAGCAAAGAGCATGGTCACCAGCCCAGGAGGGCCAAGGCAGCGCCCTTCTCCCAGGACCAGAGAGGCTGGCCTCCTTCCCTTTGCACAGGGCTCTTGCAGGTGAATCCTCCCCGAACGGGACGCCTGTGCTAGGAAGGCCCAGGGCCTCCAGTACGGATCTCAGGAGCTTGGACTTGAGAGCTTTTAGCTCAACAGGTGTCTCCTTCATCCAAGAGGACGAAGAACAATGCCTTTGCCAGTGGCTCATTGTCGTTACTGTTTCCTTTCATCACAGAGGGAAGAGAAGAGTGAAGAGAGGAGGAGAGGGAAGGCAGCCTCCGGGGACAGAGGGTGAGGACACCTCCCCGCCCCAGGGCTCACAGAACCACCAGGTGTCAGTCAGGTGACATGCAGCCAGAAGGAGAGGCCCTTAGGGTCATTTAGGGTGGGTGGGTGTGGAACCGCTCTGTCCTCAGGTGATGTCCTCCCTGCTCCCCCACTCCCCACAGCTCTCCTCTGGGAGGCCTGAGCAAAGATGAGTATCCACCACCACGTGTCCTCTGGTGTCCCCTCCCTGGTCTCCCTGCACCTGAATGTTGAGATTCATGATGTGAAGGGCTCTTTCTTACACAGAGAATACAGAATTTGGCCCATCCCTAAACATGCTCCTTACATGTTGACAGTGTGTGGGAAAGACCAGAGGAAATCATTGAACAGGAGTGACGGTGTTCATCATTGAACGGGATGTGGCAGGGATGGGCAAGGCCAATCCAGTCTGCTCTGACCCGAGGGACATCCTGTTCTCTGTCCTGGGAAGACTGGCCAGCACCAGCCTGGAGGCAGGGCCGTCTTACAGTCAGCACTGTGGCGTATGTAAGTGGACTTGGGCCACTGGGCCTCTAGACCCACCTCCTGCTCCAAGCGCTCTAGTCTGCTGGATTGCCAGCATCTGCACATTGTTCCTAATCAGCATTCCCAATGCCACTCATCTCACTAATTACAAAGAATTTTCACAGCCTTTTTGATAACCTCCCACCTGGTCAGATTTCAATAAGGACACATTAGAGTCTAAGTGACCAGCCTGTAAGGTGCTGGTTCCTATTAAAGCCCTTCACATGCTAATTGATGACTTTTGCCTCGAGGACCCCAATTAGAGGGCATCAGATGCTAATCAAACTCCCTGGGGTGTTACCTTGCACACAGGGATCACACTGCTGACACAGCATTTTAAGGTAGATTACCAGCATTGTGTCTTCCAGGAAAGGGCAAATTCAGTCATGCAGGACCAAATCAATCACCTGTCTAGCATTATTCCACGGGGCACTTGTGGACACCTGTGGCCCTGTGAGAAATGGCTCGTAGGTTCCAGTGATTTCTGGATTTTCACAGTGATACACCCTGCTTGATAGCCATCTGTGCTCCAGGAACTTATTAGTTTGGTTGGTGCGTTATGTGTTGTGTGTACAGAGCCATCATCAGCACTTTCAGCCTCCTTCCTAAAAACATCGTCTCCTCTTTCACTGTGGGTAACGTCAGTTCCACATTTGTGCAGACCCAAGATGAAAATTGGCCCTCTTTCGTTTCTTTTTCTCTTCTGATTCTTTCCCAAAGTTGGTAACTTACATTTTTTTATTCTCTCCCTTCTTCCTTTCTCTCATCCTGTCTCTCGCTCTCTCATTCTTTCCTTCCATAATCTACCAATTCTTTCCTCCATATAAAAGTCAGTTCTCTTCTTCAAGAATGTTCCTAATGGCCTAATCCAAATAATGATAGCTAGCATTTATTGAGAATTAACTGTGTGCTAGAAACTTGTCCTGTCTCACAGCTGTTAAGTAATTGAGCAGAGCCTGAACGCTCACTCCCTAAGCTAACCTGTATTTTAGCCAGGACTTTGTCTCTGAAAGTGAGTGAGGCCCTTCAAGTTACTATGCAAGCCAGGAGACCGTTATCTAGAATACCCACCCGATCAGACTCTGGAGAAACGGCATTAAACTGAAATGTCCAGGGCAGATAGAGACAAGGTGATTTTGTGATTGGTTTGGAGGCTTCTGGATGGCATTCCATGCATCTCATCCTCCACCTTCAGCATGTCCATTGTCCTGCCCCTGTCTAGGAGATGGGCTGACTCAGGTGAAAATGCAGCCGCAGCAGCTCAAGGCATCAGAGAGGGGGCACTGGAGTCATAGAACAGGTGAGGGACATGGATGTCCTTGCACCTCTTGTTATTAGGGTTGAGACATTTCCCAGAAGTACATAGGCACTTCCTCAAAGCCAAGAGCTAACATCACTTTGACTTATCTCTTTTGTTGCCTCTAGAATCGTGAAATCTGGAAAAGAATACAAAAATATCATTTTTAATTACAGTAACTCTGCTCTTCAATGAAGAATTACCTCTGGCTACTCAAACCAAAAGCTCCTGTTGGGTGGGAAGATTGATGGTTTGTGGTTTCACTTTATTAACATAGGTTGAAAGGCCATCTAGGCCTGTGACCATGAGGAGGGGTCCTTTGGTGGCATGACTGTGAGCAAAGCCTTGAGTCGGTTGGGTGACGAACATGGGGAAGACATTTTGGGGTGGATGGGACAGCAGGAGATGGGGTTGTATTCTGAAGTTCTGAGGAAGATGAAGGAGGCCAGGGGCTGCTCAGAGTGAAGGATAGGTGTGGTCGAGTTTGTAAGGAGGTCAGGACCAGGTGGCATGAAGCCCTGTGAGTCGTGGAAGGAACTGCAGACACTACTATAAACCTGAAGGAGGCCCTGGGAGTTTTGATCAGGAGTGATGGATGAGACACTTGTCAAGTGCCACCCAGGCTCCTATGGGGACCAGCCTGGAGGGCAGGGCACAGGGGACAAGTGGGTTTAGATGAGAGAAAGTGGGTCTGCGTAGAGGGAGGAGCAGGTGCAGCGCCAGGGATGATGTTGGTTTGGGCCTGAGCAACGTGGGAAATGGAGAGTCATTAGTTTAGTTTAGAAAGGCAAGGGGGAGGTGCAGGTTTGGGAAGATAGATTAAATAGAGTATGCCCTGCTGGAAACAAAAGAGTACACACTCCTAACACAAACTGGCTGTTCCTGACCTTGGCTGAGAAACTCTGGCCTCGTGACTTAGAGGTCGTGGGACAGGGGACAGCATCGGGGCTGCGGTTCCCACCCGGACGTGGATCTTCATCCCACTGCCCTCTCTGTCTGTGGGGGACACCAGCAGGTCCAGAGGGAAGCAGTGGCCCGCAGCCCCGGTGAGCCCCCAGGGGGCGTCCAGGCTGGAGAGAGCATCCTGCTGGAGGATGGTTGAGGGGCTTATAGGCACCGCACACAGAGATTCAGAGGTCTCCCAGTTAGCTACAGTTTCCAAGCCATGCGATTTGATGAAAATACTCAGTGACTAAGGGTAGCTCAAGAAGCCATGAGAAAATGTGTGAGAACCTAGCCTGAGGCGAGGCAGATCATCATGTAGAGTTGTTTTTAACACAAGTATGGGACATGCTCTTCTTGTACTTTTATGCTGGTTTTTGTGTATATACCCAAACGTGTAATGTTGAGCGTATGTTCACCCAGCCTTATTTTCCTGAAAACCCCCTTATCTAGGCCTGTGACCATGAGGAGGGGTCCTTTGGTGGCATGACTGTGAGCAAAGCCTTGAGTCGGTTGGGTGACGAACATGGGGAAGACATTTTGGGGTGGATGGGACAGCAGGAGATGGGGTTGTATTCTGAAGTTCTGAGGAAGATGAAGGAGGCCAGGGGCTGCTCAGAGTGAAGGATAGGTGTGGTCGAGTTTGTAAGGAGGTCAGGACCAGGTGGCATGAAGCCCTGTGAGTCGTGGAAGGAACTGCAGACACTACTATAAACCTGAAGGAGGCCCTGGGAGTTTTGATCAGGAGTGATGGATGAGACACTTGTCAAGTGCCACCCAGGCTCCTATGGGGACCAGCCTGGAGGGCAGGGCACAGGGGACAAGTGGGTTTAGATGAGAGAAAGTGGGTCTGCGTAGAGGGAGGAGCAGGTGCAGCGCCAGGGATGATGTTGGTTTGGGCCTGAGCAACGTGGGAAATGGAGAGTCATTAGTTTAGTTTAGAAAGGCAAGGGGGAGGTGCAGGTTTGGGAAGATAGATTAAATAGAGTATGCCCTGCTGGAAACAAAAGAGTACACACTCCTAACACAAACTGGCTGTTCCTGACCTTGGCTGAGAAACTCTGGCCTCGTGACTTAGAGGTCGTGGGACAGGGGACAGCATCGGGGCTGCGGTTCCCACCCGGACGTGGATCTTCATCCCACTGCCCTCTCTGTCTGTGGGGGACACCAGCAGGTCCAGAGGGAAGCAGTGGCCCGCAGCCCCGGTGAGCCCCCAGGGGGCGTCCAGGCTGGAGAGAGCATCCTGCTGGAGGATGGTTGAGGGGCTTATAGGCACCGCACACAGAGATTCAGAGGTCTCCCAGTTAGCTACAGTTTCCAAGCCATGCGATTTGATGAAAATACTCAGTGACTAAGGGTAGCTCAAGAAGCCAAGAGAAAATGTGTGAGAACCTAGCCTGAGGGCGAGGGCAGATCATCATGTAGAGTTGTTTTTAACACAAGTATGGGACATGCTCTTCTTGTACTTTTATGCTGGTTTTTGTGTATATACCCAAACGTGTAATGTTGAGCGTATGTTCACCCAGCCTTATTTTCCTGACTGGTCAATAACTCCACACTTGGCAACAAGCCAGATTTCACATCTGATTTAAGGTTTGCCTCTGTGGCCTGCTAACATTTTACATTTGCTTGGGTTTATGTCTCAAATCCAAAATACATCCTAGTGGTTTGTCTCTCCCTGCCCTTGTGAGGCTGTTTTTCTTACTGTATAGATATACGGCATCAAGATCCATATGAAATTATTAATTTTAACACACACATTAATCACGTTGACTTTTCTCTTCTTTCAGAGTTTCTCCTGCGACACCTTGGCTGGAATCCTGTGTGTATTCTGCGAGGTGAATCAGGAAGCCTGGTAACATGTGTCACAATCAACGGAACCAAGTACCCTTCCGTGACTGGCATTACAGGTGTGATGTTATGATTGATCTGATATGTGTGTTTCCTTTATGAAACTACCTATAAAATACTTAAAAATGCATGACAATATGCCGAACTATCCGAGGAGGGACAGAGTAAGTCACAGTTCTACAAACAACGCCATTCTCTATTTGTCAGGGCACAGGCCTGCCATGTCTGTGCAGGGTTCTGTGCACAGACATGGCTACACGTACATGATAAAGGCCTCTGTGTGCTGCATTTTTTGGTGTGATCAATGGCCTGGTGCCACGATTCATGTCCCAGAACCCACGGCATCAGTCTCACCACACAGCCATGTCAGCAGGCACACAGACGTTTGTATTTATTTGACCTTAAACAGTGAGCTACAGATTCCCCACATCTGTGTGACTGGGAAGTTCTCTTTTGAACCACCGTGGCGGGAATGCACTGGGATTAGAGGTCACAGAAGCGTCACTCTCCAGCATGTTTTCTTGGTTTTATCAAGGCCTGGTGGAAAGAGGAGGAGAAAACCAGGGCATGAAGGAGTTGTCATGGCTTGGGTCTCAGGAAGAGAAAGCCAGATTACCACGGGGATATTTGGAGCTGGGGCTTGTCTGTTCTTGGTGTTTGGTTTTTCTTTTACTTGGTGAACAGAAGTTAGGCAATTTCTCCAACTCTGACTTAAAAGGCTTATATATATATGAAACTCTGGAAAAGTTCATGGACATTAAGAACAGTTTGGGGTTGTCCTTTAAACTTTCTGGACTTCACTTTTGCATTCATTTTAATTTACCAACTTATTTGCAGTTTGTAGAGATTGTGGTTAGTCTGATGAAAGTCTCAGATTCTAAAAACAAGAACTGATCCTTCGTGTTGTTTGCCGGGGGGAAGCATGTGTGGATTTTACCCTGTATTCAGAATTAACTTTCTACTAATGAAAAAGCACTGCTATGTTTTCCATGCATAAATAACTTCAGTGACTGTTTTTAGGTAAGTTTGGATTGAAACTAGAAAGGGAGAGCTCTGGGAATAGAGACTTCGATCAGCCTGTTAAAAGGCTCCGGGCCAGCAGCTCTCTCTTCAGAGAAGCTTCAGAAGGTCCAGTAAGACCAGGCGAAATACAGGATGATGCTTATGATAAAATACTCATGAAGAAGTTGTTTTCTCTCTTTGTGTGTGCACATACTGTTCTTTTAAAAATATTATTTTACTTAAATTATTAATAACTAGAAGATGAAGTAAAGGCTGAGCTTAGCTTGGACTGATTAGCTTAGAAAACCAGCAGGTGATGGGGTTCATGGTGACAAGCTGGGCTTGTGGAAGTCGGTGGCTCCTGGAGAAACCTGTGAGGCACTTGGCCCCTGCATGAGGCAGTGGTTCTGTCGCCCCTGGGCACAATAGTTCAGACTACCAGTAACAAACTCAGATAACCAGAGTTAGGTCCTGTTTTTATTCTCAAATACATAACTGAGAGAGGCTGAACCAGAAAGGGGAGGCTGAGATCTGCCCTTCAGAAAATCCATCTTGGCACCTTAAGTGAAGGAATAAAGTGGCACACAGTCTTCTGCCTTTATGTCCTCGCGAGAACTATTGCTTCTCAAAAGGCTCAGAGAAGCAGCCATTTCCATGAGCTAAAACCACCCTCTGTCCATCTTTCCTTCTGAATTTACCACAACTTCCAGGACCTCAGGGTGGTAAGAGGAGCCAGTGTGCCTGTGTGCTGACTGATGTCCAACTCTTTGCGATCCCATAGACTGTAGCCCACCAGGCTCCTCTGTCCATGGGATATTCCAGGCAAACTGGAGTGGGTTGCCATCCCCTCCTCCAGAGGATGTTCCTGACCCAGGGACTAAACCGTCTCCTGCATCTCCTGCATTGGCAGGCAGGTTCTTTACTGCTGAGCCACCTGGAATTTCCGAGTAAAGGCAGAGCCCACAACATTTCTGTCCTGAGAGATTCTCCCAGCAGAGTTCTGGTGGAAATTCCACTTCCCCCCAAAGTCAGGCCAGAAAAGAGATGAGGGTGGAGCTGTGCAGGGATCCCACCCCCTCCTCTTGCTCTGCTGGGCTCCTCACTTCTGGCTCCCAAACCCCAGTCCTGGGCCTCGTCAGACAGTGCTCTTAAGAAGTGTTTGCCAAGTGTATTTTGGAGCAGATATTGGTCAGGGTGGATAATGTTAAGCAGTAGCTTTGAGAGCTCTTCAAATATCAGCTTTCAGGCCTCTAAAGCAGGCACTTCATCATAACATGTAAACAAAAAAGCTTACATATTTTATATAAAATATTTATTAGACACACATGTATATGTGTATTGCATGCTAAGTTGCTTCAGCTATGTCTTTTTTTAAATAATAAAAAAAGAAGATGAAGTAAAGGCTGAGCTTAGCTTGGACTGATTAGCTTAGAAAACCAGCAGGTGATGGGGTTCATGGTGACAAGCTGGGCTTGTGGAAGTCGGTGGCTCCTGGAGAAACCTGTGAGGCACTTGGCCCCTGCATGAGGCAGTGGTTCTGTCGCCCCTGGGCACAATAGTTCAGACTACCAGTAACAAACTCAGATAACCAGAGTTAGGTCCTGTTTTTATTCTCAAATACATAACTGAGAGAGGCTGAACCAGAAAGGGGAGGCTGAGATCTGCCCTTCAGAAAATCCATCTTGGCACCTTAAGTGAAGGAATAAAGTGGCACACAGTCTTCTGCCTTTATGTCCTCGAGAACTATTGCTTCTCAAAAGGCTCAGAGAAGCAGCCATTTCCATGAGCTAAAACCACCCTCTGTCCATCTTTCCTTCTGAATTTACCACAACTTCCAGGACCTCAGGGTGGTAAGAGGAGCCAGTGTGCCTGTGTGCTGACTGATGTCCAACTCTTTGCGATCCCATAGACTGTAGCCCACCAGGCTCCTCTGTCCATGGGATATTCCAGGCAAACTGGAGTGGGTTGCCATCCCCTCCTCCAGAGGATGTTCCTGACCCAGGGACTAAACCGTCTCCTGCATCTCCTGCATTGGCAGGCAGGTTCTTTACTGCTGAGCCACCTGGAATTTCCGAGTAAAGGCAGAGCCCACAACATTTCTGTCCTGAGAGATTCTCCCAGCAGAGTTCTGGTGGAAATTCCACTTCCCCCCAAAGTCAGGCCAGAAAAGAGATGAGGGTGGAGCTGTGCAGGGATCCCACCCCCTCCTCTTGCTCTGCTGGGCTCCTCACTTCTGGCTCCCAAACCCCAGTCCTGGGCCTCGTCAGACAGTGCTCTTAAGAAGTGTTTGCCAAGTGTATTTTGGAGCAGATATTGGTCAGGGTGGATAATGTTAAGCAGTAGCTTTGAGAGCTCTTCAAATATCAGCTTTCAGGCCTCTAAAGCAGGCACTTCATCATAACATGTAACAATGACATGTGATTAATAAATATTAGCATAATACAATGTATTTTATATAAAATATTTATTAGACACACATGTATATGTGTATTGCATGCTAAGTTGCTTCAGCTATGTCTGACTCTTTGCAATCCCATGGACTGTAGCCCGCCAGGCTTCTCTATCCATGAGATTCTCAAGGCAAGAGTACTGGAGTGGGTTGCCATTTCCTCCTCCAGGGGATCTTACTGACTCAGGGATTGAACCTGTGTTAATCTTAAGTCTCCTGCATTGGCAGGCATTTGTTTACCACTGGAGCCACTTGGGAAGCCCATGCATATGTTTATTAAATGCATATATATTATATGTGTGTGTATATATATATATAAGGTTTTTTCTCTGAGAAGTGAGCCAGGTTTTGAGTACATAGAACCTACCCAGCGACAAGCACCAAGTGTAGAACTAAATACGAGGCTGCTGTTCCCAGAAAACATAGCGTCTAAACTGGAGTGAGAAGCGGACAGGCAGGTTAACGTCCCAGAGGCTGGTCAGGGAACTCCTGGAATGATGACATTGCTCTGCCGGCATCCAGGGTGCCTGAGTATGCAGAGACCCACGGGGATCTCCATGATGAGTCAGTTAATAACCTGTGGTGTTCTGAGTTCTCAGTGGCCACTGTGGAGTGGGGGGCCCAGAAGAGAGAGGGGACACTGCTCTGCCAGGTGATCACTGGCATAGATGGCCGGAACATATTTCAGAGTAAGACTAACGAGTTTTCAAGATGCTAGGTGAGTTTACTCACTAGGAAAAGGTTGCTCCTTGATCTGCGTTTTTGGTTCTTCATGTTGGATGAACAGTCCTGCCTGTGCCTGCACTCCCAGAGCTTCTTGGACGGGAGTGATGTTTTCCTCTATGTCTGATGAGCTGGAAGCAAGAGGATCTGTGTGAACCACCTAGCAGGCAGTGTCCATGAGATGCAGTTGTTCTGTTAGATCAAGTGGGGTTGAAAACTTGGGCTGTACATCTAACTCCTCGAAAGGTACACTTTCAAAAATGTGAAAGTTTTCCAGTTAGGGTTTGGGGTGAGATGGGTGTTTTCTAAATTGAGTCCTCAGGAGCTGTGGGGGCTCCACAGATGCTCTGAGGTCTTCCTGGGGAACAGATGGGAAGGACTTCAGTTCTCTGGACTTCCTTGTGCAGCTGGGATTTCATCTCATCTCTGTGACCCTTTGCTGTGTAACCTGTGTCGCTGCCTCTGCTCTCCTGTCCTAAGGGGTGGACGTTCTACTCAGTTCCCAGGACAGTCAAGATGCTGCATGGCCTGGCTTTTCCCCAACAATGAGTCCCCACACTGCCCCTGCTGGAGCCATGGGGTCTGAGTGTCAGTCTACCCAGAGGTCACATGTGACATTCTTGGTCCCGGATCAGCTGGGTAGCAAAGGCATTCATTCTTCCCTTTGATGTTTCAGTTTTTTTTTTTTTTTTTTAAAGAGACTTGGCAAATACAGGACTCCAACTACTAGTGGACATACACAGTTCCTAATTCAGGGGTCAGCAAACCTCAAAAACAGCTACACTGAGGAGAGAAGACCGAGTTTTACATCCCCACTAATTTACCCTTTCCCCTAGGACGTGGTCACCCTCTTTTTTTTTTTTTTTTAATATTTTTAAATGACTTTCTAAAAAAGTTTTCTTTTTTTGCAATGTTGTGTTAGCTTGAGGTGTACAGCGAAGTTATTGTTATACATGTTTACAGAGCTATCTTATTTACAAGTATACATAATTCCCAAATGGTCATAGGTATACCCCTGACCCCTCCTACCTGAGCCCTCCCTCCCTTTTCCCTCTTCTCACCCCCCAGCTTGATGCTTAGTCCCCATGTAGATTCCTTTAGTCTTACAGCTTCATTACAGTGGTAATCTCTATTACATATGATAGTGTAGGTTTCCTTTTTGCTCTTTCCATACCTCTCACCCTATCTTCCCTCCCTTCAATGTCCATTGGTCTGTTCTCTATGTCTGTTTCTCCATCGCTGCTCTGCATGTGCATTTACCGGTACCATCTTACTAGATTCCATATATATGTATTAGTAGACTGTATTTGTCCTTTCCTTTTTGGCTTACTTCATTTTGTATAATAGGTTCTAGATTCATCCACCTCATTAGGACTGATCCTTCTGCATTTATTTTTATGGCTAAGAAATATTCCTTTTTATATATGTACTATAGCTTCTTGATCCATTCATTCATCAATGGACATCTAGGTTGTTTCCATGTTCTGGCTGTTGTATAGAGTGCACCCTCTTTTTTTCCGAGATATTTTTATCCCTTAAGAGGAAAGAGCTCCTGAGCTTCAACCACATAAGCCTCTCTTCCCACAGATTTTGTAGACTTTAAGCAGAGATGGATGAGGGCAGGCAGTAGGCCTCTAATTCTAGTTCTGTCTTCCCCCACAGATGAGCTGTAGACCCTGGCTCTGCTCTGAGTACACAGGTCAGAATTCATGGATTCCCATGACAGAGCCCAACGAAATAAACTTGGGCTTAATAAAAAGAAAGGAACATAGCAAGCAGAGAAAAAATACATAGAAGGACAGGGACTAAGAACTGATTCTGCACTGTAGCCTGGACCTTGTCTTCATGTTTTTTGTAGCATTCTCCTCTGCTGTCAGTAGATGAATGTCCTCTGACCTCTCCGAGGACAGGGCCTGACGTCACATCCCCAGGATTTGAATCTACAGGAGGGCCACCCGTATTTGTCTTTATTCCATACTTTACTGCTATAAAAACAGCACCAGGTGAGTCCTGGCCAGTGCTGGGTTAGGTTACAGCCCTGTCTCCGTGAGCAGGATGGGTGCTGAGGATGGTACTACAAGAACCATGGGCAACCCAGACACATGCATTTTCTCAAGGAAATTGGGAGGACAAAGGCACCAAGTGTGCTGGAGAAGTGGACAGATGCCAACCAAGCGTGGCCATCAGGTAAGGAATGGTGACGCTCAAGATGCTTGCTTTCCTCACAGACAGCCAGCAGAATCCACTTTGAAGAATGGCATTCCCTTGTGAGCAAGCATTACACTGCACTTTAGTCCAGATACCTTCATATTGTCTTGAGGAAGTTGTATTTATTCCTTCTCAACCAAGAGTCAGTTAGCATGTTAACCCCCTTCCCATAGGTACACACAAACATGATTTTTATGTGGCTATTGTCATCGTTGGTCAAGGAAACACAAAAATAATTTTAAATCACCACCTGATAAAGCTCAAGGGTGCAGTATGTGAACACACATGCAGAGGGTGGTTGTCAGTTTCTCCTATCATGTTTGTAAAAATTTCACTTCACTTAAACATTTCTACTGCTATCAGTACTTGATTCTTACTGGCTTAGGTGGCATCTCATTTCTCTTTTAGATATGTTTTTTGTTCAATAGTAATTCTTCAAGATAAAATGATTCTCATTAATACTGATATTATTTTAATGTAGTATAAATTTTTTGAGATTCATCACATGAGAAAGACCATTGATGCCAATCAATTATACTCAAGTCACAGTTAAACGTACTTATCATATTTCTTCTCCTCACTTCCCTTGTGGATGCAGAATGAAAGAGAAGTCATTTGCATGTGTAATTCATTCCTCTGTGGAAAGTATATAAAATGGAGTTTAAAATATTAAAGATTCATAGAGAAAAGATCAAATGTCTACATATTTAATTTGATAAGAATGTCATGTGCCTTGAAATTTGCTATAGACAGATTTCCATCGCTATTGGATTTAGTATGCATAGTAGGTAGGCTTAAACAGTTCACTGAAGTCAGAAAATGTCAAAGTTGTGTTTAGAAAATTGAGCTGTATTAGTTATTATACACCAGCATTAAATCAATAAAAAATCACACAAAAATGTTTTTATCATTTGAACTTTTCGTCCAGCAACAACTATTGTTAAATTACAAGAACCATGGGCAACCCAGACACATGCATTTTCTCAAGGAAATTGGGAGGACAAAGGCACCAAGTGTGCTGGAGAAGTGGACAGATGCCAACCAAGCGTGGCCATCAGGTAAGGAATGGTGACGCTCAAGATGCTTGCTTTCCTCACAGACAGCCAGCAGAATCCACTTTGAAGAATGGCATTCCCTTGTGAGCAAGCATTACACTGCACTTTAGTCCAGATACCTTCATATTGTCTTGAGGAAGTTGTATTTATTCCTTCTCAACCAAGAGTCAGTTAGCATGTTAACCCCCTTCCCATAGGTACACACAAACATGATTTTTATGTGGCTATTGTCATCGTTGGTCAAGGAAACACAAAAATAATTTTAAATCACCACCTGATAAAAGCTCAAGGGTGCAGTATGTGAACACACATGCAGAGGGTGGTTGTCAGTTTCTCCTATCATGTTTGTAAAAATTTCACTTCACTTAAACATTTCTACTGCTATCAGTACTTGATTCTTACTGGCTTAGGTGGCATCTCATTTCTCTTTTAGATATGTTTTTTGTTCAATAGTAATTCTTCAAGATAAAATGATTCTCATTAATACTGATATTATTTTAATGTAGTATAAATTTTTTGAGATTCATCACATGAGAAAGACCATTGATGCCAATCAATTATACTCAAGTCACAGTTAAACGTACTTACCATATTTCTTCTCCTCACTTCCCTTGTGGATGCAGAATGAAAGAGAAGTCATTTGCATGTGTAATTCATTCCTCTGTGGAAAGTATATAAAATGGAGTTTAAAATATTAAAGATTCATAGAGAAAAGATCAAATGTCTACATATTTAATTTGATAAGAATGTCATGTGCCTTGAAATTTGCTATAGACAGATTTCCATCGCTATTGGATTTAGTATGCATAGTAGGTAGGCTTAAACAGTTCACTGAAGTCAGAAAATGTCAAAGTTGTGTTTAGAAAATTGAGCTGTATTAGTTATTATACACCAGCATTAAGTCAATAAAAAAATCACAGACAAAATGGAATGATAGTTTAGCTTTTACGTATCATTTGAACTTTTACGTCCAGCAACAACTATTGTTAAATTGTCCACAGCTAATTGGTCTTAGACCAAAATAGACAATTAAGCATGTTCTAGACAATTAACTGGTGCATATTGTATGCATTTGCTTAATTAGACATTTCCTTAAATATTTATTTGCATTGGTTAATTTTTCTGCATTCTAATGCAAATTTTTATCTGTTTTTCTTTGGTATTTACCCCCTTTGAAATTTAAAAAAACAAGCAAGTATAATAATATCAGATAAAATAGACCTCAGAGCAAAGAGAATTACTAGAAACACAGAGGGACATTATATAACGATAAAAGGGTCATCTGCCGGGAACAAACAATGGTCCTAATGTATATGCCCCAACCTGCCGGAAATATACGATGATCCTACGTGTATATGCCCCGAACTGCTGGGAACACACAATAACCCTAAGGGTGTATGTCCCTGAACAGCAGAGCCTCAAAACACAGGAAGCACAAGCAAACAGAGCAGAAAGGAGAAGGGCAAATTCACAATTACAGGGCAGGACTCCAGCCCCTCCCTCTATGTAACTGGTAGAACTGCTAGTCAGAAAAGCCGCAAGCTTGCATGTGACAGGATCTGAAGGGTTTTCCAAGTGAACAGAAAATTTAGTAAGTCATTTTACCAAGCAGAAATAATAAAATTAGCATTCATGTCATTATAATGTTTATAGTTTCCATAGTTTATACAAACAACAGGGTCTTCAGAATTTTGTGGAGAGGGTAATATTTAAAGATAGTGACTTCACCTTGAGGAAAATGCACAGGAGGCTACCATTTCCACCAAACACAGTTTGTATGTTGTTATCCATGAACCAGTCAGGATTCTTAAAGGGCTGTTACTCTAACGTGACCTCTGTCACTGTTACTAGTGAATTAATACCTATTGAAAAAGGATTTTCTGAATATGGCATCTGAGGTTCTTTCATCATTTTAACCCCACTTCTTTAAGGAACTGGAAAACTGGATGTGGAAGGAAGCAGACAGGAAGGGCCTCGGATAAGGACCAAGGTGTGGACGTGGGTTTAGGCAGACACCAGTGCAGACAGAGCAGGTGCAGGCGACAAGAGAAGAGCATGCAGGTAGCGGGGACTGTGTGGGCATGTGAGCACGTGAGAAGCCTCTCATCAAGGCTCGCGGCAAGGACTGGTGGGGAGCCGGGAGAGCACAGGGCCACAGTGTTGAGTGATCAAGCTGATCATTAAAGTTGGGTTCCCAGCACCCTTAAGTGATGAGACTGGCCAGAGAAGGAGAGGATCTCAGTTGCAGGATTAATGAAACATGATGACATATTCAAGACAGTTGGGGCCCATAAGCTCTCAGAAAGTGTAATTCATCAATGCTTACATTTGGAACTGTACAGGAGGCAAATGCTACCAAAACAGGAGTTGATACCAAAAAGGATGAGGCTGTGAACTGAGCAGAGCTGGGAATCCAACAAAGAAGAAAGGAGAGGTGCCCCTCGGTGTGGTGGTGAGGAAATCCAGGAGGCATCTGTGAAACAGACCATGAGGGAGCCTGGCTCCAACTGACACAGGTCAGAACCTCTGGGCGGTCGGTATTCACTGTACAAAAGGAGGTGGACAGACCACCCCACAGAAGGGAAACTTGTGGTGTGATGTGAACGGACCACTAGGTACGTGTGGGTGGGCAGGGAAGACTTTAGAACCTGTTGACCTCATACAAGTATGTTAGGTTGGTAGTCTATTAAAGAGTTAACACTGCAGCTGTGAAGTCGCTGGCCTTACAGGGTCAGCAGCAATGGGCCTGTTGCTGATCTGCTGGTGCCTGGGAGTCTCTCACGGCCAGCGATAAGGAGCTCACCCTGGCCATGAAGATTGTCCACCAGGTGTGGAAAGTAACAAGAACTGCACACCGCCATGCCCACAGACCTCTCAAGGTCAGCAGACTCATCACTAATTTCCCGCTTAGTTTAAACAAAGATTTTGTTTCTGCTCCCGCTCTAAGAAACCCCCTCCCCTTTCTCTTTTTCCCCTTCTCCTCCCAAATAAAATCTCCTCATCCCATCTCCGGTGGCTGACTTCACTGGCCCACCTTTTAGACCTGTGGATCTTGCCCAGGAACTCTTCCCAAATAGGCTCTTTCCCTAACAGCTTGCTGTCCGTCGTGTCTTTGCGATCCTTACAAAATAGACCCCAGATGTTTCTCCAGCGACAGTGGTCAATTTGGGATCCACAGAGCATGCACTCTCAGGTCTGATCCTGCGACCAGCCATATGCAAGTCCATGCCTTGCCAGGGAAGGGGACCCTCTAACGGGGTAAGGGCCGGTGGGGGCTGCAGTGAACAGACACCTCAGGGCTTGTCATTGCTGAGTGCCTGCCAGGGAAGAGGAGGCGTCTGTCTCCTCCAGCTTGGCTCAGCCTCCGTCCAAGCATGGAGTTCCCCTGCTTGCCGCCCAGCTCCTTTTAATTGATGTTTCTGTTTATTAATTTCGTACAGATCTTAAAAGCAGTAGCATTTCGGGAAATGGAAGGAGTTGTGTGGTATGTGTGTGGCTTAGCTGTGAATAGCATTTGTGTTGTCATAGTAAGAGTTAGTGTTGGTCTAAGCAAATCACCGTGGGAAAGAAAGGGAGAAGTGGAAAGCATAGTGGGAGAGAGGAAAGGGTCAGAGTGAGCTAAATCCCCGTCTTCCATCCTCAAAACGCAGTAAGTGCTGTCACAAGGTTAGTGTCAGTAATCAGCACTTAAAGGGCAGTGTGTACGATTTAGAGGTAAGCACTGAAACATTTGTTAAAAGTAATGTGCCATGATCTGCTGGTGATGTTAGGTTGGTAGTCTATTAAAGAGTTAACACTGCAGCTGTGAAGTCGCTGGCCTTACAGGGTCAGCAGCAATGGGCCTGTTGCTGATCTGCTGGTGCCTGGGAGTCTCTCACGGCCAGCGATAAGGAGCTCACCCTGGCCATGAAGATTGTCCACCAGGTGTGGAAAGTAACAAGAACTGCACACCGCCATGCCCACAGACCTCTCAAGGTCAGCAGACTCATCACTAATTTCCCGCTTAGTTTAAACAAAGATTTTGTTTCTGCTCCCGCTCTAAGAAACCCCCTCCCCTTTCTCTTTTTCCCCTTCTCCTCCCAAATAAAATCTCCTCATCCCATCTCCGGTGGCCGACTTCACTGGCCCACCTTTTAGACCTGTGGATCTTGCCCAGGAACTCTTCCCAAATAGGCTCTTTCCCTAACAGCTTGCTGTCCGTCGTGTCTTTGCGATCCTTACAAAATAGACCCCAGATGTTTCTCCAGCGACAGTGGTCAATTTGGGATCCACAGAGCATGCACTCTCAGGTCTGATCCTGCGACCAGCCATATGCAAGTCCATGCCTTGCCAGGGAAGGGGACCCTCTAACGGGGTAAGGGCCGGTGGGGGCTGCAGTGAACAGACACCTCAGGGCTTGTCATTGCTGAGTGCCTGCCAGGGAAGAGGAGGCGTCTGTCTCCTCCAGCTTGGCTCAGCCTCCGTCCAAGCATGGAGTTCCCCTGCTTGCCGCCCAGCTCCTTTTAATTGATGTTTCTGTTTATTAATTTCGTACAGATCTTAAAAGCAGTAGCATTTCGGGAAATGGAAGGAGTTGTGTGGTATGTGTGTGGCTTAGCTGTGAATAGCATTTGTGTTGTCATAGTAAGAGTTAGTGTTGGTCTAAGCAAATCACCGTGGGAAAGAAAGGGAGAAGTGGAAAGCATAGTGGGAGAGAGGAAAGGGTCAGAGTGAGCTAAATCCCCGTCTTCCATCCTCAAAACGCAGTAAGTGCTGTCACAAGGTTAGTGTCAGTAATCAGCACTTAAAGGGCAGTGTGTACGATTTAGAGGTAAGCACTGAAACATTTGTTAAAAGAATTGAATGTGGTTGCCCGTGGGAGGGAGGATGGACTGATATTGCAATTCGGGGACTCTAAATTGTAGACAAGTGTTGATTCCGGAGAATAGAAGCCGAATTCAAACAAAAACAATAAGAAATAATGCACTCCTGGCCTCGTGGCCATAAAGACTTGATAATTCCTTAAGCTTAGTTCATGTCTACTGGAGAATGAGAGAGAGCTGTGGCCATGGATTAGATGGGGGAAAACACAGTCTCCTAAGTTTTTCTAAATGTTTTCTAAAATACAGTGAGGGCATCAGAAGACACAGACCCTTGGATTATACAGAAGAAATAGATCCTTAATTACTAGGCTAATGATATGGGCAGCCAGTGCAGGTCTGAACATTAACTTATAATTCACGTGATGAGTCTGCAGTCCTGGTTATCTTCAGGAACAAAACTCACGCAACATGTGAAATACAGTTCTTTATTTAGTTCCAACGTAACAAAGCCACAGAAGAGTCACAATTTGTTCCTTCTGATAGATAGAGCCATTCAGGCACCCATCATATCAGTTAGAGTTTTATGCATAATTAAATGACACAGCCAATTAGTGCACAATGAAATAAAAAGGTCAGCTAATGAATAATGGAAATCCTCTGCTCAAACTGCAAAGCGTGTCTGTGAAGGCAGTGTCTTCTCTGCAGTGCCACTTAGACCACTCAGCCAGGATCGTGAGTCTGATTTCCATTTCAGGTCTAGATATTTTCATTTATTTTTAATTAGCTAGCTATGACTACATTGTAGCTTTGCAAGAAAATGAACAGAGGAGTGATTTATTTACACAGGGAGGATCCTCAGTCATCGTGTAATAGTTGTGAGCAGCGTAAATCGTTGCTGACACATCGTAAATGCCCCATAAATATTATCCACGATAGTCACTGTTCTGAACTGGGAGGGACGCGGCAGTGTATTTTCCAGGAGGTTACACTCGGTGCTCTGTGGAGTCACAGGGAGTAGTTAGAAGCCTTTCCTTCCTGTGTATTTGCATACATTTTGCTTTATAGAAATAAGTATTGTTTCTTATTTCTGGAATATTTTTTTTATCAGAGTAAGTTTCTTGAAACAGAGAGGCTCCCTGTCTGCCTTGCATTTGAGAATGCTTGCCTTTGTGGCGCCCATCCACGACTGAGCCAACCCCGTGGCCAGTGTGACAGACACCCTGGCCTGTTCTCCTCTCGAGTCTTGGCTCTGTGAGACTGTCTGTGTTCTGAGTGCCCCATGTCCCTCTGACCACTCCCTGGGTCGGGGTCCCTAGCATACATTTAACTCATTACACATGACTGTCAGCAGTAAGATTTAACTAAGCTTAAATACACTATTTTGAATCAGTAATACCAAATTCAAAAGCCACAAGGGTATAAATTGAGAAGTATAGAATTTCATAGATTCTACAGAATCCTTTTTATTTTTTATATTTTGCCATGTCTCAGGTTGGAACATGGAGATATATCTGATAACCAGAGATGCATGATGCTCACGCTTGTCTTTCCCACGTTTCTTTTTCATTGATGCATCTTAAAGCTGGTGTTGAATCAGATTCGCTGGAACATGGGGCATCCACCAGCATCACCCCATTTCCCCCCAGGCTCATGGGTTTTCATTATACACCCTGTTGTGCCCTTTCTTTTATCTCCTGTGAAGTTTCATCTCCTGATTTACAGAAGCATCAGGATTGCACGTGCAGGTGCCCACATCTTGCTATTTTCTCATCGCAAGGTGCTCTTTGCTTTTTCAGGCTGAGCATCTTGGTTTCATGGACACCTGTGGTTTCCTGATGGTCCCCCCCACTGAGAAGGATATAGCCACTTCTAAGGCTTTGCTGTTAGACACAACAGATGCAATAGATGTATTTTCAGTAGGACGTTTACACACATTCGGTTAGAGCCATAAGTAAAAAACATGGTGAAAGCGTTTCTAATACTAGGAGAAATTTTCTACACAAGTTGCACCAGCTCATCATCACAGCCGAGTGTGAGGGTGAAGTCTGTGTGCACCCTCAGGCTTGCCCTCGCTCATCATCCTCTTCCTTCACTCTCTGTACTTCTAATCTGTTTCTCTAATTATAAGAGACTCTAACGTTTTTATATCTGTGAGAGCTTTCTTTCCTATGAAAGGCTGCTCCTATGTTGTAAACATTTCATCGTGTATAATCTGCACAGAGAAAAGTTAATGCCGTAAGTTTGCACATTGACGAGTTTTCACAAACTGAGCACCTGCGTCTTCAGCCCCGTCAGTCTCTGATAGAGAAAGGGCAGGTTTGCAGCCTCTGCAGAGCCTTGTCTCTGCCTGGTCACTCTCGGAACACCGCACTCCCAATATATGAGCTCACACACAGAGACATGAACGTGCACACCACCCTTTCTCTGCTAAACCTCAGAGGTGATGACAGCCCAGGTACTGTGCCCATTTGCAGGAATGCCACTGTCAAAGGGTGGGTGCTGCCTCCCAGGGATAAAACTGCACTTTATCAGACAGCTGTCTTTGATTCTCACTCAGACCTTTCATCCCAAAGGGTCAGGTGCAAGGGAAAAGCCTTTTGTTATACAGGTTCCTGGAGGTCTTTCGCAGACACCTGCCATACCCCACTCAGGTCTGCGTGGACCATAGTTACGAGCTGAGCACAGCTGGGACCACACCTGTCCAATAGGAGAATTAGGAGCTGAGCCAGCGTCACTGTCTGGGTCCTGTTGGCTGGGACCTACCTAGAGGGTTCACCAGCCAGGCAGCCCAACTGTCGTTTTTACCTAGAATATAAAGAAAAACCCAAGAGTGGCCCAGGGAGATGCCTTGTTAAAACATAGGTCTCTAGGGCTTCTCTGGTGGTCCAGTGGGTAAAGATACTGCCTTGCAGTCCAAGGGGCATCAGTTCAATCCCTGGCCTGGGAAGATCCCACGTGCCACGGAGTGAAATGTGTGTGCAATTACTGAGCCGGAGCTCTGGAGCGCATGTGCCCAGAGCCGGTGCTCTGCGACAACAGAGGCCACTGCGATGGGAGGCCCACACGGGCCAAAGAACAAAGATGGATGAAAATAGATAAATGAAAGACCAATAGAAGTGGCCTGCCCGTCCCATCCCTCCCCAACCCGCACCCCCTGAACTCCCCCCCCACCAAAAAAAACATAGGTCTCTAAACCTCCTTTTGTCCTGATTGTTGCTCAGCAAGTGGCTAGGATGCGATGAGCTTTTCTGGATGCTACGCTGATCAGAGACCTAGTGAGGCTGGGCCAGGAAAAGGGGAGGGAGTGGACGCAGCTCTGATCAGGGACCAAGCGAGGCTGAGTCAGGAGAAGGGGGAGTGGACTCAGCTCTGATCAGGGACCGAGTGGGGCTGGGACAGGAGAAGAGGAAGGAGTGGACACGGATGTCGCTTTGAGAGCACATGTTCAGAGGACTACCCCACGCTCATCAACACAGAGGACCAAGGGTAACAGGGAGTGTGGACACCCAGTGATGGCCTTGACTATCAGCCTAGGACTGAGCACCTTCTATGACAAAACATGCATGCCATCAGCTTGCAAAGAGCACACGACACTGGCTGTTTCCAGGACCAAAGGGACATGGCTGGTGTCAGCCACGGGGACTGGCACATGGCTGCTGTAATCTGAGAAGTGTGCCCCCAGGGAAAGGGGCCAGCATCTCACCTGCATGCAGAGCACACCTGCCCTGCCGTAGAGTGGCCTAGTGTCCACCCATAGCTCACTCCAGCAGACTCCTAGCATCTTTGTGGCAAGCACAGCTCTATGTCCTGTTGGCAGGAACCCTGTGTTTCAGACCTGGGGACACCTTGACTTGGTAGCTACAGCCCACTTTCCTGGCACAGGCTCTAAGGTTTGCTGCACCCAATTTGGTGACATTTCTTCTCCTGACAGGGGAATGGCAGCAGTGTAAACGCCATTAGGGAACCTCGTTTCAGTTTTGCATCACACTGCTCCATCCGGGCGTCACACTACTCAGTTCCTACATGAAGATAGTGCTCACAGAATGCTGCAGGACCCTCACTTGTCAAACCCTGGCCCTCTAAGCGAGGGCTGGAGTGTTTGCTTCTGACTCTCATGGAGTCTGTTCGAATCCAGTCTTCCTCACCAGCTTCTAGGAACTCTGAAGGGTCTGGTTTCACTGTGTGCCAGCGCCCATGCTGGCCTGCAAGGTGCACTGTTCCTGAATCAGAGGCAGAGAACTCTGGTAATCATGGCAGAGTGTCGCGGGCACTGTGCTGCAGCTTACTCTGACTCCTATTCTTACTAGTTCTCACTAAGAGGCACCATCTTAAATAGATCAGAGACCTTTTACAGTCACGGTGTAGTCCCTCAGAGTCGTGAACCTCGCACTTGGACAATAAAGTGTCGTGGTCTCGACTATTGTCAAACCAAGAGTAGTTTTATTAATCATAAAACATATAATAATCAGAATCAAGATTTCATTAATCAGGATTCAAATAAAGGCAAACACAAGTAATCAGAACTCAATCAAATGCAAACAGATGTTCTTACCCCAGAGTTGGAGAGTCTCCATCTCACATCGGGTGCAGCCGATCTCCGTGAGCGAGCCTCCCGCACAATCTTCCTTTACCCTTTTTATATTTTTTTCAACTAGAAATCTCAAGTTAAGTAATAATCATAAAGAAGCTTTTTTGTTTGTCTAGAGATGCAAAAGAGGTCATCACCGGAGCCCTTTCTCCCTCATCAACACCTTTGCTCTCTAGGTTAAATATTCTTACAATTCTTAAGTTACAAAGGGAACTCCAAGTTGTAAAGTGTTATATTATCATTAAAAAGGAGACAAGAGGAAGAGCTTTTGTGCTCTGTATTAGCACCTATTCATCTTCAAAAGGGGACTCAGAGAGGCGAGGCTTGCAGGCAGCCCTTATCGTTAGTGTGAGGAGACATTTGTCTGCTCAGCCCTTATTTTTTTAGTGTGACATTTCTTCTCCTGACAGGGGAATGGCAGCAGTGTAAACGCCATTAGGGAACCTCGTTTCAGTTTTGCATCACACTGCTCCATCCGGGCGTCACACTACTCAGTTCCTACATGAAGATAGTGCTCACAGAATGCTGCAGGACCCTCACTTGTCAAACCCTGGCCCTCTAAGCGAGGGCTGGAGTGTTTGCTTCTGACTCTCATGGAGTCTGTTCGAATCCAGTCTTCCTCACCAGCTTCTAGGAACTCTGAAGGGTCTGGTTTCACTGTGTGCCAGCGCCCATGCTGGCCTGCAAGGTGCACTGTTCCTGAATCAGAGGCAGAGAACTCTGGTAATCATGGCAGAGTGTCGCGGGCACTGTGCTGCAGCTTACTCTGACTCCTATTCTTACTAGTTCTCACTAAGAGGCACCATCTTAAATAGATCAGAGACCTTTTACAGTCACGGTGTAGTCCCCTCAGAGTCGTGAACCTCGCACTTGGACAATAAAGTGTCGTGGTCTCGACTATTGTCAAACCAAGAGTAGTTTTATTAATCATAAAACATATAATAATCAGAATCAAGATTTCATTAATCAGGATTCAAATAAAGGCAAACACAAGTAATCAGAACTCAATCAAATGCAAACAGATGTTCTTACCCCAGAGTTGGAGAGTCTCCATCTCACATCGGGTGCAGCCGATCTCCGTGAGCGAGCCTCCCGCACAATCTTCCTTTACCCTTTTTATATTTTTTTCAACTAGAAATCTCAAGTTAAGTAATAATCATAAAGAAGCTTTTTTGTTTGTCTAGAGATGCAAAAGAGGTCATCACCGGAGCCCTTTCTCCCTCATCAACACCTTTGCTCTCTAGGTTAAATATTCTTACAATTCTTAAGTTACAAAGGGAACTCCAAGTTGTAAAGTGTTATATTATCATTAAAAAGGAGACAAGAGGAAGAGCTTTTGTGCTCTGTATTAGCACCTATTCATCTTCAAAAGGGGACTCAGAGAGGCGAGGCTTGCAGGCAGCCCTTATCGTTAGTGTGAGGAGACATTTGTCTGCTCAGCCTGGATATCTTTTCTTAATCTTTCCTGTGAGAAGTGAATATGCTTTCACTTGCCCATGACAAGAGCCATCAGCACAAGGGTCATGTTTGCACTGGCTCTCCTTTCCTCCAAATCCCTTGGTGTGACACGGAGCCAGGAGGATGCTTCCTGTGTTCTAACTCCCAAGTCACAGCTTTAGGACCTCTTGATACGAAGGCACCTGAATCTCTGTTACCATCTGCCACAGACCTGACCCTCACTGTGTGGGAGACATGTCTTCCGAGCGCCATCTGCTGTGTACACGTGTCAGGGCTGTTACAGAGGAGAAACACAGCTGCTTGGCCACGGGGAGCCCAGCAGGACGTTGAGCTGAGTGACAGCTCCTGTCTGAAGGGGAGAACAGTGTCTGCTGCACCTGTGCAGGAGCATGGGGAGGCTGCTGTGGGCTCCGGAGTTGAGGAGGGAACTGTCCCAGTGGTCAGCCTGAGACAGCATGAAGCCAGGGCTCGGCCAGTGGCAACAGGCAGCAGGGGGCACTGCACAGGGATGCTGGCGATGTGGGCTTCCTCTTTCAGGGAAGAGGAGTCGGGGAGGAGAGGGCTGGGGTGGTTCCTGGTGCCTGGGCTGGCTGGGAAAGTGTTCTCACTAATGTTTTATGAGCCCCAGGGACTCCCAACATCCAGGTGAAAGTATTACCTTCTACATGAGTGATTATGAGTGTGTTTTAGGCACTCACCCATGGTAAAGATGAGGGAAAATAAGGCCTTCGGCAGTGACGGATATAGGCCTCTGACGGTGTTCAGTGATACCATATTTCACTGCCCTAACAAGAGCTTTTCCTTCAGTGAGACTTAACGGTGTCACCTGATATGACCCATTTGCTCAGAAGGCCAGGTCCTGGCAGCACCTGGTCGTCTCTGCTCCCATGGCCACCACGCACATCCCCAGCATTTCATTTCAAGGGGATACAAGGTGGCTGGAGGCTTCTCTGTTTCTCATGGTCAGCACCTTGCATGGTCACTATTTGACTTCAGCAGAGATTTATGGCCTGGGAGAAGCTGGATAAGTGGTCTGCCTTGTCCAGCCCCGGTCGACCTTTGCAAAAAGGGCAGCGGTTCATTCTGGGCCGTGAACATCACTCTCAGCAGAGTTGGAATTTAAGTGCCGATTGAGCATTGACTGAAATTTCCGCTCTAAGAGTGGAATGAATAGAGGCTGGCACTCAAGTGCTTAGTGATATTTCCAAGGGGAACATTTATCCTTTTGTGTCAAGGCCAGTGGACTCCAGCCGCCAAGAGCTTATATGAGGTAGGACTCCCCTGGAGCACCAGTTCCCCTCCCGTCAAACACCTGTTTTGCAGACATTTTTCTCTGTGCTCCCAACTTAACTTTTATGTTTTCTGAAACATTTTAAAAACCTGTACAGTGGTGAGAAAGTTGTATGTGATAGTTACATCAGTCAGGGAAAATTTGAGTTATTCACTGTTGGTATCAGTCAGAAATGATTTTATTTCAAGTAATAATAATAAAAAAAAAGGCAACCCAGGCCACCTTGGCAACTCGTGTGATGGTGCCGGCTCTGGAGAGGAGTGACTTTTGATCCAGAAATTGTCTCTGTCCCGTCTCCGCTGCCCGGAGCCAACAGCCACCTCACACAGCATCTCTCTAGCCAGCTGTGGTCGCCAGGGAGCTCTCCGCTTGCCCGGGCCAGCCCGTGGATTCCTGGGCAGAGGGAAGACAATGTTCTTTCACCCAAACTTAAACAAGTGGTTTGAAACCTACCCTGTGTTCATTTTAGTTGCCTGTCTACCCTGGAAGCAGCAGAGTGCCCAGGGACATGGGGCTCCTGTGGTAATTTAGGCCTGAGTCACAAGCTGCTGTTGCAGACCCAGAAGTGCATCAGCCACCCTGAAGGGCAGGGGATGCGGGGCGGAGATGGGCGGCTCCAGGTGTACACACACACACACACAGACACACACACACAGACACACAGACACACACACACACACCCCTGTGCTCCTAATGAAGGAAGGGGAGTGGGCAGCTCCAGGTACACACACACACACACACACACACCCCTGTGCTCCTAATGAAGGAAGGGGAGTGGGCAGCTCCAGGTACACACACACACACACACACACACCCCTGTGCTCCTAATGAAGGAAGGGGAGCGGGCAGCTCCAGGTACACACACACACACACACCCCTGTGCTCCTAATGAAGGAAGGGGAGCGGGCGGCTCCAGGTACACACACACACACACACACACACACACACACACACACAGGAAGGGGAGCGGGGAACCCCAGTAGCAACCACACATCACAAAGTATCATTAATAAACACACTTTCACTGGTATAGCTTAAATATCAGCACTGGTAGGACCAAACCGGTGGTGGTGCTGTTGTTTTATTCTCCTGAGCTTCAAGGAGTCTATTACCTACCATGGAAAAGAGATTTTTTAAATACTTAGTATAACATGTTAGAAAATGTGACTTTCCTGTTGTTTCCAGTTGTCCTCTCATTTCATCTTTGTGTTCAAAGCAGATGACAGTTTGTATTACATAGGTGGACCTCACACCAGGCACCAGGGAAATAATACAGTAGCCATGGTGACAAAGATGAAATGGTGAGGATTCTGCCAAAGAGGTTTCAGAACACGGCCCCCTGGCCTTTTATTATTATTACTGTTTTTTAATCTTTTTTTGTTTTGACTGTGGGATGTGACATGTGAGATATTAGTTCCCTGACCAGGGATTGAGCCTATGCGCCTGCATTGACAACACGGAGTCTTCTCCCCTGGACTGCTAGGGAAGTCCCCAGACCTTTTATTTTTGCTTTCAGTGATAAGCATTCTTCTAGTTCCTCATATATTCAATAATGGCTTTCTCAGGCCTTCCCTAATTCACATTCAAGAAGTGTCCTTTGGGCCATCTCCACAGGCAGCTAACTTTATTAAGAAATCTAGACTCTTTCAACTTTAATTAGTAGAAGGAAGCTTCAGCTGGGATGGATATTACAGAAGAGTGTCAGGGTGGCTGTGTGTGCAGAGAGAAGAGGGTTTCACCCCAGCAGGGTCCCCAGCAAAGACTTTCTGTGAGATCTAATGGGTGAATGCTAACTCAGTCTAGAAGTATCAGGACTTGTAACCAAGTTGAGGAAATGATGTAAAAGCTAGGGAATTGTCACCAACTTCTTACTATATTCTGTTGTTGTTGATGAGTCTCTCAGTCATGTCTGACTCTTTGCAGCCCCGTGCAGCACCCCGGGCTTCCCCTTCATCACTGTCTCCCAGAGTTCGCTCAAGCTCATGTCCATTGAGTTGATGATGCCATCCAACCATCTCATCCTCTGCTGCCCACTTCTCTTCCTCCCCTCAGTCTTTCCCAACATCAGGGTGTTTTCCAGTAAGTCTGCTCTTCACATCAGGTAGCCAAAGGATTACAGCTTCAATTTCAGTATCAGTCCTTCCAATGAATATTCAGGGTTGATGTCCTTTAGGATTGACTGGTTTGATCTCCTTGTAGTCCAAGGGACTCTCAAGAGCCTTCTCCAACACCACAGTTCAAAGCCATCAATTCTTTGGCACTCAGCCTTCTTTATGGTCCAGCTCTCACATGACTACTGGAAAAACCATAGCTTTGACTATTGAGACCTTTGTTGGCAAAGTGATGTCTCTGCTTTTCAAGACACAGTCTAGGTTTATCATAGCTTCCCTAGTGGCTCAGTCGGTAAAGAATCTGCCTACAAAGCAAGAGACCTGGGGTCGATCCCTGGATCAGAAGTTCTCTTGGAGAAGGGCATGGACTAAGCTCATTTCAGAACACGGCCCCTGGCCTTTTATTATTATTACTGTTTTTAATCTTTTTGTTTTGACTGTGGGATGTGACATGTGAGATATTAGTTCCCTGACCAGGGATTGAGCCTATGCGCCTGCATTGACAACACGGAGTCTTCTCCCCTGGACTGCTAGGGAAGTCCCCAGACCTTTTATTTTTGCTTTCAGTGATAAGCATTCTTCTAGTTCCTCATATATTCAATAATGGCTTTCTCAGGCCTTCCCTAATTCACATTCAAGAAGTGTCCTTTGGGCCATCTCCACAGGCAGCTAACTTTATTAAGAAATCTAGACTCTTTCAACTTTAATTAGTAGAAGGAAGCTTCAGCTGGGATGGATATTACAGAAGAGTGTCAGGGTGGCTGTGTGTGCAGAGAGAAGAGGGTTTCCCCCCAGCAGGGTCCCCAGCAAAGACTTTCTGTGAGATCTAATGGGTGAATGCTAACTCAGTCTAGAAGTATCAGGACTTGTAACCAAGTTGAGGAAATGATGTAAAAGCTAGGGAATTGTCACCAACTTCTTACTATATTCTGTTGTTGTTGATGAGTCTCTCAGTCATGTCTGACTCTTTGCAGCCCCGTGCAGCACCCCGGGCTTCCCCTTCATCACTGTCTCCCAGAGTTCGCTCAAGCTCATGTCCATTGAGTTGATGATGCCATCCAACCATCTCATCCTCTGCTGCCCACTTCTCTTCCTCCCCTCAGTCTTTCCCAACATCAGGGTGTTTTCCAGTAAGTCTGCTCTTCACATCAGGTGGCCAGAGGAGCTTCAGTTTCAGCATCAGTTCTTCCAATGAATATTCAGGGTTGATTTCCTTTAGGATTGACTGATTTGATTTCTTTGCAGTCTGAGGGACTCTCAAGACCCTTCTCCAACACCACAGTTCAAAGCCATCAATTCTTTGGCACTCGGCCTTCTTTATGGTCCAGCTCTCACATGACTACTGGAAAAACCATAGCTTTGACTATTGAGACCTTTGTTGGCAAAGTGATGTCTCTGCTTTTCAAGACACAGTCTAGGTTTATCATAGCTTCCCTAGTGGCTCAGTCGGTAAAGAATCTGCCTACAAAGCAAGAGACCTGGGGTCGATCCCTGGATCAGAAGTTCTCTTGGAGAAGGGCATGGTAACCCACTCCAGTATCCTTGCCTGAAGAATCCTATGGACAAAGAAACTAGGTGGGCTACAGTCCATGGAAAAGGAGTCCCAAGGAGTCGGACACAACTGAGCAGCTATCACTAGGTTTATCATAGCTTTTCTTCCAAAGAGCAGGTATCTTTGCTTTCATGGCAGCAGTCACCATCCACTGTGATTTTGGAACCCAAGAAATAAAGTCTGTCACTGTTTCCAGTAGATGGGCAGTGTTTGCCTGTCTATTTGCCATGAAGTGATAGGACCAGAGGCCATGGTCTTAGGTTTTTTTTGGGGGCGGGGAGGGTGGTGGGGAGGGAGTGGGGCAGACGGGCCACTTCCATTGGTCTGTTTTCATCCATCTTTGTTCTTTGGCCCTTGTGGGCCTCCCATCACGGTGGCCTCTGTTGTCACAGAGCACTGGCTCTGGGCACATGCACTCCATCACTCCAGTTCAGTAATTGGACACATCGGTCCAGCCGCTCAGTGGCACGTGGGATCTTCCCAGGCCAGGGATCGAACCGACGCCCCTTGGACTGCAAGGCGGTGTCCTTACCCACTGGACCACCAGGGAAACCCTGATCTTAGTTTTTTAAATGTTGAGTTTTAGGCCAGCTTTTTCATTCTCCTCTTTCACCATCATTAAGGTGCTCTTTAGTTCCTCTTTGCTTTCTGCTGTTACGGTGGTGTCATCTGCATATCTGAAGTTATTGATACTTCTGTCCACAATCTTGATTCCAGTTTGTGCTTCATGCAGCCTGGCATTTTGCATGATGTACTCTGCATGTAAATAAGCAGGGTAAGATTATACAGCCTTGATGTACTCCTTTCTCAATTTACAGCCAGTCCATAATTCCATGTCCAATTCTAACTTGCTTCTTGACCTGTATACAGATGTCTCAGGAGGCAAGTGAGGTGATCTGGCATTCCCATCTCTTGAAGAATTTTCCACAGTTTGTTGTGATCTACACAGTCAAAGACTTTAGCATAGTCATTGAAGCAGAAATAGATGTTTATGATTCTGTGTCTTCCTCCAAGTTGCAGAAGGCCTTTAGTTTTCTGTCCTGGGGGACCTTGTTGCTGTTTCTTTGTATGCATCATTGATTTCTTCTTTCTAACAAATCATACTTCTCTTGGGCCCTGTTGGTTTGCATATGCTCCCTCTCATTAACTAAGCTTTCACCACCAGCGAGAACAGCATCACAGGGAGTGAGGGTCTGCTGCATGCCAAGGCTCCTGCTGCTGCTGGGGTCTGGCCATCTCCCAGGAAGGCAGCACAGGTAAGGTGCTCACAGATCACCCAGAAGAGTGTCCCTTTAAAATGTATTCTATTCTATTGGCGTAGAGTTGATTTACAATGTTGTTTTAATTTCTTCCGTACAATTCAGTTACACATTCCTTTTCATATTCTTCTCCATTATGGTCTGTCACATTGAATGTGGTTCCCTGTGCTTTACAGTAGATAAATCTGCTGTGTATCCATCCTGTATGTAGTGGTTCACATCTGCTAATCTCAGACTCCCAGTCCTTCTCCTCACCACCCTCCTCCCCCTGGGCAACCACGAGTCTTTCTCCTCTGTCTGTGAGTGTTTCTGTTTCGTAGGTAAGTTCATTTGTGCCATTATTTTAGATTGTACATATAAGTGATATTGTGTGGTATTTTGGAGAAGGAAATGGCTACCCAGTCCAGTATTCTGGCTTGAGAATCCCATGGACATAGGACCCGGTAGGGCTACAGTCCGTGGGTCACAAAGAGTCGGACACAACTTAGCAACAGCAACGTGTGATATTTGTCCTCCTCTTTCCAACTTCCCTTAGTAGGACCATCTCTAGGTCCATCCACACTGCTGCAAGTGGCATTATTTCATTCTTTTTCGTGGCTGAGCTGTAGTCCATTGTATAGACGCAGAAGAAATGTCATGGTTCTAGTGTCAGAAGCCATGAAAAAGCTGTCTGGTTTTGGAGAAAGATTTTCAAAAAAATACGCAAGTACACATGTGAGGAGATGGGACTAGCTAATTCACAGGGGATGGGCAGACGTGTTTGGGAGAGACAGTATATACACTTCCTCTTGCTTTGCTAAAAATAAACACACCAGGACTGGATGATTTTGGTAGAAATCATGCTTTGAGGGATAAAGGAAGTCTCCCACCCATCACAACTACAGCTTTCCATAAGTACCTTTTGCAAGCTTGCAACTGGAAAAATAGTTTTGTGTCTCCAGATCTGTTATAATGGGTGAAAATAACTTCCATGTAATGGAGCTCTTTTGTTTTGTCATCCCAAACATGAATTTAAGCCTCTCTGGTCAGACTGCTACTATGCAACTTACCAAGTTATTGTGTAAACTACTCTTTGTAACTCGTGAATATTCTGATCACAGCAATATTTTACAACATGGTCTTACTCTCAGGGCAGCAAGCTGCATTGCTAAGGACACAGTGTTCTGGGAGGAGAGACCGTAGGGGCAGGACAAGAAGACGCATGTGGTTCTTCACTGGAGGTGTTTCAAAGGCCCTTGGAAAGCTCAGGGTGACAGCATTCCTGAGAACAGACAGCTATGCTAACTAACGAACCTATGTACGCTTCTTTGCCTTCCTTTCTTTTTGTTGGTTGTGTTGCAATTCTTATTTTCCACAAGCACCATGCATTGTATTCTGTTTTTACTAGCTGCATTTGAATGCTGAGAACTTGCCTTCTGTTCAGGGGCAGGCAGAGCTAGTGCTTTTTGACTAGCAAAGATAATCCTGACATTTTCTATGGAAAAATGGGGCCCACACAGGCCCCTGAGATCCCTGGGGGCCAAGTATCATTTGACGAGTGATTCTCCCCCACTGTTGGAGGATGTCTTCTCCTACATGAGCACTGAGTGTTGGTCACTGTTGTGACGTAGGGTTCCTGGAGTTAGAAGAGCTCCAGTAGTGTCAGACAGAGGAGGCAGGGCTGATGTGACTGGTGTGGAAAGCTCAGAATCCACTGATGCAACAGCTCCTGCATCCGTGGGAAAGCTGTCTCCCAATTCCACCAGTAGATACTTGCTTCCTAGGGAGCTGCCCTTGAAATGTGACCACCACTGTGGCTCTAGCATTGTGTCTGGAGGTGGTGGGGAGAACTCTGGTCCTGACTCTCCTCCTGGCTGCCTGGTGAGCACTGAAGACCTAAGACCAGGTACAGCAGAAGCCCCTTGACTGGCTGGGTTGGGGGAAGTTGGGGCAGGGAAGTAAATGCATTTCTGCACAATTCAAAGGCTCCACAACCTATGAGGGCCTTGGCTTCCCTTCCTGGCCCTAAATCCTCCTACCCAGGACCCCATTGCTCCCTAGCCCTGTACATGGAAGCCTGTCCGGGCTTGGGCCTTGCTCCCTGCAGGCCTGGCTGCCTGGGTGCCTCAGCTGTGGTGTCAGACTGTGGGTGGGACTGTGTGGGCCCTCCTGAAGCCAGAACTCCCTACTGCCCATCACACTGTCTCTAGGCCATCACCCCTGGCTTTGTTTCCTGGCATTTAGGAGCCAGAATTTCCTGCCACATTCACGCTGCTTCCTTCATGGACTGTGCTTCTAAAATATGAGTGCCTACACTTGCAGAGTACTACGCAGGACCTCAGATCCCAGAGCACCATGTCTAGCAGCCATGCCTGCATGATGATTTGGTCAACTCTGTGCCTTTTACCAGTTACCCTTCCTCCAGGAGTGGACAGAGGCCAGCCCCAGATGCCCATAAATATTGACTGTCACACCCCTCGACCTCCTGCACCTGTAACAGGCAGGTGAAGCAAAGGTGTCTCATCAGCCAGTCAAGCTTCCAGTTCAGGTGAGTAGTTCCTACATGTCCTTTCACTAGTTTCCTCTCCTTATGAGGTGAACCAGCTTCTCATGGGGCCCAGAGTGACACCTGAGCAGCACTTCTTATCTGCACACCTGCTCCAAATGTGGGCAAGACATGCACTACCGTTTTACTGGATCTTAGCATTCCGAATCTGTTATTCCCACTCAGTCTAACTGAATCCTGCCTGCCTGCTAAGTCGCTTCAGTTGTGTCCCATTGTTTGCAATCCCATGAACTATAGCCCGTCAGACTCCTCTGTCTGTGAGATCTCCAGGCAAGGATATTGGAGTGGGTTGCTGTGCCCTCCTCCAGGGGATCTTCACACCCCAGGGATCAAAACAGCATCTCTTACATCTCCTGCATTGGCAGGTGGGTTCATTACCACTAGTGCCACCTGGGAAACCCCAACCTAATCAATTCACCTTTAAAAAAATAGATACTGTCAAATCACCTCCTGAAGAGATTGTACCAATCCCCCTGCCCCCAAATAGTGTTTCTGAAATCTGAGTAGTTTCTCTTGCTCAGTAAGTTCTCATTACGTCCATAAGTGGAATGCATCATTACCTCCATTTTATACATGAGAACATTTATGGTTAGTGAACTCTGTAACGTTCCCTGGATCTTGCATCTAGCACTTGGCACCACTGGGATTTAAACCCGGAATCTTCGGATTACAAATACCACTTCTGTACCCAAGATAGGACACACTGTAGAGACTAATGGGGAAATGTACTGTAAAGGCAATTAACGACAGCAAATCATAGAGGATGCCCAGAACAAGGATGAGCGCACACAGAGGACTGTAACAACGACTGTGTGTGTGTGTGCGTGTGTGTGTGTGCACGCATGCACGTCACTCACACACCTGTCTATAGGAAAATGACAAAAGGAATTACATCATCATGTGTGGATTGGAGTTGGGAAAGATCAGAGTTGCTAAGACTATTATAAACTACGGTAGTACTCTAAGATTTTATAAGTGAAATATTAACCAATTATAAATATATTGGGAGCACATATCATGACATAAAAATTGCTTAGACATGAAAAATTAACAAGGCTTTTAAAAAAAGTTTTGGCCTCTTTTAGTGTTTTTTTTTTTTTTTTTAATTTGTTCATTTTCATCCATCTTTACCTCTCAACCTATGCGGGTCTCTCTTTGCAGTGACCTCTCTCGTTGCAGAGTGCCAACTCTGGGCACATGCGCTCCAGAGTGCTGGCCCATAATTGGACACACTGGTCCAGCTGCTCCGCGGCACGTGGGATCTTCCCGGGCCGGGGATCAAACCGGTGCCCCCTGCACTGCAAAGCAGACTCTACCCACTGGACTACCAGGGAAGCCCCAATGAGGCTGTTTTTAAGAAAATGCTTTGTGCAGTTGAATGGTCAGAAGGTAAGGAATTATAAATAGCCACCGTGTCTCTCTGGGGACCTGAAGCAGCCCCAGGTGACAACTCCAATGTGTGTGAGCAGAGGCCGATCTTCCACCGTCAGTCGTTCTCAGCAAATCAGATTTTCAGTTTTGATAAGTAGATTTAGTGATTGGAAAAGATGAATTCACTCATGTTCATTGATTTTTTTACAGTTTATTTTCCCATTTTTATTCTTAAAACGTTACAGCAAACCCAGTGAGACATTAACCTCCATAGTCTGTGGCCCTCAAATACGCCCCACAGGCCTCAAGCGCCTACTTTGTCTTTTTTTCACCTATGTCCTGCTATGCTTGCCTGGTACAACTGTCTCATAGATCAGTTCCAAGCCTCACAGTGCCCTAAAACATTATGTTGCTGTGAGATCTTCATAGTAAACGTTTTTAATGGCTGTAGAGTAGTTCTCCACTTTTGCTTTATTTGACCTTTTCTGCTCTCAAACATTTGTTTCCTGTATTCTTACCATTTAGCCGTTTGTAGATATGTACGTGCATCCATCTGTTGTCCTGGTATCTGTCTAGTGTAGAGACTTGTGTTTTGTTTTCTTTCAGATTGATTTTTTCTAGGATTTGGTTTCATTCATAATATTAACTGGCCAGATTATATCAACCCCATGAAGATTATTGATCCTCCTTGTCAAACTGCAACATGTTCCCCATTGCATAGGTAGAGAGGCATTGGATTTGTGGTAGGCTCATCAGCTCTAGGAAGCAGCCTGATTGTTCTTCCTCCCTGAACTGGCGTGTAACAGCCCTCAGTGTGTTAACCTGCAATTAACTTTCTTTCAGTCACACTCTGTTTAAAACTGAGCTTCACTTTCCTGTGTGTGTTAGTTGCTCAGTAGCGTCTGTCTCTTTGCAGCCCAATGGCCTATAGCCCACCAGGCTCTTCTGTCCATGGAATTCTCCAGGCATGAGTACTGGAGTGGGATGCCATTCCCTTCTCAGGGGGATCTTCCCAGCTCAGGGATCGAACCTGCATCTCCTGCATCTGTAGTAAATTCTACAGATATCGTCACCTAAATATTGCTTGAATGTGAATAATGCCTAAAGCATAGGTATACTTTCGATTAATTTTTGAAAAATTTTTGGTAGGCATTTGGATAAAATCGATACAAAGCTCCAAAGCTCAGGTCTTTTCATCTTATTCCAGATTTGTCACTAGAATCTATGACTCAAATACAGCAGTAAGAGAAAGAAAACACGTTTTTCTACCTGTAACTCAAAACAAATAGGAAAGAAGCTATGATAACTACTGAAGCTGATATGACAGCTGCGACAACAGAGGCTTGACTTTTCCATAGCTGTTAAATTGCTCTCTGTGTAATAAATGCCACGTGCCAACACATTGAAACATTCACAGAGGCATACATTATTAACTACTGCCTGTCTTCTTTCTGAAGACATCTGCTTGGATCTTCTAATTGCACACACACACACACACACACACACACATTTCCCCAGAACAATAAGAAAAGGTAACTTCAGGGCTTCCTCTGGTGGTCCAGAGGGTAAGGACACCACCTTGCAGTGCAAGGGGTGCCGGTTTGATCCCTGGCCTGGGAAGGTCCCACGTGCCACGGAGCGGCTGGACTGATGTGTCCAATTACCGAGCCGGAGCTCTGGTGTGCGTGCGCCCGGAACTGGCGCTCTGCGACAACAGAGGCCGCCACAATGGGAGGCCCACAGGAGCTAAGGAACAAAGACGGATGAAAATAGAGAAATGAAAGACCAATAGAAGTGACCCGCCCATCCCCTCCCTCTCCACCCCACCCCCCAAAAGATAAATAAATAAATTAAAAAATTGTTAAAAAAAAGAAAAGGTAACTTCAGTGTATGTCATTTCCCACTAAAATCTTACTTATGTGCATCCTGACTAGTGGGAGAATACTCCTGAAGTCCTGCTACCCTACCCACGAAGAAATCTCTGTGAATTAGTGTGTACATGTCCTTTTGTTTTAAAGCCTTGAATTAGCCAAAAAAGCAGGGAGGATGGACCAGAGGGGAGATAAACGAGTATGAAGGTACTTCAGTGTTGCAAAATTGCTAAGTGAGTGAGCATGGATAGGACCTTATGGCTGAATCTTAGAGTCTGACTTCTTTTTAGGTGATAAACATGTGGGAGCCTTTATTTATTCTCAAGGGGTGAAAATGTCTTAAAGCTGTTTGGTTTTGTTATCATCAAAACACTCACTGTCCTTGGGAACTTCTTGACCCATCTCCTTCTGATGAGTCCTGATGTTATTGGAAGTTCCCATTGTCTATTTTTCCAGCTTCCTTTGCATCCCTGGGTGGCTTGTGACCAGATTCTAGGCCATGAGATGGAAGTTTGTTGGAGGTGGGAATGGGAGGTGAGGAGCATGATGAAATTGCTGGTACAAATTGCTCTCTGTGTAATAAATGCCACGTGCCAACACATTGAAACATTCACAGAGGCATACATTATTAACTACTGCCTGTCTTCTTTCTGAAGACATCTGCTTGGATCTTCTAATTGCACACACACACACACACACACACACACATTTCCCCAGAACAATAAGAAAAGGTAACTTCAGGGCTTCCTCTGGTGGTCCAGAGGGTAAGGACACCACCTTGCAGTGCAAGGGGTGCCGGTTTGATCCCTGGCCTGGGAAGGTCCCACGTGCCACGGAGCGGCTGGACTGATGTGTCCAATTACCGAGCCGGAGCTCTGGTGTGCGTGCGCCCGGAACTGGCGCTCTGCGACAACAGAGGCCGCCACAATGGGAGGCCCACAGGAGCTAAGGAACAAAGACGGATGAAAATAGAGAAATGAAAGACCAATAGAAGTGACCCGCCCATCCTCCTCCCTCTCCACCCCACCCCCCAAAAGATAAATAAATAAATTAAAAAATTGTTAAAAAAAAGAAAAGGTAACTTCAGTGTATGTCATTTCCCACTAAAATCTTACTTATGTGCATCCTGACTAGTGGGAGAATACTCCTGAAGTCCTGCTACCCTACCCACGAAGAAATCTCTGTGAATTAGTGTGTACATGTCCTTTTGTTTTAAAGCCTTGAATTAGCCAAAAAAGCAGGGAGGATGGACCAGAGGGGAGATAAACGAGTATGAAGGTACTTCAGTGTTGCAAAATTGCTAAGTGAGTGAGCATGGATAGGACCTTATGGCTGAATCTTAGAGTCTGACTTCTTTTTAGGTGATAAACATGTGGGAGCCTTTATTTATTCTCAAGGGGTGAAAATGTCTTAAAGCTGTTTGGTTTTGTTATCATCAAAACACTCACTGTCCTTGGGAACTTCTTGACCCATCTCCTTCTGATGAGTCCTGATGTTATTGGAAGTTCCCATTGTCTATTTTTCCAGCTTCCTTTGCATCCCTGGGTGGCTTGTGACCAGATTCTAGGCCATGAGATGGAAGTTTGTTGGAGGTGGGAATGGGAGGTGAGGAGCATGATGAAATTGCTGGCTTTCTTGATACAGAAGTGTGGCTGTGTTGTGCTTACTTTGGGTGTTTGGACTTCCTGCCTCACAAGGCTGTGATGACCAGAACAATGGCAGCCAGTCTTGTGCCATGAGGTCAAGTTGGCAAAAGTGTTGAGAGAAGTGCCTTTTCCTTCCATGAGTCCCTGATGAACAACAGGAGTCGAGAAACATCACAGAACATGTGAAATGGCAAAACTTGAAGATGCATGTGAGGCAAGCTCCAGGGAGGCCCCTCATAGCTACAGCCTGTGCAGCTTTAGGCTAAGAAGCTGAAGCTGCAAGGGGAGCCGTTGAGCAGCTGAGGTGGAACCTTCATGTTAAGGGGATATTAGTGTCATTCATTCACTAAGGAGTCCAGGCACCCTCGGGTTCTAGAAACAGAGCTACGACTCCTGGGAAGCTTCCTTAATCATCTCCCCTCCTGTGCTGCCCCCATGGATAGCTAGGCGTCCTTCCCCATGATGCATCACTCTGAGCAGACACAGACAGATGCACTTACCAACCTCATTCACTGTGACTGTTTACTTTTGTATCTGCCTCTGCCTGGACTGGCCTTTTCTAAGGTGCCTAGACTCTGCTTTTTTTTTTTTTTTTTTAAATATTGAGCTCTTCAAACCTAGCCTAAATTTTTATATTTAGTAAATTCTGCACAAAAACCTGTTCGATGAGCAGGTTGTATAGCTCTCTCAGACTCTGAAGGCATCTGCCCTAAAGAGTTGTGGCGATCCAGGACACTTGCCTGGGAGAAGATGTGGTAGTGTCCCAAAGAGAACACACTTTGACTATGGAGTACTTTCTTACATGTTTAACTGGCCCCATTTCAGCTTCTAGTCCTTGGGAGCCTTTATTTATTCTTGAAAATGTCTTTAAGCTTGTTGGTTTTGTTATCATCAAAACACTCACTGTCCTTGGGAACTTCTTGACCCATCTCCTTCTGATGAGTCCTGATGTTATTGGAAGTTCCCATTGTCTATTTTTCCAGCTTCCTTTGCATCCCTGGGTGGCTTGTGACCAGATTCTAGGCCATGAGATGGAAGTTTGTTGGAGGTGGGAATGGGAGGTGAGGAGCATGATGAAATTGCTGGCTTTCTTGATACAGAAGTGTGGCTGTGTTGTGCTTACTTTGGGTGTTTGGACTTCCTGCCTCACAAGGCTGTGATGACCAGAACAATGGCAGCCAGTCTTGTGCCATGAGGTCAAGTTGGCAAAAGTGTTGAGAGAAGTGCCTTTTCCTTCCATGAGTCCCTGATGAACAACAGGAGTCGAGAAACATCACAGAACATGTGAAATGGCAAAACTTGAAGATGCATGTGAGGCAAGCTCCAGGGAGGCCCCTCATAGCTACAGCCTGTGCAGCTTTAGGCTAAGAAGCTGAAGCTGCAAGGGGAGCCGTTGAGCAGCTGAGGTGGAACCTTCATGTTAAGGGGATATTAGTGTCATTCATTCACTAAGGAGTCCAGGCACCCTCGGGTTCTAGAAACAGAGCTACGACTCCTGGGAAGCTTCCTTAATCATCTCCCCTCCTGTGCTGCCCCCATGGATAGCTAGGCGTCCTTCCCCATGATGCATCACTCTGAGCAGACACAGACAGATGCACTTACCAACCTCATTCACTGTGACTGTTTACTTTTGTATCTGCCTCTGCCTGGACTGGCCTTTTCTAAGGTGCCTAGACTCTGCTTTTTTTTTTTTTTTTTTAAATATTGAGCTCTTCAAACCTAGCCTAAATTTTTATATTTAGTAAATTCTGCACAAAAACCTGTTCGATGAGCAGGTTGTATAGCTCTCTCAGACTCTGAAGGCATCTGCCCTAAAGAGTTGTGGCGATCCAGGACACTTGCCTGGGAGAAGATGTGGTAGTGTCCCAAAGAGAACACACTTTGACTATGGAGTACTTTCTTACATGTTTAACTGGCCCCATTTCAGCTTCTAGTAACTGTGGGTGACTATCTTTTTTCTTTTAAATTTCCTTTCTAGTGCCGTCTTTCATTTTTCAGTACACACCAGGCTGAGGAGAGAAGATACGAGTTTAGCTGGACTCCTAATAACCATTAACTTCCAGGAGCACAGGAGGAGAAAGGCTGACCCTTGGGGGACATTTCTGGACCCAGGTTCTGCTCGTCGTTGGTGCGTGACTCTTGTGAGGAACTGCTTACTCCTCCGGTTACTGTTCCTAATCAAAGACAGAAAGGAGCTCTCAGGTTGAAGTCAGAGGTATCACTCTTGCTGTGTTGGTAATGAAACTGTGTTAGAGGCAGGAGCAGGAGTTTAGCCCCGTGGCTGTGCCAGCACAGCCGTGGAGGAGGCACCTCCTAGATCTCATCAGCTATAGCCATAACCCCGAGTTCCTGAACAGGAATGGAAGCATGAGTGTGAATGACCTGAAGAAAAGGAATTTTGGAAAGGTGTCAGGGGACACCCAGGAATGAGAGGACAGCCCAGCACCTAACCCTGGGGGATAAAGGGAGAGGATGACAGCTGGTCTCCCGGGGGCGCTGGGGGACCCCACAGATCATGGATGTGCCCCAGGCTTAGGTTGTGACCCTCAAGACTCCAGCTCGCCCCCTGCCCCAGAAAGGGGATCTTGCCGGCTCGTGGGGGAAACCCCACAAATTTGGGAGGGTATTTCCAGGGCGCTGGTGTCAAGAGAAAAGGGGGCTGGGGAGGGTTTCACAGGCAGTGACATCCAGAGACCTGGCCCTGATGTTCTGGGCTCTTTGCCTAGGTCGAAACCCCCTGTCATCCTGGGACTAATTCAACTGAGACCAGGAGCCAGTCAGGTTTAGTCTTGTGCTCTCAGGAGCCCTTGCATGCCAGCAGCAACAGCATCATTGTGTGATGGGCTCCCAACCCTGAGAGGGGCTGTGGTGAGCTTGCAAAGCCAGCATGCCCCCAGGGCTGGTGTGGTCTCAGCCTCTGGGAGGGGCCTGGAGGACCCGCCCCCTCCCTTGCAGGCAGTGTGCCACACCCTCCAGGCAGAGCAGACAGACTTCCCAGATCCATGGTTGATGCCCATTCAGTTTTCAAGACACGTCTGTGGGCAGAGGTCAGTGAAGGGCAAACTCCCCTATGGCTGCAGTTTATTAGAGGTCCACAGGCTTATTGTGGATTGTGGGTGTCATTAGAACAATTCTGAGGACATTACAACTGCACACTACTGACCCTGTGCAGTATTCAGTTCTTAAATTCTTGTGGCAACTGTTTATCAAATGTAACAAAAATATACGGTTAGAGTGACAGAAAATTTTGGTTGCCGAAAAAGGGAACATTGATGAATTTCACTAAGATTCTTAGTGGCACATAAGAATATTAAAGCAAGGGAAACCTGGCTCCTACATCAGCATCGCTGGGCTGTGCATAATTGGGTAGTCTCACTAATAACGTCTCTGGATTTCTGCTTTGTCATCTGTGGAGTCAGAATGGTAGGCCTACTTTGTTAGGGTATCCTGCATGTACTTGGGTGTCTGGGACTGGGTCTGCTGCAAGGTCCTCGTCCTTGGCGTTTAAAGGCATCTGCTGATCCTCAGAGACCCCCACTTTAGGCTGGATGTCAAACCTTTGCTACTTGGAAGTCATGGTGGGGCTATTCCTTTCAAATTATTGGTTGTTTTTTTACTGTGTAATTACTTGACTCTCAGGAAAATGTTGTACACTCTGCTTAAGTGTACAACACCCCCCGCTGATGGACCACCAGGGACTCAGAAACACCATGCTCCCCAGCCCAGAAGTGAGCGGGGAGCGGGGAGTGAGCTCTGACATCACAGTCTCCTGAGGAGGGGTTCTCTGACCTTCTTCATGCTCGACCCCCGGAATGCTCAGTGAAATCTGTCCATTTTCTTACATGGCACTTTCAGCGTTGTGATGGCTTACAGAAAGAACTCACTTTTAAAAAGTTTTTAATCATTAAAGTATAGGCTAGATTTTGGTTTGGAGGGAACTGAAAGCTCTCATTGATTTCAAGACAAAAGTCATCAAGAAGTCTGTCAGCCCCTGTTCTCTGTATCAGGGCTTTTTATAGATACGCTATTTATTAACCACGACGGTGATGCTGTGTCTTGGGAAAATATCGACCTTCGTTCTAAATACAGTGAACGCCCATTACTAACACATTCACTCACTCCCTCCCCTTCCAGCAACTCACAGGCACCTATTAAAGATAAAATAAATTCACTCTGAAAAATAGAAATCTAAAATTAAATATTTAATTAGAACTCTGATTTGATTTAAAGATAGGTGGCATTGCACAGGCTATATTACACTCTCTGTATAATTTTCTTTTGACAAAAAAAGATACTGTTCATTTTAACAGGTCACTTTAATATTAATACATGTGTAATAGGATCAGAACTGAACGTCAGCTAGAGATGGTACATTGTACATTATAGGGAAAATTACAGTTTTGTATTGTAAAACATTTATTTTTAACAATTTACCTACATTAATCAAAAATTACAGCAAATTTAAATTTAATACAAAATGGATTTCTCACTAATAACGCTTTCTTTTCACTGTGGAGTCAGAATGGTAGGCCTACTTTGTTAGGGTATCCTGCATGTACTTGGGTGTCTGGGACTGGGTCTGCTGCAAGGTCCTCGTCCTTGGCGTTTAAAGGCATCTGCTGATCCTCAGAGACCCCCACTTTAGGCTGGATGTCAAACCTTTGCTACTTGGAAGTCATGGTGGGGCTATTCCTTTCAAATTATTGGTTGTTTTTTTACTGTGTAATTACTTGACTCTCAGGAAAATGTTGTACACTCTGCTTAAGTGTACAACACCCCCCGCTGATGGACCACCAGGGACTCAGAAACACCATGCTCCCCAGCCCAGAAGTGAGCGGGGAGCGGGGAGTGAGCTCTGACATCACAGTCTCCTGAGGAGGGGTTCTCTGACCTTCTTCATGCTCGACCCCCGGAATGCTCAGTGAAATCTGTCCATTTTCTTACATGGCACTTTCAGCGTTGTGATGGCTTACAGAAAGAACTCACTTTTAAAAAGTTTTTAATCATTAAAGTATAGGCTAGATTTTGGTTTGGAGGGAACTGAAAGCTCTCATTGATTTCAAGACAAAAGTCATCAAGAAGTCTGTCAGCCCCTGTTCTCTGTATCAGGGCTTTTTATAGATACGCTATTTATTAACCACGACGGTGATGCTGTGTCTTGGGAAAATATCGACCTTCGTTCTAAATACAGTGAACGCCCATTACTAACACATTCACTCACTCCCTCCCCTTCCAGCAACTCACAGGCACCTATTAAAGATAAAATAAATTCACTCTGAAAAATAGAAATCTAAAATTAAATATTTAATTAGAACTCTGATTTGATTTAAAGATAGGTGGCATTGCACAGGCTATATTACACTCTCTGTATAATTTTCTTTTGACAAAAAAAGATACTGTTCATTTTAACAGGTCACTTTAATATTAATACATGTGTAATAGGATCAGAACTGAACGTCAGCTAGAGATGGTACATTGTACATTATAGGGAAAATTACAGTTTTGTATTGTAAAAACATTTATTTTTTTAACAATTTACCTACATTAATCAAAAAATTACAGCATATTTAATAATTTTACAAATTCTTCATAAAAAATATATCTCTGTACAAAAAGGTCGTTTGCACCTACTTCATGTCAGCAGCATGTGGCGAGGTGGCGAGACGGGTGGGTGATGGCGATGGTTTCCTGATCATAATGCCAGCGTTCTTTCCCCTTTTTTATAATAGCTTTTTTCTTGTTGTTTACAAAATATTTTACAGAAGAAAAAAATTATTGCAGCTAGCCTGAAGAAAGGCAAGATGTGTGGGACAAGCAGCAGTTTGAACAGCTTTGAAGCACAGAACCTGTCGGGTACGGGGCGATGCTCCCACCCTCCACGCGCCCCGGCTGCTTCCAGAAAGAATCCTGCAGCCGAACGGGATCGAGTACTTCCTGACGGCTCGGACCAGACCCTCAGCACCTCACAGGAATCTGATCAACACTGCACACACCCTGGGGAGGAACTGGGCAGAATTCTCGCACGAGAATTGCATGGAGTATTTTTTTTTTTTAAAAAAAAAAACAACATGCTCCAAATTGGCAACCAAGGACCCTCTGTCTTTGCACACAAAGGAGAATCATGTCTGATCTGGTATGTGGTTTCTCATATGTATGTATGTCCTGTCTCAGGGTTTCATCACAGCGTTGACCAGAAGGCAGGTCAGGGATGTGGAGAGACGTTGATTCAGACTCGGAAGTCAGCATTTTGCACCTAGTTTGAATGACTCAAACCGCATATGTACATGATATTGTATTTATCTATATATATGTATGTGTGTATATATATATATACACCTCTTATGTATAGTAACCCTGTTCTCCCCTGCACACAAAGATGCGCCAGCTTCCCCCTCTTCTGTTCCAGCTCCCTGAGTGTGCGAGGAGCCTGGCTCTGACCTCATCTGGTCTAAGGAGAAAAAGCCTTAAGGATGCCCAGCTGCAAAGCCATCTCGGTCCTGTTGCCAGGTTGGCCAGAATGAACCCTGGAGTTCCATGCTGCGGGTGGGAGAGGCCTGAGGCCGGGAACCAGAGGAGCTCGGCCGCGCCTCTCAACAGTTGTGCCCTTCAACCAGGCAGCACAGCAGTGAATGCCCATGGGTAAGAGCGACCACAATGTTCAAATTGGAACTTTCGCAAGAATGAGTTATTATCCTGACATTTTTTTTCATTTTTCACTTTTGAAGCCCTGCATTGAAACATGCAACAGACAAACACATACATCAGTCTTAAAGCTACACGTGAACACGTTCTTGAGAACCAACTCTACCAATGCTGCTAAGGATGGACAAAGGGGACCTTCTCTGTAAGTGGAATGCATACTTAAAATTCAAATAATGACATAAGCCTTGCCTTTTCAAAATGTTTTCTTTTTTTTTTTTAATCAAACAGCTGTTAAGTAAAAATAAATGCAATCTCTGAGTTTGTTATGTAAACATCCTCCAGCCGCATCTTCTGCTTCCTGTCTGGACTTTCCCTGCCTGGGCAGTCACACCTACTTTATTTATCCTGTGATTCATAATTTACCTTTGAAGAATTTTAAGCTCGAAAAATCACCAATGTTTTCTTTCCATCTGGAATTATAAAGCATGAAACAGAAGAAATCTGTAACATCTGAACTGTGTCATCAGGAAAGAAGAGTGGGTGGGCTTTGCACACAAAGGAGAATCATGTCTGATCTGGTCTGTGGTTTCTCATATGTATGTATGTCCTGTCTCAGGGTTTCATCACAGCGTTGACCAGAAGGCAGGTCAGGGATGTGGAGAGACGTTGATTCAGACTCGGAAGTCAGCATTTTGCACCTAGTTTGAATGACTCAAACCGCATATGTACATGATATTGTATTTATCTATATATATGTATGTGTGTATATATATATATACACCTCTTATGTATAGTAACCCTGTTCTCCCCTGCACACAAAGATGCGCCAGCTTCCCCCTCTTCTGTTCCAGCTCCCTGAGTGTGCGAGGAGCCTGGCTCTGACCTCATCTGGTCTAAGGAGAAAAAGCCTTAAGGATGCCCAGCTGCAAAGCCATCTCGGTCCTGTTGCCAGGTTGGCCAGAATGAACCCTGGAGTTCCATGCTGCGGGTGGGAGAGGCCTGAGGCCGGGAACCAGAGGAGCTCGGCCGCGCCTCTCAACAGTTGTGCCCTTCAACCAGGCAGCACAGCAGTGAATGCCCATGGGTAAGAGCGACCACAATGTTCAAATTGGAACTTTCGCAAGAATGAGTTATTATCCTGACATTTTTTTTCATTTTTCACTTTTGAAGCCCTGCATTGAAACATGCAACAGACAAACACATACATCAGTCTTAAAGCTACACGTGAACACGTTCTTGAGAACCAACTCTACCAATGCTGCTAAGGATGGACAAAGGGGACCTTCTCTGTAAGTGGAATGCATACTTAAAATTCAAATAATGACATAAGCCTTGCCTTTTCAAAATGTTTTCTTTTTTTTTTTTAATCAAACAGCTGTTAAGTAAAAATAAATGCAATCTCTGAGTTTGTTATGTAAACATCCTCCAGCCGCATCTTCTGCTTCCTGTCTGGACTTTCCCTGCCTGGGCAGTCACACCTACTTTATTTATCCTGTGATTCATAATTTACCTTTGAAGAATTTTAAGCTCGAAAAATCACCAATGTTTTCTTTCCATCTGGAATTATAAAGCATGAAACAGAAGAAATCTGTAACATCTGAACTGTGTCATCAGGAAAGAAGAGTGGGTGGGACCTTTCCTTGCCTCTGAAGGAACACTTGTTATTTGGATCATCCCGAAGCTTTTCCACTGCATCCCAGGAATGCACCATCCTTCAACACAAAACAAGAGCGATGGCAGCGAGAGAGAGAAATCACAGCGCGGACGGACAGGAAGACTGTGTCGTGAGCCCATCTCGAGCGACCTAAAATAAATTACTATTCACATCTGTACAGGGCACAGAGAGAGTGCTGCAGACCTCCTGTGATGAAGTAGTGGACGATGGATGGTCATGGGATGGCAACAGGACTAAAGAAAGTACGTGGGAAATAAAAGGCCTCTTTTTTCTCATCGGACATTTTCAATGAATTCAACACAGCTGTGGAGCTAAACAAAAGCGGTAATAAAATAAATCTCTTCGATATTATTTTTCCTTTTAAAACCTGTGCCATATCCAAGGATTTTTTTTTCTTTTTTTTCTCACACGCCAACTGAACTGTGGGTGGAATGCGTAGCTTGACAGTATGGCAGGATGCTTATATACAATGGATCGTGTGTAGAAACCCCGTGTAAATAGTTTATTTTTTTAATCAGAATCTTACTCAGTCATTCATAACACACTAGTGCAAAAAATTGTGCATCAAAAATTCTGCGAGAGAACAGCTGACTGGGAAGTCTGCAGATGGCCCTGGGGAGGGGCCCCGAGGTGAGCAGCGAGGCCCTCAAAGCTCATCGGTCTCAGGAGGACGGCGCAAAGCGTCTGCAGGTGTGTGCGGCTACCAGAAAGGTGTCTTCTTCAAGAGGGCTTTTTTTTTTTTTCCAGAATATTCATGGGGATTTAAAAAAAGCAAAAAACGAACCCATACTGCGGTGCTACCATGTGTGGCCCAAAAGTACCCGGCCCGGAGGAGGCTGTACTTGGAGGCAGTGGGACCACACCGCAGCGGGAGGGCGCCTGGGTGAGGCCATGTGTCCTCGGGCCCGCGCCCTCCTCCTCGCGCCTCCGCTGGAGCAGGGGCGGCGGCGGGGTCCACTCCCAGGACGAGGGTCTGTCTGTGGCCGGGAGGGGCCGGGCCGGAGGGAGGGTTTGTGGCACCTGTGGTCCCTGCTGTCCGTCGTCGGAGGTATGGCTATGAGGTGGCCGCCCGCGGGCTACACCACGGTGCACACCGTGTTCAGAGTTGTGTCAAAACGCACGGCCTTGGCCTCGGTGGGCTTTAAGTTCGTGTCGTACATGGGGTTCTCGAAGGAGGCCTGCCCGTTGCTGTTCTCGTGGCCAGCGTAGCCATTGTACTGGACCTTGGGTCTCGTCCTAAGAGCGGGAGACAAGAGCGGGGACAAGCCGTCAGGACCTCAGGGCCCCTGTGCTCAGGAAGAGACGCGAGGTCTGCACACAAACGCTGTGGCTACGGTACCTGTGTTTGTAGAGGTAAAAGGCAAACCCTGATAAGATGAGAGCGAAGAATGGAACTAGGATGGCAGCTGCCACGGAGCCGCTGCTGGTGCCGTGGTAGTGGCTTGAGGAGTCCTGATCGGGGTTCACTGGATCTGGAAAAGAAACAGAGCTTCAGCCTGCAGCTGCTGTCTGCCTCCTCAGGAGAGGCGACCCTGAACGCCAGGATGGGTTTATAAATGAAGGCAGACCACCAGAAGTGAATGGTGTTTCCCTTCCTTAGGGAAGCAGCTGACACTCTTTTTGAAAGATTTTAACGTCCATCTTAATGACTAAATCAAAAAAAAAAACAAACAAACCTGGTGTTCCTTAGTGACCTTCAACAGTGGGGTCCAGGGAGGGGGAGGGCGTCATGTATCCAGAGTGAGAATGCAAAGGGGCCTAGAGTTACACTGAGCTTCCCATGTGGTTATAGATACTTGCATTTGTGTGAAGTCTGACTGGGCTGTATCTGTCTACAGAGGTGGGGGGCATGTGCTGTCTGCTCCTGCCCCAGGACAAGTCACCGAAATTAAGTGAAGGTCCTTATAGATGTGGCATCACATTCATTGCACGTGAATCTGTTGGTGCAGTCTACCTTTATTTACATAGATTCCAACATTCACTACGACTTTAGAAATAATGAAAGAGTGCATCTCAGTGTTATGAAGCGGGTTTCTATAGCATGAGTTCTGTCCATTAGAAGGGAAGGCAGGTGTAAACATCGGGAACACCAGGAAGGGGATATGATCATTGGTGCTCTGTATCTGTGCAGGGCAGATACCTGCACAGCACTGAGAAAGATGCAAACATGAGAAGTTCTGATCAGAACACATATATCAAGTGATTCTTGCCAATATGTTTATTCTTGAATTTACTTATAAAACACAATTTCAAAATGTATTTGGCTTAATTTCATGGAACCATTCAACGCATGTTTGGAGTTAATTACGCCTGGGGTCATCTGAATATAGCAGAAGTGGTAATAAGAAGCTGACCTCATTTTAGAAGTGTATTTTCAGAATTTGTGGGATGTCTCATTTCATTTTTTTTTTTTTTTACAAACCACAAGGAAACAAATGTTTAGATTACTTAAGTAGCTTTTTAAAGGAAAAAATCGTTCAGTTTTCACATAAACACTTAAAAATAATATGGTCATCTCCTTCAGTAGCTGGGCCTTCCAGGTGGTACCAGTGGTAGAGAATCCTCCTGCCAATGTAGGAGACCAATGGGTTGGATCCCTGGGTTGGGAAGATCCCGTGGAGAAGGAAATGGCAACCCACTCCAGTATTCCTGCCTGGAGAATCTCCATGGACAGAGGAGCCTGGCGGGCTACAGTCCATGGGGTTGCCAAGAGTTGGACATGACCAAGTGACTGAACACACACACGACCTTCAGTAGATGCAGGACTATGCTAATCCCTACCACCTCAGGTCTTCTGTGAACATATTTTATACATTTCCGATGTCAACATCTTGTAAATCAACTATGTATTTTTGTGATTCTTCTGTATCAGGACACTGAATCAGATTTAACTTTCCATTTTCAGGCACATTCACCAACTGCCCTGCAAGGGGGATGCCAGATACTTGTTCTCCTAAGCCTCAGCATCCAGGTGAGGTCTTGGGCAGAGCCAATGGAGCACTCCCTCCCTAGGCATGGGGTTCCGTGTGTGTGACGCAGAGGCTCCTGTGACAGGGCTCAGGTGGGGCTAGAGCCCTGGGGACAGCATCAAGTGCTCCCTAGGGGTAGTTCCAGCTGCAGACCAGTCCAGTCTAGGGGCAGCATGCAGCAGTAACACCCAGCCACCAGGCGTGGCGCTGTCCAGCACGATGAACCCAGTGCCCTCAAAGGGCAGCATCTCCAGGGGTTTATAGTGAGAATGAAATGTCAGGGTGTCTCAACTACTTAGAACAATACGGGCACACAACACAGGGTCCCCAAGACCCACATTCACTAGAACATCAGTTGCATGATACCAGGTTAGTTTTCTGGACAGCCCTCCGAGCCTGGAACACAACAGTTACTCAGTACATACTAAGAAATGGAAAAATGGTGCCATCTTTGTACTGGTTCAACATGCACTGGCTTCCACTCAGTTATCATGGCTCATTCTCCAGGCGTTTATAATACTGTGCATCTCTTCGCTCATTTTGATGAATTTGTAGTCTGTTTAAATTAACCAAAGCTGCTTTCTGTTATCTGCAAACAAGACTGTATATTTTTGGCCATCATAGATCTCTGACTTCCAATTAATAAAATCCTGGATAATGAACCCGCCACAGCAGACCTCACATCATGACACAGGGCGACCTGAAAGGTCTTTGTGAATTAAGCTCCTGACTTGACTCTGAAATTATTAAGCTGTCTGGAGCGCCCAGTTAATTTCAGTTATTTACCCGTGTTTTAATAATTTAAAGGGTAATGTATGCACATGATATTAATTAAAATGGCATAAGCAGATATAGAAAGAAATATGAAGAGGATGGAAATAAAGGGTCACACCCAATTTCCCTTTGCACTAGTTTTCATCTATAATTAACAAGGTCTTTGGTTTTCTTCTGTTCGTGCTTTAGTGTCCTTCACACAGTGTACTATTATACATATAGATTTGTATTTATTTACTTATTTGGCTGCTCTGGGTCTTAGCTGCAGCATGTGGGCTCTTTCATTTGAGGCATGTGGGATCTAGTTTCCTGATGAGGAATGGAACCAAGGCCCCCAGCATTGGGAGTGCAGTCTTAGCCACTGGACCACCAGCAAAGTCCCCAGTACACTATTAATATATATGATTGTTTCTCTATTCTTACTTTCTTAAAATATGGGGATAGTATTTACATTTTTAATATTTGGCTTTTTAAACTCAATCATTTATTTGTGAGGTGCTTCCATCTGCACATGTGAATGTAATTGTTTTCAGGTGTGTGGTATTCTATCAACTGGCTCATCCAGACTTTAGCCAGTCTGCCGTTGAACAAGGTTTGGGCCATTTCTAGTCTTTCTCTGTAATGCCACCACAAAATCCTCTTTCTACAGTGAGGCATCAGCAGGAGCCTGAACATACAGGGTACATTCTAAGTAGAAGCTGTGCCTAAGAGAAAGTTCACCTTGTACTGTTGCTGAGTCTTACCCAATCGCTCTGAAGTGGTGCCCCAGTTTCATCCTAGCCTGTCTCAGGAGAGACCTGGATGCCGTGTCCTGTCTCCCTGCCCCCTATTCCCCACCTCTGTTCTTGCCTTTCCCTGGCCCTGCTTCTGCACATCATCACCACTGCTGCTGCCCTAGGAAGTCAGACGCAGTGGATAATTACTTCCTGTTATGTCTCTTAAGAATGGAGGTGAGTGTCCTCATATGTTACACGCTGGAGTACTATTGAAATACACATCCTATTGAATTCACTTTTAATGCGTATGTACAATTCAAGGGTTTTTCTTTTTTTACTATTAGAAATGTTGGGTTTTGGTGCTGCGGTGATCACCATAATCTATGTTAGAATATGGCTGTCGCCCCTAAAAGAGAAGAGGGCCCCTCAGCCGTCATTCCTCCTCCTCCCCCAGCCTCCAGCTTCAGGCAGACACCACTCTACTCTCTGTACAGATTTGGCGGTTCTAGATAGTGCCTCTGAAAAGAGTCATTTAGGATGCGTTTTCTGGTTAATGACTTCTCGTGCTCAGCCTAACGTTTTTAAGATCCATTGTATGGACACTCTACGTGTTGCTGGTCTGGTCACTGGTTGATGAACATCTGCACGATTGGGTGTCACTCTGGTATAAACATTAAAGCATAGGTTTGCACACGACCACGTGTGCTCCTGGTCATGTTGCCTGTATGTGTTCCGTTGGCGTGGACTTGCTGAACCTTGTGGTCCCCGTTTCAGGTAACCCTGCAGAACGACTGCCAGGCTGTTCTCCACAGCGGCTGCGCCAGTGTTACCTTCCCGCCAGCACAGTGCGAGCTTCCCAGTCCCTGCACATCTGCGCCTCCACTTGTTTCTTGTCATTAAGGTCGGAGCCATCCTAGTGGGTGTGAAGTGGTTTTGGTTTGTGTTTCCCTGATGATCATGAGGTTGAGCATCTTTTCATTTGCTTGTAGGTCATTTTTGTCTTAGGAGAAGCTTGTTTTCCAGTTTGTTGTAATGTTTTAGTTGGGTTATTTGCCTGCATACTGTTTAGCCATAATGGTTTACATAGTCTGGATACAAGTCCCTGAGTAGATACATGGTTCGTACTTTCTCCCATTCTGATACTGTGTGTGTGTTGGGTGTGGGAGGCTTATACTTTGCCCCATTGTATCAGGAGGGGAGCAGAGGGAGGCTTCAAATTTCTTAATATTTGTTTGGCTGTGCTGGGTCTTAATTGCAGCATGTGGCATCTAGTTCTCTGACCAGGGATCAAACCTGGGCCCCCACTGGAGCACAGTCTTAGCCACTCAACCACCAGGGAAGTCCTGGGGGCTTGGATTTTAATGAGAAAACAAATTTATTTTTGTTTCTTATGCAAGTTTTTCATTAGCGTTGTCTTTCAAACTAACTTGGTTTAGTATCCATTTAAAGATAATCACTTTTTTTTTCAGTTTATCTACTGACTGCAGACAATTAAGAGGTTATTTATTTTTATCCATAAAAATAGAGTGTAGCCATAACTCTGAAATGAATGGCTATTGTTGTAGCATTACTTACACATAGACTTTTCTCATTAGTTGAATGGGATACTTGCCTGTGATTCAGATTATTTTGTAAAGCAAATTGTTTTTCCTGACAATAAGCTCATCATCACATGAGAAGAAAGATTACTTGTTAAAGCAAGTTATTACTTTGTTAGATTAAAAGGAAATAGAGCAGAGCAAAGAAAATTCTCAACAGCAAAGTGATGGTTCCCAGTCAGGCTCTCTGGATCAGTAAACTCCGACATCCACAGAGTATCCTGTTCAGCTCGCTGGGGTGTCCTTAGACAGAATTACTAGAGCATGTGCCGCTGAGAAAGGAGGGCAGATAACCACAGGGTCTGGCTCAGAGCAGGAGAAAACCTCACCCTCATTAGTGCTGGCCTATTTTCATTGTCTCAAAATAATATGACCCCATTGAAAGCACCGTCTCAGCCATGGGTGACACCGTAGCATAAAGGTCTTCCATTTAAAAGTTCTTAGTTTGGAAAGGTGGGTTAGGAGTATTTTATGGGGCTTCCCTGGTGGTCCAGTGGGTAAGGACACCGCCTTGCAGTGCAAAGGGCTCCAGTTCAATCCCTGGCCTGGCAAGATCCCATGGGCCGCAGAGCGGCTGGACTGATGTGTCCAACTACCGAGCCGGAGCTCTGGAGCGCATGCGCTCAGAGCCGGTGCTCTGCAGGAAGAGAGGCCACTGCGATGGGAGGTTCACACAGGCCAAAGAACAAAGATGGATGAAAATAGATAAATGAAAGACCAACAGAGCCACTGGCCAAACAAACAAAAAGATGAGTACTTTATGGTTACTTATCCCTTTGGTCAAGTTGTTTTGTTTTTCAACTGTGATATTATACAAGTTGGGATGTATTTCCTTCTGAATCCCTCAGGATATTGATACAGGTTTGATGAGATGCGATCCTCAGTGACAACCGTCACCAAATATCACACCCGCATTGTTCTAAAAGGCTGCCTGGTGTCAGATCCCACATAGCAGCACTTCTCTGTGTACAATTAACACGCGAGGAGCATTCTGTAAGTAAAGGAGCTGATACCATTCAGGAGAAACGTGGTGCTCATCTTGTTACAAAACATGCCCCTTCTCATCCGTGTCAGTAGTGACACAAGTAAAGACATGTGCGAGGAGGGCTTTAGCACAAACCAGCCCCTCAGGTTGACTCTCGGTCTTCTCTGGCAGCCAAGAACTGACTCCTGCTGAGATTTCAGGTGAAAATACAGGCTCCAGAATGTTGTACTTCATCCTGGATGACAAAACTAGCAAGTGGATGAGGTAAGTTTCACATCTAGTGGTTTTCTCATACATTTTTCTTGTCTAATTACCAAGATATAAATCCAGTACTTGAGAAAGACATAAAGAAGGCAGGCAGGTATATTTGTCCCTTCGGTCTATCGAGGTCAAACTTCTTTTCTTTCTTTTATAAGTTTTCACAGTAGTTTCCACGCCATGTGCCGCTGAGAAAGGAGGGCAGATAACCACAGGGTCTGGCTCAGAGCAGGAGAAAACCTCACCCTCATTAGTGCTGGCCTATTTTCATTGTCTCAAAATAATATGACCCCATTGAAAGCACCGTCTCAGCCATGGGTGACACCGTAGCATAAAGGTCTTCCATTTAAAAGTTCTTAGTTTGGAAAGGTGGGTTAGGAGTATTTTATGGGGCTTCCCTGGTGGTCCAGTGGGTAAGGACACCGCCTTGCAGTGCAAAGGGCTCCAGTTCAATCCCTGGCCTGGCAAGATCCCATGGGCCGCAGAGCGGCTGGACTGATGTGTCCAACTACCGAGCCGGAGCTCTGGAGCGCATGCGCTCAGAGCCGGTGCTCTGCAGGAAGAGAGGCCACTGCGATGGGAGGTTCACACAGGCCAAAGAACAAAGATGGATGAAAATAGATAAATGAAAGACCAACAGAGCCACTGGCCAAACAAACAAAAAAATGAGTACTTTATGGTTACTTATCCCTTTGGTCAAGTTGTTTTGTTTTTCAACTGTGATATTATACAAGTTGGGATGTATTTCCTTCTGAATCCCTCAGGATATTGATACAGGTTTGATGAGATGCGATCCTCAGTGACAACCGTCACCAAATATCACACCCGCATTGTTCTAAAAGGCTGCCTGGTGTCAGATCCCACATAGCAGCACTTCTCTGTGTACAATTAACACGCGAGGAGCATTCTGTAAGTAAAGGAGCTGATACCATTCAGGAGAAACGTGGTGCTCATCTTGTTACAAAACATGCCCCTTCTCATCCGTGTCAGTAGTGACACAAGTAAAGACATGTGCGAGGAGGGCTTTAGCACAAACCAGCCCCTCAGGTTGACTCTCGGTCTTCTCTGGCAGCCAAGAACTGACTCCTGCTGAGATTTCAGGTGAAAATACAGGCTCCAGAATGTTGTACTTCATCCTGGATGACAAAACTAGCAAGTGGATGAGGTAAGTTTCACATCTAGTGGTTTTCTCATACATTTTTCTTGTCTAATTACCAAGATATAAATCCAGTACTTGAGAAAGACATAAAGAAGGCAGGCAGGTATATTTGTCCCTTCGGTCTATCGAGGTCAAACTTCTTTTCTTTCTTTTATATACATCATGAACACCTTTCCACAGTAGTATGTAATCTTTGTTCTCTAATGAGATATACTGAATTTCACTGTCTTTGATTCAGTGTAACACATTGCATAAAACTGATATAAGAAGCAATTCATTTATGGTAGATGTGTGAGATATTTGGGTTATCTCTAATATCAACTATTAAAGACAGGCCTGCTGTACATATATTTAAATATGCAAAAAATAATGGCCACACTTCACTAAAAATTTTAGAGATAAGGTTTCCCTGGTGGTCCAGTGGGTAAGGAGTCTGCCTTGCAGTGTAAGGGGCACCGGTTCAATCCCTGGCCTGGGAAGATCCCACATGCCAAAGAGCGGCTGGGCCGGTACGTCCAATTACAAGCCAGTGTTCTAGAGCACATGCGCCCAGAGCTGATGCTCTGCAACAAGAGAGGCCACTGCAATGCCCCACACATGCCAAAGAATAAAGATGGAAAAAAAAAAAATGACAACTTAGAGGCAAAAAAAAAAAAAAATTTTAGAGATAGAACTGTTGATAAAATAGTGCCATATTGTACACATCTACGCACACACTAACCAAAAATGAACACCCAGCTGCCTTTTTCTAGTCCAAATCAAATCATTTTTTAGAAACACTGCCATTCTCATAACTGAAAATGATCTTTATTGTCATAATATATATTTTTCAAGTTAAGATCCTTTCACAGTTTATTAGCCATTTTTAATTATTCTTTCCTAATGATATTCTTAGGGTAGTATAGTTTGTTTATTCTTTGAGTTTCAACTTTGCTTTCTTCCCTTACTTCAAAATATCTCTTTGTATATTAAGTATATTAATTCTGTGTCTCACATATTTATTACATTTATGCCAGCTGACATTTTCTTTTCAGTTTGCCAATTAAGGGGATTTTTTTCATCCAATTGTAAAATACATGAATCTCTCCTGTTATTTTTGTTTCTATTTCTTTCCAGTCACATTCTTTCTGTCACACTCAACTCAGTCACCTGCAGACCAACCTGATACCTGCTTTAAAAAATCACCTGAGTGCAGCATACCTTGCCTTTCCAGCTTGAATTTCCCAAAGTCTTTCCCGTGTATGTCACCTTGAAAAGTAAATCCTCCTCTTTCAAGTCCGGATGATACCTGATAACATATGAAAAGGAAGAAAAGAACAAGGATTGATCATAACCTCTTCTTTTATCATAATATAAATATTATTTTACTATTTAGACATTGGTGGTTCATTCTTTTAAAGTTACCCATGTATAGTTAAAATTGAAAAATACAGACATGAACTTCAGCTAACAAACTCTCATCTTGATTTCAAAAGCAGTAGTACATGTTGCAGCTAGTTTATAGGCTGAGGATCCTTTGTGAGGGGGACACACGAACGACTTACCTCAGAGCCTCCATCATGTGAAACTCACTATGCCACAGCTCCTGCCTCCTGTGTATCACGTGAGGGCCTCTACGCTCCAGTTCCATGATGGATTAGCGCAGAAGCAAAGGGTTAACTTGTGAAGGAGAGGAGGAAGGGGCATCTGGAATGTCTTTCTCGGCTTGGGAGGAGGCTGCTCCCACTCTTCAATGGGCCTCAGTGTAAATCTAAGCTCTCCTATCTGGCAGGAACAGCCTGTCACCTCTGGCCAGCTTCTTTCTCGTCTCAGACATGGCTTCCTTCTATCCTGTGATGAGGGGTGACACGGCTGCGAGGCCAGGATGAGGGCCCTGAGTTTTCACAGGGCAGACGGGACCCAGGGCATCTCAGAAGGAATTCCCAGTGGTGCCCCCACCTCTGTGCAGATGTGACAATTAGAAAACCCTCCAGGAAGTACTCACATAGCCATCCAGCCCCCAGTTGTCGTTCTCAAAGTTGCTGACGAAAATATCCACTGGGCCTTTGATCTGAAAAGCTTTCAGAAGTAAGTGGGCCTCCTCCTTCTTGTAAACGCCTAGGAAAGGATCTATGGGTTATTCTTACATCATAGGAATGCTTACGAGGTGCAGGCACTTGGTCCATTTATGTGGAATATAATGCAGAGAGAATAATGTTTTCAATAACAGAGATTAATAGTCTTATAGTTCAGTTGCAGTCTTTTTTTTCCTAAAAATCACCTCTTAAGAAAGTCCTCATCTGTTCTGAGTAAGTATCATCTACTTCACTCAATCCAACATCTTTATCCCACAGGAAAAAAAAGTAATATATATTCAATTATATTAATTTTTAAGTAATACATATTCAGTTATACTAATTTTGCTCAGTGTTTACTCACTTTGGAGGGACAGAGATATATACTATAGGAAAGCAAAAGAGAGATAATCCAGGGGATTAAACTATTGTGTATGAAATAAACTGCAAGGATTTATTGTATAGCACAGGGAAAATACCAGATATTTTGTGATAACTTGAAATGGAGAATAACCTACAAAAATGTTGAATCACTAAAAACAATGATGTCTTGATAAAGACAGCTATGTTGAAAAGACATAAGGAAAGTTTGTATAAAATTCTTAAAAATTTCAGTGTAGGAAAATGTATTTCTAAATCAATATATTAAAAAGAGACCATAATAATAGCCCCATATATAGCTACTTATACTGATAATGCACTTATGAAAATGAAGTGAACAGCATCGTAAGGGGGGGCATCTGGAATGTCTTTCTCGGCTTGGGAGGAGGCTGCTCCCACTCTTCAATGGGCCTCAGTGTAAATCTAAGCTCTCCTATCTGGCAGGAACAGCCTGTCACCTCTGGCCAGCTTCTTTCTCGTCTCAGACATGGCTTCCTTCTATCCTGTGATGAGGGGTGACACGGCTGCGAGGCCAGGATGAGGGCCCTGAGTTTTCACAGGGCAGACGGGACCCAGGGCATCTCAGAAGGAATTCCCAGTGGTGCCCCCACCTCTGTGCAGATGTGACAATTAGAAAACCCTCCAGGAAGTACTCACATAGCCATCCAGCCCCCAGTTGTCGTTCTCAAAGTTGCTGACGAAAATATCCACTGGGCCTTTGATCTGAAAAGCTTTCAGAAGTAAGTGGGCCTCCTCCTTCTTGTAAACGCCTAGGAAAGGATCTATGGGTTATTCTTACATCATAGGAATGCTTACGAGGTGCAGGCACTTGGTCCATTTATGTGGAATATAATGCAGAGAGAATAATGTTTTCAATAACAGAGATTAATAGTCTTATAGTTCAGTTGCAGTCTTTTTTTTCCTAAAAATCACCTCTTAAGAAAGTCCTCATCTGTTCTGAGTAAGTATCATCTACTTCACTCAATCCAACATCTTTATCCCACAGGAAAAAAAAGTAATATATATTCAATTATATTAATTTTTAAGTAATACATATTCAGTTATACTAATTTTGCTCAGTGTTTACTCACTTTGGAGGGACAGAGATATATACTATAGGAAAGCAAAAGAGAGATAATCCAGGGGATTAAACTATTGTGTATGAAATAAACTGCAAGGATTTATTGTATAGCACAGGGAAAATACCAGATATTTTGTGATAACTTGAAATGGAGAATAACCTACAAAAATGTTGAATCACTAAAAAAACAATGATGTCTTGATAAAGACAGCTATGTTGAAAAGACATAAGGAAAGTTTGTATAAAATTCTTAAAAATTTCAGTGTAGGAAAATGTATTTCTAAATCAATATATTAAAAAGAGACCATAATAATAGCCCCATATATAGCTACTTATACTGATAAACTGCACTTATGAAAATGAAGTGAACAGCATGATGGACAAGGGTCCTTGAAGTGACTCCTGAACGGTGTAGCCCAGGGATGTCAGGGTGTAGGGGAGGGTCGGTGGCTGGGGAGGAGAATGTGTCTGCAGCTACGGCGAGTTCCCTATCCAGAGGAAGAACTAAATAAATAGGATAATAATCATGAACATAAACCTCTGCAGAGACAAGTTTAAGAGAAAGTCACACTTTGTTTCAGGAACTCCAGCAGTTAATTTCCACGTCTTCCCATCAGAGAAGCAAACCTCTGACATCACAGCAAGAGTGAGCACTTGCCAACTGCACAGGATGGAAGTGAATCCACGGACGGGGAGGACTCTGAGAGAGTGGGAAGACCCAGCCAGTGAGTTCATGCTGGGCCACTGTCCATCTCCACCATCAGCAGTTCTGTGTTCCTGGCATCCAGTTTTACATCTAAAACTCTGGCCCCCATTCCCACAAACTATCAGTAGAGATAAGATACATATATTCAGGAGTTTTATGGTGATTAAGTTACAGCACCCAAAAGAACACCAGGTCCTGGCTGGTCCTCCAGCAGTGTGACTTCTCCTTCCTCCTCTACACTGTCCCAGTCAGACTGTACACAGCAGGCGGACTTCTGTCCCAGTCTGAACAACTCTTGATCCAGCCTTTTCCCAGATCCAAGCCTAATTTCACCAGGTTCAAAAAACCCAAAAAGTCCTCATCTGTTCTGAGTAAGTATCATCTACTTCACTCAATCCAACATCTTTATCCCACAGGAAAAAAAAGTAATATATATTCAATTATATTAATTTTTAAGTAATACATATTCAGTTATACTAATTTTGCTCAGTGTTTACTCACTTTGGAGGGACAGAGATATATACTATAGGAAAGCAAAAGAGAGATAATCCAGGGGATTAAACTATTGTGTATGAAATAAACTGCAAGGATTTATTGTATAGCACAGGGAAAATACCAGATATTTTGTGATAACTTGAAATGGAGAATAACCTACAAAAATGTTGAATCACTAAAAAAACAATGATGTCTTGATAAAGACAGCTATGTTGAAAAGACATAAGGAAAGTTTGTATAAAATTCTTAAAAATTTCAGTGTAGGAAAATGTATTTCTAAATCAATATATTAAAAAGAGACCATAATAATAGCCCCATATATAGCTACTTATACTGATAAACTGCACTTATGAAAATGAAGTGAACAGCATGATGGACAAGGGTCCTTGAAGTGACTCCTGAACGGTGTAGCCCAGGGATGTCAGGGTGTAGGGGAGGGTCGGTGGCTGGGGAGGAGAATGTGTCTGCAGCTACGGCGAGTTCCCTATCCAGAGGAAGAACTAAATAAATAGGATAATAATCATGAACATAAACCTCTGCAGAGACAAGTTTAAGAGAAAGTCACACTTTGTTTCAGGAACTCCAGCAGTTAATTTCCACGTCTTCCCATCAGAGAAGCAAACCTCTGACATCACAGCAAGAGTGAGCACTTGCCAACTGCACAGGATGGAAGTGAATCCACGGACGGGGAGGACTCTGAGAGAGTGGGAAGACCCAGCCAGTGAGTTCATGCTGGGCCACTGTCCATCTCCACCATCAGCAGTTCTGTGTTCCTGGCATCCAGTTTTACATCTAAAACTCTGGCCCCCATTCCCACAAACTATCAGTAGAGATAAGATACATATATTCAGGAGTTTTATGGTGATTAAGTTACAGCACCCAAAAGAACACCAGGTCCTGGCTGGTCCTCCAGCAGTGTGACTTCTCCTTCCTCCTCTACACTGTCCCAGTCAGACTGTACACAGCAGGCGGACTTCTGTCCCAGTCTGAACAACTCTTGATCCAGCCTTTTCCCAGATCCAAGCCTAATTTCACCAGTCACACCAGAGGGCATTTCCTTTGGAAAAAGAATCCAAACTCCGCGAATAGAAATATTATGCAAAGAACCTAAGTGAGCCTAAGAAATATGACTGTTTTACAGAGTCTCAGTTTATTCTGACACAGCACTAGATTTGAGCACCTGATCTATCTCATTTATATATTCATAGGGTCAAGGTAAAAAGTAGTTTTGGGGACCCTTGGTCATGAATTCATAAATAAGTACCTGTTGAAAATCTGTGAGTATTAATTTTCTTTTCCTAAATTCAGAGTGTATGCACCATTTTTAGATGTTTTCCCATCCAGGGAGGCAGGAAAGCGAGATGTGAGGGATGGGAGAGGTCCTGAGTGGCCTTCACACTTGAGGGATTGGGACCATGTGTCTGTCTCAAGGTGAACCACGTGTCTGGAGGGGCACTGCTTGTCTTTCTAGAGGGGGACCACGTGTCTGTCTGTCTACGGGGGAACCACGTGTCTGTCTGTCTAGAGAGTAGGACCACGTCTGTCTGTCTAGAGGGGAACCATGTGTCTGCCTGTCCAGAGGGAAATCACGTGACTGTCTAGAGGGGAACCATGTGTCTGCCTGTCTAGAGGGGACCGCATGACTGGAGGGGGACCACGGGCCTGGAGTAGAGCCATGTGTCTGGGACATGTGGGTGCCCCTCAGGGCCCCTTTGTGTTCAGAACCAGGGCTGGGGCTTGTGGATAATTCAGAGTCTGAACCTTTCAGGAATTAGTCTATAAAAAGTTATACATTGTTGTAAGAAGTGAGATAATTTTAAAAAAAGAAAAAAGAAGCAGATTATTTAGCCTGATGGTGATTCTGTGTCCTGTGGGCTGAGAGTGTGGGCTCAAGATTCTGATCACTGAGGTCCTCCTGATTGCAGAGTTCAGCACCTACTCCTGTTGTGTCACGTCAGAAGGTTGCTTTTGTTTTCCTGGATATGTCTCTTTTTTAACCAGTTAAAAATATATGTTTAATAAAAATACTGACATCACAAGATTGATATAAGAAGGAAAAGGACAGTGTATATAAAGCACTTAAAATAGTTGTCTGTTGCTTGAAAAGAAACCAGAGCTGGTGTGCTTTTTCTAAATTGTTAATTACTTTTTTGACTAAGACGCATCAGTAGAAGCTCACCAGGAGCAAACAAGCTTTAAAGAATGACAGCAAGAGGCAATCATAATTGTGAACTTTGGAGATGTGACTATCTGGACATAAATCCTGCATCTTGGACTAAACTCGATCTGTGTGTAATTTGGAGCAAATTAATTCACTTCTCTGTACTGGGTCTGTACCCTGTAAAGTGAGGAAGTAGAACTGTCCTGCCCTGGTCACTGTGATGATCTAGTGGGAGGCAGCAGCTGCAAAGCCTAGGGCATGTCCAGCGGAACTTGGCCTGCATGGGTACCCCATGGCTAGAAGACGGAGGGTCTGATGAGGGAGGCCCCTGGGCACCTACCTGTCAACTTCAGCTCCCCCTGGGAGGCTTCGATGAAAGTTGCGTTCACTTTGCTGCTTGTTGCATTGAACCAGTCAACAGTTAGGGTTGCAGGCTGTCTTTTCCCTAAATATTCATAGTATCCCTTCCACACTGAATGGATGAAAAACACATCTGAAGGAACTGTGGAGGGAAAACAGACGGATGTTAGCACACACAGAAGAGTTACAGTTAGGCGTCTTAATACACAGAAGGCATAGTGTTGTCCAGTAAGACATCAAGACGCTGACAATGGTGACGCCTCACAACAGGTTTATAAGAGCCAAGTGAGCCGAGTTGGGAGCAGGTAGTTTACTGTGAGCTGCAGACACACGTCTGTCACCGGGGCAGACGCCAGTGCACACCTGTGTGACCATATCTGCCAGGGCCACAGCGTGCATGATGAGCTGGGACTATGGATGCTTGGTAAGATCTTGTCAGGCTGACCTGGAAAATCACTACCGCTACTTGTCTGAGTAAGTCCACTTACTGTGGGAAGACTTAGGAGGCTCAGAGGAACTGACCTTGCCAGGGCTCGTCTGCCCTCAGAAAGCCTGCATTTCACAGCAGTGCTCTGACTGCAGACCCAGCTTATGGAAACAAAGATGCTTGATTCCCCAAGGTTTTTAATTTGTAAGTAGCGCCAATCTCTCATCTACCCTCTTCTTCTGTACTTTAATCCCCCTTATAAAAAATAGTCCAGAATTGGTAAGAAAGCTAAACTAAATGATGTAAAAAACAAAAGGTCAAAAGTCTTCTTAAAACATTACACTTCATCTGGGACAGGAATCCCTACAAAGATTATTGAGCTATTCTCTCTTTTCACTGGTTACCAAAAAATTATAACATTATTTTTCTCATTTCTGCTCATGTGTATAAATCCTACTATTTCTACGATATTGTCATAACAATTTACAGGGGAATTGGTGTGAATATACATCAGTGAATGCACTAAATTTCTCTCAGCTTTTTTTCTCATGATACGTGTAAATTGTTTAATTTACAAATTGTTTAATTGGAAGAAATCCACTGTGAGTGGGACTGGTCAGAACATAGTTTGGAACTCCTTAGGTAGAAAGACAGACAGACATCTCAGGTACCCATGGCTAGAAGACGGAGGGTCTGAGGGAGGCCCCTGGGCACCTACCTGTCAACTTCAGCTCCCCTGGGAGGCTTATGAAAGTTGCTCACTTTGCTGCTTGTTGCATTGAACCAGTCAACAGTTAGGGTTGCAGGCTGTCTTTTCCCTAAATATTCATAGTATCCCTTCCACACTGAATGGATGAAAAACACATCTGAAGGAACTGTGGAGGGAAAACAGACGGATGTTAGCACACACAGAAGAGTTACAGTTAGGCGTCTTAATACACAGAAGGCATAGTGTTGTCCAGTAAGACATCAAGACGCTGACAACGGTGACGCCTCACAACAGGTTTATAAGAGCCAAGTGAGCCGAGTTGGGAGCAGGTAGTTTACTGTGAGCTGCAGACACACGTCTGTCACCGGGGCAGACGCCAGTGCACACCTGTGTGACCATATCTGCCAGGGCCACAGCGTGCATGATGAGCTGGGACTATGGATGCTTGGTAAGATCTTGTCAGGCTGACCTGGAAAATCACTACCGCTACTTGTCTGAGTAAGTCCACTTACTGTGGGAAGACTTAGGAGGCTCAGAGGAACTGACCTTGCCAGGGCTCGTCTGCCCTCAGAAAGCCTGCATTTCACAGCAGTGCTCTGACTGCAGACCCAGCTTATGGAAACAAAGATGCTTGATTCCCCAAGGTTTTTAATTTGTAAGTAGCGCCAATCTCTCATCTACCCTCTTCTTCTGTACTTTAATCCCCCTTATAAAAAATAGTCCAGAATTGGTAAGAAAGCTAAACTAAATGATGTAAAAAACAAAAGGTCAAAAGTCTTCTTAAAACATTACACTTCATCTGGGACAGGAATCCCTACAAAGATTATTGAGCTATTCTCTCTTTCACTGGTTACCAAAAAATTATAACATTATTTTTCTCATTTCTGCTCATGTGTATAAATCCTACTATTTCTACGATATTGTCATAACAATTTACAGGGGAATTGGTGTGAATATACATCAGTGAATGCACTAAATTTCTCTCAGCTTTTTTTCTCATGATACGTGTAAATTGTTTAATTTACAAATTGTTTAATTGGAAGAAATCCACTGTGAGTGGGACTGGTCAGAACATAGTTTGGAACTCCTTAGGTAGAAAGACAGACAGACATCTCTGTAAGTAAGTTTTTTAGCAAATGCACTTAGGGCCACACATGATGAAGACGAAGCACAGTGTCCCCAGCTGTGCTTTTTTCCAGTCCCACTGGACGTGTGCCCATCTTCCCAGACAGGTCGACCCTGTGAGATACCTGCTAACAACAGATGTCAGCGCTTGCTAGAGCTCTGATGGACCCACCTTCCTAACAATTTTAAAAATAAAATAAGTTTGAAGCAGAGACACAACAGAGGCTCCTGACACAGCTGCTGATCGATCAGGACCCCGAACAAGCCCACCCGTCAGCAGCATCCCAGAGGCCCACTTTTAATCAACAAGCCCTAGATGCCTCGTCTTCCTTTTATAAAATAAATTGCCTTTAAACAGTATCCCAGATCGTTTTCCCCAGTCAAAAGGGACAGACTCGGTGCAAGCTGTGAATGTGCTGAGGTCCTCTCACTGGTGAGTCAGGCGGGCCAGCCGGGCTGGGCAGCGGCAGCCACTCAGCTGTGTCAGCTGTGACCACTGGGGACATGGAGGATCTTTTTTGGGTCCTGCTCCTCTGACCTGTTGCTGGTGGTTTGTGGTGTAATGTGACCACCACACTGGAGGTGCTAGACGGTACCCCTAAACAAAGAACTCTGTCTCATCAGCACTTCTCTTCAGAGAGGACAGGGCACACTGAGGTATGGTCTGCAGCTTCAGCACCAGCCTGCAGACTTTCTGCGGCTTACGACAAAACCAGGAAACAGAACAAACACACCACCACCACTGATGGTCTTTCCTTCCACTGAGAAAAGCATTGCCTGAATAGAGCACTGATTTCTGTGTTTGATTTGTAAATAACATTTACATAGAATCGCCCAGAAAAAAAAAAAAAAAAACAACTTAAGCTAGGTCTCATACTTCATGGTGTACAATGCATGAGTTCCTTTAACCATGTTGGAACATTTTACCTCATCTAAGAATTAAATGCAAAACCCAGCAACCGTGACTTAACTATAGCATTTCACATACTCTCTCCACATTTGATCCTGGAACAGAGTTTTATGTCTAAGAAACCAGTGTGAAAACCCGAATAAAGAAAACACCAGAAAACCCAACTTATCTAAGTGTTTTCTGTTCTAAAGTTTGACTTATAATTTGGGGACACACTGTAAGTTTAAATATTCTGCAAACTTGTAACAGATACAACAGGCCAGATGATTTGGAATAACAAACATCTTCATTAGGAAGTAAACCTGGGTCTTTCTCATTGTCTACAGCATGCATTAAGCAAGGTATCACACAGAGTAGAAATCGAGAATTAATGTATCGGAGGCAGAGGATGTCTGACTATGGAGATACTTGGGGAAGAATGTAGCCCCACATCTGAACTGCTGGAATGCAATGTGTTGTTTACTATAGCTTCCTCGTGTGGAGGAAAGACTCACAACCCTCTTTATAAGGCTCTCCGTTATACCACATTTTGGGTCAACATCTCATGTCAATTTCTGCCTACAAATTGCCCAAGGCACATGTTAATAAACGGCGTGGGACAATGACAGAGGTTTTCCTTTTAAGTAAGGTATTGTTATTCCATTAATAAGCCATGATTATGAGAGAAATAGGGATCTGTGTGGGCTTGGTATTTTAAATAACTAAATTGTTAACTTGTTCATGGACTAAAGGTATCAGAAATTTGTTCCACTGCACAGTTTAGAGAACAGATCACCTTATTTGATTTAAATCTATTAACTGTTCTGGTATACAAACCTGGAGTTTTAGTAACTGTTTCATTAACTTCTCTCACTCCTTTACCTACAAGTAAAAAGACAAATTATCACTTTCAAAAAACATTGATTTTCGAATAAATGTGAAAAAATGTCAAACCGAAGCAATGTGTTTCTCCAGATTTCCTGAATGCACAAAATAGGAATCTTATATATCTCCAGTTTAAACCCATATATTCACAGCAGAATATCCTTTGAGGGAAATCCTTTTGTGGGAAAACTGTTTCTTAGTGAAAATCAATTTGGATCTGACTTGTGCATTCAGTGAGTTCCTTTAACCATGTTGGAACATTTTACCTCATCTAAGAATTAAATGCAAAACCCAGCAACCGTGACTTAACTATAGCATTTCACATACTCTCTCCACATTTGATCCTGGAACAGAGTTTTATGTCTAAGAAACCAGTGTGAAAACCCGAATAAAGAAAACACCAGAAAACCCAACTTATCTAAGTGTTTTCTGTTCTAAAGTTTGACTTATAATTTGGGGACACACTGTAAGTTTAAATATTCTGCAAACTTGTAACAGATACAACAGGCCAGATGATTTGGAATAACAAACATCTTCATTAGGAAGTAAACCTGGGTCTTTCTCATTGTCTACAGCATGCATTAAGCAAGGTATCACACAGAGTAGAAATCGAGAATTAATGTATCGGAGGCAGAGGATGTCTGACTATGGAGATACTTGGGGAAGAATGTAGCCCCACATCTGAACTGCTGGAATGCAATGTGTTGTTTACTATAGCTTCCTCGTGTGGAGGAAAGACTCACAACCCTCTTTATAAGGCTCTCCGTTATACCACATTTTGGGTCAACATCTCATGTCAATTTCTGCCTACAAATTGCCCAAGGCACATGTTAATAAACGGCGTGGGACAATGACAGAGGTTTTCCTTTTAAGTAAGGTATTGTTATTCCATTAATAAGCCATGATTATGAGAGAAATAGGGATCTGTGTGGGCTTGGTATTTTAAATAACTAAATTGTTAACTTGTTCATGGACTAAAGGTATCAGAAATTTGTTCCACTGCACAGTTTAGAGAACAGATCACCTTATTTGATTTAAATCTATTAACTGTTCTGGTATACAAACCTGGAGTTTTAGTAACTGTTTCATTAACTTCTCTCACTCCTTTACCTACAAGTAAAAAGACAAATTATCACTTTCAAAAAACATTGATTTTCGAATAAATGTGAAAAAATGTCAAACCGAAGCAATGTGTTTCTCCAGATTTCCTGAATGCACAAAATAGGAATCTTATATATCTCCAGTTTAAACCCATATATTCACAGCAGAATATCCTTTGAGGGAAATCCTTTTGTGGGAAAACTGTTTCTTAGTGAAAATCAATTTGGATCTGACTTGTGCATTCAGTGTGTTACAACAGAGAGCCTTGTAAAGGAGTGTGTTTATACCCTTTCTCACTCCTCTTTGGGATCTCCTACCCAAAGGGAAAGGTAATTGACAGAATTACTATATACAGAATCATAATCCCTCTGTTTCCCAAGTCCCCTCCCCAATCAGTGAACTCACAAATTAACAGTGAACAACATCAAAATACTTCCCCCTGCAAAAAGTTTAATCTGGTCTACCAACTTAGATTTAATAGCTTTGTATCAAACTACAAATTATCACTTTTTAAAGTATGTATTTGGGCTTCCCTGGTAGCTCAGCTGGTAAAGAATCCACCTGAATGCAGGAGACCTAGGTTCAATTCCTAGGTCAGGAAGATCCCCAGGAGAAGGGATAGGCTACTGACTCCAGTATTCTTGGGCTTCCCTAGCAACTCAGATGGTAAAAAATCCACCCACAATGTGGGAGAGCTGGGTTAGATCCCTGGGTCGGGAAGATCCCCTGGAGGAGGCAATGGCAACCCACTCCAGTATTCATGCTTGAAGAATCCACACGGACAGAGAGCCTGGCGGGCTACAATCCATGAGGTGACAGAGTGGGACACGACAGAGCAATCAGTACAGCACATTAGTCTATTTCTGCGAGCGGGACAAGGGAAAAGTGTCTACTCCTAACATGAATTCTGATAGAAGGCTGTTTCTGAGGGAATTCCAACAAAGTCTCGAAGGATTCCAAGGAAATCCTCAAGAGAGAAGAGGGTTTCAGAAGAATCCTTCTGAGGGACAGAAGGGGGTTTTCGGGGGATCCTGAGAGGCAGACTGGGTTTTCCAGGGGATTCCACACCAGGAGAAGGTGGTGAGCAAGGGTGTTCCACGGAGGATTACACTCGGGGAGAATGGGGTTTCCTAGGGACTCTCTTTCAGCAGAAAGGGATTCTGGGGAACTCCCCAATAGAAGGTAGAGTCCAGAAGATTCCCCATCAGCAGAAGGTGGCTTCTGGCCCCAAGAGGGAGGAAAGGATTTCTCTCCAGCAGAAGGGGATTCCACACTGGGAGAAGGGGATTCCCCACCACCAGAAGGGGACTCCCTACCTGCGGAAGGGGACTCCCCACTGGCAGAGGATTTCCACGCCAGCAGAAGAGAATTTCTGGCTGATACTCCTCAGACAGAAGTGGGTTTCTGGGGGGCTCCCCTCCAGCAGACAGGAGTTTCAGGGGGATTCTCTTCTGGCAGAAGGGGGTTTCCAGTAGCTTCATCTCTGGCAGATGGGCATCTTCCCACAGACAGAAGGTGGTTTCCAGGGGATTTCCCACCCTCATAAGGGGTGTCCTGGGGATTCCCTATGGCCAGACCCGGGTTTCCAGCAGATCCCGAGGGACAGAAGGTGGTTTCTGGGGGACGCTGCACCACTAGAAGGTGATTTCTAGGGGACTTCCCACAGTCAGAAGGTGGTGCCCGTGATTCCCCACTGGCAGAAGCGTGTTTCCAGGGGTTTCTGAGTGGCAGTGACGTCCAGGGGACTACCAAAGACAAAGGGGATTTCTAGGGGATCCTGAAGGCCAGAAGGTGATTTCCAGGGGATCCTCCACTGACAGAAGGTGGTTTCCAGGGAATTCTCCACCCACAGAAGGTGGTGTCTGGGGTTCCAGACTGGCAGATGGGCATTTTGGGGGATTTTGACTGGTGGAAAGTGGGGTCCAAGGAATTTCCCACAGGCAGAAGGTAGTTTCTGGAGAATCCTGAGGGGCAGAAAGGGATTTCCTGTGGAAGATCCTCCTGCATAAGGGGTTTCCAGGGACTCCTGACTCACAGAATGAGAATTCTTTCAGAATTGAGAAGTGAAAACTACAATTGGGGTCCAAGAAGCTACAGAGAAAGGCACAGGCTGTTTCACACTCTGTCATGTCTAAGCATGGTTTGATGGGAAGCTGAAGGTGAGACACTGTCAGCTCTGACTGAGTGTTCATATTGGTAAATACACAACTTTGTGAGTCTTCAGGGATTCCACACCAGGAGAAGGTGGTGAGCAAGGGTGTTCCACGGAGGATTACCATGGGGGAGAATGGGGTGTCCTAGGGCCTCTCTTTCAGCAGAAAGGGATTCTGGGAACTCCCAATAGAAGGTAGAGTCCAGAAGATTCCCCATCAGCAGAAGGTGGCTTCTGGCCCCAAGAGGGAGGAAAGGATTTCTCTCCAGCAGAAGGGGATTCCACACTGGGAGAAGGGATTCCCCACCACCAGAAGGGGACTCCCTACCTGCGGAAGGGACTCCCCACTGGCAGAGGATTTCCACGCCAGCAGAAGAGAATTTCTGGCTGATACTCCTCAGACAGAAGTGGGTTTCTGGGGGGCTCCCCTCCAGCAGACAGGAGTTTCAGGGGGATTCTCTTCTGGCAGAAGGGGGTTTCCAGTAGCTTCATCTCTGGCAGATGGGCATCTTCCCACAGACAGAAGGTGGTTTCCAGGGGATTTCCCACCCTCATAAGGGGTGTCCTGGGGATTCCCTATGGCCAGACCCGGGTTTCCAGCAGATCCCGAGGGACAGAAGGTGGTTTCTGGGGGACGCTGCACCACTAGAAGGTGATTTCTAGGGACTTCCCACAGTCAGAAGGTGGTGCCCGTGATTCCCCACTGGCAGAAGCGTGTTTCCAGGGGTTTCTGAGTGGCAGTGACGTCCAGGGGACTACCAAAGACAAAGGGGATTTCTAGGGGATCCTGAAGGCCAGAAGGTGATTTCCAGGGGATCCTCCACTGACAGAAGGTGGTTTCCAGGGAATTCTCCACCCACAGAAGGTGGTGTCTGGGGTTCCAGACTGGCAGATGGGCATTTTGGGGGATTTTGACTGGTGGAAAGTGGGGTCCAAGGAATTTCCCACAGGCAGAAGGTAGTTTCTGGAGAATCCTGAGGGGCAGAAAGGGATTTCCTGTGGAAGATCCTCCTGCATAAGGGGTTTCCAGGGACTCCTGACTCACAGAATGAGAATTCTTTCAGAATTGAGAAGTGAAAACTACAATTGGGGTCCAAGAAGCTACAGAGAAAGGCACAGGCTGTTTCACACTCTGTCATGTCTAAGCATGGTTTGATGGGGAAGCTGAAGGTGAGACACTGTCAGCTCTGACTGAGTGTTCATATTGGTAAATACACAACTTTGTGAGTCTTCAGTGCATCATTCTAGTGCTATTCCATTTTTGACTTTAAAAAGCAGAACCAGTGTCAAAGGACACACAAACTTATGTTCTACCATCAAATTATCTGTGGTCTAAAAAATAACATTTACTTTGTATATTCACCAACACTGGTGATATTTACCCATTTTCATTAAAAAATGCATTTTCTAATGATACATTGTATTTTGTTTTCCTTTTAGCTCATAGTACATTTCTCTTCGACTTAAAATGTGATTTGCAAATAATGAGATCTGCACCTCTCCTTAGCCTGGGCTGCCTCTGTATTCAACACAAACTGCACACATATTCACACACACACACACACACACACACACACACACACACATCACACACAGCAAGCATGGATTGGCGGGGGCGGTGATGGACAGTGCCTCCAAAAGTCTACGACTTGGGGGTCTTCCACCGGGACATCACACTGCCGTCGGGCCGCTGACACTCACCCTGCTCCACAGGGACCCAGACTCACTTCTCACCAGGGACTTACTTTTACAGACAGGGGACTTCCCTGTCCATTTCATGTCTGCTCTACACGTCCTGTGCTCAGATCCAGCCGCGAGGAAGAATCCCGGATGGCAGGTGTACACCAAGGTGTAGCCAAAGGTGGGGAGGTCGATAGCTCTCACGTCTGCGTGGGCTGGTGTTTCAGGCTGGCGGCAGGCGTGAGCTGAAACAGATGTAGTCCATTAGGAAATCTACTGTAGCCAGAGCACGTGTGTCCAAAGACATACAGCAAAATAAGCTGGAAATGGCCATAAAGTTAGTTTGCCATTTAAATTGAGAATATAGGAGCTTTACAGACCAGCAACCTTCTGGTCTCTGGAACTTATATCACAATGAAGCCTTGATGTTGCCAGTTCTCTCTTCCTTCCCCCCCCCCCCGCCCCTCCCTTGCTCTCTCCTCCTCCTGTCTCTATCATCTGTCTGGTCTCCTTCCTGCATACATGTGTGTATGTAATTATGTGTAGAAATTTAGAAATCATAGCTTTAAAATAAACACTTCTAACATCCTATTAAGATAAATAATGTGTTAAATTTCCTTAAAAAGAGTAGTCCTTTAAACTAAACACAGACAGATTAAAATGTGCTTTGATTTTTCTCAAATGGCAACTAGAAAACTTACTGCTCAGTTAAGTGAATAATGAATTTTGGTCAAAATCCATTAGGAGTAAATAAGGTTGTAATGGTTGTTGTTTAGTTGGTAACTTATGCCTGACTCTGTGACCTTATGGATTCAGCCTACCAGCCTCCTTTGCCCATGGGATTTCCAGGCAAGCACACTGGAACAGGCTGTCATTTGCTTCTCCAGGTGACCTTCCTGACCCAGAGACTGAACCTGTATTTCTGCATTGGCAGGCAGATTCTTCACCGCTGAGTCACCAGTGAAGCCCCAAGGTTGAAATGCTTGATCTCAAATAACTTCTCATTCTTTATCGAGTACACATGTATTCCTCAAATAAAGGACTTGCAAATTAAAACAAGTTACCTTATCAACAAATTTTAAGTATTATAATATTTTGCACTTCAGCAAACTTTCAAGGTGCTGGGCACTTAGGCACTAAGTTGTGTCTGACTCTTGTGACCCCATGGAGTGCGGCCCGCCAGGCTGCTCTGTCCATGGGATTTCTCAGGCAAGAATACTGGAGCAGGTTGTCATTTATTTCTCCAAATGTTCAACATAATGAAGACCTAATGTTAGCAGGTTCCACACACATATTTGTGTAAATGCACACATATATACATGTGTGTATGATATCTCTGTATAATATCCACATGTATAATTTGAATAGAGATTGAGAATAGAGATGATAGCTTTGAAATAAATACATATTTTATAATACTGATACTAACTATACAAAAGTCACACACTTCCATACTCAGATTTTTTGTCACATTGTACTTCTAGATCTAACCTAGTTAGATACTATGTTGCTCTAAATCGGTAGAGGATGAAAGCTTAATTACTAATCATTCATACAACATTTCTCCTAATTCTAAGTTACAAAACAAAACCCAGTCCTAAGTATTTGAATTATCAATTCATATGGACTCCAAAAAGATGTCTTTAAAACTTGTCGTAATACTTTGATGAGTCACATGATCTTTAGTGACCTGGAGTGAACCTCCTAGGGCAACAGTAACATATGTAGGTTTTCCCTCAGTGAATGTTAACTACAGTGTTGTTCTCAGGATTGGGGCAGTTTCTCAGGCTTTGGTGCTGCGCCTGGGTAGCACCAGCAGGGTCTGGGGTCGCCATCCTCCCCCACACCCTGTCCTCCCCTGACCCCTAGATCCTGTGGGTCTGTGCAGGATGGGTCTCAAGATTCGAATTTCAGTCAAACTCCAGGTGATGCTGCTGCTGCTGCTGGTTCTAGGCAGTCAGACTTTGAGAAACATGAGCTTATGGCATAGAAAGCAAACAAACCAAAGCTTCTCCAGGTGACCTTCCTGACCCAGAGACTGAACCTGTATTTCTGCATTGGCAGGCAGATTCTTCACCGCTGAGTCACCAGTGAAGCCCCAAGGTTGAAATGCTTGATCTCAAATAACTTCTCATTCTTTATCGAGTACACATGTATTCCTCAAATAAAGGACTTGCAAATTAAAACAAGTTACCTTATCAACAAATTTTAAGTATTATAATATTTTGCACTTCAGCAAACTTTCAAGGTGCTGGGCACTTAGGCACTAAGTTGTGTCTGACTCTTGTGACCCCATGGAGTGCGGCCCGCCAGGCTGCTCTGTCCATGGGATTTCTCAGGCAAGAATACTGGAGCAGGTTGTCATTTATTTCTCCAAATGTTCAACATAATGAAGACCTAATGTTAGCAGGTTCCACACACATATTTGTGTAAATGCACACATATATACATGTGTGTATGATATCTCTGTATAATATCCACATGTATAATTTGAATAGAGATTGAGAATAGAGATGATAGCTTTGAAATAAATACATATTTTATAATACTGATACTAACTATACAAAAGTCACACACTTCCATACTCAGATTTTTTGTCACATTGTACTTCTAGATCTAACCTAGTTAGATACTATGTTGCTCTAAATCGGTAGAGGATGAAAGCTTAATTACTAATCATTCATACAACATTTCTCCTAATTCTAAGTTACAAAACAAAACCCAGTCCTAAGTATTTGAATTATCAATTCATATGGACTCCAAAAAGATGTCTTTAAAACTTGTCGTAATACTTTGATGAGTCACATGATCTTTAGTGACCTGGAGTGAACCTCCTAGGGCAACAGTAACATATGTAGGTTTTCCCTCAGTGAATGTTAACTACAGTGTTGTTCTCAGGATTGGGGCAGTTTCTCAGGCTTTGGTGCTGCGCCTGGGTAGCACCAGCAGGGTCTGGGGTCGCCATCCTCCCCCACACCCTGTCCTCCCCTGACCCCTAGATCCTGTGGGTCTGTGCAGGATGGGTCTCAAGATTCGAATTTCAGTCAAACTCCAGGTGATGCTGCTGCTGCTGCTGCTGGTTCTAGGCAGTCAGACTTTGAGAAACATGAGCTTATGGCATAGAAAGCAAACAAACCAAAAGAAGCCCCTCATTGTTTCTCTGGAAGGTAAACCCTTCCAACTGCTGGAGAGTGGACAGGCACCTGCCCTTGGGCCGGGCCACACTTACGGATGCACTCTGTCTGGATGCCACTCCACGTCAGGTTCGCCAGGCAAGTTCGAGTTGTAGAGCCTTGAACGTGGTAACCTTTTCTGCACCGGAAAAACACCATGCTTCCGACCTGGTGGGGAAAGCCAGCACTGACCTCAGAGGGGATGTGGACACACTTGTGTTGGAAAGCATGCTCCAGGGTCAGGTTTGAATCAATGGCATTGTTTGAATCAATGTGTACGTGTAAAGTGTGGGCTAAGGTGTTAGACAATTTTTGCTTTTGTTCTTATTTAGCTACGAAGTCATGTCCCACTGTTTTGTGACCCCATGGACTGTAGTCCACCAGCCTTCTCTGTCCATGGGATTTCTGACGCAGGAATACTGGAGTGGATAGCCATTTCCTTCTCTAAGGGATCTTCCTGACTAGGGATTGAACTCTTACTTCCTGCCTGGGAGCATTAGACCCAGTACAGGCTGTTCAATGGGTCATATGAGGTCTTAGATACGGTGAATTATGATTATTTAGAGGCAGTTTATTTAGGTAACAAAAGTATGCCTATTATCTTTAGTTTTAGCCTTCTCTCTCTTTGGTTTGTGATAATTTTCTTTTCCTTTTCTGTTGTTTTTCCCCTGCTAGTTCTATTTTATTCTAAATCTGGTTCTGTCCCTGGTCATACTTTGATGAGTCACATGCTCTTTAGTGACCTGGAGTGAACCTCCTAGGGCAACAGTAACATATGTAGGTTTTCCCTCAGTGAATGTTAACTACAGTGTTGTTCTCAGGATTGGGGCAGTTTCTCAGGCTTTGGTGCTGCGCCTGGGTAGCACCAGCAGGGTCTGGGGTCGCCATCCTCCCCCACACCCTGTCCTCCCCTGACCCCTAGATCCTGTGGGTCTGTGCAGGATGGGTCTCAAGATTCGAATTTCAGTCAAACTCCAGGTGATGCTGCTGCTGCTGCTGCTGGTTCTAGGCAGTCAGACTTTGAGAAACATGAGCTTATGGCATAGAAAGCAAACAAACCAAAAGAAGCCCCTCATTGTTTCTCTGGAAGGTAAACCCTTCCAACTGCTGGAGAGTGGACAGGCACCTGCCCTTGGGCCGGGCCACACTTACGGATGCACTCTGTCTGGATGCCACTCCACGTCAGGTTCGCCAGGCAAGTTCGAGTTGTAGAGCCTTGAACGTGGTAACCTTTTCTGCACCGGAAAAACACCATGCTTCCGACCTGGTGGGGAAAGCCAGCACTGACCTCAGAGGGGATGTGGACACACTTGTGTTGGAAAGCATGCTCCAGGGTCAGGTTTGAATCAATGGCATTGTTTGAATCAATGTGTACGTGTAAAGTGTGGGCTAAGGTGTTAGACAATTTTTGCTTTTGTTCTTATTTAGCTACGAAGTCATGTCCCACTGTTTTGTGACCCCATGGACTGTAGTCCACCAGCCTTCTCTGTCCATGGGATTTCTGACGCAGGAATACTGGAGTGGATAGCCATTTCCTTCTCTAAGGGATCTTCCTGACTAGGGATTGAACTCTTACTTCCTGCCTGGGAGCATTAGACCCAGTACAGGCTGTTCAATGGGTCATATGAGGTCTTAGATACGGTGAATTATGATTATTTAGAGGCAGTTTATTTAGGTAACAAAAGTATGCCTATTATCTTTAGTTTTAGCCTTCTCTCTCTTTGGTTTGTGATAATTTTCTTTTCCTTTTCTGTTGTTTTTCCCCTGCTAGTTCTATTTTGGGCTTCCTAGGTGGCTCAGCAGTAAAGAATCTGGTTCTGTCCCTGGGTCAGGAAGAACCCCTGGAGGAGGAAATGGCTACCCACTCCAGTATTCTTGTCTGGGGAATTCCATGGACAGAGGAGTCTGGAGAGCTACAGTTCCTGGGGTTGCAAAAGAGTAAGACACAGCTTTGCAGCTAAACAAGTCCTATTCTGAACAATTGGGGTTTGTTAACAAATTACTTTAGAACTTTTGGGATCTGACCCAGAGACTGATAAGGGCTCCAGAACTATTCCTTTGAAGGTCTCAAGTGATCTCTTTAAAAGACAGCATCTGGGTTTTTAACTTACTAGCAAATCTTGCCAGTGGTCCAGCCTGTTATCCAGGATAGAGTAACTACTGTGTCATAAAGAGAGTGGGGTGTTCACCCCACTGGATTAGTTTCTCCTGTAGATCACAGGACTACTTCACCGAAAGCAATCGCCAGCAAAGCTCATTTACTACAGGCCACGTGCAGGTGAACTAGGAATCACTGAAACCAGGAGTGACTGTAACTTGGGTCCCTCGTGATGAGTTAGTGAGAACACCACCCACATGTTGTATTTTCTGGGCCTGTGATATATTTGGCACATGCCAGAATGTTGCCTGAGGCTCTAAGGCCATACACAAGACCCTACATAAAATGAGCTAGGTTTAACCCACAGGGACCTGAGAGGCTGTCCTTACAGAGTGAACAAAAGCTGCCAGGAAGGAGGCAGTGGGCAACAGGGCAATCCAGTGGAGACAGTTTACATTTCAGAAGTGGCTTAAGAAAAGAGGCTTTTATTCGCAATTAATGGGACACCTAACTTGTGTGTATTTAACCCTGGCTTTCAAAGCCATCGGATCAGAGAACGTAAAGTCACTCAATTACTTAAGATGATTGACATACTGTATTTAGAGCTTCTTTACTTTTCATTTTTAGGTCTTTCTTTGATATTTGCTTTAATATAAGTGTTATTGTACTTTGAAGGCATTTTCTTCTTTTGTTTTTGTCTCTGGAAAGTAATACTTTTCACCTATTCTATCTGGTCACCCAATGGGGTCTTCTTATGTGTATCTTCTTTATGTGTATCAGTGGAAAGTCACCCTGATTTGAGGTTTGCTGTATCAGTTCAGCAGACAAAAAAGAAACGTGTGTGTTTTCAAATAGAAATTCAAATAGCAATTAATACTGTCTGAGCAAGATACAGTTATTTCAGTTCTGACAGTTAAAATAATAAACAGAAATCCTCTCTGAATGGACTATATTTGGATCAGATATGCTACATAAACACATGCATGTTTAAGTATCAATTACATTTTAACACAGAGAAAAACATAGTAAAATAAAAATGGAATACCTCATATCCTCTTGAGCTATTCTGTATTCCAAACTGTGGAGTGCCGGGGTCTGGGCAGGTGTTATGAGCAGGATCTGAAATTCACAATTAAAAAAAAAAAAAAACAAGAGAACCAGATATGGTTATTATAGGAATTCTAATATTTTTACTAAAAGGCCTTTACAGAATTCAGAAAATTGTGTTTTGACAAGTGAACAAGATATTTTGCAAAAAAGTTAAAAATTAAATTGCTATTTTCATCTTTTTCAGACTTCTTTAGATGGTAATCTTTAGTGCCTTATCAGACTCTAAATTGCTCTGTGTATTATTTTCTATGTCAGAAAAGGTACATTCTTTTCCATTCTCTGGCTTAATTTTTCTCTACTGTCATACTGTATTGGTTGGTTAACGATATATAATCTTCAATAACTATTATGATTTTTATTGATTTAATTAATCATCATCTTATTTGGTCATTTATTACATTATTCTAAATGTCTTAAACTAATTTTCCTCGAGATTTCAAAATGGGGAATGTACTAAATGCTTCAAAATTAAAGAATATAGTAGACCAACGGTGATATTTTTCCAAAAAGTGCAGTATTTCGGCAATCAACAAGCAGTTTGATTATAGCCGCTCTCCAGCTGTTGATGGGAAAAGAAAATAGATAACTTCAAAAAAGTATGTTTTCAAAAGAAAACATACTTCCTAACGGGGGGAAGAAGAAACATTCTGGTTTTTTAGTTTTTCAGAAGGAGCTAGAGTAAAGCAATAGTTTCAGCCAAATGACGGTAAACTCTAATTAGAAAAGCAGTGCTTCAGTTAAATTATTGTTAACACTGTACTTTTAAGAAGACGTTATTTACTATCTTTGAAAGCAACCACGGACAGAAGTCATTCACTGTGTGCTACGTGTGGGCAGAAGTCGTCTCAAGCTCAGGGTAGCAGGCAAGTGGAGCGGCCCAGCCATCACCTCACATCTGCAGGATGACGTCCAGGCAACGGCTGGGAGTGGACCAGGAAGGGTTCTGGTTTCTATGTCATGGCCATGGTGCCTGCCGATCAGTATAACTGCTCCCTGAACCCTTTCTATGCAACAGAGATTTTGTCTAAACATGAGGGGTTTAAACATGTAGACAGTCTCTTTTAACTTGCAGGTTTCATTTTTATACTGGAAGGTCCACAGAGCCCTCGTGACCCTGTAGAGCTTTCTGCTATGGCTGACAGAGCAGGTGGTTTACCCAGAGTGGAGGGGAATGCCTGGGCAGTGGTGGGAGGGGGTTGTGAGACACTGGCGGGGTGGGGGCTCTTCTAGCGTCACAGCGAGAACAGGGTCTGCAGCACAGTGGTCTTTCCCCTGAAGACTGCAGCTGTCTGCTGACATGGGCAGGAGAGGAAGCCGCCAGGGAGAGTCTAGGAGCTGGGTTTTTTTTTTGGGGGGGGGGGAGGAGAGCTGTTTTTAATGACTTGTGCTGTCAACTCCAGACTCCATCCACAGGATTTATAAGAGGCTGCCATCCGTGTGGCTCACCAGCAGCTGCACAGAGCATCACCTAGGAGAGCAGGTGTGCCCCCAAGTGCCCCAACTTCAAGAGGAGACCCCCTCACCCCACCCCCAGGTATCATTACCGATGCAGGTGGGCTGGACACCACTCCAGGTGCCATCAGCCTGGCAGACTCTCCGGGAGGACCCCACCAGGAGGAAGGGGGACTTGCATTGGAAGAAGACTTGGATCTGTAGGTGAAGCCTTTGGAGGACCCGGGGACCAGGAGTAGGAGACTTGCCTCAAAAAGTATGTTTTCAAAAGAAAACATACTTCCTAACGGGGGGAAGAAGAAACATTCTGGTTTTTTAGTTTTTCAGAAGGAGCTAGAGTAAAGCAATAGTTTCAGCCAAATGACGGTAAACTCTAATTAGAAAAGCAGTGCTTCAGTTAAATTATTGTTAACACTGTACTTTTAAGAAGACGTTATTTACTATCTTTGAAAGCAACCACGGACAGAAGTCATTCACTGTGTGCTACGTGTGGGCAGAAGTCGTCTCAAGCTCAGGGTAGCAGGCAAGTGGAGCGGCCCAGCCATCACCTCACATCTGCAGGATGACGTCCAGGCAACGGCTGGGAGTGGACCAGGAAGGGTTCTGGTTTCTATGTCATGGCCATGGTGCCTGCCGATCAGTATAACTGCTCCCTGAACCCTTTCTATGCAACAGAGATTTTGTCTAAACATGAGGGGTTTAAACATGTAGACAGTCTCTTTTAACTTGCAGGTTTCATTTTTATACTGGAAGGTCCACAGAGCCCTCGTGACCCTGTAGAGCTTTCTGCTATGGCTGACAGAGCAGGTGGTTTACCCAGAGTGGAGGGGAATGCCTGGGCAGTGGTGGGAGGGTTGTGAGACACTGGCGGGGTGGGGGCTCTTCTAGCGTCACAGCGAGAACAGGGTCTGCAGCACAGTGGTCTTTCCCCTGAAGACTGCAGCTGTCTGCTGACATGGGCAGGAGAGGAAGCCGCCAGGGAGAGTCTAGGAGCTGGGTTTTTTTTTTGGGGGGGGGGGGGGAGAGCTGTTTTTAATGACTTGTGCTGTCAACTCCAGACTCCATCCACAGGATTTATAAGAGGCTGCCATCCGTGTGGCTCACCAGCAGCTGCACAGAGCATCACCTAGGAGAGCAGGTGTGCCCCCAAGTGCCCCAACTTCAAGAGGAGACCCCCTCACCCCACCCCCAGGTATCATTACCGATGCAGGTGGGCTGGACACCACTCCAGGTGCCATCAGCCTGGCAGACTCTCCGGGAGGACCCCACCAGGAGGAAGGGGGACTTGCATTGGAAGAAGACTTCGGATCTGTAGGTGAAGCCTTTGCCACTGAGGCGCCCCTCGGCGGGGGTGCCTGGGTCCCCACAGAACACGGCTGGAGGAGACAACCAGGAGGTCAGTGCAGAGTCTGTGCCTCTGGGTCAGGCTAGCCTATTCAAGCCGCCTAACTAGTTTCCATTAAAACCTTAGGAATCACTACAAAACCAATCACTGATGAATGAGAGTGGGTCTGCCCTTGGGCAGCGTGGTCTCCAAGTGGAGTCTTTAGCCTATTGATCCCTGGCTACAAGTACCCCAGGCTCTTCCCCTCAGACGGCAGTTCAAGGGCGTGCATGCTGTGGTTGGGGCTTCTGAGGACTTACGCAGGCACTGGGGGACCTCGCCTTTCCAGACCCCACGACCTTCGCAGGAGAGGATGGCGGGCTGGGAGAGCTGGAAGCCATGGGAGCAGCTGTAGCTCACACTGGCTCCCCAGCGGAAGTCTGATCCTTCCACCTTCCCGTCCTGGACCGGAGGAGGCTGGCCGCAGGTGATGGCTGTCAGAGAACAAATGGGACTCAACGTTCTGGAGTTTTCACCACAACACAATGCTCCAAGGTCTCACAGTTTAATTTCACCTGCGTTGCAAATGACATCTACAAAGGGCTAAATTTTTTCATAGTAGAATTACTGAGGAAGACAGTAAATCAAAATAATAAAACTTTCCTCCAGCGTTTCCTTATTAATTTAAATCAACGCCATAAGAGTAAAGCAAAGTCAAAAGATATCACACCATAAAAAAGTAAATATGACAGACTCACTAATGTATAAAATCAAGAAAGAATGTTCCATGACATTCTCTTACGCTGGTTCCCAGGCGCCAATCCTGTCAGGATGTGCTCCTATGACAAGAGTACAATTGTCTGAATGTATACACAGATGGTAAGAATTTCTCTATCTGTATGTTTGCCTTATATAAAGAGAGCATATAATTTCCAGAAGATACAGGCTATTGATTCACTTGCTGAAGAATTAAGCACTAATGCTTGCATGGTTAGAGAAGATCCTGAAAGACAGCAGTTTGCCAGGGCTTTGCCAGGAGCTGTGAGTGAGAAAACCGTTCTCAGGACTCGCCCGCTCCTGCTGTCGTCTGCCTGGCCGCTGCTAGCCAGTACTCGACGATGCCTGGTCTAAGAGCCTCCCTGAAGACCCAAGGGCTCTGAGACTTTTCACGGTGGAGGAGGTTTGCCACTGACAATCTGATCCATGGAAAGCAGCAGAGGAGAGAAGACTCAGCTACCTTCCCTCGCCTGCACTTTCTCGTGGGTGCGCCCGTCTTCTCATGTGAGAAAGACACAGACACAACCTCACGGGCACACGCAGAAGCTGGAAATGGACTTTTCTGTTGCCATCAACCCTCTATCCCTCTATCCACTCATTCAACAAGTATTTCTGCAGAACCCCTAGTGAAGACTGGGAGGCTCTAGACAGGTGGAGGCTAAGTGAGCAGCACCCCCGTGGGAACGGTGATGAGTGCTGTGGTTCCACGGAGGGGTGACAGGGCGGCCGGCAGGAGGGACGTTCCGGAGGAGAGGGAGGCCTCATCTGTGAGGGCCTGGTTGGCCATGAAATGGATGTTAATTCACAGACACTGAACGAGCAAGATCAACACAAACATATCCAAAGTCTAAAGACCAGACTGCTGGAGTTGAAAATCTGCAAAGAGCAGAGTCAGCCCGCAGCCCCACCCTCCCTTCAGTCTCTTCCCGCGATGGACCTCTGCGGACACAAAGCTTTCTACCTGCGGACTCAGGCCAGCACCAGTCCCTCCCCTGGCTACTTCCCTGGCCATACCCAGATACTTAACCCCACTCTCTTGGCTGCAACATCCCTTTTAGCCTGCTGGCTGCTTGGCCTCTGGGCCTGCACCCTTCCTCCTGGATCTTCCTCTTGAGCCCCTTGCCCTGACCTCCTCGCCCTCTCCCTGCTCGCCCCTCTCTCCCGGTCATGCCTATGTAACCAGATCCCTCGTGGCGGCTCCTACCTAAATGCAATATGAATAAACCTATTCCTCCCCGTCATCCCCTCGTCTTCTCTTTCTTTTTCACTTTTCTTACACAGACATTCTAGGGACAAGCCCCACTGACACACTCATTTGACTAGAAAACTCCCAACACGACTGTGGGGGCTGCATTAAACATCCACATAAAACTGGCTACAGAGCTGCCCAGTGTTAGTAACTGCAGCCGGAAAGAAGGATGAGCGAGGGCTCCTGACCCTCTGGTGGGAGGAAACCAAGCAGGGCCAGAATCGCCCAGGCAGGAAGCTGGGAGCAGGGCTGTCAGGTGTGGCCTCTCCCGGGCCCCAGCAGGCCAGTCTACACAGGACACACCTTCCTCCTGAGGGCTTCCTGCTGCTCCAGCTCACAGCTCTCCATCCAGCCCTCCAAACAGGCTTCTCATGTGAGAAAGACACAGACACAACCTCACGGGCACGCAGAAGCTGGAAATGGACTTTTCTGTTGCCATCAACCCTCTATCCCTCTATCCACTCATTCAACAAGTATTTCTGCAGAACCCTAGTGAAGACTGGGAGGCTCTAGACAGGTGGAGGCTAAGTGAGCAGCACCCCCGTGGGAACGGTGATGAGTGCTGTGGTTCCACGGAGGGGTGACAGGGCGGCCGGCAGGAGGGACGTTCCGGAGGAGAGGGAGGCCTCATCTGTGAGGGCCTGGTTGGCCATGAAATGGATGTTAATTCACAGACACTGAACGAGCAAGATCAACACAAACATATCCAAAGTCTAAAGACCAGACTGCTGGAGTTGAAAATCTGCAAAGAGCAGAGTCAGCCCGCAGCCCCACCCTCCCTTCAGTCTCTTCCCGCGATGGACCTCTGCGGACACAAAGCTTTCTACCTGCGGACTCAGGCCAGCACCAGTCCCTCCCCTGGCTACTTCCCTGGCCATACCCAGATACTTAACCCCACTCTCTTGGCTGCAACATCCCTTTTAGCCTGCTGGCTGCTTGGCCTCTGGGCCTGCACCCTTCCTCCTGGATCTTCCTCTTGAGCCCCTTGCCCTGACCTCCTCGCCCTCTCCCTGCTCGCCCCTCTCTCCCGGTCATGCCTATGTAACCAGATCCCTCGTGGCGGCTCCTACCTAAATGCAATATGAATAAACCTATTCCTCCCCGTCATCCCCTCGTCTTCTCTTTCTTTTTCACTTTTCTTACACAGACATTCTAGGGACAAGCCCCACTGACACACTCATTTGACTAGAAAACTCCCAACACGACTGTGGGGGCTGCATTAAACATCCACATAAAACTGGCTACAGAGCTGCCCAGTGTTAGTAACTGCAGCCGGAAAGAAGGATGAGCGAGGGCTCCTGACCCTCTGGTGGGAGGAAACCAAGCAGGGCCAGAATCGCCCAGGCAGGAAGCTGGGAGCAGGGCTGTCAGGTGTGGCCTCTCCCCGGGGCCCCCAGCAGGCCAGTCTACACAGGACACACCTTCCTCCTGAGGGCTTCCTGCTGCTCCAGCTCACAGCTCTCCATCCAGCCCTCCTTTAATGACGATACAGCACCACTTTTGCCTGTTTGGTCACTGCCGGCCTCCACACCCCATGCCTGCCCCACCAGTCCCTGGCCCTCTGGCCTGGAAGGCCCACAGGCTCCTACTGCAGCTCCTGGAGATGCTTGCAGGGCAGGTTAGCCCGGGCTCAGCAGTCAGCCAGCCCTGGCCCCCGCCCCCCGCCCCCCACCCAAGCCACAGGAGCCTTGTGCTTGCTTTCTCTCTCCCCGCAAAGTCCGCAGTCCGCATTGTGAACTTCTCCATACTGTCTCTGCCTGGTGGGGCGTCCTTAGTCTCGGCACCGGAGGCCCACAAGGCTTCCTGACACTGGCAGTCGCTGCCACTGTTCTCCCTATCTGAGGATCAGCTTCTCCCTGGCCCTCCCTGCCCCACCTCCCTTGGCGTCTGCCACAGACTTAACACAGCCACGCCCACTGAGAGCAGAGCTGGGAGTCGCAGCACAGAGTCCAGAGGAGTGACCATCCCTGAACCCTGATGTCTCCAAGCCCTGGCCTGTCACCTGAAGCCTTTACTGGAACTCTGTGAGTCAGTTTCCTGGCTGTAAAACTGAAACTAAGGTATTAAGGAAATGGAGTGATTTAACATTTGTGAATGAGTTTACAGGAAGGTTGAACACTTAAGAAGGTCTACACGGCTGTCTGCAAAATGACATAACACCTAACTCAGCGAAGACTCCCCACGTGCCAGCAGCACACAAGAGAAGCAAGGCTCTCCATGTGCAGGAGACGCACGAGAGAGGCCCCGACACACACCTTTGCAGGTCGGCTTGCTGTGATTCCAGGTACTGTCCTTGGTGCAGCGGATGGTGGGGGACGTGGCGGGCTCCATGGTGTAGCCGGGGTTGCACTGGTAGGTGACCGTCTTGTTGAACGTGAACTCGGTCCCAAACTGGATGCCGTTAGCCAGGGTCCCTGGGTCTCCACAGCTGATGACTGATTAGCAGAGAACAGATAAGATTCAGAGAAACACAGAATTATCATGAGATGATGTATCCCAGCTTCTGTGTAAGCGGCTCCTGAAGCTGCTCTTCAGAGCCAGGACGCCGTGGATGAGCACAGCGGTACCAGCCTGTCTCTGCTGAACAGTATCGCTGTCCAGTGGTCAGGAGGCTACATGCTTGGCACTCCTTATTTCTGCACCACTGGGCTTGGCTGTGGGGACCACAGTCGCCATCCACGTCCTGTCCTACACTAGACGTGCTGAGGGGTCACCCCACAAAGTCAAAGACAGAGACGCAGGCTGAGATCAGAGGCCCAGGCTCCCGCCCCATTTCCCTTCAGTTTAACTTGTCTACAGTAAGAACAAGCCTTGACTATCCTGACCCTGGTTTTGTAATATCCAACCCAACCAGCCAGGCAGAACATCTTTAACCATGAAAATCATAAAGTGAAGAAAACTCCAGAAGTACTTAATTAAGGAGTCACGTAATCAAACATATACATGATAAAATCCGTTTTCCTCTGGGGATTAAAAGAATCAGTACAGCACTCCGTAAAACCAACTCTTTTTCTCTCGAGTAAGGATGGGTCCCTGTGAGGCCCGGGATTAACAAGCGCGAGTCGCAGCACAGAGTCCAGAGGAGTGACCATCCCTGAACCCTGATGTCTCCAAGCCCTGGCCTGTCACCTGAAGCCTTTACTGGAACTCTGTGAGTCAGTTTCCTGGCTGTAAAACTGAAACTAAGGTATTAAGGAAATGGAGTGATTTAACATTTGTGAATGAGTTTACAGGAAGGTTGAACACTTAAGAAGGTCTACACGGCTGTCTGCAAAATGACATAACACCTAACTCAGCGAAGACTCCCCACGTGCCAGCAGCACACAAGAGAAGCAAGGCTCTCCATGTGCAGGAGACGCACGAGAGAGGCCCCGACACACACCTTTGCAGGTCGGCTTGCTGTGATTCCAGGTACTGTCCTTGGTGCAGCGGATGGTGGGGGACGTGGCGGGCTCCATGGTGTAGCCGGGGTTGCACTGGTAGGTGACCGTCTTGTTGAACGTGAACTCGGTCCCAAACTGGATGCCGTTAGCCAGGGTCCCTGGGTCTCCACAGCTGATGACTGATTAGCAGAGAACAGATAAGATTCAGAGAAACACAGAATTATCATGAGATGATGTATCCCAGCTTCTGTGTAAGCGGCTCCTGAAGCTGCTCTTCAGAGCCAGGACGCCGTGGATGAGCACAGCGGTACCAGCCTGTCTCTGCTGAACAGTATCGCTGTCCAGTGGTCAGGAGGCTACATGCTTGGCACTCCTTATTTCTGCACCACTGGGCTTGGCTGTGGGGACCACAGTCGCCATCCACGTCCTGTCCTACACTAGACGTGCTGAGGGGTCACCCCACAAAGTCAAAGACAGAGACGCAGGCTGAGATCAGAGGCCCAGGCTCCCGCCCCATTTCCCTTCAGTTTAACTTGTCTACAGTAAGAACAAGCCTTGACTATCCTGACCCTGGTTTTGTAATATCCAACCCAACCAGCCAGGCAGAACATCTTTAACCATGAAAATCATAAAGTGAAGAAAACTCCAGAAGTACTTAATTAAGGAGTCACGTAATCAAACATATACATGATAAAATCCGTTTTCCTCTGGGGATTAAAAGAATCAGTACAGCACTCCGTAAAACCAACTCTTTTTCTCTCGAGTAAGGATGGGTCCCTGTGAGGCCCGGGATTCAGCCAGGACGGCCGCCACTCACGCGTGCAGTCGGGGGCCGTGCCGGTCCAGGTCCCATTGGCGGTGCAGTGGCGCGTGGTCAGCCCCGAGGTCCTGTAGCCCTCCCAGCAAGCGTAGACCACCGAGCTGGAGAAGAGCACGCCGTCGCTGCTGACGATCGTGCCGTGCGCGGGCGTCCCTGGGTTCCCACAGGACACGGCTGCGAGGAGGCAGAACCACGGAGCAGACCTGTTACCGCATGACAAGCCCGAGAGGCCAGAGGCCATCCACGTAACAGGCCGCACACTTGTTTACAAGGTCACTGGAGGGACGCTGAGGCCTTCCCCAGCCCCCAAGTCCTCGGCCTGCCTTTTGTCTGTAGAGAAACTTCAGCCAAACAGTTTAATCAGAGAAGTGAGAAGATGCAAAAGCAACGAAAAGCAGTCCAACAAGACAGAATACTAATAGTGTAGTCATTAATCCTCTTTCAGGCTTAGAGGTACTATTCTGAGCCTACCCTGTGAGCTGTCTTATAGATACAGAAACCCCACCAGGGGGAGAAGTTAACTACAGGACAACCAGACTGTAGCCACGACACAGGCTGCCACAAGTCGGAGAACTGGCCTCAAGGAAATGGGAACAAACCAACCCTGGAACTGAAGAGTAACTGTACTTAAAACAACCAAGATGACGCTGGTCAGACCACTGATGACCAATCAGGCTAGGCCAAAGATCAGGAGGCTACATGCTTGGCACTCCTTATTTCTGCACCACTGGGCTTGGCTGTGGGGACCACAGTCGCCATCCACGTCCTGTCCTACACTAGACGTGCTGATGGGTCACCCCACAAAGTCAAAGACAGAGACGCAGGCTGAGATCAGAGGCCCAGGCTCCCGCCCCATTTCCCTTCAGTTTAACTTGTCTACAGTAAGAACAAGCCTTGACTATCCTGACCCTGGTTTTGTAATATCCAACCCAACCAGCCAGGCAGAACATCTTTAACCATGAAAATCATAAAGTGAAGAAAACTCCAGAAGTACTTAATTAAGGAGTCACGTAATCAAACATATACATGATAAAATCCGTTTTCCTCTGGGGATTAAAAGAATCAGTACAGCACTCCGTAAAACCAACTCTTTTTCTCTCGAGTAAGGATGGGTCCCTGTGAGGCCCGGGATTCAGCCAGGACGGCCGCCACTCACGCGTGCAGTCGGGGGCCGTGCCGGTCCAGGTCCCATTGGCGGTGCAGTGGCGCGTGGTCAGCCCCGAGGTCCTGTAGCCCTCCCAGCAAGCGTAGACCACCGAGCTGGAGAAGAGCACGCCGTCGCTGCTGACGATCGTGCCGTGCGCGGGCGTCCCTGGGTTCCCACAGGACACGGCTGCGAGGAGGCAGAACCACGGGAGCAGACCTGTTACCGCATGACAAGCCCGAGAGGCCAGAGGCCATCCACGTAACAGGCCGCACACTTGTTTACAAGGTCACTGGAGGGACGCTGAGGCCTTCCCCAGCCCCCAAGTCCTCGGCCTGCCTTTTGTCTGTAGAGAAACTTCAGCCAAACAGTTTAATCAGAGAAGTGAGAAGATGCAAAAGCAACGAAAAGCAGTCCAACAAGACAGAATACTAATAGTGTAGTCATTAATCCTCTTTCAGGCTTAGAGGTACTATTCTGAGCCTACCCTGTGAGCTGTCTTATAGATACAGAAACCCCACCAGGGGGAGAAGTTAACTACAGGACAACCAGACTGTAGCCACGACACAGGCTGCCACAAGTCGGAGAACTGGCCTCAAGGAAATGGGAACAAACCAACCCTGGAACTGAAGAGTAACTGTACTTAAAACAACCAAGATGACGCTGGTCAGACCACTGATGACCAATCTGAAGACGACTGTCAGAGCTGACTGTGCCGTTTCTGCGTGGAGCCCCCTCCTTCCTCTACAAAAGCTTTAGTCCCTGACTGGCTTTGGAAAGGCTGCACCTTAAATCTCTCCAAATGACTGCCACGCAGTGCACAGGCACAAAGGCTTCGGTTACAACGGCAGTGTAGCAGGTCTCTACTCTGAGCATCTATCAGGCCTCTTCCTTCCTCAGCAAACGAGGAAACTCAGTAGCTGCCGGGTGTGTGTGGGTGATCTCACTCCCCAACAGGTTTTTTGTCTTTTTTCATTGAACCTATTTACCGTAAAGATGGTTACTTTTCGTCCTTAATCCTCCCACAATAACGCACAACTGAGATATGCAAAGAATGGGAATTCCAATATCAACAGTGCAGCATGAGACCCTTTTCTGAGAATCATCAAAATATTTGCAAACACTCTGCTCTATGTAGTGGTTTCACTTTCAAATCTAGCCTGTGAACAACAATACAATTCTTCTTAAAAATATGGAAGAAAACAGATTGCAAAATAAAAACCACTATAACAGAAGTTTATGCAATTCCCTATCATACTCTGTTAAAAAATGCACATACTCTCAGATTGGACTAGATCATACTTGACAAACAAAAAGTATGCTTGCTGACGCTTTTATGTCTGCCTGGGCTTCCCTGATGGCTCAGATGCTAAAGAATCTACCAACAGTACAAGAGACCTGGGCTCCACCCCTGGGCTGGGACGATCCCCTGGAAAAGGAAAAGGCAACCACTCCAGTATTCCTGCCTGGAGAATTCCACGGACAGAGGAGCCTGCCAGACTGCAGTCCATGGGTCACAGAGTCAGGCACTATGGAGCAACTAACACTTTCACTTTTCTACGTCAACTGTAACTGATCAGTTATAACCCTCTTCCCTGGTGAATATGGATTTGGACTTGTAATCCCTTCTAACACAGATCATTTAGAGGCTTCTTGGTTGACATCTGAGATGAAATATATTTACCAATCCTGAGCAGACAATACCTAACATTCTCTGAAGTTCAGAGTCCTTTGATGGCTGTGACATAAATTAAACTTTTACTTTGCCAAAATCCAAGCTGTTGGCCTGCTCGAGACCATTACTCCATTCCACAAACACTGATGCATCGCTTCCGAAGCACAGTTACTGTGCATACGTATGAATGCAAATCTGACACAGCAAAGAATTATACTGATCCGACTTGGAACCAAACACACTATGCCACTTTATCCCAGTCATATCTGGTATTTAAATCTGTGCAGCAGTTTTCAAAAGTGACGTGTGAAGAACTAATGCTAAAATAAAGCAGGTGACTATTGAAACATAGTCAACTTAATTTATAGATAAATACATTGTCAGTAAAGGAATGTCCATCATAGTAATGACACCCTAACATTAACAGTGCTCCATGTGGTGGTTTAGTCGCTAAGTCGTGTCCAACTCTCACCACCCTGTGGACTGTAGCCCTCCCGGCTCCTCTGTCCATGGGATTTCCCAGCCAAGAACACTGGAGTGGGTTCCCATTTCCTTCTTCAGGGGATCTTCCCAACCCAGGGATTGAACCCATGGAGGGTTCTTTACCACTGAGCCACCTGAGAAGCCATACTAAGTGTAAAATGCCACCATCTGGTATAGATGTAGTCATGTTAGCATTTTTACTCTCATTATCCTCACTTTAATTACACATTCATCACCTGAAAAAAGCTCATTTTTTTCCATAATCTCCTGGGAAAGAGGATTAGGAGTTATCCTCAACATGTAGTTATATTTATGCAACTTGGTAAGCTAGACCCATCTGAAAAGTTAAGTCAATGAGCCCGGAATTAAAAGACTAGATCATAACAAAAGAAAACATGATTTAAAGTGATGAAAGTATATTAGAAATTTAAGTTCTTTGATGTTTAAGAATTTTTCAAAGATTTTTCTTCTGTAATTTCTGAACCCCTTTTAAGAACTTATTGAAATGTCCCATTAGGATCTAATGCTTTTATTTTTTAAATATATTCAGAGAAGGTAAGTTCATTAGGAGGGGGTCTGACCTTGGTCAAGGGATTGAGTACATCAGTCATGGCTAACCTCTGTTATGGCTAACCCCACTGTCTACAGAAAATAATATGTGCCTCTAAGACATGGACCTATGGTAGTGAGTAAGACAAAACAGAGAGTGACAGATTCTCCACTAAGTTTTAAGAGATGTAGGAGTATGTGTATGGAGAGGAGCAGGAAGAGGGCTAGTCATATATTCCTAGACATCATTTGTGGTTTCTCTGAATGTAACTATAGGCTTCCCTGGCGCACAGCTGGTAAAGAACCTGCCTGCAATGCCTCCATTTGCCTAGTCATGCTTCCCGATGGTTCTCTTGTATGTCGGGGTGCTGGGGGAGTGATTAGGTGAACTGTAGAAACCCTGTAAACATGTAGGGTTTTGGCAAAACGTCACTGGTCATTTCAGAGGGAGCCACATGGCTTCAGCCTGCAGCGCTGACTTTCAGGCTTGGACCTACTCACCCTCGCACACAGGCTGCACTCCTGACCAGGAGCCATTGAGCAGACACGTCCGCTCGGCCGAGCCCCGCAGCTGGTAGCCCATTTCACAGGAGAAGCGGAGAAGGCTCTTGGCCTTAAACTCATCTCCAAGCCGAGACCCATGGGCTGGGGTCCCTGGATCACCGCAAAAGCCAGGGTTGTTTCCTGAGGAGCACAAGCACACATGGCAACAGATGATGCTGTTTAAAACAGGTCTGTCAGGTTTCAAGAGAAGGGAATGTTATGCAAATTTGCTGTCGAACACAGTTATAGTCACATAGCACGTTTTTATTACAGCAGTAAAGTGGAAGAAATTGTTTCTGTGTAACTGAAGCTAAAGTAGCTTATTAAAATATGACGGTGACGATAATTGATATTCTTTGGAAGAAATAAAATGAGGGGATCCCTTTAATTAAAAGACTAGATCATAACAAAAGAAAACATGATTTAAAGTGATGAAAGTATATTAGAAATTTAAGTTCTTTGATGTTTAAGAATTTTTCAAAGATTTTTCTTCTGTAATTTCTGAACCCCTTTTAAGAACTTATTGAAATGTCCCATTAGGATCTAATGCTTTTATTTTTTAAATATATTCAGAGAAGGTAAGTTCATTAGGAGGGGGTCTGACCTTGGTCAAGGGATTGAGTACATCAGTCATGGCTAACCTCTGTTATGGCTAACCCCACTGTCTACAGAAAATAATATGTGCCTCTAAGACATGGACCTATGGTAGTGAGTAAGACAAAACAGAGAGTGACAGATTCTCCACTAAGTTTTAAGAGATGTAGGAGTATGTGTATGGAGAGGAGCAGGAAGAGGGCTAGTCATATATTCCTAGACATCATTTGTGGTTTCTCTGAATGTAACTATAGGCTTCCCTGGCGCACAGCTGGTAAAGAACCTGCCTGCAATGCCTCCATTTGCCTAGTCATGCTTCCCGATGGTTCTCTTGTATGTCGGGGTGCTGGGGGAGTGATTAGGTGAACTGTAGAAACCCTGTAAACATGTAGGGTTTTGGCAAAACGTCACTGGTCATTTCAGAGGGAGCCACATGGCTTCAGCCTGCAGCGCTGACTTTCAGGCTTGGACCTACTCACCTCGACACAGGCTGCACTCCTGACCAGGAGCCATTGAGCAGACACGTCCGCTCGGCCGAGCCCCGCAGCTGGTAGCCCATTTCACAGGAGAAGCGGAGAAGGCTCTTGGCCTTAAACTCATCTCCAAGCCGAGACCCATGGGCTGGGGTCCCTGGATCACCGCAAAAGCCAGGGTTGTTTCCTGAGGAGCACAAGCACACATGGCAACAGATGATGCTGTTTAAAACAGGTCTGTCAGGTTTCAAGAGAAGGGAATGTTATGCAAATTTGCTGTCGAACACAGTTATAGTCACATAGCACGTTTTTATTACAGCAGTAAAGTGGAAGAAATTGTTTCTGTGTAACTGAAGCTAAAGTAGCTTATTAAAATATGACGGTGACGATAATTGATATTCTTTGGAAGAAATAAAATGAGGGGGATGGTAAGCGCAGGAACTGCTTGCTGGAAATGCTGGTGAGGATGCCCACAAGGAGATGGGGAGCTGTGTTGGGAATAAAAAAACAGAAAATCAGATGTGAGATGTAATGCTTCTCCACTGGGTCAATTTGCTGATTCAATGAATTTTGTTTATTGTGAAACGTTCATGGAAGAATTACGGTGATTTCTTTTCCGAACAGGATCGATGTAATTGTTGATGATGAAGACAGAAAAGATGTCGAAGAACTGAGAGGAAACACAAAAAGGAGAGGAAAAGGAGGGCAAGTTGAGTCCAGGTGAGCGGGCATCCTAGTCAGGGGGAGGGAGGGTCCTGGGGCTCCAGGAGGAAACTTGCCAGGACAGGTGTTTAAAGTAAGGAAGAAGCAGAGGGGGCTGGTGATGTATCCTTGGGGCGTACTTTGCTGGAATGGGCTCATAATCACTGTAGAGACTGACCCCGCCAGCCAGTGTTTCGACTGATGGACAACCTGCCCACGTCAGCCCACCTGTGCAGTGGGGCAGGGCTCCGCTCCAGTGGCTGTCCCCCTGGCAGGTTCTGCTGCTGTTGCCCACTAGGCTCCGACTCCCTCGGCACGAGTAGTGGACCACGGCCCCGTACGTGAATAGGTCTCCAGTGAGCATGGCGTTGGCAGGGACGCCGGGGTGTCCACACGATATCACTTAAGAAAAAAAGAAAAGAAAATCCGTAAGTACATCATTCCTATCAAGCTGCTCTGTGTTGGTCAGTGTCCTTCAGAGACTCCCATAATCACACTAGTAATGAAAACATATCCCTGGTGCCCTGTGGATAAGAAGAGCCGACTTCCAAACCTCCTTCACCTGAAGTCACACATTACTGAAGACTGTCAGTAAAGCTTTCTGTCTGTTTTTTCAGTTGTTGTTTTTGTTTTTTTTTCTAAGTTAGGGTCGCTTGGCTGAAGGCAGTAATTGACATTAAGGTTTTCAGAAGAAAGCCATCTACGTCAGTGTTTTCCATCTGCCCTTATCTATATGTTAATACAAGATACTGGAGACTCACACAGACCGACCAAAGTTATTGCTGTTATCTCTTCAGTTCATGTGCTGTGCATGGGGACAAAATCAGTCAAATCCGTTCCCTCTTCCAGATCATGTCTAGAGAGACCACTTTTCCTTGAATAGGTGGCAATTCTAAATGTCTAAGGATATTTCAAATTGGGGCATAGTTGCTGTATAATATTGTGTTAGTTTCTGCTTGTAACAAAGTGAATCAATGACATGCATATGTGTATATGTATGTATATTCTCTATGTATATTATATGAATATGTATATATTCTCTATTCATGTTTTAATTTAATAAAAATAAGACATTTAAGTTAAAAAGTAACACTAAATTCCTGATTAAGTTCTTCATATATTCTTCAAATATTCAATTCATTCCTTTATACCAAATGAGGTCCATCATCTGGCCATAATTATTCCTCAAAAAGGAAAATTCTAGAATTCAGATTACCACAGGATGATAAAGATATATATCTCTCTTTTTGTAAAGTCCAAAATTTTTAGAGTTAGCCATTAAAAAGAGAAAAAGTTACACCATTTCAAACAGCTAACTGGACGGAGGCTGCCAAAAATTATCCAAAGGCTGACTGTTTTAACATCTGAGAAAGACTGCACTTGGTCATCAGCTACTGCAAAGTGCCGCCCACCAGATAAGGAGGATTTCAAAGGCTGAATGTGGGCACCCCTGCCCCCTCCCCTGGGACACCCTTATCCCAATATCCATTTATCAGAGAATAGGAACTTATCTAGAGTCCTAAGAGCTGAATCAGGGACATGGCTGGTGAATGATCATTTCCAGGTGAAATAAAAGAGAAAAAAAAAAAATCAGTGGAACCACAGGGCAGCACAAGTAGAGAGGAAGGCAGAGGCTGTGAAAACAAAGCGTGCCTCTGAGAGTGGGTACTCCCATTTCCGCATTCCGGGAACTCCTTCTCTTAAGGACAAGGCGGTGGGAACAGGGGGAAATGAGACAAGGGCAAACCTGGCTCCTGGAGGTCCAGCCCGCAGGCCTCGTGGCAGCCACTAGGGAGACTCACAGGCACCAGGGAGAGGCTAGGGGACTCTGGGCAGAGAAAGTAAACACCACAAAACTAATCTCTGTGACAAAGTCCCATGTGCGAAGGCACAGAAAACCAGAGCACATAAAATTTGATGAGAATTGTAACACATTTATAGACATGATTTCTTTTTTGTCATATAAACCGGGACATTTGTCGACAAGTACTTATTCTCATATGTGTGGCATATTCTAAATAAGACTTTAAGTTAAAAAGTATTTTTTCTGCTTGTAACAAAGTGAATCAATGACATGCATATGTGTATATGTATGTATATTCTCTATGTATATTATATGAATATGTATATATTCTCTATTCATGTTTTAATTTAATAAAAATAAGACATTTAAGTTAAAAAGTAACACTAAATTCCTGATTAAGTTCTTCATATATTCTTCAAATATTCAATTCATTCCTTTATACCAAATGAGGTCCATCATCTGGCCATAATTATTCCTCAAAAAGGAAAATTCTAGAATTCAGATTACCACAGGATGATAAAGATATATATCTCTCTTTTTGTAAAGTCCAAAATTTTTAGAGTTAGCCATTAAAAAGAGAAAAAGTTACACCATTTCAAACAGCTAACTGGACGGAGGCTGCCAAAAATTATCCAAAGGCTGACTGTTTTAACATCTGAGAAAGACTGCACTTGGTCATCAGCTACTGCAAAGTGCCGCCCACCAGATAAGGAGGATTTCAAAGGCTGAATGTGGGCACCCCTGCCCCCTCCCCTGGGACACCCTTATCCCAATATCCATTTATCAGAGAATAGGAACTTATCTAGAGTCCTAAGAGCTGAATCAGGGACATGGCTGGTGAATGATCATTTCCAGGTGAAATAAAAGAGAAAAAAAAAAAATCAGTGGAACCACAGGGCAGCACAAGTAGAGAGGAAGGCAGAGGCTGTGAAAACAAAGCGTGCCTCTGAGAGTGGGTACTCCCATTTCCGCATTCCGGGAACTCCTTCTCTTAAGGACAAGGCGGTGGGAACAGGGGGAAATGAGACAAGGGCAAACCTGGCTCCTGGAGGTCCAGCCCGCAGGCCTCGTGGCAGCCACTAGGGAGACTCACAGGCACCAGGGAGAGGCTAGGGGACTCTGGGCAGAGAAAGTAAACACCACAAAACTAATCTCTGTGACAAAGTCCCATGTGCGAAGGCACAGAAAACCAGAGCACATAAAATTTGATGAGAATTGTAACACATTTATAGACATGATTTCTTTTTTGTCATATAAACCGGGACATTTGTTTTTGAAAGTCACCGTCCTCTTTTCGCCATAGCAATTAACTGTATCGTTACGGTTAGAATTTGACACGGGTTTCTGGGCAGATTCCAAGGGCTTTGAGGGTCCCTGACCCTGACTTGCAGGAAGAAAGTCTCCAGCACCAGTGCACGCTGAAAATGTACCAAAAATGTTAGAATCACCAAGGGTAAAATGGATTATCACTTTTTTTTTTCCAGTAAATTCAATTTCTAAAGTAATTGTCTTTTCCCATCTTCTCTATGCACACAAAATGAATACTAAAAAGATAAAATTTTGATTTTAAGAATTGTTCTGTTTCTGGTGGATTTCCAAAAGACCAAGGAGAGGGACTCATTTTCCTTCATTTTCAGACTCTGTTTCAACAAGACACAAGATGATTCTCTCTGAGCTCAAGGACAGTGTGCTTTTCCAAGGGAAAGAAAGTAATAGTACAGTCATTGGGGTAAAAAAAGGAAAGGTCCTTGTTAATCTGCATACTGTTAATCACGTTTTATGGGAAGCCGGAGGGGTGACCCATAGTCTTGTCTGCCCAGAGGAGCACCCTGTTCTTGTTTAAACCTCCAGGTCAGGAGGATGCTGTGAGCAAAGATTCTGTCTTCTTTATCATGTCCATATCGGACTATCCCAGAAGTGCTGACAAGACCCAAACCAGGTCCCCCCGAGTGCTCCACGCTTCTGGCGGCTCTGGGTCAGCAGATGGAAACTCCATGGTATAGCCGTTTGCAGCATCTCTGAACCTCAGTCCAGAGGGAGGCAGGGTGTTGTGAGAGGCATGTTCTGGAGGCTGCTGGCGCCTGGGTGAACTGGAGGCTCTGCCTCCTGGGCTGAAGCAGGGAAACAGCCGGGACACGTGGACACAGGGACAGCAGGGTCCAGACAGAGCCGAGTCCACTGCCCTCGGGGGCCAGGTTTGTGAGCAGCCTGCACCCTGTCCCCTTCTCCCCCTGCAACTAGTTTGAGTTGTAGTTGGTGATTTCTGGCCAATCTTTAAAGACAGCATAAAACTAACATGATTTGTGATGGGGTCAGACAGAAAGGATCAAAAATCAATACCTTTGGGAATACTTAACAGAACACAGGAAGGTTGTATGGGTGGTGTTCTTACAGGGCTCACGGCGCGAAAGCCCAGATGACCCACACTCACCCAGACACTTGGGCAGAGAGCGATCCCACAGGCCGTTGGCCATGCAGGTGAGGGCAGAAGACCCCAGCAGGTAGAAGCCCCGCTTGCACTGGTACACGACGCTCACTCCATACGCAAAGCCCTCGGGGAGGCTCTGCTGCTCGTGACGAATGGCATTTTCCACGAAGCCCGGGTCCGAGCAGTTCACCACTGCAGAGGGAAGCACATCACACGCTCTTTACACACAGCTCTACAATTAGAACCCTGGAGAAGGAGACGAAACCCATTCTAGTGTTCTCGCCTGGGGAACCCCATGGACAGAAGAGCCAGGCAGGCTTCAGCCAACGAGGATGCAAGAGTCGAACACGACTGAGTACTGAACAACAATGACATACATTTATAAATGAAACAGATGGCAGAGAAGGCGAACTCCTCATGGTTTTAAGAAGTTCGTAGGATAACCTCACAGCCAAGGCTTACTGTGAAATTCTGCGTATGTGACGAGCTCCATCTCCTGCTCTGGGCCTCTGTGCTTCAAAAAAATGTAGAGCAACATACCAGCTACGATAGCAAGTTTAACAACATGAGGCTGAGAGCTTTTAACTGCTTTCTAATAATAAGCTTCTTCAATGTGAATTCTAAAATTAATTTCCCTGCTTATATTTTTGTTATGAAAATATTAAAATAGAAATGACTTAAGTAAAGTCTCTGATGCTTTTGAACTGTGGTAGTGGAGATTCCTGAGTGTCCCTTGGACAGCAAGGAGGTCAAACCAGTCTGCCTTAAAGGAAATCAATCCTGAGTATTTATTGGAAGGACTGATACTGAAGCTTGAAGCTCCAATACTTTGGCCATATGATGCGAATAGCTGACTCGTTACAAAAGACCTTGATGCTGGGAAAGACTGAGGGCAAGAGGACAAGGGGGTGACAGGGGATAAGATGGCTGGATGGCATCACCAACTCAATGGACATGAGCTTGGAAACAAAGGACAGATAAGCCTGGCGTGCTGCAGTCCACCGGGCTGCAAAAAGTCAGACCTGACTGAGTGAATGAACAACAAAAAAAGTTTTTGTATATGAGTGTGATGCTTTAGGAAAGTCTGGGACACAGTAATTAATTACGGCCCCTCCCGCCCGCCCCCACAATGACATCCACTAATATGTGCCTGCAGTGATTACTGTTATATTTCCAGAACAAACAAAACTGGCAATTCCTCCGTCAACACTTAACAGACTGTAAATTAAGGCCACCCCTGATTTGAGCCTCTTCCCCTGTGGAAACTGCAGTGACAGGGACACAGGCTACTCTGTCTGAATGATGCTGTTTTAGTCTGAGCACCTGCTGGCAGCAGGAAGGGGACCAGCCACACGCTGTCACAGGGGCAGAGGAAAGAAGGAGCCAGAACTGACCGCCCATGGCTGATACTGGTGGCTCAGAAAAGGCAGGGCCACATCCTCCATCCTGTCCTGTGGAGGCAGTCCTGTAGTCTGTGGTGGTGGCGGTTTCGTCACTGAGTCGTGTCCGACTCTGCGACCCCACGGACTGCAGCCCGCCAGGCTCCTCTGTCCATGACCTTCTCCAAGCAAGAATACTGCAGTGGGCTGCCATTTCCTTCTCAAGGGGATCTTCACAACCCAGGGATCTAACCTGCGTCTCCCACTTGGCAAGTGGAATCTTTACCACTGAGGCACCAGGGAAGCCCCTGTAGAGTTGAGGTCTGTATAACTGTAGTCAGAAAGAGCTGCTATGTCCTGACCTCTTTACCCCATTGGCTCCACTAGGAGATTCAGCTGTCTAGCTGCTTGGGGGGCAAAAAAATAAGGCCAAAAGATTTTAACTTATTTGTTCATGACAGAGAGAACTCTGTAATATCCCATGTCTTTGCTGCAAATACCTGTGTTTTACCACAGGGAGGGCAGGCAGCCAGTCGAGACGGCTCAGCAGTGCCCGATCAGGCCACACAAACTGCTCTCCTGCCCCTATTCTTTCTCCTACTTTGTGTGCAGTTCTCATCTGGGATCTGGTGGCCTGAGACACCATGGGACGAACAGAAGTGAGCTGTCAGCAGAGTAGAAGCAGGAGTCAAATTACCTGAAATGACCAACCGAGGGAGGTAATGGTGCAAAGACAGGTCTGGCAGGTCAGACCTGCAGGAACTGCCTCACTTTTTTAGTTGGAAACACAGTTGTCTAACAGGAGGTAACACATCGGAGGGAAACAGCTAACAGACTCACTGCAGGGGTCTCCCCACATCCCAGCATCACACCCCTCAACACACTAAGCACGGAGACCTGGCCTCCACGTTGAGGTGTTAAAACCTGACACAGAACAGAAAAGTCTTCAGCAGGAGAGAGGACGTATCATGTATACATGGCCCGTGTGGGGTCCTGGACGGCATGTGTTGCAGGGGGACGTCTGTGCATGCTGGGGGTTCAGACATTCCTGTAATGATCAGCAACACATCTGAGGTCACAAAGATGGTTACACCAGAGATAAGTGAGGGTCAGAGCTCGGGACCACCCAAAGACTCCTGAACCTCCTGCTGTGGAAGTAGGGCTTTGAGAGAAAAGGGAGGAGGGTAGGGGAGGAGGAAAAAGAGGTGGGAAAGGGGGAGAGAGGAGGGAAGAGACAGGAGGAGGGAAGAGAGGGGGGAAGGGGGAGATGAGGGAGAAGAGGGGAGGCGGGAACAATGGGGAAGAGGGAGAGAGGGAAGGGAGGATGGAACCATTTCCATCTCTTATAATTCTCTGTTGTTGTTTACATCTGTGTTTACATGTCTTTTTCTGTTTCTTTCTTATTTCTTATTTTCTTTTATGGTTCATTAAAAATCTGATCACAAAGAAAACATAAGAAAATGGTGCTCCATAATGGAAACTATAGCCAAATTAAATTCATTGGCAATGGGAAAAATGGGTAAGGACGAGTTCCGTTGTTTTTTTGTTTTTTTTTTTTTAAAGCATTCACAACTGATTAGAGTTCTCCATGATAGGTGTTTTTGAATTTTCCAGTGGAAGGGATGATGCCACGTTGAGAGGATGCGGAAGGTGAGATGACAGCTGTGTCCAGTGCACTGCACTGAACAAACGTCTCCATCTTGTCTACTCACTGGACATATCCAAACTTAAATATCAGATCACTGGTCACAGGGAAAAAAGCAACGTATTATGACTATTTTTCAAACAGAAGAAAGTTACCTTTCATCTTTTATCAATAACTGACAAGAATAAACAAATTGACTTTAGATAGAATGAGACATTCAGGTTTGATAAAGAAGAAACATTCCAATTGATTCTAGCTAAATTTCAAGGGCAGATGGGATGGGGGTGGGGAGACTGAGAAGCTACTGTGTGTCAGGCCCTTGGCTAAGGGTGTCACACGCCCTGGTTTACCTAGAGCTCACAAACCTCAGAGCAGGGTCCTGCTGCCTTTGCCTGTTTGTAGAAGAAAACCGATGTTCCAGTGAAGTAGAGGATTAACTAACTACAAGACTCTGGATTCAGTTATATAAGTTTCATAAGGCTTTTTTGTTTTGTTTCCTCTTTTATTTCTAACCAGAACAGAGCCTCACTCACCCCATGTATTCATCCTGTATTTCCCTAGTTTTCTTTAAGCTCCTGTATGTTTGAAAAGGACATGTATTTTAATTCTCTGCATTTAAATGGCCAATCCTACAAAACTGTAGATGAGAAGGGGAAAAATAAAACCTCCTAATGTTTGCATGTAACAGAAAAATTTTTACATAAGGAAAGAAGACACTGGGACTCATCCTAAAACTATCAGACTTGGTCTACCTCATTTCTTGTCCTTGAACTTGGCCTGTATTTTGGAATTGAAGAGACAAATACTCAGAGAATGCTCTTCTATAGAAACAAGGCCTCGGAACAGCAAGTGTAACCTGACTCTTAGAGTAGACGTGATGATGTCTGTTTTCATTATAAAGTCTGCAGCCACATAACTTATTTACTCCAGAAAGATATTGCTCCTGGCAAAAACAATACCTTATTTATTTATTTTCCTGGTCCTGTTTGTAAAGATAGTGCCAGGGGCTGAGTAGTTTCCTGGATATTGTTGTTGCTCAGTTTCTCAGTCATGTCTGACTCTTTGTGACCCCATGCACTGCAGCACATCAGGCTCCTCTGCCCTTCACCATCTCCCGGAGTTTGCTCAAACATGCACTGACACCATCCAACCCATGTCACCATCTTCTCTTCCTGCCCTCAATCTTTTACTCACTGGACATATCCAAACTTAAATATCAGATCACTGGTCACAGGGAAAAAAGCAACGTATTATGACTATTTTTCAAACAGAAGAAAGTTACCTTTCATCTTTTATCAATAACTGACAAGAATAAACAAATTGACTTTAGATAGAATGAGACATTCAGGTTTGATAAAGAAGAAACATTCCAATTGATTCTAGCTAAATTTCAAGGGCAGATGGGATGGGGGTGGGGAGACTGAGAAGCTACTGTGTGTCAGGCCCTTGGCTAAGGGTGTCACACGCCCTGGTTTACCTAGAGCTCACAAACCTCAGAGCAGGGTCCTGCTGCCTTTGCCTGTTTGTAGAAGAAAACCGATGTTCCAGTGAAGTAGAGGATTAACTAACTACAAGACTCTGGATTCAGTTATATAAGTTTCATAAGGCTTTTTTGTTTTGTTTCCTCTTTTATTTCTAACCAGAACAGAGCCTCACTCACCCCATGTATTCATCCTGTATTTCCCTAGTTTTCTTTAAGCTCCTGTATGTTTGAAAAGGACATGTATTTTAATTCTCTGCATTTAAATGGCCAATCCTACAAAACTGTAGATGAGAAGGGGAAAAATAAAACCTCCTAATGTTTGCATGTAACAGAAAAATTTTTACATAAGGAAAGAAGACACTGGGACTCATCCTAAAACTATCAGACTTGGTCTACCTCATTTCTTGTCCTTGAACTTGGCCTGTATTTTGGAATTGAAGAGACAAATACTCAGAGAATGCTCTTCTATAGAAACAAGGCCTCGGAACAGCAAGTGTAACCTGACTCTTAGAGTAGACGTGATGATGTCTGTTTTCATTATAAAGTCTGCAGCCACATAACTTATTTACTCCAGAAAGATATTGCTCCTGGCAAAAACAATACCTTATTTATTTATTTTCCTGGTCCTGTTTGTAAAGATAGTGCCAGGGGCTGAGTAGTTTCCTGGATATTGTTGTTGCTCAGTTTCTCAGTCATGTCTGACTCTTTGTGACCCCATGCACTGCAGCACATCAGGCTCCTCTGCCCTTCACCATCTCCCGGAGTTTGCTCAAACTTATGGTCTGTTGAGTCAATGACACCATCCAACCATCATCTTATGTCACCATCTTCTCTTCCTGCCCTCAATCTTTCCTACTTTCTAGATGGGGGCAATCTGATATATCACAGATGTGGCAGGTGTGGCCTGAGCTTTCTTCTGAAAAGGGCTTAGTCTGAGGATAAGGGTGACTCGAGGTGGAGAGACTCTGTGTAAATCCATGTCTAAACCAGCTTCATTTTAGTGCAGATTTACCTGGAGTTCCATCCAGAGTTCTGCTGGAGTTTCTCTTGCATCATTAAGCAAATACTATAGGGCTGACTTCTCAGGTGGCTCAGATGGCAAGGATCCTGCCTGCCAATGCAGGAGGCCTGGGTTTGCTCCCCTGGAGGAGGGCATGACAACCCACTCCAAATTTCTTGCCTGGAGAGTTCCATGAACTGAGGAGCTTGGTGGGCTATGTTCCGTACGATGGCAAAGAGTCAAATACGACTGAGCAACTGAGCATGTATGCACACTCAGGATCCAGCAACTCATTTTCCTCCAAGGTTAGATGTGGGAGAACTGTATCCAGTATTTGGAGGGGGACGAAGTGAAGCACAATACCATGCTTGCATAAGATACAACACCCTAGACTGTCTGGTTGTTCAAGGAACCACACAGATGTGGCAGGAATCAGATCTTATTTCAGTACACAAGGAGAATCCCAGGAAATTGTGTTAAGAGAGGGCAACTTTGAATTTCTTGTCATTTTTTCCTGATGCTTCACCATCCTTATGAGCCTGAGCTCTTTGAAATCATGGAACAGCAAGTGTAACCTGACTCTTAGAGTAGACGTGATGATGTCTGTTTTCATTATAAAGTCTGCAGCCACATAACTTATTTACTCCAGAAAGATATTGCTCCTGGCAAAAACAATACCTTATTTATTTATTTTCCTGGTCCTGTTTGTAAAGATAGTGCCAGGGGCTGAGTAGTTTCCTGGATATTGTTGTTGCTCAGTTTCTCAGTCATGTCTGACTCTTTGTGACCCCATGCACTGCAGCACATCAGGCTCCTCTGCCCTTCACCATCTCCCGGAGTTTGCTCAAACTTATGGTCTGTTGAGTCAATGACACCATCCAACCATCATCTTATGTCACCATCTTCTCTTCCTGCCCTCAATCTTTCCTACTTTCTAGATGGGGGCAATCTGATATATCACAGATGTGGCAGGTGTGGCCTGAGCTTTCTTCTGAAAAGGGCTTAGTCTGAGGATAAGGGTGACTCGAGGTGGAGAGACTCTGTGTAAATCCATGTCTAAACCAGCTTCATTTTAGTGCAGATTTACCTGGAGTTCCATCCAGAGTTCTGCTGGAGTTTCTCTTGCATCATTAAGCAAATACTATAGGGCTGACTTCTCAGGTGGCTCAGATGGCAAGGATCCTGCCTGCCAATGCAGGAGGCCTGGGTTTGCTCCCCTGGAGGAGGGCATGACAACCCACTCCAAATTTCTTGCCTGGAGAGTTCCATGAACTGAGGAGCTTGGTGGGCTATGTTCCGTACGATGGCAAAGAGTCAAATACGACTGAGCAACTGAGCATGTATGCACACTCAGGATCCAGCAACTCATTTTCCTCCAAGGTTAGATGTGGGAGAACTGTATCCAGTATTTGGAGGGGGACGAAGTGAAGCACAATACCATGCTTGCATAAGATACAACACCCTAGACTGTCTGGTTGTTCAAGGAACCACACAGATGTGGCAGGAATCAGATCTTATTTCAGTACACAAGGAGAATCCCAGGAAATTGTGTTAAGAGAGGGGCACTATTTCTGTTAACTTAAACTCTTTGAATTTCTTGTCATTTTTTTCCTGATGCTTCACCATCCTTATGAGCCTGAGCTCTTTGAAATCATGCTTTTCCTTGTGGATTGATATGTATATAGATTCTGTGAACTAGACAATTTCTCTCAGTTCACATAGCAAAATAAAACAATAGAGAATAACAGAACATATGAGCAGGAGGAGGCACTTGGCGTGCTGGGGAGATTTCTAACCCCCTCCATGGCGAGACGATGGCATTCGTTAGTCATCTCCCCATTTAGCAGAGGTTTCAAAAGAACTGGCTTTTAAAATTTGGTACTCATTTTAAAAGTCTGCTCTTCCAAAGCCAGGGTCAAGAGAATGGGAAGACAAACCATAGGTTAAGAGACAATATTGGAAAGGACATAACTGGTAATGGATAGTTACCCCAAACTGAAAAAGAACTCTTACAACTCAACAATGGAAAACAAACAACCCAACTGAAAAATGAGCCACAGACCACAGCTGATCCCTCAGCAGAGAAGACCTACAGAAGGCAGATAAGCACATGGCAAAAGGCTGCACGTCATACATCCTCAGAGAGGTGCAAATTAAAACAACGAGGTACCATCGCACACCCATTAGAACAGCCAACAATCAGAACACAGGTCACTCCAGACGCCCATCTGACGGGGAGCAATAGAAACTCTCATCATTGCTGGTGGGATGCAGGCTGTGTGGCCACTTTGGAGGACAGTTTGGAGGTTTCTTACAAAATTAAAGATTCTCTCACCGTACAGTCCAGAAATCCTATCCCTTAATATTTACCCTAAGGAGTTAAAAACTAGTGTCCACACAGAAACCTGAGCGAATGATTCCAGCAGCTCTGTCCATAGTTGCCAAATTTGGAAGCAACCAAAATGTCCCTCAGGAGGTAAATGCACAGATACACTGTGATCCTTCCTGACATGGGATATTATTCATCACTAAAAAGAAATGAACTCACAAGCCATTAAAAGGCATAGAGGAAACTTAAATGCATACACTAAATGAAAAACACCAATCTGAAATGGTTACATATTGGGCTTCCAGGTGTATGACATTCTGGAAGAGACATCTTTATGGAGATGGTAAAAAGATCAGGGGTTTCCAGGGTTTAGGCGGCAGAAGGAGGATTGTGTAGGTTAAAGAAAGCCTTTAAGGGATGTGAAAACACTTTGCAGGTACAGCAATAATGGCTACACGTCATCATGCATGCGTGCTAAGTCGCTTCAGTCATATCCCACCCTTTGCAACCCATGAACTGTAGCCTGCCAGGCTTCTCCACAACCCATGGGATTCTGCAGACAAGAATATTGGAACATGTTGCCATGCCCCTCTCCAGGGGATCTTTCCAACCCAGGGATCAAATCTGTGTCTCTCATGTCTCCTGCACTGGGAGGCACGTTCTTTACCACCAACCAGCACCCCCTGGGAAGCCCCTTGTTATCATACACCTGCAAACCCTTAGAAGGTCCTATGTTAAGAATGCATCTCTGGGGGCTTCCCTGGTGGTCCAGTGGGTAGGGACACTGCCTTGCAGTGCAAGGGGCGCCGGTTTGATCCCTGGCCTGGGAAGATCCCACGTGCCGCAAAGCGGCTGGACGGATGTGTCCAAATACCAAGCCAGAGCTCTGGAGCGCATGTGCCCAGAGCCAGTGCTCTGCGACAACAGAGGCCACCGCGATGGGAGGCCCACATGGGCCAAAGAACAAAAATGGATGAAAAATAGGGAAATGAAAGACCAATAGAAGTGGCCCACCTGCCCCCCTCCCTCCACAGCCTCCCCCAAAATAAATAAATAAATGTTTAAAAAAAAGAATGCATCTCTGGACTTCCCTGGTGGTTCAGTGGTTAAGAATCCACCTTGCATTGCAGGGGACCTGGGTTCATCTGGGAAGATTCCACCTGTCAAGGGGCAATTAAGCCTGCAAGCAGCAAATACTGAAGCCTTCATGCCCTGGAGCCAGTGCTTCGCAACAGAAGAAGCCACTACAATGAGAAGCCTGACCACCACAGCTAGAGAGTAGCTGCCACTCACTGCAACTAGAGAAAAGCCCAAGCAGCAATGAAGACCCGATGCAGCCAAAAATAAATAAGTGCATAAATACGTTTTTGTTTTTTTTTTTTAAAGAGTGAACCGTTAATAGAACCCATGGGCTCCGGGTGATGCTGATGACATTCTGGAAGAGACATCTTTATGGAGATGGTAAAAGATCAGGGGTTTCAGGGTTTAGGCGGCAGAAGGAGGATTGTGTAGGTTAAAGAAAGCCTTTAAGGGATGTGAAAACACTTTGCAGGTACAGCAATAATGGCTACACGTCATCATGCATGCGTGCTAAGTCGCTTCAGTCATATCCCACCCTTTGCAACCCATGAACTGTAGCCTGCCAGGCTTCTCCACAACCCATGGGATTCTGCAGACAAGAATATTGGAACATGTTGCCATGCCCCTCTCCAGGGGATCTTTCCAACCCAGGGATCAAATCTGTGTCTCTCATGTCTCCTGCACTGGGAGGCACGTTCTTTACCACCAACCAGCACCCCCTGGGAAGCCCCTTGTTATCATACACCTGCAAACCCTTAGAAGGTCCTATGTTAAGAATGCATCTCTGGGGGCTTCCCTGGTGGTCCAGTGGGTAGGGACACTGCCTTGCAGTGCAAGGGGCGCCGGTTTGATCCCTGGCCTGGGAAGATCCCACGTGCCGCAAAGCGGCTGGACGGATGTGTCCAAATACCAAGCCAGAGCTCTGGAGCGCATGTGCCCAGAGCCAGTGCTCTGCGACAACAGAGGCCACCGCGATGGGAGGCCCACATGGGCCAAAGAACAAAAATGGATGAAAAATAGGGAAATGAAAGACCAATAGAAGTGGCCCACCTGCCCCCCTCCCTCCACAGCCTCCCCCAAAATAAATAAATAAATGTTTAAAAAAAAGAATGCATCTCTGGACTTCCCTGGTGGTTCAGTGGTTAAGAATCCACCTTGCATTGCAGGGGACCTGGGTTCATCTGGGAAGATTCCACCTGTCAAGGGGCAATTAAGCCTGCAAGCAGCAAATACTGAAGCCTTCATGCCCTGGAGCCAGTGCTTCGCAACAGAAGAAGCCACTACAATGAGAAGCCTGACCACCACAGCTAGAGAGTAGCTGCCACTCACTGCAACTAGAGAAAAGCCCAAGCAGCAATGAAGACCCGATGCAGCCAAAAATAAATAAGTGCATAAATACGTTTTTGTTTTTTTTTTTTAAAGAGTGAACCGTTAATAGAACCCATGGGCTCCGGGTGATGCTGATGTGTCCACATAGGTTCATCAGTTTTCATAAATGAACCCTGTTATGGGGATGTTGACCGTGGGCATGTGCACTGTGGGGAAAGGATACATGGGCCACCTCTGTACCTTCAGTTCAGTCTTGCTACAAACCTAAAACTGCTGTAAAAAATTAGGTCTATTAAAAAAAAAAGAAGTCCATTCAGATTTTTCATGAAAAAGGAGGAATGTAAGACAAGTCAAAATTAACACGGAAGTCATTAAAATGCACTGTAGTCTCCTTTACACAAAGCCATAGACAGCTAAAGGACCAGCATCTATTGTAAAACAACAGGAACTATTGCTAAATGACAGGCACTTGATTTCTTATCTCTGGTCTTGGCATGAGTTAGAAGAAAATGATGGAAAAGGAAATGGCAACTTGGCCTAGTATTCTTGCCTGGAGAACCCTCATGGACAGGGATGCCTGGTGGTCCATGGGGTCTGTACAGAAGTACAGAAATGATTTAGTGACTAAACAACAACAATGACAAACGAAAACGAGGTATAGAAACAAAAGTTTTGACAATTAAAAGCTGTTGTTTTAACAAAACTCTGTAAAAAATAAAATAAAAATAAAAAAATAGGGGGCTTCCCTGGTGGTCCAGTGGGTAAAGAGTCCTCCTTGCAGTGCAAGGGGTGCCAGTTTGATCCCTGGTCTGGGAGGATCCCATGTGCTGCGGAGCAGCTGGGCTGGTATGTCCAATTACGAGCCAGTGCTCTGGAGCGCATGCGCCCAGAGCCGATGCTCTGCTACAAGAGAGGCCACTGCAATGGGAGGCCCACACAGGCTGAAGAAGAAAGATGGATGAAAATAAATAAATAGAGAACCAATAAAAGAGGCCAAAATTAAAAAAAACAAAAACAAAAACAAAACAAAACAAAAACTGTTGTTTTGAATTTATTCCATCTTTCCTTTAGCCAGGACATCAGCAGCTGTAGGTCTTTCTCTCTAATTAACCTCCTTAATCTCTGTGTTGTTATCTGCTTGCTTAGTCACTCAGTCATGTCCGACTCCTTGCAACTCCACGGACTGCAGCCCGCCAGGCATCTCTGTCCATCGAGATTCTCCAGGCAAGAATACTGGAGTGAGTTGCCATGCCCTCCTCCAGGGGATCGTCCTGACCAAGGATGGAACCCAGGTCTCCCGCATTGCAGGCAGATTCTTTATCACCTGAGCCACCACAGAAGCCCTGTTATCTGCTTAAAGGTGTGAATTACTTTAGCCAGCTCTGTAATGACAGCATGCAGCATGGCACTGGGAACACAGTAGGTGCTTAATAAATGCTAAGACACACACCTAAGACACTGCTTTCCATGACTCCCTGTGAAGATACACTGGACCCAAATTTATGGGTCTTCATTTGTAATCATTCTTTCAGTTGAGCTATTGTTTCCTGTTGTACAGGACAGAGAAACCAGTTTGATTAAAGTGGTTTAGCCTTTAGCTAAACTCTGTAGCTGCTGGAACAAGTGGCGGACACCATAGCTCAGCCTCTCCATGGCTGTCCAAGTGCCCAGGGCTCCAGGCAGACACGTGGGCCCCACATTTCCCTTTGAGAGGTTGTGGGGGGAGGGGGGTGTGAGTCATCATGGCTGTCACTGCCACGTGCTGCCAGAGTGGCCCTCGTGGAAGGTGGGGGGCCAAATGTACGTAGAGGCCAGTGTGCTGTGCCAGCTCTCAATTTCAGACGTACCCTAACCCTAGCTGCCCCTTTCCACTACCCCTGCCTAATACAATTTTAATGATAACACATAATCTACAAGCGGAACCTGTCAATGTCCAGGCTGAGACCAGACCCCCTGCGTCGTCAGAAGGCCGGCAGGCACTTTGAGAGCAGAACCCAGGGACATCTCTGTGAGACACTCCACCGGCTCCTCCCCCATAAGGACACACCGAAACTTGCTTTCGGGACGGTGAGAACAGGGAACCTGGAGTCTTCACTGCAAGAGTTTCCCATGCTGAAGAGGGAATTTTAGAGGGAAGTGGAATGAGGAGGTGTTACTTTGAGCTGCAGCCAAGCACTCTGATACAGATGCGTGCCAGCCTTGACAGGCAGGGAGCCAAATTTCATGTAACTGCCATTTTAAACACCATCTGAATTCTCATCATGCTACTGTTGCATTTGAATACCGCTCCCCTGGGTGCCAAGTGGGAAGGTGGGAGATTGTGAGAGTGAGGGACCTTCGTGAGTGTCTGGCTTTAATGTCATATTACTACCAAAAAACAGAAGAAAACACCTCCCCTTCACCTGGAAGAACATTCGCCTTCAGTAAGAGAGATGTCTTAATGGAAAGTAGTTGAAGCAAAACCTTAAACAGCATGAACCCAAACATCTAGAAACACAAAAACTACAGAGCAGGATTTCCTCAGAGATTTAGGTGTTGATCCAGATCCATGTAACAATTTTTAAAGAAGTGAATTTCTAAAGCTTGAGATCTGTAAGCAGTAAGAACTTCTAAAGTGCACCCCTAAGTCTAGAAAGGTAAAAGACCAAAGGTGTGAAATATGTGGGGTACAGATAAATGGGTGCCTAAGTGAGGAGAAGGGTGGATAGAAGAGGACTAGTCATGGAAGCTGAGAATCCCAGGGTTTTCTGACTGAGTATCTGGCTGAAGACAAGACAGAGGCCGTGGAGAGATGTGTGCATTATCCTCAGAAGCCCTGCGCCTGGAGGGGCTGCCCCGCCCGGCCTCCATGCCCCTGTGTGTGTCTGGCCCCAGTGACGGGGGCTCTCCTACCTCGGCAGGTGGGCAGGGGGCTGCTCCACTGGCCGTTGCTCCGACACTGGGCTCGAGCCGCGCCCTGCAGCAGGTAGCCGGGGTTGCAGGTGAAGTTCACCACGTCGTTGAGGTTGAACTCGCTGCCGTTGGTGAACCCGTGGGCGGGGTTCCCCGGGTGGCCACAGGTGATGGCTGCAGAGGAAGACAGGTCCGCACAGTGGTCAGAAGATGAACCAGTCATCCCTCTCACCCAGAGCTCTTTATTCATACATATTCAGGTGTGCTCAACATAGGAATTACGGGTTGAGAGCTGGTCAGACACATTGCAGACTATGTTTATATTCAGAAGTAGATATCAGGAGAGCCACAGGCTGAATCCACAGGTTTTATTATAAATAAATATGGAAAACAACCAACACCCCCTGCCTTTTTTCATCATCATAATTATTGTTTCATACTTACATCATGACAGAGTATCAGGTAATTTTAAAATAAAGCGTAAATGCCTGACATCATGTGTCCTGGGACCCATCTGAGATGGGCTGGGGAGCAAATGCAATGCGCACAGAGCCTGGAGGAAGGCTGGAGGGACGTGGAATGGGAGGAGGACCAGAGATGGAAGCAGGGGGAAACCAATGTTTGCTCTCTCCCTTCGTCCCTCTATCCTTTCCTCAGAGGTCAAACTTGTCTGTGCTAAGACTTAATGACCAAAGAAAACACCACGAAGGGAAGTACCCCCCGAGTTAGTTCAGAGACGGTACTTACGGACACAGACTGGGGTGTGTCCGGACCACTTGTGGTCTTGCAAGCATATCCGGACGGAAGTTCCCACGAGCAGCCGGGGTTGCACTGATACACAACCGTGTCCCTGTAACTGAAGCCATCGCCGCTGATGTGACCATTGACAATAGGGTCCGGGGAGCCACAGTGGCCAGCTGGAAAACAAGCAAAATCAACGGAAACATGCTGGAGAGTGTGTCCTCTGTAAAAGCACTGTGCTCATGGGTACAAGTTCTATCGTCCAACACAAGGAGCGAGAGTCAACATCCGGGTATACACAAGAACGGAAGAGAATGTGAAACCGATTGGGTATCATGTGTAACTGAGTCAGTCTCCTCTGGAGCAGAAAATTAACTCAATACTGTCAATCAACTATACTTCAATAAAAAATGATAAAAGTAATACATTCATAATTTGTTTCTTTATTGTCAAGTGATTAACAGCCTTGAATGCAACTGCTATTGAACATATTTTTCATTTACATATATATTTTTTTAAATTTGATATGTTTTCCTTTTCAGCCTGTTAATTTTTAAACATAAAAATATTTTTTAAATTTAGGATATGTTTTTTCCTTTTCAGGGAGACACTTGGAAGGTGTGCTCAACATAGGAATTACGGGTTGAGAGCTGGTCAGACACATTGCAGACTATGTTTATATTCAGAAGTAGATATCAGGAGAGCCACAGGCTGAATCCACAGGTTTTATTATAAATAAATATGGAAAACAACCAACACCCCCTGCCTTTTTTCATCATCATAATTATTGTTTCATACTTACATCATGACAGAGTATCAGGTAATTTTAAAATAAAGCGTAAATGCCTGACATCATGTGTCCTGGGACCCATCTGAGATGGGCTGGGGAGCAAATGCAATGTGCACAGAGCCTGGAGGAAGGCTGGAGGGACGTGGAATGGGAGGAGGACCAGAGATGGAAGCAGGGGGAAACCAATGTTTGCTCTCTCCCTTCGTCCCTCTATCCTTTCCTCAGAGGTCAAACTTGTCTGTGCTAAGACTTAATGACCAAAGAAAACACCACGAAGGGAAGTACCCCCCGAGTTAGTTCAGAGACGGTACTTACGGACACAGACTGGGGTGTGTCCGGACCACTTGTGGTCTTGCAAGCATATCCGGACGGAAGTTCCCACGAGCCGAAAGCCGGGGTTGCACTGATACACAACCGTGTCCCTGTAACTGAAGCCATCGCCGCTGATGTGACCATTGACAATAGGGTCCGGGGAGCCACAGTGGCCAGCTGGAAAACAAGCAAAATCAACGGAAACATGCTGGAGAGTGTGTCCTCTGTAAAAGCACTGTGCTCATGGGTACAAGTTCTATCATCCAACACAAGGAGCGAGAGTCAACATCCGGGTATACACAAGAACGGAAGAGAATGTGAAACCGATTGGGTATCATGTGTAACTGAGTCAGTCTCCTCTGGAGCAGAAAATTAACTCAATACTGTCAATCAACTATACTTCAATAAAAAATGATAAAAGTAATACATTCATAATTTGTTTCTTTATTGTCAAGTGATTAACAGCCTTGAATGCAACTGCTATTGAACATATTTTTCATTTACATATATATTTTTTTAAATTTGATATGTTTTCCTTTTCAGCCTGTTAATTTTTTTAAACAGGTGTAGGGAACATAAGTAATGTTTCAAATATAAAATTGTTAAGGGGCATTCCTTAGTTATGATTTCTCCATTTATTTACTGTACTTTATTTATTTGGTAAATAAAAGTCAAAAGAAAGGAAGAGACACTTGGAATTAATGTAATTTCTGTAACTCTTACATTAATTACTGAATATGAGTAATAAAGAAAAGGATGAAAGGATTTCCAGTGAGAGACTAGATTCCTGAACTATCTGTGAAATTCGAGGAAGGACTGAGGTCAGAAAGTAAAGTTCAATTTCAGGAAAAATCCATTTGAGTAGGTTTGACCTGACTGTCGAGGTCAAGCTGAGTCATACTCAGTTGAAAAAAGAAGAGCCTAGAGTTGGCACGAGGGATGCCCTGCAGACAGAGTAGATTCTGAACAACTAGATGACAGACAGAGGTTGAAACCAACGGGTGGCTGAGCTCACCTGTGAAAAGCGTGTACAGAAAAGAAGAGAGAGGGTCTAGAGATGAATGAAATTGGGATGAATACTGGGTTTTCCTGGTGGCCGAGATGATAAGAAACCTGCCCGCAATGCAGGAGACCTGGATTTGATCGCTGGGTCAGGAAGATGCCCTGGAGAAGAAAACAGCAACCCACTCCAGTATTCCTATCTGGAGAATTCCATGGATAGAGGCGGCTAGCAGCCTACAGTCCATGGGGTCACAGAGTTGGACACGACTGAAGTGTCTAACACGTTCATCAGCACTTAAGGGGGGGGTAACTGCTGTGAGGACTCTGACATGGAAGGAGGTTGTGGTAAGCAGGGCATTAGATACTCTTCATTACTAGAGAGGGTCCACATGGGAAAGAGAGCGAGAGGGATGTTTAATTCTTCACAAGTTGAAAGACAGGGAGACATAGACTCTGCTTGACTGAAATCCATCCAACTCCTGGCACTCCTCCTAACCCTGCCCCCCTGCACCTCAGTCACCCAACAAGAGATTCCATCCTCAATACCTTGGTCAAGTCATACTCCCCTTCACTGATTTTGTGTTGTCTCTGTGCTTTTTGCCAAAACCCCAATCCAGAACAATAAAGCTAATTCTGACCAGAAGCCAAATCACCTCCGCTCACACCAGGCATAAGGCAAGGTGCTGGGAGGAGGTGGGATGTTCTCTGCAGTGGTGGAAGCTTCCAAGGCCGTGGTGCTCTCGAGCATGGACACGGCTCGTCCCCAGAGACCATGCACTGCATGGTGAGGTTGGTCAGGTGAGGAGACGAGTCTTCTCCCTTCCCAGTGACAAGAGCCAGAGAAACCTGGCTTGTGTGGGGATCCAGCCACCTCGGAGATGAGAGGGCATCTAACTTCCTGAAACACGCACCAAAACAACACACTCCAATCCTCAGAGAACAAGGGCCACATGCCGGCTGACTGTTGCTCTGGATAATGTCAAGCACTTCAGGGTTATTCTTAAGCCAGTCACCCCTCTAGAGAAGACGACCAGGCTCAGGGTGATCGAGATGCTGAAGAGAGTGCACTGCAACAGGAAGTCCCCACCCAGCCTCTCTGAGATCCACTCAGTCTCACCATTGAGTTGGACAGACGTACCGCGTAGGAAGCGTTTTGCTGTCTTTGTAACTATGTTCAGGCATCTATGAGTGTCTAACACATACTAGTCACTCATTAAATGCTTAAGGAAGCAAACAGCAATAAAGTGACTTCACAGTGGATGGTGTTGCCCTCTATATTTTCAGGCCTTTCTGGATCCACTGTCTCCTAGGTGGCTTTCCTGTACTGATGACAATTGAATGCTGATGGGCTGAGACCAGCAGCATCCTTGGGACTGGAGTTTCAATGAGGAATAAGGCACAGTCATAGGAGGTCTGGCACAGAAAAGTGTCCCATGGAGGCTTTCCCTGTACTGATGACAATTGAAGTTTCACATAGTTTTGAGAGGGTCCACATGGGAAGAGAGCGAGAGGGATGTTTAATTCTTCACAAGTTAAGACTCTCTGCTTGACTGAAATCCATCCAACTCCTGGCACTCCTCCTAACCCTGCCCCCCTGCACCTCAGTCACCCAACAAGAGATTCCATCCTCAATACCTTGGTCAAGTCATACTCCCCTTCACTGATTTTGTGTTGTCTCTGTGCTTTTTGCCAAAACCCCAATCCAGAACAATAAAGCTAATTCTGACCAGAAGCCAAATCACCTCCGCTCACACCAGGCATAAGGCAAGGTGCTGGGAGGAGGTGGGATGTTCTCTGCAGTGGTGGAAGCTTCCAAGGCCGTGGTGCTCTCGAGCATGGACACGGCTCGTCCCCAGAGACCATGCACTGCATGGTGAGGTTGGTCAGGTGAGGAGACGAGTCTTCTCCCTTCCCAGTGACAAGAGCCAGAGAAACCTGGCTTGTGTGGGGATCCAGCCACCTCGGAGATGAGAGGGCATCTAACTTCCTGAAACACGCACCAAAACAACACACTCCAATCCTCAGAGAACAAGGGCCACATGCCGGCTGACTGTTGCTCTGGATAATGTCAAGCACTTCAGGGTTATTCTTAAGCCAGTCACCCCTCTAGAGAAGACGACCAGGCTCAGGGTGATCGAGATGCTGAAGAGAGTGCACTGCAACAGGAAGTCCCCACCCAGCCTCTCTGAGATCCACTCAGTCTCACCATTGAGTTGGACAGACGTACCGCGTAGGAAGCGTTTTGCTGTCTTTGTAACTATGTTCAGGCATCTATGAGTGTCTAACACATACTAGTCACTCATTAAATGCTTAAGGAAGCAAACAGCAATAAAGTGACTTCACAGTGGATGGTGTTGCCCTCTATATTTTCAGGCCTTTCTGGATCCACTGTCTCCTAGGTGGCTTTCCTGTACTGATGACAATTGAATGCTGATGGGCTGAGACCAGCAGCATCCTTGGGACTGGAGTTTCAATGAGGAATAAGGCACAGTCATAGGAGGTCTGGCACAGAAAAGTGTCCCATGGAGTTTGTCCTTAAGGAAGTGAGGAGTAGGGAGAGGACATGGAGCCCAGCTGGGCATCAGACAGAGGCAATGCCAAAGGCCTGCATGGAGCACACGGTGAGTAAGATAAAGGCACTCTAGTCCCTGTATTGAGAACCTTGATTTATTTTTGAAGCCTCAGTTAAAATGAAACTTATGGAGCTATCAGATCAAACTGTTCGTTTCCCAGAAGACACTCATTTCAGCCTCTGCATTACAACCTCACACATTTCATGCTCTTTGTTGTGCATCTTGCCCAGTTTTGGATCCACTTAGTTATTGCTATTCCATTGAGTCCACGTGCATGTATGCCTGCTAAGTTGCTTCAGTCGAGTCCTACTTTTTGTGACCCTGTGGCCTGTGGCCTGTCAGGCTCCTTTTTCCATGGGATTCTCCAGGCAAGAATACTGGAGTGGGTGGCCATGCCCTCCTCCAGGGGATCATCCCAATTCAGTGATCAAATCTGCGTCTCTTATCTCCTGAATTGGCAGGCGGGTTCTTTACCACTGGTACCACCTGGGAAGCCCTCCGCTGAGCACAAGCAGCAGCAAAGAAAAGGATTTAAAAAAAAACCACAACTCTATTAGCTGAAAATAATAATAATAATAATTGGGGAGAAGGCAGCCCTACACATTTCAAAACAAGTATCACCTAAATTAAATAAAGTGATGTGATTATCTGGGAGACCTGACACTGGGATGCCAGGCCTCTGGGTTCTCTGTTTGCTTATTTCTTTTTCATTAGCATTTGGCTACAGCCTAAACAAGATCACTCAGTGCTTTTACAGGCAATTCTGCGGCCAGTATCATCACGCCTAGGGGTAGGAAGCAGGATTTCTTCACAAATGCATCAGAAATGGTTCCATCAAAGTGTGGACAGAAAACCTCAGAGTGAAAAGGATGTGGATTATTTTAGTTTTGCCTCAATCCTACTCGTGCATTTAATAATCTGCTACTAATGAGAACCTGAGAGCTCTGGGTAGAAAGCAGCTAGTTAATTGGGTGAAATGCAGTAAAATTGTAACTTTGTGCCATTTTTAATTCAGCGGATGGGTTGACTGACAGAGATATATCCTAAAGGAATGGCTGGATCTTGTTTTAGTTTAAGTATGAATTACCAATTCTATTACTTCCACACGCCTAGAACTTTACACTTTAATTCTTCATTTTCTCCCTGCTGAGGACAGGCATTATTATGGAGCAGCTAATTCTCCAGCTGTTTAAAATTGCTTTTGAGAGAGTCAGTAGCAGAATCAGGAACTCTATGCCTGGGTGGTTGTTTCCGGTTCTGGACCAGTGACTCTTCCACACACTAAACCATGAAAAACATCATTCAAATTGGCTTGCTATGATGAACTGTACAATGCAATGAGAATTCCATGAAATTCTAGAAGGACTGAGAGCCCTCACGTGTGAGAGGGTCACAGGGTCTGGAGGCTTCCCTTCATTTGCAAACCAACTCCTCTGTGCCTCACTGGCCTCCAAGTTCATGCTACATCAGGTAAAATGAAAGCTGTATTACTGTCTTCGTTTACTATATTTTAGTCAGATGTCCCCAACAGAAGAGAACTTCTTTTAATAATCTTTCTCTAAAATTGAATTTGGAGGAATAAAATCCATGCAACAACTTCTGCTCAAACACAGAGCTGAGGCCTGGTCACCTCTCAGGGGAAGTTGTGCTGGGGAGGCCATGAGCCAAACCCAGGGAGAACGAGGGACGCACAGGGGATTCTCAGTCTCCTCCTGGGTGCAGGAGTGGGAACTGGGCATGGCGAATGGTGGCCAGGTCCCCCGTGGGAGCCCAGCTCAGGGTCAGAAGCACAGAGAAGCCACCCGCCAGGGCCCCCACCATCACATAGCCTGGGCTAGCACACGGTCCAGGGGAGCAGGATCTTCCCAGGTGTAACACATTTAATCCCAGCACAGCAGGGCCTCCACAGGGCCCGCCTTCCCAGGAAGTGGCTCTGGAAGGTTACTGTCCAAATTCAACACACAGATGCCTTTGTTGTTGTTCAGCTGCTAAATTGTGTCTGACTCTTTGTGACCCCATGGACTGCAGCACACCAGGCTTCCCTGTCCTTCAGTGTTTCCTGGAGTTTGCTCAAACTCATGTCCACTGAGTTGGTAATACCATCCAAATATCTCATCCTCTGCTGCCCCCTTCTCCTCCTGCCTTCAATCTTTCCCAGCATCAGGGTCTTATCCAATGAATCATCTCTTCGCATCATGTGGCCAAAGTATTGGGGCTTCAGCTTCAGCCTCAGTCCTTCCAGTAAATATTCAGGGTTGATTTCCTTTAGGACTGACAGATGCCTTGATGTATGTTGTACGATTCTGACAGACAAGTGTGTGCTCTGCGAGCTTGTTTCCAGTAGAGTGAATATTCTGAACACCGCTCCTGGGAGGAATGGAATCCCTCCATCCTCCACCCCCCACCCCTGCTATCGCATCCAGGTGTCTGGAAGGGAGCCCCAGGCAGGTGCATTTTAGAGATGGGGTCTCACCCATGGGTAGGATTTTGAAGCATCCAGGTGAGCTCTCCAGACTGCATCTCACCACGTGTTTCTGGTGCTGCAATATCAGGGTCTGAAACCTGACAAAACCACCCTGCCTTTTAGTGGTGACTTCACTGAGTGACGGACATGGAGGGACAGGGGCCAGCTAGCAGCTGTCCCTGATTTTACAACAAATGCACAGACGGAATGCTTCTTTCAATTTCTTTCAGGCAACGTGTGTTAGTCTCCTAAAATTATCTAGACTTGTGGGATTTCAGAAGTAAATTCTGTGACTTGGGAATTGATTTCAGTTCCCTGGTCCCATGGACATCTGCTCTGCAGGAGACCCACTGGGCACCCTGGTTCCCAGGTGACAGGGCTGTCCTGTGCCAGGCAGACCGGAACCTGCATCCCTCACTGTGGAGTCTGCGTCCACAGGAACTGAACAACTGCACCTCACACTCACACACACACCTCACATTCCCCCACCCCAGAATCCCCGATTTTAAGGTCACCTTATTTTCACTGTGCCAGTTTGTATCAGGACAAATACTAAATATTGGTTTGGGGATTAGAAGTGAATACATTCACACCTTTTCACAAAATCTATAAACCAAATACTCAGCTGTTGTGTTTGCTTTGTGATTACTGGCACTTACTGCTGAAAGAAAATAATAAGCATTATAAGTACACTGCACCTGCAGGGGAATTAGAAATGCAATCTGCTCCACTCTGCCCATTCCGGCAATAACTCCAGCGTGGGGCTAAAGGCGGGACTGTTTGGCAGTGACTTACAAAGCCAATTTACAAACTCCACCTGAGTGTTCACAAACGGTCTGGGATGTCAGATCCACAGGAAACTGGCCTATGAGCTGAGCGTTAAACCCTGATGGATGTGTTTAGATCTCCAGATCTACACATATTAATAAAGGCACACATTTGAGGTCTCGCCAATGAGACTTTTTGTTTCTTCCATGAGCAGTTTTGAGGGATATCGTTCAGTATCTTTGTGGAAGTCAGAGAAAATATAATGTTGCAGAAGCCATGTGACTCTCTGCAAGGATCAACAGGTAGGGTGTGATGAATTGTGGGACTCTCGGTGCCCATAGGAACACCAGCAACCAGGATTAGCCCCTTTGCCACAAAATACATTTGTATCAAGTCTCTATTTGACACACTTTGAGAGGTTAGTCACTCAGTTGGGTCTGACTCTTTGCGATCACCTGGATTGCAGCCCACCAGACTCCTCTGTCCATGGGATTTCCCAGGCAAGAATTAATACTCACCTCAAGTATCTCTTTTATTTTTAGGTTTCCCTGTGGGAGGAGACTCTATCCCGAGCACCATCCATTTACAATACCCACGTGGCCAGGGTTATTTTGTCTTGAATTCAGCAGATGGAAGTACAATTGTTCTTACCCCTTCATCTCCTCTCTAAGACTGTGAGTTCTAGAGCAGGGTCCTGGTCCCCACACCAGCTCTGCACCTGCCTGATCTAGAGGCGGAGTCTGTGAAAGGACACAGATTCCTTCCATGGTCACGTGGCCATATTCCCAGGCCCTCAGCACCATGTGACCACACAGGGCCCTGGCCCAGGACGTGCCTGGTCCTGGTGAACCCTCAGGACTGCCTGCCCCTCAGCTCTGCATCTCTGCAGCTGCCACTTGCTCTGTGGGATGACTTATTTCTGGGATGACTCTGCAGGTGGGAGACCCCTCTGCTGATGAAAGTGCCCCACTATATGGGAAACATTTTGTGTGGACCTCTCCTGTCATTCACTAATCTCAGCTTTTTATTAAGGATATGTGGTTTTTATATTATTTATTCTTTTGAGTATAAATTGCACACAAGGCAAAAAACATTTCCTGTTAACTGTCCTGTCTTATGCAATATTTCTTGAGCGTGGGGCTAAAGGCGGGACTGTTTGGCAGTGACTTACAAAGCCAATTTACAAACTCCACCTGAGTGTTCACAAACGGTCTGGGATGTCAGATCCACAGGAAACTGGCCTATGAGCTGAGCGTTAAACCCTGATGGATGTGTTTAGATCTCCAGATCTACACATATTAATAAAGGCACACATTTGAGGTCTCGCCAATGAGACTTTTTGTTTCTTCCATGAGCAGTTTTGAGGGATATCGTTCAGTATCTTTGTGGAAGTCAGAGAAAATATAATGTTGCAGAAGCCATGTGACTCTCTGCAAGGATCAACAGGTAGGGTGTGATGAATTGTGGGACTCTCGGTGCCCATAGGAACACCAGCAACCAGGATTAGCCCCTTTGCCACAAAATACATTTGTATCAAGTCTCTATTTGACACACTTTGAGAGGTTAGTCACTCAGTTGGGTCTGACTCTTTGCGATCACCTGGATTGCAGCCCACCAGACTCCTCTGTCCATGGGATTTCCCAGGCAAGAATTAATACTCACCTCAAGTATCTCTTTTATTTTTAGGTTTCCCTGTGGGAGGAGACTCTATCCCGAGCACCATCCATTTACAATACCCACGTGGCCAGGGTTATTTTGTCTTGAATTCAGCAGATGGAAGTACAATTGTTCTTACCCCTTCATCTCCTCTCTAAGACTGTGAGTTCTAGAGCAGGGTCCTGGTCCCCACACCAGCTCTGCACCTGCCTGATCTAGAGGCGGAGTCTGTGAAAGGACACAGATTCCTTCCATGGTCACGTGGCCATATTCCCAGGCCCTCAGCACCATGTGACCACACAGGGCCCTGGCCCAGGACGTGCCTGGTCCTGGTGAACCCTCAGGACTGCCTGCCCCTCAGCTCTGCATCTCTGCAGCTGCCACTTGCTCTGTGGGATGACTTATTTCTGGGATGACTCTGCAGGTGGGAGACCCCTCTGCTGATGAAAGTGCCCCACTATATGGGAAACATTTTGTGTGGACCTCTCCTGTCATTCACTAATCTCAGCTTTTTATTAAAGATATTTGGTTTTTATATTATTTATTCTTTTGATTATAAATTGCACACAAGGCAAAAAACATTTCCTGTTAACTGTCCTGTCTTATGCAATATTTCTTGAGGAATCAGATGAATACCACTAGATAATAGTCAGAAACCCAGTGCAGCTGTGGCTGGGGAGAATGCTGTGTATCTCCAAATCACAGCTAACACGGGTATAACCTGTAAAGATTAGCACCGAGTGTTCCAAATCATTTCTGTCTCCTGACTACCATACAGCCTAAATTTTATAAGAAAGATCAATCTTATACCAGGATCAAGGAGGGTGGGCTTAATCTTTTGGCTCTTAATACTGTCTTTCTGCTGTAATATAAGCATTGTCATAATCAGTTGTCTTATTACAAATCTGCACATGGATATGTCAGAAAACACAAGGCACTGAATCCTTTCTGGTTTTATTCTCTAACTGCTATGACAAAACAGGGTCTAACGAGACCACTTTTGAATCCTGTCACCTATTAAGAGTGATTTTAGCCACTCAGAGGTCACCATGGTATCACATTACAAAAGAACTCATCTCTCCATAGGTCACCTCTCATAGTGCATCCTATGCAAACTTCCCTCCACTAATAGCAAAATAATTGAATGAAAAAGAGGTAATGTTCTTTATGATGGAGACATCTCCATCTATTGCGGATGTCTTGGGTACTATAGCCTACAGAGGTAACCGACTGAAAGCCAGGATGGGTTATCATGTGTTGAAAAAGTCAAATGCTATCAATGGTATTAAAAGATTAATGTGGTTCCCTCAATAGGAGACTGGGATTATAAATGGACAACCTCGTGGAGACGTTCTGTTCTCTGTTGGGTTCAAGGCAAATGACCACAGGGAAGGCAAACAGAAGAAAATAATTGGGAGCACAGGGACTATAAAGCTTCCCTGTTGGATTAGAAGGTACCTGGTGCGTAGATATGGGGTCAGCCTTCTCAGCGCTTAGCTCTGCAGCCCAGGGAGATGTGGCATGCTACACAGCAGACGGTGAATGAGAACAGGTCCCGGCAATTCCCAGCCTGCCGAGACTCCGCTTGAAGCAGAGATGCTGACACGGATTAAGTGAGGGCAAACTCTTTAGAAAAATGTACTCTGAGGCACACAGGTAGTACTCTGCCTAAATTTTAGCACTAATGATGGTTGCACAGAGTGGCCCAGTTTTCCTTATTCCATTTTTCTTCAAAAGTTCTAGCTTAGAATTCAGACGAGGGACCTCAAACCCGATTCAGTTCTCAAATGTCAGACAAAGCAAATCATCCTTCGTCTCCTTAAACCCAGCTCTCCGACTGCTAACAGTCACGAGATGCCCCCTGCAGCGGTGTCCATGCAGGTGGTTGGCCATTTTTGCTGCCACGATCATCAAGGAATCTGGCATGTTCTTCCCTGCTGGAAATCCCTGGAAATAACCATCACAAGACAGCCAGAAATAGGATCCCTGCTTCATGTGAATCTCAAGCAAAGGGATTTTTTGTTCTAGTAGCCCAAAAAACAAACAAGACACCTCATCCACAACTTGAGAAAATGCTTTTGCCCAAGTGTTTTGCATTATGATAGACAAAGCATGGGGGTAAAGAGTCAACATAGCAGAGAGTCCAACAGAGCCCACATCAACACCTGCCAGGTGGCCAACCACCTTCTGCAGGAGGTCTTCAGTGCATTTTTGGACAGATCCCACTTGAAAAATAAATATGGGAAAATGTTTTTTATATTGAATCTGAAAACTATCTTTCTATATATACATCTGCTATTTCAAACCAATGAATAGAATTCTGTATCACTAATGTCATTAGCAACCCTGGTCCTTGCCCTTGGAAGACGTGTTTATTAATTTTATTTTTTGATGTTTTCCCACTAACTGTTTTAAATATTTGAAAACAGCTATTAATTACCTCCTAACTTTTCTCTCAGTCAAACTGAGGATCACAAGTTTTCCAAACATTCCTCACAGGTCATAGGTATTAGCACCTTCACCAAAATGCAGTTCAATTCCTCAGCAGCTCACCTGAACTACCTCACAGAACTGAAGTCTTCACCCTGATTATGGACCACATAGGCACATGGAACGAGAGGAGATGGTGTATGAACCAACCTCAGTGGCAGAACCATCTCTTCTCACCAAAGAGCTGTCTGTGACCCAAAATACCCTGTCCTTCTGTGTGGGCTATGACTTCATAATTTTCTCCTGATCATGTACACTTAAAATTATTTTACTTTCACTCTGAGTAAAATACCACACTAATTCCATTATTTTTTTTTTTATGTCTGCATCTGTGCTAAGTTGCTTCAATTGTATCTGACTCTTTACAACTCCACGGACTGTAGCCCACCAGGCTCCTGCGCCCATGAGATTCTCCAGGCAAGAATACTGGAGTGGGTTGCCATTTCCTTCTCCAGGGGATCTTCCCAACCCAGGAACTGAACCTGGGCTTCCTACATTGCAGGCAGATTCTTTACCATCTGAGCTAGCTAGCAAGCTCAAACATACATGGCTATTCATCATTTCTCACCCTCTTCTAGTTGTATTTTTTTTCTTTTAAATGTAATTACTCCAAGCCTCCTCCAATTCCATTATTTTTTATATACTGTGTCCTAGTTCTACAACACTAGAGTTTTATACATTATAACCTGGACGTTTTTCTTCTTCTGTCTTTCAGTTTAATTCCCTCTTCCAAAAGTGTCTCAGCCACGCTGCATCCCACTGAGGTCATGTCTTTGAGCCCCTCAGTCCAACCAACTATGTAATGTGCATCTCATCCTCTCTACTTCAGAGCCCTAACCTTCCATCAGAAGAAGGCCACAGAACAGGTAAAAGTGTGTTGGCAATCAACATGACTCAAGAGGGCCCCATGATTTAACAATTACATAAAGTTGCCACTGAAATTCTCTGAGGCCACCAATGCCCTACCAGGATCCCTGGGTCACCAGGACCAAAAGGCTTTTGTGAGCAGTGAGGCACCAAGCAAATGTATATTGCGCACTTTCCATCTCACAGTTAAGAGCAGAGATGGAATTTCTTAGATCCCTTGATTCCTTTATTTTGCCAAATCATCTAGTCAAACTGAGGATCACAAGTTTTCAAACATTCCTCACAGGTCATAGGTATTAGCACTTTACGCAGTTCAATTCCTCAGCAGCTCACCTGAACTACCTCACAGAACTGAAGTCTTCACCCTGATTATGGACCACATAGGCACATGGAACGAGAGGAGATGGTGTATGAACCAACCTCAGTGGCAGAACCATCTCTTCTCACCAAAGAGCTGTCTGTGACCCAAAATACCCTGTCCTTCTGTGTGGGCTATGACTTCATAATTTTCTCCTGATCATGTACACTTAAAATTATTTTACTTTCACTCTGAGTAAAATACCACACTAATTCCATTATTTTTTTTTTTATGTCTGCATCTGTGCTAAGTTGCTTCAATTGTATCTGACTCTTTACAACTCCACGGACTGTAGCCCACCAGGCTCCTGCGCCCATGAGATTCTCCAGGCAAGAATACTGGAGTGGGTTGCCATTTCCTTCTCCAGGGGATCTTCCCAACCCAGGAACTGAACCTGGGCTTCCTACATTGCAGGCAGATTCTTTACCATCTGAGCTAGCTAGCAAGCTCAAACATACATGGCTATTCATCATTTCTCACCCTCTTCTAGTTGTATTTTTTTTCTTTTAAATGTAATTACTCCAAGCCTCCTCCAATTCCATTATTTTTATATACTGTGTCCTAGTTCTACAACACTAGAGTTTTATACATTATAACCTGGACGTTTTTCTTCTTCTGTCTTTCAGTTTAATTCCCTCTTCCAAAAGTGTCTCAGCCACGCTGCATCCCACTGAGGTCATGTCTTTGAGCCCCTCAGTCCAACCAACTATGTAATGTGCATCTCATCCTCTCTACTTCAGAGCCCTAACCTTCCATCAGAAGAAGGCCACAGAACAGGTAAAAGTGTGTTGGCAATCAACATGACTCAAGAGGGCCCCATGATTTAACAATTACATAAAGTTGCCACTGAAATTCTCTGAGGCCACCAATGCCCTACCAGGATCCCTGGGTCACCAGGACCAAAAAGGCTTTTGTGAGCAGTGAGGCACCAAGCAAATGTATATTGCGCTTACTTTCCATCTCACAGTTAAGAGCAGAGATGGAATTTCTTAGATCCCTTGATTCCTTTCTATTTTGCCAAAGTCCACAGCTGCTGATAGAGACAACATACTCCAAACACAGTAGCCTTACAAAGAGTGCCTCTCAACAGCCAATCTCATAAGAACATCAGGAAAGCACAGGACCCCTCAGCAGCAGTACTGACTCTCAGGAAGAATCGCACAGATCCCAAGGGGATCTCATGGACGGCTGAGAACCCACTACACTCAAGAGAGAACACATCCACACACCTCATATTCAAGCAGTACGGACCCAAGTCCTGTGCTATTCTGAAGAAAGTCACTTCACAGAGAACCACCTTCATGCACTGGGGACTTGTTTCTTGGACTGTTGCTTTACCTTCATCCTCTTTCTTCAACTTCTCTACAGTGGAAATAAGAGATCATGGCGATTTGAAACTCACTGATCCTGGCTGAGCTCCTGACATAAGTCTAGCCCCCAGAGGTTCAGAAGCCTAAACTTCCTGCTTATACTGATTTGCAGAGATTGCAGATCTATGGAGATCATAGTTCTACAGGACTAAAGGCAGTTAACCTATTTTACTAATTACTTGGAGATCTAGAAGCAGCATGAGAAATCACCACACTTTAAGCAGCTTACTTAACAGTTTTCATACACTTTACTTCAGAAGATTATTCAATGGAAAAACTTTCATTGCAATTTCTTTTAAATATTTCTTTTTTTTTTTTTTGACATGGACTATTTTGAAAGTACTGAATACATTACAATATTTCTTCTGTTTTATATTTTGTTTTTTTCCACCAAAAGGCATGTGGAATCTTAGCTATCCAACCAGGGATTTAACCCACACCCTCTTCGCTGAATGGCAAAGTCTTAACTACTGGGCTGCCAGGAAAGCCTGTCAGCCCAATGTTTTAAAAAAAATGAGCATGCAGAAAATGTTAATACTTGGGAAAAAGAAGACCACATCGTTAATACGATGCACACTTTCTATTTTAAATAATTCATTGACCAACTTTAATGGAATATTAACTTACTGATGTAATTTTTTAATTTTTAAAGAAGATAACGAAGTGAAAGTGAAAGGCACTCAGTTGTGTCTGATTCTATGCAACCCCATGGACTGCAGCCCACCAGGCTCCTCTGTCCATGGGATTCTCCAGGCAACAATACTGGAGTGGGTAGCCAATTGCTTCCTCGGGGGATCTTCCCAATAACGGAACAAACCCACATCTCCTGCATTGCAAGAGGATTTTTTACCATCTGAGCCAGCAGGGGGCCCTATTTTAAATAAATTCATTGTCCTTATAATGATGGACATTAATGGCCTATTAATTAAGGTAATTTAAAATTTTTCAAGAAGATAACAAAATATATGATAATTTTTCAATTTACTTTTGTGCATTTTACTTTTTCCTATTTAAAACCATGACGGCATTCGAGTGTGGTGCTTCCTTTAGCACTCCATAAGTCTTTGCGTTACTTATGGTGATATGTGACCTGCATTTATTGCGCAGATTTTTAAAAACCCTTTTAGATACCTAAGGAAGAAGCCCTACTGTAAAGTGCAGCGTTAAATGCCCAGGTGGGATTTAGTTACAATCTGTCAGAGCATTTATAGCGAGAAGTGCAAGAACCTGCCTGCCAATGCAGGAGACGTAAGAGATGTGGGTTTGATCTCTGGCTTGGGAAGATCCTCTAGAGGAAGAAATGACTACCCACTCCAGTACTCTTGCCTGGGAAATCCCACGGACATGGCAGCCTGGCAACTACGGTCCATGGGGTTACACAGAGTTGGATATGACTGAAGTGACACAGCATGCATGCGCCTCTATCTTTTTTTTTAATTAAAAAAAAATTCTAACCTTTATTTAAATCTTTCAAGGAATATTATTGGACACGGGAGCCATAACATTAGCAACAGTTTTCAAAAGTCCGTTTTATATGCCCCAATTTCTCTTAAAACTACTGGCAACTCTTGGTGCTGTATCACACACCTCTATCTTTGAGGTCTGTTTGAGTTAAACAAGTGCCTGCAGACAGATTAACTTACCCAAACAGCGCGTTTCAGGGCCGCTCCAGAGCCCGTTGGCTAAGCATTCTCTGACATGAGATCCCACGAGTGTGTAGCCTGTGTTACATGTGAAGATGGCCGTGGAACCGTACACTGTCAATGTTCCAATCTTGTTTCCATTAGGGGGAAAGGACAGGCTTCCACATGAGATCACTAGAAGGAAAAGAAAAACAGTAAACATGAAAATGGCAAATCTTCAGTCTTCATTTTCATTAAGAACTTGGGGCAGGGGTGTCATCTCAGGGCAAGAAGATTCACCATCTGGGAAGTCGACTTTCCCTTCTCTTGTCTCCTTAGAATGAAAACTTGAAATTTTATAGAGTAGAATCCCAAATAGTAAAAGTCCCTTCCTTTACACATGGTTGATGTTTCATCTTCACAGGCAGCTAAACTTTTCTTTAAATACATAATATAGAAACATCTTTACACAGGAGCAAGTCAGCCCAACGAGTCGGCTTTCTGTCGTCTTTTCTGTCTACATCAATCACAAGAAACGCATCTCAGTTAAAAACTTTTTTTTGGTGATATGTGACCTGCATTTATTGCGCAGATTTTAAAACCCTTTTAGATACCTAAGGAAGAAGCCCTACTGTAAAGTGCAGCGTTAAATGCCCAGGTGGGATTTAGTTACAATCTGTCAGAGCATTTATAGCGAGAAGTGCAAGAACCTGCCTGCCAATGCAGGAGACGTAAGAGATGTGGGTTTGATCTCTGGCTTGGGAAGATCCTCTAGAGGAAGAAATGACTACCCACTCCAGTACTCTTGCCTGGGAAATCCCACGGACATGGCAGCCTGGCAACTACGGTCCATGGGGTTACACAGAGTTGGATATGACTGAAGTGACACAGCATGCATGCGCCTCTATCTTTTTTTTTAATTAAAAAAAAATTCTAACCTTTATTTAAATCTTTCAAGGAATATTATTGGACACGGGAGCCATAACATTAGCAACAGTTTTCAAAAGTCCGTTTTATATGCCCCAATTTCTCTTAAAACTACTGGCAACTCTTGGTGCTGTATCACACACCTCTATCTTTGAGGTCTGTTTGAGTTAAACAAGTGCCTGCAGACAGATTAACTTACCCAAACAGCGCGTTTCAGGGCCGCTCCAGAGCCCGTTGGCTAAGCATTCTCTGACATGAGATCCCACGAGTGTGTAGCCTGTGTTACATGTGAAGATGGCCGTGGAACCGTACACTGTCAATGTTCCAATCTTGTTTCCATTAGGGGGAAAGGACAGGCTTCCACATGAGATCACTAGAAGGAAAAGAAAAACAGTAAACATGAAAATGGCAAATCTTCAGTCTTCATTTTCATTAAGAACTTGGGGCAGGGGTGTCATCTCAGGGCAAGAAGATTCACCATCTGGGAAGTCGACTTTCCCTTCTCTTGTCTCCTTAGAATGAAAACTTGAAATTTTATAGAGTAGAATCCCAAATAGTAAAAGTCCCTTCCTTTACACATGGTTGATGTTTCATCTTCACAGGCAGCTAAACTTTTCTTTAAATACATAATATAGAAACATCTTTACACAGGAGCAAGTCAGCCCAACGAGTCGGCTTTCTGTCGTCTTTTCTGTCTACATCAATCACAAGAAACGCATCTCAGTTACTAGACAACCACATGTGTGTAGCAGGAATGAAGACGTGTGGGTGGTCTTCTCTGGAGTCATCAGCTGGTACAAAGTGTGTGGCATGAAGCCCAGGATGCCCACTACAGTGGAAGGACTGAGTTTATTTTTTCCCTTCATTTACTATATAGCTTGGAATTATGAGCTCTAAAAAAATGTTGACTATATGGGAAATGTACAGACTTTTTGAAAATTAAAAAAATATATATACAAACTAGACCTTAAGTGATTACAGATGTAGGCACCCAGTTCACATATGTCCCAGCATAGTCCCTGATCATTGACCACTTACACCCACATGATTACTCCAAGTGAGAAGATGAATGCAATGGTTACTTTCATGATAGATACTTGTTATACCACCTGACTGCCTGCACTCCCAAAATCCACCAATGTCTGAGCACAAAAAAACCGTCAGCAGGATCTCAGCAGAGGAGGTAATCATCAAGTCATCAAGGCAAAGTGCTCATCAGAGGCTTAAATGTAATTTAACAGGTAAGAATGAAAATGTCTGAAAAGCTCTTCTAAGAGGAGTGATAAAAAATTTCCTGCTGCACTAAGTGACTTTTTATGTGTAAAGGGCTTCGGGCAAAGCTGCCAAGTAGCTAGAAATTACTGAGTCCTCATTAACAGTAAACTGATAAGAGACAGTAAAAAACATAAAGATCAAGAACGTTGGCTGCAGGCTACAAAATTTCCTGCCCCGCCTAGTCCTGGTTCACCTGAAGGCCAATAAGAAGAAAGAAAACATGAAAATGGCAAATCTTCAGTCTTCATTTTCATTAAGAACTTGGGGCAGGGGTGTCATCTCAGGGCAAGAAGATTCACCATCTGGGAAGTCGACTTTCCCTTCTCTTGTCTCCTTAGAATGAAAACTTGAAATTTTATAGAGTAGAATCCCAAATAGTAAAAGTCCCTTCCTTTACACATGGTTGATGTTTCATCTTCACAGGCAGCTAAACTTTTCTTTAAATACATAATATAGAAACATCTTTACACAGGAGCAAGTCAGCCCAACGAGTCGGCTTTCTGTCGTCTTTTCTGTCTACATCAATCACAAGAAACGCATCTCAGTTACTAGACAACCACATGTGTGTAGCAGGAATGAAGACGTGTGGGTGGTCTTCTCTGGAGTCATCAGCTGGTACAAAGTGTGTGGCATGAAGCCCAGGATGCCCACTACAGTGGAAGGACTGAGTTTATTTTTTCCCTTCATTTACTATATAGCTTGGAATTATGAGCTCTAAAAAAATGTTGACTATATGGGAAATGTACAGACTTTTTGAAAATTAAAAAAATATATATACAAACTAGACCTTAAGTGATTACAGATGTAGGCACCCAGTTCACATATGTCCCAGCATAGTCCCTGATCATTGACCACTTACACCCACATGATTACTCCAAGTGAGAAGATGAATGCAATGGTTACTTTCATGATAGATACTTGTTATACCACCTGACTGCCTGCACTCCCAAAATCCACCAATGTCTGAGCACAAAAAAACCGTCAGCAGGATCTCAGCAGAGGAGGTAATCATCAAGTCATCAAGGCAAAGTGCTCATCAGAGGCTTAAATGTAATTTAACAGGTAAGAATGAAAATGTCTGAAAAGCTCTTCTAAGAGGAGTGATAAAAAATTTCCTGCTGCACTAAGTGACTTTTTATGTGTAAAGGGCTTCGGGCAAAGCTGCCAAGTAGCTAGAAATTACTGAGTCCTCATTAACAGTAAACTGATAAGAGACAGTAAAAAACATAAAGATCAAGAACGTTGGCTGCAGGCTACACAGGGTCTGCTCAGCTTTGCCAGTTCTGAGCTTGGTGAAGCTGCCAACTTCTCTTAAGTCTCTGAGCCCTCCTGGTTCATCCCCTGAAGGCCAATGCCAGCCCTGGCCAGGTAGGGCTGTGCACTGGGTTCAACAAGAGGACGGAGGAAGGGGGGTTGCACCTAAACCAATGCCCTGCACCTGGCCAGCGCTGGGTCTGGGTTCACTAACCGTGAAGGATACCTCGGGACCTATTGGGGGAACTGAATCCAAAATCTGAAAATGTTTACAGATAATTCAGGTGAAGATAGCTTTACCATTTAGACCATTCTTTTGAATTCAGTTGGTGTTACTCCAAGACGCATAACCCTCGTTCCGTTTCAAACAGACATGCAGATACAGCCAGGAAATGTGTGCTCTGGGGGCACCGCTCACCAGAAATCTGGACAGTCAGCTCTGGAGTATGTCCTAATGAGGACATTATTATTGTTGAGGGAGCCTTGAGGAATTCCTAGTTTCTGGGATTGCTAAACTCTTACAGGGTTGTATCTTGTGCATTCAGTAATACTTCTAAGGTGTTTGCTCTACCAAATGTCCATGGGTTTAGGTCAGACTTAGATTGTCTACATTAGTTATGAAGTTTTCGTTACGCCTTTCTCAAACTTGGTATGAACATCACCTTGAGCTATGATATTTAAAGATCCCCTTATAGTCTCTCAGGATAGCTGGACCATGGTTTGAAACCTCAGCACTAGTTAACAAGTGAGGTCTCAGTGCACCTTCCCTTGGAGGTCCTGAGGCTCCGTTAATGGTGAACCAGCAGAAACGGGGTCCTGAGCTTTCCAGGAGGGAGAGTGGTTTTTCTCATCTGTTCTATTCTTTCAGCCTCTGTTAAAAATATCCTGGCAGTGAAACTATGTTAGGCTTGTCCTCTACTAAGTTTCACTAGACTGTAAAGAAGAACGAATAGAACAAAGCTTTGGCTTTGCAGAGGCTGAATAAGGGGTTCTCAGATGTAGAGATCTGGGTGGCAGAAAACCCGACATGTTAATGAGTTGGGCAGCAACCACCGGGAAAGCCCTCTAATAGGAAGAGAGAACACCTCTCCCCTAACAAGCAAACAAAATCCTTTGTCAAACACTCAAGGGAAAACTCTGTCCCTGTTCTCCCGCCAAGTTTTCAAGAATAACCTCAGTAGCTCTAACATCATGCACACCTGGGGCACAGTGTTTAGTCTCTTATATCATTTCCAGAAAGAGCTACCAGGGCTCCTTGGAGAAAAGCTGATCCTGTGCCTGGGTGAGGAAAGCTCGGATTGAGCCTAAAACATCCTATCTTTATGAGAAGACATGGCTGATTTCAAAGATGTCGGAGGTTTAAGATGAAGAAGTGAAAAAGGCGTTCCCCCAGACATAGTGTGACCAACAACAAACATTAACCAAAACAGAAAATCAAAAGGCAAGCAAAGATTTCTGGGGAAGCCAACGATTCTGGAAAAAACCACATGTCCACAAGAATGTTGAACAGAGACAAAACGACAAAGTAAGATAGGACAACTCCTGCACAGCACAGTGAGTCACGAGACAGCTGACAATGTACAGAGGACAACTGTGGCCCCGGATGGCTGAGACGTCTCCAGGCCTAGGGACTGGTGGTGGCTGTCCAGACTAAACTCAGCATGAGAACCAGCAGATTAAAGTACAGGAAAACAGACTGCCTAGAATTCAGAAAGAGGGAGGTAGACTTACAATTCATGGGTGGCCAAAGCCAGGCTTTGCCTTCTTTTCACAAATGAGGGAGGAACTCTGTTGCTAATGGTTGGGTTCAAGAACCAGAGTGTTTTGCATCTTTTACTATTGTGTCTATGCTAACTATTATTCATTAAATATCATTGTATTATGATTGGTCAACAGAAAATAATAGAATTCTCTATCACTAGAACTGCCATTTAATAGAAAATCCTATAACCACTTTTTAAAATCCAGCAGCATATCAGAATTATCTTGACATGCTTTGTGAAATACAAATGCCCAGGAAGCTTTTTTTTCTCCAAAGTTCCAGATGGGTTTCTAATGAGCAGCCATGTTTAAAAACAACTGGATCTTTTACTTTTATCTAGTTTGTTTCATTTTTTTCTATCTCAATTCAATGCTTCTATTTCATTTAGTTTATGTTTTCCAATTTCTGTGTCTCTTTTTTGCTTTTGTTGTTCTTTCTCAAGACTTTATCAAGCATAGTAGAATAGCTTTTGTATACATATATCTATATGTATTTATTTATATATACCTATCATATATAAATAGGTAGATATGCTTTATATCTACCTATTTAATATCTACCTATTTATATATAGTAGGTATAACATATATTGTAAAAATTTTATGAATTATTGCCAAGCTATAAATTTATGACATTTTGATTCCACCTGGTTGACTTAGTATGAATAGAATGCTTGATTTCTAATTTATGTTCACTCAAATCTTTGATACAGTTCCATGTATTCTGGTGTTTAGTATTACTGGTAAAAGTCTAGAGAATTTACTGAGTGATTTAAATAAAAAAAGATTTGAATAAGGCTTAAAACTTCAAATCTAATTCTGAATATATAAAGAAATACTATGCAGTAAAAAGAAAAAAGGAAATGAACATGTGATACAGTATTATTAACTGAAGTACAGATTTTGTTCAAATATCACAAAATAATAGTATACTGTCCATTATTTGTTTCCATACCTTATTCAAGAGTTCACACTGTATTTATCGCATTGAGCAGTCTCAGCTGCATGTGACAAATCCTGGTAAACTGTCTTTTCAGTTTTATTCTATTAAACATTTATTTTAAAGCTTTAGAAATCTTGACAAGTACCTTTTTAAACATATATACAGCCATTTTTTCTTAATTTATTATTTATTTTCATCCATTTTTATTCTTTGGCCTGTGTGGGCCTCCCATTGCAGCGGCCTCTCTCCTTGCAGAGCACCGGCCCTGGGCACATGCGCTCCAGAGCACTGGCTCATAATGGGACATGCCAGCCCAGCTGCTCCACGGCATATGAGAGCTTCCTGGGTCAGGGATTGAACCAGTGCACTTTGCACGGCAAGACGGACTCTTTACCCACTGGATCACCAGGCCGTCTATTAAAAGTATTTTTTAATTTTCCTTGTTATGGCTTCCAGGTGTAAAGGAAGTAGCATGAAGGCCTGTACTATCATATGTGAAGAAAATAGCTATAGTCATTGCTCTGTGAGAAAAGGAGATCCTGCAGGGGTGCTGTATGATGATTTGGAGGTGTGGGATGGGGTGGGCATACATATGACTAATCTGAGAACATACATATCTGTAAACAAGAAAACTCTGTAAAAGTTGAAAGTAAAATAAAAGTTAAAAAAAAAAAGTGGACATTAAATTTCCAAAAACATGGGATTTGTAAAGGAATATTTGATATTAACTTCTCATTTAAATGCTTTCTCCTCTGCAATTACCCCCTGTGCATTTTAGTCTAACTTGATTGAGGCTTTTGATGGTCAAGTCAAAGATCTTAGTAAATATCACACTGCACTGGAACATGTGTGTTATTTTCAAACATCCTTTGATATTGACTTCTAACATAATTCCATAGTCATAGGAGAACAGATTGTATATGATTTCAGTATCATTCAGCTCAGTTGCTCAGTTATGTCCGACTCTTTAGACCATGAAACTTAGCACCCTGTCTTATATCCCTTATGTTCCAGTGTCTCCTGGTTTATACTCTATGGGAATTTTAATAGAATGTGTCTCCTCCTGTTGTGTGAAAATTGTAGAAATCTTCATTATGTTGAACTGGTTCATAGTGCTTTTTAGGTGTACTGTATCCTTCTACTTCTTTGTATATCCATTCTATTAAGAGTTTCATATTGAAACTCCAACTAAAAATCTTTATTTATCTACTTAAAAAATAATTTTAACATATACTGGAACTATATGTAACCTTGTTTTATATTTTCCATTCTCCTATAAATGTTATCATACTTTCATAATTTAAAAAATAAAAAAGAGGAAAAAAATGGCAAAAAAAAGAATCGGTGTTTTTGTAAACACTATTTAAAATGTTAATAGAAGGCTGGGGAACTCCCTGGTGGTCCAGTGGTAAAGACTGGGCTTGTAGTGCAGGGGGTCCTGGTTATATCCCTGGTGGACAAACTAGGATCCCCATGCCAGAGTGTGGCCAAAAAATTAAAACAAAAATAAATAAATAAACAGGAGGCCCTCCCTGTAAGTGCCCAGCGTCCTGGAACGGCGGTCTGAGCCCTGGGTATACAAGGCTGTGATGCAGAAAGCACCAACCCATCCAGCGCGACCCTCCCCTCGGGGTTGCAAGATCAACAGGGGGAGGATGGGAAACTGACAAGACTGGTGCATCCGCAGGAACCTATGAGAACTCCTCACCCACAAGAGGTGAACCAGCGCCTATTTCCAAGCCCCAATCTGAGAACATACATATCTGTAAACAAGAAAACTCTGTAAAGTTAAAGTAAAATAAAAGTTAAAAAAAAAAAGTGGACATTAAATTTCCAAAAACATGGGATTTGTAAAGGAATATTTGATATTAACTTCTCATTTAAATGCTTTCTCCTCTGCAATTACCCCCTGTGCATTTTAGTCTAACTTGATTGAGGCTTTTGATGGTCAAGTCAAAGATCTTAGTAAATATCACACTGCACTGGAACATGTGTGTTATTTTCAAACATCCTTTGATATTGACTTCTAACATAATTCCATAGTCATAGGAGAACAGATTGTATATGATTTCAGTATCATTCAGCTCAGTTGCTCAGTTATGTCCGACTCTTTAGACCATGAAACTTAGCACCCTGTCTTATATCCCTTATGTTCCAGTGTCTCCTGGTTTATACTCTATGGGAATTTTAATAGAATGTGTCTCCTCCTGTTGTGTGAAAATTGTAGAAATCTTCATTATGTTGAACTGGTTCATAGTGCTTTTTAGGTGTACTGTATCCTTCTACTTCTTTGTATATCCATTCTATTAAGAGTTTCATATTGAAACTCCAACTAAAAATCTTTATTTATCTACTTAAAAAATAATTTTAACATATACTGGAACTATATGTAACCTTGTTTTATATTTTCCATTCTCCTATAAATGTTATCATACTTTCATAATTTAAAAAATAAAAAAGAGGAAAAAAATGGCAAAAAAAAGAATCGGTGTTTTTGTAAACACTATTTAAAATGTTAATAGAAGGCTGGGGAACTCCCTGGTGGTCCAGTGGTAAAGACTGGGCTTGTAGTGCAGGGGGTCCTGGTTATATCCCTGGTGGACAAACTAGGATCCCCATGCCAGAGTGTGGCCAAAAAATTAAAACAAAAATAAATAAATAAACAGGAGGCCCTCCCTGTAAGTGCCCAGCGTCCTGGAACGGCGGTCTGAGCCCTGGGTATACAAGGCTGTGATGCAGAAAGCACCAACCCATCCAGCGCGACCCTCCCCTCGGGGTTGCAAGATCAACAGGGGGAGGATGGGAAACTGACAAGACTGGTGCATCCGCAGGAACCTATGAGAACTCCTCACCCACAAGAGGTGAACCAGCGCCTATTTCCAAGCCCCCGTTTCCTACTGGAAACTGACAAGGAGGAAGTTGGCTGGGAAAGTCTGAAACAGCAGAAGACACAGGCCCCTGACTCCTCCTCCCCCAGGATCCTTCTGAGCTTAAAGTCTGAGTCTCAGAATCACGCTGGTGGACAGATGCGGGAAGGGGCACACTCAGCAACTCAGGTGTCTCATGGGGAGAAGCTCAGCACCTTCAGTGACCGGAGAGCCAGTCATACCAGGACACTCTGTGGAATGACCTGGGACACTTGGGAACCATGAACAGATAAGCTTTGGGCAGGGCTCTCCAAGAGGAGGGGGGTGCTGTCTGCTTTTATTCTGAGCTCCTGGAGGTCTGGACCCTTCCTGATTCGCCTCCAGGATCCTGGTGAAGAGAACCAGCAGGAGCTTCAACATTCATTCCATTTAGCTTCACAGGCTGAATCAGAGTGATCATTGCAGACAGGGAAGCATGGCTTCTTTTGTCCTTCTCCCATTTTGATTCTGCTTTATTCTTGCTGTGTATTTTATAAATTTAACACTGCTCTAACTGCTTGTTTTTGTGCATGATAATTTCCTGTGAACAAACCCACTACAGATTGTATATTAAATATGCCTGAATCAAATAAAGCTCTGAACAATACTAATATTGTTTTATTTTTCTATTTATTCATATTTATTAGGAAACCCACGCAGAGGCTTAACTGCTTATCTTGTACCTACGAAAATAATAATCTCCCTTTTCAAGACAGTTATTATTTGAGAACACAACATCCTTAGCATAAATGCATGAGTTGCCAAGATCCTAATTAGAAGGTTTGAATAGTCAGTGCATGGAGTAAGATTGATCTTTTTAAACACAGGCCTGGATTTGTTTTTGAGCTGACTTGAAGAATCTGAGTATTCTATAACAATATTTCAACGTTTGTAAAATATGATCATTAACAAGGCAAAGCCAGCATTTAACACTTAAAGTAGCCATCACACAGTTAAGTATGTTAGACAAAAATATACATTCCTCATTGTAATGAAAAGAAATGCCATGTGGTTATACCTTAATGTGGAGGGTGAGAGACCCCTGAAAGGCAGATGCCTTTGCCAATGGGGATGCAGGATGGCCCGGAGGGCGGGGACACACTTGTCACTCACCTCTGCACCTCGGCCTCTCCTCCCCTACGCTCCAAGAGCCATTGGCATGGCACTGTACCAGTCTCTGGCCCTCCAGGTAGTAGCCGGGGCTGCAGCTGAGTACCACCTGGGCTCCGTACTCATTCAGGGACCCTGACACCAGCCTCCAGGTGACGTGTTCCGAGAGCTGGGCTTCGATGCCTGGGCAGGTGACCGCTGGAAAGAAACACACTTCATGTCATCACTTTGTTCTTACAGGTCAATCCAGGCCTCTCTGCAGTTGGGACCCTGCGGTGCATGGAAGAGTTGCCCTCCCCCGTAGTTCAGGCTTTCCCTTCCACCCACAGAGCCACATAAAAGTGATCCCAGGTATAAAACACAGTCCACAGCCTTGGGGTAGGTGCACTGGAAATCCTGCAGCGAGAGTGGGCACGAAAGGATAAGTCTCCTGCATAGTCCTGAGGGTCACTGAAAATGATCATCAGGTAAATGGAGGCACAGACAGAAAAGCCTTGCTTCTAATTTCTCTCCAGCCTCTGAGAAACTTGAACAGTAGTTGACTAGTTAAAAAACCAGCTTCAAGCCAGTTCAGAAAGTCAGCCACCCTTACTGCCTTCTTCCCTATGTAATACTCTGTGGATTACTGGATTTATTAGCACACAAAATCCAATGCACACACATTAATACTGTGCAGGAAACCCAGGCTTAACTGCTTATCTTGTACCTACGAAAATAATAATCTCCCTTTTCAAGACAGTTATTATTTGAGAACACAACATCCTTAGCATAAATGCATGAGTTGCCAAGATCCTAATTAGAAGGTTTGAATAGTCAGTGCATGGAGTAAGATTGATCTTTTTAAACACAGGCCTGGATTTGTTTTTGAGCTGACTTGAAGAATCTGAGTATTCTATAACAATATTTCAACGTTTGTAAAATATGATCATTAACAAGGCAAAGCCAGCATTTAACACTTAAAGTAGCCATCACACAGTTAAGTATGTTAGACAAAAATATACATTCCTCATTGTAATGAAAAGAAATGCCATGTGGTTATACCTTAATGTGGAGGGTGAGAGACCCCTGAAAGGCAGATGCCTTTGCCAATGGGGATGCAGGATGGCCCGGAGGGCGGGGACACACTTGTCACTCACCTCTGCACCTCGGCCTCTCCTCCCCTACGCTCCAAGAGCCATTGGCATGGCACTGTACCAGTCTCTGGCCCTCCAGGTAGTAGCCGGGGCTGCAGCTGAGTACCACCTGGGCTCCGTACTCATTCAGGGACCCTGACACCAGCCTCCAGGTGACGTGTTCCGAGAGCTGGGCTTCGATGCCTGGGCAGGTGACCGCTGGAAAGAAACACACTTCATGTCATCACTTTGTTCTTACAGGTCAATCCAGGCCTCTCTGCAGTTGGGACCCTGCGGTGCATGGAAGAGTTGCCCTCCCCCGTAGTTCAGGCTTTCCCTTCCACCCACAGAGCCACATAAAAGTGATCCCAGGTATAAAACACAGTCCACAGCCTTGGGGTAGGTGCACTGGAAATCCTGCAGCGAGAGTGGGCACGAAAGGATAAGTCTCCTGCATAGTCCTGAGGGTCACTGAAAATGATCATCAGGCAAATGGAGGCACAGACAGAAAAGCCTTGCTTCTAATTTCTCTCCAGCCTCTGAGAAACTTGAACAGTAGTTGACTAGTTAAAAAACCAGCTTCAAGCCAGTTCAGAAAGTCAGCCACCCTTATTGCCTTCTTCCCTATGTAATACTCTGTGGATTACTGGATTTATTAGCACACAAAATCCAATGCACACACATTAATACTGTGCAGGAAAGCATTCAGCAAGCTTCAAAAGAGAGAAGCTACTCATGCCTTTAGGAAATGAGCTGGAGTTACAGTAGGGACTTAAAATAGCAGTAAAGATACCTGTAGGAACACTGGAAAAAGCAGTGGTCACAGCACCGTATCACTAGAGTGGAGTCAAGGAATCTATGGATATGCTGAAAATAGACGCAAAGCTTGGTACAGGTAAGTACAATAGGATTCAAAACTAATTTTATAACCTTCGGAACTAGAACTCCACTTCCTTAAATATGAAGCTACATCAGCTAGCAACCTTCACAGTCAACTACCCACAAAGGTGACCTGGCTGATTTATTTACTGAGTCTGGAAGAAGTAGCTAGAGATACCACAGGGATTTAATTTTTTCAGAATGATATTAATAAATACATTTCACTTACACATTCTATACAGGTTGATTATAATTGAATCAGATGCATCCACAATGTTACAAATATCCCATTGGATCTTCTCTTAGTAACTTTACCATTACTATGTGCAAATAAACAGAAACAAATAGGCCTTTTTGGTATAATTGCAATAATAATATCGACAAGGTCAATCATGTGAAAGTAATTTTCTAATTTAAAAGTGATTCACTGGACTTGCCCGGGTGTGCAGTGGATAAGAATCCACCTGCCAGTGCAGAGGGCATGGGCTTGATCTCTGGTCCGGGAAGATCCCAGATGTTGTGGAGCAACTACGCCTGAGCACCATGACCACTGAAGCCCGTCCACCCAGAGCCTGTGGTCTGCAACATGAGAAGTCACTGCAATGAGAAGCCCCCAAACACAACTAGAGAGGAGCCCGTGCTGGATACAACTAGAGAAAGCCTGCACACAGCAACAAAGACCCAGAAGGGCCAAAGAAAGTAATTTTAAAATAGTACTCCTTAGATCTAGTTATCTTAGGTATTTTTAGACAAACCAATCCAAAATTACATGGATAAATTTTTTATGCGTTTTACCTAAAACAGTAGTTGACTAGTCCAGCTTCAAGAGTAGAAAGCATACTCCATGCCTTTAGGATTTATTAGCACACAAAATCCAATGCACACACATTAATACTGTGCAGGAAAGCATTCAGCAAGCTTCAAAAGAGAGAAGCTACTCATGCCTTTAGGAAATGAGCTGGAGTTACAGTAGGGACTTAAAATAGCAGTAAAGATACCTGTAGGAACACTGGAAAAAGCAGTGGTCACAGCACCGTATCACTAGAGTGGAGTCAAGGAATCTATGGATATGCTGAAAATAGACGCAAAGCTTGGTACAGGTAAGTACAATAGGATTCAAAACTAATTTTATAACCTTCGGAACTAGAACTCCACTTCCTTAAATATGAAGCTACATCAGCTAGCAACCTTCACAGTCAACTACCCACAAAGGTGACCTGGCTGATTTATTTACTGAGTCTGGAAGAAGTAGCTAGAGATACCACAGGGATTTAATTTTTTCAGAATGATATTAATAAATACATTTCACTTACACATTCTATACAGGTTGATTATAATTGAATCAGATGCATCCACAATGTTACAAATATCCCATTGGATCTTCTCTTAGTAACTTTACCATTACTATGTGCAAATAAACAGAAACAAATAGGCCTTTTTGGTATAATTGCAATAATAATATCGACAAGATCAATCATGTGAAAGTAATTTTCTAATTTAAAAGTGATTCACTGGACTTCCCCGGGTGAGCAGTGGATAAGAATCCACCTGCCAGTGCAGAGGGCATGGGCTTGATCTCTGGTCCGGGAAGATCCCAGATGTTGTGGAGCAACTACGCCTGAGCACCATGACCACTGAAGCCCGTCCACCCAGAGCCTGTGGTCTGCAACATGAGAAGTCACTGCAATGAGAAGCCCCCAAACACAACTAGAGAGGAGCCCGTGCTGGATACAACTAGAGAAAGCCTGCACACAGCAACAAAGACCCAGAAGGGCCAAAGAAAGTAATTTTAAAATAGTACTCCTTAGATCTAGTTATCTTAGGTATTTTTAGACAAACCAATCCAAAATTACATGGATATTCATGCGTTTTACCTAGACAGAATTTTTTTTTTTCTAACCTGATTACATTTAGAATTCCAGGCATGATCACCATTCTGAAAAGACTTTAACGTCTTTAATCTTGCAAATCCATAATTCAATTTCAGTGCTCCTGCACATCTCAAATAAAATCCATTTCATTTCACCAAGACCGTGCTGCTAGAGTTGACTTGGTTGTTTCTAATTACTGAATGATCTTTTATAAACTCTATTTCTGCCAAGAAGCATTCAGCATTGGCGTACACAGCGGAACAGAAGCTTTCTTCCACTAATATTATCCACAGCAGTGGTTTCCAAATTCCACATGATCACCTCTTTTCACTGGTATTTGGTTTGCTTTGTAATTATCTGATTCTGGTTTAATTGTTTGCTTGCATCTGTGCCTCCCCACTAGAACCCAAGCTCTTTATTGTAAACATTATGTCCTTTTTGAGAATAATGTCTGGCTTAAATCAGGTGCTGGTGACACAGTCTATGTCTGTGTATGAGTGTGCACTCTAGAAAGGAACATGCCACAAAACATGTGGTGGCAGCAAAAACCAACCAACCAACCAACCAACAACAAAAACCCACAAAGAAACAGAGGCAATAAAGCCTGCACATAGAAAGTGAGAGTAAAAAGAAAACTGTGAAAACTGAAATAAATATTTATTCAAAGTCTGCTTTGCCCTTTGTTTACTAAAGGAAAGAGAGAGAAGGTGGATCCTTCCAGAAATTTCTGTAGATATGGTTTTGGTATTTTCGAAAATCCTCTGAGGAGGAGAGTGTACTAAAAAGTCTGAGTCTGAAGCCCACGATGTTTATTCAGGTGGTACACATGAACCAAGAAGACAGTATGAGACCAGTCCCTGCAAACTGGTGACTGGGTCCCCTCTTGGTGAGCATTCCTACATGCAAGTCTGCGCTCTCAAAACAGGGCAGACAGTCCCCCTGAAAGGGATCCCCCTGCCCTGTCCTGCCTGCCAAAATGCCAGAGAATGTGCTTGGCCCAGAAGGGCCAAAGAAAGTAATTTTAAAATAGTACTCCTTAGATCTAGTTATCTTAGGTATTTTTAGACAAACCAATCCAAAATTACATGGATATTCATGCGTTTTACCTAGACAGAATTTTTTTTTTTCTAACCTGATTACATTTAGAATTCCAGGCATGATCACCATTCTGAAAAGACTTTAACGTCTTTAATCTTGCAAATCCATAATTCAATTTCAGTGCTCCTGCACATCTCAAATAAAATCCATTTCATTTCACCAAGACCGTGCTGCTAGAGTTGACTTGGTTGTTTCTAATTACTGAATGATCTTTTATAAACTCTATTTCTGCCAAGAAGCATTCAGCATTGGCGTACACAGCGGAACAGAAGCTTTCTTCCACTAATATTATCCACAGCAGTGGTTTCCAAATTCCACATGATCACCTCTTTTCACTGGTATTTGGTTTGCTTTGTAATTATCTGATTCTGGTTTAATTGTTTGCTTGCATCTGTGCCTCCCCACTAGAACCCAAGCTCTTTATTGTAAACATTATGTCCTTTTTGAGAATAATGTCTGGCTTAAATCAGGTGCTGGTGACACAGTCTATGTCTGTGTATGAGTGTGCACTCTAGAAAGGAACATGCCACAAAACATGTGGTGGCAGCAAAAACCAACCAACCAACCAACCAACAACAAAAACCCACAAAGAAACAGAGGCAATAAAGCCTGCACATAGAAAGTGAGAGTAAAAAGAAAACTGTGAAAACTGAAATAAATATTTATTCAAAGTCTGCTTTGCCCTTTGTTTACTAAAGGAAAGAGAGAGAAGGTGGATCCTTCCAGAAATTTCTGTAGATATGGTTTTGGTATTTTCGAAAATCCTCTGAGGAGGAGAGTGTACTAAAAAGTCTGAGTCTGAAGCCCACGATGTTTATTCAGGTGGTACACATGAACCAAGAAGACAGTATGAGACCAGTCCCTGCAAACTGGTGACTGGGTCCCCTCTTGGTGAGCATTCCTACATGCAAGTCTGCGCTCTCAAAACAGGGCAGACAGTCCCCCTGAAAGGGATCCCCCTGCCCTGTCCTGCCTGCCAAAATGCCAGAGAATGTGCTTGGCCCAGAAACAAGAGAGCCACAGTCCTGCACGAGATGCAGTAACCTTGCAGGGTAAACAGGCCAGCATCTTGCACACCCCGCACACCTACTTGCTCGCCCATCAGCACGCTGGAGAGCAGTTCAGTCTCCCATGTTAAAACCTAGACGTGTTCCCACGCGTTCACCCTGAGTCCCCACCCTAGGTCACTGTCTCCTCCTCACCACCACCTTCCCCGCCTACCAGTTAGCTCTGAACTGTGGTAATCCACCTGCCTGCCTTTAATGGAATTTCATGAAAATTCTAATCTCCTCTGCTTCTTCATTAAAAAACTCACGTGATCTCTTGCTTTTGATTTCAGTATTACACTTTTGAAATGAACCCATGTTAAGCCATGGAGCTGGAGTGCTTGTCTGTACTTCTATATATCCTCCATGGTATAAATAGATATGATCAATGTACCCATTCCTTACTGATAGCTGTTGGGGCTGTCCCACGTTCTTGGCTTTGACAAGCTGCAGTTTTGAGCACATCCTTAGCTGAGCATCCTTACACCCACCTGCAGGTGCATTTCTAGGGACAAACTACTGGCTCTTAAGATATTTTCAACATTAGGACTTGCTACCAAACACTTTTCCTAAGAGACTGTGTCACCTGACCCCCTTCAGCAGCAATGCACTAGCGTTCCAGTGGTTTATTTAGCATCTCTGCTGATGCAGGCAGCCGATCTTTTTAGTTTATAAAGTTACACACCCTGCTGTGGGGTCTAGTGGTATCTATTTGATATGCTGCGTTCTTCTCACTGGAACTCTTTAAACAAGCTTTCATACACATCCTTCAATTATTTTTACCCTTTCTCAGTCTGTCTTTATCAGGCTATTAAACATAGGTTTTGAAGAATAAAAGTACTAAAACTTAACATGTATCTACTTTTTGTTATTGGCCTTTTGTGAGCCTTCAAAGTCTTTACCCACGATGTTTATTCAGGTGGTACACATGAACCAAGAAGACAGTATGAGACCAGTCCCTGCAAACTGGTGACTGGGTCCCCTCTTGGTGAGCATTCCTACATGCAAGTCTGCGCTCTCAAAACAGGGCAGACAGTCCCCCTGAAAGGGATCCCCCTGCCCTGTCCTGCCTGCCAAAATGCCAGAGAATGTGCTTGGCCCAGAAACAAGAGAGCCACAGTCCTGCACGAGATGCAGTAACCTTGCAGGGTAAACAGGCCAGCATCTTGCACACCCCGCACACCTACTTGCTCGCCCATCAGCACGCTGGAGAGCAGTTCAGTCTCCCATGTTAAAACCTAGACGTGTTCCCACGCGTTCACCCTGAGTCCCCACCCTAGGTCACTGTCTCCTCCTCACCACCACCTTCCCCGCCTACCAGTTAGCTCTGAACTGTGGTAATCCACCTGCCTGCCTTTAATGGAATTTCATGAAAATTCTAATCTCCTCTGCTTCTTCATTAAAAAACTCACGTGATCTCTTGCTTTTGATTTCAGTATTACACTTTTGAAATGAACCCATGTTAAGCCATGGAGCTGGAGTGCTTGTCTGTACTTCTATATATCCTCCATGGTATAAATAGATATGATCAATGTACCCATTCCTTACTGATAGCTGTTGGGGCTGTCCCACGTTCTTGGCTTTGACAAGCTGCAGTTTTGAGCACATCCTTAGCTGAGCATCCTTACACCCACCTGCAGGTGCATTTCTAGGGACAAACTACTGGCTCTTAAGATATTTTCAACATTAGGACTTGCTACCAAACACTTTTCCTAAGAGACTGTGTCACCTGACCCCCTTCAGCAGCAATGCACTAGCGTTCCAGTGGTTTATTTAGCATCTCTGCTGATGCAGGCAGCCGATCTTTTTAGTTTATAAAGTTACACACCCTGCTGTGGGGTCTAGTGGTATCTATTTGATATGCTGCGTTCTTCTCACTGGAACTCTTTAAACAAGCTTTCATACACATCCTTCAATTATTTTTACCCTTTCTCAGTCTGTCTTTATCAGGCTATTAAACATAGGTTTTGAAGAATAAAAGTACTAAAACTTAACATGTATCTACTTTTTTGTTATTGGCCTTTTTGTGAGCCTTCAAAGTCTTTACCTGACACAGACTCATGCAAGCGGGCTGGTGGAAAGGGAAAGCTATACTTGTACAGAAGTTTTACAGATGGAAAGTTTCCATCTTTCCCGTTGAGCTTGTAGTCATCTTGCCTTGGTTGTGTCTGCGCTGTGGGGCAGGTCCAGATTCACTTTCCCATCTGAGTATCCACCTGAGCCGTATGTCCAAAAGACCTCTGTGTCTTTCCTCACTGGGCTGCAACATGCACTTTGTCCAAAGACCAATCAGCTCCGTCCCCAGGTCCATCTTCTCTGCCATTGGCCTTTCTTCCTTTGGGCCAGTGCCACCAGGTTTTTAAAGCACGCGGCTGTGGAGCACATCCAGGGTGTGCTGGGGAAATGTGCCCTCTGTGAGCCAGCCTATCTTTGCGTAGAGGAGGCGCCCCGGGCTGGGGGGTCTGCTCTGCAGCTGGATCTGAGGGGAGAGCCAAAGTGGAGGCTTCCTGTTTGGAGACAGGGTTCCTTTCACTCTCCCCTCTGACAGGTCCTGGAAGCTGTTCGCACACCACAGGGCTATGCTTCCAAGGTTGAGGTCACGGCAGGCCAGACTCTGGAGGATCTAGCCTCTGCCCCCTGCCACGACCACCGGCCCCAACACGCCTCCCACCTGCTCCGCCAGCTGCACTGTGCCCCCCCGCCCCGCTCCTACACGCAGCTCTCTTTGGGGGAGCGCCCGTCCTTCTCCAGGATGACACACACTCAACCCTAGGTTGCTTATCACAGAAAACTGTTCTCAGTGCATAATGAAAAACGCATTCACTGCCTCCCGCGGAGCCTTTCCTGGAGAGGCAGCTCTGGAGGAGAAGCCTTGTGTGAGCCCTGAGGACTGCAGTGCCCCTGCACGTGTATGTCAGCAGGTGTACGTACACGCTCATGGTGGGACCACGCACACACACACATACTGAGGACTGCGGTGCTGCTGTGTGTGCATGTGAACAGGAGTAAGCACACACTTACGGTGAGACCACAAGGCACGTGTGCACACACACACACATGTGAGAGCAGAACCCTGGGATCTCCTGTAATACGGACTTCAGACATCAGCGGGAACGGGAAACAAGAGGATGATGAGAGGAGACTAGAGGAGGGGTCTGTGGCAGGTGCCTTTCTCTTCCTTTCTTTACTCTTTTCTGTAGTTTCCAGGTTTTCTACACATTACTGACAGCCAGAGAAAAACAAATTAAGAGGTCAAAGGATTTAGACACATTGACCTGATGATCACAAACAGCATTTTCTTTCAGTAAAGAGTAATACAGTTAAAAAAAAATTTAAAAAAATAGGCTGGAAAAAAATGAAAGTTGAGAAAACTTTTTTTCAGAGAAAAAACTTGAAACAGTCAAACTTAAGTGCCAGTGAAAGAATCTGCTGCCTTGTGACACAAAATATATGTATACACACATGTAACACACATACACATGCATAAGCTATGTATGTATGTATCAATATTGATTATACAAATACAAGACCTAAATATAAAAGACTACGTAAATCAATGCATAATAGCTTAACAGGGGCTTGCTTAGTAAACCTAGACTGCTGCTGCTCTATTCTTTTTTTCTTTTTTGGCCACTTCCATTGGTCTTTCATTTATTTCCATCTTTGTTCTTTGGCCTGTGTGGGCCTCCCATTGCAGTGGCCTCTGTCGCTGCAGAGCACCAGCTCTGGGTGCATGCACTCCAGAGCTCCAGCTCGGTAGTTGGACACATTGGTCCAGCTGCTTCGTGGCACGTGGGATCTTCCCAGGCCAGGGATCGAACTGGCGCCCCTTGTACTGCAAGGCGGTGTCCTTACCCACTGGACCACCAGGGAAGCCCTACTATATTCTTATTATTTAAAATTCCTTCCTACAACATCAATACTTTGAGGGGAAAAAGAAGAAAAGAGAACAGAAACACAGGCTACAGGAGCAATGTGGGCGCACACCACAGTCAGGGAGCTGCGTGAGTGATGTGTAGAGAGCTGAATGCTTCACTTGATAAGACGTTTTCCTTTCATGCCATCAGACAGGACAGAATACGACGAGCCTGAAGAAATGCGTGGACTGACAGACTCCATGAAGCTGAGCTCTGAGCCAGTGCAGAGATGCGAGGAGCAGAACGGCACAGGAGGAAAACGGAAATGAGCAGAGGCACCAGGCGGAGGGGCCAGGGTCCTGCAAATGACTTTTGCTGGGTGGGTTGTCCCTCTGCCCGGGGCAGCCCTGCCACTCAGAAGTCAGGTGAGTGACCACACGTATCTACCTCCCTGTCCCACAGCGACAGAGCTGAGTTACAGTCAGATGGTGACAAAGCGGCATGCGGGCGGCTGTGCTGGGATTCCTAGAGAGAGCACTCATTCTCCCTAACAGAACCTTCCCGGGCTGGCATTCACTAGGCTCCTCAAGGAGCAAGCCGAGAAAACTTTTTTTCAGAGAAAAAACTTGAAACAGTCAAACTTAAGTGCCAGTGAAAGAATCTGCTGCCTTGTGACACAAAATATATGTATACACACATGTAACACACATACACATGCATAAGCTATGTATGTATGTATCAATATTGATTATACAAATACAAGACCTAAATATAAAAGACTACGTAAATCAATGCATAATAGCTTAACAGGGGCTTGCTTAGTAAACCTAGACTGCTGCTGCTCTATTCTTTTTTTCTTTTTTGGCCACTTCCATTGGTCTTTCATTTATTTCCATCTTTGTTCTTTGGCCTGTGTGGGCCTCCCATTGCAGTGGCCTCTGTCGCTGCAGAGCACCAGCTCTGGGTGCATGCACTCCAGAGCTCTGGCTCGGTAATTGGATACATTGGTCCAGCCGCTCCATGGCACGTGGGATCTTCCCAGGCCAGGGATCGAACCTGCGCCCCTTGTACTGCAAGGCGGTGTCCTTACCCACTGGACCACCGGGGAAGCCCTACTATATTCTTATTATTTAAAATTCCTTCCTACAACATCAATACTTTGAGGGGAAAAAGAAGAAAAGAGAACAGAAACACAGGCTACAGGAGCAATGTGGGCGCACACCACAGTCAGGGAGCTGCGTGAGTGATGTGTAGAGAGCTGAATGCTTCACTTGATAAGACGTTTTCCTTTCATGCCATCAGACAGGACAGAATACGACGAGCCTGAAGAAATGCGTGGACTGACAGACTCCATGAAGCTGAGCTCTGAGCCAGTGCAGAGATGCGAGGAGCAGAACGGCACAGGAGGAAAACGGAAATGAGCAGAGGCACCAGGCGGAGGGGCCAGGGTCCTGCAAATGACTTTTGCTGGGTGGGTTGTCCCTCTGCCCGGGGCAGCCCTGCCACTCAGAAGTCAGGTGAGTGACCACACGTATCTACCTCCCTGTCCCACAGCGACAGAGCTGAGTTACAGTCAGATGGTGACAAAGCGGCATGCGGGCGGCTGTGCTGGGATTCCTAGAGGGGCACTCATTCTCCCTAACAGAACCTTCCCGGGCTGGCATTCACTAGGCTCCTCAAGGAGCAAGCCAGCCTCCCTGACTTCCTGAAGTCCTTGGAGGTACAAGTCCTGCAGCTTCCACGGATTTGTGCTTGTTTCGTGCTTCCAAAAACAAATGCTCTTTTCACACTGCACATCTGAGTGTACACATAATTTTACACAAAGTGATCCTCAGAACCACACAGGGTCAGGAGACACGGTGGTATTGTTGTTGCTGTTGTTGTATTTTACAAACCAGCCAGTGATCTTGGCCCCCCACCCAGGCCAGGCAGGACCCCACCTGCGCACCTCTGAGCCTGCCATATCCTCCACAAGTTGACAATGGTATTTAGGATGTAAGTGACACCCAGGACATCCATGAGAACTTCCAGCACACCAACATGTGAATATCACAAAAGCAATGCAATTGTTAAAGGATGCTTTAAAATGTTGGTCCATCTGGAAATGGAATCAAAGAAAGCATTTCTTTACATAAATGGTATCAGTCAGTACCTAGGACGCTAATAAGTCAGGTCAAACATAGTGAATGCCAGGTCAAACATAGTGAAATTAAATATTTTCCATAAAAGGCAGCTTTAGCTGGGTTGACAGAAAGTGCTCCACCTGCCCCTTTACCTCACAGTCCTACCTTTTTCAGTAATAGAATATGGATTATATTTTCACCTTTAAGAAAAAAAGCCCACAACTCTTATAGAATAATTTTCCTCTATTTCAAAAAATTCAAGAGTGGCTGATTAGGCGACCCCTCCCTAGTCACATGGTGACCCGTAGTAAGGGAGCTCTGAGCCAGTGCAGAGATGCGAGGAGCAGAACGGCACAGGAGGAAAACGGAAATGAGCAGAGGCACCAGGCGGAGGGGCCAGGGTCCTGCAAATGACTTTTGCTGGGTGGGTTGTCCCTCTGCCCGGGGCAGCCCTGCCACTCAGAAGTCAGGTGAGTGACCACACGTATCTACCTCCCTGTCCCACAGCGACAGAGCTGAGTTACAGTCAGATGGTGACAAAGCGGCATGCGGGCGGCTGTGCTGGGATTCCTAGAGAGAGCACTCATTCTCCCTAACAGAACCTTCCCGGGCTGGCATTCACTAGGCTCCTCAAGGAGCAAGCCAGCCTCCCTGACTTCCTGAAGTCCTTGGAGGTACAAGTCCTGCAGCTTCCACGGATTTGTGCTTGTTTCGTGCTTCCAAAAACAAATGCTCTTTTCACACTGCACATCTGAGTGTACACATAATTTTACACAAAGTGATCCTCAGAACCACACAGGGTCAGGAGACACGGTGGTATTGTTGTTGCTGTTGTTGTATTTTACAAACCAGCCAGTGATCTTGGCCCCCCACCCAGGCCAGGCAGGACCCCACCTGCGCACCTCTGAGCCTGCCATATCCTCCACAAGTTGACAATGGTATTTAGGATGTAAGTGACACCCAGGACATCCATGAGAACTTCCAGCACACCAACATGTGAATATCACAAAAGCAATGCAATTGTTAAAGGATGCTTTAAAATGTTGGTCCATCTGGAAATGGAATCAAAGAAAGCATTTCTTTACATAAATGGTATCAGTCAGTACCTAGGACGCTAATAAGTCAGGTCAAACATAGTGAATGCCAGGTCAAACATAGTGAAATTAAATATTTTCCATAAAAGGCAGCTTTAGCTGGGTTGACAGAAAGTGCTCCACCTGCCCCTTTACCTCACAGTCCTACCTTTTTCAGTAATAGAATATGGATTATATTTTCACCTTTAAGAAAAAAAGCCCACAACTCTTATAGAATAATTTTCCTCTATTTCAAAAAATTCAAGAGTGGCTGATTAGGCGACCCCTCCCTAGTCACATGGTGACCCGTAGTAAGGGCTGACACAGTTGGTGCAATGTTGTATTAAAACCCTTATAAATTGTATTTCTCACACTAGTCTTGCTGAAGACACAGACAATAAAGCTTGTGTGCAGAAAGGATGCAGTTTCTCTATCTTGTGAATGTTGCAGAGACAACAAAAAATATTTCACATTTTGCTTGAGAGAGACTGGCTTTTCATTTTAGCGCGAGTGGTTCTGATTTATGACAGAGTCGTCCCGCCAGTGGCGAAGCAGGCAGGCTAACAGTTGTTTTGTTTAAGATATTCAGACACTGGCAGCCCTCTGGCCTCCCCTCTCATGAATTACAGGTCCTGCTCATAAATCTTTTGTGCCATTCTAATTGAAATGCAGGGGGGCAGGTGTCTCCTCTTTGTAACACAGAGTTCCCCCAACACAATCAATGGGCATAAGTGCTTTCTATTACCAAGTTCACTTCAAGCGCATTTAATTAGATTTATACAATTATGATCTGACACCTCTGGAGTAAAATGATTTAACCAGCCTCGTAACTACTTGTGGAGACTTCCCGGTGGCACAGTGGTAAATAAGCTACCTGCCAAGTAGGAGACATAGGTTCAATCCCCGGATCAGCAAGATCCCCTGGAGAAGGGAATGACTACCCACTCCAGTATTCTTGCCTGGAGAATACCATGGACAGAGAAGCCTGGCGAGCTACAGTTCATGGGGTCATGGAATCGGACGTGACTGAGCAATTTAACTACTGAACTTAACTACTGAACAACTTAACTACTTGTGCTCACAACCCAGCACAGCTTCCAGGCTGCCATTCAGTCTGTACTTGTTGGCTGGTGGTGGGCTCAGCTAGTCTTGGTTCTGGTGCCTCAGAAGTGAGGACCAACCTTCTTTGGCTTTGGTAAATCAGGGGCATGAAGTGGGGAAGCCCAGAGCACTGAGCTGACTTCACCACATTTCATGGCATCTGATTTCAGTGCAGCCCCGTAAGCAAACCCTTTCAGAATGGCTGGGTTGAGAGCCTGGAATTCTTAAGGGCAGACATTCTTGTAAATGAATGTTTCCACCTCAGAACTTAGCCGTATGGCTGGCATGGTTAGCTATGAGCGATTCAGAATAAGAGGAGGTGGGTGCATAGAGTTTTGAAGTGAATGTGTCATAGGCTCGCCTGAGAGTTACCACCACTTGAGAGGCACAGAGTGGAAACGAGCTGGTTCCTTCTCCTCCGAGGTTCCTGCCTGAGCCTAGACTCTCAAGACTCTCATGTTCTCAGTATCCTGGGATTAGACTCTGTTTTGCTTGAGAGAGACTGGCTTTTCATTTTAGCGCGAGTGGTTCTGATTTATGACAGAGTCGTCCCGCCAGTGGCGAAGCAGGCAGGCTAACAGTTGTTTTGTTTAAGATATTCAGACACTGGCAGCCCTCTGGCCTCCCCTCTCATGAATTACAGGTCCTGCTCATAAATCTTTTGTGCCATTCTAATTGAAATGCAGGGGGGCAGGTGTCTCCTCTTTGTAACACAGAGTTCCCCCAACACAATCAATGGGCATAAGTGCTTTCTATTACCAAGTTCACTTCAAGCGCATTTAATTAGATTTATACAATTATGATCTGACACCTCTGGAGTAAAATGATTTAACCAGCCTCGTAACTACTTGTGGAGACTTCCCGGTGGCACAGTGGTAAATAAGCTACCTGCCAAGTAGGAGACATAGGTTCAATCCCCGGATCAGCAAGATCCCCTGGAGAAGGGAATGACTACCCACTCCAGTATTCTTGCCTGGAGAATACCATGGACAGAGAAGCCTGGCGAGCTACAGTTCATGGGGTCATGGAATCGGACGTGACTGAGCAATTTAACTACTGAACTTAACTACTGAACAACTTAACTACTTGTGCTCACAACCCAGCACAGCTTCCAGGCTGCCATTCAGTCTGTACTTGTTGGCTGGTGGTGGGCTCAGCTAGTCTTGGTTCTGGTGCCTCAGAAGTGAGGACCAACCTTCTTTGGCTTTGGTAAATCAGGGGCATGAAGTGGGGAAGCCCAGAGCACTGAGCTGACTTCACCACATTTCATGGCATCTGATTTCAGTGCAGCCCCGTAAGCAAACCCTTTCAGAATGGCTGGGTTGAGAGCCTGGAATTCTTAAGGGCAGACATTCTTGTAAATGAATGTTTCCACCTCAGAACTTAGCCGTATGGCTGGCATGGTTAGCTATGAGCGATTCAGAATAAGAGGAGGTGGGTGCATAGAGTTTTGAAGTGAATGTGTCATAGGCTCGCCTGAGAGTTACCACCACTTGAGAGGCACAGAGTGGAAACGAGCTGGTTCCTTCTCCTCCGAGGTTCCTGCCTGAGCCTAGACTCTCAAGACTCTCATGTTCTCAGTATCCTGGGATTGCAAGATTTCTACTTATTCTTGCGAAGTTTCCAAAACCCTCATGAGATGACACATTTTTTTCCTGCCCCAGGCTCCTTGTCATTTTGTTACTGTAGTCAGACTTAACAAACATATGTTAGCAGAACATTTCCATAGCTAACTAGACCTGCATCAAATAACTAATGCTCTGCAGCTGAAATGCCATGCATGAAATCTAACTTCAACAAGAAAACAACATGGTATTGAAATAATCTCATCTACTTAGTGACACTAAGTGGTAAGTGTTCAGTATTTTCTTTGCAATTCTTTTATTTAGGTTCCCTAAAAAAATCTATTTTTAAAATTACATATCATAGCTAATTTTATAATTACACAGAATGGGTGTAAACCAACCCTTGGAAAGGATGAAAAAATGTATCTTTTCTCCCACCTCTCTTTTTTTCTCGTCTAGGGTCCCACAGCAATCTGGCCTTCTGACTTGGGGGTGTTTTATGAACTAAATTCACGGCAAGTTGCCTTAGGTCATTCTGTCCTCATTTGAACGAATAACATGCAGTCTTCAGAGGGGTCAGAAAGAGGAGGCCCATTCAGCTCCTGTTGGAGAGGAGACCACGGCCCTGCACTGAGCAGCTGTTAGGCGTTTGACAAGAACAAATGAGGAAAAATGGGTGGCAAATTGAGCGCCATCAGACCACACTGCTGGCAGCCTATTCATTCATTCATTCTAGAAATATTTATAAAGTTACAGACGTGAACAAAATGCCCTTGAGTGGCATTCATGTGGAGAGGAATAACATGCACAGCCAGTGCTTAGGGGCCATGAGGGACTGGAGCATCACTGACTCTGTGTGTCCCATTCTTCAACCTCTGTGCAAACTTAACTTTCTCATATTTACCAGGGAGCCATGGGGAGCTGTTCATCATCCACAATTCTAGCTAAAACCCCAAAACTGGAGGAACCCATGTCAAACACTTGGGAATGAAATAAAAGAGATGGAAAGATTACATAGGTGCAGCTGAGAGTTACCACCACTTGAGGCACAGAGTGGAAACGAGCTGGTTCCTTCTCCTCCGAGGTTCCTGCCTGAGCCTAGACTCTCAAGACTCTCATGTTCTCAGTATCCTGGGATTGCAAGATTTCTACTTATTCTTGCGAAGTTTCCAAAACCCTCATGAGATGACACATTTTTTTCCTGCCCCAGGCTCCTTGTCATTTTGTTACTGTAGTCAGACTTAACAAACATATGTTAGCAGAACATTTCCATAGCTAACTAGACCTGCATCAAATAACTAATGCTCTGCAGCTGAAATGCCATGCATGAAATCTAACTTCAACAAGAAAACAACATGGTATTGAAATAATCTCATCTACTTAGTGACACTAAGTGGTAAGTGTTCAGTATTTTCTTTGCAATTCTTTTATTTAGGTTCCCTAAAAAAATCTATTTTTAAAATTACATATCATAGCTAATTTTATAATTACACAGAATGGGTGTAAACCAACCCTTGGAAAGGATGAAAAACTGTATCTTTTCTCCCACCTCTCTCTCTTTTTTTCTCGTCTAGGGTCCCACAGCAATCTGGCCTTCTGACTTGGGGGTGTTTTATGAACTAAATTCACGGCAAGTTGCCTTAGGTCATTCTGTCCTCATTTGAACGAATAACATGCAGTCTTCAGAGGGGTCAGAAAGAGGAGGCCCATTCAGCTCCTGTTGGAGAGGAGACCACGGCCCTGCACTGAGCAGCTGTTAGGCGTTTGACAAGAACAAATGAGGAAAAATGGGTGGCAAATTGAGCGCCATCAGACCACACTGCTGGCAGCCTATTCATTCATTCATTCTAGAAATATTTATAAAGTTACAGACGTGAACAAAATGCCCTTGAGTGGCATTCATGTGGAGAGGAATAACATGCACAGCCAGTGCTTAGGGGCCATGAGGGACTGGAGCATCACTGACTCTGTGTGTCCCATTCTTCAACCTCTGTGCAAACTTAACTTTCTCATATTTACCAGGGAGCCATGGGGAGCTGTTCATCATCCACAATTCTAGCTAAAACCCCAAAACTGGAGGAACCCATGTCAAACACTTGGGAATGAAATAAAAGAGATGGAAAGATTACATAGAGGAGAACATAAATGGCCCGGAAAATAAAGGACTGAAAACACATTTGAAATGACAGAATCTGAGTCCTTGAAAGAGCTTACCTCCCCAGAGCACGTCAGGCCCCAAAGCCGTGGCAAGTCTGCCAGCTGGGAGGTGCAGCCTGAGGCACCCTCTCCCCAGAGCATGCAGCATGAGGTCTGTCACCATCTGGGGGCTACCACAGACTGGCAACATCCTCCCTTGCACAGAGCAGCACCCAGAGTGATGCCCTCAGACAGTGAAGGGCCGGACCCAGCCCAGTGACCCACCAATACCTCATCAGGGCATGGGATGGGCATCTCCTTCACACTGTTCCCTGGGCCTTCACCGGGCACAGGGACAGGTCCCAGAGCACCTAGGATGAGGCTGGACCTCGAGAAGGGGCCGCCTGCCCCTGCTGCCGGCTGAGGATTGGTGGACACCGCTAGCTGGGGAAGGAGAGGGTGTACATACTGTGTGTACAACACATAGCTAGCAGGAGTTGCTTATAACACAGGGAGCCCAGCCCGGCCGCCCTGTGATGCTGCGGTGGCCTAGCAGGGTGGGATGCTGGGGGAGGGAGGCTCAAGAGAGAGGAGGTATGTGTATAATTATGACTAGACCATGCTAATGCATGGCAGAGGGCACCACAACCCTGTAAAGCAATTACCCTCCAATTAAAAAAAAATATGGACCTTTGGTCTGGGCTGTCACTTCACAGCTGACCACAGCTCTGAAGGACAGAGGTAAGGGCCTCATAGCTCACACATGACCATTTCACCCCATCCCCGCTTTTTGAGCTTTAATAAATACTTTTAGAAATGCATTTGTAGTTTGCAGGAGGAATAAGCATTTAGATCAGAGGTAGCCTGGGCTTCCTCCTCCCGCTGTACCAACATCTTCACTGACATCTCTAGTCAAGGCACCTTGCAAGCAGGAAGGACCCCTCCCAGCCGCTGCAGAGGCAGGCCGCTGCGGTCCACTAACACGGGGCCTGCAGGCGTGACTCAGGCTCGGGTTCCCTGCAGCCCCAGGGGAGCATTCACGCTTCCCCGGAGGAGGGTGAAGACAAAAGCGTCTCAAATTTGTCACAGGGACTCCAAGATGCAACGCAGGCTAGTGCTCAGCACAGAGTCCCAGGCGGGCACGTGACTGGTCCCCTGACACTGAGGTGCAGCAGCACCATTTATAATTACATGATGCTCGTCCAGGTGTTAAGTGAAGATAGCCCAAACTGTACACAAAAACAGACATAATGAACAAAGGACACAAGTACGGTAAGGCCGTTTTGTGAGGGATTTGGAAAAAATACATATTCCCAACATTTTAAAAACATCATGATACACACACACACATATAAAAATATGTACGTGTATCATTTACCCATATGTATGCACACATGAGGGCCTTCCCTTGTGGCTCAGATGGTAAAGAATCTGCCTATAATGTGGGAGACCCATGCTTGATTCCTGGGTCAGAAAGATCCTGGAGAAGGGAATGGCAGTCCACTCCAGTACTCTTGCCTGGACAAGTCTATGGACAAAGGAGCCTGGAGGGCTACAGTCCAGGGGGTCACAAACAGCCAAGGACACAACTGAGGAGACTAACACTTTTTACTTTTCATGCACTTGTGCATATGTGTTACATATGATTATATGTATAAATACGTGATACACTGATGAGTGCAGACATAACATATGTATAAATAGATAATTTCTGTGCAATACTTGTTGCCCTATGATTGGGCTATTTACAGGTGTTATTAAGATGTTCCATGAGGCAATTCGCTCCTTCAGGAAAAATATATATACCTTGCATTTAATCACTTAAAGTCCTCGTGGTGTCCAGGGCAGAGCCTTAATACCTTATTAATGACAAGTTTGCTTCTCCGATAGATTTAATTGAAGGAGAAATAAAAGCCCCTATGCCTTGAGATTTTATCTGATGTTGGTAGGCGATCTTGGTGGTTCTATTTTCTCCTGAGAGCAGAGTGTGGTGCACATCAGTGCATCACTGGACTGACTAGCCGACCCGGGACAGCCGTCCCAGCAGCCCTCCCTAGTTTATCACGGTATGAGCATGAATCCTGTTGTCAATGGTCAAATCCAGCCACAGCAAATGATTAAAATGGAAAGAGGAAGCCTCGAACATCTGTCTTGAGATTTGTATGACTGGGGGGCATGTGCTAACTGAAACAGTTATTTATGACCATCTTCATTCTAGTAAACCCAAGGGCCGTGTGAACTCAGCTTATTTACCACTTACAGTTACTAGTTATCAAAGCTGAAGTGTTTCTTCTCTCTTGAGGTTCTGTGTACTGATCTACATATTATTCAGTTGCTAAAGAAATCTATAAAACTGTGTCATACCAACATAAGAACTGGTCTTGGGGAAATACACATCTCAGAATTTAATAGTAACCAAACTTTTTGACGAAGATAAAAAGTTTTATGCTTACTCTGCTCAATTTCTTCGATTTAAACAATATGATAAAAATACCTTCCCCTCAAAAAATTAAATAGATTTTCCAGCCTTTGAACACCAAGGAATTTTAATGAAGTCTAATAAACAATGGGGAAAATATTTGTAAGTCTGAGATGGTATTTAGAAAATTTAAGGTGGATTTCTCATTTTATTATAAATGCTATATGTATCACCCTGTCTTACTGAACAAATAGCAGTCAGTATCCAAAAAAAGCTTTAAAATTCAAATTGGCTTTTTCCCATTTAACAATCATATAATGATTATATGTTCAGTTTCCCATTTAACTGAACATATAGCTTTCTTAGGCTGGGAACTGCATGTGTATATAAGAAGCAGTTTGACTATTTGATTTTTTCATTACAACTTTAAAGCTACTGTATATACAGATGTGCATTTAAAACAGAAAAATGTCAAATATATGCATAAAGTATATGCATAAGCCACCTCATGTGCCATAACATCTTGCTTTATGTGAGCACAAAGCAGTTCTCTTAATTGATGTAGCATGTGCCTTTGAACTGCTGAAGACCTCTCATTCCTGATTTTCCCAGAAAATTTTAGGCATAAATATACATTGTCTTTGAAATCACTTGGTTCCGCTCCAGTCCGCCAACAAAAGGTGACTCCCTACATACCATCGACTATTGAATACTTTTCAGAATGAATTACATGCTAGATTAAAGTGGCACCTTACCTTTTTGTCTCTGGCCTCAGTTTTATAACATAGGAGACTTAAAAATCATAAGAGAAATTAATTCTGAGAGGCAGAACAGCCCAGAGGTTAGGAACGGGGTCACTCCTTGGGTTTCCTGGAACTGAACCCCAACTCAGCTACTTTGTGGGTTTGGTCAACGTAACCACCTCTTCCTGGTTCACATCTAGATAATGGGATAACAAAACTGCCTTCCTCAGAAGAATTAAAGGGTCAATTTAGGTAAAGCTTTGGAAATCCAGCTTGGAAGAGATGGGGGTCCAAGAGTAGTCTTACATGAGCTATCATCCATATGGTGAGCGCCTCTCAATACCAAAATAGGTATCAGTCCCATACACAAGCCGAGGCAGGCTGCCAGGTGGCTGCCGGTTCAGTCCCTTCAGTCAGGCCCGACTCGTTGTGACCCCATGGACTGTAGCCCGCCAGGCTCCTCTGAGCAGGGGATTTCCTAGGCAAGAATACTGGAGTGGGTTGCCATTTCCTCCTCCAGGGGATCTTCTTGACCCAGGAATGGAACCTATGTTTCCTGCTTGGCCAAGCTGGGTCAGAATCCCAGGTGGACTCTCCATACTATCTGCCTTTTGGAGAAATGAGTGGAAAATAATTGAGTTTGTGAGTTTTATCTTAATCACCATGAGAACTCCTGGAAGGATTTAAGCAGTGGAGGGACGTGGAGCTATATGTGGTTACCCATGAGCCGACTGCTGTGTGGGAGGAGAGTGCTGCAGAGACAAACGGGCTGGGTCCGTGGGTGTGCGTGGCGGTGACTCAGCGTGTGTGGAAGTGGTCCAGAGTGGGCAGACGTGCCTCTCGGGTGGAGGTGATGGGACATGATGGAGTGAATACGGGGCAGGAGGAGGAGAGGCCTTGAGGAGGGGATGGGAGAGTGATCCACGCTGAAGTTCTAAGCTTGCTTCTCAGCAGGGGCAGCCCAGAGTACCCTGAAGGCATCCCGATCTTTGGGAATTTCTCAGAACTGCGGGCACTCTCATATCTCCTCTCCTATACTCACCCCTACTTATGATGACATCTACTCAATACTTAATCTTTCTGGGCTTGTGGAATGCAGAGCCTGAGCTCATACCACAGAACAGTACACTCTCATCCTGGGAAGACCTGGGAAGGTCATGAGCCCTGTGCTTCTAGGACACCCAAAGCTTTGCTACTAAACCAAAGGGTCACCCCACCACCAGTGGCAGCAGGGGGCTCCCCACAGGCCACTGTGACCACAGCTCCTCCAGATGTTCTCATGGTGTGACCAATCAAATGAATGTGGTTCCAAGTTTGAGTTTTGGATATTTCAGTTATTTATTTTGTATTAAGTCAGTAAGAGGAGAAAACATTGCTTTCTCCAGAGGACTGTGAGTATTGCTGAATGGTCAACATAGACAAATGATCAGTCCCATACACAAGCCGAGGCAGGCTGCCAGGTGGCTGCCGGTTCAGTCCCTTCAGTCAGGCCCGACTCGTTGTGACCCCATGGACTGTAGCCCGCCAGGCTCCTCTGAGCAGGGGATTTCCTAGGCAAGAATACTGGAGTGGGTTGCCATTTCCTCCTCCAGGGGATCTTCTTGACCCAGGAATGGAACCTATGTTTCCTGCTTGGCCAAGCTGGGTCAGAATCCCAGGTGGACTCTCCATACTATCTGCCTTTTGGAGAAATGAGTGGAAAATAATTGAGTTTGTGAGTTTTATCTTAATCACCATGAGAACTCCTGGAAGGATTTAAGCAGTGGAGGGACGTGGAGCTATATGTGGTTACCCATGAGCCGACTGCTGTGTGGGAGGAGAGTGCTGCAGAGACAAACGGGCTGGGTCCGTGGGTGTGCGTGGCGGTGACTCAGCGTGTGTGGAAGTGGTCCAGAGTGGGCAGACGTGCCTCTCGGGTGGAGGTGATGGGACATGATGGAGTGAATACGGGCAGGAGGAGGAGAGGCCTTGAGGAGGGGATGGGAGAGTGATCCACGCTGAAGTTCTAAGCTTGCTTCTCAGCAGGGGCAGCCCAGAGTACCCTGAAGGCATCCCGATCTTTGGGAATTTCTCAGAACTGCGGGCACTCTCATATCTCCTCTCCTATACTCACCCCTACTTATGATGACATCTACTCAATACTTAATCTTTCTGGGCTTGTGGAATGCAGAGCCTGAGCTCATACCACAGAACAGTACACTCTCATCCTGGGAAGACCTGGGAAGGTCATGAGCCCTGTGCTTCTAGGACACCCAAAGCTTTGCTACTAAACCAAAGGGTCACCCCACCACCAGTGGCAGCAGGGGGCTCCCCACAGGCCACTGTGACCACAGCTCCTCCAGATGTTCTCATGGTGTGACCAATCAAATGAATGTGGTTCCAAGTTTGAGTTTTGGATATTTCAGTTATTTATTTTGTATTAAGTCAGTAAGAGGAGAAAACATTGCTTTCTCCAGAGGACTGTGAGTATTGCTGAATGGTCAACATAGACAAATGATCAGAGTTACTGCTCAAAACACTGGTGCTGATCATCACTATCATCCCAGCAGACCTAGCTCAGTCCCCACGGGAGCACATCTCCATTAAGACCAACCAGGCACTCACAGTACCTCCTCTACATCTGTCTGTCTGTTGTCTTCCTCTCAGAGCTTGGACCAGGCCATCTGTCCAAGGTCCAGTGTGGACAGTCAGGCAGAGGTCCTGGCAGACTAGAAGTGAGCTGGGGCACCTGCAGCTCTCCTGCTGAGAGTGACTCCCAGGCTCCTTGGGCCTGGAGGGGAGACCTTACCCACTTTTGCTGTGGAATTCAAGGCATGCTGTGTCTGCTTCCCTCTCTTTGAACCACTGTCTTTCTCCATCTCCAACCCAGGATGCAAAAAGCTATGCTGTGCTTCTTTTTCTCATAATTTTCACATAGTTAGTACTCACGTTGAATATTCAGGAAGTTAACCTATCTACTGGCAGATATAAACTACTTGTTTTGGAATTCTGGAGACCAAGGTGCAACTGTACACTGTTTAACCCTATAAAGAGTGGCTTTTACATAAATATGGCTCATACAGGTATTGAAAAAAAGTCTCCTGAAAGGCATTCTGTCCTGCACAGTCTGTAGTAACAGACTGAAGAAGGCGCGTGCTCATGTCTCCATCCTGAGAAGGAACAGTCGCAAGTGAGAGACTCCCTTCCATTAAACTCAGGATAAAGCTTTCCTGGGTAAAATAAATGCCACCAAGACTCTGTGACTGCAATCCCCAGTGAATTGTATTATCTTCATGTAGAATGCTCTCCCCATAGCTTTAAAGAGAACACAGGTGCCCATGTCCACCTAGACACTTTCACTAAAATAAAATATATATCTAAAGATATTCACAACTCCAAACATGATTGATTTTGTAGGAAACCAAATTTTTTTCTTTTAAGTAAGTTTCCCAATAAAAGCAGAAATGAGAAGACAGCATGGCATTGACCCAAGAATAGACATAGACACAGAGATCAATGGAGCAGAACAGAAAGCTCAAACACACATCAACATAGAGCCCAAACACACTCACATAAACAGCCCCAAACAAACTCGCATCAACTGTCAGTTTGACAACCGATCAAAAGACAATACCAGTGGAGAAAAGAGAGTTTTTCAACAAATGGGGCTGAAGCAAGTAGAGATCCACAAGCAAAAATTAAAGGATGCACCCTCCAGAAAAATTTGTTTAGCTTAAAGGAAATGAGCCCTCAGGCCATGAAAAGACAGGAGAAACATTAAAGGCACATTACTAAGTGAACAAAGCCAATCTGAAAAGGCTATTGTTTGATTCCAACTCTATGATGTTCTAGAAAAGACAAAACTATGGAGACAGTAAACAGATCAGTGGTTTCCAGGGTCTGAGGGGTGAGCGCTGCCTTGGTGGGGCCCTATTGACTCTCAGAAAAGGTAGTAATTATTTGTAAAAGAGAAAAAAGTAGATTAAAATGACAGAATGGAGAAAGAAAAACTTTGGAGGGAAGTTGATTATTTCTTGTAAAACATTTGTATGTTTGTACCTAAAAAAGTTCAAACAATTTTAACATGACCCAAATTCGATCCACAAAAAAGCTGATAAATTAATTTTTATAATTGATGATCATGGGATATCTTAGGAGCAAACATATAGTATAAGTAGGAATAAAGCATAGTTTTCACTTTTTAGAAAGCAGTTAGATTATTCACAATTTGAGGCGAGCTTTGCATAGCTGCAATGAAAAGTTTGGTATATGCTTGGTGTACACTTGAGGGGTGGGGCATCCACAGTGTGTGTGTATGTGCATGTGTGAATTTTCTCCTCTTTGGCTTTATGTTATAGAGTTGTTATTTTTTAAGACTACGGTTTTAGAATGAACCCCAAATATATTTTTAGAGAATATTAGGCACCACAAATAGCTTTCCAGAAAACTCACCCCACTTCACAGATCAGCAACATATTTACTGGGCATCAGTGTGTTACATAGACAGGTGAGGTACAACTAGACCTGGGCACTGCCTTACCCTCAAGGAACTCATAGTGGGATGGGAGATGCAGAGCGAGCTCATGTTGAATTATATTTTAGTATTTTGTGTGGCATGCTTGATGCCCAAACACACTCACATAAACAGCCCCAAACAAACTCGCATCAACTGTCAGTTTGACAACCGATCAAAAGACAATACCAGTGGAGAAAAGAGAGTTTTTCAACAAATGGGGCTGAAGCAAGTAGAGATCCACAAGCAAAAATTAAAGGATGCACCCTCCAGAAAAATTTGTTTAGCTTAAAGGAAATGAGCCCTCAGGCCATGAAAAGACAGGAGAAACATTAAAGGCACATTACTAAGTGAACAAAGCCAATCTGAAAAGGCTATTGTTTGATTCCAACTCTATGATGTTCTAGAAAAGACAAAACTATGGAGACAGTAAACAGATCAGTGGTTTCCAGGGTCTGAGGGGTGAGCGCTGCCTTGGTGGGGCCCTATTGACTCTCAGAAAAGGTAGTAATTATTTGTAAAAGAGAAAAAAGTAGATTAAAATGACAGAATGGAGAAAGAAAAACTTTGGAGGGAAGTTGATTATTTCTTGTAAAACATTTGTATGTTTGTACCTAAAAAAGTTCAAACAATTTTAACATGACCCAAATTCGATCCACAAAAAAGCTGATAAATTAATTTTTATAATTGATGATCATGGGATATCTTAGGAGCAAACATATAGTATAAGTAGGAATAAAGCATAGTTTTCACTTTTTAGAAAGCAGTTAGATTATTCACAATTTGAGGCGAGCTTTGCATAGCTGCAATGAAAAGTTTGGTATATGCTTGGTGTACACTTGAGGGGTGGGGCATCCACAGTGTGTGTGTATGTGCATGTGTGAATTTTCTCCTCTTTGGCTTTATGTTATAGAGTTGTTATTTTTTAAGACTACGGTTTTAGAATGAACCCCAAATATATTTTTAGAGAATATTAGGCACCACAAATAGCTTTCCAGAAAACTCACCCCACTTCACAGATCAGCAACATATTTACTGGGCATCAGTGTGTTACATAGACAGGTGAGGTACAACTAGACCTGGGCACTGCCTTACCCTCAAGGAACTCATAGTGGGATGGGAGATGCAGAGCGAGCTCATGTTGAATTATATTTTAGTATTTTGTGTGGCATGCTTGATGTCCAAAACCCTCTTAACAACATCTCTCCAAACTGTAAATGGCAGCACTGCCAGGATGCGCTGTGTACATTTCATGGTCTAGGTGCTGATGGAATCAATGTGATTCCATACAACCCATCTTCATGACTGCAGAGCTTATGTTAATGGTTAGAGTGGCCAATACAGAATCAACTGGTGTTAACACAACCATATACCAGAGGTGAGCCCTCCCATGCTGCCGGAGAGGATCTCACCCTGTGGAGCCCAGAGTTCTCACCCATGTATCCACTCCTCCTTAAATCTGCAAAGGCAGGCAGAGTGGTAAACACTTACATTTGCATGTGGGGGGCTTCCCTCTGTTGCTCCACATTCCGTCCTCCTGACACACTGCGGTAGCCTGCTGACTGGTGTCCAGCTTGAAGCCCTCGTTACATTCATAGGTCACTTTACTGTCCAAGGTGAACTCATTCCCTGTGAACGAACCATTTCCTGGGGACTCTGGGATTCCACAGGACACAGCTGAAAAGAAATGACAAGCTCAGGGTTATTCTGACAAGAGGTGATGAAATGTTCTTCTTTTCTTTTTCTATTTTTCATCTCAAAGATACATAAAAAACTGTCGGATAGTTGCATTCATCACATGTGGCATAAGTCTACACATTGATGAAGTTGTATGGGTCTTAAAGGTTGATGAGAAATAATGAAAAACAGGTCAAAATACAGTGTCTTTAAATTTATTATTCCAGAAGATACTGATGGCTCTCATACAGCTTTATCACGTTGGTGATATTCCATGTGCATGTGTGAATTTTCTCCTCTTTGGCTTTATGTTATAGAGTTGTTATTTTTTAAGACTACGGTTTTAGAATGAACCCCAAATATATTTTTAGAGAATATTAGGCACCACAAATAGCTTTCCAGAAAACTCACCCCACTTCACAGATCAGCAACATATTTACTGGGCATCAGTGTGTTACATAGACAGGTGAGGTACAACTAGACCTGGGCACTGCCTTACCCTCAAGGAACTCATAGTGGGATGGGAGATGCAGAGCGAGCTCATGTTGAATTATATTTTAGTATTTTGTGTGGCATGCTTGATGTCCAAAACCCTCTTAACAACATCTCTCCAAACTGTAAATGGCAGCACTGCCAGGATGCGCTGTGTACATTTCATGGTCTAGGTGCTGATGGAATCAATGTGATTCCATACAACCCATCTTCATGACTGCAGAGCTTATGTTAATGGTTAGAGTGGCCAATACAGAATCAACTGGTGTTAACACAACCATATACCAGAGGTGAGCCCTCCCATGCTGCCGGAGAGGATCTCACCCTGTGGAGCCCAGAGTTCTCACCCATGTATCCACTCCTCCTTAAATCTGCAAAGGCAGGCAGAGTGGTAAACACTTACATTTGCATGTGGGGGGCTTCCCTCTGTTGCTCCACATTCCGTCCTCCTGACACACTGCGGTAGCCTGCTGACTGGTGTCCAGCTTGAAGCCCTCGTTACATTCATAGGTCACTTTACTGTCCAAGGTGAACTCATTCCCTGTGAACGAACCATTTCCTGGGGACTCTGGGATTCCACAGGACACAGCTGAAAAGAAATGACAAGCTCAGGGTTATTCTGACAAGAGGTGATGAAATGTTCTTCTTTTCTTTTTCTATTTTTCATCTCAAAGATACATAAAAAACTGTCGGATAGTTGCATTCATCACATGTGGCATAAGTCTACACATTGATGAAGTTGTATGGGTCTTAAAGGTTGATGAGAAATAATGAAAAACAGGTCAAAATACAGTGTCTTTAAATTTATTATTCCAGAAGATACTGATGGCTCTCATACAGCTTTATCACGTTGGTGATATCAGATGGCCATAGTGAACAGAACAGTGTAGTGCACTATATTTCATTTGATATGGAAAATAAAGCATAAAATAGTATCTTTACCATCACAAATTTATCACCATACTGACTCCTTGGGTGTGAGATTTCATAGGAATCAGAGTAAAGAATTGCCCACCTCAGGACTCAGAAACCTACCCCAGCTTAAGTTCCACATCTCATTCACTAAAAATTCATTTTGCTTAAAGCACAGGAAATTCTGTTCTGAGACAAATATGACCTTAGCTAAGAGCATCAATGCATCCATTGTTGTAATGTGTCTATCAACTATCAATCAGAAAGCAGGGGCTACAGAAGTAAGGAATTAAGGGGAGATACCTAGAAGAGAAGGCTGATCCTACAAGATGTACACGCAGGTCAGCTTTTTATGTGAAAGGTCGGGCAAGAAAGTAGTACCAATGAAGAGAAATTCTTAACAACTATTAAGATGAACAAAGAAGTCAACATAAGTACTTCTTTCCTTAATTTACCAATTCTGACCCAGACTTATTTACTATGAAATGAAACATACAAAAAACTCTCAAGTTAAATAAGTTACAATAAACAATCTAGGGGCTTCTCAGGTGGAACTGTTGTTGTTTAGCCACTCAGTCCTGTCTGACTCTCTGTGACCCCATGAACTGCAGCATGCCAGACCTTTCCTGTCCTTCACCATCTCCCTGAGTCTGCTCAAAATCATGTCCATTGCCCCGTCATCCTCTGTTGTCCCCTTCTCCACTGGGAACCTCTACTTAGGTCACTTTACTGTCCAAGGTGAACTCATTCCTGTGAACGAACCATTTCCTGGGGACTCTGGGATTCCACAGGACACAGCAGAGAAGAAATGACAAGCTCAGGGTTATTCTGACAAGAGGTGATGAAATGTTCTTCTTTTCTTTTTCTATTTTTCATCTCAAAGATACATAAAAAACTGTCGGATAGTTGCATTCATCACATGTGGCATAAGTCTACACATTGATGAAGTTGTATGGGTCTTAAAGGTTGATGAGAAATAATGAAAAACAGGTCAAAATACAGTGTCTTTAAATTTATTATTCCAGAAGATACTGATGGCTCTCATACAGCTTTATCACGTTGGTGATATCAGATGGCCATAGTGAACAGAACAGTGTAGTGCACTATATTTCATTTGATATGGAAAATAAAGCATAAAATAGTATCTTTACCATCACAAATTTATCACCATACTGACTCCTTGGGTGTGAGATTTCATAGGAATCAGAGTAAAGAATTGCCCACCTCAGGACTCAGAAACCTACCCCAGCTTAAGTTCCACATCTCATTCACTAAAAATTCATTTTGCTTAAAGCACAGGAAATTCTGTTCTGAGACAAATATGACCTTAGCTAAGAGCATCAATGCATCCATTGTTGTAATGTGTCTATCAACTATCAATCAGAAAGCAGGGGCTACAGAAGTAAGGAATTAAGGGGAGATACCTAGAAGAGAAGGCTGATCCTACAAGATGTACACGCAGGTCAGCTTTTTATGTGAAAGGTCGGGCAAGAAAGTAGTACCAATGAAGAGAAATTCTTAACAACTATTAAGATGAACAAAGAAGTCAACATAAGTACTTCTTTCCTTAATTTACCAATTCTGACCCAGACTTATTTACTATGAAATGAAACATACAAAAAACTCTCAAGTTAAATAAGTTACAATAAACAATCTAGGGGCTTCTCAGGTGGAACTGTTGTTGTTTAGCCACTCAGTCCTGTCTGACTCTCTGTGACCCCATGAACTGCAGCATGCCAGACCTTTCCTGTCCTTCACCATCTCCCTGAGTCTGCTCAAAATCATGTCCATTGAGTCAGTGATGCCATCAAAACATGTCATCCTCTGTTGTCCCCTTCTCCACCTGCCTTCGCCCTTTCCTAGCATCAGGGTCTTTGCCAATGATTCAGCTCTTTGCATCAGGTGTCCATAGTACTGGAGCTTCAGCATCAGTCCTTCTAATGAATATTCAGTGTTGATTTCCTTTAGAATTGACTGGAGTGACCTCCTTATTGTCCAAGGGACACTCAAGAGTCTTCTCCAGCACCGCAGTTCAAAAGCATCAATTCTTGGGGGGCTCAGCCTTCTTTATGCTCAAACTCTCACATCTGTACATGACTACTGGAAAAATCATAGCTTTGACTATACAGACCTTTGTGGTGCTAGAGGTAAAGAAGCCACCTGCCAATGTGGGAGAAGCAAGAGATGCATTGGGGAGATCTCCCTTGGTTGGGGAGATGCCCTGGAGGAAGAAATGGCAACCACTCCAGTACGCTTGCCTGGAGAATCCCAGGGACAGAGGAGCCTGGCAGGCTACAGTCCATGGGACCACAAAGAGTTGTCTATTACTGAGCAACTGAGCACAAGGAACCCAGAGTAATGCAAAGTGATGAGACAGGAATCCCCAACAATATACACTCAACTCAGGTGCACTTGTCAAAGGAAATCTTTGTAATCATCAAATTAAGAATCTTCTTTTATTCAACATCTAAGATACCATGGGTTCAAAATCATCATGCATTTTAAGTTTAGATCATTTAAATATTCCACTGATCAATGAAACAGGGGCTACAGAAGTAAGGAATTAAGGGGAGATACCTAGAAGAGAAGGCTGATCCTACAAGATGTACACGCAGGTCAGCTTTTTATGTGAAAGGTCGGGCAAGAAAGTAGTACCAATGAAGAGAAATTCTTAACAACTATTAAGATGAACAAAGAAGTCAACATAAGTACTTCTTTCCTTAATTTACCAATTCTGACCCAGACTTATTTACTATGAAATGAAACATACAAAAAACTCTCAAGTTAAATAAGTTACAATAAACAATCTAGGGGCTTCTCAGGTGGAACTGTTGTTGTTTAGCCACTCAGTCCTGTCTGACTCTCTGTGACCCCATGAACTGCAGCATGCCAGACCTTTCCTGTCCTTCACCATCTCCCTGAGTCTGCTCAAAATCATGTCCATTGAGTCAGTGATGCCATCAAAACATGTCATCCTCTGTTGTCCCCTTCTCCACCTGCCTTCGCCCTTTCCTAGCATCAGGGTCTTTGCCAATGATTCAGCTCTTTGCATCAGGTGTCCATAGTACTGGAGCTTCAGCATCAGTCCTTCTAATGAATATTCAGTGTTGATTTCCTTTAGAATTGACTGGAGTGACCTCCTTATTGTCCAAGGGACACTCAAGAGTCTTCTCCAGCACCGCAGTTCAAAAGCATCAATTCTTGGGGGGCTCAGCCTTCTTTATGCTCAAACTCTCACATCTGTACATGACTACTGGAAAAATCATAGCTTTGACTATACAGACCTTTGTGGTGCTAGAGGTAAAGAAGCCACCTGCCAATGTGGGAGAAGCAAGAGATGCATTGGGGAGATCTCCCTTGGTTGGGGAGATGCCCTGGAGGAAGAAATGGCAACCACTCCAGTACGCTTGCCTGGAGAATCCCAGGGACAGAGGAGCCTGGCAGGCTACAGTCCATGGGACCACAAAGAGTTGTCTATTACTGAGCAACTGAGCACAAGGAACCCAGAGTAATGCAAAGTGATGAGACAGGAATCCCCAACAATATACACTCAACTCAGGTGCACTTGTCAAAGGAAATCTTTGTAATCATCAAATTAAGAATCTTCTTTTATTCAACATCTAAGATACCATGGGTTCAAAATCATCATGCATTTTAAGTTTAGATCATTTAAAATATTTCCCACATAGATTCCAATGAGAATACACACCTAGTAAGATAAAGCTGGAAGGATTGACTGAAAGAGTTTTTATAAACATATATTATTGTGAGTAAGGAAGAGAGTCAGAAATATAAAATAACTCCCCTGGGTCAGCACAGTGATTTTGTTTAAAACCTGGGGCTGGAGAACAGACCTGATTCCCAAGTGAGACCACTTTCTGTTCCATAGGTGCCCAAGTCACCTGTGGTTCAGTTTGCATTTTTTGTTTATTGTCTTTGTTCTTTTTTTCTATATCAAAATCTTCAATAAATGCAGTGAAAAATTATCAGGGAAGTTAAAGAAAATGTAGTTCTGATAAGAATCAAACTTTTGGAAAAATCCAAGCTCTAAGGTTCTCTTGTGATTAAATCTATGATCAGCTATTTCAACCATCCGAAATACATGTGTATGTGTGTATGAATGTTTAGGTACATATATGTGTGTGAGAGTGTATATGCATACATGTTTGTGCCTGCAAGGTCACTTCAGTTGTGTCCGACTATTTGCGACCCATGGACTGTAGCCCACCAGGCTCCTCTCTCCATGGGATTCTCCAGGCAAGAATACTGGAATGAGTTGCCATGTCTTCCTCCAATGGATCTTCTGGGCTTAAGAGACTGAACCCGCATCTCTTGTGTTTCCTGCACTGGCAGGCAGGTTTCTGACCACCAGTGCCACCATGTGTGTGTTTGAGTGTATATGTGTATTTATGTGAATATGTATGTGTGTATATGAAGCATCATAAAACTTCACAGATGGAAAACAAAACCAAAAACATAAGACATACATGGACATCATTTTGAACCAAGGATTGAAAATAAATTATAACCTTGTCTTTCTGAAGTCATTCCTTTGTTGAGGCAATCTACCAGTGGAAAATCTGCTAAGTATTTTGCACAATGTTCACCTTAATTTATTGAACACAGTACATGAATGCCCTTTACGATCCTGTTCTCAGAGTATTGCCAATAGCTTGCTTCCTTGCCATTTTGTCTGAGATTTCACTGTCATTTGTTCATTCTCACAAACGTTCATTTCCCTGGCACTCACTGAAGCATGCCCATTGGCTCACTTTCCTACAGTTCTCATTTGGGGAGGACACCCAACAGAATGACATTCCTCTGGCAGGTTAAATGGGGAAGACGACATCCCTTGAGCCCAAATAAAGTCCTATCTTGAAAGGATTCAGACCCAGGAGGCCAGAGTAAAAAAGCTTTGTAACTACTTCTGTTAAATCTGGAAGCTTATAGCACAAGTGAACCCTGATTTCCAGGACTTAACAAGATCCACTTCATGTTGTCTGATCAACAAATGGGAATCTCTTTTTGGCCTTGTGCTATAGGTTTTAGACCCTAGAGTGCCCTAACATCAGGCTGTTTGGCAGAGCTTAAAATAGAGGTTGGCATTCTATTGAAAATGGAACTCTTACACTTCTGATTCAATGAAGGATGGTACAATTCTCATAGCTGTGTAAATGCTGGCTTTTGGGATAAAGGCAGTTTTTTGCTAAAATCTAGTATGCATCCATCTGTTCATTCATTCCAGAAATTTTGCATGACATCTATAAGACAGATAGTCCTTAGATGTCATCTTAAACATCAATCGGCTAAAGGTGTGCAACTATCAAAATCCAGAGAATTTTCTTACTTTTGGTCTAGCTAAAGGGAGCAAAATATCTTGTTTTATGTTTGTTTTGTTTTTTATTGCACTAACATTGCATTATATTGCCAGCAACCCAGACCAACGATCGCATGCTCACATGAAATTTATCTTCTGTCTGAGAGTACAGGCTTTAAAGTCAGACATCTGAATCAGCTCTAGCCTCTGGCACTTGCCTGGTCCATAACCTGAGTTACTCAATGACTTGTCTCACTGCCCCCAGGTTAATACTACACACCCCAAAGGTAACTGCGACGGTGGCACAAAACCACCAGAGCTGTACTGAGCCATGCAGGCTCTCAGTAAACAACACTGTATTAATGTTATACACTTGTGTCCATAAACCAAGGGATAACTCCTTTAAACCTGTTTGTTTAAGAGAGCAAAGAGGAAACGAGAAGGAAGCTTGTTTACTCCTACTGCATATTTCACGAGAGAGCCGACATGTTGGTTACAAATACATGGAAGCGACCCTTCAGTTTCCAGTGTTGCAGGCTCTTTCACAGCAGAGGATCCACATGGCATTTGTTCTTTTCACCTTTAAGACCACACAAAGAGCAACTTTTCTTATCTCCTCAAGTTTAAAACACTCATCAGATTGTTTCCTACTTCTTTCAAATGGGGAAGACGACATCCCTTGAGCCCAAATAAATTCTTGAAAGCCCCCTTTGTAACTACTTCTGTTAAATCTGGAAGCTTATAGCACAAGTGAACCCTGATTTCCAGGACTTAACAAGATCCACTTCATGTTGTCTGATCAACAAATGGGAATCTCTTTGGCCTTGTGCTATAGGTTTTAGACCCTAGAGTGCCCTAACATCAGGCTGTTTGGCAGAGCTTAAAATAGAGGTTGGCATTCTATTGAAAATGGAACTCTTACACTTCTGATTCAATGAAGGATGGTACAATTCTCATAGCTGTGTAAATGCTGGCTTTTGGGATAAAGGCAGTTTTTTGCTAAAATCTAGTATGCATCCATCTGTTCATTCATTCCAGAAATTTTGCATGACATCTATAAGACAGATAGTCCTTAGATGTCATCTTAAACATCAATCGGCTAAAGGTGTGCAACTATCAAAATCCAGAGAATTTTCTTACTTTTGGTCTAGCTAAAGGGAGCAAAATATCTTGTTTTATGTTTGTTTTGTTTTTTATTGCACTAACATTGCATTATATTGCCAGCAACCCAGACCAACGATCGCATGCTCACATGAAATTTATCTTCTGTCTGAGAGTACAGGCTTTAAAGTCAGACATCTGAATCAGCTCTAGCCTCTGGCACTTGCCTGGTCCATAACCTGAGTTACTCAATGACTTGTCTCACTGCCCCCAGGTTAATACTACACACCCCAAAGGTAACTGCGACGGTGGCACAAAACCACCAGAGCTGTACTGAGCCATGCAGGCTCTCAGTAAACAACACTGTATTAATGTTATACACTTGTGTCCATAAACCAAGGGATAACTCCTTTAAACCTGTTTGTTTAAGAGAGCAAAGAGGAAACGAGAAGGAAGCTTGTTTACTCCTACTGCATATTTCACGAGAGAGCCGACATGTTGGTTACAAATACATGGAAGCGACCCTTCAGTTTCCAGTGTTGCAGGCTCTTTCACAGCAGAGGATCCACATGGCATTTGTTCTTTTCACCTTTAAGACCACACAAAGAGCAACTTTTCTTATCTCCTCAAGTTTAAAACACTCATCAGATTGTTTCCTACTTCTTTCAAATGCCTGTTCTCTATAACTTAGCTGACTCCTTTTTGGGGCCCCTCAGCTTCAATACCTCACTATTTGCTTTGTTTTTCTTTTTTGTTCATTCTTTCTTTTTCTTTTTTTGTTTCCCCTTCAAAAAGCTCAGTGATTCCTGGGCTTGCACTATTGCCTTGGACTTGTGACTCTCCTATCTTGATATCCACTCGATCCTACTGACTGTCTGAGGGCCTCCGCCCACATTCTAGGTGGCTGCTGTACTTCACGCAGCTGCAGGACAAAGTTATAGCCTCCGTAACCTGTTCTTCTGGTAAGCGGGTAGTGAGATCCTCCAATTCACCTCTTTCCCCCTGCTGCTCTCATTCTGTTGACTGACAATCACTAAATATTTAAAAATTAGTCCCACAGTGGCTGTCTTCTTCCCCTGGTCCATATCACCAATATCCTAGTTCACATGCCCATGGCTACAAACTGGTCTACCTTCCTGTTATCTGGACCCCACTGTAGGGTTAGCAAATCCAAAGGAAGGCCATCCATAAAAGAGAAGAGAAACAAAGACCAGAAGCAGGGTTTCCTGTGGTCTGGAGACTGTAGGAGGCATGGTAGGTAATAATGTCTGAAACAGGGCACCCAGGAGGGAATACGAGAGGTACCCCAATGATAACAAAAGCATCTGTTCATTCAATCATTCATTTACCTACTCTGCTGATCTCTGTCTTATAACTGGTATATTGAGACCATTTATTTATTGTAATTATGAATATGATAAGAGTTAAGTCTGCCATTTTAGTTTCTGTTTCCTTTTCCTGCTTGCCTATCAATCACTTAAACATTTCTTAAACTTCACTTTGGTTTACGCACAGATTTTTAGCATATCTCTTTGCATTGAATTTTAAAGTCATTGTTCTAGGTATGAATTATATGTACACAACTTCTCAAGACTACTATTGTTGATATTTTACCAGTTTGAGGGATGTGTAGAAAGTTTACTCTCTTTTACAGCCCTTTATCCTCCCCTATTGATAGTATCTTTTAATTATTTTTTTTTCTGTACACATTGAGAACTACATTAGACAATGTTATAATTTTTACTGCATGGTCAAACACTATTTAGAATGCTCAAAAGGAAAAGGAAAGTCCACTGTATTTAACCATATTTTTGCTCTTTTGTGTTCTTTTTTCCCTTTCTGATGGTCAAAGTTTATTACATTTTTGTTGGTGCTTAGAGAGTTTTCTTTAGCCTTGCTTCTAAAGGATGCCTGTTGGAACAAATTCTCTTAGTTTTTCAGCATTTGGTAATACCTGGATTTCTCCATCATTCCTGAAGGATATTTTTGCAAACAGTAGAATTCTGGGTTGATTATTCTTTCTTTTCAGTACTTTCAAGAATATTGCTTTACTTCTTTTTGACTCTGAGGTTTTTGATGGGAAATCTACTGCAATTTAGACCCTTTTTCCTATTGGTAATCCATTTTTTCTGTCTGGATACTTTCAAGATTTTTTTCTTTGCCTTTAATTTTCAGAAGTTTGCCTACAATGTGTCTTGGCATGCATTTCTTTGAGTTACTGTTAATGAGATTCACTTAACTTTTTTTTGTTAGTTCTATATATTTTGCAAAATTTGGTAAGTTTTCAGTCATTTTTTTCTCAATGTTTTTTCAGGCTCTCCCTCTTTCTCCTTCTGGGACTCTGATGACACAAACACAGAGTAAGAATTTTTAATATTTACTGCAACCTTCCATAATATACTTAGTCTTCTGATACTCAAGTCAAAGTACCAGATTACATGAATTGAACAAAGGGTCGTATAATCTATTAATGGCTTTTAAGGAATCAATTCAGTTCAGTTCAGTCGCTCAGTCATGTTCGACTCACTGTGACTCCATGAACTGTGGCACAGCAGGCTTTCCTGTCCAGCTCCTGGAGCTTGCTCAGACTCATATTTTATTTAAGGAATAAAACATTCTTAACGTTCATTCAAACTTTTTTGTGAAGATTTGTCACTCGTTATTTACAATGCTTCACTGATTAATACACACCACAGAACTAATTTGTTGAAAGACTAAAATACATCAACAAGTTAGAGTTAGGGTCTGTGAAAGAAAACAGTGTCATCAGAAACCTGGCAGATTTATTTCTCCCCAGAAATGTCTTCATGAGTTTACCTGTTAAGGTTCTACCTTAAAAGTTTTATTTGGAGTAAATAATTCAAATACTATCATTTAGGGCTTCCCTGGTGGTCCAGTGGGTAAGGACACCGTCTTGCAGTGCAAGGGGCACTGGTTTGATCCCTGGCCTGGGAAGATCCCATGTGCCATGGAGCGGCTGGACTGATGTGTTCAATTACCGAGCCGGAGCTCTGGAGCGCACGTGTCCAGAGCTGGTGCTCTGCGACAACAGAGGCCACCGCGATGGGAGGCCCACAGGGGCCAAAGAACAAAAGATGGATGAAAATAGATAAATGAAAGACCAATAGAAGTGGCCCCCACCCCCCACCCCCCAAAATACTATCATTTATCTGTTTCCTTTCCTACTAATTATTTTTCTCTATTTCTTTGTATTGTTCACTTAGGAAGGCTTTCTTATCTATCTCTGATATTCTCTGCATTTAGATGGCTATATCTTTCCTTTCTCCTTTGCTTTTACTTCTCTTCTTTTCTCAGCTATTTGTAAGGCCTCCTCAGACAACCATGTTGCCTTTTTGCATTTCTTTTTCTTATTTTCTTGGTTTTGATCACTACCTCCCATACAATGTTATGAACCTCTGTCCAAAGTTGTTCTGGCACTCTGTCTATAAGATCGAATCCCCTGAATCTATTTGTCACTTCCACTGCATAATCGTAAGAGATTTGATTTAGGTCAAACCTGAATGGTTTTCCCTACTTTCTTCAATTGTCTGAATTTTGCAATAAAGAGTTCATAATCTGGACCACCCACAGTCAGCTTCCAGTCTTATTTTTGTTTTAGCAAATATAGATCTTCTCTACCATTAGCTGCAAAGATTATGATCAATCTGATTTTGGTATTGACCATCTGATAATGTCCATGTGTAAAGTCATCTCTTGTGTTGTTGGAAGAGGCTGTTTGCTATGACCAGTGTGTTCTCTTGGCAAAACTCTGTTAGCCTTCACCCTGCTTCATTTTGTACTCCAAGGCCAAACTTGCCTGTTATTCCAGGTATATCTTGACTTCCTATTTTTGCACTCCCGTCCCCAGTGATGAAAAAGATGTCTTTTTTGGTGCTTCAGCTACCTGGCCCTTTATAGAAAAAGTTTCCTGATGCCTAATTTTGAGTACCATGAGATACAATAGAAACCATTTCCTACTTAGTAAATTATTGATATTAACTAGACATTTCTAAAATATCCGCTTAAAAGCATGTCAACAAGCACTTACTGAAGATACTCAATGATGCAAATATGTTTCTATAACATAATGTTCCTTTTTTTATGGGTGTCTGTTATTCATGTCATCCATTTCATTCAATCTTTCACACAAGACAGTTTGGGCATATTCTTACCCATGTTCACAAAAGAAGCTGAGCCTCAGTCCATCATGTTGCCTGTCCAGGGTCACGACACCAGAACATGCAGGGGATAGAAGAGAGCCTTGTCTGAAACTGGGGAATCTGACTGGAGGTCTCCAAGACCTAATCACTCAACTCAAATCCCAAAGGAAGACCAGGAGCAAATGGGATAAACCTTAGCTTATAATATGCTTAGTGCAGTTTGTCAAAATTTGACTTTATGAGCTATTGTTGTTGTTGCCCAATTGCTCAGTCATGTCTGACGCTTTGAGACTACAGCATACCAGGCCTTCCCTGTCCTTCACTGTCTTCCAGAGTTTCTGAGCTATAAACTCTGGGTGACAGTGTACTCATAATCTGGTATATTTGAATATAGCTGACATGACTATCATAACAATGACTATAGTCTGCATATGCATATTCATATATATATACATATTTTCATATATAACATGTGATGTGTTATGCTTTTAAAATGATTTTTTAACTATTATTTTAAAATTTCTAAAAACACTGCACTATGATCATGCCACATAGAAGCTTGGTCATTTCATAAAAGCAAATAAATGTGCATTTTAAAAATTGAGACAAAAGCCCTAATTTCCTACGCATTTTATGCCCACAGGTGAAAGCCTGTAAGATTTACAAAATAACTCACATTGTCTGCCAGGCCACCAGACATATCCTCTGAACTTTTGATAATATTGCTATTTTTTTAATTAAAAAAAATTTTTTTTTCTTCTGACAGATGCCCTTTAATAGCAGATATAAACAATGTTCACAGAGGGAACACTCACAGTGTGATGAAAACAACGTAGATTTTGGAATCTGAAAGACATGGGTTCAAGTCCCACCTCTGATGTTTAGTCACTGTAACTCTCGGGTAATGTCACCTTTGAGCACGAGCATGTACAAGGGTTAGATATGTGAAGACACATTCCAGCTCAGCCCTGGCTCACAACACATCTGTAGGAACCACCTCGTCCACCCACCCATTCACTCTAGACATTTCTAAAATATCCGCTTAAAAGAGAAAGATTACTCAATGATGCAAATATGTTTCTATAACATAATGTTCCTTTTTTTATGGGTGTCTGTTATTCATGTCATCCATTTCATTCAATCTTTCACACAAGACAGTTTGGGCATATTCTTACCCATGTTCACAAAAGAAGCTGAGCCTCAGTCCATCATGTTGCCTGTCCAGGGTCACGACACCAGAACATGCAGGGGATAGAAGAGAGCCTTGTCTGAAACTGGGGAATCTGACTGGAGGTCTCCAAGACCTAATCACTCAACTCAAATCCCAAAGGAAGACCAGGAGCAAATGGGATAAACCTTAGCTTATAATATGCTTAGTGCAGTTTGTCAAAATTTGACTTTATGAGCTATTGTTGTTGTTGCCCAATTGCTCAGTCATGTCTGACGCTTTGAGACTACAGCATACCAGGCCTTCCCTGTCCTTCACTGTCTTCCAGAGTTTCTGAGCTATAAACTCTGGGTGACAGTGTACTCATAATCTGGTATATTTGAATATAGCTGACATGACTATCATAACAATGACTATAGTCTGCATATGCATATTCATATATATATACATATTTTCATATATAACATGTGATGTGTTATGCTTTTAAAATGATTTTTTAACTATTATTTTAAAATTTCTAAAAACACTGCACTATGATCATGCCACATAGAAGCTTGGTCATTTCATAAAAGCAAATAAATGTGCATTTTAAAAATTGAGACAAAAGCCCTAATTTCCTACGCATTTTATGCCCACAGGTGAAAGCCTGTAAGATTTACAAAATAACTCACATTGTCTGCCAGGCCACCAGACATATCCTCTGAACTTTTGATAATATTGCTATTTTTTTAATTAAAAAAATTTTTTTTTTCTTCTGACAGATGCCCTTTAATAGCAGATATAAACAATGTTCACAGAGGGAACACTCACAGTGTGATGAAAACAACGTAGATTTTGGAATCTGAAAGACATGGGTTCAAGTCCCACCTCTGATGTTTAGTCACTGTAACTCTCGGGTAATGTCACCTTTGAGCACGAGCATGTACAAGGGTTAGATATGTGAAGACACATTCCAGCTCAGCCCTGGCTCACAACACATCTGTAGGAACCACCTCGTCCACCCACCCATCTCTCACTCTGTTCACAGTCTTTAAATTAGCAAATATTAGCACATAGCAGCTGAGCATAGGTGTCTCTATCTTTCCATCTTAAAGTTCGGACTGTAGAAACAGAAGCTCAACCATGTCACTTGGGAGAACGATCGCTGCCCTTACGCTTTGTTGTCCGTAAAGCACAACATCAAGTCCAAGCCAGAGCTCTGGCTCACAAGGGCTCTGAAAGTCACGCCTTTGTAATAAAGAGCTACTCCCCCGTGACACTGGGACCTGAAAAGCAAGCCCTGTGAGGCACCAGTTTAACTGCATCTTTGAGATAATACAGAAAATTTCAGTTCTAATTTAGCTTCCCTCCAAGATGAATAAGATGAGTGTACTGATAAGGGAAACAGCTGCCTGGTGGAGTTTCTTGCTGGAAGACAGGAAATGAAGCCTGAAGGGCACAAGATAGGCCCAGCTTTATCAAGGCGAATAAAAAACACTAACAGGGTTTCTGAGAGAAGTAATTTAAAAGGTCAAGGAAAAGGAGAAAAGCAAGTTGAAGTTCTCTGCAATGACACGACACATCTGGATGGCTGCATGTTCTTGCTCACAGGAAACGGGCAGCGTGGGTGCCTGTGTGCTGGCTCCTGCCCAAGACTATCCTATCTCAAAGATTCTGAGAGCTTTCCTGGTAGGCCAGTGGTTAAGAATCTTCCTTGCAATGCAGGGGACAGTGGTGTGAACCCTGGTCTAGAAGACCCCACATCCTGAGGGCAAACTATGCCTACATACTGAAACTACTGAAGCCCGTGAGCTCTAGAGCCTGTGCATCCGTCCGCAGCAAGAGAAGCCACCGCGGTGAGAAGCCAGAGCACTGAAACTCGGGAGTAGACCCTGCTCGCCACAATTACAGAGAGCCTGCAAACAGCAATGAAAACCTGGCAGTAGCCAAGATAAATAAATGAGTTAAACAAACAAACAAAACAAAAGAAACAGCAACAAACAACAAGATCCTGTTTTACATGGCAGGAACCTAGCAAACTTCTTGTACAATGTTAGCCCATCTTTTTTTCTCTCATAATTCTGTGCCCCTTAAGATGCCACCGGCAAAAAATCAATGCAGGTGAGAGAGTAAAGCAGATTCTCTTAGAAGACATATTATCTTCAATGGAAAAGGGGAGTCATTCTCAAATACCTGTCTTAGAAAGTCATTAACGGACACACTGCTTCCCATTCAAAGTACTGAGCAAATGCTGCCTGGACAGATGTCCTGCCGGGGATCCTTGGGCAACACCTTCAGAGTCATGAAACCAGCGTTGGGGCCCGAGGGCCTGACCACAACCCTCAGATTTATACCTTGCTCACTTACTAAAAGGCACATTTTTAGTAAACATTTCAAAGTATTATTTTGCACATTTTAAAAAATAAAAACCAACACCCTAGTGCAGGTAGGAAATGTGTAAGTTGTGTTTGTCCCTCTGTCAGAATAAACAGAATGATGTTCAAACCATTGAGAAAAACTATACCAACTCCAGAGGACAACAGAAATATCAAATAATATGTTGCAATATTAAACATATACTACATGTATATTAAGTGGATATTAAATAGGCTCCCAGTGCCACACAGGGATATCTGTCTACTTGTTTGTTTCTGGTTTTCAAGTCCATTGAGTCCAGGGGCTCAGCTTCTAGAGGCCAGGATTCAGGAACTCTTGCCAATCCTAGTCTCAGCCCTTTACCTGGTTTGGTCTGCTGTTTGGGTCATGGCTTATGTCCCAGGCATTCTGTCCCCTGTGCCAAGGACACATAGCCCATGGGGGGCTGCTCTCTGGAAAACAAAATGAAAAGAAGAAAAAAAAATCTTCCTTGCAATGCAGGGGACAGTGGTGTGAACCCTGGTCTAGAAGACCCCACATCCTGAGGGCAAACTATGCCTACATACTGAAACTACTGAAGCCCGTGAGCTCTAGAGCCTGTGCATCCGTCCGCAGCAAGAGAAGCCACCGCGGTGAGAAGCCAGAGCACTGAAACTCGGGAGTAGACCCTGCTCGCCACAATTACAGAGAGCCTGCAAACAGCAATGAAAACCTGGCAGTAGCCAAGATAAATAAATGAGTTAAACAAACAAACAAAACAAAAGAAACAGCAACAAACAACAAGATCCTGTTTTACATGGCAGGAACCTAGCAAACTTCTTGTACAATGTTAGCCCATCTTTTTTTCTCTCATAATTCTGTGCCCTTAAGATGCCACCGGCAAAAAATCAATGCAGGTGAGAGAGTAAAGCAGATTCTCTTAGAAGACATATTATCTTCAATGGAAAAGGGGAGTCATTCTCAAATACCTGTCTTAGAAAGTCATTAACGGACACACTGCTTCCCATTCAAAGTACTGAGCAAATGCTGCCTGGACAGATGTCCTGCCGGGGATCCTTGGGCAACACCTTCAGAGTCATGAAACCAGCGTTGGGGCCCGAGGGCCTGACCACAACCCTCAGATTTATACCTTGCTCACTTACTAAAAGGCACATTTTTAGTAAACATTTCAAAGTATTATTTTGCACATTTTAAAAAAAAATAAAAACCAACACCCTAGTGCAGGTAGGAAATGTGTAAGTTGTGTTTGTCCCTCTGTCAGAATAAACAGAATGATGTTCAAACCATTGAGAAAAACTATACCAACTCCAGAGGACAACAGAAATATCAAATAATATGTTGCAATATTAAACATATACTACATGTATATTAAGTGGATATTAAATAGGCTCCCAGTGCCACACAGGGATATCTGTCTACTTGTTTGTTTCTGGTTTTCAAGTCCATTGAGTCCAGGGGCTCAGCTTCTAGAGGCCAGGATTCAGGAACTCTTGCCAATCCTAGTCTCAGCCCTTTACCTGGTTTGGTCTGCTGTTTGGGTCATGGCTTATGTCCCAGGCATTCTGTCCCCTGTGCCAAGGACACATAGCCCATGGGGCTGCTCTCTGAGCAATAGATTCTATCTCTTAGGCAAAGCAAACAGAACACTTAAAATGAGAAGCATTTCTTCTTTTGAAAAGAAGAAACATTCTTCTTAAAACATTAAATCATCATTTCTTTTAAAACAAGCTTATCAGATCTTATGCTTATCTTTAAAGAAGATTAAAGAAGATATTAAAGAAGACTTCCAGGAGGTATAACATACATGATGCAGGTGAATGTTTGATTACCTTCTTGTGGTTAAAGACACATATAATAATTGTGATAAATATCTAGCATTGTTTCAGAGAGCAATACCAAAAGCCTAATATCTAATGAAAGCTGAGAAACAAGGAAATCCATATGAGGTTCCATTCATAAATTGTAATTAGCTTTCAAAGACATATATTTCATTATGCATATAAACTTTGATAAGTCAAAACTATGAAAATTTCATGACTTCAAAGCCTTCAATTAAAATTAAAATGCCTTATTTGAAAATCTGATTTTTATGCATATGACAGATAAAATGGAAAAAAGGGCATGAAATATTGAAATCAACTTTAACAAGTCCTAGATTTAAGTGACCAAAAGAAAATGAAATAGGCAGTGTGTGGCTCAAAGAATGAGTTTTTAATCTAAGAAAAGGGAAAATGAGCTTTAGTAATTGATTTTTTAAAATGCACACAAAGGTCAAGAAAAAATTTTTTTGAATCTAAGTTGGGTAACACAGCTTTTAATTTCAAAATGAAATATAAGCAAGTATTAGGATAACTATGCAGCATCTAGTGAGTGTTCAAAGCATCCTATAAATTCAGGCTATAAAGCTCAATCAAGTCTAGTGCAAATGTCAGAAGTGTTTGCATGGTCAGTAGGAAGTTTAATTTGTACTTTTATGAACCCACATTCAATTTTCCCTTACCTTTTATCCATTATGACAGCTCTGGTAAGTTTCAAAGTGTGATCAAAAATAAGAGCAAGTTTTATCTGAGTCCAGGGGCTCAGCTTCTAGAGGCCAGGATTCAGGAACTCTTGCCAATCCTAGTCTCAGCCCTTTACCTGGTTTGGTCTGCTGTTTGGGTCATGGCTTATGTCCCAGGCATTCTGTCCCCTGTGCCAAGGACACATAGCCCATGGGGCTGCTCTCTGAGCAATAGATTCTATCTCTTAGGCAAAGCAAACAGAACACTTAAAATGAGAAGCATTTCTTCTTTTGAAAAGAAGAAACATTCTTCTTAAAACATTAAATCATCATTTCTTTTAAAACAAGCTTATCAGATCTTATGCTTATCTTTAAAGAAGATTAAAGAAGATATTAAAGAAGACTTCCAGGAGGTATAACATACATGATGCAGGTGAATGTTTGATTACCTTCTTGTGGTTAAAGACACATATAATAATTGTGATAAATATCTAGCATTGTTTCAGAGAGCAATACCAAAAGCCTAATATCTAATGAAAGCTGAGAAACAAGGAAATCCATATGAGGTTCCATTCATAAATTGTAATTAGCTTTCAAAGACATATATTTCATTATGCATATAAACTTTGATAAGTCAAAACTATGAAAATTTCATGACTTCAAAGCCTTCAATTAAAATTAAAATGCCTTATTTGAAAATCTGATTTTTATGCATATGACAGATAAAATGGAAAAAAGGGCATGAAATATTGAAATCAACTTTAACAAGTCCTAGATTTAAGTGACCAAAAGAAAATGAAATAGGCAGTGTGTGGCTCAAAGAATGAGTTTTTAATCTAAGAAAAGGGAAAATGAGCTTTAGTAATTGATTTTTTAAAATGCACACAAAGGTCAAGAAAAATTATTTTGAATCTAAGTTGGGTAACACAGCTTTTAATTTCAAAATGAAATATAAGCAAGTATTAGGATAACTATGCAGCATCTAGTGAGTGTTCAAAGCATCCTATAAATTCAGGCTATAAAGCTCAATCAAGTCTAGTGCAAATGTCAGAAGTGTTTGCATGGTCAGTAGGAAGTTTAATTTGTACTTTTATGAACCCACATTCAATTTTCCCTTACCTTTTATCCATTATGACAGCTCTGGTAAGTTTCAAAGTGTGATCAAAATAAGAGCAGTAAGATGAACTCAAGTTTGCTTACCCTGGCAGAGGGGAGCGAGGGAATCCCACTGATACATGCCCACAGGGCTCCGTCTGCAGGTAGCATTCCTATGGCCGATCATCCGATACCCAGGCTTGCAGAAATAATGCACTTGACTTCCAACCTCTCCTACAGTCCTATTTACAACACCACCATTCTTCAGGGTGTGGGTCAAACTGCAGTAAGGTGCTGTGGGAACACAACCACACATACAGAAACAAATTGCACTTCACTTAGTAAGAGAGAGAGAAACAAAACAGAGAAATGAAATTCTATTGTTAAAATAAGGAGAAATCAGTAGTGATACAGAAAACTTGTACTAAATGCATCCTCAAACACAACAGTGCTGGCAAGGATGAGGAGTGAGAGGCACTCTCATTCATTGCTGGTGGGAGTGCAGGAGGGAGCAGCCACTTTGGAAGATGGTTTTGTAGTTTCCCGCAAAAATAAACGATAACGCACTATCCAACAATCAAGCTCCTTGGTAGTTACCCCAGAAAGATGAAAACTTATGCCCACACAGAAACCTACACACAAATGTTCACAGAAGCATTATTCAGTTGCCAAAGCTCAGAAGCAACCAAGGTGCCCTTCAGTGTTGTAATGAATAAACTATGGTCCATCCAGACAGTGGAATACTATATAGGGTTAAACAAGAAAGAGATGCAGAGGAGCCTACCAGAACAGATAATTAATTTTCAAGGCTTTTCAAATAAAGAAAAGGGAAAATGAGTTTTAGTAATTGATTTTTAAAATGCACACAAAGGTCAAGAAAATTATTTTGAATCTAAGTTGGGTAACACAGCTTTTAATTTCAAAATGAAATATAAGCAAGTATTAGGATAACTATGCAGCATCTAGTGAGTGTTCAAAGCATCCTATAAATTCAGGCTATAAAGCTCAATCAAGTCTAGTGCAAATGTCAGAAGTGTTTGCATGGTCAGTAGGAAGTTTAATTTGTACTTTTATGAACCCACATTCAATTTTCCCTTACCTTTTATCCATTATGACAGCTCTGGTAAGTTTCAAAGTGTGATCAAAATAAGAGCAGTAAGATGAACTCAAGTTTGCTTACCCTGGCAGAGGGGAGCGAGGGAATCCCACTGATACATGCCCACAGGGCTCCGTCTGCAGGTAGCATTCCTATGGCCGATCATCCGATACCCAGGCTTGCAGAAATAATGCACTTGACTTCCAACCTCTCCTACAGTCCTATTTACAACACCACCATTCTTCAGGGTGTGGGTCAAACTGCAGTAAGGTGCTGTGGGAACACAACCACACATACAGAAACAAATTGCACTTCACTTAGTAAGAGAGAGAGAAACAAAACAGAGAAATGAAATTCTATTGTTAAAATAAGGAGAAATCAGTAGTGATACAGAAAACTTGTACTAAATGCATCCTCAAACACAACAGTGCTGGCAAGGATGAGGAGTGAGAGGCACTCTCATTCATTGCTGGTGGGAGTGCAGGAGGGAGCAGCCACTTTGGAAGATGGTTTTGTAGTTTCCCGCAAAAATAAACGATAACGCACTATCCAACAATCAAGCTCCTTGGTAGTTACCCCAGAAAGATGAAAACTTATGCCCACACAGAAACCTACACACAAATGTTCACAGAAGCATTATTCAGTTGCCAAAGCTCAGAAGCAACCAAGGTGCCCTTCAGTGTTGTAATGAATAAACTATGGTCCATCCAGACAGTGGAATACTATATAGGGTTAAACAAGAAAGAGATGCAGAGGAGCCTAAACTACCTATGACTAAGTAAAAGAAGCCAACCTAAAAAGGGTACACACTGTATGATTCTAACCTTATGACATTCTAGAAAAGGTAAAACCCTGGAAAAAGTAAAAAGATCAGGGGTTTCCAGAAGCTGGTGGGGGAAGGATAGTGGAGCTTCGAGGACTTCTCAGTAGTGAAACTATTCTATATGAATCCACAATAGTGGGTGGGTGTTACTTTACATTTGGCCAAACCCACAGGATTTCCAGCACCAAGAATGAGCCCAGTGTGAGACGTGGACCTTGAGTGATAATGATGTGTCAGTGAAGGTTCATTAACGAATGTACCCTTTGGTGACAACATGAACATGGAGACAGAAGCCAAGGAGTGAAGGGAAAAAAACCTCTGAAACTTCCCATCAATTTAGTTGTGATTTGAAACATCTAAAAAAAATAGTCCAAAAATTAATTTTAAAAAATGTATGGCTGATCCACTCTGCTTTGCACCTGAAATAGTCACAGCATTGTTAATGGGCTATCAGTGCAGTTCATTCGCTCAGTCCTGTCCGACTCTTTGCAACCCCATGGACTGAAACTTCCCTGTCCTTCACCATCTCCCGGAGCTTGCTCAAACTCACGTCCATTAGTGTAGTGATGCCATTCAAGCATCTTGTCCTCTACGTTCCCTTCTCCTAGATACCTAGAACAGGAGGCTGATCCTACAAGGATGCACATGCAGGTCAGCTTTTATGTGAAAGGTCGGGCAAGAAAGTGCTACCAATGAAGAAGAAATTCTTAACAACTTAAAAAATTTAAAAAAAAAATGAAATATAAAAATAACGTAAAATTGTACTCTCATTCATTGCTGGTGGGAGTGCAGGAGGGAGCAGCCACTTTGGAAGATGGTTTTGTAGTTTCCCGCAAAAATAAACGATAACGCACTATCCAACAATCAAGCTCCTTGGTAGTTACCCCAGAAAGATGAAAACTTATGCCCACACAGAAACCTACACACAAATGTTCACAGAAGCATTATTCAGTTGCCAAAGCTCAGAAGCAACCAAGGTGCCCTTCAGTGTTGTAATGAATAAACTATGGTCCATCCAGACAGTGGAATACTATATAGGGTTAAACAAGAAAGAGATGCAGAGGAGCCTAAACTACCTATGACTAAGTAAAAGAAGCCAACCTAAAAAGGGTACACACTGTATGATTCTAACCTTATGACATTCTAGAAAAGGTAAAACCCTGGAAAAAGTAAAAAGATCAGGGGTTTCCAGAAGCTGGTGGGGGAAGGATAGTGGAGCTTCGAGGACTTCTCAGTAGTGAAACTATTCTATATGAATCCACAATAGTGGGTGGGTGTTACTTTACATTTGGCCAAACCCACAGGATTTCCAGCACCAAGAATGAGCCCAGTGTGAGACGTGGACCTTGAGTGATAATGATGTGTCAGTGAAGGTTCATTAACGAATGTACCCTTTGGTGACAACATGAACATGGAGACAGAAGCCAAGGAGTGAAGGGAAAAAAACCTCTGAAACTTCCCATCAATTTAGTTGTGATTTGAAACATCTAAAAAAAATAGTCCAAAAATTAATTTTAAAAAATGTATGGCTGATCCACTCTGCTTTGCACCTGAAATAGTCACAGCATTGTTAATGGGCTATCAGTGCAGTTCATTCGCTCAGTCCTGTCCGACTCTTTGCAACCCCATGGACTGAAACTTCCCTGTCCTTCACCATCTCCCGGAGCTTGCTCAAACTCACGTCCATTAGTGTAGTGATGCCATTCAAGCATCTTGTCCTCTACGTTCCCTTCTCCTAGATACCTAGAACAGGAGGCTGATCCTACAAGGATGCACATGCAGGTCAGCTTTTATGTGAAAGGTCGGGCAAGAAAGTGCTACCAATGAAGAAGAAATTCTTAACAACTATTAAGATGAAAAAATAAGTTAATATAAACACTTTCTTCTTAAATTTACTAGCTGCGACCCAGACTTATTTACTATGAGACGAAATAAACGAAAATAAAAACCCCGGGCTTCCCTGGTGGTCCAGTGGGTAAGGACACCGCCTTGCACTGCAAGGGGCGCCGGTTCGAGCCCTGGCCTGGAAAGATCCCACGTGCCGCGGAGAGGCTGGACTGATGTGTCCAATTACCAAGCCAGAGCTCTGGAGCGCATGTGCCCAGAGCCGGAGCTCTGCAGCGACAGACGCCACCGCGATGAGAGGCCCACAGGAGCCAAAAGAACAAAGACAGATGAATAGAGAAATGAAAGACCAATAGAAGTGGCCTGCCTGTCTCCCTCCCTCCCCACCCCACCCCACAAAAGGATAAATAAAAATAAAAATAAAAAAAACAAACAAACCCCAAACCCCAAGTTAAATAAATTACAGTAAGGAATCTAGAGGCTTCCCAGGTGGCGCTGTTGTTTAGCCACTCAGTTCTGTCTGACTCTTTGCAACCCTATGGACTGCAGCATGCCAGACTTCCCTTTCCTTCACCACCTCCCTGAGTTTGCTCAAAATCATGTCCATGGAATCAGTGATGCCATTAAAACATGTCATCCTCTGTTGTTGCCTTCTCCACCTGCCTTCAATCTTTCCCAGCATCAGGGTCTTTCCCAATGAGTCATCTCTTCACATCAGATGGCCAAAGTAGTGGAGCTTCAGCTTCAGCTTTTCAGTGAATATCCAGGGTTGATTTCCTTTAGGATTGACTGGTCTGATTTCATTGCAGTCCAAGAAACTCTCAAGAGACTTCTCCAACACCACAGTCCAAAGGCATCAATTCTTCAGCACTCCAACTTCTTTAGGTCCAACTCTCATATCCATATATGACTACTGGGAAAACCATAGCTTTGACTATACGGACTTTTGTCAGCAAAGTGATGTAGTCCAATGTAAAATAAAAAGTTAAGTAAACAATCTTAAAAACATCAAGTCATCATTAAAATAAATTCAAGAAATCTAGACCTAAGAGTCAAGTCTCTGAAGTTTAGATTATCTACAACTGTTAATCAGTGTGGTGGTGGAATTCTGACTTTTTGACCAAAAAACAAAAAGAAAGTATCATTAAAATGGAGGAAATAGAAGAATATAACATCTTGCAATCAAGGGCATTAATTCTTTCCTTGTTGTTGTTAAATGCCTCCTGAGAATTATACAATAAGGTATAGATTAGACCTCCTTTTAACACACGGGATTTGAATGCAATCTATAAAGAAAATGGACTATTCCATGTCAATGACAATCTTACAATAGCTTTAATCATCACCTTTGTAGGGAGCCTTTTTTAAAATTAGAAACAGGAATTGTGAAAATCAGTCTTACTTACACAGACTCTAACCTTTCAGTAGCTAAATGGCTCTGCATCTTGTTTACACATCTAGAGAAAGAAACTCAGTTTACTCTCACAAGACCAGCTTCACCACAGGATAAACTCCTGCGAGCTCCCTTCAGATGAATAAAACAATAAAGGAAGTTGTGAGGTCCTAGAAGTCCAGGGCTCCTTTTGAAAGAAGAGGCTTTAAATGCCCCACTCTGTGGGGTTCCACAGAGAAAGCCCACACATGCAGGTCTGAATGCTTAATGCTGAACCGTTCCTTAGAAATAAATTCAGAAGGAACCTTCTGAAGGTTTCACATCATAGCATTGCCCGGGGCAATGCTGTGTGTCTGGAATCAGTGATGCCATTAAAACATGTCATCCTCTGTTGTTGCCTTCTCCACCTGCCTTCAATCTTTCCCAGCATCAGGGTCTTTCCCAATGAGTCATCTCTTCACATCAGATGGCCAAAGTAGTGGAGCTTCAGCTTCAGCTTTTCAGTGAATATCCAGGGTTGATTTCCTTTAGGATTGACTGGTCTGATTTCATTGCAGTCCAAGAAACTCTCAAGAGACTTCTCCAACACCACAGTCCAAAGGCATCAATTCTTCAGCACTCCAACTTCTTTAGGTCCAACTCTCATATCCATATATGACTACTGGGAAAACCATAGCTTTGACTATACGGACTTTTGTCAGCAAAGTGATGTAGTCCAATGTAAAATAAAAAGTTAAGTAAACAATCTTAAAAACATCAAGTCATCATTAAAATAAATTCAAGAAATCTAGACCTAAGAGTCAAGTCTCTGAAGTTTAGATTATCTACAACTGTTAATCAGTGTGGTGGTGGAATTCTGACTTTTTGACCAAAAAACAAAAAGAAAGTATCATTAAAATGGAGGAAATAGAAGAATATAACATCTTGCAATCAAGGGCATTAATTCTTTCCTTGTTGTTGTTAAATGCCTCCTGAGAATTATACAATAAGGTATAGATTAGACCTCCTTTTAACACACGGGATTTGAATGCAATCTATAAAGAAAATGGACTATTCCATGTCAATGACAATCTTACAATAGCTTTAATCATCACCTTTGTAGGGAGCCTTTTTTAAAATTAGAAACAGGAATTGTGAAAATCAGTCTTACTTACACAGACTCTAACCTTTCAGTAGCTAAATGGCTCTGCATCTTGTTTACACATCTAGAGAAAGAAACTCAGTTTACTCTCACAAGACCAGCTTCACCACAGGATAAACTCCTGCGAGCTCCCTTCAGATGAATAAAACAATAAAGGAAGTTGTGAGGTCCTAGAAGTCCAGGGCTCCTTTTGAAAGAAGAGGCTTTAAATGCCCCACTCCCCTGTGGGGGTTCCACAGAGAAAGCCCACACATGCAGGTCTGAATGCTTAATGCTGAACCGTTCCTTAGAAATAAATTCAGAAGGAACCTTCTGAAGGTTTCACATCATAGCATTGCCCGGGAGCAATGCTGTGTGTCTGGCTGGGTTGTCAGCCATGTTCCTGTGAGCTGCCTCCTCAGGGAATAGTCTCAGATGGATGGTCTTCTGAAGGGCTGTTTTACTTGTTTTTAATGGACTCATTTAAAATTCACTAACTCTTAGAAGAAAGTGTTGTCCCATTGGCCATGCCACTTTCCATGTTCAATCAGTTGAGACAAACTGTTTTGAATGAACCAGAATATTAGGTCTAGGGAAGGTATGCATATAGTCAGGCATCCCAACTATCAACTACCCAGAATTATTGTGCCAGTAAATTAACATAATAACAATAACAAAACAGAGTGGGAAGACCAAGTAGACTGTAGTTGCTGCCCGAGTTTAGAGATAAAGTCTGGCAGTAGGGCCATACGTTTCTTGGGGTATCACTTGTGGTTTTCGCCACAGTTCTGTCTGCTGGAGAGAGGAAAGTTAAAGTTGCTCGTTGGTGTCCGTCTCTTTCCAAACCATGGATGAGCCATGAAATTCTCCAGACAAGAATGCTGGAGTGGGTCCTCTTCCCTTCTTCCATCTTTCCAACCCAGGAATCAAACCCAGGTCTCCTGAATTGCAGGCGGATCCTTTACCACCTACGCCACCAGGGAAACCCATGAGTACTAGTGTGGGTAGCCTATCCCTTCTCCAGGGGATCTTCCTGACCCAGGAATTGAACTGGGGTCTCCTACTCTGCAGGCAGATTCGTTACCTGCTGAGCCACCAGGGAAGCCCAAGAGAGAGGAACTGCAGGATAACTGTCTAACTGTACAGGGTCCAGTAACTATTTTGTCTCCTGTTTACATGATTATTTCTATCACCTATCATCATTAGTTCCTTTCTAACTCATCCCTAGGATCACAAGACCAGCTTCACCACAGGATAAACTCCTGCGAGCTCCCTTCAGATGAATAAAACAATAAAGGAAGTTGTGAGGTCCTAGAAGTCCAGGGCTCCTTTTGAAAGAAGAGGCTTTAAATGCCCCACTCCCCTGTGGGGGTTCCACAGAGAAAGCCCACACATGCAGGTCTGAATGCTTAATGCTGAACCGTTCCTTAGAAATAAATTCAGAAGGAACCTTCTGAAGGTTTCACATCATAGCATTGCCCGGGAGCAATGCTGTGTGTCTGGCTGGGTTGTCAGCCATGTTCCTGTGAGCTGCCTCCTCAGGGAATAGTCTCAGATGGATGGTCTTCTGAAGGGCTGTTTTACTTGTTTTTAATGGACTCATTTAAAATTCACTAACTCTTAGAAGAAAGTGTTGTCCCATTGGCCATGCCACTTTCCATGTTCAATCAGTTGAGACAAACTGTTTTGAATGAACCAGAATATTAGGTCTAGGGAAGGTATGCATATAGTCAGGCATCCCAACTATCAACTACCCAGAATTATTGTGCCAGTAAATTAACATAATAACAATAACAAAACAGAGTGGGAAGACCAAGTAGACTGTAGTTGCTGCCCGAGTTTAGAGATAAAGTCTGGCAGTAGGGCCATACGTTTCTTGGGGTATCACTTGTGGTTTTCGCCACAGTTCTGTCTGCTGGAGAGAGGAAAGTTAAAGTTGCTCGTTGGTGTCCGTCTCTTTCCAAACCATGGATGAGCCATGAAATTCTCCAGACAAGAATGCTGGAGTGGGTCCTCTTCCCTTCTTCCATCTTTCCAACCCAGGAATCAAACCCAGGTCTCCTGAATTGCAGGCGGATCCTTTACCACCTACGCCACCAGGGAAACCCATGAGTACTAGTGTGGGTAGCCTATCCCTTCTCCAGGGGATCTTCCTGACCCAGGAATTGAACTGGGGTCTCCTACTCTGCAGGCAGATTCGTTACCTGCTGAGCCACCAGGGAAGCCCAAGAGAGAGGAACTGCAGGATAACTGTCTAACTGTACAGGGTCCAGTAACTATTTTGTCTCCTGTTTACATGATTATTTCTATCACCTATCATCATTAGTTCCTTTCTAACTCATCTAGGACAAGACACAGAGAGGCCTGAGCATGAACACATGACACAAAAATCCAAAGGGGAAGATTAGAACACCAGGTCTCACCAGCTTGACTCCTGGCCATGTTAAGAATTAAGAGGACTAGGGTCTTCCCCTTATCCACGCTGGTGCTGCCTTGGAAGAGCAAGTGAAAGAGGAGGCAGTCAAGAAGGCATCAGGGATGAAAACAGTGGGCAGAGCCGGCTCCGCTGGGGTGTCTGGGTATGTTTACCACAGCCAGTCTGTATTCTGACTCTCCAACACTGAAGCTTATCATTAACTTCCACCTACATCACTCAGTGGGCTTCCCTGGTGGCACTAGTGGTAAAGAACCTGCTTGCCAATGCCGGAGAAAAAAGAGATGTGGGTTCAATCCCCGGGTCAGGAAGATTCCCCTCGAGGAGGGCATGGAAACCCATTCCAGTATTCTTTTTTTAAAAAAATACTTTCTATTGCTTTTTTGTTTTATTTATTTATTTATTTTTGGCTATTCTGGGTTTTCACTGCTGCCACAGGCTCTTCTCTAAGTTGCAGGGAGTCGGGGCTAGTCTCTAGTTGCAGTGAGCAGGCTTCTTCTTGCGGTGATTTCTCTTGTTGTGGAACTCGGGCTCCAGGGCACACGGGCTTCAATAGTTGTGGCACATGGACTCAGCAGTTGTGGCTCCGAGGCAGGGAGCACAGGCTCCATAGTTGTGGCTTACAGGCTTAGGTGCTCCGCAGCAATGTGGGATCTTCCCAGATCAGGCATCAAACCCATGTCTCCTGCATTGGCAGGCAAACTCTTCAACACTGAGCTACCAGGGAAGCTCCCCATTCCAGTATTCTTGTCTGGAGAATCCCATGAACAGAAGACACTAGAGAGCTAGGTAGTCCATGGGTTCGCAAAGAGTCAGCCATAACTTAGCTACTCAACAACAACGATGCACAAACACTTGCTTTTGTTGTTGTTGTGTTTTGTTTGTCAATTATGTAGATCAGTTGTATGGTTCTTATATAGTGACCAATAGTTGACACAGGTAAGGCCAATTTGTGGTGCGACACGTGGTCAGAGTCTAGGCGGCAGCCCCCTGGCCCATGTGCTACAGTTGAGGGATCTTCACTGAGTCACTGTTCTGAAGCTACTGGTGCTGAACTCCTAGCAGAGGTCACTGAAGCATCATTGAATTTTAACTGAAAATCTGTTCAAAGATCTATCTATATCTGTAGAGAGGAAAACAGACATAGCCACTCACAAAACAATAATCTATTGCCTTCCCTGAAATTCTCCTCTTTCCTTCTTTCCCAACAAAGAGAATCTTCTTGTTCTATAATGAATGAAAATATTCTTTAAACAATAGAATTCAAAGCCTAACCACAACACCAGCATCCCAAGCAATTTGCCACAGATAAGATAAATTACATTCACCGTGATTTCCCTTGCATTGTCCATTTTTGCCCATTAGAAATAATTCAAACAATTCTATGGCTTGAGTATTTTTCAGAACAAGGAATTTGATGAACACAAATTCAGTCATTGTCCTGATGCTCTCAATACCCATTCCAATGAAGGGATTTCAACTGCAAGTTCTTTGTTAATACGCTGTCTGAATGGCTATTTTAGTGAAGAAGGAAAACAAATGTCTGAGCATATTTTATTAGACTTTATAGAGGAAGCATGAGTAAATTTCATGTTCCCTGTCCTCACATCAAGAGCCATTTCAAAACCCTGATGCTTTTTATCATTTCATGATGTCTACCAACCAGTCAGAGCTAATATATTCTTAAAACCAACAAGACTTTTCTCTGTTCCTCCCTCAGGACATTGCCCTTTACTGATGACGTACAACAGACTTAGAATAACCAACCTCTGGGAGGCACACTGGTCCCTGAGACGCACAGAGTGAATATCTGCCTTGGGAAATATACCTCAGTTGTTAGCATGGATAAAGTAGTGACACACTGAGAAAAGGTTAGATATTTTGCTTACTCATTAAGACATCTGAGGAACTGAAAGTGTTTTTCTGTTTTTGTAGGGTAATATAAACATGAGCTGTTGGGCTGGCCACATTGAGCATATCTAATCCCTCAGAAATGTAGTAACTGATTTCATTAATACAAAAAACTACAAGCAGAAAATGATTGAAATATATCAGGAAAGAATAAAGTAAATGTTGACACAGAAATTATATGTAAACATATTTATTTTGTATGTTTGTGTGCACGCATATCTATATATAGATACAGATATCTATATATGTGTCTCTTCGCACAGAGACATACAGATATAAACTCAATAAAAAGACATTCTATGGATTGTAAGATGTTATTACATATAAAATTAAATGCAATATGATTATCTCTTCTTGCTTGTCCCTTCACACTTAGACATATTTTAAAATTAATTTGTATTATATTACTTTATTTTGAGGGGAAGTATCTTTGCGCTCTGCAGCAATTCAATGGGTTATGACTTCAACCAAAAAATATTTTTAATACTAATCAATAGTTCATTTACCCTAACACACTTCATAGATATCACTTAAGAGTGATTTCATCGTATTATTTACATTGAAGTTAATTATTCATCTTCAGAAATTAGGTTTATACTATAAATCTCTAATTTTTTCAAAAATACAATATGAACACAAATTCAGTCATTGTCCTGATGCTCTCAATACCCATTCCAATGAAGGGATTTCAACTGCAAGTTCTTTGTTAATACGCTGTCTGAATGGCTATTTTAGTGAAGAAGGAAAACAAATGTCTGAGCATATTTTATTAGACTTTATAGAGGAAGCATGAGTAAATTTCATGTTCCCTGTCCTCACATCAAGAGCCATTTCAAAACCCTGATGCTTTTTATCATTTCATGATGTCTACCAACCAGTCAGAGCTAATATATTCTTAAAACCAACAAGACTTTTCTCTGTTCCTCCCTCAGGACATTGCCCTTTACTGATGACGTACAACAGACTTAGAATAACCAACCTCTGGGAGGCACACTGGTCCCTGAGACGCACAGAGTGAATATCTGCCTTGGGAAATATACCTCAGTTGTTAGCATGGATAAAGTAGTGACACACTGAGAAAAGGTTAGATATTTTGCTTACTCATTAAGACATCTGAGGAACTGAAAGTGTTTTTCTGTTTTTGTAGGGTAATATAAACATGAGCTGTTGGGCTGGCCACATTGAGCATATCTAATCCCTCAGAAATGTAGTAACTGATTTCATTAATACAAAAAACTACAAGCAGAAAATGATTGAAATATATCAGGAAAGAATAAAGTAAATGTTGACACAGAAATTATATGTAAACATATTTATTTTGTATGTTTGTGTGCACGCATATCTATATATAGATACAGATATCTATATATGTGTCTCTTCGCACAGAGACATACAGATATAAACTCAATAAAAAGACATTCTATGGATTGTAAGATGTTATTACATATAAAATTAAATGCAATATGATTATCTCTTCTTGCTTGTCCCCTTCACACTTAGACATATTTTAAAATTAATTTGTATTATATTACTTTATTTTGAGGGGAAGTATCTTTGCGCTCTGCAGCAATTCAATGGGTTATGACTTCAACCAAAAAATATTTTTAATACTAATCAATAGTTCATTTACCCTAACACACTTCATAGATATCACTTAAGAGTGATTTCATCGTATTATTTACATTGAAGTTAATTATTCATCTTCAGAAATTAGGTTTATACTATAAATCTTTAATTTTTTCAAATTTAATACAGATCTTTTATATCAAAAATACATATATATTATATCTTAACCTCACTTACTAACCTGAATAACGAATCTTGAATCCTTTTTTACTGGTTGCATGATCGGTGGACCAGCGCAGATATAACTGATTACTCTTGCTTGTAAAATTGGACTGTTCAGTATGGTTTCCACTCAAGACCACTAACAGAGGGCTTTGACCAGAAGAGCCTAAATGAAACAGAAAAGTAAAAAAGTTATGAGCAAGCACCTACAAAATGCAGACTACTTTTAGCTTTTCATTATGTTGGAATCTAACTGTTCAACACACAGCTATTTAGTTACAAATGAGACAAAGAATTTCAAATACATAAAGCAACAGAGACAGTCCCTGATAAAAATAATAAAAGAAACAATAGGGCTTCCCTGGTGGTCCAGCGGGTAAGGACACTGCCTTGCAGTGCAGGGGGCACCAGTTCGATCCCTGGCCTGGGAAGATCCCATGTGCCACGGAGCAGCTGGACTGATGTGTCCAACTACCGAGTCGGAGCTCTGGAGCGCAGGTGCTCTGCAGCGAGAGAGGCCCCCACGATGGGAGGCCCAGACAGGCCAAAAGAACAAAGATGGAAATAAATGAAAGACCAATAGAAGTGGCCAAAAAAAAATTAAAAAAAAAAATACACATGTCCATAATAAACAGTAATCTCCGTTACCAAGGTGAAAAATAGTAAGGCCTTCCTAAATGAAGACTACCATCTGTACTATGATACTTCTTTCTTTCTTTCTTTATTTTTGGCCACTTCTATTGGTCTTTCATTTCCATCGTTGTTCTTTGGCCTGTGTGGGCCTCCCACTGCAGTGGCTCCTCTCGCTTCAGAGCACTGGCTCTGGGCACATGCACTCCAGAGCTCCTGCTCAGTAACTGGACACATGGGTCCAGCCACTCCGCGGCACGTGGGATCTTCCCAGGCCAGGGATCGAACCGGCGCTCCTTGTACTACAAGGCAGTGTCCTTATCCACTGGACCACCATGGAAGCCCTGTGACACCTTCCTTAATTGAGTTCTATAATGATCAAAGTCCTATTTCATTTTTAAGTTTAGGAATACCTCCTATTGGAGCTGTGTGTGTGTGTGTGTATGTGTGTGTGTTTGCACTAATGCTTTGTAACTCAGTCGTGCCCGACTCTTTTCAACCCCATGGACTGTAGCCTGCCAGGTTCCTCTGCCAATGGAATTTATTTATTTATTTAGCAGTGCCAGATCTTCAGTTGTGGGCATGCAAACTCTTATTCAGGGCATGTGGGATATAGTTCCCTGACTAGGGATTGAACCCAGGCCTCCTGCATAGGGAACACAGAGTCTTAGCCACTGAACCACCAGGGAAGTCCCACCAATGGAATTTTATAAGCAAGAATATTGGACTGGGTTACCATTTCATTATCCAGGGGATCTTCCCAACCCAGGGCTCAAACCTGAGTCTCTAGTGTGTCCTGCATCGGCAGGTAGATTCTTTACCATTAGTACCACTTGGCGCCAGAGAGAGTAATAAATTAGTGGGCTAATAAAGCTTACAATCGATACACTCAACTTCTTTTTGTCAACTTGTGAGCTATAAAAGAGTCACTGTCTTTCAAAAAAACAAAAGAGATGCAATGAACATGACATTTACCACAACAAAAATGTCAATGCTTAAAAAAAATTATTCATATAAAACTCTGACCTTTCATTTTATAGAAAAATCTTTGAGAGTAAAACCAAACCTAGTCATAGATCTCTGGCATTTTTGACAGCAACTACTCTGATATTATCTCTATTAGCTGTTTTGCTGGTGGTTTATCGTGGGTGTGATCTGTCTGTATTTGGAGTTCACATTGCAAATGCTTCAGGCATAAATTATTGATAATGATTTTGCTCCTGAAATTAGAAAATGTGGAAGCACTGCCAGCTAAGCTTCTATTCTACCAAAGTGAAACAAAGGAACACAGACACATTCAGAATGATTATGTAAATAACCATGTACAGTTTTATAGGAATACTCATAAATATACCTATGCAAAGACACAACACAACCCCCAGTGTGGCTGCCTGCCTTTACTTTCTTGTAATATCTCTTTGGCCTGAAGGTACAGTTTCCCTGGCTCCTCGCTGACAAAAGAAGCCTGTCTATGTACCTGGCTAATGCGTACATCCTAAAGATTAAGGGCCAAGTCTTCAATTGTACATGTCTGCTTTAACATACACTTAGAAACCCTCTGAAGATGAAAATATTATTCCTCAGACTTCTGTTTCTGTGTATACGGTAGGAGTTTTATTTCCAAGCTAGCAGCTCATCTTTAGAAATCCATAAATCGATTTATTGAGTGTCTATCCACACAAACAACTTAACTAGGATGATACATCAAGTCAGTAAAAGGAATGCAAACATACACAGAATTAATTACAGTAATGTTTTTCACTGAATTGACCGCTATTTAGGTGAACTCAGTGACAAATCCATCCAAACATGTGAAAACCCTGATTATTACGTATAGCTGTAATTGTATTATGGTCTAATTTTCAGGCTATGATAAGGCTTCTACACTAAGAAAACAACATCAGTTCCATTTCAAATTGACAATTCAGCCAAATACCACATTTAAGCATAGCAGTGTTATATTAAAATGTTCATTAGAATTGTATAAAAATGCATGACTCCTGTTGAAGTATTAGCGTTTGTTCAGTGAACTATCTCTTAAAAAAAAATTCTACATTGAAGACTCCTATAATATTTATTACCCAGAAAACTCTATAAGGCAGGCATTACTTTTACATATTTCTAGCAAAATAAACATCTAGGCTGATTAAAGTACTTTTAGCCCTATGCCCTCTGAAATTTCTTAAAATATCTTCTAAATCCATATAATCTTAGAATAAGGTAAAGGAAGAGCTTTTTGGAATCATCTATACTTTAAAACCTCACGTTAAAGAATCAAAAACTGGTTAATGTAAATTCAGTACATTTTCAGGGTGTCGATCAGTTCAGTTCAGTCACTCAGTCATGGCCGACTCTGTGACCCAATGGGCTGTGGCACGCCAGGCTTCCTGGTCCTTTGCCATCTCCCAGAGCTTGCTCAAACTCACGTCCACGGACTCAGTGATGCCATCCAGAGCTTGCCCCCGGGTCACCTTGCGACACACAAACCCCTGTGGCTGCCTGCCTTTACTTTCTTGTAATATCTCTTTGGCCTGAAGGTACAGTTTCCCTGGCTCCTCGCTGACAAAAGAAGCCTGTCTATGTACCTGGCTAATGCGTACATCCTAAAGATTAAGGGCCAAGTCTTCAATTGTACATGTCTGCTTTAACATACACTTAGAAACCCTCTGAAGATGAAAATATTATTCCTCAGACTTCTGTTTCTGTGTATACGGTAGGAGTTTTATTTCCAAGCTAGCAGCTCATCTTTAGAAATCCATAAATCGATTTATTGAGTGTCTATCCACACAAACAACTTAACTAGGATGATACATCAAGTCAGTAAAAGGAATGCAAACATACACAGAATTAATTACAGTAATGTTTTTCACTGAATTGACCGCTATTTAGGTGAACTCAGTGACAAATCCATCCAAACATGTGAAAACCCTGATTATTACGTATAGCTGTAATTGTATTATGGTCTAATTTTCAGGCTATGATAAGGCTTCTACACTAAGAAAACAACATCAGTTCCATTTCAAATTGACAATTCAGCCAAATACCACATTTAAGCATAGCAGTGTTATATTAAAATGTTCATTAGAATTGTATAAAAATGCATGACTCCTGTTGAAGTATTAGCGTTTGTTCAGTGAACTATCTCTTAAAAAAATTCTACATTGAAGACTCCTATAATATTTATTACCCAGAAAACTCTATAAGGCAGGCATTACTTTTACATATTTCTAGCAAAATAAACATCTAGGCTGATTAAAGTACTTTTAGCCCTATGCCCTCTGAAATTTCTTAAAATATCTTCTAAATCCATATAATCTTAGAATAAGGTAAAGGAAGAGCTTTTTGGAATCATCTATACTTTAAAACCTCACGTTAAAGAATCAAAAACTGGTTAATGTAAATTCAGTACATTTTCAGGGTGTCGATCAGTTCAGTTCAGTCACTCAGTCATGGCCGACTCTGTGACCCAATGGGCTGTGGCACGCCAGGCTTCCTGGTCCTTTGCCATCTCCCAGAGCTTGCTCAAACTCACGTCCACGGACTCAGTGATGCCATCCAGCCATTTCATCCTCTGTCATCTCCTTCTCCTTCTGCCTTCTATTTTTCCCAGCATCAGGGTCTTTTTCAATGAGTTGTCTCTTCACATCAGGTGGCCAAAATATTGGAGCTTCAGCTTCAGCATAAGTCCTTCTGACGAATAGCCAGGGTTGATTTCCTTTAGAATTGACTGCTTGATCTCCTTGTTGCCCAAGGGACTCTCAAGAGCCTTCTCCAACACCATAGTTCAAAAGCATCAATTCTTCAGTGCCCAGCCTTCTTTAGGGTTCAGCTCTCATATCCATACATGACTACTGGCAAAACTGTAACTTTGACTATATGGACTTTTGTTGGCAAAGTGATGTCCCTGCTTTTTAATACAATGTCTAGGTTTGTCATAGCTTTTCTTCCAAGGAGCAAGCATCTTTTAATTTCATGGCTACAGTCACTATCTGCAGTGATTTTGGAGCTTGATTTCAGGGTGTATCACCAGTATTTTAATGGTTTAAAAGTTGCAGCATTAAGAAGTGCATGGTGATGGGGTTTCCCTAGCGGTCCAATGGGTAAAGAGTCCACCTTGAAGTACAAGGGGTACCGGTTCTATCCCTGGCCCGGGAAGATCCCACGTGTGGCAGAGTGGCTGGACTGGTGTATCCAATTAGGAGCTAGCGCTCTGAAGTGCACGTGCCCAGGGCCGGTGCTCTGCAACGAGAGAGGCCACTGCAGTGGGAGGCCCACACAAGTCAAATAATAAAGATGGATGAAAATAAATAAAAAACCAATAAAAGAGGCCAATTTTTTTTTTTTTTTTTTTTTTTTAAAGTGCATGGTGTGTGTTTTTTCCTACCACTTGATCTCTAAGACCACACAAATCCAAGAATAATTCATTTTCCATTTCGGGGTAGACGTAATTTACCTCAAGTTCTTGCATTACTGAAACATTATAATGGATTATGTGTAGGTCACTGGTATGTATGGATTTTCTGTCATTTTGGGGGCTGCACCTCAAGGAATGTGGGATCAAACCCACACCCTCTGCAGAGGAAGCTCAGAGTCTTAACCATTGGACCACAAGGGAAGTTCCAAGGGTGCTGGTATGTATCAAACTTTAAAGAGACTTACCATCAAATACTTCCAGTGCATCAAACTGCTTTTCACTTTGGAATGTATCCACGAAGATGGTGATGTTGTAGTTTGGTTCCACTCGGATGCTCCAGGAGCAGGTCTGGGAGTTAAAATAGTTGCCCGGATACCCTGGGCTGAGAATGACACCAGAGGATTCGGTCCGGACTTCATTGGCTGGACATTGTGCTAAGGAGGAAAACATCAGGAAAAGATTTCTTAACAAAATCCATCTCTGGGTATACAAAATCATGGCGAAAATGAAAAAGCAATCTTACTGAGCCAATCATAACCACACTGAATAGATGACACACATGTAGCAGGAGAGCAACATTTTAACACGGATTTATAATTTACAACAGAATTATTTCTACAAATAATATAAAATATATATGCTGGTGTATAGGGTGATTAAATAGATGAAATAAATGAGATAGACAGATGACTGACAGAAAGCTGCAGATAAGATTGTTGTTGTTCAGTTACTATGTCCAACTTTCTGCAACCTCACGGGCTACAGCAAGACAGGCTCCTATCCTCCAATAGCTCTCTGGCACTTTTCAGACTCGAATTCATGTCCAGTGAGTCAGTGGTGCTATCTAAGCAGGGGCTTTCCTGGTGGCTCAAAAGGTAAAGAATCTGCCTTCAATGCAAGAGACCCAGATTCAATATCTGTGTCGGAGAAGAAATGGCAATCCACTCCAGTATTAATGACTGGAGAATCCCAGGGAGAGAAGGCTGGTGGGCTACATTCCATGGTATTTTAAAGAGTCAGACACAACTGAGAGACAGAAAGATAGATCAGACCTTGTACTGATAACACCGACTGCCCTGCCCTGCCTTGCTTCTGACTTAACAGAAACATTTGCATGTTTTTGATCTGATTATAACCCTGAGGAGGAGCCTTAATGCAGTGTAAGTTCCACAAGAGCAGAGCCTGGCTCTGGCTCTTACTGTAAATTTAAGGCAGAGCCAGGGAGATTCTAAAACCCCAGGTCCTGTGCACATGCAGACAGAAAACATTCTAATTGTTCATGCTATTTTTAAAATATTAACACGTTTCCTTACCTCTAGAATAGCCCTCTGTGCTAAAGCACACTTGGCATGTGCCCAAGGCTCCTGGCACGGATCTCCTAAACCCTTGGAAGTACCGATGGGGCCTGGATGCTCCAGGAGCAGGTCTGGGAGTTAAAATAGTTGCCCGGATACCCTGGGCTGAGAATGACACCAGAGGATTCGGTCCGGACTTCATTGGCTGGACATTGTGCTAAGGAGGAAAACATCAGGAAAAGATTTCTTAACAAAATCCATCTCTGGGTATACAAAATCATGGCGAAAATGAAAAAGCAATCTTACTGAGCCAATCATAACCACACTGAATAGATGACACACATGTAGCAGGAGAGCAACATTTTAACACGGATTTATAATTTACAACAGAATTATTTCTACAAATAATATAAAATATATATGCTGGTGTATAGGGTGATTAAATAGATGAAATAAATGAGATAGACAGATGACTGACAGAAAGCTGCAGATAAGATTGTTGTTGTTCAGTTACTATGTCCAACTTTCTGCAACCTCACGGGCTACAGCAAGACAGGCTCCCTATCCTCCAATAGCTCTCTGGAACTTTTCAGACTCGAATTCATGTCCAGTGAGTCAGTGGTGCTATCTAAGCAGGGGCTTTCCTGGTGGCTCAAAAGGTAAAGAATCTGCCTTCAATGCAAGAGACCCAGATTCAATATCTGTGTCGGAGAAGAAATGGCAATCCACTCCAGTATTAATGACTGGAGAATCCCAGGGAGAGAAGGCTGGTGGGCTACATTCCATGGTATTTTAAAGAGTCAGACACAACTGAGAGACAGAAAGATAGATCAGACCTTGTACTGATAACACCGACTGCCCTGCCCTGCCTTGCTTCTGACTTAACAGAAACATTTGCATGTTTTTGATCTGATTATAACCCTGAGGAGGAGCCTTAATGCAGTGTAAGTTCCACAAGAGCAGAGCCTGGCTCTGGCTCTTACTGTAAATTTAAGGCAGAGCCAGGGAGATTCTAAAACCCCAGGTCCTGTGCACATGCAGACAGAAAACATTCTAATTGTTCATGCTATTTTTAAAATATTAACACGTTTCCTTACCTCTAGAATAGCCCTCTGTGCTAAAGCACACTTGGCATGTGCCCAAGGCTCCTGGCACGGATCTCCCTAAACCCTTGGAAGTTCCTGAGAGCTGTAAGTGTCTTTGGGGCTCAGAAGTCCTTCACTGGATGATGCCCATGTTGGAGCTGATGAGATGACTCAGAGTGGGCCTGTGTACACTGTCAAGCTGTTCACTGTTTCAGTGATAATACCCCATACAACATTTACTGCAAATGTGGGTTTTACATTTGTTTCCTTGATTTTGTGAGCTGTTCTAACAAAGGTTCAAACCTGAAGAGGGGGTTTCCGGGAACCCCTGATTGAAAACCAGTTGGTCAGAAGCACAGGTGACAACCTATTGGTATCGGCATCAGAGGTGGGGGTGGTTCTGAGAGACTGAGCCCCTCACCCTGCAGGATGTGACACCATCTCAGATTGAGAGTTCAGGATGCGGTTAAACCATAGGACACTCAGCTGGTATCCAAAGAAAATGAGAGAATTACTTGCTGGTGCTGAAAACCACTCCAGATTCTTATTCATTTTTTTTTTTTTTTTTCCTAAATTAAGGTCAGTTTCCAACAAGGAAACACTTCTCTGCATAAAATGTGAACTTTCAAGGAACAATTTATTTCCCTTGTTCCCAAGGAACACTCCCTAGGGTAGTGGCAATTTTCAAAGCAGAACTTCTGAAAGTGTGGCTATGACACTTAGAAAAGAAGGACTCATAACTAATACAATTTTCATCAAGAATGTATTGGGGCCACTTGAGCCCAATCAAATTATGGAAAAGTAAAAGGTCATAATGACCTGGATAACCATGATGGTGTGGTCACTCACTTATAGCCATAAGTCAACAGGGCCTTAGGAAGCATTACCACAAACCAAGCTAGTGGAAATGGTGGAATTTCTGCTGATGCTAAAAGATGATGCTGTTAAAGTGCTGCACTCAATATGCCAGCAAATTTGTAAAACTCAGCAATGGCCATAGGATTGGAAATGGTCAATTTTCACTCCAATCCCAAAGAAGGTCAATGCCAAAGAATGTTCAAACAACCTCACAATTGCACTCATTTCACATCCTAGCAAGCTTATGCTAAAATTTCTTTAAGCTAAGCTTCAGCAGTTTGTGAACTGAGAAATTCCAGATATACAAGCTGGGTTTAGAAAATGCAGAGCAACCAGAGATCAAACTGACAACATGTTTTGGATCACAGAGAAAGCAAGGGATTCCAGAAAAACATATACTTTTGCTTCATTGACTACGCTAAAGCTTTTGATTGTGTGGATCACAACAACAAACTTTGGAAAATGCTTCAAGAGATGGGAATACCAGACTACCTCACCTTTTTCCTGAGAAACCTATATGCAGGTCAAGAAACAACAGTTAGAACTGGACATGAAACAATGACTGCTTCAAAATTTGAAAACAGTATATCGTCGCCCTGTTTATTTAACTTCTATGCAGAGCACATCATGAGAAACGCCAGGCTGGAGGACTCACAAGCTGGAAGCAAGACTGCCAGAAAAAATACGAACAATCTCAGATATGCAGAAGATACTACTCTGCTGGCAGAAAAGTGAGGAGGAACTAAAAAGCCTCTTGACGCAGGCGAAAGAATAGAGTCAAAAAGCTGGCTTAAAACTCAACATTCAAAGAACTAAGATCATGGCATCTGGTCCCATCACTTCAAACAGAAGGGGAAAAAGTGAAAACACTGACAGATTTTACTTTCTTTGGGCTCCAAAATCACTGAGGACAATGGCTGTAGCCATGAAATTAAAAGAGGCTTACTCCTTGGAGGGAAAGCTATGATGAACCTAGGCAGTGTTTTAAAAAGCAGACACATCACTTTTGAGGGCCCAATCAAATTATGGAAAAGTAAGGTCATAATGACCTGGATAACCATGATGGTGTGGTCACTCACTTATAGCCATAAGTCAACAGGGCCTTAGGAAGCATTACCACAAACCAAGCTAGTGGAAATGGTGGAATTTCTGCTGATGCTAAAAGATGATGCTGTTAAAGTGCTGCACTCAATATGCCAGCAAATTTGTAAAACTCAGCAATGGCCATAGGATTGGAAATGGTCAATTTTCACTCCAATCCCAAAGAAGGTCAATGCCAAAGAATGTTCAAACAACCTCACAATTGCACTCATTTCACATCCTAGCAAGCTTATGCTAAAATTTCTTTAAGCTAAGCTTCAGCAGTTTGTGAACTGAGAAATTCCAGATATACAAGCTGGGTTTAGAAAATGCAGAGCAACCAGAGATCAAACTGACAACATGTTTTGGATCACAGAGAAAGCAAGGGATTCCAGAAAAACATATACTTTTGCTTCATTGACTACGCTAAAGCTTTTGATTGTGTGGATCACAACAACAAACTTTGGAAAATGCTTCAAGAGATGGGAATACCAGACTACCTCACCTTTTTCCTGAGAAACCTATATGCAGGTCAAGAAACAACAGTTAGAACTGGACATGAAACAATGACTGCTTCAAAATTTGAAAACAGTATATCGTCGCCCTGTTTATTTAACTTCTATGCAGAGCACATCATGAGAAACGCCAGGCTGGAGGACTCACAAGCTGGAAGCAAGACTGCCAGAAAAAATACGAACAATCTCAGATATGCAGAAGATACTACTCTGCTGGCAGAAAAGTGAGGAGGAACTAAAAAGCCTCTTGACGCAGGCGAAAGAATAGAGTCAAAAAGCTGGCTTAAAACTCAACATTCAAAGAACTAAGATCATGGCATCTGGTCCCATCACTTCAAACAGAAGGGGAAAAAGTGAAAACACTGACAGATTTTACTTTCTTTGGGCTCCAAAATCACTGAGGACAATGGCTGTAGCCATGAAATTAAAAGAGGCTTACTCCTTGGAGGGAAAGCTATGATGAACCTAGGCAGTGTTTTAAAAAGCAGACACATCACTTTGCCAACAAAGGTGTTTTCTTAACCAAAGTCACTGGATAATCAAATCTAGGCTCTGGGTCTCACTTTTTTTGTATGTTTCACTTTCCCTAATGAATGATAATATTCAAGTTCCCTGAAAGAACTGGGAATGAGGAACATTCCATTCTTTAAAGGAAGGAAATGTGACTATGATTTTCAAGTCACAAAACGAAGTCTGTCTTAATTTGGGAAGCTTTCTGAAGGGCAAACCAATCATCCTTCTGACTTACATTGAGACATTTTAGCTTATTTGTTTTTTTTCCAAATCCTTTTTTTCCTTTCCCAAATTTAATTTGAACTTGGTGCCTTTTAAAGTATTTTAAGTGATCTAACTATATACAAATCAACTGAATCAACAGATTTTGTTCTGCTCCTGTATATTATCTATGTTACTGCACATGGTCTATGTATTTTAAAGACATGTGCAAATATAAAACATGTATTTATTATATGCAGCATATGTACATTTCAATGTATATACATTTTACAGAAAAAAAGTAAATACTAGATAATTTTATGCATGCCAAATAATTCACTATGCTTAGTGAAGCCTGCCGACATTTGCATTTTGGTACATTTGTAATGTATCAAATTTCAATAGATTAATGGATGGATAGAGAGATAAGAGACAGGTGACAAAGGGTGTCATTCATGGAATCATGGTGATGGGTGTTATTTTTAAATGAGTTCAACTTTGCTGTACGTTTGAAAAATCCTGACAAACTGTTGGGAAACAACAAGGTCTTATTTGATGTACTTTTTGTTAGGGTGGTAGGCTACTAAAGGGTTAACACAGCGGCCTGGAGATTGCCTGGCCCTGAAAGAGTCACAAGAAAGGACCTGTTGCTAGGGGTAACATGGTAACCGGAGACTCCCGACCAGAGATTCCCCAGCACTAAATAGTCAGACTCCCCAGCACTAAATCAGAGGGTCAGTTGCTTGCCTGCTGGCGCCTGAGAGTCTCCTTAGACCTGCGATAAGCAGATGGCCTTGGCTATAAAGATTCCTCACCACATCTGGAAAGTGTCAAGAACTTCACACCCCCAGCCCGCGGACACCTCAAGGATAGTGGGCTCATCACTGGACTTCCTGCCAAGTTTAAACAAAGAACTCGTTTCTGCGCCTGCTCTGAGGAATCCCCCTCCCCTTTTCTCCTGCTCCCCTTTCCTCCGTAATAAAACCTCCTCGTCCAGTCTCTGGGGCGCGATTTCCCTGGCCCATCTCTCGGACCTGTGGATCTCGCCCGGGAACTCTAATAAAACCTTCCCTGAAAGAACTGGGAATGAGGAACATTCCATTCTTTAAAGGAAGGAAATGTGACTATGATTTTCAAGTCACAAAACGAAGTCTGTCTTAATTTGGGAAGCTTTCTGAAGGGCAAACCAATCATCCTTCTGACTTACATTGAGACATTTTAGCTTATTTGTTTTTTTTCCAAATCTTTTTTTCCTTCCAATTGAATTTGAACTTGGTGCCTTTTAAAGTATTTTAAGTGATCTAACTATATACAAATCAACTGAATCAACAGATTTTGTTCTGCTCCTGTATATTATCTATGTTACTGCACATGGTCTATGTATTTTAAAGACATGTGCAAATATAAAACATGTATTTATTATATGCAGCATATGTACATTTCAATGTATATACATTTTACAGAAAAAAAAAGTAAATACTAGATAATTTTATGCATGCCAAATAATTCACTATGCTTAGTGAAGCCTGCCGACATTTGCATTTTGGTACATTTGTAATGTATCAAATTTCAATAGATTAATGGATGGATAGAGAGATAAGAGACAGGTGACAAAGGGTGTCATTCATGGAATCATGGTGATGGGTGTTATTTTTAAATGAGTTCAACTTTGCTGTACGTTTGAAAAATCCTGACAAACTGTTGGGAAACAACAAGGTCTTATTTGATGTACTTTTTGTTAGGGTGGTAGGCTACTAAAGGGTTAACACAGCGGCCTGGAGATTGCCTGGCCCTGAAAGAGTCACAAGAAAGGACCTGTTGCTAGGGGTAACATGGTAACCGGAGACTCCCGACCAGAGATTCCCCAGCACTAAATAGTCAGACTCCCCAGCACTAAATCAGAGGGTCAGTTGCTTGCCTGCTGGCGCCTGAGAGTCTCCTTAGACCTGCGATAAGCAGATGGCCTTGGCTATAAAGATTCCTCACCACATCTGGAAAGTGTCAAGAACTTCACACCCCCAGCCCGCGGACACCTCAAGGATAGTGGGCTCATCACTGGACTTCCTGCCAAGTTTAAACAAAGAACTCGTTTCTGCGCCTGCTCTGAGGAATCCCCCTCCCCTTTTCTCCTGCTCCCCTTTCCTCCGTAATAAAACCTCCTCGTCCAGTCTCTGGGGCGCGATTTCCCTGGCCCATCTCTCGGACCTGTGGATCTCGCCCGGGAACTCTTCCCAAATAAACTTCTTCCCTAACAGCTTGCAGCCCGCCAGTGTCTTTGCGATTCTTACACTTTTGATTTATTTTGTAGAGTTCACTGAAAGAGAAGGTTAATTAAGTACTTCTATTAGGAGGAAATTTAAATTGCAAAAGAATCAATAACACAAACAGAGACAAATTCAAACACATGCAAAGAAATTCATATGCATACAGGAAGTTCAGACCAGTACAGTAACACAACGGTCCAACCTGAATAAGCATATTTGTAGTGTAAATTTCATACCTTCGCATGTAGGGAGGGAACCTTCAAACTGTAGCTGGGAGCTGAGCTTACAGGTCAGGGTGTCTGTCCCGGACAGTGTGTACCCAGGGTGGCACTGGTACTTCACAAAGTCTCCTGAAAAAAGCCCACACGAGTACTTGGAAAGTCTGTCTCAAGAATACAAGCAGTGCATGAATGTATGAAACACGCGACACTTCATGTGCAAACCACTTCTGAACCATGCTTGGTGTTCATGTTCAGTCTACTCCACAAAATAGTGTCATTTTCAGTTCTTAATTTATGAAAATGCTATCTTAAATGTAACCAATATTTCTATAGAAATTATGGAGTAGTATTTTCTTCTTTGATGGATGTGTGTGTTCACTCCCTTTCCCCCATGATTACTACAAAAAAAGCAAGGAAGAAAGAAAGAAAGAAATATAGATGCTTGAGACTTAAGGCTATACAACAGAATGGCTTTAATGCATTCAGAGAGGGCTACAGGATGACCTTGGACTAATTAGCACAATGTCCTCATCAGCTAAACCATTAGAAACAGAGTGGAAACTGGTCACATGCTTAGACCACAAATTTCAAACAGGGTATAACACAGGCCAGGGTGTTTGTAACTAAGAACAGAGAAATCCTGCATCAGAGTAATTGTATGGCAAACATACACCATGTCTGGTTTCCTAATGTGACATGATTAATTAATGAAATAGACCACTAATTTAAACCGAAGAAAAAAAATCAGACAGAATTTATAAATATTATCATTCAATCGATGCACCAATTACATTCCTGTTTCAAGGAAAGGTCAATGTTAGACTAACCATTATTTCAGCCACAAATGATCTTCTGGTGCACAAATGTGATTTCCTAACTAAACACAAGCATCTGTTTAAGTCTGTGTCTGAAAATGGCTTTTCAGGAGGAAAATACAAACTGGTGAGTGATGTAGCGGGAAAATGCGCTCAAAATGGCAGAAGCAACATTTAAATGGAAAAAAAAATTATGGAGATGAAAGAAAAACACATTTATTCAATGCCTGACCTCTGTGGCTCTCTCGGTAGCAAAGCTTTAGGAATGTTTTTTGACAAACAGTCGTCTGCTCGGCTATCTATTGCTGTTGCATGAGTGTACAAAAACTGGGTTGAGCTAATGATGCTGTAATGATGAAAACATTACCTATTTCAAAGTCCTCATCCTCTGTAAGCATTTCTGCCTGTGGAACTGCTGGGGGAGGCTGACATTTCTTGAGCTGAAATGCTACATGGTTTATAACAAAAAATAATAATTACATTTGCTGAATAAACAAACATCTTACAAAAAGCACCTCTCTTGCATTGTTACAGGAAAATGTCTGTATCCGTAAATCATAGTTTTACTAAAGTCTTGAGATTTAAATGCTTATAATAGTGAAAGTGAAAAATATTTTAAAAAATATAATGTTTAAATTAAAACACTTTACATATATTTGCAATTCTGAAGGATAAATGATTCACGATCATTTCATGTCTACATCTGGATCTGACATAGTCTTCCTCAGTCTCCTGTCCTGAGGCCATGCATGTGGCAGTCCTCATAAGAGATAAGAGATCCATACTTTTTTCCCCAAATTACTTAGCATTCATTCTCAAAATCAGTAAAGATTTGCTTTGCCCCATCTACAATTACATGACATGCTCTCAAGGTTCATGTGGAGACAGAGATGAGGAAGTATCTGAAAGTTACAAAATGTGTTTCCCTGGTCTCCATATTAGAGTTTCACATGCATTACACTTCTTGTGGGGCCAAATCCAAGCTTACTACAGAAGAGATGTGAAGTCATAAATACATCAGTAAGACACTACTGACCACTGGAACCCTGGCATGAGATGTGTGAAAATCCTAAGTTTTTGTTTGACAGAAACATGAATCTTTAGCTAAAAACAAGGTTTATGTCAGAAAAGTCAGCTAGGATTCTCTGCCTTCATCAGTGGAGTGAAAACGCACTGACCATGAAAATTGAGGACAAAGAACCCTCCATTTGAAAAGTCGCTGTGAAACTTGAGCAGGACTTGGTTGGTGGAGCTGTACGCTGTTTCCAGGGCCGTGTTTCCACTGAAAACCCCCAGCTGCGGAGAAGTCTGATCAGGGCCGTCCCTGGGAACGAGAAGGAATCTCCTGAATAGAAAGCTTCCAGTTACAGCTTAAATTCACAACTGTTTTCTTCTGACAGCTCCATCTCCATGAAAGACGATGGTCTGACCCCAGCATCCAGTTGAAAAGCCTGGTCTTCAGACCAGAAGTTTGGGGCTCACTAGTTCCTCCCATGGTTGACCTCAGAGACATTCTCGAGACAAGGTCACACTTATTCTAGTGATGGCAGTAGCATTTATCAGCTTCCGCTCAAATGTTCCCATTTTAGAGTCTAAATTCAGGGTGTCCCTTTAATTATGGGTGAGATTTACAGAGCTCTTTTGGCTGAACCGAAGTATTACAAAAAAAAAAAAAAAAACCAAGAAAACTGAACAAAGTATCACCAACTTCAAGATTCTGTGTTTAGAGATACCAAGATGTATAATAGTGACAAGGAACTGCACCCCAGTCTGTCTTGTGAGTATTATAAGGACAAGGACACCCACTGCTGCTGCTGACTGATATAGACACCACTCCTACTGCTAAAATCTACTGGTTCATCCAGGTAAATCTGTTGATGCCATAGTGTGCCTTTCTTTCAGTGTTATTGATTTCCTTTGCTTCATATAGTCCACTTAACATTTCAGGCTCTCCCTTTCTGCTCATTTCCATGAAACAGGTCCCGTTTCCCCCCCTTCCCCACTCCCAGAGATTTCTACAGCCTCGAAGGTCAGTCAATCTTCTCTCTTGCCCAGCTGACCTGTCCCCGCTCCCCAACACAATAAAACTGGGTATTCTGCAACCAGGCCCTGGTCTGGTAATTATCCTTCTGAGGACTCTAAAGTGAATCCTTGTTGCTCTAGAATGCAGTCCCACATCCTTAACATGACTTACGAGGTCCCGTACGGTCTACCTAACTTGCGTGGCCAAGTCACCTCTCCTCTCTCTTCTGGGGTCTCACAAGATGTCGGTTACATCACATCTGGGGTCTCCCGATGCCTACAGCTCACCTGTTCTCTGGCCTTAGAGAATTTCCAGTGGCCAGAACAACCCCTACCTTTACAACAACTTCACCAGCACACACATGCACACTGCCTTGCTAACTCTGATTATCTCTGAGTTCTCAGGGCAGTGTATTCCAAAAGCACATCCAGCTTATTCCAAACCTGGGTGATGCCCCAGTGGTAAGCTCTACTCTTCTCAGAATAGTTTGACAGGGGAATTTTCATTCCCATTTCCCCATAAAGTCTCACATCCAAACGCAATGGTAGGAACAGTCATTCCCATAGGCATGAACATTTAGTCAAAGAGAGTTTAGGTAACTTATCCAGGGTACATGGCTCATTACAATGGAGTTGGAAAGCTGTCCCGGGACCACCTGAAGGAACAAAGAAACTCCCCCGTCCCCTAGTCTCTTCCTACCGCAAACCTCTGCTGCCACAAAGTCCCTCCCACCTGCAAAATCACCTCAGCAGCCAACTCTTTCCTTGGCCCCACCCAGATGCACCCCCCGCCATCACCAATTCTAAAGAAAATTCTGTGTTTAGAGATACCAAGATGTATAATAGTGACAAGGAACTGCACCCCAGTCTGTCTTGTGAGTATTATAAGGACAAGGACACCCACTGCTGCTGCTGACTGATATAGACACCACTCCTACTGCTAAAATCTACTGGTTCATCCAGGTAAATCTGTTGATGCCATAGTGTGCCTTTCTTTCAGTGTTATTGATTTCCTTTGCTTCATATAGTCCACTTAACATTTCAGGCTCTCCCTTTCTGCTCATTTCCATGAAACAGGTCCCGTTTCCCCCCCTTCCCCACTCCCAGAGATTTCTACAGCCTCGAAGGTCAGTCAATCTTCTCTCTTGCCCAGCTGACCTGTCCCCGCTCCCCAACACAATAAAACTGGGTATTCTGCAACCAGGCCCTGGTCTGGTAATTATCCTTCTGAGGACTCTAAAGTGAATCCTTGTTGCTCTAGAATGCAGTCCCACATCCTTAACATGACTTACGAGGTCCCGTACGGTCTACCTAACTTGCGTGGCCAAGTCACCTCTCCTCTCTCTTCTGGGGTCTCACAAGATGTCGGTTACATCACATCTGGGGTCTCCCGATGCCTACAGCTCACCTGTTCTCTGGCCTTAGAGAATTTCCAGTGGCCAGAACAACCCCTACCTTTACAACAACTTCACCAGCACACACATGCACACTGCCTTGCTAACTCTGATTATCTCTGAGTTCTCAGGGCAGTGTATTCCAAAAGCACATCCAGCTTATTCCAAACCTGGGTGATGCCCCAGTGGTAAGCTCTACTCTTCTCAGAATAGTTTGACAGGGGAATTTTCATTCCCATTTCCCCATAAAGTCTCACATCCAAACGCAATGGTAGGAACAGTCATTCCCATAGGCATGAACATTTAGTCAAAGAGAGTTTAGGTAACTTATCCAGGGTACATGGCTCATTACAATGGAGTTGGAAAGCTGTCCCGGGACCACCTGAAGGAACAAAGAAACTCCCCCGTCCCCTAGTCTCTTCCTACCGCAAACCTCTGCTGCCACAAAGTCCCTCCCACCTGCAAAATCACCTCAGCAGCCAACTCTTTCCTTGGCCCCACCCAGACACTTGCCAAGGTGCCTTTTGGCCTTCTGGCCTCTGGGCGTCTGGGCCCGCCTGGCCCTTCTCTCTCTCTTGGACTCCGTTCTCTTGGTTCCTGATCTTGGAACCCTCTCTCGGGCTGTCTGCCCTCTCTCTGCGCGCTTCTCTCTCTCTGGGTTATGTCTGGGAAACCAGATACCTCGTGGCTCCCCTCAAGCCTGAATATGAATAAACTGTATCCTGCCTATCTAAGCCCAATAGGAATAAACCTGATCCTGCCTGGAATCCCTGCTCCTGTCTCTCTTCTCAGTTTTCTTACAAATTAGAGGGGGAGCAAGGGGTACATCCCCTCAGTGTCCCCCACACAGTCCACAGGAGGGTGGTGGGCAGAGGGGTTCTACAAAGTTTATAAAGTACAGAGAGGAACCTGTGTGCAATCATTGCTCCAGAAGTCTCAAACTCTATATGGCAAAAGGTCCAACCAGCTTTCCTTTCAAAGGAAAGGAAAAAAAAAAAAAAATCACACTCAAGAAAAAGAAAAGAAGGGATTCCCTGGCTGTCCAGTGGTTAGGACTCGGTGCTTTCAGTGAAAAAGATCCAGCTTCAATTCTTGGTCAGGGAACTAAGCTTCCAAAAGTCGTATGATGTGGAAAAAATAAATAATAAAAATTTAAACAAGAAACAAATATGAAAACTCATACCAAACTGCGATATAGTCGTTGACAGCTTCCGTCTGCAACAACGTGAAGTTGATGTAGACACCGTGGCCAGGCGGGACCGTGATGAGCCACATGCAGTCCTTCAGGATGGGGTACTCGTCCGGAAACCCAGGAGAATAGATGGTCCCATTCTGAGATGTCACGTTATATCCGCAAGGAGCTGGGGAGGAAGCCGAGAAAAATCAAGTCCAACACAGTCCACTTTAAAAGGAAACAGTGAGACATTTATCGGTCTCTGAAGTTCCTTTGGCCAAAACTGTCCTTTCATGAAATAACTGTGAACTATCTCTCAGCAATTACTTTGTCAAAATAATTCCCCTCAAGTCCCAAAAGCTTGGAAGAATTTTACTTCTAAGATATGTTATCTAAGTTTCATTTAACATATTCTCCAAACATTCAAAATCCCCTCAGGATAAAGTCATTTCTACATAATTAAAAGGAGAGAGGAAAAAAAACCTTGGTCAGAAGTCTCCTGAGACTGAGTTGATAATCCACTGGACCATCCAAGGGAAAGGATTATGTTGAAATTATGCATGAACATTTAACTGAAAAAACACTTTATTTTTTAAGTGAGATTTCTAAAGCCTATCTAAAATGCCTAAAAGAGAACCATCTATATGACTTAAAACAAAACCCTTATCAAGTCTCCCGAGATCTACATCTGCAGAAAGGAGATAAAATTAAGTAAGCGGCATTTTAAAGAAGTACTTCCACTTCTCACCCACTACTAACAATGTGAAGAATCTCAGCAACACCCAGAGTCCATTTTTATTTTACTTAATAAAGTGATCATCACTTTGGCCATGGAAATGATTTTGTTTTGTTTTATGGAAAAACAAAACATGTATGAACAGATAATCCAAAAAGTGTTCTTTCAGATCGTGCTCTAAATGCATCAAAGTCATAGACAAGTAGACATTTAATCAAACTAAAAGGCAACAGATGCTTAAGAGTGTCTGTTACAAACATGAATCTTATGAGGCTTCAAATATTTGCCATAAAAGGTATAAAATCTAAGTAGAACGAATAAGCCAAAGTGCTTTTTTTTTTTTTTTTCCAAAAGTTCAGAACCATTTTAAAGTGATGACGGATGAAATACCATGAATTCAAATTAACCACGCAGTGCACACTGATTTCAAAACAGATATAAAATGTACCAGTGTCAAGTTGATGGAGTTGGCCTGAGTTTTGGATGAATTCATTTAAAAGGATTGTGGAGAACATCTGGAGTCAGACAGACCTTGACCTCTCATCTAGCAAAACAAAATAGATACCTATAATCTGCAAAAATATGCCCAGAAACCACATTAGAGTCACAACAAGTGAGTGATTACCTGGTGTACCTTGGAGATGCTGTACTTTTTCTTAGTTGCCAATGTCATGCCCTTGTCCATCTGCATGAAAAGCTCTCGTGCTTTCCTCCTGTTTTGCTAGCTGGTGAACTGGTTTCTTCAAAACTCAACTTACAGGTCATCACCTCATCCTAGTCTCTCCTGGTGGCTGTGGTTTGGTCACTTGTTCCTGGGCTACAGTTTACAGCCAGGCGCTCTTCACCATTTGACTGTTAGCAACTACAAGTCAGGGACCCTGTGTCTATATCCCACCCTCAAACCTCCTTTCATTAATCCCATTTCCTGCCTCAGATCTCAATAAACAGACAACAAACAACTGAGAGACTGAAAATGAGGAACACTTTAAACATAAATGTGTTGAAGCCTTTAGGTTGACATCCCTTGTGGGTGACTTGAGCTTATCCATTTGCATTGATTTGTAACTCTAAGGCTTCCCTTTAGCATTTTGACTTTTTAATTTGCAGCCACTTTACATACAGTAGTACCCCTTCCAGGGGAAGGGGGACAAAACAAAACAAACAAGAAGCATACTGCCTATGTCTTACAGAGCAAAATATGGTTATTTGCTTCATAAAACACATTCTGATATTCTTTAGGTCACTTAGTATATTTGCCATAATTTATCTATGATTTCAGATAACAAATTCTTTCACTCACGTGTTCAATGAGTGTTTACTGAGTCTATTATGTACCAGGCAGCGGGGCTGAGCTGGGGCTACAGCTAAGAGCCACATGGACCCCCCTCCCTGCCCCTTGCAGTGTGCTGCATCCTGCACAGTAATGAAGAAAGATGTTAAAAGCTAAATAAGTATGAAGTTCCACCCGTGTGACAATGTTCTCAGTGCACATATAACATTTTCCCAAGGTGAAATCCTGTAGTCTAGAGAGAAAGACAAAGGATCCTAAAAAAAATATGAGTCAAAAAGCTGCATTTCCACTTACCAGGCCTGTCCAGCCTCTCGTCTCCTGTCTCAACCTTGTAGTAACTGAAGTGCACTCTGCAACCACAGAGACCTGTGATCCCAGCTCAGCTGGAAATGAATTTCCAGCTCAAAAGCCCTCGGATCCTAGCAAAACAAAATAGATACCTATAATCTGCAAAAATATGCCCAGAAACCACATTAGAGTCACAACAAGTGAGTGATTACCTGGTGTACCTTGGAGATGCTGTACTTTTTCTTAGTTGCCAATGTCATGCCCTTGTCCATCTGCATGAAAAGCTCTCGTGCTTTCCTCCTGTTTTGCTAGCTGGTGAACTGGTTTCTTCAAAACTCAACTTACAGGTCATCACCTCATCCTAGTCTCTCCTGGTGGCTGTGGTTTGGTCACTTGTTCCTGGGCTACAGTTTACAGCCAGGCGCTCTTCACCATTTGACTGTTAGCAACTACAAGTCAGGGACCCTGTGTCTATATCCCACCCTCAAACCTCCTTTCATTAATCCCATTTCCTGCCTCAGATCTCAATAAACAGACAACAAACAACTGAGAGACTGAAAATGAGGAACACTTTAAACATAAATGTGTTGAAGCCTTTAGGTTGACATCCCTTGTGGGTGACTTGAGCTTATCCATTTGCATTGATTTGTAACTCTAAGGCTTCCCTTTAGCATTTTGACTTTTTAATTTGCAGCCACTTTACATACAGTAGTACCCCTTCCAGGGGAAGGGGGACAAAACAAAACAAACAAGAAGCATACTGCCTATGTCTTACAGAGCAAAATATGGTTATTTGCTTCATAAAACACATTCTGATATTCTTTAGGTCACTTAGTATATTTGCCATAATTTATCTATGATTTCAGATAACAAATTCTTTCACTCACGTGTTCAATGAGTGTTTACTGAGTCTATTATGTACCAGGCAGCGGGGCTGAGCTGGGGCTACAGCTAAGAGCCACATGGACCCCCATCCCTGCCCCTTGCAGTGTGCTGCATCCTGCACAGTAATGAAGAAAGATGTTAAAAGCTAAATAAGTATGAAGTTCCACCCGTGTGACAATGTTCTCAGTGCACATATAACATTTTCCCAAGGTGAAATCCTGTAGTCTAGAGAGAAAGACAAAGGATCCTAAAAAAAATATGAGTCAAAAAGCTGCATTTCCACTTACCAGGCCTGTCCAGCCTCTCGTCTCCTGTCTCAACCTTGTAGTAACTGAAGTGCACTCTGCAACCACAGAGACCTGTGATCCCAGCTCAGCTGGAAATGTATCCACCCCCATCCTCTCCCTGAAGGCAAGGTTCAAAGAGGCCCCTCCAGTGATAATCAATCACCTAGCCCCTGGGGAGCCTCCAGTCACAGAAGAATCCCTGCACCACAGGTCCCTCCCAGCTTCTCACCTCTCTGACCAGGAGCCTAGCCCAGCCCCAGGACAGGCAACCAACCAGTCAGGAGAGAGATCTCAAAGTATAAGAGCAAGGTGCACTGCACTTCACAGCTGGGGTCACACAGGTGCCACACCTCCTCCATTCTAGGGCCTGAGACTCAACAAACACAATTCCTTTACTAATTCACGAATACACACTGGGATTGTTGCCATTAAGTCCCTAGCTCCATCTCTTTGAGGCCCCAGGAATTCCTAAATTGCAGCACTCTAGGCTTCCGGCTTCTTCACTATCTCTTCGAGTTTGCTCAAAATCCTATCCATTGAGCTGGGGATGCTATCTAACCATTTCATCCTCTGTTGATACTGCAATGTATAGTAAGAAGTATACTGTGGATCTTCCTCTCCTTCTCAGGCTCAAACCTCCTTAGGATTTCCAAAGTGGTTAAAAAAAAAAAACCCGTCAAGCTGTCTTTTGTTATTCCTAACAAGCTCCTTTCCACCTCACCAGAGTTTATGTTAATAAGGAGATTTGGACATCCTAGCCTGGGGACTGGTTGCCAGGGCAACCAGCAGGAGTGGGAAGGTTCAGCCTCATCCTCACCTCTGGGAGGGGAGGGGGGACTGTGGAGTCCAACTTAAATCACCAACCAGAGGGCTTTTTGTTTTAAAAGAATAGCCCCACGGTTTTTTAATAAATTTAATATAAAAGACGTTCAAAACATCTTAGAACATGTATAGCACAAGGAACTCTGCTCACTGTTATGCGGCACCCTGGATGGGAGATGAGTTTGGGGGATGTATGTACGTATGTGTGTAGGCTGAATCTCTTCATTGTTGACCTGAAACTACCACAGCTTTGTTATTCAGCTATAACCAATACAAAATTAACAGTTTAAAGAAAGAAAAGAAACATATTGGAACATGTGTTTTATGACATAAGATTTTTCATGGATCTTATGTTTCAATCCTTTATTCTGTTCATGACATTTGTGAAATGAAAATATCCCATGCCGTATTAATAAACAAGAAACGTTATCAGTGATTTCTAGCCTCTGTAAGTGAATGAAGGCACCCAAAATGGCCCCGTTGACTGAGTTGCCTATGAAAGGAATGACTTTAGTGAACCCAGAGGCTTACACTTTCCCATACAAATAACGCTGAATTCCTTAACTTGATACTTACTCTTGTTGTCCAGACTGCCTGCTCCCTAGGCTGCAATCTTGTATATAGCCTGACCACAGCCCTGCCTCCTTGGAGCTGTTTTCTCAGAGCTACTGAGATACTGTCTCCCTGGCTTGGAGTCTTAATCATTCCCACCAAATAAAACAGCTTTCAGGCTTCCCTGGTAACTCAGTGGTAAAGAGTTTGTCTGCCAATGCAGGAGACACCAGTTCGATCCCTGACCCAGGAAGATCCCACATGCTGCCGAGCAACTAAGCCCGTGAGACACAACTATTGAGCCTGTGCTCTAGAGCCTTGGAGCCATAACTATTGAGCCCATGGGTCACAACGACTGAAGCCCCTGTGCCCTAGAGACCGTGTTCCACAAGAGAAGTCACCACAACAAGAAGCCTGCTCACCTCAACTAGAGAGTAGCCTCCACTGCCTGCAGAAGAGAGAGAAGAGCCTGTAGCAGCAGTGAAAACCCAGAAGAGCCAAAAAGAAACTAATAAAATTAAAAATAAAAAAAGGAAAAAAAAAAACAACTCTCTGCTTTCAGGTTGTGACTGTATTTTTTCGTTGACAGTTTCGACGATCAACATGAAGGATCCCAGAGCAGATTTCTCTCCTCTGCCTGAACTCCAGAAGAAACTGGAGTCCTGGTAGCAGGAAAGGGCCCTCATGTGCATCCTTTTGCTTGGGAGTTCTGGACAGATTTGAGTTAAGTCTCTCCTGGTCCTTGGATCTCCTATATTGGTGCTGAATTTTGCTCTGGCAGGGATATAGCAGGTACCTGTCCCATCTCAGGAAGGTCCTGGTGAAGGAGTGCTGGTGGGAAGACACAGGGAAATACCCACCCAGGGTCTGTGTACTGGCTGGAGCTCAGTGAGAAGATATCTAGGGAATTCCCACCCAGATGAAAGACAGTGGGAGGGGGAAGGGGTCTGTGAAGGACATCCAAGGCTTCCTTGAAACTTACAAGAAACTGCCCACCCCTGGAAAGGCATGGGTGTGGACAGGCTCGGTTTTACTGAGAAATACCCTGGGAATACCTTGGTTGAAAGACACCAAGGTGGCTCTGTTGTAGAAAGACATGAGAAACAGAGCTCATATTTGCAGGTACCTAGTCAACTGGAGAAATTAAATCTCATCCTAAATATTGACAGGGCTCTTTTAATGTGTATGCAGTTAAAAAGTAAAAGCTCCTTGTTAAACCTTAAGCAAGACCTACTGTTGGAAAGCTCAGATTTCTCTGTGTCTTTGAGAGGGAACTGTCCTATGTGATCATTCTAATTGTTCAGGTGTGTGTCTGTGTTGGACTTTCCTAGTGGTTCAGAGAGTAAAGAATCTGCCTGCAATGAGGGAGACTTGGGTTCTATCCTTGGGTTGGGAAAAATCCCCTGGAGAAGGGGAATGGCAACTCACTCCAGTACTCTTGCCTGGAGAATTCCATGAATAAGGAGCCTGGGAGGCTACAGTCCACCAGGGTCCTCAGTCCATGGGGTTCTCCAGGCAAGAATACTGGAGTGGGTTACCATGCCCTCCTCCAGGGGATCTTCCCAATCCAGGGATCAAACCCAGGTCTCCCATATTGCAGGCAGATTCTTCACAATCTGAGGCACCAGAGAAGCCCTATTAGGCATATAAGAGGCTTTTTTTGCATTCTTAACCTTATTTGCATCTCTGTGGAGATATAATTTATTGGTGTCCAAATGATGGATCCTTTTAAAATGAGAGAAAATAACAAATTATTTAATGTAGAGCACTCTCAATGTAAACAACTATTTTGCTGGTATCTATAAAACAAAAGTCAAATTAATGTAAGAACTTTTCTTTAGGGAAGAAAACTGGTTTAAGAAGCTTCATTGAGGCCTTCTCCACAAAGGGCCTTATAGATGCTAATAACAGCAACTGAAAATATCAACAGAGGAGAAAGAAATGGCACCCCACTCCAGTAGTCTTACCTGGGAAACCTCGTGGACAGGGGAGCCAGGTGGGCTGCAGTCCATGGCGTTACAGGACTGAGCATGCATGCATGATAGGGGTGGAGGGAGATGGATTGGTAGCAACAAACAGGAAGAACCAAAAAAAAATAATAATCAACAAAAAACTTGGAAAAAACCAAGGTCTAGCTATTATTTCAATGAGGTAATTTTTTTTTCTTTTAAAAAAGGAGTTACTGCAAATGAACTTTAAAAAAATATTCGAATGGTTATTTAGAATGGAATAAATAAAATAGACTTTTATATGATTAAAACAAGATTTGCTGTTATATGAACCAAGAGGGACCTTCTGCTGGTCCCCAATAGTAAAAGCTAAACAAGTCTGTTCTATTTACCCCAGATTTCAGTTATACATTTTAGGGGCATGAATTTTTTTTTTTTTTTTTTAATTTATTTTGGGCGGCGGACAGGTTGGGGAAGGTGGGTAGCAGGTGGGCCACTTCTACTGGTCTTTCATTTGTCTATTTTCATCCATCTTTTTTGTTCTTTGGCCTGTGTGGGCCTCCCATCGCAGTGGCATCCGGCTCGGTAATTGGACACATTGGTCCAGCCGCTCCGCAGCACGTGGGATCTTCCCAGGCCAGGGGTCGAACCGGCGCCCCTTGAACTGTAAGGCGGTGTCCTTACCCACTGGACCACCAGGGGAAGCCCCATTTTAGGGGCTTGAAAATTTTAATGAGTGTTGGCTGTAGCTGTGATTCCAACAAGCAGCTACTGGGGGGAAACACAATATTTTTTTAAAAATCATTTAAAAAAGATATTTATAAAACAATTACTTAAGAAGGATGTTTGTGATTTGCCGACCTTGCTACAGATGCCATGTTACCAATGACTTCCTGTGGTGGGGCTTGTCACTGTTTAATGTAGAGCACTCTCAATGTAAACAACTATTTTGCTGGTATCTATAAAACAAAAGTCAAATTAATGTAAGAACTTTTCTTTAGGGAAGAAAACTGGTTTAAGAAGCTTCATTGAGGCCTTCTCCACAAAGGGCCTTATAGATGCTAATAACAGCAACTGAAAATATCAACAGAGGAGAAAGAAATGGCACCCCACTCCAGTAGTCTTACCTGGGAAACCTCGTGGACAGGGGAGCCAGGTGGGCTGCAGTCCATGGCGTTACAGGACTGAGCATGCATGCATGATAGGGGTGGAGGGAGATGGATTGGTAGCAACAAACAGGAAGAACCAAAAAAAAATAATAATCAACAAAAAACTTGGAAAAAACCAAGGTCTAGCTATTATTTCAATGAGGTAATTTTTTTTTCTTTTAAAAAAGGAGTTACTGCAAATGAACTTTAAAAAAATATTCGAATGGTTATTTAGAATGGAATAAATAAAATAGACTTTTATATGATTAAAACAAGATTTGCTGTTATATGAACCAAGAGGGACCTTCTGCTGGTCCCCAATAGTAAAAGCTAAACAAGTCTGTTCTATTTACCCCAGATTTCAGTTATACATTTTAGGGGCATGAATTTTTTTTTTTTTAATTTATTTTGGGCGGCGGACAGGTTGGGGAAGGTGGGTAGCAGGTGGGCCACTTCTATTGGTCTTTCATTTGTCTATTTTCATCCATCTTTTTTGTTCTTTGGCCTGTGTGGGCCTCCCATCGCAGTGGCATCCGGCTCGGTAATTGGACACATTGGTCCAGCCGCTCCGCAGCACGTGGGATCTTCCCAGGCCAGGGGTCGAACCGGCGCCCCTTGAACTGTAAGGCGGTGTCCTTACCCACTGGACCACCAGGGGAAGCCCCATTTTAGGGGCTTGAAAATTTTAATGAGTGTTGGCTGTAGCTGTGATTCCAACAAGCAGCTACTGGGGGGAAACACAATATTTTTTAAAAAATCATTTAAAAAAGATATTTATAAAACAATTACTTAAGAAGGATGTTTGTGATTTGCCGACCTTGCTACAGATGCCATGTTACCAATGACTTCCTGTGGTGGGGGCTTGTCACTGTTTACTGTTTTATTTACCAACTTCTGGTCTAGGCATGACAGTGGGCTCCATCCCCCAGCCCTGGCTGGGCCCAGCACCTGTCTTCTGTTACACTGAGAAAACTGATCAGTCATTTGGGACAGTTAGGCTAAGGGCCTGGCCTCCTCAGCTCTACCCAACTCTGGGGATTACAGAGCCTTTTACATAAGAGTAGGTAAAATAGACAGGGAACAAAAAGAAAAACCCTTCTGAACTCTCCCCTAAGACCAAAGCTTGTTGACTGGATCCTTAGGAAAGTTAAAGGTAGAAAACTTGGTGGAATCTAGGTAAAGACAAATAAATTGGTATACTTAAATGGGCTTTATAGAAGGTGGTTACTTAGTTACACTATGAGATAAACAAGACATACAGACAACAGTTACCTAAGTCATGCAAAATACGTAAACTGGGAACTAACATGCAAGGGCTAATAAATAAAATAGTGGCTTGCGTTGGTTTAATTTATAAACTCAGAAAGGTCTTTGGTAAATGCCTATACCGACCTTTGAAAATGTGACAAATTAAAGTTATAAAACAGAACTTCATAAATTACATTTCAGTTTGCTAGAAATCATGCTACTAATTTTAGTAACTTCAGGTGAGAAAACCATTCTTTGAAAAACTAAACAACTGCCTTTGTCTCACAGATCTCACACATGTCTAAACAGGATGCAAAGACCTAGATTAAGCCCAAATAAGCAGGAAGACCTGCAAGACTAAGGAAAAAAAAGGTGGCAGTTTTGAATCTAAACAGCTGAGAATGTTCCCTCAGTCAAATCTTACAGATGGTAAGCCTTAACCATCTGAACAAGCAATGCTAAGGTATTCTGTTTGATAACCAGTAAGTTTACATTAATATTGTAATACCTGGTTCATCACTAAGCCTTTATTAAAGTCATGAGTGCTCTAGTTTATCTATATCTGTGCACACATTATACATATGTGATATCTCTACTTCTAAAAGGTATTATTAGAGTTGGACTTCTGAAGAGCTCTATTTAATTTTAATAAAAAGCACTTACCCTTAAATAAAACTGACCAAGATGATTTTCAGGTTCACATGAACTAGAAAATACTCAATATTATGTTGAAACCTGATACTAATGTTTAAATTTGCAAACGTAAGTTAATTTAGATCTCATTAAGAGTCATGAAGATTAAGTATACCACTTTACTGTACCTAGATTTAATAAACAAGACCTTACTAAGCTCTTGCAAGAAAATAACTGAACAGGATGAAGCTTCAAAGTAAATGTAAATGAGATAAAAACTTTGGAATTAAAACTATAAGCATTATTTTAGAAATGTCTAATTAATATCATCTCTCCTGATGTTTGGTAACTTAAAATTCAAAAGCTGTGCCAATTTAAGATAACTGATGAGTGGGGTTTTTTTATTATTATTTAAAAATACTGAGATATCAATCATTAAAAAAATATATTGAAAGTATTAAAGAAAATGTTTGGTATCACCTAAGATGTTCTCTATAAGAAAACAAATGGTTTTAAAAATTATAACTGGGGCTTCCCTGGTGGTCCAGTGGGCAAGGACACCGCCTTGCAGTGCAAGGGGCGCCGGTTCAATCCCTGGCCTGGGAAGATCCCATGTGTCGTGGAGCGGCTGGACTGATGTGTCCAATTACCGAGCCAGAGCTGTGGAGCGCATGTGCCCAGAGCCAGTGCTCTGCGACAACAGAGGCCACCGCGATGGGAGGCCCACACGGGCCAAAGAACAAAGACGGATGAAAATAGACAAATGAAGGACCAATAGAAATGGCCCACCCGTCCCCTCCCTCCCCAACCCATCCCCCCAAAAATAAATAAATAAATAAATGTTTAAAAAAAAATTATAACTGATATTTAAGCTCATCAATTTATAAAATGCCAATGTAAATGTACTGTAAAGACGGTGCATAATTGCTTACTTCTTGGTTTTACTAAAATTAAGGATTTAAGAGTTGAGGATTCTAATCTAAAGATGTAATTAAAACTATTAGAAGTAATACAGTAACTTTTCAGAATATACTAGGAAATAAAACGTATGTTTTCAGTAAAGAAGATAGGAGAAAATACATTCTAGTGGGAAAAAATGATGAGCTGGTTAATTTTATCTAGATGAGAAATGAAAGAGGGCTGGATACAAAAAGTGACAAGAGATTATGAAGAGGAATCCTGAGGAAAAAGTTTTATGGATAGTCAGGATTAATTAAATTCAGATTTTAAGTTAACTAAGCTAATACAAGTCTGGAAATTTTATTTCTGTCTAATTTTATTTCTTTTTGGTAACAGAGTATGTATGTTTCAGTACCCTTAAATGATCTATATGTAGTTTCTTTGTGACCTTGGTTAGATGAATAGGTAATTGTTTCAGTGGCCTATTATCCTATGTTTTAAAATCTTTTGGATATTTCTAACAAACTTCCCAAATATCAAAATCTAACCAAACTTTTAGCCTCTGCGATGGATGCCTCAAAGAAACATCTCTGAGGAACTTCAGGGACGAATGCTAATTTTATTTGGTATTTTTAATTTAAAAACACTGTCAAGAGGTTATGACATACAAATATCACTAATACAGATATTTCAAAATTTATATGAAACCCCTAACATCTGACATGTCCTGACATAATGTTATCAGTCATAATTCTAGTGATTATACTAAAATGTTCTATGTTGCAGAAATATCCAAGTTTCCTAACTGCCTTGTATTCAAATCTTTAACCACACGGAAGGGCCATGGCACAATCGGTAGGGAAGATGCTTTTAGAAACAGTGATTCCCATCTGGGGAATCTCCTCTGAACTACACAGTGACAGAGGGACCCATTTAACTGAACAAACTGTTAAGGAAATTTGTAAAATGTGGCCGATGATGCAACATTTCCATTGTGCCTATCACCCACAGTCTTCTGGGTTAGTAGAAAGGACACCGGAACTATTAAAACTCAGCTGGCTAAAATTACAGATGCTTATTCCTTTCCTTGGCCTAAGGCCCTTCCATTGGTTCCCCTTAACTTCAGGTCCACTCCTCTGATGCACATCGCTTGTCTCCTTTGAAAAACAGGGACTAAAATTAAGGATTTAAGAGTTGAGGATTCTAATCTAAAGATGTAATTAAAACTATTAGAAGTAATACAGTAACTTTTCAGAATATACTAGGAAATAAAACGTATGTTTTCAGTAAAGAAGATAGGAGAAAATACATTCTAGTGGGAAAAAATGATGAGCTGGTTAATTTTATCTAGATGAGAAATGAAAGAGGGCTGGATACAAAAAGTGACAAGAGATTATGAAGAGGAATCCTGAGGAAAAAGTTTTATGGATAGTCAGGATTAATTAAATTCAGATTTTAAGTTAACTAAGCTAATACAAGTCTGGAAATTTTATTTCTGTCTAATTTTATTTCTTTTTGGTAACAGAGTATGTATGTTTCAGTACCCTTAAATGATCTATATGTAGTTTCTTTGTGACCTTGGTTAGATGAATAGGTAATTGTTTCAGTGGCCTATTATCCTATGTTTTAAAATCTTTTGGATATTTCTAACAAACTTCCCAAATATCAAAATCTAACCAAACTTTTAGCCTCTGCGATGGATGCCTCAAAGAAACATCTCTGAGGAACTTCAGGGACGAATGCTAATTTTATTTGGTATTTTTAATTTAAAAACACTGTCAAGAGGTTATGACATACAAATATCACTAATACAGATATTTCAAAATTTATATGAAACCCCTAACATCTGACATGTCCTGACATAATGTTATCAGTCATAATTCTAGTGATTATACTAAAATGTTCTATGTTGCAGAAATATCCAAGTTTCCTAACTGCCTTGTATTCAAATCTTTAACCACACGGAAGGGCCATGGCACAATCGGTAGGGAAGATGCTTTTAGAAACAGTGATTCCCATCTGGGGAATCTCCTCTGAACTACACAGTGACAGAGGGACCCATTTAACTGAACAAACTGTTAAGGAAATTTGTAAAATGTGGCCGATGATGCAACATTTCCATTGTGCCTATCACCCACAGTCTTCTGGGTTAGTAGAAAGGACACCCGGAACTATTAAAACTCAGCTGGCTAAAATTACAGATGCTTATTCCTTTCCTTGGCCTAAGGCCCTTCCATTGGTTCCCCTTAACTTCAGGTCCACTCCTCTGATGCACATCGCTTGTCTCCCTTTGAAATTATTACAGGGAGACCAATGAGATTGGATAAAAGACTCTATGATCGTATATTAAAGGAGATATATGGTATTACTATAAGGGCTTAATCAAACTATTAAAGTGATTCTAAACATGTTTCTAAAGCTTATTGCACTAGTCTATCCTCAAAGGAAGATCAGATGTCCCATGACTTAATACTAGGAAATTATGTATATTGGAAAAGACATCATTTAAAGGACTCCCTCCAACCTAAACGGAAGGGCCCTTATCAGGTTCCTCTGACTAGCTCACGCACAGCAAAACTGAATAGAATGGACTCTTGGATTCATATTTACCATCTAAAAAGAGCTCCTGGAGAAGACAGGTCTATAGAGGGAACTGCTGACCTCAAACTCACCTTAAAACAACGTTCTGATAATAATGAGACACGAAGGCCAGGATGAGAAGACATCAGAAACAGACAACTGACCCAAGATGCTGGACCTGACCCATATGGTTGTTCATGATGTTTATTCTTAGTTTCTTGGACTGTTGCACATGAATCAAACGCTTTTCTATCATGAGCATAATCATACATACAAATTTTAGAAATCAGTCAAATTGTTGGGTTTGTGATCAATTACCTGCATCCAGTACTTCTGGTTTACCTTGATGGATTTCTCGTCTCTAAGACTCTGATTGGATGGCTCTTAGAAAGTTTATTTTATTTTTTTAAATTTTTTTTGGGGGGAGGAGGGTTGGGGAGGGAGGGGGACAGGCAGGCCACTTCTATTGGTCTTTCATTTATCTATTTTCATCAATTTTTGCTCTTTGGCCCATATGGGCCTCCCACTGCAGTGGTCTCTGTTGTCGCAGAGCACTGGCTCTGGGCGCATGTGCTCCAGAGCTCTGGCTCGGTAATTGGACACATCAGTCCAGCTGCTTCGCAGCACGTGGGATCTTCCAAGGCCAGGAGTCAAACCGGCGCCCGTTGCACTGCAAGGTGGTGTCCTTACCCACTGGACCACCAGGGAAGACTGAAAGTTTATTTTAGAAGAAAGGAAATACAGTTCCATCTAGGCTACTACTAAGATCATTTAAGAGGGGACCCGCTCACTTGGTCAATCAAACACACTTACTCTAACCCTGGACATAACTATTTCCTTAAGGTTACAGGAGACCAATGAGTTTGATCGTATATTAAAGGAGATATATGGTATTACTATAAGGGCTTAATCAAACTATTAAAGTGATTCTAAACATGTTTCTAAAGCTTATTGCACTAGTCTATCCTCAAAGGAAGATCAGATGTCCCATGACTTAATACTAGGAAATTATGTATATTGGAAAAGACATCATTTAAAGGACTCCCTCCAACCTAAACGGAAGGGCCCTTATCAGGTTCCTCTGACTAGCTCACGCACAGCAAAACTGAATAGAATGGACTCTTGGATTCATATTTACCATCTAAAAAGAGCTCCTGGAGAAGACAGGTCTATAGAGGGAACTGCTGACCTCAAACTCACCTTAAAACAACGTTCTGATAATAATGAGACACGAAGGCCAGGATGAGAAGACATCAGAAACAGACAACTGACCCAAGATGCTGGACCTGACCCATATGGTTGTTCATGATGTTTATTCTTAGTTTCTTGGACTGTTGCACATGAATCAAACGCTTTTCTATCATGAGCATAATCATACATACAAATTTTAGAAATCAGTCAAATTGTTGGGTTTGTGATCAATTACCTGCATCCAGTACTTCTGGTTTACCTTGATGGATTTCTCGTCTCTAAGACTCTGATTGGATGGCTCTTAGAAAGTTTATTTTATTTTTTTAAATTTTTTTTGGGGGGAGGAGGGTTGGGGAGGGAGGGGGACAGGCAGGCCACTTCTATTGGTCTTTCATTTATCTATTTTCATCAATTTTTGCTCTTTGGCCCATATGGGCCTCCCACTGCAGTGGTCTCTGTTGTCGCAGAGCACTGGCTCTGGGCGCATGTGCTCCAGAGCTCTGGCTCGGTAATTGGACACATCAGTCCAGCTGCTTCGCAGCACGTGGGATCTTCCAAGGCCAGGAGTCAAACCGGCGCCCGTTGCACTGCAAGGTGGTGTCCTTACCCACTGGACCACCAGGGAAGACTGAAAGTTTATTTTAGAAGAAAGGAAATACAGTTCCATCTAGGCTACTACTAAGATCATTTAAGAGGGGACCCGCTCACTTGGTCAATCAAACACACTTACTCTAACCCTGGACATAACTATTTCCCTTAAGGTTACTCTAGTTCAGTCAGAACAACAGGCTAAATTCCAGACAAAAATGTAAACTCCAGACTCTTAGGAGGGATGGTTCCTCAGTTATGGGATGGACTTACCTGTTTAACAGCTGACTATAGTCATCTAAGCCTTAAGTCTCCTCTGTGTTGGAACAATTAAATCATAGCAAAGTTAATTAACCAAATAACACTAGAAAATTAGGCAGGGAGTCTTATGAAAACTGCCAATGTACCAACTGTCTTAAAGACAGTGGTTGATAGGAACAGATAGGGTCAGATGTCCAGAAATATACTGGCTGGCACCTAATGAGACTCAATGGTCCAATTTGTGACCCTGGCTTCTACCATGCTAGCTAGGAAGGTGTACTTTAAGATTCCCATGAGTTCAAGGCTACTTAGGTATAAACACTTAGATGTGATTCCAGGAAATTTACCATCAATATGAACGCAATGGACCAAGAGATCTGTATTTCACTGGTATGATGACTTAGCAACTATTTTTGTGCCTATGTATCACTGTTCACACAGCAGGCTTAACAAAATTCACTAAAAAGAGATGAAATGATAACAACCTGCCTACTAAATTCTGAGGTCTCTGCGATGAGAAAAGCTGTCTTACAAAGCCATATGCCCCTTAATATCCTTACAGCATCTCAAGGGGGCACCTATGCTATAATTTAAACTAAATGTGTTTACATACCAGATGACTACTCTAATGGGCGATGTTTTAAAAAGAGGGTTTGGTTCTGAAAGCTCGTGGCTTAAACATCTATTTGTACTTTTACTCATGTTATTAGCTGTATTACTTGGAATTTATAAGACCGTTATCTTTTGTGATGTATATCCAGGCCTCCAGCCAGATTAGTGATAGGTAAACATTTTAAAGAAATGCACCAAATTTAAAATGTAAAATAATTGTAATAGTATGGTTCTAGGTATGGGAAGAGGCAAAAAGGGGAATATCTCCTGGATCCTATTAGATGAGAAGGTAGAAGATCCATAGAATCTTATTATTTAGCAATGGGCCTAATCTAGAAATTAACACCTGGAGGGACTTATTGACGAGGACCTTCACCTTATCTGGGATGAGCCTCCCAGAACGGTGGGACCAAAAGAAATGGTCATGAAATGTCTCCTAAAATGTGGCTGAATTTATGACCATGGGGAGGGACTGTGAAATAAAAATATCTCCCGCCATATTAATAAATAAGAAATGTCACAGCCATCAGTGATTTGTAGCCTCCAAATGTGAATGCAGGCTCCCCAAATTGAGATCCAGGGGGTGCTGCCACCCCCGCCCCACCCCAAGGTGACTGCTGAGGAGCTGGGGGACCAAGCAAGAAGCAAGGTGAACAAGGAAACAGGATTGGCCTCAGAGAGCTTAGGTGCATATGAAAGGAATGAACTCAGTGAGCCCAGAGGCTTGCATCTTCTCTCACTTAGGATGTTAAATTCCTTAATTTGGTACCTGATCATTGATGTTCAGACTGCCTGCTCCCTTTGTTACAAATTTTGTGTAGTCCAAGTTATACAACCCCTTTTTATATAGCCTATGTTCCCCTCTGTCTCCTTGGAGCAGTTTTCTCACAGCTACGGAGATGTCTCTCTAGCTTGGAGTCCTAAATATTCCTACCAAATAAAATAACTTTACTTGCAGGTTGTGACAACATTTTTTATTATAGGTAGAAAGCTGTTCCTGTTCCATCTGTAAGTCCTATCTGACTCTTTGTGACCCATGGACTGGAGCACACCAGGCCTCCCAGTCCTCCACTATCTTCCAGAGTTTGCTCAAATTCATGTCCATTGAGTGTATAATGCCATCCAACCATCTCATCTTCTGTTGCCCCCTTCTTCCATCCTCAGTGTTTCCCAGAATCAGTGTCTTTTCCATTGCATAGGCTCTTTGTATCAGGTAGCCAAAATAATGGCAGTTTAGCTTCAGCCTCAGTCCTTCCAATGAATATCAGGGTTATTTCCTTCAGGAATGACTGGTTTGATCTCCTTGAGGGTCAATGGACTCTCGAAAGTTTTCTCTAGCACCACAGTTCAAAAGAATTCATTCTTTGGTGCTCAGCCTCCTTTATGGTCCAGCTCTCACATATGTGCATGACTGACTCCTGGAAAAACCAAAGATTTGACCATATGGACATTTACCTGCAAAGTGATGTCTCTGCTTCCTAACATACTGTCTAGGTTTCTCACAGCTTTCCTTCCAAGGAGCAAGCATCTTTTAATTTCATAACTACAGTCATAGTTCGAAAGGAGTCCGAGAACATAAAACCCATCATGGCTTCTACTTTTCCGTCTTCTATTTGCCATTGAAGTGATGGTACCAGATGTCATGATTTTAGTTTTTGTTTATTTTAAATATTTATTTATTTTTGGGGGAGCGGGCGGGCCACTTCTATTGGTCTTTCATTTATCTATTTTCATCCGTCTTTGTTCTTTGGCTCCTGTGGGCCTCCCATCACAGTGGCCTCTGTTGTCGCTGAGTGCCGGCTCTGGGCGCATGAGCTCCAGAGCTCCGGCTCGGTAATTAGACACATCAGTCCAGCTGCTCCGCGGCACGTGGGATCTTCCCAGGCCAGGGATTGAACTGGCGCCCCTTGCACTGCAAGGCGGTGTCCTTACCCACTGGACCACCGGGGAAGCCCGATTTTAGTTTTTTGAATGTTGAGTTTTAAGCCAGCTTTTTCACTCTCATCAAGAGACTCTTTAGTTCCTCTTCACCTTTCTGCCATTAGAGTGGTATCATCTGCATATTTAAGGGTGTTGATATTTTTCCTAGCAACCTTGATTCCAGCTTGTGATTCATCTAGTCCATCATTTTGCATGATGTATTCTGCAGATAAGTTAAATAAGCAGGTGACAATATACAGCCTTGTCATACTCCTTTCCAATTTTGAACCAGCTGTTCCATGTCTGGCTATAACTGCTGCTTCTTGACCTGCATACAGATTTCTCAGGAGACAGGTAAGGTAGTCTGGTATACCCATCTCTTAAAGAATTTTCCACAGTTTGTTGTGATCCACACAGTCAAAGGCTTTAGAGTAGTCAATGAAAGACATGGATATTTTTCTAGAAGTCCTCTGCTTTCTCTTTGATCCAACAAATGTTGGAAATTTGATCTCTGGTTCCTCTGCCTTTTCCAAATCTAGCTTGTACATTTGGAAGTTCTCGGTTCATGTACTTTTGAAACCTAGCTTGAAATACTTTGAGCATAACCTTGGTAGCATGTGGAATGAATGCAATTTTGGGGTAGTTTGAACATTCTTTGGCAGTCTTTGGGATTGGAATGAAAGCTGATCTTTTCCAGTCCTGAGGCCACTGCTGAGTTTTCCAAATTTGCTGACATACTGAGTGTAGCACTTTTACAGCATCATCTTTTAGGATGAGAAATAACTCAGCTGGATCAGAAACAGCCAGCACTTCCACTAGCTTTGTTCCTAGTGATGCTTCCTAAGATCCACTTGACTTTGCAATCCAGGATGTCTGGCTTTAGGTAAGTGATAACACCATCCTGGTAATCCAGGTCATTAAAATCTTTTTGTATAGTTCTTCTGTGTATTCTTGCCACCTCTTTTTAGTATTTTCTGCTTCTGTTAGGTCCATAGCATCTCTTTCTTTTGTTGTGCCCATCTCCGCATGAAATATTTCCTTGATATCTCTAATTTTCTTGAAGAAACCTCAAGTCTTTCTCATTCTATTGAATTCTTTGCATTGTTGAACTAAGAAGACTTCCTTATCTTTCCTTGCTATTCTCTGGAACTCTGCATTCAGATGAGCATACCTTTCCCTTTCTCTTTTGCCTTTAACTTCTCTTTACTCAGCTAATTGTAAAGTCTCCTCAGGCAACCATTCTGCCTTCTTGAATTTCTTTATCTTTGCGATGGTTTGGGTCATTTTTTTCCTGTACAATGTTATAAACCTCTGCTCATAATGCTTCAGGCACTGTGTCTACCACATCTAATCCTTTGAATCTGTTTGTCACCTCCACTGTATAATCATAGGAGGTTTGATTTAGGTCATACCTGAATGGTCTAGTGTGGTTTTCCCTACTTTCTTCAATTTAATTCTGGTTTGTCATTCCTCCACTGTTTAAGTTCGTCAAAACAGTTTGTTGTGATCTACATAGTCTAAGGCTTTAGATTAGTCAATGAAAGACATGGATATTTTTCTAGAAGTCCTCTGCTTTCTCTTTGATCCAACAAATGTTGGAAATTTGATCTCTGGTTCCTCTGCCTTTTCCAAATCTAGCTTGTACATTTGGAAGTTCTCGGTTCATGTACTTTTGAAACCTAGCTTGAAATACTTTGAGCATAACCTTGGTAGCATGTGGAATGAATGCAATTTTGGGGTAGTTTGAACATTCTTTGGCAGTCTTTGGGATTGGAATGAAAGCTGATCTTTTCCAGTCCTGAGGCCACTGCTGAGTTTTCCAAATTTGCTGACATACTGAGTGTAGCACTTTTACAGCATCATCTTTTAGGATGAGAAATAACTCAGCTGGATCAGAAACAGCCAGCACTTCCACTAGCTTTGTTCCTAGTGATGCTTCCTAAGATCCACTTGACTTTGCAATCCAGGATGTCTGGCTTTAGGTAAGTGATAACACCATCCTGGTAATCCAGGTCATTAAAATCTTTTTGTATAGTTCTTCTGTGTATTCTTGCCACCTCTTTTTAGTATTTTCTGCTTCTGTTAGGTCCATAGCATCTCTTTCTTTTGTTGTGCCCATCTCCGCATGAAATATTTCCTTGATATCTCTAATTTTCTTGAAGAAACCTCAAGTCTTTCTCATTCTATTGAATTCTTTGCATTGTTGAACTAAGAAGACTTCCTTATCTTTCCTTGCTATTCTCTGGAACTCTGCATTCAGATGAGCATACCTTTCCCTTTCTCTTTTGCCTTTAACTTCTCTTTACTCAGCTAATTGTAAAGTCTCCTCAGGCAACCATTCTGCCTTCTTGAATTTCTTTATCTTTGCGATGGTTTGGGTCATTTTTTTCCTGTACAATGTTATAAACCTCTGCTCATAATGCTTCAGGCACTGTGTCTACCACATCTAATCCTTTGAATCTGTTTGTCACCTCCACTGTATAATCATAGGAGGTTTGATTTAGGTCATACCTGAATGGTCTAGTGTGGTTTTCCCTACTTTCTTCAATTTAAGTCTGGATTTTGCAGTAAGGAGCTCACCATCTGAGCCACAGTCAGCTCCAGGTCTTGCTTTTGCTGATTGTATAGAGCTCCATCTTTGTTTGAAATGCATATAATCCATCTGATTTTAGTATAGATATGAAGAGAGAGAGAAAAATATCCATGTAGTAAAGAATTTGAGCTCACTTAAAGAGAGGCTTGACATTTATCCTGGATTGCAGAAGCTCATTTATACCTATCTGACAGGAGTAGCTTTGTTTTATTGTAATCTGACTTACACCCTGTGGTCTCAGGATGGGGCTGCCTGAAGGCAAGTCCAGCTCTATGATTTACGGTGGGGCCTTTGGGTCAGATGACATTGAGTGATCTGGAAGCTGATGTCAGCCAGTTGACAAGCAATCACCAGTCCTGCCTACATGATGGAGCCTCAATAGAAACTCTGTGCACATCCCAGCTGAGCCTCCCAGGTGAGATATTCTCCCGTGTCAAAGGTCATTTCTGAGTGAGGCACTCCTCCACTCCACACTGTTTATCTCTCCCTATGTTCAGTCGCTGTGTCTGCAATAACATGAACTACAGCACACCAGGCTTCCCTGTCCTTCACTATCTCTCAGAGTTTGCTCAAATTCATGTCTATTGAGTCAATCTAACTACCTCATCCCCTGTCACCCTCTTCTCTTCCTGACTTCAATCTTTCCCAGTATCATGATCTTTTCCAATGAGCTGTCTCTTCACCTCAGGTGGCCAAAGCATTGGAGTTTCAGCTTCAGCATCAGTCCTTCCAATGGATATTCATGGTTGGTTTCCTTTAGGATTGACTGGTTTGATCTTCTTGCTGTCCAAGGGACTCTCAAGCATCGTCTCGAGCACCATAGTTTAAAAGCATTCTTCAGCACTCAGCCTTCTTTATGATCTAATTTTCACATTGTACCCAAGTAATGGAAAGCCCACAGCTTTGACTAGATGTGCATTTGTCGGCATAGTTGATGTCTCTGCTTTTTAATATGCTGTCTTCTAGGTTTCTCATAATTTTTCTGCCAACGAGCAAATGTCTCTCTCCCTTAGGTGAGTTTAATTTCTTTTCTGTTATAAACCACAGTCGTGAGTAGAATAGCATACTGAGTTCTATGAATCTTGCCAGTGAATCACCCACCATCAAGTGATTGTCATCCTGTGACTTTCAAGTGGCAAGAGGAATCCTGGGCATCCCTGAGTGTCTCCAGGATTTTAGCTTCAAGGTTTAACCAACTCTGGTTAATCATCTATATTGTATATTGCCATCAAAGATATATTTTGTTACTGTTGCACTGACAAAATAATTCTAAAGCCGCAGTTATTTCCATGTTCGAAATTTGGACTTGAAAAAGCAGTGAAACCTAATTAAATACTTAATACTATTTTTTTTAATATATCAAGCTGGAGTCTCCTATTTGCATGTGAATTCAAAGGATTCAGGCAAAAACTGCAAGTAAAAAGGGGTTTAAGTTCTAACAATCCAAAGTAATTTATATATTGAAAAATAGTAATTTTAAAATGGTGAATAGTTTCTTAAATGTTTTAATAAAAAATACCAGATATGCCAGTGCTATTCTTAGTTTTATAAAATGATTTTAAATGCTGTTTTATGTTATTAAATTTATAGTCTACTAAAATAACTATTAATAGAAATACACTAAATGGTTTTCTCTTACAGTTGTTTATACAATGCTGAAGAATGGAAATGTACAGGTGAAAAATAAGATTTAAAAAGGCTATTGATAAGTAGTTAGCATTTCAAAAGTCCATAGAGTTGGTAATTAATTATTTTTTCATTCAGAGGTACTGTATTTATAATGGTAAAATATTAGGTTTACAGTAATTTCTCTATTTCACATGCCTTCTTCCAAACCAAAGTACTTGATCGATTTAACTCAATATTGTAGCAATTTCAAAGTTACAGTAAAAATTAGATAGCCAAATGGAAGCTTTGAAGAAGTTCAGACAAGAAGATTCAGTGAATCCAGATCTTCCTCGGCACATTCCCATGGCCTGATTCCAATGTTTCCCAAGAATGAGCCCTGATTCAAGCCATTTCCCAAACTGCCTCGGAATCGGCACACTAGTTTTTAAGCTCTATGTACTTTGGGGTTAGATTTTTAGGCCATATGCTGTCTTCTAGGTTTCTCATAATTTTTCTGCCAACGAGCAAATGTCTCTCTCCCTTAGGTGAGTTTAATTTCTTTTCTGTTATAAACCACAGTCGTGAGTAGAATAGCATACTGAGTTCTATGAATCTTGCCAGTGAATCACCCACCATCAAGTGATTGTCATCCTGTGACTTTCAAGTGGCAAGAGGAATCCTGGGCATCCCTGAGTGTCTCCAGGATTTTAGCTTCAAGGTTTAACCAACTCTGGTTAATCATCTATATTGTATATTGCCATCAAAGATATATTTTGTTACTGTTGCACTGACAAAATAATTCTAAAGCCGGCAGTTATTTCCATGTTCGAAATTTGGACTTGAAAAAGCAGTGAAACCTAATTAAATACTTAATACTATTTTTTTTAATATATCAAGCTGGAGTCTCCTATTTGCATGTGAATTCAAAGGATTCAGGCAAAAACTGCAAGTAAAAAGGGGTTTAAGTTCTAACAATCCAAAGTAATTTATATATTGAAAAATAGTAATTTTAAAATGGTGAATAGTTTCTTAAATGTTTTAATAAAAAATACCAGATATGCCAGTGCTATTCTTAGTTTTATAAAATGATTTTAAATGCTGTTTTATGTTATTAAATTTATAGTCTACTAAAATAACTATTAATAGAAATACACTAAATGGTTTTCTCTTACAGTTGTTTATACAATGCTGAAGAATGGAAATGTACAGGTGAAAAATAAGATTTAAAAAGGCTATTGATAAGTAGTTAGCATTTCAAAAGTCCATAGAGTTGGTAATTAATTATTTTTTCATTCAGAGGTACTGTATTTATAATGGTAAAATATTAGGTTTACAGTAATTTCTCTATTTCACATGCCTTCTTCCAAACCAAAGTACTTGATCGATTTAACTCAATATTGTAGCAATTTCAAAGTTACAGTAAAAATTAGATAGCCAAATGGAAGCTTTGAAGAAGTTCAGACAAGAAGATTCAGTGAATCCAGATCTTCCTCGGCACATTCCCATGGCCTGATTCCAATGTTTCCCAAGAAGCCCTGAGCCCTGAGCATCATTCAAGGACACTACTTCATTCTCCCCTACAACTGTGCCTGCAGGAAGTCTGGGCTTACACTACTTCTTCCATCTGGGATAGTGTCTATCTCGGAGTGGCAAAATAGTACATGCCAGTCAAGCCCAACTACAAAAATGAAGTCAATTTTCTGAGATACAAAATCAATATGTGATTACTGTAAAGTTAAAAAATAAAAAGGACCTATCCCCCTCTAATCCACAATTTGATGGAACCACTGTAATGCTGAACGCTGCTCTAACTATCAAGATGCCCCAGTCATTTCCCAAGCAGTCCCCATCTCCTGCACCTGTAGTTCATCAAAATGTCCCTTGTACCTGATTTTGCAAAATAAATACTCATTTTTGTTATTTTTTTAATTTCCTTGAAGGCAAGGCCTACCCATTGTTAAAAAATTAACTATGATATATTCCTAAAATACTAAGTAGAATGAGTTTAACATAATAGATTCCCAATAAAAAGTGATTGAACAAATTAATGAATTCTGGAATGCATCCATTTAATATTTCATGCACCATTATGCACATAGAAAATTAAACTGCTTCTAAGTAAAGTGATTAACCTACCGTCACATCTCGGAAAAGGGTAGTTCCAATTTCTGTTGATTCCGTGTTGGCAGGTGAGCACTGGGTGGCCGATCAAAATGTACCCAGGATAGCACTCGAAAGATATTGATTGTCCCACGCTATAGTCTGAGTTGATCATATACCCATTCTGGAAAGGTGGGGGGTCCGGGCAGTTCTGTAATTCATAGGCTGAAACAGACAGATCCAAGCTCATAAATAAGATGTGCAATTAGTCTGGAACTTAGAGGACATTCGAAATTCGGTCAATTCAAAAGCATCAATTTATTGGTGCCTAGCCGTTATGGTCCAGCTCTCACACCCATACATGGCTACTGGAAAAATCATAACCTTGACTATACAGACCTTTGTTGGCAAAGTGATGTCTCTGCTTTTTTTTTTTTTTTTTTTTTTTTAATAAGTCAGAGTTCATTCTTTTCGGGGGAGGAGAGGGTTGGGGAGGGAGGGGGGCGGGCGGGCCACTTCTATTGGTCTTTCATTTATCTGTTTTCATCCATCTTTGTTCTTCAGCCTGTGTGGGCCTCCCATCATGGTGGCCTCTGTTGTTGCAGAGCACTGGCTCTGGGCACATGCGCTCCAGAGCTCCGGCTCGGTAATTGGACACATCGGTCCAGCTGCTCTGCGGCACGTGGGATCTTCCCAGGCCAGGGATCAAACCGGCACCCGTTGCACTGCAAGGTGGTGTCCCTACCCACTGGACAACCAGGGAAGCCCCTGTCTCTGCTTTTTTAGTACACTGTCCAGGTTTCTTTCCAAGGAGCAAGCACCTTGTAATTTCATGGCTGCAGTCATTGTCTGCAGTGATTTTGGAGCCCAAGAAAATAAAATCAGTCACTGTTCTCACTTTTCCCCCATCTATTTGCCATGAAGTGATTGGACCAGATGCCATGACCCTAGTTTCTTGAATGCTGAGTTTTAAACCAGCTTTTCACGCTCTTTCATTCTCATCAAGAGGTTCTTTAGTTCCTCTTCACTTTCTTTTTTAGAGGTCCTTATGATTAGAAGGTCGGTATAGTCAAAGCTGTGTTTTTTCCAGGAATCATGTACAGATGTGAGAGCTGGACCATAAAAAAGGCTGAGCATCAAAGAACTGATGCTTTTGAACTGTGGTGTTGGAGAAGACTCTTGAACATCCCTTGGACTATAAGGAGATCAAATCTGAAGAAAATCAACTATGAATATTCATCGGAAAGACTGAAGCTGAAGCTCCAATACTTTGATAACCTGATGCAAAGAGTCAACTCACTGGAAAAGACCCTGATGTTGGGAAAGACAGGGCTGGAGGAGAAGGGGGTGACAGAATGAAAAGTTTGGATGGCACCACTGACTCAACAGACATGAGTCTGAGCAAACTTGAGGAGACAGTAAAGGACAGGGAAGCCTGGTGTGCTGCACTTCATAGGTCACAAAAAGCCAGACACAACTTAGCAACTAAAGAACAACAATGCACAACAATTATTTTTAGTAGTATAGTCATAACAATTTGCAGTTGATGAAGATTTACTTTGTGTTTTAGAAGTTATAGGCACGTATCAAAAAATAAATTTGACAAGGCTTACCTTGGGAAGAAAATATACGAGGGGAATTTAATAAAAACAAAAAGCATATATAAATAAAAAGCACCTGTAACAATGTCAGGTGAACATGGACCTAACAATTTCCTTTCAATTTAAAATAAAATTATCCTAGCAGTTTTACCTGATTGCTTCCAACTAGAAAACATGTTGTTGTTTTGTTCAGTTTATGTTCAGTGCAAATAAAATAAAATCATTCCATTTTCTTAATTTTTTTCCTTAGAAAAAGTATAGAGTCACTGAGCTATCCATTAATATCAGTACAATCTTATTTATTTTTTTTAAACTCACTCTGTTTTTTGGTCGCACCAGGTGGCTTGTGGGATCATAGTTTCCTGACCAGCAACTGAACCCCTTGGGTCCCAGCAGCGAAAGTGCAGACCTGACCACTGACCACTGGACCACCAGGGAATTCCCCAGTATAACCTTTTTGTAATATGTAGTTTATTGTGGCTTTTTTATTGTGCTTTATCACTAAGTCTTGTGTGGTCCCTTGAATAGTACATGGTTCTCCTCCTTGAGATATTGCTGTTTGAGTCTAAAATTACCTTATAGACAAGTGCACAGAAAAAGAACAGAGAACCTCACGCTGCATTTCAACCATCAACCAATTTCCTTCTTTTTATCATATTCTTTTCGACTGGAAGCAGCAGCTTATTCTCATTCTTCTTTGCTTGATCAAATCTGAAGAAAATCAACTATGAATATTCATCGGAAAGACTGAAGCTGAAGCTCCAATACTTTGATAACCTGATGCAAAGAGTCAACTCACTGGAAAAGACCCTGATGTTGGGAAAGACAGGGCTGGAGGAGAAGGGGGTGACAGAATGAAAAGTTTGGATGGCACCACTGACTCAACAGACATGAGTCTGAGCAAACTTGAGGAGACAGTAAAGGACAGGGAAGCCTGGTGTGCTGCACTTCATAGGTCACAAAAAGCCAGACACAACTTAGCAACTAAAGAACAACAATGCACAACAATTATTTTTAGTAGTATAGTCATAACAATTTGCAGTTGATGAAGATTTACTTTGTGTTTTAGAAGTTATAGGCACGTATCAAAAAATAAATTTGACAAGGCTTACCTTGGGAAGAAAATATACGAGGGGAATTTAATAAAAACAAAAAGCATATATAAATAAAAAGCACCTGTAACAATGTCAGGTGAACATGGACCTAACAATTTCCTTTCAATTTAAAATAAAATTATCCTAGCAGTTTTACCTGATTGCTTCCAACTAGAAAACATGTTGTTGTTTTGTTCAGTTTATGTTCAGTGCAAATAAAATAAAATCATTCCATTTTCTTAATTTTTTTCCTTAGAAAAAGTATAGAGTCACTGAGCTATCCATTAATATCAGTACAATCTTATTTATTTTTTTTAAACTCACTCTGTTTTTTGGTCGCACCAGGTGGCTTGTGGGATCATAGTTTCCTGACCAGCAACTGAACCCCTTGGGTCCCAGCAGCGAAAGTGCAGACCTGACCACTGACCACTGGACCACCAGGGAATTCCCCAGTATAACCTTTTTGTAATATGTAGTTTATTGTGGCTTTTTTATTGTGCTTTATCACTAAGTCTTGTGTGGTCCCTTGAATAGTACATGGTTCCCCTCCTTGAGATATTGCTGTTTGAGTCTAAAATTACCTTATAGACAAGTGCACAGAAAAAGAACAGAGAACCTCACGCTGCATTTCAACCATCAACCAATTTCCTTCTTTTTATCATATTCTTTTCGACTGGAAGCAGCAGCTTATTCTCATTCTTCTTTTGCTTGAAATACAGTAAATTTTGTTGGAGAAATGGATCTTCCAGTACATCAAATACAGTTGCTAATAATAAAGTTGAAATGTAAAAACTTCTAAAATAGATTGCCAGTTTCCACAGGATAGACATGAAATAAAACCATGTTCAGCATCACTCCATCCTACTGGAAGATTCTGTTCATGCTCTAGTGGGCCCTTTTACAAGAATCAATTATCATGGTACATTATAGATGAGGTTAGCAGGTAACAGATTCCTGATGAACTAACATGTGAAACAGCATTTAATGCATATTCACACATGTTCCATGTGTTCATCACACATGCTGATAACATGTCCTACACTGCATTTCCTTACAGGTTATGTGATTTGTGGTATAATTTAACAAAGGCATTTCAAGTTCGCTTTATGGATTTACGAAGACCATCTATTTGTACTTAATCATCTAACATCTGTGAAAGGGGTTGAAATGGAAAGTTAAGCTGCATTTTAGCAAACCCACAATTCTAAGTCTAAAAATTCTAGGCTAGGGCTTCCCTGGTGGTCCAGCGGGTAAGGACACCGCCTTGCAGTGCAACGGGCGCCGGTTTGATTCCTGGCCTGGGAAGATCCCATGTGCCGTGGAGTGGCTGGACTGATGTGTCCAATTACCGAGCCGGAGCTCTGGAGTGCATGCACCCAGAGACAGTGCTCTGCGACAACAGAGGCCACTGCGATGGGAGGCCCACATGGGCCAAAGAACAAAGATGGATGAAAATAGATAAATGAAAGATGAATAGAAGTGGCCCGCCTGCCCCTCCCTCCTTAACCTGCACCCCCCCAAAAAAAAACACCCTCTAGGCTACCCTTGGTTAGAAGAAGAGAAAGATTTTTTTTCCTCGTTTCTTAGTGGTACCAACACAATTGTCTTGTACAAGGTTTAAAAGGGGAAAAAAAAATGTTAACCCAGGTTGGCGGGACTGTAGCTTTTATTACCTACTCATTTACTAACTAAAACATAAAGTCACTCATTGAATGTCTTGTTTTTGCTGTTGCTTAGTTGCTAAAGCGAGTCCGAGTCTTTTGTGACCTTGTGGACTGCACCATGCCAGGCTTCTCTGTCCATGGGATTTCCCAGGCAAGAATACAAGAATGGGTTGCCATTTCCTCCTCCAAGGAACCTTCCTGATCCAGGGATTGATCCTGTGTCTTCTGCATTGGCAGGCAGGTTCATTAGCACTGCACTGCCCCTTACGGAGTGTCTGCTGTGTTATAAATGGAAACTAGATAGAAATGGACCCGTCTCTCAGGTGGCTTCCATTTAGGAACAGACACAAATCAATATGTTGGTAATTACATATAATTACTATAATCTATATAAACTGTTTCTAAGGAAATACACATGGACGAAAATAAAGGGTGGAAAAAAAAAACAGGATGAAGGTAGGTGAGGGTGATCAAACCCTGCTTCCTTGAACATGTAACCCTGAACTTGAGATCTGAGTGGAGAGAAGATGCAGCCAGGTAACAACCAAGAAAGGAAGAGCCTTCAGCAGAGGGAGCAGCAGGGGCCTGAGGACAGAGGAAGTTGGGTCTTTGAGAGAAGGGGATGGTTCAAGGAGAGGAGCTCGGGGGGCTACTTCCCAGTGTTCCTGCCCTGTTCACAGTCTACAGTTCTCACTAGGCCAGAACCTAGGAGAGAAATGAGCCAAATCACAGGGGAGGCATAAGGACACCCACCCCAAATGGACATAGACACAGTTTAAAGAATGGTTAGGACCCATTATTCATCTCACAAGTCAAATCTTTCAGGTGAAAAACATATATAATACAAAGCCCACAGTTCAGTTCAGACTTTTCTTAGGAATTTATAACCCCAATTAATTTTGTTTTCAACTGTGAATTTTACACTAAGTATCCATATCAGTATGCACATTACACTATTTTTTAGATCTTTTGTTCTAAGTTTCTTATTTAATGGAGTCCTTCACTATTTAAATATCAATATCAATATTCCCAAATTCTCAATTGACTCCATCATAAGTCACATTCTCTCTTTTTCCTTGAACATCTTTCCCAAATTTGACTTATGGTCATATGTACACAGTGATATATGTGTTGATCTATAGGACTGTATTAAAGTAACTAAAATGAAATGATAAAAATTATTCTTTAGTATGCTAAAGACAGATGAATTTGGAAGGTTTTCCCATTGTTCATTTTTTTTAACACTGGTGAAGGAGACAGTGTGTTGGCCTCATTGTCCACATCCCTCAAAATCTGTGATAGCCCCATGTGCCTGCACCTTTGGGCTTCGGAGCAATGGACCACCCAAAGTCTTCATCTACCACGGTTTTGTTGTTCTGCACTCACTGCTTATTGTGAAATCATTAATTCCTGTAAACTCATTTTAATCAAAAATTTTACGGAGTTAGCACTGCACTGCCTTACGGAGTGTCTGCTGTGTTATAAATGGAAACTAGATAGAAATGGACCCGTCTCTCAGGTGGCTTCCATTTAGGAACAGACACAAATCAATATGTTGGTAATTACATATAATTACTATAATCTATATAAACTGTTTCTAAGGAAATACACATGGACGAAAATAAAGGGTGGAAAAAAAAAACAGGATGAAGGTAGGTGAGGGTGATCAAACCCTGCTTCCTTGAACATGTAACCCTGAACTTGAGATCTGAGTGGAGAGAAGATGCAGCCAGGTAACAACCAAGAAAGGAAGAGCCTTCAGCAGAGGGAGCAGCAGGGGCCTGAGGACAGAGGAAGTTGGGTCTTTGAGAGAAGGGGATGGTTCAAGGAGAGGAGCTCGGGGGGCTACTTCCCAGTGTTCCTGCCCTGTTCACAGTCTACAGTTCTCACTAGGCCAGAACCTAGGAGAGAAATGAGCCAAATCACAGGGGAGGCATAAGGACACCCACCCCAAATGGACATAGACACAGTTTAAAGAATGGTTAGGACCCATTATTCATCTCACAAGTCAAATCTTTCAGGTGAAAAACATATATAATACAAAGCCCACAGTTCAGTTCAGACTTTTCTTAGGAATTTATAACCCCAATTAATTTTGTTTTCAACTGTGAATTTTACACTAAGTATCCATATCAGTATGCACATTACACTATTTTTTAGATCTTTTGTTCTAAGTTTCTTATTTAATGGAGTCCTTCACTATTTAAATATCAATATCAATATTCCCAAATTCTCAATTGACTCCATCATAAGTCACATTCTCTCTTTTTCCTTGAACATCTTTCCCAAATTTGACTTATGGTCATATGTACACAGTGATATATGTGTTGATCTATAGGACTGTATTAAAGTAACTAAAATGAAATGATAAAAATTATTCTTTAGTATGCTAAAGACAGATGAATTTGGAAGGTTTTCCCATTGTTCATTTTTTTTAACACTGGTGAAGGAGACAGTGTGTTGGCCTCATTGTCCACATCCCTCAAAATCTGTGATAGCCCCATGTGCCTGCACCTTTGGGCTTCGGAGCAATGGACCACCCAAAGTCTTCATCTACCACGGTTTTGTTGTTCTGCACTCACTGCTTATTGTGAAATCATTAATTCCTGTAAACTCATTTTAATCACATAAAACATTTTGAGAAAAAACATCAACCAAGAGAAAAGGAAAAGACCACATTGGAATTTGATAAGGAAGTCACTTCTAGTGTAAAGATAAGTAAAAACCACCATGTTCAAACAACTTCTGTTTCAACTGAAGGTAATTGAGTTCTTCATATTTTTCATAAATTTTCACATACTTCCATATTTCACAACTCCTAAAAACTTTTTGAGGTGTTATTCAGTAGTTCTAAAATGTCTGTTATACGATCTATCATTGAATAGTTAAATTGAAAGAGAATCATCAACCAACAGAGAAATAGGTGTCTGTGATACAGACAAGGGCCTTGAGGTAGCTTTACAAGATAGAAGAGAACTTGGAATGTGCTGGAAGGGAGTCCTGGGATGGATTGGAGCCTGGTCTCCCATCTGATGGACCTGGGACGTAGACCCAACCACTTCCACTCTGGCAGACTCGTTTCTTCATTATGACAGGAGAACAATCTTACTCACCTGACCCACAAGAATTAACAATGATGACAAATGCAATAACCATGATTACTATGTATTAGCTTAGTAAGGCTAAGTCCTAGCTAGAGGAAATGTCCGGTTTCTATGATAAAATACCTTTCATTACTCAAGACACAGCACTCAAGTCACTTCTCTGATGGAGGTAGGCCAGTGAGGGAGAAGGCACTTCTAACACCAGGAATTTGTGTGAGATACTTTAAGAAACAACCTTGTTAGGGGGAGAATAGACTGCAGTTAGCATCAAGGTCCACACTGAATACAACCTTGAAGCCCCTTTTATGTTCTCAGCTTCCTCTCAGTGAAAAGATTAATCTGGTCCAGGAGCAGCTAGTCTCATGCTGCAGTCTTTGGAACTTCTCAAATGCACATACATATAAGCTCACCAGGGGTTTTAATCTGGTTTTGCGACAAGGAGACAGTGTGTTGGCCTCATTGTCCACATCCCTCAAAATCTGTGATAGCCCCATGTGCCTGCACCTTTGGGCTTCGGAGCAATGGACCACCCAAAGTCTTCATCTACCACGGTTTTGTTGTTCTGCACTCACTGCTTATTGTGAAATCATTAATTCCTGTAAACTCATTTTAATCACATAAAACATTTTGAGAAAAAACATCAACCAAGAGAAAAGGAAAAGACCACATTGGAATTTGATAAGGAAGTCACTTCTAGTGTAAAGATAAGTAAAAACCACCATGTTCAAACAACTTCTGTTTCAACTGAAGGTAATTGAGTTCTTCATATTTTTCATAAATTTTCACATACTTCCATATTTCACAACTCCTAAAAACTTTTTGAGGTGTTATTCAGTAGTTCTAAAATGTCTGTTATACGATCTATCATTGAATAGTTAAATTGAAAGAGAATCATCAACCAACAGAGAAATAGGTGTCTGTGATACAGACAAGGGCCTTGAGGTAGCTTTACAAGATAGAAGAGAACTTGGAATGTGCTGGAAGGGAGTCCTGGGATGGATTGGAGCCTGGTCTCCCATCTGATGGACCTGGGACGTAGACCCAACCACTTCCACTCTGGCAGACTCGTTTCTTCATTATGACAGGAGAACAATCTTACTCACCTGACCCACAAGAATTAACAATGATGACAAATGCAATAACCATGATTACTATGTATTAGCTTAGTAAGGCTAAGTCCTAGCTAGAGGAAATGTCCGGTTTCTATGATAAAATACCTTTCATTACTCAAGACACAGCACTCAAGTCACTTCTCTGATGGAGGTAGGCCAGTGAGGGAGAAGGCACTTCTAACACCAGGAATTTGTGTGAGATACTTTAAGAAACAACCTTGTTAGGGGGAGAATAGACTGCAGTTAGCATCAAGGTCCACACTGAATACAACCTTGAAGCCCCTTTTATGTTCTCAGCTTCCTCTCAGTGAAAAGATTAATCTGGTCCAGGAGCAGCTAGTCTCATGCTGCAGTCTTTGGAACTTCTCAAATGCACATACATATAAGCTCACCAGCTTCCAAGGTGGCTGTTGTCATATCTAGGATGACACATCACTACCCTGTGCGACAAGGACACATTCCTAGCTCTCATATTTAAGACAGATTATCCACCTAAATAGTCTTTATTGCTCATGTGAACTCCTTGATCCCAAACTTGCTGGTGATATCCACTACAAAGGTTGCAGCCAACTCTACACTTTCGGGCTGCCCAAAGGCTCCTCTGGAGCATGGTTCACCAAACTGCTTGCTCACAGTGGGAACTAGAGCTGTGTCTTGTATCTCCACCATCCCAGCACTGGGGCCCAGCAGTCGTTCTAGCCTTTACATTGTGGATGAACCTTTGTTTTCATCCAAAGGAATTGCTAGACTAGCTAAGACTGAAGACTCACACATCAGACCTGGACCTGCTCCCTCCACTGCATCAGGAACTTGGGGGGAGCTGAGGAAGAAGCACATCTGAATGAGGCCGTGGACACCTGGATGCGCTGTCACCCCGAGGGCACAGTCACTGACATACCTTGCCAGGTGTGCCTCTGGTCCAGAGGATCAGCTCCCTTAATGGAGAGAGTGGTTAAGATTACTTTACTTCAGCAAAGCCATAAAAGGAAAAGCAGGTCCACATGACCTGCAGGGAGGAAACTGGACAACTTGTAAAATGTGGATCCTGATCACAAAGAGTCTAGTCCACTTTTCCATCTTTTCCATCTTGAAAAAGGATACCCTGCAGGCGATAAGAACTGATGCAATGCTGTGGTTCCCACTACTTTAAGTACTTTTATGTGAAATAGGCTTCTTTAGAAAGTTTCATGTTGAGAGCTTGGTTCACTCATGCGGATGGTGGGAAATAGGGACGCTCACTGTACTTGCTCCCTAAGGGCTTGGAATATCCCGTTCGCAGGAGAAAGAGTGGAAGCTTTAAAGGCACATCAATTTCATGCTTTAATCATGGTCATGTCTATAAGGAACAGTAAGTGTACTCATACAATCTGTGTGAGTGAATCCTTCAGTTATTTAGTGCACATAAAGGCAGTTTAATTGCTTTTCTTCCTAAAGGGGAAAAACGGTATCCACAAACTATAGCCTTTTTTCTCATAGATTCAATTCACTAATGGTTTTGTGATTGTATGCATGAATAAATAGACTTAACATCTATTACGTTGGGTTTTCTTTAAGGTGGTTAACACAAACAGCAAAAGGAAAAAGATGTTTTACCACCTATGGCTAAAGTACTTAAAATTATCTTTAAGGTTTTTGGCATTCAACAATTATGCTTTATAATGTAAGAAAGATAAAGTAAGAGAGAGAGAGAGACAGGGAAAGGAGGAGAAAAGAAGGAAGGAAGATAAGTATTCAACTTACCCAAATGTCAAAAATCAAAAAAGAAAAGGAAGAGAAAGGCACTAAGAATCTTAACAGACTTCCCATTAAATTTAACTTAAATTTAAACTCAGGTGTCAGGCTCAGAGGTAAAGAATCCACATGCCAGTACAGGAGACATGGGCCCAATCCCTGGTCTGGGAATATCCCCTGGAGAAGTAAATGGCAGCTCAATCCAATACTCTTGCTTGGGAAATCCCATGGACAGAGGAACCTGGTGGACTATCGTCAAGAGGGTTGCCAAGAGTCGGATATTACTTAACGACTGAACAACACCAAAATCTTAAAATGGAAACATTTAAAAAATATTATAAAAGATAATCTCAGTACCAATAAGCCCATACTGTGCTGCAAGAATAAAAGAACACACAGAATTTCTCTTTCTTAAGAGAAACCTTTGTTTGGAGTTTTGGGGAAAAGAACCATTATTCACATTGATCAGTCTCCAATGGTATTTGCATCAAGTGTTTAAATTATAAGTGCTTGACGCGGCAGCCAGTGGAATCATGTAGTCATCTTCTCAATGCTTATTTTATTTTCTGACTGATAGCTAATTAGTTGATAGATATCTTCATCCTATCACCCATCTTCCAGTTTTTGACTAAGGAGTAGGATGCCTGAACTCAGTTTTATTTAACTCAATTCATCTTTCATTTCTCAAGTTCTGTATAATTCATTTAACTTCAAGACAGCTCCATGTACTAGGAACACTTTTGACCTTTATAGGGTCATAAATAAATGAGAAGGCTTAGGAATAAGGGGTACACATAGACATCATTGAGAATGACAAGAATTAGCTGCATGATTTATGCGTCCTCTTATGAGTTATTAATCATAAGCTTAACTTATAAGTCTCAGGTGGAACCCAGGAATTTTGATGCGACATCCACATCAGAGTTGTGTCATTTCGCCAGCTTATAAATTTTATAATATGACAAACTATCTAATTAAGTTTCATCCCTGTCAGCTAAGATACTCTACAGGAAATCTGATCACCGCATACTCGTGTTCTCATTCTTTTTTACTTAATTTATTTTTATATCTCTCAATGATAGCAAATGAACTGCCTACATTAAAAAATGCTTAGGGATTTTAAAAAAAAATATGGATACTTAAATTTAAACTCAGGTGTCAAGTAAATAGAACATTCGCTCAACCAACCAGATGTTTGGCTTGGATGAAAGCTGACTAATTCAGATGCCTGCAGGCCAGGCAGACACTGGATCAAAGCTAGAGGTGGCTAAAGGAGACTTCTAAAGTCAACAGCTCCGAACCCTGGAAGGGCCCTCGCTCTGATACTTCAGGGGACGGCTCCCACGTGCCACTGCTGGCCAGACACCCTGATTCTGACATTGCAACAGGAAAAGGGGTCTTTCATCACTTATGTGAAATCTAACGCTAAATACAGACAACGTAAGAATATTAATATTTTGCTAATAAAGCTCAGCATTTTTATGACCTCTGGTCTACATGATTCTTGCACAGATTTTTTTAAAAAAACTTTTCATTTTGCAATGGGGTATAGCTGATTAACAACACTGCAATAGTTTCAGGTGAACAGTGAAGGGACTCAGTCAGACATACACATGGATCCATTCTCTCCCACTGCCGCCCCCATCCAGGCTGGCACACAACACTGGCAGAGTTCCTTGTGCTGTACAGTAGGTCCTTGTTGGTTATCTATTTTAGATACAGCAGTGTGGTACCCGTTCACCACACACTCCTTCACTAGCCCTTTCCCCCAGCAACCATAAGCTGGTTCTTCAAGGCTCTACACAGACTTTTTGTGGTATCATGGTATCATGTTCTTCCTTCTTTCCTCTCTTTCTTTCACTTCGCTTTTTATGTACTAGGAACACTTTTGACCTTTATAGGGTCATAAATAAATGAGAAGGCTTAGGAATAAGGGGTACACATAGACATCATTGAGAATGACAAGAATTAGCTGCATGATTTATGCGTCCTCTTATGAGTTATTAATCATAAGCTTAACTTATAAGTCTCAGGTGGAACCCAGGAATTTTGATGCGACATCCACATCAGAGTTGTGTCATTTCGCCAGCTTATAAATTTTATAATATGACAAACTATCTAATTAAGTTTCATCCCTGTCAGCTAAGATACTCTACAGGAAATCTGATCACCGCATACTCGTGTTCTCATTCTTTTTTACTTAATTTATTTTTATATCTCTCAATGATAGCAAATGAACTGCCTACATTAAAAAATGCTTAGGGATTTTTAAAAAAAATATGGATACTTAAATTTAAACTCAGGTGTCAAGTAAATAGAACATTCGCTCAACCAACCAGATGTTTGGCTTGGATGAAAGCTGACTAATTCAGATGCCTGCAGGCCAGGCAGACACTGGATCAAAGCTAGAGGTGGCTAAAGGAGACTTCTAAAGTCAACAGCTCCGAACCCTGGAAGGGCCCTCGCTCTGATACTTCAGGGGACGGCTCCCACGTGCCACTGCTGGCCAGACACCCTGATTCTGACATTGCAACAGGAAAAGGGGTCTTTCATCACTTATGTGAAATCTAACGCTAAATACAGACAACGTAAGAATATTAATATTTTGCTAATAAAGCTCAGCATTTTTATGACCTCTGGTCTACATGATTCTTGCACAGATTTTTTTAAAAAAACTTTTCATTTTGCAATGGGGTATAGCTGATTAACAACACTGCAATAGTTTCAGGTGAACAGTGAAGGGACTCAGTCAGACATACACATGGATCCATTCTCTCCCACTGCCGCCCCCATCCAGGCTGGCACACAACACTGGCAGAGTTCCTTGTGCTGTACAGTAGGTCCTTGTTGGTTATCTATTTTAGATACAGCAGTGTGGTACCCGTTCACCACACACTCCTTCACTAGCCCTTTCCCCCAGCAACCATAAGCTGGTTCTTCAAGGCTCTACACAGACTTTTTGTGGTATCATGGTATCATGTTCTTCCTTCTTTCCTCTCTTTCTTTCACGCTTTTTCTGGAGTGAACTAATTGGTAGCTTTTGGATCTGTATAGACACAGCCTTGGTAACCCTATCAGCAAAATATCAAGAAGAAAGTTTTTAACAATGGAGGTTTAAAGTTACGTAACGAGTTTTAAAAAGTACATGGCAAACAATACTCACGTGGGAATCTGTATTTGAGTCTTGCGAAGTCAATAAAGAAAGAAAAGCTAAATTTTAAAATATTTTTAGTATTAAGAAGCTGTCGCCTGCCCCATTTCTTGTCTATGTGTGGACCTGGTGCTGGAGGTACAACAGCCATCCTTGGACCACAAAGCGACGAGGAGGAAATGGCTAACGCATCACATACTGGGAGGCCTGGACGTCGGCCAGCCTGTCCTCGGTTCATTGCTGCCAGAAGTCACCCTGGACTTCTCAGGGCTGACAGTTATGACCATGAGACTCTGCCCAGGCTTCTTCAGACTCTGTTCCTGACCTCCCTTTACTTAGAGCATTTATTTGAGAAAACCTGTCACTGTACATTTTTCCTCTGTCCCTTGGAGATGTATATATGTATATATACATCTATATAAACATACATATACATATACATATATATATATATATATATTTATTTTTTTAAGAGCCTCTTATCAGTTTCACAGCCTACAGGTGTGTTTCACACACGCCTGGGGACGGTCCCCCTGAAGTGGCCACTAGGGATGATAAGCTCCTGCTCTGCAGTCGCCCTGGGAGGATGGGAGCCGAGCTCCAGGGGCTCCAAGCTGTTCAGACACCTCCCATCCAGAAGCCAAGAGAAGATTTACAGGCTTCAGGCAAACTGGGAGGGGCTGTGATCCCTCTGCCCCATTCCAGCTGTGAAAAAGTCTCCAGCCTTCGCTTGTACTCATTTTAAAACCTAAATTTGGAATAAAGACCTTAATGTTTATGTCTATTATAGAAAGACCCTTTGGAAGGAGAGATTGTTCTCTAAAAGTTTTTAAACTTTTTCAGTGTGGTACCCGTTCACCACACACTCCTTCACTAGCCCTTTCCCCCAGCAACCATAAGCTGGTTCTTCAAGGCTCTACACAGACTTTTTGTGGTATCATGGTATCATGTTCTTCCTTCTTTCCTCTCTTTCTTTCACGCTTTTTCTGGAGTGAACTAATTGGTAGCTTTTGGATCTGTATAGACACAGCCTTGGTAACCCTATCAGCAAAATATCAAGAAGAAAGTTTTTAACAATGGAGGTTTAAAGTTACGTAACGAGTTTTAAAAAGTACATGGCAAACAATACTCACGTGGGAATCTGTATTTGAGTCTTGCGAAGTCAATAAAGAAAGAAAAGCTAAATTTTAAAATATTTTTAGTATTAAGAAGCTGTCGCCTGCCCCATTTCTTGTCTATGTGTGGACCTGGTGCTGGAGGTACAACAGCCATCCTTGGACCACAAAGCGACGAGGAGGAAATGGCTAACGCATCACATACTGGGAGGCCTGGACGTCGGCCAGCCTGTCCTCGGTTCATTGCTGCCAGAAGTCACCCTGGACTTCTCAGGGCTGACAGTTATGACCATGAGACTCTGCCCAGGCTTCTTCAGACTCTGTTCCTGACCTCCCTTTACTTAGAGCATTTATTTGAGAAAACCTGTCACTGTACATTTTTCCTCTGTCCCTTGGAGATGTATATATGTATATATACATCTATATAAACATACATATACATATACATATATATATATATATATATTTATTTTTTTAAGAGCCTCTTATCAGTTTCACAGCCTACAGGTGTGTTTCACACACGCCTGGGGACGGTCCCCCTGAAGTGGCCACTAGGGATGATAAGCTCCTGCTCTGCAGTCGCCCTGGGAGGATGGGAGCCGAGCTCCAGGGGCTCCAAGCTGTTCAGACACCTCCCATCCAGAAGCCAAGAGAAGATTTACAGGCTTCAGGCAAACTGGGAGGGGCTGTGATCCCTCTGCCCCATTCCAGCTGTGAAAAAGTCTCCAGCCTTTCGCTTGTACTCATTTTAAAACCTAAATTTGGAATAAAGACCTTAATGTTTATGTCTATTATAGAAAGACCCTTTGGAAGGAGAGACTCTTGTTCTGCGTGAAGCTAGATGCAAAGAAATCCAGTCTCCAATCTCACCACCTCTGCAAACCCGTGCCTCTTCTCAGGGACCCAGGCTCAAATGGTCCTTTCTCCTCAGTGCTCCGATGCAGCAGCCATGGGCCAGGATGCCACACTCTCAGCCCAGCTCGCCCATCCAGGTCTGAGTGGTCCAGAGACAGGCAGAAAGATGACAGAGATGCTAGCATAATTTAATTTGGGATTGATTTCAGTATTTTTTCTATTCTGTATTTATTTATTTATTTTTTTATGATCACCTAATCATGTGAAAGCTGAATCTGTAAACTTACAGACTGGATTTTATTCATTTAATTTTTAAGTTTTTTTTTTTTTGGGGGGGGGGGTCACACTGTGAGGCATTCAGGATCATAATTCCTCAGCCAGATCGAACCTGTGCCCCTTGCAGTGGAAGCACTGAGTTTTAACCACTGAACTGTCACAGAAGTCCCACAAATGGGATTTTAAATTACCACAGGTACCTTTGATGGATGGAAGATAAGAAGGAGGAGCCCAGAGACGAATATTGCTGGCACTCTGATCCTCACAAAGGCTTCTTGTTTACTTTAAAGGAAGACAAACCTACCTCTTGACAGATGAAGGGAAGATTAAATTTGTCACCCCAAAATATGCCCCTATAGAGTGAGGATAATCTTGAGCTGGATAGTTTTAAAGAACTGCAGACATGGGGCATCTCTGGAAACAGAGTAGAGGCTTCCCGCTCATAGGAGACTCTTAACATTGTCAACTACAAACTGGCACCCACCAATTACATTGCCCATGACTAAGTACCAGGGCATTTGTCATCCACAACTGTGGAGACTGAACCCTGTGTTGTGACCGCTGCTGACTCTCAACACCCCCTGAGGAAGGTCAGGGTGGAGGAGGCCCTCTGTGCTCCAGAGAAAATGGTGGGACAGGTCTTTGGACAGGCAGATGTTTTTAGGAACAGATTTTATGATCTTAATGCTTATACCTAGAAAAGCACTAAATCCCTTTATGGTGAATCAGATCCTCGTGACTAACCAGAAACCTCTTTTGTAAAATGAGTGCTTAATGGCACTGAAATCCCCCTTTGTCAAAACCTTATATATTGATCTTCCTTCTGCTGCCTCTTTGGAGTAGACTCTCAGAGCTGTCTAGGGTGCTGCCTCCCAGGCTGCAGTCCTAATTGTGCCCCTAATAAAGCTTAACTAGCAACTCTCAAGTTGTTTACCTTTTTTTCAGTTGACAACACCTACAAGGGAGATCTCCCTTCATAGGTAAGGGCATCCTGTCTCTGTCCAGGAAGAGAAAGATAGCTAACTCACTAGAAACATAGCCATAGAGAAGGAAAGAATGACCTCGGTCTCCATGACAAGCACACCCGTGTTCATGATGCTTCCCTGCTCATCTCCCATGACAGGCTCTCCAACCCAGCACCTTCATCGTTAGCTAAAGATCATGTTTAAGGAGCTGGCTTGAACTATGCTGGGCAGTTAACCAGGTTCCCTGGGAATCTCCCAGGCATACCGTAGGTACACATACTATTAAACTTCTGATTTTCCACTATTAATCTGTCTATTTTATGTAGGGGGGTTGGCCTCAGTAAAGAACCTAGGAAAAGTATGCAGAAATGTTTCTCCTTCCCTCCACAAATACACATTTGTAGGAAGGACAAAAGTCTCAGGTCAGCTCATGAATTTATCCCTGTTCTTAGAAATACATGACTGGGGCTTCCCCTGGTGGTCCAGTGGGTAAGGACACCGCCTTGCAGTGCAAGGGGCGCCGGTTTGAGCCCTGGCCTGGGAAGATCCCACGTGCCACGGAGCGGCTGGACTGATGTGTCCAATTACCTAGCGCATGCACCCAGAGCCGGCGCTCTGCAACGACAGACGCCACCACGATGGGAGGCCCACAGGAGCCAAAGAACAAAGACGGATGAACACAGAGAAATGAAAGACCAATAGAAGTGGCCCGCCTGCTCCCCTCCCTCCCCAACCCGACCCCCGCCCAAAAATAAATAAATAAATAAATCTTTAAAAAAAAAAAAAGAAAAAGAAATACATGACTGCATTTTCTCAACACAACTGCCCGAATTCACTTTCGTCTCTGATTTCTCAGTGTCCTGTCTGGGGTCTTTTGCATGTTTCATACATTCCTTTTTGACTCTGGGTAGAGAGTCAAGCAGAGTCAAGTGTACAGAAGTAGCTGAGTTATCAGCAAACCTGTTTTAACTGCAAGGCCAGGGTCAGAGTGCACCCAAGGGACTCCTTTAACTGAAATCAAGTGGGGTCCTATGAGGCTACCTGACAGGAAGGCCTTTTTGTCCCTGTTTCTTCAGCCTCCATGGTGTCCCTGAGTTCCAAAGGGCAGACTGGAACAGTTGCTAATCAAGAGAGGAGCAGTCACGAAACCATCTCCTGAGGCTTTAAAGGGACAGAAGATTAAAGGGATAGAAGAAACGCTATGAAAAACCTGGACAGTTTATTAAAAAACAGAGACATCACTTTGCCCACCTTTGCCAACAAAGGTTCCAACAGTCAAAGCTATTGTTTTTCCAGTAGTCATGCATGAATGTGAGAACTGAACCATAAAGAAGGCTGAGTGTCAAAGAATTGATGTTTTTAAACTGTGGTGCTGAAGAAGACTCTTTAGAGTTACCCAAGGTCCACAAGGAAACCAGCCCTGAATACTCACTGAAAGGGTTGCTGCTGATGGTGAACCTCTAGTACTTGGGCCTCCTGATGGGAGGAATGGACTCACTGGAGAAAACCCCAATGCTGAGAAAGATGGAGGTTAGAAGGAAAGGGTGCAAGTGAGGATGAGATGGTTGGATGGCATCACCGGCTCCGTGGCTGTGAGTCTGAGCAAGTTCCAAGACATAGCAAAGGACAGGGAACCCTGGCATGTTTAAGTCCGTGGGGCCAAAAAGAGTCAGACACAACTTAGTGAGTGAACAAAAGTAACAACAGAGAAACTCATCCAGTGTAGAAGATGACCACCTGAAACGCTGCACACACCTTAATCTTGTGAGCAAACCCACCCTTGGAGTTGACCAAACCCAGTGTCCGTTTTGAAAGTTTGTAGAAGAATGTAAGACTGTTACTGTCTCGGATCCTTATCACCTACCCCAGACCCCAAGTTCTGACTAAATAATCTCTCCCTATGCCCCAGGTGGCATTAATGATAAAGAATCTGCCTTCCAATGCAGGAGATGTGAGATGCTTTTTGCTCCTGGGTCAGGAAGATCCCTGGAAAAGGGGAAATGCAACCCGCTCCAGTATTCTTGCCTGGAAAATCCCATGGACAGAGGATCCTGGCAGGCTACGGTCCATGGGGCTGCAATGAGTTGGACATGACTTAATTGACTTTAGCATGCCCCAGGGAGAGGGACAACGTTCTTAAAGCACTGTGCTACTATGTTCCTTCTTTTCCTGGCAAAGAAACAAAGCCACTCTTTCTTTTCTCCTCCATAACTCTGTCTCTGGGTTTCTGTTCAGCAAAGGTGCACAGAGGTCCCTCTCCTGCCAGATGGGAGACGGTGTTGACTCCATCAGGTCTGTGCAGTCCTTATAGGAGACTCTGAAAGAGCTACGTCTGTGCTTGCTCAGTAAATCATGAGGTATTTTGAGAACCAGGAGACGTAGAGGGAAGCTCTAAAAAACAGGGCATTGGGTCTCCTTTACAAAAGGAAACTACATTAAAAAGCCCTTGAGTGCTGATAAAAACACTCTGAGAAAAAACTTGGGCAAACTCTTTAGAGTTACCCAAGGTCCACAAGGAAACCAGCCCTGAATACTCACTGAAAGGGTTGCTGCTGATGGTGAACCTCTAGTACTTGGGCCTCCTGATGGGAGGAATGGACTCACTGGAGAAAACCCCAATGCTGAGAAAGATGGAGGTTAGAAGGAAAGGGTGCAAGTGAGGATGAGATGGTTGGATGGCATCACCGGCTCCGTGGCTGTGAGTCTGAGCAAGTTCCAAGACATAGCAAAGGACAGGGAACCCTGGCATGTTTAAGTCCGTGGGGCCAAAAAGAGTCAGACACAACTTAGTGAGTGAACAAAAGTAACAACAGAGAAACTCATCCAGTGTAGAAGATGACCACCTGAAACGCTGCACACACCTTAATCTTGTGAGCAAACCCACCCTTGGAGTTGACCAAACCCAGTGTCCGTTTTGAAAGTTTGTAGAAGAATGTAAGACTGTTACTGTCTCGGATCCTTATCACCTACCCCAGACCCCAAGTTCTGACTAAATAATCTCTCCCTATGCCCCAGGTGGCATTAATGATAAAGAATCTGCCTTCCAATGCAGGAGATGTGAGATGCTTTTTGCTCCTGGGTCAGGAAGATCCCCTGGAAAAGGGAACTGCAACCCGCTCCAGTATTCTTGCCTGGAAAATCCCATGGACAGAGGATCCTGGCAGGCTACGGTCCATGGGGCTGCAATGAGTTGGACATGACTTAATTGACTTTAGCATGCCCCAGGGAGAGGGACAACGTTCTTAAAGCACTGTGCTACTATGTTCCTTCTTTTCCTGGCAAAGAAACAAAGCCACTCTTTCTTTTCTCCTCCATAACTCTGTCTCTGGGTTTCTGTTCAGCAAAGGTGCACAGAGGTCCCTCTCCTGCCAGATGGGAGACGGTGTTGACTCCATCAGGTCTGTGCAGTCCTTATAGGAGACTCTGAAAGAGCTACGTCTGTGCTTGCTCAGTAAATCATGAGGTATTTTGAGAACCAGGAGACGTAGAGGGAAGCTCTAAAAAACAGGGCATTGGGTCTCCTTTTACAAAAGGAAACTACATTGACAAAGAAAACGTACACGTGTAGAGAGACGTGTCTCCCTCCTGGGCCAGGAGGAGAGTCCCTAACTCTTCTCAGAGAGAAGGAGCCGGGTTAAACCAGCACACTACTGATGCTGCGTATAAAATAAGACAACTGGTGAGAACCTACTATACAGCACAGGGAACTCCACTCAGTGCTCTCTGCCCTGTGGACACCTACATGGGAAGGAAATCAAGAGAAGAGGGGAGGGTTTCCCTGGTGGTCCAGTGGGTAGAGTCCGCCTTGCAATGCAAGGGGCACCGGTTCGATCCCTGGCCCAGAAAGATCTCATGTGCCATAGAGTGGCTGGACCGGAGTGTCCAATTATGAGCCAGTGCTCTGGAGTGCATGCACCCAGAGCCAGTGCTCTGTAGCAAGAGAGGCCATTGCAATGGGAGGCCCACACAGGCAGAAGAATAAAGATGGATGAAAATAAATAAACAAAAAATTAACTTAAAAAAATATCAGAGTGGATCTATGTACACATATAGCTGTTCACTTGGCTGCACGGCTGAAACTAACATAGTAAAGCCACTATATACCAATAAAAATCTTAAAAGATAAATAAATCAACACAACAAACTTCACTCAATAACTCTTGCATACCACAAATTTCCTGGTCTTCCTCCCATTGCTGTTGCCCTTCCTAGAAGCGCCAAACCACTCTTCCTTGTTTTACCTCAGATGGTACCTAAACCCATGTTCTAGCCACTCCTGAAAGTGACTCACATCTTGGTTCTCTCAGGCCTTTGTGAGCCTGTGAGACGTGTGTACTCATAAACTTGTCCTGTTCTCCTCTTGCTGAGCTGTCACTGGCGGGTCCCATCACCCCGTCAGAGATCCATAACTCTGTCTCTGGGTTTCTGTTCAGCAAAGGTGCACAGAGGTCCCTCTCCTGCCAGATGGGAGACGGTGTTGACTCCATCAGGTCTGTGCAGTCCTTATAGGAGACTCTGAAAGAGCTACGTCTGTGCTTGCTCAGTAAATCATGAGGTATTTTGAGAACCAGGAGACGTAGAGGGAAGCTCTAAAAAACAGGGCATTGGGTCTCCTTTTACAAAAGGAAACTACATTGACAAAGAAAACGTACACGTGTAGAGAGACGTGTCTCCCTCCTGGGCCAGGAGGAGAGTCCCTAACTCTTCTCAGAGAGAAGGAGCCGGGTTAAACCAGCACACTACTGATGCTGCGTATAAAATAAGACAACTGGTGAGAACCTACTATACAGCACAGGGAACTCCACTCAGTGCTCTCTGCCCTGTGGACACCTACATGGGAAGGAAATCAAGAGAAGAGGGGAGGGTTTCCCTGGTGGTCCAGTGGGTAGAGTCCGCCTTGCAATGCAAGGGGCACCGGTTCGATCCCTGGCCCAGAAAGATCTCATGTGCCATAGAGTGGCTGGACCGGAGTGTCCAATTATGAGCCAGTGCTCTGGAGTGCATGCACCCAGAGCCAGTGCTCTGTAGCAAGAGAGGCCATTGCAATGGGAGGCCCACACAGGCAGAAGAATAAAGATGGATGAAAATAAATAAACAAAAAATTAACTTAAAAAAATATCAGAGTGGATCTATGTACACATATAGCTGTTCACTTGGCTGCACGGCTGAAACTAACATAGTAAAGCCACTATATACCAATAAAAATCTTAAAAGATAAATAAATCAACACAACAAACTTCACTCAATAACTCTTGCATACCACAAATTTCCTGGTCTTCCTCCCATTGCTGTTGCCCTTCCTAGAAGCGCCAAACCACTCTTCCTTGTTTTACCTCAGATGGTACCTAAACCCATGTTCTAGCCACTCCTGAAAGTGACTCACATCTTGGTTCTCTCAGGCCTTTGTGAGCCTGTGAGACGTGTATACTCATAAACTTGTCCTGTTCTCCTCTTGCTGAGCTGTCACTGGCGGGTCCCATCACCCCCGTCAGAGATCCTCAGAGGACATGAAAGACTGAGGATGCTGGAAACCTTGTCACTAGGTGGTTTTGAAGACAGATGCGGGTGGGGAAGAGAAGTGAGAAGAGGAGGAGACTCAGGAGATCTGGGGAGATGATTCCTCCACCATGCTTCTTAGGAAGTGGGAGCTGAAGGGTCATTAAAATGACATATAAATAGGGGTGTGTGTGAAAGACAGAGGGACTTGAATGTATTCCAACTTGAATGAGAAAGAGAAGTAGCTGCTGGAAAAGTAATGCAGGGGAGATAATTCCTACCTTGAAAAAAGTGTAAGCGTTAGTCACTCAGTCATGTCGGACTCTTTGTGACCCGATGGACTGTAGCCCACCAGGCTTTTCTGTCCATGGGATTCTCCAGGCAAGAATACTGGAGTGGGTTGCCATTCCCTTCTCCAGGAATCTTCCCCACCAAGGGATCGAAGACGGGTTTCCTGCACTGCAGTCCGATTTGTTAATATCTGAGTCGCCAGGGAAGCTCCAATTCCCACCTTAAAAGCCCTGGAAAGAGTAGACAGAAACATTCTAGAGCTTAGGACATGGGAGTGGCTTCCTTCAAGAGGGGGAACATTCTCTCCTCTCCAAAAGAAGGAAGGGCTGGGGTGCAGGTGGAGCTCTTTGCTGGCCTAGGAAACTGTGTCTCTCTGCTGTTCTTTGTGCATGTGGTTGTGCACAACAGTCTTCTAGCAGGACATAGTGACACATATAGCTGTTCACTTGGCTGCACTGAAACTAACATAGTAAAGCCACTATATACCAATAAAAATCTTAAAAGATAAATAAATCAACACAACAAACTTCACTCAATAACTCTTGCATACCACAAATTTCCTGGTCTTCCTCCCATTGCTGTTGCCCTTCCTAGAAGCGCCAAACCACTCTTCCTTGTTTTACCTCAGATGGTACCTAAACCCATGTTCTAGCCACTCCTGAAAGTGACTCACATCTTGGTTCTCTCAGGCCTTTGTGAGCCTGTGAGACGTGTATACTCATAAACTTGTCCTGTTCTCCTCTTGCTGAGCTGTCACTGGCGGGTCCCATCACCCCCGTCAGAGATCCTCAGAGGACATGAAAGACTGAGGATGCTGGAAACCTTGTCACTAGGTGGTTTTGAAGACAGATGCGGGTGGGGAAGAGAAGTGAGAAGAGGAGGAGACTCAGGAGATCTGGGGAGATGATTCCTCCACCATGCTTCTTAGGAAGTGGGAGCTGAAGGGTCATTAAAATGACATATAAATAGGGGTGTGTGTGAAAGACAGAGGGACTTGAATGTATTCCAACTTGAATGAGAAAGAGAAGTAGCTGCTGGAAAAGTAATGCAGGGAGATAATTCCTACCTTGAAAAAAGTGTAAGCGTTAGTCACTCAGTCATGTCGGACTCTTTGTGACCCGATGGACTGTAGCCCACCAGGCTTTTCTGTCCATGGGATTCTCCAGGCAAGAATACTGGAGTGGGTTGCCATTCCCTTCTCCAGGAATCTTCCCCACCAAGGGATCGAAGACGGGTTTCCTGCACTGCAGTCCGATTTGTTAATATCTGAGTCGCCAGGGAAGCTCCAATTCCCACCTTAAAAGCCCTGGAAAGAGTAGACAGAAACATTCTAGAGCTTAGGACATGGGAGTGGCTTCCTTCAAGAGGGGGAACATTCTCTCCTCTCCAAAAGAAGGAAGGGCTGGGGTGCAGGTGGAGCTCTTTGCTGGCCTAGGAAACTGTGTCTCTCTGCTGTTCTTTGTGCATGTGGTTGTGCACAACAGTCTTCTAGCAGGACATAGTGACACCTTTGGTGAGACACGGGGGGTCCAGGTGACAAGGAAGGATGGATACCAGTGGACACCGACATCCAGGCAAGGTCTCTGGTCACATTCCTCAGCCTCTGTCACCCTGCCTTTCTCCCCTCCTGGATTCCTATTTTAAGAGACCCAAATTCAGGAAATGTAAATTCATACTTTGAGTAACAACTGAAGTAACAAGGTCTAAAAGTTCAACACAAAATGCCATCCTCTTTTAGGAATGAAATACTAAATATTTTCAAGGGCAGTCTATAAAATTAAAGAAATCAAGTGTTTTCACCATGTTAAAATGACTCCACTTTTGACATTTTTTACTTCATTTGAATTAACAACATCCAAGAAAAGGCCAGCTAAATTATTGTGTATGAGATGAAAACTTTGAACTTTTTCACACGTCAGAAATGCTTTCATGATGGTAAATTCTAACTTTTGTGAGAGATCTTATATTTTGGTGGTTTAAAAACACATAAAGTTAATTTTCCTCATCTCTCTCTATTTTTCCTGGCAATAACTTGAACATGACTTGAGTGGTGCACAGAGCCATTAACTCTGAACTGAGACAAAGCTTAAGTGGACAAGAGACAGGGTCAGATGCACTTCCCTTGTGAATGGGAGGCAGGGGATACATGGGCTCCAGGCTAGATAATGTAGACACTGAGCCTCCTGTTTACATTTTCAGATGGAAGTAGCAACAGGAACAGGGTGATGCTGGACTTTGCTCTGGTGGACTGCAGTCACGGCAGGGATGAGGAGAGTGGAGCCCTGTTTAGGTGAGAGTCAAACAGACCACATGTTCTGCCTTCTCGAGGTCAAGGAGACCTTCCTGACTACACAGGTGCAGAGAGGCTCCCTGACCATCAAAATGGACCCCCCCTCCCCGACCAATAGGTGATGTCAACCTACCCACAGGCCTCTGCACTGGAATCGGTCTTGGCCAAGAGATGTGATTGCATGCAGGGGAGGACCCTGAGATAAACCAAACATGGACTCACAGCCAGGCAGAGCCAAATGACTGGCCAGAGGACACTGGAAGAAATGCCCATGTAAGTGAATAAATCACCCTGACGCTGTGACTCCCTCTCTGTGCCACCCGGATGTCTATCCACACATTTTCCTTTTTCTCCTGACATACTTCACCTGTTTCACTGCTGTCTCTTTGTTGGAATTCCTTTCTACAAAGCCAAAAGATCAGGGCCTTGTCACTATCCCTGGTGGTCTAGTGGCCAGGATTCAGTGCTCTCACTGCTGTGGCCTGACCTCAGTCTCTGGTCGGGAACCAAAATGTAAATGTCTCAACACAAAATGCCATCCTCTTTTAGTAACGAAATACTAACTCTTTTCAAGGGCAGTCTATAAAATTAAAGAAATCAAGTGTTTTCACCATGTTAAAATGACTCCACTTTTGACATTTTTTACTTCATTTGAATTAACAACATCCAAGAAAAGGCCAGCTAAATTATTGTGTATGAGATGAAAACTTTGAACTTTTTCACACGTCAGAAATGCTTTCATGATGGTAAATTCTAACTTTTGTGAGAGATCTTATATTTTGGTGGTTTAAAAACACATAAAGTTAATTTTCCCTCACTCTCTCTCTATTTTTCCTGGCAATAACTTGAACATGACTTGAGTGGTGCACAGAGCCATTAACTCTGAACTGAGACAAAGCTTAAGTGGACAAGAGACAGGGTCAGATGCACTTCCCTTGTGAATGGGAGGCAGGGGATACATGGGCTCCAGGCTAGATAATGTAGACACTGAGCCTCTTGTTTACATTTTCAGATGGAAGTAGCAACAGGAACAGGGTGATGCTGGACTTTGCTCTGGTGGACTGCAGTCACGGCAGGGATGAGGAGAGTGGACCCCTGTTTAGGTGAGAGTCAAACAGACCACATGTTCTGCCTTCTCGAGGTCAAGGAGACCTTCCTGACTACACAGGTGCAGAGAGGCTCCCTGACCATCAAAATGGACCCCCCCTCCCCGACCAATAGGTGATGTCAACCTACCCACAGGCCTCTGCACTGGAATCGGTCTTGGCCAAGAGATGTGATTGCATGCAGGGGAGGACCCTGAGATAAACCAAACATGGACTCACAGCCAGGCAGAGCCAAATGACTGGCCAGAGGACACTGGAAGAAATGCCCATGTAAGTGAATAAATCACCCTGACGCTGTGACTCCCTCTCTGTGCCACCCGGATGTCTATCCACACATTTTCCTTTTTCTCCTGACATACTTCACCTGTTTCACTGCTGTCTCTTTGTTGGAATTCCTTTCTACAAAGCCAAAAGATCAGGGCCTTGTCACTATCCCTGGTGGTCTAGTGGCCAGGATTCAGTGCTCTCACTGCTGTGGCCTGACCTCAGTCTCTGGTCGGGAACCAAAATCCCACTTCGAGCCCTTGCAGGCCAATGCCAGAGATCAAAAAGATGTCCCCTACCATGGTCCTGATGGGGTAAGACCTGCATGTGGCCCAGAAGACACACTGATGGCAGCTGAGAAGGCGACGTGACAATGGGACCAAGAGGCTCGAAGGCAGTGACGTGGCCGCTGGAGGAGAGAGAAGGGGCCCAGGTGAAGCAGTGCCTGCACGACTCCTGGCAGCTGGGTCCTGACCTGTGTGTAGCAACACCACCATGGCGAAGACTCCACGCCCCTCAGAGAGCTGTGCACCAATCTGGATGCTCCAGTTGTGCAAGATTTTAACCAGCGCAGTATGTTTTACACTACCACGCGATTTACGTGTTAATGCCCCCCTGGGTGTGTTGGGATTCTTACCTTGGTAAGTGAGTTTGAACCCCGGCCGGTTCTGCGAGTGGTCGCTGTAGAAGTGGATGAGCGTCTCGTGTGTGGTGCTCAGCAAGGCGGAGGGTAGGTCAGGGCCACTGAACTGACCCATCATCGGGCTGGTGTGGTAAGGACCATTTTGAATTTCAAGGTAGTCATGGTTAGCTTCAGTAGAAAAATTCAGAAATTGAATATGTGCACCTATGAAAAAAATGGGCAACATTGGTGAATGTTAGGATCAAAATTTATGACAATGTTGATTAACAGAGATTAAAATGGCATCAGTTTCTTCAAACAATACCTGTCTAGGAGGCAGAGGGAAGGAGCACATTGTGAATGTCAGCTACGGGTTGACCTTTTTTTACCCTGAGATAAACCAAACATGGACTCACAGCCAGGCAGAGCCAAATGACTGGCCAGAGGACACTGGAAGAAATGCCCATGTAAGTGAATAAATCACCCTGACGCTGTGACTCCCTCTCTGTGCCACCCGGATGTCTATCCACACATTTTCCTTTTTCTCCTGACATACTTCACCTGTTTCACTGCTGTCTCTTTGTTGGAATTCCTTTCTACAAAGCCAAAAGATCAGGGCCTTGTCACTATCCCTGGTGGTCTAGTGGCCAGGATTCAGTGCTCTCACTGCTGTGGCCTGACCTCAGTCTCTGGTCGGGAACCAAAATCCCACTTCGAGCCCTTGCAGGCCAATGCCAGAGATCAAAAAGATGTCCCCTACCATGGTCCTGATGGGGTAAGACCTGCATGTGGCCCAGAAGACACACTGATGGCAGCTGAGAAGGCGACGTGACAATGGGACCAAGAGGCTCGAAGGCAGTGACGTGGCCGCTGGAGGAGAGAGAAGGGGCCCAGGTGAAGCAGTGCCTGCACGACTCCTGGCAGCTGGGTCCTGACCTGTGTGTAGCAACACCACCATGGCGAAGACTCCACGCCCCTCAGAGAGCTGTGCACCAATCTGGATGCTCCAGTTGTGCAAGATTTTAACCAGCGCAGTATGTTTTACACTACCACGCGATTTACGTGTTAATGCCCCCCTGGGTGTGTTGGGATTCTTACCTTGGTAAGTGAGTTTGAACCCCGGCCGGTTCTGCGAGTGGTCGCTGTAGAAGTGGATGAGCGTCTCGTGTGTGGTGCTCAGCAAGGCGGAGGGTAGGTCAGGGCCACTGAACTGACCCATCATCGGGCTGGTGTGGTAAGGACCATTTTGAATTTCAAGGTAGTCATGGTTAGCTTCAGTAGAAAAATTCAGAAATTGAATATGTGCACCTATGAAAAAAATGGGCAACATTGGTGAATGTTAGGATCAAAATTTATGACAATGTTGATTAACAGAGATTAAAATGGCATCAGTTTCTTCAAACAATACCTGTCTAGGAGGCAGAGGGAAGGAGCACATTGTGAATCACAATAAACCTTGATCCGTTTCACCTCTGCTGCCTACCAGCTGTGTGACCTCTGTCCATGTAGTGAACCCCCCTAAGTTGACTTATTTGTGAAATATGGATATTACCAGCACTGCATCACACAGACATGCAAATGTAATTCTCAGAATGGTGACTTACATCCACACACTCAGGGATGCTTGTCCAGCTGCTAGCATAATCCTTACAACCAGAAACACAATGTTGTTAATAGTTTGTCAGACTACCACTGGCTTAAAGGAAGAAGTCAATATAGATCTAACAAAATGCAACAAACTTTAAACGTGGCTTTTAAATGGATGCTCATATCATCATACAAGAAATGTCTTAGTTTGGCACCTGATTATTTCCATTGTGTAGTGTCTACAATGCAAAGTACTGATGTTTGCAGGAAACCCACTCTGATATGACTCTCACAACTGAATCTATGATAACAGCCTGGCACAGGGCAGGAGGCCAAGGCTGTCCAAAGGACCCACATTGCTGGCATCATACTGGTCAGTGTACCAGATAAACTACCACTGATAATCTAGAAGAAGGAAATAAAAAAAAACTTAGTTATTTGCTATGGCATCATGACATGTTTGAATTTTTTTTTAAATAATTTTGGCCTCTTTTGTTGTTTTTTTCTTTATTTATTTTCATCCATTTTTATTCTTTGGCCTGCATGGGCCTCCCATTGCAGTGGCCTCTCTTGTTGCAGAGCACTGGCTCTGGGTGCATGCACTCCAGACCTCTGGCTCGTAACAGGACACACCAGTCCAACTGTTCTGCGACATGTGGGATCCTCCTGGGACAGGGATTGAACTGGCACCCCTTGTACTGCATGGTGGACTCTTTACCCACTGGACCACCAGGGAAGCCCCATGTTTGAAAATTTAATTGACTACTGTCTCTGAAATGCTTCTTAATTCACTTTAAAGCTTATTCAGAACACCAAAGACATTATTTTTTGCATAAATTCAGGCACTTAAGTTGGGTCTATAAAGTCTAAATTCAGTGGCCACATATGAGGAAAGCTTTATTTTGGGTTTTTTAGCTAAAAGGCAGAAAGGGAAGGAGGCACATTGTGAATCACAATAAACCTTGATCCGTTTCACCTCTGCTGCCTACCAGCTGTGTGACCTCTGTCCATGTAGTGAACCCCCCTAAGTTGACTTATTTGTGAAATATGGATATTACCAGCACTGCATCACACAGACATGCAAATGTAATTCTCAGAATGGTGACTTACATCCACACACTCAGGGATGCTTGTCCAGCTGCTAGCATAATCCTTACAACCAGAAACACAATGTTGTTAATAGTTTGTCAGACTACCACTGGCTTAAAGGAAGAAGTCAATATAGATCTAACAAAATGCAACAAACTTTAAACGTGGCTTTTAAATGGATGCTCATATCATCATACAAGAAATGTCTTAGTTTGGCACCTGATTATTTCCATTGTGTAGTGTCTACAATGCAAAGTACTGATGTTTGCAGGAAACCCACTCTGATATGACTCTCACAACTGAATCTATGATAACAGCCTGGCACAGGGCAGGAGGCCAAGGCTGTCCAAAGGACCCACATTGCTGGCATCATACTGGTCAGTGTACCAGATAAACTACCACTGATAATCTAGAAGAAGGAAATAAAAAAAAACTTAGTTATTTGCTATGGCATCATGACATGTTTGAATTTTTTTTTAAATAATTTTGGCCTCTTTTGTTGTTTTTTTCTTTATTTATTTTCATCCATTTTTATTCTTTGGCCTGCATGGGCCTCCCATTGCAGTGGCCTCTCTTGTTGCAGAGCACTGGCTCTGGGTGCATGCACTCCAGACCTCTGGCTCGTAACAGGACACACCAGTCCAACTGTTCTGCGACATGTGGGATCCTCCTGGGACAGGGATTGAACTGGCACCCCTTGTACTGCATGGTGGACTCTTTACCCACTGGACCACCAGGGAAGCCCCATGTTTGAAAATTTAATTGACTACTGTCTCTGAAATGCTTCTTAATTCACTTTAAAGCTTATTCAGAACACCAAAGACATTATTTTTTGCATAAATTCAGGCACTTAAGTTGGGTCTATAAAGTCTAAACTGAGAAAACCAATAGCTATAGTGGATCATTCTCTGAACATATGAGGAAAGCTTTATTTTGTATTATTTTTATACGTATATATACATATAAAGCTCTTTTTATCCATTCATCTATCTACACAAAGTTCTTTCAATCTATCAAGATACATACATATTATGTATATATCACTTTTCATCTAATATATTTGACATGTTTCCTAGGTTTTAGGAAATTAAAGATATTACCATATTAAAGACCAATCAACTTACATAAGTTACCTTAAGTATAAATGCCAAGAAAATGTAAAGAAGTCAACATATCTACTTAGTATTGATGGAAAACACAGATATCAAAAGCCTGAATTCAGTCAAAGAAAAAAAAAAAAGAAGAAGAAAAGCTCATGCAAAGAGTAATAAGGAAGACAACCTAAAGCTATTCAATTAATTTTAAAATCAACCAAAAAACACGATTTTATCAATTATGGAGAAAGCTTGGTGAGGTGGAACAAGAGTGATATAAATGGCCTTTCTGGTTGGACACAGTGTAAGTGCACCCGTCACATCTGGGGTTGTTTACCAAGGCGACCACTGTTACTACCATCATTTCACAGGTGAGCAGACTAAGGTCCAGGATGGCTGCGTGTGACGTCTCAGGTAACAGAGGCAGAGTTACACTGACCCCAACTCTGAGGGACAGAGCCTCATGTTCTCTGGTTTAGCATGAAAAGATGCTAGAAAAAAGCATGATATTAAAAATATTACAGTTTTTTGGGAGAAAATTTTGTACTAAAAGTTTAATCCCTAGTTTGATAGAGAAGATTGGAAGGAAGTAGAATGTGGACTATTTCAGAAGGAGACCCAAAAAATGAGAAGCAGAAGAAAGACTTGCAGTCAAAGGTCGTTAACAAGGCAACAAAACTTTGGACCTTTTTAGACTGAGAAACTAAATTTGTATGGCAAAGCATGAGCCACGAGGCAGGGAACGGCCCATCCTGGGACAGTCCTGGCCATTCCAACACCACGCGACCAATGTGCAACAAAGCTATACATAGAACATTTCTAAAAATATTTTTAAAATGTCGAGTATCTATCTGTTGAAGAGACATCAATGAGCTAATTCACTGTCTTCCTAAACTGCAGTGAATATTTTCAATCAAAAGAAATTTGGAAGTCAGAAGAAAAGAAAGAGGGACTGAGAGAGACAGAGATAGAGAGGGAGAGGGAGAAAGCAAACAAGGAAGGAAGGCAAGCAGGAAGGAGAGATGGCAGGACCAGTGACTCCTAGCCTCTTAGTTCTGACCTGTCTCCTCAAACCAGCTGCGAGAGCTGAGCCACTTGACCACTCTGTAAGTCACATGTCAGTATCTGATCTATTTTCTCACTTGCTGCTGAATTAAAAACAGTTTGCTTTGGTACCCTGTCATATGAATCTGATAAAAATGAAGTTTTTCTTTAACTAATTCATAAACTCTACCAATGGATTTTTTTTTTTTTTTTTGGTGACTACATCGAGGCTGCAACACCACTGTGGCCCAAAGAGTTTCAAAAATACCCATCACATTCTTCACTGGGAGGAAGAACATAGAAGTCAACATAAGAACAATCAAAAGCAAATGTTGAATTACTGACATTTATAGCCAAAAACTACCAGATAGGATGTGAAACTAGGGCAAGATTAGAACACTTGAAAAATGTATTCACCCTTTGGCTATAAAATCAAATGGCAGGGAACTGGCTTAAAACAGGTTCATTTCAGATATGCACACACAGACATCAGATGTATTCATCCAGAGATATATTTGAAACTCACAGTCAAGAGAGAAATGAGAAACCGAGAGCAGATCAAGGGGCAAAAACCTCCTAAAAGATGGCCAATATCTCGAACGGAAAGGAAATAGTGAATGTGGCCTTTTAATGATTTGGAATTAATCTTGAAATGGAAATGGAATTATGACAGTTATAATTTTATGAAAAATTAGCATATTAAGCAGGATAAAGTATCCAGCCACATATCAAACCACCTAATACATATCAGGGAAAGAGAACTGAGTCCAGCTCTAATCTGGTTTAGAATGGAAGTTTTAGTCTATTTTCAGTGGCAATATGCCACGAGGCAGAACGCCCATCCTGGGACAGTCCTGGCCATTCCAACACCACGCGACCAATGTGCAACAAAGCTATACATAGAACATTTCTAAAAATATTTTTAAAATGTCGAGTATCTATCTGTTGAAGAGACATCAATGAGCTAATTCACTGTCTTCCTAAACTGCAGTGAATATTTTCAATCAAAAGAAATTTGGAAGTCAGAAGAAAAGAAAGAGGGACTGAGAGAGACAGAGATAGAGAGGGAGAGGGAGAAAGCAAACAAGGAAGGAAGGCAAGCAGGAAGGAGAGATGGCAGGACCAGTGACTCCTAGCCTCTTAGTTCTGACCTGTCTCCTCAAACCAGCTGCGAGAGCTGAGCCACTTGACCACTCTGTAAGTCACATGTCAGTATCTGATCTATTTTCTCACTTGCTGCTGAATTAAAAACAGTTTGCTTTGGTACCCTGTCATATGAATCTGATAAAAATGAAGTTTTTCTTTAACTAATTCATAAACTCTACCAATGGATTTTTTTTTTTTTTTTTGGTGACTACATCGAGGCTGCAACACCACTGTGGCCCAAAGAGTTTCAAAAATACCCATCACATTCTTCACTGGGAGGAAGAACATAGAAGTCAACATAAGAACAATCAAAAGCAAATGTTGAATTACTGACATTTATAGCCAAAAACTACCAGATAGGATGTGAAACTAGGGCAAGATTAGAACACTTGAAAAATGTATTCACCCTTTGGCTATAAAATCAAATGGCAGGGAACTGGCTTAAAACAGGTTCATTTCAGATATGCACACACAGACATCAGATGTATTCATCCAGAGATATATTTGAAACTCACAGTCAAGAGAGAAATGAGAAACCGAGAGCAGATCAAGGGGCAAAAACCTCCTAAAAGATGGCCAATATCTCGAACGGAAAGGAAATAGTGAATGTGGCCTTTTAATGATTTGGAATTAATCTTGAAATGGAAATGGAATTATGACAGTTATAATTTTATGAAAAATTAGCATATTAAGCAGGATAAAGTATCCAGCCACATATCAAACCACCTAATACATATCAGGGAAAGAGAACTGAGTCCAGCTCTAATCTGGTTTAGAATGGAAGTTTTAGCTATCTAATTTTCAGTGAATTGTGTCCAGTTTGACATCATGAAGCCAAAATGAAGGGATTAAAATTAGCGTAACCTACTTATCCTTTTATTATCTCACAGAATACCAAAAACGTGTTATTGCAACAAGAAAACCAATCTGAATGCCCATCTTGGGTGGAATTTACGCTGACTGTCATTACATATTGGAAATTAACTGCCAGGAAAAGGCATGTGTGAAAAGGATTTTTACTTTGGATGAAACTTTGAATAAGTAAGCTGACCTTGGCTTCAGAGTTACTTTTGTCTCTTGGCTTGACAGAACCTGTGGATAAGTGCTCTATCATATCTTCTGTGCATAATAAACACTCAGCAAATGAGTTAATAGTTTCAGAATTCAGTGAATATTCTAGAGTCTTTTGAATCTTCCCTACGCTTTTGAATGGTCCAAAGCCAGGACCAATTTGGACCCCATGGCGTGTCGTGTAAAATAGAAAAGGTTTCAAATAGAAAAAGTAATGGTAAAGTAAGTTCTTTGTTGATTGGGTTCATAGTCAAAGTCACACAAAACAGCAACCCCTCTTTGTGGAAAGGCAAGAAAACAACACGGAAATCATTAGAGCACTAGGTATAGTAATGAAGAGCACTGAACAGTTAGGTAATGTTTTCTCCATTCAGGCATTTCCTTCGGAACAGCTGTAGGAGAGTGATACTTTAGGGTCTTCATTTTAAAGATAAGGGACAACAGTTCAGAAACATTTTGCATATTCATACCACTGGTCACTGGCAGGACTAGGATTTCTACTCAGCTAAACTCAGAGCCCAAAGACACGAAGGAGCATGTACTGTGCCCATCCTCAGATGAAGTCCTGTGGCTGTACGCTTACAACCGAGCAGACCCTACAGTCCTTCCCTCCCCACGTCCTCGGCCTGCCTTTTGTCTGTGCAAAAACTTTAGCCAGTGAATACGTTTAATGCGAGAACTGAGAAAATGCAGAAACAAAGGACAACAGTCAAAGGAGACCAAGTAATATTAATAAAAATGTACTCACTAAGCGTAGTTGAGAACTTTTAGTTCCTCCTCAAGGGCTAGAGGTACTATTCTGAGCCTACCCTGTGAGCTGTCTTGTAGATACTGAAACCCCACAAAATGAAGGGATTAAAATTAGCGTAACCTACTTATCCTTTTATTATCTCACAGAATACCAAAAACGTGTTATTGCAACAAGAAAACCAATCTGAATGCCCATCTTGGGTGGAATTTACGCTGACTGTCATTACATATTGGAAATTAACTGCCAGGAAAAGGCATGTGTGAAAAGGATTTTTACTTTGGATGAAACTTTGAATAAGTAAGCTGACCTTGGCTTCAGAGTTACTTTTGTCTCTTGGCTTGACAGAACCTGTGGATAAGTGCTCTATCATATCTTCTGTGCATAATAAACACTCAGCAAATGAGTTAATAGTTTCAGAATTCAGTGAATATTCTAGAGTCTTTTGAATCTTCCCTACGCTTTTGAATGGTCCAAAGCCAGGACCAATTTGGACCCCATGGCGTGTCGTGTAAAATAGAAAAGGTTTCAAATAGAAAAAGTAATGGTAAAGTAAGTTCTTTGTTGATTGGGTTCATAGTCAAAGTCACACAAAACAGCAACCCCTCTTTGTGGAAAGGCAAGAAAACAACACGGAAATCATTAGAGCACTAGGTATAGTAATGAAGAGCACTGAACAGTTAGGTAATGTTTTCTCCATTCAGGCATTTCCTTCGGAACAGCTGTAGGAGAGTGATACTTTAGGGTCTTCATTTTAAAGATAAGGGACAACAGTTCAGAAACATTTTGCATATTCATACCACTGGTCACTGGCAGGACTAGGATTTCTACTCAGCTAAACTCAGAGCCCAAAGACACGAAGGAGCATGTACTGTGCCCATCCTCAGATGAAGTCCTGTGGCTGTACGCTTACAACCGAGCAGACCCTACAGTCCTTCCCTCCCCACGTCCTCGGCCTGCCTTTTGTCTGTGCAAAAACTTTAGCCAGTGAATACGTTTAATGCGAGAACTGAGAAAATGCAGAAACAAAGGACAACAGTCAAAGGAGACCAAGTAATATTAATAAAAATGTACTCACTAAGCGTAGTTGAGAACTTTTAGTTCCTCCTCAAGGGCTAGAGGTACTATTCTGAGCCTACCCTGTGAGCTGTCTTGTAGATACTGAAACCCCACCTGGGGGAGAAGTTAACTACAGGACAACCAGACTGTAGCCACGACACAGGCTGCCACAAGTCTGAGAACTGGCCTCTAGGAAATGGGAACAAACCAACCCTGGAACTGAAAACTAACTACACTTAAAACAACCAAGATGACGCTGGTCAGACCACTGATGAGCAATCTGAAGACGACTGTCAGAGCTGACTGTGCCGTTTCTGCATGGAGCCCCCTCCCTCCTCTAGAAGAGCGCTTGTCCGCTGACCGTCAACGGCGGGGTTGTGGTCTTTTGATAGCTGTCCACTTTCCCCATAAAATACTGGCATGAAAATAAAGTGAGCTTTCCTTTCCAGCAACCTGGCCTCTTCTTCAGTTTCTGGGCAGTGAGCAGGTGGACCCCAGCTTTTGGTAACACGCTCTCACTGAGGCTGAATGCAGAAAACAACTGTCAGCTGAGTAATTAGCAAGTTGAGACAAAGGTAGGCTTTCCTGTGATATTAGAGGAGTGCTGGGTCACTGTACATATTTAATTAAGCTATTGATTGGTCCATGGGTGTGGGAGGGAAGCAGGCTTAGTCAGAAGAATTATTTGAGTGAGAGGGCACCTGATTAAGGAATATGTAGGACATTTACCAGGGAGTCCTGTGCATATTCAGTTCTATGAAAAGATCAAAACTGCAACAAAGCCCTTACAAATGAAAAACATCTCACCTGGTTTTTCTCAAGAACAAGCACAGATGTCTCATATTCAGAGTAAGCGTGTTTTCAGGGTGGGTAGGGGAATTGGAGACACCTGTACAGTAACCAGTACCCTAGCCATTAACACCTGAGCAACTCAGGCCCAAACTGACGATGCAGGAAACAGGAACGTACACGCTTAAATTAATGAAATTAACTCTTCCTGAATTTAAAATTCCATGTTTAGCAGTATATTTATAGACTATAAAATTGATCACAGAAAAACCTGGTGTGGTACTGAAATTTAATCTGTAGCAAATTATCCCAAAGCGTAAGTATATTCTAAAAAGTTAGGGACAGCTGTACTGTATTTCATGAACTTTTAGTTCCTCCTCAAGGGCTAGAGGTACTATTCTGAGCCTACCCTGTGAGCTGTCTTGTAGATACTGAAACCCCACCTGGGGGAGAAGTTAACTACAGGACAACCAGACTGTAGCCACGACACAGGCTGCCACAAGTCTGAGAACTGGCCTCTAGGAAATGGGAACAAACCAACCCTGGAACTGAAAACTAACTACACTTAAAACAACCAAGATGACGCTGGTCAGACCACTGATGAGCAATCTGAAGACGACTGTCAGAGCTGACTGTGCCGTTTCTGCATGGAGCCCCCTCCCTCCTCTAGAAGAGCGCTTGTCCGCTGACCGTCAACGGCGGGGTTGTGGTCTTTTGATAGCTGTCCACTTTCCCCATAAAATACTGGCATGAAAATAAAGTGAGCTTTCCTTTCCAGCAACCTGGCCTCTTCTTCAGTTTCTGGGCAGTGAGCAGGTGGACCCCAGCTTTTGGTAACACGCTCTCACTGAGGCTGAATGCAGAAAACAACTGTCAGCTGAGTAATTAGCAAGTTGAGACAAAGGTAGGCTTTCCTGTGATATTAGAGGGAGTGCTGGGTCACTGTACATATTTAATTAAGCTATTGATTGGTCCATGGGTGTGGGAGGGAAGCAGGCTTAGTCAGAAGAATTATTTGAGTGAGAGGGCACCTGATTAAGGAATATGTAGGACATTTACCAGGGAGTCCTGTGCATATTCAGTTCTATGAAAAGATCAAAACTGCAACAAAGCCCTTACAAATGAAAAACATCTCACCTGGTTTTTCTCAAGAACAAGCACAGATGTCTCATATTCAGAGTAAGCGTGTTTTCAGGGTGGGTAGGGGAATTGGAGACACCTGTACAGTAACCAGTACCCTAGCCATTAACACCTGAGCAACTCAGGCCCAAACTGACGATGCAGGAAACAGGAACGTACACGCTTAAATTAATGAAATTAACTCTTCCTGAATTTAAAATTCCATGTTTAGCAGTATATTTATAGACTATAAAATTGATCACAGAAAAACCTGGTGTGGTACTGAAATTTAATCTGTAGCAAATTATCCCAAAGCGTAAGTATATTCTAAAAAGTTAGGGACAGCTGTACTGTATTTCATGCATTTAGGCTTTCAGGCATAAAGTTTTTTTTTTACTTATTCAAGATGCTTTCTCAAGCCTGATACTAGGCAATGTCAAATACTATAAGACTGATGATACTTTCAATAATAATATTTCATAAACATTTTTTAAAAATTCAACCTTTCTTCAAATAAATGTTTTTTGCTTTATTTTTTAGTTCATAGATCACGATCATGAGGTCTGACAATTTAACTATTTTTTCTTCCTTGTGTACTGGTTTCTGGGTGAGTGAGCCACATAAGGAAACATTCCAAACAATCGGCTTCTCATACCACAGAACGGGGAAGATAAATTAATAAAATGTGAATATCCATTCATGAGTAAAATGTTTCTAATGAGGTTTGAAAGGAAAGTGGGAAGTATTTGAAGTAACAATTTAAAAACCAGCTAGCATTTTGCTGTTGCTGTTTCCGACAAGCCAAGTCCTGAACTGAATTTCTCGCCTGAGCTGTTTCAGTGACGCCTCCGTAGCCCTGTGTGGTTATTTCACTTTTAGAGACAAGGAAGGCAAGGTTCCTGGAGTCACTCAGTTCAGTAGCCTATACTATCATTATTTTCCTAATAAGTTTGTGGCCCTGAAGATGTCAAGACCCTGCTGGAAACTTGAGTCACCCGTAACTCACCTATAACACCCATAGCCCCTGACATTTGACTCCAGTCACAGAACCAACCCTGCTCAGATCTTCAGATCCTCAGGGTAAGAAAACAGACCAGGCTTTGAGGACAGTGGAGCCAATGTTGGTTAACGTCAAATACCTCTATTTGACCAGAATTACAGCCTCTATGCTCAAGAGATCATTGCTTAAAAAAGAAAATGAAAGGACCTGGAGAAAACAGAGCACCTCTGTGATTCCTGTGACCTGTCCCCCTTCCTCATGCTCCACACTCTGGGGGTCCCTTCAGGAACTCATGGACGTGAGCCTCATGTGTGTCTCCCCAGTGAGGTCCCCTTCCACATCCTTCCTCACGCCGGCAGCCTCACGCCTGCCTCTTGGCTGCTCTCAGCTGAGCAGGTGGACCCCCACCCCCCATTTCCATGGTGTCTTCCTCCTGCTGCTCCACTCTTGGCACAGACTCTTAAGGCAAGAGCTTTCAAAACTTAATTAAAAAATATAACCTACTTCCAGGGCAACGATTTCCACTTAGGCTTCTGTTCACCCATCACTCAGCTAACATTCATTTAGTGCATAAGTACTTGATTACTACAGGGCATTCTGGGACATTCCATAAGGATCTGATCTGGCACCCCATCACAGTGCGTACTTTTGAGGAAATCACGGTGGGGAAGAATCCAAATTAATGAACTAAAAAATATAAGGAAACCATGAGGCAGACTAGGAAAGGAATGACAGGAAATCAAAATTTCACAAAGACTACATTTCTGAGGCAGGCCAGAATGGGATTTTAGGGTATGTAACAATTAAAATTATGAATTACTTAAGGTAGGTAACTAAATGTGATAAAAAAAAATCATTTTCACAAACCTAAAGCAATACAAGATATAATTACAAAAATTTATAAAACAATACTAAAACGAGTCATTATCTGAAATATACCTTAAAATTGTTTAAAGAAACAATCATTGCCTTGCAGTAAATAAAGAGCTTGATAACTGCATTAGGGACACTACATTTTGTACTTCCTGTGATGACTGGATCATCATTCTGCCAGTTGAGTTTGCCTTGAACAGCCTTGCATTGCTGAACTGACTTCAAATAAACGTTTTGTTCTCAAAGTTATTCTGCCAAAGTTTTATTTAAACCTGTAAACCACATTCAATTAAAGACAAAGGTTAATAGGACCTAAGAAATTAAAAAGTTGGATTTTGAGGAATTAAAAAATGTCTTCACTCACCATAGCCAATGGGCAAGGCAATCTTCCAGGTGCAGTCTAAGTTGTTGGGGTATGCGCCCGGGAACCCGGGGCTCAGGATCCCCCCCGCCCCCATGCTGCTGACAAGTGGAGTGAGTGCTGGGGCCATAGCTTTCTAACAAGGACAGATCCCCACCATGTGTGTCTCCCCAGTGAGGTCCCCTTCCACATCCTTCCTCACGCCGGCAGCCTCACGCCTGCCTCTTGGCTGCTCTCAGCTGAGCAGGTGGACCCCCACCCCCCATTTCCATGGTGTCTTCCTCCTGCTGCTCCACTCTTGGCACAGACTCTTAAGGCAAGAGCTTTCAAAACTTAATTAAAAAATATAACCTACTTCCAGGGCAACGATTTCCACTTAGGCTTCTGTTCACCCATCACTCAGCTAACATTCATTTAGTGCATAAGTACTTGATTACTACAGGGCATTCTGGGACATTCCATAAGGATCTGATCTGGCACCCCATCACAGTGCGTACTTTTGAGGAAATCACGGTGGGGAAGAATCCAAATTAATGAACTAAAAAATATAAGGAAACCATGAGGCAGACTAGGAAAGGAATGACAGGAAATCAAAATTTCACAAAGACTACATTTCTGAGGCAGGCCAGAATGGGATTTTAGGGTATGTAACAATTAAAATTATGAATTACTTAAGGTAGGTAACTAAATGTGATAAAAAAAAAATCATTTTCACAAACCTAAAGCAATACAAGATATAATTACAAAAATTTATAAAACAATACTAAAACGAGTCATTATCTGAAATATACCTTAAAATTGTTTAAAGAAACAATCATTGCCTTGCAGTAAATAAAGAGCTTGATAACTGCATTAGGGACACTACATTTTGTACTTCCTGTGATGACTGGATCATCATTCTGCCAGTTGAGTTTGCCTTGAACAGCCTTGCATTGCTGAACTGACTTCAAATAAACGTTTTGTTCTCAAAGTTATTCTGCCAAAGTTTTATTTAAACCTGTAAACCACATTCAATTAAAGACAAAGGTTAATAGGACCTAAGAAATTAAAAAGTTGGATTTTGAGGAATTAAAAAATGTCTTCACTCACCATAGCCAATGGGCAAGGCAATCTTCCAGGTGCAGTCTAAGTTGTTGGGGTATGCGCCCGGGAACCCGGGGCTCAGGATCACGCCCCCCATGCTGCTCAGGGTTCCCCCACAGGTTGCTGTCAGAATGACAAGTGGAGTGAGTGCTGGGGCCATAGCTTTCTAACAAGGACAGATCAGTTCACCACCCACCGCCCCCCGCCCCCGGCACACCGCTCTATAGACCAAGCTGCCCAGAAGCAAGTCTTCAGAAATGAATTTGTCCCTAATTTCTGCACATACTTCTGTAATGCCCTTCAGTTACTTCTGGGTCTAGTTCTCCCTCCTGAGTGTCCACTGCTTAAGAACAAAGACAGGTCTTCACAGTGCACCTACTACTGGTCCTCAGAGGCTCTCAGCACAGCTTGGTTAACATATTCTGGTTGGGATCTCACTGACTTTCAAGTTTTGAGTGGTCCTGTTGGTTACTACTTACTGATCATTACCCATGTGCTCACTGATGAGTTGAAATAAACACAGTTCATTGCTTAATTCTCATGACAAGGTGTGTATTAAACGTGTGTATTATTATCACCCCATTTTACAGATAAGGGAACCAAGTCTGAGGAGATTAAGGAATTTGTCTAAGGGTACACATCAGGTTAACAGTACAACCAGAATTTTATTCTAGCTCCATCTTCTTTTAGAACTCAATTTTTTTTTTTTAAGACTTATTTTGCTTATTTAATTTTTTAGTGGTACTGGGTGTGAGTTGCTGCATGTGGTCTTTCTCTAGTTGTAGTAAAGGAAGGTCACTCTTAGTTGCAGTGTGTGGGTTTCTCTTGATGCAGAGCACAGGCTGAGGGAATGCAACTCCAGAAGTTGCAGCTTGTGGGCTCTAGAGCACAGGTTTCAGTGCTTGTGGTGCTCAGGTTCTTCCCAGCTTTGGAATGCAGCTGAGACCACTTTCTTCATAAGAAATTTTACACTGTGAAGATGGGTGGACTGTAAGCTCCCACATCTGGATTTGTCTTCGTTAGTCACATTTTATGCTATTATAGCTGAGGTTTGACAGTAAAGAAACATGTGTGTGTGTTAAGTTGCTTCAGTTGTGTCCAACTCTGTGACACTGCGGACTGTATCCCACCAGGCTCCTCTGTCCATGAGATTCTCCAGGCAAGAACACACTGGAGTGGGTTTCCATTTCCTTCTCCAGGGGATATTCCTGACCCAGGGATCGAACTCAGATCTCTTATGTCTCCTGCATTGGCAGGCAGGTTCTTTACCACTACTTCCACCTGGGAAGTCCAGAAACATGACTGATTTAATAACTTACATGACAAATCATATAATTCAAGCAAATAGAGTTCTAAAACTTGGACTTGACCATTTGTGACCTATTAAAATGGTGATTTATTGTATTTCAAATCAATTATAGAAATGATGTCACTTTTTTTTCCAGGAAGTCACATGGAAAGGCTTTATTCCTATTCTCACAATTCTCATATTAGGTGAAATAATTTTGGAAGGCTGATTTCAGAGGCACTCCTTACCCCACCAAGTTCTGAAATCTTAAAGATCTTTTAATAAAGAGGTAGAACGACTTTATCTGCTGAATGAGCAAAAATTTAAATGTCTTATAAAGTGAAATCTAGTAAATATGGTAATCATTCAAGCTAGGGAACCCTAGTCTGCATGTCACCGTTGTGCAAGTTAAAAATGTAAGTTTAAAAAAAATTTAAATATGGGTCTGTGGGATGAGTGAAAAATTCCAGCAATGTCTTGAAGGTACCTTTGTTGTTATCTAGAGAATAACTTCTCGGGTTACTTCTTTTTTTCTTTTTTTAATTAATGGCTTTTTTTTTTATTAGTTTTAATTTGCTGCACTGGGTCTTAATTGTGGCATGTGGGATCTAGTTCCCCGATGAGGGACTGAACCCTGACCCCTGCATTAGGAGTACAGAGTCTTACCCACTGGACCACCAGGGAAGTCCCGTCAGGTTACTTCTTTTGTGGGAGACACCAAGTGTTTGGGAACAAAGGTTCTGGCCTGCTTTTACCCACAAGTGTGTGGACTACATTGAGGACACTGGGGGGTCTGAGCAGCGAGCCTGCATGTGGCAGTGATGTCCACTCCCGCCCCTCTGCCCGGGACTCTTACAGCCAGCACTGAGGGTAAACATGCAGGTCCTAGCACAAACCACATCAATAGTGGAAACAAAACCACTGTGAATTAGAAGTGGCATTTTGCCTTTTTGATTGTGAGCATGGTTTTTACCCAAAAGAGAAAAAGATTAGAAAAAAGATTGGAAAATTATAAAATATAAACATTCGTGTACATCTTCACTGAGGACCGAGGCCGTGTTTCAGGAGCAGTTTCTGGATGATGGAATTGATGATCATCAAGATCCTGGTCTTTAAATAGGGACCATGATCATTGTTCCGGGAGAGAGAAGGGGCCTCTATCTGGGTGCACCTCCTGTACGCACAGTGATAACCTACTTCCTTGAGAGCTTTAGTTATCATGGCATGTGACGGTGCCTTTGTTCATCTCAAGATACAAGAACCATTGGATGGGCATACAAACACATCCCCCAAAAGCCATGTCTCAATCTTCACTCCATCAATAAAACTCCATCAATGGGCTACTCTTATTTTATATTCATCCAGTGATACCAGCAAGTGCCTTCAGCACTACCCTCAAGTTTCCGCCTCCTCCCCAGGGCTCACAGTCCACCATCGGTTGGTGGCCTGACTTCTGGCCTCCTGCTGGAGAAACTCCTTCCACACCAGACCCTTTTTTATTGTTAGAGAGTGTAACCCAAGAGTTACTGGTAAAATGGTAAAAAAGGACAAGGTTATTTTTTTATATATAAAAGAGCCAGGAGTCTTGGGTTCTACCTGGGTTTGTATGTCTTGTTTTCTGCAGATTCCTGATTTTCTGGTGAGCATTTATGGAATTTTTGCTCTTGGGCACAGGCCACACCCTGTGTGAGGTACAGAGACCTTAGTGCACGACTCTGGTCAAGTGAACCTGGGCTTGTCATAATACTCAAAATAATATCAGTTAAGTTCTGGGAATGGTGCTTGACACTCAGTAACTTGTAGATAGGGTTTTGATGTAAATTATCTTCATTAGTACTGTTATTAAAAAAAATAGGACCTGAGCTACCCAACAGCTAATAAGTAAACTATTATCTCTTTACAGATTTCTAGTCCTTAAATCTTCCAGCTTGAATTAAGCTAAAAATAACAGTTAAAAAAAAATCTTTCAATCTCTTGAGTAAGTCTTTGAGATTTATTGTGGGCCACTTGTGAGTTTTCCAATGGAAAAAAAAAATCTCTATATCTTGTAAGGATTTCAGAGCAAGCAAGTATATGGACGTTTATGCATTTTTGGCATCTGCTAATATATGAAGTGGGTTTCTCTGGTGGTTCAATGGCAAAAAATTCACCTGCCAATGTAGGGGACCTGGGTTTGATCCCTGGGTTGGGAAGATCCCCTGGAAAAGGAAAACACAACCCACCCCAGTTATTCCTGCCTGGGAAATCCCATGGACAGAGGAGCCTGGTGAGCTATAGTCCACTGGGTTACAAAAGAGTTGGACATGACCTAGCAACTAAACAACAATAATGTATGAAACATGTAAAATCAAAAACAGAATTCATTACACTTGGTTAATATAGGTAAGTCATTTGAATAAAGTATTTTCTACCCTAATAGACAGTGCCAGCAATAACACATCATTAGACTGACTATCCACTGTGAGCTAATTTCGTGTCAAAGCTGAAAATATTTAAATTCCTAACTTTAAGGGAAAGTTTTTCATTTAAAAATGAGACAGGGGCTTCCCTGGTAGCTCAGTGGTAAAGAGTTCGTCTGCCAATGCAGGAGACACAGGTTTGATCCCTGATCCAGGAAGATCCCACATGCTCCAGGATAGCCAAAAATAAAAACATAAATAAACAGATAGAAATTAAAAAAAAAAAAATGAGACAGATATTCTGTGTCTGAGTCCCTGTCTTAATGAGCCCCTCCACAAGGGCAGCTGCCTTGATATCAAGTACTTTTTTAATATAAAAGACTGTCCCTCCACCTTTACATCACTTGTTGGCACTTGTGAATTTTGTTTCTGGAGACATGATTTTCCTGAGGCTAAAGGCATACACAGAAACCTTCTCAGACTCTCAGACAGGCTACATTCATTCCTTCTCAGGAATTCATCCCCTGGTTTCTGACATGCATGTGATGTGTGCTTAGTGCCTGGAGTGTCTTGTATCTAATCCCTACCAGCTGGTCCAGAGAGGCAGGGAAGCTGAGCGCTCACATCCAGGGGGAGAAGGTGCTTGTCCAGTCCTATTACATGTCTATGGCATTATTATGTTATCATGTAACAGCTGTTTGAGAGGGATTGGAAAGTGCATCTTTAAAGCCCAAAAGTAGCTCTAGGAGATCATGTTATGCTACCGATAATGGGCACAGTGACATAACGACAGAGGTGTGTCCGTACCTATGCAGAGGGGAGATGGGTAATTCCAACGCCGCACGGTCCCCGGCATACAGGAGATGTGAGAACGGCCCTGTTCAAAAGAAAACAAAACATAGCTCACTAACTGAACATGGAGTACAGAAGGCTTAATGTCTGTAAGAATATCTGCACTCTCTGGTTTCCCTTTTTGATTTAATTACAAATGTAAAACATATCAGAAACTGTGAAACATATTCTACTTATGTGTATTCATGAATTTCATATTTGGAATCAAAATAGCAAAGAAAATCCATAATCACTGTACTTCTTGTAACTAAAATCAAAATCTTGCAATGGCCCCATCAACATCCTGTATTTCTGCCTGTATTCTGCTTAAGATATTGAACTGAACTGGTCAAAGCAAGTTGTTTTTTGTTTTATTTTGTTTGGTTTTTAATCATCAAAAGTTACTGCTTTTGGTTGGAGAGGCTGAAAATGATTAGGAAATATTAGATGTAGATCTGTAGGGTGAAATGTCAAAGGTAATACTCTTCTCATGCAAAGGTAACTTTCATGGTTGCCTGCGGTTCACAAGCAACTCACACAACCTTTACGGTTCAGTAAAGAACTGGGTCAGTTCCTCGTTTACTGGAGAATTTGTCCTCTTGTAAAATTTTAACAGCGGGGGGTTAAATTCTCAGTGTTTTGGGTTAAAATTTCTTTTACAATGAAAGAGAAGGTAGTGAATGGGCACCTCTGTGAGCAGACTATTCATGTTTACCTCCGACCTCACTGTGACTTGGTGGGCTTACTGCCACATGTGCTAACCTTGTGAATTCCCATTTGCCAAATAGAATTGGCACAGAGGCAAAGGAAAATCACATTTCTAATTCATGTTAAGCAGTCCCAGCCATGTTGGTAACACATCAAACAAGAATTTGCACTAAGGCAGTTATCAATGACTAACCGATCCCCCAAGCTCAGGAAGATTTCATATTTCATTTGTCTGCCATGAAACCCATTTTTTCCTACTTCCTAACATTCTTAAAACCAGTTACAGTAAGGAAGACTACATCTGTACTTAAAGAAGACACTCAGGACAATGCTTTTCTTCCCAGATTTCATGCTCTGTCTCCTCATTCTCTGATCTACAATACTATCTTTAATACATTTCTTCCTGAATGTTGGACAAAGTATAAAAGCCTTTAAAAATAATTATGGAAGATCACCAATAAAATGGGCATTTATTACCAACCTAGGGAACATTCTGCTATTGATTTAAACAAAGACATTTCATATTAGTGATTTCAGCTAAAATATTTATACTGGATCCAAAACAAGACAGAAACTTGTGTATTTATTTATTAGCCTAAAATGGAAATTTTCTCCTTTTTTTCCCACTTTTCAAAAGTAAAACAGGTCTAGAAAAGGAAATCATTAATCCTGCGGATATTGAGCTGGACTGGTCAAAGCACGTTGTTTTTTGTTTTATTTTGTTTGGTTTTTAATCATCAAAAGTTACTGCTTTTGGTTGGAGAGGCTGAAAATGATTAGGAAATATTAGATGTAGATCTGTAGGGTGAAATGTCAAAGGTAATACTCTTCTCATGCAAAGGTAACTTTCATGGTTGCCTGCGGTTCACAAGCAACTCACACAACCTTTACGGTTCAGTAAAGAACTGGGTCAGTTCCTCGTTTACTGGAGAATTTGTCCTCTTGTAAAATTTTAACAGCGGGGGGTTAAATTCTCAGTGTTTTGGGTTAAAATTTCTTTTACAATGAAAGAGAAGGTAGTGAATGGGCACCTCTGTGAGCAGACTATTCATGTTTACCTCCGACCTCACTGTGACTTGGTGGGCTTACTGCCACATGTGCTAACCTTGTGAATTCCCATTTGCCAAATAGAATTGGCACAGAGGCAAAGGAAAATCACATTTCTAATTCATGTTAAGCAGTCCCAGCCATGTTGGTAACACATCAAACAAGAATTTGCACTAAGGCAGTTATCAATGACTAACCGATCCCCCAAGCTCAGGAAGATTTCATATTTCATTTGTCTGCCATGAAACCCATTTTTTCCTACTTCCTAACATTCTTAAAACCAGTTACAGTAAGGAAGACTACATCTGTACTTAAAGAAGACACTCAGGACAATGCTTTTCTTCCCAGATTTCATGCTCTGTCTCCTCATTCTCTGATCTACAATACTATCTTTAATACATTTCTTCCTGAATGTTGGACAAAGTATAAAAGCCTTTAAAAATAATTATGGAAGATCACCAATAAAATGGGCATTTATTACCAACCTAGGGAACATTCTGCTATTGATTTAAACAAAGACATTTCATATTAGTGATTTCAGCTAAAATATTTATACTGGATCCAAAACAAGACAGAAACTTGTGTATTTATTTATTAGCCTAAAATGGAAATTTTCTCCTTTTTTTCCCACTTTTCAAAAGTAAAACAGGTCTAGAGAAAAGGAAATCATTAATCCTGCGGATATTTGGGACTGACATTTGATGTGTCCTAGCTCTGCAGTTTTATTCTAAATCACCCTAGGCAGATGCATTTATAGACATTTGTACATAAACCATACAAGGAACAGCGCTTTTCATGAATAATGTGATTTATGCACACTGTCATTCCAAATATGCTAGTGTATTTGCAGAATTCCCAATTGTTAGCAGTGTTTTTTAAAAGTCCAGAACACTTTCGAACTCATGTGAATGAGAGACAGTCACAGCTTGCACACGCCATGCTTGACACTGTTATGAAGGAAAAAAAAATCTTAAGTTTGCATTTGAAAACCACAGCCAAGTGGCCTGACTGGGCTCTACAGATATGTGTCTGCAGGCTTTTATCTCTAAGTAGCACATTAAACAATTCATTATAAGAAATGTCTTTACCAAATAACCCTTTCTAGTTTCTGCTCTGAGGGCTGGAGCAGTCTCCCTCCTAAAAGGATGCCAGCAGTAATTGTGAAACGCCATCATAAAGGTGTAGAAAGAAGATGAACACATGGGAGGGAGAGTAGGTGAGGTGTTAGTGTGTAGGATCTGGAGAGATGGAGACAATCTGATATTTACGTGGTATAAGTCCATTTATAATCAAGCTAAAAAAAAAAAAAACCCGGGCTTCCCCTGGTGGTCCAGTGGGTAAGGACACCGCCTTGCAGTGCAAGGGGCGCCGGTTCGATCCCTGATCTGAGAAGATCCCACATGCCACGGAGCGGCTGGACCCATGTGTCCAGTTACCGAGCCGGAGTTCTAGAGCGCATGCGCCCAGAGCCAGTGCTCTGCGACAACAGAGGCCACTGCAATGGGAGGCCCACACAGGCCAAAGAACAAAGATGGATGAAAATAGAGAAATGGAAGACCAATAAAGTGGCCCGCCCACCCCCTTCTCACCCCATCCCCCCCCAAAATAAATAAATAAAAATTTTAAAAATGTTAAAAAAAAAAAACAACCAAAGATACATTAATAAAAATGCTTGTCAGGGGGCTTCCCTGGTGGTCCAGTGGGTAGGGACACCACCTTGCAGTGCAAGGGGCGCCGGTTCGATCCCTGGCCTGGGAGGATCCCACGTGCCGCGGAGCGGCTGGGCTGATGTGCCCAATTACCAAGCCGGAGCTCTGGAGCGCATGCGCCCAGAGCTGGTGCTCTGCGACAACAGAGGCCACCGCGATGGGAGGCCCACACGGGCCAAAGAACAAAGCTGGATGAAAATGGACAAATGAAAGACCAATAGAAGTGACCCGCCTGCTCCCCTCCCTCCCCAACCCACCCCCACCCAAAAAAAAAAAAAAATGCTTGTCAGTATAGAGTAGGGTGTCCCTCTAAATGAAATCCTTAGGATGTGACTGATGATTGTTTCTACTGTAACATGTGAAACAGGAAATTTCTGTTTAAAGAATCAGGTACCATGGCCTCAATGTACTACATACTTGCTTCCATGACCACCTTTCCACAAAGCTTCTTTGGTAACTGCTGTTCTACTTCCCAAGTGTCTACCCACTTTTCTGCAGGGCCGAAGAATGACTGCAATACCCACCAAGATCTAGACACGCAGGTCGTAGGCTGCTTCAGTGAAGGAGCCTGTAGATACCTGTGTTTGTTTATAATCACAGCAGTGCTGGTGTTCATTCGCTGAGCTCTTAGGTGTTTCACTGATACTTTCTCAGACTTAGAACCCAGCCTGACTTCTGCACTTGGGCCCTGTAGATCCACCAGCTCCTCTGCCCACCACTTGCACCCAGACACTGGCTCACTTGCTTGTCCCCATCAAAGAAGCGTCCCCAGCACCCACACTGATAGGCTGGTAGAGAGTACCACGGGTTTGTACATGAAGCACTTGGCAGGCAGGCCATCAGCTTCCTGTGTTTGCTGCTGCTGCTCTGACTTGTCTCAGTCCTGCAAGAGATTTACTCTAGTACACATGCTGAAATGGAATCTCACGTTATGCTAGCATTTCACTGCTGTGTCACTGAGACTTCCTTTTTTCTTTTTAAAGATTATTTATTTATTTGGGGGGGTAGGGTGGAGTGGGAGGGGAGCAGGCGGGCTACTTCTATTGGTCTTTCATTTGTCTATTTTCATCCATCTTTGTTCTTTGGCCCCTGTGGGCCTCCCATCGTGGTGGCCTCTGTTGTCGCAGAGCACCAGCTCTGGGCGCATGCGCTCCAGAGCTCCGGCTCGGTAATTGGACACATCGGTCCAGCCGTTCCGCGGCACGTGGGATCTTCCCAGGCCAGGGATCGAACTGGCGCCCCTTGCACTGCAAGGCGGTGTCCTTACCCACTGGACTACCAGGGAAGCCCTCACTGAGACTTCTTTCTGATGATTACTGCAGCTTTTATTTAAGTCGATTACAACTAAAAATAATGCTCTTGAATTACTATTGGCTCCAGTTCTGTAGTAAGCAAGCAGCAAAAAGTACTCTTTCACTTGAATTAACTGAAGCATAGAATCGTAAGTAGGGTTAAGTCCTTCTAATGGACTTTGGGATAAGGATACTTGTTCAGATTTTAGTATTCATTGTTGGTAAGGAGAATTACACATAAATAAGATAGACAGAAAATATTCTGGGAATCAGCTTATTGTGTCTTCCCACTTTTCTGCAGGGCCGAAGAATGACTGCAATACCCACCAAGATCTAGACACGCAGGTCGTAGGCTGCTTCAGTGAAGGAGCCTGTAGATACCTGTGTTTGTTTATAATCACAGCAGTGCTGGTGTTCATTCGCTGAGCTCTTAGGTGTTTCACTGATACTTTCTCAGACTTAGAACCCAGCCTGACTTCTGCACTTGGGCCCTGTAGATCCACCAGCTCCTCTGCCCACCACTTGCACCCAGACACTGGCTCACTTGCTTGTCCCCATCAAAGAAGCGTCCCCAGCACCCACACTGATAGGCTGGTAGAGAGTACCACGGGTTTGTACATGAAGCACTTGGCAGGCAGGCCATCAGCTTCCTGTGTTTGCTGCTGCTGCTCTGACTTGTCTCAGTCCTGCAAGAGATTTACTCTAGTACACATGCTGAAATGGAATCTCACGTTATGCTAGCATTTCACTGCTGTGTCACTGAGACTTCCTTTTTTCTTTTTAAAGATTATTTATTTATTTGGGGGGGTAGGGTGGAGTGGGAGGGGAGCAGGCGGGCTACTTCTATTGGTCTTTCATTTGTCTATTTTCATCCATCTTTGTTCTTTGGCCCCTGTGGGCCTCCCATCGTGGTGGCCTCTGTTGTCGCAGAGCACCAGCTCTGGGCGCATGCGCTCCAGAGCTCCGGCTCGGTAATTGGACACATCGGTCCAGCCGTTCCGCGGCACGTGGGATCTTCCCAGGCCAGGGATCGAACTGGCGCCCCTTGCACTGCAAGGCGGTGTCCTTACCCACTGGACTACCAGGGAAGCCCTCACTGAGACTTCTTTCTGATGATTACTGCAGCTTTTATTTAAGTCGATTACAACTAAAAATAATGCTCTTGAATTACTATTGGCTCCAGTTCTGTAGTAAGCAAGCAGCAAAAAGTACTCTTTCACTTGAATTAACTGAAGCATAGAATCGTAAGTAGGGTTAAGTCCTTCTAATGGACTTTGGGATAAGGATACTTGTTCAGATTTTAGTATTCATTGTTGGTAAGGAGAATTACACATAAATAATGCTAAAGCATAGACAGAAAATATTCTGGGAATCAGCTTATTTGTGGTTGACCCCCAAAAATAAATAATAGAAGAATGACTAGTGTTGCTATACACTGATTTATAAGATGCTTGTTAAAACTTTCATACAAAAAAAACCCCTTTTAGTAGAAAATCTGATAAGAGATGATAAGAACTTCAGCTTAATATTTCTTGAAAATTATTTAAGCCTGTGTGCTATTTGGGCACCGTGTTTATCGACAGACAAATGAACCCTTGAGGACTTACTGAAGTAAATCATAAGAGCAGTTTACAATGCAAGACAAGCACGTGACTCAGAGTCAATCCAACGATCGGGCTGCTGGGACAGTACTGTTCAAGACACTGTGCCACTGCTTTGTCCCTTAGAATTTCATCTGTGTAGTTACTGGGAGAATCTACATTTTAAGATAAAATTAGGAAAATAACAGACCTCACCTTGAAAGGATGCTAACATTTAGAAGCTACTTCCTCATCATCATTAAATTTACCTGTATGCACAATTAATACAATGACTCTGATTCACAAACTGAGTGAGAGAAACTAAGTTTGGTCTCTGTGCGCATATCTTGGGCTTTGTCTTAAGTGAGCTGGCTGAGGATCACTGCGCTGAGTCTATTATCAAGAAGTCCAATAACAAAATGAAATACCTGCAGCGTGTACCCGGGCTCACATTGGAAGGACAGCACATCGTTCACCATGTATCTGTCTCCAGTTTTGATGCCATTGCTGGGAAGGGCCGGCTCTTCCAGCCGTTCAGGCACGTGGGATCTTCCCAGGCCAGGATCGAACTGGCGCCTTGCACTGCAAGGCGTTCCTTACCCACTGGACTACCAGGAAGCCCTCACTGAGACTTCTTTCTGATGATTACTGCAGCTTTTATTTAAGTCGATTACAACTAAAAATAATGCTCTTGAATTACTATTGGCTCCAGTTCTGTAGTAAGCAAGCAGCAAAAAGTACTCTTTCACTTGAATTAACTGAAGCATAGAATCGTAAGTAGGGTTAAGTCCTTCTAATGGACTTTGGGATAAGGATACTTGTTCAGATTTTAGTATTCATTGTTGGTAAGGAGAATTACACATAAATAATGCTAAAGCATAGACAGAAAATATTCTGGGAATCAGCTTATTTGTGGTTGACCCCCAAAAATAAATAATAGAAGAATGACTAGTGTTGCTATACACTGATTTATAAGATGCTTGTTAAAACTTTCATACAAAAAAAACCCCTTTTAGTAGAAAATCTGATAAGAGATGATAAGAACTTCAGCTTAATATTTCTTGAAAATTATTTAAGCCTGTGTGCTATTTGGGCACCGTGTTTATCGACAGACAAATGAACCCTTGAGGACTTACTGAAGTAAATCATAAGAGCAGTTTACAATGCAAGACAAGCACGTGACTCAGAGTCAATCCAACGATCGGGCTGCTGGGACAGTACTGTTCAAGACACTGTGCCACTGCTTTGTCCCTTAGAATTTCATCTGTGTAGTTACTGGGAGAATCTACATTTTAAGATAAAATTAGGAAAATAACAGACCTCACCTTGAAAGGATGCTAACATTTAGAAGCTACTTCCTCATCATCATTAAATTTACCTGTATGCACAATTAATACAATGACTCTGATTCACAAACTGAGTGAGAGAAACTAAGTTTGGTCTCTGTGCGCATATCTTGGGCTTTGTCTTAAGTGAGCTGGCTGAGGATCACTGCGCTGAGTCTATTATCAAGAAGTCCAATAACAAAATGAAATACCTGCAGCGTGTACCCGGGCTCACATTGGAAGGACAGCACATCGTTCACCATGTATCTGTCTCCAGTTTTGATGCCATTGCTGGGAAGGGCCGGCTCTTGGCAAGCAGCGAGACCCACAGCTGTGGAAATGCAAGACACACACTTATAAGCTATGTAAAATTAACAGTGTTCCTATTATTCAAATAGCAAAATGGTGTTTATTGCTCTCCTCCTATAGAAATGAACAAAGATAAGAACTCTCTCTCATTTGTCTGTCAAGAATACCTTAACTTTCAATCAGTTTGGAGCTAAATTGTAAATTTTAGCTTGCTTCATTTTCATTATAGATTGAATATAGTGTTTCTTGAGAGAATAAAATTTGTTCCTTACACATTTAGTATAAAACACTCCAAGTTCAATGTATACATATTTTAAAACGTCTTTAAAGAAACTGCTCCCTAAATGCAAATACCCATGGTATGGTTCATTGTTTTTTTGTCTTTCAACTGTGAATCTGGGAATTCCATCCTTCTGGAAAAACATAATATGAAAACAAATATTTTATATTCAATCTATCCCTTTCTCATTTAAAGACAATGACAATTAAGCAAGCACTTTGCTAGATAGAACTGCTTCTAGTTAAGACACTAACAAAAATAGTTTAACTGCATCATATAATACTGGAGTTAGAATATGGTCAAGAATATCAGACAAATTAAGGAACACTGAACATGGATGCTTATTTGCATAAACACTGCCCTGCGTTTTGAAGTGTTGTGAGTGTGGGATCTTGTAAGAGACACAAACTTTGGGCCACGCCAGAACTACTGACTCAGAATCTGCCTGTTACCATCATTCCTGGTGATTCTTATGAATTAAAATTTGGAACACTGGACACCCAAAAAGGACAAAACGTTTTACTGGGAGAATCTACATTTTAAGATAAAATTAGGAAAATAACAGACCTCACCTTGAAAGGATGCTAACATTTAGAAGCTACTTCCTCATCATCATTAAATTTACCTGTATGCACAATTAATACAATGACTCTGATTCACAAACTGAGTGAGAGAAACTAAGTTTGGTCTCTGTGCGCATATCTTGGGCTTTGTCTTAAGTGAGCTGGCTGAGGATCACTGCGCTGAGTCTATTATCAAGAAGTCCAATAACAAAATGAAATACCTGCAGCGTGTACCCGGGCTCACATTGGAAGGACAGCACATCGTTCACCATGTATCTGTCTCCAGTTTTGATGCCATTGCTGGGAAGGGCCGGCTCTTGGCAAGCAGCGAGACCCACAGCTGTGGAAATGCAAGACACACACTTATAAGCTATGTAAAATTAACAGTGTTCCTATTATTCAAATAGCAAAATGGTGTTTATTGCTCTCCTCCTATAGAAATGAACAAAGATAAGAACTCTCTCTCATTTGTCTGTCAAGAATACCTTAACTTTCAATCAGTTTGGAGCTAAATTGTAAATTTTAGCTTGCTTCATTTTCATTATAGATTGAATATAGTGTTTCTTGAGAGAATAAAATTTGTTCCTTACACATTTAGTATAAAACACTCCAAGTTCAATGTATACATATTTTAAAACGTCTTTAAAGAAACTGCTCCCTAAATGCAAATACCCATGGTATGGTTCATTGTTTTTTTGTCTTTCAACTGTGAATCTGGGAATTCCATCCTTCTGGAAAAACATAATATGAAAACAAATATTTTATATTCAATCTATCCCTTTCTCATTTAAAGACAATGACAATTAAGCAAGCACTTTGCTAGATAGAACTGCTTCTAGTTAAGACACTAACAAAAATAGTTTAACTGCATCATATAATACTGGAGTTAGAATATGGTCAAGAATATCAGACAAATTAAGGAACACTGAACATGGATGCTTATTTGCATAAACACTGCCCTGCGTTTTGAAGTGTTGTGAGTGTGGGATCTTGTAAGAGACACAAACTTTGGGCCACGCCCCAGAACTACTGACTCAGAATCTGCCTGTTACCATCATTCCTGGTGATTCTTATGAATTAAAATTTGAGAACCACCAGTTGGCCTCACTTTACCCTCAAATGTGAGAAGATGAAACAGACAGGTGTCTCTGTTTCTTATTATCAATGTGATCGTTCACATGAGAACAACATGCTGCAGAAATTTCACCAGGATGAGCATCACTGTATGTAAACTGGATAATTTCAAGCCATGAAACACAAGAATTTTGTCTAGGACAAGTGGGTGTGAGGTGTATCATAACATTTTTCTAAGTTGAAATTGATTTTTCCTTAAATGGCTGTACATTAAAAGCTATAAAACACCATATGCATTAAGTGGCAATATTTTTTTATTCCTAGCACAGAATTTTAAGCCATTTAGGGCTTTTCATAAGTGATAAAATTGCTAAATAAAAAAATATCATCACCTACACAATTAACTTTTTTCATTTGCATAAGTCTAATTTATCTCCCTCTCTTTTATAACTCTGGAACATAAAATGCAACCATTCAATATATTTAAATTTTACCTCTTTTTTCCCTATCACAGATTTGTATGAACTCCTACTGCAAGTCATGTATTTTTCGTTTGACCCTGAAAAAATATTTAACTTAACTTTGGAATAAAATTTCTAAATCCAATTTGGAATACTAAAAAAGATACTTTCTGATTTTGAAACATGTGATAAATATGCATTTGTTTTGTCCAGTATTTAGAGAAAGATAAACAGAACCTTTGTAGATCTAGTTAAAATGACTAAGCATTTTTTCTCAATTTATCAACATCATTAGCATTGTATATGGTTTTCAAACTTTACAACTGAAAAAGTATGTTGTTCTAATTACATAATTAAAAAATTTTATATTCAATCTATCCCTTTCTCATTTAAAGACAATGACAATTAAGCAAGCACTTTGCTAGAAGAACTGCTTCTAGTTAAGACACTAACAAAAATAGTTTAACTGCATCATATAATACTGCAGTTAGAATATGGTCAAGAATATCAGACAAATTAAGGAACACTGAACATGGATGCTTATTTGCATAAACACTGCCCTGCGTTTTGAAGTGTTGTGAGTGTGGGATCTTGTAAGAGACACAAACTTTGGGCCACGCCCCAGAACTACTGACTCAGAATCTGCCTGTTACCATCATTCCTGGTGATTCTTATGAATTAAAATTTGAGAACCACCAGTTGGCCTCACTTTACCCTCAAATGTGAGAAGATGAAACAGACAGGTGTCTCTGTTTCTTATTATCAATGTGATCGTTCACATGAGAACAACATGCTGCAGAAATTTCACCAGGATGAGCATCACTGTATGTAAACTGGATAATTTCAAGCCATGAAACACAAGAATTTTGTCTAGGACAAGTGGGTGTGAGGTGTATCATAACATTTTTCTAAGTTGAAATTGATTTTTCCTTAAATGGCTGTACATTAAAAGCTATAAAACACCATATGCATTAAGTGGCAATATTTTTTTATTCCTAGCACAGAATTTTAAGCCATTTAGGGCTTTTCATAAGTGATAAAATTGCTAAATAAAAAAATATCATCACCTACACAATTAACTTTTTTCATTTGCATAAGTCTAATTTATCTCCCTCTCTTTTATAACTCTGGAACATAAAATGCAACCATTCAATATATTTAAATTTTACCTCTTTTTTCCCTATCACAGATTTGTATGAACTCCTACTGCAAGTCATGTATTTTTCGTTTGACCCTGAAAAAATATTTAACTTAACTTTGGAATAAAATTTCTAAATCCAATTTGGAATACTAAAAAAGATACTTTCTGATTTTGAAACATGTGATAAATATGCATTTGTTTTTGTCCAGTATTTAGAGAAAGATAAACAGAACCTTTGTAGATCTAGTTAAAATGACTAAGCATTTTTTTTCTCAATTTATCAACATCATCATTTCACCTGACATTGTATATGGTTTTCAAACTTTACAACTGAAAAAAAGTATGTTGTTCTAATTAGATAGCTTAAAACAAGAATGAAGATAATATTCAAGGATAGAAGAAAGCAAAGAAATCAGGAGAGTTGGATTATTTGGCACAGCAAAGATGCTGAAGGACAGATATGTAGATACACGAGTCTCTTAGTACATAGCAAGTCCTCATAAATACCATAGGAAATATATAGGTGACTCCTTAACTTTGAAAACAATAAAAATTTGCTGAGCACATTGTTCACTGTAACTAATTAAACAACAACCACTCTTTGGTACAAGGTAGAAGTGTTGTTCACAATCTCTGTAAATCCATAATCCAAAAACGGTATTAAAGGTCACACAATGTGCTGTAAAACAGGTGAAGAAAGAAATCACAACTTCACCTGGGGCAATCTCACGGGAGGTTGAACAATGGCTGAAATAAATGTTAAGTGTCATGAAAATATAGACCTAAACCTACATGTGTCACACAGGCACACTCAGGTGCTCCTATACAACATTACTCAACGTCTACACATATTCCTGGCAGCAAAGAGTATCTGTAAAGAAGGCAATATGCAAAGAAAAGAAACTGCTTTTTCATTCACTGTCTAAGAAGTTTAGTGTATATATGGAGCTAAAAATATTTTATCTGTAAACTGTTGGTAGTTTCAGTCCACATAATAAATGTTATTCAATTCCTTCTACGTAACAGATCATAGGGACTTTTCAAAGCATAGGGACTGCAGGTCCAGTGTCAAGAAAAGAGAACCCATGAAACTGGTTGGCATAGAATTTTCAAATGGAAATCCCTTTTTTACTGATATACAAAGAAAACATTTATCTAATACACAGAGAAATGAGATTTGTATGAACTCCTACTGCAAGTCATGTATTTTTCGTTTGACCCTGAAAAAATATTTAACTTAACTTTGGAATAAAATTTCTAAATCCAATTTGGAATACTAAAAAAGATACTTTCTGATTTTGAAACATGTGATAAATATGCATTTGTTTTTGTCCAGTATTTAGAGAAAGATAAACAGAACCTTTGTAGATCTAGTTAAAATGACTAAGCATTTTTTTTCTCAATTTATCAACATCATCATTTCACCTGACATTGTATATGGTTTTCAAACTTTACAACTGAAAAAAAGTATGTTGTTCTAATTAGATAGCTTAAAACAAGAATGAAGATAATATTCAAGGATAGAAGAAAGCAAAGAAATCAGGAGAGTTGGATTATTTGGCACAGCAAAGATGCTGAAGGACAGATATGTAGATACACGAGTCTCTTAGTACATAGCAAGTCCTCATAAATACCATAGGAAATATATAGGTGACTCCTTAACTTTGAAAACAATAAAAATTTGCTGAGCACATTGTTCACTGTAACTAATTAAACAACAACCACTCTTTGGTACAAGGTAGAAGTGTTGTTCACAATCTCTGTAAATCCATAATCCAAAAACGGTATTAAAGGTCACACAATGTGCTGTAAAACAGGTGAAGAAAGAAATCACAACTTCACCTGGGGCAATCTCACGGGAGGTTGAACAATGGCTGAAATAAATGTTAAGTGTCATGAAAATATAGACCTAAACCTACATGTGTCACACAGGCACACTCAGGTGCTCCTATACAACATTACTCAACGTCTACACATATTCCTGGCAGCAAAGAGTATCTGTAAAGAAGGCAATATGCAAAGAAAAGAAACTGCTTTTTCATTCACTGTCTAAGAAGTTTAGTGTATATATGGAGCTAAAAATATTTTATCTGTAAACTGTTGGTAGTTTCAGTCCACATAATAAATGTTATTCAATTCCTTCTACGTAACAGATCATAGGGACTTTTCAAAGCATAGGGACTGCAGGTCCAGTGTCAAGAAAAGAGAACCCATGAAACTGGTTGGCATAGAATTTTCAAATGTGACTGAAGTTACTATCAACTTAAAACAGATTGTTATAACTTTAAGATGTTTTATGTTAACTGCAATGATAATCACAAAGAAAACATTTATCTAATACACAGAGAAATGAGAAAGAAAACAATATGTCACTACAGAAATATCTATGAGACCAAAAAATGGTGTAAGAGAGGAAAATAAAGACAAAAATGCTATGATAGGCAAAAACCAAATTTTCTCCTGTAGTCATGTATGGATGTGAGAGTTGAACCATCAAGAAAGCTGAGTGCCAAAGACTGATGCTGAATCGTGGTGCTGGAGAAGACTCTTGAGAGTCCCTTTGGACAGGAGGAGATCAAACCAGTCAATCCTAAAGGAAATCAGCCCTGAATACTCATTGGAAGGAATGATGCTGAAATGAAGCTCCAATACTTTGGCCACTTGATGCAAAGAGCCGACTCACCGGAAAAGACCCTGATGCTGGGAAAGACTGAGGGCAGGAGGAGAAGGGGGTGAAAGAGGATGAGATGGTTGGATGGCATCACCAACTCAATGGGCATGAGTCTAGCAGACTCTGGGAAATGGTGAAGGACAGGGAAGCCTGGGGTGCTGCAGTCCATGTCACAAGAGTTGGACATGACTCAGCGATTGAACAATGACAAGCCCTTCCTTCATAATAATTATTGTATTTTAATGGAGCGTAAGCCTTGAACAACACAAAATCCCATTTAGACCAAAACATTTTGTTTTTCTCTATTATTTAACAAAGTACTGGATGTTGCAGTTAGGTAATAAGATGAGAAAAAGAAATGAAAGGCATCCGAATTGTAAAGGAAGAAGTAACATTATCTGTGCTTGTAGTGACATGATCTTATATGTAGGAAACATTAAAGATTCTGCAAAAATATCTTTAAAACCAATAATTAATATCTTCAAAATTCTAACAATGACCAATCCAAAAAAGAGAGAAGACAATCACATTTATGCACCAAAAAAGGAGGAATAAACTTAATAAAGGAAGTGAAAGTAAAGCAACTATCATCAAACTGAAAATAAATAAAAAAGGATGTGAATGATCTATACACCGAAAACTTTTATCAAACTAAGCATAGGGACTGCAGGTCCAGTGTCAAGAAAAGAGAACCCATGAAACTGGTTGGCATAGAATTTTCAAATGTGACTGAAGTTACTATCAACTTAAAACAGATTGTTATAACTTTAAGATGTTTTATGTTAACTGCAATGATAATCACAAAGAAAACATTTATCTAATACACAGAGAAATGAGAAAGAAAACAATATGTCACTACAGAAATATCTATGAGACCAAAAAATGGTGTAAGAGAGGAAAATAAAGACAAAAATGCTATGATAGGCAAAAACCAAATTTTCTCCTGTAGTCATGTATGGATGTGAGAGTTGAACCATCAAGAAAGCTGAGTGCCAAAGACTGATGCTGAATCGTGGTGCTGGAGAAGACTCTTGAGAGTCCCTTTGGACAGGAGGAGATCAAACCAGTCAATCCTAAAGGAAATCAGCCCTGAATACTCATTGGAAGGAATGATGCTGAAATGAAGCTCCAATACTTTGGCCACTTGATGCAAAGAGCCGACTCACCGGAAAAGACCCTGATGCTGGGAAAGACTGAGGGCAGGAGGAGAAGGGGGTGAAAGAGGATGAGATGGTTGGATGGCATCACCAACTCAATGGGCATGAGTCTAGCAGACTCTGGGAAATGGTGAAGGACAGGGAAGCCTGGGGTGCTGCAGTCCATGTCACAAGAGTTGGACATGACTCAGCGATTGAACAATGACAAGCCCTTCCTTCATAATAATTATTGTATTTTAATGGAGCGTAAGCCTTGAACAACACAAAATCCCATTTAGACCAAAACATTTTGTTTTTCTCTATTATTTAACAAAGTACTGGATGTTGCAGTTAGGTAATAAGATGAGAAAAAGAAATGAAAGGCATCCGAATTGTAAAGGAAGAAGTAACATTATCTGTGCTTGTAGTGACATGATCTTATATGTAGGAAACATTAAAGATTCTGCAAAAATATCTTTAAAACCAATAATTAATATCTTCAAAATTCTAACAATGACCAATCCAAAAAAGAGAGAAGACAATCACATTTATGCACCAAAAAAGGAGGAATAAACTTAATAAAGGAAGTGAAAGTAAAGCAACTATCATCAAACTGAAAATAAATAAAAAAGGATGTGAATGATCTATACACCGAAAACTATAAAATGTTATTTAAAAAGAATCAAAAGATACAACCTATAAGTAAATTTAAAGGTATTCTATGCTCATGAATTGGAAGACTTATTATTAAAAATGTCCACACTACCTAATTTATTTGTAGAATCAAAGGTAGGTATCCGTTGTAGGTATTCTTACCAAAATCACAAATGGCATTTTGGGTTGAAATGGAAAAAAAAATCCTAAATTTCACATGGAATTTCAAGGGACAGCATAGAGCCAAATAACTCTTGAAAGAAAACAAACTTGGTGGTCTTGGACTTCCTGATCTCAAAAAATACTTATGAAACAACAGTAATCAAGAGAGTGTGACATTGGCATTAAGACAGATACACAGACTAAAGGAACAGAAGAGAGTGCTACAAATAAACTCTTACATACACGGATAAGTGATCATCTACAAGGTGCTAAGATTACACTCTGGGGAAACAAGAGTCTCTTCAACAGACAGTGTTGGAAAAACTGGACAATCATGTGTGAAAGAATAAAGTTGGAACCTTACATTATACCATGTTCAAAAATGAACTAAAAAAAAGACAGATTAGACATAAGACTTGAAACTCTAATACTAAAAGAAAACAGGAGAAAAGCTTCAGGACAGTAGGTTTGGCAATGATTTCTTCAATATGACACAAATGCCCCAGGCAAAGAAGCAAAAATAGACAAATGGGATTACATCAAACTTAAAAACTTCTGCTCATCAAAAAAACAATCAATAGAGTGAAAGTCAACTTATGTATTGAGAGAAAATATTCGCAAACCATGTATCTAATAAAAATTAATATCCAGAACATGTAAGGAGCTTATATAACTTAACAACAACAACAAAAAACCCTAATTTTAAAAATGAATAAAGGACTTGAACAATTATGCTCAAGTCACTAAACATCAGAGAAATGCAAACCTAAACCACAATGAGACATCACCTCACACTCATTAGGACGACCATTAACAAAAGAAAAGGAAACAAACAAGTGTTGGCAAGTTGTAAAGAAATTGGACCCCTTGGCTACTGTCAGTGACAACATGAAATGGTGTAGTCATTATGGAAAACAGTATGGAGCTTTCTCAGAAAATGGAAATATAATTACCCCATGGTCCAGCAATCCCACTTCTGGGTATATATCCAAAAGAAGTGAAATTGAGGGTACAATAAGGCATTGTGTTTAAAGAGGCAGAGATAGCAAGACCTGCAGAAAATCTGCAGGCTATAGTTCATGAGGACAAGATTTAGAGAAACTGATATTTCAAAATGAGAAGATAAACAGATGATCTAATTAGGCTTCTTAAAAAAGCTTTCTTGCTGATTCCCTAGCATAATGTTATGAAGTATTGCAAGATCCCATGGTGAACTGTGGTAAAACCCTCCAGGAAAGAAAAACTTGATTCATTTGTACATATTACCCAGCACATAAAGAACAGAAAACACCAATAAAGGAAATCCGATAGTCCAGGCAGTGGAAAATAGCCCTGTCTCATTTCCCTTCCAAAACTGCTCTGTTTCTTGACACTTGAAACTTTTCTCATCACCCACTTCAGCATACTTATGTGACTGAAGTCCACTCCCCTGTGTCTAGCGCCTCGATCAAAAGTCTGATAGGACTGAGGCTCTCATAAATGATTAGCTGGTAACTGACTAAGTCACCGAGCCACTAGTCATTACTTATTCCATTTCTTGCATCTTTATTCCCCAGCTACCATGAAAAATTTGCAAGACTGGTTATAGAATAGAGAATTCTTTCAAGTTTTAACATCCAAAGGATGAATTTGATAGAATAATGTCATGAATTTCAAGCTAGTGAGAAGATCCTGAAACCAAAGGCATAGTTAGAAAAATAGAATAATCATAATTTTCAAGTGACCACAGTTTATCAGTAGGTAATATTCTTTTGCATGTGTGACTCTTTCTGCAAAACATTCTCTGTAAGAACAAATACTCCACACTCATCCATTATTTAGGCATAGAGGATCTAAATGTGTGTAGATAAAACCACTTAAAATCAACACAAATTTTCTATATTTGCACTCAGAAACCCAGTGTGACTCCCAATTTTGCTTGTCCACAATATTCGAACCCCCCAACACTCATTAGGACGACCATTAACAAAAGAAAAGGAAACAAACAAGTGTTGGCAAGTTGTAAAGAAATTGGACCCCTTGGCTACTGTCAGTGACAACATGAAATGGTGTAGTCATTATGGAAAACAGTATGGAGCTTTCTCAGAAAATGGAAATATAATTACCCCATGGTCCAGCAATCCCACTTCTGGGTATATATCCAAAAGAAGTGAAATTGAGGGTACAATAAGGCATTGTGTTTAAAGAGGCAGAGATAGCAAGACCTGCAGAAAATCTGCAGGCTATAGTTCATGAGGACAAGATTTAGAGAAACTGATATTTCAAAATGAGAAGATAAACAGATGATCTAATTAGGATTCTTAAAAATGCTTTCTTGCTGATTCCCTAGCATAATGTTATGAAGTATTGCAAGATCCCATGGTGAACTGTGGTAAAACCCTCCAGGAAAGAAAAACTTGATTCATTTGTACATATTACCCAGCACATAAAGAACAGAAAACACCAATAAAGGAAATCCGATAGTCCAGGCAGTGGAAAATAGCCCTGTCTCATTTCCCTTCCAAAACTGCTCTGTTTCTTGACACTTGAAACTTTTCTCATCACCCACTTCAGCATACTTATGTGACTGAAGTCCACTCCCCTGTGTCTAGCGCCTCGATCAAAAGTCTGATAGGACTGAGGCTCTCATAAATGATTAGCTGGTAACTGACTAAGTCACCGAGCCACTAGTCATTACTTATTCCATTTCTTGCATCTTTATTCCCCAGCTACCATGAAAAATTTGCAAGACTGGTTATAGAATAGAGAATTCTTTCAAGTTTTAACATCCAAAGGATGAATTTGATAGAATAATGTCATGAATTTCAAGCTAGTGAGAAGATCCTGAAACCAAAGGCATAGTTAGAAAAATAGAATAATCATAATTTTCAAGTGACCACAGTTTATCAGTAGGTAATATTCTTTTGCATGTGTGACTCTTTCTGCAAAACATTCTCTGTAAGAACAAATACTCCACACTCATCCATTATTTAGGCATAGAGGATCTAAATGTGTGTAGATAAAACCACTTTAAAAGCTGATCAATATTTTCATGCAAGTTTTCTATATTTGCACTCAGAAACCCAGTGTGACTCCTCAATTTTGCTTGTCCACAATATTCATAGAATCAGCTCCCCTAAACAATACAGTATTTGATAAAAGTGGACACACACAGACAATAAATGATATACAAAACCAGAATGAGGGTTGTATTCGATACTAAATCAAGTACTCTATCATTCTTAGAAATACATAGTCACACAGTAGTCTGGAACTGCAAATATTTCAATCAAATATTTTTCCATACATTTGTATGCAACCTGGTATTGTAATTATCAATGATAAAGAGGAAAAATACTGTTATAAGTGGGAGGTACATTTGCAACAGTACCTGATAAGAAAATCAGCAACACCACCACCAAGTAGCCCACAATTAAAAAAAAAAAGGGAAGTAAAAAGATCTATATGACTTCCATTTGCAAAGTTTATTTACTCCACCGTGCTAAACAGTTTTTATTCATAAAACCACAAGATCCATCAAAAGTCAAATGCTTCAAGTGTTGATAAAAAATAACCATGAGTAAAAATGTCTTCTCTTTCTCTGTTACTCCTCACATGAAACAACTGGATATAATTTCAGAAATCTGAGTATGTGCGGGATGAATGGACTCTATGGAGAAGTCAGTATTTCAAGTCACCCCATCTTGGCAAGCAGTTCTCAGGTCTAACACATTTTAAAGTCTAGACCTGAAGGTCTTTCTTCTCCACATCCCCAGTTTGTGTCTGCCAGCAGACCTGTCAGGGCTCCCTCCGACACGCCCTCACATCTTTCTTTCTCCAGCATCCCTGTCTTTCTTCTCCACATCCCCTATGCCTACTCCCTTCGTGTTTTAACATCCAAAGGATGAATTTGATAGAATAATGTCATGAATTTCAAGCTAGTGAGAAGATCCTGAAACCAAAGGCATAGTTAGAAAAATAGAATAATCATAATTTTCAAGTGACCACAGTTTATCAGTAGGTAATATTCTTTTGCATGTGTGACTCTTTCTGCAAAACATTCTCTGTAAGAACAAATACTCCACACTCATCCATTATTTAGGCATAGAGGATCTAAATGTGTGTAGATAAAACCACTTTAAAAGCTGATCAATATTTTCATGCAAGTTTTCTATATTTGCACTCAGAAACCCAGTGTGACTCCTCAATTTTGCTTGTCCACAATATTCATAGAATCAGCTCCCCTAAACAATACAGTATTTGATAAAAGTGGACACACACAGACAATAAATGATATACAAAACCAGAATGAGGGTTGTATTCGATACTAAATCAAGTACTCTATCATTCTTAGAAATACATAGTCACACAGTAGTCTGGAACTGCAAATATTTCAATCAAATATTTTTCCATACATTTGTATGCAACCTGGTATTGTAATTATCAATGATAAAGAGGAAAAATACTGTTATAAGTGGGAGGTACATTTGCAACAGTACCTGATAAGAAAATCAGCAACACCACCACCAAGTAGCCCACAATTAAAAAAAAAAAGGGAAGTAAAAAGATCTATATGACTTCCATTTGCAAAGTTTATTTACTCCACCGTGCTAAACAGTTTTTATTCATAAAACCACAAGATCCATCAAAAGTCAAATGCTTCAAGTGTTGATAAAAAATAACCATGAGTAAAAATGTCTTCTCTTTCTCTGTTACTCCTCACATGAAACAACTGGATATAATTTCAGAAATCTGAGTATGTGCGGGATGAATGGACTCTATGGAGAAGTCAGTATTTCAAGTCACCCCATCTTGGCAAGCAGTTCTCAGGTCTAACACATTTTAAAGTCTAGACCTGAAGGTCTTTCTTCTCCACATCCCCAGTTTGTGTCTGCCAGCAGACCTGTCAGGGCTCCCTCCGACACGCCCCTCACATCTTTCTTTCTCCAGCATCCCTGCCTTCTCTGAGCCAGAAAACTAAACTGTCAGCTCCAGTGACAATCCCTTGTCCTGTGAGGATGCCTACTCTCGCGGCCCTGTGCACGTGGCTCTCTTACCAACAATCTCGTTGATCTATTTGAAGGATAGATCAGATGACATTGCTTCCCTGACAGAAACCATTCAGCGTCTTGTGATTGCTTTCACAATAAAATCCTGGGCTATGAGATAGGGGACATTCTTCCTCTGACTCACTCTCTTGATCTTGTTTCCCACCTCTCCTCCAACTGTTCACAAGGCTCCCTCTGGTCTTGATATTCCTTTTTCTGGGGTCCCCATTGATAGTTTCCTTTGACTGCAATGCGTTTCTGTAAGATTTTTTGGCTAAGCATCGTTTCATTCTCCCTTCAGTAAATATTTTCAGTCTAAAATAGAGCACTGCTGCTATTTGTACCTAACAACCCTGTTCATTTGCTGCAAGATACTTAATGCCATCTATAACCATCACCGGTCTTTTCTTGTGGATTTGCCCCCCACAACTAGAATGTAAATTCTGCACAAGCTGAGACCGCAGCTGGCTGTCTCATGATTCTGTTTGCACAGAGCTAGGAGACAGAGGAGGCACACAAGAGATGCTCCAAACACTGGGGATGAATGTAGTGACATCCATAATTTATTTTTGGAGAACAAGAAAGGGAAGGGGAGGGAAATTATCACCAAGAAAAGACAGAATCAAGGCAAATGTGGATGCTTTGTGAAAATCATTTCAAAGAGAAAATAGTCAAACATAAAAATAATCTCAAGTAAATCACAAGTGTGGGGAGCAGTGCACCAAATGGCAACTTGGGCTTCAAAATCACTGCAGAGGGTGACAGCAGCCAGGGAATTAAAAGATGGTTGCTCCTTGGAAAAAAAAGCTCTGACAAAACTAGACAGTGTCTGCAGCACGACCTGTCAGGTCTTTACAAGTCCCTTGACACGCTCCCCTTTTTTGAAGGTCTTTCTTCTCCACATCCCCAGTTTGTGTCTGCCAGCAGACCTGTCAGGGCTCCCTCCGACACGCCCTCACATCTTTCTTTCTCCAGCATCCCTGCCTTCTCTGAGCCAGAAAACTAAACTGTCAGCTCCAGTGACAATCCCTTGTCCTGTGAGGATGCCTACTCTCGCGGCCCTGTGCACGTGGCTCTCTTACCAACAATCTCGTTGATCTATTTGAAGGATAGATCAGATGACATTGCTTCCCTGACAGAAACCATTCAGCGTCTTGTGATTGCTTTCACAATAAAATCCTGGGCTATGAGATAGGGGACATTCTTCCTCTGACTCACTCTCTTGATCTTGTTTCCCACCTCTCCTCCAACTGTTCACAAGGCTCCCTCTGGTCTTGATATTCCTTTTTCTGGGGTCCCCATTGATAGTTTCCTTTGACTGCAATGCGTTTCTGTAAGATTTTTTGGCTAAGCATCGTTTCATTCTCCCTTCAGTAAATATTTTCAGTCTAAAATAGAGCACTGCTGCTATTTGTACCTAACAACCCTGTTCATTTGCTGCAAGATACTTAATGCCATCTATAACCATCACCGGTCTTTTCTTGTGGATTTGCCCCCCACAACTAGAATGTAAATTCTGCACAAGCTGAGACCGCAGCTGGCTGTCTCATGATTCTGTTTGCACAGAGCTAGGAGACAGAGGAGGCATACAAGAGATGCTCCAAACACTGGGGATGAATGTAGTGACATCCATAATTTATTTTTGGAGAACAAGAAAGGGAAGGGGAGGGAAATTATCACCAAGAAAAGACAGAATCAAGGCAAATGTGGATGCTTTGTGAAAATCATTTCAAAGAGAAAATAGTCAAACATAAAAATAATCTCAAGTAAATCACAAGTGTGGGGAGCAGTGCACCAAATGGCAACTTGGGCTTCAAAATCACTGCAGAGGGTGACAGCAGCCAGGGAATTAAAAGATGGTTGCTCCTTGGAAAAAAAAGCTCTGACAAAACTAGACAGTGTATTACAAAGCAGAGACATCACTTTGACAGCAAAGGTCTTTATAATCAAAGCTATGGTTTTCCCAGTAGTCATGTATGTATATAAAAATGGACCATAAAGAACGCTGAACACAAAAAAGATTGATGCTTCTGAACTACAGTGCTGGAGAAGACTCCTGAGAGTCCCTTGGATAGGAAGTAGATCAAACCAGTCAATCCTAAAGGAAGTCAAGCCTGAATATTTGTTGGAAGGACTGATGTTGAAGTTGAAGCTCAATACTTTGGTCATCTGATGCAAAGAGCTGACTCACTGGAAAGGACCCTGATGCTGGGAAAGACTGAAGGAAAAAGGAGAAGAGGGCCTGCCTGGTGGTCCAGTAGGTATAGAGTCTGCCTTGCAGTTCAAGGGGTACCTGGTTTGATCCCTGGCTCGGGAAGATCCCACGTGCTGCAGAGCGGCTGATCCGATGTGCCCAATTACAAGCCAGTGCTCTGAGGGGCGTGCTCCCAGAGTCAGCGCTCTGGGATGAGAGGCCACTGCAATAGGAAACCCACACAGGCCAAAGAATAAAAATGGATGAAAACAAATAAATACAAAACCAATAAAAAGAGGCCAAAATTAAAAAAAAAAAAAGGAGAAGTGGACAACAGAGGAAGAGATGGTTGGATGGCATACTCAACTCAACGGATGTGAGTCTGAGCAAACTATAGGAGATTGTGAAGGACAGGGAACCTGGCATGCTGTGGTCCATGAGGATGACAAGAGTACAAGGGAGAATGCTGCACAACTGACAGCTGGCTGTCTCATGATTCTGTTTGCACAGAGCTAGGAGACAGAGGCATACAAGAGATGCTCCAAACACTGGGGATGAATGTAGTGACATCCATAATTTATTTTTGGAGAACAAGAAAGGGAAGGGGAGGGAAATTATCACCAAGAAAAGACAGAATCAAGGCAAATGTGGATGCTTTGTGAAAATCATTTCAAAGAGAAAATAGTCAAACATAAAAATAATCTCAAGTAAATCACAAGTGTGGGGAGCAGTGCACCAAATGGCAACTTGGGCTTCAAAATCACTGCAGAGGGTGACAGCAGCCAGGGAATTAAAAGATGGTTGCTCCTTGGAAAAAAAAGCTCTGACAAAACTAGACAGTGTATTACAAAGCAGAGACATCACTTTGACAGCAAAGGTCTTTATAATCAAAGCTATGGTTTTCCCAGTAGTCATGTATGTATATAAAAATGGACCATAAAGAACGCTGAACACAAAAAAGATTGATGCTTCTGAACTACAGTGCTGGAGAAGACTCCTGAGAGTCCCTTGGATAGGAAGTAGATCAAACCAGTCAATCCTAAAGGAAGTCAAGCCTGAATATTTGTTGGAAGGACTGATGTTGAAGTTGAAGCTCCAATACTTTGGTCATCTGATGCAAAGAGCTGACTCACTGGAAAGGACCCTGATGCTGGGAAAGACTGAAGGAAAAAGGAGAAGAGGGGCCTTCCCTGGTGGTCCAGTAGGTATAGAGTCTGCCTTGCAGTTCAAGGGGTACCTGGTTTGATCCCTGGCTCGGGAAGATCCCACGTGCTGCAGAGCGGCTGATCCGATGTGCCCAATTACAAGCCAGTGCTCTGGAGCGCGTGCTCCCAGAGTCAGCGCTCTGGGATGAGAGGCCACTGCAATAGGAAACCCACACAGGCCAAAGAATAAAAATGGATGAAAACAAATAAATACAAAACCAATAAAAAGAGGCCAAAATTAAAAAAAAAAAAAGGAGAAGTGGACAACAGAGGAAGAGATGGTTGGATGGCATACTCAACTCAACGGATGTGAGTCTGAGCAAACTATAGGAGATTGTGAAGGACAGGGAACCTGGCATGCTGTGGTCCATGAGGATGACAAGAGTCAGACATGACTTTCTGATTAAATAACTATTTGAAACCAAACACCTTTTCATGTGGGCGACTCTCTGAGTCACAATTCAAATAAGTAGGAGCAGACTTTGTCTAATGATTGATATTCTGTCAGCAGCAACCAGAGACTAGCTGACAAATAAAGAGTTAATGATGAGACCCATCTCTGAAATCAGTGCAGGGACAGTAGGTGCTGGTCAGCAAAGTTTAGGATTAAGCCTCAGTTCTGTACATGCCACCTTCTCCCTTCCCAAATCTGTTAATGCCTGAAATTCCAAAGACATATCTAAGGACAACAGGAAAACTGAATTTCAGTCTATTTTAGAAGACAGTCACCCAAGACCTCATGGATTAAGTAATTTATATTTCACCTTTCACTTGGCAAAACACCAAAATATCATTGTTAGGGGGAAAGTTTTAATCAGTTACCAGATTTTTGTTTGTGTCATAGTCAACGTCAAATAAAGCAAGGATTCTCCTATCACCAAATAAAGTTGATATTATTACTATTGAATGCCTTAAATAGCCTCATAAGAGAGACACTTCTGGTAACAGGAGAGTAATAGAGCTGCCTCGCATGTGAGACAGAAGTCAGGATGTACAAGACTTTAAACTCTCCCGTGGTCAGTGGTGTAGTTAGAAACTGGTAGGAGATGAAGAAAACATAAGTTGGTGTCAAGGAAAGTGATTTCAATAGGAAGCAGGATTTGAGAGGGTCTCAGGAGATTCCTTTAAATAAAAGCACTCAGATAAATTTTATGGATCAGCAAATGGTGGGCACAGAATTAAATACAAGAATGGGCTTATGATGATGTGACTAGGAAGCTCACCTCATTACACCACTGAAGGGGCATGGCTTCCAGGATGCCCACAGTGGTGGAGGTATAGAGCTGTCATCTCTGCGTGCACAGAACGAAACCCTCATAAAAGCATCCACGTGTGTGAGAGGTGTTATCTTATCCATGTTCCATTTCCTGTGGTTTAGAGGCCAAAATTAAAAAAAAAAAAAGGAGAAGTGGACAACAGAGGAAGAGATGGTTGGATGGCATACTCAACTCAACGGATGTGAGTCTGAGCAAACTATAGGAGATTGTGAAGGACAGGGAACCTGGCATGCTGTGGTCCATGAGGATGACAAGAGTCAGACATGACTTTCTGATTAAATAACTATTTGAAACCAAACACCTTTTCATGTGGGCGACTCTCTGAGTCACAATTCAAATAAGTAGGAGCAGACTTTGTCTAATGATTGATATTCTGTCAGCAGCAACCAGAGACTAGCTGACAAATAAAGAGTTAATGATGAGACCCATCTCTGAAATCAGTGCAGGGACAGTAGGTGCTGGTCAGCAAAGTTTAGGATTAAGCCTCAGTTCTGTACATGCCACCTTCTCCCTTCCCAAATCTGTTAATGCCTGAAATTCCAAAGACATATCTAAGGACAACAGGAAAACTGAATTTCAGTCTATTTTAGAAGACAGTCACCCAAGACCTCATGGATTAAGTAATTTATATTTCACCTTTCACTTGGCAAAACACCAAAATATCATTGTTAGGGGGAAAGTTTTAATCAGTTACCAGATTTTTGTTTGTGTCATAGTCAACGTCAAATAAAGCAAGGATTCTCCTATCACCAAATAAAGTTGATATTATTACTATTGAATGCCTTAAATAGCCTCATAAGAGAGACACTTCTGGTAACAGGAGAGTAATAGAGCTGCCTCGCATGTGAGACAGAAGTCAGGATGTACAAGACTTTAAACTCTCACGTGGTCAGTGGTGTAGTTAGAAACTGGTAGGAGATGAAGAAAACATAAGTTGGTGTCAAGGAAAGTGATTTCAATAGGAAGCAGGATTTGAGAGGGTCTCAGGAGATTCCTTTAAATAAAAGCACTCAGATAAATTTTATGGATCAGCAAATGGTGGGCACAGAATTAAATACAAGAATGGGCTTATGATGATGTGACTAGGAAGCTCACCTCATTACACCACTGAAGGGGCATGGCTTCCAGGATGCCCACAGTGGTGGAGGTATAGAGCTGTCATCTCTGCGTGCACAGAACGAAACCCTCATAAAAGCATCCACGTGTGTGAGAGGTGTTATCTTATCCATGTTCCATTTCCTGTGGGGTTTACTCATGACTGCCATTGACAAAACTGACTAGTATTATTGTTGTGTGTTAGTCGCTCAGTTGTATTCGATTCTTTGCGACCCCATGGAGCCTGCCAGGCTCCTCTGTCCACAGGATTCTCCAGGCAAGAGTACTGGAGTGGGTTGCCCAATCAGTTTTATTAACATAGTATTGAAGTACCATTAAAACATGCTTTACTATAACAATTTACATGTATATGTAAGGATCACTGTAATTGTACAGGGCGACTTCAAGCTGTCAGTATTCAACTATTCATCTTGCTAAAAACTTGTAGCACTTTTCACTTTTAAAACTTAAGGCATTTTCCAGAATTTTAATTCTCATTAGATACTTCTTTTCAAGTGCCTGTTTTGAAATGAGTCCACAAAGAAAACAAAATGCAGTACTTATTTGATCACTACAAACAGAAGGAAAGTACTTTAAAAAGCACATGCATAATATACATAGCTTTAGGGATAATATTCTGTTGACCATCGGCTGAGACTTCTGCAGAAATCGATGTAGTTCACTATACCATGTTTTCACCATTATATCAAAAATTGACATGATTGCTATGTAAAGTTCACGTCTGAATTTTCTAAAAGCCTGTTTTTGAAGACAGGTTCAACTGTAAATTATAAGTATTTTATTGAATATACAAGGAAGGAATTTATCTCTTAATTACAGTGTTACTTTTTAAAAAAATAATTGAATACATTCTTTCTGTTTTTGCTTTTATTACCATAAATTTAAAGTTAAATTTAGTGCCTAACAATAGCAATGATTTTAATCTAGGTAGGTAGTTTATATCTTTCTCTTTAGCTTGGTTGTCTTTTAAAGTTTTCTTTCTTTTCATAATTTCTTTGTTGTACATACACATATTTTTATTCTAAGTTGCACCCAAAAACTGAAGAACAGACAGATTATCTTTGTATAAAACTTAACAGTGTGGCCTCCCTGGTGGCTCAGTGGTGAAGAGTTCGCCTGCCAATGCAGGAAACACAGGTTCGATCCCTGATCCAGGAAGATCCCACATGCTGCGAAGCACTAAGCCTGTGAGCCACAGCTACTGAGACTGTGCTCTAGAGCCTCGGAGCTGCAACTATGGAGGATATGTACTGCAATTACTGAAGCCCGTGTGCCATAGAGCCAGAGTTCCACAACAGGAGAAGTCACAGCAACGAGAAGTCTGCTCACTTCAATTAGAGAGTAGCCCCCACTGCCTGAAACTAAAGAGCCTGTGGCAGCAGTGATAACCCAGAATAGCCTAAAATAAACAAATAAGTTTAAAAAAATGAAAAAAAAACTTTTGACAGTGTTATTTTTAAAAATTCACCTAGGTATATATACCTTGAGTGAGATCTTATACATTTGTGATAACAGTTTTTACTATATACATGATTACCATGTACATATATACCATATAATATATATAGATATAGATATAGATATATGCATGAGAAAGACTTAATCATGTATAATACATTTTGAACTTGTACTTGCAATAATAGCATTTAATTACAGTTAGTTGTAGGTCAATTAATAGTCAAGAAAAAAAATTGTCTGAATCAAGAATGATAGTAAAATATTTTATACTTATTTTATAATCTTTTTCACTAGGGACCGTTAGTACCCTGAACTTGCAAGCATGATAAAATGTGGAAAAAACATTCTCCATTTGATTCTACCTTGTAAAGGATAAGTATTTATTTCAAACAGTGAAGGAGTTGTTAGACTTACTTTTCTTGGAACTTTTGTTTTTTTAATAACTACAACTCACTAATTTCAAACTCCTATCTTTTTCAGAATGCACATGTTACTGCAATATTATTGCCTCTCCTTATCACATGAGGCTGTCATGGCCACAGCTTGCATATTCCAAGATCTAACCCATCTGTATACTGTCCCGTCGTAGCAAAGGGCCCGAGACTGAGACATGGGAGATCAGCTTCCACATCAGACCACGTTCTCTGCTGGGCTATGGATGAAAAAGAACAGCTAACTTGGGGCTTCCCTGGTTGTCCAGTGGGTAAGGACACCGCCTTGCAGTGCAAGGGGCGCCAGTTCGATCTCTGGCTTGGGAAGATCCCACGTGCCGCAGAGCAGCTGGACTCATGTGTCCAATTACCGAGCCGTAGCTCTGGGGCACATGCGCCCAGAGCCGGTGCTCTGCGACAACAGAGGTCACTGCGATGGGAGGCCCACAGGGGCCAAAGAACAAAGATGGATGAAAATGGACAAATGAAAGACCAATAGAAGTGGCCTGCCTGCCCCCCTCCCTCCCCACCCCGACCAAAATAAATAAATCTTAAAAAAAAAAACAAAAAAAAAACAGCTAACTTTCTGCTCTGTAGGACATCTGAAACTCACCCTACACAGTAGCTTATCTATTTCATTTTCCTTCCGGGGTCAAATGTCATACCTCATAGACATCAGAAATATCTCGTTAACACCAGCGGGCATGTTTCCCGGAAGTGAATGTGAGAGGAAAAAGGTTTCTTGAGAAAGACAGTGAAACAAAGAAAAAATGTTCATAAACAGAATTATTTTGGTGCTGTCTGAATTAGTGACACATATTAGCAATAAATAGGCTTGAATAATTGCAGTAGCGTCTCACTGGAGGTCAAAGACACTCATCAGGTTTATGACATTAACTGGGCATAGATGCCACTAGATGAGTTCTTGTATGGTTCCCTGTGGACCCAGAAATTATTTTCCAAATTAGCAAGATAGAACAGTGAGTAAGCTCAGTCACAGCGCTGGTATAATTTAATAAAGACAGTCTTAGTAATGCAAAGTATCATCATTAAAACAGCACTGCCATGTGTACCAATCAGGACAGTCTCTATTTTAAGCAATCTTTTTGTTGTTGTTGTTGTTGACCACTTCTATGGGTCTTTATTTATTTTCATCCATCTTTGTTCTTTGGCCTGTGTGGGCCTCCCATCGCAGTGGCCTCTCTTATTGCAGAGCACTGTCTCTGGAAGCATGCGCCCCAGAGCTCCGGCTCAGTAGTTGGACACATCGGTCCAGCCGCTCTGCAGCACATGGGATCTTCCCAGGCCAGGTTTCGAACCAGCGCCCCTCACACTGCAAGGTGGTGTCCTTACCCACTGGACCACCAGGGAAGCTTCAGGCAATCTTTAAATGGAGAGTAATTCTAAAGTATGTGAGTTTATTCTGCTAATAATGTATTTATAAGGTAAACATATTAAATTTATATCATTTATCTGTAAATATCTCTGAATTTTTTCACAGTTATGAAGAGACCATCTTACTACCTTAAAGTTATGCTCATTACATCCTCAGTTTATGTGACTGTACTGAAGAGTGTCTTTATGTGCTATTACCAGGTATCTGTTTTTCAACAAGAAAGGATCAAAAAGTTGTATGTGTTATATACGGATAGATGATAGATATAGATAGATGGATAGATAATTTTGTTTAAAAATGGTCATTCCAGAAAAGCTTCTTCATGGTCAATCTAAATAAACAATTTTAGTCTCCATCTATCCTTGAACTACAGAGCTTTTTACAACCCATGAAAGACTTCCATTTCTAACGGGGATATAGACATTTGGCAAAGAAAACTTCATGTCCACTTTAAGAGTGAGAATATCTGAGCTATAAAATCATAGCCATTCATCGGGGAGACAAGGTTTCAGATACCCAGGAGACATCAGTTCCCAAAGATTAGTGCCTTCCAGAGGAGGCAGAATGCATGAGGTGTCACTGGGTCAGATCACAGCAGAGAGAGGACTGGCTCTTACCGGCGAGGACAGACCAGCTGCCCTCTCAGCCAATAGCCAGTGCCGAGCCTGGGTCTGCAGCAGCTCAGGGCCCCAGACCGAGGCGGGTCTGCCTCTCCAGCCACACACCTCCACTGGGTAATCAAGAGAAACACTGGGATCATGGTGAGGGCCTGGAGTCAGCCTCTCCCTCAATATCCCCTCACCACTGCCAAATAGCAGCGTTTCTGTGGAGAAGGGCATGGAATCCCCTCCCCCCCACTCCCCTGAACCTCCTATTTTTAGGAAAGAAAAGTGTTAAACCACCAGCAAGACCCTACACCAGCACCAAGATCACACTCTTCTGACTCCATGGGAGAGTTAGGAAAATCACTGCAGCACATGGGATCTTCCCAGGCCAGGTTTCGAACCAGCGCCCCTCACACTGCAAGGTGGTGTCCTTACCACTGGACCACCAGGGAAGCTTCAGGCAATCTTTAAATGGAGAGTAATTCTAAAGTATGTGAGTTTATTCTGCTAATAATGTATTTATAAGGTAAACATATTAAATTTATATCATTTATCTGTAAATATCTCTGAATTTTTTCACAGTTATGAAGAGACCATCTTACTACCTTAAAGTTATGCTCATTACATCCTCAGTTTATGTGACTGTACTGAAGAGTGTCTTTATGTGCTATTACCAGGTATCTGTTTTTCAACAAGAAAGGATCAAAAAGTTGTATGTGTTATATATGGATAGATGATAGATATAGATAGATGGATAGATAATTTTGTTTAAAAATGGTCATTCCAGAAAAGCTTCTTCATGGTCAATCTAAATAAACAATTTTAGTCTCCATCTATCCTTGAACTACAGAGCTTTTTACAACCCATGAAAGACTTCCATTTCTAAGGGGGATATAGACATTTGGCAAAGAAAACTTCATGTCCACTTTAAGAGTGAGAATATCTGAGCTATAAAATCATAGCCATTCATCGGGGAGACAAGGTTTCAGATACCCAGGAGACATCAGTTCCCAAAGATTAGTGCCTTCCAGAGGAGGCAGAATGCATGAGGTGTCACTGGGTCAGATCACAGCAGAGAGAGGACTGGCTCTTACCGGCGAGGACAGACCAGCTGCCCTCTCAGCCAATAGCCAGTGCCGAGCCTGGGTCTGCAGCAGCTCAGGGCCCCAGACCGAGGCGGGTCTGCCTCTCCAGCCACACACCTCCACTGGGTAATCAAGAGAAACACTGGGATCATGGTGAGGGCCTGGAGTCAGCCTCTCCCTCAATATCCCCTCACCACTGCCAAATAGCAGCGTTTCTGTGGAGAAGGGCATGGAATCCCCTCCCCCCCACTCCCCTGAACCTCCTATTTTTAGGAAAGAAAAGTGTTAAACCACCAGCAAGACCCTACACCAGCACCAAGATCACACTCTTCTGACTCCATGGGAGAGTTAGGAAATTCTCCTCAAAGACCCCAGGGAGAAGCTGACAACCTTAGGAAGGTGGGCCAGGTTGCTGAGAACGCCCCGCCCCATCATGCACAGACTCTCAGGATCTGACTTAAGCTTGAAGAGAACAACTTTAAGGCCAGTGTAAGCTTCACATGGAGCAACAAGCAACAGCATCTACTCTTGGGGAGATGCTGCAGTCTAGAGGGATACCTCCTCTTTTGAAAATGCATTGAGGCAGGACTGACAGCTGAGGGTGGAGTAACAACCCTGAGAAAAAACCCCCAACTAGGACTTGGCAGTGGCAACTCACCACAGAGGGATCTGCTGCTCTGAAAGTAACCACAGCAACAACAGACCTCAAACCCAGGGCAACTCCCGACTCAACAGGCTGACAGATATAGTACCATTCCCAGCACAAATATTAATAACATCAATGACTCAGTGGACATGAATCTGAGCAAACTCTGGGAGACAGGAGAGGACAGGGAAGCCTGGAATCCTGCAATCCATGAGGCTGCAAAGATTTGCATATGACTTAGCTACTTAACAACAAGCTAGGGTTTTACTCATGCTGCTCACTTTAAAAAGCAAAAGGAAAAGAGAATAATAAAAGAAAAAAGAACATTTTTCCTAGAGATAAAGTAGGCAGACTCTTCACAGTCATATATTGGAACACTGGACAGAAATATTAAATATAAAAACATGTTAGAAGATCTAGTGGAAAAGATAGCATGCATGAAGAGATGGAGAAATCACTGCAAAGGGACAATAATTATAAGAAAGAGGCAAGTGGAGATTCAAGGGGAAAACACAGTATCAAAGATGAATTATTTCAATGGTTCATTACCAGGCTTAACACAGCCAAGGAAAGACTCAGAATCAAAGTTTAATAGCAACTGGAACACAAAGAGAAAGTGAATAAAACAAAACTGAATGCAAGAATTGTGATACAGTATCAAAGGCCCAACAGACATATAAATGGAGTCCCCTCAGCACCCCTCCAAAACAGGAAAAGAGAACGGGGGAAAAGAAATATTTGTAATGATAATGGTGAAGGTTTTTTCATAAATATTATAATAGACATCATTAAACCTTAGATCCAAGAATGTAAGAATTGCTGAACAGGGTGAATATCAAGTGTGTGTGCATATGTGTGTTTACCTGCAAACACACACACACACATCCAGTTAGACACACCACAGTCTACCTGATGAAAATAAAAGATAAATTTGAAAAGAAAGCTAGAGAACAGGGACAAATACATAGCCGGAAAAAATACAGCTTACTTCTCATTATAAACTAAGTGATGAGAAGACAATGGTGTGGCATTTTTACATATGTGTGTGTGTGCATGCTCTGTCATGTCTGACTCTTTGCAGCCCCATGAATTGTAGCCCACCAGGCTCCTCTGTCAATGAGACTTTCCTGACAAGAATACTGGACTGGGTTGTCACTTCCTTCTCCAGGGGATCTTCCTGAGCCAGAGATCGAACCTTGATCTCCTATGTTGGCAGGTGGATTCTTTACCACCGAGCCACTGGGGAAGTCCTGTTTTTGTTTTGGTAACATGCTGAAAACAAAGAACTTACAACCCAGATTTCTATACCCAGCTAAAATATCTTTCAAAAAATGAAGGTAAAATGATGGCTTTTTCATAAAACAAAAGCTGAGAGAACTCACTGTCAGTAGACCTGCACTAGAATAGTTGAATGGAGTTCTTCAGACAGAAAAAAATTAGATGGAAACAGGCTTGCTCCAAAATAAAAAGAGTTAAAAATAGAGTTAAAAATAAGATGAATATAAAATATTTATATTTCTTATTTTATCCACTATTTAAAACAAAAATAGCAAAAATGTACTTGTGGGCTTTATAACATATAAAAACAAAACATAAAATAATAATAATATTTAAGAGCGAAGAAATTAGAATGCTTGTAAGCTTCACCACACTGACAGTAATATAATACTATTTGAAGGTAAGCTGTGGTATGTTAAAGAACATACTTTAAATTCACCTAGATAGACCATTAACATTTTAAAATTTTTCTCTAAGAAGCCCATAGTGGAAATGAATTGGAACAATAAAAATGCACCATTAAACCAAAAGCTGTCAGAAAAAGAGGAAAAAAAATCAACAAGATACAAACAGTATCCGTAGAAGCACTCCATCATAGTTTGTTTACCTTATTCATTCTCTTCCCACAAATTTCAAATAAGAATATTTGCTTTTTGTGTGAGAAATTCCTGTCAGTGTTCAGTGTTCATCTGCAATTGTGGATGGCTGTAATTAACAGCACGGGGTTCCCTGGATCCTCAGTGGTAAAGAACTCACCTGCTAGTGCAGGTAGATGTAAGAGACGTGTGTTTGGTCCCTGGGTCAGGAAAATTCCCTGGAGGAGAGCATGGCAATACACTCTAATAGTCTTGCTCAGAGAGTTCCATGGAGAGAGGAGCCCGGTGGGCTACAGTCCATGGGGTTGCCAAGAGTCGGACACAACTGAAGTGATTTAGCACACATGCACACACATAATTAGCAAAGTCTGGTCTTCACTTTAATGTGATAAAACTCTAACTCCTCAGATAGAAGCAGAAGGGCATTTGCCAAAATAGCTCAGGCTTTAGGGTCAGACCAACTGAATCTCCAAGATTGAGTCCCAATCTCCTTTCTCTTCCACATATCATTCAGCTACTAGTGACAGGTGGTGTCTCCTTCTGTATAGAAGGGCAGTCTGTGCGCTCTTTCTGATTGGACAGTTCTGATTCTTGGACAGGTGCTCATTCATGATTGAAACACATCTTTGTCTACATGGGTTCACTCTGTAAGTCCTTAGCAGTTTGACTCTGACCTGGACAGGCTGAACACACATGAGGTTCTGTTTCTTCTCCTTTAAAACCTAGTATTAGTTGCTCAGTCACGTCCCACTCTGTGCGACCCCATGGACCTGTGGTCCACCAGGCTCCTCTGTCCATGGAATGCTCCAGACAAGAATACTGAGTGGGTAGCCATGCCCTCCTTCAGGGGGTCCTCCCATCCCAAGGATTGAACTTGGGTCTCCTGCATTATAGGCAGATTCTTTACCGTCTCAGACACCAGGGAAGTCCTTTTAAAACCTAAGCATACCTCAAAAAATGTGTTGTTTTAAGGACAATTGAATAGACATCTGTAACAAGTTTAGGGCAGGACCAGGCATTCAGTGAGTGCGTTGCTGTTTTTACTGTTATTTCATGAATATATATTTTAGTGAAAAATCTGGATTTAAAGATGTCAGAGTGGAAATACACATTTTAAGGTAGATGCAAAAATATGTTAACAGATATGTATGCCTATGTTCCTTTGCTGTACACTTGAAACTATCACAACATTGCTGATCAGCTATACTCCAATGTAAAATTTAAAAGTTTAAAAAAATAAAGAGCCAGAGAGGAAAGAACACGTTAGCAGTTTAAGAATATCAGACAATCTTTTGACAACTTCATCAATTCTTATGCTGTTTGGTGTTCACCTTAGTAAGATTAATTCTACAAACCCTTTGCATAGTCCAAATTGTAAAATTAGAACAGAGAAATGTCTGCCTCTAATCACAGGGAAGGTAAGGAACCTCAGAATACTGAGGTTACTGTTTGAAAACAGACACTCAGAAAGGGAACTCACAGATGAGAATGGAGCATGGTGGGTGGCCAAGTAAAAAATAAATACATCAAGTGAAACAAGGCCATAGATCCTCGAACTAGATGAATTTCAGTAAGAAATATGTTCGTCTCTCTTTTCATGAATTTTACTGGGTGAGAATAAAATAAATTGCTGGTGATTACTATTAATATATTGTCGGAGCTGAGCACTGTATGAGTCATGGATAATATTACACAAAAAATTTTTCATTTTTTGCTCCTTCTCTGATTGGAAACAGTTGTGCTTTCGATTCTTGGACAGGTGCTCCTTCATGATTGAAACACATCTTTGTCTACATGGGTTCACTCTGTAAGTCCTTAGCAGTTTGACTCTGACCTGGACAGGCTGAACACACATGAGGTTCTGTTTCTTCTCCTTTAAAACCTAGTATTAGTTGCTCAGTCACGTCCCACTCTGTGCGACCCCATGGACCTGTGGTCCACCAGGCTCCTCTGTCCATGGAATGCTCCAGACAAGAATACTGAGTGGGTAGCCATGCCCTCCTTCAGGGGGTCCTCCCATCCCAAGGATTGAACTTGGGTCTCCTGCATTATAGGCAGATTCTTTACCGTCTCAGACACCAGGGAAGTCCTTTTAAAACCTAAGCATACCTCAAAAAATGTGTTGTTTTAAGGACAATTGAATAGACATCTGTAACAAGTTTAGGGCAGGACCAGGCATTCAGTGAGTGCGTTGCTGTTTTTACTGTTATTTCATGAATATATATTTTAGTGAAAAATCTGGATTTAAAGATGTCAGAGTGGAAATACACATTTTAAGGTAGATGCAAAAATATGTTAACAGATATGTATGCCTATGTTCCTTTGCTGTACACTTGAAACTATCACAACATTGCTGATCAGCTATACTCCAATGTAAAATTTAAAAGTTTAAAAAAATAAAGAGCCAGAGAGGAAAGAACACGTTAGCAGTTTAAGAATATCAGACAATCTTTTGACAACTTCATCAATTCTTATGCTGTTTGGTGTTCACCTTAGTAAGATTAATTCTACAAACCCTTTGCATAGTCCAAATTGTAAAATTAGAACAGAGAAATGTCTGCCTCTAATCACAGGGAAGGTAAGGAACCTCAGAATACTGAGGTTACTGTTTGAAAACAGACACTCAGAAAGGGAACTCACAGATGAGAATGGAGCATGGTGGGTGGCCAAGTAAAAAATAAATACATCAAGTGAAACAAGGCCATAGATCCTCGAACTAGATGAATTTCAGTAAGAAATATGTTCGTCTCTCTTTTCATGAATTTTACTGGGTGAGAATAAAATAAATTGCTGGTGATTACTATTAATATATTGTCGGAGCTGAGCACTGTATGAGTCATGGATAATATTACACAGTAATTGTAGGCTAATTATATCACTGGCTCCTCTTTCTGTTAGAAGTGAATGAAGAGCCAGAAGCCCTAAGATCACTTTGAGTGGAAGCAATGCAATCAATTTTAACACTGCTAAAAATATTAGTGAATTTATTGATGTTATCATAAATAAGGTTGATCGTTTCCTCTCTACAGATGTTCACCAAATGCATCCAAGTAGTGGTTTTCCAGACACATTCTACTAAGTAACACCCACAGTATCATTTCATTCTGTTGCAAAAGTAGTCCCATTCAGATAAATTGGAATAAACTTGCATACAAATGCCTGTAATATGTAGGGAAATTCAACTGGAACACAAAACAGCCCTGCAGTTTGTGTCTGCTTCAGAATATTTATCATCAGCTGGAAATCTGGTCTTTCAGACACACGCATGCATTTACATCCCAGCAAACTGTTTATCTCAATTCAAAGAATCACTTATTAAAGCTTATCCATGTATTTGCTTATTTGCAACTGCTTATTAAGGAGATTAATATCAACATTAAGCATTTTTAGTGCTTGAAAACACATCCTAAAATAAACCTCATTCTCATTAGAAATTCTGATTTTGCTTTTACAAGGTTTACCTGCATAATCAAACGCCAACGCAAGATCCTTTGTTTGAATATCAGACAATCTTTTGACAACTTCATCAATTCTTATGCTGTTTGGTGTTCACCTTAGTAAGATTAATTCTACAAACCCTTTGCATAGTCCAAATTGTAAAATTAGAACAGAGAAATGTCTGCCTCTAATCACAGGGAAGGTAAGGAACCTCAGAATACTGAGGTTACTGTTTGAAAACAGACACTCAGAAAGGGAACTCACAGATGAGAATGGAGCATGGTGGGTGGCCAAGTAAAAAATAAATACATCAAGTGAAACAAGGCCATAGATCCTCGAACTAGATGAATTTCAGTAAGAAATATGTTCGTCTCTCTTTTCATGAATTTTACTGGGTGAGAATAAAATAAATTGCTGGTGATTACTATTAATATATTGTCGGAGCTGAGCACTGTATGAGTCATGGATAATATTACACAGTAATTGTAGGCTAATTATATCACTGGCTCCTCTTTCTGTTAGAAGTGAATGAAGAGCCAGAAGCCCTAAGATCACTTTGAGTGGAAGCAATGCAATCAATTTTAACACTGCTAAAAATATTAGTGAATTTATTGATGTTATCATAAATAAGGTTGATCGTTTCCTCTCTACAGATGTTCACCAAATGCATCCAAGTAGTGGTTTTCCAGACACATTCTACTAAGTAACACCCACAGTATCATTTCATTCTGTTGCAAAAGTAGTCCCATTCAGATAAATTGGAATAAACTTGCATACAAATGCCTGTAATATGTAGGGAAATTCAACTGGAACACAAAACAGCCCTGCAGTTTGTGTCTGCTTCAGAATATTTATCATCAGCTGGAAATCTGGTCTTTCAGACACACGCATGCATTTACATCCCAGCAAACTGTTTATCTCAATTCAAAGAATCACTTATTAAAGCTTATCCATGTATTTGCTTATTTGCAACTGCTTATTAAGGAGATTAATATCAACATTAAGCATTTTTAGTGCTTGAAAACACATCCTAAAATAAACCTCATTCTCATTAGAAATTCTGATTTTGCTTTTACAAGGTTTACCTGCATAATCAAACGCCAACGCAGATCTGTGAATTTGACCTTTGTCATCCCATTTATCAGACTATTAACTCAGTCTCACATCCATTTTTTAAAAGGTTAGCTTCTCCTTTGAATTACCTTCTTCCAATTAAAATGAGTAATATACAAATGTAGGCACTGAACAGGCCGCTCTCTGCTGGTCCCTTTCTAACAGCCTCTGAGACAAGAAATAGAGCTTATGATCATAATCTGTTTGGAAATTATGACCTTCTACATTTTTGGATGCTTCTTTGAATATTTTGTACCATTCACAAGAAAACTAGCAATATTACAAATGGTAATTTTGTACTTTTTAAAAAATTTGGGGCTTCTTTTATTTATTTTTTATTTATTGATTTTCATTCATCTTTATTTTGGCCTGTGTGGGCCTCCCACTGCAGTAGCCTCTCTCATTGCAGAGCACTGGCTCTGGGCTCATGCTCTCCAGACCGCTGGCTTATAATTGGACACATCAGTCCAGCCGCTCCTTGGCACATGAGATCTTCCCAGGTAAGGAATTGAACTGGCATCCCTTGCGCTGCAAGGTGGACTCTTTATCCAATGGAAAACCAAGGAAGCCCAATTTTTTACATTGTTTAAACCCAAGCAGCCTGAAAGCATAGCCATTGTTTTAACGAACTATTTCAGATACTAACTTCTTCATTCCCCTATTAACTTTTTTCATAATGGAATTATATTATACAATATAATATGGTAAAATAAAGTTAAAATAACAATATATTGCATATTATACTACTAGGATATAACTATATAACAAAATATTATATACTATATAATTATGATGTAACAATATAGTTCATAGAGATTTGTTTTGTAGCACCCAATTTCATGGAACTTCTAAACATAGTTTTAGAATAAAATTTCACTGGGGGAAAAATGGAGTATCAGGTGTTTTTATCTCATCCCAGCAAACTGTTTATCTCAATTCAAAGAATCACTTATTAAAGCTTATCCATGTATTTGCTTATTTGCAACTGCTTATTAAGGAGATTAATATCAACATTAAGCATTTTTAGTGCTTGAAAACACATCCTAAAATAAACCTCATTCTCATTAGAAATTCTGATTTTGCTTTTACAAGGTTTACCTGCATAATCAAACGCCAACGCAGATCTGTGAATTTGACCTTTGTCATCCCATTTATCAGACTATTAACTCAGTCTCACATCCATTTTTTAAAAGGTTAGCTTCTCCTTTGAATTACCTTCTTCCAATTAAAATGAGTAATATACAAATGTAGGCACTGAACAGGCCGCTCTCTGCTGGTCCCTTTCTAACAGCCTCTGAGACAAGAAATAGAGCTTATGATCATAATCTGTTTGGAAATTATGACCTTCTACATTTTTGGATGCTTCTTTGAATATTTTGTACCATTCACAAGAAAACTAGCAATATTACAAATGGTAATTTTGTACTTTTTAAAAAATTTGGGGCTTCTTTTATTTATTTTTTATTTATTGATTTTCATTCATCTTTATTTTGGCCTGTGTGGGCCTCCCACTGCAGTAGCCTCTCTCATTGCAGAGCACTGGCTCTGGGCTCATGCTCTCCAGACCGCTGGCTTATAATTGGACACATCAGTCCAGCCGCTCCTTGGCACATGAGATCTTCCCAGGTAAGGAATTGAACTGGCATCCCTTGCGCTGCAAGGTGGACTCTTTATCCAATGGAAAACCAAGGAAGCCCAATTTTTTACATTGTTTAAACCCAAGCAGCCTGAAAGCATAGCCATTGTTTTAACGAACTATTTCAGATACTAACTTCTTCATTCCCCTATTAACTTTTTTCATAATGGAATTATATTATACAATATAATATGGTAAAATAAAGTTAAAATAACAATATATTGCATATTATACTACTAGGATATAACTATATAACAAAATATTATATACTATATAATTATGATGTAACAATATAGTTCATAGAGATTTGTTTTGTAGCACCCAATTTCATGGAACTTCTAAACATAGTTTTAGAATAAAATTTCACTGTGGAGTAAGGACAGGGTTTTCCTCTTTAACAAAATCCCTCAATGTTGCAACGAAAGGCAGACACAAAGACAGGGAAGCTTACTTTTGTATTCCAGGTGGAAGCCGGCAGCAGCCACACTGATGTCCGACTGGAAATGCAGGTAGAGCTGGTTGGAGGTACTGTTGAGCAGCGCTGGCACTGTGGTACCTGTGGGAAAGGATACAGGCTGGACTTAAACATCAGTGATGTATCTGCTTCTCTCAGTGTACAACAGTAAGAATATGCCAACATATTCAAGTGACCTAAGTCAGAGAAAGATAAATATTATACGATATCATTTATATGCAGAATCTAAAACATGATACAAATGAGTCTATTTACAAAACAGGAACAGACTCACAGATACAGAGAACAGACTCATGGTTACCAAAGGAGAAAGGCAGGCAGTGGCGGGGGCAGATAAATTAGGAGTTTGGGATAGATGCACACTCCTATATATAAAATAGACAAACAACAAGGATTTACTGTACAGCACAGGGAACTACACGCAGTAAGTTATAATACCCTTAATGGAAAATAATCTGGAAATATACACATATTTAACAGAATCACTTTGCTGTATACCTGAAGCCAACACAATATTGTAAGTCAACTATACTTCAAAAAACAAGACAAAACAAAAACCCACTAAGGATATTTGTTTAGGCTTACAGATCCCTTTAGCTTGCCAGACTGTCACGTATTTAACCTGAGTCCTGGCCTCAGCTATTACAATTTGAGCTACTCTCTTTATCCACATTTTCCCTGCCCTCCACAGGCACATGTGATAGCACTTAAAAGTATCAGTGAGGGCTTCCCTGGTGGTCCAGTGGGTAAGGACACTGCCTTGCAGTGTAAAGGGCGCTGGTTCAATCCCTGGCATGGGAAGATCCCACGTGCCACAGAGCGGCTGGACAGATGTGTTCAACTACCAAACTGGAGCTCTGGAGTGCATGCACCCGGAGCCAGTGCTCTGTGACAAGCGAGGCCACTGTGATGGGAGGCCCACACAGGCCAAAGAATTAAGATATAGATGAAAATAAATAAATGAAAGACCAATAAAAGAGGCCAAAATTTAAAAAAAAAGTATCAGTGAAAAGACACAAATTCTTAGGCTTTACCATGTATTTGATTCTTCATATTGATTTCTTTTATCAATGTAACCATTATTTTTGACTTGCCATAAAGAAGGGATAAAGTCTCAACATGCAAGTTGTACAGAGGTTGGAGAAGCACTTAGACTGCAGATCTGATGGAATAGGTTACTCAAAAGATGTTGCTATTGACCATAGCTTCCCTTCTGTCTCTCTGTGGGATTCATACCCAATAGAGTTCCCTCTGAGATCTGCAAGTATTTTCAAGGAAACACACATGGGAAGGAAAATACAGATTTATTTTATATAATGCTTCCTCTAATTAAAATACTCTAGCCTGCCCTGTAGCAACTGACAAGGAGGGGGGTTTAGAGATTGTTGGGGGGGGGGGTGATGGCAGAGGCATAGTGCCGCAAGGTGCTGAGAAAAAGGAAAGGTCCAAAAGCCAGAAGCTTAAAATGCATTGTCAGAATTATTATATTGTGGGAAAACAATGAGCTTGTCTAAGTCCCTTTTTACCTAGCCAGTACATGCTTGATATTCTATTACACCAAATCATTCTCTGAATTCTATGATGGAGACATCCCAAAAAATATACACATATTTAACAGAATCACTTTGCTGTATACCTGAACCCCGTATCAACTATACTAAAACAAGACAAAACAAAAACCCACTAAGGAGATTTGTTTAGGCTTACAGATCCCTTTAGCTTGCCAGACTGTCACGTATTTAACCTGAGTCCTGGCCTCAGCTATTACAATTTGAGCTACTCTCTTTATCCACATTTTCCCTGCCCTCCACAGGCACATGTGATAGCACTTAAAAGTATCAGTGAGGGCTTCCCTGGTGGTCCAGTGGGTAAGGACACTGCCTTGCAGTGTAAAGGGCGCTGGTTCAATCCCTGGCATGGGAAGATCCCACGTGCCACAGAGCGGCTGGACAGATGTGTTCAACTACCAAACTGGAGCTCTGGAGTGCATGCACCCGGAGCCAGTGCTCTGTGACAAGCGAGGCCACTGTGATGGGAGGCCCACACAGGCCAAAGAATTAAGATATAGATGAAAATAAATAAATGAAAGACCAATAAAAGAGGCCAAAATTTAAAAAAAAAGTATCAGTGAAAAGACACAAATTCTTAGGCTTTACCATGTATTTGATTCTTCATATTGATTTCTTTTATCAATGTAACCATTATTTTTGACTTGCCATAAAGAAGGGATAAAGTCTCAACATGCAAGTTGTACAGAGGTTGGAGAAGCACTTAGACTGCAGATCTGATGGAATAGGTTACTCAAAAGATGTTGCTATTGACCATAGCTTCCCTTCTGTCTCTCTGTGGGATTCATACCCAATAGAGTTCCCTCTGAGATCTGCAAGTATTTTCAAGGAAACACACATGGGAAGGAAAATACAGATTTATTTTATATAATGCTTCCTCTAATTAAAATACTCTAGCCTGCCCTGTAGCAACTGACAAGGAGGGGGGTTTAGAGATTGTTGGGGGTGATGGCAGAGGCATAGTGCCGCAAGGTGCTGAGAAAAAGGAAAGGTCCAAAAGCCAGAAGCTTAAAATGCATTGTCAGAATTATTATATTGTGGGAAAACAATGAGCTTGTCTAAGTCCCTTTTTACCTAGCCAGTACATGCTTGATATTCTATTACACCAAATCATTCTCTGAATAAACACAAACCTCCTATATGTGATGGAGACATCCGTCTCATAAAATACATCACAGCGCAGGCAAATTCATAGATGAAGATGATGATAATGTATAAACATGATGTCACAAACATGTTGTTCTTCAGTCGCCAAGTTGCATGTGACTCTTTTCAACCATGGACTGCAGCACGCCAGGCTTCCCTGTCCTTCACCATCTCCCAGAGTTTGCTCACTGAATGTCCACTGAATTGGTCATGCCATCCAACCATCTTATCCTCTGCCACCATCTTCTCCTTCTGTCTTCAATCTTTCTCAGCACCAGGGTCTTTTCCAATGAGTCAGTCAGCTATTCCCATCCAAAGTATCAGAGTTTCAGCTTCAGCATCACTTCTTCCAATGAATATTCAGGGTTGGTTTTCTTTAAGATTGACTGGTTTGCTCTCCTTGCAGTCCAAGGGACTCTTAGTTTTCTCCAGCACCACAGTTTGAAAGCATCAGTTCTTTGGCACTCTGCCTTCTTTATGGTTCCACTCTCACATCCCACATGACTTTTGGAAAGATCATAGCCTTGACTATAAGGACCTTTGTCGGCAAAGTGATGTCTTTGCTTTTTAACACACTGTCTAGGTATGTCATAGCTTTCCTGCCAAGAAGCAATCATCTTCTAATTTCATGGTACAGTAACCATCTGCAGTGAGTTTAGAGCTCGAGAATAGGAAATCCGTCATTGCTTCCACCTTTTCCCCTTCTATTTGCCATAAGGTGATAGGACTGGATGCTATAATCTTAGTTTTTTAATATTGAGTTTTAAACTGTCTTTTTCACTCTCTTCCTTCAAATACAGATTTATTTTATATAATGCTTCCTCTAATTAAAATACTCTAGCCTGCCCTGTAGCAACTGACAAGGAGGGGGTTTAGAGATTGTTGGGGGTGATGGCAGAGGCATAGTGCCGCAAGGTGCTGAGAAAAAGGAAAGGTCCAAAAGCCAGAAGCTTAAAATGCATTGTCAGAATTATTATATTGTGGGAAAACAATGAGCTTGTCTAAGTCCCTTTTTACCTAGCCAGTACATGCTTGATATTCTATTACACCAAATCATTCTCTGAATAAACACAAACCTCCTATATGTGATGGAGACATCCGTCTCATAAAATACATCACAGCGCAGGCAAATTCATAGATGAAGATGATGATAATGTATAAACATGATGTCACAAACATGTTGTTCTTCAGTCGCCAAGTTGCATGTGACTCTTTTCAACCATGGACTGCAGCACGCCAGGCTTCCCTGTCCTTCACCATCTCCCAGAGTTTGCTCACTGAATGTCCACTGAATTGGTCATGCCATCCAACCATCTTATCCTCTGCCACCATCTTCTCCTTCTGTCTTCAATCTTTCTCAGCACCAGGGTCTTTTCCAATGAGTCAGTCAGCTATTCCCATCCAAAGTATCAGAGTTTCAGCTTCAGCATCACTTCTTCCAATGAATATTCAGGGTTGGTTTTCTTTAAGATTGACTGGTTTGCTCTCCTTGCAGTCCAAGGGACTCTTAGTTTTCTCCAGCACCACAGTTTGAAAGCATCAGTTCTTTGGCACTCTGCCTTCTTTATGGTTCCACTCTCACATCCCACATGACTTTTGGAAAGATCATAGCCTTGACTATAAGGACCTTTGTCGGCAAAGTGATGTCTTTGCTTTTTAACACACTGTCTAGGTATGTCATAGCTTTCCTGCCAAGAAGCAATCATCTTCTAATTTCATGGTACAGTAACCATCTGCAGTGAGTTTAGAGCTCGAGAATAGGAAATCCGTCATTGCTTCCACCTTTTCCCCTTCTATTTGCCATAAGGTGATAGGACTGGATGCTATAATCTTAGTTTTTTAATATTGAGTTTTAAACTGTCTTTTTCACTCTCTTCCTTCACTCTCATTGAGAGGTTCTTTAGTTCCTCTTTGCTTTCTGTCATTAGAGTGGTATCATTTGCGTATCAGAGATTGTGAATATTTCTCCTAGCAATCTTGATTCAGCTTGTAACTCATCTAGCTTAGCATTTCACATGATGTGCTCCGCGTAAAAGTTAAATAAGCAAGATGACAATAAACAGCCTTGCTGTACACCCTTCAGTCCTGAACCAGTCAGTTGTTCCATACAGGGTTCTAACTCTCGCTTCTTGACCCGCATATAGATTTCTCAGGAGACAGGTCAGATGGTTTGGAATTTCATCTTTCTAAGAGTCTTCCACAGTTTGTTATGATCCACACCGTCAAAGGCTTTAGCATAGTGGTGGAGATTTTTCTGACATTCCCTCTCTTTCTCTATGATCCAGCGAATGCTGGCAATTTGACCTCTGGTTCCTCTGCTTTCTCTAAACCCAGTCTGAACATCTGGAAGCTCTTGGTTCACATAATGCTGAAGCCCAGCTTAGAGTTGAGCATAACTTTACTAGCATGGGAGATGACTGCAACTGTCCAGCGATTAGAACATTCTTTGACACTGCCCTTCTTTGAGACTGGAATGAAAACTGATCTTTTCTAGGCCTGGGTCCACTGCTGAGTTTTCCAAATTTGCTGACATATAGAGTGCAGGATGTTAACATTATCCTCTTTTAGGATGTTATATAGCTCTGCTGGAATTCCATCATCTCCGCTAGCTTCATTGGCACAGTGTTTCCTAAGGCAGACTTGTCTCCACAAGTATTTAAAATACTATTTTAAATAACAAAGCCAGGAAATAAGTTGGTAATTATTCAAGACAGGTGAACAATACTGCAAGGCTTAGATCTTCAGTCACCCTTCACTTTTTACTTAAGCCATCCTAAGACCCTCCAATGGCTGTGAGTAAACCAATGATTCAGGTAAGGACTACATTCTAAGACTAGAGTAAGGATATCTCATTGACCCGGGATTAGCAATATTGAGTTTTAAACTGTCCTTTCCCACTCTGGATGCTATAATCTTAGTTTTTAATATTGAGTTTTAAACTGTCTTTTCACTCCCCCATTTGAGAGGTTCTTTAGTTCCTCTTTGCTTTCTGTCATTAGAGTGGTATCATTTGCGTATCAGAGATTGTGAATATTTCTCCTAGCAATCTTGATTCAGCTTGTAACTCATCTAGCTTAGCATTTCACATGATGTGCTCCGCGTAAAAGTTAAATAAGCAAGATGACAATAAACAGCCTTGCTGTACACCCTTCAGTCCTGAACCAGTCAGTTGTTCCATACAGGGTTCTAACTCTCGCTTCTTGACCCGCATATAGATTTCTCAGGAGACAGGTCAGATGGTTTGGAATTTCATCTTTCTAAGAGTCTTCCACAGTTTGTTATGATCCACACCGTCAAAGGCTTTAGCATAGTGGTGGAGATTTTTCTGACATTCCCTCTCTTTCTCTATGATCCAGCGAATGCTGGCAATTTGACCTCTGGTTCCTCTGCTTTCTCTAAACCCAGTCTGAACATCTGGAAGCTCTTGGTTCACATAATGCTGAAGCCCAGCTTAGAGTTGAGCATAACTTTACTAGCATGGGAGATGACTGCAACTGTCCAGCGATTAGAACATTCTTTGACACTGCCCTTCTTTGAGACTGGAATGAAAACTGATCTTTTCTAGGCCTGGGTCCACTGCTGAGTTTTCCAAATTTGCTGACATATAGAGTGCAGGATGTTAACATTATCCTCTTTTAGGATGTTATATAGCTCTGCTGGAATTCCATCATCTCCGCTAGCTTCATTGGCACAGTGTTTCCTAAGGCAGACTTGTCTCCACAAGTATTTAAAATACTATTTTAAATAACAAAGCCAGGAAATAAGTTGGTAATTATTCAAGACAGGTGAACAATACTGCAAGGCTTAGATCTTCAGTCACCCTTCACTTTTTACTTAAGCCATCCTAAGACCCTCCAATGGCTGTGAGTAAACCAACGATTCCAGGTAAGGACTACATTCTAAGACTAGAGTAAGGATATCTCATTGACCCGGGATTAGCAAGCAGTCTTTTAAAAATCCTTTGGGGGCTTCCCTGCTGGTCTAGTGGGTAAGGACACTGCCTTGAAGAGCAAGGGGTGCCAGTTCGATCCCTGGCCTGGGAAGATCCCACATGCCACGGAGCGGCTGGACCCATGTGTCCAATTACAGAGCCAGAGCTCTGGGGCGCATGCGCCCAGAGCCGGCACTCTGCGACAACAGAGGTTACTGTGATGGGAGGCCCACACGGGCAAAAGAACAAAGACGGATGAAAATGGACAAATGAAATACCAATAGAAGTGGCCCGCCTGCCCTGTTCCCTCCCCAACCTGTCCCTGGCTTGAAGATGTGCTTTAACTAATATTGTCTATACTGTCTAGGTCTTTGACTAATCAGTATACAAAGGGTTACCTGACTGTTTTTGGAAGAAGCACAGGAATAAATGAAGGACTAAAGAAAACACCAGGTCCACTCCCTAAAGACTGTGTGTGTACTCACACATGTGTGTGCCTAGAGGTGTGTATATTCTTTGGGAGATAGATTTCCCACTTGAGCGGTGGGGCCTATGCCTCAATCTGTTTTCCCTGTCTATCCAAGTGGAGTTGTCTTTGGGAGGTTGGCTCTTTTCAGACCTGAACTATGAAGATACCATACTATAAATGTTTACTGAATGATACACGTTTAGAAAATGACTACACACTTAACCCCTTTGTTATTTGACCTTGGTTTGATGGATGAAAATAGATGGATAGACAGACTTTTTAAAGACTGTACAATCACTGGGGGGGAGAACATAAGCCTATTCCTGTGGTCAGCAGACACATACAAAGAGAGATTATTCTTTGAAACTAAACAATAGCTAACACTGCAGACAGGGGATCCCTGCAAGACGGGGTGATCTTGCCCAGTTCAGAAAGTCTCCTGTCTAGGGTACACCCTCTCTCCTGTCCAGGCTGTAAGAGAAGCAACATGCTGTCTGCTCAGCAGTGAACAAGGCATACCCATGGATGCAGGGACAGGCCCGTGAGGAGGAGGAAAGGGAGCAAGAAGGCTCAGGGTGCCACCTGCACCTGCTGGCCAGTTCAACTGCAGACCCACCCCAACATCAAGACAAGAAGCAGACATCCACCAAAACTCCAGTTTAAACCCATTTTTTTTCCAATTGTGTGACATTTGCTGTTCTCTCATTCACGTATTATTTTCATATATTTGGATCACGTCTACAGAAAGTACAATGCTAATGTTATTTGGATATAACCAATCTAACCAAGTAGTTCTCCCTATTGTATTTGTACAACTTTCAGCCTGGTTTTACCTGTAATTTCAGATAATCAGTGTTTTTAATCACCTCTAGTCTCCAGCCAAGTCATTTCCATACACAGGCACTCAACGCACACTTGACTTTTTGTTTGTCTTCCACGACTATGTTGCAACAGAATCAGAAAACACACTTCCACTTCTGACTGTGACACAAATCAGCCCTGTTACTGAAAACAATTGAATATGTTCCATGAAACATATTCAGGAAATAAAAGTAACAGTCCATAACCTGTGTGAAATTCTTTATATTTTTGTCTAGGTCTTTGACTAATCAGTATACAAAGGGTTACCTGACTGTTTTTGGAAGAAGCACAGGAATAAATGAAGGACTAAAGAAAACACCAGGTCCACTCCCTAAAGACTGTGTGTGTACTCACACATGTGTGTGCCTAGAGGTGTGTATATTCTTTGGGAGATAGATTTCCCACTTGAGCGGTGGGGCCTATGCCTCAATCTGTTTTCCCTGTCTATCCAAGTGGAGTTGTCTTTGGGAGGTTGGCTCTTTTCAGACCTGAACTATGAAGATACCATACTATAAATGTTTACTGAATGATACACGTTTAGAAAATGACTACACACTTAACCCCTTTGTTATTTGACCTTGGTTTGATGGATGAAAATAGATGGATAGACAGACTTTTTAAAGACTGTACAATCACTGGGGGGGAGAACATAAGCCTATTCCTGTGGTCAGCAGACACATACAAAGAGAGATTATTCTTTGAAACTAAACAATAGCTAACACTGCAGACAGGGGATCCCTGCAAGACGGGGTGATCTTGCCCAGTTCAGAAAGTCTCCTGTCTAGGGTACACCCTCTCTCCTGTCCAGGCTGTAAGAGAAGCAACATGCTGTCTGCTCAGCAGTGAACAAGGCATACCCATGGATGCAGGGACAGGCCCGTGAGGAGGAGGAAAGGGAGCAAGAAGGCTCAGGGTGCCACCTGCACCTGCTGGCCAGTTCAACTGCAGACCCACCCCAACATCAAGACAAGAAGCAGACATCCACCAAAACTCCAGTTTAAACCCATTTTTGTTCCAATTGTGTGACATTTGCTGTTCTCTCATTCACGTATTATTTTCATATATTTGGATCACGTCTACAGAAAGTACAATGCTAATGTTATTTGGATATAACCAATCTAACCAAGTAGTTCTCCCTATTGTATTTGTACAACTTTCAGCCTGGTTTTACCTGTAATTTCAGATAATCAGTGTTTTTAATCACCTCTAGTCTCCAGCCAAGTCATTTCCATACACAGGCACTCAACGCACACTTGACTTTTTGTTTGTCTTCCACGACTATGTTGCAACAGAATCAGAAAACACACTTCCACTTCTGACTGTGACACAAATCAGCCCTGTTACTGAAAACAATTGAATATGTTCCATGAAACATATTCAGGAAATAAAAGTAACAGTCCATAAGCTGTGTGTAAAAGGGCTTCATGGATCATCATGTTACTTCTAAATATTACTGTTAATTGCAGTAAGTAAATTCATGAACGACACTTCTGTCTCCACTTTTGTGCCTCTAAATATAATTTGTTTTTCTACAAGAGATGCTGTATCTTGATGCCACAGGCATATACTAGATGCCTCACTGCAATGGCCACTGCCCAGCCCTGCCGTGGCATCTTTTCAGGTCTCTGCTCAGAACGGGCTCACAGATATTGAAGAATCCTTGCATGCCTGGGATGAACCTGACTTGATCATGATGTATGAACTTTTACCACATGTCATCTATAGATTCAATGCGATCCCTATCAAACTTCCAATGACATTCTTCACAGAACTAGACCAAAGAATAACACAGTTCACATGGAAACACAAAAGACCTCGAATAGCCCAAGCAATCCTGAGGAAGAAGAATGGAGCTGGAGGGATCAGCCTCCCCAACGTCAGACTCTACTACAAAGCAACAGTCATCAAGACAGTATGGTACTGGAACAAAAACAGAACTATAGATCAATGGAACAAGATCGAGAACCCAGAGATAAACCTACGCACCTATGGGTACCTTATTTTTGACAAAGGAGGTGAAAGTATAAAATGGGACAAAGACAGCCTCTTCAACAAATGGTGCTGGGGAAATTGGACAGCTACATGCAAAAAAAATGAAGTTGGAACATTCCCTGACACCATACACAAAGATCAACTCAAAATGGATTAAGGACCTAAATGGAAGACCAGAAACCATCAAACTCTTAGAGGAGAATATAGGCAAAACCCTCAAGGACATCAATCAAAGCAAGATCTTCTCTGACCCACCTACTAGAATAGCGGAACTAAAAAGACAAATGAACATATGGGACCTCATGAAACTTCAAAGCTTTTGTACAGCAAAAGAAACTACAAAAAAGCTGAACGGACAGCCCACAGAGTGGGAGAAAATCACAGCAAATGAAACAACAGACAAAGAATTAATCTCCAAAATCTACAAGCAACTCAGACAACTCAGCACAGGAAAAATGAACAACCCAATCAAAAAATGGGAAAAAGATCTAAAGAGACGCCTCTCCAAAGAGGACATACAGATGGCCCCAAAGCACATGAAACGATGCTCAACCTCACTTATCATCAGAGAAATGCAAATTAAAACCACAATGAGATACCACCTCACACACGTCAGAATGGCCATCTTCAAAAAATCTGCAGACAATAAATGCTGGAGAGGGTGCAGAGAAAAGGGAACCCTCTTGCATTGCTGGTGGGAATGTCAGTTGATATAGCCGCTACGGAAGACAGTATGGAGATTCCTTAAAAAACTAAAAATAGAAGCACCCTATGACCCAGCAATCCCACTCTTAGGCTTCTATCCTGATGAAATCAAAACTTGAAAGAAGCACCTATACCCCATTGTTTATTGCAGCTCTCTATACAATAGCCAGAACATGGAAGCAACCTAGATGTCCATCGACGAATGAATGGATCCAAAAGCTCTGGTACATACATGCAATGGAATACTACTCAGATGTTAAAAGAAATGCAGAAGACTCAGTCCTAGTGAGGCGGCTGGAGCTAGAACCTATCATAAAAAGTGAAGTAAGTCAAAAAGAGAAAGACAAGTACAGTATACTAACACATATATATGGAATCTAGTAGGATGGTCTTGATAACACACGCAGTGAACTCATGGAAAAACAGACAAAGAATAGACATATGGACATTGTAGGGAAGAAACAGTGAGGGGGAGGCATGGAGGGAGTAACATGGAAACCTCTACTGTCATGTGTGGAAAAGAAAGCTATTGTCATTGTGCTAAGGGAATAGGAGTGCTCACAATGGCTTGGGGCAATGGTCTGGAGAGGGGTGGGATGGGGGGAACTGCCGGGGCAGGGAGGGGACCAGGGATATGCATATGACTGAGCCGGGAACATACATGTCAGTGAACAACAAAACTCTGTAAAACCTTTAAAATAAAGAATTAATTTAAAAAAATAAAGTACTTTTCATTATATATATAAAAAAAGTGAAGTTGGCCAGAAAGAGAAGGACAGGTATGGTATACTAACACATATATATGGAATGTAGTAGGATGGTGATGGTGGCACATGCAGTGAAGCAATGGAACGACAGACATGGACAGTGGACATAAGGACATTGTGGGGAAGGAACAGTGGGTGAGAGGCGTAAAGGAAGTAGCATGAAGGCCTGTACCATCATACATGAAGAAAATAGCTATAGTCATTGCTCTGTGAGAAAAGCAGATCCTTCACAGGTGCTGTATGACGGTCTGGAAGGGTGGGAAGTGGGGGATATACATATGACTAATCTGAGAACATACATATCTGTAAAAAACAAAACTTTGTAAAAGTTAAAAGTAAAATAAAAGTTTTTTTTTTTTTTTTTTTAAAGAATAGGCTCACAGAGAAGTTCATTCCCACCACTCAAAATGCAACTGAGAGACTTTTGAAAAAGTGTTGCCACCGGCAGAATATTTTTGATCACATTGTTTCACTGTGACCTAGATAGAACCCCACGTACAGGAAGCTGAGCAATTCTGTTTCAGCCTGCAGACTCTATTCTCAGCACACTGATATTTACTCTCTCTTAATCCTGATTGTCAGCTACAAATTGGTATGAATTTTGCTCTATGATATCCATTTATAATTTATCACCTGTCTACTTTCAAAAATGATTTTAAATGGCTTACAATATAAGCCCTACATACACATCGCTGTCCAGACAGAAACGGAAAATCAAAAACCAGAATTTATTCAAGAAGTCAGTCCACTGTTTTTCGGAAAACATGTGTCTCTAACAACTGCTGATTTGTCTTTGTTTTTAGTCAACAACTAACTTTTAAAATGGGTTCAGACTCTCCCTTAAATGTTTTAAAAGTACCACACTTTTAAAAAACGTGTCAACATGTCTTACATTTTAAAATATCTTCAGACTTGATGGCTGATGTGTCATTTCTTCCATATAAAGTTTATAAAGGACTCCTTTTAAAATATTTTAAATAAGTTTTAACTTAAATATGCAAATATAGTACAGAAAACTCCTATATACCCACGATCTTGCATGTATTACATAATAATGATAACTATTTCTATTTGTCCACATACAGATATATGCATAACATAGCCTCTAACTGACTCTGGAGGCTTCCAGAATCTACTTAGATGTGACTCTGGAAGATTATTTTATTTTAACCCTTTGTAAGCAAGTTGCAGACATGATGACTCTTTCTTATAAAAATGCAGTGTGCATTTCTTAAAACAGAGCAGTTCTAAAAAAAAAAAAAAAATTAACTAGAGACAACACTGCCATGTATTTCACAGAAATCGATGGGGTTTCAATAATCTGCCAATAATGTTTTTTCCAGCAAAAGGATTCCATATATGATTATGTGCCTTTAGTTTTCTTTTTCAGTCTGGAAGAATTTCTTAGTTTATCTTTCTCTTTCAAGAACTTGATACTTTTGAAAGACAAAAGTCTGCTTTCCATGTGTAGAACTTTTTATAAAATCAATTTTTATTTTAGGAAATCAGAATTTAATTTTTATTTTACGAATTATACCATAATAAAACTTAATAAAAATTGTTCACATGTAGTATTTTCTTTTAATGTTTTAATGCATGTTGTTTACGTAGTTTCTTGTGATTTTAGTATTATATGTTAATATAAATTTATTACAAATAAATGTATAGTATATATTATAATTATAGATAATCATGTTTCAGCCTGCCAGACTCTTTATTTTTCAGCACACTGATATTTACTCTCTCTTAATCCTGATTGTCAGCTACAAATTGGTATGAATTTTGCTCTATGATATCCATTTATAATTTATCACCTGTCTACTTTCAAAAATGATTTTAAATGGCTTACAATATAAGCCCTACATACACATCGCTGTCCAGACAGAAACGGAAAATCAAAAACCAGAATTTATTCAAGAAGTCAGTCCACTGTTTTTCGGAAAACATGTGTCTCTAACAACTGCTGATTTGTCTTTGTTTTTAGTCAACAACTAACTTTTAAAATGGGTTCAGACTCTCCCTTAAATGTTTTAAAAGTACCACACTTTTAAAAAACGTGTCAACATGTCTTACATTTTAAAATATCTTCAGACTTGATGGCTGATGTGTCATTTCTTCCATATAAAGTTTATAAAGGACTCCTTTTAAAATATTTTAAATAAGTTTTAACTTAAATATGCAAATATAGTACAGAAAACTCCTATATACCCACGATCTTGCATGTATTACATAATAATGATAACTATTTCTATTTGTCCACATACAGATATATGCATAACATAGCCTCTAACTGACTCTGGAGGCTTCCAGAATCTACTTAGATGTGACTCTGGAAGATTATTTTATTTTAACCCTTTGTAAGCAAGTTGCAGACATGATGACTCTTTCTTATAAAAATGCAGTGTGCATTTCTTAAAACAGAGCAGTTCTAAAAAAAAAAAAAAAATTAACTAGAGACAACACTGCCATGTATTTCACAGAAATCGATGGGGTTTCAATAATCTGCCAATAATGTTTTTTCCAGCAAAAGGATTCCATATATGATTATGTGCCTTTAGTTTTCTTTTTCAGTCTGGAAGAATTTCTTAGTTTATCTTTCTCTTTCAAGAACTTGATACTTTTGAAAGACAAAAGTCTGCTTTCCATGTGTAGAACTTTTTATAAAATCAATTTTTATTTTAGGAAATCAGAATTTAATTTTTATTTTTACGAATTATACCATAATAAAACTTAATAAAAATTGTTCACATGTAGTATTTTCTTTTAATGTTTTATAAGTTAATTAAATGCATGTTGTTTACGTAGTTTCTTGTGATTTTAGTATTATATGTTAATATAAATTTATTACAAATAAATGTATAGTATATATTATAATTATAGATAATATATATTATTTATATATTTGAGCAGATACCACACTCAGACATAAGCTTAGAAAATGGTGTTACAAAAGATTGGGAGTAGCTAAAGAAACAAAACAAAACATGTAGGGCTGCTATGCCATAGTAAATCAGGTGTTTTCTCTGCCATGTCTCAGTTAAGCCAAACTTAAAAATCAGTCCTCTAAAATAAGATGAAGACAGTTTGAAAAAAATACTTTTTCTTTAGGTACCTAATGTCCAAGGTGAATGCCTGATGTTCTTCGAGACTGGATTCAGGTGGTGATGCTTTTTTGGCAAGAATATCAAAATATGATGCTGTATTCTCCCACTGCTAAGTTGCTAAGCCATGTCCAACTCTCTGAAATCCCCAAAACTTCAGCACACCAGGCTCCCTGGGCCTCCACTATCTCCCAGAGTCTGCTCAAACTTATATCCATTGAGTTACTCATTTTCTGGTGTCACATCTTTTTGCCTTTTCATGCTGTCCATGGGGTTCTTGAGGCAAGAATGCTGGAGTGGACTGCCATTTCCTTCTCCAGTGGACCACCTTCTGTCAGAACTCTTCACTATGACCCCTCCGTCTTGGGTGGCCCAGTGTGGCATGGCTCACAGCTTCATGGAGTTATGTGAGCCCCTCTGCCACAGCAAGGCTGTGATCCATGAAGGGGGTATTCTCCCTGGCCGCTGTGTTTGCTGGCTCTCAGAGTGTGAGGCAGCTGGCTCCAGAGTCTTCCAGAATCTACTTCAGGGCATTTCCTCTCAAACTCAGGTTTAGTGATGTTGTGCTGGTTGTTTGAAATCAGCCTGGTGGGAGGGCTTATTATGGGCTTCCCAGGTGGCCCTAGTGATAAAGAACCCACCTGCCAATACAGGGGAAGCAGGAGAAGCAAGAGACACAGGTTTGAGCCCTGGTTCGGGAAGGTCCCCTGGAGAGGGAATGGCAACCCACTCCTGTGTTCTTGGCTGAAGAATCCCATGGAGATACTGAAATGATTTAATAAGCATGCATGGGAGGATTTACACCACAGCAAATGCAATTTTAAGCCAAATTGAACTTTTCTGTTAATCTGTTTGCTTGTTCTGACAGCAGGTTCATCAGTTCACTAGTGCTCCTGTTCATCAGTTCATCAGTTCTCCTGTTACTGGAGACCTTGACGTGACAGCTCGGGGAAGGTGGTGTCTGCCAAGCTTCTCGCTCTGAATGACTTCTTTCCTCCTTTGCAGCGAGTGAGTGAGGACTCAGTGAGGAGATGCACAGAGACTGTGGCTGTCTGCTCCTCATCAAACCTCACGCGATATCTCTAGCCTCCTTTGATGTCCTGATGTGGATCATGTGTTGTCCTTATGGCTGCCAGTGGCGACTAACTCCATCTTCTTCTAGATTTGTTAGTTTCTGCTCCACAAGGGAAGGCTTCCTCTCTTACTCATTCCATTCAGGCATGTATCTGTGCAAGTCAGTGTGGATCCACACATTTTTCTTCTGTACAAAATGGCTTGTCATGCATGCTTCTCCTACCAGAGCCAGCAGCTCTCCAAGAAGCGCTAGGGCCTTCCATGGAGAACGGTACTTCAGGTGACTTTAGAAATGCACACTTGGGCACTACATGGGTTTTTGCTATGAGGTTGCTGTTTTACACCTCTCAGGAGACAGAGGCAGGAAATATGCACATATTCACACATTTCTATGTCTATAGCTGTACATTGGTTTCCCAAGTGGCTCAGTGGTAAAGAATCCACCTTCCAATGCAGGAAATGGAGGAAATGCAGGTTTTACCCCTATGTCAGGAAGATCCCCTGGAGGAGGTCATGGAAACTCACTCCAGTATTCTTGCCTGGAAAATCCCATAGACAGAGGAATCTGGTGGGCTACAGTCCATGGGGTCGCATAGAGTTGGGCATGACTTAGTGACTGATCAGGCACATGTACCTCTACATAAGGAGACCAAGAGTTCACACTGGTGTCTCTAATTCAAAACCATCACAACTAGCTCCACAACAGCCTCCTCATCCTCAAGTAGCCACCTCCTACCCAGTCACGGAGAGACTCTGTTCCTCTCCTCCACATGTTTACTTGTGATCTCAGTTCTCACATCTGCCCCCAATCTTCCCATCGACCCCCTTGTTCCACTGCCTGTTCTGCTGCATCCACAGGGTAAGGACCCACGTTCTCCCCAGCTCAGGGCCCGACCACAGTGACCCACTGCTTTCTCACCAGTCTCCTGTCTGTGGAGGACAGAGCTTTCTCTTCACCCTCTTGTCTGGGGCTCTTGTTCTAAGGCTCCCATCACTAGAGAAACTGTTAGGCACAGAGAAGGTTCCCGCAGGGAAAGCTCAGCACTGAGTGTTCTCCTGCAGTTCGTCAGTGCATGATGATTCAGATTCACAGAAACATGGAGACAGGTGTCATCTTACCTGAAAAGCTCCCCAGCCTCGGTGCACTTGCATCGCCACCATCGTAAATCTCCAGAGAGTCCCAGTTCTGCTCCGTGGCAAAGCTGATCACTTGAATCTACCAAACAAGTCAATGTTTGTTTTTCACTTAATGAAATCACATTAGTCCAAAGGGGTTTTCATGCCATTAAAAACATACGTGTGAGAGAAGGGTGAAACCAAAAAAAATAAGTCATGGAAATGACATTCTGAGATGTTCACAAATGGCACTTTTGATAGATTTTATTCTAAAGTCAGCCCGTCACTTTTATTTCAAATGCAGAAACATGACTAGAAACACTTTGTAGAAATGGTAAGAAAAGAGGAAACAGGTTATGGCTTATGTATTTAGGATAAACAACACAAAAAGGGGGAGGCAAAGAAAGGACAAGTCATGGGCATAGGTTTTTTTTTCAGGAGCCTCTGGGCTTTGAGAACATACCTGAATTCCTGACCCCTCGGTGACGATGATCTTCCATATGCAGTTTAAGTTGTTGCCATAGGGTTCAGGGTAGCCGGGGGATAAAATGGTACCTCTCCGCTGAGTGAAATTGCCACTGCAGGGGACTAAAAGGCAAGGTCACATGCAGTTAAGGAAAGTACAGTGGAGACCACTAATTCTGCATTTGGGGTTCCTTCACCGTGTGATCCGCTATGAAGAGATGTTTAACATGGACAATGATTCTTTAAATGGCCTTTGTAGCCAAGGTCAGACTTAGTCTGTTCTCTTTTCAATGATAACTACCACAAATTATCATCTGTTGTGCTGCTAGGTCTCAGACACTGGACCCAACAATAACATCTCCAAAGTGAATTCTGTTCAGAGTCACTGCTCTATTACTAGGTAAGAAGCTTTGTGGAATTTTCTCTTCTATATGCAGACACGTAACTCCAACTGATATTAATGGGATTTGCGAGCAAATCCAGAGAGGGGAAGAGACACTTAAAAGGCACAAATGAATCCAAGTGCTAATCAAGATTGCACGGGAGGTCCTTACACAAAATGAAGCAAATAAACTACCACCAAGAGTGTCATTGTTATTCAGACTGCATTAACCTACTACTTTTCAGACCTTCATCAGCACCAATTTATTAAAAGGGCATTGTACAAGTCATGTAACAAATCAACATTCTAATGATTTTCCCCCAAATGAAATTATGTTGTTCACCCATCACTAGAGCTGGCATCCTTAATAAGTATCAAGAAGGAAAGCACGTTTCATTCTTGTTAATCTGATGAGTTGTTTTATGAAACACAATAATTTTTAGACTTTGGCTGCTACTCAATTATTCTCGATAAAATAAATTGCCCTAGGTCTGCAGCAAGGGTCCATTTATGTGGACTAAATGGCGCTCCTTAGTGCCGCCGTGAAGCTGAGACTGTGGATCCTGTGCCAGTGATCATGGCGTGGGACGCCCACTTACCCACACAGCTGGGAATTGTGTCATTCCACTGAGCCAGAGCGTTGGGCACGGACTGGCAGCGGATGGCCGTGGAGCCCTGAAGCAGGTATCCTGGGTTACACTCGAAGCGAACGATGGATCCTGCCGAAAACTCTGAACCAATTCTCCTCCCGTACTTGGGTTTACCTTCCCCCGTGTGATCCAGCTTTATGGAAGGTTCAGGGTAGCCGGGGGATAAAATGGTACCTCTCCGCTGAGTGAAATTGCCACTGCAGGGGACTAAAAGGCAAGGTCACATGCAGTTAAGGAAAGTACAGTGGAGACCACTAATTCTGCATTTGGGGTTCCTTCACCGTGTGATCCGCTATGAAGAGATGTTTAACATGGACAATGATTCTTTAAATGGCCTTTGTAGCCAAGGTCAGACTTAGTCTGTTCTCTTTTCAATGATAACTACCACAAATTATCATCTGTTGTGCTGCTAGGTCTCAGACACTGGACCCAACAATAACATCTCCAAAGTGAATTCTGTTCAGAGTCACTGCTCTATTACTAGGTAAGAAGCTTTGTGGAATTTTCTCTTCTATATGCAGACACGTAACTCCAACTGATATTAATGGGATTTGCGAGCAAATCCAGAGAGGGGAAGAGACACTTAAAAGGCACAAATGAATCCAAGTGCTAATCAAGATTGCACGGGAGGTCCTTACACAAAATGAAGCAAATAAACTACCACCAAGAGTGTCATTGTTATTCAGACTGCATTAACCTACTACTTTTCAGACCTTCATCAGCACCAATTTATTAAAAGGGCATTGTACAAGTCATGTAACAAATCAACATTCTAATGATTTTCCCCCAAATGAAATTATGTTGTTCACCCATCACTAGAGCTGGCATCCTTAATAAGTATCAAGAAGGAAAGCACGTTTCATTCTTGTTAATCTGATGAGTTGTTTTATGAAACACAATAATTTTTAGACTTTGGCTGCTACTCAATTATTCTCGATAAAATAAATTGCCCTAGGTCTGCAGCAAGGGTCCATTTATGTGGACTAAATGGCGCTCCTTAGTGCCGCCGTGAAGCTGAGACTGTGGATCCTGTGCCAGTGATCATGGCGTGGGGACGCCCACTTACCCACACAGCTGGGAATTGTGTCATTCCACTGAGCCAGAGCGTTGGGCACGGACTGGCAGCGGATGGCCGTGGAGCCCTGAAGCAGGTATCCTGGGTTACACTCGAAGCGAACGATGGATCCTGCCGAAAACTCTGAACCAATTCTCCTCCCGTATCTGGGCTCAGGGACAGAGCTGCACTGGGTGTCACTGGTCCTCGGAACAGCTAGAGGCAAGACACACAACACAACCATCTGTGTCTGCATCGCGAAGCCATGATATTTCCTTGAGAACAGATTTCAGATGCATCTAGAGGGAGTTTAAGCTGAGGTGGAAATTAATAACGTCTTGCGTAGTGTCTATGGGGAAAGGTTCAGGGAGCACTTACACATCTACATGCCTCCTCAAATCAACTCCGAGGACCACCCTGGAGTCTCACCCATGAGGAAAACACAGCACATGGAGAACTGGCGCTTTATGAGGACAGAGTGGTGCTTAGGCATTGAAACGTAACTAGGCACCCAGATCCCTGTGCTTGTGATAATGAGGTGACTAAGAGTTTATGTGTATCTGCCAGGACCTCACACCCTAGTGAAAAGAGCTGCTATACACAGGATTATTTATAATATGGCCATGGTGATTTAAAAGTAATATTTAAAAAATTCAAAAAACAAAACTACTGCATGATCCAGCAATTCCACTTCTGGGTATTTATCCGAAGGAAATGAACACCCTATCCTAGAGAGATACCTGCACCCCAATGTAGGTAAGAACATAATTTGCAATAGCCAATGTACAAAAACAACCTCCGTGTCCCTCAATGGATAAATAATGTCATATATCCCTATTATGGAATATTATTCAGCCCTCTGAAAAGGAAGGACATTATGCCCCTTGCAACAATATGGGTGAACCCAGGGGATATTATGGGTTAAGTGGAATAAGTCTGTCACAGAAGGAAAATACCGCATGGTCCCATGGATAGGAAGCAATTACAAGAGACAAACTTGCAGAAACAAAGAGCAGATGGTGGTTGCCAGGAACTAGGCGGGGGCAGCGGTGGGGGTGGGGCTGGAGCTGCTGTTCAATGGCAGTCACGCAAGATGCCCAAGTCCTAAAGATCAGGTCAGCCGACAAAGGCTTTTGCTTTACAGGTTAATGATGCTGGCACTGGCAGCGGATGGCCGTGGAGCCCTGAAGCAGGTATCCTGGGTTACACTCAAGCGAACGATGGATCCTGCGAAAACTCTGAACCAATTCTCCTCCCGTATCTGGGCTCAGGGACAGAGCTGCACTGGGTGTCACTGGTCCTCGGAACAGCTAGAGGCAAGACACACAACACAACCATCTGTGTCTGCATCGCGAAGCCATGATATTTCCTTGAGAACAGATTTCAGATGCATCTAGAGGGAGTTTAAGCTGAGGTGGAAATTAATAACGTCTTGCATAGTGTCTATGGGGAAAGGTTCAGGGAGCACTTACACATCTACATGCCTCCTCAAATCAACTCCGAGGACCACCCTGGAGTCTCACCCATGAGGAAAACACAGCACATGGAGAACTGGCGCTTTATGAGGACAGAGTGGTGCTTAGGCATTGAAACGTAACTAGGCACCCAGATCCCTGTGCTTGTGATAATGAGGTGACTAAGAGTTTATGTGTATCTGCCAGGACCTCACACCCTAGTGAAAAGAGCTGCTATACACAGGATTATTTATAATATGGCCATGGTGATTTAAAAGTAATATTTAAAAAATTCAAAAAACAAAACTACTGCATGATCCAGCAATTCCACTTCTGGGTATTTATCCGAAGGAAATGAACACCCTATCCTAGAGAGATACCTGCACCCCAATGTAGGTAAGAACATAATTTGCAATAGCCAATGTACAAAAACAACCTCCGTGTCCCTCAATGGATAAATAATGTCATATATCCCTATTATGGAATATTATTCAGCCCTCTGAAAAGGAAGGACATTATGCCCCTTGCAACAATATGGGTGAACCCAGGGATATTATGGGTTAAGTGGAATAAGTCTGTCACAGAAGGAAAATACCGCATGGTCCCATGGATAGGAAGCAATTACAAGAGACAAACTTGCAGAAACAAAGAGCAGATGGTGGTTGCCAGGAACTAGGCGGGGGCAGCGGTGGGGGTGGGGCTGGAGCTGCTGTTCAATGGCAGTCACGCAAGATGCCCAAGTCCTAAAGATCAGGTCAGCCGACAAAGCTGTGCTTACAGTTAATGATGCTGTATTGCATGTGTGCTAAGTTCTGTCTGACTCTGTGACCCTATGAACTGTGTAGCCCACCAGGCTCCCTGGTCCTGGCATTCTCCAGGCAAGAATGCTGGAGTGAGTTGCCATGCCCTCCTCCAGGGCATCTTTTCAACTCAAGGAATCTAACCCACATCTCCTGCCTCTCCTGCATTGGCAGGCAGGTGCTTTACCTCTAGGGTCACCTGAAAGCCCCACGGTGGTTAAATTACGCACTGCTAATTTTACACAATGTAAACTGCTCAATTTAACCCATAATTTAAAGGATTTAACATGAGAAGGTAAAGTCCGTGTTATCATAACAAAACTTAAAAAAAAAACCTCAAAACAACACACTGACCATAGGAAAACACACAATCACAGGACTCATCCTCTCTGGAGACTTGGGAGGGAGAAGAGGGGCATGGGAGCGGCTGAGCAGCAGAGCTGATCAACTCCATCCCAGGGGTCTTCCCACTGGATCAGCAACTCTCCAAGGTGGGAGGTGGGAAGTGGGAAGTCATTTGGGGCTGGAGGGGTCACTAAAATTCTCCAGTATGTCTAATATTATAACTGTATGTTTGGAAACAAAAAGAACAGGTTACACAGGAAAGAGTAAAGTTTAAAAGTCCAGTCCAGCTGGTAGGGACCTCATTTACCTGAAGGAATGAGAAACCCTCCCATCACCACAGTGACCCCCTGACAGAACCACCTTCAGTCCTGCCACAAGTCACCAGCACGAGCCTGCCTCATATACCAACCCCCCAACTCTCTCGTCTCCAGGTTCTCCACAGCACGTGGGTCTCACGTGGGGCACAGTACGGCAGGAGAGCCTCATTCCAGTGAGGTGGGTTGTACGTCAGAATTCACCGATATGCAGTGAATGATCATTGTAAGAGATTTTTCTGTTTACAAAAGAGACATGAGATAAAGTTTGAAAAACACTTCAGTGGTGAAAGTGTCAGTCACCCCACACTGACTCTCTGAGAAATAGATCCACCAGGTACAGAGGAGACTGAGCATGTTTGGTGTTCAATGGCACCCTGTCGACGGTCAGCCGACAAAGCTGTGCTTAATTGATGCTGTATTGCATGTGTGCTAAGTTCTGTCTGACTCTGTGACCCTATGAACTGTGTAGCCCACCAGGCTCCCTGGTCCTGGCATTCTCCAGGCAAGAATGCTGGAGTGAGTTGCCATGCCCTCCTCCAGGGCATCTTTTCAACTCAAGGAATCTAACCCACATCTCCTGCCTCTCCTGCATTGGCAGGCAGGTGCTTTACCTCTAGGGTCACCTGAAAGCCCCACGGTGGTTAAATTACGCACTGCTAATTTTACACAATGTAAACTGCTCAATTTAACCCATAATTTAAAGGATTTAACATGAGAAGGTAAAGTCCGTGTTATCATAACAAAACTTAAAAAAAAAACCTCAAAACAACACACTGACCATAGGAAAACACACAATCACAGGACTCATCCTCTCTGGAGACTTGGGAGGGAGAAGAGGGGCATGGGAGCGGCTGAGCAGCAGAGCTGATCAACTCCATCCCAGGGGTCTTCCCACTGGATCAGCAACTCTCCAAGGTGGGAGGTGGGAAGTGGGAAGTCATTTGGGGCTGGAGGGGTCACTAAAATTCTCCAGTATGTCTAATATTATAACTGTATGTTTGGAAACAAAAAGAACAGGTTACACAGGAAAGAGTAAAGTTTATCAGTCCAGTCCAGCTGGTAGGGACCTCATTTACCTGAAGGAATGAGAAACCCTCCCATCACCACAGTGATCCCCTGACAGAACCACCTTCAGTCCTGCCACAAGTCACCAGCACGAGCCTGCCTCATATACCACCCCCCCAACTCTCTCGTCTCCAGGTTCTCCACAGCACGTGGGTCTCACGTGGGGCACAGTACGGCAGGAGAGCCTCATTCCAGTGAGGTGGGTTGTACGTCAGAATTCACCGATATGCAGTGAATGATCATTGTAAGAGATTTTTCTGTTTACAAAAGAGACATGAGATAAAGTTTGAAAAACACTTCAGTGGTGAAAGTGTCAGTCACCCCACACTGACTCTCTGAGAAATAGATCCACCAGGTACAGAGGAGACTGAGCATGTTTGGTGTGGATCCACCAGGTGCATACTTGGGAGCTGGCATATTGGCTCCTGTCCCTGCATTGAAAGTCTGTGTGTTTATCATCTCTGAGATCTAATTCCTCCCATCTTCGCATGCCTTCATGAGAAAGTGCAGCCCTCTAAGAGGAACCATTTTACTTAAAAATACTCCTTCTGTCTTTATAGTCCTTCCCCTAATACACTGGCATCTTGTGCTGAATTGAACCTGAGCAATAACTGAGCCCATCTGGGTAAATTGCTGGAAGCAATTCTATGAGAACAGAAGTCAGAAGACTATTTGATTAAACTACACTTCAGTTTAGTGCTGAAATATTCTTGAGCAGAAGTCAAAAGTTAATAAAATGTGTACTGTCTAACAACTATAGTTGAGAACATTAATGATACTATAGAATACTTTTTGGTAGTTAAAAATAACACAATATAATATATAAACATACTGCTTAAAGCTTGTATTTGTCATGTTTTTATATCTGAGCATTTTGTTACAGTTGAATGGTAGCATGAGAGGGAAAAATAAACAATAAATAAAATGATGTTCCACAGTCAATTCCTGAGAATTTTTCTTTTACAAATATGGAGAAATCACTAATCTTAATTGCTTTATTTGTCCTGAATTACTCGCGAAGCAGCCACTGTTCATGGCTAAGTTTCCACACTTATCAAAGGATTTCCAGCAGCGTTTTTCTAGGGTCTCACAAATGAAGAGAAACACACCATTAAGGGTCATCTGTACATGCATCACTATGAAACATTTCTTCTTGAACTTCAGAGTTGTCTGTGTTTGAGGGAAATAAAAAATAACAATAAATGAATAATATCTGCACCTGAATGAAATGATGGAGAACTTCTTTTAGAGGGAAACATTTGCAGAGTGAAGAGACCAGTTTTAAGAATCTCTGGGGTTTCCCTGGTGGTCCAGTGGCTAAGGACACTGCTTTGCACTGCAAGGGGCGCCGGTTCAATCCCTGGCCTTGGGAGATCCCACATGTTGCAGAGCGGCTGGACCAATGTGTCCAATTACCAAGCCAGAGCTCTGGAGCGCATGCGCCCAGAATCGGTGCTCTGCAACAACAGAGGCCACTGCGATGGGAGGCCCACACGGGTCAAAGAACAAAGATGGATGAAAATAGACAAATGAAAGACAAATAGAAGTGGCCCGCCTGCCCCCTCCCTCCTGACCCCACCCCCTCAAAAAAAATTTTTTTTTTCTAAAAATGAAAAAAAAAAAGAATCTCTGCAAGTGGGACAGAAGAAGCCTAGGACCTTGAGGCGTCAAAAGTGAGGGTGGAGTATGGGGCAAAATTCCAGCCATGCTGATCAGCTGTTCCAGTCCATCCTCCAAGAGTGCCCTCACCTGGAAATTTTGGGCTGCCTCAGAGAGCAATTCTGTGCCAGTAAAAATTATTCCCGTAGTCATATACAATGACAGAGTTGGACCATAAAGAAGGCTGAGCACTGAAGAAGTGATGCTTTCTAACTGTGGTGTTAGCAAAGACTCTCGATAGTTCCTTTGACTGCAAGGAGGTCAAATCAGTCCATTCAAAAGGGAATCAACTCTAAATATTCATTGGAAGGAGTGATGCCGAAGCTGAAGCTCCAATACTTTGGCCATCTGATGTGAACAGCTGACTCATTGGAAAAGACCCTGATGATTGGAAAAACTGAAGGCAGATGGAGAAGGGGATGACAGAGGATGAGATGGTTGGATGGCATCACTGAGTCAATGGATGTGAGTTTGAGCAAAATCTGGGAGATAGTGAAGGACAGGGAAGCCTGGCATGCTGCCATCCATGGAGTTGAAAAGAGTCAGATAAGACTTGGAGACTGAACAACAATAACAACAACAACAAGCGATTATTCTCTATATTTCAGTAAATGCTGTGAAGCAAAATGAGACCAGCCCAGGGTCAACTGGACAGGGGAAGAGGTCACCCTGGAACAGGGGGTGGTGAACACGTGACTGGCTTCTGGGGCCATGCACAGTGCTGTGCAGAGACTGGGTGCTATTCTCTGGGACATTCATGACCTGAAAATGGCAAAACTGTGACTACCAGAAAAATAGCAACATGATGTGGAAATGCTGTTTCTAAGTTTGGGTAGGAAGAATTCACGCTAAAGTTTTCTTTGCTTGACATCCTTCCTAGGCATGCAAATACATGTTTTAGTCAATTTTCCCCAGGCCTCATCTTTTCTAAGATGGCATAAATTATAAGGTTTAGCTGGTTTTTCAGTTCTAAGAAATTCACATTTCGTATCAAGAGCTTATAAAATGCATACCTCTTACAAAGAAAATTGAGCATAAAGTTCTGTGCATAATTCAGTGATGTATGTTTGAATTCACAGACCAGTACTGGCTTGTCAGATCAGATTTTTCAACTTTGAGAATAGATTGACTTTGAGAAATAGAATATATCTGTCTGCCACTCAGTGAAACAGGAAAGACTGCTGCACTTGGACAAGTTATTCTTATCTGCCTTCAGGTTTATTTTATTATTGTCAATTTTTTGGGGGGGCACCATCTATCCTAAAAAAGGTGTTTCATGTCTGTAGGTCAGCTCATTTGCAGTGGTACAAGATTCCACCCCCATCTTGCCTTCCTCACTTCCTGATTGTGGCCTCCAACATGCATGGGGAACAGGCAAGCAAATAAAACCCAGCATTAGTCAAAACCTCTTTTTCCAGTAGTCATGTACCGATGTGAGAGTTGAACCATATAAAGCCTGAGCACTGAAGAACTGATGTCTCTGAACTGTGGTGTTGGAGAAGACTCTTACAGAGTACCTTGGACTGCAAGGAGATCAAACCAATCAATCCTAAAGGAAATCAACCCTGAATATTCATTGGAAGGACTGATGCTGAAGCTGAAGCTCCAATACTTTGGTCATCTGATGTAAAGAACTGACTCACTGGAAAGGATCCCTATGCTGGGAAAGACTGAAAGCAAAAGGAGAAGAGGGCAGCAGAGGACGAGATGGTTGGATGGCATCACTGACTCAATGGACATGACTTTGAACAAACTCTGAGAGTTAGTTAAGGACAGGGAAGCCTGGCATGATGCAGCCCATGAGGTTGAGAAGAGGTGGACATGACGGAGTGACTGCACAATAACAACAAAGACATGAAAGTTACAATACTTTGTAAAAAATAAAAAAGAAGCCTCAATGCTTCAGTTTCTTCACAAGATCAGAAGGACAGCAGCGCCCTGACCAGCAGTATCTCCATGTTATTCCCCAGGCCCGCATGGAGGGGAGGGGAGCATGCCTGGGTCATGCACAGGTCTTCTGAACCTGACACTTGCACCCATTCTTCCTGGGAGCCTGAAGAGCTCTTTACAACCGAGCTGTCTGTGAACAGGGCTAGACAGCACACAGCCATGGAAGTCAGGGAGTCCCCGAGCAATTTTAAGCTTTAATAACTTTTGGAGGAATGAAGCTGTAAGTGCTATATGAAGGCGCTATTCAGAAAGTTTTTACATAATAGAGTCCAGATAATTTCTAGGCTTCCACTTTACTACCTTTCAGCAGGTAATGTTCAATTTCACTTTTGAGATGGACTGAAAACTTTCCCAGGTGCTCTGAGTGATTTATAAATTGCATTTGAGAGCCTAGTTCTTTAGCTCCAAAGGACTGGGCTTTGATAAAAAGACATCAACTTTTGCATAAACTCACTATAGAAACAAAGCAAGAAAAGGAAATATACTGGAACCTTAGAAGAAATACTGACTATGTGATAGTCATTATATTTTCTTAAGCACAGGAAAATATATTGCTTCTATAAAGGATTTGCTTTTCTACTTTTCTGAATTTCATACATTTTAATGATTCCTGGGTCAAGATGATCCCCTGGAGAAGGAAATGGCAACCTACTCCAGTATTCCTGCCTGAAAAAATCCCACAGACAGAGGAGCCTGGTGGGCTGCAGTACAAAGGATCAGCAAGCGTGGAATACAGCTGTGTGACTGAACACACATGTAGTTGTAAATTAATGATAACATGTTGCTTTAAAACAAGAAATACAATTTCAGGGTATGGAGGTGGGAGTGGGGTTCAGGTGGGAGGGCTCAAAGGTACATCTAGGACTGATTTGGGTTTATGCATAGCTGTAAACAACAAAACTCTGCAAAAGTCAACTAAATTAATAATAAAAAAGAAATAAATAATAAAAAAAGAAATACAATTTTAAAAACCATGACTTCTGAAGATAACATTTGCGAATAGGACAGATGCAGGATTATGTGCTTCAGGTATTTTTTCAGATACTCTGATCAATTTTCTAATATTCATAAAAAATTAAAGGAAGTTTTTGATCAAAGCAAACAATGCCAGGAACTTTTCCAGGACACACATAAATGTATTTAAATCAAGTAGTCCAGCTTCCTTAGATGTCATAACAACTTACTTTGGTTAGTGAATCTGCTTCTGCAAAGTAATATAGAATTTATTTAAAAACCCCCTGGAAGTCAGGAGTCCCGAGCAATTTTAAGCTTTAATAACTTTTGGAGGAATGAAGCTGTAAGTGCTATATGAAGGCGCTATTCAGAAAGTTTTTACATAATAGAGTCCAGATAATTTCTAGGCTTCCACTTTACTACCTTTCAGCAGGTAATGTTCAATTTCACTTTTGAGATGGACTGAAAACTTTCCCAGGTGCTCTGAGTGATTTATAAATTGCATTTGAGAGCCTAGTTCTTTAGCTCCAAAGGACTGGGCTTTGAAAAAAAGACATCAACTTTTGCATAAACTCACTATAGAAACAAAGCAAGAAAAGGAAATATACTGGAACCTTAGAAGAAATACTGACTATGTGATAGTCATTATATTTTCTTAAGCACAGGAAAATATATTGCTTCTATAAAGGATTTGCTTTTCTACTTTTCTGAATTTCATACATTTTAATGATTCCTGGGTCAAGATGATCCCCTGGAGAAGGAAATGGCAACCTACTCCAGTATTCCTGCCTGAAAAAATCCCACAGACAGAGGAGCCTGGTGGGCTGCAGTACAAAGGATCAGCAAGCGTGGAATACAGCTGTGTGACTGAACACACATGTAGTTGTAAATTAATGATAACATGTTGCTTTAAAACAAGAAATACAATTTCAGGGTATGGAGGTGGGAGTGGGGTTCAGGTGGGAGGGCTCAAAGGTACATCTAGGACTGATTTGGGTTTATGCATAGCTGTAAACAACAAAACTCTGCAAAAGTCAACTAAATTAATAATAAAAAAGAAATAAATAATAAAAAAAGAAATACAATTTTAAAAACCATGACTTCTGAAGATAACATTTGCGAATAGGACAGATGCAGGATTATGTGCTTCAGGTATTTTTTCAGATACTCTGATCAATTTTCTAATATTCATAAAAAATTAAAGGAAGTTTTTGATCAAAGCAAACAATGCCAGGAACTTTTCCAGGACACACATAAATGTATTTAAATCAAGTAGTCCAGCTTCCTTAGATGTCATAACAACTTACTTTGGTTAGTGAATCTGCTTCTGCAAAGTAATATAGAATTTATTTAAAGAAAATTAGGAGTGCATGAGAGGTGAGTTGCCTAAATTGGACCTTCTCCTGTAAGCTCATTTTTTAAAATACTGGTTTAGTTATTTCTATTTTAACAAAAATTTAATTTGAATAATGCAGGTAATTTTAATGTAACAGCATCATCACACAAGCAAGTGCTCCCGTCAAATATGCTCACTGTTTCTGTATTTTTAAATCATGTTATTGCTGGACACTGAAAGGTTCTTATCGTGAAATATTCTGAGGTCATACATTTCTCAGCATGATTATCATAAATGATTTCTGAATGACATAACAGATTGTTATTCTCTACAACTTTATGAAAACCATTGTGTTGTTGAGCATGCTTTCGGGAGAAGTCCTTATTAAAGGAGCGAAACTGTTGCTAGGAAGTAGTTCTCCTCCACTTCTGAAGAAAACCTTCAACAGTGGTCTGTGATCACTCCAGCCTCCAGCACCATGAGACCTAGAAAGCTAAGTACTCCTTTCACTTCTGAAAGGGCAGTTAGCTTATCTCTGAAGATGACAAGCTCTCCAATCTCAGCTGTACAGTTATCACAGTTTAGATCCTGAGACTCGTATTGTGGCCTCTGAAAGTGGATGGACAGTCCATGGAGTGTTCTTTCAAATTCACGTAATGGATATGTAAACCAAAGGTGAACTAGAAACAGGAAAGAAACCTTCCTGGTTCTGAAACTTTAAGCAATTTCAAGCAGTATTAATAAGCTCCAAGTTCAAAAATAAAGATGTGAATGCGGCTAAATAGGAACACAGGTGTTTACAGTGATAGATACATGGATTGTATTTTGGGTTTAGTTTGGTGTTATTACATTTCTTTTCTTTTTTTTTTAATATAGGCTTTTTTCTTTCTTTCTTTTTTTTTTTTTGCCTCTAAGCCAGTGCTTATTTTTCATCTATCTGTATTATTCTTTGGCCTGTGTGGGCCTCCCATCATAGTGGCCTCTCTCGTTGCAGAGCACCGGCTCTGGGTGCATGTGCTCCAGAGTGCTGGCCCATAACTGGACACACCAGTCCAGCCACTTCGCTGCATGTGGGATTGGCAATGTCCCAGCTTAGGTAATATAGAATTTATTTAAAGAAAATTAGGAGTGCATGAGAGGTGAGTTGCCTAAATTGGACCTTCTCCTGTAAGCTCATTTTTTAAAATACTGGTTTAGTTATTTCTATTTTAACAAAAATTTAATTTGAATAATGCAGGTAATTTTAATGTAACAGCATCATCACACAAGCAAGTGCTCCCGTCAAATATGCTCACTGTTTCTGTATTTTTAAATCATGTTATTGCTGGACACTGAAAGGTTCTTATCGTGAAATATTCTGAGGTCATACATTTCTCAGCATGATTATCATAAATGATTTCTGAATGACATAACAGATTGTTATTCTCTACAACTTTATGAAAACCATTGTGTTGTTGAGCATGCTTTCGGGAGAAGTCCTTATTAAAGGAGCGAAACTGTTGCTAGGAAGTAGTTCTCCTCCACTTCTGAAGAAAACCTTCAACAGTGGTCTGTGATCACTCCAGCCTCCAGCACCATGAGACCTAGAAAGCTAAGTACTCCTCTCACTTCTGAAAGGGCAGTTAGCTTATCTCTGAAGATGACAAGCTCTCCAATCTCAGCTGTACAGTTATCACAGTTTAGATCCTGAGACTCGTATTGTGGCCTCTGAAAGTGGATGGACAGTCCATGGAGTGTTCTTTCAAATTCACGTAATGGATATGTAAACCAAAGGTGAACTAGAAACAGGAAAGAAACCTTCCTGGTTCTGAAACTTTAAGCAATTTCAAGCAGTATTAATAAGCTCCAAGTTCAAAAATAAAGATGTGAATGTGGCTAAATAGGAACACAGGTGTTTACAGTGATAGATACATGGATTGTATTTTGGGTTTAGTTTGGTGTTATTACATTTCTTTTCTTTTTTTTTTAATATAGGCTTTTTTCTTTCTTTTTTTTTTTTTTTTGCCTCTAAGCCAGTGCTTATTTTTCATCTATCTGTATTATTCTTTGGCCTGTGTGGGCCTCCCATCATAGTGGCCTCTCTCGTTGCAGAGCACCGGCTCTGGGTGCATGTGCTCCAGAGTGCTGGCCCATAACTGGACACACCAGTCCAGCCACTTCGCTGCATGTGGGATCTTCCCCAGCCAGGGATCAAACTGGTGCCCCTTGCACTGCAAGGCAGACTCTTTACCCACTGGACCATCTGGGAAGCCCTGGTGTTACTACTTCTTTTCTTCAATTAGTTTTTACAGGAAGATTTGGAATTACACAATGTGTTTTCAGTGTATTTCATTAAGGCAGTTACTAAAATCTATTATGAAATATTTAGGCAACATATTATAATACTGACACTGATAGATCTGAAATCATTTTGCAAATCATAAAGAGTGTGATACTAAGGTAATCTGATCTATATTTGTTTCCTGAGCCTGCCAGATAAACAAACAATTGAATCTTTCTCTTAGAAATATATTTAATTGTCAAAAAGAGAAAAAAATCTTTGCTATTTTTATTAAATGATTTTACCCAAAAGATGCAGATACCCTCAAACTCTCATTTATTAGATAAAGTGCAACACATATGGTTTTAGTGCTGAAAACAGCGGTGCTGCGCTGTGGGGCGGAGGGCTGGGACGGCGGAGGCTTACCTTGATAGACAAAGTGGAAACCCCGCGCAGGCGCCCCGCTCTTGGCGCTGAATCGGAGCAGAATCTGGTTGGATGTGGCCAAAGGCAGCGTCTCACCTGGAGGGAAAGATCACGAGATAATATACGAAATTAAAAAAAAAAAAAACAAAAAAAAAAACCTGGATGTTTATTACACCTTTTTTTCCGATACTTCTATTTTCTACTGAGATGAATATTATATTTTCTGCAATCTTAGTAAACAAAATGATAAAGGCAGATGGTTTTATATGTGGGATAAAAATGCATTTGAAGATTTACAAGGAAAATAAAATTTTACTAAACAAGCAAGCAAATTCAAAGATTAAAATTTTCCTTTACGGAAAAAATTCCCTGGCTATATGGCTAGAATGAAAGATGAAGTTCACAGAAGGTTTACCTGAGTGAGACCCAGAGAGCGAGCTAAGCAGTCTGGCCTGAGGGTGCGTCCCATCAAACAGCTCTGGCCAGGTCAAACTGCCCAAACACCACTGAAAATGAAGGGGTGGGTCGGCTTTTTCTTTCTTTTTTTTTTTTTTTTTGCCTCTAAGCCAGTGCTTATTTTTCATCTATCTGTATTATTCTTTGGCCTGTGTGGGCCTCCCATCATAGTGGCCTCTCTCGTTGCAGAGCACCGGCTCTGGGTGCATGTGCTCCAGAGTGCTGGCCCATAACTGGACACACCAGTCCAGCCACTTCGCTGCATGTGGGATCTTCCCCAGCCAGGGATCAAACTGGTGCCCCTTGCACTGCAAGGCAGACTCTTTACCCACTGGACCATCAGGGAAGCCCTGGTGTTACTACTTCTTTTCTTCAATTAGTTTTTACAGCAAGATTTGGAATTACACAATGTGTTTTCAGTGTATTTCATTAAGGCAGTTACTAAAATCTATTATGAAATATTTAGGCAACATATTATAATACTGACACTGATAGATCGGAAATCATTTTGCAAATTATAAAGAGTGTGATACTAAGGTAATCTGATCTATATTTGTTTCCTGAGCCTGCCAGATAAACAAACAATTGAATTTTTCTCTTAGAAATATATTTAATTGTCAAAAAGAGAAAAAAATCTTTGCTATTTTTATTAAATGATTTTACCCAAAAGATGCAGATACCCTCAAACTCTCATTTATTAGATAAAGTGCAACACATGGTTTTAGTGCTGAAAACAGCGGTGCTGCGCTGTGGGGCGGAGGGTTGGGACGGCGGAGGCTTACCTTGATAGACAAAGTGGAAACCCCGCGCAGGCGCCCCGCTCTTGGCGCTGAATCGGAGCAGAATCTGGTTGGATGTGGCCAAAGGCAGCGTCTCACCTGGAGGGAAAGATCACAAGATAATATACGAAATTAAAAAAAAAAAAAAAAACCTGGATGTTTATTACACCTTTTTTTCCGATACTTCTATTTTCTACTGAGATGAATATTATATTTTCTGCAATCTTAGTAAACAAAATGATAAAGGCAGATGGTTTTATATGTGGGATAAAAATGCATTTGAAGATTTACAAGGAAAATAAGATTTTACTAAACAAGCAAGCAAATTCAAAGATTAAAATTTTCCTTTACGGAAAAAATTCCCCTGGCTATATGGCTAGAATGAAAGATGAAGTTCACAGAAGGTTTACCTGAGTGAGACCCAGAGAGCGAGCTAAGCAGTCTGGCCTGAGGGTGCGTCCCATCAAACAGCTCTGCCAGGTCATTCAGCGCCGTCTGGAAATAGGCGAACTGCCCAAACACCACTGAAAATGAAGGGGGTGGGTCGGCACAAAAGGCTTTTTTAAAAATAAAGAAATGAATATGGTGATGGTACTATGTGTTTGTTCATCCCTTCAAAATATCATGAGCCTATGAATCCTGTAAAATTAACCTATCTTCTCTGGTTTCCAGAAGTTTTCTGTTATTTAAACAATTTTGTTTCTTGATATTTTGCTACTTAATAAAAGGAGTAAAATGACTGTTTCATGTATAGTTTAAACATTAACTGAAGACTTTTTTCCTATAATACCATGTCAGGATGATGGAAGAAAAGCCATGAGAATGTCCTATTTATTTAACAGGAATAAATGACCATTTTATTAAGCGAACAGGAAAAAAGATGCATGTAGGTGAGGAATCTAAACTTCTTTCCCTGCGATTATGACAGTGCCAAATTCTATGAACTCACTGCAATTTATGCACAATTTGGCAACATACAGGAATTTCTGAGAGTTGTTTTACTCTATAACTTATACATCTTACAGGTTATGTAAATTTCAGGAATACACTTCTTCCACATAAAGCATAGCCAGGATTTCACAACTTCAAATATAATCCTTTTTTTTTTTTTTTTTTTGTATTAAAATGGCTAACACACAGGGCCTTTATAACATTTAGAAAAACTTGCTATTTAGTATCTGTTTACAAACAATGAGGAGAAGGAAATGCACCCACTCCAGTGTTCCCACCTAGGAAATTTCACTGATAGAGGAGCCTAGCTGGCTACACTCCATGGAGTTGCAGAGCTGGAAACGACTGAGCAATTACGACACTCACATAGACAAGCAATGAGCAGCTAGCGCTATGTGTCAAGTTTGAGCTAAAGGGGTTTGAATTTACTCTGAACAAGAAATGGAGGTGTGTATATCAATTGTAGGTGAAAGACATGATCCAAGAGTTGGAAAACTGGAGGAAAATTGACTATCAACCCTTGTGTATGTGTACATTATATATGTAGCATATAGTCTATTACATGCACGTATAATATGCAGTGCATGTATACATGCATGTGTGATATATTAATGGGTATATGAGAATATATGCATATATACATATGTGTACATACAGTATTTTAGTATTTTATAATTTCCTAGAGAAACACAACTAAAGGAAGCATGTGAGCAAGTGGATTTTCTCAATGGCTGAAGTCCTCTACAGACAGGATTAGGAAGAGGAAAGAAACTATTAGGATTTCCATGAGGATCCTATTTATCCGGGCCATTCCTTCTTATCCCCTTCCTGCTAATAATTAAATCTTCATCCTGATGGAGGCAGAACGTAAATCTTTTACACAGTAGAAAAGTGAACCTCACACACATAATTGCTACCTTTCTTCCCGTCTTGTTTAGGAAGCATCAACTTCACGCTGGCAACCAAGACTAAGGGGGCGATCAAGATGGAAACTTTGTCCCCGGAGAATCACTTGCTAAGGTGTGTGGTGGTGCCCTCAGCAGAGACAGACCCAGAGTGTGGGCACTGGGAAGGAAGAGGGGCCTGAGTGGGGATGGGAGTGGGGAGCTCAGAGCCTTCCTTAAGAGCTGCTTGGCCTGAGTTCAGAACCCTGACTGTTCTCAATCCAGTTGTCCAAACCGGTAGACATCTGCCGAGAGCCACGGCTGGTCATGAGAGCTGTTCCTGCAGCTGGAAGAGAGGGATGAGAAAGTGCAGAGGAAGGTAGGTCAGGGGGTGCAGAATGAGAGTGGGGGCTTCCAACTGCAGGTACAGCCATGTTTCTGGGGAGACAACATATGAGCTATAGCCCTTAAAGAATGAGAACAGAAACCCTTCTTGTGTAAGAATGAATGACAAGGGTTATTTCAGCAAGTGAACATAGAGAGCAAGATGTGGGAGGTGACCATGTGGCGAACGGCCTGGTGTGCTCACACTCAGTGGACAGTGGGGGTATGGGACGGAGTGGGGGCGCAAGGCCATGGCAGCCTGAGATTTCAGGGCCCCAAAGGCCAGCAAACACATGGATTTTGCTCTGGGGGCAAAAGGAGTGAGTGAATATGCTTATCCATGATCTGACTCTTGTTTTAGAAGGGACGCTGTTGATGTTCTCAGATACAATAGGGAGAAAGTGGGGGTGTCTGATACCCTGTCTTCTGTGTCATTTCCCACTTCCGGTGTAGGAAACCCCTTCCCACCTGGGGATAGTCACTCCATCCATCCCATAATTCTCATTGAGCATCTCAGGGACCCAACGAGTATTTTATTCATCTTAACTCTTATCACAATTGTTAAGTTCATTGTTAATCAATTTACTTCTCAGAAGAGAGTAAGGAAGAGGGGAAAAGTTATAGGTAAGATGACACAGATTTTCATTAGGGACACTTTATAACTACTTTATAAATTAAAGTTTTCTGCCCAGATAGAATATGACAAATTTATGTCATTAAACCTTTCAGACTGGGAAATGATTATCAATATTGAGGGTATCGGTGTAACTTTTTTTCTGCTGAAAAATTATAATCGTATTATAATAACAATAGACTTTTATAGTAAACTTAAATCACAAACTATGGCTACATTCTATTGTGATGAAAGTAGTTTGCAGGTATCCATAAATAAAAATAAAAGAAATACTCATGGGAACATAATTGGAGGAATGCTGTTAAGAATTTAGGTGAAAAAAATGTATGAAGTAAGGCTGAACAAGGGATTTTAGAGGCACTGGTTCAGCATAAAGAGTGGAAATCTAGGAAGTACTCTGTTCTACTGTCCACTTTTTATAACAAAATAAATATTCTGAAGCCAGTCTTTCAGCTTTTTAAAAGAGACTAATATTTTCCATTTGCTCATAAAGTGGACCTTCTGGGAACCGGGTCCCTCTGCCCTGGTTTCTGCGGTCATACCCATCACCCTCTAAGTACCAGGGACCTGGTCTTCTTAACACAGTGAGATGACACGTGAAAGACTTGCCTGAAAACTCAATCACCCTTGAGAACTGCTTGAAAGCAGAAACTTCAGATACTAAGCAAGTTGCCTTGAACCAGTCATGAAGGCCCATGATCTAAACTACCAGGGCTGAAGTAGGTGCCTGGGGCCCGGCAAAAGGAGTGAGTGAATTAAAAAAGGGGGGCTCTGGGGGCAAAAGGAGTGAGTGAATATGCTTATCCATGATCTGACTCTTGTTTTAGAAGGGACGCTGTTGATGTTCTCAGATACAATAGGGAGAAAGTGGGGGTGTCTGATACCCTGTCTTCTGTGTCATTTCCCACTTCCGGTGTAGGAAACCCCTTCCCACCTGGGGATAGTCACTCCATCCATCCCATAATTCTCATTGAGCATCTCAGGGACCCAACGAGTATTTTATTCATCTTAACTCTTATCACAATTGTTAAGTTCATTGTTAATCAATTTACTTCTCAGAAGAGAGTAAGGAAGAGGGGAAAAGTTATAGGTAAGATGACACAGATTTTCATTAGGGACACTTTATAACTACTTTATAAATTAAAGTTTTCTGCCCAGATAGAATATGACAAATTTATGTCATTAAACCTTTCAGACTGGGAAATGATTATCAATATTGAGGGTATCGGTGTAACTTTTTTTCTGCTGAAAAATTATAATCGTATTATAATAACAATAGACTTTTATAGTAAACTTAAATCACAAACTATGGCTACATTCTATTGTGATGAAAGTAGTTTGCAGGTATCCATAAATAAAAATAAAAGAAATACTCATGGGAACATAATTGGAGGAATGCTGTTAAGAATTTAGGTGAAAAAAAATGTATGAAGTAAGGCTGAACAAGGGATTTTAGAGGCACTGGTTCAGCATAAAGAGTGGAAATCTAGGAAGTACTCTGTTCTACTGTCCACTTTTTATAACAAAATAAATATTCTGAAGCCAGTCTTTCAGCTTTTTAAAAGAGACTAATATTTTCCATTTGCTCATAAAGTGGACCTTCTGGGAACCGGGTCCCTCTGCCCTGGTTTCTGCGGTCATACCCATCACCCTCTAAGTACCAGGGACCTGGTCTTCTTAACACAGTGAGATGACACGTGAAAGACTTGCCTGAAAACTCAATCACCCTTGAGAACTGCTTGAAAGCAGAAACTTCAGATACTAAGCAAGTTGCCTTGAACCAGTCATGAAGGCCCATGATCTAAACTACCAGGGGCTGAAGTAGGTGCCTGAGGGTGGTTTCCATTAGATTTTAAAAAGTCTGTGATTAATATAAAAGAAGTTCATAGAAATCATCTGTCCCCCATACGCAAGCAGCAATTAACTTTCTTGTCATATAATTGTGTTTTCAAAATGTTTGCCTTTGAACAAATGGAACCTTAGAATTTTTGTCAGTTTTATTTCTATGAGTGGGTGGCTGCTATTTTGAGCATAAAGGAAAAAAAAATCTTGACTATGTTGGGTTTAAATTTTACTGTTGGGAGAAAGGAACTACTCCATGAAATTATAAAAGCTACTATCTGGCTGACCCTGGAAAAGAATCCAGCACAAAGATAGCTTCCTGGTCAAAAGTGAGAGGGGAGACGTGGGGACCCAATGTTGAGGAAGCCACCAGGAGCCCGTTAGTGGAGGGGCAACTAGACAGGAAGCTGTCCCAGAAATCTGGCTCAGGTTGGAAGCACAGCTTCGCAAGGAAACCTGGGATATCAGGTTTGGAGGGGTCAGACAGGGCGCTGCCTGCTTCCACATCTCCAGTCACTCAAATATGTGTTCATGGACCCAGTGATTTCCAGCAGGCTGATCAGTGTTCCCCTGGCCCACATGTGAGGCTGTGACCTTCCTCTACACACAAAGCAATCAAATGAGGAAATGCTTCCTAACAAAAATAAGAACAAAGCTCAAATTATTCTGGATCAGAATCTGAGAAGGAAATGTAAGCACTTGTATCACACTGATAAAAGGCCTGCAATGGCTCTTGGGTGAGACAAGTTTGGAAAGCTTGTTACTTTGATACACCTCATCTAATTTAGTATTATTTCATTAAATCAAGAGCTGATACACTTATTTATAAAATGACAGCAATATTAACACAAAAAAAATGACAGTGAATTAAAAATAAGAAAATCTTACCAAACTCCTTTGGTACCGTTATCGAATAAAGGCAGATCTGACCAGCTGTATAGTTGTGAGGGTAATTGGGTGATAGAACAACCCCCTCTGATCCAGTGTACTGGCCTCCACAGGGGGCTGAAAGAGATCAATGGAGAATTACATGATGTGCGTAAACTGCCTGCCAGGTGGCAGGTGACCTAAAAATGAAAGCATCCTGCCGTGAACATGAAGATTCAAAAACTTCACAAAATACCACTGTTAAAAATGGATTTTACATCTCTATCAAAAGTGAAATAGGAAGAAAAGCAAAGATTGACCAGGTGAGAATAAAAGCAAATCAACTTAGGAGGAAGACCGAATATTATTTTTCATTAACATTCTTAGCCAATAGTGATGAAAACAGCTGTCATGATAGAACGGGTCCAAGAAAAACAAGTTCTCAGGTTACTTCAAAAGCCTCACCAGAATCTTCCCATGGATCTCAACCATCATATTAAGCAATACAAAGATTCTTTCCATTTTCTATTGTGTTTTTATTGCTATGGGACTAAAAGGAAAACTAATTTTTTTTTTTTTTTTTTAGTTTTTATTTTCTTTTCATCCCAGACTCAGCCCAAGAGTGACACGTGTAGTTAGAATGTGTCTGGGGTCTCTTCCTGTAATTCCATTGAAAGTTGAAGGAACCCAAAAGTAGAAAGTTAAGACAAGTATATTGTTACATGCACAACTCAGTGAGAGACAGAGACTGACTATGTGTTTATTTTCCCTTGGATTATCTTATTCACTCTCAACATTGCTCTTGCTGAGAAAATAGAGAAAAAATACTGTAGCCTGGATATTCAAAATATCATTATTAAGCATGTTAAAATAGCCATCTAATTAAATTCCAATTTCAAAATATCCAGTTTGGGGCTTAAATTACAAATCCTACAGTTTCTCCTGCTTTCACTTAAAAGAGGTCCATGTCTAGCTCATCTGTTTAGAATACTGTGTATCCACTGATGTGACACCAAGAGCTGATACACTTGTTTATAAAATGACAGCAATATTAACACAAAAAAAATGACAGTGAATTAAAAATAAGAAAATCTTACCAAACTCCTTTGGTACCGTTATCGAATAAAGGCAGATCTGACCAGCTGTATAGTTGTGAGGGTAATTGGGTGATAGAACAACCCCCTCTGATCCAGTGTACTGGCCTCCACAGGGGGCTGAAAGAGATCAATGGAGAATTACATGATGTGCGTAAACTGCCTGCCAGGTGGCAGGTGACCTAAAAATGAAAGCATCCTGCCGTGAACATGAAGATTCAAAAACTTCACAAAATACCACTGTTAAAAATGGATTTTACATCTCTATCAAAAGTGAAATAGGAAGAAAAGCAAAGATTGACCAGGTGAGAATAAAAGCAAATCAACTTAGGAGGAAGACCGAATATTATTTTTCATTAACATTCTTAGCCAATACTGATGAAAACAGCTGTCATGATAGAACGGGTCCAAGAAAAACAAGTTCTCAGGTTACTTCAAAAGCCTCACCAGAATCTTCCCATGGATCTCAACCATCATATTAAGCAATACAAAGATTCTTTCCATTTTCTATTGTGTTTTTATTGCTATGGGACTAAAAGGAAAACTAATTTTTTTTTTTTTTTTTTTTAGTTTTTATTTTCTTTTCATCCCAGACTCAGCCCAAGAGTGACACGTGTAGTTAGAATGTGTCTGGGGTCTCTTCCTGTAATTCCATTGAAAGTTGAAGGAACCCAAAAGTAGAAAGTTAAGACAAGTATATTGTTACATGCACAACTCAGTGAGAGACAGAGACTGACTATGTGTTTATTTTCCCTTGGATTATCTTATTCACTCTCAACATTGCTCTTGCTGAGAAAATAGAGAAAAAATACTGTAGCCTGGATATTCAAAATATCATTATTAAGCATGTTAAAATAGCCATCTAATTAAATTCCAATTTCAAAATATCCAGTTTGGGGCTTAAATTACAAATCCTACAGTTTCTCCTGCTTTCACTTAAAAAGAGGTCCATGTCTAGCTCATCTGTTTAGAATACTGTGTATCCACTGATGTGACACCAAGTGCCTCCTTTGTGGCCTGAACGCACACCCCTGTTGTCCTGGGCACACCTTATGCAATCTGAATTCATAATGATTTTTAGTATTTGCGAAAAGTGTGCATTTCTATAGCTTATTTCTTCTTGGTGTGACAGTTTTCAAGCATTATAAAGGATAGAAATCAGAGACAACGTGTAAGGATAGGAATCAGGGAGTACGTGTTTTAATCTCTTGATTAGCTTCCTGTTAAGTCCTAATAGATGGATGGGAAGTCCTCCAGGATGAATAAAGCTCCTCAGATATGCATGCTGGTGTCAGAGCACCTCACTGATGACAAGGCAGGAGATTTCCCTGGCTCAGCGCTACGGGGCTGGAAACAGAAGTCATATTCTGGAAGTCGAAGGAAGACAGCTTAGACACCTGACAGTTTTTATGTTTATAACCAACTGGTAGAGATTTTATCTAAGAGCAGACTTCATGCTAATGAGTTATCTCAGAATAATTTTATCAACCTAAAACACTTACCATGACTTTTATTCCTATTTAAGATTGAAAGAACAATCTTAAATAGGAAAAAATGCTTTTACTTTTAGATGGAAGAAATCTCTGTACGCTAAACTTCAAAGTTCAAGGTTTTCAGTGACATGCTAAAAGACTCCTTCTATCAGTTTAGATATATCACTTAATTTTTAAAATATCAACCATACAAATTCAACTATGATATTTTCAAAGTATGTGGACATACATAATTTTTCTTAAACATTCCAAGTTCAAATTTTTAAAAGCAAGTATAAACGAAGAATTGAAATTTATTTTTTAGACACAAAATTCAAGCCAACCCTTTTGCAAATATCTTTTTTCTATTAAAAAAGTTCAGCTATTTCAAGTTTTAAACAGTAAGCATAAATGAAAAGTGGAAAAAAAATCTTCACTGGACTAATTTTTGGATGGCCAAATGATCACAAAGAAATCAATCAGAAATCTTACATCTTCTGACATATTTGTTCAAGTGTAACTAAAATGATTTCTTCTGTTTACAAACAGGCTGAAAGAGCATTACTTTATGGATAATAAGAAATACTGAAAACTAAAAAACAATAAAATAAAAGAAAACAGATGTGGTGTTTTAGGTGCTCTCTACCTTGATCAGTTACGCTATGTTTATATATTCTTCCCCAGATTTGAAAATAAGCACCCAAGCTGCACGATACATCAACACAACCAAACACCAGGGAAATTGAGAAAAATAGAGAGAGAATTCTCGTTAAATTTATAATAATTATTCTGTTCGCGTTACTGTGTTAATCTGAGAAACAGGCATCATCTTTCACATGTTTGAAATTCTCTTCTATGAATGGAATGTGATAATAATAGGAAAATAAAAATACTCTTGCTCTTTGATAGTAAAGATTAAACAGATCATTTCCTAAATGAATAAAGACATGCAACAGTATTCACTGCAGATGGTAACCAGAAACAAACTCATCCATTTGGTTAATTGGAATATATGCAAACCAAAACCAACATAAACAGAAGCCATTCTGACCCATGAAAGGGACTCCAGGCTGTTTCCATTTCTGTTCTAATTCAGAAAGAAACCCCAATGAACAAAACCTGTAGGCAACAGAGAGAAAAATGCTATCACACCTTTAAAACAAACTAGTTCAAAATATATGCCTTACTATATGAACTAGCAAGATGTTTAAAATATAGCAACATTCACTCAGTTTCACTGATGATCTGAGTGATTCACAGACATTAATTCAGCATGAAATATGCTATTCTTCATGAGATATCCAAAATAAATTATGGGAGAGGGCATTTCTGTTTAATGATTTGGAATTTTTAGTTTTTAATTTAAATAAATATGGGAAAATCAATGTTTTCTGTTTCATATACATAGACATGATGTCTGGTTAATAGAAACTGTGCTTGATGGGTCTTCAGATATGGAAAAAAATCTCTAATTGAAAATTAGATTGTTCATCTATTGCCTAGATGTGATCTCTTTTATGTTGAGTCGATGGTTAGAAACTTTATTATCATTCCTCATAAGTTCAAAGCATGTTCGAATTTAATACAATGTTCCGTGCTAAGTCACTGCAGTCATGTCTGACTCTTTGTGATCCTACGGACCATAGCCTGCCAGGCTTCTCTGTCCATGGGATTCTCCTGGCAAGAAAACTGGAGCAGGTTGCCATGTTCTCCTCCAGGGATCTTAGGTCTTATGTGTGTCTCTTATGTTTCCTGCACTGGCAGGCAGGTTCATTACCACTAGGGCCACCTGGATAATAAGAAATACTGAAAACTAAAAACAATAAAATAAAAGAAAACAGATGTGGTGTTTTAGGTGCTCTCTACCTTGATCAGTTACGCTATGTTTATATATTCTTCCCAGATTTGAAAATAAGCACCCAAGCTGCACGATACATCAACACAACCAAACACCAGGGAAATTGAGAAAAATAGAGAGAGAATTCTCGTTAAATTTATAATAATTATTCTGTTCGCGTTACTGTGTTAATCTGAGAAACAGGCATCATCTTTCACATGTTTGAAATTCTCTTCTATGAATGGAATGTGATAATAATAGGAAAATAAAAATACTCTTGCTCTTTGATAGTAAAGATTAAACAGATCATTTCCTAAATGAATAAAGACATGCAACAGTATTCACTGCAGATGGTAACCAGAAACAAACTCATCCATTTGGTTAATTGGAATATATGCAAACCAAAACCAACATAAACAGAAGCCATTCTGACCCATGAAAGGGACTCCAGGCTGTTTCCATTTCTGTTCTAATTCAGAAAGAAACCCCAATGAACAAAACCTGTAGGCAACAGAGAGAAAAATGCTATCACACCTTTAAAACAAACTAGTTCAAAATATATGCCTTACTATATGAACTAGCAAGATGTTTAAAATATAGCAACATTCACTCAGTTTCACTGATGATCTGAGTGATTCACAGACATTAATTCAGCATGAAATATGCTATTCTTCATGAGATATCCAAAATAAATTATGGGAGAGGGCATTTCTGTTTAATGATTTGGAATTTTTAGTTTTTAATTTAAATAAATATGGGAAAATCAATGTTTTCTGTTTCATATACATAGACATGATGTCTGGTTAATAGAAACTGTGCTTGATGGGTCTTCAGATATGGAAAAAAATCTCTAATTGAAAATTAGATTGTTCATCTATTGCCTAGATGTGATCTCTTTTATGTTGAGTCGATGGTTAGAAACTTTATTATCATTCCTCATAAGTTCAAAGCATGTTCGAATTTAATACAATGTTCCGTGCTAAGTCACTGCAGTCATGTCTGACTCTTTGTGATCCTACGGACCATAGCCTGCCAGGCTTCTCTGTCCATGGGATTCTCCTGGCAAGAAAACTGGAGTGGGTAGCCATTTCCTCCTCCAGGGGATCTTAGGTCTTATGTGTGTCTCTTATGTTTCCTGCACTGGCAGGCAGGTTCATTACCACTAGGGCCACCTGGGAAGCCCATTTAATGCAATGCATGCTTTTAATAGTAACAAATGCCAAGTTATGTAAATGAGAGGAAAATATCCCCTCTTCAAGAAACCTGTGAGAACAGCAAATACACTAAGCTAAATTACACAACCAAGGAAGGTCAAGATCTTATCTTATGTTGCTCTTCGAGGTCTCCCCACCACTGATGATGGGATATTCTCCCACATGAGGGCCCCAGTTCCAGAGGAAAGTTATCTCTGAAGGAGGCTCTGGCTCCACACATCCATACGTACCATTGCAGGAGGGCAAGACGCGGTTCCAGGCGGGTTTTCCATCCACTCCGATCACACACGTGATGGAAGATGGATCAGCAATCTTGTAGCCAGAGTCACACTGGTAAGTGACAGTTGAGCCAAGTTTGAAGTCGGTTCCGATCCTTGTCCCATTCATTATGTTTCCAGGGTCGAAACAGGCTTCCCGTGGTTTCTCTATGGAAAAAATGAATGCAAACTCCATGAGGGCAGGAATTTTATTTCTTTAGAATCTAGAACAATGTCTAGCAAGTGAAAAAATGCTCAAAAAATCAACTGACTCATGACTAACTTGTTAATGTTCAAGTCAATAGTTATCATAGCAAAACAGAAAAAACTCCTTCAATAACATTATATTTCTCATTTTTCAAAGGACAATTCACTGCATAATTGCTATCGAGGTTGATTTCCTGACTTTTGTACTGAATTCACAGTAAAATGAAATCACGCCATATTTTAGGAAAAGATGGAAGAATTGGCTTCTCAGAAGGAGATTGGCTTAATTCATGTGAGTGAATTAACTGAGTGATTTCTTATACTGGGAAGGTAACCATGGAAAGAAGTTCTGATCCTTTACCCTCACTGGGTCAGTGAAGCCAAGCTTAGCTGGAAAATACATTTCCTGCTCCGTAAGGGCCAAGCCCTGTGTCTGGGATGGAATAATTACCCAACACAGTTCCTAATTGCAGTAACTGTTGCAAGGAACTGATGGTGAACTATGTATCAGGCATTGAGTTGGGTGCCTTAAATGCTTCATTTAAATTTTCACCTACTTATGAAACATGAGGATGGTCTGGGCTCTGTTTCACACTTTAAGAATCTGAAGCTAAGAAAGACTGAATAACTTTCATAAAAACACCCTGCAGAGGCCTGTCCAGCTACAGGACTACTAAAGGATGCATCTGCTAAAAACCTTGCTGTTGTTTAGTCACTCAGTGTCTGACTCTTTGCAGTCCTATGGACTGCAGCACACCATGATCCATCCTTCCTTTCACGACTTCCCTGAGTTTGCTCAGACTCATGTCCACTGAGTTGATGCCACCCAACCATCTCACCCTCTGTGGTCCTCTTCTCCCCTTGCCTTCAATCTCTCCCAGTGTCAGGGTCTTTTCCAATGAGTCATCTCTTCACATCTGGTGGTCAAAGTACTGGAGCTTCAGCTTCAGCACTAGTCCTTCCAATAAATAGAGTTGATTTCCTTTAGGATTGACTGGTTTGATCTCCTTGCTGTCCAAAGGACTCTCAGGAGTATTCTCCAACACTACAGTTCGAAGGCATCAATTCTTTATGATTCAGCTTTCACATCCATACATGACAACTGGAAAAACCATAGCTTTGACTATATGGTCATTTGTCAGCAAAATAATGTCTCTGCTTTTCAGTATGTTGTCTAGGTAGGTTGTCATAACTTTCCTTCCAAGGCTAAAAACCTCTCTTCTTCCAAATACAAAGTTGTCTTTTCTTCTCACAGTCTTGTAGCTGTGTGGTTAATTCTACTTGGGTCCTGGTAGCTTTAATACTGTAAATGTTCTATTTCAGCAGACCTTCCAAATGTCTCTAAATCATGTCTTTATATCTCCTGTTGCACGCAATTCCACAATTTGAATTGCTTTCTGTTTTGCTTGCCAACGTTGTTTTGTCCATCAACAAAACCCCTTGTAGCATCAGAAACCTTTTCAGTAGAATTTTACAGCTCTTCAGGTGATCAATATAGATTTAATACTGAAATGTTTTTCTTCATTTTGGGGATTACAGTTAAGAAAATGCTGTTTGTAATGACTGTGTGTGTGTGTGTGGAATGGAGTTACTATTATTATTACAATCTTATGGACTGTAGACTGTCAGGCTCCTCTGTCCATGGAATACTGGAATGGCTTGTCATTTTCTTTTCCTGGGGATCTTCCCAACCCAGAGACTGTATCCACGTCTCCTTCTTTGGCAGGCAGTTCTTTACCACTGATCCACCAGGGAAATCCTAGGGTTATTATTAATAATATCAATATAGGCTCAAGGATAACTTGAGTGGATAAAATAAATATGTTTCAGCCTGTTTCATTTGTTTGACAATCTTTCTCCCAGGGCTAAGCACACACACAAAAGATTTCTGCAGAGTATACATGCAAGACTTCATTTTACCTTTTTGTGGAGTTGTGATCTTTATGGATTCCATTTCCTTTTAAACATTTTCCCTTACCGAGTGTCTACTTACTGTGTGTATGTGTGTTCAGTCATGTCTGACTCTTTGCAGCCCTAAGGACTATAGCCTACCAGGCTCTTCTGTCCATGTAATTCTCCAGGCAAGAATACTGGAGTGGGTTGCCATTTCCTCCTCCAGGGGATCTTCCCAACCCAGGGGTCCTACTCCCCTCTCTTGCATCTCCTGCATTGGCAGGCAGGTTCCTGATCACTGGGCAACCTGAGAAACCCAATGCCAATGAGTAAATCCACACAGAGTGTTAGGAAGAGACTATGATCTTGGGAGGCTGTGGCAGGTGAGCAGGAATGAGTAAAGATGAAATGAGCTCTGAAAATCACATCCTGCATCCTCTTTGGGATGGTTAAAATGCAGGAGAAGAGGGAAAAAGCACAAACTTTGTGCCGTCCTGAAGGAAGGAAAACAGGCCTGTTTAGCTGTATTTATTCAATATTTCTCAGTATACTTTCAATAATCTGTTTATCAACACCAGTCAAACAGATGTCTTTGGCAGTGTAGATTTAATCGATAAGAACAAGCTATTAGAATACATTATTTATATACTTTGGTTAAAAATGCAACATATATATATTATCATGAGTTTTATATGTGTTATATAATCATATATATCAAAGATAATATAGTAATTATCACATATCATACCTCATTTTTATCATATGTATCATATACCAGACATACTATTTTATCATATCATTGAACATATCATACATCATATGTATTATATGCCATGCATAATATATTAATTATTAGCCATAATATATGCCATCATATATATAAATTGTGGAAATCCCTCCAGGTCCTCTATTATGCTCTGGTTAGAGTCTCACAGCAGGAGCTGTGAACTGTGTTGGGACTAAGACACTCTAATCACTTTATTAAAAACTGATTTGTTCAAGGAGTAGGTGACATTCTGATGATTCTTCGTAGCTGCCTTAAATACCACAGAGAACACAGATCATTTATTTTAAACAAATAAGGGACGACTAAGTCAAACTGTGGGCACTAGAATAATCCTTCCACCAGCTACCTTTTAGCAGAATGGACACAGCATCTAATAAATACAAGCACTGGTCTAGGGCATACATTTTTCTCCTATAAAATGATGGAGAAAGCATGCATTTCTGCTGTCCAATCAGCTTTTTGATCCCTGTGGGGCCCTGAAGGAAAGAGGGCCTTTGCAAGCATAAGGAAACTTAAGCACATATTTGCAGTTTGGTGCTAAAAGGACGCCTACAGGAAGAGACAGGGCATGATCTAAGGTCCATTGTCAAAACTTCTGATTGATCCCCCTGGTTTCTGAGCTCTGGGCAATGCAGGCTCATCTATTGCAATGTAAATGCGTGGTTGCTCGACCTTTAGCTTGATTGGTGTAACTATAGGAAGTCCCTTGCAAACTCCCCTTCATTTGCCTATAAAAACTATTAGTTTACTCTAATAAAGTGGAACCGCTCTGACGGAACTGATTGTCCCCTGCCTGAGCCAGGGGGCTGCGGGGCGGGCAGTTCAAGATTTGCCTTTCTCCGAGATCTCCCAGTTCAGCCGGGGGCAATCCTGTTGCCTTCCCTTTCTGCCGAAGGTCCCCGCAGATTCCGTTTGTTATAAACATTTGTTGGGTTAGTGTATGTTTGCTTAAATACCACTCCCTCGATTTTCTATTCTGAGTTGCTAATGGAGATCTCTGAGGCCAGTTTTTCTTCATTTCTCCAAATGAACTGCATCGAATCTTTTGGTTCCATTTACTCAGTTGTCAGTTCAGGATGTTTGGTGATAAATCATGGTACTTTTTCTGCTTGCAATTTGTCACAATTCCTAAGGAGATGACTTCACTACACAGTTCCTGTCAGTTCTGCTTAAGGAACACCTCCCAGAACTCCTGCCCTGGAGGCACGTGGATGCACTCTGCCAGGACCCGGGGTCCCTGGCAGGAGCACTCCGAGGCTCTTTCTGGTCAAGCCCAAGAGTCAGGCCTGCTCCCTGCTTCCCTGACCATCCAGGTCCTGTTATTTGCTGGATACTGTGTCATTGTGGTCTCCTTCCTTGTCTTGTGATGATTTTGTTTTTTTCACAAGCTCCACTGGAGAACTTCTTAAGCATGAGGATTCGACTGCCCATTTACAAGGTTCTGCTGGTCATCAAAGACCCAGACCAAGGAGGCCGCTCCGTCTTCCTGTCACAAGGGAGGCACTGCATTCAGCATCCATTCACTGACTCTCTTACCCCAGGACACCAGTGGGAAGGCAAGGAGATGACAAACGCACAGTCTTTTTTTTTTTTCTTTTCCTTGAAGTATAGTTGATTTACAATATTATGTGAGTCTCGGGTAGACCAACAGCATGGTGATTCAGCATTTTTGCAGACTATATTCCATGATAAGTTATTACAAACTAGTGGCTATAAGTCCCTATGCTGTGGGTGACAGAAGATGAGATGGTTGGATAGCATTGCCAACTTAATGGACATAAGTTTGAGCAAACTTCAGAAGACAGTGGAGGACAGGAAAGCCTGGTGTGCTCCAGTCCATGGGGTCACAAAGAATTAGATGCCACTTAGCAACTGAACAACAATGAAATAGTGGCTATAATTTCCTGTGCTGTAAAGACATCCTCGTTGCTTATCTATTTTATACATAGTAATTTGTATTATCGTAGTTGGCATCCTGTACCCCTAATTTGTCCCTCCCCTCTTCCTTCTCCTCTTCCCTTATGAGCTTTCTGTGTATTTTCTCTGGATGATGGTGACAGTGGGTGGCAGACCACAAATAAGTGGGAGACACTCCTCATGTGACTAAAGACAAAAGCTGTGAGCAGGACCAGTGCTTGTGTGTGTGTGTGCCCATGTGTGCTCAGCAGCTCAGTCATGTCCAACTCTTGGCGACCCTGTGGACTATACATGGCCAGACTCCTCTGTCCACGGAATTCTCCAGGGGATCTTCCTGACCCAGTGATCGAACTCTCATCTCTTACATCTCCTGCATTGGCAGGTGGGTTCTTTACCACTAGCACCACTCATAATTTATCTCCATGACTTTGGAGATAAAACGAAAACAAAGCTTCCTCCCCTACTTCCTTTTTGTTCAGCTAACATAGAAATGCATGTTGGGAATTATTCTACTCTAGAGAGATGGAAACCTCTGCCCCAGACAGATGAGAGAGATGTCAGAGACTTACGCATGAAAGAGATAGGCAAGACTTTATAAATGTTTACAATTAAAGCAGTTCTGACACAAATCACCTTCCTTGCCAGTTAAGCTGATCACAGTACCTTTAAATTCAATGGCGAATCCTGACAAGCCCACAGAAGCATCACTTCGAAATGCCAGAAAAAGACTGTTTCCACTGCTCTCAATTCTCTCTGGGGCCTGAGAGCCCTGGAAGCTTCCAAACGCACAGTCTCCTGAAGTATGGGATTTACAATATTATGTGAGTCTCGGGTAGACCAACAGCATGGTGATTCAGCATTTTTGCAGACTATATTCCATGATAAGTTATTACAAACTAGTGGCTATAAGTCCCTATGCTGTGGGTGACAGAAGATGAGATGGTTGGATAGCATTGCCAACTTAATGGACATAAGTTTGAGCAAACTTCAGAAGACAGTGGAGGACAGGAAAGCCTGGTGTGCTCCAGTCCATGGGGTCACAAAGAATTAGATGCCACTTAGCAACTGAACAACAATGAAATAGTGGCTATAATTTCCTGTGCTGTAAAGACATCCTCGTTGCTTATCTATTTTATACATAGTAATTTGTATTATCGTAGTTGGCATCCTGTACCCCTAATTTGTCCCTCCCCTCTTCCTTCTCCTCTTCCCTTATGAGCTTTCTGTGTATTTTCTCTGGATGATGGTGACAGTGGGTGGCAGACCACAAATAAGTGGGAGACACTCCTCATGTGACTAAAGACAAAAGCTGTGAGCAGGACCAGTGCTTGTGTGTGTGTGTGCCCATGTGTGCTCAGCAGCTCAGTCATGTCCAACTCTTGGCGACCCTGTGGACTATACATGGCCAGACTCCTCTGTCCACGGAATTCTCCAGGGGATCTTCCTGACCCAGTGATCGAACTCTCATCTCTTACATCTCCTGCATTGGCAGGTGGGTTCTTTACCACTAGCACCACTCATAATTTATCTCCATGACTTTGGAGATAAAACGAAACAAAGCTTCCTCCCTACTTCCTTTTTGTTCAGCTAACATAGAAATGCATGTTGGGAATTATTCTACTCTAGAGAGATGGAAACCTCTGCCCCAGACAGATGAGAGAGATGTCAGAGTCTTACGCATGAAAGAGATAGGCAAGACTTTATAAATGTTTACAATTAAAGCAGTTCTGACACAAATCACCTTCCTTGCCAGTTAAGCTGATCACAGTACCTTTAAATTCAATGGCGAATCCTGACAAGCCCACAGAAGCATCACTTCGAAATGCCAGAAAAAGACTGTTTCCACTGCTCTCAATTCTCTCTGGGGCCTGAGAGCCCTGGAAGCTTCCAATGAGAGGGCTGTTGGAATCCTCCCCTTCATAGATGTGCAGGAAGTCGTAGCTGGGCTCCATGTTGAAGCTGAAAGGAAAGAGCACTGATTACCTTCTGTACCTCCTATACCTCCTGTCTGTCTCTTGTCTTCCCAACTACCAGGTCTCTGGAAGCACACAGTGACTATATTTGCCCTAAAAAATGTGTTTACTTTTAAAAGTTAGGAGAATCCCAAAGCTAAATACAATAATAATCAAAATGGCAATGACTACAACAGACACCAATTATAACAGATTAGTATTTTACATAACAAGCATCATCTTCAATAGATTATGATTCTGAAGATATACAAAGGAAAATGAATCCTCTAATGTAGATACAGTGCCTTTCCCTGTAACTTTGATTGTTTCTAATGGATGTAGTTTAAAGGAAGGGGGTTCAGAAGGGATGCATTTCCACTGATATTTGATTTTTATGTGAAAATATTTTTAGTTTAATAATATATATCCTTGGTATTATGGATGATTCTTAAAAAAAAAGTGAAAAAATACTTTGTTTTTACTTTTTTTTTTTTTTAATCTTGGCCTCTTCCATTGGTTTATTTATTTTATTTTCATCCATCTTTACTCTTCGGCCTGTGTGGCTTCTCAATTGGCCTCTTTCCTTGCAGAGCACCAGCTCTGGGTGCATGCACTCCAGAGCACTGGCTTGCAATTAGACACACTGGGCCAGCCATTCCGCAGCACGTGGGATCATCCTGGGCCAGGGATCAAACTGGGGCCCGCTGCACTGCAAGGTGGACTCCCCACCCACTGGAATACCAGGGAAGTCCCTTGTTTTACTTTCTTTTTTTTTTAATCTTTTTTTGGGGGGAGTGGGGGAGTGGGGTGGGGAGGGAAGGGGATGGGCGGGCCACTTCTATTGGTCTTTCATTTCTCTATTTTCATCCGTCTTTGTTCTTTGGCTCCTGTGGGCCTCCCATCGCGGTGGCCTCTGTTGTCACAGAGTGCCGGCTCTGGGCGCATGTGCTCCAGAGCTCCGGCTCAGTAATTGGACACATCAATCCAGCTGCTCCATGGCACGTGGGATCTTCCCAGGCCAGGGATCGAACCGGCGCCCCTTGCACTGCAAGGCGGTGTCCTTACCCACTGGACCACCAGGGGAAGCCCCCTTGTTTTACTTTTGAAACTGTAATTGCCTCTGCTTACTTAGAAAATTTGACTACTATCTGCACTCCTTAAGCGTACAAAGTGTGGAAGTCAGTGCCTCACACCATTTCACCATGAACGGATATTCCAGTGTTCTCTCCCTTCCCCCTCCCCCTTGCTCTCTTTCTTCCCCACTCTCTGTACTTCTCTGTCTGTCTCTTGTCTCTTCTCTAATGTTCACACCCTAATAATTCCCAATGTCTAACAAAGCCCAAAGCTCTCCAGTGGGATATGGCTTTAAATGTCTCTGCCGTTTATGATGAGAAGGATGACAATAATCTGGAAACTTTAAACATGCCTACTCTCAAGTGAAAGACTGAATTTGGTTCACGTGTCCAAGATCCCAGTGGGGTCCCAATAAGCAAATACACCATACAGAGACCTCGCCATAGTCCATTCTGCCTGGTTTCCCTCTGTCCATGCACCTCTATGTCATGGCCTTTGGGGTCTTCAGCCCGACCCAGTCCATGCAGCTTCCACTGTCTTTCCTTTCTGTTGGTGGCACATTTGGTTACAGGGATGGAGAGAGTTAGGATCTTTTACAATCACAAACGTGTGCTGCTGTTTCAGTGGCCCCAGTTTATCTGGAGATTCTAGTGATAATACATGAACCCAAGGTCTCTCCTGAAGCTGCCCCCGGGGTTCTGAAGGATGAAACATGGGGGGGCCACCAAGGACCCAGCATTAACATGGCACCTGGACCTGCACTGCATCATCCTATTTCCTGCCAAAGTGCCATTGTTCCCGTGTGAGCTCCTGAACACATGTATTAAAGGAATTCGTTAGGGGTTTCAGAGTCTGTTAACTGACAACTTCCCTGGAGTCAGAAACAAAGAGGAAGTAAAAGAATGGAATGACTAAGGAGTGAATAAAGAGGCCAACAGGAATCCCATAAATCAAACAGAATTTGATGGCAGTAACAATCTCATTTGGGATAATTTGTAAGAATGTTATTAGACTGGTCATGCTGCACCCATGACTGGCATAATACTTACTATGATAGATTATTTTGAACACTGGAAATGCAATCAGGCACAACCAAGCATATTGTAAGTGCCCTCTGCTTGGGGTGAGCTGTCACACGTGCACAGAGGTCTGAAGTGATGCCTACAATTAATGAGGGTCCCCTATGGTTAAATCCTGTCTTATATCCACCTACAGCAGCTGCACAGACCTACAAGCCCCAAGAAGGCACCAAAGTCTGGCCATACTCTTAAACCAAATTTACTCTGATGTCTTCTGTTCGAATGGCATCAGTCCCAGAGTCTGCAGAAATCTTGATAAAACACTCCTTCCTGAAGACCTCCAAGGACCAGGCTGAGCCCTGAAGGTCACATGTACTTCAGGCCATGTCATTCTTGGCCTCTGTGGTGAGTAGCACCAGGCCTCCCCCATTTTCCACACCTGTCTGCAGTATCACTCTTTAAAAGTGAGTCCCGAGCAGCCTGTGCCAACACCAGTCTCTTTGCTTAGGTCCTTGAGTATCCCTGGTCTCACCCGTTTCTCCTGGCTTTCCCCTTCCTCCTGCTAAGGAGATCTAGAAGGTGAGGTTCCAGAAGAATCCCCCCCTGACCACACACAAGTTATTCCTTTCTTAGAAGATGTCACATGTGTGACACTGGATCAGCTAATGATTCCAAACTCTTTGAATCAGAAGAAAACTTGGTGATTTTCCAGGTCAACCTTCTTCCAGGGGAGCGCACAAGATGAAGTGAAAAACTCCTTGTATAATATAAAATTGTTTTATATACTATTAGATGACTTGCACTTTGGGAATCTTGATAATGAATCACTGTGACCCAAGGCAGGAAACTCCTCCAAAAAGGCTTTGTTCCCGTGTGAGCTCCTGAACACATGTATTAAAGGAATTCGTTAGGGGTTTCAGAGTCTGTTAACTGACAACTTCCCTGGAGTCAGAAACAAAGAGGAAGTAAAAGAATGGAATGACTAAGGAGTGAATAAAGAGGCCAACAGGAATCCCATAAATCAAACAGAATTTGATGGCAGTAACAATCTCATTTGGGATAATTTGTAAGAATGTTATTAGACTGGTCATGCTGCACCCATGACTGGCATAATACTTACTATGATAGATTATTTTGAACACTGGAAATGCAATCAGGCACAACCAAGCATATTGTAAGTGCCCTCTGCTTGGGGTGAGCTGTCACACGTGCACAGAGGTCTGAAGTGATGCCTACAATTAATGAGGGTCCCCTATGGTTAAATCCTGTCTTATATCCACCTACAGCAGCTGCACAGACCTACAAGCCCCAAGAAGGCACCAAAGTCTGGCCATACTCTTAAACCAAATTTACTCTGATGTCTTCTGTTCGAATGGCATCAGTCCCAGAGTCTGCAGAAATCTTGATAAAACACTCCTTCCTGAAGACCTCCAAGGACCAGGCTGAGCCCTGAAGGTCACATGTACTTCAGGCCATGTCATTCTTGGCCTCTGTGGTGAGTAGCACCAGGCCTCCCCCATTTTCCACACCTGTCTGCAGTATCACTCTTTAAAAGTGAGTCCCGAGCAGCCTGTGCCAACACCAGTCTCTTTGCTTAGGTCCTTGAGTATCCCTGGTCTCACCCGTTTCTCCTGGCTTTCCCCTTCCTCCTGCTAAGGAGATCTAGAAGGTGAGGTTCCAGAAGAATGCCCCCCTGACCACACACAAGTTATTCCTTTCTTAGAAGATGTCACATGTGTGACACTGGATCAGCTAATGATTCCAAACTCTTTGAATCAGAAGAAAACTTGGTGATTTTCCAGGTCAACCTTCTTCCAGGGGAGCGCACAAGATGAAGTGAAAAACTCCTTGTATAATATAAAATTGTTTTATATACTATTAGATGACTTGCACTTTGGGAATCTTGATAATGAATCACTGTGACCCAAGGCAGGAAACTCCTCCAAAAAAGGCTTTGTGTTCCCTAAAAGTCTTTTAATTGTTAATTTACCTTTAATCTCCTGGCAACAGAGGTGTCTCCTTGTTTTAAGAAAGGTTCCAGTAGAATTTAGCATTAACAGAAATCATAAAGATACTCAAAAACAGAACCTAGCAAACATTCACAGCTTTTGTGCAATACCTTAGTTGCATAATAAATTCATCATTTGGTAAATTTATAGAAGCTTGAGTAAATTCAGGAAGTGATGGCTTATCAAACTACTTAACATTCAGAGTCACAAAGGTTTAAAATTACCCTGACTCAGATCTCATCAGGAGAAAACAGAGAAAGAGGAACACAACCAGGCCTGGAATATTGATGTAAACTTCTCAAGAAGAGAAACTTGTTCATTTGACAGATAAATAAACATAATTAGACCACTCTGCCTTGGAGTGTTGAGGCCAACAGGACAGCATATAGAACCACTATTCTTTTTTTGGGGGGGGGGGGGGGGAGGGAGGGGGGCAGGCGGGCCACTTCTATTGGTCTTTCATTTCTCTATTTTCATCCATCTTTGTTCTTTGGCCCGTGTGGGCCTCTCATCACAGTGGCCTCTGTTGTCGCAGAGCACCGGCTCTGGGCACATGTGCTCCAGAGCTCCAGCTCAGTAATTGGACACATCGGTCCAGCCGCTCCACGGCACGTGGGATCTTCCCAGGCCAGGGATCAATCCGGTGCCCCTTGCACTGCAAGGCGGTGTCCTTACCCAGGAAAGCCACAGTACACTCATTTTAAGAAATCTATAATCATGTTACTCTGGAGATCATGAGAAACAGCTTGCACTGCAAGGTGGTGTCCTTACCCCACTGGACCACCACAGAAGCCCTAGAACCACTATTCTTTTAAGATACCACTTTGTTTAGTTCAAAAATCAAAATGTGAATTTGGGAAAGGTCTTGAGATTTGGAAAGATGCAATTATTGTATGCCAGATATTAGTAATGTGATAGCTGTACAGAATGTTTATTTGTAATGTAATCATATTATATCATGATTTGAACTTTTATCATTTTGTTTAGCAGAAGTTAGCATTTTTTTAAAGGACTAATGCTTATTATTTAAAACTTTACAACAATGAAATTGGGGAACTTGTATTTTCAGAATTCTATCAAGTTGAGTATTTTAATGATTATTAGTAACAGTACCACCACTGGGGATGTCAGACAGGATGCACTTGGAAATGAATTAGCACCCACACACTAAGAGAAATACAAGACATTGATGAGAAATTATACCAAGTATATCTATGTGTCAGTCGCTCAGTCGTGCCCAATTCTTTGCAACCCCAAGGATTGCAGCCTACCAGGCTTCTCTGTCTATGGGGTTTTCCAGGCAAGAATACTGGAGTGGGTTGCTATTTCCTTCTTCAGGGGATCTTCTAGATCCATGGATTAAACCTGTGTCTCCTGAATTGGTAGGATTTTTTTTTTTTTTTTTTACTACCGAGCCACCAGGGAAGCTCCAAGTCTGTCTATATCATTCTTTTCTCGACTTGTTAGTAAGTTAAGCCTTCTCATGTGGAACGCACTGTGCGTGCAATCTTATTTAACATTTCTGCCATGTCATGTGTATCTGAACACAAGTAGAAAGTTGAAAAGCAAAATAACCTATTTCCATTTTCATCATCCTGTAGCCTGATGCTATGCCTTTTGGACACAGGACCTCGGGCTTCACTAGATGTAAAATGGAAGGTCCTCTGAAGGGATAAGGGCAGCAATGTCTAAGTGAGACCTTTAATGTCCTACAGAGAGGAGGTGCTCCACAGGAGACAGTACCTTTTGAATATCAAGGCGATGACGAAGTCCGGGTTCACCTTTATCCTCCAGTCGCACTCCTTCCCGGGAGGATAGGGCTGTGGGTAGTTGGGGGACAGGATGACGCCAGCAGGGCCGGTCAGGTTGCCTCCACACGCCGCTGTCACAGGGGAGGAGAGGAGGAAGTGGTCAGTGTGAGAGGAGACAGCCCAGGGCTCAGCAGAGATTGTGGCCATGTTACTAAGCAACTGCCTATACAAGACTATAAGGCCCTGTAGGTCTGGACATTATTCAATGTGATCATTACTAAATTTTATATAATGCCCCACCCCATGGTTAAGGAGGGTTTTCAATGCTGACAAATGAAATTTACTTCCTATAACTTCAAACTTGACCCAATTAAACTGATCAGGTTACTCGAATCCCTCCTCCCACTTCCGTCATGCACACTATAAATATCTGAAAAAAAAAAAAAGGGAACAGGATAAAAAATTCCCATGAACACCAGTGTAGGGTTGTGTCAATTCTTTGGTCATTTCTTAAGGTGTACAAAGTCACTGCTCACTTACTCTAAGAAGTTTATTTCAAATGGTATAATGATCATCCACCTCCTATTCACTTTCATAACCCTAAGCCTAGCACAGTTTTTGATCGTAATAAGTATGCAGGAAATAGGTGTTGAATAAATGAATACATGTTACTTCATATATTTATCCTAGTCCTCTGCTGAATGTAGGGCTTGGGACACTGTCCCCAGACTTCAAAATGACGAAATGAACACATAATGTTTAGGTGGTATCTGGGGATGGATAACCAAGAAGAGGCTGGGGAGAAACTTAAAACCCCTAAAAATACTTCACCATGGCATTTAGTACGTTATTATCAGGAAGAAGCATTTTAGACCAAAGTAATAAATCGAGTGTTTTCTGCACTCATCAATTTTTAAACACATGTGTTTAAATGTAATCATGTAAGTCAGTGATTATGTGGCTCCTTGTTGACAACGGGCAAAATGGTCCTCATGCTTGAGCCTGGAAATGTTTAAGATATTTTCATTTAGTATGTAAGATTCCTGTTAAAGCTTCTATGCTGTAGAAGTTATTAAAACACCACAAAATTCACACATACACTAATTTTAGATATATGCATTAAAATGCTAGGTTTAAGGTTTTCATATCAAATTTTGTGACTTGTCACCAAGTTGCTCTTCAAAAATCACCTTGATTAAATTAAATTGTCCCCTCTAAACTGTATACCTTATTTCACGTCATTGATCACATATGTATTCAGGGGCAAAAAATAAATAGAGAAGGGAATATGCTAATTGCTGATAATTCCCACACATAAACACAAGGACTGTTTTGAAAATAAGATGAAGATACATGCTTCATATTCTTCTGAGATGGACGGGCCTTTAAACACTCATTTAATGTCCTGAAAACTTAACTCTGTATAAGAAAACTGTAACAAGTCCCAAGACTTTCTGTTATAATTTCAGTCTCATCAAAACACAAATTCTGAATAATAATCACGGGAAATATTTACAATACATTCTTACAGATACTCTCTCAAGAGCAATATACAGTATAATTGTCTCAAAAATGATTTAAGTCACATTTCCCCTTGTACACAGTATTATTTTATAAATGGGGTGGAAACAATCAGCTAAGTGCTGCAGTCCATGGGGTCGCGAAGAATCGAACCTGACAGTGACTGAACCACAACCACAAAGTGGCTCTCACAGGACAAGATGTGGCCTCCCTGGAACCAAGTGGATGCTGATAACCTGGAGCACAGGAAGCCTGGCAAACAGAAGAGGAGGTACCGAGGTGGGGAAGAGGCACCTGAGGGCCATGGGAGATGCTGCTCCATGCAGCTTTGAAAAGAAGAAAGCTGACAGATTCAGGGCACTGGGCACAAGGGTCTCACCCTAGGAAGAGTTCAGGCTGAGACTCAAATATTAATTGGGAAGAAACAAAGCGAAGGTCCTGTCTTATTCATAGGGATCCCATGAGGCATTTTTAAATGAGGTTATTTCAAGACTTCATGTGGAAGTAAGTAGGACCGTCTTGCTGGGTTTGTTCTCTCCTCTGATGGGGGCAGTCTTCATTTCAGCCTTATCAGGTTTTCACTAGGGAGCTTGCACAGTATCTTGGATAGGATCAATTTAGTATGAAATGCAATTCAGACACTCTAGAAATTCTCCAGAGGGAATGGACAGAGAGATGAAATCCACAAACCCATATCAACACAGAATCCCTCGTGTGGAACCTTTGAGGTGGCTTCTCCTGACACACAGGGAAAGCATTCCTCCACTAAGGTGTGCAGCAGTACTCTTTCAGTAGATACCTCACTACTTCCACACTAAAGCATTTCAACATTCACACCATTAAATGGGATAAGTACCCTCAAAACAGTCACCCTGTAGATCAGGGCAGGATGGGGTCATCAATTAAGTGTCTGCAAACCTGGAATGCATTTTTGCTTTACCGAGTTCTTTAGAATTTCAACATGGACAAGAGGTATTGTGGGCTGCTTGAGAAAACTGAAACTCTGGAGGTGGTCGAGGGACACTTTACTCAGAATTACAAGGTACTGAGTGTCCTCTGGTTTGGAGAATTGGTCTTTTAAGGCTCAGATGCAAGTTCCACCCAGGGGCACCTCCATCCCTGGAGTCCTTTGTGAAATGGAAAGAGTGAGGCATCCAAGCAGACCACCAGGTGAGTGGGCAGTGACAAGCTGGTGAAGACAGGAGTAGCACACAAACAGGGGAGGACTGAGAGGTTTTATAAAAGTGTGCGTGAGAGAGAGAGGTAACAGCAAATACGAGGAAAACATATATCAAGAATAAAATGGAAAGAAGAAATTAGTCAGTCAATAGGAAAGAGCAAATTCAAGCAGCCAATAAGAATATGAAATCATAAAAATAGGGCTTCCCTGGTAGCTCAGTGGTAAAGAGTTCACCTGCTGATGCAGGAGACATGGGTTTGATTCCAGACCTGGGAAGAGTCCACATGCCACTGAGCAGCTAAGCCCATAAGCCACAACTATGGAGCCTCAGAGCCACAACTACTAAGCCCATGTACCGCAACTTCTGAAGCCCCTGTGCTCTAGAACTCAAGTTCCACAAGAGAAGTCACCGCAACAAGAAGCCTGCTCAGCCCAACTAGAGAGTAGTCCCCACTCCCTACAAATAGAGAGGAGCCTGTGGCAGCAGTGAAAACCCAGAATGGCCAAACATAAATAAATAAATAAATTTTTAAAAAGAATATGAAGTTAAAAATAGTTCAACCTCACTGTTAATTTAATAGGCCAATAAAACACCAAGGAATCCTCATGTCTTGCCCTTATCATGAAATTAAGAAATATCATATATAGTGCTTTTTTCAGAGGTGGGGAAAATGAACAATAATTTAATAATAATCATAAGCATAATACAATGGCTGATGTGGATTAAATTGGGCAACCTTCATGAAAAATTTCCAAAAACTCTAGATATACATAAGTTTGCAGAAATACATCATTCATAAGTAATCACGGATGTGTTCTCTAGCAGGTGTTCATGTCAGCAATTTCTGTGAGAGGGAGGGATTAGTGGCATCAATACTGGTCATTATTATCCAAACAGAGAGCGACTCTGCAGGTATAAACATTAATTAGTAAAAAAAATACACAAGGACAGAAAAAGATACTCATCCTGTACTGTAAGTAAAAAGCATACTCTACAAAATAATCACTCAGGGTGCTATCATTTAAAGACATGTAAAAAACAGGAAATGCATATATAAAATAATTATGAAGTTTCTATATGGATGTTTATGTTAATAGTAGCTGCCTTCAGATAAAAAGGTGACTGTTATTTTTTCTTTTTTCTTAACTGTACCTTACAACACATCTGCAAAAACATATTATGCTTTAAGTGCACACAAACAGGAGGACTGAGAGGTTTTATAAAAGTGTGCGTGAGAGAGAGGTAACAGCAAATACGAGGAAAACATATATCAAGAATAAAATGGAAAGAAGAAATTAGTCAGTCAATAGGAAAGAGCAAATTCAAGCAGCCAATAAGAATATGAAATCATAAAATAGGGCTTCCCTGGTAGCTCAGTGGTAAAGAGTTCACCTGCTGATGCAGGAGACATGGGTTTGATTCCAGACCTGGGAAGAGTCCACATGCCACTGAGCAGCTAAGCCCATAAGCCACAACTATGGAGCCTCAGAGCCACAACTACTAAGCCCATGTACCGCAACTTCTGAAGCCCCTGTGCTCTAGAACTCAAGTTCCACAAGAGAAGTCACCGCAACAAGAAGCCTGCTCAGCCCAACTAGAGAGTAGTCCCCACTCCCTACAAATAGAGAGGAGCCTGTGGCAGCAGTGAAAACCCAGAATGGCCAAACATAAATAAATAAATAAATTTTTAAAAAGAATATGAAGTTAAAAATAGTTCAACCTCACTGTTAATTTAATAGGCCAATAAAACACCAAGGAATCCTCATGTCTTGCCCTTATCATGAAATTAAGAAATATCATATATAGTGCTTTTTTCAGAGGTGGGGAAAATGAACAATAATTTAATAATAATCATAAGCATAATACAATGGCTGATGTGGATTAAATTGGGCAACCTTCATGAAAAACTTCCAAAAACTCTAGATATACATAAGTTTGCAGAAATACATCATTCATAAGTAATCACGGATGTGTTCTCTAGCAGGTGTTCATGTCAGCAATTTCTGTGAGAGGGAGGGATTAGTGGCATCAATACTGGTCATTATTATCCAAACAGAGAGCGACTCTGCAGGTATAAACATTAATTAGTAAAAAAAATACACAAGGACAGAAAAAGATACTCATCCTGTACTGTAAGTAAAAAGCATACTCTACAAAATAATCACTCAGGGTGCTATCATTTAAAGACATGTAAAAAACAGGAAATGCATATATAAAATAATTATGAAGTTTCTATATGGATGTTTATGTTAATAGTAGCTGCCTTCAGATAAAAAGGTGACTGTTATTTTTTCTTTTTTCTTAACTGTACCTTACAACACATCTGCAAAAACATATTATGCTTTAATAAGAAAGAAGCAAAAAAAAAAAGAAAAACATGTCTTGTATTCACAGAACAGAATTTAAATGAGTGCCGAAACAAAGAGGGAACAGTATCTTACAGAAGCATAATCTCATTTCTGGGGGAAAAATGTTCACAGTGGGGTGAAAAGATACTCATTTATTCCCAAATATATGTTTTCCATTTTTATGCTACATAATATCTAGATGTGTGGGTGGTTCTTGTTGCCAATATACATGACAATCCATTGCCTGTGAGTGATTTTAGCTTATCCTTGGAGCTGATATTTAAGACAAATGAAATGTTGTCTATTTTGACTGCTGAGAACTGGTTTATCTAGTCACTGATCAAAATTAGGTAGTTAAAAGGTGAATCCCCAAAAGACAACTATAGATTAGTTGGGAAGGTCATCAAATTTTACAATGGAATGTTCAAATGAATCTCAACTGAGAAACTACCTTCAAGAGATTAACTGGTAGCTGTATTGCTTTCTAATATGCTCCTCCATAAGCTTAAATTCATGCAAGCTGTTGGGGGGAGTGTCTTTCCTGATTTAAAAATAGACAGATGGTTTAACACGATGGCTGCCTTTCCAGGTAATTACTCCCACTTTATAAAAGGAACATGCAGAAGCCTGGTGGATCTCCTGATGACTCAGCTTGAGATGAAATGCATGACAGTGCTCACACACGTTGTGACATGTAAATGCAGCACAGAACATTAAATTAACATGGTAGCACTCTGACAGGGTTGCACATGCTAATAAGCAGAGCTATCAAGTCTCATCTATCTCCAAACTCCGGCAAGCATTCCGTCATAAGTTAAGAGTTGCACATTATAGCTCCATGGGACCACTGAGAAGTCTTCCACTGCTGTGCCTATGACAATGGAAATCATTTCAAGTCATAAAATTCCCTCAAGGTCATCCGATGCAAAATGGTCCATTAACTATGTGTGTATCACTTCGTTATCACTTCCTCTCTTTGCAGATTAATTCAATTTTATATTTTTCAAACAGATTATAAGGAAGTAGAAATCACACTGTGATAGTTCATTAAAATAATATTTCTTTTAAAAATTAAGATGGGATGCCACAAATAGGTATCTACGGTAAATTATTTAGCTGAATGAAGGGAGGATTTAATTGGATGAATAATTATTTTATATAAAAATATGTCTTTCCTTAAAAACCATTACTATGATAGAACATGTTCACAGTGGGGTGAAAAGATACTCATTTATTCCCAAATATATGTTTTCCATTTTTATGCTACATAATATCTAGATGTGTGGGTGGTTCTTGGTGCCAATATACATGACAATCCATTGCCTGTGAGTGATTTTAGCTTATCCTTGAGCTGATATTTAAGACAAATGAAATGTTGTCTATTTTGACTGCTGAGAACTGGTTTATCTAGTCACTGATCAAAATTAGGTAGTTAAAAGGTGAATCCCCAAAAGACAACTATAGATTAGTTGGGAAGGTCATCAAATTTTACAATGGAATGTTCAAATGAATCTCAACTGAGAAACTACCTTCAAGAGATTAACTGGTAGCTGTATTGCTTTCTAATATGCTCCTCCATAAGCTTAAATTCATGCAAGCTGTTGGGGGGAGTGTCTTTCCTGATTTAAAAATAGACAGATGGTTTAACACGATGGCTGCCTTTCCAGGTAATTACTCCCACTTTATAAAAGGAACATGCAGAAGCCTGGTGGATCTCCTGATGACTCAGCTTGAGATGAAATGCATGACAGTGCTCACACACGTTGTGACATGTAAATGCAGCACAGAACATTAAATTAACATGGTAGCACTCTGACAGGGTTGCACATGCTAATAAGCAGAGCTATCAAGTCTCATCTATCTCCAAACTCCGGCAAGCATTCCGTCATAAGTTAAGAGTTGCACATTATAGCTCCATGGGACCACTGAGAAGTCTTCCACTGCTGTGCCTATGACAATGGAAATCATTTCAAGTCATAAAATTCCCTCAAGGTCATCCGATGCAAAATGGTCCATTAACTATGTGTGTATCACTTCGTTATCACTTCCTCTCTTTGCAGATTAATTCAATTTTATATTTTTCAAACAGATTATAAGGAAGTAGAAATCACACTGTGATAGTTCATTAAAATAATATTTCTTTTAAAAATTAAGATGGGATGCCACAAATAGGTATCTACGGTAAATTATTTAGCTGAATGAAGGGAGGATTTAATTGGATGAATAATTATTTTATATAAAAATATGTCTTTCCTTAAAAACCATTACTATGATAGAACATGGGGCTTCCCGGTTGGCTCAGTGGTGAAGAATCTGCTTTCCAATGCAGGAGACTTGGGTTTGATCCTTAGGTCAGAAACATCCCCTGCAGGAGGGCATGGCAACCCACTTCAGTATTCTTGCCAGAAAGTCCCATGAACAGAGGAGCCTGACCATATCGCAAAGAGTTGGACACGACTCGGTGACTGAGCACACACAGGCACACATCTTGGATATTGGTTATTCAAACTAAAGTCTGCAACATCAATTGCTTTCTTTTTAATAAGGTCAGACTACAAGATTCTAGTAAATTTTCAGAAAGAAGTCTCTCCTCTGGCTATATTTTGACATCAGCAGTATAATTTCTAGTTTTTAGGATTCTATTAAAACTGTACTGCTACTATAGAAAAATTATCTAAAAAGAGAACATCCTCTTTATTGAGTAGGTTTTGCATAAGGACACGTTTCTCTATTAAAACTGAGAACAACAATGGTAGGGTTATGAATTTCCAGCCACCCAAAAATTTAAATTACAGTAATTTGATTGATCTCTATTTTTATAAGGTTTGTTAAGGATAGGAAATGCTAGGTAAATTCCAATTACTGTACATTCAGTAAACAACTTCCTTTATTTCACCTAATAAAATAAAGCTTAAAGGTTTATAATAAAATTTCAATATGATCTCAGGAAACCTGAAGGCATATAAGAAACTCTTGAGAAGTATTTCTGAAGAATAATACACTTCTAGAGCCATTTTAATGATACATGCACTCTTTTTCCAATTTAAAATTTCTATGCTCCGTTGCACAATACCTATGCATGTAGGAGGGTCTGGTTGCCAAAAGAATCGGTTATTCAGCTGCACACAGGTGATTTTAGCTTGTCCTTGGAGCTGGTACCCAGGGTCACACTGGAAGGTGATGGTGTCCCCAGGTTCTCTGCTGTCCCCGTAGCGGGTGCCATTTTGAGGCATGCCTGGGTCATTGCAGGTGGACGCAATGGAGGCTAGAAAAAAGGGACAACATCACATCAGTGCCTGGAAATGCGACCCCTACATTCTAACAGATGCAGGGCCCACTGAACTGAAGCACTCTTGATCTGGGTAATGAATCCTTTGTCCATATGTGAATACGAGTGTCTCTTCAAGAACACATTCAATAACTTACATCCTGATAATGCTTCCTTTGAACAGATTCTATCGAAATCTCTATTGAAGTTCAGCCAATTTTGGAATATTGTAAAGATTTATATCATGCTATGCACACACACAATCCCCTTTGATTGTCTAGGCAATATTTTAATGAAGCTATATACCACTATTTAAATAATTTAAGAACCCCAATCTCAAGGAACCTTGAGCAAAACAAGGTAGAATACATTCTCTTCAGGTTGGTACCTTCTCACATGACAACTAGCTAAGATGTTGCAAACTCTTAAAAGTGTTTTGCTCCCAAACACTTTTAGTACTGAAAAAAAACATTTTTAATTCTCCTTTAATCCTAAATACTTTTTACCAAGATTATAGTTTACACTCAATAGTTGTTATGATCCTTGTTTTTCTGTCAATGCTGTTAAGGTATTATTACAATTTTTCTGCCTTCCAATTTTACTACTTCATCTCACAGTCTGAAATGACTTTAAGATCATCTATCTTTGATGTGCTAACACGTCACAATATAATGTCTATATATGAATTTCCTTTTATTTCTAAGGAAATAAAAGTTTTTCAATATCATGCTGATGTAGGAACCTCCTTTTATTAATCCTGCTTCATTCAAAGTTTTAAATCTGAGGATTAAGTGACTATTTTATCAAGTATCCGTTCTCTCCTACTGTGTCTGTTCCCCTTTTATGAATTAAAATTTGACAGATGTCTCTATCCTTTATGTCTCTTAACTTTTCATTTTTAATTTTTTAAAAAGTCTTTGTTTAATCTTCTGGGTAATTTTTTATACCATCTTCCTATCATAGTCTTCTATCGGCATCAAATTGATTATACTACCAGATTGTTGAGTTTCAAACTTTATTTCATTATGTTTTTGTTAGAATTTTCTTCAAATATCTTTGGCCATTTGCACAGTATATTGTTTCCTACTCATATTTTTATTATCTCTAATTTTTTATACTCTTACAGTCTGATCTAATAATAATTCCAGTATATCTTGGAATCCAAGGTACCTCTGGGTTTTAAGTTTGCTTTTCTACTTCTGGAACTTCACCTGCAGTGATTATTTGAAGGTGTCTTTATCCAGAGGGGATTCTCAGTTGACTTTACCATATGCCTTGAAAATGAGAAACTGTCTACCTCTTTAAAACAAAGTCTCTGTGGAGGCATTTTGGACCACAGAGATGGCACAGATTCATCTATGAGCTAGTGTGAAACCTGCGTGTGGTGATGAGTTCCCTGTATCTGTGTCTATTTCTATAACCTATGTCTATATTCATATCCGTTCATCTATTTACCATCTACCTTTTCTCTCTTGTAATGAGAGCAGAACTCTCTCTGACGTTCCAGCAGTGTGTGAGGAGATCTGATTACATTTCCAATACTGAAAAGTTCTCAGACCTTCTTCTTGTCCTTTCAGCCTGAAGACTCTCAAAAGGAAGTTCAGTCTCACTAGAATCTGACTGCTCCCAAGGCAAAACCAACCTCTTGGCCTTTCTGCATTTCACATTACTCTGAGGACCCCTCATTTTCTTATAGTTTCAGTGATACATGTTCAATGGCTAAACATAATTGTATCCAACACCTTTGGCATATTTTCAGTGGCTGTGTTTCCAGTGAACTTACTTTACTCTCATACTGGGAACTGCAGACCCTCAATTTCAATTCTATCTTAATCTCACAACAGGAAGAGGAGGCTGAAAAAGCTGACTTAAGACTCAACATTCAAAAAATAAAGATCATGACATCTGGTCCTGTCACTTCATGGCAGACAGACAAACAATGGAAACAGTGACAGACTTAATTTTCTTGGGTTCTAAAATCACTGCAGACAGTGACTGCAGTCATGAAAATTAAAAGACACCTGCTTCTTGGAAGGAAAGCTATGACAAACCTAGTGTATTTGCATTAAAAAAGCAGAGATAGCATTTTCCTGATTAAAAGGTCTTTATAGTCCAAGCTATGGTGTTTCCAGTAGTCATGTATGGATGTGAGAGTTGGACCATAAAGAAGGTTGAGCAGCAAAGAATCGATGCTTTCAAACTGTGGTGTGGGAGAAGCCTTCTGAGAGTCCCTTGGACTGCTAGGAAATCAAACAAGTCAATCCTAAAGGAAATTAACACTAAATATTTGTTAGAATGACTGGTGCTGGAGCTGAAGCTCTGATATTCTTGCCCCCTGAAGTGAAGATCCGAGAAATACCCTGATGTTGGGAAAGATTGAAGGCAGAAGGAGAAGGGGATGATAGGGTGAGATGCTTGGATGGCACCACCAACTCAATGGACATGAGTTTGAGCAAGTTCTGGGATATGGTGAAGGACAGGGAAGCCTGGTGTGCTGCAGTCCATGGGGGTGGTAAACAGTCAGACACAACCAAATGACTGAATAAGAACTACATTCTACCTTCTTACTTGTCCTTGTCAGCCTTTTTTTTTGTAATGAGAGCAGAACTCTCTCTGACGTTCCAGCAGTGTGTGAGGAGATCTGATTACATTTCCAATACTGAAAAGTTCTCAGACCTTCTTCTTGTCCTTTCAGCCTGAAGACTCTCAAAAGGAAGTTCAGTCTCACTAGAATCTGACTGCTCCCAAGGCAAAACCAACCTCTTGGCCTTTCTGCATTTCACATTACTCTGAGGACCCCTCATTTTCTTATAGTTTCAGTGATACATGTTCAATGGCTAAACATAATTGTATCCAACACCTTTGGCATATTTTCAGTGGCTGTGTTTCCAGTGAACTTACTTTACTCTCATACTGGGAACTGCAGACCCTCAATTTCAATTCTATCTTAATCTCACAACAGGAAGAGGAGGCTGAAAAAGCTGACTTAAGACTCAACATTCAAAAAGCTAAAGATCATGACATCTGGTCCTGTCACTTCATGGCAAACAGATGGGCAAACAATGGAAACAGTGACAGACTTAATTTTCTTGGGTTCTAAAATCACTGCAGACAGTGACTGCAGTCATGAAAATTAAAAGACACCTGCTTCTTGGAAGGAAAGCTATGACAAACCTAGTGTATTTGCATTAAAAAAGCAGAGATAGCATTTTCCTGATTAAAAGGTCTTTATAGTCCAAGCTATGGTGTTTCCAGTAGTCATGTATGGATGTGAGAGTTGGACCATAAAGAAGGTTGAGCAGCAAAGAATCGATGCTTTCAAACTGTGGTGTGGGAGAAGCCTTCTGAGAGTCCCTTGGACTGCTAGGAAATCAAACAAGTCAATCCTAAAGGAAATTAACACTAAATATTTGTTAGAATGACTGGTGCTGGAGCTGAAGCTCTGATATTCTTGCCCCCTGAAGTGAAGATCCGAGAAATACCCTGATGTTGGGAAAGATTGAAGGCAGAAGGAGAAGGGGATGATAGGGTGAGATGCTTGGATGGCACCACCAACTCAATGGACATGAGTTTGAGCAAGTTCTGGGATATGGTGAAGGACAGGGAAGCCTGGTGTGCTGCAGTCCATGGGGGTGGTAAACAGTCAGACACAACCAAATGACTGAATAAGAACTACAGCAACATAAAGGTTGGCTTATCGTGCCAGTCATCTTCACCATTGTTAGTAGTAGTGTCATGAGTAGGGGGATTTTACTTGAAGCAGAGTTCTCAATAGATAACAAAAAGAGTAAGTTTTCCAGGGGCTTCCCTTGTGATCTAGTGGGTAAAGAGTCTGCCTTGCAGTGCAAAGGGCACCGGTTCAATCCCTGGCCAAGGAATATCCCACATGCCGAGGAGCAGTTGGGCTGGTGTGTTCACTTATGAGCCAGTGCTCTGGAGCGCATGCACCCAGAGCTAGTGCTCTGCAACAAGAGAGGCCATTGTGATGGGAGGCCCACCCAGGCCAAAGAATAGGTATGGATGAAAAATAAATGATGACTTAGACGCAAAAAAAAGAGAGTAACTTTTCCAATGGGAAGAGAGTAGGAAATATGGCATTGGAGTCACTGAGGAAGATTCTTTTCATTTCCACTCTTCTCCCATCAGCTGCAAAGATTATGTGGCAAGGAAGAAAGCAAGTGCATTTCCTTAAAGAAGACTAGTTCAGTAGTGGAATACAGGGCAGACCCAAGGACACAAAGCTTCTAGTTAGGAAGTCAGCCTACAAGCCACAACTTTTTACAACAGAACAGCAATTACAGAATTCAACCACCAAGATTCAGAGTCCTTTGTGACCATTACCTAGGCAACAAAATCCTGTTTCCGGGGAACTAGTATTTTAAGTATTCGAACCATTACTCCTCAAGTGATGAATCTTGAGTTTACTATTTGAGTAACTAAAGAATCTAAGATCTACCTGTGCTCTACTGTCACGGAGATTTCTCTGGACTTCAGAAAAAAAAACCAAAACCCAAACATAAGCAAATCCTATTGTACATTTATAATCTTTTCCATTGGACTGAATTTCACATTCCCCAAAGAAACTCCATTCTTGCTTCAAGCAAGTGGTCTTGTGGATGATTATATTATTTCCGGAGAAGGGGATGATAGGGTGAGATGCTTGGATGGCACCACCAACTCAATGGACATGAGTTTGAGCAAGTTCTGGGTTTCAGGAAGCCTGGTGTGCTGCAGTCCATGGGGGTGGTAAACAGTCAGACACAACCAAATGACTGAATAAGAACTACAGCAACATAAAGGTTGGCTTATCGTGCCAGTCATCTTCACCATTGTTAGTAGTAGTGTCATGAGTAGGGGGATTTTACTTGAAGCAGAGTTCTCAATAGATAACAAAAAGAGTAAGTTTTCCAGGGGCTTCCCTTGTGATCTAGTGGGTAAAGAGTCTGCCTTGCAGTGCAAAGGGCACCGGTTCAATCCCTGGCCAAGGAATATCCCACATGCCGAGGAGCAGTTGGGCTGGTGTGTTCACTTATGAGCCAGTGCTCTGGAGCGCATGCACCCAGAGCTAGTGCTCTGCAACAAGAGAGGCCATTGTGATGGGAGGCCCACCCAGGCCAAAGAATAGGTATGGATGAAAAATAAATGATGACTTAGACGCAAAAAAAAGAGAGTAACTTTTCCAATGGGAAGAGAGTAGGAAATATGGCATTGGAGTCACTGAGGAAGATTCTTTTCATTTCCACTCTTCTCCCATCAGCTGCAAAGATTATATGGCAAGGAAGAAAGCAAGTGCATTTCCTTAAAGAAGACTAGTTCAGTAGTGGAATACAGGGCAGACCCAAGGACACAAAGCTTCTAGTTAGGAAGTCAGCCTACAAGCCACAACTTTTTACAACAGAACAGCAATTACAGAATTCAACCACCAAGATTCAGAGTCCTTTGTGACCATTACCTAGGCAACAAAATCCTGTTTCCGGGGAACTAGTATTTTAAGTATTCGAACCATTACTCCTCAAGTGATGAATCTTGAGTTTACTATTTGAGTAACTAAAGAATCTAAGATCTACCTGTGCTCTACTGTCACGGAGATTTCTCTGGACTTCAGAAAAAAAAACCAAAACCCAAACATAAGCAAATCCTATTGTACATTTATAATCTTTTCCATTGGACTGAATTTCACATTCCCCAAAGAAACTCCATTCTTGCTTCAAGCAAGTGGTCTTGTGGATGATTATATTATTTCCAAGTGAGAATTAATTTAATATAGCATTTAAAGAATTTAAAAATAAATATATAGTGCATGCATGCTTCCAATTTCAGTTGTGTCCAAGTTTGCGACGTTATGCCACTGTAGCCCGCCAGGCTCCTCTGTCCATGGGATTCTCCAGGCAAGAATACTGGAGTGGGTTGCCATTCCCTTCTCCAGGGGATCTTTCTGACTTAGGGATCAAACCCACATCTACTGTGGCTACTGTGGCTCCTGCATTGAGGTGGATTCTTTACTGCTAAGTCACTGGGGAAGCCCAAATATATAATATTAAAGGTTTGTTGTTTATTAAGCAAGGAGACCAAACTGGTCAATTCTAAAGGAAATCAACCCTGAATATTCATTGGAAGGACTGGTGCTGAAGCTGAAGTTCCAAGACTTTGGCCACCTTATGCGAAGAGAACTAGAGGACAGAGAAACCTGGCATGCTGCAGTCTGTAGGGTCCAAAAGAATTGAACTTGAATCCACTTGGCGAACAACAATCCATAGTAAATACCCATGGGAGCACTTGTATGTAAATAAGTACTTAGTACTAAAATAATTTAAACATAAACCTTTAGGAAAAAGGAGATCCTCGATGTGTCTCACTGTAATTTTTTTTTTTGGCCACTACTACTGGTCTTTCATTTATTTCCATCTTTGTTCTTTGGCCTGTGTGGACCTCTCATTGCAGTGGCCTCTCTCATTGCAGAGCACCGTCTCTGGGCGCATGCACTCCAGAGCGCTGGCTCGGTAGTTGGACACATTGGTCCAGCCGTTCCGTGGCACATGGGATCTCCCTGTGTCAGGGATCAAACTGGTGCCCCTTGCACTGCAAGGTGGTGTCCTTACTCACTGGACCACCAGGGAAGCCCTTCACTGTAATTTCCAAAACGAACATATGCCTTTATCATGCCTATTTCCAAATTTGTATTCAATATTCATTAAAAGCAAAAGCACACATTACCCCGTAAAGAAGCTTTACATAAATATGCACAGATTTTGTACATAACAAGAATTTCAACGGATATATGAACGCGCAAGACAAGTGTTCTGCAGAACACTTTCCTGTAAGTTATTAATCGGTGTCAAGTCAAAAAGATTGATAAATACTGCATCCTCCAGCTCCCTCTTGTCTCTCTCCCCTGTATCTCAGGGATTAAAGGCTCAGAGAAGTTCTACAGTAAAGAAACTTAAAAAAAGGTTTAATCCAGTGCATTCTAAATAAATGTAATCATAAAGCATGTTTTTCCACATACTTCTTCAAAGTCTCCCAAATACAGATCCACAGAGTATCAGTCTGTAAAACAGTGGTATGCACTCAAGGCTAGATGTCCTTTAATTCAGAAGGTAAACTTAGTTTTGAAAGAGGTTTCTAATTCTAAAGCAAATTTTCCCTTGGAATATCTGTTAATAATAGTAATAATAACAATAATAATAGTAAAGTGTGTCATTAAAAATTTTTATACTCATATAGTTTATATTATATGAACTACAGCATGTACATACTAAACTGGAAAATGAACAAATGCAAATTTCTGCTTGGAATATCTGTTAACAACAACAAGAACAACAGTAATAACAATAACAATAACAATAACAATAATGATAATAATGCATGCCATTAAAATGTATACACTCATATAGTTCATATTTTATGAACTACAGCATGTACATACTGAACCGGAAAATGAGCAAAAGGCATGAAAAAATAAAAATCCAGCATCTACATAATTAGCTAAGCTAATGCCAATTATATGAAAATATTAGTTGTAGTAAAATGATCTGTCTACACAAATGCTTAGGTAGGAGGCATAATATGCTCGTGTAACTTTAAAAACAGATTTCCAGTAAATCAATCATGAAGACTTGGTTGAATTGAACCCCAAACCCCTTATGCTTCCCTTTTAGAATTACAAACAAAAATAAAAAGTTCCTAGGGTACTCTAGATAGGATTAAAAAATTAAAATTAAAAAAATTAAAACATGGAAATGACTTGAGGAAAAAACAATACAATTTTAAACAAGGCACTGGAAAATACATTGGTAGGGTTTAAAACTAGGGTACTCTAGCATAGAATATGCATCCTTCAACGGATATATGAACGCGCAAGACAAGTGTTCTGCAGAACACTTTCCTGTAAGTTATTAATCGGTGTCAAGTCAAAAAGATTGATAAATACTGCATCCTCCAGCTCCCTCTTGTCTCTCTCCCCTGTATCTCAGGGATTAAAGGCTCAGAGAAGTTCTACAGTAAAGAAACTTAAAAAAAGGTTTAATCCAGTGCATTCTAAATAAATGTAATCATAAAGCATGTTTTTCCACATACTTCTTCAAAGTCTCCCAAATACAGATCCACAGAGTATCAGTCTGTAAAACAGTGGTATGCACTCAAGGCTAGATGTCCTTTAATTCAGAAGGTAAACTTAGTTTTGAAAGAGGTTTCTAATTCTAAAGCAAATTTTCCCTTGGAATATCTGTTAATAATAGTAATAATAACAATAATAATAGCAAAGTGTGTCATTAAAAATTTATATACTCATATAGTTTATATTATATGAACTACAGCATGTACATACTAAACTGGAAAATGAACAAATGCAAATTTCTGCTTGGAATATCTGTTAACAACAACAAGAACAACAGTAATAACAATAACAATAACAATAATGATAATAATGCATGCCATTAAAATGTATACACTCATATAGTTCATATTTTATGAACTACAGCATGTACATACTGAACCGGAAAATGAGCAAAAGGCATGAAAAAATAAAAATCCAGCATCTACATAATTAGCTAAGCTAATGCCAATTATATGAAAATATTAGTTGTAGTAAAATGATCTGTCTACACAAATGCTTAGGTAGGAGGCATAATATGCTCGTGTAACTTTAAAAACAGATTTCCAGTAAATCAATCATGAAGACTTGGTTGAATTGAACCCCAAACCCCTTATGCTTCCCTTTTAGAATTACAAACAAAAATAAAAAGTTCCTAGGGTACTCTAGATAGGATTAAAAAATTAAAATTAAAAAAATTAAAACATGGAAATGACTTGAGGAAAAAACAATACAATTTTAAACAGGGCACTGGAAAATACATTGGTAGGGTTTTTTAAAATAAACACCACTCTATTTTAGGTACTGTGGAAAGATATTTTCTGGTAAACGCAGTAAAGATTATTTGGAGACTAGTAAGAGAGCCCCCAACCAAGGACATTTCTTTAGGGTCAGAAATTGCTTTTGCACCTTCAGGGTTACACACACAAAGTCCTGAATGAGGCATGCATTTATTTGCTTTTCAAGATTGTATTCTTTTATGTGCTGCATGTTTCTTTCACTCAATTTTCTGTTAAATGTTTTTTTTTTTTTTTCCTTCAAACAGGATTTGGGTGACTGAACCTTTCCAGTTTTCTGCCATAAAAAGGAAAACAATTTTTAGCTGGATCAGTCTTATCCTTCTATCACTGTAGAAAAAGAAGTTATTATTCCCTAGGTGGTGGATATTGGTTTTCAATTTCCTCAGGGGTTCCTTGGAATATTTCGAGTCATTAAGAACCTTTCACAGGCCCAGTGGGATCTAAGGGATGTCTCCACTCCTTGTCCCCCTGAATCCAGAACCATTGCAACAGTTTTAAGCGATCTGAACCCGAGGTCTACTTAGTGGGAGAGCCAGGAACCTGACATTCTGTTTTAGGAGCCAGTAATGACGGCGCAGAAGTACTGAGTCACAAGAATAGCCACGAACTCCTATTTACTTCCAAATGGATAAGGTCATATTTGATGCTGGAGACTGTATAGAACACAGGCATTTAAAAACAATATGCAGGGCTTCCCCTGGTGGTCCAGTGGGTAAGGACACCGCCTTGAAGTGCAAAGAGCGCCAGTTCGATCCCTGGCCTGGGAAGATCCCACATGCCGCGGAGCAGCTGGACCCATGTGTCCAACTACTGAGCCGGAGCTCTGGAGCGCATGCGCCCAGAGTCGGCGCTCTGCGACAACAGAGGCTGCTGCGATGAGAGGCCCACACGGGCCAAAGAACAAAGATGGATGAAAATAGATAAATGAAAGAACAATAGAAGTGACCCGCCTGCTCCCCTCCCTCCCCAACCCGTCTCCCGCCCAAAATAAATAATAAATAAATAAATCTTAAAAACAAACAAACAAACAAACAAACCAATATGCAAATCTGTATTCTCGTTCTATCCTAATTTTAAAAATTGAGCATTTGGACCACATCCTGTTAAATGTGTCAAGATCTATTTGCATGTTTTTAAAACATGACTTAAAAGTGTATTTACTGCCTAGGTTCACAGAAGCAGAGGTTGCTCTGTTTACATTTATTACCTTAAAGTACTCTTTCACAACGGACCAGAGAGGGTGCTCTCAACATCCATGAAAAAACACTTTGAGTGGCAGCATTAAGCTCCATAACAAACACAGACCTATCCAGTTGTCAGACCTTAACCTGCTTATTAAGATCTCATGTTCTAGAGTTAACAAAGTCAAATTAATTCTCTGTGCAGGTGGTAGGTTATCAATTTCTCTGAAAAGCAGCCCTTTAAGTTAGGCTGTAGCACTGAATGGGAAAGTTCCCGGAAGGTCGCTGACTGTATTTGACAGGATAGACATTCATGAAAAGTTATTCCCTAGGTGGTGGATATTGGTTTTCAATTTCCTCAGGGTTCCTTGGAATATTTCGAGTCATTAAGAACCTTTCACAGGCCCAGTGGGATCTAAGGGATGTCTCCACTCCTTGTCCCCCTGAATCCAGAACCATTGCAACAGTTTTAAGCGATCTGAACCCGAGGTCTACTTAGTGGGAGAGCCAGGAACCTGACATTCTGTTTTAGGAGCCAGTAATGACGGCGCAGAAGTACTGAGTCACAAGAATAGCCACGAACTCCTATTTACTTCCAAATGGATAAGGTCATATTTGATGCTGGAGACTGTATAGAACACAGGCATTTAAAAACAATATGCAGGGCTTCCCCTGGTGGTCCAGTGGGTAAGGACACCGCCTTGAAGTGCAAAGAGCGCCAGTTCGATCCCTGGCCTGGGAAGATCCCACATGCCGCGGAGCAGCTGGACCCATGTGTCCAACTACTGAGCCGGAGCTCTGGAGCGCATGCGCCCAGAGTCGGCGCTCTGCGACAACAGAGGCTGCTGCGATGAGAGGCCCACACGGGCCAAAGAACAAAGATGGATGAAAATAGATAAATGAAAGAACAATAGAAGTGACCCGCCTGCTCCCCTCCCTCCCCAACCCGTCTCCCGCCCAAAATAAATAATAAATAAATAAATCTTAAAAACAAACAAACAAACAAACAAACCAATATGCAAATCTGTATTCTCGTTCTATCCTAATTTTAAAAATTGAGCATTTGGACCACATCCTGTTAAATGTGTCAAGATCTATTTGCATGTTTTTAAAACATGACTTAAAAGTGTATTTACTGCCTAGGTTCACAGAAGCAGAGGTTGCTCTGTTTACATTTATTACCTTAAAGTACTCTTTCACAACGGACCAGAGAGGGTGCTCTCAACATCCATGAAAAAACACTTTGAGTGGCAGCATTAAGCTCCATAACAAACACAGACCTATCCAGTTGTCAGACCTTAACCTGCTTATTAAGATCTCATGTTCTAGAGTTAACAAAGTCAAATTAATTCTCTGTGCAGGTGGTAGGTTATCAATTTCTCTGAAAAGCAGCCCTTTAAGTTAGGCTGTAGCACTGAATGGGAAAGTCTTCTGGAAGGTCGCTGACTGTATTTGACAGGATAAATATGAGCTGAGCAGCACAATTGGGTCCCCTCAGTGCTTTGGCAGCTGCACAAAGTTCAGAAAACACACAGGAATGAGAGTCCTCAACCCAACCAACACATCCACTCAATCCACTCACATCCACTCAGTCTCAGGCTCCACAAAAAAGGAAGAAAGTGGATCCTAATTCTAGCAAGGTCCACGAATTCACTCAACATTGCTCCTTTCCCTCTTGACGATGCCAGAGTGTTTCTGGAGTTAGAGCGTGCTGAGATCTTTTGAGGTCAAGAGCAGAACTGCAGTGTGTAGTGTAGGGTAGGGTAGTGTAGGGTTGAGTAGGGTAGTGTAGGGCAGCGTAGGGTAGGGTAGAGTAATGTAGAGTAGGGTAGGGTAGGGTAGGGTAGGGTAGTGTTAGTTGAAGGGCAGAACTGACAGCTTCTCGAATGCACATTCCACAGATCCCTCCCCCTAGATTTTAAAAGTAACACATGGCACTGGGGAAATAGCCAGACTTGAGGCAAGCCTCACATCTTTGATAAAAGTTAATTCAAGGTGGATCATAGCTTTATATACAAAAGGATAAAGCTATAAAACTTTCAGAAAAATGTCTAAGAGAAAATCTTGAGGATTTAGGGCTAGGCAAGGACATGACAACAAAAGCATGATACATAAAAGCAAAAATTAATAAACCAAACTTCAAAAAAATTTTTTTTAAAGATTTATTTATTTATTTATTTGAGGGGGGTGGGGTGAGGAGGGAGGGGAGCAGGCAGGCCACTTCTATTGGTCTTTCATTTGTCCATTTTCATCCATCTTTTTTCTTCGGCCCGTGTGGGCCTCCCATCGCGGTGGCTTCTGTTGTTGCAGAGAGCCGGCTCTAGGCGCATGCGCTCCAGAGCTCCGGCTTGGTAATTGGACACATCGGTCCAGCCGCTCCACAGCACATGGGATCTTCCCAGGCCAAGGATCGAACCAGCGCCCCTTGCCCTGCAAGGTGGTGTCCTTACCCACTGGACCACCAGGAAGCCCTAAACTTCAAAATTAAACCCTTTTCTTCTTTTTAGCCCATTTCTAATTTAAAAGGCAGGTGGTAGGTTATCAATTTCTCTGAAAAGCAGCCCTTTAAGTTAGGCTGTAGCACTGAATGGGAAAGTCTTCTGGAAGGTCGCTGACTGTATTTGACAGGATAAATATGAGCTGAGCAGCACAATTGGGTCCCCTCAGTGCTTTGGCAGCTGCACAAAGTTCAGAAAACACACAGGAATGAGAGTCCTCAACCCAACCAACACATCCACTCAATCCACTCACATCCACTCAGTCTCAGGCTCCACAAAAAAGGAAGAAAGTGGATCCTAATTCTAGCAAGGTCCACGAATTCACTCAACATTGCTCCTTTCCCTCTTGACGATGCCAGAGTGTTTCTGGAGTTAGAGCGTGCTGAGATCTTTTGAGGTCAAGAGCAGAACTGCAGTGTGTAGTGTAGGGTAGGGTAGTGTAGGGTTGAGTAGGGTAGTGTAGGGCAGCGTAGGGTAGGGTAGAGTAATGTAGAGTAGGGTAGGGTAGGGTAGGGTAGGGTAGTGTTAGTTGAAGGGCAGAACTGACAGCTTCTCGAATGCACATTCCACAGATCCCTCCCCCTAGATTTTAAAAGTAACACATGGCACTGGGGAAATAGCCAGACTTGAGGCAAGCCTCACATCTTTGATAAAAGTTAATTCAAGGTGGATCATAGCTTTATATACAAAAGGATAAAGCTATAAAACTTTCAGAAAAATGTCTAAGAGAAAATCTTGAGGATTTAGGGCTAGGCAAGGACATGACAACAAAAGCATGATACATAAAAGCAAAAATTAATAAACCAAACTTCAAAAAAAATTTTTTTAAAGATTTATTTATTTATTTATTTGAGGGGGGTGGGGTGAGGAGGGAGGGGAACAGGCAGGCCACTTCTATTGGTCTTTCATTTGTCCATTTTCATCCATCTTTTTTCTTCGGCCCGTGTGGGCCTCCCATCGCGGTGGCTTCTGTTGTTGCAGAGAGCCGGCTCTAGGCGCATGCGCTCCAGAGCTCCGGCTTGGTAATTGGACACATCGGTCCAGCCGCTCCACAGCACATGGGATCTTCCCAGGCCAAGGATCGAACCAGCGCCCCTTGCCCTGCAAGGTGGTGTCCTTACCCACTGGACCACCAGGGAAGCCCCTAAACTTCAAAATTAAACCCTTTTTCTTCACAGAAAGATTTTGTTAAGAAGATGGATAGACAATATGAAGACCATGCTCTAACAGCCTTTGTGCCACAACTAGAGAGCCTGTATGCTGCAATAAGAGAAAAGCCCCTGTGCTGCAACTAACATCCAGTGCAGAAAAAAAAGCTTTACATATGTATATATATATACATGTATATATACGCACACACATATAAGGATGTTTTTAAACGTATATATACACACATGCTCATATACATGCCTAAACTGTAGTATCCACTTGAATTATATACAATGAATACAAATAATTTTATACTTATTGTGCCTGACTCTTTGCAATCCCATGGACTGTAGCCCACCAGGCTCCTCTGTCCATGGAAGTCTCCAGCCAAGAATACTTGAGCGGGTAGCCACGTTCTCCTCCAGAGCATCTGCTTGACCCAAGGACTGCATCCAGGTCTCCTACATTGCAGGCGGCTTCTTTACCCACTGAACCACCAGGGAAGTTCCATGTAGGTATATACTTGCGTTTAATTTCAAAACTCAAAGGGATGAAACACTATCAGGATTCAACACAGACATTGTGTATTTCTGTAAGCTCCTTCATGACAGAAAGCAATGTGGGTCTCAGGACCGTGAAATTATGGGTGAAAGTGAAAGTCACTCAGTTGTGTCCGACTCTTTGCAATCCCATTCATGGACTGTAGCCTGCCAGGCTCTTTTTTATTTTTTTAGATTTTTTTTCTTTTTACCTCTAGGTCATCATTTATTTTTCATGGATCTTTATTCTTTGGTCTGTGTAGGCCTCCCATCGCAGTGGCCTCTCTCGTTGCAGAGCATGGGCTCTGGGTGCGTGCGCTCCAGAGCACTGGCTCATAATTAGACACACCAGTCCAGCCGCTCCTTGGCACGTGGGATCTTCCAGGTTCAGGGTTCGAACCGGTGCCCCTTGCATTGCAAGGTGGACTCTTTACCCACTGGACTTCCAGGGAAGCCCCAGGCTCCTTTGTCGATGGAATTCTCCAGGTAAGAATTCTGGAGTGGATAGCCATGCCCTTCTCTAGGGGATCCTCCAAACCCAGGGATCGAACTCAGGTCTCCCCTATTGCAGGTAGATTCTTTACCAGTTCAGCCACCAGGGAAGCCCCAAATTATGGGTGGATACTGGCAAATCTGAACATATACACTATATAGAGTGTCCGTTAAACCTGTTTGACTATTTCTTTCAGAATTAAAGGAAAAAATAAATCAAACAAAAGTCCTTTCTAGGTAACACAATTACCATCTACTGAGAGGCTTCATTAATGTCATTACTGTGACCTAGAGGGAAGGAAACAAATTTAAGGCCAAGATTCTTCAGATAGACACACTGAAACCTCAGAAAGCATGAGGATTTTACTTTGTCAGTGGAAGCTCAGGTATTAAAACACTTGATGGGATGAATGAGGTTATTAAAAGAAAACATTAAATACCCTTTATGATCTGTTACTCAAGTGTCCTCTGGAACAATGTCTCAAAAGTGGAACATTTGCTTCCACGGTCTTTGTACTGAATAAGCACTTAATAGCTATGAAAATATATCATTAAAGTAGACTATCAAACGTGAGTGTAAATTGAATTCTACAATTAAAAAAACCCCTTCAATATGCAACAGAAATAAATCAATCACTTTGATTTTCCACAATGAGGAATGTGAATTCCATTAAAGTGAAAAAGCCTGAGTCCCATTTTTCATGCTAATTAAATCAAAATATAATAATCCAAAAGCTATTTATACTGTAGCTATTAAACTAGATGATAAATCCCCCTACACTACAGATTTTCATTTTCAAATCCAGGAGTCACTTACTTTCTTGTAAAAATTGTCCTTGTACCTTTTCTGCAACTTATAGTAGGGTCTGGGTCTTCTATACAACATAGGCAATGTTTTAATTAACTTGTTTACATTGTTGTAAATTAGCTCTTTAGATGACCTCAAAGATCCTCATCATCAATTGCTGGAATAAGAACATCAGTGATAAATAATACATGTCCAATTTAGGTCATCATAGTCAATAGCCCCTTGCATTGCAAGGTGGACTCTTTACCCACTGGACTTCCAGGGAAGCCCCAGGCTCCTTTGTCGATGGAATTCTCCAGGTAAGAATTCTGGAGTGGATAGCCATGCCCTTCTCTAGGGGATCCTCCAAACCCAGGGATCGAACTCAGGTCTCCCCTATTGCAGGTAGATTCTTTACCAGTTCAGCCACCAGGGAAGCCCCAAATTATGGGTGGATACTGGCAAATCTGAACATATACACTATATAGAGTGTCCGTTAAACCTGTTTGACTATTTCTTTCAGAATTAAAGGAAAAAATAAATCAAACAAAAGTCCTTTCTAGGTAACACAATTACCATCTACTGAGAGGCTTCATTAATGTCATTACTGTGACCTAGAGGGAAGGAAACAAATTTAAGGCCAAGATTCTTCAGATAGACACACTGAAACCTCAGAAAGCATGAGGATTTTACTTTGTCAGTGGAAGCTCAGGTATTAAAACACTTGATGGGATGAATGAGGTTATTAAAAGAAAACATTAAATACCCTTTATGATCTGTTACTCAAGTGTCCTCTGGAACAATGTCTCAAAAGTGGAACATTTGCTTCCACGGTCTTTGTACTGAATAAGCACTTAATAGCTATGAAAATATATCATTAAAGTAGACTATCAAACGTGAGTGTAAATTGAATTCTACAATTAAAAAAACCCCTTCAATATGCAACAGAAATAAATCAATCACTTTGATTTTCCACAATGAGGAATGTGAATTCCATTAAAGTGAAAAAGCCTGAGTCCCATTTTTCATGCTAATTAAATCAAAATATAATAATCCAAAAGCTATTTATACTGTAGCTATTAAACTAGATGATAAATCCCCCTACACTACAGATTTTCATTTTCAAATCCAGGAGTCACTTACTTTTTTGTAAAAATTGTCCTTGTACCTTTTCTGCAACTTATAGTAGGGTCTGGGTCTTCTATACAACATAGGCAATGTTTTAATTAACTTGTTTACATTGTTGTAAATTAGCTCTTTAGATGACCTCAAAGATCCTCATCATCAATTGCTGGAATAAGAACATCAGTGATAAATAATACATGTCCAATTTAGGTCATATCAGTGAGTCAAATAAGTTTTCTATTTCGTGCAAATAAAATGTTTCAATGTTTATTTGATGGTGACAAAACTCTATTTTTGAGGTCTGTATACCACATAGTTGTTAAAAATTAGGCCACGTACAAGAATGCACTTGGAAACAGTTTTAAGACATATAAAAGTAGAACAGATTCTTAGTGTTCACAACGGTACTTAAATAGTTATATCAGTTAAGTTCCAAAGACCGCACTGAGAACTAAATTCCACCTCTTTTATAAAGGCCTTACAAGTGCCCTGAAGAAAAAATACTAACAATTCTGAGCTCATCAGGTCAAATATACCATCTGTGGAAAGCCAAGTCTATCTCGTCCTGGAGATTAAAACTATTTAAGCCTTTAGCTATTTCAAAAACATATTATATCAGTCACTCAACTATGTAAATTTTGAATGTACCACAAAATCCTCCGTTTTGCATCCTCATTATAATGAAGATCACCTCATTTGGAATTCATAGAGATTTTAGTTTCTTTTTATCTTCTTCTTATTTATTTTTTTATATTTTTTGGCTCTAAGTCATTGTCTATTTTTCATCCATCATTTTATTCTTTGGCATGCGTGGGCCTCCCATTGCAGTGGCCTCTCTTGTTTCAGAGCACCAGCTCTGGGTGCATGCGCCCGGAGCACTGACTCCTAATTGGACACACTGGTCCAGCCATTCGAAATAAATCAATCACTTTGATTTTCCACAATGAGGAATGTGAATTCCATTAAAGTGAAAAAGCCTGAGTCCCATTTTTCATGCTAATTAAATCAAAATATAATAATCCAAAAGCTATTTATACTGTAGCTATTAAACTAGATGATAAATCCCCCTACACTACAGATTTTCATTTTCAAATCCAGGAGTCACTTACTTTCTTGTAAAAATTGTCCTTGTACCTTTTCTGCAACTTATAGTAGGGTCTGGGTCTTCTATACAACATAGGCAATGTTTTAATTAACTTGTTTACATTGTTGTAAATTAGCTCTTTAGATGACCTCAAAGATCCTCATCATCAATTGCTGGAATAAGAACATCAGTGATAAATAATACATGTCCAATTTAGGTCATATCAGTGAGTCAAATAAGTTTTCTATTTCGTGCAAATAAAATGTTTCAATGTTTATTTGATGGTGACAAAACTCTATTTTTGAGGTCTGTATACCACATAGTTGTTAAAAATTAGGCCACGTACAAGAATGCACTTGGAAACAGTTTTAAGACATATAAAAGTAGAACAGATTCTTAGTGTTCACAACGGTACTTAAATAGTTATGTCAGTTAAGTTCCAAAGACCGCACTGAGAACTAAGTTCCACCTCTTTTATAAAGGCCTTACAAGTGCCCTGAAGAAAAAATACTAACAATTCTGAGCTCATCAGGTCAAATATACCATCTGTGGAAAGCCAAGTCTATCTCGTCCTGGAGATTAAAACTATTTAAGCCTTTAGCTATTTCAAAAACATATTATATCAGTCACTCAACTATGTAAATTTTGAATGTACCACAAAATCCTCCGTTTTGCATCCTCATTATAATGAAGATCACCTCATTTGGAATTCATAGAGATTTTAGTTTCTTTTTATCTTCTTCTTATTTATTTTTTTATATTTTTTGGCTCTAAGTCATTGTCTATTTTTCATCCATCATTTTATTCTTTGGCATGCGTGGGCCTCCCATTGCAGTGGCCTCTCTTGTTTCAGAGCACCAGCTCTGGGTGCATGCGCTCCGGAGCACTGACTCCTAATTGGACACACTGGTCCAGCCATTCCCGGGTCAGGGATCAAACCACCATCGCAGGGCAGACTCTTTACCCACTGGACCACCAGAGAAGCCCCGGATTTTAGTTTCTTTATATCTAGTCAACAACCAAACCAAAACCTTCAAGGCCCACCCTCCAAAGATTCAGTTCTAAACATCTATCACATTCATCACCACAGTTAAATTGGTTCTCAGTTTGGAGCAGTATGAAAAATAAAAATCAGGGTCCTGATACAAGGCAGACTTGAGGAGAGAAGAAGATGACTATCACAGTTTTCATTAGACCTTCTGCAAATTCGCTGATTCTGGACTGATAACAAGTGCATGATGAACAATTTCAATATGTTACAAAAATCCCAGACGGCGGCAGTGATGCAGAGATCTGGTACCGTATCGCTACTGTGATCAAGTGATATCTATTGTTTACTACCTTCCCTGTCTCTAAGTCACAGCTTCGCTATCTCCACGCCTTCCTGCCAAGCAAGTGTCAGGAGAATCTTGCTTTTGTCAGTTTGAATTGAGTGGTGTGAAACAGGAGGCCAGAGAGAGGGGGAATCTAATTTGAGAAGTGCGGACTGTCTCATTTATCACATAATACATCCCTTGAGTCAATATGCCTCTAGAAATGAGAATAAATAATAGCAGTCTCTTATATTCGGGGGAAATCAATAAATCAAAGTGCTTTTGTGTTCCTTACTGTTGAAAGCAGTCGTCATGAAGACTGTGGGCAGTAAAAAGAGTATGATGGCCTTAGTTTCACTTAATTTACAAGGAAATTGTTCACAGGTTTGTTTACAGAGCTGTTTAGGTGGGGCTTAGCCTCAAATCACGGTATCTTTCAAGGGTGGAAAAACAGGGCCTCAGTGATGCTTAGTCTAAATATTACAGGTGTGTGCATGTGTGTGTATGCCTTTAAGAGTTTTATTACAGAATTATGCAGGTTACTATACTTTAAATGAGTCTCATAATGCTTACAATGACGTGTGTGTGTGTGTGTGTGTGTGTGTGTGTGTATAAGTCTATATGTGTCCATGTGTATATGAATATATATTATTTTTCCTTTCCATTCTAGCACCATTGATAAATCTGGACGCAGTGTGTGTTCCTGAGAGTGGCTGGTGGATGGAGTGGAGACCATAGGGTGTCAGGCAGGAGCTGAGGACCTCGGAGGTGGGTGGTTGCCCGAGAGACACCAGAAGACATCTCCAGGAGCTGCAGCAAAGCAGAGTCCTGCCCAGGTGGCTGGGGCACCGGTAGGGTTGTCAGGAGGAGGCAGATGGCGACCAGGAGAGAGGATGGGTGAACACCTTATGTTTCAGCGGAGGTGAGATCCACCTGGATCTCCCACAACTTTTGCGAAGACCAAGCATCATCTGGCTTCTCAGCCCTGGATTCCCCATACCAGCACAGTGTCAGGAGCACAGCAGGAAGGGGTTCAACAGTGGTTGGTGTTGTGAAATGAAAATATTTCCTGCCAAGTCAATAAATACGAAATGTCACAGCCATCAGTGTGTTCTGGCCTCTGCACGTGAATGAAGGCTCCCCAGACTGCGCTCCAGTGGATGTTCCCCCTCCATGGCGGCTGCTAAGGAGCTGGGGAGGGGAAGAGGTAGCCACCTGCCACTCCTTAGGGTGAACAAGGAACAGGATTGGCCCCAGAGAGCTCAAGTGAATATGAAAGGGATGAATTCAGTGAGCCCAGAGGCTTGCGTCTTCTCATACTTAGAATGCTAAATTTCTTGACACCTGATCTTTGATGTTCAGAAGGCCTGCTCCCTTTGTTGGAAATTTGTACATAGCATAGCCTGACTTTTCCTCCTGCCTCCTTGGGCCAGTTTTCTCAGAGATACTGAGAGGCGGTCGCGTGGGCTCAGAGTCCTAAACATTCCCACAAAATAACTCTCGACTGTCAGGTTGTAGCTGTATTTTTTAATTGATAGCGTATAAATAAAATAGTATGCAAATGAATGAATGAGTGGCTACTTCATTAATTCCTAATTATTACACCAATGTGATCACACACATTATGAAGCCAAGCGTGACTTTTACCCTGGCCAGAATGTGGCTGGACGCTTAATGGCAATACTTGGCACAGCGACTCAGGTTTTCTACACTGTCCTCACTGACTCAACTCATTTCTCAATGACATTATGATAATTCAGTCTATAAAATTTTGGAGCACTTCCTTCTCATTAAAGCAAGGTAGCATAACCCTGCCCAATGCATTGGGTGTTGATGTAGAGTGACTCCTGAGGTCCTTGGTGTTGGGGGTCATACTGGGTCTCCCCATAGAAATCACTGCTGTCTGAGGAATGATTTACGAGCTTCCATAGGAGTGGGATTTAGATTAGCAGAAAGACGGGTGCAGATGATTCCAGCATATAAAAAGTCTGCCCTCTCCTTCACAGTAAGTATCAGCTGTATCCTGCTCCTTAGTTAGTGAAATGATCTCCCACAACTTTGCGAAGACCAAGCATCATCTGGCTTCTCAGCCCTGGATTCCCCATACCAGCACAGTGTCAGGAGCACAGCAGGAAGGGGTTCAACAGTGGTTGGTGTTGTGAAATGAAAATATTTCCTGCCAAGTCAATAAATACGAAATGTCACAGCCATCAGTGTGTTCTGGCCTCTGCACGTGAATGAAGGCTCCCCAGACTGCGCTCCAGTGGATGTTCCCCCTCCATGGCGGCTGCTAAGGAGCTGGGGAGGGGAAGAGGTAGCCACCTGCCACTCCTTAGGGTGAACAAGGAACAGGATTGGCCCCAGAGAGCTCAAGTGAATATGAAAGGGATGAATTCAGTGAGCCCAGAGGCTTGCGTCTTCTCATACTTAGAATGCTAAATTTCTTGACACCTGATCTTTGATGTTCAGAAGGCCTGCTCCCTTTGTTGGAAATTTGTACATAGCATAGCCTGACTTTTCCTCCTGCCTCCTTGGGCCAGTTTTCTCAGAGATACTGAGAGGCGGTCGCGTGGGCTCAGAGTCCTAAACATTCCCACAAAATAACTCTCGACTGTCAGGTTGTAGCTGTATTTTTTAATTGATAGCGTATAAATAAAATAGTATGCAAATGAATGAATGAGTGGCTACTTCATTAATTCCTAATTATTACACCAATGTGATCACACACATTATGAAGCCAAGCGTGACTTTTACCCTGGCCAGAATGTGGCTGGACGCTTAATGGCAATACTTGGCACAGCGACTCAGGTTTTCTACACTGTCCTCACTGACTCAACTCATTTCTCAATGACATTATGATAATTCAGTCTATAAAATTTTGGAGCACTTCCTTCTCATTAAAGCAAGGTAGCATAACCCTGCCCAATGCATTGGGTGTTGATGTAGAGTGACTCCTGAGGTCCTTGGTGTTGGGGGTCATACTGGGTCTCCCCATAGAAATCACTGCTGTCTGAGGAATGATTTACGAGCTTCCATAGGAGTGGGATTTAGATTAGCAGAAAGACGGGTGCAGATGATTCCAGCATATAAAAAGTCTGCCCTCTCCTTCACAGTAAGTATCAGCTGTATCCTCAAGGAAAAATAAACCTTGTGCTTTGCTGGAGGTAATGTTAGTTGGTGCACTTGCTATGGAGAATAGTGTGGAGATTCCTCAAAATGCTGAAAAGAAAATGATCATATGATCACACAACCTCCCATATGTATGTATATCAAAGGAAATGAAAACAGGATCTCAGAGAGATACATGTACCCCCATGTTCACTGCAGCACCATTTACAACAGCCAAGACATGGAAACAGCCTAAGCAGTTATTGTGAATGGATAAAGAAGATGTGGTATACATACACACACATGTGTGGACACACACACTCTAGCCTATTAGTCACCCATGAAAAAAGAATGAGATGCTGCCATTTGCTTCAACATGGATGGACCTGGAAGGCACTGTGCCATGTGAGATGTCAGAAAGGGAAGCACAAATACTGTATGACATCAGATATGTGGAATCGGAAAAAAGCTTAATTCACAGAGAGTAGAATGGTGATTACCAGGGGCTGGTGCTGGGGGATGGGGTGGGGAGATGTTGGTCAAAGGGCACAACCTACAGCTACAGATGAGTATGTGCTGAGACCTACTGCACTGCCTGACAGCTGTAGGGAAGTACACGGCACTGTGCACCTGCAATCTGCTGGGAGTGTAGCCCTTCACCATTCTCATCACCAGAAAGCAATGGTAGCGGACATGAGGCAAGCCAGAAATACAGTGGCAATTGCTCTTTTCAGTCTATAAATGTCTCAAATCAACACACTGTACACCTTAAATTTACACAATGCTGTGTGTCAATTACTGTATTACTTTTACAAATCAAGGTCTAGTTAATTTACAATATTAGTTTCAGGTGTACAACATAGTAATTCAATATTTGTATAGACTCTACTCCAGTTAACATTATTACAAAACACTGGGTATATTTCCCTGTACAGTATCTCTCTGTGGCTTATCGATTTTATACAGAATAGTTTGTACTTCTTAATCGCAGAGCCCTATCTTGCCTCTCCCCACTTTTCTCTCCCTATTGGTAACCATCAGCTTCTATCTGTGAGTCTGTTCCTGTTTATTTTTTTTTTTATATATATTCGCTAGTCTGCTTTATTTTTCAGATTCCACATATGCAAGAAATCAGTTATATTTCAATAAAACTGGAGAGGAAAAAGATACCTCCCTAAGAATGGGAGACATGCCATTCAGGTGTCCTGTTCCTCTCTGTTCCTCTTGTTATCAATCGTGTTGATATTTGACAAAGCTAACCTCAGCTAAAATCCCAACACTCCATGGAATCCAGAGCTCCAAATTTCACCTAAGCCAGCATCTTAGTCTCAGTAATTCAATATACAACTGCTCTAGCTCTGTCACGAGCTAGGTTCTGGTAATCAAAGTTGGACAAAACGCTTCAGTCTCATTTACAACCTACATGTGTAGGCGGTCAATGATAAGAATGTGTGGTTAGCTTTCTATCAACCCCACGAGTAAAATCCTGAGAACATGCCGCCTACTGTTCCTGTGTAGAAACTTGGCACAGGAGCCCAGGGCTTATGACTGATTCTTTCCTATAAAACAGCCCTGTTTTGCTTGGCAACTGGCAGCCCCAAGGGCCTCTCTTGTTAAAAACAACAAATGATTTTTTTAAATGAGAGTGTACCTATTAAATTATCCTTCAATAACGTAAATTAGGGAGGGATGTTGTGTAGTGGCTGAGTTACAACCGTTATTTATGGGGAGATCAATCTTGGGAATCCGAGGATACGAGAGCACTCTGGAGCCCGTCTTCCCTCAGGTGGGAGAACCGAGAAGACCGACCGCTGGAGACTCAGCCGATGTTTATTTAACCCCCAGAGTAAAGGTCAGTTTTGTGAGGCAAACTCCATTTTCTCACATTTTATGCATGATTAAATGGCAATTAAGCTTTAATGAAAAGTGTTAGGCTGATTATAATTAACATAATTGCACCCTGTTCACTTTTACAAATCAAGGTCTAGTTAATTTACAATATTAGTTTCAGGTGTACAACATAGTAATTCAATATTTGTATAGACTCTACTCCAGTTAACATTATTACAAAACACTGGGTATATTTCCCTGTACAGTATCTCTCTGTGGCTTATCGATTTTATACAGAATAGTTTGTACTTCTTAATCGCAGAGCCCTATCTTGCCTCTCCCCACTTTTCTCTCCCTATTGGTAACCATCAGCTTCTATCTGTGAGTCTGTTCCTGTTTATTTTTTTTTTATATATATTCGCTAGTCTGCTTTATTTTTCAGATTCCACATATGCAAGAAATCAGTTATATTTCAATAAAACTGGAGAGGAAAAAGATACCTCCCTAAGAATGGGAGACATGCCATTCAGGTGTCCTGTTCCTCTCTGTTCCTCTTGTTATCAATCGTGTTGATATTTGACAAAGCTAACCTCAGCTAAAATCCCAACACTCCATGGAATCCAGAGCTCCAAATTTCACCTAAGCCAGCATCTTAGTCTCAGTAATTCAATATACAACTGCTCTAGCTCTGTCACGAGCTAGGCTCTGGTAATCAAAGTTGGACAAAACGCTTCAGTCTCATTTACAACCTACATGTGTAGGCGGTCAATGATAAGAATGTGTGGTTAGCTTTCTATCAACCCCACGAGTAAAATCCTGAGAACATGCCGCCTACTGTTCCTGTGTAGAAACTTGGCACAGGAGCCCAGGGCTTATGACTGATTCTTTCCTATAAAACAGCCCTGTTTTGCTTGGCAACTGGCAGCCCCAAGGGCCTCTCTTGTTAAAAACAACAAATGATTTTTTTAAATGAGCGTGTACCTATTAAATTATCCTTCAATAACGTAAATTAGGGAGGGATGTTGTTTAGTGGCTGAGTTACAACCGTTATTTATGGGGAGATCAATCTTGGGAATCCGAGGATACGAGAGCACTCTGGAGCCCGTTTTCCCCTCAGGTGGGAGAACCGAGAAGACCGACCGCTGGAGACTCAGCCGATGTTTATTTAACCCCCAGAGTAAAGGTCAGTTTTGTGAGGCAAACTCCATTTTCTCACATTTTATGCATGATTAAATGGCAATTAAGCTTTAATGAAAAGTGTTAGGCTGATTATAATTAACATAATTGCACTTGTCAGTTCTTGTCCTCATGTTTCACATGCTGTGTGGAACTGGCAGGACAATGGACCTTGAGTGGGGTTTGAATATCTTGGGAGCACCAGCAGTTCATCTTTCTAGGGAAGAAAGTGCTGCCCTATAGCACAGGGCAGGTAAACACACACGGAAGGAAGGCGTGGCAGGCAGCGGCTCCATTGGCGGTCATTAAACCCACACACAAACACACAGCACGGTGGCCAAGTCACCAGCCTCGTGTTTCCAGTAACCAGTTGATCTTCTCCCAAGGTTACTTTCACTCAGAGAAAAACAATCATTTTTAAATGAGAAAATTTATCAAATAATAGATTAAACTATGTTCATTTAAGTTAAAACTCAAGTATTAATCTTTATAAAATGCAAATGGACTGCTTGGTTTCCATCTGGTATCAAAATATTAGGCAAAGATAAATGTAAAAAGAATTATTAAACTGAAAAGGTCAACAAAGATGCATACATGCTATTAGATCTGTCTAACGCATTTTTTAGCAGGGAAAACACAATCTATCTCAGCTGCTTCTACTGATAATAAATATAAGGACCATTTATCTTAATTATTAGCATTGGATAGAAGCTAACTCAGGAGTGAAATCTTTATTATTAAAATTAGCATTCAAAGACTTTTTATTAAAGGCTTTTCTATTTACGTCTTTGAATGAAGTCAATGTCAGTAGATCAAAACACGAACATCATGTCATCTGGTCCCATTACTTCATGGAAAACAGATGGAGAAAAACTGGAAACAGTGACAGACTATTTTCTTGAGCTCCAAAATCACTGTGAATGGTAACAACAGTCATGAAATTGAAAGACACTCCTTGGAAGAAAAGCTATACAAACCTAGACAGCATATTAAAAAGCAGTTATATTACTTTGCCTACAAGGGTCTGTAGAGTCAAAGCTATGGTTTTTCCCAGTAGTCACATACAGTTATAAGAGCTGAACCATAAAGAAGGTTGAGCATCAAATAATTGATGCTTTCGAACTGTGGTGTTGGAGAAGACTCTTGAGAGTCCCTAAGACAGCAAGGAGATCAAAGCACTCAATCCTTAAGGAAATAAACCCTGCATATTCATTGGAAGGACTGATGCTGAAGCTGAAGCTCCAATATTTTGGCCGCCTGATGCAGACAGCCAACCCACTGGAAAAGACCTGATGCTAAGAAGCATTGAAACAAGAGAAGAAAGGGAAGATAGACGACAAGATGTTTGGATGGCATCCCTGGCTCAATTAACTTGAGTTTGAGCACACTCTAGGAGATAGCGAAGGACAGGGAAACCTGGCATGCTTCTTGGTTCTACATGATTTTTTCTTAAAACCTTTTTTCTTTCACATGAAGTCTTAAAAGGGAATGTTTTTAAAGGCTAGGAATAAAACGATATACTCTAACCAGCAACCACACTCCTTGGTATTTCCGCAAAGAAGTTAAAACCTTATGTTCATACAAAAACCTACAGGCAAATGTTAACAGCAGCTGTATTCATAATTACCAAAACTGGAAGCAACTAAGATGTCCTTCATTAACTGAATGGATGAATAGTGATATATCCAGACAATGGGATATTATTCAGCACTGAAAAGATAGGAGCCATCAAGTCATGGAAAGACCTGGAGGGACCTTAAGTGCACACTACCAATCTGAAAAGGCTACATATTATATGATTCTAATTCTTCTGCTGCTGCTGCTTAGTCATTTAAGTCATATCTGACTCTGTGTGACCCCATATACTGCAGCCCATCAGGCTCCTTTGTCCATGGAATTCTCCAGGCAAGAATACTGGAGTGGGTTGCCATGCCCTCCTCTGGGGGGATCTTCCCAACCCAGGGATGAAATCTGGGTGTCCTGCACTGCAGAGAGACTGCTAACCACTGACCCATCAGGAAAGCCCCATATACGTGTGTGTGTGTACTTTTGAGACTGCATGGACTGTAGCTCACCAGGCTTCTCCATCCCTGGAATTTTCCAGGCAAGAATACTGGAGTGGGTTGACATTTCCTTCTCCAGATTCCAAAGCTTTGGCACCGCAAAAGGAGAAACTAGGGAGAAAGAAGAAAGATCCCTGGCTGTCAGGAGTTAGGATAGGGAAGAAATGAGGAGGAAAAGCATAGAGGATTTCTGGGGCCGTGAAACTGTTCTGGACACGAACTGTCGATACATTTGTCCAAACTCACAGGTCGAACAGCACAAGAGCAAACCCTGATGTAAACTATGGACGTAGGGTAATGACGTGTCAGTGTAGGCTCGTCTGCTGTAACAGGTGTACACTATCTGGGGGGTGGGGGGGTGGTGGGGATGTTGGTAACAGGGGAGGCTGTGCATAGGCAGGGGCAGGGGAACATGGGAAACCTCTGTACCTTCCTCTCAAACATGCTGGGAATGTAAAACTGCTCTAAAAAGTAAAGTTTACTAAAAAAAATATGAGGTCAGGAAAGTACAGAATGGGTAGGAGAGGAGAATACACATAACCCCCAAACCACATCACACATCAGCTGTGCACTCTCCCCACCATTTCTGAAGACAGCAGACATTTTTATCTCACCAAAAAAGAGCAAAAATGATATAATCTTGGGATGAAAACATTTTTTCCCCACGACAGGATAACTGGAGCAAACTTAACTGGATATTTTTGCCATAAACCACTGAAAATTTTACTGCATAGAGATTCTATTCCGTGAGCACATGTTCGCAAATTACTGCCTCAGAGCACGCGGACCCCAGGTAAGAAACTGTGCAGACTTTAACCTCAATTTCATTACCAACCCCTTAACGCATCAAATTGACCTAAGTCCATTTTCTAATGTAAATCTTAAAGATGGCTTGCCAGAGACTAAGCCAAGAGATAAATGGAGCCAGAAGGTGTTTATGTGCAAATTCCACTAGTTTTACGATGAGGGCTGACCCTGGATTGCTACCACATTATATGACAACTCTACACGGTTTGAAGGGTATTCAAAGACTGCACTGCCACAGAATATCTCCAAGCTTTTCTTCTGGAAACTGTGCCTTAAAAATGTGCTGGACAGCGAAGGCAGGAACCACCTTCAAGTGGTAACAGTTTAAAGCAGCAAATGTGTAGCCCACTAAATCCTCAGCGATGACTGCACTACATCAGCTGCTTGACACCCCCGCCCAAAGAAGGGAAAACTGCAGAGCAGCTGAGAGCAGACAGCTGGAGCAGCCTGCAAACACCCAGGCTTCAGGGCAGCAACCAAGGGAGCATGAGGCTGATGCTGGGAGTGGAGAGGGGGCCCCAAAGAGAACCGTGACCTTTTGGCACAGACCCACCTCTGTCTTGGGTCAAGTTTAGATATTTACTGATTAACTCAAATCTTTAAGCCCTTTTCTCCCCATTCCATAATTAAGGAGAGCATATGTCTTTCCCCATCGGACAATGGAGAGAACATTCTAAGACAAACGTTCTCTTGGTAAGTGTTTTCAGAATGTCGTCTTTTGCTCAACCCAAGGTCTGTGCCTATCAGGGGAGCCTTAAGACACAAGCCGGTCCTGTCTCCCTGGCAAACGCGGGATCACGGAGAAGGGGGCCGTGCACCTACTTGAGAACTGGATGGAGAAGCCCGACTTGCTGATGAAGAAGTCGCTGTCGAACTGCAGGGTGAGCGAGTTGAAGGTGCTGTGGATGTCCTCCGGCAGTGCCGAGCCGCTCCACTCCTTCAGCAGGATGGCGCTGTCCACCGGCCCGTCCCACACCTTCAGGATGTCGTGGGCCAGCTCCGTGTCAAACACGATGAAGTGGAGGCTGCAAGGAGAGCAGGGCTAAGTAGAGGCTGACAGCGAGGACACCCCGGCACAAACCCCGAGTTCACCCTAGCCCGGTTCACCCACACCAAACCCCACCCCACGGCCTGAGCTTGTCTGACGGCAATGGATGAGCCGGGAGCCTCACAGAAGCGGGTTCACACACGCCCATCAGCAAACAGCGGAACCCGGTGAGGGATCCAGTGAGACCACGGAGTTGTAGGCTGAGCTGTGTGTTTAGGGATAAAATCAGGTCTTCTGAGACCGTCAGCTCTTTTCACAAAGCAAAGCTCTCTCAGGCACACTGGTCAAAGATGGGTTTGATACAGCTTTGTTTTAACTGAATAGAAGTCAGACAGTAATGCAGGTGGTACCAGTGTTGTTCCTGAAATTCCCCACTAGGTGGCAGCATCCACACCAGGAGAGACATGCAGAGAGGACCCTGTTTACACCAGGTCACTGTCAACCTGTATCTGAACGACCTCAGCTTATGTTGTACCTGTTTCTGTATGTTTATTTTTCAGAAAACAGATCACCATTTTGAAATGCCAACACAAAAGCAGAAGTATGTAGTATAAACCGCTTTCTTTGGAACATTTTAACACACTTCTATCAAGCTTACAGACATTTCTCAGGGCAACTTAAAATCTCTGTCAGAGGAAGCTTGCTTTCCAAGGCAGCTGCTGACCTGTAATTCTATCTCTGGCAATTCAAATGGATAAAAGAGTTCAATATCAATAAAAATCCATGTTTCCTGAATGCTCTTGTTTATCATCTTTTACTTACTGCATGAAATTGTAAGAGATAAAAATCCCAGTAAATGAATACAAAGAACTGCACACAAATCCCAATTACTTACTTTGTGCATATTATACATTCAAAGAAATTATCTATCTAACCCTGCATAAAGTATAAAACATAGTATATTTCTAAATTTTCAATGTAAAATATTTTTTAATATAAAGAAAAGTAAAGAATATAGCAGACACAAGGATACCCACCCTCAGGAATGTTAACGTTATGCCCTATTTGGTTCAGATCTTTATAAAAAATAAAAGCTTATTGACAGTCCTACCCCCCTTCCTCTCCACTTTTTCATTTGTCTTTCCTCTTACCCTATCTCCTGAAGTTAACATGGTTTCTTCTCATTTATATTTTCAGGATTTTCATAAGCATATATATATATATATACATATCTCCAGAAATATATAGTACTATTTTGTCTGTTTAACAATAATTACATAATAAAGACCATTTGGCATGTATGTGCTTATATCATGTTTGAACATGCATTTTCTTTTTTTTTAGCTTTAGTGTGTGGTTTTATTTATTTATGCATTCAGTTTCTCTACACAGCTTGTGGGATCTTAGTTCCCTGATCAGAGATAGAACCAGGGCCCTAGGCAGTGAAAGCCCAGAGCCCTTACAACTGGACCACTAAGGTATTCCTTCAAGCTGCTTTTTCACCTCTACTATTATGTGAAATGCCTCTAAAATTGGAGATGCAGACATTGTGAACTCACTTCAGAAGCAGAACAAATGCTCCATCTGTCTAGTTCCCTACCGAAAGATAGTCAGTTTCTGTCTTCTATGATGAACAATGGTGCTCATCCTAGGATCTCTCCAGGCTCAGAAAGAGAAAAATGGCCAAGTAGTTCTCCCTGTGACTGGAGTTATGCATGTCTCAAAATAAACGACCATTGGCTCTATGTTGCCACATCTTTACCAATCAATATCTGATGACACCAGACTTCATTAGTTGTGAATAAGAGAAAATCTGATGGTTATGGAATGGCATCTTATTTAAACCACATCTCCCTGAATATTCGTGAGGTTGGACATACTTCTGTGAGTCTAAGGCGATCCACTCAGCACAGTTCAACGATTCAACAGACATTTGCTGAGCACCGACCATGTACCAGGTACTCTGCTTGGGATGCTGGCTGCATCAGGGTACTAAACAAAGAATGCTGCCTTCACAGACCTTGTCCAGTGGTGCTGAGGGGAGATGAGTGAAAAGCAGCAACCATAAAACCTACGTGAACAAGACGGTGTGTCCTAGGTGGTAAATGCCTTGAGAAAAGAAAAAAAGGCAGAGCAGAATGAGGAGCACTGGCCTTGGCAGGACTGGAGTGTGGAGGGGACTCAGGGATTAGATGCGGTGGCTGGAGGAGCCTCACCCTGGTGGCGAGGAGAGGTTTGAGCAGAGATCTGAAGGAGATGGAAAGGCTTGTTATATCTGATGAGAGGAGAGAGTAACCCCACAAAGGCCAACATAGAGGGCACACCTTCAGCACTTGAGACCATGGCGGCATGCAGTATAACAGGAGCAGAGAGAGGGGCCGAGGAAGAAGAGCTGAGGCCAGAGAAATAATGCAGGTGGTGGGTGAGGGTGTGGATGGGGCGGAGCACGGGCGTGGTAGGGTACTCTGAAGACTCTGCCTTTCACCCGGGGTGATCCACCCAGGTGATGTCTGTGGAGAAGGAGTTATCCCGTCTGTGATTTAAGAAAAAAAAAAAAAAATGGCTCCACACTTGTGCTGGCAACAGGCTCTACCGCAAATGGCAGAACCAAGAATCTGATGTCTGCCACTTAGAGAAGCTCGACCAGGGAAGGACTGAGTGGCTGGCAGATGCTGGGCATGGTGTGAAGGTGAGGAACAGGGCTGGGGGAGGCGTGTGTGGGTAAGCCCGGATGTGAGGTCACTTGAAGAGTTTTGCGTAAGAAATGAGACATGTGGAGAGTTCGTGGCTGAGGTGGGCAAGGGTGCAGGTGGGGAGGTCTGTGGGCTGGGAAGACCAGACATTCTGGCTTGGGCCTGTGAGTTCAAGATGCCTACCAGACGGGGAGCAGACTGCTGCTCACGGGATCCTGGAGCTTTGTAGAGAAGTCAGGAAAGAAAGAACAAACCTGTGTGTTTGGCAAACAAATGATTTTAAGTCATGGGGCTAGATGAGACCATCAAAGGTCTTAGGTACAGGAAAGAAGAGGACCTTGTCTCTGAATTACTCATCACACAGGATGGCCACTTTTGTCATGCATTCTTCATCTCCTTTACTAATGTTAATATATGGTATGTATTCTTGTCACAAGGTTTTGTTAGAGCCTGTTTGTCATTTTAAGAAAAATCCCTGCTACTCACTACGCAAGGAATGTTTTTGTTTTATCTAGTTATGCTGCTGATCGTGAAAATGTATTCAATTCTACTAAACTACTATTTCTAAACATACTTAGGTGATCAGACTGATCATTTTTCTTAATATATAAATGGAAGTAATTACAGAATTCAGCTCGTAATTTTTATTTCTAGTTCTTCCTCTTTGATGTGAAGATTATTTTAGCTTTATAAAATGAATCAAGTAACTTCCTTACTTTTTTCTTTGGTCTAGAAGATTTTTCCAATCGATTAATATAATATAATCTACTATTTTCTTAAATGTTCTAAAAATAGTCCCTATTGTAGGAGTATATTTCTATTCCATTTCTAATACTATTTTAATATATCAGTATTTTAATATATCAGGTATTTTTCTACTCAATAATTTTTCAAGAATTGGTTTGTGGGCTTGGCAATTCTCTATCTTGTTTCTTCTACTAATTTATTTTTACTGTATTTGTTCTCTTTTCCACTCTACTTCTTTGAATTTACTTTGATATTATGTTTTAAATTCTACTGTTTTGGAGCTTAACTTACTGATTTTCAAGTGATCTTCCTTTTCTAATATTTGCATTTAGGGCTGTAAATTTCACATTGCTATTAATCACATGTCCTTCATTTTCAAAATAAAGAACACATTTGGTTACTTTCTTGTTATACATTTCTATTTCTATTCCATTTTGAATAAGATTGGAGTATAGAAGAAAGTGATTTTCTGTTTTATTCTGGCTTGGGCCTGTGAGTTCAAGATGCCTACCAGACGGGGAGCAGACTGCTGCTCACGGGATCCTGGAGCTTTGTAGAGAAGTCAGGAAAGAAAGAACAAACCTGTGTGTTTGGCAAACAAATGATTTTAAGTCATGGGGCTAGATGAGACCATCAAAGGTCTTAGGTACAGGAAAGAAGAGGACCTTGTCTCTGAATTACTCATCACACAGGATGGCCACTTTTGTCATGCATTCTTCATCTCCTTTACTAATGTTAATATATGGTATGTATTCTTGTCACAAGGTTTTGTTAGAGCCTGTTTGTCATTTTAAGAAAAATCCCTGCTACTCACTACGCAAGGAATGTTTTTGTTTTATCTAGTTATGCTGCTGATCGTGAAAATGTATTCAATTCTACTAAACTACTATTTCTAAACATACTTAGGTGATCAGACTGGTCATTTTCCTTAATATATAAATGGAAGTAATTACAGAATTCAGCTCGTAATTTTTATTTCTAGTTCTTCCTCTTTGATGTGAAGATTATTTTAGCTTTATAAAATGAATCAAGTAACTTCCTTACTTTTTTCTTTGTTCTAGAAGATTTTTCCAATCGATTAATATAATATAATCTACTATTTTCTTAAATGTTCTAAAAATAGTCCCTATTGTAGGAGTATATTTCTATTCCATTTCTAATACTATTTTAATATATCAGTATTTTAATATATCAGGTATTTTTCTACTCAATAATTTTTCAAGAATTGGTTTGTGGGCTTGGCAATTCTCTATCTTGTTTCTTCTACTAATTTATTTTTACTGTATTTGTTCTCTTTTCCACTCTACTTCTTTGAATTTACTTTGATATTATGTTTTAAATTCTACTGTTTTGGAGCTTAACTTACTGATTTTCAAGTGATCTTCCTTTTCTAATATTTGCATTTAGGGCTGTAAATTTCACATTAAGCTATTAATCACATGTCCTTCATTTTCAAAATAAAGAACACATTTGGTTACTTTCTTGTTATACATTTCTATTTCTATTCCATTTTGAATAAGATTGGAGTATAGAAGAAAGTGATTTTCTGTTTTATTGATTTTTTTCGCCTCTAAATTATCATTTGTTTTCATCCATCTTTAGTTTTTGGCATGTGTGGACCTCCCATTGCAGCAGTGGCCTCTCTCATTGCAGAGCACCGGCTCTGGGCACATGTACTTCAGAGCGCTGGCTCACAATTGGACACACCGGTCCAGCTTCTCCACAGCATGTGGGATCTTCCCAGGACAGGGATTGAACCACTTCCCCTTGCACTGCAACAGGGAAGCCCTCATTGATTTTTATTGATTAGTTTGCTCCTAGTTTGTGATCATGTTTATACATGTTTCATATTTACTTGAACAGAACGTGCAAGTTCTAGCTGAAGGCTGTCTATCTAAGCTTACATAAGCTTAGGAACTACATGGTTTGGATCTTCTGTAAACTTACTACTGTGCTACCTGGCTTACGAGTCATGAAGAGTTATGAAAGGTTGTCAAATTTCCAATGTTTTCACATAATTTATGCTTTGTTTGTATTAAACTATGTTCCCAGCTTGATAATAGTATATATGACTATATATATATATATATATGCTGGATACTAGCATATATGGCTCGAAGGAACTAAGACTGAATATATGTCCCTAAAGAAATAGTAGTATTTTGTGTGTTTACAGTAATTACACAGGAGTTCCCTGGTGGCCTGGTAATTAGGATTCTAGGCTTTCATGGCCATGGCCTAGGTTCAATCCCTGATTGGGGAAGTGAGATCCCACAAGCTGCAAGGCATGTCCAAAAAACAACAACAACTGCATCGCAGGTACCCTTATAAGGAAATGATAGGCAGCTTGAATATAGATTACAGGTTTATAGTTATCTCTATCTATCTATCTATCAATCTATTGACAGTTATATATATGTGTGTGTGTGTGTGTGTGTGTGTGTGTGTATGTTTATATATATAATTACCTGGCTTATGAAAAAGGTTACATTCTAGTTAATGGAGAAAGACTGACTTGTCAACAAATGGTCAAATGAACTGAAATTTTTTATGGACAAAAGATTCCTTGAATCTTCCTTGGACTAGAAACAATCCATATGCCCATCAGCACACAGAATGAGTAAATAAATCATGTTCTATTAATGCAGAGGAATAATTTACTCTATTGATAGGAGGGAAGATGGAAGAAATCAAGACACAAAACTGTAGAACTCGATTTTTATAGAGTTCAAACTAGGCCAAACTCCTCGAAAGTCAAGATAGCTAATGGAACTCAAAGGGCACACTCTGGGTCTTGATCTGGTTGCTGGTCATAGGGGTGTTTTTATAAATAAGCAGCATACCTGTCAGTGGTACAGTCTTACGTGCCTATATTCTATGTGAATGAGAAGCTTACTTGACAAACACATGAAAATCCACCCTGGTGCTGTTACGTTTTGCCATTAGGGAAATGCCACACAGACTCAACAACAACCACAATGATATTGCTGTTGTTTAGTCGCTCAGTCATGTCCATTTCTTTTGTAATCCCATGGACTGTAGCCCTCCAGGCTCCTCTGTCCATGGAATTCTCCAGGTAAGAATACTGGTGTGGGTAGCCATTTCCTTCTCCTGGGGATCTTTCCAACCCAGGGATCAAACCCAGGTCTGCTGCATTGGCCAGTGGGTTCTTTGCCACTAAGCCATGTAGGAAACTTAAAAATGATATAACAACATCTAAATAAAGATAAATAAATGGCCATTTTTTATTAAAAAAAAGGAAAGTCATTATGTAGACACTATACCACTGGGTAGGGAAAGTTTTAAAATTGATTTTAAAAAGTATCATCCTAAATAAACTACTAATCTTTTCAGACACAGGCATTCAAGAAAAAATACACACTTTGTTGAACATTTAATTTTCAAATACATGGGAGTTTTAAAAGCATCTTTGATATTAATTTCTCATTTTGATATTAATTTTTCATTTAAATGTTTCCTTGTCTACAATCATCCTCTGTTTTTTTCTCAGTCTTCTAACTTTATTGAGGCTTTCAGTGGCCAAATCAAAGATTTCTCTTGGTAACTGTCACATTGCACTTGAAAGTATGTGTGTGATTTTCAAATAGCTTTTGATACTGTTATTTAACATAATTCCACAGTGATAAGAGAACAGAATCTGTATGATTTCAGTACCTTTAGACCATGAAAGTATTGCACCTTGTTTTATGTCCTTGGATAGGTTCCAGTGTCTCCTGGTTTATAGTCTATGGGAACTTGAATAGTTTATATCCCGTTGGTGGGTAAATCTTAATTATGTTGAATTAGTTCTTAGGACTTTTCCATTCTACTATATCCTTCTACTTCTATTCATTCTACTAGTTTTTGAGTGTCTGGTATTGGAATTCCAACTAAAATAAGTGTAATATATAGCAGAACTGTATATAATTTGTTCTGTATTTTCCAAGTTGCCTGTAAATGTGTCATCATACTCTCATAATTTAGAAAATAAAAAATAAAGAGAAAAAATGCTTTGTAATGTACAGTGTCACAAGCTTTAAGAGATGTAGATGGGGCATCAGGTGATCAAAGTGTCAGGTGTATTTATTCTGCTCAAGATATCTGGGAAGGAGCTTGTCAGGCAGAGAGAAATAGCAGTGATAATTCAATAAAGAGGATGAGACAGAAAGTGAACAGGTACATTCATGAACATGGTAAGAGTGTGAGAATGCAAAAGTTACAAATATAAGAAGCAAAATGATGCAAAGAGTCTTTATCTACCAGACTGGCAGTGGAATTCTCCAGGTAAGAATACTGGTGTGGGCAGTCTTTCCTTCTCCTGGGGATCTTTCCAACCCAGGGATCAAACCCAGGTCTGCTGCATTGGCCAGTGGGTTCTTTGCCACTAAGCCATGTAGGAAACTTAAAAATGATATAACAACATCTAAATAAAGATAAATAAATGGCCATTTTTTATTAAAAAAAAGGAAAGTCATTATGTAGACACTATACCACTAGGTAGGGAAAGTTTTAAAATTGATTTTAAAAAGTATCATCCTAAATAAACTACTAATCTTTTCAGACACAGGCATTCAAGAAAAAATACACACTTTGTTGAACATTTAATTTTCAAATACATGGGAGTTTTAAAAGCATCTTTGATATTAATTTCTCATTTTGATATTAATTTTTCATTTAAATGTTTCCTTGTCTACAATCATCCTCTGTTTTTTTCTCAGTCTTCTAACTTTATTGAGGCTTTCAGTGGCCAAATCAAAGATTTCTCTTGGTAACTGTCACATTGCACTTGAAAGTATGTGTGTGATTTTCAAATAGCTTTTGATACTGTTATTTAACATAATTCCACAGTGATAAGAGAACAGAATCTGTATGATTTCAGTACCTTTAGACCATGAAAGTATTGCACCTTGTTTTATGTCCTTGGATAGGTTCCAGTGTTTCCTGGTTTATAGTCTATGGGAACTTGAATAGTTTATATCCCGTTGGTGGGTAAATCTTAATTATGTTGAATTAGTTCTTAGGACTTTTCCATTCTACTATATCCTTCTACTTCTATTCATTCTACTAGTTTTTGAGTGTCTGGTATTGGAATTCCAACTAAAATAAGTGTAATATATAGCAGAACTGTATATAATTTGTTCTGTATTTTCCAAGTTGCCTGTAAATGTGTCATCATACTCTCATAATTTAGAAAATAAAAAATAAAGAGAAAAAATGCTTTGTAATGTACAGTGTCACAAGCTTTAAGAGATGTAGATGGGGCATCAGGTGATCAAAGTGTCAGGTGTATTTATTCTGCTCAAGATATCTGGGAAGGAGCTTGTCAGGCAGAGAGAAATAGCAGTGATAATTCAATAAAGAGGATGAGACAGAAAGTGAACAGGTACATTCATGAACATGGTAAGAGTGTGAGAATGCAAAAGTTACAAATATAAGAAGCAAAATGATGCAAAGAGTCTTTATCTACCAGACTGGCAGTGATCAAAACACTTCAACCCATTTCAGTGAGAATGTGGAGACTCCATTGTTTCCTCTGCTATTGGTGGCCATTCACATCGTCTCTTTTTAAGAGCAATTCGGTAATGGCCATAAAGATTTATGGCCATAAAGATTTCTCTGTGCATACAGAGAAAGTCCAACTTTAGAAATTCATCATATGAATTCCCCTGAGGTGATATATTGGGAAGATGCTGGCATGGCTGATATCAGTGAAAAGCTGAAAACAATCTGAATATCCCGATAGGGTACAGTTTAAATAAATCATGGTGCATTCAGGCAATGGAATCTTCTTCCACGACTAAAGAGAATAAGGTTGAATCACAGTAAGTACATAAAACTTTGACCATGTTTACTGACTGGAGAAAATATTCAGAATAACATTAAGGCATAATACTATTTTCCAAAAGTAATTAAACAAGTAATCAGATACATCAAGATGTATAATATATAATACATATGTATATTTAAGAAATTATGAAACTATATACCAAATTTTAAACTGACATCTTTCGTGTCTAGGATTACAGCAGTTTCACGGTTTTTATCTTCCTGTAATACTTTTCTAGCATTTTAAAAACTGGGAAAATAAATAACTTGAATGTTGTAAAGATAAACTTGAATTTATTCAGCATATAAAGAGCAAACCAAATATTTATATTTTTAAAGTGGGCAAGTGATATAATCAGTTTTGTTCGATAGAAATATTTGTATTAAGATGCAGAAAAGGGGGCTTCCCTGGTGGTCCAGTGGGTAAGGACACCGCCTTGCAGTGCAGGGGGAGCCAGTTCGATCCCTGGCCTGGGGAGATCCCATGTGCTGCAGAGCAGCTGGACTGATGTGTCCAACTAACGAGCAGGAGTTCTGAAGCACATGCGCCCAGAGCTGGTGCTCTGCAACAAGAGAGGCCATTGTGATGGGAGGCCCACACAGGCCAAAAAAAAAAAAAGATGCATAAAATGTCTTTGCCATTTGACCCAGGAAGAATTTTCCTAAGGTTTTATTCTAAGGTGTAAATTAACAATAGAAGCAAAGCTTTACCTGTAACATTATTTTCCATATAATTATGTGCAATATTAAAAACTAGAAATAGGGCTTCCCCTGGTGGTCCAGTGGGTAAGGACACCGCCTTGCAGTGCTAGGGGTGCCGGTTCGATCCCTGGCCTGGGAAGATCCCACGTGCTGTGGAGTGGCTGGACCCATGTGTCCAATTACTGAGCCGGAGCTCTGGAGCGCATGTGCCCAGAGCTGGCGCTCTGCAACAGCAGAGGCCACCGCGATGGGAGGCCCACAGGAGCCAAAGAACAAAGACCAATGAAAATAGAGAAATGAAAGACCAATAGAAGTGGCCCGCCCGCTCCCCTCCCTCCTCAACTCGACCCTCGCCCAAAATAAATAAATAAATCTTAAAAAAAAAAACAAAACTAGAAATAATAGGAATTAGAAATATTGTAGATAACCAGCAAGGGAGACAATATGTAATTATGGGCATCCGTATTGTAGCATATGTAAAGGTCCACATAAGGCAACCTGGATGAGAGGCAGTCTGGGGGAGAATGAATACATGTATATGTATGACTGAGTCCCTTTGTTGTCCACCTGAAATTATCACCATGTTTTCTGGCTAATTAATTGCTTATACTCCAATATATAACAGAAAGTTAAAAAAAAGTCCATGCAGGACATGTGTCAAAATGGTCATGACAGTGTCCAGTATGGGGATAATGCAAGCTTTTCTTTTGTAGGCTTTTGAAGATGTCTAAGTATACACTTATTTTTCAATCACATAAGATTAACATTTTAATTAAAAAGAAAAAGCTCCTTAGAGGGGAATCAGTGGTTGAGACAACCCTGGCAGGATGGTCACGTAACCAGCGCAGTGAATCACAGGGTCTGGACAAGGGGGCTGCAGATGTGGAATCACCACGATGTGGGATCACACGGGAGTGGGAGGAAGGAGGAGCCCATGCTGCTAAGGCTTGCCAAGGTGTCCTGCTATGTAGTGACAGCCCTACCTCAGAAGGAAGGGGTTGTAGGACAGACAACTGAGTCCAGAGAAGAAAGCAAGTTATTTTTAGATGAGATAATAAGAATGAAATTTTGGTTTAACCCAGCCACTAAGGATGAGGAGAATCTGGAAGTGAGGCAACAGGGAGAAACCATGTGGAGCAGAGGTGGCAAGAGAGCTGTGAGATGGCGAGAGAGCTGTGAGGACCAGGCTGGGATCAAAGACTCATGCGTGCTTCACCAGTGCATGTAAGTCATCAGAGGCAAACCTGTTAGGGACCAGACGCTGAGTCCAGCAGGTGTCACAGTTCTGTCTAAGGTGCTAATACTTGCTGATCAGCCAAGGGGTGGCTGAGAGAAGGAGAGGGTGAAGGACTGACTGGAAGGCTCGGAGGGGAGAAGATTAGAGTAAGAGCTGAGAAACGGGCTTGTGAAGTATGAACTGGGCATCACAGATAAGAAAAGGCACAAGGAAGGAGACAGCTGGCAAGGCTTTGGCTTATATACAACATTTTTTTTTCTTTCCTCGGAACCTATTATGAAGAAATATATCAATAGGTTAATACCTGGTGTTTTTTCGTTCAGGGAGAGTATTGGAGAATATGTTGGGAGAGTATTTGAGATTGGGGAATGAACAATAAGAAAGAGCAGGATATATTAGTATTGAAAATGAAAATCTCCACCATTTAGAGAGGCAAGCATTAACAAAAGTCAGGGGTAAAGAGGCTCGGAGGGAATGATAAGAGTAGTCCTAAGGTCAGTGGGTCTGCAGGGTGTCTTCGAGGTGCTGGCCTCTAGAACAGCAGCCATGCCAGGCCCCAGCATCAACTCTTTCTCCTAAATGTCACTCATGTGTGGTTGGAATTTTACTTCCAGTGTTGCAAGCTTTTCTTTTGTAGGCTTTTGAAGATGTCTAAGTATACACTTATTTTTCAATCACATAAGATTAACATTTTAATTAAAAGAAAAAGCTCCTTAGAGGGGAATCAGTGGTTGAGACAACCCTGGCAGGATGGTCACGTAACCAGCGCAGTGAATCACAGGGTCTGGACAAGGGGGCTGCAGATGTGGAATCACCACGATGTGGGATCACACGGGAGTGGGAGGAAGGAGGAGCCCATGCTGCTAAGGCTTGCCAAGGTGTCCTGCTATGTAGTGACAGCCCTACCTCAGAAGGAAGGGGTTGTAGGACAGACAACTGAGTCCAGAGAAGAAAGCACGTTATTTTTAGATGAGATAATAAGAATGAAATTTTGATTTAACCCAGCCACTAAGGATGAGGAGAATCTGGAAGTGAGGCAACAGGGAGAAACCATGTGGAGCAGAGGTGGCAAGAGAGCTGTGAGATGGCGAGAGAGCTGTGAGGACCAGGCTGGGATCAAAGACTCATGCGTGCTTCACCAGTGCATGTAAGTCATCAGAGGCAAACCTGTTAGGGACCAGACGCTGAGTCCAGCAGGTGTCACAGTTCTGTCTAAGGTGCTGATACTTGCTGATCAGCCAAGGGGTGGCTGAGAGAAGGAGAGGGTGAAGGACTGACTGGAAGGCTCGGAGGGGAGAAGATTAGAGTAAGAGCTGAGAAACGGGCTTGTGAAGTATGAACTGGGCATCACAGATAAGAAAAGGCACAAGGAAGGAGACAGCTGGCAAGGCTTTGGCTTATATACAACATTTTTTTTTCTTTCCTCGGAACCTATTATGAAGAAATATATCAATAGGTTAATACCTGGTGTTTTTTCGTTCAGGGAGAGTATTGGAGAATATGTTGGGAGAGTATTTGAGATTGGGGAATGAACAATAAGAAAGAGCAGGATATATTAGTATTGAAAATGAAAATCTCCACCATTTAGAGAGGCAAGCATTAACAAAAGTCAGGGGTAAAGAGGCTCGGAGGGAATGATAAGAGTAGTCCTAAGGTCAGTGGGTCTGCAGGGTGTCTTCGAGGCGCTGGCCTCTAGAACAGCAGCCATGCCAGGCCCCCAGCATCAACTCTTTCTCCTAAATGTCACTCATGTGTGGTTGGAATTTTACTTCCAGTGTTAACCACTTTTCAGTTCTTCCTGCACTTTTATCTTCATTGACCAGTTCCCCTTCTGATGATCCATTTTTGTACAGTGTCAAGTGGGTTTATCACTGGGAGACAAGGCAGCAGCACAAGGGCATGCTTTGCTGTCTGTGACAGAACTGAGTACAGACACCCAGTGAGCGATCCTGTACAGGAAGGTACGAGATGTGATCAGGTGTGCCTGTGGTTAATGCAGAGACCTGGGGATTGAGGGGTTAAGACACAGTCTGTCCTTCTCGAGACTCCTCACAGCACACCTGCAAAGGTAATTGAATGAGAATCCTGCTGTTGGAGCACTAGTGCTGTTTTATGAAGTGGGGGGGGACTGAAACTGCCTGTATCAGGGTCTTTCACCATGAGGGGTACCTGTCGGTTCTGCCCGCTCTCTGTCTCTCTGAAGGTGGTTGGTTCGGTTCCCTATGCTCTGCATTTGCTTCCCCAGCCCCACTAAGGAGTGCTGGAGTCTAGTCTCAAATATGGGGCAGAGTTTGAAGTGTCACTGCTATGGCTGGAATCCTCTTGACTAGTTCGTTCCTCACATTCTCCACAAAAATATATCCCCCTGTGGTTGTAACAAGAAAGGGGCATTTGAGATGCTCAGATTCCTGACCCTGCCAGTCTTGTCAGCAGAAGACTCACAACTCATATTCATGGCACATTTACCACAGCCCAGCCTAAAGGTCAGAGGAAAGTGTCCAGGTAAGTGGAATCATGTGCTGAGTCTGTGTCTCACACGGATCTTGGAGGCTGGTGAAAAAGACTTTAAAATATTCCTAGATCTACACACCAGCATGTGCATGCTAAGTTGTTTCAGTCATGTCCAACTCTTTGCAACTCTATGGACTGTACTCAGCCAGGCTCCTCTATCCATGGAATTCTCCAGGCAAGAATATTAGAGTGGGTTGCCATGCCCTCTCCCAGGGACCTTACCTACAGAGCAATAGAATTTGAGTCTCATAAGTCTCTTGCACTGGCAGGCAGGTTCTTTACCACTAGCACGACCTGGAGGCCCCTACAAATCAGACCTCCCCCTCATCTCCCTACAGCCCAGCGTGGCCAAGATCACACTCCACATTGCACAGGGCCAGTTTTGACAGTCTTGATACGTGTTTTATAGGCCTCTAATGTTTTCAATACTGTATGAGTTGTTTCTAATAGAATCCCCTGATGCTGGAAAAGATTTAAGGCAACAGGAGAAGGGGGCAGAAGAGGATGAGATGGTTAGATGGCACCACCAACTCAGTGGACAAAAATGTGAGCAAACTGGGAGACAGTGGACAGAGGAGCCTGGTGTGCTGCAGCCTGTGGGGTCACAAGATTTCAGACATGACTTAGTGACTTAACAGCAGCAACACCACCACCTCCAAACACAATTTCCTAAGAACAATTAGGAACATAAAAACTTTCAAAGTGAATTTTCCAGATAATTACACTTGCAGAAAAGCAATTAAAGCCAGGGAACATTATAGACATGTGATTATGGAAAACACTGCCTTGATGCTGTTGCTGGACGTGTTTCCAACGTGGTTACCTTTACTGTATATGAGGCAGCAGTGCTCAGCAATGAACTACACTGGGTCTCAGACATACGCTTACACAGAACTCTTCAAGGGGATACATTTACGGCACTGTCTTGTGATTAGACTTTTAATTAAATCCAGTTCTGGAAATTGCTTCATAGGATGCATGTGAGAATTATAAACCTCTTCTGGACCCAAGTGCCTGTAACAGTAACTATTCTGGGGTCTCCTATTATCTTGAACAAAAAGTGATAGAAAAAGGTACAATCAGAAAATGCTCTGGGCTTCAAGAAAATCAAAATAAACCCAGTAATAACTGGCCTATATTGTTGAAACCAAACCTTTCACAATTTCTGACATCTTTATTTATTCTTTGAGAGTGAAGCACCCTGACATCTAACAAATCATAATAGAATGTATAGCAAGGAATTCCATTCTTATTAAGAATTGTTAACGCGTAAATTAATCCCTGGATCCATGTCTACATGACTGGCGCATTCTTCACTTTCAGGCAAATGGTGTACATAATATTGACTTTGACACCAATGAAATAACTAAGACTCAATAAACCAGCCCAAACATATCCGAGCTGAGACCAAGCCCTATTTTTCTAGGTGTCAGTACCATTTTAAGCCTAAAATTGTATATTAGGTACTTTTACATATATTAGTTCCCATACTGTCATATTAAAAGCTGTACATAATTTCTTAATGAAGACAAATCACCGGAAACATTTTGGGATAAAACTGAACGTTGGTGGAGTAAATTAATTATAAGTGCTTATATTTGCCTCTTAACTTCCTTGTTACGAAGGATTTTATGCCCTAAAGTAAAAAAGATCTGCTTACAAACTGAGTAACTTAAAAGATATGCATAAGAAGAAAAAAATTCCCCAAGCAACAAATTGGCGTAGGCCATGTCTTTTTTCTTTTCCTAGAATGATAATGGTTAAATGACAAAGTCAGTTCATGATAAAAGCTGTACATTTTTTATTACTTCAGCTCATTCTTTATTAATTTCCTTTCTCCTTTTTTATTAAAATGTTAATGAAGTATTAGATTCACCTGCAGAGCGTGAATCTGTCACTTGGTTTGCATTTAGGGGAACAAGTGCTCCTTCTAATTCTTGGGAAACAAATCACAAGGGGACGTGCAAGAAATAGAAAATTTAGAAATCTGCCTAAAAGGAAACATATCCTGTTTACGTAAAGTCATTCCATGAATCACAGATGGTTCCTAGGATTTTACACAATCAAATTCAAGGTAACAGCTTTTATATTATTTAGATCAAGCATTTAAGAAGTTAAAGTTAAGAAGTAATATTTAATTCCATATAGTTCATTGGATAAGTGACTGTTGATTTTTACGAAGAATGTTATGAATGTTTGTTGTTCAGTCCCTGAGTTGTGTCCAACTCTTTGTGACCCCATGGACTGTAGCACGCCAAGCTCCCCTGTCCACAGGATTTCCCAGGCAACAATACTGGAGTGGGCTGCCATTTCCTCCTCCAAGGGATCTTCTCAATCCAGGGATTGAGCCCACGTCTCCTACATTGGCAGGCAGATGGATTCTTTACTACTGAGTCACCTGGGGAGCCTTTTATGAGGAATACTCTAAAATTCTGTTATTCGAACATCCCTTATTTGTGTCTCAAATACATCCACAATTGTCTAAGTAATCACTTTCCTTAATCAAGGCACATTAATTTTGGGGTTTTTTTTTGGCCACTTTCCTTGGTCCTTCATTTATTTATGTTCGCCCATCTTTGTTCTTTGGCCTGTGTGGGCCTCCCATTGTAGAGGCCTCTCCTGTCACAGAGCACCGGCTCTGGGTGCATGTGCTCCAGAATGCCGGCTTGTAACTGGACACACCAGTCCAGCCACTCTGCAGCAAGCAGGATCTTCCCAGGCCAGGGATCGAACCGGCGCCCCTTGCACTGCAAGGTGGACTCTTTACCCACTGGACCACCAGGGAAGTCCCACATTAATTTTTAATTTAGTTATTAGACAATAATATTTTTACAATATCTACATTATCTAAATTTCTTCCCTTGTTCCTTGAAAGGGATTTCTTTTTGGAGGGTTTGAAAGTGGTAATAACTTGTGCCATGTGAGTTTAACTCACTCCCAAGATACTAATGTGATCAAATGTCAGAAAAGTCTGGTGAATTTCAGGGCGATGGAGGTCGCCCAAGAGAAAGACAGCATCACTGAATCAAATGAAAAGAGCTAGCCCCCTCACTCCTCAGCATCTTGTCTTATTTTTACTAAGCTATAAAGTCATAGCAGGATAAGTTTACTAAGCTTGCTGGGCAAACCTTTTGTGAATAAGGACAAAACCAGTAGTTCATGAACGTTTTCATATATCCACTTGCCCCTCAGAAAGAGGTTTCTGCTTCGGATCTGTCTCTTTCAGGTTCTTCTTATATTTAAAGGAGTCAGGATGCCTGGATACTTTTAATCTCTGGATGGTGCAATAAAATAGGTTCAGAAGGAGTGGATTAAGGCTGTTGGAGGGAGTGCAGAGCTTTTTTTTTTTTTTTACATTTATTCACTATTTATTTTTGACTGCTTCTGGGTCTTTGTTGCTGCATGAGGCTTCTCTCTAGCTTGGGCAAGCGGGGCTGCTCTCTGGTTGTGGTAAGCAGGCTTCTCACTGTGGTAGCTTCTCTTGTTGTGGAGCACAGACTCTAGGGTGAGTGGGCTCTACAAGCTGCAGCATAGGGGCTCAGTAGCTGCATCTCCCAGGCTCTAGAGCACAAGTTCAGTACTTGTGGTGCATGGGCTTAGCTGTTCCACAGCACGTGGGACCTTCCCAGATCAGGGATCAAACCCATGACTCCTGCATCAGCAGGTGGATTCTTTGTCACTGAGTCACCAGGAAAGTCCACATCGATTTTTTAAAAGTAACTTTGTAGGGATATTTCAAAAGAATACAATGAAATATGAGAGGTAATGGGAGGAGAAAAGGGATTTTAAGAGCTATGACAACAGAGTTTACACTCTCGACTTGTTCACCAAGATCTACAATTAAAGAAATTAATTTTAAATGAAATTTCTTTTGGCTTTATATATTGTACTGTGGTCTTGATACAGCCCTTTGGATGACACATGGAGAATTTATTTTCAAAAATTACTTTTGGGGGCTTCCCTGGTAGCTCAGTGGTGAAGAGTTCACCTGCCAATGCAGGAGACATGGGTTCAATTTCTGGTCCTGGAAGATCCCACATGCTGCAGAGCAATTAAGCCCACGAGCCACAACTATTGGGCTTGTGCTCTAGAGCCTTGGAGCCGCAACTATTGATCCCATGTGCTGCAACTACTGAAGCCTGTGTGCCCTAGAGCCTGAGTTCCACAACACGAGGCTCAGTTTTTACACAGCGAGAGCTAACCGATATACTGATTTACTTTTTATCTTTACTATGGATGGTTTAACACAAATTTTCAAAGGAATCCAAAGGCAAGCATACAAGCCAACAGAAAACCTGGCCATGTGTTTACATTTTCTCCTTTGACTCAGAAACTTAAGTCTAATCATGGATAACAAGAGATGCACTACTATATTCACTACAACATTAGAAGACATGGTTCTATTCTCAAATCACTGAAACCCAATAAAACAAGTACCTGATGGTCTTCCCCGGGTCCGCCTCTACCACCCAGGTGCAATGGAGGTTGTTGTCGTAGGGCGCAGGGTATCCCGGAGACAGGATGCGTCCTGAGGTGGCCGCATGGATCCGCCCACCACATTCCGCTGCAAGGGATACAAAACATGGGCAAGGTTACTCCCGGCCTTAGATGCTTCATGTTAACCACCTTGAAAAGCCCAAACCATCACATCCATGTTACATACCAGGAAAACTACCACAGCCACCATCTGTCTGTCCCTATCACTGCTTTTCTAAATGCACTCGTTCCCTACCATTATCTTAATGAAAAGCCAGTGTCCTCTGTGCAGTCAAGAGAGTGAAACAATGAAAGGCCATGTGAGAGGTCTAATAATACTTTTGTGCATAGAGTCTGAATAAAACAGTACCCAGAGATATGTCTTTCCTACCTACACAGACACACATGCACACACACACAAATACTGTTGTTGTTTACTTGTTCAGTCTTGTCCCACTCTTTTGTGACCCCAGGGACCATAGCCCATCAGGTTCCTTTACTCATAGGATTTCCCAGGCAAGAATAGTACAGTGGGTTGCTATTTCCTTCTCTAGGGGATCTTGCCCACCCATGAATCAAACTTGTGTCTCCTACACTGGAGGGCAGATGGACTGTTTACCACTGACCCACCAGGGAAGCCCCTTACAAATATTAGGACTCCATAAAACCACACTGGAGAGAGAGCAGTAATAATCCCCCAAACTTCCTGCTCTCAGCATGCACTTGTAGGTGACTTACCTACACAAGAAGGCAGCGGCCTGTCCCATACTCTCCTGTCTCCGCTCAGACAGGTCAGAGTGCTGCTACCATGCATGGCGTAGCCTGGGTTACAGCTGTACAGAACCACTGTGTCGGTGAAGTGGCCTTCGTCCCGGATCCTGTAGCCATAGTTAGGGGTCCCTGGGTCTTCACATTTCACTAGGTCAAAACCTGTGCGTAAGGAGGGAAGAGGTAAGGAGAAAGAAGTCACAGTAGCATCTATGTTGGAATTCAAATACCAGTGAAATAGACTAGGATGTTAAATGTCATCTGAAGTTTAGAAAGAAAAAGAAGACTTTGAATTAAAAAATGTAGAAATACTTGTGGGTCTTGATTGGGTTTATCTGTCAACTGCTGGTTGATTCTTGGGGTTCAATCACTTTATTTGTTCCTGTCTATTCATATACTTATGAGTGAAACACAGCAGGATTGTATGGTCCTTCCCCCAAAGCCCACCCCACGTCCTCTGTCTGCCTTTAGTTTGTGGAAAACTTTAGCCAAAGAATAAGTTTAATCAGAGAAGTAAGAAAATGCAGAATCAAAGGAAAGTAGTTAAACAGGACAAAATAATAATTTAGTCATTAAATTGGACCTTTAGTTTCTCCTCAAGGGCTGTAGACCATATTTTGAGTCATATTTTGGAATGGTCTTATCAATACTAAAACTATTACCAGTTAGAAGAAGTTAACTACATGGTAATCAAACTCTAGGCATCACAGAAGTTGCCACAGAAGCTGCTAATTCTGAGAACTGGCCTCAAAGAAACGGTAACAAACTTATCCTGGAACTGTAGACAAACTGTACTTAAAACAATCAAGACAACACTGACCAGACCACTGATGAACAATTTCAAGATGACTGTCAGAGCTGTCTGTGCTGTTGGTGCATGAAGCCTCCTGCCTGTGTCTATAAAAGCTGATTGCCTGCTGCCTGTCAGTGGGGTGTGGGGGAGGGGAATGTCAACCTTTGGACTTGAGCCCACTGTCTCCTCTGGTTTCTATTCTCTGAAATAAGCAAATTTTCCTTTCTGCCATTTTGCCTCTCAAGTATTAGCTTTTAAGCAGCAAGCAGCTAGAGCCCACTCTCAGTAACACAAGGAGAATCTTTACTCCAAAGTGTTCCAAACTCATCAGCTACCCCATATGTCCAGTCACCATCTAGATTCTCCAGTTAGCTTCCTGGAAGCTTTTCCTGTTTCCACATCCCCTCTTTGTCACACCTGGGGTCTTCTGGGAGGGGTCACCCCCATTTCCTCTAAGTGTTTATTGCCTGTGTTCAGTTGAGCCCTTGCCTTCAGGGCCCATTCCCTCTAAAGCTCCCAGATCTCAAGCTTCTCAGGAAATCACCATGTTCTTCCTGCTCACAGAACTGTGCTCTGGTCCCACTTGCTGTGGTCCAGAGGTGAAGGTGAGAGGTTCCTGAGCTGCTCTGTGTACAGCAGAAACTCCAGGATGAATCATCACAATGACTTCAACAAACTGAACTCCAAAACTCAGAGTAGGGGTTCAATCACTTTATTTGTTCCTGTCTATTCATATACTTATGAGTGAAACACAGCAGGATTGTATGGTCCTTCCCCCAAAGCCCACCCCACGTCCTCTGTCTGCCTTTAGTTTGTGGAAAACTTTAGCCAAAGAATAAGTTTAATCAGAGAAGTAAGAAAATGCAGAATCAAAGGAAAGTAGTTAAACAGGACAAAATAATAATTTAGTCATTAAATTGGACCTTTAGTTTCTCCTCAAGGGCTGTAGACCATATTTTGAGTCATATTTTGGAATGGTCTTATCAATACTAAAACTATTACCAGTTAGAAGAAGTTAACTACATGGTAATCAAACTCTAGGCATCACAGAAGTTGCCACAGAAGCTGCTAATTCTGAGAACTGGCCTCAAAGAAACGGTAACAAACTTATCCTGGAACTGTAGACAAACTGTACTTAAAACAATCAAGACAACACTGACCAGACCACTGATGAACAATTTCAAGATGACTGTCAGAGCTGTCTGTGCTGTTGGTGCATGAAGCCTCCTGCCTGTGTCTATAAAAGCTGATTGCCTGCTGCCTGTCAGTGGGGTGTGGGGGAGGGGAATGTCAACCTTTGGACTTGAGCCCACTGTCTCCTCTGGTTTCTATTCTCTGAAATAAGCAAATTTTCCTTTCTGCCATTTTGCCTCTCAAGTATTAGCTTTTAAGCAGCAAGCAGCTAGAGCCCACTCTCAGTAACACAAGGAGAATCTTTACTCCAAAGTGTTCCAAACTCATCAGCTACCCCATATGTCCAGTCACCATCTAGATTCTCCAGTTAGCTTCCTGGAAGCTTTTCCTGTTTCCACATCCCCTCTTTGTCACACCTGGGGTCTTCTGGGAGGGGTCACCCCCATTTCCTCTAAGTGTTTATTGCCTGTGTTCAGTTGAGCCCTTGCCTTCAGGGCCCATTCCCTCTAAAGCTCCCAGATCTCAAGCTTCTCAGGAAATCACCATGTTCTTCCTGCTCACAGAACTGTGCTCTGGTCCCACTTGCTGTGGTCCAGAGGTGAAGGTGAGAGGTTCCTGAGCTGCTCTGTGTACAGCAGAAACTCCAGGATGAATCATCACAATGACTTCAACAAACTGAACTCCAAAACTCAGAGTAGATGACAGAAGTGAAGATTTAGCCTCTGCAGTACTGAGAGTTGTATAAAGCTTTTATGTGAGGTGATAATTTAAGACCATCTGTGAAGACAGTTCTACAGGAACAAATCTTTCTCCTACATCAAATGCAAATTTTGACCATTTAAAAAAGTAGAGCTGAAAACCTGAAGGACCACATGGGTTGTTTCCATCTATTTCCACCTAACTTTGACTTCTTCCTTTTCGCAAAAATAAATAAATAAATAAAAAATGAATGTGTGATTTTTATATCTGTCTGTCAATTTGCATTTGTAATGCTTTCCACTGAGGAAGATATATCTTTAAATTCACATGATCATTTATGCATATAATCTCTAAATAATCAAGATGGAGTCCTGCAGGTGTGTATATAAGAGGGAAATCCATATACACTTGGTAAGCTACACAAAGTGGCCAAGAAAACTTCCCTTCTTTATACTTGCTTTCTATAAAATGTCAGTCTTTATCTACTATGCCTTTACAATAACTCTATCTATTTAAGAAATGCAAATAGTTGTAATTCAAAATGCCAGGAAGGACGGTACATAACAGTGTATCAATTTCAGCACAAAATAAAAAGATATTTTAATTTGCCACAAAGGGGAGCAGAAACAAGGGGAAGCATCCTAGTCACATAGGGTTTCAGGGCTCATGCAGATACCTGACAACTCTCCTCTGATGCACAGTCCCAACATCACTGGGAAAGGAAGACACTAAGCTGCTGAAACTCACGTAGACCAAGCCTCCATCATTAATCCTGTCTTGTAAAAGGTCCTACAGATTATTTACCCCTAGTTTCTCTTGTACACAGGGAAAAGGAAGCAGAGTCTTTGTTGCTACTGTTTTACTTGGTTTGGGGCTTGGAAGGGACAGTGTCAGGGCAATGCTTTTGAAAACACCATGGCCCAGGGTGGCCGGGATGAGGAACCACCACTGGCTGGAGCACAATGGCTGGCACAGAGGGACGGCTGGAATAAGGCTCCCCTGATGATAATAATAATAACCAACACTTCAAACTGTTTCATCATTTGGAAGTCAAATTAGGATTTGCAGTATCAATGCCAGTGGAACATAAAACTGGAAATACACTGCAGACAAAATCCAGGTCTCAAAAGGAGGAACAGAAAGTGTCAAATATCTGTCCCTTTTGTTGGTACCCCTGTGACAAGGACCTGGTGAAGTAACCTGACATGAGAGGAGCCAATCTCAAGGGCCAATAGACCTGAATGGTCTCAGCAATGCAGAGCAAGGCCCACGCAGGACAGTGGCCAGGGGATGGTGACCACCTGCTGTCCTGCTGTGACTCATATCCTCTGAATACAAACCTTTCATTTTTCTAGGACACGTCAGAAATCTGGATTTTTTAAACAATAAAACGCTTGTAGAACAAATACATATTTTGAAAATAGAGATGCTTAAAATATGGGATTAGATTGTGAAAGCTAGATGCAAACAGCTTTAAAATAAATCAATAATTTTTTAGTTTGAGGGGAAGGCTGAGATTCAACTCTGAAATGTCGGCAATATTCCATCTAATTTTTTAAAACTAAGCTTTGTAGCACAAAGACCTTCGGCGAATGATTAAGGGCCGGATGGAGAAATGGTCCAGCTTGTCTGAGACCTTTTATTCTGACAGTGAGTTATTTCCTGGTTATACAGAAGAGTTTTGTTATGAAAGATTGTCCTCACTGGAGATTAATGCCTATAAAAGATAAAGTAATGACATTGATTTTCCTGGTGACTTATGTGCTGTCTCATTAGCTTACAGTCCTCAACTCTACAGATAGAGACTCATGCTTAAAGGTTATCCAGACTTTCCCTCTAAGTTCAGAAAGCATGGCTTTTAAAATCTTCCATTAAATACATTATCAAAGTTCTAAAACCCCAGTACTTGTTTATATTAAAATTAGCTTGATGAAGCATTTTGTTCTGCCCCCAAACTAGCATTATAAAACTTTTTTGACGGAAGGAACATGAAAAACAACCAAACAAAGATGCACTAATAAAAATGTCTACTGAACTTTATCTGTGTTGAATTTGTAGAAAATGGTTGTTTTTTCTACCACTCAGCCTTTAATAAAGATTTTATTTTATTTTTTCTAAACCACATCTTGTCATATCTTGTCACACAGACCAGTTAAGTCAAGCTGTTTTTGAAAGGTCACTAACTCTTTCTACCACAGTTGTCCTTTTCTTCTTATGATTCCTTTTGTTAATTTTTTCAAAAGATCAGTTAAGTCCTAGATGGTACCATAAAATATGTTATTTTACTAGAAGTCTTACACTTGATTCTCAACTGTCTGAAGCTTCTACGCCTACCTAAGGCCATCATATAAAATCCATTCTTCTTGTCACAAACTTGAAAAGTATTTGTTTTTTATTTTTATTATTTTCCAGCGCAGGACAGTGGCCAGGGGATGGTGACCACCTGCTGTCCTGCTGTGACTCATATCCTCTGAATACAAACCTTTCATTTTTCTAGGACACGTCAGAAATCTGGATTTTTTAAACAATAAAACGCTTGTAGAACAAATACATATTTTGAAAATAGAGATGCTTAAAATATGGGATTAGATTGTGAAAGCTAGATGCAAACAGCTTTAAAATAAATCAATAATTTTTTAGTTTGAGGGGAAGGCTGAGATTCAACTCTGAAATGTCGGCAATATTCCATCTAATTTTTTAAAACTAAGCTTTGTAGCACAAAGACCTTCGGCGAATGATTAAGGGCCGGATGGAGAAATGGTCCAGCTTGTCTGAGACCTTTTATTCTGACAGTGAGTTATTTCCTGGTTATACAGAAGAGTTTTGTTATGAAAGATTGTCCTCACTGGAGATTAATGCCTATAAAAGATAAAGTAATGACATTGATTTTCCTGGTGACTTATGTGCTGTCTCATTAGCTTACAGTCCTCAACTCTACAGATAGAGACTCATGCTTAAAGGTTATCCAGACTTTCCCTCTAAGTTCAGAAAGCATGGCTTTTAAAATCCTCCATCAAATACATTATCAAAGTTCTAAAACCCCAGTACTTGTTTATATTAAAATTAGCTTGATGAAGCATTTTGTTCTGCCCCCAAACTAGCATTATAAAACTTTTTTGACGGAAGGAACATGAAAAACAACCAAACAAAGATGCACTAATAAAAATGTCTACTGAACTTTATCTGTGTTGAATTTGTAGAAAATGGTTGTTTTTTCTACCACTCAGCCTTTAATAAAGATTTTATTTTATTTTTTCTAAACCACATCTTGTCATATCTTGTCACACAGACCAGTTAAGTCAAGCTGTTTTTGAAAGGTCACTAACTCTTTCTACCACAGTTGTCCTTTTCTTCTTATGATTCCTTTTGTTAATTTTTTCAAAAGATCAGTTAAGTCCTAGATGGTACCATAAAATATGTTATTTTACTAGAAGTCTTACACTTGATTCTCAACTGTCTGAAGCTTCTACGCCTACCTAAGGCCATCATATAAAATCCATTCTTCTTGTCACAAACTTGAAAAGTATTTGTTTTTTATTTTTATTATTTTGATATTTCCAAATTTAGTTTTCCAAGTCAGGGAAGAGAGCTTTGTTTGCACAAAGCCTCTCACAGGATTTAATAATTCATGCACAGTTGCATGCAGAATCATAGACATTTATCTCCAGAGGAATCAACACCTTGAAAGGATCAGAGAAAGATCTCTAGAAACCCTGAATTTCTATTTCTTGTTGCTTGTGCCACGAACCAGTTTGACCCTTGGATTCTAAGTCCATCCACATGCAGTAAATACGCTGCATCTCTCCACAAACAGAATGAAAATCATTTCAACTGATTCCTGCTTGCTATGTAGTTAGGGCAGAATATTACCAATGCCTCTTAAAAACTGAAGTACTGCTTTTAAACACCAGCGGACTAAGCTGAATTGATGTATAATAACAGAGTTCTTAAATGAAAATATAAAATTCTGGGCTGTTCATTCTGTGTTCATTTCAGGAAAAATACTCTTTCTATGGTTCATTAAAAACATCTCAAAAATATTCTCTTAAATTTATATTTAGATCTACAGAGATAGTCCTCCAAATAAGAGGTTTTTCCATTTTAATTTGAATCTAAAAGTCTTTAGAATGACCACTGTTGAGGCTGCTATAAAGTAATGGCTTTAAAATATAGAGACAATATCTTTTCCTGTTTTGAAGCTTTCCACAAATCAGTATACAAATATTCATTTTCTGTATTATCTTTATGCCTAGAATCTTTAAAAAGATTAAAGTTATTTGTCAAAACATTACCTATTATGAGTTGCAATTGCTGCTTGGATCTATTCAGAAATTTTATTTCTTTCTGTTTTCCAGTGATTTCGTCTTAGTCACATAAATAGTAAAGATGCTTTGAACAAAATGTTTTGGTCAAAATAAGCTCCAAATAATAGGCTAGTGAAAATTATTACTTCATCTTTCACAGTTATGACCCAATCTTAATGCTTTTAAGGATCAAACCCTGTATCTCTTCCTCTAACAAAATGTTAGTGTTAAAAGAGACTTGACTCAACTTTCAAGTATTTTGACTCATTCTTATCTTCCCATGAAGCATTCATGTTTGAAAGGAGAGACTTAACTCATTTCATACACCTAGGAAGTGCCCTGAGCATTGCGGTCACATGAGTTCTTCATCCAGCATCCCAAACAGTCTCCAGAAACTACCTTCATTCTCAGGTGAGCTTTGAGTACATGTCTGATGAGGAATCATTATCCTTTAGAGACCTCTGATATCTTCTCCTAGGAACCACTGATAAAGGTTGGCATGTCTATAGAAACCTATTATCTTGTTACTTTACCCAAGACATTTCAATGTGCACAATGTACTTTTTGCAAAAAATAAATAACTAAAAGTTACTAATCTAAGAAAGGTTGCCATATGCAAAAATAGCAACAGCTTACTTCATTCAGTATAAGGAGAATGAGACCTAATACTTACAAATTACTTTTTATTAACTTCCTTTATTTGCAGTCATCGACAAAGAAATGCACTTGGGAGGTAGCACTGCTAAAATTCACTTTTGTGGTTTATGTGAAATTAAAAGTCACTAACAGTAAGTGTCACGAAATATTTGATTAACTCATGCTTTTAAACATAAGTCTGATTATTCAAGAAAGAAATTCTGGGTAAACTGTATGTGTGTTTAGTTTTTAAGTTGCTATCTATTAAATTATGTGTCTACACTATTTGTTTAGCTATGGCTCTTATTGGTTTCAAATTGATTTTTTGGTTAGCTACCATTTTTTCATTTAATCCCACTTATTTTCTCCAGCACACTAAGTTTTATTATTGCTGCTATTATTTTGCCCCCATGGAAAGACATTAAATTTTTCCAAAATAGCATTAATCATCAGGATTGTGATAATGCTCAAATGGATCTCAGAAGCTCTGAGCTTCAGAGTGAAACAAACAAACAAACAAACCCTGTAGAAGACCAGAATAAGAATCAGATAACTAAAAAGATTACTTAATTATTCTGGAGCCACACTGGTTTTTAACAAATATGTTGCTAAGATATCATAATGCAATATAATCACAGCTATGAATTCCAGAAGGCCATCTTAAAATGTGTATTTCTGAATATATTATATAATCCCAAAGCAAATCTTTCACATTGACTATGCTTTGACTTTGGATAGAGCTACCCAGTGGTTACAACTGTTAACACCAGTTCTAGGAAGTCTTCCTGAAAGAATTCATACTATTTACCTTCTCACTGATCTCTTAACAGGGCACACCTATTTGTCCCTGTTGAAGACATTTAAAACTGAGGGAACCTGAGGCAAGATCAGGACAAGGCACCTGATGAAAATGGATGGATGAGACCTTTCACTCTCAATCAGTTTTTAAACACATCCCAAGGGCGGATCTTGTTCTAACACACACTGCACTAGGAACTTATCATCAGTGCATTGTCTACATTTCCAGACATCTCTAGCATTGCTTCTAGTGCAAGGAATTTGAGAAGCACTGAATCAGACAGAGTCCTATCTTCCACATTCTGGGTAATCACACAGATCTGAAAATAATCATTTTAAAGACAATAATGACAAATGTTGCAGCAGAGGTTCCTGTGAGGGCTGAGAGAGGCACAAAAGGAAGCAGGAGAGTTGGGAGAAGATGTGAGCTGGTCGACAAGGATAGTGGCATTGGGAGTGACAAAACCAGAGGGAGGAGGAACTCCAGGTAACGTCTTGACAGGTGCGTAGGAGTTTGGGAAAATATATCTATCCTGGGAGTGCAAAGCAATTTCTGGGAGCATCTGTATTTGCAGAAGCTTCCTTTTAAGCACGTGGAAGTGGAGTGGGGAGAGGGCTGCAGAGAAGATGGAGCAGATACGAACAAAGCTAGAAAGGGCTGGACTGCAAGCCCAGGGAGTTGAGACTGACGTAGGTTTAACAGGAGAAACCAGGGCAGCTGAACAGGAAGTGACGCAAATGCATTTGTGTTTCAGAGAGATGATCAGTAGCCCCCTCCAAAGTGAGAAAGAAAAGGCTGGAAAATGGAAAAGATGCTTATTTAGCGCTGAAAGGTAGGCTCTAGCTGGGAATATGTGATAGTGGATGAGGTAAGACTGTGTGTGCACCAAGGAATATGGAGACACGAGTGAGGCTGCAGAGAGATGGTCTGTGATGAGCAGAGAAGACAGGAGAGGGAACGGAGCTGGCATGAGAGGTGCAAGGCTCATGTGTCAGGCAGAGGAGAAGCACCAATACATCATGTCATCTCCTTCCAGATCCAGTGAATGTATCCAGGAAAACAAGACAATCCTTCACCAACAACTTCTTCTATGAAATAATTACAAACAAACAAGCATTGCAATATTTTAGGACAAGAACCAGAAAGTATCAGGCCTTACAGTAGGGGTCCCCAAACTCTAGGCAGAGGCTCGTACCTCCTGTCAGATCAGTGGCAGTATTCAATTAGAAATAAAGTGCACAGTAAATTTAGTAATGTGCTCAGATCATTCCCACACCATCCCCCCTTCCCCAGTCCATGGAAAACCTGTCTTCCATGGAAATGGTCCCTTGTACCAAAAAGGTTGGGGATGGCTGCCTTTGAGAGCTTACTCTCCAACGAAGAAATCAGAAATAATAAGAGTCTATTGTGACAAGTTTCCAAGCAATAGAACTACATAAAATATAAGTCAACAGGGACACAGTCATAACCAATGCATGCTTCTGTTCGCTGTTGTTCTTGGCTCGTATTTTCTATTAGCTTTTCTACTTATTCTTAGTTATTTCTGTCTTGTTCTAGTCATGACTTTTTCTGTTGCAGGTTAACAGTAGGACACGCATGGAACGTTTTTTTTTAAATGGGAATGTCCATACCGTTTTATAAGGATGGCTCCCTTCAACAAACAGAAAGGGCCTCAAGTTACCTGGTAAGTATTAATGTTTGTCTGGGGTAACCACTCTATATGTTCAGATGATCCATATCTTTCATATATTTTAGGTTTGTCCAAACTTCAAATGTTTTATTTTGTATTGAGGTTTAGCTGATTAAAAATGTTGTAATAGTGTCAGGGACTCAGCCACACATACACCTGTATCGATTCTCTTCCAACTCCTCCCATCCAGGCTGCCACATAACATTAAGCAGTGTTCCATGTGTTATACAGTCTGGAAAATGGAAAGATGCTTATTTAGCGCTGAAAGGTAGGCTCTAGCTGGGAATATGTGATAGTGGATGAGGTAAGACTGTGTGTGCACCAAGGAATATGGAGACACGAGTGAGGCTGCAGAGAGATGGTCTGTGATGAGCAGAGAAGACAGGAGAGGGAACGGAGCTGGCATGAGAGGTGCAAGGCTCATGTGTCAGGCAGAGGAGAAGCACCAATACATCATGTCATCTCCTTCCAGATCCAGTGAATGTATCCAGGAAAACAAGACAATCCTTCACCAACAACTTCTTCTATGAAATAATTACAAACAAACAAGCATTGCAATATTTTAGGACAAGAACCAGAAAGTATCAGGCCTTACAGTAGGGGTCCCCAAACTCTAGGCAGAGGCTCGTACCTCCTGTCAGATCAGTGGCAGTATTCAATTAGAAATAAAGTGCACAGTAAATTTAGTAATGTGCTCAGATCATTCCCACACCATCCCCCCTTCCCCAGTCCATGGAAAACCTGTCTTCCATGGAAATGGTCCCTTGTACCAAAAAGGTTGGGGATGGCTGCCTTTGAGAGCTTACTCTCCAACGAAGAAATCAGAAATAATGAGTCTATTGTGACAAGTTTCCAAGCAATAGAACTACATAAAATATAAGTCAACAGGGACACAGTCATAACCAATGCATGCTTCTGTTCGCTGTTGTTCTTGGCTTGTATTTTCTATTAGCTTTTCTACTTATTCTTAGTTATTTCTGTCTTGTTCTAGTCATGACTTTTTCTGTTGCAGGTTAACAGTAGGACACGCATGGAACGTTTTTTTTTAAATGGGAATGTCCATACCGTTTTATAAGGATGGCTCCCTTCAACAAACAGAAAGGGCCTCAAGTTACCTGGTAAGTATTAATGTTTGTCTGGGGTAACCACTCTATATGTTCAGATGATCCATATCTTTCATATATTTTAGGTTTGTCCAAACTTCAAATGTTTTATTTTGTATTGAGGTTTAGCTGATTAAAAATGTTGTAATAGTGTCAGGGACTCAGCCACACATACACCTGTATCGATTCTCTTCCACACTCCCCTCCCATCCAGGCTGCCACATAACATTAAGCAGTGTTCCATGTGTTATACAGTAGGTCCTTGTTGGTTATTCATTTTAAACATGGCAGCATGCACATGACTTTCCCGAAGTCCCTAACCATCCTTTCCCCACAGCAACCATAAGGTTGTTTTGAAGTCTGAGAGTCTCTGTTTTGTAAATTAATCTGTATTATTCCTTTTCAGATTTCATATATAAGGGATGCCATACGATATTTCTCCTTCTCTGTCTGACTTGTTTCACTCGAGATGACACTCTAGGTCCAATCCATGTCGCTGCAAATGTCATTATTTCATTCTTTTCAATGGATAATATCCCATAGTATATATTTATATTATATACTATATAATACATTTTAGTTTTAAGCAAAAATATTGACATAAATACCACTACTCTGATCATAAATGTAAGTTATTAGTATTCTTCTCCTAAAATGTACTCTTAATCATGATTTTCATGTGGTGATTAAGTTAGTAAATTATAAACAGTAGTTGAGTCTAGTAATGTTACTTCTTTACAGATAAAACATATTCGAGAGTATAATTTCCAATATAATTTTTAATCCATTGCATTAATGGGCGTAAAGTGAAAAAAGGAGATAATTATACTAATAGAGTTAAGAACATAAACCTGGAACATCTTGCTTTCTTACTTACAACGTTAATTCATGAATTAAATCACTTAGTTGAAATGCATTTATAAAGCACCTACTCTGTGTCAGACATTCTGCTAGGTGCTGAAGATAAAAAAGTTAATTATGGGGGGGGGGAACCTGGGTGGGGGGAGGGGCAAGGGATATGCATCTGATTGATCTGGGAACATACATGTACAAAAATAAATAAATAAATAAATAAATAAATAAATAAATAAATAAAGTTAATTAACCTCAGTCCTGCCCTACCGCGAGCTCACAATCTGTACAGCAAGAGAAACAACAGTTAATATTGTACGTGTAAGTGACCTCCAGTCATTAATTGAACACACTCGTTAAGCACTTACCAGGTGATAAGTCTCGCATGCTACTGTTCCGCGGATCCATGCGCCAGCAGGGACTCAGCCACACACACACATGTATCCGTTCTCTCCCAAACTCCCCACCCATCCAGGCTGCCACATAACATTAAGTATAGTTCCCTGTGGTATACAGTAGGACCTTGTTGGTTATTCATTTTAAATATAGCAGCATGCACATGACTTTCCCGAAGTCCCTAACCATCCTTTCCCACAGCAACCATAAGGTTGTTTTGAAGTCTGAGAGTCTCTGTTTTGTAAATTAATCTGTATTATTCCTTTTCAGATTTCATATATAAGGGATGCCATACGATATTTCTCCTTCTCTGTCTGACTTGTTTCACTCGAGATGACACTCTAGGTCCAATCCATGTCGCTGCAAATGTCATTATTTCATTCTTTTCAATGGATAATATCCCATAGTATATATTTATATTATATACTATATAATACATTTTAGTTTTAAGCAAAAATATTGACATAAATACCACTACTCTGATCATAAATGTAAGTTATTAGTATTCTTCTCCTAAAATGTACTCTTAATCATGATTTTCATGTGGTGATTAAGTTAGTAAATTATAAACAGTAGTTGAGTCTAGTAATGTTACTTCTTTACAGATAAAACATATTCGAGAGTATAATTTCCAATATAATTTTTAATCCATTGCATTAATGGGCGTAAAGTGAAAAAAGGAGATAATTATACTAATAGAGTTAAGAACATAAACCTGGAACATCTTGCTTTCTTACTTACAACGTTAATTCATGAATTAAATCACTTAGTTGAAATGCATTTATAAAGCACCTACTCTGTGTCAGACATTCTGCTAGGTGCTGAAGATAAAAAAGTTAATTATGGGGGGGGGGGAACCTGGGTGGGGGGAGGGTCAAGGGATATGCATCTGATTGATCTGGGAACATACATGTACAAAAATAAATAAATAAATAAATAAATAAATAAATAAATAAATAAATAAATAAAGTTAATTAACCTCAGTCCTGCCCTACCGCGAGCTCACAATCTGTACAGCAAGAGAAACAACAGTTAATATTGTACGTGTAAGTGACCTCCAGTCATTAATTGAACACACTCGTTAAGCACTTACCAGGTGATAAGTCTCGCATGCTACTGTTCCGCGGATCCATGCGCCAGCAGAGCCTGGCCCTGGGGCTCAGTGATCCACTGCATTACTATCTGACCAACTAGTGCTTACAAAAAACAGACTGGACAAACGTGGAGGTTTCAGGTGCGGAAAGACTTGCTCACGGAGCTAGAGTCCCCGGTCCTTCCTGAGGTGTCTGTGAAGCAGGACATCAGTACAGGGCAGCCCATTCACAGGCAGCCACCCACACGACATATGGCTGCTTCTAAATGAGCCACCTGTACTTTCCAAGGGACGCCGGCCGACAGCTAACATGTCACACGCCATGGGGGAGACTTCTTCCGGTTTTACCAACAACAAAAAAACGGGCATGCGTACACACATCCATTTACCCAAAGCGACACCCAGAAGTACAATGAGGTGAGTTTGGCCAACTGTTCATCACATGTAATTACAAAGAATGTAATTTGATTATTGTCAGAAATTGCAAGACAGAGTGGTAGCTTTGCATTTTTCTTTTTTGCAGCAAAATTTAAGCAATAAATTCTCTTTAAAGAAAATCTGTGTTGTTTATTTTTGCCCAGTGATAATATGTCCAAAAGGTAAAACTCAATATATTTTAAACTTTCAAGCTCACAAATTGTTTACAATACAGTGACTATTTTAAGCATCTGATTATTATTGATTCTTTAAATTTTAGTTTATAGTCCTGAATGACCTTTAGGGCCAAACACAAAGTTAAGAACTAAAAATCCTTTACAATGCAGGCTTATATAATTTCATATAACCTGAGAGCAAAGCAAGATAGAAATTAAAACTAGATTTAATATAGGTTGGATAAGATTATGAAATTAAATATCAATATAACTAGAGCCAATGTCATGTCAGGCCTCCCTGTCCCTCACCATCTCCCTCACCATTTCTCCTGACACTGCTGCAAGTTCATGAGGTCACACAGAGTTGGACACCAATAGGTGACTGAACATACAACATACAGAGCCAATGTACAGAACAAGGCGGCAAGAGAGAAACTTCAGCATGTATCAACACAAACAGCATAACTGAAATACATTGGAATATAGTTGCATATTTTTAACACTAAGACACACTTTCAACAATGATTTTTTGAAAAAGAAACTTGGCATTACTGTCAAATTGATTTATATCATTATTTTACCCATAGAAAATTTTTCAGACTTTTCTTTCCATATTGCTTAAGAAAAACTAAATCCATTCAATGAAATAATGGAAAACCAAGAGGAGGAAAATTAGGAACACATCAATACGTTATTTTTAAACATTAATTATTACTAGTATAAATTTATCAACATACAATTTGAATGTCCACTATCTAAATCTCAGTAATTTCTATGTGTGCATTTATTTGTTTTTATATGAGAATATCCAGATTGACATTACATTGTTCCTATATTTTTTAACTTTAATGGAGAAATGCAAGCTGGGGTTGATTTCTCGTCTTCCTCTGTGATGTCTGTGTCTACTGTTTGCTGAGGAATGAGATGAACAGACTGGGGCCCTGACTTCAGGTGTGTGTTTCCAGGAAGATGGACACAAACAGAAAAGCAGCACTTAACAGAACGCTCAGTGCATCAGGTGCTTTTATCTATGCTCTCTCTCTTAATCCTGAAAATAATCGTAGAAAACCTAAGATCCTAAACAAGACAGACTGGAGAGCTTGTCGCATCCAAGATAAACAGTGACAGCCCAGAGAAAGTCCGGTTCCTTCTGGAAGACGCTGGTGGAGCAGTTCAACAAGCACAGACTTAAATGGTGATTCCCGTTACAGAGGGTGTTCCCTCTGCAGAGTGTGAGGCAGCCCCTTCCTATGGGAATCAGGGAGGTAGGTGCCCACCTCAGGGGTCCTCCTGTCTCTCCCACTAAGACAGGAAGGTGGGAACTGAGATGCACCGAATAAAGTAGAGAAGACAGCCCCACGCCCCTTTACATCCACTAAGGAAGAGTCACATGATTTTGCCAAAAATGAATGGAAAACATTTTGAAATGTCCCACTGGGGACATCGTTTTCTTCACTCATAAAACAGCCATTAGATTTGTCACATTTTCTCTTCTCCAGGAAATTTTCCACACTGGATCAAAAAACGAGTTGAATTTACCAACAACCAAATGGACCTCACGCTAATCCTTGAGCCATCCCAGAGGCAGCCTTTGATAAGTGCCCTGATTCCCTGGGTCAATATAGTTGCATATTTTTAACACTAAGACACACTTTCAACAATGATTTTTTGAAAAAGAAACTTGGCATTACTGTCAAATTGATTTATATCATTATTTTACCCATAGAAAATTTTTCAGACTTTTCTTTCCATATTGCTGAAATCCATTCAATGAAATAATGGAAAACCAAGAGGAGGAAAATTAGGAACACATCAATACGTTATTTTTAAACATTAATTATTACTAGTATAAATTTATCAACATACAACTTGAATGTCCACTATCTAAATCTCAGTAATTTCTATGTGTGCATTTATTTGTTTTTATATGAGAATATCCAGATTGACATTACATTGTTCCTATATTTTTTAACTTTAATGGAGAAATGCAAGCTGGGGTTGATTTCTCGTTTTCCTCTGTGATGTCTGTGTCTACTGTTTGCTGAGGAATGAGATGAACAGACTGGGGCCCTGACTTCAGGTGTGTGTTTCCAGGAAGATGGACACAAACAGAAAAGCAGCACTTAACAGAACGCTCAGTGCATCAGGTGCTTTTATCTATGCTCTCTCTCTTAATCCTGAAAATAATCGTAGAAAACCTAAGATCCTAAACAAGACAGACTGGAGAGCTTGTCGCATCCAAGATAAACAGTGACAGCCCAGAGAAAGTCCGGTTCCTTCTGGAAGACGCTGGTGGAGCAGTTCAACAAGCACAGACTTAAATGGTGATTCCCGTTACAGAGGGTGTTCCCTCTGCAGAGTGTGAGGCAGCCCCTTCCTATGGGAATCAGGGAGGTAGGTGCCCACCTCAGGGGTCCTCCTGTCTCTCCCACTAAGACAGGAAGGTGGGAACTGAGATGCACCGAATAAAGTAGAGAAGACAGTCCCACGCCCCTTTACATCCACTAAGGAAGAGTCACATGATTTTGCCAAAAATGAATGGAAAACATTTTGAAATGTCCCACTGGGGACATCGTTTTCTTCACTCATAAAACAGCCATTAGATTTGTCACATTTTCTCTTCTCCAGGAAATTTTCCACACTGGATCAAAAAACGAGTTGAATTTACCAACAACCAAATGGACCTCACGCTAATCCTTGAGCCATCCCAGAGGCAGCCTTTGATAAGTGCCCTGATTCCCCTGGGTCTGTTTCTCACTCTCTTCTGTTTGTGTTTCTACTCATGACACACATACAAAAAATGTCTGGGAGGAAGGCAGAGGCGCCTCTACTGAATGATGTTTGAAGATCCCAAAAGGAGGAAGATGAGTGACGAAAGAGGATCCCTACTGGAGAGACCATGACCAGATGGCTGCGGGTCTGGGGGTGAGGACCACAGGAGAGGATGGGGGATCAGCAGAGTTCTTCGAACATGAAGTCCTAAATTCAGTCCATTCTTAAATTCGCATTCCCTTAGTCCATCCTCTTCAATTTCCAAGTGCTAATATATGCCTAGAAAGGCTTCTTTCATTCTGCTCCCATATTGTGGAGATGTTTATAAGAAAAAGTAAAAGATGTATGAAAACACGTTGAGCCCTTCATGAGTACACTCTATAAATATAAGGGATGACCAACAATACTTGGATTTACTGCTACTGTTATTATTCATACACTGTTGCTTTTATTATTCTATAACAAATAAATACAAAGTAGCAGTCAAACATATGCCAGAATGTTCCACCTCAAGCAGTGCAAAGCGAGCATCCATTCCTAAGATGTGGCAGCCGTGGTGGGACTGCTGCTGTCCAGTCACAGCCGAGGGAGGTAAGAGCGCTATTGTGCCTCATTTCCCACAACTGACTCTTTCAAAGAGCATCTGTGTGAGCGACAGCCATCCATCTGCCTGACTGTGACTCGTCCCCACCTCCCCAGGTCCTGGTTTGCTCCTATGCCACCTAACTTAGCTCTGGGGCAGCCTCCAGTCTGGCTGAGACAGAATGGGCTCCTTGGGCTTAACTTAGCAGTAACAAATGGGGCAAAACCTCCAGTTACATCCACTAAGGAAGAGTCCCCCATGATTTTGCCAAAAATGAATGGAAAACATTTTGAAATGTCCCACTGGGGACATCGTTTTCTTCACTCATAAAACAGCCATTAGATTTGTCACATTTTCTCTTCTCCAGGAAATTTTCCACACTGGATCAAAAAACGAGTTGAATTTACCAACAACCAAATGGACCTCACGCTAATCCTTGAGCCATCCCAGAGGCAGCCTTTGATAAGTGCCCTGATTCCCCTGGGTCTGTTTCTCACTCTCTTCTGTTTGTGTTTCTACTCATGACACACATACAAAAAATGTCTGGGAGGAAGGCAGAGGCGCCTCTACTGAATGATGTTTGAAGATCCCAAAAGGAGGAAGATGAGTGACGAAAGAGGATCCCTACTGGAGAGACCATGACCAGATGGCTGCGGGTCTGGGGGTGAGGACCACAGGAGAGGATGGGGGATCAGCAGAGTTCTTCGAACATGAAGTCCTAAATTCAGTCCATTCTTAAATTCGCATTCCCTTAGTCCATCCTCTTCAATTTCCAAGTGCTAATATATGCCTAGAAAGGCTTCTTTCATTCTGCTCCCATATTGTGGAGATGTTTATAAGAAAAAGTAAAAGATGTATGAAAACACGTTGAGCCCTTCATGAGTACACTCTATAAATATAAGGGATGACCAACAATACTTGGATTTACTGCTACTGTTATTATTCATACACTGTTGCTTTTATTATTCTATAACAAATAAATACAAAGTAGCAGTCAAACATATGCCAGAATGTTCCACCTCAAGCAGTGCAAAGCGAGCATCCATTCCTAAGATGTGGCAGCCGTGGTGGGACTGCTGCTGTCCAGTCACAGCCGAGGGAGGTAAGAGCGCTATTGTGCCTCATTTCCCACAACTGACTCTTTCAAAGAGCATCTGTGTGAGCGACAGCCATCCATCTGCCTGACTGTGACTCGTCCCCACCTCCCCAGGTCCTGGTTTGCTCCTATGCCACCTAACTTAGCTCTGGGGCAGCCTCCAGTCTGGCTGAGACAGAATGGGCTCCTTGGGACTTTACCACAGGTGCTGTAAAACCTCAGCTCTGCCAAGTAACAGAGAGAGTTCAGGAGCAAAGCCCAGATGCAGAAGAAAGTCAAGGGTGCATCCAGACAATGCTGGGAGCTCAGAGCCCCATGAAGCCCATGGACACACTCTCTTCCCGATCAGCACCACTTTCTTACCTCCCTGTTCTTCTCAAAGACACTCCTGCTCCCCACACTGGGAGGTCATCTTGACTCCATCTTGTCTTTTCACTGCTCCCAAACCAATCACCAACGTCTTGCACAAACCCTGCCTTGCACTCTCCTGAATGTGTCCATTCTTTCCTGACCCTCACCTGCTGGTGCCTGCCTTCCTCATATCCTGCCCAGGATCCTCCTGCTAGGAAATTTCCTGGTGGCATGGCTTATGAGACTCAGAAAATGCTCATCTAGTCATGATCTTGCTATGTCCTGTCACCCATCGCTGTCCCAGAGTCCAGGGTGACTGTCTGAATGAGCCCCGGAACTGCTAGCCCAGTGAACCACACCCATCCCAAAGGTCAAGTTCAGAGCTTTCTGGCTGCGGCATCCCAGCCACTCTTCCTGGGTGCTCTTCATCCTCCCTGGGTTTGCTATAAATCCTGACAACAAACACTTGATGATTTGTGTGTGGTGAGTTGTTTAGTCTTCTTAACTTTCTTGTGCTTATAGTTCGCATTCCCACCTAAAACCTCACCTTCTCGAAAACAGGGGTAGGATTATGAATTCTGTGTATTTCATCACCTAAGTAAGCACCAGCAGAATGTCAATACACATAACCAGGCAAGAACCTCGGGGCTTTTGTGGTGACTCAGTGGTAAAGAACTCTCCTGCTAATGCAGGAAACCCAGGTTCAAACCCTGGGTCAGGAAGATCTCCTGGAGAAAGAAATGGCAACCCACTCTAGTAGTCTTGTCTGGGAAACTCCATGGACAGAGGAGCCTGACAGGCTACAGTTCATGGGTCCCAAAGAGCTGGACGTGATGGAGCAACTGAGTACAAGTAAGCACACCACTTAAAATAGAAACAGTAATATACTCATGTTACTATGACCCATGGGAGCTTATTTTAATTCTAATTTGTAAATAAGTGCCTTTGATCCAAATAAACTATTCAGCTTTTAATGATATCCAAGTTATCAAAACACAAATTCCAGATGGAGCAGAAAGCCCAGATGCAGAAGAAAGTCAAGGGTGCATCCAGACAATGCTGGGAGCTCAGAGCCCCATGAAGCCCATGGACACACTCTCTTCCCGATCAGCACCACTTTCTTACCTCCCTGTTCTTCTCAAAGACACTCCTGCTCCCCACACTGGGAGGTCATCTTGACTCCATCTTGTCTTTTCACTGCTCCCAAACCAATCACCAACGTCTTGCACAAACCCTGCCTTGCACTCTCCTGAATGTGTCCATTCTTTCCTGACCCTCACCTGCTGGTGCCTGCCTTCCTCATATCCTGCCCAGGATCCTCCTGCTAGGAAATTTCCTGGTGGCATGGCTTATGAGACTCAGAAAATGCTCATCTAGTCATGATCTTGCTATGTCCTGTCACCCATCGCTGTCCCAGAGTCCAGGGTGACTGTCTGAATGAGCCCCGGAACTGCTAGCCCAGTGAACCACACCCATCCCAAAGGTCAAGTTCAGAGCTTTCTGGCTGCGGCATCCCAGCCACTCTTCCTGGGTGCTCTTCATCCTCCCTGGGTTTGCTATAAATCCTGACAACAAACACTTGATGATTTGTGTGTGGTGAGTTGTTTAGTCTTCTTAACTTTCTTGTGCTTATAGTTCGCATTCCCACCTAAAACCTCACCTTCTCGAAAACAGGGGTAGGATTATGAATTCTGTGTATTTCATCACCTAAGTAAGCACCAGCAGAATGTCAATACACATAACCAGGCAAGAACCTCGGGGCTTTTGTGGTGACTCAGTGGTAAAGAACTCTCCTGCTAATGCAGGAAACCCAGGTTCAAACCCTGGGTCAGGAAGATCTCCTGGAGAAAGAAATGGCAACCCACTCTAGTAGTCTTGTCTGGGAAACTCCATGGACAGAGGAGCCTGACAGGCTACAGTTCATGGGTCCCAAAGAGCTGGACGTGATGGAGCAACTGAGTACAAGTAAGCACACCACTTAAAATAGAAACAGTAATATACTCATGTTACTATGACCCATGGGAGCTTATTTTAATTCTAATTTGTAAATAAGTGCCTTTGATCCAAATAAACTATTCAGCTTTTAATGATATCCAAGTTATCAAAACACAAATTTCGCTGCTTGTACACATAAAAAAAATCAGTGAAGTGGTTTTCAAAATCATGAATATACCAATAAATGTGTGCACTTAAAATTTTAACTTTCTGATGTTCATAAAATTTGGGAGAGTTCAGAAATAATAATCAGTAGAAAAAATATGCAAGTAGGGAAATTTCAGAATGTATTCATTAGCATGAATGGTGCTACTGAGTTCAGTCGTGTCCAACTACTGTGACCCCATGGACTGTAGCCCACTAGGCTCCTCTGTCCATGGGATTCTCCAGGCAATAACACTGGAGTAGGTTGCCATTTCCTTCTCCAGGGGATCATCCTGACCCAGGGATTGAACCTGCATGTCATGTGTCTCCTGCATTGGTAGACAGGTACTTTACTGCTGAGCCACCTGGAATGTCCTAGAATGGAGGGTGGATAGTCACATTTCTCCACAGACTGTTTGTTCAAAGAGGGAACTCCATTGGCTCTCATCTCACACCATTTCCCCTCTCTTAGGAAATGCTAGAATTTATAAAGAAGTCTTGAATTGTTTTTATTCCCGAGCAGCATGGAACCCTCCCTCATCTTTAGAACTCAGCCCTCAGAGACATCCTTCATTGTTCCTTCAACTCCAATCCACTTCATCCCACCTCCTGGAAACTGAGGATTAAAACAAAAATTCACTTAAATTTTTACCTTTGGGCTTCCCCTGGTGGTCCAGTGGGTAAGGACACCGCCTTGCAGTGCAAGGGGCGCCGGTTCCATCCCTGGCCTGGGAAGATCCCACGTGCCACGGAGTGGCTGGACCGATGTGTCCAATTGCCAAGCTGGAGCTCTGGAGCGCATGCGCCCAGAGCCAGCGCTCTGTGACAACAGACGCCACCACGATGGGAGGCCCACAGGAGCCAAAGAACAAAGACGGATGAAAATAGAGAAATGAAAGACCAATGGAAGTGGCCCGCCCGCTCCCCTCCCTCCCCAACCCGCCTCCTTCCCCAAAATAAATAAATAAATACATCTTTAAATTTTTTTTTTTTTTTTTTTTTTTTACCTTTACCACCTTGTTCTTACGATCATTACATCAGAATTAGGTCATTCAATGTCCAGCAAGGAAATTCTAACTTTATTTGTAACTAGGCTCTACACTCTGTATCATATCAAAATTAAAACCTTAATACCAAACATCAAGTTAAGTCCTTATTGCATTACTGAAAAATTAACTTTGCTTCCCCTCCTACTATGAAATCTCCCCTTGCCCATTTCTCCGTCTCATTAAATGACTGCTGTTGGGTTCAAGAATGTTGGTGTCGCCCTAGCTCCTCTTACACTTCTCAAGGAACCCTTGCTTACCCAGCTGCTAAAGGCATTAAAGAGTAAACTTTCTTAACTTTGTCACAAGAATACTTTCACATCCCTTCCAACAGTTAAAATATCCTTTGATTTCTTTCATGAAATTTCACAACTAAGACTGTCTGAAAACAATCATTTATTTACAAAAGACAAACCCAACAGCTCTCTGTAATGTGACAAACCCAACAGCTGTCTGGTGGCAGAGTCAGGTCCCCATAGACTCAGGAAGGCCTACACTTCCCTTCACATTCACTGTTGGATTGCAATACTTGACAGCACATGCATACTCCTGGAGTCTGCTATATAACCCTGCTAAGTATATCACTTCTCAGGTTTTGCAAATGTGAAGGTGAATATCTCAGAGGTCTTTATATATTTTCATATACTCCAGTTTAATTATCTTGTGTTGGAATTTAACAAACATAGTTATTTTCATATCATTGTTTCCTGGAATGATAACCTAAAACAACAACAAAATAACTGCTTGTCTAATGATGCTGTGGAAATTGAAACAGTCTTCACATATCCTTATGTCAAAATTCATCAAGTTGAGAAAGTAATAATTTTCAGTCTGAATAGCGATCTTGCCTCTTTTCTTTCCAAATCATCATTAAGAATGCCATTATTTTTGCAAGAAAAATAAAAATCAGACACAAAGTGACCTGTGACCCATTACCTAGTACTTCCTTTCTGACAAGACACAGATGTTTTTGAGATTCCTATCATCCCATGAATAACTCTTTACAAAAACAATGTATCTATGACTTTGACTAATACAATAATTATTGCTTTTTATTTCCCATAAAGAAGAATGGAAAAAAATGTCATCACTCTTCCCATAAAATGTTAGATTTTATAGCATTTGGTGATATCATCTGTCAGCCTTCATTTTATGTCACACTCAAGTCATATGCTTTCAGTATCATCCTGTTAATTAAATCATTTGGGTCACTATTCTCTGAGTCCTTTGTCTTTCTTAAAGAATTGATGACCAACAGTATATTTAATTCTGAAAGAGGAAAATAGCATTGCGTATCAACTAACAAATGGTCACAAAATACAAGGAATTATGAATTACAAAGTCAAAAAAGTTCACAGAACTAAACCTCATGGAAAACGATGAAAAGCTATGAAGAAGCTGTTCGGAACCCTTGCTCACCCAGCTGCTAAAGGCATTAAAGAGTAAACTTTCTTAACTTTGTCACAAGAATACTTTCACATCCCTTCCAACAGTTAAAATATCCTTTGATTTCTTTCATGAAATTTCACAACTAAGATTGTCTGAAAACAATCATTTATTTACAAAAGACAAACCCAACAGCTCTCTGTAATGTGACAAACCCAACAGCTGTCTGGTGGCAGAGTCAGGTCCCCATAGACTCAGGAAGGCCTACACTTCCCTTCACATTCACTGTTGGATTGCAATACTTGACAGCACATGCATACTCCTGGAGTCTGCTATATAACCCTGCTAAGTATATCACTTCTCAGGTTTTGCAAATGTGAAGGTGAATATCTCAGAGGTCTTTATATATTTTCATATACTCCAGTTTAATTATCTTGTGTTGGAATTTAACAAACATAGTTATTTTCATATCATTGTTTCCTGGAATGATAACCTAAAACAACAACAAAATAACTGCTTGTCTGATGATGCTGTGGAAATTGAAACAGTCTTCACATATCCTTATGTCAAAATTCATCAAGTTGAGAAAGTAATAATTTTCAGTCTGAATAGCGATCTTGCCTCTTTTCTCTCCAAATCATCATTAAGAATGCCATTATTTTTGCAAGAAAAATAAAAATCAGACACAAAGTGACCTGTGACCCATTACCTAGTACTTCCTTTCTGACAAGACACAGATGTTTTTGAGATTCCTATCATCCCATGAATAACTCTTTACAAAAACAATGTATCTATGACTTTGACTAATACAATAATTATTGCTTTTTATTTCCCATAAAGAAGAATGGAAAAAAATGTCATCACTCTTCCCATAAAATGTTAGATTTTATAGCATTTGGTGATATCATCTGTCAGCCTTCATTTTATGTCACACTCAAGTCATATGCTTTCAGTATCATCCTGTTAATTAAATCATTTGGGTCACTATTCTCTGAGTCCTTTGTCTTTCTTAAAGAATTGATGACCAACAGTATATTTAATTCTGAAAGAGGAAAATAGCATTGCGTATCAACTATCAAATGGTCACAAAATACAAGGAATTATGAATTACAAAGTCAAAAAAGTTCACACAACTAAACCTCATGGAAAACGATGAAAAGCTATGAAGAAGCTGTTCCTAGGCCCACCTGGACTTCTGAAAGGTTTTAAGGACCATGATGTAGATCTGCAGGGTGACCCGAGATCTCACAAGGACACAGAAGTGAACCATGTCATGGTTTCATTGGAATTTTGGAAAAACAATGTGATCACTAATATTTTAGTCTTGGCAATGCTATACATGCTAACAAAACCTATACAATGTATTATTTTCTTTTTTTTTTTTGGCACTTCTATTGGTCTTTCATTTATCTATTTTCATCCACCTCTATTCTTTTGCCTGTGTGGGCCTCCCATCGCAGTGGCCTCTGTTGCTGCAGAGCACCAGCTCTGGGTGCATGCACTACAGAGTGCTGGCTTGGTAGTTGGACACATCAGTCCAGTCGCTCTGCGACATGTGGGATCTTCCCAGGCCGTGGATTGAACCAGCACCTCTTACACTGCAAGGCAGTGTCCTTACCTGCTGGACCAGCAGGGAAGTCCCAGACAATGTATTAAAAAGCAGAGACATCAGTTTGCTGACAAAGGTCTGTATAGTCAAGGTTATGGTTTTCCCAGTGGTAATGTATGGATGTGAGAGGTGAACCATAAAGGCTGAGCGAAGGAAAGTCAAATACACACTGCCATGTTTGAAACAGATAACCGACAAAAACCTAATCTATAGGACATGGAAATCTGCTTAATGTCATGTACCAGCCTGGATGGGAGGGAGGTTCGGAGAAGAATAGATATAGGTATAGGTATATGTATGGCTGAGCCTCTTCACTATTCACCTGAAACTATTACAAAATTGTTAATTGGCTATACCCCAATGAAAATGTTTTTGGTGTTAAAAAAAAAGTACAAAATGAAAATAAAAGAAGTCTAAGCATGAAAGAATTGATGCTTTAGAACTCTAGTGTTGGAGAAGACTCTTGAGAGTGCCTTGGACAGCAAGGAGATCCAGTCAGTCAATCATAAAAGAAATGGACCCTGAATATTGGAAGGACTGATGCTGAAGTGCTCAAGCTCGAATACTTTGGTCACCTGATGCAAAGAGCCAATTCACTGATGCTGAGAAAGACTGAGGGCAGGAGGAAAAGTGGATGAAAGAGGATGAGATGGTTAGATGGCATAACTGAGTCAATGGACATTAGTCAGAGCAAACCACAGGAGACAGTCAAGGACCAGAGGAGCCGGGTGTGCCGCATTTCATGGGGTCGCAAAGAGTCAGAGACAACTGAGCAACTGAACAGCAACAACAACAACATGCTAAGAAGGGAACAAGATGGAGAAGACAACAAAAGTCCATGGAGAATGGGGCACTTCCCAGCAACTCTCAGGAAGCAATCGGTGAAATGATTTTGAGCTACCAGAACAAACAACAGACCAAAAAATATTGTGTGGTTGAATCCATGGATGCAAAAAATTTGTGGATATGCTGGCTGCTGGTATGGGACACATCAGTCCAGTCGCTCTGCGACATGTGGGATCTTCCCAGGCCGTGGATTGAACCAGCACCTCTTACACTGCAAGGCAGTGTCCTTACCTGCTGGACCAGCAGGGAAGTCCCAGACAATGTATTAAAAAGCAGAGACATCAGTTTGCTGACAAAGGTCTGTATAGTCAAGGTTATGGTTTTCCCAGTGGTAATGTATGGATGTGAGAGGTGAACCATAAAGGCTGAGCGAAGGAAAGTCAAATACACACTTCCATGTTTGAAACAGATAACCGACAAAAACCTAATCTATAGGACATGGAAATCTGCTTAATGTCATGTACCAGCCTGGATGGGAGGGAGGTTCGGAGAAGAATAGATATAGGTATAGGTATATGTATGGCTGAGCCTCTTCACTATTCACCTGAAACTATTACAAAATTGTTAATTGGCTATACCCCAATGAAAATGTTTTTGGTGTTAAAAAAAAAGTACAAAATGAAAATAAAAGAAGTCTAAGCATGAAAGAATTGATGCTTTAGAACTCTAGTGTTGGAGAAGACTCTTGAGAGTGCCTTGGACAGCAAGGAGATCCAGTCAGTCAATCATAAAGGAAATGGACCCTGAATATTGGAAGGACTGATGCTGAAGTGCTCAAGCTCGAATACTTTGGTCACCTGATGCAAAGAGCCAATTCACTGATGCTGAGAAAGACTGAGGGCAGGAGGAAAAGTGGATGAAAGAGGATGAGATGGTTAGATGGCATAACTGAGTCAATGGACATTAGTCAGAGCAAACCACAGGAGACAGTCAAGGACCAGAGGAGCCGGGTGTGCCGCATTTCATGGGGTCGCAAAGAGTCAGAGACAACTGAGCAACTGAACAGCAACAACAACAACATGCTAAGAAGGGAACAAGATGGAGAAGACAACAAAAGTCCATGGAGAATGGGGCACTTCCCAGCAACTCTCAGGAAGCAATCGGTGAAATGATTTTGAGCTACCAGAACAAACAACAGACCAAAAAATATTGTGTGGTTGAATCCATGGATGCAGAATTTGTGGATATGGAAGGAATCTGGTTCAAGTGATGTGCAGACTTAGAACAACTCCTCATTCTCACAGCCAAAAGGCATAAGGAAAAAGCAACTCTAGGCCAAGAGAAGCACCGTGTCGCGGACGCTAGTATGTGAACTAATGTCATGGAACACCATAGCAAACCAGACATAGAGCCTACACCCCCTGACCAATCATCAAACCAAGGATCCTCGGAGCAGAAGCTCTGATTCCAAGACTCCACGCTATCAAAGAACATACAACACTAGAGATTATTTATCTGTAAACAAGGCCTAACACCATTCAAGTCACAAACCACTGAACCTTTCTACAAGGACAGAAACCCAAAGGAAGGGAGAATTCAACCAAGAAGCCTGGTGGGGGGAAAAGAACTGCACACACACAGACACACACAGAGAAACAAAAATTAATCTAATAATGAAACATCAGAGAAACACTGCACAAATGAAGGACCAAGCTAGAGAAACACCACTTCAAATGACAGAGGAGGAGATAGGCAAACTGTCGAACGGATAAGTGAGCTGGAAGACAGAATGGTGGAAATAAGTGCTGAAGCACACAACAAAACTGAAAGAATGAAAAGAACTGAGGATAGCCTCAGAGACCTATGGGACAATATCAAACACACCAACATTAGAATTATAGGAGTTCCAGAAGAAGAAGAGGGGAAGAAAGGCTATGAAAAGATTCTTGAAGAGGTTATAGTTGAAAACTTCCCCAACATGGGAAAGGAAATAGACAATGGACATTAGTCAGAGCAAACCACAGGAGACAGTCAAGGACCAGAGGAGCCGGGTTTGCCGCATTTCATGGGGTCGCAAAGAGTCAGAGACAACTGAGCAACTGAACAGCAACAACAACAACATGCTAAGAAGGGAACAAGATGGAGAAGACAACAAAAGTCCATGGAGAATGGGGCACTTCCCAGCAACTCTCAGGAAGCAATCAGTGAAATGATTTTGAGCTACCAGAACAAACAACAGACCAAAAAATATTGTGTGGTTGAATCCATGGATGCAGAATTTGTGGATATGGAAGGAATCTGGTTCAAGTGATGTGCAGACTTAGAACAACTCCTCATTCTCACAGCCAAAAGGCATAAGGAAAAAGCAACTCTAGGCCAAGAGAAGCACCGTGTCGCGGACGCTAGTATGTGAACTAATGTCACGGAACACCATAGCAAACCAGACATAGAGCCTACACCCCCTGACCAATCATCAAACCAAGGATCCTCGGAGCAGAAGCTCTGATTCCAAGACTCCACGCTATCAAAGAACATACAACACTAGAGATTATTTATCTGTAAACAAGGCCTAACACCATTCAAGTCACAAACCACTGAACCTTTCTACAAGGACAGAAACCCAAAGGAAGGGAGAATTCAACCAAGAAGCCTGGTGGGGGGAAAAGAACTCCACGCACACAGACACACACAGAGAAACAAAAATTAATCTAATAATGAAACATCAGAGAAACACTGCACAAATGAAGGACCAAGCTAGAGAAACACCACTTCAAATGACAGAGGAGGAGATAGGCAAACTGTCGAACGGATAAGTGAGCTGGAAGACAGAATGGTGGAAATAAGTGCTGAAGCACACAACAAAACTGAAAGAATGAAAAGAACTGAGGATAGCCTCAGAGACCTATGGGACAATATCAAACACACCAACATTAGAATTATAGGAGTTCCAGAAGAAGAAGAGGGGAAGAAAGGCTATGAAAAGATTCTTGAAGAGGTTATAGTTGAAAACTTCCCCAACATGGGAAAGGAACTAGTCAACCAAGTCCAAAAAGCACAAAGAGTTCCATACAGGAGAAACTCCAGAAGAAACACACCAAGGCACATACTAATCAAACTAACGCAGACTAAATATAAAGACAAATTTCTAAAAGCAGCTAGGAGCAAACAACAAACAAAATATAAAGGAAGCCCCATACATTTAACTGTGGATCTTTCAACAGAAACCCTGCAGGCCAGAAGAGAATGGCAAGACACATTTAAACGGCTAAAAGAGAATAACCTCCAACCAAGATTTCTCTACCCAGTAAGAATCTCATTTAGAATTGATGGTGAAGTCAAAAGCTTCACAGACAAACAAAAACTACAAGAACTCTGTACTACAAAACCAGCCCTACAACAAGTGTTAAAAGGCCTGATACAGCCAATAAATACAAGAGTAGGAGAAGCCTTACAAATCAAATCCCAAATTTCTAAGAAGATGACAATAGGAACATTCGTATCAATAATTACTTTGAACGTAAATGGACTAAATGCTCCAACCAAACGACACAGGCTGGCTGAATGGATCCAGAAGCAAGCCCCATATATATGCTGTTTACAAGAGACCCACTTCAGACTTAGAAACACTCATAGACTGAAAGAGAGAGGCTGGAAAAAGATATTCCATGCAAATGGAAATCAAAAGAAAGCTCGAGTAGCAATCCTCGTATCAGACAAAATAGACTTTAAAGTAAAGAAGATTTTAAGAGAAAAGGCAGGTCACTACAGCATGATTAAGGGATCTATCCAAGAGCAAGACATAGCAGTCAAGAATATCTACGCACCCAGCACAGGGGCACCTCAATACATAAGACAGGTACTTTCAGACGTAAAAGAAGAAATAATAATAACACAATAAGAGTAGGAGACTTTAACACTCCTCTCACACCAATGGACAGATCATCCAAACAGAAAATTAAGAAAGAAACACAAGCCTTAAATGCCACACTAGAAAAGATGGACCTCATTTATATCTATAGGACGTTCCATCCAAAAGCGGAAGAATACACTTTCTTCTCAAGAGCTCACGGAACATTCTCCAGGATAGACCACATCTTGGGCCACAAACAATCAACAGTCCGAAAGGCCATACAGGAGAAACTCCAGAAGAAACACACCAAGGCACATACTAATCAAACTAACGCAGACTAAATATAAAGACAAATTTCTAAAAGCAGCTAGGAGCAAACAACAAACAAAATATAAAGGAAGCCCCATACATTTAACTGTGGATCTTTCAACAGAAACCCTGCAGGCCAGAAGAGAATGGCAAGACACATTTAAACGGCTAAAAGAGAATAACCTCCAACCAAGATTTCTCTACCCAGTAAAAATCTCATTTAGAATTGATGGTGAAGTCAAAAGCTTCACAGACAAACAAAAACTACAAGAACTCTGTACTACAAAACCAGCCCTACAACAAGTGTTAAAAGGCCTGATACAGCCAATAAATACAAGAGTAGGAGAAGCCTTACAAATCAAATCCCAAATTTCTAAGAAGATGACAATAGGAACATTCGTATCAATAATTACTTTGAACGTAAATGGACTAAATGCTCCAACCAAACGACACAGGCTGGCTGAATGGATCCAGAAGCAAGCCCCATATATATGCTGTTTACAAGAGACCCACTTCAGACTTAGAAACACTCATAGACTGAAAGAGAGAGGCTGGAAAAAGATATTCCATGCAAATGGAAATCAAAAGAAAGCTCGAGTAGCAATCCTCGTATCAGACAAAATAGACTTTAAAGTAAAGAAGATTTTAAGAGAAAAGGCAGGTCACTACAGCATGATTAAGGGATCTATCCAAGAGCAAGACATAGCAGTCAAGAATATCTACGCACCCAGCACAGGGGCACCTCAATACATAAGACAGGTACTTTCAGACGTAAAAGAAGAAATAATAATAACACAATAAGAGTAGGAGACTTTAACACTCCTCTCACACCAATGGACAGATCATCCAAACAGAAAATTAAGAAAGAAACACAAGCCTTAAATGCCACACTAGAAAAGATGGACCTCATTTATATCTATAGGACGTTCCATCCAAAAGCGGAAGAATACACTTTCTTCTCAAGAGCTCACGGAACATTCTCCAGGATAGACCACATCTTGGGCCACAAATCAAACCTCACTCAGTTCAAGAAAACCGAAATTATATCAACCATCTTCTCGGACCGCAATGCAATGAGACTAGAGATCAACTACCAGGAAAAAAAACCCTAAAAACACAAACACATGGAGATTAAACAATACATACCTAAAAAACCAACTGATCATTGAGGAAACCAAAGGAGAAATTAAACAATCCCTAGAAGAAAATGACAATGAACACACGACAGTGCAAAACCTATGGGATACTGCAAAAGCAGTTCTAAGAGGGAATTTTATAGCAATACAATCCCACCTCAAGAAACTAGGAAAATATGAAGCAGATGACCTAACCCTCCGCTTAAAACAATTGGAGAAAGAAGAACAAAAACACCCCAAAGCCAGCAGAAGAAGAGAAATCATAAAGATCAGAGCAGAAATAAATGAGAAAGAAACAAAAGAAACAATAGTAAAGATAAATAAAACAAAAAGCTGTTTCTTTGAAAAGGTAAACAAAATTGACAAGCCACTGGCCAGACTCATTAAGAAAAAGAGAGAGAAGAACCAGATCAACAAAATCAAAAACGAAAAAGGAGAGATTACAACAGATCATGCAGAAATCCAAAGGATTCTAAGAGGCTACTTTGAACAACTCTATGGCAACAAACTGGACAACCTGGAAGAAATGGACAGTTTCTTGGAGAAGATTAATCTCCCAAGACTGAGCCAGGAAGAAACAGAAACTTTGAATAACCCCATCACAAGCTCAGAAATCGACTTTGTGATTAAAAATCTACCCCAAAATAAAAGCCCAGGGCCAGATGGTTTCACAGCCGAATTCAACCAAACATTTAAAGGAGAGCTAATGCCCGGCCGTCTAAAACTCTTCCAGAAAATTGCACAGGAAGGAACACTTCCAAACACATTCTACAAGGCCACCATCACCCTGATATCCAAACCAGGCAAAGACAACACACAAAAGGAAAACTATAGGCCAATTTCACTGATGAACTTAGATGCCAAGATCCTCAACAAAATCCTAGCAAACAGAATTCAACGACGCATCAAAAAACTCATACAACACGATCAAGTTGGGTTCATCTCAGACATGCAAGGATTCTTCAACATCTGCAAATCAAATTATGTGATATACCATATCAACAAATTGCAAGACAAAAACCACATGAACATCTCAATAGATGCAGAAAAAGCCTTTGACAAAGTACAACATCCATTTATGATCAAAACTCTTCAGAAAATGGGTATAGAAGGAACCTACTTCAACATAATAAAAGCCATCTATGAGAAGCCTACAGCGAACATTATCCTTAACGGTGGAAAACTGAAAGCTTTCCCTCTAAGATCAGGAACAAGACAGGGGTGCCCACTTTCACCACTACTATTCAACATAGTCCTGGAAGTCCTAGCAACAGCAGTAAGAGAAGAGAAAGAAATCAAAGGAATCCAGATGGGAAAAGAAGTCAAGCTCTCTCTCTCTGCAGACGACATGATATTATACATAGAAAATCCCAAAGACACGGTTACAAAGCTACTAGAGCTAATCAACGAATTCAGCAAAGTCGCAGGATACAAAGTCAACACACAGAAATCACTGGCATTCCTATACACAAACAATGAAAAATCAGAAAATGAAATCAAAAAGCTGGTTCTTTGAAAAGGTAAACAAAATTGACAAGCCACTGGCCAGACTCATTAAGAAAAAGAGAGAGAAGAACCAGATCAACAAAATCAAAAACGAAAAAGGAGAGATTACAACAGATCATGCAGAAATCCAAAGGATTCTAAGAGGCTACTTTGAACAACTCTATGGCAACAAACTGGACAACCTGGAAGAAATGGACAGTTTCTTGGAGAAGATTAATCTCCCAAGACTGAGCCAGGAAGAAACAGAAACTTTGAATAACCCCATCACAAGCTCAGAAATCGACTTTGTGATTAAAAATCTACCCCAAAATAAAAGCCCAGGGCCAGATGGTTTCACAGCCGAATTCTACCAAACATTTAAAGGAGAGCTAATGCCCGGCCGTCTAAAACTCTTCCAGAAAATTGCACAGGAAGGAACACTTCCAAACACATTCTACAAGGCCACCATCACCCTGATATCCAAACCAGGCAAAGACAACACACAAAAGGAAAACTATAGGCCAATTTCACTGATGAACTTAGATGCCAAGATCCTCAACAAAATCCTAGCAAACAGAATTCAACGACGCATCAAAAAACTCATACAACACGATCAAGTTGGGTTCATCTCAGACATGCAAGGATTCTTCAACATCTGCAAATCAATCCATGTGATATACCATATCAACAAATTGCAAGACAAAAACCACATGAACATCTCAATAGATGCAGAAAAAGCCTTTGACAAAGTACAACATCCATTTATGATCAAAACTCTTCAGAAAATGGGTATAGAAGGAACCTACTTCAACATAATAAAAGCCATCTATGAGAAGCCTACAGCGAACATTATCCTTAACGGTGGAAAACTGAAAGCTTTCCCTCTAAGATCAGGAACAAGACAGGGGTGCCCACTTTCACCACTACTATTCAACATAGTCCTGGAAGTCCTAGCAACAGCAGTAAGAGAAGAGAAAGAAATCAAAGGAATCCAGATGGGAAAAGAAGTCAAGCTCTCTCTCTCTGCAGACGACATGATATTATACATAGAAAATCCCAAAGACACGGTTACAAAGCTACTAGAGCTAATCAACGAATTCAGCAAAGTCGCAGGATACAAAGTCAACACACAGAAATCACTGGCATTCCTATACACAAACAATGAAAAATCAGAAAACGAAATCAAAGAGGCAATCCCCTTCACCATTGCAACCAAAAGAATCAAATATCTAGGAATAAACCTACCCAAAGAAACAAAAGAAGTGTACACAGAAAATTACAACACACTCATGAGAGACATTAAAGAAGACTTAAACAGATGGAGAGATAGTCCATGTTCCTGGATCAGAAGAATCAATATTGTGAAAATGACCACACTACCAAATATCTTCTACAGATTCAATGCAATACCTATCCAACTACCATTGACATTTTTCACAGAACTAGACCAAAGAATCACACAGTTCATATGGAAACACAAAAGACCTCGAATAGCCAAAGCAATCCTGAGAAAGAAAAACGAAGTTGGACAGATCAGCCTCTCTAACTTCAGACTCTACTACAAAGCAACAGTCCTCAAGACAGTATGGTACTGGAACAAAAACAGAACTATTGATCAATGGAACAAGATTGAGAACCCAGAGATCAACCCACGCACCTATGGGCACCTTATTTTTGACAAAGGAGGCGAAAGTATAAAATGGGACAAAGACAGCCTCTTCAACAAGTGGTCCTGGGAAAATTGGACAGCTACATGCAAGAAAATGAAGTTGGAACATTCCCTGACCCCATAGACAAAGATCAACTCAAAATGGATTAAAGACCTAAATGTAAGACCAGAAACCAAACTCTTAGAGGAGAATATAGGCAAAACCCTCAAGGACATCAATCAAAGCAAGATCTTCTCTGACCCACCTACTAGAATAGTGGAACTGAAAAGAAAAGTGAACACGTGGAACCTCATGAAACTTAAAAGCTTCTGTACAGCAAAAGAAATTACAAAAAAGCTCAACAGACACTAAAAATAGAAGCACCATATGTCCCAGCAATCTCACTATTAGGCCTATATCCTGATGAAATCAAAACTGAAAGAGGCACCTGTACCCCAGTGTTCATTGCAGCTCTCTATACAATAGCTAGAACATGGAAGCAACCTAGATGCCCATCGACAAATGAATGGATCCAGAAGCTCTGGTACATATATACAATGGAATACTACTCAGCTGTTAAAAGAAATGCAGAAGACTCAGTCCTAATGAAGTGGCTGGCTCTAGAACCTATCATAAAAAGTGAAGTAAGTCAAAAAGAGAAAGACAAATACAGCATACTAACACACATATATGGAATCTAGTAGGAGGGTCTTGATAACACATGCAGTGAACTCATGGAAAAACAGACAGAGCATAGACATATGGACATTGTGGGGAAGAAATAGGGAGGGGGAAGCATGGAGGGAGTAACATGGCAACCTATACTGTCATGTGTGGAAAAGATAGCTATTGTCATTGTTCTAAGGGAATAGGAGTACTTACAATCACTTGGGGCGATGGTCTGGAGGGGTGGGAGGGGGGGAACTTGGTGGGAGGAGGGTCCAGGGATATGCATATGAATGATATGGGAACATACATGTTGGTGAACAACAAAACTCTGTAAAATTTTTTAAATAAAGAATTAAAAAGGGCTTCCCCTGGTCATCCAGTGGGTAAGGACACCGCCTTGCAGTGCAAGGGGCGCTGGTTCGAACCCTGGCCTGGGAAGATCCCACGTGCTGCGGAGCGGCTGGACTGATGTGTCCAATCACCAAGACGGAGCTCTGGAGCGCGTGCGCCCAGAGCCAGTGCTCTGCAACGACAGACGCCACCGCGATGGGAGGCCCACAGGAGTCAAAGAACGAAGACGAATGAAAATAGAGAAATTAAAGACCAATAGAAGTGCCCCGCCCACTCCCCTCCCTCTTCAACCCGACCCCCGCCCAAAGTAAATAAATAAATAAAATCTTAAAAAAAAAAAAAAGAAACGCTTTAAAAAAAAAAAAAAAAAGAAGGGAATAAGATGATAAAGTATCCAACTAGAAGGTAAGAGACAGGCCTACATACCCAGCCCTACCTCGAATGTGCTCTTGACACCAAGTAAGTGATCAATGTACTACTTTCCTTTACTAAAATGGTCACAACAATACTTTGCTTTTTCCTCCCTGTGAAAACTGGATGCAAATTCATGTCTAGTATTTAGACAGCCTCACCAGGGGCAGGGATGGGGGGCTTGCAGCCAAAGGTAGGAGGGGTTTCAGTCTCAAGGTAAAGCAAAGCCTCAACCCCAAGCCTCACTTCTTAGAAATGCTATCAAGTTTGACCTCAAGTTTTTTCTTAATGACATTTACAAGAATGAAATGTTTATTTTGATGCTTATCGAAAAATATGTTCATAAAAATAAAACGTTCTAAGGAAAATCATGAATTGGATGCTTGGGTTAGGAGCTGGAAGCTGGTTTTTTATATCCATTCCCAGAGATGTTTTTCCTCTTTGTAAAATGTCCACCTAGTTTTATAATAAATAGAGAACTTTTCGCAGGGATTAACCATCAGTCTCTCTCTCTTGGACTGCCTTTTCCATTGTGATATTTCCACTGAAAGCCATTTCATTTTGAAAAGCCTATTATATACAACGTGATTCAACAGGCTTTCTTTTCTTGTAAAAGCAGAGTAAAAATGGGATTTTTCAGAATTCTTACAAGAAGGCATAAGCTTATTAAAAATGTATGGAGAAGGCTTGATATTTTGATAGGAGAGGTTTCCAGTAAAGCAATCACATAAGCATACAGTCACGTGCCGACCGTACCACTGGCTCTGACAGTTTGCTCTCTTTATAATACCATCCTTTTTATAGCACAATAAATTCTGAGTATACAGTTTAATTTTCACTGAATATATACACAATTTAAAAATATCAGCTTGAAGCCTATTAAAAACTGTCTTTTTTTCTTCATAGGTGCTGGTTGCTTTGTTGTACTTGATGAGAATTCATGGAAGAAGTGATTTAATTATAACCCCCAAACTAAAGTAAATCTAACCTAAGGATAATAAAATTAGAAGTACACAACTCAGTTTTTCTGGGACTAAACTCACAAAATAACTGCCTATTATTTTATAATAATACCTTTATAAAAGTACCCACTGGTTAACTGGAAAAACAAATAGTACTAACCACATTCTAACCACATTCTTCAGCAGCCTTATCTTTTGAATTTAAGAACAATTTCTAGCTTTGTAAACCTTTATTTACAAACTACACATCAAAACAGCAAGATAGTGTTAGTCATTCAGTTGTGTCCAACTCTTTGTGATCCCATGGACTGTGACCTCACCAGGCTCCTCTGTCCATAGAATTCCCTAGGCAAGAATCCTCAGGTAGGCTGCTATTTCCTTCTCAAGGATCTTTCTCACCCAGGGAATGAACCCAGGTCTCTTGCATCGCAGGGAGATTCTTTGGCACAATTTTAATCTTCCTTGATATGAAATAAAAATCTGCTGTATAGTCTCATGTGCAAGTCAGTTATTTCCTGACCCATGCTACTTTCCTCTGATTTGTAGCATGGTTGTAAATAAAACTACCTTCTGAACCAAACATTGTTTGGACATGATTGTCTAGAATTTATATCCACTGAAAGCCATTTCATTCTTGGACTGCCTTTTCCATTGTGATATTTCCACTGAAAGCCATTTCATTTTGAAAAGCCTATTATATACAACGTTATTCAACAGGCTTTCTTTTCTTGTAAAAGCAGAGTAAAAATGGGATTTTTCAGAATTCTTACAAGAAGGCATAAGCTTATTAAAAATGTATGGAGAAGGCTTGATATTTTGATAGGAGAGGTTTCCAGTAAAGCAATCACATAAGCATACAGTCACGTGCCGACCGTACCACTGGCTCTGACAGTTTGCTCTCTTTATAATACCATCCTTTTTATAGCACAATAAATTCTGAGTATACAGTTTAATTTTCACTGAATATATACACAATTTAAAAATATCAGCTTGAAGCCTATTAAAACTGTCTTTTTCTTCATAGGTGCTGGTTGCTTTGTTGTACTTGATGAGAATTCATGGAAGAAGTGATTTAATTATAACCCCCAAACTAAAGTAAATCTAACCTAAGGATAATAAAATTAGAAGTACACAACTCAGTTTTTCTGGGACTAAACTCACAAAATAACTGCCTATTATTTTATAATAATACCTTTATAAAAGTACCCACTGGTTAACTGGAAAAACAAATAGTACTAACCACATTCTAACCACATTCTTCAGCAGCCTTATCTTTTGAATTTAAGAACAATTTCTAGCTTTGTAAACCTTTATTTACAAACTACACATCAAAACAGCAAGATAGTGTTAGTCATTCAGTTGTGTCCAACTCTTTGTGGTCCCATGGACTACAGGTCACCAGGCTCCTCTGTCCATAGAATTACCCAGGCAAGAATCCTCAGGTAGGCTGCTATTTCCTTCTCAAGGATCTTTCTCACCCAGGGAATGAACCCAGGTCTCTTGCATCGCAGGGAGATTCTTTGGCACAATTTTAATCTTCCTTGATATGAAATAAAAGTCTGCTGTATAGTCTCATGTGCAAGTCAGTTATTTCCTGACCCATGCTACTTTCCTCTGATTTGTAGCATGGTTGTAAATAAAACTACCTTCTGAACCAAACATTGTTTGGACATGATTGTCTAGAACATATATACTGAAAATATTCTTAGAATATTTAGAAAATATGCTTGGCTATTCTTAGAATAACATGATAGGTTGCATTAGAAAAACAGCAATGCTTACACTCATTACAACCAAGAATGTTAGAGAAATTTGTAAATGTCTCTGTTATACATAAACGCAAGAACTTGTTTTTAGAACTGCCAATTAGCCTGTACAAAATTTCCAAAGTCTAGTGGTTAAAAAAATAAAAGCAGTTATGGAATGAATGCACCATTGTCCAATTAAATCTCCTTCATCATCAGGGAGTTAAATCTACCAGAAGACTCTCTGTCAGAAATAGGGGCATCTCACTACACACAGAAAGAAGTAATTATGTGAGGGGATGGTGGATAGTGGTATACTGAACCTTCCAGTAATCATTTCACAATGTCTGTGTGTGTCAGATCAACACGCTGTTTATCTTAAACTTATTATGTGCCCACTGTATCTCAATATAACTAGAAACTTTCCAAAGAAATATGCTGACTCCTGAAGTAATTGGGTAGGGTTGAGTAGGAGAATGGGCACCCCCAAATTACAGCCACCTACTTAGGATGTCACTCAATCCTGGAGAATTAGCTCCTCTATCAATCCTTGATCTCAAGTTCTTCAAGTTGGAGCCTCTGATTTGTCCTCTTTATCTTCAGCTGTGTTTCCAGTAATTGATTGCTCACCATTTCTGTGCCTACGTCATGCTTGCAATATTTAGGACTTGTTTTGAAGCATTAAGGTGATGATGCCTAGTATTTAGAACAATTTCTAGCTTTGTAAACCTTTATTTACAAACTACACATCAAAACAGCAAGATAGTGTTAGTCATTCAGTTGTGTCCAACTCTTTGTGGTCCCATGGACTACAGGTCACCAGGCTCCTCTGTCCATAGAATTCCCTAGGCAAGAATCCTCAGGTAGGCTGCTATTTCCTTCTCAAGGATCTTTCTCACCCAGGGAATGAACCCAGGTCTCTTGCATCGCAGGGAGATTCTTTGGCACAATTTTAATCTTCCTTGATATGAAATAAAAATCTGCTGTATAGTCTCATGTGCAAGTCAGTTATTTCCTGACCCATGCTACTTTCCTCTGATTTGTAGCATGGTTGTAAATAAAACTACCTTCTGAACCAAACATTGTTTGGACATGATTGTCTAGAACATATATACTGAAAATATTCTTAGAATATTTAGAAAATATGCTTGGCTATTCTTAGAATAACATGATAGGTTGCATTAGAAAAACAGCAATGCTTACACTCATTACAACCAAGAATGTTAGAGAAATTTGTAAATGTCTCTGTTATACATAAACGCAAGAACTTGTTTTTAGAACTGCCAATTAGCCTGTACAAAATTTCCAAAGTCTAGTGGTTAAAAAAATAAAAGCAGTTATGGAATGAATGCACCATTGTCCAATTAAATCTCCTTCATCATCAGGGAGTTAAATCTACCAGAAGACTCTCTGTCAGAAATAGGGGCATCTCACTACACACAGAAAGAAGTAATTATGTGAGGGGATGGTGGATAGTGGTATACTGAACCTTCCAGTAATCATTTCACAATGTCTGTGTGTGTCAGATCAACACGCTGTTTATCTTAAACTTATTATGTGCCCACTGTATCTCAATATAACTAGAAACTTTCCAAAGAAATATGCTGACTCCTGAAGTAATTGGGTAGGGTTGAGTAGGAGAATGGGCACCCCCAAATTACAGCCACCTACTTAGGATGTCACTCAATCCTGGAGAATTAGCTCCTCTATCAATCCTTGATCTCAAGTTCTTCAAGTTGGAGCCTCTGATTTGTCCTCTTTATCTTCAGCTGTGTTTCCAGTAATTGATTGCTCACCATTTCTGTGCCTACGTCATGCTTGCAATATTTAGGACTTGTTTTGAAGCATGAAGGTGATGATGCCTAGTATTTCATTATTGGCTTTGAGAATATATTCACACCCAGAGCCGTTCTCTCATCTATAATAGGGCATTTAGTTTTGGTGTCATTTTAATTCTATCAGCATGTTCACAAAATCAAGCTGACAGCTGCATAAGCTGTGGCTCTGGGCTCTGAATTTTGCTTTGACAGAATATGCTGTGGGTTGTTCACAATGAGACTGAGTTTCCCCACCTCTTACCAACCTGAGCAAACAGGTTGAGTAAAGAGCGATGACCCTGGAGGCTGGAATGGAGTGGACCTTCTGTGAAATGGGCACATTCTTTTCCTCCAAATTCCAGTCACAGGAGGACTCTGAAGTTTCTCTCTAGGATTCCTATCTCAAATAGATAATTCAGGGTTGGAGGTAGGGTGAATGACTTTAGGAAACTGAAGAATGGCCATGAGAGAATTGGTTGTGGGGCAGGACAAAAAAAGACCCATTTCCTTGTCCCCAAACTGAATACCATCATCTGAACACTATATGGCCTCAGGAACAGGAATGTCTCTGGGTTCTCAGGGCTGCTCATGGCAGCTGTGCCATGAAGGCTCCGACTTCCCACAACAAGCACCCCACTTTCTAAGAATAATAGATTCAAAGGAGCCACGTGGCCCCACCCAGGTTCTTCCTTGGCTGTTCCTCAAGCTCCTGTTTCTACCAGAAGACTCTCTGTCAGAAATAGGGCATCTCACTACACACAGAAAGAAGTAATTATGTGAGGGGATGGTGGATAGTGGTATACTGAACCTTCCAGTAATCATTTCACAATGTCTGTGTGTGTCAGATCAACACGCTGTTTATCTTAAACTTATTATGTGCCCACTGTATCTCAATATAACTAGAAACTTTCCAAAGAAATATGCTGACTCCTGAAGTAATTGGGTAGGGTTGAGTAGGAGAATGGGCACCCCCAAATTACAGCCACCTACTTAGGATGTCACTCAATCCTGGAGAATTAGCTCCTCTATCAATCCTTGATCTCAAGTTCTTCAAGTTGGAGCCTCTGATTTGTCCTCTTTATCTTCAGCTGTGTTTCCAGTAATTGATTGCTCACCATTTCTGTGCCTACGTCATGCTTGCAATATTTAGGACTTGTTTTGAAGCATGAAGGTGATGATGCCTAGTATTTCATTATTGGCTTTGAGAATATATTCACACCCAGAGCCGTTCTCTCATCTATAATAGGGCATTTAGTTTTGGTGTCATTTTAATTCTATCAGCATGTTCACAAAATCAAGCTGACAGCTGCATAAGCTGTGGCTCTGGGCTCTGAATTTTGCTTTGACAGAATATGCTGTGGGTTGTTCACAATGAGACTGAGTTTCCCCACCTCTTACCAACCTGAGCAAACAGGTTGAGTAAAGAGCGATGACCCTGGAGGCTGGAATGGAGTGGACCTTCTGTGAAATGGGCACATTCTTTTCCTCCAAATTCCAGTCACAGGAGGACTCTGAAGTTTCTCTCTAGGATTCCTATCTCAAATAGATAATTCAGGGTTGGAGGTAGGGTGAATGACTTTAGGAAACTGAAGAATGGCCATGAGAGAATTGGTTGTGGGGCAGGACAAAAAAAGACCCATTTCCTTGTCCCCAAACTGAATACCATCATCTGAACACTATATGGCCTCAGGAACAGGAATGTCTCTGGGTTCTCAGGGCTGCTCATGGCAGCTGTGCCATGAAGGCTCCGACTTCCCACAACAAGCACCCCACTTTCTAAGAATAATAGATTCAAAGGAGCCACGTGCCCCACAGGTTTCCTGTTCACTTTTAGCCTCTCGGAGTTATTTTGGAATGTTCTTCCTTGGCTGTTCCCTCAAGCTCCTGTTTCTCCAGGGTTTATGGATGTCCCTGATCATAGGTTATTCCCTCCAAAGAACATACGGTAAAAGTCTGAAACAAAAAAATTGAGGCTCGAAAAAGCCAGCGGGGTGAATCGTCCCCAGGAAAACTAGAGGTTGTCTCTTAAAGGACGGTTGGCTTTGTAGGGTAGACACCAGGTTCTGTACCCCAAACGGATTCTTCTCATGGGGGCTCTTGAGACTTACATGCAATAGTAGAATGCTGATTTCGTACCTGAAAACAATAAACGATGCAGACATAGAGAATGGACATGTGGATTCAGTGGGGAATGAGAGGGTGGGATGAACTGAGAGGGTAGCGTTGACATAATACCCTACCCTGTGTCCAACAAATAGCTAGTACGAAGCTGCTACATAGCAGAGGGAGCTCAGTGTGGTGCTCTGTGATGACCTAGAGGGGTGGGATGTGGGGGGCAGGAGAGAGGTTCAAGAGGGAGGAGATATATGTATATTACATACAGATAAACACATATAGCTGGTTCACTTCACTGCAGGAACTAACACTATAAAATAACTCTACTCCCATTATAAATAAGCAAATAAAATAAAGCTTAATCAGTATAAAATAAAATAAAAATAAATAAAACAATGAATAGAGTTGGTCCATGTATTGGAATCCCTCTGTTAACACAAATAAGTCACTGTCTTTCTATTGGGAGAGCCACACTGACCTTCCCCTATCCGCCCCCACCCCCAATCAGAACACTGAGAATGCTGACTGATAACCACGGTATGAGAGCAAGGGTCATTCATTAATGAAGTCAGGGGACCTGAGGTGAGGGCAGCCTAGTTACTCCACCTCCACACCAGCACTGGTTTCCCAGGGCATAAGACTCTAGAATCTACTTGCTTAGGCTTCTGAGCCAGATCCCTCTGAGTGGTGAAGCAGGGCTGGTCATTAAAGAACTTCCCTTTTTAAGGTTCATTAATCTGTCCTTGAAGCTCCAATACTTTGACTACCTGATGAGAAGAGCTGACTCATTGGAAAAGATCTTGCTTCTGGGGAAAATAGAAGGCAGAAGGGGAAGGGGACAACAGAGGAGGAGATGGTTGGATGGCATCACTGAGTCAATGGATGTGAGTTTGAACAAGCACCAGGAGATGGTGAAGGACAGGGAAGCCTGATGTGCTGCAGTCCATGGGGTCCCAAAGAATTGGACATGACTGAGAATGAACTAAACTGAAATCTGTCCTTCCATGATTACTGACTATTCCACACCACCCTCCCAAGGTATCCTTACTTTTGCTTTGCTTTCTTTCAAAAGATGTATACAGTATTCAACTTGACTATTTCATTTATAAGGAAAAATGAGTGCTTTCTTCTGCACTGTCCTGCTAGGTGTGATTGTAAAAGTCAGTGAGTACTTGTCCTCCTCTACTCTCAGAGCACTCACGGGTGGTCAGAGGACAGACAGGGCACTCTGGGTTATCACCCTCTTCCTTCAACCCTAGATTTCCATTATCTTCATGCCTCTAGTACTGTTAATGGCTTTGCCTTCAGGTTGACCAAAACCACTGACTCGCTTTCAGAGGCCTCTGTAACCAGGTTCCTGTAGCTCATTTTGTTTTCCTTATTCTCCTCTTTGTGCATCTTCGATTCTGTTCACTTTTATATTCATTATCTCATGAGATTAGAGATGATATTCAACTGTCCATATCTTTAATCTGTGTCCTTCCATGCAAATCGAGGTCAACAAAATTTATCCTTTGCTAAGTGAGTCTGGAGGTGATATCCAGCAGATAAAATGAAGATTCCTCCTCCTGAGGACCTCATCTCCTATTGGTTAAAACAACAGATGTAAAGATGAAATGTATGGGATCTGGGGACGTAGGAGAAGCAGATGATTCTGAATAGCTGAGCAGCCTCTTTACAAAGAATAGCATTAAAGCCTAATTTTAAGGAATGAGGCAAATGGGATCTAGCAGGAAGGAAAGAAAATTTTGGAGTCTTCTAGGATAAATGAAGTTTTCAAAGAATCTCTCTCCCCAGGGATATGCGTATGAATGATCTGGGAACATACATGTAAAAAATAAAAATAATTAAAAAAAAAAAAAAAAGAATCTCTCTCCTTGCTCTGAAAAACTGTATCTGCCATGGTACTGGCAGTTGCACAGCTCAGTTGTTTCTGATTCACTGTGGCCCCATGAACCATAGCTTTTGAGGCTCCTCTATCCATGGGATTTCCCAGGCAAGAATCCTGGAGTGGGTTGCTGTTTCCTTCTCCAGGGTATATCTGCCTAATGACAAATAAACAAATTATATATAAAATATGTCACATATATTTCTCAATACTGGGTATTAGAATTACATATAATCCAGGAACTATAGTTTATTTGGAGAGAAGAACAACTCATGTAAGGATGAAATGCATTAAGGGTCAAATATATTAAAGGCAAAAATCAGAGATTTTGATCTTTTCATCAATATCGTTCATCAAAAGATGAATGATCTTACAGTCAGAAGTTTTGGTTGGTGTGGATCAAGGTCATGAACTGACTCCTGCAACACCATCTGCTGATCCACCACACAGCTGAGAATCTGAAGGTGCAGTCTCATTTCTACCGACCAGGTTTCACAAGTGTGGCACGTGACTCTCTTAAGAATCTGTGGCTTTTGTCTTCTTTGTTTCAGTACTAAACATTCAGTGCTAAACATTTAGGACATGATTCTTTTTTTTTTTTTTTTCTTTTTTAACGATTCTTTTTATTTATTTACTTTTGGCTATCCTGGGTTTTGACTGTTGCCACAGGCTCTTCTCTAGTTGCAGGGAGTGGGAGCTACCCTCTAGTTGAGATGAGCAGGCTTTTTGTTGTGGTGACTGCTCTTGTCGTGGAACTCAGGCTCTAGGGCACACGGGCTCAATAGTTGCAGCTCTGAGGTTCTAGAGCACAGGTTCAATAGGTGTGGCTCTTGGGCCCAGTTGCTCCTTAACATGTTAAATCTTCCCGGATCAGGGACTGAACCCCTGTCTCCTGCATTGGTAGGCAAACTCTTTACCACTGAGCTATACTGAAGGCTGTCCTGAAACCCCAGGACATGATTCTTTGCAACCCTATGGATTGTTGCATATCAGGATCCTTTGTCCAGGCAAGAATACTGGAGTGAATTGCCATGCCTTCGTCTAGGGGATCATCCTGACCCAGGGATCAAACCCATGTTGCTTACTCGCCTGAATAGGCAGGTAGGTTCTTTATCAGTAAACCAGCTGAGAAGCCCAATGCATGGCCAGTCAGTGATTAATCAGCAAACAGACCTACCAAGATGGCCCAGAGAAGCTGGTCTAAAGTACAGTTCTTTCACGAAACCCAAGAAAGAGAGAATTTTGTTGAGTTCTGACTGATTTTGCTTGCTCCTCTCTGTTTCAATCAGTAAAGAGTACACAGCCATGTGGGGAACTAAAAAATAAACAAATTATATATAAAATATGTCACATATATTTCTCAATACTGGGTATTAGAATTACATATAATCCAGGAACTATAGTTTATTTGGAGAGAAGAACAACTCATGTAAGGATGAAATGCATTAAGGGTCAAATATATTAAAGGCAAAAATCAGAGATTTTGATCTTTTCATCAATATCGTTCATCAAAAGATGAATGATCTTACAGTCAGAAGTTTTGGTTGGTGTGGATCAAGGTCATGAACTGACTCCTGCAACACCATCTGCTGATCCACCACACAGCTGAGAATCTGAAGGTGCAGTCTCATTTCTACCGACCAGGTTTCACAAGTGTGGCACGTGACTCTCTTAAGAATCTGTGGCTTTTGTCTTCTTTGTTTCAGTACTAAACATTCAGTGCTAAACATTTAGGACATGATTCTTTTTTTTTTTTTTCTTTTTTAACGATTCTTTTTATTTATTTACTTTTGGCTATCCTGGGTTTTGACTGTTGCCACAGGCTCTTCTCTAGTTGCAGGGAGTGGGAGCTACCCTCTAGTTGAGATGAGCAGGCTTTTTGTTGTGGTGACTGCTCTTGTCGTGGAACTCAGGCTCTAGGGCACACGGGCTCAATAGTTGCAGCTCTGAGGTTCTAGAGCACAGGTTCAATAGGTGTGGCTCTTGGGCCCAGTTGCTCCTTAACATGTTAAATCTTCCCGGATCAGGGACTGAACCCCTGTCTCCTGCATTGGTAGGCAAACTCTTTACCACTGAGCTATACTGAAGGCTGTCCTGAAACCCCAGGACATGATTCTTTGCAACCCTATGGATTGTTGCATATCAGGATCCTTTGTCCAGGCAAGAATACTGGAGTGAATTGCCATGCCTTCGTCTAGGGGATCATCCTGACCCAGGGATCAAACCCATGTTGCTTACTCGCCTGAATAGGCAGGTAGGTTCTTTATCAGTAAACCAGCTGAGAAGCCCAATGCATGGCCAGTCAGTGATTAATCAGCAAACAGACCTACCAAGATGGCCCAGAGAAGCTGGTCTAAAGTACAGTTCTTTCACGAAACCCAAGAAAGAGAGAATTTTTGTTGAGTTCTGACTGATTTTTGCTTGCTCCTCTCTGTTTCAATCAGTAAAGAGTACACAGCCATGTGGGGAAACTTGTTTCTGAGGAGTGTCTTGTCTATTCTGGGCATATCCTTTCAAAAATCTAAAGGAGTCAATAGATTTTTTTAAAGAATTCTGAATTCAACAGAAACTTTTTTTTTTAGAACTTCCAAATCTCTTTTTCTGTAAAAATATTTGTTGAAATATTTAGAAAACATCACAACCCATGGTCAATATGATGATTTTTCCTGGTATTTCAAGATCATTACAATCACTGGAATAAAACAGTGAAGTAAGGAGAAACTTCTACTGCCCTGAGACAGTTCTGTGGAATCTTAGAGCTCCGGGGAACACAACTTGAATGACATGATCCAGTCTAAGCTTTTCACATTACAGATCAGATACCTGTGCTAGGTACAGAGGGGAATAAATGAACACCCACACTTTCTGATCTGGAAAAGCCGATGGGTTATGCTTCCATCTGACATAACTGCAGAATTAGAAGTCTATCATCTACTGTGGAAATTGACAAATCTGTAAGAAAATGCAGTGTTTTGTAACAGAAATTACTCTCCCAGTTGTACCCTGCTCGAATCTACTACTCAGAAACCAGTGTTTGCTCAATAAATGGCTACTAATATATTTGTCCCTACCTGTCCCAAAGATTCCTGGCTTTCCTTCCTTGCCAATGCCTTTACATATATAAATACCTTCCCATAAATGTGGAGCTTATCAGTGAGATTGTCTAAAATATTTGAAAAGAAGGCCATTGACAGTGCTGACCTTCATTGAGAAGACCTGGGTTAGGTCCTGGCTGCAACAACTGGATGTGCTTTTTCAGCAAACTGTTTACAGATTTCAAAAGTAAAAGTTTCTAAGTTATGAAGGAGAGTTAAAGGGGCATTTATCAAGATCCAGATGCCAAATTCTTTATCAGTAAACCAGCTGAGAAGCCCAATGCATGGCCAGTCAGTGATTAATCAGCAAACAGACCTACCAAGATGGCCCAGAGAAGCTGGTCTAAAGTACAGTTCTTTCACGAAACCCAAGAAAGAGAGAATTTTTGTTGAGTTCTGACTGATTTTTGCTTGCTCCTCTCTGTTTCAATCAGTAAAGAGTACACAGCCATGTGGGGAAACTTGTTTCTGAGGAGTGTCTTGTCTATTCTGGGCATATCCTTTCAAAAATCTAAAGGAGTCAATAGATTTTTTTAAAGAATTCTGAATTCAACAGAAACTTTTTTTTTTAGAACTTCCAAATCTCTTTTTCTGTAAAAATATTTGTTGAAATATTTAGAAAACATCACAACCCATGGTCAATATGATGATTTTTCCTGGTATTTCAAGATCATTACAATCACTGGAATAAAACAGTGAAGTAAGGAGAAACTTCTACTGCCCTGAGACAGTTCTGTGGAATCTTAGAGCTCCGGGGAACACAACTTGAATGACATGATCCAGTCTAAGCTTTTCACATTACAGATCAGATACCTGTGCTAGGTACAGAGGGGAATAAATGAACACCCACACTTTCTGATCTGGAAAAGCCGATGGGTTATGCTTCCATCTGACATAACTGCAGAATTAGAAGTCTATCATCTACTGTGGAAATTGACAAATCTGTAAGAAAATGCAGTGTTTTGTAACAGAAATTACTCTCCCAGTTGTACCCTGCTCGAATCTACTACTCAGAAACCAGTGTTTGCTCAATAAATGGCTACTAATATATTTGTCCCTACCTGTCCCAAAGATTCCTGGCTTTCCTTCCTTGCCAATGCCTTTACATATATAAATACCTTCCCATAAATGTGGAGCTTATCAGTGAGATTGTCTAAAATATTTGAAAAGAAGGCCATTGACAGTGCTGACCTTCATTGAGAAGACCTGGGTTAGGTCCTGGCTGCAACAACTGGATGTGCTTTTTTCAGCAAACTGTTTACAGATTTCAAAAAGTAAAAGTTTCTAAGTTATGAAGGAGAGTTAAAGGGGGCATTTATCAAGACCCAGAGTTGCCAAGATGCTAAAATTACAAGTAACCAGAGAGCATGCTCTAAATATTAAAGGATGTATAAATATAATTTCTACTCATTTGAAAACCTTCAAGATGTTTATTAAGCTATATATTTACTCTCTGTTGACATTTTCAAATCTACTCCTGTGAAGATTAATTATGGATTTGAGACATTTAAATTTGAATGTTTCCTTAAGTAATGCAATTAACTAGCAAGAGGCAATTACAAAAGTCTTAACGAAAATAGGTGACAGTGTCTTCCAATAGTCTTAATACTTAAGAATTTGCTCAAAATGTTTTACAACTGCTTATTTTCTTTGGATCCAAAAAATCTGTGGAGAGGAACTACAGCCACAAAACTAAAATATCCTTGTTCCTTGGAAGGAAAGCTTTGGCAAACCTAGAGAGTGTATTAAAAAGCAGAGACATCACTTTGCTGACAAAGGTCCATATCATTAAAGGTATGTTTTTTCCAGTAGTCATGTACAGATGTGAAAGTTGAATTTCAAAGAAGGCTGAGCACCAAAGAGTTGATGTTTTTGCATTTCAGTGTGGGAGCAGACATCTTGAGAGTCACTTGGACAGCAAGGATATCAAATTGCTCAAACCTCAAGAAATCAACCCTGAACATTCATCGGAAGGATGGAAGTTCGAATATTTTGGCTATCTGATGTGAAGAGCTGACTCACTGGAAAAGGTCTTGATGGTGGGAAAGACTGAGGGCAAGAAGAGAAGGGGACGACAGAGGATGAGATGTTTGGTTGGCTTCACTGACTCAATGGACGTTAATTTGAGCAAGCTCCAGGAGACTGAAGGATAGGGGAGCTGGGTGTACTACAGTCCATGGGGTTGCAAAGAGTCAGACACAACCCAGTGAATGAACAACAATGCAAAATTATTTCCAAACCACCTTTTAGAGATGAAAAGTTGATATGGTTATTCAGTCATACTGACGGAACTTGGAATTTCTTGAGTGTTTAAACCTGAGAATTGCCAAGATGCTTTTCAGCAAACTGTTTACAAAAGTAAAAGTTTCTAAGTTATGAAGGAGAGTTAAAGGGGGCATTTATCAAGACCCAGAGTTGCCAAGATGCTAAAATTACAAGTAACCAGAGAGCATGCTCTAAATATTAAAGGATGTATAAATATAATTTCTACTCATTTGAAAACCTTCAAGATGTTTATTAAGCTATATATTTACTCTCTGTTGACATTTTCAAATCTACTCCTGTGAAGATTAATTATGGATTTGAGACATTTAAATTTGAATGTTTCCTTAAGTAATGCAATTAACTAGCAAGAGGCAATTACAAAAGTCTTAACGAAAATAGGTGACAGTGTCTTCCAATAGTCTTAATACTTAAGAATTTGCTCAAAATGTTTTACAACTGCTTATTTTCTTTGGATCCAAAAAATCTGTGGAGAGGAACTACAGCCACAAAACTAAAATATCCTTGTTCCTTGGAAGGAAAGCTTTGGCAAACCTAGAGAGTGTATTAAAAAGCAGAGACATCACTTTGCTGACAAAGGTCCATATCATTAAAGGTATGTTTTTTCCAGTAGTCATGTACAGAAGTGAAAGTTGAATTTCAAAGAAGGCTGAGCAACAAAGAGTTGATGTTTTTGCATTTCAGTGTGGGAGCAGACATCTTGAGAGTCACTTGGACAGCAAGGATATCAAATTGCTCAAACCTCAAGAAATCAACCCTGAACATTCATCGGAAGGATGGAAGTTCGAATATTTTGGCTATCTGATGTGAAGAGCTGACTCACTGGAAAAGGTCTTGATGGTGGGAAAGACTGAGGGCAAGAAGAGAAGGGGACGACAGAGGATGAGATGTTTGGTTGGCTTCACTGACTCAATGGACGTTAATTTGAGCAAGCTCCAGGAGACTGAAGGATAGGGGAGCTGGGTGTACTACAGTCCATGGGGTTGCAAAGAGTCAGACACAACCCAGTGAATGAACAACAATGCAAAATTATTTCCAAACCACCTTTTAGAGATGAAAAGTTGATATGGTTATTCAGTCATACTGACGGAACTTGGAATTTCTTGAGTGTTTAAACCTGAGAATTTAATGTGAAATTACTAATATTTTTATTATAGTCACAAGCACCATCCATTCTATATTACAGATATCTTTTTTCCATCTGGCAGTGCTTTCCAGCTCCAGCACAAGCTTGGAAATGAGACTTATACATGGGGAGCATCTGTGTTATTGAAGACGGGGACCAAGAGGGAAAACAAGTGGGAGAGACCACTACTCCCATCAAATTGATTAGACTAAGAGCTAAATACATGCTGAGTGTCACCAGTATTTCTCCTATTTAGAAAGTTTGTGCTGCTATCTTAAGAAAAATAAAGTCCATATAACTGCAAAGCATCCATGAATAGATCCACAGCTTTGAGCTTTCTTAAAGTCACACAGAAATTTGAAGAGTAGCAAAGGTTCTAACACCTAGAGGGTGATATAAAGAAGCTGTGACAAACATCACGTACTGCCTGGTAAGGCCTGAGAAGAGCATGTTGAAGCAACTCTTCTTGATGATGGAAGGTAAGCATGATATGCAAATGAAGCCTACAACCTCTAACTTCTCTCCAGTCACAGGGTTTTAGGGCATATGGGCTTTCTTTATTGGTCACTTGGGAAATAAAGGGGAAGTCAGAATTCTGGAAACAGAATTCTTCATCTCGGTGATAAATAAATCATATGACTATAAATTCCAGTAGGTGTGAATTTGCTTCCAGGTGTCTCTTACACAGCCATGAGACTATAGGAAATGAGTGCTCATAAATAAAAAATCACTCTCCTTGTACATGCATCCCAATATTCACTGCAGCACTGGTTACAAGAGCCAAGGCATGGAAGCAGCCTAAATGTCCATTGACAAATGAATACATAAAGAAGATGTGGAAAAGGTTTGGGGGGCTAAGAAGAGAAGGGGACGACAGAGGATGAGATGTTTGGTTGGCTTCACTGACTCAATGGACGTTAATTTGAGCAAGCTCCAGGAGACTGAAGGATAGGGGAGCTGGGTGTACTACAGTCCATGGGGTTGCAAAGAGTCAGACACAACCCAGTGAATGAACAACAATGCAAAATTATTTCCAAACCACCTTTTAGAGATGAAAAGTTGATATGGTTATTCAGTCATACTGACGGAACTTGGAATTTCTTGAGTGTTTAAACCTGAGAATTTAATGTGAAATTACTAATATTTTTATTATAGTCACAAGCACCATCCATTCTATATTACAGATATCTTTTTTCCATCTGGCAGTGCTTTCCAGCTCCAGCACAAGCTTGGAAATGAGACTTATACATGGGGAGCATCTGTGTTATTGAAGACGGGGACCAAGAGGGAAAACAAGTGGGAGAGACCACTACTCCCATCAAATTGATTAGACTAAGAGCTAAATACATGCTGAGTGTCACCAGTATTTCTCCTATTTAGAAAGTTTGTGCTGCTATCTTAAGAAAAATAAAGTCCATATAACTGCAAAGCATCCATGAATAGATCCACAGCTTTGAGCTTTCTTAAAGTCACACAGAAATTTGAAGAGTAGCAAAGGTTCTAACACCTAGAGGGTGATATAAAGAAGCTGTGACAAACATCACGTACTGCCTGGTAAGGCCTGAGAAGAGCATGTTGAAGCAACTCTTCTTGATGATGGAAGGTAAGCATGATATGCAAATGAAGCCTACAACCTCTAACTTCTCTCCAGTCACAGGGTTTTAGGGCATATGGGCTTTCTTTATTGGTCACTTGGGAAATAAAGGGGAAGTCAGAATTCTGGAAACAGAATTCTTCATCTCGGTGATAAATAAATCATATGACTATAAATTCCAGTAGGTGTGAATTTGCTTCCAGGTGTCTCTTACACAGCCATGAGACTATAGGAAATGAGTGCTCATAAATAAAAAATCACTCTCCTTGTACATGCATCCCAATATTCACTGCAGCACTGGTTACAAGAGCCAAGGCATGGAAGCAGCCTAAATGTCCATTGACAAATGAATACATAAAGAAGATGTGGCACATATATGCAATGCAATATTACTCAGCCATAAAAAAGCTAAAATAATGCCATTTGCAGCAACATGGATAGACTCAGAGAGGGTCATACTGAATGAAATAAGCTAGAGAAATATCACATAACATCCCTTATATGTGGAATCCAAAGAGAAATAATACAAATGAACTTACAAAACAAAAAGTGACTCACAGACTTAGAGAACAGACATATGGCTGCAGTGGGGGAGGGATGATAAGTGGAAGGGACGGTTAGGGAGTTTAGGATGGACATGTACACACTGCTATATTTAAAATGATAACCAACAAGGAACTACTATACAACAGAGAATTCTGCTCAATGTTATGTGGCAGCCTGTAAGGGTGGAGTTTGAGGGAGAATGGAGACATGAGTTCCTTTGCTGTCTACTTGAAACTATCACAACATGGCCAAATGGTGATATTCTAATATAAAATAAAACTTTTTTTTTGTAAAAGAATTATTTTCCCTGGAAATCGTTAGAGGAAAAATTAGATATGGTAACTAGAGATGAGAAATAATCTGGTATAATGTATTAATAGAAGTCTAACATGATACCTCCCTACGAAGCAGCTGTGAACTTAGTAACCTCCACATCTGGGTAGCACCAAGAATGAGGTCCAGAAGATGTACAGACGAGAGAGGACCGAGGTTATCAGCTCTTTGCTGACAAGCTGAGACAAGAAGCACAGTTTGCCAGAGAAGCTAAAGTAACACAGAGGTGGAGGAAACCCAGAGGTGCGTGGAACATGCCCTTACTACAATAAACTCAGGAAGTTACGCAAATAGCTTTCACATTGTTTCCCTTGTTAAGCACACACATTCCTCTAAACTCTCTAAACTGTAAGACCAGTGCAAGTGCTGGGAAGTGCATGTTGACACATTCAAGCAGGTAAGTCAAAGCTGATGAGCATTTGATGGAACACCTGCAGTAGGAATAAAAATAGATAGGACAAAACTGTTCTATCCGCCAGGAAAGCAAACTGGTTTGATAAGAACTCTTTGAAACACTCTTGAGCCTGAAATTCTGAAAAGTCTGATTCTAGTAAACAAAAATTGTAATTATACATTTATTTGGTAATATAATGATAGTAATTTATTTGTATACAATATAACTAACATGCTTTCAATTCATTAAGTCTTTTAAATAGTTATTTTCAGGAGAGTGAAGCACTGGATTTCTCATCATGTCCACACATGGTAATTCTGTTTTTCCTAAAAGGCTTATAATTTTTCAAATGCAATTTTACCTACCAATGGGGATTTGAGGTAATTAATCTTCCTTTAAGGCAGCTGAGTTAGCTTTATGTCTGGGATAGTTTTTTTTTTTTTTTTCAGACCTTCACTTTCTTATTTGTCAAATAAAAGAACCAATCTTGATCATCATTAACATACTTTCATGCTCCCAAATCCAAAATTTTTAGTTTCCTATGTCATGGTATTTGGTGTTACAAAGATTTTGAATCATCAGGTTGGTGAAGGATTAGATTGTCTCTTCAATTTTAAGCATTTCATTTAATGTATTACTTAATTTTAATTAGTTACGCATACCAAATAGCTACTTTTTTAACTTTATTTTTCTGAAACAAAAAATAAGGCAGAGCTAAAGTTGCTTGCTACTAATTTCATTAGAATTAAAAATCAGAAATGCAGAAGCAGCTGTGAACTTAGTAACCTCCACATCTGGGTAGCACCAAGAATGAGGTCCAGAAGATGTACAGACGAGAGAGGACCGAGGTTATCAGCTCTTTGCTGACAAGCTGAGACAAGAAGCACAGTTTGCCAGAGAAGCTAAAGTAACACAGAGGTGGAGGAAACCCAGAGGTGCGTGGAACATGCCCTTACTACAATAAACTCAGGAAGTTACGCAAATAGCTTTCACATTGTTTCCCTTGTTAAGCACACACATTCCTCTAAACTCTCTAAACTGTAAGACCAGTGCAAGTGCTGGGAAGTGCATGTTGACACATTCAAGCAGGTAAGTCAAAGCTGATGAGCATTTGATGGAACACCTGCAGTAGGAATAAAAATAGATAGGACAAAACTGTTCTATCCGCCAGGAAAGCAAACTGGTTTGATAAGAACTCTTTGAAACACTCTTGAGCCTGAAATTCTGAAAAGTCTGATTCTAGTAAACAAAAATTGTAATTACACATTTATTTGGTAATATAATGATAGTAATTTATTTGTATACAATATAACTAACATGCTTTCAATTCATTAAGTCTTTTAAATAGTTATTTTCAGGAGAGTGAAGCACTGGATTTCTCATCATGTCCACACATGGTAATTCTGTTTTTCCTAAAAGGCTTATAATTTTTCAAATGCAATTTTACCTACCAATGGGGATTTGAGGTAATTAATCTTCCTTTAAGGCAGCTGAGTTAGCTTTATGTCTGGGATAGTTTTTTTTTTTTTTTTTCAGACCTTCACTTTCTTATTTGTCAAATAAAAGAACCAATCTTGATCATCATTAACATACTTTCATGCTCCCAAATCCAAAATTTTTAGTTTCCTATGTCATGGTATTTGGTGTTACAAAGATTTTGAATCATCAGGTTGGTGAAGGATTAGATTGTCTCTTCAATTTTAAGCATTTCATTTAATGTATTACTTAATTTTAATTAGTTACGCATACCAAATAGCTACTTTTTTAACTTTATTTTTCTGAAACAAAAAATAAGGCAGAGCTAAAGTTGCTTGCTACTAATTTCATTAGAATTAAAAATCAGAAATGCAGAAAATGATGGTTATCACCCTATAAGCTTCTCTTTGTGAAAGCACAATTTGTTGTCCTCCTTTATTTTACCCTCCTTTCTCTTATTCACAGTCGTCTTCTTTTAAAAAAAAAAGACATTTTTCATATTGACTTATGTTGATTTTATTAAAAAGGGACACAAGAACACTGCTTAGAACTGTGAGCTACACAGACTTAGAGAACGACCTTACAGTTGCCAGGGGTGAGCAGTGAGGGGCAGGGATAGCTGGGCAGTTTGGAATGGACATGTACACACTGCTCTATTTAAAATGGATCACCAACAAGGACCTACTGTACAGCACAGGGAACTCTGCTCAATGTTATGTGGCAGCCTGGGTGGGTGGGAGCTTGGGGAGAATGGATACATGTGTATGTATGTTTAAGTCCCTTTGCTATTCACCTGAAACTATCACAACATTGTCAATTGTCTATACCACAATATAAAATAAAAAAGTTTTAAAAAAAAGAAAACAACTCTGAGCTACAGATCAAATTCTGGCTCTAGTGACTCATCCATCACCTGATATCTTGGACAAATGCTAAAATTACTTGTGTTTAGTTTTCTCATGTGGAAATTAGTTGTGATAAGAAAGGGCTTAACAACATAGAGTTGAGATACATTTATATACACACATTATGTTTGCATACGTGAATCTCTATGTATAAATTATCTTTCACATAAATGTAATCTGTACTACATAATACATGCAATCTAATACATGTATGTATAGATAGATAGAAAAGTACTGATGTGCTGTAGGCATTCAAAGACTATTGATTACATCCTTCTTTTTAAATCTCTCATGTATGTCTATGAATTTCTATCAAGGTTATTAAATCACAATCGATCACTTTAACGCCAATATCTCTTCAATGCCATGATAGTTTCTTCTCAGGTACAGCCATGTTGTGATAATATGATTACTCCTAGATAAATATGCTTCTGGCAATGTATGTAAAAATTCACAGAATTAAGCAATAATCTAAAACACAGGAGGGAGCCTAGGAAAAAAATTAAAATTTAAAATAGATCATATCAGCAAAGAAACATATGTATTGAGAAAACAGACATGAAGTGAAGCAATTAAGTCTCACGGCACTTACTGGTGTAGGTGAGCTGGAAGCCCTGGTCGGTGTCAGATCCGTTGGAGTTAAACTCCAGCCACAGATGGTTGGAGGTGCTGTTCAGGACAAGCCCCATCAGCTCATGTTTAGTGAAGGAACCCAGCGGGCGGGATGAACTGTCCCTTCCATCGTAGACCTGAGGAGAAGCCACATTAGGAGTCCCCTTATCACTTAGTTTTGTTCATACACTAGCAATTATAACAGGAAATCCAAAGTTTCAAACTTAAAATTGTATACAACACTTTAGAAAATGACAGTTTATGGAGAGCTGAGTGGACAGAAGACACTGCCAAACCACCTTTTTTCCCCTGTAACTTTGATCTTCATCATTAAAGACAGAAAAAATCCATACTGCTGAGTTCTCTCTGTTTATGTAAATGAAATCACTTTGCATTTGTATTTCCAGGTTCCATGAGTCACCATGGTCCCTCCTCCCAATGCACATACAAAGGTTGAAAGCCTGTGTCAGAGTTCACTGTGGATGTCCCTCTCTTGTTTGAACATGTCATGGGATGGCACTGAAGTCCTGTCCCATTTTCTACAAAGGTGGAAATTAGTTGTGATAAGAAAGGGCTTAACAACATAGAGTTGAGATACATTTATATACACACATTATGTTTGCATACGTGAATCTCTATGTATAAATTATCTTTCACATAAATGTAATCTGTACTACATAATACATGCAATCTAATACATGTATGTATAGATAGATAGAAAAGTACTGATGTGCTGTAGGCATTCAAAGACTATTGATTACATCCTTCTTTTTAAATCTCTCATGTATGTCTATGAATTTCTATCAAGGTTATTAAATCACAATCGATCACTTTAACGCCAATATCTCTTCAATGCCATGATAGTTTCTTCTCAGGTACAGCCATGTTGTGATAATATGATTACTCCTAGATAAATATGCTTCTGGCAATGTATGTAAAAATTCACAGAATTAAGCAATAATCTAAAACACAGGAGGGAGCCTAGGAAAAAAATTAAAATTTAAAATAGATCATATCAGCAAAGAAACATATGTATTGAGAAAACAGACATGAAGTGAAGCAATTAAGTCTCACGGCACTTACTGGTGTAGGTGAGCTGGAAGCCCTGGTCGGTGTCAGATCCGTTGGAGTTAAACTCCAGCCACAGATGGTTGGAGGTGCTGTTCAGGACAAGCCCCATCAGCTCATGTTTAGTGAAGGAACCCAGCGGGCGGGATGAACTGTCCCTTCCATCGTAGACCTGAGGAGAAGCCACATTAGGAGTCCCCTTATCACTTAGTTTTGTTCATACACTAGCAATTATAACAGGAAATCCAAAGTTTCAAACTTAAAATTGTATACAACACTTTAGAAAATGACAGTTTATGGAGAGCTGAGTGGACAGAAGACACTGCCAAACCACCTTTTTTCCCCTGTAACTTTGATCTTCATCATTAAAGACAGAAAAAATCCATACTGCTGAGTTCTCTCTGTTTATGTAAATGAAATCACTTTGCATTTGTATTTCCAGGTTCCATGAGTCACCATGGTCCCTCCCTCCCAATGCACATACAAAGGTTGAAAGCCTGTGTCAGAGTTCACTGTGGATGTCCCCTCTCTTGTTTGAACATGTCATGGGATGAGGCACTGAAGTCCTGTCCCATTTTCTCATCCATGAGCCTGTGGCGGCTTTAGTTTTGAGTTTGCTCTAACAGTAAGGAATCCTTTCATGTTCTGACATCAGAGAGATGTGTCGTCTTGCTCTGAAATTCTTTGGGATCAATTCTGTTTTCCTAGGAAGTTGTACTGCCTGAGGGTATACCCTGAGTATGTGGAAGGCAGGTGGACCAGGCTTTGAGTGGACATCACAGGTAAGGGAGAGGAAGTTGTGCCTTCTTGGGTCCACATTGGGAGTGGAGGGGCACAAACCACATTTCTCTAGTGGGGACCATGTCAAACAGTCTTAGGGAGTGGAAAGAATACATGCCTTATGTCAGATTAAACCGTGTTTACATTCTAGTGGAATTCAGCATTGAACCCTCACATCTCCACTAAGCAGTAAGGATGAGAACCCTTAGTGGGAAAGGGTTGGCCATTTGGAACTATCGCGATGGTTTACAGCAAGGAACCACTGGTGTGGATGAGAGGTTTTCAGAAGAAAGAAGGCAAAAGTGTCGCATCATACTGGAGAACACCCACCTTTCCTAGATTAAAAATCCTAACTAAATAAAGGTTATCCAAGTGCCTGGTAGCCAGCATATCTGTTTAGTTCCCTCACTTGTCTTCTGCACAGAGACTTATTCTTACTTTTCTTCTTCTGCTCTTCTAATGTGTATGGGAACCATGAATGCTGCTTGACAGACTGACACACGTTCACGCACTTGTAGAGAGAACACACTGATTTTATGGATCATGATCGGATTTCATTTTAATTAAATATACATATGCTCAAGCAGGAAAACTGAATACCCTATAGCCTCTCATGGAAGCTAGCAGCAAGCTCGTGCTGGATGAATCATTGTTGGGCTTAATGTAGGTGCTTTAGTTTCTGACACCCAGATTATAAACCGTTTTCAATTCAGAGCATTCTGGCTTAAAAATAAAGTATTTAGGCCTCTCTACCAAGGTCTCAGGTTACGCCTGATGCTGTGTGATTCATGAAAATCCATGGAGAGGAGGGGGCATTACAGCAGATAAACATGCTCTAAGGTCCAGCCCTCAAAGCTCTGAAGCATTGTCCGCTGGTCACCATCACAGTCCTGGCTTATTTAAGTGCCTCTCTGAGATTTAATAGCTTGCACAGACAGCATCTAGCACCCAGGACCCTCTCAGCTAAAACCCCTAAAAACAAGCCACTATCACGCTGAATCATAAACCTCTGCAGAAGAGTAATTTCATCTGATTTGTCTACATCACAGCAATTAGCACTGGCTTGACACTGCCAATCTCAGAATGAAGAAATAACTGACTCCTGTGTTTATGATACTGTCAGTTCTCTCAAGTTGAAAATCTGGATTTACACTTCGTAAGTATTGTAAGCAACAACCCAGATAGAATTGGAAGGCAAAATACTTGATTTTTAATTCTAATGAAATTAGTAGCAAGCAACTTTAGCTTAGCACAACACCTCCTAGTTGTATTTCCTCATCTGTGAGCAGACAGAATCAAAGTGTCCCTTTTAGTCATTACGGAAAGGCTCTTGGGGTCATATGTCAATGCAAGGCTGTATGTATTAGCACAGCACTACAAACCCCTATTGGAGCTTGGCACATAATCAATGTCATATGCTCTGTGTGAAACAGCCAAGGGAGCAGATGAGCACAAATTAGAAAACATCACAGCAATCCCAGAATGACAACTGAAACCACCCCCAGGTTTGCAGGAGCTACATGGAGGGCTGTTTCCAAAACTAACCTCACTCTCCACTACACATTTTACCATGGCATTCTCCTTAGAACTATTAATACATTTATCTTACATGAGTTTTCCACAAAAAAACAAGGAAACATCATGTTTAATATGTGTGGAAGGGTGTATACATAAAAATTTGGTCTTTGTGACTGGATCATATTATTTACGTGAGGCCAATGTAAAGAGAATTTACACTCAAAAATTAAGATAATTCCTATACCTGTATCCTCTTCTCTTTGGATTACCTTCCCAGTTAGGTCACCACAGAGCATAGAGTTCCCTGAGCTATACAGGAGGTTCTCAATAGCTATCTATTTTATATATACTGTTAATAGTGGATATATGTATACATATAAACTTCCCTAGTAGTTCAGATAGTAAAGAATCCACCTGCAGTGCAGGAGATTGGGGTTCAGTCCTTGGGTTGGGAAGATCCCCTGGAGAATAAAATGGCAACCCATGCCAGTATCCTCGCCTGGAGAATCCCACGGACAGAGGAGTCTAGTAGGTTACATGTCCGTGGGGTTGCAAAGAGCTGGACATGACTTAGTGACTAAATAAGGCATACATATAAATGACTCACTTTGCTGTACAGTAGAAACTAACCCAACATTGTAAAGCAATTATATTCCAATAAGAATTAAGATAAATTCCACTTGCAATCTTTTAAACAGTTTGATATTTATTAGCATGTTCAATAAAATATATGCATGTGAAACATCTAGGCATTTCAGACGACTGACAGTTTCTCTGCAATTAAATGTGATAAGCAAGAGTTTAAATGACACTCGGTCACAAATGAACATGATCCGATTCCTTCAATTCCAATAATATTTATAGCACAACACCTCCTAGTTGTATTTCCTCATCTGTGAGCAGACAGAATCAAAGTGTCCCTTTTAGTCATTACGGAAAGGCTCTTGGGGTCATATGTCAATGCAAGGCTGTATGTATTAGCACAGCACTACAAACCCCTATTGGAGCTTGGCACATAATCAATGTCATATGCTCTGTGTGAAACAGCCAAGGGAGCAGATGAGCACAAATTAGAAAACATCACAGCAATCCCAGAATGACAACTGAAACCACCCCCAGGTTTGCAGGAGCTACATGGAGGGCTGTTTCCAAAACTAACCTCACTCTCCACTACACATTTTACCATGGCATTCTCCTTAGAACTATTAATACATTTATCTTACATGAGTTTTCCACAAAAAAACAAGGAAACATCATGTTTAATATGTGTGGAAGGGTGTATACATAAAAATTTGGTCTTTGTGACTGGATCATATTATTTACGTGAGGCCAATGTAAAGAGAATTTACACTCAAAAATTAAGATAATTCCTATACCTGTATCCTCTTCTCTTTGGATTACCTTCCCAGTTAGGTCACCACAGAGCATAGAGTTCCCTGAGCTATACAGGAGGTTCTCAATAGCTATCTATTTTATATATACTGTTAATAGTGGATATATGTATACATATAAACTTCCCTAGTAGTTCAGATAGTAAAGAATCCACCTGCAGTGCAGGAGATTGGGGTTCAGTCCTTGGGTTGGGAAGATCCCCTGGAGAATAAAATGGCAACCCATGCCAGTATCCTCGCCTGGAGAATCCCACGGACAGAGGAGTCTAGTAGGTTACATGTCCGTGGGGTTGCAAAGAGCTGGACATGACTTAGTGACTAAATAAGGCATACATATAAATGACTCACTTTGCTGTACAGTAGAAACTAACCCAACATTGTAAAGCAATTATATTCCAATAAGAATTAAGATAAATTCCACTTGCAATCTTTTAAACAGTTTGATATTTATTAGCATGTTCAATAAAATATATGCATGTGAAACATCTAGGCATTTCAGACGACTGACAGTTTCTCTGCAATTAAATGTGATAAGCAAGATTTTCTTTTGCTTTTTATTATAATCAACAAGTTTAAATGACACTCGGTCACAAATGAACATGATCCGATTCCTTCAATTCCAATAATATTTATCAGTGTATATTTAATACAGTGCCTCAAATCACTCACCTCCACCAACGTGTTATTAATTGTTCTCTAAAATTTTGCCTTAAAGACTCTGTACTATGTTATGTTTAGTTGCTAAGTTGTGTCCAACTCTTTCTGAACCAATGGACTGCAGCAAGCCAGGCTTCCCTGACTTTCATTATCTTCCAGAGCTTCCCCAAATGCATGTTCATTGAGTCAGTGATGCCATCTTATCCTTCTCCTTCTGCCCTCAATCAATCCCAGCATCAGGGTCTTTTCCAATGAGTCAGCTCTTTGCACCAGATGGCCAAAGTATTGGAGCTTCAGCTTCAGCATCAGTGCTTCCAATGAATATTCAGGGTTTATTTCCTTTAGGATTGACTGCTGTTTAAGGAACTCTCAAGAATCTTCTCCAGCACCACAATTTGAAAGAATGAGCCTTCTTTATGGTCCAGTTCTCATATCTGTACATAAATACTGAGAGAACCACAGCTTTCACTGGACGGACCTTTGTCAGCAAAGTGATGTCTCTGCTTTTTAATACACCAGGTTTATCATAGCTTTCCTTTCAAGCAGCAAGTGTCTTTAATTCCGTGGCTGCAGTCACTGTCCACAGTGATTCTGGAACCCAAGAAATAAAATCTGTCACTGTTTCTCACTTTTCCCCTTCTATTTGACATGAAGTAATGGGACCAAATGCCATGATCTTAGTTTTTTGAATGTTAAGTTTTAGGCCAACTTTTCACTCACCTCTTTCACCTTCATCAAGAGGCTCTTTAGTTCCTCTTCTCTTTCTGCCATAAGGGTGGTGGGATCTGCGTATCTAAGGTGATTAATATTTCTCCCAGGAATCTTGATTCCATCTTGGGCTTAATCCAGCCTAGCATTTTGTATTCTAGCATTTCTGCCTAGAAGTTAAACAAGCAGGGTAACAATATACAGCCTTGATGTACTCCTTTCCCAATTTTGAACCAGTCTGTTGTTCCATGTCTTGTTCTAACACCTGCTTCTTGTCCTGCATACAAGCTTCTCAAGAGACAGGTAACATGGTATGTTATCCCAATCTCTTTCAAAATTTTCCACAGTTTGTTGTGATCCACACAGTCGAAGGCTTTAGCATAGTCAATAAAGCAGAAATAGATGTTTTTTCTTGAATTCCCTTGTTTTCTCTGTGATCCAGTGAATGTTGCCAATTTGATATCTCTTTCTTCTACTTCTTCTAAATCCAGCTCGTACATTGGAAGTTCTCAGTTCATGTACTTCTGAAGCTTAGCTTGAAAGATTTTGAGCATAGCCTTGCTAGCATATGACATGAGCACATTTGTACAGTAGTTTGAACATTTTTTGGCATTTCCCGTCTTTGGGATTGAAATGAAAGCTGACCTTTCCAGTCCTGTGGCCACTGCTGAGTTTCCAAATTTGTGGACATCATGAGTGGAAGGTTAGTAAAGAATTCAGAAAGTACTTTTTTTTCCTTTTTAGTTTCCAAATTTGTGGAATCATGAGTGAAGGTAAAAAACACCACAATTTGAAAGAATGAGCCTTCTTTATGGTCCAGTTCTCATATCTGTACATAAATACTGAGAGAACCACAGCTTTCACTGGACGGACCTTTGTCAGCAAAGTGATGTCTCTGCTTTTTAATACACCAGGTTTATCATAGCTTTCCTTTCAAGCAGCAAGTGTCTTTAATTCCGTGGCTGCAGTCACTGTCCACAGTGATTCTGGAACCCAAGAAATAAAATCTGTCACTGTTTCTCACTTTTCCCCTTCTATTTGACATGAAGTAATGGGACCAAATGCCATGATCTTAGTTTTTTGAATGTTAAGTTTTAGGCCAACTTTTCACTCACCTCTTTCACCTTCATCAAGAGGCTCTTTAGTTCCTCTTCTCTTTCTGCCATAAGGGTGGTGGGATCTGCGTATCTAAGGTGATTAATATTTCTCCCAGGAATCTTGATTCCATCTTGGGCTTAATCCAGCCTAGCATTTTGTATTCTAGCATTTCTGCCTAGAAGTTAAACAAGCAGGGTAACAATATACAGCCTTGATGTACTCCTTTCCCAATTTTGAACCAGTCTGTTGTTCCATGTCTTGTTCTAACACCTGCTTCTTGTCCTGCATACAAGCTTCTCAAGAGACAGGTAACATGGTATGTTATCCCAATCTCTTTCAAAATTTTCCACAGTTTGTTGTGATCCACACAGTCGAAGGCTTTAGCATAGTCAATAAAGCAGAAATAGATGTTTTTTCTTGAATTCCCTTGTTTTCTCTGTGATCCAGTGAATGTTGCCAATTTGATATCTCTTTCTTCTACTTCTTCTAAATCCAGCTCGTACATTGGAAGTTCTCAGTTCATGTACTTCTGAAGCTTAGCTTGAAAGATTTTGAGCATAGCCTTGCTAGCATATGACATGAGCACATTTGTACAGTAGTTTGAACATTTTTTGGCATTTCCCGTCTTTGGGATTGAAATGAAAGCTGACCTTTCCAGTCCTGTGGCCACTGCTGAGTTTCCAAATTTGTGGACATCATGAGTGGAAGGTTAGTAAAGAATTCAGAAAGTAGTTTTCCATGATTTGACTTTAACTTTTTCAGATAGGTGAGGATGTTCTAGTTTCCTAGCTGAAAATGTGACAGATACTGCCAGCATAAGCTTTTGAAAGACTATTGCAATGAAAGAACAAGTAGAATAAAGCCTGTCTTCTAAGTTATGACCTTGAACCATAGTCAAGGGTAGACTTGGAGGAAGGGAGCACCTGAGTCTGGAAGCTTCTCTTGACCTGTGACCATGGCAGAATCCGCCAGCGACCCATCTCATCAACTGTGCAAATGGAGGACACATTTGGAGGGTACGAAGATCCCCCTTGTAGCAGGCTCTCTGCATAGCTTCTCAAAGTTCACAGTTTCAAGTTGAATGCCCCTGAGATGGAGCATTGTGAGAGTACTTGTGTATGCACATGTGACTGAAAACCGAGAAGTTTAGAATGGGAATGAGAGATCTCTCTCCTGTAAACCAGCTGTGTGGACTGGACAAGTTGCTTAGAATGAGCAGTGGATGGGCAGAATGGTGGCCAGGGTCGCCTGTGCTGCTCAAAGTCCTTCAAGGCCCTGAGCGCTGAGACTTGGCCCTGAGACCCAGGGAGGCCCCCAATTTCCTGCAATAGTTTCAGGAGAGGTGGAAATGATTTCCAAAGCCTGAGGAATCTGGGGACATTTGGAGTTGGAACTGAGGTTTTTTAAGATCAAGGCAAGACCTGGTGCCCTGGAATCAAGTCCTCTGGAATGTGAGTGGTGTGGGGGTCTGAACCTACCTAGAACCTTTCCAAGGTTCTGAAGCTAAGATTCACCTCCTGCACTGACCCTTGCTACTGGCTTCATGCCTAGGATGCCCCAGAGTCCCGTGAGCACAGCTCAATATTGTGTGTGAAACTCTTCCTCCTCCTGGCTTGGCTTCTGTGTGTACTCCCTGCTTTGTAGTCCTGTGACAGTAGCTGGGCTTGCTTCAGCTGTCACACTGAAGTCATCCTAGCTCTGAAGGATGCTCTGTCAGGACCATATTTACAAATTGAGAGAGGCTGGAGAAAGGGTTGGTCTAGGGATCCTGCAAGTTTTTACAGTTCCTATTGTGTGCTAGGTGCAGTGCCAGAAATATGTATGTATAATATAGTATCTAATCCTCAAAACATCACAAAGGTTGGTACCACTGCATGCTAAATAACATGCCTAAGATACACAGCTAACAAATGTTAGATCCAGGATTACAGACTGAGATATTTCAATGTCTACATGCACCTGATGTTACAGCCACCATCTCACACCAGTTGGATAAGCAAAATGGGGAAAACATGTATATGTAAAGACATGTTAATATATGTATATACCTATGGGCTTCCCTGGTGGCTTAGATGGTAAAGAATCTGTCTGCAATGTGGGAGACCCAGGTTTGATTCCTGAGTTGGAAAGATTCCCTGGATGGAGAAGAGAATGGAAACCCACTCCAGTATTCCTTCCTGGAGAATCCCATGAACAGAGAAGCGTAGTGAGCTACAGATCATTTGCATATATAAATCGATTGAAATTTTATTTGTTCCTTGCAAAGGAAAGATGGAGTTTTAGTAAAGAAGATTATTTTTACCTTCAGAATATCTCCTTCAAACAGCTGGAAGCTTTGTGCTCTCAGATGGATCCCCTTGCCAGCTTCTGTTTCAATTTTATAGATACACTCATGGTTATTATCATAATTTGATGGAAAATTTGGAGACAGTAATGTTCCTTCATTTCCTTTGACACTTGCTCCACATTCAGCTAAAATAAACAGGACATTGAAAAAAAGAAAGAGGATTCGAAAGTGGAATTACTGGTTTTAATTAATAAAAAACTTTAAAATCATGACAGCCCTCTTTTCTCTCAATGTATGTCTGCTGCTAACATATTGTCATTATAGTGACTTCCTGTTACTGTTTTATCAACTGGATGGGAAAGACATCATCATTCATCCCATTTTCAAGATTTTCTTATTTTTTTTTTATTAGACTGCATCTTCCTCCTATCCTACCAAGAGTTCTAGAGTGAAACAGAGAAACCCAAGCACTCTGGTTGACCACTAGGCAGTCACCTCTCTGTGCCCCAGCTCTACCCCATGAAGCACCTGTTTCCTCGACAGTAGCTGGGCTTGCTTCAATATATTAAATAATAGGTTGGTCTAGATCCTGCAAGTTTTTACAGTTCCTATTGTGTGCTAGGTGCAGTGCCAGAAATATGTATGTATAATATAGTATCTAATCCTCAAAACATCACAAAGGTTGGTACCACTGCATGCTAAATAACATGCCTAAGATACACAGCTAACAAATGTTAGATCCAGGATTACAGACTGAGATATTTCAATGTCTACATGCACCTGATGTTACAGCCACCATCTCACACCAGTTGGATAAGCAAAATGGGGAAAACATGTATATGTAAAGACATGTTAATATATGTATATACCTATGGGCTTCCCTGGTGGCTTAGATGGTAAAGAATCTGTCTGCAATGTGGGAGACCCAGGTTTGATTCCTGAGTTGGAAAGATTCCCTGGATGGAGAAGAGAATGGAAACCCACTCCAGTATTCCTTCCTGGAGAATCCCATGAACAGAGAAGCGTAGTGAGCTACAGATCATTTGCATATATAAATCGATTGAAATTTTATTTGTTCCTTGCAAAGGAAAGATGGAGTTTTAGTAAAGAAGATTATTTTTACCTTCAGAATATCTCCTTCAAACAGCTGGAAGCTTTGTGCTCTCAGATGGATCCCCTTGCCAGCTTCTGTTTCAATTTTATAGATACACTCATGGTTATTATCATAATTTGATGGAAAATTTGGAGACAGTAATGTTCCTTCATTTCCTTTGACACTTGCTCCACATTCAGCTAAAATAAACAGGACATTGAAAAAAAGAAAGAGGATTCGAAAGTGGAATTACTGGTTTTAATTAATAAAAAACTTTAAAATCATGACAGCCCTCTTTTCTCTCAATGTATGTCTGCTGCTAACATATTGTCATTATAGTGACTTCCTGTTACTGTTTTATCAACTGGATGGGAAAGACATCATCATTCATCCCATTTTCAAGATTTTCTTATTTTTTTTTTATTAGACTGCATCTTCCTCCTATCCTACCAAGAGTTCTAGAGTGAAACAGAGAAACCCAAGCACTCTGGTTGACCACTAGGCAGTCACCTCTCTGTGCCCCAGCTCTACCCCATGAAGCACCTGTTTCCTCACCTATGAAACTGAGCACATTAGGTTAACGTCTAAAATTCTATGCTTCCAAAACAACCTTATCATGATGAATGCTCTGTGCGTGCATGTGTGTTTTGCGTGTGTGTGTGTGTGTGCTTGTGTGTCCATGAGTCTATGTGTCTGTGTGACATAAAAGATCCATGCAATTCTCCATGAAGTAACTTACTATCCACACTCTCTGAAAAGCATATATTTTTAAAATTTCAACAAAATATGTCTGAGTATGAAGAACAATGATCAAGCTGGGAAATGAAAATCAGTAAAATGCTTATATGTAATAGGGGTGAGGGGGGCAGGGTTTAGTTTAAGAGGGGCTGCTTTGGCCATGTCCTGGGCATGCCCATCTTCATAATCATGAATCTCTGAAAGCCTCGTCGTCTTCTGACAATCGCTGAAATCCTCTGCAGCATGAGCTGGACTTCCTTGGCCTGACTGATGGGAGGAAAAAGCTGGAGCTTCAGGACCAGCTCATGATGACATGCACCCTTGAATCTCACGACATCCCCACATATAAGGGATAGGAAGAGAACCAGGGGGAAAGACACAGGAGTATTTGTGACATTTCTACAGAGTGCACTTTTATAAATATTACATTATTCAGTAAATATAATGATTCCATGAGGTCAGTATCAACACGAAGCCATTTTACAGATGATAAAACTGAGGCAGAGTCAAGTTAATTAATCTGATCAAGATCGCATGGGCATGATGGGTGGTTGGCAGAGCTGGGATCTGAGCCCCAGGTTACCACACTACATTTTCAAAACACAACATTGATTATCAATTAGACTTATAGATGCTAAGCATCTATCCTCCCTCACAGCTCAATCAGTAAAGAATCCACATGCAATGCAGGAGATCCGGATTCAGCATCTGTGTTGGGAAGGTCCCCTGGAGAAGGGAATGGCAATTCACTCCAGTATTCTTGCCTGGAGAATCTCATGGACAGAGGAATCTGGTAGACTACAGTCCATGCGGTCACAATGAGTCTGACATGACTGAGCCTCTTCCATCATTGATGTTAATTAACACACATGAATGTATGACTCCCAAAGAATAGAAACATGAGGCTGTTTTGAGCAAATGTCTTAGCTGAATGTTCCACAAAATATCCTGCCATGGAGCAGTAACACATGCACTGGGATCCTTTTTGTGAGGCAGGCTAATGACTTAAGTTACTTCCAATCTAACCTCCTAGTGCATAAAAACAGATGCTACATGATTTTCAAAGGAAAGGACTGAAATATGTCAAGAAGACTGAGTAAGTACACTAAAGCCTCAGACTCTGTCCCCTAGGAGGCAATTGAGTGAAATACGACAAACAGTAAAAAAAAAAAAAAAAAAAAGCAGGTGTTCAGAAAATTACAGAATATAAGTCATCAGAATTTCAGAACTTCTTTGAACTTGATTTCAGACATCCATTGACAATCTCCCTTCCTGGAGCAATTAAATGTGTCAATTTTAAGTTCTTTTCATAATCCATTAAAAATGACTTTAAGATGAAAGAACGTAATTTCCCCTACAATGAATCACTGGCTCTTTTTTTTAAAATACAGAACCTCCTGAAACTGTGATTAAAACTGAATTGTCCTTTAGAGTTCTGTAATGGAACACAACTTATTAAAATTAAATGAACACAACAGAAAGGTGTCAATTGATTTTTCAGTTAATTCTTCTGCACAAAAAGCATCAACCTGTGAGGCTGTCTTCACAGCTATGGGTGATGTAACAGAAGAGACAAGAGGCTTTAAAGAACATTTATTGATATTTCTCAAAGCTATGGAAGCTGAACGCCCACATCCATGGCACTAACCACGTTATCTATAAGCATTAATAAATACTCAATATTAAGAGATATTTTATAGGGGATATTGATTTACTATTCAATAGTAACACAGTAGGTGAAAATATATGCTGAAATGGGAACCCATTCAAGTATGCTTGCCTGGGAAATTCCATGGAGAGAGGAGCCTGGTGGACTACAGTTCACAGGGTCACAAAGAGTCAGACACAAGAGCTTTCTTGGTGGTCCACTGAGTAAGGGTCTATCTTGCAGTGCAGGGGGCACCAGTTTGATCCCTAGCCTGGGAGATCCCATGTGCCGTAGGACTGCTGGACTGGTGTGTCCAATTACGAGTCAGTGCTCTGGAGTGTATGCTCCCAGAGCTGGTGCTCTGCAGTGAGAGAGGCCACTGCAATGGCCCACATATGCCAAAGAAGAAAAAGATGGATGGAAAAAATATATACATAAATAAAAGTGGCATGATGGGGAAAAAGAAAAAATGGTTTTTTAAAAAAAAGTCAGACATGATAACTTCTGAGCATGCAGGTAATCTGCCTACTTATACTAATCTAGATTCCAATTCTGTTGCTGAAGACTAGCTCTCCTAAATACTACCAAGGCTCCAAAGTGTCTCTTATCTTACAAGGATGCTTCTTAACGTAAGGGGCTCAAGTCAGGGTAGTGCTCAACCCAGGTGTTCAATGGATGTTCTATTTGTGATCAGGTATTTATTAGGAAATGGTGAAGTAGCATGCTCATGACTCACGTGGCACTCTTCCAGGGTCACCTGTGATCTTTGGAATGGATTTGGAACTCTTGGTGAGGGACAGGTTACTCTTATTTCTATGATTTTAAAGAAAGAAAGACATGGAGTGCTAATGTGTCAAACTGTGAGATCAAGATAGCTTTTGAGAGAAATAGCACTTGACACACATCTACTGAACAAGGCACAGGGCTGGACTGAGGGCTGAGACAGCCCCTTCTGTAAAGGAAATGCTAGCCTAAGGGGGGAGACAGAGACAAGAAGAGGAGTTAACCGGTTTAGATGGTGATCCAGGAGGGTCGCTCTCCAGCCAGTGAGTAAGGGGGTTGGGTGGAGAAAGCACACGTGGGAGGGGAATTTAAAACCAAGGAAGGACAGCCTGACAGGTAAGGGTGTGCATGTTGTGAGGGAGGGAGCAGCGTAGAGAGAGAGGCTTGAAGGAAAGGGAGCTAGGGTGATTTCAGGTCCCAGGTAGCATGTGTGTACATGAGTGTAAGGGTGGACTCGAGCCCAAGTACATGAGTGAGCTGGGTGAGAAGACCAAGGAGTCTGGCCAGTGAATAACAGTAAACCTCATGGGAGGCTGACTCACAGGTTCTGTTAAGGCAGACGGAAGGCTGAGGTGCTTCATTCCGACAGATCACTCAGGGAGCTGTGGCCTTAGTGGGGTGGGCTGCAGTCTGGGAGGCAAGAAGCTGCTTCAGGAGGTAAAGGGGAAACCGTCTCAAGGCTGGTCAGAAGGGATGAGCCCAGGAGCTCGGGAGGAGGTAGCATCTACAGATCTACAACTATTATTGCGTGGAGAATGAGAGAACGGCAGAGGAGAACTCCCAGGTCAGCGAGCGGATCACTCAGTGGATTTTAGTGCACTTGGCAACATGGTTAGTCAGATTGATTATATTCTTTGCAGCCAGAGATGGAGACGCTCTATACAGTTAGCAGAAATAAGACCAGGAACTGACCGTGGTTCAGATTATGAACTACATACAGCAAAATGAGGGTTTAAATTGAAGAAAGTAGGGAAAAAAGCACTAGGCCATTTAGGTGTGACCTAAAGCAAATCCCTTATGACTATACAGTGCATGTGATGAAAAGATTCTAGGGGTTAGATCTAGTAGACAGAATGCCTGATTAAGTATGGACAGAGGTTTGTCACATTGTATAGGAAGTGGTGACTGAAACCATCCCAAAGAAAAAGAAAGGCAAGAAGGCAAAATGTTGTCTGGGGAAGTCTTACAGATAGCTTATTGGAGAAGTGAAACGCAAAGGAGAAAGGGAAAGATCCACCCAATTGAATGCAGAGTCTCAGAGAACAGCAAGGAGAAATAAGAAAGTCTTCTAAGTGGACAATGCAAAGAAAGGAAAAAATACAGTGGGAAAGGCTAGAGACCTATCCAAAAAAGTTGGAGATACCAAGGGAACATTTCATGTGAAGATGGGCACAATCAAGGACAGAAACCACAAGGACCTAACAGGAATGGAAAAGGTGACAAATGCATAGAGGAGCTAAAAAAATGTCTTAATGACCTGGACAACCACGATGGTGTGGTCACTCACCTAGAGCCAGACATCTTAGAGCACAAAGTCAAATGGGCCTTTAGGAAGCATCACTACAAACAAAGCTAGTGTAGCTAACGGAATTCCACTTGAGTCATTTTAAATCTTAAAAGATGATGCTGTTAAAGTTCTACACTCAATAATGCCAGAAAATTTGGAAAACTCAGCAGTGGCCACAGGACTGGAAAAGGTCAGTTTTCATTACAGTCGCAAAGAATGGCAATAGCAACGCATGGCAAACCATAGCACAATTGCACTCATTTCACAAGTTAGCAAGGTCATGCTCAAAATCCTTCAAGTTAGCCTTTAGCAGGACATGAACCAAGAATTTCCAGATGTATGAGCCAGGTTTGGAAAAAGCAGAATATCCAGAAATAAAATTGCCAACATCCATTGGATCACAGAAAACACAATAGAATTCCAGAAAAACATCTACTCTCATTTCATTGACTATGCTAAAGCCTGTGAGTGTGTGGATTACAACAGACTGTGAAAAATTCTTAAAGAGATGGTAATAGCAAACCACCTCACCTGTCTCCTGAGAAACCTGTACGCAGGTTGAGAACTGTTAGAATCTTACATGGAACAACAGACTGGTTCAAAACTGGTAAAGGAATACGTCAAGACTGTATATTTTCACCTGCTTATTTAACTTCTATGCAGAATACATCATGCAAAATGCTGAGCTGGATGAAGCACAAGTTGGAATCAAGACTGCCAGGGGAAATATCAACAACTGCAGATATGCAAATGATACCATTCTAATGTCAAAAAGCAGAGAAGAACTAGAGAGCCTCTTGATGAGGGTGAAAGAGGACAGTGAAAAAGCTGGTTTAAAACTCAACATTCAAAAACTACAATCATGGCATTTGGTCACATCACTTCATAGCAAATAGATGGGAAAAAGTGGAAACAGTGACAGGCTTTATTTTCTTGGGCTCCAAAAATCACCGTTGATGGTGACTACAGTCATGAAATTAAAATATTTTTGGAAGAAAGGCTATGCAAGGACAGAAACCACAAGGACCTAACAGGAATGGAAAAGGTGACAAATGCATAGAGGAGCTAAAAAAATGTCTTAATGACCTGGACAACCACGATGGTGTGGTCACTCACCTAGAGCCAGACATCTTAGAGCACAAAGTCAAATGGGCCTTTAGGAAGCATCACTACAAACAAAGCTAGTGTAGCTAACGGAATTCCACTTGAGTCATTTTAAATCTTAAAAGATGATGCTGTTAAAGTTCTACACTCAATAATGCCAGAAAATTTGGAAAACTCAGCAGTGGCCACAGGACTGGAAAAGGTCAGTTTTCATTACAGTCGCAAAGAATGGCAATAGCAACGCATGGCAAACCATAGCACAATTGCACTCATTTCACAAGTTAGCAAGGTCATGCTCAAAATCCTTCAAGTTAGCCTTTAGCAGGACATGAACCAAGAATTTCCAGATGTATGAGCCGGGTTTTGGGAAAAAAGCAGAATATCCAGAAATAAAATTGCCAACATCCATTGGATCACAGAAAACACAATAGAATTCCAGAAAAACATCTACTCTCATTTCATTGACTATGCTAAAGCCTGTGAGTGTGTGGATTACAACAGACTGTGAAAAATTCTTAAAGAGATGGTAATAGCAAACCACCTCACCTGTCTCCTGAGAAACCTGTACGCAGGTTGAGAACTGTTAGAATCTTACATGGAACAACAGACTGGTTCAAAACTGGTAAAGGAATACGTCAAGACTGTATATTTTCACCTGCTTATTTAACTTCTATGCAGAATACATCATGCAAAATGCTGAGCTGGATGAAGCACAAGTTGGAATCAAGACTGCCAGGGGAAATATCAACAACTGCAGATATGCAAATGATACCATTCTAATGTCAAAAAGCAGAGAAGAACTAGAGAGCCTCTTGATGAGGGTGAAAGAGGACAGTGAAAAAGCTGGTTTAAAACTCAACATTCAAAAACTACAATCATGGCATTTGGTCACATCACTTCATAGCAAATAGATGGGAAAAAGTGGAAACAGTGACAGGCTTTATTTTCTTGGGCTCCAAAAATCACCGTTGATGGTGACTACAGCCAGGAAATTGAAATATGCTTGCTTTTCGGAAGAAAGGCTATGACAAACCTAGGCAACATATAAAAATCAGAGATACCACTTTGCCGACAAAGGTTCACTTTGTCAAAGCTATGGTGCTTTCAGTAGACCTGTACAGATGTGAGTTGGACTATAAAGAAAACTGAGTGCTGAAGAATTGATGGTTTTTATTTGTGGTGCTGGAGACAACTCTTGAGAGTCCCCTGGACAGCAAGGAGATCAAACCAGTCAATCCTAAAGGAAACCAACCCTGAATATTCACTAGAAGAACTGATATGAAGCTGAAGCTCCAATACTTTGGCCGGCATGCAAAAAGCTTACTCATTGGAAAAGTCCTGATGCTGAGAAAGATTGAAGCTAAAAGGATTAGGGGGCAACAGAGGATGAGAGGTTTGAATGGCATCACCAATTCAATAGACATGAGTTTGAGCAAGCTCCAGGAGATAGTGAAGGACAGGGAAGCCTGGCATGCTGCAGTTCATCGGGTTGCAGAGTCAGACATGACTTAGCAATGGAACACCAATGTGGTTATTTAAAGGTCTCTTTTGGCCAGATGGGGAACAGCTGATAAATACAAGAGGAGGAACATAGAACAGGTTCCCCCAGGTTGCTGTGCTCTCTCATTGTGGGGGTGAAAGGCCTAGTGTTGGAATTCTGCTGGTATGTGCTGGTGGGCAAAGGTCTTGGGGTCTTTGTATCCCAGTGTTCCAGTTGTATCCCAGTTGTATCTGTTGAATGGAACTGACACATGCAAAGAGCTCAGAGGCAGCGCTGATCCAGAAATATTAACTATTATTTCAATCCCAGATACTCCTCATTTTACATTTTAGGCAACAATGCAAAAGTGAATCTAGAAGATTATAATTGTGAGATGATGCTACATATCTGGAATAAAGCTTTGACTTCATTGGGCTGGGAGCTTTCCCCCAGATTTTAGACTGTCTTATTTAGTAATGTCTAATCTGGGTTGTATGGAGTCTAGGCAACTCTGGGAGCATTTATGATCATTTAGAAAATATGTTTTTTAAGGAAGTATCTTTCTTTTTTCTTGAGAGAGTGGTCAAAACTGGCATTCAAATCTCAATTAAGAGCCAAAACATAAAACGTGTTTTAAGGAGAAAGCCAGGTGATAGAGACTTCAAATAGATGCCCTGGCAAGAGACAGACACTGCTTTATGTTCACTCATCTAATTTTTTATATTGAAGTTCTACTATCTGAAAATCTATGCTATACTGAAACACAAAAAGACAGCATTAACTTTTGAGTCACATAATATTGCTAAGTAATTAGAGATTCTGTGCTTTGGAAAAAGTATAGTTTACTAAGTTAACAAGCTAGCATCTTTACGGGTTATGAAGTCTCATTTTCATAACTTCCTCACCAGCCTCTAGTCTATCGTCTGGTAAGATGAGTGTGGAGTCTATCAGAGGCTCCTCATAGATGCAGAAGGCTCACAGTCAAGGGATCTGAGGGTCCTCTCTAGATAGATGCTGTAATGTTGTGACATCACTCATGTGCTGTAGCTTTCAAGGACAGATTGCAAGCCCTTCTCAGGCTAAATAGTAGGGTGGAGTGGCAGGTACCAGACACTGCCCCTGGGGCTAATGACCAATCGGCCAGACTTGAAGCCAAGGTTCCATGTTTAAACACTGAGCCGCCAGAATGACTCTCTGCTAAGCTCCTTACGGCAGCACAGGCCCAGATGAACAGCAGATACACCCCACTGAACGGGCTCCATAGTCTCAGCATAGTGCCTGATTCCAAGTACCTAAACAAAGATTCCTACTACTCTCTGGGATGACCACTTGAATACCTCAAGAACACAGTGAAAAAGCAAATTCAGCAATACAGTTGGGACCACGCCTACATTACAGGAGCATGAACAATCATCTAATCAAACTGTAAAGAAACAACAAAACCAGGTTGTCACAGAGCACCAGCTTTGGGGTCCCTGCGTCACACAGTAAACTTCCACTGGCTATCTGTTCTGCATACAGTAAGGTATATGTTCAACATTCTTCTCTGAAATCACCCCATCCTCTCCCTCTCCCATTGAGCCCCAAAGTCTCTTCATGTCTGTGTCTCCTTTGATGCCCTGTACCATCTTTCTAGATTCCATTCAGATGCATTAATATATGGTATTGAGGGACACATATACCTATGCCTGATCCATATTGATGTACGACAAAAACCATCACAACATTGCAAAGTAATTATCCTCCAATTAAAATAAATGAATAAAAAAGGGGAAAAAAGTAAGTGCAAAGAAAAACAAGTAGTAATAACAAAACCAGTACTTTAAATTGTTACCAGGAGAGACTCACTGCTTTTAAGCAACAAAACTGTCAAAGGTTGTCAGTACAGCTTGGCTTCTAGCTTTCGTTTTTCTTTTTGTCCCAGGTACACATATATATATATTCTTCCTCTGTAACTATGCTCGACACATGCTTTAGTCTGACCCCTTCTCAGTCATGAGGTTTTAGAGCTGAAAGGGGCTGACTTAATCAATAAGGTAACCATGACCCAGAAAAGTTCCCATCCCCCACCCTGGGGAGTGGAGTGGCCACTGTCCAGCACCTGAGCTCCTGCCCCTCCCTCGTCCGGCGGCCCTGCACTATCTTTACCACGCCCTGTGAGTCTCGTCTCATCAGAGGCTCCTCATAGATGCAGAAGGCTCACAGTCAAGGGATCTGAGGTCCTCTCTAGATAGATGCTGTAATGTTGTGACATCACTCATGTGCTGTAGCTTTCAAGGACAGATTGCAAGCCCTTCTCAGGCTAAATAGTAGGGTGGAGTGGCAGGTACCAGACACTGCCCCTGGGGCTAATGACCAATCGGCCAGACTTGAAGCCAAGGTTCCATGTTTAAACACTGAGCCGCCAGAATGACTCTCTGCTAAGCTCCTTACGGCAGCACAGGCCCAGATGAACAGCAGATACACCCCACTGAACGGGCTCCATAGTCTCAGCATAGTGCCTGATTCCAAGTACCTAAACAAAGATTCCTACTACTCTCTGGGATGACCACTTGAATACCTCAAGAACACAGTGAAAAAGCAAATTCAGCAATACAGTTGGGACCACGCCTACATTACAGGAGCATGAACAATCATCTAATCAAACTGTAAAGAAACAACAAAACCAGGTTGTCACAGAGCACCAGCTTTGGGGTCCCTGCGTCACACAGTAAACTTCCACTGGCTATCTGTTCTGCATACAGTAAGGTATATGTTCAACATTCTTCTCTGAAATCACCCCATCCTCTCCCTCTCCCATTGAGCCCCAAAGTCTCTTCATGTCTGTGTCTCCTTTGATGCCCTGTACCATCTTTCTAGATTCCATTCAGATGCATTAATATATGGTATTGAGGGACACATATACCTATGCCTGATCCATATTGATGTACGACAAAAACCATCACAACATTGCAAAGTAATTATCCTCCAATTAAAATAAATGAATAAAAAAGGGGAAAAAAGTAAGTGCAAAGAAAAACAAGTAGTAATAACAAAACCAGTACTTTAAATTGTTACCAGGAGAGACTCACTGCTTTTAAGCAACAAAACTGTCAAAGGTTGTCAGTACAGCTTGGCTTCTAGCTTTCGTTTTTCTTTTTGTCCCAGGTACACATATATATATATTCTTCCTCTGTAACTATGCTCGACACATGCTTTAGTCTGACCCCTTCTCAGTCATGAGGTTTTAGAGCTGAAAGGGGCTGACTTAATCAATAAGGTAACCATGACCCAGAAAAGTTCCCATCCCCCACCCTGGGGAGTGGAGTGGCCACTGTCCAGCACCTGAGCTCCTGCCCCTCCCTCGTCCGGCGGGGCCCTGCACCCTATCTTTACCACGCCCTGTGCCTCTGGATGAATGAAATGAAAGCGTGTGACCACCTACCCACACACCTTGGCAGAGGTGCACTCCATACACGGCGGCCCCCACCCAGGCACGTAAGCTTGGTAGCACCTTCTAAGCGGTAACCCGGGAAGCAGGAGAAGGTCAGCGAGTCCCCAACTCCGAAGTGAAAGCCGATCCTTCTGCTGAAGGCAGGGACACCAGGGTCATCACATGGCTCCAGGTCGTACTCTGAGAGAGGAAGAGACAGAGCCCATTTGTGAGAACCTGCATAAGTACTCAAATGTTGTCTAGCAAGAGTCAAAAACTGCTATTATTAAAAAAAAAAAAAAGCGATATAATAAATATTTTTCCCCAGACTCTGCTGTAATTTCCATGTGGATTGTTGTTCCTTGTACTATGGGCTTTCACATGACAAATGGAATAAATTACAGTATTTTAAAAAGTATTTATAGGGACTTCCCTGGTGATTCAGTGGCTGAGAGGCTGTGCTCCCAAGACAGGCAGCCCAGGTTTGATCCCTAGAATCAGGGAACTAGATCCTACATTCTGCAACATAAGATCCTGCATGCTGTAACTAAGACTCAGAGCAGCCAAAGAAATACATAAAATTTTAAAAATAGCCGTGTAACACTATAATAACCTGATTTATTCAGAACAGTTACTTTAACGGTATGGAATTATTTTAGTGCTACATCTAACTGCTGAAACCAGTTACTATCCTCTTCTTTTATTTATTTATTTATTTAGGGCTATTTTAGATTTTCATGGCTGCTGCAGGTTCTTCTCTAGTTGCAGAGAGTGGGAACCACTCTCTAGTTGAGGGGAACAAGTTTCTTGCTGCAGTGACTTCTCTTGTTGCGGAACTCTGGCTCTAGAGCACACAGCCTTCAGTAGTTGTGGTACATGGGCTCAACAATTGCAGCTCTGAGGCTCTAGAGCACAGGCTCAATAGTTGTGGCTTACGGGCTTAGTCGCTCTGCAGCATGTGGGATCCTCCTGGATCAGGGATCGAACTCGTGTCTCCTGCATTGGCAGGTGAACTGTTTACCACTGAGCTACCAGGAAAGCTCTATTATCCTCTTCTTAAAGGTGCTTTTAGCTAAATGAGACCCAATGGAGCAGAAATTAAAAGCAACAGCTCAGGATGTGGCTGGTGGAAAACTTACCATGAGCAATTTCACCCCTAAAATACACCCAGTATGGAAGAGCAAAGCTTTAACTTATCTATGTTTTGATTTATAAACCATGTTTTATTGAAATGCAATAGAAAATGTTGTGGAAACTGCCAGAAACTTCTGTAAACTACTTAGGAAGAAGGTGCTAAATTTAGTAAATAAGAAAAAAAAAAGGAATATTGTCTGGGGTATTCCTGCATTTGGGGATTAAATATCCAAAATAGTAGCAACTCATAAACACTTTGTATTTGTCTCATTTGTCAACTCTCTGAAGTCTCAGCATATCAGCATAGTTGTCCCTGCACTGTTGGTGGTCTCGAGGTCCATCATTCAGCCCATTTTTCTCCTTCTTGCTTTTTCCTCAGTGTCTAATGCCCAGTGCTTAGGCACTCAGACAGGAGCAAACGGTGACCACCACTAGGAATGTGAACGGTGGAAAGAGCTTCAAAGTCACTGAAATGCCCATTAAAGAATGACCATTACTGCAATAAGGGGAGACAAAAGACCGGTGTTTCTAAGATGGAGGGGAAAGTGTGCTGGTTCTTCTGAAAACACATTGCCTCCGCTTTCCAATTTCCAACTACCTTTTGAGTTCTAATTCTCAAGGGCGGATTCTGTATTCTCAATGAACACACTAAATTCAGTCATCACTACCCTGGCATATCTCAGTTTTAATTTGTCTTTTCTATTTCCATCGTCCACCCATGCCATCACTGGCATCCTAATCTCATAAGAAATCTATCTCCCCATTTTTCCCTCATCTCACCCAACTACCTGGCCAATATCTGAGCACTACACTTGTCATGTTGCCTTTGTCCTGTTTTTCACTGATGTAAAAATATTCATCTTTGGATTCTAACATATTCAAACTACTCTAGTCACTCTGGAAATGAAGTGAAAGTGAAAATCGCTCAATTGTGACCAAAACTGTGCAACCCATGGCCGAGCCATGGAATTCTCTAGGCAAGAATATTGCTGTGGGTAGCCTATTCCTTTTCCAGGGGATCTTCCTGACCCAGAAATCAAACTGGGGTCTCTTGCATTACAGGTGGATTCTTTACCAGGGAAGCCTTGGAACTACAATCATTAATTTGTAATTCTGCAAATACAATCATTCATTTGATCTATTTTTAGTATGATCCAGCAAGAGGGAAAAAGATAGTATCATTTTATTCACCTTCATAAATACTCATTTGTCATACTGAAACATAATGGTAGACTTTCTATGAAAGAGAACAGACAGTGCTTGGCCTCTATCTGGAGGAGTGTGCCTGGTGAAGGATGAAGACAGTCTCTGAATGAAGAGGAAACCACACCTGTAAAGGCATCAAGTTGCCCAGATTCTCATCTTTTGAAGAAAATGACCAGGATATTATGGGAACTTTAGTAGGTAGAACCGTAGGAAGTGTGGCGAGCCAGTTCGGAGTAACTGGTGGACACAGAGAGCGATCAAAAACAGACACTCCAGGAAGAACAGATGGAGCAGGGAAAGTGGACAGCCTGACCTAAACTTTCTGGACTATTGAGTTCTTCTCTCCCAGTAGACTATTATTTTCTGTGGGGACACTGACTAGGAGACACAAATGAGAAATGACCCTTTAATGGGTGTGTGTGCATGTGCGCTTAAGCCTGTCTGGCCCCATGCAGCCCTGTGGATGGTAGCCCACCAGGCTCTTCTGTCTGTGGGATTTCCCAGGAAAGAATACTCGGAGTGGGTTGTCATTTCCTCCTCCAGAGGATCTTCTTGATTCAAGGACTGAATCCATGTCTCTGGTGTCTCCTGCATTGGCAGGTAGATTCTTTACCCATTGAATCTCCCGAGAAGCTACTTTAGTAAGGCTTCTAAAAATGACAGAAATAAACTGGACTAACAAGGGAAAAACTCCAGATATAAAAGTATACCAATTTTGTACAAATATGAGAAAAGTCTCCAGAAGGGTAGATGCTCCATTTTCACAATAAAGGCATTGCTTCTTTGGGCAGAAAAAATAAACTCTATTGTATTAGTGTCACTGACAATCTTTCACAGTCCAGTTTAGGTGTGTTTTGTTTTTAAAAGACTGTGTATGTATGTGTTTGTGAGAGACAGAGAGAGAAAGAGAGAGAGAAATACTGTGTAAACAAACGTGATTCTTTGTGCAAGATTTATAGACTGCCTTCTACTGCCTGTGTGCAAATGAACAGTTTCATGTGCTCAGAAAGGGTTGCCACTTTGACCTTCACATTTAAAAATACTTTAAAACGACCCCCAAAGCTACAAAGACCCAGGAAAGTGTGTGTTGTTTTTCCCATTGTCCACTTTGTTCCAGAAGGAGACCATGGAAGGAGATAGCCAACTTCATGGATGCACTCTGACTTCTGGAATAAAAAGCCTCCTTGTGGCTGTGCTGCTTGGAGGTGTGTGCAGGGAGTGGTGGAATTAAGAAGGAGATGGTGCAGAACGGATGGAAACTGCACAGACCCTTAGGAAGCACCTACAGAGCAGATCCACAGATGGGCACCACTGCCAATTGCTCACATTGGAGTATTCTCAAATTCATTTTGGATCATGATGGAAGTAGGAAGTGAGCAGAGTAAGTCTTACAGCGGTACTAATTGAGATCCACCCCTGGGAGAACACACAGAGAAATGGATTTAGGTATTAATGTTAGGAAGATTTAAGTCTTTGATACAGAAAGTGGCCAATTTCATGATTACCATTGATTATGGCAAGTTTCCCAGATATCAAGTAGTCTGAGCCTGTATGGAAAGCTCCATTAATGTCATGAAATATCAGGAAAAACCAACAAAGTCAGATTAAGATAAATAACAATTGGTCATAATTACAGGGAGTATAAAATGATTCAGAGCTTCTTAAACTCATAAGAAGTCTTTTTTTTTTTTTAAACAACATTTCAATTTGAAAATGATACATCAATAAATCTATAAAAGACTATTTCATTTTGTATATTGTTAATGATCATGAAATATTTAGTAAGTAATTACTGACAACCTATTATGTGTAAGATACAGGACTGGAAATGCCTTGATGTGAAGGAGGAAGAAGGAAACACTTCTATCAAGAGTTTTAGCTTCAGGACAGGGAATAACATAAAGTGTTCAGATAGTTGAGCACTGAATCTGATTAGTGGCAATAAAAGTTATTAGGGAATAACTGGAACAATAAAAGTAGAAGAAATCAGTTGTGATTACAGGACTCAGAAACCACCTTATGAAAACTACTTCAGCTCTGGGCAATGAAGCATGATGTGAGAAAGCTCTTTCTTTTCCAAAGCATCCTATACACAAAAAGAAATTAATATAACTGTCTACAACCTCAGTTACCTCAAAGCAATGATTCCCTCTGTCGGCTGGGGGTGTGTTTGAGGTCCTGTAGGACTTTTGACTGCTTGTTGAACACCATTTGTTTACATGATTAAATTTATCTCCCACATGTTTGACCGATTAACTGTCTATAATGTCTTTCCTCATCTGTAAAAGTATATTAATGCCATTACACTTGTCAGTTCATACTCATAATGGCTGAAACTACACAAATCCCTCACAAATATTATCTATGTCTCATAATAAAAAGTGAAAGCATTTCTTAATTTTGGAATATGGTTTTGTTGTTTAACAATGGCATTGAGGTCAACAAAAAGCTCATCCTTGGTTGTGTGTGTTCACACTTTTTTTTCATCCTAAAGGTGGTTCTCAGCACAAATACTAGTGTCTCCCAGAAGGCAGGACTCAAACAATCAGACCATGGCGAATTCTGAGCATGTCTCCCAGTATGGCCAATTTCCTCAGAGGTTTTGGTAGCACTGATGACAGAAAGAGACTGAGAAGGTAGTGATATTAGTAAATTTGGGGGGATGAAAATTTACAGTTGATGTACAGCAAACAGTGTCTTGTGGCTCCCAGGCAGTTGCCCCTGCCTCTCACCTCCCCCTCCATGCCAACTGGAGCTTCTGACCAGTCAGTCGTTTACCCATAAACACACACACACACACACACACACACACACACACACACACACACACCTGCTTGTTCACACAATGGTACAATTATTGGCAGAGGAGACCCCAACATACCTGAAAATGTGATGTTGAAGCCCTCGTAGGAAATGGAAAAGTCTGATATAAACCGAAGTTGGGCCGTGAAGTTTCCAAACAAACCCGCCTTTATAGTGTGAGGGAGCACCGAGCCCGTGAGCCTGGCCACCGGCTCCGAGAAGCTCCCGTCCTCTGTGATCAGCAGGTAGTCATGGGAACTCTCCAGGTGAAAGGTGTGGAAGATCATCTGGACCCCTGAGACACAGAGATGGAGACAGTGAGAGGGAGGCAGAGGGAGAGGCACAGAGAGACCGAGATGGAGATGGTGAGAGAGAAGGTGTGGGAGGGAGGACTGAGAGGGGCGTAAAAGGAGTATTGATAGAATCAAGAATTGGGGAAAGAGTTTCTTGTGGGCTTAGAGACATCAAAGTCTTGAATCAAAATATAATCTTCAAATGCAACTTAAATTTTAAAGTTTGAAAGAAAAACACAGACTAGGTAGAAAGGGAGTCACTTTAGGAATAAAAGAAGGAATAAACAGCGAAACCAAATGCTTCAGTATTTATAGACACAGACACAGATGAGACGCAGGGAAGGAGAGAAAGCTATAGGTGCAGATCCGGACATAAACACATAACTAGACTTGGCAGGAGGGTTCAATGGCTGTGCACAGCCCTTCGAGGAAAGCATTTGTGTCTATGGAGTCAAGGATCAGACTACGTTCCCATTTATATGAAACATGTTCTTTAGAAACTCCAGGCTTGGAGGCCCTAATACAGAACATACAGTCAGGGGAAGCCCCAGTGCCAAATCAAACAATCAGACCATGGCGAATTCTGAGCATGTCTCCCAGTATGGCCAATTTCCTCAGAGGTTTTGGTAGCACTGATGACAGAAAGAGACTGAGAAGGTAGTGATATTAGTAAATTTGGGGGGATGAAAATTTACAGTTGATGTACAGCAAACAGTGTCTTGTGGCTCCCAGGCAGTTGCCCCTGCCTCTCACCTCCCCCTCCATGCCAACTGGAGCTTCTGACCAGTCAGTCGTTTACCCATAAACACACACACACACACACACACACACACACACACACACACACACACCTGCTTGTTCACACAATGGTACAATTATTGGCAGAGGAGACCCCAACATACCTGAAAATGTGATGTTGAAGCCCTCGTAGGAAATGGAAAAGTCTGATATAAACCGAAGTTGGGCCGTGAAGTTTCCAAACAAACCCGCCTTTATAGTGTGAGGGAGCACCGAGCCCGTGAGCCTGGCCACCGGCTCCGAGAAGCTCCCGTCCTCTGTGATCAGCAGGTAGTCATGGGAACTCTCCAGGTGAAAGGTGTGGAAGATCATCTGGACCCCTGAGACACAGAGATGGAGACAGTGAGAGGGAGGCAGAGGGAGAGGCACAGAGAGACCGAGATGGAGATGGTGAGAGAGAAGGTGTGGGAGGGAGGGCTGAGAGGGGCGTAAAAGGAGTATTGATAGAATCAAGAATTGGGGAAAGAGTTTCTTGTGGGCTTAGAGACATCAAAGTCTTGAATCAAAATATAATCTTCAAATGCAACTTAAATTTTAAAGTTTGAAAGAAAAACACAGACTAGGTAGAAAGGGAGTCACTTTAGGAATAAAAGAAGGAATAAACAGCGAAACCAAATGCTTCAGTATTTATAGACACAGACACAGATGAGACGCAGGGAAGGAGAGAAAGCTATAGGTGCAGATCCGGACATAAACACATAACTAGACTTGGCAGGAGGGTTCAATGGCTGTGCACAGCCCTTCGAGGAAAGCATTTGTGTCTATGGAGTCAAGGATCAGACTACGTTCCCATTTATATGAAACATGTTCTTTAGAAACTCCAGGCTTGGAGGCCCTAATACAGAAACATACAGTCAGGGAAGCCAGTTGTGAGATCCTAGCTTTATGTGGCTCTTGGGGCACATGTTCTTCTGCTAACTATATCCACAAAGTATTATTTCCAAATTCCTGTACATAATGAATAGAATTAACCATGAAGATATACTGTTAACTAAAAATAACTTATTTTTATGATGACAAAATCTTGGTTATTCATAATGTTTTCATTTTTTTTTCAGTTTCCTTCAAGGCCATGTCCTTCTTAACATGCATTAATTACTCATCATGTGTAATAATACTGAATACACTTAGAACCCATGGCGAACACCAAAACAGAGCTTAGATTTATCATGGAAGTGGGAAGTTAGATCATTCCTTACTTCCTTTTAAGCACTATTCCTCTTTTTAGCACTGCATTTGATTTTCAAGTTTATGTTCACAACATAAATTCAAGTTATCTGATCAGTAGAGAGTAAAACAGAGACTCTACTTTTTCTTGAAAGCACCAATACTTTAAAGGCCATTTTTCTTCTAAAATCTTATTAAAAATCAAAATTAGCAGTCAAAATATATATGAGGAAATTAGTTATCTTACTTGTTCACACAACAACTTTTTGTTCCAATGTTTGCATCTAGTTAATTACTTTATATTTTTGAAAGCTATGTAATATTCTTACCCTTTCCATGAGACACCTCAATGGTCCACGTACAGTTTAGAGAGTTTGGGTAAAAATCTGGAAACCCAGGAGAAAGAACTGTTCCACTCTTTCCATGGATGTATCCTCCACACAGGGCTGAAAATAATGAGCCAATTTCATTAATTTTCCAAAAAGGATGTTATCATCACATTTTAAAGTTTGAAAGAAAAACACAGACTAGGTAGAAAGGGAGTCACTTTAGGAATAAAAGAAGGAATAAACAGCGAAACCAAATGCTTCAGTATTTATAGACACAGACACAGATGAGACGCAGGGAAGGAGAGAAAGCTATAGGTGCAGATCCGGACATAAACACATAACTAGACTTGGCAGGAGGGTTCAATGGCTGTGCACAGCCCTTCGAGGAAAGCATTTGTGTCTATGGAGTCAAGGATCAGACTACGTTCCCATTTATATGAAACATGTTCTTTAGAAACTCCAGGCTTGGAGGCCCTAATACAGAAACATACAGTCAGGGAAGCCAGTTGTGAGATCCTAGCTTTATGTGGCTCTTGGGGCACATGTTCTTCTGCTAACTATATCCACAAAGTATTATTTCCAAATTCCTGTACATAATGAATAGAATTAACCATGAAGATATACTGTTAACTAAAAATAACTTATTTTTATGATGACAAAATCTTGGTTATTCATAATGTTTTCATTTTTTTTTCAGTTTCCTTCAAGGCCATGTCCTTCTTAACATGCATTAATTACTCATCATGTGTAATAATACTGAATACACTTAGAACCCATGGCGAACACCAAAACAGAGCTTAGATTTATCATGGAAGTGGGAAGTTAGATCATTCCTTACTTCCTTTTAAGCACTATTCCTCTTTTTAGCACTGCATTTGATTTTCAAGTTTATGTTCACAACATAAATTCAAGTTATCTGATCAGTAGAGAGTAAAACAGAGACTCTACTTTTTCTTGAAAGCACCAATACTTTAAAGGCCATTTTTCTTCTAAAATCTTATTAAAAATCAAAATTAGCAGTCAAAATATATATGAGGAAATTAGTTATCTTACTTGTTCACACAACAACTTTTTTTGTTCCAATGTTTGCATCTAGTTAATTACTTTATATTTTTGAAAGCTATGTAATATTCTTACCCTTTCCATGAGACACCTCAATGGTCCACGTACAGTTTAGAGAGTTTGGGTAAAAATCTGGAAACCCAGGAGAAAGAACTGTTCCACTCTTTCCATGGATGTATCCTCCACACAGGGCTGAAAATAATGAGCCATATTATTTTGGCATTAAAGTTTCACAATGACTGCTACAAGAAAATACTGTTAGAGTGACTTTCAATTTGCAGAATGACTGAGCGAATATTAAGGTTACCTCCATGAAAAACAAAACAACAACTTTATTTTATGTACAATGTGTCAGTTCATGAACAATGCCTTGAGTCATGCAAAACCTGGAGAGATACCTCAGACTAGGCTTTAACAGTTGAAGTGAAACCCTCTTATGATGTTGAATTCTATGTGTCAGCTTGACTGAGTCACAGGATGCCCGGACATTTGATTCAACTTTATCCTGAGTGTGTCTATGAGGATGCCCCTGGTGAGATGACAGTGGAACAGGTGGACCAAGTAGAGCAGCTGGCCCTCCCTTGATGGGGGTCGGCCTTGTCTTACAGGTCAGAGGCCGGAAGAGGTCAAAACGGCTGAAGGTCTCACAAGCACAGTGGACCACACCTTGCCTGAAAGATTTCAAACTGGGACATCCGCTTCCTTCCTACCTTCCGTCTAGAAATAAAGTTTCAGTGCCTTCTGAGTCTTGAGGCTGCTGACTTTCGGACTGGAATTCACACCCTTGGTCCTCTGGGTCTCCAGCTAGATGAGCACAGATCTGGGGCCTTTACAACTTCTACAGTTACGTGAGGCAATTCCTTATAATACATTTCTCCATTGCTATCTACATCTCTGTATCTTACTGGCTCCATTCCTCTAGAGCTGCTGATATTCTTAGTGGCTCTTCATTGAATTTAAATACGTTACAACAATATACGCACTGTTTAATATGCCTCAGAGCCTCATTTTTGAAAGAAGAAAAAGAACACTGTACATAATCACTTGAGGAGAAAGTCATGACATTTAAGGAATCAGTGTCTGCTGGCTTCAGTGCTCAGACCCTGATACTGGGAAGAGATGAGCTAAGATGCTGACCTGCTTCTGGCTCTGTGATCTTTGGAAAGTGGTTTGCCCTCCCTCCCGCACAGCTGTCTTTTCTTAAAACTGAACAGAGTGATAAATGCCATCTCTTAGGGTAGCTGTTTATAACAACTAGCTTTGTAGAACCCAATTTACAAGGTCCCATATGTATCAAACACTCAAGACGTTAGCTACTGATATTAATGAATAGGTGTTAGACTTTCATAGCAACACTATTTACAACAGGCAGGACAGATGCCCGTTGACAGATGAATGGATAAAGAAGATGTGGTACATATATACAGTGGTATATTACTCAGCCATAAAAAGAACACATTTAGTGAAGTAAATCAGAAACAGAAAAACAAATATAGTATATTAATGCATATATATATGAAATTCAGAAAAATGGTACTGATGGACCTATTTGCAGGGAAGAGAAGGAGATGCCGAAGTAGAGGATGGACTTGTGGACACAGTGCAGGGAGGAGGAGAGTGGAATGGAGAAAGTACCATTCACATATCTACACTATCAGGTCCTGGACCAAAAACACCTTGATGGGTCGGCCTTGTCTTACAGGTCAGAGGCCGGAAGAGGTTTCCCACAAGCACAGTGGACCACACCTTGCCTGAAAGATTTCAAACTGGGACATCCGCTTCCTTCCTACCTTCCGTCTAGAAATAAAGTTTCAGTGCCTTCTGAGTCTTGAGGCTGCTGACTTTCGGACTGGAATTCACACCCTTGGTCCTCTGGGTCTCCAGCTAGATGAGCACAGATCTGGGGCCTTTACAACTTCTACAGTTACGTGAGGCAATTCCTTATAATACATTTCTCCATTGCTATCTACATCTCTGTATCTTACTGGCTCCATTCCTCTAGAGCTGCTGATATTCTTAGTGGCTCTTCATTGAATTTAAATACGTTACAACAATATACGCACTGTTTAATATGCCTCAGAGCCTCATTTTTGAAAGAAGAAAAAGAACACTGTACATAATCACTTGAGGAGAAAGTCATGACATTTAAGGAATCAGTGTCTGCTGGCTTCAGTGCTCAGACCCTGATACTGGGAAGAGATGAGCTAAGATGCTGACCTGCTTCTGGCTCTGTGATCTTTGGAAAGTGGTTTGCCCTCCCTCCCGCACAGCTGTCTTTTCTTAAAACTGAACAGAGTGATAAATGCCATCTCTTAGGGTAGCTGTTTATAACAACTAGCTTTGTAGAACCCAATTTACAAGGTCCCATATGTATCAAACACTCAAGACGTTAGCTACTGATATTAATGAATAGGTGTTAGACTTTCATAGCAACACTATTTACAACAGGCAGGACAGATGCCCGTTGACAGATGAATGGATAAAGAAGATGTGGTACATATATACAGTGGTATATTACTCAGCCATAAAAAGAACACATTTAGTGAAGTAAATCAGAAACAGAAAAACAAATATAGTATATTAATGCATATATATATGAAATTCAGAAAAATGGTACTGATGGACCTATTTGCAGGGAAGAGAAGGAGATGCCGAAGTAGAGGATGGACTTGTGGACACAGTGCAGGGAGGAGGAGAGTGGAATGGAGAAAGTACCATTCACATATCTACACTATCAGGTGTAAGACAGAAAGCTGGTGAAAAGCTGCTGCATAGCACAGGGAGCCCGGCCTGGTGCTCTGTGATGACCTGGAGGGATGGGGTGGGGGAAGGAAGTGACTCTCAGTGGGGAGGAGATTAGGTGCAGTTATGGCTGATTCCCATTGTTGTATGGCAGAAACCAACACAACATTGTAAACATAAAAAAAGAAAGCAATTAGGGCCTCCCTGATGGTCCAGTGGGTAAGGACACTGCCTTGCAGTGCAAGGGTCGCCGGTTCGATCCCTGGCCTGGGAAGATCCCACATGCCGCACAACAGCTGGACTGATGTGTCCAACTACTGAGCCGGTGCTCTGCAGCGAGAGAGGCCACTGCGATGGGAGGCCCACACAGGTCAAAGAACAAAGATGGATGAAAATAAATAAATGAAAGACCAATGGAAGTGGCCAAAAAAAAAAGCTGCAAATGCTTTAAAAAAAAAAAACAATTAAAAGAGCAAGATATCAATAATTTAATATTTGAATAAACTCTATATAACTTAATTGTGCCAACTGTTAGAGACTGGATGCTTTTCTTTTCTTTCTTAAGTCCTACCAAGCTTTCCTGAAAATGGACGATCTGAACTGACTAGGAATCAGAGTGGATGGAACCAGCCCAGGGGAGGCTGGAGGCAGAGGAGGTGGCTAGGTTCAGCCCCAAGTCTGTCCCCAGGTCCTCTGGGCCCTCAATTCCATGCCATTCAAGGGTCCATTGTCACACAGACATCCTGGATTGTGCATCGTGAAAGCTGTTCCATGAATAATATTCAAAAAAGAATTAGCAAATTTGTAGAAGATATCCTCACCGAGCTCACTCAGTGTGATATTTTAAGGAAACAGATAATCTCTTCAAATATGCAAACCACATGCGAAGAGTTAGGTAAAATCAGCAAAACAGAAACTTTTAAAATGAGTTCTAGAATATTTTAGCAGTTTAAAATGTTCACATCTTAAATTACATTGACTCATTTTATTATGAAAAAGGTAACATTAACATAGCATTTAACATTAATTTATTCAACAAATAGTTACTGAGCACCTGCTATTCAAGAGTAAAATAGACAAAAATCCATGCTGTGGCAGAGAGCACATTCCAGCTGAAGAAGAAAGACTATAATGTGAAGAGCTGATTATATATGATACTGGAAGATGACGCGTGCCAGGGAAGAAAATGCAGAAGGAAAGAAAGAGCTGGGGCAGAATTAATGAGGCTGTCGGGGAGGCCTGACTGAGGAAGTGGCCCATGAACAAGGACTTGAAATGGATGAAGGAGGCCCTTGCTAATCTGGAGAAGAACTTTTAGGAAGAGAAAATCACCAGGATAAAGGCCCAGAGCTAGAGGGGGCTGCTGGGGTGGAGAGTAGGTTTTCTGATTGTTGTTGTTCAGTCGCTAAGTTGTGTCTGACTCTGCCACCTCATGGACTGCAGCACACCAAGCCTCCCTGTCCCTTCATCATTGCCCCAGACTTGCTCAAACTCATGTCCATTTAGTTGGTGATGCCATCCAACTATTTCATCCTCTGTCTTATCTTCTCTTCCTTCTCTCAAACTTTCCCAGCTTCAGGGTCTTTTCCAACGAGTCAGTTCTTTGTATGAGGTGACCAAATTAGTGGAGCTTCAGCTTCAGTCCCTCCAGTGAAAATTCCAGTGGAAATCAAAGGGATTGATTTCCTTTAGGATTGACTGGTTTGATCATGCAATCCAAGGGACCCTCAAGAGTCTTCAGCACCACATTTGAAAGCATCATTTCTTTGGTACTCAGCCTTCTTTAGGGTCTGACTCACATCCACACATGACTACTGGAAAATCACAGCTTTGATTATATGGACTTCTGTTTTTGTTTTTAAATATGCTGTCTAGGCTTGTCATAGTTTTTCTTCCAAGGAGCAAGTGTCTTTTAATTTCATAGCTGTAGTCACCATTTACAGTGATTTTGGAGCCAAGAAAAATTAAGTTAGCTGGGATGGGGGACAACCTGGCAAGGGGGGTGGAAACAGAGGGAAGACAGGTCTGGGTCTCAGATTTATGAGTCTTGGGGCAGATCCCATCCAGGCTATGACACATCTTGAATGAGATGCAGGGTCACCTGCACAGAGGACAACTTGGGCCCACTCAGCCTTTAGCCTGACTGCTGCACTGCTTGGTGGCGATTGGGAAGGCTAGGTGGCAGAGATGAAATTCTGGATAAGAATGTCAGTTGAGATGTGGCAGGAAGTGGTCAGAACACAGTCATACTTTGAAGGTAGAGCCAATAGAATTTTCTTGTCAATGGGATGTGGGTGCCATGAAGGAAAACGAAGATTGGGGAATGATTATAAGGTTTTAAGACTGAATGTGAAAAATGGATGGTGCAGAAAAACACAGGGAGAATCAAGTTTTGAAAGTATACCAGTTCAGTTTGGGGCACACAAGCACAATGCCTATGAAACATCCATGCAGAGTGGTCAGCTCTGCCATTGGAGATGGAAGCCTGGATCCCATGACAGAGGTTTGACCAAAGGTTAGGAAGATGAGATTGTCAACACTATGAATGTGGATGTAGGTAAGAAGTCAAAAAGCTGGGATGTTCATATTAATAAGACAGAAAAGTCCTCTTTTTCCAAAGTTGACTTTCCTGGACAAGGCAAATAATTTATAAAAAGATAGCCAAGCTGTGATTTACTCTAAGAACAAGCATTTTAACTGGTTCTCTAAACTCAAAGGCAGACGAGGTGATGAGAGTATCTGGGGTTGGTGAGACAGCAGTTTTATTTAAAACAAAACCTCAATGGGGTTATTTCAATTTCAAATTAATTGTGGACTTGCCATGCACTACAGAAGTTGTTTTTATTCATTTATATTGAAACCCTTTCCTCAAAAGAACTCTTCTATGGAACACAGGAATAAATGAGGGCTGTTCAGTTGAGGCAGTCCTACCCTTGTCTTGGGTTTCACCTCAAAGAAACCTATGAGCCCTTGTGGGAACATGACACACTCAGTCTCAAATCTCTCACCAATGGAATTGGGGCTGTGCTTAGAGGATCAGCATGAGAAATCCTCGAACTACCTCTGATCAGCCTCCACTCTCAGCAAAGAAATTCCTCTCCTCCAGATCCTGCTGACCATCCTTATGACTTTATGTCTGATTCTCACTGTTTCTCCACTTTCAGTCTTTTCTTTGCTCTTGACATTATTAAGATGCACCAGGAAAGCTGTCATCCAAGCCTTTGAAGATTCCAAGGGTTTTATCTTTGTATTCTCAGCCATTTGTCTTGTGTCTAACAGAGCATTTACTTTATTGGATGATTTAAAAATAAGTCTTTCTTCTCCCTATTCTAATAGATTATAAACTTGTAAACTGTGTGCCTGCACAATCAGTAGTTTTCCAATAAATGCTTGTGGAAAGAACACAGAGTTTACAAAAATATTTATTTAATGTAGAAACTTTTCCAAAGAAAAGTCTTACATTTGTCTTTCACCAAATAAAACAGGGTCAGTTCACTGCAGTGTCACTTTCCTTCCTCAAAACTTGAGTACCTAAAGCATAAATATTAAAAAAATGAAATGCAGCAATGCTATGATGTGAGAGATAATGGCAGAGTTTACCTTTTTACATGATGATATAAAATATTATAATTAATTCTGATTTCTTCTTTCCTTTCTGAGAGTTATGAATTTTTAAAGGATTAAATATCCTATTGATGTATCATTTGTCACAATAAAAACCCATAAGGCTTAAGAGATGGCTCATGATTTGCAAAGGCAATGAAAACAGTTCTTGCGGTTAAATGAAAACAGTCAACCATGACTGACTAAAACTCTCATATCAAACTCTAAAATCTTCCAAACTTTGCAGATTTATTAATCGCCTTTTATCATAAATGCATTATTATTTGAGACAGGTTACACCGAAGCATAAGCAAATGGTTTACGTTACCAATCTCTTTGGAAAGTTTAAACTCAAAATTAACATAAATTTAAATTGGAAGACAATAATAGATAAAATGTACAAGTATAATGTGCCTGGTTTATTTTCTATGGAAAATAAATATATAGCTTCTCAGATATTTGCAAAGCTCACAAGGCCCTTTCCAGTCTATTCCCATGCCATTTCTCCTAGATAACTTCCTTCTGGTCATTCTACTCATTTTCCATTTACTCGCATTCTCTGAATCTCCAGGAATGCATAGAAAGTTCCATGCAGATCAACTCAGATGAGTTTGCCCAATTCCTCTGCCTAGAATGCCTCTTTGCAAATTGGATTTTGGGAAATCCTACTCATCACTGGAGTCCTATCCCAGGATTCTATTTTAGATGAGTTATTCAATTCCTACTTCCTAGGAATGATCAAATGAATAAATCATTAAATGTGCATATGCAAATACTACAGTCTGAATGTTTCTCTCCCCAAAACTCATGTTGAAATCCTAAGGTCTGATGTAGTGGTATCAAGGCTGGAGCTTCTGATATGATCTGGTCATGAGGGGTGCTGCTGGTGGTGGTGGTGGTTTAATCTCTCAGTTGTGTCTCTCTTTGCAAACCCACAGACTGTGGCCCGCCAGGCTCCTCTGTCCATGGCATTCTCCAGGCAAGAATACTGGAGTGGTTAGCCATTTCCTTCTCAAGGAATCTTCTCAAGCCAGGGATTGAACCCATATCTCCTGCACTGGCAGGTAGATTCTTTACCACTGAGTCACCAGAGAAGCCTCATAAGGACTGAGGTCTCATTAATGGGATCAGAAATCTGATAAAAGAGGCCCCGTAATGCTCCCTCATACCTTCCACCTTGAGATGACTCACTGAGAAGACGGCTGTCTGAAACCCAATTTAGGATGCTCCCAAGAACTTAATCATACCATCAGCACCCTGATCTTGGACAGCTGTCAAACAGAACAATGAGAGAGAAATTCTGTTGTTTATAAACTGTACAGTCTGTGGCATTTTGTTATATCAGTTCAAACGGACTAAGAATATATACCATTAGATTGAATAGATCGTAAATGTTAGACTTTGTGGAACTGCATATAGTATAGAAGAAAGCGCCTTGCCAGTGCAGGAGATGTAGGACAAGTGGGTTTGATCACTGAGTTGGGAAGATCCCCTGGAGGAAGGTATGGCAACCCTCTCCAGTATATAGAGAATTCCATGAGTAGAGGAGCCTGGTGGGCTACAGTCTGTAGGGTCGTACAGAGTTGCACATGACTGAAGCAACGGAGCAGGCACACATGTATACAGGAGAAATGTATGTCAGGAAAGCTAGTAGTGCTAGTGACCTGAAGCAACTGCAGAAGGATTCTGGTGAAGGTGGAGTGCAGCCTGGTCTTGTAAGATGAAGAGGACTCAGGTAATATAACACCTAAGCTGCCAACAAGATGGAAGTAGAAAATAATCTTGGATGGATATCAAAACATTTAATCAAAGTGAGTTGCCAACATCAATTCAACAGTAACATGTGTTTATTGTTCTATTTTGAGAGGATACCACTCAAAGTTAAAATGACAGACCTCAGGGGGGTCAAGATAAGTATCTCACTTTTATATGTCAGTTTTCTTCACCAGATCAAGAATCTACTAAAAGGCTGATCTGAGGACGGGTGTGCCTTCTGTGCTTGACTGTGCCATCCTTTATCACTGGCCAAGTGTAGGTTCATGATCCCAGGACTTGGTACTGTCATCCACCCAGCTCACACTGGAAAGTCTGTAGTTAAAACCACTGGAGTGGTTAGCCATTTCCTTCTCAAGGAATCTTCTCAAGCCAGGAACCCATATCTCCTGCACTGGCAGGTAGGTTCTTACCACTGAGTCACCAGAGAAGCCACATAAGGACCGAGGTCTCATTAATGGGATCAGAAATCTGATAAAAGAGGCCCCGTAATGCTCCCTCATACCTTCCACCTTGAGATGACTCACTGAGAAGACGGCTGTCTGAAACCCAATTTAGGATGCTCCCAAGAACTTAATCATACCATCAGCACCCTGATCTTGGACAGCTGTCAAACAGAACAATGAGAGAGAAATTCTGTTGTTTATAAACTGTACAGTCTGTGGCATTTTGTTATATCAGTTCAAACGGACTAAGAATATATACCATTAGATTGAATAGATCGTAAATGTTAGACTTTGTGGAACTGCATATAGTATAGAAGAAAGCGCCTTGCCAGTGCAGGAGATGTAGGACAAGTGGGTTTGATCACTGAGTTGGGAAGATCCCTGGAGGAAGGTATGGCAACCTCTCCAGTATATAGAGAATTCCATGAGTAGAGGAGCCTGGTGGGCTACAGTCTGTAGGGTCGTACAGAGTTGCACATGACTGAAGCAACGGAGCAGGCACACATGTATACAGGAGAAATGTATGTCAGGAAAGCTAGTAGTGCTAGTGACCTGAAGCAACTGCAGAAGGATTCTGGTGAAGGTGGAGTGCAGCCTGGTCTTGTAAGATGAAGAGGACTCAGGTAATATAACACCTAAGCTGCCAACAAGATGGAAGTAGAAAATAATCTTGGATGGATATCAAAACATTTAATCAAAGTGAGTTGCCAACATCAATTCAACAGTAACATGTGTTTATTGTTCTATTTTGAGAGGATACCACTCAAAGTTAAAATGACAGACCTCAGGGGGGTCAAGATAAGTATCTCACTTTTATATGTCAGTTTTCTTCACCAGATCAAGAATCTACTAAAAGGCTGATCTGAGGACGGGTGTGCCTTCTGTGCTTGACTGTGCCATCCTTTATCACTGGCCAAGTGTAGGTTCATGATCCCAGGACTTGGTACTGTCATCCACCCAGCTCACACTGGAAAGTCTGTAGTTAAAACCACTAGAGAAGCTCTGTTGTAGCGATGCTCAACTGACCTACCTCCAAAGCAAGTGTACAAAAGACAGCAGCTAGTATATGTTTCATTTCTAAATTCCCTTTTTAACTGTAGTCTAAAAAAGTTATTAATGCTGCACAAGGACATCCAATAGAGCCATGTATTTGTGTATTCTGTAAACACTCCAATAAAATTATTCATGATTAACTTGGAAATTTTGGATTAAGTGACATAATGAAACATATAAACTGATGTTTAGTTATGTGTGAATAACACGGAAGCACTCTAAGGGTTAGGTCCTTATCATATGTAGTGTTCTTAGTACTACTGTTGCTAATAAAGACTCCAAATAAGGAGTGAACATTTTGGTACAATATTTATGCTATCCTCAAGTTTTATAATTTTTCAATTAGCTCAGTAGCTAGTATCCTTCTGACCCTATCTAATAGTCATAAGCATGAATTTTATTTACTTTTTTATTATTTGAGTTGTAACAAAAATAAAGCATGGCAATAAAAATTCAAATAACATCATAAAATGAGAGAGCTAAAAAAGTCTGTCTCTACCCTCCCTGATAGCCTACTAATCTCCCTAAAGGGAAGAAACTTTACTTGGAGTTACAATTTTAGGCTATAAATATATGTAATTGTATATCTATCTATCTATATTATATATATAATTATATACTTTATATACAATTTCAGAGTATAAACATGTAATTGCAGTTATAATTTTAGGATGTGTATTTCCAGTCATTTCCTGAGCATACACTGAGGCTGTCTGTAGTCACCTAAGTGTTTGTACTCACATGCATGACATGCATTGTTCTATGAGTTACTTCTTCTTTCCCTCAAAGAGTATATTATTTACATTTCCCAGAAATAGGGTAGGTTGAACATGCAAATTCCTCATTGCACAAGGAATCAGAGGAATATGACCTTTCTACTTTTTTGCGCAAATCCAACGAGAGAGGAACGTTACTGGGTTTTTCTTGCATTTTCCTGATTCCTGGTCAGAAAGGACACATTTTATACTATTTGTTAGTCTTTGTGCACTTCTGAGAGTCATCTATGTGTCTGCTTCCCCACAGATCTATTTGTTTATTTGCATTGTTGGTCTTCCTTTATTCATTTATCGGGTAAAGTCATTTAGAATAATGTTACACAGACAGTGAAGCTGTTTTCTCTAATCTGACCATTTTCTTTTACTTTTTAAAAAATTTAATGGCGCCTTTAATTTGTGTATAGTGAAATGTCAATGTTTTTCATTTATTGTTTCTAGATTTCTTTAGAAGGCTTTCCAAGAAATTCAAAAGTAAAATATTTTAATGGATAAACTGCTTCACTGACTATGCTAAAGTCTTCAGCATGTGGATCACAAAAAAACTGAGGAGAATTCTTAAAGAGATGGGGATACCAGATGAACTTACCTCCTGAGAAACCTGTGTGCAGGTCAAGAAGCAATGGTTAGAACTGGGCATGGAACAGGAACTTGGTTCAAAGTTGGGAAAGGAGTACATCAAGGCAGTATACTCTCATCCTGCTTATTTAACTTCTATACAGAGTACATCATGCTGAATGCTGGGCTGAATGAATCACAAGCCAGAATCAAGATTTCCAGGAGAAATATCAACAATCTTAGATACGGAAATTATACTACCTTTAGAGCAGAAAGCAAAGAGGAACTAAAGAGCCCCTTGATGAAAGTGAAAGAGGAGAGTGAAAAAGCTGGCTTAAAACTCAACATCCAGAAAACCAGGATCATGGCATCTGGTCCTATCACTTCACGGCTAATAATTGGGGAATAAATGGAAACAGTGGCAGATTTTCCTCTAGGGTGCACAAGGAATCAGAGGAATATGACCTTTTCTACATGCATGACATGCATTGTTCTATGAGTTACTTCTTCTTTCCCTCAAAGAGTATATTATTTACATTTCCCAGAAATAGGGTAGGTTGAACATGCAAATTCCTCATTGCACAAGGAATCAGAGGAATATGACCTTTCTACTTTTTTGCGCAAATCCAACGAGAGAGGAACGTTACTGGGTTTTTCTTGCATTTTCCTGATTCCTGGTCAGAAAGGACACATTTTATACTATTTGTTAGTCTTTGTGCACTTCTGAGAGTCATCTATGTGTCTGCTTCCCCACAGATCTATTTGTTTATTTGCATTGTTGGTCTTCCTTTATTCATTTATCGGGTAAAGTCATTTAGAATAATGTTACACAGACAGTGAAGCTGTTTTCTCTAATCTGACCATTTTCTTTTATTTTTTAAAAAAATTTAATGGCGCCTTTAATTTGTGTATAGTGAAATGTCAATGTTTTTCATTTATTGTTTCTAGATTTCTTTAGAAGGCTTTCCAAGAAATTCAAAAGTAAAATATTTTAATGGATAAACTGCTTCACTGACTATGCTAAAGTCTTCAGCATGTGGATCACAAAAAAACTGAGGAGAATTCTTAAAGAGATGGGGATACCAGATGAACTTACCTCCTGAGAAACCTGTGTGCAGGTCAAGAAGCAATGGTTAGAACTGGGCATGGAACAGGAACTTGGTTCAAAGTTGGGAAAGGAGTACATCAAGGCAGTATACTCTCATCCTGCTTATTTAACTTCTATACAGAGTACATCATGCTGAATGCTGGGCTGAATGAATCACAAGCCAGAATCAAGATTTCCAGGAGAAATATCAACAATCTTAGATACGGAAATTATACTACCTTTAGAGCAGAAAGCAAAGAGGAACTAAAGAGCCCCTTGATGAAAGTGAAAGAGGAGAGTGAAAAAGCTGGCTTAAAACTCAACATCCAGAAAACCAGGATCATGGCATCTGGTCCTATCACTTCACGGCTAATAATTGGGGAATAAATGGAAACAGTGGCAGATTTTCCTCTAGGGTGCTCCAAAATCCCTATGGACAGTGACTTCAGCTATGAAATTAAAGCTTGTTAGAAGAAAAGTTGTAAGAAACCTAGAGAGAATATTAAAAAGCACAGACATCAGTTCGCCAACAAAGGTCTATAAAGTCAAATGTATGATTTTTCCAGTAGTCATGTACAAATGTGAGAGCTGAACCATAAAGAAGGCTGAGCCCCAAAGAACTGATGTTCTTTCCAATGTGGTGCTGGAGAGGACTCTTTTGAGTTCCTTGCAGAGCAAGGAGATCAAACCAGTCAATCTTAAAGGAAATCAACCCCGAGTATTCACTGGAAGGACTGATGCTGAAGCTGAAACTGCAATACTTTGGCCACCTGATGCAAAGAGGTGATTCATTGGCAAAGCCCCTGATGCTGGGAAAGACTGAGGGCAGGAGAAGAAGGAGGTAACAGAGGATGAGATGGTTGGATGGCATCACTGGTCCACTGATTCAGTGGACATGAATTTGAACAAACTCCAGGAGAAAGTGAAGGATAGGGAAGCCTGGCATACTGCAGTCCATGGGGTTACAAAGAGTTGAACACAACTTAGCAACTGAACAATAACAACGACAAATGGATAAACAAAAGGACAAAAGCAATGACTCGTGCATACATAGAGACTAGTGTGACAGAACAGTGTATCAGACAAGAGACAGCCCAATCTTATCAATAAATGACACTGCCTCATATGCAAGCCCTTTTAGGGAAAAATGGATCTAGATACTATGTCACATCTTACCAAAAATTAGATGGATTGAAAGTATATATTTGAAATAAAAAAAATTGTGTCTGCTTCCAGGGACCATGGTGATGGTTTTTCACATATATATCTATTAAAATCTTCACATTAAACAGGCAATTCTATCATTTTAATTATTCCTCAATAAAGTTGTTAAACTTTTAAAGGTTTTTGGAAGCAAACAAGAGAATATATGGTTCTGAAGGTTGTAAGCCTTCTTTTTTTTTTTTTTTTACTTTATTTATTTATTTATTTATTATTTATTTTTGTACATGTATGTTCCCAGATCATTCATATGCATATAAGCCTTCTTAAATACTCTCTGTAAAGCACCAGTCACAAATGAAGGCATTACAACTAGATTACTTTGAAATGAAAACAATCTATTCATCAAAAAGAAACCAAGAAGATGAGGAGGATAGAGTGAGAGACAACAGTCAGAAAGCATCAGTCCAACAAAGGAGAGGTCTTCAAATATATAAGCAAGTTTTATAATTCAATAAGAAAAGGTATGTAACCCAATAGAAATAGGAGGAAGACAAGCCAAAGTATTAAAAAACTCAATGTGGTGCTGGAGAGGACTCTTTTGAGTTCCTTGCAGAGCAAGGAGATCAAACCAGTCAATCTTAAAGGAAATCAACCCCGAGTATTCACTGGAAGGACTGATGCTGAAGCTGAAACTGCAATACTTTGGCCACCTGATGCAAAGAGGTGATTCATTGGCAAAGCCCCTGATGCTGGGAAAGACTGAGGGCAGGAGAAGAAGGAGGTAACAGAGGATGAGATGGTTGGATGGCATCACTGGTCCACTGATTCAGTGGACATGAATTTGAACAAACTCCAGGAGAAAGTGAAGGATAGGGAAGCCTGGCATACTGCAGTCCATGGGGTTACAAAGAGTTGAACACAACTTAGCAACTGAACAATAACAACGACAAATGGATAAACAAAAGGACAAAAGCAATGACTCGTGCATACATAGAGACTAGTGTGACAGAACAGTGTATCAGACAAGAGACAGCCCAATCTTATCAATAAATGACACTGCCTCATATGCAAGCCCTTTTAGGGAAAAATGGATCTAGATACTATGTCACATCTTACCAAAAATTAGATGGATTGAAAGTATATATTTGAAATAAAAAAAATTGTGTCTGCTTCCAGGGACCATGGTGATGGTTTTTCACATATATATCTATTAAAATCTTCACATTAAACAGGCAATTCTATCATTTTAATTATTCCTCAATAAAGTTGTTAAACTTTTAAAGGTTTTTGGAAGCAAACAAGAGAATATATGGTTCTGAAGGTTGTAAGCCTTCTTTTTTTTTTTTTTTTACTTTATTTATTTATTTATTTATTATTTATTTTTGTACATGTATGTTCCCAGATCATTCATATGCATATAAGCCTTCTTAAATACTCTCTGTAAAGCACCAGTCACAAATGAAGGCATTACAACTAGATTACTTTGAAATGAAAACAATCTATTCATCAAAAAGAAACCAAGAAGATGAGGAGGATAGAGTGAGAGACAACAGTCAGAAAGCATCAGTCCAACAAAGGAGAGGTCTTCAAATATATAAGCAAGTTTTATAATTCAATAAGAAAAGGTATGTAACCCAATAGAAATAGGAGGAAGACAAGATCTTCATTGGAGGAGGATGTAGCCTTGCCCAAACAGGCAAGAAAAGATGCTCAAAATAACTCAAAAGCTCATACAAAGCATTCTGGAGTGAACAACAGTGGTGTGTTTATTCAGGGAAGCAGAGAATGAAGGAAGTATAGTTAAATATCCTGACATGTATGATGTCACATGTATGACTGAGTGAAAGAAGCTGAACACAGCAAAGAAACCTTTTGTATGACTTCCTCTACACAGAATCTTTAGAGGGTCAAGGGATCTGCAGTCTTTGTGGGGGCAGTGACAGGAAAATGGCAGGACTCCTGGGGTGCTGGTCATGTTGTTCATCTGCTGATTTGTGAGCTTGATCTTATGTGATGTGTTTGTTGTGGGAATTTTCATTCTAGAAATAGAAGCACTACCTCACAGAGGAGATTCTAGGTAAACTTCAAGTACTAAACAGCCATATTTTTAAGGGGCTAAGTGCTTTCAAATAGAAGTTCCACTTCAGTCATAGCCTAAACCACCCCATGAATCGCTTGTCACCTCGACAGTTTATATAATTTCTCTGCACATCTTTCTGCTTGCTGCTTGGCTGAGGGCCACCTACCATCACAGCTGGGCAGCGCATGGTTCCACTGGTGGTTCCGCTCGCAGACGAGGGGCTCATCGTCACTCAGCGTGTAGCCCGGGTCACAGCTGAAAGTCACTGTGGACCGGATGCCAAAGTGACTGCCGTGCCGGTGGCCATTCACAGGGATCCCCGGGTCAAGGCAGGAGTCGGACTCCAGAGTCACACCTGGACGCAAAGGAAAGACTGTCATACATGGACCTTCCTGGGTTATAGAAAAAAATTCAATGTCTGTGCTATAACACATATAAAATATTCCCAGGCATGCTCAGACCTGGAAAATTATGGAAGTCAATCCAATAATCCACTCATGTGAAAACAAATATATTTTCAAATGCTTGCTTTTTCTGTTGATACAGATGTATGTTATTACACTAATAATCAAATAATAAGAGGTAGGGCAATCTTGAATAATTTGCTTATCTCCTTTAATTTTTCTCTATTTGAAACCCAATGAACTGTACTAAACATAGCATAAGTATTTCTGTTTTCTGTCTCCATCCTTTCTCGCCTCCTTATATTTGATATACCAGTTAGATTTTGGCAATCATACTTCCGCTTTCATACATTTGCATATCTCCACCCGAGCCCGAACACACATAATGCAAATTAACACTACGCTGGAGTTGATTTTCTAAAATTGCATTCCACAAATCCATGCTTTATTTTTTCAGATTTGCACTTAAGTCAGCCACTTTCAAGATGCCTATAAATTAGGCTATGCTAAAAGATGTTAAAATGTAAAGTGCTATATAAAGTCAAGTAATGATAATCATGTCACTTCAAGAGTTTTTATTCTCTGTCTGTAACATTTGTCTTTATTTTTAGAATATCTTTTAAAGGACAAGGAAAATGGGAATAAGAAAAGAGAGTATCATTGCTATGTTAGGAATTCAAAGAGATAAAAAAAAAGACTTGTGGACTTTTCCTGGTGGCTCAAAAATGCAGGTAAAGAATCCCCGTCAGCCTAAACCACCCCATGAATCGCTTGTCACCTCGACAGTTTATATAATTTCTCTGCACATCTTTCTGCTTGCTGCTTGGCTGAGGGCCACCTACCATCACAGCTGGGCAGCGCATGGTTCCACTGGTGGTTCCGCTCGCAGACGAGGGGCTCATCGTCACTCAGCGTGTAGCCCGGGTCACAGCTGAAAGTCACTGTGGACCGGATGCCAAAGTGACTGCCGTGCCGGTGGCCATTCACAGGGATCCCCGGGTCAAGGCAGGAGTCGGACTCCAGAGTCACACCTGGACGCAAAGGAAAGACTGTCATACATGGACCTTCCTGGGTTATAGAAAAAAATTCAATGTCTGTGCTATAACACATATAAAATATTCCCAGGCATGCTCAGACCTGGAAAATTATGGAAGTCAATCCAATAATCCACTCATGTGAAAACAAATATATTTTCAAATGCTTGCTTTTTCTGTTGATACAGATGTATGTTATTACACTAATAATCAAATAATAAGAGGTAGGGCAATCTTGAATAATTTGCTTATCCCCTTTTAAATTTTTTCTCTATTTGAAACCCAATGAACTGTACTAAACATAGCATAAGTATTTCTGTTTTCTGTCTCCATCCTTTCTCGCCTCCTTATATTTGATATACCAGTTAGATTTTGGCAATCATACTTCCGCTTTCATACATTTGCATATCTCCACCCGAGCCCGAACACACATAATGCAAATTAACACTACGCTGGAGTTGATTTTCTAAAATTGCATTCCACAAATCCATGCTTTATTTTTTCAGATTTGCACTTAAGTCAGCCACTTTCAAGATGCCTATAAATTAGGCTATGCTAAAAGATGTTAAAATGTAAAGTGCTATATAAAGTCAAGTAATGATAATCATGTCACTTCAAGAGTTTTTATTCTCTGTCTGTAACATTTGTCTTTATTTTTAGAATATCTTTTAAAGGACAAGGAAAATGGGAATAAGAAAAGAGAGTATCATTGCTATGTTAGGAATTCAAAGAGATAAAAAAAAAGACTTGTGGACTTTCCTGGTGGCTCAGTGGTAAAGAATCCTCCTGCCAATGCAAGAGATGCAGGTTCAATTCCTGGTCTAGGAAAATCCCACATGCTGCCGGACAGCTAAGCCCATGTGTCATAACTACCGAGCCAGAGCTCTAGAGCCTGGGAGCCACAACTACTCAAGCTCAAACACACTATAGCCTACGCTCCACAGTAAGAGAAGCCGCCACAATGATAAGCTTGCACACTGCAACTAGAGAGGAACCCCTGCTCGCCGCAACTAAAGAAAGCTTGAACAGCAGTGCCGACCCAGCACAACTGAAAATAAATAAATGAATATTGTTAGAAAAGACTTGCTGTTGCTATAACTTTCTCAGTAAGAGTCAAAACACTATGATTTGAAGTATTAATGAAAATTCTTAAATTATTATCAGTATTCAGATTGTTTACTCTGCTAAAATGATATTTGAGATAATGTTTCTGATCATTGTATACATTTTACCAAATTTTGAATGACATATCTTATGAACATACGCTCCCTCATTTAGTCAAAAACATGGAGCACAACTAAAGAGTGAGTCTCTTAGATAAATAATTAGTGATGTGATTTCTTTACTGCAGCAACTTATGATTCAGTAGGCACAGAAATACGAGCAGGTACAGTGTTTTCAGTAAGCTCTGAGTTCTTCTGCTGAATTACCAAACCTGAGGGTCATTTTGGCACCCCTAGAACTTTCATCTGGTTTCATAATTGGCAGAGTGAGCAAATGTTGCACTTTGTAGGTCTGTTATTTACCTCTCAGGTTAACAGTGGAAAAGACTATCAGAGTATCATATTTCAAAGAAAAAAAAATACATGAAATAACTAGAAGAAAAAAAAGCAAAGTAAAAAAAATACATAGCATCATTTTTTCCCAAGATTTTTTTTTTCATAAAAATTAGTCATTCTGACTAATAGCCTCAAACTAACACATGCCTATTACCTTAGCAACAGGATATGACTGTCATGACTTCTTGCAAAGTATGGCAGCAAATGCCTGCCTGCCTCACACTCTGCGTGAGCTGTGAATACACCAAGAGCAGCATGACTAGCGTTTGCCCCAAGACCCATCACCTCCCTGCCTCCTCTCTGCATGTGCACATAGGCATACATACACATTCACTTTCTAAGGGAGTGTTTACAAGGTTTCACAACTCCCCAGAGCTTGTACATAGCAATGCCCTGAACACAGTGGACACAATAGGCTGATTAATTTTATAGTCTCAAGATCAACAGAATTGCCTTAAAAGAAGAATATCTGTCAAATAGGTACACAACTAAAAGAGAGAAAAGAAGACTGGAAGGTCTGTTCTAGTATTTATCAGTGCTTGAAACTATTCATTCTCCTACACCTCACTAGATTTATATCCAAAGGTCAACTAGTTTCTAAAAAATATGCTGGATGGGGTACAGAAAAAGCATGTTAGCTGATCCATGCTGAGGACTGTACAAATTCAGACAACTGTAATGTATATTCATCTTCACTCCAAAGAAGACTGAGGACTTAAAAGGACATTAACAAGGAATAAAATGCAGAAGTTTCTACTTTTTAAAATGTACTTCAAGTTTAAAAAATATGTAACGTTGATACAAGTGCTCTCTCTCTCTATATATAGCAGAGCTAATAATTTTGAATTAAACTTGAAATTAATCTTTAACAAATAATTTCTTGTTATCAGAATAGGAATAAAATATAATTCCATTTTTAATCTAAAAGTACACATAACCTTGTGTATTTGCATATATATGTTTGCATATAATTATATAGACAAGTATGTAAAACAGAGAAATGTATACAAGTTATTAATTCCAGTTGTTGGAAAGGATTTGGGCAGGATTAACAAGAGTAACTGTGGGTGATGTCAGGAAAGGAAGGTGAGAAAAAGAGGAAAAAGATTAAAAATTGAGCAAGTAAGATATGAACCCATTCATACAATTATAAAATTGCATGTATTTTTACAGCATTAAAACCTCATTTAGTGTACTTTAGAAAAGATTCTAAATTTTTTTTAAAAAACATAAAGGCTATATTACTTCATTGGACTACAGGTTGACTGGTCTCATCCATCTTCTTTATTCTACTCTGGAAGTGAAACAGTTTCAGGGAAGGGAAGATCTGACTAGCATCAGAAATGCATCCCCAGACTGAGTCCCACCCCACCCCCTTCCAGAAGGACATGCACAAATGTCACTCCCAAATAATACAATCCTGTGATCTACTGATGGCCGAAGCTAGAGCTAAGAACCACATTCAGGTGGATGGATGAAAACCACAACAGGAAGGAAACTGGATTTGCTTGGCAGATTACTGCATTACGGTATTTCAAAAATCGTATTTAAACAGCTTTAATAACCGTGCTTCACCATGTTTAACAGTTGTATATTCACAAGAACAGCTATTTGTCATTTATTGAAAGTTCAGCTGGGTTTTCACTCCACTCTTAGTTGCATGCCCTCTATCGGGTGTACCCATAATCACAAATAAGTACCAGGACTGTCCTAACCATTTTCTAGCCAAAAACATTGCTCAAGATACATAATTTTAGTGATAATGCCCTGTAGTTCCTTCAACCAATAGGCATATTTTCTACTAGTAGCAATTTATTTATTTATTATACCGTGTGGTAAATGAACACATTTCATTGTTTTAATTACCCTATTGTCTTATTTTATAATAAACCAGTTGTCTTCTTTTTGAGTTCTAAAGTAAAAATCCCCAATGTGGCCCTGTCCTTCACAAAGGCCTGACCTCAGGCAGTTCAGTGGGGACAGAAGAGGCGGACCAAGGAACCTGTCTCCTGCCTGGTGACACCACGTGTGTCGAGCCCCACCTGGCCACAGGGCAGGGCCCTGGCACGGGGAGCACTTACTCTCGTAGCGGATGAGGAAGCCCACGCTGGACCGGCTGTTGTCTGTGCTGAACATGAGGTACATAAAGTTGCCCGTGCTGATGAGGAACTGAGGTGCCTGTGTGCCGTGGTACTCCCCGATCAGCGGGGACGAGCTCGTGGGCCCGTCTCTGACCTCCAGCGTGTCATAGTTGACTTCTGTCTGGAATCTGCAAGCAAGAGTACCAAGTCACAAGAGAAACGCAGGGCTGCGCTAACTTACACTCACCGGTGAAAATCCATGTCACAAGAGGAAAAAGAAACGCAAAACAGGTGCGAATATATTACTTCATTGGACTACAGGTTGACTGGTCTCATCCATCTTCTTTATTCTACTCTGGAAGTGAAACAGTTTCAGGGAAGGGAAGATCTGACTAGCATCAGAAATGCATCCCCAGACTGAGTCCCACCCCACCCCCTTCCAGAAGGACATGCACAAATGTCACTCCCAAATAATACAATCCTGTGATCTACTGATGGCCGAAGCTAGAGCTAAGAACCACATTCAGGTGGATGGATGAAAACCACAACAGGAAGGAAACTGGATTTGCTTGGCAGATTACTGCATTACGGTATTTCAAAAATCGTATTTAAACAGCTTTAATAACCGTGCTTCACCATGTTTAACAGTTGTATATTCACGAGAACAGCTATTTGTCATTTATTGAAAGTTCAGCTGGGTTTCACTCCACTCTTAGTTGCATGCCCTCTATCGGGTGTACCCATAATCACAAATAAGTACCAGGACTGTCCTAACCATTTTCTAGCCAAAAACATTGCTCAAGATACATAATTTTAGTGATAATGCCCTGTAGTTCCTTCAACCAATAGGCATATTTTCTACTAGTAGCAATTTATTTATTTATTATACCGTGTGGTAAATGAACACATTTCATTGTTTTAATTACCCTATTGTCTTATTTTATAATAAACCAGTTGTCTTCTTTTTGAGTTCTAAAGTAAAAATCCCCAATGTGGCCCTGTCCTTCACAAAGGCCTGACCTCAGGCAGTTCAGTGGGGACAGAAGAGGCGGACCAAGGAACCTGTCTCCTGCCTGGTGACACCACGTGTGTCGAGCCCCACCTGGCCACAGGGCAGGGCCCTGGCACGGGGAGCACTTACTCTCGTAGCGGATGAGGAAGCCCACGCTGGACCGGCTGTTGTCTGTGCTGAACATGAGGTACATAAAGTTGCCCGTGCTGATGAGGAACTGAGGTGCCTGTGTGCCGTGGTACTCCCCGATCAGCGGGGACGAGCTCGTGGGCCCGTCTCTGACCTCCAGCGTGTCATAGTTGACTTCTGTCTGGAATCTGCAAGCAAGAGTACCAAGTCACAAGAGAAACGCAGGGCTGCGCTAACTTACACTCACCGAGTGAAAATCCATGTACAGCAAGAGGAGAGAAAGAGATACATGGATATGCCTGCACTTTTAAAGACACAGGTACATGTGGTACTTAAGTACTTATTTTTGTTCACCCCACATCCCTCCCTGTGGCAAATACTCAGTCCAGTAACATCACGGACACGAGCGGAGGAGGGAGTGATTTAGCTTTAAAATAAAAATACAGTGAGCCAGTAGATACACAGAGAATCAACAATTAGTGAGAGTCAATCATGATGCATTTTTAAGCTGTTTCTCATGATCCCTAGATTAACATGATTATAGATTTCTTAAAACGAGCGTACTGTGGCTTTCCTGGGTAAGAACACCGCCCTATAGTACAAGGGGCACAGGTTTGATCCCTGGCCTGGGAAGATCCCACATGCCAAGGAGCTGCTGGACCAATGTGCCCAACTTGAGCAAGAGCTCTGAAGCACATGCGCCCAGAGCCAGTGCTCTGCAGTGAGAGAGGCCACTACGATGGGAGGCCCACACAGGTCAAAGAACAAAGATGGATGAAAATATATAAATGAAAGACCAATAGAAGTGCCCCCACCAAAAAAAGATTGTACTGAAATGACATGATACCCTATAGGAAAGAGGTAAATCAAAAACTTGAGATTTTAAATACCTTTCCTGAAATAAAGAACTGTCTATCTTTTCAAGCTGCATTAACTGTTTCCTAATTTAAAAAATTAAAAAAAAAACTATGACAGTATGATAACACATTTACAGGAAAATACACAACGAAGTCACATATATATTACAAAGTTACATGTATATATTATAAATTTCCATTATATAGTACATATTATATTCTATGAAGTAGTTAAATTAAGATTTTTAGTTGGATTTTCCACGTCAAGCTCTCAAAAATGAATAGAATGAACAGACAGAAAAGAAGAAGGATACAGTAGACCTGAAAAGCACCAGAGCTGTGTTGATGCTGGAGTGACAGTGGAAGGACCCTGAGCTGCAGAAACCAAATGCTACTCCAACGATCTGACCAAGTTAGAACAGCTTCCAAAATGTGCTTAACTTTCCTTCCAGGAAGAACTTCGGCCCCCTGAGAACCTGGTCTGGTTTTGTGTTTATCCATGGTTGCAGTCACCTGGGTGCTCTTTTATGCAACAGAAGTGCCAGTCCAGGCACTGAGATAATTTTTTAAACAGGCCCATCTCGTCCTCAAAGACCAAACCTGTTTTCCAAGTGTCTGCCTGGCTCTCAGGGAGAAGCTCACTCCCGGAGCCTTTGGTGCACTCAGTGACTCTCAGAGACTTCTGGGGAAGCCTGTGCCATGGAGCCCAGGGCTTGCATTGCATGCTGCTGGGAGGGAGGAACAAGAAGGGATAGAGCAAGCTGCCTGAACTTCCTTCCACAGGGCAATGGAAAAAGATGAAATCAAAGAGACCTTCCCTGTTTATCATTAAATCACACTTTCTTCTTCGTGTGTGCAAGTATGTGTGTGTATGTGTAAATTTACTTCAATCATATCCAACTTTATGTGACCCTATGGCTTGTAGTCCACCAGGCTCCTCTGTCCATGGGATTCTTTAGAAAAGAATACTGGAGTGGGTTGCCATACCCTAGTCCATTGATTGCCTCCTTTGTGGCTAGGTCAGGACTGGCCAGAGGCTGGGCATTTTGGTGTGGGGGAGAGAGTGGCTTTTTTCTTACTATACTGTTCTCCAAAGATTGTATGGCTTCAGTTTATCTGAGTTCACATTCAATAAGCCTACATGAGGAGGGAATAAGTCTCATGTGCAGTATCTGCCCTGAAGTTTTCACATCTTTCACCCTGAGAGACAGCCAGGATGTATAGGGGGCACACCTCAACAGCTGGAGGATTTCCAGGGCAACTTCAGAAAGAGAAACGTAAATGCTTTGCATCATCTGGCAACCCAGCACACACTGAATAATAATACCCTCAGTGCAGACTATAAAATTTGTGTAAACACACTCTTTATTAGGATGCCAGTCCACAGCTCAAGGCATAAACTAAAACACCATGCAGGTAACCTTTTGAAGGCTGTGTGCTATGTCCAGGGTAAAAAAAAAAAAAAAAAATGTCTGAAAACATCAGAAATGCTGGTACTTACAAATGAAATTTAGCAAATAGCACAGTCTAATAATATTGAAAAGAGAAGACGGAGAAAAATTATGACTGTTTTTGTTCAGGCAGCTCAAAATAGAATGCTAATAAACTGTGCCAAACCAGAATATGAAATCAACGTTCTTACTAAACAAGGTAAATGTGATGTGCTGCTGGCAACCAGGAAGTGTGTCTGCTTTTCCCCCCTTAATACTAGAAAGTGTAAAAATTATAATAAGAAACCAAATGTAATTTATTTAACATTTATAAAGTCCCTTTTTTCCCCAGCGACTAAGATTATATGCAAAAATATATTCTTCAATATAATGAATACATAAACTAATTTTTTTTCTTCTGAGAGATGATCTTGTTAGAGTTATAATTATCCTATCAGACATAATATCAACAATAACTTCAAATACAAATAGTTATTAAGTGATGGCATAATTCCTGGTAAAAACCTTTCCTATATGGATACTACCATCAATACTAGAAATCAGTACAGAAAACAATATAATACCTGTCGTGAGATATAATACTCTGAATATCAGAACCCCAAACTCTGTTCACTTAAGAAGCTCATTGCTAGAGAAATCTCATTTTGCTTAGATATTAACCTTGAAACACTAAACAAAGATGCCCCTTAGGATTCTGAAACATCTGGGTCCATTCTATAATACTTTTGGGGTCTTTGCCTTCAAATCAATAGTTGAGATCAGTATTTTATCATGGAGAATTCAAATAGCATGTTTCTTTCTTTTTCAGATTATCAAGTGCATTATCCAACAACCAAGGTGAACAGCACTCCAGTGGTGGACCCACTCGTGGCTAACAGCTGGAAAGCTCTGTTCCTAGGCTGCTCCACACACACACCTAAGGCACCGAAGGGCTCCATTTGCAATCGAACACCAAGCAGAATTTACTCTGCTTTCAGATCCAAAATCCAGAGCTGGACTCAAACACCAGTGACTGTGAGCATTGGGAATGTCTGTCTGGGGCCACTATGCCCCCAACCACGTCTGCAGTGATGACTTAACTGTGGGCTTGGAGGATGAAATCCAGAAAAACAGAACACATCAACCAAGTCCCTGTTTTAAGTGAACTTGGAACCTTTGAAAACCTATCACCTTCCTAAAGACTTAAGATCCATTTAAATAATATTGGGAATGTATAGCTCGTCAGGTCCAAATGAAGGAAAACAAAGTTTTTTCTTACCTGTCAAAAGTGATTTTGATAGAGTGTCCTGGTTTTGCTTCAATTATCCACTCACAATTCAAGGAATCTTTATAATACCCAGGCCATCCAGGGGGCAAAATTACTCCGCTTGAAGCTGTCAGATGTCCTCCGCATGGGGCTGAAAAATGATGTGGGGGGTCAGGAGGTCAAATTATGTACATGTACTATAGGAGACCTCAGAAACAACAGGAATTCACTTCTGTGTTCATGGACTTGATGGTTTCTAGCATTCAAACAAAACCTGAAAGTGTGTTAGGTGCTCAGTCGTGTCTGACTCTTTGCAACCCTATGAGCTTTAGTCCGCAGGCTCTTCTGTCTGTGGATTTCTCCAGGCAAGAATACTGGAGTGGACTGCCATTACCTTCTCTAGAGAATCTTCCCAACCTAGAAACTGAACCCAGATCTCCTGCATTGTGGGTGAATTCTTTACCACCTGAGTCATCAATTATTTTCAAGTAAACTGAGAATATTGCAATTAGAGCCTGCATATTCTACATCTGAGCATTTATTGTCAACCTTCGGCAAAGTTCTTTTCATATAACCATGGTAGCAATGGCACAGTCTGAGGGAGTGGTCAATGCCAAACACCTTCTAGGAATTATCACATTCAGTCATCATGACAAAGTCAAAAGGCATGCATACCACCAATACCCATATCTTACATGTACGTCAACAAACGTCTACTGATAAACAAACTAACATTATCTCACATATAAAATTAAACTATTCTGTGGTGTGTGTTTGTATGCGTTTTAAAACATGTGTATGTGTTGATTAACTTCAAGTAGTGTTCATTTTGTTAATTTGCTACATACAACTTACTAAACTCTTCTTTCTAATCTCTTTTTATAGTACTTTGTTTATTTACATTTTGCACTTTTCACTGGATCACTTTGGGTAATTTATATTTTGCCAGGAAGTCTTTAATTTTCTTTGAACTTTAAAAGTTGTTGCCATAGAGATATATTCTTGTATAGTCATTTTTCCCTCAAGATATTTTGTGATTTTTTTTAATGACGTTAAGTTGCGGTGACGAACAGAGGCAGGTTAGATGTGAAACAAATACAGAGAGAAATTTTTTCTCTCAGCAATTGAGTTTCTCAGTACAAGTAAACTTTAACAATAATCTCTTTTCACCATAAACTAGTTCTTTTGTCTTTAGGGGCTTTCTATTGTTTCTAAAAATCCATAGCTGGGGTTTGCCTTGAATTTCATCAGAAGGTCTCTAATGAAAATAAGAACCATTCACATTTACTGTGATGGGCTTCCCTGGTGGCTCAGATTGTAAAGAATCTGTCTGCAATGTGAGATACCTGGTTTCAATCCCTGGGTCGGAAAGACCTTCTCGGGGAAAGGGGAAAGGGAAACACACTCCAGTATTCTTGCCCAGAAAATTTCATGAACAGAGGAGCCTGACAAACTACAGTCCATGGGGTCACAAAGTGTTGGACACAACTGAGTGACTAACACATTTAATATGATCCTTTCACCTTTTGTCTGACTCTATGGGGATTCTCACCTACTGCTTACTGAAAGGGGTGAATAGGCAGACTTGGTAAGGAGGCCAGCAGTTTCCAAGGAGGAGGACAAAGAGGAGGAGGAGGAAAAGGAGGAGGAAGAGGAAGGGGAACAAACATTTTCTAGCCTAAATGTCTGTCATGATAAGGATCTACTCTGAAAGTAACTTTATTATCTTTCGGATGCAAACTATTTTTCATTGGAATGTTTCATCTAGTCTTGATGGAGACCATCCTCTGGATAACCTTATGTCACATTCAGTCATCATGACAAAGTCAAAAGGCATGCATACCACCAATACCCATATCTTACATGTACGTCAACAAACGTCTACTGATAAACAAACTAACATTATCTCACATATAAAATTAAACTATTCTGTGGTGTGTGTTTGTATGCGTTTTAAAACATGTGTATGTGTTGATTAACTTCAAGTAGTGTTCATTTTGTTAATTTGCTACATACAACTTACTAAACTCTTCTTTCTAATCTCTTTTTATAGTACTTTGTTTATTTACATTTTGCACTTTTCACTGGATCACTTTGGGTAATTTATATTTTGCCAGGAAGTCTTTAATTTTCTTTGAACTTTAAAAGTTGTTGCCATAGAGATATATTCTTGTATAGTCATTTTTCCCTCAAGATATTTTGTGATTTTTTTTAATGACGTTAAGTTGCGGTGACGAACAGAGGCAGGTTAGATGTGAAACAAATACAGAGAGAAATTTTTTCTCTCAGTAATTGAGTTTCTCAGTACAAGTAAACTTTAACAATAATCTCTTTTCACCATAAACTAGTTCTTTTGTCTTTAGGGGCTTTCTATTGTTTCTAAAAATCCATAGCTGGGGTTTGCCTTGAATTTCATCAGAAGGTCTCTAATGAAAATAAGAACCATTCACATTTACTGTGATGGGCTTCCCTGGTGGCTCAGATTGTAAAGAATCTGTCTGCAATGTGAGATACCTGGTTTCAATCCCTGGGTCGGAAAGACCTTCTCGGGAAGGGAATGGAAACACACTCCAGTATTCTTGCCCAGAAAATTTCATGAACAGAGGAGCCTGACAAACTACAGTCCATGGGGTCACAAAGTGTTGGACACAACTGAGTGACTAACACATTTAATATGATCCTTTCACCTTTTGTCTGACTCTATGGGGATTCTCACCTACTGCTTACTGAAAGGGGTGAATAGGCAGACTTGGTAAGGAGGCCAGCAGTTTCCAAGGAGGAGGACAAAGAGGAGGAGGAGGAAAAGGAGGAGGAAGAGGAAGGGGAACAAACATTTTCTAGCCTAAATGTCTGTCATGATAAGGATCTACTCTGAAAGTAACTTTATTATCTTTCGGATGCAAACTATTTTTCATTGGAATGTTTCATCTAGTCTTGATGGAGACCATCCTCTGGATAACCTTATGTTAATTTTGTGGGACGGGTCTAGTAAGACTTTCACAACCTCGACAAATCTTGTTAATAACCAACTAAAAAAGTACAAAATGCCTTGCCTAAACTAGCTGCTTGGGGTACTCTCCTACCCCCTTCCAGTTCCTTTTGCTAAAAGCTTTCTCTATTCCTTTTTTCTTTAATAAAACTTTTGATACACAAAGCTCTGAGTGACCAGAGCTGTGTCTTTTGATCCCCAAGTGAAATTTTCACCTTTGGCGGTCACAAATCTGACAACATTCACTGTAAGTTATCTACCATCATCTATCATTACTGATGCTCCTTTATTTGCCCAACTGTGCAAAGGAATGTGCCTTCCCTGCAACTCAGATCCACCAGCACAGGACCTACAGCAGGTGAGCACAACAAGGACAGGGACCACAAGGCAAGGAGAACCAAGACTAGAGAGTGTTGCTTGTTTGGAGTTTCTCTCTCATAAAATTATTTATGCTTCAAAGTCAGTAGCAACACGCTTGCTTCAAGCAGTGTGTACAAGCATAGTTAGTCCCACCCCAGTATTTATATAATTTATTTCAGAATCCTGATTCCATGTTTATTTATTTATAAAGGATAATGGCCTATACACTTATGAACACTGATAAAATCTGAACTGTTAAAAAAAAATCATAAACTTTCAAAAAGTGGTAAAACCAATAAAAAAGAAAATCTGACTATGGTTTTCTTATTCTTCAATAGATCAGTCTCTACCCCCCAGGTGGTGCTTGTAGCCCACCAAATTGTCTTGACAATTTATGAAACTGGAAATGAGAAGATCTGCCAGTAAATATAGGAGAGTCAACCAGTGATGACTTAAAATCGTGCTGCTCTTTGAAACAATGAGGAAAGACTTTGGAGGCAAGGCTGGGACCATGAGAGTGAAGCATAACCCTGCTCCCAGTACTGGTGAGCAAGCAGGGAGGGAAGAGGTGGGAATGAAGACTGGAGCAAAGGGATTTTAGGTCTGATAAAATATCCTTTATATCCCCACAGTGATGGATACCCCGTGTTATACATTTGCCCAAGCCCAGGGAAAGGACAGCCCTGTGTGAGCCTTAACATAAACAGTGAACTCTGGGTGATGGTGGCATGTCCTTGTAGGTTCATCAGTGGTAACAAATGGACCATCTGATGGGGGACACTGTTGATGGGGGAGGCAATGCATATATGGGGCCAGAGGGTGTACAGGAAGTCTTCGTACCTTCCACTCGACTTTCTCGTGAACCTAAAGCTGCTCTGAAGAAGTGTACTCTTTAAAAGACCTGCATTTATTTAGTATGTACAAGAGATATTTTTACTGAGTTTTTCATGGCTCATTATTTCTGGAGGATTCTGATAAGGGGGGCTTGGGTATGCATTCTAAGTAAATATTTACATTCTAAGTAAATAATCCCCTACTTGAATAAACATTAAAAGTAATATCCCCCTTATTTTTTCCCCTTTGGTTTTCTCACACAGGTAACCAGAGTGGAAATCTCAAGAAGAAAATGAATTAGGTAGTAATGTATGTCAGCTGTATTAAGGGCAATAAAACAGTTAACTAAAAATTATGCTGTTTTTATAGGCTGAATCATACCACCCCACCAAAGTGATACTTTGGATTCCTAATCCCAGCATCTTGAAATGTGACCATATGTGTAAATAAGGTTCCTGCAGACATGTTTAGTCAAGACAAGGTCATTAGAGCGGGCGCTAGTCTAATATGACTGGTGTCCTGAGAAGGAGGGGAATCTGGACAGAGATATATTCTCACAGGGAGAGTGGGAATTCTGCTTCTACAAGCCAAGGCAAGCAAACCCCCAGAAACAGGGACAGGGGCCCAGAACGCCTCTCTCCCTCAGAGCTGTAGTAAGAACCAGTGCTGCCGACACCTGGACATGGACTTCCAGACTGCAGGACCATGAGACGCGAAACTCCTGCTGTTCAAGCCACCAGCTGGCAGTGCTTGGCTGTGGCAGTCTTAGAGAACCAATGCTGCTGTCTGCTTGTCTGCTCATTTGTCTTCTGTTAGATGCACCCTGTTAGAGGAAGAAACAGGCAAACCAGAGGGGACCCGCACCTTCACAGCGGGGAACGGTGGAGCTCCAGACAACATTTCCATCCTGCAGGATGCAGGTGATGGACTCCGAACCCTGGGTTTTCACAAAGCCATCATCACAGTGGAAGGAGACTGAGCTCCCCAGCCGAAAGGTGTGTGAGCCTTCGTAACTCTGGGTGATGGTGGCATGTCCTTGTAGGTTCATCAGTGGTAACAAATGGACCATCTGATGGGGGACACTGTTGATGGGGGAGGCAATGCATATATGGGGCCAGAGGGTGTACAGGAAGTCTTCGTACCTTCCACTCGACTTTCTCGTGAACCTAAAGCTGCTCTGAAGAAGTGTACTCTTTAAAAGACCTGCATTTATTTAGTATGTACAAGAGATATTTTTACTGAGTTTTTCATGGCTCATTATTTCTGGAGGATTCTGATAAGGGGGGCTTGGGTATGCATTCTAAGTAAATATTTACATTCTAAGTAAATAATCCCCTACTTGAATAAACATTAAAAGTAATATCCCCCTTATTTTTTCCCCTTTGGTTTTCTCACACAGGTAACCAGAGTGGAAATCTCAAGAAGAAAATGAATTAGGTAGTAATGTATGTCAGCTGTATTAAGGGCAATAAAACAGTTAACTAAAAATTATGCTGTTTTTATAGGCTGAATCATACCACCCCACCAAAGTGATACTTTGGATTCCTAATCCCAGCATCTTGAAATGTGACCATATGTGTAAATAAGGTTCCTGCAGACATGTTTAGTCAAGACAAGGTCATTAGAGCGGGCGCTAGTCTAATATGACTGGTGTCCTGAGAAGGAGGGGAATCTGGACAGAGATATATTCTCACAGGGAGAGTGGGAATTCTGCTTCTACAAGCCAAGGCAAGCAAACCCCCAGAAACAGGGACAGGGGCCCAGAACGCCTCTCTCCCTCAGAGCTGTAGTAAGAACCAGTGCTGCCGACACCTGGACATGGACTTCCAGACTGCAGGACCATGAGACGCGAAACTCCTGCTGTTCAAGCCACCAGCTGGCAGTGCTTGGCTGTGGCAGTCTTAGAGAACCAATGCTGCTGTCTGCTTGTCTGCTCATTTGTCTTCTGTTAGATGCACCCTGTTAGAGGAAGAAACAGGCAAACCAGAGGGGACCCGCACCTTCACAGCGGGGAACGGTGGAGCTCCAGACAACATTTCCATCCTGCAGGATGCAGGTGATGGACTCCGAACCCTGGGTTTTCACAAAGCCATCATCACAGTGGAAGGAGACTGAGCTCCCCAGCAGGAACCTGTCGCCAAAACGCCGTCCATTTATGGGGATGCCAGGATCGTGGCATTCATTTTGACCAAATGCTGAAAAGACATTGGAATAAAACACTTGAATGTTAATTATGAGTACAAAGAATGAAGAAAACAGAAGCACTTATAAAGCAGTCTTAGCTATATTTTCATAGGTAAATATGTTCGATAAGCAGAATATTCATACCCAGAGAGACAGAGGGAGAGAGATGGGCAGATAGACATCACTACCATCTACACAGCATTTCACAGTTGGGAGGCACTTTTTCACAAAGAAAAATGGAGAAGAGATATGGTAGGTGATTAGGAAAGGACTGTGGTTCTGGCACTAGCATCCCAGCTCGTGTGTTTACTACCTGCCCCTGGGGAGATTACTCTGGTGATCTGAGCCTTTTTGTTATTCAGTGGCTCAGTTGTATCTGACTCTCTGCAGCCCCATGGACTGCAGCACACTAGGCTCCTATGCCCTCCACTATCTTTCAGAGTTTGCTCAAACTCATGTCTGTTGAGTTGGTGGTACCATCTAATCATCTCATCCTTTGCCATTGACTTAGCTTATTGCTTTCTCTAGGATCCTCTGTTCATGGAATTTTCTAGGTGAAGACTACTGGAGTGGGTTGCTATTTCCTTCTCCAGGGAATCTTCCCAGCCCAGGGACTGAACTCATGTCTCCTGTGTCTGCAGTGTATTGCAGGCGGATTCTTTACCAGTAAGCCACCAGGGAAGCCCCTCTCTGAGCCCAGTTATTTACAGAATGAGAAAGATGAAGCTTATATTTCAGAGTTTCTGCATGTCAAATGAAACAGTGACTGTCAAATCCTAAGCAGAGCACCTAAGAGAAGTAGACAGTAATTTTAACTTGTAACTCCTATTTAACATTATCACCTTACTTTGTTCCCTCAACAGTGAAATTTAAGCAGATGGTCTTAAATATAATGATCAAATGTGGAATCTGAAGCAAAGAAAATTAGCTATCTTATCAAAATTCACTAAGTACATACAGGTTGTTATTTAGTCATTAAGCTGTGTCCAACTCTTTGAGAGTCACCTGCCAGGTTCCTCCATTCATGGGATATCCCAGGCAAGAATACTGGAATGGATTGTCACTTCCTTCTCCAGGGGATCTTCCCAACCCAGGGACTGAACTAGCATCTCCTGCATTGGCAGGAGGAGTCACTTGGGAAGCCCAAGTACATACAGTTAGCAGGTGTTCTAATCCATGACCCGAAATGCCTCAGTCCTTTTCACCACTCGATTCTGTCGCATGGCGGACACATAGGTGAACAGATGGAGAGAGATGGGCAGATAGACATCACTACCATCTACACAGCATTTCACAGTTGGGAGGCACTTTTTCACAAAGAAAAATGGAGAAGAGATATGGTAGGTGATTAGGAAAGGACTGTGGTTCTGGCACTAGCATCCCAGCTCGTGTGTTTACTACCTGCCCCTGGGGAGATTACTCTGGTGATCTGAGCCTTTTTGTTATTCAGTGGCTCAGTTGTATCTGACTCTCTGCAGCCCCATGGACTGCAGCACACTAGGCTCCTATGCCCTCCACTATCTTTCAGAGTTTGCTCAAACTCATGTCTGTTGAGTTGGTGGTACCATCTAATCATCTCATCCTTTGCCATTGACTTAGCTTATTGCTTTCTCTAGGATCCTCTGTTCATGGAATTTTCTAGGTGAAGACTACTGGAGTGGGTTGCTATTTCCTTCTCCAGGGAATCTTCCCAGCCCAGGGACTGAACTCATGTCTCCTGTGTCTGCAGTGTATTGCAGGCGGATTCTTTACCAGTAAGCCACCAGGGAAGCCCCTCTCTGAGCCCAGTTATTTACAGAATGAGAAAGATGAAGCTTATATTTCAGAGTTTCTGCATGTCAAATGAAACAGTGACTGTCAAATCCTAAGCAGAGCACCTAAGAGAAGTAGACAGTAATTTTAACTTGTAACTCCTATTTAACATTATCACCTTACTTTGTTCCCTCAACAGTGAAATTTAAGCAGATGGTCTTAAATATAATGATCAAATGTGGAATCTGAAGCAAAGAAAATTAGCTATCTTATCAAAATTCACTAAGTACATACAGGTTGTTATTTAGTCATTAAGCTGTGTCCAACTCTTTGAGAGTCACCTGCCAGGTTCCTCTATTCATGGGATATCCCAGGCAAGAATACTGGAATGGATTGTCACTTCCTTCTCCAGGGAATCTTCCCAACCCAGGGACTGAACTAGCATCTCCTGCATTGGCAGGAGGAGTCACTTGGGAAGCCCAAGTACATACAGTTAGCAGGTGTTCTAATCCATGACCCGAAATGCCTCAGTCCTTTTCACCACTCGATTCTGTCGCATGGCGGACACATAGGTGAACAGATGGATAGATGGATGTATGAAAGAAAGGAAAACCAGAAGAAAGAGAAGACTTGTGAGCAATCCAGTCCTCGCTATAGGAGTGACCAAGACACTAAAGAGGGAGGTGTTTTCCAGGTTCTCAGGATAATACTATATAATTTTGTGAACTGTGATTACAAAACCCTGGAGTAATACTCTTGATGTTGAGCTTCACTCACACAAGAACCAGAGGAGCAAGCAGACCTGTGGCGGGGAAGATGCAGGTGCACTTACTGGTGTAGGTGATGTTGAAGCCTCGGCCAGTGGTGGAGTGATCTGACTGGAACTCTAGCCGGACAATGTGCCCACTGCTGGCCAGCTGGGATGGCACCTCATTGCCTGAGAATGTGCCCAGCACAGTTATGTCTGAAATTCCATCATCTTTGACAGCAAGGAAGTCAAACTGAGGTTCCACATCAAAGTCATTAAAAATGAGGTGGATTCTGCTGCCCGGTTCCGAGATGATCAGCCACACACAGTTCATGTTGTTGCCATATTCCTCTGGGTAATTTGGCGAAAGGATAATTCCTGATGACGCCGTGAAGTTGAAGAAACAGGAGACTGTGAAGACACATGAATATTAATGTTTACAAACAGCTTTGTCCATAGCCAAGAACTGGCTATGTGCTAAGGACCTGGGAAGGAAGTCTGTATCGGCAGTTAATCAGGACAGTCAAAGTATTTTAAAAAAATTTTTTTTTAGAGCATTTATTGCATTGCTTCTGTTTTACATTTTTTGGCTTTGAGGCATGAGGGAATCTCAGCTCTCTGACCAGGGATCGTCCTGGGTTGTGAAGAGAGTAAGTTTAATACTTAGAACCACCAGAGCCTATACACACTCTAGTGCAGGCTTGATTCCAAAATGACCCTTTTAGGTTAACTGAAACTTGTGGAACATATTAAGATTTTTACTCATAACTATCTGCCTTCAGAAGAGCAAATATTAATGTGGAAAAACATGCCTGTGTCAAAAGGACAATTTCCAGAAAACAATATTGGTTCTAGTCACTCTTCTATGATAACTTTTCATTTTAAATTTTGTGTTTGCTTTAAAATTCACTTTTTGAAATTAATTTGTAAATTATTTACAGGATAACAATGATTATATAATAACTTGGAAGAAAGAGAAACTTGTGAGCAATCCAGTCCTCGCTATAGGAGTGACCAAGACACTAAAGAGGGAGGTGTTTTCCAGGTTCTCAGGATAATACTATATAATTTTGTGAACTGTGATTACAAAACCCTGGAGTAATACTCTTGATGTTGAGCTTCACTCACACAAGAACCAGAGGAGCAAGCAGACCTGTGGCGGGGAAGATGCAGGTGCACTTACTGGTGTAGGTGATGTTGAAGCCTCGGCCAGTGGTGGAGTGATCTGACTGGAACTCTAGCCGGACAATGTGCCCACTGCTGGCCAGCTGGGATGGCACCTCATTGCCTGAGAATGTGCCCAGCACAGTTATGTCTGAAATTCCATCATCTTTGACAGCAAGGAAGTCAAACTGAGGTTCCACATCAAAGTCATTAAAAATGAGGTGGATTCTGCTGCCCGGTTCCGAGATGATCAGCCACACACAGTTCATGTTGTTGCCATATTCCTCTGGGTAATTTGGCGAAAGGATAATTCCTGATGACGCCGTGAAGTTGAAGAAACAGGAGACTGTGAAGACACATGAATATTAATGTTTACAAACAGCTTTGTCCATAGCCAAGAACTGGCTATGTGCTAAGGACCTGGGAAGGAAGTCTGTATCGGCAGTTAATCAGGACAGTCAAAGTATTTTAAAAATTTTTTAGAGCATTTATTGCATTGCTTCTGTTTTACATTTTTTGGCTTTGAGGCATGAGGGAATCTCAGCTCTCTGACCAGGGATCGTCCTGGGTTGTGAAGAGAGTAAGTTTAATACTTAGAACCACCAGAGCCTATACACACTCTAGTGCAGGCTTGATTCCAAAATGACCCTTTTAGGTTAACTGAAACTTGTGGAACATATTAAGATTTTTACTCATAACTATCTGCCTTCAGAAGAGCAAATATTAATGTGGAAAAACATGCCTGTGTCAAAAGGACAATTTCCAGAAAACAATATTGGTTCTAGTCACTCTTCTATGATAACTTTTCATTTTAAATTTTGTGTTTGCTTTAAAATTCACTTTTTGAAATTAATTTGTAAATTATTTACAGGATAACAATGATTATATAATAACTTGGAAATCAGATTGTGCCCTGGGTGAATAATATAAAAGTCTCTTGGAATACTGAATGTGTACTCAAAATTAAGTAATATATATTCATGTGGGTTTTAAAAAAAATTTTAGCCTCTTTTTTATTGCTTTTTTATTTATTTTTTTTTCATCCATCTTCACTCTTTGCCCTGTGTGGGCCTCCTACCACTGTGGCCTCTCTCACCGCAGAGCACCAGCTCTGGGCACACTATTCATGTGTTTTATATATGAGCATATACATAGCCTTTTCAAAGGAGCATTTACGGGACTTATTTCTAAGATGTGGACTTGCTTATTATTATTCCACATAATTTCATATATGTTTCCCATCATTGCTATAACTAGTTACCAAAAAATTCTGGTTTTCAGTTGGCTATGAAGTCTTTCTTTTCTGCTTGTTAAAATACTTACAGGGTACCTAGAGACTGTAATACAGAGTAATGTAAGTCAGAAAGATAAAAACACATACTGTACATTAACACTTACATGTGGAATGAAAAATACTTGATATAGACAATCTTGGAGAAGGGAATGGCAACCTAATCCAGTATTCTTGCCAGGAGAATCCCATTGACAGAAGAGTGCTATGGGTGATGGTCCGTGGGGTTGCTTAGAATCAGACGTAACTGAGCGACTAACACATAAAATAGATAACTAAGGAGAACCTTAAAGAAAAAACCCAAAAACCTAAAAAGAGAACAAAAAATGGAGGAAGCAGGCAAGTCTTCCATCGAAATGCAAAATGACAGCACCACCCAAGCTCACAACAGTGTATGAGTCACAAGGGCATGGTGCGCTGTGTGCTCAGTCTCTCAGTCATGTTCCACTCTGCAGTTCTATGAACTGTAGCCCACCAGGTCCCTATATCCATGGGATCGCACACACAAGAATAAACTGGAGTAGGTAGCCATTTCCTTCTCCAGGGGATCTTCCTGACTCAAGGATGGAACCTATGTCTCTTGCATCTCCTGCATTGCAGGCAGATTCCTAACCACTGAGTCACTTGGGAAGCCCCATACATGACTGATACTATGTGTAAAATAGATAAATAATGAGAACCTACAGTAAAGCTCAGGGAAGCCATCACAGGTCATTGTTTGGTTGGAAAGACTCCACGCCCTGTCAATGGATGGCTCTCACAGCCGGGCATCAGCTCCTCTGATGGAAGTGACGGTTTGAAGATCTTGCTAGAGGAAAGTTCTCAGTGATACCCTATCTGTCTAGTAGTAAGAATGCTGTTGACTGGTCTTAAGTCAGAGGAGAAAGCAGGGGAGCTGGTGTTCGAGGAGCCCTGACTGCTTCTGGTCAACACTATGCCCCTAAGGGTTACTGAGGGCTACCCTCCCTCAGCACATGCCCTGCCCCTCTCCTCTAAGAGCAGCTAGGAACAGACCCCAACCAGGCACAGTACTCACATACACAGCTGGGCTTGTTGCCAGACCACTGGTTGTTCTGCTGACACGTGATAACTCTCTCCCCCACCAGCTCGAAGGCTGCCTGGCATTCAAACGTGAGTGTGTCTCCATGGAGGAAGCTGCTGCCCGTTCGCTTCCCATAGGCGGGGATGCCCGGGTCCCCACACCCTCCCTTCTCAATTTCTGAAAGTAGAAAAGATAAACAGACCATTGAAAACACACAGTGAACATGTTCAACAGCTTAGAAAGTCAACAGTGGTTGACTTTTGCCATTTCCATAAACAGTTTCAAAAGGATACTTAATTCATCTAATATTTATTTACAGAAGCCAAAATATGTATACTTTAAGTTTTAGAGAAAGGTATTTATTGTCTTTTTCTTTTTTTTAAAGATTTGTTTATTTTTATTTCGGGGGGAATGGGGAAGGAGGGGAGCAGGCGGGCCACTTCTATTGGTCTTTCATTTGTCTATTTTCAGCCATTTTTGTTCTTTGGCCTGTGTGGGCCTCCCATCACGGTGACCTCTGTTGTCCCGAGCACTGATTCTGGGCACATGCAGCCCAGAGCTCCGGATCGGTTATTGGACACATCGGTCCAGCCGCTCTGCAGCACGAAGGATGGAACCTATGTCTCTTGCATCTCCTGCATTGCAGGCAGATTCCTAACCACTGAGTCACTTGGGAAGCCCCATACATGACTGATACTATGTGTAAAATAGATAAATAATGAGAACCTACAGTAAAGCTCAGGGAAGCCATCACAGGTCATTGTTTGGTTGGAAAGACTCCACGCCCTGTCAATGGATGGCTCTCACAGCCGGGCATCAGCTCCTCTGATGGAAGTGACGGTTTGAAGATCTTGCTAGAGGAAAGTTCTCAGTGATACCCTATCTGTCTAGTAGTAAGAATGCTGTTGACTGGTCTTAAGTCAGAGGAGAAAGCAGGGGAGCTGGTGTTCGAGGAGCCCTGACTGCTTCTGGTCAACACTATGCCCCTAAGGGTTACTGAGGGCTACCCTCCCTCAGCACATGCCCTGCTCTCTCTCCTCTAAGAGCAGCTAGGAACAGACCCCAACCAGGCACAGTACTCACATACACAGCTGGGCTTGTTGCCAGACCACTGGTTGTTCTGCTGACACGTGATAACTCTCTCCCCCACCAGCTCGAAGGCTGCCTGGCATTCAAACGTGAGTGTGTCTCCATGGAGGAAGCTGCTGCCCGTTCGCTTCCCATAGGCGGGGATGCCCGGGTCCCCACACCCTCCCTTCTCAATTTCTGAAAGTAGAAAAGATAAACAGACCATTGAAAACACACAGTGAACATGTTCAACAGCTTAGAAAGTCAACAGTGGTTGACTTTTGCCATTTCCATAAACAGTTTCAAAAGGATACTTAATTCATCTAATATTTATTTACAGAAGCCAAAATATGTATACTTTAAGTTTTAGAGAAAGGTATTTATTGTCTTTTTCTTTTTTTTAAAGATTTGTTTATTTTTATTTCGGGGGGAATGGGGAAGGAGGGGAGCAGGCGGGCCACTTCTATTGGTCTTTCATTTGTCTATTTTCAGCCATTTTTGTTCTTTGGCCTGTGTGGGCCTCCCATCACGGTGACCTCTGTTGTCGCAGAGCACTGATTCTGGGCACATGCAGCCCAGAGCTCCGGATCGGTTATTGGACACATCGGTCCAGCCGCTCTGCAGCACGTGGGATCTTCCCAGGCTAGGGATCGAACCAGCACCCCTTGCACTGCAAGGCAGTGCCCTTACCCACTGGACCACCAGGGAAGCCCTATTTACTGTCTTTTAAAGGCTACACAGGGCTACACAGATGTGTTGATGATGCAAATGTTACAATTAATAGATGTTTCTCCCTGGCCTACACCATCCTGCATGCTATGTATAATTGCTACCATTAAAATGTAAACACCAATTTTGCTTTAATTGATGCATTTTTTTAATGTAAACCACACTAGTAAGATAGTTTGTTCCCTACTGAATATTTAAATCAATATATCTGTTTGAATATTCTTTACCTTAAATTGGTGTTAAAACTCACTTATGAAACCAAATGAATATATTCATGGTCTTTAGATGAAAAGAAAATTTGCAGAATCAAGGCTCTTTTCATTAGCACATGATTATAATGAAATGTGGATACAAATTCACCAAAATTATACATATATTTCAACTTTGCTCTGTCGTAAATATTAATGACACAGGATGTATTAACTGAAATATGTTAATTCATTGATTCACACACAAAATCTCTGTTGAGGGCCAACGAAGTACCAGTCTGTGCTCTAGGTAATGACCGTAGTGGACAAATGAGACAAAACTCCCATTTGCACGGGGTTTACATTATATGGAGGGATCCAGTGATAATCTGTACGATGATAAAGGTAGTTTGAACCAAAATAAAGGGGGTTGAAGGGTTAGGTACAGGAGGAGACACCAACTAGGGTGCTCAGGACCTGCTGGGTGATGCTGGAGAAGGGCCAGTATGCAGAGGAAGGGAGGGACCCAGCCAAAGCAGCCTGAGGGGCTTCTGTGGGAAGAAGACATTGCAGCGTGTTCAGATGATACACAACGCGAGTACAAGTTCAGAAGACCCTCCACAGGGCTGGGCATATAGGCAGAAGACGGGTGAGTTTCCACAGCTCAGGGTGGTTTCTCTGTGCACAGCTCACAGATGCATCTCCTGGTCGATGGTCCTTCCTAAATTCTTCAGCAATTTGCACTTGGTTGTTGTGTCGCGACCAAGAGCAAGTTCAAATGTAGCAACCTAAATGCTTTATGATCAGGTTCTTGGTTTTCGGAACGTCTGTGGAAGTGACTCAGCTGAATTTCTGGGTAGTTTTTAGGTACATCCTATCCCGATGGGAAGTCGTCCGAACCCAGAGATTGATTCTCATTCTTAAAGATGGCTTATTTATGGGGGGAGCCAAGATGGCGGAGGAATGAGAGGAAGATTTCGCCAACTCCCCAACAGAATCACCAGAACTAATCAAGAAAAGAAACACTACCAACAAACCAGCCGCTAGACGACAGAAGAATTCCACAGGTCCACGAGAGTAGAAGAGTGAACAGCAAGAACTTCCCCGGAGCTACTGTTCTAGGAATCCTCTATCCTAACCCCCACGCTGGACTGTACCCTAAAAGGGGGCCTAAGCGGAGCCTCGGGGGAAGAGAGGGCAGCGATCAGCGTGAAAATTCCAAGAATCCGCCCGGATCACCGGCAGAAATTCAGACACTGAGAAGATAGCATACTGGAGCAGGACAGGGCGGAAGGAGTGCTGTCTAGCGACCTGGAGCCGGGAGGGAGCACCCAGTGCGAAAATCGTGCCGCTTGGCCGGGCGAAAATCGCGACTTTCCGCCTGGCACTGGGTGAGTTCAAACACTCCTAGTGGGGACTGGCTGAAGGGGAAGTCGCCCACAGATTGCTGACCAGGGACCGGGCTTAAGCTGAATGGGGAAGCTTGTGCCTGCCTTTGGGACTTGGACGTGTAACTGGCAGTGTGCGCGCACCAGTGGCGGAGGAGCCCGTGCACCCCCATAGCTGCAACAGCAGCGGAGGAAGCCGGGAGAAGGGCAGGTTATTGGAAGCTACCGGCGGGTGTGCGGTAGAGCCAGGGCGACCCCGCCCAACACGGGACTGCGCGCGCAACGCTGGCCCCCGCCCGACGGACTGGGATCAGCCCACTGTCCCAGCTAGCACCTGAGCTTGCAGCAATGCCTTATTTGGCTGAAAACAAACCATAGCAACCGGTGCCATAAGGGAAAGGCTACATCATCAAGACAACACCAGTCCTGGTCCTTCCTAAATTCTTCAGCAATTTGCACTTGGTTGTTGTGTCGCGACCAAGAGCAAGTTCAAATGTAGCAACCTAAATGCTTTATGATCAGGTTCTTGGTTTTCGGAACGTCTGTGGAAGTGACTCAGCTGAATTTCTGGGTAGTTTTTAGGTACATCCTATCCCGATGGGAAGTCGTCCGAACCCAGAGATTGATTCTCATTCTTAAAGATGGCTTATTTATGGGGGGAGCCAAGATGGCGGAGGAATGAGAGGAAGATTTCGCCAACTCCCCAACAGAATCACCAGAACTAATCAAGAAAAGAAACACTACCAACAAACCAGCCGCTAGACGACAGAAGAATTCCACAGGTCCACGAGAGTAGAAGAGTGAACAGCAAGAACTTCCCCGGAGCTACTGTTCTAGGAATCCTCTATCCTAACCCCCACGCTGGACTGTACCCTAAAAGGGGGCCTAAGCGGAGCCTCGGGGGAAGAGAGGGCAGCGATCAGCGTGAAAATTCCAAGAATCCGCCCGGATCACCGGCAGAAATTCAGACACTGAGAAGATAGCATACTGGAGCAGGACAGGGCGGAAGGAGTGCTGTCTAGCGACCTGGAGCCGGGAGGGAGCACCCAGTGCGAAAATCGTGCCGCTTGGCCGGGCGAAAATCGCGACTTTCCGCCTGGCACTGGGTGAGTTCAAACACTCCTAGTGGGGGGACTGGCTGAAGGGGAAGTCGCCCACAGATTGCTGACCAGGGACCGGGCTTAAGCTGAATGGGGAAGCTTGTGCCTGCCTTTGGGACTTGGACGTGTAACTGGCAGTGTGCGCGCACCAGTGGCGGAGGAGCCCGTGCACCCCCATAGCTGCAACAGCAGCGGAGGAAGCCGGGAGAAGGGCAGGTTATTGGAAGCTACCGGCGGGTGTGCGGTAGAGCCAGGGCGACCCCGCCCAACACGGGACTGCGCGCGCAACGCTGGCCCCCGCCCGACGGACTGGGATCAGCCCACTGTCCCAGCTAGCACCTGAGCTTGCAGCAATGCCTTATTTGGCTGAAAACAAACCATAGCAACCGGTGCCATAAGGGAAAGGCTACATCATCAAGACAACACCATCGAGAGCAGATTGGTTTCCACCAGACTGACGAGAGGATAAAAACCTGGGACAGTATTTAACTTTTTTGTTGGTTTATTTGTTGTGGACGGTTCTGTTTATTCGTTTGATCAGTCAGTTTTTTTTTTTTTTCTCTCTCTCTTTTGTTTTTTATGTTTTTCTTCCCTTTTTAATTTTTGATTTTTTTTATTTTTAATTTTTTTTTAATTTTAATTCTTTGAAACTTCTAATTTTCTTTCCTCTTTGCCACTGCTTCCTCCCTCTATGTTCTAAATGTAAAACTTTCTCCTATCTACCACTACCCCCTAGATAAATATTTCATACCTTCCTGTGTCCACTATTCTCTTCCAGCTGCACTAAACAACACAGTAATCTTGACTACTTAACCCTATAAAATCATTCCAAGACGAATCTATTCCTTCTCATTACATACACTCTCCACCTCCTCATCCCCAACACATGTCTTAGCTAAAAATTGCTTTCAATGAAATAGTCCAAGCCAGGACCTTGCCACGGATCTATTTTTCCAGGCCCTATTTTAATTAATTCAGAGCTTAACGGACAAGTATCATCTTTAATTGCATCATTTGCCAGAAAAATTTCCTATGCTTTGTTACTGTAAGACTGGTTAGATGTGGTTATTGCTGTGTATGTATGTATATCTTATGATTATGTTAGAAAACATCTGCATGCTTTTAAGACTGCCACCCATTAGGGACACACCTCTTGCTCCTCAGATGCTAGTATTTGAACTAATATGACGGAACACCATAGCAAACCAGACATAGAGCCTGCACCCCCTGACCAATCATCAAACCAAGGATGCTCGGAGTAGAAGCCCTGATTCCAAGACCCTACACTATCAAAGAACATACAACACTAGAGATTGTTCACCTGTAAACAAGGCCTAACAACACCCAAGACACAAACAATTGAACCCTTCAAGAAGGACAGAAACCCAAAGAAAGGGAGAATTCAACCAAGAAGCCTGGTGGGGAAAAGAACTCCATACACACAGATACCCACAAAGAAACAAAAACTAAACTAATAATGAAATGACAGAGAAACACTGCATAAATGAAGGACCAAGCTAGAGAAACCCAGCTTCAAATGACAGAGGAGGAGACAGACAAATTATCTGAAGGAGAATTCAGAAAAGTTATACTAATGAGGATGCAAAACACCGAAAACAGAATATTAGAGGAAATTAGTGCACTGAGAAAAGACATGCAGGAAATGAAAAATAAGGAAATGGAGACCACCAACTCAATTGCTGAACTCAAAAATACTATAGAAGGTCTCAACAGTAGAGTATCAGAGGCTGAAGAACCCCAGAAGAAACACACCAAGGCACATACTAATCAAACTAACGCAGTCTAAATATAAAGACAGATTTCTAAAAGCAGCTAGGAGCAAAGAACCAATAACATATAAAGGAAACCCCATACGTTTAACTGTGGATCTTTCAACAGAAACCCTGCAGGCCAGAAGAGAATGGCAAGACACATTTAAATGGCTAAAAGAGAATAACTTCCAACCAAGAATCCTCTACCCAGCAAGAATCTCATTCAGAATTGATGGAGAAGTCAAAAGCTTCTCAGACAAGCAAAAACTACAAGAATTCTGTACCACAAAACCAGCCCTACAACAAGTGTTAAACGGTCTGATATAGCCAATAAGTACAAGAGTAGGAGAAGCCTTACAAATCAAACCCCAAACTTCTAAGAAGATGACAATAGGAACATTCGTATCAATAATTACTTTGAACGTAAATGGACTAAACGCTGCAACCAAATGACGCAGGCTGGCTGAATGGATCCAGAAGCAAGTCCCATATATATATGCTGTTTACAAGAGACCCACTTCAGACCTAGAGACACTCATAGACTGAAAGTGAGAGGCTGGAAGAAGATATTCCATGCAAATGGAAATCAAGAGAAAGCAGGGGTAGCAATCCTCATTTCAGACAAAATAGACTTTAAAGTAAAGAAGATTTTAAGAGACAAGGCAGGTCACTGCATCATGATTAAGGGATCTATCCAAGAGCAAGACATAACAGTCATGAATATCTACGCACCCAACACAGGGGCACCTCAATACATAAGACAGGTACTTTCAGACATAAAAGAAGAAATCAACAATAACACAGTAATAGTAGGAGACTTTAACACTCCTCTCACACCAATGGACAGATCATCCAAACAGAAAATTAAGAAAGAAACACAAGCCTTAAATGCCACACTAGAAAAGATGGACCTCATCGATATCTTTAGGACGTTCCATCCAAAAGCTGAAGAATACACTTTCTTCTCAAGTGCTCACGGAACATCCTCCTGGATAGACTACATCTTGGGCCACAAATCTAACCTCACTCAGTTCAAGAAAACCAAAATCATATCAACCATCTTCTAGGACCTCAATGCAATGAGACTAGAGATCAACTACCGGGAAAAAAACCCTAAAAACACAAACACATGGAGAAAAAATATAAAGACAGATTTCTAAAAGCAGCTAGGAGCAAAGAACCAATAACATATAAAGGAAACCCCATACGTTTAACTGTGGATCTTTCAACAGAAACCCTGCAGGCCAGAAGAGAATGGCAAGACACATTTAAATGCTAAAAGAGAATAACTTCCAACCAAGAATCCTCTACCCAGCAAGAATCTCATTCAGAATTGATGGAGAAGTCAAAAGCTTCTCAGACAAGCAAAAACTACAAGAATTCTGTACCACAAAACCAGCCCTACAACAAGTGTTAAACGGTCTGATATAGCCAATAAGTACAAGAGTAGGAGAAGCCTTACAAATCAAACCCCAAACTTCTAAGAAGATGACAATAGGAACATTCGTATCAATAATTACTTTGAACGTAAATGGACTAAACGCTGCAACCAAATGACGCAGGCTGGCTGAATGGATCCAGAAGCAAGTCCCATATATATATGCTGTTTACAAGAGACCCACTTCAGACCTAGAGACACTCATAGACTGAAAGTGAGAGGCTGGAAGAAGATATTCCATGCAAATGGAAATCAAGAGAAAGCAGGGGTAGCAATCCTCATTTCAGACAAAATAGACTTTAAAGTAAAGAAGATTTTAAGAGACAAGGCAGGTCACTGCATCATGATTAAGGGATCTATCCAAGAGCAAGACATAACAGTCATGAATATCTACGCACCCAACACAGGGGCACCTCAATACATAAGACAGGTACTTTCAGACATAAAAGAAGAAATCAACAATAACACAGTAATAGTAGGAGACTTTAACACTCCTCTCACACCAATGGACAGATCATCCAAACAGAAAATTAAGAAAGAAACACAAGCCTTAAATGCCACACTAGAAAAGATGGACCTCATCGATATCTTTAGGACGTTCCATCCAAAAGCTGAAGAATACACTTTCTTCTCAAGTGCTCACGGAACATCCTCCTGGATAGACTACATCTTGGGCCACAAATCTAACCTCACTCAGTTCAAGAAAACCAAAATCATATCAACCATCTTCTAGGACCTCAATGCAATGAGACTAGAGATCAACTACCGGGAAAAAAACCCTAAAAACACAAACACATGGAGATTATACAATACATACCTAAAAAACCAACTGATCATTGAGGAAACCAAAGGAGAAATTAAACAATTCCTAGAAGAAAATGACAATGAACACACGACAGTGCAAAACCTATGGGACACTGCAAAAGCAGTTCTAAGACGGAAATTTATAGCAATACAATCCCACCTCAAGAAACTAGGAAAATATGAAGCAGATGACCTAACCCTCTGCTTAAAACAATTGGAGAAAGAAGAACAAAAACACCCCAAAGCCAGCATAAGAAGAGAAATCATAAGGATCAGAGCAGAAATAAATGAGAAAGAAACGAACGAAACAATAGTAAAGATAAATAAAACAAAAAGCTGTTTCTTTGAAAAGGTAAACAAAATTGACAAGCCAGTGGCCAGACTCATTAAGAAAAAGAGAGAGAAGAACCAGATCAACAAATCAAAAACGAAAAAGGAGAGATTACAACAGATCATGCAGAAATCCAAAGGATTCTAAGAGACTATTATGAGCAACTCTATGGCAACAAACTGGACAACCTGGAAGAAATGGACAGTTTCTTGGGGAAGATTAATCTCCCAAGACTGAGCCAGGAAGAAACAGAAACTTTGAACAACCCAATCACAAGCTCAGAAATCGACTTTGTGATTAAAAATCTACCCCAAAATAAAAGCCCAGGGCCAGATGGCTTCACAGCCGAATTCTACCAAACATTTAAAGAAGAGCTAATGCCTGTCCTTCTAAAACTCTTCCAAACAATTGCACAGGAAGGAACACTTCCAAACACATTCTACAAGACCACCATCACCCTGATACCCAAACCAGGCAAAGAAAACACAAAAAAGGGAACATTACAGACCAATTTCTCTGAAGAACTTAGATGCCAAGATCCTCAACAAAATCCTAGCAAACAGAATTCAACGACACATCAAAAAACTCATACATCACGATCAAGTTGGGTTCATCCCAGGCATGCAAGGCATCTTCAACATCCGCAAATCAATCAATGTGATACATCACATCAACAAATTGAGAGACAAAAATCACATGATCATCTCAATAGATGCAGAAAAAGCCATCGACAAAGTACAACATTCATTTATGATCAAAACTCTTCAGAAAATGGGTATACAAGGAACCTATCTCAACATAATAAGAGCCATCTATGAGAAGCCCACAGTGAACATTATCCTCAATGGTGAAAAACTGAAAGCATTCCCTCTAAGATCAGGAACAAGACAAGGGTATCCACTTTTACCACTATTATTCAACATAGTCCTGGAAGTCCTAGCAACAGCAATAAGAGAAGAGAAAGAAATCAAAGGAATCCAGATTGGAAAGGAAGAAATCAAACTCTCTCTCTTTGCAGATGACATGATATTATACATAGAAAATCCCAAAGACACGGTTACAAAGCTACTAGAGCTAATCAATGAATTCAGCAAAGTCGCAGGATACAAAGTCAACACACAGAAATCACTGGCATTCCTATACACAAACAATGAAAAGTCAGAAAACGAAATCAAAGAGGCAATCCCCTTCACCATTGCAACCAAAAGAATCAAATATCTAGGAATAAACCTACCCAAAGAAACAAAAGAACTGTACACAGAAAATTACAAGACACTCATGAGAGACATTAAAGAAGACTTAAACAGATGGAGAGATAGTCCATGTTCCTGGGTCAGAAGAATCAATATTATGAAAATGACCACACTACCAAATATCATCTACAGATTCAATGCAATACCTATCCAACTACCATTGACATTTTTCACAGAACTAGACCAAAGAATCACACAGTTCATATGGAAACACAAAAGACCTCAAATAGCCAAAGCAATCCTGAGAAAGAAAAACGGAGTTGGACAGATCAGCCTCTCTAACTTCAGACTCTACTACAAAGCAACAGTCCCCAAGACAGTACAGTACTGGCACAAAAACAGAACTATAGACCAATGGAACATGATTGAGAACCCAGAGATCAATCCACACACCTATGAGTACCTTATTTTTGACAAAGGAGGCAAAACTATAAAATGGGACAAAGACAGCCTCTTCAACAAGTGGTTCTGGGAAAATTGGACAGCTACATCCCAGGCATGCAAGGCATCTTCAACATCCGCAAATCAATCAATGTGATACATCACATCAACAAATTGAGAGACAAAAATCACATGATCATCTCAATAGATGCAGAAAAAGCCATCGACAAAGTACAACATTCATTTATGATCAAAACTCTTCAGAAAATGGGTATACAAGGAACCTATCTCAACATAATAAGAGCCATCTATGAGAAGCCCACAGTGAACATTATCCTCAATGGTGAAAAACTGAAAGCATTCCCTCTAAGATCAGGAACAAGACAAGGGTATCCACTTTTACCACTATTATTCAACATAGTCCTGGAAGTCCTAGCAACAGCAATAAGAGAAGAGAAAGAAATCAAAGGAATCCAGATTGGAAAGGAAGAAATCAAACTCTCTCTCTTTGCAGATGACATGATATTATACATAGAAAATCCCAAAGACACGGTTACAAAGCTACTAGAGCTAATCAATGAATTCAGCAAAGTCGCAGGATACAAAGTCAACACACAGAAATCACTGGCATTCCTATACACAAACAATGAAAAGTCAGAAAACGAAATCAAAGAGGCAATCCCCTTCACCATTGCAACCAAAAGAATCAAATATCTAGGAATAAACCTACCCAAAGAAACAAAAGAACTGTACACAGAAAATTACAAGACACTCATGAGAGACATTAAAGAAGACTTAAACAGATGGAGAGATAGTCCATGTTCCTGGGTCAGAAGAATCAATATTATGAAAATGACCATACTACCAAATATCATCTACAGATTCAATGCAATACCTATCCAACTACCATTGACATTTTTCACAGAACTAGACCAAAGAATCACACAGTTCATATGGAAACACAAAAGACCTCGAATAGCCAAAGCAATCCTGAGAAAGAAAAACGGAGTTGGACAGATCAGCCTCTCTAACTTCAGACTCTACTACAAAGCAACAGTCCCCAAGACAGTACAGTACTGGCACAAAAACAGAACTATAGACCAATGGAACATGATTGAGAACCCAGAGATCAATCCACACACCTATGAGTACCTTATTTTTGACAAAGGAGGCAAAACTATAAAATGGGACAAAGACAGCCTCTTCAACAAGTGGTTCTGGGAAAATTGGACAGCTACATGCAAAAAATGAAGCTGGAACATTTCCTGACAGCATACACAAAGATCAACTCAAAATGGATTAAAGACCTAAATGTAAGAGCAGAAACCATCAAACTCTTAGAGGAGAATATAGGCAAAACCCTCAAGGGCATAAATCAAAGCAAGATCTTCTCTGACCCACCTACTAAAATAGTGGAACTGAAATGAAAAATGAACACGTGGGACCTCATGAAACTTAAAAGCTTTTGTACAGTAAAAAAAATTACAAAAAAGCTGAACAGACACCCCACAGAGTGGGAGAAAATCATACCAAATGAAACAACAGACAAAGAATTAATCTCCAAAATCTACAAGCAACTCAGACAACTCAGCACAGGACAAACGAACAACCCAATCAAAAAATGGGAAAAATATCTAAAGAGACGTCTCTCCAAAGAGGACATACAGATGGCCCAAAAGCACATGAAATGATGCTCAACCTCAATTATCATTAGAGAAATGCAAATTAAAACCACAATGAGATACCACCTCACACCCTTCAGAATGGCCATCATCAACAAATCGACAGACAATAAATGCTGGAGAGGGTGCGGAGAAAAGGGAACCCTCTTGCATTGCTGGTGGGAATGTAAACTGATACAGCCTCTATGGAAGACAATATGGAGATTCCTTAAAAAACTAAAAATAGAAGCACTATATGACCCAGCAATCCCACTACTAGGCCTATATCCTGATGAAATCAAAACTGAAAGAGGCACCTGTACCCCAATGTTCATTGCAGCTCTCTATAAAATAGCCCAAACATGAAAGCAACCTAGATGTCCATCAACGAATGAATGGATCCAGAAGCTCTGGTACATATATGCAATGGAATATTACTCAACTGTTAAAAGAAATGCAGAAGACTCAGTCCTAATAAAGTGGCTGGCTCTAGAACCTACCATAAAAAGTGCAGTAAGTCAAAAAGAGAAAGACAAATACAGTATACTAACACATATATATATAGAATCTAGTAGGACGGTCTTGATAACACACACAGTGAACTCATGGAAAAACAGACAGAGCATAGACATAGGGACATTGTGGGGAAGAAATAGGGAGGGGGAGGCATGGAGGGAGTAACATGGAAACCTATACTGTCATGTGTGGAAAAATAGCTATTGTCATTGTGCTAAGGGAATAGGAGTGCTTACAATGGCATGAGGCGATGGTCCGGAGGGGTGGGATGAGGGGAGCTCGGGGGGTGGGGACCAGGGATATGCATATGACTGATCTAGGAACATACGTGTCTGTGAACAACAAAACTCTGTAAAACCTTTAAAATAAAACATTAAAAAAAAATGGCTTATTCTTTTTGAGAGGAGAAACTCTACTTTTGAGGGTTCAGGAATATCGGAATAGTGAAGTCAGCTTGTAATATAATGATGGTGAAAATTCAGCATGTAGGACACTACCTCTTCTGTTTTCTGAAGCAAACTAGCAAAGGAAACACAAAACCAAACCAAACCAGGTACTTGGTACAGACAGGTTCACTGCACTCTCCTGACAGCTCAGGCTATCAAATGTAGACGATGACCTGAATAGCATCAGTTAAGTGGGAGCTAAAACATCCATAGATGCAATGCAGGTCAAGAAAGCCTCAGAGGACACTCTTCCTTAAAGACTGGCCTTTGAGTTCAAGTGGATGCATCAGAGGCACCAATCGACAGACAATAAATGCTGGAGAGGGTGCGGAGAAAAGGGAACCCTCTTGCATTGCTGGTGGGAATGTAAACTGATACAGCCTCTATGGAAGACAATATGGAGATTCCTTAAAAAACTAAAAATAGAAGCACTATATGACCCAGCAATCCCACTACTAGGCCTATATCCTGATGAAATCAAAACTGAAAGAGGCACCTGTACCCCAATGTTCATTGCAGCTCTCTATAAAATAGCCCAAACATGAAAGCAACCTAGATGTCCATCAACGAATGAATGGATCCAGAAGCTCTGGTACATATATGCAATGGAATATTACTCAACTGTTAAAAGAAATGCAGAAGACTCAGTCCTAATAAAGTGGCTGGCTCTAGAACCTACCATAAAAAGTGCAGTAAGTCAAAAAGAGAAAGACAAATACAGTATACTAACACATATATATATAGAATCTAGTAGGACGGTCTTGATAACACACACAGTGAACTCATGGAAAAACAGACAGAGCATAGACATAGGGACATTGTGGGGAAGAAATAGGGAGGGGGAGGCATGGAGGGAGTAACATGGAAACCTATACTGTCATGTGTGGAAAAATAGCTATTGTCATTGTGCTAAGGGAATAGGAGTGCTTACAATGGCATGAGGCGATGGTCCGGAGGGGTGGGATGAGGGGAGCTCGGGGGGTGGGGACCAGGGATATGCATATGACTGATCTAGGAACATACGTGTCTGTGAACAACAAAACTCTGTAAAACCTTTAAAATAAAACATTAAAAAAAAATGGCTTATTCTTTTTGAGAGGAGAAACTCTACTTTTGAGGGTTCAGGAATATCGGAATAGTGAAGTCAGCTTGTAATATAATGATGGTGAAAATTCAGCATGTAGGACACTACCTCTTCTGTTTTCTGAAGCAAACTAGCAAAGGAAACACAAAACCAAACCAAACCAGGTACTTGGTACAGACAGGTTCACTGCACTCTCCTGACAGCTCAGGCTATCAAATGTAGACGATGACCTGAATAGCATCAGTTAAGTGGGAGCTAAAACATCCATAGATGCAATGCAGGTCAAGAAAGCCTCAGAGGACACTCTTCCTTAAAGACTGGCCTTTGAGTTCAAGTGGATGAACTTGAGCTGAACAGAGGTAGGAATGGATCTACTTGAATTTAATGCTTGGGTTACCCCGAACCAAATTTCCTTCACTGAAACTGACAAAGGCAATTCAGACTGGTGGTTTATAACAGAAAAGAGCCTACATTTAAAAAAAAAAAATATTTATTTTCAATTGAAGGATAATTGCCTTACAATATTGTGCTGGTTTCTACCAAACATCAACGTGAAGCCACCATAGGTTTATATATGTCCCCTCCCACTTGAACATTCCTTCCACCTCCCTCCCCATCCTACCCCTCTATGTTGTGGCTAACCCCTGTTTGAGTTCCCTGAATCATACAACAAATTCCCACTGGCCACCTATTTTACATATGGTAATGTATGTTTCCATGTTACCCTCCTCATGCATCCCAGCCTCTCCTGCCCTCTCCTCAACTTTGTCCATAAGCCTGTTCTCTTTGTCTATGTCTCCACTGCTGCTCTGCAAATAGATTCATCAGTACCATCTTTATAGATTCCACATATATGCATTAGTGCATATATTCATTTTTTTTCTTTATGACTTATTTTACTCTGTATAATAGGCTCCAGGTATATTCTCCTAATTAGGACTGACTCAAATGCATTCCTTTTCATGGCTGAGTAATATTCCATTGTATATATGTACCACAGTTTCTTAATCCATTCATCTGTCAATGATGCTTCCGTGTCCTGCCTATTGTAAATAGTGCTACAATGAACACTGGGGTACATGTGTCTTTTTCAATTATGGTTTCCTCACAGTAAATGCCTAGTAGTGGGATTGCTGGGTCATATGGTGGTTCTATTCCTAGATTTTAAGGAACCTCCATACTGTTCTTGATAGTTGCTGCATCAATTTACACTCCCACCAAAAATGTAAGAGGGTTCCCTCTTCTCCATGCTATCTCCAGCATTTATTTGTAGATTTTTTTTTTTTTTTTTTTGATGGTGGCCATTCTGACCAGTTCGAGGTGATATCTCATTGTAGTTCTGATTTACATTTCTCTAGTACTGAGCAATGTTGAGCATCTTTTCATGTGTTGATTAACCATCTGTATGTCTTCTTTGGAGAAATGACTATTTAGGTCATTCCCTCACTTTTTGACTGGATTGTTTGTTTTTCTGCTATTGATTTGTAAACAGATGGAGAGATATTCCATGTTCCTGGGTTGGAAGAATCAATACTGTAAAAATGACTATACTAGCAAATGTAATCTACAGGTTCAGTGCAATCCCTATCAAATTATCAATGGCATTTTTTCACATAATTAGAACAAAAAAGCCTCACAATTGCTATGGAAACACAAAAGACCCTAGATAGGGTCTTCTTGAGAAAGAAGAATGGAGCTGGAGGAATCAATCTTTCTGACTTCAGGCTATACTACAAAGTTATGGTCATCAAGACAGTGTGCTAGTGGCACAAAAATAGAACTATAGATCAGTGGAACAAGATAGAAGGCCCAGAGATAAACCTATTATTTATGGGCTTATGGATACCTTATTTTTGACAAAGGAAGCAAGAAGATAGTCTTTTCAATAAGTGTTGCTGAGAAACCTGGACAACTATGTGTAAAAGAACAAAATTAGAACACTTTCTGGGCTTCCCTGGTGGTCCAGTGGGTAAGGACACCGCCTTGCAGTACAAGGGGCACCGGTTTGAGCCCTGGCCTGGGAAGATACCACGTGCTGTGGAGTGGCTGGACCGATGTGTCCAATTACCAAGCCGGAGCTCTGGAGCGCATGTGCCCAGAGCCAGTGCTCTGCAACAACAGAGGTCACTGCGATGGGAGGCCCACACAGGCCAAAGAACAAAGATGGATGAAAATAGATAAATGAAAAACCAATAGAAGCAGCCTACCCGCCCCCTCCCTCCCCCCACCAAAATAAACAAATAATAAATATTAAAAAAAATACTTTCTAATACCATACATAAAAATAAACTTAAAATGAATTAAAGACTTAAATGTAAGACCATAAACTATAAAATTCTTAGAGGGAAACACAGGCCGAACACTCTATGACATAAACTACAGGAAGATCCTCTATGACCCACCTCCTAGAGAAACAGAGATAAACAACAAAAATAAACAAGTGGAACCTAATTAAACTTAAAAGCTTTTGCGCAGCAAAGGAAACTATAAACAAGTTGAAAAGACAACCCTCAGAATTGGAAAAAATAATAGCAAATGAAAGCAATGACAAAAGATAAAATTCAAAAATATACAAGCAGCTCATATAAGAGCTTACGATTGGCATGGCCTGTCAGTAGAATAAGTTGAATAGAGGCCAGGAGTCCAGGGTCCTGACCACAGACACAGCTCTGAGGTCAAGAATCAGAACAGCAGACTTGGTTTGGAAATTGCTAGGCTCTTTTGGACCACATGGTGCAGTTTAGTCTTGAAAAGTCTCAATTTTCTATTCCTCGGTTTATTACTTTCTACCTTACAAGGCAGCTGTGAGAGTTAAACCATATAATTCACCTAAGTCCCTGCCATATAGGGCTCATAATATTAGCTATTACTATGATTTTTAGCAAACCTTAGACTTATAGATGTTTCTTTTTTGCCTCTGTAATGCTAAAGTTCATAACTTTTTATAGTTAAATGAATTTATGGTATGTTGGGGAATATGGTTTTCCACATTAACTAAGCTTGGGAACTCCTAACTTTGCAGAATACTTGGAAATAAACTGGCTGTAGATACAACATGTGAATGTGGATGAGGGTCTCTCTGCTTCCTGTGCTGAGGGTCTAAAGCGTCCAGTGGCCCTTTACCACTAAAGCTGCTGGTATTCCCAGATCCAGACACAGTCAAGGTGGAGCAGAACCTGGGTCTGCATGTCTGTGATCAGGAGTTCAACAGGGACTAGTGATGTGATGCCAACTCCAGGGACTAGTGATGGACTAGTAATGTCCACTATCAGTAAGTCTGCATGTAGGAGTCAGGCCCACTCATCAGCAACAGAAAAGGAAGCTTCATTTGGTGAGCCGTTTTGGATCTTCTCATTTTGACCCCTGCATGCTGTGTCACTTGAGCCCCAAATAATTGTGACTAAATCTACACAGATTCAGAAATCACACTTGGAGGTCACACTGCCTTCACATGAGAATCAGGGCCTCCGTCACAGATTGTCTGAACAAGTAGAACAAGCAAAGGAATAACAAGACTGGGCTGACACTGATACAGTAACTGCATCAAACCTTCTTCTATATGGAACAAAACATCAGACGTGAAAGGAGATCTTGATATGCTTTCCTAGAAACAAATACCATAGTCTGTTTCAATGAAAACACTACAGCACCTAGAGGGAAAAAAAAGCTGGTCAAATATCTCTTCCAAATGATCACTCTAGAAATGGGATCTTATAATGCGGAGCCAAATAATTACAATTCAGCTGTTTCCTCACTCTTTCTCAGATGCTGCTTTTTTTTTTTTTTTTTTTCAAACTTAATTTCTAGAGTATTTTAATTTTTTTTCACTTCCAAATTACCTTTTATTTATATAGTCTTATAGATAATGCAATGATCATTATAGTCATCTTTTATCTATTAGAATTAGGTAAATCCTCTACATTACACTGATTTTTTTAATTAATATTTCTATTTTTTTATATTTTTACAGTTTTTTAAACTTTTATTTTACTTTTAACTTTTACAGAGTTTTGTTGTTTACAGATATGTATGTTGCCAGATTAGTCATATGTATATACCTGACTCCCTCCCTCCTTTATGGTATTTGGGGAATATGGTTTTCCACCACTAAATTGCAGAATACTTGGAAATAAACTGGCTGTAGATACAACATGTGAATGTGGATGAGGGCCCTCTGCTTCCTGTGCTGAGGGTCTAAAGCGTCCAGTGGCCCTTTACCACTAAAGCTGCTGGTATTCCCAGATCCAGACACAGTCAAGGTGGAGCAGAACCTGGGTCTGCATGTCTGTGATCAGGAGTTCAACAGGGACTAGTGATGTGATGCCAACTCCAGGGACTAGTGATGGACTAGTAATGTCCACTATCAGTAAGTCTGCATGTAGGAGTCAGGCCCACTCATCAGCAACAGAAAAGGAAGCTTCATTTGGTGAGCCGTTTTGGATCTTCTCATTTTTGACCCCTGCATGCTGTGTCACTTGAGCCCCAAATAATTGTGACTAAATCTACACAGATTCAGAAATCACACTTGGAGGTCACACTGCCTTCACATGAGAATCAGGGCCTCCGTCACAGATTGTCTGAACAAGTAGAACAAGCAAAGGAATAACAAGACTGGGCTGACACTGATACAGTAACTGCATCAAACCTTCTTCTATATGGAACAAAACATCAGACGTGAAAGGAGATCTTGATATGCTTTCCTAGAAACAAATACCATAGTCTGTTTCAATGAAAACACTACAGCACCTAGAGGGAAAAAAAAGCTGGTCAAATATCTCTTCCAAATGATCACTCTAGAAATGGGATCTTATAATGCGGAGCCAAATAATTACAATTCAGCTGTTTCCTCACTCTTTCTCAGATGCTGCTTTTTTTTTTTTTTTTTTTCAAACTTAATTTCTAGAGTATTTTAATTTTTTTTCACTTCCAAATTACCTTTTATTTATATAGTCTTATAGATAATGCAATGATCATTATAGTCATCTTTTATCTATTAGAATTAGGTAAATCCTCTACATTACACTGATTTTTTTAATTAATATTTCTATTTTTTTATATTTTTACAGTTTTTTAAACTTTTATTTTACTTTTAACTTTTACAGAGTTTTGTTGTTTACAGATATGTATGTTGCCAGATTAGTCATATGTATATACCTGACTCCCTCCCTCCTTCACCCCGCTCCCAGTCCCCTCACCACCACCATCCCACCCCTCCAGGCTTTTGCACCGCACCCCTGCGGGATCCCCTATTCCCATAGCGCAATGACAATAGCTATCTTTTTCACATATGATAGTATAGGTTTCCAGGTTACTCCCTCTATGCCTCCCACCCATGGTTCATTCCCCTCAATGTCCATATGTCTGTTCTCTGTGTCTGTTTTTCCATCTCTTCACTGCGTATGTTATCATTACCATCTTATTAGATTCCATATATATATGTGTTAGTATACTGTACTTGTCTTTCTCTTTTTGACTTACTTCACTTTTTATGATAGGTTCTAGATCCAACCACCTCATTAGGGCTGATTCTTCTGCATTTATTTTTACAGCTGAGAAGTATCCCATTGTATATATATACCAGAGGTTTTTTATCCATTCATTTATCGATGGACCTCTAGGTTGCTTCCATATTCTAGCTATTGTATAGAGAGCTGCAGTGAACAGTGGGGTACAGATGCCTCTTTCAATTTTGATTTCATCAGGGTATAAACCTAAGAGTGGGATTGCTGGGTCATATAGTGCTTCTATTTTTAGTTTTTTAAGGAATCTCCATACTGTCTTCCATAGCGGCTGTATCAATTTACATTCCCACCAGTAATGCAAGAGTATTCCCTTTTCTCCCCACCATCTCCAGCATTTATTGTCTATAGATTTTTTGATGATGGCCATTCTGAAGGGTATGAGGTGATATCTCATTGTAGTTTTGATTTGCATTTCTCTAATCATAAGTGAGGTTGAGCATCAGATGCTGCTTTTTTAATGACTGGGGATATTTATACACGAGTCTATTGGAGACTCAGTGGCATTCCTATTGATATGTGTTTTTGTTGACAAGACCTTTCAAAGTACAAGATAATGTTATTTTTTTTCATGTTGATCATTGTTTTCTCAATTTTAGGAAGTATTTACTTTTGAATACTATTTTTATAATTGACCTAAGCATTTATGTTACACTGACATTATGTTGGGCTTCCAGCTGAGCTCAGCTGGTAAAGAAGCCACCGGCAATGCAGGAGACCTGGTTCCATTCTTGGGTCAGGAAGATCTCCTGGAGAACAGAAAAGCTACCCACTCCAGTATTCTTGCCTGGAGAATTCCATGGGCAGAGGAGCCTGGCAGGCTATAGTCCATGTGATCACAAAGAGTTGAACATGACTATGACTTTCACTTTAGGCTTCCTCAGTGGCTCCGTTGGTAAAGAACCCACCTGACAATGTAGGTGATTTAAGAGACATGGGTTCGATTCCTGGTTTGGGAAGATCCCCTGGAGAAGTAAATGGAAATCCACTCCAGTATTACTGCCTAGGAAACCCCACAGACAGAGGAGCCTGGTGGGCTACAGTCTATGGGGTCACAAAGAGTCGGACATGACTGAGTGCACATGCACAAGACATTATATATTTAATGTGCATCTCTAATATATTTTATTTTATTTGATAGTTTATACTACACTTATAAATGTTTATATAATAAATGAGTAATCAGACTCATTAATTATCTCTTAAACTTTTTATACTGGAATATAATAATTAATAATGTTGTGATAGTTTCAGGTGGACAACAAAGGGACTCAGCCTTACATATAACTGTATTCATTCTCTCTCAAACTCCATTCTCATCCAGACAGTTACATAACATTGAGCAGAGTTCCCTGCGTTGTGTAGGTCTTTGTTGGTTACCCATTTTAAATATAGCAGAGTGTACATGTCAATTCCAAACCCCCTCATGGATTCACTAATTTTTAAAATGTATCCGAATTCCTTTTTTCCTGGCCTATTAGTATTCATTGACATCCAAGCCAAAAGATTGAAATTGAATCTGCTATGCTACAGACTTATAAGTCACATTTCTAAGAAAGGGCATTAAAACTATTAAGATGAGTGACAATTATGTGACAATCTCTGATCTATAAAAGTCACTCAATTAAATCCCAGCCTTAATCTGAAATGCCACAGCTGTTGCTATCAACTGCACAGTTAGTACACAGCTTCCATGTAAGGCCACCCACTGATTGAGAACGCTTATTATTCACCATTGAGTACCATCTTTTCACCTGCCATGAACCGAGCACATGAGAAAAGTGCAGATGGATGAATGCTGCTTTGAGTAATAACTAAGTTCATCTCGGCTTGGTGTTCCTTATCTGACTCTGTCCAGGTGACTTTTCCATGTACTGAGGCCTTCTTGTTTCTGATTCTCACTTCATATTCTTCTCCATGCTCCAGGGAACTGTCCTCCCTTCTCCAAATATGTCCACAGCAACACATCTGCAGTGCACCTACCTGCTAGGTGCCTCTGCATCTCAGAGACCATTCAAGACCATTCAAGTCAAGCAAGTGCATTTCCACACCACCACCTCAGCCTCTGTGTCTCTTCCCTCATCTAGGGTTCTCTCATTCCAGGGAGAGAGATGTCTTGTACCACCCAGGACACTTCACACTTCCATGCTGTCCTTCCACTGAAGACACCACCCTCTCTCTTTCTATAGCATCCCTCTTGGTTAAAGTCTCTTCAGATTCCCATGATATAGAGTACTTTTGCTCCAGGGTCTGGGCTTCCAGGTCGCTTTCCTGTAGAGGTGTAAGAAATAGGTCCTATCTGGACCTATTTAGATACAAATGTGTGTTTCTACTTCATTAAGCTGTTAATTTTTCGGGAAGGATGAGCCTTATCCTCCCTGGACTTCCTGGTACTTAAATGAAAAAAGTGGACCTGAACAAAGTGGACACTTGGCATTGCGTTTGTTATTTAAAAGGAACTAAGACATATTCCCAGGCTTAGGTAGTCTTGGCTATAACAGCCTGTGTATGTCATTTTCTCTATGAAGAGTTACTAGCTGTTGCCTAAATGCTTAACCTGTGGCAGACATTTCTGAACACCATTCACTGTTCCCACTGTAGGTCTAACAGACAAGAGAGCAGAGCAAGCAGCTGGTCTTATATAGAGGCATAGGGCATTCAGGAGAAAATACACTAACAGTCTAAAGTAAGCTAGACAGGGACAAAAATCACTGGAGAAAGAGAAAGCAGGTAACAAAAAATAACATTGGTTTGAGTGCTGGAAAGTAGAGGAGTCAGAGGGTCTTTTCTGGTGGGACAGTCAGAGAAGGTCTCTGAAAACTGAACATGGGAGCAGAGACTTGAAGTGGGGGGACAGCCAGCTGGGTAAGGGAGAAGATGGTCCCACCTGCAGCAAGCAGGATATAACACCCAGGGCTGGTGAGGTATGCTCCTTCGAGGATGAGGAAGAGCAAGGAGGCCACAGGTGACCATGGTGATGAAGGAGGAGATGAGGAGGGTACAAAAATACTGAACTAGCCAGGGACCAGGTGATACACGATCTCCAGACTGTTACGTAGATTTTATCCTTTCATTGTGTTTTATTACAATTGCGCTGTAAGAGATATAGAAACCAGATAAACCATCAACTTCTCTCCTAAGCTCCTGTGAAACATTGTCCTATAATAAAGACTGGAAAGAAGACACCTAAATGCAACCACAAGATGAGACTTTCCTTAAGGTTATCAGCTTGATTGATTTTAACTTCTCTGCAGCTGAAAACACAATCTTAAGTTACCATGAACATTTTACCTTCTGCCAATGCATTTATACATGCTTGGTGGGCAGCATAGTCTGTACAAAAGTACATCAGACTGACTGAGGATCCAGGTTTGATTCACAGATTTTTCATTTAATAACCAAGAATGCTTTATTATTTGCTTTGATGCTTTTAATTGTGGAAGATGCTCTACATGCTGGTGTACTAGGACCAGGATGAATTATTGTCTGCAGGATGTCTATAGTCAAGTAATCTGAATGGATTGTTCTGAGTAACCATCACAGGGCACTTGGAAAGATATCTGTCTCATAGAAGATTTTCTGAAGTGAATATTAAACATCAAATACCCTTAAAATGAAAATAAACAGTAAAGGAGAAAATAGACTGGGGATATTCACCACATTCTCTTGCTGCCTGTCCAGCCCAGTGCACTCACTCTTCAGGTCATGTAGGAAAGGTTTTAACTGAAGCTGTAGGGTTCTGCTCACACAGCAGCTTGACTGGGTCCAGAGTGACTCAGTCAAGGACAGTGTTTGGTGGGGACACCCAACTCAGAGACAAGATAAGCAACTGGCCAGAGGCCAGTAGCTGCCACCTACCTTCTGGTGCTTAACAAGATCTTCAGGACCCTTCTGCTTCCTTTCCATTTTAACCTCCATCCTCTTAACACGAAGACCCAGCATTACTGGGCCCTTGATTTCAGGAGGAAACAAGTCAAAAAAGGAAAAGAAGAAGTCCTTCAACTTTAGAAATCACTTGAAGTTGGTCCTTAACACATGAGCTTAAAAGAACACCAGGTCTGAGGGTTTCTGAGGTGTCTCTGATTATAATCATCTTCCCAGTTGGGCAGAAGTTGTTTTTTTGTTGTTGTTTGTTTTAATATTTATTTATAACTGGCCAGGGACCAGGTGATACACGATCTCCAGACTGTTACGTAGATTTTATCCTTTCATTGTGTTTTATTACAATTGCGCTGTAAGAGATATAGAAACCAGATAAACCATCAACTTCTCTCCTAAGCTCCTGTGAAACATTGTCCTATAATAAAGACTGGAAAGAAGACACCTAAATGCAACCACAAGATGAGACTTTCCTTAAGGTTATCAGCTTGATTGATTTTAACTTCTCTGCAGCTGAAAACACAATCTTAAGTTACCATGAACATTTTACCTTCTGCCAATGCATTTATACATGCTTGGTGGGCAGCATAGTCTGTACAAAAGTACATCAGACTGACTGAGGATCCAGGTTTGATTCACAGATTTTTCATTTAATAACCAAGAATGCTTTATTATTTGCTTTGATGCTTTTAATTGTGGAAGATGCTCTACATGCTGGTGTACTAGGACCAGGATGAATTATTGTCTGCAGGATGTCTATAGTCAAGTAATCTGAATGGATTGTTCTGAGTAACCATCACAGGGCACTTGGAAAGATATCTGTCTCATAGAAGATTTTCTGAAGTGAATATTAAACATCAAATACCCTTAAAATGAAAATAAACAGTAAAGGAGAAAATAGACTGGGGATATTCACCACATTCTCTTGCTGCCTGTCCAGCCCAGTGCACTCACTCTTCAGGTCATGTAGGAAAGGTTTTAACTGAAGCTGTAGGGTTCTGCTCACACAGCAGCTTGACTGGGTCCAGAGTGACTCAGTCAAGGACAGTGTTTGGTGGGGACACCCAACTCAGAGACAAGATAAGCAACTGGCCAGAGGCCAGTAGCTGCCACCTACCTTCTGGTGCTTAACAAGATCTTCAGGACCCTTCTGCTTCCTTTCCATTTTAACCTCCATCCTCTTAACACGAAGACCCAGCATTACTGGGCCCTTGATTTCAGGAGGGAACAAGTCAAAAAAGGAAAAGAAGAAGTCCTTCAACTTTAGAAATCACTTGAAGTTGGTCCTTAACACATGAGCTTAAAAGAACACCAGGTCTGAGGGTTTCTGAGGTGTCTCTGATTATAATCATCTTCCCAGTTGGGCAGAAGTTGTTTTTTTGTTGTTGTTTGTTTTAATATTTATTTATTTGTCTGTACCAGATCTAAGTTGCAGCACAGGATCTTTTCTATAGCTGCAGCATACAAACTCTTAGCTGTGGCACATGGGATCTAATTCCCTAACCAGGGATTGTACCTGCTTGCTGCCCCTGGGGCTGTACCTGTACTCCTCATTGCTAGCACAGAGTCTAAGCCACTGGACCACCAGGGCAGCTCAATAGGGAATTTTTTTTTGCCCTTAAATATTTATCTTAAGGATATGGATGATACAACATTGTGAATCAGTTATACTCCAATAAAAAGTAATTTTAAAAAGAATATGGTTATTTATCCAACATTAGTTAGAGAAGACTCTTGGGCAGAAGCTTTGAGCAGAGAGATGAACCATCACGTGTGTAGACAAGCATGCACCCCAGGTTCTACCAGAGGTTAAACAGACCCGTCTTCTGCCAGGGCCTCTGCCTCTGTCTCCTTCAGTGGTTCCCAAACTCGTCTACAGGGGCCTTGCCTCTACAAATCAGTTTCTAGTAGTTCCTGTTGGGCATTCAGCTCTGCTGACTGGGAGAGAAGGGAAGAAACCATTGCCCAACAGGACAGCACCTAATTCAGGATTTGAGGCAGTCCCTGGTTGCAGGGTGGGTAGAGAGGAGGAATGAGAAGCTGTAGCTTTCATGATGCGGAATTTGAACTCAGGTGCAATGGCTGGTGGGCACTACTTTTTCATGGACAATGCCAACTAAAATTCAGGAGTTTGGGAAAAAGCCCTCCTCTTCAAGGACAGTGTTTGGTGGGGACACCCAACTCAGAGACAAGATAAGCAACTGGCCAGAGGCCAGTAGCTGCCACCTACCTTCTGGTGCTTAACAAGATCTTCAGGACCCTTCTGCTTCCTTTCCATTTTAACCTCCATCCTCTTAACACGAAGACCCAGCATTACTGGGCCCTTGATTTCAGGAGGGAACAAGTCAAAAAAGGAAAAGAAGAAGTCCTTCAACTTTAGAAATCACTTGAAGTTGGTCCTTAACACATGAGCTTAAAAGAACACCAGGTCTGAGGGTTTCTGAGGTGTCTCTGATTATAATCATCTTCCCAGTTGGGCAGAAGTTGTTTTTTTGTTGTTGTTTGTTTTAATATTTATTTATTTGTCTGTACCAGATCTAAGTTGCAGCACAGGATCTTTTCTATAGCTGCAGCATACAAACTCTTAGCTGTGGCACATGGGATCTAATTCCCTAACCAGGGATTGTACCTGCTTGCTGCCCCCCTGGGGCTGTACCTGTACTCCTCATTGCTAGCACAGAGTCTAAGCCACTGGACCACCAGGGCAGCTCAATAGGGAATTTTTATTTGCCCTTAAATATTTATCTTAAGGATATGGATGATACAACATTGTGAATCAGTTATACTCCAATAAAAAGTAATTTTAAAAAGAATATGGTTATTTATCCAACATTAGTTAGAGAAGACTCTTGGGCAGAAGCTTTGAGCAGAGAGATGAACCATCACGTGTGTAGACAAGCATGCACCCCAGGTTCTACCAGAGGTTAAACAGACCCGTCTTCTGCCAGGGCCTCTGCCTCTGTCTCCTTCAGTGGTTCCCAAACTCGTCTACAGGGGCCTTGCCTCTACAAATCAGTTTCTAGTAGTTCCTGTTGGGCATTCAGCTCTGCTGACTGGGAGAGAAGGGAAGAAACCATTGCCCAACAGGACAGCACCTAATTCAGGATTTGAGGCAGTCCCTGGTTGCAGGGTGGGTAGAGAGGAGGAATGAGAAGCTGTAGCTTTCATGATGCGGAATTTGAACTCAGGTGCAATGGCTGGTGGGCACTACTTTTTCATGGACTACAAAGGTTGAACAAACAACATTCAGGGTTTAACCCCCTCCTCTTCCAACAAACACATCTTTTCCTAGACTATGGCAGCCTTCGAATACAGGCAGAGAGACAACACCTCCCCTGCAAATGACTGATGTAGACCATTCATAACCTCTGGTAGCAAATATTCCATAAGTAAGTGTGTAATTGTGGGTGCTATTGGAGAGAAAATTGGAGTAGTTTTCCAACAGTGGTCCCTAGTTTGGACTAAAAAAAGATTTGTGCATAAAGAGAAACTCTGAAGGGAATTTTTAATGTATGCCTATTTTAAAATAACAACATAGAAACTTTTCAATGGGTGTAATGAATCCACTGATAAACAAGTGTAAAAACAGCTAAATAACATTACAAGTTAAACTACTCTCTTCTTCACAGGACACAAGGAAAATGTCACTAGAGAGTGTGAATTGTGTGTGTGTGTGTGTGTTTCTTTTTTTGGCCTCTTTTATTGAGTTTTTATTTGTCTATTTTCATCCATCTTTGTTCTTTGGCCCTTGTGGGCCTCCCATTGCAGTGGCCTCCCTCACTGCACAACACCGGCTCCAGGAACATGCTCTCCAGAGCTCAGGCTTGGTAATTGGACACATCGGTCCAGCCGCTCCGTGGCCCATGGGATCTTCCAAGGACAGGGATCGAACCAGCGCTCCCTGCACTGCAGGCGGTGTCCTTACCCACTGCACCATCAGGGAAGCCCATGAACTGTGTTTTATATGGTATCAGGATTGCATCTGGCTGCTAATAATCTGAATGTTCAAGGAAAATTGACTAAAATTCATGAGCATTTTATTTTCCTCAAATAACAAGAATAATGAATATATGAGTGTAAGACAAGTCAGTGGGTCATATCAATAAGACCCAAGGCTTTTCACTGTTGTTTTCTGTCACCCTGGACATGCTGGTCGATATTGTAAGGGCTGCACCTCATGGCATAAAGCAACTGCTGGATGTCAAGGTAGGAAGACAGCAGAGAGTCAAAATCCCCCACAATGGCAGCCAGTGGGCTTCTTTCTTAAAACAAACTAGCAAATTTCTCCAGAGGCCTTATCTTGTGACTTTTGCTACATATCTTCGTCTTGCTGGTCACCTAACCATTCCTACCTCTGAAGAATCCTCAGAATGTAACATTAGCACCTTCTAGACTTTCTCTTATTCTAGGAAGAAAAAAGAAAATAGTGTTTTCTAAAGTGGCATTTGCATAACCCATCCAAGCAGCTGCCACAAGATGCTAGCAAAATTAGAAACTGAATTTAACTCCTGCCAAAAATACTATGTCAATGGAAACAAAATCCCCTTTCAAATACAAAATCATTTTCAATGTGTTTGGCAATGTTAGCTGGTACAGTGTTTAAATATCTTATTATTTTGTGTTCAGTGTTCAGGAAAAAAGTACAAATACATTCCTGTAAATTCTTTGGGGAGTAAGTTGGGAGTTACATAACTAAAGATAAATAAAAGGAAATGCTTTTTTGGAGAAAATACATTACTAGAACAAGTTTCACAGAGGTAGAAAAGTAACAGAGTAACAGATTAGGAAAAATAATGCCTGGGAATATCATGAACCAAAGCCATTTCGTGATTTATTTTCTTGATTTTGCCATAAATATCAAGTGGGTGCAAAGCATCTTTTGTTGGACTGGCTGACAATTTAGAGGGACTCCTCTTTAGCTTGTGACTTCCAATGGATTTGTGTTATCATGACCGCAAAGCACATTTGGATGGTCAGTCATAAAGAAGAGAAAGAGGTGCATAATGAGGAAAAAAAAAAAAAAAGGAGTGGATTTTAATCTGTTCAGTTACCTTTTTTCCCTAAGGAGATATTAATTGTACGAAAACGAAGCTATCATTTTTGATACATTTCACATGTTTATAGTTAGTGGTGCTAAAACATAAACTCACTGTTTCCTCCGAGTGTGTTTTACAGTCAGTTCTTCCCCCAGACAGGAAGCCACACTGCTCAGAGATGAGTATCATCTATCTGGTTTACTAAGATATTGCATGTTTACATTCTCGGATAGGTAAGGGCTGCACCTCATGGCATAAAGCAACTGCTGGATGTCAAGGTAGGAAGACAGCAGAGAGTCAAAATCCCCCACAATGGCAGCCAGTGGGCTTCTTTCTTAAAACAAACTAGCAAATTTCTCCAGAGGCCTTATCTTGTGACTTTTGCTACATATCTTCGTCTTGCTGGTCACCTAACCATTCCTACCTCTGAAGAATCCTCAGAATGTAACATTAGCACCTTCTAGACTTTCTCTTATTCTAGGAAGAAAAAAGAAAATAGTGTTTTCTAAAGTGGCATTTGCATAACCCATCCAAGCAGCTGCCACAAGATGCTAGCAAAATTAGAAACTGAATTTAACTCCTGCCAAAAATACTATGTCAATGGAAACAAAATCCCCTTTCAAATACAAAATCATTTTCAATGTGTTTGGCAATGTTAGCTGGTACAGTGTTTAAATATCTTATTATTTTGTGTTCAGTGTTCAGGAAAAAAGTACAAATACATTCCTGTAAATTCTTTGGGGAGTAAGTTGGGAGTTACATAACTAAAGATAAATAAAAGGAAATGCTTTTTTGGAGAAAATACATTACTAGAACAAGTTTCACAGAGGTAGAAAAGTAACAGAGTAACAGATTAGGAAAAATAATGCCTGGGAATATCATGAACCAAAGCCATTTCGTGATTTATTTTCTTGATTTTGCCATAAATATCAAGTGGGTGCAAAGCATCTTTTGTTGGACTGGCTGACAATTTAGAGGGACTCCTCTTTAGCTTGTGACTTCCAATGGATTTGTGTTATCATGACCGCAAAGCACATTTGGATGGTCAGTCATAAAGAAGAGAAAGAGGTGCATAATGAGGAAAAAAAAAAAAAAGGAGTGGATTTTAATCTGTTCAGTTACCTTTTTTCCCTAAGGAGATATTAATTGTACGAAAACGAAGCTATCATTTTTGATACATTTCACATGTTTATAGTTAGTGGTGCTAAAACATAAACTCACTGTTTCCTCCGAGTGTGTTTTACAGTCAGTTCTTCCCCCAGACAGGAAGCCACACTGCTCAGAGATGAGTATCATCTATCTGGTTTACTAAGATATTGCATGTTTACATTCTCTACACAGTATTACTAAATAACATTTACTACAGAAAACTAAAGATAAATATTCTGGGTTTACTGTATCTGCTAAGACAGATACCTTGGGCCTATTTTACGAAGATTATTTCTGGATGGAAATGGGCATTTAGCTATGCATAATTTAAACATTTTTTCTAGGCTAATTTTGTCAACTTTGCTCTACAATTAGGCACAACATTTGGGCACTTGATTATCCAATTATCTGTGCATTAGCATGAGCCCAAAATTGCTTCTGGAAAAGCATCTTGGCTTTGCCCACAGTACTTCATTAGGTCACCTCTAAAGAGCTGGCATTGCATCTACTCAGGCATGTGTTCTTGTTAAGCATTTCATCTTATACGATAATGTCATTTAATCCAAACATATGGGCCTGTCCTAATTTGGCAATGCAGCATATCTGCAGAGCAAGGATTTATCTGGGAATACAATATTGAATTAACTTCTAATCAATTATTCTTCAGAGATGCTATGGACAGAATTCTGTCTCCTCATAATTCCTATGCTGAAACCCTAAGCCCTGACACAGCTATACCTGGAGACAGGGTTTTGAGGGAGGTAACTGAGGTTAAGTGAGGTTGTAATGTCTGGGCTCCGATCCAACACAATGAATGTCCTTAAAGAAGAAGAGATGCCAGGGATCTGCATACAGAGGAAGGGCCCTGTGTGGACATAGCCCAACGACAATCATGTACAAGCAAGACAACAGGTCTCAGAAGAAATCTAACCTACAAGCGCTTGATTCTTGGAAAACGTGAGCAAATAAATTGCTGGGTTTTAGCCCCACCCTGTCTGTGGTACTTTGTTATGCCAACTCTATCAAATTAACACAATGTAAATAAAACACACACTACTTATGGATAAGTGCATGAAGCTGTACCCATGCAGTCAGCTTGTTCTTCTAGAATAGATACATCATTCACCAGGTCAGGACTGGGCCCCTTTTGCCTCTCTTGGCATTCTGTTTCTCACAGACTTAAACTTTGGAGTCATGTCCCTGGCATCCATTAAGAGGTGTTAAAAGACTGAGCCCGTTGCTCCAGCTTGTTGATAAATACGTCTTTAAAATACTGTTGAGGGCTTCCCTTGGTGGTCCAGTGGGTGGGGACACCTCCTTGCAGTGCAGGGGGCGCCAGATCGATCCCTGGCCTGGGAGAATCCCATGTGCCGTGGAGCGGCTGGACAGATGTGTCCAATTACCGAGCTGGAGCTCTGGCATGCGTGTGCCCAGAGCTAGCGCTCTGCAACAACAGGGGCCACTGCGATGGGAGGCCCACAGGAGCCAAGGAACAAAGACGGATGAAAATGGAGAAAAATGAAAAACCAATGGAAGTGGCCCGCCCATCTCCCTCCCTCCCCACCCCACCGCCCCTACAAAAAAAAAGATAAATAAAATACTGTTGAGAAGATTTGCTGACATTTTAGTGATATATTAACTTTAGGAAGCCCAAAGGGAAAAATGTGTTCTCTGATTTTAGTAGTACACAATTATGGAAACTGGTTTATTTCTATTCTATCCACTTTCTGATTACACCAGGACAAGAAGACTGACAAGGAAAGACAGTGAGGAGGCTGGTGTGTAGGGCTTGGAGTGGGAAGTGCTGGTGCTGGGGGCCTGAAAGAACAGTGGTGAGCACTCAAGAGGTGAAGACTGAGTTTCCAGAGCATCAGAGTTCATGGTGATGACTGGGTCTTCGAAAGGACCACAGGAGTGGACAGACAAGGTGCTGGCTCTGTGCTTTGCCACATCTCTGCTCCTTTCTGCTCTGTGGAGGCTCATGCTTGGTCTTTCAACTCTCTTATCTTTCAGGCGGGACGCTTTTCTTGGCTGAGCCATTTACTAAAAGAAAGTGGGACACGAGGTGCTGGCACTTAAGTTGAGTAAGAGGGGCCTGCCTTTAGTCTGATGTTTGTAACACTTTCAGCAGCATTCAACCAACCACAGAACAAAGATGTTCAGTAGAAAAATTCTAGAAAGTTCTAAAAGTCAAAACTTGAATTTGCTGCACTCCAGCAACATTAGCATTGTAAGGAATGAAGAGATGAAGAAATCAAAGGATGTGCTGATGTGTTTTCTATATAAATACTAAGCTGTTTCCTATCATAGACTTGAGCTTCCCTTGGTGGTCCAGTGGGTGGGGACACCTCCTTGCAGTGCAGGGGGCGCCAGATCGATCCCTGGCCTGGGAGAATCCCATGTGCCGTGGAGCGGCTGGACAGATGTGTCCAATTACCGAGCTGGAGCTCTGGCATGCGTGTGCCCAGAGCTAGCGCTCTGCAACAACAGGGGCCACTGCGATGGGAGGCCCACAGGAGCCAAGGAACAAAGACGGATGAAAATGGAGAAAAATGAAAAACCAATGGAAGTGGCCCGCCCATCTCCCTCCCTCCCCACCCCACCTCCCCCCCTACAAAAAAAAAGATAAATAAAATACTGTTGAGAAGATTTGCTGACATTTTAGTGATATATTAACTTTAGGAAGCCCAAAGGGAAAAATGTGTTCTCTGATTTTAGTAGTACACAATTATGGAAACTGGTTTATTTCTATTCTATCCACTTTCTGATTACACCAGGACAAGAAGACTGACAAGGAAAGACAGTGAGGAGGCTGGTGTGTAGGGCTTGGAGTGGGAAGTGCTGGTGCTGGGGGCCTGAAAGAACAGTGGTGAGCACTCAAGAGGTGAAGACTGAGTTTCCAGAGCATCAGAGTTCATGGTGATGACTGGGTCTTCGAAAGGACCACAGGAGTGGACAGACAAGGTGCTGGCTCTGTGCTTTGCCACATCTCTGCTCCTTTCTGCTCTGTGGAGGCTCATGCTTGGTCTTTCAACTCTCTTATCTTTCAGGCGGGACGCTTTTCTTGGCTGAGCCATTTACTAAAAGAAAGTGGGACACGAGGTGCTGGCACTTAAGTTGAGTAAGAGGGGCCTGCCTTTAGTCTGATGTTTGTAACACTTTCAGCAGCATTCAACCAACCACAGAACAAAGATGTTCAGTAGAAAAATTCTAGAAAGTTCTAAAAGTCAAAACTTGAATTTGCTGCACTCCAGCAACATTAGCATTGTAAGGAATGAAGAGATGAAGAAATCAAAGGATGTGCTGATGTGTTTTCTATATAAATACTAAGCTGTTTCCTATCATAGACTTGAGCATCCTTGAGTTTTGATAGCCTCCAGGTGGAGGAATCCCGGAACCAATTCTCCGAGGATACCAAGGGCCAACTGTAAAAACTCCATTGGAGAGAAACACAGAGCCCCACATCTTCCTGCCAGTCTGTCTCCCTGACCTGGTCCTCCTCATCACTGAATAGTCCCAACCTCAGCTTACATTGCTCTTTTTGTTTATAGATGCCCTCTGGAGCCATCAAAGACGGACAAACTCCCCTTTTTCTTTCAGGTTTCTTATTCTACTTGTACTTAGGTTCAGAGAGGGATGGTGAACAGAGGAAATGTTATTCCTCTACTTTTAGTTAGAAGCCTACTCTTTTCATAGGTTTGGAAGAATTCACTTTGGGATATGACTGTATATTGAGAGGGTTAGGAGAAGGTCATATTACTACAATTTTCTCATTGTTATTATCAACAGTACAGTGTGCTCAAAACATTTATAATAAGCACTCTAGAAGTTCAGTTATTTCTCACAAATATCTTAATGCTGTTTCCTTCCACATTTCTGCACATTGCTTTATACTTCCCAAAGATAATGATGACTATTTAAAGAGTATATTATTCTTCAGTTTTGAAATAAAGGAAATACTATAACTACCTGAATACTCTATTTTTACTGACAAAGATTCTCATTTCATTTTTGGGACTAACAAGCCCTAAAACACAAACTGCATTATTTCATCTTGTTAATAAACAAAAGGGGATGGAATTAGATAATTCCTGGTGTTCATTTCTAGTTTTATATTTTTATGACATCTGAAATCTTAGCTGTAGAACTCAGCAACAAAAATACATCAATCTTGACTCTCCCATGATGAATAGCTTTTACTAAAAATACTGTTTTGGAACAATCCCAAAGAACTGACACAGCTCATTTATAGATGTTATCACCTCTTCCTAAACCCCAAGACACGCCATATCTAGTTTAAGATTTCCAGCCTATTCTGCATTGCACCTCAGGTACTTGAATTTGTAAGAAATCATTGTAAGGAATGAAGAGATGAAGAAATCAAAGGATGTGCTGATGTGTTTTCTATATAAATACTAAGCTGTTTCCTATCATAGACTTGAGCATCCTTGAGTTTTGATAGCCTCCAGGTGGAGGAATCCCGGAACCAATTCTCCGAGGATACCAAGGGCCAACTGTAAAAACTCCATTGGAGAGAAACACAGAGCCCCACATCTTCCTGCCAGTCTGTCTCCCTGACCTGGTCCTCCTCATCACTGAATAGTCCCAACCTCAGCTTACATTGCTTTTTTTGTTTATAGATGCCCTCTGGAGCCATCAAAGACGGACAAACTCCCCTTTTTCTTTCAGGTTTCTTATTCTACTTGTACTTAGGTTCAGAGAGGGATGGTGAACAGAGGAAATGTTATTCCTCTACTTTTAGTTAGAAGCCTACTCTTTTCATAGGTTTGGAAGAATTCACTTTGGGATATGACTGTATATTGAGAGGGTTAGGAGAAGGTCATATTACTACAATTTTCTCATTGTTATTATCAACAGTACAGTGTGCTCAAAACATTTATAATAAGCACTCCAGAAGTTCAGTTATTTCTCACAAATATCTTAATGCTGTTTCCTTCCACATTTCTGCACATTGCTTTATACTTCCCAAAGATAATGATGACTATTTAAAGAGTATATTATTCTTCAGTTTTGAAATAAAGGAAATACTATAACTACCTGAATACTCTATTTTTACTGACAAAGATTCTCATTTCATTTTTGGGACTAACAAGCCCTAAAACACAAACTGCATTATTTCATCTTGTTAATAAACAAAAGGGGATGGAATTAGATAATTCCTGGTGTTCATTTCTAGTTTTATATTTTTATGACATCTGAAATCTTAGCTGTAGAACTCAGCAACAAAAATACATCAATCTTGACTCTCCCATGATGAATAGCTTTTACTAAAAATACTGTTTTGGAACAATCCCAAAGAACTGACACAGCTCATTTATAGATGTTATCACCTCTTCCTAAACCCCAAGACACGCCATATACAAATAGGTCTGTAGTTTTAGAGGATTTCCAGCCTATTCTGCATTGCACCTCAGGTTCGGGGTTTCCCTGTTCATCATTGACCATCCTTTATCATTGCTGTTGTCCTTTGAATCATTCTCTGTTCCCCAGATGTTAATGCCAAAATAATCTTTCTAAACCCCAGATATCATGAAATGCCACTGGTGATCCCCTTCCTTCTCAACCCAAAGGATTTCACCAGATTTAGAAATCTCAGCATTGCTACCTCCCTGGGTCAACTTACTCCACCCCCTCCCTGTGCTCACAACCCAGGCCAGGACTTCCTTCAGCACCTGACAGGACCTCCTCTTTTCAGGCTTATGCCCCCTGGACACATTGTGTCTCCTCTTATCTTTAACCTTATCCACTCAATGCACCATTGATATTCTCATTTCCACTGTACTTGCGCTGAGGTAAACTTGACCACACATCTGCCTTCACTGGTCCTTTGCTGCTTTAAGACTTGGTACTGTGTGCTCTATTTATCTTCTGTGCTTATGGTAAACTCACTGTGTTTATCTTCTGTGCTTTATTGTAAGCTCTCAAAGGGTCTATTTTATTGACTTCTAAGTTTGCTGTACCTAGCCAAGTGACCTACACACAGCAAATGCTCCTCAAGATCAGTTTTAATGAATTTCGCAGTTTTATATTTATATATGTATTTAAAATCTATGTTTGCTACCATCACAGTTCTGATGCACTGACTTATTCATGTAATGTTTATTTAACTCCTAATTCACCTAGGATTCAAGGTGGGATAGATGGATCTAGGGAAAAAGTATACCTTCCTTTTATCTGAAAAGACAAAAAAATTTATTAAAATAATAGTGGTGTATTTTCTAAGTAAGTAAAAATTGTGTTTATAAAAAGAGCTTTAATATACTCTGGAGAATGTAATAAAGTCCAATGACCCTTTTTTTTTTTTTTTTAAGTAAGAAATGGATTTATTCAGATTTAGATTCAGAGAAAAGCATACTCCACAGACAGTGTGGGCCATTGTAGTGGGCGAATCCAGAGGCCCCTTCCCCTAAAGAGTTGGAATAATCTTCCCACTCATTAACATATGAAATTACCCAGCCCATAAAAGCTAAAAGCACCATGTTGTGTTAAAAACAGTTCTGCAGAGCTTGTAAGCCTCTTCTTTTTGTCATTTGCTTCTTGACTATCATCTCTAACCTGGACTGGGGTTAGAAAACTGGAATTGATAATAGATAATCTATGGCTATGGGCTTTCCTGGTGGCTCAGTGGTAAAGAATCTGCCTGTCAGGGCAGGAGACATGGGTTTGATTCCTGGATTGGGAAGATGCTCTAGAAGGAAATGGAACCCACTCCAGTATTCTGACAGGGCCCATTTGGCAGACATACACTCCCAGTGCTTCAGGAATCTTGGGGTGGCGCTGGAACGAACTGGAGTCTCCTTCAGCACCTGACAGGACCTCCTCTTTTCAGGCTTATGCCCCCTGGACACATTGTGTCTCCTCTTATCTTTAACCTTATCCACTCAATGCACCATTGATATTCTCATTTCCACTGTACTTGCGCTGAGGTAAACTTGACCACACATCTGCCTTCACTGGTCCTTTGCTGCTTTAAGACTTGGTACTGTGTGCTCTATTTATCTTCTGTGCTTATGGTAAACTCACTGTGTTTATCTTCTGTGCTTTATTGTAAGCTCTCAAAGGGTCTATTTTATTGACTTCTAAGTTTGCTGTACCTAGCCAAGTGACCTACACACAGCAAATGCTCCTCAAGATCAGTTTTAATGAATTTCGCAGTTTTATATTTATATATGTATTTAAAATCTATGTTTGCTACCATCACAGTTCTGATGCACTGACTTATTCATGTAATGTTTATTTAACTCCTAATTCACCTAGGATTCAAGGTGGGATAGATGGATCTAGGGAAAAAGTATACCTTCCTTTTATCTGAAAAGACAAAAAAATTTATTAAAATAATAGTGGTGTATTTTCTAAGTAAGTAAAAATTGTGTTTATAAAAAGAGCTTTAATATACTCTGGAGAATGTAATAAAGTCCAATGACCCTTTTTTTTTTTTTTTAAGTAAGAAATGGATTTATTCAGATTTAGATTCAGAGAAAAGCATACTCCACAGACAGTGTGGGCCATTGTAGTGGGCGAATCCAGAGGCCCCTTCCCCTAAAGAGTTGGAATAATCTTCCCACTCATTAACATATGAAATTACCCAGCCCATAAAAGCTAAAAGCACCATGTTGTGTTAAAAACAGTTCTGCAGAGCTTGTAAGCCTCTTCTTTTTGTCATTTGCTTCTTGACTATCATCTCTAACCTGGACTGGGGTTAGAAAACTGGAATTGATAATAGATAATCTATGGCTATGGGCTTTCCTGGTGGCTCAGTGGTAAAGAATCTGCCTGTCAGGGCAGGAGACATGGGTTTGATTCCTGGATTGGGAAGATGCTCTAGAGAAGGAAATGGAACCCACTCCAGTATTCTGACAGAGGGGGTTCTCCCCATTGGTGGGCAGACATACACTCCCAGTGCTTCAGGAATCTGTGTGGGTGCAGTATAACCAGGCAGCTGGAACGAACTGGAGTCTCCCATGACTATTCCTCTCCATCACAATCAATAAGATAACCCAAGAAAGTAGCAGATTGCTATTACAGTGGCCTGTGTCTGTTAAAATTATGTGTAATCATGCTTAATTATAGTGTTCAGGGGAAATTCTGTTGTGCACATAAAATACTGTATTTACATTTCACGAAAATGTGTTTTGTTTGACTAAAACAAAAATGAGATGTTCTCAAAGGTGTTGTCAATAGCAAAGTTGAGTCAGGAATGATGTTGCCCTCTCTGTCTTTCCCCATTGGCATTCCCATTCTGAATTACAGGATCCTAAAAATCCAGGAGACACATAACCACAGACACCACCAGCTATTGCAGTTCTTCCTCTCTTGACTGGTAGAGGCTATGGCAGCATCAGTCCCCAAACTCAGGGTCGGCTCTGTCCAAGTCTCTTATAAGTGCCATTAAATGTGAAAGCTGTCTTTGTGATTGCTGTCCAGAAAGCTTAGACAGGGAGACCTTGTTGGGAAAATGACAGATGCTTTCAAACTGCGGTGCTAGAGAAGACTCTTGAGAGTCCCTTGGCCAGCAAGGAGATCAAATCAGTCAATCCTAAAGGAAACCAACCCTAATATGCATTGTAAGGACTGATGATGAAGCTCCAATACTCTGCCCCATTCCCCATCTAAAGGGCAAATTCACTGGAAAAAGACCTGATTCTGGGAAAGATTGATGGTAAAAGGAGAAGGGGGTAACCAAGGATGAGACAGTTGGATGGCATCACTGACTCAAAGGACACGAGTTTGAGCAAACTCCAAGAGACAGTGAAGGACAGGGAAGCCTGGCATGCTGCAGTCCATGAAGTTGCAGAGTTGGACAGGACTTAGCAAGTGAACAACAACTAGTGTATACATGCACATCCCAAGCTCCCTACTCACCCCTCCTTCCATACTCCCAGGTCCACATGCCCATTCTCTATCTCTGTGTCTCTATTGTTTCCCTGCACATAGGCTCATCTGTACCATTTTTATAGATTCCACTTATATTTTTTTAATATGAGAAGCTACTCTGCTAGGCAGATCTTCAATCACAGGAATAACGACAGACTCCTAAATATTTCAGAACATCTTGTCACTTATGACTTTTTCTTTAACAAGAATGATCACTTTTTCAGTCAATCAATGGAAAGCAGAACTGGTGAGAGTCAACATGGATTCTCAGGCAACTCCTTATATCTCCTTTTTCAGCATCACTTGAAATGGCTTCTCTTTATTCAACAACAGGACAGATGATAGAAAAAGGCAAAAACATATTCTTTTTCCTTTTCTTTGTCTCAAGATAAGACACCCTAATCAGATTTTTTTTAATGTGTAAGCTGACATTCTTTTGACCTTTGGCATGTGGGATTGAACTCGTCCCCTGCAGTGAAAGTGATTCCAAAAATCCAGGAGACACATAACCACAGACACCACCAGCTATTGCAGTTCTTCCTCTCTTGACTGGTAGAGGCTATGGCAGCATCAGTCCCCAAACTCAGGGTCGGCTCTGTCCAAGTCTCTTATAAGTGCCATTAAATGTGAAAGCTGTCTTTGTGATTGCTGTCCAGAAAGCTTAGACAGGGAGACCTTGTTGGGAAAATGACAGATGCTTTCAAACTGCGGTGCTAGAGAAGACTCTTGAGAGTCCCTTGGCCAGCAAGGAGATCAAATCAGTCAATCCTAAAGGAAACCAACCCTAATATGCATTGTAAGGACTGATGATGAAGCTCCAATACTCTGCCCCATTCCCCATCTAAAGGGCAAATTCACTGGAAAAAGACCTGATTCTGGGAAAGATTGATGGTAAAAGGAGAAGGGGGTAACCAAGGATGAGACAGTTGGATGGCATCACTGACTCAAAGGACACGAGTTTGAGCAAACTCCAAGAGACAGTGAAGGACAGGGAAGCCTGGCATGCTGCAGTCCATGAAGTTGCAGAGTTGGACAGGACTTAGCAAGTGAACAACAACTAGTGTATACATGCACATCCCAAGCTCCCTACTCACCCCTCCTTCCATACTCCCAGGTCCACATGCCCATTCTCTATCTCTGTGTCTCTATTGTTTCCCTGCACATAGGCTCATCTGTACCATTTTTATAGATTCCACTTATATTTTTTTAATATGAGAAGCTACTCTGCTAGGCAGATCTTCAATCACAGGAATAACGACAGACTCCTAAATATTTCAGAACATCTTGTCACTTATGACTTTTTCTTTAACAAGAATGATCACTTTTTCAGTCAATCAATGGAAAGCAGAACTGGTGAGAGTCAACATGGATTCTCAGGCAACTCCTTATATCTCCTTTTTCAGCATCACTTGAAATGGCTTCTCTTTATTCAACAACAGGACAGATGATAGAAAAAGGCAAAAACATATTCTTTTTCCTTTTCTTTGTCTCAAGATAAGACACCCTAATCAGATTTTTTTTAATGTGTAAGCTGACATTCTTTTGACCTTTGGCATGTGGGATTGAACTCGTCCCCTGCAGTGAAAGCACAGAATCCTAACCATTGGACCATCGGGGAAGTCTACTTACATTTTTTTTTTTAAACAGCAGAAACCACTAACTCACCTGCCTGCCCTAAGTTTTGCAGTTCACATAAATAGGCCTGATACGTGGTAACTAGTATAAAGCTTCATTACTACTCTGGGCCTAGTTATGTTACCTTTGAAAACACTGGTGGACATAACAAAAAGTGTTCAGGTTTTATTGTGCTTCGGAAATGTAAGGTCATTCATTCTATTATCATCCAAATCATGAAATGTCACAGATTAAACTGGATGGAAGCACAAGCTGAAGACTCAGAAATGAAGACAGAAATAGGCTCCCTTTCTTAAAAGTTAAGGTTACTAATAAGTAGATGACTCTGTTGTCTATTTAGTAATAATTAAAGCAGTCATAAAAATGAAGTGCTGCGAATAATTTTTAACTATTCAAAAATCCCTGCAGACAAACTTTTGAAAGATTTAGAATGAAGACATTCATGATCAAGTGGTGGATATGTTTAATAAAAATGAAAGGAAAAGAAACGCTTTAGTACTAATTGACTCTTGAATATGGAGATTATTTTACAGTCCATGGGAGCCTTCTTCCATCAATACTGTTTATGAAAAGATATTCATGTTTCAGATCCATTAGATATGGAATTATTAGGCCAGACTCTGCAAATCTAATATTCACAACAGGTCCTGCAAAATGACGGTGGCCATAAAACTTCTGTGCACTATACTGATCCTTTTTATCAAATCTTCTCCAAATTCCATGGAAATGTAAAGACAAGTATTTAATTTACTCAACCAACTAATAAACTATTTTAAGCAAATTCATGAATAAAACAAGAGTTCTTTCAAAACCCTCTCCAGGGAACCAATTGCCTCACACAGAGCATTTGCATGTGGAATCAAGGCTGTGAGGGTATGATGTTAGCATCTGTGGATGAACTGAGCTGGTAAACGCCACGTCTGGCAAGTGCCCTTGGAGAGGGCTGAAGTCAGAAGGTAAAAAGGTTGTAACATCTAGACGTGATATTAAGGTTAATTCAGTCAAGAAACTTTTTGTCAAATCACAGTATCTTGTAACAGTCTCAACCATTTCTTATCCTTGAACTTCATGAGAAAATTGGTATTGTTCTCTCAGTGCCTGATGCTTAACAGTAAGTAGATCTATAAAATTTTACATATGTTTCAAAAGTCCCAAACAATTTCTTCTAGACTGTTTGGGAGCCTAAAAGCAACATTCACGCTATGTACAACTGAATGTTTAATCAGCTTCAGGGGAACAAAGGAACAGCGCTGCAGCCAGAAAAACTTCCTGATGGAATTTCCGAGTGGAAGAGCCTCCTGAAGAAACATGGGGAGGCAAAGATCCTGGAGCTTTTGCAAATATTCAGACTGTTGCAAAGATCCTGAAAAAGCTGAGCTTCAAAGAACATGACACCAGAAAGCAACCAATTCAGGAGATCTGACACATCCCTCCAAAATGTGTGTACAGAGAGGAGGTTCCCAAAGAAACTACTCTGATTCAGATGGTGGGGGAGAAAAGACTTTCATACAGACCCAGCAGAAAGGCCATGCTTTAAAAGTCAAAAAGAGAAATACAAATACAGTATACTAACACACATATATGGAATCTAGTAGGACGGTCTTGATATCACACGCAAGGAACTCATGGAAAAAAAAGACAGCATAGACATAGGGACATCGTGGCAAAGAAATAGGGAGGGGGAAGCATGGAGGAAGTAACAAGGAAACCTATAGTGTTATGTGTGGAAAAGATAGCTAGTGTCATAGTGCTAAGGGAATAGGAGTGCTTACAATGGCTTGGGGCGAAGGTCTGGAGGGGTGGGATGGAGGGATCTGGGCGGGTGGGGACCATGGATATGCATATGACTGATCTGGGAACATACATGTCTGTGAACAACAAAACTCTGTAAAACCTTTAAAATAAAGAATAATAATAATAATAAAAGTCTAACCACACCAACTTAGAGAAGAAAGAAAGGAAAACGCTGAAACTCTCGTGAATGGCTTGTGGGAAGGTAAATGCAACAACCATATAGGAAGAAGGCAGGAGACAGAAGAGTCCCAGGTTAAGCAGCTGGAATCTGTGCCCTGTGGATATTACAAAATTAGGATGAGGGTGAGAACCAGGAGGAGCCAAGTCCTCTTCGGATGGAAGATGAAGAGACCATGTATTTCTCATTCTTGAGGTCAAGGAGACTCTTCTGACTACACAAGTGCAGGAAGGCTGCCCAGAGGTCAGAGAAGGGAGGGGCTGCCAGAACAGAATATGTTCTTCCCAGAGCCTATGGTGTCAGAATCCATTTTGGCTAAGAGATGGGACCACTCAGGGGAGGACCTTGAGGTAAACCAGATGCACACTTCCGAGCCAGTCACAGCAAGATGACTGGCCAGAGGACACTCAGAGAACTGCCCAACACAAGTGGTCTGACCACCTCTTCCCTGGGCTCCTCCTCATTAGGGGACCCCGCTCTTTCTGTCTGCCTTAGGTGGGGGTCTCTGCCTTGCTTCTGACATAACTGAGCAGTTTCTCTGTGTGTTCTCCTAGCAGCTGGGCTGTGTGCCTGTGAAGTAACTCAGTCGTGTTCAACATTTTGTGACTCCATGGACTGCAGCCCACCAGGCTCCTCTGACCATGAGATCCTTCAGGCAAGAATATTGGAGTGCTGGAGGGGTGGGATGCGGGGGGATATACGTATGACTAATCTGGGAACATACATATGTGTAAACAACAAAACTCTGTAAAAGTTAAAAGTAAAATAAACGCTTAAAAAAAAAAAGAATATTGGAGTGGGTTGCCATGTGCTCCTCCAGGGCCTCTCTAACAATAAACTCTGTACCTGTTTTTACAGATTTTGCCTCCTTGAAACATTTTTGCCTTCATACAGGCCAAGAGTCAAGAGAACTTTGTTTCTAACCTCTAGCCCTTGCTGGTTTGTAATTTTTACTTTACTTATGAGTTAGCAAAAGCCCCCACGTCTACTGTCTGCAAACATCCACACTTATAGCCAGAGCTGCTATATCTGGTCCCACAGGCCGTTCACTGAACCACTTCAGTGGTGTGCATGCATGTATGTGTATATTTATTTATACTCTTGGATTGTAAAGGAAAAATCTGAGACAAAATCTAATTAGAGAAGAAAGAAAGGAAAACGCTGAAACTCTCGTGAATGGCTTGTGGGAAGGTAAATGCAACAACCATATAGGAAGAAGGCAGGAGACAGAAGAGTCCCAGGTTAAGCAGCTGGAATCTGTGCCCTGTGGATATTACAAAATTAGGATGAGGGTGAGAACCAGGAGGAGCCAAGTCCTCTTCGGATGGAAGATGAAGAGACCATGTATTTCTCATTCTTGAGGTCAAGGAGACTCTTCTGACTACACAAGTGCAGGAAGGCTGCCCAGAGGTCAGAGAAGGGAGGGGCTGCCAGAACAGAATATGTTCTTCCCAGAGCCTATGGTGTCAGAATCCATTTTGGCTAAGAGATGGGACCACTCAGGGGAGGACCTTGAGGTAAACCAGATGCACACTTCCGAGCCAGTCACAGCAAGATGACTGGCCAGAGGACACTCAGAGAACTGCCCAACACAAGTGGTCTGACCACCTCTTCCCTGGGCTCCTCCTCATTAGGGGACCCCGCTCTTTCTGTCTGCCTTAGGTGGGGGTCTCTGCCTTGCTTCTGACATAACTGAGCAGTTTCTCTGTGTGTTCTCCTAGCAGCTGGGCTGTGTGCCTGTGAAGTAACTCAGTCGTGTTCAACATTTTGTGACTCCATGGACTGCAGCCCACCAGGCTCCTCTGACCATGAGATCCTTCAGGCAAGAATATTGGAGTGCTGGAGGGGTGGGATGCGGGGGGATATACGTATGACTAATCTGGGAACATACATATGTGTAAACAACAAAACTCTGTAAAAGTTAAAAGTAAAATAAACGCTTAAAAAAAAAGAATATTGGAGTGGGTTGCCATGTGCTCCTCCAGGGCCTCTCTAACAATAAACTCTGTACCTGTTTTTACAGATTTTGCCTCCTTGAAACATTTTTGCCTTCATACAGGCCAAGAGTCAAGAGAACTTTGTTTCTAACCTCTAGCCCTTGCTGGTTTGTAACTTTTACTTTACTTATGAGTTAGCACACGCCCCCCCGTCTACTGTCTGCAAACATCCACACTTATAGCCAGAGCTGCTATATCTGGTCCCACAGGCCGTTCACTGAACCACTTCAGTGGTGTGCATGCATGTATGTGTATATTTATTTATACTCTTGGATTGTAAAGGAAAAATCTGAGACAAAATCTAATTACCAAATATATATAAACATGCACAAAATATGTCTATATATCTATATACATACAAATGGTAAAGAATCTACCTACAATGCAAAAGATCTGGACCCCTGGGTTGGAAAGATCCCTTGGAGGAGGAAATGGTCAAGTCCAGTATTCTTGACCGGAGAATTCCATGGACAGAGGATCCTGCCAGGCTACAGTCCATGGTGTCCAGAAAGTCAGACAAGACTGGTAACTGATAATTTAACTTTTTTCACACACACACACACACACACATATATGTATAAGTGGGTTTCTCTGATAACTCATCTGGTAAAGAATCTGCCTGCAGTGTAGGAGACCCTGGTTCCTTGGCTGGGAAGATCCCCTGGAGAAGGGATAGATTACCCACTCCAGTATTTTTGGGCTTCTCTGGTGGCTCAGATGGTAAAGAATCCATCTGCAATGCCAGAGACGCAGGAGACACTGGTGTGATCTCTGGATTGGGAAGATCTCTTGGAGGAAATGGCAACCCACTGCAGTGTTCTTGCCTAGGAGACCCCATGGACAGAGGAGCCTGGCAGACTACAGTCCATGAGGTTGCAAAGAGTAGGACACAACTGAGCCACCAAAGAACATCAACATATGTGTGTGTGGATATATATATATATATATATATATATATATATATATATGTATATATATATATATATTTTAAGAAACAAATATAACATAAGAAACAACATATTTCTCACAGTTCCTCAGTGTCACACCTTCCATGGAGATCTAGCAATATGTGCTATAAGGACAATGTTATTATTAGCAATGTTAATAACAACAAACAATACTTAGTAGCTGCTTACCGTGTGCTGAGAAACATATGAATTACTTAATACATGTTATATAAATGCTCCTCCAGGGCCTCTCTAACAATAAACTCTGTACCTGTTTTACAGATTTTGCCTCCTTGAAACATTTTTGCCTTCATACAGGCCAAGAGTCAAGAGAACTTTGTTTCTAACCTCTAGCCCTTGCTGGTTTGTAATTTTTACTTTACTTATGAGTTAGCAAAAGCCCCCACGTCTACTGTCTGCAAACATCCACACTTATAGCCAGAGCTGCTATATCTGGTCCCACAGGCCGTTCACTGAACCACTTCAGTGGTGTGCATGCATGTATGTGTATATTTATTTATACTCTTGGATTGTAAAGGAAAAATCTGAGACAAAATCTAATTACCAAATATATATAAACATGCACAAAATATGTCTATATATCTATATACATACAAATGGTAAAGAATCTACCTACAATGCAAAAGATCTGGACCCCTGGGTTGGAAAGATCCCTTGGAGGAGGAAATGGTCAAGTCCAGTATTCTTGACCGGAGAATTCCATGGACAGAGGATCCTGCCAGGCTACAGTCCATGGTGTCCAGAAAGTCAGACAAGACTGGTAACTGATAATTTAACTTTTTTCACACACACACACACACACACATATATGTATAAGTGGGTTTCTCTGATAACTCATCTGGTAAAGAATCTGCCTGCAGTGTAGGAGACCCTGGTTCCTTGGCTGGGAAGATCCCTGGAGAAGGGATAGATTACCCACTCCAGTATTTTTGGGCTTCTCTGGTGGCTCAGATGGTAAAGAATCCATCTGCAATGCCAGAGACGCAGGAGACACTGGTGTGATCTCTGGATTGGGAAGATCTCTTGGAGGAAATGGCAACCCACTGCAGTGTTCTTGCCTAGGAGACCCCATGGACAGAGGAGCCTGGCAGACTACAGTCCATGAGGTTGCAAAGAGTAGGACACAACTGAGCCACCAAAGAACATCAACATATGTGTGTGTGGATATATATATATATATATATATATATATATATATATGTATATATATATATATATTTTAAGAAACAAATATAACATAAGAAACAACATATTTCTCACAGTTCCTCAGTGTCACACCTTCCATGGAGATCTAGCAATATGTGCTATAAGGACAATGTTATTATTAGCAATGTTAATAACAACAAACAATACTTAGTAGCTGCTTACCGTGTGCTGAGAAACATATGAATTACTTAATACATGTTATATAAATGTTAAACTAGTTTATAAGCACCATGAGAGAAGAGGATGTATCTGCTTTTTCCTCATTACTTTTTAATGATGAGCACAGTGGCTGGCACACAGTAACTACTTAATATTTATCATGGGAATACTGTTTATATGGGCTCTTTCATCTCTGTAACAGTTCACAATGCTTTTGCAAATACATGAGATCGATTCTATCATTTGTCTCATTTTACAGATAAAAGAACTGAAACTTGAAGAAAATTACATAATACTACAAACACTGAAACATCTCGGTTGTAAATGATGAAGACAAGGCTTAAATTCAAGATTTTCTGGTTGCGTTATTGGAACTCTTCTTGTTGTAATACCTCCTGCTGTTGACAGGTCCTGGAAAGTCATTTTGTGGTGTTTGGACTTAGGATTCAACTGAGAAAAGTGAGAGATGGTGCTGAACGACACTTCCTCTCCACAGAACAGAGAGACTCTAGGTGTTTTATGATCCCATAGTTTGTTAAAGCAGCTAAAAATCAGCACCTCTTAGCTCTCATGTTTATTCACAGATGTAATATCTGTCTGGGCTGCTGCCGACCCAGAGGGATCCTCATGACCATTCTTTGCTCTAGAGAAAGGCAGTAACTGTGGCAACACAGAAGTTCCCATTTCACAGTCTCGCTGGTCAGTTTCATTTTTCTTTCATTACTATTTATTTCTTTGGCTGTGCCAGGTCTGAGTTGAGGCACACAAGATCTTTCACTTGTGGCATTTGAACTCTTAATTGTACCACTTGGCATCTAGCTCCTCGACCAGGGGTAGAACCCAGGCTCCTGCACAGGGAGCACAGAAATTTAGCCACTGGACCACCAGGGGGGTCCTTTAGTCAGTTTCTTGAAAGCACCACTTTCATGTTCCAGTCCATATGTCCTTTATAATTTTATCAGTCAATAGTATCTGTCTTTATCTGGAAGTCAAGCTGTCACTCTAAGTTTTAAACAGCTGTGTGCACTCAGTTGTGACCAACTCTTTATGATCCTATGGAATACAGCCTATCAGACTTCTCTGTCTATGGAATTCTCTAGGCAAGAATACTGCAGTGGGCTGCCATTTCCTCCTCCAGGGGATTGTCCCGACCCAGGGATAGAACCCATGTCTCCTGCATCTCCTGCATTAAAGGACAAGATGCAGGAGACGTGCCACTCTGCCACCTGGGAAGTCCTTTTTAAGGATATTATTTAACCTGTATTCATCTTGACTCCTCTTTGCCCCACTCCAATCCCATGTCTTTTTTCAGGTGGGCAGGTCCCCCTTGACAGTGCATGTGTGCATGCCCAGTCACGCAGTCCTGTCTGATTTTTTGCGACCCCATGGACTGTAGTCTGCCAGTCTCCTCTGTCCGTGGGATTTCCCAGGCAAGAAGAGCAGAGTAGTTGTCATGCCTTCCTCCAGGGGATCTTCCCAATCCAGGGATCAAACCAGGGTCTCTCAAGCCTCCTGAATTGGCAGGTGGGTTACCACTAGTGCCGCCTGGAAAGCAGAAGGGTTAAATTGCGTTTTACATGGACTTTCTCCTACGTTGACTTCATCCCCAGCATGAAACTATTGTCCAGACTTGCTTATTGGGTTTCTCCCTTTGTGCTCCAGGTGGAATGATACCCAGTGGCCACTAAAATTAAGATGAAAACACACTGCATCTCTCACTTTATTTTTCCTCCGTGCACAATGAAAACATGCTCAATGACTTTTCTAAGAGTTTCTTCCTGTTTATCTATAATATTGGAAAGATGATTTATCATAGCATATAACTGGTTTTTCCTACCAGTCTGGTGGTAAGTGACCCGAGAGAGGAGAGAGAGAGAGAGAGAAAGGGAGAGACAGAGAGAGACAATGAATATCCACTGCTGTTCTGGAGCTTGTTTTATTTCTTTGGCTGTGCCAGGTCTGAGTTGAGGCACACAAGATCTTTCACTTGTGGCATTTGAACTCTTAATTGTACCACTTGGCATCTAGCTCCTCGACCAGGGGTAGAACCCAGGCTCCTGCACAGGGAGCACAGAAATTTAGCCACTGGACCACCAGGGGGGTCCTTTAGTCAGTTTCTTGAAAGCACCACTTTCATGTTCCAGTCCATATGTCCTTTATAATTTTATCAGTCAATAGTATCTGTCTTTATCTGGAAGTCAAGCTGTCACTCTAAGTTTTAAACAGCTGTGTGCACTCAGTTGTGACCAACTCTTTATGATCCTATGGAATACAGCCTATCAGACTTCTCTGTCTATGGAATTCTCTAGGCAAGAATACTGCAGTGGGCTGCCATTTCCTCCTCCAGGGGATTGTCCCGACCCAGGGATAGAACCCATGTCTCCTGCATCTCCTGCATTAAAGGACAAGATGCAGGAGACGTGCCACTCTGCCACCTGGGAAGTCCTTTTTAAGGATATTATTTAACCTGTATTCATCTTGACTCCTCTTTGCCCCACTCCAATCCCATGTCTTTTTTCAGGTGGGCAGGTCCCCCTTGACAGTGCATGTGTGCATGCCCAGTCACGCAGTCCTGTCTGATTTTTTGCGACCCCATGGACTGTAGTCTGCCAGTCTCCTCTGTCCGTGGGATTTCCCAGGCAAGAAGAGCAGAGTAGTTGTCATGCCTTCCTCCAGGGGATCTTCCCAATCCAGGGATCAAACCAGGGTCTCTCAAGCCTCCTGAATTGGCAGGTGGGTTACCACTAGTGCCGCCTGGAAAGCAGAAGGGTTAAATTGCGTTTACATGGACTTTCTCCTACGTTGACTTCATCCCCAGCATGAAACTATTGTCCAGACTTGCTTATTGGGTTTCTCCCTTTGTGCTCCAGGTGGAATGATACCCAGTGGCCACTAAAATTAAGATGAAAACACACTGCATCTCTCACTTTATTTTTCCTCCGTGCACAATGAAAACATGCTCAATGACTTTTCTAAGAGTTTCTTCCTGTTTATCTATAATATTGGAAAGATGATTTATCATAGCATATAACTGGTTTTTCCTACCAGTCTGGTGGTAAGTGACCCGAGAGAGGAGAGAGAGAGAGAGAGAAAGGGAGAGACAGAGAGAGACAATGAATATCCACTGCTGTTCTGGAGCTGTCTGTTAGTTATTGCAATGCACATTATTATATAATCACTTTTCACATGTCAATAGATGCTTAATGCTATCAGAGACTTTAATGTGATTACGTCAAAGTTCTTTAGGTGCATTTCTTTTACTATTTAATTCTTTCAGTTGCCTATTCTAAAATTTGTTACATGTCCACATGGTTGAAGAAAGAGTTTCAGAGTTCAACGGGTAGCTACCAATCAACGAATCACCAGAAAACTGACTTATTGGATTGCTTGGTGGTGTTTTTATTCTTTTTATTATAGATACTAAGGCAATGAAGAGGAGAAGGCTGACAATGACTATGAAAAAATGGAATCCTTCTTCAAAATAAAATTTAAACATAATATGTGGTATTTTGGATGGGGAATGTATGCAGATTGGATATAGATGGTTCAAAGTAAAACTAGTTAAGAGTTTATTCTTAAGAATTGTCAAAGAATGAAAATATATCTAGGGCACTGGACTTCACTTTTGTAGGGAGCTAGCGCTGGGTCCTCAGCACAGCATGTGTGTGTGTATGCTAAGCTGGCTCTGTGACGCTATGGACTGTAGCCCGCCAGGTTCCTCTGTCCATGGTATTTTCCTGGCAAGAATACTGGAGTGGGTCACTGTTCCCTCCTTCAGGGGATCTTCCCAAGCCAGGGATGGGACCCACATCTCCTGCAACTCCTGCAATGCGATTGGATTCTTTACTGCTGAGCTGCCAGGGCAGCCCTTGGCACAGCATGCATGAATGGAAATCTTTAGAAATACTGTCAATACTACTTTAATACTGGAAGTAAAGAAATCATTTTCAAAATGGAATTCTATGTGTATGCGACACTTCTTATATGAAATAAACGTGCTTTATTTCTTAGCATAATGACTAAGTACACACATATACACACAGCATATTCAGTTAATCATTGACCAATATGCATTATCAATAAAGAAAAGACAGTGGTCAGCCTCTTCCCAAAGCATATGGCTGCTAAGATTTATTTTAAGACGTGAGAACAAATGGCTAAAAAATTAAATTTCTTTAAAAATGCTACCGTAGTAACCTTTTTAAATTGCAGTCTAAAAATACATTTTATTTGTAGTTTAGAAGGTTAGGAGTCATTTTGATAAAATATGATGGAATTTTAAAGAAATAATGAAAGAAATGATGAAACTTAATCTGATGACTTTTGATGTAATGATGAAGTTACTTTTCTATTTCTTAAATATTCTTCCTCTCTGTGTCTGTTTTCCCTCCTTTTAGCTTTACTCTGGTTTCCTCCACAGGGCCTTCCATTGTACAACATTTTTCTTGCCACCATTTCCTATGAGAATTGCCTCTGCTTTTCAAGTGGGGAATTAAGTAAACAACATGTTTTCTTAATTTTCTCTTTGTTCCTAAATTGAAGATTTTCTTTTCTGTTTGTGGTGGTGGCATGTGGTGTGGGCGGCTTTCTCCTGGCTTCATTTCCCCAGATCTTTCTCTTACATAATTAGCTCCCATCCTCTGAGTCCTCAGTGGGAACTCTTGTTGAGCAGCTAATTACTATCTTACAAAGCCGAGCATAGGCGCCCTGATCCCACGCTGAGGGGCATTCTCTGCCTCCACAAGCCCGTCACCCGGCCATTTAGCATCAGTGCTATTAAGGGTTTCTTCTTTCACAAGGAATGACACAGCGTCTTCTTTTCTTTTCTTCTGATCTGAACCTAAATTCAAGTCTGCACTGGCTTTTAATTCTCCCACTTAAGAGAGATAAGAGCAAATTCTTCACTGTTCAACTCCCCAGAGAGAAATAGAGAGAGGGCTCTTAGCTGTGTTGTCAGCACCCCTTGGGCTGAGATTTTCTTCACACTGTTTTCTGGTTGCATCAGCTATGAAGACTCCCTGTGCATTCCCCGGAGAGATCTGAATACTCCCAGGCCAAACACTTCCCCTGGAGAGCTAACTGACTGCCCCTTTAGGTAGCAGACACTGTTCCTTTGTTTTTCATAAACTAAAAGAATCTGAAAGTCACTCCTGGCAGCCCTAGCAGAATACTGATGGCAAGTTCTTATTTTATCATTTTGAAATAAACGTGCTTTATTTCTTAGCATAATGACTAAGTACACACATATACACACAGCATATTCAGTTAATCATTGACCAATATGCATTATCAATAAAGAAAAGACAGTGGTCAGCCTCTTCCCAAAGCATATGGCTGCTAAGATTTATTTTAAGACGTGAGAACAAATGGTTAAAAAGTTAAATTTCTTTAAAAATGCTACCGTAGTAACCTTTTAAATTGCAGTCTAAAAATACATTTTATTTGTAGTTTAGAAGGTTAGGAGTCATTTTGATAAAATATGATGGAATTTTAAAGAAATAATGAAAGAAATGATGAAACTTAATCTGATGACTTTTGATGTAATGATGAAGTTACTTTTCTATTTCTTAAATATTCTTCCTCTCTGTGTCTGTTTTCCCTCCTTTAGCTTTACTCTGGTTTCCTCCACAGGGCCTTCCATTGTACAACATTTTTCTTGCCACCATTTCCTATGAGAATTGCCTCTGCTTTTCAAGTGGGGAATTAAGTAAACAACATGTTTTCTTAATTTTCTCTTTGTTCCTAAATTGAAGATTTTCTTTTCTGTTTGTGGTGGTGGCATGTGGTGTGGGCGGCTTTCTCCTGGCTTCATTTCCCCAGATCTTTCTCTTACATAATTAGCTCCCATCCTCTGAGTCCTCAGTGGGAACTCTTGTTGAGCAGCTAATTACTATCTTACAAAGCCGAGCATAGGCGCCCTGATCCCACGCTGAGGGGCATTCTCTGCCTCCACAAGCCCGTCACCCGGCCATTTAGCATCAGTGCTATTAAGGGTTTCTTCTTTCACAAGGAATGACACAGCGTCTTCTTTTCTTTTCTTCTGATCTGAACCTAAATTCAAGTCTGCACTGGCTTTTAATTCTCCCACTTAAGAGAGATAAGAGCAAATTCTTCACTGTTCAACTCCCCAGAGAGAAATAGAGAGAGGGCTCTTAGCTGTGTTGTCAGCACCCCTTGGGCTGAGATTTTCTTCACACTGTTTTCTGGTTGCATCAGCTATGAAGACTCCCTGTGCATTCCCCGGAGAGATCTGAATACTCCCAGGCCAAACACTTCCCCTGGAGAGCTAACTGACTGCCCCTTTAGGTAGCAGACACTGTTCCTTTGTTTTTCATAAACTAAAAGAATCTGAAAGTCACTCCTGGCAGCCCTAGGAGAATACTGATGGCAAGTTCTGAGGTCTGAATAGCATGATGCTGTTTTCAGAGTTACCTGAGAAATATTTAAGAATACCTTCGAGGTTTTTGGTGGTAAATTTTAAGACAAACTCATGATAGGAGATATTCCTCAGAGCCTTTCCAGTTCATGAGCAATATACTTTCAGAATGTTACATCTATAGGGCATGATTAAACAGATTTTTTTTTAAAGGCTTCATTTCATTTTCAGGTCAATATAATCCCTAATGCAAAAAATTCATCTAATTACTTGTAGAAGTTCATATACTTAATGGCAAAATTAAATATTAAGATGAGTTAATGATTATTCTGTTTAATTTCTTCAAAGTGTTTAGAAAGACATTTAGTGATTTCAGTATAAACTATTCCAATAAAGCCTAAATTAAACTGTATTCCCTGACATCTGAACTGTGATGTCACTGCGCTGTGGCATAGACATTTCAACTTTTTTTCTTCTTTGAATATAAAGCATGTCTTTCTAAGTGGTCAACATTGGGATTAAATCATGTCTCTATGCCTAAAAAATTGAGGAAAAAACACCTTTAATCTTTGTAAATTTTTCCTGTAATTGTTTGATCCGGTCTCTGAACTTTTCTTTTTTGGGGGGCGGGGGGTGGTTCCCAGGTGGTGCAGTGATAAAGAATCCACCTGCCAATGCAGGAGATGCAAGAAATGCGGGTTAGATTCTTGGGTCAGGAAGATCCCCTGGAGTAGAAAATGGCAACCCACTCCAGTATTCTTGCCTAGGAAATTCCATGGACAGAGGAACCTGGTGGGTTGCAGTCCAGGGGGTCAAAAAGAGTTGGACACTGAGTGACTGAACACACACACACACACTGAGCCTTTTTTTTCCTATATCCCCTTTACCACTGGTCAGGTGTCCTTAGCTGGCTGATGAATAAAATAACTTAATGTCTGCTGACAAATCTGCTCTTATCTTCTATTCATTTCCTGGATACCTGGTTCCTTAAATGTCTCCTTCACCTTTGCAGCCAGGGTCCTGGGAGAAAGTTGCACACTCAAAGTGATCAGTGAAGGATGGTTTAATGGCAGGGACTGGGCATGTTTGTGATTGGGCTGAAGTGAACCACAAGGACTGGTTAGTCCAGGGTCTGTGGGCCAGCTTCCCATCCCTGGGGGAGGGCCATCACCAGAGAGGAAAACTCCACCTGAGAAAATCCCTGTCTTGGAACCCCAGTGTAGGGAACAGAATTCAACACCCTCGCCTCACTCTGTCCCATTTCTCCATCTCTCAGGGCTGAGAACCCAGGAAAGGTCAGAGGGTGAAAGACCCTGTTGCTGGGCTAAGTCCTCAGGGCACAGACTCCGGGGTAGGGACGGAAAGTGGGTCCAAGTGACCGAAAGGTGATTTCAGGTGCATTCCCCCTCAGAGCCCAGTCTCCTGCTCCCAGTTATCTCAAGACCTTGTGCACGTGGAGAAGCTCATTGATTGAAAAGGTGCTCCCCTGAGACCACTGGGTCCTGTGGAATCCATTCAGTCATTCCTCCTAAGGGAGCTCTCTGAATCTCACCTGCATGAGACTATACTGCCACAGTCTACACACCACACACCAGTCATATGTCCTTTACGACCAAAGTCAGCTCAGGCCACTGGCCACACAGAACCTCCTCTGCTTCCTCACAGCTTCACAAAGAAGCAGGAGGCTCACCTGTCCAGCCTTCCTGATCTTACCTCTGCCTGACGCCATCCCAGAGCTCACACTGGTCCTCTGGACCTTCAGCAGACCCACCCACACCACTGCTCAGCTGCCTCGTTCTGGCTGGTCCTTCCTGTCAGAGGAGCCCCAAGATGTGCACAGCGCTTGCCCTCACTTCACACAGCTTGGCACACAGGCCCTGTCCTCCATCCAGAAGCCCTGAAATACTCAGCCCTATGCCCACCCACTACACTCCCCCACCACGGTCCTTGTCACAACCTGGAGGAACAGCAAGTCTCAGATACCCTGAATTATAAGATGCATTCTTTTTTTCCTATATCCCCTTTACCACTGGTCAGGTGTCCTTAGCTGGCTGATGAATAAAATAACTTAATGTCTGCTGACAAATCTGCTCTTATCTTCTATTCATTTCCTGGATACCTGGTTCCTTAAATGTCTCCTTCACCTTTGCAGCCAGGGTCCTGGGAGAAAGTTGCACACTCAAAGTGATCAGTGAAGGATGGTTTAATGGCAGGGACTGGGCATGTTTGTGATTGGGCTGAAGTGAACCACAAGGACTGGTTAGTCCAGGGTCTGTGGGCCAGCTTCCCATCCCTGGGGGAGGGCCATCACCAGAGAGGAAAACTCCACCTGAGAAAATCCCCTGTCTTGGACCCCCAGTGTAGGGAACAGAATTCAACACCCTCGCCTCACTCTGTCCCATTTCTCCATCTCTCAGGGCTGAGAACCCAGGAAAGGTCAGAGGGTGAAAGACCCTGTTGCTGGGCTAAGTCCTCAGGGCACAGACTCCGGGGTAGGGACGGAAAGTGGGTCCAAGTGACCGAAAGGTGATTTCAGGTGCATTCCCCCTCAGAGCCCAGTCTCCTGCTCCCAGTTATCTCAAGACCTTGTGCACGTGGAGAAGCTCATTGATTGAAAAGGTGCTCCCCTGAGACCACTGGGTCCTGTGGAATCCATTCAGTCATTCCTCCTAAGGGAGCTCTCTGAATCTCACCTGCATGAGACTATACTGCCACAGTCTACACACCACACACCAGTCATATGTCCTTTACGACCAAAGTCAGCTCAGGCCACTGGCCACACAGAACCTCCTCTGCTTCCTCACAGCTTCACAAAGAAGCAGGAGGCTCACCTGTCCAGCCTTCCTGATCTTACCTCTGCCTGACGCCATCCCAGAGCTCACACTGGTCCTCTGGACCTTCAGCAGACCCACCCACACCACTGCTCAGCTGCCTCGTTCTGGCTGGTCCTTCCTGTCAGAGGAGCCCCAAGATGTGCACAGCGCTTGCCCTCACTTCACACAGCTTGGCACACAGGCCCTGTCCTCCATCCAGAAGCCCTGAAATACTCAGCCCTATGCCCACCCACTACACTCCCCCACCACGGTCCTTGTCACAACCTGGAGGAACAGCAAGTCTCAGATACCCTGAATTATAAGATGCATTCTTATTTCATGCAACAGTGAAAAAGAAAATGAAAAAGTGGCATGAGGTCCCCTTATCAGTGACTGTAAGACATATTCCAAATCAGAGATGTTAACATGTGAGCGTGAAAAAAATCCATGCCTTGGGAGCAATGAAGTATAATATGTGTTACTATTATTAGAATATGAAATAATTCATTATTATTAACATGGCAGGAAGGTTCCTGACACAGTTGAGTTTTGGCCAAAGTGGGGAGGGACACCCTACTGTCCTGATTGACTGCTGTTCAGTTCAATTGCCCAGTCGTGCCCATTCTTTGCAACCCCATGAACTGCAGCATGCCAGGCTTCCCTGTCCTTCACTATCTTTCATGGTTTTCTCATGTCCATGGAGTCGGTGATGTCATTCAATCATCTCATCCTGCGTCATCCCCTTCTCCTGCCCTCAGTCTTTCCAAGCGTCAGGGTCTTCAGCTTCAGAGTCAAACCTTCCGATGAACATTCAGGGATGATTTCCTTTAGGATGGACTGGTTTGATCTCCTTGCTGTCCAAGGGACTCTTAAAGTCTTCTCTAGAACCACAAATAAAAGGCATCGATTCTTCAGTGCTAAGCCTTTTTCATTGTCCAGCTGTCTGGACACCTCTGAGCACCTGCCCATTTGTAGCTTCTATATCCGTAGCCAAGATAGTGTCTCCCACAAACCAGAAACTCGGTGAATATTGACAAATTCATTCTAATGTTTAGTGCTTTTAGCTAGGTGATTGTTTCATTTTCTTTTTTTCCTTTTCTATATCTTTCTATGTTTTACTGTAGATAATCATATAATTATAGCAGCATTATGACTTTTTATTTTTCAAAGCCAAAAAAGTGATCTGTGTATAGTTCTATACAAATGGTACATTAGAAATGGTTTCTGAGTATAATATTTTTTTTTCATTACATTGACAGTAAACATTTTTAGGACTAAATCTAAAAGGTGTTTCCTTTTCTTCTCAAGAAAAACACTTTAGAATTATCCCCATATGCTTATAAATCATGATAAGCAATGATTATACATGGAAAATTGGTGGTTATGCCTATTTTTATTTTATTAGCCACGTTTTGTATTGTGCCTCCAAAAAAGTGACCCTAAAAATGAGAAGGAAAAAAAAAAAAAAAACAGAAGAAATAGACTAAAGGAGGCTGCTTGAAAAACGAAGCATTTAAAGTGTGGAGCTTAATTCTTATCACTCATCAAACAGCTTCAAAGACTGAAGGGCAAACTCATTGGTTTGAAGTATAATATGTGTTACTATTATTAGAATATGAAATAATTCATTATTATTAACATGGCAGGAAGGTTCCTGACACAGTTGAGTTTTGGCCAAAGTGGGGAGGGACACCCTACTGTCCTGATTGACTGCTGTTCAGTTCAATTGCCCAGTCGTGCCCATTCTTTGCAACCCCATGAACTGCAGCATGCCAGGCTTCCCTGTCCTTCACTATCTTTCATGGTTTTCTCATGTCCATGGAGTCGGTGATGTCATTCAATCATCTCATCCTGCGTCATCCCCTTCTCCTGCCCTCAGTCTTTCCAAGCGTCAGGGTCTTCAGCTTCAGAGTCAAACCTTCCGATGAACATTCAGGGATGATTTCCTTTAGGATGGACTGGTTTGATCTCCTTGCTGTCCAAGGGACTCTTAAAGTCTTCTCTAGAACCACAAATAAAAGGCATCGATTCTTCAGTGCTAAGCCTTTTTCATTGTCCAGCTGTCTGGACACCTCTGAGCACCTGCCCATTTGTAGCTTCTATATCCGTAGCCAAGATAGTGTCTCCCACAAACCAGAAACTCAGTGAATATTGACAAATTCATTCTAATGTTTAGTGCTTTTAGCTAGGTGATTGTTTCATTTTCTTTTTTTCCTTTTCTATATCTTTCTATGTTTTACTGTAGATAATCATATAATTATAGCAGCATTATGACTTTTTATTTTTCAAAGCCAAAAAAGTGATCTGTGTATAGTTCTATACAAATGGTACATTAGAAATGGTTTCTGAGTATAATATTTTTTTTTCATTACATTGACAGTAAACATTTTTAGGACTAAATCTAAAAGGTGTTTCCTTTTCTTCTCAAGAAAAACACTTTAGAATTATCCCCATATGCTTATAAATCATGATAAGCAATGATTATACATGGAAAATTGGTGGTTATGCCTATTTTTATTTTATTAGCCACGTTTTGTATTGTGCCTCCAAAAAAGTGACCCTAAAAATGAGAAGGAAAAAAAAAAAAAAAACAGAAGAAATAGACTAAAGGAGGCTGCTTGAAAAACGAGCATATTGCTCATTTAAAGTGTGGAGCTTAATTCTTATCACTCTGTTGTAGGTTGTCATGCATCAAACAGCTTCAAAGACTGAAGGGCAAACTCATTTGCTTTGCTTGATCCTCCTGGTAGGGAGGGAAGAAAATCAAATGCTATTGTATGAATTTATCATCATATTGTTCAAGGCGAAAACTCATAAAAATCCTATCTGTTGCTCTCTTGGTTTGACATATCCTTGTCTAATACTATCATTTACTGAAGACGAGACAAGCATTCCAGATGACAGAGCCTGTCTGCCCATGTCAGTCCGTCGCGTTACTGCAGGTCTCAACACTGGAAATTTCATCCAAGCGGTAGAGTTTGCTTTCACAGAACAATATTCTTTCTTTGACAATTTGTACAGTTCTGACTTTTCCTAGGGTGAAATTAGATAGGCTGTATAATTAGTAAGGGCTTCCCAGGTGGTCCAGTGATAAAGAATCCACTGCAATGCCAGAGACACACAAGATGCTGATATATTCCCTGGGTCAGGAAGATCTCTTGGAGGAGGAAATGGCAACCCACTGAAGTATTCTTGGCTGGGAAATCCCACGGACAGAGGACCCGGTGGACTACAGTCCATGAGGTCACAGAAGAGTCGGACATGACTGAGCAACTGAGTGCACATACACACCATAATTTGTAAAGAGGGTTAACAAACATTTATTCCCCTGGGAGAATTGAGTGGTAGAGCAACTTAGTGGATTCTAAAGCCTTATTCAAAGAAATCCCAGTAAAAGACTGGATTATAATAACTGTTCCTCTATGAAAGTTATTTATCCTTCACCATAGTCCCAAATTATAAAAAAAAAATATCTCCCATCCTTTTCTGATAATTTTATAGATTTAAATTTTTTTAGCTTTACATTTTTTAAAGTATTTATTAAGTTGTGCTAGGTTTTAGCTGTGGTAAATAGGATCATTTTTTAATTTTGGCCTCTTTTATTGTTTTATTTTTATTTATTTGTTTGTTTTCATCCTTGTTTATTCTTTGGCCTGTGTGGGTCTCCCACTGTAGTGTCCTCTCTTGTTGCAGAGCACTGGCTCATAATTGGACACACTGGTTCAGCAGCTACGTGGCATGTGGGATCCTCCTGTGCCAGAGATCTAACTGGTGCCTCTTGCACTGAAAGGTGGACTCTTTACCCACTGGATCATCTGGGAAGCCCTCCACAGGATCTTTGATCTTTTTTGAAGCATGGGCAATCTTCAGATGCAGAATGCGAGATCTAGTTCCCTGACAGAGATTGAACCTGGGTCCCTCCTTCATTGGGAGTGCAGAGTCTTGGCCACTCTGGACCATCAGAGAAGTCTCTAGCTTTACATTTTATATTTAACCCTTTATCCATTTTGAGTTAATTGTTATATAAGGCATGAGACATAGGTTGAGGTTCTTCTTGTGTGGACTTATGTTCAGTTACTCCAGTGCCATTTTTGAAAGAATTGGTCTTCCTCCTTGGAACTGCTTTTGCACATTTATCAAAATTCAAGAGGAAGCCTCTGTGGGTCTATTTCTGGACTTTCCTTTCTATTTCATTGGTTTTCATGTTTACCCTCTGGCCAACACCGCATGATCTTCATTACTGTAGCTTTATACAGAGTCTTCAAACTGGGTGGGCTGTTTCTCCTGTTTCATTCTTTTTCTTTCTTTTTTTAAAGATTTATTTATTTATTTATTTTGGGCGGGAGTCGGGTTGGGGAGGGAGGGGAGCGGGCGGGCCGCTTCTATTGGTCCTTCATTCCTCCGTTTTCATCCGTCTTTGTTCTTTGGCTCCTGCTCTTTGGCTCCTGCGGGCCTCCCATCGCGGTGGCATCTGTTGTCGCAGAGCACCGGCTCTGGGCGGATGCGCTCCAGAGCTCCGGCTCGGTGATTGGACACATCAGTCCAGCTGCTCCGCGGCACGTGGGATCTTCCCAGGCCAGGGATCTAACCAGCGCCTCTTGCACTGCAAGGCGGTGTCCTTATCCACTGGACCACCAGGGGAAGCCCTGTTTCATTCTTTTTCACATTAAGCTATTCTATTTCCAGTCTTTTTGTATATATTTTAGAGTAATCCTGCCTATATAGACTGAAAAACCTTGCTGAGGTTTTTATAGCAATTGTGTTAAACCTGTGTATCTACCTGGGGACAGCTGACATCTTCAGTCTGAGTCTTCCAATTTTTGAATGCAATATCTCTCCATTTATTTTGATCTTTGCTTGCTTTCAACAGCACTGTGTGGTTTTCAGCACACAAGTCCTATTCATATTCATGTTTGGTTGGTTTTCACCTGACTATCCCATTGTTTTCAGTGATTGTAAGTGGTGTGTATGTGTGTTTCTGGATAGTCATAAAACAAATCATATTTAAAAGAAATCCTAAACTATAGCACAAATGAAACAAACAAATATAACTGTGAACTTAATTGTGGAGAGTTTAAAAATCCTTTCATGACCAGGAATTCAGCTGTGAGATGTACACTAAATATAAACACAAGTGGAAAATACATATTAAATGCTTTCTGGTAATTTTAATCTGCAAGGTAATTGTACTGTTTTTAAGATTTTTGTGTCTATATTGCAGAATAAAGTAATTAAAAGATTATTCTACCTTTACCAAAGTTGAGAAAGGGACCCTTGGTGTGGGAAGAAACAGAGAAATAAGATTAAAGACATGAAGCAAAAACTTTGTGGTGCTGATCGAATTGTGTTTATCAGTATAAATGCCTTGTGTATTGAATCTTCACACACACACACACACACACACACACATTATCTAGTGAAAGAACTCAGAAACAATGGGAATTTCAGAGGCAATGAACATTATAAATTCTCAGATTATAATTTGAAAGATCATTTTCCACTAAAGGAGTCCAGGGCTTCTCAGATAAATGACTGACTTCACAACTGAAACAGAAATTGAGACAAATTTGGAATATTTGCTAGCCCAGATACCAAGGGGGCCACCACATATTCAGGAGCTAACCTGAGAAGGCACACCCCAAAAGGCAAAGATAGCACAATCTCAGCATCACTAAAGACAACAGATTTCATGGACTGAAAATCATCAGATATGTTCAAATCTAAGAATTCCAAATGATGCAAACATATCTTAGAGCAGTAGTTTTCAATCAGGGGGAATTTTACTAACATCCTGTCTTCTGGCAGTATCTTAGGACTCTTTGTTTTTTGATGTTCACAAATGGAGGAAAGAAGATACCAATACTAGCCAGCTAGTAGAGGCCAGGGCTGCTGAAAAGTGTCTTTCCATGTGGAGGACAGTCCCTCCATTCATGCTGCAAATAGACAAATACCCAGCTCAAATGCTGAGGGTACCCAGCTGCAGATGGGAAGAGAAGCAGAAGCAAGCCTTCACCCCTTCTTGTTGACTTAAATACTACAACCTGATGTTCAGATCCCATATTTCTCTCTACAGAAATACCTCCTAACACAGAGAACAAGGACAGAATCAGAATACTTCAGCTTGCAGCCCTTATCCAATGAGCAGATCTAGTTGATGCCCATCATTGCTTCCTGATAGGAAATCATACCATGAGATGCATCTTGCCAAAACCCCTCAAACCTCTATCTGCCCCAGCCTCTGTGGTCTGCTGCCAATTTTCATAAACACCACGAGGATGTTATCAGTAAAGTGCATACTGTGTTAATCTCTACAGGACACCCTCTGAAGCTTTTTCTTCTACAAATAAATTGCTAACATAATGACAGAAGGGGAAAGTATCACAATTAAAATACTCATAGGATATACCAACTAGTCATGACCACAGAACAATAAGTATCTGACAACAATTTCCATACTTATAGTACTTGAGAGTGATAGAGGGGAAAAATACACATGTTTTCACCTAGTCAGGGTCACATTTATCTGGATCACCCTGTTGGATGAAATTGTGATTTTTTTCTGGACTTCCAGGTAAAGAATAGTAAGGAATCCATCTGCCAATGCAGGAGACACAGGAGATATGGGTTCTATTCATGGGTGGGAAAAATTCCCTGGAGGAGGGAACAGCAACCCACTCCAGTATTCTTGCCTGGGAAAGTCCATGAACAGAGGAGCTAGGCAGGTTGCAATTCATGGAGTCACAAAGAGTCAAACACAACTGACTGAGTGAGCATGCATGTGGCTTTCCTAATGGCCCTAAAGTAAGACTGCTGAACACTTGTTCAGTTCTGGAGATTGTCAAATGTGCATATATTCATTATCACTGTATTTAACCCTCAGAAAAAGCCCTATGAGGTACCTATAAGGATATCTGTTTAGAAACCAGATAAAAGCCCTTGTGTCCCTGTCTTTTGGAGTAAAAGGCTTTTGCTCTAGTCTCCCAGGCCTCCCCTTCTTCTCAGAGGGCTGGCTCAAGATTTAATGATTAAAATGATATAAACAAGTAGTAACAAATAATAGACATTGGGCCAGTAAAATGAGTGATCATTTAAACAGTATATCAGCTGTATAACAATCACAGAATCTTTAGTTCCCTCCTGAAGGAAACAGATAACATTGGGTGATGCACATTCCTAAATTGTTTTTACACAAAGCAGACCCCCATCAGACTGACTGTGGCAACAAAAGCAGGTAGACCCCATACCACTTAGGGCCAGCAGGTTGATGATGTTAGCTCCAGAAATAGCACCTTCCAACCAATCAGAGAAGTGTGCACAAACTGATCATGCACCCTTTGACCTTCTCCTTTACTCTAGCCTTAAAAGCCATCGCCTAATAATTAGTGATTCTGAACATGTTGTCATGTGTTTATCAGCCATCTGAATGCTTTCTTTGGAGAACTATCTATTTAGTTCTTCTGCCCACTTTTTGATTGGGTTTTATTCTGTTGAACCATAAGAGCTGTTTAGAACATCACTATTTACAATAGCTAAGACATGGAAGCAACCTAAATGCCCATCAACAGGTGAAAGGGTAAAGAAGATATGGTACTTATATACAATGGAATATTACTCAGTCATAAAGAAAACATTTGATTCAGTCCTCGTGAGATGGATGAACCTAGAATCTGTTATATAGAGTGAAGGGAGTCATAAAGAGAAAAAAAAATGTAGTTATTAACATATATATATATGGAATCTAGAAAGATGGTATTGTTGAACCGATTCACAGGGAAGAAATGGAGATACAAATATAGAGAAAGAACTTGTGGACAGGGTAGGGGAATGAGAGAGTTGGACGAATGGGAAAGTTGTATCAACATATGTACTTCACCGTGTGTAGTAGAGAGCTGGTGAGATGTTGCTTCTAATACGTAACACAGGGAGTACAGCTTGGTGCTCTGTGATGACCTAGAGGGGTAGGATGGGGGCAAGGGAGGCAAGCTAATAAGGGAGGGAATTTAAGTATAATTATGGCTGATTTGTGCCCTTGAGAGCAGGAACCAACACAACATTGTAAAGCAATTTTCCTCCAATTAAAAAATTAAAAACAAAAAACAAAACACACCTTCCCTGATGGGTCTTTTTACCATGAGATGCCCATTTTCCTTGCTTGGTCACATGCTGGGCTCCTTGCAATAAATGCTGCACTTTCCTTCATCATGACCTAGGGTCACTAGACTAGCTTTACTGGGTGCAACTGAGATGACCTAGGTTTAGCTCAGTAACAATTTCCCAGAAAGAGGAAGTCAGTTATGACAGTGACTTAAACATATGGTTCACAGTAGTCGTGTGTGGTTGTGAGAGTGAACCATAAAGAAGGCTGAGCGCCAAAGAACTGATGCCTTTGAACTTTGGTGCTGGAGAAGACTCTTGAGAGTCCCTTGGACTACAAAGACAACAAACCAGTCAACCCTAAAGGAAATCAACCTGAATGTTCATTGAGAGGACTAATGCTAAAGCTGACACTACAATAACTTTGGCCACCTGATGCCAAGAGCTGACTCACTGGAAAAGACCCTGATGCTTGGAAAGGCTGAGGGTAGGAGGAGAAGGCAATGACAGAGGATGAGATGATTGAATGGCATCACCAACTCAATGGACATGAGTTTGAGCAAACATGGGGAGATGGTAAAGGACATGGAAGCCTGGCATACTGTAGTCCATGGAGCCTCAAAGAGTTGGACTGAGCAATTGAACTAAACTGATAGTTAAAAGCAAGAGCAGTCGATTCTTGGTAGCTTCAGTGCTCATAGCTTTTTCTACACATTTTCTTTTTTGTTTTTTACAGAGTAGAGACTTCATGAAATGAAGATGATGAATCTGTTCATCACAAACCATAAAAGAGAAAGCCTGGAGAAAAGTATATCAATAGGGAGAAAGTTGCAATAACCTAGGTGGAAATACATCACAGATGGTGAGGATGGGAGAAACAAGGACATGTAGCGAGGGGGGACTTCTGATTTATTTTAATAAAATCTGCTGGAATAAGAGCAAAGCAATGTAAATAGCAAAGGATACAATTTTGAGGAAAGACCAAAAAAAAAAATCGATGGCAGCTGAGGAATCATATCCTTGAACAAAAGCATATAATTCAATGGGGTATGTTATAGGAAAAGGAAAAGTATAAAGTTTAGATCCATCACTTTGACTCTAAAGAAGATTGTACAAGGAGGAAACAATGAAATCACTTCTTGTTCTGAGCATACCAGTGGGAACAAGAAATGTAATGGAAAGTCAAAAATACTGTCCCAGACCTGGATTGATAATTACGTTTTTGACAAGAAAGTGAACAGTTTGAAAGATAACAATTTCCCAGAAAGAGGAAGTCAGTTATGACAGTGACTTAAACATATGGTTCACAGTAGTCGTGTGTGGTTGTGAGTGAACCATAAAGAAGGCTGAGCGCCAAAGAACTGATGCCTTTGAACTTTGGTGCTGGAGAAGACTCTTGAGAGTCCCTTGGACTACAAAGACAACAAACCAGTCAACCCTAAAGGAAATCAACCTGAATGTTCATTGAGAGGACTAATGCTAAAGCTGACACTACAATAACTTTGGCCACCTGATGCCAAGAGCTGACTCACTGGAAAAGACCCTGATGCTTGGAAAGGCTGAGGGTAGGAGGAGAAGGCAATGACAGAGGATGAGATGATTGAATGGCATCACCAACTCAATGGACATGAGTTTGAGCAAACATGGGGAGATGGTAAAGGACATGGAAGCCTGGCATACTGTAGTCCATGGAGCCTCAAAGAGTTGGACTGAGCAATTGAACTAAACTGATAGTTAAAAGCAAGAGCAGTCGATTCTTGGTAGCTTCAGTGCTCATAGCTTTTTCTACACATTTTCTTTTTTGTTTTTTACAGAGTAGAGACTTCATGAAATGAAGATGATGAATCTGTTCATCACAAACCATAAAAGAGAAAGCCTGGAGAAAAGTATATCAATAGGGAGAAAGTTGCAATAACCTAGGTGGAAATACATCACAGATGGTGAGGATGGGAGAAACAAGGACATGTAGCGAGGGGGGACTTCTGATTTATTTTAATAAAATCTGCTGGAATAAGAGCAAAGCAATGTAAATAGCAAAGGATACAATTTTGAGGAAAGACCAAAAAAAAAATCGATGGCAGCTGAGGAATCATATCCTTGAACAAAAGCATATAATTCAATGGGGTATGTTATAGGAAAAGGAAAAGTATAAAGTTTAGATCCATCACTTTGACTCTAAAGAAGATTGTACAAGGAGGAAACAATGAAATCACTTCTTGTTCTGAGCATACCAGTGGGAACAAGAAATGTAATGGAAAGTCAAAAATACTGTCCCAGACCTGGATTGATAATTACGTTTTTGACAAGAAAGTGAACAGTTTGGAAAGATAACAGTTAAGCAGAAATGGACTAAGAAACTACTTAGAAAAGTTTGTTGTAATGGAATTGACTTCAAAAAAGGAAACAGTCACAGCCTTAGGGAAGAGAAACAGAGAGGAGGAGGGCGAGGAAATTGTGGGTGTGCTTTTTGCAGCATTATCAAATCATGGAAAAAAGAGAGAATACCCCAAATCAAAAACATTTATAAATCATAGTGCACAAGCTATTATAAAATTAGCTTTCTTTTCATTTCTAGAGAACACTCCTTTAGGTAAACTGTTTATTTATCTAGGCTGTTTGCAAAACACACAGTGTAATTACAGCTTCCAATTGAGGGTCCTTTTATAGGTTTTAGTGAGCTTTCATACCCAGTTATGCAACCAAACAAAACCCAGTTATGATTATCCCCACTACACAGATAATTAAACTGTTGCTTAGTTGATCAGCAATTAGCTCATGGCCATCCTGGAAACAAAAAGTAAAATCCCAGTAGTCTGCACATGTAAACAGTGTTCTAATGAAGGTTTCATGCTGTGTAGACAAAGGGAAAGCTGTTTAGGAAATTTCACTAGAAAAAAACATACACTTTAAAAAGTTTTTAGAAAAGAAATAGGAAGATATGCCATTTTTTAAATTGTTTTACTTGTACAAAAAAACCTGTGACGACATCATCTATTCTCTGGAATCCTAATATCTATTAGTTAGAACTTGCTGGAAATATGAAACTATGCTGGCTGTGCTCAAGTTATTAATTCTGAATTCTGGCTAGTATCTCTAATGATCTTTCTTTTAACTTATAAGAATACGTGAACACATGACAGCACTAATTGAGGAGGAGGAGAAAAGAAAATAATGAGTCTGCTGTCGGCACATAATGACTTGTTAGTAAAAGCATTGAAGATGTAAAGAAGAAAAAAAATGATGAAATGTGAGCTCATTCTCAGGAAGGCAGACTAGTCTTAATAAAGGTAAAATGTTGCACTACATCAGCTGCTGTATTTTGAGTACTTCATTACTAAAAGGATTTAGAAAACATCAAAAGAGCAATAGAAACGATCAAAGAACCACAGGCAGTGACAAAAAGATGAAAGGATCTCCATGGAAGAGAAAAAATGATGTACAAAAGTCACTCTGTGTCTATCAAACAAACAAAAACCAGCAAAGAATCGCAGTATGCTTTTTTCTCACCACACAATTTCAATAGAATTAGCTATTTCCATGAAATAAAAATGCTAGTTTTAGCACTGAGGATGAACAGCTAAGTCCCTGGATATAAGGGGAATGAGCCAAAGAGGGAAAAGAGAGGATGACTTAGGGATTGCTGCAGATCTCATAGTGGAGGTCTGAAGGAATCATTGGTTCCCAGCAGATGCTGTAAGTCCAGGTCTACTCCCACCTGTCGAGCAATAGTGAGTTAGGTGAGGTGGCAGCCAGGGCACCAGAGGGTGGTAGCTTTCTTTTCATTTCTAGAGAACACTCCTTTAGGTAAACTGTTTATTTATCTAGGCTGTTTGCAAAACACACAGTGTAATTACAGCTTCCAATTGAGGGTCCTTTTATAGGTTTTAGTGAGCTTTCATACCCAGTTATGCAACCAAACAAAACCCAGTTATGATTATCCCCACTACACAGATAATTAAACTGTTGCTTAGTTGATCAGCAATTAGCTCATGGCCATCCTGGAAACAAAAAGTAAAATCCCAGTAGTCTGCACATGTAAACAGTGTTCTAATGAAGGTTTCATGCTGTGTAGACAAAGGGAAAGCTGTTTAGGAAATTTCACTAGAAAAAAACATACACTTTAAAAAGTTTTTAGAAAAGAAATAGGAAGATATGCCATTTTTTAAATTGTTTTACTTGTAAAAAAAAACCTGTGACGACATCATCTATTCTCTGGAATCCTAATATCTATTAGTTAGAACTTGCTGGAAATATGAAACTATGCTGGCTGTGCTCAAGTTATTAATTCTGAATTCTGGCTAGTATCTCTAATGATCTTTCTTTTAACTTATAAGAATACGTGAACACATGACAGCACTAATTGAGGAGGAGGAGAAAAGAAAATAATGAGTCTGCTGTCGGCACATAATGACTTGTTAGTAAAAGCATTGAAGATGTAAAGAAGAAAAAAAATGATGAAATGTGAGCTCATTCTCAGGAAGGCAGACTAGTCTTAATAAAGGTAAAATGTTGCACTACATCAGCTGCTGTATTTTGAGTACTTCATTACTAAAAGGATTTAGAAAACCTCAAAAGAGCAATAGAAACGATCAAAGAACCACAGGCAGTGACAAAAAGATGAAAGGATCTCCATGGAAGAGAAAAAATGATGTACAAAAGTCACTCTGTGTCTATCAAACAAACAAAAACCAGCAAAGAATCGCAGTATGCTTTTTTCTCACCACACAATTTCAATAGAATTAGCTATTTCCATGAAATAAAAATGCTAGTTTTAGCACTGAGGATGAACAGCTAAGTCCCTGGATATAAGGGGAATGAGCCAAAGAGGGGGGAAAAGAGAGGATGACTTAGGGGATTGCTGCAGATCTCATAGTGGAGGTCTGAAGGAATCATTGGTTCCCAGCAGATGCTGTAAGTCCAGGTCTACTCCCCACCTGTCGAGCAATAGTGAGTTAGGTGAGGTGGCAGCCAGGGCACCAGAGGGTGGTCAGGACCTCAGTGCCCACAGCCCAGAGGGCAGATCCCAGCTGCACACCCACAGCAAAGGGAGTCACGAGAAAAATGATAGGTAGAAACTTTAGGTAATAATTATGAACTTCCTGAGTCACATTTTTAACAAATGAAGTTTTGTGGATGTCTTTCTCTAATGTCCGTGAATTTTGGAAAGATCATTCAGGCACAGCTTTTATTCCAAAGGAAGATCTCCTATGAATGTTAATAAACCACTTTCCTTAAAGGGAAAGTGTAGGGAATGGGTTGAGAGCAAATCACAGTGAACTTGAAGACTTGTGTGTACAGAGAAATCAAAGATGGGTTAGGAGGAGACTGGAAGAGTTTCCTTCAACTGAAATGGGAAAAGGTCACAGACATGGGGCCTTTTCCTGACTCCACCCCTCCCAACACTCAAGGTCTACACAGCATATGTAATGTTGGAAGAACTCATAATCCAATTAGTTTTGGGGATTGCTTCATGAAATTAGGCAATCAATTTTTTAAATCATTTGCCTTGAAATGGTATGACTCTGAAAAATTTTAGAGGAAAGTAGAAATTAAAAGGGCTTATTTTGTGAGATAATGTGAGACTAAATTAAATGCCTTGCTTTAAAGCACTGAATTCTAATCAGCAAACTCTATGGTTTTACCTTTCTTCTCTTACCTTGTTACTGTATTTGTTTATATCATGCTCTCATGTATCAATGGCTGGTTCTGCTCAAGTCATGCACCAGCCCAAGGTTCTTCAACATCTAAATGTATAAAGGGTTGGGGAGGTGAGACTTTTCTTTTTTATTCTATCTTTTCCCTATAGCAAAGAATAAAGTAAGCAAAAGGATGAGGGTACGCACGCGTACACGCACACACACACACACACACACACAGAGCCCTATTCTCACATGAATCCTTAGGTACAACAATATTTTATTTGGATAAGAAGCTATTCTGATAGTACAATATCAAGTCCTAACTCCCAGACCTGCAAATATAACCTTATATGGGAATAGGATCTATTTATTTTATTTTTTTTTAAACACCAAAAACCTTTTGTATTGGGGAATGGCCAAGTAACAACATTGTGATAATTTCAGGGGCACAGTGAAGAGACTCAGCTGTACGTATACATGTATCCATTCTCTCCCAAACACCTCTCACATACTGAATGGTACATAATACTGAGCAGAGTTCCATGTGCAGTACAATAGGTTTTTGTTGGTTATACATTTTAAATAGAGCAGTGTACACATGACCTTCCCCAAGTCCTTAACTACCCCTTCCCCATGGAAACCATGAGTTTATTTTCTAAGTCTGTGAGTCTCTTTCTGTATTTTAAGTTCATTGTATCATTTCTTTAAAGATTCTACATATAAGGGATATCATATTATATTTCTCCTTCTCTATCTTACTTCACTCAGTATGACACTCTCCAGGTCCATTCATGTTATTGCCAATGGTCTTATTTCATTCTTTTTAATGCCCGAATAATATTCCATTGTGTATATATACCAAATCTTCTTTATAAGTTTCTCGGTCAATGGACATTTAGACTGTTTCCATGTCTTGGCTATTGTAAACAGTGCTGCAATAAATACTGGGGTACATGTATGTTTTCAGGCCATGTTTCTCTCTGGATATATGCCCAAGAGTGGAACTGCAAGCTCATATGGTAGCTCTATGTTTAGTTTTTTAAGGAGCATCCACACAGTTCTCCATAGTAGCTGTACCAATTTACACTCCTACCAACAGTGCAGGAAGGTTCCCTTCTCTCCACACCCTTCCTAGCACTGGTTGTTCATGCATTTTTTGATGACATCCATTCTGACTGGTATGAGGTGATATCTTATTGTGGTTTTGACTTGCATTTCTCTAATAGCTAGCAATCTTGAACATCTTTTCATGTGTCTGTTGGCCATCTGCATGTCCACTTTAGAGAAATGTCTATTCAGGTCTTCTGCCCATTTTCTGAATGGGATGTTTGTTTTGATGTTATTGAGTGTCATAAGTTGTTTATAAAATTTGGAAACTATTCCCTTATCAGTCACCTCATTTGCAAATATTTTATCCCAATTTGTAGGATGTCATTTTGTTTTGTTTATGATTTCCTTTGTTGTGCAAAATCTTTTGAGTTTGCATAGACCCTATCTGTTTTTTTCTGCTTTTATTTCCATTATTCTGAGAGATGGATTAAAAAAGATTTTGCTGTGGTTTATGTCACAGAGTGTTCTGCCTATGTTTTCCTCTAAGAGTTTATAGTGTCCAGTCTAACATTTAGGTCTCTAATCCATTTTGAGCTTATTTTTGTATACATAGCTAAGGAATGCTCTAATTTCATTCTTTTACATGAGGCTGTTCAGTTTTTCCAGCAACATTTGTTGAAGAGGCTGTCTTTCCAACATGGTGCAGTCTCATCTCCTTTCTCATATATTAGCTAATTATAGGTGCATGGACTTACTTCTTGGTTTTCTGTCCTGTTCCATTGATCTATATTTCTATTTTTGTCTCAGTGCCATATTGTTTTGATGACTATAGCTTTGTAATATAGTCTGAAGTCAGGGAACCTGATTCCTCCCGTTTCACTTGTCTTTATCAAGATTCCTTTGGCTATTCAGGGTCTTTGGGGTTTCCATACAAATTCTGAGATTTTTTTCTTCTAGATCTGTGAAAAATGCCATTGGTTATTTGATAAGGATTATGTTGAATCTCTAGATTGCCTTGGGTGGTATAGTAATTTTGACAATATTGATTCTTCCAATCCAAGAACATGGTACATCTTTCCATCCGTTTATGTTTGCTGCAATGTCTCTTATCAGCATTGTATAGTTGTTTTTTTGAGTACAGGTCTTTTGTCTCCTTAGGTAGGCTTGTTCCTAGGCATTTTATTCTTTCTGATGCAATGGTAAATGAAACTGCTTCTTGAAATTTTCTTTCTGATCTTTCACTATTAGTGTGTAGAAATGCAACAGACTTCTGTGTATTAATGTCGGAATCTGCCACTTTATTAAATTCACTGATGAGTTCTAATAGTTTTCTGGCAGCATCTTTGGGATCTTCTGTGTATAGTAAAATGTCATCTACAAACAGTGACAGCTTAATTCCTTCTTTTCCAGTTTGGATTCACTTTACTTTTTTTCTTCTCTGATTGTTATGTCTAGGACTTCTAAAACTATGCTGAATACAAGTGGTGAACGTGGACATCCTATCTTGTTCCTCACCTTAAAGGGAATGCATTCAGCTTTTCACCACTGAGTATGATGCTAACTGTAGGTTTGCCACAGATGGCCTCTATTATGTTGAAGTATGTATCCTGTATGCCTACTTTCTGGAGAAAGTGGATAAATCCAGCAATCATTTTGTTATAAATGAGTGCTCAATTTTGTCAAAAAGCCTTTTCTGCATCATTGAGATAATCACATTGACTGATTTGCAGAGGATGAAAAATTCTTGTATCCCTGGGATGAATCCCACTTGATTATGGTGTCTGATCTTTTTAATGTATTACTAGATGTGGATTGACAGTATTTTGTGGAGGATTTTTTGCATCTATATTCACTAGTAAAATTGGTCTCTAATATTGCTTTTTTGTGGTATCATTGTCTGGTTTTGGTATTAGGGTTATGGCTGCCTCAAAAAATAAGTTGGGAAATTTTCCTTCCTCTGAATTTTTGGAACAGTTTCAGAAGGATAGGTGTTAACTCTTCTCTAAATGTTTGATAGAATTCACCTGTGAAGCCATTAGGCCCTGAACTTTTGCTTGTTGGAAGGCCCCTTTTTTTTCTTCTAGATCTGTGAAAAATGCCATTGGTTATTTGATAAGGATTATGTTGAATCTCTAGATTGCCTTGGGTGGTATAGTAATTTTGACAATATTGATTCTTCCAATCCAAGAACATGGTACATCTTTCCATCCGTTTATGTTTGCTGCAATGTCTCTTATCAGCATTGTATAGTTGTTTTTTTGAGTACAGGTCTTTTGTCTCCTTAGGTAGGCTTGTTCCTAGGCATTTTATTCTTTCTGATGCAATGGTAAATGAAACTGCTTCTTGAAATTTTCTTTCTGATCTTTCACTATTAGTGTGTAGAAATGCAACAGACTTCTGTGTATTAATGTCGGAATCTGCCACTTTATTAAATTCACTGATGAGTTCTAATAGTTTTCTGGCAGCATCTTTGGGATCTTCTGTGTATAGTAAAATGTCATCTACAAACAGTGACAGCTTAATTCCTTCTTTTCCAGTTTGGATTCACTTTACTTTTTTTCTTCTCTGATTGTTATGTCTAGGACTTCTAAAACTATGCTGAATACAAGTGGTGAACGTGGACATCCTATCTTGTTCCTCACCTTAAAGGGAATGCATTCAGCTTTTCACCACTGAGTATGATGCTAACTGTAGGTTTGCCACAGATGGCCTCTATTATGTTGAAGTATGTATCCTGTATGCCTACTTTCTGGAGAAAGTGGATAAATCCAGCAATCATTTTGTTATAAATGAGTGCTCAATTTTGTCAAAAAGCCTTTTCTGCATCATTGAGATAATCACATTGACTGATTTGCAGAGGATGAAAAATTCTTGTATCCCTGGGATGAATCCCACTTGATTATGGTGTCTGATCTTTTTAATGTATTACTAGATGTGGATTGACAGTATTTTGTGGAGGATTTTTTGCATCTATATTCACTAGTAAAATTGGTCTCTAATATTGCTTTTTTGTGGTATCATTGTCTGGTTTTGGTATTAGGGTTATGGCTGCCTCAAAAAATAAGTTGGGAAATTTTCCTTCCTCTGAATTTTTGGAACAGTTTCAGAAGGATAGGTGTTAACTCTTCTCTAAATGTTTGATAGAATTCACCTGTGAAGCCATTAGGCCCTGAACTTTTGCTTGTTGGAAGGTTTTTAATCACATTTAATTTTCAGTGCATATGATTGGCCTACTCATATTTTCTATTTCTTTCTGGTTCAGTCTAGGGAGACTGTACTTTTCCAAGAAATTATCTATTTCTTCCACGTTTTCCACTTTACAGGCATACAGTTTCTCATAGTAGTTTGTTATGATTCTTGGTATTTCTTTGGATTCAGTTGTAACTTCTCCTTTTTCATTTCTAATTTACTGATTTGAGTCCTCTCTCTCTTTTTTTTTTTTTTTTTGATGAGTCTGGCTAAAGGTTTATCAATCTTGTTTATCCTTTCAAAGAACCAGTTTTTAGTTTCATTGATTATTGCGATTGTTTTCTTTGTGTCTATTTCATTTATTTCTGCTCGATCTTTATGATTTCCTTCCTCCTACTAAGTTATATTTTGTTTGTTCTTCTTTCTCTGTTTCTTTAGGTGTAGGCTGAGGTTGTTCGAGATCTTTCTTGTTTCTTGAGTTAAGATCATGTTGCTATAAACTTCCGGCTTAGAACTGCTTTTGCTGTATTCTGTAAGTTTTTGACCATTGTGCTTTCATTTTTATTTGTCTCTAGGAGTTTTTCTATTTCTTCATTGTTTTCTTCAGTGATCCAGAGGTGGTTTATCAATGTATTGTTTAGCCACCACCATGTTTGTGTCTATTAGAATTTTTTTTCTTTTTTCCTTTAGTTTATTTCTAATTTCATAGCATTGGGATCAGAAAAAAAAAAAAAAAGCTTGATATTATTTGATTTTCTTAACTTTACCAAGGTTTGCCTTGTGCCTAGCATGTGGTCAATCCTGGAGAATGTTCCCTATGCACTTGAGAAAAATGTGTAGTCTGCTACTTTTGGATGGAATGCTCTACACATATCAGTTAAGTCCAGTTCATCTAAAGCATCACTTAAGGCCTGTTTTTCTTACGACTCTAGATGATCATTGTCTGGTTTTGGTATTAGGGTTATGGCTGCCTCAAAAAATAAGTTGGGAAATTTTCCTTCCTCTGAATTTTTGGAACAGTTTCAGAAGGATAGGTGTTAACTCTTCTCTAAATGTTTGATAGAATTCACCTGTGAAGCCATTAGGCCCTGAACTTTTGCTTGTTGGAAGGTTTTTAATCACATTTAATTTTCAGTGCATATGATTGGCCTACTCATATTTTCTATTTCTTTCTGGTTCAGTCTAGGGAGACTGTACTTTTCCAAGAAATTATCTATTTCTTCCACGTTTTCCACTTTACAGGCATACAGTTTCTCATAGTAGTTTGTTATGATTCTTGGTATTTCTTTGGATTCAGTTGTAACTTCTCCTTTTTCATTTCTAATTTACTGATTTGAGTCCTCTCTCTCTTTTTTTTTTTTTTTTGATGAGTCTGGCTAAAGGTTTATCAATCTTGTTTATCCTTTCAAAGAACCAGTTTTTAGTTTCATTGATTATTGCGATTGTTTTCTTTGTGTCTATTTCATTTATTTCTGCTCGATCTTTATGATTTCCTTCCTCCTACTAAGTTATATTTTGTTTGTTCTTCTTTCTCTGTTTCTTTAGGTGTAGGCTGAGGTTGTTCGAGATCTTTCTTGTTTCTTGAGTTAAGATCATGTTGCTATAAACTTCCGGCTTAGAACTGCTTTTGCTGTATTCTGTAAGTTTTTGACCATTGTGCTTTCATTTTTATTTGTCTCTAGGAGTTTTTCTATTTCTTCATTGTTTTCTTCAGTGATCCAGAGGTGGTTTATCAATGTATTGTTTAGCCACCACCATGTTTGTGTCTATTAGAATTTTTTTTCTTTTTTCCTTTAGTTTATTTCTAATTTCATAGCATTGGGATCAGAAAAAAAAAAAAAAAAAAGCTTGATATTATTTGATTTTCTTAACTTTACCAAGGTTTGCCTTGTGCCTAGCATGTGGTCAATCCTGGAGAATGTTCCCTATGCACTTGAGAAAAATGTGTAGTCTGCTACTTTTGGATGGAATGCTCTACACATATCAGTTAAGTCCAGTTCATCTAAAGCATCACTTAAGGCCTGTTTTTCTGTACTGACTTTCTGTCTAGATGATCTGTCCATTGATGAAAGTGGGATATTAAGGTCCCCTACTATTACTGTGTTACTGTTGATTTCTCCTTTTATATTTGTTAGTGCTTGCCTTACATATTGAAGCACTTCTATGTTGGGTGCATATAGATTTATAATTATTATATTTTCTTCTTGGATTGAACCCTTGATCATTATGTAATGTCTCTTATGACAGTATTCGTTTAAAGCCTATTTTGCCTGATATGAGTACTGCTACTCCAGCTTCCTTATGAGTTCTATTTGTGTGAATTACTTTCCCCTATCCCCTTGCTTTCAGTAAGTGTCTCTAGGTAATGCTGTGAGTCTCTTGTAGACAACATAAAATATGGGTCTTATTTTTGTATACACTCAACCAGTCTATATATTTTATTTGTTGCATTTAATCCATTTACATTTAAGGTGATTATTGGTATGTGTGATCCTATTTGTTGTTCAGTCACTCAGTCTGTCTGACTTTTTGTGAGCCCATGGACTGCAAGACACCGTGCTTCCCTTTCCTTCACCATCACCTGGAGCTTGCTCAGATTCATGTCAGTGATGCCATCCAACTGTCTGATCCTCTGTCCAGGTCTTGTTTCTACTGACTCTAAAGACTGTCTCCATCTTCAGCTGCTAAGAAGATAATCAATTTGATTTAGGTATTGAGCATCTGGTGATGTGCATGTATAGAGTTGTCTCTTGTGTTGTTGGAAGAGGGTGTTTGCTATGGCCAGTGTGTTCTCTTAAGAAAATTCTGTTAGCCTTTGCCTTGCTTATTTTTGTACCCCAAGGCCAAACTTGCCTGTTCTTCAAGAATCTCTTGATTTCCTATTTTTGTACTTCCATTCCCTGTGAAGAAAAGGACATCCTTTCAGGTGTTAGATGTCAGGCCTAGAACTTTTACAACAGTGTAAGAAATTCTTTGGTATGACTGTTCTCCAGTTTTTGACTCACTCACCCAGTAGGCATAGGATTTGACTTTATCATAAGTGTTCCCCTCCTAATGTTTCTTTGTGGTCTCTCCTTTGTCTTTGATATGGGGTATTTTTTTTTGGTGGCTATCATTGTCTACTGGTTGATAGTTGTTCAACAGCTGGTTGTGATTTTCATGCTCAGAAAAGCATACTTTAAGCTGACAAGTTTCAAACTGTCTTCAATATTCAAAACTTGAAGAAACCCCATTGTCCTAGTGCAGGATTGTGGGGGCCTCTAGGATTGCTTCTGAGAGAGAGGACTTCAGTGGCTGGATGCATGGGGAACCAGCTCTCTTCAGTGCTCAGAAGCCTAACGTTCCTTTGTGGTGAGAATATGACATTCAGAAAAGCATGTGATTTGCTGACTGTTTTCATTTTCCTCCACACGTCCGGCAGCTCTGGCGAGCATTCATGGATCAACCTTCCACTGCCCACCTGGCTTCACGATCAACTTCCACCTTGACCCACCCAATTGTGATCCTTCAGAACAATTTTTTTCCACCTGAGTGTATGGTTATTCTTTGATAAAACATAGGGAGTGTGCTTCATTGAGGGGCCTCTGAGATGTTTCATCACAAGGTCTTGCATTGTCTAGTTTGGTTCAGTTTTATAGGCATCATTGAAGTGTTCTCTTTGTTGTTGTTTAGTTGCTAGGTCTTGTCTGACTCTTGTGACTCAAAGAACTGTGAGTCAACAAGGTTTTTCTATCCATGGGATTCTCCAGGCAAGAATACTGTTGTGAGTTGCCATTTTCTTCTCTAGGAGATCTTCATGATCCAGCATTGAACCCATGTCTCCTGCATTGTCAGGGGGAGGATTCTTTACTGTGGAGGCACCTGAAAAGTGCATATTGTTTTCTACTATACTGAAGACCCAGTTTCGTTCTTCCCTTACTTCCACCTTGGCACTGAAATATTCCCAGGGGAGGGTTTTCAGCAATGGAGGCAACAATCACATCTCATTTGTCTTTGTTCCTGGAGTCAATTTCCCATAAAAACCAAATAGTCATAAATTGTTGATTTATATTTTTTTCAGAGCTGGGAGAAAAGCCTGCAGATATTCTGCCCTATATCTCATCAGTGATGAAACTCTTAAAGACCGGGTAAACAGAAGCAAATTCAAGCAAGACTCAGGTCTCTTGGCTACAGCTCTGTTTGTTGAATTAGCCTGACCCCATGTGTAGTCCTGTCGTATTTGCAGACCTTTCTTCCCCAAGTATAGAGCAGGCTGGCTTCTCAGCTAGTTTTTCTCTTCATCAGTTTCACTTTGCACTAACCTCCTTTCTGCTCACTTCAAATCCCCAGTAGAAAAGCTAGAAAACACAGAGCTACACTTTCTGTCAGGTTAAGAAATATGTCTAAAAGAAAGTGTATTTGAGCTGAGTCATAAAGAACATTTTCTGATGAAAGGACCCTCTTGACTTGGAAACATGAACAATTATGTGAAGATTAAATGATGCAGGATGTATGGAGAGAAAAGAGTGGGTCCACTGCTAACTACTGAACCAGTCATGCAACTTGTCATCAATTTTCAAATCAACAAGATTTAGTAATTCTAACAAGGTCTCCAAAAGTAGATGTTTTAGGGTCACTACAATTCTAAGGGAAGCAAGAATATGAAAGATTAAAAAAAAAAAAAAAACAAAAAAAACAGGTTGTGGGGAAATTGAAGAACAAAGGCAAATGACTTCATAGTCAAAGTGGATCCTGTTGTATCTGACTTTGGATCCCAAGTGGTCAGGGAATGGTAGTAAAACCCTCCAGAGACAAGAGAGCAAGTGGCTAGAAAAATATATAGGAATTACCTCTTACCTAGAGAGCTAAACTTTTCACCTTAAGTACCCCTGCTAGTTCTGTTACCCCTCAGTTTCTTTTGTCCTTGATGTGAACCACTCACACCATGTCCTTCTCCTACCACAGAGATACAGTTGGGAAGGCATATCTGCCCTGATGGTTTCAGCCAGCCTTAATACCTGGATAATTTCCATGATGCCTGACCTTGGTTACCTCGTGAGTGAAACACAGTCTGTGAGGATCATTGCTAGGCATGGAGAGTAGGATTCAGCTACAGACAAGGGGCCCTAAACCTAGAATTTCAATGTCATATTTCTAAAAGGACCTTTCATGTGCTTGCACTGCACCCCCTGCTCTTCCAGTTCCTCCTCATGACGTGTTTACAAATTTAATTGAGCTTCCCTAGTGGCTCAGTGGTAAAGAATCTACCTATCAATGCCGGAGACATTTAATCCTGGGTCGGGATGTTAAATCTTGGCTACAGCTCTGTTTGTTGAATTAGCCTGACCCCATGTGTAGTCCTGTCGTATTTGCAGACCTTTCTTCCCCAAGTATAGAGCAGGCTGGCTTCTCAGCTAGTTTTTCTCTTCATCAGTTTCACTTTGCACTAACCTCCTTTCTGCTCACTTCAAATCCCCAGTAGAAAAGCTAGAAAACACAGAGCTACACTTTCTGTCAGGTTAAGAAATATGTCTAAAAGAAAGTGTATTTGAGCTGAGTCATAAAGAACATTTTCTGATGAAAGGACCCTCTTGACTTGGAAACATGAACAATTATGTGAAGATTAAATGATGCAGGATGTATGGAGAGAAAAGAGTGGGTCCACTGCTAACTACTGAACCAGTCATGCAACTTGTCATCAATTTTCAAATCAACAAGATTTAGTAATTCTAACAAGGTCTCCAAAAGTAGATGTTTTAGGGTCACTACAATTCTAAGGGAAGCAAGAATATGAAAGATTAAAAAAAAACAAAAAACAAAAAAAACAGGTTGTGGGGAAATTGAAGAACAAAGGCAAATGACTTCATAGTCAAAGTGGATCCTGTTGTATCTGACTTTGGATCCCAAGTGGTCAGGGAATGGTAGTAAAACCCTCCAGAGACAAGAGAGCAAGTGGCTAGAAAAATATATAGGAATTACCTCTTACCTAGAGAGCTAAACTTTTCACCTTAAGTACCCCTGCTAGTTCTGTTACCCCTCAGTTTCTTTTGTCCTTGATGTGAACCACTCACACCATGTCCTTCTCCTACCACAGAGATACAGTTGGGAAGGCATATCTGCCCTGATGGTTTCAGCCAGCCTTAATACCTGGATAATTTCCATGATGCCTGACCTTGGTTACCTCGTGAGTGAAACACAGTCTGTGAGGATCATTGCTAGGCATGGAGAGTAGGATTCAGCTACAGACAAGGGGCCCTAAACCTAGAATTTCAATGTCATATTTCTAAAAGGACCTTTCATGTGCTTGCACTGCACCCCCTGCTCTTCCAGTTCCTCCTCATGACGTGTTTACAAATTTAATTGAGCTTCCCTAGTGGCTCAGTGGTAAAGAATCTACCTATCAATGCCGGAGACATAGGTTAAATCCCTGGGTCGGGATGATCCCCTGGAGAAGAAAATGGCAACCCACTCCAGTATTCTTATCTGGAGAATCCAAAGGACATAAGAGCATGGTGGACTACAGTCCATCGGTTCAGTTTAGTCGCTCAGTCGTGGCTGACTCTGTAATCCCATGGACTGCAGCATGCCAGGCTTCTCTGTCCTTTACCATCTCCTGGAGCCTACTCAAACTCATGTCCATTGAATCAGTGATGCCATCCAACCATCTCGTCCTCTGTCATCTCTTTCTCCTTTTGCCTTCTATTTTTCCCAACATCAGGCTCTTTTCCAACGAGTTGTCTCTTTGCATCAAGTGGCCAAAATATTGGAGTTTTCAGCTTCAGCATCATTCCTCCCAATGAATATTCAGGGTTGATTTTCCTTAGGATTGACTGGTTTGATCTCCTTGCAATCCAAGGGACTCTCAAGAGCCTTCTCCAACACCAGAGTTCAAAGGCATCAATTCTTTGTCACCTAGCCTTCCTTATGGTCCAACTCTCACATCCATACATAGCTACTGAGAAAACCATAGCTTTTGACTATATGGACTTTTGTCGGCAAAATGATGTCTCTGCTTTTGAATAGTAGCAAAGAATCAAATATGACTGAGCAACTAAAACTAACAACAAAATCAATAGAAGGCTGACTCTCTATTACAAAAAGGAGATGGTGTTTATAATTCACTCATGCTATAGAACTCAGGGAAAAAGAGAATTTTAGAGTAAACTGTGCTTTTGATATAATATAATTCTTGAAAATGGGGCCTTGTCTTAACACAAACCAATTCAAATAAAAGAATGAGCAGTTAGCTTTTAAAAAAAAGATCCACTCTATGTATTCACAATTTCACATGATATTCCTTAGGTGCCTAATGAGATAGGTACTATAATTCCTCATTTTGGGATAAAGACACTTAAGGCTCAGAGAGGTAAACTGATTTTTCCAAAGAAATACAGCAAGTAAGCAAGATGATATTTCTAAAAGGACCTTTCATGTGCTTGCACTGCACCCCTGCTCTTCCAGTTCCTCCTCATGACGTGTTTACAAATTTAATTGAGCTTCCCTAGTGGCTCAGTGGTAAAGAATCTACCTATCAATGCCGGAGACATAGGTTAAATCCCTGGGTCGGGATGATCCCCTGGAGAAGAAAATGGCAACCCACTCCAGTATTCTTATCTGGAGAATCCAAAGGACATAAGAGCATGGTGGACTACAGTCCATCGGTTCAGTTTAGTCGCTCAGTCGTGGCTGACTCTGTAATCCCATGGACTGCAGCATGCCAGGCTTCTCTGTCCTTTACCATCTCCTGGAGCCTACTCAAACTCATGTCCATTGAATCAGTGATGCCATCCAACCATCTCGTCCTCTGTCATCTCTTTCTCCTTTTGCCTTCTATTTTTCCCAACATCAGGCTCTTTTCCAACGAGTTGTCTCTTTGCATCAAGTGGCCAAAATATTGGAGTTTTCAGCTTCAGCATCATTCCTCCCAATGAATATTCAGGGTTGATTTTCCTTAGGATTGACTGGTTTGATCTCCTTGCAATCCAAGGGACTCTCAAGAGCCTTCTCCAACACCAGAGTTCAAAGGCATCAATTCTTTGTCACCTAGCCTTCCTTATGGTCCAACTCTCACATCCATACATAGCTACTGAGAAAACCATAGCTTTTGACTATATGGACTTTTGTCGGCAAAATGATGTCTCTGCTTTTGAATAGTAGCAAAGAATCAAATATGACTGAGCAACTAAAACTAACAACAAAATCAATAGAAGGCTGACTCTCTATTACAAAAAGGAGATGGTGTTTATAATTCACTCATGCTATAGAACTCAGGGAAAAAGAGAATTTTAGAGTAAACTGTGCTTTTGATATAATATAATTCTTGAAAATGGGGCCTTGTCTTAACACAAACCAATTCAAATAAAAGAATGAGCAGTTAGCTTTTAAAAAAAAGATCCACTCTATGTATTCACAATTTCACATGATATTCCTTAGGTGCCTAATGAGATAGGTACTATAATTCCTCATTTTGGGATAAAGACACTTAAGGCTCAGAGAGGTAAACTGATTTGTCCAAAGAAATACAGCAAGTAAGCAAGATGATTAGGGGTCCTGGGAAGTCTGAGCCCATGGCCAGTTCAGAGGGGAATGAGAATGTTTTCAGAGATTGCTCCAAGTTCAAGTCACATGGCTAAATTTCCCTAATGAAGAACAGTAAACTCTGAAACCCACCCACCAAACTGAGAAGCATCACAATTTATATGTGAATTACCTATTTTCAAAAATTTCCTAGAAACCCCTATGACTATTACCACTTGCCAGGTATCTTAATGTATCATCCCAAAACGTCACAACCACCCTTGCCAGGCTGCTGGAATTATTCCTTATTAATGTATGGGGGAATCTAGGCTCAAAGAGGTACAATAACTCACCCTAGGACACCCACCTATTAAGTGGCAAGAGCCAAGATCTCAATTCAGGTCTATCTGACTTCAATACCTATCCTCTCTCCAACACAAAATGAGGAATTATCTTAAAAGCAACACAATTCTGGTAGGTAGCTTTGTTGTTATGTATTTGTTTTTATTTAGTGTCAATAATATCCCATGTTAATACTCCTTTGTGTGGGTATGCTTAGTTGCTCAGTCATGTCTGACTCTATGAGATCCCATGAACTGTAGCCTGAGAGGCTCCTCTGTCTATGGAGTTCTCCAGGCAAGAAACCTGGAATGGGTTGCCATTTCCTTCTCCAGGGGATCTTCCTAACCCAGGAATCGATCCAGGTCTCCTGCAATGCAGGTGATTGTTACATCTGCTGAGCCATGTTAATACTATTAGTCTGTAGGTAGAACAACTGAACAGTGGTTGGGTGCATTTGGTATTTATCAGAAGAAAATAGCAAACACAGAAAACCAGATGATTTCAGCCTCAAACAACTATTAATTTGTTTGGCTATTAATATGGTTTAAAGTTTAGTATCTAACCAGATTATCAGCATGTTTTACTTTCTATACATAACCTCTCTATTATCACACAACCTATATAATTTTTTTTTAAGATTTATTTATTTATTTATTTTTGGGCAGGGGTCAGGTTGGGGAGGGAGAGGAGCGGGCGGGCCACTTCTATTGGTCTTTCATTTCTCTATTTTCATTCGCCTTTGTTCTTTGGCTCCTGTGGGCCTCCCATCGCGGTGGCCTCTGTCCTTGCAGAGCACCGGCTCTGGGCACACGCACTCCAGAGCTCTGGCTCGGTAATTGGACACATCAGTCCAGCTGCTCCGCGGCACAAGGGATCTTCCCAGGCCGGGGATGGAACTGGTGCCCCTTGTGCTGCAAGGCGGTGTCCTTACCCACTGGGCCACCAGGGGAAGCCCCGAATTTTTTAATTTCATCAACAGCAACTCTGAGAAAATTCATGCCTATGAGCTTTTATATAGATTTAAATTTTTATATTCACCTCTACTAGGAATCTGGCAAAATTAAAGAAAGCCATCTGGGGCTTCCCTGGTGGTCCAGTGGGTAAGGACACCGCCTTGCAGTGCAAGGGGTGCTGGTTCGATCCCTGGTCTGGGAAGATCCCACATGCCACGCAGCGGCTGGACTGATGTGTCCAACTACCGAGCCGGAGCTCTGGGGCACATGCGCCCAGAGCCAGCGCTCTGCAACGACAGCATGGGACGCCCACAGGAGCCAAAAGAACAAAGATGGATGAAAATAGAGAAATGAAAGATCAATAGAAGTGGTCCGCCCATCCCCCTCCCTCCCCACATTACCCCCCCCAAAAGATAAATAAATAAAGTAAATGTTTAAAAAAAATAAAAGATAAAAACAATTAAAGAGAGCCATCTGATGAAGAGGTTTCTAATGATATTGAAATGAGAGCTCTTTTAGCTAAGTTTCCATGTCTCTAATCTTGCTACATTTGTTTTCACATATTACTTTCCTGCTCATCTATAAGACAATAAATATATATTTATGTATATAAATACATATATATATATATATATATATATATATATATATATATATATAAGAGGTGAAGTCGCGATATGATCACAGTTTTCTTTTTCTTCTTTAAACTTACTCTGTCCTAAGATCTTTATATTGACTCTCACTGTCTATAAAATAATGTTTTAAAGTGAGCTTTTTTGTTGTTTCTGGTAGTTAAACGTATAAACTCTAAAATTAACAACCCCATCGCTTCTTGGCCTTTTGGCTAAGATTAAGGGTAGAATTAACAACCCAAAGGAGAAAACCAGCATTTTTAGAAGCAGCATGTGTCCAGGGAGCTATTTCTATGATCCATAAGAATTTCCCTTATAACCCCTGTTTTTAGCAAATGCACAAACTGACTAATAAACCCTATAAATTTCAGTAGGGTTAGCTCAACGCACAGTGATTGTTGACCCTTGTTAAATTGATGAACATCAACCATCTAGTGAGCCTATGATCTAAAGTTCATTTTTATGCTCAACATTAACTCAGTCATGCTCTAACATATATTCTTGGAGAAAAAAAATATCTACTAGAAAAAATCCAGTGAATCACTACTTATTTCTAACAAGGAACAACTTAAATATCAACATTTTCAGATACTGTGTATATGTGAAAAAAGTAAAGTGAAAGTGAAGTCGCTCAGTCTGTGTCCAACTTTTTGTAACCCATGGATGAGCCATGGAGTTCTCCAGGCAAGAATACTGGAGTGGTCAGTCATTCCCTTCTGCAAGAAATCTTCCTGACCCAGGGATCAAATTCAGGTCTCTTGCATTGCAGGTGAATTCTTTAGCAACAAGCCACTAGGGAAGCCCAAGATTATGACAACAAAGAATTGACACATCACAAGTATATTCAATAGAGTAAAATATTTTAAAAGGTGAAAAAACTAAAAAGTAGGCAGTGCATATTTTGAACTCATTTGCACAAGTTGAAAAAACAAGCATAAATGTATTCAACAACATATTGAAGTAGAAATACAGTGTATTTTACACTCTGGTTATTTTCTTATATTCATGTAAGGTATCCACTTTGTTGCTTTTCCCTCAATTGCTTATCTTTACCTAAAGTTATCTTCTTTCTTGATTCTAACATGCAAGTTCCCGAAAGAGCCATGGTTCAACAATGAGAACCCAGGCCAGTATCTGACTAGGAGTGGAGAAGAGATCCGGTCTCTGAACTAGATCATGTTTCTCTCTGTTCAGCACGTCACAGACAACTGGGATTATGGGTTACAGAGCAAGATGCCTCAACTCACCATCATCCTTTACCATGTGTCTACAAGGCCTGGGACACAGTTCTGTTTCTACTACGAAATAGCAATGTTGAGCTCCGCTTTCACTGAAACAATTCTTAGCACCAGTCTAAAATAGGTCTTGTTTTACCACACAGCAGCACATCACAGGGAACATTTCCTTTAATTTACCCCCTGCTAAAATTTAAATAGCTATGGCAAATTACATAAAACATGATTTGTGGAAATCAGTTCATCAACATGTGTAATGAACTCTAACTGAACATTATTTTTGTGACAAAAAAAATGATGCAGAGTTAACCTGCTTAGCTGGAGGCAGTGAAGCCATAAAAATGCAGGGCCTCCAGCGCTGTGAAGTGATGACTGAACAGATATGCAGATATAGATATACCTGTTCCTGTCCATCTTCCACAGCACTAGAAGAGCCCATGGTCATGGGAAGCCCACCCCTGAACTGAGACTCTGTTTTCCTTTCTCTGCTAGTGAATAAAAACAATCTGACACAGCACATGATGTCTGTTGCTTAAAAGGTGTATGATCTCAAGCTTTATTTCATTATTACAGTATTTTGACAAGAATCCTTCTGTATTATTAAATGGAATGTAAGATTGCTTTGTAAAATTTTTTATACTCAGTATTTACCTTTGTAATTTATAAGTAGGTTGAAATATAAAGTGGAATAATTATACACTAAGCCAGTTGCTTTGGTGCTGTGTGTTAGCTGCTCCGTCATATCTGAATCTTTGTGACCTTGTGGACTCTGTAGCCTGCCAGGCTACTCTGTTATGGGATTCTCTAGGCAAGAATTAGCTTTCCATATATATTATTCTGATACTCACTATATACACTAATTATTTATATATGTGAATTACATATGTGATTTATATATTTATGAATTATATATGTATACATTATATATATATATATTATCTCAAGGGGATCTTCCCAACCCAGGGATCCATCTCGAGTCTCCTCGGCCAGTATCTGACTAGGAGTGGAGAAGAGATCCGGTCTCTGAACTAGATCATGTTTCGCTCTGATCAGCACGTCACAGACAACTGGGATTATGGGTTACAGAGCAAGATGCCTCAACTCACCATCATCCTTTACCATGTGTCTACAAGGCCTGGGACACAGTTCTGTTTCTACTACGAAATAGCAATGTTGAGCTCCGCTTTCACTGAAACAATTCTTAGCACCAGTCTAAAATAGGTCTTGTTTTACCACACAGCAGCACATCACAGGGAACATTTCCTTTAATTTACCCCCTGCTAAAATTTAAATAGCTATGGCAAATTACATAAAACATGATTTGTGGAAATCAGTTCATCAACATGTGTAATGAACTCTAACTGAACATTATTTTTGTGACAAAAAAAAATGATGCAGAGTTAACCTGCTTAGCTGGAGGCAGTGAAGCCATAAAAATGCAGGGCCTCCAGCGCTGTGAAGTGATGACTGAACAGATATGCAGATATAGATATACCTGTTCCTGTCCATCTTCCACAGCACTAGAAGAGCCCATGGTCATGGGAAGCCCACCCCTGAACTGAGACTCTGTTTTCCTTTCTCTGCTAGTGAATAAAAACAATCTGACACAGCACATGATGTCTGTTGCTTAAAAGGTGTATGATCTCAAGCTTTATTTCATTATTACAGTATTTTGACAAGAATCCTTCTGTATTATTAAATGGAATGTAAGATTGCTTTGTAAAATTTTTTATACTCAGTATTTACCTTTGTAATTTATAAGTAGGTTGAAATATAAAGTGGAATAATTATACACTAAGCCAGTTGCTTTGGTGCTGTGTGTTAGCTGCTCCGTCATATCTGAATCTTTGTGACCTTGTGGACTCTGTAGCCTGCCAGGCTACTCTGTTATGGGATTCTCTAGGCAAGAATTAGCTTTCCATATATATTATTCTGATACTCACTATATACACTAATTATTTATATATGTGAATTACATATGTGATTTATATATTTATGAATTATATATGTATACATTATATATATATATATTATCTCAAGGGGATCTTCCCAACCCAGGGATCCATCTCGAGTCTCCTCAAGATGGCAAGTGGATTCTTTATCACTGAGCCACCTGGGATGTCCAATGAAACTACTATCATTATTGTTTTCTCCCCTTATTTTATTTCTAAAATGAGTTTGGACAGCTTTCTCTAAGTTATACAGCTAAGTGACAGAGTGAGGACCCGGGGTAGTTCAACTTCAGAGCCTATGTTCTGAATTATCACAGCAAATATTAGTTAAAATCATGAACTGTTAAAACTTTCTCTTTTTTTCTTTGAGGGGGGGTTGGGAAGGGAGGGGAGCAGTCGGGCCACTTCTGTTGGTTTTTCATTTGTCTATTTTCATCCATCTTTGTTCTTTGGCCCGTGCAGGCCTCCCATCGCGGTGGCCTCTGTTGCAGAGCACCGGCTCTGGGCGCATGCACTCCAGAGCTCCGGCTCAGTAATTGGACACATCAGTCCAGCCGCTCCGTGGCACGTGGGATCTTCCCAGGCTAGGGATAGAACCGACGCCCCTTGCCCTGCAAGGCGGTGTCCTTACCCACTGGACCACCAGGGAAGCCCCCTGTTAAAACTTTCAATAAAAAATAGTTTTTAAAAAAGATTGAGAAAGAGAAACATATGTAAATATTAGTGGTATATTTTTCTGATCATGGACAACTATATTTTCAGTCAAATAATGGGATTATTTCTATATTTGATGATCACCTGTGCAACAGGTTTTTATTTTATTGTCATTTGTTAGCTTAATATAGCACTCTGGAAACAACAGTTTCAAGAAGGTCTTTTTTTCTTTATATTAATTAAATTGCTTATTTTACTTTTCTACTTTTTAATTTATTTAATTGGAGGATAATTACTTTATAATATTGTGATGGTTTATTTCCCATATATCAACATGAATCAGACATAGGCATAGTTGACTTATAATGTCATGTTACTTCAGGTGTACAGCAGACCGAGTCAGTTTATATATATATATATATATCTATATATATCTATATATATCTATATCTATATCTATATATATGTAAGCAGGTGCTTGTTGATTTCTACTTTATATCAGCATATACTAGTGCATATATATTAATCCCAAACTCCTAATGTATTCCTTCCTCCCCCTTTCCCCTTTGGTAACTCTAAGTTTGTTTTCTATGCCTGTGAGTCTATTTCTGTTTTGTAATTATGTTCATTTGTATCTTTTTTCTTTTTTTGGATTCCATATATAGGTGAGATCATATGATATTTGTCTTTCTCTGTCTGGCTTACTTCACTTTGTCTGACAATCTCTAAGTCCATAGGATGTCTTTCTTTTGATATATGATATCTTGTCAAGTTTTAAAACCTCAAATCTTATGTTAGCTCTCTGTTTTAATTATATTTTAAACTGTGGAATATTGTTCTGTCAAAAAATAGTAAATGGCCTTGAACTGGCTCTCTCACGAGGCCTGCTGGCCATCCACATTTCCATGACATCTGAGGTTGTAGCTATTAATCGGCTATTGAAGCTGTTAACAGAGTACTAATTAGGACTGAATGTGATTATAACTTATGCTGTATGGTCATCAGGCTGACTCATGATGCCTGGAGGAATATTTGACTGTAATTGAGAATACTTACATTCATTAATGTACAAGGATCCTAAATTTGGGATGACACTCCTCTCTCAAGTCTGTATCCTAGTCTTTATGCTATGTGTCTTAGAACTGCTGCACGTAATTCACTGTTGTTTGACCTGTTGGGAAACATCTGGCATTTCATGGATGTGTGTAGATTCGACCAGAGGCAGCAGCAAGTGCAGGTCATATGGAAAGGATTCTAGGTCTGAATGCTTTCTTAATAACACACAGTCAGGTAGAAGTTCAATTAAAGGTCAGCTCTAAAATCCCAAATGTCAGGAAGTCTTCAGCAACTATCTGTTCACCCTCTCCCTCACCTTCACGCAGGATGTAAATACACCTTTTTTGGTTGTAGCACTTTTTATTATAAAGAGTCATGACATCTTGCTCCTGGCCCACGTTTCTAGTGAGGGGGACTCTTTCACTCTGTGTGGATAAGGACACTCCCATAGGGCCCTCTCACCTCCACAGCACTTTCCAACATGGTAATTCTTCCTTCATCTCACAAGACAAGGGCGTAGCCCTGCTATGCTGACTTCACTGATAGACTCAAGACATCCTCACCCTAGGGTTTATGGTTTTGACACTGGGAGATGCTTTTAATTACGTGGCCCATTGGCTTGGTGAGGAGTAACTACTAGCTGTTTTTTTTGTTTCAGCTCCTGCATACCCTACAGAGGACACTTGGAAGACAAGGCCACTCTGTTCCCTTGATCAAAATCACAAAGTAAAATGGAAAAAAACAAATTCCCACTTCTCCAGATTAGTATGTCTCAGTTTCACATATGTACGCACACATTTGTCATGTCAAAGATGTCAATGAACTCTGCAGTCAATGAAGTAGCCAGTAAGATATTTTAAAGCTGTATCATAGAAGAATTCAAAGAAAATGTACCTCTAGACAATTAACAATACTGCAACAAAACTGCTAATAGGTGCAGAAGCCTTCAACATCCACAACTGCATCTCTCCATGCCATTTTTCTATTTTTCCTGATAATAACTTACAAATCTTTTCTTTCTTTATAATAGTTCCCCTAACAGGAAAATAATACAAATAAAATAATCACTATTTCTATTGTATTACATTTCTTTAAAATGTGTTACTTGCTTAGAATTTTGAAACATATGAGAACTATCTAAAATTTTGAAAATTTAAATAGTTACATGGGATTTAATATTTTATTCTGAATCCCTATTGTATGTTTTCTTAGATTATGGTTTGTAATGGGTAGCTTCCTTGAAACAATAGACCTTTTGTGTGTCAGTAAAAAATTTTCTGCTTAAAACTGTAATTTCCTGGTAATTTTGACTAAGTATCAGTACCAAGGTATTTGTAAGAAAGTTTAAAATGATCCTGAAAAGACTTCTTACAACTATAACAAATTCGAGATGAGAATAGACTTATTGAAAAATGGCTTCAAATTAGTCCTGGTTTATTAAAAGTATGATCCAGTTAAATGATATGTTTCTGGGACTTCTCTGGTGGTCCAGTGGTTAAAAATCCACCTCGCAAGGCAGGGCATGAAGGTTTGATACCCAGTTGGGAAACTAACATGGCATGGAGACATCCCATAGGCCCCCCCGCACTTTCCAACATGGTAATTCTTCCTTCATCTCACAAGACAAGGGCGTAGCCCTGCTATGCTGACTTCACTGATAGACTCAAGACATCCTCACCCTAGGGTTTATGGTTTTGACACTGGGAGATGCTTTTAATTACGTGGCCCATTGGCTTGGTGAGGAGTAACTACTAGCTGTTTTTGTTTCAGCTCCTGCATACCCTACAGAGGACACTTGGAAGACAAGGCCACTCTGTTCCCTTGATCAAAATCACAAAGTAAAATGGAAAAAAACAAATTCCCACTTCTCCAGATTAGTATGTCTCAGTTTCACATATGTACGCACACATTTGTCATGTCAAAGATGTCAATGAACTCTGCAGTCAATGAAGTAGCCAGTAAGATATTTTAAAGCTGTATCATAGAAGAATTCAAAGAAAATGTACCTCTAGACAATTAACAATACTGCAACAAAACTGCTAATAGGTGCAGAAGCCTTCAACATCCACAACTGCATCTCTCCATGCCATTTTTCTATTTTTCCTGATAATAACTTACAAATCTTTTCTTTCTTTATAATAGTTCCCCTAACAGGAAAATAATACAAATAAAATAATCACTATTTCTATTGTATTACATTTCTTTAAAATGTGTTACTTGCTTAGAATTTTGAAACATATGAGAACTATCTAAAATTTTGAAAATTTAAATAGTTACATGGGATTTAATATTTTATTCTGAATCCCTATTGTATGTTTTCTTAGATTATGGTTTGTAATGGGTAGCTTCCTTGAAACAATAGACCTTTTGTGTGTCAGTAAAAATTGTCTGCTTAAAACTGTAATTTCCTGGTAATTTTGACTAAGTATCAGTACCAAGGTATTTGTAAGAAAGTTTAAAATGATCCTGAAAAGACTTCTTACAACTATAACAAATTCGAGATGAGAATAGACTTATTGAAAAATGGCTTCAAATTAGTCCTGGTTTATTAAAAGTATGATCCAGTTAAATGATATGTTTCTGGGACTTCTCTGGTGGTCCAGTGGTTAAAAATCCACCTCGCAAGGCAGGGCATGAAGGTTTGATACCCAGTTGGGAAACTAACATGGCATGGAGACATGAAGCCTTGAGCCACAACTGCTGAAGCCCACGTGCTTCAGAACCCATGTGACACAAACACTGCAGCTGGCACACCACAACTAAAGAGTCCGTGCTCTGCAACAGATGGCCCTGCATGACTCAACAAAGACCCTGTGTGCCCCAACTAAGATCTGACGCAGCCTAATAAAGATAATTTTTTAAAAATAAAAGATGTATTTCCTAGAACATTCAGATGAAAGAAAGTAGGTGGGGGCTTCCCTGGTGGTCCAGTGGGTAAGGATGCTCCTTGCAGTGCAAGGAGCGCGGGTTCGACCCTTGGCCTGGGAAGATCCCACGTGCCGTGGAGTGGCTGGACCGATGTGACCAACTACTGAGCAGGAGCTCTGGAGCGCATGCACCCAGAGCCGTTGCTCTGCGACAACAGAGGCCACTGCAATGGGAGGCCCACACAGGCCAAAGAACAAAGATGGATGGAAAATAGATAAATGAAAGACCAATAGAAGTGGCCCACCCACCTCCCTCACTCCCCAACCCGCCCCCTCCCACTCCCCCCAAAAAACGTTGTTCTGACTTGTCAGTTTTACTCGTATCTGACACACAGAGGATGACCTTGGCCCCCTCAGGGAAAGCCGGTTTCATTGTGTTCGGACCTCACCTTGGTAGACGGCTTTAAATCCAGGTGACGCTATGCTGTCATCGGACTGTAGGTGCAGCCACATCTGGTTGCTCATACTCACGATGAGGTCAGGAACGCTGGATCCAGTGAGTCTGCAAAGGAAAGAAAGTGGTTGAAGAAAAAGTCTAACGCTGTTATGATCCTGAAAAGACTTTTCGTTTTTAAAACTGTAATTTCCTGGTAATTTTGACTAAGTATCAGTACCAAGGTATTTGTAAGAAAGTTTAAAATGATCCTGAAAAGACTTCTTACAACTATAACAAATTCGAGATGAGAATAGACTTATTGAAAAATGGCTTCAAATTAGTCCTGGTTTATTAAAAGTATGATCCAGTTAAATGATATGTTTCTGGGACTTCTCTGGTGGTCCAGTGGTTAAAAATCCACCTCGCAAGGCAGGGCATGAAGGTTTGATACCCAGTTGGGAAACTAACATGGCATGGAGACATGAAGCCTTGAGCCACAACTGCTGAAGCCCACGTGCTTCAGAACCCATGTGACACAAACACTGCAGCTGGCACACCACAACTAAAGAGTCCGTGCTCTGCAACAGATGGCCCTGCATGACTCAACAAAGACCCTGTGTGCCCCAACTAAGATCTGACGCAGCCTAATAAAGATAATTTTTTAAAAATAAAAGATGTATTTCCTAGAACATTCAGATGAAAGAAAGTAGGTGGGGGCTTCCCTGGTGGTCCAGTGGGTAAGGATGCTCCTTGCAGTGCAAGGAGCGCGGGTTCGACCCTTGGCCTGGGAAGATCCCACGTGCCGTGGAGTGGCTGGACCGATGTGACCAACTACTGAGCAGGAGCTCTGGAGCGCATGCACCCAGAGCCGTTGCTCTGCGACAACAGAGGCCACTGCAATGGGAGGCCCACACAGGCCAAAGAACAAAGATGGATGGAAAATAGATAAATGAAAGACCAATAGAAGTGGCCCACCCACCTCCCTCACTCCCCAACCCGCCCCCTCCCACTCCCCCCAAAAAACGTTGTTCTGACTTGTCAGTTTTACTCGTATCTGACACACAGAGGATGACCTTGGCCCCCTCAGGGAAAGCCGGTTTCATTGTGTTCGGACCTCACCTTGGTAGACGGCTTTAAATCCAGGTGACGCTATGCTGTCATCGGACTGTAGGTGCAGCCACATCTGGTTGCTCATACTCACGATGAGGTCAGGAACGCTGGATCCAGTGAGTCTGCAAAGGAGAGAAACGCCAAAACTGTGGTTGAAGACACCACATATCTCCACAGTTACCTTGATGGGGCAGAGGGTCCTGCTGCTAAAATAGACAGGCCGTAGATATAGATATATCCAGGTAAGACCCTCCTTCAAAGAATCTATAGCCACGTGTCTTTTATATTCATAATCAGTGTATCATTGACCTTTTACAGTAATAATTTTATATTATAACTGTGAATTTCTATCTTTAATTTTATAAATCTATGCATAGCAATGGACCCTCCCATTTGTCTGGCACTGAAGGTCTCGGTGGAGGATTTTCTGTGCTCACACTGGACAGAAACTGGGAAGTTTCTGGACAAACTGGGAAGGTTGGTCACCCTGTGTGGTAGACACATGTTCCTTCCTGCTGTGTGAGACACAGCATCACATCATGGAAGCTTGTGCACGCCGAGAAAAGTTCTAGTTCATTCCATAATGCTTGGGTTGCACCGTCTGGAAATGTCATGTACCTTAATCATGAAATTTAAAATTTATCCCTCAGGATGGACTCTTCTTGAACACTAATGATAAAAGAGCTATAAAGTCATGGAATGACAGAGGAAACTGTCAAGACGTTGACTAAGAGAAATAAGTCTGAAAAGGCTGCATACAGTATGATTCTAACTCTAGGACATTCTGGAAAAGGCAAAACTATGGAGACAGCAAAAACAAATCAACAAAAAACAATCAGTGGTTGTCAGGGTTTGGGAAGTGGGAGGAATGAATAGGGAGAGCACAGTGTAGTGCTCTACACTGTGTAGTGAAGTTCTTCTGTATGCCATCAGTTTTTATGTCCTTTTTTTTGGCCTCTAAGTCATCATTTACTTCCATCCATCTTTTTTTTGGGGGGGGGGGGCCCTCTTTCATTGGTTTTTTATTTATTTATTTTCATCCACCTTTTTATTCTTTGGCCTGTGTGGGCCTCCCCTTTTTAGCTCTCTCGCTGCAGAGCACTGGCTCTGGCCACATGTGCTCCAGAGTTCTGGCTCGGAATTTGCCCAGCTGCTCTCTGGCGTGTGGAATCTTCCTGGGACAGGGATCGAACTGGTGCCCCTTGTACTGTAAGGCAGACTTTTTACTCACTGGATCACCAGAGAAGCCCAACTCCTCTGTATGATATTGTAATGATGGCTATATATTACTGTATGTTCGTCCAAACCCACAGACTGCAATATTGAGAATGAACTCTAATGTAAACCATGAACTTTGGGTAATGATGATGATGTGTCCACAGAGATTCATCCTTGGAGAAAAAAAAGGTGCCTTCTTGTGTGGGAGGTTAATAATGATGAGGGTAGGAAGCCGTATCTGTGTGCAGGTAGGATGGGTATGGGAAATCTCTGTAGCTCCCTCTTAGTTTTGCTCTGAAAATAAAACTGCTATAAATAAAGCTTGGGGATGCAGACAGATGCAGAGGAAAGGAAAGGGAAGTTTCTGGACAAACTGGAAGGTTGGTCACCCTGTGTAGACACATGTTCCTTCCTGCTGTGTGAGACACAGCATCACATCATGGAAGCTTGTGCACGAGAAAGTTCTAGTTCATTCCATAATGCTTGGGTTGCACCGTCTGGAAATGTCATGTACCTTAATCATGAAATTTAAAATTTATCCCTCAGGATGGACTCTTCTTGAACACTAATGATAAAAGAGCTATAAAGTCATGGAATGACAGAGGAAACTGTCAAGACGTTGACTAAGAGAAATAAGTCTGAAAAGGCTGCATACAGTATGATTCTAACTCTAGGACATTCTGGAAAAGGCAAAACTATGGAGACAGCAAAAACAAATCAACAAAAAACAATCAGTGGTTGTCAGGGTTTGGGAAGTGGGAGGAATGAATAGGGAGAGCACAGTGTAGTGCTCTACACTGTGTAGTGAAGTTCTTCTGTATGCCATCAGTTTTTATGTCCTTTTTTTTGGCCTCTAAGTCATCATTTACTTCCATCCATCTTTTTTTTTGGGGGGGGGGCCTCTTTCATTGGTTTTTTATTTATTTATTTTCATCCACCTTTTTATTCTTTGGCCTGTGTGGGCCTCCCCTTTTTAGCTCTCTCGCTGCAGAGCACTGGCTCTGGCCACATGTGCTCCAGAGTTCTGGCTCGGAATTTGCCCAGCTGCTCTCTGGCGTGTGGAATCTTCCTGGGACAGGGATCGAACTGGTGCCCCTTGTACTGTAAGGCAGACTTTTTACTCACTGGATCACCAGAGAAGCCCAACTCCTCTGTATGATATTGTAATGATGGCTATATATTACTGTATGTTCGTCCAAACCCACAGACTGCAATATTGAGAATGAACTCTAATGTAAACCATGAACTTTGGGTAATGATGATGATGTGTCCACAGAGATTCATCCTTGGAGAAAAAAAAGGTGCCTTCTTGTGTGGGAGGTTAATAATGATGAGGGTAGGAAGCCGTATCTGTGTGCAGGTAGGATGGGTATGGGAAATCTCTGTAGCTCCCTCTTAGTTTTGCTCTGAAAATAAAACTGCTATAAATAAAGCTTGGGGATGCAGACAGATGCAGAGGAAAGGAAAGGTATCCATACATTTGGCAGAGACCATTGATGAGGAGAATAGCAGACACAGCTTAGGCAGATTTGGCAAAGGGTACTGAACTTCCCTTCTGCATATTAACGTCCAGGTCACAGTGGACGGAAGTTTCAGTGAAGCAGTCATTGTGTATTAACAAAACAGTCACACAGCGGCTGCCATCAGCCAGGGAGCGGAAACACTAGATCCATTGACTGAAGTCAACATGCTGACAGAAATGCATGTGGAAAAAGAAAAAGTGTAAGAAAAAATAAAAAGATCGATTCAGCCAAAACAAATGTCTCTAATCAAACAGGAAGTTCTGCTTTCAGCAAAGTTGTTTCAGGGATATGAGCACACGATTCGCCCCATCGATCACATCATTTGTGTATCAGCACAGCCTTCTCACCTGAGGCACCGCCAAGCACGACTCTTCAGAGGAAGATGAACAACAGTTATTACATGTGCAAGCGCTCATGCCATGTTTCCCACAAATTGAAAGAAGGAAGAATTTCAGTGAGTGATGGGAAGCTGCGAAATAGGAACGTCTCTCTGAAGATCTGTCTTCATCTGAAAGACTGTTCCCTTAGGTTTGGCTGCTCTGTATGCTTGTTAGAAGAGACTTTCTTCTTCCCTATGCATAGATTTTATTCAAGTATAACATACCAAAAAGGGCACAGAGCATGGATGTCTGGCATTTAATGTCTACTTTGACTTAAAGCTATACTATACTTTCCTTTTTCTGTTGGTTAGTCCTTACAAAAAGTATCTTTTTCTCGCTTTTTGTTTTCAACTATTCTATGGATATAAATATTTTATGTTTGTCTCTCACAAGCATCAAATACTTATTTTACTTTTTAAAATTTACACTATTCACATCCAGAGAGTTTTAGTCTTTTATCTAGAATACAATTACTAGTAAATGAAAGTTCACTTTTCTTGTTTTCTTCCTTTTCTGATTAGTCAAAGTTTTATTGTCCCTTTAAAAATGTGGTGAGGTTAATAATGATGAGGGTAGGAAGCCGTATCTGTGTGCAGGTAGGATGGGTATGGGAAATCTCTGTAGCTCCCTCTTAGTTTTGCTCTGAAAATAAAACTGCTATAAATAAAGCTTGGGGATGCAGACAGATGCAGAGGAAAGGAAAGGTATCCATACATTTGGCAGAGACCATTGATGAGGAGAATAGCAGACACAGCTTAGGCAGATTTGGCAAAGGGTACTGAACTTCCCTTCTGCATATTAACGTCCAGGTCACAGTGGACGGAAGTTTCAGTGAAGCAGTCATTGTGTATTAACAAAACAGTCACACAGCGGCTGCCATCAGCCAGGAGCGGAAACACTAGATCCATTGACTGAAGTCAACATGCTGACAGAAATGCATGTGGAAAAAGAAAAAGTGTAAGAAAAAATAAAAAGATCGATTCAGCCAAAACAAATGTCTCTAATCAAACAGGAAGTTCTGCTTTCAGCAAAGTTGTTTCAGGGATATGAGCACACGATTCGCCCCATCGATCACATCATTTGTGTATCAGCACAGCCTTCTCACCTGAGGCACCGCCAAGCACGACTCTTCAGAGGAAGATGAACAACAGTTATTACATGTGCAAGCGCTCATGCCATGTTTCCCACAAATTGAAAGAAGGAAGAATTTCAGTGAGTGATGGGAAGCTGCGAAATAGGAACGTCTCTCTGAAGATCTGTCTTCATCTGAAAGACTGTTCCCTTAGGTTTGGCTGCTCTGTATGCTTGTTAGAAGAGACTTTCTTCTTCCCTATGCATAGATTTTATTCAAGTATAACATACCAAAAAGGGCACAGAGCATGGATGTCTGGCATTTAATGTCTACTTTGACTTAAAGCTATACTATACTTTCCTTTTTCTGTTGGTTAGTCCTTACAAAAAGTATCTTTTTCTCGCTTTTTGTTTTCAACTATTCTATGGATATAAATATTTTATGTTTGTCTCTCACAAGCATCAAATACTTATTTTACTTTTTAAAATTTACACTATTCACATCCAGAGAGTTTTAGTCTTTTATCTAGAATACAATTACTAGTAAATGAAAGTTCACTTTTCTTGTTTTCTTCCTTTTCTGATTAGTCAAAGTTTTATTGTCCCTTTAATCTAACAGCTTGCGTCTTTCCCACCAAACTTCAAAGATACCATTTTGTTGTCTTTTTACTTTTAGTTATATTGAAAAGACTTCTGCCAATCTTATATTTACCCTTTTTAAAATAATATTTCTTTGCTTATGCTACTTGTAAAATTTTTCCTTTTTTTCCAGCAAATTTAATATAATGTGCCAGGCTGAGGCTTCTCTTGTGTTATGACAACTGTCTTGCAGAATCTTTGAATCTCTATCCTGATGTCTGTTAATACTGGAAAAGTCTGCAAGTATTAGTTATGTCCTATTTTGTTTCTCTTTCTCTTCTTCAACTCCAATTATACAGGTATCTTCTGTACATTTTCTTTCTGCTTCAGGTTGAATGTTTTCTACTAATACATCTTCTAGTTCAAGCCATATCTATTGAGTTCTTCAGATGGTAGTTTAAAATTCTTAAAACCTTCCTTCAATTTGTTGTTATGAATTCCAGTTTTCTGGCAAAATTTTTGATTTTATGTTCTGAAATATATAAATCATGGTTAATTATCAAAGCCCCTTAGTGATAACTATACTCTCTTGATGTCCTTTTCTTTTTCTATTGTCTGTCACTTGGTTTGGCATCATCAGGGGCTACTGTCAGACATTTTGAAAGCTAAGTTTGGTGTATAAGCCATGGTAGAAGCTGTGCTGTTATCTTCCTCCTCGGGGAGTTAATTTTCTTCCAGCAGCGAGAGCGACCACCTTGATTCAGCCTTTGGAAGACCTTCAGACTTCCTTTCAAGGTTGTTGATCTCTCAGTGCTTACCCCTTCTCTGTCACAATCCAGAGGTTATAAATACATACATTTACACACTTAATCAACAGGTCATACTCATTTTACCTCTTAAACATTTCTTTCATCATTTCCTCTTTCTGTCTTCACTTTCTCAGTCTGAATATCTCCTACCAACATTACTGAAAGTAGGCTCCTAACTTATCCTCTCAGTTCCCGAACTGCTTCTACCTCCCACCCACAACATTTGACTTAATTTTAAGTTGTTAGAACTTAATTATCTTGTAGAAAATTCTCACACGTTGAAAAGACTTATACTGCCAAGCTAACTATATTAGAAATACATTTGAATGCAAACATTTTGAATTTATTTTATTTCTATACTGGACTTTGAAGTCAAATTAAGATGATTTGCATTGCTCTAGCTTTAGAATTTAAGACTGATACTTAAGTGACTGCTGTATTTATGAACATTATTGTAAGGTGGTAATGGATTATTTTTAAATTAATTATTTACCACATTTACAAATAACTTGACCATTCAGAAAGTATTCTGTATTATTTTTAATTTTACAAATTATTTTCTAATTATTTAAAATAAAAGGAAATATTTCCCCTTTTTTGTTCCTCTTTCTTTTTTACCCAGAAGCATTTTAGCTTGCTAGTACTGATAGAAAGATGTACTTAAAATCAAGAAACAAATATTGTTACACTCTGCAACTGTTTATTTGCTGAAAACAGGATTTTTTATTTCAGTAATTTATAATTAAAAAAATTAAACAAATGCTAGTTTTGGTAAAATACTTTAACAGCCATCACAACACATAAGCTATAATTGATTTCTTTAAAATAGATTTATTTTCTCCCAAACTGACTTTGAAGCGCATAAAGTTTTAAATTAAATTTAAAAATAAATTTACTCTAATGCATCACTAAATTATTTGACTAATCTACTAGAAAACTATAATAAAGTTGTCTTAGGGAAACAAAGCCATTTTATTGGGAGGTGTCTAGCTGCCAATTTCACTTTTTAAAATTGCTTAACTCAGTGCTTACCCCTTCCCCCCCTTGATTCAGCCTTTGGAAGACCTTCAGACTTCCTTTCAAGGTTGTTGATCTCTCAGTGCTTACCCCTTCTCTGTCACAATCCAGAGGTTATAAATACATACATTTACACACTTAATCAACAGGTCATACTCATTTTACCTCTTAAACATTTCTTTCATCATTTCCTCTTTCTGTCTTCACTTTCTCAGTCTGAATATCTCCTACCAACATTACTGAAAGTAGGCTCCTAACTTATCCTCTCAGTTCCCGAACTGCTTCTACCGCCCACCCACAACATTTGACTTAATTTTAAGTTGTTAGAACTTAATTATCTTGTAGAAAATTCTCACACGTTGAAAAGACTTATACTGCCAAGCTAACTATATTAGAAATACATTTGAATGCAAACATTTTGAATTTATTTTATTTCTATACTGGACTTTGAAGTCAAATTAAGATGATTTGCATTGCTCTAGCTTTAGAATTTAAGACTGATACTTAAGTGACTGCTGTATTTATGAACATTATTGTAAGGTGGTAATGGATTATTTTTAAATTAATTATTTACCACATTTACAAATAACTTGACCATTCAGAAAGTATTCTGTATTATTTTTAATTTTACAAATTATTTTCTAATTATTTAAAATAAAAGGAAATATTTCCCCTTTTTTGTTCCTCTTTCTTTTTTACCCAGAAGCATTTTAGCTTGCTAGTACTGATAGAAAGATGTACTTAAAATCAAGAAACAAATATTGTTACACTCTGCAACTGTTTATTTGCTGAAAACAGGATTTTTTATTTCAGTAATTTATAATTAAAAAAATTAAACAAATGCTAGTTTTGGTAAAATACTTTAACAGCCATCACAACACATAAGCTATAATTGATTTCTTTAAAATAGATTTATTTTCTCCCAAACTGACTTTGAAGCGCATAAAGTTTTAAATTAAATTTAAAAATAAATTTACTCTAATGCATCACTAAATTATTTGACTAATCTACTAGAAAACTATAATAAAGTTGTCTTAGGGGAAACAAAGCCATTTTATTGGAGGTGTCTAGCTGCCATTCACTCTCTTCTTCTATGTCAAAATCCTCAGCCTGACACCAATTTCAGCCATGTTGGTGTTTTAAAAAATATTGGCACTTCTCAGCCTCCAAAATTTTGGTAAATACTGAATCACTGCCCAGAGTGCCAATGCTCCCTGGACGGGAACCAGAAGCTCTTACAAACTTTGAGGATTCTCACTCTTCATTTCCAAACTCCCTTAGGTGAGGCAGGTATTTTTCTTTTTCTTCCTCCAGGTCATTGTAGAAGCCTGCAGACACCTCTCAAACATATTCCCCCTTCTCCTTCCAATTCTAAACCTTCCTGAGTGTAAGCTCTTGGACTTTATAATCCGATTCTTGCATATAAAATACACCGTTGGTGTGAATAAGTGCATACTTGAAAATATAAATTAATCTCTATTAAAATTCATTAAATATCTTCATGTTGAAATTTCATAGGACTATCTCCCACTAATGATTTAAATCTTCGTTTGATCTTAGCATACCAAGTGCTTGGTATCTGAGGATCTGTTGAAGCTTTGCTTTAATTTACCCTGTGATTTTCACTAAATTATCTTACATCTATGCTAGGACCTCCATCTAAGACTGTATTAAATTATCTTAGAGGACTCTGTCAGACCTAAAATTCTCTTATCTTTTTGACAGAGTTCAGCCCTGGTGAAGCCTTTGTAACCTCAGTGGTTTGATATGCCTCCTTGTAGTCAGGATCAGAGTTGACCTGAAATCAGTAGTTTCTTTGACTGTAAATTCCAGCATATTGAGTCATTAACCAAAAGGAAAGAAATGACTTTTGATTGTGTGTGTGCTCACTCCTATAGCCAGGATGCACTGCACTGAGAAAACAGCTGAACTCTTTCACTTGAAAATGGGTCCCTGTTCTTTAAAGCTTGATGACACTCATATGAGTCAAAAAGGTAAAGAAATGCCTGCAATGAAGCAGAACCAGTTTTGATCCCTAGGTTGGGAAGATCCCCTGGAGAAGGGAATGGCAACCCATTCCACTATTCTTGCTGGAGATTTCGTGTACAGAGGAGGCTGACAGTCTACAGTCCATGGAGACACAAAGAGTGGAACACGACTCAATATCTAACACATGTGGCAATAATTTCATGACACTTTGCTTGCTGCTAATGTTACAGTGTATATGAAAGCCCTCTCATTTCTGGACAGGTCTACTTTTTGGCCCTTGCTGAAAGATTCAATGGTTCTATCCTCATATATTAATACATGAAATATATTTTCTGGAAAGAGTGTAAACTCAAACTGACAATATTAATCATGTCTTACTCACTCTTCATTTCCAAACTCCCTTAGGTGAGGCAGGTATTTTTCTTTTCTTCCTCCAGGTCATTGTAGAAGCCTGCAGACACCTCTCAAACATATTCCCCCTTCTCCTTCCAATTCTAAACCTTCCTGAGTGTAAGCTCTTGGACTTTATAATCCGATTCTTGCATATAAAATACACCGTTGGTGTGAATAAGTGCATACTTGAAAATATAAATTAATCTCTATTAAAATTCATTAAATATCTTCATGTTGAAATTTCATAGGACTATCTCCCACTAATGATTTAAATCTTCGTTTGATCTTAGCATACCAAGTGCTTGGTATCTGAGGATCTGTTGAAGCTTTGCTTTAATTTACCCTGTGATTTTCACTAAATTATCTTACATCTATGCTAGGACCTCCATCTAAGACTGTATTAAATTATCTTAGAGGACTCTGTCAGACCTAAAATTCTCTTATCTTTTTGACAGAGTTCAGCCCTGGTGAAGCCTTTGTAACCTCAGTGGTTTGATATGCCTCCTTGTAGTCAGGATCAGAGTTGACCTGAAATCAGTAGTTTCTTTGACTGTAAATTCCAGCATATTGAGTCATTAACCAAAAAGGAAGGAAATGACTTTTGATTGTGTGTGTGCTCACTCCTATAGCCAGGATGCACTGCACTGAGAAAACAGCTGAACTCTTTCACTTGAAAATGGGTCCCTGTTCTTTAAAGCTTGATGACACTCATATGAGTCAAAAAGGTAAAGAAATGCCTGCAATGAAGCAGAACCAGTTTTGATCCCTAGGTTGGGAAGATCCCCTGGAGAAGGGAATGGCAACCCATTCCACTATTCTTGCTGGAGATTTCGTGTACAGAGGAGGCTGACAGTCTACAGTCCATGGAGACACAAAGAGTGGAACACGACTCAATATCTAACACATGTGGCAATAATTTCATGACACTTTGCTTGCTGCTAATGTTACAGTGTATATGAAAGCCCTCTCATTTCTGGACAGGTCTACTTTTTGGCCCTTGCTGAAAGATTCAATGGTTCTATCCTCATATATTAATACATGAAATATATTTTCTGGAAAGAGAGTGTAAACTCAAACTGACAAATTTCACTCATCACAGCATCATGTCAGGTGGACTTTGTAGTTTGTTTCTTAATGCTGATAAATACAACTTCCCTGTATGATCAAGGTATATTTATGTATTCACCTGTCCAAAGACATGCATGTTGCTTCCAGTTGTTTGGGAATTAGGAACAGAGTTACCTCTATTTATCCAGGGCAAATTGTATTGGGATTGCTGGATTATACAATAAAGAAATATTTAACTCCATATGAAACTGCCAACCTGCTTTCCCGAATGGCTGTTCCACTTCATATTCTCACTTGCAATCTCAAAGAACACTTAGCGTTTAATTTTATTTATGTGATATTCTAAAAAGAGACATGGTATAACAATGGAGAACAGATCAGTGGGTCAGAGTTTAAGGTGAGAGAGGGTGTGACTGAAGAGACAACACAGTTCTGAGGAGTGACAAACCTCTTCTGTAACCTGATTTTGTCAGTTTATTCATATTTATAGATTTGTACTCCAAAGAGTCTATATTTTACTCTTTGTTCATCAAAGAAATAATTTGTTCAAACCTAGATACAAACAAAAAAACTCTGAGTGGACTTCCCTGATGGTCCAGGAGACATGGGTTTAATCCCTGTTCTAGGAAGATTCCACAGCTGTAGGGCATGGTCTAGAGTCTGAGAGCTGCAACAACCAAGCCTGCATGCCTAGAAGCCTTGTTCCATAACAAGAGAAGCCACCACAATGAGAAGCTTGCACTCACAATGAGAAAGTAGTCCAAATTCTCCAAAACTAGGGAAAGCCTGAGCAGAGCAACAAGGACTCAGTGCAGTCAAAACTAAATAAACAAAAAATAATAAAAATAAACAAAAAACTCTAATGATGCCACAATGCTGTCAAAACATGAATTTGATGCAAAGTAACACCTGGAACATATCATATCTGCATTATACTGCCAGGTATCTGGAAGAAAAGTGTTATGGGGAACGTTTTAAAAATAAGACACGTTGGGTCTGAAAGCCCTCTCATTTCTGGACAGGTCTACTTTTTGGCCCTTGCTGAAAGATTCAATGGTTCTATCCTCATATATTAATACATGAAATATATTTTCTGGAAAGAGAGTGTAAACTCAAACTGACAAATTTCACTCATCACAGCATCATGTCAGGTGGACTTTGTAGTTTGTTTCTTAATGCTGATAAATACAACTTCCCTGTATGATCAAGGTATATTTATGTATTCACCTGTCCAAAGACATGCATGTTGCTTCCAGTTGTTTGGGAATTAGGAACAGAGTTACCTCTATTTATCCAGGGCAAATTGTATTGGGATTGCTGGATTATACAATAAAGAAATATTTAACTCCATATGAAACTGCCAACCTGCTTTCCCGAATGGCTGTTCCACTTCATATTCTCACTTGCAATCTCAAAGAACACTTAGCGTTTAATTTTATTTATGTGATATTCTAAAAAGAGACATGGTATAACAATGGAGAACAGATCAGTGGGTCAGAGTTTAAGGTGAGAGAGGGTGTGACTGAAGAGACAACACAGTTCTGAGGAGTGACAAACCTCTTCTGTAACCTGATTTTGTCAGTTTATTCATATTTATAGATTTGTACTCCAAAGAGTCTATATTTTACTCTTTGTTCATCAAAGAAATAATTTGTTCAAACCTAGATACAAACAAAAAAACTCTGAGTGGACTTCCCTGATGGTCCAGGAGACATGGGTTTAATCCCTGTTCTAGGAAGATTCCACAGCTGTAGGGCATGGTCTAGAGTCTGAGAGCTGCAACAACCAAGCCTGCATGCCTAGAAGCCTTGTTCCATAACAAGAGAAGCCACCACAATGAGAAGCTTGCACTCACAATGAGAAAGTAGTCCAAATTCTCCAAAACTAGGGAAAGCCTGAGCAGAGCAACAAGGACTCAGTGCAGTCAAAACTAAATAAACAAAAAATAATAAAAATAAACAAAAAACTCTAATGATGCCACAATGCTGTCAAAACATGAATTTGATGCAAAGTAACACCTGGAACATATCATATCTGCATTATACTGCCAGGTATCTGGAAGAAAAGTGTTATGGGGAACGTTTTAAAAATAAATGTTACAACCTGGTCTAAACCTGACCTGTTTTGAGGCTTTTTTACAGTTCTTTTAACATCAATAAATTTCATAAATTCCTAAGAAAGTATAGTAAATACAAAGTTATTCAAAATATACATTGTAGTTGGCTGTTCGCCTTGATTAAGTTGATACAATACGTGCCAGAGATGAATAAGGAGAGGATAAGACACAGTGTGTGGTCTGTGCAGCACCTGAGAAGAACCTCACTCCCTCAGCAGTGGAGTAAAATACCTTGAGAGAGAATCAGAGATGCCCTGACACAAATCATCAGAAAAGGAGGCAGAGCTAGTGTCATAAGGTGACTTCATCAATAAACTGAGGAAGAGGGGGTGTAACTCTGGTTTCAGAATGACAGGTTTGTACCCTGAGATTCTGCATTACTGACCAGACCTCAAGAACAGATCCACCTGAATGCAGCCCTGGTCAGACTCCAAGGTTCCCAACCACTGCATCTGGCCAGCTCCTTGTACATGGGACCTACACGTAATACGTCTGTTTAGATGACATGTATCAGAATGGGAGGAGGAAATGGTGACCCACTCCAATATTCGTACCAGAAGAAAGAAGCCTGGTGGGCTACAGTCCACGGAGTCGCAAAGACTCAGACATGACTGAGTGACTGAGCACGCACCAGAACAGAGAGTTGGGTAGGTGAAAAGGGGTAGGACTCTGGCTTTTACATCAAGTTGACTTTGAAAGATTAGTCAAGGCACTAGATTTATAGAACAGATATTTATATTATTATATGTGAAGTTAAGCCTGGGGATCAACAGTCCCTATGTGGAAATTGTGAACATCTCCCACTGGCATCAATATGAAACTAGAAGGAGTCAATTTTCCATTGACTTTGACTCTTGCACACATAAATGCCATCATCCTGCCGATACAATCAGTGTCCCTCTAGTGATGTCAGGCAGATTAGCACCACCAGTGCAGGGATGGATGAGGCAACCTTGGTAACAACAGGTGTTCAGGGCCATCCTTCCCCTTCTGTTTCTCCTAGGGCCTGGGCTCCCTTTTCTGAGTAAAGACAACAGAACATGTGAGACAGACCCAGCCACACCAGTGACCAGATCTAGGAAGACTCTGTAACTGCAAATCCCATCGCAGACACGGGTTGGGGAGGGGTGGGACATTGACATGGAGGAGCGGACTGTATCCAGAATACAAAGTTATTCAAAATATACATTGTAGTTGGCTGTTCGCCTTGATTAAGTTGATACAATACGTGCCAGAGATGAATAAGGAGAGGATAAGACACAGTGTGTGGTCTGTGCAGCACCTGAGAAGAACCTCACTCCCTCAGCAGTGGAGTAAAATACCTTGAGAGAGAATCAGAGATGCCCTGACACAAATCATCAGAAAAGGAGGCAGAGCTAGTGTCATAAGGTGACTTCATCAATAAACTGAGGAAGAGGGGGTGTAACTCTGGTTTCAGAATGACAGGTTTGTACCCTGAGATTCTGCATTACTGACCAGACCTCAAGAACAGATCCACCTGAATGCAGCCCTGGTCAGACTCCAAGGTTCCCAACCACTGCATCTGGCCAGCTCCTTGTACATGGGACCTACACGTAATACGTCTGTTTAGATGACATGTATCAGAATGGGAGGAGGAAATGGTGACCCACTCCAATATTCGTACCAGAAGAAAGAAGCCTGGTGGGCTACAGTCCACAGAGTCGCAAAGACTCAGACATGACTGAGTGACTGAGCACGCACCAGAACAGAGAGTTGGGTAGGTGAAAAGGGGTAGGACTCTGGCTTTTACATCAAGTTGACTTTGAAAGATTAGTCAAGGCACTAGATTTATAGAACAGATATTTATATTATTATATGTGAAGTTAAGCCTGGGGATCAACAGTCCATATGTGGAAATTGTGAAAATCTCCCCACTGGCATCAATATGAAACTAGAAGGAGTCAATTTTCCATTGACTTTGACTCTTGCACACATAAATGCCATCATCCTGCCGATACAATCAGTGTCCCTCTAGTGATGTCAGGCAGATTAGCACCACCAGTGCAGGGATGGATGAGGCAACCTTGGTAACAACAGGTGTTCAGGGCCATCCTTCCCCTTCTGTTTCTCCTAGGGCCTGGGCTCCCTTTTCTGAGTAAAGACAACAGAACATGTGAGACAGACCCAGCCACACCAGTGACCAGATCTAGGAAGACTCTGTAACTGCAAATCCCATCGCAGACACGGGTTGGGGGAGGGGGTGAGGAGATCATGCCTGACATGGAGGAGCGGAGCAGTGATAGCAGTTCCCACCAGTCCCTCCTCCCAGCAAGGATGGGTGTGAGTGCCATGGGCACCAGTCCAACTAGCAGACCGAGATAATGCCTTAGAGAGGGGTCCTCAACCTCCAGGATCTAATGCCTGATCTCAAGGGGAGCTGATATAATCATGATTGAAATAAAGTGCACAATAAATGTGATGCACTAAAATCATCTCTTCCATAAAACCTGTCCCTGGTACCAAAAACATTGGAGACCGCTGCCTTACAGGCTCTGATAATGAACCCATCATTGGAACCCTAGCCTGCACAAGTTGGCCAAGAACTGCATGTTAAGTTTAACCAGAGAGACCCCTCCTAAAGTAAGAGGCTTGTATAATTCCCATCTGTACAACATAACATGACAGACAAAATAGCCAGGGTCCAACCACCATATCAAGAACTGAGAAAGCCACAACTTGAATGAGAAAAGACAACCCACAGACAATCCCTGAAACAAATCAAATGTTGAAATTATCTGACAAGGATTTTAAAGCAGCTGTTGCATAAACACTTTGATCATTTATAAACCCTCTGCAATCAAAGAACAGAACATCCCAGCAAAGAAAGAGAAGTTTTATATATATATAAAAGGGGTTTTCCTGGTGGTCCATTGAGTGAAGAGTCCACCTTGCAGTGCAAGGGGCACTGGTTCTATCCCTGGCCCGGGAAGATCCCACGTGCTACGGAATGACTGGGCCAGTATGTCCAATTGCGAGTCAGTGCTCTGGAGCACATGTGCCCAGGGCTAGTGTTCTGTGGTGAGAGAGGTCACTGCAGTGGGAGGCCAACACATGCCAAAGAATAAAGATGGATAAAAATAAAACATAACTTAGAGGCAAAAAAAAAAAAACAAAAAAAACAAATGGAAACTAAAGGAGTGATAACACAATAATAGAAAATAAAAGTAGCTGGATGGACTTACAGTGAATTGGGTGGAGACACATGATAACCTGTGAACTTGAGAAAGGTCAACAGAATTCCCTCCACTGAAGAGCACAGAGAAAAAAAAGAGTCAAGCCAGCCTCAGTAAACTGTGGACAAAACCCAAAGGTCCAAGATCTTATCATTTTAATCCCCAAAGGAGAAAAATGTGAGTGGGACTCAAAAGGACATTTAAAGAAATAATTGCTCCCCAAGTCTGGGGAAACAGCCTAATATTAAGAAATCAAATGAATCTCAAATGGGATAAACTCAAATGAATCCACCTTAAGACACATTTAATTAAACTTCTGAAAACCAAAGAGAAAGAACAAAATCTTGAAAACAGCCAGAGAGAAGTGTTAGGTTTATGGGCTATTAAAGGGTTAATAAAGCAATTGCAAACTCCCCGGCCCTAAAGGGTCAGCATCACAGGGCCAGTTGCCAATCTGCTGGTGCCTGGGAGTCTCTCAAAGCCTGTGATAAGGAGTTCGCTCTGGCCATAAAGATTCTCCACTACATCTGGAAAGTGACAAGAACTGCACACCCCCATGCCCACAGACAACTCAAGGACAGCAGATTCATCACTAATTTCCCGCCTAACTTAAACAAAGACTTCATTTCTGTGCCTGCTCTGAAGAATCCCCCTCCCCTTTTTTCTTCTCCCCTTTCCTCCCTAATAAAACCTCCTTGTCCCATCTCTGGGGTGCGATTTCCCCGGCCCATCTCTCGGACCTGTGGATCTCGCCCGGGAACTCTTCCCAAATGGGCTCTTTCCCTAACAGCTTGGGGTCCGCCGTGTCTTTGCGATTCTTACAAGAAGTATCTCATTATTTAAAAACACCTTTATGTATATTAATGGATTTCCTGTCTAACAACCCTAGAGGCCAGGGTATAGAGTTTCTAGGTCAAGAGACAGACTAGACAGTTCAGCTCTCTTTCCCTCTTCCTTTCAGGAAATTCCATTCCCTAAGGCAATTCTGAGCACTGCGTATTTCATTATATTAAGGCAAAGATAACAACTACGGTAATATAATAACATCTTTGCTTCGTACTTTTAACCTTTCTCAAACAATTTTTCATTAACCTTCCCATTTTGCACTTAAAAAAATGCTTTCGGATGGGCAAAGTCACCGTGACATGGGGAGCCATGCTTGCTTCCCTGGAGGTGCATGCCACTTGTTGTTTTATTTTGATTTATTTATCTTTAGCCTACTGGGTCTTCATTGCTGTGGGGGCTACCATCTAGTTGCAGTGAGTGGGCTTCTCAGTTGCCGTGGTTACACTGGTTGCAGAGCATAGGCTCTAGAGCATGAAGTTAAGTATTAATAGTTGCGGCTTCTGGGCTATAGAGCACAGGCTTAGTGCTTGAGACACATACACTTGGTTGCTCCATAGCATGAGGGATCTTCCCGACCCAAGGATAGAACCTGAGTCTCTTACACTGGTAGGCTGATTCTTTATCATTGAGCCACTGGGGAAGTCCTTATGGCTTCCATCCCTTGGTGTTTTACACGCACTTAGACTCCCAAAGAGAATGGCTACACCTTGAGGTTAATTTCATGTCACTAATGCACAATACACACTTGAGATGCTTTGGACTGACGAAGCCTGGAAAAGAGCCTCAGCTCTGCGGGTAAGAGTGAAGCACTGAGGCCATGCATTTCTGGCTCCTTAGAAAAAAATTACCCAGTGAGTCAACACTGGGGCTGTAACTGTCAGAACAGCTGGGCCATGACTAAGGCTGTCTGGACCCCAAATTAGCTGAAAGTAGCTTTGTTTCATCTTCTGCAGGTGCTGCCATTGGGCTGTGCTTCCTTGGAATCAGTGACTTCTTCTCTTTAGGTAAGTTACTCAGAGACAACATTTCGTGGCTCCCAAGGCCCAGGTCAGCTAGTTCTCCTAGAGACCCCAGAATAGGTGAATCCCAAACCTAAAATGCAGGTGTCCAATGCTCTGGCTATCTCCACACTGATAAGGCTGTTGGCAGAGAGAATGCAATCTCCACAGGGTCCCAGCTGACCCTCCTTGGGGTGACACTGAAGGTTAGGAAGTATTTGAGCCTCTCTACCTGCTAACCACTTCCCTCCCCCACAACACACATACCAAAGCCTACAGGTAATCCCCTCTGTGTCTAACAATGTCTTAATTTCAGTAAATATTTCTTTAAGAACTCACAGAAGAAAGTTTCCCCATAAAGAGATGGAGGAAGGAAAATTAGCAATGGATGGGTTTCACATTAAGAACAGGGCTTTTAGGATTTGAATCTGATCTGTAGTCTCATACCTGTTTATGCTTAAAGTAAACATCATTATGAGAAAAACTACATGAGAAAAGTTCTTATCATGGGCTCCAAAGCTCTAAGACTTGAAGGAGTCTACTTGCTACTTACTCTTGAAATATGGGATTTTGCCTAGAGATCATTTAGGTAGCTACACTTTTACATGCTTATTCCTAACATAAATTGCTTAAGCTTTTCTCCAAAGCATTGAGATGTATTGTGATGGACTTCTCTGATAATGTCCAGAGATACATTAGACACACACATCTGTTTTCAGTGTCTGTTTTGTTATGGCTGTTGTGCAGTCATTTAATAAAAACAAGAATGATGCCCCTTTGCCCAACACCTGCAGACAATAACGGAGACAGGTGGTTATAGGCACATGAGGGCTGGAGTTGCTTCTAGGACCAAAAATCAAAATAACAACAGTGGAGCAAGCAGCCATAAGAAACAACAAACAATAGAATGGCAAATATTAGAGATCTCTTCAAGAAAATTGGAGACATCAAGGGACCATTTCATGGAAAAATGGGCACAATAAAGGACAGAAAGAGCAAGGACCTAACAGAAGGAGAAGAGATTAAGAAGAAGTGGTAAGAATACTCAGAACTATACAAAGAAGTCTTAATGACCCAGATAAACACAATGGTGTGGTCACTCACCTAGAGCCAGACATCCTGGAGTGTGAAGTCAAGTGGGCCTTAGGAAGCATTACTACAAACCAAGCTAGTGGAGGTGATAGAATTCCAGCTGAACTATTTCAAATCCTAAAAGATAATGCTGTTAATGTGTTGCATTCAATGTCAGCAAATTAGGAAAACCTAGCAGTGGCCACAGGACTGGCAAATGTCAGTTTTTGTTTCAATCCCAAAGAATGGCAATGCCAAAGAATGTTCAAACTACCACACAATTGTGCTGATTCCACAAGCTAGCAAGCTTATGCTCAAAATGCTCCAAGTTAGGCTTCTGTACTACATGAACCAAGAACTTCCAGATCTACAAGTTGGGTTTAGAAAAGGGAAAGGAAACAAAGATCAAATTTCCAGCATCTGTTGGATCATAGAAAAAGCAAAGGGATTCCAGGAAAAATATCTCTTCTGCTTCACTGACTACACTAAAGCCTTTAAATGCATGAATCACAACAAAGTGTATAAAATTCTAAAGGAGTTGAGAATACCAAACAACCTTACCTGCAGGTCAAGAAGCAACAGAACTGTACATGGAACAATGAACTGATTCAAAATTGGTAAATGAGTACGACAGGGTTGTATACATCATTCTACTTATTTAACGTCTATGCAGAGGACATCATGGGAAATGCCAGGCTGAATGAATCACAAGCTGGAATCAAAATTTCTTGGAGAAATATCAAAAACTAATATGCAGATGATACTATAATGGCAAACACGAAGAGAAACTAAATGCTTTTGATGTGGGTGGAAAAGGAGAGCTAAAAATCTGGCTTGAAACTCAACTTTCCAGAAGCTAAAATTACAGCATTTTATCCCATCACTTCATGGCAAATAGATGGGGAAAAATTGGAAACAGTGACAGACTTTATTTTCCTGATCTCCAAAATCACTGCAAGATGGTGAATGCAGTCATGAAATTAAGACACTTGCTCCTGGAAAGAAAAGCTATGAGCAACACAGACAGCATATTAAAAAGCAGAAATACCAAAAAAGGTCGTAATGACCTGGATAACCACAATGGTGTGGTCACTCACCTAGAGACAGACATCCTGAAGTATGAAGTCAACTGGGCCTTAGCAAGCAGTACTGCAAACAAAGCTAGTGGAGGTGATAGAATTCCAGTTGAGTTGTTTAAAATCCTAAAAGATGATGCTGATAAAGTGTTGCATTCAATGTCAGCAAATTAGGAAAACCTAGCAGTGGCCACAGGACTGGCAAATGTCAGTTTTTGTTTCAATCCCAAAGAATGGCAATGCCAAAGAATGTTCAAACTACCACACAATTGTGCTGATTCCACAAGCTAGCAAGCTTATGCTCAAAATGCTCCAAGTTAGGCTTCTGTACTACATGAACCAAGAACTTCCAGATCTACAAGTTGGGTTTAGAAAAGGGAAAGGAAACAAAGATCAAATTTCCAGCATCTGTTGGATCATAGAAAAAGCAAAGGGATTCCAGGAAAAATATCTCTTCTGCTTCACTGACTACACTAAAGCCTTTAAATGCATGAATCACAACAAAGTGTATAAAATTCTAAAGGAGTTGAGAATACCAAACAACCTTACCTGCAGGTCAAGAAGCAACAGAACTGTACATGGAACAATGAACTGATTCAAAATTGGTAAATGAGTACGACAGGGTTGTATACATCATTCTACTTATTTAACGTCTATGCAGAGGACATCATGGGAAATGCCAGGCTGAATGAATCACAAGCTGGAATCAAAATTTCTTGGAGAAATATCAAAAACTAATATGCAGATGATACTATAATGGCAAACACGAAGAGAAACTAAATGCTTTTGATGTGGGTGGAAAAGGAGAGCTAAAAATCTGGCTTGAAACTCAACTTTCCAGAAGCTAAAATTACAGCATTTTATCCCATCACTTCATGGCAAATAGATGGGGAAAAATTGGAAACAGTGACAGACTTTATTTTCCTGATCTCCAAAATCACTGCAAGATGGTGAATGCAGTCATGAAATTAAGACACTTGCTCCTGGAAAGAAAAGCTATGAGCAACACAGACAGCATATTAAAAAGCAGAAATACCACTTTGCTGACAAAAGTCTATACAGTCAAAGTTATGGTTTGTCCAGGAGTCATGTACAGATGTGAAAGCTGTATCATCAAGAAGGCCTAGAGCCAAAGAATCGATGCCTTTAAACTATGGTGTTGGAGAAGACTCTTGAGAGTCTCTTGGACTGCAAGATCAAACCAGTAAATCCTAAATGAAATCAACACTGAATATTCATTGGAAGGACTGATGCTGAAGCTGAATCTCCAACACTTTTGCCACCTGATGCAGAGTCGACTCATTGGAAAAGACTGTGACTTTGAGAAAGACTGAGGGCAGAAGGAGAAAGGGGCGATAGAGTATGAGACAATTGGATGGCCTCACCAACTCAATGGACATGACTCTGAGCAAACTCTGGGAGATGGTGAAAGACAAGGAAGCCTTTCATGCTTCAGTCCATGGGGTTGCAAAGAGTAGAACACAATGTAGTGACTGAACAGTAGCAAAATATCCTTACTGGTTAAAAGACGAGCGGTCAGGCAGAGGCAATACTACTTCCTCACAGATTTCTCTGACACAGACAGGCACTTAAAACCTGTTATCTGTGTCTGCAATCCTCAGAACTTCCTGAAATTAATGCCTTGTCCCTGTCACTGGCTGTTAGTAACTTCAAAGACCAGAGGAAATTCTTGAAGAGCCCCATCTCTGAATGCAATTCCTCTGCAAATTAAATTTGAGAAAATTATCAATATATATTCTTGGAGAAATCTCAGGAGAGGTTTGTTAAATGAATTAATTTTATGTCTGTCATTCTGTAAATGTAACCTGAATAAATTCATCCATCTCTTGGGAAGACTCGGCTATTGAAAGAGTCCTCCTGATATTCACTTGTTCTCCTTTTGGGCCAAGAAAGTTGAGAAAATAAAAAGACATTAACAGAAATCAGACTTTTTAGAACCATATTTAGGATGAGCCAGATAGGCTGTTTCACTTTCCAAATTTCTCCTGAAAATTAAGATCAGAATAGAATTCCCCAGGGTTCCTAAAAAAGGGAACCTTATATAATATTGAGCCCAACAGAGTATACAGAGTATAGAAGCTTCTTAACTCAAATTCTATTTAAAACATGTATCACAAGATTCAGTGATTCTATGCACAGTCTGATGTAGAATCATCTGAGCATATTTACCATTTTTCCAATTAGATTCTGAACTCCATGGTGGGAATCATGTCTGACTTGTAAGTGCTCAAAAATATTTGTTGGTGCATTCCCTAAAATTATTTATCTGAAGATACCAACTGTGATTCTCCCATTCTTACTTTTTTCTGTAATTGTGTATACTGAGGAAATACATCAGTGGCTTTGCCATTTTCCACTGCAGATGATTAAACACCCAACTGATCTTTGTTACATTATGTTTCCCAAAGGGCACCTCACTTTGATTCAGTTGACTATTTAGCTTTTCATTTATAGATTTGAGCTATTGAGTTGAGGTTCTAATAACACTTATGTCAATGTAATACATAGCTTGCTATTGCTCTCTTCACAACAAATAGCACTGAAAAATGGGTGCACGACTTCAGATCTTTAATAGTGACCTAAGGGACTTTATATGGCACCACTTGGTCACATTTATATTTTATATTTTGCATTTAGTTGAGAATTTCTCTCATTTGTCTTAATGGCATCCCTTCTTAAATTAAACCTTATGGTAATAATAAAGCTATCTCATGTGTAGGTTGTATTTCTTGGCTCTCCAGCATGCTCACAGGCATTATGTCATTTTGCTCCTTACCACAGGCAGGAAAAGTTTATTATACATATTTTATAGCCAAGCAGAGGTACAGAGCAGTTCACAGATAGTTAAGAGGAAAGCTAGAGACAGAAACTCCATCTCTGGCATTCTGGCCCCATCTGCATGGACCGAATCGGTGTCCACAAGTGTCGCTCTAGAGCATGCCAGGCTGTGTGCATACCATCAATATGGCAGACTGCAACCACACAGATACTCGAGTCCCATTCTGCAGGAATTCATATTTTTATAAATGAATGCAATTTGGGGTCAGTCATTGAGTAAAAAAAGAATAACTATTTAGTAAGAGTATGGGGAAACAGGGACCTTCACATATGGTGGTGGAAGAGAAAATCCATATAGAATTTTCAGGGGATTACTGGAAAAGCATAACAATGTAAAAGCAGGTACTCCTGACTCCTGAAATTCCTCTGCTGGATACTTCCCTGAAGGCATGTGAAAAAAGTACTACTATCTGCACAGAGTCATTTATAGCACAGCAGCTTGGAAATGCAAAATTATGGGGGAAGGAAAAGCCAAAGGCTATCAATGAGACTCAGTTCAAAAATATTTGTTGGTGCATCCTAAAATTATTTATCTGAAGATACCAACTGTGATTCTCCCATTCTTACTTTTTTCTGTAATTGTGTATACTGAGGAAATACATCAGTGGCTTTGCCATTTTCCACTGCAGATGATTAAACACCCAACTGATCTTTGTTACATTATGTTTCCCAAAGGGCACCTCACTTTGATTCAGTTGACTATTTAGCTTTTCATTTATAGATTTGAGCTATTGAGTTGAGGTTCTAATAACACTTATGTCAATGTAATACATAGCTTGCTATTGCTCTCTTCACAACAAATAGCACTGAAAAATGGGTGCACGACTTCAGATCTTTAATAGTGACCTAAGGGACTTTATATGGCACCACTTGGTCACATTTATATTTTATATTTTGCATTTAGTTGAGAATTTCTCTCATTTGTCTTAATGGCATCCCTTCTTAAATTAAACCTTATGGTAATAATAAAGCTATCTCATGTGTAGGTTGTATTTCTTGGCTCTCCAGCGTGCTCACAGGCATTATGTCATTTTGCTCCTTACCACAGGCAGGAAAAGTTTATTATACATATTTTATAGCCAAGCAGAGGTACAGAGCAGTTCACAGATAGTTAAGAGGAAAGCTAGAGACAGAAACTCCATCTCTGGCATTCTGGCCCCATCTGCATGGACTGAATCGGTGTCCACAAGTGTCGCTCTAGAGCATGCCAGGCTGTGTGCATACCATCAATATGGCAGACTGCAACCACACAGATACTCGAGTCCCATTCTGCAGGAATTCATATTTTTATAAATGAATGCAATTTGGGGTCAGTCATTGAGTAAAAAGAATAACTATTTAGTAAGAGTATGGGGAAACAGGGACCTTCACATATGGTGGTGGAAGAGAAAATCCATATAGAATTTTCAGGGGATTACTGGAAAAGCATAACAATGTAAAAGCAGGTACTCCTGACTCCTGAAATTCCTCTGCTGGATACTTCCCTGAAGGCATGTGAAAAAAGTACTACTATCTGCACAGAGTCATTTATAGCACAGCAGCTTGGAAATGCAAAATTATGGGGGGAAGGGAAAAGCCAAAGGCTATCAATGAGACTCAGTTAAAAAACATAGTGTGACCACATGTAATGATCAAGAAAATGGACATGGTCAGGATCATTAGGTCTGAACACCTGCTGGAACAGACACCAGGTTAGTGGACTGAGGTAAATCTGTCTAAGCCTCAGTTTCATCACTTGTATGTTGAAAATTATATTAACCCCTAACTTACAGGATTAAGGTGAAGGCCAAGGAAGATAATATATGTTAGACATTTAGCACGCTGCATGGCATATGAGGGTTCTCCATAAATACTATGGGATTACTACTGCTAGTATCATCATCATCATCATAAGCCACAGGTCACTAACATGATTTTCACTGTTATTAGTAGTAGTTATAAAATACGAGATAAAGATATGTCCCAACAGGGAACCATGTCCAAGAGACAACAAAAGAGAAGAAATTGTCCCCGAAGCCATCAGAGTGCAGGCCCATTAATTTTAAGAGCCTGGGCAGATGTTCAGCTTCACAACTTTTTTACAATGTGAAGTATCTCATAAGTAACTGCTAAATAAGAAAATAAATGGGTCTTACATCCACGACCATTGTTGTTGGTCCCTAGCAGAATAATACATTGACGTTATCAGGGCCAAGCTTGCTCTCCAACAAAGAGAAAACCTCAGCCATGAATAAGCAGATTAAGAGAAAAAAGGTGAAAATCCTGCAGAATGACTTCCATTCATGAAAGGAGTTTCTGGCTCAGACATTTCGGGAACCCCTTCAGGAAGCTGTCTGTGCAGGTGGCAAACACAGAGCAAGGGGCTGCCAAGATACTTCCTGCTGTATGGAAGACATTGAGGAGTAAAGATGCCCAGGCCACAGCTTTCATTCTGACAGAAGAAGTCTGCTCAAAAGACCAGATAGCCTGCACCGGAAGTCAGGCGTCCAGAGCAAGGTGGTGCAGACCCTCTGTGAGTATGGGAAAGAGGGACCTTCACATATGGTGGTGGAAGAGAAAATCCATATAGAATTTTCAGGGGATTACTGGAAAAGCATAACAATGTAAAAGCAGGTACTCCTGACTCCTGAAATTCCTCTGCTGGATACTTCCCTGAAGGCATGTGAAAAAAGTACTACTATCTGCACAGAGTCATTTATAGCACAGCAGCTTGGAAATGCAAAATTATGGGGGGAAGGGAAAAGCCAAAGGCTATCAATGAGACTCAGTTAAAAAACATAGTGTGACCACATGTAATGATCAAGAAAATGGACATGGTCAGGATCATTAGGTCTGAACACCTGCTGGAACAGACACCAGGTTAGTGGACTGAGGTAAATCTGTCTAAGCCTCAGTTTCATCACTTGTATGTTGAAAATTATATTAACCCCTAACTTACAGGATTAAGGTGAAGGCCAAGGAAGATAATATATGTTAGACATTTAGCACGCTGCATGGCATATGAGGGTTCTCCATAAATACTATGGGATTACTACTGCTAGTATCATCATCATCATCATAAGCCACAGGTCACTAACATGATTTTCACTGTTATTAGTAGTAGTTATAAAATACGAGATAAAGATATGTCCCAACAGGGAACCATGTCCAAGAGACAACAAAAGAGAAGAAATTGTCCCCGAAGCCATCAGAGTGCAGGCCCATTAATTTTAAGAGCCTGGGCAGATGTTCAGCTTCACAACTTTTTTACAATGTGAAGTATCTCATAAGTAACTGCTAAATAAGAAAATAAATGGGTCTTACATCCACGACCATTGTTGTTGGTCCCTAGCAGAATAATACATTGACGTTATCAGGGCCAAGCTTGCTCTCCAACAAAGAGAAAACCTCAGCCATGAATAAGCAGATTAAGAGAAAAAAGGTGAAAATCCTGCAGAATGACTTCCATTCATGAAAGGAGTTTCTGGCTCAGACATTTCGGGAACCCCTTCAGGAAGCTGTCTGTGCAGGTGGCAAACACAGAGCAAGGGGCTGCCAAGATACTTCCTGCTGTATGGAAGACATTGAGGAGTAAAGATGCCCCCAGGCCACAGCTTTCATTCTGACAGAAGAAGTCTGCTCAAAAGACCAGACTACCTCACAGTCCTGCATCCGGAAGTGGCTGAAGGCGTCCAGAGCAAGGTGGTGCAGACCCTCTGTGAGTCCAGCTGCTGATGGGCCAGTACAGGGACTGCCCTGCTGAGGCACCTGGAGGGGCTGCTTCTGTGTCTGCCAGGACTCTGGGCTGAGAAGTCTACAGATACGCAGGGTGTTACCCACACTATTCTCCTCAGGTCTCTGCTGTAGTTAGTATGCAGCTTTGCAGAAGGCAAGGCTTTGGGAAGACACATGGCCATAGTCTAGAAAATATGTGTCCTTCCCCAAACTTGGACGGTAGAGGGGGACTGACAAGAAGGAACTGAGCTGAGAAACTTAACACGTCTACTTTCTGCTCATCCATATATTCTACGTTTTTGCCATAAGAGATATTAATAGAACACAATCCTGACGTAGTTCTTGCATGAAATCGGATTTGGACTCCACCAGTTTAGCCACGTATATGTGGTGCTGCTTCAGTTGTGTCTGACTCTGTGCAACCCATGGACTGTAGGCAGGCTCCTCTGTCCGTGGGATCCTCCAGGCAAGAATACTGGAGTAGGGTGCCATGTCCTCCTCCAGGGGATCTTTCCAACCCAGGGATTGAACCTGTGTCTCCTGTGACTTCTGCATTGCAGGTGGATTCTTTACCACTGAGTCACCTGGGAAGCCTAGTTTAGCCACATGTGGCATCTATTGAACTTCTGAGTGGGACTGGAAAGTTTGACCAGGATCTATAGGCCAGATGCACATCTGCACAGACAACTCCCTGTTATGGGAAAGAAAAAACACAGGAATATGTACTTACACATACAAAACGGTCCTGGTATCCCCCACTTTCCCTGCATCGCCCACAGTTAGGGTGTCATAGCCTCTTTCCAGCTCAAACTCCTCAAAGGCAAGCTTGATGACCTGAATCAGACATAAGGGAGAAGCACTTAGCATAACGGAAACTCTCTGGGACCTTACATATTGCAAATATCTGACTGGAACATGAATTTTCTTTCATAATTTCATTATTATTTCAAATTGCTTTTTAAAATACAGATTGTATACATTTGAAAACCCCCAGTTACAGGATTTTATGGAATTCAAAACTGCTATTATCCAAAGATATTATCAGCTTTAAGAATGAAATTATCACACATCATCCTTTGTCTATCAAGCATTTATCCTCACATTTAGTGTTCAGGATGACCAAAGGTTATGTCAATAAACGCAAAATAAATTGGGACTGTAGTTATTGAGTTCTGTTTCGAGAATACTAAGAACATCAAGAAATAAAACATTTTTAGTCTGATGTGTGCAAATTTCATGTAAGTTCTCATAGCCACGTATGGAAAAGATCTTCTGAGACTGGAAAGTTGTCCTCTTCATTTAAATGCAAAACCTTGTTATTGTTGGTTTTTTTTCAAATAAAGAACATTTTGGGTGGTTGACATTATTTAGCCTGGTTTGTATCTGATGCACAGATATAATATAATACAATACTATGACTTCTTTCTGTAGAGCACACATCTTTTTCTCCTGATAAAAGAAATGTTTGCTTGTTGGCCAATATTGTGATGAAGGGGGAAGATAATTTGAGGTGCCATGAAGTTAGATTAGAACCCTGTGTGACAAAGACAAATAGATCAGTGATGGAAACAAATGATACATAGAGATGATAGATGCTTGAAACAGATTTTAAAAAAAAGAAGAAAGGCAAGGGATACCACAGAAGAAAGAGATACAGAGATAGATGGATGAACGGATGGATGGATAGACATACAGATAGATAGAAAGACACATAGGTAAAAGGGTTAAATAGAGATGGTGGCTATAGGTGATACATGAAAGGGATAGATGAATAGATGATTAGGATGATAGACAAACAGATATATATATAGAAAGGATATACAGTTAAATACAGTTGATAGCTACAGATGATAGATACTGGTGGACAGATAGATGAAACATAGATAGATAGATAGATAGACAGATAGACATATAGACAGATACAGGTAGGTAGGTAGGTAGGTAGGTAGATAGATTGATGCTGTTGTTGTTTAATCTCTAAGTCGTGTCTGACTCTTTATGACACCAGGGACACTAGCCCATTATGCTCCTCTGTCCATGGGATTTCCCAGGCAAGGATACTGGAATAGGTTGCCATTTCCGTGTGGGGAATCTTCTCTACTTAAGGACCAGATCCGCGTCTCCTGCATTGGCAGGCAGATTCTTTACTACTAAGTCACCAGGGAAGTCCAGATAGATATGACAGAGTGATAAATGAGATACGCAGTTAACTGAAGACAGAGCAAGACAGAAAGGCAAGTACAGAGACTGTAATTCTGGGAATACATTTTAATGACATCTACTCTATAATAGGTCTAAACTCTGGAATCTTGTAAAAAAAACTTCAAATGCCATCTTAGTAAACCTGAAAGAAAAGTCCAAGTGGCACGAGGGAGGAAGGCAGGTTTCTTACTAATATCCCATTTGATGTGTGCATTTCTGTGCAGGCTGTAACCAGGTGCTTTTCCAAGCAATGCTAATATGGATGCATTAATTTTGCTACTTGAAATTCTTACTAAAATTAGTGGTATAGGTATTACAATTTAATAAAAAATCTTCTCTTTCAAATTGCAGTGTTTGTCTGAATACATTATTTCAGCAATTTGGTTTGAAACAGGTGTAGGGATTGATGGCTTTTGTTTATGAAGCCCAGCTCCCAAGAATGGTTTTACTTCAATTTTTGTCTTTCCCATGGGCCAATTTATAAATTGATCCAATAAGAAAGAATAAAAAGACTGAAGACTCACATGAGCCGGAGGTTTTCATCATTCTTTTGACACATAGACTCAAGAGATACAGAGATAGATGGATGAACGGATGGATGGATAGACATACAGATAGATAGAAAGACACATAGGTAAAAGGGTTAAATAGAGATGGTGGCTATAGGTGATACATGAAAGGGATAGATGAATAGATGATTAGGATGATAGACAAACAGATATATATATAGAAAGGATATACAGTTAAATACAGTTGATAGCTACAGATGATAGATACTGGTGGACAGATAGATGAAACATAGATAGATAGATAGATAGACAGATAGACATATAGACAGATACAGGTAGGTAGGTAGGTAGGTAGGTAGATAGATTGATGCTGTTGTTGTTTAATCTCTAAGTCGTGTCTGACTCTTTATGACACCAGGGACACTAGCCCATTATGCTCCTCTGTCCATGGGATTTCCCAGGCAAGGATACTGGAATAGGTTGCCATTTCCGTGTGGGGAATCTTCTCTACTTAAGGACCAGATCCGCGTCTCCTGCATTGGCAGGCAGATTCTTTACTACTAAGTCACCAGGGAAGTCCAGATAGATATGACAGAGTGATAAATGAGATACGCAGTTAACTGAAGACAGAGCAAGACAGAAAGGCAAGTACAGAGACTGTAATTCTGGGAATACATTTTAATGACATCTACTCTATAATAGGTCTAAACTCTGGAATCTTGTAAAAAAAACTTCAAATGCCATCTTAGTAAACCTGAAAGAAAAGTCCAAGTGGCACGAGGGAGGAAGGCAGGTTTCTTACTAATATCCCATTTGATGTGTGCATTTCTGTGCAGGCTGTAACCAGGTGCTTTTCCAAGCAATGCTAATATGGATGCATTAATTTTGCTACTTGAAATTCTTACTAAAATTAGTGGTATAGGTATTACAATTTAATAAAAAATCTTCTCTTTCAAATTGCAGTGTTTGTCTGAATACATTATTTCAGCAATTTGGTTTGAAACAGGTGTAGGGATTGATGGCTTTTGTTTATGAAGCCCAGCTCCCAAGAATGGTTTTACTTCAATTTTTGTCTTTCCCATGGGCCAATTTATAAATTGATCCAATAAGAAAGAATAAAAAGACTGAAGACTCACATGAGCCGGAGGTTTTCATCATTCTTTTTTGACACATAGACTCTGTCTTGACTTTGTGTAACAGCCTGCAGTGAAGCAATGATAATTCACTCAAGCCTGAGTGTCAAGGCTGGCTGATTTGCAATGTCACAGATAGGGGGTCTCACCACATAAATGTGTTTTCATTATGGGTGTAAAAATGTTCATTTTGTAATTCTTTCAAGCCAAAGCAAAGAGTGTTGCAGATGTTTCTGTCAGGGTTTAGTCCTGACAACCAGCCTCTACTGAGAGTCAAAGGACAATCTATGCCAAAGAGAAGAGGTAGACTCAGTCTTCTGTAAAGAACCTCTAGTTTGTTATAAAATAGGGCTTTCTATAAATACATCTAGGAGTAAAATAGAAATATACATCTGGAATGAAAGTTGCCAACATTTTGCAATCAGTGATAAGAAATGTGGATTAGAGAATTCATTTTTTTTCTTAATTTTGGCCTCTTTTATTGTTTGTTTATTTATTTATTTATTTTCGTCCATCTTTACTTCTTGGCCTGTGTGGGCCTCCCATTGCAGTGGTCTCTCTAGATGCAGAGCAGTGGCTCTGGGCCAATGCACCCCAGAGAGCTGGCTCCTAACTGGACATACCAGTCCAGCTGCTCCGCAGCATGTGGGATCTTCCTGGGACGGGGATCAAACTGGTGCCCCTTGCACTGCAAGGCAGACCCCTTACCCACTGGACCACCAGGGAAGCACCAGAGAATTCATTTTTGAAAAATAAAATCTGTGTGTATTTAAGGAGTATAGCATGATGACTTGATGTCCATACATACAGCAACATGACACTGCTGTGGTCAGGCTAATTCACTTGCCTCCTCTCATGGTTATCAGCTGTGGGTAGAGCGCAAGCATCTTAAATCCATTATCTCAGTACATGTCCAGTGATTGGTACAGTATCATGTATAGTCCCCATGATGCCCCTAAGATCTCCGGATTTAACCCCATCTCCTCATCCCTAGTCACCACTGCTCCACTCTGCTTCTGTACCTGATTTTTTAAGGTTCCACCTATACATGACATTATGCAGCTTTTTCCTTTCTGTGGAGCCTGGAATATTCCATTGTATGAATATATGCATGGTGGCAGTGGTTTAGTTGCTAAGTCGTGTCTGGCTCTGTGACCCCATGGACGGTAGCAGCCCTCCAGTATCCTCTGTTCATGGGATTTGCCGGGCAAGAACACTGGAATGAATTGCCATTTTCTTCTACATGTGTTTTCAATGGGTGTAAAATGTTCATTTTGTAATTCTTTCAAGCCAAAGCAAAGAGTGTTGCAGATGTTTCTGTCAGGGTTTAGTCCTGACAACCAGCCTCTACTGATAGTCAAAGGACAATCTATGCCAAAGAGAAGAGGTAGACTCAGTCTTCTGTAAAGAACCTCTAGTTTGTTATAAAATAGGGCTTTCTATAAATACATCTAGGAGTAAAATAGAAATATACATCTGGAATGAAAGTTGCCAACATTTTGCAATCAGTGATAAGAAATGTGGATTAGAGAATTCATTTTTTTTCTTAATTTTGGCCTCTTTTATTGTTTGTTTATTTATTTATTTATTTTCGTCCATCTTTACTTCTTGGCCTGTGTGGGCCTCCCATTGCAGTGGTCTTTTAGATGCAGAGCAGTGGCTCTGGGCCAATGCACCCCAGAGAGCTGGCTCCTAACTGGACATACCAGTCCAGCTGCTCCGCAGCATGTGGGATCTTCCTGGGACGGGGATCAAACTGGTGCCCCTTGCACTGCAAGGCAGACCCCTTACCCACTGGACCACCAGGGAAGCACCAGAGAATTCATTTTTGAAAAATAAAATCTGTGTGTATTTAAGGAGTATAGCATGATGACTTGATGTCCATACATACAGCAACATGACACTGCTGTGGTCAGGCTAATTCACTTGCCTCCTCTCATGGTTATCAGCTGTGGGTAGAGCGCAAGCATCTTAAATCCATTATCTCAGTACATGTCCAGTGATTGGTACAGTATCATGTATAGTCCCCATGATGCCCCTAAGATCTCCGGATTTAACCCCATCTCCTCATCCCTAGTCACCACTGCTCCACTCTGCTTCTGTACCTGATTTTTTAAGGTTCCACCTATACATGACATTATGCAGCTTTTTCCTTTCTGTGGAGCCTGGAATATTCCATTGTATGAATATATGCATGGTGGCAGTGGTTTAGTTGCTAAGTCGTGTCTGGCTCTGTGACCCCATGGACGGTAGCAGCCCTCCAGTATCCTCTGTTCATGGGATTTGCCGGGCAAGAACACTGGAATGAATTGCCATTTTCTTCTACAGGGGATCTTCCCCACTAGGGAACAAACCTACCTCTTCTGCATTGCTGGCAGATCTTTTTTTTTTTTTTGCCACTTCTATCGATCTTTCATTTATCCACTTTCATCCATCTTGTTCTTTGGCCTGTGTGGGCTTCCCATTGCAGTGACCTCTCTCGCTGCAGAGCACCAGCTCTAGGTGCATGCGCTTGAGAGCTACAGCTCGATAGTGGGACACATCGGTCCTGGACCACCAGGGAAGCTCATTGGCAGATTCTTTACCACTGAGTTGTATACACACAAACAGACACACCATATTTTCTTCCCTCATTCATCAATGGAAGCTTAGGTTGTGTCCCTTTCTTGGCTATTTAGAATAGTACTGTCTTGTGTTTTAAAATGTGAATAATTCAGTGGCATTTAGTCCCAATGGTTCCTTTAGCTCCTTGCACACATACATACACACGCATGAATCACTAGGCTTCCTCATCAAAAGCTTTATTTAATTTTTTTCTTTTAAAGTTTGGATTCGTTTATTGGTTTTCTGTTTACTTTCATCCATCTTTATTCTTTGGCCTGTGTTGGCCTCCTGTTGCAGTGGCCTCTCTCTGCCGAGCACTGGCTCTAGGCGCATGCACCCCAAAACACTGGCTATCAATTGGACACATCAGTCCAGCTGCTCTGTGGCACGTGGGACCTTCCTGGGCCAGGGATTGAACCAGTGCCACTTGCACTGCAAAGTGGACTCTACCCCTGGACCAACAGGGAAACCCCAAAACTTTATTTTTTATAGGCCTTTGGCTTCAGTGCCATCTTTAAACTGTATTTGGGTCTTTTATGAATGACATGTTTCCACCAGAAATTGTGTTGACAGGAAGAGATAGAGAATAATTTTACAATTTCCCAAGACGTAGAACTGGCAGCACAAAATAAATAAGTAAAAAGCCCCTACATCTTGGAAGAGGCTAACTCATAATTGCCTTAATGAAAGACTGTAGGGTTAAAATCAACAAGGTAAGGAATGAGAACTTGAAGCACAAGGGGAAGGAAACTGATAAAAAGAAGTATTAATAATCTGATCCATTCGATTTTAAATTCTTTTTCAGAAGAAAGACTTCTCAAACTGTGAATTTTCTCCAAAAGAACATAACAACTCTGTATCTGGAAATTACTAATGTGCTTGCCAAAGGCAATTTATTACACATTTGAAAGGAAAATTTACACTTTCTTATGAAGCAAAAATTATGAAATAATTTCTAATAAAATTTAAGTCTTTTAATCCGAGGTACTAAGGACCAAACATGTGACAACTGAAAAAGAGTAACAAATTATAAAGAGACAACCTGGCCAAACAGATGTACCACAGAACCTGGGTAAATGCACATTAGCGTTTCCCACAGAAAAATGGATAAAATGTTTCATATCTGTAAATTACCAATAATATGCAGCATGAGATTACCAACATTTGGTTCCAACCTAGAAAGAAAAATGCTTTAAAAGAAATAATTTAGGGCCGCCGGATCCTGGAGCGAGAAGGCCGCCAGAACCCGGAGCGAGAAGGCTGCCGGCGCCGCAAGCGGCGCCGGTAAGTTCAACCACTCCAACTGGAGGGCTTGCTGAACGGAGAGGGGAAGTAGCCCACGGGTTGCTGACCAGGGACCGGGCACGAGCTGGACGGGAAAGCTCGCACCCGTCTTTGGGACTTAGACACGTAACCAGCAGTGCACGTGTGCCAGCAGCGGAGGAGCCCGCGCACCCCTAGAGCTGCAGCAGCAGCGGAGGAAGCCAGGGAAAGAGCAGGGATTGGAGACTACAGGCGGGTGCGCGGTAGAGCCGGGGCGCCGCCCTCCAACACGGGACTGCAAGCGCCGCGGCCCCCACCTGACGGACTGGGATCAGCCCACCGTCTCGGCCAGCACCCAGTATGGCAGCAAAGCCCTGATTTTGCTGAACACAAAAACAGAAACCATAGCAACCGGCACTATAAGGGAAAGACTACGCCATCAAGACACCACCATCAAGAGCAGATTGGTTTCCAACAGGCAGATGAGAAGATAAAAACCAGGGGCAGTATTTAACTTTTTTTTTTTTTTTCTTCTGCTTGTTTATTTGTGGTGGACTATTTTGCTTATTCAATTGATTGGTCTGGTTTGGGGTTTATTAGTTTGTTTGTTTATTCTGGTTTCTTTGTATTTTTTGTTTTCGTTTGTTTTGTTTTTTCTGTGCTTTTTGTTTGTTTTGGTCTCTTATTAATTTTTTCTGCCCTTTTTAATTTTTAATTTATTTTTTTGACTTTTATTTTATTGTATTTTTTGTAATTTTAATTTTAATTCTTGGAAACCTCTATTCTCTTTCCTCTTTCCCACTGCTTTCTCCCTCTATGTTCTAAATGTAAAACATTTTCCTATCTACCAATATCCTCTAGATAAATCATTACCTATTTTCCTGTCTCCACTATTCTCTTCCAAATACACTAAACAATACAATCACACTAATCTTGGCTACCTAAACCTGTAAAATCCTTCCAAGATGAATCTATTTCTTCTCATTACCTATACACTCTCCTCCTCATCACCCCCAACACATGTCCTAGTTAAAAATTGCTCTCACTGTAAATATCCAAGCCAGGACCTTGCGCTGGATCTATATATTCAGGCACTATTTTAATTAATTCCAAGCTTAACGGGCAAGTATCATCTATGATTGTGTGATTTGCCAGAAAGATTTACTGTGCCTTATCTCTGTAAAACTGGTCAGTTGTGGGGATTGCTGTGTATGTATGTATATCTTACGATTATGTTAGAAAACATCTGCATGCTTATATGACTGTCACCCATCAGGGATGCACCTAATGTTCCTCAGATGCTGGTATGTGAACTAATATCACAGAACACCATAGCAAACCAGACATAGAGCCTGCACCCCCTGACCAATCATCAAACCAAGGATCCTCGGAGCAGAAGCCCTGATTCCAAGACCCCACACTATCAAAGAACATACAACACTAGAGATTGTTCACCTGTAAACAAGGCCTAACACCATCCAAGTCACAAACCACTGAACCCTTTTAGAAGGACAGAAACCCAAAGGAAGGGAGAATCCAACCAAGAAGCCAGGTGGAGGAAAAAACTCCACACACACAGAGACACACACAAAGAAACAAAAATTAACCTAATAATGAAATGTCAGAGAAACACTGCACAAATGAAGGACCAAGCTAGAGAAACACAGCTTCAAATGAGAGAGGAGGAGATAGACAAACTATCTGAAAGAGAATTCAGAAAAGCTATACTAATGAAGATGCAAAATACCGAAAACAGAATATTAGAGAAAATTAGTGCATTGAGAAGAGACATGCAGGAAATGAAAAATAAGCAAATAGAGATCACCAACTCAATTGCTGAACTCAAAAATACTATAGAAGGTCTCAACAGTAGAGTATCAGAGGCTGAAGAACGGATAAGGGAGCTGGAAGACAGAATGGTGGAAATAAGTGCTGAAGAACAAAACAAAACCGAAAGAATTAAAAGAACTGAGGATAGCCTCAGAGACCTATGGGACAATATCAAATGCACCAACATTAGAATTATAGGAGTTCCAGAAGAAGAAGAGGGGAAGAAAGGCTATGAAAAAATTCTTGAAGAGGTTATAGTTGAAAACTTCCCCAACATGGGAAAGGAACTAGTCAACCAAGTCCAAGAAGCACAAAGAGTTCCATACAGGAGAAACGCCAGAAGAAACACACCAAGGCACATTCTAATCCAACTAACACAGTCTAAATATAAAGACAGATTTCTAAAAGCAGCTAGGAGCAAAGAACAAATAACATATAAAGGAAACCCCATACGTTTAACTGCGGATCTTTCAACAGAAACCCTGCAGGCCAGAAGAGAATGGCAAGACACATTTAAATGGCTAAAAGAGAATAACCTCCAATCAAGAATCCTCTACCCAGCAAGAATCGCATTCAGAATTGATGGAGAAGTCAAAAGCTTCTCAGACAGACAAAATCTACATGAATTCTGTACCACAAAACCAGCCCTACAACAAGTGTTAAACGGCCTGATATAGCCAAAGAAACAAAAGAACTGTACACAGAAAATTACAAGACACTCATGAGAGACATTAAAGAAGACTTAAAGAGATGGAGAGATACTCCATGTTCCTGGGTCAGAAGAATCAATATTGTGAAAATGACCATACTACCAAATATCATCTACAGATTCAATGCAATACCTATTCAACTTCCATTGACATTTTTCACAGAACTAGAGCAAAGAATAACACAGTTCATATGGAAACACAAAAGACCTCGAATAGCCAAAGCAATCCTGAGAAAGAAAAATAGAGCTGGAGGGATCAGCCTCCCTAACTTCAGACTCTACTACAAAGCAACAGTCCTCAAGACAGTATGGTACTGGCACAAAAACAGTAGACCAATGGAACAAGATCGAGAACCCAGAGATAAACCCACGCACCTATGGGTACCTTATTTTTGACAAAGGAGGCGAAACTATAAAATGGGACAAAGACAGCCTCTTCAACAAATGGTGCTGGGAAAATTGGACAGCTACATGCAAAAAAATGAAGTCGGAACATTCCCTGACACCATACACAAAGATCAACTCAAAATGGATTAAAGACCTAAATGGAAGACCAGAAACCATCAAACTCTTAGAGGAGAATATAGGCAAAACCCTCAAAGACATCAATCAAAGCAAGATCTTCTCTGACCCACCTACTAGAAAAGTGGAACTGAAAAGAAAAGTGAGAACGTGGGACCTCATGAAACTTAAAAGCTTTTGTACAGCAAAAGAAATTACAAAAAAGCTCAACAGACACCCCACAGAGTGGGAGAAAATTATAGCAAATGAAACAACAGACAAAGAATTCATCTCCAAAATCTACAAGCCACTCAGACAACTCAGCACAGGGAAAACGAACAACCCAATCAAAAAATGGGAAAAAGATTTAAAGAGACGCCTCTCCAAAGAGGACTTACAGATGGCCCAAAAGCACATGAAACGATGCTCAACCTTGATTATCATTAGAGAAATGCAAATTAAAACCACAATGAGATACCACCTCACACCCATCAGAATGGCCATCATCCACAGATCGACAGACAATAAATGCTGGAGAGGGTGTGGAGAAAAGGGAACCCTCTTGCATTGCTGGTGGGAATGTAAACTGATACAACCTCTATGGAAGACAATATGGAGATGCCTTAAAAAACTAAAAATAGAAGCACCCTATGACCCAGCAATCCCACTATTAGGCCTATATCCAGATGAAATCAAAACTGAAAGAGGCACCTGTACCCCAATGTTCACTGCAGCTCTCTATACAATAGCCAGAACATGGAAGCAACCTAGATGTCCATTGAGAAATGAATGGATACAGAAGCTCTAGTACATATATACAATGGAATACTACTCAGCTATTAAAAGAAATGCAGAAGACTCAGTCGTAATGAGGTGGCTAGCTCTAGAACCTATCATAAAAAGTGAAGTAAGTCAAAAAGAGAAAGACAAGTACAGTATACTAACTCATATATATGCGATCTAGTAGGATGGTCATGATAACACACGCAGTGAACTCATGGAAAAACAGAGAATAGTCATAAGGACATTGCGGAGACCGAACAGTGAGAGGGAGGCATAGAGGAAGTATCATCAAAACCTATACTGGCACGTGTGGAAACGATAGCTATGGTCATTGTGCTAAGGGAATAGAAGTACCTACAATCACTTGGGGTGATGGTCTGGAGGGGTGCGGGGGGGGCGGGAACTGGGTGGCGGGAAGGTCCAGGCATACAAATGATCTGGGAACATACATGTCGGTGAACAACAAAACTCTGTAAAATCTTTAAAATAAAGAATTAAAAATAAAAAAGCTACAAGGGGAAAAAAAAAAAAACATAAGCAACCATATAAACTCTTTGCACATTAAAAAAAAAAAAAATACTTTAGGAAAACATAAATTACTTCTGGGATAGTCTTGCCTTGTATTTAGTCCAGCATACAAACACTAAATATCCTTTTAAAACCAGAGTTCAATACACTGTTAATAAAAGGAGAGATTATTTCAAGGGGCTTCCCAAGTAGTGCTAGTGGTAAAGAATCCATCTGCCAGTGCAGAAGATGCAAGAGATGAAGGTTCGATCCCTGGATCAGGAAAATCCCCTGGCGTAGGGAGTGGCAATCCCCTTCAGTGTTCTTGCCTAGGAAATCTCCTGGACAGAGGAACGTGGTGGGCTAAAGTCTATGGTATTGAAAAGTGTCAGATATGATTGAAGGGGCTTAGCATGTCAATAAAAACAAAAACCAAATGCATCCTCTGGGTCATCCACTGCCAATTCCCTTCTCGCAACAGCAACTGAAAACAAATTACCTTTGTTCTGTCTTTGCTACATCTACATGGAGCCTTCATCTCTGAGATCAGGTCACCCAAGGATCTAGATGAGTGTGTTGTGTGCTGACCCAGCTCGGCTTCTCCCGCTCCCCATCCCGGCCCTACAGTGCTGCTGGAAAACAGTGCAGAAGACAGAAGAGAACAGTCCAACGCCACGAAAGTGAGAGGAGGCCAGCTCTGAGCAGGGGAGTGCTGAGGGACCTGTATCTCCCTCCCCCAGTTGCTTCATCTGTAACAAAGAGTGGCAGCATGCTCCACAGGGCTGAGTATTCAAGGTAAGATGCAGGCCAAGAATGTGCATCTTGTAGGTGTCCAAGCAGGCAGGCACAGGCTTACTGGTGGCTGTGTTCATCACTACCTTATTTCCTAGTGTTCATAGCAAACTCACATCCACCAGGTGGGGCCACATTCTGCCACCAGCTTGAGGGATTCTGTTATTTCAAACCTCACAAGTCTTCATAACCAAGGAGAATCCTGCCTCTCTTTGTTCTGACTCAGCAGTTCCTAACATCAGTTTTATCCAGAAAGAAATCCTCTGTCCTTTAATTTCCAGACAAATGTTTTCAACTACACATCTCCCTTTTTATTTCAGTAGAACTGTGCTTCTCTTAAGAAGCTTATCTTGGCAAAATACTTAGACACAATACTGTGGATTCTCAAGGATTAAAGTCAGATCCACAACATGTCAGGAAAGAAGTGAGTGGGGTGTTGGATGAAGATGACAGGGACTTAAACATTATAAAGAAAATCCCTCAAGTGGAAATCATCAAAATGCCAATAAAACTTCCAGGGACACAGAATATTTACTGTACAACAAAGACTAACCAGCTCACCTGGGACAGTAAGCAAACTCCAAAGCAGTGATTGAGGAACATTAAAAATGGTTTACTGAGTGAAATAAGAGTTTTAATAAACCAGTGAGATCTCCACAAGAATTTCATTTATCTCTGAAATGAAGCAACCAAAGAATCACAAGCATTGTTTGGAAAATTATTGAAATATATTCCCAGATGGATGGAAGAAGGCAGCGTAGTTATTAAACTTGAGAGACTGGGAATTTGAGAGTCACAATACAATAACTGCTATAGAATAAATCAGAGTGTTATTAGATGTGGTAAAATGCAGAATTAACATTTGCAGAACACTGAACTCTATCAACCCAGGATATGTGGAACAACTTAGCCAGAAGTCTGAAGGACTAAAAGATGAAAAGATTGAAAGAGAAGCTTACAGATCCATAGATAAAGGCAGAGGATATGGGAGTTTATGAAAAAAATAACTGGAATGAAGGACACAGAGCGAATAACTGGAAAAATAACAGAAGGCATGTATTTTACAGTTGGGTTGTGTTGAAAACAGATCTAAAAATAGTTCATATGGTCCTACTTAAATAAATCAATCACAGAAAAATGGGAATATATCATTTGTGTTTAAGAACTGTTTAAGAAATCTAAGAGTTTTATACAGGAACACAGAAGAATTTCAAGGAATGCAAATCAAATTTACTTTTGTTTTTCTCTGACACAGTGGAACCCTAGAGATGATAGATCAACAAGATTTTGAGTCCTAGATAAAAAGAAAAAATATGTCCCTATTAGTACATTTACTCAGTGAAGGGGTTATTTTATGCAGGAAGGAAGAGAAAATATTTTGCTGATTTTTCAATGTCTCTGGTATTTTCCTCACACACCCCTCATCTCCAACTTGGTTGAAAGATACCTCAAACAACAGAATTCATTTTAAAGTGTTACTGAAATGGTATTTTGCTTAACTATAAGAAGAATGATCTAAAGGACTATATGTAGAGACCTCCTCAGTGTTAAGACTGCCTGCCAATGCAAAAGACATGGGTTTGATTTCTAGTCCAGGAATTAAGAGCCCACATGCTGTGGGACAACTAAGCCCATTCACCAAAACTATTGAGCCCACACACTATAGCCCCCATGCTCTGCAACAAGAGAATCCACCACAATGAGAAGCCCTGCATACCACAACTAGAGGGTAGTCCCCCTTCACCACAATGGGAGAGACCCTGAGCATAGCAATGAAGACTCACAAGTCAAGACAGAGCCGGTATGTTAGAAAGGGTGATGGGAACCCAGAGCCAAAATAAAGTAACTAGTTAATCAAACAAATAATGTTACCTAGACTAGAAAGGAAACAATTGCGCTGATAAAAACAAAGATATGTACATCTACCTCTACATAGTAAATAGCATAGTTAGACAAAGAAGCAGGCAACGTATTTACTTCTGAGGTGGAGTCCCTGGTGCCAGAAGTGACCTCCCAAGGTGGCTTGTTAGTGATACAGCCATTATAATTTATTTTAAAAATCTACTCTTCAAATTGCACTGTTTGTCTGAATACATTACTGTAGCTATCTAATCAGAAACAGGTGTAGAGATTGATGGATGTTGTAAACCAGGATCAACATTGCTTATGAAGCCCAACCTCTGAGGATGGTTTTATTTCCATTATCTTTCTCATGGGCCAATTTATAAATGTCCATGGTCCAGCAAGAAAGAATAAAAAAACTAAAGAATTGCATGACCTGGAGATTCCCATCACCCTTTTTGACACACTGTCTCTGTCTTGACTTGTGTTATAGCCTACACTAAAACAAAGTGAATCCATTTCAGCCTGAGGGCCACAGATGGCCAATTTGTAATAGTAAAAAAGGTCAATGTGAGGCGCTGCCTCAACCCCATGTCAAGCTTGCAGGGAGGTGTTGCCACCTGAATACCAGTGGACTGGGTTCTAATGTTACAGCGTATCTGTCATGGGTGGTTGAAACATACACTTTGATGAGGTCATTTAAATGCTTCCATACCATGATCACCCACTTCTATTTCCTGAAGGCAAAGGAAGCTTCAGAGAGCTTGGGGTTTGCAAAGCATACAGGAGCTAGAGGGGTCTACATATGTGTTGAGGAGAAGATGCAAAACAGGAAAAAAATACTGTCACTCTCAATGTATGGGATGAAGGGGATGGATTACCTTAGTTCTGCTTCATATCAAGCCCTACAAAGCGATAGTTACACAGACACTTTACATGGTTCATTCAATTTTTAATTTATCTTCAGTTATGTCTATAAATATCTCATGTTCTGGCAGGGAAACTCTAGAAATATTCAATCTTCCATCAAGAAGAAAGTAGGTCCGGTAAAAATGGGCAGCCAAAATAAAGTAACTAGTTAATCAAACAAATAATGTTACCTAGACTAGAAAGGAAACAATTGCGCTGATAAAAACAAAGATATGTACATCTACCTCTACATAGTAAATAGCATAGTTAGACAAAGAAGCAGGCAACGTATTTACTTCTGAGGTGGAGTCCCTGGTGCCAGAAGTGACCTCCCAAGGTGGCTTGTTAGTGATACAGCCATTATAATTTATTTTAAAAATCTACTCTTCAAATTGCACTGTTTGTCTGAATACATTACTGTAGCTATCTAATCAGAAACAGGTGTAGAGATTGATGGATGTTGTAAACCAGGATCAACATTGCTTATGAAGCCCAACCTCTGAGGATGGTTTTATTTCCATTATCTTTCTCATGGGCCAATTTATAAATGTCCATGGTCCAGCAAGAAAGAATAAAAAAACTAAAGAATTGCATGACCTGGAGATTCCCATCACCCTTTTTGACACACTGTCTCTGTCTTGACTTGTGTTATAGCCTACACTAAAACAAAGTGAATCCATTTCAGCCTGAGGGCCACAGATGGCCAATTTGTAATAGTAAAAAAGGTCAATGTGAGGCGCTGCCTCAACCCCATGTCAAGCTTGCAGGGAGGTGTTGCCACCTGAATACCAGTGGACTGGGTTCTAATGTTACAGCGTATCTGTCATGGGTGGTTGAAACATACACTTTGATGAGGTCATTTAAATGCTTCCATACCATGATCACCCACTTCTATTTCCTGAAGGCAAAGGAAGCTTCAGAGAGCTTGGGGTTTGCAAAGCATACAGGAGCTAGAGGGGTCTACATATGTGTTGAGGAGAAGATGCAAAACAGGAAAAAAATACTGTCACTCTCAATGTATGGGATGAAGGGGATGGATTACCTTAGTTCTGCTTCATATCAAGCCCTACAAAGCGATAGTTACACAGACACTTTACATGGTTCATTCAATTTTTAATTTATCTTCAGTTATGTCTATAAATATCTCATGTTCTGGCAGGGAAACTCTAGAAATATTCAAATTTCCATCAAGAAAAAAATAGGTCAGGTAGAAATACCTAATGATGAATATGAATTAATACCTCAAACTATCATTTTCAAGAGTGATTTATTACTTGACTCCAAATGTGTGCCTTGAATGCAGGACATCTCCTCCTTTAGATCTTTTGGGTCTAATTGTTCTCTTTTAAGCTCTTGGATTATATGTAGTTTGTCTGTCACTGGAAAGTTCTTTCTTGAGTCCTGGGCATGGCTGTCCTTCTGCTTGGGATCTTCTTTGACCCTGTGAATATCATCCTTACTCTGTCCACTACCAGTTATGCTTAATACCTTGTTTTATTCCCCCTAAAGTTTTTTTTAACATTATCTGAAACATTTTAACTATCAATTATCATGTGTCTATATATCTATCTATCCGTGTATCATCTGTCTTCTATCTGCCCATTTTATGGCTTTCTAAGTAGAATGTAAAATCTAAGAAAACAATAGTCATTTTATTTTTCTTTCTTTACTTCTGGGTTCAGCATTGTATCTACTATGTACTCAATACTACATAAATCCACCAGGTGTACTATTTAACCTAAAAAACCCAGGGCTATCACACACACACAGGGTTGAACTTTAGACTCTTAAGTTAGTCAAATGTTGATGGCCTCATGTTAACGCAAACCAAAATAGCTCCAAAGTTGTACAAAGCAAAACCTAGTTGACACCCTTCAGAATAAGGGATAAAAATTATACTCACAGATGCCTTGTAACACTTCAGTATGCTAAAGATTATAGAATTTTATATGGAATTATTCATTAAGGGTAAATGTGAGTTATTTTATGGGCATATTCATCCTCACCTACTCCATCTCTAAGAAATGCTAACTAATAAACTACTTATTCATGAATTATATTTTATTCATTAAACTTATACAATTTCATCAGTGGTTCAACTTCTCAGTTTTACTGAAAAAAACATATAAAAGAATGACCCTTTTCATGTCACATTTTTAAGTTATTAAAAGACTACTTTTTTTACTTTTTAAAAAATGTTTTAATTAAAGGATAATAGATTTACAGAGTTGTGCTGTTTACTGCCAATGTCAACCTTTAAATACCTGATACACCTGAACATTCTTTCTGACATTTTATTTTACAGCAAATCTTGGGCGGCAATTTGTTCTAGCTACCAAACACACAGAGAAAAATCTACTACATTTCAAATCCACTCAGACATCTCAGATCTGTACCTATTTATTTCAGAGAATATTTTAAGCAATTGTTATACATTGTTTGGCTTATATCAGCTACCCACACAAAAAAACACTAACTGAGAACCATTAAATTTTATTTTGAGTCCTGGGCATGGCTGTCCTTCTGCTTGGGATCTTCTTTGACCCTGTGAATATCATCCTTACTCTGTCCACTACCAGTTATGCTTAATACCTTGTTTTATTCCCCCTAAAGTTTTTTTTAACATTATCTGAAACATTTTAACTATCAATTATCATGTGTCTATATATCTATCTATCCGTGTATCATCTATCTTCTATCTGCCCATTTTATGGCTTTCTAAGTAGAATGTAAAATCTAAGAAAACAATAGTCATTTTATTTTTCTTTCTTTACTTCTGGGTTCAGCATTGTATCTACTATGTACTCAATACTACATAAATCCACCAGGTGTACTATTTAACCTAAAAAACCCAGGGCTATCACACACACACAGGGTTGAACTTTAGACTCTTAAGTTAGTCAAATGTTGATGGCCTCATGTTAACGCAAACCAAAATAGCTCCAAAGTTGTACAAAGCAAAACCTAGTTGACACCCTTCAGAATAAGGGATAAAAATTATACTCACAGATGCCTTGTAACACTTCAGTATGCTAAAGATTATAGAATTTTATATGGAATTATTCATTAAGGGTAAATGTGAGTTATTTTATGGGCATATTCATCCTCACCTACTCCATCTCTAAGAAATGCTAACTAATAAACTACTTATTCATGAATTATATTTTATTCATTAAACTTATACAATTTCATCAGTGGTTCAACTTCTCAGTTTTACTGAAAAACATATAAAAGAATGACCCTTTTCATGTCACATTTTTAAGTTATTAAAAGACTACTTTTTTTACTTTTTAAAAAATGTTTTAATTAAAGGATAATAGATTTACAGAGTTGTGCTGTTTACTGCCAATGTCAACCTTTAAATACCTGATACACCTGAACATTCTTTCTGACATTTTATTTTACAGCAAATCTTGGGCGGCAATTTGTTCTAGCTACCAAACACACAGAGAAAAATCTACTACATTTCAAATCCACTCAGACATCTCAGATCTGTACCTATTTATTTCAGAGAATATTTTAAGCAATTGTTATACATTGTTTGGCTTATATCAGCTACCCACACAAAAAAACACTAACTGAGAACCATTAAATTTTATTTCTGTGGTCATATATGAATGGTAAGTTTATTGGGATTCTGCCAAAATATGTTTTCCATGTATTGTTAATGACGTAGTAAGAGGTCCATTGGTGGTCAGCAGAGGTCCTGAACCTCCTGGGGCTTTGATTATCAGCTTTGCAGTTTATAAGCAGTATGATATGAATATGTAAATTCAGTTTCATATGCTTCCCTTTCCTTATCTATATGACATGCAGAATAATATCATTTAAAGGATGATTATATGGAATAAAAGAATGAACATGCACAGAACACCTAAAATAGTGTATGACACGCACTACACATCCAAAGAATACTAGTTAGTTCTTCTAATTCAAACAGGTGCCTTGGTCTCGGGCAGGGCTTTATCAAGGGTCTGCAAATTGTTCACTCTCCTTTCACTCAAATTATCCATCATATGCATCCTTAAACAATCATTATAATTTTTTCTGTTCACGAATTTGAACATACTCTTCTTGAAAATGTCCACTATCTCTCTCCAGTGTCCATGAAGTTTAAATTATCCTTAGCATGTTTCTCAAAACACAGCTCATAGACCGTCTACATCAATGACTTCTGTGTGGTTATTAATTAGTAATACCATTAAAAATGCAGATTCATAGATGTTGCCAAGAACCCCGAAACTCTGGTACTGTGGATCTATCTATCTATCTGATTTACTGACAAGATGTAGAAACTATATTGTCTTTGTTAAATGTCATTGATAGATTCAAGAAAAAAACTCTGAAAAATGACTGAAAGGTAAGGATTGATGATTGCTATAAAGTAAAATGCACTATTGCGTGTAGGAGTCAATTAGAAGGCAACAGTACAATATTTCAAAACAATTCAGAATTTGGAGTTAATGTAGGATATCAAAAATGAAAGCAGTATACAAAAGAAAATAATGAGAAACAACTAACTATGCCCCAAAGAACAATTTAAATAAGTTGTTAGTATGATTCTCAAATTCCAGTGAGGACTATGGAATTGAACACTCCATTATGTGTTCTGTTTGCTGGAATTAATTATCAGATGGAACTAGACACCATGCATGTTTTAGATAAATCAACCTGATAAATGTCATTCACATCTCCAGTCCTGCTAGCAACAATACAGCAGTAATACTTGCAATGAATACATAAAACACTTCTGGGAAGAGCTATTGGATTTCCTCATATATTTCTTTTATTCTGTTTCAAACTGAGAGTATAACACTTTTAAAGTGGAAGATAAACTATCTCCTTTTAAAATATTTGCAAGCTAACTTTTGTTTCTACTACAATATTAAAAAAAATCCTGTAAAAACCAAAATTAAAGAATTTTACTTTTGTGCTTTACTGTCTCCTGTGCAAATATTTCAGTAACTTAAAATTAAAAAAAAAATACATGTTTAACAAGCTAAATGTTCCTTAATTTTAAACACAATGATTAATTATGACTAATGATTAATTATGATGAGCAAAATTATCAATGTTTCTTTCCCCCTGCATATGGAAGTTATATTTTACCAGTAATAAGTTTTCCTAAAGATAGCTGTGTCTTCTCATTCCACAACAGCTTGTCCTGCTTGTTCTATTTTTATTTCCATACTGCTGGAAAGAAGGAGAATAGGATGCTTATTCTCTTCCCTGGTAAACAGGTTTGTATGTTGCTTATTCAACCTCTTCAAAAATACTCTGAAATCTCTCCCAATTCTTATGAACTTTGTTTAGGTCTTGGGTATACTTATTTTTGGCAGAGGAGCTGATCATCAAGGACAAACTTGTTCAACGCTTTTCTTTTTGTCTCCACTTAAATCTTCTCTGTAGCTTTAATCTCCAAGCATTTGCTTCATAGCCTTCTGGCTATGACTCATTCGTTTTACTTTCAAACATGGTTAAATCCACCAGGATATGAGGGGGCAATATTAAGCGTGTGAAAAAAGCTCAGAATACTTAGGATACCGTCTGTGACAATTTAATAGCTAAAGGATGATCAAGACACAAGTTGAAAGCAACAGCCAGGGAAACTAAATCAGAGCCAAAGTCATTAATCCAGAGGTAAGCATGATTTGGGCTTCCCAGGTGGCGCTGATGATAAAGAACCCAACTGCCAATGCAAGAGAAATGAGTTCAATCCCTGGATCAGGAAGATCCCTGAAGGAGGGCACGGCAACTCATTCCAGTACTCTTGCTTGAAGAATCCCATGGATAAGAGGAACTTGGTGGGTTACAGTCCACAGGGTTGCAAAGAGTCAGGCATAACTGAAGTGACTTTGCATGCATTCATGTAAGCATGATTTATAGCTTCTTTCCAACAAGTATATTTATTTCTTGATCACACTTTTTATGCAAATGATCTTTGGCCATCTTATTTTTTTTCACAAATAGTTGCACAGTTATTCTCTGCTTGGAGAACAGCAGTGACTTCATTACCACTTGTCAGCTGGCTCAGTTTCCACATAACACAGCTCACATGTAATCCAGAACAGTATAATTCTACTTTGATATTTGTATATTAAATTTAGGCAGAGCTAAAACAATGATGAAAGGATCTTTAATCTTCACAAGCTCCTCATCTGTGAAGTGTTGTAGGGTTGCTAACAAAAAGAAATGTGTAAACAGAAGACAAATAACGTATAGTAGTTGCTCAGTAGGTAATAACTCTGTTCAACACACTCTGTCCTATCCTAAGAGGGCTTCCTAGGTTGCTCAGTGGTAAAGAATTTGCCTACCAATGCAGTAGAACGGGAGACATGGGTTTTATCCTTGGGTCCATGGGTATTCTCCAGGCAAGAATACTGGAGTGACTTGCCACGTCCTCCTCCAGAGGATCTTCCTGACCCAGGGACTAAACCTGCATCTCCCATGTCTCCTGCAATGGCAGGTGGATTCTTTACCTCTAGGGCTACCTGGAAAGCCACAGGAGGAGAAAACGACAACCCACTCCAGTATTCTTGCTTGGGAAATCCTATGGACAGGGGAACATGTCAGGCTACAGTCCATGGGGTCAGAAAGAGTCAGACATGACTGAGTGACAAAGCACAGATGGATGACCACCCTGAGAAGAGCTTATTTCCCTATAAATAAGACCACACATTTTTTATATCTGTAATATATTATTGCAGCTAACAGAATTTTTGAAACTTTATAATGCCTATTTAATTTACTAAAAAAATAAATTTATAGTCGTGAAAGTACACTGAAAGAGGAAAAATTTGAAAGGATAAAAGGAAACAGTCTTAAATGTGAAATGTTTTCAACAATTTTAATGTCACAAAATTGCAGAAAAGGAAGTTGAGCAACTCTATTCCATTTTAACATTTTAATGATGTTTTATTATATCCTTCAAAGTCATGTGAACAATCTTCAGAGATTGTTACCCATGACTTTGATCATGATAGGGAAATAAAGGCTCTTTAGGGAAAGTGGAAACAGAAACAACGTTGGTACCTTAATTACACAGGGTTCCTTAAATCTCCGTGCTTCATAAGAACCCGAGTTATATGGTTCAGATTAAATGTGAAAGAAGATGTAAAAATCATCTTTATTTGAATTAGCATTTGGAGATAATTGAGCTGAAGACAGAAACACCCTAGTTAGTTCTTAAGTGGTGAAATGAACAGTACACACATACGCACACACACACACAACCAACTATGAGCAGTATAGTACATGAGTAATGACCTCCTGTCTCAACTAAATAATGACATTAATGCTTCCAAATACTGAAACTCAGTAGTGTTTTCTGTTTTAACTTCTTTTTCAGACTGTCTTCTAAGAAATTAATTACATGCCTTAGAGAGGAAAAAGGTTCAGGCACCTAAACACATTGTGTGTTTTGGATATTTGTAGTCAGGGGTGCTGCATACTTAATAATGCCACATATATCTAACTGAATGTTTTCACTGCTAACCCTTAGGCTATAGGAGACCATAGTGTTGTTACATCTCTACAGGAAACTCCACAACAATAAGAAAGGCTTAATGGGCAAAGAAATAGGGGAAAACAACAGAATGAGAAAAACTGGAGATCTATTCAAGAAAATTGGAGATACCAGGAAACAGTTCATGCAAAAACGGGCACAATATAGGACAGAAATTATACTGACCTAACAGAAACAGAAGATATTAAGACATGGCAAAAATACACAGAAAAACTGCACAAAATATATCTTAAGGACCTCAGTAACTGTGATGGTGTGGTCAATCACCTAGACGTCCTTGAGTACGAAGTCAAGTGGGCCTTAGGAAGTATTACTGTGAACAAATCTAGTGTAGGTGATGGAATTCAAGTGGAGCTATTTCAAATCCTAAAAGATGACGCTGTTAAAGTGTTGCACTCAATATGCCACAGGACTGGAAAAGGCCTATTTTCAATCCAATCCCAAAGAAGGGCAATGCCAAAGAATATTCAAACTACTGCACAATTGCACTCATTTCAAATGCTAACAAGGTCATGCTCAAAATTCTTCAAGTTAGGCTTTAGTAGCACATGAACTTCCATATGTACAAGCTGGGTTTTGAAAAGGCAGAGTAACTAGAGATCAAATTGCCAACCTCCATTGGATTATAGAGAAATTAAGGGAATTCCAGAAAAAACATCTACTTCTGCTTCATTGATTATGCTGAAGCCTTTAACTGTGTGGATCACAACAAACTATGGGAAATTCTTAACCAGACCTCCTCATCTGCCTCCTAATAAACCTGTATGCAGGTCAAGTAGCAACAGTTAGAACCGGACATGGAACAATGAACTGGTTCAAATTTGGGAAAGGCTGTATATTGTAACTTTTGTGCAGAGTACATCATGTAAAATGCCAGGATGGATGAAGCTCAAGCTGGAATAAAGATTGCCTGGAGAAATATCAACAACCTCAGATATGCAGGTAACACCACACTTACCCCAGAAAGTGAAGAGGAACTAAAGAGCCTCTTGATGAAGGTGAAAGAAGAGAGCAAAAAGTCTGGCTTAAAACTCAACATTCAAAAAACTGAGATCATGGCATCTAGTCTCATCGGTTTGTGGCAAATAGATGGTCAAAGAATTTATTTTCTTGGGCCCCAAAATCACTGTGGCCAGTGACTACAGTCATGAAACTAAATAGGTTTGCTCCTTGGAAGGACAGCTATGAACAACCTAGACAGTGTATTAAAAAGCAGAAACATGACTTTGTCAACAAAGGTCTATATAGTCAAAGATATGATCTTGTCAGTAGTCATGTATGGATATGAGAGTTGGACCATAAACAAGACTGAGTGCTGAAGAACTGATGCTTTTGAACTGTGGTGCTGGAGAAGAGCCTTGAGAGTCCCTTGGACAGAAAGATCAAACCAGTCAATCCTAAAGGAAATCAACCTTCAATATTCACTGGAAGGTAAAGCTCATCAATATTCACTGATGCTGAAGGTGAAGCTCTAATACTTTGGTCACCTGATGCAAAGAGCCAATTCGTCTGAAAATATTCTGATGCTGGGAAAAATTTAAGGAAGGGGGGACAACAGATGATGAGATGATTGGATGGCATCACCGACTAAATGAGTGTGAGTAAACTCCAGGAGATAGTGAAGAACAGGGAAGACTGGCATGGTGCCATGGGCATTTCAAAGAGTCAGACATGACTGAGCAACTGAACAACACAGTTAAACAAAAAGTTATTGTGTTTATAAATCAATTTTGATAGAGTTTAAAAAAAATAGTAAACTTGGTACTGAAGCCTTTAACTGTGTGGATCACAACAAACTATGGGAAATTCTTAACCAGACCTCCTCATCTGCCTCCTAATAAACCTGTATGCAGGTCAAGTAGCAACAGTTAGAACCGGACATGGAACAATGAACTGGTTCAAATTTGGGAAAGGCTGTATATTGTAACTTTTGTGCAGAGTACATCATGTAAAATGCCAGGATGGATGAAGCTCAAGCTGGAATAAAGATTGCCTGGAGAAATATCAACAACCTCAGATATGCAGGTAACACCACACTTACCCCAGAAAGTGAAGAGGAACTAAAGAGCCTCTTGATGAAGGTGAAAGAAGAGAGCAAAAAGTCTGGCTTAAAACTCAACATTCAAAAAACTGAGATCATGGCATCTAGTCTCATCGGTTTGTGGCAAATAGATGGCCAAAGAATTTATTTTCTTGGGCCCCAAAATCACTGTGGCCAGTGACTACAGTCATGAAACTAAATAGGTTTGCTCCTTGGAAGGACAGCTATGAACAACCTAGACAGTGTATTAAAAAGCAGAAACATGACTTTGTCAACAAAGGTCTATATAGTCAAAGATATGATCTTGTCAGTAGTCATGTATGGATATGAGAGTTGGACCATAAACAAGACTGAGTGCTGAAGAACTGATGCTTTTGAACTGTGGTGCTGGAGAAGAGCCTTGAGAGTCCCTTGGACAGAAAGATCAAACCAGTCAATCCTAAAGGAAATCAACCTTCAATATTCACTGGAAGGTAAAGCTCATCAATATTCACTGATGCTGAAGGTGAAGCTCTAATACTTTGGTCACCTGATGCAAAGAGCCAATTCGTCTGAAAATATTCTGATGCTGGGAAAAATTTAAGGAAGGGGGGACAACAGATGATGAGATGATTGGATGGCACCACCGACTAAATGAGTGTGAGTAAACTCCAGGAGATAGTGAAGAACAGGGAAGACTGGCATGGTGCCATGGGCATTTCAAAGAGTCAGACATGACTGAGCAACTGAACAACACAGTTAAACAAAAAGTTATTGTGTTTATAAATCAATTTTGATAGAGTTTAAAAAAAATAGTAAACTTGGTATTGTTTAATGTAAAAAAAAATGCTCCTAAAATTACATGGCTGTGTACTCCTTGGGTGCCCTAGGGATATGACCCTGTGTGCATATCAGCTAGGCTCTTATTTCTGCACCATCCTTGAACATGTCTGCTTGGTTCACAGTGTGTAAAACTCTACCTAAATGGTGAACTAGAGTTAATACCTGTTTTATTTTTCCAATACAACTTTATTTATAGATACTAAAGCTTGATTTTCATATAGTATTCATGTATCATGAAATAGGCTCCTTTTCATTTACTTACTTTTTAGGATTTTATTCTCTTTAGAGCAGTTAGTGCAGAGATCTTCCCCATACCTCCTGTCTCCACACATGCACAGTCTCTCCTGCTATCAACATCCCCACCAGATGGTACATTTATGATGAGTGATGAACCTACACTGACCTCATTACCAAGAGCCCTTAGCTTATATTCAGGATCCCTCTTGCTGGTGCCCAGCCTACAGGTTTGAACAAATATACACTGACATGTATCCATTATGATGCATCACACAGAGTAGTTTCACTGCCTTTAAAAATCCTCTTGCTCCACCTCCTGAAATCCATCCCTTCCCCAAACCCTGATGGCCAGTGGTTTTTATACTGTCTCTATGCTACTTTTCCAGAATGTCATATAGTTAAAATTATACAGTACACAGACTTTTCAGATTGACCTTTTAAACTTACATTTTAAATTTCCTCTGTGTCTTTTCATGACAATATCACAATGCTTTTTTTTCCCTTTTTGCCAATTTTTTTTTTCTGCAGAATAATATTTCACTGTCTGGATATACCACAATTTCTTATCCATTCCTGCAAGGAAGGCCATCATGGTTGCTTCTAAGTTTTGGCAACCCTGCCTTCAGCTGCTACAGACATTTATGTATATGTTTGTGTGTCAACATAATTTCTGAATTCCTTTTGGTAAATACCAACAAGAGTGACTCCTGGACTGTATGGTAAGGGTATACTGTATTCAGTTTTATAAGAAACTTCCCATCTCTCAAAATGGCTGTATCATGACCATTTGGCTGCTGCATTGTAACCAATGTCTGCTGTGTTCCCACCAGCAATGAATGAGAGATCCATTACTCCACATCCTCACCGGCATTGGTGGGATTAGGATTCTGGATTTTGGCCATCCTACAGGATGTGCAGTAATGTCTCACTGCTTTTGAATATCGCCTCTTAACCCCCAATTTACTGCACTATGGAGTACAGATCACAAGCTATTTGTGGTGAGTCTTGAGTCCTGTAGTATTAACAGTAGGGTATTCTGGTCTATCTGGGACTCTACTGGTCAGAAACCACCCAGAACATGGCCTTCGTCTGGTGAGATGGCATTCCTGTGTGCTCAGAGCCTGAAGAGCACTGGGAACTCCACAGCAGCAGGCCAGGTGAGAGGAATTAGCATTTACAGCGAGAAGGGCAGCATTTCAAAAGCACTCTGGGAAGCTCGGTAAGGATCACCATTCTACAGAGGGATTAATTTCAAGATAATCACAGTACTATCTCAAGCCTACCAAAACTTACAATCTGAGCAATACAGGACATGCCTCAACTTTTGCACAGTTTGAAAATATTTCCATTATGATGCATCACACAGAGTAGTTTCACTGCCTTTAAAAATCCTCTTGCTCCACCTCCTGAAATCCATCCCTTCCCCAAACCCTGATGGCCAGTGGTTTTTATACTGTCTCTATGCTACTTTTCCAGAATGTCATATAGTTAAAATTATACAGTACACAGACTTTTCAGATTGACCTTTTAAACTTACATTTTAAATTTCCTCTGTGTCTTTTCATGACAATATCACAATGCTTTTTTTTCCCTTTTTGCCAATTTTTTTTTTCTGCAGAATAATATTTCACTGTCTGGATATACCACAATTTCTTATCCATTCCTGCAAGGAAGGCCATCATGGTTGCTTCTAAGTTTTGGCAACCCTGCCTTCAGCTGCTACAGACATTTATGTATATGTTTGTGTGTCAACATAATTTCTGAATTCCTTTTGGTAAATACCAACAAGAGTGACTCCTGGACTGTATGGTAAGGGTATACTGTATTCAGTTTTATAAGAAACTTCCCATCTCTCAAAATGGCTGTATCATGACCATTTGGCTGCTGCATTGTAACCAATGTCTGCTGTGTTCCCACCAGCAATGAATGAGAGATCCATTACTCCACATCCTCACCGGCATTGGTGGGATTAGGATTCTGGATTTTGGCCATCCTACAGGATGTGCAGTAATGTCTCACTGCTTTTGAATATCGCCTCTTAACCCCCAATTTACTGCACTATGGAGTACAGATCACAAGCTATTTGTGGTGAGTCTTGAGTCCTGTAGTATTAACAGTAGGGTATTCTGGTCTATCTGGGACTCTACTGGTCAGAAACCACCCAGAACATGGCCTTCGTCTGGTGAGATGGCATTCCTGTGTGCTCAGAGCCTGAAGAGCACTGGGAACTCCACAGCAGCAGGCCAGGTGAGAGGGAATTAGCATTTACAGCGAGAAGGGCAGCATTTCAAAAGCACTCTGGGAAGCTCGGTAAGGATCACCATTCTACAGAGGGATTAATTTCAAGATAATCACAGTACTATCTCAAGCACCAAGTACACAAAAGCTTACAATCTGAGCAATATTCTAACTGACAGTAGGACATGGAGGGCCGTCCTCTGTGATAAGAAGCATTGCATCGTGCCATTGATTTTACTCTGAAAATCCTGGTGGAAGCTATTGCCTTTGTTGACAGTTCAGGCAGTAGAGGAAAAAGTTCATCACTGGGGTGCTTAGTGTACCTTTAAAGCATCTTTCCTGATATACTATCAATTTTACCATGATCGATGGAATTAAATGCTGCTCTATTTACTCAGCTTTCCTATGATCCATACAGATTTTAACATCTATATGTTAAAGACATCTATATGTTGTAAAGGGCTTAGAGGAAATGAATGGAAAGAGAGCACTGCAAGAATTTCTAATGGGGAACTTGGCTGCTTCCCACAAAGTTAATGCAGGGACTGTGCCCAAGGTCACAAAGCCTCCATTAGGAAGGGTCATCACCTAGGTTTCCGTGACAGAACACATGGGGCACACCACAGTCACCTCACATACACTGTTTTAAACGTGACAACTGTTCTTTCAAAATGGCTGAAGCAGCCCGTCTCTACTGTTGTGCAAACACCTTCTACAGCTTAAATAACTTTCCTATCAAACTATCAAACACATAGTAACCTGGGTCTACCTAGCTTCAGAGTGACATCAAAATGCTGAGTCATCAATTCAGGCTAAAAACATTACCTATAGACCTATTCCCATTTTAGACATTGAAAACACCAAGTTGGGGCTTCCCCTGGTGGTCCAGTGGGTAAGGACACCGCCTTGCACTGCAATGGGCGCCGGTTCGATCCTGGGGTCCCTGGGGGAGTTGCGATCGTAGTATTCCTGGTCTATCTGGGACTCTACTGGTCAGAAACCACCAGAACATGGCCTTCGTCTGGTGAGATGGCATTCCTGTGTGCTCAGAGCCTGAAGAGCACTGGGAACTCCACAGCAGCAGGCCAGGTGAGAGGAATTAGCATTTACAGCGAGAAGGGCAGCATTTCAAAAGCACTCTGGGAAGCTCGGTAAGGATCACCATTCTACAGAGGGATTAATTTCAAGATAATCACAGTACTATCTCAAGCACCAAGTACACAAAAGCTTACAATCTGAGCAATATTCTAACTGACAGTAGGACATGGAGGGCCGTCCTCTGTGATAAGAAGCATTGCATCGTGCCATTGATTTTACTCTGAAAATCCTGGTGGAAGCTATTGCCTTTGTTGACAGTTCAGGCAGTAGAGGAAAAAGTTCATCACTGGGGTGCTTAGTGTACCTTTAAAGCATCTTTCCTGATATACTATCAATTTTACCATGATCGATGGAATTAAATGCTGCTCTATTTACTCAGCTTTCCTATGATCCATACAGATTTTAACATCTATATGTTAAAGACATCTATATGTTGTAAAGGGCTTAGAGGAAATGAATGGAAAGAGAGCACTGCAAGAATTTCTAATGGGGAACTTGGCTGCTTCCCACAAAGTTAATGCAGGGACTGTGCCCAAGGTCACAAAGCCTCCATTAGGAAGGGTCATCACCTAGGTTTCCGTGACAGAACACATGGGGCACACCACAGTCACCTCACATACACTGTTTTAAACGTGACAACTGTTCTTTCAAAATGGCTGAAGCAGCCCGTCTCTACTGTTGTGCAAACACCTTCTACAGCTTAAATAACTTTCCTATCAAACTATCAAACACATAGTAACCTGGGTCTACCTAGCTTCAGAGTGACATCAAAATGCTGAGTCATCAATTCAGGCTAAAAACATTACCTATAGACCTATTCCCATTTTAGACATTGAAAACACCAAGTTGGGGCTTCCCCTGGTGGTCCAGTGGGTAAGGACACCGCCTTGCACTGCAATGGGCGCCGGTTCGATCCCTGGCCTGGGAAGATCCCACGTGCCGCGGAGCGGCTGGACCGATGTGTCCAATTACCGAGCCGGAGCTCTGGAGCGCATGCGCCCAGAGCCGGCGCTCAGCAATGACAGACGATGGGAGGCCCACAGGAGCCAAAAGAACAAAGACGGATGAAAAGAGAGAAATGAAAAGACCAACAGAAGTGGCCCGCCCGCTCCCCTCCCTTCCCAACCCGACCCCCACCCAAAAATAAATAATAAAATAAATAAATCTTTAAAAAAAAAAAAAGAAAACACCAAGTTGGTATTTAAGTTATGTTTTAGATAATAGTCCCATGCAGGATTTTTGACATTTCTCTGTCAGTCAGAAGAACAAATAGTCTTCCCTTCCTAAATTCTCTATAGAATATAATTTGTCTTATAATATAAAGCTATCACAGTGAAAGCAAATAGAAAGAGACATATTCTTTCAGAGAGGGAAAATGTCTGAAGCATAATTTTTCTGTAAATGGACACCGCAAATCCCTTTTGTGTGAGTCGAGAGAAATAAAGCACTTTCCAATGGTAAGTATATTTTAAATTATAAGTGGTTAAACGTCCCACACAGTTTATATACAACAAATATATTGCCACAGATTGGTTATTCTGTAGAATTTTCTCTATGGACCAAGTGTCAGACATAAAACACTCAAACTTAACTCCTATGAACAGGGAGAACGTGGGAGTGCTGATGAATCAACGTCTTGTATTCATTCTAGGGCAATATGTTATCTTATAACAGATAATAGACTTAATTCTCCCCAAGTACCTTCTATCAATATTTTACATCTTCTGCCTGCTGCAGACAGAGTGCCTGCAAGCTCCAACCTTCATGGACACTAGATACTATTTGGCAGTTAGTAAGAAGTTTTTGGCAGACATAGTAGGTCTAGCCCAGCACTCCCCAATCTTTTTGGCACCAGGGACCAGTTTTGTGGATGACGGTCTTTCCACAGACTAGGATGGGCAGAATGAGGGGTATGATTCAACAGCATTGCATTTATTGTGCATTTTATTTGTATTATTATTGTTTTAGCTCCACCTCATATCATCAAGCATTAAATTTTAGATGCTGGGGACATCTGGTCTGGACCAGCTTCACCTAAAAGGAAACAGAGAGGGCTTCCCTGGTGGTCTAGTGGGTAAGGACACCGCCTTGCAGTGCAAGGGGGCCGGTTCGATCCCTGGCCTGGGAAGATCCCACATGCCGCTGGACCGATATGTCCAATTACTGAGCCAGAGCTCTGGAGTGCATGTGCCCAGAGCCAGTGCTCTGCAACAAGAGGCCACCGTGATGGGAGGCCTACACAGGCCAAAGAACAAAGATGGATGAAAACAGATAAATGAAAGACCAATAGAAGTGGCTCGCCCGCCCCTCTCCTTCCACAACCCACACCACCCCCTTCCAAAAAAAAGAAAAAAAAAAAAAAGGAAACAGAGAAGACATAAGAAGGCAAATGATTCTTTTCCTAAGAAGTGAATTCTATGTCTACGGGTATGTGAACTCATCTGGGTCCACCCGGGAGATTAACATGCACTTTCCTCTCTCTTGACACCTCCTGCATTGTGTTCTCCTTCGTGAGGAAGAGGCTCCCAGTCACTGCCAACAAGATTTTCTTCCTGGTCCAAGGGGGTGGCCCTGCAGTGGGCAGTTTTACCTTGACTTTCACCTTGACTGGCTCACCGGAGGCCCAGGTACCTGGCCAGGCAATATTCCTGGGTGTATTTTTGAGGGCGTTTCTGACATTTGAATAGGAAGATGGAGGAGAGGAGACTGCCTTCCTCAAAGCGGAGGAATCGTCCAACTTGTTGCAGGACCAAGTGGAGAAAAAAACAGTTGGGAAAGGTTGAATTCTCTTTCTGGCAGCTTGAGATGGGATACAGGTCCCTGACCTTGCGTCACTGGCTCTCCTGGGCTGCAGACAGCACACATGATACTTCCTGGTTTCCATAATTGTGTGAACCAACTGCTTTATAAAAAATCTTGTCACATACACACATGCTGACATGCACACGCATACACACATCCTATCAGTTCTGTCTCTCTGGAGAAACAGACTCCTACATATCCCTTATTTCCCAGTTTTCAAATCAGACCCACATCTCAGTATGAAACCCACCAGACCTATGGAAAGCCGTGCAGTGCAGGGATTGAAAGTGTGGGTTTGGGAATTATTCAGATCTGGCTTCAAGGCCAAATTACCCTTTATTAGTTGTATCACCTTCAATGTCAACCTAACACTCAGTTTCTTTACCTGTAAAATTGATGTGTAGGGTTTGTGGCAGACAATTCTAGCTGCCTATATAACACCATCTATGATCTTCTTGTTTCTTAATTATCCATCCCTGCTTTTCTTTGGAATGTCAGTATGCTGAACACCCATGTTTCCAAGGACCTCTCTTAACTGGGGGTGTCCAGGTGATAGAATCTTTGTTAGACGTATAAGTGGAAGTTGGGTGAGACTTCTCAGGAAACTCAGGGATAAGACTCTGTCCCACTGTCTCCCTTTTTCCATCCGAGAGAATGTGACTGAGATGGCAGCTCTCTCGTGCAGGTCAGATCAACAGTCAACTACTAGGAGAGCAGGGAAAAGTACCAGAAAGAACCCAGAAATCATATGAAGACAACTTAACCCTGAAGCATCTATTGCTACATTTTCCATCACGTATAAAACTCCTTAATTTCATAGGCCACTATTTTCTGCTTTTTTGTGTGTGACTTAGAGTCAAAAACAATTCCTAATTGATACAGGAAGTGGTTGTGAACTTATAATGGGTAATTCAGGTCAAGTGTCTGACATCATTATTCTTTTCTTATTTTTAAAGCTCTCCTGTCCTTTCAAAAAACCAATTTCAAAAGGTTACAAAGGAGGTTTCCTTGGTGGTCCAGTGGGTAAGGACACTGCCTTGCAGTGCAAGGGGCGCTAGTTTGATCCCTGGCCTGGGAGGATCACATGTGCAACGGAGCAGCTAGACCGATGTGTCCAACCACCGAGCCGGAGCTCTGGCGTGCATGCGCCCAGAGCCGGTGCTCTGCAGCAATAAAGGTCACTGCAATGGGAGGCCCACACAGGCCAAAGAACAAAGATGGATGAAAATAAATAAATGAAAGACCAATAGAAGTTGCTTAAAAAGTAATAATTTTTTTAAAAAGGTTACAAAGCATATGTTTTCACTTATATTATTTTCTGGAAAAGACAAAATTACAGAAATGGAAAATAGAGGTTGATAAAGATCAGAGATAGAACAGAGAGGCTGATAAAAACCAGAGCTAGCCAGCATGATGATGCCACTACATAGCAGTGTCCCGAGGGAAGTCTCTGTAGTGATGAAACAGTGTGCATCATTTAAAAAAATATATTTATTTGGCTATGCCAGATCTTAGCTGTAGCATGTGGGATCTAGTTCCCTGACCAGGGATCAGACTTGGACCCCTGCATTGGGAGTGTGCAGTTGCAGTCACTAGACCACCACAGAAGTCCTAACAGTTCTGCATCTTGATTGTGGTGATAAAATACCCGTGAAAAGGTGTCACTGAACCACACACACAAAGTCCACATGAGACATGGAGAAATCTGCAGATGATGTCACTATAATTTCCTGGTCTTCATGTGTATACACATCTAAGTCATTATCCTCTTGGGGGATCTGAATGACAGGAACAACTCTTCCTGTACTTTTTAAACTTCTTGGTCAATTTATAATTACTTCAACACGAAAAGTACCTTTTTTTTTTTGGCCTCTAAGTCATTGTTATTTTTCATCCATCTTTTTATTCTTTGCCATGTGTGGACCTCCCATCACAGTAGCCTCTCTCATCGCAGAGCACTGGCTCTGGCAACATGTGCTCCAGAGCACTGACTCGTAATTGGTCTCACTGACCCAGCTGTTCCTCGGCTTGTGGGATCTTCCAGGGCCAGGGATTTAACTGGTGCCCCTTGCACTGCAAGGTGACTCTTTACCCACTGGGCCACCAGGGAAGCCCTCACAATGTCCTTTTTTGATAACAGTTGATGTGCAAACCTTGGCTGAACATGTAGTCATTCTTAGGACTGGGTTCTCAAAGTGGACACGAATGATATCCTGGCCAGACAACCCCTGTGGCTGGGGCTGGCCTGTGCCTCATGGCCTGTCAAGTAGAGTAGGCACTCTGATTTCTGTCCACCAAGCTCCAGGAGTAGGTCTCCCTGAGCCTGTAACAACCAGAAGTGTCTCCGCACATGGCCATGTCCTTGGGGACTGGGGAGGGGGAGGGGGCAACATCACCCCTGTTTGAGAACTGTTGATTTAAAGTAGCATGAAAACTGATTCTTCATTTTATAAAGAAGGTTGATATAAAATTCCTTCACACGGCTAAGCCCTCTAGTAGAATGAAAATTTGATTTGCTACACAAACATTCAAATCAAGTGCTGAATTCTGAACTACACTGTGAAAAGTGATACACACAGATGCATTTTAAAAGCTAGGTTTCTCTACACTGTGGAGGTGTTTTTGTCAGAACTGGGCGACAAAATGATTCTCTCCTAATTTTCACAAGATGAAAGGTAAGAACAGCAAGAGACCATAAACGGCCTGAGAGCAGGGCAGGTAGAGCTCATGGGGCCTGAAGGCGGCTGTGGGCATGAGAGCTGACACGCTGTTTTGACAACACCTCCTCCAGGCCCTGAGACTGGGGAATGGCAGTTTCCTAAGGGACTCTGTGGGTCCGTCTTTCTCACAATCTTCATTCCAGTCATATAAAATATATCAAAGAGTGAGGTTAAGTAAGCCAGAAAACATACCTTGCATTTTAAAATACAAGTTTGCTTCAACTGACTCTTTCAGTATCTTCTAGAGCAGAATAGTAACCTGAGACAAAAAGATGCTTGCAGTTGGGAAACCTGAGGGACTGCAACAGTGGAGATAAAATTATTCAGACCACTTCTTTCCCCCAGACTGACAGCTGACAGACAGAAAACACCTGGATAAAATTATTTCTGGAAATAGTTCTCATTTAAATATAAGGATGCTGCCTAATTAAAGCTTTAACAGTATTTGTGTGTTATAAATGTGCATTTGATTTGCATTTACCTACAAAAATGCAATAAATAATATAAACCTTAGATAACTGCATGTCAGAGAAAAGTATGGCAATGAATGTATAGCTACACCGACCGATCTTTAGGCATTTCAAGTATTACTCCTGAAAGAACCTATGGACGATGCTTACTTTAATAAAAGCCATAACCCAGATGCTTTCAGTAGGATGTAATACTGACTTCTCTGAGTGCCAGGTTTGTTATTTCACTAAAATATTAAATTGTGTAGTTAAAAGTAATATGAATAATATTGATTCAGGTTCTTTGATTTGAACTAGGCTACCTATGTCTGAAAAATAGCACTAGTTCATGTTTCAATGCAAGTTTTTTTCAGTCTTTGACACTAATTATTTCAATTCAAAATAAGCAGTTTTCAAGTTGCATGTGGCTACACACTGAAAAGACCATACAATTGTACCAAATTAGTTCATAAAAGAACTTGTGTACTTCAGTCTTAAAGTAACTGTATCTTTACAATGAAAAGGAAAAAATAGAAAGAATACAGGAATTCTTATAAAATATGTTCATTTATGGGAGAAATAGTCTATGGGGACAAAATGATTCTCTCCTAATTTTCACAAGATGAAAGGTAAGAACAGCAAGAGACCATAAACGGCCTGAGAGCAGGGCAGGTAGAGCTCATGGGGCCTGAAGGCGGCTGTGGGCATGAGAGCTGACACGCTGTTTTGACAACACCTCCTCCAGGCCCTGAGACTGGGGAATGGCAGTTTCCTAAGGGACTCTGTGGGTCCGTCTTTCTCACAATCTTCATTCCAGTCATATAAAATATATCAAAGAGTGAGGTTAAGTAAGCCAGAAAACATACCTTGCATTTTAAAATACAAGTTTGCTTCAACTGACTCTTTCAGTATCTTCTAGAGCAGAATAGTAACCTGAGACAAAAAGATGCTTGCAGTTGGGAAACCTGAGGGACTGCAACAGTGGAGATAAAATTATTCAGACCACTTCTTTCCCCCAGACTGACAGCTGACAGACAGAAAACACCTGGATAAAATTATTTCTGGAAATAGTTCTCATTTAAATATAAGGATGCTGCCTAATTAAAGCTTTAACAGTATTTGTGTGTTATAAATGTGCATTTGATTTGCATTTACCTACAAAAATGCAATAAATAATATAAACCTTAGATAACTGCATGTCAGAGAAAAGTATGGCAATGAATGTATAGCTACACCGACCGATCTTTAGGCATTTCAAGTATTACTCCTGAAAGAACCTATGGACGATGCTTACTTTAATAAAAGCCATAACCCAGATGCTTTCAGTAGGATGTAATACTGACTTCTCTGAGTGCCAGGTTTGTTATTTCACTAAAATATTAAATTGTGTAGTTAAAAGTAATATGAATAATATTGATTCAGGTTCTTTGATTTGAACTAGGCTACCTATGTCTGAAAAATAGCACTAGTTCATGTTTCAATGCAAGTTTTTTTCAGTCTTTGACACTAATTATTTCAATTCAAAATAAGCAGTTTTCAAGTTGCATGTGGCTACACACTGAAAAGACCATACAATTGTACCAAATTAGTTCATAAAAGAACTTGTGTACTTCAGTCTTAAAGTAACTGTATCTTTACAATGAAAAGGAAAAAATAGAAAGAATACAGGAATTCTTATAAAATATGTTCATTTATGGGAGAAATAGTCTATGGGGTCCAGACAAATTTTTACAAAGGTGGACTCTGAAGTTTAGATAATGTAACAATATTTTTCAAGACCTCATGACATAGTGGCAGACCCCAGACAAGAATACCTATCTTTCTGAATCTCTATTCATGAGTCATCAAAAGCACAGAGCCTGTGTTGCGGAATAATTCCAGTTCCTCAGAAAGGCATTGGATGACACACTTGTGTTTATAGACACATCTTGAAACACTGTTGCAGTGGTTTCATCCACAGAAAATTGAAATTAATCTTGCACAACACACCTATGTATTTTCTTTCCCTTTCTAAGCAATCCCATCCTTAGAATTTTCCATTTTCAGTGTCTGTTTCTGTGAGCAGTAGAGTAGTTGTAATTCATTGTGAAAAATCAACACCTCTCTGGTCACAGAAATGACATTTGCAAATATATTCACAATACATTTTCATGACTAATAATGATGACACATATTTTTGTTTGTTTTATCATGACATTTTAATTTTATCAATGACAATAAGAACACAATCATACATTTTCAATGTTCAATTCCCAGACAAATGATTTTCATAGTTAATCCTGCTAAATGTTCTTCAGTTTTGGTTGCTCTTCTTCCCCATTGATTTTCTCTATTACTTTGTTGTTGTTCTCTACTTCCTTTCTCTCTCTAATATGTATTAACTTCCTCCTGTTAGATTTGGATTTGTTGTTGTTGTTGTTCAGTCACCAAGTCGGGTCCAACTCTTTGTGACCCATCAGCACACTAGGCTTTCCTGTCCCTCTGCAACTTCCAGAGCTTGCCCAAGTTCATATCCATTAAACGGATGACGCCATCCAACCATCTTATCCTCTGTCGCCCTCTTCTTCAGAATTCAATCTTTCATAGTATCAGGATCTTTTCAAATTAGTTGGTTCTTTGCATCAGGTGGCCAGAGTATCAGAGCTTTAGCTTCAGCATCAGTCCCTCCAATGAATATTCAGGGTTGATTTCCTTTAGGATTGACTGGTTTGTTCTCCTTGCTGTCCAAGGGACTCTCAAGAGGCTTCTCCAGCACCACAGCTTGAAATCATCAACTTTTCAGTGCTGTCTTTTCTTTATGGCCCAACTCTCACATCAATACATGACTACTGAAAAGACTGGAGCCGTGATGATATAGGCCTTTGCTGGCAAAGTCATGTCTTTGCTTTTTAATACACTGTCTAGGTTTGTTATAGCTTTCCTTCTAAGAAGCAATTTTTTCCTAATTTAATGGCTGCAGTCACCATCCTCAGTGAATTTGAAGCCCAAGAAGAGGAAATCTGTCACCGCTTCTATCTTTTACACTTCTATTTGCTTTGGAGTGATGGGACTGGATGTCATCATCTTAATTTTTTAAACATTGAGTTTTCTTGGGGGGGGGGCAAGGAAGAGGGAGGGGGGTTAGCAGGCCATTTCTATTGGTCTTTCATTTATCTCTTTTCATTCATCTTTGTTCTCTGGCCCATGTGGGCCTCCCATCGCAGTGGCCTCTGTTGTCACAGATCACCAGCTCTGGGCGCATAAACTCTGGCTTGGTAATTGGACACATGGGTCCAGCTGCTCCACAGCACGTGGGATCTTCCCAGGCCAGGGATTGAACCGGCGCCCCTTGCACTGCAAGGCAGTGTCCTTACCCACTGGACCACCAGGGAAGCCCAAACATTGAGTTTTAAGCTGGATTTTTCACTCTCCTCTTTCACCCTCATCAAAAGGATTTAGATTTAGTTTGTTCTATTTTTTTCCAGTCCTTTAAAAGTGCAAAGTTAGGTTGTTGGTTTGAGATCTTAAAAATTGTTGACAGCTATGATTCTCTCTCTTAGAACTTCTGCTGTTGCATCCTATAAGTTTAGGTGTATAGTATTTTATTTTCAGTTACATCAAGATAATTTTCTAGCTTTCCTTGTGTTTTCTCCTTTGATACACTGATTATATATATTTATATCTATATATTTATCATCTTTTGTATTTTTCTTTTACTATTGACTTCCAGTTTCATTTTGTTGTGGTTCAAAAGATAAATGTTTATGATTTCAAACTTTTAAAATTCATTAAGTCTTGTGGCCTGAAACATGGTCTTTCCAGAGTTTTCACCTGGAAAAGTGCAGTTTGTTGTTTTGGGATGGTATAAAACAAATTTTTACAGGGAACTCTCAAGAGGCTTCTCCAGCACCACAGCTTGAAATCATCAACTTTTCAGTGCTGTCTTTTCTTTATGGCCCAACTCTCACATCAATACATGACTACTGAAAAGACTGGAGCCGTGATGATATAGGCCTTTGCTGGCAAAGTCATGTCTTTGCTTTTTAATACACTGTCTAGGTTTGTTATAGCTTTCCTTCTAAGAAGCAATTTTTTCCTAATTTAATGGCTGCAGTCACCATCCTCAGTGAATTTGAAGCCCAAGAAGAGGAAATCTGTCACCGCTTCTATCTTTTACACTTCTATTTGCTTTGGAGTGATGGGACTGGATGTCATCATCTTAATTTTTTAAACATTGAGTTTTCTTGGGGGGGGGGCAAGGAAGAGGGAGGGGGGTTAGCAGGCCATTTCTATTGGTCTTTCATTTATCTCTTTTCATTCATCTTTGTTCTCTGGCCCATGTGGGCCTCCCATCGCAGTGGCCTCTGTTGTCACAGATCACCAGCTCTGGGCGCATAAACTCTGGCTTGGTAATTGGACACATGGGTCCAGCTGCTCCACAGCACGTGGGATCTTCCCAGGCCAGGGATTGAACCGGCGCCCCTTGCACTGCAAGGCAGTGTCCTTACCCACTGGACCACCAGGGAAGCCCAAACATTGAGTTTTAAGCTGGATTTTTCACTCTCCTCTTTCACCCTCATCAAAAGGATTTAGATTTAGTTTGTTCTATTTTTTTCCAGTCCTTTAAAAGTGCAAAGTTAGGTTGTTGGTTTGAGATCTTAAAAATTGTTGACAGCTATGATTCTCTCTCTTAGAACTTCTGCTGTTGCATCCTATAAGTTTAGGTGTATAGTATTTTATTTTCAGTTACATCAAGATAATTTTCTAGCTTTCCTTGTGTTTTCTCCTTTGATACACTGATTATATATATTTATATCTATATATTTATCATCTTTTGTATTTTTCTTTTACTATTGACTTCCAGTTTCATTTTGTTGTGGTTCAAAAGATAAATGTTTATGATTTCAAACTTTTAAAATTCATTAAGTCTTGTGGCCTGAAACATGGTCTTTCCAGAGAATGTTTCACATGCCCTTGAGAAAATGTGCAGTTTGTTGTTTTGGGATGGTATAAAACAAATACTTTTCAAAAGACATTTTGGGAAGAAGACCAATAAGTAATTGCCTTGAAGAGGACTCTCTGTTAACTGAGGTTTAACGCTCCAGAGATTTATAGTAGATTATTCTGAAACTAGTCAGCAATTATAAAAATAATATTCTATTATTCTAAATGATTTGCTTATAGCACAAAAGTGATTTGTACACATATAAACACATAATAATAATGATAAAGATTTTAAAAATAAAGATTCTGGACACATGATTAATATTTGAGGTCATTAATTAAGCACAGTGCCTTACACAAAGGGCGTGTTTTTGTCTTCAATGTTAAATCACTACCAAATATAAATAGCACAGTTTAGAATGCATACATTTAAGGTAGTTTATTGTAGGATCTCATGACAAACATCTCATTTTATAGACAGCCTTGGAACCCATTCAGTTAACTGAATATTATAATGGTAAGTATTTCTATAATCCTTTGACACAACAAATGACAGATCTTCCATTATAACTTTATACAATCTTCTCATTATAGGAAATAGATTAAGCATGGGTACATTTTTTTCCAAGTGAAGTACTTTAAAGACTGAATTGTGTCAAAAATTTGACAGAAAAGAACAGACCAAAATCAGATCCAGATGTCTTCAGTCTGATACTTCCTTAATGATCCAAAGGCAATGTTTGGTAATAATTCTATACTGGAGGTTAGCATGCTGCTGCTAAGGATGCATCTCAAACAAGGACTGCTCCTGGCAGACTTCCTTTAGCTCCCAGTGTGGATGATCATCTCCCCACAGGCTCCCAGAGCTCTTTGAGCTTCATTCTGACACAACATTTATTATTCCATCACCTGCTAATTTTCCATCATCATGTCAGCCTTTCTCAGCTAAGCTCCAGGGCACTTTAGATGTTTCTTTTATCTCTCTTATTCAGCATACAACCTGGGAAACATTGGAAGTTCACTTTCTTTCCTGAGTCTTTGTTTGCTTAGTGATAACAGACTGAAGATACCTCCCGTCCATATCTGCCAGATTTATCAAGAGAGTTCTTCACCGGCTAAGAGTGCCTTTGGTTCACAAGAGCAAGAACAACTCTCAGATGTGAGTGCAAATAAAATGTTTTGATTGGGAACATTTATATCTCAAACCCATATTTGCCAAAGAAAGATATTCTATGGGTCAAAATCATGATTTCCAGTTACCAGCTTCAATGTCTTTTCAAATAATTATTTTAGGATCATAGGATGAAATGAAGTGAAAGTTAGTCAGTCATGTCCAACTCTTTGTGATTCCATGGGCTGTAGCCCATCAGGCTCTTCTGTCCATGGAATATTCTGTCCAAGGCGAGAATACAGGAGTGGGTAGCCATTCTCTTCTCCAGGGGATCTTCCCAACTCAGTGATTGAACCCAGGTCTCTTGCACTGCAGGTGAATTCTATATCATCTGAGCCACCAGCTCATACCCTTCCTCTCATACACATTCTCAAGTAATATCCATCCTTAAAGGAATCACATCCCCTCTGGACCTTTCATCACCTTGTTGCTCTCATGATGCTGCGATGTTTCCTCAGGGATCCAGAGGTTCTGCATTCAGTGTTTTAACATGATAATTCATCTTTTTCTTGCCAATTCATTCATTTTCTTCATTTTTAACTTTATATTAAATTCCAAAGGACTTGTTTTCGATCCTTCTTTGTTCTCTTTAAACATGTGGATTTATGCCTTCAGTGTACTCTTCTTTGACTCTTTTCCTGTTCTGCTAATAAGTTTTTCTATACTGGAGGTTAGCATGCTGCTGCTAAGGATGCATCTCAAACAAGGACTGCTCCTGGCAGACTTCCTTTAGCTCCCAGTGTGGATGATCATCTCCCCACAGGCTCCCAGAGCTCTTTGAGCTTCATTCTGACACAACATTTATTATTCCATCACCTGCTAATTTTCCATCATCATGTCAGCCTTTCTCAGCTAAGCTCCAGGGCACTTTAGATGTTTCTTTTATCTCTCTTATTCAGCATACAACCTGGGAAACATTGGAAGTTCACTTTCTTTCCTGAGTCTTTGTTTGCTTAGTGATAACAGACTGAAGATACCTCCCGTCCATATCTGCCAGATTTATCAAGAGAGTTCTTCACCGGCTAAGAGTGCCTTTGGTTCACAAGAGCAAGAACAACTCTCAGATGTGAGTGCAAATAAAATGTTTTGATTGCGCAACATTTATATCTCAAACCCATATTTGCCAAAGAAAGATATTCTATGGGTCAAAATCATGATTTCCAGTTACCAGCTTCAATGTCTTTTCAAATAATTATTTTAGGATCATAGGATGAAATGAAGTGAAAGTTAGTCAGTCATGTCCAACTCTTTGTGATTCCATGGGCTGTAGCCCATCAGGCTCTTCTGTCCATGGAATATTCTGTCCAAGGCGAGAATACAGGAGTGGGTAGCCATTCTCTTCTCCAGGGGATCTTCCCAACTCAGTGATTGAACCCAGGTCTCTTGCACTGCAGGTGAATTCTATATCATCTGAGCCACCAGCTCATACCCTTCCTCTCATACACATTCTCAAGTAATATCCATCCTTAAAGGAATCACATCCCCTCTGGACCTTTCATCACCTTGTTGCTCTCATGATGCTGCGATGTTTCCTCAGGGATCCAGAGGTTCTGCATTCAGTGTTTTAACATGATAATTCATCTTTTTCTTGCCAATTCATTCATTTTCTTCATTTTTAACTTTATATTAAATTCCAAAGGACTTGTTTTCGATCCTTCTTTGTTCTCTTTAAACATGTGGATTTATGCCTTCAGTGTACTCTTCTTTGACTCTCTCCTGTTCTGCTTTATAAAAACTAGTGACCACTCACTGAAGGGTAACACCGATACCCTTTGGAAGTGCAAATCCTCCCCCAAGTTAAGAAAAAATTGTAAGGGTGGAAGTCATGATTTCATGTCTCCAGATTTTGCATCTATGTAAAGCTCATGAATAGAGAGGTAGTTTTGGTTTTGTCAGTTAGAAGAAAATCTTCTCATAAACCAGTATACTACTCTCAGTTACTTTCTGTGATCTGGGGAGGCAGATTCCACAGCCAGGAGACGTTAGGGTATACTTGTGGAGATGACCCTCTCCATCCTGTCAGTTCCAGAGCCTCTCATGAACCAGGACATGGGCATCTGAGGTGAGAACACACACACTCTTCCTTCAAGGCTGAATTTACTTTATTTCTTCTTTATGAAGATCTCAGGAAAAGGTTTCTGTGGGTCATGTTTTGAGAAAAGTTGCTCTGTTGCCTGAATTTATTCATGGACTTTCGGGAAGCTACCTGCTACGAGAACTTACTCTGGAACTTAAATAAAATACAGCCACACAAGCCATGGTTACTATGAGAAGATTATGAAAAAAGCCACTGATGTGGGTCTTCAAACTTTGGATATTCTGTGAGTCTTGATACATCATGCCAAGTCCCTAAAGACAGAAACTGAGACTGAAGAACAAAGATAATAAAAGCATAGAGATCAGATGGAACTCTACTACCCCACTGCCTTTTTTCTAAATCTTAAAACAAAAAAACAAAAAAACAAAAAACTTGGTTATTTTTTAAATTTTGGCCTCTTTTACTGGTCATTCATTTATTTATTTTCATCCATCTTAATTCCCTGGCCTGTGTGGGCCTGCCATCGCGGTGGCCCCTCCTGCAGCAGAGCACCGGCTCTGGGCGCATGTGCTCCAGAGCGCTGGCTTGTGATTGGACACACTAGTCCAGCTGCTCTGCTGCATATGGGATCTTCCCATACCAGGGATCAAACTGGCGCCCCTTGCAGTGCAAGGTGGACTCTTTACCCACTGGACCACCAGGGAAACCCTAAAAGTCTTGGTTTTAACTTTCAGCTATACAGTGCTTGGCAGATCAAATCCTTCTTAAAATATAAAAAAAAAAAATTGTAAGGTTGTAAGGGTGGTACTCCTTATGGTTTCATCCGTCCCCCAGAGTTTGCATCTATGTATGTGGTCTTCACTTGTGCCATAGGTAGAATTCTGCCACTCCTAAGGTTCAGGTCTTCTGTGAGCCTTATACACACTGGATAATCTCCTCTACCTGAGTGTGATTATGATCTGTGAGTGTTTAGGTTACTTTATATGGCAAAGCTGACTCCCTTGGATTACTTTGTGATATTTGATTCTGTGGCAGCCTTTTGGAGAGGGAGTCTGCTGCTGGTCCTGAAGGAGCAGGCTGCCACATTACAAGAGAGTCAGTTAATTAGGGTCTAAAGTTGTCCCCATATAGCTGAGAGAGATCCTAAGCCAAGAGCCAGCAAGAAAATGAGGACCTCAGTCCTACAACCACAAGGAGTGAATTTTTCCATCAACCTCAGTGCGTCTCCAGAGGGCAGCAAGCTCCAGGGGAGAGTGTAGCTTGGCCATCATCTTAGTTTCAGACTTGAGAGACCCTTGGCAGAGAGTCCAGCCTCCCAAAGTCAGACTTATGATGTACAGAAGCTGAAGTGATGCAGGGTGTGTTGTAAATGCCAAGTCTGTACTAACCTACTAGACAGCAATAGGAAATGAGCAGTGGTCATATGCTAATCTGAAAGGGAAGTTTCCCCTCTGAGTTTCACAAAGAAAATTCCTTCAACACACACAGTGCAACATTTTGGACGATTTTAAGAACTTTTGGGAAGGCTCTTGCACCCTTCCCCTGCCCTCTCTCCGCTTATCCTTCTCTCTACTCCAAGCCTCTTGTGGAAGCCACCAAAATGCTCTTTATTTCTTGAAGGTGGATGGGCTTCTTTCTCTGCTAGAATTTTGGAGACATCCTGCCCAGAGCATTTCAGCCACTAAGTCAAAGAGCTTGAAGAAATATTCTTCCAAATATGGTGCCCATCCCCAAAGTACTGTAGTAGATCTATCTTTCCAATGTAAAAATCACGGCAACAGTAGTAACATAAATATCGCTGTGAGCACCTTTAGTATGTGCCACAGGCTGTGCTGTGTGATTTGCATATTGTTTTCAGTTCTTACAATTGCAAAGTAGAACACCTTATTAATATCCTTTCTGAAATCAAAGAGAGGCTGAGGAATTCCAATGATTAGAGTTAAAAAGTACATCTAGTACCTGGATTTGAACCCAGGTCTGTCCAGCTACAAAGTTCTGGATCAGAGTTATACTGCATCCTCTCATGAGATGAAGACTCGCTAATTGAGCAGATTACTGTTGCTGTTCACTCGCTCAGTTGTGTCTGACTCTTTACAACCCCTCATACTGCAGTATGCCAGGCTTCCCTGTCCTTCACTATTTCTCAGAGTTTGCCCAAACTCGTGTCCACTGAATCAGTGATGCTATTCAATCACCTCATCTTGTACGTCCCCTTATTCTCCTTCCCTCAGTCTTTGCCAGCATCAGGGTCTTTCCCAATGAGTCAGCTGTTTGCATCATGTGGCCAAAGTACTGGAGCTACAGTTTCAGCATCAGCCAGCAAATATCAGTAGTGAAAAGGGCATTTTGGTTTCAGTGTCTCTACTTCTTTCTGGGGATGCAGAAATGGGTTTGATTCAGACAATAAAGACAAGTATTCATGGCAGTGGGATTGGGTGCAACATGCAGTTTTATGATCCAATGCAGTAGTTTTAGATAAGTTAGCAGAAGTTTGAATCCCACAACTCTTTCTTAAAGATCCTGGCAAACTTTCTCTACTCAGTATGCGTGCATACTGTCACTTCAGTTGTGTCTGACTCTTTGCGACCCAATGGACTGCAGCCTTCCAGACTCCTCTGTCCATGGGATTCTGCAGGCAAGAATACTGGAGTGGGTTGCCAGTTCCTTCTTCAGGGGACCTTTCCAACCCAGGGATCGAATGCACATCTCTTACGTATCTGCATTGATAGACAAGTTCTTTACCACTAGTGCCAATTCTCACTATGCCTATGTGTAAAAGGGAATTATTAGAGTTATAGCTGTGAGGATTTCTAATCCATACATATAAATGGTCTGCCAGGTAGTGAACATTTAGTGAATGTTAAGTATAATCATTGCTATTGTTATTGTTATACCAAGCTTTGATGTTGAAAGCCTGAGGCTATATTTAAATAACAAAGCCTGTGACTTCCAGCAGAGGTACACAGAGACACAGAGAAAAGCAGGTATCTTCCTTATAGTTGGAAGCATCAGTGGAAATTCTTCATGAGTTGAGTTAATTCGTTCCAATGAGTTTGAACCCAGGTCTGTCCAGCTACAAAGTTCTGGATCAGAGTTATACTGCATCCTCTCATGAGATGAAGACTCGCTAATTGAGCAGATTACTGTTGCTGTTCACTCGCTCAGTTGTGTCTGACTCTTTACAACCCCTCATACTGCAGTATGCCAGGCTTCCCTGTCCTTCACTATTTCTCAGAGTTTGCCCAAACTCGTGTCCACTGAATCAGTGATGCTATTCAATCACCTCATCTTGTACGTCCCCTTATTCTCCTTCCCTCAGTCTTTGCCAGCATCAGGGTCTTTCCCAATGAGTCAGCTGTTTGCATCATGTGGCCAAAGTACTGGAGCTACAGTTTCAGCATCAGCCAGCAAATATCAGTAGTGAAAAGGGCATTTTGGTTTCAGTGTCTCTACTTCTTTCTGGGGATGCAGAAATGGGTTTGATTCAGACAATAAAGACAAGTATTCATGGCAGTGGGATTGGGTGCAACATGCAGTTTTATGATCCAATGCAGTAGTTTTAGATAAGTTAGCAGAAGTTTGAATCCCACAACTCTTTCTTAAAGATCCTGGCAAACTTTCTCTACTCAGTATGCGTGCATACTGTCACTTCAGTTGTGTCTGACTCTTTGCGACCCAATGGACTGCAGCCTTCCAGACTCCTCTGTCCATGGGATTCTGCAGGCAAGAATACTGGAGTGGGTTGCCATTTCCTTCTTCAGGGGACCTTTCCAACCCAGGGATCGAATGCACATCTCTTACGTATCTGCATTGATAGACAAGTTCTTTACCACTAGTGCCAATTCTCACTATGCCTATGTGTAAAAGGGAATTATTAGAGTTATAGCTGTGAGGATTTCTAATCCATACATATAAATGGTCTGCCAGGTAGTGAACATTTAGTGAATGTTAAGTATAATCATTGCTATTGTTATTGTTATACCAAGCTTTGATGTTGAAAGCCTGAGGCTATATTTAAATAACAAAGCCTGTGACTTCCAGCAGAGGTACACAGAGACACAGAGAAAAGCAGGTATCTTCCTTATAGTTGGAAGCATCAGTGGAAATTCTTCATGAGTTGAGTTAATCGTTCTGTGTGTAGGGCACATATGTGTACCTAGGTTTTCCAACTAGTTTCTTTGAAACACATTTCCCATGAAAGCATCTGGTCTCAATTAGCGTAGACATCTAAGGGGGCCTGCTGGAATTCCAGCAGTCCTGGTTCTGCCCTGTCAACTGGAAGAAGAGGGGGGTTGGCGTCAGAAGACAGGTCGCCTGTGGACTGGGTGACTCTGAGCCAAGGTCTCCTCTTTGGTTAGTGAGGGTACATGCTTTCCCCTCCAGGATAAGCATCAAGTGAGGATAAGCCTGGCTTATGGTGGAAAGTCAATAGGTGGTGATTTTAATCTTCACAAGCCTAGTGCAATAAAAACTATAAATTGGAAATGTGAACTGTCACTACCATCTAGTGGTCAGAAATGTTGTCACCAAGTAAGAAAGGAAACCTTCACCCCCAGAGCAGTTTCTTGTCCCAAATTGGGTGAGACTTGAATCTTCCTGTCTCAAGGCAGCCATGGTATTAACTGGCCTCGTCAGCATCTAGAATGGTCCTGGAAATGTACCATCCATGGGGAAGGTGGCAGACAGTCATCTTGAGTTATCTTGAGTATTTTGTGGTTCAGACCAGAAGCCCACATGGAGAAAACAAAAGTCCAATTCAGCAGAGGTCAGGATTTGAGGAGCACCTCTACCCTGTCACATTGTGGAAGAGTGAGTCAAACGCTTTCCTTCTCATGTGACTAAGTTTCTATTCACATCTGTGTGAGACCTTATTGTTGCTCAGGGCTTGTTTTATGAAATTTAAAGTGCCAGATGATGATACCACTTACAGGACCCCCTGCATTCCAGAAATTGACCCTGCGTGGCATGCTAGCTAACTGTAACACTGATCAAAATATTTAAAATTATTTCCTCAAGTATTTGAAACAATGGTTCATAAACATATGGACAAAACCCTGTTTGCTAATCTTTCCTTAAAAAACAGTATCCCTTAAAATTTGTTTTAGATAGTTATGCCATAAGGATGATGTAATGATGGGAATTGTATTTTGATCCACTTTTTAAATATTTGTGCACTACTTTATAGTTGGAAGCATCAGTGGAAATTCTTCATGAGTTGAGTTAATCGTTCTGTGTGTAGGGCACATATGTGTACCTAGGTTTTCCAACTAGTTTCTTTGAAACACATTTCCCATGAAAGCATCTGGTCTCAATTAGCGTAGACATCTAAGGGGGCCTGCTGGAATTCCAGCAGTCCTGGTTCTGCCCTGTCAACTGGAAGAAGAGGGGGGTTGGCGTCAGAAGACAGGTCGCCTGTGGACTGGGTGACTCTGAGCCAAGGTCTCCTCTTTGGTTAGTGAGGGTACATGCTTTCCCCTCCAGGATAAGCATCAAGTGAGGATAAGCCTGGCTTATGGTGGAAAGTCAATAGGTGGTGATTTTAATCTTCACAAGCCTAGTGCAATAAAAACTATAAATTGGAAATGTGAACTGTCACTACCATCTAGTGGTCAGAAATGTTGTCACCAAGTAAGAAAGGAAACCTTCACCCCAGAGCAGTTTCTTGTCCCAAATTGGGTGAGACTTGAATCTTCCTGTCTCAAGGCAGCCATGGTATTAACTGGCCTCGTCAGCATCTAGAATGGTCCTGGAAATGTACCATCCATGGGGAAGGTGGCAGACAGTCATCTTGAGTTATCTTGAGTATTTTGTGGTTCAGACCAGAAGCCCACATGGAGAAAACAAAAGTCCAATTCAGCAGAGGTCAGGATTTGAGGAGCACCTCTACCCTGTCACATTGTGGAAGAGTGAGTCAAACGCTTTCCTTCTCATGTGACTAAGTTTCTATTCACATCTGTGTGAGACCTTATTGTTGCTCAGGGCTTGTTTTATGAAATTTAAAGTGCCAGATGATGATACCACTTACAGGACCCCCTGCATTCCAGAAATTGACCCTGCGTGGCATGCTAGCTAACTGTAACACTGATCAAAATATTTAAAATTATTTCCTCAAGTATTTGAAACAATGGTTCATAAACATATGGACAAAACCCTGTTTGCTAATCTTTCCTTAAAAAACAGTATCCCTTAAAATTTGTTTTAGATAGTTATGCCATAAGGATGATGTAATGATGGGAATTGTATTTTCATTAATGACATGCACAGAACGACTTTTATTTCAAATAGATTCCAGATTGATGTGCACTACTTTATATTTGCAAGTTATATATCACTTCACATATTATCAAAAATAAAAAAAAGTTTTAGCTGTGACATGGTAGTTGGAAATTTAGGACAAGATAGAAAGTTTAGGGCTTCCCCTGGTGGTCCGGTGGGTAAGGACACCGCCTTGCAGTGCAAGGGACGCCAGTTGGAGCCCTGGCCTGGGAAGATCCCACGTGCCGCGGAGCGGCTGGACTGATGTGTCCAATTACCGAGCCAGAGCTCTGGAGCGCATGCGCTCAGAGCCGGGGCTCTGCAACGACAGCCGCCACCGCGATGGGAGGCCCACGGGAACCAAAGAACAAAGACGGATGAACATAGAGAAACGAAAGACCAATAGAAGTGGCCTGCCTGCTCCCCTCCCTCCCCAACCCGATCCCCGCCCAAAATAAATAAATAAATAAATCTTAAAAAAAAAAAAAAAGATAGAAAGTATAGTTAGCTAATTAAAGACATCTCATCCATTAACATTCAGCTCAAATTTAGACGTGGCAGTCAGTAGATACTGTCTAGATAATGCACCAGGCTCCTCTCCCATATTTCATCATGGATGTTTCTTGTGTTTAAAGCTGTTTACTCACTAAGGGTAATGATGTAGTCTGACGTTTATTGTCTCCTCATTAGCAAAACAGAACCGAACGCTGTGGAAACCACCATACTCAGCACTTTTTATGCTTTGCATGCAAAAGTTGTGTCCATACAGCCCGATCCTACCTGCAGAGTTTTATAATAAAAGCAGAGTGACTCAGATTTCTGAACAAACACATGGTTGTCTAGATTTACAGCTTCCCTTGCAAGTTAGGAGATGGGTGGGCTGGAGTCGATACTCCATCCCCACAGGGGAGTCACTAGCTGAACCTGAGAAGGCTCCTGGACCTGAGTTCAGCCCGGTCCCGTCACCTGGCAGAGGGTTGCAGCTGCATCTGTAAGTTGTCAGCCTGGCTTTGTCCCCTCTATTAACATGGCAGATCCCATCAACTTGGATTCTTCCCTCCCTCACACCCACATTTCACAGTCCTGGGGGCTCACGGCTGGTCACAAGGTCTCCACACATCTCTGCCTGCACTAAGAACCCACCTGTCCCCGCTCTGGAATAAAAGTCTTCTTCCTTGTTCTCCCTCCCTCCCTTCCTTGCTGCCTCACCCACACTCAGTTCTGCACACAACAGTCAGAAAAAATGGACTTATTAGTAAACTGATTTCCCTAATATAATACTTTAAGTTCAACTACACTTCAGTTAAAACAATAAGAATTTTTTTTTTAAAAAAAGGATGTAACACACACCATAGGAAATACAGTCAAGAAGAGTATAACTTTGTATTGTGTGTAATCTATAAAAATATCTATGTTGTACACCTGAACCTAACACAATGCGTGTGAGTGTGCGTGTGTTCAGTCACTCAGCTGTGTCCAAATCTTTGCAACCCCATGGACTACAGCCTGGCTGCCTCCTCTCTCCGTGGGATTTCCCAGGCAAGAAAACTAGATTGGGTTGCTGTTTTTTCCTCCAGGGGATAGTCCCAATCCAAAGATGGAACCTGCACCTCCTGGATTGAAGGCAATATTCTTTACCAATGAGCCACATGGGAAGCCCATGAGTAACATTATATTGTAAGTCAACTATACATGTATGAGGCTAAGTTGCCTCAGCCATGTTTGACTCTTTGTGGCCCCATGGATTGTAACCCATCAGGTTCCTCTGTCCATGGGATTCTCCAGCCAAATCTACTGGAGTGGGTAGTCATTCATTTCTCCAGGGAATTCTCCTGACCCAGAGATCGAACCTGAGTCTTATGTCTCCTGCATTGGCAGGTGGGTTCTTTATGACTGTGGCACCCAGTATATGTCATTAAAAAAAAGAGTAAAAAAAGGAAACAGGGCTTCCCTGGTGGTCCGGTGGATAAGGACACCGCCTTGCAGTGCGAGGGGTGCCGGTTTGATCCCTGGCTTGGGAAGATCCTGCATACCGTGGAGTGGCTGGACCAATGTGTCCAATTACCAAGCTGGAGCTCTGGAGTGCATGCGCCCAGAGCCGGTGCTCTGCGACAACAGAGGCCACTGCGATGGGAGGCCCACATGGGCCGAAGAACAATGATGGATGAAAACAGATAAATGAAAGACCAATCGAAGTGGCCCACTAGCTCCCCTGCCTCCCCACCCACCCCCCGCAAAAAAAGAAAAAAGAAAAGAAAACAATCTCCTATAATTCAGACCCAGTCCTGTTAGCTATAGATAGCAAATTTCATTTCTCATACACTGTCCCTGGAACCAGCTTCACAAGCCTTCCTTGTAGGTACCTTTAGGAGAAGCAGCGTCCACAACCTGGTGACCGCCACTCTGCAGCATGGAATGTTCTCCCAAACAGGCTCATCTCTGGTAAGAGCTGTTGGTGGACGTGTTTGCCACAATCAGAGTTCTCATGTTCAGAAGTTAAGCTGAACTGAGTGCAGCACAAAGATCCTTTAATCTTTGGTTGCGTGGAATGTCTTACCCCAGTGTGTTGGGCTTATTAAACTCTGAATTTTAACCATTTCGTGATTTACCTTCTATAAAAAGTAACATTCTCATTTGACAAGACAGCAAAGGGAGTTAATTAGATTAGGCACTAACAGTGTTTGTTATAAAGAACTGCAGTGTTTGCACCACACTGGTGCAATATACTGAATCTTCTCAAAAAAATGAAAGCTTTATTTTCAGAATAGCTTAATACCATTTTTAAAGTGGAAATTTACTCCTAATCTTGTACTTCTGTATATTTGCACATGTATTTTTCATTTTTATTTTCCATACATCCTTTTAAAACATTAGACCCATTTTATTTCATATGGAAATTCTTCAAAGTTATGTTTTTGGGAAACATTTCAATCCTAAGGGTCTAAGTAACCTTCATTATGACTGTGATGCCACTGGTGCTCAGTGGTATCCAACTGTTTGTGACCCCATGAACTTGTAGCCTGCCAAGCTTCTCTGTCCATGGGATAATCTGGACACTAACTGCTAATAAATACTGTATTAAATTATAAAAAAAAAAAAAAAAAAAAAAGATACTGGAATACTGGAGTGGGTTTGCCATTTCATACTCCAGGGGATCTTCCTGACTCACAGATCGAACACAGCTCTCTTATGTCTCCTGCATTGGCGGGTGTGCTTTTTACATTACTCCACTTGGGTAGCCCCTGAATACCAATACTTAGGCCTTATTAATCAGCTAATATTTACCAGATACTTTCCTAAGTGTCTTACTTAAAAATGTTTTTCTCCATTTTTATTAAGGTTTTAAAACTGGTACACAAAACCACACATAACTAATGCAGACAGTTTAGAAATTTTGGTCATAGATATATACTGGTGTTGGGGCTTCCCAAGAGGCTCAATGGTAAAGAATCTGCTTGCCATGGAGGAGACAAGGGTTTGATCCATGAGCTGGGAAGATCCCATGTAAGGAAATGGCAACCTACTGCAGTATTCTTGCCTGGGGAATACCACGGACAGAGGAACCTGGTGGGCTACAGTCCATGGGGTCACAAAAGAATCAGACATGACTGAGAGACTAAACAAGATACTGGTGTTAGCATCACCATAATCAAAGTAATAATCATCCTCCACCTCCAAAACTTTTCTCGTTTTTTTTTATTTTTAGTAAGTGTGTTGGGCTTATTAAACTCTGAATTTTAACCATTTCGTGATTTACCTTCTATAAAAAGTAACATTCTCATTTGACAAGACAGCAAAGGGAGTTAATTAGATTAGGCACTAACAGTGTTTGTTATAAAGAACTGCAGTGTTTGCACCACACTGGTGCAATATACTGAATCTTCTCAAAAAAATGAAAGCTTTATTTTCAGAATAGCTTAATACCATTTTTAAAGTGGAAATTTACTCCTAATCTTGTACTTCTGTATATTTGCACATGTATTTTTCATTTTTATTTTCCATACATCCTTTTAAAACATTAGACCCATTTTATTTCATATGGAAATTCTTCAAAGTTATGTTTTTGGGAAACATTTCAATCCTAAGGGTCTAAGTAACCTTCATTATGACTGTGATGCCACTGGTGCTCAGTGGTATCCAACTGTTTGTGACCCCATGAACTTGTAGCCTGCCAAGCTTCTCTGTCCATGGGATAATCTGGACACTAACTGCTAATAAATACTGTATTAAATTATAAAAAAAAAAGAAAGATACTGGAATACTGGAGTGGGTTTGCCATTTCATACTCCAGGGGATCTTCCTGACTCACAGATCGAACACAGCTCTCTTATGTCTCCTGCATTGGCGGGTGTGCTTTTTACATTACTCCACTTGGGTAGCCCCTGAATACCAATACTTAGGCCTTATTAATCAGCTAATATTTACCAGATACTTTCCTAAGTGTCTTACTTAAAAATGTTTTTCTCCATTTTTATTAAGGTTTTAAAACTGGTACACAAAACCACACATAACTAATGCAGACAGTTTAGAAATTTTGGTCATAGATATATACTGGTGTTGGGGCTTCCCAAGAGGCTCAATGGTAAAGAATCTGCTTGCCATGGAGGAGACAAGGGTTTGATCCATGAGCTGGGAAGATCCCATGTAAGGAAATGGCAACCTACTGCAGTATTCTTGCCTGGGGAATACCACGGACAGAGGAACCTGGTGGGCTACAGTCCATGGGGTCACAAAAGAATCAGACATGACTGAGAGACTAAACAAGATACTGGTGTTAGCATCACCATAATCAAAGTAATAATCATCCTCCACCTCCAAAACTTTTCTCGTTTTTTTTTTTTTTTGTAGTAAGATCACTTAACATGAGGTATACCTCATAAATGAAGTGGTTTTATTTTATTTAAATGCCTAATATCTTATTGGTAACAGGCATAGCATTGTCCAGCAGATATCTGACATTTACCCATCTTGAAGAACCTTAACTTTGTACTCACTGAACAAGAATGCTCCCAACCATTCTGAGGTCTCTGTATGTTTGGCTGCTTCAAGTGCCTCATGTTACAGAAATGACACATTATCCACAAGAGTCAACATGTGGAAGCAACCCGAAGGTCCACGGACTTGATGGATAAAGAGAACATGGCCCATGCATACAGTGGAGTATTATTCTGCCCCAGAAGGTAGGGAAAGCCTACTATTTGTGACAACATGAATAGACTCAAAAGACACTGTGTCAAGTGAAATAAGTCAGCCTAAATTCTTTACTATTTTACTTCATATTTCCCCTCAGAATGCTGAAGATCAATATTCAACTGTGATTGCATTTCACAAATACTTTCAAGCACCTGCTATGTTCCAGGTAATATCCTACTCTCCAACAGGGAACAAGACAGACATAGCTCCTGCTCTTATGTACCTTCCAGGGCAGGGTCAGGGACAGTAAACTTCTCAGTGACTCAGTGCATGTCCCTCGAGGCAGGGTCCAGGGATGAGCTATGACTGGGGTAAAAGGTGTGTCTGCTAGGAACAGGCTCTGCTGCGCAGAGGTCTGCCTGTACTGCCATTTAATTTTACTGGTACACAAAACCACACATAACTAATGCAGACAGTTTAGAAATTTTGGTCATAGATATATACTGGTGTTGGGGCTTCCCAAGAGGCTCAATGGTAAAGAATCTGCTTGCCATGGAGGAGACAAGGGTTTGATCCATGAGCTGGGAAGATCCCATGTAAGGAAATGGCAACCTACTGCAGTATTCTTGCCTGGGGAATACCACGGACAGAGGAACCTGGTGGGCTACAGTCCATGGGGTCACAAAAGAATCAGACATGACTGAGAGACTAAACAAGATACTGGTGTTAGCATCACCATAATCAAAGTAATAATCATCCTCCACCTCCAAAACTTTTCTCGTTTTTTTTTTTTTTTTGTAGTAAGATCACTTAACATGAGGTATACCTCATAAATGAAGTGGTTTTATTTTATTTAAATGCCTAATATCTTATTGGTAACAGGCATAGCATTGTCCAGCAGATATCTGACATTTACCCATCTTGAAGAACCTTAACTTTGTACTCACTGAACAAGAATGCTCCCAACCATTCTGAGGTCTCTGTATGTTTGGCTGCTTCAAGTGCCTCATGTTACAGAAATGACACATTATCCACAAGAGTCAACATGTGGAAGCAACCCGAAGGTCCACGGACTTGATGGATAAAGAGAACATGGCCCATGCATACAGTGGAGTATTATTCTGCCCCAGAAGGTAGGGAAAGCCTACTATTTGTGACAACATGAATAGACTCAAAAGACACTGTGTCAAGTGAAATAAGTCAGCCTAAATTCTTTACTATTTTACTTCATATTTCCCCTCAGAATGCTGAAGATCAATATTCAACTGTGATTGCATTTCACAAATACTTTCAAGCACCTGCTATGTTCCAGGTAATATCCTACTCTCCAACAGGGAACAAGACAGACATAGCTCCTGCTCTTATGTACCTTCCAGGGCAGGGTCAGGGACAGTAAACTTCTCAGTGACTCAGTGCATGTCCCTCGAGGCAGGGTCCAGGGATGAGCTATGACTGGGGTAAAAGGTGTGTCTGCTAGGAACAGGCTCTGCTGCGCAGAGGTCTGCCTGTACTGCCAGCTGGCCTACACACATCTCAGTTCATTTCAGACAGAGAAGGGCAGAGAGAAAGCCACTACTTGATGTGCTTGAGAGACTCAGGGGGTGAGGTGGGGGGCACCAGTGATGGGGGAGCTGAGGTGAGATGAACTGCATAGTAGGAGGTCCAGGAGAGGTTGATGGACTCCATGCAGGGCCCAGAGAATAGTGATCAGACTTTTGGTTTTGTGCCAAGTGAGATGACAAGCCACTGGAGGGTTTGAGCACAGGAGTGATAGAAACAGACCTTTAAAAGAATCACTCTAGTTTCTGTGAGGACAATAGCATAAACAAGGTCAAGGGCAGAGTACAGCAATCAGGTACCTGAGAACGGAAGCAACCCAGGTGAGGTAAGACACGGTGACTGCTGAGACCTTGTCACAGTCAACAGCAGAAGTATGGTCTGGTCGGGTATTAGGTATGATGGGCAGAGAAGAAATAAATATAAACACATGTCTTCAAATACTGAGAGGTCATTACATTCCAAAATATCCACCATCTAAAATATTCTGTTCAGATTCCTCCAGAATTCCTGTGCATACATCAAATACTGAAGTAGCATTCTCACAGTATTACACTTGAAAATATCTCTTAAGAACAATATTTTAGAAAACACAGGGTTTAAGACATTCACTTGGAAATACACACACACACACACAAACACACGCACAGCTTTGCTGATGAATGTTAAAAATGACTTTAAAGGGCTTCCTTGGTGGTCCAGTGGGTAAAGAGTCCACCTTGCAGTGCAAGGGGTGCCAGTTTAATCCCTGGCCCAGGAAGATCCTATGTGCTGCAGAGAAGCTGGACCAGTGTGTTCAGTTATGAGCCAGTGCTCTGGAGTACATGAGCCCAGAGCTTGTGCTCTGCAACAAGAGCACTGAGATAAGAGGTCCACACAGGCCAAAGAATAAAGATGGATGAGAATGAATGAATGGAAGACCAATAAAAGAGGCCAAAAGATATTAAAATAAAAAAATAAAAGACTTTAAAGTATTTTATCTAAGTAACTGAAAGACACAATTGTCATTTAAGAAGATGATGGAAACAGGGTTTGTAATGAGAATTCAAGTTTGTTTAGGGGCATGTCATGCTTGCAAGGCCTAGTGGCTGTGCAAAATGGAGAGGCAGTCAATGGGAGACGTGTGCCTGGGGTTCAGAGAAGAAATCCTACTGGAGGAAGACTTGGAAGAGCTCACATGGGGATGACAGTGCTTCATGTCCAGGACAGAGTGAGCAGAGAGGGAGAGAGGAGAGGACCACAAGGATGCCAAGCACAAGGCCAGTCATGGGGAGGGACAGCAAGGGCACCCGGGAGGGACTGAGGAGGTGTGGGAGCATGACAGGAGAAATAGAGAGTGGTCCAGGCGGTCAGTGAATGAGACATTCCTGGGATAAGGTCCAGTGTCGATGGCAGGTCAGGGAGGGGGAGGCCTGAGAACCTGCCATCAGATCTGAGGGCGGCCACTGCAGACCTGCCTGGAGCTCTCTGGTGGGGACAGAGGGCCAGAGCTTGTCTGGGCTGGGCTCTCAGAGGCGCACATGTCTTCAAATACTGAGAGGTCATTACATTCCAAAATATCCACCATCTAAAATATTCTGTTCAGATTCCTCCAGAATTCCTGTGCATACATCAAATACTGAAGTAGCATTCTCACAGTATTACACTTGAAAATATCTCTTAAGAACAATATTTTAGAAAACACAGGGTTTAAGACATTCACTTGGAAATACACACACACACACACAAACACACGCACAGCTTTGCTGATGAATGTTAAAAATGACTTTAAAGGGCTTCCTTGGTGGTCCAGTGGGTAAAGAGTCCACCTTGCAGTGCAAGGGGTGCCAGTTTAATCCCTGGCCCAGGAAGATCCTATGTGCTGCAGAGAAGCTGGACCAGTGTGTTCAGTTATGAGCCAGTGCTCTGGAGTACATGAGCCCAGAGCTTGTGCTCTGCAACAAGAGCACTGAGATAAGAGGTCCACACAGGCCAAAGAATAAAGATGGATGAGAATGAATGAATGGAAGACCAATAAAAGAGGCCAAAAGATATTAAAATAAAAAAAAAAAAAAGACTTTAAAGTATTTTATCTAAGTAACTGAAAGACACAATTGTCATTTAAGAAGATGATGGAAACAGGGTTTGTAATGAGAATTCAAGTTTGTTTAGGGGCATGTCATGCTTGCAAGGCCTAGTGGCTGTGCAAAATGGAGAGGCAGTCAATGGGAGACGTGTGCCTGGGGTTCAGAGAAGAAATCCTACTGGAGGAAGACTTGGAAGAGCTCACATGGGGATGACAGTGCTTCATGTCCAGGACAGAGTGAGCAGAGAGGGAGAGAGGAGAGGACCACAAGGATGCCAAGCACAAGGCCAGTCATGGGGAGGGACAGCAAGGGCACCCGGGAGGGACTGAGGAGGTGTGGGAGCATGACAGGAGAAATAGAGAGTGGTCCAGGCGGTCAGTGAATGAGACATTCCTGGGATAAGGTCCAGTGTCGATGGCAGGTCAGGGAGGGGGAGGCCTGAGAACCTGCCATCAGATCTGAGGGCCGGGCGGCCACTGCAGACCTGCCTGGAGCTCTCTGGTGGGGACAGAGGGCCAGAGCTTGTCTGGGCTGGGCTCCAGAGAGGGCAGGAGAGGGCTCTGAGACAAGGAACCCAACCAGCCTTTAGAAGACATGTTTTCCTAATGAGAAACAATTCTAAGAAGGGGAGTGTCCAGAAATGCACTAGCCCAACACGCCCTTAGGAGTCAAGTCGGTAAAATATAAATGTGAATAGTTCTGTCAGTATGACTTTGTGTTTAACTTGAAAATAATGAAAATATATTACATCTTTTCCCCTTCATATGTCACCTTGATCCTTATTCTTTTTGTTTTCCTCCTTCAAGGAGACACATAAGGGTGGTATAATGTTAATTTTAAAATATATTATTCTAGGAAAATGATCTTTGTCTATAATGTTAACCCAGGACAAACTAGTAGATCTGACCTCTCATTAGTCTTTACAATCTAGCAGAGTGCATAGCCTCATACTCAGCACATAGTAGGACATACAACAGTGTGCATGCATATGTATAAGTGTGTATATATGTTCATGTATGTATAAATGTGTGCATATGTGTATATATGTGTGTATGCATGTACATGCACATGTGCATGGATATATGTGTGCCTATGTTAATTGAAAGACAAAAGTAGTTATAATAATTTCAAGGTTCTGTTGTTCCTAGAATTCTGCTAAATAAACTTGTAGTTTTGTTTCAGGACTTAACATACTCTTGTATATAAAGGAAAATCTGTGAAATGTAGATAGTCATTTTTATTAGAAGGAAAATATTCTCAAAATTTATAAATTAATAAAGGAAAATCTGTGAAATGTAGATAGTCATTTTTATTAGAAGGAAAATATTCTCAAAATTTATAAATTAAAATGGGCAAGCCTCACATTTAACAACATGATATTGAAATTCCTCAGGAAGATAGACTACACAACTACATTCTGCATTTTTTAACAATCTAACTTATTCAACAATGGAAAGTAATTTAGAATGAAAGACAGTCATCATACAAATGCTGGTTTAATTTATTATCTCAATAGATTATAGCCTTATACATTTGGATCAAAAAATTCACTTATTAGATAAGCTCCCCGTCTGACTAAAATGTAGATGCTCTCAGATTTTAATGGTTTGCCATCCAAGATGTGATTATAATTGGGCCCTAGAAAGTTGGAATTAATTTTTCATGGACTTAATGCTCAATTATGGCTGTGTTCCCTGGCAAGTCCACATAGGCTGTTGTAATTCTTACAGAGCTTACTGGTGTGCATTAGGTTGGTGCAAATGTAATTGCGGTTACATACTGACTTTTAAATCATTGTAACTAGGCTCAAGCACATCTTTATTAATCAAAATAGAAACAATTACAATCAACATATTTTTGCCAATGAGAAATGTTTGTTTATTCTTGTAAAAATCCGTGCTTTAGGATTCCATGAACTCTTGGAAAGCATATTCTGCCTCCTGCTGCTTGTGGAAGCACTTTTTCTGCAAAAAGTTATCAACATGCTTGAAGAAGTAGTAGTTGGTGGTTGAGAGGTCAAGGGGTGTTAAGATAGATCTTGTGGAAGTCTATAATGTTAACCCAGGACAAACTAGTAGATCTGACCTCTCATTAGTCTTTACAATCTAGCAGAGTGCATAGCCTCATACTCAGCACATAGTAGGACATACAACAGTGTGCATGCATATGTATAAGTGTGTATATATGTTCATGTATGTATAAATGTGTGCATATGTGTATATATGTGTGTATGCATGTACATGCACATGTGCATGGATATATGTGTGCCTATGTTAATTGAAAGACAAAAGTAGTTATAATAATTTCAAGGTTCTGTTGTTCCTAGAATTCTGCTAAATAAACTTGTAGTTTTGTTTCAGGACTTAACATACTCTTGTATATAAAGGAAAATCTGTGAAATGTAGATAGTCATTTTTATTAGAAGGAAAATATTCTCAAAATTTATAAATTAATAAAGGAAAATCTGTGAAATGTAGATAGTCATTTTTATTAGAAGGAAAATATTCTCAAAATTTATAAATTAAAATGGGCAAGCCTCACATTTAACAACATGATATTGAAATTCCTCAGGAAGATAGACTACACAACTACATTCTGCATTTTTTAACAATCTAACTTATTCAACAATGGAAAGTAATTTAGAATGAAAGACAGTCATCATACAAATGCTGGTTTAATTTATTATCTCAATAGATTATAGCCTTATACATTTGGATCAAAAAATTCACTTATTAGATAAGCTCCCCGTCTGACTAAAATGTAGATGCTCTCAGATTTTAATGGTTTGCCATCCAAGATGTGATTATAATTGGGCCCTAGAAATTTGGGAAATTTAAATTTTTTCATGGACTTAATGCTCAATTATGGCTGTGTTCCCTGGCAAGTCCACATAGGCTGTTGTAATTCTTACAGAGCTTACTGGTGTGCATTAGGTTGGTGCAAATGTAATTGCGGTTACATACTGACTTTTAAATCATTATAACTAGGCTCAAGCACATCTTTATTAATCAAAATAGAAACCATTACAATCAACACACTTTTGCCAATGAGAAATAAGTTTGTTTATTCCTATAGTGTAAAAATCTGTGCCTTGGGATTGGATGAACTCTTGGAAAGAATTTTCTGTCTCCTGCTGATTGTGGAAGCATTTTCTCTGCAAAAAGTTGTCAAGATGCTTGAAGAAGTGGCAGTTGGTGGATGAGAGGTCAGGTGATTATGGTGGATGAGGAAAACTTCACAGCTAAATTTATTCAACTTTGGAAGCCTTACTTGAACAACATGCAGTTGGCCACTGCCGTTTGGAAGAGCTGGGCCCTTTCTGTTGACCGATGCTGGCTTCAGGCATGGAAGTTTTCCCTGCATCTCTTCAACTGGCTGAGCACACTTCTCAGATGCAGTGGTTTCACTGAGATTCAGAAAGCTATAGTGGATCAGACTGGCAGCAGACCCCCAAACAGTGACCAAGACCTTTTTATGGTATACATTTGGCTTTAGGAAGTGCTTTGGGGTTTCTTCTTGGTCCAACCACTGAGCTGGCTGTGGCTGGTTGTTGTATAAAATTTGCCTTTCATCTCATATCACTATTGGATCAGGAAATGCTTCCTTATTGTTGCACCGAATAAGAGAAGATGACACTTCAAAACGACGATTTTTTGATGTTGTTGTTGCTCGGTTGGACTACCCACTTGTCAAACTTTTTCACTTTTCCAACATGCTCCAAGTGCCAAATAAACATAAAGTGGCTGACACTGAGTTCATGAACAACCACTCTTGTAGCTGAAGGAGGATCAGCCTCTGTTATTCCCTCAGTTGGTTGCTGTCACCTTCTGATGGCCAGGCACTGTGCTCCTCCTCTTCAAGGCTCTCATCTCATTGGCAAAACTTCTTGAACCACTGCTGCACTGTTCATTCATTAGCAGTTCCGGGACCCAATGTGTTGCTGATGTTGCAAGTTGCTGATGTTGTGAGTTGTCTCCAGTACCTCACAGTCCATTTTGAACATAAAAAACAAAACTGCTCAAATTTGTTTTTTTTCTAACCTCATTTCTTTATTAATCAAAATAGAAACCATTACAATCAACACACTTTTGCCAATGAGAAATAAGTTTGTTTATTCCTATAGTGTAAAAATCTGTGCCTTGGGATTGGATGAACTCTTGGAAAGAATTTTCTGTCTCCTGCTGATTGTGGAAGCATTTTCTCTGCAAAAAGTTGTCAAGATGCTTGAAGAAGTGGCAGTTGGTGGATGAGAGGTCAGGTGATTATGGTGGATGAGGAAAACTTCACAGCTAAATTTATTCAACTTTGGAAGCCTTACTTGAACAACATGCAGTTGGCCACTGCCGTTTGGAAGAGCTGGGCCCTTTCTGTTGACCGATGCTGGCTTCAGGCATGGAAGTTTTCCCTGCATCTCTTCAACTGGCTGAGCACACTTCTCAGATGCAGTGGTTTCACTGAGATTCAGAAAGCTATAGTGGATCAGACTGGCAGCAGACCCCCAAACAGTGACCAAGACCTTTTTATGGTATACATTTGGCTTTAGGAAGTGCTTTGGGGTTTCTTCTTGGTCCAACCACTGAGCTGGCTGTGGCTGGTTGTTGTATAAAATTTGCCTTTCATCTCATATCACTATTGGATCAGGAAATGCTTCCTTATTGTTGCACCGAATAAGAGAAGATGACACTTCAAAACGACGATTTTTTGATGTTGTTGTTGCTCGGTTGGACTACCCACTTGTCAAACTTTTTCACTTTTCCAACATGCTCCAAGTGCCAAATAAACATAAAGTGGCTGACACTGAGTTCATGAACAACCACTCTTGTAGCTGAAGGAGGATCAGCCTCTGTTATTCCCTCAGTTGGTTGCTGTCACCTTCTGATGGCCAGGCACTGTGCTCCTCCTCTTCAAGGCTCTCATCTCATTGGCAAAACTTCTTGAACCACTGCTGCACTGTTCATTCATTAGCAGTTCCGGGACCCAATGTGTTGCTGATGTTGCAAGTTGCTGATGTTGTGAGTTGTCTCCAGTACCTCACAGTCCATTTTGAACATAAAAAACAAAACTGCTCAAATTTGTTTTTTTTCTAACATCATTTCTTTAGTCTAAGACAAATATAAAATAAACAGCAAGTAATAAGCCACTAGGAAACAAACATAAAGTGAGGAATATGCAATAAAATAATGTATAACATAACCACATTTATTTAAGAACGTATTCCAGTATCAAAGAGTAGATTTCTACAGTGCAAAACCACAATGACTTTTGCATAAACCTAACATGAGCACTGCATAATATTCCTTACTGTGCTTTCTTTTGTGTATGCTTGCTTCTCCTGGAAATTATACTCTGCATTTCCAACTGGAAATACCTTAGGAAATTTCAACCTCACTAAGTAAGCCAGACTTCTCCCATTCCTGCCCTTGTTCATTTATGAATAAGGACAGTGGCTCCTTCAGGAGGAGCCCAGTAATTTGGAGATGAAAGCCTGGCTGGAGTTCTGAAATCCATGGCTGTGTGTCCAGTTCCAGGAAGGGGACCAGTTCTACTTTATGATCACCAAGACTGTAGAGCTGACCCATGAGGAAAATGGGCAGGGAAGTCTAGTACTTCATGAGAAGGCTAGTACTTCTGCCAGAGAATGGCTATGTTTCAGAGTCTCTACATCTTATTTTTTTTCAGAAAGTCATTCAGGTACATGTTGTCGAAGGGATTTCTGAAGACATAATCTCTCTCCCTGACTCCTGTCTGCAACATCTTATTAATTTTAACTCCTGAATAACTATCAAATCTGCATCGTCCTTTTTATTCTCACTGAATCCATTTGCATTATCAGTGTATCTTGCATGGCACAATACTTGGGTTTCTTAAACTGGCATCCACAGTGAGAATTGATGATAGAAGAAAAATACACATTTTAGTCTTGACCTTTCTCTAGCACACAATGCTAATGCTCATGGCAATGGCATGACCAGAAAGCTTGTTAGTGATGGCACCATTGGACTGGAGCACCCGATGCCTGCACACAACACCCTGTTCTTTTGGTTGAGTCCACTCTTGCTTTCTGACTCAAGTCTGGGGAGACGGCTGACATGGGATGAGAGCAGGCTGGTATCCACTCCTTTCTTCCCTCAATAGTTGCCCAAACTTCCCTTAATGTGTTGCCACACAGTTCACAAAGTAAGTAAGCGCTCCTCTGGAAATAACATATGAAAACAAAATTTTCATTTTAAGGGAGGCGTTTTTATGCTCCATCACCCAACTGCCCTTTGCTGTTGTCCTGCATGTTGTCAAGTGGGAATTGTGCAGTTTAACAAGTAAGCTACACTATGAAGCTGTTATATTTTCAGTGTGCTCACTTGTGTTTCATGTTATTACCATTTATGCCCTGTGCACATGTGTGATGACCTGATGTGGTGATTTCTAAAGATAAGCTGAGAAGGAGAAAAGCAGCTTGCTAAACCTCTAGACAATTCTGTAAGATTAGTGATGAAAACTTACCTTCTTTTGTGCCATTCCTGTGCACTCAATGCAACACAAGATACAAAAGAATTTTGCCTTCACAATGAAAGCTACTTGTCATCATTTTACACAGGAGATCCAAGCTGTCTGTTTCACTGTGCATTATACATGTAAACAACTTACAAACATAGCACTGGCTTTGGCAAACTACAAGACCTTAAGCCACAAATCACCACAATGGTGCTGGTTATTTTAAACAGCTATAGACTCTCAAATAGAGGAACACTCGTTGAAAAAGAAGCCACATTGTTGAAAAGGTTTACGGAGCAAGTTATTTAGTAGTAGAATTTATGGGGCAGAAAGGACAAGTCCAGTAGCTAGTGAAACCTTAAACATTCAGTAAAAACTTGTGTTGGGGTAGAGTGACACTCCAGGATAAGATGTGTGAGAATCCTAAAGGAGACTTCTGCTCCCAAATGTTAAAAGAGCATCCTCAGTCGACACCCTGATGACATGGCATGTGATGCCTAGGAGGACTTCTACAGGAGACTAGAGAAACAGCCTCTCCGACAAATTACTAGTCTAGAAATCTCACTAACAAACATACAGAGTAGTAAAAGAACGCATTTGCTGCTGGAAATAGGTGTTTTAGGTGAGAAAAGACCTATCCTGGATGGGTGGTATTCCTATCCAAAATACACAATCTGTACTTTATAGAATAAACACCATCCTGTGATTTAATATCAGTCTGAGTTAGAAGGAACATAATGTATAATCAAGAAAAATGTCTGTATCTTACTAAAAGAGTCTGAAAACAGAGCTATACTAATACAGAAGTCATGATTAGGGAAATAAAGGATGTTAGCCAACACAGCTATAACAACAAAAAAACATGTATTCACTCTGTAAATTCCAGACTTGATGTCAGGTAATGAAGGACAACACCTGTTGGCCCCAAGCACACAGTTCCTGAATCCCACAGGGGCAGAGTCATGCCAAGGCTTGAATGGAAAAGGTGTGTTATGGCACATATTTGAAAAAAAGATTTCATTGACTCATATTCTGAATCACTGAAAGGAATGGCAAGAATCTTAGAATAGCAAGTGACAAGTAGCTTTTCTACATGGAGGTACTGATTCCATTCTAATGTCTAAGTACAGAGATGGCTTTTCCCTGGTTGTGGGGGTATCTGCGGGTAAAATGGCAGTATGATTTCAGAGAGATGGAGGGAATTACTGGAAATGTGCTGGAAATGTGAAACATACACTGAGACAGGCAGCCTGAAATGATCTAATTATGTCTATATGGCATGATTTTTTTTTTTTTTTTTTTTAATAAGGTCAGCTTGTACAACCTGGGCCAGATCACAGCAAAAGTAGGGTGATGCCTAGAGTAGGTAGAGAAAAACCTGAAGAGCGCTGCCTATCTAGGGCTGGCATGTGGCTGGGTATCCAGAAGAACCTGACAGAACTAGGAAAGAGCTTCAAGGCAGAGCTCCATGCAGGCTTCCGTTCTACCCTCAAGACATGACCGAGGTGACCTGAGGTAACCCTCAGAGAGCACAGTCAAGGTCACTCCTGAGGAGTCAGCCAGTTCTCCCAACAGCTCATCTCCTTGGGAGGTGAGGACGGAAGCGGGGTTGGGGTGAGGGGTGTGTGTGTGCAATGCCTCAGGATTTGAGTTGCACACCTGAGCTCCACCTTGAAAATTCCACATCTGAAGGGACTTACTAAAAGCCTGCTTCATTGAAGATTGTACATAATTATAGCTAGGTGTTTTAGGGAAAAGACCTATCCTGGATGGGTGGTATTCCTATCCAAAATACACAATCTGTACTTTATAGAATAAACACCATCCTGTGATTTAATATCAGTCTGAGTTAGAAGGAACATAATGTATAATCAAGAAAAATGTCTGTATCTTACTAAAAGAGTCTGAAAACAGAGCTATACTAATACAGAAGTCATGATTAGGGAAATAAAGGATGTTAGCCAACACAGCTATAACAACAAAAAAACATGTATTCACTCTGTAAATTCCAGACTTGATGTCAGGTAATGAAGGACAACACCTGTTGGCCCCAAGCACACAGTTCCTGAATCCCACAGGGGCAGAGTCATGCCAAGGCTTGAATGGAAAAGGTGTGTTATGGCACATATTTGAAAAAAAGATTTCATTGACTCATATTCTGAATCACTGAAAGGAATGGCAAGAATCTTAGAATAGCAAGTGACAAGTAGCTTTTCTACATGGAGGTACTGATTCCATTCTAATGTCTAAGTACAGAGATGGCTTTTCCCTGGTTGTGGGGGTATCTGCGGGTAAAATGGCAGTATGATTTCAGAGAGATGGAGGGAATTACTGGAAATGTGCTGGAAATGTGAAACATACACTGAGACAGGCAGCCTGAAATGATCTAATTATGTCTATATGGCATGATTTTTTTTTTTTTTTTTTAATAAGGTCAGCTTGTACAACCTGGGCCAGATCACAGCAAAAGTAGGGTGATGCCTAGAGTAGGTAGAGAAAAACCTGAAGAGCGCTGCCTATCTAGGGCTGGCATGTGGCTGGGTATCCAGAAGAACCTGACAGAACTAGGAAAGAGCTTCAAGGCAGAGCTCCATGCAGGCTTCCGTTCTACCCTCAAGACATGACCGAGGTGACCTGAGGTAACCCTCAGAGAGCACAGTCAAGGTCACTCCTGAGGAGTCAGCCAGTTCTCCCAACAGCTCATCTCCTTGGGAGGTGAGGACGGAAGCGGGGTTGGGGTGAGGGGTGTGTGTGTGCAATGCCTCAGGATTTGAGTTGCACACCTGAGCTCCACCTTGAAAATTCCACATCTGAAGGGACTTACTAAAAGCCTGCTTCATTGAAGATTGTACATAATTATAGCTCATTTACTTTAATCCTACATTAAGATAAACTTGTTTTACACAGGCATTAAAAAATATATATATGCAAATATACATTTGCTCCTGGAAACTTTTAATTCAAATGTGAGGGTTTTTTAAATTTTTAGTATGTACCAATCTTGATTTGAATTTTCTCTTTATTTTCCATTCATTTAATTATCTCTATATACATAACAGGCATGTATATAACTGGAAAAGGTCAGTTTTCATTCCAATACCAAAGAAAGGCAATACCAAAGAATGTACAAACTAAAGCAACATTGCACTCATTTAACATGTGAGTAAAGTAAAGCTCCAAATCCACCAAGCTAGGCTTTAACAGTATGTGGATCAAGAACTTCCAGATATAAAGCCAGATTTAGAAAGGGCAGAGGAACCAGGATCAAATTTACCAATATCTGTTAATCACACAAAGAACAAGGGAATTCCAGAAACACATCTACTTCTGCTCCATTAACTACGCTAAAGCCTTTGATTGTGTGGATCACAACCAACCGTGGAAAATTCTGAAAGATATAGGAATACTAGACCATCTTACCTGCCTCCTACAAAACCTATATGCAAGTCAAGAAGGAACAGTTTGAACCAGACATGGAACATCACACTGGTTCCAAATGGGAAAAGGAGTATGCCAAGGCTGTATATTGTCATCCTGCTTATTTAACTTATATGCAGAGTACATCATGTGAAATGTTGGTCTGGATGATGCACAAGTTGAAATCAAGATTGTCAGAAGAAATATCAAAACCTCAGGTATGCAGATGACACCACCCTAATGGCAGAAAGCGTAGAAGAATTAAAGAGCCTCTTGATAAAGGTGAAAGAGGAGAGTGAAAAAGCTGGCTTAATACTCAACAATCAAAAACAGATCATGGCATCTGGTCCCATCACCTTATAGCTAATAAGATGGACAAAACAATGAAAAGAGGGACAGACTTTATTTTCATGGGCTCTAAAATCACTGTGGATGGTGCCTGCAGCTATGAGACTAAAAGACACTTGCTCCTTAGAAGAAGAGCTTTGGCAAACCTAGACAGCATAAAGCAGAGTGTACATAATTATAGCCCTCCATTTCCACATCTGAAGGGACTTACTAAAAGCCTGCTTCATTGAAGATTGTACATAATTATAGCTCATTTACTTTAATCCTACATTAAGATAAACTTGTTTTACACAGGCATTAAAAAATATATATATGCAAATATACATTTGCTCCTGGAAACTTTTAATTCAAATGTGAGGGTTTTTTAAATTTTTAGTATGTACCAATCTTGATTTGAATTTTCTCTTTATTTTCCATTCATTTAATTATCTCTATATACATAACAGGCATGTATATAACTGGAAAAGGTCAGTTTTCATTCCAATACCAAAGAAAGGCAATACCAAAGAATGTACAAACTAAAGCAACATTGCACTCATTTAACATGTGAGTAAAGTAAAGCTCCAAATCCACCAAGCTAGGCTTTAACAGTATGTGGATCAAGAACTTCCAGATATAAAGCCAGATTTAGAAAGGGCAGAGGAACCAGGATCAAATTTACCAATATCTGTTAATCACACAAAGAACAAGGGAATTCCAGAAACACATCTACTTCTGCTCCATTAACTACGCTAAAGCCTTTGATTGTGTGGATCACAACCAACCGTGGAAAATTCTGAAAGATATAGGAATACTAGACCATCTTACCTGCCTCCTACAAAACCTATATGCAAGTCAAGAAGGAACAGTTTGAACCAGACATGGAACATCACACTGGTTCCAAATGGGAAAAGGAGTATGCCAAGGCTGTATATTGTCATCCTGCTTATTTAACTTATATGCAGAGTACATCATGTGAAATGTTGGTCTGGATGATGCACAAGTTGAAATCAAGATTGTCAGAAGAAATATCAAAACCTCAGGTATGCAGATGACACCACCCTAATGGCAGAAAGCGTAGAAGAATTAAAGAGCCTCTTGATAAAGGTGAAAGAGGAGAGTGAAAAAGCTGGCTTAATACTCAACAATCAAAAACAGATCATGGCATCTGGTCCCATCACCTTATAGCTAATAAGATGGACAAAACAATGAAAAGAGGGACAGACTTTATTTTCATGGGCTCTAAAATCACTGTGGATGGTGCCTGCAGCTATGAGACTAAAAGACACTTGCTCCTTAGAAGAAGAGCTTTGGCAAACCTAGACAGCATATTAAAAAGCAGAGACATCACTTTGCCGACAAAAGCTCATAAAGCCAATGCTATGGTTTTCCCAGTAGTCATGTATGGATGTGAGAGTTGGACCATAAGGAAGGTTGAGGGACAAAGAATTGATGCCTTTGAACTGTGGTGTTGGAGAAGACTCTTGAGAGTGAGTCCCTTGGATGGCAAAGAGATCAACCCAGTCAGTCCTAAAGGCCCTGAATATTAACTGGAAGAACTGATGCTGAAAGTGAAGATCCAATCCTTACTTTGGTTAACTGATGTGAAGAGACAGCTCATTGGACAAAAGCCTGATGTTGGGAAAACTAGAAGGCAGGAGAAGGGGACGACAGAGGATGAGATGGTTGGATGGCATCACTGAGTCAATGGACATGAGTTTGAGCAAGCTCTTGGAGATGGTGAAGGACAGGGAAGCCTGGCAGACACAACTGAGTGACTGAGCTGATATAATAGTTGAGCATTTTAATCACACTGTATCTCTACAGGGCTCCACAAGTCAGTCAAATGTCCTAGTAGAGCCAAGTATTTAAATGGATCATGTTGTCGTGGTGTTTAATGGGAGAATGTTAAAACTGGTGATTTTAATCCTAACCAAGGACATGTTTTGCCTGGTGGCTCAGAGAGTAAAGACTCTGCCTGCAATGCATGACATCTAGGTTCAATCCCTGGGTCGGAAGATTCTCTTAACTTATATGCAGAGTACATCATGTGAAATGTTGGTCTGGATGATGCACAAGTTGAAATCAAGATTGTCAGAAGAAATATCAAAACCTCAGGTATGCAGATGACACCACCCTAATGGCAGAAAGCGTAGAAGAATTAAAGAGCCTCTTGATAAAGGTGAAAGAGGAGAGTGAAAAAGCTGGCTTAATACTCAACAATCAAAAACAGATCATGGCATCTGGTCCCATCACCTTATAGCTAATAAGATGGACAAAACAATGAAAAGAGGGACAGACTTTATTTTCATGGGCTCTAAAATCACTGTGGATGGTGCCTGCAGCTATGAGACTAAAAGACACTTGCTCCTTAGAAGAAGAGCTTTGGCAAACCTAGACAGCATATTAAAAAGCAGAGACATCACTTTGCCGACAAAAGCTCATAAAGCCAATGCTATGGTTTTCCCAGTAGTCATGTATGGATGTGAGAGTTGGACCATAAGGAAGGTTGAGGGACAAAGAATTGATGCCTTTGAACTGTGGTGTTGGAGAAGACTCTTGAGAGTGAGTCCCTTGGATGGCAAAGAGATCAACCCAGTCAGTCCTAAAGGCCCTGAATATTAACTGGAAGAACTGATGCTGAAAGTGAAGATCCAATCCTTACTTTGGTTAACTGATGTGAAGAGACAGCTCATTGGACAAAAGCCTGATGTTGGGAAAACTAGAAGGCAGGAGAAGGGGACGACAGAGGATGAGATGGTTGGATGGCATCACTGAGTCAATGGACATGAGTTTGAGCAAGCTCTTGGAGATGGTGAAGGACAGGGAAGCCTGGCAGACACAACTGAGTGACTGAGCTGATATAATAGTTGAGCATTTTAATCACACTGTATCTCTACAGGGCTCCACAAGTCAGTCAAATGTCCTAGTAGAGCCAAGTATTTAAATGGATCATGTTGTCGTGGTGTTTAATGGGAGAATGTTAAAACTGGTGATTTTAATCCTAACCAAGGACATGTTTTGCCTGGTGGCTCAGAGAGTAAAGACTCTGCCTGCAATGCATGACATCTAGGTTCAATCCCTGGGTCGGGAAGATTCTCTGGAGAAGGGAATGGCTACCTACTCCCATAGTCTTGCCTGGATTATCCCATGGACAGAGGAGCCTGGTGGGCTGCAGTCCATGGGGTTGCAAGAGTTGGACAGGACACGGCTAACATTTTTACTATTAAGGACAAAGCATGTAAAATATGAATGCATCTAATAAAGTTATACTCTAGATATTTCAAAATCTGTATTATTCCACATATACATGGTACCTAAGATTTTTCACAGTGCCTAGAAGTGCCAGACACTGGAACAATTCAGAATCATAAATGCCCTAAATGGATTTTATAAACATGAAATATTTAATTAAGAGCTCTTGCTAGTCATGTTAGAATTTAGAAGGGACCCTGTGAAATGATATAATCGGTTTAGTCTTCTAGCAAAATACAAGCAAAATATGTCTTTTTCCAAACAGCAGCAAAACATTCCTATTACAAACCAAGAAATTCAGTCACTCCATCACTTTCAAGGAGACCACAAAACATTGAAGCAGGTGCTAGATACGCCTGCTGTTAATAAAAATAATACTAATTGCATCTCTCCATTGTGAGCACTTTAAAAGAAAGGTGTAATTTATTCCACTTCTGCTACCTGACAGGTTTATTTAGTTTCAAGTATAACTGCCCAGCATCTGTCCATTGAGAGATGATCAGAGGTTAATGTGAGTGTGGCTTCCTCTATCCCGCCATCAAGGGGCCAACTCCTAGGTGTTGTCAGCCATCAGTGCAATTCACTGAGTCAATGGACATGAGTTTGAGCAAGCTCTTGGAGATGGTGAAGGACAGGGAAGCCTGGCAGACACAACTGAGTGACTGAGCTGATATAATAGTTGAGCATTTTAATCACACTGTATCTCTACAGGGCTCCACAAGTCAGTCAAATGTCCTAGTAGAGCCAAGTATTTAAATGGATCATGTTGTCGTGGTGTTTAATGGGAGAATGTTAAAACTGGTGATTTTAATCCTAACCAAGGACATGTTTTGCCTGGTGGCTCAGAGAGTAAAGACTCTGCCTGCAATGCATGACATCTAGGTTCAATCCCTGGGTCGGGAAGATTCTCTGGAGAAGGGAATGGCTACCTACTCCCATAGTCTTGCCTGGATTATCCCATGGACAGAGGAGCCTGGTGGGCTGCAGTCCATGGGGTTGCAAGAGTTGGACAGGACACGGCTAACATTTTTACTATTAAGGACAAAGCATGTAAAATATGAATGCATCTAATAAAGTTATACTCTAGATATTTCAAAATCTGTATTATTCCACATATACATGGTACCTAAGATTTTTCACAGTGCCTAGAAGTGCCAGACACTGGAACAATTCAGAATCATAAATGCCCTAAATGGATTTTATAAACATGAAATATTTAATTAAGAGCTCTTGCTAGTCATGTTAGAATTTAGAAGGGACCCTGTGAAATGATATAATCGGTTTAGTCTTCTAGCAAAATACAAGCAAAATATGTCTTTTTCCAAACAGCAGCAAAACATTCCTATTACAAACCAAGAAATTCAGTCACTCCATCACTTTCAAGGAGACCACAAAACATTGAAGCAGGTGCTAGATACGCCTGCTGTTAATAAAAATAATACTAATTGCATCTCTCCATTGTGAGCACTTTAAAAGAAAGGTGTAATTTATTCCACTTCTGCTACCTGACAGGTTTATTTAGTTTCAAGTATAACTGCCCAGCATCTGTCCATTGAGAGATGATCAGAGGTTAATGTGAGTGTGGCTTCCTCTATCCCGCCATCAAGGGGCCAACTCCTAGGTGTTGTCAGCCATCAGTGCAATTCACATGTCAGTGCAAACCCATGAAAATAATTCCCAAGTCATTAACACAGTCTTTCAAATACACATGACAAGCATCAATTAGAGGACTATGAAGACAGAAGAACACAGTATCCAGACCTCTGGGAGATTCTCTTTTTAAGTCTGCATATTGGTGAGAACTGTTTGGTGACAGGCACCACCAAAAATACAAAACGTAATGAAAACAACAATATATGGGAAAGCCACCTGCTTGCATAGCATTTCCCACAATCAAGTTTAATAGCAACTCTACCTTTTGGGTTACATATGGCTAATTCTGCTAAGAGAATAATATCCTGTTTATAAGAAATCATTTTCGTATACTATATTTGGGCATTTTTTTTTTATTTTGGTGGGGGTGGGGAGGGAGGGAAGCAGGCGGGCCACCTCCATTGGCCCCCCATTCGTCCATCTTCATCCATCCTTTTTTTTTTTTTCTTTGGCCCGTGTGGGCATCCCATCGCAGAGGCCCCGGCCGTCGCAGAGCACCAGCTCTGAGCGCATGCACTCCAGAGCTCCGGCTCGGTAATTGGACACATCGGTCCAGCCGCTTGGTGGCACATGGGATCTTCCCAGGCCAGGGCACGAACTGGCGCCCCTTGCACTGCAAGGCGGTGTCCCTACCCACTGGACCACCAGGGAAGCCCTATTTGACCATTTTTAAGACCTAAATTGCATACAGAATTGGGGGATTTGTGGCTTGGAAGTAACTATATCTATTTAAAAAATAACTATGGCACTATTTTCTCTGCCCCCTTAGTGATACGAAGCAACACATGCCTGCCCATTGTCATAACTACTTATTCAGTATCAAATGGTCACCATTATATGCTCTCTACCATGCAAGAGATCAGAAATTCAAAGATGTTATAGAGAGAGGCTTGCTTGCAAAACATAAAAGCTTATTTCATCCAAGTCAAGATTCTTAAGATACATCATTGTATTTTGTACCATTAAGAGATAAACAAACAAAATAAAATAAAGTGAAATTTTTTCACATGTCAGGTGCAGAACTTCCTCTATCCCGCCATCAAGGGGCCAACTCCTAGGTGTTGTCAGCCATCAGTGCAATTCACATGTCAGTGCAAACCCATGAAAATAATTCCCAAGTCATTAACACAGTCTTTCAAATACACATGACAAGCATCAATTAGAGGACTATGAAGACAGAAGAACACAGTATCCAGACCTCTGGGAGATTCTCTTTTTAAGTCTGCATATTGGTGAGAACTGTTTGGTGACAGGCACCCCCAAAAAATACAAAACGTAATGAAAACAACAATATATGGGAAAGCCACCTGCTTGCATAGCATTTCCCACAATCAAGTTTAATAGCAACTCTACCTTTTGGGTTACATATGGCTAATTCTGCTAAGAGAATAATATCCTGTTTATAAGAAATCATTTTCGTATACTATATTTGGGCATTTTTTTTTTATTTTGGTGGGGTGGGGAGGGAGGGAAGCAGGCGGGCCACCTCCATTGGCCCCCCATTCGTCCATCTTCATCCATCCTTTTTTTTTTTTTCTTTGGCCCGTGTGGGCATCCCATCGCAGAGGCCCCGGCCGTCGCAGAGCACCAGCTCTGAGCGCATGCACTCCAGAGCTCCGGCTCGGTAATTGGACACATCGGTCCAGCCGCTTGGTGGCACATGGGATCTTCCCAGGCCAGGGCACGAACTGGCGCCCCTTGCACTGCAAGGCGGTGTCCCTACCCACTGGACCACCAGGGAAGCCCTATTTGACCATTTTTAAGACCTAAATTGCATACAGAATTGGGGGATTTGTGGCTTGGAAGTAACTATATCTATTTAAAAAATAACTATGGCACTATTTTCTCTGCCCCCTTAGTGATACGAAGCAACACATGCCTGCCCATTGTCATAACTACTTATTCAGTATCAAATGGTCACCATTATATGCTCTCTACCATGCAAGAGATCAGAAATTCAAAGATGTTATAGAGAGAGGCTTGCTTGCAAAACATAAAAGCTTATTTCATCCAAGTCAAGATTCTTAAGATACATCATTGTATTTTGTACCATTAAGAGATAAACAAACAAAATAAAATAAAGTTTAATTTTAGCTCTGAGCAAATAATGAACTGGTCAAATCCATTTCTGTTTGGGAATATTTTCCCAAATATTCTTTCCCCAAATATTTTGGGGAATATTTAACCATTTCTCCTGCCTTCAGTTGAAATGCTTGGAGTACAAAGGTTAGCTATTTCCAATCTAAGACAGTGGGAAAAAAGAGAAGAAAACACAGCCACTCCCATTGGACCTGTGGACACTTTTCCCCTTGTCCTGTAATAGGGTTATAGAAAAGCCTTTGGAGTGACATCTCAGTTTGTGCTAATCAGGATCTGAGTGCATGAAAAACACAAGATCATATATTAAGACAAAAATATATGTCTGGATTATGTCTGGGTGGTAAGCATCACAAAAAGTTTTAACTGTTCCTTTATAACAGTCTAATACCTTCCACATATTATTTTTCCATCCTCCATTATCAAGGAGTTCTCAGTCACCAGGTGAACATATTTTACTAAACTGGGTTGTGACTGATTTTCCCTCTCTTCCTTCAGCTGCAGCATCTCCATGTAAGTAGACCTTAGCTGGCTGTTCATAACTCTTCCCAATTATCTATAAGACTGTGAGGCTCAAAAGTTTGCTGGATGAACAGGTCTTGTTTGGTTACATGTATAATTACTGTTGTGTTTAAACAAGAAGAGCAATGAAAAAAGAGAAAAGATACAGAATGCAATGTAAAGAGTGAATGGGTGAAGCCCAGTAAAAAACAAAGAAAAGGTGGGCATTTCTGAGGTATGTAAAATTAACTGGGAACAGAAGTAACTAGCGAACCTCAGAGCCTCAAAGAAAATCCATGTTTCTGTCTATCAAAAAGTTCACACACAAAAAACAGAAGAGAAACAAACAAACATAAAGCCTTCTCCACCTTTATGTTCCTAGGACCAAGATTCAAAAGTTTGAGCTTTCCTGTAATGTGTTACGGAAAAACTCGAACCAACTTTTTGGCCAACCCATTACAATTATTGCGGCTCACTTTGTCTTTATCTCCACAATCATATTTCACCTCTTTATTGTAGTCTGCACACTACTGATGCTGTCTCTATTGTGTGTGTGTATTATACACACATGTGTGCTGTGTGTGCACGTGTCTGCCTGTGTGTGTAGTCCATGGTTTGACTTTAAAATGCAGGCAAGGGCTTCCCTGGTGGTCCAGTGGGTAAGGATACCGCCTTGCAGTGCAAGGGGCGCTGGGTCGATCCCTGGTCTGCGAAGATCCAACATGCCGCAGAACAGCTGGACCGATGTGTTCAACTACCTTGCTGGAGCTCTAGAGCACATGTGCCCAGAGCCCGTGCTCTGCAGCGAGAGGCCACTGCGACGGGAGGCCCACGCAGGCCAAAGAACAAAGATGGATGACAATAGATAAATGAAAGACCAACAGAAGTTCCCCCTACCCCAAATGCAGGCAAATCAAAAGTTCACACCTTGTTTTCTAGTTTCATTTAAGTGCTAAGAAAAGATATAAAAATAAGTCAGCTTGACTTAAGAAATCAAGAGTCAGGGCTTCCCTGGTGGTCCAGTGGGTAAGGATACCGCCTTGCAGTGCAAGGGGCGCTGGGTCGATCCCTGGTCTGCGAAGATCCAACATGCCGCAGAACAGCTGGACCGATGTGTTCAACTACCTTGCTGGAGCTCTAGAGCACATGTGCCCAGAGCCCGTGCTCTGCAGCGAGAGGCCACTGCGACGGGAGGCCCACGCAGGCCAAAGAACAAAGATGGATGACAATAGATAAATGAAAGACCAACAGAAGTTCCCCCTACCCCAAATGCAGGCAAATCAAAAGTTCACACCTTGTTTTCTAGTTTCATTTAAGTGCTAAGAAAAGATATAAAAATAAGTCAGCTTGACTTAAGAAATCAAGAGTCAGGGCTTCCCTGGTGGTACACTGGGTAAGGACACTGCCTTGCAGTGCAAGGGGCGCTGGTTTGATCACTGGCCTGGGAAGATCCCACGTGCTGCGGAGCGGCTGGACTGATGTGTCCAATTATCGAGCTGGAGCTCTGGAGCGCATGCGCCCAGAGACGGTGCTCTGCAGTGACAGAGGCCACTGCAACGGGAGGCCCACACAGGCCAAAAGAACAAAAAAGATGGATGATGAAAGACAAATAGAAGTGGCCAAAAAAAAAAAAAAATCAAGAGTCAGAGCTGAGCAAAATGAAGAGAACAGGAGACTCTGTGACAGAAAAGTCAGAATGCTGAGAAGGGCCTGAGAAGGAACCAGTCATAGGAATCTAACGCAGTTCATGAATGAAGCTGCAAATATTAAACAGTGGTGATCGGGAGGAAGTTGATGACAAACAGGCAGGAAAAGAGAGGGAATGTACTGGAAAGCCAACAAGGACCAAGTAATGAAGCCTAACAGAAAGCTGAGAGGAAGCCCCGCGAATGTGCAGTGAAGGGGAGGTGGTAGCGGACTGACTCTCGCCAGCAGAGGTCAGTGACATATGAGAAAAGTGAGGGGTGGCTAAATGGACTCCATCAGGACACCTGTGAAGGAAACACAGGGTGCAGTGCAGTGTTACAGCCAATGATGGTTCTGGTCTCTGCTTCTCCACCAATTGGTGACTCCCTCAGTGAGAAAAGAAAATTTATTGAATTATATGTATTCAACTTCCATTTCAAAATCATGTAAAATGTGAATGCAGATGGATGCCTTATCATGTATAAGTTGCCTTGACTCGTTACCCATCTCTTAAATCTCTCTCAAATCCATTTCTTCTCTCCAAATCTGATGGCGTTCATTGTGTGAAATCACCACAAGGCCATATTTAGTCACTCAGTCATGTCTGACTCTGCAGTTCATGGCCTGTACCTGCCAGTCTCCTCTGTGCATGGGATTTCCCAGGCAAGAATATTGGAGTGGACTGTCATTTCCTTCTCCAGTGGATAATCCCAACCCAGGGATCAGACCAGTGACTCTTGTGTCTCCTGCACTAGCAGCCGAATTCCTTGCCACAAGCACCACATATTGTCTCATAATTAAAATTAAGTCCTGAGGTTTTTGGCTTCCAGTCTTGTGCCCTTCAGATATGTCTGCCTGGTTGTGGGCAGAATGATCTCTAAGACCTATCAAGCAGTATAACATCCTTCCCTTGTGCTCTGCACTGACACCTGGGACCATTGCCTGTCACTCAGGTTCCATTTATGCCTGTTGAAGCTAGTCATTAGTAATAATGATCAAGAGAAGGAGGCGGAGGTGAAGGAGTCAGAAGAGGGAAGAGGTGAAGGAAGGATGCGTTTGTGTTGGTATCTGGAAGACAATATTTAGGTGCCTTACAGTGATTTTATACTCTTCACAATAACCTTCACAAGTGGGAGCTGTTAGCACTATGAGGAAACACTGGCGCTCACAGCTCTTAGAGACAGTAAACATCTGTACAGCACCTTGTCTTTGATAATTTTTACAGCAACCTGGACAAACCACCCTAAGACAAAGTTCAAACTCATTAAATTCCTTCAATTCTGAGTTTAATAGAGACAAAAAACTACTGAGGAACTCAGATTGAAATTAGGTACTGAAATTATGCCAGCCAAAATATATTTGAGAAAAATACATACATCCACATATCAAAGGATTTCAAGGAAAACTGTCTTCCATGCTTAATTCTTTCAATGAAAACCCCAGGGATAAATGTTTGAGAGCATTTGCTAAAAATTCCTATAATCTGTAGTTCACTAACTACATATTACTTTCTTTTTTTTCATTCGTATTACTTTCTTAAGAACTTGATCACAAGACTCCTCAAGAGTTTTATCTGAAAAAGTATAATTGAATGTATCTATAATAAGATACATTAATACATGTTTTATTACTGTGTTAATTTTTACTGAATTTCTACTAGACTAGTTTAGCAAGAAAAACACAATTGAGTGCTTAAAACCCACTTCTCTACTAAACTGAATCTTCTTGAGGAACTATTTCTATTAAACTTTCTGTCTACATTGCATGTTCTCCTAATATATGCATATTAATTAGCATATATCATATTAATACATGTAACTCTCCAAATATCCATGATATATAATATGTATTTAACCTAATATATATTAGAATAATTCTATATATGAATAAGTATATATAAGTGAATGGATTTCTAGCATTCTTTTTTAATTTGACCTTTCATAATTTTATAAATTACAACATACATTTCTAAGAGACACAATGAACTTCCCACAATAACTACTTTGAGCCATTTTATGTTAACACTTGGTATAAACTGACACATGGAACGTGTTTATATAATTGTCAAAAAGCAGATCTAAGACCAGGAAAGAATGTAAGTCATCCTGAGAGGGTTAATCTTCCAACAAGAGGAGTTTATTGACTAATCTCTCATTGACTCGTCCATTTGGAAATTGATTGTAGATTTCTGTTCTATCCTATTTCTTACTCTTCTAATGTAGAAATCTGTTAACGTTCTAGCAGGAGCCATGGCCTAGAACTCTTGGTGCAACTGTTCTCTCTTATGCTCAATATGTAACATACCTTCATCACCATGTGCTTAATCGGGAAACCCCCTTCTTTGGAATGTCTCCCAAGGAATCAAATTAGGTCTAATTATACTTAATGGCAATGTCTGCTGCTTAATTTGGAGGGTAATTCTGCTTAATTGAGATGCCTTCAGGTGTCTAAGTGGTGCTCTTGTTTTAGGATCCGCGTGTAAGCCTATTCATGTCGAAGCCCCGCTTTTTCTCTGAGCATCTCACCAAAGTAAATGAAGACAAGGAGATGTCTGGAGCAATGCATCACAAAATTCCCAAAATTTAACTTGTTAATTGTTATGTGTTCAGAGTCAACAATATATATAAGAAGTCTACAAAAATCTATGTATATGTATACAAACATGAGAGATAAAAGTGAACTTGTATATGAGAGAAAGGTATAAACCCAAACTGCATAAATTCATTATTTCATCTGTCACTTTGCAGCTTGGCTGGGCTTAAAAATCAAAATATTAAAGAATAGATTTCATGAAACATTTCAAAAGTCAAAGAGGAATCTGGTGATAACAGAAAACTCTTCCCTCAACTTTTGCATATCTGCGTGTGGTTGACATCATGGTCACCCACAACTACCTACCCTTCCTCTGACTTCTTCCTTCATTCTTCCTTGATTCTTTCCTCCAGCTGTTCAGGACCTGGACTGTGGATATTTGACTCAACTAAACCTGAAGGGAAGTCTCTGGGGATTTTTAGACAATTCCTAACTTTTATCATGAAGACATGCAGCGTTTCTTCCTGAGTGTTGAATGTAATGGTGTTGCAGCATCTTGTGACCTGAGGCGAACGTTATCACTGCTCAGAGAGTGGAACAGAAATGAACACCCTGAGCCCTCAGCTTCTGAATTAAACCTGGAATCTCCCAGGCTCCGCCCTTTCATTGCATGAAGTGACGTTTTGCTAAAATGTCTGACTTTTAGTTGGCTCTTCTAATATCTACAGTCAACAATATCCTTCGATGAAGTGAATAACCTACTGCTTCATTTCCTTGTGGTTCTCATCAAAGTGATAATGGCATGGACAGCTACAAAAGAAATGACTATTCTTCTGGAAGGAAGAAAGCTAATGTAAAGACAATCAGAGCTTTGTAAAGAGCATGGGGATTTCCGTGCTGTAATAGAAGTAAACAGCTCGGCAGTCTTACCTTCCCTGGATCTCAGCTTCCTTGCTGTCAAGTGAAGGGTTTAGACAACAGGAACTTTAAGCTGCCTTTGTCTGCACTGAGCGTTTAGTTATTCTAGTATATTGAGTGTGCACAGAGAACATCACCTGTCACGTAGGTAAACAAAGGATGTTGTGGCCATCAAGCCACCAGCCTTTGCACCCTGAGGTGACTCAAGGGGAGGAAAGCAGAACACTGGTCCTGGACAGTGAAGGTGCTCATCAAGCTATGATTCCACTGAGTCCAGACTATGCATCTTCCCATTCACAGAGGAGTTAAATTCACTAACTTCAGATGTCTGCTCTTTTTTTTTAACATTGATCTTTTGATGTTTCAGTAACTATTTTCTCTGAAAACTCCTATATATTCTGGGTCCTCCCTGACTTCCCCTAAACAGCCCATCAGAGCTATCTGAGAAGTGGTCTTGTGGGCTCACCACCTCTGTGTGTGTGTGTATGTGCTCAGTCACTTTAGTCATGTCTGACTGTTTGCGATCCTATGGACTGTAGCCAACCAAGCTCCTCTGTCCATGGGATCCTCCAGGCAAGAAGACTGAGGCATGTTGCCCTGTGCTCCTTCAGGGGATCTTTCCAACCCAGGGATTGAACCCATGTCACCTGCATCTCCTGCAATACAGACAGGTTCTTTACCATTGAACCACCAGGGAAGCCTCTACATCCTCCGTAGGCCCTCTGAATAACACTAATCCTCAACTTTTAGGTGGTGCTTTTTTCAGCTGACAATAGAAAAAAAAAAAGAAACACAGATATATAGGGGCATCTTTCACATAGAAAAAATATTTATGACTATTCATATGTAATCTGGATGTAAATGAATTTTAAACTATTGAGAGGGAGTGAACCAAATTCCCTGAAGAGTTTGTCTAGAGCTGCTGCTCTCTCTGCTGAAACACCAGGGTATCATCCATATGAGAGTTTATTATTTCAAAATTTAGCATGGCACTTCAGTTTGCAAGATTACCATCACTCATGTCAGTGGAGACGAGTGCTCCCTCCAACTGGCCCTGAGAGAAAAGTGATGCTGCCAGCGGGGCTCTCTTTGGGTCTTTCTGGCCTCTGCATGATGTTACAGGCATCCCAGGTTTCAGGTACTAAGTACACATGTGTGAATCCCAAGCTGACCTCTACAAAGGACTCCCATTTGGAGATACAGCAGGCCCTCACTCTCACTGCACCCAGAATCAAACTCATCCTCTGTTCCCATAAAAGGCTGGTGGTTTCTGAATCCCTTTCTTAGGTTACAGGCAGGGAGAGCTTCAATTCTACTATTCCAACCTGGAACAATCAGGAGACTAAAGAAGAGCGTTATCACCAGTAATTATACAAGGACAGCAGATGTTCACCAGGACTCCCCTGGGAGGCTGGACCCTGTGCCCTTTCTGGTCAGGGTTCACCATCCACCCCAAAGCCATTCTGGATTCCTCCTCCTCTCTCCTTGCAGTTTCTGCAGTGGAAGCCATGTGGAAACATGTTAAGAGAATCAAAACCACCTGCCCATGGATTATCCCCTTTCACTCCCTGTGCTCAGTCACTTTAGTCATGTCTGACTGTTTGCGATCCTATGGACTGTAGCCAACCAAGCTCCTCTGTCCATGGGATCCTCCAGGCAAGAAGACTGAGGCATGTTGCCCTGTGCTCCTTCAGGGGATCTTTCCAACCCAGGGATTGAACCCATGTCACCTGCATCTCCTGCAATACAGACAGGTTCTTTACCATTGAACCACCAGGGAAGCCTCTACATCCTCCGTAGGCCCTCTGAATAACACTAATCCTCAACTTTTAGGTGGTGCTTTTTTCAGCTGACAATAGAAAAAAAAAAAAAAGAAACACAGATATATAGGGGCATCTTTCACATAGAAAAAATATTTATGACTATTCATATGTAATCTGGATGTAAATGAATTTTAAACTATTGAGAGGGAGTGAACCAAATTCCCTGAAGAGTTTGTCTAGAGCTGCTGCTCTCTCTGCTGAAACACCAGGGTATCATCCATATGAGAGTTTATTATTTCAAAATTTAGCATGGCACTTCAGTTTGCAAGATTACCATCACTCATGTCAGTGGAGACGAGTGCTCCCTCCAACTGGCCCTGAGAGAAAAGTGATGCTGCCAGCGGGGCTCTCTTTGGGTCTTTCTGGCCTCTGCATGATGTTACAGGCATCCCAGGTTTCAGGTACTAAGTACACATGTGTGAATCCCAAGCTGACCTCTACAAAGGACTCCCATTTGGAGATACAGCAGGCCCTCACTCTCACTGCACCCAGAATCAAACTCATCCTCTGTTCCCATAAAAGGCTGGTGGTTTCTGAATCCCTTTCTTAGGTTACAGGCAGGGAGAGCTTCAATTCTACTATTCCAACCTGGAACAATCAGGAGACTAAAGAAGAGCGTTATCACCAGTAATTATACAAGGACAGCAGATGTTCACCAGGACTCCCCTGGGAGGCTGGACCCTGTGCCCTTTCTGGTCAGGGTTCACCATCCACCCCAAAGCCATTCTGGATTCCTCCTCCTCTCTCCTCGCAGTTTCTGCAGTGGAAGCCATGTGGAAACATGTTAAGAGAATCAAAACCACCTGCCCATGGATTATCCCCTTTCACTCCCTATATTCGGCCCAGAGGTCATTGAGTTTGGCTGATTGCTACTATTAAGAGCTTTCATCATAAAAAGAAATATTTCAATTGTACCAGCTGATAGATGTTAACAAAACATTGTGGTAATCTGTTTACAATATAAATACATATCAAATCATTATGTCACACACCTTAAACTAAAACAATGTTATATGTCAATTGCTACATTGCAGTCAAACTGGAAAAGATACATAGATGTAACCTTCAGAATCAGTAGGCGGCAAGAACACTAAAAATCCTTTATAATTGAATCCTAGACAGGCTTTCCAATAAAGGTGGATAGATAGACACAGGATGCAGCAGCAGATTTTCAGTTCAAACAAGATGTAAGGTACATGACACTCACCCAGTTATAAACAATTGCCCAGGTAGAGAGCTGAGTTCATGAGACACATAGACTCAGGGGGTGGGAAGAAGATAAGAGTCTTACCTTGTCAGGATCCGTCGTGGTGATGACCCACACGCAGTGAGCATTATCTTCGTACTGAACTGGGTAATTAGGAGAGGTGATGACGCCACTGGGCCCACGCAGGTTCGATCCACACGTTCTAGCTAGAAATACACAGAGATAACATTATATTCTACAGGATTTCATCTATGTGATGAAGACACAAGATGCACATGGAATGCTGAGTTAGTTCTCCAGCAGTTGTGCCAAAGAATTGTTTGTGAACTCAAGTTGGCACGTAGATTTTGCTCAGCCTTCAGAACCTTTGCTTGGACCCTGCAACACTTACCTGGAATTCTTTTACTATATCATATTTCCAAAGGTATTACCATTTGCAGAATGAGCTAACTGACAAGAGCACCTTGAAGAATGTCAAATCAAATCAGTCCATTTCAAGCTCCATGGTGACTCAGAGAGGGTCTGAATAGACCTTTGGCTGCACATGATACAATAAGAATTCAGGAGACCAGAGTCAAGGGTCTCAACTATGACCTACATGATATGACCTTAAATAAGTAATCCCAACTCCCACATTCTCATCCTTTGTTGCTGTTATTTTTTTTTTTAAATTTATTTACTTATTTTTGGCTGTGCTGGGTTTTTGTTGATACTAGTGGGCTTTCTCTAGTTGTCTCAGGTAGAAGTTACTCTCTAGTTGCAGTGTGCGGGCTTCTCATTGTGGTGCCTTTACTTCTTGCAGCTCTCAGGCTCCAGAGCACAGGCTGAGTAGTTGTGGTGCTCAAGTTTAATTGCCCCAAGATATGTGGAATCTTCCTGGACCAGGAATTGAACCCCAAGTAACCTGTGCTGGCAGGTGGATTGTCAACCACTGGACCACCAGGGAAGTCCCTCATCCTTTCTATTTTAAATGAGGATGATGCAAGAGATGATATAAGTTTTAGATTTTATTTTATAACAAATTATAGCACAATGCAAATAAGAACTCAAAATACAGTTGAAAATATAAAGAAAGAAAACAGAAATGATGGCTCTAAAAGGAAAAAGAAGATATCTTAAAATTGAAAGAACAAGTAAATGACAACCCAATAAGAATGGTTAAGTTTTGAATACAAAAACATTTCAATTGACCTCCTCTTGAAGAAATGAGCTTTTTAAAAATCAATACAAAAGTTTTGGCAATCCAGTGTCATCCTAAGCTCCACTCTTAACATTAATAATTTATACTGGGTTAGAGAAAAAGAGCAGAGAAAACCAATTTCACAAATAAGCACTCACGTAAGAGAATTTCAGGTTCATGTTGCAAAGATGTCTTATTAGACAAACTGATTAGACTGCTATACGCTGAAGAGCAGACTTTAGTCATCACCCTTGCTTCTTTCCTTCCTTATTTTGTTCCTTCCTTCTTTCCTTCCTGTGTTTTGTTGGCTGAGCATCAGTGCGCGTCAGGTGCTCTTCTAGGAGGCTCAGCTACAGCACTAAACAGAACTGGGTCCTGAGTCCCAAGAGCCATCTTGTAAGGGAGAAGCCTGGAGAAACCATTTAATCAGGCAATGCCTAACTGTGCCCAGGGAATATATATTCCCTTTTCCATTTACACTGATATAGCAATAATATAGATTATGCCTACTTCAAATAATATTCCTTTACTGTCATTATTAACGTACAGATCTCTCTTGCTACAAGGTTGTGTACCCCTTGACTTTGGGAAAGCATCTTTCCTCACTGATCTGTACATCCTTAGCACCATATCTAATGTCGATAGTTGTGGACATAAAAAAATGTGAGAAGATGACGGTAGACAACCTTTTAGTTACTTGATACTTACGATGAAAATTATTAGTAAAGAATCAAACTACTAGACACTGATTAACAAAAACATATGAAAGCTGTCTTTTAAAATACCGGCATTTGGGAATGAAAGGAGGGAAGGCAGACAGCTGGCAGAGAGAGAGGCTGGCTACCGCCAGGGAAGTCCCTCATCCTTTCTATTTTAAATGAGGATGATGCAAGAGATGATATAAGTTTTAGATTTTATTTTATAACAAATTATAGCACAATGCAAATAAGAACTCAAAATACAGTTGAAAATATAAAGAAAGAAAACAGAAATGATGGCTCTAAAAGGAAAAAGAAGATATCTTAAAATTGAAAGAACAAGTAAATGACAACCCAATAAGAATGGTTAAGTTTTGAATACAAAAACATTTCAATTGACCTCCTCTTGAAGAAATGAGCTTTTTAAAAATCAATACAAAAGTTTTGGCAATCCAGTGTCATCCTAAGCTCCACTCTTAACATTAATAATTTATACTGGGTTAGAGAAAAAGAGCAGAGAAACCAATTTCACAAATAAGCACTCACGTAAGAGAATTTCAGGTTCATGTTGCAAAGATGTCTTATTAGACAAACTGATTAGACTGCTATACGCTGAAGAGCAGACTTTAGTCATCACCCTTGCTTCTTTCCTTCCTTATTTTGTTCCTTCCTTCTTTCCTTCCTGTGTTTTGTTGGCTGAGCATCAGTGCGCGTCAGGTGCTCTTCTAGGAGGCTCAGCTACAGCACTAAACAGAACTGGGTCCTGAGTCCCAAGAGCCATCTTGTAAGGGAGAAGCCTGGAGAAACCATTTAATCAGGCAATGCCTAACTGTGCCCAGGGAATATATATTCCCTTTTCCATTTACACTGATATAGCAATAATATAGATTATGCCTACTTCAAATAATATTCCTTTACTGTCATTATTAACGTACAGATCTCTCTTGCTACAAGGTTGTGTACCCCTTGACTTTGGGAAAGCATCTTTCCTCACTGATCTGTACATCCTTAGCACCATATCTAATGTCGATAGTTGTGGACATAAAAAAATGTGAGAAGATGACGGTAGACAACCTTTTAGTTACTTGATACTTACGATGAAAATTATTAGTAAAGAATCAAACTACTAGACACTGATTAACAAAAACATATGAAAGCTGTCTTTTAAAATACCGGCATTTGGGAATGAAAGGAGGGAAGGCAGACAGCTGGCAGAGAGAGAGGCTGGCTACCGCCATGGAATCACCAGAAGAACCTGGGGCATCCATGGATGAGAACTACTTTGTGAACTACACTTTCAAAGATAGGTCACACTCAGGCTGTGTTGCTCAGGGCATCATGAAACTGTGTTTGGAGGAAGAGCTCTTTGCTGACGTCGCCATTTCGGTGGAAGGCCGGGAGTTTCAGCTCCACAGATTGGTCCTCTCAGCTCAGAGCTGCTTCTTCTGTTCCATGTTCACTTCCAACCTGAAGGAGGCCCACAACCAAGTAATTGTACTGCAAGATGTCAGTGAGTCTGTTTTCCAGCTCCTGGTTGATTATATCTACCACGGGACGGTGAAACTCCGAGCAGAGGAGCTGCAAGAAATTTATGAGGTGTCCGACATGTATCAGCTGACCTCTCTCTTTGAGGAGTGTTCTCGGTTTTTGGCCCACACAGTGCAGGTGGTCAACTGCCTTCAGGTGATGTGGCTGGCAGATCGGCACAGTGATCCTGAGCTCTACACCACTGCCAAACACTGTGCCAAGGCCCACCTGGCCCAGCTGCAGAGCACAGAGGAATTTCTCCACTTGCTCCACCATCTACTCACTGATATCATCTCGGATGGAGTCCCATGTTCCCAGCACCCAACAGAGGCCATAGAAGCCTGGGTCAATTTTAATAAAAAAGAAAGAGAGGCTTTCTCAGAGTCACTCAGGACTAGCTTGAAGGAAATTGGGGAGAATGTGCACATTTACCTGATAGGGAAAGAGTCATCTCGTACCCACTCGCTGGCTGTGTCCTTACACTGTGCAGAAGATGACTCCATCAGTGTAAGTGGCCAGAACAGCTTGTGCCACCAGATCACGGTGGCCTGCAAGCACAGCGGAGACTTGTATGTGGTAGGGGGGTCCATCCCCCCACGGATGTGGAAGTGCAAGAACTCCACCGTGGACTGGGAGTGGTATGCACTGCTGCCCCGAGACTGGCTCCAGCACACACTGGTATCTGTGCACCGGAAAGATGCCATCTACTCACTGGGTGGCAAGACGCTGCAGGATACCCTGTCCAATGCAATCATCTATTACAAGGTGGGCGATAACGTCTAGACTGAGACCATCCAGCTAGAGGTGGCCATGTCAGCGGTCGCTGGTGCCAACCTCAACGGGATCATCTACGTGCTAGGGGGTAGGAGAACGACCTGGACTTCTTTACCAAACCCTCCCGACTCATCTAGTGCTTTGACACAGAGACAGACAAGTGCCACGTGAAGCCCTACGTGCTGCCCTTCGCTGGCCGCATGCACACAGTCGTGCACAAGGATCTGGTGTTCATTGTGGCCGAAGGGGACTCCTTGGTGTGCTACAATCCCCAGCTAGACAGCTTTACCCAGCTTTGCCTTCCTGAGGCCTGGAGCTCTGCCCCATCCCTCTGGAAGATTGCCAGCTATAACGGAAGCATCTATGTTTTCTGGGATCGATATAAAAAGGGGAATGCCAACACCTACAAGCTTGACCCTGCCACTACAGTTATAACTGTCACCAGAGGTGTTAAGGTGCTGCTGACCAATTTGCAGCTTGTGTTGGCCTAAGGCTGTGAGGGGAAGAGCAGCTGACGTTAGCCCTCCCTTTCTCCAGCAGCTCCCAATCCAAAGTCGAAGTCCCCAAGGCCCCCAAGTTGGGTATTAGGTTCCTTTTTGACATGTGTTAGAAAGACAGCGCCCCAGCCCTCCCCTGAACCGCTGAGAGTGTTCTGTTTGGGGGCTTTCAGACTGCCGTTGCTCGGCTGACTGCTAGAACTAAGAGTAGGCCAGCCTGTTTGCCATCCCCTCGTACTCCTGTGCCTCACCCACTCCGGCTAGGCACAGCCGCCTCTCCACCTGTTCAGTGTAAGTGGCCAGAACAGTGTGCACCAGACAGTGGCCTGCAAGCACAGCGGAGACTTGTATGTGGTAGGGGTCCATCCCCACGGATGTGGAAGTGCAAGAACTCCACCGTGGACTGGGAGTGGTATGCACTGCTGCCCCGAGACTGGCTCCAGCACACACTGGTATCTGTGCACCGGAAAGATGCCATCTACTCACTGGGTGGCAAGACGCTGCAGGATACCCTGTCCAATGCAATCATCTATTACAAGGTGGGCGATAACGTCTAGACTGAGACCATCCAGCTAGAGGTGGCCATGTCAGCGGTCGCTGGTGCCAACCTCAACGGGATCATCTACGTGCTAGGGGGTAGGAGAACGACCTGGACTTCTTTACCAAACCCTCCCGACTCATCTAGTGCTTTGACACAGAGACAGACAAGTGCCACGTGAAGCCCTACGTGCTGCCCTTCGCTGGCCGCATGCACACAGTCGTGCACAAGGATCTGGTGTTCATTGTGGCCGAAGGGGACTCCTTGGTGTGCTACAATCCCCAGCTAGACAGCTTTACCCAGCTTTGCCTTCCTGAGGCCTGGAGCTCTGCCCCATCCCTCTGGAAGATTGCCAGCTATAACGGAAGCATCTATGTTTTCTGGGATCGATATAAAAAGGGGAATGCCAACACCTACAAGCTTGACCCTGCCACTACAGTTATAACTGTCACCAGAGGTGTTAAGGTGCTGCTGACCAATTTGCAGCTTGTGTTGGCCTAAGGCTGTGAGGGGAAGAGCAGCTGACGTTAGCCCTCCCTTTCTCCAGCAGCTCCCAATCCAAAGTCGAAGTCCCCAAGGCCCCCAAGTTGGGTATTAGGTTCCTTTTTGACATGTGTTAGAAAGACAGCGCCCCAGCCCTCCCCTGAACCGCTGAGAGTGTTCTGTTTGGGGGCTTTCAGACTGCCGTTGCTCGGCTGACTGCTAGAACTAAGAGTAGGCCAGCCTGTTTGCCATCCCCTCGTACTCCTGTGCCTCACCCACTGCAGACCACTTAGAGCTAGCCTCTTCTCCACCTTAGGCACAGCCGCCCCTCTCCACCTGTTCAGTGTTAAACAGAAGCACCCCTGATCCCAAGATAGAAAGAAAGATGCCCAGTCTCCTTTTTTTTTTTTTTCCTGTAGCCTGCAAAGTGGCTAGGGTCATTTTTCCACAAAAAATTAGGCGTTAGAGTTCTCCTTCAGGCATTGGTTGGGAGGACAGACTAAGATGAAGGTGTCCTTCACCAGCAAGAGTTTACCTTAGAATTCAGGACGTCCTGTCTATTGTTTTTCATCGTGTCAGGAAATGTGTACCTTGCTTTTATTTTTGGCTTATTCCAAGGAGTAAGCCATAAAGAAGTAGAAAGGGTTATTTCTGGTTAATAGCAGAAACGTTTTTCAAACTCAGATATATAAGGTGTCTACTCTTAAAAGCTCTAAGATAAATCAAGAGCTAGAAACTGTTCATACAAATAAAAGTTTTTGAAGGGAAAAAAAATAATAATAAAATAAAATACAGGCATTTGATTTCAAATGAGTGGCACATTTTCATAAATGTGAATAAAATGTGATTTGGTTTTCAAAACTCAGTAGGTGTGACTTAGATCCAAGTAGTGCCCACAATCACACACACTTGCATTGTATGGTTGTAGTCTCCAATGAGTCTACTTTTAGGGATGTGTTCTTGAAAGGATCATGAACTTAAGATCTAAAATTTTCTTGAAGCACACTAATATTACTAGTTAGAGAAGGAAATGGCAACCAACTCCATTATTCTTGTTGGGGAAATCCCATGGACAGAGGAGCCTGGTGAGCTATAGTTCATGGGGTTGCCAAAGAGCCAGACACGACTGAACAACTCAATGGCAAAACAGTATCACCAGTATTAATTAGAAAACCCTAGAAGAAAAGTTATCAATAAAATTTAAGTCATCATACCTTTGTGTTACTACTTTGTGCAATTTCATACTGAAGAGCTGAAAGAAACATCACATAGTGCTGGAAAAGAAATAGCTGTTGACTAATTTTGAACTAATATTATACAAGTGCCATTCTAAGCATTTCAAACTCAGAAAAAACTCATCTGAAGAATGTCTGTAGTAGGGTACTAATTGCACTATGTTCTCACTGACAGTCTGTGCCCATCTGGTCATTAGCCCCCATTGCCACTCTGCTGAAGAGTTCACCAAATATGACAGCCCATCAATGGCCGGTTGTCTGCTCTGAATCTTGACCTCTGACTTGACTCATTAAAGTCGGTTACCAGCTCTTCATGAAATCCGCATTACTCACTGCTTGGGAGACACAGGATTTTTACTGATTATATTTTCAGAGAGGTAACTATTAGTAAAATATTCACAGGAAACCAGCACTTTCCTGCACTTTCCTGCACTTTCCTGAATAGACGGTATTGTGTTTCACACAGAGCAAGTTCTGAGTCCAGTTCCCTCAGAGGCATTTCTCTTCAAAAGTTGTCAAATTAATACATAAAATATTTTTTCTTAGAACTCTCCCTATTTTTGCAGTATTTTTCCTAATAAATTAACTTTTTAACTCTTTTTTCCTACTCATCCTTTTAATCGAGACATCAAAATAATCAGCTGAAATGAAATAGGTGGGTATATTCATGAGGGGATTTTGTTCTGTTTCCCTCACTGTGTATAACCTCACCAATGAGAACAATTCTTGGAGTTTAATAGCTACCCCATAGATACTTATTTTTATTATTTTTTTTATGATTTTTCTCTTTTTTTTTTTTTGCCACTTTATTGGTTTTTCATCATCCATCTCTGTTCTTTGGCCCGTGTGGGCCTCCCATCATGGTGGCCTCTGTTGTCGCAGAGCACTGGTTCTGGGTGCATGCTCTCCAGAGCTCCGGCTTGGTAATTGGACACATCAGTCCAGCCGCTCCACAGCACATGGGATCTTCCCAGGCCAGGGATCAAACTGGCGCCCCCTGCACTGCAAGGCAGTGTCTTTGCCCACTGGATCACCAGGGAAGCCCTCTCTCTCTTTTTTTAATTGAAAGATAACAGCTTTACAGTTTTGTTGTTTACTGCCCCCTGCCCCCATAGATACTTGTTGCCGCAGCTTTTTGTTTTTTGGTTTTTTTTAAAACTTTATTGCCGTAGTTTTTGAGTAGATTGATAGCCTAAGAATTTTGTTCTAATCCTCCTTGTTAGGGAATTGTTGAAACTTCTAGCTAGAGCCTCAGTCTCGGCCTCTCTAAGTCATCCACATTCTGATTATTCAGCTCTTATCATGTTCTCACTGACAGTCTGTGCCCATCTGGTCATTAGCCCCCATTGCCACTCTGCTGAAGAGTTCACCAAATATGACAGCCCATCAATGGCCGGTTGTCTGCTCTGAATCTTGACCTCTGACTTGACTCATTAAAGTCGGTTACCAGCTCTTCATGAAATCCGCATTACTCACTGCTTGGGAGACACAGGATTTTTACTGATTATATTTTCAGAGAGGTAACTATTAGTAAAATATTCACAGGAAACCAGCACTTTCCTGCACTTTCCTGCACTTTCCTGAATAGACGGTATTGTGTTTCACACAGAGCAAGTTCTGAGTCCAGTTCCCTCAGAGGCATTTCTCTTCAAAAGTTGTCAAATTAATACATAAAATATTTTTTCTTAGAACTCTCCCTATTTTTGCAGTATTTTTCCTAATAAATTAACTTTTTAACTCTTTTTTCCTACTCATCCTTTTAATCGAGACATCAAAATAATCAGCTGAAATGAAATAGGTGGGTATATTCATGAGGGGATTTTGTTCTGTTTCCCTCACTGTGTATAACCTCACCAATGAGAACAATTCTTGGAGTTTAATAGCTACCCCATAGATACTTATTTTTATTATTTTTTTTATGATTTTTCTCTTTTTTTTTTTTTTGCCACTTTATTGGTTTTTCATCATCCATCTCTGTTCTTTGGCCCGTGTGGGCCTCCCATCATGGTGGCCTCTGTTGTCGCAGAGCACTGGTTCTGGGTGCATGCTCTCCAGAGCTCCGGCTTGGTAATTGGACACATCAGTCCAGCCGCTCCACAGCACATGGGATCTTCCCAGGCCAGGGATCAAACTGGCGCCCCCTGCACTGCAAGGCAGTGTCTTTGCCCACTGGATCACCAGGGAAGCCCTCTCTCTCTTTTTTTAATTGAAAGATAACAGCTTTACAGTTTTGTTGTTTACTGCCCCCTGCCCCCATAGATACTTGTTGCCGCAGCTTTTTGTTTTTTGGTTTTTTTTAAAACTTTATTGCCGTAGTTTTTGAGTAGATTGATAGCCTAAGAATTTTGTTCTAATCCTCCTTGTTAGGGAATTGTTGAAACTTCTAGCTAGAGCCTCAGTCTCGGCCTCTCTAAGTCATCCACATTCTGATTATTCAGCTCTTTATCATGTGGTCACCTGACAGTCATCACACCAGTTTTGCTTCATTGGGTACTATTTGCTTGTATCAAGGCTTTGCTAGAGTCACAATGATCAGATTTGCTACTGGTGACAACTCAGACTTCAACCATTCATGTGTGTGGAGTCACTGGCAGATAATACTGCGTTTTGAGTTATCGTGGTCCCTGTGTGCCTTTTCCAAATCCACAGGAGGCTGATGTGCAGACTGGCCAGTATTTCCTATGTCTCCTGTGGATGATCCATCTGGAGTTTTCTCTCTGTCTTCTGGTTCTGTGCCACACTAAGGTGCAAGCTAAGCTGAGATTTCTCTGAACTGTAGAGTGAGGAGAGTGGAGTGCCACTCCTTCCAGTCACTACGCTTCTCTTCCTCCTCTTCCAATGTCAAGCACCTGAGGCTACTTTCTCTCATTTCTTTCAATCTGCATCATGTTTGTCAAGCACCCAGTCTTTTAGAAGAATAAGAAGAGCTAGAGAAGAAGACAGAACAGCTCTGGAGACAAGAGGTGTACCAAAACTACAGCTGCCTTCCAGTAATCCAGTGAGTGAGCATCAGCAGCTTAGGGAGCCCTCAGAATGACCATGGAGGGTGTTTCTTCCACCCCCTCTGAGGGCTATGTTCAGTTAGGATGGTGAGGGTGTCCAGGCCATGTGTGCAGACCTTGGTGCAGAAGGAGGGTGGGGAGAGGCTCACGTTACCTACTAACCACATCCATGCTGCTTCGCAAGCTGTTTCTCTGCTATAACTGAATACGAACTGGACTGATGACCAGAAGACTTTATGATTTAACTCGGAAGCTTTACCCCCTGGCCTGTCTCTCTCCACTCCTGGGCTATGCTGGCTCCTTTCTCCTCGCCGGAAGGGCCATGTAGCTGCTCACACACTAGAAGTCTTAATGACCTGATCTGATTAAGATGAGCAATCTCACTGTGTGCTTGGAGACTGGGACCTACTTCCCAAACAGTTCCCTCTGTGCTAAACACATATTCAGCTAGTCAACAAAGTATTTAATTAAGCCAATAATTAGGTAATTACAAATATACCAGTGTCAAGCAAGTTTTCATAGATAGATTAAATAGATTCCCATAATGGAAATGTATACACGTGTTTACACATTTTAGAGTTGGGTACCACTTTCTGCTCTTGCCAAGACTTTCCCACTTGCCAGAATCTTTTTGGCAATGTAATACCTTATGCAAAGTAATTTACATGTAAATCTTAAAAATGCTTAAAAAATGTTCTTTGATAATAACCATGACCTAATTAATGGATACTCAATATTACTCATGTGATAGCGCTCTAAGTTTATAAACTCAAATTTTGCTTATTTCTTATGTGTCTTTAAAATAAAACTAGAATTTGCAAAATGATTACCAGAAATATAACATATAAAGAAGGAAAGTGGAACCAGAGAATAAACTAACCAGTTTTGAATGCCAATATTGATCCATTTAGTCTATCAATATTTATTAAATATAAAACATTTGTTTCACACGATTTATCTAATGTAACTTGAAGTAGTAATTAATCTATTTATGCACAATCAGTTCCAAGAATCTTTATTGTTCTATAGCAACTACTTAATTAATCAAATTACATTGAAGAGAAGAATGGTCTAATTGACTAAAATTAATAAGATAACTGGACTCACATCAGATTTTCTCAAGCAAATTAAGACTTATACTGCATAGTGTGTTTCTTATATGATTCAAAAGAAAACCTCAGATTTTATGTCTATATCCAGATTCAGGCACAATGGAGAATGTATGTCTGAGGTTAAGAGCTTGCTTTTCTGAATCATGCCTAAATTCCAGGCCTGGTTTATGAAGTTACTAGGTTTCTTATCCTAAATGATTTCATTTTAAACCTCTCAGGTTATCCACATACTATAATAACCATAACTTCATCTACGATTGCTCTGAGGGTTCAAGGAAAGAATACAAGTAGAACATCATACACCATAGCACAGATAGTAAGAAATAAACAGTGAATGCTTACTGAGAGTTGAGTGTTGTTTCTGACCTAAAGGATACAGCAGAGAACAAAATTCACTTCCTTGCCTTCATCAGGAGATTAACCACATGAACGTCTAAGGTCAGGAGGACACTCAGCTTCTACAGAAAAGCAGGGTCAGGGTTCATAGAGCATCTGAAGAAGGGGGGCAAGAGGTGCTTGGCTGAGAAGATATTTGATGACAGGTGCAGGATGAAGAGCCACCTGGAGGTCTAGGGGAGAAGTGTTCCTGGCAGAAGACAAATCCAGGGAGGCTGTCAGAAACACCCCAGGCATGTTCTAGGAGCCTACTTAGCACCCAATGAACATTGGCATCCAGGTCATTCTATTACAGGTGAACTTGAGAGGCAGGGAATGGTGTAGGCGGGATTGAAAGGTGATCAAAAGGTACAAAGCTCTAGTCATGAGATAAATAAGTACTAGGGGTGTAATGTACATGATAAATATACCTAGTACTGATATCTGTTATATATAAAAAGTCTTAAGAGAGTCAATCCTAATGGTTCTTAATATTTTTATATCTATGATGAAGAAATGCTTTTCTTTTTCTTCATTTAAGTGTATGTTTCTTTAAATCTCTGGGCTCATAGCTACCTGATATAATAATCAGTATTAAAATATGGTCTTAAAATTGACTCTGGGCTTTTCGTCTGGTAGAATGAAGTCATCATTCAGGTATAAATGGGTCTTTTCACTACTATTTAAAAGGTCATTTCTGTATGGACAGAAAATATGAGAAGGGAAGAATACACGGTCAAGTTCTTGGTAAGTGACAATAAGTTGAGGATACTGCTGAGCTAACCCGACTTGGATTCCTGAGATAATAATAACTTGATTCTGTGACCCTGGGTGGCTCTAATTGGCTTCCATGTAACCACCATTCCAACTGCAAAATCCACTCCACTTTTCTTTGTGCCCTGTCAGCTCAGAGAGCAACTAAAAATATCAATTCCACAGATCAAAGTGCATTAGCATTAAAAGAAATTCTTTCTCTATCCCCCCTAAATATTAATGGAATGAAATGCCAGCTGAAACATTTTACTTAAAAAAAATAGAAGTATATCCTCTTCTCTACTTTGTTGGCTTATTTTTTAAAATTACTGGCAGTTAAAGATACTTATACAGTTTCCAACAGCTCATAATATTTTACCCTGTGAAAAATCATAATGGTTGTTTTCATATCCCTAAATGAAGTAAGAGTAATTTCAAACAAAATCGCTTGTATAATTACTGAGCTATGGCAACCATTCATCTCTGCGGGAACAGGAAGAAAAGGTAGCATCCCCCATCCTCAGGGCTAATCAGCTAATGTAAGCATTGGCTTAGGACCCAGTGCCCCAATGTGAAAGATCACTCCTGACTCACTGCAATTAATCAAATGCTTCCATCCAATATCCCTCCCACAGAGAAGGCGTGATAATTACTTAAGAGTTAGAGACCTTTGGTGAGGATCGGAATCTTGAGAATCAGCCCTTCCTTAATTGACTGATCTGAAATCTCATAATGTGAGCACTGTTCAGTCCAGAGGCATTTTATTGCATTTGATAGATGACTGTATTTAGAACATGTGGCCGAGATGATCAATATCAGGGATGCTTTAAAAGCTCAGAGTGCATCAGGAAAACCCAAATCGTGGTGCTCACTTCTTACTGACTGTGTACTTCAGGAGTAGCACAGAGGAGAAAATGGTTGCTCTTGGTGTTTGGAGCCTACAGATAGCTAAGTAAATATTCCTATATTCTGCTTTGGGTAGCATTTGAAATGCTTCATGTTATCCATTTCCTCCTACATGTTCGATAGCTAAAGCTATCTTTAGAGAAACAGTTATAAAAGCTCCACTTAAATAAAGCTTTTTAGATCTTATTTAAAAGGTCATTTCTGTATGCAAAATGGGGAATAACCACGGGCATTCTGCTGAGCTAACCCGACTTGGATTCCTGAGATAATAATAACTTGATTCTGTGACCCTGGGTGGCTCTAATTGGCTTCCATGTAACCACCATTCCAACTGCAAAATCCACTCCACTTTTCTTTGTGCCCTGTCAGCTCAGAGAGCAACTAAAAATATCAATTCCACAGATCAAAGTGCATTAGCATTAAAAGAAATTCTTTCTCTATCCCCCCTAAATATTAATGGAATGAAATGCCAGCTGAAACATTTTACTTAAAAAAAATAGAAGTATATCCTCTTCTCTACTTTGTTGGCTTATTTTTTAAAATTACTGGCAGTTAAAGATACTTATACAGTTTCCAACAGCTCATAATATTTTACCCTGTGAAAAATCATAATGGTTGTTTTCATATCCCTAAATGAAGTAAGAGTAATTTCAAACAAAATCGCTTGTATAATTACTGAGCTATGGCAACCATTCATCTCTGCGGGAACAGGAAGAAAAGGTAGCATCCCCCATCCTCAGGGCTAATCAGCTAATGTAAGCATTGGCTTAGGACCCAGTGCCCCAATGTGAAAGATCACTCCTGACTCACTGCAATTAATCAAATGCTTCCATCCAATATCCCTCCCACAGAGAAGGCGTGATAATTACTTAAGAGTTAGAGACCTTTGGTGAGGATCGGAATCTTGAGAATCAGCCCTTCCTTAATTGACTGATCTGAAATCTCATAATGTGAGCACTGTTCAGTCCAGAGGCATTTTATTGCATTTGATAGATGACTGTATTTAGAACATGTGGCCGAGATGATCAATATCAGGGATGCTTTAAAAGCTCAGAGTGCATCAGGAAAACCCAAATCGTGGTGCTCACTTCTTACTGACTGTGTACTTCAGGAGTAGCACAGAGGAGAAAATGGTTGCTCTTGGTGTTTGGAGCCTACAGATAGCTAAGTAAATATTCCTATATTCTGCTTTGGGTAGCATTTGAAATGCTTCATGTTATCCATTTCCTCCTACATGTTCGATAGCTAAAGCTATCTTTAGAGAAACAGTTATAAAAGCTCCACTTAAATAAAGCTTTTTTAGATCTTATTTAGTTGTGGAGGAAGTCATTAAGAACCACCAGACGGCTTCCCCTGGTGGTCCTGTGGGTAAGGACACCGCTTTGCAGTGCAAGGGGCGCCAGTTCGATCCCTGGCCTGGGAAGATCCCACGTGCTGCGGAGCGGCTGGACCAATGTGTCCAATTACCGAGCCGGAGCTCTGGAGCACGTGCGCTCAGAGCCAATGCTCTACGACAACAGAGGCCACTGCGATGGGAGGCCCACAGGAGCCAAAGAACAAAGATGGATGAAAATAGAGAAATGAAAGACCAATAGAAGTGGCCCACCTGCCCCCCCCCCCCCCCAACCCGACCCCCGCCCAAAATAAATAAATAAATAAATCTTAAAAAAAAAAAAAAAAAAGAAGAACCAGCAGAGACACTCTTTGAAGGAAGGAATGACGGCAGATGCAGGGTTCCTAAACACTGCCGACCTGGAGAATGAATGCGTTTTAATAGAAGAAAGTATGTACTCTGGTGTGGGACGCCAGCCAGAAAACTGCTCCTGATTCCCAGACCACTTCTGCCCTTCACACCCGCAAGGGTGTCTGGGCAGAGCTCAATCGCCAGAGTGGCGCTGTCCATGGTATCCACCCTCACCTCTGACTACTGAGCACTTGAAATGCCACTGATCTGAGCTGAAGTGAGCGGTGAGAATAAAATGCACACTGGGTTTTCGAGACAGAGTATGAATAAAATAAAGGAAAAACTCAAAGCCTACTGATCTTAAGTGAGCACTGTTCAGTCCAGAGGCATTTTATTGCATTTGATAGATGACTGTATTTAGAACATGTGGCCGAGATGATCAATATCAGGGATGCTTTAAAAGCTCAGAGTGCATCAGGAAAACCCAAATCGTGGTGCTCACTTCTTACTGACTGTGTACTTCAGGAGTAGCACAGAGGAGAAAATGGTTGCTCTTGGTGTTTGGAGCCTACAGATAGCTAAGTAAATATTCCTATATTCTGCTTTGGGTAGCATTTGAAATGCTTCATGTTATCCATTTCCTCCTACATGTTCGATAGCTAAAGCTATCTTTAGAGAAACAGTTATAAAAGCTCCACTTAAATAAAGCTTTTTTAGATCTTATTTAGTTGTGGAGGAAGTCATTAAGAACCACCAGACGGCTTCCCCTGGTGGTCCTGTGGGTAAGGACACCGCTTTGCAGTGCAAGGGGCGCCAGTTCGATCCCTGGCCTGGGAAGATCCCACGTGCTGCGGAGCGGCTGGACCAATGTGTCCAATTACCGAGCCGGAGCTCTGGAGCACGTGCGCTCAGAGCCAATGCTCTACGACAACAGAGGCCACTGCGATGGGAGGCCCACAGGAGCCAAAGAACAAAGATGGATGAAAATAGAGAAATGAAAGACCAATAGAAGTGGCCCACCTGCTCCCCTCCCTCTCCAACCCGACCCCCGCCCAAAATAAATAAATAAATAAATCTTAAAAAAAAAAAAAAAAAAAGAAGAACCAGCAGAGACACTCTTTGAAGGAAGGAATGACGGCAGATGCAGGGTTCCTAAACACTGCCGACCTGGAGAATGAATGCGTTTTAATAGAAGAAAGTATGTACTCTGGTGTGGGACGCCAGCCAGAAAACTGCTCCTGATTCCCAGACCACTTCTGCCCTTCACACCCGCAAGGGTGTCTGGGCAGAGCTCAATCGCCAGAGTGGCGCTGTCCATGGTATCCACCCTCACCTCTGACTACTGAGCACTTGAAATGCCACTGATCTGAGCTGAAGTGAGCGGTGAGCATAAAATGCACACTGGGTTTTCGAGACAGAGTATGAATAAAATAAAGGAAAAAAACTCAAAGTATCTTCTTAGAGTCTTTTTGACTATACAATAAAATATATTTGGAATATTTAGGGTTAAATAAATTATGCTATTAAAATTAATTGTACTTGCTTCTTTTCCTTTTCTAATCTGGCTGCTAGATTTTTTTTCAACTTCTTTGTTTTTAACTGGAGGATTATTGCTTTACAATATTGCATTGGTTTATGTCATACATCAACATGAATCTGCCATAGGTATATGTATGTCTCGTCCCTTTTTAGCTTTCTCCCACCCTCTAGATTGTCACAGAGCACCAGATTTGAGCTTCCTAAAATTACATCAGTGGCTTATGTTTTATTTCTACTGAAAGCCCTGCTCTAGAGACTCCCTGAAGTGATCCTCTATAGGATTAGCCTAGGATGCACTGAAGCATTTGGCCATCCAACTGTAGGAGTGACTGATTAGGTCATTACATGGTGATTATGTAATAAATGTAAGAATATCATCCAGACTAGAGGGAGGGTTCTTGCTGACTTTGCAGAAGGACACTGCCTTCTTGTGAGTGCCTTGGGGCCAGGCGGTAAGGAGAGGGCAGAGAAGGGTGCTGAATGTGGAGGACAGGTTTCCTGCTCAACTATAAGACTTACAGATGAGCCCTTCCCAGCCTGGAAAGTGGGATATTCACGGGCACAGCTCTACTTCTTTTCCATCCATATTGCTTACAAATACAGTCCCGAACTGGTACAAAAATGCCAAAGGAAATCAGAGCGGGATGACTTTCTAGTTTATTTAACACTGTCCTCTCATGGAAAGCTGCAGATGATACAGGAAGAAAAGGATGTCACTTATTGTATGATTGATTTATCTCTCCTTCTTACAGAAATACACACCCCCAGCAAATATCTCCTTAATATCAACACTCCTTTTCTTTCATAGAAATATAATTGTAGGATATATATTTTACAAGCCAGAACAAATTAAAAAACAGATTTCTAAGTCTCAACAAAAACAAGATTTTTCCCAATGGAATGGAACAGGAATGCACGTGTTCGAAAAACAGGGGGTATGAATAAAATAAAGGAAAAAAACTCAAAGTATCTTCTTAGAGTCTTTTTGACTATACAATAAAATATATTTGGAATATTTAGGGTTAAATAAATTATGCTATTAAAATTAATTGTACTTGCTTCTTTTCCTTTTCTAATCTGGCTGCTAGATTTTTTTTCAACTTCTTTGTTTTTAACTGGAGGATTATTGCTTTACAATATTGCATTGGTTTATGTCATACATCAACATGAATCTGCCATAGGTATATGTATGTCTCGTCCCTTTTTAGCTTCCCTCCCACCCCTCTAGATTGTCACAGAGCACCAGATTTGAGCTTCCTAAAATTACATCAGTGGCTTATGTTTTATTTCTACTGAAAGCCCTGCTCTAGAGACTCCCTGAAGTGATCCTCTATAGGATTAGCCTAGGATGCACTGAAGCATTTGGCCATCCAACTGTAGGAGTGACTGATTAGGTCATTACATGGTGATTATGTAATAAATGTAAGAATATCATCCAGACTAGAGGGAGGGTTCTTGCTGACTTTGCAGAAGGACACTGCCTTCTTGTGAGTGCCTTGGGGCCAGGCGGTAAGGAGAGGGCAGAGAAGGGTGCTGAATGTGGAGGACAGGTTTCCTGCTCAACTATAAGACTTACAGATGAGCCCTTCCCAGCCTGGAAAGTGGGATATTCACGGGCACAGCTCTACTTCTTTTCCATCCATATTGCTTACAAATACAGTCCCGAACTGGTACAAAAATGCCAAAGGAAATCAGAGCGGGATGACTTTCTAGTTTATTTAACACTGTCCTCTCATGGAAAGCTGCAGATGATACAGGAAGAAAAGGATGTCACTTATTGTATGATTGATTTATCTCTCCTTCTTACAGAAATACACACCCCCAGCAAATATCTCCTTAATATCAACACTCCTTTTCTTTCATAGAAATATAATTGTAGGATATATATTTTACAAGCCAGAACAAATTAAAAAACAGATTTCTAAGTCTCACAACAAGGTGAAAATATGTGACAAGATTTTTCCCAATGGAATGGAACAGGAATGCACGTATGGTTTTCTGCAGTCTCTCCTTAGGATACACCTGCAGCGTCTCTCCCTGCTTCCCCTAACCTCCTCTGTCTTGTTGCCTGGAATCTGGATACTACCCTAAACCCTGCGGATGAAGGCCCAACTGTAGGGAGGACAGAGTGAGTCTTGATGAAACTTCCGTCTCTGAAATAAAGCTCCCATCCTGGTCCTATACCGCCCAAATCTTAACTTCTTTATAAAAGAAAAATTCACCCCCATTTGTTTTGAGCTTCTCTCTCTTTTTTTAAAAATCTTGTCGCATAATTGTTATCACCTAATGCTAAACAGCTCAGCTCAAATTCTTCTATTTAGGATATTTCAGAACTTCTGATTTTTTTCTAATTTAATGTCTTCCTACTCCAAATCCTCCAAAATACGTGTTTTTTAAAACTGTGTTTTCAAAGATATTTTTATTGTTCCCTGGACACAGTTCTTCCCCAAGATATAGATTTAAAGTACACATCCTATAAGGAAACACTTTCTTAAGAATGATGTCCAGGTGCTCTAGCTCACTATTTCAGAAAGTTAAAAGTAATAAATGAAAATAAACTAAAAGATTAGTCCATGGAAAGGTACATCGAATTGAAGCAAAACAGATGTATCATCAGCTGGGAGGAGAAAAAAGGTGAATAAAGTTGAGTGTGAAAGAGACAGGTGGGTGCTGGGGAGACGGGAGGAGCCATCCACGGGAAATCAGATAGAGGACCACACAACAGATAGACACTCTGTGGCGAGCAGTCTTTTCTCAAATATGATAAAGGAGGGTGTGAGAATCTATGGGAACAGGAATTCAAGGGACTCCTCCTCTAGGGACCTCTAGGAGTGAGCAGCTGGTAGCCCAGGGGGATGGAGGGCCTATCTTGCCCCTCACCTGGGTGGAACAGTGGTCTGCTGAGACAAGTGCCCTTGAGGGTTTGATACTATATCAAGGTTCAGGTTGAGGGCAAGGGGCAGAGAAAATGTTCTGAGTCTGGATGAGAATTGGGCCAAAGGGGTGGAAAAAAACTTCTGAATTAATAAATAAGGCAAGAATCAAACAATCTCACACTCGATAATCCCTTTATGTTACTCTAAAGTGTCAACTGGAAACATATGTACATTCAGTAGTTTTGTCTAGTGTGGGCTTTTAAAGTAATGCCATATGTTCCTGATATAGAAAAGTAAGAAAAACATTAGAAAAATGAAAGCACATTTTTCCACTTAGGGGTATTCTAATACCTGAGGTCTCGTTCTTATTTGTCACTAGGGGAACAAGCATCACCGCTGTGTGGTGGGAACATGTTTCAGTCCCTTTGAACATCTAATGATGTCACTTTAGTATATATTAGTGTACAGATAGTCTAGTAACCACAGGGGAGGGCACAGCCAAACATTCTTCCTGACCAGAAAGGGTGCTTCTCCAGGAAGGGAAGCTTTTCATGGGGAAGGGTCATCTGCAGCCAGACCCACCCCCACTCTGCCCTCAGGATACACAGATGCTACAATGCAGTGTTCACCAAATCCTCCAAATGTAAATTTTTAAATAGAAATTTAATTTTTAAAACACATCCTATAAGGAAACACTTTCTTAAGAATGATGTCCAGGTGCTCTAGCTCACTATTTCAGAAAGTTAAAAGTAATAAATGAAAATAAACTAAAAGATTAGTCCATGGAAAGGTACATCGAATTGAAGCAAAACAGATGTATCATCAGCTGGGAGGAGAAAAAAGGTGAATAAAGTTGAGTGTGAAAGAGACAGGTGGGTGCTGGGGAGACGGGAGGAGCCATCCACGGAAATCAGATAGAGGACCACACAACAGATAGACACTCTGTGGCGAGCAGTCTTTTCTCAAATATGATAAAGGAGGGTGTGAGAATCTATGGGAACAGGAATTCAAGGGACTCCTCCTCTAGGGACCTCTAGGAGTGAGCAGCTGGTAGCCCAGGGGGATGGAGGGCCTATCTTGCCCCTCACCTGGGTGGAACAGTGGTCTGCTGAGACAAGTGCCCTTGAGGGTTTGATACTATATCAAGGTTCAGGTTGAGGGCAAGGGGCAGAGAAAATGTTCTGAGTCTGGATGAGAATTGGGCCAAAGGGGTGGAAAAAAACTTCTGAATTAATAAATAAGGCAAGAATCAAACAATCTCACACTCGATAATCCCTTTATGTTACTCTAAAGTGTCAACTGGAAACATATGTACATTCAGTAGTTTTGTCTAGTGTGGGCTTTTAAAGTAATGCCATATGTTCCTGATATAGAAAAGTAAGAAAAACATTAGAAAAATGAAAGCACATTTTTCCACTTAGGGGTATTCTAATACCTGAGGTCTCGTTCTTATTTGTCACTAGGGGAACAAGCATCACCGCTGTGTGGTGGGAACATGTTTCAGTCCCTTTGAACATCTAATGATGTCACTTTAGTATATATTAGTGTACAGATAGTCTAGTAACCACAGGGGAGGGCACAGCCAAACATTCTTCCTGACCAGAAAGGGTGCTTCTCCAGGAAGGGAAGCTTTTCATGGGGAAGGGTCATCTGCAGCCAGACCCACCCCCACTCTGCCCTCAGGATACACAGATGCTACAATGCAGTGTTCTCTAGGTGTCAGAAGCCATGGAATGGTTATAGGCAATGGGTTTCCAGGTGGCACTAGAGGTAAACAGCCTCCCTGCCAATGCAGGAGACATAGGATATGTTGGTTCAATTCCTGGGTTGGTAAGATTCCCTGGAGGAGGAAATGGCAACCCACTCCAGTATTTTTGCCTAGAGAATCCCACGGACAGAGGAGCCTAGCAGACTACAGTCCATAGGGTCACAGAGAGTCACACAACTGAAACAATTTTAGCATGCATGTACACACTCTGTGGTACACCAGGCAAGCTAGCATTTCAGTGTTAATTAAATAAACCATGTTAAAAAATCATGTATTTCACAACTACCTCATTTCATAGGGTGTAACTGAAGTTGTTCATCTTGTAATATACCTTTTTGCACCAAAACATTTTTAAATAAAAATTAATAAATGCATTCACCTGAAAAAAGACTATAAGGAGGGAAAAGACATTGTTATATATGAAACTTTCCCTTTTATTCCTTGTTTAACTTAGTACTTTCTTCTTCTACCTTAGAAACTATCAATTTGCATAAATTATTTGATGGCCAAAATGCAAACAAAACACCTAGGTTCTGGGCTTTTCCTTAGTAAAATAGCAACAATAGCTTTCTTCTGGGTTCATATGGCTCCTATAATCTGGTACGAGTTTTCACATACTTCATAGAAGCAACAAATAAATACTTGATCTCACTGAAGAAGATGATAATAATGCAACATTTTGTTCAACTATGCCCAAGATGAGTTTAATAATCAAATGGCCTCAGATCATGCTAACAAACTCCCTTTATCACTGATACTATGAAAAAACTCAATCAAGTTACCTGAGGTAGGAGGGCCACAGGGCCAAACATGTTTCAGTCCCTTTGAACATCTAATGATGTCACTTTAGTATATATTAGTGTACAGATAGTCTAGTAACCACAGGAGGGCACAGCCAAACATTCTTCCTGACCAGAAAGGGTGCTTCTCCAGGAAGGGAAGCTTTTCATGGGGAAGGGTCATCTGCAGCCAGACCCACCCCCACTCTGCCCTCAGGATACACAGATGCTACAATGCAGTGTTCTCTAGGTGTCAGAAGCCATGGAATGGTTATAGGCAATGGGTTTCCAGGTGGCACTAGAGGTAAACAGCCTCCCTGCCAATGCAGGAGACATAGGATATGTTGGTTCAATTCCTGGGTTGGTAAGATTCCCTGGAGGAGGAAATGGCAACCCACTCCAGTATTTTTGCCTAGAGAATCCCACGGACAGAGGAGCCTAGCAGACTACAGTCCATAGGGTCACAGAGAGTCACACAACTGAAACAATTTTAGCATGCATGTACACACTCTGTGGTACACCAGGCAAGCTAGCATTTCAGTGTTAATTAAATAAACCATGTTAAAAAAAATCATGTATTTCACAACTACCTCATTTCATAGGGTGTAACTGAAGTTGTTCATCTTGTAATATACCTTTTTGCACCAAAACATTTTTAAATAAAAATTAATAAATGCATTCACCTGAAAAAAGACTATAAGGAGGGAAAAGACATTGTTATATATGAAACTTTCCCTTTTATTCCTTGTTTAACTTAGTACTTTCTTCTTCTACCTTAGAAACTATCAATTTGCATAAATTATTTGATGGCCAAAATGCAAACAAAACACCTAGGTTCTGGGCTTTTCCTTAGTAAAATAGCAACAATAGCTTTCTTCTGGGTTCATATGGCTCCTATAATCTGGTACGAGTTTTCACATACTTCATAGAAGCAACAAATAAATACTTGATCTCACTGAAGAAGATGATAATAATGCAACATTTTGTTCAACTATGCCCAAGATGAGTTTAATAATCAAATGGCCTCAGATCATGCTAACAAACTCCCTTTATCACTGATACTATGAAAACTCAAAAAATCAACTTCATTACTACTGCAAGTTGAGGATTTTTAGATTCACAGGGATATGTATATAGTTTACCAAAACATCTAGCTATATGAAATATTTTCATATATATGAAAGCTGTGTATATATGTATGAACTAATACACACTTGGTATCCAAGTTATATTGAGCATGTTGGAATGATTAGGTTTTCTCATGGATTTCCTGAAATTTAAAACCTACAAATATCTTTGGAAATGTTTGCTTCCTAAAAAATTAAAAAAAAAAAAATTTTTCTTGGGGCTTCCCTGTTGTTCCAGTGGGTAGAGAGTCCATCTTGCAGTGCAAGGGTTGCTGTTTGGATCCCTGACCTGGGAAGATCCCAGATGCTGTGGAGTGGCTGGACCAGTGTGCCCAATTATGAGCCAGCACTCTGAGTGCATGAGCCCAGGGCCAGTGCTCTACTGCAGGAGAAGCCACTGCAATGGGAGGCCCACACAGGCCAAAGAACAAAGATGGCTGAAAATAAATAAATGAAAGACCAATAAAAGTGGTCTGTTTATACACACACACACGCGCGCGCACACACACACACACTTTTTGTTAACCTACATCACTATGAAAGCATAAATCACCACCAGGCTTTGCTGTCTATACACAGGGCTTTGCACTTGGATCTCCTTGTATATTTAGGAAAACACACTAGCTCTGAGGAAAGAGAGACCCTGGGCAAGACATGACCACACCTGACTCACCTCTGCAAATTGGCCGGTGGTCACTCCATGCAGCCAGGGTCTCCGTGACTCTCTGACACGTTATGCTCTTGGATCCCTGAAGCACGTAATTCCCTTTTATTCCTTGTTTAACTTAGTACTTTCTTCTTCTACCTTAGAAACTATCAATTTGCATAAATTATTTGATGGCCAAAATGCAAACAAAACACCTAGGTTCTGGGCTTTTCCTTAGTAAAATAGCAACAATAGCTTTCTTCTGGGTTCATATGGCTCCTATAATCTGGTACGAGTTTTCACATACTTCATAGAAGCAACAAATAAATACTTGATCTCACTGAAGAAGATGATAATAATGCAACATTTTGTTCAACTATGCCCAAGATGAGTTTAATAATCAAATGGCCTCAGATCATGCTAACAAACTCCCTTTATCACTGATACTATGAAAACTCAAAAAATCAACTTCATTACTACTGCAAGTTGAGGATTTTTAGATTCACAGGGATATGTATATAGTTTACCAAAACATCTAGCTATATGAAATATTTTCATATATATGAAAACTGTGTATATATGTATGAACTAATACACACTTGGTATCCAAGTTATATTGAGCATGTTGGAATGATTAGGTTTTCTCATGGATTTCCTGAAATTTAAAACCTACAAATATCTTTGGAAATGTTTGCTTCCTAAAAAATTAAAAAAAAAAAAATTTTTCTTGGGGCTTCCCTGGTGGTCCAGTGGGTAAAGATTCCACCTTGCAGTGCAAGGGGTGCTGGTTCGATCCCTGACCTGGGAAGATCCCAGATGCTGTGGAGTGGCTGGACCAGTGTGCCCAATTATGAGCCAGCACTCTGAGTGCATGAGCCCAGGGCCAGTGCTCTACTGCAGGAGAAGCCACTGCAATGGGAGGCCCACACAGGCCAAAGAACAAAGATGGCTGAAAATAAATAAATGAAAGACCAATAAAAGTGGTCTGTTTATACACACACACACACGCGCGCGCACACACACACACACTTTTTGTTAACCTACATCACTATGAAAGCATAAATCACCACCAGGCTTTGCTGTCTATACACAGGGCTTTGCACTTGGATCTCCTTGTATATTTAGGAAAACACACTAGCTCTGAGGAAAGAGAGACCCTGGGCAAGACATGACCACACCTGACTCACCTCTGCAAATTGGCCGGTGGTCACTCCATGCAGCCAGGGTCTCCGTGACTCTCTGACACGTTATGCTCTTGGATCCCTGAAGCACGTAATTGTCCTCGCAGGAGAATTGTACATTTGCGCCAACCCTGAGCAATTACAAAACCAAAAACAACCTGGATTACTCAGGGAAGAAAACAATATTAAAACATTAAGTGACCCATTAGTAATTATTCCCAAATATAACCCTTTAATGCAGCACAAGACTTAGGTTCAAATTTCCATTCTTCCAACTTCGGTTAAATGAATATATGATTCTTAAGGTATCTTCTCTAAAATTAAGACAATAACAGACATGGTAGGATCAGATGTTGCAGCTTAAGTAAGGAATGCATATGAAAGAAGTGAACCCAGGAATCAAAGCTAGATGTCATTTCATGTGGAAAAACATCTTACCAAAAAAAAAAAAAAAAAAAAGAAGAAGAAGAAGAAGACTGAAAAAGCCCAGATTAAGAAATGTGTTAGTGCACAGAAAGACACTCCTGTAAGTACTCTAGGATTCCACTTATATGAGGTGTCAAATACAGTTAAATTTATAAAATCAAGAACTGGAATGGTGGTTACCAGAGGCTAGGAGGGATGAGTTGAAATGGGAAGTTATTAATTCAAAGGCATAAACTTTAAGTTAAGCATGATAAACAATTTCTAGAGATCTGTTATGTATTATTGCACCTTAGTCAATAGCAATGTACATTAAAACATTTTTAAAGATAAATTTCATGTTAAGTGTTCTTATCATCATCATCATCAAAGTTGCTCCCAATGAAAAATAAGAAAAAAAAGTCTCAATAAAGAATTTGTTACCATTGCAGTACATTAATTATATTTGGAAGAAGGCTGGTGCTATTCTATTTCAGAAATACATCTTACGGAAAAGGATAATTTGCTTTAAAAAAAAAAGTCCATCTAGGTCCATCTAGCCTAGAGTTTAATGAAAACCTGCATTGGCTCCAGAGCTGCCCCTATGAACATGAAGCCCTCAGATTGGAAGCAGCAAAGGAATGTGACTGCAGCATCACACTTCAACAGGTGCATAAGGAACTGTGAGAGGCATACATCCGGTCTGAGCCCACCAGCCACTTCTAAGCCTGCTGTCTGGCACTGGGTTGAGTAGTCATTTTATTATCTGACAAGCCTATTGTTACAAGAGGAAATTCCGTCTGTGTCTTCCATCTGACAGACTCCAAGGCTGATGTTGACAAAAATGGAAATGAAAGACAGTTTTTGAGAGAAAAATATGAATAGATGCCCATGTGATATGAAAGTTATTAATAGTAAAAGATAAGAGAAAAAATAAACAAATGCTTTCCTTTCTTATTGAAAAAATTCTCATCTGCAATATTACAAAGGACATTACTCCAGTAACATTCCAGCAGCATCTCTCACACTTCTCTCACATCCTGGGGGTCATCATAGATGTCTATAAAAATCACCAAGTCAGGGTCAAATAAATGTGAAAAATTTTGGATCAAACAAAATCAAGCATCTTTCTTGTCCAAAGGGAACTCTCAGCTTACTAAAATTTGATATGCAAAGTGTGCTTCATCCACTTAAGAGGATGTAAAATATGTAGAATTCTCCAAATTTATCTGATCTGGAAGTCTTTTCACACAAAGTATCCAGGGCAACCAGAATTCCATGGAGGTAATTTTGAGAAATGTTGCATAATAAGGACATAATATATATTATTTTCTAAAGTAAAAAGTGGAAAATCCAAAATGTATACATAATTCTAATTTTCATTGTCATAGTTTTTTTCAAAACAGCAATACTTTTTAGACACCTCCCTTTATAATTTAATTGGCCTTTGGTTATTGTTTAGACTTCTGGAACCAGACTGAATGAAAGAAAAAATATTTAAATATTTGGTTTGAAAACAATTATTACATCTCTCTGTTCTCTATGCCAGATCCCAGCCTTTAGCTCTCCTTATTTACCTAAATTTCAATTCTTATACTTTTTATCATCCTTTCAATACATTTTTACTGAATATCTGCTATGTGCCACATGCTGCTCCAGGTACCAAAGATGCAGAAATTATGACTGACAGTCTCATGGATATAACAGTCTAGTTATGGGAGGACAAAAATAAACAAATCAAAAAAGAAGGTAAAACTACCATAAATACTGTGAACAAAATAAACAAGATAATATGATTAATAATGGGTTAGGGAGAACTGGCATTTAAGAGTGCGTCAACTTTCTTTAGAGATTCCCTGGTGACTTAGTTGGTAAAGAATCCACCTGCCAATGCAGGAAACACAGAGTCAGCAGGTTCAATCCCTGGATTAGGAAGATCCCCTGGAGGAGGAAATGGCAACCCAGTCCAATATTCTTGGCTGGGAAATCCCATGTACAGGATCCTGGTGGCCTACCATTCATGGGGTCACAAAGAGGCAGACACGACTCAGTGCACAAGCACACAACATTTCTTATAATCTGCTCAAACTGCTAATGTCTTACACAATACTCTGGGTGTGGTCAAACATAAAGGAAGGAAAAATGAGATTACTGCTTCCCCTAGCAACACCTTACTTCACTTCCAAAGCCTGCACTTTATCCAAACAAAATGTCTTTTTTGTACATGCTTTTCAAACATCTGTTCAACTTCCTTTACGTATTCTTAGTGAATTGTGTTGTTTGTTCCATCTCATTTCTACCAATATAATATAGACTTATCATCCCAAAAAATGGGATAAAATATGGTTGGGATTGCTTTTTGCAAGCCATGAGAGCATCCATTAATAGAAATATGATTGACTGTACTATTCCATATAGTATTTTGATGAATACAATGTTTCTACAAAATGAGCAAAATATGTAGCAATGCAGTGAAGAAAAGGACTTGATATAAAATTCTTACCCCAGATAACTGTTATTTTTATAAGTATCTGAATCTGCATATTCAGGAAAAGTCGGCATGAAGCTATTTTTAGAGTAGCAACAGAACCACAGTACTCTTTAGTTTCTATTTTACAATAATTGTATTATTTCTGGTTCTTCTGGTTTTATTCCAAGTCAAATTTAAAAATGTTTTAAGATCCTACTATTGGATTGCCCTTTGTTCTCACTCACTGAGCTATCTCTATAACAATTATTACATCTCTCTGTTCTCTATGCCAGATCCCAGCCTTTAGCTCTCCTTATTTACCTAAATTTCAATTCTTATACTTTTTATCATCCTTTCAATACATTTTTACTGAATATCTGCTATGTGCCACATGCTGCTCCAGGTACCAAAGATGCAGAAATTATGACTGACAGTCTCATGGATATAACAGTCTAGTTATGGGAGGACAAAAATAAACAAATCAAAAAAGAAGGTAAAACTACCATAAATACTGTGAACAAAATAAACAAGATAATATGATTAATAATGGGTTAGGGAGAACTGGCATTTAAGAGTGCGTCAACTTTCTTTAGAGATTCCCTGGTGACTTAGTTGGTAAAGAATCCACCTGCCAATGCAGGAAACACAGAGTCAGCAGGTTCAATCCCTGGATTAGGAAGATCCCCTGGAGGAGGAAATGGCAACCCAGTCCAATATTCTTGGCTGGGAAATCCCATGTACAGGATCCTGGTGGCCTACCATTCATGGGGTCACAAAGAGGCAGACACGACTCAGTGCACAAGCACACAACATTTCTTATAATCTGCTCAAACTGCTAATGTCTTACACAATACTCTGGGTGTGGTCAAACATAAAGGAAGGAAAAATGAGATTACTGCTTCCCCTAGCAACACCTTACTTCACTTCCAAAGCCTGCACTTTATCCAAACAAAATGTCTTTTTTGTACATGCTTTTCAAACATCTGTTCAACTTCCTTTACGTATTCTTAGTGAATTGTGTTGTTTGTTCCATCTCATTTCTACCAATATAATATAGACTTATCATCCCAAAAAATGGGATAAAATATGGTTGGGATTGCTTTTTGCAAGCCATGAGAGCATCCATTAATAGAAATATGATTGACTGTACTATTCCATATAGTATTTTGATGAATACAATGTTTCTACAAAATGAGCAAAATATGTAGCAATGCAGTGAAGAAAAGGACTTGATATAAAATTCTTACCCCAGATAACTGTTATTTTTATAAGTATCTGAATCTGCATATTCAGGAAAAGTCGGCATGAAGCTATTTTTAGAGTAGCAACAGAACCACAGTACTCTTTAGTTTCTATTTTACAATAATTGTATTATTTCTGGTTCTTCTGGTTTTATTCCAAGTCAAATTTAAAAATGTTTTAAGATCCTACTATTGGATTGCCCCTTTGTTCTCACTCACTGAGACTGAACTCTCTCACGCTTAACAGAGTTCACACCATCCTCAGAGTTTCATCAGACAATTCTACCAGAGGTAAGGATTCTTCCTAATATTCCATAACCACTGCAGGTACTACAGAAGATCTAATCCAGAACTCTCTTATCTGGGTTCTGGGGAAATCTGCAGTAGAATCTGAAATGGAACTCATTCCTTAATACCTGTCATGAAACCTTTTGACAAGTGATTGGAAACAACTGATAAAACAGTGACTTTTGAAGCATTAAAATCACTAAAAAGCAACCTCTTAGCTTGAATGCAGGTTGAAAAACAGAGACACTTATGGATAACTCTGCATTGTGATGAATACAGTTGAGCTTGAAATGGATGATGACCCAAATGCTGATTTACTATTCTAACCTTTTTCTTTGGTTTTATCTAGCACATGAATCAGTTCAATTTAAATTCCATGCACACTTCCAACTTCAAATACATAATAAACTAGGCTTTTATTTATGGTTGGGTTTTATGATTACTATGATTGAAGACATACATACAATATTAGGAAAACTGATTTGGTTTCCTGGAAAGTACTCACAAGAAAATAACAGGAAAAAATATATTACTCTCTTCTCACTGGCAAATGAATTTGGAACACCTTAGATTAATTTTGTCAAACAATTCTAATAAGTGTTAGTAGTTGGAAGTTGTCAGAGATAATGGGAAACTAACTTTGTGTGAGATCACAATAAATAGTGATTGATAATAAGTGTCCAAATGGCAAATTTTAAGTCAAATGGTTGAAGCAGATTAATTTTATATTTTAAATAGAAGAGAAGAAGAGAGAAAACATTTTCCGCCTGCACTGGTTCACAACTACTTATGGTCTAGACTGTTAGTACTGAGGCCCTGCTAGTCATAAGGATGCCTGGATGAGCTAATGGGGGCAAGAGATACTTCATCAAACAACTATTGGACAAGACAAATAAATATAAATTATTATGAAAAAATGATTTTGCCTTTAGTTAAAAGGTAAGAACAGGTTACTGCCAGAAACTGAAATTTGCGTTGGGTATTAAAAGATCCATATAATTGATTTATTGTAGTTGTTGTTCAGTTGCTCAGTCATATCTCTTTGTGACCCCATGGACTACAGCGTACCAGGCTTCCCTGTCCTTCAGCATCTCATGGAGTTTGCTCAAACTCATGTTCACCATGTCAATGATCCATCTTATCCTCTGTTGTCCCCTTCCTCTCCTGCCTTCAATCTTTCCCAGCATCACGGTCTTTTTCAATGAGTTGGCTCTTCGCATCAGGTGGCCAAAGTACTGGAGCTTCAGCTTCAGGATCAGTCCTTCCAACGAATATTCAGGGCTGGTTTCCTTTAGCATTGTCTGGTTTGATTGCCTTACTTTGAACCTAGTTGGTTTCAGAGTTGATGATTTCGTCAGGGAATTGCAAGCAGCCTGGTTTGTATTGCAAGTATTTTCCAATTGCTGTTACACAAAGGTCCCCACTCTTTCCTCCTCTGGTTTCCCCTGTAGACTCAGGGATCCTGAGTCCTTTCCTGATCCACACCCCTCCTCCTTTCCCTCTCTTTAAAATCAGCTTAGCACTTTCACTGCTCCACACAATGTTTCACTTGAGAGATATTAACCTAAAGCACAGATGCAGGAAGGGCACGAGGCTAGTAAAAGAGACCCTGCAGTGAGGCAGCTCCCAGGAGAAGGGTTCCTGAGGGAAGCCATTGCTTCATTCATCCCAGCAGAGCTTGTTGCACTTATGATATCCCGATTTAGGCCCCTGTAGATGACTACACAGGACCAACAGGAGACAAAGGCATGAATTCAGGCACTTTGCACTAAACGTGCAACCAGCCACTTCAGTGCAAAGGCTGCAGGAGCAAATCCCACGGGCAGCGAGTGAAACCCACCTCTGCAGCCACCTTGCTAAGCATGTGCTTGCGATGATGCGGCCCTATTTCAAAAGAAGCTGTTTCAGACAGCCCACTGATTCTGATAAATGAGCCATTCTGCACGCAGGAAAGGAGCTCTACTACTCAACTGTACGTTCTCCTCTAACGGCAAGAGCTGGGCCTAATATGTGCAACTGACTTCAGGCAGCAAGAAGGTCCCTGTGAAGCAGTCCCTCCCTCCTACAAGTCGTCAGGTGGTACAGGCGGCACAGCCTTGCAGACAACGGTATCATTGAAAGATGCACATGCGGCTGCTGCGAATATCACAATCCTTTTATTACCCTTTTGATTTCCACACATAATGTGTCATTTCTGGGTCATTTTTCTTCTTATAGCGACAAGTTTTAGACTCATCGCCTCACGCCTTAAGGCAATTTGGTGTCACTAAAAACACATTAGAGAGTAGATGGATCTCTCTAACCTAAGGAAAGAAAAAAAATCTACTATTTCATTGGGGTTTTAGATACTGCACGTTAATAAAAGCACAACAAAGGCTACTGAGAGATCAGAATACCAGCAACAGCAACACTGTGAACAGGGCTGTGGATGACAGGGATCTTCAGACTTCGGATCTCTCCGTGTGTGTGCAGCATTTAGAAGAACATATGACTCTTCCCACAAGGAAATTTAATTTGCATCTTCTGAGTTTGTCCTAAGTTCACATGGACCCACTGCTTACCAAACAAGAGGCCTTTTTCTCTGATCAAGTAGAAATATGAAATCCTTAGATTCACACACACACACACACACACACACACACACACCATTCATACATGGGCAGACACCCTTTCTGAACTATTTCTGGAAGGAACAGGTACGTGGGTAGGGAGAGGGGCCTCAATGAGGCTCTCCTGGCATCTAGGCTCTCAGAGGGGCTGGTCCTCACAGGCCCTTCCCCCCATCTCCACTCACCTCTTGATGGCCCCTGGGCCCTACCTGACCACCTCTGGTTTTGGAAGCAGAGGGGGACCCCACAGATTCTGGGTCTTTTATGTTGTATGTGTTGTGCTGTTACTCTACAGCTCGAGTGAGAAAGCAGTGAAAGCCTGTCTGAGGTGGACGGAGAGGACAGAGGGAGCAAGGAAATTTCCCCATGGACAGGTCCTTCCTCAGTCAGGAGAGCAAGCAGGGCTGGAGGGCAGGCCAAACCAGAAAACACAATCTGTGTGATGAGCAGGCCCCAGAGTGGCAGGAGCCAACCAGGCAGAGAGGAAAAGAGTGTCCCTGACCACTTACTGCTGACAGGAATTCATCCAGGGTCCCTGGACAAGTCATTTTTAGAAAAACAAAACTCAGAGACTCACTTGCTCGAGATTATATAACACATGGACTCAAACTGTCTTTTTTTCATATTCTGAAATTATTACCTATATCTCAGATTGAGCAGAAAACAACTGCAAATATAGAGGCTGTACAGCAAATATTTTCTTCTAGGCTCACATCTAGGGCTTCCCAGTTGGCTCAGATGGTAAAGAATCCACTGCAATGCTGGAGACCTGGATTTAACTCCTGTGTCTAATATTTCTAATCTAGAGAAGAACATGGCAACTCACTCCAGTATTCTTGCCTGGCAAACTCCATGGAGCCTGGAGAACTAGAATCCACAGGCTTGCAAAGAGTTGGCCATGACTCAGAAGCTTAACAAGGCTTATATCCGCTCTGCGCAAGACCTTCCAATATTCTGAATCATCCCCCTTCCTTTCCATGTTACAACAAACTGACTGACAATGGAAAGACCCACGATAGACGAGGGTTACCATAGCTAAGGGTGGAATGTAGCAGGAGCTGCACACTTGGGGTGTTTCGGGCTTGCACATGCACTCCCATATCCCCATCTGATCTTTGCTCTGCTCCTGTGGCCCTGAAGCCACATTCCAGGTGCTGATGTGCACCACACCTTGGCTCTGGGAGCTCCTAACAGAAAGCAGCCACCTGACCCAGGCAAGGGCTGGACCAAGCTCGTAGGGCTCTGGGTTCCATAGCAGCTACCTGGAAAGATGGGATTATGGCAGAGCTTTGGGAAAGGTACAGGGGTTTCAGGGACCTTCCTGCCCCATGGGACATAGCTCTGGGAGGGGATGAAATGCACACCAGATCCAGCAATGTGCCTAGTTGTGGAGGCACCCGTGAGACTTAAGCCAGCCGGCCAGTCACCTGCACAGCCTCTTCCTGTTCTCCTTCCCTCCCTCCTGCTTCCCTGGGATCAAATCACTCTTACCCTGAGCTGACCTTAAGGGAATCCCAAATAGATTCAAAGACTTGAGTAGATGATCAGCCTCCGGTCAAGTCCCAGGACCTAGAAAAGGTATTTTCACATAGTTGTTGTTTAGCTGCTCAGTTACGTCCAATTCTTTGGCACTCCTTGGACTGTAACGCACCAGACTTCTCTGCCATGGGACCAGGCAGAGCAGGAGAAGGAAAAGAGTGTCCCTGACCACTTACTGCTGACAGGAATTCATCCAGGGTCCCTGGACAAGTCATTTTTAGAAAAACAAAACTCAGAGACTCACTTGCTCGAGATTATATAACACATGGACTCAAACTGTCTTTTTTTCATATTCTGAAATTATTACCTATATCTCAGATTGAGCAGAAAACAACTGCAAATATAGAGGCTGTACAGCAAATATTTTCTTCTAGGCTCACATCTAGGGCTTCCCAGTTGGCTCAGATGGTAAAGAATCCACTGCAATGCTGGAGACCTGGATTTAACTCCTGTGTCTAATATTTCTAATCTAGAGAAGAATATGGCAACTCACTCCAGTATTCTTGCCTGGCAAACTCCATGGAGCCTGGAGAACTAGAATCCACAGGCTTGCAAAGAGTTGGCCATGACTCAGAAGCTTAACAAGGCTTATATCCGCTCTGCGCAAGACCTTCCAATATTCTGAATCATCCCCCTTCCTTTCCATGTTACAACAAACTGACTGACAATGGAAAGACCCACGATAGACGAGGGTTACCATAGCTAAGGGTGGAATGTAGCAGGAGCTGCACACTTGGGGTGTTTCGGGCTTGCACATGCACTCCCATATCCCCATCTGATCTTTGCTCTGCTCCTGTGGCCCTGAAGCCACATTCCAGGTGCTGATGTGCACCACACCTTGGCTCTGGGAGCTCCTAACAGAAAGCAGCCACCTGACCCAGGCAAGGGCTGGACCAAGCTCGTAGGGCTCTGGGTTCCATAGCAGCTACCTGGAAAGATGGGATTATGGCAGAGCTTTGGGAAAGGTACAGGGGTTTCAGGGACCTTCCTGCCCCATGGGACATAGCTCTGGGAGGGGATGAAATGCACACCAGATCCAGCAATGTGCCTAGTTGTGGAGGCACCCGTGAGACTTAAGCCAGCCAGCCAGTCACCTGCACAGCCTCTTCCTGTTCTCCTTCCCTCCCTCCTGCTTCCCTGGGATCAAATCACTCTTACCCTGAGCTGACCTTAAGGGAATCCCAAATAGATTCAAAGACTTGAGTAGATGATCAGCCTCCGGTCAAGTCCCAGGACCTAGAAAAGGTATTTTCACATAGTTGTTGTTTAGCTGCTCAGTTACGTCCAATTCTTTGACACTCCTTGGACTGTAACGCACCAGACTTCTCTGCCATGGGATTCTCCAGGCAAGAATACAGGAGCAGGATGCCATTTCCTCCTCCAGGGGATCTTCCCAACCTAGTGATTGAACCTATGTCTCTTGCATCTACTGAACTGCAGGAGGATTCTTTACCACTGAGCCCAACTTCACCTGACAACCCAGCTGTTTAAATCATTGTCAGTGACACAGAGCTCAGCTAGAACAGGGATCTGTGTTCTTACTGACTGGAAGGGCCTGGGGCCAAGAAGCATGGCTCCCCTCTCCCACTCCTTGAAGCTCCAAGTCTGCCTGTTTCTGAGCAGACCTCCTCTCTCTCTCTTTTTTTTTTTGTTTAATATTTATTTGGCTGCATTGGCTCTTGGTTGAGGCATTCAAGCTTAGTCAGCTTGTGGTACGTGGGATCAAACCTGCATCCCCTGCATTGGAAGGCAGATTCGTAACCACTGGGCCACCAGGGAAGTCCCCAGACCTCCTCTCTTTATCATCTGTCTCACATCAGTTCGACAAGGAGACCCCTTCTTATTACAGCTGCTTCTCCTCCATCTCACACTGCTCCCGGGTCCTTCCCAGAAAAGAAGTCTGACATTATCTGCCACCTAACTTAGCAATGTGAGTAAGACCAAGCCAAGCAGAGAAAAGGGTGGATCAGGGATCGTGGGAAAGCAGAGAAGGTGTCTCAGGGCATGTGATGCTAAAACCACACCACACCACGTAGGTCTTCAGAGTCACACCAGGAACAGAACCCATGTTAAGGGGAGTTCCTGGCTTTCCTCACACCATTTCCTCTTGCAGTGGAGGGTTTGCGGTGTCTTCTTTTCATCTGGACTTGGTCCTTCATATTTACTTTGGACTTCCCCTAAGCCAGCCAGCCAGTCACCTGCACAGCCTCTTCCTGTTCTCCTTCCCTCCCTCCTGCTTCCCTGGGATCAAATCACTCTTACCCTGAGCTGACCTTAAGGGAATCCCAAATAGATTCAAAGACTTGAGTAGATGATCAGCCTCCGGTCAAGTCCCAGGACCTAGAAAAGGTATTTTCACATAGTTGTTGTTTAGCTGCTCAGTTACGTCCAATTCTTTGACACTCCTTGGACTGTAACGCACCAGACTTCTCTGCCATGGGATTCTCCAGGCAAGAATACAGGAGCAGGATGCCATTTCCTCCTCCAGGGGATCTTCCCAACCTAGTGATTGAACCTATGTCTCTTGCATCTACTGAACTGCAGGAGGATTCTTTACCACTGAGCCCAACTTCACCTGACAACCCAGCTGTTTAAATCATTGTCAGTGACACAGAGCTCAGCTAGAACAGGGATCTGTGTTCTTACTGACTGGAAGGGCCTGGGGCCAAGAAGCATGGCTCCCCTCTCCCACTCCTTGAAGCTCCAAGTCTGCCTGTTTCTGAGCAGACCTCCTCTCTCTTTTTTTTTTTGTTTAATATTTATTTGGCTGCATTGGCTCTTGGTTGAGGCATTCAAGCTTAGTCAGCTTGTGGTACGTGGGATCAAACCTGCATCCCCTGCATTGGAAGGCAGATTCGTAACCACTGGGCCACCAGGGAAGTCCCCAGACCTCCTCTCTTTATCATCTGTCTCACATCAGTTCGACAAGGAGACCCCTTCTTATTACAGCTGCTTCTCCTCCATCTCACACTGCTCCCGGGTCCTTCCCAGAAAAGAAGTCTGACATTATCTGCCACCTAACTTAGCAATGTGAGTAAGACCAAGCCAAGCAGAGAAAAGGGTGGATCAGGGATCGTGGGAAAGCAGAGAAGGTGTCTCAGGGCATGTGATGCTAAAACCACACCACACCACGTAGGTCTTCAGAGTCACACCAGGAACAGAACCCATGTTAAGGGGAGTTCCTGGCTTTCCCTCACACCATTTCCTCTTGCAGTGGAGGGTTTGCGGTGTCTTCTTTTCATCTGGACTTGGTCCTTCATATTTACTTTCACCTCTGGGGAAGAGAGGTGGGAAGATTTTCCCATCTTGGGGTCTTTTCCCGTGTCTCCTTTTGCCTGGCCTGAAAGAAGAGGCAGAGCACAGTCTTGGTCCCTAGAATCCTTGAACACTGAAGCCATGGGACCTCCACCATGGGGTGGGGGGAGGGCTCCCCACCATGAGGGCACCCTCTCTGCTCTCCACAAAAGGCAGTGTGGGATCTAGTTCTTACTGAACACTTAACCAAAGTCTGCTCTATAATGAGAGCTTAGAAATTAATTTAAAAACACATGCAAAAAAACTGTAGATGGCATCAGTAAGCTAAAAACGGACAGATCCTCAGTTTCCTAATCTTCAGGCATGTCTACCCATCAGCCTTTCTCTGTCCTGCTCTCCTTCCCAAGCAGCAGGGAGCCCACTGGATAGAGGAGGGTGGTATGAAAAGAATGCATTTGACAGGTAAAGTGGTTAGTCAAATGCAAAACCACTTAGGTTACACTTTCTATTAAATAAGGGACTTCCCTGGTGGCTCAGACAGTGAAGAATCTGCCTGCAATGCAGGACACCCAGGTTCAATCCCTAGGTTGGGAAGATGCCCTGGAGAAGGGAATGACAATCCACTCCAATATTTTTCCATGCAGAAGTCTATGGACAGAGAAGCCTGGCGGGCTATAGTTCAGGGGATCCCAAAGAGTTGGACATGACTGAGCTGACTAACACTACTTTCACTGACTAACTAGCTACCCTAGAATATAAGTACGAAAACATGAAGGTCTCTAACTCAGCAATTCTCAGCAAGGGTCAAGTGTATCAGAACTGAAAGGGAGCCTCAGAGAAGATGTGCAGACCTTATTAGACTTTGGCAAAGATATGTCCAAGAGACACTGAGCTTTATAGCTTCGATGGATGATTGGAATCATCATCCTCTACTTCTACTCATTCTTTACAGATGAAGAAACCAAGAGACAGAGAAACAATTGGCAGTAAAGGATATCATTTTAAGGGATCTCCAAAAGGGGACAGACATATACCTGTGTCTGATTCATGTTGAGAATACGGCAGAATTAACACAATACTGTAAAGCAATTACCCTCCAATAAAGAATCAAAATACATTTTAAGAAGAAGGTCATTTTGAAGAGTTTAATATTTAAAGGATCTTTAAAATCTCACTTCTGGTGGTCATAATAGTGTGGGTTGATAAATTAATCAACTTTGAAAATAAAAGAAACTGATTCATGTGTCAGTAACAATGAACAGTTCTCCCAGAAAGCTATTTCGATGGCTATTTTGACAAAAATTATTTGCTATTACAGATACTTTGAAGACTGGGGGAGAGAGAGGGAGAATGTTCTATGAATTATACTCAGTAGATTTTTTATCAAAACAGTTTTAGGCAGATGAAAGAGATCTGAAACATTTGCAGTGTGCCTGTTTTTCCAAGGGACATAAAGTTTTCAAATAGTGTGAATAGGAAAATATTGGTTGTGATACTTCCTTAAGCAGTTCTTAAAAATAGTCAGTGTTCCTGGAAATGGCAGTAGTCATTAACAAATATTTTTTCCTAGACTACTTTAATTTCCTAATAATAGTAAGAAACCTGCAGGCAGTAAAGGGCATAGATAAGTTATATGTCCCTCAATTTTTTTTTTTTTTCAAATTCTAAAAACAGTGTGGAGCCTGTCAGGGGACTTTTAGTGGTAAAAATCAAATACAAGGTGTTGGGAAAGGATTATTTTTTCCATTTCTTACAGATATGTAAGTTTCCCTTTATGTATCTCAGATTCTCTTTCCATCTGATGTCATGTAACTCCATCTGGGACCTCCTAACTTCATAATCTGTATTATGTATTATTTAACATGTACTATGTATGTATATGGAATGGATTAATAACATGGTCTACTGTAGAGCACAGAGAACTATACTCAGTATCCTATGATAACCATAACAGAAAAGAACATATAAAAAATGTATGCATATGTATAACTGAATCACTTTGCTGTACAGCTGAAATTAATACAACACTACAAATCTACTATTTTTCAATTTTTTAAAATATTACTTGAGATATACCCCCCAGATGAAGAAACCAAGAGACAGAGAAACAATTGGCAGTAAAGGATATCATTTTAAGGGATCTCCAAAAGGGGACAGACATATACCTGTGTCTGATTCATGTTGAGAATACGGCAGAATTAACACAATACTGTAAAGCAATTACCCTCCAATAAAGAATCAAAATACATTTTAAGAAGAAGGTCATTTTGAAGAGTTTAATATTTAAAGGATCTTTAAAATCTCACTTCTGGTGGTCATAATAGTGTGGGTTGATAAATTAATCAACTTTGAAAATAAAAGAAACTGATTCATGTGTCAGTAACAATGAACAGTTCTCCCAGAAAGCTATTTCGATGGCTATTTTGACAAAAATTATTTGCTATTACAGATACTTTGAAGACTGGGGGAGAGAGAGGGAGAATGTTCTATGAATTATACTCAGTAGATTTTTTATCAAAACAGTTTTAGGCAGATGAAAGAGATCTGAAACATTTGCAGTGTGCCTGTTTTTCCAAGGGACATAAAGTTTTCAAATAGTGTGAATAGGAAAATATTGGTTGTGATACTTCCTTAAGCAGTTCTTAAAAATAGTCAGTGTTCCTGGAAATGGCAGTAGTCATTAACAAATATTTTTTCCTAGACTACTTTAATTTCCTAATAATAGTAAGAAACCTGCAGGCAGTAAAGGGCATAGATAAGTTATATGTCCCTCAATTTTTTTTTTTTTTCAAATTCTAAAAACAGTGTGGAGCCTGTCAGGGGACTTTTAGTGGTAAAAATCAAATACAAGGTGTTGGGAAAGGATTATTTTTTCCATTTCTTACAGATATGTAAGTTTCCCTTTATGTATCTCAGATTCTCTTTCCATCTGATGTCATGTAACTCCATCTGGGACCTCCTAACTTCATAATCTGTATTATGTATTATTTAACATGTACTATGTATGTATATGGAATGGATTAATAACATGGTCTACTGTAGAGCACAGAGAACTATACTCAGTATCCTATGATAACCATAACAGAAAAGAACATATAAAAAATGTATGCATATGTATAACTGAATCACTTTGCTGTACAGCTGAAATTAATACAACACTACAAATCTACTATTTTTCAATTTTTTAAAAGTTATTAGCTTGAGTGATGATATATAAATATTGGTAATATAAATGCTTAGTTTTTAAATCATAATTATCACTCTTTTAACTCCCAAATTCCATTCTGAACATAGATCGTATTAAGAAAATATCATTGATCTATTCTCTGACCAAAGGTGTCAATTTAATTGGTTTAGCTGAATACTAATGAGGCTATGATTATATATCCCTAGGGACAGGCTTGTTAGCTTCAATTTAGTGGAGCTTAACAGAAAAAAATAGTATCTACCCTGCGGTGGGCACAATAATAAGAAATGAAATCAATAATCCTTCCTCTTTCTTTCAGGACCTTGCAATCAAACATGATAGAAACAGACATCTAGCATAAATGTCTGTTTCTATCATTATAAGATAAGTGTAAGATGATAAAAAAACATAAATAGTTGTCAGAACCACAAAAGCTTTGGGAAAAGCTGAAGGAGCAGGATGAAGTGGGGGTGGGCGTATCCTGTAAATAGAAGCCAACTGTGCGGATGGAGAAGGGCAGAGAAGATCAAGACAGATAGTGGCTTACAAAATAAAGAGACAAATCCTAGGGAGAACCCCAGAGCATTTGCCAGTGCTTCTGAGGCTGTTTTGCACCAGCCTGCCCCTACTCTGCTTGAATCCTTGTCATCTGAGAACAACTGTGGTGGGCAGTGTGGGTGACTGGGGGAAGGAAAGCCATCCTTGATGAAGAACGTGACTGGGGATGAAAAAAGGAGAAAAACAGAACCTGAGGATACAGAGGCCACTCTCAAGGGCAGGGGAGTTAAGATAGGTACTGTGGCTCATATAAATCTAGGATAGCTGCGAAAGGGGTGTGGCTATGAAGGTTGGAGAGAGGGGCTCAGAAAAGAGAGAAAACAGGGACATCCTTACAGGCAATTACAGAATTTATTATAGATGATAAAATATTTTAATGATGTATCTTAACATCATGAATATACATAAAGGTCTATAACATGAATGGATATAATATTTATGCCATATATATATATATATATATATATATATATATATATATATATATATAAATGCTATAACATCTAGCATGGAGTAGCAAGGCTGCTGTTTACCTATGTGAATTCTCTGTGCAAATCAGAATGACACCCCCCCTCCCCCGCCCTCCACAAGAAATCAAATAAAACAAGGTCTCCTTTGTCCTGAGAGTAGGCAACCCCAGGCTAAACTGCATGACTTGCAACACTGGGCTCAAGGCTGGCCTTCAACCATCTCTTGACTGTTCATTTGGCTACTCTGTGATGTCCACACACTACACGCCTCTCTCCAGTGGGCCTGCATGACAGATGTGAAAACATTTAGTTGGGTCATTTGCTTTATTGCAAACCACTCAAGTCAAAGTTCCTAATTCCAAACTCTGAGGTCCATAAGACCAAATTTCAAATTTCAGCTCTAACGATGATTAGAGTATCTTCTTACAGTAGCATTCTGAATTTCAACAGCTGTATTTGCAAAATGGGTGTAATTATACCTGCCTGGACACAGGGCATATTTCCTACTAGCACAGGAAACAGATGAAATAAATGCCAGAACCGATCCATACAATCTCTATCCAAACTCATCCTTATACAGTGATCTCTGAACCACTCCATCAATCCATGCATTAATATTCAGTTCTCATAAGTATACTTTGTCTTTAAGAGAGCGACTGATGGTGACGAAAACTGTCAGACAATTGCTCAGCAGTTGATCTAAATCCAAATAAGAAAGCTTTGTATTTTAGGCTTCAATTATTTAGAATTCTTTACAGATAATAGTGAAATGAATATTTAGATTGTCTTAGGAAAACAAAAGATTTCCAAAGAAACAAGAATAATAGTATAAATAAAATCAGATGTGGAATATTTTACCAACCTAATAAAGTGTACTCTTTTCAAACAAAAACAGCCCCAAATTACACATAATTACAGTGCTAACTACAAATGAATTCCATCCACTCATCTTGACAATGTTGGTTATTAGTTTGGATTATATGTTAGTCATTCGTTGCGATTATAAGAATTTAGGAAGAACTGAATTGCCTTTCATTAAAAACGGTCTCAAAAAGGCTTTTAACAATTAAGAATACCCCTCTTCTGTTTAAAATGTGAACACTTACAGTGAGTTTATTATATGCTAGGCACATTCACATGTCATTTCAATTAATGTGTTTCAGATATCTTTACATAACTCTGCTCTTCCAGTTTGTATATAAAGGCTCATAAATGTTACTGTCACATGGCTGGAGGCAGTCAATAAACCAACAGAGATGGTGCATAATCCAATGTCCATGTTCTCTCCAGCGGGTGGTGGTTGAGTCACTAAGTCATGTTTTACTCTTGTGACCCCATGGAAGATAGCCCACCAGGCTGCTCAGTTCATGGAATTTTCCAGACAAGAACATTAGAGTAGGTTGCCATTTCCTTCTCTAGCGAATCTTCCTGAACCAGGGATCAAACCCAGGTCTAGTACAATGCAGGAGGGTTCTTCACTGCCTGAGCCACCAGGGAAGCCCTTCCCCAACATGATCTCTACACAGACCCTAACCAGCAGTAGAGATGACATGGAATTTTAATTTACTTGCAATATTGCAAATATCTGAAAATTTTTTAACCCTTATTTTTTGTCTATCCTAGCACAGGAAACAGATGAAATAAATGCCAGAACCGATCCATACAATCTCTATCCAAACTCATCCTTATACAGTGATCTCTGAACCACTCCATCAATCCATGCATTAATATTCAGTTCTCATAAGTATACTTTGTCTTTAAGAGAGCGACTGATGGTGACGAAAACTGTCAGACAATTGCTCAGCAGTTGATCTAAATCCAAATAAGAAAGCTTTGTATTTTAGGCTTCAATTATTTAGAATTCTTTACAGATAATAGTGAAATGAATATTTAGATTGTCTTAGGAAAACAAAAGATTTCCAAAGAAACAAGAATAATAGTATAAATAAAATCAGATGTGGAATATTTTACCAACCTAATAAAGTGTACTCTTTTCAAACAAAAACAGCCCCAAATTACACATAATTACAGTGCTAACTACAAATGAATTCCATCCACTCATCTTGACAATGTTGGTTATTAGTTTGGATTATATGTTAGTCATTCGTTGCGATTATAAGAATTTAGGAAGAACTGAATTGCCTTTCATTAAAAACGGTCTAAAAAAGGCTTTTAACAATTAAGAATACCCCTCTTCTGTTTAAAATGTGAACACTTACAGTGAGTTTATTATATGCTAGGCACATTCACATGTCATTTCAATTAATGTGTTTCAGATATCTTTACATAACTCTGCTCTTCCAGTTTGTATATAAAGGCTCATAAATGTTACTGTCACATGGCTGGAGGCAGTCAATAAACCAACAGAGATGGTGCATAATCCAATGTCCATGTTCTCTCCAGCGGGTGGTGGTTGAGTCACTAAGTCATGTTTTACTCTTGTGACCCCATGGAAGATAGCCCACCAGGCTGCTCAGTTCATGGAATTTTCCAGACAAGAACATTAGAGTAGGTTGCCATTTCCTTCTCTAGCGAATCTTCCTGAACCAGGGATCAAACCCAGGTCTAGTACAATGCAGGAGGGTTCTTCACTGCCTGAGCCACCAGGGAAGCCCTTCCCCAACATGATCTCTACACAGACCCTAACCAGCAGTAGAGATGACATGGAATTTTAATTTACTTGCAATATTGCAAATATCTGAATAACTTATTTTTGTCTTCCTATATTCTTTCTCCTCATAAGTCCACCAATAACTTTTACCCTGGATGGATTCACCAGCATATACAGTGCATCTCTTTTCAAAACATGGCCCAAAGATCCCTGTAGTGAGTCATGAGATGCTTTTAGAGGGTCTTGTATTTTTATAATAATACTAAGATCTTCCTTTTACCATAATAAAATTCAAGTTGTCTAAAATAATTAGTATTTTTAAAAATTTATATTTGCCACCATGAGTTTGACAGCTTCCCAATGCTTAAAGACTTTTTTTTTCTTGGATTAGATATGCAAAAACACTAACAATTGTGGTATCTTCAGTATTGTGTAATGAAATATATCAATATTTGGAAGAACTCATAACTCAATGAATCATTATTTGGCAAATGATGAATGCATGGTGGTATAAAATCATACATCTATAAAACATTAATTCAGGAAGGAAGCTAGATTAACAAATTTTAATGTAAAGCAGTATAACATGTTTATTGTTATGTTTTCATATACCACAGTGCAGCTAACATTTAAGAAAACATAATTGCTATTTTTATTACAGTATAAAAGAAGAATATAAACAATTATTTGAAAAAAAAAAGTATTAAAGTGTCTAATCCTTTCTCAACCATACGTGAGGTGGGATTGTTTTTTTGTTTTTTTTTTTAATATTTATCCAAAACAACCTAATGCAACAGATTAAATGCAGAAGCAGATGTCCAAATCCATATGGAGAGCTACCATACTAATGCTAATTAAGAGAATGCTGGAGTATATGTGCTAATAAAAGGCAAAATATATTACAAAGAGCATAAGGCATTACCAGGGATAAAGAGGGTCGCTTTATAACATGAAAGATATGAAATCATTCAAAACTCAGAGCAATTTTAAACATGTATGTACCTAGTAAGAGAGCTTCGAAATGCATGAAGCAAAACCTGATTAAACTACAAAGAGAAACAGATAAATCAACAACTGTAGTATAAGATTTCAATAGGCCTCTCACAATAACAGATAGAAAAAGTGGTCACAAAATCACTAAAACTAGTAAAGACTTGAACACTACCATCAACTAATTTGACCTAACTGACCTTTACAGGATACTTCACCCAACTACAGTAGAATGTACATTCTTTTCCAGTGTACGAATTTTTGCCAAGAATATGCAAGAATTTATGCTAAATCTAGGCCAGAAAATAATTCTCAATAAATTTAAAAGGATTCAAGCCATAAAAGTATGATCTCTAACCACAGAGATCCTTGGACAATCCCTAGACATTTGTAAACGAAATAGCATGCTTTTAAAATAACCTATGAAAAGCAAAAGTAATTAGAAGAGAAAGAGGAAAAGTATTTTGAAATGTATGAAAAGATAAATATGAAATGTATGCTTAGTTGCTCAGTCTTTTTGCCACCATATGAACTGTAGCCAACCAGCCTCCTCTGTCCGTGCGATTTACCAGACAAGAATACTGGAATGGGCTGCTATTTCCTCCTCCCAAGGAGATCTTCCCAAGCCAGTGACAGAACTTGGGTTTCCCTCATCTCCTGCATTGGTAGGTGGATTCTTTACCACTGAGTCACCTGGGGCACTCCAGGTGAAATCTAGGGGATGCAGTTAAATCAATTCTTAGAAATCTAGAGCACTGAATACCCACATTAGAAAATAAGAAACTTAAATCACAACTTCGATCTTAAGAAACCAGAAGAAGAGCAAACGACTGCAATAGTAATAAGAAAGAAAATAACAGACTAGAACAAAATCAAGGAATGTAAGAAAAAAATCAATCTAATATAGAAAAATTAATAAAACCAAATGTGTGTTTGTTTTTTTTTTTTTGAGAAGATTATTACCTTTGGCATATCAGCAGAGCAGTGATCAGGTAAAATAGGAAAACACAACACCAACATTAGCAATTAGAATTGTACTATCTCTACTGATTTAAAAATAATAAGGATATATTATAAATAACTTTGTATCAATAAACATGACAACTTAGATTAAATAGGAAATTTCTTAATTGAAAAGATATAAACTATCAAAGCTACTCATTCAAATAGAGGTAGATAACCGGAATAAGCGTGTAGGTAGAACAGAAGTTTAATTTGTAATGAAAAAAACTCATAAGAAAATTCCAATTCCAGGTGGCTTCAATGATGAATCTCTCAAAAATTTGAGAAAGAAATATTATTAATTCTTACAAACTCTTCTAGGATATTTCAGATGAGAGAATATTTCCTAATTAATTTTATAAGAATAATATTATTACTGATAGCAAAATCAAAGTCATTGCAAGAAAACCTACAGGCCTGTATCTCTTATGAATATACATGCAAAAAAAAAAAATTCTTAAAAGTAGCAAGTTCAACATCATATAAAGTGGATGAAACATCACAACCAAATTAATTTTATCTGAGAATGCAAGCTTGGTTTAATATTGAAAATAAATCAGTGCAATTAATCATATTAACAACTAAACAAAAAAGATCATCTCGACAGATATAGAAAAGTCTCTTTAAAAATTCCTTATTCATTTCTGTAAAAACTCCCAGCAAAAGAAACACAGAATGGATACTTTCACAACTTGGTAAAAAGGAATCTATGAAAAGTTTGTAACTAATACCACTCTTTAATGATGAAATCAGAATACTTTTCTCCTTAAGATCAAAAATAAGGCAAGGAATATAGGTCTTAACCAATTCCTCCAAGAAAGAAAAATAAATGAAATACATTCAGATGGGTAAGAAAAAAATAGAATCATCTTTATATTTAGCTAACAAAAGTCCTACAAAATATACATAAACATTCCTAAAATTAGCTGATCATATTTCAGTATATACACACACTATACACTCATTAGATTACATTGCCAATGTCTGGACAACGAGGACATTTGCCGTGTGTCTTTGCAGAGACCAGACCCTGTGCTGTTGAGAACTGACCTTCAATACCCACTGATGGAGATCAGGGTAGGGTAGAGGCAGTCTGTGCTCCAGGGAATCTGGTGGGGCAGGTCTTTAGACCTGTGGATGTCTTTTTTTTTTTTTTTTTAAAGATTTATTTATTTATTTATTTTTGGGCAGGGGTCGGGTTGGAGAGGGAGGGGAGCGGGCGGGCCACTTCTATTGGTCTTTCATTTCTCTATTTTCATCTGTCTTTGTTCTTTGGCTCCTGTGGGCCTCCCATCGTGGTGGCGGTCTGTCGTTGCAGAGCGCTGGCTGTGGGTGCATGCGCTCCAGAGCTCCAGCTTGGTAATTGGACACATAGGTCCAGCTGCTCCACGGCACAGGGGATCTTCCCAGGCCAGGGATGGAACCGGCGCCCCTTGCACTGCAAAGCGGTGTCCTTACCCACTGGACCACCAGGGGAAGCCCGGTGGATGTCTTTAGGAACAGCTTTTATTATCTCAATCCTTGCATCTCCTCATATTTAGAAAAGCACTAAATCTCTTCACGGTGACTTCAGATCCTCGTGACTGGGACCTTTGTAAAATGACTGTTGAATGATATTAAACTGCCCCTCAAGCTTGGTTTAATATTGAAAATAAATCAGTGCAATTAATCATATTAACAACTAAACAAAAAAGATCATCTCGACAGATATAGAAAAGTCTCTTTAAAAATTCCTTATTCATTTCTGTAAAAACTCCCAGCAAAAGAAACACAGAATGGATACTTTCACAACTTGGTAAAAAGGAATCTATGAAAAGTTTGTAACTAATACCACTCTTTAATGATGAAATCAGAATACTTTTCTCCTTAAGATCAAAAATAAGGCAAGGAATATAGGTCTTAACCAATTCCTCCAAGAAAGAAAAATAAATGAAATACATTCAGATGGGTAAGAAAAAAATAGAATCATCTTTATATTTAGCTAACAAAAGTCCTACAAAATATACATAAACATTCCTAAAATTAGCTGATCATATTTCAGTATATACACACACTATACACTCATTAGATTACATTGCCAATGTCTGGACAACGAGGACATTTGCCGTGTGTCTTTGCAGAGACCAGACCCTGTGCTGTTGAGAACTGACCTTCAATACCCACTGATGGAGATCAGGGTAGGGTAGAGGCAGTCTGTGCTCCAGGGAATCTGGTGGGGCAGGTCTTTAGACCTGTGGATGTCTTTTTTTTTTTTTTTTAAAGATTTATTTATTTATTTATTTTTGGGCAGGGGTCGGGTTGGAGAGGGAGGGGAGCGGGCGGGCCACTTCTATTGGTCTTTCATTTCTCTATTTTCATCTGTCTTTGTTCTTTGGCTCCTGTGGGCCTCCCATCGTGGTGGCGGTCTGTCGTTGCAGAGCGCTGGCTGTGGGTGCATGCGCTCCAGAGCTCCGGCTTGGTAATTGGACACATAGGTCCAGCTGCTCCACGGCACAGGGGATCTTCCCAGGCCAGGGATGGAACCGGCGCCCCTTGCACTGCAAAGCGGTGTCCTTACCCACTGGACCACCAGGGGAAGCCCGGTGGATGTCTTTAGGAACAGCTTTTATTATCTCAATCCTTGCATCTCCTCATATTTAGAAAAGCACTAAATCTCTTCACGGTGACTTCAGATCCTCGTGACTGGGACCTTTGTAAAATGACTGTTGAATGATATTAAACTGCCCCCTCACCAAAACCCTTAAATATTGGCCCTCCTCCTGCTGCCTCTTTGGAGCAGTTTCTCAGAGATATCTGGGGTGCTGTCTCCCGGGCTGCAGTCCTAATTATACCCCAAATAAAACTTAACCCACAACTCTCAAGTTGTTTATCTTTTTAGTCAACAATGGCAAAAATGATAACATTTACATTGATGTGCACTTTTATAGAAATTTTAATTTTTCAAATTATTTTCTTAGCTGTTACATTATTTGATTGGCATAAACCTAGAGACATGTAAAGTAATTAATTAGTTAAACAGTGTAGAAATTACTCAGAAAACTAAGAAAGGGAAAGATGGACTGTCTTACATGGAGAGAGTTCATCCGTTCTTTGACCTCTCAGCACAGCCCAGCCTGGGGTCCCCCACCAGACGCATCAACAAGTTCCAATGGCTAGTGCTCATCCTCAGTTAAACTTCTGCAGTAATAAGGCTGTTCCTATTACTTCTTATTACTTCCTTCTGCTGTTACAAGGAAGAGATAGAGCAAAAGCCAGCATAGTCACCTCACATACTAAGTAACTCTGTTCCTGCACTTGTGCCAAAGAGGTACTGGCCCTGAATGTTTCTGAATTCCTTGTTAACTTTTGTAAAGACAACAGTTTGTCTCCCTATCTTCAGCATACATGCAATTTGAACAGTTTGGCATTGTCAGATAAAATTTAATTTGCTTTGTTTTAAAACTGCCAAATAGACCCAGGAAATGTCCAGGTTTCAAGGATGACAGAGTATCAGATCAGCAATTTCTCTTATACACAAGTGCATTTGACAGACACCCTTGGAGTTCCTTTGAACCAGTCACTATTTCAGGCACCAAGGAGCCATAGACAAAAAGACACTAACCACCCTTGTCATGGAGAAGCTGAAGTTGGGTGGGGGAAGTGGTTGTGAAAAACAATAAAGCAGATTTACTGCTGTAACTCAGCAGAGATAAGTCTAAGGCTTTTTGGAAGCAAGCTATGGAGAATGCTCTTTTTTCCCTGTGTGAGAGAGAAAGGAGGCTGCTTTTGAGATAAGACAGGAATCCTTAGCACAAACAGCTCTAGGGATTTTAGCAAGAATGTGCAAATTTCAGCTATCCCCATCCTTTAAAAAAAGATCTTGTTCCTGAATGCTTTCCATGGATGGTGTGTTGACATTTGTTAACAGTGGTTTTCTTACTTGGCTGACCACCACCCTCATTGGACATACTATACCGCCTGGAGTGCTAATAAGTACTCACAACCTATCCTTCTTCCAGGAACTTCCTAGTCCCTACTGTAGGAAAGCCAGTGATGAAAGGCAAGGGCAGTGGACAAAAAAAAAGGGTGATTTGCATGCTGGAGTTCCCTCTGGATGGAAATGAGGCTAATCTCCAGTTAAAATCACCTTCCTTCATTCTCCACTCTGACTCTATCCTGCTTGCTCTGTTCCCCATCACGAGAGGGCCCTTTTTCCAAAAAATCACTTGAAAAATGAAAACTCTGGGGCTCTGCTCCAAAGGAACCTGAACTAAAATGCTACCGCCTTAAGGTGTATTGAAAATTCATGATATTTAAACTGTGTCAACTACAGATCCACACTTGCCAAAAGCACTGCCAACGACTAAGCTACAACAGCAACGAGGGCATATGGCATCAGCCTCAGTGGAAGAGATAGAGCAAAAGCCAGCATAGTCACCTCACATACTAAGTAACTCTGTTCCTGCACTTGTGCCAAAGAGGTACTGGCCCTGAATGTTTCTGAATTCCTTGTTAACTTTTGTAAAGACAACAGTTTGTCTCCCTATCTTCAGCATACATGCAATTTGAACAGTTTGGCATTGTCAGATAAAATTTAATTTGCTTTGTTTTAAAACTGCCAAATAGACCCAGGAAATGTCCAGGTTTCAAGGATGACAGAGTATCAGATCAGCAATTTCTCTTATACACAAGTGCATTTGACAGACACCCTTGGAGTTCCTTTGAACCAGTCACTATTTCAGGCACCAAGGAGCCATAGACAAAAAGACACTAACCACCCTTGTCATGGAGAAGCTGAAGTTGGGTGGGGGAAGTGGTTGTGAAAAACAATAAAGCAGATTTACTGCTGTAACTCAGCAGAGATAAGTCTAAGGCTTTTTGGAAGCAAGCTATGGAGAATGCTCTTTTTTTTTTCCCCTGTGTGAGAGAGAAAGGAGGCTGCTTTTGAGATAAGACAGGAATCCTTAGCACAAACAGCTCTAGGGATTTTAGCAAGAATGTGCAAATTTCAGCTATCCCCATCCTTTAAAAAAAGATCTTGTTCCTGAATGCTTTCCATGGATGGTGTGTTGACATTTGTTAACAGTGGTTTTCTTACTTGGCTGACCACCACCCTCATTGGACATACTATACCGCCTGGAGTGCTAATAAGTACTCACAACCTATCCTTCTTCCAGGAACTTCCTAGTCCCTACTGTAGGAAAGCCAGTGATGAAAGGCAAGGGCAGTGGACAAAAAAAAAGGGTGATTTGCATGCTGGAGTTCCCTCTGGATGGAAATGAGGCTAATCTCCAGTTAAAATCACCTTCCTTCATTCTCCACTCTGACTCTATCCTGCTTGCTCTGTTCCCCATCACGAGAGGGCCCTTTTTCCAAAAAATCACTTGAAAAATGAAAACTCTGGGGCTCTGCTCCAAAGGAACCTGAACTAAAATGCTACCGCCTTAAGGTGTATTGAAAATTCATGATATTTAAACTGTGTCAACTACAGATCCACACTTGCCAAAAGCACTGCCAACGACTAAGCTACAACAGCAACGAGGGCATATGGCATCAGCCTCAGTGGAGACTGAGCCCCGTGCTGCAGCAGCTGTTGACCTTCAACCCCCTCTGAAGGAGTGCAGGGTGGAAGGAGGGCCTCTGCTCCAGGGAATCTGGTGGAACTGGTATTTAAATAGTTAAGCTATTTTTAGGAACTGATTTCATGACCCCAATCCTTGTGGTGCCCAAGGAGGAAAGAACAAGGCAGAAGAGGAGGATCTTGGAATGCAAGACCCTTACTGTCCTCCCCTCCCCTGAGCTGTAGTCCACCGCCCAATCCTTAAGGCGCCTATGCCACTCCTTGGACCCTACTGTCTTTCCCTCAAGCTGTAGTCATCACTCTACCCCACCCAGTACACTGTCCAATCAGCAATGATCCTTAAGACCCCATGCCACTCCTTAGATCCCAGGTATAAAATGGATCAAAGACCTCTGCTTAGGGTCGGTTTTGCTTTGAGTAGACCTGCTATTCTAGCAGCCTCTTTCATTTTAACAAGACCTCGCTGTACAGGCAGCGACTCTCCCTTCCCCCACTCTAATAAACTTCACTGTCCTCTCACTCTGCCTCTCTGGAAATTCTTTCCCAACGCGCACATGGACCTTGACACTTGCATCTCTTCAAAACTAGTTAAGGCCTAAATCCCTTCATCATGACATCATCTCCTTGGGACTAGCAGAAAACTTCTTGTAAAATGAGTGCTTAATTGCATTGAACTCCTCTTTCACCTAAATCTTATATATATTGAGCTTTCCCCACTGCCTCTATGGAACAGTCTCTCAGAGCTTTCTGAGATGCTGTCTCCAGGGCTACAGTTCTCAACTGGTCCTCAATAAAACTTAACTTGCAGCTCTCAAATTGTGCAATTTTTTTAGTCGATACTGTTAGGTTGGTAGGCTATTAAAGGGTTAACGAAAGAGTCACAGGAAAGGACCTGTTCCTAGGGGTAACAGGGTAACCGGAGACTCCCTACCAGAGACTCCCCACCAGAGACTCCCCGGCACTAAAAAGTCATCAAAAGGCCAGGTGCTAGCCTGCTGGAGCCTGAGACTCTCTCAAGGCCTGTGATAAGGAGATTGCCCTGGCCATGAAGATTCTTCACCAGGTGCAGAAAGTAACAAGAACTGCACACCCCCATGTCCACAGACAACTCAAGGACAGCGGACTCATCACTAATTTCCCATCTTGCTTAAACAAAGAGTCCGTTTCTGCACCTGCTCTGAAGAATCCTCCTCCCCTTTTTTCCTTCTCCCCTTTCCTCTCTAATAAAACCTCCTCGTCCCATCTCCGGGGCACGATTTCCCAGGCCCATCTCTTGGACCTATGGATCTCACCCGGGAACTCTTCCCAAATAAACTCCTTCCCTAACAGCTTGTGGTCTGTCCTGTCTTTGCGATTCTTACAGATACTACAGACGATTATCTGTCTCATTTTAAAACAAACAAATAAACAAACAAAACAGTGCTACTGTTACCAAGTCCTAGCTCGCTCTGCTCACTGTGCAACAGGCCAATGAATCTGAGAAATGAGGTGCTGAAGCAAGGAACAGACTTTAATCCGGGAGCCAGCAGACCAGGAAGATGGCAGGCTAGCACCTCAAAATAACTGTCTTCTTGTGGTCTGGAGGCCAGGTTTTTTTTAATAGATCAGAGATGTGAGGAAGTGAGGAAGCAAAGGCCATTAATCTTGCGAACTTCTAGAATGGCAGGCCTCAGGCAGGGGATGTGTTAATTTCTCCCTTCCTGAAACCCACAGTTGGACAGAGTTCTGAACAAAGGCACTTTAGTTTAACAGGCAGAGGGGCAGGATTCTCAGAAGCAAAGCATTCTGTCTGATTATAATATAAAGCAAAGAAAAGCAAATTAAAGAAAGAGTTTCATCATGAGGTCTGAATTCCTTCAACACTACTCCAATATCACTGACTAACAGTTCTTCCTCTTTAAGAGTATCACTACTTTCTTTCAATTTTCATCTCACTTTAGTTAGCTAGCCTCTATATCTTTTTTCTGTTTCTTTTTCAAAAATAATAATATTATAAGAAAGAAAAGCTTGCCCTGGCTCCCCTTTACTTTCTGACTTTGCCGCTTACTCCTAATACCAATATCTGTCTTATAAGATGGAGAGTTTTCAACTTATTGAACTAATTAAAAGGCAAAAATTTCAAAAGGAATCATGATAATCACTACTTTATTCATAATGTAACAACTATAAAGCAGTCTCTACTAATCATAATCTAGTAAAATGAATCACAACCCTTTCTGTCATAAACTGCATTGATTGCCACTCACATTCATTATTATAAAAGTTCCTTTAATGAAGTAATTATAAGGCTATAGTTAAATTTTCCATCATCTTTTTTTTTTTTAACATTAACTAAACTGTATTAGAATAGACTCACATGATAAAGAATCTGCCTGAAATGCAGGACTGGGGGTCTATCCCTGGGTTGGGAAGATCCCCTGGAGGAGGGCATGGCAATCCACTCCAGTATTATTGCCTGGAAAATCCCATGGACAGAGGAGCCTGGAGGACTACAGTCCATAGGGGTGCAAAGAATCGAAAATGACTGAGCAACTAACACTTTCACTTTTCTTTTCATGCAAAGGTGTTGTTGTTTACTTGCTCAGTTATCTGACTCTTTTGTGATCCCATGGACAGGAGCCTGCCAAGCTATACTGTCCATGGAATTCTCCAGGCAGGAATTCTGGAGTGGGTTTCTATTTCCTTCACAAGAGAATCTTTCTGAGTCAGGGATCAAACCAGCAACCAAACTCCTGCATCTCCTGCATTCAAAAGTAGATTCTCTACCACGGAGCCACCATGGAAGCCTAAATGGGAAGGCAGCAAATTAAAAACAGAACAAAATATTGTAGACAAATTTTGATCATATCCATAGAGTCAAATTTTTAGCACTAGCTTAAACACTGAAAGACACAGACTTTGGAATATTTGAAATTTTCCACCACAATGTGTTTTAGAATTCTACAGATATTATAGCTGCATAATATTTGAGAAGTTATATCTTTAAATCAAAAAGAAAAATAACAAAAATATAAGGTAAAATTATACATGTGTTAGAAAATATTGATAACATGCTATGGAAATACTTTCTCTCCTACCTGAAGTCTGAACCTGCCCTCCTGCCATTTTCTGGAATCCCAGGATCTGGACACATGTCGGAGACCAAAGCAACACCTCCTTGAGTTACTGTAATAGAAAGAAACATACTTTTCAGGAAATATCTGGATAATAAATTTAGTTAGATTTGATTCTTCAATGATCATGCATTAACATGTGATTTCTTTGAGAATTAATAGTTTAACTAGGTAAAAGGATTATGATACATCTACTCTTCTACTCTTATTCCTGAAAAAAAAAAAAAAAAGCAACAACAGACTTCATACACAAGATGCCAACAGTCTTTGGTTGGAACTCTTTCTTTCACTAAAGAAGTCTAAATTTAATTAACATTTTCCTCTTAGGATCACCTTTATGACAACCTACAACTAGTAGCAGGCTGGGGTAAAAACAACCATCATTCCATAAATAACTTAGTTTATATTTTAGAAGAAACTCTCATTCATGCCCAAGGTTGAAATGAAGGTGTTAATTATCTATAAGATCTATACAAGGAATATTTCACATAAAATTACTTGTATTTTAAACATCAAATGTGCTTATCATTTAAGTTAAATAAGTAACAATCTTCTTGTGCAGCTTGATTGATTTTTTGAATCTGAAGAGTCTTTCTTCCTGCTGGGATGGTGTACAGTCACAGGCTAGTCTTTAACAGATTCCTCTGCATGTTAAAGTGGTCACTACTTCAATAACCTTCTCGCTATCCGATTAGTCTAATTCAATCGAGGCAATACCCTTCTCTCTTTCTAAAACTTTTCAATAGTGGACTTGTGACTCAATTCAGTTCAAGGACACATGAGAGGAAACCTGCAGGAGTGCTTCTGGGAAGACCATCCTCTCTCTGGCACTCTGGAATTTATCATGTTTGAATTTCAAATGTGTATCCGTTGGTACCATCTTGCTACAACACAATGCTGGAGGCAATAGCATGAATAGAACGGAAGAGATACAGCAAGAAGCAGAACCCTTGTTACTGAATTTGAGGCAGGAATGTTGACCAACTCAGAAACCTATATTAATTCTGAATATTCTATTGGATATTTCAGATATTTCCTACAATTCAAACTCATTTCAAGATATGATTTGATTATTTGTAACTTCAAAGCATTCTTACAAATATATGTCAATATATTCACATATGCTTCAAATAATATCACAAGAAGGAAAAAAAAAGTTCTGGGTAGATATCAAACTCCTTGTATGCTCACTCACTCAGTAGTGTTCCCTAAGTCATGGACTTTTTGGGACCCCAAGGACTGTAGCCAGCTAGGCTCCTCTGTCTGTGAGATTTTTCAGCAAGAATCCTGGAGTGGGTTGCTACTTCCTTCTCCAGGATATCTTCTCATCCAGGGATCGGACTGTCATATCCTGTGTCTCTCCACTGAGGACAGATTCTTTACCCACTGGGCCATCAGGGAAGCCATTGAACTCCTTAAGCATTTAATTAAAATCTTTTCTACTTGGAGTTTATTGAGTTCCCAACTGGCCATCAGGAAGTCCATTCCATAAATAACTTAGTTTATATTTTAGAAGAAACTCTCATTCATGCCCAAGGTTGAAATGAAGGTGTTAATTATCTATAAGATCTATACAAGGAATATTTCACATAAAATTACTTGTATTTTAAACATCAAATGTGCTTATCATTTAAGTTAAATAAGTAACAATCTTCTTGTGCAGCTTGATTGATTTTTTGAATCTGAAGAGTCTTTCTTCCTGCTGGGATGGTGTACAGTCACAGGCTAGTCTTTAACAGATTCCTCTGCATGTTAAAGTGGTCACTACTTCAATAACCTTCTCGCTATCCGATTAGTCTAATTCAATCGAGGCAATACCCTTCTCTCTTTCTAAAACTTTTCAATAGTGGACTTGTGACTCAATTCAGTTCAAGGACACATGAGAGGAAACCTGCAGGAGTGCTTCTGGGAAGACCATCCTCTCTCTGGCACTCTGGAATTTATCATGTTTGAATTTCAAATGTGTATCCGTTGGTACCATCTTGCTACAACACAATGCTGGAGGCAATAGCATGAATAGAACGGAAGAGATACAGCAAGAAGCAGAACCCTTGTTACTGAATTTGAGGCAGGAATGTTGACCAACTCAGAAACCTATATTAATTCTGAATATTCTATTGGATATTTCAGATATTTCCTACAATTCAAACTCATTTCAAGATATGATTTGATTATTTGTAACTTCAAAGCATTCTTACAAATATATGTCAATATATTCACATATGCTTCAAATAATATCACAAGAAGGAAAAAAAGTTCTGGGTAGATATCAAACTCCTTGTATGCTCACTCACTCAGTAGTGTTCCCTAAGTCATGGACTTTTTGGGACCCCAAGGACTGTAGCCAGCTAGGCTCCTCTGTCTGTGAGATTTTTCAGCAAGAATCCTGGAGTGGGTTGCTACTTCCTTCTCCAGGATATCTTCTCATCCAGGGATCGGACTGTCATATCCTGTGTCTCTCCACTGAGGACAGATTCTTTACCCACTGGGCCATCAGGGAAGCCATTGAACTCCTTAAGCATTTAATTAAAATCTTTTTCTACTTGGAGTTTATTGAGTTCCTTGGAATTGCATATGTATGTCTTTCCTAAAATTTGAGAAATGCTTAGCCATTATTTATTCAAATTTATATTTAAGATAGTTTTTAAAAAATACTTTGTCTAATAAGTCCACGGTGTGGACTCATCAGGGACTAGTTCTGGAGATTAATTCTGTTTCTTTAAAGAGGTGATCTTTGTGAAAATGAACTATATACTTCAACGTTGTTAAAATGGGAAGTTTTCTGTTATACATACTAACCACCATGTGTATGTACTCCAAGAAGTCATGAATCTGTGACCAACCACAAAACCAACTTCCACCAGTCTGATAGTTGTAGAACTTTTTTCTTAAACCCCATAGTTTCCCAGTCTGTATCATATGCAAGGGCAGGGTCCTCAAACTGCAGTCAGTGGTCTATTAAAACATCTCTAAAATTCATTTTTCTGAAAATATTCTAGCTTCATTAATTTTTAGACCCCAGTGGAAAATTTAACTTCCACCACGTCTTTTCTGCCATCAACTGCCATACGACTCCCACATTCCCTCACACAAAACAGTCATTGCTGTATCAGATGAAGTTCTTCTCCTCACGGTAAATCCCATCACTGATTATAGCAGACGTAGTCCACTCTATAGAATGGTTCTTTTTTATTTTTATTCTTTATTTTAAAAGTTTTACAGAGCTTTGTTGTTCACAGACATGTACGTTCCCAGATCAGTCATATGCATATCCATTGTCCCCACCCCCCCAGTTCCCCCCCATCCCACCCCTCCAGACCTTTGCCCCAAGCTATTGTAAGCACTCCTATTCCCTTGTTCACAGACATGTATGTTCCCAGATCAGTCATATGCCTATAGAGTGGTTCTTATTTCACTCTTTTAGTGTATCTCAATGGCCTAAAAAACAACTTAAAGGCTTAGGAAAGTCTGCCTCTACTGCCCTCTGCTGTTATTCCTTGCATGGAATAGTAGTAAAAAAATCAATGACAAATTGGAGGCACCCGTCCAAATCAGTTCAAAACACTCTGGATCTTTTTAAAGGATAATCTCAAAATTGCCTACTCAAGCCATTGAACTCCTTAAGCATTTTTTTTTGGTTATGTCCTTGGAATTGCATATGTATGTCTTTCCTAAAATTTGAGAAATGCTTAGCCATTATTTATTCAAATTTATATTTAAGATAGTTTTTAAAAAATACTTTGTCTAATAAGTCCACGGTGTGGACTCATCAGGGACTAGTTCTGGAGATTAATTCTGTTTCTTTAAAGAGGTGATCTTTGTGAAAATGAACTATATACTTCAACGTTGTTAAAATGGGAAGTTTTCTGTTATACATACTAACCACCATGTGTATGTACTCCAAGAAGTCATGAATCTGTGACCAACCACAAAACCAACTTCCACCAGTCTGATAGTTGTAGAACTTTTTTCTTAAACCCCATAGTTTCCCAGTCTGTATCATATGCAAGGGCAGGGTCCTCAAACTGCAGTCAGTGGTCTATTAAAACATCTCTAAAATTCATTTTTCTGAAAATATTCTAGCTTCATTAATTTTTAGACCCCAGTGGAAAATTTAACTTCCACCACGTCTTTTCTGCCATCAACTGCCATACGACTCCCACGTTCCCTCACACAAAACAGTCATTGCTGTATCAGATGAAGTTCTTCTCCTCACGGTAAATCCCATCACTGATTATAGCAGACGTAGTCCACTCTATAGAATGGTTCTTTTTTATTTTTATTCTTTATTTTAAAAGTTTTACAGAGCTTTGTTGTTCACAGACATGTACGTTCCCAGATCAGTCATATGCATATCCATTGTCCCCACCCCCCCAGTTCCCCCATCCCACCCCTCCAGACCTTTGCCCCAAGCTATTGTAAGCACTCCTATTCCCTTGTTCACAGACATGTATGTTCCCAGATCAGTCATATGCCTATAGAGTGGTTCTTATTTCACTCTTTTAGTGTATCTCAATGGCCTAAAAAACAACTTAAAGGCTTAGGAAAGTCTGCCTCTACTGCCCTCTGCTGTTATTCCTTGCATGGAATAGTAGTAAAAAAATCAATGACAAATTGGAGGCACCCGTCCAAATCAGTTCAAAACACTCTGGATCTTTTTAAAGGATAATCTCAAAATTGCCTACTCATTCAAAACAGGGGTACTTAGCTGGAATTCTTCAAGAGCACAGAATGAAATTAGCAAGTCTGAATAACTTGCAGATGGTAGAAGAAAAAACTGAAGACAGATAAATGCAAAATATGGTTCATTTTCTGAAAGAGAGATAGGTTTGTAAGAGGATAATGATAGAAATCCATGGTGACAAACAGGTTATGCACAAATAAACCATGACCCCCCTAAACCTAACTACCTATTCTATCAGCTTCATCAATAATTAATTTCTTTGAAAACTGAAGCTTTAAAGTTGCAAAGAATCATGGAGAGCCATATGTTTCAAGCAGGATCCTGATGTCTCAGAGAAACATTTTCGAAAGAGAGGAATTATAGGGTTTAACATGATTTAACTCCAGTTTTGTTGAATTATATCTTACCAAATCTCATAGGACACATGCCATATTAATAAATACATGAAATTTTAGTCAAAACCTTAGAATTTAAAATCAACACCTGAATATTCAGTAGGTAATTTTATGGCCCATCATTAAGTAATAGTAACACAAGATGCAAAATTATGCAAGTAGATGAATAAATACAAATTAGGCAGCTCATAAAAGACTTTGAATGAATTTATATTTAAATGTGAAATTATATTAATGTATACATAATTAAATTACTTTCTCAAAGCATGTTGATCCATGTTATCTCATTAGATCCTTAAGAATCCCTATGAGGTACGTAGAGCAATAAGGAGTGCATTTCTCCCATTAAGCTGTAGCCAGGCAGGACCTTATGGGACCTTCCCAGGGCAGATCCCTCCTGTCCTCTGCCTTCCTCTTGTTTGTAGAGTGGCCTTCTAAGCCTTCTGCAATTTACAAATAATAAACTTAATCAGAGAAGTGAGAAAATGTAGGAAGATAGAAAAACAGTCAAGGAAGACAAAATATTAATAATTTAGCCATTAAACTAAGTCAAAGACCTTTAATTTCTTCTCAATGGCCTAAAAACCTGCCTCTACTGCCCTCTGCTGTTATTCCTTGCATGGAATAGTAGTAAAAATCAATGACAAATTGGAGGCACCCGTCCAAATCAGTTCAAAACACTCTGGATCTTTTTAAAGGATAATCTCAAAATTGCCTACTCATTCAAAACAGGGGTACTTAGCTGGAATTCTTCAAGAGCACAGAATGAAATTAGCAAGTCTGAATAACTTGCAGATGGTAGAAGAAAAAACTGAAGACAGATAAATGCAAAATATGGTTCATTTTCTGAAAGAGAGATAGGTTTGTAAGAGGATAATGATAGAAATCCATGGTGACAAACAGGTTATGCACAAATAAACCATGACCCCCCTAAACCTAACTACCTATTCTATCAGCTTCATCAATAATTAATTTCTTTGAAAACTGAAGCTTTAAAGTTGCAAAGAATCATGGAGAGCCATATGTTTCAAGCAGGATCCTGATGTCTCAGAGAAACATTTTCGAAAGAGAGGAATTATAGGGTTTAACATGATTTAACTCCAGTTTTGTTGAATTATATCTTACCAAATCTCATAGGACACATGCCATATTAATAAATACATGAAATTTTAGTCAAAACCTTAGAATTTAAAATCAACACCTGAATATTCAGTAGGTAATTTTATGGCCCATCATTAAGTAATAGTAACACAAGATGCAAAATTATGCAAGTAGATGAATAAATACAAATTAGGCAGCTCATAAAAGACTTTGAATGAATTTATATTTAAATGTGAAATTATATTAATGTATACATAATTAAATTACTTTCTCAAAGCATGTTGATCCATGTTATCTCATTAGATCCTTAAGAATCCCTATGAGGTACGTAGAGCAATAAGGAGTGCATTTCTCCCATTAAGCTGTAGCCAGGCAGGACCTTATGGGACCTTCCCAGGGCAGATCCCTCCTGTCCTCTGCCTTCCTCTTGTTTGTAGAGTGGCCTTCTAAGCCTTCTGCAATTTACAAATAATAAACTTAATCAGAGAAGTGAGAAAATGTAGGAAGATAGAAAAACAGTCAAGGAAGACAAAATATTAATAATTTAGCCATTAAACTAAGTCAAAGACCTTTAATTTCTTCTCAAGAACTGTTCATAATATTCTGTGCCATGTTCTTTGAGCTGTTCTGCAGATACTGAAACCTCCAGCAAGAGGAAGAAGTTAACTGCATGTTGCCCACAAGAGCTAGACCCCAGACTAGTTGGAACTAGAAGGTTGATGATGCTGACTCCCAATTGCCTCATCACCAACCAATCCAAAGAATGTCCATGAGTTTATCATACATCCAACAACATACCTCCCCTCAACCTGGTTTATTTTACTTTATTTTTTGCTGGGGGAGCCAAGGAAAACAATTTTATTTGGAAAGCAGCTGACCAAGAAGATGGCGGGCTAGCAGCTCGAAATAAACCATTTTATTGGGGTTGGATGGCACGTTATTTTATAGATCAGAGATGGGGAGAGGTGAGGAAGCAAAGCAAAAGGGCTATTAATTTTGCAAACATCTCCTAGAATGGCAAGCCTCAGGGAGGGGATGTGTAAACTTCTCTCTTCCTGCCATCTACATTCCCTCATCCTGTTTTTTTAAAAACCTTTCCATGAGAGACTTTAGGGAGTTCAGACCTTTTAAACACTAGCTGTCTGGACTCCTAGGTTGGCACCTGCAATAAATACTGGACATTCCTTCACCACAACACTGTCAGTAGATTGACGTTACTGCGTGTGGGTGAACAGACCCTAGTTTGATTCAGGAACAAAATTACCTTGTTCTTTCAGGACATGTGTTGTGATTGTCAATTAAAATTCCACATGAATTTATCTTTTGAACAAATTGTATGCTAGACTCATGCCCTAGAAAGGAAGAAACCAACACGAAAGAAGTATACACAACTACTTTGAGAAGAATGAGATCATAAATAAATTGACAGAGACAAGATGTACATTAGTGAAACAATCAAATAATTAAAAATAAAGTGCTAAGAATGATAATGATGATAATGTAAAATTAAACATGTCATCTTCTCTAGAAACTCCAAGTATCATTTACACACATTTTAAACTGAATCCTTACAACCATTTCATGAGGAAATAATGTCAAACCTAGTTTCTAAGAAAGAAAACTGAGGACAGAATTACCACTCAATTGATGGCAAATCCATGTTCTTCTTACATTTGCAGTGAGCTAATGAGATATTGTACATTAAAGTGCTTTGAAAATTAAAGTGAGAGTTTTAAAAATAATTTTTCTTCTCAAGAACTGTTCATAATATTCTGTGCCATGTTCTTTGAGCTGTTCTGCAGATACTGAAACCTCCAGCAAGAGGAAGAAGTTAACTGCATGTTGCCCACAAGAGCTAGACCCCAGACTAGTTGGAACTAGAAGGTTGATGATGCTGACTCCCAATTGCCTCATCACCAACCAATCCAAAGAATGTCCATGAGTTTATCATACATCCAACAACATACCTCCCCTCAACCTGGTTTATTTTACTTTATTTTTGCTGGGGAGCCAAGGAAAACAATTTTATTTGGAAAGCAGCTGACCAAGAAGATGGCGGGCTAGCAGCTCGAAATAAACCATTTTATTGGGGTTGGATGGCACGTTATTTTATAGATCAGAGATGGGGAGAGGTGAGGAAGCAAAGCAAAAGGGCTATTAATTTTGCAAACATCTCCTAGAATGGCAAGCCTCAGGGAGGGGATGTGTAAACTTCTCTCTTCCTGCCATCTACATTCCCTCATCCTGTTTTTTTAAAAACCTTTCCATGAGAGACTTTAGGGAGTTCAGACCTTTTAAACACTAGCTGTCTGGACTCCTAGGTTGGCACCTGCAATAAATACTGGACATTCCTTCACCACAACACTGTCAGTAGATTGACGTTACTGCGTGTGGGTGAACAGACCCTAGTTTGATTCAGGAACAAAATTACCTTGTTCTTTCAGGACATGTGTTGTGATTGTCAATTAAAATTCCACATGAATTTATCTTTTGAACAAATTGTATGCTAGACTCATGCCCTAGAAAGGAAGAAACCAACACGAAAGAAGTATACACAACTACTTTGAGAAGAATGAGATCATAAATAAATTGACAGAGACAAGATGTACATTAGTGAAACAATCAAATAATTAAAAATAAAGTGCTAAGAATGATAATGATGATAATGTAAAATTAAACATGTCATCTTCTCTAGAAACTCCAAGTATCATTTACACACATTTTAAACTGAATCCTTACAACCATTTCATGAGGAAATAATGTCAAACCTAGTTTCTAAGAAAGAAAACTGAGGACAGAATTACCACTCAATTGATGGCAAATCCATGTTCTTCTTACATTTGCAGTGAGCTAATGAGATATTGTACATTAAAGTGCTTTGAAAATTAAAGTGAGAGTTTTAAAAATAATTTTTAAATAATGATAAAAGTACTTTTATATTCAAAATGAAACAAAAAATAAAGTGAAAGGTGTATTCATCTGTAGTTTCCAATCAAACACACACAAGGGAAGCCATATGGTCCCAACTGTGAGGCTTTAGTTCAAATACCATCTGGTGGCAATTTTCCTGTAGTAAAAAGACCAGATTCACAGGTTTTCCACATGAGACCATAAGCCACCTTCAGAGCACTAAAACAATGTACTGACTTGAATATTAAATCTTCATGCAAGATGCCATTTTAAAAAAGCTAAAATTTAGTTTATATTAATATATCTTTGGAATAATAATCCAAAATAGAAACCATTGAAATAAACCCACACTTGTTAGTGAAATTGCTTCTGTGACCTATTATAACATATTTTTATTGTTGACATTTATTTCTTTAGAGACCTAAAGACATGTTTCAGTTGGATCAAGTTTGAGACTAATTCTAACCATTTTAAACCTTCAGAGAGGTGACATATGTTTCTAGTTGCATAACAATCAGGAACATTGTTACACGAAACACATTCTGGTTGAAATTCCTTGGTAACAATATCTCCACTCTATCAGTGACCTTTAGATGACAGACACCCCATGCTAGGCATGTGTGTTTGGGGGATACTGTGAACTTCAGGCATTTCTGCTACGATCAGCTTGAAATAAGTCTACACTGACATTTGTTCCTTCAACATTTTAATAGACTCAGGCTTTACTGGAATGAAAAGTAACACCTACTTTTTAATGCATTTCTCCTTTTAGATTTTCAATATATTTTGTCTCAATAACAATGAAACATCTGTTTTTCATAAATAAATTGACAGAGACAAGATGTACATTAGTGAAACAATCAAATAATTAAAAATAAAGTGCTAAGAATGATAATGATGATAATGTAAAATTAAACATGTCATCTTCTCTAGAAACTCCAAGTATCATTTACACACATTTTAAACTGAATCCTTACAACCATTTCATGAGGAAATAATGTCAAACCTAGTTTCTAAGAAAGAAAACTGAGGACAGAATTACCACTCAATTGATGGCAAATCCATGTTCTTCTTACATTTGCAGTGAGCTAATGAGATATTGTACATTAAAGTGCTTTGAAAATTAAAGTGAGAGTTTTAAAAATAATTTTTAAATAATGATAAAAGTACTTTTATATTCAAAATGAAACAAAAAGTAAAGTGAAAGGTGTATTCATCTGTAGTTTCCAATCAAACACACACAAGGGAAGCCATATGGTCCCAACTGTGAGGCTTTAGTTCAAATACCATCTGGTGGCAATTTTCCTGTAGTAAAAAGACCAGATTCACAGGTTTTCCACATGAGACCATAAGCCACCTTCAGAGCACTAAAACAATGTACTGACTTGAATATTAAATCTTCATGCAAGATGCCATTTTTAAAAAAAGCTAAAATTTAGTTTATATTAATATATCTTTGGAATAATAATCCAAAATAGAAACCATTGAAATAAACCCACACTTGTTAGTGAAATTGCTTCTGTGACCTATTATAACATATTTTTATTGTTGACATTTATTTCTTTAGAGACCTAAAGACATGTTTCAGTTGGATCAAGTTTGAGACTAATTCTAACCATTTTAAACCTTCAGAGAGGTGACATATGTTTCTAGTTGCATAACAATCAGGAACATTGTTACACGAAACACATTCTGGTTGAAATTCCTTGGTAACAATATCTCCACTCTATCAGTGACCTTTAGATGACAGACACCCCATGCTAGGCATGTGTGTTTGGGGGATACTGTGAACTTCAGGCATTTCTGCTACGATCAGCTTGAAATAAGTCTACACTGACATTTGTTCCTTCAACATTTTAATAGACTCAGGCTTTACTGGAATGAAAAGTAACACCTACTTTTTAATGCATTTCTCCTTTTAGATTTTCAATATATTTTGTCTCAATAACAATGAAACATCTGTATTATTCTTTCCTCAAAAATCACTAGCTTGATTAAATGTTCATTTCAACAACATTTTGATAATGTAGTAATTTCCTAATTTAGCTATAACAGTGTTATTTTCACTTAAAGGATATCACATGGGATAGTTTTACATGCATAACCGAATTTTTGTTGTTTTTCTCTTTCTACTGAATATTTGCAGTCTCTACCAACAGTCGGGTTTGGTCCCAGAATAAGCACATATTGACAAGCATTATCAAAATAGGTGAAATAAGAATTGTTGACATTTTGATAATAAATTCTTACTATTACAACATTAGGGTTTCAAATGCATAGTTTATATAGAAATAAATTGTCAAAAATGCACTGCTTTGACCTACATTATTTTGGACCTCAGATTAACGGATGGACAGTGGATATGCCCACATACAACTGGCTTAATGTGTGAGCATCTAGGCTGGATTTTCCAGGTGTTTAACACAATGCCAGACATTTTTAGCTCAGCTCTCTCTCTTTTATCACGACATACTTTAATTCTTTGACCTTTATTTATTTATTTTTGGCTATGCTGAGTCTTTGTTGCTCTGCAGGGGCTTTCTTTAGTTGCAGTAAGCAGGGGCTACTCTTCTTTGCAGTGTGCAGACTTCTCTTTGTGGTAGGTTCTTTTGTTGCAGAGCACAGGCTCTAGGGTATTCAGTCTTCAGTAGATGCATCACGTGGGATCAGCAGTTGTAGCTCACAGGCTTAGTTGCTCTTTGGCATGCGGAATTTTCTTGGACCAGGGACTGAACCTGTGTCCTCTACATTGCCAGACAGACTCTCAACCACTAGACTGCCAGGGAAGTTGTAATTCTTTGACTTTATTTATTTTCATCCATCTTTATTCTTCGGCCTGTGTGGGTTTCCCATTGCAGTGGCCTCTCTCATTGCAGAGCACGGGCTCAGGGTGCATGCGCTCCAGAGTGCTGGCTTATAATTGGACACACCGGTCCAGCCGCTCCTCGGCACATGGGATCTTCCCGGGTCAGGGATGGAACTGGCACTCCTTGCACTGCAAGGCGGACTCTCTATCCACTGGACTACCAGGGAAGTCCCCAATTTATTTTTGTTAATTTATTTAATTTATTATTATTTTTTAATTTTTTTTTTTTACTTTTTACTTTTACAGAGTTTTGTTATTTACAGATATGCATGATCCCAGATTAGTCATATGTATATCCCCCCATCCCAACCCTCCAGGCTGTCACACAGTACCCCTGCAGGATCTCTTTTTCTCACAGCAAGCCCCCAATATTTGTATCTTGATTTTACCTAAGTTCTCTTATTTCCAGTTAAGGTCACAGTCTTAAACTCTTTCTTAGTTTATAGTAATTTATTTTTATATAATAATGTAGTTAACTGTACTAATACAGAAAATGCATTACTGAGAAATTCTTTCAAGAAAAGTTTAATGGATTTCTTTTGTACAACAAACATAGACTATTTGGCCAGCATTCAGAATCATATTTCAACTACTATCTTCTGTATTTTTAATATTATTCCAACACATCTGATGCTCCAAGTAATTTTCAATGCTGCAAATTCTCTCATTTTTAAACTTTTATTTTTCTTTAACATTGCCTCTTATTGATTGCTCTTCTGACACAGGAAAGAACAAGTATGTGTCTTATATGGGATATGATATTAATAATTATCCTCCAAGTGTGACAATCATTATAGCAGCAAATATCCAGAGAGGAATTATTTCTTTTATGCATCTTCAAGTTAAACCATGTTATTCATTTGCTATTCAAGTAAAATGAGATATGAGAATGCTAGTATAAAACTGGTACAAATGAACAGTACTGAAGCTTTGACAAGATCCCTGAGAGTGGTCTTCATTCCTGTCCAATTCCATAGCAACTTCTAAGATATTTACCAGGATGTATCCTGGCAGCACCCACAGGAGATGTCTTAGACCTCCACTGATCCCCACAAATGCAGAGTGACCATCACCGAGGGACCAAGCTGCCTTAGCTCGAGCACGGGCTCAGGGTGCATGCGCCCAGAGTGCTGGCTTATAATTGGACACACGGTCCAGCCGCTCCTCGGCACATGGGATCTTCCCGGGTCAGGGATGGAACTGGCACTCCTTGCACTGCAAGGCGGACTCTCTATCCACTGGACTACCAGGGAAGTCCCCAATTTATTTTTGTTAATTTATTTAATTTATTATTATTTTTTAATTTTTTTTTTTTACTTTTTACTTTTACAGAGTTTTGTTATTTACAGATATGCATGATCCCAGATTAGTCATATGTATATCCCCCCATCCCATCCCTCCAGGCTGTCACACAGTACCCCTGCAGGATCTCTTTTTCTCACAGCAAGCCCCCAATATTTGTATCTTGATTTTACCTAAGTTCTCTTATTTCCAGTTAAGGTCACAGTCTTAAACTCTTTCTTAGTTTATAGTAATTTATTTTTATATAATAATGTAGTTAACTGTACTAATACAGAAAATGCATTACTGAGAAATTCTTTCAAGAAAAGTTTAATGGATTTCTTTTGTACAACAAACATAGACTATTTGGCCAGCATTCAGAATCATATTTCAACTACTATCTTCTGTATTTTTAATATTATTCCAACACATCTGATGCTCCAAGTAATTTTCAATGCTGCAAATTCTCTCATTTTTAAACTTTTATTTTTCTTTAACATTGCCTCTTATTGATTGCTCTTCTGACACAGGAAAGAACAAGTATGTGTCTTATATGGGATATGATATTAATAATTATCCTCCAAGTGTGACAATCATTATAGCAGCAAATATCCAGAGAGGAATTATTTCTTTTATGCATCTTCAAGTTAAACCATGTTATTCATTTGCTATTCAAGTAAAATGAGATATGAGAATGCTAGTATAAAACTGGTACAAATGAACAGTACTGAAGCTTTGACAAGATCCCTGAGAGTGGTCTTCATTCCTGTCCAATTCCATAGCAACTTCTAAGATATTTACCAGGATGTATCCTGGCAGCACCCACAGGAGATGTCTTAGACCTCCACTGATCCCCACAAATGCAGAGTGACCATCACCGAGGGACCAAGCTGCCTTAGCTCGAGGTCTCACCACTTGTCACTTCTGGTCTAGTCTCTGTGAAGATTTAAGGACTCTGGACTCAGAAATCATGAATAATGTTTACGGCCTACTCAAAGATGTCTTAGAGGATACCTAATGATTCCAGTAAAGACAGCTTATGACCAGGCCAATCCATGTTACTACTTTGCACAGGAGATAAAATAACAGCATAATAACCTTGAAATATGAGAGAGAAAAGGAGAAAAAACTCAAAGTCAAGGTACAGTGTAATTGATTCAGGACTATATATATATATTTATTTATTTTATATCTTTATTAAATATCAGATATGGAAATATTTTATTTTAAAGGTAAATTGTAAAACCTTATTTGTCAATTACTAGATTTAAAAAAATAGGTAGTATTAATTATGTGACAGAGTACCCCTAGGAAGTTTTTTTCATATAGTAGTTTATAAGTGATATCAGAAGCTTATATTAAAGTATATTCTGACTAACACAGTCAATATAAATTATGTCAGCAGGTATCATACACTTAATGTATATATTTAGTTGTTCACTTACATTACCTATGCATTCATATTATTAAATAATTTTAAAATTTAAGTTAATTTAAGTAAATATTAAATAGATAAAATATTCAACCAAATATGCATTAGTAACTGTCATTTGCTTTTAGTTATAGCAAAAATACTTAAACATACAAATAATAACATTAATCAATAATATTTAATGTGACTGGTTTGTCTATGACATATATTTTTATAGCATATTATACTGTACAATAAGAGAATGCTTAGAATGTTTTATGACTTCTAGGATGGCAGAAATGCTAAATTCTCTGAGAATTTTTGTGAAACCCCAAGTTTAACACTAATGTTTAAGTAAACCAAATGTTTTAGTCACTCCTAGAATTCTCATTATCTCAGAAATTGGTAGATATAATTTCACTTTGCCTTATTCAGATGTTTTACAAACAGCAGTGAGCTTTTGACTATTAAAAAAATGTATTGAGGAATGTTAGTGGTCACTTGAAAACATATAGCTTTGAGTCATTTTAAAGACAGTTGCCAGGGGTCAGGGGGTTCGAGAGAGACTGAATGGGCTTTTAGGGCAGTGAAGCTGTTTTGTGCAGTGTTATCGATGTGGGTACATGCCACCGTGCATCTGTCAATCCCCACAGATTGTACAACACCAGGCATGAACCCTATAGTGAATGACAGACTTTGGGTGACAATGACTTGTCCAGGTATTTTCATCCTTGGTAACAAATGCACCATCTGGTGGTGGTGTTGACAATGAGGGACCCTGTATGTGTGTGAGGACAGCGGATATGTGAAAAACCTCTGTGCCTCCCGCTCAGTTTAGCTTAAACCTAAAAGTACTCCAACAAATAGCCTTGAGAAAATAAAGGAAAACAATAAAATAAATAACTGAAGGAGGAAGAAGCAAAGTAGGAAGTCCCATAGGGAAAAAAGAAAAGGGAGAGAATGCTGGAAGGATTAGGGAAGAGGAAAGGAAAGACAATAATTCAAACCTTTGCTTGAAGGACTGGACAGTTTCGAGGGGTAGATGGATCCTGCTGTGTACAGAGGAATAGAGGGGCTGGTGGGAAGGAGGCACTCGAGGCAAGGGAATCATGTGAACAAAGGCACAGAAGACTGAGAAATTTGGAAAACCCAAGTTGGGAACTGAGCCAGATGTCCAACCATGATTTTAAACAAAGTATAGTTGATCTACAGTAATGTGTTCATTTCAGGCATAGAGCAAAGTGATAGAATTCAGATTCTTTTCCACTACAGCTTTTAGTTATAGCAAAAATATTTATTTTTTGTGACTGGTTTGTCTATGACATATATTTTTATAGCATATTATACTGTACAATAAGAGAATGCTTAGAATGTTTTATGACTTCTAGGATGGCAGAAATGCTAAATTCTCTGAGAATTTTTGTGAAACCCCAAGTTTAACACTAATGTTTAAGTAAACCAAATGTTTTAGTCACTCCTAGAATTCTCATTATCTCAGAAATTGGTAGATATAATTTCACTTTGCCTTATTCAGATGTTTTACAAACAGCAGTGAGCTTTTGACTATTAAAAAAATGTATTGAGGAATGTTAGTGGTCACTTGAAAACATATAGCTTTGAGTCATTTTAAAGACAGTTGCCAGGGGTCAGGGGGTTCGAGAGAGACTGAATGGGCTTTTAGGGCAGTGAAGCTGTTTTGTGCAGTGTTATCGATGTGGGTACATGCCACCGTGCATCTGTCAATCCCCACAGATTGTACAACACCAGGCATGAACCCTATAGTGAATGACAGACTTTGGGTGACAATGACTTGTCCAGGTATTTTCATCCTTGGTAACAAATGCACCATCTGGTGGTGGTGTTGACAATGAGGGACCCTGTATGTGTGTGAGGACAGCGGATATGTGAAAAACCTCTGTGCCTCCCGCTCAGTTTAGCTTAAACCTAAAAGTACTCCAACAAATAGCCTTGAGAAAATAAAGGAAAACAATAAAATAAATAACTGAAGGAGGAAGAAGCAAAGTAGGAAGTCCCATAGGGAAAAAAGAAAAGGGAGAGAATGCTGGAAGGATTAGGGAAGAGGAAAGGAAAGACAATAATTCAAACCTTTGCTTGAAGGACTGGACAGTTTCGAGGGGTAGATGGATCCTGCTGTGTACAGAGGAATAGAGGGGCTGGTGGGAAGGAGGCACTCGAGGCAAGGGAATCATGTGAACAAAGGCACAGAAGACTGAGAAATTTGGAAAACCCAAGTTGGGAACTGAGCCAGATGTCCAACCATGATTTTAAACAAAGTATAGTTGATCTACAGTAATGTGTTCATTTCAGGCATAGAGCAAAGTGATAGAATTCAGATTCTTTTCCACTATAGATTCTTTTTTAAAAGAACTTTTAATTTTGTATTGGAGTATAGCTGATTAAACCAACTAAGTGGACATGAATTTGAGCAAACTCCAGAAGACAGTAGAGGACAGAAGAGCTTGGTGTGCTCCAGTTCATGGGATTGCAGACTGGGACGTGATTTAGCAACTGAACAACACAATGACATAGTCTATTAACAAATAATTTGTTAGTTTCAGGTGAAAAATCAAAGGGACTCAGTCACACTTATACATGTATCCATTCTCCTCTATACCTCCTGATGAGAAGTAATCTCACTTATTTCATGTATACATTCCGTGTGATGGTCAGATGTCTTCTTCGTTATGTGTATGTGTATAGTTACACGTGCTTATAATCTGAAACCTAAAACATGTATGAAATAGATGGTCCCCAATTCACAACTGGTTTAATTTACAATTTTCTGACTTTACAATGGCATGAAAGAGATTCACGTTGATCATATTTAGTGATGTGTGGTCAGTTCATCTCTCATGATACTGGTTGGTGGCAGCATCCTTTGCTCAGTCAGTCACATAATCATGAGGTCAACTGTCCACATACTTAGAAAGGTTGGACCCAGAAGCTGTTCTGTTTTTCAATTTCAGTACCTTATTTAACAAATAACATGGGCATCCCAGGTGGTGCTCATGGTAGAGAATCCATCAGTCAATGAAAAGGACATGAGACGTGGGTTTTATCCATAGGCTAGGAAAATCCTCTGGAGGAGGGCATGGCAACCCCTCCAATATTCTTGCCTAGGAAACCCCATAACTGGCTCTGAAGAATGCTGGAAGGATTAGGGAAGAGGAAAGGAAAGACAATAATTCAAACCTTTGCTTGAAGGACTGGACAGTTTCGAGGGTAGATGGATCCTGCTGTGTACAGAGGAATAGAGGGGCTGGTGGGAAGGAGGCACTCGAGGCAAGGGAATCATGTGAACAAAGGCACAGAAGACTGAGAAATTTGGAAAACCCAAGTTGGGAACTGAGCCAGATGTCCAACCATGATTTTAAACAAAGTATAGTTGATCTACAGTAATGTGTTCATTTCAGGCATAGAGCAAAGTGATAGAATTCAGATTCTTTTCCACTATAGATTCTTTTTTAAAAGAACTTTTAATTTTGTATTGGAGTATAGCTGATTAAACCAACTAAGTGGACATGAATTTGAGCAAACTCCAGAAGACAGTAGAGGACAGAAGAGCTTGGTGTGCTCCAGTTCATGGGATTGCAGACTGGGACGTGATTTAGCAACTGAACAACACAATGACATAGTCTATTAACAAATAATTTGTTAGTTTCAGGTGAAAAATCAAAGGGACTCAGTCACACTTATACATGTATCCATTCTCCTCTATACCTCCTGATGAGAAGTAATCTCACTTATTTCATGTATACATTCCGTGTGATGGTCAGATGTCTTCTTCGTTATGTGTATGTGTATAGTTACACGTGCTTATAATCTGAAACCTAAAACATGTATGAAATAGATGGTCCCCAATTCACAACTGGTTTAATTTACAATTTTCTGACTTTACAATGGCATGAAAGAGATTCACGTTGATCATATTTAGTGATGTGTGGTCAGTTCATCTCTCATGATACTGGTTGGTGGCAGCATCCTTTGCTCAGTCAGTCACATAATCATGAGGTCAACTGTCCACATACTTAGAAAGGTTGGACCCAGAAGCTGTTCTGTTTTTCAATTTCAGTACCTTATTTAACAAATAACATGGGCATCCCAGGTGGTGCTCATGGTAGAGAATCCATCAGTCAATGAAAAGGACATGAGACGTGGGTTTTATCCATAGGCTAGGAAAATCCTCTGGAGGAGGGCATGGCAACCCCCTCCAATATTCTTGCCTAGGAAACCCCATGGCAGAGGGGACTGGTGGGCTACAGTCCATGAGGTTGCAGAGAATTGGACACAACTGAAGTGGCATTGTGCACATTCAGCACTTTACTGTAAAATAAGCTTTATGTTGGATGATTTTGCTCAAGGCTAGTGTTCTGAGCATGTTGAAGGTAGGCTGGGTTAGGTCACAATGTTCAGTAATTGAGGTGTACCAAAAGCATTTCTACTTAACCATAGTTTCAACTTATAGTGGGTTTATCAGGACATAAACCCATTTTCTGTCAAAGAAGATCTGTATATATGAAAGTGGTGAATAGGCAAACTTGGTAAGGAGGCTCTTCCCATAAGGTAGCCAAAGTATTGCAGCTTCAGCCTCAGCATCAGTCCTTCCAGTGAATATTCAGTGTTGAATATTCACTTTAGTGATTTACTGAATCACTTTAGGATTGTCTGGTTTGGTTTCTTTGCAGTCCAGGGACTCTTGAGAGTCTTCTCTATCCTAGTGCTTATTTTATTTTCTTGAAAGCACTTACCATAACTAGAAATGACACCAGTTATTTATTTGGGACCCTCCTTATGTAAGGTAAGCCCCCTTTGGAAGAGGATTTTCTGTCTTATTCATTATTCTATCCACAGAATCTGTACGGAGGCCAATGCCCAGTAGGGAAACAGTGTGGGTTAGCTGATGACTGATCACCAGAAGTCAGCCTCCAGCTGAGTCTCAAGTGCTTTGACTATCTGGAGATCAAGAACAGTCAGACAAAACAGCCAGGGAACTAAGAAAAGGAAGGTAAGGCAGAGTGGCTTTTGACTAAATCAGTTCATCTCTCATGATACTGGTTGGTGGCAGCATCCTTTGCTCAGTCAGTCACATAATCATGAGGTCAACTGTCCACATACTTAGAAAGGTTGGACCCAGAAGCTGTTCTGTTTTTCAATTTCAGTACCTTATTTAACAAATAACATGGGCATCCCAGGTGGTGCTCATGGTAGAGAATCCATCAGTCAATGAAAAGGACATGAGACGTGGGTTTTATCCATAGGCTAGGAAAATCCTCTGGAGGAGGGCATGGCAACCCCCTCCAATATTCTTGCCTAGGAAACCCCATGGCAGAGGGGACTGGTGGGCTACAGTCCATGAGGTTGCAGAGAATTGGACACAACTGAAGTGGCATTGTGCACATTCAGCACTTTACTGTAAAATAAGCTTTATGTTGGATGATTTTGCTCAAGGCTAGTGTTCTGAGCATGTTGAAGGTAGGCTGGGTTAGGTCACAATGTTCAGTAATTGAGGTGTACCAAAAGCATTTCTACTTAACCATAGTTTCAACTTATAGTGGGTTTATCAGGACATAAACCCATTTTCTGTCAAAGAAGATCTGTATATATGAAAGTGGTGAATAGGCAAACTTGGTAAGGAGGCTCTTCCCATAAGGTAGCCAAAGTATTGCAGCTTCAGCCTCAGCATCAGTCCTTCCAGTGAATATTCAGTGTTGAATATTCACTTTAGTGATTTACTGAATCACTTTAGGATTGTCTGGTTTGGTTTCTTTGCAGTCCAGGGACTCTTGAGAGTCTTCTCTATCCTAGTGCTTATTTTATTTTCTTGAAAGCACTTACCATAACTAGAAATGACACCAGTTATTTATTTGGGACCCTCCTTATGTAAGGTAAGCCCCCTTTGGAAGAGGATTTTCTGTCTTATTCATTATTCTATCCACAGAATCTGTACGGAGGCCAATGCCCAGTAGGGAAACAGTGTGGGTTAGCTGATGACTGATCACCAGAAGTCAGCCTCCAGCTGAGTCTCAAGTGCTTTGACTATCTGGAGATCAAGAACAGTCAGACAAAACAGCCAGGGAACTAAGAAAAGGAAGGTAAGGAGAGGCAGCCTGTACTGTCTGCGGAAACCAAGGTAAGATAATTTTCCAAGATGAGAGCAGTACGAAACAATGCTAAGAGGCCAAGTAAGTAGGAGGTTAAGACATCTACTGGTTTGGTAACACCGGAGGTTACTGGTGATTTTAGTAAATTCAGTATAAGTTGAATAATGAAAGACTAAAGTCCTCAGGTAGAGGGAATGGAGGGAGGGGGTTAGTAGTTCAAAGGAAATGTTCTAGGTATAGCTCTTGAGTAAACAAAAGATTCTCAAAGAATTTATCTTGAAGCAAGCTGCGATTTTTCTACCTTAGACACTAACAAGTAAACAACTGACCTGAAATACTTAACCTATCTTTAAAACTTGAATTGTCTCCCAAAGATAATCTGGCTTCATCTATGGTAAACCAAAATTGGAACCACTCACAGGGAGATGCCTCTTCCTGCCCTTCCAGACTGCATCTCAGTAGCCTTGCGTTACAGACTGCACATTTAGAGAGAGGATATAGGTTCTTTCACCCTGAGTAAATTCACTGTTCATTTCTCATCCTTTATACAAGAATGTCATTTCATCATCACCAGGAGAAAAGTAGCAAGATTTTTCTTTGACGTTCTCAGTATAGAAAACTAATCTAACAGAAATGCAAAAAGATAACCCAAGGTGAAAAGTACTCAGGCGATTTTAAAAGGCTATGACATGCAGTGATAGCTTCCAGGTGTGTGGTGGTGTAACAATTTCATCATAGAAGGGTCAAGTCCCAGGTCAGCAGGGCTGGGTGGAGGCACTTTTTGTCTCATCAGCTGGAGTCCCATTTTGCTGCTTGGACCACATTTCTGACTGTTGTGCACTCCCTGTTTACTCTCACTGTCTCATGGGACTCAATCTAAAGACTGCTGTCTTAATAAGAGATTATTTTAGTAAGGAATAAGTACCAAAAGGCATTCCCTGGTGGGTTAGCTGATGCACACAGAAGTCAGCCTCCAGCTGAGTCTCAAGTGCTTTGACTATCTGGAGATCAAGAACAGTCAGACAAAACAGCCAGGGAACTAAGAAAAGGAAGGTAAGGGAGGCAGCCTGTACTGTCTGCGGAAACCAAGGTAAGATAATTTTCCAAGATGAGAGCAGTACGAAACAATGCTAAGAGGCCAAGTAAGTAGGAGGTTAAGACATCTACTGGTTTGGTAACACCGGAGGTTACTGGTGATTTTAGTAAATTCAGTATAAGTTGAATAATGAAAGACTAAAGTCCTCAGGTAGAGGGAATGGAGGGAGGGGGTTAGTAGTTCAAAGGAAATGTTCTAGGTATAGCTCTTGAGTAAACAAAAGATTCTCAAAGAATTTATCTTGAAGCAAGCTGCGATTTTTCTACCTTAGACACTAACAAGTAAACAACTGACCTGAAATACTTAACCTATCTTTAAAACTTGAATTGTCTCCCAAAGATAATCTGGCTTCATCTATGGTAAACCAAAATTGGAACCACTCACAGGGAGATGCCTCTTCCTGCCCTTCCAGACTGCATCTCAGTAGCCTTGCGTTACAGACTGCACATTTAGAGAGAGGATATAGGTTCTTTCACCCTGAGTAAATTCACTGTTCATTTCTCATCCTTTATACAAGAATGTCATTTCATCATCACCAGGAGAAAAGTAGCAAGATTTTTCTTTGACGTTCTCAGTATAGAAAACTAATCTAACAGAAATGCAAAAAGATAACCCAAGGTGAAAAGTACTCAGGCGATTTTAAAAGGCTATGACATGCAGTGATAGCTTCCAGGTGTGTGGTGGTGTAACAATTTCATCATAGAAGGGTCAAGTCCCAGGTCAGCAGGGCTGGGTGGAGGCACTTTTTGTCTCATCAGCTGGAGTCCCATTTTGCTGCTTGGACCACATTTCTGACTGTTGTGCACTCCCTGTTTACTCTCACTGTCTCATGGGACTCAATCTAAAGACTGCTGTCTTAATAAGAGATTATTTTAGTAAGGAATAAGTACCAAAAGGCATTCCCTGGTGGCTTAATGGTGAAGAGTCCATTTGCAATGCAAGAGACTTGGGTTTCAACCCTGGGTCAAGAAGATCTTCTGGAGAGAAAATGGAAACCTTCTCCAGTATTCTTTCCTGGAAAATGACCATGGACAGAAGAGCCTTGCAGACTATAGACCAGGGGTCGCAAAGAGTGGGACACGACTGAGCAACTTAACAACAATAAGTACCAGAAGCTTCTAGCTGTATCTCGGTCAGGCTGCAGCGATTAACTCTCACACTGTGATGGGGGTTGCTGATGTATTAGAGCAAACAGGATGCTGGCTCTTTTCAAAGCATGAAAAATTCAGTTGATTCTGAATCTCCTGGAATTTCTTTTTTAAAAAAACTAATTAAAATGACTGTAATGCAAACTATTCATTTCTAGAATATTTAAGCCAGAAAATAACATCAATTAAAAAGGCAAGAAACATAGGTCTCCTCTTACTCCTGTGCATCCTCTTCTGCTTTCCTTTTTTCAGGTGCACAGGGGGCTCCTTCTAATGTCCTACTTCTTCAGGAACTGCATTGTTCCTCAGTAACCTGCTTCAAGAAGGAAGGTCTCAGAGAAAGGGGCAGATGACGAAATGAAGCAAGAGGTTTTAAAATTTGAAATTGCCATTTCAGAAGTACAAATTCCACTTTAAAAAGGAAAAAAAATGTTTGATGAGTATGTTCATTCAAACCTAAGAGCTGTCTTTTCTTAGTGAATATCCCGTCATCTGGTGCCTTTAGCTTTAAGCCCTGTGCCCTGTTGCACCCAGCCGAAATGCAAAGATAACCCAAGGTGAAAAGTACTCAGGCGATTTTAAAAGGCTATGACATGCAGTGATAGCTTCCAGGTGTGTGGTGGTGTAACAATTTCATCATAGAAGGGTCAAGTCCCAGGTCAGCAGGGCTGGGTGGAGGCACTTTTTGTCTCATCAGCTGGAGTCCCATTTTGCTGCTTGGACCACATTTCTGACTGTTGTGCACTCCCTGTTTACTCTCACTGTCTCATGGGACTCAATCTAAAGACTGCTGTCTTAATAAGAGATTATTTTAGTAAGGAATAAGTACCAAAAGGCATTCCCTGGTGGCTTAATGGTGAAGAGTCCATTTGCAATGCAAGAGACTTGGGTTTCAACCCTGGGTCAAGAAGATCTTCTGGAGAGAAAATGGAAACCTTCTCCAGTATTCTTTCCTGGAAAATGACCATGGACAGAAGAGCCTTGCAGACTATAGACCAGGGGTCGCAAAGAGTGGGACACGACTGAGCAACTTAACAACAATAAGTACCAGAAGCTTCTAGCTGTATCTCGGTCAGGCTGCAGCGATTAACTCTCACACTGTGATGGGGGTTGCTGATGTATTAGAGCAAACAGGATGCTGGCTCTTTTCAAAGCATGAAAAATTCAGTTGATTCTGAATCTCCTGGAATTTCTTTTTAAAAGAACTAATTAAAATGACTGTAATGCAAACTATTCATTTCTAGAATATTTAAGCCAGAAAATAACATCAATTAAAAAGGCAAGAAACATAGGTCTCCTCTTACTCCTGTGCATCCTCTTCTGCTTTCCTTTTTTCAGGTGCACAGGGGGCTCCTTCTAATGTCCTACTTCTTCAGGAACTGCATTGTTCCTCAGTAACCTGCTTCAAGAAGGAAGGTCTCAGAGAAAGGGGCAGATGACGAAATGAAGCAAGAGGTTTTAAAATTTGAAATTGCCATTTCAGAAGTACAAATTCCACTTTAAAAAGGAAAAAAAATGTTTGATGAGTATGTTCATTCAAACCTAAGAGCTGTCTTTTCTTAGTGAATATCCCGTCATCTGGTGCCTTTAGCTTTAAGCCCTGTGCCCTGTTGCACCCAGCCACTCATTTATTTAATAGTTGCCAACATATTTTATCCTTCCCCAATTTTCTGTTACTAAAGAAATTGTTGCTGCTATGCACTCCCTAAATCATGTCTGTCACTTAGCGACCCATGGAGTATAGCACATCACTTTCGCAAATCTTCACTATCTTTTTCAATGAGTTGGTTCTTCACGTCAGGTGCCCAAAGTATTGGAGTTTCAGCATCAGTGTCAGTCCTTCCAATATATATTCAGGGTTGATTTCCTTTAGGATTGACCATTTTGGTCTCCCTGAAGTCCCAGAGACTCTCAAGAGTCTTCTGCAGCACCACACTTAGAAAGCATCAATTCCTCATTGCTCAGTCTTCTTTGGGTTTCTCAGGTGGTGCTAGTGGCAAAGAATCTGCCTGCCAATGCAGGAGAATAATTGATGGGCATTCGATCCCTGGGTCAGGAAGATTCCTCTGGAGTAGGGCATGGCACTGCCACTCCAGTATTCTTGTCTGAAGACTTCCAAGGACAGAGGAGCCTAGTGAACAACAGTCCATAAGATCACAGAGTCAGACATGACTGAAACAACTTAGCATGCACGTACAAACTTCTTTACAGACCAACTCTCACATCCATACATAACTACTGGAAATGCCATAGCTTTTATTAAATGGACCTTTGTCAGAAAAGTGGTGTTTCTGCTTTTCAATATGCTACTATGTTAGTCACAGCTTTCCTTCCAAGGAGCAAGTGGCTTTTAGTTTTGTGGCTGCAGCTATAGTCCACAGTGATTTTGGAGCATGAGAAAATAAAATCTGTCATTGTTTTTTCAAAGTGGGTATTCTTGCCCAGTCCTACTTCTTCAGGAACTGCATTGTTCCTCAGTAACCTGCTTCAAGAAGGAAGGTCTCAGAGAAAGGGGCAGATGACGAAATGAAGCAAGAGGTTTTAAAATTTGAAATTGCCATTTCAGAAGTACAAATTCCACTTTAAAAAGGAAAAAAAATGTTTGATGAGTATGTTCATTCAAACCTAAGAGCTGTCTTTTCTTAGTGAATATCCCGTCATCTGGTGCCTTTAGCTTTAAGCCCTGTGCCCTGTTGCACCCAGCCACTCATTTATTTAATAGTTGCCAACATATTTTATCCTTCCCCAATTTTCTGTTACTAAAGAAATTGTTGCTGCTATGCACTCCCTAAATCATGTCTGTCACTTAGCGACCCATGGAGTATAGCACATCACTTTCGCAAATCTTCACTATCTTTTTCAATGAGTTGGTTCTTCACGTCAGGTGCCCAAAGTATTGGAGTTTCAGCATCAGTGTCAGTCCTTCCAATATATATTCAGGGTTGATTTCCTTTAGGATTGACCGTTTTGGTCTCCCTGAAGTCCCAGAGACTCTCAAGAGTCTTCTGCAGCACCACACTTAGAAAGCATCAATTCCTCATTGCTCAGTCTTCTTTGGGTTTCTCAGGTGGTGCTAGTGGCAAAGAATCTGCCTGCCAATGCAGGAGAATAATTGATGGGCATTCGATCCCTGGGTCAGGAAGATTCCTCTGGAGTAGGGCATGGCACTGCCACTCCAGTATTCTTGTCTGAAGACTTCCAAGGACAGAGGAGCCTAGTGAACAACAGTCCATAAGATCACAGAGTCAGACATGACTGAAACAACTTAGCATGCACGTACAAACTTCTTTACAGACCAACTCTCACATCCATACATAACTACTGGAAATGCCATAGCTTTTATTAAATGGACCTTTGTCAGAAAAGTGGTGTTTCTGCTTTTCAATATGCTACTATGTTAGTCACAGCTTTCCTTCCAAGGAGCAAGTGGCTTTTAGTTTTGTGGCTGCAGCTATAGTCCACAGTGATTTTGGAGCATGAGAAAATAAAATCTGTCATTGTTTTCAATTTTCCCCCATCAATTTGCCATAAAGGATGGGGCTGCATGCCATCATGGTAGTTTTGTGAATGCTGGGCTTCAAGCCAGCTTTTTCATTCTCCTCTTTCACCTTCACCAAGAGGTTCTTTAGTTCCTCGTCACTTTGTGCCATTGGAGTGGTATCATCTGCATATCCAAGGCTGAGAATGTTCCCTGGGTAACTCCAATTTGCTTGAAATGATCTCTTGTCTTTCCCCTTCTGTTGTTTTTCTCTGTTTCTTTGTATTGTTCATTGAGGAAGACTTTCTTATTTCTCCTCGCAATTCTCTGGAACACTGCATTCAGTTGGGTATATCTTTCCGTTCCTTCTTGGCCTTTCACTACTCTTCTTTCTCAGCTAACTGTTCTACCTTCTCAGACAACCAGTTTGCCTTCTTGCATTTATTTTCCTTTGGGTGGATTTTGGTCACCACCACCTGTAGAATGTTATGAACCTCTGTCCATATTTCTTCAGGTATTGTGTCTACAATATAAGATCCTTTGTATTTGTCACCTCTACTGTATAACATAAGGGATTTGATTTAGGTCATACCTGAATGGGCAATGGTTTTCCCTGCTTCCTTCAACTGAAACCTGAAGTTTGCAGTAGGCAGCTCATGATCGGAGCCATAGTCAGCTCCAGGTCTTGTTTTTGCCGACTGTATAGAGCTTCTTTATCTTCAACTACAAAGAATATAATCAGTCTGATTCAGTACTGACCATCTGGTGACGTCCGTGTGTAGAGTAATCTCATGCGTTGTTGAAAGAGAGTGTTTGCTATCACCAGGGATTTCTCTTGGCAAAACTCTGTTAGCAAAACCCAGACCAAAGGCTAACAGCATTATGCCAACTAAAGAAGTTGCAGATTAATGAATCCTTGAAAACAACTTATAATGAACACTTCTTTTCTCATTAAAACACAACAGAAAATATCTATGTATAGTATAATGACAGTGAAAAATATCACTCCAACATATGTTTATAGGAATAGCCTTGAGCTACAACAGAGAGATGCAAAAAATACTGCTTAAAAGATATCATCAGGAATGCTGTATTTTCTTTCAGATGGACAGGATGGAAAACTAGGTGAAACCTGAGAGGAATTCCCACTGTATGATACAAATAAAACCTGACACATTTGCCTTTTTCATGGTAGTTTTGTGAATGCTGGGCTTCAAGCCAGCTTTTCATTCTCCTCTTTCACCTTCACCAAGAGGTTCTTTAGTTCCTCGTCACTTTGTGCCATTGGAGTGGTATCATCTGCATATCCCAGGCTGAGAATGTTCCTGGTAACTCAATTTGCTTGAAATGATCTCTTGTCTTTCCCCTTCTGTTGTTTTCTCTGTTTCTTTGTATTGTTCATTGAGGAAGACTTTCTTATTTCTCCTCGCAATTCTCTGGAACACTGCATTCAGTTGGGTATATCTTTCCGTTCCTTCTTGGCCTTTCACTACTCTTCTTTCTCAGCTAACTGTTCTACCTTCTCAGACAACCAGTTTGCCTTCTTGCATTTATTTTCCTTTGGGTGGATTTTGGTCACCACCACCTGTAGAATGTTATGAACCTCTGTCCATATTTCTTCAGGTATTGTGTCTACAATATAAGATCCTTTGTATTTGTCACCTCTACTGTATAACATAAGGGATTTGATTTAGGTCATACCTGAATGGGCAATGGTTTTCCCTGCTTCCTTCAACTGAAACCTGAAGTTTGCAGTAGGCAGCTCATGATCGGAGCCATAGTCAGCTCCAGGTCTTGTTTTTGCCGACTGTATAGAGCTTCTTTATCTTCAACTACAAAGAATATAATCAGTCTGATTCAGTACTGACCATCTGGTGACGTCCGTGTGTAGAGTAATCTCATGCGTTGTTGAAAGAGAGTGTTTGCTATCACCAGGGATTTCTCTTGGCAAAACTCTGTTAGCAAAACCCAGACCAAAGGCTAACAGCATTATGCCAACTAAAGAAGTTGCAGATTAATGAATCCTTGAAAACAACTTATAATGAACACTTCTTTTCTCATTAAAACACAACAGAAAATATCTATGTATAGTATAATGACAGTGAAAAATATCACTCCAACATATGTTTATAGGAATAGCCTTGAGCTACAACAGAGAGATGCAAAAAATACTGCTTAAAAGATATCATCAGGAATGCTGTATTTTCTTTCAGATGGACAGGATGGAAAACTAGGTGAAACCTGAGAGGGAACCCATGTTCCTCCCACTGTATGATACAAATAAAACCTGACACATGCAAATATAAAGCCTAATTCAGAATGAAAAATCAATGGAATGGAATCAAAGCATAGTGGAGAATTGCATTGGTTGTCCTTTCACAGAAAAAACTGTATTCATTCTTAGCCACTTATAGCCATTTGTGAAAAGTTATATGGCTATTTCTTAATTAGAAAGTATACATGTTAAAGGCACACATTTTTCCAAGCTTAGCTAAAATTAGTGCATGTCCATCTGAAAAACTTCAATTTACTCTGAAATTAAAAATGGAAACCTTGCGTGAAACATTTACTCTGTTTTCAGCAACCATGTAGCTTCGTGGTGTAATCACCACATACTGTTTCTCAAGGACCTACTTGGTGCAGAGCACATGAACAGTCACATGCATTAAAATACCATGTGGTGAAAGATCACAGAAACAAAGAAAACATGTATTCATTCAGAACTTGCTACTGATTTTAAATACACAGATCTGAATCATTCCAACTTAAGAAGATTCAGTATAAGATATGAAGATGAATATGTGTGTCTGTCATTGAAGACATCTCTACAGTTTGCATCTGGCTTTATCACTAGTGCAAGGGAGTCAGCATGTATGGGGTATTCCCATCTGCATATTAAAAGATCCATCCTTGACCTGTGACCTCTAAGTTCTCAGAATGTCCTTCCTGATAAACAAGAGTGTCTTTGATGACCTGGGGGCCTTTGGGCCAGAGCACAGAGGCAATGCTCCAGTGTGATGATGTTCAGACCCTCGGGCAGCTAGACCTGTGCAGGGGCTGGAAACTGTGGAGAGACATGTAGGTGGTCAGTCATGGAGACAGGTCTGCACCCCGAGGCTCGTGAAGTCCCAATTTAATGAACACTTCTTTTCTCATTAAAACACAACAGAAAATATCTATGTATAGTATAATGACAGTGAAAATATCACTCCAACATATGTTTATAGGAATAGCCTTGAGCTACAACAGAGAGATGCAAAAAATACTGCTTAAAAGATATCATCAGGAATGCTGTATTTTCTTTCAGATGGACAGGATGGAAAACTAGGTGAAACCTGAGAGGGAACCCATGTTCCTCCCACTGTATGATACAAATAAAACCTGACACATGCAAATATAAAGCCTAATTCAGAATGAAAAATCAATGGAATGGAATCAAAGCATAGTGGAGAATTGCATTGGTTGTCCTTTCACAGAAAAAACTGTATTCATTCTTAGCCACTTATAGCCATTTGTGAAAAGTTATATGGCTATTTCTTAATTAGAAAGTATACATGTTAAAGGCACACATTTTTCCAAGCTTAGCTAAAATTAGTGCATGTCCATCTGAAAAACTTCAATTTACTCTGAAATTAAAAATGGAAACCTTGCGTGAAACATTTACTCTGTTTTCAGCAGCCATGTAGCTTCGTGGTGTAATCACCACATACTGTTTCTCAAGGACCTACTTGGTGCAGAGCACATGAACAGTCACATGCATTAAAATACCATGTGGTGAAAGATCACAGAAACAAAGAAAACATGTATTCATTCAGAACTTGCTACTGATTTTAAATACACAGATCTGAATCATTCCAACTTAAGAAGATTCAGTATAAGATATGAAGATGAATATGTGTGTCTGTCATTGAAGACATCTCTACAGTTTGCATCTGGCTTTATCACTAGTGCAAGGGAGTCAGCATGTATGGGGTATTCCCATCTGCATATTAAAAGATCCATCCTTGACCTGTGACCTCTAAGTTCTCAGAATGTCCTTCCTGATAAACAAGAGTGTCTTTGATGACCTGGGGGCCTTTGGGCCAGAGCACAGAGGCAATGCTCCAGTGTGATGATGTTCAGACCCTCGGGCAGCTAGACCTGTGCAGGGGCTGGAAACTGTGGAGAGACATGTAGGTGGTCAGTCATGGAGACAGGTCTGCACCCCGAGGCTCGTGAAGTCCCTTGGCTGGAAGTAAGGCAAGCATGTCATCACAGGTCACGGCTTGGAGAACACAACTTCCCAGGGAGAGGACACCACAGGCTGGCCTCTGGTCTCCTCTGGACTCTGCCCTAGGGCCCTCTCCCTGCTCTGTCCATGGTCTGTTCTATTTGCTGAAATAAACCATAACTGTGAGTACAGTGGCTTTTCTCAGTCCTGTGAATCCTTCTAGGGAATTGCTGGACCTGAGGCAGCAATTCTCACATCCCAAGTAATGTAAAAGAATGAATGCACTCTCAGTCTTTATGTTTAATATTAAACACGGTTTACTTGATTCATCCTTGTTTACAAAGGAAAAAAAAAGAGGACAACATTGCATGTCAAATAAACTTTGTGAAATTTGTATCATCTTTTAAAATGCTCTGTTTTGTCTTCAAGTTCCTTCAGTTGTGTGTGTGTGTGTGTGTGAATCATGGCCTTAATAGTTGTCATTAATAGGCCTCCCTGGGCCTGTGGACTCAGCGATTGCAGACGGACTGCTTCTCAAAATCGCACATTTAACAGAAATGGGTAATCGTTTTGCTGGAGTAAATTGCCTCTTTCAGACTTTCCATTTGGCTTGTGTGAGTCACTAATCCCCACGCAAATCCAGGGTAGTAAGTGCTAGCAATTACTAGCTCTCTCCTCCAGATGGAGAAACAATGAGTTGCTAACAATAGAACCCAGAACCCCAGTGGGGGCATTTCATTCACTACCTCCGGTACAGCTTCAAACTGAGCAGATCTCAGAAGCAGGATGAAAACCTGGTTCTTCTGGAAGTCCACAGATTCCCAACTTTATTATTACTAAGTGGCTTCGTGTGACTCTGCTTTATCTGGCAGGATGTGGCGACACTTGTTAGAGGAACAATAAGTTGGTCATCTGGGTCAACATTTCGATTGCAATACAAAATAAGGATGGGGTTGCGGCAGGGGAGTCTTTTTAAAAACCATGATTTTATCTCTGTTAAGAAAGGCTTCTGATGCCTCCATAAGCTGCCACAAACTTCCTGAGATGATATTAGTCTTTACGCTCATGTAAGAATCCCCAGTGTGCCTTCTACTTGTAAAAGGAACAAAGATCCTGGAGCAGATTCTGGGTCACACTGAAACCTTAAGATCATCATTTCCCTACCCACCAGCCAGGGCTCTGGCCATCCAACAGTTCGGAAAGCTGTGGACACATGGATTGTTTACTGCTGAGCCATCAGGAAAGACTCAGCATATATGTAAGAATACAGCTTACATTGTATACAATAGCTCATTATGTATGATATTTAATATTATGTGTATTATTTCTTTTTAAGTATATTTTCATTCTTTATATGCAACATAATTAGAGATATAGGTATAGATACAACTATATGAGACTGCCCCTCTAGAATGTCACTCACAATAAAAGATTTGACAAGGAATAAACCCACTGTGAAAAAGGACTGGAAAACAAATTTTAAAACAAAATACAGTTTGCCCTTTTCAGCCATGGTTCGGTGAAGAAGAAGGAGAAATCACTGCCAAGAATTTATGCCTCTCAGTCAGCACTCATACGGGTTCATAATCTAAATTCATGGAACCTATGTGTCTCTACGATTCTCAAGGTGCAATCAGACTTCAAGAATATTCTTAGTAGTGAACATAGGAGACTGTTGGAAGCAAACACAAGTCCAGTCTTGGGGAGCACGGCTCTCATCAGAGCCTCAGAGAGCGTCCATAGGTCCAGGGAACATGAGTTCACCATCAACAAGAGCAGTAACTCACAACATCAGATGAGGACACAGGGAAGATAGGACAGGTGAGTGACCAGACTCCCAGGCAGTGGACCTACAGAGTCCCTGGGGTAGATGCCTGTTCAGTGCATTCCTATAGCTATGAGAAAGGCTGACAGTGTGACAAGGAGGAACAGATGATCCCAAAGTGGCTTTAGACTGACCCAGAAGAGCCTCTGGAAACCGAACACATATGTTCAACACACATTCTGTGTTTCTATAGCCTAAAAATGTTCTAGCAGACGAGAAATGGCAGAAACCAAAATTAATACATGCAAACATAGACCCTTAAGATGTTATTCATAATGTAGTATGGGGTTAAAAATAATTGTAGTTGGTAGATGTGAAAGTTTAAGGGCACGAGAGAGAGAGAGTGGGAAGGTCTGCAGAGGCCTTACTGGAGTCTCGGAGGATGACCTAGAAGTCAGGAAGATGTCAAGCCTGGAGATGTGGTGTGTGAGGTCCACATCAGGGCAGCTCAAGGAGACCTCAGGGAGGATCAGCAGAACAGCAAAGACAAGGAGAGGGTTTTTCAGCAGCTGAAGATCCCAAGGGAGGGGAGAAAAGTGGGAGACCAGAGCACTGGGGGATGGGGTTCCCCAGCTGAGGACTCGTGCAGACCCTCTCGCTGCTTCTCACCCATTGGCAGAAGCTCCCCAGCGTCTCTTCTGCACTGCTCTTCCACCAGCCACAGAGAGCAAGGGGCACCCACGGCAGCCTTCATGGAATTAAGTTAATCACCGAGTCAATCAACCTAATTGATTAATTTTAAGTGAATAGTGGTTAAGCTACCCAGCTCAACTGGATCTGATAGGTGGGCAGGGGATGTGCAAGCCCTAAGGACTGCAGATGTGGTTCCTAGGCAGGGGCAGTCATGGGATTCCTGACAGAGGAGACAAGCATGTCTGAGGGTCCTTATTTCAAAACAACTGGGAACAAACACAAGTCCAGTCTTGGGGAGCACGGCTCTCATCAGAGCCTCAGAGAGCGTCCATAGGTCCAGGGAACATGAGTTCACCATCAACAAGAGCAGTAACTCACAACATCAGATGAGGACACAGGGAAGATAGGACAGGTGAGTGACCAGACTCCCAGGCAGTGGACCTACAGAGTCCCTGGGGTAGATGCCTGTTCAGTGCATTCCTATAGCTATGAGAAAGGCTGACAGTGTGACAAGGAGGAACAGATGATCCCAAAGTGGCTTTAGACTGACCCAGAAGAGCCTCTGGAAACCGAACACATATGTTCAACACACATTCTGTGTTTCTATAGCCTAAAAATGTTCTAGCAGACGAGAAATGGCAGAAACCAAAATTAATACATGCAAACATAGACCCTTAAGATGTTATTCATAATGTAGTATGGGGTTAAAAATAATTGTAGTTGGTAGATGTGAAAGTTTAAGGGCACGAGAGAGAGAGGGTGGGAAGGTCTGCAGAGGCCTTACTGGAGTCTCGGAGGATGACCTAGAAGTCAGGAAGATGTCAAGCCTGGAGATGTGGTGTGTGAGGTCCACATCAGGGCAGCTCAAGGAGACCTCAGGGAGGATCAGCAGAACAGCAAAGACAAGGAGAGGGTTTTTCAGCAGCTGAAGATCCCAAGGGAGGGGAGAAAAGTGGGAGACCAGAGCACTGGGGGATGGGGTTCCCCAGCTGAGGACTCGTGCAGACCCTCTCGCTGCTTCTCACCCATTGGCAGAAGCTCCCCAGCGTCTCTTCTGCACTGCTCTTCCACCAGCCACAGAGAGCAAGGGGCACCCACGGCAGCCTTCATGGAATTAAGTTAATCACCGAGTCAATCAACCTAATTGATTAATTTTAAGTGAATAGTGGTTAAGCTACCCAGCTCAACTGGATCTGATAGGTGGGCAGGGGATGTGCAAGCCCTAAGGACTGCAGATGTGGTTCCTAGGCAGGGGCAGTCATGGGATTCCTGACAGAGGAGACAAGCATGTCTGAGGGTCCTTATTTCAAAACAACTGGGAACAAACATTAGAAACCAGTGATGCCAATGCACTTACTTAAAAAAAAACAGAGACTCACAGACTTAAGAGAACAAAGTTATGGTAGCTGGGGGGAGGGGGGAGGGTGGGAGGAAAGGACCGTTAGGGAGCTTGAGGCTGACATGTGTACATACTGCCGCATGTAAAACGAATAATCAACAACGACCTTCTGTACAGCGCAGGGAACTCTGCTCAATGTCACGTGTCAGCCTGGATGGGGAGTTTGGGTGAGAATGGATACACAGCCACGTATGACTGAGTCCCTTTGCTGTTCACCTGAAACTATCACACCATTGTTAATCGGCTATACTCCAATACACAATAAAAAATATAAAGCATCAAGAAAGAAACTAGTGGCCTCAGAGCATCTGATTTTTGCCTCTAAGGATGAGCTCTGAATCTGCATCTGCAACATCACCTGGGAATTTAGAATTACAAATTTTCTAAGGCTCAGACTCCCCCTACCCCAGACTTACTGCACCTGAAATTCTGAGGGTGGGTCCAGCAATTTGTGTCCCAGTAAAGTCTCCAAGTGGGTCTGAGGCAGGTAATATTCCAGCACCGTTGCTCTTGGGGAATTTAAACAACTGTATCAGCAGCCATTGTCTGTGATCAGTGTGCTGCTGAAAGCCCAGGCTGTGAAACCCCTGGCTTCAAGTTGTGTCGAGAGTGCTAGAAATCCATGGGAATACAGGGGTGAGGCCTTGGACAGCTGAGGTAAGGGCAGATGAGGGCTGATAACTCCAGCCACAGTTTCCTCTTCTTAAAAGGGGTAGCTCAGCTGGTAAAAATACAGGAGACCTCGGTTCAATTCCTGGGTCGAGAAGATCCCCTGGATGACAGGCTACCCACTCCAGTATTCTTGGACTTCCCTGGTGGCTCATACAGTAAAGAATCTGCCTGCAATGCCAGAGACCTGGGTTCAATCCCTGGGTTGGGAAGATCCCCTGGAGAGGGGCATGGCATTCCACTTGAGTATGCTTGCCTGGAGAATCCCACAGATAGAGGAGCCTGGCGGGCTACAGTCCATGGGGTCACAAAGAGTCAGGCACGACTGAGCAACTAACACTCTTCAAGAAGATAGGACATAAACCAGGCAATTTTCCTTTGGATGACCATGCTTCTCCTCTTGTCAGCAAAAGACACTGAAGAGAGGGCAAGCAGGTAAAAATAAGAGGTTAGGATTGAACTGAAGGATCACAAAGCTGAGAGAGGAACAAAGAAGACCAGGTGAGGGTGGATGGAGAAAAACATCCTTGGAATAGCTGTTTTCCCAGGAATTGTGGGTTTTCTGATGCTCAGTCTCTAAAGGAAAAGACAATCACTATTCTCGCCCCTGTCTGTGTTCCTTCCTGTCTCCTCACAGCTCTTCATGTGTCTAGGTGAAACCCAGCAACTTGTGCTCATGTTGAATTGTAAAGCCTCTGTCCTGAAGGCGTGGACCAGCTGAATCATGACATCAATAACGTGAGATGCAACTGCCCTTGCTAGATCCCTACTCCTTTTGGTCAGGGGATGTGCACAAAATCAATGTCAGCAAGAATCAGAGGCCCTCCCAGGCCAACAAGATCAGTGCAATGTATTTGCCTCTGTGCCTCAGCACAGTGAACACATGTGAACACACAGGCGTTCTCTTAGAAGCCAGAGTGAAACTGGGAGGAACGCCTTCCTTCCTGAGGAAAAGGCTTTGACAGCCAGGCTGGGAGGAGCTGAGCGTCAGATGTCTCAGGCTTCGTCAGGGAAGATTGTGTCGAGTGCTAGAAATCCATGGGAATACAGGGGTGAGGCCTTGGACAGCTGAGGTAAGGGCAGATGAGGGCTGATAACTCCAGCCACAGTTTCCTCTTCTTAAAAGGGGTAGCTCAGCTGGTAAAAATACAGGAGACCTCGGTTCAATTCCTGGGTCGAGAAGATCCCCTGGATGACAGGCTACCCACTCCAGTATTCTTGGACTTCCTGGTGGCTCATACAGTAAAGAATCTGCCTGCAATGCCAGAGACCTGGGTTCAATCCCTGGGTTGGGAAGATCCCCTGGAGAGGGGCATGGCATTCCACTTGAGTATGCTTGCCTGGAGAATCCCACAGATAGAGGAGCCTGGCGGGCTACAGTCCATGGGGTCACAAAGAGTCAGGCACGACTGAGCAACTAACACTCTTCAAGAAGATAGGACATAAACCAGGCAATTTTCCTTTGGATGACCATGCTTCTCCTCTTGTCAGCAAAAGACACTGAAGAGAGGGCAAGCAGGTAAAAATAAGAGGTTAGGATTGAACTGAAGGATCACAAAGCTGAGAGAGGAACAAAGAAGACCAGGTGAGGGTGGATGGAGAAAAACATCCTTGGAATAGCTGTTTTCCCAGGAATTGTGGGTTTTCTGATGCTCAGTCTCTAAAGGAAAAGACAATCACTATTCTCGCCCCTGTCTGTGTTCCTTCCTGTCTCCTCACAGCTCTTCATGTGTCTAGGTGAAACCCAGCAACTTGTGCTCATGTTGAATTGTAAAGCCTCTGTCCTGAAGGCGTGGACCAGCTGAATCATGACATCAATAACGTGAGATGCAACTGCCCTTGCTAGATCCCTACTCCTTTTGGTCAGGGGATGTGCACAAAATCAATGTCAGCAAGAATCAGAGGCCCTCCCAGGCCAACAAGATCAGTGCAATGTATTTGCCTCTGTGCCTCAGCACAGTGAACACATGTGAACACACAGGCGTTCTCTTAGAAGCCAGAGTGAAACTGGGAGGAACGCCTTCCCTTCCTGAGGAAAAGGCTTTGACAGCCAGGCTGGGAGGAGCTGAGCGTCAGATGTCTCTGCCTTCTGCTCTCAGAGAAAGAGAAGGTGACCACCGACAGGGCAGGAGGGTGGTCCCAGGGGAGACAGAGGCCATGCTGAGGAGGTGAGCTCCCTGAATTGGCAGACACTGCAGGGAGACCTCAGACAGCCAAAAGGTTATGCAACTGGATCTCTAGAGTTTGATTTTATTTTGCAAGAGAGATGGAGGCTTTTTATTGCCTCTGATTACAAAGTCATGTCATTTTAAGAAAAACATAAAATACATACTGAAAGAAAGAGGTCTATTTCTGCCCCAGTATTCTTGTTTGGAAAATTCCATGGACAGAGAAGTATTGCGGGCTAAAATTCACAGGGGTGCAAAGAGTCAGTCATAACTGAGCACATACAAGAGAAGATTACTTGCAATGTTTAGTGGATGTTTAAGCATGTACTGGACCATTTGAGTATGAATATGATTATCTTCAAAATACCTCTTTCTTTACTTCTTGAAAAAACTCTGTGTATCAGAGTGTATTCTAAGGAAATATTTAAGAAAAATTATATTAAAAATTCCTAGCAATAATGCTATTTGCAACAATTTCAGTTCAGTAATAGTAAAAGTGCTGAAAACATCCTAAACTCCCAACAAAATGAAATGGATTAAATTAATTGTGGCACAGCTGTAAAATGGAAAACTCTCCAGCCAGCAACATATATTTGAAAGAATGTTCATCAACAATGAAAAATATTCACTGGGTCTTCCCTGATGATCCAGTGGCTAAAACTCCTTGCTCCCAATGTAGAAGTGGGCCCAGATTCTATTCCTGGTCAGGGTACTAGATCCCACATGCTGCAAATAAAGATCCAGAATGCTGCAACTAAGACCCAGCACAGGCAAATAAATGAGACAAATAAATAATCTTATTAAAGAAAGAAAAATATTTATAATATATGAAATGTAAAAAAAACAAAAACAGTATAGAATACTTTATCATATTGGAAAAAATTATTACATGCACATATACATAGAAAAGCAAGCTTATATCTCCAGCTGTAAACTACCATTCTTTTGCATTTAGAGATTTATTAAAGATTGTTTTTCATTTGCAGTTTCAACATTCAGCCAGGCTGGGAGGAGCTGAGCGTCAGATGTCTCTGCCTTCTGCTCTCAGAGAAAGAGAAGGTGACCACCGACAGGGCAGGAGGGTGGTCCCAGGGGAGACAGAGGCCATGCTGAGGAGGTGAGCTCCCTGAATTGGCAGACACTGCAGGGAGACCTCAGACAGCCAAAAGGTTATGCAACTGGATCTCTAGAGTTTGATTTTATTTTGCAAGAGAGATGGAGGCTTTTTATTGCCTCTGATTACAAAGTCATGTCATTTTAAGAAAAACATAAAATACATACTGAAAGAAAGAGGTCTATTTCTGCCCCAGTATTCTTGTTTGGAAAATTCCATGGACAGAGAAGTATTGCGGGCTAAAATTCACAGGGGTGCAAAGAGTCAGTCATAACTGAGCACATACAAGAGAAGATTACTTGCAATGTTTAGTGGATGTTTAAGCATGTACTGGACCATTTGAGTATGAATATGATTATCTTCAAAATACCTCTTTCTTTACTTCTTGAAAAAACTCTGTGTATCAGAGTGTATTCTAAGGAAATATTTAAGAAAAATTATATTAAAAATTCCTAGCAATAATGCTATTTGCAACAATTTCAGTTCAGTAATAGTAAAAGTGCTGAAAACATCCTAAACTCCCAACAAAATGAAATGGATTAAATTAATTGTGGCACAGCTGTAAAATGGAAAACTCTCCAGCCAGCAACATATATTTGAAAGAATGTTCATCAACAATGAAAAATATTCACTGGGTCTTCCCTGATGATCCAGTGGCTAAAACTCCTTGCTCCCAATGTAGAAGTGGGCCCAGATTCTATTCCTGGTCAGGGTACTAGATCCCACATGCTGCAAATAAAGATCCAGAATGCTGCAACTAAGACCCAGCACAGGCAAATAAATGAGACAAATAAATAATCTTATTAAAGAAAGAAAAATATTTATAATATATGAAATGTAAAAAAAACAAAAACAGTATAGAATACTTTATCATATTGGAAAAAATTATTACATGCACATATACATAGAAAAGCAAGCTTATATCTCCAGCTGTAAACTACCATTCTTTTGCATTTAGAGATTTTTATTAAAGATTGTTTTTTCATTTGCAGTTTCCAATTTTTTCTACACCTGCATTGCTTTGTAATAAGAAGTCAAAACAAAAGTCTACTTCAATTTAAAAAAGAATTAAATAACTTGTTTGAAAATAAAGGGAAATTGCATCTATTAAGCAAATAATTATTTCTTTTTGAAATGTAAATAAAAATCTGGTGGTTTAGTGGTTGGGATTCAGGGGAGAAGTAACATTTCATAATGTATGAATTTGTTTCCCTGAGACTCAGTAGGACTGTCCAAAACAGCAGTTAGGAAACCACTAAAAATGAGTAACTTTCTAGGTTCCTGCCAAAGGCATACTCAAAGGGCCCAATTCGCCTGGTTTTCACACCTCATTAGCACTTCTTTTAAATGGAGCTTTCAACCTGGCAGGAGGAGGAGGATGTTTTCCATGGATAAGAACCACAGTCATCAATCTTCTCTTTATTGATCAAGCCCTGCCAGCCTGCCCTGGCCCTTCCCATGGGCTGCCCTTACTCCCTTCTCACTTAATTTGGTATGTGTGTCCCTGCCTTAGGGGAGGGGTGAGGAGAGCAGACAGAAATCATATTCATACCTGAATAACTGTACATCATCCTCTAGACTTCCTCCCAACTCACAGGGTTCCTCCCCTGGGTCAGGATGGTCCCCTGGAGAAGGGAATGGCTGCCCACTCCAGTACTCTTGCCTAGGAAATCCCATGGACAGAGGAGCCTGGTAGGCTATGGTCCATGGGGTCACCAAGTGTTGGAGGTAATGAGCAACTAGCACTTTCAATTTGAAAGGGCCAGGCAGTGTGAGTCTGTCACAATGTTTCAGCAGCTCTATCTTCCCTCTTCTAGGGAAGTTTTAGTTGCATGCAGAGAGAGCCTGTCATCTTCTCTGAAGTAGAAGTTGATTCCAGCCCTTGACCTGGTAGCACCAACTGGGGCGGAAGCTGAGACTAATGACAGTGACAGTATTCATGTAAGCTCATTGGACAGGACCATTCTGGGGTGGGACTGCCCACAAGGGCATAGGATGGCCTGTATTCTTCAGAAACATCTGAGCTGTGCCAGACAAAGAAAGGAGAAGGAACTATTCCAGGTTAAAGGAGACCGTCCAATGTTGTGTCTGAGCCTGGGATGCATCTGAAGTCAGGAAAGAAATAGCACAGTTTGTTGTTGGAACCACTGGCAATATTTGAAATCTAGGGGCTTCCCTGGTGGTGGGTAAGGACACCGCCTTGCAGTGCAACGGGCGCCAGTTCCATCCCTGGCTTGGGAAGATCCCACATGCCGCGGAGCGGCTGGACCCTTGTGTCCAGTTACCGAGCAGGAACTTTGGAGCGCATGCGCCCAGAGCCGGTGCTCTGTGATAACAGGGGCCACTGCGATGGGAGGCCTGCACGGGCCAAAGAACAAAGATGGATGAAAACAGATAAATGAAAGACCAATAGAAGTGGCCCGCCCACCCCTCTCCCTCCCCAACCTGCCCCCCCTCAAAATATATTTTAAAAAATTAAAAAAGAAAAAGAAATCTAGTACAGTGATATTTGATAAAAGTGTTAAATTTCCTGAATTTGAAAATTATAGTAGTGTTATGGTAAGATATTAACACTTTTCTTAGGAAATAAATATTGATGTATTGAATGAGGAAAAAGAGAGAGCAGAAGGAGAGTGCAAAAGAGAGAAAGAAAATATTTAAAGAACAAGTATGGTAAAATGTATAAGGCTGGTGAATCAGAGAGAAGAGTATTTTGTTCCAGTTTGTAACTATTTTGTAAGCTGGGAATTATTTCAAGGTAGATTTGTTTGTAGAAAAATATATCTCTTCATAAAGTATTGAAACCTACTATAACCAGTGGGTTTTGCAAAGAGGCAGAACATATTCCTATTTGCTGGGCAGCTGATCAATAAGCCAGACATACTACTGGCTGGAACAGCACTGAGGTATAATTGAGGATTTCCAGGTGCAGGTGGAGGTTTCTATTGAGAATACTACTCTCTACTTTGCTCTGGGACTCTAATCCCACCACTGGAACTGGAATTTGGTACTTGACTACAACAGCTTGTCTTCTTCTGTCATTTCCTTTCCCTGTCTCCTTTGCTTTATTTCTCATGGATTAAGTGGAGAGCGTGGACATATATTGCAATTCATTTGCCTCCTTTATAAGGCAGTCAATGGCACATTTTGTTTGACATCGTATAGAGAGATTTTATGACTACCTCCCCTTCCTCCATTGGTGACATGCTCACTCAACTTTTAATTTTATACTAAATAAAATTACTCAATTATCAATTATCAATTAAAAATTACTCAATTAAAAATGACATATCTTGGTTAATGAAAGAGATTCAAGCTTTCCACTTATCATTACAAAAGATTTTGTAATATTTTGTTCCCCGACCAGGATTGAACCTGTACCCTTGGCAGTGAAAGCAACTACTGGACCACCAGGGAGTCCCCTCCTCATCTCTGTTTAAACATCTCAGCCATTAGACTTCTGGTCTCCCACTTCCACCTCAACTGCGATGGGAGGCCTGCACGGCCAAAGAACAAAGACGGATGAAAACAGATAAATGAAAGACCAATAGAAGTGGCCCGCCCACCCCTCTCCCTCCCCAACCTGCCCCCCCTCAAAATATATTTTAAAAAATTAAAAAAGAAAAAGAAATCTAGTACAGTGATATTTGATAAAAGTGTTAAATTTCCTGAATTTGAAAATTATAGTAGTGTTATGGTAAGATATTAACACTTTTCTTAGGAAATAAATATTGATGTATTGAATGAGGAAAAAGAGAGAGAGCAGAAGGAGAGTGCAAAAGAGAGAAAGAAAATATTTAAAGAACAAGTATGGTAAAATGTATAAGGCTGGTGAATCAGAGAGAAGAGTATTTTGTTCCAGTTTGTAACTATTTTGTAAGCTGGGAATTATTTCAAGGTAGATTTGTTTGTAGAAAAATATATCTCTTCATAAAGTATTGAAACCTACTATAACCAGTGGGTTTTGCAAAGAGGCAGAACATATTCCTATTTGCTGGGCAGCTGATCAATAAGCCAGACATACTACTGGCTGGAACAGCACTGAGGTATAATTGAGGATTTCCAGGTGCAGGTGGAGGTTTCTATTGAGAATACTACTCTCTACTTTGCTCTGGGACTCTAATCCCACCACTGGAACTGGAATTTGGTACTTGACTACAACAGCTTGTCTTCTTCTGTCATTTCCTTTCCCTGTCTCCTTTGCTTTATTTCTCATGGATTAAGTGGAGAGCGTGGACATATATTGCAATTCATTTGCCTCCTTTATAAGGCAGTCAATGGCACATTTTGTTTGACATCGTATAGAGAGATTTTATGACTACCTCCCCTTCCTCCATTGGTGACATGCTCACTCAACTTTTAATTTTATACTAAATAAAATTACTCAATTATCAATTATCAATTAAAAATTACTCAATTAAAAATGACATATCTTGGTTAATGAAAGAGATTCAAGCTTTCCACTTATCATTACAAAAGATTTTGTAATATTTTGTTCCCCGACCAGGATTGAACCTGTACCCTTGGCAGTGAAAGCAACTACTGGACCACCAGGGAGTCCCCTCCTCATCTCTGTTTAAACATCTCAGCCATTAGACTTCTGGTCTCCCACTTCCACCTCCAAGCTGTTCCCATCATGCATTTCCCTCCAGTAAATGCTCCATCTTTCCTTTTTTAGACTCTAAAACCTTGAGTAAATACTGCCTCAATTCCTCCAACAGCTCACCCACAGGAAAATTATGTTGGTTCTATCTCAAAGTGCATGGGCAATACATCCCCTTCTCACCATCCCCCACCACACTCCATGACTATCTTCATTACTTGCTGGTCTTTCTACTTTTTCCTTGCCTACTTTTCTTCTCTAGACTGCGGTGTGCTCCTTTAAATGTGAAAGGTACATCATGTCACCCCTTTTCCAAATTCTTCAAAGAATTCACCTGAAGTAAAAGCTCCAATCTTTATATTCATCCATAAGACTGCAAATGGTCCAGTCCTTCCCACTCAGTAGAAGTCACCTTGATCTTGAGTCTCCCTCAGCTTCTACCAGTTTGAGTCCCTGCCATTCTTGGTGAGCCTTGAACTTGACCTAATGCCTCAGGGCCTCTGCACATTCTGTCCCCTCTGCCTGGAACATCCTTCCTCCACTGATGTGCACAGCAGGCCTCTTAACGTCATTCAGGCCTCTCCTCCAACGTTATTCTTGAGGTCTTTGCTGACACTGTATATAAAATGCTAGGGCCATCAAAGAACTCTGGCATTCTCCAGAGTTCAGCTTCTACTGCCATCTGATCCACTGTATCCTCCCTTGTTTGCTTTCTGCCCTTCCCTCTCCCTGCCCCCACACTGGAATATAAACTCTCCGAGGACAGGGGGTTTATCTGTTTTGTTCACTGTTGCGTTCCCAGAACCTAGAACAGTGCAGTGCATAATTAGAGCTCGATAAGTATTCATTGAAGGGATACATTAACACCACTGAAAACTGAAGCCCCCTTTATTTTAACTACGTAAAAGCATAATTAGCACTCTTGGCACTATGACTAGCACTCAAATTTGATTAAAAATCAATAAAAGTCACTTGAAAATACTTTTTATCAGAAAACAGCATTTTACTAAGATTCATTCATCAATAGAAAGCTAAACTTCACCATGCATGTATTAACACTTTATCAACTGAACACATGGTAGAGTCATATATTTCAGAGTTTAAAAATATGCGTACATTTAAAAAAATGGCTTAGGGCTTCCCTGGTAGCTCAGTGCTAAAGTATTCTGCCAATGCAGGAGACACGAGTTCGATCCCAGATCCAGAAGGATTTCACATGCTGTGGAGCAACTAAGCCCATGAGCCATAACTAATGAGCCTGTGCTCTAGAGCCTTGGCACCTCAACTACTGAGCCTATGTGCTGCAACTACTGATGCCCGTTGAGTCCCAGAGCCCAAGCTCCACAACAAGAAAAGTAACCACAACAAGAAGCCTGCTCACCTCAACTAGAGAGCGGCCCCCACTCCCTGCAACTAGAGAAGAGCCTGTAGCAGCAGTGAAAATCCAGAATAGTCAAAAATAAATAAATTAATAAATACATTTAAAAAAATGGTTTAAAAAGAGTGATGTGGAGTGATTCTGGGCCATGCATCTATTCTACCTGCCAGCCTGCAGTAGCTAGCTCCCCACCAGCCCCCAGGCATCAACTGTAGAAGTTCAGCTGGAAAAGTAAACACCCCAGTGAGGCCCTGACCACCCCTCACTGCTGTCCCACATGGGTCCTGAAATTACTTGTCTCTAAGGAGCAACATATTTAACAACTAACCCATATTTTATAGATGTAATTATATATTTCTTTGTCTTCTCATACCCAGAAATGACTGTCTTGATCTTGACAGAGTCAGCACTTGCTTTCATGTCTGAAACTGACAGTTTCATTTCACACATGACAGCCTACAGTTGTCCTATAAAAAGTATGATGTGACTTGGATTACTGATGTGAAAAGTCCAGTCACTGCCCAGGGGAACTAAGCACACAGCAGCCAGGTAGGCATAAATCACTCTAATAATAATCGTGTCTTATTTGCGTGAGAGTGTTGCATGTTTACAGGAAAAGTGTTACCACCTACTCAGGTTTCTCTTTATGCCAAGCTCTACCCAACTCGACACACACACAGCTCCACACATTTTTAAAATAAAAAGGAAAATACTTTTTATCAGAAAACAGCATTTTACTAAGATTCATTCATCAATAGAAAGCTAAACTTCACCATGCATGTATTAACACTTTATCAACTGAACACATGGTAGAGTCATATATTTCAGAGTTTAAAAATATGCGTACATTTAAAAAATGGCTTAGGGCTTCCCTGGTAGCTCAGTGCTAAAGTATTCTGCCAATGCAGGAGACACGAGTTCGATCCCAGATCCAGAAGGATTTCACATGCTGTGGAGCAACTAAGCCCATGAGCCATAACTAATGAGCCTGTGCTCTAGAGCCTTGGCACCTCAACTACTGAGCCTATGTGCTGCAACTACTGATGCCCGTTGAGTCCCAGAGCCCAAGCTCCACAACAAGAAAAGTAACCACAACAAGAAGCCTGCTCACCTCAACTAGAGAGCGGCCCCCACTCCCTGCAACTAGAGAAGAGCCTGTAGCAGCAGTGAAAATCCAGAATAGTCAAAAATAAATAAATTAATAAATACATTTAAAAAATGGTTTAAAAGAGTGATGTGGAGTGATTCTGGGCCATGCATCTATTCTACCTGCCAGCCTGCAGTAGCTAGCTCCCCACCAGCCCCCAGGCATCAACTGTAGAAGTTCAGCTGGAAAAGTAAACACCCCAGTGAGGCCCTGACCACCCCTCACTGCTGTCCCACATGGGTCCTGAAATTACTTGTCTCTAAGGAGCAACATATTTAACAACTAACCCATATTTTATAGATGTAATTATATATTTCTTTGTCTTCTCATACCCAGAAATGACTGTCTTGATCTTGACAGAGTCAGCACTTGCTTTCATGTCTGAAACTGACAGTTTCATTTCACACATGACAGCCTACAGTTGTCCTATAAAAAGTATGATGTGACTTGGATTACTGATGTGAAAAGTCCAGTCACTGCCCAGGGGAACTAAGCACACAGCAGCCAGGTAGGCATAAATCACTCTAATAATAATCGTGTCTTATTTGCGTGAGAGTGTTGCATGTTTACAGGAAAAGTGTTACCACCTACTCAGGTTTCTCTTTATGCCAAGCTCTACCCAACTCGACACACACACAGCTCCACACATTCACACAACACTGAACACAGCCTACTCCTGAAGGATATTTAAGTATTTACCTCCAGCTTGACTAAACTGTAAACAGTACTTTGTAGAGACTGACTGAAAATGACGTCCTTAGCCAACATTTATATACAACAGAAATACAAAGCTTTATAAAATGATGTAAGATGTTATGGTAGAGAATGGAAAGATAAATATTTGGGTCCAGCTGAACTTTTCTTTTGTCTTAAATCAAGAGCAAGTGTCACATGTGTGTGTGAAAGGAGGTTTGGGTGTGTGCAGGCATAAGTACTTAGGGAAAAGAAATGATGGAAAAACAGGATACAGAACATTCAGAAAGTCGGGATAATAAAAGTCTACATCTGCAAGGTGAAGAGAAATTAAATTTAAAAATAGGAATTGGTCATGTTTCTAGGAAGAATGTATGAGCTTCTTTTGTGGCCCAGTGGTAAAAAATCCACCTGCAATATGGGAGAAACAGGTCCAATCTCTGAGTTGGAAAGATCTCCTGGAGAAGGGAATGGCAACCCACTCCAGTATTCTTGCCTGGAGAATCCCATGGACAGAAAATCCTGGTGGGCTACAGTCCATGGGCTCTCAAAGAGTTGGACCTGGAGGAAGGACAGGCTCTGTGCTGGACTAGGAGACATGAGCTGGCCTCCACACAGTCTAGCTTGAGCAGCTCGTCTGGCATTTGCTGCCATATTGGTCTCAGTGCTTCTCTGGTATGAAATGGCATGATTAGGGAGAGTATTACAGCAATTCGTTTTTCTTAATTACTTTTTTAAATTTATTTTTTATTCTGTACAGAGTTTTGTTGTTTAATGCTCTACATCAGTGTGAATTTGCCATAGGCATATATATGTCCCCTCTCTTTTGAATTAATTACTTTTTTGTTAATTTACTTTAATTTAATTAAAACAATTGTTAAAGAGAGAAACTTTTTTTTTTTTTTAAAGATTTATTTATTTATATTTATTTTGGGCGGCAGTCGGGTTGGGGAGGGAGGGGAGTGGGCAGGCCACTTCTATTGGTCTCTCATTTCTCTGTTTTCATCCGTCTTCGTTCTCCGGCTCCTGCGGGCCTCCCATCGCGGTGGTGTCTGTCTTTGCAGAGCGCCTCTGGGCGCATGCGCCCCAGAGCTCCGGCTCGGTAATTGGACACATCAGTCCAGCCGCTCCGTGGCTCGTGGGATCTCCCCAGGCCAGGGATCGAACTGGCGCCCCTTGCACTGCAAGGCGGTGTCCTTACCCACTGGACCACCAGGGGAAGCCCAAGAGAGAAACTTCTGAAAAAAGTGCCCAAGCTTCTTTTAACCAAGTTATTTTAATTCCAAACATGAAAATATACATTGATTTCCCAAATGTCAGCTCTACAGCTAACACATTTTCTTTAAAGTACTGATCCACAGGCAACATACTTTTTTTTTTTTCAAAACTAACTCATCAATGATGATCTGAAACTTTTCAGCTTTTGGTGACTATAAAGTGAGCCAAGACAAGAACTTAGGACCCTGAAGGCTATCTGAGTGCATAAATCCTTTTATTCTTTAAAAAGTTCTTCCCCCCATTTTTTTTTTTTTCAGTCATCTTGCCTACAGGTAACTTGGCAGCAATTTTCATTTGTAGCTATTTTTCTATAGACAGGATTACTCCCTTTTAAAAAACTCATATATCATTGGTTGATCTGAGATTGTATTAAACTACATGATTATGATGACAAATGACACTGACAAACAACTTTGGCACAAATATGTAACCAGATTCTGTTCAGTCACACATCACACCTGCTGGGAAACACAACCTCGCAAAGTACTAGGAGGAACCCCCTAGTGACAACATCTCAGCCAGCCAGGAAGCATCAAAAGAGTCAGTTAATCCTACAAGCTAAGTTGTTTTTGTGGAAATACACAGTCTTTCCCTGGTGTCTCAGATGGTAAAGAATCCATCTGCAATGTGGGAGACCCGGGTTCTATCCTTGGGTTGGAAAAATCCCCTGGAAAAGGGATAGGCTACCCACTCCAGTATTCAATGCCATTATTCGTCCATGGGATTGCAAAGAGTTGTACACAACTGAGCAACTTCACACACACACACACGTCTACTGTATTTATGTCCATTCTAAATCATTTATAACTTAGGATAGACTTGCAGTCAGGCAGTTAGCTATTACATGAGAAAACAAGAGAGGCAGGCTCTGAAAGCACAAAAGAAGACAAAGCCTTCAATCGGTTTTAAAACTAAACCAAGAGAGACGCTGGAAGAGGCTCCAGATCTCATTTTACAAGAGAACAGACTGGCACAATTTTCTCCCTGTGATGCCAAGAACAAGAGCAACATTATACCCCAGGGAAAGAACCAGGTGCTCCCATGCACTGTAACATTCATTCCACCAAGTCCAGAGTCCCTTTCTTCACAAAGGGTTGGTGAAAGAAATTTTATTCTATGATCAAAACTAAAACTTAATTTGGAAATCCCACTGGGAAATATGAATGTGACATATTTGAAAGCAAAAATGTCAGTTGCTGAGTCATGTCAGACTCTCTGCCAAGCTATGGACTGTATCCCTCCAGGCTGCTCTATTCATGGAGTTCCCAGGTGAGAATACTGGAGTGGGTAGCCATTTGCTTCTTCAGGGAATCCTCCTGACCCAGGGATGCAATCTGGGTCTCCTGCACTGCAGGCTGATTCTTTATGGTCCCTTGCTTCTTCAGAAATGCTGCCCCAGTTGGCAGCAATTTTCATTTGTAGCTATTTTTCTATAGACAGGATTACTCCCTTTTAAAAAACTCATATATCATTGGTTGATCTGAGATTGTATTAAACTACATGATTATGATGACAAATGACACTGACAAACAACTTTGGCACAAATATGTAACCAGATTCTGTTCAGTCACACATCACACCTGCTGGGAAACACAACCTCGCAAAGTACTAGGAGGAACCCCCTAGTGACAACATCTCAGCCAGCCAGGAAGCATCAAAAGAGTCAGTTAATCCTACAAGCTAAGTTTTTTTTGTGGAAATACACAGTCTTTCCCTGGTGTCTCAGATGGTAAAGAATCCATCTGCAATGTGGGAGACCCGGGTTCTATCCTTGGGTTGGAAAAATCCCCTGGAAAAGGGATAGGCTACCCACTCCAGTATTCAATGCCATTATTCGTCCATGGGATTGCAAAGAGTTGTACACAACTGAGCAACTTCACACACACACACACGTCTACTGTATTTATGTCCATTCTAAATCATTTATAACTTAGGATAGACTTGCAGTCAGGCAGTTAGCTATTACATGAGAAAACAAGAGAGGCAGGCTCTGAAAGCACAAAAGAAGACAAAGCCTTCAATCGGTTTTAAAACTAAACCAAGAGAGACGCTGGAAGAGGCTCCAGATCTCATTTTACAAGAGAACAGACTGGCACAATTTTCTCCCTGTGATGCCAAGAACAAGAGCAACATTATACCCCAGGGAAAGAACCAGGTGCTCCCATGCACTGTAACATTCATTCCACCAAGTCCAGAGTCCCTTTCTTCACAAAGGGTTGGTGAAAGAAATTTTATTCTATGATCAAAACTAAAACTTAATTTGGAAATCCCACTGGGAAATATGAATGTGACATATTTGAAAGCAAAAATGTCAGTTGCTGAGTCATGTCAGACTCTCTGCCAAGCTATGGACTGTATCCCTCCAGGCTGCTCTATTCATGGAGTTCCCAGGTGAGAATACTGGAGTGGGTAGCCATTTGCTTCTTCAGGGAATCCTCCTGACCCAGGGATGCAATCTGGGTCTCCTGCACTGCAGGCTGATTCTTTATGGTCTGAGCCACCAGGGAAGTCCATGTTCAAATTCTCCTGCCATGAAAATAGCTGCCCCCAGATTCTGGGGTGGGTGCACAGGGCAAAGAATGAGCGGAGAAGGGGAAGATTTCTTGAGGAAGGTGATGTGTACAGCCCAAATGGGAATGTTCCCTCCCATAGTTAATCAGGGAGTCAACAGGGGTCAGCACTGAGAACAGGAAGGGAAAGGGGAAAGCCAAAGTGAGTGCACTCCACCTAAGGCATCCCCCTAGCTGGCGGAAGATCATGAGGCTTCAGGCACAGAGGTGGAACAGAGCTGACAACCTTTTAAGCGGTAGCTTTCACTTTATGGCTGATCCTTACTTTTCTCCTGCTCTAAGGATGACTTATACACAACGATTCAGACTCCCATGAGAGGAAAACAAAAAACAGTCTTTGGTGGAGAAAACCTGCGCTGGAAGTATTTACTAGCAAAAGTGAAAGCTTCAGTCTTCTAATCCCCAAAACAATCTTATATGTTCAAGTGGGGGCAAAGGTGGAGAGTTTGGGTTACTCCAAGGAGGCTTTCTTCTCTTTGTTCTTCATTGCTGACATAGTTTTTATTTTTCCTGTGAAAATGACTTTAAACACTGGGGACTCACTTTACCAGACAGTCAGTGATGTTTAGAGTGAGTATACTCTCTAATCAGGTCTTCGCAGGTGGTAAAGAATTTCCTGCCAATGCAGGAGACACCGGTTCAATCCCTGGGTCCGGAAGGTCGACTTCTGGAGAAGAAAATGGCAGCCCACTCCAGTATTCTTGCCTCGGAAATCCCATGGACAGAGGAGCCTGGTGGGCTACAGTCCATAGGGCCACAAAGAGTTGGAGATGATTGAGCACATGTATGCACACATGCGCACACACACACAACCTAATCATGGCCAACAAGATGTGAAGGAAATTCTGTGGGGCATTTCTGAGGAAGACATGCACTGCACCACTCCCACTCAAGTCCCTGCTTCTCTCTTACTGCCTTTGGACATTGTCCTGAGAGACTAGGGGATTTACTGAGCCATTAAAATAATACTGGATCTCTATCTTCACATGTTCTGACAGAGAGAGAAACAAAACTCTATGGTTTCCGTCACTTTGGCTCAAATTATTCTGCTACTTGCAGCAAGAGACTCCTAACTCTCAAAACACAAAAATAAAGAAAAAATAGGGCATCAACACACTAACATTTACATTTCTAAGGACCTCAGTCACTCAGAAGACAGCTATAAACTTAGCAGACAGGTGAGGCAGGCCTGTGAACAGGAGCACAAACCTTGTGTAAGGACCTCGTGCTCTTTACCCCTAGAACATGTTTACAACCAGCTTAGTATTAGAGTTGATCCAAAAACTCCACAAGACAAGGGAATACTTAAGTAAGTGTGAGCAGTACCTTAATAAGGGCCCCAAGTGAGTAATAGAAAGTGATCATTAGCAAGAAAGATCGAAACATATAAAACATGAATGGGATCAATGTCTCCATGCTGACTCTGTCCTAGACATGGAACACTAAGTACTGCCTCGTCCTCAAAGGTCAGACCTGGGAGTGTATGAACAGATGAAAATGGAAGGTGATGCACATGACAAAAGGGGGGCTGGGAGTGTATGAAAACTTATCTTCAATCCCCAAAACAATCTTATATGTTCAAGTGGGGGCAAAGGTGGAGAGTTTGGGTTACTCCAAGGAGGCTTTCTTCTCTTTGTTCTTCATTGCTGACATAGTTTTTATTTTTCCTGTGAAAATGACTTTAAACACTGGGGACTCACTTTACCAGACAGTCAGTGATGTTTAGAGTGAGAGTATACTCTCTAATCAGGTCTTCGCAGGTGGTAAAGAATTTCCTGCCAATGCAGGAGACACCGGTTCAATCCCTGGGTCCGGAAGGTCGACTTCTGGAGAAGAAAATGGCAGCCCACTCCAGTATTCTTGCCTCGGAAATCCCATGGACAGAGGAGCCTGGTGGGCTACAGTCCATAGGGCCACAAAGAGTTGGAGATGATTGAGCACATGTATGCACACATGCGCACACACACACAACCTAATCATGGCCAACAAGATGTGAAGGAAATTCTGTGGGGCATTTCTGAGGAAGACATGCACTGCACCACTCCCACTCAAGTCCCTGCTTCTCTCTTACTGCCTTTGGACATTGTCCTGAGAGACTAGGGGATTTACTGAGCCATTAAAATAATACTGGATCTCTATCTTCACATGTTCTGACAGAGAGAGAAACAAAACTCTATGGTTTCCGTCACTTTGGCTCAAATTATTCTGCTACTTGCAGCAAGAGACTCCTAACTCTCAAAACACAAAAATAAAGAAAAAATAGGGCATCAACACACTAACATTTACATTTCTAAGGACCTCAGTCACTCAGAAGACAGCTATAAACTTAGCAGACAGGTGAGGCAGGCCTGTGAACAGGAGCACAAACCTTGTGTAAGGACCTCGTGCTCTTTACCCCTAGAACATGTTTACAACCAGCTTAGTATTAGAGTTGATCCAAAAACTCCACAAGACAAGGGAATACTTAAGTAAGTGTGAGCAGTACCTTAATAAGGGCCCCAAGTGAGTAATAGAAAGTGATCATTAGCAAGAAAGATCGAAACATATAAAACATGAATGGGATCAATGTCTCCATGCTGACTCTGTCCTAGACATGGAACACTAAGTACTGCCTCGTCCTCAAAGGTCAGACCTGGGAGTGTATGAACAGATGAAAATGGAAGGTGATGCACATGACAGTAGGATAGAGAGAGGGTTGTGGAGTCTGGGGGACTGTGGAAGGACCTTATTATTACAGCAATATAGAATATTCAGGTTAGGAAAAACAAGCTTTAGCTCTTTTGAGGGCGTCACTTATTATTAATATTACCCTGTATCAAAAGCCCCCATGTCACACAGTATATATAAAACTAATTTATATTTATATATATATATACACATATATACCTTTATATATAAAAATATACATATATATGAATATATGCATGTATATATATTCATATACATGTATATATTCATATACATGTATATATTCATATATATGTATATATATGTATACACTGTCCAGACATAATGCAGAAAAAATGTAGTTTTTTCTGTGATTTAAACTTAGTAGGTTTAAAACACTTTCTCTGACAAAAATTAAAACAAATTTTAAAAACTAAATTTGGTGAATACTAGATAAATGTGCTCATTTTTAGATTTCCTTTCTCTAATTTTTAGAGCTTCTAGCGTTGAGGTCAGTGTGACATTTTTGTTTCAGGCAACATGGCCGAGAATATGAGCTGCATGCTTTCACTGACAATAGCAGAAATTCTGCAGAGTATGTTGTAAGTGATGTGATTATTTTTCTTGCCTCAGTAAGAAATTTTCTAGGTGTATGAGCCTACTTATTCTGTGATCTTTTGTGTTGATAAAGTATTTGATCAAAATAGATGTCATGGATAAGATAAATGCGTGCTGGTACACTAGTGTTCAAATGCTTCATGTCATATTTAGTTAAAACTGAGGCCAATATCACATTAAATGTTACGATTTTAAAAAGAGAAATGTGGGGCTTCCCTGGTGGTCCAGTGGGTAAGGACACCACCTTGCAGTGCAAGGGGCGCCGGTTCGATCCCTGGCCTGGGAAGATCCCACGTGACAAGGGTCGAAGTGTGAGCAGTACCTTAATAAGGGCCCCAAGTGAGTAATAGAAAGTGATCATTAGCAAGAAAGATCGAAACATATAAAACATGAATGGGATCAATGTCTCCATGCTGACTCTGTCCTAGACATGGAACACTAAGTACTGCCTCGTCCTCAAAGGTCAGACCTGGGAGTGTATGAACAGATGAAAATGGAAGGTGATGCACATGACAGTAGGGTAGAGAGAGGTTGTGGAGTCTGGGGGACTGTGGAAGGACCTTATTATTACAGCAATATAGAATATTCAGGTTAGGAAAAACAAGCTTTAGCTCTTTTGAGGGCGTCACTTATTATTAATATTACCCTGTATCAAAAGCCCCCATGTCACACAGTATATATAAAACTAATTTATATTTATATATATATATACACATATATACCTTTATATATAAAAATATACATATATATGAATATATACATGTATATATATTCATATACATGTATATATTCATATACATGTATATATTCATATATATGTATATATATGTATACACTGTCCAGACATAATGCAGAAAAAATGTAGTTTTTTCTGTGATTTAATCTTAGTAGGTTTAAAACACTTTCTCTGACAAAAATTAAAACAAATTTTAAAAACTAAATTTGGTGAATACTAGATAAATGTGCTCATTTTTAGATTTCCTTTCTCTAATTTTTAGAGCTTCTAGCGTTGAGGTCAGTGTGACATTTTTGTTTCAGGCAACATGGCCGAGAATATGAGCTGCATGCTTTCACTGACAATAGCAGAAATTCTGCAGAGTATGTTGTAAGTGATGTGATTATTTTTCTTGCCTCAGTAAGAAATTTTCTAGGTGTATGAGCCTACTTATTCTGTGATCTTTTGTGTTGATAAAGTATTTGATCAAAATAGATGTCATGGATAAGATAAATGCGTGCTGGTACACTAGTGTTCAAATGCTTCATGTCATATTTAGTTAAAACTGAGGCCAATATCACATTAAATGTTACGATTTTAAAAAGAGAAATGTGGGGCTTCCCTGGTGGTCCAGTGGGTAAGGACACCACCTTGCAGTGCAAGGGGCGCCGGTTCGATCCCTGGCCTGGGAAGATCCCACGTGCCGCGGAGCGGATGGACTGATGTGTCCAATTACAGGACCGGAGCTCTGGAGCGCATGCGCCCAGAGCCGGCGCTCTGCGACAGCAGAGGCCGATGGGAGGCCCACACGGGCCAAAGAACAAAGACGGATGAAAATAGAGAAATGAGAGACCAATAGAAGTGGCCCGCCCATCCCCCACCCTCCCCACCCCCCAATAAATAAATAAATAAAATAAATGTTTAAAAAAAAGAGAGAAATGTGTCTTTATTAATATTTTTATAATGAAACAGATTTTTATATTTGTAACGGAAACTTGTATGATTTTGAAGTAATGCTGGATTTAGTCAAGGGTTATTAAAAAGTACTGCAATGCATATTCCTGAACACATATGTAAATATAGCATGGGAAATAGTAAAATGCTGTTTGAATTAGTTTCTTTGGTGCCTTATCTTCATCTTAGTGGCTTTATTGTATTTTTGAATGAGGAGATAATAGGCAATGAAAAAAAAAAAAAGATGCGTCTGTATAATGTGAACTGTAATATCACTACTCAAATTCAGAAGCCCTTGTGTTCCATCATGAATAACTGTTTGATGAAAAGGAATGAATTCGCATTTGAACGTATTGAAAATCAGCCTTCAGAAACAGGTCAGTCTCTTCATCACCCCTGAGAAGACTGGTGGAAACGATGTCTTTGTTTGTATAATGGTCAAATCCAGAGCACAAACGCAGGCCAAGATGCATTCAGCTATAAAAGGAGAATCGAGCAGATGCGTGCTTACTGAAGGCTATGGTGCTGCTGGCCCGGGGCTGGGGCCTCAGTGACTACAGCACATGTCTATCTCCTTAAAGGCTATAATCTACTGGAGAGAGATGGGTGACACACACCTAAACAAGTCAGGGTAGAATCTGCCAGATCCTGGTAAGTGTTATGGAAAAAAAAAACCAAAACAAAACAAACCATGCCTGGGTACAAAGGACAGTGAGTTTGCAGGGTAAGACTGGAGCTTCCGTGTTACATAGATGGTGGTGGAATGCTTGATGGCTAAGACTGGGCATCATCCATGCTGATGGCCAAGTTAAACACTTGTGTCTGCAGAGGTCTCCAAGTGGCTTAGTGGTAAAGAACCTGCCTGCAATGCAGGGGACATGGTGGGAAATTCCAGTTCCATCCCTGGGTTGGGAAGATCCCCTGAAGAAGGAAATGGTAACCCCTCTACAGCTCTTGCCAGGGAAATCCAATGGACAGAGGAGTCTGGAGAGTTCATGGGGTTGCGAAGAGTCAGACATGATTCAGACACTGAGCACACCAAACGTTTTCAGGAAGATTCACTCACCAGCTGTCAGTCTGGTTATTAAGATGCTACCACTGGCTTGGTGCCCAGCAGGTTGACACACTTCTTTGGATGAGGGTACCATGGGGGCTGGAGCCAGACAGGTGCCTTCTTAGGGGCCAGGTCAAAGGTCATCCCTCCTGGGCCTACTCTAAAGTCAGTGGAAACTACTTGGAAAAGAGAAGCAGCAAGTTCCAAATCTGAACTCACTTCCTGTGTATGTGCCAAGCTGCTCAGTTGTGTCCAACTCTTTGTGACCATATGGACTGTAGTCTCCCAGGCTCATCTGTCCATGGGATTTCCCAGGCAAGGTGGGGCTTGCCATACCTTCCTCCAGGGGACCTTCCCAACCCAGGGATCGAACTGGCATCCCTTATGGTTCCTGCACTGGAAGGTGGGTTCTTTACCACTAGCACCAACTGGGAAGCCCTCCTCAAACTGGCACTAAGTATGATCACTTTCAGAGCAAATGCTCAAAGATTTAAGTTTTCTGCTTCTTCCTTTTCTTTTCATGCTTTCATCTGTTTAGAATATAGTGTTGATTTTTTGTTTGCTTTATTGTTTTATTCTGAAATACTGAAATCAGTATCATATGAACCTGTATTAAGTAAATAAATAAATCTTCCAAATATAGGAAAAGATGCAATTAAGAAAACAAAAGTAAGTGTATCACAGGCTAGAATAAAACCACTGGACATTCGTGTACCGAGGGGAAAAAAAATCTGCCTTCAGACTTTTACAGAAATTTCTGGAGATATGATTTCATGAGAACAGACAATTCTAAGCCTAGTGTCTGACTACCAAAAAGTAAACATAATTCCTGTAGGAGGCTCCTGCTTCAGGCATATTATTTCTCTCATGCCTTAGGATACTAACCAATCAAAGAAGGGAGAACAGTTTTAAGTAGGTCAGATGATCATACCAGCCCAGTTTCTGGGGCTACACAGTTGTTGAGTATGTGTGTTTGTGTGTTCCATTATCAACCACATATCTTCCATTTCTGTGTGTTTTGGGCTGAAGGTGACCCCTTTGTACAGTCATGTGCCCTGAAGTCACTTGAATGTAACCTGGTTTCCAAACAGGTGGAGCTACTGGCAGGCGATAACACCAGCAGCTACACTGTGGTCCTGTTCTCATTCATGGACTTCTTCACTCACACTCTTGCTCACAATGGTTTCAGTAAAACTGATTATAAATGGTGAAGTCATTCACATCCAGGAAAGATCTACACAACACCAAACATTTATGTGAGCAACAATTTTTAAAAAAAGAACATATTTGAGAGTATTTAGGCAACTATTTGAACACTTCACTTGTGGTAACCTTTTATAAACAATGATGGAGGTCCTCCTGGAAACTGGACATTCCCTTCAGTATTAATCTGGAAAGCAGGCATAGTAACTGGGGTCTTTCAGACTCAAGAGTTTTAATGCAAGTCCTTATAAAATGGATGCAACGTAAATCCACTTGCAAGCAAGCAAGAATTTGGAACATCAAGAAGTACTTTCTTTCAGTGAAGAGACTGAAGAGAACAATGAGAAATGAGAGGGTGGCTTTCTAAGGAGAAATGTTATTTTGGCTCAAATCTACATCTGTCCTTTTCTCACCCATACCAAATCTGCGCTCCTGTTTTTAGTAGACACGAGAGACTCTCTGGTGCTTGGTACTTTTAACACTTGACTTTGTACATCTCTCTCCTTCCTTAATGCTTGTGATATGATTGGTCTGCATCCCATCTTATTATTTTCTGCATTTCATCCTTTCTTCTGGTTCCCTGGTCCTCCCTACGTACTGCACACCCCCCATGCAGGTGAATGAGGTGCCCATAGACCCCAGTGTCTCCTGTCTACTTCTGCACTCTCTCTGGTTGCTGCCTGCCTACTAAAACAGTTTTGCAACACAAAGGGTATTAAAACCTGCCCAAGCCTCTATTTAACTTTAAGAAATAAGTCTGTACAATAATAATAATATGTTAGCTGAATGGAATTAAGACCTAGAAAACACTGTTAATTTTTCCCTATGTATACATCATAAAACACACAAAAACACTTTCAAGCTCACAAATGAATGTGCAGTAGGTTCTCTGAAAAGGCTCTATAGAAATTTAAATAAATACATTTAAAAAATCAGAGTGGAATTAAAAATAAAATGCTTAATGCAAAATACTCCCCTCAACCAGAGTATTATTTTCTTAAAAGGTACCTCAAAGATACACTTAAGTTTACTTATAGCATCTTAAAACATTTCAACTAGTTTATCCTACTAAGTAGAGTAAACACTAATTTTATGAACCTGGTTCACTCACATCCAACACATTGCATGAGAGCATTCTGGATATAAAATAGCAGATTTTTTTAGAAGGTAAGTCAAATTATCCATTAATTCAAATTATTTTTTGAGGAGTTATAGTACAAAAATATCTTTAAACACCAAAGAAATTGGGTTTGAATCATGGATTTGGGGAACTGCCTAGCAGGAAGGAGATTTCAGGTGGCTGATATTCCTATAGGCCTCCAGGGGATCACCTGTCTCAACCACTAAGGCAGTCACTTACTGATTTATAACCCAAACTGAGACCCTACCATAATTCCTCAGGTACAGGGCACATGCTGAGACTCTGAGCTAGAGAATGTCAGGAACATTTAAGAAATATCAAAGAAACGTTTCATAGGTTGTTTTTCAGGAACTGTAACAAAGTCTCTTGATGAGACAAGAAGGACACTACCTCAGAAACGTCAATAGGAATAGGGCACCCAGGGATGCTAAAATGTAGAAAGACAGTGGTACAAACTATCAAGAAAATTTCCTCTATAATGGCTGGGAATTTTCATTGGAAATTTCCATTCTTTATCTTGCCTTCACTCTCTCCCTCCCTTTGTTCCTTCCTTCCATCTTTCTCTCTTTCCTTCCTTCCTCCCTCCCTCTCCTTTTCCCTCTCTTTCTCCTCTCTCCTTCTCTCTCTCTCTCTCAGGAGAGAGAAAAAATACTCAATTGTTAATTAGTGGTAAATATATATATCATACATTGTATAAAGGAAAATTTTGGATTTGGAACAAAAATAATGACTCTCCTACCTTGAAATACCCAGACCCAAACAAACACAGAGCCAGTGCAAAGGCATGTAATAGTGGTCATTACAACACCAATAACCTTTATGTTACTGAAATAAAATGGGGGTTCAAAGCTTTCAATAGGTATTTCTTTCACAATATTACACCCAAATGAATTTCTATATAGATTAGTTTAATGATGATGTTTATTTCATTAAAAACAAATGGTCACTATGTGAAATATTGGAATGGAAAGAACATTTGTCTTACTGATGATTGCATTTCGGTGTATGAAAGCTTGATCTTGTGCTTAGATTTATAATCATAACTATTTATCTATATACATTTCTTTCTGACAGTTACTCTAAATATTTTTACATCATTTTGATCTTATAGTGAATTTCAGACATGTTGAAATGAGTATGGTTCATTATAGTTTTCTCTTAGTTAAATCTTTTCAGCACATTTATCTCAATTCTTGCCTGTAACTTTAAGAATTTCCTACCAATTCTGAAGGGATCATTTTGCATGCCACTTGTTTTGCTCTTTGTATTAACAATGCCGTTCTAGATCTGTGAAATAATGCATATTACATGTATACACTTTATATGATGAAAAGTGTTAGTCACTGAATCATTCTTGACTCTTTTCAACCTCATGGACTATGGACCACCAGGCTCCTCTGTCCCTGAGATTTCCCAGGCAAGAATACTAGAGTGGGTTGCCATTTCCTTCTTCAGGATATATTCCTGACCAAGGGATTTGAACCCGTGTCTCCTGCATTGCAGGCAGAATCTTTACGATCTGAGCTACCAGTGGTACAAACTATCAAGAAAATTTCCTCTATAATGGCTGGGAATTTTCATTGGAAATTTCCATTCTTTATCTTGCCTTCACTCTCTCCCTCCCTTTGTTCCTTCCTTCCATCTTTCTCTCTTTCCTTCCTTCCTCCCTCCCTCTCCTTTTCCCTCTCTTTCTCCTCTCTCCTTCTCTCTCTCGTTCTCAGGAGCGAGAAAAAATACTCAATTGTTAATTAGTGGTAAATATATATATCATACATTGTATAAAGGAAAATTTTGGATTTGGAACAAAAATAATGACTCTCCTACCTTGAAATACCCAGACCCAAACAAACACAGAGCCAGTGCAAAGGCATGTAATAGTGGTCATTACAACACCAATAACCTTTATGTTACTGAAATAAAATGGGGGTTCAAAGCTTTCAATAGGTATTTCTTTCACAATATTACACCCAAATGAATTTCTATATAGATTAGTTTAATGATGATGTTTATTTCATTAAAAACAAATGGTCACTATGTGAAATATTGGAATGGAAAGAACATTTGTCTTACTGATGATTGCATTTCGGTGTATGAAAGCTTGATCTTGTGCTTAGATTTATAATCATAACTATTTATCTATATACATTTCTTTCTGACAGTTACTCTAAATATTTTTACATCATTTTGATCTTATAGTGAATTTCAGACATGTTGAAATGAGTATGGTTCATTATAGTTTTCTCTTAGTTAAATCTTTTCAGCACATTTATCTCAATTCTTGCCTGTAACTTTAAGAATTTCCTACCAATTCTGAAGGGATCATTTTGCATGCCACTTGTTTTGCTCTTTGTATTAACAATGCCGTTCTAGATCTGTGAAATAATGCATATTACATGTATACACTTTATATGATGAAAAGTGTTAGTCACTGAATCATTCTTGACTCTTTTCAACCTCATGGACTATGGACCACCAGGCTCCTCTGTCCCTGAGATTTCCCAGGCAAGAATACTAGAGTGGGTTGCCATTTCCTTCTTCAGGATATATTCCTGACCAAGGGATTTGAACTCAGGTCTCCTGCATTGCAGGCAGAATCTTTACGATCTGAGCTACCAGGGATACCTTTTTCATATGGTAGAAAACCTAACATAAATAGTATATTCTCTTAACTTAAGGTCTTCAGAACACTGTCATTAAACTGAATGTGGAGTGGTTACATATACTTTAAATTAGCCTAATTTCCTAAATGCTAATATAATATTCAGGAACAATTTATATAAATAGCACACAAATTCTCGAAATCAAATGCAAGAATGTTGTTCCAGTTCTAGGAACTCAGTGCTAAATACTAATAGCAACTGATTTCTGTGGCATGGCAGGGAGATTCAAGGAAGTAGATTTATTTCTATTTTCTCCTACAGCCTTTTGAGAAATGGATAATGATGACAGAGAGATAACCCTCTTTGATGATTTATTATGTAGGTACTGTGACAAAATTATTAAAATTCTATGGGTTCTAGTCTAGTAAGCTATGCTGACATCTTTTTTTTTTTTTTTTTTAACTTCGGACACGGGTAACTTGCCTTAGTTTTTCGGATATTATGGTTGTCTGAAACGCCATGCAGTTTTCAAATCTTTGAAACACACAGCTGCTAGACTTTCTCTCTACCAGCCACCTCTGGATGACCATATTTTCCCTTTTTTGGAATGAGGAATATGTCATGAAGCAATCCCTTTGGATCCTCTACTGTGGGAGAAATGCAGTGCTCTTGTGATAAAGCAGATAACAGGAAAACAGGGCTGTTTTTGTTAACAGTATGGGCTTTTCAAACAAGTGAAAATCAATTGAAACTCTATTATATTAATTCCCTTAGTACCCTTAGGAAAAAACATCAGTAAATATCTTGAGTTACCAATACACAGTAGAACTAGGGAGAAAAATCATACAGCATAAAATAAAATTCCCAAATGGACTATAAAATGTTAACTTCTTTAGAGAAACAACGTCATATGAATCTAAAATGTGAAAATAAAATTTCCAAGTCAGAGCCTGTCTTGATTGTGTAATCTAAAAGAATAGCCATAATTCCAAACTGGTAAGATCAAAACCAAGTGACACAGTGCTCATTTTGAACAATACACTAATCATCAAGTTTTATTCAGCACTGACTGAATGCGAGATTTCCCAGGCAAGAATACTATTTTTCCTTCTTCAGGATATATTCCTGACCAAGGGATTTGAACTCAGGTCTCCTGCATTGCAGGCAGAATCTTTACGATCTGAGCTACCAGGGATACCTTTTTCATATGGTAGAAAACCTAACATAAATAGTATATTCTCTTAACTTAAGGTCTTCAGAACACTGTCATTAAACTGAATGTGGAGTGGTTACATATACTTTAAATTAGCCTAATTTCCTAAATGCTAATATAATATTCAGGAACAATTTATATAAATAGCACACAAATTCTCGAAATCAAATGCAAGAATGTTGTTCCAGTTCTAGGAACTCAGTGCTAAATACTAATAGCAACTGATTTCTGTGGCATGGCAGGGAGATTCAAGGAAGTAGATTTATTTCTATTTTCTCCTACAGCCTTTTGAGAAATGGATAATGATGACAGAGAGATAACCCTCTTTGATGATTTATTATGTAGGTACTGTGACAAAATTATTAAAATTCTATGGGTTCTAGTCTAGTAAGCTATGCTGACATCTTTCTTTCTTTTTAACTTCGGACACGGGTAACTTGCCTTAGTTTTTCGGATATTATGGTTGTCTGAAACGCCATGCAGTTTTCAAATCTTTGAAACACACAGCTGCTAGACTTTCTCTCTACCAGCCACCTCTGGATGACCATATTTTCCCTTTTTTGGAATGAGGAATATGTCATGAAGCAATCCCTTTGGATCCTCTACTGTGGGAGAAATGCAGTGCTCTTGTGATAAAGCAGATAACAGGAAAACAGGGCTGTTTTTGTTAACAGTATGGGCTTTTCAAACAAGTGAAAATCAATTGAAACTCTATTATATTAATTCCCTTAGTACCCTTAGGAAAAAACATCAGTAAATATCTTGAGTTACCAATACACAGTAGAACTAGGGAGAAAAATCATACAGCATAAAATAAAATTCCCAAATGGACTATAAAATGTTAACTTCTTTAGAGAAACAACGTCATATGAATCTAAAATGTGAAAATAAAATTTCCAAGTCAGAGCCTGTCTTGATTGTGTAATCTAAAAGAATAGCCATAATTCCAAACTGGTAAGATCAAAACCAAGTGACACAGTGCTCATTTTGAACAATACACTAATCATCAAGTTTTATTCAGCACTGACTGAATGCTCATCAATATACCCCCCAAATAAGATATGTTATCAACATACCTGCCTGATATTTTACAGTTTATCTGTAAATACTTTCATCTGCACTTGACTATTTGATAATGCACGACTAGTCTAATGTTTGCAGTGTGGGCTTTGGAACCAGGATATCAAAGATCAAATCCTCCTAGGATACTACAAGCCATGGGATGATGTATGTGTTCCTTTATCTCTATGTCTGCCTGTCACCTCATCTGTAGAACAGAGATGGTTCCAATGTCAGCCTCATGAGATTACTGAGAGGATTAAACTTATTAGTGATCAATCAATATGGTGCCCGACACCACACAAGCACTCTGTGACTGGTCTCTTATTGTTAGTATTGTTCATTTGTTAAGCTTCTAGAAGAGACACGTTTGTACACAAGGCTGTCTCTGACCTATAGACATTGCTCAAGGCAGTGAGGACAAGACTAACACATGTGAAGATGGGTGAGGATACAAACTCGGCACAGTTAGCCCTTTGGAAACCTGTGTCTTGTGCTGATCACTGTGCCTGGCGATGTTTGGAGAGGAGATAACAAAGGGTGGAAGAGTAGTAGGCTTCACAAAATGAAGACATATATGTTTTCAGACATACGTGTGGTCTGTACACACAGCAGGGCAGAAGATGCCATGTTCACAGCAACACAGTGCAATGTGATGGGGAACAGAGCAGACGAGACTGTGAAGACCAGGGACTGGAGCAGAAAGGAGGCATGAAACAGACCTTGACAGAAACAGGTGGAAGATTTTTATAATATGTGGTCAAAGATGTTCAGAGACTGCTGTTTTGAAGCTGTGTAGATAGGGGAGTAAAACACTACCAATGATGTTTAGGAAATGCAGTGGTGCTATTTTATCTTCACATGAGATTTAGGCTCTAAGATAGTTCATGAAGTTGAGAGAAACAACGTCATATGAATCTAAAATGTGAAAATAAAATTTCCAAGTCAGAGCCTGTCTTGATTGTGTAATCTAAAAGAATAGCCATAATTCCAAACTGGTAAGATCAAAACCAAGTGACACAGTGCTCATTTTGAACAATACACTAATCATCAAGTTTTATTCAGCACTGACTGAATGCTCATCAATATACCCCCCAAATAAGATATGTTATCAACATACCTGCCTGATATTTTACAGTTTATCTGTAAATACTTTCATCTGCACTTGACTATTTGATAATGCACGACTAGTCTAATGTTTGCAGTGTGGGCTTTGGAACCAGGATATCAAAGATCAAATCCTCCTAGGATACTACAAGCCATGGGATGATGTATGTGTTCCTTTATCTCTATGTCTGCCTGTCACCTCATCTGTAGAACAGAGATGGTTCCAATGTCAGCCTCATGAGATTACTGAGAGGATTAAACTTATTAGTGATCAATCAATATGGTGCCCGACACCACACAAGCACTCTGTGACTGGTCTCTTATTGTTAGTATTGTTCATTTGTTAAGCTTCTAGAAGAGACACGTTTGTACACAAGGCTGTCTCTGACCTATAGACATTGCTCAAGGCAGTGAGGACAAGACTAACACATGTGAAGATGGGTGAGGATACAAACTCGGCACAGTTAGCCCTTTGGAAACCTGTGTCTTGTGCTGATCACTGTGCCTGGCGATGTTTGGAGAGGAGATAACAAAGGGTGGAAGAGTAGTAGGCTTCACAAAATGAAGACATATATGTTTTCAGACATACGTGTGGTCTGTACACACAGCAGGGCAGAAGATGCCATGTTCACAGCAACACAGTGCAATGTGATGGGGAACAGAGCAGACGAGACTGTGAAGACCAGGGACTGGAGCAGAAAGGAGGCATGAAACAGACCTTGACAGAAACAGGTGGAAGATTTTTATAATATGTGGTCAAAGATGTTCAGAGACTGCTGTTTTGAAGCTGTGTAGATAGGGGAGTAAAACACTACCAATGATGTTTAGGAAATGCAGTGGTGCTATTTTATCTTCACATGAGATTTAGGCTCTAAGATAGTTCATGAAGTTGAGCTTGTGTGTCAAAATTAGACTGGGCCCAAAAATGAGGGAGGGAAACATGATCAAGTAGGAGGATGGGAGGCTTGCATTTTCCCTTTCATGTTCACTAGGGTATGTGCTCATGGAGTAAAATGATCCTGTTGCTTAAATGTATAAAATAAATGCACCATTTAAATATTTTCTCTCTCTTTTCCTTCCTCTCTGAAACTTAAATATGAATGTCAAGAATCCACTTCATTTGTCTGGCACCAGGAACTGAGGAAACAAGAGACAGGAACAGAACTAGAGTCCATAAACCATGAGTGGTCTTGGGAGAGGAGAGTGAGGGGAGGGGCGCTTAGCTGTCCTTTTCTTCTGAACTCAGAGAAAGGAGCAAGTAACAGTGATGGTCAAAAATGAAGAACAAAGTGGGTTTTCTCTATAAGCATGAGGGTGCTGGTATTATTAAAGGAAATTTGGAGAACACATCCTTCAAAGGTTCAGATTTTCAGTCAGGGACCAGCCAAGTCTGACTTTATTAAGAGACCCTAAAGCAGAAGTTTTCTCTAAGCTATTACAAGACACATGGCTGAGTCTCCACACAAACGATGGGATTCAGCCATGTCTTTGATGCCATTGAGACAAAAGCTTTGATCAAACACTGCTGACACTAATTGCAAACCTCCAGTCACCAGATGGGTCAGAGAACCAAAGTTCATATCTCAAAATACTTCTATACAAAGAAGTTTTCCCCTCCAGTTCCACGTCAATCACTTGAATCAATTCTCTTCCAAAACTGTGTTAGTCTGTACCAAATGGAAATTAGTATGAAAGCACAGATGGTTTAGTGTTACTTAGTAGAGGATTTGTACAACATCTTATGGGAGTCATATTGATGCTGGGTCAAGAATACTGATTTTTTTTTTTTTTCCATGAGGAAAAATCAATTAGGGTAAGAAATCTGGATTTTTGCCTTGTATTGTTTTATCTGCCTCTACACCACCTCAAAGGAAAGAGAAAAATCAGTTGCACTTTCTCTCTTTTCTGTCATATGAGGAATTACTGGACCTTCATGTCATCATAGTGTTGAATACAGATGTCTAACTAAGATGCCCAGATTCCAAGGAAAATAAAGAGCTCATTCTGTCACCATTAGAACTATCCACAAAGCTTATGGAAAGAGTCAGGATAAAAGTGGGCAAGACCTTGTCATAAAGGCAACACACCAGAAGAATCAAACCTAATGAGGTGGATGGATTTGGAACCTATTATACAAAGTGAAGTAAGTCACAAAGAGAAGGACAAGTATAGTATGCTAACACATACATAGAATCTAGTAAGATCACCCTAATGAATACAAACACAGAGCAGCGATGGAAAAACAGACATAGAGAACAGACTTATGGACAGTGGAGGGAGGGAAGCATGGGTGAGAGGTTTGGAAATGGCAGCATGGAAACCTGTACTATCATATGCAAAATAAATAGCTATTGTCAGTGCGCTGTGGGACTAAGAGATCTTGCATAGGGGCTATGTGATGGCCTGGAGGGGTGAGATGAGGGGGACAGAGGGGAACAGAGGAGCAAGGGATAAGGAATATACATATGACTTATCTGGGATTAAACGTATCTTTTAACAAAAGAACTATGTAAACACAAAAAGCAAAATAAACATAATTAAGTTTTAAAAAAAAAGGCAACATACCATACATGCTGAAGACTAAATTTCCATGACAAAAATGCACAAAAATATTATATTTAACTAAGATAGAAGGAAATACAAAAAAGAGGGGACATATGTATACAAAGAGCTGTCTAGTAGAAACTAGAACACTGTAAAACAACTTTACTGAGTGAAAATTGGTCAGTCATATCTGACTCTTTGCAGCCCCATGGACTGTAAGCCCACCAGGCTCCTCTTTTCATGGGATTTTTCAGGCAAGAATACTGGAGAGGGTATTTTCCCTTCAACAGATGATCTTCCCAACCCAGGGATTGAACCTGGGTCTCCTGAACTGTAGGCAGCTTGTTTACCATTTGAGTCACCAGGGAAGCAACTATATTCCAGTAAAAAAATTTAAAAGGGGTAAAAAGAAAACATTATATTTAATCAGAATTTTATTTTATATATCTATGCATCAAAGAATTCAGATTATTTTTAAAAGATTCCTTTCATATTTATATTTGGGATATTCATGTTATACTCTCTCTCTCAAGCACACACATATATATAAAGCTACCCATCCGACTTATTTTTAAAGTACATCTCAAGGAACATATACAACCTAAAGGGTTAGCAATATTTAGAACAAGAATTTTCTCCTTGGTTTGAAATTTAACATCCTGAACACTAATCAATGTATTCAAAATTACTGTTACAATATTAGTTTTTATGTATCCTTTACTATGGTATTGTTTTGACCAAATAAGATATAATTTGTTAGGGAAATAATCAGTACCTTCGTTGTGTGTTATCCAACTTAATTTTAATCAAATAATTGACTCAACAGGGTTCAAAATAGCCCCCGGGGAAAATAATGAAAAAATTCACTTCAATGAGATAAACACAAAGACATGTCTCAGGGTGTGTGGAAGCAAGGCTATAGATCTTATCTAAAATGAATTAAAGTAAGCACTGAAGTACAGTGAGGCATTTATCGGAGGCAGCCACTTGAAATCTGAAATGTCCCTTAGAGCTACCCTAGAAATGGAGTGCAGATTAGACAGAGACTGAACTTCTGTCTAATCTTTGAATTCAGTGTTAGGATTCCGACAGTTTGCTTTTTGTCATTGTTTTATCCAACATACTGAAAAGCACTCCTGTTTCTATTACTTATGCTTCTTTCTTTAGAATCCTTCTCTTAACCCCTCTCTTCAAAGTCAGATTCCCAGTCCCTTTACTGGATCCCCAGGTTTAGAAGTCTGATGTGAGGCTGAGAACATATGCAACTTTGTCAAATACATTTCAACAAAAAATAAATAAGGTGCATGTTCAATAGAATACCTATCTATTTAGCAAATGAATGAATGCCCAGGTGAATAAACTTAGCTGAATTCCCTGAAGGCTCAGGATGCCAAGGTGCTGCAGACAGGACAACATTTCCTAAAATCTCAGCGATGATATAGTTATTAATTATATGAAGATATTGGGGGTCATCACTAGCAGTAATAATCAGCTTTTTAAAACTCATCTAGGATTTTTATTTCATCATACTGAATAGTTGCAACTCATGTAAAATTCTAGTCATGTGATTCTTTCTTTATATCTAGTATTTTCTCAAAACATAGCATGGTTCTGACTTTTTTAAAAACAGAGACTGATGTACTTACATATTTTCCTAAAATTGTATCAGGTACTTTATTTAGAAGAAATGGGTTTCAATCATGCCAGGGCCAGATAAAGTGACGAAGGCCATAAAAATAGTGCAGACACCCTGCTGTCCTCCTCCGTGGTCTCCTTTTTAGTTTATTCTCATTTCTTCATGAACCCTGCTTGTCAAGAAAATAGCTTGTTCATAAGTGAACTGAAATCAAAGCAGTCCTGACAGTAAGCAGTATTATTACTACAATGATTTTCTTTTGCATTTTGACCTAAAAGATGGGACTTGCGAATAGAAAAAAAAATGCCCCGGGAAAATAATGAAAAAATTCACTTCAATGAGATAAACACAAAGACATGTCTCAGGGTGTGTGGAAGCAAGGCTATAGATCTTATCTAAAATGAATTAAAGTAAGCACTGAAGTACAGTGAGGCATTTATCGGAGGCAGCCACTTGAAATCTGAAATGTCCCTTAGAGCTACCCTAGAAATGGAGTGCAGATTAGACAGAGACTGAACTTCTGTCTAATCTTTGAATTCAGTGTTAGGATTCCGACAGTTTGCTTTTTGTCATTGTTTTATCCAACATACTGAAAAGCACTCCTGTTTCTATTACTTATGCTTCTTTCTTTAGAATCCTTCTCTTAACCCCTCTCTTCAAAGTCAGATTCCCAGTCCCTTTACTGGATCCCCAGGTTTAGAAGTCTGATGTGAGGCTGAGAACATATGCAACTTTGTCAAATACATTTCAACAAAAAATAAATAAGGTGCATGTTCAATAGAATACCTATCTATTTAGCAAATGAATGAATGCCCAGGTGAATAAACTTAGCTGAATTCCCTGAAGGCTCAGGATGCCAAGGTGCTGCAGACAGGACAACATTTCCTAAAATCTCAGCGATGATATAGTTATTAATTATATGAAGATTTTGGGGGGTCATCACTAGCAGTAATAATCAGCTTTTTAAAACTCATCTAGGATTTTTATTTCATCATACTGAATAGTTGCAACTCATGTAAAATTCTAGTCATGTGATTCTTTCTTTATATCTAGTATTTTCTCAAAACATAGCATGGTTCTGACTTTTTTAAAAACAGAGACTGATGTACTTACATATTTTCCTAAAATTGTATCAGGTACTTTATTTAGAAGAAATGGGTTTCAATCATGCCAGGGCCAGATAAAGTGACGAAGGCCATAAAAATAGTGCAGACACCCTGCTGTCCTCCTCCGTGGTCTCCTTTTTAGTTTATTCTCATTTCTTCATGAACCCTGCTTGTCAAGAAAATAGCTTGTTCATAAGTGAACTGAAATCAAAGCAGTCCTGACAGTAAGCAGTATTATTACTACAATGATTTTCTTTTGCATTTTGACCTAAAAGATGGGACTTGCGAATAGCTTTACAGATTTTATGAAGCATGGTTTCCATAAAGTAAGAGTCATAGAGAAGAGACCATTTGCTGAGTCAGCCTCTATCCAAACCTCACCGTATGCATACTTTATCACCGGTGTTGGGTTGTATCTCCCATACCTCAAAAAACAGTCTGCCATATTAAATGGTGTGCTATTTATTATGGCTAGTTTGTAGAGGATGCTGTGTTCTGGCCTTAGACATTTACAAAGAGTTCCAAATCTTTTTTTCTGGGGTTTTTGAAATAAGAAATTTTATATCATGTATAGAAAACAAAGTTTTCAGCTTGAATAAGCAACTTATTTTCATTCTTTTCTTATGGTACCACTTACACCAGAAGGTTTTTGATGATACATTTTTAGTTTCATTGTGTGTGTGTGTGTGTGTGTGTGTGTGTGTGTGTTTATTTTGGCCTCTTTTATTGGTCTTTCATTTATTTATTTTCATCCATCTTAATTCTTCAGCCTGCGTGGGCCTCCCACTGCAGTGGCCTCTCTTATTGCAGAGCACTGGCTCTGGGTGCATGCACTCCAGAAGGCTGGCTCCTAATTGGACACACCGATCCAGCCACTCCACAGGCATGTGGGATCTTCCCATGCCAGGGATCTAATCGGTGCCCCTTGCACTGCAAGGTGGCCTCTCCACCCACTGGACCACAGGGAAGCCCTTCATTGTGTTTTTGATGAGAATGAAACTATACTAACTCAACAATAAAAATGCAATTGGTTAAATAAAACCTGATGAAATAAAATGAAGAAAATATTTTTCAGTATGTTCTAGGTATATCATTCCACAATGGTTGAAGTTAAATATGTATTTTAAACCTTGTCAATCTAGAGTAAATTTTTCTAAGGACAAGATGTCTTACAGTGTTTATAGAAACTGACAGAAAGGAGCTTAATATGTTCATGCTATTGTTCAGTCACTAAGTCAGGTCCAGCTCTCTGGAACTGCATGGACTGCAGCATACCAGGATCTACCGTCTTACATTATCTCACAAAGCTTTTTCAAATTCATGTCCATTGAGTTGTTGATGCTACTTAACCATCTCATCCTCTGTCACCCACTTCTCCTCTTGCCTTCAATTTTTCCCACCATCAGGGTCTTTTCCAATGAGTCAGCTCTTGGCATCACATGGCCAAAGTATTGACACTTCAGCTTCAGCAACAGTCTTTCCAATGAGTACTCAGGATTGATTTTTCTTTCTAATTTACTGGTTTGATCATCCTCCAGTCTAAGGGACTCTCAAGAGTCTTCTAAAACATCATAATTCAGAAGCATCAATTCTTGAGCACCCAGCCTTCTTTATGGTTCAACTCTCACATCCATACATAATTTCTAGAAACACCAGAGCTTTGACTATATGGACCTTTGTCAGCAAAGTGATGTCTCTGTTTTTTAGTACACTGTCTAGGCTTGACACAGCTTTTCTTCCAAGGATCAAGTGCCTTTATTTTTTTTTTTTTAATTTTATGGCTACAGTCACCATCCTAAGTGACTCTGGAGCCCAAGAAAATAAAATCTGTCACTGTTTTCACTTTTCCCCCATCTGGTTGCCAAGGAGATGGGACCAGATGCTATAATCTTAGTTTTTTGAATGTTGTCTTTTAAGTCAGTTTTTTCACTCTCCACTTTCACCATCATCAAGAGTCTCTTTAGTTCCTCTTCACTTTCTGCCATAGGAGTGGTATCATCTGCATATCTGAGGTTGTTGATATTTCTCCTGATAATCTTGATTCCAGCTGATGTGTTCATGAGATTTTCATGCGTGTAAGATTTTAAAAATCCAACCTTTATATACAAGTCAAAGTATTCCAAATTGTAACTCAAGAATATAGGGAGAATCTTAAAGTCTTCCTAGTAACTCTTGCCCCCAAGGACTGGCCAATAACTATCTTCTGCTCTTCAAATTATGACATGTCAACATTCAGAATATGCCCTTATGTTCTGATTACCACATCTCCAAAAGAATGGGCAAAGTTCAGTGCGGGAGATCAATATTAAATAGGAATTTTGCAAGACAACTGCTAAACAGAGTCAATGTAAATGCTTAAACTATGTAAGCTTAAAATTAAACCAATTTTATTAAAAATAGAGGTACTAACCATTCAGATCTCATCAATCCCTAATTATTTTATGTATTTGGCATTCTTCTGTACTCCTGAGGTTTTCTTTGGTGGAAATACTATACCAGAGAGGACTACTGTACATCTTTTCCCAATGTCATGTCCAATGATGCCATGTGGATAGCTACAAGCTAGTCAACATGGAAGAGTTTAGATCAAGTAGATTAGAAAATGCTATAAATTAAGCTCTTCCCTTAGGAGAACTGGTTGCAAGCCATTTAGCAACATACCACTGAATATAAGAGACCTAGAGAAAGCCCTCACTTTTCCAGGGTCAACTCCCTTACTTTCACTTTCCAAAAGACTTTACCAGTCACTCCACTCCAAGAAGAGTCAACAGTTTTTTTCTCTTCTTTATTCTTATGTCTCTTTGTCCTTTTTCAGAATACACAAAACTCATATTTCAACTAAATTCTCTAAGTCAGAACCACCTTGCTTTACCCGCTCCATCTTTTCTTTTATCATCACTCCATTGTTTCTTTTCCCCTAAAGGAACAGTCTTTATTGCAGGAGAGAAGAAGGGAATGAGTTTGAGGACCAAGAAAGCTGCATTTATACACCAAGCAAATCCACTGGGCACATACCTCTCTTTAAAGCATCCATGCATACTCAATGATGGTTATCCACTGGGGGGCAAAAGCTCATCATTTTGTAATCTGCATATCTGAGGTTGTTGAAGAAATCTTGATTCCAGCTGATGTGTTCATGAGATTTTCATGCGTGTAAGATTTTAAAATCCAACCTTTATATACAAGTCAAAGTATTCCAAATTGTAACTCAAGAATATAGGGAGAATCTTAAAGTCTTCCTAGTAACTCTTGCCCCAAGGACTGGTCAATAACTATCTTCTGCTCTTCAAATTATGACATGTCAACATTCAGAATATGCCCTTATGTTCTGATTACCACATCTCCAAAAGAATGGGCAAAGTTCAGTGCGGGAGATCAATATTAAATAGGAATTTTGCAAGACAACTGCTAAACAGAGTCAATGTAAATGCTTAAACTATGTAAGCTTAAAATTAAACCAATTTTATTAAAAATAGAGGTACTAACCATTCAGATCTCATCAATCCCTAATTATTTTATGTATTTGGCATTCTTCTGTACTCCTGAGGTTTTCTTTGGTGGAAATACTATACCAGAGAGGACTACTGTACATCTTTTCCCAATGTCATGTCCAATGATGCCATGTGGATAGCTACAAGCTAGTCAACATGGAAGAGTTTAGATCAAGTAGATTAGAAAATGCTATAAATTAAGCTCTTCCCTTAGGAGAACTGGTTGCAAGCCATTTAGCAACATACCACTGAATATAAGAGACCTAGAGAAAGCCCTCACTTTTCCAGGGTCAACTCCCTTACTTTCACTTTCCAAAAGACTTTACCAGTCACTCCACTCCAAGAAGAGTCAACAGTTTTTTTCTCTTCTTTATTCTTATGTCTCTTTGTCCTTTTTCAGAATACACAAAACTCATATTTCAACTAAATTCTCTAAGTCAGAACCACCTTGCTTTACCCGCTCCATCTTTTCTTTTATCATCACTCCATTGTTTCTTTTCCCCTAAAGGAACAGTCTTTATTGCAGGAGAGAAGAAGGGAATGAGTTTGAGGACCAAGAAAGCTGCATTTATACACCAAGCAAATCCACTGGGCACATACCTCTCTTTAAAGCATCCATGCATACTCAATGATGGTTATCCCTGAGACCAGCTGTGGACCCAGACGGGAACGGATCAGCAGAGACAGAGCTCTATCATTTTGTACTCTTAGTGAGTCTTTCACAAAATCACAAGTGAGCTGTTTATTCTGGGCACTGCATCATTACCGCTTCTTTTCTAAAGCAATTACACGTAATGGTGTGAAACTATCTGCCTAAAGGGAATTCAAAATTATAACAACGGCTTTTCCATGGCGGTGCTCATATGTGCATGTCAGCATTCTTCCAAAGTGGGGGGCATTTCAGCATTGTGTGAAAGGACTGAAAGAAAGACTAAATGTTTTAAAGCACTTTTTTTGAATATCATTTCTGTGCTTTGTCTTTCTTCCAATTGAAAATGTTTTCATACTCTCTGACTTTAATACCTATAATTACTTTGTGAGATTGTCATCTTTTTCCTCATGAGAATATTGAGACAAGAAGTTTGATAATTTACCAAAAGCCATACAACTAGTAAAACAGATTCAAAGTCAGGACTTCAAGACTTCCAACATAATGTTTGTTTTTTTTTTTCTTTTCCTCAAATAAATTATATCTGCTTTGCATAGCTGAAGATCAAAATATTTTGTCCTAAATTTAATTTATTTTTATTTTTTTAATTTAAGGATAATTGCTTTACTGAGTTTTGTTGTTTTCTGAAAAACATCAACATGAATTAGCCATAGGTTTACATATGTCCCCTCCTTCTTGACCTTCCTTCCATCTTCTTCCACAACCCCCCACCCCCAGTTTGTTACAGAACCCCTGTGTGAGTTCCCTGAGCCTTACAGCCAAATTCCCATTGGTTATCTATTTTACATATAGTAATGTAAGTTTCCATGTTACTCTTGCCATACATCTCACCCTCTCGTCCCTCCCCAGCCATGTCCATTAGTCTGTTCTCTAGTCAGAACCACCTTGCTTTACCGCTCCATCTTTTCTTTTATCATCACTCCATTGTTTCTTNTCCCCTAAAGGAACAGTCTTTATTGCAGGAGAGAAGAAGGGAATGAGTTTGAGGACCAAGAAAGCTGCATTTATACACCAAGCAAATCCACTGGGCACATACCTCTCTTTAAAGCATCCATGCATACTCAATGATGGTTATCCCTGAGACCAGCTGTGGACCCAGACGGGAACGGATCAGCAGAGACAGAGCTCTATCATTTTGTACTCTTAGTGAGTCTTTCACAAAATCACAAGTGAGCTGTTTATTCTGGGCACTGCATCATTACCGCTTCTTTTCTAAAGCAATTACACGTAATGGTGTGAAACTATCTGCCTAAAGGGAATTCAAAATTATAACAACGGCTTTTCCATGGCGGTGCTCATATGTGCATGTCAGCATTCTTCCAAAGTGGGGGGCATTTCAGCATTGTGTGAAAGGACTGAAAGAAAGACTAAATGTTTTAAAGCACTTTTTTTGAATATCATTTCTGTGCTTTGTCTTTCTTCCAATTGAAAATGTTTTCATACTCTCTGACTTTAATACCTATAATTACTTTGTGAGATTGTCATCTTTTTCCTCATGAGAATATTGAGACAAGAAGTTTGATAATTTACCAAAAGCCATACAACTAGTAAAACAGATTCAAAGTCAGGACTTCAAGACTTCCAACATAATGTTTGTTTTTTTTTTTCTTTTCCTCAAATAAATTATATCTGCTTTGCATAGCTGAAGATCAAAATATTTTGTCCTAAATTTAATTTATTTTTATTTTTTTAATTTAAGGATAATTGCTTTACTGAGTTTTGTTGTTTTCTGAAAAACATCAACATGAATTAGCCATAGGTTTACATATGTCCCCTCCTTCTTGAACTTCCCTTCCATCTTCTTCCACAACCCCCCACCCCCAGTTTGTTACAGAACCCCTGTGTGAGTTCCCTGAGCCTTACAGCCAAATTCCCATTGGTTATCTATTTTACATATAGTAATGTAAGTTTCCATGTTACTCTTGCCATACATCTCACCCTCTCGTCCCTCCCCCAGCCATGTCCATTAGTCTGTTCTCTATGTGTGTTTCTCCAGTCCTAACTTTTTAATACATAAAGGATATTCTTCATCTTAAACTAACAGTTTTCTCCTTTGAATTTGATGCTATTTACTGATTTAAATGTGACAGACAGTACTAGGATACTGCATTTTAGAAAATTTTAAAAAGTGCAAAGTTTTGGTTTCATATGAGTGAAAAGCATGGCCTAATCTGATGTGAATATGTTTGATATAATAGGTTGAAGCCAAATGTATAGAGTTATTCTATTTTAGTACAATGACTTATTTGAAATACAGAAACAAACAACTTTAAAAGTATACATTTTTCTTCTGAACCACTCTTTCACACTTAACATTCTTATTTAGATGTAGATTTGGGAGCTTTTCCCTTCTTGCCAAATGATGTACATATATTCTATCTTCTTTACTTGACATCCAAAACCAGACTTCACTATCCTGTATTTTGATCTCTTTTGAACCAGTTTTGGATAATGGCAGCAATGGTAGGGTTACAGTGTTAGTGCATCTAGGCTGACCCACCATCATTCTGAATGACACAGTTAATATTCCACATGGTCTCTAGGATTTGCATCAAATCATTTATGATATTGACTATTTTAACATATTTTAAGCAGTTCCAAATTCTTTATTTGGATTCAAAGCGCTGTGGAGAAGAACTTGGCCAGCTTTGAACCTTAAACTATCTTTGGAATAAAGTGCAGTAAGCAAGCTCATTTTGGAAACATTTTCAGATTTGGGCAGACTTCACATGTAAGGACCAACATATGGTGGAGATGTAAATTGATGTAGCTGCCCCAGGAAAATCTGCATGGAGGTTCCTCAAAAACACAAAAATAGAGCCACATGATCTAGCTCTCCCAATTCTGAGTACATACCCAAAGGAAATGAATTTGCTATCTTCAATGAATTGCCACCCTGGTTCACTGCAGCCTTATTAACAATCACCAAGACATGGAAATAAATGGATAAAGGAAAATGAAAGAGTTTACTATGTGTGGTTACTGTAGCTAATAATAATGTATTGTATATTTGAAATTTGCTGAGAGATATCTTCAAAAGTCTTACCACAAAAATAGTAGTAATTTTCTGATGATAGAGTTGACAAAACATGGTCCACTAAAGAAAGAAACAGTAAATCACTCCATTATTCTTGCTAGGAGGGCCCTATGAGCAGTTTGAAAAGGCAGAACAATATGGCACTAGAAGATGAGTTCCATGGGTCAGAAGGTGTCCAATATGTTACTGGGCAAGAGTGGAGGATATTTACTAATAACTCCAGAAGGAATGAAGCAGCTGGGCTAAAGCAGAAACAGTTCTCAATGTGGATGCATCTGGTCCTGAAAGTTAAGTCTAATGCTGTAGAGGGCAATACTGCATAGGAACCTGGAATGTTAGGTTCATGGATCAAGGTAAATTTGATGTGGTCAAGTGGAAGACAGCAAGACTGAACATCAACATCTTAGCAATCAGTGAACTGAAATGGATGGGAATAGAAAAACTTAATTCAGATGGCCATTATATCTACTACTGTGGGCAAGAGTCCCTTAGAAGAAATTGAGTGGCCCTCATAGTCAATAAGAGTCTGAAATGCAGTACTTGGGTGCAATATAAAAAACAACAGAAAGACCTCAATTCATTTCCAAAGCAAACCATTCAACATCACAGTAATCCAAGTATATGTCCCAAACACTGATGCCAAAGAGCCTGAAATGGACTGAGTCAATGAAGACCTACAAGACCTTCTAGAACTAACACCAAAACGGTGTCATTTTCATCAAAGGGGATGGGAATGCTATAGTAGGAAGTCAAGAGATTCCTGAAGTAACAAGCAATTTGGCCTTGTGGTACAAAATGAAGCAGGGCAAAGGCTTCCAACACAAGGAATGGCTCCACACGTGAACATCACCAGGTAGTCAATACTGAAGTCAGACAGATTACATTCTTTGCAGCTGAAGATGGAGAATCAGTAAAAACAATACTTAGGGCTAAATCTCCTTAAACAAATTCAGGGTTAAATTGAAGAAAGGAAAGAAAAACTCTAGGCCATTCAGGTATGGTGTAAGTCGATGATTATACAGTGGAGGTAACAGATTCAAGGAATTAGATCTTGTAGACAAATTACATGAAGAAGCATAAATGGAAGTTCTTTACACTGCACAGGAGACAGAGATTAAGAAGAGGTGGCAAGAACACAGAGAACTATATTTAAAAAAAGGTTTTAATGACTGTCCAGTAACCACGATGGTGTAGTTATTCACCTAGAGCCAGACACCTTGGAGTGTGAAATCAAGTGGGTCTTAGGAAGCATTGCTAGAAGTAAAGCTACTGGAAGTGATGGAATTCCAGTTGAATTATTTTAAATTCTAAAAGGTGATGCTGTTAAAGTGTTGCACTTAATGTACCAGCAAATTTGGAAAACTGAATAGTGGATCCAGAACTGGCAAAGGCCAGTATTTATTACAATTCCAAAGAAGACCAGTGCCAAAGAACATTCAAACTACCATACAGTTGTGCTCTTTTCACATGCTAGCAAGGTAATGTTCAAAATCCTTGAGCACTTCCAGGCTTTAATAAGGACTTCCAGCCTGAAACAAGGACCTCCAGATGTACAAGCTGGGTTTAGAGAAGGCAGAAGAACCAGTGATCAAATTGCCAACATTCATTAGATTATCTAGAAAGCAAGAGAATTCCAGAAAAACATCTATTTCTGCTTCATTGACTATGCTAAATTCTTTGACTGTGGATCACAAAAAACTGTGGAAAATTTTTGAAGATATGGGAATACCAGACCACCTTACCTGTCTCCTATCTGTATGTAGATGAAGAAGCAACAGTTTGAACCTTACATGGAACAACTGACTGGTTCAAAATTGAGAAAGCAGTACATCAAGACTGTATATTATCATCCTATATATTTAACTTCTATGCAGAGTACAACATGCAAAGTTCTAGGCTGGATGAATCACAAACTAGAATCATATTTCTGGGAGAAATATCACCAACCTTAGACATATAGTTGTAACCACCCTAACATCAGAAAGTGAAAAGGAACTAAAGAGGCTCTTAATGAAGGTGGAATAGAACAATGAGAAAAACTGGATTAAAACTCAATATTCTAAAAAACCGAGATCATGGTATCCAGTCCCATCACTTCATGGAAAATGGAAAGGGGGAAAAATAGAAGTATAGACATTCTATTTTCTTGGGCTTCAAAATTACTATGGATGATGGCCGCAGCCATGAAAATTAAATTTCTTGCTCCTTAGGAGAAAAGGTATGACAAATTTAGTCAATATATTCAAAAGCAGAGACATCAGTTTGCAAACAAACTAAAGGCCTGCATAGTCAAAGCTATGGTTTTTTTCATTAGTCAGGTTAGGGTGTGAGAGTTGGACCATAATGAAGGATGAATGCCTAATAATTGGTGCTTTTGAATTGTGGTGCTGGAGAAGACTCTTGAGAGTCCCTTGGACAGCAAGGAGATCAAATCAGGGAACCCTTATGGAAATCAACTCTGAATATTCATTGGTAGGACTGATGCTGAAGCTCCAAAACTTTGGCCACCTGATGGGAAGAGCCAACTCATTGGAAGAGACCCTGATGGTTGGAAGGATTGAAGGCAAAATGAGAAGAGGGTGGCAGTGGATGGTTAGATAGTATCACCAATTCAATGGATGTGAATTTGACCAAACTACAGGAGACAGTGAAAGACAGTGGAGCCTAGCATGCTATATAGTCCATGCCATTGCAAAGAGTCAGACAGTACTTAGTGACTGAACAACATCAACATGGAGGTGTTAACTAAATTAAACTGATAATCATTTTGCAAAATACACCTGCATCCAGTTATCCCCTTGTACATCCTAATGTTGTACATCATTATATGCCAATTACATCTCAATAAATCTGGTAAAAAGAAGGAACAATATAAATCAAGTTTGTTTTCTGAAGTTAAAATAAGAAATCTACTCATTGTAAATGAATTTACTAGGTTCATTACAGAAACATGTAGGTGGATTTTGGGAGTCAATGTCTTGATGACATTTTTCAGGGACATTTAATTTGACTGACAAAATCTAACTCCAAGCTTGATAAGTGAAGTCATTATTCTTATTTTTTTAGCTAAAAGAGTGGCTACAAAATAATGTCTCACTCACTGTGTTGAACTGAATGACTCAGCAGTCTAATTGTCTTCTGCACAGTGGAAATCCCTTAAAACTGTTCTACCATCACAATACTACCATTTGATGCTAGGTTTGCTGCTATAGGATCAGGTGTGGCTCACCTTGAGTTCTGGGTTTCATAGAAAATGACAGTGGCTTGGAGTACTAACTGCAAAGGCTCTAGTAAAAAGGTCTGCCTTTTGTAGGTAACAGTGTGACCTCAGGGAAGAGCCTCAGAGTTCCTTAGCTTGTTTTTACTTTTTCCAAATGAGAGGAAAGACGACATAAATTACAAGCTTGGCTTCCAGCCTGGTTTCTTCTATCTGGTGGTGTCGTGAGGAATTTCTAATGAATGTGTTTTTTTTCCTAAATCTTTGCAGAAATTGTACGAAGAGCAATGTAATTGTGAAATGTGGGTGAGGAAATAAGGGATTATATTGAAGCCCATTACAACAGAAAATATCCATTTGAGTTCAATAAAATACAGGATCCCATTTAGATTTAAAGCTGTGACTACAATTGTGACCTAATCACACTTCTCCCCTTTGAAGTACCTGTGTGCAGTATAGGGGCTGTACGTTCTGTTGTGCCTGGGAACTGTCCCAATTTAGATCTGCTGATGTGATGTCCAGCCTAACAATTGTACCCAATCAAAAACAATTCCACTTTGGGACAATAAAGTATATGGCTCCCCTGTGGACAGCCCATGAAAGCACTGTTACCAGCTGCTTACCTGTTCATAGGTGGATAAGACAAGACAGGAGACATCTATTTCTCTCCTATCACAGCATATGGAGAATATGAGAGCCATATCTAAGGGGGAATTGATTCTTTTTGTAATTCAGGTCTAGGAAGCATACCGTTAAATTATCAAAGCAGGGTCATTATTGAAAAACCTATAAAAATTAAGACTTATTTACAATGGGCAATTGTTGCCACTTTTATTTTCTCTGCTTCTCTTGCAGAATTCTCTGTGTAAGTGGTATTTCTATTCTGTCTTAAATAAACTGGCCTCTAGGTATTCTTTTGAGGAATTTAGCCAGTTCACAGCTTTGTTTGCTGCTGGTTTGCTCTGAAAGCCACATGCTGGGCCGGCAGCACCTTCAGCCCCATCTCTCTGATTAATGGCTGATAGCCTCTGCAAACAAACAGCTGTCTTGAGGATAGCAGGGCCCTGAGTTACAGCGGAGTCCAATGGGTAAAAACACTTGATCTCTGTTCCTCTTAGGGCTCTCCAGAGAGAATATGATGGCACTTGGACCATCCATCTTGGTCCTCCATCTTCCCAGATTGGTGTCTCCATTACCATGGTGATGAGAGACCAGAGGACCTTAGAGTCAATTCAATTCCCCACCTTCCACTAATCCCTGTTCCTACTTTCCTGGTCATTCTCCTTGCTTATCTGAACTTTAAAACTTCTCCTTTTATATCTTAAAACTTTTAGTATAACCCCAAAGAATTTCTTTACTCATTAAATGCAGAAATTGTACGAAGAGCAATGTAATTGTGAAATGTGGGTGAGGAAATAAGGGATTATATTGAAGCCCATTACAACAGAAAATATCCATTTGAGTTCAATAAAATACAGGATCCCATTTAGATTTAAAGCTGTGACTACAATTGTGACCTAATCACACTTCTCCCCTTTGAAGTACCTGTGTGCAGTATAGGGGCTGTACGTTCTGTTGTGCCTGGGAACTGTCCCAATTTAGATCTGCTGATGTGATGTCCAGCCTAACAATTGTACCCAATCAAAAACAATTCCACTTTGGGACAATAAAGTATATGGCTCCCCTGTGGACAGCCCATGAAAGCACTGTTACCAGCTGCTTACCTGTTCATAGGTGGATAAGACAAGACAGGAGACATCTATTTCTCTCCTATCACAGCATATGGAGAATATGAGAGCCATATCTAAGGGGGAATTGATTCTTTTTGTAATTCAGGTCTAGGAAGCATACCGTTAAATTATCAAAGCAGGGTCATTATTGAAAAACCTATAAAAATTAAGACTTATTTACAATGGGCAATTGTTGCCACTTTTATTTTCTCTGCTTCTCTTGCAGAATTCTCTGTGTAAGTGGTATTTCTATTCTGTCTTAAATAAACTGGCCTCTAGGTATTCTTTTGAGGAATTTAGCCAGTTCACAGCTTTGTTTGCTGCTGGTTTGCTCTGAAAGCCACATGCTGGGCCGGCAGCACCTTCAGCCCCATCTCTCTGATTAATGGCTGATAGCCTCTGCAAACAAACAGCTGTCTTGAGGATAGCAGGGCCCTGAGTTACAGCGGAGTCCAATGGGTAAAAACACTTGATCTCTGTTCCTCTTAGGGCTCTCCAGAGAGAATATGATGGCACTTGGACCATCCATCTTGGTCCTCCATCTTCCCAGATTGGTGTCTCCATTACCATGGTGATGAGAGACCAGAGGACCTTAGAGTCAATTCAATTCCCCACCTTCCACTAATCCCTGTTCCTACTTTCCTGGTCATTCTCCTTGCTTATCTGAACTTTAAAACTTCTCCTTTTTATATCTTAAAACTTTTAGTATAACCCCAAAGAATTTCTTTACTCATTAAATCTGCTTCTTTCTGGTCACAAAGATGTTTGGCATGCTGAAACCATGAACAGTTTGCATAACTGTGGTGAAATATTATAGCATCTTTATATTGATATTAGAAAAAGAACATGAAAAGACCAGGCATAAATTGATCACAATAAATATTTGTTGCACGAATAAGTGAGTAAGAATAGTACATTTTTCTTTAAAATCACAAATATTATCTCTTTTGTTTTGAAAGAGAATATAACAGAAATGTATACCAATTTTGTGTGGCAAGTCTTAAAATTCTTTTAAAAAAAAAACCATCAGAAAGACTGATCACTCAGTGACATTCAGAAAGATGAAATAATGTATTACAGAGAGGAATTTGGCATTCAGATACCAGACCTGGAATTTTCCCTGTGAACCTGGGTATCCCACTGTGAACCTCAGTTTCGAAATGTAAAGTGGACATAGTAATTTCTTAGGTGGCTTGTAATAATAAGTCTTTATAATATGTGCAAGCCTTTGTTTCAATGCATGTACCTAGTAAATATTAACAACTATTTATAATAATTATATGCAAAATGAAATGTAGAAAAAAAATTGCTTGAGGAAAGTATATAAATCCTAGATTTCCCAGTAAACTGAAGTTTAGTATCCTTTCTGCAAGATTTCTCAAAGCCACTCAGAATTTTCTTTTCTCCTCAGTTTAATTAAAAAAAAAAAAGAACTTTACATTTTGTAAGTTCTGGGTGAAACTGTATCATGATAGAAATTCTGACATACTATAAAGAATGAACAATACTACAGAGCTACAGTCATCAATTCATTGGGATAGTGGTAAATTATAACAATAGAGGAATGGAACAGAACAGAACGCCTAGAAATAGACCCAAACAAATATTATAGCCAACTGATATTTTTTGACAAAGGAGCAAAGGCAATACAATGGAGAAAAGACTGACATGTCCACAGATGGTGTTGGAACAAATGGACATCCATATGCAAGAAAATCAATCTAGACACAGATCTCATATGCTTCACAAAATTTACCTCAAAGTAAAATATAAAACAACACAGCTCTGAGAAGGTAACAGGAAACAATCTAAATGACCTTGGATTTGCCAATGACTTTTAAAATATAAATGCAAAAGAATCATCTGTAAGAAAAATTAGAGAAGTAGGACTTCATTAAAATTTAAAAATTCTGCTCTCTAACTTCACAGAATAAGAAACTAAGCCACAGATGGGAAGAAAATATTTACAAATGATATATTTGGTAAAGAACTATTATACAAATCATGCAAAGAACTCATTGTAAAAAAAACAAAACTCAAGCAAAATGGGTTAAACACTTGGAAAGACAGTTCACCAAGGAAAATACACAGGTGACAAACAGGCATATGGCAAGAAACTGGACATCATAAGTCATTAGGGGAATGCAAATTAAACAGTGAGATACCATTACACACCCATGAAAATGATAAAACTCCAAAACACGGACAGCACCCAATGCTTGGGAGTATGTGGAGCAACAGGAGCTCTCATTCACTGCTGGTGGGAAGGTAGGGTGGTACAGACACTTTGGAAGACTATTTGGTGGTTTTGTACAAAACTACATGTATTCTCACAATATGATCCAGCGAAGTTCTTTGATATTTACCCAAGGAAGCTGAAAATGTGTCCACAGACAGATCTGCACATGGGTACTTATAGCCACTTTATTTATAACTGTCAAAACTTAAAAGTAATGAAGATGTTATGTCAATCTAAGTACCTTCCCACACTGTATGTAATATTTTATGTGGTGGGGCTGTGGCTAAATGGAATCCTTGCATTAGGAAACAAAATGATAATAAAGTTAGAATACAAATCTCAGATTTGGTAGCCTTGGACAAAATACTGGAGAGCACTTTGCATTGCATGTGGGTAAATCCTTAAGAGTTCTGTTGAGGGGTTTTCAGCTGTGGGGTTGCGGGAAGTAGAGACCTGTGACTGTATCACTCAGCTTGTCAGTTTGGGGACATGTTCCAAATTGGTCTTTTTTATAATCAAACACTGTAAGTTAATGAACATTTGCAACATTCAATATTAACTATACTTGACTTAAGGTTATTCCATGATAACATCACTGTCACTCTCAAAATCTTATTTTATCTAGTTTTGCTAAAGTTTGAGTACAGTTGTGGGAAGGTGAAGGGAATTACACATAGTCCAAAGCTGAGTTTATCTTTGCCAGGGTTTGTACAGAGCAGCAGGAAAGCTACATGATGTAACTCAAATTCTTAAAAAAACACAGATCGCTGTATTTTTATTTTATAGATTAGAAAATACTGAGTTCCTTAAATGGGTGACTTAATTATTCAAATGCATTACTTTTTAAAAAAAAATTTGGCCTCATTCATTGGCTTTCTGTTTATTTATTTTCATCCATCTTTATTCTTTGGCCTGTGTGGGCCTCCCACTGAAGTGGCCTCTCTTGCCGCAGAGGACTAGCTTTGGGTGCATGTGATCCAGAGCACCAGCTCGCAATCGGACACACTGGTCGAGTGGCTCCATGGCACATAGGATCCTCCCGGACAGGGGATCGAACTGGTGCCGCCTACACTGCAAGGCGGACTCTTTACCCAGTGAACTACAGGGAAGCCCAAATGCATTAGTTTTTTAAAAATGATTATCATGTTTAAATAAAATCTAAGTAGGTTACACTGTTTGTGTCTCTGTGTGGGGTGTGTATGGGTGTGTTGGTGAGTGCACACAGGGTGCTGAGGGGTTGTCATCAGTGTATTTGTACCTCTATGGCTTTTCTTCTGTCTCATCTACCAAATCAGTCTCAGTGGAGAGAAGGCTAAAACCTTTGGTGTAGAATTCAATTTATAATTTCCCTTTGAATAGACAGCATCTAAAACTGGTGTTTTAAAATTAAATTTTCACAATCTGCCGGAATGAAGTGGTAGCTATTTTATATTTTATGCATAACTATGATAAATGTTCCTTCTACTTTGTCATAAGAAAAATAAATAATCACAATGAATATTGTTACTAAGTGCCCATTTGCGTCAGGAACTTGAACTAAGCATTTTATGTGAACTGTAATGAGTGAATAAAACACCCCTAGAAGTTATATTGTCATTAGTATTTCAGATATTAAGAAATTAAGGCTTAAAATTATTTTATTTGCTTACCTTTTTAAATCCTGTAAGTTAATGAACATTTGCAACATTCAATATTAACTATACTTGACTTAAGGTTATTCCATGATAACATCACTGTCACTCTCAAAATCTTATTTTATCTAGTTTTGCTAAAGTTTGAGTACAGTTGTGGGAAGGTGAAGGGAATTACACATAGTCCAAAGCTGAGTTTATCTTTGCCAGGGTTTGTACAGAGCAGCAGGAAAGCTACATGATGTAACTCAAATTCTTAAAAAAACACAGATCGCTGTATTTTTATTTTATAGATTAGAAAATACTGAGTTCCTTAAATGGGTGACTTAATTATTCAAATGCATTACTTTTTAAAAAAAAATTTGGCCTCATTCATTGGCTTTCTGTTTATTTATTTTCATCCATCTTTATTCTTTGGCCTGTGTGGGCCTCCTACTGAAGTGGCCTCTCTTGCCGCAGAGGACTAGCTTTGGGTGCATGTGATCCAGAGCACCAGCTCGCAATCGGACACACTGGTCGAGTGGCTCCATGGCACATAGGATCCTCCCGGACAGGGGATCGAACTGGTGCCGCCTACACTGCAAGGCGGACTCTTTACCCAGTGAACTACAGGGGAAGCCCAAATGCATTAGTTTTTTAAAAATGATTATCATGTTTAAATAAAATCTAAGTAGGTTACACTGTTTGTGTCTCTGTGTGGGGTGTGTATGGGTGTGTTGGTGAGTGCACACAGGGTGCTGAGGGGTTGTCATCAGTGTATTTGTACCTCTATGGCTTTTCTTCTGTCTCATCTACCAAATCAGTCTCAGTGGAGAGAAGGCTAAAACCTTTGGTGTAGAATTCAATTTATAATTTCCCTTTGAATAGACAGCATCTAAAACTGGTGTTTTAAAATTAAATTTTCACAATCTGCCGGAATGAAGTGGTAGCTATTTTATATTTTATGCATAACTATGATAAATGTTCCTACTACTTTGTCATAAGAAAAATAAATAATCACAATGAATATTGTTACTAAGTGCCCATTTGCGTCAGGAACTTGAACTAAGCATTTTATGTGAACTGTAATGAGTGAATAAAACACCCCTAGAAGTTATATTGTCATTAGTATTTCAGATATTAAGAAATTAAGGCTTAAAATTATTTTATTTGCTTACTAAGTCCTCTTAGTTGAAAAAAGGTATGAAGCAGTTACAATTGATTAAAACAATGGCTAAAGAGAATACGTAACTTGAACACTGTCAGAAGGAATTTGAATCTATAACTCATCTGACTTCAAGATCAACACACTCTGGGATGATCTTTAATTCATTATTCCTTCCTTTCTCTGGGAGGGCTCTTCTCCAAGCTCATGAGATGGGAGGCCCAGGTTCCAGTCTTATTATCAGCACAGCCTTAAGGTGCAATCTTCTCTGACAGGATCAAACCTCAAGTCAATTTTGCAATTCATTATGTGACTCACTGAGAGAGGTATGATGAATAATTGCTACATCTGTGGGCTATTTTATTTATTTATTGTGGTGAACATTGTGCTAAACTGTTACATGAACTGTTTACTCTCTTTCCATTTCAGTGCCCAGGGGCAAAACCCCTCAGAGCCCGCCTCTGAGAGCTCACCAACATCCTGTGGTTGAGCATCCTCCCTCACCTCCAGGCACCAGCTCCCAGGTCCCCACAGGGCGAGACTCAGAGCAGACAGTCTTCAAGAAGAACCTCAGCTCAAGTGTACCTCATCTCACAGTCACCTGACTTTTACACTTTAAATAAAGATTCCTCCAAAAGAACTTTCCTAAGGAAAACACGGGAAGTCTGACTGATGTCCATGTGCCTTCTACTGGCAGACACTAGCATCTGTGGACCCAAATATATGTCATGAAAATATTGCAGTTAGATATTAGTATCTTTTCTTGCAAAATTTTGGATAGTTTGATGGTGCTTTGATTTTTTTATCTTAAGTTATGTGATCTCATTTTCCATGTGATTAAGTTGAATATGTCTTCTCTATTAATAAAGGTATAATTAATACCGATAAGGATATACTCTAAAGAAGGTTTACACTATTAAAATTCTCTATGATCAAATATTCATTCATTGTCTATTCAGACAATGGTAGACATATAGACAGATAGATGAGATATTAATGTATAGGTCGATGACATATTTAGAGGATGGCAGAGATATACGATAGTATTTCCAGATAGTACTAGCTAGTTGAGATACAGCTAGATAATAGATGATATGTACACACTGGTAGATCTAGTGATCCACTCTGTGCCAAGGTGAGAACCTGGGAAGGCACTCAATAAATCAATATTATTCAACCTGTCAATCCTAAAGGAAATCAATCTTGAATATTCATTTGGAGGAATTAATGCTGAAGCTGAGGCTCCAATAGTTTGGCCACCTGATGCAAAGAGCCAACCCATGGAAAAGACCCTGATGCTGGGAAAAACTGAGGGCAGAAGAAGGGGCCAACAGAGGATTAGATGGTTGGAAGCCATTACTGACTCAATGGACATGAGTTTGAGAAAACTCTAGGAGATGGTGAAGGACAGGGAAGCCTGGTGTGCTGCAGTCTATGGGGGTGAAAAGAGTCAGACATGACTGAGCAACTGAACAACAACTCATCAAATGCTTATTATGTGACAAACATGCTCTCAGTAAACAGTCAAGTTCAAAGTAAGGCCTCTTATCAAAGAGCTTACCTTCTAGGAGAAAAAGGACAATGGGTCAGTAAATGTGTTCATTTACTGACAGAAGCCACATAAGTGATACAATCGTGAGGATGTGGAATATTATTTTTCTCAGGACTAAAGAAACTGGGCTAACTCAGTGAGGGTGTTCAGGGAAGGTAAGTTTGGGGACTTGACAATGGAATTGTCAGTTGAATGCTGGGAAGAAGGAAGCTACAGGAAAATCCACTCATTCATTTATTCACTCAACATACATGCTGAGTAGCTACCAAGTTCCTGGGACAGTGTGCATGAACATAACATTAAAATCTCTATCTTCAATCCTATTTTTGTGAAAGGAACCGTAAATGAGGTAATGTATATACACAGAATAATAATATAGTTATTAGATAATGGAAAGAGATAGAGAAAATATAAAACAAGGAGATCAGAAAATATATATGTGTGTGCACACATATCTGTGCATGCCTGTGAGTGTATGCATGTGTGTGTGCTTTCATGTGTGTGTGGTTGTTGCTGAGATGTAGGGAAGTAATATTGGAGAAGTACAGACAGACCAGACCACAGAAAACCTTCAGAACATTGTCAAAAAACAGACAAGAAATCTCTGGAGACCTTGAAACAAGGGTAAAAGCTTACTCTAATTAAACTTATAGTGCTGTAATGCAGAAATTGCAAATTAATGTCCTTTTCCAAAAACACTTAATGCCCAATAAGAAATGCTGAGTTAACAAAAAAGGCACTGCTCAAATTGTCTCATTTACTAAGCTTAATTTTAACAAAATACACTCCAATTAATCCTCATAATAGACTGAATAGTAGCATAAACATCATGAGAATATTATGATTAGAGTTTATCACAGATATACAAGCAAACATTAACAGGCTATCTATTTATTTGTCTTCTACCAGATAAAAGAAAAGCATCATTTTGAAGGATGATGGTCTTAGAGAAAAATGTTCACAGATTTTACAAGGACATCCAGAGAAGAAGTTTTTACTTTGTCATTCTCATTACTAAAAGCAGTGAAAAATAGAAATGAAATTATTCCTTCAACTAAAGCAATCTTAAATATATCACAGTGATGTAAATAGCATGTAACATAAAACTAAAATTGGGTTCAAACAAATCCTAAATGAATTTCATATGGATTCTAGAAAACTGCCTGAAAGAAAGACAGTCATTTGCTTCACTGGCAGGATAGCTATAGAGAGCTAAACCCTCCTCTGTGTTTACTGAATACATGATAAAGAGATGTAAATGGTAGATCAATCAGCAAACATTTCTACAGTTCAAAATAGGATTCTGTTTACTTCACAGAAATTACCACTGTCTTCTTTACATGATGTATTAACTGAATGCAACTAATATTCTTCTAATCCTTTTCCATCTTTAAAAAAGTAACATATGAATTAGCCCTCACCAAAAGTACCTATAACTTATATGGGGTCATTTTTTCCAATGTCAGAAACCTACAAAAACTTGTGAAACACTTTTCACATGTACCTCTGCACAAAAAGGCTGTGAAGACTTTCTTGGTGTTGAGGAGGGTGGAAAATTTCTTATATACACTTGGATTTTTACTTAAAAGCTATGACTTTCCCAGATATGTAATGAAAGTATCTTGCCTGGATGTCACACAGTGTATACTATTTGTATGCCTTCAAATCAACAGTTCAAACTACAGAATGGGTGATTTAAACAGGTGAACTGAAATCCCTGCAAAGTAGTCTAATAATAATTACAATATTCACACAAAACATGGTGCTTTCCATTTCCAAAGTGTTTTACTAATTAATCTCCGCTTGTCTCCTTCACTTTCCATATATTTTCATGTATCTTAAAACACGACATGCTTTTCTTCTCTGGCATAAACTGCTACTTAGCAATTTTCTCCATCTGCTTCTTCTTTATGAAAATAATGCAAATGCATTGAACCCAAGGGATATGACCAAATAAGCACTATACCAAATAAATATAATCATTTGCTGTAATTAAATTCTCTAATTTAATCCAATTAGCACAGCAATTAATTTGGAGAGATTAGTTTAAAATATTGATGAATAATTTTGAAATGAAGCATCATGGTAATACATCTTTGATGATTTATACTAAGGCTGTTTCATTTTGTATTCAAGAGAACAGAGTAAGTAAGGGAAACCAAATTGTCCATTTTAAACCTGAAAATGTATGCTAAATCAGAAAGAAAAGATTAAGAATTTTGGAAAAAGTCAGCAAGAATTTATAAAACATGTTTCTTTTGTACTTTATCATTTGAATTAAGCTTTATTTCCATAATTTGAATTCCTTAATGTCATAATTAGTACAGCTCATTTGAATTGCCATGAAAAATCTAATCAATCCTAGGATTATGAATGAGAACATTTTCTGTTTCTTTGCCTTCCATATATAGGCCACATAAGTGGCCAAGACTTAAAATTTAGGATTGTAAACTGAAACAGCCTGCAGGAGGTGAGAAGGTCATGGGGTTCTGTGTTGGTGCAGTTCACTCATCTGCTATCAAGGGCAGCCACCAGTCAGCTGTCCCTGCCGATGTCATGTATGATTACAGGGCCCGTATTGCCAAGCCTTTCTTCTTTTAAAAGAAACTGGAATCTATGTTTTCTACATGGAAATCTATAAGCTAAACAGGAGATTGGCTCTGCAAAAGCTATGACTTTCCCAGATATGTAATGAAAGTATCTTGCATGGATGTTACACAGTGTATACTATTTGTATGCCTTCAAATCAACAGTTCAAACTACAGAATGGGTGATTTAAACAGGTGAACTGAAATACCTGCAAAGTAGTATAATAATAATTACAATATTCACACAAAACATGGTGCTTTCCATTTCCAAAGTGTTTTACTAATTAATCTCCGCTTGTCTCCTTCACTTTCCATATATTTTCATGTATCTTAAAACACGACATGCTTTTCTTCTCTGGCATAAACTGCTACTTAGCAATTTTCTCCATCTGCTTCTTCTTTATGAAAATAATGCAAATGCATTGAACCCAAGGGATATGACCAAATAAGCACTATACCAAATAAATATAATCATTTGCTGTAATTAAATTCTCTAATTTAATCCAATTAGCACAGCAATTAATTTGGAGAGATTAGTTTAAAATATTGATGAATAATTTTGAAATGAAGCATCATGGTAATACATCTTTGATGATTTATACTAAGGCTGTTTCATTTTGTATTCAAGAGAACAGAGTAAGTAAGGGAAACCAAATTGTCCATTTTAAACCTGAAAATGTATGCTAAATCAGAAAGAAAAGATTAAGAATTTTGGAAAAAGTCAGCAAGAATTTATAAAACATGTTTCTTTTGTACTTTATCATTTGAATTAAGCTTTATTTCCATAATTTGAATTCCTTAATGTCATAATTAGTACAGCTCATTTGAATTGCCATGAAAAATCTAATCAATCCTAGGATTATGAATGAGAACATTTTCTGTTTCTTTGCCTTCCATATATAGGCCACATAAGTGGCCAAGACTTAAAATTTAGGATTGTAAACTGAAACAGCCTGCAGGAGGTGAGAAGGTCATGGGGTTCTGTGTTGGTGCAGTTCACTCATCTGCTATCAAGGGCAGCCACCAGTCAGCTGTCCCTGCCGATGTCATGTATGATTACAGGGCCCGTATTGCCAAGCCTTTCTTCTTTTAAAAGAAACTGGAATCTATGTTTTCTACATGGAAATCTATAAGCTAAACAGGAGATTGGCTCTGCAAAAGATGCTTTGAAGAGGATGAAAACATAAGCTACAGACAGAAAATATTTGCAAAACCAATATCTAACAAAAGATTACTATCTACACTACATGATAAATGCTCACAACTCAACAAGAAACAAAAAATGGGCAAAACATGTGAATGAATATTTCACTGGAAAAGATTTAATACAGATGGCAAATGAGCAGATTAAACAATATTTAACATCATTAGCCATTGAAAGTGAAAGTCACTCAGTCATGTCTGATTTTGCGATCCCACAGACTGTAGCCCACCAGGCTCCTCTGTCCATGGGATTCCCCAAGTAAGAATACTGGAGTGGGTAGCCGTTCCCTTCTCCAGAGGATCTTCCGAACCCAAGGGTCAAACCTATTTCTCCCACACTGCAGGTGGATTCTTATTAGCCCCATTAGCCATTCGGGATATGGAAATTAAGACCATAATGAGGTACCATTGGCTACTTATCAAAATAGTTAATTTATTTTAAAGTCTTAATACCAAGTGCTTTTACGAATGCTGAGAAACTGCATCACATATATATTGTTTTGAGGACAGAAGACAGTTCAGCCATTCTGGAAATCTGTTTGGCAGTTTCTTATAAAACTAGACATGTAATTATCATATTAACCATCAGTTACTTCCCCAGGCTTTCATTCAAGAGAAATGGAAAACTACAGTCATGGGAAAAATCCTTCATAGCACAATGGTGATAATAGTTTTGTTCTTAAGAGTCAAAACTGGAAACACACACAATGGCTTTCAATGTTTCAGTGGTTAAAAAGTGATACATCCCTGCTGTGGAAAATCCTATGACAATGAAAAAGAGCCACCTATTGATACACACAACCACTTGGATGGTTCACAAATGAGTTCGGCTGAATGGAAAAGCCAATCACAATAGGTTATATAACATATGATACCATGTGTGTGCCACTCATGTTTACTACCAGGAGGGCATCACAGGCAAATCTGTGAATGGGACTTCTCTGTATGTTGACTGTAAGACTCCACATAGGTGACACAACACACACACACGAGTACATGTAAAACTGGTAGAGTCTGAAAAAGCTCTGCGCCCTCTCCCAAAGGCATCCTTCCAGTTTTGAGATCATGCTATACTTAGGGAAATCAGGTGAAGGTCCAAGGCCATTTCACTGCAATATCCTGAAAATCTATGATCATTTCAAAATAAAGTTTCTTTCTCCTGTTGTTGTCCTTGTTAAAAAGGGACTGGCAGCTGAGAGACAATATTTAACATCATTAGCCATTGAAAGTGAAAGTCACTCAGTCATGTCTGATTTTGCGATCCCACAGACTGTAGCCCACCAGGCTCCTCTGTCCATGGGATTCCCCAAGTAAGAATACTGGAGTGGGTAGCCGTTCCCTTCTCCAGAGGATCTTCCGAACCCAAGGGTCAAACCTATTTCTCCCACACTGCAGGTGGATTCTTATTAGCCCCATTAGCCATTCGGGATATGGAAATTAAGACCATAATGAGGTACCATTGGCTACTTATCAAAATAGTTAATTTATTTTAAAGTCTTAATACCAAGTGCTGGTACGAATGCTGAGAAACTGCATCACATATATATTGTTTTGAGGACAGAAGACAGTTCAGCCATTCTGGAAATCTGTTTGGCAGTTTCTTATAAAACTAGACATGTAATTATCATATTAACCATCAGTTACTTCCCCAGGCTTTCATTCAAGAGAAATGGAAAACTACAGTCATGGGAAAAATCCTTCATAGCACAATGGTGATAATAGTTTTGTTCTTAAGAGTCAAAAACTGGAAACACACACAATGGCTTTCAATGTTTCAGTGGTTAAAAAGTGATACATCCCTGCTGTGGAAAATCCTATGACAATGAAAAAGAGCCACCTATTGATACACACAACCACTTGGATGGTTCACAAATGAGTTCGGCTGAATGGAAAAGCCAATCACAATAGGTTATATAACATATGATACCATGTGTGTGCCACTCATGTTTACTACCAGGAGGGCATCACAGGCAAATCTGTGAATGGGACTTCTCTGTATGTTGACTGTAAGACTCCACATAGGTGACACAACACACACACACGAGTACATGTAAAACTGGTAGAGTCTGAAAAAGCTCTGCGCCCTCTCCCAAAGGCATCCTTCCAGTTTTGAGATCATGCTATACTTAGGGAAATCAGGTGAAGGTCCAAGGCCATTTCACTGCAATATCCTGAAAATCTATGATCATTTCAAAATAAAGTTTCTTTCTCCTGTTGTTGTCCTTGTTAAAAAGGGACTGGCAGCTGAGAGACAATGTGAGGAGATGTGATATGTGTGCCCATCCTTACAGGGGAGGTGTGAATTCACATGCCTCTCGCCTGAACCTGCGTGCATAAGATTTCCTCTGAGTAACTGGATGAAGACAGGCATCTCCCCTCCTCCCTCAATCTAAACAAACAGGCAGCACCCATGCATCTTCTTACCTTTTCCATGAACACACTAACTACTTCCTTTTAAGTCAACATAAATTATTAGCATTACCACCATTTGATCAACATCAGTTCATTTATCTCTGATTTTCTCCTTCCGTTAGGCAGAACCATCAATCTGGGCAAACTGTCTCCCTGAAAGCTGAAAGTTGTCCGGGACCGCGGGTTGGCCCGGCCACATCCTAAGCCTCCCACGCATGAATGTTGCAAAACGCCGCTTGGGATGGCACTTGGCGGAGCCTCCAGCATAAGAGCATCATCACATTTTCCCAAAAATGGCGCCTGGTGGATGTAGGGAGGCGTGGCTTGAGACGTGTGCTCATTGCCATGATTGGCTGAGTGAAGTTTCTGCTCTCCTGATCAGTGCATGCTTCTCATAGACTCTTGCTATGATGTAACCGCGTGCACAGTTGACCTTTTACACGTTTGGCTGTGTTTGACTCCTTCCTCTTTCCTTCCTCTTTCCTTCTGTACAGCATAAATACCGCTCTCTTTCGGCAATAAAACAAGACTTGATCAGATTCCTGTCTTGTCTCCATTTCTCGTGTCTCTTGTCCTCTCAATTCCCACTTCCCCCCTTTAGGTCTCCGTTGACGAATCCCACGGGTCGGGACAGAAAGTCAAGTTCAATTTTAGAATTCTGTGATGCTCTGAAAGAACTTTACTGAGACTCCACATAGGTGACACAACACACACACGAGTACATGTAAACTGGTAGAGTCTAAAAATGCTCTTCGCCCTCTGCCAAAGGCATCCTTCCAGTTTTGAGATCATGCTATACTTAGGGAAATCAGGTGAAGGTCCAAGGCCATTTCACTGCAATATCCTGAAAATCTATGATCATTTCAAAATAAAGTTTCTTTCTCCTGTTGTTGTCCTTGTTAAAAAGGGACTGGCAGCTGAGAGACAATGTGAGGAGATGTGATATGTGTGCCCATCCTTACAGGGGAGGTGTGAATTCACATGCCTCTCGCCTGAACCTGCGTGCATAAGATTTCCTCTGAGTAACTGGATGAAGACAGGCATCTCCCCTCCTCCCTCAATCTAAACAAACAGGCAGCACCCATGCATCTTCTTACCTTTTCCATGAACACACTAACTACTTCCTTTTAAGTCAACATAAATTATTAGCATTACCACCATTTGATCAACATCAGTTCATTTATCTCTGATTTTCTCCTTCCGTTAGGCAGAACCATCAATCTGGGCAAACTGTCTCCCTGAAAGCTGAAAGTTGTCCGGGACCGCGGGTTGGCCCGGCCACATCCTAAGCCTCCCACGCATGAATGTTGCAAAACGCCGCTTGGGATGGCACTTGGCGGAGCCTCCAGCATAAGAGCATCATCATATTTTCCCAAAAATGGCGCCTGGTGGATGTAGGGAGGCGTGGCTTGAGACGTGTGCTCATTGCCATGATTGGCTGAGTGAAGTTTCTGCTCTCCTGATCAGTGCATGCTTCTCATAGACTCTTGCTATGATGTAACCGCGTGCACAGTTGACCTTTTACACGTTTGGCTGTGTTTGACTCCTTCCTCTTTCCTTCCTCTTTCCTTCTGTACAGCATAAATACCGCTCTCTTTCGGCAATAAAACAAGACTTGATCAGATTCCTGTCTTGTCTCCATTTCTCGTGTCTCTTGTCCTCTCAATTCCCACTTCCCCCCTTTAGGTCTCCGTTGACGAATCCCACGGGTCGGGACAGAAAGTCAAGTTCAATTTTAGAATTCTGTGATGCTCTGAAAGAACTTTATCTGAAAATATTTTCAGTGTTCTCCTTAAACCTTTTAAAAAAACGTATTTTCAATAAAATGATGAGGCTTAAGGGATGTGTGTCTTTTCTGAATTCCCCTTGATATTCTGAGTACTTCTTAGCATTTAGGCTCTCCTATTTATCTTTATATCAGGGCTAATTAATTTCACTAGCCGACTTAGTTTCCTTGTGGTATAGAATGGAAGGTTTTAATTTAATTCATAAAGGAGTTACTATGATTAATTAGTTTAATCTTTAGAGCTTCTGACTGAAGTTTCTCAGTAGCAAACATTCGATCACATAAGATAATTAAATTACGATGGAATATTAATAGCAATTCACTCTCTTAACAGGAACTGGAATTATGCACCTGTGTTGACATACAAACACCAATAGTCCCACAGTCCTCTAGAGTTTCAGAGTGTTTTTCATCCAATTATATGGGAAAATTAAGTTATTTTATAAAATTTGATAACAATGTGTATGATATGCTGGGCTTCTAAAACGTAAGTGAAGGAAATGCTAAGATATATATTGGTCTTTCAAGTCTGCCATGATCTGTAGGCTGTTTGCCTTTACTTTTTGAAATTAATGAATGTATGCTCCAGTCATTTTGCAAAGTGAGTTCATCTCTTTTTTCTTTGGCCCTTGTATTGATCTTTCATTTATTTATCTTTGTTCTTTGGCCTGTGTGGGCCTCCCATCACAGTGGCCTCTCTTACTGCAGAGCACCACCTCTGGGCACATGCGCTCCAGAGTTCTGGCTGGGTAGTTGGACATATCGGTCCAGCCACTCGATGGCACATGGGATCTTCCCACGCCAGGGATCAAACCGGCGCCCCTTGCACTGCAAGGCAGTGTCCTTACCCACTAGACCACCAGGGAAGCCCGAGTTCATCTCTTTAGTTAATTGATTATGTTCTGTAATCGCATGCTGAAACATTTATAAAGGATTTTACTTCCCACAAGGGTTACAGCACAATTGAACCATCTACAATATATAAAGCCATATTTTGTTTCATATACTTTAATAGATTCTTTTTTTCTGGTTACTTAAGAAATTACATATGTAAATGACATGATAAATAATTGATGAACTGCCTATCTTTGCTTCTAGTTACCAGTAATCTAGTTACCAGTGATCCGCCAGTCTTCCCAGTGTATCTAGACAGCAGTTCTCTTCCCAGAAAGATTTTCCATGGCATTTTAAAAGATATTTTAGCTCCTGCAGTGATGAAGGCCTATTTAGAAACTGCAGGCATAATTTACTTACCTGATTTATGAAGCAATTTGTACAATCTACTCTATTCATACTAGATGGGGCTGGATCTTTGTTAAGAAAACAAGGTTCTTTAACAATTGCAAAACTTCATATTGTTGCATTTTATGATGAAACAAAGCAGATTGGGGCAATTATCCCTTGTGTTTTATTAAACCTTGATAGAGCTGTTAGAGGTTAATGGAGCTATTATTTTTTCCACTGTCAAAACCTGCTTTAAAGCAAGATCAAGAGCACTCAATGCCAGAAAATCCAGCACAGAGCATAGCAGACAAGCCTTGTTCTGTAGCAGTTTTACAAATCACTCTAGTCTACTACCATTCAAATAAATCACCCATTAATAATAGAGCAATAAAGTCCCCTAAAAAGAAAACCTGATGATGGGTGGCATTTCCAGCAATTTAATAACAAGCTTACTGACTATACGGATATTATTATGAAACAAAATGTGTCTTTTTTCTTGTAACTTGGTAAAGCAAACCCTGTTAAATTTGAAGATTATTCAGGTGGGAATTCATAAAACAACAATGTATCCATTTATCTAAGGAAGTGCTGCATGTGAAGTTGCTTCAGTCTTGCGGGACTCTTTCCGACCCTATGGACCAAAGCCTGCCAGGCTCCTGTCCATGGAATTCTCCAAGCAAGAATATTGGAGTGGGTTGCCATGCCCTCCTCCAGGGGGTCTTTCCGACCCAGGGATTGAACTGGGGTGTCTTTGGCCTCCTGCATTGGCAGGTGTGATTTTGTTTGTTTGTTTTTTACCACTAGCGTTCCCAGGGAAGAATGGTCTGATGAAAATTCCAGATGGAAGTTATTTTTGGAATAAATTTTCCCAGGTGGAGACCACATAAAGCATCATGTATGACTGATGAGACTGAGGGGCGTGGCTTGACTTCTGCTCCCTGGGTAGCCTGTCTTAGAACCCTTATTAAGGGAGTCGCTCCAGTTTCTTAACAGCCTCACTCCGTTTCTTCCCTGTGTCCTGTCTCCCTCATGACCACAGCCCTCTTTTCAAGCTCCAAATCCAGAGAAGCCCCGGGAGAGTGGCAGGGCTGGCTTTGTGGTTCTTCAAATGCCCTTTCTGAAAGGCAGCATGCTCGGTAACAAACGGACTCATCCAGCACTGCCATAGTGGAAAATTAGCACATTGTATTTTCTGGCCTACTAGAGCACAGAATCCAGATTGACAAGGACATTTTTTTATTTTTTAACTTTTATTTTACTTTTTACTTTTACAGAGTTTTGTCGTTTACAGGTGTGTATGTTCCCAGATTAGTCATATGTATATTCCCCCTATCCCACCCCTCCAGGCCATTGCACAGCACCCCTGCAGGTTCCTGTTTTCTCACAGCACAATGACAATAGCTAGTTTTTGCACAGATGGTAGTATAGGTTTTCATGTTACTTCTTTTATGCCTCCCACAGACTGTTCATTCCCCTCAGTGTCCGTGTGTCTATTCTCCATGTCTGTTTTTTCATCGCTTCACTGAGTGTGTTATCATTACCACCCTACTAGATTCCATGTATATGTGTTAGTATATTGTACCTGACAAGGATATTTTACTATCAAATGTCATCATCTTGGTCCACTTGAGAAAGATTGATTCCTCATGGTTTTAATGTCCTTTCATGCACAGGTATAGTGATTCTAAGATTACAGTTTTTTATTGTAATTGACCAGTTATTTAATTAGTTGTGCCTCATTCCTATACAATATATAAATTTGACAATAAGCATGACTGTCTCTTAACCATTACAGGCATGTGTTTATAAATGAGAGATTCAAGGGACTCAGTATTGACAAGGTCCAATAAAAGAAACATGATGTCTTGCGAAGGACCTAATTTAACATTGGTTTACATCCTCTCTGTGGATTCTTACATTTCATGAGTTGACCTACTATTATTTGGAAAGCTAATAAATTTTCAATCTTTACTCAAAATTCAATAAGTGTACCTATCTTTATTACAACTCTCTTGGCTTGATAAATATTTACATGACTTGAATGACCAGGAAACTGGAATTTCTTCTAGGAAAGGAATGGTTTTTGTATGTCTTCATGGCAGCTGTTTGTCTTTCCTCAAGGGTATCTGCTGAACGCATGAATAAGATGTGAAACACAGAGTCACCACATTGTCACACATCTCCAGCCACCACAAAACTAGGAAACTCAGACGTTCAATGGACAAATGTTTATTGAGCAACTTCTATGTGCTTGAGACTCTGCTGGGTACTTGGTAGATATCAGTGAAGAAAGCAGACAAAGTATCCACCAGTATTCTAGTAGAGGGAGTGGACAACTCCAGCAGTAAATGAGAATTTGTATCTATTTAATATACTATCATATATTATATGGCATATTATTATGTTATATATTCTATTTTATATATATCATATATAGTGTATAATGCACATGCCATGTGTTATATGTAAATATTATATCAATATATACTATTCCTTGAATATATTTCCCACATTCATATAAATGCACAATGCTAAATAGGCACATATAACACACCAAAATAAGCATGATATGTATGCTTATTTAGCAATATAGACAAAAGTAGACTAGGCAACAAGAGGGATAAAGTGATGCAAAGGTAGGCTATGTGAAAGGTAGGAGACACTGAGAGACTATGGAGAAGGTAAATTCTGAGAAATGATCTGAAGAAAGGGAGGGATGAGGTGCCTTGGGGAGACCACCTCAGACTGAGGGGACAGAGGAACAATGACTGGGATAGAAGTGTGTCAGAGATCTTTAAGAAACAGCCTCCATGCTAGTGGACAAGGGCTGGAGGGAGAACAGCTGTGGCAAAGCGGTAAGGAGGTCCCATGGGTCTCTATAAGGGATGTGGGTTCATTTGGGCAGTGATGGGAAACTTTGGAAGGGTTTTGAGCAGAAGAGTGATGAGATTCCACAGATCTGTCTTCATGATCACTCTGGATGAAGTGTGGGGCTCCCCACTGCAGAGAAACAGGCAGAGACAGGGAGCCGGGTGAGGCTGGTGCCATAGTACACCTGAGGACTCAGGTGGTTTGAGGGGGGACATGTATGGTCGGCTTCTGACACCTGCTGGAGGCAGCAAGTTGGCTGGTGTCTGGGGACAGGGGTGGCACCAGGCTCTAAGTCCTGAAGGGGGAAAAGCAGTGGCCTTTTTTAGAGACACTTATCACTTTGGGCATGTAAGTCTTGGGTGGGCAGGTGGATACATCAGTCTGGAAATGGAGAGATGGGTCTGGGACCATTAATCAGATGCCTCATTCTGCTCTGGGACTGGATCTCACTGAAACTACTTTCCAAAGGATGAAAATTATTGGAACGGATTGTCTTTTCTTTATCTCTCTTTTTACTCCTATCAGAAAGGGATTAATGGTTTCTTTTTTTCCCATTTTTTAGCTTGCACTAATCCCTGTTTACAGAGTGAGGATTGAAAGGAGAGACTTTTCCTGAGCTGAGTTCATTTTTTTGTGATTATGTTACTAAGCTTGGAGCCTGACAAGAAGGGAAGAAATTATGAAAGACGTAAGATGACCTCTCTTTCTTTCCCTCCTTTTAGCACCCTGGAATGTAAGTAAAATGGAATATTACATACTAATATATTCCATTTGCTCTTAAATTATCCCCAACATAAGAAGACAAAGAATGAATGTAGTGATTTTAGTGCTAAGTGAATCACACTTAGCACAGTTGGGGTTTTGCTTTAAATTGATCCCCAACAAGTGAAAGGTAGGAGACACTGAGAGACTATGGAGAAGGTAAAGTCTGAGAAATGATCTGAAGATAGGGAGGGATGAGGTGCCGTGGGGAGACCACCTCAGACTGAGGGACAGAGGAACAATGACTGGGATAGAAGTGTGTCAGAGATCTTTAAGAAACAGCCTCCATGCTAGTGGACAAGGGCTGGAGGGAGAACAGCTGTGGCAAAGCGGTAAGGAGGTCCCATGGGTCTCTATAAGGGATGTGGGTTCATTTGGGCAGTGATGGGAAACTTTGGAAGGGTTTTGAGCAGAAGAGTGATGAGATTCCACAGATCTGTCTTCATGATCACTCTGGATGAAGTGTGGGGCTCCCCACTGCAGAGAAACAGGCAGAGACAGGGAGCCGGGTGAGGCTGGTGCCATAGTACACCTGAGGACTCAGGTGGTTTGAGGGGGGACATGTATGGTCGGCTTCTGACACCTGCTGGAGGCAGCAAGTTGGCTGGTGTCTGGGGACAGGGGTGGCACCAGGCTCTAAGTCCTGAAGGGGGAAAAGCAGTGGCCTTTTTCAGAGACACTTATCACTTTGGGCATGTAAGTCTTGGGTGGGCAGGTGGATACATCAGTCTGGAAATGGAGAGATGGGTCTGGGACCATTAATCAGATGCCTCATTCTGCTCTGGGACTGGATCTCACTGAAACTACTTTCCAAAGGATGAAAATTATTGGAACGGATTGTCTTTTCTTTATCTCTCTTTTTACTCCTATCAGAAAGGGATTAATGGTTTCTTTTTTTCCCATTTTTTAGCTTGCACTAATCCCTGTTTACAGAGTGAGGATTGAAAGGAGAGACTTTTCCTGAGCTGAGTTCATTTTTTTGTGATTATGTTACTAAGCTTGGAGCCTGACAAGAAGGGAAGAAATTATGAAAGACGTAAGATGACCTCTCTTTCTTTCCCTCCTTTTAGCACCCTGGAATGTAAGTAAAAATGGAATATTACATACTAATATATTCCATTTGCTCTTAAATTATCCCCAACATAAGAAGACAAAGAATGAATGTAGTGATTTTAGTGCTAAGTGAATCACACAGTGTGACTTAGCACAGTTGGGACAGGCATTTATAATGGCATTTTTTAGAAAGTGGATTAATGATCCACACCATGTTAAGAAGATACATCAAACATTATACTGTTAGGATTGAATCGTTAACTGTACAGTGTGGTTAAGGCATCATTTGCACTGCTACCCAAAAATTGGAACTACAAAGCTTTTAAAATGTGCCCTTCCAGATAACTATGTCTGAGACCAAAGACAATTTATTGTAAGAGAAAATATTTGATCAATTCCTTTTCATTAACAGGACTATTTGGCAATTTTGAATAAATTTCATTCTGTTTCAGTTAAGGTATTTTTTAAAGGTGGTAGAAAAACTGATTGCCCATGGAAACAAAGGCAATGAAATAAATGATTTAGAGTCAAAAGTGGAAGAATTTTAGGGTCATTTATTTCATAATGTTCTGTTGTTGTTTTTTTCCCAAGGGTTTATAACATGATGCATTATAGTTTCCCATTTTTTCCACAATGTTTCATTTGGCTTTACATTAAATAATGGCTCTGAATCAAATGTCCTATCCTGCTTGGGTATAAACTGTTGTAACTGCAAATGCTTAATACACAGCATGTGCCATCAATTCTTCTGAGTGAGTTACAACAAATCAATATTGAATTTGTAAAGTCATTTGTCTTTAACTTTATATGGGGAGAACAATCTCTAGCTGGAAAATAACAACCAAGGTTTTTGCTTGTCCTTCTCCCTACAAAGCTTTCTATTTTTTAGTTGGAAGTGTGTTAACGGATTACCTACCCTCCTGACATGCACACTTAGGGCTGCTAACATTGTATTCTGTTACACTGTGTTCTGCAGAAAAGAATGTCAACAACAAAAAGAGGAAGAAGAAAAGTATGTCTATAGTTATCACCATGTAAAAAGGGTAGCACTTTAACAATCCCTTGGCAGTGAGATGTTCCAATCCTGGAATAGAGCGGAGCCCCCGCTCCTCTGCAGCCATCAGTCAAGGATGCAAAGATGACGGGAAGGTGTTGACAGAGTTATTCCAGGTGGCCTTCCTCCTGTGTGCCACCCAATTATGCTTTAAAGCTTTAAATAACTAGAAACTTAGAGCATTCTGCAGAACTAATACCTTAATTATCTTTGGTTTTCCTGAAAACAGCATTAATGACTGATGAAAAATCACTTTTAAGTCATTTCATTCTTAAGAGATGATGTAGAAAATGGCCCCCACTATATACATGAGTGGAGATATCTGCACAGCTTTCAGGTCACTCCACCCTACGTGGCTAAGTTGATGCATGTTATGGGTTAGAGTGAATTGCAAAGGCTTAATTGGTAACATCAAGTCAGGGCAGGATGGAAGAATGGACTGACTGTGATTCCAGGGCAAAATTCACAATTCAACATTTTCTATTGAGAGGAGCAAAAGAGAAAATCTGGAGGGCTTTTACTCCACAACACAGATATTTTTCCCTCCTTCATTTAGTCATCAAACACTTGCTAAACGCTTGTTAGCTTGGGTTATATTACATTTCCACTTTTTTTTGTGTGTCCAACTCTTTCCAATCCCATTTTCCACAATGTTTCATTTGGCTTTACATTAAATAATGGCTCTGAATCAAATGTCCTATCCTGCTTGGGTATAAACTGTTGTAACTGCAAATGCTTAATACACAGCATGTGCCATCAATTCTTCTGAGTGAGTTACAACAAATCAATATTGAATTTGTAAAGTCATTTGTCTTTAACTTTATATGGGGAGAACAATCTCTAGCTGGAAAATAACAACCAAGGTTTTTGCTTGTCCTTCTCCCTACAAAGCTTTCTATTTTTTAGTTGGAAGTGTGTTAACGGATTACCTACCCTCCTGACATGCACACTTAGGGCTGCTAACATTGTATTCTGTTACACTGTGTTCTGCAGAAAAGAATGTCAACAACAAAAAGAGGAAGAAGAAAAGTATGTCTATAGTTATCACCATGTAAAAAGGGTAGCACTTTAACAATCCCTTGGCAGTGAGATGTTCCAATCCTGGAATAGAGCGGAGCCCCCGCTCCTCTGCAGCCATCAGTCAAGGATGCAAAGATGACGGGAAGGTGTTGACAGAGTTATTCCAGGTGGCCTTCCTCCTGTGTGCCACCCAATTATGCTTTAAAGCTTTAAATAACTAGAAACTTAGAGCATTCTGCAGAACTAATACCTTAATTATCTTTGGTTTTCCTGAAAACAGCATTAATGACTGATGAAAAATCACTTTTAAGTCATTTCATTCTTAAGAGATGATGTAGAAAATGGCCCCCACTATATACATGAGTGGAGATATCTGCACAGCTTTCAGGTCACTCCACCCTACGTGGCTAAGTTGATGCATGTTATGGGTTAGAGTGAATTGCAAAGGCTTAATTGGTAACATCAAGTCAGGGCAGGATGGAAGAATGGACTGACTGTGATTCCAGGGCAAAATTCACAATTCAACATTTTCTATTGAGAGGAGCAAAAGAGAAAATCTGGAGGGCTTTTACTCCACAACACAGATATTTTTCCCTCCTTCATTTAGTCATCAAACACTTGCTAAACGCTTGTTAGCTTGGGTTATATTACATTTCCACTGTGTGTGTATGTTAGTTGTTCAGTTGTGTCCAACTCTTTCCAATCCCAGGGTCTGTAGCTCATGAGGCTCCTCTGTCCATAGGATTTTCCAGGCAGCAGTACTAGAGTGGGCTGTCATTTCCTACCTCCAAGGGACTTGCCTGATCCAGGGATCAAACCTGAATCTCCTGCATTGGCAGGAGATTCTTTACCATGGAGTCACCTGGGAAGTCCACGTGTGTGTGCGTGTGTGTGTGTGTGTGCATGTGTGTGTCACATCTTGAGGCAAGAGAGGACAGAGGAGCCTTGCAGACTACAGTCCATGGGGTCACAAAGAGTCCAACATGACCTAGTGACTGAACAACAACAAACACCACTTCTTTATACGTTCATCGATCGATGCACATTTCGGTTGCTTCCATTTGTTGTCCGTGGGGGCATAAACTGGGAGTTCTGAACAGACATGTACACATAAATGTATTTAAATTAGATGACCAACAAGGGCTTACTCTATAGCCCAGAGAACTCTGCAGAAAGAACGGAGAAGAATTGAATTGGAAAAAGAATAGATACATACGTATGCGTTATGGGATCACTTTGCTCTACAACTGAAACGAACACAAGGTTTTTAATCTACCATACTCCAATACAAAATAAACTTTCAAAACAAGAGGGCAGTTGCTCTTGTCTCCCCCCTTGTCAGGCTGTAATGAAACAAGCTCTGCACCAGTGCTGGGCAGCAGGTGCATTTTTAGATCAGGGGGTAAACAGGTAATCACAGGCACCTTTACTGCACCATTTCTTACTCTGGAAGAAGTCTCAGGAAGAGGACAGACTCATAAACAAATAAAAATGTCCAGAGAGAAAGAAAACTATCAAAATAGAGGTCCACACAGGTGAGGTGGGCCAACAGCTCACCATAGATCTCAGATCCCACTGTAAGGGTTTTTGTATTTTCTTATATCCTTTCTCAAACCTTCACAGGGAGGAATGAAGGTTCAGGGCAGTCATATGCCCTGTGCATGAAAGGCCCATATATCTAGCTTTAACCTCGAGAACATCAGAGACTGTGGTCTCCAAGAAAAACCCTTCTCTCAGGGTAAACTAGAAAGAAATAAAAGTGAAACTGTTAGTCATCCAGCCATGTATGATTCTTTGTAATTCCATGGACTGTAGCCAGTGGCTTGAAAGAATAATGAGAACAGTACCAAAGACTCCACATTTAACATAAATACTGAATGTAAATAAAAGTTTGTATATAAAAGTTTAATAATAGTGTCAACAACTGACACATCCACAGCACGCGTCAGCAGGAGTATGAAGTACGCACACCAGCTTTGTGCACCCCTGCCCACCCCATCGCGACAGCAAGAGGGTCACTGCTTCCTAGGAAAAGGCTGTGTCCTGGATGTGGCTTCAGGGGGCCTGTGTCCGGGGTTCATCCCCTGTGAGGAGCCGAACTATTTCCTAAGAACTCAAAAAATAAGCTCAATGCTCTGGGTCCTACCTCCTCCTCTAGCAAGTAAGATCTTGGCTGCTTAAATTTTGGGTTGACCTATTGAATACAGTCTCTCCTTCTTCTGTTGATGTTCTGTAAGTTCTCAATGGGTGTGGTTACAGAATGCCCATTCCATGCCCTACACTGGAACATGCGGTTAAACAGCATGCTTCATCTACTCAACAGGACTCATTACCACTTTGCTTTTATAAATGATGAAACTTGGACATGAATACAATCAACACCCCCACAGCTATTGAATCCTTGTCTCTCCAGCTTCAAAGCCTGTATCCTTTTTTTATGAAGCACTCAATTTAGTTTCCTCAGCCACACCTTCCGCATGAATAACATATTAGCATTTCTTACACGGCTGATCTTAGAATGCTCAGTTTCTGCAATTTCTCATTTCCTCTAATGATTAATTTTCAAGTCTAACAAAAAAAGTGTAATACTGTTGGGAGAAAGGACGAAATGCTTTCTAACACCAATGAGCTATGACTCATTTGTCAAAGTGTGTTCAGATAAGGACCCAGATGTACTTTATTCACGAAAACGCTTCTGCCTGAATGTGACACTAGCAGATACATTTGGTGTCTACGTGATCTGGTCTTAGACCTCACATTGATTTGATGGAAGGGGTCACCCAGCACATAGTTCTGTGTTACTGTGGACCATTTCTGCAAGGTTTTTATCCATTAAAAATTCAATTTCAAAATAATTATAAACACCACATCCCCCATTCTAGGAAACATTCTGAACTAAAAACTAACAACAGCAAAATACTAAGCCTTTACTTTAAAAGAATTCTTCTTTTCTTCCTGTCTTGCTGCAGTATTTTTTTTCCTTCATTAAGTTAAGTCCAGATTAATTTGAATAATACTGCCCATGATTATCAAACAAGGAATGTACATTAGAATGGACAGAGAAACGGGGATCAAAACACCTAAGTGTGGAACAGCTAATTAACAAAGAACTCTGGAAGGTCAGACAGCGACCCACGAGGGCAGAGAGGACAGAGGGATGAGATGCATTTAGGTGAACACACGCTCTCCCCAAACAGAGTGAAGTCAGTGAAGACTCTCCCAGCAAATACTTTTGAAGGTAGAAAAGCAGAACGTGATGGAGTGGGGAAGGCAGTTTATAGAACCAATTCTCCAAAATTGAATACAGTCTCTCCTTCTTCTGTTGATGTTCTGTAAGTTCTCAATGGGTGTGGTTACAGAATGCCCATTCCATGCCCTACACTGGAACATGCGGTTAAACAGCATGCTTCATCTACTCAACAGGACTCATTACCACTTTGCTTTTATAAATGATGAAACTTGGACATGAATACAATCAACACCCCCACAGCTATTGAATCCTTGTCTCTCAGCTTCAAAGCCTGTATCCTTTTTTTATGAAGCGCTCAATTTAGTTTCCTCAGCCACACCTTCCGCATGAATAACATATTAGCATTTCTTACACGGCTGATCTTAGAATGCTCAGTTTCTGCAATTTCTCATTTCCTCTAATGATTAATTTTCAAGTCTAACAAAAAAAGTGTAATACTGTTGGGAGAAAGGACGAAATGCTTTCTAACACCAATGAGCTATGACTCATTTGTCAAAGTGTGTTCAGATAAGGACCCAGATGTACTTTATTCACGAAACGCTTCTGCCTGAATGTGACACTAGCAGATACATTTGGTGTCTACGTGATCTGGTCTTAGACCTCACATTGATTTGATGGAAGGGGTCACCCAGCACATAGTTCTGTGTTACTGTGGACCATTTCTGCAAGGTTTTTATCCATTAAAAATTCAATTTCAAAATAATTATAAACACCACATCCCCCATTCTAGGAAACATTCTGAACTAAAAACTAACAACAGCAAAATACTAAGCCTTTACTTTAAAAGAATTCTTCTTTTCTTCCTGTCTTGCTGCAGTATTTTTTTTCCTTCATTAAGTTAAGTCCAGATTAATTTGAATAATACTGCCCATGATTATCAAACAAGGAATGTACATTAGAATGGACAGAGAAACGGGGATCAAAACACCTAAGTGTGGAACAGCTAATTAACAAAGAACTCTGGAAGGTCAGACAGCGACCCACGAGGGCAGAGAGGACAGAGGGATGAGATGCATTTAGGTGAACACACGCTCTCCCCAAACAGAGTGAAGTCAGTGAAGACTCTCCCAGCAAATACTTTTGAAGGTAGAAAAGCAGAACGTGATGGAGTGGGGAAGGCAGTTTATAGAACCAATTCTCCAAAATCGCGGCCCTCTAATGAACATATCCATCCTCATACAGAAAGAGGGAGGACTTACAGACAGAGTTCTTATGGCTGCTGTCTTTGCTGGGCATCACCTTGACTCCTCTTGACTTCAATTCAATTGCTTTTTTCACTGGAAGAAACAAAATAAAACTGTTATCAGTTAAGACTTGCAGCAATATTGTGAAATTGTGTTTTATCTTCACAGTTTATCCAGTCATATCTGCTTTCTTACTTACTCTGGAATACGGGACATGCTCTAAGGGGTGAGTGATACAGAGCAAACCAAGTAACAGAGGCGGTGAATAATTAATGCAAAGTCATCAACCAGCAAGATCGTCGCAGTGTCAGAAGCTAACAATAATATATAGTGAGATTCCTGTCTACATCCATGCCTGCTTACCACCACTTTTTAATCTGGTTAGGTTCATAAAAATGTTTGAAGACAGATGGAATATATTCATTTATTCATCTAGTCATTTAATTTCTCAAAATTTAACACATGTTCATTGGAGGGGAGCTAGAGTGAAGAAATTCTGCTCTAAATGCTAGGGATAAAATGTTAAAAAAAAAAAACAAAAAAAACAAACACCAGTACTTGCAGACTCTTATAACCTATAGGCAATATAAAAACATATGCATAGTATTGATTTCTAAAATCCTTGCTCTCAACCTTAAATGTTCCTCAATTTTTCTAAGTCCTGCATTAAATATTTTAAGAAATTCAACCACTTTTCTGGTCATTTCTGTGGGGGAAAAAAGTGGGAAGGCATTTGTGGAAAGAAAATAGAAAATGGAATTTTAATTGATAATATTTTCCTTTAAATATCAAACATATCTTTATGAAAAATGAAAAAAATTTAAATATTTATGATTTACATGATTACATATGATTTTCATATATGGACCTAGAACAGCATGAAGATCTGGGTTCAGATCTTTACTCCTAATTTGATAGCTATGTAGCCTATGTGAGTTTACTTAGAGGCTGTCAATTTATCTGTAAAAGGGCTGTGATGGTTAGTTTACAGGTCAACTTGACTGGGGCCCAAAGTGCTCAGATATCTTGTCAAATGTTTTCCTGAGTGTTTCTGTGAAGGTGGCTTTTGGATGAGATTCAGTATCAAATCCATAGACTGGCAGAGCACGCCACCCCTTCATGTGGGTGGGCCTCGTCTAATCAGCTGAAGACCTGCACAGCATACAAAGTCAACACTTTCCTGAGTAGAAGTCTTCCTGCCTGACTGCCTTCATTCTGGGTTATGATCTTTGCTTTGGAATCAGTTCATAACCATTGCACCAGCATAATTGTAAACTGACATTATTTCTACCTACTGTTGGATTATTTTTCAAAGTATGCTTTTTTCTAATTTTTTAAAACGCATAACAAATTTACAAGAGACCTGGAAAATATAGGGCAAAGTTACATACAGTTCCTCTATGTGTTATAATTCTTTTTAAGTAGATAAATTATGGTCTTTAGTTAGAGTTTGAATATCAAACTCTCAGAAGTTAATGGAATGAATAGATAAAGAAGTAGAAGGATATGGTAGACCTAAAAGCATTATGAACCAATTCAACATGATTAGGATTTACCCAATGCTCACACAACAGCAGGGTGCAAATTCTTTTAAAGCTCCAACAGACTATAAACCAGGAGATACTGGAACATATCCAGAGACATAACACAAGGTACAGAAACTTTATGGCCTAAAGGTACTGAAATCATACAGAGTTTGTTCTCTTATTAGTGTGCAATTATGGTAGGCATCAATATCAAAAACCATTTGAAATGAACCCACATAGTTTCAAGTGCAGTGTAACATTTACCAAGAGACCCCTTGGTGGGCATTGAAAGCCTCAAGAAGGTCAAAAGACTGAAAATACACAGATGATGACTGCAGAGAAGAAAGCATTGAAAAGAAAACTAAGTATCAAAATGAGAGATTAAATATCAAAGACACTTTAAGTATCCTTAATGTTTTAAAAAGATTCTTACGTACATGATATCTTTTGATGACCCTGCATGTTTAGCTGGACATACGGGTGACGAGTAGAATGCTTGCTTCCTGACATAATCCAACAGGGTGTGGCCTTGGATTTTGAATCCCATTCCCATTAACCTAATCATGCGACCTGACAAAACCTTTAAGCATTGCACATCTGCGCTGTCAGATCTTTGCACAAGAGCATGAGTTCTCCTGCTATGTATTTCACAAGGCAAAATAAGAGTGTGACGGCTAGACTCACGAAGTTCATGTGGGTGGGCCTCGTCTAATCAGCTGAAGACCTGCACAGCATACAAAGTCAACACTTTCCTGAGTAGAAGTCTTCCTGCCTGACTGCCTTCATTCTGGGTTATGATCTTTGCTTTGGAATCAGTTCATAACCATTGCACCAGCATAATTGTAAACTGACATTATTTCTACCTACTGTTGGATTATTTTTCAAAGTATGCTTTTTTCTAATTTTTTAAAACGCATAACAAATTTACAAGAGACCTGGAAAATATAGGGCAAAGTTACATACAGTTCCTCTATGTGTTATAATTCTTTTTAAGTAGATAAATTATGGTCTTTAGTTAGAGTTTGAATATCAAACTCTCAGAAGTTAATGGAATGAATAGATAAAGAAGTAGAAGGATATGGTAGACCTAAAAGCATTATGAACCAATTCAACATGATTAGGATTTACCCAATGCTCACACAACAGCAGGGTGCAAATTCTTTTAAAGCTCCAACAGACTATAAACCAGGAGATACTGGAACATATCCAGAGACATAACACAAGGTACAGAAACTTTATGGCCTAAAGGTACTGAAATCATACAGAGTTTGTTCTCTTATTAGTGTGCAATTATGGTAGGCATCAATATCAAAAACCATTTGAAATGAACCCACATAGTTTCAAGTGCAGTGTAACATTTACCAAGAGACCCCTTGGTGGGCATTGAAAGCCTCAAGAAGGTCAAAAGACTGAAAATACACAGATGATGACTGCAGAGAAGAAAGCATTGAAAAGAAAACTAAGTATCAAAATGAGAGATTAAATATCAAAGACACTTTAAGTATCCTTAATGTTTTAAAAAGATTCTTACGTACATGATATCTTTTGATGACCCTGCATGTTTAGCTGGACATACGGGTGACGAGTAGAATGCTTGCTTCCTGACATAATCCAACAGGGTGTGGCCTTGGATTTTGAATCCCATTCCCATTAACCTAATCCTGCGACCTGACAAAACCTTTAAGCATTGCACATCTGCGCTGTCAGATCTTTGCACAAGAGCATGAGTTCTCCTGCTATGTATTTCACAAGGCAAAATAAGAGTGTGACGGGACTTTATCCACCTTGGAGAGCTCACCGAAGTTAGCCCTGTGTGGTTATGTGGCCCAAACTGACCATTCTGACCAGTGCTCAGCCAGACTGGGATTTCTGGTGTGGACACCACCTGCAGTGGATGCGGGGTGCTCCACACAGATGGCCCTGCATAGGATTGGCCAGAGGTGGCCACTTGCTGACAGCTCCCTTGGGGACTCTCAGTGACTGTCTCCTTCAGGGACAGACCAGGCCAAGGACAACCCCATGGGACAGTGTACAGGTCCAGAAGGGGACCATGTGAGTGAGAACTGTTTCCAAGCATCCAGGCATCACTGAAGCCGTCTTGGTGGACCTCCACATAGACCTCTAGTTCCCTCTGTCCATGCTGCTCCATCTCCTATCCATGGGACGCGCCCCACAGGACACTTCTGTGAGCATCTGCACCTCCTATCCATTCAGGACACCCTTCCAAGAGAACTTTTCATATTCTCCCTGTACCCTCCCCACCTGCCTTTCATTCTTATCCTTATCTCTGTGTCTTGGTGACAGACAATAAAGCAAAGAGTAAACTACATGGGGAGCCTGCTCTCCCCACCGAGGAGGCATGGTCTCGCAGTCGAGTCTCCCAGAGCACGACTTTGATCTGAACTGGCAATGCCCTGATGAGTGTCCCATCACAACCAACTCCTGTGTTGAAACAACTCTATCTTAAAGTTACTCAGGAGAGAGAAGACAAATGCACAATAAAGAACAAAGGGGGCAATCGATACAAGATAATAAAACTCAAAGCAAATGTCACCCAAAATAAATAGATAAAACAAACAAGACTTGATGCTTTTGGAAAATAAAAGAATGAGTAGCCTTCAGGGTGAAATGACAGTATCTGAATATATAAGATTTAGCGAGAGTCTGTTAAATTCCACAATTTCACAAGAAACTGCATGTAGCTGAATAAAGCTAGGGAATTCACCAAGGAATTTTTTTTTTGTTTTCAGTACGATGGTGCTCTACTGCTGTAAGCTAGCTGGTGTTAATACATCCTCTTAGTGGGCAGCCATGGCTCCACTTTGCACAAAAGAGCATTGGAGTTTCCTTTCCTGCTATGTATTTCACAAGGCAAAATGGACTTTATTCACCTTGGAGAGCTCACGAAGTTAGCCCTGTGTGGTTATGTGGCCCAAACTGACCATTCTGACCAGTGCTCAGCCAGACTGGGATTTCTGGTGTGGACACCACCTGCAGTGGATGCGGGGTGCTCCACACAGATGGCCCTGCATAGGATTGGCCAGAGGTGGCCACTTGCTGACAGCTCCCTTGGGGACTCTCAGTGACTGTCTCCTTCAGGGACAGACCAGGCCAAGGACAACCCCATGGGACAGTGTACAGGTCCAGAAGGGGACCATGTGAGTGAGAACTGTTTCCAAGCATCCAGGCATCACTGAAGCCGTCTTGGTGGACCTCCACATAGACCACTAGTTCCCTCTCTCCATCCTGCTCCATCTCCTATCCATGGGACGCGCCCACAGGACACTACTGTGAGCATCTGCACCTCCTATCCATTCAGGACACCCTTCCAAGAGAACTTTTCATATTCTCCCTGTACCCTCCCCACCTGCCTTTCATTCTTATCCTTATCTCTGTGTCTTGGTGACAGACAATAAAGCAAAGAGTAAACTACATGGGGAGCCTGCTCTCCCCACCGAGGAGGCATGGTCTCGCAGTCGAGTCTCCCAGAGCACGACTTTGATCTGAACTGGCAATGCCCTGATGAGTGTCCCATCACAACCAACTCCTGTGTTGAAACAACTCTATCTTAAAGTTACTCAGGAGAGAGAAGACAAATGCACAATAAATAACAAAGGGGGCAATCGATACAAGATAATAAAACTCAAAGCAAATGTCACCCAAAATAAATAGATAAAACAAACAAGACTTGATGCTTTTGGAAAATAAAAGAATGAGTAGCCTTCAGGGTGAAATGACAGTATCTGAATATATAAGATTTAGCGAGAGTCTGTTAAATTCCACAATTTCACAAGAAACTGCATGTAGCTGAATAAAGCTAGGGAATTCACCAAGGAATTTTTTTTTTGTTTTCAGTACGATGGTGCTCTACTGCTGTACTTGGTCCCCTCCTTTGAGTTCTAGCTGGTGTTAATACATCCTCTTAGTGGGCAGCCATGGCTCCTGGCATTGTTGTAGAAAAGGAAGAGATCCTCCTCAAAAGTCTTTCCCCTCATCACCTCCAGAGGCCCCTCCTGCCCTCTATCAAGAGTCCTCTTCCCACACCTCCCTGCCCCGCAAGGTTGAGGAGAGAGATTTCCACTTTCAAGGAAAGACTCAACAGGTGAGGGAGATGGTGGGGCAGGCAGACAGGGGAATCCTCAGAAAGACCAATGAGTGACCCAGAGTAAATCCCTCCACAGCCCGACTGTTTGCCATGTGTGTTTACACAACTGGCTCTCAAAGCTTGGAAAGAGTGATGACACTCTTCCTGATTAAAAAAATGCTAACTCACTAAATACAGAGACAAAAGCCATTGAGAAACGTCACAAACCATGGGGGAAATTGTCTCACACATATATATACCAACTACTTACAAGTCTGAAGAAAGAAGGGTTTGAAACCAATAATATCAGCCCTGTTTATTGGTCATATTATTAACTCAAAGCATTATTGTGATTTTAGTACTTTCTTGAGGCTAAAAAAATTCCATCTAAATGGCACATTAAAAGAATATTCACTATTATTGATAGTAATAATAGTAAAATCCTTGGAAATGCTTTGTATTGCAAAAACTCACCACATGCACATATACACTTTCATATTTATGCTATGTATAATTTGTATGTCAGATTTTATATGTATACATATTATATACTTATAATATATAATATGTATAAATTAAATTTATAATATGTATTTAATATGTATAAATATAAGACAAATAATATATACATATATAAAAAGGCACATATTTTACATATGTAATATTATAGTATACTTAAATATTTTACACATTTAGTATAAAGTAATTCACAAAATATTTACATATGTAAAATATATAACTTAATCTATTGAGCTTTCCTATTGTTAGAAAAACATCTACTTCGGCTTCACTGACTATGATGAAGCCTTTTTAACTTTTATTTTACTTTCAAATATTACAGAGTTTTGTTGTTTACAGATATGTATGTTCCCAGATTAGTCATATGTATATTCCCCCCACCCCACCCCTCCCGACCATCACACAGCGCCTGTGAAGGATCTCCTTTCCTCACAGAGCAATGACTATAGCCATTTTTTTCACTGATGATAGTACAGGCCTTCATGCTACTTCCTTTATATCTCCCACCCTCTGTTCCTTCCCCACAATGTCCATATGTCCACTATCCATGTCTGTCTTTCTGTTGCTATGGTGAAGCCTTTGTGTGGATACCAACAAACTGGAAAATTCAGAAAGAGAGGGGAATACCAAACCATCTTACCTGCCTCCTAAAAAACCTATATGTAGGACAAAAAGCAACAGTTATAACTGGGCATGGAGCAATGAACTGATTCCAATGTGGGAAAGGAGAATGGCAAGGCTGTATATTGTCACCCCACTTATTTAAGTTATAGGCAGAGTACATTTTGTGAAATGCTGGTCTGGATGAAGTGCAAGCTGGAATCAAGATTATTGGGAGAAATATAAACAACCTCATGTATGCAGATGACACCACCCTTATAGCAGAAAGCGAAAAGGAACTAAAGAGCCTCTTAATGCAGGTGAAAAATATGGCCTACAACTCAATATTCAAGAAAACTAAGATCATGGCAACTGCCATCACTTCATGGCAAATTGATGGAAAACAATGGAAACAGAGACAGAGTTCATTCTCCTGGGCTACAAAATCACTGGGGATGGTGACTGTGGCCATGAAACTAAAAGACACTGGTCCTTCGAAGAAAACCTATAACAAATTGAGACAACATATTGAAAAGCAGAGACATCACTTTGCTGACAAAAGTCCATGTAGCCAAAGCTATGGTTTTGCCAGTAGTCATGTGTGAATGAGAGAGTTGGACCATAGAGAAGGCTGAGTGCTAAAGAGTTGATGCCTTTGAACTGTGGTGTTGGAGAAGACTCCTGAGAGTCCCATGAATTGCAAGATCAAATAGTCAATCGTAAAGGAAATCAACCTTGACTATTCATTGGAAGAACTGATGCTGAATCTCAAACTCCAATACTTTGGCCACCTGATGAGAAGAGATGACTTATTAGGAAAGAGTCTGATGTTGGAAAATATAGAAGGCAGTGGAGAAGGGGACAACAAAGGACAAGGTGGTTTGATGGCATCACTGGGTAAATGGACATGAGTTTGGCCAAGCTCCAGGAGATGGTGAAGGACAGAGCTGTCTTCCATGGTGTCTCAGAGAGTCTGACATGCCTGAGTGACTGAACTGAACTATTAGAAATGTTCTTATCATCTAACATAATTTCTTATAATTATTTAATCAAAGCTTTCTATTACACTTGATAAGTAAGCAATTAATTCATAAGCTATTAATCTTTTCTATTTACATTGTCTCTTTTCTATCATTACATTAATAGATACGACATTTCAAACTCCATTATTTATGTTAACTTATTCTCAAACTGGAAAAACAAGAAATTTTTCAGAAAAAACATTCTTGCTTTATGGATTGAAGTGTTTTTGCTTTCCTTAATTACTGGGGTAAAATCTAAACTTTTGGATTATTTCAGAGATATTTGTTAAGAGATAAATAACTGATTTGAAAATAATTTATTTGGAGGAATCCAAGTGGTTTGCCTTCTTTTACTTATTGTAAGATTCACTTTTTCTTAAGCATTTACACCATAATATTTTAGAAGTGCTTTCAAAATACTAACTTGCTTCATTAATAAATACAATTATAGGACTCTTTACCCAAATTGTTTCACATTTATTCATTAGATTTTGTGTTTCGGTAAGGGAGAATCATCAAAATTCAAATCATTTTACATTTCAAACACACATTTACATTTTTTTAAACTATATCAAAGTACCTGTAGAGTTAACAACTTCGTTATTAAATATCAAAGTATGAGTCTGCTTTCCTGGTCTCTGTTAATCATTATAAACAGGAAGCTCATGCTGATGCTAATAAAAATCTGTATAATCCTATGATTTTATGGCTGTTGTCATGGATGATGGAGTCATTTTCCATCTAGAACCACAGACTCCACCTCTGCACTGGGGCTCATTTCCTCAATGCCATTGCTTTTCCTCCTCTGCACAATCATTTTTCCTTCTCTGCTTGATCGATTCCATTATTACACAGACATGTTGTTTCACTTTCCATCTTTATGAATTGAGACAAACTAAACAAGCAAAAAAGCAAGCATGCAAGCAGCAAATAAGTAGACAGAACACCCTCCTGGCCACACTCCACACAGCTGTCTGGCCCTTTTCTCTTCTCTCTGGGCAATCATTTTCCTTTCACCTCTTCCCATTCTCTCCTAATCTGTGTGTGATAAGTTACTTCAGTTGTGTCTGACTCTGCAGCCCCATAGATGGTAGCCCACCAGGCTCCTCTGCCCATGGGATTCCCCAGTCAAGAATACTAGAGTGGGTAGACATTCCCGTCTCCAGGGGCTCTTCACCCAGGGATAGAACCCACATCTCCTGCTTCTCCTGCATTGAGAGGCAAGCTCTCTAGGGCCACCTGAACAGCCTTTATCAAGGTGAGCCATCACTGCCCTGCTGCTACCTCCTGTGCTCAGTTCTCTAGCTCCTCCTTCCCTGAGAAGTCACTTCCCCTCTCCCACTTGACACTCTCCAGACCTCCCCTAAGGCAATGGCTACGCCTTGTTCATAAGTCTGAGTGTCACCTGCCGACACTTTGGTATTTACTGCCATATATTGAAACTTCCCATGTACTTGAATCCAACAGAAATGTGCAATCATCTAATAAAATATTGTTAGTGTCACATTACTATTGAGTAATGATTTTAAGATTACTATGTATTTGACACACTTCAAAGTGCTTTATCCACATCCTGTTAAATTCCACCACAAAGTCATAAGATTTATGGTGTTTATTATAGAAGAAAACTGAGTTACAAAGAGGTTAAATAATTCACTGTAGGCTATATGGCTGCTGGGCTTCCCATGTGGCTCAGTTGTAAAAAATCTGCCTGCAATGTAGGAGACTCAGGTTCCATCCATGGGTCAAGAAGATCCCCTGGAGAAGGAAATAGAAATCTAGTATTCTTGCCTGGAAGCCCATGTATAATCCTATGATTTTATGGCTGTTGTCATGGATGATGGAGTCATTTTCCATCTAGAACCACAGACTCCACCTCTGCACTGGGGCTCATTTCCTCAATGCCATTGCTTTTCCTCCTCTGCACAATCATTTTTCCTTCTCTGCTTGATCGATTCCATTATTACACAGACATGTTGTTTCACTTTCCATCTTTATGAATTGAGACAAACTAAACAAGCAAAAAAGCAAGCATGCAAGCAGCAAATAAGTAGACAGAACACCCTCCTGGCCACACTCCACACAGCTGTCTGGCCCTTTTCTCTTCTCTCTGGGCAATCATTTTCCTTTCACCTCTTCCCATTCTCTCCTAATCTGTGTGTGATAAGTTACTTCAGTTGTGTCTGACTCTGCAGCCCCATAGATGGTAGCCCACCAGGCTCCTCTGCCCATGGGATTCCCCAGTCAAGAATACTAGAGTGGGTAGACATTCCCGTCTCCAGGGGCTCTTCACCCAGGGATAGAACCCACATCTCCTGCTTCTCCTGCATTGAGAGGCAAGCTCTCTAGGGCCACCTGAACAGCCTTTATCAAGGTGAGCCATCACTGCCCTGCTGCTACCTCCTGTGCTCAGTTCTCTAGCTCCTCCTTCCCTGAGAAGTCACTTCCCCTCTCCCACTTGACACTCTCCAGACCTCCCCTAAGGCAATGGCTACGCCTTGTTCATAAGTCTGAGTGTCACCTGCCGACACTTTGGTATTTACTGCCATATATTGAAACTTCCCATGTACTTGAATCCAACAGAAATGTGCAATCATCTAATAAAATATTGTTAGTGTCACATTACTATTGAGTAATGATTTTAAGATTACTATGTATTTGACACACTTCAAAGTGCTTTATCCACATCCTGTTAAATTCCACCACAAAGTCATAAGATTTATGGTGTTTATTATAGAAGAAAACTGAGTTACAAAGAGGTTAAATAATTCACTGTAGGCTATATGGCTGCTGGGCTTCCCATGTGGCTCAGTTGTAAAAAAAATCTGCCTGCAATGTAGGAGACTCAGGTTCCATCCATGGGTCAAGAAGATCCCCTGGAGAAGGAAATAGAAATCTAGTATTCTTGCCTGGAGAAGCCCATGGACTGAGGAGCCTGGCAGACTATAGTCCATGGTTGCAAAGAGTCAGAAACAACTGAAGCTATTGAGAATGCGTATAGGACTTTTGAGGGTAGAGTTGTCCAGGCAACTGGTCTGATTCTAGAACACGTTGCTTTTATCAGGAGTAGCTGCTGTCTCCTTCAAAAAGGATACCCCCTTTTTGTTTTTAAGAGTTATACACATGAATTTATTTACAAAACAGAAATACTCAGAGATAGAAAATGAACTTATGATTACCAAAGGTGAAGGGACAGATAAATTGGGAGTAGGGATTAACAGGTGCATATTACCAGAAATAAACAACAAGGATTTATTGTATAGTACAGGAAATTATATCTTATAACAGACTATAATGGGACAAAATTTAAAATATTTATATATGTATATATATAAATAACTCACTATGTATACCTGAAATACAATATTGTTAATCAACTATACTTTAATTAAAAAAGGATAATACCGAATCAAGCTTCTTAATTCATTTAAGATAATTTAAATTCATTTAAAACAATTTGAATTTAATTCATTTAATAGAATTTAAAATCCCTGTTTTCATCACACTTTAAATTTAAAATTTTTTTTTTATGGACAGTTATTGCATTATACAATGCAGCACTTAAGACATGGTGACTCCATGGGTAAAGAATTTGCCTTCAGTTCATTAGATGCAGGAGATGTGGGTTAAGTCCTTGGGTGGGGAAAATCCCATGCAGGATGACATGGCAACCCACTGCGGTATTCTTGCCTGAGGAATCCCATAGGCAGAGGTGTTTGGTGGGCTTCAGTCCATGGGATCATTAAGGGTTGGAGATGACTGAGCACACACGAACATGTCTTATCATGCTAAATTTTTCAAAATCAGAATTTGACTAATTGACTCTTCAAAATGTTAGCTAAGACATCGTTGAATGATCTGATATGTTAGCTGCTTAAACGTAAGTGAAACATCTGCTAATGCCAATCCTGTTATAACAAGAGATACGTATTGAGTCACATAGCATTGACTATGTTTTCCTATCCTATTGAATGCTTTTCTTTATGATTGTGGTAGTGCATGGGTATTGCAGAATATTTGGGAAAAACTAGTAGTAAGAAGAAACCAAATATAATTGACTGAATAAACTCAGCACCTAGAGATAACCACTGTTACCATTTTTTAGTGTATATATTTCCAACCCAGTGTGCATTGCACATATAAGGGCTATAGTGATGAAGACAGATATGTGTACACAAACATAAGACTGTAAATATATTTTTTATTCTGCTTTTATGACTGTTTTGAGTATTTTTGCTTACTCCATATTGATGTCACTGAATTTTTTTGAAAAAATATTTTCCATGAATTAGTCATATTTAGTTCCCTTCTTAGACATTACCCTTCATGTTTATTGTATAGTACAGGAAATTATATCTTATAACAGACTATAATGGGACAAAATTTAAAATATTTATATATGTATATATATAAATAACTCACTATGTATACCTGAAATACAATATTGTTAATCAACTATACTTTAATTAAAAAAGGATAATACCGAATCAAGCTTCTTAATTCATTTAAGATAATTTAAATTCATTTAAAACAATTTGAATTTAATTCATTTAATAGAATTTAAAATCACTGTTTTCATCACATTTTAAAATTTTAAAAATTTATTTTTTATGGACAGTTATTGCATTATACAATGCAGCACTTAAGACATGGTGACTCCATGGGTAAAGAATTTGCCTTCAGTTCATTAGATGCAGGAGATGTGGGTTAAGTCCTTGGGTGGGGAAAATCCCATGCAGGATGACATGGCAACCCACTGCGGTATTCTTGCCTGAGGAATCCCATAGGCAGAGGTGTTTGGTGGGCTTCAGTCCATGGGATCATTAAGGGTTGGAGATGACTGAGCACACACGAACATGTCTTATCATGCTAAATTTTTCAAAATCAGAATTTGACTAATTGACTCTTCAAAATGTTAGCTAAGACATCGTTGAATGATCTGATATGTTAGCTGCTTAAACGTAAGTGAAACATCTGCTAATGCCAATCCTGTTATAACAAGAGATACGTATTGAGTCACATAGCATTGACTATGTTTTCCTATCCTATTGAATGCTTTTCTTTATGATTGTGGTAGTGCATGGGTATTGCAGAATATTTGGGAAAAACTAGTAGTAAGAAGAAACCAAATATAATTGACTGAATAAACTCAGCACCTAGAGATAACCACTGTTACCATTTTTTAGTGTATATATTTCCAACCCAGTGTGCATTGCACATATAAGGGCTATAGTGATGAAGACAGATATGTGTACACAAACATAAGACTGTAAATATATTTTTTATTCTGCTTTTATGACTGTTTTGAGTATTTTTGCTTACTCCATATTGATGTCACTGAATTTTTTTGAAAAAATATTTTCCATGAATTAGTCATATTTAGTTCCCTTCTTCTTAGACATTACCTTTTCTCACATCTTACAGTTGTATCAATATTTAACACTAAACACCTTTGACCACATTAGCAAACCTTGATCAGTTTCAGGAAACAAAGTTTAAGGAAAAAAAACCCTCTTGGTATTAGTATTCTTTTGACATGTCCCTTAATCTTTAAAGCTAAACTGAGTTTTAGGAAGTTGTATCAATTCTCCTCATCAATTGTATATAAGAGTATCTTGGCTGTATCATCTTTGCCAATTTTTTTTAAACTAATAAAACACTTTGTAATTGAGGTATAGTTGACTTAGAGGCTCCCCAGGTGGCTCAGTGGTAAAAACCAAAAACAAACAAAAAAAACAACTCTGCCTGCCAATGCAGGAGACCCGGGTTGAACCCCTGGGTTGAGAAGATTCCCTAGAGAAGGGATTCTTAGCCCACTCCAGTATTCCTGCCTGGAACATCTCAAGGACAGAGGAGCCTGGGGCGCTACAGTCCATAGAATCAAACACAGTCAGACATGACTGAGCACACACATAGCTGATTTACACGGTTGTGCTAGTTTCAGGCACAGGATAAAGTCTTTCAGAAATATGTGTATTTCCAGATTCTTTTCCCTTACAGTTTATTACAAAACAAGATGCTGTCTCCATCAGACACAGTCTTGCAACCGAGCTGAAATTCCAAATCGGGGACAGTCAGAGATCTGGTGATAAGGACGGTGATAAACAAGACCACCACAGTACACGGCTGAGATGTGGTCCTGGGATGAGGCCTCTGTGGCTCTCAGACCGTCTTATTTTACTAATTTAAGGCTTTTTTCCTCTTTACTGAGCACGCATCATGGGCCCAGGTGGAACTCTGACCCTTTGAGGATGACAAGTGGCCCAGCGTTTTCCTTGGTCAAGGCTTCACAGAGAGATGGTTCACCACTGCGGTCAGCCAGCTCCGCCGGCTACTGTTTTCTCCCCTCCTCAGAGCACTTTCCCGGAAAGAAGGCACTGTCTTCCTTCTCTCAGGCACACCCCAGTCGCCAGAGTCACTCCTCCAGCGGCCCTCGAGTCTCTTCCGTGACTTGCTTACGTCATCAGACTGGGTATGTGAGGTCATTATTCAGCCAGGTGAAGGCCACATGACAGCCTGTCTGCCAGTTGAGCAGTGGCCATGTGACCAATGACCCATCCCGCTGGATGCCCAGGAAGTCTCGTCCTTGGCCCAGCAGAGCTGACATTGCCAGGTCTCCTCACGGGACTCCCACCACTGCTTAAAGCTCCTGAACTGTTTACTTCTGGAATTATCCATGTCGTAGTTCTGGACCAAGATGGACCTCGGGTGACTATATCCTGGCAAAGTGAAAGCGAGGGCTGGGGACGAGATGGTGTGGGAGCTGCCAGTCCATTATTTCATGTGGTTTAAATTTTTACTGCAAGAAGATACATTTGTAGAAATCATAGTCTTTTCCTTACTAGTTTACTTGGCCAGCAGTTCCCTTGTAAACGTGGCCTTAGTCAGAATTCCTACATTTGTTTGAGACTTTCTGATGTCTTCAAGAGAAACTAATGACCGAGTTTTAGGAACTGGATTCTCAAATTTCATTTTTATTCTTAAATCAGCCAGTGTCCTTTCCATGATGGAGAGAAATCATCCTTTTTCAGTTTGGTGTTAATAAGGGATCTGTTGCCGCTGCAGAGGCACAAGATACCTGTTTACTATGCATCAATGATTTTTTGTTTATTTTATTACAGTCTTGCAACCGAGCTGAAATTCCAAATCGGGGACAGTCAGAGATCTGGTGATAAGGACGGTGATAAACAAGACCACCACAGTACACGGCTGAGATGTGGTCCTGGGATGAGGCCTCTGTGGCTCTCAGACCGTCTTATTTTACTAATTTAAGGCTTTTTTCCTCTTTACTGAGCACGCATCATGGGCCCAGGTGGAACTCTGACCCTTTGAGGATGACAAGTGGCCCAGCGTTTTCCTTGGTCAAGGCTTCACAGAGAGATGGTTCACCACTGCGGTCAGCCAGCTCCGCAGGCTACTGTTTTCTCCCCTCCTCAGAGCACTTTCCCGGAAAGAAGGCACTGTCTTCCTTCTCTCAGGCACACCCCAGTCGCCAGAGTCACTCCTCCAGCGGCCCTCGAGTCTCTTCCGTGACTTGCTTACGTCATCAGACTGGGTATGTGAGGTCATTATTCAGCCAGGTGAAGGCCACATGACAGCCTGTCTGCCAGTTGAGCAGTGGCCATGTGACCAATGACCCATCCCGCTGGATGCCCAGGAAGTCTCGTCCTTGGCCCAGCAGAGCTGACATTGCCAGGTCTCCTCACGGGACTCCCACCACTGCTTAAAGCTCCTGAACTGTTTACTTCTGGAATTATCCATGTCGTAGTTCTGGACCAAGATGGACCTCGGGTGACTATATCCTGGCAAAGTGAAAGCGAGGGCTGGGGACGAGATGGTGTGGGAGCTGCCAGTCCATTATTTCATGTGGTTTAAATTTTTACTGCAAGAAGATACATTTGTAGAAATCATAGTCTTTTCCTTACTAGTTTACTTGGCCAGCAGTTCCCTTGTAAACGTGGCCTTAGTCAGAATTCCTACATTTGTTTGAGACTTTCTGATGTCTTCAAGAGAAACTAATGACCGAGTTTTAGGAACTGGATTCTCAAATTTCATTTTTATTCTTAAATCAGCCAGTGTCCTTTCCATGATGGAGAGAAATCATCCTTTTTCAGTTTGGTGTTAATAAGGGATCTGTTGCCGCTGCAGAGGCACAAGATACCTGTTTACTATGCATCATGATATTAAGAGTTTTATTGTTTATTTATACTCTTTGTTATTGGTTATCAGAACCTTTTCATCTAAAGTCACTGAGTAGCACATTCAAATTAAAACAAAAACTTCCACATGTAGTGTAATTGCTAATACGTGAATATGTCCATAAGATTAGTATGGGCACACCCCAACACTTGGTTACTGCATTCTTTACTAATTTAAAGTGTAATTACAGTAAAATGCTTTATTGGAAAGAAGACAATTAAGTTTATTTGTCCCCATATGGGTAACAAATCATGACCTCGAGTGAAACAACAGGCTTCCCAGTACTTTATGTTGTCAAAGAGAAGAATATGTTCAGGATTTAACTTGGAACATATTGAGCTTAAAAGATTTCTTACTCAGCTTTGTAATGACTCTTTGGGTTACTCCACAATATTCTTGCCTGGAGAATTCCATGGACAGAGAAGCCTGGTGGCTGATAGCCCATGGGATAACAAAGGGTTGGACCTGGCTAAGCAACTAACACACATGCACACACGCTTTATTTCAGGCACTTTCCTCCCAAATGGGACAGCTGGGGGAGAGGTAGAGGGCACCAAGAGACCAGAGGATAAAAGAGGAGGCAACTGGAGAAACGGGGGGAAGGCAGAAGGGGAACACAGGGGTGAAGTGCCCCCCCAAGCGGCTTTTTGCCTTCACTTTCCTCTAAGTTGAGTGAGACTGAGAAAACACCAGAGGCTTCTGGACAGAATTACCTCAGATAATCCACATATTCTCAATAAAGACTGTGTATGTTTTTCCCATAACACATTGTTCTTGCCTGGACCTCACGTGAAAAGACTTCTACCAGAGTTCCCCAGTTGTCCCAGTTGGGATACCAGAATCCATTCCACCCTTCAGGCTGAGCAGCTGTTTCATAAACAAGGTCAGGTTCAAAAAAAGGAAGTGAAAGGATTTTGCCTACATTTGTTTGAGACTTTCTGATGTCTTCAAGAGAAATCCTGTTGCGCTTATGATGGAGAGAAATCATCCTTTTCAGTTTGGTGTTAATAAGGGATCTGTTGCCGCTGCAGAGGCACAAGATACCTGTTTACTATGCATCATGATATTAAGAGTTTTATTGTTTATTTATACTCTTTGTTATTGGTTATCAGAACCTTTTCATCTAAAGTCACTGAGTAGCACATTCAAATTAAAACAAAAACTTCCACATGTAGTGTAATTGCTAATACGTGAATATGTCCATAAGATTAGTATGGGCACACCCCAACACTTGGTTACTGCATTCTTTACTAATTTAAAGTGTAATTACAGTAAAATGCTTTATTGGAAAGAAGACAATTAAGTTTATTTGTCCCCATATGGGTAACAAATCATGACCTCGAGTGAAACAACAGGCTTCCCAGTACTTTATGTTGTCAAAGAGAAGAATATGTTCAGGATTTAACTTGGAACATATTGAGCTTAAAAGATTTCTTACTCAGCTTTGTAATGACTCTTTGGGTTACTCCACAATATTCTTGCCTGGAGAATTCCATGGACAGAGAAGCCTGGTGGCTGATAGCCCATGGGATAACAAAGGGTTGGACCTGGCTAAGCAACTAACACACATGCACACACGCTTTATTTCAGGCACTTTCCTCCCAAATGGGACAGCTGGGGGAGAGGTAGAGGGCACCAAGAGACCAGAGGATAAAAGAGGAGGCAACTGGAGAAACGGGGGGAAGGCAGAAGGGGAACACAGGGGTGAAGTGCCCCCCCAAGCGGCTTTTTGCCTTCACTTTCCTCTAAGTTGAGTGAGACTGAGAAAACACCAGAGGCTTCTGGACAGAATTACCTCAGATAATCCACATATTCTCAATAAAGACTGTGTATGTTTTTCCCATAACACATTGTTCTTGCCTGGACCTCACGTGAAAAGACTTCTACCAGAGTTCCCCAGTTGTCCCAGTTGGGATACCAGAATCCATTCCACCCTTCAGGCTGAGCAGCTGTTTCATAAACAAGGTCAGGTTCAGAAGGAAGTGGAAAGGACTGCCAGGAAGCCTGAAGATCTGGGCCCCCAGTCTCATTTCTGAAACTTCCTGAAATCTTGAACCACAGCCTTGCTTTCTGTCTCATGGATTAATTCAAGGGACTGAATTTTAAGATGTCTGATACTCTGTTTTCTCATTCTTATTCTAGGCAGATCATGCAGAATGGAAAGTCGACACTTAATTTCACTCTGAGAGAATCAACTCCAGTTTTCTTCTGAAATGCAAGGAGGCGTGCAGGAGCATCACTGTAGATGTATAAGACATCACGTGCATGGCAGAAAGAGGGCCTCCAGGCAGGGTGGGCGGATGAGACTGGACACCCATCTTTTACACAGAACATGCTCCAGTCCTTGGACAAACACTGTGCATTAAATACATGTCATTAGTTATAAAGGAACATCCCAGCTCTTCCCTGGGCTTTTGCCTGCGTCCTGTGAAAGTCTTCACTTCTGGTCACCAACCCAGGCACAGCAGTTGGGTGTCCTAGGATTTAACTCAGTTCTGACACAGTCTCCCTGAAGACCGTGTCAGATCCCACCAGTGAAGGACTCAGTTCTGCAGGACTGCACCCCTCCACCAGCACACACATGCATGCATACATCACGTGCCAGTCCCGGGTCCAGTCCCTAGTCCTGGGATTAGTGCTCTGGTAAAAGGGACCCCAGAGAGCTCCCTCCCTCTCTGTCAGGCGAGGACACAGTAAGAGAATTGTCATCTCTGACCCCAGAAACCCTCACCATATTCCAGGTCTGCTGGGCCTTGACCTTGGACATCTAGCCTCCAGAACTTAAGAAGAAAATGTCTATTGTCTACAAGACGCCCAGTCCATGGTACTTTGTTACAACAGCTCAAATAGTGCAAGATGTACACTGAGGGCAGTTCCAATTGTACGTTTATCCAAGTCTTGGGTCTTCTAATAGGAGAAGCCTCACACGTGCACATCTTGGGCCTGGGGATTCAAGTGAAAAGGAATTATCATCTGAATCCCCTTGGAGAGGCCACTCTGGCAGGTTTAACCATGTCTCTAAACCTTGGGTCCCTTGTCAGTTTGATGAAGATGATGTCCTCAGACTCACAGAGCTGCTGGGCACAGTGAGAAAATAAACAAAAGCCCTGACATGTGGTGTCTGGCCATAGGGGGTGTGCAAAGAGTGGGAAGAATACTTTGTATAAGAGGTGCTTGTGTATTCTCAGTCATTCAGTTGCATTTGAATTTTGTGACTCCATGGACTGTAGCTTCCGAGGCTTCTCTTTTCATGGGATTTTCCAGACGAGAATACTGGAGTGGGTTGCCATTTCTTTCTCCAGGAGATCTTCCTGACTCAGGGATTGAACCAGTGCCTCCTGCATGGCTAGCAAATTCTTTACTGCTGAGCCACCAGGGAAGCCCTCATTATGGTTAACTTGATGCAAAATATTTGCATAAGCAATATAAGTTCCAGAATAATACTTTTGTCTGCCTGGGGTGAGGACCTGTTGACAATACACCCCAGGACAGTCATTGCTTTTCTGGTGCCGTAAACCATTTAGTGCTTCTCACAGGTGTACTGTATTCACTTCCTGCAACTCTCTAGCAGGGGTGGCCCCTCGTGGGGGGAGAGAACTCATAGTAACCATGGCCCAAGTCTTCATTCTTTCATTCAAAGAACAGAAGCATGTTTTTCCTCCGTGACCCCTGCGGAAGCTCAAATGCTGTCTAGTGGCAGGCGTGTGAACTGAGCCCCAGGAGACTGATTTCAGGGGGGGAGAGTTGTAAAACCTTCACAGACTGACCCTGTTCACAGAAGCCCTACAAAGCATGAGGCTCAGACAGTCTGCTTTTGAACAACCGCAAGACCGGCTGCTCACAAAACATGGATTTCTTTCTGTAGCTTCCTCATGCTTCTCAAACAGATGCAGTTCACTGGGGACACTTGTGAATCCAGTAATTTTTCCTGCTCTGTAAGCAGCAGCACCACCCTGGACATGGGACACCTGGGAGTGCACTGGGGCGCACCTGTGGATGTCAGATTACAGGTTTTCCCAAGTGAGGATCAATGGAAGAACACTCCACAACCTTTCCAGCTCACATTTTTATAATTGAACCTGTTAGACATTACACCAGGTGTATACTGTGAACACCAAAGGAGCTAAATGCATCATCTTTCCATCAGCTGCTGATAATAAGGGAGCTTGGGACAATCTAATGCATGAAGAAAGACACAGTAAATCAAAAGCCCTGACATGTGGTGTCTGGCCATAGGGGGTGTGCAAAGAGTGGGAAGAATACTTTGTATAAGAGGTGCTTGTGTATTCTCAGTCATTCAGTTGCATTTGAATTTTGTGACTCCATGGACTGTAGCTTCCGAGGCTTCTCTTTTCATGGGATTTTCCAGACGAGAATACTGGAGTGGGTTGCCATTTCTTTCTCCAGGAGATCTTCCTGACTCAGGGATTGAACCAGTGCCTCCTGCATGGCTAGCAAATTCTTTACTGCTGAGCCACCAGGGAAGCCCTCATTATGGTTAACTTGATGCAAAATATTTGCATAAGCAATATAAGTTCCAGAATAATACTTTTGTCTGCCTGGGGTGAGGACCTGTTGACAATACACCCCAGGACAGTCATTGCTTTTCTGGTGCCGTAAACCATTTAGTGCTTCTCACAGGTGTACTGTATTCACTTCCTGCAACTCTCTAGCAGGGGTGGCCCCTCGTGGGGGGAGAGAACTCATAGTAACCATGGCCCAAGTCTTCATTCTTTCATTCAAAGAACAGAAGCATGTTTTTCCTCCGTGACCCCTGCGGAAGCTCAAATGCTGTCTAGTGGCAGGCGTGTGAACTGAGCCCCAGGAGACTGATTTCAGGGGGGGAGAGTTGTAAAACCTTCACAGACTGACCCTGTTCACAGAAGCCCTACAAAGCATGAGGCTCAGACAGTCTGCTTTTGAACAACCGCAAGACCGGCTGCTCACAAAACATGGATTTCTTTCTGTAGCTTCCTCATGCTTCTCAAACAGATGCAGTTCACTGGGGACACTTGTGAATCCAGTAATTTTTCCTGCTCTGTAAGCAGCAGCACCACCCTGGACATGGGACACCTGGGAGTGCACTGGGGCGCACCTGTGGATGTCAGATTACAGGTTTTCCCAAGTGAGGATCAATGGAAGAACACTCCACAACCTTTCCAGCTCACATTTTTATAATTGAACCTGTTAGACATTACACCAGGTGTATACTGTGAACACCAAAAAGGAGCTAAATGCATCATCTTTCCATCAGCTGCTGATAATAAGGGAGCTTGGGACAATCTAATGCATGGAAGAAAGACTTCTGGATTCTTCTTTATTGCTTCTGAATTTAAACAGTATTTTTGGTTGAAAAATATTTGCTCCTTACCCACTTTTACTTCAATTATTATGACTTTGTAAGTACTATTATTTTGCTGTTTTTCCCCAATGCTTTTGGAAAAGCCTCATTAATTTCATTAACTGGTATATTAAATCAAACTTAATGTGCTGAAAAAAAGGGACAAAATGTAAATTCTTTACATGGGAATAATAAAATTTCTCTCAGATTGAATTGTCAGAAGCTGCTTTGAGAAATTAATTACAGGGCATTTTCTGAGATGCTGAGGAAATAAACAGTGGGGAGTGAGGGACTGTTACTTGGCTGACAGTTTCTGATAGAAAAGCCTAAATGTCATAGAGACCAATGACACCCTCCTCTTTCCTTCTCTCCTCCTATCACCCAAACCCTCACAAAGTCAGTATAAAGCGTATAAAGATTTAGTGTATGTTGTGCATATAGGGATGTGTGAGAAACTTAAGTAAACAGTTATTTTAAGAGATCAAAAATGCAGACATCTTTAACTTTGGGAGTCAGACACTGGAAGTCAAAAAGCATTTAAGTACAGTGACATTGAACTTTCATAAAAGCTCAGATGAACTTGAAACTGACTTTAACAGTCTGAAGCCTCAAAGCTAAGGAATCATCGACACATTGATTAAGCTACTAATCTTGACTAAACATAAGATGGTGTGTTCCTCGACCTAAAACAGATCTGAAACCATTCTCTCATGAAAAGAATCTGCTCTCTTATTTCTGAACTTTGATCTATAAATCTTACCTGTTGCTCTTATTCCCAATATATCCCCATTAATACTTTTCTAACTTGACCTTAGAAAGAACTTAGTGGGAAAAGTTCGCATCAGTAAAACCCCTCTGTCCAGGCATGAAATGCATGTTCTATGACTTAGTGTTTTGTAAATTGTTCCAAAATAGCCTTTTCTGCATTCTAGATTACCAAATGTAGTCGTTTCAGGTAAGGTACTCTAATTAGACCGATGGGCACATGCTGAGAGCGAGCTAGATTGTGTAGGAAGTAAGAAGTGGTCTTGCATGTGCTGAGCTCAGCATGCCTATGGTGAGGAAAGGAGCCAAGAATCTGGCTATGTGCTCCTGAAGCGGAGGAGGCCTGAGGCTAGAACTTTGCATGGGGTAATTGTCAACCTACAGATGCAACTTCAATGTTAGAAGTAAATAAGATCAAACTTACCTAGTAGTTCTCAAAGAGTATTACATAGGCGTGGGCCCCTTAGAAGTTCTGAGGGCCCTATTAGGTCTGAACTGCTTTCACATATAAACCACGATATTCTTTGGTTGTTTCACTCATGGATGGACCTAGAAACTATCATATGGAGTGAAGTGAGTCAGAAAGAGAAAGACAAATATTGTATATTAGCATGTATATGTGGAATGTAGGAAAAATGGTCAGGGAAGCAATAGAGACTCAGATGTAGAGAGTAAATGTGTAGACACCAAGAGGAGAAGGGAGAGTGGGGTGAATTGGGAGAATGAGATGGACACACTGCTACACACTGCTATGTATAAAATAGACAACCAATAAGAACATACTGTATAGCACAAGGGACCCTACTCAATGCTCTGTGTTGACTTAAATAGGAAGAAAATCCAAAAGATAGAGGATATATATATATATATATATATATATATATATATATATATATATGATTAACTTTGCTGTACAGTAGAGAATAACATTGTAAAGCAACTAAAAAGCAGACATCACTTCGCTGACAATGGTCTGTATAGTCAAAGATATGGTTTTTTGAGTAGTCATGTACAGATGTGAGACTTGGACCCTAAAGAAGACTGAGGACTGAAGAATTAATGCTTTCAAACTGTTTTGCTAGAGAAGACTCTTGAGAGTCCCTTGGACAGCAAGGAGACCAAAACAGTCAATCCTAAAGGAAATCAACCCAGAATATTCACTGGAAGGACTGATGCTGAACCTGAAGCTTCAATCCTTTGGCCATCTGATGCGAAGAGCTGGCTCATTGGAAAAGACCCTGATGCTGAGAAAGATTGAAGGCAGGAAGAGGAGGGAATGACAGAGGATGAGATGGTTGGATGGCATCACTGATGCAATGGACATGAGTTTGAGCAAAATCCGGGAGATGGTGAAGGACAGGGAAGTCTGACATGCTGCAGTCCATAGGGTCACAAAGAGTTGGATACCAGTTGGGGACTGAACAACAACAAAGCAACTACACTCCAATAAAATTTTCTTTTTTAATTAAAAAAACCCAAAGCAGCGGCAGGTGAACTTGCTGGAGCCTTAGCCTGAACCAAGGGAGGGCGCTAGGTTCACCACAATCATTCTGCTCCTCATGGTGATTAAGTGAAGAATGCCAAGAATACAGCAATGAGTATAACTAATTTTATGAAGTCTCAGCCTTTAGTACACGGCTTTTTAATGTTCTGCTTATGAAATAGGAAGTACTCTTATAGGCTTCTACTGCATTAGAAGCTCCTTTAAGATATTAGCATGTATATGTGGAATGTAGGAAAAATGGTCAGGGAAGCAATAGAGACTCAGATGTAGAGAGTAAATGTGTAGACACCAAGAGGAGAAGGGAGAGTGGGGTGAATTGGGAGAATGAGATGGACACACTGCTACACACTGCTATGTATAAAATAGACAACCAATAAGAACATACTGTATAGCACAAGGGACCCTACTCAATGCTCTGTGTTGACTTAAATAGGAAGAAAATCCAAAAGATAGAGGATATATATATATATATATATATATATATATATATATGATTAACTTTGCTGTACAGTAGAGAATAACATTGTAAAGCAACTAAAAAGCAGACATCACTTCGCTGACAATGGTCTGTATAGTCAAAGATATGGTTTTTTGAGTAGTCATGTACAGATGTGAGACTTGGACCCTAAAGAAGACTGAGGACTGAAGAATTAATGCTTTCAAACTGTTTTGCTAGAGAAGACTCTTGAGAGTCCCTTGGACAGCAAGGAGACCAAAACAGTCAATCCTAAAGGAAATCAACCCAGAATATTCACTGGAAGGACTGATGCTGAACCTGAAGCTTCAATCCTTTGGCCATCTGATGCGAAGAGCTGGCTCATTGGAAAAGACCCTGATGCTGAGAAAGATTGAAGGCAGGAAGAGGAGGGAATGACAGAGGATGAGATGGTTGGATGGCATCACTGATGCAATGGACATGAGTTTGAGCAAAATCCGGGAGATGGTGAAGGACAGGGAAGTCTGACATGCTGCAGTCCATAGGGTCACAAAGAGTTGGATACCAGTTGGGGACTGAACAACAACAAAGCAACTACACTCCAATAAAATTTTCTTTTTTAATTAAAAAAACCCAAAGCAGCGGCAGGTGAACTTGCTGGAGCCTTAGCCTGAACCAAGGGAGGGCGCTAGGTTCACCACAATCATTCTGCTCCTCATGGTGATTAAGTGAAGAATGCCAAGAATACAGCAATGAGTATAACTAATTTTATGAAGTCTCAGCCTTTAGTACACGGCTTTTTAATGTTCTGCTTATGAAATAGGAAGTACTCTTATAGGCTTTCTACTGCATGCCTTGAGAAGAAATGCTTATGCAGTCCTTTGACTTGAGAGATGAACTAGCTGCTTTTTCACAGAGCACTGATTTTGTGTAAAAGTAAGACTAGCAAGTCACAAGGAGTATACTTGTTTTTATTCCATAGCAATTCCATAGCAAATTGGAGTTGGCTCTCTGTATCTGCAGGTCCCACATCCTTTAATTCACACAACCACAGATCAAATATATATGTGTGTGTGTGTATTTAATTTCTAGAAAGTTCTGAAAAGCAAAATTTTGAATTTGCAATGTGCTGGCAACATTTTCATAGCATTTACCTTGGATGAAGTATTTTAAGCAATCTAGAGATGAGTTTAAATATATAGGAAGATGTGCATGTTTTTTTAAACTTTGGCCTCTTTTATTGTTTTTATATTTATTTATTTTCATCCATCTTTATTCTCTGGCCTGTGTGGACCTCCCACTGCAGTGGTCTCTTGTGCCACAGAGCACCATCTAAAGGCACATGTGCTTCAGAGTGCCAGCTTGCAATTGGACACACGGGTCCAGCTGTTCCATGGCACGTGTGATCCTCCTGGGCTAGGGATCGAACTGGTGCCCCTTGCACCACAAGGTGGACTCTTTACCCACTGGAACACCAGGGAAGCCCTGATGTGCATGTTTTATATGCAAATACTAAGTCATTTTATAAAAAGAGAACTCAAGCATTCATAGGTTTCAGTTTCTGAAGGGCAACCTGAAATCAATGCCCCACAGTACAGGGGCCACTAAACCACGAACGGTATGTAAAATAGCAAGAATGTATTGTCCCATGATTGTATAGGTCAGAGATACAAGTACAGCCCATGTGACTTCCCTGGTGTGGGTCTAACACACAAGGAATTGACCAAGCTGACTTCCTATCTGGGGCCCTGGAATAATCTTGCCCTGGGTTCCATCAGATTGTTGGGTTTGGAACTGGGGTCCCCATCTCCTTACTGGCTGTTGCCCTGGGGTTACTCTCAGTTCTTGGAGGCCAGTTCCCCTTTAACTGCCATGTGACCCCGGGCATCATCAGTGAAATGGAGAATCTGCCTCACGTTGAATCTCTCACACAGATTCCCTTCAAGAAGAGCTCCTTAGCAGGGCTCGTTTGATTAGGTCCAGGCCACTGAAGACAATGTCTTTTTCTTTTCTTTCCTTTTTAGTATTTATTTATTTGGCTACATCAGGTCTTAGTTGTGGCATGTGAGATTTAGTTCTCTGATCGGGGATCAAACCTGGGCCCTCTGCACTGGGAGAATAGAGTCTTAGCCACTGGAATTCCCAAGACAGTGTCTTAAAGTCAACTGTGCCCTATAACGTAGGCTAATCACAGGAGGGACACCTCATCATAATCACGCAAAGCAGGAGCACCAGACAAGGTCAGTGGTTACTGGGGTCATCTTAGAACTCTGCTTATCATCTTGGGATATTTAGGTTTGTGCATTTATGTATTTGCTGTTACTTACCTGAAAATAAACAGTCCGCTGTTTCTGGAAAAGTAATTGGATAACATATTTTCTGATGATGAGATCTGCGTTTTTAAGTAAATATGAGTATCATGGAAAACTACCATCTGCCTTTGCAATTTTTACAACCTCCAAGTACTTCAAGATTTTTTCTTAGCAATGGGTAGTGATATTAACACATGTGATATTTTAAAGATATTATACAATTACTGATGCTAAAGCTGAAGCCCCAATACTTTGGGCACCTGATGAGAACAGGTGGACTCTTAATACGGCCACTGGACCCCACCAGGGAAGCCCTGATGTGCATGTTTTATATGCAAATACTAAGTCATTTTATAAAAAGAGAACTCAAGCATTCATAGGTTTCAGTTTCTGAAGGGCAACCTGAAATCAATGCCCCACAGTACAGGGGCCACTAAACCACGAACGGTATGTAAAATAGCAAGAATGTATTGTCCCATGATTGTATAGGTCAGAGATACAAGTACAGCCCATGTGACTTCCCTGGTGTGGGTCTAACACACAAGGAATTGACCAAGCTGACTTCCTATCTGGGGCCCTGGAATAATCTTGCCCTGGGTTCCATCAGATTGTTGGGTTTGGAACTGGGGTCCCCATCTCCTTACTGGCTGTTGCCCTGGGGTTACTCTCAGTTCTTGGAGGCCAGTTCCCCTTTAACTGCCATGTGACCCCGGGCATCATCAGTGAAATGGAGAATCTGCCTCACGTTGAATCTCTCACACAGATTCCCTTCAAGAAGAGCTCCTTAGCAGGGCTCGTTTGATTAGGTCCAGGCCACTGAAGACAATGTCTTTTTCTTTTCTTTCCTTTTTAGTATTTATTTATTTGGCTACATCAGGTCTTAGTTGTGGCATGTGAGATTTAGTTCTCTGATCGGGGATCAAACCTGGGCCCTCTGCACTGGGAGAATAGAGTCTTAGCCACTGGAATTCCCAAGACAGTGTCTTAAAGTCAACTGTGCCCTATAACGTAGGCTAATCACAGGAGGGACACCTCATCATAATCACTCAAAGCAGGAGCACCAGACAAGGTCAGTGGTTACTGGGGTCATCTTAGAACTCTGCTTATCATCTTGGGATATTTAGGTTTGTGCATTTATGTATTTGCTGTTACTTACCTGAAAATAAACAGTCCGCTGTTTCTGGAAAAGTAATTGGATAACATATTTTCTGATGATGAGATCTGCGTTTTTAAGTAAATATGAGTATCATGGAAAACTACCATCTGCCTTTGCAATTTTTACAACCTCCAAGTACTTCAAGATTTTTTCTTAGCAATGGGTAGTGATATTAACACATGTGATATTTTAAAGATATTATACAATTACTGATGCTAAAGCTGAAGCCCCAATACTTTGGGCACCTGATGAGAAGAGGTGAGTCATTGGAAAAGACCCTGATACTGGGGAAAACTGAGAGCAGGAGGAGACAGGGACGACAGGGGATGAGATGGCTAGATAGCATCACTGACTCAATGGACCTGAATTTGAACAGATTCCAGGAGACAGTGAAGGCCAGGGAAGCCTGGTGTGCAGTTCATGGAGTCACAAAGAATTTGACAAGACTGAGCAACTAAGCTAAAGCAGCAAATACGATTTTTTAGATACTGACACCAACCATATGGAAAATCTAAAGTAAGTCAGTGAACCAACAGTTTTAAAATGACTAGTATACGATGTCACAGAACCATGCCAATGTGTTGTGATAGAATAAATGCACCCGTGCTCTGGGGGCAATCTCCAAATCAACCAGCAAAACCTCTAATCCAAGACCTGGAAATAATAATTCTCTATGTAACCTAAGTAAATCAACTGGAAAAATGCACTTTGAGAGCCAACATGGTCACCCATTCAGAAACTTAGATTGTTGACCATTTGGCAAACTCTTTCATGACAAGATTTACTACATTTAAGATGGAACTATTGTCTTAAAACCACTTCAGGTTATGAAGCTCACTTTTCTCTATCTGTGTCCTATGACTAAGTGCTCACTGGGGGAATGTTCTACTCTGTTGGCATATGTTTGACATGGAAGCAGGTGGTGGTAGACCTCAGAACATGACCCTTCCAGTCTAGTTCTGCCACCACTTGCTAGCCCTATATCAGTTATCATTAGTAAGTCCTTAGGTCCTGTTATCTGCATCATAAAGCAGAAATAACATTAGCAGCTGGAGTAAAGGACCCTCATCCAGTTACAAACAGGGGCAATGAGTTATCCTCAGCAAAGCATAGTGTAGAATGTGCTAATTTGCTTCAGTCATATCAAATTCTTTGCGACCCCATGGACTGTAGCCTGGCATGGGATTCTCCAGGCAAGAATAGTGGAGTGGGTTGCCATTTCCTCCTCCAGGGGATCTTCCTGATCCAGGGATTGAACTCACATGTGCTATGCCTCCTATATTGTCAGGTAGATTCTTTACTAGCACCACCTGAGAGAGTGCAGAGCACAGCAGGGTTAAGGCAACATGACGACCGGTTTAAATTCATTAGTATGTCTTGGTGCAGTAGGACAGGGAGACAGAGGGGAGTGCCGGGAGACAGGACACACTTTCCTAAATCCTTCTTCCCTGGATCCTGTATCACTCCCTCCATCGAATCTAAATGGGGAGGTTCTTTTTGTTCAGGGGCTTCAGTGGTTTGCACCCTGAGACCCTCCCTTGAAACTTCTCCATAAGATGACTAGTAATACGAAAAAATGTTTTAGATACTGACACCAACCATATGGAAAATCTAAAGTAAGTCAGTGAACCAACAGTTTTAAAATGACTAGTATACGATGTCACAGAACCATGCCAATGTGTTGTGATAGAATAAATGCACCCGTGCTCTGGGGGCAATCTCCAAATCAACCAGCAAAACCTCTAATCCAAGACCTGGAAATAATAATTCTCTATGTAACCTAAGTAAATCAACTGGAAAAATGCACTTTGAGAGCCAACATGGTCACCCATTCAGAAACTTAGATTGTTGACCATTTGGCAAACTCTTTCATGACAAGATTTACTACATTTAAGATGGAACTATTGTCTTAAAACCACTTCAGGTTATGAAGTTCACTTTTCTCTATCTGTGTCCTATGACTAAGTGCTCACTGGGGGAATGTTCTACTCTGTTGGCATATGTTTGACATGGAAGCAGGTGGTGGTAGACCTCAGAACATGACCCTTCCAGTCTAGTTCTGCCACCACTTGCTAGCCCTATATCAGTTATCATTAGTAAGTCCTTAGGTCCTGTTATCTGCATCATAAAGCAGAAATAACATTAGCAGCTGGAGTAAAGGACCCTCATCCAGTTACAAACAGGGGCAATGAGTTATCCTCAGCAAAGCATAGTGTAGAATGTGCTAATTTGCTTCAGTCATATCAAATTCTTTGCGACCCCATGGACTGTAGCCTGGCATGGGATTCTCCAGGCAAGAATAGTGGAGTGGGTTGCCATTTCCTCCTCCAGGGGATCTTCCTGATCCAGGGATTGAACTCACATGTGCTATGCCTCCTATATTGTCAGGTAGATTCTTTACTAGCACCACCTGAGAGAGTGCAGAGCACAGCAGGGTTAAGGCAACATGACGACCGGTTTAAATTCATTAGTATGTCTTGGTGCAGTAGGACAGGGAGACAGAGGGGAGTGCCGGGAGACAGGACACACTTTCCTAAATCCTTCTTCCCTGGATCCTGTATCACTCCCTCCATCGAATCTAAATGGGGAGGTTCTTTTTGTTCAGGGGCTTCAGTGGTTTGCACCCTGAGACCCTCCCCTTGCTCTCATCCTCAAGCTCTGATTCTTCCTTCATCCATTAGACACTTTTCTATTTGCAAATGGGTCTGCTTAGTGGTCACCATGATGGATTCTAGAAATGCCATTCCCTGAAACAGTGATTCCACCAAAGGAGTGGATGATGTGGCTTCCTGCTGATATTTTCAGCTTTACAAGAGGTTAGATTAGAGGGAGAGACCATATGGCATTCACAGCTCCTGAAAATCATTTCTCTCTATAGTTACAGAAGCATCCTGGTACTTCCTCAGGATCTGAGGCCACTTAACCCACGGGATTCAGTTTCACTGGACCTGATGACCACTGCATTAGACAGAGTAAATATTTGGTTGTATAGAGCAAAGAATTATACCCATGATGGCCTCTCAGACCCAGTCAGTTGACCGATGTGTGTTCTGGATGTACATTAGTGGTAGGGATTGATTCTACTTGGTAGTCTGCAACCACCAATGAATTTTATACACTTTATGCTCTTAATTAAGAAGCAACATTTAGAACTGGACATGGAACAACAGACTGATTCCAAATTAGGAAAGGAGTACATCAACACTGTATATTGTCATCCTGCTTATTTAACTTATTGCAGAGTACATCATGCAAAATGCTGGCCTGGATGAAACACAAGCTGGAGTCAAGATTGCAGGCAGAAATAATAATAACATCAGGTATGCAAATGACAGCACCCTTATGGCAGAAGGCAAAGAGGAACTAAAGAGGCTCTTGATGAAGGTGAAAGAGAAGAATGAAGAAGCTGGCCTAATAGTCAACATGCATAAAACTAAGATCATCGTGTCCAGTCCTATTACTTCAGGAAAAATAGACAGAAAAACAATGGAAATAGTGATAGACTTTGTTTTCTTGGGCTCCAGAATCAGACTTTATCGTCTTGGGTTGCCGATGGTGACCGCAGCCATGAAATTAAAAGATGTTTGCTCTTTGGAAGAAAAGCTATGACAAACCTAGACAGTGTATTAAAAAGCAGAGCCATCCCTATGCCAAAAAAAGTCCATTATAGTCAAAACTATGGTTTTTCCAGTAGTCACGTATAAGATCTGAAAGTTGGAGCATGAAGAAGGTTGAGTGCCAAAGAACTGATACCTTTGAACTGTGGTGTTGGAAAAGACTTGAGAGTTCCTTTGACAGCAAGGTAATAAAATCAGTCAATCCTAAAGGAAATCAACCCTGAATATTCATTGGAAGGACTGATGCTGAAGCTAAAGCGCCAATTCTTTGGCCACCTGATGCAAAGAGCTGACTCTTTGGAAAAGACCCAGATGATGGGAAAGATTGAAGTCAGGAGGAGAAGGGGACAATACAGGATGAGACGATTGGATGGCATCATCAAATCAATGGACATGAGTTTGTGCAAACTCTGGGAGAAGGTGAAGCCTGGCATGCTGGGAAGCCTTATGTTCCCTGGATCAGGGAAGCCTGGCGTGTTGCAGTCAATGGTATTGCAAAGAGTAGGACACAACTGAGTAACTGAACAACAACAACAAATGCTCTTAGTACCTACAAGTGCAGTTTCTGCTACTCTCATCATCAAAAAGGTAAAATTTCCTTTTAAGGGACTGACCTTGATATTTACTATCCTCACGAAGGACCTTATTCTATTTTGTGGACCTAAAACCATCCACTGCCCCAGGCTGATAGAAGCAGCTAGGAGCTCACTGAGAGATGAAGCTCTTAACCCAATATTATGACATGTTCATAACATAATACAATTTTTATTATGTGAGATATTTTTTAAAATGTTAGAGGTGATAAGAGAAAGTGCTCAGCTATTATAATAATAACATCAGGTATGCAAATGACAGCACCCTTATGGCAGAAGGCAAAGAGGAACTAAAGAGGCTCTTGATGAAGGTGAAAGAGAAGAATGAAGAAGCTGGCCTAATAGTCAACATGCATAAAACTAAGATCATCGTGTCCAGTCCTATTACTTCAGGAAAAATAGACAGAAAAACAATGGAAATAGTGATAGACTTTGTTTTCTTGGGCTCCAGAATCAGACTTTATCGTCTTGGGTTGCCGATGGTGACCGCAGCCATGAAATTAAAAGATGTTTGCTCTTTGGAAGAAAAGCTATGACAAACCTAGACAGTGTATTAAAAAGCAGAGCCATCCCTATGCCAAAAAAAGTCCATTATAGTCAAAACTATGGTTTTTCCAGTAGTCACGTATAAGATCTGAAAGTTGGAGCATGAAGAAGGTTGAGTGCCAAAGAACTGATACCTTTGAACTGTGGTGTTGGAAAAGACTTGAGAGTTCCTTTGACAGCAAGGTAATAAAATCAGTCAATCCTAAAGGAAATCAACCCTGAATATTCATTGGAAGGACTGATGCTGAAGCTAAAGCGCCAATTCTTTGGCCACCTGATGCAAAGAGCTGACTCTTTGGAAAAGACCCAGATGATGGGAAAGATTGAAGTCAGGAGGAGAAGGGGACAATACAGGATGAGACGATTGGATGGCATCATCAAATCAATGGACATGAGTTTGTGCAAACTCTGGGAGAAGGTGAAGCCTGGCATGCTGGGAAGCCTTATGTTCCCTGGATCAGGGAAGCCTGGCGTGTTGCAGTCAATGGTATTGCAAAGAGTAGGACACAACTGAGTAACTGAACAACAACAACAAATGCTCTTAGTACCTACAAGTGCAGTTTCTGCTACTCTCATCATCAAAAAGGTAAAATTTCCTTTTAAGGGACTGACCTTGATATTTACTATCCTCACGAAGGACCTTATTCTATTTTGTGGACCTAAAACCATCCACTGCCCCAGGCTGATAGAAGCAGCTAGGAGCTCACTGAGAGATGAAGCTCTTAACCCAATATTATGACATGTTCATAACATAATACAATTTTTATTATGTGAGATATTTTTTAAAATGTTAGAGGTGATAAGAGAAAGTGCTCAGCTATTATAATAAGAATAATTTACTGCTTCAGTGTCTCATTTGTTGCCAGTGGTTGCTGTGCTCTTTAACTTTTCAGTATGAAAAAAATATTTCAAGCATAAAGAAAACTACCAATAAACGCATACAGAATCCTCATACTCCAATCATTTGACTGCAATAATTACCAACTCATAGCTATTATTTATTATTATTTTTTAAATCTAGATCCTTACAAATTTTCCTCCCTACCCAGGTTGTTTTGAAGCAAACTCCAGACCATAAATATTTCAGTATGCAGATCTAAAAGATTAAGATGCTTTCTAAAGGGAATGACTAGGATACCATTATCTTATGTAAACCCACTTACAATAATCCCTCGAGATCAACAAATCCTTAGGATTTAAATATCCCTAGTTATCTCATTATAAAATTAATCTAAGTGTATATTTAGGATTTAAATATGATGTGGATGTTGTGATCTATTGATATGTCTCTGAAGTCTCTTCTAAAATTCCATAATTTCTTTCCATGTCTTCTCTCACCTATGCATACTACAGTTTATTTCTTAAACACAATGAGCTATATTTTATAGAGATTCCTGCTGGTAGATTTTGCTCATTGTGTCACTGGGAAGATGTTTTGCATCCTTCTCTGTGCTTTGACTGTTCTGTAAACTGTCAACCAGATAGAGCCCTGGTAAGATTCAGGTTTAATTTTCTGGCAAGGATTTCCTCATAAGAGTGCTTTGTATTTCTAACAGGAAGAAAGGTTTGCCTTTCTTTCGGTGACTTCAGAAGCTATAGATGACAGTTCTCCAGGTCCATTATCTCATTAGGGCCTATAAATGCTGGTATTCCTCCTCTGGCCAGCCTAGATATTATTACAGCTTGATTCAATTACATAAAATACAGTGTTGGACTTATGAATATGAGCTTGGGAGTTACACAGATCAATATTAAATTTGGGTTCTGTCACTTAATAATTGTAAGTCCTTGGGCAGAGCACTTAAACTTTCTATTACTCTCAGTATCTGAAGGCAAAACAGTATAATATTTGTATCCACCTCCCAAGGCTTCAACAAGACTCTATGAGATAATGTGTTTACTTAGGTTTTCCCTGGTCAAAGGCCAGCTGATGCTAAAACAGATTTGCATGCAAGTCTTTTATCTGGGAAGCGTCCTGGCGATAGGAAAGTGGAAGGAGAAAGGAAAACATAGCCATTCTCGAGTGAGGTGCTGCTTCAGGCACCTAGGCCTCAATTCCCTGGTGTTCATTCCAGGGAACCATCTTTGGGGGGAGCGTCCTTACAAATTTTCCTCCCTACCCAGGTTGTTTTGAAGCAAACTCCAGACCATAAATATTTCAGTATGCAGATCTAAAAGATTAAGATGCTTTCTAAAGGGAATGACTAGGATACCATTATCTTATGTAAACCCACTTACAATAATCCCTCGAGATCAACAAATCCTTAGGATTTAAATATCCCTAGTTATCTCATTATAAAATTAATCTAAGTGTATATTTAGGATTTAAATATGATGTGGATGTTGTGATCTATTGATATGTCTCTGAAGTCTCTTCTAAAATTCCATAATTTCTTTCCATGTCTTCTCTCACCTATGCATACTACAGTTTATTTCTTAAACACAATGAGCTATATTTTATAGAGATTCCTGCTGGTAGATTTTGCTCATTGTGTCACTGGGAAGATGTTTTGCATCCTTCTCTGTGCTTTGACTGTTCTGTAAACTGTCAACCAGATAGAGCCCTGGTAAGATTCAGGTTTAATTTTCTGGCAAGGATTTCCTCATAAGAGTGCTTTGTATTTCTAACAGGAAGAAAGGTTTGCCTTTCTTTCGGTGACTTCAGAAGCTATAGATGACAGTTCTCCAGGTCCATTATCTCATTAGGGCCTATAAATGCTGGTATTCCTCCTCTGGCCAGCCTAGATATTATTACAGCTTGATTCAATTACATAAAATACAGTGTTGGACTTATGAATATGAGCTTGGGAGTTACACAGATCAATATTAAATTTGGGTTCTGTCACTTAATAATTGTAAGTCCTTGGGCAGAGCACTTAAACTTTCTATTACTCTCAGTATCTGAAGGCAAAACAGTATAATATTTGTATCCACCTCCCAAGGCTTCAACAAGACTCTATGAGATAATGTGTTTACTTAGGTTTTCCCTGGTCAAAGGCCAGCTGATGCTAAAACAGATTTGCATGCAAGTCTTTTATCTGGGAAGCGTCCTGGCGATAGGAAAGTGGAAGGAGAAAGGGAAAACATAGCCATTCTCGAGTGAGGTGCTGCTTCAGGCACCTAGGCCTCAATCCCCCTGGTGTTCATTCCAGGGAACCAGGTAGAACACATGTTTGGGGGACAAAGGTGGACAGGGTTGCCCACCAACACCTGCCTCTCCATGGTGGAGGGGGCTCTATGCTCCCAGCCCTTCCAGACTGCTCTGTGCTGAACAGGCTCCCAGAGCAGGGAGTCCTCAGATGGAGAAGCGGAGAGCATAGCGGGGTGGAGGATGGGACCACTGCAGGAAACTCAGAGGCAGGCTGAGGGCGCCTGTGGGTGCCAGCAAGGACTTTGACACACGTGTGAAGTGCTCCTCCCGGATCCTGGCCTGGAGGAGATGGGAAGTCCAGCTTGGCTGCCATTGTGTCTCCTGTGTGAAGAGGTTCAGAGCGTGCTACCCCCAAATATGCTGCTCTGGCATGTTATGCAGCAGCTGCAGGAGGGGCCCCTGCCCTCCCCCTTCCTACCTCAGAGCAAGCCACGAAGTTTCCCCTGAGGAGGTCACTCGCCCTGCACCAGGAGGAGAGAACAGACTAATCACCAGAGACCGGGGGTCAGAGTTGACACGGAGCTGGACAAACAAACCCACTGAAGATCCTCACCTCCCATTAGTTTCCTCTCTGTGTTTCCATCACTTTGCTATGATTTACAGTCTTAAATCCCTTTACCTTTTTTGTTAAAGATAAACATGAAGAATCCTTTATTTTTAATTATGAATTTATTAAGTCCCATTTCCATTGTCTTGTCACTTCTCCACACATTTATTCTTTACTTTGGAAAAAAAAGTACATAAGCTCTTGGTCCTAATCACATTTTTTGGTCTTCATTTTTCCCACTGAGGTTCCTATGGGCAAGTAAAAATATGAAGTGAAATCTGTGTGCTTTTCTCCTGTTAGTCTGTCTCATGCGAGTTTAATTCACAGGCCCCATGACAGAAACTTAGAGGGTGGAAAGGACTTTCCTCCCCAACCAGTATCTGTGTTTACCATGCTATTTACTAGCTCTAGGACATCATGCCATTTGAAAGAAGAACAGGTTTTCTTTGGGTGAGAATATATGGAAGGGTCTTTCTCGTCCTTTTGTAATACAGATTTTAAAAAAAAAAGTACTGAGTTGAAATTCACATAACATAAAGGCCATCACTTAGAAGTGAACAGATCAATGACATTTAGTATGCTCACAGTGTTGTCAATCACCATCTCTGTCTAGTTTCAAAACATTTCCATCATTTCCAAGTAAAACTCCTTATGCCCTGAAGGCATTTCTCTACCTCCCCTCTGCCCTCCCCAGCCCCTGGCACCGCCAGTCCGCAACCTGTATCTCAAGATTTATCTCCACACACAGGTTTTCCTGAATGCCTGCCTTTGAAGGAAGGAGATAGAGGAATAGCCCATTTCAGTAGAAATATAGTCCTGCATAGAAAGGACCTTGAGTGTCTTGGTAAGTGTTCTGGATTCTCTAGCAGATATAGTAATAATAATGCCTGCCAGCTAGAGTCTCTACTAAGAAAACTGAAACCTCAAATGAACCAATCAGGGTAAGTTCTTATGCAACAGTGCTAATATGGCTGGGTTGATCTGTTTCCACTTCAGAATTTAATATAGGTTATTAAAAACATGAACTTAGGCAGAACTAAAGCTTAAAGATATACTGAATGGAGTTAGGAGTTCACATCAATACCACCAAGCTAGCAAAAACTGGAGAAGCAGAAATTAGGAACAGGTGGCAGTTCTGAAGCACAGAATTTACATACACTGGGTTGAGAGATTGAATAAGTGATCACGACTAATAACAGTGACAGCAGCAAGATGTGCTTACATTTCGAAGAAGCATATCAAGTAGATAGGTTTCCTTGTCACTTCTCCACACATTTATTCTTTACTTTGGAAAAAAAAGTACATAAGCTCTTGGTCCTAATCACATTTTTTGGTCTTCATTTTTCCCACTGATGTTCCTATGGGCAAGTAAAATATGAAGTGAAATCTGTGTGCTTTTCTCCTGTTAGTCTGTCTCATGCGAGTTTAATTCACAGGCCCCATGACAGAAACTTAGAGGGTGGAAAGGACTTTCCTCCCCAACCAGTATCTGTGTTTACCATGCTATTTACTAGCTCTAGGACATCATGCCATTTGAAAGAAGAACAGGTTTTCTTTGGGTGAGAATATATGGAAGGGTCTTTCTCGTCCTTTTGTAATACAGATTTTAAAAAAAAAAGTACTGAGTTGAAATTCACATAACATAAAGGCCATCACTTAGAAGTGAACAGATCAATGACATTTAGTATGCTCACAGTGTTGTCAATCACCATCTCTGTCTAGTTTCAAAACATTTCCATCATTTCCAAGTAAAACTCCTTATGCCCTGAAGGCATTTCTCTACCTCCCCTCTGCCCTCCCCAGCCCCTGGCACCGCCAGTCCGCAACCTGTATCTCAAGATTTATCTCCACACACAGGTTTTCCTGAATGCCTGCCTTTGAAGGAAGGAGATAGAGGAATAGCCCATTTCAGTAGAAATATAGTCCTGCATAGAAAGGACCTTGAGTGTCTTGGTAAGTGTTCTGGATTCTCTAGCAGATATAGTAATAATAATGCCTGCCAGCTAGAGTCTCTACTAAGAAAACTGAAACCTCAAATGAACCAATCAGGGTAAGTTCTTATGCAACAGTGCTAATATGGCTGGGTTGATCTGTTTCCACTTCAGAATTTAATATAGGTTATTAAAAACATGAACTTAGGCAGAACTAAAGCTTAAAGATATACTGAATGGAGTTAGGAGTTCACATCAATACCACCAAGCTAGCAAAAACTGGAGAAGCAGAAATTAGGAACAGGTGGCAGTTCTGAAGCACAGAATTTACATACACTGGGTTGAGAGATTGAATAAGTGATCACGACTAATAACAGTGACAGCAGCAAGATGTGCTTACATTTCAGACATGCAAGGTTTCATTTATTTCTCCCAACGTATGAGTAGGTTTCCACTGTTATCCCTCTTTTGTAAATGAAAAAACTAAGGCTTAGAGTGCCTAGATGATTTGCCCGCTATTGAAGAGCTGAAGCGTAAGAGCTGACTGCACACCCTTGCTCCTGATGAGCTTGGCGGATGGTTGAAGAGCTGTAACTATGTTATGGGAAGGGCAGAATGTCTCGTGCCTCAGTTTGTGTCAGATAAATTGTACCAGTTCCCCGTGGAACCCTCTTTTTCTTTTAAGGTTGTTGAATGAGTTTCTATTTCTGGCAACAGAAGAACTTAACACAAATGAAAACCACCAGGGAAAGCGGGCCAGGGAGGGGTGGCTCCTGATGGAGGCCCCAGGCGAGCTCTGAGTAGGAGCCAGTGAGTGGTTGCCTTGGGAACAAAAGTGTCCTGGAGAGGACTAACTAACAATTCAGCAGTATTGCCCGGGGCCACCTCACAGGTTAGAAACTAGATAGGAGGCTGCACTCTGTAGGAAAGGCTAAAAGTTTCCATCAGAAATAACCTTGAGCTTGCCATTTAAGCTTTGCGGAATCTGGTTTCACCATCAATAATTTTTCAAAGAGTTGGTACCTTTTGATGCAATTACAAACAAACAAGATCTCCTGGATCAAGTCATTTCTCAGGATCTCCATATAACTAAGAAAACAGAAAGAACCATACGCCCAACAGTGAGAAGCAGAAAATATTTCCTGAGTATCTATACATCTTCTCAGATCATTCCATAAAGGACTTCAATTTTATGCTCAGGCAACTGGCTGTGAAGATGTTTCAGGAATCCTCTTCTTTCTAGTTTGTTTGCTTCTTTGAGCAAAGTTAAGTCCTCAACTAATTTTTTTTTAAGACAGAAAAGATATGAGTCTCTCAGATGAACTGAATTTTTCGCAATAAAAACTGAAAGGGAAATACTGAAGTATTATGGTTGAAATTCCAAGTCCCAGGGCTTGTAAGAGATGCCCTGTATTCAGTCTCATCTTGCCTCATCTCAGATGTCTGCCAATAAAGTGATCCAAATTTATGTGAAAATTTATTGTAAGCTGAGAAATATGTCATGGATAATAGAGCTTATGTTTTTCACTCAAGCTGGTTCAGGTAGTGGGGAATTTTTACATATATTTCTGGTCAAGTGTGTATATGTCTGCATGTATGAGTATGTGTATGTCTGCATGTATGAGGATACATTCATGGGACAGTGAATAAACTCAGAAATACATTATTCTTAATTCAGTCACTAAGTTATGTCCAACTCTTTGCAACCCCATGGACTGCAGCACAGCAGGCTCCCCTGTCCTTCACCATCTCCCAGAGTTTGCTCAGATTTATGTCTACTCACCGTGACACTACTTAACCATTTCCTAGAGGAGAAAATGGAAAATTACCATAGTACTCTTGCTGCAAGAACTCCATGAACAGAAATACATACAAGCTCTTTAAATATGGAGAATTTTAAAAGTGAATTTATGAGTTGCAGTGTACTAAATTAATGCTTAATAAAGGTACTTACTTATCTAAGATGATTATACTGGTGATATAATACTTAAACTATTTAATTGATGCATGTAATTGGAAGACTGCAGTTCATGGTGAAAACTGCTGCCTCCAACTTCACACTCAGCTCACAATTCCATTCCCCATCTCCTCCCACCTCCCCTGTATGTACACATCGTGTCTGCTATGTTACATGCTGTTCTGTATCACTGCTACTCAACCAATTGATAAAGGGTCCTGGACAACATAACGTAAGAAGAGATTTGCCTCTGACAATTAATATTGGTGATGCTGCTCAACGTAAATGTGTTTTCTATAGTAACTGATGTACCTCTGCAGGTGCTCATTCTGTAATCAGATCTCCCAGGGTGCTAGATTGAGGGGAAGAGGCCATGCTTACAACAATGCATTGCCTCTGGTACCACAATGAAAATATGGCTAAAGCAGCTGCTGCTCCAATAACAGTAAGAAAAGAGTGGGCAATTTTACCTTTCTGGTTAAAGACGTAACTCTCTCATTTCTTTGCTGAGCTATGCAGAATAACCTCTGATCTCCTTCCAAGAACAGCAATCACTCCCCAGTGGTGTGTATATGGGAACGGAGTGAGAGGCAAATTATGTGTTTACTTCTTAGAATAGCTGGAATGGGTATGAATGTGGAGGAAAAGAGGAAATAAGCCAGCAGCAGTGGCCCTGTGCATGCGTGCATGGTTGAGTGCTTAGTCATTCACAAATGCCCTGTCCAACTCTTTGTGACCCTGTGGACTGTAGCCCTCCAGGCTCCTCTGTCAATGGGATTCTTCAGGCAAGAATATTGGAGGAGGTTGCCATTTCCTCCTCCCGAGGATCCTCCCAACTGAGAGGTCAAACCCACGTCTCCTGCATCTCCTGCACTGAAGGCAGTTCTTTACCCCCTGAACCACCTGGGAAGCCCATGTGGATACAGTCACTTGAAAAACTCTTGTCAAAGAAGAGCTTCCCTCCAATTCACACATTCCCAGGTCAGAGTTCCCTTGAGTGGGGCACATGTCAATTGAAGCACTGCTGATACATCTATATTATTTTTTGCCTGGTTACAGCACTGAGTGATATTACTCAATTGAGATCCCATACTTGACTGATATACTGAGCTTAAAAAAAATAGAGACTCTGTAAACATTGACTTGGTCATCTTGGAATTTTATTCCAGAATCTATCTAGTAAACGCTTATATGTGATGGCTAATTGTATGTGTCCGCTTGACTGGGATGAGGGATACCCAGATGGTTGGTGAAATGTTATTTTGGGATGCATTTGTGAGGCTGTTTTTGAAAGAGATCACCGTTTCAGTAGGGAGAATGAATAAAGAAGGTCACTATCTTGAATGTGGATATGGAGAGTGTCAGTCAGGCTGTATGGGGTCTTACCCTCCAAAACTGTGAAGGAAGAAGGACTCTGCTTCAGATTCTCTGCAGGTGCTCATTCTGGCCCGGTGCTAGATTGAGGGGAAGAGGCCATGCTTACAACAATGCATTGCCTCTGGTACCACAATGAAAATATGGCTAAAGCAGCTGCTGCTCCAATAACAGTAAGAAAAGAGTGGGCAATTTTACCTTTCTGGTTAAAGACGTAACTCTCTCATTTCTTTGCTGAGCTATGCAGAATAACCTCTGATCTCCTTCCAAGAACAGCAATCACTCCCCAGTGGTGTGTATATGGGAACGGAGTGAGAGGCAAATTATGTGTTTACTTCTTAGAATAGCTGGAATGGGTATGAATGTGGAGGAAAAGAGGAAATAAGCCAGCAGCAGTGGCCCTGTGCATGCGTGCATGGTTGAGTGCTTAGTCATTCACAAATGCCCTGTCCAACTCTTTGTGACCCTGTGGACTGTAGCCCTCCAGGCTCCTCTGTCAATGGGATTCTTCAGGCAAGAATATTGGAGGAGGTTGCCATTTCCTCCTCCCGAGGATCCTCCCAACTGAGAGGTCAAACCCACGTCTCCTGCATCTCCTGCACTGAAGGCAGTTCTTTACCCCCTGAACCACCTGGGAAGCCCATGTGGATACAGTCACTTGAAAAACTCTTGTCAAAGAAGAGCTTCCCTCCAATTCACACATTCCCAGGTCAGAGTTCCCTTGAGTGGGGCACATGTCAATTGAAGCACTGCTGATACATCTATATTATTTTTTGCCTGGTTACAGCACTGAGTGATATTACTCAATTGAGATCCCATACTTGACTGATATACTGAGCTTAAAAAATAGAGACTCTGTAAACATTGACTTGGTCATCTTGGAATTTTATTCCAGAATCTATCTAGTAAACGCTTATATGTGATGGCTAATTGTATGTGTCCGCTTGACTGGGATGAGGGATACCCAGATGGTTGGTGAAATGTTATTTTGGGATGCATTTGTGAGGCTGTTTTTGAAAGAGATCACCGTTTCAGTAGGGAGAATGAATAAAGAAGGTCACTATCTTGAATGTGGATATGGAGAGTGTCAGTCAGGCTGTATGGGGTCTTACCCTCCAAAACTGTGAAGGAAGAAGGACTGTCTCTGCTTGAGATGCAACATCCACCTCCTTTCCAGCTTCTCTTGAGCTCAGTTCCTGGTTCTGGGCCTCTAGACACAATGGCTTTCCTGATTTTCCAGCTTGCAAATGGCAGAGCTTGGAACTTCGTGTGAGCCAATTCTGATAATCAATCTACCATCATCTATTCATCTATCCATCATCTATCTGTCAGTCAGTCATCTACTTCCTTTTGGTTCTATTTCTCTGAAGAACCTGACAAGTACATTATATAAAACAGAAACATTGTGTTTTTAGAAGTGAGCATCTGTGTCAATATGAGCATATTCATGTATTCTGTCAAGCTGTGTAACAAAAACAAGTCCTGTTTACAAATTTTACAAAACACAATTGTCACACTGTTTCTTTCATGTGAGTCAGAATGGACCACTTCAGTTCCTGACTCACTCCTATTGACCCCTCTCCAAGGGCATGTATTAACCTTGGTGCCCTGGTCCACACAGCTGACACTTAGGTTACCTCATGGCCAGGCTTGTCCAAGTACGTGGATGACACAAGCATGTAGAGAGCAAGGGTGGGCACGTGATCACCCTACATGATATTATATTATTCAAATGGAAGCTCCTTGCTACTCTTGCCAATTATTTCTAGTGATATACTAACTGCTTATTCTCTGTCTGACATTTTGTAAGTTCTGGGAATGTAGCTGTAAATAAAATAGACACAACTCCTGCTGTATTACAGCTTTCTTTCCAGAAAAGAAGAGAAATAAAGACAAGTAAATGTGTAAAAGGCATATTTGAGCTGAACAGTATTTAGGAATAAAAAATAAAAAGGAAAGAAAAATACAAACAGCTACTCTGAATTGGCTGTGGAAACAGTGTAATAATACAAATGCTACGTGCTGAACACTGTTGTATGCATTTGACAGACAGTAGACCATTTTAGGGTTTCCCTGGGGGCACTAATGGTAAAGAATCCTTCTGCCAATGTGGGAGATGCAAGAGTCACAGGTTCAATCCCTGGGTTGGGAAGATCCCCTGGAGAAGGAAATGGCAACGTACCTCAGTTTTATTCGTGGAGAATTCTATGCACCGAAGATCCTGGCAGACTATGTATAGTCTATAAGGTCATGAAAGAACTGGACATGACTGACAGACTGAACACACACAGAGATTATTTTAATAATCAAAATAACTTCTTCATGTCATTGCGTCTGTTATTATTCAGCTGCTAAGTCCTGTCTGACTCTTTGTGACATTTTGGACTGCAGCATGCCAGGCTTCCATGTCTTCCACCAGCTCCTGGAGTTTAGTCAAATTCATATCTGTTGAGTCAGTGATGCCATCCAACCACCTCCATCCTCTGTTGTATCCTTCTTCTCCTGCCCTCAATCTTTCCTAGCATCAGGGTCTTTTCCACTGGCTCAGCTCTTCCCATCAGCTGGCCAAAATCTTGGAGCTTCAGCGTCAGTATAAGTCATTCCAAAGAATATTCAAGGTTGATATCTTTTAGGACTGACTGGTTTGGTCTCTTTGCTGTCCAATGGATTCTCAAGAGTCTTCCCAAGCACCACAGTTCAAAAGCATCAATTCTTTGGTGCTCAGTCTTATTTATGGTCCAACTCTCACATCCATACATGACTACTGGAAAACCTGTAGCTTTGACTATACAGACCTTTGTCAGCAAACTGATGTCTCTGCTTTTTAATATACTAAGTTTGTCATACCTTTCCTTCCAAGAAGCAAGTGTCTGTTAATTTTGTGGCTATAGTCACCATCTGCAGTGATTTTGGAGCCCAAGAAAATATAGCCTGTCACTGTTTCCACTTTATTCCCTTCTATTTGCCATGAAGTTATAGCACTGGATACCATGATCTTCATTTTTTGAATGTTGAGTTTTAAGCCAGCTTTTTCACTCTCTTCTTTCGTCCTCATCAAGAGGCTCTTCAATTCCTCTTCACTTTCTGCCATGAGAGTGGTATCATCTGCACATCTGAGGTTGCTGATATTTCTCCTGTCCATTTTGATTATAGCTGTGAGTCATCCAGCCTGACATTTCACATGATGTTCTCTGCATTGAAGCTAAATAAGAAGAGTGACAATATACAGCCTTTTCAAACTCATTTCCTAATTTTGAACCAGTCTAGTGTTCCATATCTGGTTCTAACTGTTGCTTCTTGACTTATATACAGGTTTTCAAGAGGCAAGTAAGGTGGTCGAACTGGACATGACTGACAGACTGAACACACACAGAGATTATTTTAATAATCAAAATAACTTCTTCATGTCATTGCGTCTGTTATTATTCAGCTGCTAAGTCCTGTCTGACTCTTTGTGACATTTTGGACTGCAGCATGCCAGGCTTCCATGTCTTCCACCAGCTCCTGGAGTTTAGTCAAATTCATATCTGTTGAGTCAGTGATGCCATCCAACCACCTCCATCCTCTGTTGTATCCTTCTTCTCCTGCCCTCAATCTTTCCTAGCATCAGGGTCTTTTCCACTGGCTCAGCTCTTCCCATCAGCTGGCCAAAATCTTGGAGCTTCAGCGTCAGTATAAGTCATTCCAAAGAATATTCAAGGTTGATATCTTTTAGGACTGACTGGTTTGGTCTCTTTGCTGTCCAATGGATTCTCAAGAGTCTTCCCAAGCACCACAGTTCAAAAGCATCAATTCTTTGGTGCTCAGTCTTATTATGGTCCAACTCTCACATCCATACATGACTACTGGAAAACCTGTAGCTTTGACTATACAGACCTTTGTCAGCAAACTGATGTCTCTGCTTTTTAATATACTAAGTTTGTCATACCTTTCCTTCCAAGAAGCAAGTGTCTGTTAATTTTGTGGCTATAGTCACCATCTGCAGTGATTTTGGAGCCCAAGAAAATATAGCCTGTCACTGTTTCCACTTTATTCCCTTCTATTTGCCATGAAGTTATAGCACTGGATACCATGATCTTCATTTTTTGAATGTTGAGTTTTAAGCCAGCTTTTTCACTCTCTTCTTTCGTCCTCATCAAGAGGCTCTTCAATTCCTCTTCACTTTCTGCCATGAGAGTGGTATCATCTGCACATCTGAGGTTGCTGATATTTCTCCTGTCCATTTTGATTATAGCTGTGAGTCATCCAGCCTGACATTTCACATGATGTTCTCTGCATTGAAGCTAAATAAGAAGAGTGACAATATACAGCCTTTTCAAACTCATTTCCTAATTTTGAACCAGTCTAGTGTTCCATATCTGGTTCTAACTGTTGCTTCTTGACTTATATACAGGTTTTTCAAGAGGCAAGTAAGGTGGTCTGATATTCCCGTGTCTTTAACAATATTCCACAGTTTATTTTGATCCACACAGTCAAAGGCTTTAATATAGACAATGAAGCAGACTTATATGCTTTTTCTGGAATTCTTTTGCTTTTTCTATGATCCAGTGGATGTTGGCAAATTTGATCTCTGGTTCCTCTGTCATTTCTAAATCCAGCTAGTATATTTAAAAGTTCTCAGTTTACATACTATTGAAGTCTAGCTTGAAGGATTTTAAGTATAACTTTGCTAGCATGTGATATGAGCACAACTGTACAGCAGCTTGAACATTCTTTGGTATGGACCTTTTTTAGGATTGGAATGAAGAAACCTGATCTTTCTCAGTCTTGTGGCCACTGCTGAGGTTTCCAAATTTGCTGACATACTGAGTGCAGGACATTAACAGCATCATCTTCTAGAATTTTAAATAACTCAGCTGGAATTCTATCTCCTCCACTAGGTTTGTTTCCAATATTGCTTCCTAAGGCCCACTTGACTTCATACTGCAGGATGCCCAGTTCTAGGTGAGTGACCACAGCATTGTGGTTGTCTGGGTGAGTAAAGCCTTTCTTGTATAGTTGGTCATTCTTTCCGGAGCCATTAGTAATTGCATTTAGCTCTTCCCTAGTAGCGTATCAGATGCCATCTCAGCTGAGGGGCTCTTCTTCTAGTGCCCCGTCTTTTTGCCTTTTCATATTGTCCATGGGATTTTCCTGGCATGAACAATGAAGTGGTTTGCCATTTCCTCCTCCAGTGGATCACAATTTTCCAGAGCTCTTCACTATGACCCACCCAACTTTGGTGGCCCAGTTGGGCATGACTCAGAGCTTCTTTGACTTACACAAGCCCCTTTGCCATGACAACGTTGTGATCCCTGACTGGAGAAGCTACGTCTGTTTACATAAACATGTAGGAGAATTCAGTTCCAACAAGAAGAAGGAACCCTCAGTACCACCAGGGCATCTGTTCTCTGTGTGAGATCATCACCCTAGATGTGTATGCCCAGAACCTGATACACACAAGGAAATGTGAAATGTTCACTGCTTTTAGTTTACCACCAGGGACCATATCTGGTTCTAACTGTTGCTTCTTGACTTATATACAGGTTTTCAAGAGGCAAGTAAGGTGGTCTGATATTCCCGTGTCTTTAACAATATTCCACAGTTTATTTTGATCCACACAGTCAAAGGCTTTAATATAGACAATGAAGCAGACTTATATGCTTTTTCTGGAATTCTTTTGCTTTTTCTATGATCCAGTGGATGTTGGCAAATTTGATCTCTGGTTCCTCTGTCATTTCTAAATCCAGCTAGTATATTTAAAAGTTCTCAGTTTACATACTATTGAAGTCTAGCTTGAAGGATTTTAAGTATAACTTTGCTAGCATGTGATATGAGCACAACTGTACAGCAGCTTGAACATTCTTTGGTATGGACCTTTTTTAGGATTGGAATGAAGAAACCTGATCTTTCTCAGTCTTGTGGCCACTGCTGAGGTTTCCAAATTTGCTGACATACTGAGTGCAGGACATTAACAGCATCATCTTCTAGAATTTTAAATAACTCAGCTGGAATTCTATCTCCTCCACTAGGTTTGTTTCCAATATTGCTTCCTAAGGCCCACTTGACTTCATACTGCAGGATGCCCAGTTCTAGGTGAGTGACCACAGCATTGTGGTTGTCTGGGTGAGTAAAGCCTTTCTTGTATAGTTGGTCATTCTTTCCGGAGCCATTAGTAATTGCATTTAGCTCTTCCCTAGTAGCGTATCAGATGCCATCTCAGCTGAGGGGCTCTTCTTCTAGTGCCCCGTCTTTTTGCCTTTTCATATTGTCCATGGGATTTTCCTGGCATGAACAATGAAGTGGTTTGCCATTTCCTCCTCCAGTGGATCACAATTTTCCAGAGCTCTTCACTATGACCCACCCAACTTTGGTGGCCCAGTTGGGCATGACTCAGAGCTTCTTTGACTTACACAAGCCCCTTTGCCATGACAACGTTGTGATCCCTGACTGGAGAAGCTACGTCTGTTTACATAAACATGTAGGAGAATTCAGTTCCAACAAGAAGAAGGAACCCTCAGTACCACCAGGGCATCTGTTCTCTGTGTGAGATCATCACCCTAGATGTGTATGCCCAGAACCTGATACACACAGATGGCGCTCAACACTCAACTGTGAAATGTTCACTGTGCTTTCAAAATGCTTTAATTAAGCCAACAGTTAACAGTCATTTATTTAAAATCATCTTGTAACTACTGTTGTTACATGTTACATTTTGATATTACATGCTTGAGAATAAGAACTGTTGCTTAAAAAAAAACACACACATACACACACATTTCCTTTACTTCACCACAAACAATGGCCATCTAAAAAAACCAGCACTGACGCTTACTCTTTGGAGATAAGCTGATTAGTAGCAATGACCCACGTATTTATTGGGCTAAGGTCTACAGAAATGATTTTTCTTCTCGGAGAAAAAGGTACCTACTTATCCCATTTCAACCTTCTACATCTCAGTCCTTATAGAAGATTTTATTTTTTACTTTCTAGAATTCTTTTAGAAAAGAAGTCAAAAGTGTTACAGAAGCAAATTAAAGAGTTGTACTAAAATGACTTTTTAAATGGAATCATTTAGCTCAGTCTGTGACCAAACTCCCTTTATTGATTGGGACATCTTTCACTTACACTGTTACTGGTTTCTTTTTACCAACCTACTTGTGGAAGGCAGTGCATTTCCTCTTAAGTCGATTCAAAGCTCTGCCAGCAGAAAGCACCCTCTCGGCTACTAAGCTTTTCTTAAGCTACTTTGGATCCAGCAACAAGCTCACTACTCTGTCCAGGAAAATTGATTACAGCTTCTTCTTTCCAGGTCTTGGGCTTCACATTTAGGCAGTGATACTTAATTAAGGATTCTCTGCCAGCAGTCACTTCAGGTCCTATTTTGCATGAGATTGTTTAGAATCAAAAGAAAAATCAGAAATAGCCAGGATGGTAGTCTTTAAAGCTAGAGAAACATACTCCATTTCATGTTAAGCCAGCCTTTACTTAATTGTTTCGAAGTGACAGTTTCCTTGAACTCTGACTTCCTTTGTAACACTATCTGTGGATGACTGTCAAGGGTAATTTTTATAAGGAACAACTAAATTACCTGCAAGGGTTGCAGAAGAAGACTGCGACAAACTAATGAAGTAGAAGTGAACCACATCTCCCTTGCTGGTGTTCACATGCTTAGCTAAAGAACTTTCACTTTATTGTGTATGCCCAGAACCTGATACACACAGATGGCGCTCAACACTCAACTGTGAAATGTTCACTGTGCTTTCAAAATGCTTTAATTAAGCCAACAGTTAACAGTCATTTATTTAAAATCATCTTGTAACTACTGTTGTTACATGTTACATTTTGATATTACATGCTTGAGAATAAGAACTGTTGCTTAAAAAAAAACACACACATACACACACATTTCCTTTACTTCACCACAAACAATGGCCATCTAAAAAAACCAGCACTGACGCTTACTCTTTGGAGATAAGCTGATTAGTAGCAATGACCCACGTATTTATTGGGCTAAGGTCTACAGAAATGATTTTTCTTCTCGGAGAAAAAGGTACCTACTTATCCCATTTCAACCTTCTACATCTCAGTCCTTATAGAAGATTTTATTTTTTACTTTCTAGAATTCTTTTAGAAAAGAAGTCAAAAGTGTTACAGAAGCAAATTAAAGAGTTGTACTAAAATGACTTTTTAAATGGAATCATTTAGCTCAGTCTGTGACCAAACTCCCTTTATTGATTGGGACATCTTTCACTTACACTGTTACTGGTTTCTTTTTACCAACCTACTTGTGGAAGGCAGTGCATTTCCTCTTAAGTCGATTCAAAGCTCTGCCAGCAGAAAGCACCCTCTCGGCTACTAAGCTTTTCTTAAGCTACTTTGGATCCAGCAACAAGCTCACTACTCTGTCCAGGAAAATTGATTACAGCTTCTTCTTTCCAGGTCTTGGGCTTCACATTTAGGCAGTGATACTTAATTAAGGATTCTCTGCCAGCAGTCACTTCAGGTCCTATTTTGCATGAGATTGTTTAGAATCAAAAGAGAAAAATCAGAAATAGCCAGGATGGTAGTCTTTAAAGCTAGAGAAACATACTCCATTTCATGTTAAGCCAGCCTTTACTTAATTGTTTCGAAGTGACAGTTTCCTTGAACTCTGACTTCCTTTGTAACACTATCTGTGGATGACTGTCAAGGGTAATTTTTATAAGGAACAACTAAATTACCTGCAAGGGTTGCAGAAGAAGACTGCGACAAACTAATGAAGTAGAAGTGAACCACATCTCCCTTGCTGGTGTTCACATGCTTCTAGCATTAAAGTCACTAATCTCTATGGGCTTTTTACAGAATCATTATATATACTCTAATAGACATGTTCATTCATTACATACATTTATAAATAAATGTGTAAGAAAACTGAATCTTTTGCTTTCCATGTTCCATAAATACATAAACAAATTCAATGAAGTTGTGAGTTTTACAGTGTTTAAAAAGGCAAGAGAGGGCAGAAGTTATTTCAAGGCAGTGAAAATACTCAATATGATACCATCAGGACAGGTCATTACATCTTTGTCCAAACTCAAAGAGTATAAAATGCCAAAAGAGAAGCCCAGAATAAACTGTGGACTTGGGGTGATGATGATGATACATCAATGTAGGTTCACCTATCATAAATGTACCATCTGATCAGGATCCTAAAATGGGAAGGTCATGCATCATGGATACAGAGGGTGTCTGGGAAATGTCTGTCCCTTCTGCTGAATTTTGCTGTGAACCTAAACACTCTAAAATAATAATAAAACCACTCTAAAATAATAATATTTAACAATAAATAATATTTAGAAAATAGACATCTCTAAAAAGAAAAAGAAAATATCACGTTAGCAAGTAGAGAACAGTGTTAGGCATTTTTACATGCATTGTGCATACTTCAATACCTTTCACAATATATACACACAAGTCCTGAGCTTTGATAACTATTAATCTATAGTCTTTTCATAAAATATGTATGATGGCTAGCACACATTTTATTTCTTTCAAATTTAGGTAGAAATCATACTTGAAGCTAATACCTGTAACACATTATTTATATTTGAATTTTGATCTTGATGATCAGAAAGGCAAGTATCACTCCCTCAGCCAAAAGTGAACGTGCCTTTTCTTGAACTGTCAGCTCGAGTCGAGGGAAACAGCAAAGCTCCCTCAGACGAAAATAAGCACCCCCAGCATCAACTAGGAGAAAACAGGCCTTAGAAAGTCACACTGTGGCACAACTAGGTCTTTCTACTAAATTCAGATGATGATTCAAAAGAGGTGACAGTCTGTTCATCAACTCTAATTCCCAAGACAGATTTATCAAGTGGAGTTAAATTCGACAGTACATGTAAATGGTGTGGATATTTGAAAACCCTGCAGATCTGCTGTTATGCATGAGGTCATTCTCTCATTATTCAAAGTAGATATTGACAAATGACACTCCTTGAAAAGGTACCACGTTAATATTTCAGGCTCTAAAGGTCTGTACACTTCAGAGTCTAAAGGTCTGGTAAAAAGAAAAAAAAAGCCTTCATAATCTTTCCTTTGACTAGTGGACATAGAAGCATAAACCAGTTCATCCTAAAGGAAACCAGTCCTGACTATTCACTGGAAAGACAGATGCTGAAGCTCCAGTAATCTGGCCATCTGTTGGGAAGAGCTGACAGAGGAAAGACTCAGATACTAGGAAAGACTGAGGGCAGGAGGAGAAGTGGACAACAAAGGATGAGACATCAATGTAGGTTCACCTATCATAAATGTACCATCTGATCAGGATCCTAAAATGGGAAGGTCATGCATCATGGATACAGAGGGTGTCTGGGAAATGTCTGTCCCTTCTGCTGAATTTTGCTGTGAACCTAAACACTCTAAAATAATAATAAAACCACTCTAAAATAATAATATTTAACAATAAATAATATTTAGAAAATAGACATCTCTAAAAAGAAAAAGAAAATATCACGTTAGCAAGTAGAGAACAGTGTTAGGCATTTTTACATGCATTGTGCATACTTCAATACCTTTCACAATATATACACACAAGTCCTGAGCTTTGATAACTATTAATCTATAGTCTTTTCATAAAATATGTATGATGGCTAGCACACATTTTATTTCTTTCAAATTTAGGTAGAAATCATACTTGAAGCTAATACCTGTAACACATTATTTATATTTGAATTTTGATCTTGATGATCAGAAAGGCAAGTATCACTCCCTCAGCCAAAAGTGAACGTGCCTTTTCTTGAACTGTCAGCTCGAGTCGAGGGAAACAGCAAAGCTCCCTCAGACGAAAATAAGCACCCCCAGCATCAACTAGGAGAAAACAGGCCTTAGAAAGTCACACTGTGGCACAACTAGGTCTTTCTACTAAATTCAGATGATGATTCAAAAGAGGTGACAGTCTGTTCATCAACTCTAATTCCCAAGACAGATTTATCAAGTGGAGTTAAATTCGACAGTACATGTAAATGGTGTGGATATTTGAAAACCCTGCAGATCTGCTGTTATGCATGAGGTCATTCTCTCATTATTCAAAGTAGATATTGACAAATGACACTCCTTGAAAAGGTACCACGTTAATATTTCAGGCTCTAAAGGTCTGTACACTTCAGAGTCTAAAGGTCTGGTAAAAAGAAAAAAAAAGCCTTCATAATCTTTCCTTTGACTAGTGGACATAGAAGCATAAACCAGTTCATCCTAAAGGAAACCAGTCCTGACTATTCACTGGAAAGACAGATGCTGAAGCTCCAGTAATCTGGCCATCTGTTGGGAAGAGCTGACAGAGGAAAGACTCAGATACTAGGAAAGACTGAGGGCAGGAGGAGAAGTGGACAACAAAGGATGAGATTGGTTGGATGGCATCACTGACTCAACGGACATGAGTTTGAGCAAGCTCTGGGAGATAGTGAAGGACAGGGAAGCCTGGTGTGCTGCAGGCCAAGGGATCGCAAAGAGTCAGACATCACCAAGTGACAGAACAACAACAACAAAGCGTAAACTAAAGGCTTGTTCAAAATTCCTAATGCTAACAATTTCCAAAGGTATATTTTATATTAATAGCAAATCTGTCTTCCCTTTATATGTATTTTTTCACTAAGTATGTATGTATGCTTATTTTTTTTTTTCACCTAACATAATTAATTTCAGACTACTGAGACCTTACTCTATAAATTCACATTGTTATTTAGGAAAAAATTAAGTTTAAGCTTCTCCTTAGCCTTATTGAGCTATAATGACAGATAAAAATTGCATATACTTAAGGTGTATACTGTGATATCTTGGTATAAAGATACAATGTGAAATGATGACCACAATCAAGCTAAGTAACACTAACATTACCTCACATATTTATTTTTTTTTGGTTAGAATACTTATATTTACTAATTCAGCAAATTTCAAGTATGAAACACATTATTGCTCACCATGCTGTACATCATGTCTCCAGAACTTATTCATGTTACAACTGAAAGTTTGTCCTTTTTGACCAAAATCTCCCCATTTGCCTTCCTAGCCCCTGGCAACTACCATTCCACTTTCTGTGACTGTGAATTTGACTTTGTTTCAGTTTCCACACAAAACTGAGACCATGTGCAGGTGTCAGGGAATATCTCACTTGGTTTGACCTGATTGCCCTAGTGGTTAGTGATGTTGAGCACTCTTCCACGTACCTACTGCCTGTGTAGATATCTTCCAGAAACTTCTGGGCTTCCCCTGGTGGTTCAGTGGATAAGGACACCTCCTTGCAGTGCAGAAACTTCTGATTCTGTCTTCTGCTCAAAACGGTCTGCTGTCAAACCTCTTTATATTGAGTGTTTTAGATTATTCTTTGTATTCTTCAACTCTGAAATTTCCATTTGATCTTTTTTTAAAGTGTTATACCTTTTAGTTGAAATTCTTATTTTGGGGGCATCACTTTCCTGATTTCACCAAATGGTTTATCCATGTTTCTTGGCACTCACTGAGCTTCTTGAGAACAATCAGAATTCCTTGCCAGTCACTTCCTGGGTCTCCATTCCACTGGGGCTACTGACCAGACATTTACCACATCCCTTTGGTGGTGGCATGTTTCTCTGATGTTTCTGTGGTCCCTACAGCCTTACCTAGTGGCCTGCATGTTTGAGGAAGCTATCACCTCTTCCAGAAATAGCTTCAGTGAGGAAGATCTTTCCCTGGTGGAGGGGGTCATGCTAGAGTGTGGGGTCCCATGGGTCTGATGGGGCAGGACACTAAGTGAGCATGTGCTGCAGCTTCAGGGGTGGGGGTCAGAGCTCAGCTCAGATATTCATAGCCGTGGTCTGTGAGGTCACCAACCCTGTGCTCCTTAGTTCTGGGAGCTTGAGGACACCTGCGGTGGCTGTGGGAGCTGGTGGGGTCCTCAGCAGACCTCTGAGTGCACAGTAAGGGATGGAGGCTGACATTTGTGATTGGTGATTGCATGCATGTGACTGCAGGGGCTCCCTGCCAGGGTGTGCAAGATGGCAAGAGCCGACTGTGGGCACACGTGAGGCGTGAGGGCTGGGGCTGGGCCTGTGTCCAGAGCTAGCTGCAGGCATGCATGCTGTGTTATATTTGCTCCAGGTGCCAGGGTTGGGGTTCCAGCAACTGGGACAGGGGAGTTGGAACTCAAACAGATGGATTCTGCAAAGAAGAAAATCTGTGGGATTCCTGTGGGCAAATACTGCAGGGGGGTCACTGTGGATCTACTACCTTTGGTTTTCTCAGGGTGGGGCATGCCCCCATGGGTCCCTCATGAGATGCTTGGAAACACGGGGAGGTTAGTGCTTCTGGCTCTCTCTGCTCTCCTTGGCCTGAGAGTAACCTCCGGTAGGGGGAGGAGTTCCCTCTCCACATGGGACAAGGCCAGCCTGGGGTGGGATGATGCAGGCAACCCAGAACTTCTCCCTACCCTTCCTGTGGGGTTATTCCCAGGGTTTTGCTCCACTGAGCATGCCCAGAGCTGTATGTGCTTATGGGGAACTGTATATTATTGATTTTTGTTGGGGGATGGAGGCTGAAATCTCGTCCCCCTGCCACTTTGGTCACAAAGTTTCTCCAGTTTTCAGTTTTAAACAATATTTGTGGTTAAAGTGCATGGTGCTGGAACCATAAGGGATATCATCTCCCTTTACCTCTAGACAGTTTTATCTCCTTATCATCTTTTTTTTTTTTTTTAGAAATGCATTTTATTTGTTTGTTTTATTTTATCTTTGGCTATTCTGGGTTTTCACTGCTGCTGCAGAGGTTTGTTTTTGTTTTTTGTTTTTTGTTTTTAAAGATTTATTTATTTATTTATTTTGGGTGGGGGTCGGGCTGGGGAGGGAAGGGAGCAGGTGGGCCACTTCTATTGGTCTTTCATTTCTCTATGTTCATCCATCTTTGTTCTTTGGCTCCTGTGGGTCTCCCACCACGGTGGTGTCTGTCGTTGCAGAGCGCCGGCTCGCTCTAGGCACATGTGCTCCAGAGCTCTGGCTCGGTAATTCGACACATGGGTCCAGCCGCTCTGCTGCACGTGGGATCTTCCCAGGCCAGGGATCGAACTGGCGTCACTTGCACTGAGGCTGACATTTGTGATTGGTGATTGCATGCATGTGACTGCAGGGGCTCCCTGCCAGGGTGTGCAAGATGGCAAGAGCCGACTGTGGGCACACGTGAGGCGTGAGGGCTGGGGCTGGGCCTGTGTCCAGAGCTAGCTGCAGGCATGCATGCTGTGTTATATTTGCTCCAGGTGCCAGGGTTGGGGTTCCAGCAACTGGGACAGGGGAGTTGGAACTCAAACAGATGGATTCTGCAAAGAAGAAAATCTGTGGGATTCCTGTGGGCAAATACTGCAGGGGGGTCACTGTGGATCTACTACCTTTGGTTTTCTCAGGGTGGGGCATGCCCCCATGGGTCCCTCATGAGATGCTTGGAAACACGGGGAGGTTAGTGCTTCTGGCTCTCTCTGCTCTCCTTGGCCTGAGAGTAACCTTCGGTAGGGGGAGGAGTTCCCTCTCCACATGGGACAAGGCCAGCCTGGGGTGGGATGATGCAGGCAACCCAGAACTTCTCCCTACCCTTCCTGTGGGGTTATTCCCAGGGTTTTGCTCCACTGAGCATGCCCAGAGCTGTATGTGCTTATGGGGAACTGTATATTATTGATTTTTGTTGGGGGATGGAGGCTGAAATCTCGTCCCCCTGCCACTTTGGTCACAAAGTTTCTCCAGTTTTCAGTTTTAAACAATATTTGTGGTTAAAGTGCATGGTGCTGGAACCATAAGGGATATCATCTCCCTTTACCTCTAGACAGTTTTATCTCCTTATCATCTTTTTCTTTTTTTTTAGAAATGCATTTTATTTGTTTGTTTTATTTTATCTTTGGCTATTCTGGGTTTTCACTGCTGCTGCAGAGGTTTGTTTTTGTTTTTTGTTTTTTGTTTTTAAAGATTTATTTATTTATTTATTTTGGGTGGGGGTCGGGCTGGGGAGGGAAGGGAGCAGGTGGGCCACTTCTATTGGTCTTTCATTTCTCTATGTTCATCCATCTTTGTTCTTTGGCTCCTGTGGGTCTCCCACCACGGTGGTGTCTGTCGTTGCAGAGCGCCGGCTCGCTCTAGGCACATGTGCTCCAGAGCTCTGGCTCGGTAATTCGACACATGGGTCCAGCCGCTCTGCTGCACGTGGGATCTTCCCAGGCCAGGGATCGAACTGGCGTCACTTGCACTGCAAGGCGGTGTCTTCACCCACTGGACCACCAGGGGACGCCCCCAGAGGTTTTTCTCTAGTTGCAGGAAGCAGGGGCTACTCTCTAGTTGAGGTGAGCAGGCTTCCTTGTTGTGGTGACTTCTCCTGTTGTGGAACTTGGGCTCTAGGGCACACGGGCTTCAGTTGGTGCAGCACATGACTCAATAGTTGTGGCTTTGAGGCTCTAGAGCATAGGCTCCATAGTTGTGGCTCACAGGCTTAGCTGCTTCACAGCATGTGGGATCTTTCCCAATTAGGGATCGAACTCGTGTCTCCTGCACTGGCAGATGAACTCTTTACCCCTGAGTCACAAGGGAAGGCCCCTTATCATCTTTTTAACAACTTTTTACAATGTTTTAGTTTTTTATTCGGGTATACCCAATTAACAATGTTACAGTATTTGCAAGTGAACAGTGAAGGGACACCCATATGTATACATGTATCCACTTTCCCCCAAACTCCTCTCCCATTCAGGCTGCCACAAAAATTTGAGCAGAGTTCCCTGTGCCATACAGTGGATTCTTATTGATTATCTATTTTAAAACAGCTGTGTGTACAAGACCATCTGAAAGCTCTTAACTATCCTTTCCCTCTATCCTACCTACCTTCCTTCCTTCCCTACGGTCATGTATTATGGCCAAGTTCTGAGACTGTCTTTAGAAATTCAGATTCAGTCTGTGATGCTCAACTCTCTGTTTATTAACACTTTGAAGTCTTTAAAAGTGAATATGCGGGCTTCCCCTGGTGGTCCAGTGGGTAAGGACACCGCCTTGCAGTGCAAGGGGCGCCAGTTCGAGCCCTGGCCTGGGAAGATCCCACGTGCTGCGGAGCGGCTGGACTAATGTGTCCAATCACCGAGCCAGAGCTCTGGAGTGCATGCGCCCAGAGCCAGCGCTCTGCAACGACAGACGCCACCGTGATGGAAGGCCCACAGGAGCCAAAGAACAAAGACAGATGAAAATAGAGAAATGAAAGACCAATAGAAGTGGCCCACCCACTCCCCTCCCTCCCCAACCCGACCCCCGCCCTAAATAAATAAATAAATAAATCTTTAAAAAAAAAAAAAAAGTGAATATGCTTTCTGATTTCTTGCAGTCCGTAGTTAAATCTATCAATATTTAAACTCACATATTGTAAGGTTGTTATACATGGTATGATGTTAATTTTAGATTATTTCTTGTTTATATTATTTTTACAAATTTAATTGATACCAATTATAGCTTCACCAAGAACCCAGTACTTCCTCTTTCCCTTTCTATTGCTTTTTGCTCTTCACCTTAGGACAGGCACATGCAGAGGTAGGAAAAGGTTCTAGAACTCTGCATGTACATGGGGGCACCCTGGGGTGGAGTGGTGGGTAGGAAATGAGAGAGTTGTTTTACAAGAATCTTAGTATCTGGGAAAAGAGAAATGTCTACAATCAGGTCATGTCTTGTTAGAAAATCCCACCACATCTAAACTCTAGGATGCAGAATTATCTCATATACCACTGAGAAAGGGCCAAGACAAAATACTGCCAAATCCATGATCCTCCCTTTGGAGACGTTACAATGTGAAAATGTTCTCATCTTGGAATTCAGAGTAATAAAGTATAAGGCTCAACTAATGGAACAGAAGGAAGCTTTTGTGTTTACTGCATAGAAATATTTTTTATTGAAGTTATTTGAAATAGGATTTATTACAGATGTGTTTTCTCAGAGCTATTTTTTAAGCTAATCTGTTTTGAGCATGACTTTAAATTTGCTATGAATAAACTTCCTGTTCATCATCTATAAGACATGACAATTTCTAGAGGGAGAAAGAAGATAGTGTGGGTTCTTCCAAAGAGCCAGAAAGAGTGAAATTTTTATGAATATTCAATGAGGTTTCCTTTTTTAATTTTTAATACCTATCAATTAAACTCTAACTAGCCAAAATGCACAAAGAATCCTATCTACTCATCCCTTTAGTACCTATTGCTAAGAAAATTATAGGAACAGGCAAAACCATAAGCTTCCTACCTAGAACTTATTAGATTAAAATTAGCTAATGAAATAAAACCTAAAGGATAATAGTCCCTAAAGAATCATCTGAGTTATAACTTTATTTCACAAGAAAAGACTTTGAAAATACAGTTGCCAAGTTGCTAATCCTATAAAGGAGTTGAAAAAAGAACATTGAAAGGTCTCTGAAGGGCTCAAGGGGTATTATTAAATACTAAGCTATTGATCCACGCTTACCAAGACAAAGGCAATAGATTTCTCGCCAGTTGAGATAAAATGGGCTGTAATGTTTGCTTTTTTCTTTTCAATGTTTTAGCAATAAGTAATGCAGACATTTTAACTTAGATGGTCATTCAGAGAAGCAGGTAAATTGGAGGACGTCAAGAGGTATACAATGCTGACAGAAGTCTTTGAAGAGTCATGACTCTAGTTCTAGTTTTCTCTAAAAACTAGAGAAAAATGAAGGCCAGAACTCTCTTTATCTTCAGTATAGTTGTAATCAAAATTCTCTTGAACTCTTCTGGTGACACTGAATGAATCAATTAAATACAAAGGAATCTGCAAAATATAGAGTCACTTTTCCACAGAGTGAAAATGTAACAAAGGTATTAATTTCACTGATTTGAAAACTTTGCCTTCTTTTAGTTCTCCACAGTCACTGCTTTCTCAGAAGCTTCAAATGATAATTTTAATTATTTCACTAGAGAGCCTACTTCACATGCAGGTTGTGAGAATTTTTATCAATTAAGAAAACTGGCATCCAAGTGAGGTTTTCCAAGTAATATTTAAATAGGAAATTTAAAAATAAGTGTATTATTCTAATAAAACTCATCATTATGATATCACTTAACATGTGGTCAGGAATTAATTTGTGTGGAATATAAGGTGATTTAGTTTCCTTCAAACTATCATCATAACAAGGAGAGGAATGCTTCATGTGTGATATGGACACTGTATCACCACCATGAGATCGAGAACCATTTCTTGGCCCTTGTCAGAGAGACTAAAGACAGCAAACAGAAAGAGGTCAAAGTTCACCCACCTACCCGAGTAGCACAGAAGCCTCTTGGGAATTTACACTAAGGCCTATTTAGGATGTCAAAAGCTGTGCATGGCCGAAAAAACCTATAAGAATCTATCCTGACCTAGAACTTATTAGATTAAAATTAGCTAAAGAAAAAAAACCTAAAGGATAATAGTCCCTAAAGAATCATCTGAGTTATAACTTTATTTCACAAGAAAAGACTTTGAAAATACAGTTGCCAAGTTGCTAATCCTATAAAGGAGTTGAAAAAAGAACATTGAAAGGTCTCTGAAGGGCTCAAGGGGTATTATTAAATACTAAGCTATTGATCCACGCTTACCAAGACAAAGGCAATAGATTTCTCGCCAGTTGAGATAAAATGGGCTGTAATGTTTGCTTTTTTCTTTTCAATGTTTTAGCAATAAGTAATGCAGACATTTTAACTTAGATGGTCATTCAGAGAAGCAGGTAAATTGGAGGACGTCAAGAGGTATACAATGCTGACAGAAGTCTTTGAAGAGTCATGACTCTAGTTCTAGTTTTCTCTAAAAACTAGAGAAAAATGAAGGCCAGAACTCTCTTTATCTTCAGTATAGTTGTAATCAAAATTCTCTTGAACTCTTCTGGTGACACTGAATGAATCAATTAAATACAAAGGAATCTGCAAAATATAGAGTCACTTTTCCACAGAGTGAAAATGTAACAAAGGTATTAATTTCACTGATTTGAAAACTTTGCCTTCTTTTAGTTCTCCACAGTCACTGCTTTCTCAGAAGCTTCAAATGATAATTTTAATTATTTCACTAGAGCCTACTTCACATGCAGGTTGTGAGAATTTTTATCAATTAAGAAAACTGGCATCCAAGTGAGGTTTTCCAAGTAATATTTAAATAGGAAATTTAAAAATAAGTGTATTATTCTAATAAAACTCATCATTATGATATCACTTAACATGTGGTCAGGAATTAATTTGTGTGGAGTATAAGGTGATTTAGTTTCCTTCAAACTATCATCATAACAAGGAGAGGAATGCTTCATGTGTGATATGGACACTGTATCACCACCATGAGATCGAGAACCATTTCTTGGCCCTTGTCAGAGAGACTAAAGACAGCAAACAGAAAGAGGTCAAAGTTCACCCACCTACCCGAGTAGCACAGAAGCCTCTTGGGAATTTACACTAAGGCCTATTTAGGATGTCAAAAGCTGTGCATGGCGACCTCATAAGCTAAAAAAATAAATCCACATTTCTTCAGCCTTTCTTCTCTTTAAAAAAGTTTTCTTTATCCTTTTCTTTCTTTCTTTCTTTTTTTTTTTAAAGATTTATTTATTTATTTATTTTGGGCTGGGGTCGGGTTGGGGAGGGAAGGGAGTGGGCCGGCCACCTCCATTGGTCTTTCATTTCTCCATTTTCATCCGTCTTTGTTCTTTGGCCCGTGTGGGCCTCCCATCGCAGTGGCCTCTGTTGTCGCAGAGCACCGGCTCTGGGTGCATGCGCCCCAGAGCTCCGGCTCAGTAATTGGACACATCAGTCCAGCCGCTCTGCGGCACGTGGGATCTTCCCAGGCCAGGGATCGAACCAGCGCCCCTTGCACTGCAAGGTGGTGTCCTTACCCACTGGACCACGAGGGGAAGCCCTCTTTATCCTTTTCTACTCTTTCATAGTATAATTCCTTCTCTCTTAATCACTGGGAAATTTCATATAACCCCTATATTTTATTCACTTCCAAGGAAGGACCTGAAAGAACTCATTTACATTGAAGAATAAATGGTAATAAAGCTTAAGCTTTGAGTTCTTACTGAGATTTTGGTTTATAAACTAAAACTTTAAACCAAGACCTAGGTCTAGTATGATATTTTCAGACAGTAGTAATTGGTGTGCCTGCTACATATGATTTATATATTCTTAAAGTATCATATAATTCACAAGTTCTTAAAAATATGTATTATTATTGCTTGACACAGCATTGAAAAAATATAGCTACCAGATGTTGCCTATTTTTACATAATTACATTTCATTTATAAAAAAGAAATATAAAGCTAAAGGTAGACATGAAAAGTTACCTTTTTCTTAAAGAAATTGGTAAGGTTGATATTTTAAATATTTGACTCCCAACCTTCTACCAGAGCTGTCTGATAAAGTGCGTGTCACACATGTGACCACCTGTGTAATTTAAAATTTTTTGGTAGACACATTTACAAATTTAAAACTGTTTAAAATGATAAAAGATGTCATCTTTTCAACATGCAATGTCTTATAGTCACTTTCATTTTTAAATTACCATTGAAATTTGATGTGTTTCATACTTACAGCTCATCCCTGAAACAGCCACATTTTACGTGCTCAGTGCTCACATGCAGCCTGTGGCTACCATACTGATAAGCATAAATTTAAACACTGACAGTGAAAGGCAATGCTAGTCAAGAACTACATGGCAGATACAGAAACATAAGCAGATTTTACAGGAGCTCTCAGAAGTGGGAGGCATTGCTCCAGTATTCCAAAAAGGATGATGTGGTTCACAGATGGAGAGGAGAGGGGAGGATTTCTGCTCAGTAAAGACAGAGGAGCAGGGGGTATTGAGGTGCTGAGGTCTGAGACAATGGTGCAGAAACACATTTAGGGAATCTGGGAGGAGATTCCATGAGCTGTAACTGGGAAGAAGTCTCCCCAGGTGGTGCTAGTGATAACATATCCGCCAATGCGGGAGACATAAGAGACACAGCCTCCATTCCTGAGTCAGGAAGATCCCCTGGAGGAGGACATGACAACCCAGTCCAGTATTCTTGGCTGGAGAGTTCCATGGACAGAGGAGTGTTGAGACTACAGTCCAGAGCATTGAAAAGACTTAGACACAACTGAAGCAACTTAGCACAAAGTGCAACAGGGAAGGGGGCAAGTAGACCCAGGGATTTGTACCCAAGGAGGGTGGTACCTCATTGCACAAAAAGAGGCAAGGAAGCAGTAGGAACAAGTGGTTACTGTGTTCTAATTTGAGCATCAGCTCAAAGGCTCAGGCAGAAGCAAGGCTCAGGCAGAAGATACTGTGCAGAAGGGAGGACAAAGGGGGGATGAGGGCAGAACCTTATCCAGGTTCTTCATTCGCAGGTTGTCAAGAAGAAGTTATGTATGTGAATAAGACAGGACTCGGCAGTTCAGAGGCTCTGAACCACAGGCAGGATGCTAGAGGTTTAGGACAGCCTCTGAAATACTCTTTCAAGAGGTTTTACTGTGAAAGACAGAAAACGAGATGGCATTGTGAGAGGGTTTATATGGTGAGGTTGTCTAGTCCAGATTCCCTAGTTAATCATCATACTATACACATCTCATGACAGACGTGATGGTCTGTCTATCCAGAATCTCAGCAAATAAAATGTTATCTAATTTCCACTGACTGCAGAGTTTGCAAAAGGTAGATTATTCCTGCATGGCTATGATATGCATTGTTTGACTTTGGGATTAACTCTTTGTTAAAACTGGAATTATTCAGTGTGAATAGTGCAGACGGATCCCTTCTGGCATGATAAAAAAATATCAATCATAATGACTGTCTAAGCTTCTCACTGGGAAATGGACACTGTGCCAAATTTCTGTTTTCTGAACCTGCTGACATGTTTAGAGACAATCATGTGCCCTACGGCAGTCGGTATTCTCTATGGCCAGTGGTACCTTGATTTCTCTGACCCTTTGTCGTCCAGCCGCTGAGGTCAAGGCTGACCAGGTGACCTTTAGTGGGCTCCTGGTGCCCACAGACAGCTGTTTGGGTTCCTTACAAGGTCAGTCACGTTCTGACCCAAGCATACCTTTCCATCATGATCTTCCACAGATGTCAAATTGAATTCAACTTTGTCCAAGCATGCTTGATCTTTTTTGTTTTCTTTTTGTAATTCTCAAATTGTTCTTTGAAGCTGGATTTTCCCCAATTCTTCTCAGCTTTACACTAACTCACAGCATGTATTTGTCCACTTCACACTTCTTCCTCCTCTGCTTCCATCCCCTCCTGCCAGAAACCCTGTCCAGATCTGCTGATCTGTCTCTGTATTGAGTACCTATGTACATCTGTCTTCTGTCTATAAAGAGAGTCTTCTATGGCCCATCACTAACTAGCTCTGTAGTATCTATGATTAGACAGAATTTTGTGCTTGGGATCTACTTGTAGCCTACGATTTCAAGCCAACATAAAGTACAAAAAAAATAAAACTGCATACACAATGGACTCTCCCTAGATTATATTTTCAATGGGGAATCTGACCCAAATAAATATTGAGAGCTACCAATTAAATATAAACCTCTTTCAAGAGGTTTTACTGTGAAAGACAGAAAACGAGATGGCATTGTGAGAGGGTTTATATGGTGAGGTTGTCTAGTCCAGATTCCCTAGTTAATCATCATACTATACACATCTCATGACAGACGTGATGGTCTGTCTATCCAGAATCTCAGCAAATAAAATGTTATCTAATTTCCACTGACTGCAGAGTTTGCAAAAGGTAGATTATTCCTGCATGGCTATGATATGCATTGTTTGACTTTGGGATTAACTCTTTGTTAAAACTGGAATTATTCAGTGTGAATAGTGCAGACGGATCCCTTCTGGCATGATAAAAAAATATCAATCATAATGACTGTCTAAGCTTCTCACTGGGAAATGGACACTGTGCCAAATTTCTGTTTTCTGAACCTGCTGACATGTTTAGAGACAATCATGTGCCCTACGGCAGTCGGTATTCTCTATGGCCAGTGGTACCTTGATTTCTCTGACCCTTTGTCGTCCAGCCGCTGAGGTCAAGGCTGACCAGGTGACCTTTAGTGGGCTCCTGGTGCCCACAGACAGCTGTTTGGGTTCCTTACAAGGTCAGTCACGTTCTGACCCAAGCATACCTTTCCATCATGATCTTCCACAGATGTCAAATTGAATTCAACTTTGTCCAAGCATGCTTGATCTTTTTTTTGTTTTCTTTTTGTAATTCTCAAATTGTTCTTTGAAGCTGGATTTTCCCCAATTCTTCTCAGCTTTACACTAACTCACAGCATGTATTTGTCCACTTCACACTTCTTCCTCCTCTGCTTCCATCCCCTCCTGCCAGAAACCCTGTCCAGATCTGCTGATCTGTCTCTGTATTGAGTACCTATGTACATCTGTCTTCTGTCTATAAAGAGAGTCTTCTATGGCCCATCACTAACTAGCTCTGTAGTATCTATGATTAGACAGAATTTTGTGCTTGGGATCTACTTGTAGCCTACGATTTCAAGCCAACATAAAGTACAAAAAAAATAAAACTGCATACACAATGGACTCTCCCTAGATTATATTTTCAATGGGGAATCTGACCCAAATAAATATTGAGAGCTACCAATTAAATTATAAATTCCTAAAGGAAGAGACAATGAATTATTAATCATTTCCCAATATCCAATGCTTACAATCTGCCTGCTACATATGATTTGTATGTAAATATTATATAATTCATCTTAAAATATCATATAATTCCTATATTCTTAAAATATGTATTATTATTGGTTGATACAGCACTGATAAAAAGTTACAGCTAGCATGGATTACTATCCTACCAAGTGTGTCCTATTTTTAGGTAATTATATTTAATAAAAAAAGAAACAAAGGTAAAGAAACAAAGGTAGGTATTGAAATTAATAATCACTTTTTCCTTAAACAACATATTTGGCAAAGTTGATAATATTATTATAAATTTGAATCCATCCTTGTCCAATTCCAAGATCAAAGGTAACAATCAAAAAAAATGATAAAAAATACACAAGAATCACAATAGCAGAAACAAATAAACAAGTCTGGTCTTCTCCATCGTACCAGAAAGTACTTCAGACATGATATGTATACTCTTTACTGTGATCTCATCTTATCTGTTACAATGCCTGCTAATAATAGATGTTCAATACATCTCAGGTTAATACAACTGGAGAAGAAAATGGCAACCCACTCTAGTATTCATGCCTGGAGAATTCCAGGGACAGAGAAGCCTGACGGGCTACATTTCATGAGGTCACAAAGAATCAGACATGACTGACTGACTGACACACACACACGCACATGCACACACACACACACAAATACCTCTCAGGATAATATAATCAAATGGAAATCAATATATGACAGATAGGAATTTTGTTCTAGCTATAGATTTTAAACAAATGTTATTATTTAGATACCAGGAGTAATTAGTACCGATTTAAAGTTAACAGTGGCATTAAACAATGTAACCTATTACATAAACTTTGGTCTCAATGTTTGGAATTGCCTAAAAATTACTTTAAACAAAAAAAGAGAAATTACTTCAAACAAAGAAGAGAATGTATTCAAAAATGCTTTGAGGGCTTCCCTGGTGGTCCAGTGGGTGGAGAGTCTGCCTTGCAGTGCAGGTAGCACTGGTTTGATCCCTGGTCTGGAAAGATCCCACATACCGTGGAGCGGCTGGACTGGTGTGACCAATTGCAAGCCAGTGCTCTGGAATGCATGTGCCCAGAGTCAGTGCTCTGCAGCGAGACAGGCCACTGCAATGGGAGGCCCAAACAGGCCAAAGAATAAAGAAAATACAGATGAAAAACCAAGTATAAGTCACCATTTTAAATTGTAAAGCCAGTGAAAATCACTGGTGATATAAATTTTTAAATTAAGTAGTAAATGCCAATAGATAGTTTCTATCATTTCGTTAAGTAGAAAGTCTTTAAAAAAAATACCAGGTTTGGTCCTCATCCTAAATCAACAAACCATTATCTCAAGGTGCTTTGTAAAAGCTCTCAGATTTCACAGTTGTGTGGCCAAGTCAGATAATACCTGGGTTAAGGAAAGCAGGAGACCCTTGTCTTTATAACCATTGCTAGAACTAAACCTCTAACTTTGACTTGGTTAAGGTTTTGAACTTAAGTTGACTAGAAAATAGACAAGTGGCAGCCAGGGCCCAAGACTGAGGGAAACAGGGAGAGGTTGGTGAGAAGGAACAAGCTTTTGGTCATCAGATGAATAAGATCTGGGATTCTAATGTGCGCCATGGTGACTGCGGGTAGTCATAATGTGCTGTACGAGTAGAATTTCCAAAGCAAGGAGAAGTTACATATTCTCACCTAAAATAAGAGATAAATACATGAGGTGATGGGTGTGTTTATTAACTTCTCTATGTATATAAAATTGTCATGTAGCACACTTTGAGTATTTACAACCTTATTAGTCACTTATGCCTCAATAATGCAGGGAAAACATTATTAGGAGAGGATAGGCGTTCTGCAGGTAGAGGTGGATCCATGATTGATGTTGGCCAGAGAGACTGGGAAAGGTTTTTTCTAAGAAGATTGATGGGAAAAGAGGAAAATGCCACAGTAGTGGGTAGGAGAGACAGGGAGGGCGCAGGGGCAGGGTGTAAGGACCATGTACCTAAACCACAGTCAGTGAATTTATGTCAGGACCCAGAGTTTTTTGGAAATTACCAAAAAAGAAATTACTTCAAACAAAGAAGAGAATGTATTCAAAAATGCTTTGAGGGCTTCCCTGGTGGTCCAGTGGGTGGAGAGTCTGCCTTGCAGTGCAGGTAGCACTGGTTTGATCCCTGGTCTGGAAAGATCCCACATACCGTGGAGCGGCTGGACTGGTGTGACCAATTGCAAGCCAGTGCTCTGGAATGCATGTGCCCAGAGTCAGTGCTCTGCAGCGAGACAGGCCACTGCAATGGGAGGCCCAAACAGGCCAAAGAATAAAGAAAATACAGATGAAAAACCAAGTATAAGTCACCATTTTAAATTGTAAAGCCAGTGAAAATCACTGGTGATATAAATTTTTAAATTAAGTAGTAAATGCCAATAGATAGTTTCTATCATTTCGTTAAGTAGAAAGTCTTTAAAAAAAATACCAGGTTTGGTCCTCATCCTAAATCAACAAACCATTATCTCAAGGTGCTTTGTAAAAGCTCTCAGATTTCACAGTTGTGTGGCCAAGTCAGATAATACCTGGGTTAAGGAAAGCAGGAGACCCTTGTCTTTATAACCATTGCTAGAACTAAACCTCTAACTTTGACTTGGTTAAGGTTTTGAACTTAAGTTGACTAGAAAATAGACAAGTGGCAGCCAGGGCCCAAGACTGAGGGAAACAGGGAGAGGTTGGTGAGAAGGAACAAGCTTTTGGTCATCAGATGAATAAGATCTGGGATTCTAATGTGCGCCATGGTGACTGCGGGTAGTCATAATGTGCTGTACGAGTAGAATTTCCAAAGCAAGGAGAAGTTACATATTCTCACCTAAAATAAGAGATAAATACATGAGGTGATGGGTGTGTTTATTAACTTCTCTATGTATATAAAATTGTCATGTAGCACACTTTGAGTATTTACAACCTTATTAGTCACTTATGCCTCAATAATGCAGGGAAAACATTATTAGGAGAGGATAGGCGTTCTGCAGGTAGAGGTGGATCCATGATTGATGTTGGCCAGAGAGACTGGGAAAGGTTTTTTCTAAGAAGATTGATGGGAAAAGAGGAAAATGCCACAGTAGTGGGTAGGAGAGACAGGGAGGGCGCAGGGGCAGGGTGTAAGGACCATGTACCTAAACCACAGTCAGTGAATTTATGTCAGGACCCAGAGTTTTTTGGAAGGTAGATTAGAAGATGACGCTGAGAAGGAGACTGAGGACTTTGTCTTCTATACTGCAAGCTGTACATCATGAGGCTTTGGGCGTTTCTACACAGGGCTGTGGCAGGACCATATTTGGGCTTCACATTTATGAAGGCTTTCCTGGTGGCTTAAAGAATCTGCCTCCAGTGCCAGAAACTTGGGTCCAGTCTCTTGGTTGGGAAGATCCCCTGGAGAAGGCAATAGCTACCCATTCCAGTATATCTTCCTAGAGAATTCCATGCACAGAAGAGACTAGTGGGCTAAAGTCCCTGGGGTCACAAAGAGCCAGACACGACTGAACAACTAACACTTTCGCTTTCATTTTATGAAGTATAAAGGAGTTCTGTGACAGGAGAACATTTAACTAGGCAGTCTTAAACTCTTTGAAGTTCGCCCAAGTATACAACTAGAGAGAGTTACCACTGGGCTAGGAGATGAAGACTCAGGGACTTACAGACATACACCAACATGACGGTTCTATAGGCTCAGTACATGTTTCTCTAGAAAGGACATTCATATTCACTTTGCTGCATATTTTTGTAGAACTCAATGCAATGTTTTGTATATGCTAGCCACATGTTTGGAGAAAGATAAGCTTCTATCAGTCTCAAGGCAAGTTCAAAATACCTACAAGAGAACACTTAAGACTCTGTATTTTCTATGTTATACTTCTAGTAAATGGAACACAACGTCATGGTTGAAAGTTGGTCAACTGTGGCAGACACACAGCCTCCTCAGTGTACAGTTTATGGCGGTCCACTGTGTGGAGAAACCTGCAGGGCCACATGATCCTTTAGAACCTTAGACTGCACTGAGCAGAAGAAGAGACCATCTGAGGCCCTTCTTGGAAACTGTGTGGTAAAGAAAGGGCTTGAGAAAGAGTAACTTCATTTAAATTGAAACACGCTCAAGTGGTTTGAAGAAACTAGTTTTTCACAGGTGCCCAGCAACAAGCTTTTGCTCCATGTTGTTTCAGAACCCATTTTCAACACACACCTGGATGTCAGTTGAGTGTTGCATTTATCCTCGGAGGCATTCGCACCGTCCTTTCATAAGGGGCATGAAGCTCTAAGTAAACGAGGTGGTCCCTGGACTAATGATGCTCTCCCTGTCACCTGATCCCCGCACCCTCGTTGCTCAACCTAGATTCTGGTGACATCAGGCTGCCACTTCACTGTACAGCCCGAGTCACCCGACCAGGTCATTAAGAGAACAAGCAATCCAGCTCGTACACTTTTAAGCTTCCTGGCTTCCATTCGGCTTTAACCAACCATCCATGTCCCTACAGTTCCCTGTGGTCACTATCTCCGGTAAGCCATGATCTAGCACCTCACTGTCCTGTCAGCCTCAGGGTGAGGCAGCGAAGAAACAGCACTGTGGTGAATGCACAGGATTTCTCAGTCTAATGACTGATAGCCCCCAACACAGGCCAACTACACCATGATGCTTTAAATTCCAAAGCACTCAGTTCCTATGAGAAAATTTAGGAAATAAACTCTTTATTTAGCAAATAAACTCTAAAAAGAGTCCCCAGATTGGACTGGTTAAACTGTCAGTTTAGAGAGAAAAAGCATGAAGAGAGCACAATTTGGAACTGATAAACCAAAAGCCAGAATAATTTCCATCTAATGTCACGTAAATAAAAGTTGTGGAAAGACAGTTTATCAAGGGAGTAACAACCTTCCTAAGCTTTTATATTCTCCAAGCATAAGAATGTAACATCTACCTGTGCTACATATTAATGTATTCTAAGTAGCCGTGATTTACTGAGTAACATTGCTGGCTCCCAGTTGCCCAGTGGGAACCACTCTTTGGAGTTTAGGGAGAAGGAAGGCTTCAGTTTAAGTGCTTTTATGGGGAATGGCTGAGATTTACTGCGCATGAATATTTCAAACACAACTGTTAAATCAATCAATACATGAGGATGCATGGACTTAAACCAAAAGTCTGGAACAGACTCAAACGTTCATTTACTCCATTAGGCTGTCTCCAGGTGAGTCTTCTATCTATTAATTTAACATCTCTAATGAATAAAATTGCATACTTTTCCTAAGAAATATGTTCTCCTTTTCAGCATTAGTAAGAACTTGTGCCCTATGTTTAGTCAAAGCAGTTATTAATACTACTGAAATCTAAGCACACTATCTTTGTCCTGTCTTGTTCACATCATGGATTTTTACCTTCTGGTTTCTGAACTTGCTGAACCCCACATGCAGTCACATCTGCTCTCTTCTTTTACAAAGGCAACGTGAGTGGGTCTAATACGTCATCATGTACCCTCAGCCCATGACAATGATGCTATACAGTAGAGGTGGACTTTGGGGCCAATGGGAACAGCTGAGAGGCATGTCACCTGGGGCAGGATGAGAACCCTGCAGGCAGGGGACCCCCAAGTTGCTGCCCCAGCCCATCATCTGAGCTCAGGCACACCCGCCACCTGGCAGACGAGAAAGCGCAGTTTGCCAGCCCTGTGCATGATCTGTACCTCGGTGCTGGGGTCCAGGAGCCCAAATGAAAGGGAAGACAGGTTCATTTAATCACGTATAATGCTTGCCATCACCCGTGGAGGGGATGGGCTGCTGGTTCACGGAAGCACTTTCTCTACAGACCTGCCCAAATGATAGGCTCAAATCAGACATCCCCCCTTTCCAGACCCTGCACAGCCTCGCCTTGTAAATCAAATAAACCTGACCGTCCCCTGCAGACCCCCACTAGGCCCTGAGGAGTTGTCCCCTGATGCATCTCTGCAATGACACTGCAATTGGCCCCTGCAGCATTCTGGGTTCTTCCCCGGCCCTCCTCCTGCGAAGGATTGATGCTTGCTGTTCTCACTGCCTGCTCTGCTTTGTCCAACACACATGAGCCTCTGGGGTCTTGGCTCGCACGCTGCTCCCTCTGAAGAGCCTGTTTTGAGCACAAGCCTTAATGTTTCCCCTGATGTTATGCTCTGGAGTTGTTCGACGGATTTCTCTCCCTGCCCAGGAAGTCTCTGCTCTGAGAGAGAAGGGGCTTTCCTAGTACAGATGGAGGCATTGCAGGCGTGCAGCGGTCTTGCCAGGAGTATCTGATTATGTGCTAATTGACACAAGTGCCCTCCCTCCCGTGTCCCCCGGAGGAGGTGAGTCACAGCCAGGCCACCTTGCTGGGCCTGGAATCCCTGCCTTGGAGCTTCCATCTCTCTTGTCAAGTGCTGCTTTACTGTGGTCTGAGGAAGACAGGCTGCCACTGCTTGCCACCAGGTTTCTCCCTTTGTGAGGATCTCCCGTGACCACCATCACGGACACACGCACACACACACACGCCCCTCTGATGGGCACATTCTCTGTCAACTACACTGATGCTTTAAATGTAACGGTGGCTGAAGCTTTGGATGGACATTTGATCTCTCCAGGGCACATGTGTCTGTCTCAGCCACATTTTTTTGAATTTGTTTAATATGGTGACTTGGGGATAGCTGCTGATCCTGAGCTCAGTGTTTCGGAGTGTTCGTCATGCAGTCCTTCCTGAAATCCCTCAAGACTCCTACCCTCACCCCCACCTAGAACTACCAAAGGGGACCACCCTGCAGCCTTGGCAATAGAGTTGTGTGCACTGCTCTCGAATCCTGCTCTTCGAACACTCCAGGAATCCTCTGTTTACCCACAGTTATAGTCATGTTCTTAAGACTAGCATAAATCCTCTCCTTTCCCTTCATTTATCCCCCGTCTATCTCCCCTCTGACCCAGGACTGGCAGGCTGTATATGCAGAAGCCTGAATGTACCTCTGCATTTGATGCTCCTGTTTGTCCAGATCCCTCATCTGCTTCTTCCCAGACACCCTGGATGTACCCAGGCTGCTCCTCCTCTGGGAAACTTTCTCCAGCAGCCCTTCTGCTCCCTCCAATATTAGCAAAGGTGAAAATGGATAAGGCAGTCACTCGCTCATGGTTGTCTTATGGTGCCACTCTTTTCTTTGGAATTTCCCTTTCTCCAAAGAAGGCCTGTCTGACTGGCAACTGAGGAAGCAGTGTGGCAAGTGGATGGAGAACACAGAGTTGAAAGGATGACAGTGAGCAGAGGATTCCACTGCTGCCCTGGTGCTGCCATGTATTTACAAGCTGTGTGATGCGGGCCACCTGCTTAGTGTCTCCTTCCCTTCTGAGACTCTTCCTAATGTTGACCTTTGACAGCATCATGACACTGAGTGTGGGGGTGGGGGGAATGTCAAGGTATTTTTGTTTATGTCTATTTGTAAGAAAATTCTCTAGACATTCTCATTTTGGAGGAAGGGGACTGTTCTGACCGTTTTTAAAAAAACCTTTTAAACTGAAATATAAACACACAGAGAGAGGAAAAAACACAGTACTCTTCTTTAGCCATGAGAGTCCCGTGGATGGCAAGGAGATCAAACCAGTCAATCCTAAAGGAAATCAACCTTGAATATTCATTGGAAGGACTCATGCAGAAGCTAAAGCTCCAATACTCTGGCCACCTGATACAAAGGGCCAACTCACTGGAAAAGACTCTGATCCTGGGAAAGATTGAGGGCAGGAGGAAAAGGGGATGACAGAGGATGACATGGTTGGACAGCATCATCGACTCAGTGGACATAAGTTTGAGCAATCTCCAGGAGATAGTGATGGACATGGAGGCCTGGCATGGGCTACAGTCCATGGGTTCACAAAGAGTCAGGTACGACTCGGCAACTGAACAAGAAAACCCACATAAACCTTAATTTTGCAGATCCCCCAATGTCAGGTAAATGGACCACGTAGGGTGCGTGTGTTTCTGTCTGGGCCCATTCACTCCACAGTATGTGTACGAGATTCTTCATGCTGTTGTAACAGTAGTTTGTCCTTTTCCATTTTTATTTAGTGTTCTGTTGGACAAATGCACTGACTTTCTTCACATACTCTATTGAGACTGGACACTTACATTTATTGCAGTGTCTGACAGTCATGGATAAACCTTCAATGCCTGCTGTCTGTTCATGGGTCCTTTTGCACACCTGTACTCATTTCTGCTGGGCATGTACCCAGAGTAGAATTGCTGGGTCTAGAGAAGGCCCGGGTCCAAATTTACCATAAAACCATTGTCCACAGAAGCTGTGCCAATTCAGATTACTGCCAACAACATAAGGTGATAATCTGCCTGTTCCTTAAATTCTAAAATATCATTTAAAACGTTGGAGATCAAAATGCTTGTTTTAATTAACTTGGGTGAGGAAGATGCTAAGCCCAAGGAAAGCTCCTGATGGGTAATGCATACTCTGATGTCTCAGTGCTGTTTACAAAGCGTTCAGTGCACTTTCTTTTCATTTTAGTTGCTGCCCACAAATAAAATGATGCTTTGGGGAGGCAGATATTATTATTCTCATTTTGTAGACTAAGATACCAAGATATACGAGGCAGAAAGATACTGGCTAATAATAAGTACTTAGTAAAAAAGGAGGCAACAAGAGTCAGCTGCTTGGAACACAGAGATGGGCATCTTGTGTGAATTATTGAAAGTACAGGAACGGCAGGAATCTCTGGTTCTGAGAGAAGTTGAATCACATATTTAAGGAAAGTGGTATGTGCTTTTGATACCAGCAAGTTTATATTTTTTAAAAAACTCTGTTTCCTTTTGGGGGTTTTAAGAACTACATGGACCTTCCTGGTTGCTCAGTGGTGAAGAATCAGCCTGCCAATGCAGGAGACCCAGGTTCTATCCCTGGACTGGAAAGATCCCTTAGAGAAGAGAATGGTTTCCCAGTCTACTAGCCTTGCCTGGAGAAACCCATGGACAGAGGAGCCTGGCGGGCTACAGTTCACGGGGTCACAAAGAGTTGGGCATGACTAAACAACAATAAGAATTACTTAGAGGTTATAAGCTGGGATTTCTCTAGTTTATTTTGATGGAAAGAAAACCACAATTCTGTACCTACTTAGAAGGTAGAAGGCTGCATGGGGGCCCAAGGCCACAGAAGGAGCCTGAGAGCTACCTGGGGGTTCCTCACTGTTTCTGCAGACCAGTGGTCTAGGGACCCTGGGAAGAGTAAGACCTCTTGGTTTCCTTCATTTCTTCAACTCATTGGATGTTAACTGAGTCCTGTCAGGTTCTAGTTTATGATCTTTACTATAACTGTCCTCAAGAGAGACACAGCCACCTGAAGGGGCTCAGGATCCAGGTCCGTTTCCTTGGAGGTAGAGCTTCTGGGATCGAATTTCAGGTTGCAGGAAACGGGAGCATTGGAGAATGAATGGAGAATGGGTGACTTCTTCCCGAATTGGAACTAATCTAAAAAGACGAAGCTCCCAACTTTAAAAAGGATGTTCTATTGATTTATTTGGGGCATGTTGTCTTTGTTGCTGCACAGGTTTTTCCCTGGTTGAGGGAGGGCTACACTGTGGTTACGGTGCCCGAGCTGCTCATTGCAGTGGCTTCTCTTGTTTCAGAGCACAGACTCAGGAGTTGTGGCTCTTTGGGTCTAAAACACAGACTCAGTATTTGTGGTGCATGAGTTTAGTTGCTCCACGGCATGTGGGATCTTCCCTGACCAGGGATTGCACGCTTCCTTGTCTTCTGCATTGGCAGGTGGATTCTTTATTCTGAGCCACCAGGAAGTCCCAAAATATGTTTTTAACAACAGAAAAGTTTTCATTTTATACTAAATTCATTTTAAATATAAAGGAAGATCCATGTGTCTTCCTGCATTGGCAGGTGGATTCTTTTGATACCAGGAAGTTTATATTTTAAAAAACTCTGTTTCCTTTTGGGGGTTTTAAGAACTACATGGACCTTCCTGGTTGCTCAGTGGTGAAGAATCAGCCTGCCAATGCAGGAGACCCAGGTTCTATCCCTGGACTGGAAAGATCCCTTAGAGAAGAGAATGGTTTCCCAGTCTACTAGCCTTGCCTGGAGAAACCCATGGACAGAGGAGCCTGGCGGGCTACAGTTCACGGGGTCACAAAGAGTTGGGCATGACTAAACAACAATAAGAATTACTTAGAGGTTATAAGCTGGGATTTCTCTAGTTTATTTTGATGGAAAGAAAACCACAATTCTGTACCTACTTAGAAGGTAGAAGGCTGCATGGGGGCCCAAGGCCACAGAAGGAGCCTGAGAGCTACCTGGGGGTTCCTCACTGTTTCTGCAGACCAGTGGTCTAGGGACCCTGGGAAGAGTAAGACCTCTTGGTTTCCTTCATTTCTTCAACTCATTGGATGTTAACTGAGTCCTGTCAGGTTCTAGTTTATGATCTTTACTATAACTGTCCTCAAGAGAGACACAGCCACCTGAAGGGGCTCAGGATCCAGGTCCGTTTCCTTGGAGGTAGAGCTTCTGGGATCGAATTTCAGGTTGCAGGAAACGGGAGCATTGGAGAATGAATGGAGAATGGGTGACTTCTTCCCGAATTGGAACTAATCTAAAAAGACGAAGCTCCCAACTTTAAAAAGGATGTTCTATTGATTTATTTGGGGGCATGTTGTCTTTGTTGCTGCACAGGTTTTTCCCTGGTTGAGGGAGGGCTACACTGTGGTTACGGTGCCCGAGCTGCTCATTGCAGTGGCTTCTCTTGTTTCAGAGCACAGACTCAGGAGTTGTGGCTCTTTGGGTCTAAAACACAGACTCAGTATTTGTGGTGCATGAGTTTAGTTGCTCCACGGCATGTGGGATCTTCCCTGACCAGGGATTGCACGCTTCCTTGTCTTCTGCATTGGCAGGTGGATTCTTTATTCTGAGCCACCAGGGAAGTCCCAAAATATGTTTTTAACAACAGAAAAGTTTTCATTTTATACTAAATTCATTTTTAAATATAAAGGAAGATCAGTAGTTGTATAGAAAGAAATAAGAAAGCTAATTAATTGTGTCAACATAAAATTTAAACCCACAGTCAGGTTTCCCCTTGACTTATGAGACAGAGCATTCTCTGTGCAAACTGAAATTTTATTACAAATGCTTTCCATATGATTTATCAATTACAGAAATCAATGGGAATTTCATATTATAAAAATCGTGCTTTTATAAATAGCCAGATAAACATATGCAAAGCTGGAGTTCAACTCATATATGGCACTTCATAGTGGAAGAGTACTCATATAGTTTCAAGGTTAATATATTTTTCAAAAAATTCATCTTACAGATATCAAAAATGTCTACATGACAGATTGTGCTAACAAGGCACTTATTTAATTATAATTAATTATGGAGGCAACGTATAAAGAATGGTCTCAATTTGCAGCTGATTTAAAGTATAGTGTGTCCTACATAAATCTGTCATTCTGTGAGAGCCCATAAGAGACACACGGTATTGCAAATCTGTCAAGTGGCTTTTTATTGCATTTGCCACATTTTTTGCTCATAATGCTATTTTAAAGGTGAATATATTTAGCAACTACAGAGCGATCTTGCTTGTCAATCAACCGTATGACTACTTCTGGCATAACCTGATGGTATGACCGAAGAAAAAAAAGCCAAAGAAGAAAGTGCAAGATTCAGAGAAGAAGGGACATGGACACGAGAGGTAAAAACATAAAGGAAGAGAAGAAAGACCCTGCTGTGGTGGTGGGTGGTTGTTTATCTGACCAAGAAAAGCCCTAAGTTAAAAGGAATGGATTCTTTGTTTCTAAAAGTTGTAAAAAATCTCTGCGGCTTTGTACTTTTAAGGCAGAGGAGTGGTTTCTCAGCAGAGACTACCATAGGGCTGCATTGATGGTGCAGGAACAGAAAGTGTTTCCACAGGATTCTCAAAAAATTTGCAATTTTGTTCACTTCGAGTAACACTGATGGAATTTTTATAGTCGTAAGAGTGACCGCAGATGATAAATGTGCCAATAGCCATGTTAAAAGCAGAAAGCACAGAAATGGGTTTTATTTTGTTCCCCTTCTCTTACCAAATACTCTAAGATTTAGATGCTTTGAGAGAATATTTACATAGATATTAAACTAGCTTTCAGTGGACACTGTGTTTTTACTATTATTATTGTTCTTGCTGGTTTTATAGATTGCTCTTCTACTCTGCTTTCTTCTTAGCAATTGTGGAGGTAATAACAACAGCGTTTTTCCCCCTGAATTTGTTTAGTTGAAATACAGCACAATACAAATTGGGACTTCCTGATGTTTGGTCTAGGCAGAAAAAAAAAAAAAATGGAAAATTTACAGGAATAGCATACCTTCCTACAAGACAGGAATTATCTGTCCTCAGAGTGAAAATATCAAGGCCTTCCTGCAAAATCCCGGCACCACTGTGTCCAGTGAGGATGTGCATGGGGCTGCCAGGGGCTCCCAGAGTCTCCTCCTGACCGGTGCTCTGTGTCCTCCTGCCTTCTGTTCCCCTCAGCCTTGTTCTGGGACCAGCAGGAAGGACTGCCCATAGCTTCTGTTCATGGGAACCAGAAATATTCATGTGAGGCCTTCCTGCCTGGCATTGACCAGGCTCCAGGTAAGTGTCCTCAAGTCTGCTTTCAGAATATTTCTTAGTATCATCCTGGTTCTCTCTGTTTTGTCACCATTTCTTTCAAATGGGTGATATGCGGTACTGCATCTGACTGTCCACATATGGTCAGCTGAGATCTGCCCTTAGTCGTGACTGCTCCTGTGATGTGAGGCTTGTGGCCAATGAACAAAGGGCAGCTCCTCCCACCATTCAGTCTTGGGTGGAGAGCAGAGTCAGCCTGAAGAGGTTTTCTCACACAGCACTGTCAAGTCATGGTTTACCCCTCCTTGTATTCTCACATTTTTTATCTCTTTGATCTTATGTGCAAATTTTTCTAATCATCATTATATATATATAAATATATACTAATATATGTGGTACACATATAAAATCAATGGCTGAGATGCACTGTTAGAGCACTGTCATTGCTTCTTGTATCTGCCAATTTGGAGCATCCTCAAACGTGATATTCTATTTTTCGTCTTCCAATCATTGGCACAGGTGCCAAATCCACTGATCAGGTTTAGAGAACGACACCTGGAAATGGTTCTGTAGCTCTACACCAATCAACTAATCAGGATCTTTTGAGAAGATCAATCACCAGTTTAGAAATAACTCTAATGTGGATCAGTCCATTGTGATTCCACATATGCTCTACAAGGGTTCTAAACCAGAGGCAGATGTTTCTTATTAAAAGTAGAACAACAGCGTTTTTCCCCCTGAATTTGTTTAGTTGAAATACAGCACAATACAAATTGGGACTTCCTGATGTTTGGTCTAGGCAGAAAAAAAAAAAAAATGGAAAATTTACAGGAATAGCATACCTTCCTACAAGACAGGAATTATCTGTCCTCAGAGTGAAAATATCAAGGCCTTCCTGCAAAATCCCGGCACCACTGTGTCCAGTGAGGATGTGCATGGGGCTGCCAGGGGCTCCCAGAGTCTCCTCCTGACCGGTGCTCTGTGTCCTCCTGCCTTCTGTTCCCCTCAGCCTTGTTCTGGGACCAGCAGGAAGGACTGCCCATAGCTTCTGTTCATGGGAACCAGAAATATTCATGTGAGGCCTTCCTGCCTGGCATTGACCAGGCTCCAGGTAAGTGTCCTCAAGTCTGCTTTCAGAATATTTCTTAGTATCATCCTGGTTCTCTCTGTTTTGTCACCATTTCTTTCAAATGGGTGATATGCGGTACTGCATCTGACTGTCCACATATGGTCAGCTGAGATCTGCCCTTAGTCGTGACTGCTCCTGTGATGTGAGGCTTGTGGCCAATGAACAAAGGGCAGCTCCTCCCACCATTCAGTCTTGGGTGGAGAGCAGAGTCAGCCTGAAGAGGTTTTCTCACACAGCACTGTCAAGTCATGGTTTCCCCCTCCTTGTATTCTCACATTTTTATCTCTTTGATCTTATGTGCAAATTTTTCTAATCATCATTATATATATATAAATATATACTAATATATGTGGTACACATATAAAATCAATGGCTGAGATGCACTGTTAGAGCACTGTCATTGCTTCTTGTATCTGCCAATTTGGAGCATCCTCAAACGTGATATTCTATTTTTCGTCTTCCAATCATTGGCACAGGTGCCAAATCCACTGATCAGGTTTAGAGAACGACACCTGGAAATGGTTCTGTAGCTCTACACCAATCAACTAATCAGGATCTTTTGAGAAGATCAATCACCAGTTTAGAAATAACTCTAATGTGGATCAGTCCATTGTGATTCCACATATGCTCTACAAGGGTTCTAAACCAGAGGCAGATGTTTCTTTTGATGTGAAATAATTCAGAGAAAACTCAGAACTTCCTCCAGGACTGAGTTGGGGTATGCCTCACCCTCTCATTATATCCCAATGTAACCCCATTCCCATGGTCTGTCCTGTCCAGCCCTGTTCTTCTATAACTCCAGTTAGAATACATGGCCTTAGAGGCTCAAGGCACATAAAGGCAGGTCTGGGGACAGAAAGATCAGTCCTGCCTGGGTCCTGGGATAAGTGAAATCAAATTGGTGTGATGTTCCTCAAGCTTCAGGGCAATTCATTTTCAACCTGAGAATTTTCTGGCAGCATCACAAGAAACTGGGAGCCAGACATTGATCCGTATAGATGAAATGCATCTTGGTGAAACAAAATCGTCCTTGGACTCCAAGTCAGGCACGTTCTGTGAGGGTTATCTGCCCGAGGACCCTGGTGGCTGTAAAAGCCTGACTCTGCCCTCCTTAGTGTCACCTGTGTTTAAACTCCTGAACACCACTCTTACTTCTTTTACTTCTTACCCAAAAGGACATAGGGAAGGCATTATGGATTTTTAAAAGTGTTTTTCAAACTAATACAACATTGTGAATAAACTATACTCCAACAAAAACTTTAAAAAGAAAATAAAATGTTTCAGATAGGCAGCATTCAGAGCCACCTCTTAGAAAGTTATGAAAACCTCCCTCAGTGGAGCCCATGAATCTGTGTTTATCTTTGATAGCCAGACTTGTTTAAGAACTGTCCCTGTGACCTGTGAATTTCTGGAGCACCCCTTTTGTTTAAGAACCAATATATGTGGTACACATATAAAATCAATGGCTGAGATGCACTGTTAGAGCACTGTCATTGCTTCTTGTATCTGCCAATTTGGAGCATCCTCAAACGTGATATTCTATTTTTCGTCTTCCAATCATTGGCACAGGTGCCAAATCCACTGATCAGGTTTAGAGAACGACACCTGGAAATGGTTCTGTAGCTCTACACCAATCAACTAATCAGGATCTTTTGAGAAGATCAATCACCAGTTTAGAAATAACTCTAATGTGGATCAGTCCATTGTGATTCCACATATGCTCTACAAGGGTTCTAAACCAGAGGCAGATGTTTCTTTTGATGTGAAATAATTCAGAGAAAACTCAGAACTTCCTCCAGGACTGAGTTGGGGTATGCCTCACCCTCTCATTATATCCCAATGTAACCCCATTCCCATGGTCTGTCCTGTCCAGCCCTGTTCTTCTATAACTCCAGTTAGAATACATGGCCTTAGAGGCTCAAGGCACATAAAGGCAGGTCTGGGGACAGAAAGATCAGTCCTGCCTGGGTCCTGGGATAAGTGAAATCAAATTGGTGTGATGTTCCTCAAGCTTCAGGGCAATTCATTTTCAACCTGAGAATTTTCTGGCAGCATCACAAGAAACTGGGAGCCAGACATTGATCCGTATAGATGAAATGCATCTTGGTGAAACAAAATCGTCCTTGGACTCCAAGTCAGGCACGTTCTGTGAGGGTTATCTGCCCCGAGGACCCTGGTGGCTGTAAAAGCCTGACTCTGCCCTCCTTAGCGTCACCTGTGTTTAAACTCCTGAACACCACTCTTACTTCTTTTACTTCTTACCCAAAAGGACATAGGGAAGGCATTATGGATTTTTAAAAGTGTTTTTCAAACTAATACAACATTGTGAATAAACTATACTCCAACAAAAACTTTAAAAAGAAAATAAAATGTTTCAGATAGGCAGCATTCAGAGCCACCTCTTAGAAAGTTATGAAAACCTCCCTCAGTGGAGCCCATGAATCTGTGTTTATCTTTGATAGCCAGACTTGTTTAAGAACTGTCCCTGTGACCTGTGAATTTCTGGAGCACGCTCCCTCATTTTGGGGCCCTGGCTTGCATGAGGCAAGTGTTCAGGGAATTCTGCCTTAATTGAACTGACATTCTCACAAGCCCTGATTTTTGGAAAGCCAGGGAAGTTCACTCGTGAAAGATCTAGCTTTATGAAAGTGCCATCCTGGTTTTATCTGCAGGTGCATGTGAAATAGTTTCCATTGCTTTTTTTTTTTTATAGCATTGATAACAGTTATTGATGATCAGAAACATGTAAGAAATGATGCAACAGTATCTAGGTATGAGAATTTTCCTGTATCTAGAATTAGATACAAAAGGAACTTTTCAGAATCAACCCTATATACCGCAGGCTCACATTCCACCCAGCTACAAGCAACCTGGTGTTTTTGTTCTGAGGTTCCCATTGTGTGTCAATCACTAATCAAGTAGCTGCATTTATGGAGTGTGAATGCATTTTAGGACTAAAAGTAATAAGATGATGATGCATGTATGCACTTTCATGCAGTCTACATGCTAGACCATTCTTAGTGAGCAAACAAAATAACCAGAAACTGTTATTTACTGGGTGGGTTATAGTGATTGAAACGAGTGCTAATATATGTTCAATGATGTACTGATTAAAACTTAGCAATAATTCCAGCAAAAGAAGAAACTATGCAGCAGACTAAAGCTTTAGAAGCTTTACTAAGAAGTTGCTAATCGTTCCAAAGTTAAGGGTGCTTTCATATAAGAGATAGAAGACATTTTCTTCCGTTTATAACTCTTGCTCCATCTACAGAAAGAGAATTCTAAAATTTCAGGGTTGCCAGGTGACCAGAATATCTTATAAGATAGAGCCTTCTTACCTTGAAACTGAGCATTAAATCCTTTCCGCCGATGGTTACTGTCGGATGTGAAATGGAGTCGCAACCAATTCTTGCTACTGATGACAGGAGAAGGGAGGTTCATGCCCGTCAGCCTGGAAGAGAGAATGAAAAGAAGCTCCCTTGTAAACTAACAGCGCAAATGCCCCGTCTCAAACCCGCCTGTACAACTGAGTGCCGATGGTCTTCATGTCAAGTTGCCTAAAACAGACAAATCTATTAGCTACAGTCCACCTTGAAGCACGGCAGGTAACTTGCCCAGAGACACATGCCACAGTCATCCTCGATGGAAGGAAGGCTTTCACACATATGGGACATTTTGATTCTTCTTTATTAGTGATCGCTAAGTGAGCCGATATTCTTCCGATCTCTTATTTCTTCCTATTGAGACCTCGATCCTAATAAATCACCAAAGGAAAAGAAATGATACAATTCTGCGCTTCACTGTTTGAACACTTGGCAATTCTGTTTCACCTTGGAAGTTGGCTCAAATAACTGGTAACATCCAGTGTCTCCAGAGTCCCTCTGCAGATTCACAACCTGGGCCCTTCCTACTGAAGTGGAGAAGGGAGGTGTTTATGAGATTAGAGACAGGAACTGTCAAAGAGATTCAAATTGCAATAAAATCATGTGAGAGTCAAGTAGTATATTAAACGAAACTAAATCTTTCAAAAGTAAGACATGATCCATCTCCAGTGAAGCTGTTTAACAGAGCAGGTCCACTTCCAACGTGGACTCTGGTTGTCAGTTCTGGCTGTCAACAACTTTGTGTCATTACTAAGGAGGACACAGGGTCCCAGGCAGGGGAGCTGTTGATGGTCAGAGATGAGGTGACATGTTCCACTCTGACCAGGGACCTGAGCAGTCCTGGACCGGATGCTTCAGATGGATGGATGTGTGTGTGGTGCCTCCACTTGGTACTAATTGAGACAATCCTTGGGTTTTCTCTTCTGAACCTCAGTTTTGCAGTCTGCAAACGGGACTTGAACTTTATCTGAGTATTTAAAGAGATGATACAAATGCACGTGTAAATGTTCCCAAAGCCCATTTTAATACTACTTGCATGGGGCTATATACCATATAATTACTTTGCTTCTCAGCTGCAAATCTATTTTCAAAATGATGCTTGTTTATGCAGATGATGTGTCAGGGGTGAACAAACTGCCTCGTAGCTCAAGCTGGCAGGGTCCTTAACAGGCTGGTCAGTGTACCCACTGCTGCCCAGTCAAGCTGGGAATCATGTTTTATGCCCAGGATTAGCTGGGCATGGGCTGGCTGTATAGAGCATATCCCTACTAACTCCACTATCTGGAGGAAAAGCTGCATCCAGTGGAATATCCAGGCGAGCTTTCTGATGTCAGGGCACTTGACGTCAACTCTCAGGTTTAAAAATGTGCAGCATCCATTCAAAGTGAAAAGCCAAAGCTTGACTGGAACCAACTGCAACCGTGTTTATGTCACTGTTTGAAATAATCTCCTGTAAGAGGTAATTCACTACTTAGATCTGCCGCTTTGTTAGGATTTATGTGGTACTGACTGGGGAAGCTGGATACGCCCGTTCCAGGAAACATTTAATCATTGGAATATTTTGCTTGAAGGCTCCCTCCCTCACTTCTTTATTTTTTTTTTTGGTGAGGTTATGCTACAAATTCTATCAGAAACAGGTCACATACCTCTTTGCCTAATAGTGACAATGGCCAGGAGAGAAGTAAATTCTAGATTCAGAGACCTACATTAATCCAACTCACCTACATCTACTCACTGGTACTTTTATAACTGAAATCCATGTTTGTTTTGCTGTTGCTTTAAAAAATATTGTTTGTCCTTAATTAGATTCTCTTTGAGTAGAATTCTGATCTCAAAAGTTAGACGGAGTTATGTATTAGCTGTGTGTTCACGTTAGCAATGCATAGAAATGAATCAACTTGTCACCACCATATCTCTGAAATGTTTACCTACAAAAATATAAGTGTTGTGTTAATGGACTGCTTTCGACCATACAGGGTCTGGTAAAAATATTTGGCAGTTTTTGAGTCACATTTCTCTGCTGCAACTGTTCACCTCTGTCCTTGGTGTGCCGAAGTAGCCTTGGGTGATGTGTTCAAATACCTCACTTACTGACATATTTGAGTTTTGTGTGATTTCTCTGCATAACAGAATATTGCTCTGTTTTGTTGTTTTTTCAACCATTTAACAATGTAACAATTATTTTTTAGCTTATGGGTTAGATAAGCCTTATGTGGGCCACAGTTTGTTGATTCCTGCTTTATTACGTATGAAGCAGTTTGCAAAATACTAAACCTGAAGATAATTACATGATATATATCAAACTAAGTGTGCATTCAAAAATACATAATTCCTGTGAAGATTTCTTTTATACAGAATCAAAGGTGAGGATTTAGTAACAATTATAACATTTACTCGCTGTGGTTAGAGCCAAGCCATGCAAAAAATGAATTATTACTCCTGTGAGAATTGACAGATACTCATATCCTTTAGAATTAACGGTGGGTTGCCAAAGCTTGACTGGAACCAACTGCAACCGTGTTTATGTCACTGTTTGAAATAATCCCTGTAAGAGGTAATTCACTACTTAGATCTGCCGCTTTGTTAGGATTTATGTGGTACTGACTGGGGAAGCTGGATACGCCCGTTCCAGGAAACATTTAATCATTGGAATATTTTGCTTGAAGGCTCCCTCCCTCACTTCTTTATTTTTTTTTTTGGTGAGGTTATGCTACAAATTCTATCAGAAACAGGTCACATACCTCTTTGCCTAATAGTGACAATGGCCAGGAGAGAAGTAAATTCTAGATTCAGAGACCTACATTAATCCAACTCACCTACATCTACTCACTGGTACTTTTATAACTGAAATCCATGTTTGTTTTGCTGTTGCTTTAAAAAATATTGTTTGTCCTTAATTAGATTCTCTTTGAGTAGAATTCTGATCTCAAAAGTTAGACGGAGTTATGTATTAGCTGTGTGTTCACGTTAGCAATGCATAGAAATGAATCAACTTGTCACCACCATATCTCTGAAATGTTTACCTACAAAAATATAAGTGTTGTGTTAATGGACTGCTTTCGACCATACAGGGTCTGGTAAAAATATTTGGCAGTTTTTGAGTCACATTTCTCTGCTGCAACTGTTCACCTCTGTCCTTGGTGTGCCGAAGTAGCCTTGGGTGATGTGTTCAAATACCTCACTTACTGACATATTTGAGTTTTGTGTGATTTCTCTGCATAACAGAATATTGCTCTGTTTTGTTGTTTTTTCAACCATTTAACAATGTAACAATTATTTTTTAGCTTATGGGTTAGATAAGCCTTATGTGGGCCACAGTTTGTTGATTCCTGCTTTATTACGTATGAAGCAGTTTGCAAAATACTAAGCCTGAAGATAATTACATGATATATATCAAACTAAGTGTGCATTCAAAAATACATAATTCCTGTGAAGATTTCTTTTATACAGAATCAAAGGTGAGGATTTAGTAACAATTATAACATTTACTCGCTGTGGTTAGAGCCAAGCCATGCAAATGAATTATACTCCAGAGTGAATTAACGTGTCTGAGCTTCTTGACTTGGCTGTGAGAATTCGACAGATACTCATATCCTATTCTTGGGGGACAGGAAGTGTAGAGGCAGGTGGTTGTTCCATACAAGGCCTAGCCTTGGAATTGTGGGTTGCACTCTCACCTTCCCTAGGGCCCGGACACACCTTGGAGCTGCCACGTAACATAAAGATTGTATTACAAAGTCGATGTTTCCTTAATTACAAGCTAATTTAAAGAAAGTTGGTTAATACATAAGCCAGTGGATGATATGACAGATTTTTCAAGCTCCTGGATGATTCAGAGGAGGTTTAGAGGTAAACAAGTCCAACTGAATACCTTTATGGGCATAGCTCATAAGTGCCCACAGGCTAATCTTCACAACCTGGGATCATGGCACCTTACATGGGAAGGTGGCACCCTGACAGTATGATGAAGTTACAGGTTTTCCTGGGTAAGGCAGGGGCCCAGTGCAGCCAGAATGATTCTTAGACGTGTAAGATGGAGATAGAATGGGTGAGCCAGAGAGAGATGCACCTGATAAGCCAGATCAGAGTGAGGCACATGAGAACTCCACAGGTGGTCGCTGACCTTGATGGAGGGGGAGAGGGTCATGGACCAAGGATGGCGTGTGACCCTTAGAGGAAGGAAAAGGTCAGCAAGTGTATCCTCCCTAAGAACGCCCAGGAGGGACACAGTCCTTGACAAGTTGATTTCATTCACACCAAATCTGTATAAGACCTGCAACCTGTACAAGCATAAGCTAATAGATCTATCTTGGTTTCGGCTATCAAGTTTGCATTAATTTGTTATGATGGTAATGGAAAAGCACAATAGCCTTTTAATGTGTGTGCCCTACTTCTCATTTGGAATCAGTCCTGAAAGAAAGGCCATCGGATAGAACACATTGTCCCTCTATACCTGTTAGCAACCTTAGAGAACCAGTGCCACTTAAACTGTGTCTGTTAATCATCAGCGGCTGTACAACTACTATGATTGCAGTGAGGTCTCCTGTAAGTTCCTTACAATTCTTATTGCATGTGCATGTGTGCTCAGTCCCTTCAGTCATGTTGGACTCTGAGACCCTATGGACTGTAGCCCCAAACACTCATCTGTCCATGGGGTTTTCCAGGCATGAATACTGGAATGGGTTGCCATGCTCTTCTTCAGGGGATCTTCCCTACTCAGGGATTGAACTCATGTCTCCTGCATTACAGGTAGATTATTCACCACCAGGCCACCAAGGAAGCCCACAATTCTTAGTTATAGTTTTGTTACATCTGTTGGAATTGGTTTTCCAACAGATGGATAGCTTGGGAAGTAAAAGGTAAATGGAGGGGCAATCATTGACTTGACATGGTTAGTACAAGATAAAAAGCAGACCCATTTCACAGAGAAAGGAGAAAATGATGGCATTAAATGGTCTTGATCTATATATTGACAATTTTTATCCTGAGGCTATAGAAATAAAAGACTCAATAAAATCAAGTGAATCAAAGATATTTGGATTTATAGAATAAAGGAGGATGATGAAGGGGAAAAGAACACCTCAATGCAATCAGTCAGAAACCAGTGTTTCTGTAGGAAGTGGTTGATGTGTTTCACTTCTGCAGCATCTCAAACCAGGTCAGAAAATGCATGAAGCCTGACAGTGAGGTCATTAAGCAGTCCCTACAGATATGACTAAAGGAACTGATAGTTTTCACAGTTTTTCTTTTTAAGAATGCCAAATTAAGCAATTTAATCCATTGGTTAAAGGGGGGTTCATGGACCAAGGATGGCGTGTGACCCTTAGAGGAAGGAAAAGGTCAGCAAGTGTATCCTCCCTAAGAACGCCCAGGAGGGACACAGTCCTTGACAAGTTGATTTCATTCACACCAAATCTGTATAAGACCTGCAACCTGTACAAGCATAAGCTAATAGATCTATCTTGGTTTCGGCTATCAAGTTTGCATTAATTTGTTATGATGGTAATGGAAAAGCACAATAGCCTTTTAATGTGTGTGCCCTACTTCTCATTTGGAATCAGTCCTGAAAGAAAGGCCATCGGATAGAACACATTGTCCCTCTATACCTGTTAGCAACCTTAGAGAACCAGTGCCACTTAAACTGTGTCTGTTAATCATCAGCGGCTGTACAACTACTATGATTGCAGTGAGGTCTCCTGTAAGTTCCTTACAATTCTTATTGCATGTGCATGTGTGCTCAGTCCCTTCAGTCATGTTGGACTCTGAGACCCTATGGACTGTAGCCCCAAACACTCATCTGTCCATGGGGTTTTCCAGGCATGAATACTGGAATGGGTTGCCATGCTCTTCTTCAGGGGATCTTCCCTACTCAGGGATTGAACTCATGTCTCCTGCATTACAGGTAGATTATTCACCACCAGGCCACCAAGGAAGCCCACAATTCTTAGTTATAGTTTTGTTACATCTGTTGGAATTGGTTTTCCAACAGATGGATAGCTTGGGAAGTAAAAGGTAAATGGAGGGGCAATCATTGACTTGACATGGTTAGTACAAGATAAAAAGCAGACCCATTTCACAGAGAAAGGAGAAAATGATGGCATTAAATGGTCTTGATCTATATATTGACAATTTTTATCCTGAGGCTATAGAAATAAAAGACTCAATAAAATCAAGTGAATCAAAGATATTTGGATTTATAGAATAAAGGAGGATGATGAAGGGGAAAAGAACACCTCAATGCAATCAGTCAGAAACCAGTGTTTCTGTAGGAAGTGGTTGATGTGTTTCACTTCTGCAGCATCTCAAACCAGGTCAGAAAATGCATGAAGCCTGACAGTGAGGTCATTAAGCAGTCCCTACAGATATGACTAAAGGAACTGATAGTTTTCACAGTTTTTCTTTTTTTAAGAATGCCAAATTAAGCAATTTAATCCATTGGTAAATTCATTTCTTTCAAGGTTTTGCTTCTGCCTATGGCAAAAATAAATGAAGGAGGGGCTCATGGGATCTTTAAAGTTACCGATGACCATCTCTGAGCTAAAATAGAACCATCCAGACTGTTCCATTTTCTCCAAATAGCTTTACCATAAATTCTGGGATTCTATTTAGAATATATTCATCACGACTCTTCCCATTTAACGTCCATCAACTCCTCTTTCCCCGTTTGCATTGTAAAATGGCGAACACACTGTTCTCAAGCATCGCACCCTGTGTCTATGACTCATCCATTTACTTATGTAACTTGAAAGCCAAAGAGTCAACTCACGAAGATAATTTTCTGAAATGCATTTGGAAATGCTAAAGCTTTTTTTTTTTTTTTTTTTTTCAGAGCGCTCTGTTTGAGTACTCCTCTGACAGTAAGCCAGCTTTCTTATAGTTTAGAAGATCATCACACAAGTCATGGGGGATTCCTTGGTGTTTAAACCTCTTTAACGGTGATGACTAAGAAGCCGGAAATCATGAATACCATCAACACCGACTGGAAATTACCCAGCCTCCCTAAAGAGACCATGGAATGTAATACACCTATTAATTCCAAGAGACGGATTGCTTGTCAGGCTGGGGAGAAAGCCATGTGGAAGTTGTGTTGTTTCTGCGCTCTCCTGAGATGTGCTCTTGTCAGGCAAACAAAGATGGATAGCTAAAAAATAAATGGAGGGGCAATCATTGACTTGACATGGTTAGTACAAGATAAAAAGCAGACCCATTTCACAGAGAAAGGAGAAAATGATGGCATTAAATGGTCTTGATCTATATATTGACAATTTTTATCCTGAGGCTATAGAAATAAAAGACTCAATAAAATCAAGTGAATCAAAGATATTTGGATTTATAGAATAAAGGAGGATGATGAAGGGGAAAAGAACACCTCAATGCAATCAGTCAGAAACCAGTGTTTCTGTAGGAAGTGGTTGATGTGTTTCACTTCTGCAGCATCTCAAACCAGGTCAGAAAATGCATGAAGCCTGACAGTGAGGTCATTAAGCAGTCCCTACAGATATGACTAAAGGAACTGATAGTTTTCACAGTTTTTCTTTTTTTAAGAATGCCAAATTAAGCAATTTAATCCATTGGTAAATTCATTTCTTTCAAGGTTTTGCTTCTGCCTATGGCAAAAATAAATGAAGGAGGGGCTCATGGGATCTTTAAAGTTACCGATGACCATCTCTGAGCTAAAATAGAACCATCCAGACTGTTCCATTTTCTCCAAATAGCTTTACCATAAATTCTGGGATTCTATTTAGAATATATTCATCACGACTCTTCCCATTTAACGTCCATCAACTCCTCTTTCCCCGTTTGCATTGTAAAATGGCGAACACACTGTTCTCAAGCATCGCACCCTGTGTCTATGACTCATCCATTTACTTATGTAACTTGAAAGCCAAAGAGTCAACTCACGAAGATAATTTTCTGAAATGCATTTGGAAATGCTAAAGCTTTTTTTTTTTTTTTTTTTCAGAGCGCTCTGTTTGAGTACTCCTCTGACAGTAAGCCAGCTTTCTTATAGTTTAGAAGATCATCACACAAGTCATGGGGGATTCCTTGGTGTTTAAACCTCTTTAACGGTGATGACTAAGAAGCCGGAAATCATGAATACCATCAACACCGACTGGAAATTACCCAGCCTCCCTAAAGAGACCATGGAATGTAATACACCTATTAATTCCAAGAGACGGATTGCTTGTCAGGCTGGGGAGAAAGCCATGTGGAAGTTGTGTTGTTTCTGCGCTCTCCTGAATGTCTCACTGACATGACTCAGAGTGTGGTGTTCCATTTATCTCTGTTCTGTCAAAATTAGCTAGAGTAATCCAAGCAAATGAAGCGTTCCTGCGATGGCATGTTTCTAATTGGGTGTTATTCACATTACTAGTTAAATCTGCTGCTTTATGAACACACACACATACATATTGGTATATTTATTTATACAGTGTTTCTAATGCTGCCACCCTAAGCCTTATTTTGAGCATTGAGGAGAGTAACAACAGAAGTAAAATGAAGTCCTTATCTTGGAAGCGTAGGATAAGCAATGAAAAAAAGGTCTATGTATTATAAGTGTGTTGTCATTCAGTCGCTAGGTCATGCCTGACTTTTGGCGACCCCATGGACTGCAGCATGCCAATCTTCCCTGTCCTTCACCATCTCCCGAAGCTGGCTCTAACTCATGTCCATTGAGTCAACGATGCCCTGCAATCATCTCATCCTCTGCTGCCTGCTTCTCTTTCTGCCTTCTATTTTTCCTAACATTAGGGTCTTCTCCTATAAGTTGGCTCTTCTCATCAGGTGGCCAAAATACTGGGCTTCAGCTTCAGCATCAGTCCTCCCAATGAATACTCAGGATTGATTTCCTTTAGGATTCACTGGTTTGATTTCCTTGTAGTCCATGGGAGTCTCAAGAGTCTTATCCAGCACCCCAGTTTGAAAGCATCCAAGTACATTTTACACATACAACTATATGTATACCAGCTATACATGTGTGTACATATGCACATGCAATAGTCACATATTTAAATATAAATATTTCTAGAAAGTTATCCCAAAGCCTTCTCACATATACATATACCCTCTAGGAAAAACAACTACAAGAACAAAATAAAAACACTGGTTATCTATTTAAAAGCAGACTATGGAAGACTTCTCCATCAAATAGTCCTTCCTTTCATTAAATTCATATTCTCTGTTAGACTTTTCTTTCACCATCTGGCATCTTCTGGCACTTGTGGCCAGAAGATGAAGGTGTTCTCTCCTGGGTACTTCTGATGACTCCATCCTTATTAGACACCCATGGCTACACCCTTCCCTCTTGCTAATTTTATCCTTTCTATGATCCTTGCTTGTCTCAATTCTTCTCAGATTTCAAGGCTTTTGCAAAAGATACCTCATCCACAAATCTTTCTCATATTATCTCAGGTGAAGTTAACCAGTCCTGCATTCAGAACAGTTTCGTACTTGCCCCGTAAATTTCTATGCAAGTGCCCATCTTGTGTTTTGGTAATCATGCCAATGTCTGCTTCCTCAAATGAGCTGTGAGCCCACTGAAGGTATGGCTGGCACTGTGGTAATTGCATCCTAATTCTGCATAGCTGATAGTCTCAATACATCCCTTTTAAATGGTTTCTGTGCTTTTATTTTTGCTCATGGTGTGGGCTCCTGCAACAGAAGCACAGTTTAAGACTATAAAAAGTTAAGATCATTAAGAGAAGACCATTCCTATCTTCTCACACACAGCGATTTCCTACCAGCGGCATGATCTGCCAAGTGTGACTGCCAAGTGGCTCTCTCATCGTCCAAAATTGCAGCTTCAGCATCAGTCCTGCAATCATCTCATCCTCTGCTGCCTGCTTCTCTTTCTGCCTTCTATTTTTCCTAACATTAGGGTCTTCTCCTATAAGTTGGCTCTTCTCATCAGGTGGCCAAAATACTGGGCTTCAGCTTCAGCATCAGTCCTCCCAATGAATACTCAGGATTGATTTCCTTTAGGATTCACTGGTTTGATTTCCTTGTAGTCCATGGGAGTCTCAAGAGTCTTATCCAGCACCCCAGTTTGAAAGCATCCAAGTACATTTTACACATACAACTATATGTATACCAGCTATACATGTGTGTACATATGCACATGCAATAGTCACATATTTAAATATAAATATTTCTAGAAAGTTATCCCAAAGCCTTCTCACATATACATATACCCTCTAGGAAAAACAACTACAAGAACAAAATAAAAACACTGGTTATCTATTTAAAAGCAGACTATGGAAGACTTCTCCATCAAATAGTCCTTCCTTTCATTAAATTCATATTCTCTGTTAGACTTTTCTTTCACCATCTGGCATCTTCTGGCACTTGTGGCCAGAAGATGAAGGTGTTCTCTCCTGGGTACTTCTGATGACTCCATCCTTATTAGACACCCATGGCTACACCCTTCCCTCTTGCTAATTTTATCCTTTCTATGATCCTTGCTTGTCTCAATTCTTCTCAGATTTCAAGGCTTTTGCAAAAGATACCTCATCCACAAATCTTTCTCATATTATCTCAGGTGAAGTTAACCAGTCCTGCATTCAGAACAGTTTCGTACTTGCCCCGTAAATTTCTATGCAAGTGCCCATCTTGTGTTTTGGTAATCATGCCAATGTCTGCTTCCTCAAATGAGCTGTGAGCCCACTGAAGGTATGGCTGGCACTGTGGTAATTGCATCCTAATTCTGCATAGCTGATAGTCTCAATACATCCCTTTTAAATGGTTTCTGTGCTTTTATTTTTGCTCATGGTGTGGGCTCCTGCAACAGAAGCACAGTTTAAGACTATAAAAAGTTAAGATCATTAAGAGAAGACCATTCCTATCTTCTCACACACAGCGATTTCCTACCAGCGGCATGATCTGCCAAGTGTGACTGCCAAATGGATCGGCTCTGGCATCTTCTTGTTCCCTCTGCGATATTCAAGGGGCCCAGAGCAGTGATACCAGCCTCACCGAAGCCAGTGAGAACGTCCATCTGCATCAAGGGAGGAGGAGGAGGAGGTGGACGAAGGACCCTGTTAGAAATACAGCCAAGGAGCTCAGCCCAGACAGGAGGGATGTGGGAGCATGTTGTAAACACATCCAGGGCTTCAGCAAGTCTGGCATTAGGCATTAACCCAAAGGTCAAGCAGAGAGAATCCTTTGGGAGAGAAGCAACAACTCTTCTAAAGCTTAAGGACAAAATGTCAGGGGTATCACTCAGAATGAAACCCGGAAAACAGCTTAGGTGAATGGCAACTGAATAAGACAGTCAAGAGACAGGGTTCTGACAATGCTTCTCAGCAGAAGGTCCTGTGGGCCTCTTGTCCACCCAGTGACTGAGGAAGGAGGCTGAAGGGAGCATGGTAGCAGCCTAGGAACATGCTCTCCTCTCCTGGCCTGAGGGTGGTCCCTCCCATGGGAAACCTGCACAGCATAGGGGACCAGCTGCATGGGTAACAGGGGGTCATGTCTGTGCCAAATGCCTCAGCTGCAGTAAACTGTTCTAGATCTGAGAAAGAGACTCCAGAAACAAAACCTCCAGTGTATGTTTCTAATCCCTGGCTCTGTCCAGCACTCTGGCAGGTTCTTTCAGCACCACCTGCAATGACGGGCATCAGGTGTGCCAACAGGAAACGATGTTCTTTGCCTCCTGGGTCACCTGGACCTTCAGAACAGCTGGCAGTTGGCTGCAGGAATGGACAAAGTCCATATGATTTGATGATTATTAAAAGGACTGTTTCTACAAACAGATTTCTGTAATAAATGCACATGGGAGATACTCTTAAGACTGAGAATTTTAAAAAGCCAAAAAAAAAATGACACGGAATTTCTGGATCACTCACCATTTTCTCTTTGATGTTATCATTAGCAATAGATATTATTTAAGATGTTACAAAAATGTTTTTTCCCTTAATCGTGGGGTCAGATGAGTCTTAACCCTTGCCCATTTCAAGGGTCTGAAATTAGTCTACTTTTTTTTTTTTTTAAGAAACTTTTCCCCTCGCCTGATATAATGACATTTCCTTATGCAACAAGTTGGTGAGATGCACCGAGGCTGCTCTCCACCTGGTGCAGAAGGATAGAAAGTGAGTTGTCCTGGGTCATGCAATCCTGACACTTGTGACTACTGGAATTCAGACCACATCCACCGAGGCACACCTGGGCCATGATCTAGCTACTACGGGCCTACTTACTCTTCACACAGGGCCACAGAGCCCTCGGGTTCAGTTTGGGACTGCCTTTCCCTACTGGTCTCATCTGCACTTGTTACCTTCAGGTCATGAGTGTCACAGCAAGCTCCCTCCCTCCACCCACCACTCTGCAAAGAGGCCAAACCAAACTTTCTCCACACGGGCAGACCCTCTGGTCCTCTAGTCATTACAGACTGTGGAGTCACCTGGGCCTGGATTCATGGCCCTCCCAGCTGAGTCACCTCACACTGGCTCTCCTGGTTCCCTAGCATCCTCTGTGCGAAGACACACACACACACACACACTGCTGGACACTTCTGGTCACCTCACAGGAGTCCTTCCCTACCTCTCCATCCTAAAGATTTTCAGCTTTGTTTTGAAACCTGCTTCTACCCTGGCAGCAATGTGACTCAGGGAAATGTGACTACTTGCTGAGCTTATCCATATATATGTAGAAGTCATTGTTGTTCAGTCACTTCGTCTTGTCAGACTCTTTTCCTTGCCATGGACGGCAGCACACCAGGCTTCCCTGGCCCTCACCATTTCCCTGAGTTTGCTCAAGTTCACGTTCTATCTATGCACACAGACTCACAATACACACACATCCGTATGCAAGTTAGCCACATGATATACAACATATCCTGTCATAATACTATGTTATATACACAGGTATCTCTTATCATAAAAAGTTTCCAAACATGCCAACAAGTTTCCATTTCATACTGATGAGGGTATTTCCTCAGTTCTTCCAATGTATTTATGACCTTCTATGTGCCAAAACCTGTGCAAACAGTGTGCTAGGAACGTGAAGTGGAATAAGCCCTTGTCTGACTTGATGGACTTTGTTTAGTTGCTCAGTTGTGTCTGACTCTTTTGCAATGACATGGACTGTAGCCTGCCAGGCTCCTTTCTCCATGGAATTTCCCAGGCAAGAATACTGGAGTTGGTTGCCATTTCCTTCTCCAAGGGATCTTCCTGACCCAAGGATTGAAAGCCACATCTCCTGCATCTCCTGCACTGGCACGTGGATTCTTTACCACTGAGCCTCCAGGGAAGCCTTCAGGAGGATTACCATCAGTCTAATTGGGGGAGCTAGGGGCTGACTTGTCATTCCACCGCTTTGGAGTTGGAGTCTTTCAAAATGTAATTACAGAAAACTGAGGTCATAAGGGTGGCCTCAAATCCGTATGACAGGTGCCCTTCTGTAAGAAGAGGAGATTAGCACACAGCCATGCACAGAGTGAGAACTGTGTGAAGACACAGGTGGAAGATAGCTGTGTGCCGGCCAAGCACACAGGCCTGGAACAGAGCCCTCCCCGATGGCCATCAGAAGAAAGCAAGCCTGTAACACCTTGATCTCAGATGTCCAGAGAGAACTGTCTACGGTTTAGTCTCTCTTTAAATTTATTTTATTTACATCTTATTTTTCCACCTTTATTAAGGCATAATTGACCAACAAAATTTGTGTTCACGTGGGGTCTAAAGTGATTTCAGATATGTATATATCATGAAATAATGACTACAAACATGGTCACTGGTATGATTATCACCTCAATTACCGTCTTGTGTGTATGTGGTAAAAACATTTCAAATCTACTTTCCTGAGTTTGCTCAAGTTCACGTTCTATCTATGCACACAGACTCACAATACACACATCCGTATGCAAGTTAGCCACATGATATACAACATATCCTGTCATAATACTATGTTATATACACAGGTATCTCTTATCATAAAAAGTTTCCAAACATGCCAACAAGTTTCCATTTCATACTGATGAGGGTATTTCCTCAGTTCTTCCAATGTATTTATGACCTTCTATGTGCCAAAACCTGTGCAAACAGTGTGCTAGGAACGTGAAGTGGAATAAGCCCTTGTCTGACTTGATGGACTTTGTTTAGTTGCTCAGTTGTGTCTGACTCTTTTGCAATGACATGGACTGTAGCCTGCCAGGCTCCTTTCTCCATGGAATTTCCCAGGCAAGAATACTGGAGTTGGTTGCCATTTCCTTCTCCAAGGGATCTTCCTGACCCAAGGATTGAAAGCCACATCTCCTGCATCTCCTGCACTGGCACGTGGATTCTTTACCACTGAGCCTCCAGGGAAGCCTTCAGGAGGATTACCATCAGTCTAATTGGGGGAGCTAGGGGCTGACTTGTCATTCCACCGCTTTGGAGTTGGAGTCTTTCAAAATGTAATTACAGAAAACTGAGGTCATAAGGGTGGCCTCAAATCCGTATGACAGGTGCCCTTCTGTAAGAAGAGGAGATTAGCACACAGCCATGCACAGAGTGAGAACTGTGTGAAGACACAGGTGGAAGATAGCTGTGTGCCGGCCAAGCACACAGGCCTGGAACAGAGCCCTCCCCGATGGCCATCAGAAGAAAGCAAGCCTGTAACACCTTGATCTCAGATGTCCAGAGAGAACTGTCTACGGTTTAGTCTCTCTTTAAATTTATTTTATTTACATCTTATTTTTCCACCTTTATTAAGGCATAATTGACCAACAAAATTTGTGTTCACGTGGGGTCTAAAGTGATTTCAGATATGTATATATCATGAAATAATGACTACAAACATGGTCACTGGTATGATTATCACCTCAATTACCGTCTTGTGTGTATGTGGTAAAAACATTTCAAATCTACTTTCCTGGCAAATTTCAAGTATGTAATAGAGTATTGAGATATTAAGTATGTAATACAATATTACAGTATCAGGTATATAATACAGTAGCAAGTAGATAATACATTAATTCAATGTTGTTTGCTAGAGTCACCGTTTGTACACTGATCTCCAGAATTACTCATCTAATAAAAAGAGGTTTGTACCTTTGGCCAACATTTTCCAATTTTCCTGCCTTCAGCCCCTGATAACTACCTTTGGCTCTCTGTTTTGTAAGTGTGATTTGCTTAGATTATAAATGAGACCATGCATATTCCTCCATGTCTGGCTTTTTTTTTCTCAGCATGCTGTGCTCTGTTCTAGAGCCATCCTTCTCAAGGTCAGGGAGGTGGACAGTGGCCACGGAAATGTCTAGGTTCTCTTTTGAACCTATTTTATTGTATGTTTTAATTGGAAGAGATGTCATTTTCCCCATGTTAGATATGGAACTAAACCTTACAGATATAGCCTACAGGACGTGACAGGTAAGTTTATTTCATTAATACTGAATCCTGAGCTTATTGTCTTTTATATCTTGAAAGTGCTTATCAGTGCAAGTCTGCGGGACTCTGAGGGCTAGCAGAAGCTGTCTAACACCCCAATGTACACTTCTTTGCCCCTGAGCTGACTTCCTCCTGGCTCGTGAATCCTGGCCACTCCCTGGAAATGAGTGGAAGCCCAGGTGAGATGGAAAACAGGTGAGTCTCTTGGAGTTCCTGGAAGGACTAGCCATTGGGGAACGTGGGGGCAGCCTCCTGTGTGGTCCACCTGCTGACGGCACTCTGCCCCTGATCCAAGTCAGGACTGCTGGCCTTTGCCGCCTCTGCTCATCAGGTTGTCCTTCTGCTGGTAGGGCTGGATGGCTTGTTTTAGCCACTTAGCTAGCAATGCATACTGAGCCTGAGCCAAGGATACTGGCAGGACTTCCACAGAGGAGTTCCACAGGGCTGGCAGGACTGCTTTATTTCATGCCTTTTGGACTGAGTGTGTACACATATATATGTATATACGTGGTTATCATTGTTTAGTCACTAAGTCATGCTTGACTCTGTGACTCCATGGATGCCAGCATGTCAGGCTTCCCTGTCCTTCACTATCTCCTGAAGTTTGCTCAAAGTCATGTCCATTGAGTCAGTGATGCCATCCAGCCATCTTATCCTCTGTCATACCTTTCTCTTCCTGTTTCCCATTATCAGGGTCTTTTCCAATGAGTCAGCTCTTTGCATCAAGTGGCCAAAGTATTGGAGCTTCATCTTCAGCATCAATCCTTCCAATGAATATTCAGGGTGGATTTCCTTTAGGATTGACTGGTTTGATCTCCTTGGTGCCCAAGGGACTCTAAGAGTCTTCTCCAACACCACAATTTGAAAACATGATTATTTTGGTGCTCAGCCTTCTTTACAACCCAACTCTCACATCCATGTGCATATCTAAGGAGGTACTTAGTTAATGCTTGTTGCTTTTCAAGAATATGTCTGTGTTAGTAAGAGGATAAACAGACCAGGTGGCTTCCTAGGCAACCCAGCCCCTTATGATTTTCCTTATTTATAACATGGAGTTAAATTGACTAAAAAACAAATAATACTTACATTTTTTTCCTCTTACCACTTTTCTGTGAACTTGTAGTATCTACAGAGGTGTTATTGGAACTTAGCCCTCTTGGAGGCAATCATTTTAATCAACTAGAATTTTCACCTCTACTCCTTCTCTGTAAGTCAGTGACAAGATGAACTGTATTCAAAAAGTGGTCTTTACAGCAACTTGGAGAAGGAGTCAATATTTGTTAAGAAACATCAGTACCAAATTGGATAAAACAAAAATTTTTATATTTAAAAGCATTCACTGGAACAAAGAATATTCGAGAGATACAGCTTGAAGTGACACAGTGGGTTATTTTTTTATTCTACAATTAATGAGTAAATAGCAAATGAGGAAAAAATAGCTGATGGAAATTAAAATTAGTCACTAAATGCATCTAATATGCTAAATACCTTACCATAGAGATGTGTATAGGTAGATATTAAAAATGATGTGCCTATTTGCCTACCATTTAAGAAACCTATTTTTTTCTTTGATAGAACGTTGTACCTCTTTTTACATCAATACATATAATTTGTGAATATTATGTACTACCCCATCCAATTAATATGCCATTACTTTTTAACTGGTGCCCTAATGTAGCTATGTGATATTACTTCTGATATCTCAATAAATTTCATAATAAACATTACAACGAGTAGCATTTTTGCTTTAGAACCAATTCCTAGAACTCAAATTTATGGGCCAAAGTATTGAGCTTCATCTTCAGCATCAATCCTTCCAATGAATATTCAGGGTGGATTTCCTTTAGGATTGACTGGTTTGATCTCCTTGGTGCCCAAGGGACTCTAAGAGTCTTCTCCAACACCACAATTTGAAAACATGATTATTTTGGTGCTCAGCCTTCTTTACAACCCAACTCTCACATCCATGTGCATATCTAAGGAGGTACTTAGTTAATGCTTGTTGCTTTTCAAGAATATGTCTGTGTTAGTAAGAGGATAAACAGACCAGGTGGCTTCCTAGGCAACCCAGCCCCTTATGATTTTCCTTATTTATAACATGGAGTTAAATTGACTAAAAAACAAATAATACTTACATTTTTTTCCTCTTACCACTTTTCTGTGAACTTGTAGTATCTACAGAGGTGTTATTGGAACTTAGCCCTCTTGGAGGCAATCATTTTAATCAACTAGAATTTTCACCTCTACTCCTTCTCTGTAAGTCAGTGACAAGATGAACTGTATTCAAAAAGTGGTCTTTACAGCAACTTGGAGAAGGAGTCAATATTTGTTAAGAAACATCAGTACCAAATTGGATAAAACAAAAATTTTTATATTTAAAAGCATTCACTGGAACAAAGAATATTCGAGAGATACAGCTTGAAGTGACACAGTGGGTTATTTTTATTCTACAATTAATGAGTAAATAGCAAATGAGGAAAAAATAGCTGAGGGAAATTAAAATTAGTCACTAAATGCATCTAATATGCTAAATACCTTACCATAGAGATGTGTATAGGTAGATATTAAAAATGATGTGCCTATTTGCCTACCATTTAAGAAACCTATTTTTTTCTTTGATAGAACGTTGTACCTCTTTTTACATCAATACATATAATTTGTGAATATTATGTACTACCCCATCCAATTAATATGCCATTACTTTTTAACTGGTGCCCTAATGTAGCTATGTGATATTACTTCTGATATCTCAATAAATTTCATAATAAACATTACAATGAGTAGCATTTATTGCTTTAGAACCAATTCCTAGAACTCAAATTTATGGGTCAAAAGGGATGCACTTCTTCAGCACTTTTTAAAAGTATTTGAAAAATTGTTCTGTTAACAACAACAACAAAAAATTGGGAAGAAGCCTTTCAAAGCTGCTTCATGAATACATTCTGTGACCTATCAGCTCCTTTATTTTAAATCCAGTTTAATTGCAGTCTTCTGGAGAAGCCCCAAGCACACGTTTCTCATTTTGTTGTTCAGAGTTCTTTCTCATGTCGGCATCGTTACCAGGTCTGTTCCTGCCACGAGATTAAAAACTACCTGAGGAGAAGCTGCTGGAACCCGGAGCGGAGAAGCCGCCAGAACCCGGAGCGGAGAAGCCGCGGCGCGCACGGGTAAGTTCAACCACTCCGACTGGAGGGCTTGCTGAACTGAGAGGGGAAGTCGCCCATGGGTTGCTGACCAGGGACCGGGAACGAGCTGGACGGGAAAGCTCGCGCCCGCCTTTGGGTCTTAGATACGTAACCAGCAGTGCACGTGTGCAGCGGCGGAGGAGCCCGCGTACCCCTAGAGCTGCAGCAGCAGCGGAGGAAGCCGGGGAAAGAGCAGGGATTGGAGACTACAGGCGGGTGCGCGGTAGAGCCGGGGCGCCCCCTCCAACACAGGACTGCGCGCACCGTTGCCTCTGCCCAAGTGTCTGGGATCAGCCCACCGTCCCGGCCAGCACCCTGTATGGCAGCAAAGCCCTCATTTTGCTGAACACAAAAACAGAAACCATAGCAACTGGCGTTATAAGGGAAAGACTACGCCATCAAGACCACCATCAAGAGCAGATTGGTTTCCAACAGTCAGATGAGAAAATAAAAACCAGGGACAGTATTTAGCTTTGTTTATTTATTATTTTTTTTGCTTGTTTATTGGTGGTAGACTATTTTGCTTATTCAATTGATTGGTCTGGTTTGGGGTTTATTAGTTTGTTTGTTTATTCTGGGTTTTGTTTGTTTGTTTGTTTTTTGGTTTTCATTTGTTTTGTTTTTTGGGGGTTCTTTGTTTTTTTGGTCTCTTATTTTTTCTGCCTCTTTTTAATTTTTAATTTCTTTTTATGACTTTTATTTTATTGTCTTTTTTTAAATTTAATTTTAATTCTTGGAAACCTCTAATTCTCTTTCCTCTTTCCCACTTTCTCCCTCTACATTCTAAATGTAAAACATTTTCCTATCTACCAATACCCTCTAGATAAATCACTTCCTATCTTCCTGTCACCACTATTCTCTTCCAAATACACTAAACAATACACACACACTAATCTCTGCTAGCTAACCCTATAAAATCATTCCAACACAAATCTATTCCCTCTCATTACCCATGCACTCTCCTCCTCGTCACCCCCACCATGTGTCCTAGTTAAAAATTGCTCTCATTGTAATTATCCAAGCCAGGACCTTGTGCTGGATCTATTTATTCAGGCACTATTTGAATTAACTCAAAGCTTAACGGGCAAGTATCATCTATGATTGTGTGATTTGCCAGAAAGATTTCCTGTGCCTTATCTCTGTAAAACTGGTCAGTTGTGGGGTTTGCTGTGTATGTATGTATGTCTTACGATTATGTTAGGAAACATCTGCATGCTTATATGACTGTCACCCATCAGGGATGCACCTCTTGTTCCTCAGATGCTAGTATGTGAACTGATATCATAGAACACCATAGCAAACCAGACATAGAGCCTGCATCTCCTGACAAATCATCAAACCAAGGATCCTTGGAGCAGAAGCCCTGACTCCAAGACACCACACTATCAAAGAACATACAACACTAGAGATTATTCATCTGTAAACAAGACCTAACACCACCCAAGACGCAAACCACTGAACCCTTCTACAAGGACAGAAACCCAAAGGAAGGGAGAATTCAACCATGAAGCCTGGGGGGGACAAAAGAACTCTACACACACAGACACACACAAAGAAACAAAAATTAACCTAATAATGAAATGTCAGAGAAACACTGCACAAATGAAGGACCAAGCTAGAGAAACACCACTTCAAATGACAGAGGAGGAGATAGGCAAACTATGTGAAAGAGAATTCAGAAAAGCTATGCTAATGAGGATGCAAAACACTGAAAACAGAATATTAGAGGAAATTAGTGCGTTGAGAAGAGACATGCAAGAAATGAAAAATAAGCAAATGGAGACAACCAACTCAATTGCTGAACTCAAAAATACTACAGAAGTCTCAACAGTAGAGTATCAGAGGCTGAAGAATGGATAAGTGAGCTGGAAGACAGAATGGTGGAAATAAGTCCTTAAGAACACAACAAAACTGAAAGAATGAAAAGAACTGAGGATAGCAACAGAGACCTATGGGACAATATCAAACACACCAACATTAGAATTACAGGAGTTCCAGAAGAAGAAGAGGGGAAGAAAGGCTATGAAAAGATTCTTGAAGAGGTTATAGTTGAAAACTTTCCCAACATGGGAAAGGAAATAGTCAACCAAGTCCAAGAAGCACAAAGAGAAATCCACCCCCCAAGTGAGTTAACCATTGCTCTCATTGTAATTATCCAAGCCAGGACCTTGTGCTGGATCTATTTATTCAGGCACTATTTGAATTAACTCAAAGCTTAACGGGCAAGTATCATCTATGATTGTGTGATTTGCCAGAAAGATTTCCTGTGCCTTATCTCTGTAAAACTGGTCAGTTGTGGGGTTTGCTGTGTATGTATGTATGTCTTACGATTATGTTAGGAAACATCTGCATGCTTATATGACTGTCACCCATCAGGGATGCACCTCTTGTTCCTCAGATGCTAGTATGTGAACTGATATCATAGAACACCATAGCAAACCAGACATAGAGCCTGCATCTCCTGACAAATCATCAAACCAAGGATCCTTGGAGCAGAAGCCCTGACTCCAAGACACCACACTATCAAAGAACATACAACACTAGAGATTATTCATCTGTAAACAAGACCTAACACCACCCAAGACGCAAACCACTGAACCCTTCTACAAGGACAGAAACCCAAAGGAAGGGAGAATTCAACCATGAAGCCTAGTGGGGGAAAAAGAACTCTACACACACAGACACACACAAAGAAACAAAAATTAACCTAATAATGAAATGTCAGAGAAACACTGCACAAATGAAGGACCAAGCTAGAGAAACACCACTTCAAATGACAGAGGAGGAGATAGGCAAACTATGTGAAAGAGAATTCAGAAAAGCTATGCTAATGAGGATGCAAAACACTGAAAACAGAATATTAGAGGAAATTAGTGCGTTGAGAAGAGACATGCAAGAAATGAAAAATAAGCAAATGGAGACAACCAACTCAATTGCTGAACTCAAAAATACTACAGAAGTCTCAACAGTAGAGTATCAGAGGCTGAAGAATGGATAAGTGAGCTGGAAGACAGAATGGTGGAAATAAGTCCTTAAGAACACAACAAAACTGAAAGAATGAAAAGAACTGAGGATAGCAACAGAGACCTATGGGACAATATCAAACACACCAACATTAGAATTACAGGAGTTCCAGAAGAAGAAGAGGGGAAGAAAGGCTATGAAAAGATTCTTGAAGAGGTTATAGTTGAAAACTTTCCCAACATGGGAAAGGAAATAGTCAACCAAGTCCAAGAAGCACAAAGAGTTCCATACAGGAGAAACCTCAGAAGAAACACACCAAGGCATATTCTAATCAAATTAACACAGACTAAATATAAATACAGATTTCTAAAAGCAGCTAGGAGCAAACAACAAATAACATATAAAGGAAACCCCATACGTTTAACTGCAGATCTTTCAACAGAAACCCTGCAGGCCAGAAGAGAATGGCAAGATACATTTAAACGGCTAAAAGAGAGTAACCTCCAACCAAGATTTCTCTACCCAGCAAGAATCTCATTCAGAATTGATGGTGAAGTCAAAAGCTTCACAGACAAGCAAAAATTAAAAGAATTCTGTACCACAAAATCAGCCCTACAACAAGTGTTAAAGGGCCTGACATAGCCAATAAATAGAGTAGGAGAAGCCTTACAAATCAAACCCCAAATTTCTAAGAAGATGACAATAGGAACATTCATATCAATAATTACTTTGAACATAAATGGACTAAATGCCGGGTTCATCCCAGGCATGCAAGGCTTCTTCAACATCCTCAAATCAATCAATGTGATACACCAGATCAACAAACTGAAAGACAAAAACCACACGATCATCTCACTAGATGCAGAAAAAGCCTTCGACAAAGTACAACATCCATTTATGATCAAAACTCTTCAGAAAATGGGCATAGAAGGAACCTATCTCAACATAATAAGAGCCATATATGAGAAGCCTACAGTTAACATTATCCTTAACGGTGAAAAACTGAAAGCATTCCCTCTAAGATCAGGAACAAGACAGGGGTGCCCACTTTCACCACTACTATTCAACATAGTCCTGGAAGTCCTAGCAACAGCAATAAGAGAAGAGAAAGAAATCAAAGGAATCCAGATTGGAAAGGAAGATAAGTGAGCTGGAAGACAGAATGGTGGAAATAAGTCCTTAAGAACACAACAAAACTGAAAGAATGAAAAGAACTGAGGATAGCAACAGAGACCTATGGGACAATATCAAACACACCAACATTAGAATTACAGGAGTTCCAGAAGAAGAAGAGGGGAAGAAAGGCTATGAAAAGATTCTTGAAGAGGTTATAGTTGAAAACTTTCCCAACATGGGAAAGGAAATAGTCAACCAAGTCCAAGAAGCACAAAGAGTTCCATACAGGAGAAACCTCAGAAGAAACACACCAAGGCATATTCTAATCAAATTAACACAGACTAAATATAAATACAGATTTCTAAAAGCAGCTAGGAGCAAACAACAAATAACATATAAAGGAAACCCCATACGTTTAACTGCAGATCTTTCAACAGAAACCCTGCAGGCCAGAAGAGAATGGCAAGATACATTTAAACGGCTAAAAGAGAGTAACCTCCAACCAAGATTTCTCTACCCAGCAAGAATCTCATTCAGAATTGATGGTGAAGTCAAAAGCTTCACAGACAAGCAAAAATTAAAAGAATTCTGTACCACAAAATCAGCCCTACAACAAGTGTTAAAGGGCCTGACATAGCCAATAAATAGAGTAGGAGAAGCCTTACAAATCAAACCCCAAATTTCTAAGAAGATGACAATAGGAACATTCATATCAATAATTACTTTGAACATAAATGGACTAAATGCCGGGTTCATCCCAGGCATGCAAGGCTTCTTCAACATCCTCAAATCAATCAATGTGATACACCAGATCAACAAACTGAAAGACAAAAACCACACGATCATCTCACTAGATGCAGAAAAAGCCTTCGACAAAGTACAACATCCATTTATGATCAAAACTCTTCAGAAAATGGGCATAGAAGGAACCTATCTCAACATAATAAGAGCCATATATGAGAAGCCTACAGTTAACATTATCCTTAACGGTGAAAAACTGAAAGCATTCCCTCTAAGATCAGGAACAAGACAGGGGTGCCCACTTTTACCACTACTATTCAACATAGTCCTGGAAGTCCTAGCAACAGCAGTAAGAGAAGAGAAAGAAATCAAAGGAATCCAGATTGAAAAGGAAGATGTCAAGCTCTCTCTTTTTGCAGACGACATGATATTATACGTAGAAAATCCCAAAGACATGGTTACAAAGCTACCACAGCTAATCAATGAATTCAGCCAAGTTGCAGGATACAAAGTCAACACACAGAAATCACTGGCATTCCTATACACAAACAATGAAATATCAGAAAACAAAATCAAAGAGGCAATCCCCTTCACCATTGCAACCAAAAGAATCAAATATCTAGGAATAAACCTACCCAAAGAAACAAAAGAACTGTACACAGAAAATTATAAGACACTCATGAGAGACATTAAAGAAGACTTAAACAGATGGAGAGATATTCCATGTTCCTGGATCGGAAGAATCAATATTGTGAAAATGACCATACTACCAAATATCATCTACAGATTCAATGCAATATCTATCCAGCTACCATTGACATTTTTCACAGAACTAGAGCAAAGAATAACACAGTTCATATGGAAACCCAAAAGACCTCGAATAGCCAAAGCAATCCTAAGAAAGAAAAACGGAGTTGGACAGATCAGCCTCCCCAACGTCAGACTCTACTACAAAGCAACAGTCATCAAGACAGTATGTTACTGGCACAAAAACAGAACTACAGATCAATGGAACAAGATTGAGAACCCAGAGATCAAGCCACGCACCTATGGCTACCTTATTTTTGACAAAGGAGGCGAAACTATAAAATGGGACAAAGACAGCCTCTTCAACAAATGGTGCTGGGAAAATTGGACAGCTACATGCAAAAAAATGAAGTCAGAACATTCCCTGACACCATACACAAAGATCATCTCAAAATGGATTAAAGACCTAAATGTAAGACCAGAAACCAAACTCTTAGAGGAGAATATAGGCAAAATCCTCAAGGACATCAATCAAAGCAAGATCTTCTCTGACCCACCTACTAGAATAGTGGAACTGAAAAGACAAATGAACATGTGGGACCTCATGAAACTTCAAAACTTTTGTACAGCTAAAGAAATTACAAAAAAGCTGAACAGACACCCCACAGAGTAGGAGAAAATCATAGCAAATGAAACAACAGACAAAGAATTCATCTCCAAAATCTACAAGCAACTCAGACAACTCAGCACAGGAAAAATGAACAACCCAATCAAAAAATGGGAAAAAGATCTAAAGAGACGCCTCTCCAAAGAGGACATACAGATGGCCCAAAAGCACATGAAACGATGTTCAACCTCACTTATCATTAGAGAAATGCAAATTAAAACTACAATGAGATACCACCTCACACCCATCAGAATGGCCATCATCCACAAATCGACAGACAATAAATGCTGGAGAGGCTGCGGAGAAAAGGGAACCCTCTTGCATTGCTGATGGGAATGTAAACTGATACAACCTCTATGGAAGACAATATGGAGATTCCTTAAAAAACTTAAAATAGAAGCACCCTATGACCCAGCAATCCCAGTACTAGGCATATATACTGATGAAATCAAAACTGAAAGAGGCACCTGTACCCCAATGTTCATTGCAGCTCTCTATACAATAGCCAGAACATGGAAGCAACCTAGATGTCCATCTACAAATGAATGGATACAGAAGCCCTGGTACATATATACAATGGAATACTACTCAGCTGTTAAAAGAAATGCAGAAGACTCAGTCCTAATGAGGTGGCTAGCTCTAGAACCTATCATAAAAAGTGAAGTACGTCAAAAAGAGAAAGACAAGTACAGTATACTAAGTCATATATATGGGATCTAGTAAGATGGTCATGATAACACACGCAGTGACCTCATGGAAAAACAGAGAATAGACATAAGGACCTTGTGGAGACCGAACAGTGAGAGGGAGGCATAGAGGAAGTATCATCGAAACCTATACTGGCACGTGTGGAAAAGATAGCTATGGTCATTGTGCTAAGGGAATAGGAGTACCTACCATCACTTGGGGTGATGGTCTGGAGAGGTGGGGTGGGGGGCAGAACTGGGTAGGGGGAGGGTCCAGGGATATGCATATGAATGATCAGGGAACATACATATTGGTGAACAACAAAACTCTGTAAAATAGTTAAAATAAAGAATTAAAAATAAAAAACTACCTGAGGCCACATATTTAATAAGTTCTAGTCCCCTCTGTATGCATGCCCATCTTTTCCTTGATGCAGAGGAAATATTCAGAAGCATTAAGGGCATCCTAACATGCTTAGAGCTGTTTTGAATGATCTTTTGTTTCTGTTATCACTAACTGCCCCTCTCGAAACCCTTGTGATCTGTTTTATATAAGACTGCAGTTTATGTCCCTACCACCATGACACCTACCATGGCATAACATTATTTAGTCTCAAAATTACTTTTAGGACCAAATTCTCCATTTTTAGATTGTCTTGTGAATTTCCTGTTCTGCTGGGAGTTAAACATCGTGTTTTTTCTGATTTGGACAGTGTGTGCATTTCACGTGTATCTGTTAGACATGGGATGGTTAGAATGTTGAATTCTTAGACTCATGAAAGATTGTCTCCAAATTGTGATAATCAGAAAAAAAAAGTTGATTGTAAGCTGGTACAGTTTCCCTGATAGCTCTGTGGTAAAGAATCTGCCTGCAGTGCAGGAGACATGGGCTCGATCCCTGGGTGAGGAAGATCCCCTGGAGGAGAGCATGCCAAAACACTCCAGTATTCTTGCCTGGGAAATCTCATGGACAGAGGAGCCTGGCGGGCTACACATCACATGGTTGCAAAGAGTCAGACACAACTGAGCAACTGAGTGTGCACGTAAAAATACAAAATGCCTGTTTTTGGATCCACTTCTACTGGGTCTGGAAGTCAGTCTTGTTTATTTGGATCCCTTGACACCTCTGCTCTTTGAAAGACATAAGGTTTTAAAAAACTGATAACACACGCAGTGACCTCATGGAAAAACAGAGAATAGACATAAGGACCTTGTGGAGACCGAACAGTGAGAGGGAGGCATAGAGGAAGTATCATCGAAACCTATACTGGCACGTGTGGAAAAGATAGCTATGGTCATTGTGCAAAGGGGAATAGGAGTACCTACCATCACTTGGGGTGATGGTCTGGAGAGGTGGGGTGGGGGGCAGAACTGGGTAGGGGGAGGGTCCAGGGATATGCATATGAATGATCAGGGAACATACATATTGGTGAACAACAAAACTCTGTAAAATAGTTAAAATAAAGAATTAAAAATAAAAAACTACCTGAGGCCACATATTTAATAAGTTCTAGTCCCCTCTGTATGCATGCCCATCTTTTCCTTGATGCAGAGGAAATATTCAGAAGCATTAAGGGCATCCTAACATGCTTAGAGCTGTTTTGAATGATCTTTTGTTTCTGTTATCACTAACTGCCCCTCTCGAAACCCTTGTGATCTGTTTTATATAAGACTGCAGTTTATGTCCCTACCACCATGACACCTACCATGGCATAACATTATTTAGTCTCAAAATTACTTTTAGGACCAAATTCTCCATTTTTAGATTGTCTTGTGAATTTCCTGTTCTGCTGGGAGTTAAACATCGTGTTTTTTCTGATTTGGACAGTGTGTGCATTTCACGTGTATCTGTTAGACATGGGATGGTTAGAATGTTGAATTCTTAGACTCATGAAAGATTGTCTCCAAATTGTGATAATCAGAAAAAAAAAGTTGATTGTAAGCTGGTACAGTTTCCCTGATAGCTCTGTGGTAAAGAATCTGCCTGCAGTGCAGGAGACATGGGCTCGATCCCTGGGTGAGGAAGATCCCCTGGAGGAGAGCATGCCAAAACACTCCAGTATTCTTGCCTAGGAAATCTCATGGACAGAGGAGCCTGGCGGGCTACACATCACATGGTTGCAAAGAGTCAGACACAACTGAGCAACTGAGTGTGCACGTAAAAAGACAAAATGCCTGTTTTTGGATCCACTTCTACTGGGTCTGGAAGTCAGTCTTGTTTATTTGGATCCCTTGACACCTCTGCTCTTTGAATCCCCTCCAGGACTCCCCTCAGGGCTGCTGGAAGCCCAGCTTCAAACTGTCCCTCCTGTGGGGTCACGAGCTGGCATCTTAGACATGGAGCAACATGTTGAAATTCAGGGGCTTTGCTGCAGACTCTGCCCAAGCAGCTTGAAAGGAAGAATTTTTGTCAGAGCACTTTACACAGCCATCTTTTTGCACCAAGCAAAGTTCTTTCTCTGAGTGGCTGGAGGAGTCAAGAAGGACCTGGGTGCTCACAGACTTTCCCCACTCAACAGGGCTGGGCTTTTACACTTCTACTCACGTGGGTGATGGAGCTATAGTGCTGGGGACATAAACATTCCTGCAGCCAGGAAGGGGAGGAGGCGGGCCTCAGACCTGGGCCACCCCTACCTGCTCCCCACCCAGAGGACTCAGAAGGGGTGGGGGTGAGCGGAGGAACCCTAGGACCCAAGGTGAGAGGGAAACTCCAGGCTGGTTCCAGTGGTTCCCAGTCTGGCCTGCCTGGTCCCTTCAGGAACTACTCTCAGTGTATTCTCATGTGGCCTCTCCTAGCCCTTGTTGGCCAATGTTAGAAGCTGCCACCAGCCTGATCTGACCCAGATATGAACAGGATAAAAATAGCCATGGGGTGACTTAACAGGCCATGTAGTGTCCACTGGTGATGGGTGATTACAGCTTTCACTTGGGGCCAGGCTGGCGACAATCTGCCTCCTGGTTTCATGCATCTGGAGAGGGGAGTGGAACAGGGCACAGACAGTTCCTCCTCTCTGTGTAGGCAGGGAGTATCGTGATGCTCCCATGTGAGTCCTCTAGACCCACATCATTGTTTCCTTTTCCACTTGCATCCTTAGAGGGGAGAATATATAAACTATAACCCATTCAACAATAACAGGTGGACGCTTGTTTCTTCAGGGCCTGTGATAGCCACTAATCACGGTGGCCTGCCTGGGACACACACGCATGAGGGAGGCACCTTCGGTCAACTCTGCAAGTCCTCTGCCTCACGTCCTAATTGACGTGTCCCTGGAGTGCCCAACTGGCCTTTTCCTCATGGTCTCATGTGTAACCTGAGGTTGTGGGCACCTGCCTTATATACTTTCAGCAAAGATAAAATGAGTACAAGTTAAATACTTTACATAGTTTTATGAGAATCTGGAATTAGCATTTCTTTACCAGATGACAGCAGCAGCGTCTTCGTTGGTCTGTTACTCTTTGAAATTGGTGATGATGATGATAATGGAAAATAATAGCTTCCCCAGAATAAGTCTTATTCAGCTGTCAGCCCCGTGTTTCCCAGGTGGCTGAGTGGTGAAGAGTTTGCCTGCCAATGCAGGAGACACAAGTTTGATCCCTCATCCAGGAAGATCCCACATGCTGCAGAGCAGCTAAGCCCATGAGCCACAACTATTGAGCCTGTGCTCTAGAGCCTCGGAATCGTAACTATTAAGCCCATGTGCCACAACTACTGAAGCCCGTAAGCCCTAAAGTCCAAGTTCCACAACAAGAGAAGTTCCCGCAACAAGAAGATTCCACATGCTGTGAAGTAATTAAGCCCGTGAGCTACAACTGTGGAGCCTGTGCTCGAGAGCCTTGGAGCCACAGCTATTGAGCCCATGTGCTTCAACTACTGAAGCCCATGTGCCCTAGAGCCTGAGTTCCACAACAAGAGAGGTCACCACAAAAAAGAAGCCTACTCACCTCAACTAGAGAGTTGCCCCCACTCCTTACAACTAGAAAAGAGCATGTGGCAGCAGTGAAAATCCAGAATAACCAAAAATAAATAAATAGATAAATGAAAATTAAAAAAATCCCTGTCATCCCCTTTCATATGCTTTCTCAGAACTTAATTATTAAATTTGCTGTATGTGCAGGTTATTATTTTAATTTTACACTTGAAAACGGAGAACTGTGAAGTTTAGGTATCTGTAACAAAGCTAGCAAGACCCTGTGAATGAACCCGCACCTGTCTTCTTTACCTTTTTACCATGGAGTTGCTTCTCTACCCACAATATCTTTAACCCCAGTGATTTCGCTATTTTCCAAATGTATGAGGCAGTGCAGACACGTCTTGTCTAACAATGTTCACTGTTCTTTTCCTCTTGGAACCTCAGAGGGGATTTACTCTCCTTAGAAATGTCACCTAAGACCTTATGTGACCTTACCTTCCAATCTTATTTTTCTCTGTTTCTTATCCATTAAGACTTGGCTCAAAGACCACTTTCTCTCTAATTTCTTGCAGATTCCCTCATCAGAATGGAATTTCTCTGCATTCCCACAGTGTCTGCATTTTAGGAGTGTGCATATTACCTTAGATGATATAGCATGGTTAGTTGTTGGGTGTCTGTCGTTTCCCCAGGAGGCAACATGTGATCTTTTGAATGCAGGTGCTGTGTGAGACAGACAGACAGACAGACAGACAGACACACACACACACACACACACACACACACAGACCCTGCTCATGGGGCACTGGGGAGGCTGAATAAACAGATAAATATCACAGACTTGAATCAGTACTAAACTTTCATTTCCCTCTTTAGCTGTCAGAATGATTCTTTTTCTGCCTTTGCCTCCTTCATCTTCCTTCAACCTGACCTTATTTCATATTTCCAACACCTTTTTGAACCATGGAACATGTAGCTGAGACTATTTGAAAAGTCATTTTGACCAGTGCTCAGGTTAAAAAGAATAACATCTTGATTTCTGCTAATTAAGCTAAATTTTGGAGAGGATATTTATCTCTACTATTCTAATTAGTACAATAGGGGTGATATAGGGTCAATGTGTAAGGCAGAGTTCATTTATGCACACAAAAGTCCAAAAGAGGATTTTGAAAGAGGATTTTGCAAAACAAGTTAAAAACAAACATGTTAACTAAACACTGAAAGACTTAAAGCTGGAATAAAACGTAAAGGGAAAGTAAGACAAGGTGAGCCAGGATAGAGGCTATAGCAGAGCGCCTCCCAGTATTTGGTTCTGTACCTTTCACATTCAGAACAAAGAGGGAGTCAGGACCTGCACACCAGCTGAAAACCAGCCATGTGCTGGGGACTAAAAAGCAGGCATCAGAGTCATGACTGCCAGGGAAAGGACACTGTTTGACATCACAAAGAATGTCACTAACAGCATCCTGACAAGGAAAGTGAGAACTTTTAAAGTGAGGCAGCCTAGAATGTTTCCTCATGTAGACACATGTCCTTAATGTCAAGGTTCTGTAACAGTCGTGAGGAGTTAGGGGAGGGACCAGTACAATATCCCTGAAATAGGTCCTGCGGTTCAGCTACCAAGTGACTTGCATTGTGAATTCGTTCTGTTCCCTTATTCCACCCAAAGTCTACAAGACACCACCATGTGGCTGGCGGCATCCCGCCAGGAGCAGGGTTGACACTTCCAGATTAGTCCTGGGACCTCTTTCCTCTCCTGCGCTCTTCCTACCAGAGAGCCCATCCAGGCTCACGGCTTCTGATGCCACCTGTGGGCTGATGCTGCCGTGCACACAGATGCCAACCTGGACAGCTCTCCCTGGAGCCCAGCCCACATGGCCCTCTTCCCCACCTGCTCCAGCAGCCTTCTCAGAACAGACACACCTCTCTGCCTGCTGGGTCTTATCATGCAAATCTGTCCCCTCCTGTTCTCCCCACCTTCCTTTCTCCTCATACTCTGTTCATCAGCTTTCCCTACCGATTCCATCTTCAAAATCCATCCATATCCGACTGTTCCTCTGCAACTCAGTGGGACCCTGTCTCACATGGATGGAGTGGTGGTGCTTCCTAGCCTCCACTGTGCTATCATTGCCCTTTATCTTCTTTTCCAATCACAGTATCTGGATCATTGAAACATAAATCAGATCATACCACAGCGCTGAACAAAACTGCCTACGGCAACAGCTAGAATCTTAAGGTGTTCTGTGAGGACCCACACACCCCTGCCCCTGTCCTCCCTGGAACCCACCCTGGCCACTTCCCATCACAGGCTTAGCTCCAGCCACACTGGTTTCATGCTCCCTTGAATGCACTAGGGCTTTTGAACCTGCTCTGCCCCATGCATGGGATTCCAAATATTCTCAAGGCTTTCTTTCTTTCCTCCTTTGGGACTTTGGTCAAATCTCAAATAATGTAGTATCAATATTCTGCCATGTTTCAACTCCTTCCTTCACTTTCCACCAAGGAACTCAGCAGGACTAATTTTAAGATAGACTGATAGATGGATAGATAAAGATATTAGTCAATAGGATTAATACACTATATTTATGCTAGACAGTCAGTTTCGCTCAGGTGAGACTTTTAAAGTGAGGCAGCCTAGAATGTTTCCTCATGTAGACACATGTCCTTAATGTCAAGGTTCTGTAACAGTCGTGAGGAGTTAGGAGGGACCAGTACAATATCCCTGAAATAGGTCCTGCGGTTCAGCTACCAAGTGACTTGCATTGTGAATTCGTTCTGTTCCCTTATTCCACCCAAAGTCTACAAGACACCACCATGTGGCTGGCGGCATCCCGCCAGGAGCAGGGTTGACACTTCCAGATTAGTCCTGGGACCTCTTTCCTCTCCTGCGCTCTTCCTACCAGAGAGCCCATCCAGGCTCACGGCTTCTGATGCCACCTGTGGGCTGATGCTGCCGTGCACACAGATGCCAACCTGGACAGCTCTCCCTGGAGCCCAGCCCACATGGCCCTCTTCCCCACCTGCTCCAGCAGCCTTCTCAGAACAGACACACCTCTCTGCCTGCTGGGTCTTATCATGCAAATCTGTCCCCTCCTGTTCTCCCCACCTTCCTTTCTCCTCATACTCTGTTCATCAGCTTTCCCTACCGATTCCATCTTCAAAATCCATCCATATCCGACTGTTCCTCTGCAACTCAGTGGGACCCTGTCTCACATGGATGGAGTGGTGGTGCTTCCTAGCCTCCACTGTGCTATCATTGCCCTTTATCTTCTTTTCCAATCACAGTATCTGGATCATTGAAACATAAATCAGATCATACCACAGCGCTGAACAAAACTGCCTACGGCAACAGCTAGAATCTTAAGGTGTTCTGTGAGGACCCACACACCCCTGCCCCTGTCCTCCCTGGAACCCACCCTGGCCACTTCCCATCACAGGCTTAGCTCCAGCCACACTGGTTTCATGCTCCCTTGAATGCACTAGGGCTTTTGAACCTGCTCTGCCCCATGCATGGGATTCCAAATATTCTCAAGGCTTTCTTTCTTTCCTCCTTTGGGACTTTGGTCAAATCTCAAATAATGTAGTATCAATATTCTGCCATGTTTCAACTCCTTCCTTCACTTTCCACCAAGGAACTCAGCAGGACTAATTTTAAGATAGACTGATAGATGGATAGATAAAGATATTAGTCAATAGATTATATATATTTATATCTATGTACACATTTATACATACACATATTATATGTATGTATATACACACATATGTTCACACCTATATGCACATACATATCTACATATATGTGTGTGCATTGATTATTATTTAATTTTTTTAATCCATCTTCCTTTATAAAATATGAGCTCCTTTAAGGTGGAAATTCTGATTTCCACTTGGTGTATATTAATTACATTTGTTGAAGGAATGAATAAGCTTTCTCAGCAGTGCCTCCTAGTGGGCTAGCCACTTGCAAGACACTTTTAAGGACTCCTAATAGCCCTGCCTGCCTGGGAGATGGTGCCAGTCCCCACGTAGCCCTTAAGTTAAGTGAGCCTTCCTCCTGGTGCCTTGCTCTTTTACTTGAAGTGGATTTGGGATGCGCTGAGCACCGTAAAATCCGCCATGAAGAAAGGCTTTGTCTTCTATACCTGCCCTACCAGACAGGAGACAGCTGCCTTGTGCAGTAGTTCTCAGAATGAGACTCCTCACCACCCTCACCTGACCAGCAACGTCACCTTCCCCAGGGAGGCTCCCCACAGGGTGGGTCCTCCAGGTGACTCCATGGGACACTGACATGTAAGAAACATTTGGCCTGCAGCATTATGGGGAATAAGACTTTGAGACTCAATCAGTGGTCAGTGGAAAGGGGTCAGGATCCACTAGAAACATGGGCAGAGGGTGCTGGAGGGGGCAGTGGCCTGTCTGCCCCACAGACCTAGATAAACTATATGCCTTTCTACACTGACATTTGCTGTCATGCCCTGGTTTGATATTCAGTAGGTTAACATTTGAAGGGGTGTCGTTCGATATATGTTTCTAACTGTGGGGTATATAAAGACATTAGAGCTTTCCAGGTGGCTCAGTGGGTCAAAAGCCTGCTTGCCAACGCAGGACATTAGGGTTCGATGCCTGGGTCAGGAGGACCCCCTGGAGGAGGAAATGGAAACCTGCTCCAGGATTCTTGCCTGGAGAATCCCATGGACAGGGAAGCCTAATGGGCTACAGTCCAAGGAGTCACAAAGAATCAGACATGACTGAGCACATACCTAGGCACATGAATACTTTGTAATGAGGCAAGGGCAGATAAAAAGCACACTGAGCAGAGCACTTGAGTGATAAGGTTCCACTTGCACGTCCTTATGAGGCCCCTCACCTTATAGCTGGCCTTCTCACCACCCCTCCCTGACTCCCCCCAGCTCCCATTACCACCCATACCAGCCAGGTGTGCCAGATACGACCACTCTCTCCCAGATCCCAATTCCAGAGGGTGGGGGGAACAAGGAGGACACGAGCACCCTGGGCCTAGCCACTCTGGGCCTCATCTTCCTGTGTCATCCTTGCTCCGGTCACCCCTGATGGTGGCCTGGGTCTTGGCTCACTGGCGGGCCCCTCCTTTGCACGGGATATGTGAAAATGGGGTTTTAGAAGAGCTTATGCTTTGGAAACAGAGAGCTTGTTGTACACTCCAAGCATCTTTCTCCTCACTACCCTGCCTTTTTCTGATTTCTCACTGAATCCACATTTGAGAAAACACGTCACTTGTGGGCATTTGTAAGAAATGAGGGGCAGGGATCCTTTGATTGGAAGATTCCTAAAAACACTGATTCTGGAGGTTGGTAAGGCTTGGTCTTATGCTTTCCATTCACAGCACTTTCTCTGGGCACCAGAAGGATTATAGGATCAACATTTTTATAACAAATCACCCTTTCTTTTCTTCTCCAAATGCAACTAGGTTTAAGGCTCTTTATAACTAGTTTTCAGAGAAATAAAACATTTTCATTACATTTCTGTAAAGTATTTGAGAGGCTCCATGAAGCAGAGCTGACAGTATACTTTCTAACACGTAAGGGAAATTAAGAGTGATATCTACCTGCTTGAACTCTTAGGTAACAAGGCTTCAGATTTTCTACTTATTTTTTAAATGTGTTCATTATTTGAAAGTATCAGCATGACTATAAATTGTAATGATCCACCCCACACAAGGAGGTTCAGAAAACCTGTAATGGATAAACGCCAATTAGAAGTATAGGGAAAGACTGCTTAAATTGTCGTTTTAAAAGGATTTTATATGTCTTAAAATTTTTACATTCTCACTGATTTCTTTCTATACTTGATATAAAATTACCCCACTAAATGAGCCATGCAAATTAGCAGTGAATTATGCTCAGATGTCCAAAAGCAATTATGTGACTTGGTATTTTAATAAATATAGATAATAGTAGGGTTAATATTTTAGGTTATATGTATGTCAGGATATGACGTGATATATGGGAAAATGGGCATAAGATGATCCAATGCATACACAGGCAGAAGGCAAAATTATATTCAGGTTATTTGAAAGCCATCTTCAGCTAAATCTTCATGCTCTTTCCAGAAAGAAGATTAATGGCCAGACATTTTAAGTAGTCATTCGTTGAGATACACTTAACAGAGAGTGAGAAAATAGTTCCTCAAGATGCTCTTGAATATTTTGAGAGTTGATATTTTCCAAAACTTTAAATACTTGAAAACTAAGAAATCTTATTATTATTTTTTTTTAACCAAAAGATAGTTAGCTTCCAAACTCCTCTTTCTAAATGCAAATATATGGCTGGAGTTTGCCACCCCCCAACTCCCGTTTTACTTGTGGAAAGCATTTTCTGTATCATTTTGAATCCTCTTGCCTTACCACTCAGAATTAAATTGGGTTGGTCTGAAATTAACCTGTACCATTTGGATAAATGATTAAACACACAAATCAAATATCAAAGGTTCAAAATGAATAGCATCTTTCATCTCCCAATGTAAATACACCAGGATTAATCAAATCAGCATCATCTAAAAAGGGGGATAGGATCAACATTTTTATAACAAATCACCCTTTCTTTTCTTCTCCAAATGCAACTAGGTTTAAGCTTTATAACTAGTTTTCAGAGAAATAAAACATTTTCATTACATTTCTGTAAAGTATTTGAGAGGCTCCATGAAGCAGAGCTGACAGTATACTTTCTAACACGTAAGGGAAATTAAGAGTGATATCTATCTGCTTGAACTCTTAGGTAACAAGGCTTCAGATTTTCTACTTATTTTTTAAATGTGTTCATTATTTGAAAGTATCAGCATGACTATAAATTGTAATGATCCACCCCACACAAGGAGGTTCAGAAAACCTGTAATGGATAAACGCCAATTAGAAGTATAGGGAAAGACTGCTTAAATTGTCGTTTTAAAAGGATTTTATATGTCTTAAAATTTTTACATTCTCACTGATTTCTTTCTATACTTGATATAAAATTACCCCACTAAATGAGCCATGCAAATTAGCAGTGAATTATGCTCAGATGTCCAAAAGCAATTATGTGACTTGGTATTTTAATAAATATAGATAATAGTAGGGTTAATATTTTAGGTTATATGTATGTCAGGATATGACGTGATATATGGGAAAATGGGCATAAGATGATCCAATGCATACACAGGCAGAAGGCAAAATTATATTCAGGTTATTTGAAAGCCATCTTCAGCTAAATCTTCATGCTCTTTCCAGAAAGAAGATTAATGGCCAGACATTTTAAGTAGTCATTCGTTGAGATACACTTAACAGAGAGTGAGAAAATAGTTCCTCAAGATGCTCTTGAATATTTTGAGAGTTGATATTTTCCAAAACTTTAAATACTTGAAAACTAAGAAATCTTATTATTTTTTTAACCAAAAGATAGTTAGCTTCCAAACTCCTCTTTCTAAATGCAAATATATGGCTGGAGTTTGCCACCCCCCAACTCCCGTTTTACTTGTGGAAAGCATTTTCTGTATCATTTTGAATCCTCTTGCCTTACCACTCAGAATTAAATTGGGTTGGTCTGAAATTAACCTGTACCATTTGGATAAATGATTAAACACACAAATCAAATATCAAAGGTTCAAAATGAATAGCATCTTTCATCTCCCAATGTAAATACACCAGGATTAATCAAATCAGCATCATCTGGCCCCCTGTCTGCTCGGAAAACACCGCAGAAGAGGCTAAATGATTAGTTCCTATTCCACAAATGAGAAGACTGAAATAACAGTTGTTCATCAGAAGGCAATTTTGGAAGCTCTGCAGACAACCCAGAGGCTGCCTCATCCCTAATTGCCCCCCACTTTAAGTACACATTATAAACTGCTGACTCTCGAGGAGAAGTGAATCTCCCCACCTTAATGCTTCAAAATTACCTCCTCAGGCGAATATCAGAAACCATTCCATGAAACCAGTTTTGTGGTGAGACTGAATTGTATGAGGAATGAACACTCACAAACGACTATCATCAAATGCACAGATACGAAAGTGTATCTAACAGGTCACTAAAATGGATACCGAATTGGACCTGCTTCCAGCTCTGGGACCCTAAATTAAAACATCTGATGCGCACTTCAGTTGACAGCAGGCAGAAGGCAACCTGATGCAGTCCCGTCCAGGTGCTTTTCAGGCAAAGCTCATTTAATTTCTTTGGTGACATTCTTACACACAGATCCATCTCAAAGAAAGGAATTCAATCAGCTGGCCTTCGTGGTTTTCCTCAGAACAATTTCCTCGATGATTTTCTCTGTTTATAGGCTATTTTAAGGTTCGTAGAATATGGAAAAGGGTGTAGGTAGCATTGGAGAATTTAGATAAGATTACTGCCTTCTAAATGCGAGGATGGTTCAAAGATATTTGTCTGCTCACGCCCAAAATAGCGGTGACATTTGGTTTGACTGCTGAAATCCAAAACTTTAAATACTTGAAAACTAAGAAATCTTATTATTTTTTTAACCAAAAGATAGTTAGCTTCCAAACTCCTCTTTCTAAATGCAAATATATGGCTGGAGTTTGCCACCCCCCAACTCCCGTTTTACTTGTGGAAAGCATTTTCTGTATCATTTTGAATCCTCTTGCCTTACCACTCAGAATTAAATTGGGTTGGTCTGAAATTAACCTGTACCATTTGGATAAATGATTAAACACACAAATCAAATATCAAAGGTTCAAAATGAATAGCATCTTTCATCTCCCAATGTAAATACACCAGGATTAATCAAATCAGCATCATCTGGCCCCCTGTCTGCTCGGAAAACACCGCAGAAGAGGCTAAATGATTAGTTCCTATTCCACAAATGAGAAGACTGAAATAACAGTTGTTCATCAGAAGGCAATTTTGGAAGCTCTGCAGACAACCCAGAGGCTGCCTCATCCCTAATTGCCCCCCACTTTAAGTACACATTATAAACTGCTGACTCTCGAGGAGAAGTGAATCTCCCCACCTTAATGCTTCAAAATTACCTCCTCAGGCGAATATCAGAAACCATTCCATGAAACCAGTTTTGTGGTGAGACTGAATTGTATGAGGAATGAACACTCACAAACGACTATCATCAAATGCACAGATACGAAAGTGTATCTAACAGGTCACTAAAATGGATACCGAATTGGACCTGCTTCCAGCTCTGGGACCCTAAATTAAAACATCTGATGCGCACTTCAGTTGACAGCAGGCAGAAGGCAACCTGATGCAGTCCCGTCCAGGTGCTTTTCAGGCAAAGCTCATTTAATTTCTTTGGTGACATTCTTACACACAGATCCATCTCAAAGAAAGGAATTCAATCAGCTGGCCTTCGTGGTTTTCCTCAGAACAATTTCCTCGATGATTTTCTCTGTTTATAGGCTATTTTAAGGTTCGTAGAATATGGAAAAGGGTGTAGGTAGCATTGGAGAATTTAGATAAGATTACTGCCTTCTAAATGTGAGGATGGTTCAAAGATATTTGTCTGCTCACGCCCAAAATAGCGGTGACATTTGGTTTGACTGCTGAAATAAAGCATTTCATAAGGGATATTTAAATCAAAGCAAGGCAAAGCAAAGCAGCAAATAGTTATGATCCTATGGAAGACATGGCACCACGGACTGGACTGAGAAACAAAAATGCACCTTCTGGGAGTTCACTAACTTAGACTGGTGAAACTAGGCAAAGATTCTCATTATTTAACTAAAAAGTACTAGGTTAATGGACTTCCCAGGTTGAGGTAGTGGTAAAGAACCTGCCTGTCAATGCAGGAGACATAATAGATGCAGGTTTAATCCCTAGGTCAGGAAGATCCCCTGGAGGAGGGCATGGAAACCCACTCCAGTATTCTTGCCTGCAAAATCCTATGGACAGAGGAGCCTGGTGGGTTACAGTCCATGGGGTCATAAACAGCTGGACATGACTGAAGTGACTTAGCATACATGTATGACACCAGGTTGATAAATGGAGCAAAATTCTAAGAATGATTATGACTGGTCATGTCTATGAATTAGAATGTGCAACAGCAGTAAAATGCTCACACATGCATTTACTTTTTTATTCTTTGTTCATTTAGCTGGGTTAGGAATCAGTCTGCACGATGTTCCTGTCTCTGTGCTGTGTGCTTTATTTGGTGAGCTCTGTCATATGGAATTGATATGAAGCTGCACTGTGGCTGAGCAGGCTGAAACCTGCACTAACTCAGAGGTGCCCTCATCTGGATGATGGGGTGGGTGGACCCCTGGGAGCCGTGTGCTGGCTGCTGAGTCAGGGGGTGTGATGGAGGACATACTTATGTGGTCCACCCACCCATATACTATAGCTAACAAAGAGAAGGTTCCAAGCACCTTTCTCCACAGCCTCACATGCAGTCATGAAATCCAATGTATACATGGCTGACCATGTTGTGGGAATGGCAGGTGCTTGGAAAGAACTATGTCTCCAGCTGCCTCTGCCCTTTGACATTCCGTCAGAGTCCCATCATGGTCCCTGGCCTGTGGAGCTCCTGGTTGGATGTCTGGGAAGATGACAGTAATATTGGGGTGGTGCCTTCATAGTGAAGACACACTACTGAATCTGGTGTTTCGTCGCTCAGTCATATTCGACTCTTTTGAGATGCTGTGGGATTCTTCAGGCATGATTACTGGAATGGGTTGCCATTTCCTCCTCCAGGGGATCTTCCTGACCCAGGGATAGAATCCGAACGCTGTCTCTTGCATCTCTTGCCTTGGCAGGAGGATCTTTACCACTAGTGCCTCCTGGGAAGCCAGCCGAAGTCCCTTGCTACTGAATGCCCCTCACTGAAAGTCTGTGTGCTGATAACTTTCTCCTTTGCTTCATAGATCTGCTTGATCCACAGACTCTCTTCCATCACATTCTCTCATCTGAGTCAGTTCTTTAATAGGCTCTTTTGATAAGAACAGTCATCTCAACCACCAATGTCATTGAAAATGGGTAAGAGGTTAGAGTAGGAGGTGATGAAGTAGAGACATTCTGACTTTTCAAGGTATAATTGAAGAGTGTCTACCAATGAATCTTTCTGTTTACCTAATAAGTATTTGGTAGGGGATATTGATAAAGTGACTTAGCATACATGTATGACACCAGGTAAGAAATTGATTATGACTGGTCATGTCTATGAATTAGAATGTGCAACAGCAGTAAAATGCTCACACATGCATTTACTTTTTTATTCTTTGTTCATTTAGCTGGGTTAGGAATCAGTCTGCACGATGTTCCTGTCTCTGTGCTGTGTGCTTTATTTGGTGAGCTCTGTCATATGGAATTGATATGAAGCTGCACTGTGGCTGAGCAGGCTGAAACCTGCACTAATTCAGAGGTGCCCTCATCTGGATGATGGGGTGGGTGGACCCATGGGAGCCGTGTGCTGGCTGCTGAGTCAGGGGGTGTGATGGAGGACATACTTATGTGGTCCACCCACCCATATACTATAGCTAACAAAGAGAAGGTTCCAAGCACCTTTCTCCACAGCCTCACATGCAGTCATGAAATCCAATGTATACATGGCTGACCATGTTGTGGGAATGGCAGGTGCTTGGAAAGAACTATGTCTCCAGCTGCCTCTGCCCTTTGACATTCCGTCAGAGTCCCATCATGGTCCCTGGCCTGTGGAGCTCCTGGTTGGATGTCTGGGAAGATGATAGTAATATTGGGGTGGTGCCTTCATAGTGAAGACACACTACTGAATCTGGTGTTTCGTCGCTCAGTCATATTCGACTCTTTTGAGATGCTGTGGGATTCTTCAGGCATGATTACTGGAATGGGTTGCCATTTCCTCCTCCAGGGGATCTTCCTGACCCAGGGATAGAATCCGAACGCTGTCTCTTGCATCTCTTGCCTTGGCAGGAGGATCTTTACCACTAGTGCCTCCTGGGAAGCCAGCCGAAGTCCCTTGCTACTGAATGCCCCTCACTGAAAGTCTGTGTGCTGATAACTTTCTCCTTTGCTTCATAGATCTGCTTGATCCACAGACTCTCTTCCATCACATTCTCTCATCTGAGTCAGTTCTTTACTTTAATAGGCTCTTTTGATAAGAACAGTTATCTCAACCACCAATGTCATTGAAAATGGGTAAGAGGTTAGAGTAGGAGGTGATGAAGTAGAGACATTCTGACTTTTCAAGGTATAATTGAAGAGTGTCTACCAATGAATCTTTCTGTTGACCTAATAAGTATTTGGTAGGGGATATTGATGACTCAAACAGTAAAATCAGAGAACCACAAAGAACCAATTGGTTGTATGGTCCTTTTGCCTTAAAAAGAGGGAGAATTTGGTTCTAAAAAGGCTCATATTGTATGAAAAGCAGATTTATAATGTTGTATAGGATAGAATATGTCGTTGGAGCCCTAACTAAGCACACATTATTAAAGTAAGGATAATTATTTACTAGGTTGCATTTATATGTGTGTGTGTGTGTGTGTGTGTATACACACACACACACACATATATATATCCTATGATGTGAATATGTTGAATTTCATTGACATAACTGATTTAAAAGCAAGAAGGTAAAAATTTCCTTTTATTTTGTAAAGACAGAATTTTCTTGGCATGTGTTTTTTTAAGTCTAATATAGCACCCTCTTCTGTGCCTTTCAATATATGGTTAGGCAGGAAATATGAAACAAACAAATACATATATATGTATGTACCAACATATATCCTACAAATATATGTTCTTCAGATTAGCATTATTTTGAATATATAAACACATATGGAATGGAAAAGAAGTCCATGACCTTATGATTAATTCACTTTTCTCTAGGGACTCTAATGTCTCAATTTAAATATTTATATCCTGACTGGAATCAATAGAGAAAAAAACAATATTTACCTACTCTATTTTTAGAAATAATAACTAGCTTATGTGTTACTAACTCTGCTTTTATGAAACTGTTGACTTATAGAAACACCCCAAAAGGAAACTTCAAAGTGAACGTTTTATGTTAATGATCACTGTAGACTAAAAATTAGTCCACGAATGAGTGTATTTTCAGCCATAAGCCTTAATTCAGGACAGCAGAAATGACACACAGTACATACAGAATACTTTCTGTAATGCACAGAGAAGACCTCATGGAAGCAGTGGGTTTTATTTCTAAACTGTGGCAGAAAAGCAAATAATATGTTTTTACTATGCATCTGTGTGTGTACAGTGCAACACAATGCTCAACATTGCTCATTATCAGAGAAATGTAAATCAAAACCTGCCCTTGACAACCACCCTTCTCACTTCTGGATATTTATTCAAATAATGGATATTTTTGACTGTGGAAGTTTTAGCATTTCCCCCTTCACTCTATTTGTTTGTTCATTGCTGTCTCTTGTTCGTGAACAGTGGTCAATGCTCAGATGATCTCTGACAACATAAGGAGCCAGTAGTGGAGCAGTAGTACAGACAATCTCCTGAGCACAATCTCCTGAAAACCTCATGTTCTGCAAAGCTGCACATTAAAAATAATTGGGCTTCTGCAGAAAACGGAGTTGGTGGCAGATTATTCAAATCCTGTGCAACTCTGACAGCAGAGCCCTGGCCAAAGCCTCTTCCTTCCTGAGATGACAATGGGGAAAACACAGACAGGCAGGTCCGTGAGTCTACTGGTGAATGTGGCAGGTGACACAGCTGCAGGGGTCACAGGCTTGCTGTGATGGCCCTCTGTGAGCTCGGGGCCGACAGGGGCTGAGATGGGCCAGAGCTGAAGCTTCAGCCTGGGTGGGGGTTGCCTTTAAGGTGGACATGCAAAACAGCCACACTAACTCAGCTGAGAGCCAGTCCCAGGGTGCTGGGTTTCGAGAGCTGGGACATGTGTGATGGTAAAGACTTGGAAGATTGTAGGTTCAAGCTGTGAAATCTTATAGATGGTATAAAGGATCTTGCTCTCCTTTATTTTTTTATTCATAAGGAGTTTGAGAAATAGTAGAGAGAATTGTGGAGAGATATGTCATGATCGGGAAGATTTCCTTGGAGGAGGAAATGGAAACCCACTCCAGTATTCTTGCTCGAAGGATCCCATGGACAGAGGAGCCTGGCAGGCTAAAGTCCATAGGGTCATAAAGAGTCAGACACGACTGAAGTGACTTAGCATGCACACACGCATGTTATGATCACATCAGAATTTCAAAAAGATTTCTCTGTGAGGCACTGTGTGGTGGTGAGAGAGGAGATGGAGCTGTTTCAATTTCTCCTGAGATGTCATGTGGACCTGGGTGGTGGCCCTGTAGACAGAGGGCAGCAGAGGGATAGCAGTGACATGGTGATGTTTAGGAGGAAGAATCCATGGATACAGGATGATCCCCAGGCCCGGGGTTTGCAGAAGCAGGTGGATGGAGGGTTATTCACTGTGAGAGTGAACCTTAAGGAACCAGGTCCAGAGACAGGACCAGATGGGAGATCACAGGTCTTTTGAACTCAGGCGTGTTGAGATGGACACATCCCTGAGGTGTGTCATGGATATGTGCGTGGCATGGAGATCAGAGGAGAGCTGGGAGGTGGAGACAGAAACTGAATCATCTGGACAGAGGTAAACTGATGTAGTGTGTTTAGCTGCCTCATGTAGGGACCATGGAGTGAGAGAAAGAGGATTGGGGCTGCATTTGGGGGCCTGGTAGGTAAGAGAGGATGTGGAGGAAGAAAGAGGAGTAGCAGATGCAGTGAGAGATCATGCACAGAAGCCAGACTGAAGGGGCAAGAGTCAGAGGTGTCCACACGTGGAGCTGAGCGAACCTGTATGTGAGGCTGGAGCTCTGAGGAGTTACAGGAAATCTCTGCTGAGCTCTGCACCTGTGATACATCCAGCCTGGACTGGAAAAGGGTTTGAGAGGTAGGGATCAGAGTCGGCTGCCTTTATTCCACATTTATTAAGCACCTTCTTTATGCCAATCACGGTGCTCATTCTGAGTTCAGAATATTAAAGCACCCTCAATTATAACTGTATGAATCAGAAGGAAATGTAACCAGGAAAAGGTACCAAGCATGTAATCACATGGCTACCAACTCCAAGAGAGAATTAAGTTCAGAAATTGACATTCTTCCACTGAGGAAAATGAAGCAAAAATTTTTGAAAAAGATTATTTGAGCTTTTTTACAAGATAAATAAGAGTCTATTGATGTGATTTATCAGATCCTTGAAGAAATCCCACTGTTTTTGAACCAGAGGAGCCTGGCAGGCTAAAGTCCATAGGGTCATAAAGAGTCAGACACGACTGAAGTGACTTAGCATGCACACACGCATGTTATGATCACATCAGAATTTCAAAAAGATTTCTCTGTGAGGCACTGTGTGGTGGTGAGAGAGGAGATGGAGCTGTTTCAATTTCTCCTGAGATGTCATGTGGACCTGGGTGGTGGCCCTGTAGACAGAGGGCAGCAGAGGGATAGCAGTGACATGGTGATGTTTAGGAGGAAGAATCCATGGATACAGGATGATCCCCAGGCCCGGGGTTTGCAGAAGCAGGTGGATGGAGGGTTATTCACTGTGAGAGTGAACCTTAAGGAACCAGGTCCAGAGACAGGACCAGATGGGAGATCACAGGTCTTTTGAACTCAGGCATGTTGAGATGGACACATCCCTGAGGTGTGTCATGGATATGTGCGTGGCATGGAGATCAGAGGAGAGCTGGGAGGTGGAGACAGAAACTGAATCATCTGGACAGAGGTAAACTGATGTAGTGTGTTTAGCTGCCTCATGTAGGGACCATGGAGTGAGAGAAAGAGGATTGGGGCTGCATTTGGGGGCCTGGTAGGTAAGAGAGGATGTGGAGGAAGAAAGAGGAGTAGCAGATGCAATGAGAGATCATGCACAGAAGCCAGACTGAAGGGGCAAGAGTCAGAGGTGTCCACACGTGGAGCTGAGCGAACCTGTATGTGAGGCTGGAGCTCTGAGGAGTTACAGGAAATCTCTGCTGAGCTCTGTGCCTGTGATACATCCAGCCTGGACTGGAAGAGGGTTTGAGAGGTAGGGATCAGAGTCGGCTGCCTTTATTCCACATTTATTAAGCACCTTCTTTATGCCAATCACAGTCCTCATTCTGAGTTCAGAATATTAAAGCACCCTCAATTATAACTGTATGAATCAGAAGGAAATGTAACCAGGAAAAGGTACCAAGCATGTAATCACATGGCTACCAACTCCAAGAGAGAATTAAGTTCAGAAATTGACATTCTTCCACTGAGGAAAATGAAGCAAAATTTTTTGAAAAAGATTATGGGTTGTACAAAGAGCTATTATTGATTTTACAAGATAAATAAGGTTTTATAGACGCTAAAATCTGAAGGCTGTGGAAAAAAATGTCGATGTCATTTTACTTTCCAGATCAAACACAATCCTCATGTGTTGTGGGAAATTCATAAATTTTAATTAATTTTCTCAATAATTTACAAGTGTTCATGTGAAAAGCAAAATAATGATTAATCAAGTAAAATGGCAGCTTATCGTAAGAGGTTAATGGTAATTAAGATGATATTAATACTCATGACTTATAGAAGATACAGACTTTCCCAGGTACTTTAATTAAAGATATAACTGTTACAACAATTATGGCTAATTATGTTTATTCCAAGGAGAAATAAGGTAACCTGGTAATTTAAATTTAATATTGCTTACAAACTATTGCAAGCTTCCAGAAAACTATAAATCTATATTATATCTGTAAGATAAACATGGGAACAATATGAGAAATTTGGAACTCTTATATTAGGAGCCTGGAACTGAGAATTTTTGGTATTCTGAATGTTCCAGAATGTGATAAGATTACCCTGTTTTATACAAAGTGATACTCAAATGTGATAGGGTTACTCTATTTGACAAAAATCAAACCATTGCAAAGTGTTGAGAAAGAAGAGGGGGAAAAAGAGGTCCTTGCTTGTGCTTGCCCTTGCACAGGGAACTGAGAACTATGGTTATCAGATCAAGGGAAGAAACAGATGGTCTCTGGCTGAGGTCTCAACTTGACACATCTAGCAAGAGAGCCTGCCCATCAGGTCAGAGCCTTCACCATGGACTCTTGGGTCTCCTCGAACTCTTAGCACTAACATTTTCTTAAAAGTATTCCTGACAGCTGAATATGAAATTATGAACAGGAAGCAGGACTCATGCTGTTGTTATGGTTCAATTACTAAGTCGTGTCCAAGACTTTGTGACCGCATGGACTGAAGCACACTAGGTTTTCCTGCCCTTCACTAACTATCTCCTGGAATTTGCTCAAATTCATGTTCATTGAGTTGATGATGCCATCCAACCATCTCATCCTCTGTTGTCCCCTTCTTCTCCTGCCCTCAATTTTTCCCAGCGTCAGGGTCTTTTTCAACAAGTCAGCTCTTTGCATCAAGTGGCCAAAGGATTGGAGTTTTAGCTTCAGCTTCAGCATCAGTCCTTCCAATGAATATTCGGGTTGATTTCCTTTAGGATTGACTAATTTAATCTCCTTGCTGTTCAGGGAACTCTCAAGAGTCTTCAGCATCACATTTCAAAAGCATCAATTTTTCAGTGCTCAGTCTTCTTTATGGCCCATCTCTCACATCTGTACAGGACTTGTGTGCTATTACATAATTATCAGAGAGATGGATCATTTGTTTGAAGAAAAACAAGTTGTGTTACACTTAAACATGATTTATTCATAGCAGGTTTCCTCCTTTGTGATTTTTTTCTTAATAATCTGGTTACTATGCATTGCCATATGATAATTTTACATAATTTTTAACTTATACTCCCCACACTGCATTTTGTCCTTGTGACTCATCTGTTTAGTTGTTAGAGGTATGAACCTCTTAATTTGTATTGAACCTCTAAATTTCTCTTTCCTACTACCCCTTCAATCCCTTTACTAATGACCCATGGAGTCCTCTATAAGCCTATTCTGTTTTGTTAATGTCTGTTCATGGTTTGGTTTTTCAAATTCCATACATATGTAAAATCATATGATATTTCTCTCCTTTTTGACTTCCACAGGAACACACTAAGTTCACCCACGTTGTCACAAATGGCATTATCTTATTCCTTTCTATGACTGAGTAATATTCCACTGTGTATATAGACCAAACCTTTTTTATTCATTTTCTCTATCAGTGGTCACATAGGTTGCTTCTGTATTTTGCTGTGTCTTGAACTGTTCAGCCACTTGCTAAACAAAGCACATCTAACTCTAGATGCTGAATGATTCTGTTAGTCTTCGAGTAAATTCTTTAGAAAGTAAAATGGTAAAAATGAAATTTTATAGTAAGTATTTAGACAATATTAGATGTTACAATAACCATGGTTAATAACAGTGGGATCATTTCCAGGACACCATTGAAGGCAACGATGACAATGATGGTTAGGACATCTAGAGCCGAGCATAAAGTGTGTGCTTTTTATGTTTCCACATCATAACATAAATATACACTGAAAAACATGATCTATAAACAGTAATATAAATAACCTATCAAGTATTTCTTTGAGCCAATAAAACAGAGGTTTTGTTCATTTTTTGAGAAGTTTGTTTTAATTTGTTATGTAGGTGTCACTCAGATGCCTCATTTTAAGAATCATGGCCATTGGAAATAACTACTAAGTGCGTTTGGGTTTTTAGAAACAAGAAGCTCATGAATGGATCTGAAAGGGTCAGAGCCCCGAGTGACGTGCATCACTAAGGGGAAGTTCCAGTCTGAAAAGGATACCTGCTATTTGATGTCAAGTATACGACATTCTAGAGAAGGCCAAACTATAGGGACAATAAAGAGACCAGCGGTTACCAGAGGCTGGGGCTAGGATGGGGTGAGGAAGTATGCATAGGCAGAAAACAGAGGATTCTTAGGGCAGTGGAATCATTCTGTGTGATGCTGTAATGATGGATACTTATTGTACATTTGTCCAAACCCATCAAATGCACAATGCACCAAGAGTGACCCCTAATGTTAACCGTAGACTCTGGGTGATATGATGTTTCAGTGCAGGTTCAGGATTAACAAATGCACCATCTGTGGGGGTGTTGATATTTCGGGAGCCTATGTGTGTGTCAGGGCAGGGGGTACATGGGAAATTTCTGTACTTCCTCTTGGTGTTGTTTTAAATCCCAAACTCTATTAGGAAAATTGACTCTTAAAAAGTTTTAGAAATTAGGAAATATTCTATCATAGAATTAACTAGTATGAGTAGAGGAGTGATATTCAACAATGGCACTGTGGTGTCAACACGTATGGTGGTACTGAAAGGTCTGTGATACACTATGGTGTTTTCTACAGAAGGTCTCATGGCTTCTTGCGGTATCTGGGTTCTTCACCCTACATAGATGAGTTTGTTGGTGATGTCTGGAAGCCACCAATTCAGCACTGTATTACTGTCTTCATTTTTTGAAGAATAGAATGTTTGGTATTATGTTTTCATTGAAATTTACAGGCATCTTACCATGCTTGACAGAATCATTGAGTCAAAGACATTTTGTGAGCAGATCTTTCAAAAAGCAAAGTGTTATGTTGCTCATTTGTCTTCTGTCTGCAGTGACATTTTCCAACTAATTGCATTATATCAATCTTATGAAACTCATTAAAATGCTTTCAGTCCCTTTACCTAAAATTTTGAGCCAGTTCATCAAGTGTCTTCCTCAAATAACTAGGGCAGACTGTTAATATAATGTTTAATTTCACTGTAATTTCAAAATGAATGAAGGTATCTAGTTAAGGGAACATGTGAAATCTTAAACCTTGAAAAGCAAGTTACATCAATATAATAATATTGATGTTAAAATCATAACAGATGTAATAGAAAGTGAGAGTTCATAATTTGAGCTGCTAACTACATTAATGTCCAACAGATAAATTATATGGAATGTGCAGCTATACATAATCAGTTATGTTAATAAGTTATTAAACACAGTAGTTATATCAAAATTAAATGCAGTCAGATGGTAAGGTTTCCAAATGGTGTGGTTATAATTCTACTGACTATTTGGAGAGTTACTTGATTAGTCATCCCATAAAAGACTTGTTTTAGAATCTGACTGAATGATGGATAAGGTAATCATGGCTGGTTCCCTGTCATTTATTTCTTTCCTGGAAACATGAAGTTGGCCTTCTGAACCCATTGTACCAACAGACTTCCCTTCTTATCGGGAGGGATTTTCTAGGACCAATTCATGGGAAATTTCTGTACTTCCTCTTGGTGTTGTTTTAAATCCCAAACCCTATTAGGAAAATTGACTCTTAAAAAGTTTTAGAAATTAGGAAATATTCTATCATAGAATTAACTAGTATGAGTAGAGGAGTGATATTCAACAATGACACTGTGGTTTCAACACGTATGGTGGTACTGAAAGGTCTGTGATACACTATGGTGTTTTCTACAGAAGGTCTCATGGCTTCTTGCGGTATCTGGGTTCTTCACCCTACATAGATGAGTTTGTTGGTGATGTCTGGAAGCCACCAATTCAGCACTGTATTACTGTCTTCATTTTTTGAAGAATAGAATGTTTGGTATTATGTTTTCATTGAAATTTACAGGCATCTTACCATGCTTGACAGAATCATTGAGTCAAAGACATTTTGTGAGCAGATCTTTCAAAAAGCAAAGTGTTATGTTGCTCATTTGTCTTCTGTCTGCAGTGACATTTTCCAACTAATTGCATTATATCAATCTTATGAAACTCATTAAAATGCTTTCAGTCCCTTTACCTAAAATTTTGAGCCAGTTCATCAAGTGTCTTCCTCAAATAACTAGGGCAGACTGTTAATATAATGTTTAATTTCACTGTAATTTCAAAACGAATGAAGGTATCTAGTTAAGGGAACATGTGAAATCTTAAACCTTGAAAAGCAAGTTACATCAATATAATAATATTGATGTTAAAATCATAACAGATGTAATAGAAAGTGAGAGTTCATAATTTGAGCTGCTAACTACATTAATGTCCAACAGATAAATTATATGGAATGTGCAGCTATACATAATCAGTTATGTTAATAAGTTATTAAACACAGTAGTTATATCAAAATTAAATGCAGTCAGATGGTAAGGTTTCCAAATGGTGTGGTTATAATTCTACTGACTATTTGGAGAGTTACTTGATTAGTCATCCCATAAAAGACTTGTTTTAGAATCTGACTGAATGATGGATAAGGTAATCATGGCTGGTTCCCTGTCATTTATTTCTTTCCTGGAAACTTGAAGTTGGCCTTCTGAACCCATTGTACCAACAGACTTCCCTTCTTATCGGGAGGGATTTTCTAGGACCAATTCAAAGAAGATTTCCTGTCTGCATCTCTTGGTACCCATGAAGAATTCAGTCACTCTAAGCACTGTGTTTAGGAAGCTGTTTTCTCCCTCAGGTCATGTTATATCCTGTACTTGTAGGTGTGGCTGCTGTTTTCAACTCAACAAATAGTCATCCTGTGAGACTGAAGCAGCACAAAACTAAAGGCAGTATGGTTTGTGCCTTTGCAGAATTAAAGTCTAACAGGGCACATGGTTCTTAAAGGAAACCGAGAGGTGCCTGGCATGCCATCGTCCATGGGGCCACAAAGGGTCAGACATGACTTAGCAACTGAACAACAACAGCAACCTCCAAAATGCTCCTGCTGGGCTAACACTGTGTGCACAGAGGAAGCTGGTGCAGACAGTCCTGTCAAATCACTGGGTACTTGCCTAACTCCGAGAGAGAGCTGGGCTAAGAGGCAGAATCTTACAGGGAGCTAACAGGTCTGAGACAAGATCTGGGGAACCAAAGGAGAGGAACAGTAGAGGCTGAAGAAAGAGGCAGTGAAAGAAAGGATAGAAAATGAGGGGGGAAATGGGAACACAGTTAAAAAAAAAAAAAAAACCACTCATTGGCCAGGTCACGATGTTTCACTTCCTCATTCATTTCTTGGCATCGTTAACAAAATAAAGTGAGTGCCCACTGTGTACCAGATACTGTTCTAGGCTCTGGAAATAAACAGACAAGATTTCCATTCATGGAGTTCACATGTTGATGGATCAATGTCGTTAACTAAGTTTCCCTGAGGTTTCCTTAATATGTCTCCGTTCTTAACTTTTTAAAAAAAATGTTGGCCTCTTTTGTTCTTTATTTATCTATTTTCATCCATCTTTATTTTTTAGCCTGTGTGGGCCTCCCATTGCTGTGGGCTCTCTCTTGTTGCAGAGCACTGGGTCTGGGTACATGCATGTGCTGGCTCATTTTTTTTCCTTGGAGAGTTACTTGATTAGTCATCCCATAAAAGACTTGTTTTAGAATCTGACTGAATGATGGATAAGGTAATCATGGCTGGTTCCCTGTCATTTATTTCTTTCCTGGAAACATGAAGTTGGCCTTCTGAACCCATTGTACCAACAGACTTCCCTTCTTATCGGGAGGGATTTTCTAGGACCAATTCAAAGGAGATTTCCTGTCTGCATCTCTTGGTACCCATGAAGAATTCAGTCACTCTAAGCACTGTGTTTAGGAAGCTGTTTTCTCCCTCAGGTCATGTTATATCCTGTACTTGTAGGTGTGGCTGCTGTTTTCAACTCAACAAATAGTCATCCTGTGAGACTGAAGCAGCACAAAACTAAAGGCAGTATGGTTTGTGCCTTTGCAGAATTAAAGTCTAACAGGGCACATGGTTCTTAAAGGAAACCGAGAGGTGCCTGGCATGCCATCGTCCATGGGGCCACAAAGGGTCAGACATGACTTAGCAACTGAACAACAACAGCAACCTCCAAAATGCTCCTGCTGGGCTAACACTGTGTGCACAGAGGAAGCTGGTGCAGACAGTCCTTTCAAGTCACTGGGTACTTCCCTAACTCCAAGAGAGAGCTGGGCTAAGAGGCAGAATCTTACAGGGAGCTAACAGGTCTGAGACAAGATCTGGGGAACCAAAGGAGAGGAACAGTAGAGGCTGAAGAAAGAGGCAGTGAAAGAAAGGATAGAAAATGAGGGGGGAAATGGGAACACAGTTAAAAAAAAAAAACAAAAACAAAACACTCATTGGCCAGGTCACGATGTTTCACTTCCTCATTCATTTCTTGGCATCGTTAACAAAAGAAAGTGAGTGCCCACTGTGTACCAGATACTGTTCTAGGCTCTGTGGAAATAAACAGACAAGATTTCCATTCATGGAGTTCACATGTTGATGGATCAATGTCGTTAACTAAGTTTCCCTGAGGTTTCCTTAATATGTCTCCGTTCTTAACTTTTTTAAAAAAATGTTGGCCTCTTTTGTTCTTTATTTATCTATTTTCATCCATCTTTATTTTTTAGCCTGTATGAGCCTCCCATTGCTGTGGGCTCTCTCTTGTTGCAGAGCACTGGGTCTGGGTACATGCACTCTAGAGTGCTGGCTCATAACTGGACACACGGGTCCAGCCATTCTGTGGCATGTGGGATCTTCCTGGGCCAGGGATCGAACCAGTGCCCGTTGCACTGCAAGGTGGACTCTTTACCCACTGAACCTCCAGGGAAGCCTCCAATCTTAAATTTTTGAATAGCTACCCGTTTCTTGTTGGTAAAATTGAACTAGAAACACATGGAACACTAAAATTGAACTGTGAAAATATTTATAAGTGACATCAAAACTACATTAACACCTCATGGCTCTCTCTTATCAGGAAATGCAATTAAAATGATAAAAATTGAGAGGAATTTTAGAATCATTGGTAGTCACATTTGTGAGACAAATCTTCCCCCAATCATCTAGTAATACTTTTGAAAAACAAGAAAACATTTTAAAATTCAACTCATGACTGTTCTGTCAAATAAGGATTATACTATTCCATAGATAAATGTTTATGAATACACGGAAGCTATTACATTAAGACTTCACTTCCCGACTGCATGCCCATTTAAGCCTAAATGAGTAAGCCATTATTCCTAATTCAAATCTTTAGCCACAGTTTTTGAACATCATTTGCAATTACCTATAAACAACATTTTTGATGAATACATTTTAAAAGGAACTGCTGAAAAAGGCTGGCTGAGCCCCGAGGATTGACATTCTGTTCTTTTGATGGAATACAGAATCCAATGTGTATTTCTCCTTATGTTGCTCAGTTGGTATGATTCTTTAGTAAACAGATGCATTTTCAATTTTATTAAACTGATTTCTTCAAATTGTGTATGATGTTAACATGTTACAGATTTTCCTCTGGGTGCCATGGTGGTAGAGCAGTCACTGCTAATGAGTGTTTTTCCAGACTTTAAGTGATGCTTTAGATCTGGAGAGGATGCAAGCCACTGAGAAAACCATGCAGTCTCTGTTTTCCATCTCTTAATGATATCAAAGCTAGTATTTGGATAGAATTCAGGGCTTCCCTGGTGGCTCAGTGGTAAAGAATCAGCCTGCCAATGCAGGAGACACAGGTTCAATCCCAGGGTCAGGAAGATCCCCTGGAGGAGGAAACGGCAACCCACTCCAGTATTCTTGCCTAGGAAATCCCAAGGACAGAGGAGCCTGAGAGCTACAGCCCATGGGTCACACAACAGTCAGACACGACTTAGTGGGATCTTCCTGGGCCAGGATCGAACCAGTGCCCGTTGCACTGCAAGGTGGACTCTTTACCCACTGAACCTCCAGGGAAGCCTCCAATCTTAAATTTTTGAATAGCTACCCGTTTCTTGTTGGTAAAATTGAACTAGAAACACATGGAACACTAAAATTGAACTGTGAAAATATTTATAAGTGACATCAAAACTACATTAACACCTCATGGCTCTCTCTTATCAGGAAATGCAATTAAAATAATAAAATTGAGAGGAATTTTAGAATCATTGGTAGTCACATTTGTGAGACAAATCTTCCCCCAATCATCTAGTAATACTTTTGAAAAACAAGAAAACATTTTAAAATTCAACTCATGACTGTTCTGTCAAATAAGGATTATACTATTCCATAGATAAATGTTTATGAATACACGGAAGCTATTACATTAAGACTTCACTTCCCGACTGCATGCCCATTTAAGCCTAAATGAGTAAGCCATTATTCCTAATTCAAATCTTTAGCCACAGTTTTTGAACATCATTTGCAATTACCTATAAACAACATTTTTGATGAATACATTTTAAAAGGGAACTGCTGAAAAAGGCTGGCTGAGCCCCGAGGATTGACATTCTGTTCTTTTGATGGAATACAGAATCCAATGTGTATTTCTCCTTATGTTGCTCAGTTGGTATGATTCTTTAGTAAACAGATGCATTTTCAATTTTATTAAACTGATTTCTTCAAATTGTGTATGATGTTAACATGTTACAGATTTTCCTCTGGGTGCCATGGTGGTAGAGCAGTCACTGCTAATGAGTGTTTTTCCAGACTTTAAGTGATGCTTTAGATCTGGAGAGGATGCAAGCCACTGAGAAAACCATGCAGTCTCTGTTTTCCATCTCTTAATGATATCAAAGCTAGTATTTGGATAGAATTCAGGGCTTCCCTGGTGGCTCAGTGGTAAAGAATCAGCCTGCCAATGCAGGAGACACAGGTTCAATCCCAGGGTCAGGAAGATCCCCTGGAGGAGAAAACGGCAACCCACTCCAGTATTCTTGCCTAGGAAATCCCAAGGACAGAGGAGCCTGGAGAGCTACAGCCCATGGGTCACACAACAGTCAGACACGACTTAGTGACTGGACAACAACAGGGAAAAATAAACTTGCACGACTGGTATGGATCTAGTACTTCTCAAAGTTTTTCTGTAAGGATAGCCTGTGGCATCATGAAGCCAAAGGGGCCCCCACCCTGGCAAGTGGCTGCAAACTTACCCAAAGTGAATACTGTTTGCTCCTTCATGTCTCTAAGTCCAAAAGGGCTTTGTTTCATGCTAAGCACTTGGTTTCCAGTAGGCAGCCATTTCTAAGCTTTAGGCAGTTCCCCCAATATGTTGTTGACAAATTAAAAGCCCCATGCTAGGGCTTTCCTGGTGGTCCAATGGGTAAAGAGTCTGCCTTGCAGTGCAAGGAGCACTAGTTCAATCCCTGGCTCAGGAAGATTCCACATGCCAAGGAATGGCTGGACCCGTGTGTCCAATTACGTGCCATTGCTCTGGAGGGCATGCACCCAGAGCCGGTGCTTTGCAACGAGAGAGCCCACGGCAATGGGAGGCCCACACCAGTCAAAGAATAAAGATGGATGAAAATAAATAAATAAGAAACAAATAAAAGAGGCCAAAATTTTTAAAAAAAGTGCCATGCTACTGGAATTATTCCAGAGGATGCTAGCTCTGAATTCTGCTCTAAGAACTTGCTCTCAGGAAACACATGGCAATGTTATGAAGCTCCCACTGACATATGCCCACAAGGCTTCCGTTCTGGAATTGATCACTGGACCACTGGCTGATCTCCCGTAACCTCATCCCCAGAACTTACTGTATAAGCAGCACTTTCTGCCTGGATACCTCAACCCATGCCCTTTTTTGCTATTGATGTCACTGCAGGAAACCACAGCTCCCAGGTCACATGCCCCCACTCCACCCTGGACTTGGCACTGCATGCATGTCTCTCGCCCCATCACCCATAGCCAGTGGAAGTCTCTTCATTTTCCACCATGAGCCGACTCCCTAGACACTGACTTAACGGTTGCAGTCCTTCCAAATATAGCAAATTTTATAAAGAGGTCTATCAAAATGTAATGTACTCTTTTTTTTTTTTTTTCACAATTCAAAGCTTGGCTAATGACTTTTCCTGAAGGTCAGGAAAAATCTGTTATATCTACATCCTTCTCTGGCAAAGTAGGATACTACAAATAAATTTCATAAACATACTATGAGTCTTTCTGTGTTTATATATCTTCAACTTTCCAATTGGCTCTATGGTGAGGCTGCATGGAGACATGACAGAGAGGACGTTCTGTCCCCATGCAGCATCGCCACAGAGCCAGTTGGGAAGTGGAGGATGTATAGCTTCTCCCTTGTGGGTGCCTCTATATTCATCAGCTGTGCACCGAGTCTTACCATGTTTACTTTGGTAAAATAAATTCTTACAGTTGTAATTAATAGGCTGATAGCTAAGAGAAATTTATATTTTCATATAGGCACTGTCAGTTGATCCTCTAGAAAATCTATGTCAATCTCTCAGCACTTCATAAGAAATGTATTCCAGAATTTGTATATAAACTAATGCCATGTATGTGTAAATGAATAAAGCAACTAAAACACAAAGTTAAAATAAAAATTTGAAAATATATACTATTTCTTCTTTAAAACTCATTAAAACTACATGTATTTTTACTACCTGGATATTAGCAAGGTGTTAATGATTTAATGATTATTTAACCTGTAAATCTTTCATAGTTCCTTCTCTGCTAGTAAACTATTCCCAATCTTTGACTATATAATTATTTGCAAATGAATTTAAATGACTCAAGTAAGATAGAGTTGGATTTGTATTGTAAAACAGAAGAAAAAAATTATCAAAATTATTTTACCTCCTTTATTCCAAGGCTGCTTCTACCAAAGGGTTTATTGTTTGCATATTTTAATGCATGTATTTAATGATTTACATAGATCTATAAAATGTAAATCATTGCTTTGTATTTTTAAACCAATTTTCATCTTGAACACAATTTTTTCTATTTAATCCATATAAATCTATATTTTCTTTACACTAGTGTGTAGTATTTCATGATAGATATATATAAAGGCTAATTTAATAACTGTCCTAAAATGGGTCAGATTTTTATTATAACAAGTGATGCTTCAATTGCCTTTAAGGCAAATGGATGAGTGTTTTCCTAGAATAAATGCCAAGGAACTAAATTAATGGATAATAGGAGATAAATACTTTAGAATTAAATAAAAAATTACCTTCCAAAATAACTGCCACAATTTAAACTCCTACCAGTGGTATTTGAAAAATCTTTCAGTTGACATAAACATTATTCCATTTTATGAAGTAGTAAAAAAAGAATGCCTTGCCATTATTTTAGTTTGTATTTCCCTAGCTTACTAGCTGAATGTCCTGTAATTTATTTAACCATCGATAACTCCCTTGCTTGGAGTGACTGATTTGGTTTCTTCCTTAATCTCATAGACTAGTATTGATTTGTAGAAGCTCTTTACATATTGGAAATATCAATCTTCAGACTCATGTTTTGTATGATGCAAATATCCCTTATGTTATCATTTGCCTTTTAACTTGCCATCCTTTTCATATAAAGGTCAATCACTTTCATGTGGGCAAGCTCATCATTTATGTTATTGCTTCTAAAGTCTACTCTTGGATATATATCTAAGACATTTGGTCCAATGGTTGATAGTGGAATACGCATGAGTGTTGTTGACGTGAAGTGTGAAGCTCATGATTATTTTATTAGTGACTGAGCCATAAATTTCCTACTAAGGAAAATAGCAACCCATTTTGAAACAAAGAAAGTAAGCAGCTCATGCCAGTTTCTTAAAAAACACAGCTTACGTTTTACTCTCTCCTATCCACATACCTGAGTTGTATTTTTTAAAATGTGGATGCAGTCACTCAAGTGGTCAATATATTACCATAGAATAAATTATACTGCTATTTTAGAGTAAAACTGCTGAAGGTAAACCTTGCTTTTTTATTATTATTTATTACTTTCCTAATTTCATGCTGCTGCTGCCTGCCCATGGAGGATGCTCAACTAAATTAGAATGGTAATGTCATTCTGAGATCTCATACTCTATCCTGCTTTTTTTAGGTAAGAGAGTCCAGCTGTGAACTCAGTGTGTTGTCTCAGGTCACTCAGTAACTGTTTTGTGTTCAGTTTCAATTCCACCAGCATTCCCTCTGGCAGGAAGCCAGACGCTGTGCTGGCAAGATGTTTATGCTTCAGCTATTCCTACTCTATTCATCACACCCTGCCCCGAATTGCCTAGTTAACAAGCTTTATTCCAAACCCATTTTGCAAATGAAACAGCTATGGGAAAAAGAGGAAAAATGTGTTTTTTGGTGCCTTCACTAGGCAATATCCAGTGCCAGGTCACTTAGATGATGGCTTTTAAGAATTGAGGTTTGCTATTTCAGAATTTTCTGATGGGTTCCCATGGAAAGCCATTCATTTCATAATTTCCAGCATCTATTCACTGGGTCTTCATCTACTTGAACATCTATTCCTCCAGTCCATCATTCATTCAACTTCTCTTACTACACGTAAGAACTTATTTTCAGCCATATACATACAGCAAAAAAAAAAAAAGTACCAATCAGAGTGATCCTTGGTTTAGGGAAGGAGGAGGGGTGTTTCTGTATGTGTCTGTATGTGTGCCTCTATGTGTCTTTCTATGTGTGTGTATGTCTAGGTGTGTGTCTGGGTGTGTACATGTGTGTCTCTGTGTCCAGTCTCAGGAAGAGACAGATCTGAGTTTGGACTCTGGCACAAGAAGAGCTGTGCTCTCAGGGACTATGTTGGTGTGTGAAGTGTGAAGCTCATGATTATTTTATTAGTGACTGAGCCATAAATTTCCTACTAAGGAAAATAGCAACCCATTTTGAAACAAAGAAAGTAAGCAGCTCATGCCAGTTTCTTAAAAAACACAGCTTACGTTTTACTCTCTCCTATCCACATACCTGAGTTGTATTTTTTAAAATGTGGATGCAGTCACTCAAGTGGTCAATATATTACCATAGAATAAATTATACTGCTATTTTAGAGTAAAACTGCTGAAGGTAAACCTTGCTTTTTTATTATTATTTATTACTTTCCTAATTTCATGCTGCTGCTGCCTGCCCATGGAGGATGCTCAACTAAATTAGAATGGTTAATGTCATTCTGAGATCTCATACTCTATCCTGCTTTTTTTAGGTAAGAGAGTCCAGCTGTGAACTCAGTGTGTTGTCTCAGGTCACTCAGTAACTGTTTTGTGTTCAGTTTCAATTCCACCAGCATTCCCTCTGGCAGGAAGCCAGACGCTGTGCTGGCAAGATGTTTATGCTTCAGCTATTCCTACTCTATTCATCACACCCTGCCCCGAATTGCCTAGTTAACAAGCTTTATTCCAAACCCATTTTGCAAATGAAACAGCTATGGGAAAAAGAGGAAAAATGTGTTTTTTGGTGCCTTCACTAGGCAATATCCAGTGCCAGGTCACTTAGATGATGGCTTTTAAGAATTGAGGTTTGCTATTTCAGAATTTTCTGATGGGTTCCCATGGAAAGCCATTCATTTCATAATTTCCAGCATCTATTCACTGGGTCTTCATCTACTTGAACATCTATTCCTCCAGTCCATCATTCATTCAACTTCTCTTACTACATGTAAGAACTTATTTTCAGCCATATACATACAGCAAAAAAAAAAAAAGTACCAATCAGAGTGATCCTTGGTTTAGGGAAGGAGGAGGAATGTTTCTGTATGTGTCTGTATGTGTGCCTCTATGTGTCTTTCTATGTGTGTGTATGTCTAGGTGTGTGTCTGGGTGTGTACATGTGTGTCTCTGTGTCCAGTCTCAGGAAGAGACAGATCTGAGTTTGGACTCTGGCACAAGAAGAGCTGTGCTCTCAGGGACTATGTTGGTGTGTCAGGTGTGTTCCAACATACCACGTAGTTAGTCTCTTGGTTTGGCATCTGCTTGGCTTTCAGTAAGGGTCCTTGATCTAATTCTGATGAATGAGTGGTTTCCCACACTAAAAGAACTCTTCAGATATCAGCTGGGTGTCCTGAAGTCAGTTTTGATGGAGGGAGAGAGAGACAGCATCAGATTCCACAGGCTCAGTCCTACAAGACTGACTACCCTCTGCTTCAGATGCCAATGGCAAGTTCAGGCTGTCACCTATGTGTCTCACCAATTGGTTTCAAATGGACTGATTTGCTCACATGGCTCACAGAACTCAGAGAAACATGTTCCTTATGAGACCCCTGGTTTATCATGAAAGGCTGTAACTCAGAAACAACCAAATGGAAGAGCTGTGTAAGACTGGGCACAGAGCTCAGAGGTCCCCTCCAGACTCAGCACCGTCTCCAAATCTCCACCTGTTCACCAACCCAGAAACTCCCTGAACCATCTTTTGGAGTTTTTATGAAGGCTTCATCACACAGGCATGATTGACTCTGTCACTGGCCCTTGGAGCCTGGTCCCACATCCATGGCTTCTCTTCACTCCCCAGACATTAGGGGCAGGATTGAAACTTTCAACCCTTTAATTGTAATTGAGGTTGGTTCCCATGGTAACCAACCCCCAACCTTTGCAGGGGTCCAAAGGTCACCTCATTAACATATCAAGGGATATGTTAAGCAATTTTGTTGTTCTCCTCACTTAGGAAATTCCAAGGATTTGGGTCTCTATGAGCAGAAGCCAAGAGAACTGAAAGGAGGCCAAATAACAATGAGAAATAAGTGTACGGTTATTCACACGACCCGAATATATTTCTTATAAATCAGAATATCACGCAAAAAAAAAGTACCAATCAGAGTGATCCTTGGTTTAGGGAAGGAGGAGGAATGTTTCTGTATGTGTCTGTATGTGTGCCTCTATGTGTCTTTCTATGTGTGTGTATGTCTAGGTGTGTGTCTGGGTGTGTACATGTGTGTCTCTGTGTCCAGTCTCAGGAAGAGACAGATCTGAGTTTGGACTCTGGCACAAGAAGAGCTGTGCTCTCAGGGACTATGTTGGTGTGTCAGGTGTGTTCCAACATACCACGTAGTTAGTCTCTTGGTTTGGCATCTGCTTGGCTTTCAGTAAGGGTCCTTGATCTAATTCTGATGAATGAGTGGTTTCCCACACTAAAAGAACTCTTCAGATATCAGCTGGGTGTCCTGAAGTCAGTTTTGATGGAGGGAGAGAGAGACAGCATCAGATTCCACAGGCTCAGTCCTACAAGACTGACTACCCTCTGCTTCAGATGCCAATGGCAAGTTCAGGCTGTCACCTATGTGTCTCACCAATTGGTTTCAAATGGACTGATTTGCTCACATGGCTCACAGAACTCAGAGAAACATGTTCCTTATGAGACCCCTGGTTTATCATGAAAGGCTGTAACTCAGAAACAACCAAATGGAAGAGCTGTGTAAGACTGGGCACAGAGCTCAGAGGTCCCCTCCAGACTCAGCACCGTCTCCAAATCTCCACCTGTTCACCAACCCAGAAACTCCCTGAACCATCTTTTGGAGTTTTTATGAAGGCTTCATCACACAGGCATGATTGACTCTGTCACTGGCCCTTGGAGCCTGGTCCCACATCCATGGCTTCTCTTCACTCCCCAGACATTAGGGGCAGGATTGAAACTTTCAACCCTTTAATTGTAATTGAGGTTGGTTCCCATGGTAACCAACCCCCAACCTTTGCAGGGGTCCAAAGGTCACCTCATTAACATATCAAGGGATATGTTAAGCAATTTTGTTGTTCTCCTCACTTAGGAAATTCCAAGGATTTGGGTCTCTATGAGCAGAAGCCAAGAGAACTGAAAGGAGGCCAAATAACAATGAGAAATAAGTGTACGGTTATTCACACGACCCGAATATATTTCTTATAAATCAGAATATCACATGTCTCCACACCTCTGCCATTTAGGAGTCTCCCTGCAATGTCTGCTACCGGGTTCCAAATCACCCACTCAGTGCAGCCCACCCCCTGCCCTCAGGATGATGCAGTCAGCCACCTCTCATTCCTTAGGTTTAACTACAAAGCATCTCATCTCCATAGAGATGCACTGTCCCTACCCTGCAATTTTAAAGGGAAGGAGAGTATGCATACTGTAGACCTACCAGCTTTATAGTCCCTGTGCCCCAGACCTTTACTTGAGCAGGGGAGTGAGTCCTACAGAATGGGACAACAGGTTGCCCAAACTCTTATGAAAAGCTGTTGGGAGAAATCACACTTAAGGGCACCTGTTTGAAGATATACCTTTGTTACTTCCTACAGGCCTTCTAGGTATTTTCCCTGCATCAGGCAGAGCAATCAGACACTGGAGAGCTTGGACTCTGCTGCCAGGCCTCCTGCAGCTTCCTGTACAAAGTTTCCTGAGCACCCACTCCCACCTCCACTGAGAAGGTACAAGCAGCACCTTATGATGTTGTCATGGCATCTGCTCCAGAGATGTTGTTAGAAACATTGTTCAATGCATTCATTCCCATGTGTGAGATTTATTTTTGGCTTGGCACAGAAAAATAATTAGGTTTCCTGAAGAACTGAATTTCTCTCTATAGATAACAAACACCCTGCCATTCATCCACACAAGGAATGTCACTGAGCTCCCACCAAGCACCAGGTATGGTCAGTGCTGGTAGAAGTTAGAACAGCTTGTCTGTTGTAAAGGATAGATTGCGGTGGGGTTGCTGTGAAACAAAAGAAAGGAATCATTTCATAATGAATAAAGCCATTTAGAAAAGGACATAGGTAACATGAAGAAATGATGCGGCACTGGTGGTTTAGATGGGACTTGGTGACAAGCGCCCACAGAGGGTGTATTTGGGCTGAGAGTTTCTCCTGAGAGGAGCAGCAGAAGGAGGGCTGATGGGCTGATGTCGAGAAATGGAGTCTGGGTGCCATTTTGTTGTTCTCCTCACTTAGGAAATTCCAAGGATTTGGGTCTCTATGAGCAGAAGCCAAGAGAACTGAAAGGAGGCCAAATAACAATGAGAAATAAGTGTACGGTTATTCACACGACCCGAATATATTTCTTATAAATCAGAATATCACATGTCTCCACACCTCTGCCATTTAGGAGTCTCCCTGCAATGTCTGCTACCGGGTTCCAAATCACCCACTCAGTGCAGCCCACCCCCTGCCCTCAGGATGATGCAGTCAGCCACCTCTCATTCCTTAGGTTTAACTACAAAGCATCTCATCTCCATAGAGATGCACTGTCCCTACCCTGCAATTTTAAAGGGAAGGAGAGTATGCATACTGTAGACCTACCAGCTTTATAGTCCCTGTGCCCCAGACCTTTACTTGAGCAGGGGAGTGAGTCCTACAGAATGGGACAACAGGTTGCCCAAACTCTTATGAAAAGCTGTTGGGAGAAATCACACTTAAGGGCACCTGTTTGAAGATATACCTTTGTTACTTCCTACAGGCCTTCTAGGTATTTTCCCTGCATCAGGCAGAGCAATCAGACACTGGAGAGCTTGGACTCTGCTGCCAGGCCTCCTGCAGCTTCCTGTACAAAGTTTCCTGAGCACCCACTCCCACCTCCACTGAGAAGGTACAAGCAGCACCTTATGATGTTGTCATGGCATCTGCTCCAGAGATGTTGTTAGAAACATTGTTCAATGCATTCATTCCCATGTGTGAGATTTATTTTTGGCTTGGCACAGAAAAATAATTAGGTTTCCTGAAGAACTGAATTTCTCTCTATAGATAACAAACACCCTGCCATTCATCCACACAAGGAATGTCACTGAGCTCCCACCAAGCACCAGGTATGGTCAGTGCTGGTAGAAGTTAGAACAGCTTGTCTGTTGTAAAGGATAGATTGCGGTGGGGTTGCTGTGAAACAAAAGAAAGGAATCATTTCATAATGAATAAAGCCATTTAGAAAAGGACATAGGTAACATGAAGAAATGATGCGGCACTGGTGGTTTAGATGGGACTTGGTGACAAGCGCCCACAGAGGGTGTATTTGGGCTGAGAGTTTCTCCTGAGAGGAGCAGCAGAAGAGCTGGCTTCAGGGAAGCTCGACTGGAGGAACTGATGTCGAGAAATGGAGTCTGATGTGAGCCTGGACCACCCGAAAAGCCAAATAATAAAGGCAGAAAAGTTAATGGGGACCAAACCCTGTAGTGACTTCAAGACCACAGTGAGGGGCTTGGGAATTCCTCTAGGCTGGTGGCCAGTGCTGGGGCATTGACTGCGGCTGAAGGGCAGTGGAGGCTGCTCCAACTGTCCCAGTGGTGTGGATTCAGAAGACAGCTCCAGAGAAGGGGGAGATGGCTGTACTGCCTTCAGGACGGGGGGCTGACTGGATTTGCTGTTACACTGGCTTAAGGAGTGGGAGCTGGGTTGCTGGTGACAGGTGGAGTTCTCTGAAGATGGAAGGTCTCTGAAACTGGGGGACTGGACGAGGCCATCAGGAGGGAGGGTTTGGGGAATCCAGAACTGTATTTTGAAGAGTACTGGGAGGCAGGTGGAGGGGGGACTCCAGGAGAGGCATGTTTCAGGAGGGATTCGCTTGCTTCTGAGAGCAGCAAGACCAGGGCGATAGGGCCTCAGTCACAGGAGGTCACGCATTAGCCCCAGGGAGGACAGTTCCAGCCATGGTCCTGGAATGGGAGCTTGAGGGAGTGGTTTTGGCGATAAGAACTTTTGCACTTAGAGGTTTAAAGACACCACTCTCTATACTTATGCCTTGTTGGAGGGTTGTAACAGAATTTTGGAATATATAAACACTGATAAAATTTATCACCAATCATCCTTTTGTTTACTCCTAGAAAAACACTAATTCCCCAAAGAAGCAATATATTTTAAATACACCTACTTTTATCATGAGTTATTAAAGTATAACAAATAGTTCATAACTCATAACATGGCTCTTGACCAACAGCACTATTTTATATGGAGTATGAGCACTTTTATTTGACATGTGAATTAAAATACTATCTTTTCCTCTCCTAAAAGTCTTGAGGTCCTCTGATGGGGTCTTGAGGTCCTCTTAAGGGGCTGTCACACAACTCGGTTCCCTGTGAAGGGAGCTAGTGAAGCTCACCTTGCTCCATCCATCCCTTCCTTGCTCTTCCCTAGGGGAAGAAAGGTGACACTGGAATGCAGGAACTGGGTGAGCCCTCAGCACCTCTTTTGCCTTCTTTTGGTTCCGCCTAACTGTGTGGAGCGCATGCTCTGCTATGCCCTTTGTTGAAAGGTCATAGGCCCTGCCCTGTGTGGGGAGTCCTGGGCATGTCCAGTTGTATGAGACAGGTGACAAGGGAGCTCTAAGTGTCAGACGGGACGATATCAAGGTGGGGTATCTCAATCTAGTGAACCCTGTGTCTCTTTTCAGGTGTTCCAACTGTGATATGCAAGAGAAGGGTTCATTTATGAATGCCCTGAAGCTTTAATTCTCCCCATTTGAAGTGAAGTCTAAATGAAAAAATGAGTGTCTGACCCTTCTGACTCCAAGGATTGGAGCCCTTCAGGCTGCTCAGTTCATGGGATTCTCCAGGCAAGAACATCAGAGGGGGTTGCTACTTCTTTCTCCAAGGGATTGTTCTGACCCAGGGATTGAACCAGGTCTCCTTTATGCCCTGCTGAGCCATCAGGGAAGTTATAGAGGAAGTATAGGGTTAGTTATTTGGGGTTCCACTCTTAGATCCAGCACCAGAATCCAGGTATTCCACTATAGTTCATGTGGTCCCCAAAGTGGAGACTCTTTGTCTCCTGACAAGCACTCCAAGAACATGACTTGCAGAGTTTATATAATTTTCACATCTAGTGATGTAAAGACTTAGCAAATCTGATTATTAATAACTCAGTTTGAGACTTAGATTGACCATGATATGTTAAAGTGACCAAGAATGCTACCCTGTAGAGTATACAGTCATAGAAATGATTCCAGTTTTGTCTAATAACCACAAACACACACAATTAAATAATAAGGAAAATATTAGAAGCAAGAAGATAATGTTATAGACCCTGGATAGGATTTAAAGCTTAAACTACATTATAGCTCATAAAAGTCTTCAAATTAAACTGAATGCAAATGATAACCTCTATCAGAGATGATGATTCATTATTATTTCTAATGATTAATTCACTCTGGATAGCCATGGCCCAAGTACACATTGTCATGTTTCAACTAATCTCTTCTCCCTCCTCGTCACTCACAGTCCATTTGCCCTGGACATTTTTTCTTGAAAGAGTCAAGTAGACAACTCCAGATTGGATAGTTCAAACAGAGAACAAACACAAGGTGATGAAAAAGGGAGATGATAATTTCTTATCTTACACATGGTAGCCAGGAATGTAAGTAATAAGAAGATTGTGCCCTTCCCCAAAAGCATGCAGTGTGCTACACATGAGTCAAGCTTCCCTGCATGTGTATCTTCTCCATTTGAAGCAGAGAAAACCCTGAGTTGCTTCTATAAGCTTCCCCACAAATAGGAACTCTCAGTGTAGCAACAAGGACAATGCCCTTTTTATCCACACCTCGGAAAGATGAATAGAAACTTAAATAGTAGCTAGGTAAACCATGAGCTGATTTTGTTTTTAGTTTGATTTGATTTTTTTTTTTTAAATGGAAAAGGAAATAAACAGGAAAATACGTAATCAATGTGTGACTTCGTGTCAATATCCATATCTCTATAATCCCTATTGACAAAACTTTTAAAAGACCCAGATTTTCAGATGGGTCTGAGCTCTCCCATGCCCTGTGGTGTGGAATGGAGCATGTGGTTGGTGTGTCCACCTCCCTTCCCGACGCTGAGCTGACTTAGTAACTATTGATATATTCACTAACACTAATTCCCTTTCTCATATTTTATCACTTGTGGCCACAGCATGAAGGATAGTAAGTTACTTGAACTTAATTCTTCCCTGATATCAAAAGGGACATCAAACCAGAGAAAGAGGAACTAAAAGGAAGATAACTTAATCTACACTTTTAAAAATAATGATTCATAATGAATAGCGCAGAAGTTGATTTAAAAAAAAACTAAAAACAGAGCTATCCTATGACCCAGCAATCCCACTCTTGGGAATACATTTGCAGAAAAACATAATTCCAAAGGACAAAGGCACCACAATGTTCATTACAACTCTGCTTACAATAGTCAAGACATTGAACTAACCTACATGTCCATCAACAGATGAAGAAGTTGTTTTACTTGTATACAATGGAATTTTACTCATCCATAAAACAGAGTGAAATAATGCTATTTGCAGCAACATGAGAGTGTTATACAAAGTGGAGAATGACAGAGAAAAGCAAATATCCTGTGATATCACTTATTAATGGGAACTGAAAAAATGGTACAAATGAATTTATTTACAAAAAATAGAGTCACGATGTAGAAAAGAACCTTATGGTTATTGGAGGGGGATAGGATGAGTGGGGAGGGATAAATTGGGAGACTAGGCTTGATATATACACAGCATTATATGTAAAATAAATAAGTAATAAGGACCTACTGTACAGCACAGGGAAGTCTACTCAATAATCTGTAATAGACCTATATGAGGAAAGAATCTAAGAAAATGGAATATATATATATATGTATGCATAACTGGTTCACTTTGCTGTACAACAGAAACTAGCACAGTACTCCAAGTCAATTCCAATCAATTTCAAAAAAATCATGATTCAGGCACTTCCATATAATCTGCTTGACTAGTATAATGTGGAAATACCATGTACCTGTCTTGGGTATTCTGTACGCTCCTATGCCATTATTTTTCTGGAATGCTACCTTTTATAGATCTCTAGCCATGGGGATGTCATCTTCCTGACCATTGATTAACCTAGCATTTAATTGTATTCTTGACATAGAGATGCTGCGGGTCGTGATTTACTGCTTAATGAATTACTTAATAAAAATTATCATTCTCTTTGTATGGAGAAACCTGTGTAATAAACATATGCTACACAAATATTGTATAATCACATCACCATGTCAAAAATGCTGTATAGTCAAATCTAAATCAAGATGAATTCAGATGTGCTAGGACAAGCTAAGGATAGTCTGTGTATATAAAGCATCCATCCACTGGGGCAAACGCCCACATCTGTGGAAGCACCTGATGACTGTGGTGCTGAGGGCAATTTCCCAGGTCAGGCTCTGATTGTGTACAAGTGACAGGGCAGGATAGCTGAGGATGAGAGAGAAATTTGCCCTCCCCTATCCATGGTCTATTTTGTCATTCTCCATTGTTGTCTCTTTAAAAACCACACAGGCATTACAACTCTATTCCTTTTCATTCACTGGTTTCATGAGTGATAAAGCAAAAAGTTTGTGCATAGAGATCCTAATTTCTAGAGATCTCATGGATTGCAGGAGATTATGAAAGGTCAATTCCTACACTACAAGGAAAAGAATGTTGGCCTGAGGAATAGAGCACATTTTACCCCACATGAGCCCTGCTTTCAGGTTCAGATAGTTATGGTTTGTTACAGGTGATGGTGAGAATCTTAGGGCAGTCACCTGTCTATCTTTATATCCTATCAATGACATAGTGCTTGGTATGTAGTACAACATAACATATTTGTTCAACAAATTAGAATTTTACTCAAGATGGATGGGCAGGTTGAGTCTATACTGAAATCACTGACTACTGTAACACTATGAAGCCTGTAAAGTTGTAAGACTTTTTTGGGGGGGGAGCACTTCTATTGATCTTTCATTTATTTATTTCCATCCATCTTTGTTCTTTGGCCTGTGTGGGCCTCCCATTGCAGTGGCCTCTCTCACTGCAGAGCACAGGTTCTGGGCGCATGTGCTCCAGAGCTCCGGCTTGGTAGATGGACACATCCGTCCAGCCACTCCGCAGCACGTGGGATCCTCCCAGGCCAGGGATTGAACCAGTGCCCCTTGCACTGCAAGACAGTGTCCTTACCCACTGGACCACCAGGGAAGCCCATAAGATTTTTTATTGGAGTGTAATTGCTTTATAGTGTTGTGTTAGTTTCTGCCGGACCACAAAATGGACCAGCTATATGTACACATATGTCCCCTCCCTCTTGGACCTCCCTCCTACTGCTCTATTCCATCACAGAGTACCTAGCTGAGCAGCTCCCTGTGCTGGTTTCCACTAGCTATCCATTGTACACATGGTGGTGCATATATCTGAATCCTAATCTCCCAGTTCACCCCCACCCCTGCTCCTCACACTGTGTCCGCATGTCCATTCTCTACCTCTGCATCTCTGTGACCTAACAAGCATATTACTTGAATTCATTTACTGTCATACATTTCAACTCTGACTTGTGATACATTCTATCAAGGTACAGAGGAAACTGGATTCAAGAGACCAAGAGGAGCAGTCAGAGGAAACAAGGTAATTTTAAGTGCAATTCTATATGAATTGACTTCTCTTTGCATGCATTAGCACAAATTCTCTTGCCCTATGTACTGACAGCAGGTTTCAGCTTTCAAATTCTTCCCAAAATACTGAGCCTTAGTTCTTTATTAAATATTATTTGAGTGAAAATACTCCCAGTCACTATATAAATGAAGTACCATACGATCAAAACAGTTTAGATTTGCAGTTTGAACGTTTTTTCTGTGCAAATTTCCCCAATATTTCCCTGTTTAGCCAACTTTCCTTATAATTATAGATGAACTCTGATTTTGCAGAGCTACACAGGTAAGTTTATTTCATTCAATACTTCTGAGCAAGGCTATACGTAGCCAGTTATCTTCCCCAAATGAAGGACTTCCCTTTCAAGTCTGGAGCATGTGTACTTCTTAACCTTTCATATAAAACCCAAAGAGGAAGAAAGCTTTACACACAAAGATTTGATTCACAAATCTTCAATTCCAGATGCCAGTATAAATGGGAAAACAGTATTTCCTGAAGACACATTCTCCTAAAATAGACTCTCAGGAAGAACATTATCCTTTAGATGGCTGGTTATAAGCAGAATGGTTCTTCTAATGACTGGTATGTGTTTGTATATCTCTATATTTTTAACAAATTTCCCAGTCCTTTGTGTCTCATTAAATGCAAATGTCATTTTATTTAGCAAATATTCATGTTGGCTACAAAGCCAATAAACAAAAATTAATTGTATTCTTCAATGCCAGCAACAGAAAAATGGAATTTTTAAAGGTGCCAATCCCTCAACATAATCACAAATCTATATTAGTAAACGTAAGAAATGATGGTTTCACTAGCTATCCATTGTACCCCCCCTTTTTGGTACCTAGCTGAGCAGCTCTGTGCTGGTTTCCATATATCTGAATCCTAATCTCCAGTTCACCCCACCCCTGCTCCTCACACTGTGTCCGCATGTCCATTCTCTACCTCTGCATCTCTGTGACCTAACAAGCATATTACTTGAATTCATTTACTGTCATACATTTCAACTCTGACTTGTGATACATTCTATCAAGGTACAGAGGAAACTGGATTCAAGAGACCAAGAGGAGCAGTCAGAGGAAACAAGGTAATTTTAAGTGCAATTCTATATGAATTGACTTCTCTTTGCATGCATTAGCACAAATTCTCTTGCCCTATGTACTGACAGCAGGTTTCAGCTTTCAAATTCTTCCCAAAATACTGAGCCTTAGTTCTTTATTAAATATTATTTGAGTGAAAATACTCCCAGTCACTATATAAATGAAGTACCATACGATCAAAACAGTTTAGATTTGCAGTTTGAACGTTTTTTCTGTGCAAATTTCCCCAATATTTCCCTGTTTAGCCAACTTTCCTTATAATTATAGATGAACTCTGATTTTGCAGAGCTACACAGGTAAGTTTATTTCATTCAATACTTCTGAGCAAGGCTATACGTAGCCAGTTATCTTCCCCAAATGAAGGACTTCCCTTTCAAGTCTGGAGCATGTGTACTTCTTAACCTTTCATATAAAACCCAAAGAGGAAGAAAGCTTTACACACAAAGATTTGATTCACAAATCTTCAATTCCAGATGCCAGTATAAATGGGAAAACAGTATTTCCTGAAGACACATTCTCCTAAAATAGACTCTCAGGAAGAACATTATCCTTTAGATGGCTGGTTATAAGCAGAATGGTTCTTCTAATGACTGGTATGTGTTTGTATATCTCTATATTTTTAACAAATTTCCCAGTCCTTTGTGTCTCATTAAATGCAAATGTCATTTTATTTAGCAAATATTCATGTTGGCTACAAAGCCAATAAACAAAAATTAATTGTATTCTTCAATGCCAGCAACAGAAAAAATGGAATTTTTAAAGGTGCCAATCCCCTCAACATAATCACAAATCTATATTAGTAAACGTAAGAAGTGACTTGTTAGAACATTGTTGAGTGAAATTAAAGACCTGAGAGTGCAATGGATACCATGTTCATGTACAGAAAGACACAATAAGGTCTATGTACCTGGCAATTCTTTCCAAATCAGTGGGTTGAATCCAATCCTCACACAATACCAGCAGCATTTCCTTCTTGGCACAAACTGACAGTCAATTCTAACATTTATAAGGGAATGTGGATGGCTAAGTCTCTAAAAGCAAGGGAGAAGGGGAAAGATATATATAACTGAAGGTAGAGTTCCAGAGAATAGCAAGCAGTGATATGACACAATATAATGGGAAAGACTAGAGATATCTTCAAGAGAATTAGAGATATCAAGGACACGCTTGCTTCAAGGATGGACATGATAAAAGACAGAAATGGTAAGGGCCTCAAAGAAGCAGAAGAGATTAAAAAGAGGTGGCAAGAATACCATAGAAAGGACTGGTGGCAGAAGTCCTCCATAGAAAAGGTCTTAATGACCCAGATAACTGTGATGGTGGGGTCACTCACCCAGAGCCAGACATCTTAGAGTGTGAGGTCAAGTGGGCCTTAGGAAGCATTGCTACAAACAAAACTAATGGAGGTGACAGAATTCCAGTCAAACTATTTCAAATCCTAAAAGATGAGGAGGAGAAAGTGCTATACTCAATATGCTAGCAAGTTTGGAAAACTCAGTAGTGGCCACAAGACTGGAAAAGGTTACTTTTCCTAATAGACTGGGTTTTTGTTTGACTCTCAGGAAGAACATTATCCTTTAGATGGCTGGTTATAAGCAGAATGGTTCTTCTAATGACTGGTATGTGTTTGTATATCTCTATATTTTTAACAAATTTCCCAGTCCTTTGTGTCTCATTAAATGCAAATGTCATTTTATTTAGCAAATATTCATGTTGGCTACAAAGCCAATAAACAAAAATTAATTGTATTCTTCAATGCCAGCAACAGAAAAAATGGAATTTTTAAAGGTGCCAATCCCCTCAACATAATCACAAATCTATATTAGTAAACGTAAGAAGTGACTTGTTAGAACATTGTTGAGTGAAATTAAAGACCTGAGAGTGCAATGGATACCATGTTCATGTACAGAAAGACACAATAAGGTCTATGTACCTGGCAATTCTTTCCAAATCAGTGGGTTGAATCCAATCCTCACACAATACCAGCAGCATTTCCTTCTTGGCACAAACTGACAGTCAATTCTAACATTTATAAGGGAATGTGGATGGCTAAGTCTCTAAAAGCAAGGGAGAAGGGGAAAGATATATATAACTGAAGGTAGAGTTCCAGAGAATAGCAAGCAGTGATATGACACAATATAATGGGAAAGACTAGAGATATCTTCAAGAGAATTAGAGATATCAAGGACACGCTTGCTTCAAGGATGGACATGATAAAAGACAGAAATGGTAAGGGCCTCAAAGAAGCAGAAGAGATTAAAAAGAGGTGGCAAGAATACCATAGAAAGGACTGGTGGCAGAAGTCCTCCATAGAAAAGGTCTTAATGACCCAGATAACTGTGATGGTGGGGTCACTCACCCAGAGCCAGACATCTTAGAGTGTGAGGTCAAGTGGGCCTTAGGAAGCATTGCTACAAACAAAACTAATGGAGGTGACAGAATTCCAGTCAAACTATTTCAAATCCTAAAAGATGAGGAGGAGAAAGTGCTATACTCAATATGCTAGCAAGTTTGGAAAACTCAGTAGTGGCCACAAGACTGGAAAAGGTCAGTTTTCATTCCAATTCCAAAGAAAGACAATGTCAAAGAATGTTCAAACTACTTCATAATTGTGTTCAAATCACGTTAGCAAGGTAATGCTCAAAATCTAAAAATCAGTGATACCTCTCTTCCAAAAGAAATTCTTCAAAGTTCTTAACATAGATAATAAAGAACTAAAACTAATTCAGCGACATTGTTAAAAATTTGGCTCAGTTCTTAGAGTCAAATTGTTGGATTCAAATCCAGGAACTGTGCAGTCCTTAGAGTCAAATTGTTGGATTCAAATCCAGGAACTGGGGCTTACTAGATGACTGAGCAATTTATTTAACCATTCTAGTTTTTTTCATATTACCAATGGGAATAAATTATTTTCTGCCTCATATGTTTTTGCTAAGCACTAAATGGATAACACAAGATTCAGTGTCTGAAACATTTCACAAATCAATAAGCTTGTGATATCCTGAGTCCCAATTTTTTTTAAAGAAATGCATTTTTAATTATTTATGTTTGGCTATTCTGGGTTTTCACTGCTACCACAGGCTCTTCTCTAGCTGCAGCAAGTGAGGACTACTCTCTAGTTGAGGTGAGCAGGCTTCTTGTGGTGGTAACTTCTCTTGTTGTGGAACTCGGGCTCTAGGGTACAAGGGCTTGACTAATTGCAGCACATGGGCTTAATAGTTGCAGCTCTGAGGCTCTAGAGCACAGGCTCAATAGTTGTGGCTCACGGGCTCAGTTCCTCCACAGCAGGTGGGGCCTTCCTGGATCAGGGATCGACCCTATGTCTCCTGCATTGGCAGGCGAGCTCTTTACCACTGAGCTACCAGGGAAACCCATATTCTGGGTACTACTGAGAGTGTTCTACCTTGATATGAGACTTAAACCCAGGGCCCAGACCTTGTGAGGTGTGTATATCTCTAGGTGTGTATATCTCTATATATAGTTTCTATATATGTATATAGGTGGTTTCTATAAACTTATAAGGAATACTTCCACTGCTGTTCTAACTGAATTCTAAGAAGGATTTATAAGCCTTTTCATCATTGTAGTACAGTGAACCAATACCTTAAAGGACCAGTATCCAAAAGACCAACGTTGATTATTGTGAATCACTTATTGACACAAATGTTTATCAATCAAGTACTGTGTGTCATAGCATGGTTGATCTCTTACAGTTTGGAAATGATCAATTGAAACCAATCATTTCTAATCCACAGGAAAGCAGTAGCTTTTAAACTAGATTACCCAGTTTCCTGTATAAGTATCGCTCAAAGCAAGTAAATTTTAACAATTAGATCTGATAAGAAGAAACTAATGACCTCTCTATATAATATGTGTGTGTGTGTGTGTGTGTGTGTGTGTCTTTGTCCATGTATTAAATATGGGCTTCCCAGGTGGCACTAGTGGTAAAGAATCTGCTTTCCATAAAAGTTGCAGATTAAATCCCTGGGTTGGGACGATCCCCTGGAGGAGGCATGGCAGCCCGCTTCAGTGTTCTTGCCTGGAGAATCCCATGGACAGAGGAGCCTGGTGGGCTACAGTCCACAGAGTCACAAACAGTTGGATACAACTGAAGCAACTTAACGTGCATGCATAAGCATATTCAAACATATATACAAACATGTACACAAGCATATACATATATACACATATATCATAGTGAAACAGTGCCATTGAATGGTCAGAATTTACTAAATATTTTAGCTCTCAAAGCAAACAGAGCATTTGTTTCTGTATGACATTTTCAAAGCGCTTTTCCCACTGAAGTCAATAGCAAAATGAAAGAAATCCAAAGTCAATTTAATGTTTTTGCTGCTTCCCTAAGAAATTATTTATGGAACAGTAAACTCAGGTGGCTTAAAATTAGCCCTTTGAATAGGTAAGTTTATTGAACAAGTCATCTATTTTCCTTTTGCATCCCTCTGATGTAAGGAACCAAAGCTCCTTTCGATTTACCATGTAACATCACCATTTGTATTTCTTGCATAAAAGACAGTACCTGCATTATGTAAACCTGTACCAACAAAGGAAGCCAGCAAGTCTTTTCCTGTAGAACTGTTAAAGACACTGCTATTGCCCCAAGTGGCACGCTCTACCAGAGGTCTTAGGCTCAAGGGACATAACAGGATTCCAGAGAAGAGAACCAAAAATCATCAGCCTTGAGGCCCACACATTATCCTGAATTCAGACTAGACTGTGTCTCTCACAAATCCCAACACTAGTCACAGTTCCCTGATAAACATGGTCCTGGGAGTCTGCGTACACACAGCACAAAAAAGATTTTTTTTTTCTGACTTGGTTACACAAAATGTTCTTTAATGTTGACCAGCACATTATGAAAATTCTTATTTAAATTATATTTTATGTACTAACTCACCTGGGAAAGCATCTGCAGTGTTTGCCTTCAATGTTTAGAAAATCTGTCAGTAAATAGTAATTCCAGTTCCACTCACTTTCCTTTTGTGCTTCAGTATAGACCAAGTCCTCAACCTTGTCCTCATCTATAGACCTCTCCATGCCAAAGCCAGGAAACTTGCAACCTGAAAATCTGCCCAGTGCTTCCTGAAGATACCTACATGATGATTTTTGATGACCACCTCACTGCTAAAGTAATCAGGAGTAAAGTTACTTTACTGGAGTGCTACTTATAACCAATAAAAATGGATCTTGAGAATACTGCTTTGCTTCTATGAGAACTTTATGGAGGCAAATATGAAAAAAAAACAGCCATCAGCTTTGCACATGTGGTCCAGTACTAGTTAAGCTAAACAAGGACGTGGTGGAGATGCACACAGCAGGTGCTGCCTGAGCTGAGTGGTGGACCCTGTGTGCAGAGTTGAGTGGTGCATGTGGTTTCCCTGGAGGAAACAGTTGCCTATCTCACGGTTCCAAGGATCGTGGCTTTCAGTCAGCAAGGTATGGGACACCTAGTATGTGCTAGACACCACTTAGACACTGACAATAGGGAGGTGGATGATACGGAAGTCATACTCGTTATTCTAACAGACGGAACAGGTGAGATGTAAGGAACCAAAGCTCCTTTCGATTTACCATGTAACATCACCATTTGTATTTCTTGCATAAAAGACAGTACCTGCATTATGTAAACCTGTACCAACAAAGGAAGCCAGCAAGTCTTTTCCTGTAGAACTGTTAAAGACACTGCTATTGCCCCAAGTGGCACGCTCTACCAGAGGTCTTAGGCTCAAGGGACATAACAGGATTCCAGAGAAGAGAACCAAAAATCATCAGCCTTGAGGCCCACACATTATCCTGAATTCAGACTAGACTGTGTCTCTCACAAATCCCAACACTAGTCACAGTTCCCTGATAAACATGGTCCTGGGAGTCTGCGTACACACAGCACAAAAAAGATTTTTTTTTTCTGACTTGGTTACACAAAAATGTTCTTTAATGTTGACCAGCACATTATGAAAATTCTTATTTAAATTATATTTTATGTACTAACTCACCTGGGAAAGCATCTGCAGTGTTTGCCTTCAATGTTTAGAAAATCTGTCAGTAAATAGTAATTCCAGTTCCACTCACTTTCCTTTTGTGCTTCAGTATAGACCAAGTCCTCAACCTTGTCCTCATCTATAGACCTCTCCATGCCAAAGCCAGGAAACTTGCAACCTGAAAATCTGCCCAGTGCTTCCTGAAGATACCTACATGATGATTTTTGATGACCACCTCACTGCTAAAGTAATCAGGAGTAAAGTTACTTTACTGGAGTGCTACTTATAACCAATAAAAATGGATCTTGAGAATACTGCTTTGCTTCTATGAGAACTTTATGGAGGCAAATATGAAAAAAAAACAGCCATCAGCTTTGCACATGTGGTCCAGTACTAGTTAAGCTAAACAAGGACGTGGTGGAGATGCACACAGCAGGTGCTGCCTGAGCTGAGTGGTGGACCCTGTGTGCAGAGTTGAGTGGTGCATGTGGTTTCCCTGGAGGAAACAGTTGCCTATCTCACGGTTCCAAGGATCGTGGCTTTCAGTCAGCAAGGTATGGGACACCTAGTATGTGCTAGACACCACTTAGACACTGACAATAGGGAGGTGGATGATACGGAAGTCATACTCGTTATTCTAACAGACGGAACAGGTGAGAAAGTGGGCAGTTACACAGCAGTGGGATAAATGTCACTACAGTTTGGAGAAAATGCCTTTTCAGCTTGGCAGAGTGACACCCAAAAGGTTTTAGGGTTGAAAAGACCGAGTTAGGACCTCAAGAACAGAGACAATACTGTGAGAAGGGAGAAAAATACTGTAGTGAAATTTATCATCAAAAGGCAGTTCTGAGGACCTGAGTATACTTTCTGTAAAGATAATTGAACAATAAGCCTAGGAAAGAGGTAACAGACCAGGTGTAGGAGGTTCAGTGCTGGGAATGGAAGCTTGAGAACTAGACCAGGAAGTGGGGGAAGACCTCGGAGCAAACACTCCTTATGGTTTGAGCTGTCATGTTGGCATCTCAGTTTGATCATGGAGGGCTGCCACAGTGGACAGGAGAGGACAGGAAGTTATCCTGTGGGCAGCTGGACCAACAGGCAGGGGGAGAAGAGTCCATAATCTGGGGCAGGGCTGTTGGAGGTCAAAGAGTTGGCTGGGTGATGCAGCAGGTTCTGAGTTTCAGAAAACACCTGCAAAGTGTGCCTTAGGGGAAAAGGAGAAAACTGTGTTTCCAGTGAGGGTGGTGGGAATAATGCATTACAGTTGATCAGAAAAGAGTATATGACAAATGCCTGTAGATAAAGCTTACATTACTACCACAGACAAAGTGAAACCTTGTAATCTCCTAAGGGAAGCTAGGACACATGTGTGGTTTCCACAATTTTATCAAGTTCCACAAGCAAACAGCTTCTTGCATACAGCTAACAGAAGTACTGAGCTTGATTAGTAGGTGTTCACAGTCAGGCCAGATGGAAGCTTTCTTATGAGAGACTGTTCACTTGATAGTGTTCACAGAAAATCCTGAAGAACCATTAGAATCAGACAGGTGTGTGAGTTATAGAATCAGTCTGACCTTTTGGGGGGGTTTGTCAGTATTTATGGCCACGGTTAGTGACATTTATGTTGTTAAATGAAAATAGAAGAGCTTGATGCTGCCAATGGAATCATTCTAAGGACAATATCCGATCACAGGATGCTATAAATTATTTGAACAAAGCTGAAGTACAAATTTCTATAGTTCAAAGATGAAAAAAAATTCCTGTAAGCTCTCTACCTAGCCTGCTGTCTCATCAGATGAAGGAAAGAAAGGTTGTTACTCCACCTGTGAACTGTCACTGCATAGGCTCTTAGCTAGCATCTCAACTCGTCCCAATGAACAGCTGTTCCACTGTCATTCAATCCATCTACTAATTACATTTTCCTTTGTTTTATATTCCCTAGTCTCCCTGTCCCTTCTTTCCCAAATACATAGAAATACATATGTGAGTTCATAAATCTGCATGCACACCAGGACAGACAGTTCCATACACACAAATTAAAAATAAAGCTTATTTACAGCTGAGAGCTGGTTTTCTGCCATCAACTGTAGAATAAAATTATTTCTAACATGGCCAATGTCTTTATGGGACAATTTGAGCTGTCATGTTGGCATCTCAGTTTGATCATGGAGGGCTGCCACAGTGGACAGGAGAGGACAGGAAGTTATCCTGTGGGCAGCTGGACCAACAGGCAGGGGGAGAAGAGTCCATAATCTGGGGCAGGGCTGTTGGAGGTCAAAGAGTTGGCTGGGTGATGCAGCAGGTTCTGAGTTTCAGAAAACACCTGCAAAGTGTGCCTTAGGGGAAAAGGAGAAAACTGTGTTTCCAGTGAGGGTGGTGGGAATAATGCATTACAGTTGATCAGAAAAGAGTATATGACAAATGCCTGTAGATAAAGCTTACATTACTACCACAGACAAAGTGAAACCTTGTAATCTCCTAAGGGAAGCTAGGACACATGTGTGGTTTCCACAATTTTATCAAGTTCCACAAGCAAACAGCTTCTTGCATACAGCTAACAGAAGTACTGAGCTTGATTAGTAGGTGTTCACAGTCAGGCCAGATGGAAGCTTTCTTATGAGAGACTGTTCACTTGATAGTGTTCACAGAAAATCCTGAAGAACCATTAGAATCAGACAGGTGTGTGAGTTATAGAATCAGTCTGACCTTTTGGGGGGGTTTGTCAGTATTTATGGCCACGGTTAGTGACATTTATGTTGTTAAATGAAAATAGAAGAGCTTGATGCTGCCAATGGAATCATTCTAAGGACAATATCCGATCACAGGATGCTATAAATTATTTGAACAAAGCTGAAGTACAAATTTCTATAGTTCAAAGATGAAAAAAAATTCCTGTAAGCTCTCTACCTAGCCTGCTGTCTCATCAGATGAAGGAAAGAAAGGTTGTTACTCCACCTGTGAACTGTCACTGCATAGGCTCTTAGCTAGCATCTCAACTCGTCCCAATGAACAGCTGTTCCACTGTCATTCAATCCATCTACTAATTACATTTTCCTTTGTTTTATATTCCCTAGTCTCCCTGTCCCTTCTTTCCCAAATACATAGAAATACATATGTGAGTTCATAAATCTGCATGCACACCAGGACAGACAGTTCCATACACACAAATTAAAAATAAAGCTTATTTACAGCTGAGAGCTGGTTTTCTGCCATCAACTGTAGAATAAAATTATTTCTAACATGGCCAATGTCTTTATGGGACAATTTGCTCTTTCTCTTGAGTTTTTCTAAATGTAAATGAATTGGGAGATATACATGGGCACATATACACTATTAATGCTACAAATGTAATAGATAACTAAGGAAAACCTACAGGGAGCCCTACTCAGTGCTCTGAGGTGAGTTAAATGGAAAGAAACTCCAAAAAGAGAGGGTATATATGTATTATATAGCTGATTCACTTTGCTATACAGTAGAAACTAAGCAAGCACTATAAAACAACTATGAAAAATTAAAGTGAAACTGTCCACTGTTTAGTCTTTCATGTCCAACACTTTGTGGCCCCCAAGGACTATAACCTGCAAGGCTCCTCTGTCCATTGATTTTGGTTTCCATTACCTTCTCCGAGGGATCTTCCTGACCTAGGAATCGAACACAGGTCTCCCACACTACAGGAAGACGTTTTACGGTCTGATGGTCCAATAAAACTTAAACAAATATGAATGTGGCTCACTCTATCAATCAATATTAATTATAAGCCAGCTATTTAAGTCACAACAGAGCTAAATCAATATGATTCTAACTTTTTAAACACTTCAACTTTCATGATCTATTATTGGTCTGTGGTTAAAGTGACAGCAGTGATTTATCATCTGGTCAACAACCTTTTTCCTTATGGGCCAGATAGTAAATGTTTTTGCTTTGGAGGCCCTACTGCTCCTGTCAACCATTCAGCTTTGCTGTTGGCTCATGGGAGTGGCCGTGGATGGCACATGTGTTATGGAGTCTACTTGCAATCCCACGAAACCAAATACAGAAACTAGAGGGGCTGGATTTTGCCCACAGGCTGTTGTTTCCTGACTCTGGAACTGCCTCTTCTCATTGCTGCTGTTGTTGTTGAAGTATTAACCATGGTGCACACTCACTAAGCTCCTAATCTGGTGCCTTGGAGGCAGCATCACCCTCTCTACTCTCCAGAGGAGGCTCGATTTAGAAAGACAAGAAGATATTGCCAAGACTGCATAAATAGCAACGGCTACAGAGGCACTTGGAAGCTAAATGCCTAGTCCTGGCCCTATGCTTCCTGTCCTTGGTGGCTGCCAGCTGCTGACTCAAGTGTTACCCATTTCCTGATAAGCTAACACAGCCAATAACCAGGGCCACAGGTCCCTTTTCAGTCTTCTACCTGACTTTGCAGGCACCAAAATGGTCTTCAGTACATCAAGCCAAACAAGGAACATGCTCATTAACCCTCCATGGCACAGAACAGGGACTTCCCTAGTGGCCCAGTGGATGAGACTCTGTGCTGCCTAATGGGGGCTCAGGCTCGATCCCTGGCCAAGGAACTAGATTTCACAGGTTGCAACTAAAGAAGCTGTACATTGCAACTAAGACCTGGAACAGCCAAATAAATAAGCACAGAACACTCTGGAATGCAATGATCTTAGGAAACTATAAACCGCTGTGCTACACAAATTCTCACCTTCCTTTGAGACACAATTCCACCCAGCCTAGGTACCTTAATTTGAAATTGAGCATTTAATACAAGCTATGCTCAGTGGGTAAAAGTGATGGCATTCATGGAGAGCCTTTCAGCCTCTGAAAGTGTTCAAACTCCTAAAGGTGGCATCATGGGCAAGCAAGAGTTGCATCTGGGGACAACTGTCCTTCACAAGCAGAGTGATGACAGAGCTCCCTGAGGACCACAGAACACCTCCTTCCCCCTAACAGGTGACCCTTTCCTGAGGATGTTTATAGATAAACACAGAAGACAAAGCATATGTTCTTTCTGGATGTGCTTAAGGACATGATGATGTCTACTCTGTCTGCAACTTACATGTCTGTTATGTATCCACTGAATTGGAATAACTTTTGTTCTGATCTATGGTTCTCCTCCATGGCCATGCATCAGAAACACCTGGCTGTGTTCTACCAACCATGATGCCCAGACTCCGTCCTAAGCTAATCAAATGAGAATCTCTGTAGGACTAGGCAAAAGGACTTTTGTTTTTACCTTTCCAGGTACTCCTAACATGAATATAGAGTTAGGAACACTATTCCAGACCCACAGTTTTGATCTGGGGATGGAAAGACTGGCGTTATGTCACCTGTCAGTGGACACAGATCTGTAGGAAAGACATTTCACTTCCATGTGCCTTGGACTCTCCACGTGCACAAAGGGATTAGAAACAACAGGTCTCCCCTGTGCTTCTATGCAGTGTGAGTGTAATAAAGAGAACCCATTGGGCAAAAATGACAAGGTAAGAAAATAGTGCTTTTTAATGATAGGATATAAATATAAATATAAATATATATATATATATATATATATATATATATAAATCTATCTATCTATTTAATTCTTGTTAGGAGTATTATCTGATTATCAAAGAAACTTAACTTCTGGCAGGGAAATTGAGAACAGGAAAGGAATTAGGAAAGAAGGTACAGTTATTAGTCTCTGATATTATGAAATTAAAAACAAATGGTCTTCTATCTGAATGGGATAATATGGATAAATAACATTACTTGTATAAAGTATTTACCATGCTATAACAATTTCCTCATATCTAACCTAAGAACTTCAAAGCCTAAAGATCATTTAGGGTAGTAAGATGGGATGACCAGTCCAGTACACCTGAGTCCTTGTTAAGTGGGAGCCTGACATCCTGTTTTCCAGGCAAAGACCACATCCAGGTTCAAAGGATGATGATGACTCAGTTGGGTGAACTGTCAACAGGCTGATAGAGAAGCTTATTTCACTCCATACCTTTTTTTTTTTTTTTTTAATCTTCATGCAAAGTTCATGTGCAAAATGCATAATTAAAAAACAGTGCCATTTAGGAGATGATTATCGGCAAGTCAGAATAAAACACGCACATGCTGTTCACACCCCCGGGTGACCTTGCCAGGACTCTTGTTGTATCAAGTGCCCAGCTGGAGAAAACCGAGCTAATAATGGCCCAGCTGCATAGTCTAACGAGATTTTGTGATACAAGCAAGGTCAAGTGCTCTATCACGCAGAGTATTAATCTCATTGTGCACCGAGAGAAAGTGGACCTAGTGAGCCAGTCAGTGCCCCGGGACAGATAGAGAATCTTTAGATGCTTTTTACCCTTCCAGGTACTCCTAACATGCATATAGAGTTAGGAACACTATTCCAGACCCACAGTTTTGATCTGGGGATGGAAAGACTGGCGTTATGTCACCTGTCAGTGGACACAGATCTGTAGGAAAGACATTTCACTTCCATGTGCCTTGGACTCTCCACGTGCACAAAGGGATTAGAAACAACAGGTCTCACCTGTGCTTATATGCAGTGTGAGTGTAATAAAGAGAACCCATTGGGCAAAAATGACAAGGTAAGAAAATAGTGCTTTTTAATGATAGGATATAAATATAAATATAAATATAAATATAAATATATATATATATATATATATATATATATAAATCTATCTATCTATTTAATTCTTGTTAGGAGTATTATCTGATTATCAAAGAAACTTAACTTCTGGCAGGGAAATTGAGAACAGGAAAGGAATTAGGAAAGAAGGTACAGTTATTAGTCTCTGATATTATGAAATTAAAAACAAATGGTCTTCTATCTGAATGGGATAATATGGATAAATAACATTACTTGTATAAAGTATTTACCATGCTATAACAATTTCCTCATATCTAACCTAAGAACTTCAAAGCCTAAAGATCATTTAGGGTAGTAAGATGGGATGACCAGTCCAGTACACCTGAGTCCTTGTTAAGTGGGAGCCTGACATCCTGTTTTCCAGGCAAAGACCACATCCAGGTTCAAAGGATGATGATGACTCAGTTGGGTGAACTGTCAACAGGCTGATAGAGAAGCTTATTTCACTCCATACCTTTTTTTTTTTTTTTTTAATCTTCATGCAAAGTTCATGTGCAAAATGCATAATTAAAAAACAGTGCCATTTAGGAGATGATTATCGGCAAGTCAGAATAAAACACGCACATGCTGTTCACACCCCCGGGTGACCTTGCCAGGACTCTTGTTGTATCAAGTGCCCAGCTGGAGAAAACCGAGCTAATAATGGCCCAGCTGCATAGTCTAACGAGATTTTTGTGATACAAGCAAGGTCAAGTGCTCTATCACGCAGAGTATTAATCTCATTGTGCACGGAGAGAGAAAGGGACCTATGGACGCTAGTGCTGGCTGGAGCGCCAGTCACGTTCCGCCCACAGGCGGCGAGCAGAACTTCACCAGGGAGATGAATAGCACTTCTAAACGCAGCTGAGAAAGACTGTCCTAGAATTAAGGCCTATGTTTGTAAATGCGTATTTTAATATTCAGTGTTCAACCAATTGGAACATTGGATTGAACAATGGAGGTACCTATTCATTGAACATTGAACACAGGATTGTTCCAACATTGATTGGAACAACCAATGATTACTATCATGGAATGAAAAGCATATCTTTATATCATTTTTATATTTAAAAATTCAATGCCATTAACTGCATTCTTCTTGAGACTTTTCCTGTGACCAAACACTCTTATAAACTTGTACAACTGCCATACTTAATGTAATCCCATAAAAGAGTTTTAGAAGGCATTTAATAGACCAACTGCACATTTTATCTGCTTATCACCGATGTATTGATTTCTGCAGGTTAGTAGGTTGACCTCTAATACTTCAAAAGACAAAGATCAAGAACTTGAGAAGAAAAGGAAGACTGATATTAAGGCTGCAGACTTCTTCAAGACTGGTTTAGAAACTGCCACCAAAGTAAATAAAAATAACAGACAATAACAATTCAGTTGAACAATGAATTTATGAGAGGTTTCTCACTGTAAATGTTGATTTTATATGAAGCCACTGTACTGAATTTCAAAGGTTTTAAGAAAAAACCCCGCCAAGTTTAACACCATTAAAAACAGTCTTATTTGGTTAAAAAAAAAAACCCAGCATGCTGTAGAATGTTCCCAGTAGATGATACACTTCTAACCTTAATGCTATAAAATAATTCACATTTAGATTATAAATCCACACAACAGAAAGTCTGCAAAGGGACTGAATACTGCTCATAATGAGGGACCACCAAGTCAGAAGGAACATGACTTCCTGTGAAACTCACCAGTGGGTTCTTGTTCTTATTTTTGAGGACTAAGATATCATTTTCTCTAAGAAAAGTACATTTTTAATAAAAGACAAGTGACACTGACACCGTTATGGTCCCAATATGCAAAGAAACCAGACATTTTACTGGTAGTTAAGTTTAATCTACTGGGGAAATTTTTATAACAATGGAGAATTGTGCCCATTAATTCAACAGACTCCCCTTGAACTTTTACTTTTGAGCAGCACTGCAGCCAGAATGTGGGGGAAAAAAACCATCAAACACAGATCCACCTGGGCCTCCAGGTGACTCCAACTAAGAAGAGAGTCTTTTAAGAGCAATTACTGTGGATGCAACAGGCCTGTGGCCCCGGGCTGGAAAGGGTGGAGGCGGGGCGGCTCTAGCATCTGATGAAGAAAAGCTGCAGAATCCTCCCTCCCCCTGCCCCCACCAGAGGCTGAGATGGGAAGCAGGTATGGGGTGCATTTAAACAGCAGGAAACCATGCACCCACAACGAGTTCTGAGTTCAGGGGTCTCAGCTCAGAGGAGAGAAGATCACCTGAGGGGACAAAGGTTCCACCCCCAGGGTGGGGTGGCCTTGGAACCCAGACCAGAAAAGCCCTTCCTGGCCAGGAAGGCAGTGCTAAAACTACACAGGGCTGTGTTAACTTAGCACTCTAAACAAATGGTCACAAAATAGAAGCTTAAACACAGGAAAATATCTGCTTACCATTCTGAGGGCTGGAATTCCCAGACCAAGTGGTCACTGCGGCTGGCTTCCCAGAGGGCTGGCTCTTTGGGTGTAGACAGACAGACAGACTCTGCCCCTGCCCCTTCCTGGTGCAAATACCCCTCCAGGTGGGCCTCCCTCCTCTTACAGGGACCACAGGGTCCTATCAGATTTGGGCTCCACCCCCTGACTCCATTTAACCTTCATCAGCTCTTAAAGGGCCCTCTCCATACACCGTCACGTTCAGAGACAGTACAGTTTAGTCCATAAGAGTGACCCTTACAGGCCTGTAAGACAATGAGACTGTTCTGCGCCCGGGTTTGAATGTGGGGTGAAGGGTGGGTGGGAAGAAGTAAAATGATGGGCTGCTTAGAAGAGAAAAGCCTAAATGCCTCTCCTGATAGTCAGTGGTGGGGGCCTGCAAATGCTTCTGTGTTCAACTTTCCTGAGGCCAGTCTTGCAAGCCTTGCTCAAAACCTGTTCTGGATCTAAGCAGACCTAGACAAAGAGAAAACTATACAAAATGCTTGACTTTGTTCAGTTGTTCAGTCACTAAGTTGTCCTTTTCGCCTCTTGCCCTCAATCTTTCCCATCAGCAGGGAATTTTCCAATGAGTCGGCTCTTTGTATCAGGTGGCCAAAGTATTGGAGCTTCAGCAACAGTCTTTCCAATGAATATTCAGGGTTAATTTAGTGGGACTTTAAATATATATGCATATATATGTGTGTGTGTGTGTGCATATATATGTACACATGCACACACATACACACACACACAAATATGGTAGCCTAGGCTGGAGGAAGAGATGAGGGATCTTTACACAGCTCTGAACTGAGACAGAGTTACTGCAGTCCTGATCACAATGGCCTTAATCTGAGCTCTGCAGTCCTTGACCACCAGCGAGGGGGTCCCAGAAAGTCCATATGGTTGGTGGGGGGATCCTTGGCCTTCTGCCCTGGAAAGTCTTGGGGAAGTAGTTCATTTTTAAATCTGTGCAAAAAATAGAAATGACTTCAAAAGCCATTCTGATGGGACTCCACTAGCTGGGCTTCAGCTGAAGCAGCCGTGAGTGCTGAGAATCCTCATGGATTGGATTCTCAATCCCTGAATGTGGGCACCGTCCACAAAATGTTCAGACTCTGGGGCTTTACCACATGCGATATCCCTAGTTTCTCAGACAGAGAGGACTAGATGTAAACATGGCTCCACTGTTTCAAGGCACTCCATCTCTCTGCAAAGAAAACAACTTTTTTTATCTTTCAAAGGATAAAATGATACCTTATTCACCAAGATATTTTGTTTTAAAATAAAGATTACAAGAACAAAAGCAGGTGGCATATTTTCCCACCCCAGAGAATGGAGCACATTTCCAACTACAAAATTTAATGAAACTTATGTGTCTTGCTCCCAAAAAGAATTTAAAAGAACAAGCTGGTAGCATTATATAAAACGACAAGAATGTCTGATGCTTATAGTAATGGAAATTGCTGCTTAGAAGAGAAAAGCCTAAATGCCTCTCCTGATAGTCAGTGGTGGGCCTGCAAATGCTTCTGTGTTCAACTTTCCTGAGGCCAGTCTTGCAAGCCTTGCTCAAAACCTGTTCTGGATCTAAGCAGACCTAGACAAAGAGAAAACTATACAAAATGCTTGACTTTGTTCAGTTGTTCAGTCACTAAGTTGTCCTTTTCGCCTCTTGCCCTCAATCTTTCCCATCAGCAGGGAATTTTCCAATGAGTCGGCTCTTTGTATCAGGTGGCCAAAGTATTGGAGCTTCAGCAACAGTCTTTCCAATGAATATTCAGGGTTAATTTAGTGGGACTTTAAATATATATGCATATATATGTGTGTGTGTGTGTGCATATATATGTACACATGCACACACATACACACACACACAAATATGGTAGCCTAGGCTGGAGGAAGAGATGAGGGATCTTTACACAGCTCTGAACTGAGACAGAGTTACTGCAGTCCTGATCACAATGGCCTTAATCTGAGCTCTGCAGTCCTTGACCACCAGCGAGGGGGTCCCAGAAAGTCCATATGGTTGGTGGGGGGATCCTTGGCCTTCTGCCCTGGAAAGTCTTGGGGAAGTAGTTCATTTTTAAATCTGTGCAAAAAATAGAAATGACTTCAAAAGCCATTCTGATGGGACTCCACTAGCTGGGCTTCAGCTGAAGCAGCCGTGAGTGCTGAGAATCCTCATGGATTGGATTCTCAATCCCTGAATGTGGGCACCGTCCACAAAATGTTCAGACTCTGGGGCTTTACCACATGCGATATCCCTAGTTTCTCAGACAGAGAGGACTAGATGTAAACATGGCTCCACTGTTTCAAGGCACTCCATCTCTCTGCAAAGAAAACAACTTTTTTTATCTTTCAAAGGATAAAATGATACCTTATTCACCAAGATATTTTGTTTTAAAATAAAGATTACAAGAACAAAAGCAGGTGGCATATTTTCCCACCCCAGAGAATGGAGCACATTTCCAACTACAAAATTTAATGAAACTTATGTGTCTTGCTCCCAAAAAGAATTTAAAAGAACAAGCTGGTAGCATTATATAAAACGACAAGAATGTCTGATGCTTATAGTAATGGAAATTTTTGGTCTTGGAAGTTTCTACTGACTAAAATTTGGTAATATCTGAGTAATTCTTTGTGGTCAAAACACTCATCTTCATTAAGTGGCTAAGTTTGGAGGAGGAGAAATGGCTTTTGTTGTCTCAAATGGACCAGATGCTCTCATACAATTCTCCCAACTGTGTGTGAAAGAAACATTATGGACATTTGCTAGGTAAGGAGGCTGAAGGCCATTCTGAGCTGAGCAGGTTTCTGAGGCTCCGTTTCTCTGGTTCTGCAACCCACTTGCTCTCTACTCTTCCAGCCTATGTCCCCACACACCCCAAACTAGCATCCACACAGCACATCTCTGGCCTAAGACTGAACCCAGCTCTGTAACTTCATCTCCATGTAATGCAGGTGATTTTTATAAACCATATTCCCTTCGTCTGTAAATCTAGATCAAGGTGCACAATAAAGACTGTGATACTATTGATATACTTATGGATTTACAATAGTATCAGAATGCCAAATTCCCAAGAAATACTTGAACATGTCCAATTAGTTTCCTAAAGTTTGGACTGCAAGGAGATCAAACCAGTGAATCCTAAAGGAAAACAACCCCGAATATTCATTGGAAGGACTGATGCTGAACCTAGTACCTCCAATACTTTGACCACCGGATGTGAAGCACTGACTCACTGGAAAAGACCCTGACGCTGGGAAAAACAGAAGGCAGAAGAAGAGTGTGACTGAAGATGAGATGGTTGAATGACATCATCGAGTCAATGGACATGAATTTGAGCAAACTCTGGAGATGGTGAAGAACAGGGAAGCCTGGCATGCTGTAGTTCATGGGGTCACAAAGAGGCAGACATGACTAAGGAACTGAACAACAACATATATTACTAACATGAGAGCAGCCAAAATAGTGGCAGAGGTCAATTGCGTTTAAGTTTTTATTGCATATGTGCTGCAATGTCCTTCTTTGTGTAAAGGCAATACACAGACACACACACATATATACATGTGCATGTATGTGTGTGTGTGTTGAAAAATAATGTTAGCAAGTGAAAGGTAACAGCCCAAAATATATGATGCCTCTAGCCTGTTTCAAATGTGCATCTACATCTTACAAGGTTAAACCAAATAGCCAAGGTCAAGCATTTATTCAGACACCTGAACATTCAATAAGCCAGCACATCAGCTCCACATCACTCACTGGTAATTGCTAGAAAGGAAACCTGTCTTTAGCCTCCCTCTTCAAGAAGATGTGTAGGGGGAGATTTTATGCTTTTTGTTTCTTAGCATTTACCTGTATGAATCAGGAGAGGATTATTTTCCTGAAGATAGTGAAGTTTGAACTTCAGAAGCCATTCTTCATGTAGACACATCGAGGTTCTGGAAAGTGACCTACAGCGTGTGCCTATAAACCTCTGACTGGGGGATTTTGCAACAATAATAGTATTTTAAGTTCAACTGGTTAAGGCCATTCTCTTCTTCTCTATCCTCCCTCTGGATATTTCAGCACCAGTGCTGGGTATGGCGTGGGGCTTTGGAGATCAGTCTAAAGGGAAGTTCAAGGTTGCTTATGTCAGCCGCTGCAGTTTCCATTGTTTCTGTCTGCAACTAATGATCATTCTTCATCCTAAAGGAGCATGTGTGGTCAGCTCTGTGAACACAGTGGGGGTCACAGTACTAGATGAGGGGCCATTGCTGAGGACCCTGTTTTAAGTGCCAGTCCTGGAAGGAGGTAGGCAGTGAAAGAGGGCAAATGGGTAGATATGGACAAAAGCAGATGTTAGACTGAAATTCACTTGATGGAGTATTCTCTCAAGTTTGACCACAATGCTAAAAATATACAACACATTATCAAAATGAGTCCTCACTTCAAAATACAAGTCAGTCGTAATAGTGCTATTTTAAAAACACATTTGAATAAGTATTTGACAAAGAAAAGCCCAGGTAATATTTCTATTCTTTCTACAAAAAAAATTTTTTACAAAATCATGCTCACAGGAAAAGCTGTAGGAGAATACACACTATAGGTATGTGAGGGATAAAATGATTAGGAACTTTGTTTTCAGATGTTTTTCTGGCATATCTGATAATTACAGCATTTTAAAAATTTCTAAATGTATATAAGTGGTAGAACTTTCCTGTCTTATTCTAAAGAAAACATTCACATTCAAATTTAGTATAATATTCATTTTTTATTGGTGGGACTCCCAAATTATGACCTTTAGCCTGTTACAACCTTGATCAGCCTCTGGAAACTATTGGTCAAAAAATTTGCATGGGTTTTCCATAACATCTTACAGACTAACCCAAATGACCTTTGTTGGCCAACTCATTATTGTGACAGTTTGATAACATGTTCTAACAAATAAAAAATCTTATAAAATCTACCTCCTGTGCATTTCATCTTGCTTCTTCCTGGATCCACCCTCTGTAGGTTTGGTCCTGGGTTTTTCTCTATTTCTGGTAGCAACTCTATCACAATGCCACAGGAGAAATGTCTCTCATGATTTTGACATTCATAAAGATCAGAAGATATTTAAGTGTATTCAGTTAAAAGAAAACAACTTGGCACTATGTGAGCCCTCCATGACAGAAGTGCAGCCAGCTTTACCACTTACTTAATTCAAAAATGTACTCTATACTAAAATATAATTCTAGTACATTTTTCTCAAAAATATGCACTTATAATAGTTTTTCCACTCTCTGTTGGTTAGCTGTCTGCATCAGGCTATTTAGAGGAGAATAAATGGTCAGTGCTGAGGTCACAGTAAGAGTCTAGAGTTAATGCTGAAAAGAGAGTCTAATTGAAAAGACTCTGCTTCGATCCTTCTTCCTGCCTCCGACCATATGAATGATGTGCTTGATTAACTAGAATCACCGAGGAAGCTGGCTTCCAAATGCCCATTGGAGGTGCATACAGTTGTGAAAAAGGTAGGCGCCCTGACTTGGATCCAATGACAATGTTTTACTCTAGTGTTGTTAAAAAGAGCATTATTCTTACACCTGTCACATAAATCCTAAAAAAAATCACACTGGGGTTAGTGGTAGTCAAGCCTATACTACACAGATGACTTAATTCCCAATATGATGAAGAAGGTCATTAAAAAGTCAATCCTGAAACACCCATTTGGCCTGAAACCAGCTTAACAGTGGCCATTTGTGAGATTTTTACTAGCTGAATGGTGTTCAGGCCAAGCACAACCAATGGTTGTCATAATTAAATATTCAACGGCTTCCTCACTAATTGATTAGATGTAATTCACGAATCACCTAGATGCTGGCTCCATTTCAAAATCACAAAATTAATGGCATCGATAAGTATTTCCTATATATTAAGAAAATGGGTTTTAATTAAAATAATTGATTTTTTCCTCATACTTGTGGTTGACCATAGCACGTAGTTAGATTATCTGCTGTATGCTATTTAAGTTATGCTTGATCAAAGAAACCCATGTAGTGCTTTACTACCATAGATTCACATTTTAAAATATATCTGAGAGTATTAAAAGCCCAAAGGGAATGCCTTATTTGAAATACTAAATGGAATACTGTGCCAAGGTACTTACTTTTGTCCCTGTTGGTACTGTACAATATTATACAAGCACAAAATTTAAATCAGACAGAAATACAAAATCAATGTCATTAGTTTTATAGTCAATTCAAGTGACAATATCCGTGAGAAATATAGACGTTTCTAAAATGACATAAGCACATTTACCTTGTACACACAGACTTCCATTTCTAATGCCCAAGCTTGTCTCACTTTCAGTTTTTTTTTTTTTTTGAAAGGAAAATAAAGTTTATTAGAGTGGGGGAAGGAAGAGTGGCTGCCAGTACAGCGGGCGGGCTTAAGGGAGAAAGTGGGAGACACTGCGAGAACAGCGGGTCTCTCAGTGGGCCGGCTCATGGGAGAGCTGACCCACATTTGTCTCACTTTTAGAAACTGTCCTGATAAATTCTCAAAAATGGGAAGAACGCTACGTAAAATTTTAAAATTGCTCTGTATTATACACATACTTATAATTTAAGACTTTGCATCTGGTTCCTAACTTGTTTATTTTTTGTTTGTTCTTCCACTTTATTTATCCGTTCACAATCCACTCTTCAACCATTACTTTCCACAGGCTTAACTGAGCCCAATGTCAGGAATGTGGAATCTCAAATTTCACTCAGACCTGCTGAACCAGATCCTGTACTCTCACAGTCTCCGACTGCCCAATTCTCCTAGAAACACCCATTTGGCCTGAAACCAGCTTAACAGTGGCCATTTGTGAGATTTTTACTAGCTGAATGGTGTTCAGGCCAAGCACAACCAATGGTTGTCATAATTAAATATTCAACGGCTTCCTCACTAATTGATTAGATGTAATTCACGAATCACCTAGATGCTGGCTCCATTTCAAAATCACAAAATTAATGGCATCGATAAGTATTTCCTATATATTAAGAAAATGGGTTTTAATTAAAATAATTGATTTTTTCCTCATACTTGTGGTTGACCATAGCACGTAGTTAGATTATCTGCTGTATGCTATTTAAGTTATGCTTGATCAAAGAAACCCATGTAGTGCTTTACTACCATAGATTCACATTTTAAAATATATCTGAGAGTATTAAAAGCCCAAAGGGAATGCCTTATTTGAAATACTAAATGGAATACTGTGCCAAGGTACTTACTTTTGTCCCTGTTGGTACTGTACAATATTATACAAGCACAAAATTTAAATCAGACAGAAATACAAAATCAATGTCATTAGTTTTATAGTCAATTCAAGTGACAATATCCGTGAGAAATATAGACGTTTCTAAAATGACATAAGCACATTTACCTTGTACACACAGACTTCCATTTCTAATGCCCAAGCTTGTCTCACTTTCAGTTTTTTTTTTTGAAAGGAAAATAAAGTTTATTAGAGTGGGGGAAGGAAGAGTGGCTGCCAGTACAGCGGGCGGGCTTAAGGGAGAAAGTGGGAGACACTGCGAGAACAGCGGGTCTCTCAGTGGGCCGGCTCATGGGAGAGCTGACCCACATTTGTCTCACTTTTAGAAACTGTCCTGATAAATTCTCAAAAATGGGAAGAACGCTACGTAAAATTTTAAAATTGCTCTGTATTATACACATACTTATAATTTAAGACTTTGCATCTGGTTCCTAACTTGTTTATTTTTTGTTTGTTCTTCCACTTTATTTATCCGTTCACAATCCACTCTTCAACCATTACTTTCCACAGGCTTAACTGAGCCCAATGTCAGGAATGTGGAATCTCAAATTTCACTCAGACCTGCTGAACCAGATCCTGTACTCTCACAGTCTCCGACTGGACTCCATATTCTCCTAGTCTCCATATTCCTGATAGAGAAGCACTGCTAGGAGCTCAGGACTACAGCTCACATGCCAGAAGATGAGCCAGCTCAGCCTTCTGCACTGACACATCACATCTCAGGCAGGGCAGGTAGTCCCCGAAAAAGATGCAAACTGCCAGAGCTTAGTGGACTGACCGGTGATGGGTAGTCAGACAGGCTACCATTCAGAGTTGCTTGACGTTCCATCACAAGAACTGCAGGAGGTAGCTTCTGTGTTTGATTTAGTTCAATTTTACATTGCCAGTGCTGTTCTTAAGAAACAACTTAAAGCTTATCTTGAACCCTGTAAGAAAAATCTTTGAATTCAACAGCCTTCTTGATTGGTTCTTGAACCAAACCAATCATTTCTAAATATACGTGCCCATGAATGAAATTACCCTCAGGAAAAACATATAAACTGATTTCCAGGAGTTTATCTACCCTCTTTGCTGAATTAGCAATGCACTGAGAACTAATAGTCCAAAGGAATATGCAAGGAAGTGATCTCTGTACATAGGAGAGGTACCTCAGGTAAAGATTCTAAAACACTAAACACAGATCAGGAAGCAAATCTATTAGAAAGTTATCAAATGATGTAATAAAGTTCCAGATCATCTGGAACCTTCATTTTCTAGTTTAAAGAGCTAGACTTAGAAACTAGTTCTTAAATCCACAGGAATACATAGATGGAGAAAACAAGCACATGGTCCAAGAGCCTGTGGCACTGGGGACATCAGGTTTGAACCAAGAAAATTGTATCTGCCCATTGCCTAATTCATTTTGACATTGGGTTCTCTAATAAAACTTTGTTGTTGTTCTTTAGTTGCTAAGTCATGTCTGACCCTTCTGTGACCACATGGATTGCAGCCCCCAAGGCTCCACTCTTCATGAGATTTCATAGGCAAGAATACTAGAGTGGGTTGCCATTTCCTACTCCATGGGATCTTCCTGATACAGGGATAAAACCCATGTCTCCTGCATTGCAGGCAGATTCTTTACCACTGAGCCACCATGGAAGCTATATTACACCCATACTACTAATGAAATCTGCTTCACATCCTGACAGCAATTCCAAGTGACACTGATCTCAAGCAACTTAATCTCTCTCTGAAGCTAATTTTCCTACTTTGTTAAACTGAATTTGCACACTGGAATTATTTTCAAATGCACATTTTCAGGAGAACATTCAAACTGCAGAGGTATAAAAAGACAACCAATATTTTTTAAAGGTTCTAAATTTCAGTGAGATGAAGATTCATAGAAGAAGGTATAGGATATTTCCAAAACAAAGTTTGATGATGTAGTCCTTCTTGCTTATGGAGACAATGATCACAGCATGACCAGCAGTTTTAATTAACTTAGCTTAATGAGAACTGTAAGTGGAGACAACCAGAAACCCAAGTCAGGTTTCTCTTATAACCAGCACTTCTAACAAAGGGTTTCATAAAACTGATACCCTAGAAGCCCTTTCTAAAACAAGATATTTTGCAAGGATGCCTGTACTGGTAAGGTTTCATTAAAATTATGATCCTAATATTTATGGTATATATATACATATGTGTGTGTGTGTGTGTGTGTGTGTATGTGTATATATATATATAATGGAATACTACTCAGCCATAAAAAAGAATGAATAGTACAATTTGCAGCAACATAGATGGACCTATAGAGATGATCCTACTAAGTGAAATAATTCAGAGAAAGAGAAGTATCACAACATTTTTTATTTGTGAAATCCAGGGCTTCCCTGGTGGTCTAGTGGGTAAGGACACTGCCCTGCAGTGCAAGGGGCACTGGTTCAATCCCTGCCCTGGGAAGATGCCACGTGCCTCAGAGTGGCTTCCAATTACCAGCTGTTGATCTGGAGCGCATATGCACCAAGAGCTGGTGCTCTGCAATGAGAGGGGCTGCTGTGGTGGGGGGCCCATATGGGCCAAAGGGAGTAAAGATGAATGACAAATAAATAAGTAAGGGGGGGAACAAGGAAAGAGGCAAAAATTTTTTTTAAAAAAAGTATGCAGTAAGTGGTAAAGGAAAAAAAAAAAAACACATATATATGTGAAATCCAAAAAATGACAAAAATGAACTCAGTTCCAAAACAGAACTAGTCCTACAGATATTGAAAACAAACTTATGGTTACCAAAGGTAAAACAGGGGAGGAATAAAGTACAAGTTTGGAATTAACAGATACACATTACTATGTATGTATATATATCTGTGTGTGTATACACACACACACACACACACACACACACACACACAGGGCTTCCCTGTAGCTCAGATGGTAAAGAATCTACCTGCATTGCAGAAGCCTGGGTTTCATCCCTGGGTAGGGAAGATCCCCTGGAGAAAGGAATAGCAACCTACTCCAGTATTCTTGCCTGGAGAATTCCATGGACAGGGGAACCCGGTGGGCTATAATCCATAGGACCAGAAAAAGTCAGACAGACTGAGTGAGTGACTAATGCACACATGTATATAAATGAATCATTGTGATGTACATCTGAAACTTTACATAATACTGTAAATCAACTATACTTCAATAAAAAAGTTTTAAAGTTATAATCTTTTTAATCATGCAAAAGTAGCACTGGGAATGCTTATAGATTATATATAATTATAAAATATATATAAAACAAATGCACACAAAACTATATATATATATATCCTCTCTTTTTTAGAAATAATTTTAATAAAAATGTTAATATGCTGAATATTAGTAATAATAATAAAACTGTTCTAGCACAAATCATCATCATAATAATATTATGATGGTTATTACTCCTACTATTAATATTTTAACATGGGCATAATACTCTGATGAGACTCTATTAAAATTACAACAAAAATCTCTTTTATATGAAACACTCTAATATTATGTCCCTTCCTTTGCCCCACTGTGTCATTCACACCACAAGTTCTCGTCCATCTTTTTCTTATTAGCCTAAGGATATTAAAGAAATCTGCTTATAGCCTATGGAATCCTAAACACAATACAAATAAGCAGTCCTGCTGATAATACAGTATATGGTCACAGTGTAGCATAATCACAAAATGAAAACATGAAATTAAAATCTAGTCACACAGAACCGGAGGCCTCCTAGAAGGTCTTCACATCCCATTTTGAGAATGCTATTCTCACCATTTAAATGATGCTTACAAACAACATTTATAGAGAAATACATCACAATCACCCTGACCCCCAATTGCTAACAGGTTTCCTACCAGCTGGGACAGAACGGGGGCAGCTATTAGTCACAAACACTGCCCTCCAACAAGTCATCCAGCTTTCAGTCTATAAACATAGAAAAAGTCTGCTATATATTGAAGATGTGTGTGCTCAGTTGCTTAGTCACATCTGACTCTTTGTGACCCCAGGGTCTGTAGCCCACCAGGATCCTCTGACTATGGGATTCTCCAGGAAGGAATATTGGAGTGGGTAGCCTTTTCTTTCTCCAAGGGATCTTCCCCACCTAGAGACTGAGCCCACATCTCTTGCACTGGCAGGCAGATTCTTTACCACTGAGGCAACTGGGAAGCCCCATATATTGAAGATAGTTGAGGTAAAAAGGCCACAGTGGCATGAGAGCAAATTATAATCCATCTCTTAAGAAACAGAAGTGTGAACAATCAGATGTTACTCAATGCACATGATTTAAATGTCTGTTATGCCCCATGGTCTGTTATTACAATAAAGTATGTCACTGATTGATCAAAGATCAACATAATGAATTTATGATTATATTATAAAATATATATAAAACAAATGCACACAAAACTATATATATATATCCTCTTTTTTAGAAATAATTTTAATAAAAATGTTAATATGCTGAATATTAGTAATAATAATAAAACTGTTCTAGCACAAATCATCATCATAATAATATTATGATGGTTATTACTCCTACTATTAATATTTTAACATGGGCATAATACTCTGATGAGACTCTATTAAAATTACAACAAAAATCTCTTTTATATGAAACACTCTAATATTATGTCCCTTCCTTTGCCCCACTGTGTCATTCACACCACAAGTTCTCGTCCATCTTTTTCTTATTAGCCTAAGGATATTAAAGAAATCTGCTTATAGCCTATGGAATCCTAAACACAATACAAATAAGCAGTCCTGCTGATAATACAGTATATGGTCACAGTGTAGCATAATCACAAAATGAAAACATGAAATTAAAATCTAGTCACACAGAACCGGAGGCCTCCTAGAAGGTCTTCACATCCCATTTTGAGAATGCTATTCTCACCATTTAAATGATGCTTACAAACAACATTTATAGAGAAATACATCACAATCACCCTGACCCCCAATTGCTAACAGGTTTCCTACCAGCTGGGACAGAACGGGGGCAGCTATTAGTCACAAACACTGCCCTCCAACAAGTCATCCAGCTTTCAGTCTATAAACATAAAAAAAGTCTGCTATATATTGAAGATGTGTGTGCTCAGTTGCTTAGTCACATCTGACTCTTTGTGACCCCAGGGTCTGTAGCCCACCAGGATCCTCTGACTATGGGATTCTCCAGGAAGGAATATTGGAGTGGGTAGCCTTTTCTTTCTCCAAGGGATCTTCCCCACCTAGAGACTGAGCCCACATCTCTTGCACTGGCAGGCAGATTCTTTACCACTGAGGCAACTGGGAAGCCCCATATATTGAAGATAGTTGAGGTAAAAAGGCCACAGTGGCATGAGAGCAAATTATAATCCATCTCTTAAGAAACAGAAGTGTGAACAATCAGATGTTACTCAATGCACATGATTTAAATGTCTGTTATGCCCCATGGTCTGTTATTACAATAAAGTATGTCACTGATTGATCAAAGATCAACATAATGAATTAAAATATATGACACGCCATGAACTCATTTGAACAATAATGTTTCTGTGTAGCACTATGACTATATTAACCATTATGTTCCAGAGAATATCTATCTCCAGGTCTGTTATATCTCTAGGTTATTGTAATAAACAAAGCTTTACTATACTAAAATATGGAGAAATATAAAATTATGTAAGTTGAACATTTATTAATTCAAAGGCACATCCATGCACCATTGTGACTCCACATGTTTTCTTGGTACTCATCAGTTCCTTTCTGCTCAGAGTTCAGAATGGACAGGGTAGGAAATCTTGGGCAGAACAACCCGAATTGTTTGCTGAAATTGAATCTTGACATCAAAGGGAAAAAGCAGTCTTTCCTTGAGACATTAACACAAGGTCTAAATTTAGTCAGTGGATCATCAAGCATTGATTTATCAGTCAGGGTGGGGTAGATGAAATAACATTCTTCTCAGCCCCCTCTGGGGATCCAGTGATGGAAGTCGCACTAACTCTATTCAAGAGTGTCAGCCTTCAAGGCCTACACATGAAAACTCAAACAAACGGAACCAAACAGTACTCCTGTCAGTACTAAAATGTGTGGGTAGAAGTTGTAAATGTTGCAGACCCTTAGGAACAGAAAGTGACACAGATCAGTCAAAGCTGGACTCAACTTAGAAGTGTTGATCTTTGTTTTAAAATAAATACTGTTTGACATATAATTTAAAAAAAAAACTAAGACCATGGCATCCAGTTCTATCACCTCATGGCAAATAGATGGGGAAAAAGTGGAAACAGTGGCAGATTTTATTTTCTTGGGTACCAGAATCACTATGAATGGTAACTGCAGCCATGAAATTAAAAAATGCTTTCTGCCTGGAAGAAAAGCTATGACCTAGACAGTGTATTAAAAATCAGAGCCATCACTTTGCTGACAAAGGTCCGAGCTCTTGGGTAGTCATGTATGGATGTCTGAGTTGGATCATAAAGAAAACTGAATGCCAAAGAACTATGAAAATATATTTGACACAATCAGATGTTACTCAATGCACATGATTTAAATGTCTGTTATGCCCCATGGTCTGTTATTACAATAAAGTATGTCACTGATTGATCAAAGATCAACATAATGAATTAAAATATATGACACGCCATGAACTCATTTGAACAATAATGTTTCTGTGTAGCACTATGACTATATTAACCATTATGTTCCAGAGAATATCTATCTCCAGGTCTGTTATATCTCTAGGTTATTGTAATAAACAAAGCTTTACTATACTAAAATATGGAGAAATATAAAATTATGTAAGTTGAACATTTATTAATTCAAAGGCACATCCATGCACCATTGTGACTCCACATGTTTTCTTGGTACTCATCAGTTCCTTTCTGCTCAGAGTTCAGAATGGACAGGGTAGGAAATCTTGGGCAGAACAACCCGAATTGTTTGCTGAAATTGAATCTTGACATCAAAGGGAAAAAGCAGTCTTTCCTTGAGACATTAACACAAGGTCTAAATTTAGTCAGTGGATCATCAAGCATTGATTTATCAGTCAGGGTGGGGTAGATGAAATAACATTCTTCTCAGCCCCCTCTGGGGATCCAGTGATGGAAGTCGCACTAACTCTATTCAAGAGTGTCAACCTTCAAGGCCTACACATGAAAACTCAAACAAACGGAACCAAACAGTACTCCTGTCAGTACTAAAATGTGTGGGTAGAAGTTGTAAATGTTGCAGACCCTTAGGAACAGAAAGTGACACAGATCAGTCAAAGCTGGACTCAACTTAGAAGTGTTGATCTTTGTTTTAAAATAAATACTGTTTGACATATAATTTAAAAAAAAAACTAAGACCATGGCATCCAGTTCTATCACCTCATGGCAAATAGATGGGGAAAAAGTGGAAACAGTGGCAGATTTTATTTTCTTGGGTACCAGAATCACTATGAATGGTAACTGCAGCCATGAAATTAAAAAATGCTTTCTGCCTGGAAGAAAAGCTATGACCTAGACAGTGTATTAAAAATCAGAGCCATCACTTTGCTGACAAAGGTCCACGTAGCCTAAGCTATGGTTTTTCCAGTAGTCATGTATGGATGTCTGAGTTGGATCATAAAGAAAACTGAATGCCAAAGAACTAATGCTTTCAAACTGTGGTGCTGGAAAAGACCCTTGAGAGTCCCTTAACCTGCAAGAAAATCAAGCCAGTCAATCCTAAGGGAAATCAACCTTGAATATTCATTGGAAGAAATGATGCTGAAACTGAAGCTCCAATACTCTGGCTACCTGGTTCAAAGAACCGGCTTATTGGAAAAGACCCTGATGCTGGGAAAGATTGAGGGGGCAACAAAGGATGAGATGGTTGGATGGCATCATGAACTCAATGGACATAAATTTGAGCAAACCAGATAGTGAAGGACAAAGTAGACTTGTGTGCTGCCGTCCATGGGATCACAAAGTCAGATACAACTTAGTAACTGAGCAACAACAGACATATCATTATGCATAGGAGATTCAAAGATTTCCATCCTCTGAAAGGTTTCAGTGTAGGGTGGGGTTCAGGTAAACAACCAGCAGAGGACAGGCAGAAGTTTGATAAGAACTGGACTGAGAGGCAGCCTGGAGAGGAACCTGGCCCCACCCAGTGACGGATACCTCAGAACATCCTTCCCAGAGAGGGATCTTCAGGGCCATCAGGAGTGGCACAACTTGTCAATATAATTACCATTATTGCTGTTACTTTCTTAATGAGAAGAATTTTAAGAATCACTTTGGGGAAAGGAAGATAAATTCTAACCCAGAGTTTAAGCTTAAAGCAGATACGTGAATGTACTGAGAATTATTTCAATACATCTTCCCTGTGAGGAAGCAACAAGATGGCTAGTCATTTCTTGCCATGACATTTTTATTTCAAAAATGGTTTTTTTTATAAAGTTTCTTCAATCTGCCTGGAAGAAGTGTTGATCTTTGTTTTAAAATAAATACTGTTTGACATATAATTTAAAAAAACTAAGACCATGGCATCCAGTTCTATCACCTCATGGCAAATAGATGGGGAAAAAGTGGAAACAGTGGCAGATTTTATTTTCTTGGGTACCAGAATCACTATGAATGGTAACTGCAGCCATGAAATTAAAAAATGCTTTCTGCCTGGAAGAAAAGCTATGACCTAGACAGTGTATTAAAAATCAGAGCCATCACTTTGCTGACAAAGGTCCACGTAGCCTAAGCTATGGTTTTTCCAGTAGTCATGTATGGATGTCTGAGTTGGATCATAAAGAAAACTGAATGCCAAAGAACTAATGCTTTCAAACTGTGGTGCTGGAAAAGACCCTTGAGAGTCCCTTAACCTGCAAGAAAATCAAGCCAGTCAATCCTAAGGGAAATCAACCTTGAATATTCATTGGAAGAAATGATGCTGAAACTGAAGCTCCAATACTCTGGCTACCTGGTTCAAAGAACCGGCTTATTGGAAAAGACCCTGATGCTGGGAAAGATTGAGGGGGCAACAAAGGATGAGATGGTTGGATGGCATCATGAACTCAATGGACATAAATTTGAGCAAACCAGATAGTGAAGGACAAAGTAGACTTGTGTGCTGCCGTCCATGGGATCACAAAGTCAGATACAACTTAGTAACTGAGCAACAACAGACATATCATTATGCATAGGAGATTCAAAGATTTCCATCCTCTGAAAGGTTTCAGTGTAGGGTGGGGTTCAGGTAAACAACCAGCAGAGGACAGGCAGAAGTTTGATAAGAACTGGACTGAGAGGCAGCCTGGAGAGGAACCTGGCCCCACCCAGTGACGGATACCTCAGAACATCCTTCCCAGAGAGGGATCTTCAGGGCCATCAGGAGTGGCACAACTTGTCAATATAATTACCATTATTGCTGTTACTTTCTTAATGAGAAGAATTTTAAGAATCACTTTGGGGAAAGGAAGATAAATTCTAACCCAGAGTTTAAGCTTAAAGCAGATACGTGAATGTACTGAGAATTATTTCAATACATCTTCCCTGTGAGGAAGCAACAAGATGGCTAGTCATTTCTTGCCTGATGACATTTTTATTTCAAATGTTTGATAATGTTCTTTTCTAGCATTGGTAAAATTTCTTCAACTTTTCTTTGTTGCATCAGTAACGTTACACGTTTCTTCAAATCCCTCATCAACTTCAACCCACCTTCGTTTCCTCAACATTTCTTGACTTTGAGAGGATGAAAGTGAGGATGGGACTCTCATCAATCCTTCACTGTTTCTGAAGTTTGTATTTGATACCATACTAAAGACTTTAAATTTTTTTCACTAGGTACATTTCAATGCATTGCCAATTTCAAATCAAGAAAGTCAGCCTTTGCATAATGTACAGCATCTGCTAATTGAATATTGTGCCTTTTCAGTGAGCACTGAGGAAGATCCTTTGATAATTTCACAAAAACCATTGAAATAATACAGTATCTGACATCTCTCATTTAGGTACACAGAACGTGATGACATTGAATGAATTTATTGGATTCTGAAATGACAGAGAACTGAACAACTGTCTCTGTCAAGGCTTGATGGTCTAGGATGTGGACAAGCCAATATCTTATCTGGCATCACACTGTGCTGTATTAGGTTCTCCAGATGTTTCCAAATACTCCCTGTAGCATCTTAATATTGCTGTGGCTTTCTTCTGTTCTCAGCTGGCTTTTCCATTAGATTGTTTTAGGTGTCCTGTGATGATTTGTGACTATAAGCAATGGGAGGGCTCATACATTTCGAAGCCTCGTGTTGGTTTGGAGTGGCTGCTTCTCCCATACCTCATTAACCTCTTACCGTACTGCATTTATTGTATTGCATGCTTCTTCTTTCCCAATGATTGGTACAAGTTATAAGACTGTCACACTCCTGTCTTTTTGTGTCTTAAAACCAACTTGACCGCATGGTTAAAAGGTTAGTATGACAGAAGCTGTAGAACAACTTTCAGTGACTATAGCAGTTTTGTTTGGTGTTTTTAGTCACTAACTCATGTCCAACTCCTTTGCGACCTCATGAACTGTAGCTCACCAGGCTCCTCTGTCCATGGGATTCCCCAGGCAAAAATCCTGGAGTGGGTTGTCATTTCCTTCTCCAGGGATCTTTTCCACACAAGGATTGAACCCATGTCTCCTGTATTGGCAGGTGGGTTCTTTACTGCTCAGCCACCTGGGAAGCCCTGTAGAAGTATTATTACCAATAAAATGAAGAGTCATAATTCAAATACATTTGCTGTTATTGTCTTTCAAGAAATTGTCAACCTCTTTGACTCTAGGGTAATTTTTTTTACCAAATAAAAAATGAAGAAAACATAATCCAATTTCATGAAGTTTGTATTTGATACCATACTAAAGACTTTAAATTTTTTTCACTAGGTACATTTCAATGCATTGCCAATTTCAAATCAAGAAAGTCAGCCTTTGCATAATGTACAGCATCTGCTAATTGAATATTGTGCCTTTTCAGTGAGCACTGAGGAAGATCCTTTGATAATTTCACAAAAACCATTGAAATAATACAGTATCTGACATCTCTCATTTAGGTACACAGAACGTGATGACATTGAATGAATTTATTGGATTCTGAAATGACAGAGAACTGAACAACTGTCTCTGTCAAGGCTTGATGGTCTAGGATGTGGACAAGCCAATATCTTATCTGGCATCACACTGTGCTGTATTAGGTTCTCCAGATGTTTCCAAATACTCCCTGTAGCATCTTAATATTGCTGTGGCTTTCTTATGTTCTCAGCTGGCTTTTCCATTAGATTGTTTTAGGTGTCCTGTGATGATTTGTGACTATAAGCAATGGGAGGGCTCATACATTTCGAAGCCTCGTGTTGGTTTGGAGTGGCTGCTTCTCCCATACCTCATTAACCTCTTACCGTACTGCATTTATTGTATTGCATGCTTCTTCTTTCCCAATGATTGGTACAAGTTATAAGACTGTCACACTCCTGTCTTTTTGTGTCTTAAAACCAACTTGACCGCAAGGTTAAAAGGTTAGTATGACAGAAGCTGTAGAACAACTTTCAGTGACTATAGCAGTTTTGTTTGGTGTTTTTAGTCACTAACTCATGTCCAACTCCTTTGCGACCTCATGAACTGTAGCTCACCAGGCTCCTCTGTCCATGGGATTCCCCAGGCAAAAATCCTGGAGTGGGTTGTCATTTCCTCCTCCAGGATCTTTTCCACACAAGGATTGAACCCATGTCTCCTGTATTGGCAGGTGGGTTCTTTACTGCTCAGCCACCTGGGAAGCCCTGTAGAAGTATTATTACCAATAAAATGAAGAGTCATAATTCAAATACATTTGCTGTTATTGTCTTTCAAGAAATTGTCAACCTCTTTGACTCTAGGGTTCAAAGTGGCTCTTTCACTTGTTACTCAAACCACTGACCAGAAAGGAGGTTCAGGGTTGAACCTTGACTTTGCTATTTGCAAAAATGCATAATCAAATTATTCATTCTCTCTAAGGCACACTTTTCCCATCAAGTAATGCGGAACTATCTACTTGGCAAGGGTCTATATGTTAAATCGCATCATGCCTGGCCTGTCTTGGATAGTGAATACATAGTGGCCATATCCAGTTTCCTCCATTCACCCCATGCACTGATTAATCCTGACTCATTCCACTTTACTCTAGTTTTTCATGGGAGCTGGAATCCAGCCCTGAACTCCAGCAGATTTTCAACACTTGAACATTCACTGTCTTAACTCTCACAAGACCTGTGGTGAATGCAGCTTTTCCTCCTACTAGCATAACCTTCCACTCACTACCTGGACTTGGTCATTGCCGATTGTCAGTACTGCTGCTGCTAGTCTGCTTACCTGGATGGAAAGCTTCTTACAGGTGTTCTGGGGAAACCCTTGTGAGGCCCTCATGCTGTTTAGAGGTTGTGTACTTGGCCATCCACTTACTCTCAGTGTGACTCACGGCCTCGGGCCTCTGAGGGTCACTCACAGGCCCTCGTAACAGCCGGTAAGTAACAGACAGCATCACTAACTCAATGGACGTAAGTTTGAGCAAGCTCCAGGAGAAGGTGAAGGGCAGGAAAGCCTGGCATACTTCAGTTATGGGGTTACAAAGAGTCGGACATGACTGAGTGACTGAACAGAGTTCCTGCTTTGTTAAGTCCTCTTGTTTTCAGAATATCCAAGATAAAAAATAACTTGTCAAGTTCAGAAATGACTGCTCAAGCCACAGGGTTTACCAAGATAATCATTATGTAATTATTATACCATTATTATAAACTTTCCCAGGCCATAGTATTCCAAATAGTAAGATATTACCGTGCAAATTGCATAGAATATTATCAAGAAACCTCAAAATGATATCAGAGAAGCATGGTTTTCATATCCAGATTCACTGTTTGCTGGTGTTTTATCTTGTTTCTGACTTTCAACTTTATTATTACTCTGTATCTACTTGCAATACAGGAGATGTGGGTTTGACCCCTGGGCTGGGAAGATCCCTTGGAATAGGAAATGGCAACCCACTCCAGTATTTTTGGCTGGAGAATCTCATGGACAGAGGAGCCTGGTGGGCTGCAGTCCATGGGGTTTCAAAGGGTCAGACATGTCTGATTGACTAACACACAAATATACACACACATTTCTCAACAACCAGAGTTATGTCTCCTATTGAAGAACCAATCAGAGCTGAATTTTTATATAGATCTTCATTGTCTTTCCTTCCCAAATATTCCAAGTTTTGCAAAGGGACTCTCTTCCCTTGTATCACAGTGTCACCAAATTCAGTTCTAGTAAGAGAAGAGTGGCAGTGGAGATCTCCTAACATTTTGTTATTACAGTGGGCCTACACTAGTGCTTCTCAAATTTGAAAGTGTCTAAAAACAACCCGTGACTTAAATAAAATGCATATTTTGTTGGGCCTGAGATTCAGCTTTTGTAAGAAGCTGGCTGGTGTTGCCAGCACTGCCTTTATGAACCATGCTTGGGAAAACTAGGACTTAAATCATATCAAAATATGTTTCTAATGCCTGACCTTTTACATCAATGGAAAAAGTAGCTCATTGCATATATAGAATATTATAAAACTAGTGTTTGTATTGGAGACTGACTTTCTCTGTGTTTACCTTTCCATGAGCCTCTATCCTCCTAAATCTCTGTGTGGGAGCTGGGACCACTTCCTTGATATTTTGTAAGAGATTAAGAAAGAGTCCTATTTAAATAATTATTAATAATAAGTAAGCATATCACCAGTATTTTCATTTGAAGTGCAATCCACCCTTGTCTTTCTGCATAAAATGCATTTTTTTCACTCACAGAAATGTGTATGTGTGTGTTAGGTGAAGTATAGCAATGGTATGTTAGTTTCTGATGTAGAACAAAGTGATTATATATATATAATTATGATTATATTATATACATATTCTTATTCAGAAATATATAGATTTTACTTTTTTATACATAATAAGGGAAATATGTCCACTGCAGACTGAAAAAAGACTAGGAATGTATGACCACCCGATTTTATTATTTTTTTATTTTTTTAAAGGAATTTTTTTTTGGGGGGGCCACTTCTATTGGTCTTTCATTTGTTTATTTTCATCCATCTTTTGTTCTTTTGGCCTGTGTGGGCCTCCCATCACAGTGACCTCTCTCGTTGCAGAGCACCAGCTCTGACTGCATGCGCTGCAGAGCTCCTGCTTGGTAGTTGGACACATCAGTCCAGCTGCTCCGTGGCATGTGGGATCTTCCCAGGCCAGGGATCAAACTGGCACCCCTTGTACTGCAAGGCAGTGTCCTTACCCACTGGAACACCAGGGAAGTCTGACCACCTGGTTTTAAATCCAACATAACAAATAGTGTTGATGACCTGGTAAAAGGTTTCTAGCGATTTTTTGAATAACTGTAAGCAGAGCTCTGGCTTCACTAACCAGACAACTGTTTCAGGTCACTGCAGTGGAATGGGATGCCCATCAGAGACAGGAAGACACCTGTAACTTCTCTGAATGTGACACATTTTGTATCTGCATCTGCTCAGGTCTGCTCAGTGCTTAGCCTTCTTCAGTCTTCTAGAAGGACTTGTTCAAACACAGAGTAATGATCCACGACCCCAGAATTTTGGATTCAGTCCAGTTGAGAATGTGCCTTTCCAACAGGCTCCTGGCCATGCTCACCCTGCCTTAGATGGGGATATATAGAATATTATAAAACTATTTTATTAGATTCGATTTGAGCCTCTATCCTCCTAAATCTCTGTGTGGAGCTGGGACCACTTCCTTGATATTTTGTAAGAGATTAAGAAAGAGTCCTATTTAAATAATTATTAATAATAAGTAAGCATATCACCAGTATTTTCATTTGAAGTGCAATCCACCCTTGTCTTTCTGCATAAAATGCATTTTTTTCACTCACAGAAATGTGTATGTGTGTGTTAGGTGAAGTATAGCAATGGTATGTTAGTTTCTGATGTAGAACAAAGTGATTATATATATATAATTATGATTATATTATATACATATTCTTATTCAGAAATATATAGATTTTACTTTTTTATACATAATAAGGGAAATATGTCCACTGCAGACTGAAAAAAGACTAGGAATGTATGACCACCCGATTTTATTATTTTTTTATTTTTTTAAAGGAATTTTTTTTGGGGGGGGCCACTTCTATTGGTCTTTCATTTGTTTATTTTCATCCATCTTTTGTTCTTTTGGCCTGTGTGGGCCTCCCATCACAGTGACCTCTCTCGTTGCAGAGCACCAGCTCTGACTGCATGCGCTGCAGAGCTCCTGCTTGGTAGTTGGACACATCAGTCCAGCTGCTCCGTGGCATGTGGGATCTTCCCAGGCCAGGGATCAAACTGGCACCCCTTGTACTGCAAGGCAGTGTCCTTACCCACTGGAACACCAGGGAAGTCTGACCACCTGGTTTTAAATCCAACATAACAAATAGTGTTGATGACCTGGTAAAAGGTTTCTAGCGATTTTTTGAATAACTGTAAGCAGAGCTCTGGCTTCACTAACCAGACAACTGTTTCAGGTCACTGCAGTGGAATGGGATGCCCATCAGAGACAGGAAGACACCTGTAACTTCTCTGAATGTGACACATTTTGTATCTGCATCTGCTCAGGTCTGCTCAGTGCTTAGCCTTCTTCAGTCTTCTAGAAGGACTTGTTCAAACACAGAGTAATGATCCACGACCCCAGAATTTTGGATTCAGTCCAGTTGAGAATGTGCCTTTCCAACAGGCTCCCTGGCCATGCTCACCTGCTAGATGGGGACTGCACCTTGAGAACTTGGCTTAGTGATCTCTGCACGATCCACATATGCCTGTACATGGATAATAAGAGACATTCTCCTCACAGATGGATCCAGACTGTGTGTCATCCTTGTCCAGACCCCTCCAGTGGGCTCCTCTGTATTAAAGATAGCTCAGATGCCTGGATCTGACTTCAGGTTAGTCTCTGACTTTCAATCAGTTCAATCACTCAGTCAGGTCTGATTGTGACCCCAATGGACTGCAGCAAGTAAGGCTACCCTTTACTTCACCATCTCCAGGAGTTTGCTCAAAATCATGTCCACTGAATTGGTGATGCCATCCAACCATCTAGTCCTCTCTTGTCCCCTTCTCCTCCTGCCTTCAAACTTTCCCAGCATCAGGGTCTTCTCCAGTAAACTGGCTCTTGACATCAGGTGGCCAAAGTAGTGGAGCTTCAGATTAAGCATCAGTCATTCCAATGAATATTCAGGGTTGGTTTCCTTTAGGATTGACTGGTTTGATCTCCTTGCTGTTCAAGGGACTCTCAAGAGTCTTGACTTCAACACCACAGTTTGAAGGCATCAGTTCTTCAACATTCAGCCTTCTTTATAGTCCAACTCTCACATCCATGTGTGACTACTGGAAAAACCACAGCTTTGACAATATGGACCTTTGTCAGTACAATTTAATCACCAATCATCATATCTCTCATTATTTAGCTCCTTGTTCACAATTGGCTGATTTACAAATATGGTTGGTGAGCTCCAAACATGCTTTATGATTATTTTCAAACCTGCTCCTTGAAAGGACTGTTTTGTCATGAGTGCTCATGTCTGTTTCCTCAAACTCTGAGCATTGAGACACAGTGGGGAGACTTGGACCCCCTCCCTTTCTTGACCATAGTGCTAACTTCAGAGCATCAAGAATTCCTCCCAAATTCCAGCACATCAGTCTGTAGGTGATGGGAGTTATTCTAAATAAATAGGAAATCATTAATTTTACTGATTTTTGCCAACAAAACGCCAGGGCATGTTTATATTGCAACAAACGTTATATGCAACTGTTCTCCATTTTCCATTGTCTCAAGCTATGCTCACCTGCTAGATGGGGACTGCACCTTGAGAACTTGGCTTAGTGATCTCTGCACGATCCACATATGCCTTTACATGGATAATAAGAGACATTCTCCTCACAGATGGATCCAGACTGTGTGTCATCCTTGTCCAGACCCCTCCAGTGGGCTCCTCTGTATTAAAGATAGCTCAGATGCCTGGATCTGACTTCAGGTTAGTCTCTGACTTTCAATCAGTTCAATCACTCAGTCAGGTCTGATTGTGACCCCAATGGACTGCAGCAAGTAAGGCTACCCTTTACTTCACCATCTCCAGGAGTTTGCTCAAAATCATGTCCACTGAATTGGTGATGCCATCCAACCATCTAGTCCTCTCTTGTCCCCTTCTCCTCCTGCCTTCAAACTTTCCCAGCATCAGGGTCTTCTCCAGTAAACTGGCTCTTGACATCAGGTGGCCAAAGTAGTGGAGCTTCAGATTAAGCATCAGTCATTCCAATGAATATTCAGGGTTGGTTTCCTTTAGGATTGACTGGTTTGATCTCCTTGCTGTTCAAGGGACTCTCAAGAGTCTTGACTTCAACACCACAGTTTGAAGGCATCAGTTCTTCAACATTCAGCCTTCTTTATAGTCCAACTCTCACATCCATGTGTGACTACTGGAAAAACCACAGCTTTGACAATATGGACCTTTGTCAGTACAATTTAATCACCAATCATCATATCTCTCATTATTTAGCTCCTTGTTCACAATTGGCTGATTTACAAATATGGTTGGTGAGCTCCAAACATGCTTTATGATTATTTTCAAACCTGCTCCTTGAAAGGACTGTTTTGTCATGAGTGCTCATGTCTGTTTCCTCAAACTCTGAGCATTGAGACACAGTGGGGAGACTTGGACCCCCTCCCTTTCTTGACCATAGTGCTAACTTCAGAGCATCAAGAATTCCTCCCAAATTCCAGCACATCAGTCTGTAGGTGATGGGAGTTATTCTAAATAAATAGGAAATCATTAATTTTACTGATTTTTGCCAACAAAACGCCAGGGCATGTATTATATTGCAACATGATTCTGCTTCAAATATGATCAACTGTTGCTAGAAAAAAGTATGACACATCAATTTGGGAGACTAACTAGTTCAGAATCTCAAAGTGTACCTGAGTCACCTACTGCATGGTTTAGATACATCATGTGGAACATGTAATACATTTTCACCAAATATTACATACAAGCATTACAAGGTATGCTTAATACTTCAGTGAATTTGCTGTAAATTCTAGAAATAAACAACTGACAAGTTTTATCCAATGGGAGGAATAGCAAAACAAAGTTATGTTCAGTTTAGGAGCTTAAATAAAGGGGGTTTCAGGCAAAAATATGAGATGTGCTATGATCTCTGAAATCTTTTCATATAAAGTAGTGTCCAGTATCACATGAACCTAAATTTATTTTTCAGATTTGCAAAATACAATTTCAAGACAAAATTAGAAAAAATTATTTATGCTTTATTATAAAAGTGGTAATTAACTTGGTGGCTGGTAGACCTTTCCCATCTCTGGAAATAGAAATACCATGAAGGTCTATGGTTATGCCACCATGAATGTGCCTGATCTCATCTGATCTCAGAAGTTAAGCAGGGTCAAGCCTGGTTAGTACTCAGATGGGACAAATACAACCAAGAAGGAAATATATATATATATATATATATATATATATATATATATATATATACACATATTTACATACATAAATATACATATTTACATATACTATATACATGTATGTATAATGTGCATATATATTTCATATATAACATGTAAAGGTGCATATAATATGTATATATATGCAAATGAGTGTGTGTATGCTCAGTTACTTAGCACTGTTCAACTCTTTTGCAATCCTATGGACTGTAGCCTGCCAGGCTCCTCTGTCTTTGGGATTCCCTAGGCAAGAATACTGGAGTGGGTTGTCATTTCCTTCTCCAGGGTATCTTCCCAACCAAGGGATGGTACCTGCATCTCCTGCATTGGCAGGCAGATTCTTTACCACTGAGCCATCTGGAAAGCCCATATATGCATAAATGAAGATGGGTATCATTTGCATTTTGTAAGTCACATAAAATACTAGGATCAAGTGCTCATCTTCAGCCCCATCTTCATGCATTTGGCTCAAATAATGCCAGATTGTCTCCAGGGGGCATTATCTATCAGAGTGTGGGTGGTGTTGCTTATGGTACTAAGCACTACAGGTACTAGACAACCAAAGATTCTCAAGTGCTTTGTAAATAGTTCTTACACTGGGACGTCATAGATGAGGAAAAGATTTGAGAGAGGCTAAAAATCTTCCTGTATAACATAAGCTAGGAAGTAACCAAAATAATATTCAAGTCAAGATTGCTCCAATTCCAAGTGCCTGATTCCTATGCTCCCTGCTAGGCACCAAAATCACTCTGTGTATTACTCCATGTAGTACTTTAAACAGCAAAAGTTCTGCTGTTAAAAGGAAACATATAAAGTAGTGTCCAGTATCACATGAACCTAAATTTATTTTTCAGATTTGCAAAATACAATTTCAAGACAAAATTAGAAAAATTATTTCTGCTATATTATAAAAGTGGTAATTAACTTGGTGGCTGGTAGACCTTTCCCATCTCTGGAAATAGAAATACCATGAAGGTCTATGGTTATGCCACCATGAATGTGCCTGATCTCATCTGATCTCAGAAGTTAAGCAGGGTCAAGCCTGGTTAGTACTCAGATGGGACAAATACAACCAAGAAGGAAATATATATATATATATATATATATATATACATATTTACATACATAAATATACATATTTACATATACTATATACATGTATGTATAATGTGCATATATATTTCATATATAACATGTAAAGGTGCATATAATATGTATATATATGCAAATGAGTGTGTGTATGCTCAGTTACTTAGCACTGTTCAACTCTTTTGCAATCCTATGGACTGTAGCCTGCCAGGCTCCTCTGTCTTTGGGATTCCCTAGGCAAGAATACTGGAGTGGGTTGTCATTTCCTTCTCCAGGGTATCTTCCCAACCAAGGGATGGTACCTGCATCTCCTGCATTGGCAGGCAGATTCTTTACCACTGAGCCATCTGGAAAGCCCATATATGCATAAATGAAGATGGGTATCATTTGCATTTTGTAAGTCACATAAAATACTAGGATCAAGTGCTCATCTTCAGCCCCATCTTCATGCATTTGGCTCAAATAATGCCAGATTGTCTCCAGGGGGCATTATCTATCAGAGTGTGGGTGGTGTTGCTTATGGTACTAAGCACTACAGGTACTAGACAACCAAAGATTCTCAAGTGCTTTGTAAATAGTTCTTACACTGGGACGTCATAGATGAGGAAAAGATTTGAGAGAGGCTAAAAATCTTCCTGTATAACATAAGCTAGGAAGTAACCAAAATAATATTCAAGTCAAGATTGCTCCAATTCCAAGTGCCTGATTCCTATGCTCCCTGCTAGGCACCAAAATCACTCTGTGTATTACTCCATGTAGTACTTTAAACAGCAAAAGTTCTGCTGTTAAAAGGAAACTAGAAACCAGAAACCTGATTGTATGGTAAAGGCAAAGTTGAGCATTTGTGTTGGAAAAGTAAAAGAAAAAAAAAGCGCAGTTTTTTTCATGTCTATAAAAGAAAATGCATTCAGTCAACCTATTTTATATGCATTTTAGAACCATAGTGAAATATGCAATATTATAAAAGACATTTAATGCTTAATAAAATTATAATTAAAAATATCAAATTTAAATCTTTAGTGAATTGTGTAAATGTGTAATTTAGATTTTTCTTTGTTATACCCTTAATGACTTTCTCCTGCTCTATTATTAGGAACAAAGCTAAGCTTCATGAATGCTGTAAGGTACCATGATGATGAGATGCTGCAGTAGCCTATTAATTATGCCATGTGCTATATGCTCAATCACGTCAGACTCTTTGCCACCCCATGGCCAGTCAGGCTCCTCTGTCCATGGGAATCTTCAGGCAAGCACACTAAAGTGGATAGCCATTTTCTACTCCAGGGGATCTTTGTGACGCAGGGATCAAACCCATATCTCTTTTGCCTCCTGCACTGACAGGACTCTTTACCACTGCACCAGGGGCACATATACATATTCAGTGCACCTTTGCTTTGTGTGTAAGAAATGCCCCAGTCAAGGGTGAGGTAGCAGTGTCTGTGGCCGGTGCCTGGTACAAGTCTCCATCATGAACTGGGGTGAGCTGACAGAAATGCCACATTGTGATTTGTACCAGGAAAGACAGAGGACAGGTTCTGTGAGACGTGTGGACCTCTGTTTATTCCTGCCATCAGGGATGCATAGGAAGGGCCCTATGCATGAAGGACCCTATGGCCAGTCAGCATCTATGGAGTTTTAGAATTCTTTCTTGTTACTCTTGATGAGCAGCCCAAGATAGAATAGGTTCTCTTGCACAGTCCCTCTAATCATCAACCCTATATTCTAGGATTCATGCAGATTGCCTTTCTTCCTGAGAGCATTGCTGGAGTTCCTGCCTCTGAGGAGAACATTCATTTTACAACTTGTTTAAAAAAATTACTGATTCCTATGCTCTGCTAGGCACCAAAATCACTTTAACTCCATGTAGTACTTTAAACAGCAAAAGTTCTGCTGTTAAAAGGAAACTAGAAACCAGAAACCTGATTGTATGGTAAAGGCAAAGTTGAGCATTTGTGTTGGAAAAGTAAAAGAAAAAAAAAGCGCAGTTTTTTTCATGTCTATAAAAGAAAATGCATTCAGTCAACCTATTTTATATGCATTTTAGAACCATAGTGAAATATGCAATATTATAAAAGACATTTAATGCTTAATAAAATTATAATTAAAAATATCAAATTTAAATCTTTAGTGAATTGTATAAATGTGTAATTTAGATTTTTCTTTGTTATACCCTTAATGACTTTCTCCTGCTCTATTATTAGGAACAAAGCTAAGCTTCATGAATGCTGTAAGGTACCATGATGATGAGATGCTGCAGTAGCCTATTAATTATGCCATGTGCTATATGCTCAATCACGTCAGACTCTTTGCCACCCCATGGCCAGTCAGGCTCCTCTGTCCATGGGAATCTTCAGGCAAGCACACTAAAGTGGATAGCCATTTTCTACTCCAGGGGATCTTTGTGACGCAGGGATCAAACCCATATCTCTTTTGCCTCCTGCACTGACAGGACTCTTTACCACTGCACCAGGTGCACATATACATATTCAGTGCACCTTTGCTTTGTGTAAGAAATGCCCCAGTCAAGGGTGAGGTAGCAGTGTCTGTGGCCGGTGCCTGGTACAAGTCTCCATCATGAACTGGGGTGAGCTGACAGAAATGCCACATTGTGATTTGTACCAGGAAAGACAGAGGACAGGTTCTGTGAGACGTGTGGACCTCTGTTTATTCCTGCCATCAGGGATGCATAGGAAGGGCCCTATGCATGAAGGACCCTATGGCCAGTCAGCATCTATGGAGTTTTAGAATTCTTTCTTGTTACTCTTGATGAGCAGCCCAAGATAGAATAGGTTCTCTTGCACAGTCCCTCTAATCATCAACCCTATATTCTAGGATTCATGCAGATTGCCTTTCTTCCTGAGAGCATTGCTGGAGTTCCTGCCTCTGAGGAGAACATTCATTATTACTAATTTTCATTGGGGTGTGTGTGCAGAAGGCACAGTGATTTCCTGGGGCCTAAGAATAACTTTGACGTGTTCATTATCTCTCACCACTAGAAGGACACTGTAGGAGTTTTAAGTTATGATAGGAGGTAAAATTGGACCCTCAGTTTGGGACTCACTAGGGGTCAGAGCCCTCAGTGTCCATGGACTAATGGACCCTCTGTGAATAGCAAACGAGAACCACCGCAAACCTACACTAGTGGACTGCATGCTAGGCTGGAGGCTAAGCATAGCAATTCAGTATTGAGTTTTATTCTCATAACACAGTTAGGAGAAAACTGAGTCTTAGATGACTTATGAAATTGGCCCAAGGTCAAGGAAGGTGTGAGTAGAAAAGCAGAGATGCAGAAAAAAACAGTCACTTTGTCATAGCTTTGCTTACCAGTGGGAGTGGTTGATGCATTAGGAATCTCTCCATGGAAACAGAAGCAGAAATGCCTGCATGGGTTTCTGGGTGTCTTCAGATGCCCTCACCTCCTGGACTCCCATGTCTCTGAGGAAGTGCTTCTACCCTAAGGGAAACTCTTTTGTGGCTATAAGCCTCACACAGTCTCTCTCTGTTCTGAGTTTTGAATATGCTTTAAAAACTTCACTCAAGAAAAAAAAAATCATTTTTAAAAATTGCTCTGCTGAGCCAGTTCTAGCAGCATGAATCAACTCTGCTGAAGCAATAACTTAATAGTAGCCCAGAGGTCTCGCAGATATTATTAATGCTGAAGGCAATTTAACTTGAATAGGTCCTTACCTATTATTTGAAAACAGCATCCACAGGTGAGCTGACAGAAATGCCACATTGTGATTTGTACCAGGAAAGACAGAGGACAGGTTCTGTGAGACGTGTGGACCTCTGTTTATTCCTGCCATCAGGGATGCATAGGAAGGGCCCTATGCATGAAGGACCCTATGGCCAGTCAGCATCTATGGAGTTTTAGAATTCTTTCTTGTTACTCTTGATGAGCAGCCCAAGATAGAATAGGTTCTCTTGCACAGTCCCTCTAATCATCAACCCTATATTCTAGGATTCATGCAGATTGCCTTTCTTCCTGAGAGCATTGCTGGAGTTCCTGCCTCTGAGGAGAACATTCATTATTACTAATTTTCATTGGGGTGTGTGTGCAGAAGGCACAGTGATTTCCTGGGGCCTAAGAATAACTTTGACGTGTTCATTATCTCTCACCACTAGAAGGACACTGTAGGAGTTTTAAGTTATGATAGGAGGTAAAATTGGACCCTCAGTTTGGGACTCACTAGGGGTCAGAGCCCTCAGTGTCCATGGACTAATGGACCCTCTGTGAATAGCAAACGAGAACCACCGCAAACCTACACTAGTGGACTGCATGCTAGGCTGGAGGCTAAGCATAGCAATTCAGTATTGAGTTTTATTCTCATAACACAGTTAGGAGAAAACTGAGTCTTAGATGACTTATGAAATTGGCCCAAGGTCAAGGAAGGTGTGAGTAGAAAAGCAGAGATGCAGAAAAAAACAGTCACTTTGTCATAGCTTTGCTTACCAGTGGGAGTGGTTGATGCATTAGGAATCTCTCCATGGAAACAGAAGCAGAAATGCCTGCATGGGTTTCTGGGTGTCTTCAGATGCCCTCACCTCCTGGACTCCCATGTCTCTGAGGAAGTGCTTCTACCCTAAGGGAAACTCTTTTGTGGCTATAAGCCTCACACAGTCTCTCTCTGTTCTGAGTTTTGAATATGCTTTAAAAAACTTCACTCAAGAAAAAAAAAATCATTTTTAAAAATTGCTCTGCTGAGCCAGTTCTAGCAGCATGAATCAACTCTGCTGAAGCAATAACTTAATAGTAGCCCAGAGGTCTCGCAGATATTATTAATGTAACTTCTGAAGGTGCCAAGCTTGCTTACAGGCATTAGGAGGGATTCTGGTCCTTACCTATTATTTGAAAACAGCATCCACAGGTGAGGACTGGCAGCCTTGAGACATCTCAGGTATCACTTGTGGATGTAATATAATAATAACATGTCTCCCTTAAGAGAAACATGACTCTCATCCCTGCTATATTGCTCTTTGAAGCCCGGTAGGGGATCAGATTCAAAGTTAATGTTATTTCAGTAGGAATGTCTTCCTTCTTGAAAGGAAGGAATGTTCAAAGAATGTCTCTCAGGGGATCCAAGGGAACAGGTGTGGAGGACTGGAAAGACATGAAGCCATGTATTTGGAAAGGCTAGAGAGGGTCATCCTTGGATGGTCAGGACTGGGCCAGGCCCTGGCCAAGATGGTTGACATGACAAGCAAGAGAGACAGTCTCTCAACTTTGTCTGTGCATGGTGAACCCTATTGATCTTCAGACATATCTACGTGTGAAGGCACTTTTTCTTTATTTTATTAATTTTATTTTTTAAAAAAATTTATAATTTTGCTGTTCACAGACATGTATGTTCCCAGTTCAGTCATATGCATATCCTTGGCACCCTCCCCCCTGCCAATTACTCCCATCCCACCCTTCAGGCCATCACATCCCACCCCTGCAGGATCTCCTATTCCTGCAGGGCAATGACAATAGCTATCTTTTTCACATATGATAGTATGGGTTTCCATGTTACTCCCTCTATACCTCCCACCCACTGTTCGTACCACACAATGTCCATATGTCAGAAGAGAGCTTTGACTCTGGGGTTGATATGAACTCTGTGATTTTGAAAAATAAGGAATAGCTTCCATTGCATTTTGATAGTGCTTGTAATAAAAGCACCACATATGCTGTTGGATAATATTTGATGGAATGGGTACAATGTAATTAAAAGATGAATACCTGGCTCACAGCTATGCAGATGCTATTTGGATAAGAAAGAAAATTGCTTTATGCCTGTGTGAAGACAAAGTCAGAGAAGCAAGAACAGGAATGCTTTCTCAATATTTTTCTATATTTTGCTCCTAAAGAGAGGTATCACTATAACAAAGGTCAGATGCTAAAGCTGGAAAAGGAGAACTAAATAAACAATAAGGATTATCAGTGTGTGTTTGAAGTGCTACTTTGGACACATTTTTAGTTGTACTGGGGGAAAACAATTTCAATATTGTATGCAGCTGGAATGATTTTCATGAAGTCCTGCACATTTTAATGTGCAAAGAAAAACAGTCTGATGTTCAGGTGCTCAGATACCCCATGATTTTGTTAAAAAAGGTAACAGAAGCTGGATCATGGCTTTTCTTGCAAGCTGACTGCTGGGGCATCCAAAGCATCTAGATCACTGGGTGAATCATGGACGTGCACTGATGGAGTCTGGTTTCTTCGATGCCCACAAGGACTGGAAGTGCTTTTATAGAGTCATGAAATCCAAGTTTACTGATTTTTTAATATGCATTTTACGTGTAAACCAAATAAACACAATATCAATCTTACCAAGAAGTAAAATTCCAGTGATACATTCCACATAATACAAGCAGACAATCTTATGGATGCATTATTGTTAGGGCTCTAACACAGCAGAAGATGGATGATTTTAATATACAGCTATTATGCTTAATAAGAAAACAGACTGAGATTGCTAATTGTATAATGTATTATTCCCTTTTGCTATTTGGATGTGCTTTTTCGAACCAATACGAGTGTAAAAACTCAAATTTGGGGCCGCTTTAGGCCTCCCAGAGGACAATGTTATGAATAGAAGTTGTTACTGGGAAGTGCACATAACAGGCTAAATCTCTACCTAATTTCTACCTTTCTTGGATGAAATAAATTTCAAGAGAAATAGATAAATGTTTCCCACATGCTGTCTGCACAGTGTTGCTACTTACGTCATTCGTGACGGTCGCTAACACGTTCCCAGGCTTATTTCTGTAGCTATTTCGAGGCATACATGCTCAGCCAAGTCCTACTTACTCAGGCTTTGCCCAGATAGCCTTTTGGGGAATGTTCCAGTGCTCTCGAAATCAGAGATGACCAGGGCATCCTGTCAAATTACCTTGGTAACAGTGGATTACTGGACAGGATGCCAATCTCAGGACACAAAAAGGGCCCCAGAAAATCACATCATGCAGGCATCTACATCCAGGCAGGTCTCTGGGGGCTGAAATGTCAGGGTCTCGCTTGAAAGTTATTCCAGGATTAAACTGAATCATTCTTAAGCTCCTTTTGCTCATGTTTAACCCAAATCTCTATTATTGTAGATTCTGGGTTTGTTTTCTTTTCTCCTCACTAAGTGGGCACAGAACACCAGCTGGCCCTATTTCCAGTTTGTTTCCTGTCCAATCCCATTAATAACCAGAGGCGCCTGTTGGTATCACCACTTCTACATGGCACAGCTTCTCTGAACAGCCATCCACACTTCTAGGACACCCACAGTAATTCTAAATCTTTCACTGCTCCCTGGTAAAACTTCTCCTAGCAAGTATCTCCTCATCTTTTTGACCTCATTTCTAAATACATCGAAACTGGTACTTTCTGTCCACTTAAACTCATTTGTTTTGCCTGTCACAAACACAAAATGCAATTTCTCATCTTTTTTTCCCACAACTTTCACCAGGAGGGACACACTCATTTTCTTACCTTTATCATCTTTTCTCATGATCACTTTCATAATGATTCCCATCTATTTCATTTTCCTATATGGTCATCAACACCTTGTATCTTTAGAAAGTTTACTGATCTGATCAAAAAATTTAAATGTTCATTTTATGTATATACATATATACATACTGAAGGCAATATAAAAGTATTCAATGCTAATTGGTAGACAGCTGGTTTTAAAATGATCCTCCCTAGAGTGTGGGTGGTGCTCTGGTGAGGATGGTGGTAGGTGTGTTTGATGGACCAGCACAACTGCAGTGCTCACAGAGGTAAGAGAACACAGGGAGTGGCCACAGAGCTGAAGGGAAATAGACAAATAAGAGAATGATATCAGAAACCTAACATGCTGGTAGATATAAACAATGAATAAGAGGAGGACCAGAGCAACGAGGCCAATGGTGATCTTTGAAGACAAGTGACACTGGAAACAGCTGTGTGTGTGTGTGTAAGATGCAATGATGATTTGGGATTTGGACCTGCTGATATTTGAAGCATCTTTGTTAATCTATGTGGAGACGCTGAGTTGAATGTTCAATATGCTTGCTGGAGGTCAGAACAGACATTAGGTTGGTGTAAAGGTTTGAGGATTTTAAGCACATTGACATTCAGGGTCTCGCTTGAAAGTTATTCCAGGATTAAACTGAATCATTCTTAAGCTCCTTTTGCTCATGTTTAACCCAAATCTCTATTATTGTAGATTCTGGGTTTGTTTTCTTTCTCCTCACTAAGTGGGCACAGAACACCAGCTGGCCCTATTTCCAGTTTGTTTCCTGTCCAATCCCATTAATAACCAGAGGCGCCTGTTGGTATCACCACTTCTACATGGCACAGCTTCTCTGAACAGCCATCCACACTTCTAGGACACCCACAGTAATTCTAAATCTTTCACTGCTCCCTGGTAAAACTTCTCCTAGCAAGTATCTCCTCATCTTTTTGACCTCATTTCTAAATACATCGAAACTGGTACTTTCTGTCCACTTAAACTCATTTGTTTTGCCTGTCACAAACACAAAATGCAATTTCTCATCTTTTTTTCCCACAACTTTCACCAGGAGGGACACACTCATTTTCTTACCTTTATCATCTTTTCTCATGATCACTTTCAGAATGATTCCCATCTATTTCATTTTCCTATATGGTCATCAACACCTTGTATCTTTAGAAAGTTTACTGATCTGATCAAAAAATTTAAATGTTCATTTTATGTATATACATATATACATACTGAAGGCAATATAAAAGTATTCAATGCTAATTGGTAGACAGCTGGTTTTAAAATGATCCTCCCTAGAGTGTGGGTGGTGCTCTGGTGAGGATGGTGGTAGGTGTGTTTGATGGACCAGCACAACTGCAGTGCTCACAGAGGTAAGAGAACACAGGGAGTGGCCACAGAGCTGAAGGGAAATAGACAAATAAGAGAATGATATCAGAAACCTAACATGCTGGTAGATATAAACAATGAATAAGAGGAGGACCAGAGCAACGAGGCCAATGGTGATCTTTGAAGACAAGTGACACTGGAAACAGCTGTGTGTGTGTGTGTAAGATGCAATGATGATTTGGGATTTGGACCTGCTGATATTTGAAGCATCTTTGTTAATCTATGTGGAGACGCTGAGTTGAATGTTCAATATGCTTGCTGGAGGTCAGAACAGACATTAGGTTGGTGTAAAGGTTTGAGGATTTTAAGCACATTGATGGTCATGAAACCTCAGTGCTGCCTTTCTCAAGGAGAGACTTAAAGACCAAATATCACACTCCTGAGGAGGGAGGATCCAAGGCCAGTCAGGACAGAAGAAACAGCCAGCAAAGGACCATGGCATCAGAGAAAACAGAGGATGATGGAATATGTCCAGAAAGAAAAAGGAAAAAGAAATTTCAAGATAGATGGAGTGAAGCTAAGGCAATGAATAGGTGACAACTGAATTCCAGTAGCTTTGGCAAGAGAAAGATAAGTGACTTCCTAGTGAGAAGAACCCAGAAATGGAAGATTGGAGATTATGGCACTGAAGGAGCCAAGACACAAACTTTTCAAGACATTTAAATGTAAGCAATAGATAAGGCATTTACCTATTAACGGAGGAGTCTGTGAAGAGAATGTTTCTTACAGGAGTCTACGGGAAGGAATGGCACTCTCAGCGGAAGGGCTGTGCCTTTTGGAGGTAAATGCAGAGCAGCCAGCACAGTCTTCCTGAGAACGGAGAAGATCGGGATCCAGTGCTTGCTGAAGAGCACTGTGACGGGGATGGACCAGAAGAGGTCAGGTCCAGGGCCCACTGAAGATCACTGTGCCGGACAGACGCACAGACAGATGAGCACAGAGACAGGGTCGATGGAAGGATGAGGAGAGCTCTCCGGCCTAGCTCTTCTGCTTCAAATATGACTCTGGGTGAGATTGTGCCTTGAGAAACAAGGGGAATGTATGTTACAAATATGCTGTGTGACATTTGTAACTAAATGTTACAGTGAAGTGTCCACTGTTGAACTGGGCATTCCCTCCTTATTCAGTGAAGAAGTGGGCACCATCTGCCTTGAAGTGTGGCACTGCCCTCTTTCTTCTGAATGTCCATCTATCTCATGAGTGTACATTAAGTCCATTTAGTTCTCAAAGTGATGGAAACCTTTATTTTCTTACATTCCTTTTCACTTTAAGCAACTCTGACACTTATCTGTTATCCGTTCACTATTAATTCATGAAAAAATTATTCCCTCAACAGGGATTTATTGAGCATCTATACTACCATGTTTCCTTGTTGTTTATTTGCCCAGCCATGTTGAACTCTTCGTGATCCCAAGGACTGCATTGATGGTCATGAAACCTCAGTGCTGCCTTTCTCAAGGAGAGACTTAAAGACCAAATATCACACTCCTGAGGAGGGAGGATCCAAGGCCAGTCAGGACAGAAGAAACAGCCAGCAAAGGACCATGGCATCAGAGAAAACAGAGGATGATGGAATATGTCCAGAAAGAAAAAGGAAAAAGAAATTTCAAGATAGATGGAGTGAAGCTAAGGCAATGAATAGGTGACAACTGAATTCCAGTAGCTTTGGCAAGAGAAAGATAAGTGACTTCCTAGTGAGAAGAACCCAGAAATGGAAGATTGGAGATTATGGCACTGAAGGAGCCAGGACACAAACTTTTCAAGACATTTAAATGTAAGCAATAGATAAGGCATTTACCTATTAACGGAGGAGTCTGTGAAGAGAATGTTTCTTACAGGAGTCTACGGGAAGGAATGGCACTCTCAGCGGAAGGGCTGTGCCTTTTGGAGGTAAATGCAGAGCAGCCAGCACAGTCTTCCTGAGAACGGAGAAGATCGGGATCCAGTGCTTGCTGAAGAGCACTGTGACGGGGATGGACCAGAAGAGGTCAGGTCCAGGGCCCACTGAAGATCACTGTGCCGGACAGACGCACAGACAGATGAGCACAGAGACAGGGTCGATGGAAGGATGAGGAGAGCTCTCCAGCCTAGCTCTTCTGCTTCAAATATGACTCTGGGTGAGATTGTGCCTTGAGAAACAAGGGGAATGTATGTTACAAATATGCTGTGTGACATTTGTAACTAAATGTTACAGTGAAGTGTCCACTGTTGAACTGGGCATTCCCTCCTTATTCAGTGAAGAAGTGGGCACCATCTGCCTTGAAGTGTGGCACTGCCCTCTTTCTTCTGAATGTCCATCTATCTCATGAGTGTACATTAAGTCCATTTAGTTCTCAAAGTGATGGAAACCTTTATTTTCTTACATTCCTTTTCACTTTAAGCAACTCTGACACTTATCTGTTATCCGTTCACTATTAATTCATGAAAAAATTATTCCCTCAACAGGGATTTATTGAGCATCTATACTACCATGTTTCCTTGTTGTTTATTTGCCCAGCCATGTTGAACTCTTCGTGATCCCAAGGACTGCAGCACACCAGGTCTACCTGTCACTTGCCTTCTCCTGGAGTTTTCCTAAGTTCACGTCCATTGCGTCAGTGATGCCATCCAACCATCTCATCCTCTGATACCCACTTCTTCCTTCTGCCCTCAGTCTTTCCCAGCATCAGAGTCTTTTCCAATGAGTCGGCTCTTTGCAACAAGGTGACCAAAATATTGGAGCTTCAGTTTCAGCATCAGTCCTTCCAATGAATATTCAGGGTTAATTTCCTTTAGGATTGACTGATTTTATTTCCTTGCAGTCCAAGGGATTCTCAAGAGTCTTTCCAGCACCTCTATTTAGAAGTATCAATCGTTTGGGGCTCAACCTTCTTTATTGCCCAATTTTCACGTCCATTCATGACTACTGGGAAAACCACAGCTTTGACTATACAGACCTTTGTCAGTGAAGTTATGTCTTTGCTTTTTAATACATTGTCTAGGTTTATCATAGCTTTCCTTCCAAGAAGCCTATGTCTTCAAATTTTATGGCTGCAGTCACAGTTCACAGCGATTTTGGAGCCCAAGAAAATAAAATGTGTCACTGCTTCAGCTTTTCCCCCTCTATTTCCCATGAGCTGATGGGACTGGATTCTCTGATCTTTGTTTTTTGCATGATGAACTTTTAGCCAGCTTTCACTCTCCTCTTTCATATTCATCAAGAGTCTCTTTAGTTCCTCTTTGCTTTCTGCTATTAACATGGTATCTATGTATCTGAGGTTGTTCATATTTCTCCTGGAAAACTTGATTTAAGCTTATGCATATCCACCACAACATTGTACATCATGTACTCTATGTATATAAATTTTTTTGGCAGGAATTTATGTATCTGTCCCTTTCTAAAGTTTTTAATTCACTGTCTTTGTTCATCCCCAACATCCTTCTCAGAGTAAGAGATTAACAAATATTTCCTGAATTACCAAATTATGATTCCCATCAAATCTGATTTTAACAGTGAAAATTATGATGAACTCTTGTGGACAAGGAAGCAGAATCATCATTTTTATAATTTAGCAGGCTTCCTGAAATATAAATGGGATACATGAATGCTGATGAAATAAAAACTAATCAAGAAGTTTAAAAATGAGGTAAAAATGGCATGTGTTTAACTGAAAAAAATATTTCTGAGCCATTTTCCCATCTCCTCTCATTGAGTAACTTCTGATATTTAAAAACCTATTTTTTAATGCTGTGTGAACTTACTACTTGCTTAGAATGTAACTGCAGAAAAAATAAAATAAAATCAAAGCTTAACCTCTGGAAACTTAAAGATTTTTCTTTGAAGTTCTAAAGGGTGTATGTCAGTGTTACAATCATTATTTAAATCTCTAAAAGTAAAGTCTTGGGGAAATATAAACTATTTTTTCTGATTGATTGAACTGCTGCTTTGTTTCTTTTATATTTTGAATATTTTGCCTTAAGAATAGAGAGGCTATAGCATTTTAGAATGGAAAACCAGTATTAGTAAACTCCTCTAACTATATTTTGATCTTTTTTTTATGAAAGATTTCTAAATCAGAGACTACACACATTATTTAGTTATTTGTTGAGTGTATAGAAGAAAGGAAATGTGGTTTCTGGTGCTGAAATGTAAAATATATTCACAAAGTATGACATCAGCCTTAGAGAATATGCCTTCAAAAAAATGTAAGGTAATAAAGCCTGAAACTCACAACGAAAATATTTGGGCATTAATGCTAATTCTGCTACTAATGTAGGTGATGCTGTTGTGATACTCTGGGATGCTCTGGAATTTAAATGTCTTCATTTATAAAAGGGAAATGCTATTCCTGCCTCAGTTCCCATTCTTGGTTTTGGAACTTACATGCATCTCTACACAGGAAAGCACTTTTAATCAAGACCAAGCATTGGATGATTTGGCTGACCTAATAACTCAAAAGCATTTGGAAGGTGATACAGAAACTAATACTTATTCTAGGAAAATACACTGCAGAGATTTGGAAAATCTCATTAGTGGGGAGAGTTTTATGATGGAATTTAACTCAAAGGAGCATTTGGAAAGGCATCGGCAGCTATTGCAGGAGAGGACAGTGAAAGATAGATGACAAACAAGGAAGCAGAATCATCATTTTTATAATTTAGCAGGCTTCCTGAAATATAAATGGGATACATGAATGCTGATGAAATAAAAACTAATCAAGAAGTTTAAAAATGAGGTAAAAATGGCATGTGTTTAACTGAAAAAAATATTTCTGAGCCATTTTCCCATCTCCTCTCATTGAGTAACTTCTGATATTTAAAAACCTATTTTTTAATGCTGTGTGAACTTACTACTTGCTTAGAATGTAACTGCAGAAAAAATAAAATAAAATCAAAGCTTAACCTCTGGAAACTTAAAGATTTTTCTTTGAAGTTCTAAAGGGTGTATGTCAGTGTTACAATCATTATTTAAATCTCTAAAAGTAAAGTCTTGGGGAAATATAAACTATTTTTTCTGATTGATTGAACTGCTGCTTTGTTTCTTTTATATTTTGAATATTTTGCCTTAAGAATAGAGAGGCTATAGCATTTTAGAATGGAAAACCAGTATTAGTAAACTCCTCTAACTATATTTTGATCTTTTTATGAAAGATTTCTAAATCAGAGACTACACACATTATTTAGTTATTTGTTGAGTGTATAGAAGAAAGGAAATGTGGTTTCTGGTGCTGAAATGTAAAATATATTCACAAAGTATGACATCAGCCTTAGAGAATATGCCTTCAAAAAAATGTAAGGTAATAAAGCCTGAAACTCACAACGAAAATATTTGGGCATTAATGCTAATTCTGCTACTAATGTAGGTGATGCTGTTGTGATACTCTGGGATGCTCTGGAATTTAAATGTCTTCATTTATAAAAGGGAAATGCTATTCCTGCCTCAGTTCCCATTCTTGGTTTTGGAACTTACATGCATCTCTACACAGGAAAGCACTTTTAATCAAGACCAAGCATTGGATGATTTGGCTGACCTAATAACTCAAAAGCATTTGGAAGGTGATACAGAAACTAATACTTATTCTAGGAAAATACACTGCAGAGATTTGGAAAATCTCATTAGTGGGGAGAGTTTTATGATGTGCAGAATTTGAAGGCTCTGAGAAAGGTGAGCCATGAGTTGTGGGAAAAGGTTCATACAGGAGACAGAAGAGGCAGCTATTGCAGGAGAGGACAGTGAAAGATAAGCGAGAGGAATTTGGGGGTGGGGGGAGCAGAAGGGTTACAGGGGAGGCTGACTCTGGGGAAGCAAATCGAGGTCCATAGGTGGGGTCATTGCATGAATGAAGTTCAATGAGTGTGGATCTGGTCTGAAATGTGAGGATAAGTCATCAGGGTCTCTTAAGTGGGAGCTGAGACTAGGCGGTTAAGGCAGTGATGTGGCATCATTTGGAAAAGTTAGGAAACACACTATGACACAGTACAGGTCTGGACTGAATTCAAAGCAAGGGGAAAAGTGGAAAATGATTGGTCACTTTGACTAGTGGCACATGATAAGTCTAGGGAAGAAAACCTGGATACGGCAAGTGGGGACTGTTGGTTTTGATGTGCCACATGACACAAACACAGCTCAGCCCTCAGTGCACAGAAGGGCTTTCAAGAGACATGGCATCCTGGAAATGCAGGCACATCAGGTGTTGAAACTTCCACTGTGGGGACTTCCCTGGTGGTCCAGTGGGTAAGGACACCGCCTTGCAGTGCAAGGGGCACTGGTTCATTCCCTGGCCTGGGAGGATGCCACGTGCCGCGGAGCGGCTGGACAGTTGTGTCCAACTACCGAGCCGGAGCTCTGGAGCGCATGCGCCCGGAGCCAGTGCTCTGTGACAGCAGGGGCCGCCGCGATGGGAGGCCCACACGTGCCAAAGAACAGTGATGGATGAAACTGGATGAATGAAGGACCGGTGGAGGTGGCCCGCCCGCCCCCCTCCCTCCCCAATTTGCAACACCCCTCCAAAAAAAAACTTCCACTGTGGATTTGAGCCTCGACTAGACATCTAAATATTTCTTTCTTTTATTGGGGTGTAGTTGATTCACAATGTCAATTTCAGAGGTACAGCAAAGTGATGCACTTATACACAAACACAGATACATGTGTATTTTCGGATTATTTTCCCTTATAAGTTATTTTAAGATATTGACTATAATTTTCTGTGCTCTACTGTAGGTCCCTATTTTCTGGGGAATTTGTCAGGGGAGAGTCAGAGAAGTCCATAGGTGGGGTCATGGAGACAGAAGAGGCAGCTATTGCAGGAGAGGACAGTGAAAGATAAGCGAGAGGAATTTGGGGGTGGGGGGAGCAGAAGGGTTACAGGGGAGGCTGACTCTGGGGAAGCAAATCGAGGTCCATAGGTGGGGTCATTGCATGAATGAAGTTCAATGAGTGTGGATCTGGTCTGAAATGTGAGGATAAGTCATCAGGGTCTCTTAAGTGGGAGCTGAGACTAGGCGGTTAAGGCAGTGATGTGGCATCATTTGGAAAAGTTAGGAAACACACTATGACACAGTACAGGTCTGGACTGAATTCAAAGCAAGGGGAAAAGTGGAAAATGATTGGTCACTTTGACTAGTGGCACATGATAAGTCTAGGGAAGAAAACCTGGATACGGCAAGTGGGGACTGTTGGTTTTGATGTGCCACATGACACAAACACAGCTCAGCCCTCAGTGCACAGAAGGGCTTTCAAGAGACATGGCATCCTGGAAATGCAGGCACATCAGGTGTTGAAACTTCCACTGTGGGGGCTTCCCTGGTGGTCCAGTGGGTAAGGACACCGCCTTGCAGTGCAAGGGGCACTGGTTCATTCCCTGGCCTGGGAGGATGCCACGTGCCGCGGAGCGGCTGGACAAGTTGTGTCCAACTACCGAGCCGGAGCTCTGGAGCGCATGCGCCCGGAGCCAGTGCTCTGTGACAGCAGGGGCCGCGATGGGAGGCCCACACGTGCCAAAGAACAGTGATGGATGAAACTGGATGAATGAAGGACCGGTGGAGGTGGCCCGCCCGCCCCCCTCCCTCCCCAATTTGCAACACCCCTCCAAAAAAACACTTCCACTGTGGATTTGAGCCTCGACTAGACATCTAAATATTTCTTTCTTTTATTGGGGTGTAGTTGATTCACAATGTCAATTTCAGAGGTACAGCAAAGTGATGCACTTATACACAAACACAGATACATGTGTATTTTCGGATTATTTTCCCTTATAAGTTATTTTAAGATATTGACTATAATTTTCTGTGCTCTACTGTAGGTCCCTATTGGTTATCTATTTTACATATACTGATGTATGTATGCTAATCTCAGACTCTTAATTTATCACTCCTCTCCTTTTTCTTTGATAACCATAAGTTTTTCTATGTCTGTGGGTTTATTTCTGTGTATATCATCTCACTTGTATATTTTTTTTTAGTTAAACGTTATATGTAAGTGAAATCATATGATACTTATCTCTGATTTACTTCACTTGATATGATAATTTCCTTGTTCATCCATGTTGCTGCAAATGGCATTACTTCATTTCTATGGCTGAATAACATTCCATTACTCAACTGGACATTTAGAAGTTCACTGGAAAAGTCTCTGATGTTGGGAAAGATTAAGGGCAGAAGGAGCAGAGGTGTCAGAGGATGAGATGGCTGGACGGCGTCACTGATGCAATGGACATGAACTCGGGCCAACTCTGGGAGACAGTGAGGGGCAGGGAGGCCTGGTGTGCTGCAGTCCATGGGGTCACAAAAAGGCACACACAACAACAATGTTTGCCATTAGATTTTCTTAGAAGGATAAGGAGATAGGATGCTGAGCGGGCCAGTGGAACAGTAGGATTTTCTTTGGCAAAACTCTATCATCAGAGGACTACTTCCTGCTTACCGATTAGCAGAAGGGCTTGTGGGCACAGCCAAGGGGCCACGGTCCATGGAAGTGGACATGAGGTCACTTTGACTTCAACCCAGTGCCCCAGGGTAGCCCTTCCCACATGACACCTGCACAGGGCTTAAGCTCAGAATCCTTTGAAAGGCGTGCCCAGGCTAAAGGCACAGACCTTGGAGAACTCCTGAGCTGATCCAAAAGGATCAGAGAGATTATTCCAGGTGACTACAGTCAGGGTTTACACACTTGAACTTGTCAACAAATTCATTGGGGTGTAGTTGATTCACAATGTCAATTTCAGAGGTACAGCAAAGTGATGCACTTATACACAAACACAGATACATGTGTATTTTCGGATTATTTTCCCTTATAAGTTATTTTAAGATATTGACTATAATTTTCTGTGCTCTACTGTAGGTCCCTATTGGTTATCTATTTTACATATACTGATGTATGTATGCTAATCTCAGACTCTTAATTTATCACTCCTCTCCTTTTTCTTTGATAACCATAAGTTTTTCTATGTCTGTGGGTTTATTTCTGTGTATATCATCTCACTTGTATATTTTTTTTAGTTAAACGTTATATGTAAGTGAAATCATATGATACTTATCTCTGATTTACTTCACTTGATATGATAATTTCCTTGTTCATCCATGTTGCTGCAAATGGCATTACTTCATTTCTATGGCTGAATAACATTCCATTACTCAACTGGACATTTAGAAGTTCACTGGAAAAGTCTCTGATGTTGGGAAAGATTAAGGGCAGAAGGAGCAGAGGTGTCAGAGGATGAGATGGCTGGACGGCGTCACTGATGCAATGGACATGAACTCGGGCCAACTCTGGGAGACAGTGAGGGGCAGGGAGGCCTGGTGTGCTGCAGTCCATGGGGTCACAAAAAGGCACACACAACAACAATGTTTGCCATTAGATTTTCTTAGAAGGATAAGGAGATAGGATGCTGAGCGGGCCAGTGGAACAGTAGGATTTTCTTTGGCAAAACTCTATCATCAGAGGACTACTTCCTGCTTACCGATTAGCAGAAGGGCTTGTGGGCACAGCCAAGGGGCCACGGTCCATGGAAGTGGACATGAGGTCACTTTGACTTCAACCCAGTGCCCCAGGGTAGCCCTTCCCACATGACACCTGCACAGGGCTTAAGCTCAGAATCCTTTGAAAGGCGTGCCCAGGCTAAAGGCACAGACCTTGGAGAACTCCTGAGCTGATCCAAAAGGATCAGAGAGATTATTCCAGGTGACTACAGTCAGGGTTTACACACTTGAACTTGTCAACAAAAAAACATTGGTGCAGTCACGTCCAATGACCTGCATAGAAGAGAAAGCCTCTTCCTCTTGTAGAGTATCTTTGAATCTGGCATTAGAACAATATCATAAAAGGAAGAAAACATGCCGAACGTACCAATCACTACCTAGAAAATTCAGATACCTCTCACGCCTGTCAGGATCTGTGTTAAATGAACAAAGTCTCACTTCATTTAGTACAGACTGAATCAGGTAGAAATATATTAGAAGAAAAAAAGTGTTCTTATAAAGTAGGTTTCTGGTGTTAACCTAAACTTACAGTGTACTTTGTCCCCTGGAAGAATGGATGCTTTTCTTAAGGAATGGATCACTATGAATCAGAAAGCTACTGGATCACTATGAATTAGGATCACTATGAATCAGTTAGGTATTACTGGGTGAGATAGGTCTGGTCTTCCATCACACTGACCTGGTTTCAGACTTGGACTCTGCTATTACATTGCATTTACTCCAGCTTAGAAAGTTATGGATCCTAACTGAACTCACCTTTTGTATGAAATAATAACTACTTGATTTCTATAGTCCTTGAATTGTAATCACAGTTCCATATTTGATTTTGATCCATCAATAACATGACTTTCACATTGTTCATCACTTACAGTGGCATTCACACTATTAACAACCAGTATAAAAATATGTATGCTGTCTGATATCATTAGTAAATCCAGGTTTAAGTAAGTAACTCTTAGTTACTCAGCTGTGTCTGACTCTGCAATTCCAGTGAGTGTAGTCCACCAGTCTCCTCTGTCTGTGGAATTCTCCAGGCAAGAATACTGGAGTGGGTAGCCATTTCCTTCTCCAGGAGATCTTTCCAACCCAGGGATCAAGCTTGGGTCTCCTACACTGCAGGCAGATTCTTTACTGTCTGTGCCACCAGGTAGACCCTGGTTACCAGTGTATTTTACATACAAGGTAGCTTCTGTGGAAGGACTTCAATATGGTCTTTTTAAGACCTGCATTCAAATTGGGGAATGTTTTATTACCTTAGTGATCTATACACACTGCCTCAGTTTGGACAGATATGGATTTTTCATATCATAGTATGAACATTATTCTAAATAACGTTATACTTAGGACCTTCACAGGTGGCAGTGGTAGTAAAGAATCCACCTGCCAATGCAGGAGATGTAAGAGACACAGGTTCAATCCCTGGGTGAAGAAGATCCCTTAGAGGAGGGCATGACAACCCACTTGAGTATTCTTGCCTGGAGAATTCCACAGACAGAGGAGACTGGAAGGCTAAAGTCCACAGGGTCACAAAGAGTCAGATATGACTGAAGTATCTTAGCACACACAACTCATACTGACTGGCTGTGGGGCAGTTTATTTATTTATTTATTTATCTTTTGGGGGGTGAGGTGGAGAGGGAGGGGGATGGGCGGGCCACTTCTATTGGTCTTTCATTTCTCTATTTTCATCCGTCTTTGTTCTTTGGCTCCTGTGGGCCTCCCATCGCGGTGGCCTCTGTCGCCGGCTCTGGGTGCATGCGCGCCAGAGCTCCGGCTCGGTAATTGGACATCAGTCCAGCTGCTCCATGGCACATGGGATCTTCCCAGGCCAGGGATCGAACCGGAGCCCCTTGTACTGCAAGGCGGAGTCCTTACCCACTGGACCACCAGGGGAAGCCCCTGTGGGGCAGTTTTAAAAGACATTTATGTTTGTTGACATTGCTCCAAAGCACAGAATTCTCAGGATAGATAATTAACCTTAAAATGGTCTGGCAAGACTGCAAACTCAGCAGGTGAGACCAAATCCTGATGCTGTCACTATTTTGTGAGATTTTAGCTGATTCACTGAACTTACCAAGAGTATGTATTAAATCCTAAGATCCAAATGGGATCTATGCAATGTTGGGCTGTACAAGTTTATCTAGCACCCAGAGTTAACTGAACTGTCACATCCAAGGTACAGTCCTCCCTGAGAACACCCTCACCTCTGACCCCATGTGTGTGGCAAGGAGGTTCCCTCAACCACACTCAGGTTTGACCACTCACTATAGAAATTCATAGAACTCAATGAATGTGATACATTCAGTTATGATCTATGACCGAGACAGACACAGATTAAAATCCACTGAAGGAAGAGACATGTGAGGCAGGGCCCCATGTGAAACTTTTGACTCTCTTGTGGAGTCAGCCTGCATTACCCTTCTGACACAGATGAGTCATAGTGTGCACTAGAGTTCCTAGGAAAGAAAGCCTGCCCACATCAATGTTCAGGGTTCTTGTTGGGGTCTCATTACATACACATGACTGGCGAATTATTCAAATGACAGCTCAGACTCTGGGTCTATTGATACCATATGACTCAAAGTTCCCACCACAAATCACAATGTTTGTCTTTCTGCAGACGGTCAGGGGTGGCCATCCCCCTCCAAGCAAGAATACTTCTCTCAGCTATTGGGAAGATGACCTCCCAGGAACTAAGGACCAATACCAGACATTTCTTCAGGCAAGATCAGATTTTTTAAACTATACACCTAAAAATAATATATGGTATTTCCAAAAAGACATATGAGAATCTTATTTCTTGACCTAAAATATTACAGAGAAAAGAGATCCTGTAAATGATGAGATTAAATACAGGATGTCACAGATGGTTGCTGAAGGGAGAGTAGATTCAAGTGCAAATATGAATAATTTCTCTAAGTTGTGAAAGTGTTAGTCACTCAGTCCTGTCTGACTCTTTCTTACCCCATGGACTTGAGCCCACCAGGCTCCTCTGTCCATGGGATTTTCTAGGCAAGAATACTGGAGTGGGTCACCATTTCCTTCTCCAGGGGCTTTTCCCAACCCAGGGGTAAACCTGGTTCTCCTGCATTGCAGGCAGATTTGTTACCATCTGAGCCATTGAGTTGTTCCTTTACCCTTGAATTCAACAAATATTTTGAAAGGCTTTCATATGTCCAGGACTTTACTGTGTGTGGCATGCGATAGTTGTGATCACAGTGTGCCTGGTGTGGATGATAGGGTGTGCAAATGGGAGGACAGAGATCAGCTCAGAAATGACACAGACTGAACACAATTCACTTGTGCTGAGGTTGTCAAGGAAAAGGCTTACAGTTCTCTGAAGGTGTTGAATAGAAAGGGTTTACTTAGCCCTTATTTCTGTTTCTACGACCCAGACTGACACCAAGCCACTCTCACTACTGTGATGAAATATTGGGACTTCCACACTAGAAATGAACCTTCTTCTATGGGAAATTTCTACAGAAGAGAATGCACACAGACCTTGTGTTATTTTCCAGTCATGTAAGGAGGAATGCTTCATTCGTTTTAGTCTTCTAAATGATGTACATATGAGTGCAGCATCCAAAGTAATGTCGAAAATGTGGTGTGACTTATGAACTTCTCTACTTAGCATAACTAGCAAATAAGTTCCTCCTAAGACTATAAAGACAGCAGTGAATGCATAGAAAAGGGTGATGCTTCAAACATCCATGGATATTTTGCAGACCTTAACAATACTCTTCAATATAGTTCATTTATGTATTATTAACAGCTCACTCTGTGAATGTTTATTCCTAATTTCTACCAAAGGTTAGAATTACATAAAGATTTATATTCTGAGAAAAGTTCAAACTGTTGTGAAAGAAGGTTATGATACAGCTGCCTTTTAAATTATTGTTGTAAAATTAAGGTCAAGAAAGAAACAGCCTAAGCATTTTCCTAAAAAGAAGAATCTTTAAAGTTTTAATTCATATTACTGAAATCTTTAGGGTTTGATAAAGTCCACCCTGATTGTATGGATACACATTAGAGGATAACATCACTTAACTTTTAGCTGAATTATTAGTTTCGCAGAAGGGGACACTTAGGGTGCTTAAAAAGCATCACTTCACTGGCAAAAGCCTGCCTCCATCTCTAACGAAAGACAGCTACCTAAAATTGAAGTGATTCAACTGTTATTAAAATCCAGTTTGACAGCCATAAATTACATCTTCACAGACAAACACATTCTTTATATTGTATATATCAAAATGTAACTACACATTTCTTTAGGAACACAAATGTGGAACAATTTCATTCAGATAACATATGTTTTAAAATATAATTTAGGCTTTAGTTGATCGCAGCAAGGGCTGACCAATTTTCAAGACTGAAGAAATCTGTTTTATACATTCTTAGTGAATGAATGGGACCAGATAACTTTTCAAAGAACAAATTGTTTCTTAGTGAGTTCTAATTCCAATGCTGAATTATGTTCCCCAGGTCATCTCAACATTTTTGTCCTTAGAATATACGCTGGAAACTGTCTCTTAAGTCCATCAGCACACCAGGTACTTGCAGATGATGAAGAATCTAAGGAACACATTAGAGTTCATCCAGTCTTGTCACTATCTTGGTCCCACTGTTTATGTTATGCTGGCCTGCCCCACTGTGAAGCTCACTTGTGTACCAGGTGGGAGTGGACCATCAGTTGTGAATCCTATATGCTTTTGGCAGTGGCAGAAGCTGGAAAGTCACCTGCATCCTCTGGACCTTGGAATCCTCACATACAGAAGGGGGATGTTTGATACAGGTTCTCAGAGGTCGTTCCCAACTTGGACTTGGCATCCTGCTTGAATGGACGTGTTGCTCCAAATACAGATCAATTAATGCAAAACTTACAAGCTTTTGCTTATTTTTGGTTGTTGTTGTTTGTTGTTTAAATTGTCACGCCCTTTTCACCTCCCTGATTAACACAGTCTTCCTGACACTGAAGACCCAGGCTAATCTTCACTCCAAGAGTGAATGTTCCGTCTTACTCAGCCACCCAGGTTGATCAGTTACTCCCTCCTGTACAATTATTTTTTTTAACTTTTTATTTTGTATTGAAGTATAGCCTAGTAACAAGGTGATAGATTCTGGCAAACAGCAAAGGGACTTAGCCATACATATACTTGACTCCGTTCTCCCTCAGACGTCCCTCCATCTAGGCTGCCACATACCATGGAGGAGAGTATATGCTAACTCTAAAAAGAAATGACACAAATGAACTTATTTACAAAACAGAAACAGACTCACAGACTTAGAGAAAGAAGATCAGGTTGCCAGGGGGAAAGAGATAGTCAGGGAGCTTAGGATCAACATGTATAAGCTGCTATATTTAAAGTGGATACTAACAAGGTCTTGCTGTGTACATCCTATACAATTTTGGCACTGGGTTCATGAAGCTTATATAACGATCCCAACTTCTGACACACAACCTTGAAGTAGGAACCATGTCTTTGTCATTTAAACTTTTCTTGCAACAAGGAAACCCAGGAAAAGTTCTCCATATACTTTTCTAATCATTGCCATGACTTTACCATAGACTCCTCTCCATGCAAATAAAACATTTCTGAATACCATCTGATCCTTCATGAAGGTGAGGACCACTGGGGAATGCTGCAGTAGCAAATTGCCTCTGTATCCTGGTATCTCCATGGCTTTCTCCCTTGATGCATGTCTATGTGGGTCAGCAGGGACTCTGTAACCTCCCCCGTTTCCTAGCTTCACTCAGATCCCCTCCCGCTGGTTCAGCTTGGATCTGAGATGTGGCTAATGTCCAGGCAGAGGGGAAGGAGACCAGGGAAATCAAACTCTGGTGCTGAAGGTTACTGGGGAATGACACACACTTTCTGCCCATATTTCATTACTCAGTAGGCATCCCTGAGTTTATCAGTTCACAGGTGCTGACCCTGCTGTGGGGAGGGACTTCGTAGTCCTCAAAGTACAATCTGGCCGACCAGACTCACAGCCTGGTGACATATAAGATGGGCCATTTCTGAGCGTGTGGTGGTGAAATAATTTGGTCTTGATGTGGTTCTCATCCCTACAAAGAAGGGATTGTTGGGGCAGCCTGTTAGCAGCATGGTAGGAATGATGTAAATGTTGGGGAAGCTTGAGATGTCAGGTCCCCAGATATGCTCCAGGGTCTCCTGGTTTATAGTATGTGGGAACTTGAGTAGAATTTATATCCTGCTGGTGTGTGAAAATTGTGTAAATCTTATTTATGTTGAATTGGTTCATGGTGTTTCTCAGGTAGACTATATCTTTGTAGTTTTCTATCTCTTTATTCTATTAAGTTTTGAGAGTTTGATATTGAAATTCTAACTAAAAGCTTTAATTTATCTACTTAAAAATAATTGTAATATATAGTGGAACTATATGCAACTTTGTTCTGTATTTTCCAAATCTCCTGTAAATGTGTCATCAACATGTATAAGCTGCTATATTTAAAGTGGATACTAACAAGGTCTTGCTGTGTACATCCTATACAATTTTGGCACTGGGTTCATGAAGCTTATATAACGATCCCAACTTCTGACACACAACCTTGAAGTAGGAACCATGTCTTTGTCATTTAAACTTTTCTTGCAACAAGGAAACCCAGGAAAAGTTCTCCATATACTTTTCTAATCATTGCCATGACTTTACCATAGACTCCTCTCCATGCAAATAAAACATTTCTGAATACCATCTGATCCTTCATGAAGGTGAGGACCACTGGGGAATGCTGCAGTAGCAAATTGCCTCTGTATCCTGGTATCTCCATGGCTTTCTCCCTTGATGCATGTCTATGTGGGTCAGCAGGGACTCTGTAACCTCCCCCGTTTCCTAGCTTCACTCAGATCCCCTCCCGCTGGTTCAGCTTGGATCTGAGATGTGGCTAATGTCCAGGCAGAGGGGAAGGAGACCAGGGAAATCAAACTCTGGTGCTGAAGGTTACTGGGGAATGACACACACTTTCTGCCCATATTTCATTACTCAGTAGGCATCCCTGAGTTTATCAGTTCACAGGTGCTGACCCTGCTGTGGGGAGGGACTTCGTAGTCCTCAAAGTACAATCTGGCCGACCAGACTCACAGCCTGGTGACATATAAGATGGGCCATTTCTGAGCGTGTGGTGGTGAAATAATTTGGTCTTGATGTGGTTCTCATCCCTACAAAGAAGGGATTGTTGGGGCAGCCTGTTAGCAGCATGGTAGGAATGATGTAAATGTTGGGGAAGCTTGAGATGTCAGGTCCCCAGATATGCTCCAGGGTCTCCTGGTTTATAGTATGTGGGAACTTGAGTAGAATTTATATCCTGCTGGTGTGTGAAAATTGTGTAAATCTTATTTATGTTGAATTGGTTCATGGTGTTTCTCAGGTAGACTATATCTTTGTAGTTTTCTATCTCTTTATTCTATTAAGTTTTGAGAGTTTGATATTGAAATTCTAACTAAAAGCTTTAATTTATCTACTTAAAAATAATTGTAATATATAGTGGAACTATATGCAACTTTGTTCTGTATTTTCCAAATCTCCTGTAAATGTGTCATCATACTTCCATAATTTAAAAACACAAGAAAGAAAAAAATTAAGGAAGAGATTAGAAATAGAAGAGGTGCATAGATTGATAGTCAATTGTATTATGAAACTACTAAACAAAAAGATAGGTTCCATAGATGAGAAAGCCAGCAAACTGGACAGCAGTTCCCAAAGCAATAATAAATGGAGTTAAACTCTAAGAAAGCAGAGCCTTCATATAGTCCCACAAGGAAGCATTCCACAGAAAGCACAGTGTTTTCCAGTTCAATAGCCTGGAATTTAATACTGTGTGAGCCAATAAGATGAAACTCTGTGATGAGGAGAATATGGGTACATCATTAGCTGGTGCATAACAGTTATGACTAATGAAATCAGGAAAATTAAATCCATGTTTCAAGCAGTAAACTATCATAAGAATTGGCATACTCAGTCATCTGGCATTATACCAACTAGAACTCAATTAATCGATACTTCTGTTAAACTCATTAATGCCTACAGAGGCAAAATGGCAATTCAAAAATAAATTGTTCAACATGTGAGCCTTACACTTCATTACTAGAACATAGCTTCATGAAGACATAATTCCTGAGATTCAAATGCTGCTTCTTCATACTGCATGCCTTTGCTTTGTGCTGTGCTTTCTATATCAGCAAGTAGAGTTGGAATATAACTATATCTCTCTCTTTCTTTGTATAAACATGTATCTGTTGTTCAGCTGCTAAGTTCTGTCTGACTCTTTGCCACCCATGAATTGCTGCCAGGATCCCTGTTCTTCACTATTTCCTGGAGTTTGCTTAAAATCGTGTCCACTGCATTGGTGATGCCATCCAGCCATCTTCATCCCCTTCTCCTTCTGCCTCCTATTTTTCCCAGCATCAGGGCTTTTTCCAAAGAGTCAGGTCTTTGCATCAGATGGCCAAAGGATTGGAGCTTCAGCATCAGTCCTTCCAATGAATACTCAGGGTGATTTCCTTTGGGATTGACTGGCTTGATCTTGCTGTTCAAGGGGCTGTCACAAGTCTTCTCCGGCACCACAGTTTTAACCTATCATTTCTTCCATGTTCAGCCTTCTTTATGGTCCAGCTCTCACATCTGGAGAAAGCAAAGCTTTGACTATATGGACCTTTGTCTGTAAAATGATTTCTTTGCTTTTTAATATGCTAAAGAGTTGGACGTGACCGAGCGACTAACACTTTCACTATCAGGTTTGTCATAGCTTTCCTTCCAAGGAGCAAGGATGGTTTATTTTCGTGGTTGCAGTCACCATCCACAGTGATTTTGGAGCCCCAGATAGTAAAATCTGTCACTGTTCCACCTTTTCCCCATCTATCTGCCATGAAGTGATGGGACTGGATCCTGTGATCTTAGCTTTTTGAAAGTTGGGTTTTATTTTAAATACCTGGACTTTAATTTTTACAAGTAGGATTTTAGTGTAACATGACAAAATGTTTCTTTTTTTATAAAGATTTTTCCATGCTTGTTAGACCTTTTTAAAATATTTTGCTTTATTGAAAATAATTCACTGGCAAAATTTTGAAAATAGAGATTATATTTTAAGAATATAGCTTCTATGGTAGGAGATAACTATTCTTTACTTTGGGACAGTTCCGTTTCTCTCCCTTTGTATATGTTTGTGTGTTTTCCTATAAATATGTAGGTGTATGTATGACCATATGTTTTATAGAAACTTATGCTATTTTCACAGAACTAAAACATTTTACCTACTGGTTTATCTGTTTTTTTTTTTTTTTTTAAGAAGGATATAATTTGGTAACACCAGATGGATGAGGTGAAAAGGACAGGGAACTTCTATGGCTTCTCTGGGGATTTTTCTCAGTACCTCCCATGCTCACCAACAAGAAAACCATCTGGACCCTTTCTCTTGGGTTTTCAGAGCGACTTCATTGCATAGGTATGACTGATTTAACCATTGGTCATTAACTCAAACTCCAGCCCCTCTGCACTCTAGGTCTTGGGCAGGACTGAAAGTTCTAACCCTCTAATCACATGGTTGGTTCTTGGGAACCAGGCCCCAATCTTCAATGTGTTCCTAAGGCCACCTCATTAAGATAACAAAAGACATATTTGTTGCTCTCACTGTGTAGGAAATTCCAACAGTTTTAGGAGCTCTCACCTGAGTGACTGAACCCAGTCTCAAGAAGTTACACACATTATTGATCTCAGAGAAGCAGCAGTTGTAAGCATCTGGAAGAGTTAATTTTAAATTTACACTGGCTCTGCTTCTGGGACTGTAACTCTAGGAGCTCAGTCTCAGAAACAAGAATACAGACCAAATAAATACTTATTATGAATCATACAGTATCACATCTATTCACATAGTCATATTTCACTTTTTCTGGAAGGATATAAAAGTTACAGAACACAGGTGGGTCTTCCCTAGTGTCTCAGTGAAGAATCCACCTGCAATCCGGGAGACCCAGGTTTGATCCCTGAGTCAGGAAGATCCCCTGGAGAAGGGAGCCACTACCCACTCCAATATTCTTGCTGGAGAATCCCATGGACAGAGGAGCCTGGAGGGGTACAGTCCATAGTGTCACACAAAGTCAGATACGACTGAAGTGACTTAGCATATCTATTATATATCATGAGGGACATAGTTTCAGATTTTTTTCTTTAGATTTTCATTAGTTTTAGATTCTTACTAATTACTAAGCAAAAATTTGTATGAAAGTTAGGTGTGTGCTCAAAATACATGTTTAAGTTTACTGTTGAATACTTTGTAACACAAAGGTTCTTGGATATCAAGGTACTTGCTTCCACTCCTTTTTTCTTCCCCCAGGTATCTATAAGAGAATCTCAGACATGACAAACTCAAGAGGTGAACCATTCACCTGGGGCTCCCAGGCACAGAGGCCTTTTTGTCTCCCGTTTCTTATAGGCAAGACTCCAGCCTCCACGACCTTTCTTAAGTTCCAAAGAGTGGATTCAAACAATTGCTACTCAAGGAAGGATAAATCAAGAAACCACTGGAGGCAAGAAAGGGATCAGAGAAGCTCATCAAGATTAGAAGACAGGCTACCCACCCTAATGTGGTCAGACCCCACTTTTGATCCACCATTTTAAGAAATGCTCAAGTTCTTTGGGGTTGAGACACATAGTTTTCAAGGCAGGAAGAAATAGTTTTTAGAGGTAAGAAGCCCAGTGTGACCCCTTTGCCTGGCAAAACAATAGAGCTATCCTTTTCTGCTTCACCCACACCTCTGTCTCTGGGATTTGACAGCATCTGTATACAGAGAGGCTTTCCAGGTGGTGTAAAAACCCCACCAATATTCTTTTCTTTTCTTTTTAAAAAGATTTATTTATTTATTTATTTTGGGCGGGGGTTGGGTTGGGGAGGGAGGGGAGCGGACGGGCCACTTCTATTGGTCTTTCATTTCTCTATTTTCATCCGTCTTTGTTCTTTGATTTCTGTGGGCCTCCCATCACAGTGGCCTCTGTTGCAGAGCGCCGGCTCTGGGCACATGCGCCCCAGAGCTCCGTCTCGGTAATTGGACACATAGGTCCAGCCGCTCCGCAGCATGTGGGATCTTCCCAGACCAGGGATCAAAGAAGCGCCCCTTGCACTGCAAGGCGGTGTCCTTACCCACTGGACCACCAGGGGAAGCCCCCTACCCGGGAAGCCCCCCACCCCCACCAGTATTCTTGCCCAGAGAATCCCACGGACAGAGGAGCCTGGCAGGCCACAGTTCATAGCATCATAAAGAGTTGGGCACAACTGAAACGACTGAGCAGCAGCACACATTGTATACAGTCAGCTTGAGTTTTTAGTAACAGTTTCTCCATTTTCTCTTAAAACCTAATTTATCATTTAAGCCATTGATAGAATTTGTTATTTTCTTGATAGTCTTGCATCCTTCTGCTTTGATTCCAAATACTTCAGTCTTTTAACTGGAACTCTTTGTCTTGTGGTTAGAACCTCACTGCACACACAGTATATTTTTTAGTACTATATGTGCTATCTGTCACTCTTTCATATTTCTGGACTACCCTCCAAAGAAAAAAAATACATATTTTCTTTTAAGATCTTATTTTAAAAAGTGTCACCATTTTTGGTAAAAATATTGCTATAATTTACCCTGCTAAATATTTGATAACTATAATTAGACACACATAGCTCAGAAGTTCCAAATATACCATTTTACTTTCAGATAGCAATTTACAGAATTTTCAAGCAGTCTAATATGAACTTAAATTAAAATACCTGCTTTAAAATTAAATTCCATCTATTATTTGCACATTAGAATGATGAAGGAAATTAAGTATTATGAAACAGCTCAAAGTACATATGTACAAACAGTAGTGTACAAGGGTGAACTGAAGTAGTACTGAATAAACAAGTAACTCCTGGCTTTTGCTATAAAATAAGAGTCATATAATTCCAAATCACTTAATTGAAAAAAAGAACTCAGAATACTTGGAATTGTTAAGAACTAAAATAGCCCTGGAAAAAAAAAAAAAAAAAACCCAAACCCCAAAACCAACTGTTGGTCTAGAAAACACAGAAGAAACAGGAGCCTTCTTCTACATGCTGTGCCACGTCAGATTGCTGGCTTTATCCTGTCTCCTGCTTAGGGAAAGAGAAAGTCAGGATGATATACTAAATAAATGTGTGTTTGTATTGACCTACAGAGTATTTGTGTGTGTGTTGGGGTGTGGACCACTGGTATGGTTTAAAAAAATGTAGAGAAAAGAAAATAAAGCAGAGAGAGATGATCCTTCAAGATTTACAATACAATGGGAAAATTATCTTTGGTTATTTCAAAATCAGGTCAGCGTTTGTTGTTATCATTCAGTTGCTTGGTTGTGTCTTCCTTTTTGTGAACCCATGGACTGAAGCATGCCAGGCTTCCTGGTCCTTCACTAGCTCCCAGAGTTTGCTCAAACTCACACCCATTGAGTCAATTATGCCATCCAACCATCTGTGTGCGTGTGTGTGACACTTTTTTGTCTGTCTCCTTTCACTCACTATAATTATTTAGAGACTCATGTGTGTAAACTTCAGTATTTCATCATTTTTTTTTTCTTTTATTGTGGAGCAATAGTCTATCACGTGAATCTACCATGATTTATCTGTTCACCTGTTGATAGACATTTGAGCTGTTTCCAATTTAGGCTTTTAAATATAAAGCTCCTAGCTACATGAAAAAGTGTCACTTTTGAAAACTATAATTTACCCTGCTAAATATTTGATAACTATAATTAGACACACATAGCTCAGAAGTTCCAAATATACCATTTTACTTTCAGATAGCAATTTACAGAATTTTCAAGCAGTCTAATATGAACTTAAATTAAAATACCTGCTTTAAAATTAAATTCCATCTATTATTTGCACATTAGAATGATGAAGGAAATTAAGTATTATGAAACAGCTCAAAGTACATATGTACAAACAGTAGTGTACAAGGGTGAACTGAAGTAGTACTGAATAAACAAGTAACTCCTGGCTTTTGCTATAAAATAAGAGTCATATAATTCCAAATCACTTAATTGAAAAAAAGAACTCAGAATACTTGGAATTGTTAAGAACTAAAATAGCCCTGGAAAAAAAAAAAAAAAAAACCCAAACCCCAAAACCAACTGTTGGTCTAGAAAACACAGAAGAAACAGGAGCCTTCTTCTACATGCTGTGCCACGTCAGATTGCTGGCTTTATCCTGTCTCCTGCTTAGGAAAGAGAAAGTCAGGATGATATACTAAATAAATGTGTGTTTGTATTGACCTACAGAGTATTTGTGTGTGTGTTGGGGTGTGGACCACTGGTATGGTTTAAAAAAATGTAGAGAAAAGAAAATAAAGCAGAGAGAGATGATCCTTCAAGATTTACAATACAATGGGAAAATTATCTTTGGTTATTTCAAAATCAGGTCAGCGTTTGTTGTTATCATTCAGTTGCTTGGTTGTGTCTTCCTTTTTGTGAACCCATGGACTGAAGCATGCCAGGCTTCCTGGTCCTTCACTAGCTCCCAGAGTTTGCTCAAACTCACACCCATTGAGTCAATTATGCCATCCAACCATCTGTGTGCGTGTGTGTGACACTTTTTTGTCTGTCTCCTTTCACTCACTATAATTATTTAGAGACTCATGTGTGTAAACTTCAGTATTTCATCATTTTTTTTTTCTTTTATTGTGGAGCAATAGTCTATCACGTGAATCTACCATGATTTATCTGTTCACCTGTTGATAGACATTTGAGCTGTTTCCAATTTAGGCTTTTAAATATAAAGCTCCTAGCTACATGAAAAAATAGTAAGTCCTTTGGCTAACATATTTGGTCCTTCTGAAGAAATGGCGTGAGTTAATAATAGCACTTAAAGTTTTGTGAATATTTATTTTAAATGTCAGGCTATATAAGTTGAGTGCTCAACGTACACAAATCCGGTTAATCCACACAATTCTATGAAATAAATTTTACTCTTATCCCAGTTTTACACATGAAGAAACAGAGAGGAAAGATGCTTCAGAGCTTGTCTGAGTCATCCAGTTGGTCAGTTGATGCTAATCAAGGCGTACATATATTTAGTTCACGTGAACTTTTACCTAACCATATATGATATTTTTAGAAATTATCCTTCTGGCTTCATGTCACTATGTATAGATTTGACTTATATTTGTCATTTCAAATACACCTGTGCATTCTTATTACAAAAATGGACTCACCAGAGGCCTTCATTAAGTTGTGCTAAATAATTAGACCCTAAACTTTTACTTCTTTTTGTTTTAACTTTATCTTGTACATTCATATTACATATCTAAAATTATAACTAAAAATAACTGAACCACAGAGTCACAATTTTTTAATGCACAGAGAAGTACTAATGAGAATTTCAGGAAGAATTACCACTCCAACCAACTTTAACCTTGAAGAGACCTTTTTCTCTTAAAAAAATATTCTGATCTAGGAGGCAGAGGATATTTCACTCAGCTATTGCTAAGTTCATGTGACCTCACTGCCAATGAAAATCTGTATCTCTGTCTATTGGAAATAAAATGAGGAGGGCTTCGATTCCTGACAACGATGAATTCAAACCCTGAGTTCCCAGATGCTCGCTCAGTGGAGTCCGTCCATCTGTGGAGATGAGGTCTCCTCGTATGCTGTTTTAAATGACATTGGTCTCCAGTTATTACTTTCTTAAAAATTCAATTTTTTCCCTGTGACCATTCTGCTAAAAAATGATAAAGTTACAGTTAGTGACATGACCAAACAGATCGCACTGCCTGAGCACATCCATCAACTCTCTCTCACTCCCACCATGGATCAGAGCTGAGTCCTAAAAATCATTCTTTTTTAATAATTTGCTGGAAAGTGAGGTATGTGTGTATATAGCCAATAGGGCTTCTGGGGCTTTCTGCAAGTATTTGTCATTCCCTTCCACCAAGGACTTGAGTTCATTCGCCAAAATCATTATTAATTTCTTTTCAATGAGAAGATCACCCATTCACTACTGACAAGGCGGCCTTGCTTGAGATCTGAGTCACCCGCCAGGCCTGCTCCCTAAACCACCTTCTTCAAGAGAAGGAATACAAATAGATCTTTCCTAAATTAAAAAAAAAAAGATTTTGTTTTATTCCTAAAGGACTCTTCTTCTATATAATAATGAAGGTAGAGGAGGGCAGGTTTAGATGCCCTTATTGAGCATGAGACGGAAATTTAATTATGTTTCAGTCCTGCCACTGTGATAATTAAATCCCTGGAGTGTTGGGTGCCAGGCAGCTGGCTGAGCACATTGAGTCCGTTTTCTTGGTTCATCTTCATGTGCTCTCTTAATCTTGTTGGGATGCAGTGGGAAGTTGGGCTCAGCTAGGGTAAATTAAATTACTCTGATTTTTACTCAGTGTGTGTCCTCTCTATGGTTTTCAAGGACATGTTCTAAAACACGGCTCCGAAGTGAGTATTACTGTCATTTCCATTTTGTAGACAGAGGATCCGAGATACCTGCACATGAAGGTATTGTCCTGAGGGCAAGCACCTCCTCACAGAGTGCAGGCTGCAGCCTCATTCTGGCCACTGTGGGCTCTTTTCAGCAACTTGGCTTCTACCATTTTTAAAGTGTATTCCATGATACCCTGTTATCGGTTATTATTATTAAGTTTTCTATTGTTAAAACATTTGACTTGCAACTTTGTGTTAACAAAGAAGCCTTTGTGATTTATAGTCCTATTTTTTATTCAAAACCAACAGGCCAGATAGCAATTTAACTTGAGATGAATATCATTCAGCAGTTTTTAATTTTTCATATATTTTTTTACTTTTGTCATGTCTGTTAGGTTTCATGTACACAGGTTCTGGGTATAATTTGCCATTTTCACCGTTGGATGGCCATTATTTTTAATTACTCTGAAAGAAACAAACACTGGGTTTAAATTTCTTTAACTATCTTTGCTTACAGTTGCACACAGTCGGCACTCAAAAAATACTGAATAAACAATGTCTTCAAAGGATTTCTTTCCTCTTAAGGAAAAGAAAAAGAGAATTTTTAACAAGTCACAGAGGTATTGTAAACAGAGTAGAATAGTTTGTGCTAATTGCCAAGAACAAGAAAATGAGGTTTCTAAGGAAAGTAGAAATTTACAGGCCAGTAGAAAATAATTGAGAGCTGTTGCCATTAGAAAATCCCAACTTGATCACTTATTTAAATATTGTGATAATAAAAGTTAAAAACAGGTTAAAATGAAAAATCACTATAATATTCATCTTCAAAATGTGAATAGTGATCCTTGTGGCTGTGAGTTCTTTTAGAAAGCTAATGGAGTAAAGTCTTGTTGACTCTTGGTAATTTCTTTTAGTTCTTAGAATATTTTTGCTGTGTTTAGGACATTTTATGTTTTTATTTCTCACATCAAGTTTGTGAAACAAATATTATATTATTCCCGTTTATAACAGTAGTCACCTGGGATTGTATTTTAGAGAACTAGTTCATTTTAGTACTTTTTAAAAGATGCTTTTGAAACTAGGTAATAACTAATATTTTTACTGTTTTCTCTATTGAATCATGAGAACACCTTTTTTTTTTTTTGCTGGTTTCTCAATAGTTTGTTTTCAATTTTTTTTTTTTTTTTGAAATTTAATGTGATTTACGGATGTTCTAAGTAATAGAAGCAACAGTCATCAACATCACGTTTATGTATGTAACATGAAGGCAGGAGACGTGGTGCTGTTTTTGTTGCTGTATCTCTAGGATCAACAATTTCTGAGATGTAAGGTTAGAACTCAGTTCTTCCTAGAACTGGAGTTAAGAAAGAGTTAAGAGTGGCAATGCACTATGAGGGAGACGGGGAGAGAGTTTAGCATCTGCTTAACACTGAGTAACATCTGTGTAGTAACATCAACCAACCATAGGTGTTTTTGTTTAAGTACAAACTAGTAGTAATACTGAAGTGGCATTTCCAAAATAAAACTTACAGTGGGTGTACTGATTGGATGTTTTAGGATGAGAAGTGGATAATCTCATGGGAAGATTTGAAATTAGCTTTGACTCTAATGGAGATTGACAAACAGATGCTCTTCCAACAGAGGCTTGAATAAGGTTGATGCTTAGAATCATGCCATTGAGAACAGCTTAAAAGAAACTGGACATTGAAGAAGATCTGAGTTGATTCAGGGAGTGTTAGGTGAAAGAGTTGGAGATATATTCTGTGTTTCAAAGGTAGGAGTAAGAATATTAATCGTTCAGGCATATCCGACTCTTTGCCACCCTATGGACTACATCCTCCCAGGCTCTTCTGCCCATGGAATTCTCCAGGCAAGAGTACTACAGTGGGCTGCCATTCCCTTTTCCAGGGAATCTTCCTGACTCAGGGATCAAACCCGGGCCTCCTGCATTGCAGGCATATTCTTTACTGTCTGAGTTATGGGGAAGCCCAGGTACAAAATGTAAGAACTGGGAGCAAAGTATAGAAGTTGGAGGGAGAGAATTTTTAGCTCAATATAAAGATTAATGATACAAAAAAATTAAAAGACTTTTTTCTGAAACAGTGTCTTCCCCTTGCTTTTGGAGCATAATCTGAGGCAGGATGATGCCTTTTGAGGTAAGGGCATAGCTGTGGTCAGACCAGGTAGTTCCAGTGCCAGGTCCGTTGGAATACTGCCAGATGTGCAGAGTCATAGAACATCACGGTGCTACAGACACAGACTGACGGAGTTGTACATACTTGCAGGTCCTGAATATTACACTGTTGTTATTAATACAGGGTGCTTAAAGCTCACAGTACACCATCTCCTTTGTTGTTATATATTTTAACCAGTGAATAGCTAGATCAGAGTTATGATCATGGGTTTAAAACAAACAAATAAACAAATTCTAAAAATGTCAAACCTGAAAAATTGGAAACCAACTCTAATATACCTTCTACTGCTAAGACTTGGTGTTTCTGTGACAAGTAATTTAATCTATGTATGAACTATGTGAAGATTTATAAGAGTATAGAAATGCCTGCAAAACACAGAAGAATGGGGCTTCCCCTGTGGTCCAGTGGGTAAAGAGTCCACCTTGCAGTACAAGGGGCACTGGTTCAATCCCTGACCCGGGAAGATCCCTCATGCCACGGACCAGTTGGACTGGTATGTCCAATTATGAGCCAGCACTCTGGAGTGCATGAGCCTAGAGCTGGTGCTCTGCAATGAGAAAAGCCACTGCAATGGGAGACCCACACATGCCAAAAAATAAAGATGCATGAAAACAATAAATAGCCAAGAAAAGAGCTCCTGGCATGAAGTTTAAAAATAACAACACATAGAAGAATAATGAAAAAGTAATGGGTAAATACAATATTTGGTCTTTAACTCTGAAAGAATGTCAAAGGTTTGCATTTGTGTTTTGTTTATCCTCCCATATACTTAACAAAAAGATGTTAGCTTTAGATTGGGAGTCGAGTAATGGAAATCTGGTTAAATCAGTCAGAATATACATTTGATGACAGTTCAATTTGCTGATTGACTTGCTTTTAATTTAATATTGAGGATAAGTTCAGAGTCAAGTTCATGAGATATTTAAAACTGCAACATAAAACTTATCCAAGCAAAAAGTTTATTGAAATGCTATTCTAAGTTTATTATATTTATTCCCAATTTCAGCCATCTCATTAGAGTGATGAAGAGTAATAGGTTAGCCCAGGAAGGTCCTTTCTAATACTTATTTCATATCAGCTATTAAAAAATAGCATTTGTCCTGGAAAAGAGTGAAGAAAAGAAAAAGTGAAAGTGCTATTCAACCATGTCTGACTCTTTGCAGCCCCATAGACTGTCCCCAGTCAGGTTCCTCTGTCCATGGGATTCTCCAGGCAAGAATACTGGAGTGGGCTGCCATGCCCTTCTCCAGGGGAACTTCCAACCCAGGGATTAAACCTGGTCTCCCGCATTGTAGGAAGACTCTACCATCTGAGCCACCAGGGAAATCTGGAATGTCACTCTAATTCTCATGACCGAAAGAATTGGGTAACTATTTAGTAAGCACATGCACATGCACATGCACACTTTATCCTGAAATAATGAGGCACATTTGAATTTTTATTTTTACACACTCATCTCACCCCGTTTTTTTGCACATATGTAGTTGATTTTCATTCCCTCAATAACCTGAATGTCTGCTATGTGCTAGAGAATCATTATTAAGGTGATATACAATGTACAACTTTATGCTGCTTATTCATAGTTATTGTTCTCCGTCATAATATTTGGGATGCAGACATGGCTGATGTCCAATTATGAGCCAGCACTCTGGAGTGCATGAGCCTAGAGCTGGTGCTCTGCAATGAGAAAAGCCACTGCAATGGGAGACCCACACATGCCAAAAAATAAAGATGCATGAAAACAATAAATAGCCAAGAAAAGAGCTCCTGGCATGAAGTTTAAAAATAACAACACATAGAAGAATAATGAAAAAGTAATGGGTAAATACAATATTTGGTCTTTAACTCTGAAAGAATGTCAAAGGTTTGCATTTGTGTTTTGTTTATCCTCCCATATACTTAACAAAAAGATGTTAGCTTTAGATTGGGAGTCGAGTAATGGAAATCTGGTTAAATCAGTCAGAATATACATTTGATGACAGTTCAATTTGCTGATTGACTTGCTTTTAATTTAATATTGAGGATAAGTTCAGAGTCAAGTTCATGAGATATTTAAAACTGCAACATAAAACTTATCCAAGCAAAAAGTTTATTGAAATGCTATTCTAAGTTTATTATATTTATTCCCAATTTCAGCCATCTCATTAGAGTGATGAAGAGTAATAGGTTAGCCCAGGAAGGTCCTTTCTAATACTTATTTCATATCAGCTATTAAAAAATAGCATTTGTCCTGGAAAAGAGTGAAGAAAAGAAAAAGTGAAAGTGCTATTCAACCATGTCTGACTCTTTGCAGCCCCATAGACTGTCCCCAGTCAGGTTCCTCTGTCCATGGGATTCTCCAGGCAAGAATACTGGAGTGGGCTGCCATGCCCTTCTCCAGGGGAACTTCCAACCCAGGGATTAAACCTGGTCTCCCGCATTGTAGGAAGACTCTACCATCTGAGCCACCAGGGAAATCTGGAATGTCACTCTAATTCTCATGACCGAAAGAATTGGGTAACTATTTAGTAAGCACATGCACATGCACATGCACACTTTATCCTGAAATAATGAGGCACATTTGAATTTTTATTTTTACACACTCATCTCACCCCGTTTTTTTGCACATATGTAGTTGATTTTCATTCCCTCAATAACCTGAATGTCTGCTATGTGCTAGAGAATCATTATTAAGGTGATATACAATGTACAACTTTATGCTGCTTATTCATAGATTATTGTTCTCCGTCATAATATTTGGGCACCACAGTTCTCAAGGCTGCTTCCTTTAAAGGGACAGTGAGATGCTATCTGGCACTTTAATCACTTCCTCGGGCACTGCCATTCTGGAACATCTGTCTCACCATTTGGCTAATAGATGCTGTGTCTTTTTCTCCCCCAAGATTCAAAGTTATAGAAGCATTTAGTTACTTCATGAAGCTTCTTTGATGGCTTAGGCATGTTGAGAAAACATTAAGTAAAGGGGAAGCAAGCTGTTCATAAGAGATCTTTTTAACAGTGAAGAAAATGTTCATAAAAATGTACACAGCAATAATATCAGAAAAGTGCAGGGTCCTTGGGAGCACAGCTTTGAATGACCCTGAAATGCATCTCTTTCAATGTCTCACCCCATGTTTCTATCTCTAAGTACCCTTCAGAGATGATGGTCACTGCATTTGTACTTGTAAACTCCACTTTGGGACTTACTTCCTTGAAAAGCTCAATTGATCCTTAGAAATGTCTTCCCACAAATGAGTCAAAAATTATCCCTTCTTTTTTACTCCTTGTACTGCAATTTTGCCAACAGACCCTTTCAGAACAAATCTAACCCTCCATTCAAATGGCAGCATGTGTGTGTTTCAAAGCAGGCAAAGGGCTATACAGTCACCTCAATTTCATTCCTTACAATGATTTCCAAATAAAGGCAAGTAAGAGATGGAGAAAGAAGAGCGATAGTACTTTAGAGAGCAAACCAACAGGCAATGATACAATGTTAAAATTAAACTGTGTGGTTTAATAACTTTACAATGGTAATTCCGATCTGATGTAACTGCATTTTAAAAATGAAATGGATTTATTTGGTATTCTCTGCATTTCAGCTTTTGAAGCACTGGAGACATAATGGTGATACTGTATTTCTCATGGGAGTTCAGTTTTAAGAGAAGGTGAATAAAATCAAGGGTTTCTCAGGTGGTTCACTGGTCAAGAATCTACCTGCCAATGCAGAGAGAGAGGTAGGAGACAGGGGATTTGATCCCTCAGTTGGGAAGATCCCCTGGAGAAGGGAATAGCTACCTACTCCAGTATTCTTGCCTGGAGAATCCCATGGACAGAGTAGCCTGGTGGGCTACAACCCATGGGGTCACAAAGAGTTCCATATATATGACTGAGCACTCAGGCACACAGGAGGAACTGGTGGAAAAAGATACAAGTAGAAACCAAAGCATATATTTCTAGAAAATTCTACTGGACCCCTCATCTGATAAACAAATGATCCCCCAGAAAGAATAAGAAAATTATGTGAGGTCACAAATCTAAGCAGTGGATCATTCGTGATTATTTCACTAAACAATTTCTCCCACTTGATGGGTGACTAGCAAGGAGAGGACCCATGTCTGGTTTCGACCTCATTGCATGTTTTCAGTTGTTAGCTCAGAGTCTTAAGTCAGTAGGATTCAGCATGTATTTTTAAAATAAATGAATGGATGAATAAATACTGTCTATTTAAAATTTTAGCTTTAAAATTGACAACTACCAATCTGTTCTGTTTCTCTGAATTTAGCATTTTCAGATTGCACATAAGTGAGACCGTACAGTTTCTGCCTTGTTCTGTCTGATTTATTTCACGTAACATAAGGCCCTCAGATTTCACCCGTGTGGTCCCAACGTGATTTCCTTCTATTGTGTTGCTGAGGACAGATGGGTGGTTGCCTAGGGTCGGGGTCAGGGGAAGTGGGGAAATGTTATCAAAAAGCACAGACTTTTGATTATATGCATTCTGAGGATGTTATGGACAGCATGGTGACTAGAGTTAATGATGCTGTATATACTTGAAGGCTGCGAAGAGAGTAGATCCTGAAAGCCATCACCACTCCCAGGAAAAATAATTTTAATCCATGTGAGGTGATGGATGTTAGCTTACTGTCATTGTGTATATCATTAAACCATCATGTTGTACACCATTAGCTAATGCAGTCCCAATCCCCTGGTGCCTTAGAATGTGACCCTATTTGGAATTAAAGATAAGATTTGGAAAGAGATCATTAAGGGGAAGTGATGTCACTTGGAGGGTGGGCCTTCTCTAATAAGACTGGAGTCCTTTTTCGTCCATTTTATTGAATTATGGTTGATTAGCAATGTATTAATTTCTTATGTACAGCAAAGTGGCTCAGTTACACACATATGTATGTGTGTGTGTGTGTGTGTGTGTGTGTGTACATATATGCGTGTATATATATATTTGTTTTACAGGACATTGATGATAGTTCCCTGTGCTGTACAGTAGACCTTGTTGCTTATCCATCCTGTGTACACTAGTTTGCCTCTGATACTCTGAAATTCCCATTCCTTCCTCCCCTACTTCCTCCCCACTGGCACCACAAGTCTGTTCTCTATATCTGTGAGTCTGTTTTTGTTTTGTAGACATGTCGAGCTGTCTCGTAGCTTAGATTCTACATATTAGTGGTATCATGTGGTATTTATCTTTCTCTTTCTGACTTAATTTTGCTTAGGATGATAATCTCTAGGTCCATACATGTTGCAGCAAATGGCAGTATTTCATTCTTTTTATGGTTAAGTAATAGTCCAGTATGCATATATGTATCTGTGTATGTGTATAACACATCTTTATCCATTCATCTGCTGATGGACTGGTGGAAGGCGATAGAAGGAAAGGCTGCTTCCATGTCTTGGCTGTTATACACAGTGCTGGTGTGAACACTGGGGTGCATGTTTCTTTTTGAGTTACAGTTTTATCTGTGTATTTGTCCAGAAGTGGTCTTGCTGGCTCACATTGTAGCTCTATTTTTAGTTTCTTGAGCAACTTCCATATTGTTTTACATAGTAACTGTACTAATTCACATTCCCAACTCATGTCCTTGTAAAAGAAGGAGATTAGGATACACACACACAAAAACACACAGAGGCCATGAGAATAAACAGGGAGACAGATCAAGGAGAGAGGCCTGAGGAGACATGGAGACCCTGACCTTGCTGGCATCTTCATCTCTGCTTTCTAGAACTCTAAGGACATGTGTTTTTGTTGTTTTAGCCATGCATCTCTCTACTATGACAGCCCTAGGGGGCTAGGCCATAAGAGCAACACTATGTACTCCATGTACTCTAACCATCATCACTAGTAAGGTCATTACTAGTAAAAGTATCACACACATGCATGATTCTAGGGATATTGGGCATGGTATTAGTTTGGAACACAAAATGCTTATTTTTTATTTTGTGGTATAGTCATTTTTTTTTCCCAAAGCATGACCATACTGATTTTTTTTTTTCATTGCCAATGCCTAACACATGTCCCAGAACACTGTAGGCTATTAACTTACAAACTTTCTTTTTCATAGTCAGTGGAAGCTTTTCTGAATGAAATAACATCTGGAATCTCAAATATTAAAATTAATAGTAGTAATAAATCAAAAACAGGTCTGTTTGAAGAAGGAGTGATGTAAAACCTATATTGTGTTGTATTATTCAGGATTTTCTGGGAGAAGAGCCAACAATTGTGTATGTGTGCATGTTTGTAGAAAGAGATGAATTTGAAGGAACTGGCTTCCATGACTGTGGAGGCTTGGTAAGCCCAAGTGTGCAGAGAAGCTGGAGACTCAGGGGAGAGATAGCTTTTGAGGGGGAAGGGGAAGGCCCAAGGCCCTAATTATTAATAACAACACTACCAGAGTGTCAATAACAAATATACAATGTCCCTGGTTTGGTATTTAAATTTGAGTAACTGTATATCCATCAACTATATATCCAAGTGGCAGAAAATCTAACACCTGGCTACACAAATTTTGAATAGACCCTCTAGGGACAGAACCCCTATGGCAGCCAAGAAGGAAGCTGTGGTTCTTGGCCTGGGAAGGACATAGTCTGAGCTGGTTGAGGCAGAGCTGAGGGACTTGAAAAAATCACGGGGGACTTTCAGGAGACACACACCCTCTCCTCCAGCTTGAGAAAAGGCATCTCTGTGTCTCCTTATGGTAGCATTTCCTCACAATCCACAGGAAAGTCCACACACCCTAGAATATCAAGACTTTTAAACTATCTTGCCAAGCATTTCACATCACGTTTTGTAATGTCATCGGGGGGGAGGGGGGAGGAGTTCCTACCATGCTGTTCTTTCAGTTTTCCTACATCGTCAGGGCCTCATGTTGTGTCTCTGCTGTGAGTGAGAGCCCCAGGGACACTTCTCTGCACACGGAGAAAGGCTTGTCTGTTGGAGCAGAGACAGTCATTTGCCATCAGCATTCCTTCTATTTCAATATGTCTCAGACCCTCCAGTGGCTTAATATAGCTCCAGCCTAGGGCTCAGATGCAGACCCAAATGCTGCTTGCAATTTAATCTTTTTCTGCCATTGAAAAGATTCATCTATATGAAGAAAGAATATTTCCAAGGGTTGAATAAGTTTTATGTCAAGTCACATTGATCCTGGAATAACTGGCCAGTGTTTTCCTTCACCCCAGCGCCTGACAGACATGAGAGAATTCTTTTCCTTAATGACACTTCCTTACTATATGTATTTAATACACAAGGGGACACTGCTGAATGCTGACTCCATGTTCAATAATGCTTCTGAACATAAATTCACCCAACCTGGCCTCTGAGAAGGCGAAACGTTCATTTAAAGTATCTGATTAAGGACTTGACATTGGTTAGATTTTCTCTTACAGAATTTTTTTCATGCTGACGCTAGCAGGTTGAGGCTTAAAGTGAAAGAAATCCTTAAAGCACTGCTTTCATCAACTTATAGAATGGTTAAAATGTAAATATTAATATTTTAAATTTTGTTTATGAAACAGTTTAAGCAACTGAATAAACTCTGTGAGTTTCTGACACCTGAGCTTTCAGAAATATTTCAGTGTTATTTCTGGGTTACGAGACTGTGCCTTTAGTTATGATGTATTAGTTACAAAGGCACCTGTCCTTCTGAAACCTAATAGTGTTTTGCATTACCTGTGAGTGAAAATATCCCGAATTGTCATGCATGGTACCATCAGTTCGAGAACACTGTTTAGAAACCTATTTCTCTTTCAGTGGTAAATGCATTAGCATTCTAAACATATCCCGTGCTAGTTGAAATTTTAGTTTGTCAGAGACTTGGTTTGAAAGAAACCCATAAGCAGTACAGTGAAAATGATACAGAAGTAAAGACATCTGAATTTTCTATTTCTATAGTGAGCACAGAGGATGATTAAAATAACATTTTCCTTCTGTCTGTTCTCTAAAATTAACATTTTAGCATCTGCATTGTATATTTTGCTACCTTAATAAGATAATGACAAAGAATCACCTGGATCCTTCTTTACAGGATTCTAATGTGGTTCTGGTCACTATTACAGCAATTCCAAGAATCATTTGTCTAGATCAACACCAGCCTGTAAACCACCACTGGAGTGAACATGCCTCCACACTCCATGGTCGGCTACCCCGAGGAACAGGAGTAACTAACTTCTCTCAAAGTGTTAGTCACTCAGTCGTATCTCACTCTTCGTGACCCCACAAATGGTAGCCTGCCAGGCACCTCTGTCCATGGGATCCTCCAACCAAGAGTACTGGAGTGGGTTGCCATTGCCTTCTCTGGGGGATCTTCCTGACCCTGGAATCAAATCTGTATCTCTTCCATTTCAGGCGGATACCTTACCACTGAGCCACAGGGAATGCTTTTGTAAAAATCTGTCACTCACCACTGTGCAATTTCCAGAGAAAGTGATTTTCTTAACAGTGAAAGCATTTGAGAAATCTTATCTTTCTCCTTCTCAATGATCTTAGTCATTTTATATTTGGCTTTCTTCTTGACAGTCCCTCACCTGGGTTTTGCTCATCTACTGAGCTCATCCAGAGCCGAGAAGCAAAAAACAAAACAAAACAAAAAACCTCTCTGTGAGGGAATGGTCCCTCATACTTGCTGATGGTCATGATATAAACTATCCCCTTGATATAAAACAAATGTTGATATAAAAACAAATGTTAGAGTGACAGGGAACATAGATTTCCTTAACAGAGAGCTCCAGTGAATACATTCCCAACATTGTTCCTGGGCTTCTTGAAAGGCTAGCTTACCAAGCCCTAAATATGTCATTTAAATTTGCATTTGTACTGGTGAGCAAATTCACTCATCCTGAAAATACAGGATTTAAAATGATTATTATTTTTGAATAAACACAAAATAGAGCAGAAGGGAGAGAGATTTTTAGACTCACGTATCTCTCATCTGAATATGAATTTTTGTCAACTTTGATACTGGCCATGGTAGAAAATTAAATTGTTATTTTTATCAAAGTTTGTGCAGATATTTATGAAGTGCCTGCTACTAGCCATGAGCTCTTTGACATATTAAGGATGTGTATGATTGTGTGTTAAATGACTCAGCCGTGTCCTATTCTTTGCAATCCCATTGACTGCAGCACACCAGGCTCCTCTGTCTACGGGATTCTCCAAGCAAGAATACTGGAGTGGGTTGCCATGCCCTCTTCCAAGGGATTTTCCTGGAGGGTGTGGGAGTCCTCAAAACACCATAAATTCACTTACAAAGAATTAAGAGAATAGAGAAGGAAGCTAACATAAAAAGTCACAGAAGTCAGCTAATAATTACCATGCAAAGAGCAGTGGGAAGAGGAGATAATTGTGGGAAGGTCTGATCTAATCTGGGAAGGGCAGTAGGTAAGCTAATCTTGGAAGAAAGAGGCCCTGGCTGAGGTCTGAAGGGCTAATGGCTGATCACCAAGTTTTCAGAGCTGAAGGTTCAACTCATCAAAAAGACTGGCTATCTATTAAGAGGCTGTTGTGCATCTGTTTAAAGTCAAAACAAATAGTTACTAGCAGCATTAGACTTGGCATCTAGTTGTCTTCATGAAAAAAGGAAAGTAAACAAAAAAAGTGAATAAAACTTTTATTTGTCCTTGCACAGATTTTTTTCTTTAAGAAGAAAAGCCTCCACATTCTCAATAAGTCTGTGTAAACAGTGTTCATACATTAGTGTCTCTTTAATTGATTAATCTTCATGGACTTGTCTGAGCTGTTCCTTATAAAGAAATTGTCCCATAGTGAAATAAGTTTTGGAAACCACTAGTTCAATATTCCTGTCTGAAGATATGACATAATTGCATTATATTATAAAAGTCTCTAGAATGCTACAGAAAGACTTGATTTTTTTTTTAACCTTAATATTTAGTGAGTCTTTTGATACCACTTCCTGTGTTTCATGGAATTCCATTAATTCTTCATTTTACACATACTTACTGAGTATGTCTTACGTGTGAATCACTACTCTGAACACCTGAGGCTACAGCAGGTAAAATGTTGGCAGTCCATAAATTCATGTAATCATAATCTAAGGCATGCTCGGAATGCACAAGATGGATGAACAAGGGCAACAGGATGAACAAGGGCAACAGGATGGCAACAGGTTTCTGCAGGGAACTCAGATTCCTAGATGAGGTTGGTATTGACCTCTTTCAATCTATCAGATCAACATCCATGAAAGACTTCTCTGAAGGGCTTATATTTAAACTGAGTTTTGAGTAGCATGAAGGATCTGCTTATGCAAGACTATTGCAAGACAGGGGAGATCCTAGAATATAAACACTAAGGAGAGGGGCTTGCCCACACGAGAAACGGGAAACCAGTGTGGTGGAGTAATGCACGAGGTCATGGCTGCTGCTGTGGACAAGGGTGTCAGCGATATGAAACAGGGTTAGAGACAAGGCAAGATCTCATAGGTCTTTGTAATCAAGAGGGATTTGCTTTTAACCCAAGGAAGCTGTGTGGGGATGCTCAGGAGGACGGTGATAGAAATCTCACTTGTGTTAAACAGGATCATTCAGGCTTTGGAGGGAGAGTTGCTGTGTGACAAATGTAGGTAAGTCAGGAAGAAATACCTGCACACAGGCCCATAGCAAGGTGATGGGGTTGGGATGAAGGCTGCAACGGAAGATGAGGAGATTGTGGTCAGGATGGAAGAGAAGGAAAGGGGGATGCTTTGCAGAAAGAGTAAGATGTTATCTACTAAATGGGAAGTTTGCAGAAGAGGAGAAATCAAAGATAATGAGGACTTGGGAAAGCTGATAAAGATCACATTTTTTGCTGTGTTCATGTCATATATACCTATTTAGAAATATAGTTGATTTATAATATTAGTTCCAGGTGTATAGCACAATGATTTAGTATTTTTATGGATTGTATTCCATTATGTCATTAGAAGACAGTGACTATAACGGCCTGTGCTGTATAGTGTAGCCCTGTGGCTGATCTCCTTTATACATAGTATTGTGTCTCTCTTAGTCCCATAACCCTAACTTTCCCCTGTCTCTTCCCTTTCCCCTTTAGTAACCAGAAGTCTGTTTTCTGTTTCTGTGAGTCTACTTCTGTTCTGCATATACATTCATTTGTATTATTTTTTTTAGATTCTACCTATAAGTGGTGCTTTTCTCTGTCTCCAACATTTCACCAAGCATAATATTCTCTAGGTCCATTCATGTTGCTACAAATGGCAGGACTTCCTTCATTTATGGCTCAACATTGCTAATTATAAGAGAAACACAAATCAGAATAATGAGGTACCACCTCACACCTGTCAGATGACTAGCATCAAAATGTCTACAAATATCAAATGCTGGCAAGGATATAGAGGAAAGGGTACCCTCCTACACTGTTGGTGAGAATGTAAGTCAGTGCAGCCACTATAGAGAATAGTATGGAGGTTCCTCAAACCAAAAATAGGATTACCATATGATCCAGTGATCCTACTCCTGGGTATATATCTGGGAAAAAATGAAAACACTAATTGGAAGAGATACATGTACCCTTGTGTTCACAGAAGCACTACTCACACAGCATAAAATGAAAGCAACACAAATGCCCAGCAATAGGCAAGTGGATAAAGAAAATATACAGTGAGATTCATTTGGTTTTTATCATTTTTTAAATCTCTAGTCAGAGGCTCTTGGAAACTGACAATATGCTGACACAATTCTCTCAAAACTCGATTTTCTATGAAAATTCTAACAGATTCTTAATTATAGATGCAGTATAATTAAGTGAAGGCTGTGACAGGTGTTCAAAATTCAACATAAGCATATTGGGAAGAGCCATGAAAACTTACGTAGCATTACAGCTTACTTTTTCTGAAAGCCAAGGTGTGTTTTCTAGCCAGGGAAGTCAGCAATGGTGTTCCAGTTAAACTTGGATTGTTTCTGTCAATATTAAGTGACTTTCAATTAGGATGTTCCCAGGATCTGCCATATGGGACGGTGGCTCACTGTATTGGATGTAATTAAGTGCTTTGTGGCATCACGTTTTGTCCATTGACGTGGGCAGATTCTGAGCTGTAAAGTCTTGCTAAGCATGAGCATGCTATTCTGTTCACTGGGATTCCAATATGTGAAGCAGTGTAGAGAGATGCTTTATTTTCTGTCTTAAATTGTACTTCCTGTGTTGTTCACTTGGAGAACTCCTGGGGGTAGAACTTCATCAGAACTACTGTTCTATAACAGGCACACAAGCAATTAGCGGGCCGACTTTTACAGCCTTACGTTTGTGTAACTGTTTACAATTTTTAGAACAACCTTCCATCTGCGCCTGTTCATTAGGATATACTGGAGCAGTACAAGGATGTTGACAACATATATCCTGACAAAATTCACAACCGAGTTGATAGATTGGGTTTATCTGCTTTTTGAAAATGATGTTTTTATTTGAAGAGGTTTTTAGAGAAAGATGAGTTCCATATGAATAGTTCATTTCATTGAGGTAATTGAAATTTTATCTTGAGCTTTGATCTTGCAGAGAACATTTCAGGAAAATGACAGTACCTTGGGGAAATCTAGATGTCACAGAGGAATTACAAGGTAAAAATCACTTCCTGAAAGACATGTGTAGAACTGCTAAAATAATAGTTTAAGAAAAATGTGTTTTTTTTTTTCTCAGATACATATGATCTCTAAATACAGGTGCTACTGAAACAGGTTGCCTTGTAAATTATTGTCTTTAATTATCCATGATTAGTTATTTCTATTTATACAGAGCCTTTGATTCCAATCACCTGTGGCTTCAAATATAACTTTGCAGGGGTATGTGCAGTTCATTTTGGCTCTTGACAGAAAATTCAGGACTCTCTTGGTCTGTTCAGACTTCTATAACAAAGCACCATCAACTGGGTGACTCATAAACAACAAGTATCTCTTTCTAAGCATCCCAGAAGCTGAAGTCCAAGATTAGGGTGCTAGTTGGGGATCAGATGGGGACCTCTGTCTAGGTGAAGATGGTTGACTTCTCCTTTGTTCTTTGCCCTCACTTGATGGCAGGGATTAAGGGGCTCTCTGGAATCTTTTATAAGAGCACTAATCCACTCTCATGACCTAAACATTTCCCAAAGGCTCCACCCCTCATTAATATCATCACCTGGAGGGTTAGAATTTCCACATAGGAATTTGGAAGTAACACAGACATTCAGACCATACCAAAAAAATGAAAGGCAAGTTTGTATCTACTCTTTGAAAAAAGGTAATATTTAAGGAACGTAAAAGAAGGATTGCATTAAGGATCAAACCAATGTCAGAAGATATAGACTTTCTTTTATAATTGGCATTTCTAACATACAAAATGATATTGTTAAAAATATAGTTGTGATCATTGATTTTGTTCTCCTGTTTTTAAGCCCTAACTTACTGAGTTGTCCAAAAAGTTCCTTTGGATGTTTCTATAATATCTTATAGAAAAACTCAAACAAACTTTTTGGTTAACCCAATACATTTTAAAATAAATTATTAGGACAGAGTCAGAGATCATTCACCAAAACCCAGTTGTGAGCCAAAGAGAAACGCAAGACTCAGGTGTACGATTCCAAAGAAGAAAAAGGATGGAAAACGTTTGATGGACCAGAAGCAGTCCTTAGTCTTTGGAGCAGGGATGGGATTCCAGTCAGCCTAGAGGATGTACTGTAAAGGCTGTAACAGTAGGGAAACAGGCAGGGCACAATTTTTTGAAAGAATGACAACCCAACACAACAGAAAACCATTAGAATCAAATGGGTCCAAGCTGGCAGAGTAGACCTTGATTCTCAGTCAGCAAGCTAAATGCCACACCAAGAGGTGCCACAACAGTTCCACACCTTCCCCAAAAGAGCTAGAATAATCCTCCCACTCATTTACATATGAAATTACCCAGCCCATAAAAGCTAAGAACACCATGGTTTGGGGACTGCCTGATTTGCCTGCTGTGAAGGTCCACACTCTGTCTGTGGAGTGTGCTTTTCTCTGAATCTGAGTAAATCCATTTCTTATCTATCGCTTTATCTCTCACTGAATTCTTTTCTGTGAAGAGACATGAAGAACCTAAGCTCCATTAGGTCCTGAAACCAGGTTTGGTGGATTTTGGCTGGGGTTGAGTCCCATCCATGTGGGTTTAAGTCCCAAGCAGGGTTTTGGCTGGTTGGCCGGTTTGGTACCCTGACCGTCAAGATTCAGGACTGAGCAAAACAGAGGCCACTACTTAGGAAGGAGCATCTTCCTTTTAAGTGGTGTCTGATTGCTGTATTCTATAATCAGCAAAGCGTTTCTTCAGGAATTTTATCAATTTGTTTCTTAGGCTACTCTCAAGCAGGAACAAACCTTATAACTAATTTCAAGCCCCTAGTTCATTCCATCTCAGCCTCCTCTGAGACCAGGAGTGTGAATCTTTAAATGACCTTGCCTGGCCTTCCACACAGAACATCAACTCTCAGAAAACCACACCCAGCCCCACCTGCTACAAACTGCTTTAGAAGTCCTTCCTTACAACATCGTTGTGTTGATTCTCAGTGGAAGCTCCTGCGGGCTGCAGACTTATAGCTGTCTAGCTTGCATATTCCAAAGGAGTCTATGTGGCTTAGTGATAAAGAGGGGTCTAATGCTTAAGATCTAGTTAAAATAGGTGAATTTAATCTTCCTCAGAACACATTGGAGTGAACCCTACCTGTGAGTCTCGTTTCATCACTTGGTATTGATTTTCTGAAAATGTTACGGTTCTTCATATCCAAATTTGTGAAACAATTGATGGACCAGAAGCAGTCCTTAGTCTTTGGAGCAGGGATGGGATTCCAGTCAGCCTAGAGGATGTACTGTAAAGGCTGTAACAGTAGGGAAACAGGCAGGGCACAATTTTTTGAAAGAATGACAACCCAACACAACAGAAAACCATTAGAATCAAATGGGTCCAAGCTGGCAGAGTAGACCTTGATTCTCAGTCAGCAAGCTAAATGCCACACCAAGAGGTGCCACAACAGTTCCACACCTTCCCCAAAAGAGCTAGAATAATCCTCCCACTCATTTACATATGAAATTACCCAGCCCATAAAAGCTAAGAACACCATGGTTTGGGGACTGCCTGATTTGCCTGCTGTGAAGGTCCACACTCTGTCTGTGGAGTGTGCTTTTCTCTGAATCTGAGTAAATCCATTTCTTATCTATCGCTTTATCTCTCACTGAATTCTTTTCTGTGAAGAGACATGAAGAACCTAAGCTCCATTAGGTCCTGAAACCAGGTTTGGTGGATTTTGGCTGGGGTTGAGTCCCATCCATGTGGGTTTAAGTCCCAAGCAGGGTTTTGGCTGGTTGGCCGGTTTGGTACCCTGACCGTCAAGATTCAGGACTGAGCAAAACAGAGGCCACTACTTAGGAAGGAGCATCTTCCTTTTAAGTGGTGTCTGATTGCTGTATTCTATAATCAGCAAAGCGTTTCTTCAGGAATTTTATCAATTTGTTTCTTAGGCTACTCTCAAGCAGGAACAAACCTTATAACTAATTTCAAGCCCCTAGTTCATTCCATCTCAGCCTCCTCTGAGACCAGGAGTGTGAATCTTTAAATGACCTTGCCTGGCCTTCCACACAGAACATCAACTCTCAGAAAACCACACCCAGCCCCACCTGCTACAAACTGCTTTAGAAGTCCTTCCTTACAACATCGTTGTGTTGATTCTCAGTGGAAGCTCCTGCGGGCTGCAGACTTATAGCTGTCTAGCTTGCATATTCCAAAGGAGTCTATGTGGCTTAGTGATAAAGAGGGGTCTAATGCTTAAGATCTAGTTAAAATAGGTGAATTTAATCTTCCTCAGAACACATTGGAGTGAACCCTACCTGTGAGTCTCGTTTCATCACTTGGTATTGATTTCTGAAAATGCCCTACTGAACAATGAGTCCATAGTTACGGTTCTTCATATCCAAATTTGTAAAGCCTTCAAATTCTAGACATTCTGGATTACACCTGAAAATGGTGACTATCTCAACAGTTTGCGGAGCTCCAACTGTCTCCTCTGCTTCAGAGGTTAGTTTCCCAAACTACCTTTTGTGTCTTTGAAATAGCACTTGATTCTCTATGCAGAAAAGTGACTCCCCAGAAGCTCTCAGGACTTTGCATTTTAAGTTCCAAGTGTGAACTGTGCCCTGCCCCCTCATCCAGGCAATAAAGTCCCATCATCAATCCCACAACCACACTCATGCCATAACGCTCCGAGGACTTCTCAAGTCCCACCTGTGACTTTGTATTCATTTACTTTCACAGCTCGCTCAGTGACTAAATGCTCTTTAAAATGAGACCCACAGGCCCTACTAAAGAGAATTAGGTACCTCCCAGGTAATTCCTTCTAAAAGACCTTCCTCAGAAATTCCCAGCCAAGAAGAATAAAATATACCCATGGGCCCCCATCACTGTGGATGAAAGAAGAACAGTATTTTTACTACCACATTCACTGTTTTAAGACCTAAAGGAGAAAATCCCATCAGTATTAAACATAATCTGGTTAAAATAGCCAGATCCATCCTAGTGGTAGTTTTTAAAGTGGGCTGACGGCACTGAACTCTTCAGAATTCTTATGATTAAACCTTGTGTCCCAGGGCACCAGTGATTCCGTTGGCTGGCCCATCCATTTAGACCTGAGAGTAATGCTGTTCAATATATCGTGAGCTGCATTCACAATTTTAATTTTCCTAGTAGCCCAATTAAATGCCATGATGAGGCAGGTGGAATTGATTTCAATGAAAATTTTATTAACCCCAGTGTTTATGAAATGTTTAACATATGATTGATATAAATAGGAAGATCTCACGTGCCACAGAGTGGCTGGACCGATGTGTACAACTACCAAGCCGGAGCTCTGGAGCGTATGTGCCCAGAGCCGGCGCTCTGCGATGAGAAAGGCCACTGTGATGGGAGGCCCACTCTGGCCAAAGAACAAAGATGAGTGGAAATAAATAAATGAAAGACCAATAGAAGTGGCCAAAAAAAAAAAAAAAAAAAAGAAGTTTAAAAAATATATTACTAAAATATTTTGCATTCTTCCTACTGGTTCACTGAAATCCATTTTGTGTTTTAATCCATACAGAGTGACACATCTCAAGTGTTAATGGTCCCCTGGGGCTCTTGGCTGCCCCCTGAACACTGCAGTTCTAGGGGAAGAAGAGGCCTATAAGAAGACAATGTCTGTTTAAATTTTCGGTTGCAGGTTTTACAGCTCTGAGCCTTGGAAGGGGAATCACTTGTGTTTGAAAAACACTGACCACGGTGCCTGGAAATCTCTCAGTATTCATGGGCTTTTGTGGTGCCCGTTTGCTAAAACATAATTAAGGAAAGGAGTCAGTAGGGTTTTTTAGAATTGCTCTTTCAGATAATCAACAACTCTGTCAGACTAAATTAGGCAGTCTCCCAAGCTACAGATAATTCAATTGGAATATTTTATTCTGCTGATGACGGAGCTGTTTCTTCAGAAATACAGCACATGAAAAGACTAGTTTCATAGTCACACTTTTATCCACACAAACTATTCAGAAGCAAAAGGACCCCTTGCAGGAAGGCTGAGTCCAGTGGCCTTAGTAAGGGAACAGGAATCACTGAACTTAAAAAATATTCAAACACAGAACCCTATATCACATTATGCAAAAGAGAGAACTATTGTCAATGTGCTGTGTGTCTAAGGGATCATACATGGGGACTATGAAATGGCCTGGAGGGGTGGAATGAGGGGGAATGGGATATATATATATGACTAACCTGGAATTATACATGTCTGTAAACAACAAAACTCTGTAAAATCAAAAAAGCAAAACAAAAACTTGTGATAGTGAAAAAAAAAAATTCAGTCATGTAAGGTGTTTGTATAAAATTAGTAGAAATTAAAAGATAGATACAAAAAACAAATATTTTCCACATTAACAAAACTGAAGACTGCAATGATAAACTAAATTGAATAAGTTTAGAATTTTAAAGAATTAAAATCTCTATGATCAAAATCATTTTTAATGCATTTAACTGATCAAGATTGATAATATAGCTTAGAGAAGTAAATGTAAGTGTATATTATAAATATAATTCAAAATGAGTTACATGGTTCAAAATATCCTAAATGTATAAGAGACATAAAAATATGTGCTTCTTAAAATGTCTGCATAAGAAATATCACCCTTCTTCCTGAAATTTGAATTTTAACTCCCCATTAATTAATTAATGCAGCCAAGATTTAAAAATAGATCACCTGGTTTCTATTACAAAATAAGGTTTTCAGGAGAATGACATTCTGCATGTTTTCTGGTAAAACTGACATTTTGAAGTTTTAGATTATTTTATGCAATTCCTGACCTAAACCAATAACTCAAATCACTATCGTGAACTGTGACTCACCTTATGCAGCAACGATAAATGAAAGGCTATGAAATCACAGGCTACAGTTTACATTGTTGGGCTAAGTACCATTTGCATGAAATCCTCTTGAGATCACAGGTAATGGATTCCTCTTGAAAGCTCTTCCATGACCAGGGAAGTCACAGAAAATTGATTCTGAATTATTTCTTCAGCTGGCTCAGCCTTTGTAACCAAGGGAACCTAAGGCCACATAACAAAATGTTGGCCAGGTAATGGAATATCAGCATGTATTTATATCAGAAGCAAAAGGACCCCTTGCAGGAAGGCTGAGTCCAGTGGCCTTAGTAAGGGAACAGGAATCACTGAACTTAAAAAATATTCAAACACAGAACCCTATATCACATTATGCAAAAGAGAGAACTATTGTCAATGTGCTGTGTGTCTAAGGGATCATACATGGGGACTATGAAATGGCCTGGAGGGGTGGAATGAGGGGGAATGGGATATATATATATGACTAACCTGGAATTATACATGTCTGTAAACAACAAAACTCTGTAAAATCAAAAAAGCAAAACAAAAACTTGTGATAGTGAAAAAAAAAAAATTCAGTCATGTAAGGTGTTTGTATAAAATTAGTAGAAATTAAAAGGTAGATACAAAAAACAAATATTTTCCACATTAACAAAACTGAAGACTGCAATGATAAACTAAATTGAATAAGTTTAGAATTTTAAAGAATTAAAATCTCTATGATCAAAATCATTTTTAATGCATTTAACTGATCAAGATTGATAATATAGCTTAGAGAAGTAAATGTAAGTGTATATTATAAATATAATTCAAAATGAGTTACATGGTTCAAAATATCCTAAATGTATAAGAGACATAAAAATATGTGCTTCTTAAAATGTCTGCATAAGAAATATCACCCTTCTTCCTGAAATTTGAATTTTAACTCCCCATTAATTAATTAATGCAGCCAAGATTTAAAAATAGATCACCTGGTTTCTATTACAAAATAAGGTTTTCAGGAGAATGACATTCTGCATGTTTTCTGGTAAAACTGACATTTTGAAGTTTTAGATTATTTTATGCAATTCCTGACCTAAACCAATAACTCAAATCACTATCGTGAACTGTGACTCACCTTATGCAGCAACGATAAATGAAAGGCTATGAAATCACAGGCTACAGTTTACATTGTTGGGCTAAGTACCATTTGCATGAAATCCTCTTGAGATCACAGGTAATGGATTCCTCTTGAAAGCTCTTCCATGACCAGGGAAGTCACAGAAAATTGATTCTGAATTATTTCTTCAGCTGGCTCAGCCTTTGTAACCAAGGGAACCTAAGGCCACATAACAAAATGTTGGCCAGGTAATGGAATATCAGCATGTATTTATTAGCCCTCTGTAGTGAGGTAATCTAGTTCAAATTCAGATATGTTAAGTCTCTACACCACAGTATAACTTATTTTTATGTGATTATTCTAAGATAAAGACTTCCCAGGTGACTCAATGGTAAAAAAAAAAAAAAAAAAAGAAAAACAAAAAAACAAAAAAACCTGCCTGCCAATGCAGAAGACACAGGTTTGGTCCCTGGGTTGGGAAGATCCCCTGGAGAAGGAAATGTCAACCCATTCCAGTATTCTTGCCTGGAGAATCCCATGGACAGAAGAGCCTGGCAGACTACAGTCCATGGAGCTACAAAGAGTCGGGCATGATTTAGTGGCTAAACAACAACAATAATTCCAGGATAAAACTATAGGCCTATTTTGAGAATAAACCATTCATGTTTGCCTTCTACAAGCCCATATTCAAAGTTTAGTACCATACTGAACCTGAAGGATTTTAAGACATCACTTTCCCAACAGGAAGTTGTAAAGTGAAGGTGAGAAGATGAAAATGTTGATTCAAATTAGTAAAGCAGGGAACAGCAGTAACTGAAGGAAGTGGGTTCCCAGAGGAGACAGTTTCATTAAGTTTGTGGGTTGATTGAGGGGGAGGTGGTTACCTTTGGAAGAAGGTGGAAGGTGGGAGAACACCAGTTAATGCTTATGAGTGCCCAGCAGTTTTTTCTGAAATCACATTTAAAGACCTATATTATTTTTCACATTGTTCTTTTCTGGATAGTCAAACTATAAACTATTCAAGAGTTCACATCTTTTCCACTTCCCCCTAACTACCACCAATTTAAAACCTTTCAATAGATTTGGTGTTAAGATTTCCAAGGCATTTTAAATTTTTAATTTATTTATTTTTGGCTATTCTGGGTCTTCACTGCTGCCACAGATTCCTCTCTAGTTGCAGGGAGTGGGAGCTACTCTCTAGTTGAGGTGAGCAGATTTCTTGCTGTGGTGACTCCTTTTGTTGTGTAACTTGGGCTCTAGGGCACACAGGCTTCAGTAGTTGCGGCTCATGGGCTCAATAGTTGGCCTCCAAAGCTCTAGAGCATAGGCTCAAAGGCTCACAGGTTTTGTTGCTCTGCAGTATGTGGGATCCTCCTGGATCAGAGATCGAACCCGTGTCTCCTGCATTGGCAGGTGAACTTTTTACCATTGAGCTACCAGGGAAGCCCACATTCCAAGGTATTTAAGGCACATGTCTTTACCTGTGGAAGTGTACCTTTAAAGGGTACATTACACATAATTAGTACAGATAGCAGGTACATAATAAAGCAGGCACATGGCACAGTGTCTATTCGAGGAAGGAAGGTGATGGGCTTTGTTTAATTCAAAGAATGTTTCTGAAGGGAGAGATTTCAAGCTTATCCCTTTAAAGGAAAAAACTGTGTGAGAAAAAGGAAGACAACATAAGATATTTGAGACAGAGTTAACAGCATGAGAGAAGGTGCAGAGATGGGAAGTGGCATGTATAAATGCCATAGTTGTGTAGGGCTAGAGGGTAGAGTGTGAGGGACCAGGAAGAAATGAATCTGGACAGAGAGGAAAACCGTCTGTTTGTCATCTCCACCCATAGCTCAAGGCTTCTTGTTTCCTGGAGCCTCGGCATGGCTTCCAGCTGCTGAGTATGCCTTTTCACTTTCCCTTTTCATGGCTGATGCCTTCTCTTTCTAGTACTCAGGCCAAATACCACCTATTCTAGGAACTCTATGAATGACTATTTCCTCTACAGAGCTGAGATAACATTCCACGCATTTTTACTTTCCCAGGGATCATGCTACCTCACAGTTGTGTCTGTGCGTCTGTCTCCTAACATTAAACCACAAGGCCTTTGAAGTTGGGGGCTGTCATTGATGGAATATCCATCTTAATGCTAGAAGAACCCGGAACTTCACAGACCATATTGAAAGATATTTGAATTGAACTGATGGGGATCAGCTAAAAGAGTGTTATCATGCTACAGTTGACACTTGAACAATATGGGTTTGAACTGCATGCATCCACTCAGATGTTTTTCAGGAGTAAATAGATAGCACTGTGTGATCTGTCGTTGGTTGAATCCACAGAGGCAGAAGAGTATATATGGAGGAAACACTTAGGTGGAAGGCCAGCGGTAAGCTGCATCCCACTGCACATGGATTACTGGTGCCCCTAAGCCTACCCCTCCCTCGGCCCATGTTGGTCAAAGTCAACTCTATGTTCTAAGCAGCATGCCTTTTTCTGAAGAAAGCGAGGAAGCACTAAGAGTTCTAAGCAGAGAAGTGGTCCAGTCAGATTTTTATGTTTTCAAAGGATGACTCTGACATCCAAGTGGAAGAGACTGAGAATCTGGAGACAGGATCATGTATATATAATACTTAATCATCCAGAGAAAGATGATGCTCTTTCAATTCTGTGTCTTTGAATACAACTCTGGGTTGCTGTGTGTTTGTTTTTGTTTGACCTTTCAATATTCTTTGGAGAGTTGAAAGAGAGGGGGCACTGGGAATGAATTTTTAGGTCCATGCTTTCTGCACCAAACAAAATGCATCCTTCAACTTCACTTCCTTCCACAAAATACAGGGTGGTTACGAAGAATGGAATAATATGAGGGATGATGTTACCACTCTATGCTCTCTTAAAAAGTGCTAGTGGCTTTTTCGAAACAGGTTTATTAAGATATAAACAATACATAAAAAACTGAATATATTTAATTTTTAGGACCCAATGAGTTTTAGAGATGTATATGCCCATGAAAGCACCACTGCAGGTGATACATCCACTTCCTAAAGTGCCCTCAAGTCCCTTTCTATGTGTCTGAGACAAAAGCACCAAACATAAGACCTGTCCTCAAAGCAAACATTTAGGAGAACAATACAATATTGTTAGGCTTCCCATGTGGCTCAGATGGTAAAGAACCTGCTTGCAACACAGGAGATGCAGGTTCGATCCCTGGGTCAGGAAAATCCCCTGGAGAAGGAAAGAGCAACCCACTCCAGTATTCTGGCCTGAAGAATTCCATGGACAGAGAAGCAAAGAGTCACCATGACTGAGCAATCAACCACACACACACACAGAGAATTGTCAACTACAGGTGCAAAGCTGCATAGCAAGCCTCTAGAATGTATTCATACTTCATAATGGAAACTTTCTACCAACAGAGCAATGTCTCTGCTCATCCCCTCCCAGCAGCCCTGGAAACCACCATTCTACTCTACTTCTGTAAGCTGGCTTTTTTAGAGACATTGTGTAAAGAATTATCCAGTATTTGTTCTTCTGTGACTGGCTTTTCACTTAGGAGAAGTCCTTTGGGTTCATTCACATTGCCACAAATGGCAGTATTTCCCTCTTATTCTAAAGCTGAATAATATTCCACTGTATGTATTTACCATGTTTTATTTATCTGTTTGTTCCTCAATGGATATCTGGGTTGTTTCCAATTCGTGGTTACTGTAAATTATGCTGTAAGGAATACCAAAGTACAGATGTCTCTTTGGGATCCTGATTTTGTTGACTTTGGCTATGTACTCAGAAGTATGGCTGAGTCAAATCCTAGTTCTGTTTTTAATTTTTTGAAGAATTTCCATACTGACTTTCATAGAGGCTGTACCATTTTACATTTTCACTGGCAGTGTATGAAGGCTTCATATTTGTCTACATCCTTACCCACACTTTACCTTTTAAAAAAGACAGTCATTCTAACAGGTGAGAGGTGATATCTTTTTGTAGCTTTTATTTACACTTCTCTGATAAGTGATGCTGACCTACTTTTCATGTACCTTTTTACCAGTTGTATGTCTTCTATGGAGACATTACTGCTCAAGTGTCCTTCATTCATATTTCAGCTGCTTTTTCTTTTAATTTTTGCTATTGTGTCATCCACTTCCTAAAGTGCCCTCAAGTCCCTTTCTATGTGTCTGAGACAAAAGCACCAAACATAAGACCTGTCCTCAAAGCAAACATTTAGGAGAACAATACGATATTGTTAGGCTTCCCATGTGGCTCAGATGGTAAAGAACCTGCTTGCAACACAGGAGATGCAGGTTCGATCCCTGGGTCAGGAAAATCCCCTGGAGAAGGAAAGAGCAACCCACTCCAGTATTCTGGCCTGAAGAATTCCATGGACAGAGAAGCAAAGAGTCACCATGACTGAGCAATCAACCACACACACACAGAGAATTGTCAACTACAGGTGCAAAGCTGCATAGCAAGCCTCTAGAATGTATTCATACTTCATAATGGAAACTTTCTACCAACAGAGCAATGTCTCTGCTCATCCCCTCCCAGCAGCCCTGGAAACCACCATTCTACTCTACTTCTGTAAGCTGGCTTTTTTAGAGACATTGTGTAAAGAATTATCCAGTATTTGTTCTTCTGTGACTGGCTTTTCACTTAGGAGAAGTCCTTTGGGTTCATTCACATTGCCACAAATGGCAGTATTTCCCTCTTATTCTAAAGCTGAATAATATTCCACTGTATGTATTTACCATGTTTTATTTATCTGTTTGTTCCTCAATGGATATCTGGGTTGTTTCCAATTCGTGGTTACTGTAAATTATGCTGTAAGGAATACCAAAGTACAGATGTCTCTTTGGGATCCTGATTTTGTTGACTTTGGCTATGTACTCAGAAGTATGGCTGAGTCAAATCCTAGTTCTGTTTTTAATTTTTTGAAGAATTTCCATACTGACTTTCATAGAGGCTGTACCATTTTACATTTTCACTGGCAGTGTATGAAGGCTTCATATTTGTCTACATCCTTACCCACACTTTACCTTTTAAAAAAGACAGTCATTCTAACAGGTGAAAGGTGATATCTTTTTGTAGCTTTTATTTACACTTCTCTGATAAGTGATGCTGACCTACTTTTCATGTACCTTTTTACCAGTTGTATGTCTTCTATGGAGACATTACTGTTCAAGTGTCCTTCATTCATATTTCAGCTGCTTTTTCTTTTAATTTTTGCTATTGTGTTGTAGGAGTTCCTTCTATATTTTGGGTTTCATCTCTTATCAGACATATGGTTTGAAAACATTGCCTTCCATTCAGTCAGTTGCTTTTCCAATGTGGTGTTTCCTTTGCTTTGCAGAGGCTTTGCAGTGACACACAGCTCCATCTGTGTGATTTTACGTTGGTCCCTTGTGCTTCTGGTTGATATCCAAGAGATTATCACCAAGCCCAGTGCTATGAAGTTTTTCCCCTATGTTTTATTCTACAAGTTTTACAGTTTCAGGTACAGTTTCATTTATGGTGTAAGAGAAAGGGTCCAGTTTCATCCTTTTTTCATGTGAATATCTAGTTTTCTCAGAAGCATCTGTCCTTACCGCATTGAGTTTTTTGGGCACCTTGTCAGAGATCAGTGTATTACAAGCATGTGAGTTTGTTTCTGGTGTCTCTTTTCTTTTCCTTTGGTCTACATGTCTGTTTTTTATGCCAGTATCAGACACTTTTAATTAATGTAGAAAGTTCTTTGGAGAATATAATTTCCTCATGAGTCAAAGTTTAGAGTCAAGGTGCTTGTCCAAAACAAAAGGAGACTGTATGTGAAATTAGCCTAGAGGACGTAAGGGACATTCCTAGCTGGACGGTATCTGATGGATGCTGGTCCTTCCCAGCCCCTGCTTCAGCCCCTCTCTCCACCCTCTTCCTGCCTCTTGCTTTTCTTTGGAGATTAATCCTGTGGTTTCTTTTCCTACAATCAACTGTGATATCAAGCTAGGACTGATAAAGCATATTTACTGGCCACTGCTTGTCCTTCCTGAAAAATCTGTAAACTACCAAATTCCAAGCAGAAAGGTGTGTGTGTGTGCGCTCGCGCAGTGTTTATACTGTCTTCACAATTACACAAAGTGTGAACGAGAATGTCACATCATGCCAGGGACCTTGCCATTGGTAACAGTCACACAGGAGGCTTAAAGCATGAGAGAGACAGAGCTGGAGGGCTTGGTGTCGGGCAGGTTTGCTCTAACACCTGTGTCTCTCCTGACACAGTCCCTCTGTTACACTTGCCTCCTCATCTGCTGTACTTAAGGTACTGGGCTGGGGCCATCCCTAATCCATCAGATGAAGTGAGATCCCCCATGGTGTGGTCCCTGCACCCCAATTTCTCTCTCATAGGTCATGTACTTTTGTAACATCTCCATGCCCAGTGGGTTTATTTACTTTAAGGGTAAAGCCCTGGACTACGATTTTTCCTAAGAAAGTATGCCTCTATTGTTCAGGGGTTTTTTTTCCCAGAGGCTTTGCAGTGACACACAGCTCCATCTGTGTGATTTTACGTTGGTCCCTTGTGCTTCTGGTTGATATCCAAGAGATTATCACCAAGCCCAGTGCTATGAAGTTTTTCCCCTATGTTTTATTCTACAAGTTTTACAGTTTCAGGTACAGTTTCATTTATGGTGTAAGAGAAAGGGTCCAGTTTCACCCTTTTTTTCATGTGAATATCTAGTTTTCTCAGAAGCATCTGTCCTTACCGCATTGAGTTTTTTGGGCACCTTGTCAGAGATCAGTGTATTACAAGCATGTGAGTTTGTTTCTGGTGTCTCTTTTCTTTTCCTTTGGTCTACATGTCTGTTTTTTATGCCAGTATCAGACACTTTTAATTAATGTAGAAAGTTCTTTGGAGAATATAATTTCCTCATGAGTCAAAGTTTAGAGTCAAGGTGCTTGTCCAAAACAAAAGGAGACTGTATGTGAAATTAGCCTAGAGGACGTAAGGGACATTCCTAGCTGGACGGTATCTGATGGATGCTGGTCCTTCCCAGCCCCTGCTTCAGCCCCTCTCTCCACCCTCTTCCTGCCTCTTGCTTTTCTTTGGAGATTAATCCTGTGGTTTCTTTTCCTACAATCAACTGTGATATCAAGCTAGGACTGATAAAGCATATTTACTGGCCACTGCTTGTCCTTCCTGAAAAATCTGTAAACTACCAAATTCCAAGCAGAAAGGTGTGTGTGTGTGCGCTCGCGCAGTGTTTATACTGTCTTCACAATTACACAAAGTGTGAACGAGAATGTCACATCATGCCAGGGACCTTGCCATTGGTAACAGTCACACAGGAGGCTTAAAGCATGAGAGAGACAGAGCTGGAGGGCTTGGTGTCGGGCAGGTTTGCTCTAACACCTGTGTCTCTCCTGACACAGTCCCTCTGTTACACTTGCCTCCTCATCTGCTGTACTTAAGGTACTGGGCTGGGGCCATCCCTAATCCATCAGATGAAGTGAGATCCCCCATGGTGTGGTCCCTGCACCCCAATTTCTCTCTCATAGGTCATGTACTTTTGTAACATCTCCATGCCCAGTGGGTTTATTTACTTCTTAAGGGTAAAGCCCTGGACTAGTTTGCTGTTATTCCTCTACTGCCTAAGAAAGTACTTGGCACATCTAATGAGCTTAGTTACTAGGTGGTAATGAGTTAGTTAATAATAGGGTTGTTTGTTTTTCTTCTAAAACTATGCCTTCTAAGTATAGATATATGGACACTTCTTTTAGGAGAGAACTTTCACTCCTTCATGTAGGGTAGTTTCTAGAACTGTGCTAATAAATCTCAGTTTTGAAGCATCTTATGACTCTTGAGTCAAGAGGGTGTAGTATGTTTGGTGCCTGGTCCAGGGGCTGCATCAAGTGGGGTATGCATCTCTCCAGGTGAGCAGGGGTGGGCAGGGTGAGAATCAGGGGAAATACCATCTGTGCCTAAGACTTTTTTTTTTATGCCTGTGCTGGGTCTTTTTTTACCATGTGGGCTTTTCTCTAGTTGTGGCAAGCAGGGATTACTCTAGTTGTGGTGCTTGGGCTTCTCATTGCAGACCATGGGCTCCAGGGAGCACAGGCTTCAGCAGTGCAGCATGTGGGCTCAATAGTTGCACCTCCCAGGCTCTGAACACAGACTCAACAGTTGTGGTGCACAGGCTTAGTTGCTCTGCAGCATGTGAGACCTTCCTGGATCAGGGATAGAACCCATGTCTCCTGCATTGGCAGGTACATTCTTCACCACTAAGCCACCAGGGAAGCCCCAAAATTTCGTTTTTTAAATCTCCTAAGGTTCTATGGACTTCCCAGGTGGCTCAGTGGAAAAGAATCCACCTACCAATACAGGAGATGCTGGAGACATGGGTTTGATTCCTGGGTCAGGAAGATCCCTTGAGGAAGAAACGGCAACCTCCAGTATTCTTCCGAAATCCCATGGACAGAGAGGCTTGGTGTCGGGCAGGTTTGCTCTAACACCTGTGTCTCTCCTGACACAGTCCCTCTGTTACACTTGCCTCCTCATCTGCTGTACTTAAGGTACTGGGCTGGGGCCATCCCTAATCCATCAGATGAAGTGAGATCCCCCATGGTGTGGTCCCTGCACCCCAATTTCTCTCTCATAGGTCATGTACTTTTGTAACATCTCCATGCCCAGTGGGTTTATTTACTTCTTAAGGGTAAAGCCCTGGACTAGTTTGCTGTTATTCCTCTACTGCCTAAGAAAGTACTTGGCACATCTAATGAGCTTAGTTACTAGGTGGTAATGAGTTAGTTAATAATAGGGTTGTTTGTTTTTCTTCTAAAACTATGCCTTCTAAGTATAGATATATGGACACTTCTTTTAGGAGAGAACTTTCACTCCTTCATGTAGGGTAGTTTCTAGAACTGTGCTAATAAATCTCAGTTTTGAAGCATCTTATGACTCTTGAGTCAAGAGGGTGTAGTATGTTTGGTGCCTGGTCCAGGGGCTGCATCAAGTGGGGTATGCATCTCTCCAGGTGAGCAGGGGTGGGCAGGGTGAGAATCAGGGGAAATACCATCTGTGCCTAAGACTTTTTTTTTTATGCCTGTGCTGGGTCTTTTTTTACCATGTGGGCTTTTCTCTAGTTGTGGCAAGCAGGGATTACTCTAGTTGTGGTGCTTGGGCTTCTCATTGCAGACCATGGGCTCCAGGGAGCACAGGCTTCAGCAGTGCAGCATGTGGGCTCAATAGTTGCACCTCCCAGGCTCTGAACACAGACTCAACAGTTGTGGTGCACAGGCTTAGTTGCTCTGCAGCATGTGAGACCTTCCTGGATCAGGGATAGAACCCATGTCTCCTGCATTGGCAGGTACATTCTTCACCACTAAGCCACCAGGGAAGCCCCAAAATTTCGTTTTTTAAATCTCCTAAGGTTCTATGGACTTCCCAGGTGGCTCAGTGGAAAAGAATCCACCTACCAATACAGGAGATGCTGGAGACATGGGTTTGATTCCTGGGTCAGGAAGATCCCCTTGAGGAAGAAACGGCAACCTACTCCAGTATTCTTCCCAGGGAAATCCCATGGACAGAGGAGCCTGGTGGGCTACAGTCCATGGGGCCACAGAGAGTCAGACATGAGCAAGCAACTGAGCACACACAGAGAGACTAAAATTCTACTGGTTTTCCTCATGGAATAAAATGAGGCCAGGCTGCCAAGGTCTGGCCCTGCATCCCTGCTTACCCTGGAGCAGATCAAGAGATGGACTTGGGCTTCCCTGGACAATTTTGTACTGCTGACTTTTTTCCTTTAATAAAAAGTAAGGAAAAGAGGAGAAGGCAATGACAGAGGATGAGATGGTTGGATGGCATCACTGACTCAATGGACATGAGTTTGAGCAAACTCTGGGAGACAGTGCAGGACAGAGAAGCCTGGAGCGCTGCAGTCCATGGGTGGCAAAGAGTGGGACCCAACTTAACAACTGAGCAAAAGCAACCATCAAATCTATTATTTCTCCTGCTATTTAGAGCTGTCATTCTTCCTGATTCAGATATAAACAAGAAAGAATGCTGATGTTGTATATTCTTAGATTTTGACCCTGGGTTTTTCACATTAAAAAAATTGAAAGCAGGCTCCCCTGGTGGTCCACAGTCCACCTTGCAGGTCAAAGGGCACTGGTTGGATCCTTGGCAGGGGAAGATCCCACGTGCCACGGAGCATTTGAACCAGTGTGTCCAATTACCAGCCCACACTCTGGAGCGCATGCGCCCAGAGCCGGTGCTATGCAACGAGAGAGGTCACAGTAATGGGAGGCCCACACAGACCAGAGAATAAAAATGGATGAAGATAAATAAATAAATAAACAATAAAAGATGCCAAAATTAAAAAAAAAAAAGATTTCATTAAAAAAAAAATGAAACCTAGAGATGGACTCAGCTTCAAAGTAGGCAGCATTCTTTACACACAGAACATAGCTGCTTGCACATGACATTGTTTCATTCAGTATTTAGCCAGGCATTCTTTAGAAAGGCTCCTAGGATATGCTTTTGTTAATTTTTTTAAACAATTATTTTTTGGCAATAGAAATAATTTGCTTATTATATTAATATGCTCTTTTTTCATTGTTGAAGAATCCCAAAGTGCAAACCCTTGCATCTATTCTAATTCACCACTATTTATAACTTGGAAATAGGGAGAGGATTCCTGATAGCCATCTATAACTCTGTAAGCTGGTTTATACTGCTTCTTTCGGAATACTGACCTAGTTTATAGTTGCTGTTATTTAAATTTAGCTCAAAGGTGGAGTAGGAAAAATAAAACATGCAAGTTTACCAGGAAAGTGAGTGTTCTTCTGAAAAGAGATGACCCATTGAGACCTAATAATTCAGACAATATCTTTCTCAACTCTTTGCATTTGATTCTGCAATGCTTTTATCCAGCAAACCTATTGGAGGAATAAATGAAATTTCTAGCTCAATGATTTTTTCTCTTTTTCCTGTTACTTTTGATGATAATTTAGTTTAATAAGTACAGTGTAAAGCTGGCTTTAATTTCACTGACATGTGCTGGGATTCAAAGGTTAGAATCTGGTCTCCTGAGACAGGTTAATTGACTTACTACCACAGATCAAAGGGACAATGGACTTTGGCGACCTTCCACGGTCTGTGTGTGAGAGGCTCTCAGCTCAAAGAAACAGAAGCAGTGTTGGATGAGTCCTGAGTATGGAATAGACACCGTCAGTGATCTGAGGATGAAAGCCTAGATATAGGTGGTTACTTTTTTTAAAACACAATGTCTAAATTGACTATCAGCACTAGACCTCTAAGAATTACACTGATTCTTATATAAACTCAAAGCACTTTTAGTTTTCCTAAAAACAGACTTTTTTCCTTTAATTTCTTTTGAAAAAGGCTTTAACATGACCATATACATAGAGTTAACCTTTCATATTTACACAGAAATTCGAGGAACTTGTAAACTAGCTGTCAGTATCAGTTATATCCACTATAAGCATAATTAATAAATTTAAACTTACCATTTTGTGAGTTTTGATGGCCTTTCCTAGCCCCAGTGGGTACAGAAAATGTGAAGCTCCTTCCCACCCAGGAGTGGATGAATGAGAACTTAATTCATTATCTTTTCTCCAGTTTTCAAGGACAATCACACATTTTTAGACATTTCCCCCAGATTTTACAGTTTTCTGTATTCTTATAAAATTGACTAGGAGAGTCATAGGTTAAATCTAACAACAGAAACATAAGAGCCACCCGCAGTCATATCTGGGGGAATTACTAAGAAAAACATCCCATTTTGAATCATTTTCTAGAAAAGGTCTTGCTCAAATAGCTGGGGACATTCTCTCTTAAGTACCTTTACTTTTCCACTGGTGCATCCTTTAGTTTAGTAAAGATACTGTGCAACCACTTTTATTTTATGTTCTATGTTTTTTTTAATTATGTGGACCATTGTGTTTCCAAAGACTATTTTTATTTGACAACTGGCTTCTGTTGTCATGACATTTTTTGTTTTCTAAAATTTTGAATAATCAACGCAAGTGCCTAGGGCTCAATGTTTCTTGGATGTGTTCATGTGACATAATCACATAATTACAAAATGTAGAAATGTGCCAGAACAGTAAACTGCAAACACCAGTTGTAGGTTCCGTGTAAGACAAATAATCATCCCTAAGTCCTTGATCCCCGAGAACGACAGGGTAACAGCATTCCCAATCTTGTTACTGCTGACATCAGGGTGGATACTTCTTTGTTCCTGGTGGCAGCCCTGTGTTTTGCCTGATGTTTATCTGCTTTGGAATAGACACCGTCAGTGATCTGAGGATGAAAGCCTAGATATAGGTGGTTACTTTTTTTAAAACACAATGTCTAAATTGACTATCAGCACTAGACCTCTAAGAATTACACTGATTCTTATATAAACTCAAAGCACTTTTAGTTTTCCTAAAAACAGACTTTTTTCCTTTAATTTCTTTTGAAAAAGGCTTTAACATGACCATATACATAGAGTTAACCTTTCATATTTACACAGAAATTCGAGGAACTTGTAAACTAGCTGTCAGTATCAGTTATATCCACTATAAGCATAATTAATAAATTTAAACTTACCATTTTGTGAGTTTTGATGGCCTTTCCTAGCCCCAGTGGGTACAGAAAATGTGAAGCTCCTTCCCACCCAGGAGTGGATGAATGAGAACTTAATTCATTATCTTTTCTCCAGTTTTCAAGGACAATCACACATTTTTAGACATTTCCCCCAGATTTTACAGTTTTCTGTATTCTTATAAAATTGACTAGGAGAGTCATAGGTTAAATCTAACAACAGAAACATAAGAGCCACCCGCAGTCATATCTGGGGGAATTACTAAGAAAAACATCCCATTTTGAATCATTTTCTAGAAAAGGTCTTGCTCAAATAGCTGGGGACATTCTCTCTTAAGTACCTTTACTTTTCCACTGGTGCATCCTTTAGTTTAGTAAAGATACTGTGCAACCACTTTTATTTTATGTTCTATGTTTTTTTTAATTATGTGGACCATTGTGTTTCCAAAGACTATTTTTATTTGACAACTGGCTTCTGTTGTCATGACATTTTTTGTTTTCTAAAATTTTGAATAATCAACGCAAGTGCCTAGGGCTCAATGTTTCTTGGATGTGTTCATGTGACATAATCACATAATTACAAAATGTAGAAATGTGCCAGAACAGTAAACTGCAAACACCAGTTGTAGGTTCCGTGTAAGACAAATAATCATCCCTAAGTCCTTGATCCCCGAGAACGACAGGGTAACAGCATTCCCAATCTTGTTACTGCTGACATCAGGGGTGGATACTTCTTTGTTCCTGGTGGCAGCCCTGTGTTTTGCCTGATGTTTATCTGTATCTTTGGCTTCGACCACCAAATACCAAATAGGAGACCTAAGAGGTGCGGGTTGGATACCAGGATTGGGAAGATCCCTGGAGAAGGAAATGACAACCCATTCCAGTATTCTTGCCTGGAGAATCCCATGGACAGAGGAGCCTGTCTGGGATTGCAAAGATTTGGAAAGGACTGAAGTGACTTCGCATACAAAATGCCAGTAGTATCCACTCAGATGCATCCCTCTGAGTCCTCTAGATAGTGCCAAGTGGACCCTGAGGGGAGGGCCTGCAGGACCACCCACAGCTGAAGACCACGTAAGGAGCAGAAAAGGGCAGAAAGACCTGGGGAATCAGATCTCACATGTAGAATTTCGGAGCTCAGTATAGGCAAAACCCATTTCTATTCAGAATGCAAATGAAAGGGTGTGCTGGGAGCTGTGTCTCCATGCCATGACACCTCAACATGACCAGGAACACTGTTGTAACAAACATGGCTGAGAGGTTGGACACTGCAAGCACTGGCTCTGACCTGTGGTTCATTCTTCAGCACATTTGCAGTTATACTTTACAGGATATAAATTCTCACTTCAATATCATAACTACTTTTCTTCTGTTGTCTGAGTCCATTAACCTGCTATCTTGTTAGCTAGGTAAAGATTCTGTTTATCAAATCCTCAGGAGATCTGTCACAAAGGTTTCTAAGTAAGAATAGCAAAAATGGAGCTTCTTCTTAATCTTTTAAGTTATCTGAATGAAAGCATACATTTCTAAGCTTTAAAGAAGACAGATACACTTCAAGTATGGTCAGTAATGGAGGCGTTGCTAGGGATGTCATTTTCTCTTGCCTTATATTCTCTCAATGCCTACCCCACCACCCCAGACTATTTATTAAAGAACAAATAATTGAATATTGGCAAGCATAATACTTTTAAACCACTAGGAAATTTGTTTTTAAGTAATATATCATTTTCCTCGTAGGACACAGGCAGTTAGAAGAATTATGTCTGAAAACTACCTTGAAATTATTAAACTGAATTCTAGTCTCTGTACTGTTCTGTAATACTGGGGTGTTTTCTCAATCTAATGCAATGACTGATCCTCTTTAAGGTAGAGGATACATCTTTGAATTTATACAAAATTCCAAAGCTCATGAGGTGACTGAACACAGCGTTCATGGAGTCAATGTACATAATGCCTCTATGGGCTTCTGAGGAAAATTTCACCTCCTTCAGTGGCTCAGATCGTGTGTTTACTTTATTTGCATAACCAAATGCTGCTGCTGTGATACAAAGATACCTGATCCTACTTGTCTTATCACATACCTTAAATTGTGGTTCTATTAAAAATATTTGCAGATATTGAAAATGTTCTATATCATCTCCCCCTTTTTTAGCTAGTAAGTACATTAAACTGAATTTTAAATGCCATGAATTCTAAGATGTATTGTGAGTGGGAACACACCTGAAAGTGTCTAGTAAATAAAATAAAATGAGCTTAAAGTAGGAGTATATTTCCATACTAGCCTTTGTGTAAAACTTGATTTTAAATGTTGTGATTATACTCCCTTAAGTAACATAAGAGTTAACTCCAGATTTTCTCCCAAGAAATTGCACTGCCTCTTCCCCTCACCATGATAGATACCTGACATTATCAAAAAGGACAAAACACATTATCATGGCCACAGAAGAACCCGCATGTCATTAAATTGGTCCTCGTTGGCTAATTTGGGAACTGATTGAATGAATGCTTCAAAACTCTTTGCAACCTCAAAGGAAAGACAGTTAATTCCATGGCTACTATTGATTGACCTTTGGTTAATTAAAACAGTCAAGAACAGGGAAGGGTGTCTCCTGGGGTCCATGGGATACTAAGTATCTCACGTCCTCTGCAGTCTTTGCTGTCTATTCCTTTATTGCCTTTTCACTCTGATTGGTACACAGATTGGTTAGTTAATGTATCTCCCATTCAGGCCTTTTACAGAGTAAATATTTGTTCCCTCACAAGCAAGATTTAAAGGATAGTTGAGTCTCAGTTTAACTTTTGAACTGTGTTCCATCTATGGGTATTTCAGTAATCTGAAAATCCATGAGCAGTGATGAAGGGACCGTGCCTTACTGTAATCCTGTCACATCACTGAGATGCATTTTAATTTAATTAATATTTAAGTGTGACGGCTTCTAAGTTTTTCTTTTATCATACCATCTGGCATAAACACTGGGTTCAGAAAACAGACTGACACATATGGTGCTCATTGTGGGCAAAGCTCAGCAATTCACTCTGTGAGATTATGGTCTTTCCAAAGTTAGTGAGAAAGTAGGACTTCTTTATTATTACCATCTGAGCCACAAGGGAAAGCACCAAATACTGTAGTAGTAGTATTTCTTTTGTGAGCTTCCCTTTCTGTATTTTATGTACAGAAAACAATACTATTTGTATGTTGTCTCTGTGTCAAAATGATCCACTACTTAAATAACATAAATATCAAATGAATATGAATATAAGTATAAACGCTTTGCTGACAAAAGTCCATATAGTCGAAGTTGTGGTTTTCCCAGTAGTCATGCATGGATGTGAGAGCTGGACCATAAGGGAGCTGAGGGACAAAGAACTGATGCTTTTGAACTATGGTGTTGGAGAAGACTCTTGGGAGTCCCTTGGGCTGCAAGGAGATCAAACCAGTCAATCCTAAAGGAACTCATCCTTGAATATTTATTGGAAGGACTGATGCTGAAACTGAAGCTCCAATGACTCATTGGAAAATACCCTGATGCTGGGAAAAATAGAAGGTGAAAGAAGAAAGGGAAGACAGAGGATGAGACGGTTGAATGGCATCACAGAGTCAATGGATATGAGTTTGAGCAAGTTCTGGGAGATGGTGAAGGACAGGGAAACCTGGCGTGCTGCAGTCCATGGGGCTGCAAAGAGTCAGACACAACTGAGCAACTGAACTGACTGATAAAGATCCTGGTAACTAGATCTTGGCATTTTTTTTTTAAAGAAATTGTTATATAAAGGTACACTAATACATCCCAGTGACTGAAAAATTTTGATATAGTTCATGGAAATAATTTTATTAAATGTTTACACTCGCTAAGGAAAACAACCTACTTAAATAATGTCAATCAGTGACTTAGGGTTAAAGTCCCAGCATCTCAAGTTCTGACAGCATTCTCAGGTTTAGGTTTCAACAAGATCAAAAGCTCTCCCCATGCTTGATTAAGTAAAACTTCACAGTATGTGGGCTTCCCTTGTAGCTTAGCTGATAAAGAATTCACCTGTAATTCAGGAGACCTTTTTTTTTTTTTAATACAAGAGACTCCAATATTTTTTTAATACAGTTTTTTACTTTTAATACAGGAGACTCCTGCAAGGCAGGAGACTCCAGTTTTATTTTTGTTTTTTTTTTTCTTAAATACAGGAGACTACAGTATTTGGTGACTTCCCTTGTGGCTCAGATGGTACAGAATCTGCCTGTACTGTGGGAAATCTGGGTTTGATCCCTGGGTTAGGAAGATCCTTTGGAGAAGGGAAATGCTACCCAGTCTAGTATTCTTGCCTGGAGGATTCCATGACTTGTTCATGAGTCACAAAATCACAGGACACGACTGAGTGACTTATACTTTCATTTTATACTTTATAATGTGTGGGGCAATATAACAGAAAGCCCTAGGGAGAGGGCCATACTTGAATGTTTCTTTAAGCAAGTGCTGGTCACTCAGTCATTTTCTGACTCTTGTGACCCCATGGACTGTGTTGGAGAAGACTCTTGGGAGTCCCTTGGGCTGCAAGGAGATCAAACCAGTCAATCCTAAAGGAACTCATCCTTGAATATTTATTGGAAGGACTGATGCTGAAACTGAAGCTCCAATGACTCATTGGAAAATACCCTGATGCTGGGAAAAATAGAAGGTGAAAGAAGAAAGGGAAGACAGAGGATGAGACGGTTGAATGGCATCACAGAGTCAATGGATATGAGTTTGAGCAAGTTCTGGGAGATGGTGAAGGACAGGGAAACCTGGCGTGCTGCAGTCCATGGGGCTGCAAAGAGTCAGACACAACTGAGCAACTGAACTGACTGATAAAGATCCTGGTAACTAGATCTTGGCATTTTTTTTTTAAAGAAATTGTTATATAAAGGTACACTAATACATCCCAGTGACTGAAAAATTTTGATATAGTTCATGGAAATATTTTTATTAAATGTTTCCCCCCACTAAGCACAACAACCTACTGAAATAATGTCAATCAGTGACTTAGGGTTAAAGTCCCAGCATCTCAAGTTCTGACAGCATTCTCAGGTTTAGGTTTCAACAAGATCAAAAGCTCTCCCCATGCTTGATTAAGTAAAACTTCACAGTATGTGGGCTTCCCTTGTAGCTTAGCTGATAAAGAATTCACCTGTAATTCAGGAGACCTTTTTTTTTTTTTAATACAAGAGACTCCAATATTTTTTTAATACAGTTTTTTACTTTTAATACAGGAGACTCCTGCAAGGCAGGAGACTCCAGTTTTATTTTTGTTTTTTTTTTTCTTAAATACAGGAGACTACAGTATTTGGTGACTTCCCTTGTGGCTCAGATGGTACAGAATCTGCCTGTACTGTGGGAAATCTGGGTTTGATCCCTGGGTTAGGAAGATCCTTTGGAGAAGGGAAATGCTACCCAGTCTAGTATTCTTGCCTGGAGGATTCCATGACTTGTTCATGAGTCACAAAATCACAGGACACGACTGAGTGACTTATACTTTCATTTTATACTTTATAATGTGTGGGGCAATATAACAGAAAGCCCTAGGGAGAGGGCCATACTTGAATGTTTCTTTAAGCAAGTGCTGGTCACTCAGTCATTTTCTGACTCTTTGTGACCCCATGGACTGTAGTCCACCAGGCTCCTCTGTCCATGGGATGCTCCAGGCAATAATCCTGGAGTGGGTTGCCATTTCCTTCTTTGGGGATCTTCCTGACTGATGACTGAATTCAGATCTCCTGCATTACCAGCAGGTTCTTTACCATTTTGAGCCATCAGAGTCTCTATAGCTGCACAAGCAATGCTGTCCCAGCTTTGTTTCTCTGTCTTTCAGATCAGCTTTTGTTCAATAGGCTCCTTCTCTGCTCAGCATGCCCCAACAAATCTAGTACCTGCTCTTTTTCAAATATAGCAAGTAAAAAGTTCACCATTTTCCCAAGAAAGCAAACACCTGGTATTGATTTCTTGGTGCCAATGATAGTAGTGAATGTTCGTGCTTGAGTTCTCTGTGCCCAGTGTGACAGCCAGGACCATGTGGTACACTCCAGATGTTGTCTCCCCTTACTCTGGACCTGCCCGAGGTGTTGTCTGGAAGGAACCACTGAGAAGAACTGTTCTCAAAGGAAAGCCTTATAACTGATGAACAGAGAATCATCAGACACTCACTCTGTGTGTGTGTGTGTATGTGTGTGTCTGTGTGTGTAAGCATATCCTCCTCTGCAGGGGAAACCATATGCTCCCTTCATTATGAGTCCATAATGAAGTAAACTGTTTGCTAAGATGGTCTTTGGATGTCAACTATTAAGAACTGTAGGTACAGGTGGAGTTTGAAAGTCTTTGCTGTTCAGTTGCTCAGTTGTGACTGACTCTGTGATCCCATGGATGGCAGCACACCAGGTTTCCCTGTCTTTCACTGTCTCCCAGAGTTTGCTCCAACTCATGTCCTTTGAGTTGATGATGCCATTGAACTCTCTCATCCTCTGTCATCCCTTTCTCCTCTTGCCCTCAATCTTTCACAACTGGCAGTTTGCAAAGATCAAAATCCTGCCTCTGGTGATCCATTCCTATGTTTCATAGTTCCAGGGTTCTGTATTTGAGTATTTCCCTTAAAAGTACTTGGAATTGAGTAAGAATGCCAAACTCACAGTCCTGTCTGAGTTCTAATAACAAGTAGTAGTTGTGTACAATATTCATATAGAAGGGTTTCCTTAGAAAAAGTTCTGTCACAAACTCAATAAGGCAGATCTTTAACATTTGAGGTTCATCCCCTTTCAATAAGCTGGGAGCATCATCCCAATATAACCATAGGACTTCACAGTTTCACAACACGTGCATTCCCATCAACAGAGGACAAGGGTCTGTGTCCCCATTTCACAGATAAAGGACCAGGAGGCTGAGCACTGTCCCACCATTTTGGGGTGGGGATAACTTCTGCTTAAAGCTGGAAGGACCCAGGAGACTCTTAATCTCCTGATTTTCCAGGTGAGAAAAATGAGCACAGCAAGGAAGAGAATCAAGGCTTGCAGATAATGAATTCAGCATCTTTCCTCATAGATAAGTTTTCTCTGTTCATTGAAAAGATGTGGCCGCACACTATATATAAACTCAAGGCTCCAGTTCTCATCACCATGGGGTCTGTGCCAGTGAGGCCCTGGTACCCATAAACTAACACCTTCCCCAGAAGTCACCTCTCTCCTCACCTCTCAGCTAAAAACTGCTCATGGAGTGTTGCAAACAATAGCTAGAACATGGAAGCAACATAGATGTCCATCGATGAATGAATGGATATAAAAACTCTGGTACATATATACAATGGAGTACTACTCAGCTGTAAAAAGAAATGCAGAAGAATCAGTCCTAATGAGGTGGATAGAGCTAGAACCTATTATAAAAAGTGAAGTAAGTCAAAAAGAAAAAGAAAAAGACAAGTATAGTATACTAACAAATATATATGGAATCTAGTAAGATGGTAATGATAACACATGCAGTGAAGTGTTGGAAAAACAAACATAGAGAACAGACTTATGGACATTGTTGGGAATGAACAGGGGGTGGGAAGCGTAGAGGGAGTAACATGGAAACCTATACTATCATATGTGTAAAAGATAGCTATTGTCATTGTGCTGTGGGAATAGGGGATCCTGCAAGGGGTGCTGTGAGATGGCCTGGAGGAATGGGACGGGGTCGGGGGAGTGGGTCACTGGGAGGTGGATGGAGGAGGGATGGGAGCCAGGGCTGTACATATGACTAATCTGGGATTTTACATATCTATAAACAACAAAACACTGTAAAAGTAAAAAGTAAAATAAAAATTAAAAAGAAAAACAACGCTTATAAAAGGAGTCTTTTGTCCTGTCAGTCCTTTTGAGCAAAGAAACACTTTTATTCACTTGCTATGCCTGACATTTCCCAAATCCCATTTCAGTTTTCATGAATGAGAACCAATATTTCTTTACTGATGCTTCTGGATTTTGGCTCCCCTCTCCTACCTTTGAAATACTACACATGAAAACACCAGAATCTCTCATGAAATCTTGATGAAAATCTCCCTAGACCCTCAGAGATTAAAGAAGTCAGGGGACTCATCTCCACATATTAAGCACTGACTGTATTCCTGGCCCTACAGTTGTCACTTGGAGATATTGTCAACATCATTACTAAAACGAGGGAGAAAGGGAACCAGACAAATATCTAAATATCATGAATGTGATAATAAAACAATGAAGGAAGTGACATAGGAGGGATAATTACTTTTACCACAGGGGAAACCGCTGGTATAAATTAGTTCTGGGTCAAATTTGTTGGATGGTGCCTGCATAGGTAAAATTGGATAGATGCTGAGTATATCACGGTAGAGCGAGAGAGGAGAAAAATGAAAACAACATAAGAGCATCATAGATTGTCGGTTTTTGCAGAAGCCAGTGAGCTTCCCTTTCTGACATGTTGTTTTCAGTCACTAAGCTATGTCTGACTCTCTGTGGCCACATGGACTGCAACCTTCCAGGCTTTCCTGTCCTACACCATCTCCTGGAGTTTGCTAAAACTCATGTCGATTTAGTCAATGATGACAACCAACCATCTCATCTTCTGTCACCCCTTTTTCTTCCTGCCCTCAATCCTTCCCACCATCAGGGCCTTTTCTAATGAGTCAGCTCTTTGCATCATATGGTTGTAGTATTGGAGCATCAGCAACAGTTCTTCCAATGAATACTCAGGGCTAATTTTCTTTAGGATTGATTGATTCAATCTGCTTGTTATTCAAGGGAGTCTCAGGAGTCTTCAACTCAGGTTGAACTCTAACTATTACCTCCTTTAAGGCATAGGAAGCCTTGTGGCTAAGCCATCCTGGAGCAAAGCGAGGGGGGTTTTCTGTTTATCACTCTCAGTAGTGCTGTGGCCAATGCATCTCTACACCACCACACCACACTCTGTCCTATTCAAGTTAGGAGAGGCCCTCACCTGCCTTACACAAACCATCAGGGACTCTCTTGACCTTTCAGAATGTACTGACAGAATGCAATTTCCAGACACCTATATGATGTTTCAGGGGCTACAAGGTGGGGGCAACTGGCATGATAACATCAGCTCCACCCATTCTGATCACTTAGTTCTCTTACTCAGAAGTCTCAGAGCACACAGAGGGTGAGTCAAGTGAAGATACAGTAGTCCAGCTTACCGACTAGAGGACACGGCACAGCCAGAGTCAGGCTCACACATCATACAAGCTGTTTCTTCAGGGACTGTTTGAAAACTGGGCATATTCCATTGTTTTTCCCAGACTTTCTGATCATCTAACCCACACCTGTATTAATCACTGAGTCCTCTATTCTTGGAGATAAACATTCTCCACAGTGTGACTCTTCCATAGCCCAGGCAGTGGAGTTTGTCCCAGGGAGCTGGAAGTCTATTGTCTCCAATGTTACTTTGGATTTCTCATCAGGGTTTTAGGCCTGCATATTTTGTTTGGAAATAAGTAGGCTTGCTCTACTGCAACCTGAAAAACTTTTTGACATCATAGATTGTCGTTTTAAATCATTTTTTCGACTAAGCTATGTCTGACTCTCTGTGGCCACATGGACTGCAACCTTCCAGGCTTTCCTGTCCTACACCATCTCCTGGAGTTTGCTAAAACTCATGTCGATTTAGTCAATGATGACAACCAACCATCTCATCTTCTGTCACCCCTTTTTCTTCCTGCCCTCAATCCTTCCCACCATCAGGGCCTTTTCTAATGAGTCAGCTCTTTGCATCATATGGTTGTAGTATTGGAGCATCAGCAACAGTTCTTCCAATGAATACTCAGGGCTAATTTTCTTTAGGATTGATTGATTCAATCTGCTTGTTATTCAAGGGAGTCTCAGGAGTCTTCTTCAGCACCATCAATTCAACTCAGGTTGAACTCTAACTATTACCTCCTTTAAGGCATAGGAAGCCTTGTGGCTAAGCCATCCTGGAGCAAAGCGAGGGGGGTTTTCTGTTTATCACTCTCAGTAGTGCTGTGGCCAATGCATCTCTACACCACCACACCACACTCTGTCCTATTCAAGTTAGGAGAGGCCCTCACCTGCCTTACACAAACCATCAGGGACTCTCTTGACCTTTCAGAATGTACTGACAGAATGCAATTTCCAGACACCTATATGATGTTTCAGGGGCTACAAGGTGGGGGCAACTGGCATGATAACATCAGCTCCACCCATTCTGATCACTTAGTTCTCTTACTCAGAAGTCTCAGAGCACACAGAGGGTGAGTCAAGTGAAGATACAGTAGTCCAGCTTACCGACTAGAGGACACGGCACAGCCAGAGTCAGGCTCACACATCATACAAGCTGTTTCTTCAGGGACTGTTTGAAAACTGGGCATATTCCATTGTTTTTCCCAGACTTTCTGATCATCTAACCCACACCTGTATTAATCACTGAGTCCTCTATTCTTGGAGATAAACATTCTCCACAGTGTGACTCTTCCATAGCCCAGGCAGTGGAGTTTGTCCCAGGGAGCTGGAAGTCTATTGTCTCCAATGTTACTTTGGATTTCTCATCAGGGTTTTAGGCCTGCATATTTTGTTTGGAAATAAGTAGGCTTGCTCTACTGCAACCTGATTCTCCCACAAATTCCCCATTCTGAGACAAACTACACATTACAGAACACCAGATCTCAAGTTCTTGACATCCAGTTCTTGGCCATTAATACAGCAGGACATTTAAGCAAAAGACGAAATGCTAAACACCAAAAAGAATCTTTCATTAAATAGATCTAAATCTCCTTATTTTCAGAATTATCTCTGTTGCAATAGAACTTAATAAGAGAATAGTGAGGGAGCGTTACATCTATGGCCAATGACATGGATCCTGCCTGTGCTGACAACTGAGATGTTTCCAGAGTGTAAATTAAACAACAGTACATATTATTAACCCTTTTCTGTAATGGACATAACTATCACAGTCAAGTTTTTAAGAGAGAAATATTTTGGAAAAGTCATTCCCATAAGATTTTTTTTCAGTATTATTTTTTTTTTTGGCCACTTCTATTAGTCTTTCATTTATGCATTTTCATCCATCTTTGCTCTTTGGCCCATGTGGGCCTCCCGTCACAGTGGCCTCTCTCGTTGCAGAGCAACCGACTCTGGGCACACATGCTCCAGAGCTCTGGCTCGGTAGTTAGACACATAGGCCCATCCACTCTGCGGCACGTGGGATCTTCCCAGGCCAGGGATCAAATCGGCGTCCCTTGCACTGTAAGGTGGTGTCCTTATCCACTGGACCACCAGAGAAGCCCGGCCCATAAGATTTTTATTGACTAGATAACAGTTATTTTTGATAATAGTTTCGTATCTCAGTGGATCATCTGATTATATTCAAAGTACACAGACCTCCCAAATTTGTCTTTACTTAATAGGTTCCAAAGACTGGAAAAATAAGAATTAAAAAGAAAGCATGTTTATTTCCTGGTGAATGATCATAAAAGCTTTTTGGAGATAAACATTCTCCACAGTGTGACTCTTCCATAGCCCAGGCAGTGGAGTTTGTCCCAGGGAGCTGGAAGTCTATTGTCTCCAATGTTACTTTGGATTTCTCATCAGGGTTTTAGGCCTGCATATTTTGTTTGGAAATAAGTAGGCTTGCTCTACTGCAACCTGATTCTCCCACAAATTCCCCATTCTGAGACAAACTACACATTACAGAACACCAGATCTCAAGTTCTTGACATCCAGTTCTTGGCCATTAATACAGCAGGACATTTAAGCAAAAGACGAAATGCTAAACACCAAAGAGAATCTTTCATTAAATAGATCTAAATCTCCTTATTTTCAGAATTATCTCTGTTGCAATAGAACTTAATAAGAGAATAGTGAGGGAGCGTTACATCTATGGCCAATGACATGGATCCTGCCTGTGCTGACAACTGAGATGTTTCCAGAGTGTAAATTAAACAACAGTACATATTATTAACCCTTTTCTGTAATGGACATAACTATCACAGTCAAGTTTTTAAGAGAGAAATATTTTGGAAAAGTCATTCCCATAAGATTTTTTTTCAGTATTTTTTTTTTTTTTTTTTGGCCACTTCTATTAGTCTTTCATTTATGCATTTTCATCCATCTTTGCTCTTTGGCCCATGTGGGCCTCCCGTCACAGTGGCCTCTCTCGTTGCAGAGCAACCGACTCTGGGCACACATGCTCCAGAGCTCTGGCTCGGTAGTTAGACACATAGGCCCATCCACTCTGCGGCACGTGGGATCTTCCCAGGCCAGGGATCAAATCGGCGTCCCTTGCACTGTAAGGTGGTGTCCTTATCCACTGGACCACCAGAGAAGCCCGGCCCATAAGATTTTTATTGACTAGATAACAGTTATTTTTGATAATAGTTTCGTATCTCAGTGGATCATCTGATTATATTCAAAGTACACAGACCTCCCAAATTTGTCTTTACTTAATAGGTTCCAAAGACTGGAAAAATAAGAATTAAAAAAAAGAAAGCATGTTTATTTCCCCTGGTGAATGATCATAAAAGCTTTGTGTATCACGTGTCTCTTGGTATATTTCATGGTGAAGATGTCATGAAAAAACAAAACAAAACAAAAAACTTCCATAGGTCACTTTTAATTTTTGAAGAGAATTTAGATATTTTCAGGCAGATGCATTCAAGAGCGACATGACTGAAGGCTAACAGATCTTCTATAATCAAACTATTTTCTGCAACGACAGCTGAAACTCCTAGAGAAAAGGCAATTTAAAATAGAGCTTGAATTCAAGATGACTGTAAAGCATTTTAAATGACAGGGGGATAGCATGCCTTGTTGGATCACAAATTATAGTTGATTTATTTGTGTATTTGTGATTACTTGACAAGGGGGTATGTGTTATTTTTGGACTTTGGGATGCAAGAGAGAAAGGACGGTAATGCCTTTTGTCAATGGTTCAGTACCCCAGCAAGGACCTGTCCACCTTTCTGACAGCCAGATTGGCCAGCTAGCTATCTCAGAGAGGGGGCTAAGAGTAGATGACTCAAGGTGATCCCTGTTGAATACAATAAAGACATCACTATCAATTGTAGCTCAGGGAGAAAAAGCCAAAACTTGATTATAAGAGATGTGTAGGTGAAGGAAAGCATCTCTGTGTTTACTGAAAACAAAACTGACACACAATTATGTTATTTAAACATAAAGAAATTGTAGGTTTGTAAGCATGTTATTAAAATGCACAATTAACCAATTGACATATCATTAGTATCTAACACTGCTTTCACGTTTCAGAGATAACTTGACATTTCTGCTTTAATGATCTTTGCCTTTTATTACACATATAGAAAAAAAATAGAAAACATCCTCTGCTAAACACAGTATTGCATTACTCTAAAGAGTTTGGTAATATTCCCAGATGAATCACTTTCTATTGCTTTTCTTTTTGTCAAGTGCAAAACTGAAATTTTATTTTGCTGGCATGCTGAATAAATTGCTTACATTTTCTGTTGACAGAAAAATGAAAATGACTAGGTATTGAAATGTGGGTTTATCAGTGTCCTGATTTTTTCATGAAAATTTTCAGTGCAGAATGTCACAGGAGAAAATTATAGGTTGTGAGAAAAGGTTAAGCCCTCCCACAGAGATTATACCCTTTTTCCTCGATTTAACCTTTCTGCAGTGTGTGAGCAATGCCAGGCGAGTGGTGGTTAAGCTACTGGGCTCTGGAGTCAGGCTGCCTGGGTGACAAACTTCCTGGTCCTCTAGTATGTTCTATCTGGTCTCTAGCAGTTAGATAAAGTCCTTGGATCCAGTAGCTAGATTATTACCTTAGCTGGTAACCAGACTAAATATCTCCCTAAGACTAAGTGATAACTACCATTCTGCTATTAGACTAAGATGCATCCAGTAAATTATGTGGTTAGATAATTCCCTAAGATGTTGTAGATAAAATTTCATTCCTAAACTTCAGTTTCCCCATCTCAAAAATGGGAATAATAACATTGCCTATATGGTTGAACTATCTTGAAAGTTAAATAAGTTTATTAAAGTGCCTAGATTACTGATGCATATGAACCTGAACCAAGCTTAATCATTGGGATTGGTATAAATTTTCCCACTGTTATGAGAACTCTGCACCCTTGTATACTTCTCTGACATGTGTGTGTGAACACAGCACACAAGATCCTGTGCTGGTTCCCTTGGAGCAGCTGGTGTGGGAGCTGATATCTTTTCATCACTGACTGTGGGGCCATAGCTACATTCAGATGGTCTACAGTTTCACACAGAGTTTGGGTGGCCCCATGGTCTCAAGACCGTATTAACCAGCTAATTTTTGTTTTCAAACAAAAAGTCACTCCCCAGGAACCTAAGCTGAATGGTAAGTCAGAGAGGATGGAAACCAGACCCTCTGACCCTCAGTTTAAACAACCTGTATTTACTCTAGTCTGTTGTGGCATGTAAGCCCAAGTATCTTTAGGTATTTGAATGTATCAGGTAGAGTTGTTCTGTTTTAATGCTTTCATAAAAAAGTATTAGAACCAAAAGGAACACTGGAAACCACCAAACCACCTGATGGTAATTTTTTTTTTCCAATTCAAGTTAGTACCTCTTGAGCAAATTTGTGTGCAGTAAAGATGCTTCATGTCTAGCCTACTGGAGCAAAGGTCCTGTCCAGGATCTGAGGAGGGGGAGACGGAACATTTTTGCAACAGACTGTGGATACTGGTTCGGGGACAAACCACCATGAGGGACCAGAAGAGCCACCCAGGACACTGAAGCCAAGACAAATTCAGGCAGAAAAAAGCTGACCAAGTCTACGTGATCCCCTAGCACAGTTATTGAGACCACTCAATCCAGTCATGACTGGTAAACTTCCTGGTCCTCTAGTATGTTCTATCTGGTCTCTAGCAGTTAGATAAAGTCCTTGGATCCAGTAGCTAGATTATTACCTTAGCTGGTAACCAGACTAAATATCTCCCTAAGACTAAGTGATAACTACCATTCTGCTATTAGACTAAGATGCATCCAGTAAATTATGTGGTTAGATAATTCCCTAAGATGTTGTAGATAAAATTTCATTCCTAAACTTCAGTTTCCCCATCTCAAAAATGGGAATAATAACATTGCCTATATGGTTGAACTATCTTGAAAGTTAAATAAGTTTATTAAAGTGCCTAGATTACTGATGCATATGAACCTGAACCAAGCTTAATCATTGGGATTGGTATAAATTTTCCCACTGTTATGAGAACTCTGCACCCTTGTATACTTCTCTGACATGTGTGTGTGAACACAGCACACAAGATCCTGTGCTGGTTCCCTTGGAGCAGCTGGTGTGGGAGCTGATATCTTTTCATCACTGACTGTGGGGCCATAGCTACATTCAGATGGTCTACAGTTTCACACAGAGTTTGGGTGGCCCCATGGTCTCAAGACCGTATTAACCAGCTAATTTTTGTTTTCAAACAAAAAGTCACTCCCCAGGAACCTAAGCTGAATGGTAAGTCAGAGAGATGGAAACCAGACCCTCTGACCCTCAGTTTAAACAACCTGTATTTACTCTAGTCTGTTGTGGCATGTAAGCCCAAGTATCTTTAGGTATTTGAATGTATCAGGTAGAGTTGTTCTGTTTTAATGCTTTCATAAAAAAGTATTAGAACCAAAAGGAACACTGGAAACCACCAAACCACCTGATGGTAATTTTTTTTTTCCAATTCAAGTTAGTACCTCTTGAGCAAATTTGTGTGCAGTAAAGATGCTTCATGCCTAGCCTACTGGAGCAAAGGTCCTGTCCAGGATCTGAGGAGGGGGAGACGGAACATTTTTGCAACAGACTGTGGATACTGGTTCGGGGACAAACCACCATGAGGGACCAGAAGAGCCACCCAGGACACTGAAGCCAAGACAAATTCAGGCAGAAAAAAGCTGACCAAGTCTACGTGATCCCCTAGCACAGTTATTGAGACCACTCACAAATCCTGAGGGTGTTCAACAGTTTGCGACCCCATGGACTGTATCCCACCAGGCTCCTCTGTTCATAGGATTCTCCAGGCAAGCATACTCAAGTAAGTTGCCATGCCCTTCTCCAGAGAGGGATTCAGACAGGAGCACAAATAAATGAGACTCATAAATTTAAAAAGAAGAAGCAGCAGCCAATGCAACAATTCTATGGTACAAATACCCGACTTACATTCATCCTGTTCTACCCTAAGATGGCTGCCTTGAAAATCATGCCACTCTTGGCTATGAAACTGATTCAGAAAGGTCTCACTTGTTTCTTAAAAAATGAAAAATAGCCTTACCCTGCAGAAGGGATTGTGCTCTGAAAGTCAGACTTATCTCAGAAATTAGTGGGAGCCTGGGGTGGTGGAGGCCACACAGAGGGGAGGTGAACAGCATAGCTCCACTCAGAGATGGCAGGAAGGCACTGCTGCTTGCCTTATGATGATGGGGTCTTTGAGGGAACTGAGGTCTATTTTCCATGCTAGTATGGTCATGCTTAAAATCCTGCTAGGCTTCAGCATTATGTGAACCAAGAAATTCCAGATGTCCAACCTGGGTTTAGAAAAGGAAGAGGAAGCAGAGATCAACCAATATTCACTGAAACACAGAAATCAAGGGAATTCTGGAAAAACACCTACCTCTGTTTCATTGACTATGCTAAAACCTTTGATTCTGTGGATCATAATGAACTGGGAAAAGTTCTAAAAGTTATGGGAATACCAGACCATCTGACCTGTCTCCTGAGAAACCTGTATATGGGTCAAGAATCAACAGTTAGAACCTTGTGTGGAAAAACTGATTGGTTCAAGATTGAGAAAGGAGTATGACAGGGCTGTCTATTGTCACCCTGTTTGTTTAACCTGTGCTGAGCATGTCATGAGAAATTCTGGGCTGGATTAGTGATAGGTTGGAATCAAGACAGGTGGGAGAAATATCGACAACCTCAAAGATCCAGATGATACCACTCTACTGACAGAAAATTTTAAAGTGGATCTGGTTCGGGACAAACCACCATGAGGGACCAGAAGAGCCCAGGACACTGAAGCCAAGACAAATTCAGGCAGAAAAAGCTGACCAAGTCTACGTGATCCCCTAGCACAGTTATTGAGACCACTCACAAATCCTGAGGGTGTTCAACAGTTTGCGACCCCATGGACTGTATCCCACCAGGCTCCTCTGTTCATAGGATTCTCCAGGCAAGCATACTCAAGTAAGTTGCCATGCCCTTCTCCAGAGAGGGATTCAGACAGGAGCACAAATAAATGAGACTCATAAATTTAAAAAGAAGAAGCAGCAGCCAATGCAACAATTCTATGGTACAAATACCCGACTTACATTCATCCTGTTCTACCCTAAGATGGCTGCCTTGAAAATCATGCCACTCTTGGCTATGAAACTGATTCAGAAAGGTCTCACTTGTTTCTTAAAAAATGAAAAATAGCCTTACCCTGCAGAAGGGATTGTGCTCTGAAAGTCAGACTTATCTCAGAAATTAGTGGGAGCCTGGGGTGGTGGAGGCCACACAGAGGGGAGGTGAACAGCATAGCTCCACTCAGAGATGGCAGGAAGGCACTGCTGCTTGCCTTATGATGATGGGGTCTTTGAGGGAACTGAGGTCTATTTTCCATGCTAGTATGGTCATGCTTAAAATCCTGCTAGGCTTCAGCATTATGTGAACCAAGAAATTCCAGATGTCCAACCTGGGTTTAGAAAAGGAAGAGGAAGCAGAGATCAACCAATATTCACTGAAACACAGAAATCAAGGGAATTCTGGAAAAACACCTACCTCTGTTTCATTGACTATGCTAAAACCTTTGATTCTGTGGATCATAATGAACTGGGAAAAGTTCTAAAAGTTATGGGAATACCAGACCATCTGACCTGTCTCCTGAGAAACCTGTATATGGGTCAAGAATCAACAGTTAGAACCTTGTGTGGAAAAACTGATTGGTTCAAGATTGAGAAAGGAGTATGACAGGGCTGTCTATTGTCACCCTGTTTGTTTAACCTGTGCTGAGCATGTCATGAGAAATTCTGGGCTGGATTAGTGATAGGTTGGAATCAAGACAGGTGGGAGAAATATCGACAACCTCAAAGATCCAGATGATACCACTCTACTGACAGAAAATGAAGAGGAAATAAAGAGTCTCTTGATGAGTGTGAAAGAGGAGAATGAAAGAGTCAGCTTAAAACTAAGTATTAAGACAAAAACAACAAAAGTAAGATTATGGCATTTGGTCTCATTACTTAATGGCAAAGAGAAAGGGAAAAGGTGGAAGTAGTGACAGATTTCCTCTTCTTCGGCTCTAAAATCACTGCAGATAGTGATTGCAGCCATGAAATCAGAAGATCACTGCTTATTGGCAGGAGAACTATAACAAACCTAGACAGTGTGTTGAAAAACAGAGACATTACTCTGCTGACAAATGTCCATACAGTCAAGGCTATAGTCTTCTCAGTGGTCACTTATGGTTGTAGGAGCTGGACCATAAAGAAGACAGAGCACCAAAGAACTGATGCCTTCTAACTGTGGTGCTGAAGAAGACTTTTGAAAGTCCCTTGAACAGCAAGGAAATCTAACAGGTCAATCTTAAGGGAAATCAACTCTGAATACTCATTGGAAGGACTGATGCCAAAGCTGAAGTGCCAGTAGTTTGGTTATCTGATGTGAACAGCTGATTCACTGGAAAATTTCCTAATGGTTGGAAAGATTGAGGGCAGAAGAAGAGGCTATCAGAAGATGAGATGACTGATGGCATCACCGACACAATGAATATGAACTTGGGTAATATCTGGGAGATGGTAAGGAACAGGGAGGCTTTGTGTTCTGTAGTCCATAGGGTCACAAAGAGTCAGACACAACTAGTTGACTGAACATCAACAGTGATGTGGCCTTAAGGTAACTGGAGCTTTCTCCCTGTGATTACAGGGTCTTAGGGGCAACTGGGGCTCTTTCCCCTGTGATGATAGGGTTCTAGAGAAAATGGTGGCTGCTTCCTTTCAGGAGATGATGTTCTGGAGAAAACTGCTGCTAGTAGCCCTTGTTGTGCCAAGGGAGATGGTGTCTCTTCCTTGTGAGGGTGATGGTGATGTCCTAAGGGAGCTGGTGGTTTCTTACCTTGTGATAATGGTGTCCTATGAGAAACAGTGTCTCTTTCCTTTGTGATGATGGTGTTCTGGGGGCAGTTTTGGCTTCTTCCTTTGAGGTGCTTTCATCTTAAGGAAAATTCTGGAAATTTCAGCACCCCCTTTCTGTCCATTCCTGTGGGTCAGATAGTAAAGAACCTGCCTGCAATGGAGGAGACCAGGGTTTGATTCTTGGGTCAGGAAGATCCCTGGAGGGAAAGGATGAAAGAGCAGTTAAAACTAAGTTAGACAAAAAAAGAAATTTGGTTTTCTCATTACTTCATGGCAAAGAGAAAGGGAAAAGGTGGAAGTAGTGACAGGTTTCCTCTTCTTGAGCTCTAAAATCACTGCAGATGGTGACTGCAGCCATGCAATCAGAAGATCACTGCTTATTGGCAGGAGAACTATAACAAACCTAGACAGTGTGTTGAAAAACAGAGACATTACTCTGCTGACAAATGTCCATACAGTCAAGGCTATAGTCTTCTCAGTGGTCACTTATGGTTGTAGGAGCTGGACCATAAAGAAGACAGAGCACCAAAGAACTGATGCCTTCTAACTGTGGTGCTGAAGAAGACTTTTGAAAGTCCCTTGAACAGCAAGGAAATCTAACAGGTCAATCTTAAGGGAAATCAACTCTGAATACTCATTGGAAGGACTGATGCCAAAGCTGAAGTGCCAGTAGTTTGGTTATCTGATGTGAACAGCTGATTCACTGGAAAATTTCCTAATGGTTGGAAAGATTGAGGGCAGAAGAAGAGGCTGTCAGAAGATGAGATGACTGATGGCATCACCGACACAATGAATATGAACTTGGGTAATATCTGGGAGATGGTAAGGAACAGGGAGGCTTTGTGTTCTGTAGTCCATAGGGTCACAAAGAGTCAGACACAACTAGTTGACTGAACATCAACAGTGATGTGGCCTTAAGGTAACTGGAGCTTTCTCCCTGTGATTACAGGGTCTTAGGGGCAACTGGGGCTCTTTCCCCTGTGATGATAGGGTTCTAGAGAAAATGGTGGCTGCTTCCTTTCAGGAGATGATGTTCTGGAGAAAACTGCTGCTAGTAGCCCTTGTTGTGCCAAGGGAGATGGTGTCTCTTCCTTGTGAGGGTGATGGTGATGTCCTAAGGGAGCTGGTGGTTTCTTACCTTGTGATAATGGTGTCCTATGAGAAACAGTGTCTCTTTCCTTTGTGATGATGGTGTTCTGGGGGCAGTTTTGGCTTCTTCCTTTGAGGTGCTTTCATCTTAAGGAAAATTCTGGAAATTTCAGCACCCCCTTTCTGTCCATTCCTGTGGGTCAGATAGTAAAGAACCTGCCTGCAATGGAGGAGACCAGGGTTTGATTCTTGGGTCAGGAAGATCCCCTGGAGAAGGGAATGACCATCCACTCCAGTATTCTTGGCTGGAAAATTCCATGGACAGAGGAGCCTGGTGGACTACAGTCTACGGGGTCACAAAGAATTGCACACGACTGAGCAACTAACACTCCTGTCCATCAAAGCTACTGTCTTCTATGATATCTACTACTTGATTGCTCTCCGCCACAATGGTGCTGGCCACACTGTGAGCATGAGCCCTGCACTGAGGCTGGGACCTGTTGGGGAGATGACTGAATACCCACCTCATTTTATTGTGCTTCACTTTATTGGTTCTTGCAGATGCTCCTCAGTTTTTTCAAATTGAAGGTTTGTAGCAACCCTACATTTTCCCCTTTATGTCCCTGCTTCATATTTTGGTAATTCTCACAACATTTCAAACATTTTCATTATTATAACCCTTATGGTGATCTGGGATCCTGGGTCTTTGATATTACTACTAGGACTTGGTGAAGGCTCAGATGATAGCATCTTTCTTTTTTTTTTGGCAATGAAGTATTTTTAATAAAGGAATATATGTTGTGTGTTACCCATAATGATGCATCACACTTTAATAGAATATAGTATGGAGAAACCACAACTTTTATGTTCACTGGGAAACCAGAAAGTTTCGTGACTTACTTTATTGTGATACTCATTATTTTGGGTCTGGAACCAAAACTGTGGTATCTTTGAGGTCCATCTAAGCCTCAGGCAGAGAGATGAGAAAATATTTCTCTCTTCACTGCCAGAATGGAACCTCCAGAGTCATCACCTTTGATTAATCAATGCCACACTTCCATAATTTTATGCCAGGTGGGAAACATCCACTTTTTCTTTATAAATATGATGGCTTTAATTATCAAATAGTAAGCATTAAGTGGCCAAACATAGATGGTGTTCCTGGAGTGTGGTTTCTTACCTTGTGATAATGGTGCCTTGCTCTTTTTTTGGGCTGGGCAGTTTTGGCTTCTTCCTTTGAGGTGCTTTCATCTTAAGGAAAATTCTGGAAATTTCAGCACCCCCTTTCTGTCCATTCCTGTGGGTCAGATAGTAAAGAACCTGCCTGCAATGGAGGAGACCAGGGTTTGATTCTTGGGTCAGGAAGATCCCCTGGAGAAGGGAATGACCATCCACTCCAGTATTCTTGGCTGGAAAATTCCATGGACAGAGGAGCCTGGTGGACTACAGTCTACGGGGTCACAAAGAACTGCACACGACTGAGCAACTAACACTCCTGTCCATCAAAGCTACTGTCTTCTATGATATCTACTACTTGATTGCTCTCCGCCACAATGGTGCTGGCCACACTGTGAGCATGAGCCCTGCACTGAGGCTGGGACCTGTTGGGGAGATGACTGAATACCCACCTCATTTTATTGTGCTTCACTTTATTGGTTCTTGCAGATGCTCCTCAGTTTTTTCAAATTGAAGGTTTGTAGCAACCCTACATTTTCCCCTTTATGTCCCTGCTTCATATTTTGGTAATTCTCACAACATTTCAAACATTTTCATTATTATAACCCTTATGGTGATCTGGGATCCTGGGTCTTTGATATTACTACTAGGACTTGGTGAAGGCTCAGATGATAGCATCTTTCTTTTTTTTTTGGCAATGAAGTATTTTTAATAAAGGAATATATGTTGTGTGTTACCCATAATGATGCATCACACTTTAATAGAATATAGTATGGAGAAACCACAACTTTTATGTTCACTGGGAAACCAGAAAGTTTGCGTGACTTACTTTATTGTGATACTCATTATTTTGGGTCTGGAACCAAAACTGTGGTATCTTTGAGGTCCATCTAAGCCTCAGGCAGAGAGATGAGAAAATATTTCTCTCTTCACTGCCAGAATGGAACCTCCAGAGTCATCACCTTTGATTAATCAATGCCACACTTCCATAATTTTATGCCAGGTGGGAAACATCCACTTTTTCTTTATAAATATGATGGCTTTAATTATCAAATAGTAAGCATTAAGTGGCCAAACATATATTCTTTGTTTCTTGGCTGTTATAGTCAAAGTTAAGTATAATGGCCCATTGTAGTAAAGAATTTATAGAAATACTTATATATATATTTCCCTTTATAATCACATTCCCTTTTATTTTCTTTAATTCATATTTTGAATAATATGTGACTTACTATAAAGTGATATCATTAATGAAAAAGATGATAAAATTTGCATAAAAAAGAGAAATTGGGCCTTTGGCTACATTTTGCTCATCTCTTTCATAGAAAAATGATATATCTAATTGCTGTATAACCATTGGAATTAATAAAGTGACAAAATCTATTATTCCATAGACCATTATACTTTGACATATAGGTTTAGGGAAAGAAAAACTTTTTCTTGAAAACTCAATTTATGCTTTCTCATTTTTTTATTTGGGTCTAGTTAATTTATACTATGTATTTTCAATATTGCTTCTTTGGTGATGCATTGGAATTCCACTTGGGTTCAAAACTCAAAGTAATTTATTTTAGCATTGTGACTCTGTTATGAAAATGTTTCGAGTTTTTATTTTAGGTAGTGGAAGTATTAGTCACTCAGTCATGTCTGATTCTTTGGTCACAAAGAGTCCATGAACTGGAGTGGGTGGCCTTTCCCTTGTCCAGAGGACCTTCCTAACCCAGGGATTGAACCCAGCCAGGTCTCCTGCATTGAAGGCAGATACTTTACTATCTGAGCCACCAGTGGGGCATCTCAGGCAGTGGGAGAATGTAAATGTTTTCTGGTTTCCCAGATGGTGCTAGTGGTAAAGAACATGCCCATAATGATGCATCACATTTTAAAAAAAACACAACTTTTATGTTTGGAAACGTTCTGACTTACTTTATTGTGATACTCATTATTTTGGGTCTGGAACCAAAACTGTGGTATCTTTGAGGTCCATCTAAGCCTCAGGCAGAGAGATGAGAAAATATTTCTCTCTTCACTGCCAGAATGGAACCTCCAGAGTCATCACCTTTGATTAATCAATGCCACACTTCCATAATTTTATGCCAGGTGGGAAACATCCACTTTTTCTTTATAAATATGATGGCTTTAATTATCAAATAGTAAGCATTAAGTGGCCAAACATATATTCTTTGTTTCTTGGCTGTTATAGTCAAAGTTAAGTATAATGGCCCATTGTAGTAAAGAATTTATAGAAATACTTATATATATATTTCCCTTTATAATCACATTCCCTTTTATTTTCTTTAATTCATATTTTGAATAATATGTGACTTACTATAAAGTGATATCATTAATGAAAAAGATGATAAAATTTGCATAAAAAAGAGAAATTGGGCCTTTGGCTACATTTTGCTCATCTCTTTCATAGAAAAATGATATATCTAATTGCTGTATAACCATTGGAATTAATAAAGTGACAAAATCTATTATTCCATAGACCATTATACTTTGACATATAGGTTTAGGGAAAGAAAAACTTTTTTTCTTGAAAACTCAATTTATGCTTTCTCATTTTTTTATTTGGGTCTAGTTAATTTATACTATGTATTTTCAATATTGCTTCTTTGGTGATGCATTGGAATTCCACTTGGGTTCAAAACTCAAAGTAATTTATTTTAGCATTGTGACTCTGTTATGAAAATGTTTCGAGTTTTTATTTTAGGTAGTGGAAGTATTAGTCACTCAGTCATGTCTGATTCTTTGGTCACAAAGAGTCCATGAACTGGAGTGGGTGGCCTTTCCCTTGTCCAGAGGACCTTCCTAACCCAGGGATTGAACCCAGCCAGGTCTCCTGCATTGAAGGCAGATACTTTACTATCTGAGCCACCAGTGGGGCATCTCAGGCAGTGGGAGAATGTAAATGTTTTCTGGTTTCCCAGATGGTGCTAGTGGTAAAGAACATGCCTGCTAATGCAGGAGACCTAAGAGGCTCAGTCTCCATCCCTGAGTTGAAAAGATCCCCTGGAGAAGAGTATGACAACTCATTCCCATATTCTTTCATGGGGAATTCCATGGACTGAGGAGTCGGGTTGGCTAAAGTCCATGGGGTCACAAAGAATTGGACATAACTAAAGCAATTTAACATACAGCATGCATCCTTTATTTGTCCTCATTTTCACTGCCACATCTGCTGTGACATCCTAACCTATTGCCATGTTTATTGTGGCCATTCACTGAGGTCTGTTCTCAGCAGAGTTGGGGGCTGGAGTGGGGGATGACTTTCACACATAAATTGGATTCTTTCCCACCCCATCAAAACTCATCAGAGGCTTCCAGTCTCAAGATGAATATAGTCCAATGTCTGTACCCTAACTAACAAACCTCAGTGTGACTCATACTGGCTTCCCTCTAAACTCATGTGGTCCAAGCAAACATTCTCTGAGTCAACTTCCTTCTCCCACTGTGAATGATGCAAACTTTCCCAATGCAGGGTTCCTAACCAGCATCCTCTGAGCTCCCCAGTTCATCCTTTCAGGTGAGGGTTCAAGGTTTCAGCCTGTTTCCTGTGAGGAGTCTCTTTACCACACCATCCAGGCTGGTTACCCCTTTACTGACCAGCTGAGTTTTCATTATTACTTTAGTCTTGAACTCTTTCCATCTTGAGATCTCTCTGTGTGTGCTCAGTTGTGTCTGACTCTGTAACTACACAGACTACAGCTACCCAGGCTCCTCTGTCCGTGGTATCTACCAGGCAAGAATACTAGAATGGGTTGCCATTTCCTCCTCCAGAGGATGCCCCAGGGATAGAAATGCAACTCTTGCACTGGGGGGTGGGTTCTTTACCACTAGCACCACCTGGGCAGTCCTTGTGTCTCTAACGAATCTTATAAACTATGAGCTTTAAGCAATGAAACTCCTGGATTTCACTGTATGCTTAGTACTGAGAACACTAATGGATGCACATTCAGTACTCAGAACTGAATTCTGAGGGGACAGATGATTATGCATTGCCTAGGCATGAGTACATCCTAAGTATTGACCATAGAATTTTTCTATAAAGAGGCAGCATTTTGGAATGAACATTACATTATCATAGAGATAGATTTGAATGTTGCTCGTACTGTTTTTATTTATCTTAAACTTTCTTTTTAAAAATTGTTATGGATTTAATTTTCCCATCATTACAAAAATAAATGATACAAACTTCACACTAGATTATCAATGATAGATGGATAGATAGGTAGATAGATAGATATAGGTATATATATTCCAAGTCTTTGGTAGGCCTTTCCAAAATTCCTGATTTCTTTGGTTGTATCAAACCACTCTTTCTAAAGACTACATCATATAATTGCCACTGTGGATCTCAGAAGTGCACTTCACTTGATAGAGAAGGGAAGAGAACACGTCTTTAGTTGTAGCAAAGGGAACAAAGCTTTAAACTTTCAAGCATCTGTACTGCCCTCTTGGGATGTCTTTTAATTAAAATAAATTAAAGGAAGTTTTCAAGAGCAGGATTTTGAGTTTTGAAGTGTCATGGTTAAAGTAGCAAAATGACAGATTCATGATTGCTTTATTACTAGGGGCTTCCAATTATGTAAACAGTTGGTGAATTCCTCTTGCAGTGAGTACCTATTTTAGCCTTTAAGCAGGTAGTAGACTTACACTGCTAAATACACTCCCCATGGAGCCTAGCAAGTGACCACACATCAATTTCACATGGATAATGTGTCTGTGTGTAAGGCCATCCATTTTCATAGAAAAAAAGATTTAACATGTAATAATATGAAGATTTTTAAATGCAATACTATACTTAATTATCTATAGATGCATGCATGCACACAGAGATATATAATGGGAGCTGTTATTAAAAATGACATTAGCTTTTAAAAATGGAAAACCTCTTTAGAAATCTTGTTATATATATTTCCCTAGGCTTATTTTATATGTCTCATTTAAGGATCAACTAGATATTGCGAGGTTAGCACAAGTCAACCTTATTTATGAGGGCAATCATTTTGGACTGCTGCACCACTGAAGGCTTTTTTAATTTTTTGCCTTTTTAAAACAGACTTATTGAGATATAGTTCACATATTTTAAAGTTTGTGCACTTAAAGTATGCAAGTCATGGGCTTTAATATATTGAGAGCATTATATACCCGCCACCATAAACTAATTCTACAGTATTTTCATCACCACACAAAGAAATCTGTTCCCCTTATCAGCTACTTTTTATCTGTCCCTCCCCCTGCACTCAGCAGTACTAATACGAGAAATCAGACAGTGTATGGTCTTTTGTCCCTGGCTTCTTCTCACTCAGTAGAATGATTCTGAGCTCCTTCAGTATTCTAGCTTGTATATGTATGTCCTTCCTTTTAATTGACCGATAATATTCACTGAATGCATATGACATGTTTTGCTTACCTGGCCATCAGTCAGCAGAACCTTGAATTGTTTTACATTTTGAGTGTTATGAATAATGCTGCTATGAATAGATGTATATACTAGCTTTTATGTGTTTCCAGTTCTCTTGAATATAAAATCTAGGGGTGAAATTGCTGGATCATATGGTAATGCTATTTTTAAGCAGCTGAAGAACTGCCAAAAATATATTTCAAAGCTTCTGTTCCGTTTTGCGTTCCCACCAGCAGTTCATGAAGGTTCCAACTTCACTACACGCTTGCCAACACCTGTTATCATCTCTGATTACAGTCCTCCCAGTGGGTAGAAAGTGCTACCTCATTGTGGTTTTTAAATTCTCTCCCAAGTGATACTGAACATATTTTCATACCCTTATTGGCCATTTGGCTATCTTTGGGAAAATGTCTGTACATTCCTTTGCCTACTTTTTTTTTTTTTAAACATTTATTTTTTATTTATTTATCTTTTGGAGGTGGGGTGGGGAGGGAGGAGGACAGGCGGGCCACTTCTATTGGTCTTTCATTTCTCTATTTTCATCCGTCTTTGTTCTTTGGCTCCTGTGGGCCTCCCATCGCGGTGGCCTCTGTTGTCGCAGAGCGCCGGCTTTGGGCGCATGCGCTCCAGAGCTCTGGCTCGGTAATTGGACACATCAGTCCAGCCGCTCCGCACATGGGATCTTCCCAGGCCAGGGCTCGAACCGGCGCCCCTTGCACTGCAAGGCGGTGTCCTTACCCGCTGGACCACCAGGGGAAGCCCCCTTTGCCTACTTTTTAATTGTGTTCTGTTGTGTTTGATGTATAAGCATTCTTTATATTCTGGATATTATATACTTACTGGATTTATCGACTGCAAATATTTTCTCACTTTCTCCACAGCATCCTTTGCAGCTAAAACAACTTTCAACTTTCATGAAATCCAACTTTTTAGTCCTCTTTTATTGCTTGTGTTTCTGGTGTTGTATATAAGAAATTATAGCCTAACCTAAGGTCACAAAGATCTGCTTCTGTGTTTTCTTCCAAGATTCTCTAACTTTAACTGTTACATTTAGGTCTATGGTCTATTGTGATAATTTTTGTGTCTGTGAGGCAGAAATCCATTTTCATTACTTGCATATGGATATTCAGTTTTCAGAGCACTGTTTGGTAGAACGAAAATTTATTTTCAATTTATATATGTCAAAACTTCTGACAAATTTCTTATGCAGAATGTCTTTATTTCTCAGAACAGCTCTAGAAAATTGATATTTTGACCTAGTATCAAATTGAGGTAATTTGTCCAATACTTCTCTCTTATTGAGGTATAAATGGCATATAACACTATATTTTTATATTGCAATATAAACACTAAAAACATTGATGTCCAAATAATTTTAAAGTGAGAACTTCTAAGATCTGTTCTGATAGAAGGTTCCAACTTCACTACACGCTTGCCAACACCTGTTATCATCTCTGATTACAGTCCTCCCAGTGGGTAGAAAGTGCTACCTCATTGTGGTTTTTAAATTCTCTCCCAAGTGATACTGAACATATTTTCATACCCTTATTGGCCATTTGGCTATCTTTGGGAAAATGTCTGTACATTCCTTTGCCTACTTTTTTTTTTTTTTAAACATTTATTTTTTATTTATTTATCTTTTGGAGGTGGGGTGGGGAGGGAGGAGGACAGGCGGGCCACTTCTATTGGTCTTTCATTTCTCTATTTTCATCTGTCTTTGTTCTTTGGCTCCTGTGGGCCTCCCATCGCGGTGGCCTCTGTTGTAGCAGAGCGCCGGCTTTGGGCGCATGCGCTCCAGAGCTCTGGCTCGGTAATTGGACACATCAGTCCAGCCGCTCCGCACATGGGATCTTCCCAGGCCAGGGCTCGAACCGGCGCCCCTTGCACTGCAAGGCGGTGTCCTTACCCGCTGGACCACCAGGGGAAGCCCCCTTTGCCTACTTTTTAATTGTGTTCTGTTGTGTTTGATGTATAAGCATTCTTTAGATTCTGGATATTATATACTTACTGGATTTATCGACTGCAAATATTTTCTCACTTTCTCCACAGCATCCTTTGCAGCTAAAACAACTTTCAACTTTCATGAAATCCAACTTTTTAGTCCTCTTTTATTGCTTGTGTTTCTGGTGTTGTATATAAGAAATTATAGCCTAACCTAAGGTCACAAAGATCTGCTTCTGTGTTTTCTTCCAAGATTCTCTAACTTTAACTGTTACATTTAGGTCTATGGTCTATTGTGATAATTTTTGTGTCTGTGAGGCAGAAATCCATTTTCATTACTTGCATATGGATATTCAGTTTTCAGAGCACTGTTTGGTAGAACGAAAATTTATTTTCAATTTATATATGTCAAAACTTCTGACAAATTTCTTATGCAGAATGTCTTTATTTCTCAGAACAGCTCTAGAAAATTGATATTTTGACCTAGTATCAAATTGAGGTAATTTGTCCAATACTTCTCTCTTATTGAGGTATAAATGGCATATAACACTATATTTTTATATTGCAATATAAACACTAAAAAACATTGATGTCCAAATAATTTTAAAGTGAGAACTTCTAAGATCTGTTCTGATAGAAGTATTATTAACTGTATTCATCATACTGTGCATTATATCATTTATTTGATAATGAAAATTTGTGCCTTTTGATTCCCTTCCTTTCTCCCATACCTTGCCTCTGGCAATCTGCAACTTTTTCTCTGTGTCTAATAGTTTGGGTTTTTTGTTGTTGTTGTTGTTGTTGTTTTTAATTTCTCATATAAGTGAGAGCGTGTGTGTGTGTGTGTGTCTGTGTGTGTGTGACTTCTTCCTTATCCATTTATTCATCAGTGGGCCCATAGGCTGCTTCCATAATTTGACTGTTAAGAACAATGATGCCGTGACCTGGGGGTGCATATAGCATTTTGAATTAATGTTTTATTTTCTTCAGATAAATATCCAGAAGTGGATTACCAGATCATATGGTAGCACTATTTTTAATTTTTAATGGGACCTATATACTATTTTCCATAGTGGCTATTCCCATCAAGAAGGCACAAAAATTCACTTTTCTCTACATGTTAACCAATACTTGTTTTCTCTTCTGAGAATAGTTATTCTAACATATAGGGGGTGCCATCTTATGGTGGTTCACTTTCCTTTCCCCGTTGATTAGGGATGTTGAGAATCTTTTCACAGACACGCTGATCACCTGTGTGCCTTTTTGGGGGCGGGGAGACTGTCTATTTAGGTCCTCTGACCACTTTTTATTCAGAATGTTTTCTTTTTGCTATTGAGTTGTGGTTTTTTTGGAGGGGGTGGTTATTAATCCCTTATCAGATATATTTGGCAAATATTTTCTCTATTCAGTAGGATATATTTTCATTTTGTTGTTTATTACCTTCACGGTTCAGAAGCTTCTCTAGTTTCATGTAGTCCCACTTGTTTGACTATTTTTTTTAAAGATTTATTTATTTATTTATTTTGGTGGGGGAGGGGTGGGGAGGGAGGGGAGCAGGCAGGCCACTTCTATTGGTCTTTCATTTCTCTATTTTCATCCAGCTTTGTTCTTTGGCCCATGTGGGCCTCCCATCGCAGTGGCCTCTGTTGTCGCAGAGCACTGGCCCTGGGCGCATGCACCCCAGAGATCCGGCTCGGTCGTTGGACACATCGGTCCAGCCGCTCTGGCACGTGGGATCTTCCCAGGCCGGGGACCGAACTGGCGCCCCTTGCACTGCAAGGCAGTGTTCTTACCCACTGGACCACCAGGGAAGCCCTTGTTTGACTTTTGTTTCCTTTGCTTTTGAAGTCAGATCTAAAATTTCAACCTCAAAGCCAATGTCAAGAAGTTCCCAACCTATATTTTCCAAAGAGTTTTACAGTTTAAGGTCTTACATTCAAGGTTTTAATCCATTTTGACTTAATTTTTGTGTACAGTGTGTGAGTTTGGTTTTAATCTTTTGCATATGGATGTCCTATTTTCAGAACAAACACTGATTAAAAGACTATCCATCCCTCATTTTACATTCTTGGTTTCTTGTACTAAGTTAATTGACCATGGTTGTGTGGGGTTTGTTGCTGGATTCTCTGTTACATTTCTGTGCCTGCTTTTATGCTGATACCATACTGTCTTGATTACTATGGTTTTGCAATTTAGTTTGAAATTCAGGTTTATTCTTCCTTTTTAAGATTGCTTTGCTGATTCTGGGTCTTTTATGGTTTCATAAGAATTTTAGGTTTGTTCTGAAGAAGTGAATGTGAAGTCGCTCAGTGTGTCTGACTCTTTGCAACCCATGGATGAGCCGTGAAGTTCTCCAGGCAAGAATACTGCAGTGGGGAGCCTTTCCCTTCTCTAGGGATCTTTTCAATCCTTCAGGTGGATTCATTTGTGTGCCTTTTTGGGGGCGGGGAGACTGTCTATTTAGGTCCTCTGACCACTTTTTATTCAGAATGTTTTCTTTTTGCTATTGAGTTGTGGTTTTTTTGGAGGGGGTGGTTATTAATCACAATATTTTCTTTTTCAGTAGGATATATTTTCATTTTGTTGTTTATTACCTTCACGGTTCAGAAGCTTCTCTAGTTTCATGAGTCCCATTGTCCATTGTTTGACTATTTTTTTAAAGTTTTTTTTTTTTTTTTATTTTGGGGGGGGGGGGGGGGGGAGGGAGGGGAGCAGGCAGGCCACTTCTATTGGTCTTTCATTTCTCTATTTTCATCCAGCTTTGTTCTTTGGCCCATGTGGGCCTCCCATCGCAGTGGCCTCTGTTGTCGCAGAGCACTGGCCCTGGGCGCATGCACCCCAGAGATCCGGCTCGGTCGTTGGACACATCGGTCCAGCCGCTCTGGCACGTGGGATCTTCCCAGGCCGGGGACCGAACCGGCGCCCCTTGCACTGCAAGGCAGTGTTCTTACCCACTGGACCACCAGGGAAGCCCTTGTTTGACTTTTGTTTCCTTTGCTTTTGAAGTCAGATCTAAAATTTCAACCTCAAAGCCAATGTCAAGAAGTTCCCAACCTATATTTTCCAAAGAGTTTTACAGTTTAAGGTCTTACATTCAAGGTTTTAATCCATTTTGACTTAATTTTTGTGTACAGTGTGTGAGTTTGGTTTTAATCTTTTGCATATGGATGTCCTATTTTCAGAACAAACACTGATTAAAAGACTATCCATCCCTCATTTTACATTCTTGGTTTCTTGTACTAAGTTAATTGACCATGGTTGTGTGGGGTTTGTTGCTGGATTCTCTGTTACATTTCTGTGCCTGCTTTTATGCTGATACCATACTGTCTTGATTACTATGGTTTTGCAATTTAGTTTGAAATTCAGGTTTATTCTTCCTTTTTAAGATTGCTTTGCTGATTCTGGGTCTTTTATGGTTTCATAAGAATTTTAGGTTTGTTCTGAAGAAGTGAATGTGAAGTCGCTCAGTGTGTCTGACTCTTTGCAACCCATGGATGAGCCGTGAAGTTCTCCAGGCAAGAATACTGCAGTGGGGAGCCTTTCCCTTCTCTAGGGGATCTTTTCAACCCAGGGATCGAACCCAAGTCTCCCACATTGCAGGTGGATTCTTTATTGTCGGAACCACGGGGAAGCCCAAGAATACTGGAGTGTGGAGCTAATTCCTTCTCCAAGGGGTCTTCCTGACCCAGGAGTTGAACTGGGATCTCCTCCATTGCAGGAGGATTCTTGACCAGCTGAGCTTTCTGCTGCTGTGAAAAATCCCATTTTGATAGGGGTTGTATTGAAACTGCAGATTCTCTAAGCTAGTACAGACATTTTACAGTATTAACTCATCCAATCCATGTCTGTGGAATATCTGTCTCCATTTATTTGTATTACCTTCAAATTCTTAAATCTTCTATAGTTTCTTTGTACAGGTATTCCACTTCCTTTGCTAAATATATTCCCAGTCTCAATATTTTTTTTAAATGGTATATATTTTTAAAATTTTGGCCTCTATTGAGTTTTCATCCATTTATTTTCATCCATCTTCATTCTTTAGCCTATGTGGGCCTCCCATCACAGTGGCCTCTCTCGTCACAGAGTTCTGGCTCTGGGCACATGCGCTCCAGAGCACTGGCTCATAATTGGACATATCAGTTCAGCAGCTCTGTGGCATGTGGGATCTTCCCGGGCCAGGATCGACCTGGTGTCCCTTACACTGCAAGGCGGACTCTTTACCCACCGAACCAACCGGGAAGCCCTCATTATCCTTTTTATATGTTTATAAATGAGATTGTTTTCTTAATTTTTCTTATTCTTTATAATTAGTGTATAGAAATGCAACAGATTTTTCATATTTATTTTATATCCAGTAACTTTATAGAACTCATTTATTAGTCTAACAGACTTGGTGGGGTTTGTTGCTGGATTCTCTGTTACATTTCTGTGCCTGCTTTTATGCTGATACCATACTGTCTTGATTACTATGGTTTTGCAATTTAGTTTGAAATTCAGGTTTATTCTTCCTTTTTAAGATTGCTTTGCTGATTCTGGGTCTTTTATGGTTTCATAAGAATTTTAGGTTTGTTCTGAAGAAGTGAATGTGAAGTCGCTCAGTGTGTCTGACTCTTTGCAACCCATGGATGAGCCGTGAAGTTCTCCAGGCAAGAATACTGCAGTGGGGAGCCTTTCCCTTCTCTAGGGGATCTTTTCAACCCAGGGATCGAACCCAAGTCTCCCACATTGCAGGTGGATTCTTTATTGTCGGAACCACGGGGAAGCCCAAGAATACTGGAGTGTGGAGCTAATTCCTTCTCCAAGGGGTCTTCCTGACCCAGGAGTTGAACTGGGATCTCCTCCATTGCAGGAGGATTCTTGACCAGCTGAGCTTTCTGCTGCTGTGAAAAATCCCATTTTGATAGGGGTTGTATTGAAACTGCAGATTCTCTAAGCTAGTACAGACATTTTACAGTATTAACTCATCCAATCCATGTCTGTGGAATATCTGTCTCCATTTATTTGTATTACCTTCAAATTCTTAAATCTTCTATAGTTTCTTTGTACAGGTATTCCACTTCCTTTGCTAAATATATTCCCAGTCTCAATATTTTTTTTAAATGGTATATATTTTTAAAATTTTGGCCTCTATTGAGTTTTCATCCATTTATTTTCATCCATCTTCATTCTTTAGCCTATGTGGGCCTCCCATCACAGTGGCCTCTCTCGTCACAGAGTTCTGGCTCTGGGCACATGCGCTCCAGAGCACTGGCTCATAATTGGACATATCAGTTCAGCAGCTCTGTGGCATGTGGGATCTTCCCGGGCCAGGATCGACCTGGTGTCCCTTACACTGCAAGGCGGACTCTTTACCCACCGAACCAACCGGGAAGCCCTCATTATCCTTTTTATATGTTTATAAATGAGATTGTTTTCTTAATTTTTCTTATTCTTTATAATTAGTGTATAGAAATGCAACAGATTTTTCATATTTATTTTATATCCAGTAACTTTATAGAACTCATTTATTAGTCTAACAGACTTGGTGGGTTCTTTAGGTTTTTTGTATATAAAATCATGCCCTATGCAAATTGTGAAAACTTTCCTTCTTCCTTTCCAAACCAGATTATTTTTTTGTTCCTTAACTGCTGTGGCTTTGAGTTCCAAGACTATGTTGGATAAAAATGGTGAGAACAAGCATTCTTGTATTGTTCTGGGTTGCGGACGAACAGCTTCAGCTTTTCACAGTGAGTGTAAGGCTAGCTCTGTGGTTGTTGCATGTGGCCTTTATTTTGTTCAGGTACACTTCTCCAATATTGATGTTCCTAAGTGTATCTATCATAAATGGATGTTGATTTTTGTTAAGTGCTTTTATTGCATCTATTTTATCATCGTTATTGATTTGCAAATGTTGAACCATCTTTGTATCCCAGAGATAAGTCCCACTGTATCATAGTATATGATCCTCTGATGCATTGTTGAATTTGATTTCCCAATATTTTGTTAAGGATTTTTGGCATACAGGCATACTGGCATGTAATTCTTTTTTCCTGTGATGTCTTTGCTTTTGGAACCAAGGTAATGCTGACATCGTAAAATGAATTTGAAAGTCTTTTCTGTTTTTCTACATTTTGAAGATGTTGAGACGGACTGATACTAACTCTTCTTTGAATGTTTGCTAGAAATCACCAGTGAAGTCTTTGCTTCTGGAACTTTATTTGTTGGGAGGTTTTTGATTACTAATTGAATCTCCATTCTAGTATTTGGCCTATTTAAATTTTCTATTTCTTCACAATTCAGCCAAGCAAGATTGCAAGTTTCTGGGAATATACTGATTTCATGTTTTCCAATTTATTGGAATATGACTGTAGTTGATCTGTTATGATCCATGGCATTCTGTGGTATAAATTGTAAATCATTGCTTTTTGTGGCATGTGGGATCTTCCCGGGCCAGGATCGACCTGGTGTCCCTTACACTGCAAGGCGGACTCTTTACCCACCGAACCAACCGGGAAGCCCTCATTATCCTTTTTATATGTTTATAAATGAGATTGTTTTCTTAATTTTTCTTATTCTTTATAATTAGTGTATAGAAATGCAACAGATTTTTCATATTTATTTTATATCCAGTAACTTTATAGAACTCATTTATTAGTCTAACAGACTTGGTGGGTTCTTTAGGTTTTTTGTATATAAAATCATGCCCTATGCAAATTGTGAAAACTTTCCTTCTTCCTTTCCAAACCAGATTATTTCTTTTGTTCCTTAACTGCTGTGGCTTTGAGTTCCAAGACTATGTTGGATAAAAATGGTGAGAACAAGCATTCTTGTATTGTTCTGGGTTGCGGACGAACAGCTTCAGCTTTTCACAGTGAGTGTAAGGCTAGCTCTGTGGTTGTTGCATGTGGCCTTTATTTTGTTCAGGTACACTTCTCCAATATTGATGTTCCTAAGTGTATCTATCATAAATGGATGTTGATTTTTGTTAAGTGCTTTTATTGCATCTATTTTATCATCGTTATTGATTTGCAAATGTTGAACCATCTTTGTATCCCAGAGATAAGTCCCACTGTATCATAGTATATGATCCTCTGATGCATTGTTGAATTTGATTTCCCAATATTTTGTTAAGGATTTTTGGCATACAGGCATACTGGCATGTAATTCTTTTTTCCTGTGATGTCTTTGCTTTTGGAACCAAGGTAATGCTGACATCGTAAAATGAATTTGAAAGTCTTTTCTGTTTTTCTACATTTTTGAAGATTTTGAGAAGGACTGATACTAACTCTTCTTTGAATGTTTGCTAGAAATCACCAGTGAAGTCTTTGCTTCTGGAACTTTATTTGTTGGGAGGTTTTTGATTACTAATTGAATCTCCATTCTAGTATTTGGCCTATTTAAATTTTCTATTTCTTCACAATTCAGCCAAGCAAGATTGCAAGTTTCTGGGAATATACTGATTTCATGTTTTCCAATTTATTGGAATATGACTGTAGTTGATCTGTTATGATCCATGGCATTCTGTGGTATAAATTGTAACATTCTCCCTTTAATTTTTGCATTTGTTTATTTAGGCCATTTTTCTTGGTGATTCTGGTTAATTCTTTGTCAGTTTTGTTGTTGTTTTTAAAGAACCAGATTTTGGTTTTATTGATCTTTTCCACTGTATTCTTTTTTATTTATTTCTACCAATCTTTGTTACTTCCCTTCTACTAACTAGCCTTCATTAGTTCTTTTCCCTAGTTGTCTGAGTTTTACAGTTTAGTAGCTTATTTTAGATTTTTCTTCCTCCTGAAAACAGCGATTTCTTGCTATGAGTCTCTCTCTTAGAATAGGTTTTCTTGCATTCCATAAGTTTTGATATGTTATATTTTCATTTTCTCAAGGTATTAATTTCTCTTTTGATTTCTTCATTGACCTATTGTTTGTTTGGCAGCATGTTGCTTAATCTGTGTATATTTTGTGAACATTTTCTTGTAAATGATTAAAGTATGTTACTGCTATCAAGAAAAAATTCTTGATCAGATTTCAGTTTTTATAAATATGTTTACTTGTTTTGTGATCTAATATGAGGTCTGTGAGATCTGTCCTAGAGAATGCTCCATGTACACTCAAGAAGAATGTGTATTGCTTTTGGATGGACTTTTTTGTAGATATCTTTTAATACCATCTAGTGTGGCATTTAAGACCAGTATTTCTTTATTGTTCTGTCTGGATGATCTATCCATTGATGTAAGTGAGGGAGCTTTAGGGTTTGGGCCAATTTCCTTTAGGATTGACTGGTTTGACTCCTGTGCTGGATACATCAGCATTTATACAAATTCTTCTTTTAGATTGTCTCCATTATCATTATGTGGCATTCTTCTTTGTCTCTTATTATAGTCTCTACTTTAAAGTCTATTTTGTTTGATAAACATATAGATTCTCCAACCTTGTTCTGGTTATTTCCATGGAATATATTTTTCCATCCCTTTACTTTTAGCGTGGGTATGTCCTTATATCTGATGTGATTCTCTTGTAGGCAGCCCATAGAGGGTTCTTGCTTTTTTTCTCTTTTTTAGAAAATATGTTCAGCCACTCTCTAGCTTTTGATTGGTAAATTTAGTCAATTTAAATTATTGATAGGCATGTACTTATCATTTTGTGAACTGGTTTTTGATTGCTTTGTAATTCCTCTGTTACTTTTTTCTCTTGCTTTCTGCCTCTGTGATCTGATGTCTTTCTGTAATGATTTGCTTAGATTCCTTTCTCATATTTTGCATATCTAATATAAATATTTACTTGGTATTTTCCACAAAACTTACCCACAACAGCCTGTGTTCATAACAGGCAATTTTAAATAGATACCAACTTAATTTGAAAATATTCTAGAATTCTTTGACTCTACCCTCCCACTTTGTTTTTGATATAAAATTTTACACCTTTTTTTTATCATGAACATCTGTTTACTAATCATTATTGCATTTTTACTGCTTTTTTCTGTGTCCTTCACACTAGCTTTGTGAGTATTTAATCCACTGCCTTTATATTCATCGTTACCAATGAGGTTTATACTTTGTTATATTCTCTTGTTTTGTGATCTAATATGAGGTCTGTGAGATCTGTCCTAGAGAATGCTCCATGTACACTCAAGAAGAATGTGTATTGCTTTTGGATGGACTTTTTTGTAGATATCTTTTAATACCATCTAGTGTGGCATTTAAGACCAGTATTTCTTTATTGTTCTGTCTGGATGATCTATCCATTGATGTAAGTGAGGGAGCTTTAGGGTTTGGGCCAATTTCCTTTAGGATTGACTGGTTTGACTCCTGTGCTGGATACATCAGCATTTATACAAATTCTTCTTTTAGATTGTCTCCATTATCATTATGTGGCATTCTTCTTTGTCTCTTATTATAGTCTCTACTTTAAAGTCTATTTTGTTTGATAAACATATAGATTCTCCAACCTTGTTCTGGTTATTTCCATGGAATATATTTTTCCATCCCTTTACTTTTAGCGTGGGTATGTCCTTATATCTGATGTGATTCTCTTGTAGGCAGCCCATAGAGGGTTCTTGCTTTTTTTCTCTTTTTTAGAAAATATGTTCAGCCACTCTCTAGCTTTTGATTGGTAAATTTAGTCAATTTAAATTATTGATAGGCATGTACTTATCATTTTGTGAACTGGTTTTTGATTGCTTTGTAATTCCTCTGTTACTTTTTTCTCTTGCTTTCTGCCTCTGTGATCTGATGTCTTTCTGTAATGATTTGCTTAGATTCCTTTCTCATATTTTGCATATCTAATATAAATATTTACTTGGTATTTTCCACAAAACTTACCCACAACAGCCTGTGTTCATAACAGGCAATTTTAAATAGATACCAACTTAATTTGAAAATATTCTAGAATTCTTTGACTCTACCCTCCCACTTTGTTTTTGATATAAAATTTTACACCTTTTTTTTATCATGAACATCTGTTTACTAATCATTATTGCATTTTTACTGCTTTTTTCTGTGTCCTTCACACTAGCTTTGTGAGTATTTAATCCACTGCCTTTATATTCATCGTTACCAATGAGGTTTATACTTTGTTATATTCTCTTGTTACTAATTAGTGCCCTTTGTAGTTTAAGGAAGTCTTTCTCTTTTTTTTAACATATATTATAAGGCCAGTTCAGTGATGAACTCTTTCAGCTTTTGCTACCTGGGTATCTCTTTATTTCTGCAATTCTGAATAAAAATTTGGCCAAGTAGATTATTACTGGTGAGACTTTCTGTTTTGTTTCTTTCCTTTTAGCATTTCAAATATATCATGCCACTCCCTTTGGCCTCAGATAACTTGCTGAAAATCTGATGATAGTCAGATATGTAACATGTTAGTTTTCTCTTGCTCATTTTAGGCCTTATTCTTTGTTTTTAACTTTGACAGGTTAATGATAATATGCTTTAATGCATGTCTCTTGGGGTTCATCTTATTTGGAACTCTCTGGGCTCCCTGGATATGTATCTGTGTTAGCTTCCTCAGGTTAGGAAAATTTTCAGTCATTATCTCTTCAAATAAGTTTTCTGCTGCTTTAACTTCTTTTTTCTATTTGGGACTCCTAACTGTGAGTGTTAGTTTGCTTGATGCTGTACCATAAGCCCTTTAAGCCATGAATGCTTTTTAAAGGTTTTTCTCTTTGCTGTTCTATTTGGGTCAGTTCCACTGCCCTGTCTTCCAGACCACTGATCCTTTCTTCCACTTCATTTAGTGTGTTGTTGAATCCCTCTTGTGTATTTTTCAGTTTAGTTACTATATTCTTTAGTGCTGATTTTTTCTATTTGGTACTTTCAGATATTTTATTGATATGTCTCCTTGTTAAAATTTTAGCTGTTCATGTTTCTGCCAAGTTCAGTTATCATTTATATGACAATTATTTTCAGCCTTATTAGGTAAACTACTTGTCTTTGCTTCATGAAGTTTCTTGTTCTGATTTTTATCTTGTTCTTTCATTTAGAACATGTCCCTTAATATAAACATTTGTGAAACATACACATACTTTATTACCTAGAAATTCTACTCTTTACTGTTTACTAATCATTATTGCATTTTTACTGCTTTTTTCTGTGTCCTTCACACTAGCTTTGTGAGTATTTAATCCACTGCCTTTATATTCATCGTTACCAATGAGGTTTATACTTTGTTATATTCTCTTGTTACTAATTAGTGCCCTTTGTAGTTTAAGGAAGTCTTTCTCTTTTTTTTAACATATATTATAAGGCCAGTTCAGTGATGAACTCTTTCAGCTTTTGCTACCTGGGTATCTCTTTATTTCTGCAATTCTGAATAAAAATTTGGCCAAGTAGATTATTACTGGTGAGACTTTCTGTTTTGTTTCTTTCCTTTTAGCATTTCAAATATATCATGCCACTCCCTTTGGCCTCAGATAACTTGCTGAAAATCTGATGATAGTCAGATATGTAACATGTTAGTTTTCTCTTGCTCATTTTAGGCCTTATTCTTTGTTTTTAACTTTGACAGGTTAATGATAATATGCTTTAATGCATGTCTCTTGGGGTTCATCTTATTTGGAACTCTCTGGGCTCCCTGGATATGTATCTGTGTTAGCTTCCTCAGGTTAGGAAAATTTTCAGTCATTATCTCTTCAAATAAGTTTTCTGCTGCTTTAACTTCTTTTTTCTATTTGGGACTCCTAACTGTGAGTGTTAGTTTGCTTGATGCTGTACCATAAGCCCTTTAAGCCATGAATGCTTTTTAAAGGTTTTTCTCTTTGCTGTTCTATTTGGGTCAGTTCCACTGCCCTGTCTTCCAGACCACTGATCCTTTCTTCCACTTCATTTAGTGTGTTGTTGAATCCCTCTTGTGTATTTTTCAGTTTAGTTACTATATTCTTTAGTGCTGATTTTTTCTATTTGGTACTTTCAGATATTTTATTGATATGTCTCCTTGTTAAAATTTTAGCTGTTCATGTTTCTGCCAAGTTCAGTTATCATTTATATGACAATTATTTTCAGCCTTATTAGGTAAACTACTTGTCTTTGCTTCATGAAGTTTCTTGTTCTGATTTTTATCTTGTTCTTTCATTTAGAACATGTCCCTTAATATAAACATTTGTGAAACATACACATACTTTATTACCTAGAAATTCTACTCTTTACTGTTTCCCCGTGTATAATGAACATATATATATACAAACATTACACTTCATACAAGGAATATTCACTACAGACTTGTTTATATAGGCCCAAACTGAAGCAACCCAAAAGGAACCTCAATAGAAAAATGAATAAACATATGCTGACATTTTATACAATAGAATACTACCCAAAAGGAACCTCAATAGAAAAATGAATTAACATACGTTGACATTCATACAATAGAATACTACCCAACATTCAGTTACTGATACAGTCAACACCCTAATGAATCTTTAAGACATTATGTGGGAAGATAGACACCAGATATAAGAGATGTATGTATAATTGTATTTACATAAATACCAGATGATGTTAATTTATAATAAATGTCAGAAAAGCTGCCGATGGGGGGAGTGAGGAGGAACTGAATATAAAATGCAGAAAATAAGTTAATGTGACATGGAAGTGGTCTATGACTCCATCCAGGGAGCTGGCTACATTTGTTGGCATGAATAATTTGTCAAAAATCAATGAATTCTATAATTAAGATATATCATATTTCACTGTAAGTATATTTTACCTCAATTTATAAAATATTTATTTTATAGCAACTTGGGTTCTGAACATGGTAAAGAAGTTCATAGGCATTTTAGGCTGAATGGTCTTTGAATTTCAATTGTTATCTTTGTGTTTTATTAGTATGTTTTACTAACTACTCACTCTAGTTTTACTTCAGACTGTCCCTTTCCAAGATAGTCCTCCCTTCTCATAAGGGATGGATTGCTTCACGAAATGTGCTAATTCATAACAATTGTTTGTCAATTTCATAATGTTATGTATCCAAAGTTAGGGTGAATGAGTAACATTTTTAGCTGTGGGAACTTATTTAAGATAATGCACCTTCTTTTCATATTAACTGAAATAGTATCTCCATTTTCAGTTTCTGAAATTGAAATAGGTATTCACATGAACCCTGCCATTTTGTAGTGAAAAGCAATAGAATGTTGCCAGTTATCATTTATATGACAATTATTTTCAGCCTTATTAGGTAAACTACTTGTCTTTGCTTCATGAAGTTTCTTGTTCTGATTTTTATCTTGTTCTTTCATTTAGAACATGTCCCTTAATATAAACATTTGTGAAACATACACATACTTTATTACCTAGAAATTCTACTCTTTACTGTTTCCCCGTGTATAATGAACATATATATATACAAACATTACACTTCATACAAGGAATATTCACTACAGACTTGTTTATATAGGCCCAAACTGAAGCAACCCAAAAGGAACCTCAATAGAAAAATGAATAAACATATGCTGACATTTTATACAATAGAATACTACCCAAAAGGAACCTCAATAGAAAAATGAATTAACATACGTTGACATTCATACAATAGAATACTACCCAACATTCAGTTACTGATACAGTCAACACCCTAATGAATCTTTAAGACATTATGTGGGAAGATAGACACCAGATATAAGAGATGTATGTATAATTGTATTTACATAAATACCAGATGATGTTAATTTATAATAAATGTCAGAAAAGCTGCCGATGGGGGGAGTGAGGAGGAACTGAATATAAAATGCAGAAAATAAGTTAATGTGACATGGAAGTGGTCTATGACTCCATCCAGGGAGCTGGCTACATTTGTTGGCATGAATAATTTGTCAAAAATCAATGAATTCTATAATTAAGATATATCATATTTCACTGTAAGTATATTTTACCTCAATTTATAAAATATTTATTTTATAGCAACTTGGGTTCTGAACATGGTAAAGAAGTTCATAGGCATTTTAGGCTGAATGGTCTTTGAATTTCAATTGTTATCTTTGTGTTTTATTAGTATGTTTTACTAACTACTCACTCTAGTTTTACTTCAGACTGTCCCTTTCCAAGATAGTCCTCCCTTCTCATAAGGGATGGATTGCTTCACGAAATGTGCTAATTCATAACAATTGTTTGTCAATTTCATAATGTTATGTATCCAAAGTTAGGGTGAATGAGTAACATTTTTAGCTGTGGGAACTTATTTAATATAATCCACCTTCTTTTCATATTAACTGAAATAGTATCTCCATTTTCAGTTTCTGAAATTGAAATAGGTATTCACATGAACCCTGCAGTACTGCCATTTTTGTAGTGAAAAAGCAATAGAATGTTGCCAGTGTCATAGGGTTCAATTTCATGTATTTGATTGGTTCCATGAGAGTAAATGGAAAGAAATTTAAAAGCTGTGATGATTGTAAAGTTTTATATAGCTGTAAGAACCTATTTCAAGGTTTCACTTCTTGTAGAAGATGAAGATCGAAAAGAGGTTATCATAAATAGTACATCAGAGATGGTAGGTAAATTCACTCAAGGTATCTATGGAATAGAAGCTGAGTTGAAGAAGACTAAGAACAGAATGGACATCTTTGATAATTTCACCTTCAGAATTAATGTTTGCTGACCAATTGACTTTCTCTGTAGAAATCTATTATTTGGATTTGGGGGTGACCATCTGGACCTGGAGGATATACCCATCAGATATGGGGGGCAGTAAACCTTTCCTTGTAGGATGAATAATGTAGGTAGTCCAGGAAATCCTAATTTTGGAAATGGGGAAAAGTATTTGCTATTTTAGTAGGTCAAAATAAATAAATAAATAAGTTGGTTGTAAGTCCTTTGCAAACAGGGAAAGAATATTGAATACTTGCCCTAATGCCATAATACACAATACAACACAATATACAGAACAGCTGATGAGAAACTATTTGTCGATTTAATGGTTATAAGTACTGATCCAAGGTTCAATGCAGATAACATGGGTATAGACTATCGGGTGACTCAAGAAACTGCGTGGATGAAACTTCAAGATCAAGAAGAATTTTATTTAGTTGACATATACTTATTCGGTTTAACATTTGACCGGGCACAATGGTTTAAGTCGCTGCAGTTCAGGATATGAAAGGAAACAGCTGCAGGCTATGATCACCCCAGTTACACAGGATAGGATTTTCCAGAAGAAAAGAAAATCACTCCCTTTTAACCAGTGCTTCTCGGGCTTTAATGTGCAGAAGATTTGCCTGGTAGGGATCATGTGAAAATACCAGTTCCAGTTCTTTAGGGATAATGTGGGTGTGGGATTCTGCGTTTTTAACAAGCTGGCCCAGACAGTGAAGCCAATGCTGGTGGAGCAGGGCCATGTTTGAGTAGTGAGTCCTCGGACTGTCTGTGTCTGGGATGGGCAGTGTCTAGAGGGGGAAGGAGGGAGACCCGTGCCCATGGTCCCATTTATTGGGGTCTGGGGAGAAGATGAGGAGGGTAATAGCCTTTCCAGAGGCCAGACAGTTTGCAGTTTGAAAGGTGGCCCATCACTGTAACACAGTCTTTACTGATGGAATGGCGCATCACCAGTAAACAATGCAGACCGTGGCATTCAGTGCCCTGGGGAGTGACACAGGATGCAAAGGTCATGGTGTCTGTCCTCAAACATCTTATTCTATTGCCAGAGAGATGATTAGACAAAAATTTAAAAAAGAAATATACATAAGAACATCAGTTTAAACCAAAAAACAAAGAAACATACTAAGTTGGTCTGGATTATGAAGCACAAATGGTTTACAAATGTTGAGAGACCACCGGGGCAATTGAGGTGGATGCCTCCGAGTGACATTTGAGGAGGTCTTATAAGATAGCTGCATTTTAAACACCTGGGAGGTAGCTGATAAGCTTTAAAGAAGGGGGATGTCTTGTGTGAACATCCAGAGGAGGGAGCAAAGGAAAGCAATTAAGGGATGGGAGCCATGGCCTGTCTGAAGGTACAGCTTGGTCGGTGTGATCAGAAATGAAAGTTAATAAAGAGACAGTGGCAACCTTCTTGAAAATGGGGAAGAAAGAATAGTGTGGGTTTCTGAACAGAAAAAGAAAATGGCACTCAAGAAACTGCGTGGATGAAACTTCAAGATCAAGAAGAATTTTATTTAGTTGACATATACTTATTCGGTTTAACATTTGACCGGGCACAATGGTTTAAGTCGCTGCAGTTCAGGATATGAAAGGAAACAGCTGCAGGCTATGATCACCCCAGTTACACAGGATAGGATTTTCCAGAAGAAAAGAAAATCACTCCCTTTTAACCAGTGCTTCTCGGGCTTTAATGTGCAGAAGATTTGCCTGGTAGGGATCATGTGAAAATACCAGTTCCAGTTCTTTAGGGATAATGTGGGTGTGGGATTCTGCGTTTTTAACAAGCTGGCCCAGACAGTGAAGCCAATGCTGGTGGAGCAGGGCCATGTTTGAGTAGTGAGTCCTCGGACTGTCTGTGTCTGGGATGGGCAGTGTCTAGAGGGGGAAGGAGGGAGACCCGTGCCCATGGTCCCATTTATTGGGGTCTGGGGAGAAGATGAGGAGGGTAATAGCCTTTCCAGAGGCCAGACAGTTTGCAGTTTGAAAGGTGGCCCATCACTGTAACACAGTCTTTACTGATGGAATGGCGCATCACCAGTAAACAATGCAGACCGTGGCATTCAGTGCCCTGGGGAGTGACACAGGATGCAAAGGTCATGGTGTCTGTCCTCAAACATCTTATTCTATTGCCAGAGAGATGATTAGACAAAAATTTAAAAAAGAAATATACATAAGAACATCAGTTTAAACCAAAAAACAAAGAAACATACTAAGTTGGTCTGGATTATGAAGCACAAATGGTTTACAAATGTTGAGAGACCACCGGGGCAATTGAGGTGGATGCCTCCGAGTGACATTTGAGGAGGTCTTATAAGATAGCTGCATTTTAAACACCTGGGAGGTAGCTGATAAGCTTTAAAGAAGGGGGATGTCTTGTGTGAACATCCAGAGGAGGGAGCAAAGGAAAGCAATTAAGGGATGGGAGCCATGGCCTGTCTGAAGGTACAGCTTGGTCGGTGTGATCAGAAATGAAAGTTAATAAAGAGACAGTGGCAACCTTCTTGAAAATGGGGAAGAAAGAATAGTGTGGGTTTCTGAACAGAAAAAGAAAATGGCATGATTTAAATGACGGTCATGGACACTGGAGCTGGAGGAAATAGATTGGAATGAAAAGTCTAAAAATAGAAGAATAGCCCTAGAGGCTGCTGTGGTGACTTGAGACTGATGGCCAAGAATGGGACTCAGGCCACAGAGGCTCAGAGAAACACCGTTAAACGGGAAGTGCCGATGGACCCTGGGCCCTAGACAAAGGGGTGGGTTATAAGGGTTATTCAGAGTGTTCCCGTCCACTCTTTCGTGGCACTTTCTTTCATCTTCAGCACTCCTATCCTCAGTGCCTCAGTCAAAGAGTGAAATGATGACCCATATGTGACAGAGAATGGATAGTTATTAGGCCTCTTCAAAGTAATAGTTAGTAGGAAAGCACCACAGGGATAAGGTTCTTTTTTTTTTTTTTTAATGTCTCTGTTTCTATTTTATTGAATTATAGTTGAGTTACAATATTGAAACTAGTTACACCACTAGCTTCCAGTATACAACAAAGCGATTCTGTATTTGTGTGTGTGTGTGTGTGTGTGTATTTATGAGTGTGTGTATATATACATATATATATATATACTATATATATATGTATTCTTTTTCATATTCTTTTCCACTATATATATATTTTTTTCATATTCTTTTCCCATCTCTCTCTCTATATATGTTCTTTTTCATATTCTTTTCCACTATGGATAATTATAGGATATTGAATATAGTTCCCTGTGCTATACAGTATGCCTTGTTGTTTATCTATTTATATATAGGAGTATTCCTAATTTTTTTTTGGAAGTGAAGGATAACTGTGCTTCAATGTTATATTGGTTTCTGCCTACAACAACACAAATCAGTCATAACTCTTTATCTACCTCCTACAATAGATAATGTACCCTTTTATAAGATAGCTGCATTTTAAACACCTGGGAGGTAGCTGATAAGCTTTAAAGAAGGGGGATGTCTTGTGTGAACATCCAGAGGAGGGAGCAAAGGAAAGCAATTAAGGGATGGGAGCCATGGCCTGTCTGAAGGTACAGCTTGGTCGGTGTGATCAGAAATGAAAGTTAATAAAGAGACAGTGGCAACCTTCTTGAAAATGGGGAAGAAAGAATAGTGTGGGTTTCTGAACAGAAAAAGAAAATGGCATGATTTAAATGACGGTCATGGACACTGGAGCTGGAGGAAATAGATTGGAATGAAAAGTCTAAAAATAGAAGAATAGCCCTAGAGGCTGCTGTGGTGACTTGAGACTGATGGCCAAGAATGGGACTCAGGCCACAGAGGCTCAGAGAAACACCGTTAAACGGGAAGTGCCGATGGACCCTGGGCCCTAGACAAAGGGGTGGGTTATAAGGGTTATTCAGAGTGTTCCCGTCCACTCTTTCGTGGCACTTTCTTTCATCTTCAGCACTCCTATCCTCAGTGCCTCAGTCAAAGAGTGAAATGATGACCCATATGTGACAGAGAATGGATAGTTATTAGGCCTCTTCAAAGTAATAGTTAGTAGGAAAGCACCACAGGGATAAGGTTCTTTTTTTTTTTTTAATGTCTCTGTTTCTATTTTATTGAATTATAGTTGAGTTACAATATTGAAACTAGTTACACCACTAGCTTCCAGTATACAACAAAGCGATTCTGTATTTGTGTGTGTGTGTGTGTGTGTGTATTTATGAGTGTGTGTATATATACATATATATATATATACTATATATATATGTATTCTTTTTCATATTCTTTTCCACTATATATATATTTTTTTTTCATATTCTTTTCCCATCTCTCTCTCTATATATGTTCTTTTTCATATTCTTTTCCACTATGGATAATTATAGGATATTGAATATAGTTCCCTGTGCTATACAGTATGCCTTGTTGTTTATCTATTTATATATAGGAGTATTCCTAATTTTTTTTTGGAAGTGAAGGATAACTGTGCTTCAATGTTATATTGGTTTCTGCCTACAACAACACAAATCAGTCATAACTCTTTATCTACCTCCCTCCTACCATCACCTCATCCACCCCTCTAGGTCATCAGAGAAAAGTAAATGAAATATAACAGTAAAGTCTCAGGGAGATACTTGAGAAGATTTGGAATTTTACCTCAAGCTGCAGATCAAATAAATATGAGAATCATTCCTTTCTATTGGGTTGGCCAAAAATTTTGTTAGAGATTTCCCATAAGAAAACCTGAACAAACTTTTTGGCCAACACAATATTTGCCACACTGTGTCTTCAATTTTGAGGGATAGCATGAAAAAGCACTGACTTAAAATCTAAAAATATGCCTTCTGGCCAGATCATCTCTATCATTCAGCTGTGCCAATTTCAGAAAAGGTTCATTGATTGCGGGTGGCAGCTGTCTTTTCTGTAAAGTGACAACTGATGACTAACCTATTGGCTATTATGCTAGCTATGAAAGTTATTTGAAAAGTAGACTAGAGATAACAGAAGTGGAACCTTTTCTAAAGTTACTAGTCTTGAAAAAGATCTGTCATGATGCAATTGACAGTAAGAAGCAGTCTGCAAAAAAAGCCTTTTAGCTTTTTAAGGAGAATGGAAAGCCTTCTTTTCTAACTTTGTGCAGTTGTGCACTTGTTAAGACAGCAGGCGGGCAGGGGACCACTTTAATGTTCATAATAATAGATGTAGATTTGGGAATTATTCATGGTGAATGCTCAATTAATCTTAAAGGATCATAGCATCCACTTAGGAAGACATTCATTTTTTCCCTTTAAATGATTTTATTTATTTAAAAGCAGTTTGGGATTCACATCAAAATTGAGGGAAGGCACAGAGATTTTCCATACACCCCTACCCACATACAGGTACATACATGCACACACATTACCCACACCTCCACCAGGTGGTACATGTTAGACTGCTGAACCTACACTATCACGGGATCATCACACACACTCCGTCCTTTACCTAAAGGTGCACTCTGGGTGCTATCCATCCTGTGGGTCTGGACAAATGTATAACGATGTGTATGGATCATTATGACATCCCCTTGAGTAGTCTCCCTGTTCTAAAAGTCCTCTGTGTTGCATGTCCTTTCCCTCTCCTCCCTAAGAAGTCATTCTTCTCAATAACAGGAAAAAGAGCAACCCAATCAACAAGAGGGCAAAAGGCCTAACCAGACATTTCTCCAAAGAAGACATACAGATGGCTAATGAACACATGAAAAGATGCTCAACTTCACTCATTGTTAGAGAAATGTAAATCAAAACCACAATGAGGTATCATCTCACACTGAGCAGAATGGCCATCATCAAGTCTACACACAGCAAATGCTGGAGAGGGTGTAGAGAAAAGGTAACCCTCTTATACTGTGCAAACTGGTATAGCCAATATGGAAAACAGCGTGGGATTCCTTTAAAAATCTGGGAATAGAACTTCCATATGATCCAGCAATCCCACTACACCCTGAGGAAACCAGAACTGAAAAAGACACATTTACTGCAGGATTCACTGTAACACTTTTTTTTTTTTTTAATTTTGGCCTCTTTTATTGTTTATTTCTTTCTTTCTTTTTTTCATCCATCTTTATTCTTTGGCCTGTGTTGGCCTCCCATTGCAGTTGCCTCTCTCATTACAGAGCACTGGCTCTGGGCACATGCGCCCCAGAACTCCAGCTCTTAATTGGACACAACAGTCCAGCCACTCCATGGCACATGGGATCTTTCTGGGCCAGGGATCAAACCGGCGACCCTTGCATTGCAAGGCAGACTCTTTACTCACTGGACCACCAGGGAAGCCCCCACTGTAGCATTATTTAGAATAACTAGGACAAGGAAACAACCTAGATGCCCATGGGCAGAGAAATAGATCAGGAAGTTGTGGTACATACACACAATAGGATATTACTCAGCTATTAAAAGGAATACATCTGATTCAGTTCTAATAAGGTGGATGAGCCTGGATCCTATTATACAGAGAGAACTAAGGTAGAAAAAGAAAGACAAATATTGTATACAAACACATATACATGGAATTTAGAAAGATGATACCAACAGTCCTTCATACAGGGCAGCAAATGAGACACACGTGTAAAGAACAGACTTTTGGACTCAGTGGGAGAAGGCAAGGCTGGGATGATTTGAGAAAATGGCATTGAAAAATGTACATTACCACATGTAAAACGGAAGGCCAGTGCAAGTTTAATGCATGAAGCAGGGCACCCCAAACCAGTGCTCTGGGAAAACCAGAGGAATAGGGTGAGGAGAAAGGTGGGAGGGGGATTCAGGAGGCAGGGGACACATGTATACCTCTGACTGATTCATGTTGATGTATGGTCAAAAGAACCACAATATTGTAATCATCCTCCAATTAAAATAAACAAATTAAATGAAAAAAAGAGAAGTCATTCTGGAAGAAATTCGAGAGCCTGAATTCATGTGTACCAGTGTGCAAGCTAGTCAACCTAAAGGAAATCAGAAGTAAACAAAGGAATCAGAGAAGAACACTAAAGTAAAGCTATGCCTGAGAAGTAATAAGCACACAAGAACTCTTGAGAAGTTCATTCTAAAATTCTCCATTCCTATTTGTACGGAAGTCTTAGCTTAGTGAAAAAATGTGCTACCTTCTAAGCAGGCAGTCTTTACGAACACATTTTTAACTGACTGACCCAGAAACTTTCCTACAAACAGGAATGTAGGTGAAAGTCTCAGAATTCATATTAGACAATACTGTGTCATTGTTAAGCTTCCTAAATATGGTAATTACATTGTGTATATAAAAGAATGTTTTCATTCTTTTGAGATGTATGATGAAATGCTTATGGGTGGAGTGTCATGAAATCTGCATTTCAAATGATTCAAATTAGAAAGAACTGATAGTTGATAGATATCAAGTAAATGTAACAAAATGTTAACAATTGGTGAATATCAATGAAGAATATACGTGTTCACTGTTTTATTGGGCAACTTCGCTGTCGAATGGAAAACATACCAGATCAAAAGTTGGTGGCAAAAACATCTTGAACTTTCTTTAGTAGGTTTGTTGACCACAGCAGCTTTAGGCATTTTCTATCATGTCATTCTGCTTTGTTTTCTTCATCACACTTATCATCTCTAAAACATTCATTTTGTGTTCCTATTTGCTTGTCTGTTTACTGTCAGCTTTTACCCATAAATTCAATTTGAGCAGATTAAAAAAACTGCTACAAAACAGCAAAAATCTTCAAGGTAATAAAAAGCACCCAGGGAAATGCAAAGTCCGCACCTTCCATAGAGGTTTTTTTGGTGCTGAATTTAGTTTTCCACATTTTAGTAGACATTCTCCTATGAAATTTTGCTCTACTTCAATTCAAGTATACATTCACATTTACTGAGGAGAAGGTGGGAGGGATTCAGGAGGCAGGGGACACATGTATACCTCTGACTGATTCATGTTGATGTATGGTCAAAAGAACCACAATATTGTAATCATCCTCCAATTAAAATAAACAAATTAAATGAAAAAAAGAGAAGTCATTCTGGAAGAAATTCGAGAGCCTGAATTCATGTGTACCAGTGTGCAAGCTAGTCAACCTAAAGGAAATCAGAAGTAAACAAAGGAATCAGAGAAGAACACTAAAGTAAAGCTATGCCTGAGAAGTAATAAGCACACAAGAACTCTTGAGAAGTTCATTCTAAAATTCTCCATTCCTATTTGTACGGAAGTCTTAGCTTAGTAAAAAAATGTGCTACCTTCTAAGCAGGCAGTCTTTACGAACACTTTTTTAACTGACTGACCCAGAAACTTTCCTACAAACAGGAATGTAGGTGAAAGTCTCAGAATTCATATTAGACAATACTGTGTCATTGTTAAGCTTCCTAAATATGGTAATTACATTGTGTATATAAAAGAATGTTTTCATTCTTTTGAGATGTATGATGAAATGCTTATGGGTGGAGTGTCATGAAATCTGCATTTCAAATGATTCAAATTAGAAAGAACTGATAGTTGATAGATATCAAGTAAATGTAACAAAATGTTAACAATTGGTGAATATCAATGAAGAATATACCTGTTCACTGTTTTATTGGGCAACTTCGCTGTCGAATGGAAAACATACCAGATCAAAAGTTGGTGGCAAAAACATCTTGAACTTTCTTTAGTAGGTTTGTTGACCACAGCAGCTTTAGGCATTTTCTATCATGTCATTCTGCTTTGTTTTCTTCATCACACTTATCATCTCTAAAACATTCATTTTGTGTTCCTATTTGCTTGTCTGTTTACTGTCAGCTTTTACCCATAAATTCAATTTGAGCAGATTAAAAAAAAACTGCTACAAAACAGCAAAAAGCTTCAAGGTAATAAAAAGCACCCAGGGAAATGCAAAGTCCGCACCTTCCATAGAGGTTTTTTTGGTGCTGAATTTAGTTTTCCACATTTTAGTAGACATTCTCCTATGAAATTTTGCTCTACTTCAATTCAAGTATACATTCACATTTACTAATTAAAGTTACTTTATAGTATATAGTGTGGAGGAAATTAGTGACCTATAAAATCTTTTCTGTTTTACTTTCCAAATACATTCAAATATTTCTAAAACATAAGAAATAATTCAGAAGAATACATTTGCCATAAACTGCCGCCTTTCAGAGTTATGATGTTGGTTCTCAAGCAGACTTTATGAAATTAATTTCTAAGTAGTGATGAATCATATTAGAAGGAAGCAATCCTAGTTTCAGTGGAGCCTTTATAACCGGAAGGCACTGCACACCTTTTGTCTGTAATTGAAGGATACTTCTGACCATCCATCCTGTGAGCTCAAATGACAGGTGCTGTTGGTTGCTCTCCGCACCTGACAGTTTGGACACATCTATTCATTAGAGATTCTTTTCTCCCTCAAAAAGTAGCTGCTGGAAAGGGTACCCATTTGTGATCCCTCCATGTCTTTCCAAGGCTTGATAGCACATTTCTTTTTAGTGGTGAATAATATTCTATTATCTGGTACACTATACTTTATCTGTCAATTCACCAACTGAAGGACAATCTTTGTGGCTTCCAGGTTTTGGAAACTATGAATAAAGTGGCTATTAACATTCATGTGCAGACCTTGTAAGCAACTAACACTTTCACTTTGTGTGGATATGAAATTATACATACAAGGTTAATCATTGTATTTATTATATTTAATCATGTCTAAAATTGCTCTAAGAGGATAAGAATATATTAACATAAATTATGTTTGTTTATATATTAAGTGTCATTCTCTCCATATTTCCTATTAAGGTAGACTAAATTTCTGTTGAGGCATGTGTATAGGTTAAAAACATTGAATATCCAATTAGGTATGAAAAATTGAGTGTGAATACTAGTATTGTTGGTGGACGACCAAGAAACTTGTTAATACAGATGCATCTAAATTCCCCAACCTGCCACATTAATTTTTTGTGGTAATCAGTGTTTCTTTTTAAGAGTCATCATAAGGATAAACAATACACAGGCAGGGCTTCCCCTGGTGGTCCAGTGGGTAAGGACACCGCCTTGCAGTGCAAGGGGTGCCGGTTCCATCCCTGGCCTGGGAAGATCCCACGTGCCGCGGAGCGGCTGGACTGATGTGTCCAATCACCGAGCCGGAGCTCTGGAGCGCATGCGCCCAGAGCCGGCGCTCCGCAACAACAGAGGCCACCGCAATGGGAGGCCCACAGGAGCCGAAGAACAAAGATGGATGAAAATAGAGAAATGAAAGACCAATAGAAGTGGCCCGCCCATCCCCTTCCCTTCCCACCCCACTCCCACAAAAGACAAATGAATAAAATTAAAAAAAAATATACACAGGCAACTTGTGTTGCCTTACTTTCCAAATACAGGATGCAGGGGCTTCTGTGGGAGTTATAAGCCTGGTGGAGTGGACAGGGAGGGAAGAAGAGCCCCACAGTGAATGCAGGTGCACAGCCCATCATGAGGGAGAACTGAGGGATATGAAGCATAAGAATGAGACAGATATTCATCATCTACTGAGGCAAAATTGTGAAACTCCAATTCCTAGGAACTCATGTTAGTAATGGAAGTGTATTTTATTGTCTCCCTGTCTTCTCATGTTCTCATGCTCTTTCCTTAGGAACCAGGCAGTTACTCAGAATAATAGAGGTTTCCCGATAAAATGGCTTTCTGAGAGAACAGATGCCGACTTTTCCCAGAGAGGTAAGAATGATCCCACACGTTCCCTGTTTATCTATCCCCAACAGCAGTGAGCCTGTGCGTCACACATGCTGTCTCTTGTGGTCCTAATAGTGACCCCAAGATACCCTGTTGGATTCAGGTAGAAGCTGAAACTGCACACAGTTCAGTGATGAGGATGGTGGTGGACTCAGGGCTGAAACCCAGACTGAGCAGGTGCAAGAGCTGATGAGCCTCCACACCCTGGACACTGCTGCCTCCACAGGCTCCTAAAAGGACTGGTCACCAGTACTGCTAAAAATAGCCTTAAGCAATACGTATTAAGAGAGAAACAGACTAATTCATTATTAATGCTTTATTGTCACAATTGCTGTAACTGCAGAAGAATTTGAAATGATTTAACATCAAGTGTTTGGCTGTTTTTCTTTTTAATAATAAAGGTATTTCTTCTTTCTATTTCTTTTTTTCTTTGGCTATCCTAGGCCTTAGTTGGCAGCAGGCAGGATCTTTGGTGTTTGTTGTGGCATGCAGAATGTTTAGTTGTGACATGCAAACTCTTAGTTGCAGCATGTGGGCTCTAGTTTCCTGATCAGGGATCAAACCCATGCCCTCTGCATTGAGAGGGTAGAGTCTTAGCCACTGGACCAGCAGGGAAGTCCCAGGTATTCCTTCTTGAATCAACAGAAAGGAAGATGTGGTAAGATAGGGCCCTAAGGAAAAATAACCAGACCAAGGTGAAATGTTGAGAAATCAAATTACACGAAGAGACAGGAAAGGCAGTAACCCCACAGAAGAGGCCAGAGTCACCTGGTTTGTAGGCAGCCAGGAGGACAGGCATCCTGACTCCTGCTTCCTGGAGCTACATTTCCTATAATCTTCTCCCTGTGAGTGTGAACTGGACTTGCTAAGTCACAAAGAACAGAGAACCCTAGAAACGATGGGACATGATTTCTGAGATATTAGGTTATAAAAGGCCTGTGTCTATCTCACACACACTGCCTGTTTCTCTATTTTCTCCTTTTCTTGATCCACTCGCTCTGAGAGGAGCCCGTCTTCATCCTGCGAGGGAACCCGGTGCAGAGGGCCCAAATGAGAGAGTGGGGAAGCAAGCCTTGGGGAGACCTCAGCTGATCCTCTTCCTGCAGTCCTGTGACACAGCCTGAGGCAAAATCAGGTTAGCCACTTCCAGTTACTGGCCCTCAGAGGCTCTAAGATAATCAACCTGTGTGGTTTCAAGTGGCTACCTTGAGGGTAGTTTGGTTTCACAGCGATAGATAAGTAATTGGGAAGGTTGAATCAGTTCTTGCTACAGTGACCAAAGAGGTCATGTTACAAAGCAAAGGACCTGTGCATGTGTGCATTATATACTATTTTATTTTCATAAGAGCCAAATGACAAGCAATCCAATAATAAGTGTGTGTATATATACACTATTTTAATAAATGATAAGGGAAGTTATATTTAAACTGTTCATTTGGAGTTGGAATGTGAGTCAAGAGAGGATATTCAACATGGTGGAGCCAAGCCTCCGCATCTTTGACTGATTTTCATTTAAATTGTCTTCATTTTTGAGAAATATGTAACCTGCACAACCTATAGAATTTCAGAGATATAGCACTTCTACATACTGTGAGAATTTTCTCTCTAACCTCTGACCCCTGTAACTCAGTTTCCCTTCCATGAAACCAACCACCTGCATGTATTTTGTGTGTGTATTTCACAGGAGGATGTTTGTGTCATTTCCCTTCATAGAGTCTTAGCCACTGGACCAGCATGGAAGTCCCAGGTATTCCTTCTTGAATCAACAGAAAGGAAGATGTGGTAAGATAGGGCCCTAAGGAAAAATAACCAGACCAAGGTGAAATGTTGAGAAATCAAATTACACGAAGAGACAGGAAAGGCAGTAACCCCACAGAAGAGGCCAGAGTCACCTGGTTTGTAGGCAGCCAGGAGGACAGGCATCCTGACTCCTGCTTCCTGGAGCTACATTTCCTATAATCTTCTCCCTGTGAGTGTGAACTGGACTTGCTAAGTCACAAAGAACAGAGAACCCTAGAAACGATGGGACATGATTTCTGAGATATTAGGTTATAAAAGGCCTGTGTCTATCTCACACACACTGCCTGTTTCTCTATTTTCTCCTTTTCTTGATCCACTCGCTCTGAGAGGAGCCCGTCTTCATCCTGCGAGGGAACCCGGTGCAGAGGGCCCAAATGAGAGAGTGGGGAAGCAAGCCTTGGGGAGACCTCAGCTGATCCTCTTCCTGCAGTCCTGTGACACAGCCTGAGGCAAAATCAGGTTAGCCACTTCCAGTTACTGGCCCTCAGAGGCTCTAAGATAATCAACCTGTGTGGTTTCAAGTGGCTACCTTGAGGGTAGTTTGGTTTCACAGCGATAGATAAGTAATTGGGAAGGTTGAATCAGTTCTTGCTACAGTGACCAAAGAGGTCATGTTACAAAGCAAAGGACCTGTGCATGTGTGCATTATATACTATTTTATTTTCATAAGAGCCAAATGACAAGCAATCCAATAATAAGTGTGTGTATATATACACTATTTTAATAAATGATAAGGGAAGTTATATTTAAACTGTTCATTTGGAGTTGGAATGTGAGTCAAGAGAGGATATTCAACATGGTGGAGCCAAGCCTCCGCATCTTTGACTGATTTTCATTTAAATTGTCTTCATTTTTGAGAAATATGTAACCTGCACAACCTATAGAATTTCAGAGATATAGCACTTCTACATACTGTGAGAATTTTCTCTCTAACCTCTGACCCCTGTAACTCAGTTTCCCTTCCATGAAACCAACCACCTGCATGTATTTTGTGTGTGTATTTCACAGGAGGATGTTTGTGTCATTTCCCTTCATCTTATTCTAGATACACAAGCTTTTGGCACCAGTTACATATAGTATTGTATTTCTCCTTCCTTGCTTTAAGACTAAAACTGCAACTTCTGTTCCCTTGCCGAGTGAAAGCTTCCTATCTTTTCTCTTGCTGTATCGTTCTCACTGATACTCATCATAATGTATAACTTCTATTAATTTCTGTTTCCTTGATGGAATGATGCTCTAAGAGAGAAGAGTCTTTCTTCATATTTTTTTATCATTATATACCTACTATAGTGTCTAGTATAAATATATGAATCCATATTACCCTTCAGATACTGATTATATTTTATATTAGTGTCTTTTACTTAGGAAAGGCAGATTGTTTTTCTTCTTCTAGTTTCATATTTTGATGCATATTCTAACATGGTGATTTCCAAATAGTTTTGTCAATGATTGAAATTTATATAATGTAAATTACTAGAATTAATTGACCTGAAGTTATAGGTGAGACACATTAAATAAAAAATATAAATGCAATTCATATCAATGTAACCTAATATCTTTTAAAGTAGCTTATTTTTGCTTTGCTTTATTTTTATAATGGATCCTTCAGAATTGGCCACTTTGTTTCACTTTTACAGTTTTTAAATGGGCAGTAGAAATCATTGTGAATAAAATATGGTGTTATTATAACATTGGGAAGCCATAATTCATAAGAGCATTCATTTCCATCAATCTCTAATAGTTAAAAGCTTATTCTTCTTTATACAAGTCTAATGAGTGCAAACAAATGGAAGGGGGTAGTTAATACTAACTAAAATGTCACAGAGTAAGCAAATCATACTAGACGTATTTAGGACAAAACAATGCAGATGTTCTATGGCAAAGGAAAGGGCACTTTTGTTCAGTAAATTTATTTTTTAGCCTCAACTAACTAGAAAAAAACAGAAAATTCTCATTTAATCTTATAGAATCAGAAAACCATGAATAATATAAAAACTGTCAAAAATTTTGTTTAAAAAGACTAAATAATAACTCACTACTACTTATTAGAAAGAAAATTGGTCTTAAAAGACCCTTGTGTGTATATATATATATGTATGATTTTATATATTTGATATGTTTGATATATATATATTTTAGATACTTATTTCATATTTATGCATGAGGGAAGAACCCAGAGGATTTTAGATTTATTGGGGGGTGGGGTGGGAAGGGAGGGGAGCAAGCGGACTACTTCTATTGGTCTTTCATTTGTCTATTTTCATCCATCTTTGTTCTTTGGCCCATGTGGGCCTCCCATTGCTGTGGCCTCTGTTGTCGCAGAGCACCGGCTCTGGGCACATGCATGCCAGAGCTCTGGCTCGGTAATTGAACACATTGTTCCAGCCGCTCTGCGGCACATGAGATCTTCCCAGGCCAGGGCTCGAACTGGCGCCCCTTGTACTGCAAGGTGGTGTCCTTACCCACTGGACCACCAGGGAAGCCTTGAACCCAGAGGATTAAGAAAAAAACATTACAGGTGCAGGGGAATCACAGTAGCATTTGCATCTGAGTATGTGTGGCACCAGGCTCAACATTAAAATTATTCTTTTTGATTAAACAATTACAGCATCTAGTTTTTTAAAACTTTCCTAGTTCATTTGTTGTGGCTGGAAACACAGAAAAAGGTACTTATAGATTTCATTGAGTGTGTGTGTTAGGTGCTCAATCATGTCCAACTTTTTTGTGACCCTATAGACCATAGTCCACCAGGCTGCTCTGTTCATGGAATTCTCCAGGCAAGAGTACTGGAGTGGGCTGTCATTCCCTTCTCCAGGGGATCTTTCCAACCCAGGGGCTGAAACCAGGTCTCCCTCATAGCAGATAGATTCTTTACTGTCTGAGCCATAGGGAAGCCTTTCATTGCATATTGTGAATTATATTTCAGTCAAGTTATTGAGAAAAGAATATGGAAATAATGTTAATTTAGTGAAATGGAAAAGAAAATCAAGGTTCAAAGTCATAATAAAAGCATGTTGAAAAAAAGCTATATATATTTTTTAAAAATGTTCTTGTTCTTTGGGTTTTTGTTGCTTTTGTTTCAATAGAGTATTTTTTAAAAGACTTTGGTACCAAGCATGACCTCGTTTGCCTGTCACTCCTATAAAAGATGTATGTGTTCCATGACTTTTGAGCATACAATAAAGTGTTGTTAAGCACAGTCCCAGTCCTACTAAACAGTGCATTTCCTCAATGTACTCATTTTATTCAACTGTGTACCTTGGTGAGATACTGCCTCTTTAAGAAAAGAGGTATTTGTCTGTGCACAGATACAGACAGAATGACTCCTATAAAATTCTCTATTAAAAGGAGAGACGTTAGAACAGAAATCATCATCCAGGTAGAAAATGTGTCTGTGCCTGTGTGTATATTTAACTCTAGACATTGATAAAAAGGAGAGACAGAAAAATTCATCACCGGCTCTGGGCACATGCATGCCAGAGCTCTGGCTCGAATTGAACAATGGGGGATCTTCCCAGGCCAGGGCTCGAACTGGCGCCCCTTGTACTGCAAGGTGGTGTCCTTACCCACTGGACCACCAGGGAAGCCTTGAACCCAGAGGATTAAGAAAAAAACATTACAGGTGCAGGGGAATCACAGTAGCATTTGCATCTGAGTATGTGTGGCACCAGGCTCAACATTAAAATTATTCTTTTTGATTAAACAATTACAGCATCTAGTTTTTTAAAACTTTCCTAGTTCATTTGTTGTGGCTGGAAACACAGAAAAAGGTACTTATAGATTTCATTGAGTGTGTGTGTTAGGTGCTCAATCATGTCCAACTTTTTTGTGACCCTATAGACCATAGTCCACCAGGCTGCTCTGTTCATGGAATTCTCCAGGCAAGAGTACTGGAGTGGGCTGTCATTCCCTTCTCCAGGGGATCTTTCCAACCCAGGGGCTGAAACCAGGTCTCCCTCATAGCAGATAGATTCTTTACTGTCTGAGCCATAGGGAAGCCTTTCATTGCATATTGTGAATTATATTTCAGTCAAGTTATTGAGAAAAGAATATGGAAATAATGTTAATTTAGTGAAATGGAAAAGAAAATCAAGGTTCAAAGTCATAATAAAAGCATGTTGAAAAAAAGCTATATATATTTTTTAAAAATGTTCTTGTTCTTTGGGTTTTTGTTGCTTTTGTTTCAATAGAGTATTTTTTAAAAGACTTTGGTACCAAGCATGACCTCGTTTGCCTGCCACTCCTATAAAAGATGTATGTGTTCCATGACTTTTGAGCATACAATAAAGTGTTGTTAAGCACAGTCCCAGTCCTACTAAACAGTGCATTTCCTCAATGTACTCATTTTATTCAACTGTGTACCTTGGTGAGATACTGCCTCTTTAAGAAAAGAGGTATTTGTCTGTGCACAGATACAGACAGAATGACTCCTATAAAATTCTCTATTAAAAGGAGAGACGTTAGAACAGAAATCATCATCCAGGTAGAAAATGTGTCTGTGCCTGTGTGTATATTTAACTCTAGACATTGATAGGAAAAGTCTTTTTTTTTTAAATGGAGTATAATTGACATACATTATACTAGTTTTATGTGTATAGTATAATGAGTCAATATTTACATACACTGCAAAGTGACCACCAGAGTAAGTCTAGCTAACATTTATCACCATATGTAAAGAATTTTATTCATAAGATGAGTATTCTTCAGAGCTACTCTAATTTTCTATTCTGGAACACAGTGATATTAACTAGAGTTATTGTACTGTATACTACATCCCAATGATTAACTTATGACTGGAAACTAATACTTTTTGACACCCTTTGCCCATTTTCCCTACCCCTTGGTCTCTGGCAACCACCAGTCTGTTCTCTCTGTTTGACTTTGTTGTTTAAGATTCCAAATATAAGTGATGTCATATGGTATTGGTCTTTCTTTTTCTGAAATATTTCATTTATCTTAATGCCTTCAAGGTCCATCCATGCTGTTGCAAATGGCAAGATTCCATTCTTTTTTCATGGCTAAGCTTTGTTCTTTTTCAAGACTGCTTTGACTATTTGGTGCCTTTTGTGGTCGCATAAAGTTTTAGAATTGTTTACTCTACTTCTGTGAAAAACACCATTGAAATTTTGACAAGAGTTGTACTGAACTTGTAGATTTCTTTGGGTTGTATGGACATTTTAGCCATACTGATTTTTATACTACATGAATGGGTGTGGAATATCTATGAGTGGTAATCTACTGAGAACTAACTCTGAAGTGGACATGGAGAACAGTCTTATGGCCATTGGGGTGAAGATTTTGTCAGACTAGGGGATCTCAAGCAGGGACTCTGGAGGGATGGGCTGGGGAGGGAGATAAGGGAGAGGTTCAGGAGTAGGGGGACATATGTATACCTATGGTGGATTCAGGTTGACATGCAGCAGTATACAACAAAGCTCAGTAAAAAATAAAAATAAAATAAAAAAATAAAAAGAATTTTTACAGTGTGAGACCTAGGTACTAAGCCCACAAATCCCGGCAAACAAAAGCCCCTTGGGTTATAGCCACAAAACCAGGTCACCAACCAAAAAATCAGGTGTGCCTTCCTCCTGCAAGTGCCCCCACCTGGGAGATTGGTACCCTTGAGTGCAGTGGGCAGGAAAGTACAAAGACGGCACTGCCAACAAGAAAAAAACAACAATACACACTGCCCTAGGGCTTTAGGAAGGCAGAGGGGGATGGCAAGGTGATACCCTTCAGCCTCCATAGCAGAGAATGTCCCAGCAGGTCTCTACCGTCAAACCAGGGCTTTGGAATTCACAACTGAGTTCATTTCTTGTAGTCTGATTACTCCTGCACTAGTGGGTGAGTCTGCACAGGCACCCTGAAAGGGTTGTTTCTCAGTTCATCACACTCGGGGTCATATAGGCAAGGGTTCCACTGGTCTTCAAAGCCAGATGTCTCACGGCTCACTTTTTTCATGCTAGACTTAAAAGCTGGGGTGCCCGATGTGGAGGAGCAGTTCCAGGTTCTGAGTTCTCTCCAGATGGTGCCTGGCCGAACCCGAGGTGGGTCTGTGGTGAGACTGTGTCTCAAGTTTCCTTTTAGCTTCCATGTGTTTTTGTCCTTCTTTGTCTGGTGTGGATGGCTTGCACTGCCTGGGAAAACTACCCTCTACATAGCTGTCCATTTGCTGTGTCCGCTGGAGGAGGTGAGCTCAGGACTTTCCTGGGTCACTGCCATGAACTGCACACTCAGAAGAGGCTTAATCTTGGCAGCCCTGTCTGACACAACCTCTGTCTCCTCACTAGAGTATCCCCTGGAGGGGAGGGCACAGAAGAAAGATCAACTACGGGTTTCTGTCCTGAGCAGGACCCTGCAAACCAAGTGTTGAAACTCACAGTTGATGCGAGCTGACAAAGACTGGGCAGTTGGTTCGTTCTGATGTGTTGGTCTCATGCAATAAAATGGAAAGTGTCATTTTGTCTTTAAAAGGAAGGAATCTTATTTGAACATGATTTGTGCAACTAAAAATCATAATTCCCCTATTAGAATTTATTTTGCTGAATGCTTTTATTTATTTTACAATTAGAGCAGAGTTGTCTTATATTGGTTTGTGGGCATTCATCTCTGAGAAACATACCTGTGTTGTTTGGTTCTTTACAGAATGTTGTTGCTTTCTGTCAAACATCAACATGAGTCTATCATAGGGATTGCATATGTCCCCTGCCCCTCCTGAAGCTCCCTCTCATCTTCCTCCTATCCCATGTTTGGTTCTTATATTGGTTTGTGGGTAATCATCTCTGAGAAAAATATCTATATTGTTTGGGGTTGGATCCCTCCTGAGGGGCATTGTAGATACTAAACATATCTACAAAGGCAGTTCTGGAGCCTTAAAAAGTCATTCATTTGCTAGTGAGGACAGTGGGTATACCTATTCTATGACATGATGGTTCTAGAGAAAGCGCTAAGATTTGATATAAAGTTCTATCCAAGATAAGCAGTATGTTATTTTAAGGTTTAATCTATCTTTATGATCTAATTAAATTCAAAGGAAAATAGGTTTAAATGCATATGAGTAAGCTAGTTCACTTCTTTGTAGGTTTATTAATAGCCTAAAACATACCAGTGAAAATCTCCAGTACAATATTATATTATTATCGGTGTGAAATAAGCATAGTGCTAATTACCAAAAAGAAAATCTTACTTGTTATATGATAGTTAGAATAAAGTTTTTCTGTTTGTCACCTCTTCTTAGATATATCATGAAAGTCTAGGTACCTAAGGGAGGTTTATCATTAATTTTAGCTAATCATCTTGGTCTCTTTTTAAAACTTTACCCACTCACATTTATTTAACAGTTTAGAGTTTCATAATAAACTTTATTAGGCTCTAGGTACATTTTGTACTTTGGATTTTAAATAAACAGCTTTCTTAAATGTCAAAGGTTTTTAAAAAGTAGGAATAAACAGAAAAAAAAAAAGTAGGAATGAATAGGGGACCAGCCTCCCATTTAATTTATTTGGCTCGTTCCTAAATGTCAGACTTCACCATTCTACTCATTTAAGATATTCTGCAAAAATGTTTGTTTAAATTCAAGTTTTTTTTTTTTTTTTTTTTATCTGACCACTCATGAGATGGTGGCCCTTTCAAAAATTACAGACATCAACACCAACACCATTCTTATGAATTAGAACTAACTTGTTTACAAACTTATTTTGGAGGAAAGTTGAGAATAGTCATGCCATTAATTGGCTTAACCCACTTTCTCAAGTATAAGACAGGGGTCCTGCAAAGGTGCTACAGCATGTCTTTTTACGTCAGACAGCTGCTTTTCTTTTCTTTAGGAATTGCAGCATGACAGGCTAGAAAGCTTTTGTGTGGATCCACATGGAGAGAACAAGTAGGTAAGGAAAGGGTACAGACTCAGCCAGTAATCTCAAATTAGACTATGTGAGGTTCCCGCTCAAGCTGAAGGTGGGGTTATCTTTGATGGAATCCCTTCTCTTCTTTTGCTTCCAAATTTATACAAAGGATTATTTATCATCCAAGCCATCAGGGAAGTCATGACTCTGCAGTAAAGAACCCGTCTGCAATGCAGGAAGGCATCAGGAGCCGTGGATTCAATTCCTGGATCAGGAAGATCCCCTGGAGAAGGAAACGGCAACCCACTCCAGTATTCTTGCCTGGGAAATCTCATGGATGAGGAACCTGAGAAGGTACTTACTGTTCATGGGGTCACAAAAGAGTTGGGCATGACTTAGTAAATAAACAACAACATAATGCAAAGGAAGATATGGTTTTGATTTTCAAGAATCTTAGGGACAGTAAAATGGAAAAAAGGGGGAACTACAGAATTCAACTATAGCTACAGAGTCTAAAAAGAATGAAGAGGCTAAAATGAGGTAGGTGTGGATGTAGACGGTGGGGGTGGGCAATGAGAAGAACACTGTGTAGTGTTTCATACCCCAGCCCTGATCTCATCAGTGAGCCTCACTGTCAATATGTCTCTCTAAATACTCAAATCCTGAATTATGTATTTGAGATAAGGTAATTTTATGGCTAGTGTACTGAGAACACATGGGTGAGTCTCAGTCACCGACAGCCATAGACTTTGTTTGGGCTGTAATTTGGTCTCCTGGTGTTTCGTAGCAAATGATGGAAAACAGGACAGAGGAACTCCCCAGAGAAGAGCATCTCTGGGTTTACATGAACCGTAGATATTCTTCAAAAATGTTTTTTTAAATTCAAATTTTTTTTTTTTTTTTTTATCTGACCACTCATGAGATGGTGGCCCTTTCAAAAATTACAGACATCAACACCAACACCATTCTTATGAATTAGAACTAACTTGTTTACAAACTTATTTTGGAGGAAAGTTGAGAATAGTCATGCCATTAATTGGCTTAACCCACTTTCTCAAGTATAAGACAGGGGTCCTGCAAAGGTGCTACAGCATGTCTTTTTACGTCAGACAGCTGCTTTTCTTTTCTTTAGGAAGTGCAGCATGACAGGCTAGAAAGTTTTTGTGTGGATCCACATGGAGAGAACAAGTAGGTAAGGAAAGGGTACAGACTCAGCCAGTAATCTCAAATTAGACTATGTGAGGTTCCCGCTCAAGCTGAAGGTGGGGTTATCTTTGATGGAATCCCTTCTCTTCTTTTGCTTCCAAATTTATACAAAGGATTATTTATCATCCAAGCCATCAGGGAAGTCATGACTCTGCAGTAAAGAACCCGTCTGCAATGCAGGAAGGCATCAGGAGCCGTGGATTCAATTCCTGGATCAGGAAGATCCCCTGGAGAAGGAAACGGCAACCCACTCCAGTATTCTTGCCTGGGAAATCTCATGGATGAGGAACCTGAGAAGGTACTTACTGTTCATGGGGTCACAAAAGAGTTGGGCATGACTTAGTAAATAAACAACAACATAATGCAAAGGAAGATATGGTTTTGATTTTCAAGAATCTTAGGGACAGTAAAATGGAAAAAAGGGGGAACTACAGAATTCAACTATAGCTACAGAGTCTAAAAAGAATGAAGAGACTAAAATGAGGTAGGTGTGGATGTAGACGGTGGGGGTGGGCAATGAGAAGAACACTGTGTAGTGTTTCATACCCCAGCCCTGATCTCATCAGTGAGCCTCACTGTCAATATGTCTCTCTAAATACTCAAATCCTGAATTATGTATTTGAGATAAGGTAATTTTATGGCTAGTGTACTGAGAACACATGGGTGAGTCTCAGTCACCGACAGCCATAGACTTTGTTTGGGCTGTAATTTGGTCTCCTGGTGTTTCGTAGCAAATGATGGAAAACAGGACAGAGGAACTCCCCCAGAGGAGAGCATCTCTGGGCTTCTCACATGTGAGCATGAACCGTAGGGATGTGACTTCCCGACTGTTTTTCTAAGATAGGAACAAACGTACCCACGTGGATGTCCTGCTCTGCCCCCCAGGACTGATGTTTCTGAAGGTATTTGGTTTATATTCTCTAACTAGTAAGACCTGGATATGCAGGGTTTTTTTTTTTTTAATTATTTTTATTAAAATTTTATTTATTTATCTTTTTTGGGGGGTGGGGTGGGGAGGGAGGGGGTTGAGCGGGCCACTTCTATTGGTCTATCATTTCTCCATTTTCATCTATCTTTGTTCTTTGGCTCCTGTGGGCCTCCCATCGCGGTGCCCTCTGTTGTCGCAGAGCACCGGCTCTGGGCTCGTGCACGCCAGAGCTCTGGCTAGGTAATTGGACACATCCGTCCAGTCGCTCCGCAGCACGTGGGATCTTCCCAGGCCAGGGATCGAACCGGCGCCCCTTGCACTGCAAGGCAGTGTCCTTACCCACTGGACCACCAGGGGAAGCCCTATGCAGGGTTTTAATACTAAGTCTTGAGACAATGGCAAATGTTAACCTTATTAAATCAATCAGGCCTCACACAGTTAAGAACAAACAAGATCATATTCCATCAAACATTTATATTGACATTTTGTATGTTGTTAAGGAATCCTCCAAAAGACTGCCCAATAAACTTAGAAGAACATTACTCATTTTTGGTGGACTTTAATGTTAATTTTTTTTCTTTTTTTTAAACCAGGGTGCGGGGAGCACAATGAACTAAAAACAGTTATAAAAGTTGAAGATTTGGGGCTTCCCCTGGTGGTCCAGTGGGTAAGGACACCGCCTTGCAGTGCAAGGGGTGCCGGTTCGATCCCTGGCCTGGGAAGATCCCACGTGCCGCGGAGCGGCAGGACCGATGTGTCCAATTACCGAGTCGGAGCTCTGGAGCGCATGCGCCCAGAGCTGGTGCTCTGCGACAACAGACGCCACCGTGATGGGAGGCCCACAAGAGCCAAAGAACAAAGACAGATGAAAACAGAGAAATGAAAGAAGAATAGAAGTGGCCTGCCCGCTCCCCACCCCCAACCCGACCCCCGCCCAAAATAAATAAATAAATAAATCTTAAAAAAAAAAAAAAAAAAAGTTGAAGATTCTCAATTGTAACTTTAAGCATAGATATAATTTATTTCATGTTTTCTATACCATGGTTATGCGGATTTGCTATCTTGTGAAGTTGAAAAATGCTTTTGAATTTCCTATTCCAATGAGAACATACCTCTAACTAACAAGAAAAACAAAATCTTTTTAAAAAGTACATGATGTTTTTTCCTTTCTGCTTTCTGATGTCCTGAAAAATTATATAAATATTCTGTATGCACAGAGTGGGAAAAGTATTTTCTTTTAAAAATTTGTGGTGGAGTGTCTTATAAAGGAAGAAGAAAAACAGCATTATCTTTCTCCTAGTCATTAGATTAATACATTTAGAGTTTCATGATTTTCACATAGTATAATAATGAATTTATGTCAAAGCATTTGTTACGATAGTCAAAAACCTCAATAACCTGCCTCTCCTGTTCTCTGGACAGGAAAAGAGATGCAACAAGATTTTGTGTATGTCATGCTGATTAGTGTAAAATACTTAGCTTTATCACTTTTAAACTGTTTATTTGCACACTGAATGTACTACTAAGTAACCTGAATTATTTTAAACTGTTGTTATTTTAGCTTGGTTCTTACTAAAACAGGTAAAAGTAATGCATCATTGTTGGGAGATGACACAGAGGGAGAGAGTTTTTAGCTTCATCTCCTTTCACCCTGCCATCCTGTCACCCCCTCACACCCCAGAATTATCTCTTTAGAGGAAAAAAAAAGTTCTGGGCCTTTACAAATGGAAGAGTTGAGAGTCCCATATGTGCATGTACACGGGATTTTTAAAATATGCTGCCGCTGGAAAGAGACTGGTATTTCCTACATTCAGGACATTTCAGCAAAAAAAAAAAAGTAATTACTTCTGAAAATGTTTGGCATCCAGTTTGTGCTTCTTTTGTTTACATTAGAATGCTGAACAAGTCCTAAACTAAAGAAAAATATCACATTTATTCAAGTTTATGTTTTTCTTTTTACATTAGTTTTATTTTTATAGTTTAGATCTTGTATTTAGAACCAATTAGTCTCAAATGTAATTTACTGTTGTGTCATGACCCAACCTGTCTCATCAGAGACAGTTTTACCCACCACTTCTGCTAAGCTACCTAGTGTGTACAGGGAGAAAATTCAAATAAAAATGAGGGGTAAGGAACTTAAGCTGCTGGAGGGGAAATACCACAAGGCACAAAGGACAGGAGGCTGCCTTGCTCTTCACACAATCTAAATAGACACCTTTCCAAAATTAGTTTTACCTTCTCTGAGTATTTTTGAAAACAGAAAGTCCACACTTAAAATAATGACAGACTTTGCAATGAAGATGACCTTGGAACACCACTGAGACAAATGAATAGGACTCTGGCTGAACCAGGATCCGAATCCTTTTAGAATCCAAGCCAATCAGTGGGGAAGAGGTGTTTGATAAACCTACTCAGAATAATTCATCAGCTGCCTTTCATGGATTGAACCTGGGCCCAGAAGACCTAGAAGTCTCATTTCTAGGCACAGTCACCACAAGAGGTAACATACAAATACAGAGAGAGCTGGACAGATGCATATCTCATTGTGGGATAGTTTTCTTGTGTCCACTGAAGTCACTAATGGACATAGTGGTTATTGAGAGAAATTTACAATTTTCAAAATGAGTATTTTTTCTCTCAAACTTTTTTTATAATTGAAGGGAATCTGATGACACCAGGATAGATCAGAGATGCCTCCATTGCAGCATCCAGGGGGCAGTGCCAGCATGGAGTCTTATGAACCTCCCAAATTGGTCTCTGTAAAGGACTCCAGGTAGGATACGTGTGTTTGTGCTTTCCAAGAAGAATAACGTTATTAGGAGAGTTAAAGACAGAAGGAAGTAATGTTTACCAAACATTTACCAGGCGTCCAGATCAAAGCTCAGTGATGCATAAAATCAAGTGGAATCCAGATTTAAACTCCAACACGGAGCCTCATTCATGCTTTTATTGCACTGACTTAATAATTATAGTCTACTTGTATCGAACATTAAAAGTAACAGAAATACCTTTTCTCCATATGTCAGAATTAAAAGTCTGTGTAGGCATCCAGTTTGTGCTTCTTTTGTTTACATTAGAATGCTGAACAAGTCCTAAACTAAAGAAAAATATCACATTTATTCAAGTTTATGTTTTTCTTTTTACATTAGTTTTATTTTTATAGTTTAGATCTTGTATTTAGAACCAATTAGTCTCAAATGTAATTTACTGTTGTGTCATGACCCAACCTGTCTCATCAGAGACAGTTTTACCCACCACTTCTGCTAAGCTACCTAGTGTGTACAGGGAGAAAATTCAAATAAAAATGAGGGGTAAGGAACTTAAGCTGCTGGAGGGGAAATACCACAAGGCACAAAGGACAGGAGGCTGCCTTGCTCTTCACACAATCTAAATAGACACCTTTCCAAAATTAGTTTTACCTTCTCTGAGTATTTTTGAAAACAGAAAGTCCACACTTAAAATAATGACAGACTTTGCAATGAAGATGACCTTGGAACACCACTGAGACAAATGAATAGGACTCTGGCTGAACCAGGATCCGAATCCTTTTAGAATCCAAGCCAATCAGTGGGGAAGAGGTGTTTGATAAACCTACTCAGAATAATTCATCAGCTGCCTTTCATGGATTGAACCTGGGCCCAGAAGACCTAGAAGTCTCATTTCTAGGCACAGTCACCACAAGAGGTAACATACAAATACAGAGAGAGCTGGACAGATGCATATCTCATTGTGGGATAGTTTTCTTGTGTCCACTGAAGTCACTAATGGACATAGTGGTTATTGAGAGAAATTTACAATTTTCAAAATGAGTATTTTTTCTCTCAAACTTTTTTTATAATTGAAGGGAATCTGATGACACCAGGATAGATCAGAGATGCCTCCATTGCAGCATCCAGGGGGCAGTGCCAGCATGGAGTCTTATGAACCTCCCAAATTGGTCTCTGTAAAGGACTCCAGGTAGGATACGTGTGTTTGTGCTTTCCAAGAAGAATAACGTTATTAGGAGAGTTAAAGACAGAAGGAAGTAATGTTTACCAAACATTTACCAGGCGTCCAGATCAAAGCTCAGTGATGCATAAAATCAAGTGGAATCCAGATTTAAACTCCAACACGGAGCCTCATTCATGCTTTTATTGCACTGACTTAATAATTATAGTCTACTTGTATCGAACATTAAAAGTAACAGAAATACCTTTTCTCCATATGTCAGAATTAAAAGTCTGTGTAGGATATAACCCTAATTTTTCTCTAAAGTATAATATCTGTCACAGAAGAAATGAAAACAGAATAAGTAAAGTAACATCATTATTACATGGAAAGTCATCAGAGATACTACATTCTAGTGTATTCCAGATTAGCATAAAACATATTATATCAGTAGTTGTTATAGGCTATGTATTTTGATAGATGTTCATATGTAACAATAACTACACACATTTCTTATATTTACTCTTTTTTCTTTACTAAATCATGATGTGGGATACAACTATTATCTGTGTACAGTAGACTCTCCTGAATTTTAACTTGCACAGGATGCTTTGTGCTCTATGATTTAAAAGGTTGACAAACTTCAGTTAATACCAGTCCTGATCACTATTCATATACTAACTTAGAGTCACCTTGGTATTTCACACTGTTTCAATTTTAAAGCTGCCAACTGTAAAACCCAGGTGATAATTGTAAAACTGTTGATAAAAGCCTTCTCTAGTGAACTCCCAAATATATTCTGAGCCTTCCACAAGATTTTATATGGAAAATTTTCCAAACTGTCAAGCCTATGAAATGTTCAATGTAAATGACTAGTGATTTTTGGTAACACTGGGTTAGTAAAAAAAAAAAATTAAGGCACTGAACATGCCTTTCACTTCATTGCAACATAGCTCAGTCATTCAAGTTAAGGAATGGATGTCTACAGCTTTATTTTATGAGGATATTATAATTAAAGAGCACATAACTCTCCTTCTCAGCTCAAGTGAAGAAAGGTATGCTAAACTTCCTTAAATCATTGATGGTTGAAAAGGAAAAAACACACAAGTTTACACAAAGGTTTATATAAAGCAGGATAGTCAAAACTGAGTTTGTGAAATGTGATCAGCAGGAGGATGACTTCAATTGGAGTAGCTTAAAGGACCCTGTCCCCTGGCTCAGAGACAGGAATACTAAGTGCCAAGGAGGGTTTGTTTGCAGAGGAGAGGGTCTGGTGAGAAATAACCAGAGATGCTGATACTGACCTGTTTCATCCTCTTGAGGCATTAACTAGAATCATTGTGACCCCCAGTGCTGGGGTCAGCTTGCAGGTTCTAAACTGTGGGCTCTATGAAGGCTGCTTCCTTTGATTATCTGGAATCGTGGGAGCTGGGGAGAGGGTTTCTTGTTGAGTCAAAAGCAGGACCTGACACTCAATAACAATTAGAGCCTTAAATGTGTGGGATCGTTCCCACCTCAACAGTCTGTAGGGATCCCAGAGTCAAAGGGGACTGCCTTGGCTATCAACATGATGCTGCAGGTACATTGGGGCAGTCTTATTAGTCTGAGAGTTACCCTAAACCTTTTCCTTTTTATGTAAAGCAAAATTCCTCAGGAGAGAAGTGCATTATTAAATGTGACAACAGTGTATCTACATATTTAATATTCTACCATTCTCTAAGACGGCGATATATTTCTTGCTTCATAAAAAGTAATATTCTTGGCCAGCGGATATGAGAATGTGGAATAAACTAGACTGGAATTTTTATTCTGATGTAGTAAATATTGAACCAACATTCTGACATAGTAAATTAATCTCCTAAGATGCATAAATTGTGAGAGCTTATTGATTTACTGAAAAACAGTTATCATTTGGAGAATAAACCAATACAATTTAGTTTTTGAGCGACAGATAGTACACAGGAACCCAATACAAAAATACTGTTTTGAGTGAAGTAGTTTTGCCTTGGGAAAAAAAAAAAAAAACACTCTTTAGTCTCTATTTTAGACAAAACATTTTATATATATATATAAAATCTATCTATCTATCTATCTATGTATATATAATGGAAAAAGGAAATAAAAGCATAGATCACAATAGTGCCAATCAAGGTGTAATTTTAATTTTCTTCTTTGTGTTTCCAGTCTCAAGGTACCTCTAGTATTACTTTTATAATAAAAACATCACTAACATATTTTAAAGCATTATGTAATTTAATTAAACATTGAACATGAATCCGTCTTGCTAAATTACTAAGTCCCCAAATTTTGTTATATAAAATGTTTCCTTAGAGACAGGAATACTAAGTGCCAAGGAGGGTTTGTTTGCAGAGGAGAGGGTCTGGTGAGAAATAACCAGAGATGCTGATACTGACCTGTTTCATCCTCTTGAGGCATTAACTAGAATCATTGTGACCCCCAGTGCTGGGGTCAGCTTGCAGGTTCTAAACTGTGGGCTCTATGAAGGCTGCTTCCTTTGATTATCTGGAATCGTGGGAGCTGGGGAGAGGGTTTCTTGTTGAGTCAAAAGCAGGACCTGACACTCAATAACAATTAGAGCCTTAAATGTGTGGGATCGTTCCCACCTCAACAGTCTGTAGGGATCCCAGAGTCAAAGGGGACTGCCTTGGCTATCAACATGATGCTGCAGGTACATTGGGGCAGTCTTATTAGTCTGCGAGTTACCCAAAACCCTTTTTCCTTTTTATGTAAAGCAAAATTCCTCAGGAGAGAAGTGCATTATTAAATGTGACAACAGTGTATCTACATATTTAATATTCTACCATTCTCTAAGACGGCGATATATTTCTTGCTTCATAAAAAGTAATATTCTTGGCCAGCGGATATGAGAATGTGGAATAAACTAGACTGGAATTTTTATTCTGATGTAGTAAATATTGAACCAACATTCTGACATAGTAAATTAATCTCCTAAGATGCATAAATTGTGAGAGCTTATTGATTTACTGAAAAACAGTTATCATTTGGAGAATAAACCAATACAATTTAGTTTTTGAGCGACAGATAGTACACAGGAACCCAATACAAAAATACTGTTTTGAGTGAAGTAGTTTTGCCTTGGGAAAAAAAAAAAAAAACACTCTTTAGTCTCTATTTTAGACAAAACATTTTATATATATATATAAAATCTATCTATCTATCTATCTATGTATATATAATGGAAAAAGGAAATAAAAGCATAGATCACAATAGTGCCAATCAAGGTGTAATTTTAATTTTCTTCTTTGTGTTTCCAGTCTCAAGGTACCTCTAGTATTACTTTTATAATAAAAACATCACTAACATATTTTAAAGCATTATGTAATTTAATTAAACATTGAACATGAATCCGTCTTGCTAAATTACTAAGTCCCCAAATTATTTTAGTTAGATCCTATGAAAATGTTCCATTTCATCTAAAGTTCCTTTTCCATATTGCTTAATGAATAATGATAGTTGTTGTACAGTGATATTAAACAGTTTAAAATTTTTGAATATTTCTATCAATGAAGCTATAAATATTGTTTTATTTCCTAGCAAATGTTTAGTTGAGATATCTGATGGAAAGGAGTTTTGATTAAATATACATGATTCTAATGTGCTCTCTCTCCAAGCAGTGGACTTCCATGTATATTTTTATTAGCTAATAAATTCTGTTTATTAGTATAAAGTTATTTGGCAATCTATGAAGAAAAGACAATTAAAAAGAAAAACCTAAACCCTTGAGTAGAAACCATGAAGATTTGGATTAGAACTTAGTGAGTTTTTTTTCCAAGTATTCTTTTTTCTATGAAATATCTAAATCTTTTGTACAGCAGTATGAATGTATACTATTCTGATTCAAAACTCATAGCAAGGAAATCTTTTTTTTTTTTTTAATTAAGAGGGTACAGTGCTGGCAAAAATAAATACAACATGCTGGCATATCTTCATGGACATAAAGCTACATATTAATTCTTAAAATCTATATACAACTATAAAGATGTATATAAATGTATTAAAGAACCGATTATTAAACTAGATATTTGTAAATACATACGTCTGTTATTTCAACTTGATTATATCTTACTAGTTTTATATAGCAAAGAAATCTTATAAACAAGGAAAAGAGTAAATTTAAACAAATTCTTTAACCAAAGCATTTTCTTCAGAGAGCGATGCAGCAAATGCTGTGACCAAAGCTGCTGACAATAGAATTCCATCAGGTAACCTCAAACGTGTTATTTTCCTATTTGTTCTCGTTAATTTGTCTAAGCAATGCATTCAAGTTGTTTAATGAGACACATGAAATCCAATGTGAAATCACTCATGATTTAGAGTAATAGAGGAACTGATTACATTTGTCTTCCTCTGGCTTCTCAAAGTTATGACTTCACTGTGTACCAAAATAAAACTTAACAATTTAGACATATCCTTAGTAAAATACCAGTAAAATTATCATATACATTGACTTCAGCATGTCATTGGCATTGGACTTTCTAATTAAAAGACTGAAAGTATATCATAATGATATCTTGATTTTGTTTTATTAAACAATCATGTCCATTTGTAGGGTATTATTTTTACTATAGCTAAATGATGCTTTTATTGTCATAAATTCCCCAAAATGCATCTCAAATCTCACTCAATGTTTAAATACTAAACACAGGATATCAGGTAGGGGACAGCATTTAGAATATGCATTGTTTTAAGACCATAAGAATTAAAAAGAGACCTGCAAGTCATACAGTGGAAAAAGTTCAACTGATCTTATCAATGAGAAGGACAGTCAGATCACTGTTTATTAGTATAAAGTTATTTGGCAATATGAAGAAAAGACAATTAAAAGAAAAACCTAAACCCTTGAGTAGAAACCATGAAGATTTGGATTAGAACTTAGTGAGTTTTTCCAAGTATTCTTTTTTCTATGAAATATCTAAATCTTTTGTACAGCAGTATGAATGTATACTATTCTGATTCAAAACTCATAGCAAGGAAATCTTTTTTTTTTTTTTTAATTAAGAGGGTACAGTGCTGGCAAAAATAAATACAACATGCTGGCATATCTTCATGGACATAAAGCTACATATTAATTCTTAAAATCTATATACAACTATAAAGATGTATATAAATGTATTAAAGAACCGATTATTAAACTAGATATTTGTAAATACATACGTCTGTTATTTCAACTTGATTATATCTTACTAGTTTTATATAGCAAAGAAATCTTATAAACAAGGAAAAGAGTAAATTTAAACAAATTCTTTAACCAAAGCATTTTCTTCAGAGAGCGATGCAGCAAATGCTGTGACCAAAGCTGCTGACAATAGAATTCCATCAGGTAACCTCAAACGTGTTATTTTCCTATTTGTTCTCGTTAATTTGTCTAAGCAATGCATTCAAGTTGTTTAATGAGACACATGAAATCCAATGTGAAATCACTCATGATTTAGAGTAATAGAGGAACTGATTACATTTGTCTTCCTCTGGCTTCTCAAAGTTATGACTTCACTGTGTACCAAAATAAAACTTAACAATTTAGACATATCCTTAGTAAAATACCAGTAAAATTATCATATACATTGACTTCAGCATGTCATTGGCATTGGACTTTCTAATTAAAAGACTGAAAGTATATCATAATGATATCTTGATTTTGTTTTATTAAACAATCATGTCCATTTGTAGGGTATTATTTTTACTATAGCTAAATGATGCTTTTATTGTCATAAATTCCCCAAAATGCATCTCAAATCTCACTCAATGTTTAAATACTAAACACAGGATATCAGGTAGGGGACAGCATTTAGAATATGCATTGTTTTAAGACCATAAGAATTAAAAAGAGACCTGCAAGTCATACAGTGGAAAAAGTTCAACTGATCTTATCAATGAGAAGGACAGTCAGATCAGTGTTGCATGAGGAGTAACCAGCACAGCCACCTCACCATTAGATAGACTTGAACACTGCTTTAAGTTTTCATACACTGTAGGTCTCAAGGACAAATGTTATGGTGCCTAATACTCCATTGCCTGCCAGGGCATTGGTCCTCACATAGTGAAATTTGACCGACTGGACCACTGGAAGAATTGAGTCTATTTTTTAATACGCTGTTTATCTTTGAGCAGTAGTTTTCAAATTTAACAAGGACTTTAAATCTAATAGGCTCTGTTTTTGCAAAAATGTTTCTATTGCGGGCTTCCCCTGGTGGTCCAGTGGGTAAGGACACCGCCTTGCAGTGCAAGGGGCGCCGGTTCGATCCCTGGCCTGGGAAGATCCCACGTGCCGCGGAGCGGCTGGACCCATGTGTCCAATTACAGAACCCGAGCTCTGGAGCGCATGCGCCCAGAGCCGGCGCTCTGTAGCGACAGACGCCACCGCGATGGGAGGCCCACAGGAGCCAAAGAACAAAGACTGATGAAAATAGAGAAATGAAAAGACCAATGGAAGTGGCCCGCCTGCTCCCCTCCCTCCCCAACCCGACCCCCGCCCATAACAAATAAATAAATAAAACTTTAAAAAAAAAAATGTTTCTATTGCCTACAAGGAGGCAAGAGTCTCTCATCTCAGCTGCCATCTGTCCAGAAACAGACCTGTTTCATTTGGATTTTTAGTAAGAATTCATATTAAAACATTAGTGCTAAATGCATAAAAACAAGGGTAAAAACTACTAATTTATTTTTTAATTTATATTTAAGTTTTGCACCAGAAGTAATTTAAGGAATTTTAGTACTTGCTCTTGCATTAGAAAGTATATGGGAGACTAGTTTTTGTCCCTGATAACCACAGACTTACATTTAGATAAAGTATTCTGGGAATTGACAAACTCCATGTGTCTCAGAAGTTCCCCAATAATGGTTTCTGGCAAAAATTCCCCTATAATGGTTTATCAGCAGGTGCTATCAAAAATTTTGTTTTAAGACCATAAGAATTAAAAGAGACCTGCAAGTCATACAGTGGAAAAAGTTCAACTGATCTTATCAATGAGAAGGACAGTCAGATCAGTGTTGCATGAGGAGTAACCAGCACAGCCACCTCACCATTAGATAGACTTGAACACTGCTTTAAGTTTTCATACACTGTAGGTCTCAAGGACAAATGTTATGGTGCCTAATACTCCATTGCCTGCCAGGGCATTGGTCCTCACATAGTGAAATTTGACCGACTGGACCACTGGAAGAATTGAGTCTATTTTTTAATACGCTGTTTATCTTTGAGCAGTAGTTTTCAAATTTAACAAGGACTTTAAATCTAATAGGCTCTGTTTTTGCAAAAATGTTTCTATTGCGGGCTTCCCCTGGTGGTCCAGTGGGTAAGGACACCGCCTTGCAGTGCAAGGGGCGCCGGTTCGATCCCTGGCCTGGGAAGATCCCACGTGCCGCGGAGCGGCTGGACCCATGTGTCCAATTACAGAACCCGAGCTCTGGAGCGCATGCGCCCAGAGCCGGCGCTCTGTAGCGACAGACGCCACCGCGATGGGAGGCCCACAGGAGCCAAAGAACAAAGACTGATGAAAATAGAGAAATGAAAAGACCAATGGAAGTGGCCCGCCTGCTCCCCTCCCTCCCCAACCCGACCCCCGCCCATAACAAATAAATAAATAAAACTTTAAAAAAAAAAATGTTTCTATTGCCTACAAGGAGGCAAGAGTCTCTCATCTCAGCTGCCATCTGTCCAGAAACAGACCTGTTTCATTTGGATTTTTAGTAAGAATTCATATTAAAACATTAGTGCTAAATGCATAAAAACAAGGGTAAAAACTACTAATTTATTTTTTAATTTATATTTAAGTTTTGCACCAGAAGTAATTTAAGGAATTTTAGTACTTGCTCTTGCATTAGAAAGTATATGGGAGACTAGTTTTTGTCCCTGATAACCACAGACTTACATTTAGATAAAGTATTCTGGGAATTGACAAACTCCATGTGTCTCAGAAGTTCCCCAATAATGGTTTCTGGCAAAAATTCCCCTATAATGGTTTATCAGCAGGTGCTAAAACTGTAGGTGAAAATATTACAGGATGTGAAATATTTATGTAGCCTTATTATCTCGATAAATTACTCACTAGTTATGGAAAGGCAAATAAGTGGCTTTTCAGTTCAAAGTTATTACCACAGGTGACAAAAATCCAGTGCTTCCTGCAGTGATGGGCTGAGTAGGACACTCATAGTGATGCCAATTCTGAGCATTTCTGCCCCCACCCCGCTCCCGGCCTCCAGTCAGCTAAGTCTAATCATGAGGATGTAATCAGACAAACCCTGTGGCATAATCTATAAAAATAACTGGTCTTTAATCTTTGCATGAAAGAGACAGAAAATCTGTCTCCTGTGAAGGGAGATGAAGGTGATGGAAAGCAAGCAAAATTGTGAGACTGACCTGGGTTCTGGAGAAAAATGGATGACATGTGTGAGTTGATTGGCAAAGTCTGGATTACGTCTGAAAATTAGGTAACATAAATGAATCAGTGTTAATATACTGACTTCAATAATTAGATGGTGGTTATGAAACATAAATCCTTGTTTTCACTCTCAGGAAACACTTCAGGATAACAGAACCAATGGTAAGGTCAAGTTGATAAAACATTATTTGGTGAATCTCAGTGTAGGACAAGTGGACATATGCAAAACTTGTAAGTCGGAAACAATTTCAAAATGAAAAGTGGCATCAAATTGTCCTATTATTGTTGTAGCTGTTGTTACAATTTCTTTTATAGAGGAAGAAAAGACAAAAAATTAAATCTGTGTCCTGGATAGTTAACTTTTGTGGAATGCCTTATTTGTTGAAGTATGGTTTCTGTAACAGGATTAGATAGATGTCTTGGGGTGACCAAGAAGTTCATTCTGTAACATGGTACAAAAAAACTTGAAAGAACTTCTTGGCCACCTCAACGTTCATGACTGCAAATTGACAACTGGGTGAGTGAGGGATCCCGTTGATTGTCAACTGATGCAAAAGCCTTCCTGCTTTTTGAGTTTTTTTTTTTTTCTCCTTTAACTTATACTATTCTCATATCCTTTTAACCTTTGCATTAGGCAGAGTTTGAATTTTAACCATAACACATATATTCAAATAAATAAAAGCTGGGAGCAAATTTTGAAACATTTTGTGTATAAATTCCCATGAATGTCAGCAAATTTGCTGCCAGATTTTTCCTATAAAACTGGTGGGTTTTTGGAGGGAGTGTTAAATAAATCTATGTTAAAGATGCTTTAGAACATCTGTATCTGCTTAAAATTTCTAAATAACTCTCCTTTCCTGAATATAATTTCTACTATTTTCTTACAGATACCAAGATGATCTATTTTCTTTGTTGCTGATTTTTCCCTGCAAATCTTATTAAAAGCAACTCTCTCCAAATTGGCTGTGTCTTTGACAGTCTGGATTCAGTTTTCCCACACACCCTGATTCTCACTTTCTTACTTCTCAACATTGTAATGCTAACAAGAAAGCATAAACATTCTAATGTCACCTTGGTGCCACCCACAGATCAAATCTGAAGGGCTAACTTTCCAGGAGATTTGAAAACTCCCCAGTCTCTTGTTACCTAATGTCTAATTTGAGACTCAGAAAGGACAAAGCAGCTTGTCCAAACTAGCCAAAGTAAATGTTTACATATGATAGCCATTATGAAGAAAAATCTTCACTAATCTGACTATGATGAAAGGCCAAAAGATAACTACTTGGTTTAGAGAGTTGAGTTTACTGATAAAAGATGAATATAATCAGAAAGATAACTTCTGTATGGGTAAATAGAAATGATCTCTAGGTTTCTAAGGCATTAACTACATTTAAAACCAGGATATTCATGGTAATGTTCACACATCTATGCAGTGTAAGCTAAAGGCACTTTCTTTTGCAGAAATGATACTTAAACAGTCTTAAGGGCTTAATATATACAATTGTTTTCATAGTCTATCTCTTCTATACATTATCCGTATTTTAAACTTCAATAATAGCAATAGGCACTGACTGAGAAAACGTTGAGTGGTAAGTCAAGTTAAAAAACAACCCTTCCATCAATGCAAGAGGGTTCCCTTTTCTCCACACCCTCTCCAGCACTTGTTGTGTCGATTTATTGATGATGGCCATTCTGACAGGTGTGAGGTGGTATCTCATTGTGGTTTTAATTTGCATTTCTCTGATAATAAGCGAGGTTGAGCATCGTTTCATGTATCTTTGGGCCATCTGTATGTCCTCTTTGGAGAGGCGTCTCTTTAGATCTTTTTTCCATTTTTTGATTGGGCTGCTCATTTTCCCTGTGCTGAGTTGTCTGAGTTGCTTGCATTGCTGGTGGGAATGTAAATTGATACAACCTCTATGGAAGACAATATGGAGATTCCTTAAAAAACTAAAAATAGACGCACCCTATGACCCAGCAATCCCACTATTAGGCCTATATCCTGATGAAATCAAAACTGAAAGAGGCACCTGTGCCCCAATGTTCATTGCAGCTCTCTATACAATAGCCAGAACATGGAAGCAACCTAGATGTCCATCGACAAATGAATGGATCCAGAAGCTCTGGTACATATATACAATGGAATACTACTCAGCTGTTAAAAGAAATGCAGAAGACTCAGTCCTAATGAGACGGCTGGCTCTAGAACCTATCATAAAAAGTGAAGTAAGTCAAAAAGAGAAAGACAAGTATAGTATACTAACTCATATATATGGGATCTAGTAGGATGGTCATGATAACATACGCAGTGAACTCATGAAAAAACAGAGAATAGACATAAAGACATTGTGGAGACCGAACAGTGGGAGGGAGGCATGGAGTGAGTGACATGGAAGCCTATACTGTCATGTGTGGAAAGGATAGCTATTGTCACTGTGCTAGGGGAATAGGAGTACCTACAACCACTTGGAGCGATGGTCTGGAGGGGTGGGAGTGGGGGAATTGGGTGGGGGGAGGGTCCAGGGATATGCATATGAAGATCTGGGAACATACATGTAAAAAAATAAAAAATAAAAAAAAAAAAACAACCCTTCAAAGAATTAAAAATGAATATCACCATTAGGCCAACTAATACACCAGCTAATGCACTGTATTAACGAGGCTTGATATATTATCTTACTTGGGTGAAATGAGAAGCCCCATCTCTCATCAGCACTTATGGCTGATTTCCTGTCCTTGGGGTTCTGAGGGATGAGAAAACAAGAAATGGTCTGGAACGGGACACACAAAGTGGATGAGAAGTAATTTTCATCTTCACCAGCTACCGTTCCCGTGAAGTATAAAAGGTAAATATTGATTTTAGTCAATAATTATTTCAGATATACTGCTGCTAGACTTAAGACTATCTACAAAAGTTATGGCTTTCCTACAGCTACAACAATAACTTTTACTAATAACTCAACTGTACTAAAAGACCACTGGCTTTCAAACACGAATTCTAGCAGTTTTGCTCATACAATGCTATGATGTAGGCACTCCTCAGACCTTTATTTCAGTACAAATGCCGACACTGATTATGATCTGTGGTAAACTGCCACCAGCACTAAGTGCTCACAGGCAGATTATCTAAATGCATCCCAGCAGGACTCTTTGATTGGATTCTTACAGAGAACATACATGAGAGGTTTACCAGCTTTCCTAAATTCATCTGGGTGCTAGTCATAGTGATGCTGAGTCTTGGGCTGGCACAGTGTCCGTGGTCAAGACCACAGTTGAAGGATCTCAACCCTTCCGTGCAGACATTGAAAATTTCTCTTTTCTAATCAAATTACCTCGTAGTTTTGTCAAATGTCATTTTACCATCTATGGCTGGCCCATCTCTGGACCTTCTCTCCCATCCCACTTTATTTCCTTTAGCTCAATGATGTATTTTCATGCAAAAAGGCATTGTGGAGACCGAACAGTGGGAGGGAGGCATGGAGTGAGTGACATGGAAGCCTATACTGTCATGTGTGGAAAGGATAGCTATTGTCACTGTGCTAGGGGAATAGGAGTACCTACAACCACTTGGAGCGATGGTCTGGAGGGGTGGGAGTGGGGGAATTGGGTGGGGGGAGGGTCCAGGGATATGCATATGAATATCTGGGAACATACATGTAAAAAAATAAAAAATAAAAAAAAAAAAACAACCCTTCAAAGAATTAAAAATGAATATCACCATTAGGCCAACTAATACACCAGCTAATGCACTGTATTAACGAGGCTTGATATATTATCTTACTTGGGTGAAATGAGAAGCCCCATCTCTCATCAGCACTTATGGCTGATTTCCTGTCCTTGGGGTTCTGAGGGATGAGAAAACAAGAAATGGTCTGGAACGGGACACACAAAGTGGATGAGAAGTAATTTTCATCTTCACCAGCTACCGTTCCCGTGAAGTATAAAAGGTAAATATTGATTTTAGTCAATAATTATTTCAGATATACTGCTGCTAGACTTAAGACTATCTACAAAAGTTATGGCTTTCCTACAGCTACAACAATAACTTTTACTAATAACTCAACTGTACTAAAAGACCACTGGCTTTCAAACACGAATTCTAGCAGTTTTGCTCATACAATGCTATGATGTAGGCACTCCTCAGACCTTTATTTCAGTACAAATGCCGACACTGATTATGATCTGTGGTAAACTGCCACCAGCACTAAGTGCTCACAGGCAGATTATCTAAATGCATCCCAGCAGGACTCTTTGATTGGATTCTTACAGAGAACATACATGAGAGGTTTACCAGCTTTCCTAAATTCATCTGGGTGCTAGTCATAGTGATGCTGAGTCTTGGGCTGGCACAGTGTCCGTGGTCAAGACCACAGTTGAAGGATCTCAACCCTTCCGTGCAGACATTGAAAAATTTCTCTTTTCTAATCAAATTACCTCGTAGTTTTGTCAAATGTCATTTTACCATCTATGGCTGGCCCATCTCTGGACCTTCTCTCCCATCCCACTTTATTTCCTTTAGCTCAATGATGTATTTTCAAATCATATATGCTATCCAACTTGATTCTTCCTTTTAAAAATAATGTCACCTATTCTAGACCCTCTGCCATTTGATATACATTTTAGAATCAGTATGTCAGTTTGTACAAACACCAAGAAAAAGGAAGTTAAAAGAAAAAGGAAAGCCAGTTAGCCAGTTGGACTTGTGATTGAAACTCAGTTCATTCAATAGACTGTCTACACGCAAGTAAATCTACATCTTGAAAATACTGTCTTCTGAGAAACAGCATATGACATGCCTTATTTGTGGAATCTAAAAAGAAATGATACAAATAAACTCAATCACAAATCAGAAAAAGATGTAAAGTCTTAAGAGAATGAACTTATGGTTGTAGAGGGGAGGGTAGTTAGGGAGTTTGGGATGGACATGTACACACTGCTATATTTAAAACATAACAAATAAGAGCCAACTGTAGAGCACAGGGAACTCTGCTCAATATTATGTGGCATCTGGACAGGAGCAGAATTTGGGGGAGTATGGATACATTCATAGGTATGGTTAAATCCTTTTGCTGTTCACCTAAATCTATCACTGCATTGTTAATCAGTTGCATAACAATATAAAGCAAAAGTTTGCAAAACTATGTCTGTTTTATTTGTAAATGTAAATAAAGTACTGGCTTCTGATCCATGATCTCATCTCTGCCCCTCCATCTATTTTGGTGTTATATAACTTCTCTCAGCTGTGTTTTATAGTCTCAGCACATAGTCTTACACATATTTGGTTAAATATATTCCTAGATATTTCACATTTTATGCCAGTATAAATAGGACAATTTCTAAAATTTCATACTCCAATCATTCTTTACTGACACTGATTTAAACTGTGGCCTTGTATCAGACGTTTACCTTTGTTATTAGTTGCACTGGCTTTGCGCTGTGCAATGGTGACATCACATAAATTAAGTTATTTTTACTTCCTTATTTCTGATCTCTGGGTTGTTGTTTTTTTTTTTTTTTTCCTTGTTTCATGGCACTGGCTGGGAATTTGAATAGAAGTTGTAAACTTAGCTATTTTTGTCCTGTTCCTGTTCTTATGAGGGATCCATTCAGTCTTTCATCAGTAAGGAAGAAATGAGCTATGAATTTTCTGTGGATGACCTTGCTGGGATGAAGAAGTTTCCTTTATGATCTAGTTAGTTGAGAGCGTGTACCATAAAGGCATGCTGAATTTTTGTCAAAAACTTTACATGTATCTATTAATATGATCATGCATTGTTTAAAACCCTCCTCTATTATGCAATTATTGCCTAAATCTTATTCTTCTCATATTACTATATTTTAGTGACCAGCACAAGGTATGTTTTCTCTTCTCTTTTCTTTTCTTTTTGAATGATTGCTTTATTTATCTTAATTTGGCTGCACTAGGTCTTAATTATGGCATGTGGGATCTAGTTCCATGACCAGGGGTCCAACCCGGCCCCCCTGCATTAGAAGCACAGAGTCTTACCCACTGGACCACCAGGGAAGTCCCTCTCTTCCCTTTTCTTATCTTGTGTGTTGTTATTGTCATGTGCTTTGTGGTACATATGTTGTAACACAAAAATGAATTATTTTTCCTATAAACTATTATTGCATAGTCAATTAACTGCTAAACAGGTTAAAAGGAAGAAATATATTCATATTTAGCCATATATTTACTATTTTGAGAAAGAGCTCTCTTGTATTTCCTGTAACATTATGTTGCATCCAGTATTCTTACATTGCCTGGACAGCTTTCTTTAATACCTCTTAAACTATCTGTGTCTGCTGACAAGGAACCTTAGCTTTTAAAAATTTTTTAATTGGAGTATAGTTGCTTTTCAATGTTATGTTGGTTTCTATTGTACAGAAAAATGAATCAGCTATCAGTTTGCTCAGTTCAGTCTCTGAGATGTGTCCAACTCTTTATGACCCCATGGACTGCAGCACCCCAGGTATCTCTCTGCCCTTCATCATCTCCCAGAGTTTGTTCAAACTTATTTCTATTGACTCAGTGATACCATCCAACCATCTCATCCTCTGTCATTCCTTTCTCCTTTTGCCTTCTGCTTTTCCCAACATTAGAGACTTTTCCTATGAGTTATCTCTTCACATCAGGTGGCCAAAGTATTGGAGCTTTAGCGTCAGCATCAATCCTTCCAATGAGTATTCAGGGTTGATTCCCATTAGGATTGAATGGTTTGATCTCTTTGCAGTCTAAGGGACTCCCAAGAATCTTCTCCAGCATCATGTTCAAGACATCAGTTCTTTGGTGATCAGCCTTCTTTATGGTCCAACTCTCACATCCATACATGACTACTGGGAAAACTATAGCTTTGACTATACGAACTGCATTGTTTAAAACCCTCCTCTATTATGCAATTATTGCCTAAATCTTATTCTTCTCATATTACTATATTTTAGTGACCAGCACAAGGTATGTTTCTCTTCTCTTTTCTTTTCTTTTTGAATGATTGCTTTATTTATCTTAATTTGGCTGCACTAGGTCTTAATTATGGCATGTGGGATCTAGTTCCATGACCAGGGGTCCAACCCGGCCCCCCTGCATTAGAAGCACAGAGTCTTACCCACTGGACCACCAGGGAAGTCCCTCTCTTCCCTTTTCTTATCTTGTGTGTTGTTATTGTCATGTGCTTTGTGGTACATATGTTGTAACACAAAAATGAATTATTTTTCCTATAAACTATTATTGCATAGTCAATTAACTGCTAAACAGGTTAAAAGGAAGAAATATATTCATATTTAGCCATATATTTACTATTTTGAGAAAGAGCTCTCTTGTATTTCCTGTAACATTATGTTGCATCCAGTATTCTTACATTGCCTGGACAGCTTTCTTTAATACCTCTTAAACTATCTGTGTCTGCTGACAAGGAACCTTAGCTTTTAAAAATTTTTTAATTGGAGTATAGTTGCTTTTCAATGTTATGTTGGTTTCTATTGTACAGAAAAATGAATCAGCTATCAGTTTGCTCAGTTCAGTCTCTGAGATGTGTCCAACTCTTTATGACCCCATGGACTGCAGCACCCCAGGTATCTCTCTGCCCTTCATCATCTCCCAGAGTTTGTTCAAACTTATTTCTATTGACTCAGTGATACCATCCAACCATCTCATCCTCTGTCATTCCTTTCTCCTTTTGCCTTCTGCTTTTCCCAACATTAGAGACTTTTCCTATGAGTTATCTCTTCACATCAGGTGGCCAAAGTATTGGAGCTTTAGCGTCAGCATCAATCCTTCCAATGAGTATTCAGGGTTGATTCCCATTAGGATTGAATGGTTTGATCTCTTTGCAGTCTAAGGGACTCCCAAGAATCTTCTCCAGCATCATGTTCAAGACATCAGTTCTTTGGTGATCAGCCTTCTTTATGGTCCAACTCTCACATCCATACATGACTACTGGGAAAACTATAGCTTTGACTATACGAACTTTTGACTGCAAAGTGAGGTCTCTGCTTTTGAGTATGCTGTCAAGGTTTGTCATAGATTTCATTCCAAGGAGCAAGTGTCTTTGGATTTCATGGCTGCTATCACCATCCACAGTGATTTTGGAGTCCAAGAAAATAAAGTCCATCACTATTTCCATTGTTTGTCCATCTATTTGCCATGAAATGATGAGACTGGATGCCATGATCTTAATTTTTCAAATGTTGAGTTTTAGGCCAGTTTTTTAACTCTCCTCTTTCATCTTCATCAAGAGGTTCTTTAGTTCCTCTTCACTTTTTGCCATAAGGGTGGTGCCATCTGCATACCTGAGGTTATTGATATTTCTCCAGGCAATCTTGATTCCAGTTTGGGCTTCATCCAGACCAACATTTTATATGATGTACTCCGTATATAAGTTAAATAAGCAGGGCGACAAGATTCAAACTTGACATACTCCTTTTCCAATTTGGAAAGGAGTTCCGTTGTTCCATGCCTAGTTCTAACCATTGCTTCTTTTCCTGCAGAGAGGTTTCACAGGATGCAGGTAATGTGGTATGGTATTCCCATATCTTTCACAATTTTCCAGTTTGTTGTGACCCATACAGTCAAAGGCTTTAGTCAATGATGGGGAAATAAGCGTTTTTCTGGAATTCCCTTGCTCTTTTTATGATCCATCAGATGTTGGCAATGTGATCTCTGGTTCCTCCACCTTTTCAAAATCCAGCTTGTAAGTCTGGAAGTTTTCAGTTCAATTACTGTTGAAGCCTAGCTTGGAGGATCTTGAGCATTCGCTAGCATGTGGAATGAGTGCCATTGTGTGGTAATTTTGAATCAGCTATACACACATATTCCTTCTTTTTTTTTTTGGATTTCCTTTTCATTTAGATCACTACAAAGCACCGGGAAGAGGTCCCATGCTACACAGTTGCTTCTCATCAGTTATCTATTTTATACACAGTATCAATAGTGTATCTCTGTTAATCCCAAGCTCCCACTTCATTCCCCTCCCTACTTCCCTTCTTGGTGTCCATATATTTGTGTCTCTATTTCTTCTCTGTAAGACTGTCTATACCAACTTTCTCAGATTGCACATATATGCATTAATACGTAGTGTTTGTTTTTCTCTTTCTGACTTCTCTCTGTATGATAGTCTCTAGGTCTATCCACATCTCTAAAAATGAGCTATTTTCATTTCTTTTTTTGAATGACTAATACACCATTGTGCATATAAGTACCACATCTTTATCCATTCCTCTGTTGATAGGAAGGTTGGTTATTTCCATGTCTTGGCTACTGTAAACAGAGCTGCAATGAACATGGATGCAGGTTTCATTTCTGAATTATGATTTTCTCTGGTTATACACTCAATATTGATTCCTGGGTCACATAAATATAAGGGCAGACACTAAAAAATGCTTGGAGAAAAACATAGGCAGAATACTCCCTGACTAAATGTCAGCAAGATCTTTTTGACTCACTTTCTAGAGTAATGTGAATAAAACTAAACAAATGGGACCTCATTAAACTTAAGAGCCTTTACACAGCAAAGGAAACCATAAACATGATGAAAAGAGATCCCATAGAATGGGATAAAAATATTTGCAAAGGAAGTAACTTTCAAATGATTACTGTATAAAATATACAAAGAGCTCATGCAGCTCAATAGCAAAAAAAAAAAAAAAAAAAAAACAAAACACAAACAACCCAATCAAAATATGGACAGAAAGCCTAAGCAGACATTTATCCAAAGACGACATACAGATCCCAATATGCACATGAAAAGATGCTCAACATCAGTAATTATTAGAGAAATGAAAATCAAAACTGCATTGAGTTGTCATCTCACAATAGTCAGAATGGCCATCATCATAAAGTCTACAAACAATAAATGCTGGAGAGGGTGTGGAGAAAAGGCATCCTCCTACACTGCTGGTGAGAATATAAATTGGTACAGACACTATGGAGAACAGTATGAGCAAGGTTCCTTAAAAGACTAGGAATATGTAGAGAAATGCAGAAGAATCAGTCCTAATGAGGTGGCTGAATCTAGAACGTATCATCAAAAGTGAAGTCAGTCAGAAAGAAAAGGACAAATACAGTATATTAACACATATATATGGAATCTAATAGGATGGTGATGACGGCACATGCAGTAAAGCGACAGAAAAACAGACATGGACAGTGGACATATGGACATTGTGGAGAAGGAACAGAGGGTGGCAGGCGTAAAGGAAGTAGCATGAAGGCCTGTACTATCATAAGTGAAAAAAATAGCTATAGTCATTGCTCTGTGAGAAAAGGGGATCCTTCAGGGGTGCTGTGTGATGGTCGGGAGGGGTGGGAAGAGGGGGATATACATATGACTAATCTGGGAACATCTGTAAACAACAAAACTCTGTAAAAGTTAAAAGTAAAATAAGTTTTTTTTTTTTTAAAAAAAGACTAGGAATAGAATCTTAACTTTTTTGAAAGATAATCTCATTGGGTATAAAATCAACAGCTATTCTTTTCTCTTTCTGTACTCTGAAGATCTGGCTCTATTGTCCTCTAGATTGTACAGCTAATCTCCTGAGAACAAATTAGGTATCATGTTCAGGTCTGTTCCTCTGCACCTTCTATGTTTTGTCTGGACATCCTCACCTGATCTTAAGGAATGTACATTCTGAAGGACTTGGTGTGGTTTTATGTTTATTCAGATTGGTTTTGTTTCTTGGATCTGTAGGTTTACATTTTGCATCAAATATGGAAAATTTCAACCACTATTCAAATATTTTTTCTGTGCCTTCCAAGACCTATGCATATATATTAAAATTAGATGACTTGATTTTGTCCCACAAGTTAACAAATGCTTGTTATCAGTTGTATTTTGTTTTGTTTCCTTTTCTCTGTGTTTTGTGAACAGGACAGTGAGAAATGTAGTAACTTTTGGGAAGGTGGTAAAATGACTATGGACAGTTAAATTGTGAGAGAGGGTATCCTAATCATGACAATTGAGACATGCCCCAGGTATGAACTGAGTGACAAGGACTAAATGGAAAAGGGGAGGGAAGCGTGAGGTGGGAAAGCAAAGCACAGAACCGGAGAACCTAACAGTGGTTCAGAGGCAGCAGGGATAGATCAATGCAAGATGATCTGCACATGCCCTTTAGAAGTGGAATAATGATTAAGGTTTCCTCACAGGACTGAAGGCTTAGGCTTATCGAGTTAATCCATGTAAAAGGCTGAAAACAGTTCCTGACACATGGTAGGTTCTCTATGAAAAGTAAAACTAAGATGGCACATCATAGTCTGCACTATACCAGTGGTTGTGGGGTTGGGATTGGGGGAGCTTTCATACATGGTGAACCATGGACTTAGGGAGCATCTCCTTATGGGAGAGAGAGCTAAAGGGCCCTGGAAATAAGGGAGAGATGTTAGGTTCTGCTGTACATTCAAAATGTAGTCCTTCATGCTGGGGAAGGGAGATTTACCCAAGAAATTATTTTAAACATTTTTTCTTGCTTTTTAATGATACTTGGAGGATGGACAGAGACTGTTTAATGTAACCCTGTGTCAGAAAACAGTACTAGGTCATTGGTTTCATGCATTAATTGTTGAACACTATTAAAAGCACAAGGTTCCTAGAGAAATAACAGGACTGATCTATTTTATTCTGTCAGCTTAATCATGAATAAAACAATGATGCATGGTAGTTCATTGAGTGGAACATCTGTGGATTTCATCAACACAACTTGTACAGCACATATCTGAGTTTTGATATCCATTTGTCACTTTCCTGAGTCATTTCTCCTTTCATGGACTGCTCCATGTTTTCATTGTTAAGAAATGAATAAAGTGGAATTTCCAGCGAACAGACTGGTATCAGAGAATAGGACGCTAAATTTGGAAATTTAACCCTTTTTTGTGCCTTCCAAGACCTATGCATATATATTAAAATTAGATGACTTGATTTTGTCCCACAAGTTAACAAATGCTTGTTATCAGTTGTATTTTGTTTTGTTTCCTTTTCTCTGTGTTTTGTGAACAGGACAGTGAGAAATGTAGTAACTTTTGGGAAGGTGGTAAAATGACTATGGACAGTTAAATTGTGAGAGAGGGTATCCTAATCATGACAATTGAGACATGCCCCAGGTATGAACTGAGTGACAAGGACTAAATGGAAAAGGGGAGGGAAGCGTGAGGTGGGAAAGCAAAGCACAGAACCGGAGAACCTAACAGTGGTTCAGAGGCAGCAGGGATAGATCAATGCAAGATGATCTGCACATGCCCTTTAGAAGTGGAATAATGATTAAGGTTTCCTCACAGGACTGAAGGCTTAGGCTTATCGAGTTAATCCATGTAAAAGGCTGAAAACAGTTCCTGACACATGGTAGGTTCTCTATGAAAAGTAAAACTAAGATGGCACATCATAGTCTGCACTATACCAGTGGTTGTGGGGTTGGGATTGGGGGAGCTTTCATACATGGTGAACCATGGACTTAGGGAGCATCTCCTTATGGGAGAGAGAGCTAAAGGGCCCTGGAAATAAGGGAGAGATGTTAGGTTCTGCTGTACATTCAAAATGTAGTCCTTCATGCTGGGGAAGGGAGATTTACCCAAGAAATTATTTTAAACATTTTTTCTTGCTTTTTAATGATACTTGGAGGATGGACAGAGACTGTTTAATGTAACCCTGTGTCAGAAAACAGTACTAGGTCATTGGTTTCATGCATTAATTGTTGAACACTATTAAAAAGCACAAGGTTCCTAGAGAAATAACAGGACTGATCTATTTTATTCTGTCAGCTTAATCATGAATAAAACAATGATGCATGGTAGTTCATTGAGTGGAACATCTGTGGATTTCATCAACACAACTTGTACAGCACATATCTGAGTTTTGATATCCATTTGTCACTTTCCTGAGTCATTTCTCCTTTCATGGACTGCTCCATGTTTTCATTGTTAAGAAATGAATAAAGTGGAATTTCCAGCGAACAGACTGGTATCAGAGAATAGGACGATCGATACAGGAGTACTAGGGTGAGAAATTTTATAATAATTAAATCTAAAATAGAATGTCCTAACTTTGGAAATGAATTTATTAGTAGTGGTTTTCAACTTATGACATAAGATCTATGGATGCTCTTCATATTTAGAGCAAGGATACACATTAAGTATTATATACAAATTAAAAGGCCGACATTATTTTGTTATGAACAAAGAGAAAAGCTGTTCATAGTGAGTTGGTTCACTATTTTGGGTCCATTAGTGCTGAGAACCTGATGTAAGACTGGGGTGGGAGGAGGATGGTCTGTTAGGTCATGTCAGGCACAGAGCTGGGAACAAGGATTGATGGTCTGTGATGTAGGCAAGTGGGGATTGATTTCACTGCGATTTCTGAGAAGTTTCCAAAATGCCCACTTTGATGGTTATGCCCCCAGGAGATGGAGGAGTGAAGCTTTTATTCCTCTCTAGTTGAGGGTTTCCCTGGGGGCATCATCTCCCACCCCCACCATCCCTGACCTCAGTACAGTCTTGATCTGTCCTCAATCGGGATGCTGGCAGAAGAGGTGACTGCACAGGGAGCTGGCCGTCACCACCTCCCTAAGGCACTAGGTACTTTTGCTGTCAGGCTAAAGAAAAGGGAGCTGCTGGGAAATGGAAAGGACACTTCATCCATCATACATCTAATATGAATCAGAACTTGAATTGACCTTTGTTTCTATGCAAGCCTGCTTCGAGAAGAAAGGCCTGTAGCAGTTCCTCTAGGTCACAACAAAATACGTACTATAAAGTTGCTCATTATGCAGCCTAAGAATTAAGTTGATAAATTTGTAGCTTGATGTCGAAGCAACAATGATAAATCTAGAAGAACTGATCGCTGATTTCTGATTTCCAGTTAGAAAATCACCTGGGCTTAGCTAACACCCACTAAGTCTGAGAAGTCCAGCAAAAGTTGAGAGACTGCCCAGCAGAGCCCAAGCTGCCTGAGGGTCGAGGTAAGAAGCAAGAAGGGAAGTTTTCTCTCTCTAAGGAGCCAGCTATTTGGCCACCGGTGTCTAAACGAAGCCTGAACCTTCAGTTCTGTGCATTCTCAGTATGACAGGGTTTCAGTACAAGCATGTCGCTTGCCTGTAGCACTATTGCATGAAATATTGAACCACCATTAGCTTGTCACTCTGCAGGGAAATGTCTGATCTTTTTCTCTGTCTTGGTTAAAAAGTTAATGTTTCTCCACCACCTTAATAATGCATTATTGAGCACTCCATAACATTCCTTCCTCTGTATGTAATTAACATTTTCAGTACTTTACTTTTTACTCCCTACGAACAAACTGTACCCAGTAGAGATAAATTCTTCCATCAATTATAAGAGATATGATAACAATAAAATATGATGCTAAATGGAATATTCCTTTAAAAGATTATTTTTTATTGTATTACTCTTTCAGAAAATAACAATAAAATGAAGGCCATCTAATATTCACAGTAGATGCTGAACTGATAACCAAAAACCCCACAGTCAGTTCTTCTATGGATCATAGAACAATCACAGCAAAAGTATTACTCAATTAAGCCTTAGTTCTGACCTATAGTAAGATTTTTTAAAGTTTGTTAAGTATTTGAAAATAATACTTACAACTTCCTATTCTTAAATAAAAGCATATTTCTAAATCTATAGGCAGAGGATGAGATGGTTAGATAGCATCACCGATTCAATGGGTATGAACTTGAGGAAACGCTGGGAGATGGTGAGGGATGGGGGAGTCTGGCGCACTGCAGTCCATGGGGTCGCAAAGAGCCAAACATAACTTAGTGACTGAACAACAAGAAATGAAAGTCTCAAAGTTGTTTGTCTTAAGACAGAACTTTTAAACTGAAATCCTGCTATTTGAAACAGATCCTGCTATTTGCTATTATCAAAGTTTATAACCAAAGATAGGAATAATCATGCAAAACATCCCGACTGATACAACTATGCTAGGAAGCACTTGAAAAAATTGTTGGAGGTAAGAAATGTCTGTGTAGGAATGTACGTCTATCTTAATATATAAAGTAATATGGATGCACAGGCAGGAGGGCCCTGTTGCTCTTCACTAACACCCAGGTTTCTTGGAGGAGGGAGAGGAAACGTTAGAAGATCAACAAAGAAAACTCAAGAAGCTTGTTTCCTGCTCTTGGCCCTAGGATTTTAGCAGGAGAGGACCATCCCCTCGCCCATCCTCTGGGGGGCTGTGGGCACGTACCATCTCCAAGTGACATGTCCAGCCCCTCCCTAACTCTTCCCTGAGACCTCTTTGTTTGGTTATTGGCCTCTTCCAACCTCTATGTTGGCAAGAGAAACCCAAAAGTTGTGCTATCTCGCCACCTTCTGGAAAACAAAAGAAAGGCTTCTAATCACCAATCTGTTAGCCCCAAAGTACACACAGTCTCACCTAAATAAAGAAGGTGATGACATCCTCAGATACAGTAGCAGAGGAACGGCTCAGCAAAGATCAGGAAAAACATGGTATCACTGTGTCACAAAGAGAACAAGGACAATTCTCCATCATATGAGCTTTTTTGAGACTTGAAACAGTATCTTCTGATGAATAAAGAACTCAAAATAGCTGTTGTGAAGAAATGCAGTAAGCTACTAGAAAACTCAAAGGTAACTCGATATCAGGAATAAAAATGACGAGCAGAATAAGTAGTTCATCAAAGACTTTGTAATTCTAAAAAAGAACCAAACAAATTCTATACCTAAATAACTCAAAAATGAAATGAAGACTGCATGAAACAGCACTGGAAATAGGGCAGATAAGATGGAAGAGAGAATAAGTGATTCGAAAGATAGGAATTTAGAAATGATTCTTGTGGTAAAGGAGAGATTTTTAAAAAACTGAAGCGACTCTGTGAGCATTACCGGACTCCAATACAAAAGCAGTAATAATGGGAGTGTATTCCAGAAGTGGATGGGTCGAAGGCTTAGAAAGTTTATTTTAAGAAATAATAGCTAAGAACTTGCAAAAAGTGGAAGAACTGGATGCAACAATGCTAACAATACACCTTATCTCAATGTCAAAAGATATTCTCCCAGATACATTAAAATGGAAGTCTGGAAAGTCAATGATAAAGAATTTAAAAGGCAGCCAGGAAAAAATGGGAAAGTAACTTACAAGGAACCTACCTTCAATTAGCTCTCAGTAGACACTGTATAAGCCAGGAGAGAGTAGAATAACATATTCAGAATAATGAGTGAGAACATTTGCCATCCAAGAATACTCAACCTGGCAATGTTATCCTCCAGACACAGTGAAGTAAAGGTTTTCCCAGGCAAAGAGGTTGAGAGAGGTTACCCTCCGCTCGACTTGCTATACAAAAAAGGCTGAGAGGAGCTCTTCAAGGTGAGCAGCAAGTCACAAAACTCTGAATTAGGTGATGAGTAGTCAAAATGTTTGGATAGTGTGCTAAACATTGAAGGGAAAGTACATTAAAAATACCTTTACTTCAATTGGGTAACAAATTCACAGCATGGAGTTCGCGACATTGAAAATATGAACCATAGACAAAGATCATTATATATTGATAACAGTGTCAGTACATTAAGAAGACAGAAATATATATCATATATATTCTAAGTACCAGAACATGGAAATATATCAAGCAAGTAATAATAGATCTCAAGGCAGAAACTGACAATAATATAATAACAGTAGGAGACTTTAGTACCTCACTATCAGAAGTGAATAGGTTGTCTGGACAGAAAGTCAGTATGGAAATGATTAACTTAAACTTTATTTTAGAACAAAAGGAGCTAACAGACATACATATTCCACCCAACAGCAACAGAATATGCCCAAGGATCATATGAAAGGACAGAAAAAAAAACGTGAGCCAGTTCAAGGAAACTGAAATCATACCAACTATCTTTTTGCTGATCACAATGATATGAAATTAGAAATCAACAAAATAAAAGTGAGAAAGTCTGCAGACATGTGCAAACAACATACCTGTAGACAGGCAAATAGTTTAAAGAAGCAGAAAGGAAAATATATCAACTCTTGGGGGATACAGCAAAATTAGTTTGGAGGAAAGTTGAGAGTAATAAACACATGAGTTCAAAAATCAGACATCAAACAACCTAATTTCACACCTCAAGGAGATATAAGAAGTACTAAAGTCTAAATTTAACAGAGTTAAGTAAATAATAGTGATTAGACAAATAAATGAAAGTATCCAGAAGAGCAGAAAGGGGCAACAAAATTTTTCTGGAAGATAAAATTTACAAATCTTTAGCTGACTGAGAGAGAGTAGATTCAAAATTATAATCAAAAGAACACATTATCATTAATACTACAGAATTACATACAACGACAAGACCCCAAAGAGTCAACCAAATTGTTGGAACTAATCCACAGTTACAGTTCAATTGCAGGGTACAGAATTAACACACAGAATTAAGCTGCATCTTTGGCAATGATAATGAAAGATTTGGAAGAAATGAAAACTATTCCATTCAGGTGGCACTAATCATACAGAACCTGCCTGTCAATGCAGGAAATACAGAAATGCCAGCTTGATCCCTGGGTCTGGAAGATCCCCTGGAGGAGGGCATGGAAACCACTCCAGTATTCTGACCTGGAGAATCCCAAGGACAGAGGAACCTGGTGGGCTATGGTACACACCATATGTGACTAAAGTGACTTAGCACACACATCACTTTCACAATAGTATCAACAATATTCAACAAGGAAATTAAGAAAGGAAGTCAAAAGTCTTTACAATGAAAACTACAAGACTGTTGAAAGAAGCTAAAAGATATACAACAAATGAAAAGACATTCCATATTCATGAACTGGAAAATATACTATTGTTAAAACATCAACACCATGCAAATTCATCTATAGATACAACTCAATTCCCCTAACAATACCAAAAAGCATTAGAAATAGAACTGATTCTAAAATTTAGTTGTTGTTGCTGTTCAGGGGCTCAGTCGTGTTTGATTCTTTGTGACACCATGGATTGCAGCAACCACAAAAGAAAAGCCAAAGCCATCCTGAGGAAAAAAAAATAACAAATGTATCAGCTTCCTGATTTTATACTACAAATAGACAATAATAAAATCAGTATGGTGCTGGCACAAAGAGACACAAAGACAAGAATAAAATAGTATAGAAACTCTAGAATTAAATCCTGGCATTTGCAGTCAACTCTTACTTGACAAAGGAGCCAAAAACTCCAATGAGGAAAGGATAGTCCTTTCCACAAACACTGCTGGAAAAAGTGAAGAAAGAACACACAGAAAAATGAAACTGGACCTCTGTTTCATGCTACTCATAAGAAATGAACTCAAAATAGATCAAAGATTTAACTATTAAACATGGCAAAGTTTCCAGAAGAAATCATGGGAAAAGAAATTCCCTGATACTGGTCTTGGCAATGAGTTCTTGAACATCACACCAAAAGCACAAGTCATGAATGAGACTCCACCAAACACAAAAGTTTCTACACCACAGGACAGACAGTTAACAAAGTGAGAACACAGCTTGCAGAGCAGAAGAAATGTTTTTGCAAACCATATATTATTATTAACTCCACATATAAGGATTAATATCCAAAATATATTTTGAACTCCTGCAACTTAAAAAAAATGGGATTAAAATGGGCAGAACTAAACAGGCTTTTTTTCCAGAGGACATTAAAGTAGCCAACAGGCATATAAAAAGATGCCCAACATCACAAATTGTCAGAAAACGCAAATCAAAATGCAATGTCACTTTACACCTGCTAGAACGTCTGTCATCAAGAGGGTGATACAGCAGGTGCTGGTGAGGACGTGATGAAAAAAAAAGGTTGGACCAATTTATATTCCTACCAATAGGGTATAAGTATTCCCTTTTCACTTTGGAAAACAATAAGGAGGTCTTCAAAAATGAAAAACAGATCTACCATTCATTCAATCTACAAATTCCACTTCTGGGTATGCACCCAAAGGAAATAAAAACAGGATCTCAAAGAGATACCTGCTCTCCTGAGTTCACTGCAGCACTCTTAACAATTGCTAAAATATACAAGTGACCTAAAAACCTCACAGCAAATGAATGGATGCAAAAATATGTGGTATTTATACGCAATTAAATATGCTTCTGACTTAAGAAAGAATAGTCTGCCTTTAGGATCAACATGGATGAACCTCGAGTACCTATGCTTAAGTGAGATGTCAGACAAACACAAGTATTTTATGGTATCACATACATAGGATCTAAAAATGACAAATTTAATAATAAAAAAAAAAAAGCCCAGAGGGCTGAATGATGGCTACCAGTGACTGCAGGGAATGTGGTGGTAAGACTGATGTTGTTTAAGTGCATAACTTTACAATGAGTAGTACTAAGCTGCTAAAATCTAATGCACAATATAATGAATATGACAGCAATACTGATTTATGATAATGCAATGTGATAAATACTACTGCAGGAGCAATCAGGATAGATAAATGTATCTAAGTAACATGGTGTATATCTTAAATCTATACCATGTTATATACACTAAATACATTCAATGAGAAAATAAAAAAGTTAAAGTCAGAGAATGAAGTGTGAGTTGTAAGTAGAGGATATCAATTAAAAATATAAACTATAGAAAGAAACCAATAGAAAATATAGTACCAAAAAAATACAATAGATAACATGAAAAACTCTAGAACTAGAGCTCAACAAAAACTCTATTCAACAAAATTTAAGCAGGCAGAAGAATAATCAGTCAATCTGAATATAATATGACAACTGAAGATAAATCTAAGCAGCAGAAAACATGAAAAAAGAAAAATGACCACAGTTTAAGGGACATATGGGACCCCATCAAGGTATGAAAAACACAGAGTACAGAGACAGTGAAAGGATAAGAGAAAAATGAAATAATGAAAAACACTTTCCAGATGTGAAGAAAAATATATACATCCAAGAAGTGCAATGACCTCCAAGGAAGGTAAATTTGGAAAACATTCCAAAATGAAAAACAGATCTACCATTCATTCAATCTACAAATTCCACTTCTGGGTATGCACCCAAAGGAAATAAAAACAGGATCTCAAAGAGATACCTGCTCTCCTGAGTTCACTGCAGCACTCTTAACAATTGCTAAAATATACAAGTGACCTAAAAACCTCACAGCAAATGAATGGATGCAAAAATATGTGGTATTTATACGCAATTAAATATGCTTCTGACTTAAGAAAGAATAGTCTGCCTTTAGGATCAACATGGATGAACCTCGAGTACCTATGCTTAAGTGAGATGTCAGACAAACACAAGTATTTTATGGTATCACATACATAGGATCTAAAAATGACAAATTTAATAATAAAAAAAAAAAAGCCCAGAGGGCTGAATGATGGCTACCAGTGACTGCAGGGAATGTGGTGGTAAGACTGATGTTGTTTAAGTGCATAACTTTACAATGAGTAGTACTAAGCTGCTAAAATCTAATGCACAATATAATGAATATGACAGCAATACTGATTTATGATAATGCAATGTGATAAATACTACTGCAGGAGCAATCAGGATAGATAAATGTATCTAAGTAACATGGTGTATATCTTAAATCTATACCATGTTATATACACTAAATACATTCAATGAGAAAATAAAAAAGTTAAAGTCAGAGAATGAAGTGTGAGTTGTAAGTAGAGGATATCAATTAAAAATATAAACTATAGAAAGAAACCAATAGAAAATATAGTACCAAAAAAATACAATAGATAACATGAAAAACTCTAGAACTAGAGCTCAACAAAAACTCTATTCAACAAAATTTAAGCAGGCAGAAGAATAATCAGTCAATCTGAATATAATATGACAACTGAAGATAAATCTAAGCAGCAGAAAACATGAAAAAAGAAAAATGACCACAGTTTAAGGGACATATGGGACCCCATCAAGGTATGAAAAACACAGAGTACAGAGACAGTGAAAGGATAAGAGAAAAATGAAATAATGAAAAACACTTTCCAGATGTGAAGAAAAATATATACATCCAAGAAGTGCAATGACCTCCAAGGAAGGTAAATTTCAAGGGACATGCATCAAGATCCACTGTATTCATACAGTAAAAAGAAAGGGCAGACAATCAACTTGTATCACATAAACAGCCTTCAATTAAATTGACAGAAATCATAGAACTGAGAGGCAGCAGGATGCTAAATGTAAACTGCCAAAAAAAAAAAAAAAAAAAAAAGCTACCAAAAATGAATCCTGTATCTGGTAAAACTCATCTTCCAGAATGAAGGAAGAATGAAGACATTCCCAGATAAAAGAAAGCAAAGGGGTTTCATTACTAGCAGAGCTTTCCTGCCAAGGAATACTAAAGAAAGTCCTATAGTCTGAAACACAAAGACTTCTGATACTAAGATCAAGTCACATGTAAAAGTGAAGTTCTGGTAAGGTGACCACATAGGCAAATTAACAAGGCCCTATAGATTATAATCTTATTCTGAAACTCCTCTTTTTGCTCCCAGTATGATTTAAAAATGTAAGCGCATAAAACATGAATTGTAAGTCAATGTTAATGGCACATAACATACAAAGATGTGATTTGTCATAATAATCACATGAAGGAGGGTGCAAAGCTGTAAAAGTGCAGAGTTAATGTATTTTATTGACGCTAACTTGGTATTAATTTAAACAAGATTGGTATAATTTAGGATTTTACTGCAATTACCATAGTAACCATTGAGAAAAGAACTAAAAATATTCACAGGCAAGGAAATTAGGAAGGGATCAAAATGTGCACTAGAAAAACATCTCACATGAAAATAAAGCAGTTGTGGAGTAACTGAGGGACACGTAGTGTATAGATAGCAATGAGCAACATGTAGAAGACCTGCAATATCAGTCACATTTCATGTGTAAGTGGATTCAATTTACTGAGTGAAAGACACGGACAGAATAAGAAAAACTTTACCCAAGGGTACGTATGGTCAAGAGACTCACTCAGATCTAAAGACAGCAATAGAATGGCAGTAAACACCACAAAGACATGTCTGCCATGCAAAGAGAAGTCAGAAGAGTTGGAGTGACTAGACTAATAACAAATAAGAAAGATTTTAAGTTAAAAATTATATGAAACAAGGGCATTATGATTTAATAAAAGAGTCAATTCTCAATTTATAAAACCACAACATAAAAAATCCTTCTTAAGTGAACAATGCAAAGAAATAGAATGGGAAAGACTAGAGCTCTCTTCAAGAACATTAGAAATACCAAAGGAACATTTCATGCAAAGATAGACACAATAATGGACAGAAATAATATGGACCTAACAGAAGCTGAAGATATTAAGAAGAGATGGCAAGAATACACAGAAGAATAATACAAAAAAGGTCTTAAAACCCCAGATAACCACGATGGTGTGATCACTCACCAAGAGCCAGATAGCCTAGAGGGCAGACTTTAGGGAGCATTATCATGGCCTAAGTCAAGTGGGTTTTAGGAAGCATTACCAGGAACAAAGCTAGCAGAGAGGATGGAATTCTAAGCTGAGCTATTTTAAATCCTAAAATATGATGGTGTAAGTCCTGCACTCAAAATTCCAGAAAATTTGGAAAAGTCAGTAGTGACCACAGGACTAGAAAAAGATAGTTTTCATTCCAATCCCAAAGAAGAGCAATTCCAAAGAGTGTTCAAACTTTCATACAATTGAGCTCATTTCACATACTAGCAAGGTAATGCTCAAAATCCTACAACCTAGGCTAATAGTATGTGAAGGAGGGTGCAAAGCTGAAAAGTGCGTTAATGTATTTTATTGACGCTAACTTGGTATTAATTTAAAAAAGATTGGTATAATTTAGGATTTTACTGCAATTACCATAGTAACCATTGAGAAAAGAACTAAAAATATTCACAGGCAAGGAAATTAGGAAGGGATCAAAATGTGCACTAGAAAAACATCTCACATGAAAATAAAGCAGTTGTGGAGTAACTGAGGGACACGTAGTGTATAGATAGCAATGAGCAACATGTAGAAGACCTGCAATATCAGTCACATTTCATGTGTAAGTGGATTCAATTTACTGAGTGAAAGACACGGACAGAATAAGAAAAACTTTACCCAAGGGTACGTATGGTCAAGAGACTCACTCAGATCTAAAGACAGCAATAGAATGGCAGTAAACACCACAAAGACATGTCTGCCATGCAAAGAGAAGTCAGAAGAGTTGGAGTGACTAGACTAATAACAAATAAGAAAGATTTTAAGTTAAAAATTATATGAAACAAGGGCATTATGATTTAATAAAAGAGTCAATTCTCAATTTATAAAACCACAACATAAAAAATCCTTCTTAAGTGAACAATGCAAAGAAATAGAATGGGAAAGACTAGAGCTCTCTTCAAGAACATTAGAAATACCAAAGGAACATTTCATGCAAAGATAGACACAATAATGGACAGAAATAATATGGACCTAACAGAAGCTGAAGATATTAAGAAGAGATGGCAAGAATACACAGAAGAATAATACAAAAAAGGTCTTAAAACCCCAGATAACCACGATGGTGTGATCACTCACCAAGAGCCAGATAGCCTAGAGGGCAGACTTTAGGGAGCATTATCATGGCCTAAGTCAAGTGGGTTTTAGGAAGCATTACCAGGAACAAAGCTAGCAGAGAGGATGGAATTCTAAGCTGAGCTATTTTAAATCCTAAAATATGATGGTGTAAGTCCTGCACTCAAAATTCCAGAAAATTTGGAAAAGTCAGTAGTGACCACAGGACTAGAAAAAGATAGTTTTCATTCCAATCCCAAAGAAGAGCAATTCCAAAGAGTGTTCAAACTTTCATACAATTGAGCTCATTTCACATACTAGCAAGGTAATGCTCAAAATCCTACAACCTAGGCTAATAGTATGTGAACTGAGAATTTCCAGATGTACAAGTTGAATTTAGAAAAGGCAGAGGAATCAAAGATCAAAATGCCAGCATTCATTGGATCATAGAAAAAGCAAGGGAATCCCAGAAAAAACATCTACTTCTGCTTCACTGACTGCACTACAACCTTTGTGTGGATCACAACCAATTGTGGAAAATTCTTAAAGAGGTAGATGCCTAGGAAACCCATATGCAGTCAAGAAACAACAGTTAGAACTGGATGTGGAACAACGAACTGGCTCCAAATTGGGAAAGGAGTAAATCAAGACTGTCTATTGTCACCCTTCTTATTTAACTTCTATGCAGAGTACATCATGCAAAATGCTGATCTGGATATATCTCAAGCTGGAATCAAGATTGCCAGGAGAATATCAATCACCTCAGGTGTGCAGGTGACACCACCTTAATACCAGAAAGTGAAGAGGAACTAAAGAGCCTCTTAATGAAGGTGAAAAAGAAGAATGAAAAAGCTGACTTAAAACTCAACATTCAAAAAACTAAGATCATGGCATCCTGTTCCATCACTTCATGGCAAATAATGGAAACAGTGACAGACTTTATTTTCTTGGACTCCAAAATAATTGCTGACAGTGGCTGCAGCCATACAATTAAAAAACACTTGCTCCTTGGAGGAAAAGCAATGACAAACCTAGACAGCCTATTAGAAAGCAGAGACATCACTTTATTAACAAAGGTCCATATAGTCAAAGTTGTGGTTTTTTTCAGTAGTCATATATAGATGTGAAAGTTGGACCATAAAGAAGGCTGAGTGTTGAAGAATTGACACTTTCAAATTGTGGTGCTAGAGAAGACTCTTGAGAGTCCTTTGGGCAGCAAGTAGATCAAACCAGTCAATCCTAAAGGAAATCAACCCTTTGATGAATGATTAGGAGAAATCAACCCACAATGATGACTATTCATTGGAAGGACTGAACCGGAAGTTACAATACTTTGGCCACCTGATGCAAAGACTTGACTCACTGGAAAAGACCTTGATGCTGGGAAAATAGAAGGCAGGAGGAGAAGGGGGTGACAGAGGACGAGAAGGTTGAATGGCATCATTGACTCAATGGACATGAGCTTGAGCAAACACCAGGAGATAATGAAGGTCAGGGAAGCCTGGTGTGCTGCAGTTCATGAGGGTCACAGAGTAAGACATAACCAAGCTACTAAACAACATATATAAGCAAACTTTGATAGAACTTAAAAAAAACAATGGTTCTACAAAAATAGTTATTTTCTGTGGAACTATTCAATACTCTTTCAGTAACAGACAAAAACCTCTAGATGGATGATCAGTAAAAGCATAATGGACTTGAATACTGTCATCTGACTAGCTCTAAAGGACATTATGTCCGCCAGTAGCAGAATACACATTCCTCTCAAGTGCACATGGGACATTGGGCATTTCCATATGTTAGACCTTGAAATAATTATCAATATATTTTAAAAGACTGAAAGCATCAAGTATCTCTTGGAACCATAATGTAATAAAGTTAACAAATCAATTTACAGAAGGAATCTAAACCACCTACTCCTAAATAACCAATAGAACAAAAATAATTAGGGAAATTGGAAAAAATATTTTGGCACAGACACAATTAAAAATACAACCTCCCGGGGATTTTCTGGTGGTCCAGTGGGTAAAGAGTCCACCTTGCAGTGCAAAGGGCTCTGGTTTGATCCCTGGCCTGGGAAGATCCCACATGCTGTGGAGCGGCTGGACCGGTATGTCCAATTATGAGCCAGCACTCTGGAGCTCATGTGCCCAGAGCTGGTGCTCTGCAACGAGACAGGCCACTGCGATGGGAGGCCCACACAAGCCAAGAAATGAAGATGGATGAAAATAAATAAATGAAAAGACCAATAAAAGAGGCCAAAAATTAAAAAAAAAATACAACCTCCCAAAACTTATGGAATGTAGCAAATGCAGTCCCCTAAAAGAAAGATAAAACCATAAATTACTCCATTAAAAGTGAACCAAGGGCTTCCCTGGTGGTCCAGTAGGTAAGGACACCGCCTTGCAGTGCAACGGGCACCAGTTCGATCCCTGGCCTGGGAAGATCCCATGTGCCACGGAGAGGCTGGACTGATGTGTCCAATTACTGAGCCGGAGCTCTGGAGGGCATGCGCCCAGAGCCGGTGCTCTGCAACGAGACAGGCCACTGCGATGGGAGGCCCACACAAGCCAAGAAATGAAGATGGATGAAAATAAATAAATGAAAAGACCAATAAAAGAGGCCAAAAATTAAAAAAAAAATACAACCTCCCAAAACTTATGGAATGTAGCAAATGCAGTCCCCTAAAAGAAAGATAAAACCATAAATTACTCCATTAAAAGTGAACCAAGGGCTTCCCTGGTGGTCCAGTAGGTAAGGACACCGCCTTGCAGTGCAACGGGCACCAGTTCGATCCCTGGCCTGGGAAGATCCCATGTGCCACGGAGAGGCTGGACTGATGTGTCCAATTACTGAGCCGGAGCTCTGGAGCGCATGTGCCCAGAGCCAGTGCTCTGCAACAAAAGAGGCCACTGCGATGGGAGGCCCACACGGACCAAAGAACAAAGATGGATAAAAATAGACAAATGAAAGACCAATAGAAGTAACCCGCCTGCTCGCCTCCCTCCCCACCCCACTCCTCCAAAATAAATAAATAAATAAAAAATGAGCCAAAACCTTGAATACCTAACTGTACAACTAATGAAACCATAAACAGAAGAGAAAACTAATGATAAGGTCAGAGATAAATGTAACAGAAAATAGAAAATCCATGTAGAGAAACAACAAATCATGAGTTCATTCTTTGAAAGGATCAACAAAATTAACAAGCCTTTAGCTAGACTTAGGGAAAAAGATAAGATATGAAACATCAGTAAATTGTGAATATTATCAACCTTATAGAAATTAAAAGGGCTATAAAAATTTGCTATGAAGAATTTTAGGTGAACATAATCAATGATCTAGAATAGACAAATGCCTAGAAACATACTGGGCATTACCAAAACTAATTAAAGAAGAAACAGAAAAATCTAACCTAAAGTCCTAAAAAACAGACTTAATCAATAATAAAATATTGCAACGAAAACTTTCAGAACCAATGATATCATTGGTGAATAATAACAAACATTTTAGTGATAGTTAACATAAAACATGCTCAAAATCTTCAGATACACAAAAGAGGGAATACTTTCTAACATATTCTATGGAGTCAGCAGGACCATTAAACCAGGAAAATATATCACAAACTGATTCCAACTGTACAGTAAAAGTGCTTCACCCCAGAACCAAGTGAAGTTTCTCCTAGGAAGGCATGGGTTATTCACGGTAATGTAACACATCCCATCTTTGTATAATAAAAGAAAAAAACAAAACTTCATGATTATCTACATAGAGGAAAGACATTCAACAATTCTATACTCTTTCATTGTAAAAGTGCTCAGAAAACTAGGAATAGAAGGGAATATGATTAACATGGTAAAGCTCCCTTATGGAAAACCCACAGCTAACATGAAAGTTAATAATGAAGAATTGAAACACTTTTCAAGATCAGAAACAAGATCAATTTTATTGCATACTTTCACCATTGCTGTTTAACTGTGTATTGGAGGCCCTAGCCAGAGTCATTAAAAATAAGAAATACCAATATAAGGCATCCAAATTATAAAGGAAGAAGTAAATTCTACTTTCAGATGAAATGATTCTGTATCTAGAAATTCCCAAAGAATAAACACACAAACTATTAGATCTAAGACTTGAATTTAGCAAGGATGTAGGATAAAAGATCAACGTACAAAATATTCTTCTGGTTTCTATACACGAGAAACAAACAATTCAAAAAAAAAGAGGGTTAAAAACCAGTTATATTTATGAAGTGAAAGTGTTAGTTGCTCAGTCATGTCTGACTCTTTGCGACCCCGTGGGAGATAGCCTTCCAGGCTCCTCTGTCCATGGAATTCTCCAGGCAAGAATCCTGGAGTGGGTTGTCATTCCCTTCTCCAGGAGATCTTCTTGACCCAGGGATCAAACCTAGGTCTCTTGCATTGAAGGCAGATTCTTTACCATCTGAGCCATTAGGGAAGTCCACTTATATACATAATAGCATCCAAATTAACTGATATCTACAAATAACTTTAGCCAAAGAGATAGAAGACCTGGATACTGAAAACCAGGAATCACTGCTGAAAAAATGATGACCCGATTAAGTGGACAGACACCCACATTTATGGCTTGGAAAACAATATTGGTAAGAAGGCAATCCCCTAAAGCAATTGGCAGTTTGGAAGTGCAATGTGGCATTACTATATGAGGCAACAACTCCATTCCAAGGTATTGAGCTAAGTGAAATGAAAACATGTCCACACAGAAATGGTCTCATGAATGTTCACAGCAGTATTATTCCCAAAAGGTCAAAAAGTAGAAACAGCTCAAGTTTCCTTTGACTGGTGAATGGATATACAGGCCATAGCATTGGTACCATGGCATATTATTCAGACAAACAGAGTGTGAGATGGATTACAATACTGATATGTGCTGTAACTTACATGAACCTTACAGACATCTGGTGGTGAAAACCTTTTGATGCTAGAGAGTGTTGGTAGGCTGCACATGGATATACTGTTACTAAACAACACTCTGGGTAATTGAAAATTATCTGAATTATACCTCAATAGGAAAAGGCTACTTGACATTTAAGCAATAATCATTAAATAAATCTAAACGGAAAATTGCTATGAATGCAGTGGAAAGAACAATAAAATGCAACTCAATCTAATCCAATCCAATTCAAGTCAATGAAAGCCCTATCCAGAGAGCAATTTATTGCCCTAAATAACTTCAATAATGAAAAATTGGGAAACACATTTTTAATACCCTTTTAAGGAATTTAGAGAATATGTAACAATTACTTTAAAAATTATGTAAAAAGCATTACTAATGATAGAACTGTGATTATTGAAAGAATATAAGAGAAAACATAATAAAAAGAAACTTGAAATCTATTTCTTTGAAAAAAATCAATATAAAATAATCAAAGAGCTCTGTTGAATACCATTTACCAAAATAAATTCCAAATGAATCCAAGAGTTTATGTAAAAGTCTATACATATTTTAAAATAAAAAGAGGACATGACTAACAGAGGGATTAGAAGAATGTTTTCTATTTAGACTAAAAGATAAAAATCATCTGACTACAGATGATACAGGTTGTTTGCATATATAATTTACATGTTATGAATAACATGTATAAACATGCATGGTATAATGCTATATAAGTATTCATAGATAGATATATAATCCTTACATGTGAGCATCTATATCCAAAGTTTTTCTATGCAAAAACACTTGTGCAGTGGAGAGGCCATAAACACAGAGAGAAACAGGCACATGGGCAGTGTTCCAGAGATCTGTGGGAAGAAGAGGGCTTGGTTCTGACTGGAGTTTTACAGCTTCAGGCAGCTGCTGAGATAGGTAACAGGAATTGATAAATTAGGCCAGAGCCTGGAGAGTACAAGCACTGAGCATTCAGGTCTGGTCGAGATACTGCATGACAAAAAACATGTCCACACAGAAATGGTCTCATGAATGTTCACAGCAGTATTATTCCCAAAGGTCAAAAAGTAGAAACAGCTAGCAATAACCTGTTTATGTTTGCTGTAAACTTACATGAACCTTACAGACATCTGGTGGTGAAAACCTTTTGATGCTAGAGAGTGTTGGTAGGCTGCACATGGATATACTGTTACTAAACAACACTCTGGGTAATTGAAAATTATCTGAATTATACCTCAATAGGAAAAGGCTACTTGACATTTAAGCAATAATCATTAAATAAATCTAAACGGAAAATTGCTATGAATGCAGTGGAAAGAACAATAAAATGCAACTCAATCTAATCCAATCCAATTCAAGTCAATGAAAGCCCTATCCAGAGAGCAATTTATTGCCCTAAATAACTTCAATAATGAAAAATTGGGAAACACATTTTTAATACCCTTTTAAGGAATTTAGAGAATATGTAACAATTACTTTAAAAATTATGTAAAAAGCATTACTAATGATAGAACTGTGATTATTGAAAGAATATAAGAGAAAACATAATAAAAAGAAACTTGAAATCTATTTCTTTGAAAAAAATCAATATAAAATAATCAAAGAGCTCTGTTGAATACCATTTACCAAAATAAATTCCAAATGAATCCAAGAGTTTATGTAAAAGTCTATACATATTTTAAAATAAAAAGAGGACATGACTAACAGAGGGATTAGAAGAATGTTTTCTATTTAGACTAAAAGATAAAAATCATCTGACTACAGATGATACAGGTTGTTTGCATATATAATTTACATGTTATGAATAACATGTATAAACATGCATGGTATAATGCTATATAAGTATTCATAGATAGATATATAATCCTTACATGTGAGCATCTATATCCAAAGTTTTTCTATGCAAAAACACTTGTGCAGTGGAGAGGCCATAAACACAGAGAGAAACAGGCACATGGGCAGTGTTCCAGAGATCTGTGGGAAGAAGAGGGCTTGGTTCTGACTGGAGTTTTACAGCTTCAGGCAGCTGCTGAGATAGGTAACAGGAATTGATAAATTAGGCCAGAGCCTGGAGAGTACAAGCACTGAGCATTCAGGTCTGGTCGAGTGTGGCATGTCACAGCTTGGCAGATACTGCATCTGAAAGCTGGAGTCCAGGAGCATCTGAGGGACTCATGGTCAAGGGCAGGAAAGGACCTTGGGGCCTGAACAGTCTTCACATCAGAGCTGGCACCATGTGACAGCCCAGGCTTTTCCAACAACCCACCCCGCTCCCCACCCCCGGCCTTCAGAAATGAGTTTCCTTATCATGTGTTCTTCTCTTCTCAAATTCCATGAACTAAATTCTCTTAGATGATCCCCAGGGTGAGGTTCTGTTCAGACCCCATGCCTTGGCCTCTTGACTACCATCTAGGAAATACCACACAAGGAAATCTGTAAGATTTGGATCCAGCCATAAGGCAGGGTTTAGGTCGAGCCTTAAGGCAGAAGGGGCCAGGGAGCCTGTTCCTTCTCACTGCCAACCTCAGTGTCATCTGAACTGGGCGGTCCCTCAGTGAGCTGGAGTGGGTCCTCACTACTTGCTAACTGTCAGTGGTCATCGTCTAAACCTCTCCCCAAAGAAGGGTTGTGGGCTCCTAGAAAGAGTGAGGAATGGTCAATGTCTCCCTTACCTATAACCATGTAGTGTGAACACCTGAAAGAACCTCTAGCTCCACAAAGATACCACAGCCCTCAAAGATACCACAAACAATGTCAATTAATGCAGGTGGGTGCAGGCAGTATAAATACTGAGAACAACCCATACATCCACAGTGGAGCAAAATGACAGAGAATTAATATCACAAATTTAAACAAAATGCAACTGGGATAAAGAAACACAACCTAATAGAAAAGTGGCCCAAACACATAAATAACAGATATTTGAGGTAGTACATGTGAACATGAAAAAATGGGATAATGCAAAATAAGATCTCTCTAATACACACACACACACACACACACACACACACACACACACACTCACACACACACATAAATATATAAAGTATACATTAAGTAGACTAGCAAATAATTTGTGAAAAAATCAGACAGTAACCAATGAACACAAAACATACCTATCAGATGAGGTGAGGCATCTTAGGTGTGGGGTTCCCTCTCTTGAGCAATGCACACATAAACATTTATCACAGTCTTATAAAGTGACCCAAATAAATTGGGAGTGAAGGGAATTCTCTTATACAGAATGATTGAAAAAAAATGTGTATCTTATATGTAGCTAAAATGATGAGTTAGAATTGCAAGTTTGTGTGTGTGTGTGTGTGTGTGTGTGTGTGGTAAGAGCACTAACTGTGAGATGTGTCCTTTAAATGACTCTAAGTGCCCAGAACAATGTTATTCACGGTAGGTGAGGGGCTGTATGGCAATTCTTGAGAGAATTTTCATTATGCATAAATGAAGCACACCTGTGGAGAGAAAGCGAGCGTAGCACTTGCCAATTTGGAACGTTGTGATTAAGAACTCAAGATCAGATCCTAGATTCACACCTTGTGACTTTGGGCAAATTTCTCTCCATTTCTATCCTTTTTATTTTCAAAAATTCATATAATCATATTGCCTGGCTCATAGAATTGAGTGCAGGATTTGATAATACAAGCAAATCACCACTTGATAATGTGCCTGAGAGGAGCAAATATCAAATGCATTCGTAGTTTCATTTTTGGGGTGAAAATGGCAACTCTCATTCTGAGGTATTTTAGTTTCAGATAAGTGAAAAACCAAACAAAACCTTCCAATGCACTGAACACACATGGACAAGAGATTTTGTTCTTTGTATTCAAACTTCCTGTGAGTGAAGCAGGAGGAAGAGTTCACCTCCACACATCTCAGGATTGTCAACCAGGAGACATGAATCTTAACACTCTCTCCTACTGCATAAGAAGTATGTAAATGAAGCCTTTTTCAGGGTGATGAAAATGGCTTAATACCTGAAATTCATTAAGTAGTCCACTGAAGGGATTCTCCTGAACTGAACCAATCAGACTGAAGCCTTCACCCTAGAACCTTGAGCTGGGTAACACATCTTCTACCTTAATCTGCTGCAATAAAAGCTATAAATTCCCCATCTCACTAGAGCACAGACTTTCTTAAGCTGATGCTGAGGTTCCATCTGAGATACACTTAAAAAAAGAAATACAGCTGACTCTTGTACAACATGCTATTTTCTCTGCTTATATTAATAGCCAACATCAACCAAATCCATGGAGGACTGGGGGCTTGAACAAAATGTTTTGATATGACACCTACTGCTTCTATTACTCTATAATTTGTTCAGTACAAATATAAATGAATGCTGTACACTCTCCTTTTCTGGTGATATTATAGTACCCTCCCAGGGAGAGAAATGGGCTAGGAGGCGTGAGTAGGGAGATCAGAACTCCTTAAGAACTACCATGGCTAGCATGAAAATTTGAGTGTGGGCATATGCTCAAACCCACCAAATTGTATATGTTACATGTGAAGCTGTTGTATTTAAATTGCAACTCAATAAGCTTTTAAATTAATTGGAAAAATTATGGACACCCAGTCACTTAATGCCACTTAGAAATAAATCTTGTCCTTGCTGAATTGACTTGAGAGGATTTTAATATTGTTTAAATGTCCATACTACCCAAAGCACTCTACAAATTCAATGCAGTCCCTACCAAAATTCCAATGAATTTTTCAAAGAAATACAATAATCCCAACATCTATATGGTGAACATCACAAAATCTGTATGTTGAACAACATCTGTATGTTGAATTCCCACAAAAGATTTCAAGTAACCAAAGCAATCTTGAGAAAGAACGAAGTTGGAAACATCATATGCCCTGATTTCAAACTATCAAAGTACAAAGCATAGTAGTTGAAGCAGTATGATATTGACATAAAAGCAGACACACAAATCAACGGAGCATAATAAACCCATGCATATATGGGCAATTAATTTACAAAAGAGAATCCATAAATATACAATGGGCAAAAGAAAAATCTCTTCAATAAATGTGCTGGGAAAATTGGATTAATATCTCATACCATAAACAGAAAACAAACTCAACATAGATTAAAGGCTTCAACATAAGACCTGATAACAGAAAACTCTTAGAAGAACATATAGGTGCTAAATTCATTAAGTAGTCCACTGAAGGGATTCTCCTGAACTGAACCAATCAGACTGAAGCCTTCACCCTAGAACCTTGAGCTGGGTAACACATCTTCTACCTTAATCTGCTGCAATAAAAGCTATAAATTCCCCATCTCACTAGAGCACAGACTTTCTTAAGCTGATGCTGAGGTTCCATCTGAGATACACTTAAAAAAAGAAATACAGCTGACTCTTGTACAACATGCTATTTTCTCTGCTTATATTAATAGCCAACATCAACCAAATCCATGGAGGACTGGGGGCTTGAACAAAATGTTTTGATATGACACCTACTGCTTCTATTACTCTATAATTTGTTCAGTACAAATATAAATGAATGCTGTACACTCTCCTTTTCTGGTGATATTATAGTACCCTCCCAGGGAGAGAAATGGGCTAGGAGGCGTGAGTAGGGAGATCAGAACTCCTTAAGAACTACCATGGCTAGCATGAAAATTTGAGTGTGGGCATATGCTCAAACCCACCAAATTGTATATGTTACATGTGAAGCTGTTGTATTTAAATTGCAACTCAATAAGCTTTTAAATTAATTGGAAAAATTATGGACACCCAGTCACTTAATGCCACTTAGAAATAAATCTTGTCCTTGCTGAATTGACTTGAGAGGATTTTAATATTGTTTAAATGTCCATACTACCCAAAGCACTCTACAAATTCAATGCAGTCCCTACCAAAATTCCAATGAATTTTTCAAAGAAATACAATAATCCCAACATCTATATGGTGAACATCACAAAATCTGTATGTTGAACAACATCTGTATGTTGAATTCCCACAAAAGATTTCAAGTAACCAAAGCAATCTTGAGAAAGAACGAAGTTGGAAACATCATATGCCCTGATTTCAAACTATCAAAGTACAAAGCATAGTAGTTGAAGCAGTATGATATTGACATAAAAGCAGACACACAAATCAACGGAGCATAATAAACCCATGCATATATGGGCAATTAATTTACAAAAGAGAATCCATAAATATACAATGGGCAAAAGAAAAATCTCTTCAATAAATGTGCTGGGAAAATTGGATTAATATCTCATACCATAAACAGAAAACAAACTCAACATAGATTAAAGGCTTCAACATAAGACCTGATAACAGAAAACTCTTAGAAGAACATATAGGTGCTAAACTCCTCAATACTCATCTTGGTGAGGATTTTTTTGGATTGGACAGCAAAAGCAAAGATAATAAAAGCAAAGATAAATAAATGGGACTACACTAAGCTATAAAACTTCTACACAGCAAAGTAAACCATCAAGAAAGTGAAAGGTAATCTTCAGAATGGGAGAAAACATTTCCAAATCATACAATCATAAAAGGTTAATATGTGAAATATATAAAGAATTTCTACAACTCAATAACAGGTATATAATCCAAATGAAAAATAGGCAGAGGATCTTAACAGACATTTCTCCAGAGATAACACAGATAGCCAGGGCCATGAAAAGATGCTCAGAATCACTCATCATCAAACTAAAACCACAATGAGATTTCACCTCAAATCTTTCAGAATGGGCATTATGGAGAAAAAAAAATATCAGCAAGGATGTGGAGAAAAGGATACACTGTGCACCACTGGTAGGAATGTAAATTTGGGCAGTTGCTGTGGAAAACAGTACAGAGGTTTCTCAAAAAATTAAAAACAGAGCTACCATATTATCAAGCAATCCCATTCCTGGGTATATATCCAAAGAAAAAGAAAGCACTAACGTGAAAGGTATTAAGCCTTAAAGTTCACTGCATCTTTCTTCCCATATCTTGGCTATTGTAAATAACCTAACTGTCCATCAGCGGTTAGATGGATCGAAAAAAAAAATGTAGGACACACACATGAATATTGTGCAGCAATAAAATAATAAAATAAAATGTCATTTGTAACAACATGCATGTACCCTGAGGGCATTATGCTAAGTGAGATAAATTGACAGAGAAAAACAAATACCACATGATCTTATTTATCTGTAGAATATAAAATAAAAATAAAAACCACATATTGAGGAGGCATACTCTTTTCTGGGGAAAACATTAGAGATGTGACAGAGAAAACAGATACCATATTATTTACATATGCACTCTTCAATAAATGTGCTGGGAAAATTGGATTAATATCTCATACCATAAACAGAAAACAAACTCAACATAGATTAAAGGCTTCAACATAAGACCTGATAACAGAAAACTCTTAGAAGAACATATAGGTGCTAAACTCCTCAATACTCATCTTGGTGAGGATTTTTTTGGATTGGACAGCAAAAGCAAAGATAATAAAAGCAAAGATAAATAAATGGGACTACACTAAGCTATAAAACTTCTACACAGCAAAGTAAACCATCAAGAAAGTGAAAGGTAATCTTCAGAATGGGAGAAAACATTTCCAAATCATACAATCATAAAAGGTTAATATGTGAAATATATAAAGAATTTCTACAACTCAATAACAGGTATATAATCCAAATGAAAAATAGGCAGAGGATCTTAACAGACATTTCTCCAGAGATAACACAGATAGCCAGGGCCATGAAAAGATGCTCAGAATCACTCATCATCAAACTAAAACCACAATGAGATTTCACCTCAAATCTTTCAGAATGGGCATTATGGAGAAAAAAAAATATCAGCAAGGATGTGGAGAAAAGGATACACTGTGCACCACTGGTAGGAATGTAAATTTGGGCAGTTGCTGTGGAAAATAGTACAGAGGTTTCTCAAAAAATTAAAAACAGAGCTACCATATTATCAAGCAATCCCATTCCTGGGTATATATCCAAAGAAAAAGAAAGCACTAACGTGAAAGGTATTAAGCCTTAAAGTTCACTGCATCTTTCTTCCCATATCTTGGCTATTGTAAATAACCTAACTGTCCATCAGCGGTTAGATGGATCGAAAAAAAAAATGTAGGACACACACATGAATATTGTGCAGCAATAAAATAATAAAATAAAATGTCATTTGTAACAACATGCATGTACCCTGAGGGCATTATGCTAAGTGAGATAAATTGACAGAGAAAAACAAATACCACATGATCTTATTTATCTGTAGAATATAAAATAAAAATAAAAACCACATATTGAGGAGGCATACTCTTTTCTACAGGGAGGAGGCAGATAAACAGCACTTCCCCTGACACACAAAAAGAGACTGTGGATATGTCTCATGTTCACAATGCTTACAAATGTACCTTTGCCCACCCAAAAACATTTTTTGTCATTCCTTTCAATCCATATGTATTTACATATATCAGGCACTGAGGAGGTTGATAGAGACACAAAGATGTATCGTGATTTTAGGGCTGAAAATCTAAGCATGTGGACCACAAGCCTTTCAGTCTCAACCACTTGCTTTTCAGACTCTCTACAAGCATTTCAGAAAATTTTCATTCTTCTTTTATGCAAAGGCTCATGCATCTGAGCTGCCCGGTGTCCATTGAGAGACTCAGTGATGAATATGCACTGAACCTGAAGATATAAATATTTTCCACACCAAGAAAGACTGCATGTGAAGTTTATGAAACAAAGGGGGAGCTGGTAGGAGAGCAGTGGATCACAGAGCCCAGGCAGACATGTGGGCTGACACAGGGCCACTGCCAGATGCTAGTAACTTCTTCCATTTGGCCAGAGGGATACTTCTCAAGGAAGCAGAGTACCCAATCTGCATGGTGTAAACTCGCAAAATAATCTAATTTCCTTTTCTTTCTTTTTGCTAACTTAACACTCTGCATGTAAACTGTGGAAGACAAAAATATTTCTGATAGGATGCTATTCTCTAAAGATTGAAAATGTCATGTCAATATTGCAACACAACTGGCATCCGAAAATGGAGCGTGGTCTGAGCCTGTATACTCTGCACATAGTATCTATGTCATTAGTTATCATGATCTGGGAGGGCAAAGGCACATGCAGATAACTCTACAAGCAAACCAACAAGCATTCTGTCACCTTGACGAGCAACTACAACTACTGTATGGGAGGAAAAATAGACACTCCAAGTCAGATCCAATCCTTGGGTTGGTATGATCCCCCTAGAGGAGGAAATGGCAACCCATTCCAATATTCATGCCTGGAGAACCACATAGACAGAGGAGCCTGGTGGGTTACAGTTCATGGGGTTGCAAAGAGTTGGACATGACTGAGCAACTTAGCACACACACACCAAACTACAGTCCTTGAGGGCTTTATCTGAATTAAAATAATCCTTAGTTACTTAAATATCAAGGACGGTAAGTTTCCTTTCATAGTTTACATGCAGCAACAAAACAGAAACAAATTCCCAGATTTCATCTGTATTAGGCTATACAATGTCTGAAGTCAATGTTTGTTTCTGTTTATCGTTATTATTTCCCTTCAATATTTTGCTCAGTATTTTGAAAACTGTAGTTTTAATCATTTCTTAATAAATGAAAGGATGAGCACATTAAAGAATAGAAAAAGTGCCATGTCAGGTGGGTTTTAGGCAGCTAAGACAATTAAATCTGTTTGGAGAATTTGGGATATGTATTTAGCAATATATTAAGTGATATATTCATGTCTTGTACCCCAAGGTTCTCAATTAACTTGAAAATATCTCACAAGTCCCACTACCCAATGTAAGACAAGTGTATCTTAAACAGTACACTAGAAATATTTGGAGCTTAGATTTTAAAATGTAAAAAGTTTTCTACTTCAAAATATAAAATCCACAATAGTTTGATTTAAAACACATTAGAATTTTCTTAATAAACAAAAAATGATAATGAGGATTAACTTTAATAAAACATATGGTAAATGGTTGCACTTAAAATACAGCAAAAGAAATTACAAAAAAGCTGAACAGACACCCCACAGAGTGGGAGAAAATCATAGCAAATGAAACAACAGACAAAGAATAAATCTCCAAAATCTACAAGCAACTCAGACAACTCAGCACAGGAAAAACGAACAACCCAATCAAAAAATGGGAAAACGACCTAAAGAGACGCCTCTCCAAAGAGGACATACAGATGGCCCAAAAGCACATGAAACGATGCTCAACCTCGCTTATCATTAGAGAAATGCAAATTAAAACTACAATGAAATATCACCTCACACCCGTCAGAACGGCCATCTTCAAAAAATCTGCAGACAAGAAATGCTGGAGAGGGTGCAGAGAAAAAGGGAACCCCCTTGCATTGCTGGTGGGGATGTCAATTGATACAGCCTCTACGGAAGACAGTATGGAGATTCCTTAAGAAACTAAAAATAGAAGCACCCTATGACCCAGCAATCCCACTATTAGGCTTATATCATGATGAAATCAAAACTGAAAGAAGCACCTGTACCCCATTGTTCACTGCAGCTCTCTATACAATAGCCAGAACATGGAAGCAACCTAGATGTCCATCGACAAATGAATGGATCCAGAAGCCCTGGTACATATATACAATGGAATACTACTCAGCTGTTAAAAGAAATGCAGAAGACTCAGTCCTAATGAGGTGGCTAGCTCTAGAACCTATCATAAAAAGTGAAGTAAGTCAAAAAGAGAAAGACAAGTACAGTATACTAACTCATATATATGCGATCTAGTAGGATGGTCATGATAACACACGTAGTGAACTCATGGAAAAACAGACAGAGTATAGACAAAGGGACATTGTAGGGAAGAAATAGGGAGGGGGAGGCATGGAGGGAGTAACATGGAAACCTATACTGTTATGTGTGGAAAAGATAGCTATTGTCATTTTGCTAAGGAATAGGAGTGCTTACAATGGCATGGGGCGATGGTCTGGAGGGTGGGATGGGGGATCTTGGGGGTGGGGACCAGGGATATGCATATGACTGATCTGGGAAACATGTGAACAACAAAAAAAATTCCACAATAGTTTGATTTAAAACACATTAGAATTTTCTTAATAAACAAAAAATGATAATGAGGATTAACTTTAATAAAACATATGGTAAATGGTTGCACTTAAAATACAGCAAAAGAAATTACAAAAAAGCTGAACAGACACCCCACAGAGTGGGAGAAAATCATAGCAAATGAAACAACAGACAAAGAATAAATCTCCAAAATCTACAAGCAACTCAGACAACTCAGCACAGGAAAAACGAACAACCCAATCAAAAAATGGGAAAACGACCTAAAGAGACGCCTCTCCAAAGAGGACATACAGATGGCCCAAAAGCACATGAAACGATGCTCAACCTCGCTTATCATTAGAGAAATGCAAATTAAAACTACAATGAAATATCACCTCACACCCGTCAGAACGGCCATCTTCAAAAAATCTGCAGACAAGAAATGCTGGAGAGGGTGCAGAGAAAAAGGGAACCCCCTTGCATTGCTGGTGGGGATGTCAATTGATACAGCCTCTACGGAAGACAGTATGGAGATTCCTTAAGAAACTAAAAATAGAAGCACCCTATGACCCAGCAATCCCACTATTAGGCTTATATCATGATGAAATCAAAACTGAAAGAAGCACCTGTACCCCAATGTTCACTGCAGCTCTCTATACAATAGCCAGAACATGGAAGCAACCTAGATGTCCATCGACAAATGAATGGATCCAGAAGCCCTGGTACATATATACAATGGAATACTACTCAGCTGTTAAAAGAAATGCAGAAGACTCAGTCCTAATGAGGTGGCTAGCTCTAGAACCTATCATAAAAAGTGAAGTAAGTCAAAAAGAGAAAGACAAGTACAGTATACTAACTCATATATATGCGATCTAGTAGGATGGTCATGATAACACACGTAGTGAACTCATGGAAAAACAGACAGAGTATAGACAAAGGGACATTGTAGGGAAGAAATAGGGAGGGGGAGGCATGGAGGGAGTAACATGGAAACCTATACTGTTATGTGTGGAAAAGATAGCTATTGTCATTTTGCTAAGGGAATAGGAGTGCTTACAATGGCATGGGGCGATGGTCTGGAGGGGTGGGATGGGGGGATCTTGGGGGTGGGGACCAGGGATATGCATATGACTGATCTGGGAACATACATGTCTGTGAACAACAAAACTCTGTAAAACCTTTAAAATAAATAATAATAATAATAAAACTATGTGTGTGTTTCTTAATATATAGATTTATTTCTATATATAATTTTCATGTCAAAACAAAAACATTATGCATATAATAATAGTTTATTGTATATATTGCAACCTTAAGTCCTTCTAAAACTTAGTTCTTTGACTTCAATACTGCATAAAATTTCTTTTTAAACAAAATTAAATAGAATCTTAAAATTTTAAAACAGTTTAAGAATTGAATGTCTCTGTGTTAATTTATTCCTGGCATAATTTCTAACTCACCCTAGCCTTTACTTTCTCCTTAAAAGAGTTTTGTGAATTTTAAAGGTATTTAGTCAAACAGAATGAGTTGAGCATTACCAGAATACACAAAGAACCTCCATGCTTTGCATAAATTATTGCATTAATGGCACTGCATGAGGTTGCCTGCTTTAATAACTTTTTTGTCAACAGTAAAAAGAACTTGCTTTCAGAAAAGAAGTTGTGCAAAAATTCTCAAGAGGGTGATACCTCATTTTCATCTTAACAAACAAACATTAAAACCTTTTTTTAAGATTGTGTATATCAGAGTAATTTCCTAAATTAATACTTTTTTCTAATATTCCCTTTGAGTTTCAGTGCTCATATATTAATATTCTTCAAGCAAACTGGTAACTCTAGGATATACTCTAATTACTTTTTCTAATGATTGCCCTTTGAGTTTCAGTGCTCATAGACAATAGAGGGAAGAATCATGGAGTAAAAAAAGGGCATGTATACTAACTCATATATATGCGATCTAGTAGGATGGTCATGATAACACACGTAGTGAACTCATGGAAAAACAGACAGAGTATAGACAAAGGGACATTGTAGGGAAGAAATAGGGAGGGGGAGGCATGGAGGGAGTAACATGGAAACCTATACTGTTATGTGTGGAAAAGATAGCTATTGTCATTTTGCTAAGGGAATAGGAGTGCTTACAATGGCATGGGGCGATGGTCTGGAGGGGTGGGATGGGGGGGACTCAGGGGGGGGGGACCAGGGATATGCATATGACTGATCTGGGAACATACATGTCTGTGAACAACAAAACTCTGTAAAACCTTTAAAATAAATAATAATAATAATAAAACTATGTGTGTGTTTCTTAATATATAGATTTATTTCTATATATAATTTTCATGTCAAAACAAAAACATTATGCATATAATAATAGTTTATTGTATATATTGCAACCTTAAGTCCTTCTAAAACTTAGTTCTTTGACTTCAATACTGCATAAAATTTCTTTTTAAACAAAATTAAATAGAATCTTAAAATTTTAAAACAGTTTAAGAATTGAATGTCTCTGTGTTAATTTATTCCTGGCATAATTTCTAACTCACCCTAGCCTTTATTTTCTCCTTAAAAGAGTTTTGTGAATTTTAAAGGTATTTAGTCAAACAGAATGAGTTGAGCATTACCAGAATACACAAAGAACCTCCATGCTTTGCATAAATTATTGCATTAATGGCACTGCATGAGGTTGCCTGCTTTAATAACTTTTTTGTCAACAGTAAAAAGAACTTGCTTTCAGAAAAGAAGTTGTGCAAAAATTCTCAAGAGGGTGATACCTCATTTTCATCTTAACAAACAAACATTAAAACCTTTTTTTAAGATTGTGTATATCAGAGTAATTTCCTAAATTAATACTTTTTTCTAATATTCCCTTTGAGTTTCAGTGCTCATATATTAATATTCCTCAAGCAAACTGGTAACTCTAGGAAAAACTCCATGTCACTACACAATGGGTCTTCCTGGGGAGTTGGGTGACTATCTGTGCCATCTAACTCACATGCATTGGCTTTGATTCTTACATGTTATCTAGAGTGGGTCCTTTGTTCTGACTCAGGCCTCATAAGGCAGCAGAAAGAGGAGCAAATGCTTTGCCTTGGGTGCTCCAGTGGGGAAAGAAAGAGGCAGGCACCATCAGATATGGATGCCCTGGAGAAGTCTTTTGAGTTCACTTCCTTTCCCATTCAAACCCCAAATTTGATCCTCAAGCAAGCTGCAAAAATGCTATTTACATTTATCTATTATATTTAAGATATCCCTCTATGTTCATCTTTAAATTAACCATAATTATTAAAGCCAGGACATTTTTAGAAATCTGTTTCAATGTACTTGCAAAATGTCCTGAATCTTCCACAAAACACTAGTGTATTCAAACACTGTTTTGTTGAGAATCTCTTAAGGTCACAAACTGAGTTATATGTGGTTCTTTACTAGTAGAATGTCTACCTTTAAAACAAGTGAGATTATGCATCATCCTTGCTTTGAATTATTAAAATAGAATCATATTTTACATACAGTCTTCTTCACTTTTCGTTTTGTTCTCAGCGTGTACTCATGGAAAGTCACCTCAGACAATCGACATCCTTGTTTCTTCCTGTATTGAATGGAGATGCTGACACCTACTTACATACGGCGTGATTCCAACTACTTAATAGTCTTGAAAAGACAGAACTATGGGACAGTGGTCATAATTGGGGGGGAATGGAAGAAACAGAGAGGCTTTTAAGGGCAGTGGATCTACTCTGAGTGATTCTGTGGGGATATGTCCCATTATATATTTACACAAAGAACCTCCATGCTTTGCATAAATTATTGCATTAATGGCACTGCATGAGGTTGCCTGCTTTAATAACTTTTTGTCAACAGTAAAAGAACTTGCTTTCAGAAAAGAAGTTGTGCAAAAATTCTCAAGAGGGTGATACCTCATTTTCATCTTAACAAACAAACATTAAAACCTTTTTTTAAGATTGTGTATATCAGAGTAATTTCCTAAATTAATACTTTTTTCTAATATTCCCTTTGAGTTTCAGTGCTCATATATTAATATTCCTCAAGCAAACTGGTAACTCTAGGAAAAACTCCATGTCACTACACAATGGGTCTTCCTGGGGAGTTGGGTGACTATCTGTGCCATCTAACTCACATGCATTGGCTTTGATTCTTACATGTTATCTAGAGTGGGTCCTTTGTTCTGACTCAGGCCTCATAAGGCAGCAGAAAGAGGAGCAAATGCTTTGCCTTGGGTGCTCCAGTGGGGAAAGAAAGAGGCAGGCACCATCAGATATGGATGCCCTGGAGAAGTCTTTTGAGTTCACTTCCTTTCCCATTCAAACCCCAAATTTGATCCTCAAGCAAGCTGCAAAAATGCTATTTACATTTATCTATTATATTTAAGATATCCCTCTATGTTCATCTTTAAATTAACCATAATTATTAAAGCCAGGACATTTTTAGAAATCTGTTTCAATGTACTTGCAAAATGTCCTGAATCTTCCACAAAACACTAGTGTATTCAAACACTGTTTTGTTGAGAATCTCTTAAGGTCACAAACTGAGTTATATGTGGTTCTTTACTAGTAGAATGTCTACCTTTAAAACAAGTGAGATTATGCATCATCCTTGCTTTGAATCAGTAAAATAGAATCATATTTTACATACAGTCCTCTTCACTTTTTGTTTTGTTCTCAGCATGTACTCATGGAAAGTCACCTCAGACAATCTACATCCTTGTTTCTTCATTTATTAAATTGAGATGCTGACATCTACTTACATACTGTGTGATTCCAACTACTTAATAGTCTTGAAAAGACAGAACTATGGGACAGTGGTCATAATGGTTGGGGAGGCAGGGATGAATGGAAGAAACAGAGAGGCTTTTAAGGGCAGTGGATCTACTCTGAGTGATTCTGTGGGGGATATGTCCCATTATATATTTGTCCAAACCCACAGAACATCCAACATCAAGAATTAATCCTACTGTCAACTATGAACCCCTAATAGGGCTACTGATGTGTCAGTGCAGGGTCATTGATAGTAACAAATGTAGCCCCAGCATGAGGGATGTTGAGGGGGAGGCTGTGTGTATGGGGCAGGTGGTGAACAGAGAAAGCTCTGAATCTTCCGCTCAATTCTGATGTGAGCTTATAGCTGCTCTAAAATATACTGCACTCTGGCTGAAACATAGAGCTTGAAAAAATAAGTCATGGAGCAGAGAGCTTTCAATTCATAGCATTACAATTAATCATTACTTTTATAAGAAATAAATAAGTGCTCTTAAGATCTCTTAAGAAGGCATCATTTAGGGAAGATAAAATTCTAACATGAAGAATGGATCCAATTTTCGACAGAACAGGAGATACTAATTGAAGAATTATTCTGGAATAAAAACAAGAAGGTCTACATGAATAACAAGAAGCGGTTAGAAGTGTGTCATTCTCAAAGCTCTTACACACCTTGTATATATGCTCCCTGTTAAGAGAATGACAAAGGAGAAAAGGGTGAGACACTGCAATGTGCCAAGTTGCCCACCCCCAGCTTAGTGATCGCCCTTCCATATTTAATCAGATCATACACATACAAACAAATGCAGGAAAACTTAGGTGGTGAGCAAAGAAGAGAGAATGGAGGAAAATCTGTTTTGTCATTTGCTCTTTCAAATTTATAAACATCCAGGTATTGAAACTTTCATACAACTTTGATTTTTTTTTTTCATTTCTGCTATTGATATACCAGACAGAGTAGAAGACCTAGTTCTAGTGGATTAAATCATGGGCTTGATTATTTTCAGGCTTATTTTATTGCTGGTTTCTCTTCTGTAAACACTGGCTTGAAGTATCTGGCATGCAATAGGCATATTCATTAACTTTTCAATTAGCCTACAAAGTCCTTGAGGGCAAGGACCATGTGTTATGTTTCTTGGTATCTACTACTTCAGCTTGTGCAGTGTCTGGCAGGCTGTGTGCATGAGCACACACCCTCTCACACACGCGCATGCACACACACACACACAAAATCTGTTAGGTCTGTGAATGAATCTTGATATATCACTTATCTTCTATCAAATCACATCTGTGTAGATACTAATTTAAGCTGCATCACAGCACATCAAACATACTGGATGTATCAACTGTTTTCCATTTGAGTTCAGTGCCGATGAACTGAGTAAAGTGGTTGGCGGTACAACAGAACCTGGTCCAGAGATAATTCATGGTCTCTGTCCAATACTAGAGCATCAAGGATCCATCTCACAGTCTCGTCACTTAGTGAACTGACGAAATGTTCTCAAAGGCAGTTTGGGTAATCTGTCTAGGGTGATGCAGGTATCAAAGCAGACGTGAGAAAGTCAGTACACAAAAGAACAAAGGCTCTAATTTTCACAGATGAAGAGAAAATAATTTCATCTATATTGATTTCCCTATTTTTAAAAATGTTTAAATTTCCCCTTTCAACCTCTGCCTTGAGTCTCTGAATTGCTCAGGGCTTATCTACTCCAGATATTTTTCTCTTCTGATCTGATGTTTTCTGCCTTTCCTCCTTGCACATGTCTTCTTCTCTTTGCCCCTTTCATTACATGTATGTGGAGATGGCTGTGCATTTTTTTCTTCTTTCCCTGAACTTGGAGACACGGTCTTACAGCTCCATAGTCCCCAAGGTTGGCTCACATTCAACATGCCATCACCTGACTGTTTGAGTTCCTCATCCCAGCTATCTGCTGACTTGGGTGGAGAATTAATGAAGCAAATGAAGCATATGTGAGCTCAGCAAACATCACCAGCTCATTCTGTGTTTAGCATCTGATAGTTTACAGGAACATGAATTCCTTTTATGGGAGTCAGTCACCTTTCACATCTCCCTCTGTTGCTTAGTCAACAACTGTGCTTTGTCAGTAGGCAAAGGGTCAAACTGCAAAGGGAGATGAACATGAGAAGTTGATCAGAAGGTGAATACAGAAAAGAACAGGAAGGAAACATGATATTTTAGTGGTATATGTGAATTAATTACCTTTTTACATGAATCAAATCTGGTTGGCATATATCCTTAAAGGGGACATAATGTTTAAAGCATTCCCTTCTCTTGACTAAGAATTTACCAGAATATGCTTTTGTAGTGTACTCTGTTCCCCAGGTGTAGATAGACAGGTATTGCCTGGAGAGAGGGTTAAAATTTCCCCTAATTCTGGCAGAGGACACTCACTGTGGAAACCAAATGAGGCTGAAATTCTCCTTCCTCCCTCTGTCAGCAGTAGACACACCTGTTAGCCAACTGAATGCTTTATTTTCCTATATGAATTTTTTTAGTTGAATGCATCTTGCCTATAATAACCAATATACTGCTTGAGGCTATTGTTCATAGCTTATGAAAGTTTTAACAATCATAGTGAAAAGAGGTCATTTGCCACAGAAGATGGCATTCCTACATAGGACCCAGAATGCAGTTCTACTATCCTAACTGATGCCTTCTCTGTGGACACATTCAGAGAGGTAAATATCTGGCTACTGTTAGCCATTCTGCTTGCTCTTACTATACAATCTGGGGATGCATAGTATTTATACAGCCTCAGTGATGCGGCTGGAGGTGGGTGGGAGGATTAAGAATTATAAGAAAGAAATAAGAAATCACTAATCGAATCTGAGGGATTGCATAGTCTCTTCTGATCTGATGTTTTCTGCCTTTCCTCCTTGCACATGTCTTCTTCTCTTTGCCCCTTTCATTACATGTATGTGGAGATGGCTGTGCATTTTTTTCTTCTTTCCCTGAACTTGGAGACACGGTCTTACAGCTCCATAGTCCCCAAGGTTGGCTCACATTCAACATGCCATCACCTGACTGTTTGAGTTCCTCATCCCAGCTATCTGCTGACTTGGGTGGAGAATTAATGAAGCAAATGAAGCATATGTGAGCTCAGCAAACATCACCAGCTCATTCTGTGTTTAGCATCTGATAGTTTACAGGAACATGAATTCCTTTTATGGGAGTCAGTCACCTTTCACTTCTCCCTCTGTTGCTTAGTCAACAACTGTGCTTTGTCAGTAGGCAAAGGGTCAAACTGCAAAGGGAGATGAACATGAGAAGTTGATCAGAAGGTGAATACAGAAAAGAACAGGAAGGAAACATGATATTTTAGTGGTATATGTGAATTAATTACCTTTTTACATGAATCAAATCTGGTTGGCATATATCCTTAAAGGGGACATAATGTTTAAAGCATTCCCTTCTCTTGACTAAGAATTTACCAGAATATGCTTTTGTAGTGTACTCTGTTCCCCAGGTGTAGATAGACAGGTATTGCCTGGAGAGAGGGTTAAAATTTCCCCTAATTCTGGCAGAGGACACTCACTGTGGAAACCAAATGAGGCTGAAATTCTCCTTCCTCCCTCTGTCAGCAGTAGACACACCTGTTAGCCAACTGAATGCTTTATTTTCCTATATGAATTTTTTTAGTTGAATGCATCTTGCCTATAATAACCAATATACTGCTTGAGGCTATTGTTCATAGCTTATGAAAGTTTTAACAATCATAGTGAAAAGAGGTCATTTGCCACAGAAGATGGCATTCCTACATAGGACCCAGAATGCAGTTCTACTATCCTAACTGATGCCTTCTCTGTGGACACATTCAGAGAGGTAAATATCTGGCTACTGTTAGCCATTCTGCTTGCTCTTACTATACAATCTGGGGATGCATAGTATTTATACAGCCTCAGTGATGAGGCTGGAGGTGGGTGGGAGGATTAAGAATTATAAGAAAAAAGAAATAAGAAATCACTAATCGAATACATATGTATATTGGGCTATTAACTACATCTAATCACATGGTGCCTTTTCTTTCCAAGTAAGAGTCATATAATTCAGATTAGCAAGAAATTTGCATTATAGAAATGTTACATTGCATAATGCTTTATTTCAAAATTGTCAAGACCTGACATCCACCAGTCTTCTTTACTCAAAACTTATATAACTCAATACTAAAACCAAAGCAAAACAAATAGCCCAATGAAAAAATAGACAAAGGTCAAGGATAGATATTTTTCTAAATAAGGCATTCAGATGGCCAACAGGTACCTTAAAAAGTGCTCAACATCACTAATCATCAGGGAGATGCAAATCAAAATCACAATGAGATGCCACCTCACACCTGTTAGGATGACTATTAAAAAAGAGGAAATCATATATGCTGGCAAAGATGTAGAAAAAACAAACCCTTCTATACTGTTGTGGGAATATAAACTAGTACATTCACTGTGGAAGAGTATGACGGTAACTCAAGAAATTAAAAATATAACTACCAGAGGATCCCACCATTTTACTTCTGGGTATATATTCCAAAGGAAGCAACATCACTGCCTGGAGAAGATCCATGTATTGTGATGTTCACTGCAGCGCTATTAATAGTAGGCAAGCTATGGAGACAACCATATGCAAGTACATACATACATATGTCATAATCATATACATATAACTTAATATATAACTTAATGGGAAGATACATAATCGTATATATAACTTAATTGGAACATTTATGAATATGTGTGTATATATATGTGTGTAAAATATAATTGTATATAACTTATTGAGAATATATATGAATATCTATAATTATACATATATAGTTATATAGTTATAATTACAGCTTACTGGGAATATATACTAACTATATATAAAAGTATATATATATATCAGCATATAGGTATATCTGTATAATTTTATACACATGTTTTTTAGAAATATATAAATATATGTATATGTGAGTGTATATGTGTGTGTGTGTGTGTATAGATAGATAGATAGATAAGCAGTAAACTACTTTATTTGCAGTAAAATGGTAGCAGTTCTTCACAGGAAAATTAATTTCCCAGGGAACCTGAAGCCCTGTTCTCTCCCTAAGTGCAGGGCATATTGAACATATCTCTTAGGAAGTGACTTCACATGTGTTGGAGGCAACAATATAAAACAAGACAGCTGCTCTCTGACTTCCTCAGTCACCACGCTGCAACCAGCCTCTCCTTAGGGGACTTCTCCAGACCCTAGATTCAGCAGCAAGGAGTGCGGCATGTAACTTACTTCATCACGGGGCCTAGCAGCCTGGGAAGCACAAGGAGTGACCCCTCTAACTTAGATTTGTGCAGAGTAGTCCTTACAGTCAGCAGGGTGATGACCAAGGGGATGGGAAACTATCTCCTTGGTCCTGTAAAGTCACCTTTTCCCATCCAGAGGAAAGCGGTTAAAACCAGCTTTGAAACAGTCAAGGCTATCTCACATTTCACGGCCCAGGAGCGGTGACTCAGGGACAGAAGATCATTTTTATGATGGTGAAGTTTGGAATTCAGCGAAGTAAAAAGTGGTAGGAAATGGCCACCCACTGTAGTGTTCTTGTCTCACGGATAAAGGAGCCTAGTGGGCTACAGTTCATGAGGTCACAAAGAGTCAACTGAGTGTCTGAACCACCGCCATCACCAAGGGTGAACATGACCTCTCGGCAACTGAAGTGTGCAGAGGGGAGAGGGGACACCAGTGAGGATGAGCAGCTGCCTCATGGGACACAAACAGGTGAGTCCTGCTGGTGACCCCCAGAACAATGCAGGGGTCCTGGGAATCACTGCCTCCACAGCAACTAGGAAGTAAAAATGTTACCAACATTCTGTGTGCAAGGTCCTGGAGACTAAGGGAAGTGCTGGTGCTGAGGAATCCAACAGAGCTCTTTCAGTTCTAAATCAATTCCAGATTTAATTCTGCAGTCGCTGGGTTGGGTCAGCTCCAGGGAGAAACCATATCTGAAGTGAGGAACTGGAGGGCTACCAGAAAACTGTCCCTGAAAATCTTTTTTTTTTTTTTTTTTCAAAATATTTTCCTTTAAAACTCTAGAGCGCCTGTTTCAGAGATCAACACTTTTCAGAAAGTGCTATCCTCCTCACTGGGTCCTAAAACAGGAATGACCCAGGAAGGAATGACTATCCTCAGGGGGTAGATTTCTTAGATGCTTTTCTTGAGCTACAATGAGCCTCTCTGGGAAGCTGGTGACTGCCGCAGGTAGAAGGAAGGAAGGGAGAAGCTCTGAGATGAGCACACAGGGACAGCCAGGCCAAAGCCACACCAGCCAGGCACTGAACGTAAGCAGCTGTTACTGACTGAAACTGAGCAGCCCTTTCTTAACCTGAGAGACAATGTACACTGTCTGCATGTGCAATGGTCCTGCAGCCCTGAGCTAGCCTGAGGATGTCCTGACACCTGTCGCAGAAGCTGGGGTAGATGCTGCCCTCCCCAGGGACACAAAGTCCTGTAAAGTCACCTTTTCCCATCCAGAGGAAAGCGGTTAAAACCAGCTTTGAAACAGTCAAGGCTATCTCACATTTCACGGCCCAGGAGCGGTGACTCAGGGACAGAAGATCATTTTTATGATGGTGAAGTTTGGAATTCAGCGAAGTAAAAAGTGGTAGGAAATGGCCACCCACTGTAGTGTTCTTGTCTCACGGATAAAGGAGCCTAGTGGGCTACAGTTCATGAGGTCACAAAGAGTCAACTGAGTGTCTGAACCACCGCCATCACCAAGGGTGAACATGACCTCTCGGCAACTGAAGTGTGCAGAGGGGAGAGGGGACACCAGTGAGGATGAGCAGCTGCCTCATGGGACACAAACAGGTGAGTCCTGCTGGTGACCCCCAGAACAATGCAGGGGTCCTGGGAATCACTGCCTCCACAGCAACTAGGAAGTAAAAATGTTACCAACATTCTGTGTGCAAGGTCCTGGAGACTAAGGGAAGTGCTGGTGCTGAGGAATCCAACAGAGCTCTTTCAGTTCTAAATCAATTCCAGATTTAATTCTGCAGTCGCTGGGTTGGGTCAGCTCCAGGGAGAAACCATATCTGAAGTGAGGAACTGGAGGGCTACCAGAAAACTGTCCCTGAAAATCTTTTTTTTTTTTTTTTTCAAAATATTTTCCTTTAAAACTCTAGAGCGCCTGTTTCAGAGATCAACACTTTTCAGAAAGTGCTATCCTCCTCACTGGGTCCTAAAACAGGAATGACCCAGGAAGGAATGACTATCCTCAGGGGGTAGATTTCTTAGATGCTTTTCTTGAGCTACAATGAGCCTCTCTGGGAAGCTGGTGACTGCCGCAGGTAGAAGGAAGGAAGGGAGAAGCTCTGAGATGAGCACACAGGGACAGCCAGGCCAAAGCCACACCAGCCAGGCACTGAACGTAAGCAGCTGTTACTGACTGAAACTGAGCAGCCCTTTCTTAACCTGAGAGACAATGTACACTGTCTGCATGTGCAATGGTCCTGCAGCCCTGAGCTAGCCTGAGGATGTCCTGACACCTGTCGCAGAAGCTGGGGTAGATGCTGCCCTCCCCAGGGACACAAAGGCTGACAGGGTCCATCCTAGCTCACCAGGACAGGAGGATGACCAGCGGCCACACACACATGGCTTTGCACTCTCAGCCCGGGCAGAGGACGGCAGCTCCCAAACTGCTGCTAGCTCATTCACTGTTGTCCCTTAAAGGGATACATCATTTCAATAACACCCTTTTATGTCTCTCCTAATTTTAAAACAAAGATGCTACATGATATTTTCTCTGCTCAAATCTCCCTGAAGTTTCCTAAAGGGCAGGAGTCAGTCTTCTATTTGCTGTGCCTGTGAATATCAGCCACTGCAAATAATACATGCTCAGCATCCAGGGCTTTCCCTCCAGATTGCGCTGAGGACCTGACACAAGTGAAGCTTATCTTTCTGAAGTGCAGTCACCTACAAACCTTAATTTTGACTCTGCCTGCTCATGCTAAACATTCCTAACCTCAGGGTAATTTTTCTTGAAAAAAAAAAAACACAAGTTGGATGACAAGAGCTGGAGTCTTGTTCCAATGCAAAGTCACATCTCAGACATGAGGAATGGTGTCAGGACTGTAAGAAAAGTGTAAAAGAAAGACAGAGAAGACTGAGGGATGGGGGGAGGAACAAGTTTATTCATATTGGGCTTGGGTAGGAGTTGCCATGAGGGAACTGGCTACACAGGCATGACCAGGAGAGAGAAACAAGCAGGGGGGAGCAAGTGGTGTCAGGGTGAGGGGTCAAAGAGGGAAGAAGGGTTCAGGGAGAGAGGGGCCAGGCGGGCCCAGAGGCCAGAGGCCAGAGGCCAGCAGGTTCAAAGGGCCATTGCAGCAGAGAGTAGGGGTTGAGTATCTGGCTGTGGCCAGGTAGTGGACTGGGAGGGACTGGTGCTGGCTGGCATGAGTCACCGCCATCTCTCCTGCAGCAACTCAAGAACAGGTCAAGGCTGTGCTCCTCTTCCAGACCCCAAAGACAAAACTGAGCAGCCCTTTCTTAACCTGAGAGACAATGTACACTGTCTGCATGTGCAATGGTCCTGCAGCCCTGAGCTAGCCTGAGGATGTCCTGACACCTGTCGAGAAGCTGGGGTAGATGCTGCCTCCCAGGGACACAAAGGCTGACAGGGTCCATCCTAGCTCACCAGGACAGGAGGATGACCAGCGGCCACACACACATGGCTTTGCACTCTCAGCCCGGGCAGAGGACGGCAGCTCCCAAACTGCTGCTAGCTCATTCACTGTTGTCCCTTAAAGGGATACATCATTTCAATAACACCCTTTTATGTCTCTCCTAATTTTAAAACAAAGATGCTACATGATATTTTCTCTGCTCAAATCTCCCTGAAGTTTCCTAAAGGGCAGGAGTCAGTCTTCTATTTGCTGTGCCTGTGAATATCAGCCACTGCAAATAATACATGCTCAGCATCCAGGGCTTTCCCTCCAGATTGCGCTGAGGACCTGACACAAGTGAAGCTTATCTTTCTGAAGTGCAGTCACCTACAAACCTTAATTTTGACTCTGCCTGCTCATGCTAAACATTCCTAACCTCAGGGTAATTTTTCTTGAAAAAAAAAAAAAACACAAGTTGGATGACAAGAGCTGGAGTCTTGTTCCAATGCAAAGTCACATCTCAGACATGAGGAATGGTGTCAGGACTGTAAGAAAAGTGTAAAAGAAAGACAGAGAAGACTGAGGGATGGGGGGAGGAACAAGTTTATTCATATTGGGCTTGGGTAGGAGTTGCCATGAGGGAACTGGCTACACAGGCATGACCAGGAGAGAGAAACAAGCAGGGGGGAGCAAGTGGTGTCAGGGTGAGGGGTCAAAGAGGGAAGAAGGGTTCAGGGAGAGAGGGGCCAGGCGGGCCCAGAGGCCAGAGGCCAGAGGCCAGCAGGTTCAAAGGGCCATTGCAGCAGAGAGTAGGGGTTGAGTATCTGGCTGTGGCCAGGTAGTGGACTGGGAGGGACTGGTGCTGGCTGGCATGAGTCACCGCCATCTCTCCTGCAGCAACTCAAGAACAGGTCAAGGCTGTGCTCCTCTTCCAGACCCCAAAGACAAAACTCCCCACCATCGACGCCCCTTGGTAACGCAGGAAGTAGCCAGATATGACAACATCGGCCCTGTACCTATACTTCTTTCAAGTCTGGAATGTTGGAGTTGAAAATCTGCAGAGGAGGCAACCTGCCCTCCCCACAGTCTCTTCCCATCCTCTGCAGACACAAAGCTTTCCTACCCGCAGACTCACCTCGGCACCAGTCTAGCCCAAACTGGCCTAAAATTAAATCATGCTACTCTAAGTGACTGCTACATTTGAAAAGGCTGAATGCTTTTGTATGATGACATGAAAGATATTATTGATATATCAAATGCTGATTTTGGGCAATAACCATCTGTATTTGCTGTGGCAGAAATATATAGGCTGTCGTTTTAATTCACAAAGAAGAAATCTGACACCCTCCCAGGAGAAAGGGGATGTTTAAGTGTTCTTGGAGGAAAGAATTTCCGGAGAGATCTAGGTAATTTTAAGAAAGCAACTCATTTAAAACAATCTCACCTGGCATTTTTGTCACTCTGGAAAAGCTGTGAGTCAACATGTGATTGAGCTGTTTGACAAAAACGTCATTTCTCATTTACTGTGTTATTCATATTGAGTTACTCAACTACTAAGTAGCCTGTGTTAGATCCACCTCTGAAATTAAAGACGCATTTACACGCAAGGTCCTGAAATGTTCAAAAGTACTAGAAAATAACAACTTTTGGTGAGAGGTAGCAGTGTAATAGGAAGCTGTCACATTGCACTGCTTTTCTCCTGCACGGTGAGCGTCGGCCTGGCTAGTTTAATCTAGCATGAAGCCCAGCTGAGTAAAGTGGGTCCCGGACCCTGAAGGTGGTTTGTGTGGATAGATGCACTGCAGTGAAGGCAGCAGCCCAGCCCAGGAGCAGGTGTGGTGAGGAGCTCCTCTGTGACTGAGCCCTGGGAGATGAGGCAGTTTCCAGGTCTGCCAGCCACAAGGAAGTGGTCTGAGAACCCTCGGATCTCCATTTACACAACAAAGAAAATGTTAAGGACTCTGGAAAAACAGCCAAGGGCCCTGAAGTCAGGTTTTTCTGTTTTGCAATTGAAATGCTGCTGTGGAGCCACCCAAGCGCTCAGCAAGGGAGAAAAGAAAACCTCCAGGGTAAATGTCAAGGAAATGCTGGTCCATTGGTATCAAGTGGACTTCTGCTTGCATCAGCTTCTCAGTCAGCATGGGAAACGTCCAATAAAGCAGGTATTTGCATGTCCCTGTGATCTGGGCACAATTGTGGGAACTGGCTTTGGATGACATGAACTTTGTTGTCAAAGTGTTTCTGAAATCACCAAGTGGAGAATGCTGTTTGTGCCGCCCTCTGGCACAGTGGAGAGAAGCAACTCTTGAGTTTCCTGTCCACCTTTAGAGGGCTGCCATGTCCCATGTTCAGGACCCTGCCTGGGCTAGTCTCTCTTCAAGTTATGCTTTACATTCCCCTCAGCTCGCCAGGCTCTCTTGGTTTCCATCGGCTGCAGCTGCCTGTTCAGATGCGTTCTGTTTCTAGTAACATTCTGAAAATACAGATGATGACTGTGCCCATTAATTCTGCATAAGCTCTTTCTCAAGAATTTTTATTTTGCCCTATTTATATGCTCTGGGATTTGATGATTCAAATCACGGGTTTAGCATGTTGGATAACCTATTTAGTAAACCATAGCCACCAATCTTACAGCAGAATTTTAAATATGAGTCAATCAAGAGTAATGAAATTGTTTTTAAAGAAATAAAACAACCGTTTTGTGTGATGTTTCTGAGTTTTAGAGTGACTTTACTGCTGTTTTTGATTTTTTTTAGGATAAATCTTATTCTATTTTAAAAATAAGAAAAGAGAGACCCAGAGAAGTGAAAAAGGATTGATGTCATGCTCTTACTTGGAAGGTCTATTCTCATGACCAAATAAATATTTTCAATATGTCAGCCAAACAAAGGCATTTTCTTATAGGCACTAAGGGAAATTATCAAGGTAGAAACTAGAATTAAATGTCGAATTATTTTCTCTGAACTCTTAGCTCACCTGTGTATTCACTGCCGAAATTCCCTCCCATGTGATTTTAAAAAAAATCATTTCTTGAAGAATAACTACAAAAAGTCACTTCAGTTGTATTGACTTGTTTTCTTTTTTGTCTAAAGCACTGGTTACACAACAAAGAATATGTTAAGGACTCTGGAAAAACAGCCAAGGGCCCTGAAGTCAGGTTTTTCTGTTTTGCAATTGAAATGCTGCTGTGGAGCCACCCAAGCGCTCAGCAAGGGAGAAAAGAAAACCTCCAGGGTAAATGTCAAGGAAATGCTGGTCCATTGGTATCAAGTGGACTTCTGCTTGCATCAGCTTCTCAGTCAGCATGGGAAACGTCCAATAAAGCAGGTATTTGCATGTCCCTGTGATCTGGGCACAATTGTGGGAACTGGCTTTGGATGACATGAACTTTGTTGTCAAAGTGTTTCTGAAATCACCAAGTGGAGAATGCTGTTTGTGCCGCCCTCTGGCACAGTGGAGAGAAGCAACTCTTGAGTTTCCTGTCCACCTTTAGAGGGCTGCCATGTCCCATGTTCAGGACCCTGCCTGGGCTAGTCTCTCTTCAAGTTATGCTTTACATTCCCCTCAGCTCGCCAGGCTCTCTTGGTTTCCATCGGCTGCAGCTGCCTGTTCAGATGCGTTCTGTTTCTAGTAACATTCTGAAAATACAGATGATGACTGTGCCCATTAATTCTGCATAAGCTCTTTCTCAAGAATTTTTATTTTGCCCTATTTATATGCTCTGGGATTTGATGATTCAAATCACGGGTTTAGCATGTTGGATAACCTATTTAGTAAACCATAGCCACCAATCTTACAGCAGAATTTTAAATATGAGTCAATCAAGAGTAATGAAATTGTTTTTAAAGAAATAAAACAACCGTTTTGTGTGATGTTTCTGAGTTTTAGAGTGACTTTACTGCTGTTTTTGATTTTTTTTAGGATAAATCTTATTCTATTTTAAAAATAAGAAAAGAGAGACCCAGAGAAGTGAAAAAGGATTGATGTCATGCTCTTACTTGGAAGGTCTATTCTCATGACCAAATAAATATTTTCAATATGTCAGCCAAACAAAGGCATTTTCTTATAGGCACTAAGGGAAATTATCAAGGTAGAAACTAGAATTAAATGTCGAATTATTTTCTCTGAACTCTTAGCTCACCTGTGTATTCACTGCCGAAATTCCCTCCCATGTGATTTTAAAAAAAATCATTTCTTGAAGAATAACTACAAAAAGTCACTTCAGTTGTATTGACTTGTTTTCTTTTTTGTCTAAAGCACTGGTTACATAACCTTCTAAAACAACCAACTTTAGAATTCCAGTGTTGTTAATACTGTGACTTTTTTCCCCCTAAAATTTCACTTACTATTTGCTAAAGTAAAAGTCATCTCCACTGTGTGATAAAGTGATTCTTAATGCAACCTTAGATCCTGGTAACCTGAGTGTCTGAATCCCTTCTGCCTTTCCTCCCTGGAATGAGTTTTCTCTCTGACATTCCTTAGGTGAGGATGTGGCTCCCTAAGAAAGTGTGACCACACACTGCCACGGGGCTCTCATGCATTATTCATCTTGATCAGGCAACCTGTATTTTTAATGTATTAATAACCCATGTATTTAAGGCATTTCACCTTAGTAAAAATAGTACCTGATTACAGCCAGTGTTAGCAGGAATTTTTCCAACAGGTTCTTTAAAACACTTCTTGTGAGAGCAGACCCAGTGCCAGTTAAAATTGAGATACATGTGTATATTCCATGCCTTAGCAACTTTTAGGAATTTATTTCGTGAAAAAACGTTGGACATTCACACATACATGCTGACGTTTATTTCATTCTTATGTGATACAGCAAAAGAAAAAAAATTCCACCAAAGTGTAAAGTAGGAAAACCAGACAGATGATCAAAACAAAGAACTAGTGACAAAATAGATAAGTAGGAAAAACCAGTTAACAATGGTATTGACCATATGATTAACTGCTTACGTTTTTCTCCTAATAGTTTATTCTAAACAAGACCACTTGTAAGAGTGATCCAATGACAAGCTTCTGTTGGTTTTACAGCAGTTAAATCTTGCAAGCATACTATATAGGCAGGTGAAATGTATGGGAATCAAATTCTAATAAGTCACTGCATTTGCCTGAAAACATACAAGTTATTGCTGTTAAGGTTTGCACCAGCCTTGCCTTGTGCAGAGTTGCCCCTGGGGGGTGGGAGGAGGATTGAGTGTGTGCCCTTAGCTTGCTGAAAATTTTCTCTTCTGCACTAGAATTTGCTTACCCTTCCCAAGACCATATCCTATTTGTTGCTAGAGAGACTGTTTTCAAAAGAATGCTTAACGTTTGCATATTCACCTCTTTTTGTGACCATCATATTCTACTAGTGATGCACATGCATCATATTATCTGAAAATATGTGGCAATATTCCTGAAATTATTTTTTAAAAAGAGCATGCATCCCAAACCATTCTTATGTAAGTAAAAACATGACTGATGACTACAAAACTCTATCATCATTCTGTTATTAAAAAAAACATATTCTTTGAGTTTTTAAACATAACACAATACCACTGCCATTGAAAATAAAAATGTCATAGAAAGCATTTTATCTTTTTCCAGGGTAAGTGACTATTCTAAATTCATAGAAATCAATGAATTTGCCATAATTTGAGATTTAGCAGCTGGTTCTGAGAAATCAGCAGTGATTTTATACACACACACACACACACACTCAATTTTTACATGTGTGTGTACACACAAGCATGAACACACACATTTATTAGCTCAAAGTCAAAAGTCAGAAAACCTTTCCTTAATGAACTCTCTTTTAAAAAACTATATATGCCTTAGATAATCATTTTCCTTGAGTTTTAACTTACAAGCCAATCATGCTTTGGGTTTTACATTTCTCTTCTCGTTCAAGCATTATTACTTCTTTGATGAGTTGAAATAAACTCAAGCAAATGTGTAGACTTCTTAAGTAGGGGAAATTAAGTATGTATTTTATTTATATTTGGGTCAGATATTCAAAATAGTATTGCAAATAATACCATATAATGACCTAATAAAATGTGGTAATTTTTAAAAAAAAATTTTGAGTATTATTTTAAAGTATTATAAGTTTGTTATCTCAAAATATTTAATTATTTACTTTGATAAATTTATATTTCTTTTCATAATACTAATATAACCTTTGTTCATGATAAACTTTCTCTTTTTTTTTTTAATTCTTAATTTTAAAGATTTTACAGAGTTTTTTTTTTCACCTACATTTATTTTTCCAGATCTATACTTTGACCTACCCCCACCCAGTTCCCCCTCCCACCCCTCTATCCTAATTTGTGTGCCCTTAGCTTGCTGAACATTTTCTCTTCTGCACTCGAATTTGCTTACCCTTCCCAAGACCATATCCTATTTGTTGCTAGAGAGACTGTTTTCACACGAATTAACGTTTGCATATTCACCTCTTTTTGTGACCATCATATTCTACTAGTGATGCACATGCATCATATTATCTGAAAATATGTGGCAATATTCCTGAAATTATTTTTTAAAAAGAGCATGCATCCCAAACCATTCTTATGTAAGTAAAAACATGACTGATGACTACAAAACTCTATCATCATTCTGTTATTAAAAAAAACATATTCTTTGAGTTTTTAAACATAACACAATACCACTGCCATTGAAAATAAAAATGTCATAGAAAGCATTTTATCTTTTTCCAGGGTAAGTGACTATTCTAAATTCATAGAAATCAATGAATTTGCCATAATTTGAGATTTAGCAGCTGGTTCTGAGAAATCAGCAGTGATTTTATACACACACACACACACACACACTCAATTTTTACATGTGTGTGTACACACAAGCATGAACACACACATTTATTAGCTCAAAGTCAAAAGTCAGAAAACCTTTCCTTAATGAACTCTCTTTTAAAAAACTATATATGCCTTAGATAATCATTTTCCTTGAGTTTTAACTTACAAGCCAATCATGCTTTGGGTTTTACATTTCTCTTCTCGTTCAAGCATTATTACTTCTTTGATGAGTTGAAATAAACTCAAGCAAATGTGTAGACTTCTTAAGTAGGGGAAATTAAGTATGTATTTTATTTATATTTGGGTCAGATATTCAAAATAGTATTGCAAATAATACCATATAATGACCTAATAAAATGTGGTAATTTTTAAAAAAAAATTTTGAGTATTATTTTAAAGTATTATAAGTTTGTTATCTCAAAATATTTAATTATTTACTTTGATAAATTTATATTTCTTTTCATAATACTAATATAACCTTTGTTCATGATAAACTTTCTCTTTTTTTTTTTAATTCTTAATTTTAAAGATTTTACAGAGTTTTATTGTTCACCAACATGTATGTTTCCAGATCATTCATATGCATATCCCTGGACCCTACCCCCACCCAGTTCCCCCCCTCCCACCCCTCTAGACTATCATCCCAAGAGACGGTAGGTACTCCTATTCCCTTAGCACAATGACCATAGCTATCTTTTCCACACGTGCCAGTATAGGTTTTAATGATACTTCCTCTATGCCTCCCTCTCAATGTTCGGTCTCCACAATGTCCTTATGACTGTTCTCTGTTTTTCCATGAGTTCACTGCGTGTGTTATCATGACCATCCTACTAGATCGCATATACATGAGTTAGTATACTATACTTGTCTTTCTCTTTTTGACTTACTTCACTTTTTATGATAGGTTCTAGAGCTAGCCACCTCATTACGACTGAGTCTTCTGCATTTCTTTTAACAGCTGAGTAGTATTCCATTGTATATATGTACCAGAGCTTCTGGATCCATTCATTTGTCGATGGACATCTAGGTTGCTTCCATGTTCTGGCTATTGTATAGAGAGCTGCAGTGAACATTGGGGTACAGGTGCCTCTTTCAGTTTTGATTTCATCAGGATATAAGCCTAATAGTGGGATTGCTGGGTCATAGGGTGCTTCTATTTTTAGTTTCTTAAGGAATCTCCATACTGTCTTCCATAGGGGCTGTATCAATTTGCATTCCCACCAGCAATGCAAGGGGGTTCCCTTTTCTCCGCACCCTCTCCAGCATTTATTGTCTGTCAATTTGTTGATGATGGCCATTCTGACAGGTATGAGGTGGTATCTCATTGTGGTTTTAATTTGCATTTCTCTAATGATAAGCGAGGTTGAGCATTGTTTCATGTGCTTTGGGGCCATCTGTATGTCCTCTTTGGAGGCATCTCTTTAGACTTCTTTGAAGAAAAAAGGGTAATTATTAAGTATGTATTTTATTTATATTTGGGTCAGATATTCAAAATAGTATTGCAAATAATACCATATAATGACCTAATAAAATGTGGTAATTTTTAAAAAAAAATTTTGAGTATTATTTTAAAGTATTATAAGTTTGTTATCTCAAAATATTTAATTATTTACTTTGATAAATTTATATTTCTTTTCATAATACTAATATAACCTTTGTTCATGATAAACTTTCTCTTTTTTTTTTTAATTCTTAATTTTAAAGATTTTACAGAGTTTTATTGTTCACCAACATGTATGTTTCCAGATCATTCATATGCATATCCCTGGACCCTACCCCCACCCAGTTCCCCCTCCCACCCCTCTAGACTATCATCCCAAGAGACGGTAGGTACTCCTATTCCCTTAGCACAATGACCATAGCTATCTTTTCCACACGTGCCAGTATAGGTTTTAATGATACTTCCTCTATGCCTCCCTCTCAATGTTCGGTCTCCACAATGTCCTTATGACTGTTCTCTGTTTTTCCATGAGTTCACTGCGTGTGTTATCATGACCATCCTACTAGATCGCATATACATGAGTTAGTATACTATACTTGTCTTTCTCTTTTTGACTTACTTCACTTTTTATGATAGGTTCTAGAGCTAGCCACCTCATTACGACTGAGTCTTCTGCATTTCTTTTAACAGCTGAGTAGTATTCCATTGTATATATGTACCAGAGCTTCTGGATCCATTCATTTGTCGATGGACATCTAGGTTGCTTCCATGTTCTGGCTATTGTATAGAGAGCTGCAGTGAACATTGGGGTACAGGTGCCTCTTTCAGTTTTGATTTCATCAGGATATAAGTCTAATAGTGGGATTGCTGGGTCATAGGGTGCTTCTATTTTTAGTTTCTTAAGGAATCTCCATACTGTCTTCCATAGGGGCTGTATCAATTTGCATTCCCACTAGCAATGCAAGGGGGTTCCCTTTTCTCCGCACCCTCTCCAGCATTTATTGTCTGTCAATTTGTTGATGATGGCCATTCTGACAGGTATGAGGTGGTATCTCATTGTGGTTTTAATTTGCATTTCTCTAATTATAAGCGAGGTTGAGCATTGTTTCATGTGCTTTGGGGCCATCTGTATGTCCTCTTTGGAGAGGCATCTCTTTAGATCTTTTTCCCATTTTTGGATTGGGTTGTTCGTTTTTCCGGTGCTGAGTTGTCTGAGTTGCTTGTAGATTTTGGAGATGAATTCTTTGTCTGTTGTTTCATTTGCTATGATTTTCTCCTACTCTGTGGGGTGTCTGTTCAGCTTTTTTGTAATTTCTTTAGCTGTACAAAAGCTTTGAAGTTTCATGAGGTCCCACATGTTCATTTGTCTTTTCAGTTCCACTATTCTAGTAGGTGGGTCAGAGAAGATCTTGCTTTGATTGATGTCCTTGAGGGTTTTACCTATATTCTCCTCTAAGAGTTTGATGGTTTCTTGTCTTACATTTAGGTCTTTAATCCATTTTGAGTTGATCTTTGTGTATGGTGTCAGGGAATGTTCCGACTTTATTTTTTTGCATGTAGCTGTCCAATTTTCCCAGCACCATTTGTTGAAGAGGCTGTCTTTGTCCCATTTTATACTTTCGCCTCCTTTGTCAAAAATAAGGTACCCATAAGTGTGTGGGTTTATCTCTGGGTTCTCGATCTTGTTTCATTGGTCGATATTTCTGTTTTTGCGCCAGTACCATACTGTCTTGATGATTGTTGCTTTGTAGTAGAGTCTGAAATTAGGGAGGTTGATCCGTCCAACTCCGTTTTTCTTTCTCAGGATTGCTTTGGCTATTCGAGGTCTTTTGTGTTTCCATATGAACTGTGTGATTCTTTGGTCTAGTTCTGTGAAAAATGTCAATGGTAGTTGGATAGGTATTGCATTGAATCTGTAGATGATATTTGGTAGTATGGACATCTAGGTTGCTTCCATGTTCTGGCTATTGTATAGAGAGCTGCAGTGAACATTGGGGTACAGGTGCCTCTTTCAGTTTTGATTTCATCAGGATATAAGTCTAATAGTGGGATTGCTGGGTCATAGGGTGCTTCTATTTTTAGTTTCTTAAGGAATCTCCATACTGTCTTCCATAGGGGCTGTATCAATTTGCATTCCCACTAGCAATGCAAGGGGGTTCCCTTTTCTCCGCACCCTCTCCAGCATTTATTGTCTGTCAATTTGTTGATGATGGCCATTCTGACAGGTATGAGGTGGTATCTCATTGTGGTTTTAATTTGCATTTCTCTAATTATAAGCGAGGTTGAGCATTGTTTCATGTGCTTTGGGGCCATCTGTATGTCCTCTTTGGAGAGGCATCTCTTTAGATCTTTTTCCCATTTTTGGATTGGGTTGTTCGTTTTTCCTGTGCTGAGTTGTCTGAGTTGCTTGTAGATTTTGGAGATGAATTCTTTGTCTGTTGTTTCATTTGCTATGATTTTCTCCTACTCTGTGGGGTGTCTGTTCAGCTTTTTTGTAATTTCTTTAGCTGTACAAAAGCTTTGAAGTTTCATGAGGTCCCACATGTTCATTTGTCTTTTCAGTTCCACTATTCTAGTAGGTGGGTCAGAGAAGATCTTGCTTTGATTGATGTCCTTGAGGGTTTTACCTATATTCTCCTCTAAGAGTTTGATGGTTTCTTGTCTTACATTTAGGTCTTTAATCCATTTTGAGTTGATCTTTGTGTATGGTGTCAGGGAATGTTCCGACTTTATTTTTTTGCATGTAGCTGTCCAATTTTCCCAGCACCATTTGTTGAAGAGGCTGTCTTTGTCCCATTTTATACTTTCGCCTCCTTTGTCAAAAATAAGGTACCCATAAGTGTGTGGGTTTATCTCTGGGTTCTCGATCTTGTTTCATTGGTCGATATTTCTGTTTTTGCGCCAGTACCATACTGTCTTGATGATTGTTGCTTTGTAGTAGAGTCTGAAATTAGGGAGGTTGATCCGTCCAACTCCGTTTTTCTTTCTCAGGATTGCTTTGGCTATTCGAGGTCTTTTGTGTTTCCATATGAACTGTGTGATTCTTTGGTCTAGTTCTGTGAAAAATGTCAATGGTAGTTGGATAGGTATTGCATTGAATCTGTAGATGATATTTGGTAGTATGGTCATTTTCACAATATTGATTCTTCCGATCCAGGAACATGGACTATCTCTCCATCTGTTTAAGTCTTCTTTAATGTCTCTCATGAGTGTCTTGTAATTTTCTGTGTACAATTCTTTTGTTTCTTTGGGTAGGTTTATTCCTAGATATTTGATTCTTTTAGTTGCAATGGTGAAGGGGATTGCCTCTCTGATTTCGTTTTCTGATTTTTCATGGTTTGTGTATAGGAATGTCAGTGATTTCTGTGTGTTGACTTTGTATCCTGCGACTTGGCTGAATTCATTGATTAGCTGTAGTAGTTTTGTAATAGTGTCTTCGGGATTTTCTATGTATAATATCATGTCGTCTGCAAAGAGAGAGAGCTTGACTTCTTCCTTTCCAATCTAGATTCCTTTGATTTCTTTCTCTTCTCTTATTGCTGTTGCTAGGACTTCTAGGACTATGTTGAATAGTAGTGGTGAAAGTGGGAACCCCTGTCTTGTTCCTGATCTTAGAGGGGATGCTTTCAGTTTTTCACCATTAACAATAATGTTCGCTGTAGGCTTCTCATAGATGGCTTTTATTATGTTGAGATAGGTTCCTTCTATGCCCATTTTCTGAAGAGTTTTGATCATAAATGGATGTTGTACTTTGTCAAAGGCTTTTTCTGCATCTATTGAGATGATCATGTGATTTTTGTCTTTCAATTTGTTGATATGGTGTATCACATTGCTTGATTTGCGGATGTTGAAGAAGCCTTGCATGCCTGGGATGAACCCGACTTGATCGTAATGTATGAGTTTTTTGTTTTGTCGTTCAATTCTGTTTGCTAGGATTTTGTTGAGGATCTTGGCATCTAAGTTCATCAGTGAAATTGGCCTATAGTTTTCCTGTTTTGTGTTGTCTTTGCCTGGTTTGGGTATCAGGGTGATGGTGGCCTCGTAGAATGTGTTTGGAAGTGTTCCTTCCTGTGCAATTTTCTGGAAGAGTTTTAGAAGGCCAGGCATTAGCTCTTCTTTAAATGTTTGGTAGAATTCACTTGTGAAACCGTCTGGCCCTGGGCTTTTATTTTGGGGTAGATTTTTAATCACAGATTCGACTTCTGAGCTTGTGATTGGGTTGTTCAAAGTTTCTGTTTCTTCCTGACTCAGTCTTGGGAGATTAATCCTCTCCAAGAAACTGTTCATTTCTTCCAGGTTGTCCAGTTTGTTGCCATAGAGTTGCTCATAATAGTCTCTTAGAATCCTTTGGATTTCTGCATTCTCTGTTGTAAACTTTCGTTTTTTGTTTTTAATTTTGTTAATCTGGTTCTTCTCTCTCTTTTTCTTAATGAGTCTGGCCACTGGCTTGTCAATTTTGTTTACCTTTTCAAAGAACCAGCTTTTTGTTTTATTTATCTTTACTATTGTTTCTTCTGTTTCTTTCTCATTTATTTCTGCTCTGATCGTTATGATTTCTCTTCTTCTGCTGGCTTTGGGGTGTTTTTGTTCTTCTTTCTCCAATTGTTTTAAGCGGAGGGTTAGGTCATCTACTTCATATTTTCCTAGTTTCTTGAGGTGGGATTGTTTTGCTATAAATTTCCCTCTTAGAACTGCTTTTGCAGTATCCCATAGGTTTTGCACTGTCATGTATGGATTGTTTTTGTAACTTTGTTTCAAAGGCTTTTTTTTGAAATCTATTGAGATGATCATGTGATTTTTGTCTTTCAATTTGTTGATATGGTGTATCACATTGCTTGATTTGCGGATGTTGAAGAAGCCTTGCATGCCTGGGATGAACCCGACTTGATCGTAATGTATGAGTTTTTTGTTTTGTCGTTCAATTCTGTTTGCTAGGATTTTGTTGAGGATCTTGGCATCTAAGTTCATCAGTGAAATTGGCCTATAGTTTTCCTGTTTTGTGTTGTCTTTGCCTGGTTTGGGTATCAGGGTGATGGTGGCCTCGTAGAATGTGTTTGGAAGTGTTCCTTCCTGTGCAATTTTCTGGAAGAGTTTTAGAAGGCCAGGCATTAGCTCTTCTTTAAATGTTTGGTAGAATTCACTTGTGAAACCGTCTGGCCCTGGGCTTTTATTTTTGGGTAGATTTTTAATCACAGATTCGACTTCTGAGCTTGTGATTGGGTTGTTCAAAGTTTCTGTTTCTTCCTGACTCAGTCTTGGGAGATTAATCCTCTCCAAGAAACTGTTCATTTCTTCCAGGTTGTCCAGTTTGTTGCCATAGAGTTGCTCATAATAGTCTCTTAGAATCCTTTGGATTTCTGCATTCTCTGTTGTAAACTTTCGTTTTTTGTTTTTAATTTTGTTAATCTGGTTCTTCTCTCTCTTTTTCTTAATGAGTCTGGCCACTGGCTTGTCAATTTTGTTTACCTTTTCAAAGAACCAGCTTTTTGTTTTATTTATCTTTACTATTGTTTCTTCTGTTTCTTTCTCATTTATTTCTGCTCTGATCGTTATGATTTCTCTTCTTCTGCTGGCTTTGGGGTGTTTTTGTTCTTCTTTCTCCAATTGTTTTAAGCAGAGGGTTAGGTCATCTACTTCATATTTTCCTAGTTTCTTGAGGTGGGATTGTTTTGCTATAAATTTCCCTCTTAGAACTGCTTTTGCAGTATCCCATAGGTTTTGCACTGTCATGTATCCATTGTCATTTTGTTCTAGGAATTGTTTAATTTCTCCTTTGATTTCCTCAATGATCAGTTGGTTTTTTAGCTATGTATTGTTTAATCTCAATGTGTTTGTGTTTTTAGGGTTTTTTTTCCCGGTAATTGATCTCTAGTCTCATTGCATTGTGGTCCGAGAAGATGGTTGATATAATTTCGGTTTTCTTGAACTGACTGAGGTTAGATTTGTGGCCCAAGATGTGGTCTATCCTGGAGAATGTTCTGTGAGCACTTGGGAAGAAAGTGTATTCTTCTGCTTTTGGATGGAACATCCTAAAGATATCGATGAGGTCCATCTTTTCTAGTGTGGCATTTAAGGCTTATGTTTCTTTCTTAATTTTCTGTTTGGATGATCTGTCCATTGGTGTGAGAGGAGTGTTAAAGTCTCCTACTATTACTGTGTTATTGTTGATTTCTTCTTTTGTGTCTGAAAGTACCTGTCTTATGTATTGAGGTGCCCCTGTGTTGGGTGCGTAGATATTCATGACTGTTATGTCTTGCTCTTGGATAGATCCCTTAATCAAGATGTAGTGACCCGCCTTGTCTCTTAGAATCTTCTTTACTTTAAAATCTATTTTGTCTGATATAAGGATTGCTACTCCAGCTTTCTTTTGATTTCCATTTGCATGGAATATCTTTTTCCAGCCTTTCACTTTCAGTCTGTGAGTGTCTCTAGGTCTGAAATGGGTCTCTTGTAAACAACATATATATGGGGCTTGCTTCTGGATCCATTCAGCCAGCCTGTGTCGTTTGGTTGGAGCATTTAGTCCATTTACGTTCAAAGTAATTATTGATACGAATGTTCCTATTGTCATCTTCTTAGAAATTTGGGATTTGATTTGTAAGGCTTCTCCTACTCTATTTATTGGCTATATCAGGCCCTTTAGCACTTGTCGTAGGGCTGATTTTGTGGTACAGAATTCTTGTAGTTTTTGCTTGTCTGTGAAGCTTTTGACTTCACCATCAATTCTGAATGAGATTCTTCCTCGGTAGAGAAATCATGGTTGGAGGTTACTCTCTTTTAGCCGTTTAAATGTGTCTTGCCATTCTCTTCTGGCCTGCAGGGTTTCTGTTGAAAGATCCGCAGTAAGATGTATGGGGTTTCCTTTATATGTTATTGGTTGTTTGCTCCTAGCTGCTTTTAGTAATCTGTCTTTATATTTAGTCTGTGTTAGTTTGATTAGAATATGCCTTGGTGTGCTTCTTCTGAGGTTTCTCCTGTATGGAACTCTTTGTGCTTCTTGGACTTGGTTGACTATTTCCTTTCCCATGTTGGGGAAGTTTTCAACTATAACCTCTTCAAGAATCTTTTCATAGCCTTTCTTCCCCTCTTCTTCTTCTGGAACTCCTATAATTCTAATGTTGGTGCGTTTGATATTGTCCCATAGGTCTCTGAGGCTATCCTCAGTTCTTTTAATTCTTTCTGTTTTGTTCTGCTCTTCAGCACCTATTTCCACCATTCTGTCTTCCAGCTCACTTATCCGTTCTTCAGCCCCTGATAGTCTACCGTTGAGACCTTCTATGGTATTTTTGAGTGCAGCAATTGAGTTGGTTGTCTCCATTTGCTTATTTTTCATTTCTTGCATGTCTCTTCTCAGTGCACTAATTTCTTTAGAATCTTCTTTACTTTAAAATCTATTTTGTCTGATATAAGGATTGCTACTCCAGCTTTCTTTTGATTTCCATTTGCATGGAATATCTTTTTCCAGCCTTTCACTTTCAGTCTGTGAGTGTCTCTAGGTCTGAAATGGGTCTCTTGTAAACAACATATATATGGGGCTTGCTTCTGGATCCATTCAGCCAGCCTGTGTCGTTTGGTTGGAGCATTTAGTCCATTTACGTTCAAAGTAATTATTGATACGAATGTTCCTATTGTCATCTTCTTAGAAATTTGGGATTTGATTTGTAAGGCTTCTCCTACTCTATTTATTGGCTATATCAGGCCCTTTAGCACTTGTCGTAGGGCTGATTTTGTGGTACAGAATTCTTGTAGTTTTTGCTTGTCTGTGAAGCTTTTGACTTCACCATCAATTCTGAATGAGATTCTTCCTCGGTAGAGAAATCATGGTTGGAGGTTACTCTCTTTTAGCCGTTTAAATGTGTCTTGCCATTCTCTTCTGGCCTGCAGGGTTTCTGTTGAAAGATCCGCAGTAAGATGTATGGGGTTTCCTTTATATGTTATTGGTTGTTTGCTCCTAGCTGCTTTTAGTAATCTGTCTTTATATTTAGTCTGTGTTAGTTTGATTAGAATATGCCTTGGTGTGCTTCTTCTGAGGTTTCTCCTGTATGGAACTCTTTGTGCTTCTTGGACTTGGTTGACTATTTCCTTTCCCATGTTGGGGAAGTTTTCAACTATAACCTCTTCAAGAATCTTTTCATAGCCTTTCTTCCCCTCTTCTTCTTCTGGAACTCCTATAATTCTAATGTTGGTGCGTTTGATATTGTCCCATAGGTCTCTGAGGCTATCCTCAGTTCTTTTAATTCTTTCTGTTTTGTTCTGCTCTTCAGCACCTATTTCCACCATTCTGTCTTCCAGCTCACTTATCCGTTCTTCAGCCCCTGATAGTCTACCGTTGAGACCTTCTATGGTATTTTTGAGTGCAGCAATTGAGTTGGTTGTCTCCATTTGCTTATTTTTCATTTCTTGCATGTCTCTTCTCAGTGCACTAATTTCCTCTAATATTCTGTTTTCGGTGTTTTGCATCCTCATTAGTATAGCTTTTCTGAATTCTCTTTCAGATAGTTTATCTATCTCCTCCTCTGTCATTTGAAGCGGTGTTTCTCTAGCTTGGTCCTTCATTTGTTCAGTGTTTCTCTGGTGTTTCATTATTAGGTTAATTTTTGTTTCTTTGTGTGTGTCTGTGTGTGTGGAGTTCTTTTTTCCCCCACCAGTCTTCTTGGTTGAATTCTCCCTTCCTTTGGGTTTCTGTCCTTCTAGAAGGGTTCAGTGGTTTGTGACTTGGGTGATGTTAGGTCTTGTTTACAGATGAATAATCTCTAGTGTTGTATGTTCTTTGATAGTGTGGGGTCTTAGAGTCAGGGCTTCTGCTCCGAGGATCCTTGGTTGATGATTGTTCAGGGGGTGCAGGCTCTATGTCTGGTTTGCTATGGTGTTCTGTGATATTAGTTCACATACAAGCATCTGAGGAACAAGAGGTGCATACCTGATGGGTGACAGTCATATAAGCATTCCGATATTTTCTAACATAATCGTAAGATATACATACATACACAGCAATCCCCACAACTGACCAGTTTTACAGAGATAAAGCACAGGAAATCTTTCTGGCAAATCACGCAATCATAGATGATACTTGCCCGTTAAGCTTTGAGTTAATTCAAATAGTGCCTGAATAAATAGATCCAGCGCAAGGTCCTGGCTTGGATAATTACAATGAGAGCAATTTTTAACTAGGACATGTGGTGGGGGTGACGAGGAGGACAGTGCATAGATAGTGAGAAGGAATAGATTTGTCTTGGAAGGATTTTATAGGATTAGGTAGCAAATATTAGTGTGTGTGTGTTGTTTTGTGCATTTGGAAGAGAATAGTGGCGACAGGAAGATAGGAAATAATTTACCAGAGAGTATTGGTAGATAGGAAAATGTTTTACATTTAGAACATAGAGGGAGAAAGCAGTGGGAAACAGGAAAGAAAATTAGAGGTTTCCAAGAATTAAAATTAAAATAAAAAAAATACAATAAAATAAAAGTCATAAAAAGAAATTAAAAATTAAAAAGGGGCAGAAAAAATTAATAAGAGACCAAAAAGCAAACAAAGAACCCCAAAATAAAACAAACAAATGAAAACCAATAAAAACAAACAAAAAAAACCCAGAATAAACAAACAAACTAATAAACCCCTAACCAGACCAATCAATTGAATAAGCAAAATAGTCCACAACCAATAAATAAGCAAAAAAATTAAAAAGAAAAAAAGCTAAATACTGTCCCTGGTTTTTATCTTCTCATCTGCCTGTTGGAAATCAATCTGCTCTTGATGGTGGTGTCTTGATGGTGTAGTGTTTCCCTTATAGTGCCGGTTGCTATGGTTTCTGTTCTTGTGTTCAGCAAAATGAGGGCTTTGCTGCCATACTGGGTGCTGGCCGGTACGGTGGGCTGATCCCAGCCTGCTGGGCGGCGGCCATGGCGCTTGCAGTCCCGTGTTGGAGCGGGGCGCCCCGGCTCTACCGCGCACCAGCCAGTAGTCTCCAATCCCTGCTCTTTCCCCGGCTTCCTCTGCTGCTGCTGCAGCCCTGGGGGTGCGCGGGGTCCTCTGCCACTGGCACACGTGCACTGCCGGTTATGTGTCTAAGTCCCAAAGGCGGGCGCGAGCTTTCCCGTCCAGCTCGTTCTCGGTCCCTGGTCAGAAACCCGTGGGCGACTTCCCCTCTCCGTTCAGCAAGCCCTCCAGTTGGAGTGGTTGAACTTAACCTGCGCCGCCACGGCTTCTCCGCTCCGGGTTCCGGCGGTTTCTCCACTCCGGGTTCCGGCGGCTTCTCCCATGATAAACTTTCAATAATGGATTAAAAAGCAGTTCAAAATGCTTATAAAGCAGTGTCTTTAAATGTGCTGGTGATTTAGTCATCTGTGAGCAGCTATTAATAGAGTACAAAAATAAGATAATTCACATATATTACTAGATTTAAGGTATAATCTGTCTGATATTAATTTATGTAAAATAATATATGGGATTGATCAGCTTTTATAATAACACTATACTGCTTAGATAGAGCAAATACCAACCAGCCTCTGCTAAGAACCCAGTTAGAGGTTTCCAAGAATTAAAATTAAAATAAAAAAAATACAATAAAATAAAAGTCATAAAAAGAAATTAAAAATTAAAAAGGGGCAGAAAAAATTAATAAGAGACCAAAAAGCAAACAAAGAACCCCAAAATAAAACAAACAAATGAAAACCAATAAAAACAAACAAAAAAAACCCAGAATAAACAAACAAACTAATAAACCCCTAACCAGACCAATCAATTGAATAAGCAAAATAGTCCACAACCAATAAATAAGCAAAAAAATTAAAAAGAAAAAAAGCTAAATACTGTCCCTGGTTTTTATCTTCTCATCTGCCTGTTGGAAATCAATCTGCTCTTGATGGTGGTGTCTTGATGGTGTAGTGTTTCCCTTATAGTGCCGGTTGCTATGGTTTCTGTTCTTGTGTTCAGCAAAATGAGGGCTTTGCTGCCATACTGGGTGCTGGCCGGTACGGTGGGCTGATCCCAGCCTGCTGGGCGGCGGCCATGGCGCTTGCAGTCCCGTGTTGGAGCGGGGCGCCCCGGCTCTACCGCGCACCAGCCAGTAGTCTCCAATCCCTGCTCTTTCCCCGGCTTCCTCTGCTGCTGCTGCAGCCCTAGGGGTGCGCGGGCTCCTCTGCCACTGGCACACGTGCACTGCCGGTTATGTGTCTAAGTCCCAAAGGCGGGCGCGAGCTTTCCCGTCCAGCTCGTTCTCGGTCCCTGGTCAGAAACCCGTGGGCGACTTCCCCTCTCCGTTCAGCAAGCCCTCCAGTTGGAGTGGTTGAACTTAACCTGCGCCGCCACGGCTTCTCCGCTCCGGGTTCCGGCGGCTTCTCCACTCCGGGTTCCGGCGGCTTCTCCCATGATAAACTTTCAATAATGGATTAAAAAGCAGTTCAAAATGCTTATAAAGCAGTGTCTTTAAATGTGCTGGTGATTTAGTCATCTGTGAGCAGCTATTAATAGAGTACAAAAATAAGATAATTCACATATATTACTAGATTTAAGGTATAATCTGTCTGATATTAATTTATGTAAAATAATATATGGGATTGATCAGCTTTTATAATAACACTATACTGCTTAGATAGAGCAAATACCAACCAGCCTCTGCTAAGAACCCAGAATTCACTTTACTGAAAACATTTATGTTGGACAAAGCCGTAGTGTTTAAAATAAGATGTGTATTTTAAACTATTTTAAATATCATTTGGGAAATCCACAGTTTGCCACTGATGTTTATTTTGTACTCTTAAAAAAAACCCTACATTTAATGATTTCAAAATCACGATGCATGTCTATATGCAAAATATGCGATTGGCCTACTGCCGAATTATGTCATGATTAAAATTGTAAACCTATAAAATAGTTTTACACAACTGCTGGGATAAATTCTTGATGAATATAAGTAAATTTGACTAACAGGAGATAACCAAAACCATAATAACAAAAAGCCAAGAAACAATTCTTTGAATAAAGAAACTTCTTCTCTCCAAAATATATTTCAAATTCTGATGAATCATTTGAATGCTTCAGATTTGCTCACAAGAATTTTATGGCCCACTGCCAAGAATCATGGACTGGAAGAAGGGTGATGATCCACTCGACAAGCTATGTTTATATTTAACAACTTTAGCCAAGAGTTGTATTTGTAGAATAATGACGGTCTCATAGTTTTCATGAAGATTCTCTATCATGTTTTACATGTTTATTATAATAGACCTAGGATGTGCTTTGTGAAATGACGAAGATAAATATGGCACTTCTGGTGTGATGGGCAGAAGGCAGGTAAAATTAATCAACCCTCAGACTGATGACAGTGTTTCTGAGAAATCATTATTAGAGTTTCCACATTCAAATCCTGCGCAGCAGTTTGCCTTCCTGCAGAAAGTAAACACTATGCAGATGCCTTCCTGGTGGTGCCAGGCAGGCATCCACAACTACCCCTGCCTTCAGCAACCTCATTCTCCTCAACTCTGATCTGTATGTTCATCACTCAGCCTCTGGCATGGATTTTGTTGTGTGGTTGTTTTTCAGTTGCTCAGCTGTGTCTGACTCTTTGTGACCCCATGGATTGCAGCACACCAGGCTTTCCTGCCCTTCACTACCTCCCAGAGTTTGCTCAAATTCATGTCCATTTAGTCACTGATGCCAGCTAACTATCTCATCCTCTGTGGCCCTCTTCTCCTTGACTAGATCCTTTATCTATGCCATCCATTCCTTTTCTATTAATTAATATGATTACATAGAAACATCCAGGTGAAAAAAAAAGAATTGACACAAATGTGCTGATTTTCCTGGTTTCCCACCTTTTTTTGGAAAATAGATCCTTATATCTATGAATTCCTTTCAATTTTGTACTCTTAAAAACCCTACATTTAATGATTTCAAAATCACGATGCATGTATATAAAATGCGATTGGCCTACTGCCGAATTATGTCATGATTAAAATTGTAAACCTATAAAATAGTTTTACACAACTGCTGGGATAAATTCTTGATGAATATAAGTAAATTTGACTAACAGGAGATAACCAAAACCATAATAACAAAAAGCCAAGAAACAATTCTTTGAATAAAGAAACTTCTTCTCTCCAAAATATATTTCAAATTCTGATGAATCATTTGAATGCTTCAGATTTGCTCACAAGAATTTTATGGCCCACTGCCAAGAATCATGGACTGGAAGAAGGGTGATGATCCACTCGACAAGCTATGTTTATATTTAACAACTTTAGCCAAGAGTTGTATTTGTAGAATAATGACGGTCTCATAGTTTTCATGAAGATTCTCTATCATGTTTTACATGTTTATTATAATAGACCTAGGATGTGCTTTGTGAAATGACGAAGATAAATATGGCACTTCTGGTGTGATGGGCAGAAGGCAGGTAAAATTAATCAACCCTCAGACTGATGACAGTGTTTCTGAGAAATCATTATTAGAGTTTCCACATTCAAATCCTGCGCAGCAGTTTGCCTTCCTGCAGAAAGTAAACACTATGCAGATGCCTTCCTGGTGGTGCCAGGCAGGCATCCACAACTACCCCTGCCTTCAGCAACCTCATTCTCCTCAACTCTGATCTGTATGTTCATCACTCAGCCTCTGGCATGGATTTTGTTGTGTGGTTGTTTTTCAGTTGCTCAGCTGTGTCTGACTCTTTGTGACCCCATGGATTGCAGCACACCAGGCTTTCCTGCCCTTCACTACCTCCCAGAGTTTGCTCAAATTCATGTCCATTTAGTCACTGATGCCAGCTAACTATCTCATCCTCTGTGGCCCTCTTCTCCTTGACTAGATCCTTTATCTATGCCATCCATTCCTTTTCTATTAATTAATATGATTACATAGAAACATCCAGGTGAAAAAAAAAGAATTGACACAAATGTGCTGATTTTCCCTGGTTTCCCACCTTTGTGATATGTTATGATTTTGGAACAACTGAAAGATGTTTGCAGACATCGAGGCTCTGAGCCTTATACTGACAGGAGCTCAACTGGACATTTCCTTTTCCAACCATTGGGTGAAACCTATTTGCTCCTTCTATACATATTCAATTAAACAAAACCAGGAATAAGTCACAGTGGCATGCCTCCCATGGCAGGAGGAAAGAGGGAGGAGGGAGGCCCTTTGTCTACAGGCTGCTGCTCTGGTGCCTTCTTCCCACATTAGGAGGCCGGCCCGGCCTTTCTCAGGGACATGCTGCATGCCTCATATGACATACGAAACCTGTCCCCGGGAATAAACTCCTGTGGCTTCAGAGCAGTGCTTAGTAGTACTGACTTAGGAATGTTCAGGAGATGAGTGATTCGGAGACTGTAGTTAGTGCCTCTTTCATTAGATACAAACCTAAGTAAGGGGAAATCATGTCCACATAGTTGAAAGTATTCCCTGGTAACTAACTTGTGAAAATTGCTTGCCTATTTTTATTTTCACTCAAAACCATACTGTTTATATATAATTTCTAGTTATTGTTACCCTTGGACTATTCAGTATGGTAGGTTGCATATTTACTGTTGGAGTCCAATCACTGGACATTATCTCCTCAAATGTAGGGAGAACTCAGATCCCAAAAAGAACAGAGGTTTGGCTTCCACAGTAATAATGTCCGCTGCACTCTTGTGTGGCTAGGAGATGTTCAGTCCAAAGCCAGTGTTTGCAGAGTTAACACTTGGATCCATGTCTAATAAGACAGTTCACCATAAGGGATACTCTACATTAGTTATTTAATAAGTGAATATTTCTGATCTTAAGATGTAAGAGTTTATCACCCCAGAGTAAGGGTTTTTTTTTTCATTAGTTTCAGTCCCCATGATTACACCAGGCTTTCCTGCCCTTCACTACCTCCCAGAGTTTGCTCAAATTCATGTCCATTTAGTCACTGATGCCAGCTAACTATCTCATCCTCTGTGGCCCTCTTCTCCTTGACTAGATCCTTTATCTATGCCATCCATTCCTTTTCTATTAATTAATATGATTACATAGAAACATCCAGGTGAAAAAAAAAGAATTGACACAAATGTGCTGATTTTCCCTGGTTTCCCACCTTTGTGATATGTTATGATTTTGGAACAACTGAAAGATGTTTGCAGACATCGAGGCTCTGAGCCTTATACTGACAGGAGCTCAACTGGACATTTCCTTTTCCAACCATTGGGTGAAACCTATTTGCTCCTTCTATACATATTCAATTAAACAAAACCAGGAATAAGTCACAGTGGCATGCCTCCCATGGCAGGAGGAAAGAGGGAGGAGGGAGGCCCTTTGTCTACAGGCTGCTGCTCTGGTGCCTTCTTCCCACATTAGGAGGCCGGCCCGGCCTTTCTCAGGGACATGCTGCATGCCTCATATGACATACGAAACCTGTCCCCGGGAATAAACTCCTGTGGCTTCAGAGCAGTGCTTAGTAGTACTGACTTAGGAATGTTCAGGAGATGAGTGATTCGGAGACTGTAGTTAGTGCCTCTTTCATTAGATACAAACCTAAGTAAGGGGAAATCATGTCCACATAGTTGAAAGTATTCCCTGGTAACTAACTTGTGAAAATTGCTTGCCTATTTTTATTTTCACTCAAAACCATACTGTTTATATATAATTTCTAGTTATTGTTACCCTTGGACTATTCAGTATGGTAGGTTGCATATTTACTGTTGGAGTCCAATCACTGGACATTATCTCCTCAAATGTAGGGAGAACTCAGATCCCAAAAAGAACAGAGGTTTGGCTTCCACAGTAATAATGTCCGCTGCACTCTTGTGTGGCTAGGAGATGTTCAGTCCAAAGCCAGTGTTTGCAGAGTTAACACTTGGATCCATGTCTAATAAGACAGTTCACCATAAGGGATACTCTACATTAGTTATTTAATAAGTGAATATTTCTGATCTTAAGATGTAAGAGTTTATCACCCCAGAGTAGAGGGTGCATAGGCAGAGTTTTTCAATCACTTGTGTTCCCCTTTTTTCAGATTCATTGAAGTATAACTAATTTTCCCAATGAGTTTATATTTTCATGTGTTTTCCTTTAACACACAACATCCTTTTATTTCTTCTTGAAGACTTTCCTTAACATTTTTGGTAGAGTCAGTCTGAAGATGATGAGTGCCTTTAGCTCTTGCTTTACTTGGAAAATTTGTAACAGTTGCTTTAAAGCATTGATGAAACTCATTTAAATGGGATTTCCTTTTTATTTTATTTTAGTTTTACAGAGTTTTTTTTGTTTACTGACATACACAAACCCAAATAAGCCATAGGTATACACATGTCCCCTCCCACTTAAACTTCTCTTCCATCTCCCTTCCCATCTCACCCGTCTAGGTGAGCCCCTGTGTAAGTTCCCTTAGTCTTACAGAAGATTCACATCAGTTGTCTATTTTACATACGGTATGTAAGTTTCCATGATACTCTTTCCATACATCTCGTCCATTCCTCTAACCTTGCAGTGTCCATAAGTCTGTTCTCTATGTCTGTTTCTTCATTGCTGCTCTGCATATACATTTATCAGCACCATCTTTCTAGATTCCATATATATGTGTTAGTATACAATATTTATCTTTCTCTTTCTGATTTACTTCACACTGTAAGTAGGTTCTAGGTTTATCCACGTCATCAGGACTGACTCAACATTTTTTTTAAGTGGAAATCTGTATTACCTGGTAACTAACTTGTGAAAATTGCTTGCCTATTTTTATTTTCACTCAAAACCATACTGTTTATATATAATTTCTAGTTATTGTTACCCTTGGACTATTCAGTATGGTAGGTTGCATATTTACTGTTGGAGTCCAATCACTGGACATTATCTCCTCAAATGTAGGGAGAACTCAGATCCCAAAAAGAACAGAGGTTTGGCTTCCACAGTAATAATGTCCGCTGCACTCTTGTGTGGCTAGGAGATGTTCAGTCCAAAGCCAGTGTTTGCAGAGTTAACACTTGGATCCATGTCTAATAAGACAGTTCACCATAAGGGATACTCTACATTAGTTATTTAATAAGTGAATATTTCTGATCTTAAGATGTAAGAGTTTATCACCCCAGAGTAGAGGGTGCATAGGCAGAGTTTTTCAATCACTTGTGTTCCCCTTTTTTCAGATTCATTGAAGTATAACTAATTTTCCCAATGAGTTTATATTTTCATGTGTTTTCCTTTAACACACAACATCCTTTTATTTCTTCTTGAAGACTTTCCTTAACATTTTTGGTAGAGTCAGTCTGAAGATGATGAGTGCCTTTAGCTCTTGCTTTACTTGGAAAATTTGTAACAGTTGCTTTAAAGCATTGATGAAACTCATTTAAATGGGATTTCCTTTTTATTTTATTTTAGTTTTACAGAGTTTTTTTGTTTACTGACATACACAAACCCAAATAAGCCATAGGTATACACATGTCCCCTCCCACTTAAACTTCTCTTCCATCTCCCTTCCCATCTCACCCGTCTAGGTGAGCCCCTGTGTAAGTTCCCTTAGTCTTACAGAAGATTCACATCAGTTGTCTATTTTACATACGGTATGTAAGTTTCCATGATACTCTTTCCATACATCTCGTCCATTCCTCTAACCTTGCAGTGTCCATAAGTCTGTTCTCTATGTCTGTTTCTTCATTGCTGCTCTGCATATACATTTATCAGCACCATCTTTCTAGATTCCATATATATGTGTTAGTATACAATATTTATCTTTCTCTTTCTGATTTACTTCACACTGTAAGTAGGTTCTAGGTTTATCCACGTCATCAGGACTGACTCAAACACATTTCTTTTTATTGCTGAGTAATATGCCATTCTATATATGTACCACAGCTTCTTTATCCATTCATATGTTGATGGACATCTAGATTGTTTCCATGTTCTAGCTATTGTAAATAGTGTTGCAGTGAACAATGGGGTACACGTGTCTTTTTCAACTTAGATCTTCTCAGGGTATACGCCTAATTGTGGGATTGCTGAATCATATGGTGGTTCTATTTCTGAATATCCCTAGTGGATGTATCAACTTACATTCCCACCAAAAGTGCAAGAGGGCTCCTTTTTCTCCACACCCTCTCCAGCATTTACTGTCAGTAGACTTGTTGATGATGGCGATTCTGACTGGTGTGAGGTGATATCTCATTGTAGTTTTGGTTTGCATTTCTCTAATAATGTGTGATGTTGAGCATCTTTTCATGTTTTTGTCCGTGTGTATGTCTTCTTTGGAGAGATGTCTGTTTATATTTTTTCCCATTTTTTTGATTGGGTTGTTTGTTTTTTTGGTGTTGAGTTATATGAGTTGCTTGTATATTTTGGAAATTAATTCTTTGTTGGTTGCTTCATTTGCTATTATTTTCTTCCATTCTGAGGGCTGTCCTTGTACCTTGTTTATAGTTTCTTTTGCTGTGCAAAAGCTTTTAGTTTTCATTAGGTCCCATTTGTTTATTCTTACTTTTATTTCTGTTACTCTAGAAGGCGAGTCATAGAAGATCTTACTTTGATTTATGTCATCGAGTATTCTGCCTATATTCTCCTCTAAGAGTTTTATGGTTTCTGGTCTTACATTTAGGTTTTTAATCCATTTTGAGTTTATCTTTATGTATGGTATTAGAGAATGATTCAATTTCATTTTTAACATGTAGCTGTCCAGTTTCCCCAGCACCATCTGTTGAACAGGCTGTCTTTGTCCCATTTTATATTTTCATTTCCTTTGTCAAAAATAAGATACCCATATGTGTGTGGGTTTATCTCTGGGTTCTCCATCTTGTTCCATTGGTCTATATTTCTGTTTTCGTGCCAGTATCATACTGTCTTGATGACTGTTGCTTTGTAGTATAGTCTGATCTTCTTTCTCAAGATTGCTTTGGCTATCCAAAGTATCTGTATATATTTGGTATCATGATCATTTTCACAATATTAATACTTCCACCCCAGGAACATGGAATCTCTTTCCATCTGTTTATGTCATCTCTGATTTCTTTCATCTGTGTCTTTTATAATTTTCTGTGTAGAGTTCGTTTGTCTCCTTAGGTAAGTTTAAAGAATTTTTTTTTTTTGGCCACTACTATTGGTTCTTCATTTATCTCTTTTCGTCCATCTTTGTTCTTTGGCCCGTGTGGGCCTCCCATCACAGTGGCCTCTCTCACTGCAGAGCACCAGCTCTGGACGCATGCGCTCCAGAGCTCCGGCTTGGTAATTGGACACATCGGTCCAGCCACTCTGTGGCACGTGGGATCTTCCCAGGCCAGGGGTTGAACTGGCGCCCCTCTCACTGCAAGGCCGTGTCCTTACCCACTGGACCACCAGGGAAGCCCTTAGGTAAGTTTATTTGTAGATTTTTTTTTTCTTTTTGTTGCAATGGTGAATGGGATTGCTTCCTTGATTTCTCTTTCTGATTCTTCATTGTTTATATATAGGAATGTGAGAGATTTCTGTGTATTGACTTTGTATCCTATGACTTTGCTTTGTATTAATGATTTCTTTAAATGTAAATGGATCAAATGCTCTGACAAAAAGACACAGACTGGCTGAATGGATACAAAAATAAGACCCGTATATATGCTGTTTACAAGAAACCCACTTCAAACCTAAGGACACATATAGACTGAAAGTGAGATGATGGAAAAAGATATTCCATGCAAATGGAAATCAAAAGAAAGCTGGAGCAGAAATCCTCATATCAGACAAAATAGACCTTAAAATAAAGATTATTTGAGACAAGGCAGGACACTACACAATGATCAAGGAATTAATCCAAGAAGATATAACAATTATAAATATCTATGAACCCAACTTAGGAGCAACTCAATACATAAGGCAAACCCTCTTAGACATAAAAGAACAAGTTGACAGTAATACAATAATAGGAAGAGGATTTAGCACTCCTCTTACACCAATGGACAAATCATCAAAACAGAAAACTAATAAGGAAACACAAGCCTTAAATGACATATTAGATGAAATGGACTAAATAATATGTTTCTAAATAATAGACAGATTACTGAAGAAATCAAAAGGGAAATAACAATTCTTAAAAGAAAATGACAATGAAAACACAACAACTCAAAAGCTATGGGATGCAGCAAAAGCAGTTCTAAGAGCGATCTCCTTTTAATGATTTCTTGTTTCCTTTCTATCTCCCCAAATCTTGTGATTTTCCTACCACTTGAAACACTACTGTACCACATGACTGTCTTCACTACTGTCTTTTGTTTCACCTCATTTCATTCATGGCTTTTCCTATAAATGGCAGGTATTTGCTATTTTCATATGTTTATAGACTGCAAATTCTGTGAAGACAAGGGCATTGCACATAGACTAGAAAAGTAGGTAAAAACTCAAATAGAATAACTGCATCAGTGATCGTGGTCTAGGCAGATGGTATCTCAAGGTAGATAAGAAAACAGAATTAATCTGAGCTAATTAACTACTCACTTGAATGGCTGAACAAGGCTTTGTCTGACATCACGGCTCTTACTCTTCACTATGACATGAGAAACTTTCTCTTTTTATTCTATAGTTTAAAAATCTATTTTACCTTTAACGTCTATATTTATGTTAAAGCCAAATATTATTAGAAAATAACAATTGAATAGAAATGCATTTTAGTCATTTGAATTGAAATGGATGAACCTAGAGCCTATTATACAGGATGAAGTAAGTCAGAGAAAAACAAATATCATATATTAACATACACACACACATATCTATCTATCTATCTATCTATCTATCTATATAGAATCTAGGAAAAATGATACTGATGATCCCATCTGAAGGCAGGAATAGAGATGCAGATAAAGAAAACGGGTATGTGGATGTTGGGTGGTGGGAGAAGGAGAGGCTGGAGTGAATCAAGAGAGTAGCATTGACATATAATACACTACCATTTCAAAAATAGATAGCTAGTGGCAACATACTGTATAATACAGGGAACTCAGCCTGTGCTGTGATAACCTGGGGTCTGGGATGGGGGAGTGGGAGGCTTAAGAGGAAGGGGATACACACACACGCACACTCTCTCTCTCTCTCTCTCTCTCTCCCTTCCTCTCACAGCTGATTTACATTGTTGTATGGCAAAAACATTGCAAAGCATTTATCCCCCAACTAAAAACAATAAATAAATGAATGAACAACCACACAGGAAGAAAAGAGAAAGAACAATTGTTAAGTAGATGGGTTTTGCTTCCAGTTATATTTACACAACAAATATAAAAGTATTATTAATTGATGAAGTTTAATTACTCAATTTATACACTCTCTACTGATTATGCGAAAAAGCTTTTGAAAACTGGAACTGTCTTCACTACTGTCTTTTGTTTCACCTCATTTCATTCATGGCTTTTCCTATAAATTTTTGGCCCAGGGTATTTGCTATTTTCATATGTTTATAGACTGCAAATTCCGTGAAGACAAGGGCATTGCACATAGACTAGAAAAGTAGGTAAAAACTCAAATAGAATAACTGCATCAGTGATCGTGGTCTAGGCAGATGGTATCTCAAGGTAGATAAGAAAACAGAATTAATCTGAGCTAATTAACTACTCACTTGAATGGCTGAACAAGGCTTTGTCTGACATCACGGCTCTTACTCTTCACTATGACATGAGAAACTTTCTCTTTTTATTCTATAGTTTAAAAATCTATTTTACCTTTAACGTCTATATTTATGTTAAAGCCAAATATTATTAGAAAATAACAATTGAATAGAAATGCATTTTAGTCATTTGAATTGAAATGGATGAACCTAGAGCCTATTATACAGGATGAAGTAAGTCAGAGAAAAACAAATATCATATATTAACATACACACACACATATCTATCTATCTATCTATCTATCTATCTATATAGAATCTAGGAAAAATGATACTGATGATCCCATCTGAAGGCAGGAATAGAGATGCAGATAAAGAAAACGGGTATGTGGATGTTGGGTGGTGGGAGAAGGAGAGGCTGGAGTGAATCAAGAGAGTAGCATTGACATATAATACACTACCATTTCAAAAATAGATAGCTAGTGGCAACATACTGTATAATACAGGGAACTCAGCCTGTGCTGTGATAACCTGGGGTCTGGGATGGGGGAGTGGGAGGCTTAAGAGGAAGGGGATACACACACACGCACACTCTCTCTCTCTCTCTCTCTCCCTTCCTCTCACAGCTGATTTACATTGTTGTATGGCAAAAACATTGCAAAGCATTTATCCCCCAACTAAAAACAATAAATAAATGAATGAACAACCACACAGGAAGAAAAGAGAAAGAACAATTGTTAAGTAGATGGGTTTTGCTTCCAGTTATATTTACACAACAAATATAAAAGTATTATTAATTGATGAAGTTTAATTACTCAATTTATACACTCTCTACTGATTTATGCCAGAAAAATAAAGCTTATTGAAAACTGGAGTGTGTCTTACAAGAGATCAGGGTGAATAATTAAACCTGTACCCTCTAAGGAAACTAACACACAACAGCCCATACAGTTTCCAAACTGCTGACATAGATCTCTTAATGGAGAGAAGTGTTGCTCAAAGGAGGAGAGCAGTTGATAGAAGCTATTGATGGAGTGGCTGTATCTACTATGAACAGTTCCTGATGATGTATATGAACATTTCCTGCCATGCCTGGATTTAAATGGAGCTCTTAAATACAGTCATGTTCTGCAATATTAGAATGAAACTTTTACATTCTCTGCTATTTTAGTTAACAGCAAGATAATTATATTAGTTGGCCAGTATTTTATGTATCACACAGACTAGATAGGTCAATGCATGGATCAGGAAGTATGTATTTGAGGGTATGAGGGTTTGTAGGTTGAGAATGCTATGAAAGTGAAAAGTGAAAGTTTTAGTCTCTTAATCATGTCTGACTCTGTGATCCTATGGACTGTAGCCCACCAGGCTTCTCTGCCCATGGAATGCTCCAGGAAAAAATACTGGAGTGGGTAGCCATTTCCATTTCCAGGGAATATTCTCAATCGAGGAATCAAATACAGGTCTCCTGCTAGGCCTATAAGGAATGCCTTACAAGGAACTGTGATCATATTTGCTTCCATTTTGTTCCCACTTGGATATCTTTGCTCTTTTCACTCTAATGTCTACATTACAAAATCCTAGGATGAACTAGGATAGAACTCCTACTATTAAATTTATTCTAAGCTCTCAAACTGAAATGATCTATTAATTCTTGAGATTATAATCAGTTAATACTCATTATCTTTCTTATGGTTGCTTATCACACTCTACCTACTATAGTAATTCCTATGAGATGATCCAACTAGATAATGAGTGCCCTGAAGACAAATTATGTCTCATTCTTTTCCAGACAGTCTGCTGGCCATATAGATCCAGCACAGCAACCTAAAAGAGAAGATGAAAATAAAACTTGCTAAAGCAGAGAAGTATAAGTGTTCTGTGTGTGTGTGTGTGTGTGTGCGCACGCGTGTGTATATGTGTGTGTGTGTTCTTCCCTGAATTGTTTTGGATATCATGGACTTGAGTTAAAAAAAATTACCTTGAGGGACACTCATAGACTATCTGCTATTGAATTTTACATTTTTCTGTTCAAAACATCACATATTTTTATTCTTCTGGTACCCAGGCATAAAGTCCCAGGTTAAATTTTTTATTTTCAAATTTCATGTTAAAAACCCAAGAGAGATTTGGTAACTCCCCTTTGCTGTTAATGAGAGTGTGGTAAATTTCCAACTTCCTCTTTTTTGCTACAGATGGCTGGAAATTAAAAATTAAATATTAATTTTGGTCCCTGCCATTCTATTCATTTTCATTTATAGTTAATTAATTCATGCCTCCTGGCTTTCAGTTTCTATTTCATTATATTATTCTGTATGTGTTTTGTTCAAACAAGGCAATGGATGTAATTTGTAAACATGGGTTGGAGATAAATTAATAAACAAAAGGATGGTAATAGAACTCTGGACCCATTTCACACATAATGGCACTGAAAGGTCAAGTGGGTGTCTAACTCTTACCTTCTTTTTATACTGTAGCTCCCCTCATAAAACACACAATACTTGAACAAGTGTTGAATGAAGTGGCTGTAAATTTGAATTTTTATACCAGACAACTCTGTCATCAAACCACCATAAACTGAGAACCTCCTGTGGGAATAACAAAATGCATGGCAAGGTCTGCCCTTAAGAAAAGCCTCCTCTGTAATGAAGAAACTGCTCATCTCCAGCAAGACTGTGATCCTGGGACTTCATGGGGGCAGTTCTCCGGGACCCTAGAGGCTGAATTCAGTGAATAATCACTTGAAGCTTCAGCCACCAACTGCTTCACACTCTTCTCTTTACTTCAGTCTCTCTCTTTTTTTAAGCATACATAATTTCACCTCTCATTTATACAATATTTATAATTCATGGATTTATTCAACTCATATTCTATTTGTACTCTTGGACTTCACCTATCAAATAAAGATGTTATTGCAAGAAACTCAAGAACCGTGCCCATAATTGTAAATATTTCAATACGCCCTGTATTGCAGGGATATAACACCTGCATATGAGTTTGGTAAAGGGGTGTGAAAAGTATAGATCCTCCTAGGGGCTAATGAACAGACTCAGGCATATTTGTGGGGAAGTTATTCAAATGAAAAGTGTCCTCTGCCTCACTAGCCCTCTTTACAGTGGTACCGAGATGGCTCTTGCCCAGTTGGGCTCTAATTATCACTAATTGAACGCACTGATATTGGTGTAAAAGATGTGTCCCCGGAATATTACATGAGTGCATTACAGCCCTGAAGCTTTGAAGGGAAGGCGGCTTCCCCTTTTGGAGACATCCTTTATTTACTGAGGTCTGGTCTACCCTCGATCACCTTCCCAGTGCTCCCATTAGCTTAAATGAAAGGAACACAATATGGGAACAGTGAGTGGATGGGGAATTCATGTCATAATATGCAGCTGATTGCAAACCACAGGTTCCATTGCTTTTAAACTGCCTCCTAGAAGCATGAGCTTTACAGCAATTAGAAGATGAGAAGAAGAAAAATAATAATATCATGCAACACCTGGGCCATAAGACGTCTCTTCCAGATGTACAGAGCAGTATGTGGGCAAAACAGAGCAACAACACACAGCTCTGCTTTACCCATTTAAATACGGCCCCTTGTCCCTTGTTGATTTTATAACTGCGGTCAGAGTGGATCATACAGACACAGATACTGTGGAAACTCTGTAATTTATGTCATATTTTAGGTCAGGAAATGTAGGCCATCTCTGTCTCATGGAGCAGACTGCAATATGTTCCCATGTATTCTGAATATTGTATCAGAGGTGCCAGGCCAGTATTATTTTATTTTGATTGCTACTACAGATGTGATAGAAATGTTGATGAAAAGTTAAAGAGGTGTCAGCATGCCTACAGAGGCTAAAGGAAGAGAGAGAACACAGGAAACTTGGCTGTTAAGTGAGCTTTTAACTCACAGGATGTAATGTGTGTTGTGGATGGAGGTCTGTGTCTGCCTCCACAAATCCATACACTGAAGCCTGTGCGCCCAGTGGGGCAATATGAGGAGATGGAGCCTTTCGGATGTAATCAGATTTGGGTGAGGATGGGGTTGGTGTCTTAGTGAGAATAGGAAGAGATCATAGCTCTCCCCTCACTTGCCCTGGTGCCTATGTGAGGATGCACAGACAAGACAGTCATCTATACCCCAGGAAGATAGCTATCACTAGAATCCGAGTGGGCTGGCAACTTTATCATGGACATCCCAGGCTTAGAATCATGAACAGTAAACTTCTGTTGTTTGTAAACCAGGAAGTTTATGGTATTTTATCTCAGGAGACCAAGCCAAATAAGATAGTTTGGAAAAGTACCTTTTTTTTAATTTTAAGTAGGTATTGTTGGAAGGCGGCTTCCCCTTTTGGAGACATCCTTTATTTACTGAGGTCTGGTCTACCCTCGATCACCTTCCCAGTGCTCCCATTAGCTTAAATGAAAGGAACACAATATGGGAACAGTGAGTGGATGGGGAATTCATGTCATAATATGCAGCTGATTGCAAACCACAGGTTCCATTGCTTTTAAACTGCCTCCTAGAAGCATGAGCTTTACAGCAATTAGAAGATGAGAAGAAGAAAAATAATAATATCATGCAACACCTGGGCCATAAGACGTCTCTTCCAGATGTACAGAGCAGTATGTGGGCAAAACAGAGCAACAACACACAGCTCTGCTTTACCCATTTAAATACGGCCCCTTGTCCCTTGTTGATTTTATAACTGCGGTCAGAGTGGATCATACAGACACAGATACTGTGGAAACTCTGTAATTTATGTCATATTTTAGGTCAGGAAATGTAGGCCATCTCTGTCTCATGGAGCAGACTGCAATATGTTCCCATGTATTCTGAATATTGTATCAGAGGTGCCAGGCCAGTATTATTTTATTTTGATTGCTACTACAGATGTGATAGAAATGTTGATGAAAAGTTAAAGAGGTGTCAGCATGCCTACAGAGGCTAAAGGAAGAGAGAGAACACAGGAAACTTGGCTGTTAAGTGAGCTTTTAACTCACAGGATGTAATGTGTGTTGTGGATGGAGGTCTGTGTCTGCCTCCACAAATCCATACACTGAAGCCTGTGCGCCCAGTGGGGCAATATGAGGAGATGGAGCCTTTCGGATGTAATCAGATTTGGGTGAGGATGGGGTTGGTGTCTTAGTGAGAATAGGAAGAGATCATAGCTCTCCCCTCACTTGCCCTGGTGCCTATGTGAGGATGCACAGACAAGACAGTCATCTATACCCCAGGAAGATAGCTATCACTAGAATCCGAGTGGGCTGGCAACTTTATCATGGACATCCCAGGCTTAGAATCATGAACAGTAAACTTCTGTTGTTTGTAAACCAGGAAGTTTATGGTATTTTATCTCAGGAGACCAAGCCAAATAAGATAGTTTGGAAAAGTACCTAAATTTTAGAGGTTGTTTGAATTGTAGGCAGTCATGGATAAGCCTAGTAAACATAGAGGCACACTCCAAAAAGACCACTTGCCCTCATAGTGTAGCTGTATCCTCAGCTAACACTGCCAGGATGAAAACATCAGAATTAGGTAGGGGACCTCACGGAGCACCTACACTGTTTATGTCACAGATGTGCCTGTGTTCTTTCAATTGCTAGTCCCATCAAGGTCACATCTTTGATTCTCAATGGATTACTTTTCTATGTTTTCCCATTTCTACATTTGTAAAATATAAAATTGGCTTCATCACTGTTCAGTGCTTTATTGATTATAAAACATTTTCCAGTATATGACTTAATTGTTGTTGTTCAGTTATTAAGTTATGCCCAACTCATTGAAACCCCATGAATTGCAGCATGCCAGGCCTCCTTGTCCTTCACCGTCTCCTGGAGTTTTCTCAAACTCGTGTCCATTGAGTTGGTGATGCCATCCAATCATCTCATCCTCTGTCGCCCCCTTCTCTTGCCCTCAATCTTTCCCAACATCTTTTCCAGGGTCTTTTCCAATGAGTTGTCTCTTCACATCAGGTGGCCAAAATACTGGCATCAGCATCAGTCCTTCTAACAAATATGACTTAATACCAACCCTTTTAAGACCTGTGGAAGCCATGCATTGTGTGATCAGCTGCTGGCATGTGTGGGAACGTCAGCACTAGGGGAAAGTGAGCTGGTGCTGTGCTGAGTGCATGGTAATGCTATCTTAGATTGTACTTAACATGGAGCAGAAAGGGGCTACCAGGACTGCAGATATAACATATGCTTTTACACGTGATGTGCTCCAAATAGCATAAGATAGCCTCCCCAGTCCACGGTCAGGGGCATCTCAGGGTAACTAGCACATTTTTGGTGGAACTTTCTGTCACATGTCTAGCTCTCTTTGCTTAGTTCCTCATTCAGGGCTGGGTTCAGCATCATGATGGAAGCAGTATTTTCTGCCAGCTAATATCTGCTGCTTGTCACTCCCTGAGAATACCTTCTGCTTTATTATGCTGATGCTATCCAGTTTTTTTTTTCTTTTTCCAAATAAAAATTCAATAGAGTTTTTGCCTATTCTTTTCAAAATTTGGACATTTTAGCATCTTCGACTCCCTCTAGATTCTTCTCTAAAGGACCTGGTGGGCTTCTCAATTTCATGCTATAGGTGGGCTTCTCAGAGGCTAAGGAGACAACCTCCACAATCATACTGCTTCTCAGCTAATGACTTGCTGTCTCATTGGCTGGAGTTAGTGTTTCTGCAAACCCTTTCCCATGTTCAGCTGCAGGCAGTCTTTTCAGGCTGAATCCCAAACCCTGCAATTTCCACTGGGTTTTTCTCTAAAGAGCACATCCCTCCCCTCATCTGGTTCTAACAACTACCCACACCCAAGGGCCCCTTAAACTACCACATGCAAACTATGACTTCTCCACTGTCAAAACTGCCCATCCTGTTAATTGATTCCAGTCCATCGCTACCTGCATAACACATGCTGAAATGTCAGGAGACTGCCAGCAGAAAATTAGGGTAGGCACATGGTGGATAAGCCACATACCTCAAAATATGGAATCCACAATGTCTTCCCCAGTACAGACAATGAAACCTTGTTTACTTAAATCTTTTCAAACTCTCTTTACAACATACAGCTCACGTTTTACATTTTAAATTTGATAAATGAGACCAGTGATGTCCCCCCGATTGATTTTTAATGATCTGTCATGTCATAATTTCTCTCTTTGATTCTAAAAGTCCCCTGAAGAAAGGCATTTAAGAAGTTCATTAATACGATAAACATGTGATGGGGAGCTTTGATCCTACACACCATGCACTTGGCAAAGATAGAAAGAGGGGTTGTTAGAACCCACTTCCTTAATGGATCATAAGGTTCAAGTGCATGCTTACCACAAATAATGCAGGGCTTCCTGTTATATCAAGCTGTGTGCTAAACTTGGAGGTCTCAGGTTTAAATTCTGGACCAGCATTTAGGAGAGGCATGATGCTGTGTGATTTATGATATCTTTTTGTGGCTTTGTATCCTTATCTGCAAATGAGGATCACAGCTGCACATACATCAAGGATACCTGGTAGAATTAAATGGATACAACTGTGGTTGATGCACAGAATCCACACAGGTCTTAAATACTGTTATTATAACTATGATGAAATACTCCATGAGGAGAAGTGTACTGACTGACCATGAATTATCTGCATCATCTAGATCTGGACTATCCAGTAGAAGGCCACCTGTTATTAAGAAGCATTGCTTTTCAGAAAGATCCTACTGAAGTCTGTGAGTAGGATGCTGTCCAGAGAGGCGCTCTATCACTCAAGGCTGGGCCTTAGAGAATGGAACGCAGGGGGATCATGCATGCCCGGAGAACACTTCCTCACTCTTATGTGCGAGATGCTGATGGCAGAAAACTGGAGAAAGACAGAGGCAGGAGCAGCCAGGAAACTATCACGGTGACAGCAAGGACAGTAACAACCCTGTTCACAGCCTTCCCCAACCCTGGGTCAGGAAGAGCGGAGTCTCGAGCATTCTCGCTTCCCCAGCCCCACAGCAACCTGGAAGCTTCAACTCTGCAGATGAAGAAGTGGGCCTTATCAGCCCAGGAAGACAGAGCCTGATAAAGGGCAGAGCTGGGATTCCAACTCAGGCCTTGGAATTTTCAGCAATTCAGATGGGCTCCAGTGTTTCCTGTGTCCTCCCACATATAAAGTCACCTCGACTATCAGCAAACTTTCACCCGTATATCAAGCCATCTATGGAAACAGGCTTATGGAGCTAAGTGCCCAAATCTTGGACCAGAAAACTGCCCACAGATGCTGCACCAACCTTTGTCAATGATGAGCCCTGTTTTTATTTCTGACTTTGCTTTTCTTTCATGGATTCCTTTTATCACAATGTTCTCCAACAGTAGTCCCACCTCAGGCTATGGCACTGACCCTGAGGAGTGCATTTTCATCACAAGTTCTGTGATGCTAGACTGCTGCCACACTTAGAGTCTTCCCCTAGGGAACCTCTGAGTCACCTCTCGGGAGACTCACTTGTAGCTCTGGAGTGCAGAGCAATCACAGAAAATTCTGGTCCAAAGATGATCAAGTTGCACTTGTAAAACATGATCTATGCAGTGAAACTACACTGAAAATCAGTGGCAAGATGCATGTCAAATGCCAGATTGATGTTCTTACTAAACTTTCACACTTGTACCCAATGTGCTGAGCCAAACTCAGACCTACTGCTAAAGGAAGAACATAGGCTACAGATCAGTAGCTGTTTTCCAATTTGGAATGTCTAATTTTAACGGTTAGTGCCCTTGGTTATAAGACAATAAAGCTAGATAGAGACATTAATATATGTTTCTGTAATGAAATAGGGCATTAAATACTGACCGGGGTTTGAATCCTAGCACTCTTAAATGCAATATTGTAACTTTTCAACTAGGTACATTAAGAAAAAAAAAAAAAACAAAACTATAGTCGAGTATAATATTTTGATTTTTTTAGTTAAAGAAAAAATATAACTAGAGCTTTATTTGAATAGACTGCCAATTTTCTCCGCCCACCCCCACCCCAAATCAATGGTTTTCTTGGTTCTAAGCTCAGCATCTGTACTACCTGCCGGCGCCTATACAAAAGCTCCTGTACGTGTGTTGGAGTACACAAAAGAAGGAGAGAGGAAATGAGAGGAAAGCTTGAATCCATGTTTGCAAAAACACTTGTGGACTCCTCCCACCCCCTATAAAGGGCAGAGCTGGGATTCCAACTCAGGCCTTGGAATTTTCAGCAATTCAGATGGGCTCCAGTGTTTCCTGTGTCCTCCCACATATAAAGTCACCTCGACTATCAGCAAACTTTCACCCGTATATCAAGCCATCTATGGAAACAGGCTTATGGAGCTAAGTGCCCAAATCTTGGACCAGAAAACTGCCCACAGATGCTGCACCAACCTTTGTCAATGATGAGCCCTGTTTTTATTTCTGACTTTGCTTTTCTTTCATGGATTCCTTTTATCACAATGTTCTCCAACAGTAGTCCCACCTCAGGCTATGGCACTGACCCTGAGGAGTGCATTTTCATCACAAGTTCTGTGATGCTAGACTGCTGCCACACTTAGAGTCTTCCCCTAGGGAACCTCTGAGTCACCTCTCAGGAGACTCACTTGTAGCTCTGGAGTGCAGAGCAATCACAGAAAATTCTGGTCCAAAGATGATCAAGTTGCACTTGTAAAACATGATCTATGCAGTGAAACTACACTGAAAATCAGTGGCAAGATGCATGTCAAATGCCAGATTGATGTTCTTACTAAACTTTCACACTTGTACCCAATGTGCTGAGCCAAACTCAGACCTACTGCTAAAGGAAGAACATAGGCTACAGATCAGTAGCTGTTTTCCAATTTGGAATGTCTAATTTTAACGGTTAGTGCCCTTGGTTATAAGACAATAAAGCTAGATAGAGACATTAATATATGTTTCTGTAATGAAATAGGGCATTAAATACTGACCGGGGTTTGAATCCTAGCACTCTTAAATGCAATATTGTAACTTTTCAACTAGGTACATTAAGAAAAAAAAAAAAAACAAAACTATAGTCGAGTATAATATTTTGATTTTTTTAGTTAAAGAAAAAATATAACTAGAGCTTTATTTGAATAGACTGCCAATTTTCTCCGCCCACCCCCACCCCAAATCAATGGTTTTCTTGGTTCTAAGCTCAGCATCTGTACTACGTGCAGTCGCATATACAAATGCTCGTGTACGTGTGTTGGAGTACACAAAAGAGAAGGGAGAGAGGAAATGAGAGGGAAAGCTTGAATCCATGTTTGCAAAATCAACACTTGATTTCAGATTTTGATCCAATTCATGGTAACTCTGCAAAGATAACACAAAGTAGAATCTGGTGATGATGGGAGAGAGGTGGATGTTTCAGATACAGAAATGATAACTGATCTCATCAGGCTGCTCTGATCATGTTTTCCTTACTGTGTACATGTTTCCAGCTTTCAAAACAATGTGGCTTTTATGTTATTCAGGTGTGACTTGTGAAAAACCACACTCTAGATTCTAGGCTCCTTGGAACTTCAGGGGACGGAGTGATGGATGTTAGTGGAGACTGCCTGCCCCTTCCCACAGCTGGTGTTAAGTTAGAAGGTACCAAAGAAGCACCCTTGGGCTATAAAAAAAAGTCCTGTTTTAGCTTTGGGATCTTCCACTGTGTACAAAGCACATTTTCTGAGAATAAATGATTCTTCTTTAGAATATCTGTTTTCATTCCTTAGGGTTACATGTTACTTTTTTTTTCTTTCATAATAGAGATTAAATACAGGTGTACCTTCTTGCCTGGTCTAACATACCTGTACACACACACACACACAGAGTTTAAAATGGGATCAACTGGTTAAAAGCTATCCCCTGCAAAGCAACAGAAAATGTGCACATAATTTACTGGCTTGTTCTTCTGAATCCCAACAGTCTCACCACTGTGGGGAGTGGTGGCCTCCTTCAAGAACATGACACCTTCACAAAACTGATCTGACTCCACTGAGGTTCACTCCTACACCTATCTCAACATTGAGGTTTATCTGTGTACATGTCTCCTTACTGAGACTCACCCCTGCATCTTTCTCTGGACCCCAAATAGGTTTTCCTTGTCCAATTCATCATGCTTTCTTCCTTCGAACATTTCAAACTCTGCGTGAATAAACTACATGGTTTTGATTTTTTCACCAACTCTAGCTTCAAGATTCCCTCTGCTATTTCTTGAATGTCTTGATTCCTTTCCTCCATCTGCCAGGATCCCCTCTGACACCTCGAATTTCACAGCTGGGAGCTACAAGTGAGCAGGGTCCCTCAGCTCATCCTGGACCAGTTGCCTTAGAAGATATTCCATGAACACTTCCATTTTGAACTGTTCTGGTGCTCTGTGACAGCACCAGGACGGGGTTAGTGGGGGGCGCCCCCCAGAACCCCCCCTTTTCTAGCTGAGAGCATATGTAACACTGCAAAGATAACACAAAGTAGAATCTGGTGATGATGGGAGAGAGGTGGATGTTTCAGATACAGAAATGATAACTGATCTCATCAGGCTGCTCTGATCATGTTTTCCTTACTGTGTACATGTTTCCAGCTTTCAAAACAATGTGGCTTTTATGTTATTCAGGTGTGACTTGTGAAAAACCACACTCTAGATTCTAGGCTCCTTGGAACTTCAGGGGACGGAGTGATGGATGTTAGTGGAGACTGCCTGCCCCTTCCCACAGCTGGTGTTAAGTTAGAAGGTACCAAAGAAGCACCCTTGGGCTATAAAAAAAAGTCCTGTTTTAGCTTTGGGATCTTCCACTGTGTACAAAGCACATTTTCTGAGAATAAATGATTCTTCTTTAGAATATCTGTTTTCATTCCTTAGGGTTACATGTTACTTTTTTTTTCTTTCATAATAGAGATTAAATACAGGTGTACCTTCTTGCCTGGTCTAACATACCTGTACACACACACACACACAGAGTTTAAAATGGGATCAACTGGTTAAAAGCTATCCCCTGCAAAGCAACAGAAAATGTGCACATAATTTACTGGCTTGTTCTTCTGAATCCCAACAGTCTCACCACTGTGGGGAGTGGTGGCCTCCTTCAAGAACATGACACCTTCACAAAACTGATCTGACTCCACTGAGGTTCACTCCTACACCTATCTCAACATTGAGGTTTATCTGTGTACATGTCTCCTTACTGAGACTCACCCCTGCATCTTTCTCTGGACCCCAAATAGGTTTTCCTTGTCCAATTCATCATGCTTTCTTCCTTCGAACATTTCAAACTCTGCGTGAATAAACTACATGGTTTTGATTTTTTCACCAACTCTAGCTTCAAGATTCCCTCTGCTATTTCTTGAATGTCTTGATTCCTTTCCTCCATCTGCCAGGATCCCCTCTGACACCTCGAATTTCACAGCTGGGAGCTACAAGTGAGCAGGGTCCCTCAGCTCATCCTGGACCAGTTGCCTTAGAAGATATTCCATGAACACTTCCATTTTGAACTGTTCTGGTGCTCTGTGACAGCAACAGGAAGGGGTTAGTGGGGGGAGTCCCCCAGAACCTTCCCTTTTCTAGCTGAGAGCATATGTATTTTTTATAAGGCATCCTTCTGTTTCTAGAAGTTGTGTTCTCTGAAGCACTTCTAGAGCATTGATCAAAATGGAGACTCAAACACAGCCAGACAACCCAAAACTTTCCAGCCTGAGTTCTGGACTTTTGAAATGTTGAGTTTGTTATTTGTGCTGTATGAGTTTCTGGTGTACAGCCAAGTGGCTCAGATTACATACACACACACACATATATATAGGTTAAACTGTTCCAGTCATGTCCGACTCTTTGCCATCCTATGCCTGGACCATAACCTGCCATGCTCCTCTTCCCACGAGATTCTCAGGTAAGAATACTGGAGTGGGTTCTGTGCTCTCCTCCAAGAAATCTTCCCAACCCAGGGACTGAACCCGAGTCTTTTATGTCTCCCACATTGGCAGGCAGGTACTTTACCCCTAGCACCAACTTGGAAGCTGATATATACATGCTGGGAAAGACTGAAGGCAGGAGGAGATTAGGACAACAGAGGATGAAATGGTTGGATGGCATCAGTGACTCAACAGACGTGAGTTTGAGCAAACTCCGATAGATGGTGAAGAACAGGGATGCCTGATGCGCTGCAGTCCATAGGGTTGCAAACAGTCAGACAGGACTGAGCAACTGAACAACAAATACACACACACACACACACACACACACACATGTGTGTGTGTGTGTGTATATATATATATATATATAGAGAGAGAGAGAGAGAGAGAGAAAGACACACACATTTTGCACACCCCATGTTTAAAATACCCCACACATTCTCTGTCTAGACCCTTTCTGTTCTCAGGACATGTGAAATACTTTTTGGTGACCCCACCAGCTAATTATTTCTCTTTCCTCTAACTTTGACGGCTTTCTTCACCTGGACTACTGATTTTCTGTTCTAACATTGAATATTGGTCATACACATCTAGTGCGTGAATAAACTACATGGTTTTGATTTTTCACCAACTCTAGCTTCAAGATCCCCCATTTCTTGAATGTCTTGATTCCTTCCCTTGCCAGGATCCTCTGACACCTCGAATTTCACAGCTGGGAGCTACAAGTGAGCAGGGTCCCTCAGCTCATCCTGGACCAGTTGCCTTAGAAGATATTCCATGAACACTTCCATTTTGAACTGTTCTGGTGCTCTGTGACAGCAACAGGAAGGGGTTAGTGGGGGGAGTCCCCCAGAACCTTCCCTTTTCTAGCTGAGAGCATATGTATTTTTTATAAGGCATCCTTCTGTTTCTAGAAGTTGTGTTCTCTGAAGCACTTCTAGAGCATTGATCAAAATGGAGACTCAAACACAGCCAGACAACCCAAAACTTTCCAGCCTGAGTTCTGGACTTTTGAAATGTTGAGTTTGTTATTTGTGCTGTATGAGTTTCTGGTGTACAGCCAAGTGGCTCAGATTACATACACACACACACATATATATAGGTTAAGCTGTTCCAGTCATGTCCGACTCTTTGCCATCCTATGCCTGGACCATAACCTGCCATGCTCCTCTTCCCACGAGATTCTCAGGTAAGAATACTGGAGTGGGTTCTGTGCTCTCCTCCAAGAAATCTTCCCAACCCAGGGACTGAACCCGAGTCTTTTATGTCTCCCACATTGGCAGGCAGGTACTTTACCCCTAGCACCAACTTGGAAGCTGATATATACATGCTGGGAAAGACTGAAGGCAGGAGGAGATTAGGACAACAGAGGATGAAATGGTTGGATGGCATCAGTGACTCAACAGACGTGAGTTTGAGCAAACTCCGATAGATGGTGAAGAACAGGGATGCCTGATGCGCTGCAGTCCATAGGGTTGCAAACAGTCAGACAGGACTGAGCAACTGAACAACAAATACACACACACACACACACACACACACATGTGTGTGTGTGTGTGTATATATATATATATATATAGAGAGAGAGAGAGAGAGAGAAAGACACACACATTTTGCACACCCCATGTTTAAAATACCCCACACATTCTCTGTCTAGACCCTTTCTGTTCTCAGGACATGTGAAATACTTTTTGGTGACCCCACCAGCTAATTATTTCTCTTTCCTCTAACTTTGACGGCTTTCTTCACCTGGACTACTGATTTGTCATGTTTCATACACAGTCTAGTAATCATGATGGATACAGTTAACTCAGTATCTGTCCACCACGGACAGTTACAGGCTTCTGACCTATATTTTAATGTTTGCCCGTCAAGCTAACTATCATTAACCTCATTTTACTATTGGGAAACAAAAGCTCTGGGAGTTTGAATAGCTAATCCAAATCACCCAGCTATCCAGGAGAAAAACTCACAGTTTAGCCTATCATCTCTCTCACCCCAAGACCAACTCTCCTTCGTCATCTGAGCTGATGACGGATTTTGATGATGCAGCAGAAGAGAAGGCTTTACAAGTGGAGAAAAGGGTCTGAGTGCACGGCTAGAAGAAACACTGAGTTTGGACTCACGTCACTTTCAGCCTAAAGTGCAAAATGGAATGTAAACCTTGGCTGAACCCAGACCAGACCAGTTTTCGTGACACATCAGAAAGTACAACCTTTTCCTAATCCACAGTCCCAGGTGTTAATCTACAGCTCACCAAAGATGCCTGATTCATGGTCAGATATGTTTGGTAAACTGCAGCCTCCTCTGGCTGATGCTGGAGCAGACTCTGCCCAATAAGATATTTAAAGACTGAGAATCTTTGGCTAATGAACCTGTCTAACTTTTTAACCCAATGGTCTCCAAAAAAAGTTCAAAATGATTTTACTTTCAATTGTTGATCAGTTGCTATGCGATGTCTGACCCTTAGTGACCCCATGGTTGCCAGGCATCTCTGTCCTTCACTATCTCTTGGAGACTTCCCAAGTTCATTTTCAATGTATACCGATGAACAGACTGGAAACATGCTGATACCACTGAAAATGTTTGGAAGACTCTGAAATTCTGTATTTCTTTTTCTTTTGACCACTGCCACCCCCAACTCCCAGCAGTCAGTGCCACAGGCTGACCTGGTTCAGTTAATTAAACTGCAGTCTCACGGGGGTGGCACTGGCAAGGTACTGTTGATGTGAAGCCAGAACTAGAAAGTCAGTGATGAATTTGGTCTTTCCAGGTTGGCCCCATTATGCACCAGCAGCCCCTTATAAAGTTATAAGATATTTGTCAACAAAGACCAGAGGGCTTATAATATACTCTGCAACAGAACTACTAAAAAAAGTTTCCCCTTACCAAGAAAACTTGAAATTATTATTATTATTATTGAGGATTAATAAGTATTAACTCTATTGAGGATTAATTGACAGAATTGTTTAAGTTTATCACATATACCACAAGACTTGATATAAATATACTTTAAGAAATGCAGCATCTACCACAACTCAAGTAATTAACATATCCATCATCTTACATTACTTATTTGTGGTGAGAACTTTTAAGATCTATTCTCTTAGCAATAGAAATCAGTATGGATGCTCCTCCAAAAATGAAAACTAGCAAAAATTAAAAATAGAACTGGAATAGGATCCAGCAATCCCAATTTTGGGTATAATAAGTCCAAAAGAAATGAAATCAGTATCTCAAAAACATACCCACGGTCCTATGCTTGTTGTAAAATTATTCACAACAGCCAAGATATGGAACCAAGTGAAGTATCCATCCGTGGATAAACAGGTAAAGAAAATGTGACACACAGACACACACACGCACAGTCACAGTAGAAGAAAATTCTGCCATCTGTGACAACATGGATTGACCTGGAGTCCATTAGACTAAGTGAAATAAGTCAGAGAAAGAAAGATACTACATGTTATACACCAACAAATAGTATCTAAAGTAAAAAACAAAACAACAGAACTCATACAATGCAACACTGGAATGACAGTTGCCAGGGGCTGGAGAAAGGGGAAATGGGGAGATGTGGTCAAAAGATACATACTTCCAATTCTAAGATGAGTAAGTTCTGAGGCTTCAGTGTATGGCATTGTGACTATAATTAATAATTGTATACATATAATTTAATCTGGTATTACTGCACTTATCTCATTGTCCACTATCTGCACAGCACCACCCAGGGACACTCTAGACCCTCACTTCTTGATCTGGTCCACACACCAGGGGCATCCACATTCCTGGGGAACTTGGTTGAAATGCAGCATCTCAGTGCCTTCCTCAAATCTGAGTTGTAACCTCCATCGAAAGATTTCAGGTGATTTCAACACACAGTGCTTCGAAAACCATCGGACTAGCATCTACAAGCTCGTTATGTGCTTTAAAGACTTTGTCAAATAGACATATATGTACTTTGGTACAAATTCTATGGTTCTTGTCTTATAGTTTTACTAAGTTGTCTATTTCTAATAGTATAATGACCTGGACATATATAAGCATTTGGATTTTCTTTTTTTAAAAAACCTGAATGGTATGTACAACAATATCCCTGAATATTAAATATGATTTACTATAGATGAACACATTGTCCAGAAACAGGGTTCTCACTTTTCTTTCAAAGCAGGATTATGACTGCAGATTTATTTTTGTGAGGTGCAGAGCAAAGACAAGCCAGGTTTGAAAGTTTCCACAAAGAAGAAACAAAGCTTTTATAATTTAAAAAAAAATGGAAGGCTGTTTTATAAAAGTAGCCCTTTAAAATTAAATACAGGTTAAAAACAAAACTGTACATATTCTGAAAGCAAGTTTGAGCTTGAAAAGATGAGAACTCTGGAGTCTCTATGGCCCTGTTTCTTAGAGCAATAAACACAGAGCCAGTTACAGAATCACTGTACATTGCAGGCCTTGGGCCGAGCACTTTGCAAACAAGCCCTCGTTTGCTCCATTTTGTAAGCCTCTGTGGTCCTGTCAGGGCCATTTCCATCTCACAGACACTGGTCTGGGATTGAGAGCAGCCCGCTCGGCATCATCGAGCTCACAACTTGCAAAACGGTGGCCAGATGCATAGTCTGAGTTGAGTCGGCTTCTCTTAACTACTATCCCAAGCTGCCTGCTTATGGCAAGAGGATGGAGAAATTAGAGTGCAGAGTCTACCCTGCCCCTGCCAGACAAGAACGGGTCCACAGCAGCCAGTCCAGCTCTGAGGACAAAGACAGGGCTTCTCTCCTAAGAATGGACCCCACACCACAGGGCAAGGCACCTGTCCCTCCAGAATGCAGTTTCCTTATCCAACCACAAAGGACTTGCCTTAGGAGATATCGCAAATCTCAGCTATTATAAAGTTTATAATTCACAAAATTAAAAACCTCCTGGTGTTTCAAGAAAAGATGGACTGTAATTGTTTAAAGGGTTTCAATCAGAATGACTTAGGTGCTTGTGCTTAATAAAGTCCAATGAGGGGAAATGTTCCTGTTCTCAGCCGCTGCACACAGACAGGACCCGCCTAGTGTGCGTGCCACATGCCCAGAGGATGAAACCTGAGCAACAAAAGTGTCACAGCCGTTGGCGACGCATTAGCTTGCACAAAATTACCTTATTCTCCTAACCACTCCTCCATGAAATTGTGCAAACTTTAAGAAGGGAAAATTAGATACTCAGAGTTGGAGAGAAACTTTAAATGAAGACATCAAAATGTACAATTGGAAAACCATGACATACACATTTGGCTGATTTGGGGAATAAAAGAAAGTTTGCAACTATTATCTGAGAATGGCTAAAATAGAATTTGCACAACAGCCTCTTAAAAGGGACATTTATTTAAAAGCATTAATTGTAATTCTTCTTCCTGGACGAAAGACCAGATACACAGAGAGGGATGACTACAAAAAAACAGCAACGGCCAACAACCAACTAAACGAACAAACGAAAGCACAACAACCAAAACCAGATATTTTGTATTTTGTGAAATGAATTTGTATTCCTAAAAGAGAAAAATTTCCCACTGTCTGTAACACAGATACTTTATAGGAAATGTTTTAAATGAAATCAGGCTAAGTGGCGGGGGTTTCCTGTGACAAGAGAAATATCACACCAGGGCTGAGGCTCCAGAGTGTGGTGCCTGCCCTGATGTGGGAAAGACCCACACTCTAGGACTCTCAGAGCAGCTCTATCTTTAGGAACCAGAAATATTTTTTCTCTCTTTGTCATCTTTCTTCCGGTCATTTTGGATGTAGTTCTGGGGTAAAACAGTACATTTATCTACAAGTACTACCATTAAATATATTATACACATTTCCTACATTCAAATTATGTATGGATTAAAATAGTTTAACTTCATCAACTTTATATATTTAAAGATTTGAATACTTTGTTCTGCTAAATTGAAAGCTGTCTAAGACGAACTACTATAATGGTATTTCAGATGCCTGTGAAGAAATTAAAAAATGAGATAATTCTGGGCAATAAAATAGTGCTGGGGTACCTACTGAAAACCCTGTTGCACTTCTTAGGAAGGTAAAGAGTGCAGGCTGACTAGCTGCCAGAGGAGAGGCAAGGAGTGGAAAAGCACTTACGCAGGCAGTATGCGTGAGGGCAGAGGCAGGGGTGGGTTACCTAGTCTACAGGTAATGAGTAGACTGGATGATATGTGTCCAAGAGTGGCTTAGGTCACTCTAGAAAGTCTCCACTGTGTAGGACTGGCAGTGACTGGACCAGTTTCCCTTCATTTACCTTTTGAGTTTGGAGGGTTTGGGATGACCCAGGCTGGCCATGATCTTCCTACCACCTCTAACATAAATGAGTGAAAGCTGCAGATTGGGGGCCTTAATATTTACACTGTTGCTCAGTTGTTTCAGCCCCTCTAGTTGTGTCTGACTCTTTACAACTCTATGGACTATAGCCCGCCAGGCTCCTCTGTCCATGGGGATTCTCCAGGCAAGAATCCTGGAGTGGGTTGCCATGTCTTTCTCCAACGTACACTGTTGGCAATGACTGTATGATAAGCCATCTTAGAAGTCTCATAATATCCCTTATTCCCTTATTATGCTTAAACAAATACTCATAAACATGCATAATGAGTAAGATTTAACACCTTGTCTCATACTTAATAACACAGAAAAAGAAGACTTTTAGAGGAGGGTCCTTGTGTCACCACCAGAGAGTAATAGAGCCAGACCTAGCCTTGAAGTGGCCTCATGCTTCCCATGGTATTCACTGAGGCCAGAGAGAATGGCCATCATTCTGGGATGATTCTCCAGTGTAATACACTTTTATTCTTAGTAATAAAAAAAAATAATAAAAGTGTTCCTATTTACTTTTATTTTCTTGACTTAAAGACTATAAAGACCATCTTTTAAAAATTTTTTGTCATCTTTCTTCCGGTCATTTTGGATGTAGTTCTGGGGTAAAACAGTACATTTATCTACAAGTACTACCATTAAATATATTATACACATTTCCTACATTCAAATTATGTATGGATTAAAATAGTTTAACTTCATCAACTTTATATATTTAAAGATTTGAATACTTTGTTCTGCTAAATTGAAAGCTGTCTAAGACGAACTACTATAATGGTATTTCAGATGCCTGTGAAGAAATTAAAAAATGAGATAATTCTGGGCAATAAAATAGTGCTGGGGTACCTACTGAAAACCCTGTTGCACTTCTTAGGAAGGTAAAGAGTGCAGGCTGACTAGCTGCCAGAGGAGAGGCAAGGAGTGGAAAAGCACTTACGCAGGCAGTATGCGTGAGGGCAGAGGCAGGGGTGGGTTACCTAGTCTACAGGTAATGAGTAGACTGGATGATATGTGTCCAAGAGTGGCTTAGGTCACTCTAGAAAGTCTCCACTGTGTAGGACTGGCAGTGACTGGACCAGTTTCCCTTCATTTACCTTTTGAGTTTGGAGGGTTTGGGATGACCCAGGCTGGCCATGATCTTCCTACCACCTCTAACATAAATGAGTGAAAGCTGCAGATTGGGGGCCTTAATATTTACACTGTTGCTCAGTTGTTTCAGCCCCTCTAGTTGTGTCTGACTCTTTACAACTCTATGGACTATAGCCCGCCAGGCTCCTCTGTCCATGGGGATTCTCCAGGCAAGAATCCTGGAGTGGGTTGCCATGTCTTTCTCCAACGTACACTGTTGGCAATGACTGTATGATAAGCCATCTTAGAAGTCTCATAATATCCCTTATTCCCTTATTATGCTTAAACAAATACTCATAAACATGCATAATGAGTAAGATTTAACACCTTGTCTCATACTTAATAACACAGAAAAAGAAGACTTTTAGAGGAGGGTCCTTGTGTCACCACCAGAGAGTAATAGAGCCAGACCTAGCCTTGAAGTGGCCTCATGCTTCCCATGGTATTCACTGAGGCCAGAGAGAATGGCCATCATTCTGGGATGATTCTCCAGTGTAATACACTTTTATTCTTAGTAATAAAAAAAAATAATAAAAGTGTTCCTATTTACTTTTATTTTCTTGACTTAAAGACTATAAAGACCATATTTAATAAAGGAAGAAATTTGGCCTTGGACTGTCTCTGTTTCAACCCCTGCTCTACCACCTGAAATCTGTGAGGTTGTATAATAAGACATCGCACCTTCTCTGAGTTCACTCTCTCACCTGTGAAATGGGGAAAATATATTTCTAAGTAGTGGTAACTGCTTACACATTTGCCTGGTATATAGAAATACCTGGTGAATATTATTAATCAGTATATTTTTAGAGTAACACAGTATTCAAAGAAATTTTTAGAGAAACTATTTTGAGTACAAGAGGGACTGAGGAAAAGGGTTATAATGACATCATGTTACCTGTGGCCTTAAGCCTTGCAGAGTGTGCACAGGTTCAAGAGAAGTAGAAATTCATAGACTGATAATATACACACAAACAATATATAAGTTTTATGTTATGCTTGCTCCACAGAAGATGCTGAAGTGCAACATCACAATAAGTCTGTGTAAGGTAATTATTAAATTTAAATTTAAAATAGAAAACCTTAAGGAAAGCAACCCAGTTTGTGGTCATGGAGCCATGACCTATGGCTTCTTTCTTCTTCTACCTGAAACACCATCTTCCCAAAATATGACCAGAGTGAAATGTTAACATGAGGGAAAGCAAGGCTATGGAAACAGAAAGACCAGAAATGGTCACCGCTTGGAGGCCATGAAACACACAGAATTCAATGCCATGCAGGACCCTAGGCTGAGTTCTGGGGCAGACGAAGGTACATCAGTGAGTTGGTACCCATGTTAATTTCTTGGTTTCCATGATGATGCTACAGTTGTAGAAGATATGATTGTTAGGAGAACCTGGGTTGGATGATACACCAATACACTGAGATGGTTGTGCAAATTCTCCATGAATGATGTTAAAATGAACAGTTCACATATAAAATGAGGAGGGAGAGGCTGGGGCTTCCTTTCTCTACAGGCGGCCTATGAGCAGAGGGACTAATTTTGGGGCGTTGACAGCACTGTGTATGCCTCTATAATCCATCCTCATTAGAAATTAAATAGACACCAAGTCAATTATCAATTAAGTGACAAACTGGATAAACACTGCAGGTGTTAATTGACCCTTCAAGGGTTCTTTGAAGTTCACTCAGCATTGCCAGTTCCTTTGAAACTCGGTTTTGGCTTCAACAAGTCACTGATTAGATTGATTTAATGGTGAAGTTTTGCTTGGTTAATGGGAACAAAATAAACTGTAGTTACAGGACTAATTTTTGCCCTCTAACCTCTAATCGCACACAGTCCAGAAAGGCAAAGGGGTAGAGTCATGTTGCATAGTGAATGACTGAACTCAAGCCTTAAAAAAATCCTACATAACAGATTTTCTATTGATACAAGAAGTCAGGGGGAATTTGAATGGGCTAGGAAGCATCCTTAAGTTTATGATCAGTGTGCTTTTCCAGGGAGGGAGATGATATAAAGCTCTCTGCCACACTGGTGGTACTTTTCCCCGTGTTCCACCACCTGTATGTCATTATAAGCACACTGTTCATTTAATGTCAGTTCAGCTGGGTAGTGTGGGCCTTCCATGAGGAGGCTGGCTCCTATACAAACATGCAAGAGACACAGACATTTGCTAAGGTGATGACCACGGCACATTCAGTGGGCAAAGTGAGGGTGCTTGCCAGGGAGGGAGAAGGTCAGGTTGGCGAGAAAGGTAGTCCTTGCTTTGAAAATCCTTGAACGAGCTGCTAAGGACTCTGGGTTTTATTCCAATTGCTATGGCTCAGTCCCTGAAGGTTTTTAAGAAACTGATGCATTTAAGTAAGTTTGGGGGCATATTTTAAACACATTCATGATGACTTATTTTCCTTCCTTCTCTACCTTCTCTTCCTTGTCTACCTTCTCTACACACACTCCATGTCTAATGGACACGGTAATAATCCCCAGATATGAGTACATATTTTAATGATATCAAATGCTCTCTTACTGATTTCTTGTCAAGACTCTAAGATGTTCCTAATTCTTTTAACCACCATGTCTTAATTTAGAAACCCTAGTAGGTTAACTCTGAAATAAAATCAATTTTCTTTCCTTGGTATTTCTGGAATTAAGAATTAGACCCCACCAGACCACTTCAGAAAGTAAGCAGAGCTGGTTAGCCTCACTGGAAACCAGGTTTCTAAGTGCAGGAAAAATCATAATTACTGGCCCATATTGCAAAGAAAACTAGACCCGATGGCTCTCCCTCAAAAGAAGGTATCGATAAGACACCGACCTGTCTAAACTTTGAATCTGACTAGTTCAAAAGGAATTAAGCCTCATCTGATGTACGCAGAGTGGCTTAGGCTTAAGTGACAACCCTCCCCCCCGGTCCCACCCCCGACACACCACGATTAACATGTGGACAATTTTGGAACTTTACATCATTCACCACTTTTAGACTGCCTCTGCTGTAGCCATGGCAACCCTGACATAAAACAGAGCTGAGTTAGTAACTTCACTCCAAATGAAATGAAAATAAGACTAATCCTATTATTGTTCTCAATGATTTTCCAAGTAGCTTCTTCTCAGAGTGCCCTTGCTTGTAGAGTCTATCTTTTAAAAATAGATTATTGGAAAATTATATGTGTGTGTGCACTCTCGCCACTCACATAGCCATTAGCATCGTCCTGCTGTCATTGCCGTGTAACCTTGCACCTGAGATGGGGTACATCTACCTACACAGCCACTTAGTATTTTCCTTGCAGTCTGGGGAGGGCAAATTTTTTAAATATACCAATTTAGATCATGACACATTGCAGAGGCTGTCACTCGAAAATTACAGTTAAATAATAGTCTTTTTGAAGATAAGTGCTTTTATGCGTTTGTATAAATCTGGAAAGGTAACTCAAGTGGCTCTGTTTTTTTTATTATAAATGTGCCTCCTTATGTTTCAGTAGCAATTTCAGGCAACCAGTTTTTCCTTTTCTGCCTTCACTGAAGGATGTTCCATTGAAAAGGGGTCCAATGGTCATGTCACAATATTTCTCTTTGCAACTGTGATAGTATGCCAAAAGGGGTTTTCTGATGCAATGGCTTTTATGGGGCTCCCGAATTTCAAGATGTTCCTAATTCTTTTAACCACCATGTCTTAATTTAGAAACCCTAGTAGGTTAACTCTGAAATAAAATCAATTTTCTTTCCTTGGTATTTCTGGAATTAAGAATTAGACCCCACCAGACCACTTCAGAAAGTAAGCAGAGCTGGTTAGCCTCACTGGAAACCAGGTTTCTAAGTGCAGGAAAAATCATAATTACTGGCCCATATTGCAAAGAAAACTAGACCCGATGGCTCTCCCTCAAAAGAAGGTATCGATAAGACACCGACCTGTCTAAACTTTGAATCTGACTAGTTCAAAAGGAATTAAGCCTCATCTGATGTACGCAGAGTGGCTTAGGCTTAAGTGACAACCCTCCCCCCCGGTCCCACCCCCGACACACCACGATTAACATGTGGACAATTTTGGAACTTTACATCATTCACCACTTTTAGACTGCCTCTGCTGTAGCCATGGCAACCCTGACATAAAACAGAGCTGAGTTAGTAACTTCACTCCAAATGAAATGAAAATAAGACTAATCCTATTATTGTTCTCAATGATTTTCCAAGTAGCTTCTTCTCAGAGTGCCCTTGCTTGTAGAGTCTATCTTTTAAAAATAGATTATTGGAAAATTATATGTGTGTGTGCACTCTCGCCACTCACATAGCCATTAGCATCGTCCTGCTGTCATTGCCGTGTAACCTTGCACCTGAGATGGGGTACATCTACCTACACAGCCACTTAGTATTTTCCTTGCAGTCTGGGGAGGGCAAATTTTTTAAATATACCAATTTAGATCATGACACATTGCAGAGGCTGTCACTCAAAAATTACAGTTAAATAATAGTCTTTTTGAAGATAAGTGCTTTTATGCGTTTGTATAAATCTGGAAAGGTAACTCAAGTGGCTCTGTTTTTTTTATTATAAATGTGCCTCCTTATGTTTCAGTAGCAATTTCAGGCAACCAGTTTTTCCTTTTCTGCCTTCACTGAAGGATGTTCCATTGAAAAGGGGTCCAATGGTCATGTCACAATATTTCTCTTTGCAACTGTGATAGAGCCTCAGTGCTACCTCAGAAAGCTCTGTCATGCCCAGTTCTACTGATGCACTTGTGTGTTGAGTGGCTTTTCCAGTGGCCCGTCTCCCAGATGGAAGTTGTCTGCTCAAGCCTTTAGGATCCAAATCCCAGTTTTAGTTCTGACAGAGGAAAAGGAACTTCCTGACAGGCCATTAGGCTCAGACCTGGATTGTCCCACTCCAGGAAGAGTCTTACAGGGAAAAGAGAACATGGTTTGGGTTGAGAGGCCTTCAGATCCAGCACAACCCCATGAGTACTCCCTCAGCTTTGCCCACTCCTATCCTTTGTGCCTCTCAGACTGTTCATCAGAATGGGTAGATATGCCACTAACTAGCCCACAGAACTTTGTGCCATTCCAACAGGATGATGCAGATTATCACAAGAATGTAACTATCAATACATATCTCCATGTCTGTCTGATGAGGTCTACTGAAAGGGAGGGATCAGAAATCACGATGAACCAACAGGAAACCAAGCTTAGGAGCTTTTCCAGCAACTTCCAGTCTTCTCACTGCTGCTGGATCATTGTTGATCCTAGTGTCCTGGCAAACACCGAGAGAATTTGAATCCGAATACCAGGAAGACATAGGACAATTTCTGCAATATTTCCTACATGATAACACATGTGAGTTGTTACTGTTAGCCCCTCAGCTGCCATGGCCCCACCTGGCAGATCACAATTTTAGCACATTCAAGATGCCCTGCACATATACTATTCTGAGTCAGATGTTGAACTGCTAGGGAACCCAAGTCAGGGGAAGGGAGCAGTGGAGATAAAACAGGGAGAAGGAGAAGATGTGAGACGTCAACAGGGATGAGAAAAGAAGAAATGGGCAAAGCCAGGACAAGTAACATCATCTCAGTCCTGTGGAACACCTACTGAAGACAAATAAAATTGAGGGGTATGCCTGCTCGGGGTGACTCGTGTTGAGTGTGAAAGACCATGAGGCCTTCTGCAGGACTCTGTGCCACTGGGCTTGACATGTCTATTCAGCATCCCTTTCATTTCAGAGTTGGACATGGACATTCACACTGTAAACTTCTCTGTCTTACATAAGTGAAATTTGTTTGGCAAAAGCCAACCTTGACCATGGATGCTCTTAGCATGACGATCGTCCACTGTGCCTCACTTTTTTCTCCCTCCCATGTTCTCACCTGACATCTCCCCATCCAGGTGATGCTCGAGATCTGTAGAATCTCTCACAAATAAAGCTGTTACATGGAATGACTGAATTTCTGAGAATCTTTCACTATATATTTTTGCATGGCAATGGTTTTCTGAAAACCAAAACAAGGTGATTTTAGATTCAGGAGGGTGCTGCATCATTGAATCTCTTACACTGATGGATAGAGAAAGGCACTCAGTAGACATTGAATGGATTAATTTAAAACAGTACAGCTCATTTAGTACAGGCTCTTTCTATATAAGCAGTTAAATGAATGTTCAAGGTCACAAAGATGATTTGCGACAGAACTTGGAGCAGAATTCAGGACACTCAGCTTTCAGTTTGGTACATATCTCCATGTCTGATGAGGTCTACTGAAAGGGAGGGATCAGAAATCACGATGAACCAACAGGAAACCAAGCTTAGGAGCTTTTCCAGCAACTTCCAGTCTTCTCACTGCTGCTGGATCATTGTTGATCCTAGTGTCCTGGCAAACACCGAGAGAATTTGAATCCGAATACCAGGAAGACATAGGACAATTTCTGCAATATTTCCTACATGATAACACATGTGAGTTGTTACTGTTAGCCCCTCAGCTGCCATGGCCCCACCTGGCAGATCACAATTTTAGCACATTCAAGATGCCCTGCACATATACTATTCTGAGTCAGATGTTGAACTGCTAGGGAACCCAAGTCAGGGGAAGGGAGCAGTGGAGATAAAACAGGGAGAAGGAGAAGATGTGAGACGTCAACAGGGATGAGAAAAGAAGAAATGGGCAAAGCCAGGACAAGTAACATCATCTCAGTCCTGTGGAACACCTACTGAAGACAAATAAAATTGAGGGGTATGCCTGCTCGGGGTGACTCGTGTTGAGTGTGAAAGACCATGAGGCCTTCTGCAGGACTCTGTGCCACTGGGCTTGACATGTCTATTCAGCATCCCTTTCATTTCAGAGTTGGACATGGACATTCACACTGTAAACTTCTCTGTCTTACATAAGTGAAATTTGTTTGGCAAAAGCCAACCTTGACCATGGATGCTCTTAGCATGACGATCGTCCACTGTGCCTCACTTTTTTCTCCCTCCCATGTTCTCACCTGACATCTCCCCATCCAGGTGATGCTCGAGATCTGTAGAATCTCTCACAAATAAAGCTGTTACATGGAATGACTGAATTTCTGAGAATCTTTCACTATATATTTTTGCATGGCAATGGTTTTCTGAAAACCAAAACAAGGTGATTTTAGATTCAGGAGGGTGCTGCATCATTGAATCTCTTACACTGATGGATAGAGAAAGGCACTCAGTAGACATTGAATGGATTAATTTAAAACAGTACAGCTCATTTAGTACAGGCTCTTTCTATATAAGCAGTTAAATGAATGTTCAAGGTCACAAAGATGATTTGCGACAGAACTTGGAGCAGAATTCAGGACACTCAGCTTTCAGTTTGGTACCTGTTTCCACAAACTCTGAAGTTACAAAAAGCTACACAGATAATAACATAACCTACCCTTGAGTCTTTCAACTTAAACTGTATAGCATAAAATAAGCAAAAGGGTAACCTTGCTCAATCTAAAATTATTGCTCAGATGAATGAAACTCAAAACAAAGATCATAGAGACTGTGGTTATTTTTCTCTTAATTGAAGTAACATTTAACATAAGGACAATAAAACTAATGAAAGGAAATGACAGTTTATAAATACAGATTCTCTGCATTGAGTGTTGAGTCTTGGAAAATAAAAGTAACGTTTAGTGTGGATAATTGGTTTAAAAACAGGTCGTCTAAGTTATGACATGTCAGGTTTGATATTTTTAATCCTTCAGTCTCTGTACTAAATGTAAACTTCAACCCATAGAGACATTCAAAATCACTCATTTCATCCTGTCCACCAACACCAATGTGTCAACAGCTAACATTTCCTCTATTCCAACTTATTTTGAATGTACAGTGAGTTCCCTTGTTGTTGAAGACCTAAAATAGAGGGCAGTTGCAACTCTCAAAATCCTAAGAAATTAAAACATTGAAACAAGACCAAAAAACTCAGTTCAACCCATACCAAGTGACTTAACTTGAGGTATACTTTAAATCTTTATGTACCTGGTCTTCAATTGTATTATGGACACAGTTAAGTCTGCTCATGCAAGAAATACACCAGAGACTATAGTAGCTTGATTGGGTTTTTCCCTGTCATCACCAGCACACATGCCAGAGAACTGATCTGATAACCAGCATCATGTATATATCAGATGAGCAATTATGGTTCACCTGTGACCCTCACAGGAGGCCATATGGTCTCTAGGGAGGAGAAGGCATATGTAATCACACATCTGCAGCAGAGGCTGTCATGATACCATGACATTTTTTAATCACCACTGTCTAAAAATATCTGTTGACAATGAGTCAGCTTCAGACAAAATCCAAAACTAGCTCAGCTCACATAGCTACACCTCTTCTCTGTTGCCTCTTATTAGCCCAAAATGAAGATGCAAGTTTCAGTGCCCAAGACCAGATAACTTCTCTGGTTCCAAAGACCAGCACAAAACTCTCAGAATCTCTGAAAAAAGCTACACAGATAATAACATAACCTTTTACCTCTATAAAGAGTCTTTCAACTTAAACTGTATAGCATAAAATAAGCAAAAGGGTAACCTTGCTCAATCTAAAATTATTGCTCAGATGAATGAAACTCAAAACAAAGATCATAGAGACTGTGGTTATTTTTCTCTTAATTGAAGTAACATTTAACATAAGGACAATAAAACTAATGAAAGGAAATGACAGTTTATAAATACAGATTCTCTGCATTGAGTGTTGAGTCTTGGAAAATAAAAGTAACGTTTAGTGTGGATAATTGGTTTAAAAACAGGTCGTCTAAGTTATGACATGTCAGGTTTGATATTTTTAATCCTTCAGTCTCTGTACTAAATGTAAACTTCAACCCATAGAGACATTCAAAATCACTCATTTCATCCTGTCCACCAACACCAATGTGTCAACAGCTAACATTTCCTCTATTCCAACTTATTTTGAATGTACAGTGAGTTCCCTTGTTGTTGAAGACCTAAAATAGAGGGCAGTTGCAACTCTCAAAATCCTAAGAAATTAAAACATTGAAACAAGACCAAAAAACTCAGTTCAACCCATACCAAGTGACTTAACTTGAGGTATACTTTAAATCTTTATGTACCTGGTCTTCAATTGTATTATGGACACAGTTAAGTCTGCTCATGCAAGAAATACACCAGAGACTATAGTAGCTTGATTGGGTTTTTCCCTGTCATCACCAGCACACATGCCAGAGAACTGATCTGATAACCAGCATCATGTATATATCAGATGAGCAATTATGGTTCACCTGTGACCCTCACAGGAGGCCATATGGTCTCTAGGGAGGAGAAGGCATATGTAATCACACATCTGCAGCAGAGGCTGTCATGATACCATGACATTTTTTAATCACCACTGTCTAAAAATATCTGTTGACAATGAGTCAGCTTCAGACAAAATCCAAAACTAGCTCAGCTCACATAGCTACACCTCTTCTCTGTTGCCTCTTATTAGCCCAAAATGAAGATGCAAGTTTCAGTGCCCAAGACCAGATAACTTCTCTGGTTCCAAAGACCAGCACAAAAACATCTCAGAATCTCTGAGAAACCATTCACATAATAGATGACATTTTAGCAGTGAAAAGAGCAAGGCAAGAAAGAAGTAAGGACATCCATTGTCCAGGACTCACCATATGGATGGGGCTTCTGTCCCACTAATCTCTAAGAAGTCGTATCCTTCTTCCAGCTGGAAATCAGTGAAGACCAGAGCAATGGTGTCCCCAGGCTCTGCTAAGATGGTCCATGTGCAGTCGGCATTGTTCTCATACTCAGAAGGGAAGTGAGGGCTGGAGATGCTGCTGCTTGTCCCTCGCAAGGTCCCCCACAGGCCCCTCAGCTGCAAGGGACAGAGAGAGAAAGCACACTTGAAAGTGGCCTCAGGCACAAGTACCTCGATAGAGCATCACTCTTGATGGGTTACACATATTGTCTGAACTCAAAATTACAACACCCAATCTGATTTGTTAGTTTAGTTCTAATAGTCACTTCAGTTGCTCAGTCATCTCTGACTCTTTGTGATCCCATAGAATGCAGCACACCAGGCTTCCCTCTCCTTCACGAGCTCCCAGACTTTGCTCAGACTCATATCCATTGAGTCAGTGATGTCATCCAACCATTTTATCTGCTGTCATCTCCTTCTCCTTCTGACTTGTATTTTTTCCAAGCATCAGGATCTTTTCCATTGAGTCTATGGAAAGACTTAATAAGTATACCGATCACCTCACTCGGTTAACTGAACCACCTCTACAGAAGGAAGTGAAATTATGTCTTTTCTAAGATCTATGATGTGCAGCTACTATACCCTGGATGGTCACAAGCAGCTCAACTGTATTCTCAAAGACAGACAGAAATAAGTTGATAACAAACATTTTGAATCTTAAAACTATGTAGCCACCTTTTCTTCATTTTCTGAGAGGTGACTAGGAAAACACAATGTTCTTAAAATAAGTAGTCACCTGATGATGGCACATGCAGTGAAGCGATGGAAAAACAAACATGGACAGTGGACATAGCTACACCTCTTCTCTGTTGCCTCTTATTAGCCCAAAATGAAGATGCAAGTTTCAGTGCCCAAGACCAGATAACTTCTCTGGTTCCAAAGACCAGCACAAAAACATCTCAGAATCTCTGAGAAACCATTCACATAATAGATGACATTTTAGCAGTGAAAAGAGCAAGGCAAGAAAGAAGTAAGGACATCCATTGTCCAGGACTCACCATATGGATGGGGCTTCTGTCCCACTAATCTCTAAGAAGTCGTATCCTTCTTCCAGCTGGAAATCAGTGAAGACCAGAGCAATGGTGTCCCCAGGCTCTGCTAAGATGGTCCATGTGCAGTCGGCATTGTTCTCATACTCAGAAGGGAAGTGAGGGCTGGAGATGCTGCTGCTTGTCCCTCGCAAGGTCCCCCCACAGGCCCCCTCAGCTGCAAGGGACAGAAGAGAGAAAGCACACTTGAAAGTGGCCTCAGGCACAAGTACCTCGATAGAGCATCACTCTTGATGGGTTACACATATTGTCTGAACTCAAAATTACAACACCCAATCTGATTTGTTAGTTTAGTTCTAATAGTCACTTCAGTTGCTCAGTCATCTCTGACTCTTTGTGATCCCATAGAATGCAGCACACCAGGCTTCCCTCTCCTTCACGAGCTCCCAGACTTTGCTCAGACTCATATCCATTGAGTCAGTGATGTCATCCAACCATTTTATCTGCTGTCATCTCCTTCTCCTTCTGACTTGTATTTTTTCCAAGCATCAGGATCTTTTCCATTGAGTCTATGGAAAGACTTAATAAGTATACCGATCACCTCACTCGGTTAACTGAACCACCTCTACAGAAGGAAGTGAAATTATGTCTTTTCTAAGATCTATGATGTGCAGCTACTATACCCTGGATGGTCACAAGCAGCTCAACTGTATTCTCAAAGACAGACAGAAATAAGTTGATAACAAACATTTTGAATCTTAAAACTATGTAGCCACCTTTTCTTCATTTTCTGAGAGGTGACTAGGAAAACACAATGTTCTTAAAATAAGTAGTCACCTGATGATGGCACATGCAGTGAAGCGATGGAAAAACAGACATGGACAGTGGACATATGGACATTGTGGGAAAGAAACAGAGGGTGGGAGGTGTAAAGGAAGTAGCATGAAGGCCTGTACTATCATAAGTGAAGAAAATAGCTATAATCATTGCTCTGTGAGAAAAGGAGATCCTTCAGGGGTGCTGTGTGATGGTTGGGAGGGGTGGGAAGGGGGTATATACATATGACTAATCTGGGAACATACATATCTGTAAACAACAAAACTCTGTAAAAGTTAAAAGTAAAATAAAAGTTAAAAAAAAAAGGTAGTCACCCTAATCTTTACATCCTGTAGACTTTGGAATGTGCACTTGGTTGTGAATTTCAGATAAGTCCTAGAATAAGATGATAACAGAGATGCACCAATTCACAAAAAAGGTTCTGAATAGGAAACAGCTGCATGGAACCTTAAAATGACTTATATGGAAAAGTGACAAGAAAAAAGTAAGTAAGTTAAACTATTTAGGACATATATTAACCTTGGAATAAATATTGCTTCAAATAGAAATGAATCTTGTAGATATCTCCACAGAGTGAAAAATAGATGCTATTCAATTTATATAACTATCTATTACAAAATGTTATATACATACTAAATTGTGTATATACTTATATATATACATATATATAGTAAATAAATATTTATGAAACAACATATCTTAAGGCACTGTAAATACTGTTCCTTCCTTGGTTTCTTCCCACTTTTTCTTTCCCTCCTCCCTTCTTTCCTATCACATAATCCTAGTAAGATTATGGAGAAGAAGGCAGCAGGGAATGAGATGTTTGGATGGCATGGCCAGCTCAATGGACATGAACTGGGGCATGCTCCAGGAGATAGTGAAGGAAAGGGAAGCCTGGTTTGCTGCAATCCATGGGGTTGTGAAGAGTCGGAGACAATTTAGTAACTGAAAATCAACAATCCTAGCAAAGAGTACACACTTGGCCATCTGTACCTGCAGACTCTACATCCGTATATAAATAAAGGAAAACTTTTCTAAGATCTATGATGTGCAGCTACTATACCCTGGATGGTCACAAGCAGCTCAACTGTATTCTCAAAGACAGACAGAAATAAGTTGATAACAAACATTTTGAATCTTAAAACTATGTAGCCACCTTTTCTTCATTTTCTGAGAGGTGACTAGGAAAACACAATGTTCTTAAAATAAGTAGTCACCTGATGATGGCACATGCAGTGAAGCGATGGAAAAACAGACATGGACAGTGGACATATGGACATTGTGGGAAAGAAACAGAGGGTGGGAGGTGTAAAGGAAGTAGCATGAAGGCCTGTACTATCATAAGTGAAGAAAATAGCTATAATCATTGCTCTGTGAGAAAAGGAGATCCTTCAGGGGTGCTGTGTGATGGTTGGGAGGGGTGGGAAGGGGGTATATACATATGACTAATCTGGGAACATACATATCTGTAAACAACAAAACTCTGTAAAAGTTAAAAGTAAAATAAAAGTTAAAAAAAAAAGGTAGTCACCCTAATCTTTACATCCTGTAGACTTTGGAATGTGCACTTGGTTGTGAATTTCAGATAAGTCCTAGAATAAGATGATAACAGAGATGCACCAATTCACAAAAAAGGTTCTGAATAGGAAACAGCTGCATGGAACCTTAAAATGACTTATATGGAAAAGTGACAAGAAAAAAGTAAGTAAGTTAAACTATTTAGGACATATATTAACCTTGGAATAAATATTGCTTCAAATAGAAATGAATCTTGTAGATATCTCCACAGAGTGAAAAATAGATGCTATTCAATTTATATAACTATCTATTACAAAATGTTATATACATACTAAATTGTGTATATACTTATATATATACATATATATAGTAAATAAATATTTATGAAACAACATATCTTAAGGCACTGTAAATACTGTTCCTTCCTTGGTTTCTTCCCACTTTTTCTTTCCCTCCTCCCTTCTTTCCTATCACATAATCCTAGTAAGATTATGGAGAAGAAGGCAGCAGGGAATGAGATGTTTGGATGGCATGGCCAGCTCAATGGACATGAACTGGGGCATGCTCCAGGAGATAGTGAAGGAAAGGGAAGCCTGGTTTGCTGCAATCCATGGGGTTGTGAAGAGTCGGAGACAATTTAGTAACTGAAAATCAACAATCCTAGCAAAGAGTACACACTTGGCCATCTGTACCTGCAGACTCTACATCCGTAGATCATACCAACAGTGGATGAAAAACACAAAATAATTCCTAGAAAGTTCCAAATGATGAAAGTTAAGCTTGTGTACATGCTCAAAGTTATTTACAAAGCCTTTGCATTGTATTAGGTATTGCTAGCCTTCTAGAAATAATTTAAAGTGTATGAGGGGATATGTATGGAGTTTACATGCAAATATCATTATGCCATTTTATATAAGGACCTTGAACATCCAAAGACTTTGTGATCTGCTGGGGATCCTGGACTCAAACTCCTGTGGATCCTGAGGGACGACTGTGTCGTCTCAGTCCTGCAGCCTTCTGGCTCACCATTCTGCCTGAAATGCGCCCCTCACTCCCAACCACTAGCTGCCTCCAGGTCTCTTCCTTGGTCCTCTTCCTGGGTGCACCTTCCTGACCTCCATGCATAGACAGCATCTACTTTGGCTCACTCCGTGTAGCTTCAGCCTGCTCTGTCTCACTTCTCAGCAGCTTACTCAGGGCAAAACAAAAGACCACAGGATTTATGAGCCTGACACCGTGCAGGCATGCCAGGGCCTCACAGGTAGTCTGAAACCCAGTAAAATTTCCTCTTTTCCCTTCTTATGTGCATGATTCAACATTTCCTGCATGTGTATCAGTTAAATGATCCTCCACTCAGTCATCTTCAGTAGGAGGAATGGGAATGTAAATAATATATCTCTGGGCCAGAGATGGAGTCAAATGTTATCATTTCTAAGAGTAGAGATAGAAAAGTAAACTAATCAAGGTACAGACACATGAGCTGTTTTCAAGTATGATGTTATAAAAAGTAATATTCTATTAAAAACTGTAACAAGCCTCTAAGTAGAGAGATCTTTCAGAGAAAAATTGATTTCCAAGAAGAAAGTTTCATTGTGGTAGCAATCTAGACGGGGGGTTAGCTGACTGTTTTCGACAAGTAGCTAAGCCACAAATGCAGAAAAGGTCTTTTTATTCTCAGAAGAGCAGTGAGGAAACTTCAAGAAGAAGTAGTGTCAAGGCAGGGGGAGAAAGCAAAATAATCAAAGCAAAATGTTAAGAAAGGAAGAGGGACACACTCCCCGGAAACTGAAAAATTATTTCAAGTTCCATAAGCATCTAATGTAAACTTAGAAACCACACATAAAATTGAATATATATATTTAAAAACCATCAAAATAAACTACACAATCCTGGCAAATATTTAAATCATGTAACTATAGCAATATAATGTAAGCTTCTTTTATCCCTGGATATTAACAGTAACACAAATGTATCAAAATTTTAACCTTAATCCTAATTTTGTTATATTCGGTGGAAGTTTTTGGTCTGGAAACAGAAAAGCTGGGGGAAGGGGTATCTAAGTAAGTAAATGCTATTTAGAATCACATCATCTACCCTCCCCACCTATATTTACACATTATTCAGAAAGAAAATAAAGTTAGGTTTGAAACTGGCAGGTAAACAGTTGACTATAAAAATTAGCACTCAAGAAGTTTTCTAATAAAATGATGAGTACCGATATTGAGTCTGCTCAGTCCGTACTTTAAAATGTGTGCTCCTGGGACATCCACATGTCCTGCAGAGGTCACAAGCGGCAAAACAGAGTCAAGGAGTTGGACTTTGCTCCTGCAGCAACTATCAGAGCAATTATTTCTTTAAATCCCTTTCCTATATTGAATTTTCACAAAATCTTACATTTGGAAAAAAATTTGACAGCTTAAAGGTGTTTGAATGCCATCAAGCTAATCCAAGAAGAAGATAAGGTTTTTAATAAAAGATGTGTTTGAATGTACTGATTTCTGTAAGTGGGAAAAATAATTCTAACTGTAAGCAGAAATCAGAGTACTCTATTTCCCCTAAGGAATTTCACAACTTTTAAAAAGTTTCATCCTAAACTCTAAAATTATTATAAGTCTTGCCTGTGTATCAATGGTGCTAGGAAGGTAACTTAAGGGCATGATTCAAAATACAGAATAAAACATTATTTAGAAACATATTCTGCCGTATTTATCATAAAGAAAAATTGAAGCCAGCAAAATATTTAACAACAGACAAATCATTAAATAAATTAAAATGTACTCAAACCAAACCATGAGGTGTTTACCAAGCATTTGTAACACCGTTTCAGCAAATCCCTGACTTACAATATTAACATATATAAAATGCAGGATATACCATGGGCTGCATAGTTTCTTCTCAATTTTAAAAATTGCATAGAAAGACATCCAGAAAAGAAAAAAGATATGCACACACATTTTAAGTGTTCTGCTAATACTAGGCAATATTTTCTGACATACTTGCCCTCAGTCTGTCCTGAATACTGGGTACTAATGCAAGCTTTCAAGTTGGGCTGCCTGTATTGGAATCTGAGCTTTCCCATCTTTGGGCAACAAATTCTCTTCTCTTGGCCCCAATTTGGTTATTTATAATGGAAGATAATAAGGATGTTGTATAGTCAAAGCTATGGTTTTTCTGGTAATTATATATTAAACCCATTAGCCCTAAAGGAAATCAACACTGAATATTCATTGGAAAGACTGATGCTGAAGCTCCAATCCTTTGGCCACATCATGTGAAAAGCTCACTCTTTAGAAAAGACCCTAATGCTGGGACAGATTGAAGGCAATAGGAGAAGGAGGCAACAGAGGATGAGACAGTTGGATGGCATAACTGACTCACTCAATGGACATGAGTGTGAGCAAACTCTGAGAGATGGTGAAGGACAGCAAAGCCTGGTGTGCTGCAGTCCATGGAATCACAAAGTCAGACAAGACTTGGCAACTGAATAACAACAATTCGTAGAGTGGGTGTGATGGGTGAAGAGATCAGTAGCTGTAAACTGCTAAGAACAATGCAGGGAAATACTAACAACTCCATAAAATAGTTATTAATATTTTCTCCAGTTTACTATGTGGTGATCATTAAATGACAGGTTAATTAATTTTCTTGACCATTTTGTCACTTCTTTGAGTAAGCCTCTCCTCCCAGTTCTTTACACTGCTTTCACTAGGAATTTAGCAGCTGCCCCAGAGGGAGGAGATGTTCACAGGGCCCAGTGGTTGGAAGGCAGCCCCCTTCCTCAGGATTCCACTCCTCCAGGGGACTGGAATAATAAATGGGGGCTCCTATCTAATGCTACCATTCCTGTGGGCTCATCACTGCTTGTGTTACACTGCTTGTGTTACTATCAGCTGATTGCCCCCTTACGTCCTTCATCCTTGTGTACTGAAGGCACTGAGAGAAGCACTGGTCTCCTAGGTCACACCTCCTCCCCATCAAAGATCAACGCACCTCACATATGTGGTTCGTACCTCTCCCAAGCTCCCAAAGCCCTTTCATTAGGTCTTCTGAAACTCAATGTCCACTTTTTTTGAAGAAAGACATGGGCACACACATTTTAAGTGTTCTGCTATACTGGAATTTCTGACATACTTGCCCTCAGTCTGTCCTGAATACTGGGTACTAATGCAAGCTTTCAAGTTGGGCTGCCTGTATTGGAATCTGAGCTTTCCCATCTTTGGGCAACAAATTCTCTTCTCTTGGCCCCAATTTGGTTATTTATAATGGAAGATAATAAGGATGTTGTATAGTCAAAGCTATGGTTTTTCTGGTAATTATATATTAAACCCATTAGCCCTAAAGGAAATCAACACTGAATATTCATTGGAAAGACTGATGCTGAAGCTCCAATCCTTTGGCCACATCATGTGAAAAGCTCACTCTTTAGAAAAGACCCTAATGCTGGGACAGATTGAAGGCAATAGGAGAAGGAGGCAACAGAGGATGAGACAGTTGGATGGCATAACTGACTCACTCAATGGACATGAGTGTGAGCAAACTCTGAGAGATGGTGAAGGACAGCAAAGCCTGGTGTGCTGCAGTCCATGGAATCACAAAGTCAGACAAGACTTGGCAACTGAATAACAACAATTCGTAGAGTGGGTGTGATGGGTGAAGAGATCAGTAGCTGTAAACTGCTAAGAACAATGCAGGGAAATACTAACAACTCCATAAAAATAGTTATTAATATTTTCTCCAGTTTACTATGTGGTGATCATTAAATGACAGGTTAATTAATTTTCTTGACCATTTTGTCACTTCTTTGAGTAAGCCTCTCCTCCCAGTTCTTTACACTGCTTTCACTAGGAATTTAGCAGCTGCCCCAGAGGGAGGAGATGTTCACAGGGCCCAGTGGTTGGAAGGCAGCCCCCTTCCTCAGGATTCCACTCCTCCAGGGGACTGGAATAATAAATGGGGGCTCCTATCTAATGCTACCATTCCTGTGGGCTCATCACTGCTTGTGTTACACTGCTTGTGTTACTATCAGCTGATTGCCCCCTTACGTCCTTCATCCTTGTGTACTGAAGGCACTGAGAGAAGCACTGGTCTCCTAGGTCACACCTCCTCCCCATCAAAGATCAACGCACCTCACATATGTGGTTCGTACCTCTCTCCCAAGCTCCCAAAGCCCTTTCATTAGGTCTTCTGAAACTCAATGTCCACTGTCAGCAAAATTTCCCACATCTCAACCACTTCTGGGTCTATTGGAAGATGCACTTCTTTCTCTAGAAACAAGATATCTTATGAGGATTCTGCATCATGAAATCCCCCTCAGGGTCCAGGTTTTGCACCCACATCCCAGACACCACGGTCCTGGACTACACACCCACTGACACGCACCCCATCATGACTTCTGGACCACTTCTCTTTCCTCCCTGAAGTGCCCAGCTAGGAGGCTCAGAATCTAGCACCTCCTTCCTTTGAATCATCCACACAATCCCTGCAGAAGCTTCATCAGCCCTCGAAGGTTTACATCTAGTTCACTATCAGGGTCCCTGATACTGTATCTGACTTACTTCTTGCTGAGTTGAGTATCAAGTCAGACCATCTTCTGAACACTGGCCTCTGAGTTCACTTGCCTCTTTCAACAAACTAGTTCTAACAGAGTCCTTCATCCCACCTTCATGCTTCCTCTTCCCCAAATCAGTAAATGATCATTTTCCAGCTGCAAAGTGGGCTGCCCCATTATCAGACCTCCACCCTCTACATTTCCAGGTCTCACTCTCAAATACCTTCAATCATTTTTGGACCTGATGGGCCCAGAGCTCCCTGATGTTTCCACTTTTTCACTGTCTTCCCCTCAGGCCCTCATATCTTCATTTTCCCCCTTGTTATCCTGAGGTTCTGTGGTCCTCTTTTCAATCCATGCCTTGTGGTTACCATCACTCCAGGGCCCCCAATTTTGTCACTTCTTTGAGTAAGCCTCTCCTCCCAGTTCTTTACACTGCTTTCACTAGGAATTTAGCAGCTGCCCCAGAGGGAGGAGATGTTCACAGGGCCCAGTGGTTGGAAGGCAGCCCCCTTCCTCAGGATTCCACTCCTCCAGGGGACTGGAATAATAAATGGGGGCTCCTATCTAATGCTACCATTCCGTGGGCTCATCACTGCTTGTGTTACACTGCTTGTGTTACTATCGCTATTCCCCTTACGTCCTTCATCCTTGTGTACTGAAGGCACTGAGAGAAGCACTGGTCTCCTAGGTCACACCTCCTCCCCATCAAAGATCAACGCACCTCACATATGTGGTTCGTACCTCTCTCCCAAGCTCCCAAAGCCCTTTCATTAGGTCTTCTGAAACTCAATGTCCACTGTCAGCAAAATTTCCCACATCTCAACCACTTCTGGGTCTATTGGAAGATGCACTTCTTTCTCTAGAAACAAGATATCTTATGAGGATTCTGCATCATGAAATCCCCCTCAGGGTCCAGGTTTTGCACCCACATCCCAGACACCACGGTCCTGGACTACACACCCACTGACACGCACCCCATCATGACTTCTGGACCACTTCTCTTTCCTCCCTGAAGTGCCCAGCTAGGAGGCTCAGAATCTAGCACCTCCTTCCTTTGAATCATCCACACAATCCCTGCAGAAGCTTCATCAGCCCTCGAAGGTTTACATCTAGTTCACTATCAGGGTCCCCGATACTGTATCTGACTTACTTCTTGCTGAGTTGAGTATCAAGTCAGACCATCTTCTGAACACTGGCCTCTGAGTTCACTTGCCTCTTTCAACAAACTAGTTCTAACAGAGTCCTTCATCCCACCTTCATGCTTCCTCTTCCCCAAATCAGTAAATGATCATTTTCCAGCTGCAAAGTGGGCTGCCCCATTATCAGACCTCCACCCTCTACATTTCCAGGTCTCACTCTCAAATACCTTCAATCATTTTTGGACCTGATGGGCCCAGAGCTCCCTGATGTTTCCACTTTTTCACTGTCTTCCCCTCAGGCCCTCATATCTTCATTTTCCCCCTTGTTATCCTGAGGTTCTGTGGTCCTCTTTTCAATCCATGCCTTGTGGTTACCATCACTCCACTGGCAGGACTTTAGATTCAAAATGAACCAAATCCACACTGACTCTCATGTTAAATGTGGCTGGAGAAAAGTCCAAACAAATACACTTATGGTTCAACCATACTCAAGTTGGCTTTTAACAATGACGTGCCTACCTGCTCCCCATATCCATTCAGTCCTGTTTTAATAATGACATGACTATTCTGTTCCCCATATCCATTCAGTCCTCTTTGAGAGGGAGGACCATTTTGTACCCATTTCCTTCTCTTGTCAGCATCTCCTGCCACATCCTTAATACCACATGATAATTTTGTTTCCTATTTCCCTAAGAATATAGACAACAATGTCTATAGTTGCAGTCTTTTTTCCCATTCTCAACTGAATACACTCAAGTCAGTATTTTGTCCTCATTGATCCTCAAAAACCACTGCTTTCACATCAGCCACACTAACAATCCAAGGGTCAATTCTCAGTTTTAATCTTACACAAACACACAATATTCCACCGTTATTCACTTCCTCCTCCTTGAAGTACATTTTTCTAAATAGACTTTTAAAGCTTTCTTCTATCTTGAAATAATTGCAAATCCATAAGAAGCTGAAGAAATAGTACAAAATTATCCTGTGTATCTTTCTTCCTTTTTTCCATCTATGACTGTATCTCACATAGGTATAGTATAGCATCAAAAATGATACTGTTAAAATATGTGTGTATAATTGTATTCACTAGTGCCTTATATACCTGGGTTTCCTTGGTGGCTGAGGTGGTAAAGAATCTGCTTATAATGCAGGAGACCTGGGTTTGATCCTCTGATTCAGAAGATCCCCTAGAAAAGGAATCGGCTACCCACTCCAATATTTTTGCCTTGAGAATTCCATAAATACAGGAACCTGGAGAGCTAGTTCATGGGGTCACAAAAAGTTGGATATGACTGAGCAACTAACACACACACACACACACACACACCCCTTATATACCGCATCCATGGCTGCCTCTACCCTAATGGACATGCTTTCTCAATCGCTTCATTATTTTGATTTCATCTCTCAATCTTTAGTGGGTACCTAGGATTCTGTATTTGGACTTCTTTTCTTCCTAACTGGATTTACTAGCTGGGTGGTCTCATCTAGGTCCATTTATATGGATTTGAATAGTGTACACATGTTGACAGTTCTCAGATACGAAGTTTGATGTCAGATTTCTCTTGAATTTCAGTTTTATGTATCCAACTGCCAACCTGCCATATCCATATGGATATCTAAATAGCAGACCAGACTTAAATAGCCCTGAAATCATATTCTTGATCTTTCCTTTTCAAAGCCTGAAACTCTACAGCTTCTCTATTTCAATAAATGGGAAGCCCATTCTTCCACTGGCTTAGAAAAATAGCATCATCCATTACTCTCCTGTTTCTCTTATTTTCTGTAACCACTGTGCCACAAAATTCTACTGACTTTTTCTTTAAGCCGTATATTTTTTGGTTGTTTTTGTTGTGTTTTTTTTCTTTTTGCTTGTCCATAGTAACTTTATTTGTAATTGCTGAAAATTTAGGAGCAAACGGAATGTCCTTCAAAAGATTAATGGATAAACAGATTCTGTTGAATTTAAATAATGGAATATTATTCAGAAATACCCTGAAGAAGGAAATGGAAACCAATCCAGTATTCTTGCCTGGGAAATCCCATGGACAGAGGAGCCTGAGGAGCTATAGTCCATGGGAGCACAAAGAGTCTTCCTTTTTTCCATCTATGACTGTATCTCACATAGGTATAGTATAGCATCAAAAATGATACTGTTAAAATATGTGTGTATAATTGTATTCACTAGTGCCTTATATACCTGGGTTTCCTTGGTGGCTGAGGTGGTAAAGAATCTGCTTATAATGCAGGAGACCTGGGTTTGATCCTCTGATTCAGAAGATCCCCTAGAAAAGGAATCGGCTACCCACTCCAATATTTTTGCCTTGAGAATTCCATAAATACAGGAACCTGGAGAGCTAGTTCATGGGGTCACAAAAAGTTGGATATGACTGAGCAACTAACACACACACACACACACACACACCCCTTATATACCGCATCCATGGCTGCCTCTACCCTAATGGACATGCTTTCTCAATCGCTTCATTATTTTGATTTCATCTCTCAATCTTTAGTGGGTACCTAGGATTCTGTATTTGGACTTCTTTTCTTCCTAACTGGATTTACTAGCTGGGTGGTCTCATCTAGGTCCATTTATATGGATTTGAATAGTGTACACATGTTGACAGTTCTCAGATACGAAGTTTGATGTCAGATTTCTCTTGAATTTCAGTTTTATGTATCCAACTGCCAACCTGCCATATCCATATGGATATCTAAATAGCAGACCAGACTTAAATAGCCCTGAAATCATATTCTTGATCTTTCCTTTTCAAAGCCTGAAACTCTACAGCTTCTCTATTTCAATAAATGGGAAGCCCATTCTTCCACTGGCTTAGAAAAATAGCATCATCCATTACTCTCCTGTTTCTCTTATTTTCTGTAACCACTGTGCCACAAAATTCTACTGACTTTTTCTTTAAGCCGTATATTTTTTGGTTGTTTTTGTTGTGTTTTTTTTCTTTTTGCTTGTCCATAGTAACTTTATTTGTAATTGCTGAAAATTTAGGAGCAAACGGAATGTCCTTCAAAAGATTAATGGATAAACAGATTCTGTTGAATTTAAATAATGGAATATTATTCAGAAATACCCTGAAGAAGGAAATGGAAACCAATCCAGTATTCTTGCCTGGGAAATCCCATGGACAGAGGAGCCTGAGGAGCTATAGTCCATGGGATCACAAAGAGTTGGACACCACTGAGCGACTAAACAACAAACAACATTCAGAAATATAAGGTAATGAGCTACCAAGTAATGAAAAGACTTGGAATAGCTTAAGAACATACTTCAAAGAGAAAGGAACTTCAGGTTGTATAACTTCAACTATATGACCTTCTGAAAAAGTACAACTATAGAAATAGTTGGAAGAAAAGCTATGACAAACATAGACAGCATATTAAAAAGTAGAGACAACATTTTACTGACAAAAGTCTGTATAGTCAAAGCTATGGTTTTCCCAGTAGTCCTGTTTGAATGTAAGGTTTGAACCATAAACAAGGGTGTGTGCCAATGAATGGATGCCTTTAAATTATGGTATTGGAGAAGACTCTCGAGAGTCGCTTGGACAGCAAGGAGACCAAAAGAGTCAATTCTAAAGGAAACCAACCCTGAATTTTTACTGGAAGGACTGATGCTGAATACTTTTCCCACCCTATGTGAAGAGTCAACTCACTGGAAAAGACCCTGATGCTGGGAAAATTAGAAGGCAGAAGGAGAAGAGGACGACAAAGGACAAGATGGTTGATGCATTCACTGAGTCAATGGATATCAGTTTGAGCAAGTTCTGGCAGATGGTGAAGAACAGGAAGCCTGGCATCTGGCAGTCCATGGGGCCGCAGAGAGTCAGACATGACTGAGTGACTGAACTGAACTTAACTGAATAGACACAGTAAAATGATCAGAGATTACTAAGAGCTTCTAGTGGAGAGAGATAAATCAATAGTTGGAGCACAAAGATTTTAAGGGCAGTGGGACCGTTTTACATGATATCATAACTGTAAATAAATGGTATTATGCACTGGTCAAAATGTATTGGCATTATGTCATCAGTTATAACAAAGGCACTATACTAATGTAAGATATTAATAACAGGAAACACTGTGCAGGGTCCATGGGAATTCATATATAGGAATGCTCTATATTTCCTGCTCAAGTTTTCTATAATCATAAAAATGCTCTGAAAAATGAAGTCTACAAGTTTTTGTTGTTGTTGTGTTTTTACTATAATGGTAAAGAATCAGAATGAGAGGATAAAAATGCCCTGAGCCATAAACAGGAGGGAATCTGCTACCCATGAGGTCTTCAGAGAGGTCTCCCTGAAAAGTTGACCTTCCTAAGCTATGTTCTGAATGCAAATGCATCTTGCAGCCTCCACTGCTCCTGTTGTATTGTGAAAATGTTCATCACACAGTTGGGTCTGACTCTTTTGCGATGCCATGGACCATAGCCCACCAGGTTCCTCTGTTCGTGATATTTTCCAGGCAACAAAAATGAAGTTTGTTGCCATCCCCTTCTCCAGGGTATCTTCCTGATCCAGGGATCAAACCCAAGTCTCCTGCATGGCAGGCAGATTCCCCACCATCTGAGCCACCAGGAAAGCCCTCTCAAAACACCATCACCTCTTGCCTTGAGGAAAGCAATGACCTTCTATCAGGTTCCCCATCCTGTCCTTCCCACCATATATTCTTTGTTCAACAGAGCAGCCAGAATTGTCTCTGAAATTTGAATGAGATGATGACACTTCTCTCATCACTATTCTCTGAAGTCTTTTCATACTCCTCTTTATAATGGTACATGGGTTCCCGGAATCTCTCAACTCCCAGCTCCTCTGACCTTTGCTGCTATAGACAAGCCACTCTGCTCTAGCCATACTGGCTGTTGCATTACTCTTCACTTGCCCTGTGGTCACTCAGGATCAAAGCCCTGCCTCTTTCATTGATCTGGACCATGTTCTAGACATTCTCACATTGTTTAATCTCCCACCCCCATGAGGGGTCCAGATGCTGCTGCATTGGCCAAAGATAGAGGTTTCCCAGGACAGGGGACCTTCAGTGCTAAAACCAGGACCATCTTGGGCAAACCAAGCAGTGATCATAACAGCTCACTGCCTCAGTGAATGCGTCACTATATCAGTGAATTACTCAGAAGTCAATGTCAGTGAATGAATCTATAAACACTTGTTACAGTGGAATACGTGACATATTGATTTATTTTCACTCATTTGTGCTTTGATTCATGTGGTTACCTCTATCCATGAAGATATGGCAGTTGGGATTTTTCTTGTTTTGCTCACTTTGCAGTCCCAGACCATAGCTTATGGGCCACATGCAGTCTCATATCTGTTATTATAAATAGTTTTACTAGAAACAGGAATCCCTGTTTGTTTAGGTACTCATTGGAGACTTCTGCTCTAAAGTAATTGCCTACAGTAGCTGCAAAACAGACCATATGGCTTGAAATACATGGAATATTTACTTTATGGCCCTTGACAAAAAGAGTCTACTGACCTGACTGTTAAGTATATCTGACATCTTGTCTGTCCTGCATAAAAGTTTCTTAAATGAAAAAGCACAAATAGACAGCAGACATTTCCACCGGAAATCAAAAACAAACTGTCACTACAATAAAAGAAATTTTCCAGGCAACAAAAATGAAGTTTGTTGCCATCCCCTTCTCCAGGGTATCTTCCTGATCCAGGGATCAAACCCAAGTCTCCTGCATGGCAGGCAGATTCCCCACCATCTGAGCCACCAGGAAAGCCCTCTCAAAACACCATCACCTCTTGCCTTGAGGAAAGCAATGACCTTCTATCAGGTTCCCCATCCTGTCCTTCCCACCATATATTCTTTGTTCAACAGAGCAGCCAGAATTGTCTCTGAAATTTGAATGAGATGATGACACTTCTCTCATCACTATTCTCTGAAGTCTTTTCATACTCCTCTTTATAATGGTACATGGGTTCCCGGAATCTCTCAACTCCCAGCTCCTCTGACCTTTGCTGCTATAGACAAGCCACTCTGCTCTAGCCATACTGGCTGTTGCATTACTCTTCACTTGCCCTGTGGTCACTCAGGATCAAAGCCCTGCCTCTTTCATTGATCTGGACCATGTTCTAGACATTCTCACATTGTTTAATCTCCCACCCCCATGAGGGGTCCAGATGCTGCTGCATTGGCCAAAGATAGAGGTTTCCCAGGACAGGGGACCTTCAGTGCTAAAACCAGGACCATCTTGGGCAAACCAAGCAGTGATCATAACAGCTCACTGCCTCAGTGAATGCGTCACTATATCAGTGAATTACTCAGAAGTGAATGTCAGTGAATGAATCTATAAACACTTGTTACAGTGGAATACGTGACATATTGATTTATTTTCACTCATTTGTGCTTTGATTCATGTGGTTACCTCTATCCATGAAGATATGGCAGTTGGGATTTTTCTTGTTTTGCTCACTTTGCAGTCCCAGACCATAGCTTATGGGCCACATGCAGTCTCATATCTGTTATTATAAATAGTTTTACTAGAAACAGGAATCCCTGTTTGTTTAGGTACTCATTGGAGACTTCTGCTCTAAAGTAATTGCCTACAGTAGCTGCAAAACAGACCATATGGCTTGAAATACATGGAATATTTACTTTATGGCCCTTGACAAAAAGAGTCTACTGACCTGACTGTTAAGTATATCTGACATCTTGTCTGTCCTGCATAAAAGTTTCTTAAATGAAAAAGCACAAATAGACAGCAGACATTTCCACTGGAAATCAAAAAACAAACCAACATTCAGGCATCATTTTCATACTAGTAAATTCTCAGCAAATTAAAAGGAAATACTAACATCAAAACCAAAAGTAATTGTAGTGAAAATATGTGCGACATGGAAATTTGTTCAGCAAGTTTGAAAAGCATAAATAACATCCCGAGAATTCTATCCTTAGGAAATAATTAAACAGAAGAAACAAAAACAATGCTATATGTACAGAGACACTAATTGTAGCACTATGTGCAGAAACAAACACTGGAAACACTCATTATGTTCAATTATGGGGAGAAAGAGAACTATTAATTTGTATAATATTGAGGATATTGAGGAGAAAATGCTGTCAGTTAAAACTGAAATGCTCATAACTTATTGCTAAGTTGCTTCAGTTGAGTTTGACTCTTGGCAACCTCATAGACTGTACCTGCCAGTCTCCTCTGTCCATGGGATTTTCCAGGTAAGAATACTGGAGTGGGTTGCCATACTGTTCTCTAGGGGATTCTTTCCAACCCAGAGATCGAATCCGGGTCTCCAGCATTGCAAGCAAATTCTTTACCATTTGAGTTACTGAGAAGATCCTTATGACTTAATATCAATCTTAAAAAAAAAACAAAAAAACTGTACTATGTTCTGTGACTTTAGACTCTGAGATCTTTTCAGAGGATGAAGTAATCTCCTTTGGTTTCTACTTTTGTTCTATACTAACGTGTCGGTGTTAATGATTTCAATATTGGCTATTATTGATACTGAATACTTCGAGCATCTCAGTTAATCTTTACCAGTCCCATGAGATTTAAAATATTTATCCAGATACACACACACCCCCCAGTATCTATATCTACATATGTATATAGGTATGCATACACACAGATATATATATATATGTGTACACATATATGTGCACATATTCCACAATGAATCACTTTACTGTACACCTGAAACAAACACAATATTGTAAATCAGAAATATTCAGCTAAAAAATGTAACATGAATCCAGTTCAATGGATTCAGGACCAGAGGCTCTGCAAACAGCTTGTCCTCAATATCTCAGCTGAAGTAAGTAAAAAGGCAGGGTCCTTGCTAGAAAACACAGCCATCACTGCCCATCACAAGGAAAGGCATTTCTGTGGACATGTATTAATTTGGCACTAGACACATTTGAAAGAGAAAGGGAAAAATATACCAATCTAAATGCAGAGTTTCAAAGGATTAAAAAGTAGAGATAAGAAAGTCTTCTTAGGTGAAAAAAATATAAATAAATAGAGGAAAACAATAGAGTGGGAAATACTAGAGATTTCTTCAAGAAAATTGAAGATACAAAAAGAATATTTCTTGTAAAGTTGGGCACGATAAAGATCAAAAATGGTAAGGACCTAACAAAAGTAGAAGAGATTAAGAAGAGGTGGCAAAAATACACAGAAGACCTACACAAAAACGTCTTAATGCCTCGGATAACCAGGATGGTGTGGTCAATATCCTATAGCCAAACATTCTTGAGTGTGAAGTTAAGTGGGCCCTAGGAAGCATTACTATGAACAATGCTAGTAGAGGTGCTGAAATCTAGCTGAGCTATTTGAAATACTGAAAGATCACACTGATAAACTGCTGCACTCAGTATGCCAGCAAATTTGGAAAACTCAGCAGTGGCCATAAGACTGGAAATGGTCAATTTTCATTTCAATTCTAAAGCAGGTCAGTACCAAAAAGTGTTCCGTGTTCAACAAAAACTGCATAATTCCCCTCATTTCACATGCTGGCAAGGTCATGATTAAAATTGTTCAAGCTAGGCTTCAACAGTAGATGAACCAAGAACTTCCACAGGTTTAAGCTGAATTTAGAAAAACCAGAGGAAACAGAGATCCAATTTTCAACACTCCTTTAATCACATAAAAACAAAGAATTTCAGAAAAAACATCTATTTCTGCTTCATTGACTACTCTAAAGCCTTTGACTGTGTGGATCACAACTAATTGTAGAAAAATTTTAAATGATGGGAATAACACATCACCTTACTTGCCTCCTGAGAAACCTGTATGAAGGTCAAGAAGCAACATATATAACCAGACATGTAAAAAATGGACAGGTTCCAAACTGAAAAGGGAAAATGTCAAGGCTGTATATTGTCACCTTGCTTATTTAACTTATATGCAGAGTACACCATGCAAAATGAAGGTCTGATTGAATCATAAGCTAGAAAAAAGATTGCTGGGAGAAATATCAACAACCTCAGATATGCATATGATACTACTGGAATGTAAGAATGCAAGGAGGAACTAAAGAGCTTCTTGAAGGAGGTGAAAGAAGAGAGTGAAAAAGCTGGCTTATATCTCAGCATTCAAAAAACTAAGATCATGGCATCCACCCTTACCACTTGATAGCAAACAGATGAGGAAAAATGGAAACAGTAATTGACTTTATTTTCTTGGGAAAATGGAAACAGTGACATATTTTATTTTCTTGGGCTCCAAAATCATTGTGGATGTTGACTACAGCCATGAAATTAAAAGACACTTGCTCCTCAGAAGAAAAATTATTGCAAACCTAGCCAGTGTAATAAAAAGCAGAGACAACACTTTGTCAATGAAAGTCTGTATAGTCAAAGCTGTGGTTTTTCCAGTAGTCACGTATGGATGTGAAATACATCCATGTATGAAACATAAAGTAGGCTAAGTGCCAAAGAATTGATGATTTTGGACTATGATGTTGGAGAAAAGTTTTGAGAGTCCTATGAACAGCAAGGAGATCAAACCAGTCAATTCTAAAGGAAATCCATCCTGAATATTCAATGGAAGGACTGATGCTGAAGTACCAATCCTTTGGTCACCTGAGGCCAAGAGTCAACTCTTTGGGAAAGACCCTGATACTGGGAAAGATTGAGGGCAGGAGCAGAAGGGGGAAACAGAGGATAAGGTGGTTGGACGGCATCACCAAATCAATGGACATGAGTTTGAGCCAACTCTGAGAAAGAGTGAAGCACAGGGAAACCTGGTGTGCTGTAGTTCATGGAGCTGGACATGACCAAGCAACTGAACAGCAACAACAAACACCATCAGCCCTACAACCTAATACAGTACTTAGATGGTGAATATTAAGGAAAAAAAAATTTTTTTGGACTGTGTGGATCACAACTAATTGTAGAAAAATTTTAAATGATGGGAATAACACATCACCTTACTTGCCTCCTGAGAAACCTGTATGAGAAAAAAAAGGTTCAGGTTCCAAACTGAAAAGGGAAAATGTCAAGGCTGTATATTGTCACCTTGCTTATTTAACTTATATGCAGAGTACACCATGCAAAATGAAGGTCTGATTGAATCATAAGCTAGAAAAAAGATTGCTGGGAGAAATATCAACAACCTCAGATATGCATATGATACTACTGGAATGTAAGAATGCAAGGAGGAACTAAAGAGCTTCTTGAAGGAGGTGAAAGAAGAGAGTGAAAAAGCTGGCTTATATCTCAGCATTCAAAAAACTAAGATCATGGCATCCACCCTTACCACTTGATAGCAAACAGATGAGGAAAAATGGAAACAGTAATTGACTTTATTTTCTTGGGAAAATGGAAACAGTGACATATTTTATTTTCTTGGGCTCCAAAATCATTGTGGATGTTGACTACAGCCATGAAATTAAAAGACACTTGCTCCTCAGAAGAAAAATTATTGCAAACCTAGCCAGTGTAATAAAAAGCAGAGACAACACTTTGTCAATGAAAGTCTGTATAGTCAAAGCTGTGGTTTTTCCAGTAGTCACGTATGGATGTGAAATACATCCATGTATGAAACATAAAGTAGGCTAAGTGCCAAAGAATTGATGATTTTGGACTATGATGTTGGAGAAAAGTTTTGAGAGTCCTATGAACAGCAAGGAGATCAAACCAGTCAATTCTAAAGGAAATCCATCCTGAATATTCAATGGAAGGACTGATGCTGAAGTACCAATCCTTTGGTCACCTGAGGCCAAGAGTCAACTCTTTGGGAAAGACCCTGATACTGGGAAAGATTGAGGGCAGGAGCAGAAGGGGGAAACAGAGGATAAGGTGGTTGGACGGCATCACCAAATCAATGGACATGAGTTTGAGCCAACTCTGAGAAAGAGTGAAGCACAGGGAAACCTGGTGTGCTGTAGTTCATGGAGCTGGACATGACCAAGCAACTGAACAGCAACAACAAACACCATCAGCCCTACAACCTAATACAGTACTTAGATGGGGAAAATCATGGAAAATATTGCAAGTTAATCCTCAAAATAATGGGTAAAGAGTCATTTATGATAATACTTTAAAATTTTAAAAGATTGTATTCAATGAGATATTGTTTAAAAAAGTGCTTATCATAAAGTCTTATAGTATAGTGAAATGCAAACTGTAAACACCAGATTTACTCCAAAAATGCTGACATATATTTTCAACATTTAAAAAAAATTTGTGAGAACTTAGTGTTTTTTATTACAGGGTATGCAAGATAAGTGCTGAAAACTAAACTGCCCAAAGCCATCCACACTTAATACAGAGCTGCATTTATAAAATGAAAACTAGCTCACTCAACCTGACTTTATAATACTTGGTCTTGACATTACAGATCATCCATGATTCATTTTAAAGTTTTACCTCCATAACAGAACTGATACAAACACAGTTGTGTTTTAAATATCACAGAATTTATCAACACCCACAGAAAGTATGACTTCTCCCCCAACCATCTATATCTTCTCCCAGTATTTCTTTTCTCTATCATCACTAGCGGCATAAATGTCTGCAATTAAAAACCTTGAGTGGCATTTCATAAAACACTGGCAAGTGACATATTGTCGTTTCCAGTCACATTATGTAAGGCTTATCAATTAAAGAAATTTGCAGCTTTAGGCAGCTTTAAATGAAACACGGCATCCATTATTTAGCCTGTTTTATTAAGGGTGTTGCTAAGACTGCTCCTGGCACTTTATTTCATGGCATCTCTGCTTGCTATCACTCATCCTTTGCAGTGCCTATGAACAGCAAGGAGATCAAACCAGTCAATTCTAAAGGAAATCCATCCTGAATATTCAATGGAAGGACTGATGCTGAAGTACCAATCCTTTGGTCACCTGAGGCCAAGAGTCAACTCTTTGGGAAAGACCCTGATACTGGGAAAGATCGAGGGCAGGAGGAGAGGGGGGCAACAGAAGCTGAGATGGTTGGATGGTATCACCAAATCAATGGACATGAGTTTGAGCAAACTCTGAGAAAGAGTGAAGCACAGGGAAACCTGGTGTGCTGTAGTTCATGGAGCTGGACATGACCAAGCAACTGAACAGCAACAACAAACACCATCAGCCCTACAACCTAATACAGTACTTAGATGGGGAAAATTATGGAAAATATTGCAAGTTAATCCTCAAAATAATGGGTAAAGAGTCATTTATGATAATGCTTTAAAATTTTACAAGATTGTATTCAATGAGATATTGTTTAAAAAAGTGCTTATCATAAAGTCTTATAGTATAGTGAAATGCAAACTGTAAACACCAGATTTACTCCAAAAATGCTGACATATATTTTCAACATTTAAAAAAATTTTGTGAGAACTTAGTGTTTTTTATTACAGGGTATGCAAGATAAGTGCTGAAAACTAAACTGCCCAAAGCCATCCACACTTAATACAGAGCTGCATTTATAAAATGAAAACTAGCTCACTCAACCTGACTTTATAATACTTGGTCTTGACATTACAGATCATCCATGATTCATTTTAAAGTTTTACCTCCATAACAGAACTGATACAAACACAGTTGTGTTTTAAATATCACAGAATTTATCAACACCCACAGAAAGTATGACTTCTCCCCCAACCATCTATATCTTCTCCCAGTATTTCTTTTCTCTATCATCACTAGCAGCATAAATGTCTGCAATTAAAAACCTTGAGTGGCATTTCATAGAACACTGGCAAGTGACATATTGTCGTTTCCAGTCACATTATGTAAGGCTTATCAATTAAAGAAATTTGCAGCTTTAGGCAGCTTTAAATGAAACACGGTATCCATTATTTAGCCTGTTTTATTAAGGGTGTTGCTAAGACTGCTCCTGGCACTTTATTTCATGGCATCTCTGCTTGCTATCACTCATTCTTTCAAGGAAATACAACTTTCCTGAAATGGGTAAAATCTGTCAATTCTTTTAAAAAGGCAAAACAGCTGTCACATTCTATACTCTTGAAAACCATCACGTAACAATGACAATGTGTTTTGACACTTCCTGTTGAATACTTACCTTAAACTTGTGTGTTGAGACAGAGAGAAACAAGGTTACCGTGTTGTTGAGTAAGAAGTTGTAGTTGCTGATAATAATTCATTTATGGTTATTTTTCAAGGTTTGCAGGTCATGCTTCTCAATAGAACAAAAGAAAGAAAGAAACACACACACCTCTTCTTGACTGGCCCAAGTGGGAGGCACTGTGTGAGACCAGTCTTTACCACCCACTGTCTTCAGCTCTAAACAGCATCCCTCACATCTCACAAAATTAGTTTCCTTATCTGCAAGTTCTGAGTATTAATGTTAACCTTGAACACTTCTGGACAGGATAATATAAACTAATGTATGCCAAGTTCATAATACAACACCTGCCACAGAGATGTGGTCTAAATAAAATGCTGATCCATGAGGTCTACACCTCCCCATGGCTTTCCTTCTTGACTAATTTATAGGGAGTGAAAAAGCCACTGCAAGCTGAAAATGGAAAAAAAGGAGGGAAGAATACCACATCTTGGGTAGTTCATTTTTTGCCTCAGGTGTTTAAGTTCACTTTCCTGGAAGCTGCAGGTACATAGAGCCCGGAGCCCAGCATCACCCTTCAGCCCTCAGGTTTCTGCCCCAAATGAGAATTCCTGGAAGGAGGAAGACAAGTTTGGGGAATCGGGGGATTTAGGGTTGTGATGTAGAGAGAGGATCAGTTTAATTCAAAGAGAGCCCTTTCCCTATGAAGGAGGACTATCTGCCTGGGAATGGACACTACCTGCTTTCTTTTCTCCAAGACTGACTGACATTATAAAGAAATAGCTGCAGCCAATTACATTCAGGCTTTAGGGTAAAATGTGGGAAATCCTCCAGTCAAACAGCTGTCTTTGGACTTGAGGCTCTCCTGAGCTGTGTTTGCAGTGTGTTTTTCATCTGCAAGTTCCCAGGCTGTGGATGGTGGTCATTTCATCAAGGCTTCAAAAGCTTCTGTAGCTGGTGCTGGCTTTGAATCATCATGTCCACAGAAAATTCTGAGACCAGAAGTCACTGTGCCCTGCTGGCATCTTTTTGCCTTTCTATTTTTCTTTTGAGGCTCATAATCTCTGAGGGGTGTGCAGGCCAGCCCGGGCACCTTCACCTGCACTGTATGAGAAGCAGGTAAAGAAGTGGGAGGGTTTGGGGCCCAGAAAGGTCCATCTCCCAAAGAGAAAACCAGGTCACACATGTCATTCCCAGGAGCAGGAGGCCTTCAGACCAGCCACGTCCTCCCCTCCCCTTCCCAGACTCCTCAGGACTCAAGGAACAATTTTGTATGAAGAAAACATCTCTTTGTTAAACCCAATCTCAAAAATGTGCTCCCAATTGAAAACATTGGTCCCTTCTTTAAAGAAATTTATGTTTATTTTTCTTATAAATTAAAAGGGACACTGTGGCCTAGGAAGCAATACTATGAACAAAGCTAGTGGAGGTAGAATTCTTCGAAATAGATAAAATTTGAGTTATTTCAAATCCTAAAAGATGATGCTGTTAAAATGCTACACTCAAAATACTAGTAAATTTAGAAAATTCAGCAGTGCCCTCTTTGAACTGAAAAGTCAGTTTTTACTCTAACCCTAAAGAAGGACAATGCTAAAAAATGTTCACATTACTGAAAAATTACAGTCATCTCACATGCTAGCAAAGTAATGCTCAAAATTCTCAAACCTAGACTTTAACAGTACATGGACCAATAACTTCCAGATGTACAAGTTGGATTTAGGGGAAGACAAGTTTGGGGAATCGGGGGATTTAGGGTTGTGATGTAGAGAGAGGATCAGTTTAATTCAAAGAGAGCCCTTTCCCTATGAAGGAGGACTATCTGCCTGGGAATGGACACTACCTGCTTTCTTTTCTCCAAGACTGACTGACATTATAAAGAAATAGCTGCAGCCAATTACATTCAGGCTTTAGGGTAAAATGTGGGAAATCCTCCAGTCAAACAGCTGTCTTTGGACTTGAGGCTCTCCTGAGCTGTGTTTGCACAGTGTGTTTTTCATCTGCAAGTTCCCAGGCTGTGGATGGTGGTCATTTCATCAAGGCTTCAAAAGCTTCTGTAGCTGGTGCTGGCTTTGAATCATCATGTCCACAGAAAATTCTGAGACCAGAAGTCACTGTGCCCTGCTGGCATCTTTTTGCCTTTCTATTTTTCTTTTGAGGCTCATAATCTCTGAGGGGTGTGCAGGCCAGCCGGACACCTTCACCTGCACTGTATGAGCAGCAGGTAAAGAAGTGGGAGGGTTTGGGGCCCAGAAAGGTCCATCTCCCAAAGAGAAAACCAGGTCACACATGTCATTCCCAGGAGCAGGAGGCCTTCAGACCAGCCACGTCCTCCCCTCCCCTTCCCAGACTCCTCAGGACTCAAGGAACAATTTTGTATGAAGAAAACATCTCTTTGTTAAACCCAATCTCAAAAATGTGCTCCCAATTGAAAACATTGGTCCCTTCTTTAAAGAAATTTATGTTTATTTTTCTTATAAATTAAAAGGGACACTGTGGCCTAGGAAGCAATACTATGAACAAAGCTAGTGGAGGTAGAATTCTTCGAAATAGATAAAATTTGAGTTATTTCAAATCCTAAAAGATGATGCTGTTAAAATGCTACACTCAATATACTAGTAAATTTAGAAAATTCAGCAGTGCCCTCTTTGAACTGAAAAGTCAGTTTTTACTCTAACCCTAAAGGACAATGCTAAAAAATGTTCACATTACTGAAAAATTACAGTCATCTCACATGCTAGCAAAGTAATGCTCAAAATTCTCAAACCTAGACTTTAACAGTACATGGACCAATAACTTCCAGATGTACAAGTTGGATTTAGGAAAGGCAGAGGAACCAGAGTTAAAATTAACAACATTCTTTGGATCATAGACTGAACAAGCAGATTCCAGAAAAAATACCTGCTTCTGTTTCATTCATACTGCTAAAGCCTTTGACTACATGGATCACAACTAACTGTGTGGAATTCTGAAACAGATGGGATTACCAAACACCTTACCTACCTCCTGTGAAATCCACATGCAGAAGCATGGTTAGAACAGGACATGGAACAATGGACTGGTTCCAAATTTTGAAAGGAGTATGTCAAGGCTGTATATTGTCACCCTGCTTATTTAACTTATATGCAAAGTGCATCATGTGAAATGCAGGTCTGGTTGAAACACCAGCTACAGTCAAGATTTCCAGGAGAAATATCAACAACCTCAAATACGCAGATGATACCACCCTGAAGCAGAAAGTGAAAAAGACCTGAAGGACTTCTTGATGAAAGTGAAAGAGGAGAGTTGAAAAAGCTAGCTTAAAACTCAACATCACAAAATGAAAATCATGGCGTCTGGTCCCAGCACCTCGTGGAAAACAGATGAGCAAACAATGGTAACAGTGACAGACTTTAGTTTCTTGGGCTCCATAATCACTGCGGATGGTGACTACAGCCATGAAATTAAAAGATACTTGCTCCTTGGAAGAAAAGCTATGACAAACCTAGAGAGCATATTAAAAAGCAGAGATATCATTCTGCCAACAAAGATCTGTATAGTACAAGCTATGGTTTTCCCAGTAGCCATGCGTGGATGTGGATGTGAGAGTTGGATCACAGAGAAGGCTGAGCACCAAAGAACTGATACCTTTGAAGTGTGGTTTTGGAGAAGACTATTGAGAGTCCCTTGGCCTGGAGGGAGATCAAACCAGCCAATCCTAAAGGAAATCATTGGAAGGAATGTTGCTGAATCTGAAGCTCCAATACTTTGGACACCTGATGCGAAGATACAACTCATTGGAAAAGAGTCTGATGTTGGAAAGGAATGGGGGATGTTGAATCTGAAGCTCCAAAAACAGACATTACCAGTACATGGACAAATAACTTCCAGATGTACAAGTTGGATTTAGGAAAGGCAGAGGAACCAGAGATAAAATTAACAACATTCTTTGGATCATAGACTGAACAAGCAGATTCCAGAAAAAATACCTGCTTCTGTTTCATTCATACTGCTAAAGCCTTTGACTACATGGATCACAACTAACTGTGTGGAATTCTGAAACAGATGGGATTACCAGACACCTTACCTACCTCCTGTGAAATCCACATGCAGAAGCATGGTTAGAATAGGACATGGAACAATGGACTGGTTCCAAATTTTGAAAGGAGTATGTCAAGGCTGTATATTGTCACCCTGCTTATTTAACTTATATGCAAAGTGCATCATGTGAAATGCAGGTCTGGTTGAAACACCAGCTACAGTCAAGATTTCCAGGAGAAATATCAACAACCTCAAATACGCAGATGATACCACCCTGAAGCAGAAAGTGAAAAAGACCTGAAGGACTTCTTGATGAAAGTGAAAGAGGAGAGTTGAAAAAGCTAGCTTAAAACTCAACATCACAAAATGAAAATCATGGCGTCTGGTCCCAGCACCTCGTGGAAAACAGATGAGCAAACAATGGTAACAGTGACAGACTTTAGTTTCTTGGGCTCCATAATCACTGCGGATGGTGACTACAGCCATGAAATTAAAAGATACTTGCTCCTTGGAAGAAAAGCTATGACAAACCTAGAGAGCATATTAAAAAGCAGAGATATCATTCTGCCAACAAAGATCTGTATAGTACAAGCTATGGTTTTCCCAGTAGTCATGCGTGGATGTGGATGTGAGAGTTGGATCACAGAGAAGGCTGAGCACCAAAGAACTGATACCTTTGAAGTGTGGTTTTGGAGAAGACTATTGAGAGTCCCTTGGCCTGGAGGGAGATCAAACCAGCCAATCCTAAAGGAAATCATTGGAAGGAATGTTGCTGAATCTGAAGCTCCAATACTTTGGACACCTGATGCGAAGATACAACTCATTGGAAAAGAGTCTGATGTTAGAAAAAACAGAAGGCAAAAGGAGAATGGGACAACAGAGGATGAGATGGTTAGATGGCATCACTAAGTCAATGGACACGAGTTTGAGCAAACTTTGGTAGATGGTAAAGGATAGGGAAGCCTGGCATGCCACTTTTCATGGGGTCACAAAAAACTGGACACAACTGATCAACTCGACTGAAGTGAAAAGGGAATAGGCTGGACGTTACAGTGACCAATGGAATAAGATTCGAGGTGCCAATCTTGCCCCTCCCACTTGCTGCTGTGTGACCTCACAGAAGTCACCTCATGCCTCTGTGCCTGAGACTCTTTGTCCAAATAGCAGGACCAAGGAGAACCGGTAACTTGCGGGGTTCATGTATTTACCATTAAACACATGGAAGATATTTGTAAAGCATGTGAATGATAGCTGATGGTTGGTCACTACTACGTTTTATCTATTATCATATTTTTTTCTTAAAAACCCAATTTGAATGAGAAAGCTTAAATGTCTTACCATTTCATAATTGATGCTTTCCCATGTATTAATTATTAAGAAATACTTGGAATTTGATTGATTAGTCCCTTAAGAAAAAGGAATCTGGAGATAATCTCCACCTGATTATTGCCACATCTATATTTTAATACACTGTCATGCTATTTATATGCTGGTATATATCTTCACACAGGTATAGCATGTGCATATCTACACGCAGGTTAGATATGGTTTTTGTCTCATTACAATCCGAGTAGTAGCCATGTGATATCACTTGCTCCTTGGAAGAAAAGCTATGACAAACCTAGAGAGCATATTAAAAAGCAGAGATATCATTCTGCCAACAAAGATCTGTATAGTACAAGCTATGGTTTTCCCAGTAGCCATGCGTGGATGTGGATGTGAGAGTTGGATCACAGAGAAGGCTGAGCACCAAAGAACTGATACCTTTGAAGTGTGGTTTTGGAGAAGACTATTGAGAGTCCCTTGGCCTGGAGGGAGATCAAACCAGCCAGTCCTAAAGGAAATCATTGGAAGGAATGTTGCTGAATCTGAAGCTCCAATACTTTGGACACCTGATGCGAAGATACAACTCATTGGAAAAGAGTCTGATGTTAGAAAAAACAGAAGGCAAAAGGAGAATGGGACAACAGAGGATGAGATGGTTAGATGGCATCACTAAGTCAATGGACACGAGTTTGAGCAAACTTTGGTAGATGGTAAAGGATAGGGAAGCCTGGCATGCCACTTTTCATGGGGTCACAAAAAACTGGACACAACTGATCAACTCGACTGAAGTGAAAAGGGAATAGGCTGGACATTACAGTGACCAATGGAATAAGATTCAAGGTGCCAATCTTGCCCCTCCCACTTGCTGCTGTGTGACCTCACAGAAGTCACCTCATGCCTCTGTGCCTGAGACTCTTTGTCCAAATAGCAGGACCAAGGAGAACCGGTAACTTGCGGGGTTCATGTATTTACCATTAAACACATGGAAGATATTTGTAAAGCATGTGAATGATAGCTGATGGTTGGTCACTACTACGTTTTATCTATTATCATATTTTTTTCTTAAAAACCCAATCTGAATGAGAAAGCTTAAATGTCTTACCATTTCATAATTGATGCTTTCCCATGTATTAATTATTAAGAAATACTTGGAATTTGATTGATTAGTCCCTTAAGAAAAAGGAATCTGGAGATAATCTCCACCTGATTATTGCCACATCTATATTTTAATACACTGTCATGCTATTTATATGCTGGTATATATCTTCACACAGGTATAGCATGTGCATATCTACACGCAGGCTAGATATGGTTTTTGTCTCATTACAATCCAAGTAGTGCCATGTGAAACACAACAACTGTCTATAACACAGACTCACCCTTCAATAGGAGCTCACTCTGAGTTTTTTCTTCCACTGGCCTGGTAGTCTTTTTTTTTTTTTTTTTAACTCCAAAGGATTTCAGTAAAGCATAAAAACAATTTGCTAACACTGAGTAGCAATGAGATCATATAATTTATATGAATTTCCCTTAAATTGTTTGCCATTTGTCACCAATCATTTAAATCTGAAATCTGAATTTGTTTTCAAGACTACAGGGGGAGAAGACAGAGACGGTAATTATGATAGCTGTTAAGTATAGAATTTCACTATGTCAAGGGCTTTGTTAAAGATTTTATCTGGATCATTTCATTTCACCTTTACAGCAGACCTGGGAAATAGGAACTATTCCCTTGGAGGAAAATTGAGAACCGAGAAAGGAACTAACCCTACACAGCCCATACACCTCATGCTATGTCACCTACACTTTACTCACCTTCTTTATGTGTTAAAGACTTTGCAGGCTGTTTTGCATATGTCACTTCATTTCATCCTTGTCCTAACATTGAGAATATCATCTTACTAAAATACTTGCTTTTCCACTGACAGTTCTGTGTAGATATTGGGTGTGTGATCTCTGGAGCTAGGCTGCTCTGTGAACACCTTACTGTAGTATATGTAGTAGCTTGCAGATGGGAGAGAAGTGTGACAGAGGAGTCTGACATACTGACAGTAGCATAGATTCTAACTGCTAGCTCCTAGAACTGAATCCAGTTTTCTCCTAGTATCGATTTTATTTTTATTCCTTTATACATCTTGAGCCCCACTGACACGAGGCTGTTTTCAATTCTTTGCTTACCCACAAAACCCAATTTGAATGAGAAAGCTTAAATGTCTTACCATTTCATAATTGATGCTTTCCCATGTATTAATTATTAAGAAATACTTGGAATTTGATTGATTAGTCCCTTAAGAAAAAGGAATCTGGAGATAATCTCCACCTGATTATTGCCACATCTATATTTTAATACACTGTCATGCTATTTATATGCTGGTATATATCTTCACACAGGTATAGCATGTGCATATCTACACGCAGGCTAGATATGGTTTTTGTCTCATTACAATCCAAGTAGTGCCATGTGAAACACAACAACTGTCTATAACACAGACTCACCCTTCAATAGGAGCTCACTCTGAGTTTTTTCTTCCACTGGCCTGGTAGTCTTTTTTTTTTTTTAACTCCAAAGGATTTCAGTAAAGCATAAAAACAATTTGCTAACACTGAGTAGCAATGAGATCATATAATTTATATGAATTTCCCTTAAATTGTTTGCCATTTGTCACCAATCATTTAAATCTGAAATCTGAATTTGTTTTCAAGACTACAGGGGGAGAAGACAGAGACGGTAATTATGATAGCTGTTAAGTATAGAATTTCACTATGTCAAGGGCTTTGTTAAAGATTTTATCTGGATCATTTCATTTCACCTTTACAGCAGACCTGGGAAATAGGAACTATTCCCTTGGAGGAAAATTGAGAACCGAGAAAGGAACTAACCCTACACAGCCCATACACCTCATGCTATGTCACCTACACTTTACTCACCTTCTTTACGTGTTAGAGACTTTGCAGGCTGTTTTGCATATGTCACTTCATTTCATCCTTGTCCTAACATTGAGAATATCATCTTACTAAAATACTTGCTTTTCCACTGACAGTTCTGTGTAGATATTGGGTGTGTGATCTCTGGAGCTAGGCTGCTCTGTGAACACCTTACTGTAGTATATGTAGTAGCTTGCAGATGGGAGAGAAGTGTGACAGAGGAGTCCGACATACTGACAGTAGCATAGATTCTAACTGCTAGCTCCTAGAACTGAATCCAGTTTTCTCCCTAGTATCGATTTTATTTTTGTTCCTTTATACATCTTGAGCCCCACTGACACGAGGCTGTTTTCAATTCTTTGCTTACCCACTAGCTAATTGACCTTTTCTGCAAAGTTTTCCATAATCTTCAGCCATTAGATCCCAGTGTCATTTCTTCCCAAAGTAAGACAGTGTCTGAAATGAGGTCCTTTGTGAGAAACCTGTTTGGATTAATGCAGAACTAGGTTCCACCTTATCGCCTGCCTTAAAGTAATTGTGAAAATAGACTTATCCCATCTGCTGTTATTCAGCTCAAATCTCTCTCAGCAACTGCTGGGAAGTTAAAGGGAAGAATTCCAATCAGACAATGACATAAATTTGTATACTTCAGACCCATTTTCTTAGGAATACTTGACATAAAACTACCACTGTCTACTGAACCCTACATCATTAAGTGAAACATACTCGTAGCACCACAATTCTGCAGACATTAACAACTACTGCAGAAGAACTAAAATTCCTCTGCCTGCTATGTCTGAGCTGCCTGAAACAGCAGATATGAGCATACTAACTCATGAAAACTTACGATGTGGCTATTTCACCTTAAGAAATGCTGTAACTGAGAGTTACATGTCAGGTTTTGAAGACTTGTATGGAAAAAAAGTACAAACTACTTCATTAATATGTTATGCTGATTACATACAGAAATGGTCATATTTGGGCTATGCTGGGTTAATGAAGTACATTAGTAAAATTAAATGCACCTGTTTATTTTTACTTTATGAATATAGTTTTTATGAAATTTTAATTATATAGCTGGCTGACACTTTTGGATTGCATTATAATTCTAGCAAACTGCGCTGAGCGACTGGAGCTCATCCTGGGGCATGTGGAGTGAATAGCCCCGAGCCCCTGCCTCTCGTGCCACTGCTACATCTTGCTTTTTTCTCATCTCTTTTTATGTTTCTCTTCTAAATATACACCATTCCTGCACATATAGAAACAGGACATGTTTGTAAAGACTAGAAGACACAATAGGAACAATATCCAATGAGGGGAGATTAAGGAAGATATAGACATTTAGGTGAAAGCTCAAGGATAAATGAGGAAGATGGAAATATGACACCTCCAGAACAGTTTTCTCCTAGTATCGATTTTATTTTTGTTCCTTTATACATCTTGAGCCCCACTGACACGAGGCTGTTTTCAATTCTTTGCTTACCCACTAGCTAATTGACCTTTTCTGCAAAGTTTTCCATAATCTTCAGCCATTAGATCCCAGTGTCATTTCTTCCCAAAGTAAGACAGTGTCTGAAATGAGGTCCTTTGTGAGAAACCTGTTTGGATTAATGCAGAACTAGGTTCCACCTTATCACCTGCCTTAAAGTAATTGTGAAAATAGACTTATCCCATCTGCTGTTATTCAGCTCAAATCTCTCTCAGCAACTGCTGAGAAGTTAAAGGGAAGAATTCCAATCAGACAATGACATAAATTTGTAAACTTCAGACCCATTTTCTTAGGAATACTTGACATAAAACTACCACTGTCTACTGAACCCTACATCATTAAGTGAAACATACTCGTAGCACCACAATTCTGCAGACATTAACAACTACTGCAGAAGAACTAAAATTCCTCTGCCTGCTATGTCTGAGCTGCCTGAAACAGCAGATATGAGCATACTAACTCATGAAAACTTACGATGTGGCTATTTCACCTTAAGAAATGCTGTAACTGAGAGTTACATGTCAGGTTTTGAAGACTTGTATGGAAAAAAAGTACAAACTACTTCATTAATATGTTATGCTGATTACATACAGAAATGGTCATATTTGGGCTATGCTGGGTTAATGAAGTACATTAGTAAAATTAAATGCACCTGTTTATTTTTGCTTTATGAATATAGTTTTTATGAAATTTTAATTATATAGCTGGCTGACACTTTTGGATTGCATTATAATTCTAGCAAACTGCACTGAGCAACTGGAGCTCATCCTGGGGCATGTGGAGTGAATAACCCCGAGCCCCTGTCTCTCGTGCCACTGCTACATCTAGCTTTTTTCTCACCTCTTTTTATGTTTCTCTTCTAAATATACACCATTCCTGCACATATAGAAACAGGACATGTTTGTAAAGACTAGAAGACACAATAGGAACAATATCCAATGAGGGGAGATTAAGGAAGATATAGACATTTAGGTGAAAGCTCAAGGATAAATGAGGAAGATGGAAATATGACACCTCCAGAAGCAGACAACCCAAGCCCTCATCCTTGAAAGAAGTTTGATGCTGGTCTCCTGTTGAAGGGAATTGGCTTTAAGTAGATCTGACTGGACTCTCACTTCATTATGCACTGTCTTTATTAAATATATGACTATATACTTTCCCCTTAAATAGCACCATGTGACTCTAGAAATGATACACACATTTAAGTGTCATAGTTCAGGTTAAATGTTGCCACTTGGAGTTACAGTTGTAAAATTTTCAACACTATAAGATAGTTATTGTAGAAATTCAGTGGTGTTACTGTTCAGTAACACTATCCAAACTTATCAAGCAATTCCTGAAACAAAATAACCAGAATGTTGGGGGAGCAGAAATTATACTTATTCTATTTTTAAAAATTATCTAAGTCCACATTACTGAAATTAATTTATCTCTCCCAGATAAATTATATTTTATACATTTATAAGGACCTACACATTTACAAGGATCAGATTATCATTTTTTTTATGATTTGGTTATCCAACCTCAATGACAAACTGGGTAGTATCTTTCAGATTTGTTTAAGAAAATAATTATATCAAATTTAATGCCCTTTGAAATGTTACTCCCACAAACATTAAGAAAAGCAAAATTTAAGCATACATTTAATTATCTATAAAGACATAAAGATATTGATAATGACAAAAAGATGGTAATAGGTGGGATTTAATAAATTGGCAACAAGAAAGATTATGAGCTGAATGTGACATCAACTTTAACTTTCTAAAGTTTATAAATTGTGAAATTATTAAAGACCCTTAAATTAGGAAGGAAATGCTTGGGAGGTGTCTGGAAAATGGAAACTGGCATAGTTGCTGAAAATATTCACTTTTTCATTTTCCAGTTCACAGTAACACCCCACTGGATGCCTGGGACATCTCTATTCCTCTACTAGATGTTGGGAAGGGAGATTAGGTACAGCACTGAGAGCAAATGGTAGTGGATTAGGCTAAATTTTAAGGCACAGAGGAAGCAAGGACAGAGTCACAAAGTTTTAATGACTATAAATGAGGAAGATGGAAATATGACACCTCCAGAAGCAGACAACCCAAGCCCTCATCCTTGAAAGAAGTTTGATGCTGGTCTCCTGTTGAAGGGAACTGGCTTTAAGTAGATCTGACTGGACTCTCACTTCATTATGCACTGTCTTTATTAAATATATGACTATATACTTTCCCCTTAAATAGCACCATGTGACTCTAGAAATGATACACACATTTAAGTGTCATAGTTCAGGTTAAATGTTGCCACTTGGAGTTACAGTTGTAAAATTTTCAACACTATAAGATAGTTATTGCAGAAATTCAGTGGTGTTACTGTTCAGTAACACTATCCAAACTTATCAAGCAATTCCTGGAACAAAATAACCAGAATGTTGGGGGAGCAGAAATTATACTTATTCTATTTTTAAAAATTATCTAAGTCCACATTACTGAAATTAATTTATCTCTCCCAGATAAATTATATTTTATACATTTATAAGGACCTACACATTTACAAGGATCAGATTATCATTTTTTTTATGATTTGGTTATCCAACCTCAATGACAAACTGGGTAGTATCTTTCAGATTTGTTTAAGAAAATAATTATATCAAATTTAATGCCCTTTGAAATGTTACTCCCACAAACATTAAGAAAAGCAAAATTTAAGCATACATTTAATTATCTATAAAGACATAAAGATATTGATAATGACAAAAAGATGGTAATAGGTGGGATTTAATAAATTGGCAACAAGAAAGATTATGAGCTGAATGTGACATCAACTTTAACTTTCTAAAGTTTATAAATTGTGAAATTATTAAAGACCCTTAAATTAGGAAGGAAATGCTTGGGAGGTGTCTGGAAAATGGAAACTGGCATAGTTGCTGAAAATATTCACTTTTTCATTTTCCAGTTCACAGTAACACCCCACTGGATGCCTGGGACATCTCTATTCCTCTACTAGATGTTGGGAAGGGAGATTAGGTACAGCACTGAGAGCAAATGGCAGTGGATTAGGCTAAATTTTAAGGCACAGAGGAAGCAAGGACAGAGTCACAAAGTTTTAATGACTATAAATTATCTCTTGATGGGTTACAAACTCATTGAGGAAATACTGTTAAGATATTAGGTTAAAATACAAAATACCAACAAAATAAATGCTAAAGATGAAAAGACTTGTGTTTTCTTACAGCAATTTAACAAGGGGTTGCAATGGTCTAAAAACAAGTGACTAAAATTTGGACTTAAGCGTGAACTTGACAACTAGGTAAGATTTACGGCTCTAGTACTAATAGTATTAGCAGTAGTAGTAATATGCCACTGTGGTTTAGTGGCTCAGTCATGTCTGACTCTTTTTGTGGCCCCATGGATGTAGTCCTCCAGGCTCCTCTGTCCTTGAAATTCTCCAGGCAAGAACCCTGGAGTGAGTTGCCATTTCTTTCTCCAGGGCATCTTTCCCACCCAGGGTTCAAACCCCTAACTCCTGTATTGGCAGGCAGATTCTTTACCATAGAGTCACCGGGGAAGCCCCAGTATGCTGCTACAGGAACATCTCATGAGACCATCACACTTTACAGAAATAATGAAAAAATAGAAAAACATTCATTAAATAGCATATACTAAAGTATAAACATACTGATGAAAACAATACATTTTGATGTGATGACTTAAGTTAAGGCTGTGAATTTGCCTGGTTACATACATACATGGCTTAAAAGTTAGACATGGTTATTTAATAAAGTATAATGGAAAAGGAATATATATAGATATATACATATACATATATCTGAAGCACTTGTAGACCTGAAACTAATACCATGTAGTATATCAATCATACTTCAATTTTAAAAAGGCAATCACGAATTTAAGTCTTATCACGTACTATCTTTGGAACATTTTAAAAACAAAAACTGTGCTTTTTCATCTATTAAATGAGCATGAACATGCATTATTTCGCTGAAGTTTTGTGAGAATTCCGTAATACGACTCAGGTAAAGCATTCCACACACTTTCTGAATGACATTAAGACACCTGTAAGCTAGGTGGGCTACAGTCCATGGGGTTGCAAAGAGTCAGACATGACTGAGCACACATGCAGATGTGAGCTACAGTTTTGGTGTTTTTTTTTTTTGGCCACTTCTATTGGTCTTTCATTTATTTCCATCTTTGTTCTTTGGCCTGTGTGGCTTCCCATCACAGTGGCTTCTCTCGTTACAGAGCATTGGCTCAGTAGTTGGACACATTGGTCTAGCAGCTCCACAGCACGTGGGATCTTCCCAGGCCAGGGACTGAACCAGCGCCCCTTGCACTGCAAGGTGGTGGCCTGACCCACTGGACTACCAGGGAAGCCCTACACTTTTATATTTGACACCATAATGTGACATATACTTGCAAAAGTCAAAACCTAAGAACAAGAGTATGTTCACTTCTAAATTTACTAAATTAGGAATAAATTATCACAGAAAAGACTGAAAATCACAGTTTTCAAAAAGAAAAAATGGGCTTCCAGGGTGGTTCAGTGGGTGAAGAGTCCGTCTTGTAGTGCAGGGGACACCGGTTTGATCCCTGGCACCGGGGGATCCCATGTGCTGCAGAGTGGCTGGGCCGGTGTGTCCAATTGAGAACCAGAGCTCTGGAGCGCATGCACCCAGAGCTGGTGCTCTACAACGCTAGAGGCTACTGCAAGGGGAGGCCCACACATGTCAAAGAATAAAGATGGATGAATATAAATAAATAAAGAATCAATAAAAGAGGCCAAAATGTAAACAAAAAGAAAAAGAAAAACCGTCTAACCTTACACCAAACTATGAGGAGGAACAGTTGGACTAGGGCTTTCTGCATACTTTATGGTCTATTCTGTGATATAATTTAATTATAAAGGGACATGTGCCATTTTTAATCACAAAAAGATTACAAACAAGGAAATTTCAAAGTAAGAAGGCCATGAATGTGTGTATTAAATCTTAGAATCCTAAGAGGATAGGTGGCAAATAGGTATAAGAGTCCAAAGAATGAGAAATAGAATGAAGAAAAATGTGGGCATTTAAAGAACATATCTAAATTTGTCACCTACTTTGTAGGGTTCAGTCATGGTTTCTTTTTGATGAGGGTGAAAGAGGAGAGTAAAAAAGGTGGCTTGAATAAAGAAATAGCATTCCACACACTTTCTGAATGACATTAAGACACCTGTAAGCTAGGTGGGCTACAGTCCATGGCGTTGCAAAGAGTCAGACATGACTGAGCACACATGCAGATGTGAGCTACAGTTTTGGTGTTTTTTTTTTTTTTTTTTGGCCACTTCTATTGGTCTTTCATTTATTTCCATCTTTGTTCTTTGGCCTGTGTGGCTTCCCATCACAGTGGCTTCTCTCGTTACAGAGCGCTGGCTCAGTAGTTGGACACATTGGTCTAGCAGCTCCACAGCACGTGGGATCTTCCCAGGCCAGGGACTGAACCAGCGCCCCTTGCACTGCAAGGTGGTGGCCTGACCCACTGGACTACCAGGGAAGCCCTACACTTTTATATTTGACACCATAATGTGACATGTACTTGCAAAAGTCAAAACCTAAGAGCAAGAGTATGTTCACTTCTAAATTTACTAAATTAGGAATAAATTATCACAGAAAAGACTGAAAATCACAATTTTCAAAAAGAAAAAATGGGCTTCCAGGGTGGTTCAGTGGGTGAAGAGTCCGTCTTGTAGTGCAGGGGACACCGGTTTGATCCCTGGCACCGGGGGATCCCATGTGCTGCAGAGTGGCTGGGCCGGTGTGTCCAATTGAGAACCAGAGCTCTGGAGCGCATGCACCCAGAGCTGGTGCTCTGCAACGCTAGAGGCTACTGCAAGGGGAGGCCCACACATGTCAAAGAATAAAGATGGATGAAAATAAATAAATAAAGAATCAATAAAAGAGGCCAAAATGTAAACAAAAAGAAAAAGAAAAACTGTCTAACCTTACACCAAACTATGAGGAACAGTTGGACTAGGGCTTTCTGCATACTTTATGGTCTATTCTGTGATATAATTTAATTATAAAGGGACATGTGCCATTTTTAATCACAAAAAGATTACAAACAAGGAAATTTCAAAGTAAGAAGGCCATGAATGTGCGTATTAAATCTTAGAATGCTAAGAGGATAGGTGGCAAACAGGTATAAGAGTCCAAAGAATGAGAAATAGAATGAAGAAAAATGTGGGCATTTAAAGAAAATATCTAAATTTGTCACCTACTTTGCAGGGTTCAGTCATGGTTTCTTTTTGATGAGGGTGAAAGAGGAGAGTAAAAAAGGTGGCTTGCAACTCAAAAATTCAGAAAACTGAGATTATGGCATCTGGTCCCATCACTTCATTGCATGAGGGAAAAGTAGAAGCAGTGACAGATTTTATCTGCTTTGGTTACACTCTGGACGGTGAAATTAAAAAGACACTTGCTCACTGAAAGGAAAGCTATGACAAACCTAGACAGCATTTTAAAAAGCAAAAACATCACGTTGCTGACAAAATCCATATAGTTGAAGCTATGGCTTTACCGGTAGTCATGCACGGATGTGAGAGTTAGACCATAAAGAAGGCTGAGCACCAAAGAATTGATGCTTTTGAACTACGGTGTTGGAGAAGACTCTTGAGAGTCCCTTGGACTGCAAAGATATCAAATCAGTCAACCCTAAGGGAAATCAACCCTGAATATTCTTTGGAAAAACTGATACTGATGCTAAAGACCCTAATACTGGGAAATGCTGAGAGCAGGAAGAGAAGGGAATGCCAGAGGATGAGGTGGTTGGATAGCAACACTGACTCAATGGACATGAGTTTAAGCAAACTCAGGGAGATAGTGAAGGCCAGGGAAGCCTGGCTATATGCAGTCATTGAGTTCACTGAGAATCAAACACAACTGTGACTGAACAACAGCAACATGATTTCTTAGGTGACTTATAATACTGCTTTTGGGGACAGAACAAACTGTCATGGGAAGACCCAACATGATGTGTCCTGCTTTCATTAAGTGCAAAATTTCCTGATGTCAGTTCCAAATCCACTTGCTCAGTCCAGGTGTGAGTGCATTGTGCCTGCCCTGCACAGCACCTACCTCTGCAGAACGGGGCCGGAAAGTCCCAGGAGGCCCCATTCCCAGGGCTGACGATGCAGGTCAGGGTGGCATGGCCCTCCAAGACGTAGCCAGAGAGACAGCTATAGCGGATTTTGTCTCCTATGTTGAATCTCGTTCCGTGGAGGACTCCCTTCAGTATTTCTCCAGGATTTCCACATGTGTGGCTGGGCAAAACTGTTAGGGGTAAAACAGAGGAGAGAATAACATAAGCTAAAAGAAGATTTTCCACTGAGAGCAGTTTGTATGACAAAGCATGGACATGTGAAATACTAAAGTAAGCAAAACTAGCACTAAAGCTTTTTTAAAACTGAGATTATGGCATCTGGTCCCATCACTTCATTGCATGAGGGAAAAGTAGAAGCAGTGACAGATTTTATCTGCTTTGGTTACACTCTGGACGGTGAAATTAAAAAGACACTTGCTCACTGAAAGGAAAGCTATGACAAACCTAGACAGCATTTTAAAGCAAAAACATCACGTTGCTGACAAAATCCATATAGTTGAAGCTATGGCTTTACCGGTAGTCATGCACGGATGTGAGAGTTAGACCATAAAGAAGGCTGAGCACCAAAGAATTGATGCTTTTGAACTACGGTGTTGGAGAAGACTCTTGAGAGTCCCTTGGACTGCAAAGATATCAAATCAGTCAACCCTAAGGGAAATCAACCCTGAATAATCTTTGGAAAAACTGATACTGATGCTAAAGACCCTAATACTGGGAAATGCTGAGAGCAGGAAGAGAAGGGAATGCCAGAGGATGAGGTGGTTGGATAGCAACACTGACTCAATGGACATGAGTTTAAGCAAACTCAGGGAGATAGTGAAGGCCAGGGAAGCCTGGCTATATGCAGTCATTGAGTTCACTGAGAATCAAACACAACTGTGACTGAACAACAGCAACATGATTTCTTAGGTGACTTATAATACTGCTTTTGGGGACAGAACAAACTGTCATGGGAAGACCCAACATGATGTGTCCTGCTTTCATTAAGTGCAAAATTTCCTGATGTCAGTTCCAAATCCACTTGCTCAGTCCAGGTGTGAGTGCATTGTGCCTGCCCTGCACAGCACCTACCTCTGCAGAACGGGGCCGGAAAGTCCCAGGAGGCCCCATTCCCAGGGCTGACGATGCAGGTCAGGGTGGCATGGCCCTCCAAGACGTAGCCAGAGAGACAGCTATAGCGGATTTTGTCTCCTATGTTGAATCTCGTTCCGTGGAGGACTCCCTTCAGTATTTCTCCAGGATTTCCACATGTGTGGCTGGGCAAAACTGTTAGGGGTAAAACAGAGGAGAGAATAACATAAGCTAAAAGAAGATTTTCCACTGAGAGCAGTTTGTATGACAAAACATGGACATGTGAAATACTAAAGTAAGCAAAACTAGCACTAAAGTATCTTAATTTTGCCTAAAATGTAAGCAGAGAAATGGATCCATGTTTTATAAAGCCTGAAATTTAATACTCATAAATATATATATACATATATATATATACATAAATATATATATAAATATATATATACATACACACACACACACACACACACACACACACATATATATATATATATAATGTATAATTAAGTGGATTTTACTAAGAGGATAAAATGAAGTTTTGCTCAGATTCACTATTCTACATGATGTCTAGATTATTTTCCTAATAATGGGATTCCACAGGGACATAGAGTTAGCAAACAAATAATACAAATAACAGAAAAGGTCATAACAGTAATGCAGCATGAACGGATATCCATTCCATATTTTTCCTTATTCCTCCAGACCAGCACTGCCTTATGCACACAAACAATAAATGTTCAATGTTTGATGGATAAACAACTGAATTAAAGAATACATTAAAAATCTCACTTGCTAATCTATCAGACCTTTATGGACATTGTGGCCATCTGTAAGGCTCTGTGCATTTAGAGTGTCTGATTCACAACAAAGTTGTGTAGGTTCAGACAAAGCAAGTACTGTCTTCACTTGCATTTCAATGAGGCTGTCTTGGTTCAGGTCTTCCCTGGCCTCCTCACTTTTCACACTGACAGAACTCTCTGTCTAATTCAACTGCCCTCAAACCAAACAGACATGATGCCGGTTCATACTCGAAGAACGCAATTTGAACCTAACTGATGCAGCATTAAGTTGAACAGACGAAGTGGAGGATTGTTGGCTATTGTTGCCGTATTTCTGGTTTAAATTTAGCATATCATCTGTTGAATAGCTGCTATGATGTGTAATTCAAATAAACAAAGGATCCTACTATTTAAAAAAGAAATGATTTCCAAATAAAAAGTACTTCCTACTGAACAAAACCATTCTATTTCTGTGCCCTTTTTTGCATTAATATAGAAGTACACTTAATATTATTGACATGATTATGAAATTACTATTTATGTAGTCAAAATTGGCTCAACTCTAGTTTCTAGAAAATGGTTTCTGAAAACAGACTACAAAAACCTATTTGATAGCATAATAGAAAATAATTCAGTATAATCTATAACCATTTTTTCAGTCTCTTATAAAAAAGACATTCTGTTTTTAATTCCACATTCACTATTCCGAAGACAGTATCTATTTTAAGAATGCTGTTTAAAAACAATTTTAAATGCTTGGAACTTGGTGACTTTCTAAGGTAGAAAACTGACAATTCTATCTTGGAGAATCACTTTATTTTATGAACTGCGATGTCTGTCAGCCAACCTGAGCTACAGTTCTTATAGAGAGACAGACCTGAGACATGGGCTGAATTTCCATCATCAGTGGAGAGACAAAAAGAGAGGGGGTTTGGGGAGATATTTGAATATGAACAGTTTTTGTACTTCTCTTCCTTGTCCAGAATGAGAATTTAGATTTTAACCAATCTTATTCTAGAAAAACAATTATTAACATTATACTGTCAGCAAGTAAACAAACTACTGAGGATGATTTAAAACATTTGCTTCCAGTTGCAAACAAACACAAAAATGTAAAACATGCATATATTACACAAGCATCAGCCATTTCATTGAAACATTATCAAAACATCTTAAACTGTAATACGTGGACAAAAATGAGAATAGGTCTATACCAAGGTTTACGACGGAGATATGCAAACATTGTCAAGAAATGAAAATTCACTGGCTGGGAAAAAACTAATTCAAAATAAATAAATACAACCCGTTGCCCCTGCCAATTTCACCTGAACTCATTTTCTTTAAACCAGTTTCCCTGAAGATACTGAATGTCTCTGAGTCTCCCACAGCGATGAGGACACATTAAGTATTTAGTAAATATCACTGAGCTGAATTGGACTCTCCCTCGAGCTCACTTTAATCATTCCTTGAAGTCATGTACACTCTCTCACAGATGGTTCAAGAATAGAACTCCTACTTGGGTGATGGGAGCGGGTACCCGGTGCAGACACTTGCTGACGTGAAAACACGCTGAAGGGGCCCTGGGCACAGCGCTCTCCTCTCGTGGCAGGGTTCCATCCATCAGATCCCAGGAAACCAAGTATGCACACCCCGGGCTTGAAACCTACGCTGTCATCCCAATTACACTCATGAAAATTCCTCTCCAACACTTCTGCTTTGGCGAGCGCAAAAGGTCACAAGCCAGTGACTTCACAACGCTCTCACAGCAAACCTTTGACCTGAGCGTTTCAATTATAAAGAATTCTGTTTTTAATTCCACATTCACCTATTCCAAAGACAGTATCTATTTTAAGAATGCTGTTTAAAAACAATTTTAAATGCTTGGAACTTGGTGACTTTCTAAGGTAGAAAACTGACAATTCTATCTTGGAGAATCACTTTATTTTATGAACTGCGATGTCTGTCAGCCAGCCTGAGCTACAGTTCTTATAGAGAGACAGACCTGAGACATGGGCTGAATTTCCATTATCAGTGGAGAGACAAAAAGAGAGGGGGTTTGGGGAGATATTTGAATATGAACAGTTTTTGTACTTCTCTTCCTTGTCCAGAATGAGAATTTAGATTTTAACCAATCTTATTCTAGAAAAACAATTATTAACATTATACTGTCAGCAAGTAAACAAACTACTGAGGATGATTTAAAACATTTGCTTCCAGTTGCAAACAAACACAAAAATGTAAAACATGCATATATTACACAAGCATCAGCCATTTCATTGAAACATTATCAAAACATCTTAAACTGTAATACATGGACAAAAATGAGAATAGGTCTATACCAAGGTTTACGACGGAGATATGCAAACATTGTCAAGAAATGAAAATTCACTGGCTGGGAAAAAACTAATTCAAAATAAATAAATACAACCCGTTGCCCCTGCCAATTTCACCTGAACTCATTTTCTTTAAACCAGTTTCCCTGAAGATACTGAATGTCTCTGAGTCTCCCACAGCGATGAGGACACATTAAGTATTTAGTAAATATCACTGAGCTGAATTGGACTCTCCCTCGAGCTCACTTTAATCATTCCTTGAAGTCATGTACACTCTCTCACAGATGGTTCAAGAATAGAACTCCTACTTGGGTGATGGGAGCGGGTACCCGGTGCAGACACTTGCTGACGTGAAAACACGCTGAAGGGGCCCTGGGCACAGCGCTCTCCTCTCGTGGCAGGGTTCCATCCATCAGATCCCAGGAAACCAAGTATGCACACCCCGGGCTTGAAACCTACACTGTCATCCCAATTACACTCATGAAAATTCCTCTCCAACACTTCTGCTTTGGCGAGCGCAAAAGGTCACAAGCCAGTGACTTCACAACGCTCTCACAGCAAACCTTTGACCTGAGCGTTTCAATTATTAAATAGATGCCACATCAACACCTTTTTCAGAAGAAATCTGAAAATTTGAAGCTATAATACAGCATTAATATTCATCATGAAACAGGATAAAAGACTGGTGAACAGAAGCCTGCAATACATCAGAGGACGAGCAGCATTTTTAACCGGATGTGCACAATTAATGAAATTTGATAGGCGCGTTCATTTGGAAACTGGGTCCCCCAGGGTGGGTATCAGACAATTTGTTTACACTCTGTCTTTCCAGGAGTCTCACTGCAGCTTAAGGAAATAAAACTTCAAATACCCACCTGACATACAACCCTGGAAGTAACTGCCAACGGTATGTGTGTGTCCACAGACTGTTTGCCCTGAACTCCCTCCTGCAACCTTTGGAAGGATTAGAACAAGCTGATTATGTTCATCTTCAGCAACATTTTAGAAGTCAGATTTTCCAATCTTGAAACCTGACATTTATTCTCTGGACCCCTTCCCTGAGCCATTTGGTGGGAAAAGAAGATGCAGAGACAACAGGTATTTGCCAAGAGCAAGGTGGGATCCTTAGGTGGGAGAAGCAATTATGTAATGTCATTCACTTCCAAGCTCTCCTTCTCCAAATGATGAACAACAGTGAGGGAGACATCTGTGAAACTATTATTCCTGAAAAGGTACAGGATCTGGATGAGAAGAACTCATGTGAATTTGACTTCCTTATTCCTTCTCTATTTTAACAATAATCAGTGACACACAGCATCTACGGTGAGCTAGACACTAAGTGGTGTACATATAGTAACAGTATATATGAAGCAAGTACCTTTATTATCCCATGTTTATAGAGGAAGAAACTGTGGCACAGAGAAGTTAAGTAACTTTCTCATGGCCACACAGCTGGCAAGTATCGGGATGGATTTTCACGTGATGGATCCAGAATTTCTGCTCTTCAGCACTAAAATAAACTGTCATCCCAATTACACTCATGAAAATTCCTCTCCAACACTTCTGCTTTGGCGAGCGCAAAAGGTCACAAGCCAGTGACTTCACAACGCTCTCACAGCAAACCTTTGACCTGAGCGTTTCAATTATTAAATAGATGCCACATCAACACCTTTTTCAGAAGAAATCTGAAAATTTGAAGCTATAATACAGCATTAATATTCATCATGAAACAGGATAAAAGACTGGTGAACAGAAGCCTGCAATACATCAGAGGACGAGCAGCATTTTTAACCGGATGTGCACAATTAATGAAATTTGATAGGCGCGTTCATTTGGAAACTGGGTCCCCCAGGGTGGGTATCAGACAATTTGTTTACACTCTGTCTTTCCAGGAGTCTCACTGCAGCTTAAGGAAATAAAACTTCAAATACCCACCTGACATACAACCCTGGAAGTAACTGCCAACGGTATGTGTGTGTCCACAGACTGTTTGCCCTGAACTCCCTCCTGCAACCTTTGGAAGGATTAGAACAAGCTGATTATGTTCATCTTCAGCAACATTTTAGAAGTCAGATTTTCCAATCTTGAAACCTGACATTTATTCTCTGGACCCCTTCCCTGAGCCATTTGGTGGGAAAAGAAGATGCAGAGACAACAGGTATTTGCCAAGAGCAAGGTGGGATCCTTAGGTGGGAGAAGCAATTATGTAATGTCATTCACTTCCAAGCTCTCCTTCTCCAAATGATGAACAACAGTGAGGGAGACATCTGTGAAACTATTATTCCTGAAAAGGTACAGGATCTGGATGAGAAGAACTCATGTGAATTTGACTTCCTTATTCCTTCTCTATTTTAACAATAATCAGTGACACACAGCATCTACGGTGAGCTAGACACTAAGTGGTGTACATATAGTAACAGTATATATGAAGCAAGTACCTTTATTATCCCATGTTTATAGAGGAAGAAACTGTGGCACAGAGAAGTTAAGTAACTTTCTCATGGCCACACAGCTGGCAAGTATCGGGGATGGGATTTTCACGTGATGGATCCAGAATTTCTGCTCTTCAGCACTAAAATAAACTGTCAACACCAAAAGAAAGAAAAATGATAAAATGCTATTAAACCTATCATGTTCTCAAAAGAGCTTTGTTTGAATGTAAGGAATGTAAGGATTGAAGAGTGTTACAATGTTTTCTCATGTAAAACTGAAGGCAAAACTATGACACGGATCTTTAAAAATATATTCCAAGCTGTCGAGCAAATTTGAAGGACGGGAGAAAGGCACCAGGAGGGACTGTGTAACAAAGTTAATACAAGAAAAAAAGACCAATTGCAGATGGATTTTAAATCTAGGGGCTGGAATTTCTAAAAATTTTGAATGGCAATTTTAAGATATTATAAGCTTATAAGAAGTGAGAATGCAAAAATACTTGTTGCAAAATTATTTTGACTGTGCCGCATGACTGGGGCGTATAAAGCGTGTATGATCATATGACACTTTGGATGAGCTTACAATCTTTAATGTTTCTAGCTGATCTTCCAAGGGCGTATATCTTTAAGTCTAAAAGAGATGCTATCTTCACTTCCCTAACCTGTATGTATGAGCAGTAGGACCTTTGCCATCCCAAACAACACAGGCATCAATCTAGATACAAATGACTGGAAACCTGGGACCAAGGAACTAAAAGTTAGCCACTGAGGAAGAAACAGCCACAGGAAGACGTTACGATGGTTAAGCCAGAAGAAAGGGTGTGTCAGTGTGGCCTTGATGACCCTGAACTCATACAGTAAGTTCAGTTGTGAACATGAGCATGCTGTTTGCTATTAAGTCTGTCCAGCAACTCCATGAGTGAATCCTAGAGTCAGCAAGAAAAGAGGCAAGGGTCAGAAAAACTGCTACGTGTCCTTGCACATTTAGAGAGGAACAATGGAGGGAACACAAAAGAAAAATAACTGGGAGCCTAGACATGAATCTTCTGAAATAGCAACATGACTAGAGGAGGGGGAATAATTACTAAACAAAAGAGAAAAAGCCAAAAAGTTAAGATCGAGACCAAACAGAGACCCTGGGAGTCAAGCTGAGAAGCAATCGTGGAAGAATATGCCTGGTAATATCCACAGTTGAAGATTAAGCATAAGCGACTGACATACAAAAAGAGCATAGCAATAAGAAATAACACCAGGTGAACTTTTCAATTATCACTGAGTTACTGAACAGAAAAGAGCATCTACATGAATTTTCTCAGGTAAATTGACATACACTCCCACCCTGTGGTAGATCCCAGAGGCTCTCATGAATGACTCATAAGGTAATATACAATTTTTACAATCGTCTTTCTTCTTCTCAAAAGTGAACTTCACATTCAACAGATCCATGTTCAGTAGCTTCCAAGTGTGCCTGTATTTCTATAGTGATAAAGTAAAGGTAGTTCTGAAATTTGAAAAGGACACTGAAACAAACTGGACTACGAGCCCTTGTGGATTATCATGTTAATGAGAGATAAGATGCCAGCAACCACTTGCTGACCGACCAAAATGACCTCCGCCCTATGCCAAATGCTGCTTCTGTTTACTCTCTCCACACGAGGACAATACACACGTTCCAAAGGCTAAATACTACATTAAATAAAGGAGGAGAAACTATAAAATGGGACAAAGACAGTCTCTTTAACAAGTGGTGCTGGGAGAATTGGACAGCTACATGCAAAAAAATGAAATTGGAACATTCCCTGACGCCATACACTAAGATCAACTCAAAATGGATTAAAGACCTCAATGTAAGACCAGAAACCATCAAACTCTTAGAGGAGAATATAGGCAAAACCCTCAAGGACATCAGTCAAAGCAAGATCTTCTCTGACCCACCAACTAAAATAGCAGAACTGAAAAGAAAAATGAACATATGGGACCTCATGAAACTTAAAAGCTTTTGTACAGCAAAAGAAATTACAAAAAAGTTCAACAGACACCCCACAGAGTGGGAGAAAATCATAGCAAATGAAACAACAGACAAAGAATTAGTCTCCAAAATCTACAAGCAACTCAGACAACTCAGCACAGGGAAAATGAGCAGCCCAATCAAAAAATGGGAAAAAGATCTAAAGAGACGCCTCTCCAAAGAGGACATACAAATGGTCCAAAAGCACATGAAACGATGCTCAACCTCGCTTATTATTAGAGAAATGCAAATTAAAACCACAATGAGATACCACCTCACACCTGTCAGAATGGCCATCATGTGGAAGAATATGCCTGGTAATATCCACAGTTGAAGATTAAGCATAAGCGACTGACATACAAAAAGAGCATAGCAATAAGAAATAACACCAGGTGAACTTTTCAATTATCACTGAGTTACTGAACAGAAAAGAGCATCTACATGAATTTTCTCAGGTAAATTGACATACACTCCCACCCTGTGGTAGATCCCAGAGGCTCTCATGAATGACTCATAAGGTAATATACAATTTTTACAATCGTCTTTCTTCTTCTCAAAAGTGAACTTCACATTCAACAGATCCATGTTCAGTAGCTTCCAAGTGTGCCTGTATTTCTATAGTGATAAAGTAAAGGTAGTTCTGAAATTTGAAAAGGACACTGAAACAAACTGGACTACGAGCCCTTGTGGATTATCATGTTAATGAGAGATAAGATGCCAGCAACCACTTGCTGACCGACCAAAATGACCTCCGCCCTATGCCAAATGCTGCTTCTGTTTACTCTCTCCACACGAGGACAATACACACGTTCCAAAGGCTAAATACTACATTAAATAAAGGAGGAGAAACTATAAAATGGGACAAAGACAGTCTCTTTAACAAGTGGTGCTGGGAGAATTGGACAGCTACATGCAAAAAAATGAAATTGGAACATTCCCTGACGCCATACACTAAGATCAACTCAAAATGGATTAAAGACCTCAATGTAAGACCAGAAACCATCAAACTCTTAGAGGAGAATATAGGCAAAACCCTCAAGGACATCAGTCAAAGCAAGATCTTCTCTGACCCACCAACTAAAATAGCAGAACTGAAAAGAAAAATGAACATATGGGACCTCATGAAACTTAAAAGCTTTTGTACAGCAAAAGAAATTACAAAAAAGTTCAACAGACACCCCACAGAGTGGGAGAAAATCATAGCAAATGAAACAACAGACAAAGAATTAGTCTCCAAAATCTACAAGCAACTCAGACAACTCAGCACAGGGAAAATGAGCAGCCCAATCAAAAAATGGGAAAAAGATCTAAAGAGACGCCTCTCCAAAGAGGACATACAAATGGTCCAAAAGCACATGAAACGATGCTCAACCTCGCTTATTATTAGAGAAATGCAAATTAAAACCACAATGAGATACCACCTCACACCTGTCAGAATGGCCATCATCAACAAATCGACAGACAACAAATGCTGGAGAGGGTGTGGAGAAAAGGGAACCCTCTTGCATTGCTGGTGGGAATGTAAATTAATACAACCTCTATGGAAGACAATATGGAGATTCCTTAAAAAACTAAAAATAGAAGCACCCTATGACCCAGCAATCCCACTATTAGACCTATATCCTGATGAAATCAAAACTGAAAGAGGCACCTGTACCCCAATGTTCATTGCAGCTCTCTATACAATAGCCAGAACATGGAAGCAACCTAGATGTCCATCGACGAATGAATGGATCCAGAAGCTCTGGTACATATATACAATGGAATACTACTCATGTTAAAAGAAATGCAGAAGACTCAGTCCTAATGAGGTGGCTGGCTCTAGAACCTATCATAAAAAGTGAAGTAAGTCAAAAAGAGAAACACAAGTATAGTATACTAACTCATATATATGGGATCTAGTAAGATGGTCATGATAACACACACAGTGAACTCATGAAAAAACAGAGAATAGACATAAAGACATTGTGGAGACCGAACAATGGGAGGGAGTAACATGGGAACCTATACTGTCATGTGTAGAAAAGATAGCTATTGTCATTGTGCTAGGGGAATAGGAGTACCTACAACCACTTGGAGCAATGGTCTGGAGGGATGGGGGGGTGGGGAACCTGGGTGGGAGGAGGGCCAAGGGATATGCATCTGATTGATCTGGGGACATACATGTACAAAAATAAATAAATAAATAAATAAATAAATAAATAAAAAAAAATGCCAGGAGGGGTAGTTAACAAAACTGAATCAAAGGGATTCTAGGAACCATTATAAACTCTTTCTCAGTCACAGTAAATTTTATAATTCAAATTTTAAAAAAATCTCACTTTAATGCTTCTTTGGCTAAGTTGGAATATCAGGGTATAATGAAGCTTGAAAAAAATGTCCAAATTTATTATTTTTGTAATTGACTTTCCAAGTCTTGGGGATGGGCTCATGTTGGAACAGGATTCTGAGGGATGGGGATCAGATGAGAGCCCTTAAAACCTGCCCAGCAGATTCCCTCGAGAGGCCAGGGCCGCCAGGGCCAGGGAGTGGGAATCCTGGGTGAGGCTGACTGTCTCCCCGGGTGGAGGAGAGAGAAATGAGAAACCCCTGGATGTCAGGGAGCTTGAGGCTCTCAAGGGAGCAGAGGCTCCAGAGATCCAGAGGCCTCCCCCTGAATCTGGGTGACTGCTTAAGATGCAGGTACGTAAGACAGTGAGGAAGGTTAGTGGAAGAATTACGAAGGGATTAGAGGCAAATGTGTGCAGTCACTCGCAGGTCTGAGCAGTCTGCTCTCAACAGTGAGAACAGAAACCTTGGACAGTAGTCACAGCACTGAGGTGGGGAAACACAGCCTAGAGTCACAGAAAACTCACAAGTGAAAGGATCCGAGGAAGGTGAGGCGAGTGAGGGGTCCTCCACACAGAATCAGAAACATCTCATTACCTGGGTTACTCGACTGCAGGATCACCAGTGGCAGATGATCCACAAACCTGAGAGTGAATGGACTACTAAAGTTTCACCTGAGGTTTCTAACTTGGTTGACTCTTTATGAAGCCTTAAAGAGTAGTATCTGTAAGGATCAAACTATCCCCCAAAGTTTAAATACATCCAAAAATTACTTGGGAGAATACAAAAATATCTAGCACTCTCCAAATTAAGATTCATAATGGCTGGTGTCCAATTAAGCATGAATATAGGCAAGAAAATAAAATTCTTAGTGAGGAAAAAGAATAAAAATTACCCAGGAATGACAGAAATGGCTGAATTAGTAGACAACAGCATTAAAATGGTTATGATAATTGTATTCTATGTCTTAAAGAAAGTGAAGAGTCAAACATGGGGTAGACTGAAGAAAAACAGCCAAAAATAGGAACCATTATAAACTCTTTCTCAGTCACAGTAAATTTTATAATTCAAATTTTAAAAAAATCTCACTTTAATGCTTCTTTGGCTAAGTTGGAATATCAGGGTATAATGAAGCTTGAAAAAAATGTCCAAATTTATTATTTTTGTAATTGACTTTCCAAGTCTTGGGGATGGGCTCATGTTGGAACAGGATTCTGAGGGATGGGGATCAGATGAGAGCCCTTAAAACCTGCCCAGCAGATTCCCTCGAGAGGCCAGGGCCGCCAGGGCCAGGGAGTGGGAATCCTGGGTGAGGCTGACTGTCTCCCCGGGTGGAGGAGAGAGAAATGAGAAACCCCTGGATGTCAGGGAGCTTGAGGCTCTCAAGGGAGCAGAGGCTCCAGAGATCCAGAGGCCTCCCCCTGAATCTGGGTGACTGCTTAAGATGCAGGTACGTAAGACAGTGAGGAAGGTTAGTGGAAGAATTACGAAGGGATTAGAGGCAAATGTGTGCAGTCACTCGCAGGTCTGAGCAGTCTGCTCTCAACAGTGAGAACAGAAACCTTGGACAGTAGTCACAGCACTGAGGTGGGGAAACACAGCCTAGAGTCACAGAAAACTCACAAGTGAAAGGATCCGAGGAAGGTGAGGCGAGTGAGGGGCCCTCCACACAGAATCAGAAACATCTCATTACCTGGGTTACTCGACTGCAGGATCACCAGTGGCAGATGATCCACAAACCTGAGAGTGAATGGACTACTAAAGTTTCACCTGAGGTTTCTAACTTGGTTGACTCTTTATGAAGCCTTAAAGAGTAGTATCTGTAAGGATCAAACTATCCCCCAAAGTTTAAATACATCCAAAAATTACTTGGGAGAATACAAAAATATCTAGCACTCTCCAAATTAAGATTCATAATGGCTGGTGTCCAATTAAGCATGAATATAGGCAAGAAAATAAAATTCTTAGTGAGGAAAAAGAATAAAAATTACCCAGGAATGACAGAAATGGCTGAATTAGTAGACAACAGCATTAAAATGGTTATGATAATTGTATTCTATGTCTTAAAGAAAGTGAAGATCAAACATGGTAACTAGACACATGAGAAAAAAGGCAGAGAGTGTTAGACTGAATGAAAAACAGCCAATGATACATTACTGTCAAGAAATACACTTTAAAGATGCAAAGACACCAAAGTAAAATTAGAACTACTAATAAAAATTCTAAAATTAATCAAAAGAACAGTTAAGTTCCTATGCTAATATCACACAGAATTTTCATGCAAAGAGGGTTATCTCTTGATGTTGAAAGGGTGAACATTACATTCCTAGACATTTATGTGCCTAATAACAAAGCTTCAAAATACATGCCGAAAACACTGACAGAACTGCAAGGAGAAATGAATAAAACTAAATTATAGTTGGAGATTTCCAGATTACACTCTTAATTGTCAGACAATCACAAAGGATATAGAATCTTTGAACAAAACTATCATCCAACTTCTAATCAATTAGTGGTTAAAGAAGAAGTCCCAAGGGACATTAGGAAGTCTTTGAGCTACCTTAAAGTGTTAAAGCAACAAACCAAAGTGTGAGAAGCATTCAAAGTCATGTTCTTAGGGAGATTCAGAGCATACAGAGTTTATATAATGAAAGGAGAAAGATCTCAAACAAATCACTAAAGACTGCATCACGAGCTACTGGAAAAGAAACTGCAATAAGTAACTACTGAAGACAAAAGTAGAATAATGCCAAGGGCTTCCCTGGCGGTCCAGTGGGTAAAGAGTCTGCCTTGCAGTGCAAGGGGCACTGGTTTGATCCCAGGCCTGGGAAGATCCCACACCTCGATGAGCTGCTGGACCGGTGTGTCCAATTATGAGCTAGTGCTCTGGAGGGCAAGTGCCCAGAGCCATTGCTCTGCATCTGCAATGAGAGAGGCCACAGTGATGGGAGGCCCACACATGCCAAAGAATAAAGATCAATGAAAAACAAATGATTATTTAGAGGCAGAATAAAAAAAAAAAACAACCTTAAAAAAATGCCAGTAGACTGATATTCCATGCCTCCTTTCCTTAACAAATACATTCCAAGTGGTTATTAGTTATCAGATTGTAGAGGTGAGGAGACTTCATATCCTGGCCTGGAGATGGCCCACAATCTAGGAGCCCACAGAAGAGTGAACAATCACAACACAGCTTCTTAAGAGACAGAGCAGAGACTGTGCATTGAGAATCAGGAGGAACTGTGGACGTGTGAGCTAAGGAAGAGATCTATCCCCAACTCCCTCTCCCTCTCAAGCAGACTGCTGGAAGGAAGGGGCTCCAAGCAGGGACAATGTGGACTATGAAGACCTGCCACGCTTTGGGATGAGGAGATTTGGAGAAAATACACAGGTTCAGGCAGCCTGCAGGGGCTGCTGGGTGTCCAAGGTAACAAGCATGCAGGATGGGCAAACTGAAGTCATAAAAGACCAATCGTATTTTATAATTTTACCAGAGGGAGGTGACGGTGCACAATTATTTCAGTGCTTCAAATTGCAATGTTAATTACCTTAAAAATCATACTATTTAACACTTGCTGCACATGTGGGTTAAACACTCAGACACTTTACCTATGCTACTGCTGACTCCCTAGAGAGGCATCATTTTCCAACTTTATCTATAAATAAGATGCGGACCTTGGTGGAGGTAACACAGATAAACTCACACCTGCATAAACCTGGGGCATTACGCCACCATACTGCTTGTTGGATATAATTGGAATGCTTTTAAAAAGGAAAGTGATGTTAGACATAATTGGTGGACAGTTGTTGGGAAAAACAGAGCTGAAGAACTAGGATCCAGGATCTTGTCCATTCTTGCCCATTAGCGGTCTCCTCAGTGAGATCATATTTTATTTTCTATCTTAACAGTGGTTTGATCCCAGGCCTGGGAAGATCCCACACCTCGATGAGCTGCTGGACCGGTGTGTCCAATTATGAGCTAGTGCTCTGGAGGGCAAGTGCCCAGAGCCATTGCTCTGCATCTGCAATGAGAGAGGCCACAGTGATGGGAGGCCCACACATGCCAAAGAATAAAGATCAATGAAAAACAAATGATTATTTAGAGGCAGAATAAATAAAACAACCTTAAAAAAATGCCAGTAGACTGATATTCCATGCCTCCTTTCCTTAACAAATACATTCCAAGTGGTTATTAGTTATCAGATTGTAGAGGTGAGGAGACTTCATATCCTGGCCTGGAGATGGCCCACAATCTAGGAGCCCACAGAAGAGTGAACAATCACAACACAGCTTCTTAAGAGACAGAGCAGAGACTGTGCATTGAGAATCAGGAGGAACTGTGGACGTGTGAGCTAAGGAAGAGATCTATCCCCAACTCCCTCTCCCTCTCAAGCAGACTGCTGGAAGGAAGGGGCTCCAAGCAGGGACAATGTGGACTATGAAGACCTGCCACGCTTTGGGATGAGGAGATTTGGAGAAAATACACAGGTTCAGGCAGCCTGCAGGGGCTGCTGGGTGTCCAAGGTAACAAGCATGCAGGATGGGCAAACTGAAGTCATAAAAGACCAATCGTATTTTATAATTTTACCAGAGGGAGGTGACGGTGCACAATTATTTCAGTGCTTCAAATTGCAATGTTAATTACCTTAAAAATCATACTATTTAACACTTGCTGCACATGTGGGTTAAACACTCAGACACTTTACCTATGCTACTGCTGACTCCCTAGAGAGGCATCATTTTCCAACTTTATCTATAAATAAGATGCGGACCTTGGTGGAGGTAACACAGATAAACTCACACCTGCATAAACCTGGGGCATTACGCCACCATACTGCTTGTTGGATATAATTGGAATGCTTTTAAAAAGGAAAGTGATGTTAGACATAATTGGTGGACAGTTGTTGGGAAAAACAGAGCTGAAGAACTAGGATCCAGGATCTTGTCCATTCTTGCCCATTAGCGGTCTCCCTCAGTGAGATCATATTTTATTTTCTATCTTAACAGTGAGAAACAGAGAGAGGGATAAACTCATCAATTATATAAGGCTAGAATTCTGCACAAAAACTGCTGTTTCAGAGCATATGACTCTAGCGCCTTTCTCAACACTTCTTTTTGTGAAGTGAAAAATGCAAATACCAAAGGGAAATGGAGAAAGTGTCTTCTAGAAGTAACACAACATTTAAAGGTTAAACAAAATGCAATATCATTTATTATTTCCTTCCTGGGACACAGTCTTAAGCTACAGAAAATCCAGTTCTGTTTTTTTTTTTTTTCTATTCTAAAGTCTAATAAGATTCTTTTTTCCTCCATCCCTCCCCTCCTTCCCTCCTATTATATTTTCCTCCTCATTTTATTGACATATATTCAGCTGTATATAAGCTGAAACTGTACAGCATACAGATTTGACATATACATTACATATGTCATGGAATGATGACCACAATAACTTTGGTGAGCATCCATCATCTCATATAGATATAAAATTCAGGAAAGAAAAAAAAAATCCCTTGTGATGAGAATTCTTAGAATTCTTAATTATAAGAGTCTTCACACAAAACTCCAAGATGCTTAACCACATTAGGGCTCAGCTTGATTTTAGTGTAGAGACCTACCTCTGAGGGCAGGAGCCCCTGCACAAGGGGGAATCAGGCAACATCATTCTCCTGGTGATTCCCCGGAGCGGGCTGAGCCAGGAAGCCTCCCTCCAGAAAGCCACAACATTTCCTCCAGGAAAGTAAGCAAAGCCAGACCCTGGCTGCCTGGGGCTGGACACTGATCCTCAACCCAGGGACTGGGCGCAGGCACTTTACCTGGTGGGACAGGTAGAGGCATACCTGTGGGGGAGGGGAGGCATTAAGGCTCAGGGGATGTAGGGCTGAGTTGCTGGACAGTCATGACAGAGCCTCCCGTCCTCCTGGCAGCTCTGGGTTGGGGTGGGTCTGCGAGCTGTCTCCACCTGGAGTGAGAGGACACAGCCCTTCTAGCCGCCATCACCCAGTGACGAGATGTGGTTGCCTCCCCACTCTCCCTGGACAAGCGTCACCTTAGATGTCCTGGTATGAGATGCGGTTTCTCCTCGGAGAGGTGTCAACTTAAACCCAGCAGCTCCTTACAACCAGGGGCAATTCCTGCAGACAGGCTTTTTTTTTTTTTTTGGAATTTATTTATTTATATTTGGCTATTCTGGGTTTTCACTGCTGCCACAGGCTCTTCTCTAGCTGCAGGGAGTGGGGGCCACTCTCCAGTTGAGGTGAGCAGGCTTCTTGTTGTGGTGACTTCCCCTATGGTGGAACTTGGGCTCTGGGGCCCACGGGCTTCAGTAGTTGTGGCACATGGGCTCAACAGGTGCGGTTCCTAGGCTCCAGAGCACAGGCTTCATAGTTGTGGCTCATGGACTCAGTTGCTCCGCAGCATGTGGGATCCTCCCAGATCAGGGACCAAACCCATGTCTCCTGCATTGTCAGGTGAACTCATCACCACTGAGCTACCAGGGAAGCCCTGTAGACAGTCTTAAGAAAGAGTATCCAGCTGCCAGACCCCAGCCCTGAAAGGATTAACTCTTCTTGCCTTCTTTTTTTTTTTTTTTAATTTCCTTTTGGGATCTGAAACTAGTCATATTTAACAGGTAGTTCACTCAGGTGTTTTTTTTTTTGTTGTTTGTTTGTTTTGTAATTTCAAGAAATATACTTAAATCTTCAAGTTTATAAGAGGATTTGTCACCAGAAAGCTTTTGGGTTTAGAGTAGCCTGTGGTGATAAGAGAAGGTCACGGACAAGAAAGGGGTGGTCGTCCTAGGGATGCCAGCCTGGCCTTGGAGAGGGGGGTGGGGCCAGAGGGTCTGGGACAAGGGTAGACAGTGGGCAAAATCTGTTAAAATTAAAGAAAGTGTTTTTTAATCTCTGTAAGGCCTAAGTTGTATATCTAATTAAAATTATAGAACTTTACTTTAAATTACATCTACCTTTGTGTCCAAGGGTCTAATGTACCTGATTTGAATAAAGGATCTCAAGAGCAAGGAAAAAGATGAGGTCTTTGATTTTTTTCCAGCTTTTCTAAAGAAAAAGCTTCCTTTCAAGGGTAGGCAGAAAGCAGCCTATCACCTGTGTATGATATGTGCAGGTTCAGTGTTTCAAGGACACTGTAATTTAAAACACTGCTGCACTAGTGCTTGTCAGTGGAAAGCACCAGCAGCAGGTGGAGACCACTAGCTTGCAGTCATCAGACAGGCTCCTCACGCTTGAGTCGGAATGCTGAGCTGAGCGCAAGGAGAAGAGAGCAGAGCCCAAGAGGAGCCAGGCCCTAGGAAGCAGCTGTCCTTGAGGCTAGGGCAAGAAACAAACTCAAGAATATCCACGCCATCAATGGTGAGTTAGGAAAGGAGCAAATTACCTTTAGGAAGAGGATTGTAGCAGAAATAATTTTAAAGAGACAGCACAATACTCAGAGGAATAACTATGAGACCAAAAGCCTAAAATAAAACATGAGAACACAAGTGACCCATAAAACACAAAGACTAAATTATACATACAGAGGTGATTTTTCAGATATTAGAAGAGAGGTTTCCCTGTATCCTGATCACACCCTTTCCTTCCAGATTCTTAACACAGCTTTATTGTGTTTTTTTATCATTAGGATATGTACAGCTGTGCTTATGCACATACACACACACACGTGTGTGTATATCCTATGAAGTGCACAGAAACATATATGTCTGAATAATTACAATTAAGTATATTAGGTCCACGGACATGGAGGTAACTAAAATTTTAAATACTGTTCTATAATTGTATTTAGATATATGGCTTATGTTTTACAGAGATTAACAATCACTTCCTTTAATTTTAACATATGTTCGTATAGAAAATAATGAGGTATTTAACCATTTCTAAAGGTCACATGGCATTATCTTTCATTTCCAATAATAACTTCTCGGTTGTCACTCAGCCTGATCTGATTGAATTTCTCTTCTGTGTGAACCTGAACTTACCTTCTAAAAATAGGCTTAAATTAAAGCTATGGACATAAGAAGTTTTAGTTTACTGGGCACCGGCATATTACTAATTTATGCTATTCATATTCATTTGAACTTAAAAGCTTTTCCCATGATTGAATTCACATAAACAGTTCAAGCTTTATTAAAAAGTGAGTCTTTTGCAAAAGGTTAAAGCATTCTTCTTTGTCAGGACTGTCATATATGTTAATATACAAATATATTTATATGTATATTTGTGTATATATATATATATATATATGAAAACTTGGGAATTTCAAGTTTCTCTAATTTCTGACGGCTTACTATTGATTCCATCATAACAAAGAACCAGTGTATGGACAAAATTAGTATATAACGTTAAGGTTATTTCTGTTTCATTTAAAATCCAGTCCCCTCTATACATAACACACTTTTATTTTTAACTTAATTCTCAGGTGAGAAGATGAATTCATTGTTTTTAAACTCTATTTCTGGCACCTTTAAGATGTTTCACTGAATTTTCAATTTTGGGGGTTTAGGAAGAGGATTGTAGCAGAAATAATTTTAAAGAGACAGCACAATACTCAGAGGAATAACTATGAGACCAAAAGCCTAAAATAAAACATGAGAACACAAGTGACCCATAAAACACAAAGACTAAATTATACATACAGAGGTGATTTTTCAGATATTAGAAGAGAGGTTTCCCTGTATCCTGATCACACCCTTTCCTTCCAGATTCTTAACACAGCTTTATTGTGTTTTTTTATCATTAGGATATGTACAGCTGTGCTTATGCACATACACACACACACGTGTGTGTATATCCTATGAAGTGCACAGAAACATATATGTCTGAATAATTACAATTAAGTATATTAGGTCCACGGACATGGAGGTAACTAAAATTTTAAATACTGTTCTATAATTGTATTTAGATATATGGCTTATGTTTTACAGAGATTAACAATCACTTCCTTTAATTTTAACATATGTTCGTATAGAAAATAATGAGGTATTTAACCATTTCTAAAGGTCACATGGCATTATCTTTCATTTCCAATAATAACTTCTCGGTTGTCACTCAGCCTGATCTGATTGAATTTCTCTTCTGTGTGAACCTGAACTTACCTTCTAAAATAGGCTTAAATTAAAGCTATGGACATAAGAAGTTTTAGTTTACTGGGCACCGGCATATTACTAATTTATGCTATTCATATTCATTTGAACTTAAAAGCTTTTCCCATGATTGAATTCACATAAACAGTTCAAGCTTTATTAAAAAGTGAGTCTTTTGCAAAAGGTTAAAGCATTCTTCTTTGTCAGGACTGTCATATATGTTAATATACAAATATATTTATATGTATATTTGTGTATATATATATATATATATATGAAAACTTGGGAATTTCAAGTTTCTCTAATTTCTGACGGCTTACTATTGATTCCATCATAACAAAGAACCAGTGTATGGACAAAATTAGTATATAACGTTAAGGTTATTTCTGTTTCATTTAAAATCCAGTCCCCTCTATACATAACACACTTTTATTTTTAACTTAATTCTCAGGTGAGAAGATGAATTCATTGTTTTTAAACTCTATTTCTGGCACCTTTAAGATGTTTCACTGAATTTACGCAGGGCCCTGCAGAGCTGGGAAGGGAGAGGAAGATACACTGGGAAGGCCCAAGAAAGAAGGTGCTTCTGTCTGTACCCTTGCTTCCCTCAGATCCTGGGGTCCAATACAGAAACCTCCCTGTGTGTTCCTCGGCTCTGTGGAGGCACCACTAGAGGGCGCTGCTGGTGGGGGATCAAGCTAAATCGCCTCTAACTGGAAATAACTGTATCTTGAGTGGATTCCACGGCCCTGGGCAACACCCGGGGGCTCTGAAGACATCAGGGCTGCCTGGTCATGGCAGTCTGATCGCCTCTCCTGCATATCTGAGCCCCATGCTGTCCGCTTCCCTGCCCTTCACTAACACCTTTACCCCCAGCCAGTAACTCACCTTCACCACAGGCAATCCCTGTGCTTGGGACAGATGTGGGAGGGAAAGGAGACAGAGGGACAAAGACTGGTCAGTTCTACACACAAAATGGCCCTCCACCCAAAGCTTTTTGGGGATGGTCCTATCTGTGGATTCAGAACAATCCTGAACGTTCAGGAAACAGTCTGGAACTATAAGTATATTATTATCAATTAAGGCCCAATTTAATTTTCTCAATGTTTACCAAACACCCTCTTTCTATTTCAGGACTCCACATCATCATTATCTGGACTGTCCCTTTAGGCATCCCGTGACTGTGCTAGTTTCTCAGAGATATTTTGTTTGTTGTTTGGCAATTTATGTGAAGACACAACTTAACACATCCATGCTTACAATTAGCTGCTTTAATAAAGATCTTGAATATCTCATACTTGATGGATATGAGGACATCTAATCAAATAGTTTGTCGACCGTCCCTCAACTGGAATTGGTGGACTTTTTTTTCATGTAAGGCAGAGTGATGGTCTTCGGGGCTGGCACTGAGGTAAGTGCCCTTCTTAGCATGTCACAATATCAAGGGGACACATCATCACCAGGACAGGCCACTGCTGATATTAAACTTGACCCCCTCCTGGGGTTGTGTTTGTCAGGTTTCTCCACTAGATGGTCACTTTTTGTCTCTCTTTTTCCTATACTCTGTGGAAGGAAGGAATTGTTGGGAACCCACACTTGGGGAGAGGAATTCTCAGGTGAGAAGATGAATTCATTGTTTTTAAACTCTATTTCTGGCACCTTTAAGATGTTTCACTGAATTTACGCAGGGCCCTGCAGAGCTGGGAAGGGAGAGGAAGATACACTGGGAAGGCCCAAGAAAGAAGGTGCTTCTGTCTGTACCCTTGCTTTCCTCAGATCCTGGGGTCCAATACAGAAACCTCCCTGTGTGTTCCTCGGCTCTGTGGAGGCACCACTAGAGGGCGCTGCTGGTGGGGGATCAAGCTAAATCGCCTCTAACTGGAAATAACTGTATCTTGAGTGGATTCCACGGCCCTGGGCAACACCCGGGGGCTCTGAAGACATCAGGGCTGCCTGGTCATGGCAGTCTGATCGCCTCTCCTGCATATCTGAGCCCCATGCTGTCCGCTTCCCTGCCCTTCACTAACACCTTTACCCCCAGCCAGTAACTCACCTTCACCACAGGCAATCCCTGTGCTTGGGACAGATGTGGGAGGGAAAGGAGACAGAGGGACAAAGACTGGTCAGTTCTACACACAAAATGGCCCTCCACCCAAAGCTTTTTGGGGATGGTCCTATCTGTGGATTCAGAACAATCCTGAACGTTCAGGAAACAGTCTGGAACTATAAGTATATTATTATCAATTAAGGCCCAATTTAATTTTCTCAATGTTTACCAAACACCCTCTTTCTATTTCAGGACTCCACATCATCATTATCTGGACTGTCCCTTTAGGCATCCCGTGACTGTGCTAGTTTCTCAGAGATATTTTGTTTGTTGTTTGGCAATTTATGTGAAGACACAACTTAACACATCCATGCTTACAATTAGCTGCTTTAATAAAGATCTTGAATATCTCATACTTGATGGATATGAGGACATCTAATCAAATAGTTTGTCGACCGTCCCTCAACTGGAATTGGTGGACTTTTTTTTCATGTAAGGCAGAGTGATGGTCTTCGGGGCTGGCACTGAGGTAAGTGCCCTTCTTAGCATGTCACAATATCAAGGGGACACATCATCACCAGGACAGGCCACTGCTGATATTAAACTTGACCCCCTCCTGGGGTTGTGTTTGTCAGGTTTCTCCACTAGATGGTCACTTTTTGTCTCTCTTTCTTTCCTATACTCTGTGGAAGGAAGGAATTGTTGGGAACCCACACTTGGGGAGAGGAATTAGTCTTCACTTCCTTGACACTGAGCATCTATCTAATGTGTTTGGAATTCTTCTCCATCGGAAACATGCATATTCTGTCTAACTTGTATCAGCATCAACGCGTGGGCACATATGATAATTTGTGTTATAATCCAGTAAGACTTTGCTTCTCAAAGTGTCCCGTCTGCGGTCACTGGAAGCTTTCTCTCTTGACTGCTATGTCCCCCTGACATACTTTCATCACTCTGCCATTCTGCTGCTCCTTGGTTTTTTTTTTGAAACATTTTTTTTTCCTGGTACCACAAAGTGCTCCAGGCCCATTTTACAGATTATTTTTTTTCTGTCCCATCTTCAAATCTGACTCAATGGACATGAGTCTGAGCAAACGCCAGGAGACAGTGAAGGCCAGGGAGGCCTGGCATGCTGCAATCCATGGGGTCGCAAAGGGTCATACATGAGTGAGCAACAGAACAGCAACAACATCTTCAGCACTGCCATTTCTCTAAGAAGCCCTGCTTCCTTTTACTGGAGAACAAAATTAGAAATTGGGATCTAGTTTCCAGGTTCTATGAGAGCTCACGGCTAATGGGGGGAGATGTTTCCTCTAGGGGGTCTCAAGTGACCAAACAGGGAAAAAAATGTGAGCAAATGAACTTACGCACACATACATCTTGCATACATCTAAGTATATGAAATTAAGGTATGCATCTAAACTAAACATCTATGAAGTATATGAAAGCACATCCATGTATGAAGTATATGAAATTAAACACATGTTCACACTGGCATCTGAGTCATAATCCACCACTACATGGATCAGCCTAGTCTCCTACCTTTGCTGTCTTTGTAACTCCCCCTCGCACAGTGAGAAGCTGCCTCTCATGCCTGCCTTCCACATCCCAGGTGTTTATTGCCATCTACATGGGTCATGGTTTCAGAACAGTTGGCCAGCCCCCAAGCAAGAGCACGAAGTCTTTGAGGAGATTCCTCACCTTCGCTCTTACAGAGGATCCTCGTCACCCAAGTCAGCATCCTGTCTCCACTGCTGCTCTCCAGCTCCATGGCCACTGCCTTAAGTCCACATCACCTCACCTTGGAGTCTCTTTATGACCCCTCTCACCATCCCTTCTCTGTGCACTTTGCATTCATTTCTGGCACAACAGGACGGGGACCTTTCACACTCAAGTCAGATCATGTCTACTCCTGCTGATAGCACCCAACACAGGGCCTTCCTACTAAGGTCAGAATAAAACCCAGACTCCCTGGGAGGTGCTGGCCCCATGCTGCTCCTCAAAATGTAACTCCTCAGCTGCTCACTGTGCTTCGGCCTCCAGGGTGTTCTTGCTGGTCTGCCGGGTCAGTACAAGGCCCGCTCCCTCCTCTGAGCCTGCATAGACTTTATTACCTTTGCTCAGACCACACCCCTCCACCCCTCCCTAGACCTTCACATGATTTTTCTTGTTGTTCACGCCTTAGCCTGATTGTCATCATTCATCAAAAGTGTCTCTTCTTCAGTTGACTGTTATTGCCTCCTAGTATTTTCAACCAAATCGTGCCTTCGTTTCTTCCTGGCACTACTACAGTTTCAAAAAGTTTCATTTGATTCCTTACAGCCCTGCTTCCTTTTACTGGAAACAAATTAGAAATTGGGATCTAGTTTCCAGGTTCTATGAGAGCTCACGGCTAATGGGGGGAGATGTTTCCTCTAGGGGGTCTCAAGTGACCAAACAGGGAAAAAAATGTGAGCAAATGAACTTACGCACACATACATCTTGCATACATCTAAGTATATGAAATTAAAGTATGCATCTAAACTAAACATCTATGAAGTATATGAAAGCACATCCATGTATGAAGTATATGAAATTAAACACATGTTCACACTGGCATCTGAGTCATAATCCACCACTACATGGATCAGCCTAGTCTCCTACCTTTGCTGTCTTTGTAACTCCCCCTCGCACAGTGAGAAGCTGCCTCTCATGCCTGCCTTCCACATCCCAGGTGTTTATTGCCATCTACATGGGTCATGGTTTCAGAACAGTTGGCCAGCCCCCAAGCAAGAGCACGAAGTCTTTGAGGAGATTCCTCACCTTCGCTCTTACAGAGGATCCTCGTCACCCAAGTCAGCATCCTGTCTCCACTGCTGCTCTCCAGCTCCATGGCCACTGCCTTAAGTCCACATCACCTCACCTTGGAGTCTCTTTATGACCCCTCTCACCATCCCTTCTCTGTGCACTTTGCATTCATTTCTGGCACAACAGGACGGGGACCTTTCACACTCAAGTCAGATCATGTCTACTCCTGCTGATAGCACCCAACACAGGGCCTTCCTACTAAGGTCAGAATAAAACCCAGACTCCCTGGGAGGTGCTGGCCCCATGCTGCTCCTCAAAATGTAACTCCTCAGCTGCTCACTGTGCTTCGGCCTCCAGGGTGTTCTTGCTGGTCTGCCGGGTCAGTACAAGGCCCGCTCCCTCCTCTGAGCCTGCATAGACTTTATTACCTTTGCTCAGACCACACCCCTCCACCCCTCCCTAGACCTTCACATGATTTTTCTTGTTGTTCACGCCTTAGCCTGATTGTCATCATTCATCAAAAGTGTCTCTTCTTCAGTTGACTGTTATTGCCTCCTAGTATTTTCAACCAAATCGTGCCTTCGTTTCTTCCTGGCACTACTACAGTTTCAAAAAGTTTCATTTGATTCCTTACAGCTTTCGATTCCACTAAGATCTGAGCTGAAGGTGAGGAGAAAGCTTAGTTCTCTGATTCACCACTGTATCCACAGAGCCTACAACAATGCTTTACAGCAGAGACTTCTCACACTCTATACTGAAAGGAATTAGTCGCAGAAGGAGTGAATGAATGCACACACTGGCCTTGGGTGGGAAATTCTACATTCCCAAGATGTGGAATTTAGAGTCTCTAGACAATTTATAATATTTTAGAACAGATCAGATAGTAAAGAATCTGCCTGCAATGTGAGAGACTCAGGTTGGATCCCTGGATGGGGAAGATCCCTTGGAGAAGGAAATGGCAATCCACTCCAGTATTCTTACCTGAAAAATCCCATGGACAGAGCCTGGCGGGCTACAGTTCATGGGATTGCAACTAGTCTCTCACACATGAGTGACTAACACTTTCATTTTTGTCTCTCAAAGAGAATTTCTAGCACTCCAGGAATAAATATAAGCCTGCCTTTGTAGAAAGCCTGAGTTAATCTCCATTCATATCAGTATTGGGGCCTCACTTGTTCTGAAGGGGAAAAGAGGGCCATGGCTGTTGCAGGAGTCACATGACTTAAACTGACCTACAGAGACTGACAAAACTCACTCCTGAAAGACACTGGAAGTCTGCTCTTCCTTTGTTTTGAAGTGTGCTGCCCTGAGTTACAGCAGCATCTTTGAAAGAAACAACCAGAGGGAGGAAACAAAGACAAAAGACAAGAAGAAGAAAGAAGAAAGGCCTGAAGTAGCCCGCTGTGAACCTGCTGTGAGCGGCAGCCCTCCTGCTGACAGAGTCTTGTGGGAACAGTGCCAAAGTTGGTGTGCTTTCTTCAAGTGTGCACAAAAAATTTCCCCTAATGGTTGAAGAGTGAAGAAAATATATGACAAAGTCAAGTCAGACGAGGCCCTTTCTTTAAAGTTTGTCCTAATAGTGGAGGGCTGAGTAAAATCCCACAGCATCAGTTAGTTTAATGAAGCTGTGAGGTTGAAAATGCTGAGACAATTAAAAGCAGTCCCTGAATACAAAGAGTCCAACACATAGTAGCTGTTACCCTGTGTCTCTGTGACTTAGGACAAAGCCCGTTTTGAATGAGGAGAGAAAAGAAACTCAGACAACAGGTTGGTACCAGGAGCAAGTGCTGTAAATGTTCTGAAATGGTTTCAAAGTAACTGGTGGGTTTGCACGCAGATCCATGAAAGTCTATTTAAATGGGGAACGGCATAATTTTCCTACGGTGACAATGGCCAGTTTCTTAGAAATAATGTACAGAGAAAGTACGAAAGTCCTTTTAACTGAACAATGCAAAGAAAGAGAGTAAAACAATAGTGGGAAAGACTAAAGGTCTCTTCTAGAAAATTAGAGATACCAAGGAAACATTTCATGTAAAGATGGGCACAATAAAGGAGAAAAATGGTATGGACTGAACAGAAGCAGAAGATATTAAGAAGACGTGTCATAAATGCTACAGTTCATGGGATTGCAACTAGTCTCTCACACATGAGTGACTAACACTTTCATTTTTGTCTCTCAAAGAGAATTTCTAGCACTCCAGGAATAAATATAAGCCTGCCTTTGTAGAAAGCCTGAGTTAATCTCCATTCATATCAGTATTGGGGCCTCACTTGCTCTGAAGGGGAAAAGAGGGCCATGGCTGTTGCAGGAGTCACATGACTTAAACTGACCTACAGAGACTGACAAAACTCACTCCTGAAAGACACTGGAAGTCTGCTCTTCCTTTGTTTTGAAGTGTGCTGCCCTGAGTTACAGCAGCATCTTTGAAAGAAACAACCAGAGGGAGGAAACAAAGACAAAAGACAAGAAGAAGAAAGAAGAAAGGCCTGAAGTAGCCCGCTGTGAACCTGCTGTGAGCGGCAGCCCTCCTGCTGACAGAGTCTTGTGGGAACAGTGCCAAAGTTGGTGTGCTTTCTTCAAGTGTGCACAAAAATTCCTCTAATGGTTGAAGAGTGAAGAAAATATATGACAAAGTCAAGTCAGACGAGGCCCTTTCTTTAAAGTTTGTCCTAATAGTGGAGGGCTGAGTAAAATCCCACAGCATCAGTTAGTTTAATGAAGCTGTGAGGTTGAAAATGCTGAGACAATTAAAAGCAGTCCCTGAATACAAAGAGTCCAACACATAGTAGCTGTTACCCTGTGTCTCTGTGACTTAGGACAAAGCCCGTTTTGAATGAGGAGAGAAAAGAAACTCAGACAACAGGTTGGTACCAGGAGCAAGTGCTGTAAATGTTCTGAAATGGTTTCAAAGTAACTGGTGGGTTTGCATGCAGATCCATGAAAGTCTATTTAAATGGGGAACGGCATAATTTTCCTACAGTGACAATGGCCAGTTTCTTAGAAATAATGTACAGAGAAAGTACGAAAGTCCTTTTAACTGAACAATGCAAAGAAAGAGAGTAAAACAATAGTGGGAAAGACTAAAGGTCTCTTCTAGAAAATTAGAGATACCAAGGAAACATTTCATGTAAAGATGGGCACAATAAAGGAGAAAAATGGTATGGACCGAACAGAAGCAGAAGATATTAAGAAGACGTGTCATAAATACAAAGAAGATTTATACAAAAAATATCTTAATGATTCAGACAACTACAACAGTGTGATCACTCACCTAGAACCAGACATTCTGGAGTGTCAAGTTAAGTGAGCCTGAGAAAACATCACTACAAATAAAGCTAGTGGAGGTGATGGAATTCCAGCTGACCTATTTCAAATCTGAAAAGATGATGCTGTTAAAGTGCTGCACTCAATACGCTTGTAAATTTGGAAAACTCAGCTGTGACTGCAGGACTGGGAAAGGTCAACTTTCATTCCAGCCCCAAAGAAGGACAATGCCAAAGAAAGCTCAAATTACTGTACAATTGCATTCATTTCACATGCTAGCATAGTAATGCTCAGAGTCCTCCAAGATAGGCTTCAGCAATACGTGAAGTGAGAATTGTCAGATGTAAAGCCTGAATTTAGAAAAGACAGAGGAACTGGAGACCAAATTACTGACATTCACTGGTTCATAGAAAAGGCAAGAGAATTCCAGAAAAAAACATCTACCTCTGCTTCATTGACTAAGCTAAAGCCTTTGGCTGTGTGAATCACAACAAACTGTGGAAAATTCTGAAAGGTATGGGATTACCAGACCACCTTACCTGCCTCTTGAGAAACCTGTACACAGGTTAAGAAGCAACAGTTAGAACCCGATATGGAACAACAGACTGGCTCCAGATCGAGAAAGGAGTACATCAAGGCTGTATATTGTCACCCTGCTTATTTAATTTATATGCAAAGTACATCATGCAAAATGCTAGGCTGGATAAAACACAAGCTGGAATCAAGATTGTGGGTAGAATTATCAATAACCTCAGATATGCAGATGACACTGCCCTTATGGAAGAAAGTGAAGAGGAACTAAAGAGTCTCTTGATGAAGGTAAAAGAGGAGAGTGAAAAAGCTGGCTTAGAACTCAACATTCAAAGAATGAAGATCATGACATCCAGTCCTATCACTTCATGGCAAACAGACGGGGAAAATGTGTACAGTGTCAGATTTCATTTTCTTGGGCTCCAAAATCACTGTGGACAGTGACTGAAGCCCCCAAAATTAAAAGACACTTGCTCCTTTGAAGAATAGCTATGTCAAACTTAGACAGTGCTTTAAAAAGCAGAAACATCACTTTGCTGACAAAGGTTCATAGAGTCAAAGCTATGATTTTTCCAGTAGTCATGTATGGATGTGAGAGTTGGACCATCAAGAAGACTGAGCACTAAAGAATTGATGCTTTTTAACTGTGGTATTGGAGAACCTCTTGCAAGTCCCTTCAACAGCAAGGAGATCAAATATGTCAATCTTGAAGGAAATAAACCCTGAATATTCGTTGGAAGGATTGATCCTGAAGCTGAAGCTTGAATACCTTGGCCACCTGATGAGAAAAGCCAACTCATTGGAAAATACGCTAATGCTGGAAAAATTGAGGGAAATAGGAGAAAAGGGTAACAGAAGATAAGATGGTTTTATGGCATCACTGACTGAATGGACATGAATTTGAGTAAGCCCAGGGAGATGGTGAAGGACAGGGAAGCCTGGCATGCTGCAGACCATGGGGTCACAAAGAGTTGGACATGACTGAGTGACTGAACTGAATAGAGAAAGTAAGTAATGTTCAAAATAAAGATGAAGAGATATAACTTCAAGTCATAATATGTATAAAAATGTTGCATGTATGGTGGAGACCATATAAGGATGTGATCATACAGCACAGCAGCATGTATGAGTCTTTGCCAATTACGTTCATATGTATGTTGCTTTTATACCATCTAATTTTCAAAGGTAGTCATTGCAAAATCTGCATCAAAGATTCCAAATAGATTATAATCACGGGTGACAGTGATCAATGCAAGATGCTAATAATCTTTAACCAGGATGGGGGATATCTTGGGGAGTGTATTGCTGCTTAACCAGCTTATCTAAATTTGAGAGGGGGCTGGAAAAAGGGAAACATAGCCTCTCTCTACATCTGTTAAGCATTTAAACCAGTAAGAGATATTCTACAGAAAGTCAATTCTGATAGTCATTCTATAACCAGGTGGATCCCTATCATCAATACGATCAATAGTTTGCTCACTATCTTAAATAAAGGCAAATTACAGTCAGATAACTTGCCATATACACTATAAAGGATGTACCAGGGCTTCTAGGTTTTCATTTGGACATGGTAATGTTGGCAGAGGTTGGGAGCTTATATTAGACTGTGAATCAGTAGGTTATAAGCCTATAATTTTTATTATAATTATAAATAATTTACAGTAAAATTTGGGTGAATTATTGATGAAGCTTGAAATCAGTTACTATACTTATGACAGGGAATGATTTACAGAACATAAGGCATACTTATTCACATTCTGGTCTCCCAAAGATCTTATGGAAAAACTCAAACGATCTTTCTGGCAAACCCATTTGCAAACTTTATATTATTTGCATGAAAAAATACATAATACTCTCACAAAGACGCTCAAGAGATGACTTTTTCCCTCACAGTGGCTGCAGCTCTCCCCTCACCCCATATGGAATTTCCCATGAAGATCATGGAAGGACTGTATTTTATTTTATTTTGGTGGAAAGGAAAGTTTGCTTTATTTCCGATGCCTGCAACTGGGTGGTGAATTTTAGTCCTGTATCTGTTTGGGGACATTTCACTGTGGTGACTGTTAGTGATCTCTCAACAGCCAATCTCCCCTTCTTTTTTTGGAACAGACCTCCCCCTACCACCTCCAAGTTTTAACCTATCTTATGAACTGAATGCTTGTTTCCCGCAACACTCAGATGCTGGAATACCAACCCCAGGGTGATGATATTATGATATTAGGAGCTGGTGCTGTGGTGAGGTGATGAGGTCATTCATGACCCTCATGAATGGGATTAGTGCCCTGATCAAATGAACCCCAGAGAGCTGCCTCACCCCTGCCCCAATGTGAGAACAGAGTTACAAGTCAGCATTCTGGAAGACAGCCTCACCACAGCTAGCCTGTGCTGAACCCTGATCTCCAACTGCCAGCCTTCAGAATTCAGCAAAATAAATTTACATTGTTGACAAGTCACTCAGCCTCTGAATACTCAGATCAGACAGCTGAACATATGGCTACACCGAAAGGATCATCTGAACTCATCTTTCTTAAAAAGAGTCAAGGACAGATGATGAAGTTGAGAGTAGGAAGACACGATGGTGAGTGAAGAGGGACCACACAGAGTCCTCACAAGAGAACTCAACACATTCTCTCCACTGCAGACTGGAGTGGGTGTTTGAGGGGTGATCTACCTACCACCACGCAGATAAGGTCAGGATGTAAAGAACAATTACCTGAGTGCACACCAGAGGACAGAACCACTTGCCCAAGTTGTACTTCCTTCCTGCCCCTAAACTGCTCTGTTAGAGAGAGAAGGAACATTCTTCCCAGCCTGAGCCACTGCATTTTGGAGTTTTTTTGTTACAAGAGTTTAGTTTATCCCTATCAAGTCCATAATCTGACAATTGTAACTCCTATAAAATTCATCACTTATCCTAGTGTGATTTTGGACGTATGTAACTGATATTCCTACCAGAATATATTATATGAGTCAGGAAACTTCTGAATAACTATGTCTTGAATAGATCCAAGAATAGCATCTTACACAATTTGGCTTAGTAAATGCTAATTCTCCTGAAAAGTAAATCAAAGTAAATCAATGTTGGAGAGTTTTGTAATGTGTCATTTCCTGATGAACCATCTTCACCTGGACACAGAATAATGGAAATAGAAGTTCCTTCAGCATCTATTTATCTGCAGCCACAACTACGTGGAAAGGCTGTGTTTAAATCACTGTAATGTACAGAACATGTGTGCATCTGTATCCTGCACTCAGATTTCTCCTTTAAATACTAGAAGTATTAAGAGACATCAACAATTTCTACTCAGAGCTTTCTTCTTTATAACTACAATATTTACAGTCCTACCTATTAATTGATCTAATACATACTGAAACCTCTTTAGATATTCCAAAATCATATCATATCAAGTTTGTGAAGAGAAAATATTAATGTACTATATGAAGCTTTATGTAAATTATTTTCTTTAGCTAAAGGCCAAAGTCAGCTCACAATAATAATCTAAAGAATTGTAATGAATATAAAAAGTTGGTGGAGGGCTTCCCTGGTGGTCCAGTGGGTAAAGAGTCCACCTTGAGGTACAGGGGGCACCAGTTCAGTCCCTGGCCCGGGAAGATCCCATGTGCTGCAGAGCAGCTGGACAGGTGTGTCCAGTTGCTAGCTGGCACTCTGGAGCACATGCACCTGGAGTGGGTGCTCTGCAACGAGAGAGGCTGCTGCAACGGGAGGCCTGCACAGGTCAAAGAATAAAGATGGATGAAAATAAATAAATAAAGGATCAATGAAACAGGCCAAAATTAAAAAAAAAAAGTTGGTGGAAAAATAAGAAAACAGAAAGAATTCAGTGTAATTTCAGATACCACCAAAATAATGAAACTGGAATTTTTAGAAAACATCATGCATTAGTTGGGACATAGAAATTGCTGTCATATATGACTAATTGCCTTGGCTTTTTTGGGGGCGGCGGGGGTCAGGTTGGGGAGGGAGGGGAGCAGGCAGGCCACTTCTATTGGTATTTCATTTCTCCATTTTCATCCGTCTTTGTTCTTTGGCTCCTGTGGGCCTCCCATCGTGGTGGCGTCTGTCGTTGCAGAGTGCCGGCTCTGGGCGCATGCACTCCAGAGCTCCGGCTCGGTAATTGGACACATCGGTCCAGCCGCTCCGTGGCACGTGGGATCTTCCCAGGCCAGGGATCGAACCGGAGCCCCTTGCACTGCGAGGCGGTGTCTTTACTCACTGGACCACCAGGGGAAGCCCTGACTTGGTTATTTAATATATAAATAAATCAAAATCTTTAGATAAATCTTATTGATAAATGTTATTTGTATCTGAAATGACTAACACTGATGAAAATAGTAGGATTGACTTAAAAGGTGTAATGTTTTTGCTATGCTAGTTTATATAAACTTAGTAAAACAGTAAGTGCAAAACAGTAAAAATATAAACATAGCAAAATAGGAAAACATAGGTTTCATAAATATAGTAAATACTGAGGAATAAAGTAATGGATATTGAAGCTTTTAAATAAAAATATGCAAATGTGTATACTCATTCTGCCTGGATTCCCCACCCCTGAAGCTCTTGTTTTTAGACCATACAGATTTTCTCTTGTAAAATGTGAATTGACCCATGCAATCTCTGTTTTGTTACAGGAGAACTGCTAGTTACTTCTGTTATTACTTGGAAAGTAAGCAGCTGAGACTTCTGAAGAGAACCAATGAGAAGGAGGTTATCAGAAGGGGAGAGGGCTTTTACCCTGATAAACAGAGAAAAAGGAAAAACTACAGGGAGGTCAGTCTGAGCACTGGAATTGCCCAGCATTTATTAGGGATGGGGTTGTGGGTGGGGGTAGGTTAAGGTGGGTAAGCATCACTGAGGCCATAGAATCCTTGTTACACATGAGGGAACTGAGGAAGTGTTTATTCTTCTATATGGAAATTCAAATAAAACATCCTCGGCCTCACACCCATCCCCATGTTCTCTTTACTTGGCACCTGAACCCAGGGCTCCAAGATACCAAGCATCATGCTTTGCATGATCAATAAAAACACTGGAAAGGCAGTGATTACTCATCATTTATTTAGGCAACTGGACAAAAAGGGAAAATAGAAACCATGCTTTCCTGGTGTGGTTGACATTTGCAATAAGTAGATAATATGTAAGCTTCTCATTGAGTTGCAGAGGAAAGAAATAAGACCAGTCTCTAGTAAGTAAAGGAAACAAAAATGAAAATTAATTCCAACATACCCATTGTGATTAATTTATGGTATACAAAATGCCAGCCGCCTATTATTTGTTTATTGTGTTATCTTTGCTGCTTAACTATTGTCAATATAAACACACAAGACAGGCTACAGCCAGCTCACGTGCATACTCCCAGTGTTTCTCCATATGGTGGTCATTTCCTCAGCACCCCTCCTCCTACATGAGCACTTGAGGGAACCCAGCTCTGTGGACGGGAGTGGAGTCATCCTAAAGTGATGAACACGACTGTGGAATTCCCGCACACACACAAGAGTTCTTCAAGTTGGAAATACTGAAAATTAGGAAGGATAAAAAGTAAAAGAACTAATAGTAATAAAGCACAGTACTGACTGTCAGTCTTAACAGAACTCTTTCTGTCCAAAAAGTTTACACAGCTCCCTGCAAAAATGTATAAGATTTTCAATGTTCCTAGGTTTAGATTTTCAATGATCTTAGCCTTGATTCCTTACCAAACAAATTGTTCTCATGACCAATTTCGCTCTCTAGGTGCTCAGTATCTGAAAAGGGGTCCATCTGCTCTGCAGATGGCTGTCTTCACTCAGCAGATATGCTTTTGATGGCACTTCAGTTTAGAAGAAATGTACACTAGGAAGTCAGATTTTCCATAACTCAACAACTGCTGAATGCACTGGTCAAGTTAATGAATTAGTTACTTATCCACTAATTACTAACAGACATTTTTTTTTTTTAATTTTTATTTCACTTTTTACTTTTACAGAGTTTTGCTGTTTATAGATATGTATGATTCCAGATTAGTCATATGTATATCCCCCCCACCCCTCTAGGCAGTTGCACAGTACCCCTGCAGGATCCCCTTTGCCTCCCACCCACTGTTTATTCCCCACAATGTTCATATGCCTGCTGTTCATGTCCTACCAGACATTCTTAATCACTGCTAATCATCTTAGTCAGGGGATGTAAACACCTCTGCTCTCTGGCCCGGGAGCTCGACACAGTGGGATAACAAAGAGGATGACAAAGACAACGCCAGGAAGACCAAGCAGGAGAGGAGACAGGGTCACTGCCTGAGAGAGAACAAGACTCATAGCACACACTGAGACCAGAGGATGCCAGACCTTCCAGGGCTGCATGGAGGACAGGCATCCAGGCTACAGGAGACATCTACACTGTCCCCCTTCCCTAGAGTATATACAGCCACATATGATGCCAGCAAGACGAAGTATCTCACGTGGACGCCTCTAGATAGAATGCCCCACAGGAAAAGTCGTAGAGACATTTTCATCTGACCTTTAAGCAGGAAGTGGGCAGTGAGGCCACCTAGGTGTAATTAAATAGCCTACAGGATTCCTAAGGGAATCACAGATCCATGAAAATACTCATGCTACAAATACACGTACAGCAACAGGCCATTTGAAACAGGATAACTATTTTACGGGAGTGGAGTCATCCTAAAGTGATGAACACGACTGTGGAATTCCCACACACAAGAGTTCTTCAAGTTGGAAATACTGAAAATTAGGAAGGATAAAAAGTAAAAGAACTAATAGTAATAAAGCACAGTACTGACTGTCAGTCTTAACAGAACTCTTTCTGTCCAAAAAGTTTACACAGCTCCCTGCAAAAATGTATAAGATTTTCAATGTTCCTAGGTTTAGATTTTCAATGATCTTAGCCTTGATTCCTTACCAAACAAATTGTTCTCATGACCAATTTCGCTCTCTAGGTGCTCAGTATCTGAAAAGGGGTCCATCTGCTCTGCAGATGGCTGTCTTCACTCAGCAGATATGCTTTTGATGGCACTTCAGTTTAGAAGAAATGTACACTAGGAAGTCAGATTTTCCATAACTCAACAACTGCTGAATGCACTGGTCAAGTTAATGAATTAGTTACTTATCCACTAATTACTAACAGACATTTTTTTTTTTTTAATTTTTATTTCACTTTTTACTTTTACAGAGTTTTGCTGTTTATAGATATGTATGATTCCAGATTAGTCATATGTATATCCCCCCCACCCCTCTAGGCAGTTGCACAGTACCCCTGCAGGATCCCCTTTGCCTCCCACCCACTGTTTATTCCCCACAATGTTCATATGCCTGCTGTTCATGTCCTACCAGACATTCTTAATCACTGCTAATCATCTTAGTCAGGGGATGTAAACACCTCTGCTCTCTGGCCCGGGAGCTCGACACAGTGGGATAACAAAGAGGATGACAAAGACAACGCCAGGAAGACCAAGCAGGAGAGGAGACAGGGTCACTGCCTGAGAGAGAACAAGACTCATAGCACACACTGAGACCAGAGGATGCCAGACCTTCCAGGGCTGCATGGAGGACAGGCATCCAGGCTACAGGAGACATCTACACTGTCCCCCTTCCCTAGAGTATATACAGCCACATATGATGCCAGCAAGACGAAGTATCTCACGTGGACGCCTCTAGATAGAATGCCCCACAGGGAAAAGTCGTAGAGACATTTTCATCTGACCTTTAAGCAGGAAGTGGGCAGTGAGGCCACCTAGGTGTAATTAAATAGCCTACAGGATTCCTAAGGGAATCACAGATCCATGAAAATACTCATGCTACAAATACACGTACAGCAACAGGCCATTTGAAACAGGATAACTATTTTAAATCACCTGTTTCAGTGATATAAATGGTACTGACAACATCCAATGCCTGAAATATATTCCCTTTGTGTTGTATGGTATATATCCAGAACCTGACGTTAAAACGCTAGACGGAGTGCTTTTTCAATTTAGATGTTGTGGTCAGTGCTTGTGCCTAATGGATGACATCATCATCACATGGATCATCATGATGTCTGATCATTGTGGTCACATCCAATAGAAACAAGGTTCCCTTTGGATGTTCTGTAACATCTAAATAATGACTACCAGATAATAGATGCCTTCTCATGTGTTTTGTGTGTTGAAGTCCTATCATATAAGCTGACAACACACATAGACACACATACATATATCATGCTAAAGAGCAAACTACTATAATATCGATCATTACTAAAACTGACTACCTTACACAAAAACTATTACCAAGATTCAAATAGATGAAACAATAGATTGATAGATAATCCATACACATATTAAGGGGCCTCCTTGGTAGTGCAGTGGTAAAGAATCAGCCTGCCAATGTAGGAGACATGTGTTCAGTCCCTGAGTTGGGAAGATCTCCCAGATGAAGAAATGGCAACCCACTCCAGTATTCTTGCCTGGGAAATGCCATGGACAGAGGAAATTGGCAGGCAACAGTCTACGGAGTTGCAAAGAATTAGACATGAGTCAGCACACACTCACACATATTAAGAGATACTGTATTAGTTAGACACTTTAAAACTTATATATGAGTCCATACATAGTGACTAAAAATTCAAATAATATCAAACTAAAGAATCATAAAGATAATAGTGTATCTATAATATATGACGGCACATCATACATACTCTGTAAGTCTCTATCAAATAAAAACAAAGTAAGACAATTGGATGTGCCACATTCTTAAACACTGTTAAAGAACTAGGCATTCATCTAACAAATATCTGTTGGCACTTAACAGTGTGTTGCAGGTAAGGATCTTTCCCAGATCCTTGCCACATAACCAAGAACCTACCAGAGGCAGCCCTACTGGGTTTACATTCTACCAGAGAAACCCAGGCCCAGAATACCACAGCTTCAACAAGTCAATTGTGCAACTCAGGGTGATAGAAATGCTCAGTGGCTGCTCCTTTTAAACTCCCCCATTTATTTAAAAAATTATCCTTATTCAAGACCAGTTAGACATATTAATACAACTTCTGAGAAGTGACTTCTCTGAGAGCACTTTGTATCTTTTAAGAATGATCAGAAGAGAACTTTGCCTGTCAGCATTTCACAAGTAGGGGACACTGCAAATCATGTACCCTGATGTTGGTGACAAGCTGCCTTTGACTCAGACTTAATAAAACCATGAAGCATTACACGAAGAACGATAATGTGTTAGAAAACTGGCAGTCCTTAAAATATTATCCAGTGTCTCAACTATCCACTGGCAGCTAACCCTACAGGTCTACACTAATGCGAAACATGAAAGTCAGAAGCTCTCGGGTGACTCGGCGGGCTGGAAATGTATTGTTTCTGCATTGATTGTGCAGTTCAGTGATGTGACAACCAGAAGTGAGAAGGAAGCAAAGACAAGAGCATTTTAATTATGGCTGGACTTATTCTGTGTGCCAGAGGTTCATCCCATGGTAGCTGTGTCTGTCCTCCAGTGGAAGCAGCCCAGGAACATGTGTTCAGTCCCTGAGTTGGGAAGATCTCCCAGATGAAGAAATGGCAACCCACTCCAGTATTCTTGCCTGGGAAATGCCATGGACAGAGGAAATTGGCAGGCAACAGTCTACGGAGTTGCAAAGAATTAGACATGAGTCAGCACACACTCACACATATTAAGAGATACTGTATTAGTTAGACACTTTAAAACTTATATATGAGTCCATACATAGTGACTAAAAATTCAAATAATATCAAACTAAAGAATCATAAAGATAATAGTGTATCTATAATATATGACGGCACATCATACATACTCTGTAAGTCTCTATCAAATAAAAACAAAGTAAGACAATTGGATGTGCCACATTCTTAAACACTGTTAAAGAACTAGGCATTCATCTAACAAATATCTGTTGGCACTTAACAGTGTGTTGCAGGTAAGGATCTTTCCCAGATCCTTGCCACATAACCAAGAACCTACCAGAGGCAGCCCTACTGGGTTTACATTCTACCAGAGAAACCCAGGCCCAGAATACCACAGCTTCAACAAGTCAATTGTGCAACTCAGGGTGATAGAAATGCTCAGTGTCTGCTCCTTTTAAACTCCCCCATTTATTTAAAAAATTATCCTTATTCAAGACCAGTTAGACATATTAATACAACTTCTGAGAAGTGACTTCTCTGAGAGCACTTTGTATCTTTTAAGAATGATCAGAAGAGAACTTTGCCTGTCAGCATTTCACAAGTAGGGGACACTGCAAATCATGTACCCTGATGTTGGTGACAAGCTGCCTTTGACTCAGACTTAATAAAACCATGAAGCATTACACGAAGAACGATAATGTGTTAGAAAACTGGCAGTCCTTAAAATATTATCCAGTGTCTCAACTATCCACTGGCAGCTAACCCTACAGGTCTACACTAATGCGAAACATGAAAGTCAGAAGCTCTCGGGTGACTCGGCGGGCTGGAAATGTATTGTTTCTGCATTGATTGTGCAGTTCAGTGATGTGACAACCAGAAGTGAGAAGGAAGCAAAGACAAGAGCATTTTAATTATGGCTGGACTTATTCTGTGTGCCAGAGGTTCATCCCATGGTAGCTGTGTCTGTCCTCCAGCCTCCCTGGCAGATCTCCACAACCCTCCCTTCTGATTCCCACAAGATGCTTGTTAACCAACAGGCCTTTTGCACAAATTATATCAGTGCTTAGGGCTTTCCTGGGCTGTTTTCTATCTAAATATTAAGGAGGCGGAAAATAAACATCTGTGTGTGGTTTTCCTGCCTCCTGGAATAGACCATATACTCAGGGATGAGATGGGACAGATCATACTCTGAGTTCATGTGTGAAAGGATATTAAAATGGAGCACCAGCTTCGGGAGTTTCATTCAAGTTGTAAAGTGTTAACAATTTAAAACTTATCAAATTAGCTTAACACTGTAGTTGACTGGAGGTTAATGTGGCTGTAAATGTACACCTGTGATGCCATCAAAGTGGAGCCACCCACAAGGCTTCCTGTAGAACCCCCCACCCCCACCCAGCACTAACTCTCCTGGACCATCAGCACCTGATGTTCCTGAGGAAGCCAAAGGAAGCAGCACCAGCTCTGAAAGATGCAAGTCCTTAAGGCTGGTACACTTACTGGTTCATTCTCAGCTCCTCTCTATATGTTTGAGGTACTGATCTCATGGGAACTTGTCTCTAGTAACACTAAAGCACAGTGAGAGCGAGCAGGAACCCTGCCCTGGGAGCAGTGTTTTATTGATTCTCTTCATTTAAGCTAGAAAGTCAAATAAGGAACCCAATTTTGTAAGGCAGCTGCATCGCATAATGGGAGATACAATTTCACAAGGCCTTTTCATGTGATATAAAATGCATATTTTAGAAATAACAAATGAATCTTAAGTCTGTTACCCAGATATAAATATCATATTACACGAAGAACGATAATGTGTTAGAAAACTGGCAGTCCTTAAAATATTATCCAGTGTCTCAACTATCCACTGGCAGCTAACCCTACAGGTCTACACTAATGCGAAACATGAAAGTCAGAAGCTCTCGGGTGACTCGGCGGGCTGGAAATGTATTGTTTCTGCATTGATTGTGCAGTTCAGTGATGTGACAACCAGAAGTGAGAAGGAAGCAAAGACAAGAGCATTTTAATTATGGCTGGACTTATTCTGTGTGCCAGAGGTTCATCCCATGGTAGCTGTGTCTGTCCTCCAGCCTCCCTGGCAGATCTCCACAACCCTCCTTCTGATTCCCACAAGATGCTTGTTAACCAACAGGCCTTTTGCACAAATTATATCAGTGCTTAGGGCTTTCCTGGGCTGTTTTCTATCTAAATATTAAGGAGGCGGAAAATAAACATCTGTGTGTGGTTTTCCTGCCTCCTGGAATAGACCATATACTCAGGGATGAGATGGGACAGATCATACTCTGAGTTCATGTGTGAAAGGATATTAAAATGGAGCACCAGCTTCGGGAGTTTCATTCAAGTTGTAAAGTGTTAACAATTTAAAACTTATCAAATTAGCTTAACACTGTAGTTGACTGGAGGTTAATGTGGCTGTAAATGTACACCTGTGATGCCATCAAAGTGGAGCCACCCACAAGGCTTCCTGTAGAACCCCCCACCCCCACCCAGCACTAACTCTCCTGGACCATCAGCACCTGATGTTCCTGAGGAAGCCAAAGGAAGCAGCACCAGCTCTGAAAGATGCAAGTCCTTAAGGCTGGTACACTTACTGGTTCATTCTCAGCTCCTCTCTATATGTTTGAGGTACTGATCTCATGGGAACTTGTCTCTAGTAACACTAAAGCACAGTGAGAGCGAGCAGGAACCCTGCCCTGGGAGCAGTGTTTTATTGATTCTCTTCATTTAAGCTAGAAAGTCAAATAAGGAACCCAATTTTGTAAGGCAGCTGCATCGCATAATGGGAGATACAATTTCACAAGGCCTTTTCTAAGAAAGAATACATGTGATATAAAATGCATATTTTAGAAATAACAAATGAATCTTAAGTCTGTTACCCAGTATATCAATCATAATTCTCTCACTACATGTTAGCATGAAATCACGTTTTGTGTGCATGTATGTTTAGTTGTTCATTTGTGTCTGACTCTTTTTCGACCCCATGGATTGTAGCCCAATAGGCTCCTCTGTTCATGGAATTCTCCAGGCAAGAATACTGGAGTGAGTTGTCATGCCCTCCTCCAAAGAATCTTCCCAACCCAAGGATCAAGTTTGTGTCTCATATCTCCTGCACTGGTGGGCTAGTTCCTTACCACTTAGCCACTTTGGAAGCCCAGAAATCAGGTTTGGGTCAATTTTAATTAGCTGCAGCTAGCAAAGAAAAAATAAATCTCTTTGCTTCTTTTATCTGTATATAGTCAAACTTCAGCAAGAATGACTATTAATATGAACATTTTTGTCCAAAACATTTTCTAACGAGTGGGCAAACTTGGTGAGGGTGAAAAAAATTATATATGAATATATATGTATATTTATATATGTATATTTTGTCTTCACATGCATATATATATACATATATATATATATATACACACATATATATACATATATAGTTATATATGTGTGTATATATATGTATCTTTACATATATATATATATACATATATATATATATATGTATATATATATATAAGCTTACTGTCTTGGCAGACAAGAAGGGAAGAAAATACAAGTTTTCTTATTTTCACAGAAAAGAATCTTCAAGATTGGATTCTGGTCTATCTTCCCTGACCACCTCTACATCCATTTCTTTTCTTTTTTCCGCCTTTCTTTTGTTTGATTTTTAAAAAGGGCTTATGGCAAATTTTCTTTAATCGATAAAAAAGACCACCCAAAATTGGAAAACCATCGATAGGAAATTTTTCTCTTAAAGGACCCTTAGCTGTTCATAACCATGAAGCACCTATAAGAAGGTGCTCATCAAGGTCTTTCTTCTCATAAATATCAGTAGCAATGGTCATTACAAACCGGTGATCATAGTGCTGAGCTGTCTGGGTTTGGCCTTCAGTTCAGTGAGAAGTGACACCAGAGCCGATGTCAAGGAGATTGTGATCATATTTAACAAAACAAATGAAAGGCAGATGCTATCATCTTCTGGATGTCACGAAAATAAAAATGTCATCCCAGAAAGCACAGAAAGACATACCTACACACAGAGAACTGAATGAATGTCTGTATCTCCATGTACTTATTCTCACAGAAAACATACCTTCCTTTCTATTTGAGTTTGTGGTGGAAAATCTAGAAAGCACTGGTTGGACAGGTCCCAGAGGGCCCATCCTGACAGCTGAAGCATGAGTTCTCCTCCAGTGAAAACGTTAGATGGATTATAGTTTTAGAAATGCACAACACCCAGTTTCCTACATGGGGATTCAAGAACAGACCAAAGAGCCTGAGAGTTCTGTGGAAAAGACTTGTTAACAAAGTGTTTATGAGACCAAAGTTCCTTACCACTTAGCCACTTTGGAAGCCCAGAAATCAGGTTTGGGTCAATTTTAATTAGCTGCAACTAGCAAAGAAAAAATAAATCTCTTTGCTTCTTTTATCTGTATATAGTCAAACTTCAGCAAGAATGACTATTAATATGAACATTTTTGTCCAAAACATTTTCTAACGAGTGGGCAAACTTGGTGAGGGTGAAAAAAATTATATATGAATATATATGTATATTTATATATGTATATTTTGTCTTCACATGCATATATATATACATATATATATATATACACACATATATATACATATATAGTTATATATGTGTGTATATATATGTATCTTTACATATATATATATATATATACATATATATATATATATGTATATATATATATAAGCTTACTGTCTTGGCAGACAAGAAGGGAAGAAAATACAAGTTTTCTTATTTTCACAGAAAAGAATCTTCAAGATTGGATTCTGGTCTATCTTCCCTGACCACCTCTACATCCATTTCTTTTCTTTTTTCCGCCTTTCTTTTGTTTGATTTTTAAAAAGGGCTTATGGCAAATTTTCTTTAATCGATAAAAAAGACCACCCAAAATTGGAAAACCATCGATAGGAAATTTTTCTCTTAAAGGACCCTTAGCTGTTCATAACCATGAAGCACCTATAAGAAGGTGCTCATCAAGGTCTTTCTTCTCATAAATATCAGTAGCAATGGTCATTACAAACCGGTGATCATAGTGCTGAGCTGTCTGGGTTTGGCCTTCAGTTCAGTGAGAAGTGACACCAGAGCCGATGTCAAGGAGATTGTGATCATATTTAACAAAACAAATGAAAGGCAGATGCTATCATCTTCTGGATGTCACGAAAATAAAAATGTCATCCCAGAAAGCACAGAAAGACATACCTACACACAGAGAACTGAATGAATGTCTGTATCTCCATGTACTTATTCTCACAGAAAACATACCTTCCTTTCTATTTGAGTTTGTGGTGGAAAATCTAGAAAGCACTGGTTGGACAGGTCCCAGAGGGCCCATCCTGACAGCTGAAGCATGAGTTCTCCTCCAGTGAAAACGTTAGATGGATTATAGTTTTAGAAATGCACAACACCCAGTTTCCTACATGGGGATTCAAGAACAGACCAAAGAGCCTGAGAGTTCTGTGGAAAAGACTTGTTAACAAAGTGTTTATGAGACCAAATTCTTGTTTTTTTTCATATCCATTACAGTGAACCATTCCTACTTCTACTTGATTGCATCCTCTCTGTTTCTGAGGACAATAGGATTCTCCAAGCTCTGGGCCTTTGTATGAAATGTTTTCTGGTTTGGTTCTGCTTTCCCCTCCAAGAGTGTGGCCTCTTTGGCCCATTCATCACTTAACAAGTTCTTACACCACCTTCAAGATTCCAGTCAAAATGAAATTCTAGACCTTGGAACTGGCTTATTTTATCCCAGAGTGCTGGTCACAGTCTGTGAGGCATAAAGGGTGGTGATGGAGAGCCAGGATGTATAGGTGCTTTTACAACAAAGATCACACAGTCGAGGCTGGTAATCCTGGTGCGAGTGGGGCTGTATTCTTTTTCCTGTTTGTGGTTTCCATACTTAAGTCATTGCACTCATATCCTTTTGCTTAGTTTCCATCAAATCCACATATGTGACTCAGTTTTTTTTTTTTTTTTTAAATCTGAAATGGGTATTAAAATATCTTAGAAAATGATGGAGATTATTAGTTATGAATCAAAAGTACTCCCTGATATGTCTGTAAACAAAGGACGCTGCACCATCATGGCCATGATGGTAGGTTGGAGGAGACTCAGGATGGAAACAGAATCCTCGCCATCACTATCAGAGACTGCCAACACTCCACTTACTATGCACCCCCCAGGAGACCCAAGATGAGAAAGCACAGGATGCCAGCCCTCAAAAGCTGAGGTGTACATCAAAGGAATGATTTCAGTGAGCCTAGACTCTGGTATTTTCTCATACATAAGAAAGCACTAAATTTACTAGCTTGAGATATCTGGTTTTCTTTAATTAATAGTAACCCTTGGCTGTTCCAACTATGTGATCTTTGCTGTAAAAACACCTGTATATCCTGGCTCTCCACTACCACTTCTTATGCCTCATAACAGTGTCAATACAACATGACTCTCAGCTTTAAGGCTGTGCATCTTTTTCAGTTGACAGTTGTTCCAAAATAGAAAAACAGTGAAGATTTTAAAATGCTATTCCCCACTTTAAGCCTCTAGATCTTTTTCCTTTTCAAATCACATTTTACTGACACTACTTACATAAAACACTCCAATGATACTAACCATTCAAAACATCATCTGAAAGGCAACAGTCTGAAACACATAAACAACTAGAGAGCAGTTAACATTTCAAGAATTGTTGACTCTGTTTGGAAATATGTCTCAATGGTCCTTAATAGATGATTGAACTTTTGAATATGAACCAGAATATGGGTAGTGTTCATCAAAGTCATGGATAGTTAGCAAGAGTTTATGGCCCTAAACTGTTAAAATTTTTTTGTTTGGCAAACTGCTAGAGAATAATTGAATCTATGTAATAAAGAGCTTTACTTTTGTTTTATTGAGTGCACATTATTTATATAAAGGTTGTAACACTACTTCAAGATGCAGTTTTAACAAGTTTGTTCCTGGACAGTAACTGATCTTTTTTCCATCACCAGAAGATGAGTGCAGCATGGGTGGCAATGGGACCCATGGATGCAGCCCATAAAACAATATCAGCCCACTTCTATCAGACAGGAGTCTATGATGGTAGGGGTGGTTTAGTTGCTAAGTCATGTCCGACTCTTGTGACCCCACAGACTGTGTAGCCCATTAGGCTTTTCTGTGCATGGAATTCTCCAGGCAAGAATACTGGAGTGGGTTGCCATTCCCTTCTCCAGGGGATCTTTCTGACCCAGGAATCAAATACGGGTCTCATGTATTGCAGGCAGATTCTTTACCAACTGAGCTACGAGGAAAGCCCAGGAATCTATAAATGGCAGCATTTCTGTATGAACAAGTATAGAGGCACACTCATGCCTGTGATAGAATATGTAAATTAAAACATGGAGGGAGTCAACCGTCTATTTCAATATCTTAGACTAAACCAAACTTGAGCTCATTGCCTCTGCACTCTGAGTTTCAGGACAGTTACCTGTTACTCTGTTTATGCTGAGATACAATCACACCCTCAGAAGTGTTTAATGAGGTATGATAGGAAGAGAAGCATCCCATGAACAAAGCCCTATAATAATCCAGTTTCGAGGCTGAGGAAACTGACCTCTGCTTATTACTTGGAAGTCAACAATATTCCCAGTGAAGAAGAAAAATAACAGGTTCTGATATCAGCAAAATAATTGGATGGCTAAGGATTTAAGCTTCTATGAAATGTATTTTTAGATCTAGAAATTTCTTCCTTCACTGTCTTCCTTAAGAAGAGTACACAGAGAAAAAACAAAATGGCACATGGGGAAAGGAGAACTGGATGGTACTGGCAATTCATTGCTCTCCTCTAATTCAGGTGAAGAATAAAAAAGTAGAAAGAGCTCTTCCTTCTCGCTGATGTTGATGGTTCACCTGGGAGATATAGTCTTCCTCTGCCCCAAGAGTTTTCCCTGCACATCTCTGAATCAAGTTTATGGCCCTAAACTGTTAAAATTTTTGTTTGGCAAACTGCTAGAGAATAATTGAATCTATGTAATAAAGAGCTTTACTTTTGTTTTATTGAGTGCACATTATTTATATAAAGGTTGTAACACTACTTCAAGATGCAGTTTTAACAAGTTTGTTCCTGGACAGTAACTGATCTTTTTTCCATCACCAGAAGATGAGTGCAGCATGGGTGGCAATGGGACCCATGGATGCAGCCCATAAAACAATATCAGCCCACTTCTATCAGACAGGAGTCTATGATGGTAGGGGTGGTTTAGTTGCTAAGTCATGTCCGACTCTTGTGACCCCACAGACTGTGTAGCCCATTAGGCTTTTCTGTGCATGGAATTCTCCAGGCAAGAATACTGGAGTGGGTTGCCATTCCCTTCTCCAGGGGATCTTTCTGACCCAGGAATCAAATACGGGTCTCATGTATTGCAGGCAGATTCTTTACCAACTGAGCTACGAGGAAAGCCCAGGAATCTATAAATGGCAGCATTTCTGTATGAACAAGTATAGAGGCACACTCATGCCTGTGATAGAATATGTAAATTAAAACATGGAGGGAGTCAACCGTCTATTTCAATATCTTAGACTAAACCAAACTTGAGCTCATTGCCTCTGCACTCTGAGTTTCAGGACAGTTACCTGTTACTCTGTTTATGCTGAGATACAATCACACCCTCAGAAGTGTTTAATGAGGTATGATAGGAAGAGAAGCATCCCATGAACAAAGCCCTATAATAATCCAGTTTCGAGGCTGAGGAAACTGACCTCTGCTTATTACTTGGAAGTCAACAATATTCCCAGTGAAGAAGAAAAATAACAGGTTCTGATATCAGCAAAATAATTGGATGGCTAAGGATTTAAGCTTCTATGAAATGTATTTTTAGATCTAGAAATTTCTTCCTTCACTGTCTTCCTTAAGAAGAGTACACAGAGAAAAAACAAAATGGCACATGGGGAAAGGAGAACTGGATGGTACTGGCAATTCATTGCTCTCCTCTAATTCAGGTGAAGAATAAAAAAGTAGAAAGAGCTCTTCCTTCTCGCTGATGTTGATGGTTCACCTGGGAGATACAGTCTTCCTCTGCCCCAAGAGTTTTCCCTGCACATCTCTGAATCAAGTTAGAAAGGGCTCCACAAGATAATGAACAAGAAGAGAAACTGATGGCTTATTTTACACTAGTAAAATCGCTGTGTGTGTACGTCCTCCTAACCTGAGTACATGAGTGTCCCCAGTCTAGGATGCTAGCCTTATCATCTCTTTGTGTTCACCTTTCACTCACCTCTCCTGAAAAACTGGTTCAATCTCCGATCTTGAGCAAATCCTCCTTCCTCCTCTGTTCCAGACTCCTACCACTCCTGCAGGCATCCCCTTTTTATCCACAACCTTGCTTATTTGTGGTTTGTCACTGGCTTTCTGTTTTCTACCTCTAGTTTTTAGGCTTTGCTGGTGGCTCAGTGGTAAAAATCCACCTGCCCATGCAAGTGATTCAGGTTCGATCCCTGGGTCAGGAAGGACGATATCCTGGAGAAGAGAGTGACAAAATATTTCAGTATTCTTTTCTGGAGAATCCCATGGGCAGAGGAACCTGACAGGTTACAGTCAGTCAGGACTTAAGCGACTAAATGGCAGAAACCTCTAATTTTCACTGTATATGCATGATTCTAAATCTCACTTAGCATAGGGGGTGGATGGCACATGCCTGTAACTTCACAGGACATGGGAGAGAACTTGATATTTGGAGCTACCCAATAATATTTGTCATGTAAATTATATGAATGTTAATTATACTATCGACTTGACAGCCAACATATTGTATGAACTCCTATATGTACCTGCCTGAAATTTGACCATTAAAAATTCATTACATGAGGTGGAGATTGTCTTTTTTAATGTAATTATGCCCAGAAGGGAAATGTACTCTATTAGTAACCATTAACAACTCTGTGAATTAGTCTGTTACTCTTCAAATCAAGGACATTTTTACTCTTTCCAGTCTGAAAACAGATCATAGTATATTTTGACCTATAGGGGGGGGTAGGGGTGGGAGGAAGACATACTGTATATAAATTCCAGCAAATGCAAAATGAGGTAAAGAGGAAATTAAAACACTATCTATCTTCCAAGAGAAAACACAACAGGAGCATACAAAGAGGATAGCCCTTGATCACAATTAGGTGAATGCAGGACCTCATGGAATAAAACGATCATACAAGCCCTGTATTTTGAAACAAATAACAAATTATATTTATATTTCATGAATATTTTCAGACATAAAGTATAATTAATATATCTTAATGCTACTCTACTTCTGAGATAGAAGTAAGACAGCAAGATTTCTTAATTTTGCATTTGATGAAATTCAGTATTATGAGTTTGAATCTTCGAAGGATAGAAATGAAAAAATAGATGAAGGGTACCCAAGGTCCTTTTTTATGGCATGAGATATATGAGGCTGAATAAAAAGCATGAATCCTGAGTTCTGGGTGAAACACTACCCTTAAACTTTGAATTCACAGGACTAATATTTTTCTACAGGACATAAAATGTTCAGCAGAGGTAATTACAAGAAGTAGAATCCCAGTCAAGAGTTTTTCCAACTCACTGCATACTAAATTTTAGGTATTCATGGTTTCAGATAATTTGAAGATTATTGAACTGAAATATATTTTGGTAGAAAATCTTTATTTATTAAATACAAAATAAAGAATATTTCTCAGAGAACTTAACATTGTTGTGTATCTTACACAACACATAAAATGAGGCTTTTAAAATTTGAAATGACTAAATTTATTGAATGTATTTTATACTACTTTTGTCAGAGAACTCCTATATGTACCTGCCTGAAATTTGACCATTAAAAATTCATTACATGAGGTGGAGATTGTCTTTTTTAATGTAATTATGCCCAGAAGGGAAATGTACTCTATTAGTAACCATTAACAACTCTGTGAATTAGTCTGTTACTCTTCAAATCAAGGACATTTTTACTCTTTCCAGTCTGAAAACAGATCATAGTATATTTTGACCTATAGGGGGGGGTAGGGGTGGGAGGAAGACATACTGTATATAAATTCCAGCAAATGCAAAATGAGGTAAAGAGGAAATTAAAACACTATCTATCTTCCAAGAGAAAACACAACAGGAGCATACAAAGAGGATAGCCCTTGATCACAATTAGGTGAATGCAGGACCTCATGGAATAAAACGATCATACAAGCCCTGTATTTTGAAACAAATAACAAATTATATTTATATTTCATGAATATTTTCAGACATAAAGTATAATTAATATATCTTAATGCTACTCTACTTCTGAGATAGAAGTAAGACAGCAAGATTTCTTAATTTTGCATTTGATGAAATTCAGTATTATGAGTTTGAATCTTCGAAGGATAGAAATGAAAAAATAGATGAAGGGTACCCAAGGTCCTTTTTTATGGCATGAGATATATGAGGCTGAATAAAAAGCATGAATCCTGAGTTCTGGGTGAAACACTACCCTTAAACTTTGAATTCACAGGACTAATATTTTTCTACAGGACATAAAATGTTCAGCAGAGGTAATTACAAGAAGTAGAATCCCAGTCAAGAGTTTTTCCAACTCACTGCATACTAAATTTTAGGTATTCATGGTTTCAGATAATTTGAAGATTATTGAACTGAAATATATTTTGGTAGAAAATCTTTATTTATTAAATACAAAATAAAGAATATTTCTCAGAGAACTTAACATTGTTGTGTATCTTACACAACACATAAAATGAGGCTTTTTTAAAATTTGAAATGACTAAATTTATTGAATGTATTTTATACTACTTTTGTCAGAGAACTTTATATACAACTAAAACCATGAATAATTTCAACACTATCATTATCATGCATTAATGTACTCATTCGCTCAAAATATACCCACTGAATGAATAAAACACAAGCCCTCTATTTCATCACATGGAGTATGAAAACCTCCAAATTAGATAACACGTAATTTTGATCATATCTACACATGTTATAGTTTGGATATTTATTTTGTGCACATTTTTTTCCTGTAAAAAAATAATTCCTAAAAATGGATATAATAGTGACCCATAATTTCTGGAAAAGCAGAGAAGGGTTTATAGAAGGATATCTAGTGTTTTCTTAGGAAAATTATAGCAAGAGGAAAAACCAACTCTTGTAAGCTGAGTAAAAGGTAGAAGTAGAACACTCTGCAAAGCTCACTCAGTTCGGCAAGGGGGAAAGAATGGATTTGTGCCCCTGGAGGAGAGTGCTGAGGCCATATCATGAAAAACCTTCTTTGTCACCCCACAGAGGGTTAATTTTATTCTGTGTTGGGGATTTAAGACAGAGAAGGAATGAAGACTAGGGTGTATGGAAAGCTAAATTTATATTTTAGAAATAAATATTTACAATATAATTTAGTATTATAATTTAATTTAATGTTGTAATATAATTCAATAATAATGTAAGACAAACCACCTATATAGAAACAAAATTGATGAATCTTCTAAAAATATAGAACTTAAAATCTATCTTCCTAGAGGTATGAGACTTTTCAAATGAGCTGTGTTAATGATTTTAGTAAATATAACCAATTCATACAAGCTTACTCAGTCAGAATATTTAAGTTTGTAATGATAAAAAAAAAAAAAAAGGACAGAAAAGATAAGGGCTATTAAAAGTTAGTGTAAATTCAATGCATCAGGGATGCACATATGTTTTACCCAAAGTTATGTACTGAACTGTATATGTAATTAAATAGGTACAATAAACCAACAATTGTTATAGTTCTGTTGAGAACTGGTTTTATAAGATTTATAATGTACATTTTCCCTTTGTTAACTGAAATATATTTTGGTAGAAAATCTTTATTTATTAAATACAAAATAAAGAATATTTCTCAGAGAACTTAACATTGTTGTGTATCTTACACAACACATAAAATGAGGCTTTTTTAAAATTTGAAATGACTAAATTTATTGAATGTATTTTATACTACTTTTGTCAGAGAACTTTATATACAACTAAAACCATGAATAATTTCAACACTATCATTATCATGCATTAATGTACTCATTCGCTCAAAATATACCCACTGAATGAATAAAACACAAGCCCTCTATTTCATCACATGGAGTATGAAAACCTCCAAATTAGATAACACGTAATTTTGATTATATCTACACATGTTATAGTTTGGATATTTATTTTGTGCACATTTTTTTCCTGTAAAAAAATAATTCCTAAAAATGGATATAATAGTGACCCATAATTTCTGGAAAAGCAGAGAAGGGTTTATAGAAGGATATCTAGTGTTTTCTTAGGAAAATTATAGCAAGAGGAAAAACCAACTCTTGTAAGCTGAGTAAAAGGTAGAAGTAGAACACTCTGCAAAGCTCACTCAGTTCGGCAAGGGGGAAAGAATGGATTTGTGCCCCTGGAGGAGAGTGCTGAGGCCATATCATGAAAAACCTTCTTTGTCACCCCACAGAGGGTTAATTTTATTCTGTGTTGGGGATTTAAGACAGAGAAGGAATGAAGACTAGGGTGTATGGAAAGCTAAATTTATATTTTAGAAATAAATATTTACAATATAATTTAGTATTATAATTTAATTTAATGTTGTAATATAATTCAATAATAATGTAAGACAAACCACCTATATAGAAACAAAATTGATGAATCTTCTAAAAATATAGAAACTTAAAATCTATCTTCCTAGAGGTATGAGACTTTTCAAATGAGCTGTGTTAATGATTTTAGTAAATATAACCAATTCATACAAGCTTACTCAGTCAGAATATTTAAGTTTGTAATGATAAAAAAAAAAAAAAAGGACAGAAAAGATAAGGGCTATTAAAAGTTAGTGTAAATTCAATGCATCAGGGATGCACATATGTTTTACCCAAAGTTATGTACTGAACTGTATATGTAATTAAATAGGTACAATAAACCAACAATTGTTATAGTTCTGTTGAGAACTGGTTTTATAAGATTTATAATGTACATTTTCCCCTTTGTTCATATCCTAAATGTCCTGGAAACAAAATATTTAGTCTACTTTTGATTCTTTCCTTCTTATGGACAGTTTATTCTTTCCTAAAAATAATCTTATTGAAATTCTTAATTTACTCTTTTTTTACTTACCCAAGGAAAAGAGCACAATATCGCCAAGGAGAAGTGTGCAAAGATACACTATGAACAGGGGTGTAAGCCCTCCTACTGTGGAAGAGATATAAATTCTGTCACAGAAAGAATCAATCTAAAATTTTGGTAGAGTAAGACCACTTAGCTTTTTTAAAAAATAAAATAAATGAAGGCAAGTCTTACATAAGCAGATCAAATGTCCATCAGAGCATTACTTCTCATCACTTGTAAACACCAGAGTGAACACAGTTTCAGTGCTAATCTCTGGGTAGTGGGACCACAGGTTTTTCACTCAATACTTCTTATCTGCTTGAGTTTCCTATAATGACTACATTTAATATTTATTTTTTTATTTTTTATTTATTTATTTATTTTTAAAAGATTTATTTATTTATTTATTTTGGGCGGGGGTCGGGTTGGGGAGGGAGGGGAGCGGGCGGGCCACTTCTGTTGGTCTTCCATTTCTCTATTTTCATCCGTCTTTGTTCTTTGGTTCCTGTGGGCCTCCCATCGCGGTGGCCTCTGTCATTGCAGAGTGCCGGCTCTGGTCGCATGCGCTCCAGAGCTCCGGCTCAGTAATTGGACACATTGGTCCAGTCGCTCCGCGGCACATGGGATCTTCCCAGGCCAGGGATTAAACCGGTGCCCCTTGCACTTCAAGGCAGTGTCCTTACCCACTGGACCACCAGGGGAAGCCCTACATTTAATATTTATATAAAGGAATAATGTTTTGTATTACAGAAACTTGTTTCTAAATAAATGAGTCTATAGATATGCTAGCACCAATACTAATTTTTAAGTTGGTCAGTATATAGACAGCCTGATAGTTGCTCACAATTGATAACTTGTTTTTCTTGTCCATCACTTCCCTTGCATGGGTATCAGCTCTGCTGTACCCTTGGATATACTCTGATTAATATCCTCTGACCATCTGGTCCTTCACATGCACAGCATCCTGCACTGTGGCTAACTACTAATATTAGACTTATCCTATAATATTGAAATTCTTAATTTACTCTTTTTACTTACCCAAGGAAAAGAGCACAATATCGCCAAGGAGAAGTGTGCAAAGATACACTATGAACAGGGGTGTAAGCCCTCCTACTGTGGAAGAGATATAAATTCTGTCACAGAAAGAATCAATCTAAAATTTTGGTAGAGTAAGACCACTTAGCTTTTTTAAAAAATAAAATAAATGAAGGCAAGTCTTACATAAGCAGATCAAATGTCCATCAGAGCATTACTTCTCATCACTTGTAAACACCAGAGTGAACACAGTTTCAGTGCTAATCTCTGGGTAGTGGGACCACAGGTTTTTCACTCAATACTTCTTATCTGCTTGAGTTTCCTATAATGACTACATTTAATATTTATTTTTTTATTTTTTATTTATTTATTTATTTTAAAATATTTATTTATTTATTTTTGTGGGGGTGGGCGGGCCACTTCTGTTGGTCTTTCATTTCTCTATTTTCATCCGTCTTTGTTCTTTGGTTCCTGTGGGCCTCCCATCGCGGTGGCCTCTGTCATTGCAGAGTGCCGGCTCTGGTCGCATGCGCTCCAGAGCTCCGGCTCAGTAATTGGACACATTGGTCCAGTCGCTCCGCGGCACACGGGATCTTCCCAGGCCAGGGATTAAACCGGTGCCCCTTGCACTTCAAGGCGGTGTCCTTACCCACTGGACCACCAGGGGAAGCCCTACATTTAATATTTATATAAAGGAATAATGTTTTGTATTACAGAAACTTGTTTCTAAATAAATGAGTCTATAGATATGCTAGCACCAATACTAATTTTTAAGTTGGTCAGTATATAGACAGCCTGATAGTTGCTCACAATTGATAACTTGTTTTTCTTGTCCATCACTTCCCTTGCATGGGTATCAGCTCTGCTGTACCCTTGGATATACTCTGATTAATATCCTCTGACCATCTGGTCCTTCACATGCACAGCATCCTGCACTGTGGCTAACTACTAATATTAGACTTATCCTATAATATTGGCATATTATACTCATCTTTGTTTCTCCCAGCTAAACTCTATGATCTATGATCTTGGAGGTCAATCTTGTTGTTCAGTCGCTTAGTTATGTCCGACTCTTTGCAGCCTTATGGATGGCAGTATGCCAGGCATCCCTGTCCTTCACCTTCTCCTGGAGTTTGTTCAAACTTATGTCCATTGAGTCAGTGATGCCATACAACCATCTCATCCTCTGGCGTCCCCTCCTTGAGGTCAAGGACAGTGTCTATTTCATTTTTAGATTCTCAGCTCCTCTTGCAGAGTCTAATACACGATTAAGTATTCAAAAAGTTGTCAGTGGGTATAGAGATGAAGACATCTGTTTAAAACTACTATACTATCTTAACTGATTGTTCTTTTTTTTTTTTAATCACCTTCAACAGACATTATTATTTGCATCCTTCTTGTTTCCTCAATGCTTGTTTCTGTTCTTCCTTTCCTGACTTCTTTTGGAATGCCTTAATAGCTTTTTAAATGTTTCATTTTAATTAATATTTTACTCTTATAACTATATTGGCTTGTGTTATTCTGTGTTTGATATAGGAGTTACAATAAATCTACTTCATTTTCAGTCTTCTTGGAGTCACTATTGTACCTCTTCATTTCAATTGTATAACAGATTCAATTGTATAAGTATTGTGTTTACCCCCATCTCCTTTTTAAATTTTTTTTGCTATGGTTAGCATGTACTTTACAACTACCTGTATTTCCAATCCAAAAAATGAATGCAAGAATTTTTGCTTCAAAATGTCTTATGCACTTTAAAGAAAAAAAAAACTAATCGAAGATTTGGGTTTCTGTCTCATATTATTTTTCTTAAGCCTGAACAACTTGCATTTGTATTTCTTATACTCGCCCCTTTAAATAAATGAGTCTATAGATATGCTAGCACCAATACTAATTTTTAAGTTGGTCAGTATATAGACAGCCTGATAGTTGCTCACAATTGATAACTTGTTTTCTTGTCCATCACTTCCCTTGCATGGGTATCAGCTCTGCTGTACCCTTGGATATACTCTGATTAATATCCTCTGACCATCTGGTCCTTCACATGCACAGCATCCTGCACTGTGGCTAACTACTAATATTAGACTTATCCTATAATATTGGCATATTATACTCATCTTTGTTTCTCCCAGCTAAACTCTATGATCTATGATCTTGGAGGTCAATCTTGTTGTTCAGTCGCTTAGTTATGTCCGACTCTTTGCAGCCTTATGGATGGCAGTATGCCAGGCATCCCTGTCCTTCACCTTCTCCTGGAGTTTGTTCAAACTTATGTCCATTGAGTCAGTGATGCCATACAACCATCTCATCCTCTGGCGTCCCCTCCTTGAGGTCAAGGACAGTGTCTATTTCATTTTTAGATTCTCAGCTCCTCTTGCAGAGTCTAATACACGATTAAGTATTCAAAAAGTTGTCAGTGGGTATAGAGATGAAGACATCTGTTTAAAACTACTATACTATCTTAACTGATTGTTCTTTTTTTTTTTTAATCACCTTCAACAGACATTATTATTTGCATCCTTCTTGTTTCCTCAATGCTTGTTTCTGTTCTTCCTTTCCTGACTTCTTTTGGAATGCCTTAATAGCTTTTTAAATGTTTCATTTTAATTAATATTTTACTCTTATAACTATATTGGCTTGTGTTATTCTGTGTTTGATATAGGAGTTACAATAAATCTACTTCATTTTCAGTCTTCTTGGAGTCACTATTGTACCTCTTCATTTCAATTGTATAACAGATTCAATTGTATAAGTATTGTGTTTACCCCCATCTCCTTTTTAAATTTTTTTTGCTATGGTTAGCATGTACTTTACAACTACCTGTATTTCCAATCCAAAAAATGAATGCAAGAATTTTTGCTTCAAAATGTCTTATGCACTTTAAAGAGACTAACAGAAAATATTTTTTTCCCCTTTTAACCAAGATATTTACCATTTATATTCATTTTTTCTTTTCTATCTTGAAAATTCAAGTTTCTTCTCTATCGAAGATTTGGGTTTCTGTCTCATATTATTTTTCTTAAGCCTGAACAACTTGCATTTGTATTTCTTATACTGCAGGTCTTCTCTAATCTTTTGTATATTTTGCCCTCGTACTTAAGGGATATTTTCATAGTTTCTGGTTGACAGCTAATTTTGTCTTGCTTTGCTTTCAGTAGTTTAAAGATTTTGTTTCATATCAATGGTCTCCATGGGTTTTGACATAAAATCAGCAGTAATTTAAATCGTTATCAATTTAATATCATTTTTCAATGGTGGCTTTCGAGAATTTCTCTCTTATCTTCAGCAGTTTGATGATGCTGGGTTCAGCAGGGTTTGCTTATAGATAGCCTTCTTCAGTTTACTGAGCATCTTGGATCTCTAATTTTACCAAATTTGGAAAATGTCAACCATTATTCCAAAGATAACTTCTTCCCTCAGTCTTTCTCTCTTTTCTACTTCTGATATTCCAATTATAATTGTATTAGACTATAATTATATAATTAGGATCCTGATGCTCTATTTCGTTAGTTTCTTTGTTTTTGTTTTTCCTTAATCAGTTTTTTTTTCTTTTTTCCACATTAGGTAATTTCTGTTGTCTACCTTCAGATTAACAGACATATATGCCATTCACATCCTGTTAAACCCTTCTAATTTTAGTTTCTATTTCTCTCCTGATATTTCCAGCATTTTCCATCAACAGTAATTATTCTTTTTACTTCTTTTGGCCTAGTTATAATAGCTGCCTTAAATTCTATTAATTGGGTTCTACTAAGCTTGATCAGTAGTTTATCTTAATTTTTTCCCTTAAAATAGACTTTAAAGTTGGATTTTTCCTTGAAGTTTAGTATTTTGGGTAACTTTTCATTGTTTCTGAAATAAAATATGCTATTTTCTTTTCTTTTTAAAATTTTTTGGCCACTTTTATTGGTCTTTAATTTATTTACTGTCATCCATCTTGGTTCTTTGGCCTGTGTGGGCCTCCTATTGCAGTGGCCTCTCATGTAGCAGAGCGCCAGCTCTGGGTGCATGTGCTCCAGAGATCTGGCTCATAATTGGACACATCAGTCCAGCCAATCTGCGGCATGTGGGATCTTCCCGTGCCAGGGATCGAACTGGCCCCCCTTGCAGTTCAAGGTGCACTCTTTACCCACTGGACCACCAGGGAAGCCCTAAATATGCTATTTTCTTGAAATGGTGGATTCTGTTATATTATTTCCAAAAGTGTTGATGCATTGTTTGTTTCATTTGTTTTACTTATGACATATTTTTGTATTTCTTTAGGGGGTGGGTCTTTATACTGCTCTTGTTGCTGCTGTTTGTTGTTTTTTTGTTTGTTTGTTTGTTTGTTGTTTTTTAAGCCAGTGATTTACTTTGGTTAGACTCAAGCTGAAAACTCTGCCTCTTGGAGAAGGGGGCAGTTCAATCCCAGGAGAGTTCTTATACCTTCAGGTCTTCTGTTTGAACCTGCAGTGTCATGCCTGGCTCCAGGATCAGTTGGGTGCTGCCAGAATTAGAACCACAGTTTGGGGCTCCCCTTTCTTGATATCCCCTCTCTGGGTTCAGCTCCTACTCTCCATTGGCCACTGTTACTTTATTCCTATCTTCTGAGTCTTCAATTCAGAAGGAATGTGAAGAGTTTTCCTTGCTTCCCAGAGTGCTGCTTTCCCCATGTTCTGGAATGAAGCCATAAACATCAGACATGCCAACACACACTGCCCTCAGAGTCCATACTCTCCTCAACCCCAATCCTGCAGAATTTGTGTGCTTTTCTTTCTCACTATGCTGCTATACATTTTTCCTTCTACTTCATTTTTATATTTCACCCATAGTTGCAATTATAGGAAGGTTGACTCAGAAGTTCATTTGAACTATCCTTAAATGAATTTTTAAGAAAATATTTTTTGCTTGGCCGCCAGGATGTATTTGCTTATACCTGACATACATATTAGTTTTCAAAGATCGTCACTTTATTTATTTTTGCAGTCTGTGTGTCAATCATATTTATAACACTATCATTTTAATTCTTATTACTTGGGGAAATTGAATTTGTTATTTCAAATTTGTAGCGAAGAAAATTAAATGGGGGTCCCTAACAACTTTGGAAAGCTGTAAACAGGAGTCTGGTTGTACGATTTCAAACCCCATGCTTGTTTCCTTACACATAGGAAATGTGAGTAGGCATGCATTTATATGCCTACATTTTCTGTGTTTGTTTGGGTAAGTAAACATCCACATGATTGAAGACAGTGCTATTCTCTCTGTGAATTTCCCCGAAATGGTCCCAACATCTTAACCAGGGATGGAGATAGATTAGGTGTTTGGAACGTTTCCCTTATTCTCTGCAATTCCTTGTGAAGGACTGTACATCACTTTCTATGTTCATTTCTCTGGACACAAGAGCCCTGCAGTGATAGGAATTCTCAGAGTATGAATGCATGTGGCTGCAGACAACCTGAAAACCCTAATTTCTACCACATCAATGTATTAGTTTCACAATAAACAAAAGAGTTTAAGAGTGGAACTGAGTCAAATCGGCATAATCTTCACTAAATCACTTAGGATTAACACATCCGTGAAGAGTCCTGCTAACATGGTGTGTGACATCGGATAACACTCTGAATTACACAGCATTCTCTACATGCAAACACTAAACAGCCTATTTCCTGTAAGTGTGGTCAAGACACAGTGTCCTATTAACCCATGTTCTCTCTTTGCTCTCAACTATGTCTTATTTCCTGTTATTATACTCATCCTGGGAACAGGTAACACATGAAAATTTTAGTCTTTTCATTTCTAGAGAAAGTTGAGATTGAATACTTCGAAGAAGGTCTGTAATGGTAACTGTCTTTAAATAAAATAATAGGCACACTAAATGATGAAAATGGGGGGAAAAAAGCAGGCCAAAATTAGACTTGAAAGAGAGACAGGAAGTTTGGCTAAACTAATGCAAAATGGAGTATTGTGAAGAATTGACAGTTCTTGGTCACAGAAGAATAAGATCATACTTAAAGAAGCTAAAAAAATAGAAGTAAATTTGGAAAAGCTGAAAGAAATTTTGGGAACAATGTGTTATTCTGTGAGAGTGTCTTCCTCAAGTTCTATTTCTCCCCATTTTCTGCCCTCATCTGATATTCTTTTAGAGACCCTGCTATGTGCCTTAGAACCAGAGAATGTAAAATAAGTACAATATTAATCCTACAGTGAAAGGAATATATACACTTACTGTTCAGAAATCAAATAAATAAAGGGAAATAAACTGAATTTCAACGAATTTATTCTGGGAAACAATTCTCTGAAGTATTGTTATATTTATATTATTTATAAGTAAGTTTCCAATGTGCAAATATTGATTTGTATATACAACAGCCCTATTTTCCATTATATCAGTTTATAAACTTGAAAATAATCCCAAATAAAAATTTTCATTGAATTATTTATCTCAACATTAATTGGTTTAAAGTGGTAATGCTGGTAGTTTGTATTTTAAAACTATTTTACATTCAGTAAAATATCAACATGAAGCCCAGATATATACAAATATTTGAAGTGGTCTTAACCTATAGGAAATATTTTCGATGACTACCTTATTGATAATATATTAAATGTTTGTTCTGGCTTTGGAAAGCTTCTAGGGCAACAAAGAAAGATATATTTATAGTTTCTATTGCTGCATATTTAATTTTCTTAAATGTGTGCATGTATGTTAGTCAAGTAGTCAGTCTGACTCTTTGTGACCCCATAGGCTGTAGCCCACCAGGCTTCTCTGTCCATGGAATTCTCCTGGCGAGAATACTGGAGTGGTTGCCATCCCCTTCTCCAGAGGATCTTCCTGATCCAGAGATAGAACCTCTGTCTTCTGAATTTCTAAACCACTCGGAAGACATGTTATAATATAGCAGTTATTAGAATAATTCTATGGTAGACATTATTACATCTGTTTGAATGAATTTTAACCTTATCATGACCTCCACCTGCATAATATAAATATGATGTATACCTTGTATGATTCTACCACTTGTTGGCCTACTAAAGGAAGTTTGGCTAAACTAATGCAAAATGGAGTATTGTGAAGAATTGACAGTTCTTGGTCACAGAAGAATAAGATCATACTTAATGAAGCTAAAAAAATAGAAGTAAATTTGGAAAAGCTGAAAGAAATTTTGGGAACAATGTGTTATTCTGTGAGAGTGTCTTCCTCAAGTTCTATTTCTCCCCATTTTCTGCCCTCATCTGATATTCTTTTAGAGACCCTGCTATGTGCCTTAGAACCAGAGAATGTAAAATAAGTACAATATTAATCCTACAGTGAAAGGAATATATACACTTACTGTTCAGAAATCAAATAAATAAAGGGAAATAAACTGAATTTCAATGAATTTATTCTGGGAAACAATTCTCTGAAGTATTGTTATATTTATATTATTTATAAGTAAGTTTCCAATGTGCAAATATTGATTTGTATATACAACAGCCCTATTTTCCATTATATCAGTTTATAAACTTGAAAATAATCCCAAATAAAAATTTTCATTGAATTATTTATCTCAACATTAATTGGTTTAAAGTGGTAATGCTGGTAGTTTGTATTTTAAAACTATTTTACATTCAGTAAAATATCAACATGAAGCCCAGATATATACAAATATTTGAAGTGGTCTTAACCTATAGGAAATATTTTCGATGACTACCTTATTGATAATATATTAAATGTTTGTTCTGGCTTTGGAAAGCTTCTAGGGCAACAAAGAAAGATATATTTATAGTTTCTATTGCTGCATATTTAATTTTCTTAAATGTGTGCATGTATGTTAGTCAAGTAGTCAGTCTGACTCTTTGTGACCCCATAGGCTGTAGCCCACCAGGCTTCTCTGTCCATGGAATTCTCCTGGCGAGAATACTGGAGTGGTTGCCATCCCCTTCTCCAGAGGATCTTCCTGATCCAGAGATAGAACCTCTGTCTTCTGAATTTCTAAACCACTCGGGAAGACATGTTATAATATAGCAGTTATTAGAATAATTCTATGGTAGACATTATTACATCTGTTTGAATGAATTTTAACCTTATCATGACCTCCACCTGCATAATATAAATATGATGTATACCTTGTATGATTCTACCACTTGTTGGCCTACTAGAAGCAAAACTAAGTGATTTTATAAAGAAAGCCATGTAAATGAGCCTTCAAAACTATCAAAGAAAATCAAGCATGCAGATTAACAAATTTATTGTCTGAAAAGACAATAAATAATTTAAGGGCTTCCCCTGGTGGTCCAGTGGGTAAGGACACCGCCTTGCAGTGAAAAGGGCGCCGGTTGGATCCCTGGTCTGGGAAGATCCCACGTGCCGCGGAGCGGCTGGACCGATGTGTCCAATTACCGAGCCTGAGCTCTGGAGCGCATGCGCCCAGTGAGTGCTCTGCAACAACAGAGGCCACCGTGATGGGAGGCCCACACGGGCCAAAGAACAAAGATGGATGAAAATGGACAAATGAAAGACCAATTTAAAAAAAAGTGGCCCGCCTGCTCCCCACCCTCCCCACCCCCCCCCGCCCAAAATAAATAAATAAATAAATCTTTAAAAAAAAAAAAAAAAAACAATTTAGTCAGTGATCCACAGCAAAGCTTTCTATGGCTATTCCACCAAAATTGGACGCATTCTGCGCATTATCACAGCACTTTTTTTTAAAAAATGTTTTTTTGTTGTTGTGGACCATTTTTAAAGTATTTGTTGCAATATTGCTTTTGTTTTATATTTTTGTTTGCATATAGGACCTTAGCTCCTTGACCAGGGATCGAACCTGCACCTCCTCCACTGGAAGGTGGTGTGTTAACCATTGGAGCGCCAGGGAAGACCTACAATATACCTTTTTAAAAAGGCACTTTTCCAAAACACTGTTTATGTCCTGTGACACAAATCGGAAATTTGGATCTTTATAAAACATGATGCTTGAGGACATGACATAGCATAAATATTCCCTTGGGAAACTAAGGCATCTCCTATAAACTCTCCAACTATAAATCATTTCACACTACTGTTCTACATAGTGAGAAGACCTCAACTCAGTATCAGCCTATTCCAGGTTAAAATCCTTTAGAGAATGAGACATTAAGATCTTAGGTCATGAAAAATAAAATAAAAAGTAGATTCCAGGTCACCTAATTCCATTGATTTTACAAAAGTGTGTGCTACTTGCAAAATAGTCCTCTGTAGTGATCACTGTGGCCCAGCACCATCTGCCTGGCTCTGTTCTCTAAGTGATTGTTCTGAGATTTCATCTCTCCCCACTAGGCTGAAAATTTCTCTTCAACCCTGTCTTGGCTGTAGTCTCTTTGTAGGACTAATCGTACTTATTAATTCTGCATATTTTGAGTGTGACAATTTTCATCTTTCTTTCCTAATAGACTGTAAACTCTACCAGAGGGGACAATGCTTGTTTCTGCTCATTATAATAATCCTGGTACAAATGTTGAGTGAATAATGACGTTACAGTGGGTGGAAGATGTTTTCAGAATCATTAGAGACACAACTCATTTGTAAACTTGAAGCACAGAAGAGGTAAGAGAAAACAGGCAAGGGTGATACTTTGCTAAGCTGAAAAGTTTTCACTGCAGCACATTAAATAAATGTAACTAGTATCTAGTTCTAGTGTTTATAGCTAAAGGATTGATATGAATCTAAAAAAAATAAAGGATTTTAACAAAATACACAAAAAAGGTAAATCACTAATACGTATGCATGAAATCTGGATATTAAGCTTCTTAATAAGTGAAGTGTAGAATCTTTTTTTTTTTTCTGAAGAACAGATGAAAGCCAAAATATCTATTACTTCTAATATCAAAATAAGTTTTATAGCTACTGACATTTACTAGCATAAATGATTTGTATAAAACTCTGTTACAGGTAAAGTGACTCTGGAATTTCATAGAAATTGCTAACTAAAAATGTCACATATTCCCTTGGAGGATATATGTAATTGGTAAAATATTAAACAGTGATTCATTTAGTCCTCACTCTGCATAGTGAAGTTAATCTATTATTATAGTATAACTCACTGTACAAGGAAAATTACTTTCATTTGTGAGACATTTGAAAGCACTAGGCTCATATTATAGACACAAAATCATCAATCCAGAGATGGTGTGCATGAGCCCCATTTTTAAAAATCCATTTCTTAGTGTTTCTAGCAAGTCTAGTTTTCTGAAGTAGTTGTAACAGTTATGGGATATTTGCTCCCAGGTTGAATTAGCAAGGTGGCTATTCCTAGATAATAAAACATGAGTTACCCAGTTTGCTACCTGTTCTCGTCCATACATTTAAACTTGCAGACAAATGCCATATGATATTACCTATATGGGGAATCTAAAATATGACACAAATGCACCTATCTATGAAACAGAATCAGGGACATCGAGAATAGACCTGTGGTTGCCAAGGGGGAGGGAGGTGGGAGAGCAGGATTAGTAGATGCAAACTGCCACACACAGGATGGACAAATAACAAGGTCCTACTGAACTGGGAACCATATCAACACTCTTGGATAAAAGAATATGAAAAAAGAATGTATATATATATATATATATATATAAATGTATCACTGGGCCATGAGCAGAAATGAACACAACATTGTTAATCAACCATACTTCATCTGAAAAATAAAATACACTTTTTATTCGCTAAAGTACAATATTAAGAAAATAGATAAGCATTCTCTCACACTAAAATATATAACTGGTTCTTCCTTAGAGGTGCAGAGCTATGTCAAGTCTGATAATATTATGGGAAAATTGGCTTAAACTATCTCCGGTTTACTGAAGATTATTATAGACTGAATGTTTGTGTCCTTCCAAAATTCATAGGTTGAAACCCTGTGCCCTGATGAGATGGTATTAGAAGGTAGGACCTTTGGAGGGTCACTAGGGTTAAAGTCATGAAGGGAAAGATCCCATGAATGAAGTCAGGGTCTAAAGTATCCTGAGAGTATTTGCTTCCTACCCCGCATCCATCACACAAGGATATGAGGACAAGTTGGCAGTCGGTCACCTGCAAGAGGGGCCTTCCCAAACCCTGACTGTTCTGGCACCCTGATCTTGAATTCTCTGCCCTCAGAACTGAGAGAAATGCATATCCATGTTTATAAGCCTCTAGCCTATGTTATTCTGTTATAGGAGCCTGAGCTAAGACACTATGGTATTAGTGATGGTAAAGCATCAGATTTTTGAATTAACTATTAGATATATAAGTTCATAGAATGAGAAGAGTCAAAGAGAAAGCCCCCAAACAAAAAAGCTAAAGAATAGAAATGAAGACATAAATTATTCCCTTGCTATTTATAAACCTCCACTATGTCCCTGTTGCTCATATTAGAGAGCATATTTCCAAACAAAATTCCATTCAGCTTGCTCCAAACACAGTATTTCACTATATCTTATCTCATCCACTGCCCCCACCCTGCTCTCTGAGCCTCATCCCAACAAGGGAGGCATGCACATCACCCACACTGAACACCAGCCAGGTCCCAGTAGACGCCATTTTACTGCGAGTAACTCTCTGACTTTAACTTCTAACCCGAGATGTGCTAGTTGGTCTCAGTTCCTCTGTTACTCTTACATGGATTCTCAAAATCCATGGACATGTCCCCTACCTCATTTTGAAACATCATATGTATTAAAAAACTATCAAAGAGTTACCATACTCGTTAACTATACTCAGTGGAAAAATCTCACATACAGATGGAAACTTCCCCTGAATTGCAATGTGATCTTAGGAAATAAATCCTGGCTAACTTGAGGATAATTGCAGCTCAAGAAAAGTCTTTACATATATACACAATGGAATATTTACTCAGTCATAAAAAAAGGATGAAATAATGCCATGACAGCAACATGGATGCACCTAGAAAGTAAGAGAAAGACAAATGTCATATGACATGACTTATATGTGGACTTTTTCTAAAGTGATACAAATGACCTTATTTACAAATCTGAAACAGACTTACAGATTTCAAAGACAAACTTATGATAACCAAAGGGGAAACATTGGAGAGGGACAAATTTGGAAATCAGCAGTAACATATACATACTGTTGTATATAGAACAGATAATCAGCAAGGACATACAGTACAGCACAGGGAACTCTGCTCTGGGAACACTCTGTAATAACATAGATGAGAAAAGAATCTCAAAAAGAGTGGGTATGTGTGTACCTAAATCACCTTTGCTGTACCCCTGAAACTAACACAGCACTATAAATCAAATATAATCCAAAATAAAAAGTAAATTTAGTTGTTTTAAGTAAATTTAAAAAAGAAAAGTCTTAACTATGTGGCAGATAGCCCTGAAACTCAATGTAAATAGGTTGAAAGATTATAAGTTTCAAAGCCACCACTTCATTTTAAAAATGAGTCCAGTGGCATCCATAAAGAGAAACTGAATGTATACGAATCTTACGTGGGTACCAGAACTGGTCCCTTGCTATTTATAAACCTCCACTATGTCCCTGTTGCTCATATTAGAGAGCATATTTCCAAACAAAATTCCATTCAGCTTGCTCCAAACACAGTATTTCACTATATCTTATCTCATCCACTGCCCCCACCCTGCTCTCTGAGCCTCATCCCAACAAGGGAGGCATGCACATCACCCACACTGAACACCAGCCAGGTCCCAGTAGACGCCATTTTACTGCGAGTAACTCTCTGACTTTAACTTCTAACCCGAGATGTGCTAGTTGGTCTCAGTTCCTCTGTTACTCTTACATGGATTCTCAAAATCCATGGACATGTCCCCTACCTCATTTTGAAACATCATATGTATTAAAAAACTATCAAAGAGTTACCATACTCGTTAACTATACTCAGTGGAAAAATCTCACATACAGATGGAAACTTCCCCTGAATTGCAATGTGATCTTAGGAAATAAATCCTGGCTAACTTGAGGATAATTGCAGCTCAAGAAAAGTCTTTACATATATACACAATGTAATATTTACTCAGTCATAAAAAAAGGATGAAATAATGCCATGACAGCAACATGGATGCACCTAGAAAGTAAGAGAAAGACAAATGTCATATGACATGACTTATATGTGAACTTTTTCTAAAGTGATACAAATGACCTTATTTACAAATCTGAAACAGACTTACAGATTTCAAAGACAAACTTATGATAACCAAAGGGGAAACATTGGAGAGGGACAAATTTGGAAATCAGCAGTAACATATACATACTGTTGTATATAGAACAGATAATCAGCAAGGACATACAGTACAGCACAGGGAACTCTGCTCTGGGAACACTCTGTAATAACATAGATGAGAAAAGAATCTCAAAAAGAGTGGGTATGTGTGTACCTAAATCACCTTTGCTGTACCCCTGAAACTAACACAGCACTATAAATCAAATATAATCCAAAATAAAAAGTAAATTTAGTTGTTTTAAGTAAATTTAAAAAAGAAAAGTCTTAACTATGTGGCAGATAGCCCTGAAACTCAATGTAAATAGGTTGAAAGATTATAAGTTTCAAAGTCACCACTTCATTTTAAAAATGAGTCCAGTGGCATCCATAAAGAGAAACTGAATGTATACGAATCTTACGTGGGTACCAGAACTGGTCTTCAGAGAAAAATCTCTGAGTCCAGTCTTCATTTGAGCAATGAATTCAGTGGTGTCCACAAAGACAACTGTGTGTCCATTAACCTATGTTGTTACCAGAATTGGTCCCGGGAGAATAATGGGTGAATCCGGCCTTCAGATCTACAGTTATTTCAACAACTCACTTCAGGGATTGAACAGTGCTTTCTGTAAAACTCCAAGTAGCAGCTCTCATACAAAGCTACTATCATGTCTAATATTTTCATCATAGGAGACATTTAATGGTTCCTTCTTCTTAGTAGTAAAGAGAATATAAAACCTAATGTACTCTTGGAATCTGATGCTTCCTAGCAGTCATCAGTGTTGGGTGTGGAGATGGGCCCTCTCACATGCACGTCACTCCTACAGATTTGCTGTCCATCTATCACCTTGCTCAACGTGGTCAGGAAACACAGGTCCCTAACAGAGCAGCACCTCACCTGTCAGATGCCTTATCTTTCAGACGGATCGCTCTCAACACCAAATACATGTGACATGATGGAGCATATCTGACCTTTCTCTTTTGCATTTTCTGAGTCACAAAGTTTAATTCTTGCTTTTCATAGTCTCAACTGTGTTCTTTATTTGTTGTTCCCAATACTGCCACATCCTTTTCAGCTTATTCCAAAAATCATCCCTACTTGCTTCCATGAGAATTTTCAGAGACATAAACCAAACTGAGCTGAAACATACCTTTTTTGCCCATTTCCAATTGGAAATTGGGTCCTAATATAGCAATTTGGTCCTTCTGTTTGCAAGCATTTGTGTCCCCAGGCTTGCCCCACATACAGTACAGCACAGGGAACTCTGCTCTGGGAACACTCTGTAATAACATAGATGAGAAAAGAATCTCAAAAAGAGTGGGTATGTGTGTACCTAAATCACCTTTGCTGTACCCCTGAAACTAACACAGCACTATAAATCAAATATAATCCAAAATAAAAAGTAAATTTAGTTGTTTTAAGTAAATTTAAAAAAGAAAAGTCTTAACTATGTGGCAGATAGCCCTGAAACTCAATGTAAATAGGTTGAAAGATTATAAGTTTCAAAGTCACCACTTCATTTTAAAAATGAGTCCAGTGGCATCCATAAAGAGAAACTGAATGTATACGAATCTTACGTGGGTACCAGAACTGGTCTTCAGAGAAAAATCTCTGAGTCCAGTCTTCATTTGAGCAATGAATTCAGTGGTGTCCACAAAGACAACTGTGTGTCCATTAACCTATGTTGTTACCAGAATTGGTCCCGGGAGAATAATGGGTGAATCCGGCCTTCAGATCTACAGTTATTTCAACAACTCACTTCAGGGATTGAACAGTGCTTTCTGTAAAACTCCAAGTAGCAGCTCTCATACAAAGCTACTATCATGTCTAATATTTTCATCATAGGAGACATTTAATGGTTCCTTCTTCTTAGTAGTAAAGAGAATATAAAACGTAATGTACTCTTGGAATCTGATGCTTCCTAGCAGTCATCAGTGTTGGGTGTGGAGATGGGCCCTCTCACATGCACGTCACTCCTACAGATTTGCTGTCCATCTATCACCTTGCTCAACGTGGTCAGGAAACACAGGTCCCTAACAGAGCAGCACCTCACCTGTCAGATGCCTTATCTTTCAGACGGATCGCTCTCAACACCAAATACATGTGACATGATGGAGCATATCTGACCTTTTCTCTTTTGCATTTTCTGAGTCACAAAGTTTAATTCTTGCTTTTCATAGTCTCAACTGTGTTCTTTATTTGTTGTTCCCAATACTGCCACATCCTTTTCAGCTTATTCCAAAAATCATCCCTACTTGCTTCCATGAGAATTTTCAGAGACATAAACCAAACTGAGCTGAAACATACCTTTTTTTTTGCCCATTTCCAATTGGAAATTGGGTCCTAATATAGCAATGTCCTTCTGGAAGACCTTGCCATTGTCATGAAATCTTTTTCATAGCCATTGTTACCCTGCATTTGTGTCCCCAGGCTCTCGATTTCCCTTTCATCTCTCAGTTGGAAAAACTAGTGCTATTTCAAGAAATGCTATCCACCAGTAGGGAGTAGGAAAAAAATAAATTTGTAAGAAATGCCTATATGCCAAAGAGAGACATCGTCAAATAATTGACATGGAAAATGCTATAATGATTTTAAAATCACCTTATGAATTTCCAGTTAGCTGCATTTCTATTTCTTTTCATTTTCTTCTTACACATTTCAATTTATTACATAATTGAACATGAATTAATAATCCAAGTTTAACTGTCATAATGAAGTGTTTGAGATTAACTTTTACAGTGAAATCTTAGATACAAAATATAGTGTTTTTAATTTCCCTATATTTCTCATGTATCTCTAACTATACTTTGAAGAAATAAGTTGTGATGCCTCTTACTTAGAGACGATGCTTTAAAATTACTTATCTGCTGGGCTGCTTTGAAGCCACACGAACACTTACATTCTGGAATGCTGAAAATGTCACAAGCTTGACTTGAGTTTTCCCAGAAAGCAGTATTGGCAGTATCCTATCATGGCTCTCTTTCTGGTCACACATCTTGTTTCTATTAATTAAATTACTCAAAACCAGGCCCAGGGCTTCCCTGGTGGTCCAGTGGGTAAAGAGTCTGCCTTGCAGTGCAAGGGGCGTGGGTTGGATCCCTAATCCAGGAAGATCCCATGTGCCGAGGAGCGGCTGGACCAGTGTGTTCAATTACGAGCCAGCACTCTGGAGCGCATGCTCCCAGAGCCAGTGCTCTGTAATGAGAGAGGCCACTGCAGTGGGAGGCCCACATGGCCAAAGAATAAAGATGGATTAAGAATAAATAAATAAACAGCTAGTTTAAAAGAGGCCAAATTAAAATAAAAACAGGCCCAGTATATTTCATTGCTGGGGTCAGTTCAAACTGTGGAGTTTGAGGCAATTTATATTCAGTTTTGGATCTTAACAAGAGAGATGGCAAAGTGTTCATTTAATACAAACTGGTCTTTCTGGAAGTATAATACATGCTCACTTATTGGTGGAAATCAAATAATGAAGCCTGTTTAGGGTTAAAGAGCCTTTTCATTCCAAAATCACCCAGCTTGGAATTTTCAGAGACATAAACCAAACTGCTGCATATTTTTGCCAATTGGAAATTGGGTCCTAATATAGCAATGTCCTTCTGGAAGACCTTGCCATTGTCATGAAATCTTTTTCATAGCCATTGTTACCCTGCATTTGTGTCCCCAGGCTCTCGATTTCCCTTTCATCTCTCAGTTGGAAAAACTAGTGCTATTTCAAGAAATGCTATCCACCAGTAGGGAGTAGGAAAAAAATAAATTTGTAAGAAATGCCTATATGCCAAAGAGAGACATCGTCAAATAATTGACATGGAAAATGCTATAATGATTTTAAAATCACCTTATGAATTTCCAGTTAGCTGCATTTCTATTTCTTTTCATTTTCTTCTTACACATTTCAATTTATTACATAATTGAACATGAATTAATAATCCAAGTTTAACTGTCATAATGAAGTGTTTGAGATTAACTTTTACAGTGAAATCTTAGATACAAAATATAGTGTTTTTAATTTCCCTATATTTCTCATGTATCTCTAACTATACTTTGAAGAAATAAGTTGTGATGCCTCTTACTTAGAGACGATGCTTTAAAATTACTTATCTGCTGGGCTGCTTTGAAGCCACACGAACACTTACATTCTGGAATGCTGAAAATGTCACAAGCTTGACTTGAGTTTTCCCAGAAAGCAGTATTGGCAGTATCCTATCATGGCTCTCTTTCTGGTCACACATCTTGTTTCTATTAATTAAATTACTCAAAACCAGGCCCAGGGCTTCCCTGGTGGTCCAGTGGGTAAAGAGTCTGCCTTGCAGTGCAAGGGGCGTGGGTTGGATCCCTAATCCAGGAAGATCCCATGTGCCGAGGAGCGGCTGGACCAGTGTGTTCAATTACGAGCCAGCACTCTGGAGCGCATGCTCCCAGAGCCAGTGCTCTGTAATGAGAGAGGCCACTGCAGTGGGAGGCCCACATGGCCAAAGAATAAAGATGGATTAAGAATAAATAAATAAACAGCTAGTTTAAAAGAGGCCAAATTAAAATAAAAACAGGCCCAGTATATTTCATTGCTGGGGTCAGTTCAAACTGTGGAGTTTGAGGCAATTTATATTCAGTTTTGGATCTTAACAAGAGAGATGGCAAAGTGTTCATTTAATACAAGCTGGTCTTTCTGGAAGTATAATACATGCTCACTTATTGGTGGAAATCAAATGAATGGATATAGCCTGTTTAGGGTGAAGTATAGGAGTTGATTAAGTACTTGAAAGGGGTGAATAGGCAGATCTGATAAGGAGGCCAGTGGTTTCCAGAGAGGAAGAGGTGGAGGAGGGGGAACAAACATCTTCTAGCCTAGAAGATTTACCATGATAAAGATCTACTTGAAGCTAACTTTATTGTTTTATGGTTAAAAACTATTTTTCATTTGAATGTGGGCCTAGCAAGGTCTTTACATTGGACCTAGCCTTGAAGTCATCCTCTAGTTAATCTTATGTTAATGTTGTGGGTGTGGGCCTAACAAGGCCTTTACAACATTAAGATATTCTTTTGATCTATCGTTAATAACCAACTTGAAACTACAAAAAAGCCTTGCCAAAACTGGCTTCTGGGGGCTTTTCTTCTATCTCTCCTTCCAGTGCCTGTGCTGGAAGCTTTCTCGATCCCTTTCTTATTTTAATAAACTTTTTACTGCACAAAGCTCTGAGTGACCAAAGCCAAGTCTTTTGATCCCAATGTGAATTCTTCTTTGAAGATCAAGAATCTGACACCATTCACAGTAACCTATCTACCAGCTTCTATCACTACCATGGGCAGATAAGCAATGTGAGTAGATTACTTAACCCCTGGATTATACATATTTTCTCTAAGGTACATAATCAAGCATTCAGTACAGCCTTGTGAGGACTACTTTCACTCTGGCTCAAAACAGAACATCAGGAGGCAAGTTCCTTCTTCAGGGTTCTGTCACCCCAATGATTATCACCTTCTTATTGTAGCCATCTCAACAATAAAGCCATCAGCAAGTCTGATGCCAAAACACTGAGTGTGTTGACTGATGTCTTTTACTTTAAATTAAATTCACCTGGGCTTCCCCTGGTGGTCTAGTGGGTAAGGACACCGCCTTGCAGTGCAAGGCGCCGGTTCTAGCCCTCGCCTGGGAAGATCCTACGTGCTGCGGAGCGGCTGGACTGATGTGTCCATTTACCGAGCCGGAGCTCTGGAGCACATGTGCCCAGAGCCGGTGCTCTGCGACGACAGACACCACCGCAATGGGAGGCCCACAGGAGCCAAAGAACAAAGACGGATGAACACAGAGAAACGAAAGACCAATAGAAGCGGCTCGCCTGCTCCCCTTCCTCCCCAACCCGACCCCCGCCCAAAAAATGAATAAATAAATAAATTAAATTCACTTTATTTAGGGAGAGCATTAACGACTGCATCACTGACAATCAGCTGATCTGATACACAGAGAGAGGCATTTGTTTCTGTTCTCTTTCTTGTGGGTTTTGGTTAGTTAATTCCTATAATAACCTGACTTGTTTTCCCCAGTGATAAGAGAATCATGAATTTATTTTAAGTGATGAAAAGCAGGCAGTGAAATCCTTTTATCACTTCAGCTGCAGGAAGCGACATCACAAGAATTTATTCCTTTGATCTATCTTTTTAAATTTTGGGGGAACCAACTTGAAACTACAAAAAAGCCTTGCCAAAACTGACTTCTGGGGGCTTTTCTTCTATCTCTCCTTCCAGTGCCTGTGCTGGAAGCTTTCTCGATCCCTTTCTTATTTTAATAAACTTTTTACTGCACAAAGCTCTGAGTGACCAAAGCCAAGTCTTTTGATCCCAATGTGAATTCTTCTTTGAAGATCAAGAATCTGACACCATTCACAGTAACCTATCTACCAGCTTCTATCACTACCATGGGCAGATAAGCAATGTGAGTAGATTACTTAACCCCTGGATTATACATATTTTCTCTAAGGTACATAATCAAGCATTCAGTACAGCCTTGTGAGGACTACTTTCACTCTGGCTCAAAACAGAACATCAGGAGGCAAGTTCCTTCTTCAGGGTTCTGTCACCCCAATGATTATCACCTTCTTATTGTAGCCATCTCAACAATAAAGCCATCAGCAAGTCTGATGCCAAAACACTGAGTGTGTTGACTGATGTCTTTTACTTTAAATTAAATTCACCTGGGCTTCCCCTGGTGGTCTAGTGGGTAAGGACACCGCCTTGCAGTGCAAGGGGCGCCGGTTCGAGCCCTCGCCTGGGAAGATCCTACGTGCTGCGGAGCGGCTGGACTGATGTGTCCATTTACCGAGCCGGAGCTCTGGAGCACATGTGCCCAGAGCCGGTGCTCTGCGACGACAGACACCACCGCAATGGGAGGCCCACAGGAGCCAAAGAACAAAGACGGATGAACACAGAGAAACGAAAGACCAATAGAAGCGGCTCGCCTGCTCCCCTTCCTCCCCAACCCGACCCCCGCCCAAAAAATGAATAAATAAATAAATTAAATTCACTTTATTTAGGGAGAGCATTAACGACTGCATCACTGACAATCAGCTGATCTGATACACAGAGAGAGGCATTTGTTTCTGTTCTCTTTCTTGTGGGTTTTGGTTAGTTAATTCCTATAATAACCTGACTTGTTTTCCCCAGTGATAAGAGAATCATGAATTTATTTTAAGTGATGAAAAGCAGGCAGTGAAATCCTTTTATCACTTCAGCTGCAGGAAGCGACATCACAAGAAAAAAGTGGTGACCAGGATCCATGCTGATTTTAACCAGCATCACCCAGACTGGCACCTAATGGCTAGGGTTCCCTCGATGTCCCTCTGCTGGGCATCTCCTGATATATGTTCAGAGAAACATCATAAAAATGTGTAAGAATACTACAGATCACTGGTATTATTAAGATATAACTTATAGCTGTTTTTTTCAAGTATATTTTTTGTATTAAAAGAATGGGAAAATTGGCTCATCCAACAGTTTGTTTATGCAGAGGAAAGCAAAAGGAAAATCATAGTGCTAATCCTCTCTTCCCTTGAACCCAACTTCTTTAAGCAATAAGTTATTGACCAATAACTACAAAGACTAGGGAAGAGCAGAGTTTGGGTTCTCAAGTGATGTTCTCAAGCTTGTTTACTTTACCTGCTAAATTATAAGACGTGCATCACTTAGACTTCTGCTGGCTGAAAATGGTTGATATTTTAGGAATTATTTTCACTTGATAAGTAGGCTTAGGAATTAGATGTTCAAAAAAGTTACTGTATTTTATGTCCCACATAACAAGATTCTCAAAGATTTCACAGGATCATATACATCTAGACCCTTGACCATTCTTGTATTTGACAGCAGTCTGTTCAAGTATAATTTAAAAAGATGAATGCAAGGTGTCTTTTTGAGTTAATAGAACAAAAGTACAAAACCATAGCACTGTAAAGAAAATGATATTCACAGGACCAGGAGTTGGCAAAAGGCAGTGAGGAAAGTGCTATGGAAGAGAGAAGATCAGTGATAAATAAAACTCTGTTGGGATGCACAGTGTTGAAGCTCACTAAATCTCAGCAAATACCTCTGGGTCCCTTAGGGACCATGGAATGGCGTTTGCAAGTTGCCTAAGTATTCTATGTATTGTTGTTTAGTTGCTAAATCATGTCTGACTTTTAGCAACTTAAGTGATTCTGTGAGTTGTTGTATATACTATTTTAAGTAACACGTGCAGTAATGGGTACTCGGTGAAGCTTTGGAAGAGCTAGGGGTCCTGCTCATGTAGGCCTAGCCTGCTGTCAGGGCCAGATGGTGTTCCCCAGCTCTGGATTCTCTAAGACACGCTCAGGCTGGTTCAGAAGCACAGGTTCTTTGTCACATTACTGAATTTGAAATGGTTCTTATGACTCCATAGTTGGTGGATCTTAAAGCTTTTGGACAAAAGAAGCCAAAATTTGGTTTGTGAACTTAACAGTACACAGAGTACTAGTACACAAAACTTGTACACAAAGTGAGCTAGCTGTGTGGTTACCTAGTTCAAAGTGGCAGATAAACTAAATGCAAGAGTGAGACATTGATTTCATAACCTCAACACACAACACAGCCTGCACATCTCGTTCTTGCACCTTTCACACGGCTGTTTCCTAGAATAAGCCCACTATCTCCTTCCAGAAACTGAGTCTCCCTTCTAGGTCACAAACAACCTGAACTGTTGAACATACTCTATTTCCAAATGGCTTGTTTGCACATCCATTGGAGAAAGCTAACCTGTTAAAAAACAATAAGATAAAACAAATCAGACATGAGTAATCCTCAGTCTCCCCAGAGTTGTATGGCAGACAACAGGATGGTTTTAAGCCCTGGGAATCAGAGAAGCTGTTCTCTGTAATGTTGCCTTTAATTTACAGAAGAAAGGGGGGGCCCCGCTGGGACTGTATTTTATGTCCCACATAACAAGATTCTCAAAGATTTCACAGGATCATATACATCTAGACCCTTGACCATTCTTGTATTTGACAGCAGTCTGTTCAAGTATAATTTAAAAAGATGAATGCAAGGTGTCTTTTTGAGTTAATAGAACAAAAGTACAAAACCATAGCACTGTAAAGAAAATGATATTCACAGGACCAGGAGTTGGCAAAAGGCAGTGAGGAAAGTGCTATGGAAGAGAGAAGATCAGTGATAAATAAAACTCTGTTGGGATGCACAGTGTTGAAGCTCACTAAATCTCAGCAAATACCTCTGGGTCCCTTAGGGACCATGGAATGGCGTTTGCAAGTTGCCTAAGTATTCTATGTATTGTTGTTTAGTTGCTAAATCATGTCTGACTTTTAGCAACTTAAGTGATTCTGTGAGTTGTTGTATATACTATTTTAAGTAACACGTGCAGTAATGGGTACTCGGTGAAGCTTTGGAAGAGCTAGGGGTCCTGCTCATGTAGGCCTAGCCTGCTGTCAGGGCCAGATGGTGTTCCCCAGCTCTGGATTCTCTAAGACACGCTCAGGCTGGTTCAGAAGCACAGGTTCTTTGTCACATTACTGAATTTGAAATGGTTCTTATGACTCCATAGTTGGTGGATCTTAAAGCTTTTGGACAAAAGAAGCCAAAATTTGGTTTGTGAACTTAACAGTACACAGAGTACTAGTACACAAAACTTGTACACAAAGTGAGCTAGCTGTGTGGTTACCTAGTTCAAAGTGGCAGATAAACTAAATGCAAGAGTGAGACATTGATTTCATAACCTCAACACACAACACAGCCTGCACATCTCGTTCTTGCACCTTTCACACGGCTGTTTCCTAGAATAAGCCCACTATCTCCTTCCAGAAACTGAGTCTCCCTTCTAGGTCACAAACAACCTGAACTGTTGAACATACTCTATTTCCAAATGGCTTGTTTGCACATCCATTGGAGAAAGCTAACCTGTTAAAAAACAATAAGATAAAACAAATCAGACATGAGTAATCCTCAGTCTCCCCAGAGTTGTATGGCAGACAACAGGAGGGTTTTAAGCCCCTGGGAATCAGAGAAGCTGTTCTCTGTAATGTTGCCTTTTAATTTACAGAAGAGCTCATCCAGGTGAAGAGGATCATCTCTGGGGGAGAGGCAAGCTCTGGGAATTCATTATCACCTAAATATTCAACAGCTTCAAGGGCGGGTGGTTGATGGGAGAGAATACTAGAGGAGGTCTTGGATTGGCCTCTGGTGGGCAAGCAGTGACACTCTTCATGTGTGTGTGTTTGCTGCTGCAGCTTCTTTAGGAGAAGGCTTCTGTGTCCTGTTCCAGGATGAGGTCCGAAAGGTGGAAAAGTCACAGGTCTATGATTCCCAAATGAAACACAGGGCCAGCCCGGAAATAACTCATTCTCTCCATGTTGAGTTAAGAATTCTGGAACCCTGTTGACCTTTAGTGTATGTTCAACAACATAAAAAAGTCTAACAACCAGTATCATCCAGAAGGAAATCATTCATGAGGTAAATGTGTTCTCTGCAAAAATACCTTCCAATTTCTAAATGTGGAAACCTGGGAAAAGGCCAGACACATTTCAACTGACAATTAAATATAATTTATAACTTTTACAGATAGCTGCTTTGTTTCTTCTCTCCCAGGTGCCTAATTATACTCAGTCCTACCTAAAAAAGAAGTCACCAAAGGGAGAAGATGAACATGGTAGCTGTTTTATAGAGACCACACATCACGACCCCCCAGCTGACAAATATTCCCAATAGTCTGGGAAACCTTACAATACACGGCCATCCACTGATGCTCTAACCCCCATCCCTCTCACTGTGTATCTGGCTGTGCAGAATGAAGGGTGTGTGGGTGGGTGTCTGAGACTTGAACCTTGCACTCTAGCGCTGCTACATAGTAACTTCATGATTTCCCAAGACTGAGGCTCTTTGGCCTTAAGCAACTGACTTGTAAAAGGAGATCATGATAAAAACTGGTTGGTTCTGACACACAGATTTTTCATGAAGATACATGTTCATTTGAAAGCCATGGAGTATTATATTTACATTTGCGGCTGTAATTAATTATATTCCTTCCTGGAGATCACAAGCTACCATTTATCAAGTTTTGTGGGATCTCTTCAGGAGCTCACTGTATGTGAGGTGACGGAATCTGTGAACGTGAATCTTTTCCCTGTAAAGGACTATTGTTGCATTTCTGCCACAGGAGATAAGAGTGATTCATTTTACTATGAAATGTGTGACACTGAGAGATGATATGGCACATTTTAAAAAGTTCACCCAGTCAATTACCAGATAGAAACTATTATATATAGGATAGATAGATAGCAAAGTCCTACTGTATAGCATAGGCAACTGTATTCAATATGCTATGATAAAGCATATTGGGAAAAAATAAGAAAATTCAGTTCAGTTCAGTTCAGTCTTTCAGTAGTGTCTGGTTCTTTGTGACCCCACGGACCATGGCACGTCAGGCCTGCTCAAACTCATGTCCAATGACTCAGTGATACCATCACTGAATCAGTATGAAAATATGCAAATAGGAAAATAATATGTACATATAGGTATAACTGCATTAATTTCTTGTACAGTAGAAGTTTGCACAACATTGTAAATCAACTAGACTTCAATAAGATTAATTTTAAAAAGGTAACGCAGTCTGTAAGACACCTTCAATCCATTTTGTCTTCTAATAGGACCTCCATGGCCCCTCCCACAAGGAGGAGGTCTGACTTTGCTAAACCATGAGCTATTGTTCTAATGGTGGAGTTACTTCTGAACACAGGCAAGACCCATGACTCTTCCCCATTGCACTCAGGGGCTCCCCCTGAGGAAGGCAGTCACTGCATCAGGAGGGCTGTCAGGTCGTCCGACAGGCAGGTCCACATGGCATAGCCAGCAAGGATGCTCCTTGTCAGCCCCACAGGGTGACCATCTGAGGACTGATACTTCAGCCCCAAGTGACTGAAGCTCTACTCAGTGACTCAGTCTAAGAGACTTGGAACCACAGCCACACAGGGAGCCCAGCCTGAGCTTAGAACTCAGAGACATTGTATAACTAATATTCATTACCGTTCTCACCTGCTGCATTGTTGTCTGGCAACAGATGACTAAGAATGACGTTAGAGTTCTGAACAAGGCTATAGCCATATCATACTGACCAAACTGACCTAGACATCATATCGTAAAGCAGAGACATCACTTTGCCAACTAAGGGCTGTATAGTCAAATCTATGGCTTTTCCAGTAGTCATGTATAGATTTGAGAGATGCACCATAAAGGAGGCTGAGGACGGAAGAATTGATGCTTTTGAACTGTGGTATTGGAGAAGTCTCTTGAGAGTTCCCTAGACAGTTCCCTAGTCAGTGCTAAAGGAGATCAACCCTGAATATTCATTGGAGAGACTCCAATACTTTGGCCACTTGATGCAAAGAGTCACCACACTGGAAAAGACCTTGATGCTGGGAAAGATTGGGGGAAGGAGGGGAAGGGTGCAACAGAGCATGAGATGGTTGGATGGCATCATCAATTCAGTATATATGAGTCTGAGCAATACTTGCCACTTGGGGAAAAAGCAAAAGAGTCACCACAGCTACCCACGGACCATGGCACGTCAGGCCTGCTCAAACTCATGTCCAATGACTCAGTGATACCATCACTGAATCAGTATGAAAATATGCAAATAGGAAAATAATATGTACATATAGGTATAACTGCATTAATTTCTTGTACAGTAGAAGTTTGCACAACATTGTAAATCAACTAGACTTCAATAAGATTAATTTTAAAAAGGTAACGCAGTCTGTAAGACACCTTCAATCCATTTTGTCTTCTAATAGGACCTCCATGGCCCCTCCCACAAGGAGGAGGTCTGACTTTGCTAAACCATGAGCTATTGTTCTAATGGTGGAGTTACTTCTGAACACAGGCAAGACCCATGACTCTTCCCCATTGCACTCAGGGGCTCCCCCTGAGGAAGGCAGTCACTGCATCAGGAGGGCTGTCAGGTCGTCCGACAGGCAGGTCCACATGGCATAGCCAGCAAGGATGCTCCTTGTCAGCCCCACAGGGTGACCATCTGAGGACTGATACTTCAGCCCCAAGTGACTGAAGCTCTACTCAGTGACTCAGTCTAAGAGACTTGGAACCACAGTCACACAGGGAGCCCAGCCTGAGCTTAGAACTCAGAGACATTGTATAACTAATATTCATTACCGTTCTCACCTGCTGCATTGTTGTCTGGCAACAGATGACTAAGAATGACGTTAGAGTTCTGAACAAGGCTATAGCCATATCATACTGACCAAACTGACCTAGACATCATATCGTAAAGCAGAGACATCACTTTGCCAACTAAGGGCTGTATAGTCAAATCTATGGCTTTTCCAGTAGTCATGTATAGATTTGAGAGATGCACCATAAAGGAGGCTGAGGACGGAAGAATTGATGCTTTTGAACTGTGGTATTGGAGAAGTCTCTTGAGAGTTCCCTAGACAGTTCCCTAGTCAGTGCTAAAGGAGATCAACCCTGAATATTCATTGGAGAGACTCCAATACTTTGGCCACTTGATGCAAAGAGTCACCACACTGGAAAAGACCTTGATGCTGGGAAAGATTGGGGGAAGGAGGGGAAGGGTGCAACAGAGCATGAGATGGTTGGATGGCATCATCAATTCAGTATATATGAGTCTGAGCAAACTCTGGGAGACAGTGAAGGACAGAGAACTCTGGTATGCTGCATTCCATGGGGCTGCAGAGAGGCAGACACAACTAAGCAATGGGATAACATTCAGTTATAGAACACCACATCCTATCACAGGGTACAGTCCATGGGGTTGCAAAGAATCAGAGCTGACTGAGCAACTTAACAACAACAATTTAGTCTCAAACCTTAGAGTCACAAACTATTGCACTGATCCTCTTGTACATCTCTGTAACATTTAAAAACATGTTATAACGAAGACCCCTGGAAGGTACAACATGTGTGAGGTCAAATGCATCTTCAATGACCAAGATTTCAGAATCTAAGTATGCCACACTTCTCTAAAGTGGACATGAAAAGTTTGAACAACAACAAAAAAAAATTTTGAGCACTACTTATAATGCTTCTGGAAATCACATTTTCTCAGAACAGTATCAATGCGAGATTCTTTCTGAGTGTACTTTGGCAGCGAATTTAAACTCATCATCAATCTGACTGGTCATCTTTAGATTTGTCAAGCTCTTGAAATAGGGCTATTAGTGTTAAATTTGACACCCTGTATCAATGTGGTTTAGCCCTGAGTAAAGTATGACACAAAGGATACAGACTTTTCTAATGCACCAGAACATTCTCCTCTTTTTTCATTTATCCATTCATCAAGTAGTTACCAAGCATCCACAAGCCTATTGCATTGTGAAGCTCTTCAACCCAGGCAGCAGCAGTCTAACACCCAGCCAAGTTATATCAAGTTGGTGGTCAATTGATCCCTATGATCTGTTTCAACTGAAATGATAAATTTGTGCTACAGATTTCTTACCCTAAAATCAAAATTTTGTACTCATCCTTGTCAAATTTTATCATGTTTCTCACAGCAAAAGAGAACAAAATGAAAGTAAATGTTGGCAGCAATTAGACTTGGGATTGAGGCTTTTTCAAACCATTTACCAGCTGTGTGGTTTGGGTAAACTGCCAGATTTACCAGATTGCTCTGAGTTTCTGTTTCCTCGTGCTTTTTTTTTTTTTTTTTTTTAATTTTTATTTTACTTTTTATTTTTACAGAGTTTTGTTGTTTACAAATATGTATGATCCCAGATTAGTCACATGTATATCCGCCCCCATCCCACCCTTCCAGGCTGTCATGCTAAGTCCTCCCCAGGAACTGACCTCAGTTGGCTCTGAAGACCTGCATCATCCACAGTTACCCTTCTCCCTGGAGCAGCCAGCCTTTGGTTGATAAGGGCCCCATATCTTGCCTAACTGAGGGCATCTCAGCATGTCCCTGGTGGGCCAGCCCAGCTCCAAGCTCCCAGTGGAATCGCTGAGCCTTCCACCACAACGGCATCGGTGCTCAGCTTATTCTGTCTTGCCTGGCTTCCTTCTCTTTACCGGACAAGACTTTCCAAGAGGTGCCCATGCTCCCTCTCACCTGTATGTAACCTCCCAAGCCCGGATCTGCTTCTTAAAAGCAGAATCTAAGAAATCACATTTTCTCAGAACAGTATCAATGCGAGATTCTTTCTGAGTGTACTTTGGCAGCGAATTTAAACTCATCATCAATCTGACTGGTCATCTTTAGATTTGTCAAGCTCTTGAAATAGGGCTATTAGTGTTAAATTTGACACCCTGTATCAATGTGGTTTAGCCCTGAGTAAAGTATGACACAAAGGATACAGACTTTTCTAATGCACCAGAACATTCTCCTCTTTTTTCATTTATCCATTCATCAAGTAGTTACCAAGCATCCACAAGCCTATTGCATTGTGAAGCTCTTCAACCCAGGCAGCAGCAGTCTAACACCCAGCCAAGTTATATCAAGTTGGTGGTCAATTGATCCCTATGATCTGTTTCAACTGAAATGATAAATTTGTGCTACAGATTTCTTACCCTAAAATCAAAATTTTGTACTCATCCTTGTCAAATTTTATCATGTTTCTCACAGCAAAAGAGAACAAAATGAAAGTAAATGTTGGCAGCAATTAGACTTGGGATTGAGGCTTTTTCAAACCATTTACCAGCTGTGTGGTTTGGGTAAACTGCCAGATTTACCAGATTGCTCTGAGTTTCTGTTTCCTCGTGCTTTTTTTTTTTTTTTTTTTTTAATTTTTATTTTACTTTTTATTTTTACAGAGTTTTGTTGTTTACAAATATGTATGATCCCAGATTAGTCACATGTATATCCGCCCCCATCCCACCCTTCCAGGCTGTCATGCTAAGTCCTCCCCAGGAACTGACCTCAGTTGGCTCTGAAGACCTGCATCATCCACAGTTACCCTTCTCCCTGGAGCAGCCAGCCTTTGGTTGATAAGGGCCCCATATCTTGCCTAACTGAGGGCATCTCAGCATGTCCCTGGTGGGCCAGCCCAGCTCCAAGCTCCCAGTGGAATCGCTGAGCCTTCCACCACAACGGCATCGGTGCTCAGCTTATTCTGTCTTGCCTGGCTTCCTTCTCTTTACCGGACAAGACTTTCCAAGAGGTGCCCATGCTCCCTCTCACCTGTATGTAACCTCCCAAGCCCGGATCTGCTTCTTAAAGAGCAGAATCTAAGAGGTGGCTTCTCGCCACTTTGAGCATTGGACCTTGACCTTTAATGACACAGGAAGTAGAAGCCCCTATTGTCTATCCCTTTACTTTCTACTCTACCTACCCCAAACCCATCCTTCTCCCCTCTCTGCTGTCTAAAAAGCAAGGTGCACCTTTCTTTGGTCACCATTTCTGTATCTACACCCTGGACTTCATTCTCTCCTCATGTCCTGTGTCTCTTTCTCATGGTCACAGTTCTTTTTTCTGAAACTCTCGGATTTTCTCCCTCTGTCAAGTTCTCCTATCCTCACACCCCTGGAACCTTCCTGCTATCAGTCTGTTCCTTCCTTCTTGCCTGTTCAGTCTCTCAGGTGCATCCTGTCTGCGCTTCTCTTCCTAGATTCTTTGACAGTCTCTAATATTTGTTTTTAATAATTTCTTCCCATTCTCTCAATTTCTTCTCTATCTACTCTTTTCATCATCTTCTTTCTTAATTATCTATCTTCTTAATATCTATTTTCAATCTATGTCTACCAGCTGAGAAGTAAAATTAAATCTTTCAAACCTTAAAAAATAGAATTCTCTGACATCATGTCTCCCATACAGAGACCACTAACTTCCTTCCACTCTGTACAGAGGAACATACTAGAAGAAATACCTACACCTGATACCTCCATGCTGGCACCTTCAGCACTTTCATCAATTCATTACACTTGACTGGTCAACACTTAACTCAACTAGGGCTGTTCTCATCAAGGTGAGATCACACTGCTGTGCAATAGAGGGTTTCAACTCTCATCCTCTTGGACACATGCATGCATACACACATGTGTACACACTCATGTACACACACACAGTCCACTCATCCCTGACAACCTGGGAATCACCGCTCTCATGGCCTCCACACACCAGCCTGTTCTGCTGACAACCTTGTGCCTCCTACTCATCCTTACATTCATCTATATGGTGACTTTCCCCAGAACATCTTTTCTGACTTCCAGGACAGGTTTGCATGCCCTTCTTGGGTGACCCCTTGCTTAGGCTTTATCATATCTAAATGTACTAGGGTTAGCTAGGATGAAGATACTGTGGTCCTGCGACCAAAGCCTCTGATGAAAAGATGTAAGTGGGATCCAGAAAATTTAATCTTAAACCCAGGCTTCCAGATGATGGCAAGGCAGAACTCACCTCAAGAACACTGTTGGACATAGCCTTCCTCCCTGTTTACAGAGACAATCTGCTTGGCCACCTCTCTTTTCAATTACTTGTAAAACCCACAGGCCATGAACCTTGTCTGCCTTGCTCTGGACATTCTCTCTAGGAGTGAGTGGGGTGCCTGTCAAATTGTAGATTCTTTTCACAAGGTTACTGAATGGATTGAAAAAGGCAGAGAGCTAGGGAGGGGAAGAGCTCGTGGGTTTTAGTGAGGAGATTTTGCAAAGCTTCTGTGAAGTATTAATGAGTAGGACCAAATGGTAGGCATTCATTATTGTTATAATTATTGTTTTGCCATTCTTTTCCACATCTTCACTTCAAACAAAGCTTAAGTAAAGATCACAAGAGAAAGGAAACCCACCCTTCTTTTCTCTATTTTACTCTTTTCATCATCTTCTTTCTTAATTATCTATCTTCTTAATATCTATTTTCAATCTATGTCTACCAGCTGAGAAGTAAAATTAAATCTTTCAAACCTTAAAAAATAGAATTCTCTGACATCATGTCTCCCATACAGAGACCACTAACTTCCTTCCACTCTGTACAGAGGAACATACTAGAAGAAATACCTACACCTGATACCTCCATGCTGGCACCTTCAGCACTTTCATCAATTCATTACACTTGACTGGTCAACACTTAACTCAACTAGGGCTGTTCTCATCAAGGTGAGATCACACTGCTGTGCAATAGAGGGTTTCAACTCTCATCCTCTTGGACACATGCATGCATACACACATGTGTACACACTCATGTACACACACACAGTCCACTCATCCCTGACAACCTGGGAATCACCGCTCTCATGGCCTCCACACACCAGCCTGTTCTGCTGACAACCTTGTGCCTCCTACTCATCCTTACATTCATCTATATGGTGACTTTCCCCAGAACATCTTTTCTGACTTCCAGGACAGGTTTGCATGCCCTTCTTGGGTGACCCCTTGCTTAGGCTTTATCATATCTAAATGTACTAGGGTTAGCTAGGATGAAGATACTGTGGTCCTGCGACCAAAGCCTCTGATGAAAAGATGTAAGTGGGATCCAGAAAATTTAATCTTAAACCCAGGCTTCCAGATGATGGCAAGGCAGAACTCACCTCAAGAACACTGTTGGACATAGCCTTCCTCCCTGTTTACAGAGACAATCTGCTTGGCCACCTCTCTTTTCAATTACTTGTAAAACCCACAGGCCATGAACCTTGTCTGCCTTGCTCTGGACATTCTCTCTAGGAGTGAGTGGGGTGCCTGTCAAATTGTAGATTCTTTTCACAAGGTTACTGAATGGATTGAAAAAGGCAGAGAGCTAGGGAGGGGAAGAGCTCGTGGGTTTTAGTGAGGAGATTTTGCAAAGCTTCTGTGAAGTATTAATGAGTAGGACCAAATGGTAGGCATTCATTATTGTTATAATTATTGTTTTTGCCATTCTTTTCCACATCTTCACTTCAAACAAAGCTTAAGTAAAGATCACAAGAGAGGGAAACCTGTGATTCAGTTAAGATATCTAAGACCTTGAGCATTCTGATTTAATATGATCTGAATTCTGACTTTCATTACCTAGTTTTTATACCAGCTCTATTAAAGGTTAAATGTGGATAATAAAATGTTACTTTACATATTATTATAAATAAATGAGGAACTATTTACAAACTGTTTAGAAAATATCCAGGAAGGGAAGCTACCTCAATGACTGTAGCCATATTTGTTATTGACACAGTGTCCATTCATCAATGTGGGGGCAACTGTTACTGAATACAGTGACACCACGAGCCTGCTTTTGCATTTTATGAGAACATAACATGCATCACTCTTTAATGTTTTGTTGAATTTAAGTTAAACAAAGTCTATACTATTAACCTGCTCTGTTAGCTTCATTTGAGGAATGATACTTGCCATAGATTTATCATATAAAGTGGAGATTTTTGAATAAACAAAACAAAACTTGAATTTTCATGTATCTGTTGCTTTTCTGTGTACTTGGTCATGTGCATAATAGGTTTTATGCCGTTTTGAGTGGAACCTTCACTTTTGAGTTACAAAGTTATTTTTCAAAGTGAATTCACTGTAAAATATCTCTGGAGTGATGTGAAAAGTTATCATTTAAGCCTTGCTGTCAATCAGTTCATATTTTAATTAGGGAAACTAACATTTTATAAAAACCTGGTAATGTTGTTTATAAAGAAAAACACTAAACATGAGTCATTATCTATTATGCCTTAAAAATAAATTACTAAGTGCCAGCTTTTCCATCCTGTCTGCTCTTTAATTAACACCTGGGTCTTGATCGGATGTGCTTTGTTTCTTTAAGGATAAAAATGGAAAGGCCTTGGAATAGAAAACAAAACCAGAAAGTTAGAAATAACTCATATTCATCAAAAAAAGCTCCAGAAACCTCCTCAGTTCTTGGATTATATTTCTTTAAGAATACAGACTAGGAAACTTTAGGGATATACACCTGGACTCCAAGTCTGATGGAGAATTCCCAGAATTCTACAGAAGATCCCTAAACCTGATGGTTCTTGTTAGGTACTGGAGGAAGCCTCAAGTACAGTGTGACCGTTTTAGTACTCCTCATGTGATAGTTTAAGTTCAGATGGTAAAACTGTCTTCATGAATTAAAACCAACACACATGAAAGAGCATGAAGTTGTGGACTATAACCACCTTGGCTCTGTGCTGGCTGATGAAGAACATGTTATTTAAGTAAGATGATGAAACAGAAATATTCAAGAAAAGGCTGCTGGGACTATGATGCTACTAGTTACTGTTTATGTTATCACTAAGCATGAGAGACAGTCTTGAAAAGAGATAGTGAGGATGCAAATTATAATGAAAGTCAAAAAAAACCCAAAACAAAACAAATAGAATTTAACAAAATTTATAAGCCATTTCTGATTTAATAAATGTCTAGTTATAGTTGGAATAATGCCATCACTAAATGATGAAACATGTTCATGAAAAAAGATGACAAATTAATTTGTGTGCACTGTCTGAATTCTCCTTTTCACTAAAGCTACTATTTGCACATCTGTTTCATATTGTAAAACCCAAACAAACGGCTGTTTTAAAAAGTTTCTGATCCCTGTCTTCCATAAGATATTAATATAGCAGTCTAATATAGCACAGGGAAACTCTATTCGATATTTTCTAGTAACCTATAAGTTAAAAGAATTTGAAAAAGAATATATATATACTTTTACATGTAAACTTAATCATTTAGCTCTGCACCTGAAACTAAGACAACATTGTAAACCAACCATATTCCAATATAAAATAAAAACTAAATTGAAAAAGCACTACTTGATCATTCTGTACTGCTAGAAGATGGTTACAAGACTTGTATTGAGAATTCAAAATGTGGGCAACCATTGTTCCAGTCAACTGGTAACATAATTGTATAACATGAGCATCACAGCCAGAGTGGTTAAAAAAAAATTATAATAGCTTTCCTGTGACCAATTCTTTGAAACCTAATACTTACATACTAATATCTATAAATATTTATAAAGGTTGATAAATATGTTGACTCCTATGTACTGGCATGTATAGATGTATTCTATATTTAATTTTTTATAACTTAAAGGGAGCCCAAGTTGTACTTAAGAGGTGAATAAAAATAGCAAAACAGGCCTAATTCTCAAAACGGAGTATTTTGCAAAAGAGAAATGGATTATGGAATGTTATCAAAATTAGACTCTGTGCTATAAAACTGTATTGGCTTTAAATATCCCAATGTCCCTGGTTCTCCACTTAAAGATGTCACCCAGAAAGAGGGATTTATGTAAATTCTACTAGACATTTCATGCATCTAAAAAAAGCTAAGCTACTTTTATATAATAATATTCAGCATATTTCTCAGGGCAGGGGACATTTTTTTCATTGCCTGTTGTACTTAGAAGCCTAAGATTGACATAATTCTGATTATCCTGAGAGAAAAAGTTTTTCCTTAGGAGAGCACTATGTAAATTCTACCAAAGAGGACAATTTCAAATTCTATTACAAATTAGTAGACATTTCTTGATAACTGTTTCAAGTCATTCCAGAGAAAGGTGAAATCATGCACAAAGTTCATTAATTTGTTCCATGGCCCCGAACTTGGCAAATCCAGGGACCCCTCCCTGGTCCCTGTGCTTCATTCCCCAATTGCTTGGGGAACCATGACAGGAAGATGCCCTTGACTGTGAATTGCTGGTTTCCAGGCTGACCTCACTGAAATTCCTGTGTCTTCAACAAATTACTGCATAGAAGAAAGAAAATTAAGTTCCATAATTTTCACTACCACTAATCTTCAGTAAAATGATAATTAGACATGCAGTTATTTAAGTTTTAGTGAGTATATTAAATAAATGAATAGGAGGATTTGGAAAACTCACTTTTAAGAAATGTGATTATATTTCTCAACACTGCTAATAATTAGCATAATGTCTTAAGCAACCAGAAGAATAAGTTGCATAGATACCGTATTAAATCGTTTATTTAAAATCCAAAAAGAATTCATTAGGTGCTTTTACTAGCAAATACTTTACCTTCATACAGTTATTAAAAATAATTTTGACAAGCTTTTTAGTATCCGCATTATCCCTTTGGTTAAACTCTCTTTCCTTTCATTGAAATACTTTAAAATACTCTTTTTTCATTCTATTGTATAGAGGTATTCTATATTTAATTTTTATAACTTAAAGGGAGCCCAAGTTGTACTTAAGAGGTGAATAAAAATAGCAAAACAGGCCTAATTCTCAAAACGGAGTATTTTGCAAAGAGAAATGGATTATGGAATGTTATCAAAATTAGACTCTGTGCTATAAAACTGTATTGGCTTTAAATATCCCAATGTCCCTGGTTCTCCACTTAAAGATGTCACCCAGAAAGAGGGATTTATGTAAATTCTACTAGACATTTCATGCATCTAAAAAAAGCTAAGCTACTTTTATATAATAATATTCAGCATATTTCTCAGGGCAGGGGACATTTTTTTCATTGCCTGTTGTACTTAGAAGCCTAAGATTGACATAATTCTGATTATCCTGAGAGAAAAAGTTTTTCCTTAGGAGAGCACTATGTAAATTCTACCAAAGAGGACAATTTCAAATTCTATTACAAATTAGTAGACATTTCTTGATAACTGTTTCAAGTCATTCCAGAGAAAGGTGAAATCATGCACAAAGTTCATTAATTTGTTCCATGGACCCGAACTTGGCAAATCCAGGGACCCCTCCCTGGTCCCTGCTGCTTCATTCCCCAATTGCTTGGGGAACCATGACAGGAAGATGCCCTTGACTGTGAATTGCTGGTTTCCAGGCTGACCTCACTGAAATTCCTGTGTCTTCAACAAATTACTGCATAGAAGAAAGAAAATTAAGTTCCATAATTTTCACTACCACTAATCTTCAGTAAAATGATAATTAGACATGCAGTTATTTAAGTTTTAGTGAGTATATTAAATAAATGAATAGGAGGATTTGGAAAACTCACTTTTAAGAAATGTGATTATATTTCTCAACACTGCTAATAATTAGCATAATGTCTTAAGCAACCAGAAGAATAAGTTGCATAGATACCGTATTAAATCGTTTATTTAAAATCCAAAAAGAATTCATTAGGTGCTTTTACTAGCAAATACTTTACCTTCATACAGTTATTAAAAATAATTTTGACAAGCTTTTTAGTATCCGCATTATCCCTTTGGTTAAACTCTCTTTCCTTTCATTGTATTAAATACTTCTTAAAATGAGCACTCTTATTTTAAATGTGTTTTAATCAAAGGAGCTGGAGGCTGGAAAATCATTCTAAGTGGACTTTACATAATTACTCCAGAGTTTTCACATCACAGGTTTTCTCTGTACATATCTTTTTATTTTTTATTTTTTTTTTGGCGGGGTAGGGGTGAGGGGGGTGGAGTGGGGAGGGAGGGGGACGGGCGGGCCACTTCTATTGGTCTTTCATTTTTCTATTTTCATCTGTCTTTGTTCTTTGGCTCCTGTGGGCCTCCCATTGCGGTGGCCTCTGTCGTCGCAGAGCACTAGCTCTGGGCGCACACGCCCCAGAGCTCCGGCTCGGCAATTGGACACATCGGTCCAGCCGCTCCGCGGCACATGGGATCCTCCAGGCCAGGGATGGAACCGGTGTCCCTTGCAGTGCAAGGCGGTGTCCTTACCCACTGGACCACCAGGGAAGCCCTGTACATATCTTTCTTTGACTCTTTCTCACTCTCCCTGTCTCATTCCTTTTTTCATGTGAAGAGTCATTCACAGAGAGGATAGGAGTTATTCCAGAAAAGACACCTTAGACATGCTGTGAATATGGGACTTCCCTAGTGGCTCAATAGTGAAGAGTTCACCTGCCAATGCAGGAGACATAGGTTGGATCCCTGATCCAGGAAGATCCCACATGCTGCGGAGCAACTAAGCCAGTGAGCAACAACTATTGGACCTGTGCTCTAGAGCCTCAGAGCTGTAACTATGGAGCCCATGTGCCACGACTACTGCAGCCCATGTGCCCTAGAACCCAAATTCCACAAGAGAAGTCACCGCAACAAGAAGATTGCTCACCTAACTAGAGAGTGGCCCCCACTCCCTGCATCTAGAGAAGAGCCTGTGGCATCAGTGAATGCCCCGAATAGCCAAAAATCAATAAGTAAATAAAATTAAAAAAATTAGAAATGCTGTGAACAAATCCAAATTTATGTAACTTGGTAGATGTGCCATAGTTTGAACAACTTCTGCTTTAAATATTTTAACCATGTTATTAACTCAAATGGCCTTCTGCATAAAATCTTGAGCTCTAAATTACACAAATCAGATGGACTATTTCCAGGTTAATACTATCAACTAAACAGAAAAACTTTAATTTTACTTTATGTAAACATTTAAAGTATAATTTGCATATATTTATATAACATTTTGCTAATTAAACTAAAATCACCTTTACATAAAAGCAATTGTTTCTCATACACAATTTAAATCAACCAGCCTTTATATGAGATAAATACAAATATAATAGACAATGTAAGTTATTCTTTATGTTTCACATGATGTCTAGAAAGACAGCTTAGTTATTTAACACCAACAGGTGCAATCACTTGAATCTGAATTGAAAAATTAAGTTGAAGTTACATAGATTTACATGTTGGTTCATGATTCGAAAGACTCTCTTGTAAAAATGTTCATGTTAATGGAGTCTTCCTCATTATATGCATGTGTGTTTGCATACTCAGTCATATACAATTCTTTGTGATGCTATGGACTGTAGCCCACCAGGCTCCTCTGTCCATTGGACTTCCCAGGGAAGAATAATGGACTTGTTTACCATTTCTGTCTCCAGGGGATTTTCCTAACCTAGGGATCAAACCCAAGTCTCCTGTATCTCCTGCACTGGCAGGTGGATTCTTTACCACTGCATCTCCTGGGAAGTGTGTTCTATATCATAAGTCCAAATTGAAAAAAAGCATATATGAGAGGCATGGGAAATTTTAATAGATGGAAAATTAGACTGACTATTCTGACCCTTTCATTTTACAATAATCTTACCACTTATTTTTGTACCATGTATTTCAACTGCCTGTTTTGCAAAAATAAAATCTATGATTTTTTGGCTTAAGTTTAAACTTTATCACTGAATTAAAGACCTCACCATAAAATGTGTCACTGACAGCCACATCCCACACTCCTAAATATATATAGATGAGGATGTGTGATCATCTTTTCTATTTAACAACTGAATGTTTGTGGGTTATGATTGAGACAGGAGAGAGGGTTCATAAGAAAAGAAACAAGAGAGAGCCCTGTGTTCAGGCAGCTAAAGGAGTCCTGTGGGAAGGGGGTGCGTGTGAGCCCCTGGGAACTTAGACATGAGGCATTCCATGCAGGAGCAATGCCTTCATTGTCTGGAGACAATCCTGGCTTTAGGCTGGGTGATGTCACTACATGTGGCCCAGGGTGACACAGGGGAGGTGGCAGTGAAAAAGGAAAAAGAGGAGTCAAGTGCCACCTGCAGGATCCAGGTTGCTTCGTCTGTGACATGGCCTCAGAGTGAAGCAGGGTATGGAAAGGCCTTGGAAAGTTAGAGGTGCAAACAGGCTGGTGGATTTGGTGAGGATGGAGGCAAAGGAGGGAATCAGGCCCATGTGTGGACTGCGGATGGAGCACTAGTGCAGGGCAGGGACCCCATGTCTAGGTGTGGGTGTCTTATTTTAGATGCCCTGTGAGACACTCACGGGTGATGTTGAGCCAGTGGTGTGACTTCAGATGAAACTTAGAAGATGGGTCTTTGGTGGGACAGACTCAGTGGAAGCCGCCATGATACAGATGCATTACTAAGTCAGGTAGGATGCTAGCTCCCAGGAAGAGTTTAGGGTTAAGATCCCAGCAAGAATAATGGTATGACTGAGATGCTGATTGAAAAATGCATGATAAGCCCTAGATAAACAAGGTTGGGATGCACAGCAGGTTTATGTAGGGAAGAGTATTTTGAAATGTGTTTGGGGGTCACTGGCCATAGTCAATGCTAAAAGACAAAGGACAATAAGTTGCAGATGGGGAGTTAGTATAAGTTTTGAGCTGAGTTTGGGGGAGATGATGAATACTGGCTTTAATGCCATAATAATATGCAGATTTAGGAATATAATAATATTCCTGAGGAACAAAAGGAATGAAGACCTTCAGGTAGCCATGTAATAGTTCAGCTAGGAATTAAAGTAAGCTACTGCTGACTCATTGGAAAAGACCTTGATGCTGGGAAAGATTGAGGGCAGAAGGAAAAGGGAGCAACAAAGAATGAGATGACTGGATGGCATCACCAACTCAATGGACATGAGTTTGAGCAATGTCCAGGAGATGATGAAGGAAAGGAAGCCTGGTGTGCTGCAGTTCATGGGATGGCAAAATCGCTCACAATTGAGCGACTGAACAGCAACAACATCTATGCATAAATGTTTGATTTTGTGTTGGAACCTATTCAGAATTCAAATGTTTCAGGTTAAATCATAGGCAAGAATAAAAGACACCCTAAACTCTCCATACACATTCAGTTTTAAGACTTTTGTGATTGGTATAAAAAAAGAAAAAAACCATTCAGAAAGGAAAAAGAACAAAATACTTCTTAACTAATTTGGAGACTGCCAGAGATAAGACAACACTGAAATAATCGCATGGTTCCTTCAGCATATCCAGAGCACTGGCTCTCCTATGATACGTAAAGATGGGCTCTGAGACCAATATCCTCTCTTCAGGATGGAAGCCCTGAGTTGAAACTCACTGAAAGTCATCCCAGACTCTCCCAGACAGCTCTTCAGGCTGTGGGATGGACAGAGAACAGGCCCTTTGAGACCATGTTGTATCTGAGTCACTGCATTCAGGTCAGCCCAAGAATAGGACAGGCCTGAACTTCCCCATGGAGTTTCCAAAGTGGTCCCCTCAGAAGCCTACAACTCTAGACCAAACAGTGAGAGAAAGAAATTGTGCCAGAAGAGCTCAATCTGAAAATGCAAGGATCTCCGAGGCAATAGGAATGGCTCAAATTTAAGAAAGTCAAAGGAGAAAAAAAAAAAAGAATGAATCTATATTTCAAAGTCTGATAGTAAGGGCTGATAAATTACCCCATGAAAAGGTACCTTGTCTTATGTCTGCACTGTGACAAAATAAAATAACAGATATTTTTTTAAAAATCTTTACTAAGAGATTTATTTAGGAAAGACATAAGTCAAACCAACAAAGAACCTGAAAACCACTCATTACTCCACATATAATCTTCTGAGAAAATTATGAGAACATTGTACGGGGCTTTTATCTCTCACTAAGAAAGTAGCATGAAATGCATCCCACAGTACCTTGTAATTGATCATCTTTGATCTGCTTAATGATGGTGTGTGTGTCTCAGGTAAATAATTCACCCAGAGTGACAATGCAGTTCCAAAAGTTTTCTGTTATTCCAATTTTATCGTCATTGTAAAGGAGAAGTTTTATTGCCGAAAGTAATTTAGATGTTCAAGCCAATGTATCAATCCAAAGGAGTGGGCAGCAATGAAATAGCTAGCAACTATTTTTCCATCCCTGATCTTTTTCTTAATTAATTGAGCAAATTAATCATGACTTCATCATTCATGAATCTGTGCTCCCTGATTACCCCATAAAGAAGTGTGGCTGTCAGGGATCCTGCTCTCTGGCGTTCACATAAAGCACAAACCTATGCACATGGAACTTTAGAGCAGCGATATTTCCACAAACAGCTGAAACCCAGAAGCAACCAGGGCGCCCTTCAGTCCTTCAGTGACTGGATAAACAAACTGTGGTGCGTCCAGGCAATGCAGTATTGTTCAGCTAAAAGGAAATGAGCCAGGAAACCCTGAAGAGACAAGAAAGAAACTTAGATGTGTATGACTGTGTAAAACTAGTCAATCCAAAAAGGATTTGTACTGTATGATCCCAACTTTATAACATTCTGGAAAATGCGAAACTATGGAGATAAAAAAGAGCTAAAGTTTGCCTGAGCTCACTGAGATGGAGGGATGAAAAAGTGGAGCACAGAGAAATTTCAGGGCAGTGTAAATAACTCTGAATTATACTATTAATATAATTGTACTATTATGTATGCGTCATTATATTGTTGTTGTTTAGATGCTCAGTCCTGAATGGCTCAAATTTAAGAAAGTCAAAGGAGAAAAAAAAAAAAGAATGAATCTATATTTCAAAGTCTGATAGTAAGGGCTGATAAATTACCCCATGAAAAGGTACCTTGTCTTATGTCTGCACTGTGACAAAATAAAATAACAGATATTTTTTTAAAAATCTTTACTAAGAGATTTATTTAGGAAAGACATAAGTCAAACCAACAAAGAACCTGAAAACCACTCATTACTCCACATATAATCTTCTGAGAAAATTATGAGAACATTGTACGGGGCTTTTATCTCTCACTAAGAAAGTAGCATGAAATGCATCCCACAGTACCTTGTAATTGATCATCTTTGATCTGCTTAATGATGGTGTGTGTGTCTCAGGTAAATAATTCACCCAGAGTGACAATGCAGTTCCAAAAGTTTTCTGTTATTCCAATTTTATCGTCATTGTAAAGGAGAAGTTTTATTGCCGAAAGTAATTTAGATGTTCAAGCCAATGTATCAATCCAAAGGAGTGGGCAGCAATGAAATAGCTAGCAACTATTTTTCCATCCCTGATCTTTTTCTTAATTAATTGAGCAAATTAATCATGACTTCATCATTCATGAATCTGTGCTCCCTGATTACCCCATAAAGAAGTGTGGCTGTCAGGGATCCTGCTCTCTGGCGTTCACATAAAGCACAAACCTATGCACATGGAACTTTAGAGCAGCGATATTTCCACAAACAGCTGAAACCCAGAAGCAACCAGGGTGCCCTTCAGTCCTTCAGTGACTGGATAAACAAACTGTGGTGCGTCCAGGCAATGCAGTATTGTTCAGCTAAAAGGAAATGAGCCAGGAAACCCTGAAGAGACAAGAAAGAAACTTAGATGTGTATGACTGTGTAAAACTAGTCAATCCAAAAAGGATTTGTACTGTATGATCCCAACTTTATAACATTCTGGAAAATGCGAAACTATGGAGATAAAAAAGAGCTAAAGTTTGCCTGAGCTCACTGAGATGGAGGGATGAAAAAGTGGAGCACAGAGAAATTTCAGGGCAGTGTAAATAACTCTGAATTATACTATTAATATAATTGTACTATTATGTATGCGTCATTATATTGTTGTTGTTTAGATGCTCAGTCCTGTCCAAATTTTTGTGACCCTGGGGACTGTAGCCGCAGGCTTCTCTGTCCATGGGATCTCCAGGCAAGAATATTGAAGCCATTTCCTTCTCCAGGGGGTTGTCCCAACCCAGGGATTGAACCCACATCTCTTGTACTGGCACTTGGGTTCTTTACCACAGAGTCACTTGGGAAGCCTGTACATCATTATGCATTTGTCCAAACCCACTGAATGCCTGACATAAAGGGGGAAACCTAAAGTCAATAGACTCTGGGTGACAATGATGTGTCAACTGAGGTTTATCAGCTGTAGCATACAGATCATCTGGTGAGGATGCTGGTGATGGAGCATGGAGGCAGGGGGTAGATGAGAATCTCTAGACCTGTCTTTCAGTCTTCCTGTGAACCAACAGCTCTAACAAAATCTATTAAAAATATTATAAAAAGATAAAAAAATGAGGCTATACTTTCCCTCACTGAGCCTAACATGTTTCATGGGCCATTGGTTCATTTTCTACTACTGTGTTCATCACTGTTATCTCAGCACACAGTATATGTTCACTAAATAAATGCTAGCAGAATCAATCAATCATCATGCAGGAGGGGTCAGAATGAGAAATTGTTTTCTTATTTGTAGTTGATAAAACTTAGAGTCTGAGAACTGGAATACAGTTCCAGATCTATTTAATGAAATTGGGTAATGTTGGACCCCTTATTTATAAGTGCCTCAGTTGAGTCATTTATATAATGAGACAGTGAGTCATTACTTCACAGTGCTGCTCCAAAAATTAAACCTATAGCACATATAAAAAAGATGTGTATAATAAATGAATGCTAGATATAGTAGTTCTCATTAAAAGTAGTTATAGTAATGCATGACAATTAATAAAAATTAAATTCCTTTTGTAATAATTATTGCTCTTAGTGGAGTCCAATTCAAACTCATAGAGTACACTAGATGATTCTTCAGTGTAATATGATTTTGGTAAGACCTGTATTAAGGATAAAACTTAAAGATCAGTTAATCTGGAACATAAAGACTCAGGCATGGGAAAAATTAATATTCTCTATGTTTAATACAGGGTTTTTGGCCCTTAGAAGGCAGCAATTGTATGCAACACAAAGTTAAAATTGGAAAAAAAAAATCAGCGTTGTTAAACTATAGGCAAGTAAACATTACTTTCAGCATGATGTGAATCTTGTAGTGAGACTGATCTCAAGTGACCTTGGCCTGCAATGACTTAGAGTGGGGTTTGGGTTCCCAGTCAGATACTGGGCTGAGTCGAGGCAGTGAGAGCACCAGATCCCAGCCAAGAGACCAGTGGTCGGTGACAAGGGCCCTGGTCCTTCTCTGCAGAAAAGAATCCCTACAAGTAGGGAAAGCAGTGAAACAGATAAAGTGCTTATTAAGAGGCGAGACACAGGGGCAGTCAGAGGGAGAGTCCCCGGGTCGTGTCCTCATAGTGGTTTGCACTGTTCTTTATAGAGTATTTCTCCTAGGTTTCCTTTGACCAGCCATTCTGATTTTCCTGGTTAACAGTCCATATTTGCCATAAATAAAATAAATTTGGCCAGGACCCTCCCATGTGTGTGGATTCACATTAGCCAAGATGGAGTCTACCACAAAGGTTTCTGGGTAGCATTCCCTAGACATGACTCTCCATTGGTGTTCCAAGGAGCCTTTCTGTATTCAGGAGAGTCAGGGAGCTCTCCTGACTTCAAGAATGAGAAATATGTGGTCTGGGCAGGGCCTCCTTCCTTAACTGTCCTGCTGTTCTTATCTTGGAGTTTTGGCCCATAGAGGTTGAATCCCCACTTACTTTACCTGGGGAGTCCACCTGCCTCCTGCCTAAGGAACACACCTACCATGTAGATTGTTTTATTCAGAGTGCTGTGCAATAGGGTACAGCTTGGCCCCCTCACCTAAGAGCTCATCAATTGAAAATGTGAGAGATAAGAGTGTAATGTGATGGTGAAATTTAATGGCACTTCAAGCATGGGGAGTAGGTTGGCGCTTTGTTTTTAGATAATCAAGTCAAATGGAACCACAGTCCATGAAACAGTCAGATGAATTAATCTCATGTTTAATACGGTTTTGGCCCATTAGAAGGCAGCAATTTAAGATCTTTTGGAACATAAAGACTCAGGCATGGGAAAATTAATATTCTCTATGTTTAATACAGGGTTTTGGCCCTTAGAAGGCAGCAATTGTATGCAACACAAAGTTAAAATTGGAAAAAATCAGCGTTGTTAAACTATAGGCAAGTAAACATTACTTTCAGCATGATGTGAATCTTGTAGTGAGACTGATCTCAAGTGACCTTGGCCTGCAATGACTTAGAGTGGGGTTTGGGTTCCCAGTCAGATACTGGGCTGAGTCGAGGCAGTGAGAGCACCAGATCCCAGCCAAGAGACCAGTGGTCGGTGACAAGGGCCCTGGTCCTTCTCTGCAGAAAAGAATCCCTACAAGTAGGGAAAGCAGTGAAACAGATAAAGTGCTTATTAAGAGGCGAGACACAGGGGCAGTCAGAGGGAGAGTCCCCGGGTCGTGTCCTCATAGTGGTTTGCACTGTTCTTTATAGAGTATTTCTCCTAGGTTTCCTTTGACCAGCCATTCTGATTTTCCTGGTTAACAGTCCATATTTGCCATAAATAAAATAAATTTGGCCAGGACCCTCCCATGTGTGTGGATTCACATTAGCCAAGATGGAGTCTACCACAAAGGTTTCTGGGTAGCATTCCCTAGACATGACTCTCCATTGGTGTTCCAAGGAGCCTTTCTGTATTCAGGAGAGTCAGGGAGCTCTCCTGACTTCAAGAATGAGAAATATGTGGTCTGGGCAGGGCCTCCTTCCTTAACTGTCCTGCTGTTCTTATCTTGGAGTTTTGGCCCATAGAGGTTGAATCCCCACTTACTTTACCTGGGGAGTCCACCTGCCTCCTGCCTAAGGAACACACCTACCATGTAGATTGTTTTATTCAGAGTGCTGTGCAATAGGGTACAGCTTGGCCCCCTCACCTAAGAGCTCATCAATTGAAAATGTGAGAGATAAGAGTGTAATGTGATGGTGAAATTTAATGGCACTTCAAGCATGGGGAGTAGGTTGGCGCTTTGTTTTTTAGATAACTTGCAAGTCAAATGGAACCACAGTCCATGAAACAGTGACTCCTATATGGCCATCTAGTTTTTGTCCAGGAATGCAAAATGCCCAAGCAAAGTTCTTAAATAAAAGACCTTAAATAAAAGACCTCAACAACAAAGACAGAACTGACATTCCCTCTCTAATCAGATTTCATATAAAACCTTCGCAAATTAGAATAATGTGTCTTACAGCTTCAGAATGAAGCTAATTTCGATACTATTCTTTACACATACTTTGAATAGAATCTAATTATATTAAAATGAATACAGTGAGTTTCAGATGCAATAGCATTCCAGAACAAAATGCATGAAATTCTGAACAAAGCTGTTCATCAAGAATCACACCAAGAAACAAGGCATCTTACTCTTAACTTTAACTTCTTTTTCTTATAAAATGTTTCATAAACTTGGTTATCATTTACTCAAGGTTATGTATCATAAAACATGGACCATCGTGACATACTATTATGCTTTGATTGTCATAGAATTTATATGCTTGATTTTTAGGGCATTTGCTCAGCTGTAAAGCTACCACCAAGACCTGAGAAAGTGGACTCAGGAATCAATTGATGGGGCTTAAATTTTGGAAACTTAACACCCTCTAAAAGAAAGGTTAACAGAAGGAGAACCTGGTTCTCGGTTGTGAGTTATCAGTTTTATTCCCTGAAGTCCTCCCCCTATGTTCTGTCCATTCAGTGACGCTGAACCTCAGCTGTCTCCATCTCCAGACAGGATTTCAATCACAGTCATTACAAACAGGCAGAGAATGTCATGAAGAACCATTGTTCAAGATTTATTCAGGAGAGTCAGGAGCTCTCCTGACTTCAAGAATGAGAAATATGTGGTCTGGGCAGGGCCTCCTTCCTTAACTGCCTGTTCTTATCTTGGAGTTTTGGCCCATAGAGGTTGAATCCCCACTTACTTTACCTGGGGAGTCCACCTGCCTCCTGCCTAAGGAACACACCTACCATGTAGATTGTTTTATTCAGAGTGCTGTGCAATAGGGTACAGCTTGGCCCCCTCACCTAAGAGCTCATCAATTGAAAATGTGAGAGATAAGAGTGTAATGTGATGGTGAAATTTAATGGCACTTCAAGCATGGGGAGTAGGTTGGCGCTTTGTTTTTTAGATAACTTGCAAGTCAAATGGAACCACAGTCCATGAAACAGTGACTCCTATATGGCCATCTAGTTTTTGTCCAGGAATGCAAAATGCCCAAGCAAAGTTCTTAAATAAAAGACCTTAAATAAAAGACCTCAACAACAAAGACAGAACTGACATTCCCTCTCTAATCAGATTTCATATAAAACCTTCGCAAATTAGAATAATGTGTCTTACAGCTTCAGAATGAAGCTAATTTCGATACTATTCTTTACACATACTTTGAATAGAATCTAATTATATTAAAATGAATACAGTGAGTTTCAGATGCAATAGCATTCCAGAACAAAATGCATGAAATTCTGAACAAAGCTGTTCATCAAGAATCACACCAAGAAACAAGGCATCTTACTCTTAACTTTAACTTCTTTTCTTATAAAATGTTTCATAAACTTGGTTATCATTTACTCAAGGTTATGTATCATAAAACATGGACCATCGTGACATACTATTATGCTTTGATTGTCATAGAATTTATATGCTTGATTTTTAGGGCATTTGCTCAGCTGTAAAGCTACCACCAAGACCTGAGAAAGTGGACTCAGGAATCAATTGATGGGGCTTAAATTTTGGAAACTTAACACCCTCTAAAAGAAAGGTTAACAGAAGGAGAACCTGGTTCTCGGTTGTGAGTTATCAGTTTTATTCCCTGAAGTCCTCCCCCTATGTTCTGTCCATTCAGTGACGCTGAACCTCAGCTGTCTCCATCTCCAGACAGGATTTCAATCACAGTCATTACAAACAGGCAGAGAATGTCATGAAGAATGGTCTCCTCTCATCTGTAAGGGCCTATTGCCAATCCCATTCATCTGTTTATGTATTTACATGCTAGAATTCACTGAGGATCAAGGAAGAAACAGAATCTATATTAAGGATGAAAGTCACATTTAAAAAGTCACATTTAGAAAGTTAAAAACCACCTTACAGGTTTTAAAGAGATGAGAATACAAACAAATTCTATGAATCTCATGGAACAACTGAATCCACAATCCATGCCAAAAGCTGAGATAATAGATGGGGATGTAAAGATAAATAAAATTGAACCTAGGCATAGAAAAGCAAGGCCTCTTCTAGGGGAGGGGATGGGTCACTGGTATCATGAGTATTATACTCTCAGTGCAAAAGCAGAAGTGTGTCCTGGGTACAATACTGGGAGATAATAACACTGATTTGGGGACCTTAGGCAGGTTTCTTATGTGTGATTCCAAACCTGTTTATTAACGGTAAGTGAAGATTCCCAAGAAAGCCAAGAAATCTTCATAAAAGAAACAGTGTGAGCAAAGAGACGGTTGCAGGTGACTGATCTCTTCCTGTTCAGCTGGACATCATTCCATCCATGTTTGTGTTTCTTCAGCCCTGAGACCATGGGCTCTGCCTTTCAGAACTCCGATCTGTCGGAGCCTTATTTATCTACATATACACCCTCTTGAAAGCTTTCCCTCTTTCTGCTTCCCACTTTGTTGTGCTACTTTCACCTCTTTCTTTATAGTCTCTACCCTATTTCCTGTAGGAGCAGGCTGACTTCCTCTCTTCCTCAATGCCAATTCGCTCATTAAACTTATAGTCAAGCTTCCACTCTAGGAGCACCTGTGATCCACACCAGCCACTTTGGTCCCAGAGCCCTCAACGCCATTCACGACTCTATCTGGACATGGTGCCAGCATCTTTGTTAACAGATCTGAGCATATTTTGGAAAGTGGGGGGGTACATGTTAATCAATCAACCCATTCATTCTCCCAGACCACCCTCAAACTTTTTCAGTACTCACTTCCCTAGTTTTTGTATGAAGAACTGTGGTCTGTTTACTAAAATACAAGTAACATTGACAAGATCTCTCACTCTCCTACCCAGACCTTATTTGCCCACATTTCTCTCTAAAAGGAGCAGCTCTCCAGAGCCGATCCCTTGTCACAGCGCCACTGTGAGGATCATTCTGAGCCCTGATCCTCCGCCTTGCCCTCCTGGCACCTCCTCCATCTATTCAAGTCCTACTCATACTTGCAACACCGTCAGGTGTGACCCTGTTCACAAAGCCCTTTCTGACAAAATCGAAGCATAAGGATGCTTCCTCCTTCAGAGTCTTAAAACATTTATCCAAATTGTGCCATTCATTCTTTTTCACTCTTGTTTCTGTTACTTCATTAGACACCACATGAGCACTTGACACGAGATCCACCCTCTTCAGACAGTCTTAAGTGCACAATACAACAATGTTGATTAACATACAGCGTTGCATAACTGGTCTCCAAAGATGCCTCTAGGCTGGTAATTCCCCTCATTCTTCCTTCCCTGGGCAATTTTAGAGAAACTCAGTTCTGTCTTTTGACCAAAATTGTCAATAAACCCTCTTTTCTCTTTTTAAACTATATGAAAAAGGGAAGAAAAGATAGACTGTAAAAGAATGTGTGCTTGAGAACCAAAGAGACTGGCTTTATGATGCTGGGAAACTTACACCCTCTTTATTATTTTTTTTTCTTTTCTTTTTTTATTGGAGTATAGTTGATTACAGTGTTGCATTAGTTTCAGGTGTACAGCAAAGTTATTGTCACATGTCTTTTACAGAGTTTTGTTGTTTACAGCTATACATAATTCCAAATCAGTCATAGGTATATCCCTGACACCTCCCACCTGAGCCACCTCTCTGTCTCCCCTACCCTGTCCCACCCTTTAAGGTTCTTGCATAACTCCCTTGTAAGTTCCCTTAGTCTTACAGCTTATTCACAATGGTTATCTCTTTTACATGTGATAGTGCAGGTTTCCATGTTATTCTTTCCATATCTCTCACCTGATCTTCCCTCCTCACACTGTACACCCTATTTCTGCTCTTTGGCTCACATACACATAAAAGAAGCAACTGCTACCTCCTTGGTTAGTGCAGGAACCAAATGAGATTTTGTTTAGTGTGCATTTACTAATGGAAATTGGTGGGCATACAACAAACTGCAGTTCCTGCATCTTCTTTGTGTCTTCTTGATACTTTTTTTAACCAAAGGAAACATTTACTAAAGGCAAGCTAATGCTGTCTACATTTTAGAGTCATTCTCCCCCCTCCCCCTGCCCCCGCCATCTCTTGCCGTCCCATCTTCCCACTCACTCACCTGATCTGTGCTTACAAGGAATCAGCAAGTTCACTAGCCACTGGACCTTCTGAATGTTAGGTAAGCTGACTAAGCTTCATTCTCATCACCCATAAAAAGGGTGAAAATGTTCATCTTACAGAACTGTTGATTGATCAACTAAGAACATGTGTAAAGCAATTAGCATAGTCTGGCAGATAGCAAGAGCTCAAGATATACAGTTTCAGTGTTGATGATAATGATAAGAAGGATCATGAATTTGATGATGAAAAAACAATGCTTGAAACTGTCATTCAGGCTAGAGGGTTTTTGTTTGTTTGTTTGTTTGTTTTTTAAACAAATAAACTCCCTTATTGTTGCCCTGGGGAAAAGTGCCAACAAGATAAAGTAAAAACAAATATAAAGACCAGGAGTCTCAGAAATTTTAAAAAGGACTGAGAAAGCCTTGTGTTTCCCAACAAAATGTGTGCACACTTGGAACAAAGAACAAAGTTGGTGTATTTGAAGATGGAAACTCAGACAATTCTGCAACCACACTCTCAGCACAAGAGGGAAAGCTGAGCAACTCAAAGTGCCCAGAGAGACAAATGATGCAGAGGGAAACAAAGCAAGACAGGGGCAAAGACAGAAGCACCTATCTGGCTATTTGTGGCTTATTTCATATATAATCAATACTCGGCAACTAACCCTTGGACAGCTCAGAGGTCAGAGACACCAATCTCTACGTCAAAAAAATTCTATAACCTCACAGTGAGACTTGTGTATCCATAATTTCACAATCACAGATTCAAACAACAATGGGTTGTGTAATACTGTAGTATTTATTGAAAAAATATGCATATAGGTGGACCTTCACAGTTCAAGCCCATCTTCTTTTTTTTTTCTCATTAATTAATATTTTTTATATTTTTACAGAATTTTGTTGCTCACATACATGTATGTTCCCAGATCAGTCATATGCGTATCCCTGTTCTCCTCCTCGCTCCTAGTCCCTCCCAGTACCCACTCCCCTCCCCAAGTCCATCTTCTTGTTTAATGGCCAAACAGATTTTAAAGGACTTGATGGTTAACACAAGAACCATACCACAGTCTTCTTATAAGTCAGTCTTTACATACCTATGGACCTACATATGTGTGGATATTCTTGTCTTTGTTCCTTTTATTTTAATTTTACTCTTCTTTTGTGCTTCCCCAAAGTTCAGTGTTAAAGGACCCTCCTTGTGCAGTTAAAGAAGTACAGCCCAGCCAGGTCTACTGAATCTGTGCTGCGAGTCTGCTACCCTGGCCCACAACTCTGCCAGGACTGGCTGGGTGGGTGCACATCTCCAACTGACGTACATGGACTTCTCTGATGCTTTCATGCTGCTAGGACAAAGGTCCCCATCTGCAGTTTTCTCTTAGGCCCCAAGAATTACACAGATAGAAAACAAACATACAGAGTCAGGGACAAAGCAGGTCTCTCTGACAACCTAGAGGGTAGGATGGGGCAGGAGGGAGGCTGAAGAGGAAGGGGACATGTGTATGTCTATGACTAATCCATGTTGACGTCAGGGCAGAAGTCAGCACAATAATTATCCTTCAATTAAAATTTGATAAATTAAGAGAAAAACAAATAAATAATTGGTTGAACAGAGAGTTCTTTTGTTTTATAAAAGACCACTTGTAAACATCCTCAGCTCAATAGTTAGGAGGATCTTAATAGTGTATTGGGTCATTTAAAAAGTCTATCTCAATGTGAATACTTATAATTGATGAGAGCCTAATGGTGGTATCATCAATCCACATCCCACAGGAGAAAAGAGGCTGGGCTGAATGATGGACGGAAGCTTGACTTAGCAGGACAGCTGCTGGCACACTGATCTGTTTAGCTCACAGTGGAAGAAGATCCCCCACTCTTTTTTTCCACCAGAAAATAAATACCCCCCCCCCACATCTTTTGACTTGAAGGTGAACATTCCAGTTGCTTTTACCCATCATCTATCCAATGGCTCCTATCTTCCTCAGTAACACATAGCAATCCCCCAGGAAGGACCACTGAATCTCATCATTTGGGGATCATGCCAACAAACTCTGCCAAGAATCCCTCTGGAAATGGCATGACTATTCCTGCTTTCAGGTACATTAATACTCTAAGTGAGCCTTCTGATCTTAGGAAGTTTCACCCATGTGGTCTTTTTTTCCTAAATAAATGCTTTTAAAATAAAACAAAACAACAACAAAAGCAAAACTCAGATCTCATAAATGGCTTCTTGGGTTGCTTCTCCTATACAGAATGATTTGTCTGTTTTCTTTTTGAACTCTGGATGATTTCTCCTTGCCTTTCTGTAACCTTTTATTTTTAGATACTTCATGATGTACACATTACCAGGAAGATTAGCAAAGCCATGGCCTTAGTTTTATATGTGTGTATATATGTGTGTATTTGTGTGTATAACTGTGTGCATATATATAAATAAATACGTCCTTTTTTTTTCCTGCAGCACAAAGTTGACATTGGTAATTTCAGGAGGTTGACCCCTCTGGAGAATGTCCTTCCTGATTCTGTCATAATACATTTAAGCAAGTCCTTGGTCAATCTCAGGCAGAGATCAAGTCTGTCAGCTGTGGGGAAGAATCCTTTGAAAACCCAGTAACAGCTGGGAGGCTTATGACCACTGAAATGTCAGCTTATCAGGAGAAGATGACTCTGAGGCCTGAAAAGATTCAATCCAACAAAAAACTCATATCCACTCAAAAATGTCCCTTCCTTGGTCTTTCTCTGCCTCCAAATTAAAGTCCTCCAGTAATTAAGAATGGCTTCATTAACGACAGGAGAAAAGAATGGTGACGCAAAGGATAAAGACAGAAACAAAGATAGAGAGTATAGACTGGGGATCAGGAGGCTAGACACCTCCAAGAGGCACTAGCAACAATTATCTCCACATAGTCTTTTTATTGGAAAATTTTACAGGAATACGTGCCATGGGGCAGGTAGGGTACGTGCACACAAATCAGATAAACAATTCCTTCTAGGCATGGATAAACATAACCTTTTGCTAACTTCAACCAGAGACACCTGTTCAACCTAACTACTCTGTTATATATCCTAAGGACTACAGAAGTCGTTATCTCGTGACCCACACCCAGGAAAACAGGTCATCTGAGGATCACAGCTTTCCGCAGATCCTTTCTGACTGCATTCCACTAGATGATGAGTTTACAAGAGTGTGACTTGTGTCCTGATTTTTCTCCATGAATTCTAGTTTCAATTATAACACTTTCTGTTAAACCCATCCCCCACTGTTCATAATTCTTTTTGCCAAACCCATCTCCCACACTCCAGTAATCAGGATGCTCACTAAAGCTACTCCTCTAAAATACATCTAATAGGTCCCAGAAGACCTTTTCAGTTCTAACTAGTCCATGACAAGCTCAGAAGACAAGTTTTCCCTTTAAGTGTCCACATACTTGCTTCCTGGATACTCTGCTGATGTCAAGACAGAATCTAGCTCAAGATCTGAGTCTTTAACTCTATTCAGAAGGTTACAGCATGTGCCAACTGCCAGGGTTACTAATGTACTTTTAGAATAAATGACAAATTCCCTGGCAATTTACACAGGTGTGGAATCCACAAAATAAACTATATTATAAACTTTTTCTTTTAAGGCACTGTTAATTGACCCAGCTGGTTAGAAATGTTTTGTCATGAAGTCATGTCCTTGGGATTTGAGCTTTATAAAGGCCTATTAAGTGGATTCTGTCTCTGAGCATCAGATCATAGTTGTTTTTGGACCGGGCATATATACATGGGAAGAGAGAGCACACATCAGTGCAGACTTGGTTTTAAATTCAAGTTCTCTATTTAATATCAGGGGATCATTACCCAAATTCTTTACTTCTTTTAAATTTCATCTCTCCCTCTGGTGGCTCAGATGGTAAAGAACTTGGTTGCAATTTTGCAGGGTCTAGATCCTTGGGTCGGGAAGGTTCTTGGGAGAAGAGAATGGCAACTCACTCCAGTATTTTTGCCTGGAGAATTCCATAAACAGAGGAGACTGGGGGGCTATAGTCCATGGAGTAGCAAAAAGTCAGACATGACTGAGCAACTTACACTAACAGTCTATACAGAGGTATCCTAACATATTTGGCTACATGAATGTATACTTATTTCCAAATCCTTTCAGTTGTATACATTAAATATCCACAGCTGTTTACATGTAAGCCATATCTAACAGAGTGATTTAAAATTTTTAAAGGTTAATCTCTGAGGATCACAGCTTTCCGCAGATCCTTTCTGACTGCATTCCACTAGATGATGAGTTTACAAGAGTGTGACTTGTGTCCTGATTTTTCTCCGTGAATTCTAGTTTCAATTATAACACTTTCTGTTAAACCCATCCCCCACTGTTCATAATTCTTTTTGCCAAACCCATCTCCCACACTCCAGTAATCAGGATGCTCACTAAAGCTACTCCTCTAAAATACATCTAATAGGTCCCAGAAGACCTTTTCAGTTCTAACTAGTCCATGACAAGCTCAGAAGACAAGTTTTCCCTTTAAGTGTCCACATACTTGCTTCCTGGATACTCTGCTGATGTCAAGACAGAATCTAGCTCAAGATCTGAGTCTTTAACTCTATTCAGAAGGTTACAGCATGTGCCAACTGCCAGGGTTACTAATGTACTTTTAGAATAAATGACAAATTCCCTGGCAATTTACACAGGTGTGGAATCCACAAAATAAACTATATTATAAACTTTTTCTTTTAAGGCACTGTTAATTGACCCAGCTGGTTAGAAATGTTTTGTCATGAAGTCATGTCCTTGGGATTTGAGCTTTATAAAGGCCTATTAAGTAGATTCTGTCTCTGAGCATCAGATCATAGTTGTTTTTGGACCGGGCATATATACATGGGAAGAGAGAGCACACATCAGTGCAGACTTGGTTTTAAATTCAAGTTCTCTATTTAATATCAGGGGATCATTACCCAAATTCTTTACTTCTTTTAAATTTCATCTCTCCCTCTGGTGGCTCAGATGGTAAAGAACTTGGTTGCAATTTTGCAGGGTCTAGATCCTTGGGTCGGGAAGGTTCTTGGGAGAAGAGAATGGCAACTCACTCCAGTATTTTTGCCTGGAGAATTCCATAAACAGAGGAGACTGGGGGGCTATAGTCCATGGAGTAGCAAAAAGTCAGACATGACTGAGCAACTTACACTAACAGTCTATACAGAGGTATCCTAACATATTTGGCTACATGAATGTATACTTATTTCCAAATCCTTTCAGTTGTATACATTAAATATCCACAGCTGTTTACATGTAAGCCATATCTAACAGAGTGATTTAAATTTTTTAAGGTTAAATATTCTAAACGTGAACTACTACATCAATAAGAACTTGATATGTGAGATAAATATATTTGCTCTGATTCATATAGTGGATGTCATATGTAATCTTAACAACCATTAATTTTCATTAAAAATTTCTTACTTCAAATTTCTCCAAGATGATCAGAAACTGAAGTGAATGTTCAATGAAAAATCATGAGTTTCCTAATCCCAGGAAATATGGTAAGAAAAGCCAATGTTTCCCATGTTACAAAGTTATTTGTTTCCAAAGAAAAGGACTGAGAGTATAAGTTCCATAAGTGCCTCTCCTACTGAGACCTGGCGTATTAATCATCTTCTGTGGCTAACGCTCTTCTTTCATGTCCCTGGTTCTCTCATCTCCTTCTGAAACCCTCTGCTCCAGTCCACCTGGAACTCACCAGAATCCCTATCCTCTGGGCATCCTGCACTGGCCAGTTCATGGGTCCAGGCTGCTCGTGCTCCATTCTCCACCTACTGCAACACATATGTCCTTCAGAACACATGAATTAAGGGGCATCTCCTTGTAAAGGCTGATCTAACCTTTCCTCCCCCAAGTCAGAAGTCCCTGATGATTTATTTCTCCAAATGAATGTAATCTGACTATCTGGACAGCAAAGGCTGCTCTTCTAACATGTGTATAGCAAGTCCCTGCCAATAGTCACCCATGGTTATCTTTCTATATACATGGGAAGAGAGCACACATCAGTGCAGACTTTGTTTTAAATTCAAGTTCTCTATTTAATATCAGTGGATCATTACCCAAATTCTTTACTTCTTTTAAATTTCATCTCTCCCTCTGGTGGCTCAGATGGTAAAGAACTTGGTTGCAATTTTGCAGGGTCTAGATCCTTGGGTCGGGAAGGTTCTTGGGAGAAGAGAATGGCAACTCACTCCAGTATTTTTGCCTGGAGAATTCCATAAACAGAGGAGACTGGGGGGCTATAGTCCATGGAGTAGCAAAAAGTCAGACATGACTGAGCAACTTACACTAACAGTCTATACAGAGGTATCCTAACATATTTGGCTACATGAATGTATACTTATTTCCAAATCCTTTCAGTTGTATACATTAAATATCCACAGCTGTTTACATGTAAGCCATATCTAACAGAGTGATTTAAATTTTTTAAGGTTAAATATTCTAAACGTGAACTACTACATCAATAAGAACTTGATATGTGAGATAAATATATTTGCTCTGATTCATATAGTGGATGTCATATGTAATCTTAACAACCATTAATTTTCATTAAAAATTTCTTACTTCAAATTTCTCCAAGATGATCAGAAACTGAAGTGAATGTTCAATAAAAAATCATGAGTTTCCTAATCCCAGGAAATATGGTAAGAAAAGCCAATGTTTCCCATGTTACAAAGTTATTTGTTTCCAAAGAAAAGGACTGAGAGTATAAGTTCCATAAGTGCCTCTCCTACTGAGACCTGGCGTATTAATCATCTTCTGTGGCTAACGCTCTTCTTTCATGTCCCTGGTTCTCTCATCTCCTTCTGAAACCCTCTGCTCCAGTCCACCTGGAACTCACCAGAATCCCTATCCTCTGGGCATCCTGCACTGGCCAGTTCATGGGTCCAGGCTGCTCGTGCTCCATTCTCCACCTACTGCAACACATATGTCCTTCAGAACACATGAATTAAGGGGCATCTCCTTGTAAAGGCTGATCTAACCTTTCCTCCCCCAAGTCAGAAGTCCCTGATGATTTATTTCTCCAAATGAATGTAATCTGACTATCTGGACAGCAAAGGCTGCTCTTCTAACATGTGTATAGCAAGTCCCTGCCAATAGTCACCCATGGTTATCTTTGATACTGAATTCACTCTCTAGTACTACAGCTTATCATTATAATTATTATTTCAACATGCGCACTTTCCCTTTTGAGTTCTAAGCACCTAAGCATGAAGGTTGATGTTTATAAATTCCTGTTTCTTTAGACTAAGCTCCTACCACCCTTGAACAAATGTACTTGTAGAAGGCACAAGCTCCCTCTCTCTCTGTAATGGGGCCTGACCCCACTTCTAATATTTAATTGACTATATAGGAACTTTGAAGCCTTGTGTATCCATCTTCACCCTCTGCCCCACTTATCAACAAGTGGATAAGAAGTCCTGCCTGTTCACTCCTTCAGTGTTAGCAGAAGGCTAAGACCAAAGAGCCCCTGCCTGCACAGGGGGACCTTAACAGCAACCCAATCCACTAATCACAACACATCCCAGATGGTCCCCTTCCCCAGCCTGCTCAAACCACTCTCAGACCAGCTGGTGACATCTGCTCTTCTCTCTTAGGAGACCTCAAGCATGTGGCTTCTGCACCTTTTCTTTTCCTTTCGCAGAGCATTGCCAGTCTCAAGATTCAAACCAAAGTTTGAGTGGGGATCCCTTCTGTATCTCCAGGGTGGTCACACTATGCACACATATCTATGCTTAATAAATTTGCTCCATTCTACTCAATTATGTTTTAACTGATATAGTCAGTTCCCACCAGACCAATTCCTTTTGCAGAGCATTGCCAGTCTCAAGATTCAAACCAAAGTTTGAGTGGGGATCCCTTCTGTATCTCCAGGGTGGTCGCACTATGCACACATATCTATGCTTAATAAATTTGCTCCATTCTACTCAATTATGTTTTAATTGATAGAGTCAGTTCCTACCAGACCAAATCCACAACCTGCAGCTTTTCTTAGAAGCTACTCACCTACTGAGTCATTAATGTATGAAATAACTGCATGAGAATATTTGGGTTAGTGGGCATGGAACTAGGCTCATTTGTCTTTCTTAGGGAAGAGCTGAGCAAAGGAAGAGTAAAGAAGCAATGTTTAATCAGTCAATCCTAAAAGCAATCAACCCTGGATACTCATTGGAAGGGCTGATACTGAAACTCCAATACTTTGGCCATCTGATGTGAAGAGCCAACTCATTGGAAAAGACCTCGATGCTGAACAATTGAAGGGAGAAGCAGAAGAGGGCAACAGAGGATGAGATGGTTGGATGGCATCACTAATCCAAAGTGCATGAACTTGGGCAAATCTGAGAGATGATGACAGCTAGGGAGACCTGTTGTGCTGCAGTTCATGGGGGTAGGAAAGAGTCGGACATGACCCGGAAACTGAACAATAACAACATCTCTGATCAGTTTCATACAAGAGCCAGTCACCATCCTACCGATACTCAGGTAAGAGTCTGATGAAATGCACAACCCAGCACCATGAACTGTTGGTTGTGTGATGATCTTTACAAAGGATGTCTTTAAATGTTTCCTTAGATCAAAGCCTCTGAGTGCTTAGCCTTACATTTTTAGTTATTTTTTCTTTTGCATCCATTAAGATCAATCCCACAGCGGTGAGAATTATAGAACAGTAGTTTAAACAAGTTTGCTCATAGCTGCTGCAATCCTGCCAATTCTATCATAATAGGACACTTTCACATAGGAAAAAAACGCAATTCAATTAAAAACTACATTATAGAAATGCTAAGGGTCTAATTTCAACTCAGGATGGCAAGGAAATTTAAAGTTAAGACAGCAAGTGTGTGCTTTAATGTGCTCTTAGCTCCCTAGATGAAATACACAATCACTAATAACGTTAAGACTGAAAATCAGATGTCCACCTCCATGGTTGAAATATACATCCAGAGTTAAATGCCAAGGGCAAAATAGCTCATACCAATGTCAAAGGGAATCCTCAGTGTGCATACAGATCTGCATTCAACTATAAGGTTGGAATTTTAATTTTTACTTCATTTCATTGCTTTTGTGGCTTTACATCAATCATGTAATACTTTTGAAATGCTTTCTCAGAGTGAGTTTATGTGTACTTTAAGAGCAGAACTATGTATAAGAAATTTCTTTAGAGAAAAGAATTTTTGAGGATGAGTGTGTATTTTGGTTAAACTCATTATTTATGTATTTACCCAATCAAGAAATACTTACTGAATATTGGTATGTGCCCTGGGGAGCTGCAGCTCTCAAGAAGGTAATTGTCTGGGGCGGGTAGGGCAGAAAGATGGTAACAAACAAAGACGATCAATTATCACTTGTCAGTGTATCAGTTGTTGGTATGTGCTATGGCCTGGCTGGAACAAAGTGGAGGAGTCTGAATTGGAGACAGAAGGGGTTTCTGATCTGTTGGGCAGGTGTCCCCTTGACATCTGCCAATGCTGGGCTAACCCACAGCAAAACTGACACCTTTCTATGTTTCAGTAAAACAAAAGCTCTCTTCTCACTGAACCTGCATCACTAAAGGACGGAAGGTGCATTCATCCATAGTTACTCAGGTTCCCAGTCTGCAAAGGACTGAACACCTTGTGGCTGGCCCTCTGACCCTCAGGAACCAACCAAGTCAAGAGAAGACCATGTGGCCCTGAGCAGACTCTTTTATGCTTTAACCCAGAAGAGGAACCATTCTTCCACTCTCAGCCTGTGATCTGAAGCCCTGATCACTGCAAAGAAGTGTCAGGGAGGAGACAGCATAGGTGCACACTGCTACTATTTTCACTGCACAGGGACATGCTGGATGTCTTGAGGTGCTGGGCAGAGGGGAGAACAAACGTTGAGTCTCTGATGCAAAGGTGTGCATGGGAGGGAAGAAAGACAATGGCTGCTGTGGATCACATAGATACCTCCTGAGAGCAGATGTCCTGCTGCTGCTCCACAGATAGGCAGGCCCCCTGAGTGGGCCTTCTGGGTCAGAGGAGTGACCAGGACCTTGAGCCTGGTAAGTCCAACTATTACTGTCTATTTTTCTGACAGTGGAAAGACGTTGGAGCTTCCTTAAAATTCTAATATAAATTCTAAGACAGTCCATGATGTACCTAAGTGTGTGTGCATACACACACACACACAAACACACACACACTATATTGGACTGTAGCATAATTTCTCTGGTAAATATTACATAAGAAATGTTAATGATGTCTTAACTTCTATAGAATTTAAGAAGCAAAGAGAAATGAAGTCACTTTGAGTATTTCTATTTAGTTCAAACTATCCCTGATCACTAGTAGTACAATGTGAGTTAGTTATGAAATCTATAGATTCGTAGAAATCATGTAAAACATTAAACAGAAATGGGTGAAATTAATTCTAATAATTTAGTCAATATAATGTTGCCTATGGAAAGTATGATTTTGATGGGTATTCAAAATAAAAATAATCAACCAGAGCAAAATCTGGTGTGTGCTTATTGGTACAGCATCTTTCCACTTGGATAATGCATGTGTTACAGCAGCCTGAGTCCCACTGGCTTAGGGTGAAGCTCTCAGGGAGCCCAGTTCTAGGCCAACATATACCACCCAAGGACATAGGGCTCAAATGTTCAAATACACATGGACCCTAAAAGCAGTCAGTAAAATGAAAATGGGCTGAGCTCCTCACTCTGACAAGGATCGCTCTAGTTCAAAGACTGAACAGAGGGATTTAAATGACACCAACAACAGCTGAGATTGTGTTAGAACTTCCCATGCAACCCTGCACATCCGCAAGAGGGACATCAACATGGGTTCCAGTATGAACAGAGTAGTAATAAGGGTAATGACAATAATAAATGATAAATGAGCATAGTGCTGGTATTTCACACACAATCACAATCAGTTCTCATAAGCACACTGCTACTATTTTCACTGCACAGGGACATGCTGGATGTCTTGAGGTGCTGGGCAGAGGGGAGAACAAACGTTGAGTCTCTGATGCAAAGGTGTGCATGGGAGGGAAGAAAGACAATGGCTGCTGTGGATCACATAGATACCTCCTGAGAGCAGATGTCCTGCTGCTGCTCCACAGATAGGCAGGCCCCCTGAGTGGGCCTTCTGGGTCAGAGGAGTGACCAGGACCTTGAGCCTGGTAAGTCCAACTATTACTGTCTATTTTTCTGACAGTGGAAAGACGTTGGAGCTTCCTTAAAATTCTAATATAAATTCTAAGACAGTCCATGATGTACCTAAGTGTGTGCATACACACACACACACACGCACACACTATATTGGACTGTAGCATAATTTCTCTGGTAAATATTACATAAGAAATGTTAATGATGTCTTAACTTCTATAGAATTTAAGAAGCAAAGAGAAATGAAGTCACTTTGAGTATTTCTATTTAGTTCAAACTATCCCTGATCACTAGTAGTACAATGTGAGTTAGTTATGAAATCTATAGATTCGTAGAAATCATGTAAAACATTAAACAGAAATGGGTGAAATTAATTCTAATAATTTAGTCAATATAATGTTGCCTATGGAAAGTATGATTTTGATGGGTATTCAAAATAAAAATAATCAACCAGAGCAAAATCTGGTGTGTGCTTATTGGTACAGCATCTTTCCACTTGGATAATGCATGTGTTACAGCAGCCTGAGTCCCACTGGCTTAGGGTGAAGCTCTCAGGGAGCCCAGTTCTAGGCCAACATATACCACCCAAGGACATAGGGCTCAAATGTTCAAATACACATGGACCCTAAAAGCAGTCAGTAAAATGAAAATGGGCTGAGCTCCTCACTCTGACAAGGATCGCTCTAGTTCAAAGACTGAACAGAGGGATTTAAATGACACCAACAACAGCTGAGATTGTGTTAGAACTTCCCATGCAACCCTGCACATCCGCAAGAGGGACATCAACATGGGTTCCAGTATGAACAGAGTAGTAATAAGGGTAATGACAATAATAAATGATAAATGAGCATAGTGCTGGTATTTCACACACAATCACAATCAGTTCTCATAAGCACCCTATTACTATCCTCAGTTCACAGAAAAGCAATGCACAGTGAGAGTAACGAATGTGTGCCTGGCCATAGCTAGGATCACTCAATCCCTGGAGGTGACCACAGTTCTGGCAGACTCTGGTTTTTCAATAGGCTGCTCAGCTCCACTTAAAACTTTCCACAATCAAGAGACTTTCATGTGGGAATGAAGCTTCTTACTGGGACAACCTGTAGAACATAAAGTTCCCTCATGCAGGGCTTCCCCTGGTGGTCCAGTGGGTAAGGACACCGCCTTGCACTGCAAGGGGCGCTGGTTCGATCCCTGGCCTGGGAAGATCCCACATGCCACAGAGCGGCTGGACTGATGCGTCCAATTACCAAGCCGGAGCTCTGGCGCGCATGCGCCCAGAGCCAGCGCTCTGCGACAACAGACGCCACCACGATGGGAGGCCCACAGGAGCCAAAGAACAAAGACGGATGAAAATAGAGAAAGACCAATAGAAGTGGCCCGCCTGCTCCCCTCGCTCCCCAACCCGACCCCCGCCCAAAATAAATAAATCTTTAAAAAAAAAAAAAAAGTTCCCTCATGCAAACCATTCCTGCCCCAGGAGAAAATGACTCCACACACATCTTTTTGTTGGGATATTGTTTAAAGCAATGGATAATGATTACACATGAAATGGATATGTGGAGCACCTTAAAATTTTGTGTGCACAGAAATGATTGATTATGGGACTAATTTTTAAGTCACAAAATAGCACCTGCAGACTTGTCATTATAAGCAACTGTTTAATGAAGAGTTGAGAGCTGCAGTGACTCACGGTGCATACACAATGAACTCACAGTGATGGACTGGAGTTCACTATAAGCCACTGATAGATCATCTGGAGTGACGCAGTAGAGGGCCCTGTGGTGCTGCTCCCTCTCAGAGGCTGCACAGAGGAGGATGCTCGTCACATGACCACACACACTGCCTCCACCACCTGCTGTTCCTCATCTAGGTGCCATCTGATAATGGTTTATGAGGATAAAGACTCCAGGCACATAAGTCAGCACATGGAATAAAAGCAATTATTCACCTAATCTTTCTAAATCCTAACTTTAGAGAATAACATTCTCAACACATTTCTGCAGACCACAGACTTAAAATTGCAGTGCAAGTAGCTTTGACTGGAAATAACCGAGGACAAAAGATGGAGAGAAGGAGGAAGGAAGAAAAGAAAGAAGGTGGAGGGGAGAGGAGGAAGTGGGAGAAGAAGGGGAGAAAATGGAGGGAGGAGAGGAAGAGATGGAGAAGGAAAAGGGAGCAAAGAGGGGAGGAAATTGTGGATGGTGGAGGGAGATGGCAGGGAGTAGAGGAGATCCAAAAAATTCCCTGTGAAGCTGTATCAGACCCTAGGGAAAATAAATCAAATCCATTAAAAACTCCAGTATAGACACATATTTGATTCCTATCTATCCCTTCCCTTCAAAGGCTATGGAACTGTGTCTGGAATTCTGTGGGCATGTTTCAGAGAATCAGCTGTCGGCTGGTGTTTCTACTCTTAGGCAAGATTTTCTTAATAGTTATTACCCACACCCTACGTTAACTCTTTCACAGTGTCTATCAAAACTACTGCCTCAGTGCAGTCACTTAAACAGGGAAGGTTCCCTGGAAAGCTAACCGAGTTCACACAATAAGCACTGTCACAAATGCTGCTTTAATTTCATTCTCCATTCTGAAACCCAGCTGATAGCTCTTTTTGCAGCTAGTCACCTGCTTCCGCTTCCAGGTAATCTCTCTAGATTTCCATCAGGGAGACAGCCCAGGAACCCAGCCCTGCAGTGTTTTCAAAATGTTGCCTGATGTGTTTTTGCTAAATTCTGTTTTTTCCCCTTTAGAGCAGTTATGTAGAGCCTGTGCTGTGCTGTACTTAGTCACTCAATTATGTTGCACTCTGGAGACCCCATGAACTGTAGCCCACCAGGCTCCTCTGTCCATGGAATTCTCCATGCAATGAAGTACATTCATGCAACAACTTGTGTTCTTCAGTGTCTGAAGAACTGTTCATGAAGATCTGGGGTGTCTGGATCCTAAACATCAAACCCTTAGGTGGACTAGAAAACCCAACAACATTCCATACTTCAGGAGCCTGGAACTCTAGCCTATTTGCAAGAATCTGTCACTTTAATAAAAAGAGTCTGAAATCATAAGAAACTGTGACTCAAAGAATTCCATCACCTTTAGAAATGCCCATTTATGCATAATTTAAACACCATTTCATATGAATTCCACCAACCAAGCTATCATTTTCATGAATGAAACGTTATTTGACACCATTTCATATGAATTCCACTGACCAAGCTATCATTTTCATGAATGAAACATCATTTCATAGTTTCACTGGGCACATTATACGGTGGCCTATCAGGAAGAACATTCCAGTTATGATCAAAGTTTCATCTACTTGTGGATTTATCACTGCACTGCTAAATATGTGGCACTACATGACTCATAGAATGTCACTAGTGGTCATTCTATTTAGGTATCAGTGGTGTTTACCCATCTTCCCAGGCAACACCAACGTATCAGCTCTACCCAGCAACATCTGCCCTTGGAGGGGTTAGGATTGAAAGCCTGCTGATGGCTATCAAACATAAAGTGTTTCTTTTCCATTATTATCAGATATTTTTCAAGATAATCTCAAGTATAAGGTGCTGTGAAAAATCCTCAAGCCATTTTTCTCTGTCACTCTTAAAGTGTCATAAAATATGAGGCAGGTTGATTTATGTGCTTATGGACGGGTGGGCTACACCTAGTTGCTTTTGAAAGAACTAAACACAGTAGACTAAAAAGAAAGTGGAGACAGAAAAAATTATCCTCATTTTTATCATATTAAAACTTTGTTCTAGGCAGTACATACCATAAGAAAGATGAAAAGAAAAAGCTATCAAGAAAGCAATTTTGGGAATAATACTCTATAAAAAAGCCCAACAAGGAGTGAATAAAATTGATCTGTGCTGAGTGGAATGGCTAAGACAAAATACATCCACATTGTATTGAAACTTTGTTACCCAATGGTCAGAAAAAAACAATTTTCCTCCAGTACACCAGGGATAATGGAGTTGGAAACATACTTTAGAATAATAACATCTAAATATGCAAGCGTGCACTTTCTTCTGGATCACTTGGTTAAATAATAAAATTCAGTATCCAGAGAGAATAAGGATAAAATAAAACAGAATAAGACAAATTGGGCCAGACAAAGAAACCCAACAACTTTCCTTCCTGGAACTCTAGCCTATTTGCAAGAATCTGTCACTTTAATAAAAAGAGTCTGAAATCATAAGAAACTGTGACTCAAAGAATTCCATCACCTTTAGAAATGCCCATTTATGCATAATTTAAACACCATTTCATATGAATTCCACCAACCAAGCTATCATTTTCATGAATGAAACGTTATTTGACACCATTTCATATGAATTCCACTGACCAAGCTATCATTTTCATGAATGAAACATCATTTCATAGTTTCACTGGGCACATTATACGGTGGCCTATCAGGAAGAACATTCCAGTTATGATCAAAGTTTCATCTACTTGTGGATTTATCACTGCACTGCTAAATATGTGGCACTACATGACTCATAGAATGTCACTAGTGGTCATTCTATTTAGGTATCAGTGGTGTTTACCCATCTTCCCAGGCAACACCAACGTATCAGCTCTACCCAGCAACATCTGCCCTTGGAGGGGTTAGGATTGAAAGCCTGCTGATGGCTATCAAACATAAAGTGTTTCTTTTCCATTATTATCAGATATTTTTCAAGATAATCTCAAGTATAAGGTGCTGTGAAAAATCCTCAAGCCATTTTTCTCTGTCACTCTTAAAGTGTCATAAAATATGAGGCAGGTTGATTTATGTGCTTATGGATGGGTGGGCTACACCTAGTTGCTTTTGAAAGAACTAAACACAGTAGACTAAAAAGAAAGTGGAGACAGAAAAAATTATCCTCATTTTTATCATATTAAAACTTTGTTCTAGGCAGTACATACCATAAGAAAGATGAAAAGAAAAAGCTATCAAGAAAGCAATTTTGGGAATAATACTCTATAAAAAAGCCCAACAAGGAGTGAATAAAATTGATCTGTGCTGAGTGGAATGGCTAAGACAAAATACATCCACATTGTATTGAAACTTTGTTACCCAATGGTCAGAAAAAAACAATTTTCCTCCAGTACACCAGGGATAATGGAGTTGGAAACATACTTTAGAATAATAACATCTAAATATGCAAGCGTGCACTTTCTTCTGGATCACTTGGTTAAATAATAAAATTCAGTATCCAGAGAGAATAAGGATAAAATAAAACAGAATAAGACAAATTGGGCAGCCAGACATATTTTAATTGATTTATCCATCATTCCCCCAAAACCTGAGCATTAATTTGTCTACCTTTAACTTTAGCCTATAGAAATGACTTTTATTTTGATCCGAGGAAAACTCATTGCAACTGCAGGGCAAATCAGAAATACTGTGCGGATTCTTTCTTTTTAAACCTGATTTATTTCACACATATGCTAGAAAATCTCAGCTTTCAAAGACCTGTCACTTCTCTCTGGTTTTTGTAACTTAGTGGTTTTGCTGCACATGACTTGAGTACAGTTTTCGACATTTTTTTCTAGTCAGAAAATTATTTGAATATTATATAAAGGTTTGGTATAGTCTCCCTACGATGCAAATAAGTGCACATATAAAATTATACAACAATTTCTTAACAGATTTAGGTGCTTCATGCTCCTTTCTCCCACCACTTGACCACCCCATAGCTCATATATTCAGAGTTGGAAACTTTCAAAAAAAACTCTAATTTGTTTTTCAATTTTTTTGGCTTCTAAGTTAATTTTAATTTTTTAAAAAATTTGCCTTTAAGCCATTGTTTTTCTTTTTTTGAATTTTTCATCCATCTTTATTCTTTGGCATGTGTGGGCCTCCCATCACAGTGGGCTCTCTGGTTGCAGAGCACTGGCTCTGGGAACATCCCCTCCAGAGCACAGGCTCATAACAGGACACACCGGCTCAGTCACTCCTTGGCATGTAGGATCTTCCTGGGTCAGGGATTGAACTGGTGCCCCGCACTGCAAGGCAGACTCTTTACCCACTGGACCACCAGGGAAGCCCTTAATTTTCCTTTTTAAAGACACCCGAGCTATTTATTAGAGAATACTGATACCTTACTTACTTTGTTATGTCAGAGAGAGGTCATGCAAGGTGACACAATTCTAAAAACACCCAGCTGATAGGGGACTTAGAATGCCATGTTAAGATGCTACAGGTTCACTAAGGGACCATCCCAGGCCACTGGTTAAATAATAAATTAGTATCCGGGAGTAGACATAAAAGGAAATTTAAAAAAAATTTTCCTCCAGTACACCAGGGATAATGGAGTTGGAAACATACTTTAGAATAATAACATCTAAATATGCAAGCGTGCACTTTCTTCTGGATCACTTGGTTAAATAATAAAATTCAGTATCCAGAGAGAATAAGGATAAAATAAAACAGAATAAGACAAATTGGGCAGCCAGACATATTTTAATTGATTTATCCATCATTCCCCCAAAACCTGAGCATTAATTTGTCTACCTTTAACTTTAGCCTATAGAAATGACTTTTATTTTGATCCGAGGAAAACTCATTGCAACTGCAGGGCAAATCAGAAATACTGTGCGGATTCTTTCTTTTTAAACCTGATTTATTTCACACATATGCTAGAAAATCTCAGCTTTCAAAGACCTGTCACTTCTCTCTGGTTTTTGTAACTTAGTGGTTTTGCTGCACATGACTTGAGTACAGTTTTCGACATTTTTTTCTAGTCAGAAAATTATTTGAATATTATATAAAGGTTTGGTATAGTCTCCCTACGATGCAAATAAGTGCACATATAAAATTATACAACAATTTCTTAACAGATTTAGGTGCTTCATGCTCCTTTCTCCCCACCACTTGACCACCCCATAGCTCATATATTCAGAGTTGGAAACTTTCAAAAAAAACTCTAATTTGTTTTTCAATTTTTTTGGCTTCTAAGTTAATTTTAATTTTTTAAAAAATTTGCCTTTAAGCCATTGTTTTTCTTTTTTTGAATTTTTCATCCATCTTTATTCTTTGGCATGTGTGGGCCTCCCATCACAGTGGGCTCTCTGGTTGCAGAGCACTGGCTCTGGGAACATCCCCTCCAGAGCACAGGCTCATAACAGGACACACCGGCTCAGTCACTCCTTGGCATGTAGGATCTTCCTGGGTCAGGGATTGAACTGGTGCCCCGCACTGCAAGGCAGACTCTTTACCCACTGGACCACCAGGGAAGCCCTTAATTTTCCTTTTTAAAGACACCCGAGCTATTTATTAGAGAATACTGATACCTTACTTACTTTGTTATGTCAGAGAGAGGTCATGCAAGGTGACACAATTCTAAAAACACCCAGCTGATAGGGGACTTAGAATGCCATGTTAAGATGCTACAGGTTCACTAAGGGACCATCCCAGGCCACCACTGCAAAACAGAACACTGACCTGAAAAAACCTTGTACTTTGGAACAATCTGGTGGGAAATGAGTATACCTCTATCCCTAGCTATATAACATATGACTGTTAAGGACATAAAGGAAAAACATCTGGCAAAGTATCTTCCAAACACATTTGCTTTGCTCTGGTTTAGTTTCTACAAGCTAATGATCCCAGAGAGGAAGATTTTACTGATATTAATGTTATTGTTTGTATTGTCTTATTTCTTCAGTAGATAGTTTGTTTTTAATACAAATTGGTTTAAAAAATTACCAGAAGATTCTGGTGATTGAAGAAAGCATTAATTCTGGGATAAAGATGACATCACTTGAGTATAGTTTACTGATGCAGACCACATTCAAATGAGCTTAGCAGTAGAAATAAAGCACGATGTAAGCCAAGTCTCTTGAATCCAAGCTAAGGAAGACAGGGAAACTTTCTCTCCTTCTCCAAATACCATTCATTTAAATGGATGCAGGGGATTCTGGAAGGCCCCTTCAGTGGAGGCCTCTGTCGGGATTCCTTCCACTTCTGAGATCCAAGGTACTTCCTGGAAGCACCTGCCTGGCTGATGGTGGATCACTCCCTAATGTATCACTGTCTAAGACAGCTCGGCCCCTTCTCATCCTTCAAAGCACAAGGAACACAAACAAGGATCTTGCCAGCTGAACCTATGTGCCACAAGGTAAATAAAAGCATGGGCAGTGTGCTGTAATTTCAGTTATGAGAGCCTTAATAAATGATGCACTGTATGTGTTATAAATCCTCCTCCTCTGACCAACTCTCTCTGCAGCCTGTTATACTACTCAGGGATCCTGATGGCTACCAGCAGTCACAGTAAATGATGGTGGTGATCAGTTTTCAGAAAGGACTTCCTTTCAGAAGACAGGAGTGTTGAAATGCTGATGCCCTCACAGGTCTGGGTGCTGAACAATCTGTGTTCCTGACGCTGGCCTTAGTCTAGTTCACTGAGCTATTTATTAGAGAATACTGATACCTTACTTACTTTGTTATGTCAGAGAGAGGTCATGCAAGGTGACACAATTCTAAAAACACCCAGCTGATAGGGGACTTAGAATGCCATGTTAAGATGCTACAGGTTCACTAAGGGACCATCCCAGGCCACCACTGCAAAACAGAACACTGACCTGAAAAAACCTTGTACTTTGGAACAATCTGGTGGGAAATGAGTATACCTCTATCCCTAGCTATATAACATATGACTGTTAAGGACATAAAGGAAAAACATCTGGCAAAGTATCTTCCAAACACATTTGCTTTGCTCTGGTTTAGTTTCTACAAGCTAATGATCCCAGAGAGGAAGATTTTACTGATATTAATGTTATTGTTTGTATTGTCTTATTTCTTCAGTAGATAGTTTGTTTTTAATACAAATTGGTTTAAAAAATTACCAGAAGATTCTGGTGATTGAAGAAAGCATTAATTCTGGGATAAAGATGACATCACTTGAGTATAGTTTACTGATGCAGACCACATTCAAATGAGCTTAGCAGTAGAAATAAAGCACGATGTAAGCCAAGTCTCTTGAATCCAAGCTAAGGAAGACAGGGAAACTTTCTCTCCTTCTCCAAATACCATTCATTTAAATGGATGCAGGGGATTCTGGAAGGCCCCTTCAGTGGAGGCCTCTGTCGGGATTCCTTCCACTTCTGAGATCCAAGGTACTTCCTGGAAGCACCTGCCTGGCTGATGGTGGATCGCTCCCTAATATATCACTGTCTAAGACAGCTCGGCCCCTTCTCATCCTTCAAAGCACAAGGAACACAAACAAGGATCTTGCCAGCTGAACCTATGTGCCACAAGGTAAATAAAAGCATGGGCAGTGTGCTGTAATTTCAGTTATGAGAGCCTTAATAAATGATGCGCTGTATGTGTTATAAATCCTCCTCCTCTGACCAACTCTCTCTGCAGCCTGTTATACTACTCAGGGATCCTGATGGCTACCAGCAGTCACAGTAAATGATGGTGGTGATCAGTTTTCAGAAAGGACTTCCTTTCAGAAGACAGGAGTGTTGAAATGCTGATGCCCTCACAGGTCTGGGTGCTGAACAATCTGTGTTCCTGACGCTGGCCTTAGTCTAGTTCAGCTGCTACAAAAAAGTGCCACAGATCAGGGGACTTAAATATGGCTGGCTAGAAGGTAACCGTCTCCAAGCCGGAGGACCACCTCCCCAGGAACCAGCCACGCCGGCACTCTGACCTTGGACCTCCAACCTCTGGAACTGTGAGAAAACACACCTCTGTGGTTTAAACTCCCAGTCTCTGATATTATGGCTGCCTGAACTGACAATACAACATCCTATAACAAAACTTTTGACTTATATGCACATTCCTGGCACCCTCCCTGCCCCCCCCCACGCCCCCAACGCCTCAAGTCCTCCCCATCCCACCCCTCTGGGCTATCACACCCTGCCCCTGCAGTACTATGACAGGGATGTGCATGTCAATGTATTTTTAATGACAAGTTTGCACACCCAGCATGCAATTCAAGGGTCCAAGTGTTTCCGGCCTATATTTGGTTCTGGTTATCCTGTTAGTTCTTAGTATATGACAAGTAATTAGAATCTTGACAGATTTGCTAATAGAAATGAAGGAAGCATCTAAAATAGAATACATCTTTTATTCTTCTAAAACAGGACTAAATCACATGCATAAATATCTAGCTTTTCTTAGAACCTTGCTGAGATTTTCTATTTATAAAGTAGGGGTGTCTTCATCTTCCTGACACACTTCAGTCTAGCATTAAATGACAGCCAGGGTAAGGCAGCATCAAGTTGAAATAACACAGGATAATAAAACTATAGTGTATAACCATTTCCTATGTTAACTGAATTTTTGAATAAAAATTAAGTATAGCTTATTGGAAAACAAAGAAAGCCTCAATTTCTCTGAAATTTTACCCTTGTTTTCCAATAAATTTTAACTGCTATGCAGACTTTTAATTTCAAAATTGTGACTCACATTACCCAATTTTATATTAAAGAACTAGTGACTTTGAAAGGTCATTTAATGAAATTTTTTCATATATGTATATATTGCTCTATTAAATGACTTTTTTTTTTTTATAAGTCACAGAATGGGTGGTGATCAGTTTTCAGAAAGGACTTCCTTTCAGAAGACAGGAGTGTTGAAATGCTGATGCCCTCACAGGTCTGGGTGCTGAACAATCTGTGTTCCTGACGCTGGCCTTAGTCTAGTTCAGCTGCTACAAAAAAGTGCCACAGATCAGGGGACTTAAATATGGCTGGCTAGAAGGTAACCGTCTCCAAGCCGGAGGACCACCTCCCCAGGAACCAGCCACGCCGGCACTCTGACCTTGGACCTCCAACCTCTGGAACTGTGAGAAAACACACCTCTGTGGTTTAAACTCCCAGTCTCTGATATTATGGCTGCCTGAACTGACAATACAACATCCTATAACAAAACTTTTGACTTATATGCACATTCCTGGCACCCTCCCTGCCCCCCCCCACGCCCCCAACGCCTCAAGTCCTCCCCATCCCACCCCTCTGGGCTATCACACCCTGCCCCTGCAGTACTATGACAGGGATGTGCATGTCAATGTATTTTTAATGACAAGTTTGCACACCCAGCATGCAATTCAAGGGTCCAAGTGTTTCCGGCCTATATTTGGTTCTGGTTATCCTGTTAGTTCTTAGTATATGACAAGTAATTAGAATCTTGACAGATTTGCTAATAGAAATGAAGGAAGCATCTAAAATAGAATACATCTTTTATTCTTCTAAAACAGGACTAAATCACATGCATAAATATCTAGCTTTTCTTAGAACCTTGCTGAGATTTTCTATTTATAAAGTAGGGGTGTCTTCATCTTCCTGACACACTTCAGTCTAGCATTAAATGACAGCCAGGGTAAGGCAGCATCAAGTTGAAATAACACAGGATAATAAAACTATAGTGTATAACCATTTCCTATGTTAACTGAATTTTTGAATAAAAATTAAGTATAGCTTATTGGAAAACAAAGAAAGCCTCAATTTCTCTGAAATTTTACCCTTGTTTTCCAATAAATTTTAACTGCTATGCAGACTTTTAATTTCAAAATTGTGACTCACATTACCCAATTTTATATTAAAGAACTAGTGACTTTGAAAGGTCATTTAATGATGCATATATATGTTTGTGTTTATACACATATATGTATGTATATATTGCTCTATTAAAAATGACTTTTAATCATTAAAAACACCTAAAATGTGCTGCTTCTACCTTTCTGTGGTTCTAAATGTTCTTTTTCAATAATATTGTAAAAATAGGTAAATAAGTGATAGATTTAGACATAATATTTTGTATGTAGTTTATCAGGAATGCTTCTCGTAGCATTTTGCTAATTCAGTCATTTTCCTGAAAGACAGACTTGTTTAAATCCATGGTGACTTTTTGATATCCCATCTGATTTTATCTCAGTTACTTAGTGAGAGAACTGTGTTGGTTTGACTTCTTATGTCTTTGACTTCTTCTGATTGCTTATGGATTTACTTGGCATGAGACAGGTTCCATGATCAAACTTTAGGGTTTTTTTTTTTTTTTTTTCACCCAAGAGGAAGGAGGAATTGCTGTTTGTTTAGTTCACATGATTCCCCAAGCTGTGAACTTAGTAATCATAGAGGATGCCCACAACTACCCTAAAAAGCAGTGAGAAATGGTTTTGGCATAAAAAATGAAGAAAGTGAGGTACAGAGGAAGTAAACTGTCTGAACCAGAATGAGAAACCACCAATCAGGATCGAGTCTCTAATATCTGTCCTTTTTTGTCCAAAGATTTCAATGACACACCATGTCTAACAGAATCTAGGATTCTCTGCATAGTGCTGGATAATGAGCCTCATAGCCCCAGCTCAGCTCCAATGACACAGTGAACGAAGGTCTGAGGGCTGTGATTAAGCAGGTTCCATGAGGATACACATAAACTGTCCCAGAAGCCACACTTAGCCATAAACGTAGCCTTCATAAGCCCCAAAAACCTTCAGCATTAAATGACAGCCAGGGTAAGGCAGCATCAAGTTGAAATAACACAGGATAATAAAACTATAGTGTATAACCATTTCCTATGTTAACTGAATTTTGAATAAAATTAAGTATAGCTTATTGGAAAACAAAGAAAGCCTCAATTTCTCTGAAATTTTACCCTTGTTTTCCAATAAATTTTAACTGCTATGCAGACTTTTAATTTCAAAATTGTGACTCACATTACCCAATTTTATATTAAAGAACTAGTGACTTTGAAAGGTCATTTAATGATGCATATATATGTTTGTGTTTATACACATATATGTATGTATATATTGCTCTATTAAAAATGACTTTTAATCATTAAAAACACCTAAAATGTGCTGCTTCTACCTTTCTGTGGTTCTAAATGTTCTTTTTCAATAATATTGTAAAAATAGGTAAATAAGTGATAGATTTAGACATAATATTTTGTATGTAGTTTATCAGGAATGCTTCTCGTAGCATTTTGCTAATTCAGTCATTTTCCTGAAAGACAGACTTGTTTAAATCCATGGTGACTTTTTGATATCCCATCTGATTTTATCTCAGTTACTTAGTGAGAGAACTGTGTTGGTTTGACTTCTTATGTCTTTGACTTCTTCTGATTGCTTATGGATTTACTTGGCATGAGACAGGTTCCATGATCAAACTTTAGGGTTTTTTTTTTTTTTTTTTTCACCCAAGAGGAAGGAGGAATTGCTGTTTGTTTAGTTCACATGATTCCCCAAGCTGTGAACTTAGTAATCATAGAGGATGCCCACAACTACCCTAAAAAGCAGTGAGAAATGGTTTTGGCATAAAAAATGAAGAAAGTGAGGTACAGAGGAAGTAAACTGTCTGAACCAGAATGAGAAACCACCAATCAGGATCGAGTCTCTAATATCTGTCCTTTTTTGTCCAAAGATTTCAATGACACACCATGTCTAACAGAATCTAGGATTCTCTGCATAGTGCTGGATAATGAGCCTCATAGCCCCAGCTCAGCTCCAATGACACAGTGAACGAAGGTCTGAGGGCTGTGATTAAGCAGGTTCCATGAGGATACACATAAACTGTCCCAGAAGCCACACTTAGCCATAAACGTAGAATCTTCTGGTTGCTGTAACTGAACACTGCTTTCTGCCATTAGGGAGACACATCTTTCCCATCTCTGTAACAGGGTTGGGAATATTCCCTGGAGGAGGGAATGGCTACACACTCCAGTACCTGTGGGGCTTCCCTGGTGGCTCAGACAGCAAAGAATCTGCCTGGAATGCTAGAGACCTGGGTTAAGTCTCTGGGTCTGAAAGATCCCCTGTAGACAGAAATGACAACCCACCCTAGTATTCTTGCCTGGAGAATATCATGGACAGAGGAGCCTGGTGGGCTACAGCCCATAGGGTCACAAAGAGTCAGACACGACTGAGTGATTAACAGTTTCACTTTCTGTAACAGGGTTCACAAAGTAAAGAAACATGGTTCAACTAAAGAAAGGCAACTTCAAAAGAAACAGATGGCTATAAAGTAACACTACAAAGGACACAGGCGTGTATTAAATTCTCACATTGCACAAACCATACTGAGGCTAGACTTCTAGCATTAGAATCAGCAAGGAATAATAATTGTTGCTGAGTTATGAGTTCTGAGAAATTGCAAACAGAGACAGATTTTATCCCTACTTATTAAAGGGACTGTTGCTGAGACTGGAAAGGAAAAACTGGATTTATCAGTTCACATAATAGAAAAATGGAGAAAGACACAGAGGCACTCCCCTGACTGAGACACTCACGTTACTTTGCTACGTGTATACATCCAGAGGAAACTCTAACTTGAAAAGATACATGTACCCCAATGTTCTTAGCAGCACTATTCACAGTAGCCAAGATACGCAAGCAATCTAAATACCCTTCAACAGATAAACAGACATGGTACATATATACCATGGAATACTAGTCAGGCACAAAAAAGAACAAAAATCTGCCATTTGTCCCAGCAATAGGGATGCACCTAAAGATTATCATATTAAGTAAGACAGAGAAAGGATTCTCTGCATAGTGCTGGATAATGAGCCTCATAGCCCCAGCTCAGCTCCAATGACACAGTGAACGAAGGTCTGAGGGCTGTGATTAAGCAGGTTCCATGAGGATACACATAAACTGTCCCAGAAGCCACACTTAGCCATAAACGTAGAATCTTCTGGTTGCTGTAACTGAACACTGCTTTCTGCCATTAGGGAGACACATCTTTCCCATCTCTGTAACAGGGTTGGGAATATTCCCTGGAGGAGGGAATGGCTACACACTCCAGTACCTGTGGGGCTTCCCTGGTGGCTCAGACAGCAAAGAATCTGCCTGGAATGCTAGAGACCTGGGTTAAGTCTCTGGGTCTGAAAGATCCCCTGTAGACAGAAATGACAACCCACCCTAGTATTCTTGCCTGGAGAATATCATGGACAGAGGAGCCTGGTGGGCTACAGCCCATAGGGTCACAAAGAGTCAGACACGACTGAGTGATTAACAGTTTCACTTTCTGTAACAGGGTTCACAAAGTAAAGAAACATGGTTCAACTAAAGAAAGGCAACTTCAAAAGAAACAGATGGCTATAAAGTAACACTACAAAGGACACAGGCGTGTATTAAATTCTCACATTGCACAAACCATACTGAGGCTAGACTTCTAGCATTAGAATCAGCAAGGAATAATAATTGTTGCTGAGTTATGAGTTCTGAGAAATTGCAAACAGAGACAGATTTTATCCCTACTTATTAAAGGGACTGTTGCTGAGACTGGAAAGGAAAAACTGGATTTATCAGTTCACATAATAGAAAAATGGAGAAAGACACAGAGGCACTCCCCTGACTGAGACACTCACGTTACTTTGCTACGTGTATACATCCAGAGGAAACTCTAACTTGAAAAGATACATGTACCCCAATGTTCTTAGCAGCACTATTCACAGTAGCCAAGATACGCAAGCAATCTAAATACCCTTCAACAGATAAACAGACATGGTACATATATACCATGGAATACTAGTCAGGCACAAAAAAGAACAAAAATCTGCCATTTGTCCCAGCAATAGGGATGCACCTAAAGATTATCATATTAAGTAAGACAGAGAAAGACAAATACCATACCCCTTTCATGTGGTATCTGAAAAGAAGGTAGAGATGAACTTAGCACCAAATAAAAATATTCTTACATATAGAAAACAAACTTAGGGTCATGAAAGGGAAGGTGGGGGTGAAGGATATATTAGAAGTTTGGGATTACCAGATACATAGTATTATACATAAAACAGATAACCAACAAGGACCTACTGTGTACCACAGGGAACTGTGCTCAATATTTTGTAATAACCAAGGGGAATATAATCTGAAAAAGAGTATATGCATGCATATATTATACATAATTGAAAAAATGATATATATTGCTGTACACCTGAAACTAACACAACACTGTAAATAAATTATAGTTCATTAAAAAAAAAGTTTGCCTTAGAGATGAGTTCCGAGTAAATTAAAAGCATGGTGCAAGCTCTGAGAGTCTGTAACTACAAAATATCTTAAGATAGGATTTTCAGCTATTTCCTAGAGCAGATGATTCGACATTAACAGCCTGAGTAAGATTCAGATTCAAAAACAAAAATGAAGAGGAAAGAAAAGACAGTTCTTTTACCAACTGTGTTGTATATTTCACTTTATTTATCTCTTTGAATATACGTCATCTTTAAGACCCAAAAACATTACTGCAGTAAATGAGTGCTGTCTATCTTAGGAGGTGGAGGACATCTTTTTCCTCTTTAATTAATATCTAAAATGTAAGTATGTAACACTTTTAAAGTGGAAAAAGTATAATTTTAATTTCTATTATTTTATTGCATTTGAAAAAGTAGTATTATTGGTTATCCAAATTCAATCTGTTCAGGTTATATTCTGTATGGCTCTAGTCTTGCTGAACATGTTAGGAAAAAGATGAGCTATAATAGAAAATTAAGTTCAAATGTAAAGCAATACAGTGTCCCAGACATTTTTATCATTTAAAAGTTCACACATAACTTTTTAACATACATTAATGTTATGTATAAACATTAATGCAGATGATAAACTCTGAAGGTAACCACTAAAGAGAACCTCCTGATTTATAAAAATAATAATGGGGAAAATAGCACTGGCTTTCTTCTTTACAGTGTCAGAGTGAAATTCACAACACACACACTCAGGCACGGGGCCAATTAAAGAGAAAGGAATGAGAACCCTTACTGGAGGATGCTGAGTGATAGATGTTGCTATAGACTGGCGGGCAGGGAGGAACAGGAAACCCAGAGGGACTGACCTGGGAGTGCCCAGGGCAAGAAGCTGGATGCCAGGGGGTCACAGACAGGGCATCTAGTCTGCAAGGTGACGGTTTTATCAGTTCTAGAAATTACCATTTCAAAGGCATCCTCTCTTTAACCAGACTCAAAACAAACAAGTCCTTTGCATGCAGGGAGCATTTTTCCATATCAGAAGCGGAAAGGGGATTCATTCTGCTCCTCTCTCCCCGGGGCGGTGAAGAGATGAGGAAGCCAAACTTGCCCCAGACAGCCACTATGCTTTCTATGGTTTACCTACATGAAGAGACTCACAAGGACCCTGAGTGTCTTCAGATATAGAATCCTTCAGCTGCCTCGCATCCCATGGGAATTGGATTTTCAGCTTTTACGACTTCGTATAGATTCAGATTCAAAAACAAAAATGAAGAGGAAAGAAAAGACAGTTCTTTTACCAACTGTGTTGTATATTTCACTTTATTTATCTCTTTGAATATACGTCATCTTTAAGACCCAAAAACATTACTGCAGTAAATGAGTGCTGTCTATCTTAGGAGGTGGAGGACATCTTTTCCTCTTTAATTAATATCTAAAATGTAAGTATGTAACACTTTTAAAGTGGAAAAAGTATAATTTTAATTTCTATTATTTTATTGCATTTGAAAAAGTAGTATTATTGGTTATCCAAATTCAATCTGTTCAGGTTATATTCTGTATGGCTCTAGTCTTGCTGAACATGTTAGGAAAAAGATGAGCTATAATAGAAAATTAAGTTCAAATGTAAAGCAATACAGTGTCCCAGACATTTTTATCATTTAAAAGTTCACACATAACTTTTTAACATACATTAATGTTATGTATAAACATTAATGCAGATGATAAACTCTGAAGGTAACCACTAAAGAGAACCTCCTGATTTATAAAAATAATAATGGGGAAAATAGCACTGGCTTTCTTCTTTACAGTGTCAGAGTGAAATTCACAACACACACACTCAGGCACGGGGCCAATTAAAGAGAAAGGAATGAGAACCCTTACTGGAGGATGCTGAGTGATAGATGTTGCTATAGACTGGCGGGCAGGGAGGAACAGGAAACCCAGAGGGACTGACCTGGGAGTGCCCAGGGCAAGAAGCTGGATGCCAGGGGGTCACAGACAGGGCATCTAGTCTGCAAGGTGACGGTTTTATCAGTTCTAGAAATTACCATTTCAAAGGCATCCTCTCTTTAACCAGACTCAAAACAAACAAGTCCTTTGCATGCAGGGAGCATTTTTCCATATCAGAAGCGGAAAGGGGATTCATTCTGCTCCTCTCTCCCCGGGGCGGTGAAGAGATGAGGAAGCCAAACTTGCCCCAGACAGCCACTATGCTTTCTATGGTTTACCTACATGAAGAGACTCACAAGGACCCTGAGTGTCTTCAGATATAGAATCCTTCAGCTGCCTCGCATCCCATGGGAATTGGGAACACCAGGTCCTGGAGCCCCGTGCACTCCCCTGGCTAAGAGCAGGCACACAAGGACAGACTCTCATCAGCCAGAACCTGCAGGAAACCTAGCCAAGAGAGAAATACCTGCTGGGCACCCTTCCCCCGGATCCTGAAGCACCCCCTGCAGGGTGGGGCCCAGAGTTTGATGATGGTGCTGGAGGCGGCCTGCCCTGTGCCTCCCAGGTGTAGCATGGAGACTCCTTCTGCTGTCATCCATCAGTGTATGCCATGCCGGTCTCCTGAGACGCTTTCTATTTTGGTTTTGGGTTTTTTCTTTTTTTTTTTTTTCCCATCTTGTCATTAGATTTTTAGTGTTTGCTTATCATCAATCAAATACCTCCTTTTCCTTGAGGCTGCTCCTTTCCCTCTGAGAAAGCAATGTAAGAGCAAATAAGCATCCAGCCCTTTCCCATAGAAATGCCAGGTACTTCTCTGACTTTAACATCTGAATTCACTTCTGACTGAAAGAGATGCCCACCTTGAAAGTCATAAGCTACTTCTTCTCCAAGTGGGAGCCCAGGAACCACAGCTGGACGCCACCAAAGACGGTGTTATTAGCACTACCTATTCTTGTTCCCACCCCACCCCTAGACCTCTGGGAAGAATGTTCTGGAGGTGACGTCGTTGGCAACCTGCGTTCTCACCAGCTGACTCGGATGTGCATCCTCATTAGAAACTAAAGGTATACGCATCTGTTCATAATCTGGCTTTGGAAACCAGCGTTGAAAAGAGTGACAAGTTTCAGGCACAGCACTGAATGACATCTGTTACTGGGAACAGACCTAATTCCTTGGTCCACCCAGAGACTCAGTTCCTTGATTCAGCTTTCACGTCAGGCCCGTGCATTCAAAACAAACAAGTCCTTTGCATGCAGGAGCATTTTTCCATATCAGAAGCGGAAAGGGGATTCATTCTGCTCCTCTCTCCCCGGGGCGGTGAAGAGATGAGGAAGCCAAACTTGCCCCAGACAGCCACTATGCTTTCTATGGTTTACCTACATGAAGAGACTCACAAGGACCCTGAGTGTCTTCAGATATAGAATCCTTCAGCTGCCTCGCATCCCATGGGAATTGGGAACACCAGGTCCTGGAGCCCCGTGCACTCCCCTGGCTAAGAGCAGGCACACAAGGACAGACTCTCATCAGCCAGAACCTGCAGGAAACCTAGCCAAGAGAGAAATACCTGCTGGGCACCCTTCCCCCGGATCCTGAAGCACCCCCTGCAGGGTGGGGCCCAGAGTTTGATGATGGTGCTGGAGGCGGCCTGCCCTGTGCCTCCCAGGTGTAGCATGGAGACTCCTTCTGCTGTCATCCATCAGTGTATGCCATGCCGGTCTCCTGAGACGCTTTCTATTTTGGTTTTGGGTTTTTTCTTTTTTTTTTTTTTCCCATCTTGTCATTAGATTTTTAGTGTTTGCTTATCATCAATCAAATACCTCCTTTTCCTTGAGGCTGCTCCTTTCCCTCTGAGAAAGCAATGTAAGAGCAAATAAGCATCCAGCCCTTTCCCATAGAAATGCCAGGTACTTCTCTGACTTTAACATCTGAATTCACTTCTGACTGAAAGAGATGCCCACCTTGAAAGTCATAAGCTACTTCTTCTCCAAGTGGGAGCCCAGGAACCACAGCTGGACGCCACCAAAGACGGTGTTATTAGCACTACCTATTCTTGTTCCCACCCCACCCCTAGACCTCTGGGAAGAATGTTCTGGAGGTGACGTCGTTGGCAACCTGCGTTCTCACCAGCTGACTCGGATGTGCATCCTCATTAGAAACTAAAGGTATACGCATCTGTTCATAATCTGGCTTTGGAAACCAGCGTTGAAAAGAGTGACAAGTTTCAGGCACAGCACTGAATGACATCTGTTACTGGGAACAGACCTAATTCCTTGGTCCACCCAGAGACTCAGTTCCTTGATTCAGCTTTCACGTCAGGCTGTCATACACCTCTGGAAAATCTTTAGAGCCCCTGCTGAGGCCAGGGCGGCTGTCTCACTGGGCGAGGTTACATACACAGCCTCAGGGGATGCGCCAACCCGTGATCAGACCTCACTGGCTTCAGGACCTTCTCAAGCTTTTACAGATTCTGTTCTTCTAGGCTCTCTTCTCTCTTGTCAATACTCAAAACTTCCTTCATCCTTTTTCCTTCAGCTATAACCACCTGGCAATAATTGATAATAGTTGATAATACAACTGACCACCGTTTCTGAAACAACATTTAGTTTTGCAAGCAACACTGGGAAAATCAGAAATATAACCTCAACTACAGCCTTCTCTCCCTCTGAAACCCTTCGGTTTTTTTCTAGTGGACTCTTCCCTACTCACCACAGAAGTATTTCAAATCCTCTCCACTTTCCCATATGACAGTGACTATCATAAATGTTGTCCATAGTGGAAATGTCTGTAACTTTTACTAATAGTAATTACATTAAGATGTATTAAACATGTACTGTGTCAGTTACTAAGTCTTTATGGGTATTATGCCATTTAACCCTCACTACCATTTTATAAAGTAGGAGGGTTTTTAAAAAAAAATATTCTCCCCATTTTACAGATAAATAAAGTGAGTTGCCTTTAGGAAATGGAAAAAAAAAAAAAAGAAGAAGAAGAAAGAAAGAAAGAAATAGGATTTCAGTGAAGACAACTGAGCTCTTAGGCCTAAACAATGGAAGGCAATGCTACCCTACAAAGCTCTGTGGTCCCAGAGATCCCACGGTTGTAGGAAGTGCTGCTTTAAATACTCATGGGATGATTTCTAATGTCTCAGGACTAACGTGCACTCCAGCCAGTGATGCCCCAAAGGCATCCCCAAGCCCTGGCAGATAAGCCCTCTGACCCTGGACTCTGGAGCAGGGCCGGCTGCCTCTGGACACAGCGTTGGATGCTGAAGTCACTTCTCCTAATGTGCGGAACAGGACCCTGAGAAATACCCTGGGAAGACCCACATAAACAGACTTTAGATCATTTAAACAGACCTAATTCCTTGGTCCACCCAGAGACTCAGTTCCTTGATTCAGCTTTCACGTCAGGCTGTCATACACCTCTGGAAAATCTTTAGAGCCCCTGCTGAGGCCAGGGCGGCTGTCTCACTGGGCGAGGTTACATACACAGCCTCAGGGGATGCGCCAACCCGCGATCAGACCTCACTGGCTTCAGGACCTTCTCAAGCTTTTACAGATTCTGTTCTTCTAGGCTCTCTTCTCTCTTGTCAATACTCAAAACTTCCTTCATCCTTTTTCCTTCAGCTATAACCACCTGGCAATAATTGATAATAGTTGATAATACAACTGACCACCGTTTCTGAAACAACATTTAGTTTTGCAAGCAACACTGGGAAAATCAGAAATATAACCTCAACTACAGCCTTCTCTCCCTCTGAAACCCTTCGGTTTTTTTCTAGTGGACTCTTCCCTACTCACCACAGAAGTATTTCAAATCCTCTCCACTTTCCCATATGACAGTGACTATCATAAATGTTGTCCATAGTGGAAATGTCTGTAACTTTTACTAATAGTAATTACATTAAGATGTATTAAACATGTACTGTGTCAGTTACTAAGTCTTTATGGGTATTATGCCATTTAACCCTCACTACCATTTTATAAAGTAGGAGGGTTTTTAAAAAAAAATATTCTCCCCATTTTACAGATAAATAAAGTGAGTTGCCTTTAGGAAATGGAAAAAAAAAAAAAGAAGAAGAAGAAGAAGAAAGAAAGAAAGAAATAGGATTTCAGTGAAGACAACTGAGCTCTTAGGCCTAAACAATGGAAGGCAATGCTACCCTACAAAGCTCTGTGGTCCCAGAGATCCCACGGTTGTAGGAAGTGCTGCTTTAAATACTCATGGGATGATTTCTAATGTCTCAGGACTAGCGTGCACTCCAGCCAGTGATGCCCCAAAGGCATCCCCAAGCCCTGGCAGATAAGCCCTCTGACCCTGGACTCTGGAGCAGGGCCGGCTGCCTCTGGACACAGCGTTGGATGCTGAAGTCACTTCTCCTAATGTGCGGAACAGGACCCCTGAGAAATACCCTGGGAAGACCCACATAAACAGACTTTAGATCATTTAAACAGGAGGGTCAGTCTTCAAGGAGGAACGAAGAGTGTTTCAAAAACCCATGTTCAAAGTAAGATTTAATCTTGATCTGAGTTAGGCATGGCACAGAGTTTAACACTAAAGAACTTCATAGATTTTAATTTTGTAAAAATGCCTTCTCTCTATGTTTCACCACCAGAAGTGAGGCGTTTCCTCTCTTCAGTGACCTTCCTCATAAGGCGACTGCTTGGTTTCTCCCATAGTGGGGAGATAACACCTCCATAAACACGCTTTCACTCCACACACACGCATGTGCACACACACCGTCTCCCTCTGCCCACTGATGCTCCAGAAGCATGCCATGAAAGAAGACTTGCATGAGTGTCAGTGTTCATGCTGTCACTGTGCACACAAATTCACATGGTGCACATGCACCATGATGCTACTTTCTGTGCAGCACATTGCTTCTCTAAACTCAGTAATTGTCTTATTTTACTGTTGTTTTGTTGCTTCTCCTTGTTTTATCCCTAAAATCTTACTGTGTTTTCTAAAACATCTCTTGATTGGTTCAATCTCTCATTCTTCCATTTATGGATGTAATCTAAAAATTCAAAAGTGACAATAAAGAAGACCCTTTGTGCTGTAGCAAATATCATCAAAAGGTTATCATCTATTTCAGCAAAGTTGTTGGCATCCATCCCTAAGCTAAATGAATATTTCATTTTGACAACTCATGACATTTGATGAGCATTCAAATGAGACTTGGACCTTCTATAGTCAAGTGTCATTATTTCTGAGTCAAAATATTAGCAGAGTTATAAATGTTGATGGTTTCTATAAATGGTTCAGAAGGGTGCTTTACAATACAGTGATAGATAAGCATAGATATGAACATCTAGACATATATAACTGGGATATCATGGAATACAAATTCTGTTTCTAGACCATTACATCTTGGTCACCAAAACTACAGAATGTGGTGGATGAAAAATGTATCATTAAGAAAAGATTGGAACAGAAACTACTTTGCTTCAAAACTTAAGGTTAATCCTGGAATACAAATAATGGTAGACTTATTAGCATAGCAAAAACTTTCTATAACTCAAGGAAGCAATCTTTTACAGCATAAATAATCCTCAAATTTGTGGTATGTTTGTAACATGAAGTTGCATAAATATTATCATTAAGCCAACTAAATTTTCTGTCTCCAGTCAGTGGGTACAGAAGCCTATCCCAACCTGCTAATTCTGTTCATCTTTCCTCTTCCTCTTCATGGGTAAGGAATAATACACATTAGTGGCAATATGGATAAATGCATTCTTTGCATGCCATAAATGCAAAGAAGGAAACTAAAATCTCCAGCAAAGGAGAAAAACAAATATGTAAAATGACTGTTAAATCATAATTAAGTGCAATACTCAATATGGTTTAATTGGATGGGCTATCTTTTAGAATTTGGTAGAAGTTATTTCTTTTATAATTTGATTAAAATATATATTACCCTTATGGTCAGTATTGTGAGAACTAAACACAAGGAGAGCTAAACTTTTATAAGAAATCTTATGAAAGGAGCTATCCAGGGGAACAGAATAAAATCTTGACCTCTCCACTTTCTGGTCACGTTATTATGACTAGTTAACTAACTGTTTCAAATTTTAGTTTCTTTATTAAATTCCTAAGCATAATTTCTTCAGATTTAAGTGACTAATAGGAGATAATACTTGCTATATGGTTGCTATATAATAAAAAATATAAGGGAGATAAGAGAGTGGGAAGGACATTATCAGGGGAAAAGTAAATATATCTTAAAAAATTCAAACATATACAATGAAAACTTTTTTAGAAAAAGCTAGGAAAAAAAACAGTTAATATTTTGGAGATTAAAAAAATTAAATGTGAAGAAAGTTATTTTTAATTGATGAAATATTGAGAGAGATTTATTTTGCACTGGCAAGGCTTTGGAAATCTCAGTGATACATGAAGAATAAATATGAATATTTTGCTGGTCAGATAGGATAATAGTATCCTTTATTCGCAGGTTATTGTGTTAACCAGTAGATGCTTATATGAGGAAGAGAAACTAGTTAATGATAATAACTAAAATATAGATAATAACCAATTTTATTCAATATACCTATGATTAGAGGTTAGCATATTTTTCTCTGATAAGGACCATGCTCGTGGAAATGAACACAGTGGGGTTATTTTAGGAGAAAAAAAATAAAGTTCACTTTTCTTCACTGCATTAGTCTTTCTTAACAAATTGTTCTAAATAAAATACTGTAGGAGGCAAAGTCATTTTTTTTCAAGTATTCAATAGAGACCTTTAAAATTCTTGGTTAAATCAAAAGCAGAATTTTAAGTGGAAACATTTAATTGTCTCAGCAAATGCATAACAGAAATTTTTCCCAAGATCTCTCAGAATGTGCAGTTGCATCTCCTGTTTTCTTAAATTAGGATATGTATCCAAAAAGCTATGTGAATGCAAAAAGTGGTCAAAAATGCAGAGAGGAGCTTGTGAAGATTCCTAAACTACAATTTGAATAGAACTGAGAGGTACATAGAAATCCTTTCTGTAGTTCCCAGATCTCATCAGAATCTAGATTTGTTAGTGATCATGAAACGTCTACCTTGAGGAGGAATAAAGCTGCCTACCTGCTGTCAGTTGCCTGGATTATCACTTGAGATAAGTAACGTATAAGTGATTTCGAGCAAATACACCCTTTAAGTGGTGCATTTCCAGCGTGAACTATTTTCTACCGGCAGGTCACCTGGGTATTAGCAAGCCACGTAAGTAGGCAACAGCATCCACTAAAGCAACAGAAAATATGATCATAAATGACTCTCAGCAAGATAACTTAGAACACCTTTAATTTACAGTGTTTCAGAAGATACCAATTGCAGAGAGCTGTGCAAAGTCAAACACATGTCCATAAAAATCATGAGACTGTATTTTCCTTTCTTCACTTTCATTCCTTCACAGTATACCCTGGAGCTTGCAAGGTCACGCAACATCAACACCATATGTTACCACCACTCTGAGACTATCACGATAGGTATGTGTGTCTGTGTGTGTGTGTACTGTGTTTGTGCATGTGCACTAATTCCTCGAGTTTTATCTTTAGTATTCTGCAGTACTCAATAATTTTAAGATCTTGGATACACTCTCATATGAAAAGCTTACTAACTATTGGCCTTGATTTGTGATTAGGTATTTCATGCTTTTAGAGAATCCTAAAATAGAAAGCTGTTGTCCCCACTCTTTCTACCCAAGAACTAGATCAGAACATGGATGAAACACACAGACTACTGCAATAAGCCAAGAGTTAATGAGGCTGTAATGATAAACCAGTTGGAAGTGTGCTATTTTTACCCTGTCCTATGATTTCTTTGAGGAGCCATGTCATTATCCAGATTCTCTACTTATTTTGAAGAAATTTTGAAAAAGTGAAACAAAGTAGTCTGTCCATAGCAGGTGCCATAAAAGGTTACACACTGCCTCCCCTTGAACAGCATGACTCTAATCTTGTCTGGACAGATCCTCCTGTAAACAATTCTGAAGGAAGCCTCATTTCTGGTGAGCAAAAGTGGTCAAAATGAAGAGGAGCTTGTGAAGATTCCTAAACTACAATTTGAATAGAACTGAGAGGTACATAGAAATCCTTTCTGTAGTTCCCAGATCTCATCAGAATCTAGATTTGTTAGTGATCATGAAACGTCTACCTTGAGGAGGAATAAAGCTGCCTACCTGCTGTCAGTTGCCTGGATTATCACTTGAGATAAGTAACGTATAAGTGATTTCGAGCAAATACACCCTTTAAGTGGTGCATTTCCAGCGTGAACTATTTTCTACCGGCAGGTCACCTGGGTATTAGCAAGCCACGTAAGTAGGCAACAGCATCCACTAAAGCAACAGAAAATATGATCATAAATGACTCTCAGCAAGATAACTTAGAACACCTTTAATTTACAGTGTTTCAGAAGATACCAATTGCAGAGAGCTGTGCAAAGTCAAACACATGTCCATAAAAATCATGAGACTGTATTTTCCTTTCTTCACTTTCATTCCTTCACAGTATACCCTGGAGCTTGCAAGGTCACGCAACATCAACACCATATGTTACCACCACTCTGAGACTATCACGATAGGTATGTGTGTCTGTGTGTGTGTGTACTGTGTTTGTGCATGTGCACTAATTCCTCGAGTTTTATCTTTAGTATTCTGCAGTACTCAATAATTTTAAGATCTTGGATACACTCTCATATGAAAAGCTTACTAACTATTGGCCTTGATTTGTGATTAGGTATTTCATGCTTTTAGAGAATCCTAAAATAGAAAGCTGTTGTCCCCACTCTTTCTACCCAAGAACTAGATCAGAACATGGATGAAACACACAGACTACTGCAATAAGCCAAGAGTTAATGAGGCTGTAATGATAAACCAGTTGGAAGTGTGCTATTTTTACCCTGTCCTATGATTTCTTTGAGGAGCCATGTCATTATCCAGATTCTCTACTTATTTTGAAGAAATTTTGAAAAAGTGAAACAAAGTAGTCTGTCCATAGCAGGTGCCATAAAAGGTTACACACTGCCTCCCCTTGAACAGCATGACTCTAATCTTGTCTGGACAGATCCTCCTGTAAACAATTCTGAAGGAAGCCTCATTTCTGGTGAGCTATGAGAAAGTATAAAAGATATGTGGTCTAATTCTAATGAAAATAAAACATGACAGGCTAACCTTTCCAACCCACTCAGATGTAGTAAAATAAGAGTGAAAGACTCTTATTCTAAACAGATCTGTGAAGACAGAAAAGAGATCAGAAGTGTTTCTTTATGTGCAATAATAAAATCAAATATATCCTCAAAACAGGGATGGTAACAAAGGTGATTATCAGGGAAGACTATTTTCCTTTAGAGTATTTTATGGTAGTGTTTCATTCTCCATTTGTGTTAGTTCCTGTTTAATGAATGCAAGATGAGATGACATTGGGATTACTTAGGTCATAAGGAATGAAACTGAACAAAGATGCAAAAATTATGAAATCATCTTATTAGTTGCCTCAATTTAAGTTCATCCTGATGATAAAATACTTACAGATCAATAAAATTATTGGTCATATTGATTATGATGATGTATTGCACAGTGCTATTTTTATATAAAAGTACTATTTTCTAATTTCCCAAAGATCACATACATCCCACAATCAAAATTTCTTCTTAACATTGTATCCAAAACTCATTTAATTTGGTAATTTTACCTTTGATGCTTCACATTTTTTACTTTTATTTTTCAGCCCTAAAAGATCAGTGGGCACTCTACTCCTGACTCTGTCATGAACCAAGTGACAGCGAACAGGTTTCAGAACCAGGGATGTTAGAGCTGATCCCGATACAAGGACCAGCAGCAAAGCTAACACTGGGACCTGGCTCCTGACCCTGGTCTTTTTTTCTGTGTTACAAAAAAAATTCTGGGATATGAGTCTCACAAATGTGTTTTATTAATTAAGAAAGTGTTAGAGGATAGATGTCTTCATGACATCTTTCATTGTGTGAAAATGAATACAATCTTAAGAAATGTATTTAAGGACAACAGTGGCTACTTTGTTAAAAAAAAAAAAAAAAAAAGAAGAAGAAGAATCCCTCTGGAACTGATTTCAGATCCCTCAAAAATTAAAGAGCAACAGTCTTTAAGGTCGATGGCTTAAAGAATTCTTGGTTTTGCAAATGAAAATCATAATGAACTCTTTATTTCTTCACTTCAAGGGCCAATTGAATTAGAGGATAAATAACAATTCAATGGGCCCTGTTTAGTGATCACAATGGTTTATAAACATCAGCTTTTATCTAAGTGGATGTTTGTCCCCACTCAGAAGCAAATCCTATATATTAATAGAAAAAAGTCAATACATTGTGAGTTAATACTTGGTCAACAGAAATAATTTAATCCAGTTCAAAAACTGGTTGTCAACAAATATTTTTAAATGCTCACATGTAGTTTTCAATGTTCTATGAGTTTATGAGCTCTTTAGAGATCATAAAACAGTTATAATGGAAAAAGTCTGCAGAGGTGTGAATCTCAGGTCCATTGCCTACTAGCTGTGTAGGCAATGGGACAATAAAGCAAATTACTTAACTTCTTTGTGCTTCAGCTTGCCCTGAACACTTAGAGCATCCCAGCAGTGTGCTGAAGACTCATTTGACTAATTTCTATATCTATATCTATATCTATATCTATACCTATATCTATATCTAAGTGTCTGTTATATCTATTTATCTATCTATCTATCTATCTAAAGAGCCACGCATGCTACCTATTGTTTTACTTACATGTAAATTTTAAGTTTAATGAAAATTTGTAGACATGGTAGATATCAAAGTGATTGTTGAACACTTTTGAAGTGAAAGCTCCGGTGCTAAGGTATAGAAATTAACAAGATGTGAGAGCTACCCTTGAGGACCTGAAGTTCCAAGTAGGGAAGACTGCAGGAATGGGTGACCTCTGTGTTCAGTGCTGCACAAGCATGGAGGGAGGGAGGCAGTGTGCCCGCATTAGGATTCAGGTGGCTTCCTGTGCAAAGAACCTGGGAGGTGGAGAACAGAGGAAGGATGTTTAAGACTGGGCATCGGCACAGGCAGAAAGCAGAAGGATACAAAATAGCATGTGTGCAAATGGGAGCCCTGGGTAGTGATGAAGGTGAAGAGAAGGAAGAGCACAGCAGGAGAGGACAGACCTGTGAAGGTCAGGCTAGGCAGAGGGAACACGGGACACACCAGCATTTCAGGCAGGCTGTGGGCTGCCTTCACCCAAAGCACAGGTTTATTTTATATGAGAGGGACATCTCGCCTTCTGGTGGGGGAAAAGGGGGTCAGGATGACAGCAGATATAAAAGAAGACGGAGTTGTATGGACAGGGGTCAGGGGAGGGAGATAAACAGTTCTCCGTGACCTTGGTTTCCCCAGCAGAAAGATGACACGTTTCACTGTTAAGAGGAGGAGCTTCATAAGAGGCTTGAGGACACACCACAGCACCTGGACCTTTTAGTTTGGACAGGACAGCAGAGGGAGCTGCTGAAGGAAGAACAGAGCACATCTGGACTCCTGGATGAGTAAGCAAACTTCAGGACTGACCAAGAAACAGAGTCCTACTAGACACATGCAAGGAAATGGCAGAGGAAGTACAAGGAGTTGGGGGGTAAGGCTGGAAGGGGCTCAGTTCTGGGAGGAGATGGTGAGCCAGGGAATGGGGGCCCTGAGTGGCCAGAAGTGAAGACTCTGAGGGTGTGAGACAGCGGGACAGCTCAGAGAGAGCGTCCAAAGATCAGAGGCTTGTAGTCCAGATTTATGTATTTATATAGCAAATATTTATCAGTGTTTCATGAGACCTAGAATAAGGCCTCATGCCCAGACATGACACAATGGTCAACAACCATAACCTTTAAACACTCATGGACAGTGGACAGAATCAACTATACACAGGTAAAAGAACATTGACTGTAAGTGTGGGAAGTAATGGTGTACCAGGATTCTAGATTCTGTAACAGAGGAACTTACATGTCTACACTGTCTGGAGTCAGGAAAGACTAAGTGAGCAACATACCTGAACTGAGACGTGGAGTGTGGTTAGGAAGTAACTAATCAACGACTGACAGAAGAGGGTGTCAGAGGATAAGATGTCTGGTTAACATCACCGATGCAGTAGACATAAACTTGGGCAAACTCTGGGAAATGGTGAGGGATAGAGAAGTCTAGTGTGCAGCAGTACACAGGGCCACAAAGAGCCAGACATGACTGGGCTACTTAACAACAATAGCAATAACCAAAGGTTGGGGGTGGGAAGGAGCAGTAATACTGCTTCTACCAGAACTACATGGTCAAAGGGACAGGTGAGGATGGAGAGAGGGCAAGAGAAAGTCATCTAGGGACACCTTGGCTCATCAAATACCGAGGTCCTTAGTCCAGTAATCATAAATAGTTACAAAGGATTTTGCACAAAGCTAAAACACAGTGGTAACTGAGTTCTGAAGTTGTTGGTTGCCAGCACTGTGGACCCAGGGCTGTAGGAAGACAAGTCTGTATGCTGGGCAATAGGTGAGGTCACTGCAACTTCAGGGCAAGAAGTCTGAAATAAGCAGAGGTGGAGGAAACTGATATTGAAAGATGACCTTGATAAAGTGAAGAGATTCCAGAAGTAGAAGGTGGAGAGTGAAGAAACCCCAGGGGAAAGTCAATGCATCTCCAACTCAGTACCTGTGATCCTGGCCCTGTCTTTCCTGGGATGAAGACCCACTCTCAGAGGATCCAGGATCAGGGATACATGGGATGCTAGGGAGGTTGGAAAAGATAAGGGTCGAGAAGCCTTTAATTAGATACCTTCCAGAAGCCAAGTAGAATTCTACACTCAGTAGCTGGACGTAGGTCTCTAAAGTTTCAAGCTGAAGAGGCCCCTATAACTGAATGAATATGCATGTGGGAGTTGAAGAACAGCCCAACAGCAACTGTTTCAAACTGGGGAAGAATATAGGCATAACCTTTAAACACTCATGGACAGTGGACAGAATCAACTATACACAGGTAAAAGAACATTGACTGTAAGTGTGGGAAGTAATGGTGTACCAGGATTCTAGATTCTGTAACAGAGGAACTTACATGTCTACACTGTCTGGAGTCAGGAAAGACTAAGTGAGCAACATACCTGAACTGAGACGTGGAGTGTGGTTAGGAAGTAACTAATCAACGACTGACAGAAGAGGGTGTCAGAGGCTAAGATGTCTGGTTAACATCACCGATGCAGTAGACATAAACTTGGGCAAACTCTGGGAAATGGTGAGGGATAGAGAAGTCTAGTGTGCAGCAGTACACAGGGCCACAAAGAGCCAGACATGACTGGGCTACTTAACAACAATAGCAATAACCAAAGGTTGGGGGTGGGAAGGAGCAGTAATACTGCTTCTACCAGAACTACATGGTCAAAGGGACAGGTGAGGATGGAGAGAGGGCAAGAGAAAGTCATCTAGGGACACCTTGGCTCATCAAATACCGAGGTCCTTAGTCCAGTAATCATAAATAGTTACAAAGGATTTTGCACAAAGCTAAAACACAGTGGTAACTGAGTTCTGAAGTTATTGGTTGCCAGCACTGTGGACCCAGGGCTGTAGGAAGACAAGTCTGTATGCTGGGCAATAGGTGAGGTCACTGCAACTTCAGGGCAAGAAGTCTGAAATAAGCAGAGGTGGAGGAAACTGATATTGAAAGATGACCTTGATAAAGTGAAGAGATTCCAGAAGTAGAAGGTGGAGAGTGAAGAAACCCCAGGGGAAAGTCAATGCATCTCCAACTCAGTACCTGTGATCCTGGCCCTGTCTTTCCTGGGATGAAGACCCACTCTCAGAGGATCCAGGATCAGGGATACATGGGATGCTAGGGAGGTTGGAAAAGATAAGGGTCGAGAAGCCTTTAATTAGATACCTTCCAGAAGCCAAGTAGAATTCTACACTCAGTAGCTGGACGTAGGTCTCTAAAGTTTCAAGCTGAAGAGGCCCCTATAACTGAATGAATATGCATGTGGGAGTTGAAGAACAGCCCAACAGCAACTGTTTCAAACTGAAAGAAAAAGGAAGAAAAAAAACAGTATTTGTTGACTGATAAGGAATTCTAACATAGTCTACTGGGTAAGTAGGAAATTATCTTGAAATGATGAGACAATAAAGAATAGTCAGCCAGTGAGATAAGATGAATTAAGAATCATTTGCTATGCTGAAAAAAAAAAAAATGTTAGGAAAGAGAAAGAAACCAAGACTGCCAAATGCTGATGGTCACTCAAGCTGTATGAAGACTAGGGAATGTCACTACTGTCCCCTGGACCTTGCACTATGGCCATCGGTCTCCTCATCAGTCCTAGGGTTCCCTGGCACTGCTGCCATCCTTGACCCTCTCTCCCCCACTACCCCCACCGTGGGGGAGGGGGAGTATCCCCCTGTTACCCAGGATGAACTTAATCACATAAATGGACATTCTTTAGAAATGTGACTTTCTGCAATATAAGCATGTTATTTACTGAAAGTGAGGATATTTATTTAACTGTTTTTTTTTTTTTTAATCTTCATGACCTGTTGACTTTTAGAAAAGGAATTGCATCAACATTTGGCAAATAGAAGGAAACTAGAGAAGGACAGAAATAAAGAGATAGAAAACAGTGTCATTCAAGAGAGACAGAAGGAGTTTATTAGAGTAGGGATTTTAACTGTTAAAAACACAGAGTAACACCTACACAGATGCATATGAACTAAGGATGAAATGTATATAATAAACACTGTTGTAGGTTATGATAAGACACTTGTTATAAAGGTAAAATCCTAGCATTCTTATCATTGGGGGAAAAAGGCATTTCTTTAATTTTGTATCTATATTGGAAGATGGATTCACTAAACTTACTGTATTAATCATCTCATAATGTATAAATCAAATTATTGTGTTTCATCCTTTAACTTACATAGTGCAGCATGTCAATTATATCCCAATAAAACTGGAAGAAAAAAAAGTAAAGAAGCAGAAGGGAAGACTTTCCCTTTGAAGGATGGGTGGATCTTTTTCCTCAAAGTACCCTGACTTCCTCTACCATCTTAACCAAAGCTCCTTGCAGTAGCTTTGTTTTGTTTTGTTTTGTTTTTCTCTGCCTGGGAGGGTGCTGAATTCCCTCTTCCACTTAGATCCTACTGAGGGGGCATTTGGGAGATGGTCAGGTGGCCTGATACATTCAGTACAGCTAACTTTTAGCAAAGACTTAAAAGACCAAAAAATAAAATAAAAATAATGGCATCTCAATGAATGGGGCAAAAAGACAAATGGGTTTAGACAGAAAGAAAAACATATGCAACATTCCTTACCAAGAAAAAATATTTCTCATATCTACTTATTACTTTTAATAAACTACAAAAAATCCTCAGAAACAGGGAAAACTTCACAGATATCCCATCTATGTTTCCTTCAATACAGTTCCAAGGAATAGCATGACATGCCTCTCACCATTTTCAAAATTGTTTCCAGATTGATAACCGTGTCCAACAAGCCTGGGATGCTGCACATTCCCTGAAAACACTGATGAATGAGCTGGGTCACCAGTTCCAGGCTTCTCCATAGAGTGGGAAAATCAAATGGAAAGCTGCAGATTAGGGGGGAAATGAAACTGCTGTTCTACAGAGCAGTCAGCTTATAAAGCTCATATCCTCCAAGAATATTGAGAAGTCTAAGGAAGATTTGGCTAAACTAAAGAAGCACAATGATACTCATCATTTACAAAGCACTTCCCAGTTTCTAAAGTGCTTTGTGTACAATATGCCGTTGGTGCTTCACAATAGTCTTGTGAGCTATGGTTTATGTTTCTACAGATACACAAATGAAGTCATTAAGAGACGTGTACAAACTTTATAGCATGAGCAATTCTCGTAAGGAACAGAGATGGAATTATTCCTTCCCGACATTTTTATCTTATTTCACAAGCTCTTTTAAATCTCTCAGATGTCTAACCTTCTCCAGAAATTGCTTAAAAATAAATCTGGGCAGGTGATTCAGATTTTATGACTCTCCAATTAAAAACACATACAGCAATTCAGCCCATGCTGTTGACAATACAAATGAGTGAAATTTACAATCAACTCTGTTTTACAATGCCTAACTTAAAATATGATTCAGCATTTATCAGAATTAAAAACACCATTTAGATACAGACAGTGCCAAAAAATAAAGTAACAAGCACTTTTCAGGCTTTAATACGTGATTCACCAAATAATAAGTCAGAAAAAGATCCTACTGAGGGGGCATTTGGGAGATGGTCAGGTGGCCTGATACATTCAGTACAGCTAACTTTTAGCAAAGACTTAAAAGACCAAAAAATAAAATAAAAATAATGGCATCTCAATGAATGGGGCAAAAAGACGAATGGGTTTAGACAGAAAGAAAAACATATGCAACATTCCTTACCAAGAAAAAATATTTCTCATATCTACTTATTACTTTTAATAAACTACAAAAAATCCTCAGAAACAGGGAAAACTTCACAGATATCCCATCTATGTTTCCTTCAATACAGTTCCAAGGAATAGCATGACATGCCTCTCACCATTTTCAAAATTGTTTCCAGATTGATAACCGTGTCCAACAAGCCTGGGATGCTGCACATTCCCTGAAAACACTGATGAATGAGCTGGGTCACCAGTTCCAGGCTTCTCCATAGAGTGGGAAAATCAAATGGAAAGCTGCAGATTAGGGGGGAAATGAAACTGCTGTTCTACAGAGCAGTCAGCTTATAAAGCTCATATCCTCCAAGAATATTGAGAAGTCTAAGGAAGATTTGGCTAAACTAAAGAAGCACAATGATACTCATCATTTACAAAGCACTTCCCAGTTTCTAAAGTGCTTTGTGTACAATATGCCGTTGGTGCTTCACAATAGTCTTGTGAGCTATGGTTTATGTTTCTACAGATACACAAATGAAGTCATTAAGAGACGTGTACAAACTTTATAGCATGAGCAATTCTCGTAAGGAACAGAGATGGAATTATTCCTTCCCGACATTTTTATCTTATTTCACAAGCTCTTTTAAATCTCTCAGATGTCTAACCTTCTCCAGAAATTGCTTAAAAATAAATCTGGGCAGGTGATTCAGATTTTATGACTCTCCAATTAAAAACACATACAGCAATTCAGCCCATGCTGTTGACAATACAAATGAGTGAAATTTACAATCAACTCTGTTTTACAATGCCTAACTTAAAATATGATTCAGCATTTATCAGAATTAAAAACACCATTTAGATACAGACAGTGCCAATCAGAAGAAGAGGAAGTAAAAGGTAACAAGCACTTTTCAGGCTTTAATACGTGATTCACCAAATAATAGCAGAGTGTCACTCTGTTTATAACTTAGGACATTAGACTTTTCTGCCCTGACGCAGTTCAGAACACAAAACAAAATAACTCCAATATGGAACATTCTAAACCAACATTTATTAGCAGATACCCACATAGGAAAAACACATATAAAAAAGACAGAGACAAAGGCAGTGCAAGATAATTACCAAATTAAAACAATGTGTCTTTTCCCAATTAATCATGTTACAATGATGCTTGATTTACTAATAGACCAGATTCTTATTCCTACAATGTGTGATTTACCCCAAAGAATGTGCTCTCTTATGCATCTTGATTCTCAACTCCATGAAGTCCTGATATTCATCAGAAGTCAACTATCAAAAGTCTCAGCTATTTGCCCTGGGTCAATATTTCCATCTACTGCCATGATAGAACTAGTTTCTCTCTGCTCCTCTGAGATGAATCTGCCTCCTTGTTTGCTAAATTCCCAATCTAGCACAGAGGGAGCTGTCCGAGGTAGATTCCAAGTTTAGCAACATTTTAGACAGTAAAATTACCATTTTCATTATCAAAGAGAAAGGATATGTTTCAAATAGCAATCTTAGTGGCACTTGTTCTGCAGTTAATTCTGCATGAGGGGGAGACAAGTAGCTTTAGCTCTTCTGCAGTGAATTGGACAGAAGGAGTTTAGAGCATCCCTGGTGGTCTGACCTGCCTTGTGTGAGATGACATTGAGCCTGCCAATCACATGATTAATGCCAAAAAGGCTTGAGCAAAGCCTTCCGTTTATTATAAAATGCCTAACATGGGAGAATAAGTTATTTTAAAAGCTGCAATCCTGTCTCTAATATGATCATTTCCTAATATGATTACTAGCAGATGAAGGATCAAAACTAATAAGAGACATGATTTTGAGGTCATAGGCTGAAGTATTTTCATCACAAACAGAAAAATAATCAGATGCATGAACATTTTTAAAGTGATTGAAAAGAGTTCTCAAATCAGGAGCTAATGTTAAATTCCACCTCAATTAAAAATAAAATGAATACACTGCAGTAAGGTGAGTCCTACAATATTTTCATCTATCAACTAGGGAGACCATGTGGAAAAGAATAACTCTGAGATAGAAACAGATGAATTATGGAGATGTGAGTTTTCAAGCACTGGTTCTGAGCTGAGTCTCTTGTTTAACAGGTCTCAGAACCACTGCTGTGTGGTCAGCTCTTCTCTTCCCATTGGCTTCATGCATTTTTCCCCTTGGGTTATAGCAGCACCTTCAGTTTGCAGAACTGGACATTATTTGTAGTTGCTCTAATTTGCTTCATGAGCTGATGAAGGTGTTTTCATCCTTTTGCCACAAACTAGGTGAATTTAGTCAAACCTATGGTTTTTCCAGTAGTCATGTATAGATGTGAGAGTTGGACCATAAAGAAGGCTGAGCTCTGAAGAACTGATGCTTTCAAACCCTGGCACTAGAGAAGACTCTTGAGAGCCCTTTGGACAGAAAGAAGATCAAACCAGTCAATCCTAAAGGAAATCAACCCTGGATATTCATTGGAAGGACTGATGCTGAAGCTGAAGCTCCAATATTTGGCTACCTGATGTGAAGAGCTGACTCATTGGAAAAGACACTGATGCTGAGAAAGATTGAAGGCAAGAGGAAAAGGGGGTGAAACAGAACGAGATAGTTGGATGGCTTCATTGAATCAATGGACATGAATTGGAGCAAACTCCAGGAGATAGTGGAGGACAGGGAAGCCTGGTGTGCTGCAGTCCATGGGGTTGCAAAGAGTTGGATATGTCTGAGTGACTGAACAAGGTCAATCGGGTGGAGGCCATATCTATAATATCCTTGGTAAATGGCTTTTATCCCAAGAGAGATTCACCAAGGCTCATATGTAAAGTTGGTTAAACTGATGGAGATGTCGATATTATGCTCACAGTAAGTTTAAGTTTTAAAGCTGTTAAGTTTAGGTATAAAATACGACTCTCCTTTTATCCTTAACTGATTGTGAAAAGATCTCAAATCAGGCAAGCTAAACAGAAAAATAATCAGATGCATGAACATTTTTAAAGTGATTGAAAAGAGTTCTCAAATCAGGAGCTAATGTTAAATTCCACCTCAATTAAAAATAAAATGAATACACTGCAGTAAGGTGAGTCCTACAATATTTTCATCTATCAACTAGGGAGACCATGTGGAAAAGAATAACTCTGAGATAGAAACAGATGAATTATGGAGATGTGAGTTTTCAAGCACTGGTTCTGAGCTGAGTCTCTTGTTTAACAGGTCTCAGAACCACTGCTGTGTGGTCAGCTCTTCTCTTCCCATTGGCTTCATGCATTTTTCCCCTTGGGTTATAGCAGCACCTTCAGTTTGCAGAACTGGACATTATTTGTAGTTGCTCTAATTTGCTTCATGAGCTGATGAAGGTGTTTTCATCCTTTTGCCACAAACTAGGTGAATTTAGTCAAACCTATGGTTTTTCCAGTAGTCATGTATAGATGTGAGAGTTGGACCATAAAGAAGGCTGAGCTCTGAAGAACTGATGCTTTCAAACCCTGGCACTAGAGAAGACTCTTGAGAGCCCTTTGGACAGAAAGAAGATCAAACCAGTCAATCCTAAAGGAAATCAACCCTGGATATTCATTGGAAGGACTGATGCTGAAGCTGAAGCTCCAATATTTGGCTACCTGATGTGAAGAGCTGACTCATTGGAAAAGACACTGATGCTGAGAAAGATTGAAGGCAAGAGGAAAAGGGGGTGAAACAGAACGAGATAGTTGGATGGCTTCATTGAATCAATGGACATGAATTGGAGCAAACTCCAGGAGATAGTGGAGGACAGGGAAGCCTGGTGTGCTGCAGTCCATGGGGTTGCAAAGAGTTGGATATGTCTGAGTGACTGAACAAGGTCAATCGGGTGGAGGCCATATCTATAATATCCTTGGTAAATGGCTTTTATCCCAAGAGAGATTCACCAAGGCTCATATGTAAAGTTGGTTAAACTGATGGAGATGTCGATATTATGCTCACAGTAAGTTTAAGTTTTAAAGCTGTTAAGTTTAGGTATAAAATACGACTCTCCTCATCCTTAACTGATTGTGAACACTGATGGGGTTCTGAGACTGACAGTACTACTGAACACTTCGTTGTTCAGTTGCTTAGTGGTGTCCGACTCTTAGTGACCTCATGGACTGTAGCACGGCAGGCTTCTCAGTCCTTCAGCAACTCCCAGAGTTTAAGGGCTAGCAGTTTAGGCTTGTGTTTTTTTTTTATTGACTTGTTCTGTCATTCTTGGATCATCTTGTGCCTTGACAACTTAATTTTATGACCTACAACTATCACCTATTTTTCTTTCTGTTTTGCCAATAAAAACCTCAAGGTATGAATGAGTCTTTTCTAATTTCAACTGGTGCACTAGCTTATAGATTTATATTTATATTCACCCTTATTTCTCTCCCCAAGAGTTGGAGAGTTGGGTTATGTTCTCCAATTTGTTACCTGTGTTATTTCTGATAATTCACTGTGAAGCTATGGAGGTTTTTTTTTTTTTTTTTTTTTTTTAAATAAAGCCTTTCTGTACATTTTCATCATGAAATATTCATGGTGCCCTAATTCTTCGACATGTTAATAGAAGGGGAGGAACTTAATATCTGTTCCTTGATCCTCCCTAATATTCCAGAGATGCCTTAGGGATCTCTTCTTCATGAAGTCTCACACTAAGCTACAAACACTTTATTAAGTGTGACAATGAACACAGACAGTTCTGTGCTGAGTTGGACATCTGTGGCTCAAGTGAGTTTAATTGGAACCTACATGGTTAGACATCTGCCTGTGCTTCATGAAGTTCTAAAAAATGAAACAGAACGAGATAGTTGGATGGCTTCATTGAATCAATGGACATGAATTGGAGCAAACTCCAGGAGATAGTGGAGGACAGGGAAGCCTGGTGTGCTGCAGTCCATGGGGTTGCAAAGAGTTGGATATGTCTGAGTGACTGAACAAGGTCAATCGGGTGGAGGCCATATCTATAATATCCTTGGTAAATGGCTTTTATCCCAAGAGAGATTCACCAAGGCTCATATGTAAAGTTGGTTAAACTGATGGAGATGTCGATATTATGCTCACAGTAAGTTTAAGTTTTAAAGCTGTTAAGTTTAGGTATAAAATACGACTCTCCTCATCCTTAACTGATTGTGAACACTGATGGGGTTCTGAGACTGACAGTACTACTGAACACTTCGTTGTTCAGTTGCTTAGTGGTGTCCGACTCTTAGTGACCTCATGGACTGTAGCACGGCAGGCTTCTCAGTCCTTCAGCAACTCCCAGAGTTTAAGGGCTAGCAGTTTAGGCTTGTGTTTTTTTTTTATTGACTTGTTCTGTCATTCTTGGATCATCTTGTGCCTTGACAACTTAATTTTATGACCTACAACTATCACCTATTTTTCTTTCTGTTTTGCCAATAAAAACCTCAAGGTATGAATGAGTCTTTTCTAATTTCAACTGGTGCACTAGCTTATAGATTTATATTTATATTCACCCTTCTTTCTTCCCCCAAGAGTTGGAGGGGTTGGTTATGTTCTCCAATTTGTTACCTGTTTTTTTTCTGATAATTCACTGTGAAGCTATGGAGGTTTTTTTTTTTTTTTTTTTTTTAAATAAAGCCTTTCTGTACATTTTCATCATGAAATATTCATGGTGCCCTAATTCTTCGACATGTTAATAGAAGGGGAGGAACTTAATATCTGTTCCTTGATCCTCCCTAATATTCCAGAGATGCCTTAGGGATCTCTTCTTCATGAAGTCTCACACTAAGCTACAAACACTTTATTAAGTGTGACAATGAACACAGACAGTTCTGTGCTGAGTTGGACATCTGTGGCTCAAGTGAGTTTAATTGGAACCTACATGGTTAGATCATCAGTGTTCTCTTGTAGACCACTTGCTGGCTGTCACCTTTCTTGTAGGAAGTTACAATGGTAGGTAGCAGGTGAAGTCTATTGTAACTGATAGCTCATTGGAAACTCCATCATTTTGACACATCAATCATCATCAAAGTCATCTAAAAAAGTCATCGTGTACCCTCAGCAGCATCTAGAGACTGTGCCCTAGGAGATACCAAGGAGCTTGTGTCAGGATATGGAGACTGTGGGAAGATGTAACAGTAAGAGGTGTGTATCACCTTGCCTGGGCCACAGGGAGTTTAGATTAAACGCCATTTATGGGAGTTTCTGAGGGTGTTTCTGGTGAGATGAACACCAGGATCAGTGGAATCAGGAAAGTAGATCACCTTCCAAGAGTGAGTGGGGCATCATCTTGAATGTTGAGCAAAACAAGACAGGAAGTAGCAGGCATTTTTCCCCTTTTCTCTTTCTCACTGTTGGCACTGGGATTGCTCATTTTTTCCTCTCCTTCCCTCAGGCTGGGGTTACACCCTTGGTCCTCTTGGGTCGCTAGCCTTTGGACTTGGACTTGACCACACCATAGCTTTCCTGGGCTCCAGTTTACAGATGAGAGACAGGGAATTCTCAGCCTTTCTCCATATGTAGCCAGTTCCTCTTTTTACACACATATACACATCCAACTGGTTCTGCTTTCTGGAGACCCCTAACTATCCCACATGATGTGGCAGAACCATACAGAGCAACCAAGTCTTAAAACCACGAGTTCTGTGCTGATTTCTCATTACTCCATTCTGTGACCTTTATGGTGAGATGGAATGTGTATTTGGAGTGAGTATTTGTAGTCCACTGGGTTTTCACTGGATAGCATAAGAGGGATGGCATCTTTGACCTGCTTGACCTGTGCTGGGTGAGCACTTATAACCTGCATGGTGGGGCCATGACATGTGACCTAGAGACATCGCATACCTCACACTTCTAAGTGTAATTTTCCTGTTAGAACGTTTCATTCCACCTCCCTGTCCTTTATTAAAAAGCTTATTGAATATTAGATTTTCATATTTATAAAAGTTTTCATAAAGAGAATTCTCATAAATTCATTGAAAATTTTAAAAAAATAAAGGAAATTTACATTCATATAAAGGTAATCTCTGATCTAATTAAAAGATCTATTTTAGGTAATAAATTCAGCAGCTTCCAGCAAAGGTTAAACTGTTATTTCTATACAAGTGAAAAGAAAAATAAACCTCCACATATATTGAAAATGGCTACTCTATTTGGAACTGTGGTGATGAAAATGACTCTTAAGAGTGACTTGGGCAGCAAAGAGATTAAGCCAGTCAATGCTAAAGGAACTCAGCCTTGAGTATGCATTGGAAGGACTGATGATGAAGCTCCAAGATTTTGGTCACCTAACATGAAGATCTGACTCACTGAATAAGTCCCTGATGCTGCCAAGATTGAGGGCAGGAGGAGAAGGGTGCGACAGAAGATGAGATGGTTGGATGGCTTCATCAACTCAATGTATATGAGTCTGAGCAAGCTCTAGGAGATAGTGAAGGACAGAGGAGCCTATCGTGCTATAGTCCAGGTTGCAAAGAGTTGGACAAGATTTAGTGACTGAACAACAACAAGGTCCAAATCAGAAATTCAGTTAAAAACTTTCTGAGAGGGAGTGAATGTATGATTCTCCTGGCTGTAGAGGCAGCCCAGCAGGTTCCCCAAGGACAAGGGTGGAAAGCACTCTATTAAATAGTACTGCTGAGTTTCCACAAAAAGGCTTCCTCACTTGCTGGACAGGGAGAACCCATGGATCCAGGCCCGGCTGGATGCTAGGCAACTGGCTGAGGGAAGATCAACTGAGAACTCACTATTAAAATGCCCATTTAATTGATTCTTTCCCTTTGTAAATTAACCAGGTAACAACTGCTCTTCAGGCTGACCTCTGGCCACTCTAATGATGCTGGTTTATCTCGTGGCGTTTCAATCAGATCCTCAGTGCCAAACAACCATGGAATCTGCTCCCTGGTAAACAGAGAGAAGCCCTGTTGCAGAGAAGTTGGAAAGATTGATGGATCCATGTAAATCCCTTCTGTGTTGTGTCTAAAAGGCAGTTGTTCTGTGAGTGTGGAAGTAAATACGTCTTCCACAAAGTGTCCTTGGAAGACGATGTGCACCAAGGAAGAAACTTTGGTATGAGCTGGAAAGTGAGCCAGGTGCAGCTGGAGGAACCTGACCTCTGTAACAGGCTCTGTCCCTACCCACAGGGGCTGCCTACACTTACCCTCATCCATGGACAGCACCCCAGCCTGAGGATCCATGTCTTCATGGAGAATGTCACCAACTCCCTCACCTTCCTTCCAGGAAGAGCCAGCCGGTGACATCCTGAGTCTGTGTCTGCGGTTCATTGGGTGGTCCTCCCTGCCCAGCTCCCAGTGAAAGGGAAGGGGAGACCCTCTGATCTCTCCATGGCAGGTTTGGGATAACTTTAGGGTGTGTTATGAGGGCCTGGAGCCCCAGATAAACAGAACTATTCACAATGGGGGAAGGCAGACTTCCTCTTTGCATTCTTAAAAGAGTAACCACAAAATAACAACCTTATGAAGAATGTATACCCTGGTTAAAAGAAGCACAGAAACAAAACAACAAACACTGACTGAGATTTCAATCTTTTCCCTAGTGTCTCAGGTTGTTAGATATGGATAGGCAATGGATAGTCTCTGGGTAAGGCTGTTGGACTTTGCAGTATTAGGACCAGAATCAGGATTAAGAAGATAGAAATTACACAAGGGCCCTACTTGAAAAGATAGCATGAATCTGTGAGTTTTGTACACAGAGGGGAGTTGGAAAAAGAGAAGGAGGATATAGGATAATTTGAGCAATATGGCTGATGAATGGTGAAGATTTTCCTGGTGTGAGAAATGCCTAAAAATCACAGCAAGAGCAATGCTTAGCATCATTTCCTCCCCTGTGCTTTAATTACATTCTGCAACTTGCAAACTTTCAGTAAATGTCTTCCAGAGGCAAGGCCTTTATGCAAAAAAAATCTGGCTCGATGGGTGCAGTCCAGAGAACTCACTATTAAAATGCCCATTTAATTGATTCTTTCCTTTGTAAATTAACCAGGTAACAACTGCTCTTCAGGCTGACCTCTGGCCACTCTAATGATGCTGGTTTATCTCGTGGCGTTTCAATCAGATCCTCAGTGCCAAACAACCATGGAATCTGCTCCCTGGTAAACAGAGAGAAGCCCTGTTGCAGAGAAGTTGGAAAGATTGATGGATCCATGTAAATCCCTTCTGTGTTGTGTCTAAAAGGCAGTTGTTCTGTGAGTGTGGAAGTAAATACGTCTTCCACAAAGTGTCCTTGGAAGACGATGTGCACCAAGGAAGAAACTTTGGTATGAGCTGGAAAGTGAGCCAGGTGCAGCTGGAGGAACCTGACCTCTGTAACAGGCTCTGTCCCTACCCACAGGGGCTGCCTACACTTACCCTCATCCATGGACAGCACCCCAGCCTGAGGATCCATGTCTTCATGGAGAATGTCACCAACTCCCTCACCTTCCTTCCAGGAAGAGCCAGCCGGTGACATCCTGAGTCTGTGTCTGCGGTTCATTGGGTGGTCCTCCCTGCCCAGCTCCCAGTGAAAGGGAAGGGGAGACCCTCTGATCTCTCCATGGCAGGTTTGGGATAACTTTAGGGTGTGTTATGAGGGCCTGGAGCCCCAGATAAACAGAACTATTCACAATGGGGGAAGGCAGACTTCCTCTTTGCATTCTTAAAAGAGTAACCACAAAATAACAACCTTATGAAGAATGTATACCCTGGTTAAAAGAAGCACAGAAACAAAACAACAAACACTGACTGAGATTTCAATCTTTTCCCTAGTGTCTCAGGTTGTTAGATATGGATAGGCAATGGATAGTCTCTGGGTAAGGCTGTTGGACTTTGCAGTATTAGGACCAGAATCAGGATTAAGAAGATAGAAATTACACAAGGGCCCTACTTGAAAAGATAGCATGAATCTGTGAGTTTTGTACACAGAGGGGAGTTGGAAAAAGAGAAGGAGGATATAGGATAATTTGAGCAATATGGCTGATGAATGGTGAAGATTTTCCTGGTGTGAGAAATGCCTAAAAATCACAGCAAGAGCAATGCTTAGCATCATTTCCTCCCCTGTGCTTTAATTACATTCTGCAACTTGCAAACTTTCAGTAAATGTCTTCCAGAGGCAAGGCCTTTATGCTGGTGATGGGTAATGAGGGAAGAGAAACTGCATCTCCTCTGGGGAGCAGAATGATGGGGGCCAAGCCTACAGCTGAAGTTAGGGTGTCAGTCCAGAGCAAGGCTGACACAGTACATCATTCAGCAGCACATATCAGGACCTCCAGCTGTCCAAGTGGAGCACAGAAAGCTAACGCATGAAAGCAGAAGGCTCCACCCCAAACCCTTGTTATTGTCACCCCTTCCTATAATACCCTATATAAAGACTGTGACACATAGTAAAAGCTAAAGTATCCTGGCTCCTTGGGGACTACTGACATTCAAGAGCAATGTGCCTTGTTTAGATCTATCTACTGAAACTAGAGGAAAAAAATATTAACAGTGAGAAATGAACAGCAATTTGGTCATAGATGCTGGAGGCCAAGAAAGACATTGTGAAAGATAACAGACATAAATAGAAAAAACTGAGGCACATAATAGTAAGAAGATATTGAATCTTCTCTATCTAGTTTAGCAAACACCTTACTATTCAGCATACTGCACAAAGGAAGTTTACAGTTGTTATACTTTACTGCATAGTTCTACTTTGTCATTCAATTAACCTGAGGCTATACTGCACTTGTATGTCAGGGCATCCTGTGCTGGGTGATGTGGAGTTTCACTTACTTATTATCATGAATTTATGAAATTGTTATTTCTATATGCATTTTATAAATGAAGAAAATCTAAATGATTTGCCCAAATTCACACACCAATAATAGAGGTGGAACTGTATTGAAAAGTCTTTGTTGGTGATCTTCTCCAGAACACATTTTCCCCAAAATGTTTCTTTGCTATGAATAAAACCATTATCTACTTAAACATGACCTCAGTCCACTTTACTTCTATAGGCACTTCCATTACTCTGTACGGGGGAAAAGAGAAGGAGGATATAGGATAATTTGAGCAATATGGCTGATGAATGGTGAAGATTTTCCTGGTGTGAGAAATGCCTAAAAATCACAGCAAGAGCAATGCTTAGCATCATTTCCTCCCCTGTGCTTTAATTACATTCTGCAACTTGCAAACTTTCAGTAAATGTCTTCCAGAGGCAAGGCCTTTATGCTGGTGATGGGTAATGAGGGAAGAGAAACTGCATCTCCTCTGGGGAGCAGAATGATGGGGGCCAAGCCTACAGCTGAAGTTAGGGTGTCAGTCCAGAGCAAGGCTGACACAGTACATCATTCAGCAGCACATATCAGGACCTCCAGCTGTCCAAGTGGAGCACAGAAAGCTAACGCATGAAAGCAGAAGGCTCCACCCCAAACCCTTGTTATTGTCACCCCTTCCTATAATACCCTATATAAAGACTGTGACACATAGTAAAAGCTAAAGTATCCTGGCTCCTTGGGGACTACTGACATTCAAGAGCAATGTGCCTTGTTTAGATCTATCTACTGAAACTAGAGGGAAAAAAAAATATTAACAGTGAGAAATGAACAGCAATTTGGTCATAGATGCTGGAGGCCAAGAAAGACATTGTGAAAGATAACAGACATAAATAGAAAAAACTGAGGCACATAATAGTAAGAAGATATTGAATCTTCTCTATCTAGTTTAGCAAACACCTTACTATTCAGCATACTGCACAAAGGAAGTTTACAGTTGTTATACTTTACTGCATAGTTCTACTTTGTCATTCAATTAACCTGAGGCTATACTGCACTTGTATGTCAGGGCATCCTGTGCTGGGTGATGTGGAGTTTCACTTACTTATTATCATGAATTTATGAAATTGTTATTTCTATATGCATTTTATAAATGAAGAAAATCTAAATGATTTGCCCAAATTCACACACCAATAATAGAGGTGGAACTGTATTGAAAAGTCTTTGTTGGTGATCTTCTCCAGAACACATTTTCCCCAAAATGTTTCTTTGCTATGAATAAAAACCATTATCTACTTAAACATGACCTCAGTCCACTTTACTTCTATAGGCACTTCCATTACTCTGTCGACATACATTAAGTGCCTAGAAGATCGGAAAGCTCATCCATGTCTTGGCTGTGATAGGCTTTCCTAGATAACACTGACTGGATACACAAGCAGTTAGAATGCTTCCTGATTCTGGTTTACCAGGTAAATAGTTTAGTGGAATCAATATGTTTGATTTTGTAACCTCATTAGACTTTGCTGTATATTTCCATACTGAAAAGATACTTTCTCAACACTCAAGTACATATAGTTACTATATCAAACTTTTCATGAAAATCAATTAATTGGTTAACTTATGAAGTGGCAGCTAAGACAACTTTCATCTCTCCAAGGACAAAATGTACCATATGCTTCTAAAAGTTTCCCCACTCTGTAAGTCAAACCATTATGATGCACACCTTAAACATACACAGTTTATTCATTGATGTATGAATGGTTCATTGATGAATGAGGTTCATTGATGAATGTCAATTATATCTCAATAAAAGTAGAAAAAAACACTTTAAGTGAATAACACTGTATGACAATCACCAATAAGTAATATCGTCAAAAAACCCCTAAAAAACTGCTTCCAATAATAATTCAACATTGTATGTTGTGTATTTAAAGGAATTATATAAATGTATAAAGATACTTCTGAACTTATCTTTCTGTCTGCCTGTTTATCTATCTATCTATCTATCTATCTATCTATCTATCTATCTAGGACTTCCCTGGTAGCTCAGTTGGTAAAGAATCTGCCAGCAATGCAGGAGACCTCAGTTCAATTCCTGGGTTGGGAAGATCCCCTGGAGAAAGGATAGGCTATCCACTCCAGTATTCCCTGGTAGCTCAGATGGTAAGGAGTCTGCCTGCAAAGTGGGAGACCTGGGTTCTATCCCTTGGTTGGAAAGATGCCCTAGAGGAGAGAACAGCTATTCATTCTAGTACACTTATTTGGAGAATTCCATGCCTTGTCCATGGGTTCACAAAGATTAGGACACACTACTGACTGACTTTCACTATATATATATATATATATATATATATATATATACATACACATACATACACACACACATACACACATACATACATACATACATACACACATATATACATATATATACACATACATTTCTTAAATGTGTATACATATATTCACATATAGTGAGTGTATATATGCATAGAGAGAGATAGAGAATTTAACATCAAATTTGAGTTTAGATTATCCCTTCAAAGTTCCTTTTATCCTGTTCTCCTGTTCTCAAAATATCAGAAGAGAGTTCTTTCCATTTTTCTGATGCGGTAAAACAAATAAACATGATCCTACAACAGTTTTACAATGACTTATCAATATCCTACTCTGTGCTGTGCTCAGTTGCCATTCATGTGCAACTCTTTGTGACCCTGTGGACTGCAGTCCAACAGACACCTCTGTCCATGGGATTTTCCAGCCAAGGATACTGGGGTAGGTTGCCACGCCCTCCTCCAGGAGCTCTTCCTGATCCAGGAATCAGTCCTGCATCTCTGGCAACTCCTGCACTGACAGGTGAATTCTTCACCACTAGCACCAGGAACACCATCCCTCTACTGTTTTCTGAAAGAGGTCTTGTTTCCTTTCCCATGTGTAATTAACAGGAAACAGCCTTGAGGGAGAACCACATTCTCTGAACCTTGGCTGTGATCAATGTGATAAGAATACGGACACGGAGACTCCGGTGCCTGCTTCTGCCACTAAGTCACTGCATCCCTGGAGGGCGGCCATGAACCTGCCAGGCTGTCCTTCTAACATCTGTACCTGTGGCCACGTGAGCAGTTCAGTCCAGCCACTTCCTGGGCTGCTTTCTTCTGGAACACTGCTCATCAGCTCTCTGACCTCCCTCTCCATTCTGGAACAAAACATGATAAAGCTGCTGCATGGCCTGTGCTCCATAGACACATCCAACCTATCATGTGTGACTGGGGTTTGAAGCTTAGACAGTGGCTTTGGTTTTACAGCTCTGATTTTTACTCTCCCTCACATTTTTGCTCAGAACTATTGAATGACAGTGCACTGGCTGTCTCTCCAGGGCAGTTGCCTCTCAGCAATCATGGGTGAGGCTGTGTTCATTCCTGGTGAGACTGTGAGGTCCCATGTAGACCGTGCCAGGCAGCTGACATCCTTTATTGCATCTGAAGCCACCACCTGGAATTTCCCTTTCCATCAATCCCATAGTCTCATAGATAGAAGGAACTGTGCTCCGAGCAGAATTTCTGAGTAACGACCCTGTAGGTTTCAAACCTTTGTTGGGGAATCTCAGTTTTTATAAAATTTTCCCTCTGAAGCCAGAACTGACTGGATGTCAGAGGCGAGTGATGAACCAAAGCTACACAGGCTTCCTGACTCAGAGTAGCACGCTGTCATCTGTAAAGTCATCAGCTAACCCCAGCAAAGGAAAGGCTGGTGGTGCTGCCTTCAGAGTATTTATGCATCAGGTGACAGATTACTGGAAAGGCCGAATGCAGTGACAGCTTCCCACCCTGAATCTCAAACCTTTTCAGCTTTCACAGTACTTTTATATTGTGTTAACAGCTTTAAAAAGTAAATGGGTGTTAAGGGAAAAAAAGGAAACATTTTAAGCATTGAAGGTTGCGTTCAACCCCGATCCTAGCCATCTCTGGCAACTCCTGCACTGACAGGTGAATTCTTCACCACTAGCACCAGGAACACCATCCCTCTACTGTTTTCTGAAAGAGGTCTTGTTTCCTTTCCCATGTGTAATTAACAGGAAACAGCCTTGAGGAGAACCACATTCTCTGAACCTTGGCTGTGATCAATGTGATAAGAATACGGACACGGAGACTCCGGTGCCTGCTTCTGCCACTAAGTCACTGCATCCCTGGAGGGCGGCCATGAACCTGCCAGGCTGTCCTTCTAACATCTGTACCTGTGGCCACGTGAGCAGTTCAGTCCAGCCACTTCCTGGGCTGCTTTCTTCTGGAACACTGCTCATCAGCTCTCTGACCTCCCTCTCCATTCTGGAACAAAACATGATAAAGCTGCTGCATGGCCTGTGCTCCATAGACACATCCAACCTATCATGTGTGACTGGGGTTTGAAGCTTAGACAGTGGCTTTGGTTTTACAGCTCTGATTTTTACTCTCCCTCACATTTTTGCTCAGAACTATTGAATGACAGTGCACTGGCTGTCTCTCCAGGGCAGTTGCCTCTCAGCAATCATGGGTGAGGCTGTGTTCATTCCTGGTGAGACTGTGAGGTCCCATGTAGACCGTGCCAGGCAGCTGACATCCTTTATTGCATCTGAAGCCACCACCTGGAATTTCCCTTTCCATCAATCCCATAGTCTCATAGATAGAAGGAACTGTGCTCCGAGCAGAATTTCTGAGTAACGACCCTGTAGGTTTCAAACCTTTGTTGGGGAATCTCAGTTTTTATAAAATTTTCCCTCTGAAGCCAGAACTGACTGGATGTCAGAGGCGAGTGATGAACCAAAGCTACACAGGCTTCCTGACTCAGAGTAGCACGCTGTCATCTGTAAAGTCATCAGCTAACCCCAGCAAAGGAAAGGCTGGTGGTGCTGCCTTCAGAGTATTTATGCATCAGGTGACAGATTACTGGAAAGGCCGAATGCAGTGACAGCTTCCCACCCTGAATCTCAAACCTTTTCAGCTTTCACAGTACTTTTTATATTGTGTTAACAGCTGATGTAAAGGTTAGAAGGAACATTTGAAATAAAGCAGTCTGGAATCTAGTTCCCCTGTTTGGGACTGTTGAAGGGAAGATGGGGAATTTTTAACCTCATGAGATCTCTCAACTCAGATCTTGTATCTTTCCAGGAGGAATAAGGGCAAGGTTAGGGTAACCATAGGACGACAGGTTGAAATATACATACACTGGTAAACAATTCTGTTTAGAAAGTGAATTACAACCCCTTCTACTTCCAGTTTCTTTCTTAAGTGGAAAGGATAGATACAAGATGGTCCATAGTTTGTGACATTTTAAAAATCTATTGTATAAGTTTAAGACAGATGTATCTGGAAGATCCCAGATTGCTGCCTCAAAGAATGGAAAGGAACAGGGCATCTATGGAGAGGAGATGGTTTGATGATGGTTCAGAAGTGTGCAGAGAAGGGCCTTGAGATGAAAGTGAGAAAGAGGAACCTCAGAGTATAAAGGTGTCAGATAAGTCAGGAGCAGGTTGCTTTGCCAGTGTGGCACCAGGTCCAAGAACAAACTAACCACATAAATAAGGTTCTGTCACTCAATGATTGATGACCTGAGGGTCCCCCTTCTGTAAAAGGGGAGAGAGGACTATGTGCAGGTCTCTCTCAGGTAACACTAACAATAACACACACGAGACACCAATGGTGTTTCCACAGAGAAAATAAAAGAAGCTGGAAAGGTTGTCAAAGAGCCACAATCATAGGTGAGGGAAGATTCTGGTTCACTGACTCTGGTCAGATACACCATATGCAATACATATTTAGTGACATGATACAGTTTCCTAAAATTCACATCTACTGGAGATAACACAGGTGTTTGTACGCATCAGACATTAAATGAACTGTATTAATGTTACTTTAGAAACACAAATGGGTGTTTGTATAGCAAGAACCTCAATGATCACCTAACCCTCACATAGCATTTGCACTCTGAAGAGTGTTTTGCCAGCATCAGCTCGTGGAATCCTCATAACAGTTACACGAGATCAGTTTACTCCTGTCCACAGTGACAGCTTCCCCTCCTGAATCTCACACCTTTTCAGCTTTCACAGTACTTTTTATATTGTGTTAACAGCTGATGTAAAGGTTAGAAGGAACATTTGAAATAAAGCAGTCTGGAATCTAGTTCCCCTGTTTGGGACTGTTGAAGGGAAGATGGGGAATTTTTAACCTCATGAGATCTCTCAACTCAGATCTTGTATCTTTCCAGGAGGAATAAGGGCAAGGTTAGGGTAACCATAGGACGACAGGTTGAAATATACATACACTGGTAAACAATTCTGTTTAGAAAGTGAATTACAACCCCTTCTACTTCCAGTTTCTTTCTTAAGTGGAAAGGATAGATACAAGATGGTCCATAGTTTGTGACATTTTAAAAATCTATTGTATAAGTTTAAGACAGATGTATCTGGAAGATCCCAGATTGCTGCCTCAAAGAATGGAAAGGAACAGGGCATCTATGGAGAGGAGATGGTTTGATGATGGTTCAGAAGTGTGCAGAGAAGGGCCTTGAGATGAAAGTGAGAAAGAGGAACCTCAGAGTATAAAGGTGTCAGATAAGTCAGGAGCAGGTTGCTTTGCCAGTGTGGCACCAGGTCCAAGAACAAACTAACCACATAAATAAGGTTCTGTCACTCAATGATTGATGACCTGAGGGTCCCCCTTCTGTAAAAGGGGAGAGAGGACTATGTGCAGGTCTCTCTCAGGTAACACTAACAATAACACACACGAGACACCAATGGTGTTTCCACAGAGAAAATAAAAGAAGCTGGAAAGGTTGTCAAAGAGCCACAATCATAGGTGAGGGAAGATTCTGGTTCACTGACTCTGGTCAGATACACCATATGCAATACATATTTAGTGACATGATACAGTTTCCTAAAATTCACATCTACTGGAGATAACACAGGTGTTTGTACGCATCAGACATTAAATGAACTGTATTAATGTTACTTTAGAAACACAAATGGGTGTTTGTATAGCAAGAACCTCAATGATCACCTAACCCTCACATAGCATTTGCACTCTGAAGAGTGTTTTGCCAGCATCAGCTCGTGGAATCCTCATAACAGTTACACGAGATCAGTTTACTCCTGTCCACATGTCAAAGGTGAAGTAACAGAGGTGCTGACTGCTTAAATAATTGAGCCAATGCTACCCTATCTACAATTATTTATAGAGCCAAATACCCGGGGTCAAACAATACATACATACATAGAGATAGACAGACAGACAGATAGATAGATGATAGATAGATAGATAGATAGATACTAATGGCAATAGGGTGGAGCCCAAGTTTTGGATCAGAGCATCCAGAATTATTTGCATTTGGATCTTTTCACCTTGAAATCCAATCTATCTGCCCCCTCCCTGCCGCCAAGGCCACACAATTCAATAGTCACCATGCCTTTGGGCATCTGTTACAGATTTCAATCTGTGTGTGTTGTGTGTGCTCAGTCACTCAGTGGTGCCCAACTGTTTGTAACCTCATAGACTATAGCCTGGCAGGCTCCTCTGTCCATGGAATTTTCCAGGCAAGAATACTGGAGCAGGTTGCCATTTCCATCCCCAGGGGATCTTCCTGATCCAGGGATTGAACGTGCATCTCTTGTGTCTCCAGCATTGGCAAGTGGATTCTTTACAATTAGTGCCATTCTGGTTCAATCTACAGATTTCATTGTCTCATTATAAATCACCACTAGCCTCCATCTGGCAGGAAAATTGGTTGGGATGTGAAAATATGATTAATAACTATCTTCTTCTAGTTAATAAGAGGAAACTTCTGGTCTTAAATAGAAAGTGTCACTCAATGATTGATGACCTGAGGGTCCCCTTCTGTAAAAGGGAGAGGACTATGTGCAGGTCTCTCTCAGGTAACACTAACAATAACACACACGAGACACCAATGGTGTTTCCACAGAGAAAATAAAAGAAGCTGGAAAGGTTGTCAAAGAGCCACAATCATAGGTGAGGGAAGATTCTGGTTCACTGACTCTGGTCAGATACACCATATGCAATACATATTTAGTGACATGATACAGTTTCCTAAAATTCACATCTACTGGAGATAACACAGGTGTTTGTACGCATCAGACATTAAATGAACTGTATTAATGTTACTTTAGAAACACAAATGGGTGTTTGTATAGCAAGAACCTCAATGATCACCTAACCCTCACATAGCATTTGCACTCTGAAGAGTGTTTTGCCAGCATCAGCTCGTGGAATCCTCATAACAGTTACACGAGATCAGTTTACTCCTGTCCACATGTCAAAGGTGAAGTAACAGAGGTGCTGACTGCTTAAATAATTGAGCCAATGCTACCCTATCTACAATTATTTATAGAGCCAAATACCCGGGCTCAGACAATACATACATACATAGAGATAGACAGACAGACAGATAGATAGATGATAGATAGATAGATAGATAGATACTAATGGCAATAGGGTGGAGCCCAAGTTTTGGATCAGAGCATCCAGAATTATTTGCATTTGGATCTTTTCACCTTGAAATCCAATCTATCTGCCCCCTCCCTGCCGCCAAGGCCACACAATTCAATAGTCACCATGCCTTTGGGCATCTGTTACAGATTTCAATCTGTGTGTGTTGTGTGTGCTCAGTCACTCAGTGGTGCCCAACTGTTTGTAACCTCATAGACTATAGCCTGGCAGGCTCCTCTGTCCATGGAATTTTCCAGGCAAGAATACTGGAGCAGGTTGCCATTTCCATCCCCAGGGGATCTTCCTGATCCAGGGATTGAACGTGCATCTCTTGTGTCTCCAGCATTGGCAAGTGGATTCTTTACAATTAGTGCCATTCTGGTTCAATCTACAGATTTCATTGTCTCATTATAAATCACCACTAGCCTCCATCTGGCAGGAAAATTGGTTGGGATGTGAAAATATGATTAATAACTATCTTCTTCTAGTTAATAAGAGGAAACTTCTGGTCTTAAATAGAAAGTTTAAATGGTTAAAAATATTAAACCACAAGCTCCTCTTTATAATGAATGTTTTTCTTTTTGTAATATCAAGCATTTTGCAGATAAGACAAGATTTTCCACTTGAGGCTGGATAATTTGGTAATTCACTTTCCACATAAGGAGGGATTTTCAGCTCATTTCTAATCAAGAGGGCGTTAACGTTGTTAAGTCACAACAGAAACTCTTATGTCAGCTTTTTGACAATGATCCCCCAGATCTTGATACTTAAGGATCCTCCATGAATGCATACAAGGCTGTGATTAAATGGAATCTTCTTCTTTTACTTTTTAATGTTTCTTTTCCCCATCATGCTTTTTATTTATATTTATTTTTATCCATCTTTTTAAAAATTCTTTGGCCTGTGTGGGCCTCCCATCACAGTGGCCTCTACCACTGCAAAGCACTGGCTCTGGGCTCATGTGCTTCAGATCGCTGGCTCATAATTGGACACACCGATTCAACTGCTCCATGGCAGGTGGGATCCTTCCAGGCCGGGAATTGAACTGGTGCCCCCTGCACTGCAAGGAGGACTCTACCCACTAGACCACGAGGGAAGTCCCTGGAATCTTCTTAAACAGAGGGAAACAGTGTGGCCCTGTCAGCCCAGGCTCCTAGTGACTGCAGGATTGCTCACCCCAGGGACTCTGAGATCCTGCGTCTTTCTAACTGAGCCTCCAAAGTCTGATGATACTTACCAAAGAGTCTAATGAAATCAGGAACCCATTGGGCCAGTTCCTTGGATGAGCTCCAGAGACTCCTGCACAATTGGGATTGGAATGGAGCTGACTGGGTTTATCAGAGCGTGATGATCACTTGACCCTCCTACCCACAATCTCTGTGACTCAGACACACAGAGGCAGTTCAGTGAGGAGGGAGATTGTGCGAACAGAGAAGGTGACCATATTCCAGGTCTGTCCTAGGGGCGCTGTCGTACCCCTGGAGTTATGACTACCTCTACTTTTACTGGCACTTTTATTATGATGACAAGTTCTGTCTGTTTCAAGGAAAACTTCAAAAGGCTTTTGTGAAGCCTGTGTTCTCTCTAGTATGGTAAACTTTGAATGTGTACAAGGCAAGAAGTGAGCACGTGTAGTCTATAGGCACCTCTCTCTACCTGTGTGTGGGGAAGAAAGGACAAGAAACACATTTTCACTCACTGTGTGTTTGAACATTTTTCAACATGTAAAAACACTATAGAAAATGTCCTGAGGGAGAGCCAGGAGTAGACGATGAACCAGGAATGGAGCATCCTCTGGAGTATGCAAGCCGGTGCATGAGTTAATGTCACTTTCATTTGGAATGCTCACAGATCTTTTAAAATCTCATCCAAACTCTTTATCTATATGTAATAAAAGTTTCCTGCCACTTGACTAACTCATTTCAAAGTTAAGAAATTAATTCCATCAATGGCTTCAAAACCCTCCACTAGTGACAAGTGCTAGAAACAATGGGAAATCAAACAGTGTTTGCTGCTCAGTGACACCCTGTACACACCTGTGTGTGGTTTAAGGTTTCCTCTGCACACTTTGGGCATCTGTTATAGACATCTGTGCAGACCCAAGTGGGCACAGATGAGTGCCAAACTCTGGCGGACACAGAGATGGTATAAAACTATGGGAGGTGGGCCGGAGAATGCATGCAGCCACAGAGTAGCTCTGACCTGAGCTTCAGTCTCGTATAAAATGGAGTTGATCTTATAGGATGCTTGTAAGGATTATAGAATTTCTTCTATTAAGGCAACATGAAAACTTTGGGTACGTTGTGGATATATCTGACAGTCTTAAGCATGGGGAGGAAGCCAGACCCTCAGGACACCTCCTGTCTTCAGAGACCCTCTGGGCAAGGACAAGCATCAACCAAGTACTACCACTGGTCTGAGTCTAACTGCCTGGGTTTGCACAACTCCTAAGACTGGATTTTACATTTCTAAGTGGTTGAAAAAGAATGAGATGCTGTGACATGTGACTATATGAAAATTAAATGTCCATGTCCACAAATAAAGTATAATGTAGACCCAGTGAGGTCAAGTCGTGACATCCTATCTGTGTCTGCCATCCTACCACATTGGCAGAGCCGAGGAGAGGAGTGGCAAGGGGTGATGGGTGCAGCCAAGAACACATAGAATCCAGCCCCCAGGGGCCAACGGTGCTGAGCCCAGTGGGCAGGTCGAAGGGAAAAATGTTCTTGAGTAATCCTTAAAACAGTACCTGCTCTGACAGGAAGGAGGTTGGTTTTTGTTGTTGGGGGGAAGGCGGAGTGGGGAGGGACGGAGGCAGGAATACAGAGGACCGCTTCTGGCCACCTGCTGCCTGTAGTCAGGGGCAGTATGCTCACCCCCTGAGACTCTCCCTGGTACCTGACTTATATCCTCACCATAACACCAGAGTGCTTTGTCCTTCCTCCCTTGTTTTTCAGAGGAGATCCTCAGGTCTTTTAAAATCTCATCCAAACTCTTTATCTATATGTAATAAAAGTTTCCTGCCACTTGACTAACTCATTTCAAAGTTAAGAAATTAATTCCATCAATGGCTTCAAAACCCTCCACTAGTGACAAGTGCTAGAAACAATGGGAAATCAAACAGTGTTTGCTGCTCAGTGACACCCTGTACACACCTGTGTGTGGTTTAAGGTTTCCTCTGCACACTTTGGGCATCTGTTATAGACATCTGTGCAGACCCAAGTGGGCACAGATGAGTGCCAAACTCTGGCGGACACAGAGATGGTATAAAACTATGGGAGGTGGGCCGGAGAATGCATGCAGCCACAGAGTAGCTCTGACCTGAGCTTCAGTCTCGTATAAAATGGAGTTGATCTTATAGGATGCTTGTAAGGATTATAGAATTTCTTCTATTAAGGCAACATGAAAACTTTGGGTACGTTGTGGATATATCTGACAGTCTTAAGCATGGGGAGGAAGCCAGACCCTCAGGACACCTCCTGTCTTCAGAGACCCTCTGGGCAAGGACAAGCATCAACCAAGTACTACCACTGGTCTGAGTCTAACTGCCTGGGTTTGCACAACTCCTAAGACTGGATTTTACATTTCTAAGTGGTTGAAAAAGAATGAGATGCTGTGACATGTGACTATATGAAAATTAAATGTCCATGTCCACAAATAAAGTATAATGTAGACCCAGTGAGGTCAAGTCGTGACATCCTATCTGTGTCTGCCGTCCTACCACATTGGCAGAGCCGAGGAGAGGAGTGGCAAGGGGTGATGGGTGCAGCCAAGAACACATAGAATCCAGCCCCCAGGGGCCAACGGTGCTGAGCCCAGTGGGCAGGTCGAAGGGAAAAATGTTCTTGAGTAATCCTTAAAACAGTACCTGCTCTGACAGGAAGGAGGTTGGTTTTTGTTGTTGGGGGGAAGGCGGAGTGGGGAGGGACGGAGGCAGGAATACAGAGGACCGCTTCTGGCCACCTGCTGCCTGTAGTCAGGGGCAGTATGCTCACCCCCTGAGACTCTCCCTGGTACCTGACTTATATCCTCACCATAACACCAGAGTGCTTTGTCCTTCCTCCCTTGTTTTTCAGAGGAGATCCTCAGGTTCCACTGGAATGTCAATCTTACTGTAGATAAGTTTTTGAAACACAAGACAGAAGTTAAGATTGAGGAATGCTTGCTATGGGCTACTCCCCACATCTCAGTCCCACTGACCAGCCTGTAAGGGAGACACCCTTCATGTCTGTAACTCAGTGAGGAGAGGCAGAAACATTATGTAACCTTCCCAGTACATATAACTGATGAGTGACAGAATTAAGACTAAAACCCAGGTCTCTTTGACTTGAAAAATATGGGTTTTTTAGCTTGAGTAGTGGAAGAAATCTTAGAGGTAACCTTGTCATTCCTCCTTAATTTTTCTTAGAAAAGAAAATTGAAATCAAAAAAGGAAAGAAAACAAAACAACAACAACAAACCAAAGTTCAATATCTGTTTCAAGGTCAGGAAGTTTTGAACTCAAGGAAAAAGGAAAGAAATTGAGCTGAATAAGCTCGCTGAGTGTATTACCTACTATTCTATTTGATCTCCTTAGGAATCACCAAATGGCATACTTTTTTTAAAAAAATAATTTATATAGTTGATTTAGAATTCTGTAATAGTTTTAGGTATATAGCAAAGTGACGCAGTTACATGCACACAGGTATTCTTTTTCAGATGCTTCTGTACATAAAATGGTACCTTTGATACATACTTAAATTTAAAATGTCAACAAGCATCATATACTTCTCACTGAAACAACACCAATAAAAATGACTTCCACTGAGCAGATAAAACCTGCAGTGTACTATAAGAAAAACACTACTGACATAATTTTCACCGATGCTGAAATCAGTTGCAAGCCATCAAATCAGACAGTTTTGAGCTGCAATCAGAGACATTATACTTGTTTTTACCTATTTCTTATGAAATGCATCACTGCATTTTTTCTTTCATGTAGAATTTAATCCTTGACCTTTATTTTTAAAAACTGTATAATGGTTCACTGACTCGGGACTCCATCAGTATCTACTTCTTGCATTTAAATATTCAGTAACTATAGTACACCATGTGCCTCTAAAAGTAATTTCTTTACAGAGGCATTGTGCATTTTGACTATCCATTATATATCTGAATACAGCTTTGCTCAACTAAGCAATTTTCTTTAATGTCAACCTTGATGAACAAGTAAGCATTAAGGCAACATTTAAACACTAAAGTAATACACGGGTAAACAAATCTAAATAAACCAAGCCAGCGAAGACATCATAATTAGTTTCAGTGCCTGCTTTGAGTAAATTTTCTTCCAAAATTCCATATGTGTTTTTTAATTGTTACTTTAGCAGAATTCATCTAAGAAGAATCTTGCAATTAGCTATAACAGATTTTTCAATAAAAAAGTTTGCTAAATAAAACAGCAGAGTTTAATGGAGTTACATGACTACAAAAGAACTTTAATTTTTTAATTTTTATTATATAAATATTGACCTGTAAATGTTTTCATAGCTCTCTTAGAAGTCAATATTTGAGAATGTAGTATAATTTATAAGACATTAATAAATGAAATTCAAGGTAATAGCAAGACTTAAGAAAAATTCCAACCCTTCTTGGTGAATGATTTTGATTCTCAAAATCTGATAAAAGTGTAACAACACTGAATTAGATATTTTACATTTATTTTACCCAAGTTATTTTGATTTTTGTCCTTCCAAATCACATTATAAGTGTTGATTTTGTGAAATATTATTTATAACTGTGCCATAAACCTGGTGTCATTTAAAGTAAGATAAACTAATCTGTTTTAAAGTTAAATGTTTTATGAAATAAATTTCATGGACACAATTTAAAAACAAAATGTAGCATAAAATGATAAAATATTTTTAAGTTGGGTTGATCATCAGGATTAATTAGTACAGCTAATATTGCTAAGTTCAGCAGTTTGAGGGAAATTTTTGAGGGGAGGATGAGTATTAGACCAGAACTGACTGTAGGAAAATTAAAAATATATCGGTAAGTATGAAATTCCTTTCTGTTTCCTTTACAAATGTTTCATCCACAGCAGACCTATATTTATGTAGTTTTAAAAAAACTTTAAATTTTATTATACCATAAGTTCCATTTTAAAATTTAGGAATTAAAATTATTCTATAGTTTAAAGAAATGAATATAGCATTTTAGATTAAATCAAAAAACCTTAAATAACCAAAGCATTTTATATGTTTGAAAGAAGTTAGAAAAGAGTTTTGACCAAAATGAGTTTTGTGCATTTTGACTATCCATTATATATCTGAATACAGCTTTGCTCAACTAAGCAATTTTCTTTAATGTCAACCTTGATGAACAAGTAAGCATTAAGGCAACATTTAAACACTAAAGTAATACACGGGTAAACAAATCTAAATAAACCAAGCCAGCGAAGACATCATAATTAGTTTCAGTGCCTGCTTTGAGTAAATTTTCTTCCAAAATTCCATATGTGTTTTTTAATTGTTACTTTAGCAGAATTCATCTAAGAAGAATCTTGCAATTAGCTATAACAGATTTTTCAATAAAAAAGTTTGCTAAATAAAACAGCAGAGTTTAATGGAGTTACATGACTACAAAAGAACTTTAATTTTTTAATTTTTATTATATAAATATTGACCTGTAAATGTTTTCATAGCTCTCTTAGAAGTCAATATTTGAGAATGTAGTATAATTTATAAGACATTAATAAATGAAATTCAAGGTAATAGCAAGACTTAAGAAAAATTCCAACCCTTCTTGGTGAATGATTTTGATTCTCAAAATCTGATAAAAGTGTAACAACACTGAATTAGATATTTTACATTTATTTTACCCAAGTTATTTTGATTTTTGTCCTTCCAAATCACATTATAAGTGTTGATTTTGTGAAATATTATTTATAACTGTGCCATAAACCTGGTGTCATTTAAAGTAAGATAAACTAATCTGTTTTAAAGTTAAATGTTTTATGAAATAAATTTCATGGACACAATTTAAAAACAAAATGTAGCATAAAATGATAAAATATTTTTAAGTTGGGTTGATCATCAGGATTAATTAGTACAGCTAATATTGCTAAGTTCAGCAGTTTGAGGGAAATTTTTGAGGGGAGGATGAGTATTAGACCAGAACTGACTGTAGGAAAATTAAAAATATATCGGTAAGTATGAAATTCCTTTCTGTTTCCTTTACAAATGTTTCATCCACAGCAGACCTATATTTATGTAGTTTTAAAAAAACTTTAAATTTTATTATACCATAAGTTCCATTTTAAAATTTAGGAATTAAAATTATTCTATAGTTTAAAGAAATGAATATAGCATTTTAGATTAAATCAAAAAACCTTAAATAACCAAAGCATTTTATATGTTTGAAAGAAGTTAGAAAAAGAGTTTTGACCAAAATGAGTTTTTGTGAATGCATACAAGTGACAGAGGTTGAACATCGAAAATGTACTCATGAGACCATGGAAATCTTAAACTGCACATGATGGGCTGAGAACACACGTACGTTCAGGTGGTTGATTCAGCCAGAGACCTCTTAGAGCAGAATGTGACCTCTGAAGGATCAGCTCCTGAGAGGCTGTCCAAGAAATAAATCTCTAACCTGATCTTCCACAGCCCAGACTAATCTGTGCAAAGCCCCTAAGCTAAGGTCTAAATATAAACTAATCACACACACAAGATAATGGAAGATGTTACAGAAAGCCCCAAAGAAACTTTTAGTAAGTTCAATACTTAATGAACGTGTAAAATCTAATTGTGGTTTGTTCAAGTTATTGATTTTGTATTCACCTTTGAAAGAAATTTTGCCATTCTATTACTATACATACCTTCATACTCACTCTCTCTACTTCATTTGCATCTATTTTATGAACTAGATTTTAAATATTTTACTAATTACATTCCTAATAATGATGTCATAGAACCATGCTATCTATCAAAAATACAACACAAGCTCCTTCTTAGTTTAAATTCGAGACTATACTAAGATCATATCATCTGGTCCCATCTCTTCATGGCAAATAGATAGGCAAACAATGGAAACAGTGACAGGATTTATTTTCTTGGGCTCCAAAATCACTGCAGACAGTGATTGCAGCCATGAAATTAAAAGACACTTGCTCCCTGGAAGAAAAGCTATGACAAACCTAGACAGACAGAGACATCACTTTGCCAACAAAGGTCTGCATGGTCCAAGCTATGGCATTTCCAGTAGTCAAGTATGGATGTAAGAGGTGAATCATAAAGAAGGCTGAGTGCCAAAGAATTGATGCTTTTGAACTATGGTACTAGAGAAGACTCTGAGAGTCTCTTGGACAGCAAGGAGATCTAAATTTTATTATACCATAAGTTCCATTTTAAAATTTAGGAATTAAAATTATTCTATAGTTTAAAGAAATGAATATAGCATTTTAGATTAAATCAAAAAACCTTAAATAACCAAAGCATTTTATATGTTTGAAAGAAGTTAGAAAAAGAGTTTTGACCAAAATGAGTTTTTGTGAATGCATACAAGTGACAGAGGTTGAACATCGAAAATGTACTCATGAGACCATGGAAATCTTAAACTGCACATGATGGGCTGAGAACACACGTACGTTCAGGTGGTTGATTCAGCCAGAGACCTCTTAGAGCAGAATGTGACCTCTGAAGGATCAGCTCCTGAGAGGCTGTCCAAGAAATAAATCTCTAACCTGATCTTCCACAGCCCAGACTAATCTGTGCAAAGCCCCTAAGCTAAGGTCTAAATATAAACTAATCACACACACAAGATAATGGAAGATGTTACAGAAAGCCCCAAAGAAACTTTTAGTAAGTTCAATACTTAATGAACGTGTAAAATCTAATTGTGGTTTGTTCAAGTTATTGATTTTTGTATTCACCTTTGAAAGAAATTTTGCCATTCTATTACTATACATACCTTCATACTCACTCTCTCTACTTCATTTGCATCTATTTTATGAACTAGATTTTAAATATTTTACTAATTACATTCCTAATAATGATGTCATAGAACCATGCTATCTATCAAAAATACAACACAAGCTCCTTCTTAGTTTAAATTCGAGACTATACTAAGATCATATCATCTGGTCCCATCTCTTCATGGCAAATAGATAGGCAAACAATGGAAACAGTGACAGGATTTATTTTCTTGGGCTCCAAAATCACTGCAGACAGTGATTGCAGCCATGAAATTAAAAGACACTTGCTCCCTGGAAGAAAAGCTATGACAAACCTAGACAGACAGAGACATCACTTTGCCAACAAAGGTCTGCATGGTCCAAGCTATGGCATTTCCAGTAGTCAAGTATGGATGTAAGAGGTGAATCATAAAGAAGGCTGAGTGCCAAAGAATTGATGCTTTTGAACTATGGTACTAGAGAAGACTCTGAGAGTCTCTTGGACAGCAAGGAGATCAAACCACCAAGCCTTGAAAAGGTTTCAAGTTTGAAAAGAAACCGACCCCGAATATTCACTGGAAGGACTGATGCTGAAGATGAAGCTCCAGTCCTATGGCCACCTGATGCGAAGAGCTGACTCACTGGAAAAGACCCTGATGTTGGGAAAGACTAAAGACAGGATGAGCAGGGGAAAACAGGGGATAAGATGATTGGATGGACACCATCTAATGTATATAAGTTTGAGCAACTTGAGGGAGATAGTGAAGGACAGGAAACCCTGGAATGCTACCTTCCATGGGTGTCACAAAGAGTCAGACATGACAGAGAGACTGAACAACAAATACTTACTGAATGTGTAAACTCTAATTGTTATTTGTCCAACTTGTTCATTTTTGTATTCATTATTGAAAGAAAATTGCAATTCTATCACTACACACACCTTTATGCCAACTGTCTCCCTTTTATTCATTTGCACCTATTTTATAAACTAGATTCCAAATATTTTATTAATTACATTACTAATGATGATCTCATACAGCAGTGCTATCTATCAAAAATATAAAAGGATCTCCCTTCTTATTTTACATTTGGGGCAGTCACACTGAAAAGTATATGCTACAATGATAAGTAAAGTTAATTTTAATAACATATTTATTTAACCTAATTTATCCAAAATACGTTCACTACATTGAGTCATTAAAATAAGTCTACACTCTCATACTTGGCACAAATGCCCCTTTATACACTCGACACCACCAATCTCCCCACGGTCAGCTCTTCCTTTCTTCCTCTTTTTTCACAAGGTCTTTGTACCATGTGCCTCTCTGCACACAGCGCTGAGTTCTCTAAACAACTTTGCCCTCATACTGTTGGCTTTGGTTAGATCACATGTCCATCATTTTCAGAAGCGTGTCAAATCCACCCTAGCATCTATGCTGTTGCCCATGAAGTTATGGCATTTCCAGTAGTCAAGTATGGATGTAAGAGGTGAATCATAAAGAAGGCTGAGTGCCAAAGAATTGATGCTTTTGAACTATGGTACTAGAGAAGACTCTGAGAGTCTCTTGGACAGCAAGGAGATCAAACCACCAAGCCTTGAAAAGGTTTCAAGTTTGAAAAGAAACCGACCCCGAATATTCACTGGAAGGACTGATGCTGAAGATGAAGCTCCAGTCCTATGGCCACCTGATGCGAAGAGCTGACTCACTGGAAAAGACCCTGATGTTGGGAAAGACTAAAGACAGGATGAGCAGGGGAAAACAGGGGATAAGATGATTGGATGGACACCATCTAATGTATATAAGTTTGAGCAACTTGAGGGAGATAGTGAAGGACAGGAAACCCTGGAATGCTACCTTCCATGGGTGTCACAAAGAGTCAGACATGACAGAGAGACTGAACAACAAATACTTACTGAATGTGTAAACTCTAATTGTTATTTGTCCAACTTGTTCATTTTTGTATTCATTATTGAAAGAAAATTGCAATTCTATCACTACACACACCTTTATGCCAACTGTCTCCCTTTTATTCATTTGCACCTATTTTATAAACTAGATTCCAAATATTTTATTAATTACATTACTAATGATGATCTCATACAGCAGTGCTATCTATCAAAAATATAAAAGGATCTCCCTTCTTATTTTACATTTGGGGCAGTCACACTGAAAAGTATATGCTACAATGATAAGTAAAGTTAATTTTAATAACATATTTATTTAACCTAATTTATCCAAAATACGTTCACTACATTGAGTCATTAAAATAAGTCTACACTCTCATACTTGGCACAAATGCCCCTTTATACACTCGACACCACCAATCTCCCCACGGTCAGCTCTTCCTTTCTTCCTCTTTTTTCACAAGGTCTTTGTACCATGTGCCTCTCTGCACACAGCGCTGAGTTCTCTAAACAACTTTGCCCTCATACTGTTGGCTTTGGTTAGATCACATGTCCATCATTTTCAGAAGCGTGTCAAATCCACCCTCTACTGCACAGCTCAACTATGCTGTTGCCCATGAAGGCTTCCTGACTTACCAGCATTTATTGGAAATGAACTCTGTTCACTCTTTTCCAGATATAGGGGTTAAGACAGTGAAAAAGACAAACTTCCTGCCCTCCTTGGACTTATTTTCTCTTCAAAGTCCTGTCATACATAAAGATTTTGACACACCAACTGCTTTGTCCTTTGTGTTATAACCATTTTATGCAAGACTTAGCCCCACTTCTGAATGAGGAGGTCAGTAAGAACTGGCCTTTGCCTGATCAATCCTTTTTTTTTTTTCTTTTAGTAATTTTGGCCTCTTTCATTGGTCCTTCATTTATTTATTTTCATCCATCTTAATTATTTGACCTGTGTGGGCCTTCCATCACAGTGGCCTCTCTCATTGCAAAGCACCAGCTCTGGGTGTATGTACTCCAGAGTGATGGCTCATAACTGGACACACTGGTACAGCTACTTCATGGCATGTGAGATGTTTCAGTGCCAGGGATCAAACAGGTGCCCCTCACACTGCAAGGTGGACTCTTTACTCACCGGACCACCAGGGAAGCCCCTGACCAATCTTTTGATCCTAAAGTTACTTCAGTGAGCACATACCAACTGTTCAATAAATATTGGATAGAGACTGAAACATTGCTGATAATTACATAATTATTTAAAGAAAACCTCCAATAGATTTCACTAAATCAAGCTTCAAGCTAGCTTATTCTTTCCTATGCAAATAAATTAATTACATTACTAATGATGATCTCATACAGCAGTGCTATCTATCAAAAATATAAAGGATCTCTCTTCTTATTTTACATTTGGGGCAGTCACACTGAAAAGTATATGCTACAATGATAAGTAAAGTTAATTTTAATAACATATTTATTTAACCTAATTTATCCAAAATACGTTCACTACATTGAGTCATTAAAATAAGTCTACACTCTCATACTTGGCACAAATGCCCCTTTATACACTCGACACCACCAATCTCCCCACGGTCAGCTCTTCCTTTCTTCCTCTTTTTTCACAAGGTCTTTGTACCATGTGCCTCTCTGCACACAGCGCTGAGTTCTCTAAACAACTTTGCCCTCATACTGTTGGCTTTGGTTAGATCACATGTCCATCATTTTCAGAAGCGTGTCAAATCCACCCTCTACTGCACAGCTCAACTATGCTGTTGCCCATGAAGGCTTCCTGACTTACCAGCATTTATTGGAAATGAACTCTGTTCACTCTTTTCCAGATATAGGGGTTAAGACAGTGAAAAAGACAAACTTCCTGCCCTCCTTGGACTTATTTTCTCTTCAAAGTCCTGTCATACATAAAGATTTTGACACACCAACTGCTTTGTCCTTTGTGTTATAACCATTTTATGCAAGACTTAGCCCCACTTCTGAATGAGGAGGTCAGTAAGAACTGGCCTTTGCCTGATCAATCCTTTTTTTTTTTTCTTTTAGTAATTTTGGCCTCTTTCATTGGTCCTTCATTTATTTATTTTCATCCATCTTAATTATTTGACCTGTGTGGGCCTTCCATCACAGTGGCCTCTCTCATTGCAAAGCACCAGCTCTGGGTGTATGTACTCCAGAGTGATGGCTCATAACTGGACACACTGGTACAGCTACTTCATGGCATGTGAGATGTTTCAGTGCCAGGGATCAAACAGGTGCCCCTCACACTGCAAGGTGGACTCTTTACTCACCGGACCACCAGGGAAGCCCCTGACCAATCTTTTGATCCTAAAGTTACTTCAGTGAGCACATACCAACTGTTCAATAAATATTGGATAGAGACTGAAACATTGCTGATAATTACATAATTATTTAAAGAAAACCTCCAATAGATTTCACTAAATCAAGCTTCAAGCTAGCTTATTCTTTCCTATGCAAATAAATTAATAGAATATATACAGCCAAGTTTCTTTGTTTGTTCCTGATATTTATGTATTGAGCTTCTGAAATTTCCATCTCTTCATTTTATCTCTTTTTTCTCTTGCTCACAATCCAATTTGCTTAAGTAACTTCATTCATAAGGCAAATCAACTAAATCTCAGTTTAATAAAAAATGCCCATTATGTGTGATTCTCTCATTACTGACATCAAATACTTGAATGCCATTGTCTGCATGTTTTTACATAAATTATGTTTCATGCAATACATTAGATTTTGTGTTCTTTCCTGTATAATGTAATAATCAGCATCCTTCATTTGAATATCATAGCTTAATACCACCAAAGAAGTAGATAATATTTTCAAATAAAAGCAAAGACAATGTGTTATGCTTAAAATATCACCTCTCAGGAGTAGATTTATCAAGGGCAGTTCATCATGCAAATCATTTTAGTTGGCAAACAGCTAAGATTCAAAAGATCTGATAAGTGTATAAAGGATATGTACTTTTATTATTTTTATTTTACTTTTTGCTTTTACAGAGTTTTGTTGTTTACAGATATGTATAATCTCAGATTAGTCATATGTATATCCCTGACCTCTCCTCTTCCACCCCTTTCCGGTCCCTCCCATAACCTACTCCCCCTCCCTTCTCTAGCTATCTCTTTCATAAGAAAGATGCTCCTACATCTTAAATGGAACACTGGCCAATATAATAGGATCTTTATCAGCTCTTCTAAGGAAATATAAGAATTATTTGACCTGTGTGGGCCTTCCATCACAGTGGCCTCTCTCATTGCAAAGCACCAGCTCTGGGTGTATGTACTCCAGAGTGATGGCTCATAACTGGACACACTGGTACAGCTACTTCATGGCATGTGAGATGTTTCAGTGCCAGGGATCAAACAGGTGCCCCTCACACTGCAAGGTGGACTCTTTACTCACCGGACCACCAGGGAAGCCCCTGACCAATCTTTTGATCCTAAAGTTACTTCAGTGAGCACATACCAACTGTTCAATAAATATTGGATAGAGACTGAAACATTGCTGATAATTACATAATTATTTAAAGAAAACCTCCAATAGATTTCACTAAATCAAGCTTCAAGCTAGCTTATTCTTTCCTATGCAAATAAATTAATAGAATATATACAGCCAAGTTTCTTTGTTTGTTCCTGATATTTATGTATTGAGCTTCTGAAATTTCCATCTCTTCATTTTATCTCTTTTTTCTCTTGCTCACAATCCAATTTGCTTAAGTAACTTCATTCATAAGGCAAATCAACTAAATCTCAGTTTAATAAAAAATACCCATTATGTGTGATTCTCTCATTACTGACATCAAATACTTGAATGCCATTGTCTGCATGTTTTTACATAAATTATGTTTCATGCAATACATTAGATTTTGTGTTCTTTCCTGTATAATGTAATAATCAGCATCCTTCATTTGAATATCATAGCTTAATACCACCAAAGAAGTAGATAATATTTTCAAATAAAAGCAAAGACAATGTGTTATGCTTAAAATATCACCTCTCAGGAGTAGATTTATCAAGGGCAGTTCATCATGCAAATCATTTTAGTTGGCAAACAGCTAAGATTCAAAAAGATCTGATAAGTGTATAAAGGATATGTACTTTTTATTATTATTATTTTACTTTTTGCTTTTACAGAGTTTTGTTGTTTACAGATATGTATAATCTCAGATTAGTGATATGTATATCCCTGACCTCTCCCTCTTCCACCCCCTTTCCGGTCCCTCCCATACCATCCTTCTAGGCCATCGCACAGCCCCCATGCAGGATCCCCCATTGCCACAGTGCAATGACAATAGCTATCTCTTTCATAAGAAAGATGCTCCTACATCTTAAATGGAACACTGGCCAATATAATAGGATCTTTATCAGCTCTTCTAAGGAAATATAAGAATGTTCATATTGTGGAATGCAGTAGCTGCTGGGCACATGTACTTATCAACATTTGAAAGATGGCTAATGTGGCTGAGAAAATAAATGTTAAATTAAATTTAAATCTAAATAATGTGCCTAATGGTTTTCTTACTGAACAGCACAATTGAGCTAACTCAGACCTAAGTTACAACATACACTATCTCATTCATTTTCAAGAAACAAAAACAGGCTTAAGCAATAGCAATAGTCCCTGGAGCACTTGCGCTGGGCTACCGTTAGAAAGAGACCTACATACCAGACTGCTGTGGGGAGAAGCATCTAAGGTGGTCATGGAATTCCACCCCCTGGTATTCATGGTGTTCTTTAATGCCATCCCTTGAAGTGTGAGGTGGACAAGGGTCTCATTTCTAAGAACTAGAATATGGCCAATATGATGAAAACCACTTTCAAGATTATGTTGTTTCAAAACAAAACAGTACAACAAGAAAAACATGGTTTCCATTCCTCTCTTGCATCAGTTGCCCTGGGATAAGCCAACTGCCCTGATACAGCACAGCTTTTTGGAGATACCCAGGTGTAGGTGCTTGGATCCCTTCTCAGTCCACAAGTTCAAGCTGAAGTCCTGGTGATAGGTTACTGCAGATTCCTCAGGGCCCCTGAGTTCTAAATGCACAGTAAGGAAGACTTTATGAGGGTGAGGCAGGGGGATGTCAGGACAAGGTAACACTGTGATGTGCTTTCACAGTGAGGGTGGGAGGTTAGGCTCAACTCTGAGTACAGCACTGGCACTGGGGTTCTATGGCTATGCAGGGTGGGGGTCAGGGGACACAAAATCACTAAAAGAGAGTATCACAAGTGGGGGTGCTGGTTAAACTGACTTCAGTGGGATTGCTGCTGAATGCAGGCCTCGTGGTTAGCCATCACCTGGGCAGATGGGGCAGGAGGAGCAAAACTGGATATTGAGGGTGATAAGATATTGAGGGAGAAGGGCCTGGAGAGAGCCTGGGAGAAGGTCCAGGAGCCTGACTGGTGTTCTGTTGAATAAAAAATGGTGCTCAGCAGCCAGCTCAACTACATTCAGATTCCTGACCTACAGAAACTACAGGATAATACATCTTTACTGTTTTCAATCTGTTGCTATGCTTTAGGGTAACAGTTACACAACTATAAATAACTCCATCTCAGTCTCCAGGTCCTGTTAGGTGATCTACAGTGTTCTGTACAACAAAAATGGCTGCTAAATTTAGCAAATAAAACTACAGGGCAGTCTGTTACATTTCAATTTCACAAAAAACAGCAAATAACTTAGCACAAATATGTCCCATGCATTATTTCGGACATACAACTCCCTCCCTCCCCCCCAACCCCCCAAAGCTCTTTGTCTGAAATTTAAACTTACATGGGAATTCTACATTGTATCGGACAAGCCTCAACCAGTAGTCAGTCCTTGGAACATGATCTCTGCTCTTGTGGGGTGATTTAACAAAGGGAAAGGCAGATATATAGAAAAGCATATTTAATTTAATGTGGTAGGGATTGAAATAGAGATGGGCAAGGGACATCACTGGAGCACAGAAGGAGGGTTCAAAGTTAAATCTGGAGGCAAAGGTGAGCTTTCTTGGTACAGAAAAAAAATGGTAGCTTTTTGGGGTTCATAAGGGAAAAAAAATGCAGAAAACAATGGTAGCCCCTTGAACAGATAGCCTTGCAAAAGGTTTTTTCATGATTACATTGGGGAATTCCTGAACTTCTCAAATAATTCAGGATTTTACCCAGGTGTAGGTGCTTGGATCCCTTCTCAGTCCACAAGTTCAGGTTTAGGTTACTGCAGATTCCTCAGGGCCCCTGAGTTCTAAATGCACAGTAAGGAAGACTTTATGAGGGTGAGGCAGGGGGATGTCAGGACAAGGTAACACTGTGATGTGCTTTCACAGTGAGGGTGGGAGGTTAGGCTCAACTCTGAGTACAGCACTGGCACTGGGGTTCTATGGCTATGCAGGGTGGGTGTCAGGGGACACAAAATCACTAAAAGAGAGTATCACAAGTGGGGGTGCTGGTTAAACTGACTTCAGTGGGATTGCTGCTGAATGCAGGCCTCGTGGTTAGCCATCACCTGGGCAGATGGGGCAGGAGGAGCAAAACTGGATATTGAGGGTGATAAGATATTGAGGGAGAAGGGCCTGGAGAGAGCCTGGGAGAAGGTCCAGGAGCCTGACTGGTGTTCTGTTGAATAAAAAATGGTGCTCAGCAGCCAGCTCAACTACATTCAGATTCCTGACCTACAGAAACTACAGGATAATACATCTTTACTGTTTTCAATCTGTTGCTATGCTTTAGGGTAACAGTTACACAACTATAAATAACTCCATCTCAGTCTCCAGGTCCTGTTAGGTGATCTACAGTGTTCTGTACAACAAAAAATGGCTGCTAAATTTAGCAAATAAAACTACAGGGCAGTCTGTTACATTTCAATTTCACAAAAAACAGCAAATAACTTAGCACAAATATGTCCCATGCATTATTTCGGACATACAACTCCCTCCCTCCCCCCCAACCCCCCAAAGCTCTTTGTCTGAAATTTAAACTTACATGGGAATTCTACATTGTATCGGACAAGCCTCAACCAGTAGTCAGTCCTTGGAACATGATCTCTGCTCTTGTGGGGTGATTTAACAAAGGGAAAGGCAGATATATAGAAAAGCATATTTAATTTAATGTGGTAGGGATTGAAATAGAGATGGGCAAGGGACATCACTGGAGCACAGAAGGAGGGTTCAAAGTTAAATCTGGAGGCAAAGGTGAGCTTTCTTGGTACAGAAAAAAAATGGTAGCTTTTTGGGGTTCATAAGACAGGAGAAAGACAAACTTATTGCAGACATAACAATGAGACTCCATGTCAAAACTTCATTGAACAGATAGCCTTGAAATCCAAAAAAGCTGACTGCCATTTTTTAAAAATATCAAAACTATATGAATTACATTGGGGGAATTCCTGAACTTCTCAAATAATTCAGGATTTTATCAAAGATTTTCATCATGACAAAAAGAATAAACTGGGTTTATTTATTTTTTTCAGTAAAATTCATTCACTCCCATAACTGTAAAGCCAGTGGTAAGACTGGCTTGAGGGAAATTTCTGAGGAGATTGTGGGCCCTCTCTGTCTTCTTGGGGTCTCTATCTTGTCTCTCTTTGTTTTAAAATGGCATCTGCTGTTTTAGGCCTCAAGGCATGTGGCCTAGAGGATCTCAGAGTGTCTTCATCCTCAACAACAGACTTGAAAACCCTGGGCATCACGCTGATTGGAAGCACAGAGGTTATATGTCTACTCCTGGACTAATCTGAAGAAGGAAATTGCAACCCACTCAAGCATTCTTGCCTGAAAATTTTCACGGATGGAGAAGCCTGGCAAGCTATAGTCCATGGGGTCTCAAATATTGAGTGTTCTTGGTACAGAAAAAAAAAAAAAGTTAGCTTTTTGGGGTTCACAAAACAGAAGAAAGACAAACATATTGCAGATATAACAGTGAAACTCCATGTCAAAACTTCATTGAAAAGATAGCCTTCTTGAAATCCTCAAATAGGGCTTCCTTGATGGCTCAGGGGTGAAGAATCTGCCTGCAATGCAAGAGACCTGGGTTTCATTGTTGCATTGGACAGACTCCCCTGGAGGAAGGAATCACAACTGACTCCAGTATTGTGTAGACAACAATATGGACAGAGGAGCCTGGCCAGATGCAGTCCATGGGGTCACAAAGAGTATGATAGGTTTTAAGTGACTAAGCAGCAGCAGCCTGGACCAATCACTGAGGTTAAGGAAATGCCCTGAATGCACTGGCTTAGGCACAGATCACATGGCCACTCCTGAACCAATCAGTGTCAAGGGGCGGGACTAAAGGCAGAGCAAAACTTGGGTCTACAGAAGGCCCACTGGAGCCTGTGAGAGGATCAGAGCTGAAGGGAGGAAATGCCTGGAAGTGCCTGCCACAGAGGGCCCAGCTGCACACCCCTTTCGAGGCTCTGCTGACACTGCCTTGAAAGCAAGACGTGCCAGGTGAAACAAAGCAATTCTGAACCAAGAATCCTGGTGGAAGGATTCATCATTTTTATACTTCATCAACCACAGGGTAAAGGAACAAATGTTCTTGTTCTCTCCAGTGAAACGAAGTCTCTGAGCGTAAGTCACATGCCTGAGGTCTCAGATCTAAAATCAGGAGAAAAGAAGAAATTTCCATTCAGAGCATCCCGCATCTCATAGCCGTGCCTTCCTTATTCCTGTACCAAATGGATTTGGAAGGTTATCAGACCTTTGAGAACCTATGGGTAGATATAAATATAAAATATTTAATAATCCCCCATCCCTTCAGAAAAGATGTTATGTTCTACATGGAGCCTGATCCTTATCAGCTACCTTTTGAGAACCAGGTAATATGGGCTCATATTGGAAAGGTTTCATTGGTAAAAAATTGCAACCCACTCAAGCATTCTTGCCTGAAAATTTTCACGGATGGAGAAGCCTGGCAAGCTATAGTCCATGGGGTCTCCAATCTTGAGTGTTCTTGGTACGGAACAAAAAAACACGTTAGCTTTTCGGGGTTCACGAAACAGAAGAAAGACAAACATATTGCAGATATAACAGTGAAACTCCATGTCAAAACTTCATTGAAAAGATAGCCTTCTTGAAATCCTCAAATAGGGCTTCCTTGATGGCTCAGGGGTGAAGAATCTGCCTGCAATGCAAGAGACCTGGGTTTCATTGTTGCATTGGACAGACTCCCCTGGAGGAAGGAATCACAACTGACTCCAGTATTGTGTAGACAACAATATGGACAGAGGAGCCTGGCCAGATGCAGTCCATGGGGTCACAAAGAGTATGATAGGTTTTAAGTGACTAAGCAGCAGCAGCCTGGACCAATCACTGAGGTTAAGGAAATGCCCTGAATGCACTGGCTTAGGCACAGATCACATGGCCACTCCTGAACCAATCAGTGTCAAGGGGCGGGACTAAAGGCAGAGCAAAACTTGGGTCTACAGAAGGCCCACTGGAGCCTGTGAGAGGATCAGAGCTGAAGGGAGGAAATGCCTGGAAGTGCCTGCCACAGAGGGCCCAGCTGCACACCCCTTGCGAGGCTCTGCTGACACTGCCTTGAAAGCAAGACGTGCCAGGGGAAACAAAGCAATTCTGAACCAAGAATCCTGGTGGAAGGATTCATCATTTTTATACTTCATCAACCACAGGGTAAAGGAACAAATGTTCTTGTTCTCTCCAGTGAAACGAAGTCTCTGAGCGTAAGTCACATGCCTGAGGTCTCAGATCTAAAATCAGGAGAAAAGAAGAAATTTCCATTCAGAGCATCCCGCATCTCATAGCCGTGCCTTCCTTATTCCTGTACCAAATGGATTTGGAAGGTTATCAGACCTTTGAGAACCTATGGGTAGATATAAATATAAAATATTTAATAATCCCCCATCCCTTCAGAAAAGATGTTATGTTCTACATGGAGCCTGATCCAGCTATGTGATTCTTGAAGCCCTGCTAATCCTGAGAGTGTAGGAATGGAAGAAAGCAGGCCCAGGCTAATATGCTCACAGAAAGAGGCGCCAGATAAGTGAGCAGACTGATGGAAGGGGAGGGAAAGGGGAGAAGAAGAGGGAAGGGAAAAAGCAGGAGACAGAGAGAGAAATTTTCCAAATGTTTGGGTGCTAGACAAATGACAGGCTCAAAAAATATCCGGGTAAAGTACTGATGGTAACTGATACTAGAAACCTCAGCCCTGCTCTGACATTCTTACAGATCTGATGTCAAGTCCTTAATTTAATATTGAGGTTCTTTAAATTATTATTGATGGCTCCTTGAGATACTAATTGAATTGGAATCACTTATCTCACTCTTCTCTGCTTTAAGTGTATTATATTCCTTTTTAAGTGAACCATGGGTGTCTTTCACTGACTTTTACTTTCAGAGATAAATTCTGCCAAGAATAATATTATCTGAGGACTAGTGAAAGACCTTGACCATCAAAAAGATCACCACCGAAAAGTGATTTTTAATTACTTCTTACTGAGGAAGATTTAGCTCAAGTCACAAAGGTGATATCACAATATCAGCCAATTAAATAAAACCATTTATATTTAATTGCCTCCACAGCATGGCCACATCCTTGGGAGAATGACTCTCCTATTGTTTGGGCTGAAGTTATGTTTACCACTTTCTCCTGAGGACCTTTTAACAGTGTGAACTCGAGTTTGATCTTATGTCTTCCTTACTGGGGATCTATTTTGGTATTATATGGAATACATTCAATTAGCTATCTTAAGGTAGCAGAATGTATCAAAGCTTACAAATATACACTGACTATAAAATGATGCAGAGACAGTTGACAGAAATCCCATAAATAAATACAAGCACTATAAAAACAATTTGTTTGGAAAGCATATAAGGAGGGTAAATATTATAAAACAATAAGATAATTATCACAACATTATTTATGACAGCAAAGATGTGCAATCAGATAAGTCTAATATTAATAACAAAAGCAATTCACATAAACTTAGCACCTTTACAGAAGGGAAGAAATTTCTTATCAAAGATTATGTTACATGGAAAATACTTGTGAAATAGTATTAAGTGGATGAAGGAGCTGCATCATTCAAATGTAGTGTAATTCCACTAAAGTGATTTGCACCCTTCCCCATTTTAAATGTATTACAGCTAGAAGAACAAAGAAATTATTTAGTAGGGAGACGGGGAATTTGAAACAATTGAGTTACAGATAATCACCTTTTAAAATTATTATTTTAGGGACTTCCCTGGTGGTCCAGTGACTAAGACTCCTGTTGTACTGGGCTTGATCCCTGGGCCATGAACTAGATCCTAAACTGAAGATTCCACATGCTAAAATTAAGACCCTGCACAGCCAAATGAGTAAATAAATGTATTAAGAAATAAAGAAAAATGTTATTTTAAAGATGAAGAAAGTAATGAATAGCAATTTATTTTCTAAACCTATTTCTTAGATTGGATATGTGGACAGCATGCCTGCAGCCTTGGGAAATGTCCCTGTGGAACTTTGAGAACCACGAGTGACCATGTAGAGTGAGAGTTATCCCAGAGTGCAAGACAGTGCTGCATATGGGGCAGGGAGCCACTCACTCCGGTTGTTGATAATGAGGGCAGATTCTGCAGTGATCTATATTGCCATATTCACCACCTGCCCCTAAAAACTACATTTGAAGATGTTAATCATAATTTCTAAAACTTGGGTATAACTATAAAAAATCTAACCATCAAAGAACCATGAAAGGCATGAGCAGAAATACCATAAATCCATGCTGTGCTTCATCATGTCTGGCTCTTTGTGATCTCATGGACTGTAGCCCACCAGGCTTCCCTGTCCATGGGATTGTTCAGGTCACAATACTGGAGTAGGAAATAGTAACCTATTTCCTAGGGATCTTCCTGATCCAGAGATCGAACATATGTCTCTTGCATCTCCTGCATTGGCAGGTGCATTCTCTACCACTATCCCACCATGCCAACTTGCCAGAAAAGTATCACAACATTATTTATGACAGCAAAGATGTGCAATCAGATAAGTCTAATATTAATAACAAAAGCAATTCACATAAACTTAGCACCTTTACAGAAGGGAAGAAATTTCTTATCAAAGATTATGTTACATGGAAAATACTTGTGAAATAGTATTAAGTGGATGAAGGAGCTGCATCATTCAAATGTAGTGTAATTCCACTAAAGTGATTTGCACCCTTCCCCATTTTAAATGTATTACAGCTAGAAGAACAAAGAAATTATTTAGTAGGGAGACGGGGAATTTGAAACAATTGAGTTACAGATAATCACCTTTTAAAATTATTATTTTAGGGACTTCCCTGGTGGTCCAGTGACTAAGACTCCTGTTGTACTGGGCTTGATCCCTGGGCCATGAACTAGATCCTAAACTGAAGATTCCACATGCTAAAATTAAGACCCTGCACAGCCAAATGAGTAAATAAATGTATTAAGAAATAAAGAAAAATGTTATTTTAAAGATGAAGAAAGTAATGAATAGCAATTTATTTTCTAAACCTATTTCTTAGATTGGATATGTGGACAGCATGCCTGCAGCCTTGGGAAATGTCCCTGTGGAACTTTGAGAACCACGAGTGACCATGTAGAGTGAGAGTTATCCCAGAGTGCAAGACAGTGCTGCATATGGGGCAGGGAGCCACTCACTCCGGTTGTTGATAATGAGGGCAGATTCTGCAGTGATCTATATTGCCATATTCACCACCTGCCCCTAAAAACTACATTTGAAGATGTTAATCATAATTTCTAAAACTTGGGTATAACTATAAAAAATCTAACCATCAAAGAACCATGAAAGGCATGAGCAGAAATACCATAAATCCATGCTGTGCTTCATCATGTCTGGCTCTTTGTGATCTCATGGACTGTAGCCCACCAGGCTTCCCTGTCCATGGGATTGTTCAGGTCACAATACTGGAGTAGGAAATAGTAACCTATTTCCTAGGGATCTTCCTGATCCAGAGATCGAACATATGTCTCTTGCATCTCCTGCATTGGCAGGTGCATTCTCTACCACTATCCCACCATGCCAACTTGCCAGAAAAGTATCCCAAGCTGAAACCATGAGTTCCCTCAGTACTTACCAGGCCACCATGCCCTTGTGGAGGCTACCCCACATGGAGTCAAACTTGACTTCTTAAACGGTAGGTTTAGCCCACTCATTAGTGACAAACACTTGAACACTTGGCTACTAACAACTATCTCTTTCCATCTTTAGTCATCTAAACTTTATTCGGAAGATGAGGAAAAATCTGTCTCTGCTGGAGGAGCTATGGGGACCAGATCTCACCATCATCTTTACAAAGATGGCTTAGCATCACCTCGTGAAACATGGACTTCAAACCAGGTTAGTTGGCTTGGATTGCTGACTTTGAAACTCACAATCTTTGCTATACTGTGCAGGTTATTCAACGTTTCTGAACCTAGGTCTCCTCATCTCAACATACGCACACTACTATTCACAAAATAGATAATCAATAGGGTCCTACTGTATAACACAGGGGATTTTAAGATGAGATAATAATAGTTCTGTAGAGATATCTATCCCTGCTGTAGAGATAAATGCCACAGCACTCTTAAAGTACTCAGAAAGGCAATCATAAGTAGTAAATGTTAAAAAAATTGTATGTGTGATAATAGTTTTATAAATGACATATAAGATACAGTTTTAAGAACACACTATCCATTCAGGGGCACAGAAAACAATCATTTTGCTAATTCAAACTGCAATACAGAGAAATACTTTTGCTAATTCTTCTACTTAGAAAGTGATCAACAATATTCTGTTTCCTAAGATTCTAATTTATGAAGCTGAAAAAATTATTTAATGTCCAATATGACTGAGTTATACAAATAACACCATAAAGGTCTAATTTGAGAGAACATACTCAGACTTGTTTGTAAATGAAAATAAGATTCAGATGAGGATAAAATAGCCCCTCCAAGTGGAAACTCTTAAGATGAGCGGGTGTCCCAGTACTGGGAATCAGTCATCCATGTCTGGGACTATAAACAACTCTTCAATTATCAGAGTGACTTCCTCAGGTTCCTCAAGTTCTAAGGTTAGGGCTTTACTGTTTGCAAAGCAGGAGATGATCCAGTTGGGGTCAGCAGTCTCCCAGCATTTCCAGCTTCAGGTCTGGACTAGAACACATGAATCATCCATAATGATGACTTGCAGAGTTTATTATCACTTTATCACAAAACACTGTAGGCAGGCACTGCCCTGTAGATGTGGTGAGTTTCAGGTGCAGAGAACATGGAGGGAAAGGAGTCCCATCTGTGAAGACTGGAGTTGGACTCTCCCCACATGGCCCTTGGCTCAGAGTTGGAGGAGCAGCAAAGTGTCCTAAGCACAGAACATTCTGGAGCACTGCGAGCCCAAGGGGACCAAGCTGACTTTGTCACTTCACTGGAACAGAGAGGAAACCACACAATTACAAGAGAGGGGGCTGGAGTTCAAAATTGAGGGAGGCTTGGGGTTCATGTCAGGTAACTTGGGGGGAGGCCCATATTTGGCCTGACACTAACACTGTTTGGAGTGAGGCAGGAGGAGCGGGGCCAGCACAGCCTTGAACCTTGGGAAATGGAGGGTCAAGGGTCCCCAGGCTCAGGTGCCCTCCTTGTACAAGGGAGAAGCCACAAAGTGAAAGTCAGAAGATGGAATGCAACTATACACTGTGAACACAGGTATCTTTCCAGCCCTACACAAAACAGGATGAAGGAGCAGAACACTAGAGGTGCTAATATCCAACATGCCCTTCCTTCTGCCTTCCAGGTGCTGTGCAGCCCCAATTTTATACTGTCCTGGTTCTGTTAGATTAAATCAGTAAATTCAATTTGTATTAAGAATAAACATTTCTCCACCACAGCCTCAGTGTAACTCTTTTAACATCGATCGTTGGCTCACAATAAGAAAACAGGCTCTCTCAGGTCACTTCAAATTTTGTAGAGATGTTTCCTTAGCCTTTTAAACATATTGAGATTAGTTGGTAGCATGGAATGTAAGTTTTTGCTTGCTTGTTTGTTTCAGAATACACCATGAAAAATTATTTAATGTCCAATATGACTGAGTTATACAAATAACACCATAAAGGTCTAATTTGAGAGAACATACTCAGACTTGTTTGTAAATGAAAATAAGATTCAGATGAGGATAAAATAGCCCCTCCAAGTGGAAACTCTTAAGATGAGCGGGTGTCCCAGTACTGGGAATCAGTCATCCATGTCTGGGACTATAAACAACTCTTCAATTATCAGAGTGACTTCCTCAGGTTCCTCAAGTTCTAAGGTTAGGGCTTTACTGTTTGCAAAGCAGGAGATGATCCAGTTGGGGTCAGCAGTCTCCCAGCATTTCCAGCTTCAGGTCTGGACTAGAACACATGAATCATCCATAATGATGACTTGCAGAGTTTATTATCACTTTATCACAAAACACTGTAGGCAGGCACTGCCCTGTAGATGTGGTGAGTTTCAGGTGCAGAGAACATGGAGGGAAAGGAGTCCCATCTGTGAAGACTGGAGTTGGACTCTCCCCACATGGCCCTTGGCTCAGAGTTGGAGGAGCAGCAAAGTGTCCTAAGCACAGAACATTCTGGAGCACTGCGAGCCCAAGGGGACCAAGCTGACTTTGTCACTTCACTGGAACAGAGAGGAAACCACACAATTACAAGAGAGGGGGCTGGAGTTCAAAATTGAGGGAGGCTTGGGGTTCATGTCAGGTAACTTGGGGGGAGGCCCATATTTGGCCTGACACTAACACTGTTTGGAGTGAGGCAGGAGGAGCGGGCCAGCACAGCCTTGAACCTTGGGAAATGGAGGGTCAAGGGTCCCCAGGCTCAGGTGCCCTCCTTGTACAAGGGAGAAGCCACAAAGTGAAAGTCAGAAGATGGAATGCAACTATACACTGTGAACACAGGTATCTTTCCAGCCCTACACAAAACAGGATGAAGGAGCAGAACACTAGAGGTGCTAATATCCAACATGCCCTTCCTTCTGCCTTCCAGGTGCTGTGCAGCCCCAATTTTATACTGTCCTGGTTCTGTTAGATTAAATCAGTAAATTCAATTTGTATTAAGAATAAACATTTCTCCACCACAGCCTCAGTGTAACTCTTTTAACATCGATCGTTGGCTCACAATAAGAAAACAGGCTCTCTCAGGTCACTTCAAATTTTGTAGAGATGTTTCCTTAGCCTTTTAAACATATTGAGATTAGTTGGTAGCATGGAATGTAAGTTTTTGCTTGCTTGTTTGTTTCAGAATACACCACATTCTGGGACATCTGAAGGTTGTCCAAAGGAAAGGTAATACTCTATTTCGATCCCATGTGTGCTTATGTTGGAGAGTTAAACCTGACTTTTAAAGAATATTCAGGCTCTCTATCCACAGCAATGGGAGGAAATACCAGCCACTTTTGTGGCCACTTTTGAGTGAAACTGTTTGTTCATCACTCAATCATGTCCAACTCTTTGTGACCTTGTGGACTTCTGTCCACCAGGCTTCTCTGTCCATGGAACTCTCCTGGTAAGAATACTGGGGTGGATTGCCATTTTCTTCTCCAGAGAATCTTCTTGACCCAAGGATAGAACCCAGGTCCCTTGCATTACAGGTAGATTCTTTACTATCTGAGACACCAAAAAATCCTGCCAGGCCCCTTTTAAAGGGAAAATCTAAGCACTGAGTAGTTTTCAGGAATTAAGCTGTAGTCAATGTAAATTAAGGAATCACAATTTAGTCCTCACAGTAAATATAATTCACTAAATAGTCAAAACAAGATGGCATGACTTTTCCCTCCAAATAGCAGTCTCAGTAGATCTGCTGACGTGGCTTCACAGGGGGTTTCACATTTTTGCTTTTGATTTTACATTTTTATTTTCTCAGTGTGTGGCCACACATGACCATGTTACCGGGTTCTTGCTAATTAGACACTAAACAGTTCATATTACAGTGGATGACAGCACTGTGTGTGTCTTATTTCCTTCCATTTTTATCTCCTCTGAAGTCAAAAGATTAAAGAAAGAAAGAAAAAAAAAAAAAACCCGTAAAACTGCACAGACATCTTCCTAGCCTCATAGGTGATTTAAAGCAAATTGAAATGAGATTGCTGGCAGTATGCACTGCATTTAATTAAAAATACTTAAGTTATAAGACATATACCACATTAATCCTAAAATATTTAAATTGCACATAATTCTTTTACAGATGATTTTGGCAGTAAAGGACTCTTTAATTTATGTGGAACTTGACTCTGATGACCCAGAAAGGAGGCAGCCAGACATTTTAGAGGCCTTCCTTCTGTGCTGAGCAGGGCTCTTACTGCTCTCAAAGTTTTCTGTCCCCAGATGAAAGGGAACAGAAGTTGAGCTGCTTCAACTCAATCTGAAAAACAGCCAAAACCATGCAGGCTGTTAGCATATCTTAGATCTGGTTTGGCAAAAACAAATTTTGAAATAAAGTACAAGGGACTTTTATTTAGACAAGGGTCTTCACGTGAATAATCTTTAAGGTCTTGACAATTTATTTGCACAGAGTTTATCTGAAGGTGCTTTTAATAATTCAGGTAAAAGTAGGTTAAAAACTTTGAATCAACTGCTTTTCCAGTCCACTGTACATTTAAGATTCTATGGGGAAGATCCCTGTCTTTCATTCAACAGAGGAAAGAAAATCTTCTTTTAAAAATAGTTGTTTATTAACTTTTGGGCTATTAATCAACAAGAGAGACAGTAAATAAAATTGTAATTCATCAACAATTTCTAAATAATGTCTGAAAAGGAAAAAAAATCCATACTACCATTCATAAGGAAGATGCAGGGACTCCCACGAGATGGATCTGGGGAGAAAAGTAGGAAGAATGGGGAATTAAGCTGTAGTCAATGTAAATTAAGGAATCACGTCTCAAGTAAAAAAGTCAAAACAAGATGGCATGACTTTTCCCTCCAAATAGCAGTCTCAGTAGATCTGCTGACGTGGCTTCACAGGGGGTTTCACATTTTTGCTTTTGATTTTACATTTTTATTTTCTCAGTGTGTGGCCACACATGACCATGTTACCGGGTTCTTGCTAATTAGACACTAAACAGTTCATATTACAGTGGATGACAGCACTGTGTGTGTCTTATTTCCTTCCATTTTTATCTCCTCTGAAGTCAAAAGATTAAAGAAAGAAAGAAAAAAAAAAAAAACCCGTAAAACTGCACAGACATCTTCCTAGCCTCATAGGTGATTTAAAGCAAATTGAAATGAGATTGCTGGCAGTATGCACTGCATTTAATTAAAAATACTTAAGTTATAAGACATATACCACATTAATCCTAAAATATTTAAATTGCACATAATTCTTTTACAGATGATTTTGGCAGTAAAGGACTCTTTAATTTATGTGGAACTTGACTCTGATGACCCAGAAAGGAGGCAGCCAGACATTTTAGAGGCCTTCCTTCTGTGCTGAGCAGGGCTCTTACTGCTCTCAAAGTTTTCTGTCCCCAGATGAAAGGGAACAGAAGTTGAGCTGCTTCAACTCAATCTGAAAAACAGCCAAAACCATGCAGGCTGTTAGCATATCTTAGATCTGGTTTGGCAAAAACAAATTTTGAAATAAAGTACAAGGGACTTTTATTTAGACAAGGGTCTTCACGTGAATAATCTTTAAGGTCTTGACAATTTATTTGCACAGAGTTTATCTGAAGGTGCTTTTAATAATTCAGGTAAAAGTAGGTTAAAAACTTTGAATCAACTGCTTTTCCAGTCCACTGTACATTTAAGATTCTATGGGGAAGATCCCTGTCTTTCATTCAACAGAGGAAAGAAAATCTTCTTTTAAAAATAGTTGTTTATTAACTTTTGGGCTATTAATCAACAAGAGAGACAGTAAATAAAATTGTAATTCATCAACAATTTCTAAATAATGTCTGAAAAGGAAAAAAAATCCATACTACCATTCATAAGGAAGATGCAGGGACTCCCACGAGATGGATCTGGGGAGAAAAGTAGGAAGAATGGGGACATTTGAATTGTCCAAGTATTTGTGATTGGCTCTGATGGAGGTCAGGGTCCCTGTGTATTTGATGATGCATTTGACCAAGCACATGAATCATCGAACACGTAATCATTGTGTTGCTGCCTGCCCAGTTCAAACCTACGTGAGGGAGTGGGCTGCCAGACCCATACTGTGGGATGTGAAAAGAAATCATCTTTTCTGACCAACCAACACTAGAGGACCACGTTTTACTTGTTGTCATGGTTAGCCTAATAAAGAAAATTCATGTGTTCATGTCACATCTTTGAAACAATCCATTTTGACCTAGATTTACAAGTCACCTCTCTGAGATGGGGGCTTGGGGTGACAGGTGCACACACATGAGCCCTGGAAGACATACTTGCGCTGACATCCTGGTTCCAGGGGTGTGGGTCCACTTTACCCATCTGCTGAGAACTTTGAGCATACCTTTACCTCCAGAACTAACTCAAGTTACTTGAGTAACTCAAAGGAAGTCAAATGCCAACCGTGTTTGTTAATAATAATGGTAATAAGAGTAACATAATATCCATAACCCCCTAAAGCTTCCAACCTTAGATATATCATTTAAAAAACAAAGGGAATATCTAGGTCTAGTATAATGTGCTTCTGTGATTTAGGAAAAATCACAGTATTTCTAAGAGGAGTTTCTGCCCTGATACCTTTATACTGAAGCTACATTGCCATCACAGCCATCACTGACCATCCTTTGTGTATGTTGCTATCATATTTGACATTGTTTCCACTGAACAGTCTTTGAGAACAAGCACAGCCCAGAGGGTTGTGGGTACGTTTGCATTCATTGAAACAAACAGCTGCCTTCCCCACACAAAGATCCTCATACCGACGTCTCTGACCCTTAGTTATAACAAGATGCATTATCATGGAGTAAGCAAATATCTAAAAGTAATTTCTGTGTCCTAATTAATTCTTTCAGCATTGAAGAAAAATACCCTGATAAATCATGAAAATTAAGCTGGCACATAAAGAAAAACTTAATCATGTTGCCAGATAGTAAGGTAGGTGCCATTAAAAGAGTATAGCTTATTAAAATAGTAAAGTTTAACTGAAATGTGATGCATAGCTTTTAATCCATTCTAAACTCTTCAAGTATTACAATTTCAGCTAACAATTACATTTCTTTTCCCTAAGTAAAAGAATGGAGGTGTAGCAAGAGACTCAGAACAGAGGCTCTGTGGCAGTTCCAGCTTTACTCAAAACTGGACTCCACTTACCCCTGGTAGTTCTGTCTTGGGGCAAGTTGACTTTCCTGAACTTCAGTTTTTCCAACTGTGAAACATCAGCTACTCCGAAGAGTGGTTGTGACATTTAAATATGCATTAATGTGATTGCTTAGAATAATGAGAAACTGACACCAACAGAACACTGTGAAACAGAGATAAGTAAAATAATATAGGCTTTGCAGGCAGCTTGGACAGTAGAGAATCTGCCTGAAATGCAGGAGACCTGGGTTTGATTTTGGGGTTGGGAAGATCCCCTGGAAAAAGGAATGGCTACCCACTCCAGCCAACTCATCGGAAAAGACCCCAATGCTGGGAAAGATTAAAAACAGCAGGAGAAGGAGGTGACAAAAACCAACTCATTTGGGAAAGATTGGAGAGATATCTAATATCCATAACCCCCTAAAGCTTCCAACCTTAGATATATCATTTAAAAAACAAAGGGAATATCTAGGTCTAGTATAATGTGCTTCTGTGATTTAGGAAAAATCACAGTATTTCTAAGAGGAGTTTCTGCCCTGATACCTTTATACTGAAGCTACATTGCCATCACAGCCATCACTGACCATCCTTTGTGTATGTTGCTATCATATTTGACATTGTTTCCACTGAACAGTCTTTGAGAACAAGCACAGCCCAGAGGGTTGTGGGTACGTTTGCATTCATTGAAACAAACAGCTGCCTTCCCCACACAAAGATCCTCATACCGACGTCTCTGACCCTTAGTTATAACAAGATGCATTATCATGGAGTAAGCAAATATCTAAAAGTAATTTCTGTGTCCTAATTAATTCTTTCAGCATTGAAGAAAAATACCCTGATAAATCATGAAAATTAAGCTGGCACATAAAGAAAAACTTAATCATGTTGCCAGATAGTAAGGTAGGTGCCATTAAAAGAGTATAGCTTATTAAAATAGTAAAGTTTAACTGAAATGTGATGCATAGCTTTTAATCCATTCTAAACTCTTCAAGTATTACAATTTCAGCTAACAATTACATTTCTTTTCCCTAAGTAAAAGAATGGAGGTGTAGCAAGAGACTCAGAACAGAGGCTCTGTGGCAGTTCCAGCTTTACTCAAAACTGGACTCCACTTACCCCTGGTAGTTCTGTCTTGGGGCAAGTTGACTTTCCTGAACTTCAGTTTTTCCAACTGTGAAACATCAGCTACTCCGAAGAGTGGTTGTGACATTTAAATATGCATTAATGTGATTGCTTAGAATAATGAGAAACTGACACCAACAGAACACTGTGAAACAGAGATAAGTAAAATAATATAGGCTTTGCAGGCAGCTTGGACAGTAGAGAATCTGCCTGAAATGCAGGAGACCTGGGTTTGATTTTGGGGTTGGGAAGATCCCCTGGAAAAAGGAATGGCTACCCACTCCAGCCAACTCATCGGAAAAGACCCCAATGCTGGGAAAGATTAAAAACAGCAGGAGAAGGAGGTGACAGAGGAAGAGATGATTGGATGGCATCACTAATTCAATGAACATGAGTTTGAGCAAGCTTTGGGAGATAGTGAAGGACAGGGAAGCTTGGTGTGATGCAATCCATGGGGTCACATAGAGTCAGATACAACTGGGCAACCGAACGACTACAAATAAAACAGAAACATAAATGAAAACCTATTTTTTTTTCCCCTCGAGATGTAAGTTTTCCTAAGTGAACTAGACTAAGATGATCTATTAGATGACAGAGATGATCCAATTCCATGCTTATTCTGTCACAGAACAGGAGTCCAAAGAAATTTTAAAATGACATCAGTTAGTGGTTTCACCAGATTAGTAGCTTTGATTTCATAGCCAGAGAGAATTCTCATCACAAATTGTTAACAGACATCCAACCCCCACCCCCACCCCCAACAAAAGCAGGTGACTAACCACACAAGGTAAAGATAGAAGCACTGGGTTTAATGAATGTGCCTGCCAATCTAACTCACGTGTGTGGACAGGTTCCCAATGCACGTGTGTTACCTGAACTACACCCAAAAAACCTTTGTACCTCACCCATGAATCACTGTGCCTTGGCTTCTTAAACTTTGTATGTTGAAAGAAAACTATGAGGTAAATTGAAAGAAAATGAAAAACCATATGAAAAATTCATCAGGTTGACTTCAGGCCTGCCTGTCTTTGTAAAATACACGATCTCCTTCAACCTAAAAATGGAAAGGCCACTGTATTTGAATGGCAATTCACTTTCTTTTGTATTTAAGGATGAATTGAACCCCATGTTCCATCAAAGAATAAGGACTGTGAATCAGCAAAATCAACCATGAGTCTCCAGACCTCAGCAACATCAAAATTGGACAACAATATATGGAACAGCAAAGAAAAGACACACAATAGCTCAATTCAACTTCCTTAAACCATCTGCACCATAGCCAGAGCTCCACAGCTCTGGGCTCTGGCCTAATGAGAAACTGACACCAACAGAACACTGTGAAACAGAGATAAGTAAAATAATATAGGCTTTGCAGGCAGCTTGGACAGTAGAGAATCTGCCTGAAATGCAGGAGACCTGGGTTTGATTTGGGGTGGAAGCCTGAAAAGGAATGGCTACCCACTCCAGCCAACTCATCGGAAAAGACCCCAATGCTGGGAAAGATTAAAAACAGCAGGAGAAGGAGGTGACAGAGGAAGAGATGATTGGATGGCATCACTAATTCAATGAACATGAGTTTGAGCAAGCTTTGGGAGATAGTGAAGGACAGGGAAGCTTGGTGTGATGCAATCCATGGGGTCACATAGAGTCAGATACAACTGGGCAACCGAACGACTACAAATAAAACAGAAACATAAATGAAAACCTATTTTTTTTTCCCCTCGAGATGTAAGTTTTCCTAAGTGAACTAGACTAAGATGATCTATTAGATGACAGAGATGATCCAATTCCATGCTTATTCTGTCACAGAACAGGAGTCCAAAGAAATTTTAAAATGACATCAGTTAGTGGTTTCACCAGATTAGTAGCTTTGATTTCATAGCCAGAGAGAATTCTCATCACAAATTGTTAACAGACATCCAACCCCCACCCCCACCCCCCCAACAAAAGCAGGTGACTAACCACACAAGGTAAAGATAGAAGCACTGGGTTTAATGAATGTGCCTGCCAATCTAACTCACGTGTGTGGACAGGTTCCCAATGCACGTGTGTTACCTGAACTACACCCAAAAAACCTTTGTACCTCACCCATGAATCACTGTGCCTTGGCTTCTTAAACCTTGTATGTTGAAAGAAAACTATGAGGTAAATTGAAAGAAAATGAAAAACCATATGAAAAATTCATCAGGTTGACTTCAGGCCTGCCTGTCTTTGTAAAATACACGATCTCCTTCAACCTAAAAATGGAAAGGCCACTGTATTTGAATGGCAATTCACTTTCTTTTGTATTTAAGGATGAATTGAACCCCATGTTCCATCAAAGAATAAGGACTGTGAATCAGCAAAATCAACCATGAGTCTCCAGACCTCAGCAACATCAAAATTGGACAACAATATATGGAACAGCAAAGAAAAGACACACAATAGCTCAATTCAACTTCCTTAAACCATCTGCACCATAGCCAGAGCTCCCAGCTCTCAGGCACTGTCTCCGTGGGCTCTAGGCCTGGGGGATGGGGGGAAGGAATGAACAAGCTTCCCACTCTGTCTAATTCTCTCACGACAGAAGTACCATATCTGTAATTTCATCTCCAGAACCAGAGACAAAGCACAAGAAAGCTGGTGTGTTTTAAATATGAGACATGTTCACTCCAGGGCACCACCTGGAACTCTATAAAAGCAGAATGAACAACTTTAAACCCATGCAATAGCAAAGACAGCTGAGTGTCATCAAGTTGGAGTGAGTTAATATAAATGACCAGGATGGCTGTCGAGATGGTCACTCTAATGCATGGTTTCATAAGATACTCAATGAACTGTCCCGGCAAACTTTAGAAAGAGGTCTGATCAGCGATCCTGGGATGTTGGTTTTAAGGTCTCTCTCTTGCTCTCTGTCCCGAGTTGCCCCTGGGATGTTAGCTGGCCATCTGGCAAATCATACCACCTTTTGTGAATGTTAGTAACACTGGAATGGAGCTCTAAATAAACTCAAAGTGGTTTCTAATAACCCACTGACCTTGGGGCAGAGGATTTTAGGATGAATCACCCAGCCAGTGGGTGTTTTACCTAGCACCAGCTTTGCACTGTGACCAGTACATTGTGGGAATAGTTGCTTGGGGTTGAATTCGGATGTGAAATCTGTAGATCTGGATGTTACAAACCATCCTAACATACCACTGGCCAATCTGTCAGTGCAATGAATAGAATGCTTGTTGTTCTTCCCCCTGCCCAATTCCTATGGTAAAATCCTGAATCCAGATTTGATGGTATTAGGATGGTCCCAGGAGATGACTGCATAGTGAAGGTGGATCCCCATGGAAAAGATAAGCTCCCTCATGAAAGAGACCCCACAGAGCTCCCTTCCTTCTTTCTGCATCCTGAGGATATAGATCTGCAGTTTGTCACCAGAACCAGAATCCAACCACACTTCCCTCAGATATCCAGCCTCTAAAACTGGGGGGAACACATTTCTTCTGTTTACAGACCACTCACTCTAGTGTTTTGTTATAGCAGCTTGATTTGATGAACACAGGCATGAAGGATTGTGTATTCCCTGCCTTTGAAATGCATGACATTTTCCTGTATTCTATCATGTGTGTTTGCAGGGGACTTCAGCATGTTTCCAAGATCAAACTCACACAACTCAGAGTGTGTACTGCTAATTTCAATGTGTCCAGGATCAAATCAAATACTTGGGCATCTGGTTGTATGGGTTGTATATCTGTGTACTCACATCTGCTGTGTCCCCCAAAATGGAAGGAAGAGGCCTGTGGTGGGGGTTTTTCTGGTACTCCTAAAAGCTCTGGCTGAGGAGGTTTGAGACCTATGAGGCCATGGAGAAAGGAAGAGGGAGGCAGGCTGTGCTTTCACACACAAGAGCATCAGGTGATAGCAACAGAAGTATCATAGGACCTGGGAGGGACCAGTCTATGAGATCTCCCTAGAGGATGGATGCTCAGATATTCACCACACAGAGAAACACAGACCTTCTGTGTGTAGAAGGTGGATATCCACCACCAACACATGAGGCTACAACCTCACCCTGAACACACGAATGACTCACTGCAGTGAAAGTAAGCTTGTCTGTGATGAGCAGCAGGGAATAGGGTGACTCTTTCCTCCCCATCCTTCTACCTCTTCCCAAGCCCTCAGCAGTGGGACAGTGAAGAGGGGGAGCAGGTGAGCAGAAGAGGACCCAGGCTGATTTCAGGGCTCCAATCACATAGACCTGCAGGTGTGTTGGGGGAGAAGACCAGGTATTAGTCAAGAATAGAAACAAGATCCTCCTCAGAATGAGAGCTTTCAGTAAGTAAACACAACTTACATATCAGGAAGCTGGACGGAATGATGGCGAAGGATGGTCAAGCAGGGAGGGGGGCTGTGGACAAGGCACAGGTTTGCAAGGTAACAAAATCACTGAGATTCCTCAGGTTAATCACAGAGAGGGAGGGGACAAGGAAAAACACAATGTTGAATCCTAAGAGCGGGGAATGCAGGTACATTTTAATTTCTTCTTTTCAAATTAAACCTTCTACAATTATTTCATATTCATTTCTTACTATGGTTGAGATTTTAAAGCTGTTATATAAAAATTACAGTTGCATAAGCACAGGGAAAAATGCTATCATTACTGCTCTTCTAGATGGTACCACAGACTAACAAGATAGTTCATTCTACATGATGATGATGATTAAAAGTATCCAACAACTAAAATATCATCCTTCAAGCTTATATATTCAAGATCTCACATTAATTACTAAATTTCATCACCAGCATTGTTACTTCTAATACTGAAGTAAACAGTGAGTAGAATAAATAAAATTACATCAAGTTACTCCATAGAGAATAGGCTTGGAAACTTGGGAAAAAGCACAGACCTAGTTCCAAGTGCTGGTATGACTCATGAGTCGGCCCTGAAATGGGTTCTCCCAGAATGCTGTAAAATATCTAACAGTAAATGGAGATACAGTTTTAATTGGGATGATGCTATGTCTCTTCTCTAATGGACAGCAACTATCACGTTAATAGTGACACAAGGTGTCTAACAACACATTTTTATTATAATGTTAATGGCAATGGATACAAAGCATGACATTGTCTTTCCTCTTTGGCATTTCCCTCTCCCATTCTCCATTGGAGGCAGGTGGTGATGGGAGTCATAACCTTAAGGGTTACAGGATCTGATTCACATTGATGATAAACCATGTCTGTGGTTAAGCAAAACATGACTTCGTGGAGTAAGAAAAGCATGGTTCTTTTTCCTATACTGATAAATTAAAGGAAATTATGGAACGAATTACTCATCTGCTTTGACCTTAATATAGTGAGTCTTAAGAACATGACTTCATGGGCAACATCTCCATTACCAATTCTGCCAGCCTTTTCCAGATGGGGTTACTGGAACCCCACAGATCTATAAATTCCATTATAATTCAGCATACTTGGTTTTCTTTTCCACGTGTATGTTTTGTGCAGATTGAGAAATATTCTGAGAAAGAGCTCATAGACTAACTAGAACAGCCAAGTTCATAGCACAAAATGATTATGTTTCTAAACATTCAAAAGAATATCACTTTATTTCCCTTTCTTTTATTTTAATTAAGACTATTCTCACCTTGTTTCTCTTCAGATTTTATGGATTTGTGTGTGTATAACTGTTCTATACAGTGATCTTGTGCATTTCCTCTTATAATCTTTCGCCAAAGGAGCGGAGTTGACTTTGATGAAATCCCCATTTTAATTCAATAAGATCTGTTCTACTAAAGCCCTGAGCATCCTGGAGGGTGGCAGGGGATGGGGAGAGAACACACTTAGAAGTAGACCAGATGGAGCTGGACTTGACACCCAGCTCTGACACACAACTTCCCAATGAGAACCCAGGAAAGACATTTGACCTCCTGAGCTGCAGCTTTCATCTATTAAGTTCTCATATGTTTTGTGAGACTGACTGTACACAGGAAGCACCTCGCACACCATTTGGCATGAACTTACATCCAGATATGTTAGGGGAAAAAAAAAAAGGCACTAGTGTCAAAATTACACTTGAGGCTATATTTAACCTAATGTGTGAAAATGCTAAATTCATACATTTTCTGCATGAGTAGTTGGCATGTAAACAATTCTGGGGACTTTTTTTTTTTTTTTATTAGTTTGAGACCTAGATCTGAAGTTTTCTTCCAAAACGTGTGACTGTTTTAATGCAGATGGGGAGAATTTTAGAATGGAAAGGAAATTGGAGATGGTGTTGGTTTGAGTGGATATATCTTATGACTTTTCCCTGCTTCCTGAAAAATATCAAATTAAAAAGGCAAACAGAAATGTGATCAAAAGAGTCAACTGTCACTCAAATATCTGTCATGAACCCTCAGCATCATGTCTCACTACTACACCACTGGGGGAGAGACAATCCAATTCACCTTGAGTTCATCCACAGAGCTCCGCACTGCACTGGGAAAATAGAGAGTACAAAAGAATTCTTGCCAGCCTTTTCCAGATGGGGTTACTGGAACCCCACAGATCTATAAATTCCATTATAATTCAGCATACTTGGTTTTCTTTTCCACGTGTATGTTTTGTGCAGATTGAGAAATATTCTGAGAAAGAGCTCATAGACTAACTAGAACAGCCAAGTTCATAGCACAAAATGATTATGTTTCTAAACATTCAAAAGAATATCACTTTATTTCCCTTTCTTTTATTTTAATTAAGACTATTCTCACCTTGTTTCTCTTCAGATTTTATGGATTTGTGTGTGTATAACTGTTCTATACAGTGATCTTGTGCATTTCCTCTTATAATCTTTCGCCAAAGGAGCGGAGTTGACTTTGATGAAATCCCCATTTTAATTCAATAAGATCTGTTCTACTAAAGCCCTGAGCATCCTGGAGGGTGGCAGGGGATGGGGAGAGAACACACTTAGAAGTAGACCAGATGGAGCTGGACTTGACACCCAGCTCTGACACACAACTTCCCAATGAGAACCCAGGAAAGACATTTGACCTCCTGAGCTGCAGCTTTCATCTATTAAGTTCTCATATGTTTTGTGAGACTGACTGTACACAGGAAGCACCTCGCACACCATTTGGCATGAACTTACATCCAGATATGTTAGGGGAAAAAAAAAAAGGCACTAGTGTCAAAATTACACTTGAGGCTATATTTAACCTAATGTGTGAAAATGCTAAATTCATACATTTTCTGCATGAGTAGTTGGCATGTAAACAATTCTGGGGACTTTTTTTTTTTTTTTTATTAGTTTGAGACCTAGATCTGAAGTTTTCTTCCAAAACGTGTGACTGTTTTAATGCAGATGGGGAGAATTTTAGAATGGAAAGGAAATTGGAGATGGTGTTGGTTTGAGTGGATATATCTTATGACTTTTCCCTGCTTCCTGAAAAATATCAAATTAAAAAGGCAAACAGAAATGTGATCAAAAGAGTCAACTGTCACTCAAATATCTGTCATGAACCCTCAGCATCATGTCTCACTACTACACCACTGGGGGAGAGACAATCCAATTCACCTTGAGTTCATCCACAGAGCTCCGCACTGCACTGGGAATAAATCAGGAGTTCAGTCCACGTTCAGTACATAAGATTAGATAGGCAAATACATGATGAATGTTATGACTCCAATGCTATTTCTAAGGATCAGATCCTCTGAGCTTCTTAAAATATTTCCAGAAATTCAAGACTCAAGTACCACACTCAGTTTGGATGGAAAATTGGATGAGTTTTTGCAGTTCTACACTAGAGACCAAAAAGTAATTTCTCCTTTACAGTGGTTTACTGTGAGAAAAATTTACATACTCAGCACCCGATAAAACAAATTTTATGACAAGGGAATGGCTACTATGATTCTCGGACAATATGGGATAAAAACGAGCTGAATGGAAAATGGTGGCAATGAAAATTTCAAGGGCTTTGGATATAATGGCTATTATCTCAACTTGTGGTTGTCTGGGCTGGGAGATGGGGTTGGGGAGAGGGTTTGATCAGGAGTTTGAGACTAGGAGATGCAAACTATTTGTATATAAATACCATGGATAAACAACAGGGGGCCACTATATAGCACAAGGAACTATATTCCATATCCTGTGATAAAGTAATGAAAAAGAATGTGTATACACACACACACACATGTATATATATATAACTGAATCACTTTCCTGTACAGCAGAAATTAGCACAACATTGTAAATCAACTATTAAAAAAAGAAAATTGTCTTGAATTGTCATGAAATCCTGGACAATAAATCTGTATACCCCCAAATCATCTAATTTTTCAGATATTAATTTATTATGTTATAACATTTCAGTGAGTTTTATTTCCTTTATTGCCATATAAAATTGCAAATACTGCTCTTTAATTATCTGAAAAAAGTAGAATTTGACACCATACTTATTATGACAAAACCCTGGCTAGAATTCCAGAAGAATTTCTCCACTCAATCCATTCATAATTTCCCTTCTGATCACAAGGCATCACATATCAGTTTGCTTTGCTTATGGTAACATGCAATAAAAGCACTACTGGTTTTTTTAAGTGTACTATTAAAAGTCACAGGAAAATCAATACAAATTGGAATCAAAAGGAAACTATAATATAGCTGGAGAAAACTGTAATTTGAAAAGAAGCATGCACCCCAACATTCACAGCAACACTATTCACAATAGCTAAGATATGGAAACAACCATGGACAGATGAACAGGCTATAGTATATATATAGCACTCAGACATATAAAATGAAATTTTATGCCATTTGCAGCAATATGGATGGACCTAGACATTATCATACTAAGTGCAGTCCAACAGAGAAAGACAGATATCACACAATATTACCTAAATATGAAATTTAAGATATAATACAAACAGATGAATTTACAAAACAGAAAAATACTCAGACATAGGGAAAAAAAAAGACCTTATGGTTTCAAAAGGGGATACAGGAGGAGTAAATTAGCACTTTGGTATTAACTGTGTTATTGTGTTTTTCCAGCAGTCTTGTTTGGATTGTAGATTTGGACCATAAAGAAAGCTGAATACCAAAAAAATTGATATTTTTGAATTGTGGTTTTGGAGAAGACCCATAAGATTCACTTGGGCTGCAAGGAGATCAAACCAGTTAATCCTAAAGGGAATCAACCCTGAATATTCAATTGCAAGGACTGATCCTGTAGCTGAAGCTCCAATACTTAGGTCACATTTTGCAAAGAGCTGACTCACTGGAAAAGACCCAGATGCTGGCTAAGTTTGAGGACTGAGAAAGTAGGGGATGACAGAGGGTGAGATGTTTAGATGGCATCACTGACTCATTGGACATGAGTTTGAGTGAGTCTAGGAGATGGTCTTGAATTGTCATGAAATCCTGGATTCGCCCCAAATCATCTAATTTTTCAGATATTAATTTATTATGTTATAACATTTCAGTGAGTTTTATTTCCTTTATTGCCATATAAAATTGCAAATACTGCTCTTTAATTATCTGAAAAAAGTAGAATTTGACACCATACTTATTATGACAAAACCCTGGCTAGAATTCCAGAAGAATTTCTCCACTCAATCCATTCATAATTTCCCTTCTGATCACAAGGCATCACATATCAGTTTGCTTTGCTTATGGTAACATGCAATAAAAGCACTACTGGTTTTTTTAAGTGTACTATTAAAAGTCACAGGAAAATCAATACAAATTGGAATCAAAAGGAAACTATAATATAGCTGGAGAAAACTGTAATTTGAAAAGAAGCATGCACCCCAACATTCACAGCAACACTATTCACAATAGCTAAGATATGGAAACAACCATGGACAGATGAACAGGCTATAGTATATATATAGCACTCAGACATATAAAATGAAATTTTATGCCATTTGCAGCAATATGGATGGACCTAGACATTATCATACTAAGTGCAGTCCAACAGAGAAAGACAGATATCACACAATATTACCTAAATGTGAAATTTAAGATATAATACAAACAGATGAATTTACAAAACAGAAAAATACTCAGACATAGGGAAAAAAGACCTTATGGTTTCAAAAGGGGATACAGGAGGAGTAAATTAGCACTTTGGTATTAACTGTGTTATTGTGTTTTTCCAGCAGTCTTGTTTGGATTGTAGATTTGGACCATAAAGAAAGCTGAATACCAAAAAAATTGATATTTTTGAATTGTGGTTTTGGAGAAGACCCATAAGATTCACTTGGGCTGCAAGGAGATCAAACCAGTTAATCCTAAAGGGAATCAACCCTGAATATTCAATTGCAAGGACTGATCCTGTAGCTGAAGCTCCAATACTTAGGTCACATTTTGCAAAGAGCTGACTCACTGGAAAAGACCCAGATGCTGGCTAAGTTTGAGGACTGAGAAAGTAGGGGATGACAGAGGGTGAGATGTTTAGATGGCATCACTGACTCATTGGACATGAGTTTGAGTGAGCTCTAGGAGATGGTGAAGGACAGAGAAGCCTGGCATACTGTAGTCCATGGGGTTGCAAAGAGTCAGGCACGACTAAACTACTGAAAAATGACATGCTACTGTGTAGCACAGAAAACTATATTGAATATTCTATATGAACAATAATGAAAAATATTAAAAGTGTGTCTATATCTATATATGTATTCTGAACCTCGAATATTCATCAAAAGAACTGATGCTGAAGCTCTGATACTTCGGCTAAGTGATTCGATGAGCTGACTCATTGTAAAAGACCCTGATGTTGGGAAAGAATGAAGGCAAAAGGTTAAGGGGCAACAGAAGATGAGGAAGTCTGAATGCATCCCCAACTCAATGGACATGAAAGTGAGCAAAGTCCATAATCTCCAGGAGATAGTGGAGTATGGAGGAGCCTGACATGCTGCAGTCCATGGGGTTCCGAAGAGTTGGACATGACTTAATGACTCAACAACAATATATATAGGATCACTTTGGGGTGCACCTGAAGCTGACACAACACTATAAATTAACCATACGTTCAATAACAAAAAGTGGTTAAAATTGTAAAATCAGGCTAATAAACACATGAAAAGATGCTCAACATTACTGAAAAATGATGACAGTGAAAATTTCAATGACTAAAGAAAAGCAACTACAATAAGATACCACCTCACACAAGTCAGAATGGCCATCATAAAAAAAAAAAAAAATCTACAAACAATAAATACTGGAGAGGGTGTGGGAATGTAAACTGATATAGCCACTATGGGTGAAGTATGAGGATCCTTTAACTAGGGACAAAATTGTCATATGACCCAATAATCTCACTACTGGGCATATACTCTGAGGAAACCAAAAAAGAAGATATATGTACCACCCCCACCCCCCACCCCCCCACCATGTCCATTGTGGGACTATTTACAATAGTTAGGACATGGAAGCAACCTAGAATATCCATCAATAGTTGCGTGGATAAAGAAGCTGTGGGGGCTTCCCCTGGTGGTCCAGTGTATAAGGACACCACCTTGCAGTGCAAGGGGCGCCGGTTCGATCCCTGGCCTGGGAAGATCCCACGTGCCGCGGAGCGGCTGGACTGATGTGTCCAATCAGCGAGCCGGAGCTCTGGAGCGCATGCACCCAGAGCCGGCGCTCTGCAACAACAGACGCCACCACGATGGGAGGCCCGCAGGAGCCAAAGAACAAAGACGGATGAAAACAGAGAAATGAAAGACCAATGGAAGTGGCCCGCCTGCTCCCCTCCCTCCCCAATCCGACCCCTGCCCAAAATAAATAAATAAATAAAATTAAAAAAAAAAAAAAAGAAGCTGTGGTACATATATACAATGGAACTGTACTCAGTCATAGAAAGGAATACACACTTGAGTCAGTTTTACTGAGGTGAATGAACCTAGAGCCTATTATATAAGTGAAGTAAATCAGGAATAGAAAAATAAATACTGTACATTAAAACATATATATATGGAATCTAGGAAGATGGTACTGATGAACCTATCTGCAGGGCAGCAATTGAGATGAAGACCCAGAGAGCAGACTTGTGAATATGGGCGGGTGTGTGGGTGGGGAGAACGGAGGGATAGAGGGAGAGAGTAACATGGAAACATGTATATTATCATATGCAAATTTTGTGGGGGTTTGCTCTGTGAATCAGGGAACTCAAACTGGGGCTCTTTGACAACTGACAAGGATGGGATGGAGTGGGAGGGAAGTTCAAGAGGGATGAGACACATGTATACTTATGGCTGATTCATGCTGATGTATGGCAAAAAACCAACACAGTATTATAAAGTAATTACCATTCAATTAAAAATAATTTTTTTTGTAAAAATTAATGTGAAGCTTTATAAAGGTATTTGGATTCTTGTCTTTTCTAATTTCCATACACAAATTTTGGGAAATTCTTTTGTTTTTTTGGTTTCTGTTTACACTTCCAGGCTCACTGCCTAGACTCTGACATCCTGCAGTCAGAGACAGACTAATTCATACCCTATCCGCCAGCTTCTATCAGGGAACCCTGGACCACTGACTGGCTTTTCTGAGCATAAGTGACTCCACATGTTAATAGTGATTGAATGAAGGATGTATAGAAGTTACAGGTGCATTATGTGTGATTCAGTATATGACACAAGAGCAATAACGACTCTTTTCTTCCTAGCAAGTTAAAAACACAGACAAAAATGTGGGATACTGTAACAACTGTAGAATAAACTGAAATACAAAACGCAAATGAGCCCTGATGAGGCCTTGACCATACTTCCCATTCCCATAATTTTCTCAGATTTTACCTACATAGATAGATAGATAGATAGATAGATAGATAGATATTTAATGGAAGGACAAAGAAAAAAATTAAATGTTAAGCACAAACACAGAAAATTTAAAATCTCTCCAGGGTGGATTACAGACCCAATCTCTGTGGCCAATAGTCAAGCCTTTGAGTACTTCATACAGAAAGCCTTGCAGTTGTGACTAATTGTCAGACATGACCATTGCACATGGATATCATGGGGAGAAAGGAATACACACTTGAGTCAGTTTTACTGAGGTGAATGAACCTAGAGCCTATTATATAAGTGAAGTAAATCAGGAATAGAAAAATAAATACTGTACATTAAAACATATATATATGGAATCTAGGAAGATGGTACTGATGAACCTATCTGCAGGGCAGCAATTGAGATGAAGACCCAGAGAGCAGACTTGTGAATATGGGCGGGTGTGTGGGTGGGGAGAACGGAGGGATAGAGGGAGAGAGTAACATGGAAACATGTATATTATCATATGCAAATTTTGTGGGGCTTTGCTCTGTGAATCAGGGAACTCAAACTGGGGCTCTTTGACAACTGACAAGGATGGGATGGAGTGGGAGGGAAGTTCAAGAGGGATGAGACACATGTATACTTATGGCTGATTCATGCTGATGTATGGCAAAAAACCAACACAGTATTATAAAGTAATTACCATTCAATTAAAAATAATTTTTTTTGTAAAAATTAATGTGAAGCTTTATAAAGGTATTTGGATTCTTGTCTTTTCTAATTTCCATACACAAATTTTGGGAAATTCTTTTGTTTTTTTGGTTTCTGTTTACACTTCCAGGCTCACTGCCTCAGACTCTGACATCCTGCAGTCAGAGACAGACTAATTCATACCCTATCCGCCAGCTTCTATCAGGGAACCCTGGACCACTGACTGGCTTTTCTGAGCATAAGTGACTCCACATGTTAATAGTGATTGAATGAAGGATGTATAGAAGTTACAGGTGCATTATGTGTGATTCAGTATATGACACAAGAGCAATAACGACTCTTTTCTTCCTAGCAAGTTAAAAACACAGACAAAAATGTGGGATACTGTAACAACTGTAGAATAAACTGAAATACAAAACGCAAATGAGCCCTGATGAGGCCTTGACCATACTTCCCATTCCCATAATTTTCTCAGATTTTACCTACATAGATAGATAGATAGATAGATAGATAGATAGATATTTAATGGAAGGACAAAGAAAAAAATTAAATGTTAAGCACAAACACAGAAAATTTAAAATCTCTCCAGGGTGGATTACAGACCCAATCTCTGTGGCCAATAGTCAAGCCTTTGAGTACTTCATACAGAAAGCCTTGCAGTTGTGACTAATTGTCAGACATGACCATTGCACATGGATATCATGGGGAGAATGAAACATCAATTTTCCTTGGTTGGTAGCATTTATTTAAGGCAAACATAAAAACCCTGGGACAGAGGAAACCTTAATTTACATATAGGTGATTGGACTCTGCAAAAGGAGTAATGAGGATGTTTGAATGCCCAGCTCCTGCTGGTGAAGTCTCCTAATGTTTGGTTCTCAATTTAAGTGCAAAGTATTTTTTTTTCCTCTCCACAGAAAACATTTCGATCAGACATTGCTAGGACTGGTGGGTTGACCAGCTGTCTTAGTCGGCATTATTACTTCCATAATGACACAGCAAAAGGAGATGGGGCTTTTCCATGAATGATGTCTTTTCTTCACAATATAAAATAGTTGGAGTTTTATTCATTTTACTGAATGTGCTTTAGAAAATGAAGCATCTGCCTATTTGCTTTTCAAGAGCTCAGTTGACAATATGGCATGTTTAATGCCTTGCTCGATCTTTCTGCATTTTTTCTTCTGCATTTCATTCTTAAATTTTGTCAGTAGAAGAATGAAGAGGCTATGGAAAGATATAAAATGTTTTATGCAATGGGTTATAGCTAGGTCTGAACACAGAAATAAGGGTGGCAGGAAGCCGAGGTCTTAGACTCAAATTTAAGCCATACTATTCATATTTCAGTTTCATCTTTGGTCATTCGTAAAACTAGGCTGGGATAGACAGACATATACAGAGCATGCATAGATATATGTCATTGTAATGACATATATGAATGATATATGAATTTTCAAAGTGTCTATTAATACTTGACACCTAATTAAAATTCACTGACAGTGAACTCTATGTGTCTGTACCTGAACAATTCTAATTTCAAAACAGACTTTGAGAACATTATGCTCTCATACCTGATGTCAGCATAGGCAGTGGTAAGAAGAAAATTTAGTTTTTATGCTTTTGTTTCTGTTTCTGCTTTTCAGGAATTAGAATTAATTTTTCAGTTCCAAGTTAGCAGACTAATAGAACATTATCTGATAATATCTTTAAAAATTCTGGAAGTAACATTAACACTAGTCACTTTTAATCTCTCCAGGGTGGATTACAGACCCAATCTCTGTGGCCAATAGTCAAGCCTTTGAGTACTTCATACAGAAAGCCTTGCAGTTGTGACTAATTGTCAGACATGACCATTGCACATGGATATCATGGGGAGAATGAAACATCAATTTTCCTTGGTTGGTAGCATTTATTTAAGGCAAACATAAAAACCCTGGGACAGAGGAAACCTTAATTTACATATAGGTGATTGGACTCTGCAAAAGGAGTAATGAGGATGTTTGAATGCCCAGCTCCTGCTGGTGAAGTCTCCTAATGTTTGGTTCTCAATTTAAGTGCAAAGTATTTTTTTTTCCTCTCCACAGAAAACATTTCGATCAGACATTGCTAGGACTGGTGGGTTGACCAGCTGTCTTAGTCGGCATTATTACTTCCATAATGACACAGCAAAAGGAGATGGGGCTTTTCCATGAATGATGTCTTTTCTTCACAATATAAAATAGTTGGAGTTTTATTCATTTTACTGAATGTGCTTTAGAAAATGAAGCATCTGCCTATTTGCTTTTCAAGAGCTCAGTTGACAATATGGCATGTTTAATGCCTTGCTCGATCTTTCTGCATTTTTTCTTCTGCATTTCATTCTTAAATTTTGTCAGTAGAAGAATGAAGAGGCTATGGAAAGATATAAAATGTTTTATGCAATGGGTTATAGCTAGGTCTGAACACAGAAATAAGGGTGGCAGGAAGCCGAGGTCTTAGACTCAAATTTAAGCCATACTATTCATATTTCAGTTTCATCTTTGGTCATTCGTAAAACTAGGCTGGGATAGACAGACATATACAGAGCATGCATAGATATATGTCATTGTAATGACATATATGAATGATATATGAATTTTCAAAGTGTCTATTAATACTTGACACCTAATTAAAATTCACTGACAGTGAACTCTATGTGTCTGTACCTGAACAATTCTAATTTCAAAACAGACTTTGAGAACATTATGCTCTCATACCTGATGTCAGCATAGGCAGTGGTAAGAAGAAAATTTAGTTTTTATGCTTTTGTTTCTGTTTCTGCTTTTCAGGAATTAGAATTAATTTTTTTTCAGTTCCAAGTTAGCAGACTAATAGAACATTATCTGATAATATCTTTAAAAATTCTGAGACAGAAATGTATCCTACAATTTAACACTAAGTCACTTTTCCCTCAAGAATACCTAAGTTTGTCAACTGTTTTGAGATTGTAAGATGAGCCATATTTAATTTTTCATGTTACCCGATTTTTTAGAATGTAGTAAAAATTTCTTTACTTTTTATATTCAATAACTTCAGGAAGATTTAATCTAACTGGCTAAATCACTTGATAAATATATGTGTGGGGAGAAGGCTAAACTATTTCATAAAATAGCTTTTTTTAATATAAAATAGAGGAACCTAAACTATTTTATAAAAATTCCTTTCTTATTATAACAAGAGTGATTTGCCTCTGATTTTTTCAAGATAATATTAATATACAGTTTACTAGCAAATATCCTAGATATGTTTAAAAACAAACATGATTTGACATATTTTCATCTTAACTCTCTTGCAAAAAACTGTTCTTCAATAGAGTATTTGGGGAAGACATTCTGATTTAACTCATCTCCTATCACATTTATCTTTAGTTAAATACTAGGCAAAAAATTATTCAAGTGAAAGTCACTCAGTCACGTTTCACAGTTTGAGACCCCATGAACTATAGCTGCAGTAGGTTCCTCTGTCCATGGAATTTTCCAGACAAGAATGCTTGAGTGAGTTGCCATTCACTTCTCAGGATCTTACCAACCTAGGGATTGGAGGTCCTCAAATTTAAGCCATACTATTCATATTTCAGTTTCATCTTTGGTCATTCGTAAAACTAGGCTGGGATAGACAGACATATACAGAGCATGCATAGATATATGTCATTGTAATGACATATATGAATGATATATGAATTTTCAAAGTGTCTATTAATACTTGACACCTAATTAAAATTCACTGACAGTGAACTCTATGTGTCTGTACCTGAACAATTCTAATTTCAAAACAGACTTTGAGAACATTATGCTCTCATACCTGATGTCAGCATAGGCAGTGGTAAGAAGAAAATTTAGTTTTTATGCTTTTGTTTCTGTTTCTGCTTTTCAGGAATTAAAATTTAAATTTTTTTTCAGTTCCAAGTTAGCAGACTAATAGAACATTATCTGATAATATCTTTAAAAATTCTGAGACAGAAATGTATCCTACAATTTAACACTAAGTCACTTTTCCCTCAAGAATACCTAAGTTTGTCAACTGTTTTGAGATTGTAAGATGAGCCATATTTAATTTTTCATGTTACCCGATTTTTTAGAATGTAGTAAAAATTTCTTTACTTTTTATATTCAATAACTTCAGGAAGATTTAATCTAACTGGCTAAATCACTTGATAAATATATGTGTGGGAGAATGCTAAACTATTTCATAAAATAGCTTTTTTTAATATAAAATAGAGGAACCTAAACTATTTTATAAAAATTCCTTTCTTATTATAACAAGAGTGATTTGCCTCTGATTTTTTCAAGATAATATTAATATACAGTTTACTAGCAAATATCCTAGATATGTTTAAAAACAAACATGATTTGACATATTTTCATCTTAACTCTCTTGCAAAAAACTGTTCTTCAATAGAGTATTTGGGGAAGACATTCTGATTTAACTCATCTCCTATCACATTTATCTTTAGTTAAATACTAGGCAAAAAATTATTCAAGTGAAAGTCACTCAGTCACGTTTCACAGTTTGAGACCCCATGAACTATAGCTCCAGTAGGTTCCTCTGTCCATGGAATTTTCCAGACAAGAATGCTTGAGTGAGTTGCCATTCACTTCTCAGGGATCTTACCAACCTAGGGATTGGACCCAGGTCTCCTGCATTGCAGGCAGACTGTTTAGCATCTGAGCCAGCAGTGTTTTCCAGGTCATCCTTTTTATTATTATTATTAAGAAAATAACCCTTTAAAAGAAATCTGTGTATTCTTATTTATTCAAACATCTTAGAGTAAGGGTTAAGGGATTAAGATAAATTCCACTAATCAAAATTGGACAACAATGATTTTATCCTCAGCATGTTCTTCATTCTCTTGTACTGTCACCAAACTAACATTAATTGCTTATTATGTTGCAGATTATTGTTATTGTCTAGATGATCAGTCATATCTTATTCTTTGCCCACTCTATGAACTGCAGTCCACCAAACTCCTCTGTCCATGGGGTTTTGCAGGCAACAGTACTGGAGTGGGTTGCCATTCTCTTCTCCAGGGGATCTTCCTGACCCAGGGATCAAACCCACCATCTCCTGCACTGCCAGCTAGATTTTTTACCACCAAGACACCTGGGAAGCCTCAATATGCCAGATTATTTGCTTATAAAAAGCACAGCTCAGCTGTGCAACAACTCAACTGAAGTATCTATTTTTACCCCATTTTATGGATGAAAAAATTAGCAAAGAGAATTTGAAGAACTTACCAGTGTCAGGGGTTGTCAATAGTAGGGAGATGATCTAAACCAGAATGGAGCCCATGCAAAAGCTGTGCATGGGACCAGGGCATGTTACTCATGCCCGCTGTGACTCATAAGAGACACTACTACTACATTTAAAATACATAACCAACAAGGACCTATCATACAGCCCGATGAAATCATCTCACTCTTCTTTAATAACCTAAATAGGAAAAGAACTTGAAAAAGAATATGTGTGTAACTTATTCACTTTGCTGTACAAAATAACCAATACTGTAAATCAACTACAGTCCAACATCAGTCCAATATGAAACAGAAAGATTAAAAAAGAAATACTACAAAGTTCCTTTAAACAAATAACATATATCTAGGTCAGCTCAATTCATTGGTCACTGTGATATTAACAGATAATACTCTTGTCAGGAAGAAATAAATGCCTGTGCTAGATATTTTTTTTTAGGTATAAACCGAAGATTCTTTATTTATAGCAGATTCTGACTAATAAAGATATAAAAACAGCAGATAAACTTTCTTTAATACTACCAACTCTAGAAAGTGTAGGAAGATTTTTTTTCTGATTCTTCTGTTACTTACTGCTTTCTTTTACTCAAGTCTCCTTTCTTATGAACAGTCTATTTATGGTATTTTTATTTTCTGTTTGTCAAAGAATATACAGTTCTTCCCTCCCCAGACGTTGGTCTTTTCTGGATCTGTGCCCATTCTCCAATGTGAAGGGCAGAAGGTGAGTATGTATGACAAACAACTCAGGGATAAAATGAGGAGGGTTTCAACCACTCTTCCCTGCTGTTATTTGTACCACATGCAAATATATTCAGAAAACCAGAATGTCAAAATATTTCTAAAGAAAAAGATTTTTTCAAAGCCCACTCTATGAACTGCAGCCCCCTCTCCATGGGGTTTTGCAGGCAACAGTACTGGAGTGGGTTGCCATTCTCTTCTCCAGGGATCTTCCTGACCCAGGGATCAAACCCACCATCTCCTGCACTGCCAGCTAGATTTTTACCACCAAGACACCTGGGAAGCCTCAATATGCCAGATTATTTGTTATAAAAGCACAGCTCAGCTGTGCAACAACTCAACTGAAGTATCTATTTTACCCCATTTTATGGATAAAAAAATTAGCAAAGAGAATTTGAAGAACTTACCAGTGTCAGGGGTTGTCAATAGTAGGGAGATGATCTAAACCAGAATGGAGCCCATGCAAAAGCTGTGCATGGGACCAGGGCATGTTACTCATGCCCGCTGTGACTCATAAGAGACACTACTACTACATTTAAAATACATAACCAACAAGGACCTATCATACAGCCCGATGAAATCATCTCACTCTTCTTTAATAACCTAAATAGGAAAAGAACTTGAAAAAGAATATGTGTGTAACTTATTCACTTTGCTGTACAAAATAACCAATACTGTAAATCAACTACAGTCCAACATCAGTCCAATATGAAACAGAAAGATTAAAAAAGAAATACTACAAAGTTCCTTTAAACAAATAACATATATCTAGGTCAGCTCAATTCATTGGTCACTGTGATATTAACAGATAATACTCTTGTCAGGAAGAAATAAATGCCTGTGCTAGATATTTTTTTTTAGGTATAAACCGAAGATTCTTTATTTATAGCAGATTCTGACTAATAAAGATATAAAAACAGCAGATAAACTTTCTTTAATACTACCAACTCTAGAAAGTGTAGGAAGATTTTTTTTCTGATTCTTCTGTTACTTACTGCTTTCTTTTACTCAAGTCTCCTTTCTTATGAACAGTCTATTTATGGTATTTTTATTTTCTGTTTGTCAAAGAATATACAGTTCTTCCCTCCCCAGACGTTGGTCTTTTCTGGATCTGTGCCCATTCTCTCCAATGTGAAGGGCAGAAGGTGAGTATGTATGACAAACAACTCAGGGATAAAATGAGGGAGGGTTTCAACCACTCTTCCCTGCTGTTATTTGTACCACATGCAAATATATTCAGAAAAACCAGAATGTCAAAATATTTCTAAAGAAAAAATCTCATTTAAAACAAATTGGGTATCTATAAGCTGGCCCAATACTTAGGGGTTTGGATTGATATTGTATGTGATTCCAGAGGAAATTATTTGGTTATAAAATTATTTCCCCAGATTTCAAAAAGTAAGTCTTATAGTTCATATGGAAAGAAACTGCTTTCTTCTCTGAAAAGATACAAGGAACAAAATTCTGTATCAATATGGGCCAAACCATACATATTTCAAATTAGCACTCTTTAAAAATGCTTTCATGGATATTATCATACACACATTTTTCAAAAACGTATCCTTCAGATTCTTCACATTGGGAAGAGGTATATTATTAACCCAAGATCAGTAAAATATTTTCTAATTTGGTAAATGATCTTAAAAATTATACAATTGGTAAAAATAAAATGTATATATGGGATGATAAATGCAAAGGTATAAGATAAGTTAGACATAAAATGAATGTGAGGGCTTCCCTGGTGGTCCAGTGGGGGTCCAGTACCTTGCAGTACAAGGGCACCAGTTCTATCTGGGGCATGGGAGGATCCCACATGCCGCAGAGTGGCTGGACCAGTGCATCCAATTGCGAGCTAGTGCTCTGGAGCACATGAGCCCAGAGCTGGTGCTCTGCAACGAGGGAGGCCACTGTAATGGGAGGCCCACACAGGCCAAGGAAGTGAGATGGATGAAAATAAATAAATGAAGGACCAATAAGAGAGACCAAAATTTTAAAAAATGAATGTGAAAAGTTATATAGTAAATGAATAATCAGCATTATTATTATTCTCAAACAACACAATTAAATGGTACAATTATGGCTGATCTAAAACCATGGTGACATTAACTTCAGTGACCACGATTAGTAATTACCTGACTAGTAGGAAAGTAGATTTAACTCTTTCGATATTGTTTTTCACACATTCAAGGAAGATTTTTCAAAGTAAATAATATTTCCTCTTCAATCAATACTTTTGTAGTTATTTTAGAAACTCCACTTTATCTACAATTTAAACTAGTTGAGGGCTTCCCTGGTATCTCAGTGGTAAAGAGTTCACCTGCCAATGCAGGAGGCACGGGCTCGATCCCTGATCTGGGCAAGTCCCACGTGCTGTGGAGCAACTAAAACAAATTGGGTATCTATAAGCTGGCCCAATACTTAGGGGTTTGGATTGATATTGTATGTGATTCCAGAGGAAATTATTTGGTTATAAAATTATTTCCCCAGATTTCAAAAAGTAAGTCTTATAGTTCATATGGAAAGAAACTGCTTTCTTCTCTGAAAAGATACAAGGAACAAAATTCTGTATCAATATGGGCCAAACCATACATATTTCAAATTAGCACTCTTTAAAAATGCTTTCATGGATATTATCATACACACATTTTTCAAAAACGTATCCTTCAGATTCTTCACATTGGGAAGAGGTATATTATTAACCCAAGATCAGTAAAATATTTTCTAATTTGGTAAATGATCTTAAAAATTATACAATTGGTAAAAATAAAATGTATATATGGGATGATAAATGCAAAGGTATAAGATAAGTTAGACATAAAATGAATGTGAGGGCTTCCCTGGTGGTCCAGTGGGGGTCCAGTACCTTGCAGTACAAGGGGCACCAGTTCTATCTGGGGCATGGGAGGATCCCACATGCCGCAGAGTGGCTGGACCAGTGCATCCAATTGCGAGCTAGTGCTCTGGAGCACATGAGCCCAGAGCTGGTGCTCTGCAACGAGGGAGGCCACTGTAATGGGAGGCCCACACAGGCCAAGGAAGTGAGATGGATGAAAATAAATAAATGAAGGACCAATAAGAGAGACCAAAATTTTAAAAAATGAATGTGAAAAGTTATATAGTAAATGAATAATCAGCATTATTATTATTCTCAAACAACACAATTAAATGGTACAATTATGGCTGATCTAAAACCATGGTGACATTAACTTCAGTGACCACGATTAGTAATTACCTGACTAGTAGGAAAGTAGATTTAACTCTTTCGATATTGTTTTTCACACATTCAAGGAAGATTTTTCAAAGTAAATAATATTTCCTCTTCAATCAATACTTTTGTAGTTATTTTAGAAACTCCACTTTATCTACAATTTAAACTAGTTGAGGGCTTCCCTGGTATCTCAGTGGTAAAGAGTTCACCTGCCAATGCAGGAGGCACGGGCTCGATCCCTGATCTGGGCAAGTCCCACGTGCTGTGGAGCAACTAAGCCTGTGAGCCACAACTATTGAGCCTGTGCTATCCTCGGAGCAGCAACTACAACTACTGATCCCATGTGCTGCAACTACTAAAGCCCGTGTGCCCTAGAACATGAGTTCCACAGCAAGAGAAGTCACCGCAAAAAAGAAGCCTGCTCACCTAGAGAGTAGCCTCCACTCCTGCAACTAGAGAAGGGCCTATGGCAGTGGTGAACACCCAGAATAGACAAAAATAAATAAATAAATAAAATAAACTAGTTGATTTAGGGCTTTGTAATATTCACTTAAAACTGTTGTCTAGCTGCTAATATTTCTTATATTGAAAATCATTAAATGATACTTTCATTCTCTACGGGCTATCTTTTTGGTGTATTGCTATATAAACTACTAGGCATTTACATGTTGGACTTAAATGAAACTTATTTTTTACAGTGAGTGTATTAATAATCAAAAAACAGTAGAGATAATGTAATATTTCACAGTCTTTCTGAATAACAACCATTAGACCTGATAACACTAAAAGCTAAAATAATTATGTTGTAATAGATACAATCTTGGGTGGTGATGTTATTTATAATTTGGTTCATATTTGAGAAGCAAGAGGTTAGCAAGGAGCAAAAACAATAATTATGTTCATATTAATTAGTCTAATATTTCTATTCCTAGGGCTTTATCATTTGATGATATTTAGCATAGCACAAAACATTTAAGCAGAGAAAAGTAAAACCTAGTATCTCAATAATAGGGAAACAGTTAAACATATACTAGTGTATCAATGCAACTGAGTTTTTTCCCTACTTAAAAACTTAAAAAAAATTATCTATTTAGTGTAATGTCAAAATGCAAAAGCCTATGCCCATTATGATTTCACTGAAGCAAAACATCTATACATACGGGTGGAGACTTCCAGCTAACAGAAATGAAAAAAGGCACAGCAACAAGGCTAAGATACATTTTCTTCCTATCAAAAGCAACTGATTTTGTTATAATGGATTTTGTTGTCAGATCCACATAAAACAAGGAGGAAATGGAGGTGGGAGAAAAAAAAGATAAAAGGAAATTAGGTCTTATTAGAATTCTTTCCAGAATTAACAGAAAAGCAGTCCCCCAAGGAATTAAGTTGCTGGCTTTTATAATTACCTTGTTATTAAAACTGTATTATATGTGTTTCCAGAAGATTCTATGGCTACTGACAGCTGATAATTGATGTTTCTATTCATTTACTTATGCAGTTTATTAATCCAAGATGAACCCTAAGAGCAGGTTATTTTTTTCCACCTTCAACATCACATTGATTTGACTTGTTCAACCTTCTTATACTTACTGAAAAATAATTCTAAGAAAATACATGTACAGTAACAGATCTGAGCTTATAATAGGAAGCACAATAACATAAAGCCAATGCCACCAAAGCTCATGATGAATCAAGAGTGACTAAAAATATTCCAGAATTATAGTGGGCTGAGAGGAAGCATGGAAGATGGAAAAATCATACTGGCAGAAATTCTTCATTATTGAAATCGGAAATAGACTAGAAATTGTCTTGTTTTACAATTGTCCTCTTTTACCCTCTGCTCTGGAGAATTCCAGTAACATTTGTACTCTTTCACAATGTCCAGGGAGTATGGAATTCTCATACTGTTCTTTGCTCATGTGCCCTGCAGGTTGATGGGTGAACACTGAACTATCCAGTGTATGGTACAAAGCAGAAAACCCACGAGCAAAAGCATCTCTATGTGTACACCATAAACCATTGTGGAACCCAACCTGTGTCTTTCTGGGTCTTTGACTTCCTGGATTGAGGTTTATCCTGCCTGTCCTCTTTTCAATCTTGCCCTTAAGTGGCTTATAGCGTAAACACACGCTCAGATTTTCTACCTGTAAAGTGAAAATCTTCCCTGGAATACAATGTTTCCTCCAGTCATGGTTTCATCTCCCTCACAGCCTGAGACTTTGAAGAGGTAAGTCTCTACATGATGTCAAAGGGCTGCTCTCTAGTTGCCTTCCCTTGATTCTGTTCTCTTGTAGTTCTTCCAATCTATAAGGCCTCTTCTCTCAGTCTTTCTTGCCAGCAAAGGGACATTCTAAATAGAAAATATGGTCCCATTCCTTTAACACTAGAATTCTTCTCATTTGTTGACAGGTTTAGGATGAAGAGTAAACCTCTCATGAAACTATTCAAGGAAATGCCTAGTGTGATGATCATGCTCAGTCTCTTTTCTCACCACTTACTTGGCTTGTAACCTCTTCTCTAGTTATCCTGAAATGCTTGAATTAATTTTAGATTCAAGAAAAAAACCCACAAAATGAAGGGCAGATCTAAACAGACAGGCTTCCAAAGACATACAGATGGCCAAAAAGCACATGAAAAGCTGTGCAACATCAATATCACCATTTCCAGAAAAATGCAACTCAAAACTACAATGAGGATTCACCTCACACCAGTCAGAGTGGCCATCACAAAACTCTACAAGCAATAGATGCTGGAGAGGGTGTAGAGAGAGGGAACCCTCCTACATTCTTAGTGGGAAGGTATATTGGTGCAGCCACTATGGGCAGACGATGGAGTTTCCTTAGAAGGACTTCTGTTCATTCTTATACTTCCTTGGGGAGAAAGCATACATTCTATCATGGCTTTAAATACCCGATGATAGTTTGAATTCTTGCCTTAAAAAGTAAGAAGTATGATAATAACTTTCACCAATTCATACTCATTTTTCCTTATTATTTTATTGTGGGCTCCTATGAATCTCATTTTAAACAGAAAAGATGATGCTTTTAACTTTGAACTGTAAACAGCTATTAACGAGTGAGTTTTTCCTTCTGTTATTGTCTACTGCAAATACAGGTTCATCTTCTGTTTTTATAAATGTACTGCTAGAAAACCAAATATCTGTTCAATTTTCTAAAAGATGTAGAATAAAATGAATCAATATCTAATTAAATAATATCCATTAAACCTTTTTTTGAGGAGCCTAGAAAAGTTTATCGCCCTTAAGTGGCTGTTCTTTCTTGTAGTTCTTCCAATCTTTATAAGGAGACTTTGAAGAGGTAAGTCTCTACATGATGTCAAAGGGCTGCTCTCTAGTTGCCTTCCCTTGATTCTGTTCTCTTGTAGTTCTTCCAATCTATAAGGCCTCTTCTCTCAGTCTTTCTTGCCAGCAAAGGGACATTCTAAATAGAAAATATGGTCCCATTCCTTTAACACTAGAATTCTTCTCATTTGTTGACAGGTTTAGGATGAAGAGTAAACCTCTCATGAAACTATTCAAGGAAATGCCTAGTGTGATGATCATGCTCAGTCTCTTTTCTCACCACTTACTTGGCTTGTAACCTCTTCTCTAGTTATCCTGAAATGCTTGAATTAATTTTAGATTCAAGAAAAAAACCCACAAAATGAAGGGCAGATCTAAACAGACAGGCTTCCAAAGACATACAGATGGCCAAAAAGCACATGAAAAGCTGTGCAACATCAATATCACCATTTCCAGAAAAATGCAACTCAAAACTACAATGAGGATTCACCTCACACCAGTCAGAGTGGCCATCACAAAACTCTACAAGCAATAGATGCTGGAGAGGGTGTAGAGAGAGGGAACCCTCCTACATTCTTAGTGGGAAGGTATATTGGTGCAGCCACTATGGGCAGACGATGGAGTTTCCTTAGAAGGACTTCTGTTCATTCTTATATTTCCCTTTGGGGGAGAAAGCATACATTCTATCATGTCTTTAAATACCCGATGATAGTTTGAATTCTTGCCTTAAAAAGTAAGAAGTATGATAATAACTTTCACCAATTCATACTCATTTTTCCTTATTATTTTATTGTGGGCTCCTATGAATCTCATTTTAAACAGAAAAGATGATGCTTTTAACTTTGAACTGTAAACAGCTATTAACGAGTGAGTTTTTCCTTCTGTTATTGTCTACTGCAAATACAGGTTCATCTTCTGTTTTTATAAATGTACTGCTAGAAAACCAAATATCTGTTCAATTTTCTAAAAGATGTAGAATAAAATGAATCAATATCTAATTAAATAATATCCATTAAACCTTTTTTTTTGAGGAGCCTAGAAAAAGTTTATCTGAAGAAAGCCAATTTTCCACTTCAGTTTGCTTGCTTGACTGCATCCTTAATTTATTCGGGTAACTTAAAGCAGTGCAGATCAGGAAATCTTTAACATATTGAATTACTAGAGATCTTTCATATTCAATTAGTAAACAGCCTGAAGCTTATCTACAGGGCCTCCAGACCACCACTGCTCTCAGTTTTGCAAAGATACCTGCACCTAATAAATGTTTCCCAACAATATTTCAGTCCTCATCTCCAGACAGTTTTTTTCCAGCATAGATGGTTGATTAAAGAAGAAATGAGACTGCCCCAGGCCTGCTTTAGACACCCCTAAGCAAGAAGAATCTCTCTACGGGAAAAACAAAACTACTACAAATCGAACTTTTAAAAGTTTCAAATATTTTTAAAAATGTAAATGAGCTTTCTTCCTTAAGAAATCAATACCCACATGGAATTATTATACCCTGAAAATTTACTTTCTGTTACTTATGAATTGTGTGTTTGCATCACTGAATAGGTTCTAGAAATATTGAACATTTCCTGGCCGACATAATTGAGCCTATTAGAATTTTCAAAAAGTGAAAGAAAATCTAAAACATTCGCACCTTTTCCTTTGCTCCTGTCTAACTCACTGTTATGATATCACCTCTTACATGTCTGGATTACAGCAGAAACTGACATGGTAGTATAAAGCAACTATACGGCAGTGACACACACACACAAAAGCCTTAAAAAATACATGTTGAGGCATGGCAGAGGTCAACACAATACTGTGAAGCAATTATCCCCCAATAACAAAGCTATTACAGTGAAAAAAAACAGCCTAAAAAAAATCAAACAGAGAAAGAATAATATCATATAGTATCACTTACATGTGGAATCTAAAATATGATACAAATGAACTTATTTATAAAACAAAAATCGACTCACAGACATAGAAAACTAATTTATGGTTACCAAAGGGGAAGAGGGATACAGAGGAATAAATTAGAAGTTTGGGATTAGTAGATACAAAGTATGAAATATAAAATAGACAATAAGGTCCTACTGTGCAGCACAGGGAATTATATTTGTATCCTCTAATAATCCATAATGAAAAATAATATATATGCATACATATAAACAGAATCTAAATTCTATCTGTGGGACAAAACAACTGGGCGTGAGAGTCAGACTGATAACCTTGAGAAACGTCCACTTAAGAAGCACACATCACAGCTTTTAATACTCATTTTCCTTAAATTAATGACAGAGATCTTTATCCAAACTTTTTTTTTTTTCTTCAACTATCAGGCATTTTCCTGTCAACCCATAGACAACAACTATCTTCACTCAAAAGCTAAAAAGTTAGCCTATTCTCTATTTGGGTGTACCTAACCTTTTAAAAACCTGTATTTAATGTCTTCTTTATTGAGCATTTATTTGGCATTTACTATGTACCAAATGCTATATTAGGTATGCTACTAAAAGTGTGGAAAATACAGGGCCAGTTTATGCTCTCCCGGGGCTTAGCAGGGATACACATTGTTAAACAGATAATTCTCATGTGATCTTTTATTCTCTGAGACAAGTACAGATATCACAGCAACCATGGCATGCCCCACCTAGACCAGGCCATGGAGTAGCGGCAGCTGAGGGAGAGGGCACTTGGGAGTTCACTGGACCTAAAACCTGAAGGGTGAGGACACTGAGGGAAGTGGGGGAAGAGATCACAACGCAAGACCATAAGCCGAGGAAATAAATTCATTGATTATCCCTGGAATGAGCCCAGGGATGCATTTTTTTCCCTTTTTCTTGTTATTTATTTTTAATATATTTATAAACTACGATGGCATCTCTAGAGCATAAGTCCCTTGAAAGCAGGTAATGCATCTTCTAGAAAATTTCAGATTTTCATTCAGTTTTCAAATGAGTGATTTACAGGACAGCACGTGACTGTGGGCCACAGTGTATTGATTAGACATTGTAATGCTAATCATTTGGGGATGAAGGCCAAGGTTCTTTTTTTTTAGGTTTTTAAATTTATTGTTTTAAAATTAGTATAGAGTTTTGTTGTTCACAGACACGTATGTTCCCAGATCAGTCATATGCATATCCCTGGCCCTCTCCCCCTCTCCCATCATCACTGACAGACAGAAGAGAAAAAGGAAAATGATAAACATGTGACTTACACAACAGATCATGTATACCCTTCATTTCATTCCAGTTTTATTTCTCAGACCTCACTTTCTTTTATTTTGTTGGGTGTTTAATATACTCTTACATTCTGCAAAGGTCAATAGGTGGTGGTTAACTGATAACCTTGAGAAACGTCCACTTAAGAAGCACACATCACAGCTTTTAATACTCATTTTCCTTAAATTAATGACAGAGATCTTTATCCAAACTTTTTTGTCTTCAACTATCAGGCATTTTCCTGTCAACCCATAGACAACAACTATCTTCACTCAAAAGCTAAAAAGTTAGCCTATTCTCTATTTGGGTGTACCTAACCTTTTAAAAACCTGTATTTAATGTCTTCTTTATTGAGCATTTATTTGGCATTTACTATGTACCAAATGCTATATTAGGTATGCTACTAAAAGTGTGGAAAATACAGGGCCAGTTTATGCTCTCCCGGGGCTTAGCAGGGATACACATTGTTAAACAGATAATTCTCATGTGATCTTTTATTCTCTGAGACAAGTACAGATATCACAGCAACCATGGCATGCCCCACCTAGACCAGGCCATGGAGTAGCGGCAGCTGAGGGAGAGGGCACTTGGGAGTTCACTGGACCTAAAACCTGAAGGGTGAGGACACTGAGGGAAGTGGGGGAAGAGATCACAACGCAAGACCATAAGCCGAGGAAATAAATTCATTGATTATCCCTGGAATGAGCCCAGGGATGCATTTTTTTCCCTTTTTCTTGTTATTTATTTTTAATATATTTATAAACTACGATGGCATCTCTAGAGCATAAGTCCCTTGAAAGCAGGTAATGCATCTTCTAGAAAATTTCAGATTTTCATTCAGTTTTCAAATGAGTGATTTACAGGACAGCACGTGACTGTGGGCCACAGTGTATTGATTAGACATTGTAATGCTAATCATTTGGGGATGAAGGCCAAGGTTCTTGTTTTAGGTTTTAAATTTATTGTTTTAAAATTAGTATAGAGTTTTGTTGTTCACAGACACGTATGTTCCCAGATCAGTCATATGCATATCCCTGGCCCTCTCCCCCTCTCCCATCATCACTGACAGACAGAAGAGAAAAAGGAAAATGATAAACATGTGACTTACACAACAGATCATGTATACCCTTCATTTCATTCCAGTTTTATTTCTCAGACCTCACTTTCTTTTATTTTGTTGGGTGTTTAATATACTCTTACATTCTGCAAAGGTCAATAGGTGGTGGTTAACTGAATGGATGAAAATGGAAATAAGCTTAGCTTTTTTAGAATTTTAGAAGTAAAGAAAGTCTCATTACAATTTTGAATACAGACATTGTGTGTAAATGTGTCTATGTGCATACATGTGTGTGTGCAGCTGTATGTCTATGAATTTGTGGATGCACGTGTGCTGTGTGCATGTGAACATATATGAGTATATATATACGCGTGCTTAGGCTTATGTGAATGTGTATATATTCACATGCAATGTGTATACGACACGTGTGATATTAATGCTTGCAGAGGTATGTGAGCATGTTTATGTTCATCTGTATATACATGTAGATATGAATAGGTTTCTGTGGGTCTGTGTATAGAGATCACAGGAAACTTTATATTCACATGTGTATGATAAACAAATGTATCATGAATCATCAACTTAATAGAAATACATGAAAGGCAAACATTGGTTCAAGAAAAATTGTAACTGTTAGACTTCAACTACATTGCTTTCCTTATCAGTGTCCCAGTTTTCTCTGATTCTGACTGGCTCCAACGTGTCTTCCAGGCTGGCTCAGGGAAGCTGTGTGGCCAGCACAACAACCACGCATCTGTCCCAACCCTGAATAGGGCTCAGTCCCCAGGGAGCCAGCTCTGGAGGCGCCCAGCATCCCAAACAGACAGCAACAGGGACTCTGTGTGCAGAGCGGGGCGGCTGGATGCACCACAACCTCTAGGGGGAACCCTGTTCTCAGGAATGCTTCTCCTTCCCACTCAGCCCAGAGCCCCTGAACTTTTAAGAGTTTCCTCCCTCCCTCACTCCCCCACAGAATATTCACATTTGGCTTTCACATGTCCACAGCTGGCACTTTTCTTGAAACTTTTCAAAAAAAACGTTCCCAGATCAGTCATATGCATATCCCTGGCCCTCTCCCTCTCCCATCATCACTGACAGACAGAAGAGAAAAAGGAAAATGATAAACATGTGACTTACACAACAGATCATGTATACCCTTCATTTCATTCCAGTTTTATTTCTCAGACCTCACTTTCTTTTATTTTGTTGGGTGTTTAATATACTCTTACATTCTGCAAAGGTCAATAGGTGGTGGTTAACTGAATGGATGAAAATGGAAATAAGCTTAGCTTTTTTAGAATTTTAGAAGTAAAGAAAGTCTCATTACAATTTTGAATACAGACATTGTGTGTAAATGTGTCTATGTGCATACATGTGTGTGTGCAGCTGTATGTCTATGAATTTGTGGATGCACGTGTGCTGTGTGCATGTGAACATATATGAGTATATATATATGCGTGCTTAGGCTTATGTGAATGTGTATATATTCACATGCAATGTGTATACGACACGTGTGATATTAATGCTTGCAGAGGTATGTGAGCATGTTTATGTTCATCTGTATATACATGTAGATATGAATAGGTTTCTGTGGGTCTGTGTATAGAGATCACAGGAAACTTTATATTCACATGTGTATGATAAACAAATGTATCATGAATCATCAACTTAATAGAAATACATGAAAGGCAAACATTGGTTCAAGAAAAATTGTAACTGTTAGACTTCAACTACATTGCTTTCCTTATCAGTGTCCCAGTTTTCTCTGATTCTGACTGGCTCCAACGTGTCTTCCAGGCTGGCTCAGGGAAGCTGTGTGGCCAGCACAACAACCACGCATCTGTCCCAACCCTGAATAGGGCTCAGTCCCCAGGGAGCCAGCTCTGGAGGCGCCCAGCATCCCAAACAGACAGCAACAGGGACTCTGTGTGCAGAGCGGGGCGGCTGGATGCACCACAACCTCTAGGGGGAACCCTGTTCTCAGGAATGCTTCTCCTTCCCACTCAGCCCAGAGCCCCTGAACTTTTAAGAGTTTCCTCCCTCCCTCACTCCCCCACAGAATATTCACATTTGGCTTTCAGATGTCCACAGCTGGCACTTTTCTTGAAACTTTTTAGTTAAAATGCAAATAATTTATTCAGGCAGAGGCACATGTCTGAATTGTTATGACCACAAAAGAGTCAATACTCTAAACTGAATATTCTAAACCAAGAAAAGGACTGGAGGACTCCTGACTCCCCATGAATACACAGAGAGCTCTTCCCTCTGAGAACTCAAGGTCCTCCCTGGTACTCTAACAATTACAGATCAACTGTGTTCCCATTCTCAGATTTGTACACAGGATATGCAACCATGTGTCTGCTACTCAAGGAAGCTTGGACCATGTCAAGATGGAAAAAGAATTGACATTACACAGATTTCTCTACTGAAGACGTCTCCGCTTCTAACACGCTAATACACACTGGGAATTTTTACAAGTGACAGTTCCTGTTACTCTTCATTTAAAAGATTTTTTTCCTTCATGGCCCACCTGTTATTATTCTTCCTTAGAATACCTACCTTCAAGGAGGGTAGTCGGTAGAAAACACCATGAGATCAAAGACAAGCTAGATAAACTATGGGAAAGGAGAGGACAGGGACAGGGTTTCTACAGGACTGATTCCTGCCAGTTTGTTGTTCTGGAGTTTTCCCCAGACTTCAACTCAGCACTCAGCATGCACTGCCCATTTCAGTCACAGAAAACTGGTTTCCTAAATTTAAGACAGCATGGTTCTCACAGGAAGCAATGTCAATATGCTCTTCCTCATCACACAAGGCTTTTCTCTAACTGGTCACCGTTTTTGAATAACTCCCATTTTTGGGTGTGACCCACAACCCATGTGCAGTGTCTTCAACCTTGTCTGGCCCCTCCTCCAACCTCTTTCCTCTTCCTTTTCCCCTCCTCCTTTTGCCTAGAAAGATCCCATGCTCCCTACCACTTCCTCTCTGGGCTCAGCATGTGCCAGGCCAGTTCTCTTTACTTCTCCCAAATTTACGGCAGAGAACACGTGGCTGTTGTTTTGACACCTGGAGTCATCTTATCATTGTTAACACCACCCATGCTCCTACAGGATAGCATGGCTGTGATTCCTTATTTCCTCCCTCCCTCACTCCCCCACAGAATATTCACATTTGGCTTTCAGATGTCCACAGCTGGCACTTTTCTTGAAACTTTTTAGTTAAAATGCAAATAATTTATTCAGGCAGAGGCACATGTCTGAATTGTTATGACCACAAAAGAGTCAATACTCTAAACTGAATATTCTAAACCAAGAAAAGGACTGGAGGACTCCTGACTCCCCATGAATACACAGAGAGCTCTTCCCTCTGAGAACTCAAGGTCCTCCCTGGTACTCTAACAATTACAGATCAACTGTGTTCCCATTCTCAGATTTGTACACAGGATATGCAACCATGTGTCTGCTACTCAAGGAAGCTTGGACCATGTCAAGATGGAAAAAGAATTGACATTACACAGATTTCTCTACTGAAGACGTCTCCGCTTCTAACACGCTAATACACACTGGGAATTTTTACAAGTGACAGTTCCTGTTACTCTTCATTTAAAAGATTTTTTTCCTTCATGGCCCACCTGTTATTATTCTTCCTTAGAATACCTACCTTCAAGGAGGGTAGTCGGTAGAAAACACCATGAGATCAAAGACAAGCTAGATAAACTATGGGAAAGGAGAGGACAGGGACAGGGTTTCTACAGGACTGATTCCTGCCAGTTTGTTGTTCTGGAGTTTTCCCCAGACTTCAACTCAGCACTCAGCATGCACTGCCCATTTCAGTCACAGAAAACTGGTTTCCTAAATTTAAGACAGCATGGTTCTCACAGGAAGCAATGTCAATATGCTCTTCCTCATCACACAAGGCTTTTCTCTAACTGGTCACCGTTTTTGAATAACTCCCATTTTTGGGTGTGACCCACAACCCATGTGCAGTGTCTTCAACCTTGTCTGGCCCCTCCTCCAACCTCTTTCCTCTTCCTTTTCCCCTCCTCCTTTTGCCTAGAAAGATCCCATGCTCCCTACCACTTCCTCTCTGGGCTCAGCATGTGCCAGGCCAGTTCTCTTTACTTCTCCAATTGACGGCAGAGAACACGTGGCTGTTGTTTTGACACCTGGAGTCATCTTATCATTGTTAACACCACCCATGCTCCTACAGGATAGCATGGCTGTGATTCCTTATTTGTAATTCCCTGGAACAAGGGTCCCTTGAGGTCCAAGAACCTAAGCCTGTATCTCCTGTGATCCAGAGAGTCTTCCACACAATACATGGGGTTGGTGTCTTACAGGTGGATGGAGGGCAGACCAAAGAGCTCTGTTTTGTGTGACAGATAACAGAGTGGGACAGGAAAACATCACTTAGTTTTCATTTCTTACTGCCAAGCCCTAGTCCTATGGAAAGAGATAATTGAAAAGTTTGTAAAACTTTATGAAAAAGAAGAGTGTCCAGGTAAGACTAGACACAAGATTTAATAGAAACCGACAGTTTAAAACAAGCTCGGGGTCCCATAACCAGGCCAACTTCATAATCTCCTCTCTGCCATTCCTTCCCTGCCCAGTCACCACGGCTGGAGACCCTCACCACATGCCAAGGCTCCAAGGAACCCTTTTCACAGTTACTAACACAGGAGAAGCCCCCATAGTGACAATAGCTCTATCTGGTATGGCATACTCCTCCTGAAGAGTGATATTCTACAGTTCCTTCATCAGGTAGTATCATATACCTATCCTCAGTATGGAATGCAGATCTAAACTTTAAAAACTTAGAGACATGACCAAACCAAGCCATGGACGTGGGCCCTTCCTGCAACTTCCTACCTTGTCTTTCCCCTAGTGTGAAACTCCTCACTCTCTTTGTCACTTCTGCTTTTTGTTGTGATGTGTAACTCTTTGTGACCCCACAAACTTGCTCCCAGGTCAGTCACAGAAAACTGGTTTCCTAAATTTAAGACAGCATGGTTCTCACAGGAAGCAATGTCAATATGCTCTTCCTCATCACACAAGGCTTTTCTCTAACTGGTCACCGTTTTTGAATAACTCCCATTTTTGGGTGTGACCCACAACCCATGTGCAGTGTCTTCAACCTTGTCTGGCCCCTCCTCCAACCTCTTTCCTCTTCCTTTTCCCCTCCTCCTTTTGCCTAGAAAGATCCCATGCTCCCTACCACTTCCTCTCTGGGCTCAGCATGTGCCAGGCCAGTTCTCTTTACTTCTCCAATTGACGGCAGAGAACACGTGGCTGTTGTTTTGACACCTGGAGTCATCTTATCATTGTTAACACCACCCATGCTCCTACAGGATAGCATGGCTGTGATTCCTTATTTGTAATTCCCTGGAACAAGGGTCCCTTGAGGTCCAAGAACCTAAGCCTGTATCTCCTGTGATCCAGAGAGTCTTCCACACAATACATGGGGTTGGTGTCTTACAGGTGGATGGAGGGCAGACCAAAGAGCTCTGTTTTGTGTGACAGATAACAGAGTGGGACAGGAAAACATCACTTAGTTTTCATTTCTTACTGCCAAGCCCTAGTCCTATGGAAAGAGATAATTGAAAAGTTTGTAAAACTTTATGAAAAAGAAGAGTGTCCAGGTAAGACTAGACACAAGATTTAATAGAAACCGACAGTTTAAAACAAGCTCGGGGTCCCATAACCAGGCCAACTTCATAATCTCCTCTCTGCCATTCCTTCCCTGCCCAGTCACCACGGCTGGAGACCCTCACCACATGCCAAGGCTCCAAGGAACCCTTTTCACAGTTACTAACACAGGAGAAGCCCCCATAGTGACAATAGCTCTATCTGGTATGGCATACTCCTCCTGAAGAGTGATATTCTACAGTTCCTTCATCAGGTAGTATCATATACCTATCCTCAGTATGGAATGCAGATCTAAACTTTAAAAACTTAGAGACATGACCAAACCAAGCCATGGACGTGGGCCCTTCCTGCAACTTCCTACCTTGTCTTTCCCCTAGTGTGAAACTCCTCACTCTCTTTTGTCACTTCTGCTTTGTTGTGTGTGCTACTTGCTCAGGCATGTGTAACTCTTTGTGACCCCACAAACTGTAGCTCCCCAGGCTCTTCTGTCCCTGGGATTCTCTAGGCAAGAAAACCAGAGTGGGTCATCGTTCCCTTCTCCAGGGAATCTTCCTGATCCAGGAATTGAACCAGGGTCTCCCACACTTCAGGTAGATTATTTGCCATCTAAGTCACTTCTGCTTTGTTACTCTTCCATAAAAGTGATAATCATGACTTCAGTCTTCTATTGACTTGTGTAACACACATCACTTTGTCATTCCCTTCACTTCCAAGACCTCAGCTTGAATCTGGTAATGTCCCAGGCACATGATAAGGGCTCAATAAGCACCTGTGAAGTTAATGAGTCAAAGAAACTCCATAGGAATTGTCCTTGATTCTAATTCACCCAAACTCTCTCCTGAGTGCTGTCCCATTATACATTTCCATCAGCCTCCAAATGTTCTTGCGGGATTTCTCACAGCCATAGCAACTGTGACTCATGCCAATGTAGAAACATGCATTTGAATGTGCTGGTCTTACTTTCTATGGTTGGCTCCAAGCCACAGAACACTCTAGAGTGTTAAGTGATCTCTGTTTACTCCTATAGAGGAGGGTTGGTGAAGAACATCACCATACACAAGTCAAGAGCTTAACAATGATTTGTTGGTATTGGCTTCAAAATTTATCTTGATTTCTCTGGGTGGCTTCTGTTCCTGAGCTTAATCTAATATTTTCAGTGTCACCAGACAGTCATTATCTATTCATTCATTTGTTTACTACCAGATATTTATTGGCAGCCATGTGTCAGTCACTTGAGTTCTAATTGTGGCAAGGATATAAAAAAGGAAAAAAAGGAGTACAGGGAAATAAATGCCAAGTGAAAATGCTATAACCGATGGAGAATTTCACTAACAGGTTAACATAGATTTCTCAGTGCAGAATTTTCTGAAAACACTTTATTTTCAGAGACTTGAAAGATGAGAATTATGTTTGCATGAAAATGAACAGGAAGGAAAAACATTCCATGTCCAGGAGGAAGCTGTAAGTAAGGCTTGGGGGTGGGTAAGAGTCTTTGTCTCTAAGAATTAGGAATACCATGAAAGTGGAAGGGAGGCATCACGTGTCAGTCTGCACCCCACCCTCTGTCTGTGCTTAGGATTAGAATATGTCAGTGGGAAGGCTTTAACAGTTAGGGACATATTGACATCTCATGCATATTCTTAGAATACTACTGGGCATATTCTCCAGGGAATCTTCCTGATCCAGGAATTGAACCAGGGTCTCCCACACTTCAGGTAGATTATTTGCCATCTAAGTCACTTCTGCTTTGTTACTCTTCCATAAAAGTGATAATCATGACTTCAGTCTTCTATTGACTTGTGTAACACACATCACTTTGTCATTCCCTTCACTTCCAAGACCTCAGCTTGAATCTGGTAATGTCCCAGGCACATGATAAGGGCTCAATAAGCACCTGTGAAGTTAATGAGTCAAAGAAACTCCATAGGAATTGTCCTTGATTCTAATTCACCCAAACTCTCTCCTGAGTGCTGTCCCATTATACATTTCCATCAGCCTCCAAATGTTCTTGCGGGATTTCTCACAGCCATAGCAACTGTGACTCATGCCAATGTAGAAACATGCATTTGAATGTGCTGGTCTTACTTTCTATGGTTGGCTCCAAGCCACAGAACACTCTAGAGTGTTAAGTGATCTCTGTTTACTCCTATAGAGGAGGGTTGGTGAAGAACATCACCATACACAAGTCAAGAGCTTAACAATGATTTGTTGGTATTGGCTTCAAAATTTATCTTGATTTCTCTGGGTGGCTTCTGTTCCTGAGCTTAATCTAATATTTTCAGTGTCACCAGACAGTCATTATCTATTCATTCATTTGTTTACTACCAGATATTTATTGGCAGCCATGTGTCAGTCACTTGAGTTCTAATTGTGGCAAGGATATAAAAAAGGAAAAAAAGGAGTACAGGGAAATAAATGCCAAGTGAAAATGCTATAACCGATGGAGAATTTCACTAACAGGTTAACATAGATTTCTCAGTGCAGAATTTTCTGAAAACACTTTATTTTCAGAGACTTGAAAGATGAGAATTATGTTTGCATGAAAATGAACAGGAAGGAAAAACATTCCATGTCCAGGAGGAAGCTGTAAGTAAGGCTTGGGGGTGGGTAAGAGTCTTTGTCTCTAAGAATTAGGAATACCATGAAAGTGGAAGGGAGGCATCACGTGTCAGTCTGCACCCCACCCTCTGTCTGTGCTTAGGATTAGAATATGTCAGTGGGAAGGCTTTAACAGTTAGGGACATATTGACATCTCATGCATATTCTTAGAATACTACTGGGCATGAGGAATCAATATACAGAGATGAGTTTGTGAGGGATCTTAGTTTTTATGGGAAACAATGGTGGCTTCTCCTGAGAATGTCATTGAAGGGACAGGCTAGTGGATATAGTGAAGACACAATCAACAGGACATGGGATGAGCTTGGGGGAGAGGGAGAGAGAAATGAAGAATGGCTCCCAGGTATTGCATAAATAACTCCTCTGCTGGAATAACAAAGTCTGATGAGGGAAGAGCCTAGAGGAGACAGGACTCAGGGTCACCCAGCAGACGTCCACCTGGCACTCAAGTTCAGGACCAGGATGAGCTGTGGGGTGAATGAGAACTGGAGAGAGAGGTCCACCTGGAATGATAGGGAGGGTGACCCAGGGCTGACTCTTGGGGAAGCATTTAACAGGAATCTATGAGCCAGTAACAAAAACATGGTGACCAAGTTTACAAGTGGTCAGGGGCTGTCTTGTGATTCCCTCTTGGTCCACGCCAGGTGCTTCATGAGTCAGGCTGCCCAAGAAGAGGCTAGTAGTTGTCCAGATCTGTACAAACTTCAATCTGGGGAGAGTCACCAAACTCAACTCAAAGAGTGAGGAATAGAGCTTGACATACAGAGTACCTTAAAGAGCAGAACATCATGGCAAGCTTTCCAGTTCCACTTTGTCTTTAGTCTATTCTGCACACATATTCCAAACTCAATACAGAAAATGGAATTAATCAAAACTGGAGAACTTCCTGTGAAAAGTGGCTTTAGTCTTATTCTGCGCTTCCAAACTCAATTGTGGCAAGGATATAAAAAAGGAAAAAAAAGGAGTACAGGGAAATAAATGCCAAGTGAAAATGCTATAACCGATGGAGAATTTCACTAACAGGATAACATAGATTTCTCAGTGCAGAATTTTCTGAAAACACTTTATTTTCAGAGACTTGAAAGATGAGAATTATGTTTGCATGAAAATGAACAGGAAGGAAAAACATTCCATGTCCAGGAGGAAGCTGTAAGTAAGGCTTGGGGGTGGGTAAGAGTCTTTGTCTCTAAGAATTAGGAATACCATGAAAGTGGAAGGGAGGCATCACGTGTCAGTCTGCACCCCACCCTCTGTCTGTGCTTAGGATTAGAATATGTCAGTGGGAAGGCTTTAACAGTTAGGGACATATTGACATCTCATGCATATTCTTAGAATACTACTGGGCATAAGGAATCAATATACAGAGATGAGTTTGTGAGGGATATTAGTTTTTATGGGAAACAATGGTGGCTTCTCCTGAGAATGTCATTGAAGGGACAGGCTAGTGGATATAGTGAAGACACAATCAACAGGACATGGGATGAGCTTGGGGGAGAGGGAGAGAGAAATGAAGAATGGCTCCCAGGTATTGCATAAATAACTCCTCTGCTGGAATAACAAAGTCTGATGAGGGAAGAGCCTAGAGGAGACAGGACTCAGGGTCACCCAGCAGACGTCCACCTGGCACTCAAGTTCAGGACCAGGATGAGCTGTGGGGTGAATGAGAACTGGAGAGAGAGGTCCACCTGGAATGATAGGGAGGGTGACCCAGGGCTGACTCTTGGGGAAGCATTTAACAGGAATCTATGAGCCAGTAACAAAAACATGGTGACCAAGTTTACAAGTGGTCAGGGGCTGTCTTGTGATTCCCTCTTGGTCCACGCCAGGTGCTTCATGAGTCAGGCTGCCCAAGAAGAGGCTAGTAGTTGTCCAGATCTGTACAAACTTCAATCTGGGGAGAGTCACCAAACTCAACTCAAAGAGTGAGGAATAGAGCTTGACATACAGAGTACCTTAAAGAGCAGAACATCATGGCAAGCTTTCCAGTTCCACTTTGTCTTTAGTCTATTCTGCGCCACACATATTCCAAACTCAATACAGAAAATGGAATTAATCAAAACTGGAGAACTTCCTGTGAAAAGTGGCATATTGAATAGACTCATGCAGTTTGCACTTGTTGCTCACAAAACACTTCAAAGGCATAACAAAGTCCATCTCCATGAAGACAGAAGGAGAGGTGTCGACAGCAGCAAAATCTTACAAATCACAGGGTTAACATACAAGTGGAACTGACTTAGATGTGATAAAGCTGAGATCTAAATGGGCAATTTGGGAATTCTAGGAGTCAGCCAATTTGCAGCACAGAGTCCCAGAAAGGCTCAGGAGTGGGTAGCCTCTGATACCTCTGAAAATGTGACAAGACAGGGCCCCACACAGGAAAACATGTGAGAGCAGTGGATAAAATGAATGCCATCAACCATCCCTGGCTTGGGGGCCCACGGTCACCCCCAGGCTTCAGCAGAAAGCTGCAGACATGGAGATACTGGCAGAGCTAGACTGGTGGGGACTGGATATTAAGAAAAATATATATCCTAAGCTGTGAGACAGCAAAGCCTACTTTTCCTATGTGGATCTCAGGATCCTCAGGGGAAAACCTCACCAGAAAGGATACAAGAGAATTCTCTGCTGAGGAGCTGCCCATGGACTTGAGATACCTGGAACCATCACTGGAACTACTCAGCAAGCCCTTCTATGGCTAGGCTGTCTGTTCCTCAAGTGCATCCAAAACAAGACAAAAGCTAGTTGCAATCGAAGCTCTCTGAAATATGAGCTGACGTCCAAGGATCAATCAACTGAAAAAGCTAAGTCTGAAAAATCAGCAAGCCTCTATGACTCTTGGGGAAGCATTTAACAGGAATCTATGAGCCAGTAACAAAAACATGGTGACCAAGTTTACAAGTGGTCAGGGGCTGTCTTGTGATTCCCTCTTGGTCCACGCCAGGTGCTTCATGAGTCAGGCTGCCCAAGAAGAGGCTAGTAGTTGTCCAGATCTGTACAAACTTCAATCTGGGGAGAGTCACCAAACTCAACTCAAAGAGTGAGGAATAGAGCTTGACATACAGAGTACCTTAAAGAGCAGAACATCATGGCAAGCTTTCCAGTTCCACTTTGTCTTTAGTCTATTCTGCGCCACACATATTCCAAACTCAATACAGAAAATGGAATTAATCAAAACTGGAGAACTTCCTGTGAAAAGTGGCATATTGAATAGACTCATGCATTTCCCACTTCTTGCTCACAAAACACTTCAAAGGCATAACAAAGTCCATCTCCATGAAGACAGAAGGAGAGGTGTCGACAGCAGCAAAATCTTACAAATCACAGGGTTAACATACAAGTGGAACTGACTTAGATGTGATAAAGCTGAGATCTAAATGGGCAATTTGGGAATTCTAGGAGTCAGCCAATTTGCAGCACAGAGTCCCAGAAAGGCTCAGGAGTGGGTAGCCTCTGATACCTCTGAAAATGTGACAAGACAGGGCCCCACACAGGAAAACATGTGAGAGCAGTGGATAAAATGAATGCCATCAACCATCCCTGGCTTGGGGGCCCACGGTCACCCCCAGGCTTCAGCAGAAAGCTGCAGACATGGAGATACTGGCAGAGCTAGACTGGTGGGGACTGGATATTAAGAAAAATATATATCCTAAGCTGTGAGACAGCAAAGCCTACTTTTCCTATGTGGATCTCAGGATCCTCAGGGAAAGCCTCACCAGAAAGGATACAAGAGAATTCTCTGCTGAGGAGCTGCCCATGGACTTGAGATACCTGGAACCATCACTGGAACTACTCAGCAAGCCCTTCTATGGCTAGGCTGTCTGTTCCTCAAGTGCATCCAAAACAAGACAAAAGCTAGTTGCAATCGAAGCTCTCTGAAATATGAGCTGACGTCCAAGGATCAATCAACTGAAAAAGCTATTAGTCTGAGAAAGACCAAACCAGCCTGCCAACCAACACAGAAACAAACAGAAGTGATGATTAGGTCGTTGAATGAGGTTCTACATGAGATCAAAACTCATGAAGACATTCTTCCTGCCTCAAGGAAGCCTGTAACTGAACCTACAGTGCTCCCCACCCCATTATGGGCTGGTTGAACTGGCATCTAGCTTCTGTCAGACTGATAATCACTGAAAATAACATGAGAACACTCTTTCCTCCTGTTCAGTAGACATAAAACTATGGAAAGTAAAATTCATGTAAATTGTTTATGATTCAGTTCCTATAAGGACCTTCCTACCTTCCTTCCTCTCTCTCTCCTTCTCTCCTTCTCCTTCCCTTCCTTTTTTTTTTTTTTGTTAATAATTCAGGCTTCAAGAAGTTGAAAATAAGGCAGATAGACAAACAGAAAGTGCTGTCATCAGGGTCAGTACATCGAAGACTGAACATGAGATAGCCAACATGCAGCTGGCTCCCTCCACACCCTTGCCCTGTGAGCCTCTGTGGTCCACCCTGTGCGGTTTAGGAGGAGGTTTACAAGGAAACCCTCTGCCACCCAGAGAAGCTTCTGAAGCCTATAAAAATCCCATCTCTACCTTGTAGAAAACCACAAATGAAAAATTTGTGTCTTGGACATTTGTCTTTCTCTATTGACTGACACCCTGGGCATCCACGTTTTTCACCTTGAGATCCACCTACAAGTTGGTGGGAACTCCAAAGAAATAACAGTGTTTTAGAACAATTTAAACTCCTATCTGTAGCCTATCAACAAAGCAAATTCAGTGGGCGTGAAGGAGAATGGGGAGAAGGATCACTGCCGAAGAAATATGACAAATAGGGCTACAGTTAAGCCAGATTCCAGCATCGCTGCAGAGAGTAACTGGGAAAAATGATGGTGGAGCACACAGGCTACAACCCAACTGCTAACGAACAACCATCCAGGAAATCTGACGGCCAAGACAGGACACATGTCACCCCAACATTGGCTAGAACCATGACTCATTATTGACTGATTATGCACAGAATGTCTGAGATGAATCTGGGCACACAGACTCCAGCCTCACCCTGTGTGTGCTCTGTGACAAGTCACTTAACTTCTGACACCCTCATTTTTCTTATCAGGAAAATAAGAAACCTGGATTCAATCCACAGAATGCTCTTGGCAGAAGTTATAAGAGCTGATGCAAATGAAAGGGCTCTTTGGCCAACAAAGCTGATGAAATTGTGCATGTTTTCTCCTTCTTGAGCTTAATAATGTACACTTACAGGTCCCTAAAACTCATGCACAGAACACGCAAACTCTGATCACTCTTTCATAGTGTGTATAACCACAGAACACTTTTTATTTCCCTCTACACACTCAGTAAAGTCTACTGCCCGAGACACTACCCAGTCCAGCCACTTTTGAGATCCTTTTGAACACAATTGTTTTAAGCTCAAATTACAACCCTGAATAGATACTTTGGAGAAAAGGTATATACATCATGAATGATAACAAGCAGGGCCTTATGCAGAGGCTAGCACACATTTTTTCTATGATGAGAGAATATGAATAAGACAAAGATTAGCATTCTGATCAATTTTATATGTATCTTTCAGGGGATTTATGTTTCAGACCCTAGTATACCAGTTGAGCTCTTTTTAATATCACTGTAACTTCATAAAGTTGTATCTAAAAGAAGAGAATGAATCTCTTGAAGGTTGTTCCCAGAACCTACGTGGAGGAATAGCTGATGAGACCTTTCAATCTCATGTGTCAACATCTACTGGATGCCCTTTGAGTACCAGCTGCCATGCTCCCTCCTCCCAGTGCTTGAGTAACTCCAGCATTCTGAAAGTAGTTACTTCAGGCTGAATCCTCATTCAGCAAGCAGAGATATAATTAGATATAATTCTCCACCACTCAATGCATGGCTATGAATTCCTAATATAGCTTCTCTTTTCCCTATCTACTTGTATATTCCAACCATAAAAACTTGGCCTATAATAATCCCAGTTCTGTGCAATGTTAAAATGTCTGCAAGTTGCTTTCATAGTTGTGGGAATGTGTATATGCTGATTTTAAGAAGCTACCCCAACTTACTTTCATGTATTCATGCCTGGGAAACTCCATTCTCCTGGTTAGTGATACATGGTTTCTCAGGGCACTCTGCTATAAAATGATATTGAACAAATCAGAGGTAAATCATAGTTTGATTTGAAATAGGGATAGCTCATTATTTAATCATATTTTCAACATTTTTCTGAATCATCAACAGAGATGTGGATTATATTTGAAAGTTCAACCTAAGGGATATATCAATATGTACTACATGACTCATACTTTTTTAGTTTTTAGGCTTCTAGATAAGGCTGGTTTCACATTTTACTGTGATCAGCATTTGAGGAAAAATAATGATAAAGTATTAAGCTGTCCAAAGAGTTTGTTCAGGCTTTCCTGTACTTTCTTATGGAAAAGCCCAAATGCACCTTTTGGCCAACCCAAAACAAAATGATCAGGATCTATAAAAATCTATACAAAGCAAATCATCACACTTCTACTTATTTCTTTTTTTCTGCTCTTTCAGCCTATAGTCCATGACTGTTAAGGGTATACATAAATTAAGTTTTTTTATTTAGGAGAGAATAATATGCTACTGAATATTTTCCTTATCTGTTCTGCATAATTACCAGATAAGTTAAAAGGGGGAAGTGATAATGCCCTAGGAGTTTGTGAATGTTATCATGGCAAAATGATTCAAGATGTTCAAGATGACAGTGTCTCAGAAAAGCTTTAAGCTGCATAGATGTGCACTGTGCACATGTATCTACATGTTTACATATATGCATATTGGCCTGACCTGTTCAAAGTGGAATTTCACCTTTATTGCATGCATTCAAAGTAAATATGTCACTTAAAAATAGTGTACCCAAACTACACACTATCCCCCACTAGGGAATTCTCATCACCTTTTCAGATACTCCAGCCACTCAATGCCATGCTCCTCCTCCCAGTGCTTGAGTAACTCCAGCATTCTGAAAGTAGTTACTTCAGGCTGAATCCTCATTCAGCAAGCAGAGATATAATTAGATATAATTCTCCACCACTCAATGCATGGCTATCAATTCCTAATATAACTACTCCTTCCAATATCTACTTGTATATTCCAACCATAAAACATTGGTCTATCCTCATCACAGTTCTGTGCCATGCTAACATGTCTGCAAGTTGCTTTCATAGTTGTGGGAATGTGTATATGCTGATTTTAAGAAGCTACCCCAACTTACTTTCATGTATTCATGCCTGGGAAACTCCATTCTCCTGGTTAGTGATACATGGTTTCTCAGGGCACTCTGCTATAAAATGATATTGAACAAATCAGAGGTAAATCATAGTTTGATTTGAAATAGGGATAGCTCATTATTTAATCATATTTTCAACATTTTTCTGAATCATCAACAGAGATGTGGATTATATTTGAAAGTTCAACCTAAGGGATATATCAATATGTACTACATGACTCATACTTTTTTAGTTTTTAGGCTTCTAGATAAGGCTGGTTTCACATTTTACTGTGATCAGCATTTGAGGAAAAATAATGATAAAGTATTAAGCTGTCCAAAGAGTTTGTTCAGGCTTTCCTGTACTTTCTTATGGAAAAGCCCAAATGCACCTTTTGGCCAACCCAAAACAAAATGATCAGGATCTATAAAAATCTATACAAAGCAAATCATCACACTTCTACTTATTTCTTTTTTTCTGCTCTTTCAGCCTATAGTCCATGACTGTTAAGGGTATACATAAATTAAGTTTTTTTATTTAGGAGAGAATAATATGCTACTGAATATTTTCCTTATCTGTTCTGCATAATTACCAGATAAGTTAAAAGGGGGAAGTGATAATGCCCTAGGAGTTTGTGAATGTTATCATGGCAAAATGATTCAAGATGTTCAAGATGACAGTGTCTCAGAAAAAGCTTTAAGCTGCATAGATGTGCACTGTGCACATGTATCTACATGTTTACATATATGCATATTGGCCTGACCTGTTCAAAGTGGAATTTCACCTTTATTGCATGCATTCTTATATGTAAATATGTCCAGCTTAAATAAAAACTACCTGTAGTATACCCAAACTACACACTATACCCATAAACACCTTAACTGTCTGGCCAATTTAAGAATATGTTTTACTTGTAATTCATTTAAAGGTTAATTTCATATTGACTTATTTAGTTGACTGAAACCCCAGAGACATGGCAAAATAAATTCCTCTATGGGTATTTATTTTCTACCTACTCAGATAATCTACAGGGACACACACACACATATACACACATGTCATTATTTTTTCATCACTTGGTATCTTAGCTTTAACACTTTAAAGTGTTAAAGGAGGCAATTCATCACTTTTTAATCACCAGATAACAATCTCAGCAGAACAAACAAAGAGAAAACAATAATAATGAATAATGAATTCACACCTTTAAATGTATTCAAGTATTTGGGCAATACAATTGCTGACATTCAATAGAAAATCAAAGTCCACTAAATACTGTGTGTTAAAAATATATTTCTCTCTTGAGACACGGCATTTTATATATACATGTTCTATTTTTCCTAAAATGATGCAGAAATCAAATAAAAACATATATAATTAATTCAGATACAAGCATGGCAGAGAATACAAACGTTTGTAATCTAAACATTTTACAGGCACTGCAGTAGCAGAACCCACCATGAGTCAACATGGTTTGCTTTATCATTAATCCTATGAAATGGAAACAGAAAAACAACTAACTTACAAAATAAGGGTTGTATTTTTCTCCTTCTAAATCTCATAACATCAATTGCTTCATTAAATAAGAGAACACTATAATTATGCAAATCAGAAAATTGATTCCTTTAAGAAAAAAAAAAAAAAAAAACTCTGTGGGTCTCCTATGTGACTACCATGGCACTGGTCTTTAATGAGGGATAAAAAAACTGGATTAGAGAATGCCTGTGCATTTAGTGTTAACCGTACAGCTGGGTTGTGGAAATGCAGAATTCATACCCACCAGTCTTTAGGGGACTCTAGTCTGCAGATAACAAGAACTATTTGAAGTTCAAGTTATTTGTTTTAATAAATTTTGCTTCGGTTTTGGAGAAGCACAGTTCTTATAATTGTAAGATACTATTGTCATCCCTGTAGGTGAGATGAGTCTGAGCTTGCCCTAAAACTGAATGATCTGAATGTGAAATAACTCACAACAGGAACCTGAGGTCTCTCCTGGGAAGGGAACTGTCTCACAAAGAGGTTTTCTGGTGCTAACAGCTGATCCCATCAGAAAATAGCACACAACTGTGTCTTCGTGCTTCTTGCGGCTGCTGAGGGAGGTCCAAACAGACTGGGGGGCAGAGCAACCAGATGCAAATTGCTCACTATCTTCACCAAAATCATGTCCACAATGGCAGTGGTGACCAGTGGCCTCCTGGGCATCCCCACTCTCCACCCCAGCCAGCACAGCCCCTTTTCCCGCACCTCATCCTCTCCTTTCGCATGAGAACTCACCTCTGCTGAGTCAATCTAATTCTTCCTGTGAAGGAAAGGAGAAATTTCTAAGCTGTTCTGGCCCCTGAGACATGAGAACTTGGAGACATTCACACATGAAAGAGGCAAAAATGTCACAGACTGTGAAAGCTGTGGGAGGGCACCTTGGGACTGAAGAGAATGAGGACAGAGCAGGCTGGTGGTGGGAAGCTCTAAGCAGTATGAGCCTTTAATACTTTATTTCTCTCTTGAGCATTTTATATATACATGTTCTATTTTTCCTAAAATGATGCAGAAATCAAATAAAAACATATATAATTAATTCAGATACAAGCATGGCAGAGAATACAAACGTTTGTAATCTAAACATTTTACAGGCACTGCAGTAGCAGAACCCACCATGAGTCAACATGGTTTGCTTTATCATTAATCCTATGAAATGGAAACAGAAAAACAACTAACTTACAAAATAAGGGTTGTATTTTTCTCCTTCTAAATCTCATAACATCAATTGCTTCATTAAATAAGAGAACACTATAATTATGCAAATCAGAAAATTGATTCCTTTAAGAAAAAAAAAAAAAAAAAAACTCTGTGGGTCTCCTATGTGACTACCATGGCACTGGTCTTTAATGAGGGATAAAAAAACTGGATTAGAGAATGCCTGTGCATTTAGTGTTAACCGTACAGCTGGGTTGTGGAAATGCAGAATTCATACCCACCAGTCTTTAGGGGACTCTAGTCTGCAGATAACAAGAACTATTTGAAGTTCAAGTTATTTGTTTTAATAAATTTTGCTTCGGTTTTGGAGAAGCACAGTTCTTATAATTGTAAGATACTATTGTCATCCCTGTAGGTGAGATGAGTCTGAGCTTGCCCTAAAACTGAATGATCTGAATGTGAAATAACTCACAACAGGAACCTGAGGTCTCTCCTGGGAAGGGAACTGTCTCACAAAGAGGTTTTCTGGTGCTAACAGCTGATCCCATCAGAAAATAGCACACAACTGTGTCTTCGTGCTTCTTGCGGCTGCTGAGGGAGGTCCAAACAGACTGGGGGGCAGAGCAACCAGATGCAAATTGCTCACTATCTTCACCAAAATCATGTCCACAATGGCAGTGGTGACCAGTGGCCTCCTGGGCATCCCCACTCTCCACCCCCAGCCAGCACAGCCCCTTTTCCCGCACCTCATCCTCTCCTTTCGCATGAGAACTCACCTCTGCTGAGTCAATCTAATTCTTCCTGTGAAGGAAAGGAGAAATTTCTAAGCTGTTCTGGCCCCTGAGACATGAGAACTTGGAGACATTCACACATGAAAGAGGCAAAAATGTCACAGACTGTGAAAGCTGTGGGAGGGCACCTTGGGACTGAAGAGAATGAGGACAGAGCAGGCTGGTGGTGGGAAGCTCTAAGCAGTATGAGCCTTTAAGAGGAAGAAAGGTAAGGAGGAAGAAGGAAGCACAGCAGTATTGTCACAGCAGAGACTCGAGATGGGTACTTTCTAAAAATTCTACTTTGGCTGCATAATGGGTATTCTTCAATGGAAAATGGCACTCACACACTGGACCACTGAAAAGTCAAGCTGTTTCAGGACAGTTTCCAAATATTCTAGGAGCAAAAGGCAGTCCAGCTTTGAGGCCCATTGATGTTAGGGTCACATAAAGTTCATGAGGAACATGAAGGCAACAGCAGAGGAGACAGTACCCTGGTGGGTGGAGTCCCTGTCCTTGCTAGAGAACTGAGTGTGAGTGTGGCCACTGAGGTCTCTGCACCCTTCAGCTCCACCAGTACCACTAGGCTGGGCAAGTCTGGGGTTCAGCTGCAGCTGGAAGTGTTGCCACTGCCCACAGTGGCACTGTGCGACCTTTGCTGCACCCAGACATCAGAGCCCAACCAAAGACCACACGGGGTGAGAACAGGGGGAAGGTAAACAGCCTCTGGTCATAGCAAGGAAGGCTGATTTCATGTGAATTCTTTGAGGAACATGAGAATCTATATTCAGCTAAATTGCATTGTTAAATTCTTATATTCCACTTATGTTTATTAAGTTAGTGGATATTATATAAATACATTGGTTATGCATTTGTTCCTAGGGTATTGCATGCCAGGAAAGTGATCATCAACCAATCATGCACATACCCACCTATTATTTATCTACTAGTACAACATATATATCAATATCATACTTATATGATACACAATACATAAATAAGTACATATCAAAAGCAAGTGTTTTTCATCCCACATGTCTGTGCTCACACATGCATTTCTATGTGCTTATTTCTTCAGTTAGACTATAAATTTTTATGAGTATAAATCCTTCCCTTTGTGAAATCAGTTACAACATTTGGTATGGTTAGTGAAAATTATAATGCTGGATATTCTCGAGCTGATATTCTTTTTTCATTACCAAACAACTTTTATTTAAATATAGTTGATGTACAATGCAATATGTTAGCCTCAGGTATACAGTTAGCAGGCTGGTGGTGGGAAGCTCTAAGCGGGCAGAGGAAGAAAGGTAAGGAGGAAGAAGGAAGCACAGCAGTATTGTCACAGCAGAGACTCGAGATGGGTACTTTCTAAAAATTCTACTTTGGCTGCATAATGGGTATTCTTCAATGGAAAATGGCACTCACACACTGGACCACTGAAAAGTCAAGCTGTTTCAGGACAGTTTCCAAATATTCTAGGAGCAAAAGGCAGTCCAGCTTTGAGGCCCATTGATGTTAGGGTCACATAAAGTTCATGAGGAACATGAAGGCAACAGCAGAGGAGACAGTACCCTGGTGGGTGGAGTCCCTGTCCTTGCTAGAGAACTGAGTGTGAGTGTGGCCACTGAGGTCTCTGCACCCTTCAGCTCCACCAGTACCACTAGGCTGGGCAAGTCTGGGGTTCAGCTGCAGCTGGAAGTGTTGCCACTGCCCACAGTGGCACTGTGCGACCTTTGCTGCACCCAGACATCAGAGCCCAACCAAAGACCACACGGGGTGAGAACAGGGGGAAGGTAAACAGCCTCTGGTCATAGCAAGGAAGGCTGATTTCATGTGAATTCTTTGAGGAACATGAGAATCTATATTCAGCTAAATTGCATTGTTAAATTCTTATATTCCACTTATGTTTATTAAGTTAGTGGATATTATATAAATACATTGGTTATGCATTTGTTCCTAGGGTATTGCATGCCAGGAAAGTGATCATCAACCAATCATGCACATACCCACCTATTATTTATCTACTAGTACAACATATATATCAATATCATACTTATATGATACACAATACATAAATAAGTACATATCAAAAGCAAGTGTTTTTCATCCCACATGTCTGTGCTCACACATGCATTTCTATGTGCTTATTTCTTCAGTTAGACTATAAATTTTTATGAGTATAAATCCCTTCCCTTTGTGAAATCAGTTACAACATTTGGTATGGTTAGTGAAAATTATAATGCTGGATATTCTCGAGCTGATATTCTTTTTTTCATTACCAAACAACTTTTTATTTAAATATAGTTGATGTACAATGCAATATGTTAGCCTCAGGTATACAGTTATTCATCTGAATATACACATATTCTTTTTCAGATTCTTTTCCATTATAGGTTTTTACAAGAGATTGAATATATTTCCTAGGCTATACAAGAGGTCTTTGTTGTTTAGCTATTTTATATGTAGTTATTGAGAACTGTGTTAATCCTGAACTCCTAATATATCCGCTCGTTCCCCTTATAGTAACCATGGCTAGTTTTCTATGTCTCTGAGTTCAGTTTTGTTTTGTAAATAAATTCTTTTGTATCATTTTTTTTTTGATTCACATATAAGTGATATGGGTTGACATTTGCTTTCTCTGACTCACTTAATTTAGTATGATAATTGTTACATCCATCCATGAACTGCTAATCTAGATCTAATTATTGTAAAATCTAGGACTTCCTTGTTTAATAGATTGCTTTCAAGTGACTTATATTTATGAACATGTGCAATCCTCAAAGTCATATTATAAGTTTACATAATTCTCCCCATTGTATAGATAAAAGAAATTCAGGGCTTCCCTGGTGGTCCAGTGGGTAAGGACACCGCCTTGCAGTGCAAGGGGCGCCACCTCAATCTCTGGCCTGGGAAGATTCCACATGCCACAGAGCAGCTGGACTGATGTGTCCAATTACCGAGCCAGAGCTCTGGAGTGCATGTGCCCAGAGCTGGTGCTTTGCAGTGAGAGAGGCCACTGCAATGGAAGGCCAACACAGGTCAAAGAACAAAGATAAATGAATGAAAGATCAATAGAAGTGGCCAAAAAAAAAATTCAGTAGGGTCAATTCACATGACCCACCCAAGTTTAGACAACTGATAAATAAAAGATGTTATATACCAAGAACTTTCTCATTTTGATACCTATGACTTAAAATTCTATAATATGTCTGTGCTCACATGCATTTCTATGTGCTTATTTCTTCAGTTAGACTATAAATTTTTATGAGTATAAATCCCTTCCCTTTGTGAAATCAGTTACAACATTTGGTATGGTTAGTGAAAATTATAATGCTGGATATTCTCGAGCTGATATTCTTTTTTTCATTACCAAACAACTTTTTATTTAAATATAGTTGATGTACAATGCAATATGTTAGCCTCAGGTATACAGTTATTCATCTGAATATACACATATTCTTTTTCAGATTCTTTTCCATTATAGGTTTTTACAAGAGATTGAATATATTTCCCTAGGCTATACAAGAGGTCTTTGTTGTTTAGCTATTTTATATGTAGTTATTGAGAACTGTGTTAATCCTGAACTCCTAATATATCCGCTCGTTCCCCTTATAGTAACCATGGCTAGTTTTCTATGTCTCTGAGTTCAGTTTTGTTTTGTAAATAAATTCTTTTGTATCATTTTTTTTTTGATTCACATATAAGTGATATGGGTTGACATTTGCTTTCTCTGACTCACTTAATTTAGTATGATAATTGTTACATCCATCCATGAACTGCTAATCTAGATCTAATTATTGTAAAATCTAGGACTTCCTTGTTTAATAGATTGCTTTCAAGTGACTTATATTTATGAACATGTGCAATCCTCAAAGTCATATTATAAGTTTACATAATTCTCCCCATTGTATAGATAAAAGAAATTCAGGGCTTCCCTGGTGGTCCAGTGGGTAAGGACACCGCCTTGCAGTGCAAGGGGCGCCACCTCAATCTCTGGCCTGGGAAGATTCCACATGCCACAGAGCAGCTGGACTGATGTGTCCAATTACCGAGCCAGAGCTCTGGAGTGCATGTGCCCAGAGCTGGTGCTTTGCAGTGAGAGAGGCCACTGCAATGGAAGGCCAACACAGGTCAAAGAACAAAGATAAATGAATGAAAGATCAATAGAAGTGCCCCCTCCACAAAAAAATTCAGTAGGGTCAATTCACATGACCCACCCAAGTTTAGACAACTGATAAATAAAAGATGTTATATACATTCTAAGAACTTTCTCATTTTTGATACCTATGACTTAAAATTCTCATTTAATTATCTCCTAATAAATGATGATTAAAATTATGCCCAAAGTGGATATAATCAGCAATCTACTTTTATTTTTTACACATTGATTAATTAGACAATTTTCTCCATTCTGTTGGATAATGAAGGCTATACTATAAAACAGGCGTTTAGCATTCATGATAGACATCCCCCAATAAGTTTCAAAGTCCCAAATGTGTGATTTTTCAATAGCTCGTCATTTTCTCTATAAATATAATAAAGTATTACTGAATAATTTCAGCAGCTTCTCCAGACTCTTGATGACTCTAGAAAAAATTGAAGCGAATTAAAAAGGCACTGAAGTAAACTCTATCATTTTCAAATTTTCACTAAACTTTTGCCTCTCACTTGAGCAGTTTGCATTGTCATTATTTTTTTCTTTTTGTAGTTAACAGATTATATTTTCAACAAAGGCATCATTGAAACCAGTAGCTAATTTAGCAATAAATTCTGTGATTCCTCAGCTCTTCAGTCTTCTACTAGTCAGTCTCCTTGAGGTGGTTTCATTTTCACCCGCAGTAACTGGATTTTCATTACACACACACATCCATGGTGCCGTGGTTCTCAAATAGTACCCAGTGAAAAAGAGACAAAGAAAAGCCTTTTAATTCCTCTCCTAGACTGAACATGATAAGGATATAATGTGACTGGAAGAAAGTATTATGAAAACTGATAGGGCACCTGCAAACTTGCACGTGTAACATTTCAAACACCCATGGAGTGTGTTTTGCCACCTAAGGCACAGGCACTGTAGCTGTCTCTGGGAGACAACTTCCTCCACCTGGGTGGTGATGCTGCTGAGTGTGAGGCTCAGAGTCACAGACAGGTCCAGCCTCACCCCTGGTCTCGACATCAACAGCATTTCAGGTTGGGTTTCTTCATCTGAGAGCAGGAGATCCCCTGTCTCTTCGGAGACTGTCACAAAATGATCATATTAATCCAAGTGACAAAGGTGGGGACCATGACTTTGGATAGTGAAGCCTCCCAGGGCTGCATCTCTCTTTTCTCCTTCAGTTGAATGAATCCAGACGAAAAGTCTCTTTTTGTGCTACAGGCTAAGCAAACATGCCATTCTGTGTATTGCTATCATTATTACTATATGAAACGTGCACACAGTCTCCCTCCTGAAGTTGAGCCACTGCCTCCCTTGCAGCAGACACTGTCAGCACCGCAGCCCTGAGACTGGAGCCAGTGCGTGCAGGCCACGATTCTCCACTCCAATCTTAGGAATGCCATCGGCTGCAATGGGTCACTGAAAAATGAGCTGACCCTTCTTGGCCACTGCAGTCTTAGCCCAAGGAGAGCTGAGTGTGACTGCCTGAACAGGACGGCATCCGGCCCATCTCTAGACCTGTCTGATGAAGGACCAGAAATCAGCTCAAAATATCTGTGCTGTACTAACATTCGTAAAAGTCATTCACAAAACACATTCATCCCTCTCTCGCTCCCTCCTTTCATCCTTCCCTTCCTTTCCTTCCTTCCTCCCTCCTTCCTTTCCTTTCTTCTCTCTCTCTCTCTCTGTAGGTTTACTTGGAAGTTATCTGAATTAAGACAATCTATTGTTTTTTTTTTTTTGTAAATGGCAATGTGTTAATGGAGTAAAATCACCCACAAAAGCCTGATACCATACATTTCGGCCTGATGCTCTAAGATACTGCAAGTAGAAGAAAGGAAGAGGGGATAATTATACTTCCATTCATGTTTCTGATCCTTTTAAGATTTTCACCTTAATATTTCATTGTTCTTTTCATCTAGTAACTCTTTTTCTCTGAGTGTACTGAGAATTGTCTACATCTCTATAGCGCACTGTATATCAAAAATACTGGACTTGGGTTTTCTCCACTCAAAAGTGGAAAATATAGGTGACTCTTGGGGTTCTAATCCTAGTTTGAAGGAAATGAGGTGAAAGGTATGTGGTCCATAAGTCTTACTTTTGTACCTGGTACTTTCACTCAGAACTGAAGGAGACATTGTTGCTGGGTGTGTCCTGAATTCAAAAGGGCGAGAGTAGAGCCCAGAGGAGTGTTCTTGCACTGAGTGTCGTTTAACAGTTATGAGACTGTCTCAGTCCACTTCTTTTAGGAGCAATGCCCAGTCTGAGACTGGGACCAACTTGAATGTCAGGCGCTTGGCAATCTAAGAGGCAGACATCCTTTTATTCTTTTGTATAAATTCCTTCTTTAGGGGCCCATTCATGGAAGTGGGGAGGGAGAGCAGAAACAGGATGCCGAAGTTCACAGGAACTCATTGTTGCAAGAAGTTTTCTGCAGTCAAGCGCAATTTGGTTATTCATAAGAAAGGAGGAAACAGGAAGAAAAGAGAAGTGGTGTGGTGCCCACCGCACCTGCTGATTAAAGCCGCATGGATACATCGCACTAAGGTTTATCAAAGCACATTGTTCTGCTGATGGTGCTCAGCTACCCAGTTGGAAAAAGGCATCACTCATCTCAGCCTTCCAGTCTGGAGAACAATGACATGCATTTCAATAAGAGAAGCAACAACAACATTCATATGGAAAACATTATTTTTTGCAAATTTGTTTCTTTTTTTCCTTTTCTCGACGAAGTTAACACTGTTGTGACAGAGACAGTTGCCCTGTGTGGGGATGGAGTCCCCAGTCATCCAGGACATGGCTCTTGGACATGAACTTGAAAAGTCACTTTTCTCTTCCCCACATAGCTCAAAGTTTCTCCCATGAGAGGTTCTCAGTGATTACAAAAATAATTTTTGTAAGAACTCAGTTGAAACTCACAAATAGTAGCTGAAAGGAAAGAGGGCACCTTCCGGATTCTGTGTGACATTCCGTCAGTTTGGATTTGCTGGCTAATTATTTTGCTCTATATAAGGAACCTAATCCCAGAGAACTTGCAACAGAAGTCATTTACAGGAGTATCTGTAGGAACCATGGCAACCTAAAAGTCTTAAGCTCCTGAAATTGACACGCAGGGTCATGGAGGGAGAATCAGAGGAGCATTCCAGGACAATAGGTTCTGAGTAGGAACAGGGATTTGGGGATAGCATCTAACACAAACTTTCCCTAGTCTGATCATTTCTGTCAGGTCCCTGAGAGTTCATACCTGGGACACATCTCATATGCTGTAGGACTCTAATGAAAAGATAGATTCCTCTTCCTGGAATAGAACGGACTCCAGGAAGGTGCCATGTGATTGAATTAGGAAGAGTGAACAGAAAAGACAAGATGAGGCAAAGGTAATAAGACCCAGACTTCAATGTGAGATCACATATGAAGTCTTGGAAGATGGGCGTTCCTGAGGCCCATCTGCAGGCACAGGGGTGACAAGCTTCTGCAAGTGGGGATACTCCTGCCCTGGACGCACAGGCTGTGCCACAGCCAATGAGGCTCCCCAACTGCCTCACTGTGTACTCTTCTTTAGACTCCCGAGGAAGCCAGGCTTGCTGCCAAGACCATCAATCACATCTCTTCTGGCCAGGAGAAATGTCTCTTCCACTTCTCCCTGAGGTCCAAACTCACTGCGATCTGCCCTTTTGAGCCTGTGTTTTTGTGCTCCTCATGTACAGTTCCACACTGAGTTCCCAATGAGCTGTGTGATGCTCTGATGGTCTGTGTTTCTGTATCTATTACACAGCAGGCAGGACCTCATGGACCTGTAGAGTGCATGCCTTGGTGTCATGATCGCAGTTCTGGTTCTCTGGCACACCAAAGCCCCACCCAGTCCCCACCACAGATGCTTCACAATGCAGGGAAAATCCAGCTGCTGGAGAAGCAAGGGTGGTGTCCCTACCTTGGGGAGGGGCTGCTGAGACCTGGAACGCCCAGGCCATTCCATTTCAGAGGCCACAGAGTTGGGAAGAGACAGACTATCTTCTGCTGTGTTCCTGTTGTGCTCTGCCTTCCTGAGTCCCCAGTATAATACCAGATCTTTAGCTAAAATGCATGAACATTCTCTGTAAGATGCATGTAAAGAGCAACATCATCTGTGATATCCACAGGTCAGTCCTCAGTTTGTCACCTGAGCCCCACACAAAGCTGAGAACAGTCTCTGTCTTAGCAGCTCTGTGGGTCCCAAGATGCCACAGATGAGGGTGAGGCAGGGGGCATAGACATCAGACATGCCTTTCTCAGAGTTCTGCAACCTGAATGGAAAGTCCATGATGAAGGTGCTGGCTGAGGTGGTTTCTGCTCAAAGCCACCTTCCTAACTGGCCAAAGACCATCTTCTCACACGGCCTCATGTGGCCTCTTTTGTGTGCAAGTATGGAGGAGGGGAGGAAGACGAGCTCTCAGTATCTCTGCTCAATTGGGCAACCATCCCCTCAAGGGGGCCCATCCTCACTACCTCATCTCAGCCCAATTACCTCCCAAGGCCCCATCTCCAAGGGCCTCTCATAGGGCTCCTGCCTATGAATCCTGGTGGCACAAAAATATCCAGTCATGAGAAGTTCTACCCACAGGACTGGAGATCGAAAGACCTCTCTATATATCCCAAGTCCAAGTTTTTTGTTCTCTCTCCCGAGGGATAGCCAGGCTTGCCCCGGGCCAACTGCCTCACTGTGTACTCTTCTTTAGACTCCCGAGGAAGCCAGGCTTGCTGCCAAGACCATCAATCACATCTCTTCTGGCCAGGAGAAATGTCTCTTCCACTTCTCCCTGAGGTCCAAACTCACTGCGATCTGCCCTTTTGAGCCTGTGTTTTGTGCTCCTCATGTACAGTTCCACACTGAGTTCCCAATGAGCTGTGTGATGCTCTGATGGTCTGTGTTTCTGTATCTATTACACAGCAGGCAGGACCTCATGGACCTGTAGAGTGCATGCCTTGGTGTCATGATCGCAGTTCTGGTTCTCTGGCACACCAAAGCCCCACCCAGTCCCCACCACAGATGCTTCACAATGCAGGGAAAATCCAGCTGCTGGAGAAGCAAGGGTGGTGTCCCTACCTTGGGGAGGGGCTGCTGAGACCTGGAACGCCCAGGCCATTCCATTTCAGAGGCCACAGAGTTGGGAAGAGACAGACTATCTTCTGCTGTGTTCCTGTTGTGCTCTGCCTTCCTGAGTCCCCAGTATAATACCAGATCTTTAGCTAAAATGCATGAACATTCTCTGTAAGATGCATGTAAAGAGCAACATCATCTGTGATATCCACAGGTCAGTCCTCAGTTTGTCACCTGAGCCCCACACAAAGCTGAGAACAGTCTCTGTCTTAGCAGCTCTGTGGGTCCCAAGATGCCACAGATGAGGGTGAGGCAGGGGGCATAGACATCAGACATGCCTTTCTCAGAGTTCTGCAACCTGAATGGAAAGTCCATGATGAAGGTGCTGGCTGAGGTGGTTTCTGCTCAAAGCCACCTTCCTAACTGGCCAAAGACCATCTTCTCACACGGCCTCATGTGGCCTCTTTTGTGTGCAAGTATGGAGGAGGGGAGGAAGACGAGCTCTCAGTATCTCTGCTCAATTGGGCAACCATCCCCTCAAGGGGGCCCATCCTCACTACCTCATCTCAGCCCAATTACCTCCCAAGGCCCCATCTCCAAGGGCCTCTCATAGGGCTCCTGCCTATGAATCCTGGTGGCACAAAAATATCCAGTCATGAGAAGTTCTACCCACAGGACTGGAGATCGAAAGACCTCTCTATATATCCCAAGTCCAAGTCTTGTTCTCTCTCCAGCCACAGGGTGCCCACCCCTTAGGTGCATCTCCTAGGCCAGCTCTAAAATGGAAGATGACACCAAGAATGAAATTGAGTAAACGGGTCCCTTGACGTCTAGCTATCTGACATCATAGGCGACGCTACAGAGCCAACAGAGTGACAGACAACTGCATATGCCTCTGTTCCATATGCGTCTACTATTCCCAGTTCCATGTGCATCCTATAGAGATGATTTAGAAAGTTAAGGCACCTCTTTGATTTTCTAGAAAACAACATTTTCTCAATAAGTTTACATTAACAAATCTACAAAGACTGCCCCATATTACCCTGTCTTGTTTTTACCATAAAGGAAGTACATCTAGTTTTCCTCGTAGCTCCATAGGGACCTGGAGCTAATGGACAGGAAACACATGAGGCCATTTTAAAATGGAGGAGCCATCATTCAAAACTCTATGGGTAACAAATTCCAGACAGAGTGTAAAAAGAACCCCTCCTACACTATTGGTGGGAATGTAAACTGGTCCAACCAGTTTACGTACTGTTCTGGGGAACAGTATGGAAGTTCCCTGAAAAACTAGAAATAGAATTACATATATCCAAAGCAAATTGTAATGTGAAAAGATAGATGTACCCCAATGTTCACTGCAATGCTATTTACAATAGCCAAGACATGGAAGCAACCCAGATATCATCAACAGATGAGTGGGTAAAGAGGATGTGGTATATATATAGATATATATACAAAAATTATTCAACAACCATAATAAAGAATGAAATAATGCCACTTGCAGCAAAATGGATAGGCCTAGAGATGATCCTACTAAGTGAACTAAGACAGTGAAAAACAAATATGCAATATCAGTTATATGAAGAATCTAAAAGAATGATGTAAGTAAATATTTAGAAAACAGAAACAGACTCACAGGCACAGAAAATATAGTTACCAAAGGGGAAAGGGAAGGAGGGATAAACTAGGAGTGTGGGGTTTAGAGATACGTACTACTATCTAGAAAACAGATAAGCAAGAAGATCCTACTATATAGCACAGGGAACTATATTATCTTGCAATAATATACCCATACTGGAAAATAATATGAACAAAATATACATGTATATGTATAATGAATCACTCTGCTGTACACCTTCAACTAACACATCATTGCAAATTAAGTGTATTTAAATATTGTCAAAAAGAAAATAAAGTGATACAGCCTATTCATAGGTCCTCCTAAGAGGCATTCTGACTACTCTCATGATGCCAATGTCTCAGAGACAGGTCAGATGAGGGACACCACTGGCCTGCCCCTGCTTGAAGCCTCTCTTCTTTTCTCTGGAGCATTTGTTTGTGGCACTGGAGACAGAGGAAGCACATCCTATCATCCTTTTATGTTGACAAATAGTTGCACAGCCTAAAAGGCCAGGACTCAGTGGTGGAGCATTTGTTTGTGCCACTCGGAGAACATAAAGGAAGTACATCTAGTTTTCCTCGTAGCTCCATAGGGACCTGGAGCTAATGGACAGGAAACACATGAGGCCATTTTAAAATGGAGGAGCCATCATTCAAAACTCTATGGGTAACAAATTCCAGACAGAGTGTAAAAAGAACCCCTCCTACACTATTGGTGGGAATGTAAACTGGTCCAACCAGTTTACGTACTGTTCTGGGGAACAGTATGGAAGTTCCCTGAAAAACTAGAAATAGAATTACATATATCCAAAGCAAATTGTAATGTGAAAAGATAGATGTACCCCAATGTTCACTGCAATGCTATTTACAATAGCCAAGACATGGAAGCAACCCAGATATCATCAACAGATGAGTGGGTAAAGAGGATGTGGTATATATATAGATATATATACAAAAATTATTCAACAACCATAATAAAGAATGAAATAATGCCACTTGCAGCAAAATGGATAGGCCTAGAGATGATCCTACTAAGTGAACTAAGACAGTGAAAAACAAATATGCAATATCAGTTATATGAAGAATCTAAAAGAATGATGTAAGTAAATATTTAGAAAACAGAAACAGACTCACAGGCACAGAAAATATAGTTACCAAAGGGGAAAGGGAAGGAGGGATAAACTAGGAGTGTGGGGTTTAGAGATACGTACTACTATCTAGAAAACAGATAAGCAAGAAGATCCTACTATATAGCACAGGGAACTATATTATCTTGCAATAATATACCCATACTGGAAAATAATATGAACAAAATATACATGTATATGTATAATGAATCACTCTGCTGTACACCTTCAACTAACACATCATTGCAAATTAAGTGTATTTAAATATTGTCAAAAAGAAAATAAAGTGATACAGCCTATTCATAGGTCCTCCTAAGAGGCATTCTGACTACTCTCATGATGCCAATGTCTCAGAGACAGGTCAGATGAGGGACACCACTGGCCTGCCCCTGCTTGAAGCCTCTCTTCTTTTCTCTGGAGCATTTGTTTGTGGCACTGGAGACAGAGGAAGCACATCCTATCATCCTTTTATGTTGACAAATAGTTGCACAGCCTAAAAGGCCAGGACTCAGTGGTGAGCTCCATCCAGTAGATCATTTGTGTCAAGGGGGAATGTACCCGGTTGCCAACATGCCAAGAAAATGAGAACAACCTCCAGACTGATTGGTGATAATGATTCAGAGCAAAGAGGTTAATGGATATTGTTTTTGTTTTTCACTTTTCTTCTGTGAGTTCTGCAGGCCCAGAACAATGGCCTTAAGTAGTACACCTTGCTGACACACACCGTATGTTATCTGCTAGACTTCCATCAGGAGTGCAAGACTGGGGTCAAAACAGGAGGCATGCATGTCAGCATTCCTGGGTCTGCATTACCCCTTGCCTTTCTTTCTGAGGGGTTTCATCTGTAATTGGCACAGAGATTTGGATTCTTAGAGGAAACAAGGTGGGGGAAACGATAAAATAGCTTAGTACAAGTCACACTTATTTTAATTTTGACTCTTGTTCTGGGAAATGAGGGGTCCAGATGAGGCTACATGCCCACTTCACAGCCATCAAGGACACGACTTCACATCCAAGGATTCCCTGAGACCCCTGAACACACAGTAAAGTGGTGTTATGGATGGGCACGAGCATCTCTAACACTGCTCCTTATACACATTGCAACAATTTGGTGAAAACTTCAGCTGAGTGTGTAGTTCACAGAACTCAGTGTGACAGGTAACTTCCAAAACTAAATGCACTTATGTATTTAATCTTATAATCTCAAACTGCTTATGAAAATAATTCAGCCAAACTTTAAGCTCAATTGATGAATGGATGTCCCTATTCAAGCTCTTCATCTTCTCTTTTCTTTATCTGTAAAATGGCTTCAGACTCATAAATTAAAAGCACTTCAACTGTATCTTCTGCAACTTGGGCAGTGACTTCATGTTGGCTCCAATTATGAAGTCCATATTGCTTTTCTAAATATATAACTCACCAACTGTAGGGCCAAAGAAACTTTAATTACTTGTAATTGGCAATGGGATACATTGAATTTCCAGGCCTCTCAGCTAAAATGTGATTTAGAAGTAAGTTCTTGTCCTATTTCCCCATGCAACACTCACACAGAAGACCAACTATTTCCAGCCCCCCCCCACCACCACACTGTCTGAATTTGTTATCCCACTGCTTTATGGCAAGAGCATTGTGCTGGAGAGACTTAGCCATCCAAGGTCAAGGGCTACATCTCTTCCTGTGCATCCTCAGCAGGTGCTGGGCAGTAAGCTCTGAAGGAATTCTTGCCAAAGGTGGTATCCCATTCCCTTTTATGGCTCCATGTCCAGAACCAGGGCCTCTCCTGAGCTAGGCAGACACCAATTTCCTCCCTCTTTGCTCCCCTAGCTCACTCTACATCATGAGTCAAAAATCAGAAGAAGTAGCCAGTGGGGGTTAAGACATTCTGTGCACCAATTAGCAGATCAATTGTTTTAGGCATTCTGTATTACTCAAAGAAAAGGAACAAAGTAGTGTTCTTTGCAGCAACATGGATAGACCCAGAGAACATCACACTACATGAAGTCAGTCACAGAAAGGCAAACACCATGCAATAGCACTCAAATGTAGAACTTAAAGAGTGATACAAGTGAACTTATTTACAAAATTGAAATAGATGGACAGAGAAAACAAATTTATGGTTACCAAAGGGGAAGTGGGTGAGGATAAATTAGGAGTTTGGTATTAATATATCCACAGTAATATATATACACATATATGTATAATGATATATAATATATATACAAAATCAACAATGAACTACTGTATAGCACAGGGAATTCTACTTAATTATTTGTAATAACTGTTAAGGGAAAAGAATCTGAAAAAAAAAAAGATGAATATTTCTGTATAATTGAATCACTATGCTGCACATGTAAAAACAACACAATATTGTAAATCAATGACATTTTCATTTTTAAAAATACTAATTTAAGAAAAAATGTACATCTTCTGCCCTTGGGTCCTGAAGAGACTCAGGGTGGGAGTGTTTATTCTAAGAAGCCAATTTAACTTCTCTGCAGAGTACATCATGCAAAATGCAGGACTGGATGACTCACAATCTAGAATCAAAATTGCCAGGAGAAATATCAACAACCTCAGACATGCAGATAATACCCTCTTAATGGCAGAAAGTAAAGAGAAGCTGAAGAACCTCTTGATGAAGGTAAAAGAGGAAAGTGAGAGTGCTGGCTTAAAACTCAACATTAAAAAACTAAGTTCATGGCATCTAGATCCAACACTTTACAGCAAATAGACAGAGTGAAAAGTGAAAACAGTGGCAGAGCTAATTTTCTTGGACTCCAAAATCACTGAAGACTGTGATGATAGCCATGAAATTAAGGCATTTGCTCCTTGAGAAAAAAGCTATGACAAACCTAGATAGCATGTTAAAAAGCTTTTTCTGGCAAAGGTTCATAGAGTCAAAGATATTACTTTTTCCAGTAGTCATGTATGGATGTGAGAGTTGGACCATAAAGAAGGCTGAGTGCCAAAGAATTGATGTTTTTGAACTGTGGTATTGGAGAAGACTCTTCAGAGTTCCTTGGAAAGCAAGGAGCTCAAGTCAATCAATCCTAAAGGACATCAATACTGAATATTCATTGGAAGCACTGATGCTGAAGTTGAAGCTCCAATACTTTGGCCACCTGATGTGAAGAGATGACTCACTGGAAAAGACCCTGATGCTAGGAAAGATGGAAGGCAGGAGGAAAAGAGGACAAGAGAGGATGAGATGGTTGAATGGCATCACAGACTCAGTGGATATGAGTTTGAGTCAACTCCAGGAAATGGTGGAGGACAGGGAAGTCTGGTGTGCTGCAGTCCATCGAGTCACAAAGAGTCAGACATGACTCATCGAGTGAACAACAGAAACTGATGTAGAAGGAAACTCCTGGAGCCACTGTGAGCTAATAGATGAGCAGCAAGTGTTCTCGCTGAGTCTGGCTTCCTCTGCATGAAATGATTCTTGCCTGGGAGGCTTATATGGAAAGTCATATGCATAACCCGCTGTGCGTGGTGAGCCCTCAGGGTGAGAGCGGATGCTTCTCTCAAGGTTGTACCTTAGCCCACAGTGGGAATATTCACAACAGCTAGCACTGTGGAGAGCTTTCTCTAAGACAGGTGCTTGCTCTCAGTGCATGGTGGCATCGCCATTTCCATGTGTTACTTCAGGACGATAGGATTGTTATAATGTGGAATGAGGCTGTTGTTTCCTTAATTATGATCTGTCTTATGTATGTGAATCCCATATTTACAGGAAGAAACGCAATATTTATAAAATATCAGCCTGAACCTGTGGTCACTACCTTTTGGGAGTAAAGAGCATAACATTACCTTTCTAGGGTTAGCTGTTGGCATAAACAAAATTGAGTGGAATGAGTAAAATACAAAGTAAAAATTTATATGTTCAATTCTAAGCTCTTTCCAGTGATTTATTAATGAGAAATGCTAATTGAGGGGTCACTTTCTTTTTAGGAAAGGGCTAGATATGTTTAAACAAAAAATCAGGTACTTTATTATCTGATGAAGCTTTAAATAATTTTTTACTTCAGTGGTAATGCAAATATGACAAAGTGATTTTCTTACTGAAATTAAGAGAAATTATATTTAAATCAATACTTCTATGTAAGACCTAGGGTATCAGTTTCTGTTAAATTTGTTTTTTAAGTTAATCATTTTTGCAACAATGTAAAGCTAATTCCAATTTATTTATTTTTTTTTTTGCACCTATGTTTTAAAAATTGCTTCAGGAGCATGACCTCTGCAAACCCACGCTTATTTTGCTGTGAGCACTTCCTGGGGAAGCTTAGAGCCTCTGGCTGGCCAGGATGAATCCTGCAGGCCATGTGAACTGCTGGGGTTGCTGCTTCTCTGTTAAAAAGAAAACTCCAGCATCCTCACAGTAAGCCCTTCTCCCCTCCAACAACCAGAGTATCAGGAGCCGAATTTAGTTGCAGGCTTTACAGGGACAGGGTACAATAAGATGCTGGTTGAAGGGCCCAAACTTTTCAGATAAGTTTCATCTAACATATTTTATCTTTGCTTCTCATTTTTGAATATCAACTCCTTGGGGAAACTCTCTTACAAGCCTTAAATGATGCCCCCATCACACTTTCTCATGGCAGCTTGTAATTTGGGAGGCAAACCATTTCCATTTGTGATACCTCTTCATGCAGCCCCTATGTATCTACTGAATGTTTGTCTCCCTGGTAGGGGGAGGGAACTTGCTCATCACTGCACCCACCCCCACCTGATCAGCTGAGTGGATGAAACAGAGCAGAACCTTAAGAAACACATAAAACACAAGTTTAGACACTTGTACATACCAGGAATAACTCAACACACAACCCCTATAAAGAATAGTGATTTTTTTTCTGTTCAGACTAAAAACAACAAAGTTTAGGATGTTTTTAAAAGGGGAAATCCCTGATTGCCTAGTGGTTAGGACTCAGTGTTTTCATGGCTGAGGCCTTGGCGGGAAAGGAAAAAAAACCTATGGGAAAGACAGAAACAGAGACAGAATAGGTAGAAAGAAAAAGAAACCATTCATCACAAAAGCTATTTTACATCTTTCTATCAATGGACCAAAACAACTCAAGCTGTCAAAGAAATCAAAATGGAAAATAGTCTTCTCAACAAATGAGAAAAACTTGTTCTTACCCCTTTGGTCTACAAAAATGAGTGAAGGAAAATAACTTACACAAGAAGGTAACAATTTTGAGTCATTGTGAATTCTCAGAATGCTGTATGAATTGCATTGGTCTTTATTAACCAATCTACCATTAGGCATTCACTTCTCAGAATAATAGACTGAAAAAAACTTGAATAGAAAGAATTGTGATTTTTCAAGGAAATTAGATAAGAAAATTGCCAGTTTTTATAAACACCACAATATGTGGATGCTTTAGGGTGAAGGACAGAATAGAAAATTCATAAAGTTAGACCTCTGCAGCTGTGAGCCTCAGGATGGAATCCTGCAGGCCATGTGAACTGCTGGGGTTGCTGCTTCTCTGTTAAAAAGAAAACTCCAGCATCCTCACAGTAAGCCCTTCTCCCCTCCAACAACCAGAGTATCAGGAGCCGAATTTAGTTGCAGGCTTTACAGGGACAGGGTACAATAAGATGCTGGTTGAAGGGCCCAAACTTTTCAGATAAGTTTCATCTAACATATTTTATCTTTGCTTCTCATTTTTGAATATCAACTCCTTGGGGAAACTCTCTTACAAGCCTTAAATGATGCCCCCATCACACTTTCTCATGGCAGCTTGTAATTTGGGAGGCAAACCATTTCCATTTGTGATACCTCTTCATGCAGCCCCTATGTATCTACTGAATGTTTGTCTCCCTGGTAGGGGGAGGGAACTTGCTCATCACTGCACCCACCCCCACCTGATCAGCTGAGTGGATGAAACAGAGCAGAACCTTAAGAAACACATAAAACACAAGTTTAGACACTTGTACATACCAGGAATAACTCAACACACAACCCCTATAAAGAATAGTGATTTTTTTTCTGTTCAGACTAAAAACAACAAAGTTTAGGATTTTTTTAAAAAGGGGGAAATCCCTGATTGCCTAGTGGTTAGGACTCAGTGTTTTCATGGCTGAGGCCTTGGCGGGAAAGGAAAAAAAACCTATGGGAAAGACAGAAACAGAGACAGAATAGGTAGAAAGAAAAAGAAACCATTCATCACAAAAGCTATTTTACATCTTTCTATCAATGGACCAAAACAACTCAAGCTGTCAAAGAAATCAAAATGGAAAATAGTCTTCTCAACAAATGAGAAAAACTTGTTCTTACCCCTTTGGTCTACAAAAATGAGTGAAGGAAAATAACTTACACAAGAAGGTAACAATTTTGAGTCATTGTGAATTCTCAGAATGCTGTATGAATTGCATTGGTCTTTATTAACCAATCTACCATTAGGCATTCACTTCTCAGAATAATAGACTGAAAAAAACTTGAATAGAAAGAATTGTGATTTTTCAAGGAAATTAGATAAGAAAATTGCCAGTTTTTATAAACACCACAATATGTGGATGCTTTAGGGTGAAGGACAGAATAGAAAATTCATAATAGTGTAATTACAAATGATTAGTAAACACAAAAATTATACAATGTACCTAGTAATCAAAGACCTGGTAATTAAACAACACTCCCCCACCCCACCCAGCAAATGAGCAAAGAGGAAAATGCATCATAACACTTCAGGTTATAATAGGACGATTGGAGTGAGCATAAAGTAGTACAGAATTCCACAGAGCCACTTCCAACATTTATTAAAGACAAGGTTGTTAACCACTGTCTCCCCTTCCTTCTACTAAGCTGCCTTAAAGAAAGACCCAAAAATATAGGCAGAGATGTAGATGCATGGATAGGTGGATGGGTGGATGGATGGGTGGGTGGGTGTAAGGGTGGATGAGTGGGTGGAATGATGGGTTGTTTTGTGATAGGTGGACAGATTGATGGACAGACATACAGATGGACAGAGAGAGGTATGATCTCCATCCATGCATGTCAGCCTTCTGCTGTTTTACACAGTATCCTTGTGTGGTTCATGGTTTTCAGGTGACAGATCCGAATCCCATACTCAGAGTTTCATGAGTCAAGTCCATGCCACCCTCTGCATGGGGTCTGGCTCCAAAGCTTATTGTGAACAGTGATGGATGGAAAGGTAGTAGTTTCCTTTATGTGAGGTGGGGGAAATCCCTTCAATTACAGTCTCTGTTTGAACATTAGTGAAACCATTAAGTAGATTATTATAAAGTATTATGGTGAAATACTGTAGTCATTAAAATGGATGTCTTGAAGGGCTTTTAAAACCCAGAAAAAAAGGATCAATATAAAGTATTGAGCAGAAAGTAAAACACAAAATGCTATATAAAATACAGTCAAATGCATAAAAACACAAAGAGGGTAGTGTTCTCTGAGTAGAAGAGTGACGAAATTTCTCTTTTTGATCAAACTCTACTCTGGCTCCCTAGAGCTCTTCAACCAGACCTAACTTCTGGAACCCCACATTCCTCTCTCTAGTGTCCATAGAGGAACAGTGGCTAAGACCATTTAAGTAGAACCCTTCCCCCTGGACAGCTGAGTCACCTTCTACATCTGCTCAGGCGTCTCATTCCCAACTGCCCCCTCCACTGTTGATGGTCCGATCACTGACTGCCTTCAACAAGAAGCCCCCTCACCAGGTTGCCTTAGCCAGAACTCCTCACACTCATGCCTCCTCTTTGCACTTTCCCATCCTCCGACCCCACCAGTTCTTTGTCTATAAACCCCACTTCCCATGCACTGCTCAGACCTCACACCTATTGCAGTGGCCCTAAATAAAGTCCGCCTTGCCATTCTGTAAATAATTTTTCGTAACAAGGAGAAACTCTTTTTTTCCTTAACAAGTGACAGGAATATTTTTTCTCTCTTGTAATGAGGTTTTCGGTTGGAATCCAGAGCTTGCTCACTGTATAGATTCAGATAAACTGAGCGATTTGAGCTGAACAGAAGTGAGCATGCTGGCAGGACAGCTTCTGCCCATAGATGAAGTAAGGTGGGCCACCTTTCCAGTCACTAGGAAAGACAGGGGAGTAGAGAGCCCATCTTTGGTCTTTTTCTCACCTGGTCTCATAAGCCCTGTCCTGTACCCTGTGAGAAGATTCCTGAGGGCTGAAAGAGCTGCATGAGTTCTTCAAAAATGCAACAGGGTGTTAAGATCCGAATCCCATACTCAGAGTTTCATGAGTCAAGTCCATGCCACCCTCTGCATGGGGTCTGGCTCCAAAGCTTATTGTGAACAGTGATGGATGGAAAGGTAGTAGTTTCCTTTATGTGAGGTGGGGGAAATCCCTTCAATTACAGTCTCTGTTTGAACATTAGTGAAACCATTAAGTAGATTATTATAAAGTATTATGGTGAAATACTGTAGTCATTAAAATGGATGTCTTGAAGGGCTTTTAAAACCCAGAAAAAAAGGATCAATATAAAGTATTGAGCAGAAAGTAAAACACAAAATGCTATATAAAATACAGTCAAATGCATAAAAACACAAAGAGGGTAGTGTTCTCTGAGTAGAAGAGTGACGAAATTTCTCTTTTTGATCAAACTCTACTCTGGCTCCCTAGAGCTCTTCAACCAGACCTAACTTCTGGAACCCCACATTCCTCTCTCTAGTGTCCATAGAGGAACAGTGGCTAAGACCATTTAAGTAGAACCCTTCCCCCTGGACAGCTGAGTCACCTTCTACATCTGCTCAGGCGTCTCATTCCCAACTGCCCCCTCCACTGTTGATGGTCCGATCACTGACTGCCTTCAACAAGAAGCCCCCTCACCAGGTTGCCTTAGCCAGAACTCCTCACACTCATGCCTCCTCTTTGCACTTTCCCATCCTCCGACCCCACCAGTTCTTTGTCTATAAACCCCACTTCCCATGCACTGCTCAGACCTCACACCTATTGCAGTGGCCCTAAATAAAGTCTGCCTTGCCATTCTGTAAATAATTTTTCGTAACAAGGAGAAACTCTTTTTTTCCTTAACAAGTGACAGGAATATTTTTTCTCTCTTGTAATGAGGTTTTCGGTTGGAATCCAGAGCTTGCTCACTGTATAGATTCAGATAAACTGAGCGATTTGAGCTGAACAGAAGTGAGCATGCTGGCAGGACAGCTTCTGCCCATAGATGAAGTAAGGTGGGCCACCTTTCCAGTCACTAGGAAAGACAGGGGAGTAGAGAGCCCATCTTTGGTCTTTTTCTCACCTGGTCTCATAAGCCCTGTCCTGTACCCTGTGAGAAGATTCCTGAGGGCTGAAAGAGCTGCATGAGTTCTTCAAAAATGCAACAGGGTGTTAAGCAGCCCAAGAAAATGAGCTGGACTCAACTGTTCTTCTGCTCATCCTCTTATTTCTTCTACTCCCATTGTATATCCCATTTCCCCCTGAATAGGATTCTTAACAGTTTTGCCTACTTAATACAGGGATTCTAAACACTAAGTTGGTATTATGTTTGCCACCAGAGAATAAAAAGGGGGAAATAGCTATAAATAAACATATGAGTAAATCAATTATTCATCCTACCCCATGATTTTCTCATTAGCCACAGAAAACACTGGAGACTACCAGAGTTCCTTCACACATAGACACATCATATTGTAGATTGATCAACTTTCCATCTCATATCATATATATACATAACCTGATTATATTTATATTTTGAGATACAAAATTTATATTTTGTATATATATATATGCATATGTATACATGGGCTTCCCTGGTGGTTCAGATGATAAAGAATATGCCTGCATTGTAGGACACCTGGGTTCAATCCCTGGGTTGACATGTGTTCCTGGAGAAAGAAATGGCAGCCTACTCCAGTATTCCTGCCTGGAGAATTCCCATTTAGATACAAAAAAAAATTTCCAGGGTCTTCTGAGTGGCAGAGTGAAGACTCACAGTTCACGAAGATCCCAGGCTATTTGTCTGCACGTGAATGTCTAGGTAGTGGATGTGGACACCATGGTGATCACAAACACCAAGGGAGACTTCCAAGGGTGACTTCCAAGGGCCACAGGGATGGGTGGCCTGCTCTCTGCCAAGTGGATTTGCTGTCGCAGTGGTTCCGTACATTTATGGCAGGACCACTCAGGCTGACCCTTGGCTGACTAGGCAGCCTCAACCTTAACAGCTAAGCTTGAGAGATTCAACTGAGAACAAGGGCAGTGAGCACATCTGGGAAATGTGTCCCTCACTGTGTCCGCATGTTTCACCGGTGACAGAGGGCCCACAGATGGAGGTTCTAATGGAGAGAAGCAGTGAGGAAGGCTCATTCCCATACTAACAAACATCTATGAAGTTAGTTGAAAAGAAAATCTTTAAATTCATGCCAAATAGAAAACAAGTTATGAATAAGTGAGCTTGAATGCTATAAAAATAACTCAAAAAGTGTTATCAAGAAAAAATGGAATAGTTCTTTCCATTTCAGGTTTATGGGAAAATGTCACATGAATATCAGCTACTGTAGATTTTCTACCCAGAACAGAGCACTAAAAATCACACATGCTCCTTCAAAACTGATGGAGGTTTTTAAATGATGGATTTGAGTTCTGATTCTTATTTTGTGCACACTATCTATTTCTAGAAATTTCTATTTTTATTTCAGTTATCCCAAGAACATCTTTTTAAGACTGAAGAGTATGATTAACAAGAAGGAAATGGAATATATACTTTTCCAATCAGAACTCAGTCATAAGGAAAACTGAGTAAATACTGGAAGAAAGTCTTAAACTTCCTTCTGTGATCACTGTAAGGGGGCTCCTACAGGTCCCAAGTGTTTGACCACTGTGATAAGGAAACTCAAATATGCCAAGATTTTGCCATCATTGACTCAGATGTGGCTCAGATGGCAAAGAATCAGTTGGCGATGCAGGAGACACACAGGTGGGGAAGATTACCTGGAGTAGAAAATGGAAACCCACTCCAATATTCTTCCTTGGAGACACCTATGAACAGAGGAGCCAGAGGACCCTGGTCCACCATGTCAGAGTGAGCTGGTCATGACTGAGGGCTAACACTTTCACTGACTCAGAGCATAGAAACTTTAAAACAATCAAATGTGCAGAGTGAAAGCAAATCAATTAATTCCATATGTGTGTGTGTGTACATATATATGTGCATATATATATATATATATATATATATATATGTTACTATTTGTATAAAAAATTGTATTATATGTATATTCCTTAACTATCTAAAATGAATTATGGCAACCCAAATCTCTAATACATACTCTATATAAAGAGAGATAGAAAGAAAGAGTGAGACAGACAGAGAGGAAGAGACAGACAGACAGACAGAGAGGAGTAGAGGGAGGAAACAAGAGGCAGGAAGATGGTTAGGTCTGAAGTCTACCTTTTCTGTCACCCCGAACCTTCTTCTGGCAAAGAGTAGCGATGGGAAGAGTGAGTGAGCTGGCTCCTACTCTATCTCAAGAAACCCAAGTTAACACACATCAATGTTTCATAGAGAGCTGGTCCGCTGTTGCCCAGTCCATAATCTCTCAATGCTTTGAGTCCAGATGATCAGTGACTGACGTGATATGGTGAACTGCAAATGGAAAATAAAAATAACTCAAAAAGTGTTATCAAGAAAAAATGGAATAGTTCTTTCCATTTCAGGTTTATGGGAAAATGTCACATGAATATCAGCTACTGTAGATTTTCTACCCAGAACAGAGCACTAAAAATCACACATGCTCCTTCAAAACTGATGGAGGTTTTTAAATGATGGATTTGAGTTCTGATTCTTATTTTGTGCACACTATCTATTTCTAGAAATTTCTATTTTTATTTCAGTTATCCCAAGAACATCTTTTTAAGACTGAAGAGTATGATTAACAAGAAGGAAATGGAATATATACTTTTCCAATCAGAACTCAGTCATAAGGAAAACTGAGTAAATACTGGAAGAAAGTCTTAAACTTCCTTCTGTGATCACTGTAAGGGGGCTCCTACAGGTCCCAAGTGTTTGACCACTGTGATAAGGAAACTCAAATATGCCAAGATTTTGCCATCATTGACTCAGATGTGGCTCAGATGGCAAAGAATCAGTTGGCGATGCAGGAGACACACAGGTGGGGAAGATTACCTGGAGTAGAAAATGGAAACCCACTCCAATATTCTTCCTTGGAGACACCTATGAACAGAGGAGCCAGAGGACCCTGGTCCACCATGTCAGAGTGAGCTGGTCATGACTGAGGGCTAACACTTTCACTGACTCAGAGCATAGAAACTTTAAAACAATCAAATGTGCAGAGTGAAAGCAAATCAATTAATTCCATATGTGTGTGTGTGTACATATATATGTGCATATATATATATATATATATATATATATATATGTTACTATTTGTATAAAAAATTGTATTATATGTATATTCCTTAACTATCTAAAATGAATTATGGCAACCCAAATCTCTAATACATACTCTATATAAAGAGAGATAGAAAGAAAGAGTGAGACAGACAGAGAGGAAGAGACAGACAGACAGACAGAGAGGAGTAGAGGGAGGAAACAAGAGGCAGGAAGATGGTTAGGTCTGAAGTCTACCTTTTCTGTCACCCCGAACCTTCTTCTGGCAAAGAGTAGCGATGGGAAGAGTGAGTGAGCTGGCTCCTACTCTATCTCAAGAAACCCAAGTTAACACACATCAATGTTTCATAGAGAGCTGGTCCGCTGTTGCCCAGTCCATAATCTCTCAATGCTTTGAGTCCAGATGATCAGTGACTGACGTGATATGAGTGCATAGTGACCTCATTCACTCAGGTCAAGACTCCAGTCCAAGGAAAACCAGGGGATTGTGCCACCCTCCTCTGGCCCATGGGTGAAGCCCTTCATGTGAGGCTGCATCTTTAATTGCTGTGCTAATTTTCTTGATGACCAAGTCAATCCCTGCACCTATTTCTGTTGTTGATATATCTTCTATATCTTCTATCTCTCCTAATAAAACAGGACATCAGATATTGAAAAACCGGCACAAGCTCACAATCTCACCTCTGAGCACAAAACATCTCACAAGGTGATGTTTAACACATGCTAATTTAATTAGAGACTTCTGAAAACTCAGGAAAATTTATTTAGAAACAATCAAGTCTACCAGGGCTTGGACAGGGTGGGCTTCACGGTGGGCCAGCCACATGGGCCAGTTCACAGAAGAGCCGTGCACTGGGCTTAATGTTCTCCTGTTGCTGTCTTGAAATTCTTAATAGATTGTGGACAAAAATTTCTCCATTTCTATTAAACTAAATCTCAGAAATTACAAAGTTGGTCCTAGTTATGGAGATAAGATTTCTTTTAAGAAATTAAAATTCTATGTTAAAATTAGTAATTTTTACTTAAGAAATATCATGAGAATTTTAAATGATTCTTTTAAATTGTCCTTTAGAATTTGACAGATTAGGTCTGTGTAGCAGACACAGATTCTTGCAAAGGTCAGGTTGAATGAAGCAACAAACAAAAGGTAAACTGACTCATTTATTTAAGAGGGGAAATAATGAGCACTGTTTCAAAGCAAATTGATGCTAATGGTAAAGAACCTGCTTGCCAATGTAGAAGACATAAGAGATTGGGTAGACCCCCCTGGAGGAGGGCATGGCAACCCACTCCAGTATTCTTGGTTGGAGAATTCCAAGGACAGAGGAGCCTGGTGGGCTATAGTCCATAGGATCACAAAGAGTTGGACATGACTGAAGCAACTGAGCATGAACATATATGAATTTTAAAATCAAATATTAATTAATTTAATAATATTTACCATGGTAAACTAGAGGAAGGAGTAGGCTTATTTTCTAACAATATACTATATTGAAAGGAGAAGGTATCAACAGGGAAAAGTTATTGAATAAATAAGGAAGGCAAAACCCAGAAGAAAGTCATGATATTTGGCAATGCAAAGGAAAACTGAGATATGGCATTCAGATTTTAGTAACATGTTCATAGAATTTTAGAGCTGGACATTCCCTTAGACCTAGTCTAAAAGAAACAGGCACATGAAAAGATGCTCAACATTGCTAACTATTAGAGAAATGCAAATCAAAACTACAACGAAATATCACCTCACTCTGGTCAGGATGGCCATATTAAAACTAAAATCAATAATTTCTAGAAGAAGGTGTGGAGAAAAGGGAACTTAATACACTGCTGTGGGAATTTAAGTTGGTGCAGTCATTTTGGCAAATAGTATGGAGGTTCCTCAAAAGCCAAAACCAGAGTTACTATATGATCCAGTAATCTGGACTTATACCTGGAGAAAACCATACTTTGAAAAGATGCATACACTGCAATGTTCACAGCAGCATTTTTACAGCAGTCAAGACATGGAAGCAACCTGGATATCCATTAATAGATAAAGATGTGGTACATATATATATATATATATAAAACACAACATTATTCAGATCTAAAAATGAATGGAATGTCATTTGCAGCAACATGGACGGATTTAGAGATTGTCATATTGAGTGAAGTAATCCAGATAGAGGAGAAACAGTCTATATCATCTCTTGTATGCAGAATCTAAGAAAGGATACAAATGAACCTATTTACAAAACAGAAGTACACTCACAGAGAACAGATCTATGGTTATCAAAGGGGAAAGTGGAGGGAGGGATAAATTAGTTTGGGATTAACAGATACACACTACTTTCTATAAAATACATTAACAACAAGGACCTATGGTATAGCACAACTATATCCAATATCTTGAAATAACCACTAATGGAAAATAATATGTGTGTGCGTGTGTATGTATATACATACTGAACCACTTTGCTATACAGCTGAAACTAACACGACATTATAAACCAACTATACTTTAATTTGAAAAACTATCCACAGGAGTTATTTTCAGTATCTTTCAGTATATAAATCTTTCTTCAGAGAACCTTTAGGGGACAAAGCATAAATAATATTGAAAAATACAGATAAAGCTTTCTGTAAAGAGAGGAATTAATGAATTTGTTATTCCACAAATATTGACTTGGTATCCATTATGTACTAACAATATAATGTATAGAAAACCTCAGTAAAGAATATACTTATATAAATAATTTTGTCTTCAACAGCACTTTCCTAACCACATCCCTTTCTGTTACCTAAACCAGTCTGCATAGCAATTCTCTAGAATGGTTTTAATAAAAATAAAGAAGGGGATCCCGAAGAACTAATTGGTGGCAACAACCAAAAGGAAAACAGAGCTAAGCAACGCCCCCATCATGGTTCTTTCCAAATTTTCACCATCACCCTGCTGTTCCTTACAAAGGCTGCTGGACTCACAGGGCAATGCAGGGTTAACCCCTGAACTGGAGCCATCTGGTGGGTCCAAGCTCCTTCTCTCTAAACTGCCCAGAGTGCACTCACCAGCCTCCGTGCAAATCTTGTTCACTGAAATGTTATTTATATCTACTAATTTTCTTCTCTTTCTTTGCAATTTTTTTCCTCACCAGTGCCAGAAGAGGCAAAGGCTGTTAAGAATTTCCCATAAAAATAACAAATATTTGTGTTAAACGGCTGTATTAAATAATTATAAAAATAAAAGAAGGGGCAGATTTCAAGTAGATTATCACCCATTTAACATGTAAAAGAGTTATTTTTGTAACACATTTTCTTCTGCATTTTTTATATGGGTACATTTACCAGAATGACCTTCTGAGAATGTGCTGTAATAACTGTTAAAATTTGGAAGCCTAAAGGCTTAACACAGAAACTGAGAAACACTGTAGAAGGTAAGAAATTCCATAACATCACTGATTGATGTTAAATTATACCACATTATGATAGAAAAATAATGCACATTATTTTCTTTTTCCTTTAGGGAAAAACTTGAAACAAGACTAGAGACTATTTTCACCCATATATTAGCATTACGCACAGACATTAATCGAATATTCATGAGCTTTTAAAAACCATCCTTTGAAATTTGCTCCAGTCAATCTTTAGGTTAAGTTGACTTTCCGTAACTGTATACAGATTTGTGAGTCAGATTATGTTAGTAATGATGAAGAGCTGACTTGTTGAATGATAACTCTTTTCCACAAATATTGACTTGGGGTTTTTTTCCAAAATTATGTACTAACAAATATAATGTATAGAAAACCTCAGTAAAGAATATACTTATATAAATAATTTTGTCTTCAACAGCACTTTCCTAACCACATCCCTTTCTGTTACCTAAACCAGTCTGCATAGCAATTCTCTAGAATGGTTTTAATAAAAATAAAGAAGGGGATCCCGAAGAACTAATTGGTGGCAACAACCAAAAGGAAAACAGAGCTAAGCAACGCCCCCATCATGGTTCTTTCCAAATTTTCACCATCACCCTGCTGTTCCTTACAAAGGCTGCTGGACTCACAGGGCAATGCAGGGTTAACCCCTGAACTGGAGCCATCTGGTGGGTCCAAGCTCCTTCTCTCTAAACTGCCCAGAGTGCACTCACCAGCCTCCGTGCAAATCTTGTTCACTGAAATGTTATTTATATCTACTAATTTTCTTCTCTTTCTTTGCAATTTTTTTTCCTCACCAGTGCCAGAAGAGGCAAAGGCTGTTAAGAATTTCCCATAAAAATAACAAATATTTGTGTTAAACGGCTGTATTAAATAATTATAAAAATAAAAGAAGGGGCAGATTTCAAGTAGATTATCACCCATTTAACATGTAAAAGAGTTATTTTTGTAACACATTTTCTTCTGCATTTTTTATATGGGTACATTTACCAGAATGACCTTCTGAGAATGTGCTGTAATAACTGTTAAAATTTGGAAGCCTAAAGGCTTAACACAGAAACTGAGAAACACTGTAGAAGGTAAGAAATTCCATAACATCACTGATTGATGTTAAATTATACCACATTATGATAGAAAAATAATGCACATTATTTTCTTTTTCCTTTAGGGAAAAACTTGAAACAAGACTAGAGACTATTTTCACCCATATATTAGCATTACGCACAGACATTAATCGAATATTCATGAGCTTTTAAAAACCATCCTTTGAAATTTGCTCCAGTCAATCTTTAGGTTAAGTTGACTTTCCGTAACTGTATACAGATTTGTGAGTCAGATTATGTTAGTAATGATGAAGAGCTGACTTGTTGAATGATAACTCTTTTCTTCTTAGAAATCTGTATACTTACAAGTGATTTAAATTTTCTGTGGCAAATAGACCATTTTTTGTAGTGGGAAAAAAAATATTACTTTGAAAATGGAAGCTCAGGGAATTCCATGGTGAGTCCTGTTTCCTACAGGACACAGATGATGTGCTGTGTGCTCAGTCGTGTCTGATTTGTTGAGATTCCAGGGTCTGTAGCCCACCAGGCTCCTCTGTCCATGATTCAGGCAAGAATACTGGAGTAGGTAGCCATTTTCTCCTCCAGGAGAGCTTCCTCATCCAGGAATCAAACCCTCCTCCCCTGTGTCTCCTGCATTGGCACCACTAATCAAATATGTGTGAGCATTTCTCCTTGGGGCCTGTGAGCATTATTTGTATAGTCAGCATTGTAATGCCTCCAAGCCAGCATTGGCTCCAATGAACCCATGGTAGGGCACCCTAGCTGTCTACAGCTTTACCACTGAGTTAAAAATGAAAAAGTTGTTCATCACATCTGAATATTTCTGAAGTTGTCACCAATAGGTCACCCTTTCCGACAAGATGTTTTTACATGTTCTTACAGGGCCATTCTCTTTTTTGTCTGGCTAACTCCCTCAAGTCCTTCAAATCTTTTCTTGTCGCTGTCTCAGTAAGACCCACTGTGACTACACTATTTAAACTCCCGACGACAACCCACCACTGAAATACCCACATGCCCCATCCTAGCCATTTGTTGTTGCAGTTTAGTCAGTAAGACCTATTCGACTCTTTGGACTACAGTCTTAGGCACTATCAGCCCTCTTATCCTTTTTTTTCTTTGATCATATTTATCAACTGCTCGTGCAGTATAGAATTTACACAGTAGTATCATTGTTCATTGTCTACTTTCCCTACTACAATGTGAGCCAAAGACCTTTGCCTGTTTTCCTCTCTGATGCATCCAAAAACCTAGAAAAAGGATAACATACGGCACTCAATTTATGTGTTGGAAAAAAGTCCATTTATACCATACTGACAATGTTTGTTTAATACTCATAGGTGCTTAAAAGTATAATGATGCTTTTAATGTAAGATATCAGAACATACACATGCCACACACAGGTAATGTATTTAAGTAACTTAGTACATGGTGTATATTAAATGCTTAGGAATTTGTGATTGACTTTCCTGGGTGGTGGCATTTATTCCCCTGCTAGAACATCCTTAGTCTCCTCAGTTACACCAAACTTTACGGGAAAAAAGAGCCTTCATGAATCATAAGCAAGGTTGATGGTGCCACCATGGGGATGGGGAGGAGAAGATGGGGTAAGAGATGTGAAAAAGTCACATGATTTCTTTCATTATTTTGGCTTTTAATTCTGAAGGCAAGATGGAAAGAAATAGCAATATCCGCTTGTTTATGAGGGGAAAGAGACAAAGTGGTCTTTGTTCTATAGATGTTTCATTCACACTATTCCTCAAAATACAGTACTTCTGCCACAGAAAATAAATATAAAGCAAAAGGGTCCCATGGCCAAACCCATCTGGAAAATGCTTGGTGGACACAAGATTGAGCACTGCCTTTAACTTGGCCTTGGTGGAGGGGCTGATACACAAATGTACACTGCCTCCCCAAGAGGGACACTGTGCACCTTAGCTGGGGATCAGTCAGGTCTACCTGGGGACCACATTTCAGGGAAGAGCACTGAGGGTCAGCATTCTACTAAACACATCTCGGGAGGATGCTCCAGGGAGAGGGTCCCAGACTCTCAGCTGCGGGTGTGGCAAGGCTTCCCTCGAGGACTCAGCCTGTGCAAAGCCACTTCCATACTGGATAAAGGGTTCCATTCATGGTGTGGAAATGAAGAATCCCAGCATCAGCCTAGAACTACTTCAGAGTTTAGACGATGAGGACAAATATTCCTTCTTCTGACATACATGGCTCAGCCCCACCTACAAGTCCAGGTGGACTTGGAACTACTGTCTGAGCTATGTGAAGGAACAGAGTAGCCACTCTGCAGGAAACCTGGGTAGGTTCTCATGGAACTGCACATGTTCTTACATAAGGTACAGGGACCATACTTCTCAGTATGGACCCAGAGGAGTTGAGAACTTATGACCACACAGAAACCTGCACATGGGTGTTTACAGCAGCTTTATCCATAACTTCCAAAACCTGGAATTATGATATCTTTCAGAAGGTGAATGGATTGATAAACTGTGATCCATCCAAACAATGAAGTACTATTCAGCATGACAAGGATATGAGCTGTCAAGCCATAGAGGAACCTTTGGGCATGTAACTAACTGAGAAAGCCCTCTGAAAAGAGTTTACTGAAAATAAAGGTTCACTGTAAGAAACAAACACAAAATAGAAATGGGGTAAGAGATGTGAAAAGTCACATGATTTCTTTCATTATTTTGGCTTTTAATTCTGAAGGCAAGATGGAAAGAAATAGCAATATCCGCTTGTTTATGAGGGGAAAGAGACAAAGTGGTCTTTGTTCTATAGATGTTTCATTCACACTATTCCTCAAAATACAGTACTTCTGCCACAGAAAATAAATATAAAGCAAAAGGGTCCCATGGCCAAACCCATCTGGAAAATGCTTGGTGGACACAAGATTGAGCACTGCCTTTAACTTGGCCTTGGTGGAGGGGCTGATACACAAATGTACACTGCCTCCCCAAGAGGGACACTGTGCACCTTAGCTGGGGATCAGTCAGGTCTACCTGGGGACCACATTTCAGGGAAGAGCACTGAGGGTCAGCATTCTACTAAACACATCTCGGGAGGATGCTCCAGGGAGAGGGTCCCAGACTCTCAGCTGCGGGTGTGGCAAGGCTTCCCTCGAGGACTCAGCCTGTGCAAAGCCACTTCCATACTGGATAAAGGGTTCCATTCATGGTGTGGAAATGAAGAATCCCAGCATCAGCCTAGAACTACTTCAGAGTTTAGACGATGAGGACAAATATTCCTTCTTCTGACATACATGGCTCAGCCCCACCTACAAGTTCAGGTGGACTTGGAACTACTGTCTGAGCTATGTGAAGGAACAGAGTAGCCACTCTGCAGGAAACCTGGGTAGGTTCTCATGGAACTGCACATGTTCTTACATAAGGTACAGGGACCATACTTCTCAGTATGGACCCAGAGGAGTTGAGAACTTATGACCACACAGAAACCTGCACATGGGTGTTTACAGCAGCTTTATCCATAACTTCCAAAACCTGGAATTATGATATCTTTCAGAAGGTGAATGGATTGATAAACTGTGATCCATCCAAACAATGAAGTACTATTCAGCATGACAAGGATATGAGCTGTCAAGCCATAGAGGAACCTTTGGGCATGTAACTAACTGAGAAAGCCCTCTGAAAAGATTACACACATGGTATGATTCCAATCCTGGAGATTCTTGGAAAAGTTAAAAAGGTTCACTGTAAGAAACAAACACAAAATAGATGAGTAATTGACAAAGGTTGGGAGAATGAGGGATGAACAGGTGGAACACAAAGAATGTTTAGGGCAGGGGAAGTACTCTCTCTGATGGATGATAATGAACTCACATGTAAACTATACATTTTGGGTGAAGACTTGCCAATAAAGGTTCATCAGTTGTAACAAATGTACCACTCTTGATTTGTGGTCTAGATAATAAAGTCATTGTGCATGAGTTAGGGGATACGGTACATCTCTGTTCCTTTCACCTCAAATTTTCTGTTACCCATAAAGTGCTCTTAAAAAAATAATCTCAGTTTAAAAATAAAATTTTCAATAGAAGAATGTTTCTTAGCAAGAACTTGTACATACCTTCCCCATTAAAGGAAGCTGAATGGAGATTCAATAGTGGTAGAGACCTCTTCTTGAGAACACAAGGGTAATATTTTGGGCAATATTTGAGCTCATATGGCTCAGTGTTCTGACTGATGTGGTGATTAGTTGGAAGAATAACATCTATCTCACATTATGTCAACCTTCCAAAGTTTAGACTGAAAAATCAATTTTCTTTTAGGAATCACATGCAATTTGCAATCCACGAATTCACCAAAATGGTAAAACAGTCCCTTCAACTACACATTAGATGCTGTTCTAATTGTTATGCCTAATTTTAGGTATCAGTAAATATTTCCTTTTAAACACATGTCCCTTCCTTGGGCAAATCTAAGAAAAGTTTGAAAAGATAAAATGGTAAATATATATAAATATGCCAGTAACTCAGATTCTTTTTCACTGGGAAAAGGCTTAATTGTACCAGGAGGGAAAAAAATTTAGAATATGTCAACACTTCATTGCTATTTACAGGATGTACTCACCACCCTGATGAAAAGAGCTCCTCTCTAACAATGAGGTCTTAATCACTGCTCAGCTTTTTCTTTAGATGACATCGTTCCCTAAGGGAAAAGAGGTTTCCCTTAAATTTTCGGTTGGACTGGGCATGTAACTAACTGAGAAAGCCCTCTGAAAAGATTACACACATGGTATGATTCCAATCCTGGAGATTCTTGGAAAAGTTAAAAAGGTTCACTGTAAGAAACAAACACAAAATAGATGAGTAATTGACAAAGGTTGGGAGAATGAGGGATGAACAGGTGGAACACAAAGAATGTTTAGGGCAGGGGAAGTACTCTCTCTGATGGATGATAATGAACTCACATGTAAACTATACATTTTGGGTGAAGACTTGTCAATAAAGGTTCATCAGTTGTAACAAATGTACCACTCTTGATTTGTGGTCTAGATAATAAAGTCATTGTGCATGAGTTAGGGGATACGGTACATCTCTGTTCCTTTCACCTCAAATTTTCTGTTACCCATAAAGTGCTCTTAAAAAAATAATCTCAGTTTAAAAATAAAATTTTCAATAGAAGAATGTTTCTTAGCAAGAACTTGTACATACCTTCCCCATTAAAGGAAGCTGAATGGAGATTCAATAGTGGTAGAGACCTCTTCTTGAGAACACAAGGGTAATATTTTGGGCAATATTTGAGCTCATATGGCTCAGTGTTCTGACTGATGTGGTGATTAGTTGGAAGAATAACATCTATCTCACATTATGTCAACCTTCCAAAGTTTAGACTGAAAAATCAATTTTCTTTTAGGAATCACATGCAATTTGCAATCCACGAATTCACCAAAATGGTAAAACAGTCCCTTCAACTACACATTAGATGCTGTTCTAATTGTTATGCCTAATTTTAGGTATCAGTAAATATTTCCTTTTAAACACATGTCCCTTCCTTGGGCAAATCTAAGAAAAGTTTGAAAAGATAAAATGGTAAATATATATAAATATGCCAGTAACTCAGATTCTTTTTCACTGGGAAAAGGCTTAATTGTACCAGGAGGGAAAAAAATTTAGAATATGTCAACACTTCATTGCTATTTACAGGATGTACTCACCACCCTGATGAAAAGAGCTCCTCTCTAACAATGAGGTCTTAATCACTGCTCAGCTTTTTCTTTAGATGACATCGTTCCCTGAATGTTAGCGGCTGAAATGATTAGACACTGATACTTCTTAAATCACAGCTAATGACAAGCATATTTTTAGCGGTTGGACTCAAATTCGAGCCAGTAACATGCAGGTGCTTATGAAAAGCTGCACTCAGAAATTCCCTGCCAATTTTCTGAAGGCTACCTATGAGTCAATTTTTAAAAAAGAACAGGATAGAATAACAGTGCAGAGGGTCAACAGAGAAGAGAATATATAATAGAGAAATAAGTGACTGTTTTTATAATAAATGAAAATTGTAACAGCTATGAAGGAATTCTACCTCTTCTTCACATAAAGCATATCCTTAATTTAGAGAGACTGACTTAAGTGTTTTAAAAGTGCCCTATCGAGGACTAGTCTTTTGAAAAGAGAAAAAATGGGTACAGGAACACCCTAAAGACAGTTCAGGGGTTACTTATTTCAATGCTCAATAAGTCCATGTAACCACACTTGGGAGGTCATGGTTGTGTCAAAATAAATAGTCTAAATGATCTCTAACAAATTTAATCAGAGGGGATATCACCAAATTGCTTCTTTCCCCAATAAAACTTTGTTGAAAATATAAAATCCACATAGAGTGAAAAGTTTCACTTTATAAATGTCACATGGAGAGAATGTTATGTCTGAGATGCCAAAATTATATATATTTCCATGGACTTTTAGGCATGTTTAGACAATCTGTGAACTTCCTGGCTCTTCTACAAAATGCTTTCAGGGCAATGATAATCAACACAGCATCATGTAGGCTACTGGTATTTTTTTATGCAAATTTTCACTTCATTTCTGATTTGTTATTTCTTAAATTAAGTGCATAATTGCTAAAGTCAACTGCCCTCTATGTTTAACTTTCCTTGGGGCTCTTTTTTTTATCATTGACAACTGTAAGATCTTTCTCAAATCTTTAAAATTTTTCAACTGCTCAGGGCTTTTGTCCCAGGAGGAAAAAATTTAGAATATGTCAACACTTCATTGCTATTTACAGGATGTACTCACCACCCTGATGAAAAGAGCTCCTCTCTAACAATGAGGTCTTAATCACTGCTCAGCTTTTTCTTTAGATGACATCGTTCCCTGAATGTTAGCGGCTGAAATGATTAGACACTGATACTTCTTAAATCACAGCTAATGACAAGCATATTTTTAGCGGTTGGACTCAAATTCGAGCCAGTAACATGCAGGTGCTTATGAAAAGCTGCACTCAGAAATTCCCTGCCAATTTTCTGAAGGCTACCTATGAGTCAATTTTTAAAAAAGAACAGGATAGAATAACAGTGCAGAGGGTCAACAGAGAAGAGAATATATAATAAATAAGTGACTGTTTTTATAATAAATGAAAATTGTAACAGCTATGAAGGAATTCTACCTCTTCTTCACATAAAGCATATCCTTAATTTAGAGAGACTGACTTAAGTGTTTTAAAAGTGCCCTATCGAGGACTAGTCTTTTGAAAAGAGAAAAAATGGGTACAGGAACACCCTAAAGACAGTTCAGGGGTTACTTATTTCAATGCTCAATAAGTCCATGTAACCACACTTGGGAGGTCATGGTTGTGTCAAAATAAATAGTCTAAATGATCTCTAACAAATTTAATCAGAGGGGATATCACCAAATTGCTTCTTTCCCCAATAAAACTTTGTTGAAAATATAAAATCCACATAGAGTGAAAAGTTTCACTTTATAAATGTCACATGGAGAGAATGTTATGTCTGAGATGCCAAAATTATATATATTTCCATGGACTTTTAGGCATGTTTAGACAATCTGTGAACTTCCTGGCTCTTCTACAAAATGCTTTCAGGGCAATGATAATCAACACAGCATCATGTAGGCTACTGGTATTTTTTTATGCAAATTTTCACTTCATTTCTGATTTGTTATTTCTTAAATTAAGTGCATAATTGCTAAAGTCAACTGCCCTCTATGCTTTGAGTACTGTGTTCTTTGGCTACACTAACATTGTGGGAAGCAATGTACAGTGATTTTCAGATGTGTATATGAATTTGTCACTCTCACTTTTGACCTTAACTGTAAGATCTTTCTCAAATTGCTTGATACTTACTGGTATTCATTTCCTTCTATGCAAGTGACATAGACTTGTAAAGGATTAAAGACATATACAGAAAGTGAACTAAGTGGAAATAATATAAAATTAGTGTAAAAATAAAAAGGGGTGAATATGTCAAGTGAGCATAAAAACGTCATTAGCTTTAATCTTAAAGACCCTGTGGAGGTCTTCCCCTGGTGGTCCAGTGGGTAAGGACACCGCCTTGCAGTGCAAGGGGCACCGGTTTGATCCCTGACCTGGGAAGATCCCACGTGCCGCGGAGTGGCTGGACCCATGTGTCTAATTGCCGAGCCGGAGATCTGGGGCGCGGGCACCCAGAGCTGGCGCTCTGCGACGACAGAGGCCACCGCGATGGGAGGCCCACAGGAGCCAAAGAACAAAGACGGATGAAAATAGAGAAATGAAAGACCAATAAAAGTGGCCCACCCATCCCCCTCCCTCCCCACTCCACCCGTCAAAAAAAGATAAATAAATAAAAATAAATGTTTAAAAAAAAAAAAAAAGACCCTGTGGGAAAGGAGCTGTCTTCACTTTAGAGAAAGCCACAGTGAGGTTCAGTGGAATAATCGACAGGGGACACCTCATCACAGATGTTGTGATCATGGAAAATACCCCAGGGAACCAGCTGGATGCTGGGATGAGTATGAGACTGGCCAGGGTACACATGAGAACGAAACTGGCAGAGCCTGTCCTCTCAAGGAATATTCAACAGACCTGAGAAGTTCAGAGTGGAAATAGAAACTTGTGAAGAAAGGACCGATGTGACTGTACAGACCACAATGGTACAGAGAGAGCAATCCTGTCTGGATGAAGCTGCTCAAAGAGTCTGCAGAATTTTTTTTCCTTTTATTGCCCCTTGCCTGACCTCTCATCACAGACTGCAGGTATTCCATCTGGAGGAGGTATGCAATGTCTAAATGATGCAAACCATTGGTACCAAGTCATCTAGGAAATCTGCCTGGGTCATCATTTTCAAATTGATTGTCTCTTCTGAGAACTTTCTCACCATGTTCTATCTGTGAGTCATACCCACTGCATCTGTAACTTAGGGCGAATTACTCAAAGTTTGACCTTGAATTATAAATTATGATAGTACATTTTTAAGCATGAGAAGTTTTATTGAAAGAGACTAATATCATTCTTCCATGTATTTTAATTTTATGATACTAGTCCTACTGTACCCTTTCTGTTATGGCTTATTATTTCACAATACAATTTTAAATGATAACTATTTTTAACCATCCATTCAAGGGCTGAATAATTTTCTCTTTTTGAAAATTAAATATCATCATTTTTCTTCATTTCATGTATAATCACAGATTTGCACTCTTCCTCTCTTTAAAGGGATTAAGAATTCCATCCTTAATAGTTTTAAGAATGTATATATTTCTGTTCATTTTAGTATTTCTTAGCCTTTTCTTAATACAGTTAGCCATAAAGTGCTTTCAGTTACTTTTTTTTAGTTTTGGCTTTATTTATTTATTTCAATCAATCTTTATTCTGTGTGGGCCTCCCATTACAGTGGCCTCTCTTTACAGAGCACCGACTTTGGGAGCATGCGCTCCAGAGCGCTGGTTCCTAATTGGACACACTGGTCCAGCACGGCACATGGAATCTTCCCAGGCCAGTGATCGAACAGGTGCTTCTTGCACAAGGTAGACTCTTTACCCAGTGGACCACCAGGAAGCCCTGATTTCTTTTTTTTAATGAGAAATTAGAGATACAAAAATCTGTGCCTGGAAGAAAAAAATCAGGTGGAAAGTTTGTTCCATTGTTTAAGGAAATACAGCCTTGTGGTTAATGCCCAAACTGTAGAGCAGAGCCACTTCACAAAAAAAGTGCTAACTCTAACATCTCACTCTGTCTCTGCCTGAGTTTTCTCATTTATTAAACTGAGGATAATAAACATATCTTCCTTGAAGGGTTGCATGAGCTTTATGTGTGCATTCGATTGACATGCTGAAACACATACGGCTGACTATTATGATGGTTCAGATATGGCAGGCTCATCACTAATCACTTTGAAGATCACATTTTCCAAACCACTGACCTCTCATCACAGACTGCAGGTATTCCATCTGGAGGAGGTATGCAATGTCTAAATGATGCAAACCATTGGTACCAAGTCATCTAGGAAATCTGCCTGGGTCATCATTTTCAAATTGATTGTCTCTTCTGAGAACTTTCTCACCATGTTCTATCTGTGAGTCATACCCACTGCATCTGTAACTTAGGGCGAATTACTCAAAGTTTGACCTTGAATTATAAATTATGATAGTACATTTTTAAGCATGAGAAGTTTTATTGAAAGAGACTAATATCATTCTTCCATGTATTTTAATTTTATGATACTAGTCCTACTGTACCCTTTCTGTTATGGCTTATTATTTCACAATACAATTTTAAATGATAACTATTTTTAACCATCCATTCAAGGGCTGAATAATTTTCTCTTTTTGAAAATTAAATATCATCATTTTTCTTCATTTCATGTATAATCACAGATTTGCACTCTTCCTCTCTTTAAAGGGATTAAGAATTCCATCCTTAATAGTTTTAAGAATGTATATATTTCTGTTCATTTTAGTATTTCTTAGCCTTTTCTTAATACAGTTAGCCATAAAGTGCTTTCAGTTACTTTTTTTTAGTTTTGGCTTTATTTATTTATTTCAATCAATCTTTATTCTGTGTGGGCCTCCCATTACAGTGGCCTCTCTTTACAGAGCACCGACTTTGGGAGCATGCGCTCCAGAGCGCTGGTTCCTAATTGGACACACTGGTCCAGCACGGCACATGGAATCTTCCCAGGCCAGTGATCGAACAGGTGCTTCTTGCACAAGGTAGACTCTTTACCCAGTGGACCACCAGGAAGCCCTGATTTCTTTTTTTTAATGAGAAATTAGAGATACAAAAATCTGTGCCTGGAAGAAAAAAATCAGGTGGAAAGTTTGTTCCATTGTTTAAGGAAATACAGCCTTGTGGTTAATGCCCAAACTGTAGAGCAGAGCCACTTCACAAAAAAAGTGCTAACTCTAACATCTCACTCTGTCTCTGCCTGAGTTTTCTCATTTATTAAACTGAGGATAATAAACATATCTTCCTTGAAGGGTTGCATGAGCTTTATGTGTGCATTCGATTGCATGCTCATGGCAAATGTGAAACACATACGGCTGACTATTATGATGGTTCAGATATGGCAGGCTCATCACTAATCACTTTGAAGATCACATTTTTCCAAACCACTAACATCTCAGTGCCTTGGGGCTGCCGTGACAAAATACTAGGGACTCTGGACACTGAAGAACAGGAGCTCATTTCTCACGGATCTGAAGGCTGCACATCCAAGAGACCTGGGTTTCTGGTAAGAGTCCTCTTGTGTGCCTCAGGGGTCTGTCTGGGCACCTGGACCAGACAGGGTGGTGGAGAGGGAGAGGCATGAGCTACTCCTCTGAGTCTCTTATAAGGACCAGAGTCCCATCTTAAGGATTCTGTTTCCCTGACCATATCTCACCGTCATCATCTCCAAAAGGTCTCACCTTCAGCACCTTTTAATATGAGGGCTAGAGAGACACATTCAGTCTACAACGATTAGAAGGTTTACTCAGCTGAAGCAGAGGGGAGCTCCACAGAAGCAAGATAAGGGCCATGTCCTTATAGACAGGGATGGAAACCTTCTCCTTCCTAACTGGTCCTGTTGTGTGCCGTGGACTCTATTTTGCTCTGTGGCTGAGTTATAGAGAATGCTACTTCGCATACTGACTATTCCAGGGTTTGCAAAGCTTAAATCTAAGAATGAGAGATTTCCTGAAGAAGTTGAGATTTGCTTCAAGGGAAGGAGAACACACGTCAAGACTCAGAGCTTCAGGACTGAGGCCTCCCACAAAGCATGGCACCTCAGAGAGGTCATACTAGGAACACTAAGCGGATGTGGTATGCTTGCATTCCAGCCCTAAAGTGACAGACCTGACCTTGAATGTTACACCCCAGAGGAGCACTGGTTTCATGCCATGGAAACTATGTGGGTCCATCTAGCTTGATGTGAAAATGCAACCACAGTTTCTCTGTGACCTTTTCAATGAACTGTGCTACATCGAGACTGGTTTTCCTTCTTCCTTCTAGGGAAAGACTTGGCTTCACTCTAGGTAAGCCATAGCATTTCAAAGAAAGGCAGGGTCAGAAATCTGTGGCGGGCTTGACCTACTTGACATCACACTAGGAACTGTAGTCATCAATAGAAGAATGCAATTCCCTCCAGATATTTTTACCTACAAACTAACTTTTCATATAAAATGTACACCCCAATGTACCTTCTTCAATGAAATTCAGAGTTAAAAGGAAAGCTCACTGATTTTTTTAATGATGTTTATGGAATACATGGACACAACTGAGCGAGTGAAATGAACTGAATGGTATAATACTCTGAACACAAATCTGGGATTGGTTTTCTTTTTAAACTCTTTAAAATGTTATAAACAGAGTTTACATGTCACTTAAAATAATTCCTTTACTTCCTCACAGACAACACTTGTCCTGAATTTTCTATCCATCATCATTTAATAATTTGTTAACACATACATTCCTATATAATATACATATATAAAATAAAATAATATAGTGAAGAGTTTAGCATATTTTTATATTTTAATATAATGGTATGATTATTTGGCATGTAAACCTCAATATTATGTTTCTGAAATCTATCTACATGAAAACATATACCTCAAGTTTATTATTTAAAAAGCATCTTGTATAAGTTTTTCACACATATTTTCCTGTCTCACTTCAGATTGATTTCTTTTTCCCCTTAAATTCATTTTTCCCCTCTACTGGCTTGGAAGTCACATGTTCCATTTCCATTACAACTTAATATGCATAATTAAGTTGAACCTTTTACCCTAATGTGTACAGTTTGTAGACTGTTTAAATCCTCAATACTTTTCTATGATGTATTAATGTTTCACGTTTTGGACTCACTTTTTATAAAAACCTCTAAAAGTAGATGATGCTGAAACTGAAGCTCTAATACTGTGGCCACCTGAGGTGAAGAGATGATTTGCTGGAAAAGACCCTGATGCTGGGAAAAATAGAAGGCAGAAGGAGAAGGGAATGACAGAGGACAAGATGGTTGTATGGCATCACTGACTCAATGGACATGAATCTGAGCAAACTCCACTAGATGGTGAAGGACAAGGAAGCTTGGCATATTGCAGGCTTCTTGGGGTCACAAAGAGTCAGACACACCTGAGTGACTGAACTGAACTAACTTAAAGTTACTTTCTGAACTGTGCTACATCGAGACTGGTTTTCCTTCTTCCTTCTAGGGAAAGACTTGGCTTCACTCTAGGTAAGCCATAGCATTTCAAAGAAAGGCAGGGTCAGAAATCTGTGGCGGGCTTGACCTACTTGACATCACACTAGGAACTGTAGTCATCAATAGAAGAATGCAATTCCCTCCAGATATTTTTACCTACAAACTAACTTTTCATATAAAATGTACACCCCAATGTACCTTCTTCAATGAAATTCAGAGTTAAAAGGAAAGCTCACTGATTTTTTTAATGATGTTTATGGAATACATGGACACAACTGAGCGAGTGAAATGAACTGAATGGTATAATACTCTGAACACAAATCTGGGATTGGTTTTTTCTTTTTTAAACTCTTTAAAATGTTATAAACAGAGTTTACATGTCACTTAAAATAATTCCTTTACTTCCTCACAGACAACACTTGTCCTGAATTTTCTATCCATCATCATTTAATAATTTGTTAACACATACATTCCTATATAATATACATATATAAAATAAAATAATATAGTGAAGAGTTTAGCATATTTTTATATTTTAATATAATGGTATGATTATTTGGCATGTAAACCTCAATATTATGTTTCTGAAATCTATCTACATGAAAACATATACCTCAAGTTTATTATTTAAAAAGCATCTTGTATAAGTTTTTCACACATATTTTCCTGTCTCACTTCAGATTGATTTCTTTTTCCCCTTAAATTCATTTTTCCCCTCTACTGGCTTGGAAGTCACATGTTCCATTTCCATTACAACTTAATATGCATAATTAAGTTGAACCTTTTACCCTAATGTGTACAGTTTGTAGACTGTTTAAATCCTCAATACTTTTCTATGATGTATTAATGTTTCACGTTTTGGACTCACTTTTTATAAAAACCTCTAAAAGTAGATGATGCTGAAACTGAAGCTCTAATACTGTGGCCACCTGAGGTGAAGAGATGATTTGCTGGAAAAGACCCTGATGCTGGGAAAAATAGAAGGCAGAAGGAGAAGGGAATGACAGAGGACAAGATGGTTGTATGGCATCACTGACTCAATGGACATGAATCTGAGCAAACTCCACTAGATGGTGAAGGACAAGGAAGCTTGGCATATTGCAGGCTTCTTGGGGTCACAAAGAGTCAGACACACCTGAGTGACTGAACTGAACTAACTTAAAGTTAATTATCTTATATAGAGTGCTTGGAGTTCAAATTCCACTCTTGCCATGGCACAGATCCTCAGTCATTTGCTTCTCAAGGTTTTAGGTGTAATCTGGTACAAGGATTCACATTTGCCTGGGAAGGACCCGAAGAGTCACTGGCTGGAGACACCACAACTCTGGATAAACCTTGTGTCTGTGTTTCTGTCAGATGCCCCAGGCCACCAAGCCCTGCACTGCCAACAACCAGAATGAACACAGGTTGATAGCAACAAATTGAAGGGAGTCCTTTCATATATCCACTCAGACTGCAGGCAAAGATGACATGTTCACCTCACTACCTCCTTTTCCTGGCAAGCTGATTCCTACAGCTGCCTGGGAGTCTAGCACTTAGAATATTCAGGACTCACCTGTTGGGAACTCTCACTGAGCACCTTACCTTTAGTAGACTGAATCCCTAATTTACCAACAACAATTAGAGTGCTCCTTCAGTAACTAGGGTGGACCCTCTGCAGACATCAAAACCCAAGAATGTTCAAGTTTCCCATATGAAGGACATGGTGTTTGTGCAATACCTACCCATATCCTCCGTACAAACTAAACCATCTCTGGATTACTTCCTATGTCTAATACAATGTAAATGCTATGTAAACAGTTGCCAGTAGGCAGTAAATACAAGTTTTGCTTTGTGGAGCTTTCTGGAACATTTTATTCAGATACTTTGCATCTGAGGTTGTGGAACCACTCAATATCCACCTTCCTCTTCACTCTTGGCCCTGAGATATTCTGTTACTTTCTTTCAAACTCAGGAGTGGACTGAAATTCATCCCACAAGAAAATAAAACCCAAGAAAATTTGCTTAAGTGTCAGTTTTAGTCAAGACTCAAAACTAATGAAAACATCATTTGTAACCTCAAAAGTGCAGTCACATAGACAGCACTTTAAACAATAATAGACACTATTTCATCCAGGACTCTGGATCCCAAGGAAGGTCATGTCTTATATACTCTTAGATATATAAAAGTATATACCTCTTATAGGAACTTAATTCTTTCTTAACCAAATGGTATAATACAATGCTAGAACAGAATTTTGCTCTGTGTGAGAACAATAATTTGAAAGAGAGATACACCAATTTTCTATTAAAAACCAATGTTATTTCCTATGGGGTTTTCTTGTTCTTAATGATAATATCAATTCATTATATGAAAGTAATTTAATAAATGCCTAAGTGCTCTGTGTGCTCAGTCCTGTCTGACTCTTTCTGATCCCACGGGCTGTAGTGCACCAGGCTCCTCAGTACATGAGATTTCCCAGACAAGAATATCAGACTGGTTGCCATTTCCTCTTCCAGGGGATTTTCCTGACCCAGGGACTGAACCTATAATTCTCGTGTCTCCTGCACTGACAGGTGGATTCTTTATCACTAGCACCACCTGGGAAGCCTAACGTGCTCTAGGCATTGTATAAAAATCATTATAGCTCAAGTTTCAATGACGACAAAGCCCAAATCTCCCATTGACTTGCAATTTAATGGGAAAATGTAAGCAGCTATGTTAGGGGGTCCCAATAGAGAGGTCAAGGCACGGCTTTCTTGACATAAGAGAAGCCATTTTTAGTCTAAGCCATTTAGTGATTTGATCCTAGTCACAAAGCATGCCCTTGAACAAGTCTCAGTAATTAGTGATCTAACGGAGACAGAAGCCTTGCATGCTGAGGTTCAAGGGGTCACAAAGAGTGAGACATGATTTAGCAATTGAAAAACAATAACAAAAGGAACAAAAGAATGCAGAAGAAAAGACTGTTACCAGGCAAGGGAAGCAACAATAGCAAAGATAATACATCAGTTGTCAAGACTCCCAGTTCTGCTTCAGTGGCAAAGACTACTCAGAAGCACTCTTTTAAACTGCTTTGCAGACTTTAAAACCCTCAGGCACTCAACCCTCAGGCAGATCTAAAGCAAACTAAGGGATGGTGAGGTTGACTTTTTCTGACCCACTTGACCCCATTTAACTAAAGCTTGGACTCTGATTGCCCAAGCCCCTTAATGAATATGCATATGTCTTAGCTTAAAATCACCAATTTTGCTTTTGGGGAGGCCCTGCTTTGGGAAGGATTCTGATGTTTTCCCTCATTGGCTATGAGTTTTAAATCCTTCCTCTGCTCTTCATTTTGGTTGTGTCTTAGATCTTGACACTGATCCAGAGTCAGACCCAGTTAGGGGTAATATGCAAAAACAGCAAATATCATCCAGCATAATGATTTGGTTTACATAACAAAATATTGAAATGTCTTTCTAATGTGGAATTGCTTGTCAAGAGCAAACAACTTTGGTACAAGTCATCGTTGCATTGTGGTAAAATTTCTGAGGGAACTGAGTCTTAAGAAAGAAAGAAAGAAAGAAAGAAAAGAAAGGTCAGTTCCAGAAGTATGGCTTGAAACAGATTTCTTCCTCTTGGACATCTCCTATTGAAAGCCAAAGGTTCAGCCATGGAATGATGCCCTAAATCTATCTGCAAGCTGAAAGCTTAGGTTTTAGAAATGTGCCTCTATTATTTCTTTGTCTCTGTTTTATTGGGAACAAACAAGAGTAGAATAAACAAGGAAATGCTGTTTTGCCTGCACTTCTATCAAATGAACACAAAGACTTGCAATTTAATGGGAAAATGTAAGCAGCTATGTTAGGGGGTCCCAATAGAGAGGTCAAGGCACGGCTTTCTTGACATAAGAGAAGCCATTTTTAGTCTAAGCCATTTAGTGATTTGATCCTAGTCACAAAGCATGCCCTTGAACAAGTCTCAGTAATTAGTGATCTAACGGAGACAGAAGCCTTGCATGCTGAGGTTCAAGGGGTCACAAAGAGTGAGACATGATTTAGCAATTGAAAAACAATAACAAAAGGAACAAAAGAATGCAGAAGAAAAGACTGTTACCAGGCAAGGGAAGCAACAATAGCAAAGATAATACATCAGTTGTCAAGACTCCCAGTTCTGCTTCAGTGGCAAAGACTACTCAGAAGCACTCTTTTAAACTGCTTTGCAGACTTTAAAACCCTCAGGCACTCAACCCTCAGGCAGATCTAAAGCAAACTAAGGGATGGTGAGGTTGACTTTTTCTGACCCACTTGACCCCATTTAACTAAAGCTTGGACTCTGATTGCCCAAGCCCCTTAATGAATATGCACATGTCTTAGCTTAAAATCACCAATTTTGCTTTTGGGGAGGCCCTGCTTTGGGAAGGATTCTGATGTTTTCCCTCATTGGCTATGAGTTTTAAATCCTTCCTCTGCTCTTCATTTTGGTTGTGTCTTAGATCTTGACACTGATCCAGAGTCAGACCCAGTTAGGGGTAATATGCAAAAACAGCAAATATCATCCAGCATAATGATTTGGTTTACATAACAAAATATTGAAATGTCTTTCTAATGTGGAATTGCTTGTCAAGAGCAAACAACTTTGGTACAAAGTTGCATTGTGGTAAAATTTCTGAGGGAACTGAGTCTTAAGAAAGAAAGAAAGAAAGAAAGAAAAGAAAGGTCAGTTCCAGAAGTATGGCTTGAAACAGATTTCTTCCTCTTGGACATCTCCTATTGAAAGCCAAAGGTTCAGCCATGGAATGATGCCCTAAATCTATCTGCAAGCTGAAAGCTTAGGTTTTAGAAATGTGCCTCTATTATTTCTTTGTCTCTGTTTTATTGGGAACAAACAAGAGTAGAATAAACAAGGAAATGCTGTTTTGCCTGCACTTCTATCAAATGAACACAAAGAAAACACTTTTAGATCTGTGATACAATTGATTCTTCCAAATGAACTCCTACTCGTAATGTGTTGGCTCTGAGAGTTTTTTTTTCTCTGACACTTTTTCAGCAACTTTGATGCCTTCATTGAGGATGAATCATCTAGGCATGAGTCAGTTCTCACTGCCTCTTGACAATTCAACTCCCAGATGCTCTCAGATGCAGAGATATTCATTGCCTCAGCAATACTACCTTTATATGGGACCTATGCCATCTTCTATTACTTATATCAACTTCACTTAAATAGCATCTTACTGGTAAAACTCATACAGTATTAAATTTTCCCCTCCCTTTTCTTCTTTTATGTATTTGGAATAATCACAATTAGAATAGTAATTCAACAACAAGATAGGAACAGACAGCACAGGGAACTGGAAAAGAATATGATATATAATATATATATATACATATACATACACACACACACACACACACACACATATATATATATACACACATATAGTTGAGTTACTCTGGTATACATCAAGATATACCAACATTGTCAATCAACTATACTTCAATCATTTTTTTTTTAATTTTAAAAACTCTACCCTAAGAGTACTTGACTCCTCTGAACAATACACCTGTTTCTAAGTTTCTGTAGCTTTCAAAATCATTGTCAGTAGCACTTTAGTCAGAGTGATAAGAACAAGAAAACACATGAGAGTTCTCTACCTTCATGAATAACGTATTTATGCAATCTGATAGAGCACAGAAATCAAAGCCTCAGGGGGAAAAAAAAGCCTTGGAATTGAATCCTATTTCCACTGACCAGCTCCATCAACTTGGGCAAGTAAGTTTTCCTTTCTGCACCTCATCTTTAAAGCAAGAATGACAAGAGTACACAGAGTGACTTCTGCAGGATGAAGAACCTAGTGCCTAATGCTAAGATTTTGTACAACAATCTGAGGCTGTGGCATGACATTGGTGAATTACATGAGATCTTCCTCTTGGACATCTCCTATTGAAAGCCAAAGGTTCAGCCATGGAATGATGCCCTAAATCTATCTGCAAGCTGAAAGCTTAGGTTTTAGAAATGTGCCTCTATTATTTCTTTGTCTCTGTTTTATTGGGAACAAACAAGAGTAGAATAAACAAGGAAATGCTGTTTTGCCTGCACTTCTATCAAATGAACACAAAGAAAACACTTTTAGATCTGTGATACAATTGATTCTTCCAAATGAACTCCTACTCGTAATGTGTTGGCTCTGAGAGTTTTTTTTTCTCTGACACTTTTTCAGCAACTTTGATGCCTTCATTGAGGATGAATCATCTAGGCATGAGTCAGTTCTCACTGCCTCTTGACAATTGAACTCCCAGATGCTCTCAGATGCAGAGATATTCATTGCCTCAGCAATACTACCTTTATATGGGACCTATGCCATCTTCTATTACTTATATCAACTTCACTTAAATAGCATCTTACTGGTAAAACTCATACAGTATTAAATTTTCCCCTCCCTTTTCTTCTTTTATGTATTTGGAATAATCACAATTAGAATAGTAATTCAACAACAAGATAGGAACAGACAGCACAGGGAACTGGAAAAGAATATGATATATAATATATATATATACATATACATACACACACACACACACACACACACACATATATATATACACACATATAGTTGAGTTACTCTGGTATACATCAAGATATACCAACATTGTCAATCAACTATACTTCAATCATTTTTTTTTTAATTTTAAAAACTCTACCCTAAGAGTACTTGACTCCTCTGAACAATACACCTGTTTCTAAGTTTCTGTAGCTTTCAAAATCATTGTCAGTAGCACTTTAGTCAGAGTGATAAGAACAAGAAAACACATGAGAGTTCTCTACCTTCATGAATAACGTATTTATGCAATCTGATAGAGCACAGAAATCAAAGCCTCAGGGGGAAAAAAAAAGCCTTGGAATTGAATCCTATTTCCACTGACCAGCTCCATCAACTTGGGCAAGTAAGTTTTCCTTTCTGCACCTCATCTTTAAAGCAAGAATGACAAGAGTACACAGAGTGACTTCTGCAGGATGAAGAACCTAGTGCCTAATGCTAAGATTTTGTACAACAATCTGAGGCTGTGGCATGACATTGGTGATGATTACCATGAGAATTTTCTTCCTTTGTGTCCTCAAACATCCCTATAGTAACATTAGTAGAGTATGTTCAAAAGACATGCTATTCCATTTTTTATTAGTGATAGAACTTTTGTGGTGAGATAGCCCTGTCTTGCCACTTATTAAAAGATGACAGAATAAATACTTGAAGGGTTTTCTCTAAAACCCCAGTTTATTTAAATGACCCTTGGCCCAAGAGTTGGACCTATCTTTACTCTTGGAGATGCAGCTCATAAACTGAGAAGCAGTTGCTTGAATCTAAGTGCTTCTATTTTCTAAAGCTTTACACTTCTGAAGATCACTAAACACCTTAGTCCCAAAGACTGGTCCCTTCCAAGTACTTTGGTTGATGACAGTAAAGTTTTCCTATGCTTCACTGTCCTGTCCTGGCACCCAATAATCACAGATGCCAAAGCTGGTTGCCCCTAAAATATGGTGGCTGGGGCCTTAAAACTGATATCAATGAATAGCCCAGGAGTAGTGGACATTCTCAGTAACACCCAGGATTTTCATTTGTCAGTACGGCTCTGTGAATCTGGTTCTATGAAAAGTTCATAATCTTTCTGAGTCTCATCAATCAACTAAAAATAATATCAAGCATGGAAGAATAAATAAAATGGCATGTATGCAATGATGGACAGAGAATGCAAACAAGCACTGGATATATGTTCTGTTTACAAACTTATGGGCTACATTAAAAAATGTAGACAGGTCAAAACGTGCAACTGAACCAGCACCAAATCATAAGTATAATCTACAATGCACATTTATAATAATTAGGCACAATGTTGTTGTTTAATTATTAAGTTATGACCAACTCTTTGAGAACCCATGGACTGTAGCCACTAGGCTTCTCTGTCCATGAGATTTTCCAGGCAAGAACACTGGAGTGGACTGTAATTCCCTTCTCCAGGGGATCTTCCTCACCCAGGGAATTGAACTCATGTCTCCTGCACTGGCAGGTAGATTCTTACCACTGAGCCACCCATTAAGTCCCAGTCACAATGAGTACCTATCTACATGTTACAAAAGAAACAACAGTTCCCACATGAGTCACCTGCATTAAAACCAATACTCAATACTTAGCATGGTTCTAGCTATAGTCTTTCTCAGTGGGAGTCCTTACTGATCAGTGTAGAATTTCCAGGTCACCACCAATCAGGTCAAGTACCACATGGGTCCTCTTCATCTCGCAGAGAAAGATGAGACACCCCACCTAGCAAGACTTTGTCCCAGAAAGGAGAGGACCTAATGTGAAATAACCCTTTTCCATTTATGGTTTTTTCGTCCTTCCTTTAAAACTATTTCTCTTTGCTCTAGCTCCTTGGAACTTCCCTAAGCTCACTGGAGAGGATGCTATTTCACTCACAAATAATTCAGCAAAGCTAACTGTGTCTTTAACAAGTACTGGGTTGACTTTTGCTACTTCATAGTATCAAAAAAAAAAAAAAACGATGAATAAACTATGACTGTAATATCAATCCATTCATTTTTATGAACTCTACATCATTTCAGATTTACCTTGAGTCGAAAGTTGCTTATTATCTAGAACTGTAATATTTAGAGCTGTTATGTGTCAGATGAAAAACTTACCTATTATTTAATTTGATCACCACTATTATCATTAAAAAAATGGTGGCATATTCCAAAAATTGAATCTAAATTCCAGAATTATGTTAATTGCCTTATGAATATCATACATGTATGTCTAGATTATTGGCAACATAAAATAAACAGTAAATATTAGAGATAATTAAACAAAACAATGTTTGCAGGAGACAAATAAAGCACTTACCTCCTAGGATGATTTACCTCCTAGGAATTATGGATAGACATATTAGAATTAGAGAACAGATCATATGATTTGATTAATTATCTTAAAGACAGTAAGTCAGTGCTTAGAAAGTTTCTGAATGCAATACTGACTTTCTTAAAGCCACTCTATATATAGCACTTCAGCTAATACAAATGTCAGCTACTGAAATAGATTCATGATCTTCCCATTGATAAACATTCCCAAGTAAACAGAAGATGAAATTTGAGTTCAAAAATACAGCTCCCAGAGCCCAAGATTGTAGGGAGCTCTAATTCTTGACAATATCATCATCTGTCTTGTATATGTGTGACTTTAGTCTTTTGTAACTGGTCAATTCTTCTTGGAGATGTTCAGTATAGAAGCTTGTAGCAATTATTCAGAGTTGATTTTAAGTTTTTTTTCAACTTTAGTCTTTTGTAACTGGTCATTTTTTGAAGTACTTTGGATCAGTGTAGAATTTCCACCACCAATCAGGTCAAGTACCACATGGGTCCTCTTCATCTCGCAGAGAAAGATGAGACACCCCACCTAGCAAGACTTTGTCCCAGAAAGGAGAGGACCTAATGTGAAATAACCCTTTTCCATTTATGGTTTTTCGTCCTTCCTTTAAAACTATTTCTCTTTGCTCTAGCTCCTTGGAACTTCCCTAAGCTCACTGGAGAGGATGCTATTTCACTCACAAATAATTCAGCAAAGCTAACTGTGTCTTTAACAAGTACTGGGTTGACTTTTGCTACTTCATAGTATCAAAAAAAAAAAAAACGATGAATAAACTATGACTGTAATATCAATCCATTCATTTTTATGAACTCTACATCATTTCAGATTTACCTTGAGTCGAAAGTTGCTTATTATCTAGAACTGTAATATTTAGAGCTGTTATGTGTCAGATGAAAAACTTACCTATTATTTAATTTGATCACCACTATTATCATTAAAAAAATGGTGGCATATTCCAAAAATTGAATCTAAATTCCAGAATTATGTTAATTGCCTTATGAATATCATACATGTATGTCTAGATTATTGGCAACATAAAATAAACAGTAAATATTAGAGATAATTAAACAAAACAATGTTTGCAGGAGACAAATAAAGCACTTACCTCCTAGGATGATTTACCTCCTAGGAATTATGGATAGACATATTAGAATTAGAGAACAGATCATATGATTTGATTAATTATCTTAAAGACAGTAAGTCAGTGCTTAGAAAGTTTCTGAATGCAATACTGACTTTCTTAAAGCCACTCTATATATAGCACTTCAGCTAATACAAATGTCAGCTACTGAAATAGATTCATGATCTTCCCATTGATAAACATTCCCAAGTAAACAGAAGATGAAATTTGAGTTCAAAAATACAGCTCCCAGAGCCCAAGATTGTAGGGAGCTCTAATTCTTGACAATATCATCATCTGTCTTGTATATGTGTGACTTTAGTCTTTTGTAACTGGTCAATTCTTCTTGGAGATGTTCAGTATAGAAGCTTGTAGCAATTATTCAGAGTTGATTTTAAGCAACTACTTTTTTTAATTTATTTTTAATTGGAGCATAATTGCTTTATAGTATTGCACCGGTTCCTATCAAACAACATGAATAAGCCATAGAAGTAACCATATTTTTGAATAGATACAGGGGGAGGAGCTCAGATGGCGGGGTAGAAAAGGCCAGAATTACAACAGATTTTTGAAAAATTGCTGACAAGAGTCAGATTCAACTACAAAAACAGAAAAATAAAAAAGAAAAACGATATGCCACTTTCAAGAGCAAAGGAGAAGCTTCAACAAGTCATTCTCACCAGGTGCCACCTTGCCCCTGAGGCGCTGGAATGCGCGGAGCTATAGACCCAAACGGCTATAGACCCACATGGGGCAAGAGACCTGCACAGCAGCCCAGGAGGCAGAGTCAGAAACTGGCTTGGTGATGCGCAGGGGAAATAGAAGTGAACGCTGGTGGTGATCCTCACACAAAAGAGAAGATAAGGTCACAACTGAGAATAAGGAACAGACTTTCTCTCTTTTTTTGCTTTATCTTGAAATGCATGATGCGTTTTTTGTTTTTTTCATTTCTTTTTTTTTCTTTTTGTTTGATGTTGTTGTTGGCTTTGTCTTGTTTCCTACTTATCTTTTTGCCCGTTTATTTTTTCATTAACCACGATTCTTTCTCTTCACATTAACTCTTATAAATTATAACATCTACTGCTAATCTCTTTATAAATATTCCTCTCCCTGATCTCTCTATCGCTTTCTCCCTGATATAACAAACCTTCTTATATACAAATCTTCACTATCTGTCCCTGCATAAACCAGCAACACTACCCTATGCCACCTCAATACTTATCCATTCTCATCCTCCCTTTCCCCACCATAGTGAATAACTGCTTGAATTAACACTTCTCCAGTGGGGGTATTGGTTTAATTTGGTTAGGCTGGAAGTAATTTAGTTAGGTTAGATATTAATACTTGGATATTAGCTTTGGTTGCATTGTTTGCCAGGATAATCTTCTGTATATTATCCCTTTTAGACTGTTTGGATTTAGTTATGGATATGTATGTATATATGTCTTTCTATTGTGTTTGATTATAGTAAAACAATTTTATAATTACAAGTTATCAGAAATACGCCTTTTGTCTCACACGTTTATACTTGGACTAATACCACTGAATACCATAACAAATCAGAGGTGGACTCTCCACTAAACTATCAAACAACATTTAAAATGAATAAGCCATAGAAGTAACCATATTTTTGAATAGATACAGGGGGAGGAGCTCAGATGGCGGGGTAGAAAAGGCCAGAATTACAACAGATTTTTGAAAAATTGCTGACAAGAGTCAGATTCAACTACAAAAACAGAAAAATAAAAAAGAAAAACGATATGCCACTTTCAAGAGCAAAGGAGAAGCTTCAACAAGTCATTCTCACCAGGTGCCACCTTGCCCCTGAGGCGCTGGAATGCGCGGAGCTATAGACCCAAACGGCTATAGACCCACATGGGGCAAGAGACCTGCACAGCAGCCCAGGAGGCAGAGTCAGAAACTGGCTTGGTGATGCGCAGGGGAAATAGAAGTGAACGCTGGTGGTGATCCTCACACAAAAGAGAAGATAAGGTCACAACTGAGAATAAGGAACAGACTTTCTCTCTTTTTTTGCTTTATCTTGAAATGTTTGATTTTTTTTTTCCATTTCTTTTCTTTTTGCTTGATGTTGTTGTTGCCTTTGTCCTGTTTCCTACTTACTCTTTTTGCATTTTTATTTTGTCATTAACCACAATTCTTTCTCTTCACATTAACTCTTATAAATTATAATATCTACTGCTAATCTCTTTATAACTATTCCTCTCCTTGATCTCTCTATTGCTTTCTCCCTGATATAATAAACCTTCTTATATACAAATCTTCATTATCTTTCCCTGCATAATCCTGCAACACTACCCTGTGTCTCCTCAATACTTATCCATTCTCATCCTCCCTTTCCCCACCATAGTGAATAACTGCTTGAATTAACACTTCTCCAGTGGGGGTATTGGTTTAATTTGGTTAGGCTGGAAGTAATTTAGTTAGGTTAGATATTAATACTTGGATATTAGCTTTGGTTGCATTGTTTGCCAGGATAATCTTCTGTATATTATCCCTTTTAGACTGTTTGGATTTAGTTATGGATATGTATGTATATATGTCTTTCTATTGTGTTTGATTATAGTAAAACAATTTTATAATTACAAGTTATCAGAAATACGCCTTTTGTCTCTCACACGTTTATACTTGGACTAATACCACTGAATACCATAACAAATCAGAGGTGGACTCTCCACACACTAGCCAAAGATCAAAACTAGGAATCCCTGGAGAGAAAACACCAAGGCCAAGACTCAAACAGAAAACATCAAAAAAAAAAAATACATAAAAATGAAGAGACAGAGAAACACCACACAGATGAAGGAACAAACTATAAACATACAGACCTAAATGACTGAAGAAGAAATAGACAATCTATCAGAAATAGAATTCAGAAGAGTGATCATAAAGATGATTCAAGACTCTGAAAATAGAATAATAGAATTTACACATTGGAGAAATACATGCAGGAACGTAAGAAACAAATAAAAGAGACAAACAGCTCAATTGATGAACTTAAAAAACAACAAATAGAGACAAACAACTCAATTGCTGAGCTTGAAAAATACTATGGAAGGATTCCATAGAAGAGTATCTGAGGCAGAAGAACAGACAAGCGAGCTGGAAGACAGAATGGTGGAAATAACAGCTGAAGAACAGAAAAAAGAGCAAAGAATGAAAAGAATGGAGGACAGCCTCAGAGATCTCTGGGATAATATCAAATGCACCTACATTCGAATAAGAGGGATCCCAGAAGAAGAGAAAAAGAAAAGACATGAAAAAAATTTCTGAAGAGATTATCATTGAAAACTTATCCAACATGGGAAAGGAAATAGTCAATCAAGTCCAAGAATCACAAAGAGTCCCATACAAGATAAATCCTAGGAGAAACATGCCAAGACACACGATAATCACAGGCTAAGCACAAAGAATACTTAGAGCTGCACGAGACAAAAAACATGTAATATACAAATGAAATCCTATATGACTAACTGCTGATTTCTCAATAGAAACCCTGCATGCTAGAAGAGAATGGCAAGACACAATTAAAGCACTGAAAGAGAAGAATATACAATCGAGAATACTCTACCCCGCAAGGATCTCATTCAAAATTGATGGATAAATCAAAAGCTTTATAGATAAGCAAAAACTAAGAGAATTCTGTACCACCAAACCAGCTTTACAACAAGTGCTAAAGGGAAATCTGTAGATAACAAATACAGGAGAAGAAAAAGATTTACAAAACTAACCAATCATACCATTTAAGAAGATGACAATAGGATCATTTGTATCAAAAATTACGCTTAATGTAAATGGACTGAATGCCCCAACCAAAAGACACAGACTGAATGAATGGATATAAAACAAGACCCATATATATGCTGCCTACAAGAAACCCACCTCAGATCTAAAGACAATTATAGATTGAAAGTGAAAGGATGGAAAAATATATTGCATGCAAATGGAAATCAAAAGAAAGCCAGAGTAGCAATTCTCATATCAGAAAAAATAGACTTCAAAATAAAGAAGATTACAAGAGATAAGGCAGGTCACTACATAATGATCAAGGGATCTATCCAAGAGGAAGACATAACAATCATAAATATCTATGCATCCAATACAGGAGCACCCCAATATATAAGATAAATACTTTCAGACATAAAAGAAGGAATCAACAATAACACAATAATAGCAGGAGACTTTAACACCCCTCTCACATCAATGGACAGTTCATCAAAACAGAAAATTAATAAAGAAACATAAGCCTTAAATGCCACACTAGAATAGATAGACCTCATGGATATCTTTAGGACCTTCCATCCAAAAGTAGAAGAATACACTTTCTTCTCAAGTGCTCATGGAACATTCTCCAGGACAGACCACATCTTGGGCCAGAAATCAAACCTCAGTCAATTCAAGAAAATTGAAACTATATCAACCATCTTCCATGACCACAATACAGTGAGACTAGAGACCAGCTGCAAGGGAAAAAAAATGCTAAAAACACAAGCACATGGAGATTAAACAACACATACCTAAAAAACAAACATATCACTGAGCAAATCAAAGGAGAAATAAAAAAAAATTCCTAGAAGAAAACGACAATGAACACATGACAGTGCAAAACCTATTGGATATCACAAAAGCAGTTCTAAGAGGGAAATTTATAGCAATACAATCCTACCTCAAGAAACAAGAAAAATATCAAACAGATGACCTAACCATATGCTTAAAACAACTGGAGAAAGAAGAAAAAAAACACCCCAAAGTGAGCAGAAGAGAAATCATAGAGATCAGAGCAGAAATAAATGAAAAAGAAATGAAAGAAACAATAGTAAAGATAAAACAAGAAGCTGGTTTTCTGAAAAGATAAACAAAATTGACAAGTCACCGGCCAGACTCATCAAGAAAAAGAGAGAACAACCAGATCTACAAGATCAAAAATGAAAAAGGAGTGATTACAATAGATAGTGCAGAAATACAAAGGAGTATAAGAGACTATTATGAACAACTATATGGCAAAAAACTGGACAACCTGGAAGAAATGGACAGTTTCTTGGAAAAGATTAATCTTCCTAAGACTGAACCAGGAAGAAATAGAAACTATGAACAACCCAATCACAAGCTCAGAAATCAAATTTGTGATCAAAAATCTACCCAAGAATAAAATTTCAGGGCCAGACAGCTTCACAGGTGAATTCTACCAAACATTTAAAGAACAGCTAATGCTTGTCCTTCTAAAACTCTTCCAAAAAATTGCACAGAAAGGAACACTTCCAAACACATTCTACAAGGCTGCCATCACCCTGATACCAAAACCAGGCAAAGACAACACAAAAAAAGAAAAGTATAGACCAATTTCACTGATGAATCTAGACAGCAAAATCCTCAACAAAATCCTAGCAAACAGAATTCAACGACACATCAAAAAAACTCATATGTAATGGCCAAGTTGGGTTCATCCCAGGCATGAAAAGATCCATCAGTATCCGCAAATCAATGTGATACACCATATCAACAAATTGAAAGACACAAATCACATGATAATCTCAATAGATGCAGAAAAAGCCTTTGACAAAACCCAACACTCATTTATGATAAAAAAAAAAAAAAAAAACCTTCAGAAAATGGGCATTAGAAGGAACCTACCTCAACATAGTGAAAACCATATATGAGAAACCCACAGTGAGTATTACTCTCAATGGTGAAAAACTGAAAGCATTCCCTCTTAGATCAGGAACAAGACAGTGGTGTCCACTTTCACCACTACTATTCAACATAGTCCTGGAAGCACTAGCAACAGCAATAAGAGAAAGAACTAAGGGAATCCAGATTGGAAAAGAAGAATTAAAACTCTCTTTTTGCAGACGACATGATATTATACACAGAAAATCCCAAAGAGACTATTAGAAAACTACTAGAGCTAATTAACGAATTCAACAAAGTCATGGTATACAAAATCAATAAATAGAAATCACTCACATTCCTTTTTTTTTTTTATGTTTTAAAGTAATTAATTTTATTAAATTAATTAATAGGAGGAAAATAAAGCAGCCACAGTCCCCATTTATTTTATTTATTTATTTTTTAAAGATTTATTTATTTATTTATTTTGGGGTGGGGGTTGGGTTGGGGAGGGAGGGGAGTGGGTGGGCCACTTCTATTGATCTTTCATTTCTCTGTCTTTTCATCCGTCTTTGTTCTTTGGCTCCTGTGGGCTTCCCATCACGGTGGCGTCTGTTTTCGCAGAGTGCAGCTCTGGGCGCATGCGCTCCAGAGCTCCAGCTCGGTGATTGGACACATCAGCCCAGGCGCTCCGCAGCACGTGGGATCTTCCCAGGCCAGGGATCGAACCGGCGCCCCTTGCACTGCAAGGCGGTGTCTTTATCCACTGGACCACCAGGGGAAGCCCCACAGTCCCCATTTAGATTAGACAGTGTCATAGACAGGAAAGAGCAGCTTAATTAAGGCCAAAGCATGCTTGCTAATTGGCTGTCATCCCCGCCAGTGAGCCTACTGAAGGAAGCTGTAAACCATTAAGGAGCATGGATTTATTGACAGAAGATGATCACTTACATTCCTATATACAAACAATGAAAAATCAGAAAACGAAATCAAAGATGTAATCCCTTTCACCATTGCAACCAAAAGAATAAAATATCTAGGAATAAACCTACCCAAGAAACAAAAGAACTGTACACAGAAACTTACAAGATGCTAATGAAACAAATTAAAGAAGACTTACACAGATGGAGAGATATTCCATGTTCCTGGGTCGGAAGAATCAATATTGTGAAAATGACCGTACCACCAAATATCATTTACAGATTCAATGCAATTCCTTTCAAATTATGAATGACATTCTTCACAGAACTAGACCATAGAATCACACAGTTCATATAGAAACACAAAAGACCTTGAACAGCCAAAGCATTCCTGAGAAAGAAGAATGGAGCTGGAGGGATCAGTCTCCTTAACTTCACATTATACTACAAAACAACAGTCATCAAGACAGTTTGCTACTGGCACAAAAACAGAAATATAGATCAATGGAACAAGATAGAGAACCCAGAGATAAACCCACATACCTATGGATACCTTATTTTTGACAGGGGCGAAAATACAAAATGGGACAAACACAGCCTCTTCAACAAATGGTGCCGGGAAAATTGGACAGCTACATGCAAAAAAATGAAGTTGGAACATTACCTGACACCATGCACAAAGATCAACTCAAAATGGATTAAAGACCTAAATATAATACCAGAAACCATCAAACTCTTAGAGGAGAATACAGGCAAAACACTCAAGGACATAAATCAAAGCAAGATCTTCCATGGCCTGCCTACTAGAATAGCAGAACTAAAAACAAAAATTAACACGTGGGACCTAATGAAACTTAAAAGCTTTTGTACAGCAAAAAAAAACTACAACAGAGCTGAACAGACAACCCACAGAATGGGAGAAAATCATAGCAAATGAAACAACAGACAAAGAATTCATCTCCAAAATCTACAAGCAACTCAGACAACTTAGCACTGGGAAAATGAACAACCCAATCAAAAAATGGGAAAAAGACCTAAAGAGACATCTCACCAAAGAGGACATACAGATGGCCAAAAAGCACATGAAATGATGCTCAACCTCGCTTATTATTAGAGAAATGCAAATCAAAATTACAATGAGATATCACCTCACACCCGTCAGAATGGCCATCATCCACAAATTGACAGACAATAAATGCTGGAGAGGGTGCAGAGAAAAGGGAACCCTCTTGCATTGCTAGTGGGAATGTAAATTGATACAACCACTATGGAAGACAGTCTGGAGATTTCTTAAAAAACTAAAAATAGAAGCACCATGTGACCCAGCCATCTCACTATTAGGCTTATACTCTGATGAAATCAAAGCTGAAAGAAGCACCTGTACCCCAATGTTCATTGCAGCTCTATATACAATAGCTAGAACATAGAAGCAACCTAGATGCTCATCGACAAATGAATGGATACAGAAGCTCTGGTACATATATACAATGTAATACTACACAACTTTAAAAAGAAATGCAGAAGAATCAGTCCTAATGAGGTGGCTGGATCTAGAACCTATCATAAAAAGTGAAGTTAGTCAGAAAGAGAAGGACAAGTACAATATACTAACACATATATATGGAATCTAGTAAGATGGTAATGGTAACACACACAGTGAAGTGATGGAAAAACAGACATAGAGAATAGACATATGGACATTGTGGGGAATGAACAGTGGATGGGAGGCAAAGAGGGAGTAACTTGGAAATCTATATTATCATATGTGAAAAAGATAGCTATTGTCATTGCTCTGTGGGAATAAGGGATCCCGCAGGAGGGTGGTGTGATGGCCTGGAGGGGTGGGATGAGGGGGACTGTGTGAGGGGAGGAGGGGGGATGGGGCTAGGGATATGCATATGACTGATCTGGGAACATACATGTATGTGAACAACAAAACTCTGTAAAAATATTTAAAAAATAAATAATAATAATAAATAAATAAATAAGAAGTAACTACATTTTTATTTAAGCCACTCTGAGCACAAAAAATCCAGTGCTACTTGGCAAATTAAAGTCCTTTAATATTATATTTAATGAATGGAGTGGATAGAAATTCCTACAAAATCAACATCAATATTTAATATCATAGAAAAGCTTTATACATTTTTTTATTACATGTAAGGAAAACCACTCAGGTCTTAGAAAATTTTGATTTTAGAGACAAAAACTTGATATAATGAGCAACCAATTTGAAATTAACAATATAAATTTATATATATATAGTATCTAATGTGCTTCCCAGGTGGCTCAATGGTAAAGAATCTACATGCCAATGCAGAAGACACAGAAGTCACAAATTCAATCCCTGAGTCAGGAAGATCCCCTGGCTGAGGCAATAACCTTACTTCAGCATTCTTGCCTGGAAAATTCCATGGACAGAAGAGCCTGGCTGGCTACAGTCCATGGGGCTGCAAAGAATCTGACATGACTGAGTATGTACACACCACCACAGAATCTAATATTCTTTTGACAACTTATTAAAAGCCAAGTATAAAGTAAAAACATAGCTCTGATTTAAAAATCCACTATATTTAAAAACAGGTAATTTTCATGAACTCAGAAGATGATTGCTTCTTAGCAGGAAAGCTATGACAAACCTAGACAGTGTGTTGAAAACCAGAGGCATCACTCTGCCGGAAAAGGTCTGTATAGTCAAGACTGTGTATGGTCTTCCCAGTAGTCATGTCCAGTTGTGAGATTTGGAGTGGAACACCAAATAATTGATGCCTTTGAACTGTGATGTTAAGGACTGGGCAGCAAGGAGATCAAACCAGTCAATTGAAAGGAAATTAACCCTGAATACTCATTGTAAGTGCTTATCCTAAAGTTGAAGCTCCAGTATTGTGCTCACTTGAGGTGAACAGTTGACTCATTGAAAAAGTCCTTGAAGCTGGGAGACATTGCCGGGAGAGGGAAAAGAAGGCAACAGAGGATGAGATGGTTAGATGGCATTAGCGATGCAATGGATATGAACTTGGGCACACTTGGTAGATGGTGAACAACAGGGAGGCCCTGGTATGCTGGACAACTGAACAACAACAACAATCTTCATCCTCATAATCATCCTTCAGAAAATAAATTGTAAATAATCATACTATGTGTGTATACCCACAAAAAGTCTAAAATGATCTCAACTGCATTTGAATCTTTTTGTTTACCATGTTATGAACTAATGTGATTCATAACATTAAAAAAAAGTATAAAAATTTTTATTCACACCAATCTTTCTCATAAATGAAAAGAAAAATTTATAAATCTTTTAACACAGTAGTACAAAGACGTCAGGTAAAACTTGAACTAATAATGAATTGTGACTAAATTACATTTATTCCAAAATTGAAAATATGACTTAATATTTGCAAATACTTACCAAGAAGTTAATATGAAGGAGGAAAAACTAAAAGATAAACTAAATACTGATAGTAATCAAAAGATACTTGTAATATTCTTTTGACAACTTATTAAAAGCCAAGTATAAAGTAAAAACATAGCTCTGATTTAAAATCCACTATATTTAAAAACAGGTAATTTTCATGAACTCAGAAGATGATTGCTTCTTAGCAGGAAAGCTATGACAAACCTAGACAGTGTGTTGAAAACCAGAGGCATCACTCTGCCGGAAAAGGTCTGTATAGTCAAGACTGTGTATGGTCTTCCCAGTAGTCATGTCCAGTTGTGAGATTTGGAGTGGAACACCAAATAATTGATGCCTTTGAACTGTGATGTTAAGGACTGGGCAGCAAGGAGATCAAACCAGTCAATTGAAAGGAAATTAACCCTGAATACTCATTGTAAGTGCTTATCCTAAAGTTGAAGCTCCAGTATTGTGCTCACTTGAGGTGAACAGTTGACTCATTGAAAAAGTCCTTGAAGCTGGGAGACATTGCCGGGAGAGGGAAAAGAAGGCAACAGAGGATGAGATGGTTAGATGGCATTAGCGATGCAATGGATATGAACTTGGGCACACTTGGTAGATGGTGAACAACAGGGAGGCCCTGGTATGCTGGACAACTGAACAACAACAACAATCTTCATCCTCATAATCATCCTTCAGAAAATAAATTGTAAATAATCATACTATGTGTGTATACCCACAAAAAGTCTAAAATGATCTCAACTGCATTTGAATCTTTTTGTTTACCATGTTATGAACTAATGTGATTCATAACATTAAAAAAAAGTATAAAAATTTTTATTCACACCAATCTTTCTCATAAATGAAAAGAAAAATTTATAAATCTTTTAACACAGTAGTACAAAGACGTCAGGTAAAACTTGAACTAATAATGAATTGTGACTAAATTACATTTATTCCAAAATTGAAAATATGACTTAATATTTGCAAATACTTACCAAGAAGTTAATATGAAGGAGGAAAAACTAAAAGATAAACTAAATACTGATAGTAATCAAAAGATACTTGTAATATTTAATACCCTTTCTTGATTTGAATGAACAAATTTGGGGATACAAGGAAATAACATATGTGAATTTAACAGAACAAAAGGCAGGATTAGACTTAATAACAAACTAGACAGTATTTTTATGAAAGATCCAAGAATAAGATTCCTACTTTTCATTTTTTAGATTAACTTCTTATCCTTCTCAGTGTTTTGCTTGTGCAGTTAGAAGACAGAATTAAAGAAGTGTAATTATCTAAAATAAAAACTGAAATACACATATCTTCTAGAAGACAAAGCAAAAGAATCAACAAATACTAATTTGAAATGAGTTCAGTGAAGTTGCTAGTTAGGGGGAAATCATATTTTAGCTAAAACCATTTAGAAAATATAATGGGAAAAAATCTTATGCCAATGTAGGAAGCATTAAAATGTAGCAATAAGGATTTAAAACAAAGCCTTAGCAATATATTTAAGAACTGTGAAAGACATATGTGAGGAAAATAGTAAGCCTCTCATGAGAAGTATAAAAGGTTTAAATAAATGAGATGCAGGCATTAGTGTGTTTAAGTTATCATATCCTAAATACTATAAAACAGATGCCTGCAACATGACACCACCGATTGTGATAGGAACAGGAATCACTATTGTGCCAAAGTAGCAGGCAGCATTATTGCCTACTAGGGCATTCTCACATCAAATGTTAAAAATAAATAGATATCTCCACAGGATGAGCATTTAGGTTTTTACTCCAGTCATAGGCTTTACCCTCTTTACCATTTTATATGGCTTTCTGTATCCTTCAAGAGTCTAAGGACATTACTGAAGGTTAGCAAACAGCATCAGATTGTCTATTTTCAATTAGACACCAATATATAAACGTGTACAACACATCCACATAAAAGTAAAACATGTGCACAGTTAAATTGAATTAATAGCTATCTCAAAAAAAATATCATTCATGCTTTTTAATATTTTTTTAACAAACATACAATAATGTGGTTGATATATACATCAAATTAAATATTAAAATAGAAGAATATTTTAACTTACCAAGAAGTTAATATGAAGGAGGAAAAACTAAAAGATAAACTAAATACTGATAGTAATCAAAAGATACTTGTAATATTTAATACCCTTTCTTGATTTGAATGAACAAATTTGGGGATACAAGGAAATAACATATGTGAATTTAACAGAACAAAAGGCAGGATTAGACTTAATAACAAACTAGACAGTATTTTTATGAAAGATCCAAGAATAAGATTCCTACTTTTCATTTTTTAGATTAACTTCTTATCCTTCTCAGTGTTTTGCTTGTGCAGTTAGAAGACAGAATTAAAGAAGTGTAATTATCTAAAATAAAAACTGAAATACACATATCTTCTAGAAGACAAAGCAAAAGAATCAACAAATACTAATTTGAAATGAGTTCAGTGAAGTTGCTAGTTAGGGAAATCATATTTTAGCTAAAACCATTTAGAAAATATAATGGGAAAAAATCTTATGCCAATGTAGGAAGCATTAAAATGTAGCAATAAGGATTTAAAACAAAGCCTTAGCAATATATTTAAGAACTGTGAAAGACATATGTGAGGAAAATAGTAAGCCTCTCATGAGAAGTATAAAAGGTTTAAATAAATGAGATGCAGGCATTAGTGTGTTTAAGTTATCATATCCTAAATACTATAAAACAGATGCCTGCAACATGACACCACCGATTGTGATAGGAACAGGAATCACTATTGTGCCAAAGTAGCAGGCAGCATTATTGCCTACTAGGGCATTCTCACATCAAATGTTAAAAATAAATAGATATCTCCACAGGATGAGCATTTAGGTTTTTACTCCAGTCATAGGCTTTACCCTCTTTACCATTTTATATGGCTTTCTGTATCCTTCAAGAGTCTAAGGACATTACTGAAGGTTAGCAAACAGCATCAGATTGTCTATTTTCAATTAGACACCAATATATAAACGTGTACAACACATCCACATAAAAGTAAAACATGTGCACAGTTAAATTGAATTAATAGCTATCTCAAAAAAAATATCATTCATGCTTTTTAATATTTTTTTAACAAACATACAATAATGTGGTTGATATATACATCAAATTAAATATTAAAATAGAAGAATATTTTAAGATCTTAATGCCTGAAATAAAATGGATTTACTCATCTATGCCAAATATATATTCTAAGTGCACTTTTAGTATGCCTTCCAGAGCAGGAACTAGGTTAAAATGATTGAAGAGAGCAGAGAGAAGCAAGTCACAGATGCAAGATCATTCTTGAAACCATATTCATGATTTCAGAATATATGTGATTCCAAAATAGACACACTATTACCTAAAAGTTTGAACTCCAAGAACAACAAGCCTCCTATTTCAAGATACTACCAAATACATAATATCTGTCTCAACAAAGTAATCCAGATGCTTTGGCTCAAGTCATAATAGAGGGACCATCCTCATATTTATAGAGAATAGTGGGGAAGTGAGTGAAGCCTACCAGAGACATTCTGAGTTCCTGCATTTGAACAAACTGATGACTACAGCTATGTACAAAACATTATGGCCTGAAGTAAATACCAATTACACTCTCATGGTTAATGCTTCCCTCTTGGGTCAATACACTTTGTTAATTTTCTCAAGAGAAAGTAATTATTGTAGCAGTGAGTAATGATTATTTAAAAGCCACAGTGAGCCCATAGTACTCCAAGGTGGTATCATTGCTTGTGTTTATAAATATTTCATTCTATTTAGAGAAACATGTAGTCAAAGTAATTTTTAAATTGTATTTCATTTACTTCAAAGACTGAAGACAATTATCATCATTTCAAAAGATTAGTCTGTAGAAGAATACCTATGTGAGCACACACCAAGTCCACCTCAAAAATATCTTCAATCCCTAAATAAATACCCAAAATAAAAAAAGCAATTCACACACATGAAGCTGAATTTTTAAAAGTCACATAACTGAATGCCTACATTTAATTCAATTGCCAAAATAAAACTGCCAGTAAATCATACAGTATTTATATAGAAATGAATTGGTACTGGTTGATAACTGCCTCCTATTAATCCTAAATGGCAGAGACTTTCCTGAAACAAACACTTTTCCATGGAGAATGGTGATTCTAGGTGCATTGTATTTGCAGCAAGATCCTGGCTATTGGGGGAATAAAAATTAGTTTCTCATCACATTGTTTCATTTCATTTATATATTTGATATATAGCTGAAATATTTTATTAATGAATTTCCTGATTTTAAAATAAAATACATGATTAAGTTTATTTTCTCCAAGTATCCTAATGGTACATTCAATCATACTCCTTAGATTTTGTTTCTTTTGATACTGATTTGTGAGTTTGCTCTTTCAAGTGTAATGATGTGTTTTTATCAGAACTCATGCATTCTACTTATCTCTGAATTTTTTTGAATATAGAAAGCATGTTTTATTTATTACTAAAAAAACCCAGCATATCTAATTCACCTGCAGTTTGGTTCCATTTTCTACAATCTATGTAAAATATGCTTCACATATATAATTCACCTAGTTTTACCCATAAATGCATTCTAAATAATGCCTGTGTCTGTATCTTGTTCTACTTTTACTTTTTACTAGTCAGTACAGAATGCCTGTTCCCAAACCAAATACCATTTTAAGTGCTTTTTCAAGTTTATCAATTAAGTTTGAGTTCATCAATTAATCAGGAAATTTAAACTTTAATATTTATATTCTAATTAAAATATTGTAAGTTTGAGTTCATCAATTCAATCATATTATTTTCTAGAAAGTAAGAAAAAACCTATAGTACTCCAAGGTGGTATCATTGCTTGTGTTTATAAATATTTCATTCTATTTAGAGAAACATGTAGTCAAAGTAATTTTTAAATTGTATTTCATTTACTTCAAAGACTGAAGACAATTATCATCATTTCAAAAGATTAGTCTGTAGAAGAATACCTATGTGAGCACACACCAAGTCCACCTCAAAAATATCTTCAATCCCTAAATAAATACCCAAAATAAAAAAAGCAATTCACACACATGAAGCTGAATTTTTAAAAGTCACATAACTGAATGCCTACATTTAATTCAATTGCCAAAATAAAACTGCCAGTAAATCATACAGTATTTATATAGAAATGAATTGGTACTGGTTGATAACTGCCTCCTATTAATCCTAAATGGCAGAGACTTTCCTGAAACAAACACTTTTCCATGGAGAATGGTGATTCTAGGTGCATTGTATTTGCAGCAAGATCCTGGCTATTGGGGGAATAAAAATTAGTTTCTCATCACATTGTTTCATTTCATTTATATATTTGATATATAGCTGAAATATTTTATTAATGAATTTCCTGATTTTAAAATAAAATACATGATTAAGTTTATTTTCTCCAAGTATCCTAATGGTACATTCAATCATACTCCTTAGATTTTGTTTCTTTTGATACTGATTTGTGAGTTTGCTCTTTCAAGTGTAATGATGTGTTTTTATCAGAACTCATGCATTCTACTTATCTCTGAATTTTTTTGAATATAGAAAGCATGTTTTATTTATTACTAAAAAAACCCAGCATATCTAATTCACCTGCAGTTTGGTTCCATTTTCTACAATCTATGTAAAATATGCTTCACATATATAATTCACCTAGTTTTACCCATAAATGCATTCTAAATAATGCCTGTGTCTGTATCTTGTTCTACTTTTACTTTTTACTAGTCAGTACAGAATGCCTGTTCCCAAACCAAATACCATTTTAAGTGCTTTTTCAAGTTTATCAATTAAGTTTGAGTTCATCAATTAATCAGGAAATTTTTAAACTTTAATATTTATATTCTAATTAAAATATTGTAAACTTCGTCTTCATAAAAACTGGGAGTATCCAAATCATAGACAGTGATATCAAATCAAGTCTCCAGAACTGTGAGTATGATAATCCATCATTCCTCTAAGTGACCCACCTGGATAACTGCATCGTTACTGGAGTTCATGCAACAGAACTGTACTACAGAGGGAAGACAAAGGAGAGTCATTCCAAGAAATGCATACACTACAATCCAAGTTAGAGAATGTAAATGATGCCTGATTTGGAGGCAGGAAAAAATCTGAAAGGAAGAAGGTGGGGTTTGAGAGGACCCAAGAGGAGCCTGGGAATGTAGCTATGGGCCAAATTTGCGGGAACTTGAGTTCCACAGTCCACTTGGGTATTCTTTCACTGTCAGTGAAGATCTACTGAAATCTTGTGGGGATTATAACATGAAAAGGTTGATATTGTGAGTTTTTGTGAGGAGGAAGATTAGACTAAGGAAGAGATACCAATGAGAGGATGATGAGGTGGAAGGGGTGGAAGTACCAAGGGTTTTGCTGGAACCCAGGCCAAGCATTTCCTTCCTGTTTCTCCTAGGCATTTTCCTCATTTCTATTCAGTAGAATTATTTTTCAGTTCTTCACTCTGGAGCTAAGTTTTAGCTTTATATGAAAGGAACCTGACTGGTTTTCTAATCCATTATTTGAAAGTAGAGAAGTTGTATTTGAGGCTGGCCTCATTCCCATCCACATGGAACTTCCTGGCCCACTGTGACTTTCCTCTACCTAGCTCCTGTCTGTCTCCTGAGCATCTACTTCCTCACTTGTGCCTGACAACCCACTCTGAAACGGTTTTGACTCCTTTTTTGAATATAGAAAGCATGTTTTATTTATTACTAAAAAAACCCAGCATATCTAATTCACCTGCAGTTTGGTTCCATTTTCTACAATCTATGTAAAATATGCTTCACATATATAATTCACCTAGTTTTACCCATAAATGCATTCTAAATAATGCCTGTGTCTGTATCTTGTTCTACTTTTACTTTTTACTAGTCAGTACAGAATGCCTGTTCCCAAACCAAATACCATTTTAAGTGCTTTTTCAAGTTTATCAATTAAGTTTGAGTTCATCAATTAATCAGGAAATTTTTAAACTTTAATATTTATATTCTAATTAAAATATTGTAAACTTCGTCTTCATAAAAACTGGGAGTATCCAAATCATAGACAGTGATATCAAATCAAGTCTCCAGAACTGTGAGTATGATAATCCATCATTCCTCTAAGTGACCCACCTGGATAACTGCATCGTTACTGGAGTTCATGCAACAGAACTGTACTACAGAGGGAAGACAAAGGAGAGTCATTCCAAGAAATGCATACACTACAATCCAAGTTAGAGAATGTAAATGATGCCTGATTTGGAGGCAGGAAAAAATCTGAAAGGAAGAAGGTGGGGTTTGAGAGGACCCAAGAGGAGCCTGGGAATGTAGCTATGGGCCAAATTTGCGGGAACTTGAGTTCCACAGTCCACTTGGGTATTCTTTCACTGTCAGTGAAGATCTACTGAAATCTTGTGGGGATTATAACATGAAAAGGTTGATATTGTGAGTTTTTGTGAGGAGGAAGATTAGACTAAGGAAGAGATACCAATGAGAGGATGATGAGGTGGAAGGGGTGGAAGTACCAAGGGTTTTGCTGGAACCCAGGCCAAGCATTTCCTTCCTGTTTCTCCTAGGCATTTTCCTCATTTCTATTCAGTAGAATTATTTTTCAGTTCTTCACTCTGGAGCTAAGTTTTAGCTTTATATGAAAGGAACCTGACTGGTTTTCTAATCCATTATTTGAAAGTAGAGAAGTTGTATTTGAGGCTGGCCTCATTCCCATCCACATGGAACTTCCTGGCCCACTGTGACTTTCCTCTACCTAGCTCCTGTCTGTCTCCTGAGCATCTACTTCCTCACTTGTGCCTGACAACCCACTCTGAGTACCCCAATTCTTCAACTCAAGGTTAGATTACTATTCAAATGAGACTTCCCTGGAGAGAAAGAGAATGGTAAATCATCACCAGGCACATCCTTTTTAGTGACTTTTAAAGTCTATTTGGAGCAGAGACCATAGAGAAAAGGAAGAATATGCCTCAGAAATCTAGGGGAAACCGAGTGGAACTGGGGTTTGACTGTGCAAATTCTGCCCAAAGCAGAGTGCTACTGTGGACAACTCTGTGCTGCATGTTTTCATCAGGGACAGAAAGACAAGAGTGGTGTAACTTGTGAAGGTCATTATATTCCTTTGCCATATATGTGACCTCCAGGCACAGCAGGCACATTCTGAGACCCATAAAACTGTGTGTGATCTCACAAAATTCATTATCACCAACTTCCAAAGACTGCCAAAGAGTTCATTAGCAATACTTAGTTCATTAGGAATAAACATTAGCCTTGCTTGGAAAATGTCAAAAAGTAAAAAAATAATAAAAAAGAATTAAAGCAGTTTTGCTGAAAAGCTCTTTGACATTTTATAGATTTTCATATTTTTCTGAAGAAAATTTCACTATAATTCAACATATTTTTCCAGAGTGTGTAGGGGGAGGGGAACTGAATGAGAATCAGGGGAGCCTACATGAGCCAAAATGTCACCATTACAATAATATTTGAAAAGATTTTTAAAAACAGCAAAAAAAATTAACATGTCTGACAATTAGGTCTATAGCAGAGAGGAGAGAAAAAATAATAAAATATCTTAATTTTGAGCTATGATCCCAAACACAAACATCCATGGCATTTTGCCCACTAAATCATCATCAATACACTGAAAGATTCAGAAATAAAAAGAGTTTATAAGACTTCTTCACTTTTAAAATGTTCTGAAGCAAGAATACCAAAGCTGCTTAAAAGCCAAGAGGAGAAGCTTGTCTCAAAGTCAGACCTGTGAGATGTAAGCGCTTAGATATTCAAGGTCACTGGAAGACAAGTCCAAGGTCTGTGAGGTGGCAGGGGCACCAGCATACACGTGTTGGCAGAGGCTGGTGTGGCTCAAGGAGGTTTACCACAGACACAGGTTATTTTTCTCACAAAAGTGAAATTGGCACAAAAGACAGAGAAGGAATGTATGCCAATCAACACATGAGAGGCACCTAACAGGTGCTGAAGCTTCTGGCACACTTTTTATTTCCCCCTTTCCCTTGATAGTGAAACTTGAGATTGCCTTAATGTGTAATAAGTAGGTAATGCCACACTTTTTACATTTCTTCAGACATGGAAAACGCTTTCTATCTGCTCCAAGTTGTGTATGGTTAGTAGACAAAGAACCAAGTGCTCATTCAAGAAAATGGTTTAAGTTGAATTTTTAAAAAGGTGAAGGAATAGAGGAGAGCAAATTTCCATGCAGTGCCTAAGCTGAAACTTAAAGCAATATTCATATAAAAATACTGATGCTGAAAATTGATGCTGATTTATTATTACTACTACCACCACCATTAGCACCACCATCCTTTCAGCTGTAACCTCACACATGGTTCCCAGGTACTGGCAGTGTCCTTTCCACATGCAGCTGCACAACATGCACACCTACCCCTTTCTGTGAATGCAATGAAGCTTCCTCCATCTATCCCAGGCACTTGTAGTATAGTGTATAGTACATATCAGAAAAGAAGCAAGGATCTCTTGAGTATATAATCACAGATACAAGTAATACAGAATTATAGCATTTTAAAAATAAATAGTAACTATATGCACATCAAATAATTACTTTCAAATTAGTAATATCAGTTATTTACTTACAGCATTCCTTTATAATGGCAGAATATTTTATTGTATGTTAACTGAATTAGACCAGAAAAGAAATTACACTCTTTATAAGACTTCAATACTACAGTAGGTTGCTATAAAATGCAATTGGGTGAAATTAAATTTTTGATCAGTAATCCCCCAATATATTCTCAATAGTTTAGGTTAGTATGAAATATGCATAATTTGAACTCAGTATTGTATACCTCTGCTCATGTCAGTATGCATGACTAATTAATCCCACACATAGAAAGATCGATAGATACAGACTGATAGGCGAGAAGACAGATTGACAAAAATTCAAGAAGTTGAACTCTTATGTACAAACAGAGACCAAAACAGAAAGGATGCCCAGCTGTGCACGTGTCTGGTGAAAAAAGTAAAGTCTAATGGTATAAAGCACAATACTGCAGACAGGAACCTGGAATGTTAGGTCTATGAATCAAGGTTTTGAATGGGATGTGTTCAAGCAAGAGCTAGCAAGAATGAACATCGACATCTTAGAAATCAGTGAACTAAAATGGATAGGAATGAGTCAATTTAATTCAGTTGATCATTATATCTACTACTGTGGGTAAGAATTCCTTAGTAGAAGTGCAATAGACCTCATGCTCAACAAAGAGTCCAAAATGCAGTACTTGGGTGCAATCTCAAAAACAATAGAAAGATATCGCCTTGTTTTCAAGCCAAACCATTCAACATCAAAGTAACCCATCTATTCTCCAAACACTGATGCCAAAGAAGCTGAAGTTGAATGGTTCTACTAGTATCTACAAGACATTGTACAACACCAAAAAGATGTCCTTTTCATCATAAGGGACTGGAATACAAAACTAGAAAGTCAAGAAATACCCAGAATAACAAGTAACTTTGGTCTCAGGGTACAAAACGAAGCAGGAAAAGGCTAGCAAAGTTTTGTGAAGAGAACACACTGGTCATAGAAAACACTATCTTCCAAAAACACAAGAGATAACCCTACATATGGACATCACCAGATGGTGAATACCAAAATCAGGTTGATAATGTTGTTTCCAGCCATAATTGGGTAAGCTCTATACAGTTTAAAAATAAGATCTGAAGCTGACTGTGGCATTCCTTTATAATGGCAGAATATTTTATTGTATCTTAACTAAATTAGACCAGAAAAGAAATTACACTCTTTATAAGACTTCAATACTACAGTAGGTTGCTATAAAATGCAATTGGGTGAAATTAAATTTTTGATCAGTAATCCCCCAATACATTCTCAATAGTTTAGGTTAGTATGAAATATGCATAATTTGAACTCAGTATTGTATACCTCTGCTCATGTCAGTATGCATGACTAATTAATCCCACACATAGAAAGATCGATAGATACAGACTGATAGGCGAGAAGACAGATTGACAAAAATTCAAGAAGTTGAACTCTTATGTACAAACAGAGACCAAAACAGAAAGGATGCCCAGCTGTGCACGTGTCTGGTGAAAAAAGTAAAGTCTAATGGTATAAAGCACAATACTGCAGACAGGAACCTGGAATGTTAGGTCTATGAATCAAGGTTTTGAATGGGATGTGTTCAAGCAAGAGCTAGCAAGAATGAACATCGACATCTTAGAAATCAGTGAACTAAAATGGATAGGAATGAGTCAATTTAATTCAGTTGATCATTATATCTACTACTGTGGGTAAGAATTCCTTAGTAGAAGTGCAATAGACCTCATGCTCAACAAAGAGTCCAAAATGCAGTACTTGGGTGCAATCTCAAAAACAATAGAAAGATATCGCCTTGTTTTCAAGCCAAACCATTCAACATCAAAGTAACCCATCTATTCTCCAAACACTGATGCCAAAGAAGCTGAAGTTGAATGGTTCTACTAGTATCTACAAGACATTGTACAACACCAAAAAGATGTCCTTTTCATCATAAGGGACTGGAATACAAAACTAGAAAGTCAAGAAATACCCAGAATAACAAGTAACTTTGGTCTCAGGGTACAAAACGAAGCAGGGAAAAGGCTAGCAAAGTTTTGTGAAGAGAACACACTGGTCATAGAAAACACTATCTTCCAAAAACACAAGAGATAACCCTACATATGGACATCACCAGATGGTGAATACCAAAATCAGGTTGATAATGTTGTTTCCAGCCATAATTGGGTAAGCTCTATACAGTTTGCAAAAATAAGATCTGAAGCTGACTGTGGCTCAGATCATGAAATCCTTATTGTAAAATTTAGACTTAAATTTAAAATTTAAATTTAAAAATTGTTCTTATATTGAAGAAAGTAGGGAAAACCACTAGGTCATTCAGGTATGACCTATATCAAATCCCTTATGATAATACAGTGGAGGTGACAAATAAATTCAAGGGATTAGATCTGGTGGACAGAGTGCCTGAAGAATTATGGATGGAAGTGTTATACTTAGTATATCAGCAAATTTGAGAAAGTCAGCAGTGACCAGAGCACTGGAAAAAGTCACTTTTCATTCCAATCCCAATTCCAAATGAAAGAAGAAATCCCATTCCAAATGCCAAAGAATGTTCAAGGAATGGAGGCAGTGACCTAAACGGATAGATGACAGTAGACAGATCACCCTGAAGGGTGTCAGATTCTTCATCTCCAATGGAGAAGAACTCACACTGGTATCAAAAGGACTTGGCTTTGGTCACTCAGAGCTTGGTGAAGTAAAAGGGGACTAGAAGAGAACCCCCCTTTAGTCAGTTCTGGCAAGACAATATGTATTTTCCAATCAGTTATTAAAAATGGACCAAAAGAATATCTTAAGGCTGTAAAGGCCTTACAGGCCCATACCAACAACATTAATATAAGATTAGCTAGAGGATAGTCTCAGGACTAAGTGAGACAGTCCAATGCAAAGTCTTGCTAGACTCACAGCATTAAACTAAGACAATAAGCTTAGTTTCAGGGTTTCAGGCTAGAAAAATGTTTGAATTTCCAAAAGCCAAAGAAGCTGAAGTTGAATGGTTCTACTAGTATCTACAAGACATTGTACAACACCAAAAAGATGTCCTTTTCATCATAAGGGACTGGAATACAAAACTAGAAAGTCAAGAAATACCCAGAATAACAAGTAACTTTGGTCTCAGGGTACAAAACGAAGCAGGGAAAAGGCTAGCAAAGTTTTGTGAAGAGAACACACTGGTCATAGAAAACACTATCTTCCAAAAACACAAGAGATAACCCTACATATGGACATCACCAGATGGTGAATACCAAAATCAGGTTGATAATGTTGTTTCCAGCCATAATTGGGTAAGCTCTATACAGTTTGCAAAAATAAGATCTGAAGCTGACTGTGGCTCAGATCATGAAATCCTTATTGTAAAATTTAGACTTAAATTTAAAATTTAAATTTAAAAATTGTTCTTATATTGAAGAAAGTAGGGAAAACCACTAGGTCATTCAGGTATGACCTATATCAAATCCCTTATGATAATACAGTGGAGGTGACAAATAAATTCAAGGGATTAGATCTGGTGGACAGAGTGCCTGAAGAATTATGGATGGAAGTGTTATACTTAGTATATCAGCAAATTTGAGAAAGTCAGCAGTGACCAGAGCACTGGAAAAAGTCACTTTTCATTCCAATCCCAATTCCAAATGAAAGAAGAAATCCCATTCCAAATGCCAAAGAATGTTCAAGGAATGGAGGCAGTGACCTAAACGGATAGATGACAGTAGACAGATCACCCTGAAGGGTGTCAGATTCTTCATCTCCAATGGAGAAGAACTCACACTGGTATCAAAAGGACTTGGCTTTGGTCACTCAGAGCTTGGTGAAGTAAAAGGGGACTAGAAGAGAACCCCCCTTTAGTCAGTTCTGGCAAGACAATATGTATTTTCCAATCAGTTATTAAAAATGGACCAAAAGAATATCTTAAGGCTGTAAAGGCCTTACAGGCCCATACCAACAACATTAATATAAGATTAGCTAGAGGATAGTCTCAGGACTAAGTGAGACAGTCCAATGCAAAGTCTTGCTAGACTCACAGCATTAAACTAAGACAATAAGCTTAGTTTCAGGGTTTCAGGCTAGAAAAATGTTTGTATTTCTTCTTCTTCCTACTTTTCTTCCCCTTCTTCTCTGGGTCCTGCTGGCCTCCATATCAAATCTTCTTATTCACCCCTTTCAAAACCATCCCAAAGGAAAACAAATGCAAGAATGCAAACTGGTTGTCTGAGGAGCGTTTACAAATAGCTGAGGAAATAAAAGAATCAAAAGGGAAAAATATATTGAACTGAATGCAGAGTTCCAGAGAATAGCAATGACAGAAAAGAAGGCCTTCTTAAGTGAGTAATTAAAAGAAATAGAGAAAAACAACAGAATTAGAAAGACTAGAGGTCATTCCAAGAAAATAGAGATGTCAAGGTAGCATATTATAAAAGGAATAGCATAATAAAGAATAGAAATGTTAAGAGTCTAACAGAAGCACAAGAGATTAACAAGAGTTTCCAAGAAAACACAGAAGATTTATGCAAGAAAAGGTCTTAATGACCTGAATGACCACGATGATGTGGTTACTCACCTAGAGCCAGACATCAACATCAAGTGGAAACATTACTACAAACAAAGCTAGTGGAGATGATGGATTCCAGCTGAGCTATTGCAAATCTGAAAAGATGATGCTGTTAAAGTGCTGCACTCAGTATGTCAGCAAATTCAGAAAAATCAACAGTGGACACAGGACAGGAAATGGTCAGTTTTCACTTTAATTCCAAGGAATATCAATGCCAAAGAGTGTACAAACTAGTCTACAGTTGCACTTGTTCCACATGCTAGCAAGGTCATGCTCAAAATTCTTCAACCTAAGCTTCAACAGTATGCCAAACAAGAATTTTCAGAAGTAGAAGTTGGGTTTAAAAAAGAGAGGAACCAGAGATCAAATTGTCAACGTTTGTTAGATCATGGAGAAAGCAAAGGAATTCCAGAAAGACGTGTACTTCTGCTTCCATGTTTATGCTAAAGCCTTTGATTGGGTGGGTCACAAAACACTGTGGAAAATTCTTAAAGAGATAAGAATACCAGATCACCTGTCTCCTGAAAAACTTTTAAGTCAAAAAGCAATAGCTAGGGCTTCCCTGGTGGTCCAGCTAGTAAGGACACCACCTTGCAGTGCAAGGGGCACTGGTTCAATCCCTGGCCTGGGAAGATCCCACGTGCCGCGGAGCTGCTGGACCGATGTGTCCAATTACTGAGCCAGAGTTCTGGAGTGCATGTGCCCAGAGCCTGTGCTCTACAGTGAGAGAGGCCACTGCGATGGGAGGCCCACACGGGCCAAAGAACAAAGATGGATGAAAATAGAGAAATGAAAGAACAATAGGAGTAGCCCGCCCACCCCCTTCCCTCCGCAACCCGCACTTCCCCCCAAAAAAAAGGAAAAAAAAAAAGAAGCAACAAGTAGAATCAGACATGGAACAAAGGAATGATTCAACATTGGGAAAGAAGTATGACAAATATGCATAGTATTACCTTGCCTAGCTAATTTATATGCAGAGTATATCATGCTAAATGCCAGACTGAATGAATCAAATCTAGAATCAAGATTGCTGGAAGAAACATCAACAACCTCAGATATCCACATGACACCACTTTAATGGCAGAACATGAAGAGGAACTAAAGAGCCTTTTGATAAGGGTGAAAGAGGAGAGTGAAAAAGCTGACCTAAACCTTAACATTTAAAAAATGAAGACCACAACGTTATCTGGTCCCATCATTTTGTGACAAATAGAAGGGGAAACGTGGGTACAGTAACAGATTTTATTTTCTTTGGCTCCAAAATCACTGAAGGTGGTGACTGAAGCCATGAAATTAAAATATGCTTGCTCCTTGGAAGAAAAGCTATGAAAAACCTAGACAGCATATTAAAAGGCAGAGATATTACTTTGCTGACAAAGGTCTGCATAGCCAAAGCTATGGTTTTTTCCAGTAGTCATGAATGGAAGTGAGAGTTGGACCATAAAGAGAGCTAAACAACAAAGAATTTTTTGAACTGTGGTGTTGGAGAAGACTCTTGAGAGCCCTTTGGACTGCAATGAGATGAAACCAATCAATCCTAAAGGAAATAGTCTATGAATATTCATTGAAGGGCTGAAGCTAAATCTCCAATATTTTAGCTACCTTATACAACAAGCCAACTCATCGGAAAAGACCCTGATGCTGGGAAAGTTTGAGGACAGACAGACAAGGGGGTGAAAGAGGATGAGATGGATTGCATCACCAACTCAGTGGATATCAGTTTGAGCAAGCTCCATGAGATGGTAAAGGACAAGGAAGCCTGCATGTACTGCAATTCATGGGGTTGCAAAGAAGTGGACACGACTTAGCAACTGAAGAACAAAAAAGTTGGAAGAGTCTTTTGTTAAGATGTAATGGGAGTGGGTCTGGCCATCTGGTTCCAAATCCTGACATCTTGGCCAAATGAAGAAATCTCTGCAGTCTTTGGTTTGCTTACATATTACATGCCACTAATATCTGTACCTTATTCAAATGCTGGTTGTAAAGATGAATTAATGAAAGATGCATTGGGTGTTGGGAAAAGTCCAAGCATTCAGTGAGTGCTGATTATTTCATTATTACCAACTTTCTTGTATAGAAGCATCCTTCAACAGCACTTGAGTGAAAAGAATGGCACTTATACTCTCTTAGAGAAAATGAAGCACATTTTCCCATTATAGTTCCTATAGGTCATTTTAAAAACAATTACAGAGTGAAAGTAGAATGCTATGACTTTATTCTAGTACACACTTCTTTATTATATTGAACATACAAACAGCACCATTGTATTATTAGTTACTTTAGCACCAATTAATACATGCTCTGCAAAGCTAACTTAGGTGCCAGAATAGAAACAGTGAGAAAAAATAATCAGTCCTACACCGGAACTATAATTCTTCTACCTGCTGTCATAAGACATCTTTTATTAATTATCACCTGAAGGGTGTATACAGGAATAATAGGTACATTTTTTTTCATACATTTTGATGTTCTTTTTTCAATACTCAAAGCATTTTTGATTGGGGTATAGCCAATTAACAATTCTGTGACAGCTTCAGGTGAATAGTGAAGGGGCTCGGTCATACATATTCATGTATCCTTTCTCTCCCAGACCTTCCTCCCAGCCAGGCTGGTACATAACATTAAGCAGAGTTCCATGTGCTATACAACAGATTTTTGTTGGCTATCTATTTCAAACATGGCAGTGCATACATGACTTTCCCAGAGTTCCAAAGTATTCCCTCCCCCATGCAATCATAAGTTAGTTTCCTAAATTTGTGTGTCTCTTTCTGTTTTGTATATAAGTTCATTTTTTATAGTTTCTTTTTAGAATCCACATTAAAGAAATGTCATAAGATATTTCTCCTTCTCTATCTGACTTACTTCACTCAGTATGACACTCTCTAGGTTCATTCATATTGCTGCGAATGACCTTATTTCATTCTTTTTAATGGTCCAGTAATATTCCATTACATATATATATATATATATAATTCTCTAAACAGTGAGTATAAAGTCAGGATTTTAAGCATTCAAAATATACTCAAAGTTGTTCTGGTGCTCAGCAGCTGCAAATCTGATGCTGATCAGATCTAAGGTCTTCCCAACAGTATTAGGAAAACCTCCAAGCCAAGTCAATGTCCTCCAAACATTTATCACAAATCTGGGAACAAGTCCGTATTTATAGTCAAGGCCTTCTGTTCTAGTCAGTTGTTACCTTAAAATGCAAAGGGAGTCATTGTGTCTTTTTCTTCTTATGTCACTTAAAATCTATTTCCTGTTTCTTGGAGGTATATCAAGTGTGAAGTCAACATGTAATATTTTATCACTTACATCTCTAAACTGCCCCATTATCAGGACATATTTAATTTTTTTTTTTTTTATCAGTTTGGGAAATTGTGAAATTCTCAACAAACTTTACATCTATCTCATTTGAAACTCTTATTGATGTTTTCATCCCTAGACTAATACACCTTAAAGATCTACCCACGGATTTTCTAGATCTCTTTGTGTATGTTGTTCATGCCTATTTTCACAATGAGGCATAAACAAGCACGTTCATATCTGGACAGAGAGTGTAGGTTGTAGAATACTGGCTATAAATAGTAAGCAGGTTTTGCCATTTGGTTCCATAAAGCTTGTCAATCTGAACACTTGTCCAAACAATGAGATTAGTGATATAAGACACGCACAAAATAGTCATCTTAGCATTACAAAGATAACAGATGAGGTTAAATAAAACAGTAGTTTTATGGCATAACTATATTTTCTTGAGTATTTTCCCTGTTGTTTTTAATTTACATTTGTGTCCAGTTGTTGATGCTGTTAATAAGCAAGCATGACCTCTCTTTTATATTTCATAAAAAGTAGGAAGAGAAAAATAAGAAGATGTAAGCTTGTACATTTGTGCATACACAAACCTCCACTTTGAAATGAAGGAAAAATGAGCATAAATATATTGATTTATTCATGCTATACAATGCCCTTTATTTAATATTTAAAATAATGATCACAGAAAGATCATATTGCAGAGGACATGTTAAAAACGGGCACTACACCAGTACTGCAGTTACCACATTAGTTAACTTCAGAATTTCTGAGTGTTTGTGTATTTAAATGAGAAAGTAATCTTGTATTTTCAACCTCTGTATGCAAAAAAAGTCATATGTAAAGTTTTCTAGTTTAAAAATGTAAATTCAAGCAAAAGTCATAAACATTATAATCTAACTTTGTAAAGCACTTTTAAAGGATAATATTTGCCATGCTTTCATTCACTGCTGCTAAGAGTGTAACTATGTATACACTCTGAAAAACACTTGAGCCATGAAACTTAGGCCCCTCAAATGTTATAATAATCTTGGCATTTTTAAGGATATGCATGAATAAAATCAGACCTATATACTTTACTAAAGTATAACTGCTGTGCAATATCATTTAAGCTACAGGTACCACAATATAATGATTTACAATTCTTAAAGCTTATACTTCATTAAAAATTATTATAAAATATTATCTATCATCTCCATGTTGTTCAATACATCCTTGTAGTTTCTTTCTCACATGAAATCCAAATATCTTCAAACGTTTTAAGAAAATTCAAGATGTGACCCAAGATGTCACCAAGTATCCATTTCACAATGTGAAATATGATAATATTGACACAGTTAAAAAAAATGTTTTCCAGATGAATAGTGAGATTACAAAGACACAGGTTAATTTAAATGTCATCTACATGGATAACTTCACCTATATCTACATTAATAATAATCCACGTGCAGACACCTATCCTCAAAATGCCATTCAACTATATTCTCAATAAATAGGTTTGAAATCCATGTTATTGTGAGAAAGAACAAGAGATAAGCACAATTACTTGATAATTCTTGATAATTCAGAGTGTATACTTCCCCTGGGTATTTAAACTTTTCTCTTTTCTCATCTTCTCTCCCTTCCTAAACTTTAGTGCCTTGACAACACCCCTCTCTCCTCCCATCACAATGTTTTCCCATCATATTTTCAATCACAGTATACAACACCAACTTAAATATGCTATTTTAAAACAATAATATTTTCACTTCTGCCAAAATTTCCATCTATATCCACATACGGTCAAGGTTGTATATTGTCCTGCTTATTTAACTTATATGCAGAGTAAATCATGTGAAATGCTAGACTGAATGAGGTTCAAGCTGGAACCAAAATCACTGGAAGAAATATCATTAACCTCACATATTTAGATGATGTCACTTTAATGGCAGAACATGAAGAGAAACTAGACAGTCTCTTGATGAAGGTGAAAGAGGAGAGTGAAAAAGCGGGCTTAAAACTCAACATTCAAAAACGAAAATCATGGTATTTGGTGTCATCACTTCATGGCAAATAGATGGGGAAAAAGTGGAAACAGTGACAGATTTTATTTTCTTGGACTTCAAAATCACTGTCGATGGTGACTGCAACCACGTTTCCTCCTTGGAAGAAAAACTATGAAAAACCTAGACAGAGTATTAAAAAGGTCTGTATAGCCAAAGCTAATGGTTTTTCCAGTAGTCATGTATTGAGAGTTGAATCACAAAGAAGGCTGAGTACTAAAGAATGGATGCTTTTGAACTGTGGTATTGGAGAAGACTCTTGAGAGTCCCTTCCACAGCAAGAAGATCAAACCAGTCAATACTGAAGGATATTAACCCTGAATATTCATTGGAAGGATTGATGCTGAGGGTGAAGCTCCAACACTTTGGCCACCTGAAGAGAAGAGATCAATGATTGGAAAAGACCCTGATGCCGGGAAAGACTGAGGCCAGGAGGAGAAGGGAGGCAACAGAGGTTAAGGTACTTGAATGTTATCAGTTACTCAATGGACATGAGTTTGAGCAAGTTCAGGGAGATCATGAAGGACAGGAAAGACTGATGTGCTGCAATTCACGGGGCCGCAGAGACTTGGCCATGATTTGGCAAATGAACCACAACAGCAATCCACAAAATTCATTTGAATTATCAACTTGGATCCTCACACTACTGTAAGACTTAACTTTCACCACTAGGCAAAACCATACCTCTTCTCTCCCTTCCTAAACTTTAGTGCCTTGACAACACCCCTCTCTCCTCCCATCACAATGTTTTCCCATCATATTTTCAATCACAGTATACAACACCAACTTAAATATGCTATTTTAAAACAATAATATTTTCACTTCTGCCAAAATTTCCATCTATATCCACATACGGTCAAGGTTGTATATTGTCCTGCTTATTTAACTTATATGCAGAGTAAATCATGTGAAATGCTAGACTGAATGAGGTTCAAGCTGGAACCAAAATCACTGGAAGAAATATCATTAACCTCACATATTTAGATGATGTCACTTTAATGGCAGAACATGAAGAGAAACTAGACAGTCTCTTGATGAAGGTGAAAGAGGAGAGTGAAAAAGCGGGCTTAAAACTCAACATTCAAAAACGAAAATCATGGTATTTGGTGTCATCACTTCATGGCAAATAGATGGGGAAAAAGTGGAAACAGTGACAGATTTTATTTTCTTGGACTTCAAAATCACTGTCGATGGTGACTGCAACCACGTTTCCTCCTTGGAAGAAAAACTATGAAAAACCTAGACAGAGTATTAAAAAGGTCTGTATAGCCAAAGCTAATGGTTTTTCCAGTAGTCATGTATTGAGAGTTGAATCACAAAGAAGGCTGAGTACTAAAGAATGGATGCTTTTGAACTGTGGTATTGGAGAAGACTCTTGAGAGTCCCTTCCACAGCAAGAAGATCAAACCAGTCAATACTGAAGGATATTAACCCTGAATATTCATTGGAAGGATTGATGCTGAGGGTGAAGCTCCAACACTTTGGCCACCTGAAGAGAAGAGATCAATGATTGGAAAAGACCCTGATGCCGGGAAAGACTGAGGCCAGGAGGAGAAGGGAGGCAACAGAGGTTAAGGTACTTGAATGTTATCAGTTACTCAATGGACATGAGTTTGAGCAAGTTCAGGGAGATCATGAAGGACAGGAAAGACTGATGTGCTGCAATTCACGGGGCCGCAGAGACTTGGCCATGATTTGGCAAATGAACCACAACAGCAATCCACAAAATTCATTTGAATTATCAACTTGGATCCTCACACTACTACTTGTTAAGACTTAACTTTCACCACTAGGCAAAACCATACCTCTTCTCTCACCTTACTGCAAGAATAAGCAGAGCCAGCACATTTGTAACATGCATTTATTTACACAGGAGTGACTGAATCCAAACCAAACCTTGTCCTTAAAGTGCTGAGATAATTCTCCATCCCTCTGCAATTATTAACTTATACTGCAATCATTGAAGTCCTGTCTTTGTATAAGCCTTGATTCTGTTATTTTTTATGTCTATGCATTTCCCCAAATGATATAATCTATTCCTGATTTTCAGGATGCATTTTGTAATTTATATGGTATTCTAGTACTTAATAGACGCTAAGCTTGGTAAAGTTCACTGATGTAAAATGATTAAAATTCAGTTCTATTTTCAGTGAACAGAGCTTAAAAATTTAAGACTATTAAAAGATGATGATAGTGTCTAATAATCTATAGCATGATTAATAGATGATTCAAAATTAATAAGTGAGCTGATCTACACAATTATGAACCATATTAAATACAAAAACACATTGGTTATAAAATAGAATTTAATGTGAAGCAATCGTATACACATATATACACAAAAAATCCAATTAAAAAATAATGGCAGTATTTGCATATTATTTCAATATGTAATGAGGTGATATTAGATAATGGCTATATTTAGAAAAATGATTCAATTCATGAATGAGAAATCAAAACTGATTTATAAGCTTAACATGAATAGAGTACTGATTTATTAACTTACTGAAGAGTCTTACACCAAAAGACTTACATCAAATCACATGACAGAATTGTGGCTTTATTACTAGAACTTACAATTGGACAAAGGAACAAACTCTGATGATTATGTAACTAACTTTCTTTGTATTCGTAAGTTAGCCCTTAGGGTGTTTATAGAATAAAAGATTTTAAATCACATTCCTAATTCCAGCATAATGAGAATAAAGGAGAATCCCCTAGTGTAACTAGTGACAAGCTTTCCATGACACCTGTTGCGTTCTGTATTAAAGCTCTGTCACTATCTGAATGAAATAAGACTGATATATCGATATCAGCATCTACTAAGAGTTGCTGAGGCTGAAATATGGACACATACCTTCCTACAGTTATCTCTATACTATTTTTATGCTTGAAGATTTTCATAATAAATTCCTCACACACAGCAACCATATCAGTGGACTTCTGAGCCCCTCCATTTAGGTGTGCAAGGAGCAGATCAGGCTTGACACATAAGCTACACACAAACAGGTGCACGCTCCCACAGAGACAATGATGCAAACACAGCAACCTATATTGCTATACATAAGATCCCTATATTGATAAAGTCAACTGGTTCAAACATACAGAAACACAGGACTAGAAAGATAAGAAGAGCACATGGATGTCACAGAGCTTTCCTTCCTAAGCAGGAGTGTGGAGTTCATCCCTCCGGATAAACGGGTGTAATAAGTCCTACTTTAGCTAGACCCTCTCAAAGACTCTTCTCCACAGAGGGTATGCTGTCTCCAACACAGACATTAACAAGGAGGTGGAAAGTATACCTCTGGGCATGGTGACTCCTTCAAATACCTTAGTGCTGTTCAGACTATAATTTGACAAATTTCAACATACATTTTAGATTACGTGCTATTCACAGCATATTTCAAGGCAATATTTCTAAAATACTAACACTAATAATCCCAGTGGAAGATAGAGAGGTGGGCCAGTGGTGCCAGATTGTGTATTTTTGATGATAAAATACCTGAGTATTTGCCAGCAGTGGCCTGCCATCAGTAAAAATGAATCTAAGACAGATGCCAACTGCATCAACAGCTTGAGTCCTATACATTTTTTATTAGGCAAAGACACAAATCAGGAGAAAAGTACATAGGTGCAGAACACATCAAAGGAAGCTGCTATTCCATTCCAACACATATGGGTCTACCAGATGAGCTCCCCGCTCCTAGAACGTTCTGCCCTGGATGCTAGAAAGCCAAGTACGAAGTGGTGTTAAAAATGAACCTCCTGGGCTTCCCTGGTGGTCCAGTGGGTAAGGACACTGCCTTGCAGTGCTAGGGGCGCCGGTTCAATCCCTGGCCTGGGAAGATGCCACGTGCTGTGGGCGGCTGGACCAATGTGTCCAGCTATCGAGCCGGAGCTCTAGCGCGCATCGTCCAGAACCGGTGCTCTGCAGTGAGAGGCCTGATATCAGCACTACAAGACAAATGACTTCCTACAGTTATCTCTATACTATTTTTATGCTTGAAGATTTTCATAATAAATTCCTCACACACAGCAACCATATCAGTGGACTTCTGAGCCCCTCCATTTAGGTGTGCAAGGAGCAGATCAGGCTTGACACATAAGCTACACACAGACAGGTGCACGCTCCCACAGAGACAATGATGCAAACACAGCAACCTATATTGCTATACATAAGATCCCTATATTGATAAAGTCAACTGGTTCAAACATACAGAAACACAGGACTAGAAAGATAAGAAGAGCACATGGATGTCACAGAGCTTTCCTTCCTAAGCAGGAGTGTGGAGTTCATCCCTCCGGATAAACGGGTGTAATAAGTCCTACTTTAGCTAGACCCTCTCAAAGACTCTTCTCCACAGAGGGTATGCTGTCTCCAACACAGACATTAACAAGGAGGTGGAAAGTATACCTCTGGGCATGGTGACTCCTTCAAATACCTTAGTGCTGTTCAGACTATAATTTGACAAATTTCAACATACATTTTAGATTACGTGCTATTCACAGCATATTTCAAGGCAATATTTCTAAAATACTAACACTAATAATCCCAGTGGAAGATAGAGAGGTGGGCCAGTGGTGCCAGATTGTGTATTTTTGATGATAAAATACCTGAGTATTTGCCAGCAGTGGCCTGCCATCAGTAAAAATGAATCTAAGACAGATGCCAACTGCATCAACAGCTTGAGTCCTATACATTTTTTATTAGGCAAAGACACAAATCAGGAGAAAAGTACATAGGTGCAGAACACATCAAAGGAAGCTGCTATTCCATTCCAACACATATGGGTCTACCAGATGAGCTCCCCGCTCCTAGAAAGTTCTGCCCTGGATGCTAGAAAGCCAAGTACGAAGTGGTGTTAAAAATGAACCTCCTGGGCTTCCCTGGTGGTCCAGTGGGTAAGGACACTGCCTTGCAGTGCTAGGGGCGCCGGTTCAATCCCTGGCCTGGGAAGATGCCACGTGCTGTGGAGCGGCTGGACCAATGTGTCCAGCTATCGAGCCGGAGCTCTAGCGCGCATGCGTCCAGAACCGGTGCTCTGCAGTGAGAGGCCACTGCGATGCGAGGCCCACATAGGCCAAAGAACAAAGATAAATAAATGAAAGATCAATAGAAGTGGCCAAAAAAAAAAAAAAAACAGAACCTCCTTTTTCTGTGTGCCCTCCTTTGCCAAAATCTTCAACTGCAGTTATTTCTGTATTATTTAGAAGAGCTTAGGAGAGGCTGATCTGAAATCATAGTATAGTCAAGGATTAGTTCAATGGGTGTGAGCTTGGGCAAACTCCAGAAGACGGAGGACAGGGAAGGTCAGCTAGCTGCAGTCCATGGGGTCACAAAAGGTCAGACAGGACTTGGCAACTCAACAACAGTCCACAATTACTTTGTGTCTTTGGAGAGATATTTAGCCTTTTATATCATCTTTTTTTACTTTTTCCATGATTTAATATATAATACAAGCCTTTTTACTTGGATGATATATTAAGACATTCTATTAAAAATATCATATGATGTTATGAAATATCAAGTATCTGGATGTGACGACTCAGAATCAGCAAAATGAAGTCAAACTTTGATGTAGAATTATTAAGGTTAGAAACCAGAAACTTTGTTACACCTACATATCTTAGTGGAAAAACAAATATACAAGCAGATTTTCACAGTTGTTAAGATAGCATACGCGAAAAATTAAAAGTTCAGATCAAGGGGCTTCCCTGGTGGTCCAGTGGGTAAGGACACCACCTTGCAGTGCGAGGGGCGCGGGTTCGATCCCTGGCCTGGGAAGATCCCATGTGCCGCGGAGCGGCTGGACTGATGTGTCCAATTACCGATCCGGAGCTCTGGAGCGCATGCGCCCAGAACTGGTGCTCTGCGACAACAGATGCCGCCGTGATGGGAGGGGCCAAAGAACAAAGATGGATGAAAAATAGAGAAATGAAAGACCAATAGAAGTAGCCCGCCGCCCCGCCCCCCCCCAAATAAATAAATTAAAGAAAGAAAAAAAAAAAGTTCAGATCGAGGCTATTCTGGAAAAATGAATTCTTTTGAAAGTTAGACATAAGTTGACAATAACTTTGTAGAAAAATAGACTTTAGGTGAAAACGTTGGCTAAAAACACCTAAAACTGTCTAAACCAGCTCTGCTCACAGTTGTGTAACAGGAGTCACCCAGGTAGTTATAATTTTTTTATAGTAGCCACATTGAACAAAAATAAAAATAATAAAGAAGAGCAGGTAGAATTAATGCTAATAACATTTATTTAACACACTATGAACAGAACATTATCATTTCAAATTATAATCACATGAAAAGTATTAAGTGGTATCATTGTTTACTCTTTGCACTTACACCACATTTAAATTTGGCCTAAAAATACCATTTTTGTACTTAAATTTTCTAAAATTTATAATTGAAAAAGTAGATACGCATACACAAATTTTTCTAAACACACTTGAAATTTAATAATGGAATCTGGGCTTCCCTTGGTAGTCCAGTGGGTAAGGAACCCGACTTGCAGTGAAAGGGGCGCCGATCGATCCCTGGCCTGGGAAGATCCCACGTGCCGCGGAGCCGCTGGACCGATGTGTCCGATTACCGAGTCGGAGCTCTGTGCGCATGCGCCCAGAGCCGGCACTCTGCAACAACAGAGGCCACCGCGATGGGAGGCCCACAAGAGCCAAAGAACAGATGTATGAAAATAGACAAATGAAAGACCAATAGAAGTGGCCTGCCCATCTCCGTCCCTCCCCACCCTACCCCCCGAAAAGATAAATAAATAAAATTAAAAAAAATAATAATGGAATCTGAGCTTTTACTTTTTAATTAGATTGATTGAAATGGAGTTAAATTAAAATGTCAATCTTAACAGGCTCCAACGTGGTGCCACATCCAAAACACCTCCACACCAATAGGGATATTTTCAGGTACATGTGAATAAAGTGGGTCTCAGAAAACAAATCTGGAAAGACTTGGGTCTCCAGAAAGACCTCTGGGACATACAAGAGTCTCCCCATAACAGTAAGGGAACTAGAACGGAAAGGTGGTGAACTGCTGGTTACTGAGGAGGGACAGGGTGAAGACTGCAGAAACAAGTACTGCAAAGAAGGTCTGACAGGCAGTGGTCTTGACTGAAGACAAATGGAAAGAAATACCTTAACTTCTCATACTGGAAGTTATGTAAGCGCACGTTCAGTACAGAAATTAATTTGAGAACAATAAGCTTCATTACTATGTTTTGAATTTTGTACTAGGATGTAGTATATTTTTTACTAAAATACTTTTTCACATTAAAACTCAAATGAAAGCGTTAATGTGACAAGTACTTTAATGAAAATGTACTAAACGTAACATAACAAACCTTCAACAGATGTGAGCATTTATCTTTCCATTCTTTTTTAAGTTAAAGAAAAAAAATAACAAGTGTCAGTTTGTAGTGTAATGTATATATTTATACTCACACTTTCCTAATGGCCATATAATTTTATATAAGAACATATATACATAACATATATAGTCTCTGTACATATATAAGTAATAACTGCATTTTAACTTTAAATGTGAATGACATTAATGTTCCTATTTTGCATTGCTGAAAAATGAAGCGATTGTCTTACCAAAATTTAATCTTATTAAAATTGTAAAATGTTAATTGGATATGACTGCCTCATAAACACCCACAACACCCAGAAAAAAATTGCAGTGCAGGTAATAAAGCAAAGGCTTATAAAGGCTAAGTGACCTATTGATAACCAACAACCAGTAAATACAGTACTTGGACCTTGATCCAGGGCTAAGGACTATAAAACTCATCCATGAGAGAAAGGTGAATTTAAGTTTCCTTGAAATGTGATGTCTTCAATACAAGTTTTTTTTTTTTTTTTTTCATCCAAAGAAATACCCTAAGAGAAATATTCTTCTGGTAATCCAAGAGCATTTTAAGTGTTTTATAAACACTGTAAAATACTGTTCTAATACTATTTAAAATAGATTTGGGTTTGTTTTGAAAATTTTATGGTTTGCTTCTGAAGTCCAAATAGGATTAACTCTTATTAGAAGTGTATAGAAATGCAAGTATCACCTATGTGACCTTGTCATTGTACAGATAGGAGACAAGGTTCAGGGATACCCAGGCACGCCCAAGAGCCAAGGTCGAAACACAGGTCTCTTGGCAGCCAAGGCAGGGCTTTTCTTGGACTGGTGGGCACACTGGCGCTCAAGCAATGTCCTCTTTTCTAGCAAACTCCTAATGCTAAAAGGTAAAACTGCAGGTTTTGCTGTTTTATTTAGTCATTCACAGAAATCTCAAAGCCTTGAGTTTCTGCAGTGAAGAAACTAGTGCGTTTTCTTCTCATGTAGCATTGTAAGAATCATACGAAAATGGGTTGATCTTAGAGGAGAATCATGAGGGAGAGAGATGAGTCAGCCTTGAGCAGGCACTCAGACATCAGGTAAGGACTGAATGTGACAGCATCATAACAACCCATTTATAATCTGTGTAAAGAAAGCACTTTTAATTACTTGTGGAGATAATTTGTTTAAATGGCAATATTTTGAGAGCTTTCTGCAATAATTACACTTCATCATAGAGTCAGGTATGTACTGGCTTTGGTAAACCATCACTCAAATCCTGACGAGCCTCTTCCTTTCTGAAGTCATAATTAGATGTTACATTAGTGTTTGAACTTCCTGCAGCTCAGTGCTTGTTGTTTAAACATTTTACTTTCAAATACAGACCTGTAGTTCTCAGACTCATCTATCCATACCATTTCTCCCGAGACACAATCATTCTTTTCGACTACCTTCTGACTCTATTTCCATTTTCAGAATGCTTGACAGTTAAAAACAGACTGCTTTTAATGGAAATGCCCTGCTTTCACAGACTTAAAAGGCACAGAAACATTTATACAAAGATGGATGAAAAATAGAGAAATGAAAGACCAATAGAAGTAGCCCGCCGCCCCGCCCCCCCCCCAAATAAATAAATTAAAGAAAGAAAAAAAAAAAGTTCAGATCGAGGCTATTCTGGAAAAATGAATTCTTTTGAAAGTTAGACATAAGTTGACAATAACTTTGTAGAAAAATAGACTTTAGGTGAAAACGTTGGCTAAAAACACCTAAAACTGTCTAAACCAGCTCTGCTCACAGTTGTGTAACAGGAGTCACCCAGGTAGTTATAATTTTTTTATAGTAGCCACATTGAACAAAAATAAAAATAATAAAGAAGAGCAGGTAGAATTAATGCTAATAACATTTATTTAACACACTATGAACAGAACATTATCATTTCAAATTATAATCACATGAAAAGTATTAAGTGGTATCATTGTTTACTCTTTGCACTTACACCACATTTAAATTTGGCCTAAAAATACCATTTTTGTACTTAAATTTTCTAAAATTTATAATTGAAAAAGTAGATACGCATACACAAATTTTTCTAAACACACTTGAAATTTAATAATGGAATCTGGGCTTCCCTTGGTAGTCCAGTGGGTAAGGAACCCGACTTGCAGTGAAAGGGGCGCCGATCGATCCCTGGCCTGGGAAGATCCCACGTGCCGCGGAGCCGCTGGACCGATGTGTCCGATTACCGAGTCGGAGCTCTGTGCGCATGCGCCCAGAGCCGGCACTCTGCAACAACAGAGGCCACCGCGATGGGAGGCCCACAAGAGCCAAAGAACAGATGTATGAAAATAGACAAATGAAAGACCAATAGAAGTGGCCTGCCCATCTCCGTCCCTCCCCACCCTACCCCCCGAAAAGATAAATAAATAAAATTAAAAAAAATAATAATGGAATCTGAGCTTTTACTTTTTAATTAGATTGATTGAAATGGAGTTAAATTAAAATGTCAATCTTAACAGGCTCCAACGTGGTGCCACATCCAAAACACCTCCACACCAATAGGGATATTTTCAGGTACATGTGAATAAAGTGGGTCTCAGAAAACAAATCTGGAAAGACTTGGGTCTCCAGAAAGACCTCTGGGACATACAAGAGTCTCCCCATAACAGTAAGGGAACTAGAACGGAAAGGTGGTGAACTGCTGGTTACTGAGGAGGGACAGGGTGAAGACTGCAGAAACAAGTACTGCAAAGAAGGTCTGACAGGCAGTGGTCTTGACTGAAGACAAATGGAAAGAAATACCTTAACTTCTCATACTGGAAGTTATGTAAGCGCACGTTCAGTACAGAAATTAATTTGAGAACAATAAGCTTCATTACTATGTTTTGAATTTTGTACTAGGATGTAGTATATTTTTTACTAAAATACTTTTTCACATTAAAACTCAAATGAAAGCTTTAATGTGAAAAGTACTTTAATGAAAAATGTACTAAACGTAACATAACAAACCTTCAACAGATGTGAGCATTTATCTTTCCATTCTTTTTTAAGTTAAAGAAAAAAAATAACAAGTGTCAGTTTGTAGTGTAATGTATATATTTATACTCACACTTTCCTAATGGCCATATAATTTTATATAAGAACATATATACATAACATATATAGTCTCTGTACATATATAAGTAATAACTGCATTTTAACTTTAAATGTGAATGACATTAATGTTCCTATTTTGCATTGCTGAAAAATGAAGCGATTGTCTTACCAAAATTTAATCTTATTAAAATTGTAAAATGTTAATTGGATATGACTGCCTCATAAACACCCACAACACCCAGAAAAAATTGCAGTGCAGGTAATAAAGCAAAGGCTTATAAAGGCTAAGTGACCTATTGATAACCAACAACCAGTAAATACAGTACTTGGACCTTGATCCAGGGCTAAGGACTATAAAACTCATCCATGAGAGAAAGGTGAATTTAAGTTTCCTTGAAATGTGATGTCTTCAATACAAGTTTTTTTTTTTTTTTTTTCATCCAAAGAAATACCCTAAGAGAAATATTCTTCTGGTAATCCAAGAGCATTTTAAGTGTTTTATAAACACTGTAAAATACTGTTCTAATACTATTTAAAATAGATTTGGGTTTGTTTTGAAAATTTTATGGTTTGCTTCTGAAGTCCAAATAGGATTAACTCTTATTAGAAGTGTATAGAAATGCAAGTATCACCTATGTGACCTTGTCATTGTACAGATAGGAGACAAGGTTCAGGGATACCCAGGCACGCCCAAGAGCCAAGGTCGAAACACAGGTCTCTTGGCAGCCAAGGCAGGGCTTTTCTTGGACTGGTGGGCACACTGGCGCTCAAGCAATGTCCTCTTTTCTAGCAAACTCCTAATGCTAAAAGGTAAAACTGCAGGTTTTGCTGTTTTATTTAGTCATTCACAGAAATCTCAAAGCCTTGAGTTTCTGCAGTGAAGAAACTAGTGCGTTTTCTTCTCATGTAGCATTGTAAGAATCATACGAAAATGGGTTGATCTTAGAGGAGAATCATGAGGGAGAGAGATGAGTCAGCCTTGAGCAGGCACTCAGACATCAGGTAAGGACTGAATGTGACAGCATCATAACAACCCATTTATAATCTGTGTAAAGAAAGCACTTTTAATTACTTGTGGAGATAATTTGTTTAAATGGCAATATTTTGAGAGCTTTCTGCAATAATTACACTTCATCATAGAGTCAGGTATGTACTGGCTTTGGTAAACCATCACTCAAATCCTGACGAGCCTCTTCCTTTCTGAAGTCATAATTAGATGTTACATTAGTGTTTGAACTTCCTGCAGCTCAGTGCTTGTTGTTTAAACATTTTACTTTCAAATACAGACCTGTAGTTCTCAGACTCATCTATCCATACCATTTCTCCCGAGACACAATCATTCTTTTCGACTACCTTCTGACTCTATTTCCATTTTCAGAATGCTTGACAGTTAAAAACAGACTGCTTTTAATGGAAATGCCCTGCTTTCAGCAGACTTAAAAGGCACAGAAACATTTATTACCATACGTAAATAGATAACCAATGGGATTTGCTGTGTGGCTCAAGGAACTTAAACCAGGGCTCTGTAACAACCTAGAGCTGTGGGATGGAGAGAGAGGTGGGAGGGAGGGTCAGCATGGAGGGGACACAGGTATTCCTACACCTGACTCATGCTGATGTTTGCCAAAAACCAACACAATACTGTAATCATCCTTCAATTAAATACAAATTGAGAAAAAAAAAAAAAAGAAACCCTGCTACAAGTAACTATGGAATTCCTCCTCCAAATGATTTTTTCTCCTAAATTTAGATTTAAGACATGGACTCTCATTTGGCAAAGAGTTCAGATGGAAGATTTCAATGCAAATTTCCCACCTCTGGTCTGCATCTGGTTTTGTTGATTTCTTTGCAGCTTGAGTTCTTCTTTATTCTTGCCATGTGCAAATGCAAACCTCCTGGCCATCTGAATGGCACAGGTTTATCATACACTGAATTAATTATAAGAACAGGGTCCTTTCATTTGAGTATAGGCTTTCCAAATGCAAATTGTTGCTTACATTTTTATTCCCACTTTGCATAAATATATTTTCCTGGTTTTCTGCCTAAGAAAGAACACTCACTGCATACAGTGACAGGCATTCTATTGAAAATCTTCAACAAATAAATTAGGAAACAATGGCACAGAGAGGGCCAGGAACTTTCCCAAAGATTCACAGCAAGCAAATGATCAACCCGTACAGGCACATGTCAGTTCCTGCGCGTTCATCTTAGGTTTTGGAGAAGTGCATTTTAAAAGTTTTCATTGGCCAAGGTGTGTTTGGTCAGATTAAAATTGCAGACCAGAACATTAACAACAAAAGGAGAATAAAAAGAAAGCATCTGATTTTCTTCACCTATTAAATTCTACTCTGCCACAGACACACTGCTCATAGTCTGAGACACTGACTTCTAGACTTTTCTCGACCTCTCTCTCTCTCTGTGTATGCATGTGTACATTCAATATTTGTATCTCAGATCTTTTTAACTCCTCGGTGCACTTGCACTATTATTACGGAACGATAATCTTGAGATACATAGGGGTGGGGCAAGCAGATCTCCACACACTGTGACCTAGCTGTCACCCTTGTCACTCTCCACATGCTATTTTTGTACCATGTCCATCCGTAGCAACATATGTTCTTGTTAAATACACTTACACTCTGTATGCTAGTCCCAACATTTATTGGGCAGCCTAAACTGTCTGACATTCTCAAGTGAGATGGAGATGGTAAAACTTGAGGCGAGGTTCTCTGAGTGTTGTCCTTATGCTTAAAGCTGGTAGAGAAGATCAACATTACTCTTGTAATAACATTAAAGCCTCATTATTTTTTCCACTGTGCTCACATTGACGGTGATGTTACAAAAGCAATTGTGAATAAAACTGCTGGTGTCTCTGCACAAATTAAGATGGTAGAAGCAAAGTATAGAGATATGTGTACTCACTGGATTCTTCAACACACTCGCCCCATGGATGTTGACCTTCACATGTATTTTTTTGGGCTTTGGTGTCAAAACACAGGAAGTACCTGTAGCTCTTCAGCTGCACCCTGACCAGGGACTAGGAGTTGTTTCAAGGGGAAAGCCTTATGTGATTGTCTGAATGGTGAGTTGAGCTTTGCCAGGGAAAACTTTTTATCTGAAAGAAAAATTTGATAGTTATTTGGAACTGGGTATTTTGCACATATTTCCTTGAAGATACATCTGATACTTTAAGCAAAATGACCAGCAACATTTCTACAGGTCAGTGAAAAACACATGAGCCTTTAGGAGAAACTAGTGTTTTGTTCTCACTGTTAAGTCCCCACAGCAAACAAGACGAGAGCCTCCCAGGCTAACAGAGGCTTCTGATGGGTGAGAGGAGGTTGGCACCGGATGGCGTGTTGGGGACATTGAGTTAATGATGTGAGGCAAGGCCAGTACAAATCTATCAAATGGGATTTTTCCTATATGATCAGTGAACATTACAGTTGAACTATGCATGAATCAAAGGCCACTTCAAAGTGCAAGACAGGGGGACTTCCCTGCTGGTCGAATGCCTAAGACTCCCAGTACAGCGAGTACAGGTTCACTCTGGGGTCACTGAAGAAGATCTCATGTGCCACAACTAAGAGGTCTTACACCACAACTGCAAACGATTCTGCAGGCCACAACTAAAAAAGATGCTCATGCTGCAACTAAGACCCAATATGTGCATGTGTTAAGGAGCTTCAGCCAAATAAATAAATACCAAAACAACAGCAAAGTACAAGACAGACCTGTAAATTTTAAAGTACCAGAGTTGGAAATGTTTATTGATACTATTTTGAAATCACAGAAAACACAGGCACAGATATAGGAATCCAGGTTTGTTCTCTGGAGCTAGTTTTTCAGATGGTAAAACTTGAGGCGAGGTTCTCTGAGTGTTGTCCTTATGCTTAAAGCTGGTAGAGAAGATCAACATTACTCTTGTAATAACATTAAAGCCTCATTATTTTTTCCACTGTGCTCACATTGACGGTGATGTTACAAAAGCAATTGTGAATAAAACTGCTGGTGTCTCTGCACAAATTAAGATGGTAGAAGCAAAGTATAGAGATATGTGTACTCACTGGATTCTTCAACACACTCGCCCCATGGATGTTGACCTTCACATGTATTTTTTTGGGCTTTGGTGTCAAAACACAGGAAGTACCTGTAGCTCTTCAGCTGCACCCTGACCAGGGACTAGGAGTTGTTTCAAGGGGAAAGCCTTATGTGATTGTCTGAATGGTGAGTTGAGCTTTGCCAGGGAAAACTTTTTATCTGAAAGAAAAATTTGATAGTTATTTGGAACTGGGTATTTTGCACATATTTCCTTGAAGATACATCTGATACTTTAAGCAAAATGACCAGCAACATTTCTACAGGTCAGTGAAAAACACATGAGCCTTTAGGAGAAACTAGTGTTTTGTTCTCACTGTTAAGTCCCCACAGCAAACAAGACGAGAGCCTCCCAGGCTAACAGAGGCTTCTGATGGGTGAGAGGAGGTTGGCACCGGATGGCGTGTTGGGGACATTGAGTTAATGATGTGAGGCAAGGCCAGTACAAATCTATCAAATGGGATTTTTCCTATATGATCAGTGAACATTACAGTTGAACTATGCATGAATCAAAGGCCACTTCAAAGTGCAAGACAGGGGGACTTCCCTGCTGGTCGAATGCCTAAGACTCCCAGTACAGCGAGTACAGGTTCACTCTGGGGTCACTGAAGAAGATCTCATGTGCCACAACTAAGAGGTCTTACACCACAACTGCAAACGATTCTGCAGGCCACAACTAAAAAAGATGCTCATGCTGCAACTAAGACCCAATATGTGCATGTGTTAAGGAGCTTCAGCCAAATAAATAAATACCAAAACAACAGCAAAGTACAAGACAGACCTGTAAATTTTAAAGTACCAGAGTTGGAAATGTTTATTGATACTATTTTGAAATCACAGAAAACACAGGCACAGATATAGGAATCCAGGTTTATTCTCTGGAGCTAGTTTTTCAAGACTTGAAAAAATGTAAACCAACACCACTCTTTGCCAGTAGTTATTTTTTTTTTCTTTTAGAAAATATAATTATTTGTAATAAAAACATGTTAGTATTGACAGAGCTCCCTGAAATAAAGACCCTTTGGAGTCATCAGGATTTTTTTAATTTTAATTTTTTATGGAGCGTAGTTGATTTATACTGTTGTGTTACTTTCTGGTAAACAGCAAAGTGATTCAGTCATACATATACACATATGTCTATTCCTAAAAGGTAACATCTTACATCACAGTGGTGCATCTGTCATACCTAAGAAGAAACTTCGATACATCACTGTCAACTCAGTTCCAGGCTCTATTTGGATTTCACCTATTTTTTTCACCAGTGTTCTTTTTCTGTCCAAAGACTCAATGACTATATAATCCCCATTCCATCATAGGCATATCATGGATCCCTCCCTCTGTTTATATAGAGATGTAAAACAGCAAAGCTATGTAAAAGCAAAATAAAATAGAATATTGAAAAAAAATTTAAAAAGACTCAATGACTAAACACAATACATTTAGTCATCAATAATTTTTACTTATTGAGATAAATCAGGAGTCTGGTGTCAACATATACACTCTACTATATATCAAGGAGATAACTAGCAAGAACCTACTGTAGAGCAAATGGGAACTATACTCACTATTTTGTAATAACCTATAAGGGAAACAAAGGGAAAGAATCTGAAAAAAAATATAAATATGTTTGTACAACTGAATCACATTGTTGTTCACTTAACACACGACATTCTAAATTAACTATGGCCCGGTGAGCATGCTCAATTGTGTCTGACTCTTGGAAACCCCATGGACTGTAGCCTGCCAGGCTCCTTTGTCCATGGAGTTTTCCAGGCAAGAATACTGGGAGTGGGTTTCTATTTTCTAGCCCATAAATTAACTATACTTCAATAAAATTCTACTTATTTAAGTTTTGGCTGCATCACATGGCACGTGGAATCTTAGCTCGTCAACTAGGGATTGAATCTGTGCCCCTTGCAGTGGAGGGGTGGCGTCTAATCACTGGACTGCTAGGGAAATTCCTCCAATAAAAATTTAAATAACAACAAAAATGGGTATCCAACAATCCCTAGACTGGAATTGGGAGAACTTCTGCTCCAGGAGAATGTCTTTGTAATGCAGACACCATCTGCCCTCCAGGCACCATCTCTTGCCACAAACCACTCCTTTTTACCTCCAGTGTATAGGGCAATACAGAATGTAAATGAGATGAAAATACACTTGCGCATCCCCAGCCTTCCTAAATTCAGTTTCTGGATTGACCACTTCTTTAGTTGCATGACCTCAGGCAAGTCACCAGTTTCACAGTGCCTTGGTGCCTTCATCTGTATAATGGGACCCATTTCAGGTTTTTTGTGAGAGTTCACAGAGCAATGCTGAGGGCATGGGAAATATTAGACTCCTATCAGTGAGATCATTGCTTTTCCTCATAAATGCTTAGGCTGGGCAGAACTGCTTACTCTGTGGATTTGATCCTCTTCCTGTGCATCAGGGAGCTAGTCTGTTAAAATTCACATTGCTGGCCTCCAATCTGATTCCATTACACAGCACATCAGATGGCAACCTTCGATGATAATCCATTTTTATTTAAATAATACTGACTGCTCTCTGAGGCAATGTGCATTCTTTCCCTTTCGACCCTGTGTATAACACCCGTCAGAAACTTCAGTCTCATACTTTTCTGGTGGGAAATGTATTTGTGGCCACTGTTCTTGAACCAAATGTACTATCAGAGCTACTCAGTGTTATTAGTAATTCAGAGTTACAGGGTTATTTAGAAAAACATGGGCTTCCCCCTAGAAAATGGGAAATGAAGGCAGAGCTGGTATTCAGGCACATCTGGGCAGTGTTCGGGCTCTCTCATAGTGGATGAGAAGAGAACCTTGCCAATGCTGACCCTGGGTCAACCAACAGGAGAATTTCACAAACACTTCCTTAAATGAACAGCAAAGAAGAGGTGTGTCTGTTTCCTCTGACTGGCAGTGGAGGTGGCGTCTAATCACTGGACTGCTAGGGAAATTCCTCCAATAAAAATGTAAATAACAACAAAAATGGGTATCCAACAATCCCTAGACTGGAATTGGGAGAACTTCTGCTCCAGGAGAATGTCTTTGTAATGCAGACACCATCTGCCCTCCAGGCACCATCTCTTGCCACAAACCACTCCTTTTTACCTCCAGTGTATAGGGCAATACAGAATGTAAATGAGATGAAAATACACTTGCGCATCCCCAGCCTTCCTAAATTCAGTTTCTGGATTGACCACTTCTTTAGTTGCATGACCTCAGGCAAGTCACCAGTTTCACAGTGCCTTGGTGCCTTCATCTGTATAATGGGACCCATTTCAGGTTTTTTGTGAGAGTTCACAGAGCAATGCTGAGGGCATGGGAAATATTAGACTCCTATCAGTGAGATCATTGCTTTTCCTCATAAATGCTTAGGCTGGGCAGAACTGCTTACTCTGTGGATTTGATCCTCTTCCTGTGCATCAGGGAGCTAGTCTGTTAAAATTCACATTGCTGGCCTCCAATCTGATTCCATTACACAGCACATCAGATGGCAACCTTCGATGATAATCCATTTTTATTTAAATAATACTGACTGCTCTCTGAGGCAATGTGCATTCTTTCCCTTTCGACCCTGTGTATAACACCCGTCAGAAACTTCAGTCTCATACTTTTCTGGTGGGAAATGTATTTGTGGCCACTGTTCTTGAACCAAATGTACTATCAGAGCTACTCAGTGTTATTAGTAATTCAGAGTTATAGGGTTATTTAGAAAAACATGGGCTTCCCCCTAGAAAATGGGAAATGAAGGCAGAGCTGGTATTCAGGCACATCTGGGCAGTGTTCGGGCTCTCTCATAGTGGATGAGAAGAGAACCTTGCCAATGCTGACCCTGGGTCAACCAACAGGAGAATTTCACAAACACTTCCTTAAATGAACAGCAAAGAAGAGGTGTGTCTGTTTCCTCTGACTGGCAGTGGCATAGGTCTGGACTCCAGACCTGGTCAAACAGGGCCCTGGGCTTCTGCTAAGGTCTCCAGAGGTCCACACAGCGCTGCTGATGCATGCCACCCCCGCATCTCCACAGGGTGGTTATTGGGTGTCCTGTAAGTGGAACATCTCTGGCAGTTTTAATCAGGAACATAATTGCTTTTGCAGTCTCTTCTTGCTCATAAGGCAACCCAACTGAACCCTTGGAAATCCCGTCTGCACAGATGATTCTATATGAGTCTCCTCTTTCAAATGACTAAGCTGTAGCTTCAGTCCTGCGATTCCGTGTGTATAATGGGTCACCTTTACCTCCAATTAAAAGCAGGCTTTGACCCAGTTGTGTCTGTCGTGGCTTGGGAGCGAGCTCACAGTTATGTTGCCTGAAGAAAACTAAGCTGAAAAAACTTATGAATAAATCATTAAAAGTAGTTATTCATATGTGATTGTTGATATCTTAATGAAATACATAAGTTCTTAAGTCCACAAACAAAAATGATCAGAGTCTTGCTCTTTTCTTTTTTCCGTTGATTTCACACACTGTAACTGCCCATATAGGCTGAATGTTTGGGTCCCTCACAAATGCAATCAGATGAAACCCTCCTCCTGGCATGGAGGTGGAGGAAGAAGGGTCTTTGGGAGAAGATTTGGGTCAGCTCAGATCAGGTGGATGGCTTGTCACAAATGGGACTGGTGTCCTTGGGAGGGCCAGGGGACAGCCTGCATCCCATTTCAGCCTCCAAGATGACACCTGCGACCTGGAAGAGAGTTCTCACCTGACACTGAATAGGCAGCAACTTAATCAAGAGCATCCAGCCTCCAGAGCAATGATCAGTGAATTTCCATAACTTGCAAGCCACCCAGGCTATGGAATCTTTCTTAGAGTCATCCGAGCAAAGACAGTCCCTGCTGCCCAACTCCACTGCACTTGTGTTTCACATGTATCATTTCTGGGTCACAGCCATCATGTGAGTGAGTCTGTCCTTGTGGTGCACTGTCCTCCTGATGCTCCAGGTAAGGATGTTTTCCCCTTTGTTAACTCAATACCACAGCCCTCTATCAAGAGTGTGTGATGCTGAAGCAGAGGGAATTTGATATGTTTCATCGTGGTGCTAGCCCCGATGTGACCTCTGTGCACAGGACAATTGTGACACAGGATGGAAGGCGTCCTTCCAAGACAACCTGGGCTTTCTCATCAGTGTACTCATGAGCAGCCGGCCGGATGCCACCAGTTATTACCTGCATCACCTTGAGAGCATCCCAGGGACTCACTAATAATAGAAATGAGCAACAGTACTGACTTCATAGGACTGATGGGAAAATTAAATGAGAGAATTCACAGGTTTAGGGATCTGGCATATGCTGGAACCCCGTACGATGATCGAGTCTCCTCTTTCAAATGACTAAGCTGTAGCTTCAGTCCTGCGATTCCGTGTGTATAATGGGTCACCTTTACCTCCAATTAAAAGCAGGCTTTGACCCAGTTGTGTCTGTCGTGGCTTGGGAGCGAGCTCACAGTTATGTTGCCTGAAGAAAACTAAGCTGAAAAAACTTATGAATAAATCATTAAAAGTAGTTATTCATATGTGATTGTTGATATCTTAATGAAATACATAAGTTCTTAAGTCCACAAACAAAAATGATCAGAGTCTTGCTCTTTTCTTTTTTCCGTTGATTTCACACACTGTAACTGCCCATATAGGCTGAATGTTTGGGTCCCTCACAAATGCAATCAGATGAAACCCTCCTCCTGGCATGGAGGTGGAGGAAGAAGGGTCTTTGGGAGAAGATTTGGGTCAGCTCAGATCAGGTGGATGGCTTGTCACAAATGGGACTGGTGTCCTTGGGAGGGCCAGGGGACAGCCTGCATCCCATTTCAGCCTCCAAGATGACACCTGCGACCTGGAAGAGAGTTCTCACCTGACACTGAATAGGCAGCAACTTAATCAAGAGCATCCAGCCTCCAGAGCAATGATCAGTGAATTTCCATAACTTGCAAGCCACCCAGGCTATGGAATCTTTCTTAGAGTCATCCGAGCAAAGACAGTCCCTGCTGCCCAACTCCACTGCACTTGTGTTTCACATGTATCATTTCTGGGTCACAGCCATCATGTGAGTGAGTCTGTCCTTGTGGTGCACTGTCCTCCTGATGCTCCAGGTAAGGATGTTTTCCCCTTTGTTAACTCAATACCACAGCCCTCTATCAAGAGTGTGTGATGCTGAAGCAGAGGGAATTTGATATGTTTCATCGTGGTGCTAGCCCCGATGTGACCTCTGTGCACAGGACAATTGTGACACAGGATGGAAGGCGTCCTTCCAAGACAACCTGGGCTTTCTCATCAGTGTACTCATGAGCAGCCGGCCGGATGCCACCAGTTATTACCTGCATCACCTTGAGAGCATCCCAGGGACTCACTAATAATAGAAATGAGCAACAGTACTGACTTCATAGGACTGATGGGAAAATTAAATGAGAGAATTCACACAGGGCTTTCAGGACAGATCTGGCATATGACATGTGAGAAGCAAAGTCTTCTTTCCCAACTCCAGTGAGTCTGGAAATGTTTCAAGAAAACCACAAGGCATCTTCTTTTCGCTGGGGCTGATTACACAGGAGCCTCCCTTCCTCCTATCATGGTGGATCCGCTTTATGATACGATTAGCCCCCTAGATCTCACGGTAGTTCTACCTCAAATGGCTAACCTTCACTTGAAAAATGGGGAAAAGGATTAAGAGAATAATTATCCACTAAGACTTAATAACTTGAGGACAGAAAGAGCTTAATCTACCTTGATGCATACATGAAGTGACCAGAGAGAGTCAATGCCCAACCTGTAGAAGTGGACTGTGTGGATGTCCCCTGTGTCATGTAGGAAGACAGAGCTTAATTTTACTGGGTTGCTCCTTAGAATCTTGATTCTATTACCAAAAAGTTCTGAAATTCTCCCTTTACTGTCCCTGATTACCATCAGTGTTTCTGTGTATCCTTGTTTCCAGGGAAATTCAGTATATTTGAAGAAGTTTCTGTACACTGGTTCCTGCTGAGGAAACACAACCTTGAAAATAACTCAATGGGAAAGAGCTCCATAACAGCCAATGGCTCATGAGGTGCTTCTGATGACCTTTCACCTCCCATCATTTAGGAAGAGTGATGCTGGCATGAGGAATCCAGGATGTCCCCTCACCTCTGTCTTAGACTGAATGTTTGGACCACATGGGTGCCAGATGCCCACTGCTCTCATAGCTGATGAAGAGGAGACTTCACATTTTAGAGCTCCTCCTCCATTCTTGGACCAGACATAGGACTTCACTTGATTTGGTGAGCGTCTACAGCCTGAGGTGTGCAGGATCATGTGTCATTTTCCAGCAAAGTGTTTGAGGGATAACGAGGCTGGGTCACCCCCGGTCTCTGAATCACTGGACATGTAACCAGTCAGTGAGGGAGCAGGATGCAGAGCAGATGTCCCCTGACCTATCCCGGCCCAGAGTCCCCCCTCAACAGCACAGTGGGTCCGTGCAGTTGACGTTGGAAGATGCCCCCTTGCTCTGAGGCTATAAACCGTTATGACTATTCTCAGTTGCAAATACTGCCTTGCTCCAGAGTCAATGACCAGACTGACTGATTGTAAGGTAAACCTTCCCCCACCTCAGGAAGGGAGAAAGTTTATGGTTCTGTACTTTCCTGATAGCTTAATTTTCCTTGCTTTGCTGGCATGCTCCTGCCTGCTTCAGTGTTGGAAGTGGGAGGCAGAAAGGTGTTTAGGTAGGAAAAGCATCTCTTTCTGATGACCACTGTCACCAAATGGCTTTGTCCACTTCAGGTCAGAGGGTCAGAGCCCTTCCATGGGTGCCTGAGAAGCCCTGTAGGTAACATTCAGTTCCCCTTCTCTGATGTGGAGGCTGTGCTCTCCTGTGGCGAGGACACCTGAACTTTGTCCTGAAAAACTCTCTGCTTGGTCACTTCTATTTCACCTCTATTTCTCTCGAGAAATCCCTGATAGTTCCAGGAAGCCTGTCTCACTAGGGTGACCCACAAGATCCCTGCTTCATCCACACTCATGCTGGCCAGTCTAGGGGAAGGACAGGACCTCTCATCATGGTTAATGGTGGAGCCCCAAGCTGTGCACCACGTGCCTTCTTGCTCCTCAGGCAGGCAGAGACTGAGGCCTAATATCCTGCTCACTGCAGTGAATGGTAAGTGCAGGCATGTGTGTGTGCACACGTGTGTGTACATGTATGTGCATGTGCACATGTGTGTTTGTGCATGTGTGCATTTGGAGCATGTCCCCTCACCTCTGTCTTAGACTGAATGTTTGGACCACATGGGTGCCAGATGCCCACTGCTCTCATAGCTGATAAAGAGGAGACTTCACATTTTAGAGCTCCTCCTCCATTCTTGGACCAGACATAGGACTTCACTTGATTTGGTGAGCGTCTACAGCCTGAGGTGTGCAGGATCATGTGTCATTTTCCAGCAAAGTGTTTGAGGGATAACGAGGCTGGGTCACCCCCGGTCTCTGAATCACTGGACATGTAACCAGTCAGTGAGGGAGCAGGATGCAGAGCAGATGTCCCCTGACCTATCCCGGCCCAGAGTCCCCCCTCAACAGCACAGTGGGTCCGTGCAGTTGACGTTGGAAGATGCCCCCTTGCTCTGAGGCTATAAACCGTTATGACTATTCTCAGTTGCAAATACTGCCTTGCTCCAGAGTCAATGACCAGACTGACTGATTGTAAGGTAAACCTTCCCCCACCTCAGGAAGGGAGAAAGTTTATGGTTCTGTACTTTCCTGATAGCTTAATTTTCCTTGCTTTGCTGGCATGCTCCTGCCTGCTTCAGTGTTGGAAGTGGGAGGCAGAAAGGTGTTTAGGTAGGAAAAGCATCTCTTTCTGATGACCACTGTCACCAAATGGCTTTGTCCACTTCAGGTCAGAGGGTCAGAGCCCTTCCATGGGTGCCTGAGAAGCCCTGTAGGTAACATTCAGTTCCCCTTCTCTGATGTGGAGGCTGTGCTCTCCTGTGGCGAGGACACCTGAACTTTGTCCTGAAAAACTCTCTGCTTGGTCACTTCTATTTCACCTCTATTTCTCTCGAGAAATCCCTGATAGTTCCAGGAAGCCTGTCTCACTAGGGTGACCCACAAGATCCCTGCTTCATCCACACTCATGCTGGCCAGTCTAGGGGAAGGACAGGACCTCTCATCATGGTTAATGGTGGAGCCCCAAGCTGTGCACCACGTGCCTTCTTGCTCCTCAGGCAGGCAGAGACTGAGGCCTAATATCCTGCTCACTGCAGTGAATGGTAAGTGCAGGCATGTGTGTGTGCACACGTGTGTGTACATGTATGTGCATGTGCACATGTGTGTTTGTGCATGTGTATGCATTTGGAGCATCTGCCTTACAGTGAGGGGTCCCACCACAGCTCCTCTCCCGAATTCCTCAACCCTCTTCCTGGGGTGTGGAATTCTTTGGAGCTGGTCTTTAGCTAAACCTACTATTGCAAGAGTTCTCAGATGCTCAGCTCCACACCCACTTCAAGAGCCAAGCCAGTCAATCCTACTGTGGGTCCACATCGAGCAGGGCCAGGTTCTCACCTCTGGAAGGCCAGAAGCAGGGCCTACGTCTGTGACAGATCATTTCAAGCATAAATATCAGGTCTTTAACAACTGTATTTAGTATTTCTGCTCCATGTCTAACATGAAATTACACAAATTGGGTGATGGCCATCAGAATGGTGATACACACAGTCACAGAAGGCAAGCATGTGGTACCACCTTTCAAGCTATCTGTTCAAGAAAAATGGCGACAGTGAAGATAAAAATAACACGTAAAATGGACGAAAATAAAACTGGATAGATTTGGTAAAGCATCAAAAGAGAGTTCTTCAAAATGAATGGAACAAATCTGTTTCAATTGCAAAGCCTGTTCTGTGGAAATTCACGTGACAAAATACGGTTTTGTGGGAAGCACACCTGCTCCCAAGCTTCCAGACACTCCCTCACTCTCCAGGGTCTACTCTAATGGTCACTCCAACAGGAGGCCTCCTCACATCCATCTGTCTGCCTCCTTCTACCGTCCTGTGTGTCATGATGATTGTATAACAAAGTTTAAACACATTTATGTTTAATCAATGATAAATATATTTACATCCATCAGAATCCTTTAAAGCAGCCATAGCAACTGTTCATCAGCATGGTTGCTCCTGTGAACATTCCAGGCTGAGCCTTTGACCCCTGACCTTTGGAATCCTGGCCAAAAAACTGAGTCTGGTCCTCATGGCATAAGTAGAAGTGTGATGTGAGGCGCCCGGGTCTGATGCTTCCATATCCCCCCTTCACACTCTGTCCTGCAGCAGAAGCCACCAGGTCTGCCGTTGACGACAGTGGTCAGGGGTGTGAGGGGCCAGTCTCAGGAGGCCATGGGTAGCAGAGCAGGATGGAGCATCCATTGCATGTCCCCGACCTTCCTAACTCTGACAAAAGCATAACTCTCAACTGGGGGTCTTAGACCCTGGGGCCTTTCTACCACAGTGAACAGACAGTCACTAAGTGTGGGTCACACAGGGAGCTCTCAGAGAAGGAAGGATGTCCACTTGCCCACCATGTGTCCCCAGCTAATCCGATGCCTGGCCCAGAGTCGTACTCAGGGTTTTTCATAGAAAACACGGAGACATGAATATGCCAGAGAACTCCTCCAGGTTGAGATGAGTCACAAAGAAGATATTGATCTTAACAATCTACTCCATCTTTCATTAACTGTATGTTAAGGAACTTGTTTTGTGCTAGACGCCATCCTGACTGCAATAACTACAGTTTAATTGGAAGACAGCAATGGGGGGTGGGGGGCGAGGCTACCAGGCAAAGGAGTACAGAGTACCAACGTGTGTATGCGTGTGTCTGCACCTGCAAAAAGGCATGTGTGTTAATGCCTATGAGTGGTATTTGTGAGAAGGAAAGCAAGATTTCCACTCTCAGGACCACAAATGTCACCAGTCAGATATGGGTAGGTGAAGATCACTACACGGTGATGCCCTAAGTCAGGTGAACATAGGAACAGGTCTAAAGATACACAGGGTGGGCTTCCCCTGGTGGTCCAGTGAGTAAGGACACCGCCTTGCAGTGCAGGAAACTCTGGCTCAATCCCTGGCCTGGGAAGATCCCATGTGCCGCGGAGCGGCTGGACTGATGTGTCCAATTACTGAGCTCCAGCCCTGGAGCACACGCGCCCAGAGCCAGTGCTCTGCGACAACAGATGCCACCGCGATAGGAGGCCCACACGGGCCAAAGAACAAAGATGGATGAAAACTAGACAAATGAAAGTCCAGTGGAAGTGGCTTGCCCACCCTGCTCTCTCCCCACCCCCGCCAAAATAAATAGATAAATAAATGTTTAGAAAGACTCTGGATCATTTAAAAAAAAAAAAAAAAAAGATACACAGGATGAGCAGACTGGAACAGCCTTTCTAACTCAAGATCTGAGGTGCCATGTTATACCATAGGGAAAATAATATTTTTTATGTAAAATAGATGTCTGAGGATTAGAGAAAGCATCCCTTGTACCACTTGAAAAAGGCAGATAAAATTGTGTCTAGTTAAAGAAAATATAAGAACTGAGTTTAAGGAAGGTTGCTAACCACTTTATCTCCCACGTTTTTCACAGCTTGCCAAAGCAGTTGGAGGTTTTTGGCAGAACCAGACTCACGACCATAACCCAGGTTTAAGTAGCAGCTTCAATTAAAAAAACAATGGGCATATGATACAGATCATTCTCATCAACGTTGCCTATGTAACTACAGTTTCATTTAGATTTCTATTCTCTAAAAGTTCAAGTTTACTTGTAGCAGAAAATTGTAGCTGGTAATTAATAAAAGAAAATTACAAACAAGAAAAGTAAAAAACCAAAAAAAACAAACAAAAAAAACCATTTGCCCCTTTGACTCAACCAGCATACTTCTGTCCTGTGTAATACCAGTGGCTCACAATGTCAACTAAAATGCTTCCAGTTTATTCTTCTCTAAAATTGAGGGGGGTGCAACCTCATCTTTCCACAACTTACTCATTAAATATTTGTCCTAATGTCAAAAGAAGAACTTATCTGCATCCTCGCCCAAAACATTATGATCAGAATAACAGAGATGCTTTTATTTTGTATAATAGGAATGTCACCTTTTAAATGCATCTACTATAGGAACAGACATCTCTTTTAATTGATATGGCTCAGGATTATTTTTTAATCTCTGAGCGATGAGGAGGCCCACAAACGCCTTGCAGTGCAGGAAACTCTGGCTCAATCCCTGGCCTGGGAAGATCCCATGTGCAGGGAGCGCTGGACTGATGTGTCCAATTACTGAGCTCCAGCCCTGGAGCACACGCGCCCAGAGCCAGTGCTCTGCGACAACAGATGCCACCGCGATAGGAGGCCCACACGGGCCAAAGAACAAAGATGGATGAAAACTAGACAAATGAAAGTCCAGTGGAAGTGGCTTGCCCACCCTGCTCTCTCCCCACCCCCGCCAAAATAAATAGATAAATAAATGTTTAGAAAGACTCTGGATCATTTAAAAAAAAAAAAAAAAAAAGATACACAGGATGAGCAGACTGGAACAGCCTTTCTAACTCAAGATCTGAGGTGCCATGTTATACCATAGGGAAAATAATATTTTTTATGTAAAATAGATGTCTGAGGATTAGAGAAAGCATCCCTTGTACCACTTGAAAAAGGCAGATAAAATTGTGTCTAGTTAAAGAAAATATAAGAACTGAGTTTAAGGAAGGTTGCTAACCACTTTATCTCCCACGTTTTTCACAGCTTGCCAAAGCAGTTGGAGGTTTTTGGCAGAACCAGACTCACGACCATAACCCAGGTTTAAGTAGCAGCTTCAATTAAAAAAACAATGGGCATATGATACAGATCATTCTCATCAACGTTGCCTATGTAACTACAGTTTCATTTAGATTTCTATTCTCTAAAAGTTCAAGTTTACTTGTAGCAGAAAATTGTAGCTGGTAATTAATAAAAGAAAATTACAAACAAGAAAAGTAAAAAAACAAAAAAAACAAACAAAAAAAACCATTTGCCCCTTTGACTCAACCAGCATACTTCTGTCCTGTGTAATACCAGTGGCTCACAATGTCAACTAAAATGCTTCCAGTTTATTCTTCTCTAAAATTGAGGGGGGTGCAACCTCATCTTTCCACAACTTACTCATTAAATATTTGTCCTAATGTCAAAAGAAGAACTTATCTGCATCCTCGCCCAAAACATTATGATCAGAATAACAGAGATGCTTTTATTTTGTATAATAGGAATGTCACCTTTTAAATGCATCTACTATAGGAACAGACATCTCTTTTAATTGATATGGCTCAGGATTATTTAAATTCTCTTTAAGCTGCTCTAAAAAAGAAGACTTTATAGCAGCACACTCAGGAACACATGCTAAAGTGGTGGTGAAGTGAATAATTATAGAGACAAATATGTATTAAAAATCAAGAATATTTTAAAACTGAGGATGATGAGAATTATTTCCATTAACCTGATATATATTGCTAAGAATAAAATCAGGATACAAATCCATTCATATAAAATAAATCACCACAATAAAAACAGATGCACTAAATCATGGAGGACTTTGGACAGGCAGAGCTAAAGGATACACTTTTACTTTTTCCCCACTAACTTCCACAGACTTTGGCTTTCCCTGACAGCTCAGTTGGTAAAGAATCCTCCTGCAGGAGACGCAGGTTTGATTCCTGAGTTGGCATGATCCCCTGGAGAATGGATAATGTACCCACTCCAGTATTCTTAAGCTTCCCTAGTACTCAGATGATAAAGAATCCGCCTGCAATGCAGGAGACCAGGGTTTGATCCCTGAGGTAAGAAGATTCCCTGGAGATGGGAATGGCTACCCACTCCAGTATTCTTGCCTTTAGAATTCCATGACTAGTCCATGGGTCGCAAAGAGTCGGTCACAACAGAGCGATTTTCACATTCACAGGCTTTCATTTGAACTTGCATTTTTTGCCCACAAAGTACAAAATAGTTTTAAATGAAAGTTAAAATGCAATGTTTTGTTTCTTGTAGACTTTTTACCATATGATGTGTTGTTTTTACATATTTTTGTGAAATTTTAGCCTCAGTATGGAGAATATCTCTACATAAAAAGTAAATAATTTATAATTTATTGGACATTTAAATTCAAAACCCAGTCTAATTGCATGGACAGACAAAAATTAAAGACTCTTTTAGATTAATTATTTAGAAGTAACACATCTAAAAGGTAGTATCCAGTTCTAACATTACATATAGAGCATACAGCCTTGATAAAATCATTTTGAAATTATCTGAAAATTTTATTTTCAAAATCTCCATGAAATTAAAAGGTTCATTTAAACTTAACTTCATCATTTTGGTGGATGCTTATTTCATATGAATACGAAAAACAAAAACAGTTTTGTTTGTGCAAAAGCAGGGCAGCATGCCATTGTCCAGGGAAGACCTCTCCCATTGAACCGACTTTGAAGCTCATCATTTTGCTCACGTTTCCTGTGTGAATCCATTGTTACCAGGTTAGTTTGTCAGTCTCGGGACTTGGCAAGATTATGAAAACATCAGGGGCTACACAAGAGGAAGGGAAATTTTATTCCCCTGTCCATCTCTCCAATTTTCTCCTCTTTAATATACAAATTTAAGCCAGGTTGCAGCTTTAAGCACAGACGGTCTTTCTTACTGACATGTATGCCATACTCCATGGCCCCTGCCTTTTAAGAATAGTTCAACTGAGTGGAATTTGCAATAATCCACTGTGAGACAGGTACTTGTCTCTATAGAGGAAGATATTTGCTTGGGAAAAAAAAATCTGTCTATTTTACTGACATTATAGTCTTAATGCCATGCCTTCATGCATCTTCATTATGGTTCAAATTGAATTTTAAATGTTACATTCAGTATCTTCAGTGTGACATCTTATTACACAAAGACGTGAACTGGCCTAAGCAAAGCTGATTGCTACAGTGCATCAGGTCATCGAGTATAAAGATCCTTTATTATACTCGGAAAAGTGATGACATTGCTGTGATGCACTGAAATAATCCTAAGATTGAAATACTATAAAATATAACAATTTTTCTATGAATCAGGATTCCCAAAGAAAACATAAAAGGTGAAGGGATTTTTAGAATTAAGAACTTGATTTTTTAGGGCATTAAGGTTCCTAATAAAAGAGTGGAGAGTCCAGAGAACTCCCATATGCTGTACCCCCTTAGCCACACATGCAAAGCTTCCCCTGTTATGAACATCCCCACCAGATGGCATTCAATGCATTTGTTACAATTCATGAATCTACACAGATCCATCATAATCACCCAAAGTGCATGGCTCATGTTGAGGGATAGCATTGGTGTTGGTCTTTCCATGGGGTTGGACAAAGGGATAGTGTCACTCATCTACCATTACAGCATCTTCCAAGATAGTTTTGCTGCCCTAAAACTCCTCTGTACTCCTCCTAGTCACCGGAATCTCCCCTACCACAACCTCTAGAGATCTCTGATCCCTGTACTGCACCCATGAAAGTGAAAGTGTTAATTGCTCAATCATGCCCACCTCTTTGTGACCTCAAGGACTGCAGTCCACCAGGCTCCTGTGTCTGTGGGAATTCTCCAGGCAAGAATACTGGAGTGGGTAGCTATTTCTTTCTCCAGGGGATCTTCCTCATCCAGGGATGGAACCCAGGTCTCCTGCATTGCAGACAGATTCCGTACTGTCTGAGCCACTACAGAGGCCCCATGTTGTCCCCATAGCCTCACCCTTTCCCAAATGTGGTCTAGTTGGAACCGTTCAGTATGGAGCCTTTTCAGACCAACTTTCTTATGTTATGCATTTTGCGCTCCTCCATGTCTTTTCATGGCTTGAAGTCCACTTGTTTTTAGTGCTGGATAAGATTCCGTGGTCTGTATGAGACTCAGGTGATGTAGCAATTCACCCTGGTTGGGGTGTTTTGGCAAAGAGAATTTATTAACTCTGCAACTAGAAGGGCAGGACTGAGGAAAATTGACTTGGGAAATGGGAAGCACCACAGATCTAGAAGGGGTGAACAGTCTACTTTCTTTAGGTCCAGGAGGAGAGAGACCTACCCACAGGTGAGGTCTGCTTGCTCACCAGAGCCATGCCTACACCAAAGGTGGGTGCTGATCTGTAGGGAACATGACCCTGATCTTAGCTCCCTCCTATCCTCCATGGGGCAGCTTCCTTGATTCCAGTCTTCAAAGCTGGGTTCCTAGGGCTGAGAGGGATACAGGCAAAGAGAGAGCAAATTTGAAGTAGATTAAAAACTAGCCAGCTCAAAGGCAAACACAGAGCTAAGATTACTCATGTGGAATTCCTAACCTCTTATTAATAAACCAACTCTATATATATTCAGTCACTAAACACCTACATTATTTACCAAAGCCAAGACTAACCCTAATTTACAATAACTGAATTCCACAAAAAATGTAGAAATTATCATTTATATGCCTCAGTATTTTTTGACTATAATTTCAAATAAAAGGAATGATAAGAAAATAGACTTGTTACCCCTTTGCCATATTTTCCAAATTAGAGATGATCAAAGAAGTTGCCAAGAATGAAGTCATTCTGCAAAGTTGTCTTTTGTAAGATACATTATTTCTATATATCACCAATACATAAATTATAATCACCTCATTTATTACTCAGAATTCTTTTCTATGCTTTAAAGAGGTCTTTTGTCAAGGAAACCTGGCCACCAGGCTCCTGTGTCTGTGGGAATTCTCCAGGCAAGAATACTGGAGTGGGTAGCTATTTCTTTCTCCAGGGGATCTTCCTCATCCAGGGATGGAACCCAGGTCTCCTGCATTGCAGACAGATTCCGTACTGTCTGAGCCACTACAGAGGCCCCATGTTGTCCCCATAGCCTCACCCTTTCCCAAATGTGGTCTAGTTGGAACCGTTCAGTATGGAGCCTTTTCAGACCAACTTTCTTATGTTATGCATTTTGCGCTCCTCCATGTCTTTTCATGGCTTGAAGTCCACTTGTTTTTAGTGCTGGATAAGATTCCGTGGTCTGTATGAGACTCAGGTGATGTAGCAATTCACCCTGGTTGGGGTGTTTTGGCAAAGAGAATTTATTAACTCTGCAACTAGAAGGGCAGGACTGAGGAAAATTGACTTGGGAAATGGGAAGCACCACAGATCTAGAAGGGGTGAACAGTCTACTTTCTTTAGGTCCAGGAGGAGAGAGACCTACCCACAGGTGAGGTCTGCTTGCTCACCAGAGCCATGCCTACACCAAAGGTGGGTGCTGATCTGTAGGGAACATGACCCTGATCTTAGCTCCCTCCTATCCTCCATGGGGCAGCTTCCTTGATTCCAGTCTTCAAAGCTGGGTTCCTAGGGCTGAGAGGGATACAGGCAAAGAGAGAGCAAATTTGAAGTAGATTAAAACTAGCCAGCTCAAAGGCAAACACAGAGCTAAGATTACTCATGTGGAATTCCTAACCTCTTATTAATAAACCAACTCTATATATATTCAGTCACTAAACACCTACATTATTTACCAAAGCCAAGACTAACCCTAATTTACAATAACTGAATTCCACAAAAAATGTAGAAATTATCATTTATATGCCTCAGTATTTTTTGACTATAATTTCAAATAAAAGGAATGATAAGAAAATAGACTTGTTACCCCTTTGCCATATTTTCCAAATTAGAGATGATCAAAGAAGTTGCCAAGAATGAAGTCATTCTGCAAAGTTGTCTTTTGTAAGATACATTATTTCTATATATCACCAATACATAAATTATAATCACCTCATTTATTACTCAGAATTCTTTTCTATGCTTTAAAGAGGTCTTTTGTACACATTGAGATACTGATGTTTATGATATATATCAGCCTTGTGTGTATAGAATTTAGAAGATATAAGCAAAATAGATGTCTTCCTAAGCCATACTTACAGCCACCATCCAAATCATTCTCCCACATTCTGCCTCAGTACTATTATTGGTGATAAGACAAGCTTTGGAGATTTGACATTTGATAAAGGGATGTTCTGTCAGCATCTCCTGGATCATTTTCCACCCCCACTGAACTCACTCTGCAAGTTCTGATAGCAGAACTTTTGGCACTGAGCAGATAGCGTGGACAGAAAGTACTGTGATAGCAACCAGGATTCATATTTTTCAGTAAGCTGTTGTAAGCGCTTTGCCAGCAGAATCACTCAGAGGCTGCCTTCATGTGGTCCTGCTACCAGGAAGGAAAGCCCAGCAGTGATATCCACCTTATGACTGCCATCTGGAAGAGACTAGCCATGGCTAGCACCCTGACTCTAGAGATGCTAACACAAAAGAGAAACCAGCCATCTTAGAACTGATGGAAGAGATGGTATCCCTAATTAACTGTGTTTGCAGAGAGGCTTGAGGACTATAAATCCTTTGAGTAAATAATAATCTCATTACCAATTTCCAAAACAAACCCAACTCTACAGACATTACTCCATAGATGGCAGAAAGTTCCACCTCCTCTCAACAAATGTGTATAGGGGATTCTCTGAGGGCAGTGATCTAAATCCTTGACAAGTACTAACTCAAAGATCCTCTTGACAAACAGGGAATCGGTATGTCTTCTGCTCTGACCATGAGACAAACAACTTCCAAGTTCCCAAAAGGAAAAAAAAAATTGAATTCACAAAAATCTTAGAAATTATCCATTTATAAATGCCTCAGTATTTTTGACTATAATTTCAAATAAAAGGAATGATAAGAAAATAGACTTGTTACCCCTTTGCCATATTTTCCAAATTAGAGATGATCAAAGAAGTTGCCAAGAATGAAGTCATTCTGCAAAGTTGTCTTTTGTAAGATACATTATTTCTATATATCACCAATACATAAATTATAATCACCTCATTTATTACTCAGAATTCTTTTCTATGCTTTAAAGAGGTCTTTTGTACACATTGAGATACTGATGTTTATGATATATATCAGCCTTGTGTGTATAGAATTTAGAAGATATAAGCAAAATAGATGTCTTCCTAAGCCATACTTACAGCCACCATCCAAATCATTCTCCCCACATTCTGCCTCAGTACTATTATTGGTGATAAGACAAGCTTTGGAGATTTGACATTTGATAAAGGGATGTTCTGTCAGCATCTCCTGGATCATTTTCCACCCCCACTGAACTCACTCTGCAAGTTCTGATAGCAGAACTTTTGGCACTGAGCAGATAGCGTGGACAGAAAGTACTGTGATAGCAACCAGGATTCATATTTTTCAGTAAGCTGTTGTAAGCGCTTTGCCAGCAGAATCACTCAGAGGCTGCCTTCATGTGGTCCTGCTACCAGGAAGGAAAGCCCAGCAGTGATATCCACCTTATGACTGCCATCTGGAAGAGACTAGCCATGGCTAGCACCCTGACTCTAGAGATGCTAACACAAAAGAGAAACCAGCCATCTTAGAACTGATGGAAGAGATGGTATCCCTAATTAACTGTGTTTGCAGAGAGGCTTGAGGACTATAAATCCTTTGAGTAAATAATAATCTCATTACCAATTTCCAAAACAAACCCAACTCTACAGACATTACTCCATAGATGGCAGAAAGTTCCACCTCCTCTCAACAAATGTGTATAGGGGATTCTCTGAGGGCAGTGATCTAAATCCTTGACAAGTACTAACTCAAAGATCCTCTTGACAAACAGGGAATCGGTATGTCTTCTGCTCTGACCATGAGACAAACAACTTATCCAAGTTCACCCAGTAAAGGGAAAAAAAAAACATTGAAAACACGTCTGATGAATTTCTCAGAATGACCCTATGGAAACATCTGTTCATATTTGTTGGTGTAGTAAAAGTCATAAATATGTTTATCAAGACCGTCAGCCAGCTTAGCTCTGTTTTCAAAGAAATTAAGAAGCTGATTTGTCTCTTACTGTGATCACATGACTCTAGAATTCTTTATCTGATAATAATCACTGGTAAAACAAAAACCTCTAGAAACATGCTTTCAAGGCATTTATTAATATACTGTGCTTAACTCCCACAGTAAATCAGTGACTTTCCTGAAATACTTCTAGGAGGGCCATCTGTTCTTTCCTGTGCTACTTATTTGTTGTCATGTGTGGAATGAAAACCCAGGTAACCATGAACTTTCCTCTTTTCTTAGATAAACTGTCCAGGATCTTCATATATCTTATTTGACCAACTGAGCTCATCTTAACTCAAACCAGGCTCTCCTCTTTTACTTGGCATCTATCTTGAGAAAAGCCAAAGGCAGACATCCCATCCCTTACTCCCTCATCCACACTCCCAACCCAGCAAAATAACCCTGGTCCTTTCTGTACTGCGTGGTCAATGTTTCACTCTCTTTGGAAACAAACTGGACTCAGACTCACTGAACTGAACAGTTTCCTGAAATTATTAAGAGGAAAATTTTCTGTGACCAACGAAAGAAGGGACCCCGTAAATGGGTGTGCTGTTTCTGCCTTCACAAGAAAAGAAAAATCTTCATCAACATTCACAAGTGAAATGGCGACAAAGAGGTTGTGGTCAGTCAGTTCCCAGGGTCAGCTCTGCTGTATCCAGCTCCTGGAGCCTCAGTCCCCAGAATGGTCCCCAACGGGACCCTCTTTGGAACCTTTATCAGTGATGAGAGATGGAAGATTTATGCCCTAAGTGTCTGGATGCTACAGAAGGAAAAATTCCACAGGGCAAATGGTTATAATTATGATTACAGCTAAGGCATCTCATGCTGTAAGCTTACGCATGGTTTTCTGAGCAACACATACTTGCTTCCTCAATACAATAATTAAAAAGAGCTACTGCATGTATAAAAGAGCATGGGACTTTCATTTATGACCATGGATTAAATATTTAAATATTTTCAAGAATTCTTCTCATCTTCTAAAGATATTTGTCTGCTGGTGAAGAGAAATGATGCTAAGCAGTATTAACTATTGAAAATACAGAGTATGAGTATATTACCATATAGAAAAGCCAGCTTAAATTAAATTTCACTGTGCCATCCCAAAAACTTTTTTAGAATCTGATAATCACTGGTAAAACAAAAACCTCTAGAAACATGCTTTCAAGGCATTTATTAATATACTGTGCTTAACTCCCACAGTAAATCAGTGACTTTCCTGAAATACTTCTAGGAGGGCCATCTGTTCTTTCCTGTGCTACTTATTTGTTGTCATGTGTGGAATGAAAACCCAGGTAACCATGAACTTTCCTCTTTTCTTAGATAAACTGTCCAGGATCTTCATATATCTTATTTGACCAACTGAGCTCATCTTAACTCAAACCAGGCTCTCCTCTTTTACTTGGCATCTATCTTGAGAAAAGCCAAAGGCAGACATCCCATCCCTTACTCCCTCATCCACACTCCCAACCCAGCAAAATAACCCTGGTCCTTTCTGTACTGCGTGGTCAATGTTTCACTCTCTTTGGAAACAAACTGGACTCAGACTCACTGAACTGAACAGTTTCCTGAAATTATTAAGAGGAAAATTTTCTGTGACCAACGAAAGAAGGGACCCCGTAAATGGGTGTGCTGTTTCTGCCTTCACAAGAAAAGAAAAATCTTCATCAACATTCACAAGTGAAATGGCGACAAAGAGGTTGTGGTCAGTCAGTTCCCAGGGTCAGCTCTGCTGTATCCAGCTCCTGGAGCCTCAGTCCCCAGAATGGTCCCCAACGGGACCCTCTTTGGAACCTTTATCAGTGATGAGAGATGGAAGATTTATGCCCTAAGTGTCTGGATGCTACAGAAGGAAAAATTCCACAGGGCAAATGGTTATAATTATGATTACAGCTAAGGCATCTCATGCTGTAAGCTTACGCATGGTTTTCTGAGCAACACATACTTGCTTCCTCAATACAATAATTAAAAAGAGCTACTGCATGTATAAAAGAGCATGGGACTTTCATTTATGACCATGGATTAAATATTTAAATATTTTCAAGAATTCTTCTCATCTTCTAAAGATATTTGTCTGCTGGTGAAGAGAAATGATGCTAAGCAGTATTAACTATTGAAAATACAGAGTATGAGTATATTACCATATAGAAAAGGCAGCTAAATTAAATTTCTATTTTATTATGTTTCATTTATTAAGCAAATATTCATCAATTAACTAACAGTGCAAGACCCCACATCAGGTACCATAAAACTAAGGAATAGATAGGGTGGATTCCTAACTCACAGCTTAAATCCTTGTGGGTATGTTTTTACTGCTATAAAAACTTCCAAAAAAGAGTTTTATGTTGATGGAAAATGAATACCAAATATAATGTAAGCATTCATCCAAAAATATTTCTGGAGGATCTTCTATGTACCAGATCTGTTTTAGACTCTTCGATTTTTTTTTTAAAGGTCATCTCATGCAACTCATAGTTTATGTGGAAATGAACACTGTTAAATAATGAACATACAAGGCCCTGTAAGGCAGACGGAATCATGAAAAGGGTGACTAATAATTCCTAGAGAAAAGTATTTGCACCTTTAAGTAGGGTAAGAAGCTTGGGTGATGTTCTAAGTTAATATACATAAATGATCACCAAGGCTTTGGTTTTATTCTGAGTGTAACAAAAAATGCAAAAATATGCAAAATAATCATGAAACCATTCTAAATATATAAGAATCATTAAATATATAGCTCAAAATATACCAAGGCTACATGAGGGGAAAAGCCTTTAATTTAGGTATGAAATTAAAACAGACGTGATTAGAAAGCTTCTTTTAACCTGGGTCTTAAAAGAACAATAATAAAAACCCAGCTAATCTATGTTTAAAATCATTCACCTCTACTGGACTGCTTCATCTGTATCAGGCATTCAAAGTTATTCTCTTATCAAATCACTTAGTTCAGGTTTCCCTGATGGCCCAGATGGCAAAGAATCTGCCTGCAAGGTGGGAGACCTGGGTTCAATCTCTGGATTGGGAAGATCCCTTTGAGGAGAGCATGGCAACCCCTTTCAGTAGTCCCCTGCCTTGAGAACGCCCATGGACTGGCAGACTGCAGTCTATGGAGTTGCCAAGAGTCAGACAGCCTGAGCAACTAAGCACAGTTCTTTACCGAAAACCAAATATAATCCAATATCCCAAACAGTCTTGACACCATCAGTTTATCTACATGCCAGACACTCACAGTGGGTCACACTGATGCTCTAATTGTCAGGACAGATCAGGCAGTGAAATTCTTGGCCTACCAGCTGATTCATCATCCAAACCAACACATGGATTTTTTCTCCAGAAAAATATAAGCAATATCTGTTTTTCCCTATTGTGACTTAATTTGACATATGTAGTGGTGATGTAGCACAGTGCTGGCATAAAAACAGACACATAGATCAATAAAAGAGAACAAAGAGCCAAGCAATAAACTTATGCCCAAGTGGTCACTTAAGTCAAAGGAGCCAAGCATATACCATGAGGAAAATACAATCCTTTCAGATAATGGTGATCTGTCAGTAATTGTCACTAGACAGCCATGTGCAAAAGAATGAAACCTGACCACTATCTTATATCATATACAAATATCAACTCAAATTAGGATGAAGACTTAAATGTAAACCTTAAGACATAAAACTCAAAGAACAAAACACTGGTACTAAGTCCCTTGACATGCATCCTTTTGATGATTTGGGGGACCTGGCACCATAAGAAAAGACAACAAAAGCAAGCATAAATAAGTATGACTATATCAAACTAGAAAAGCTTCTGCCCAGCAAAGGACACCATCAACAAAGTGAAAAGTCAGCTTATAAAATGGGAGACATATTTGCAAATTATGTCAGATAAGGGGTTAATACTAAAAATATATAAAGAACTCAATAGGAAAAAACAAATCTGAATTAGAAATTTTGGCAAAGAAACTAAATACTCATTTCTCTAAAGAAGACATACAGATGGGCAACAGGAAAATGAAAAGATGCTCATCATCACCACTACTTATCAGGGAAATGCATATGAAAACCACAGTAAGGTATTGTCCCACACATTTCAGAATCACCATCATCAAAAAGTTAAGGAATAACGTGTGTTGAGGAGGATGTGGAGAAAAGGGAAATTCTGTGCACTGTTAGTGAGACAGTACATTGCCATTGTCAAAAACAATCCTGTGGGTTGTAAATGAAAAGTAGAATTACTATATAATCCAGCAGTTCCACTTATTGGTATTTATTCAAAGAAAATAAAACATTAATTAAAAAATGTATGTACTCCACATTCTCTGTAGCATCATTTACAATAGCCAAGATACAGAAATAATCTCAAGCATCCATCAATGGATGAATGATTAAAAAAAGTGTGGCATAAATACACGTAATATTATTCAGCCTTAAAAAGTATGAAAGAATGTCATTTGCAACAACAAGGATGGACCTGGAAAGCATTATACTAAGTGAACTAAGTTAGAGAAAGACTAAGCGGTCACTCAAATGTAGAATGTAAAACACAAAGTGCAAGCTCATAGATACAGAGAAAAAGAATTAGGGAATTGTGGACTTAGAAAAATGGGTGAAGGGGGTCAAAAATTTAAAACTCCTACTTCCAAAATAAGTAAATAAATAATGAGATGTAATGTATAGCTTGATGGCTAATGATACTCTGTGTATATTGAAAGTATATTGCCCAAGTATATTTTAAAAGTTTTAATCACTAAAATAAAGTTTGTAATAATATGCAATAATGATTGTTACCTAAACGATGTGATGATAATTTTGCAGTATATAAACATAATAAATTATTAAGAGGTATACATGAAACCTATGTAATGCTATATGTCAAGTATATCTCAATTAAACACATAAATAAAAGTTTGAATTTCCCCCATGGCCTCTCCTAAAAGGAATCACATATGAAAAATTATTCCATGTTGAAAAATTATAAGTGATTTAGAAAGAATTAAAGGCTACATTTATTTTCTCTAGGACCTAAAACTTTCTCTCAAAATTACCCAGTATAGGAGTATTTTGGGTTCACCAAATCTCTATTAACATAGGTATCATCATAAATAAAAATCACCCCCTACTTATCAGGGAAATGCATATGAAAACCACAGTAAGGTATTGTCCCACACATTTCAGAATCACCATCATCAAAAAGTTAAGGAATAACGTGTGTTGAGGAGGATGTGGAGAAAAGGGAAATTCTGTGCACTGTTAGTGAGACAGTACATTGCCATTGTCAAAAACAATCCTGTGGGTTGTAAATGAAAAGTAGAATTACTATATAATCCAGCAGTTCCACTTATTGGTATTTATTCAAAGAAAATAAAACATTAATTAAAAAATGTATGTACTCCACATTCTCTGTAGCATCATTTACAATAGCCAAGATACAGAAATAATCTCAAGCATCCATCAATGGATGAATGATTAAAAAAAGTGTGGCATAAATACACGTAATATTATTCAGCCTTAAAAAGTATGAAAGAATGTCATTTGCAACAACAAGGATGGACCTGGAAAGCATTATACTAAGTGAACTAAGTTAGAGAAAGACTAAGCGGTCACTCAAATGTAGAATGTAAAACACAAAGTGCAAGCTCATAGATACAGAGAAAAAGAATTAGGGAATTGTGGACTTAGAAAAATGGGTGAAGGGGGTCAAAAATTTAAAACTCCTACTTCCAAAATAAGTAAATAAATAATGAGATGTAATGTATAGCTTGATGGCTAATGATACTCTGTGTATATTGAAAGTATATTGCCCAAGTATATTTTAAAAGTTTTAATCACTAAAATAAAGTTTGTAATAATATGCAATAATGATTGTTACCTAAACGATGTGATGATAATTTTGCAGTATATAAACATAATAAATTATTAAGAGGTATACATGAAACCTATGTAATGCTATATGTCAAGTATATCTCAATTAAACACATAAATAAAAGTTTGAATTTCCCCCATGGCCTCTCCTAAAAGGAATCACATATGAAAAATTATTCCATGTTGAAAAATTATAAGTGATTTAGAAAGAATTAAAGGCTACATTTATTTTCTCTAGGACCTAAAACTTTCTCTCAAAATTACCCAGTATAGGAGTATTTTGGGTTCACCAAATCTCTATTAACAGAGGTATCATCATCTTCAGTATTTTCTACTCTTAGAAAATACAATGGAGAAAAGCAACAATAATATTTATAATATTTACTTAATTATAGATACTGAGCAAACTTTTTTCTTGTTATTGTAGCTTTTATTGCTGTGACATTTCCACAAACTCATTGACTTTAAAACACCGCAAATTTATCATCTTACTGTTCTGTGGGTTAGTCACCAGACACGCATCTCACTGGGCTAAAATCAAGCTGTCATAAGGCTGCATTTCTTTCTGGGGGCTCTAGGTGTTAAACTCCGTTCCCCCGATGGGAGGGAGCAGAGATCTCCAGGGGGTCCCCGAGACTCAAAGACCAGACCAAGAGCTGCAAAAGCAAGAGTAGTATTTTATTGAGTGAGTGCGCACTCGGGTGACAGCCTGGTCGAACAAGCTGCACACCCTCGCTGAGGATTTCGGGGTTTTTATAGGGCAAAGTTTCAAATTAACGCAAATACATTAGGCAACATACAATTGGCTACATGTTTGGCGGGCACATCAGGCATTACACGATTAGCTATATGATTGGCAGGAAGTCCAGTGATGAGCCCACTATCTTTGAGGTGTCCGCGGGCTGGGGGTGTGAAGTCCTTGACACTTTCCAGAGGAATCTTTATGGCCAAGGCTATCTCCCTATCGTAGGTTTAAGGAGACTCTCAGGCGCCAGCAGGCAAGCAACTGACTCCCTGATTTAATGCAGGGGAGTCTCTAGTCGCGGTGTTGACCCTAGCAACTGGCCTTTTCTTATGACTATTTAGAGCTGGGGAATCTCCGGCTGCCGTATTAACCCTTTAATAGCCTACCAACCCAACATTCCAGCCTTTTTGGTGATATAGGGCGCCGAACTTTGTCTGGCTACTTCTTGCTGAGTCTTTGTTTGGGCATGGGGAGTCTAAGGCTGGTCTGAGGGTGATGGGCTGGTGGGCAGTCGGGAATACGACTGAAGGAGCATCTGATGAATAGCGACCTGTGAGATTTCTTTCATTCGGCTCAGTAGAAATTCCAGGGAGTGCCGCCGAGCGTTGGAATTTTGTGGGCGGAGGCCTCCGGAGTGCCATTCGGCGGGAGGGGGCCTCAGGGAGGATGTTTGCCTGCCTTTGGGTGGAACAACCTAGTCGGTTGAAACCAGGTTATCTGATTTTCCAGTCTTTCATAGGAAAGCATCTGTTGCCTTGATTTATCCAGCTTCTACAGGCTTCCCCCATTTCTTGGGTTCTGGCCCTGATTCTCCATCTTCAAAGCCAGGGGTGTTATCATTTTCTGACCATTCTTCCACAGTCACATCTGACTCTGACTCTTCCCCTCTGTCTCTCTTTTCTACTATTAAAGATGCTATGAGCAAACATTTTTTAAAGGGCAGCAAGAATTAGCATCTGACCATCTTAGCACAGGTATCAAAAACCCTTAACTTATGGATAACTAAAACTATTCCTCAGTTGTATATTCAGCAACCTACTTTGTGGGTTGTGTTTCCTGTGGATTAATTTCCAGCATCTTGGACATCCTTATCACCCCTGCATTTCCCCGTGGATGCTATCAAAGGAAATATCTTCCTCAGCCTTCCATGCAGCTACAGCAACCATGTGGCATCCCTGGAAGGTGTGTCAGGAGGATAGGCCTGCTGGAGTGGACTGGCAGTGGGGGTGTCACTGTTCTAGGAAGAAGAATCCCCAGCTGGTGTGTCTCTTGCTCTGCCTGCCTCCTCTTCCTTCCCAGATCCTGGTCTGGAGAAGTGTCCACAGGGGGACAGGAGAGAGAAGGGGGTGAGGAGAGAGAACTGGACCTATAAGTCATCCCTGAAATGCGTGAACCTCCAACTCCTAACATTAGAAAAGCAATCACACTCGTTTACACCCAATATGAGTTTCCTAATGGGTGGGAGCAAGACATAAACTAATTCCCATTTGGGAGAATAATCTAGTTGGGGTGAAAAATTAGATTTAAACCTGCTTTACTCTAATTACAAAGGTCCCTGCACACCAAGTTAAGGAATTTTTTCTTTATTAATGGGGATCATATACACTGTAGAATGTAATAGATGGTACCAGATATTGATTTTACAGTTAAACTGATTTCTTAGACACATCCGATTTGATTATCACATTAAGCCTGTGAAACCAACAGAGGAAGTATTATCGTTCAAATTATATAGGGGATGAAGATGCATTTCAGAATTGTGGACTTGTTCTAGATTACTCAGCCAGTAAGTGGACAAGTCCTAATTCAAATTTAATTTTATCCTTTTAGTTTGAGGGCTTTTACAGGAACATAACCTTCACTTTCCATGACACTTCCTTCTCACACATGGAATTAGATTTCTCTGAATTCATTTACACCCAAATAATGTTCATTGTCAGCTAGGAAATATCTCCAATTTAAAGCTAATAAACCTCAATACAGGGAGAATCAGTCCAGTGGTCCCCAACTTCTTTTGCACCAGAGACCAGTTTTGCGGAAGACAAGTTTTCTATAGACTGAGACATGTTGGGAGGGGTGGTTTGGGGGTGATTCAAGAATATTACATTCATTGTGAGCTTTATTTTCATTACTATTACATCAGCTCTACCTCAGATTATCAGACATTAGATCCTGGAGGCTGAGGACCCTTGAATTAGACCATTGACAAATAATATACTGATGAATAAATATACATTACATTTAATGGGCATCTTCACCCACACCTTAGTTCTGATTATCATTCAGTGAATCATTTGAGATTTTGTCTTTAGTTCCTATTCCCTCAATCATTTAACAGAACAGAGCAGAAAAGGGTGCTTGATTCTTTAAAAGCATCTTTTATGTTTCATAAGGAAATGAAACGGGATGATCACTTTCATCAAGTTTTAGTTTTCTAAATAACTGTTGGATGATAATGTCAGCTGACCTCTTAGGACCCATGGGGTAGCTACACTTCCCTGAGTGAGGTTCCTTTCCAACATAGGAGACATGTTAGTTTTCAAGGCTGAAAATGCCACAGTAGGCGTTCTGCCCACTTGGGTAAAATAACTGATACTCCACAAATGTGTTCTAGAATCTATTTTGAAAAGTTGATTTTTGAAAACCCAAGAATAGGAAGTACTTTGACTTTTTATAAATGCATTCCCTAACATGGAAGGGCAAAATTCATGTAAACTTTAAGGCTGAGCAAAACTGACTAGTTCCATTACCTGGGAACTGGGTTGAGACAATCACCCACAGCTGACAATTTTGGCAGACACAGAGCAAGATTGTGACAGAGGTGTGGCCAGAACTGGAGTCTAAAGACCCCTGCAGTGACCCAAGTGTGAGATTAAAACACTACTTCATCAGCTTAAGTGAAAGTCATAATTTATTAAGCAGGAAGTAAGGTACACTCCTGGGTAGACCTAATCACTGCAAAGTTAATGTGTTTTTACAGGCAGTGGTTTCCCTGAGGACAGCACAATTTTGAAGAACATGTGAGTACTGGCCTTCTCTTTATAAGAGAGGAAAAGAAAGAAAAAATAGGCAAGACTGTGAAATTAACCTTTCAATACAAAATACACGTAAGATTCTTCTATTTGAAGGAGGTGGGAAGAGATACAATGACATCCTAAATCACAGAGCATGTGTTTATGGGAAGTATGTCTCCTGCAAAGAAAAGACAATCTGTTTCATGTTCAGATGGCAGCTGAGCCTTGAATTAGACCATTGACAAATAATATACTGATGAATAAATATACATTACATTTAATGGGCATCTTCACCCACACCTTAGTTCTGATTATCATTCAGTGAATCATTTGAGATTTTGTCTTTAGTTCCTATTCCCTCAATCATTTAACAGAACAGAGCAGAAAAGGGTGCTTGATTCTTTAAAAGCATCTTTTATGTTTCATAAGGAAATGAAACGGGATGATCACTTTCATCAAGTTTTAGTTTTCTAAATAACTGTTGGATGATAATGTCAGCTGACCTCTTAGGACCCATGGGGTAGCTACACTTCCCTGAGTGAGGTTCCTTTCCAACATAGGAGACATGTTAGTTTTCAAGGCTGAAAATGCCACAGTAGGCGTTCTGCCCACTTGGGTAAAATAACTGATACTCCACAAATGTGTTCTAGAATCTATTTTGAAAAGTTGATTTTTGAAAACCCAAGAATAGGAAGTACTTTGACTTTTTATAAATGCATTCCCTAACATGGAAGGGCAAAATTCATGTAAACTTTAAGGCTGAGCAAAACTGACTAGTTCCATTACCTGGGAACTGGGTTGAGACAATCACCCACAGCTGACAATTTTGGCAGACACAGAGCAAGATTGTGACAGAGGTGTGGCCAGAACTGGAGTCTAAAGACCCCTGCAGTGACCCAAGTGTGAGATTAAAACACTACTTCATCAGCTTAAGTGAAAGTCATAATTTATTAAGCAGGAAGTAAGGTACACTCCTGGGTAGACCTAATCACTGCAAAGTTAATGTGTTTTTACAGGCAGTGGTTTCCCTGAGGACAGCACAATTTTGAAGAACATGTGAGTACTGGCCTTCTCTTTATAAGAGAGGAAAAGAAAGAAAAAATAGGCAAGACTGTGAAATTAACCTTTCAATACAAAATACACGTAAGATTCTTCTATTTGAAGGAGGTGGGAAGAGATACAATGACATCCTAAATCACAGAGCATGTGTTTATGGGAAGTATGTCTCCTGCAAAGAAAAGACAATCTGTTTCATGTTCAGATGGCAGCTGAGCTTTGAAAATTAATGAAGGCATTGACCTATATATATTTTGCATCATGAACTTGGTATATGAAATCCAAAACCTGAGTAATGGTGCCCGATGTTCCAGCTTGACCATTATGCCCTGTGTAAGCCCTTCAAATCTTTTCTCACGTGCACACGTTTTTAAGTGTTATCAGAACACTTATTGAATGTTTTTTCTAACTAAACTATATTGCATAAGTATGGTCATACTGATACATAATATTCACAGATATCTACTCAATGGTTTCATAGCACATATTCAGTATTATGGTATACTTAGGACACACCACAATTATCATAATCACTTTACATCATGGGACATTTAGATGTCTTACAATTCTTCATGACTGAGAACACTTATTAAATATTTTAAAATATAGAAGACATATTCATGTAAAAAAAGTTACATTGTATTATTTAGTTTCAGTGCTTAGGAGAAAGGTTACTTGGTTAAATATGAAAACATCTCAACATTGTCTGATAAAATGCTTAAGTGCTCTCCAAAGAGTATATTCAACACATGACATCATTAGTAATATATAGGAGGCCCACTGTATCACTGATCTTCCTAATTCCAGACATTAGATGATAAATCTGAAAGGAAAAAAGCCAGCTCTATTCATTTATTATCACCATTTTTATTGTCTTATTTATAGTCTTAGTTCCTTAGTCTAAAATTTTTTAAAGTGCTGAATTCAAAGATCTATTGAATAGGACAGAAGTAAGTCCAATTGAAAGGGGAATAGGCAGGTTTGATAAGGAGGTCAGCAGTTTCCTAGGAGGTGGAGAAGGAGGAGGAAGGGGAACCAACATTTTCTAATCTAAAATATTTTCCATTATAAAGATCTAGTCTGAAACTAAGTGTATTGTCTTATGGAGACTAAGTATTTTTCAGTGGAATGTCTTATCTAGCCCTGAAGCCCAGAGACCATCCTCTGGCTAATCTCATGTTAATGCAGTGGGTGTGGGCTTAGCAAGGACTTTATAACCTTGAAATGCTAATAACCAACTGGAAAGTACAGAATGGTTTGCTTAAACTAGTTCCTGGGGACATCTTCCAACCCCTCTTTCAGTGTCTAAACTGGAAGCTTTCTCTATCCCTTTTGTCTTTAAAAAACTTTTTACTGCACAAAGCTCTGAGTGACCAAAGGCGTCTTTTGATCCCAATGAGAATTCTTCACCTCTGGAAATCAAGAATCTGACATCATTCATGGTAACCTATCCACCTTCATCTATCAAGACCTTATAGTAAAAGTGGAGCTATGAAGAGTATTTTATCACCCTGACATTTTGAAATCTTAAGTGTTGTGGGGGATCTCATTTTGCTAACGTTAGCACTCAACGATCTTCTTGAAACTTAACTGTGATTAGAAAAATAAAGAACCCGGTTATTGGGGTATGAACAGGGGTTCACCCTTGGATGTGCATCCCTTTACATCATGGGACATTTAGATGTCTTACAATTCTTCATGACTGAGAACACTTATTAAATATTTTAAAATATAGAAGACATATTCATGTAAAAAAAGTTACATTGTATTATTTAGTTTCAGTGCTTAGGAGAAAGGTTACTTGGTTAAATATGAAAACATCTCAACATTGTCTGATAAAATGCTTAAGTGCTCTCCAAAGAGTATATTCAACACATGACATCATTAGTAATATATAGGAGGCCCACTGTATCACTGATCTTCCTAATTCCAGACATTAGATGATAAATCTGAAAGGAAAAAAGCCAGCTCTATTCATTTATTATCACCATTTTTATTGTCTTATTTATAGTCTTAGTTCCTTAGTCTAAAATTTTTTAAAGTGCTGAATTCAAAGATCTATTGAATAGGACAGAAGTAAGTCCAATTGAAAGGGGGGAATAGGCAGGTTTGATAAGGAGGTCAGCAGTTTCCTAGGAGGTGGAGAAGGAGGAGGAAGGGGAACCAACATTTTCTAATCTAAAATATTTTCCATTATAAAGATCTAGTCTGAAACTAAGTGTATTGTCTTATGGAGACTAAGTATTTTTCAGTGGAATGTCTTATCTAGCCCTGAAGCCCAGAGACCATCCTCTGGCTAATCTCATGTTAATGCAGTGGGTGTGGGCTTAGCAAGGACTTTATAACCTTGAAATGCTAATAACCAACTGGAAAGTACAGAATGGTTTGCTTAAACTAGTTCCTGGGGACATCTTCCAACCCCTCTTTCAGTGTCTAAACTGGAAGCTTTCTCTATCCCTTTTGTCTTTAAAAAACTTTTTACTGCACAAAGCTCTGAGTGACCAAAGGCGTCTTTTGATCCCAATGAGAATTCTTCACCTCTGGAAATCAAGAATCTGACATCATTCATGGTAACCTATCCACCTTCATCTATCAAGACCTTATAGTAAAAGTGGAGCTATGAAGAGTATTTTATCACCCTGACATTTTGAACTCTTAAGTGTTGTGGGGGATCTCATTTTGCTAACGTTAGCACTCAACGATCTTCTTGAAACTTAACTGTGATTAGAAAAATAAAGAACCCGGTTATTGGGGTATGAACAGGGGTTCACCCCTTGGATGTGCATCCCTTTCCTTACTGGTCAGACTTCAGACCTCTTAAGCCACACCCATGCACTGGAAGGGACCCATATGTTGATCATGTGAAGTTGATAGCTCATTTACATTTAATAGTCCCATCTTCCAAAGCCTCTTCCTCATGTGAATGGAGCCCATGACCACCTCAGGTGCACCTGCTGTAAGATTACATCTCCATTCTTTCTTCCATGTTTCAGAGTCCCACTTCCTCCTTATAATCTCCAGGTCAAGAAAAACCAACTAATACTCATTTCACTCTTGTTTTGCAAAATCTCAAGTGATAATTTTTCAGTTATCTTTTGATTCCACCCCAAGAACCTCTCAGATCTACTCTTTTTCCTTCTGTCACTACCTTGGTCCCATTCACTTGCCCCATGACAGCCATGTGGTCTGTGCTATCGCTGCCTCTGCTCATGCCAACTTGAACCACCTGTATCTGGGAGGCGGGCTTCCTCACTGTCTCCTTGCTAAGTTTTCATCTTCAGCATGTTCTCTTTTTCTCACATATAATCTCCTCCCATATAGTGCTATACAAAGCTCATTTACAGATCCACGTATACTAACCACATAGGCTGATACATGACCCCAGCATACACTACTCTTTCAGAACAGAACTAATGAAGACCTACATGGAGGCACAAAATTAGGAGACAGCATGGGGCAAAGCTTGACTGTGATCCTTCTGTTTGTTGTTTTTTTTTTTTTTTAATCTATTCCTTTTTGGGGGGTGGTTTGTTGGGGGGGGGTTTGGGGAGGGAGGGGGGCGGGTGGGCCACTTCTGTTGGTCTTTCATTTGTCTATTTTCATCCATCTTTGTCCTTTGGCCCATGTGGGCCTCCCATCGTGGTGGCCTCTGTTGTCGCAGAGCACCGGTTCTGGGCACATGTGCCCCAGAGCTCCGCATCGGTAATTGGACACATGGGTCCAGTCGCTCTGTGGCACGTGGGATCTTCCCAGGCCAGGGATCAAACAGGCGCCTCTTGCACTGCAAGGCGGTGTCCTTACCCACTGGACCACTAGGAAAGCCCGACTGTAATCCTTCTTACACCACAATTCTCAGGTGCCTCCAAGTTGAGAGCCTATGACAAACCTCTGAGTCCATGTGTCATATCCCCAAAATGTGTTAGGATGAACCACAACTCACTTGCTCGACTGAGCAAACCATGTGAAAACAACGTTTCTCCCAATCTAGGCTTGGAGTCTATGTACACAACTGACTTGTGAAATATGCAAGTGTGTATAATTTTAAGTCCCAAGAATTATAGGAAATAGAATACAGGTTGGGAGGGGAGATTCTGAGTCATTCTGTAAACTAGCAGCTTGACACTTTGGTAAATAACAGATTGAAAACCTATATCGGGAGGTACAGAGTTTAGTCAGGTTGGAATAATATCCAGGCAACTAATCTAGTACACCACACACTGAGAGCCTGTGATAAGATGATTTAACTACTATGAAATTCAGGACAAAGCCTCACTGAGGGAGAGCAGACATTAACTGGAAAGAGGGGATGCAAAAAGACATCTGAAAAATGGCACCAGAGAAATGGATCTGCCTTTCAGACCATGATCTGTAATCTGATCTTTACATGTGGGAAAGTGACAAAGGAGTGTGTGGGAAAATAAGCAGCTCCACATTATTTATAGAAAGGAATATAGGGGTGTTTCCTCTAAGACAAAGCCATTCGTCTGTGAGTCAGGAGGTGAAGTCATTTTAAGTAAAGTGTACCGTGTGGTGTGGTATGTGCAGTGTGGTGTGTTTGTGTATTGCCTGCAGAGTAGGCATGGTCTGGTGTGTGTCTGGGGCGTATGGTGTATGATGTCTGCAGGTGTGTGTATGGGGAAGGGGTTGTGGTGTGTGCCTGCCCATGTGCCATGTGTAATGATAGGAAGAAAGCTTGGAGAAGTTGTATGGGGAACAACGTGAAAAATGGAAAAAGATGGGGTCAGCGCATCTGAGACCTTCCCGTGCTTAGTGGAAATGACAGCCTCTTTGACATCTCTTCCTCCCTTTTCTAGGAAATTCTCCTTAGAGTAGAGGACAGTTTTCTAGATAGTTTTCTAAAAGTTAAGAATTCTTGTTTTTAAAAGACAATCTATACTAAGTTTCAAAAAGTGCCTGGAAGCTTTTAAAGTCTGTGTGCATGCGTGCACATGTGTGTGTGTGTGTGTGTGTGTGTGTGTACATTTGTTAGGGTACTTTATTTGGAAAGCCTCCTAGGCAAAAAAGGCAGAATCTGACACTGATTGCTTGAATACCATGACTGTAAAACAGTCACAAAATCATAAGTGACAAATGAGTGTTGAAACCAGTAGGCTTTCCTCATTTGTAAAGCAATGCGATTTCACGGCTGATGGACATGATGACTGTATCACAGCTGGGAATGCAACATGGCCACAGCCAACCAGAGAATGTCACAGGTTCATTTCTCCCTTCTGTTTCTTTCTTAAAGAATGCTATCCACGCTCCTATGTGACTGTAGAGCCTATAATTCTCTGACATAGTATTAAAAGAAATCCCAAAACTAAAAATAAGAAATAAAAAGCATAGCAGCAAATGACTATTCACTTGATGTCAGTCTTCATACATACTATCTTTTTTTAACCTTTTTTTTTAATACATAATGACTAATACTTTCTTATTTAGTTCAATCTATGCCAGGGAATACCTTGCACACCCAGGTTAATTTAAACCCTTTCCAAATATCCGTGGGGTTTCTGTTAGGTTACGTTCAGTTCTTAGTGTCAGTTCAAAGTTCTGGTTTCCAAAGTTTAGACCATGATCTGTAATCTGATCTTTACATGTGGGAAAGTGACAAAGGAGTGTGTGGGAAAATAAGCAGCTCCACATTATTTATAGAAAGGAATATAGGGGTGTTTCCTCTAAGACAAAGCCATTCGTCTGTGAGTCAGGAGGTGAAGTCATTTTAAGTAAAGTGTACCGTGTGGTGTGGTATGTGCAGTGTGGTGTGTTTGTGTATTGCCTGCAGAGTAGGCATGGTCTGGTGTGTGTCTGGGGCGTATGGTGTATGATGTCTGCAGGTGTGTGTATGGGGAAGGGGTTGTGGTGTGTGCCTGCCCATGTGCCATGTGTAATGATAGGAAGAAAGCTTGGAGAAGTTGTATGGGGAACAACGTGAAAAATGGAAAAAGATGGGGTCAGCGCATCTGAGACCTTCCCGTGCTTAGTGGAAATGACAGCCTCTTTGACATCTCTTCCTCCCTTTTCTAGGAAATTCTCCTTAGAGTAGAGGACAGTTTTCTAGATAGTTTTCTAAAAGTTAAGAATTCTTGTTTTTAAAAGACAATCTATACTAAGTTTCAAAAAGTGCCTGGAAGCTTTTAAAGTCTGTGTGCATGCGTGCACATGTGTGTGTGTGTGTGTGTGTGTGTGTGTACATTTGTTAGGGTACTTTATTTGGAAAGCCTCCTAGGCAAAAAAGGCAGAATCTGACACTGATTGCTTGAATACCATGACTGTAAAACAGTCACAAAATCATAAGTGACAAATGAGTGTTGAAACCAGTAGGCTTTCCTCATTTGTAAAGCAATGCGATTTCACGGCTGATGGACATGATGACTGTATCACAGCTGGGAATGCAACATGGCCACAGCCAACCAGAGAATGTCACAGGTTCATTTCTCCCTTCTGTTTCTTTCTTAAAGAATGCTATCCACGCTCCTATGTGACTGTAGAGCCTATAATTCTCTGACATAGTATTAAAAGAAATCCCAAAACTAAAAATAAGAAATAAAAAGCATAGCAGCAAATGACTATTCACTTGATGTCAGTCTTCATACATACTATCTTTTTTTAACCTTTTTTTTTAATACATAATGACTAATACTTTCTTATTTAGTTCAATCTATGCCAGGGAATACCTTGCACATCCAGGTTAATTTAAACCCTTTCCAAATATCCGTGGGGTTTCTGTTAGGTTACGTTCAGTTCTTAGTGTCAGTTCAAAGTTCTGGTTAAGTGCAAGGTCTATAATTTTTGTCTTTTTAAAAAAATTTTGGCCTCTTTTATTGGTCTTTCATTTATTTATTTTCACCCATCTTGGTTCTTTTGCCTGTGTGGGCCTCCCATTGCTGTGGCCTCTCTCACTGCAGAGTACCGCCTCTGAGTGCATGTGCTCCTGAGTGCTGGCTCATAATTGGACACACTGGTCCAGCTGCCCCACTGCATGTGGGATCCTCCCGGGCCAGGGATTGAACGTGCCACTTGCACTGCAAGGTGGACTATCTACCCCCTGGACCACCAGGGAAGCCCCAAGGTCTATAATTTTAATGAATGTACAAAGTACTAATTATTCAGCTTCTTAAGACAGAATAATTACATTATTTATTTGGCATGTTGTGTTATTTTTCCAAGTAGAACAGGGAACTCCTTGGAACAGTTTAATGTGATTCTTGCTTCATGGTTGTTTAGAAGATGCTCTCAAGTGGCCTGGAAATAGCAGAAAGGGAAAACATCTAGGGCTTGTAATTATGTGAATACATGGGCAGATATAAGTATTAGTACAAATAGTCACTTCAATATTGTATATAAAATCCTACCTTAAATTTTCATATGAGAAAAAACTGAGAATAGGGACTATATTTTGTTATCCAGTTTCTACACTAGAACACAAAATCACCTGTTCTCACACAAACATGTTATGAACTGCATGCTCCTGTGGACACCCAGATGTTCAGTTACTGAGAAATTCCACAGCAATGCTCCCAGTGGAGCACAGCTCTCTTGGGATGGTGCCCATCCCTGAAGCAAAGCTGTTTTTAAGTTTATCACTTAGTAAAGTTTAAGTTGTTGCTCTAGGAATCAGAACATATGCGATATATACAACAGAGTTTAAATAGTTATCAACGTTTGATCACTTATTGTATACTAATAAAATATTAAAAGAAACCCCTTCATAGCAGCAAATGACTATTCACTTGATGTCAGTCTTCATACATACTATCTTTTTTTAACCTTTTTTTTTAATACATAATGACTAATACTTTCTTATTTAGTTCAATCTATGCCAGGGAATACCTTGCACATCCAGGTTAATTTAAACCCTTTCCAAATATCCGTGGGGTTTCTGTTAGGTTACGTTCAGTTCTTAGTGTCAGTTCAAAGTTCTGGTTAAGTGCAAGGTCTATAATTTTTGTCTTTTTAAAAAAATTTTGGCCTCTTTTATTGGTCTTTCATTTATTTATTTTCACCCATCTTGGTTCTTTTGCCTGTGTGGGCCTCCCATTGCTGTGGCCTCTCTCACTGCAGAGTACTGCCTCTGAGTGCATGTGCTCCTGAGTGCTGGCTCATAATTGGACACACTGGTCCAGCTGCCCCACTGCATGTGGGATCCTCCCGGGCCAGGGATTGAACGTGCCACTTGCACTGCAAGGTGGACTATCTACCCCCTGGACCACCAGGGAAGCCCCAAGGTCTATAATTTTAATGAATGTACAAAGTACTAATTATTCAGCTTCTTAAGACAGAATAATTACATTATTTATTTGGCATGTTGTGTTATTTTTCCAAGTAGAACAGGGAACTCCTTGGAACAGTTTAATGTGATTCTTGCTTCATGGTTGTTTAGAAGATGCTCTCAAGTGGCCTGGAAATAGCAGAAAGGGAAAACATCTAGGGCTTGTAATTATGTGAATACATGGGCAGATATAAGTATTAGTACAAATAGTCACTTCAATATTGTATATAAAATCCTACCTTAAATTTTCATATGAGAAAAAACTGAGAATAGGGACTATATTTTGTTATCCAGTTTCTACACTAGAACACAAAATCACCTGTTCTCACACAAACATGTTATGAACTGCATGCTCCTGTGGACACCCAGATGTTCAGTTACTGAGAAATTCCACAGCAATGCTCCCAGTGGAGCACAGCTCTCTTGGGATGGTGCCCATCCCTGAAGCAAAGCTGTTTTTAAGTTTATCACTTAGTAAAGTTTAAGTTGTTGCTCTAGGAATCAGAACATATGCGATATATACAACAGAGTTTAAATAGTTATCAACTGTCCAATTACAAGCATCATAATTTAAAACATATTACTATTGCTATACATGTTTTTTATGTGTATATATATATCCAGGATGTATCATGATATCTGTATGTATTACATAAAATGCACAGATAAATTTTAATATGTTTGTATATCCTATTGTATTGCTAGAGACAAAATTTGCAAGGTCTCCCTGCAAGAATGGTCTCCCTGCAAAAATGACCAAGAGAAGAGAGTACTGCATAGGTCACATCAGGAAATGTTTATCACAGGAGAAGAATTTTAGAATTATCTTTTGGACCTTTGTTGTGGGCTGGTCGATGCTTTTTCCATATCCCCACACTTAATCCTCTGAAGTTTAGCTGAGATGAGAGACACGTTCATTTTAGGGAGGGACAGAGAGATCAGCAAGGTGGAACAGTTGGTAAAATTCTGCCTGTCAGCATAGAAGATGCAAGAGTCAAGTGTTCAATCCTCGGAGAAGGAAATGGCAACCCATTCTAGTATTCTTGCCTGGAGAATCCCTTGAAAAGAGGAGCCTAGAAGGCTATAGTCCATGGGGTTGCAAAGACTCAACATGACTGACCATGCATGTGCATCTGAGATTTTAACATGTTTTAGAAACTTAACTGAAGGTTATATAACTGAAGAAGGAGAGGTGAAATTTCCAGTGGTTCTGTCTGCACCAGAACTCTGCCAGATATTCGGAAATATATGATCTTGGTTTTCATATGTAAGGGTTGGTTTCAATGTGAATACATGGGCAGATATAAGTATCACTAAAAATAGTCTCTTCAATATTGTATATAAAATCCTACCTTAAATTTTCATATGAGAAAAAACTGAGAATAGGGACTATATTTTGTTATCCAGTTTCTACACTAGAACACAAAATCACCTGTTCTCACACAAACATGTTATGAACTGCATGCTCCTGTGGACACCCAGATGTTCAGTTACTGAGAAATTACACAGCAATGCTCCCAGTGGAGCACAGCTCTCTTGGGATGGTGCCCATCCCTGAAGCAAAGCTGTTTTTAAGTTTATCACTTAGTAAAGTTTAAGTTGTTGCTCTAGGAATCAGAACATATGCGATATATACAACAGAGTTTAAATAGTTATCAACTGTCCAATTACAAGCATCATAATTTAAAACATATTACTATTGCTATACATGTTTTTTATGTGTATATATATATCCAGGATGTATCATGATATCTGTATGTATTACATAAAATGCACAGATAAATTTTAATATGTTTGTATATCCTATTGTATTGCTAGAGACAAAATTTGCAAGGTCTCCCTGCAAGAATGGTCTCCCTGCAAAAATGACCAAGAGAAGAGAGTACTGCATAGGTCACATCAGGAAATGTTTATCACAGGAGAAGAATTTTAGAATTATCTTTTGGACCTTTGTTGTGGGCTGGTCGATGCTTTTCCATATCCCCACACTTAATCCTCTGAAGTTTAGCTGAGATGAGAGACACGTTCATTTTAGGGAGGGACAGAGAGATCAGCAAGGTGGAACAGTTGGTAAAATTCTGCCTGTCAGCATAGAAGATGCAAGAGTCAAGTGTTCAATCCTCGGAGAAGGAAATGGCAACCCATTCTAGTATTCTTGCCTGGAGAATCCCTTGAAAAGAGGAGCCTAGAAGGCTATAGTCCATGGGGTTGCAAAGACTCAACATGACTGACCATGCATGTGCATCTGAGATTTTAACATGTTTTAGAAACTTAACTGAAGGTTATATAACTGAAGAAGGAGAGGTGAAATTTCCAGTGGTTCTGTCTGCACCAGAACTCTGCCAGATATTCGGAAATATATGATCTTGGTTTTCATATGTAAAGGGATTTTGTCATACAATGTTCATGCCAACATAAATATGATGACTTTTTAAATAGCCAATGAAGCCACGTGAGTAGCTGTAATTTGACTGAGATGTACATAATAATTGAATTAATGCAATTAATTGGTTATAAGTTCAAAGCATATTTTACATGGGAAAATCAATTCAACCTTTTTCTTTCCTCTTGAGAATCCTCTCAGCATTGCATTCCACATTATATTCTTTAATAGTCTCTACAGCAATTGTTTAAAACCACAGAAATGTCATAATGGTAAAGATGCAGTAGAATATGCAAAATAATATGACCTTCTCTTAACTCATAAATATAGAATGGAAAAATCTCACGATTATCTTTTGTTCATATTTTCTCTCCTTCAAAAATTCAAGCATCATTGAAATTTGGAAATATCACAGTGAGAAATATATTAATCCTTGAGTAGAATAAAGTGGTTTTTAAAAGGCAAACACTCATTGCTTTTAACCTTTTTAATAACCACTTGAAACCTTAAGCAATCGAGATATTCCCTCTAAACCACAGTGGGTGTTGAGATGCCAGGAGACCAGGACCACAGATTCTGGGAACTGTAACCTCCATCACGCTTTTTCTGGGCGTTATTTTTTTCACCTTTGGATTTGCTTTTATTGTGATCTGGTAGATAGCTCCAGGAATGTTTTAGAGTAAATAAATAAAGAAGTACTACTCCAAGTGTCTTCTTTTGTAAAAATCATACAGTCTGGGTTAATCATACATTCATTAAGTCTCTGCTTTATCAAGACTATATCCTTGTGTGTGTGTGTGTGTGTGTGTGCAGTTTTTATTTGAGTCAACAGAGCTAGAGATGGTGGTTTTTCCAAAACTGTGTCATGGAGACTGCTGCTCTTGCTTATTTTCACTGTTGTACATCAAATCCTAGCAAAGGGACAACTCTTTCTCCTCCAGAAAACAACAGGAAGTCTAGACTATGAATTCTGGGTACTGAATGGAAGCGTAACATGCACCGAATGAATCCTCAATTTTCAATAGACACAAGTTTTCCTTAAGTGAATTCAAAATAAGATTATAGTAAATAATACTGACTTACTAATAAGCCTAAACATATACTTCTATGGAAAAAAACCCTATACATGTGAAATACTGTGAAAAATGTAGAAGTCTGTGGAATCCACCAGCAGACCTGATAATAAGCAGGAGCTTTCAGATGGTCTAAGTGTATCACAGGGAAGGAGGAACAGTGGACGTGGAAGCAGGAGAGAGGAACAGGGTGCGTGTTATATTTACTAAGAGCTCAGAATTTATCTCAGGAATCCTCTGTGGAGCCTGCCATGAGGAGAATGGGGGAGGAAGCTGTGCCATCCCAAATGAAGTCACTCCAACTCACTCATATTTTCCTGTTCTTTCTGCACACTCCCCCAGAAACTTCCTTTTATAAAGCAAAGTAGCTAATGCATTTCAGCCTATCAATAAATACTCGTTTCATGCATTTTTGACTAAGTCAAACCATTTTAGGGGAATAAAAATATGTTCTACTTGTCAGCTGTGCTGAGAGTGAAACAAGCTGGGACTCCTGCAGATTGTCCTTCAGGATTTAACAGACTGCTTATTCTGTACCATTCACTGAATATCTGGGTACCTAATCAGAAAGTGAAAAAGTCCCTCAGTCGTGTCTGACTCTTTGTGATCCTGTGGACGAGTAATGAAATTCTCCAGACAAGAATACTGGAGTGGGTAGCCATTCCCTTCTCCAGGGGGATCCAACTTAAATGGCTGGCATTGTAGGCAGATTCTTTACCTTCTAAGCTACCTGGGAAACCCATAATATTATTATGCATTAATAACTAAGTATTGTTACTATGGAAGCCTGCCATGGGGCCACAGAGAGTTGGACATTACTGAGTGACTGAACTGACTGTTACTGACTGATCTTATAAGAGTTGAATGTCAGTGACAATTACTGTGACTACTGGAATAATCTGTTCAATTTAGAATTAAATGTCATATGATAACTGTGTAAGACATTTTTTTTAAGTAAGTAAAAATTATATTTTTCATTTCCAAAAACAGAATCCAAGGTCTTGACTATGACACTGTCAGCCCATCACTTTCTACCAAAAAAAGTTGGTTCTATCTGTACCTCTACCCTGTGAGTATGTGTACATAATACATAAAACTTTGTATTAAGGGTAACAGATTATGTAATGAAACAAATCGTGCATTCAGAAACTACTTAGAAAATGCAGATAAGTACTCATTAATTGCTAAAACTATTAAAAAAGATTTTAGATTTCATAGTAAGAGTTAAAAATTGATTGAGATATATATCCTTGAATTAGTAATCAAAAATGGCCTACCTTTTAAATTCAAGACTTTCACCAACTGCACTTCTCACATCACTCATTTGCAACTGAAGGTTTAATAGGATTGTTATGAAAACTCAAAAAAAGTGTTTCTACACTAGCTGTGCCTATCATCAATAGTTTGTCTACAGTGATACAAGCCTTATAAGCAAGTTAACTTTATAAACTATTTCAAAAGCTAACCTATGTCCATAAATGATAGTGAAATTTACAAAGTTATCTGGGTTCTGTCTAATCCGGTGGATTCTAAAACTTTTTCAACTGAAACTGTAGCTGCCAGGCTCCTCTGTCTACGGGATTTTCCCAGCAAGAACACTGGGGTGGGTTGCCATGCCCCGCCCTAGGAGATCCTGTCAACTCAGGGATGGATCCCATGCCTCCTAGGTCTCCTGCATTGGCAGGCTGGTGTCAGGTGCTTGCCTTTTTGTTTGTTTGTTTTTGTTAACCATTAGCACCACCTGGGATCCTTAGTCTTTACCTATAAATTGTAGTGAAGTTTACGGAGACCAAGTTATCAGGATTCTGTTCTCAATGGAGGTGGATTCCGATACTTCTTCAACTAAGAAAGTACAGAGTTAGAGACAGGTTTTTAATTTTAGTCATTCTAAGAAAAGTAAAAACCACAATGATGACACCACATGTGCAGTTTCTGTAGAGTGAACATGGTGGCCTTGCTTGCCACATACTCCACATACAGGAGCTTCCATTGACTAAGTAACCCTCTTGTAGTTTCATCAGTGTTCCTCACCTAAGGGTGTGGAGTATAGTAAACAGAGAGCTTATGTTACTTACGTTTACATCATACTCCAGATCAACCCACTTAGAATCTCTCAGGAAAGGACATGGACATTTTTTTTAATTCCCCACACTGTTTTCAAATACCAAAACAATATATATTGCCACATGTGGCTTTGCTGGATGGGTAATAGGGATCAGATTTACTGTTCCACTGGAAACAACTGAAAAGAACAGAGAAAATGAAAGAAAAGAGAAAAGAAGGGGAAGAGAAAAGAAAAGAAAAAAACAGAATCAAGAGTCTGTGGATGTTGAATGACAGGTAATTTGGTACACTGATTCCTGCAGGACAAACCAATCTACAAACAGCTCTGTTCACTTCTGGCAAGAGCTCACAAAGCACAGGAGAGGCTGGTGGTCCTCCATGATCAGAGGGGGTAAGGTGAGACTCAGGGAGGCCAAGGCTGCTCACATCCTAGGAACAAGCATCAGAGAAGAGACGGCTGCTCAGAGAGACACACAGAGGACCCAGGCAGTCTCCAGCTGAGGACCCATCAACATATGCATTGGACACAATCACCCAGAGCCTAGACAGGCTTTGCTGAAGCAGCACAAGGAGCAGTGAGAGCCTCCCTGGGGTCCACATGGGGCAGGTGTTGGTGCCCCCACAGCTGGAGTGGGAAGAGTCCATAGCACGTGAGCTCTGGGGAAAGTGCTCATTAGGTTACTGCCTCAGTAATGAGAAAAAAGTTAGAATGCAGACTCTTCTGACCCAGGGAAGCCACAGACAGAAAGGGGATCCCAAAGTGGGAGACAGTACTTGATGAGAAATTAGATGTGAACACAAAGTAAAGTGAAGGTCAGAAGCACCTCAAAGTCCTCTATCTGGCTGAGAAGACAGTCAGAAACCACTAAAAATTAAGAATAAAAAGACCGAGAGCTGCTGAATATTGCTCAAAAATAGCTGCAAATAACAGGTCTGGACTTAAGAAAGGAAAACAGAGAATCTGGGTGGATTAAATGAGGAGGTGTTCAGTGTGCTTAGTTGTGTCCAACTCTTTGAGGCCACATGGACTGTAGTTTCATCATTTCCACCTAAGGGTGTGGAGTATAGTAAACAGAGAGCTTATGTTACTTACGTTTACATCATACTCCAGATCAACCCACTTAGAATCTCTCAGGAAAGGACATGGACATTTTTTTTAATTCCCCACACTGTTTTCAAATACCAAAACAATATATATTGCCACATGTGGCTTTGCTGGATGGGTAATAGGGATCAGATTTACTGTTCCACTGGAAACAACTGAAAAGAACAGAGAAAATGAAAGAAAAGAGAAAAGAAGGGAAGAGAAAAGAAAAGAAAAAAACAGAATCAAGAGTCTGTGGATGTTGAATGACAGGTAATTTGGTACACTGATTCCTGCAGGACAAACCAATCTACAAACAGCTCTGTTCACTTCTGGCAAGAGCTCACAAAGCACAGGAGAGGCTGGTGGTCCTCCATGATCAGAGGGGGTAAGGTGAGACTCAGGGAGGCCAAGGCTGCTCACATCCTAGGAACAAGCATCAGAGAAGAGACGGCTGCTCAGAGAGACACACAGAGGACCCAGGCAGTCTCCAGCTGAGGACCCATCAACATATGCATTGGACACAATCACCCAGAGCCTAGACAGGCTTTGCTGAAGCAGCACAAGGAGCAGTGAGAGCCTCCCTGGGGTCCACATGGGGCAGGTGTTGGTGCCCCCACAGCTGGAGTGGGAAGAGTCCATAGCACGTGAGCTCTGGGGAAAGTGCTCATTAGGTTACTGCCTCAGTAATGAGAAAAAAGTTAGAATGCAGACTCTTCTGACCCAGGGAAGCCACAGACAGAAAGGGGATCCCAAAGTGGGAGACAGTACTTGATGAGAAATTAGATGTGAACACAAAGTAAAGTGAAGGTCAGAAGCACCTCAAAGTCCTCTATCTGGCTGAGAAGACAGTCAGAAACCACTAAAAATTAAGAATAAAAAGACCGAGAGCTGCTGAATATTGCTCAAAAATAGCTGCAAATAACAGGTCTGGACTTAAGAAAGGAAAACAGAGAATCTGGGTGGATTAAATGAGGAGGTGTTCAGTGTGCTTAGTTGTGTCCAACTCTTTGAGGCCACATGGACTGTAGCCCACCAGACTGCTCTGTTTATGAAATTCTCCAGGCAGGGATACTGGAGCAGGTTGCCATTCTCTTCTCCACAGGATCTCCCTGCCCCAGTGATGCAAAGAGCCAGTGTCTCCTTCACTGGCAGGCAGGTTCATTACCACTAGTGCCACCTGGGAAGCCCAAATGGGAAGGTGATGGTAGATCCAATAGAAGAATTTACTGGAAAATTAAATACAACAGAGTGGAATTTAGAGAAAGATCACAAACCAATGTTTGGCTTTGAGAGTTCTGTACAAACAGGTCATAGTAGAAGTTTTGGAAATGATTTACTCTACAAACAGCAATGGAGAAGGCAAAGAGGAGGAGCAACTGGCCAAGACCTTAAAGCTTTTGAAGATCAGATCAAGGGATAGGGAACAGCAAAGGAAACAAGGAAAGTGAGAGATGCACAGAAAGAATGAGAGAGAGTCTGTGCTGGAACCCCCACAAGAGGGAAGATCTTGGGTAGGAGAGGGAATACACAATGTTTCTATGAAGGCAGAAAATCTAGCTGCAGCTTCTGCTACATGGACAACTAGCTTTGACATATCACAGGAATTTCATACATTATGTAATTGAGAAAGGACACATTGGTTTTCTTTAAAAGTGATAAAAAAGTTCAATACAAATTCCCATCTCGGGGCTTCCCCTGGTTGTCCAGTGGGTAGGGACACCGCCTTGCAGTGCAAGGGGCACTGGTTCAATCCCTGGCTTGGGAAGATCCCATGTCCCGCGGAGCGGCTGGACTGATGTGTCCAATTACCGAGCTGGAGCTCTGGGGCGCATGTGGCCAGAGCCGGTGCTCTGTGACGACAGAGGCCACCGCGATGGGAGGCCCACAGGAGCCAAAGAACATAGATGGATGAAAATAGAGAAATGAAAGACCAATAGAAGTGGCCCGCCCATTCCCCTCCCTCCCCACCTCACCTCCCAAAAGATAAATAAATAAAATAAATGTCAAATTCCCATCTCACAGTTGTTTGTTCTTGAGAACTTTTTTAAATGTTTTGTTTCCTTCTTACAGTTTTTCCTCCTTCCTTTTCCAGGATGATTTTAAAAGAGACTAAAAATAGACAGGAAGTTAAATGGAAGGTTAATGAAAATGGAAAAAACTTCTGCTGACGTATTTCACTGTGCAAATTACAGAACCAGCTCACAATTAGTTAGACTGTTTGCCGTGACCAGGTTGCTGCCTGCTGGTACCTAGAAATGAACCATTCTCTGAGCTGCCTGCATTCATCACTGGGTTACTTTCTGCAACTTAAACTTTGCTTCCTGTGGAGTGCTCATCACTGTCATTCAGCTGCACAAACATGATGAAACCAGACAGGAAAGGAAAAAGAAAAATGGATGCAATAACTGTTTACAGATATATTTTTGGTTTAGACACAGATAATAAAAGCATAAAAGAAATTTCTAGTAAGAAATCCAGAGTTGAAAATTTTGTTAAACACTGACTTTTAACAGCCAGAGATGATATATAAATAGTATGTATTTCATACACACACACACACACACACACACAGAGAGAGAGAAAGAGAGAGAGAAACTTAGGAATTTTTGCCTAAATAAAAAAATGTATTATATTTTAATTCCATTTGTTTGAATTAGTATGAATAGAATGCTAGATTTCTAATTTAAAAAAATAGATATGCAACAAGCAACACATGTTTGCTGTAAAGCACAGAGAACTATAGTCAATATAATAATTATAATAACCTATAATGGAAAGTAATCTCAAAGCTAATATTAGTGTAAATGTATAACTGAATCACCTTGCTGTGCACCTGAAACATTGTAAGTCAACTATACTTCAATAAAATATATATATATTAAGAAAAAACACCAAAGATGAAATTCAATTTGTTTTGCCAAAATGTGTGAGTGTAATATTTTGTTTAAAATTAAAACATTTTTTAAAATGTTTATTTTTCATTTGGAGTTTGTATCTCTAATATTATTCGTTTCCATTCCACATAATCTGTATATTTTTTCACTGTGATCTAGACATTGAATAAACCACTTGCTATAACATTGACTGGTAAACTTTATCTCTCTGAGAAAGATTAACAGTTGCTAAGCAGAGGTTACTGAGTACCCACAACATACATGCACTATACAGGGCATATACCTGTTTTATTTGCGGCATGAAATAGTAACTCTGCAAGTGCACACATGAAGAAATACTCAGCAACAAATCTTACTCAAGGTTGCATTTCAAGACAGTAACTAAGCAGCTTTTGATTCAAATTCTATGCACTTTCTGTTAAGTTGCACACTGATTACTACAAAAATTCCTTATCTCAAGAAATAGCAATTTCATTGTTATCTATGAAATATCCCTTCCTCATATCTGCAAAGTACCAAATGTGAGATCAAAGCCATCTCTCTCATCACTGACAACTTCTCGAAACATTGTCCAATTTATTAGTTTTTTGGTGTACAACATACTGATGCAATAGTTGTGTATTTTGTGAAATGATCACCCAATGTCTTAACATCCATCATAATACATAAGTATGTATTTTTTCCTATAATAAGAGATTTTAAGATCTATTCTCATAGCAACTTTCAAATATATTAATAGAATATAGTATTAATAATTTCAGTCACCATAGTGTACTATTTTCTACTTATATTTCTTAACTTTCTTTTTTTTTTTTTTAAAGATTTATTTATTTATTTTGGGCGGGGGTCGGGTTGGGGAGGGAGGGGAGTGAGCGGGCCACTTCTATTGGTCTTTCATTTCTCTGTTTTCATCTGTTTTTGTTCTTTGGCTCCTGTGGGCCTCCCATCACGGTGGCCTCTGTCGTTGCTGAGCTCCGGCTCTGGGCGCATGCGCTCTAGAGCTCCGGTTTGGTAATTGGACACATTGGTCCAGCCGCTCCGCGGCACGTGGGATCTTCCCAAGCCAGGGATGGAACCGGCGTCCCTTGCACTGCAAGGCAGTGTCCTTACCCTCTGAACCACCAGGGGAAGCCCTTAACTTTCTTAATTTTCATAAAATCCAGTTGTCATATGTAAGGTAAAGATGACACATAAAAATGCAAGTAAAAATGCACATAAAAATGTAGTTCTTGCTTTTTATACAAAGTAAAGCCACTTTGGTTAGGAATATCAATAGTATGTTTACCAATGCCTTTCCCATTTGAATCTACATTCTCATCCTTCTTAAAATCATTTTATAAGCTCAGTCTTTGTTGCTGTTCCTTCAGAAAAAGTTGCCTAGGGATTTTAAGTTAGAAATCTGACAACACATTCTCTCTGTTTTAAAGAGACTTAAAAATATCACCATGGGCTTAGAAGTTCAAGTATTTTTTTCCTTTGGCAGAAAAAGTATAACTAAAGCTCATAAGAGGTCCTTATTGGTTTTACTTTGTGTACATTCTGGAGAGTTTAGTTTGCATTTGCTTTGTTTTGTAATGGAATCTCAAATTTGGCAGAGTTTTCATCTAATAATGGTTAATCCTTGGGCTCTTCACCCTTCCTCATATCAGTAATACATAAGTAAATGTCCAATTTATTAGTTTTTTGGTGTACAACATACTGATGCAATAGTTGTCTATTTTGTGAAATGATCACCCAATGTCTTAACATCCATCATAATACATAAGTATGTATTTTTTCCTATAATAAGAGATTTTAAGATCTATTCTCATAGCAACTTTCAAATATATTAATAGAATATAGTATTAATAATTTCAGTCACCATAGTGTACTATTTTCTACTTATATTTCTTAACTTTCTTTTTTTTTTTTTTAAAGATTTATTTATTTATTTTGGGCGGGGGTCGGGTTGGGGAGGGAGGGGAGTGAGCGGGCCACTTCTATTGGTCTTTCATTTCTCTGTTTTCATCTGTTTTTGTTCTTTGGCTCCTGTGGGCCTCCCATCACGGTGGCCTCTGTCGTTGCTGAGCTCCGGCTCTGGGCGCATGCGCTCTAGAGCTCCGGTTTGGTAATTGGACACATTGGTCCAGCCGCTCCGCGGCACGTGGGATCTTCCCAAGCCAGGGATGGAACCGGCGTCCCTTGCACTGCAAGGCAGTGTCCTTACCCTCTGAACCACCAGGGGAAGCCCTTAACTTTCTTAATTTTCATAAAATCCAGTTGTCATATGTAAGGTAAAGATGACACATAAAAATGCAAGTAAAAATGCACATAAAAATGTAGTTCTTGCTTTTTATACAAAGTAAAGCCACTTTGGTTAGGAATATCAATAGTATGTTTACCAATGCCTTTCCCATTTGAATCTACATTCTCATCCTTCTTAAAATCATTTTATAAGCTCAGTCTTTGTTGCTGTTCCTTCAGAAAAAGTTGCCTAGGGATTTTAAGTTAGAAATCTGACAACACATTCTCTCTGTTTTAAAGAGACTTAAAAATATCACCATGGGCTTAGAAGTTCAAGTATTTTTTTCCTTTGGCAGAAAAAGTATAACTAAAGCTCATAAGAGGTCCTTATTGGTTTTACTTTGTGTACATTCTGGAGAGTTTAGTTTGCATTTGCTTTGTTTTGTAATGGAATCTCAAATTTGGCAGAGTTTTCATCTAATATTTATGTTTATAGTTATTATTCCTCTTGGGCTTCAGCTATCAGTTTTTCTTTGTAAGTGAAGACTAGTGATCAAGGCCCTGGAGAATTACTGTATAATATACAAAAACCACAAAGCAGGTAAATCCAGGTATATGTCAAGTCTATATTGAATAGGCTGTTTCCACTAAGCCCTTCATGGAGAGGAACAACTGTAGAGATTCTGAAATAAAATGTTTTATGCCTTAGTTGTTGAAAGATGCACAGAGCACAGGAATTCACACTGGTAAATGTTTGAAAGAAAATATTTACTTTCTTTATGTACTGGCTTCCCTGGTGGCTTAGTGATAAAGAAACCGCCTGCCAACAGAGGAGATGCAAGTTCAATCCCTGGGTTGGGAAGATCCCCTGGAGAAGGAAATGACAACCCACTCTAGTATTCTTGCCTAGGAAATCTCATGGAAAGAGAAGCCCAGAGGGCTATTGTTCATGGGGTCACAAACAGTAGGACATGACTTAGCAACTAAACAAGTCTATATATAATAAAACTTTGAGCCAGAGCCTCCAAGGAATTCAACTTGATTTAGGAGATCATGAAGTATCCTTGCTGTAATCATATCACAATTATATACAAGTCTCAAATCATTATGTTGTACACTTTAACTTCACATAATGTTATATGTGAATTACACCTCATCTAAAAGACTTTACGACAAACAGTATCCAGACAAATACTCAATAAAGCAGAAGTCTCAGGATGTAGGCATCTGATTCACCATTTCTCCTTAAACATCTGATCTAAGAGGATGCTGGTTCCACTATTTTACAGACTATATATTTTAAAAGCTCAGTCTTTGTTGCTGTTCCTTCAGAAAAAGTTGCCTAGGGATTTTAAGTTAGAAATCTGACAACACATTCTCTCTGTTTTAAAGAGACTTAAAAATATCACCATGGGCTTAGAAGTTCAAGTATTTTTTTCCTTTGGCAGAAAAAGTATAACTAAAGCTCATAAGAGGTCCTTATTGGTTTTACTTTGTGTACATTCTGGAGAGTTTAGTTTGCATTTGCTTTGTTTTGTAATGGAATCTCAAATTTGGCAGAGTTTTCATCTAATATTTATGTTTATAGTTATTATTCCTCTTGGGCTTCAGCTATCAGTTTTTCTTTGTAAGTGAAGACTAGTGATCAAGGCCCTGGAGAATTACTGTATAATATACAAAAACCACAAAGCAGGTAAATCCAGGTATATGTCAAGTCTATATTGAATAGGCTGTTTCCACTAAGCCCTTCATGGAGAGGAACAACTGTAGAGATTCTGAAATAAAATGTTTTATGCCTTAGTTGTTGAAAGATGCACAGAGCACAGGAATTCACACTGGTAAATGTTTGAAAGAAAATATTTACTTTCTTTATGTACTGGCTTCCCTGGTGGCTTAGTGATAAAGAAACCGCCTGCCAACAGAGGAGATGCAAGTTCAATCCCTGGGTTGGGAAGATCCCCTGGAGAAGGAAATGACAACCCACTCTAGTATTCTTGCCTAGGAAATCTCATGGAAAGAGAAGCCCAGAGGGCTATTGTTCATGGGGTCACAAACAGTAGGACATGACTTAGCAACTAAACAAGTCTATATATAATAAAACTTTGAGCCAGAGCCTCCAAGGAATTCAACTTGATTTAGGAGATCATGAAGTATCCTTGCTGTAATCATATCACAATTATATACAAGTCTCAAATCATTATGTTGTACACTTTAACTTCACATAATGTTATATGTGAATTACACCTCATCTAAAAGACTTTACGACAAACAGTATCCAGACAAATACTCAATAAAGCAGAAGTCTCAGGATGTAGGCATCTGATTCACCATTTCTCCTTAAACATCTGATCTAAGAGGATGCTGGTTCCACTGTTTTACAGACTATATATTTTACAAAAGCGTGTGTGGGTCTGTCATTTCAAGGGCCACCCATGACTTGAATTCTAAGTAGTTTCTGTAATAACCTTGGATTTTGAGGGCCATTAGTGGTCATAAATCTATATACCTTAAAAATTTTTACAACTTCCCATGTCTTAATAGGCTTCAGGCTTCTGCTCCCTCACTCAATTTCCTGTAGACATGAGGCTGCCCAAGTAAGTACGTGACACTTCAACTTTCATACTTTTTTGCAGGCAGTTCTTTCTATCTAGTTATTATAATTTTTGCATGCCTATTTTGAAGCTCTATTTATCTTTTCAGATCTGGTTTGGTCTCAACTTCCTGGATCCCACCAGTTAGCAGCTTCTCTCTGAAAGCCTCTAGGCACACCCAATGGTTCACCCTGGATTCACTAAGCACATGCTTCTCTTTGAAACTGGCACAAGCTCTATAACAGATGCAAGACACACAGACACACACGGCTGCCTGCCTGTGGTTAATCTACCACAACTCAGTGTATTGTCCTGTTCTCCACACTGAACACTCATTTCTTTTGTGCAATTTACCTTTTATTCTTCAGATGCAACTATGGTATAATGACTAACTGAAAAATAACATCCTTACCAACCTACTCTGTCATGATACCAAAGCTCCCTCTCCAAATACCTTGCCTGAGCAGAATAAGTCAGATACCCTTCCCCAAGAGTCAACAAGATCAATATCACAGCCCTGAGGAATCCCCTTGGTCACATACCCTCAGAGAGAGGCAGGAAGCTTAGGTTCAAGATACCAGGCTGGGTGCAGCTCCAGGACCCTTTTGCAGTCATGCATACATCACTTACAAGGAGGCAGGCATCTTTGAAATCAATAACAGAAAAGGCTAAACAATGGTTTTAAGGGTTAAGTCCATTCCTTGGAGATCATGTAATCATATCACAATTATATACAAGTCTCAAATCATTATGTTGTACACTTTAACTTCACATAATGTTATATGTGAATTACACCTCATCTAAAAGACTTTACGACAAACAGTATCCAGACAAATACTCAATAAAGCAGAAGTCTCAGGATGTAGGCATCTGATTCACCATTTCTCCTTAAACATCTGATCTAAGAGGATGCTGGTTCCACTGTTTTACAGACTATATATTTTACAAAAGCGTGTGTGGGTCTGTCATTTCAAGGGCCACCCATGACTTGAATTCTAAGTAGTTTCTGTAATAACCTTGGATTTTGAGGGCCATTAGTGGTCATAAATCTATATACCTTAAAAATTTTTACAACTTCCCATGTCTTAATAGGCTTCAGGCTTCTGCTCCCTCACTCAATTTCCTGTAGACATGAGGCTGCCCAAGTAAGTACGTGACACTTCAACTTTCATACTTTTTTGCAGGCAGTTCTTTCTATCTAGTTATTATAATTTTTGCATGCCTATTTTGAAGCTCTATTTATCTTTTCAGATCTGGTTTGGTCTCAACTTCCTGGATCCCACCAGTTAGCAGCTTCTCTCTGAAAGCCTCTAGGCACACCCAATGGTTCACCCTGGATTCACTAAGCACATGCTTCTCTTTGAAACTGGCACAAGCTCTATAACAGATGCAAGACACACAGACACACACGGCTGCCTGCCTGTGGTTAATCTACCACAACTCAGTGTATTGTCCTGTTCTCCACACTGAACACTCATTTCTTTTGTGCAATTTACCTTTTATTCTTCAGATGCAACTATGGTATAATGACTAACTGAAAAATAACATCCTTACCAACCTACTCTGTCATGATACCAAAGCTCCCTCTCCAAATACCTTGCCTGAGCAGAATAAGTCAGATACCCTTCCCCAAGAGTCAACAAGATCAATATCACAGCCCTGAGGAATCCCCTTGGTCACATACCCTCAGAGAGAGGCAGGAAGCTTAGGTTCAAGATACCAGGCTGGGTGCAGCTCCAGGACCCTTTTGCAGTCATGCATACATCACTTACAAGGAGGCAGGCATCTTTGAAATCAATAACAGAAAAGGCTAAACAATGGTTTTAAGGGTTAGACTTTTATAGAGGCTTCTACATATATTAGCTGCAAGTTTACATAAAACTTTCCATGGTGGTTGTCGTCTTTCAGAGACTTGAATAGACAAGTCTGTTTCCAATAAGAAGAGCCTTGCTATGTCTCTCATGGGTTTTGTGTTGTTCATTTCAAATATGTTTTGATGTTCTGTATTTCAAACATAGTTTAATGCTTACATTTCATTGGAGAATGGGCAGAACTGGGGGCAGGAACTAAACTCACAACATGGAGTTGGCAGAGAGAGAAGCAGATCTGTGGTAGTGACAGTGGCTTTCTGTTGCCAGTGAAGTCCAGTCGGAATTAGTGAAGCTGAAAGAAAGCTGATCTGAGTGCACCAACTGGGTCACTTCCGTGCTCCTTGTTATCCAAAAGCTTCAAGATGACCTTTTGGAATATTACCTAGCGCAGATCTTCCCAGAAGATGCTTTTACATTTGACTCACAGTACCCTTCCTCCAAGCAAAGAGTTATACTCACTCCTGGTAATGCAATATATTTGTTTTTTTAAAAATGTGTAATACATAGCTTAAAAATTTAACACCCACACATTAATTTTCCTTGGAAGTCTTCATGGCCACAATATTGGAATTTATGGTTTTTCATTTTATGCACAGCGTACTCCAAACAATACAGCAAACAATTTATGCAAACCCACAATGATTGATATTGAGGATTTGTTATGTTATCAGTTTGGGTCCATCAAACTATTTTCAGTTTTGCCAAAATATGTGTCTTGTCCTGCCCCAAACTGTCCTGAAAATGTCAAGTTGCTTGGGTAAGAGTGCAAACACAGAAATAGATGAAAACAATCAAGAGGGTCATGAGGGGACGGACATGGGGCCATCAGAATGCTACTGACCACCATCTGGATAGTTCAGGACCGAGGAGCAAGGGTTATTTCCCAAAGCTCCCAAAGACCAGTCCTGCAAATCAGGACCACTGCATTACTGGTCAGTCTGCCCTCCAACTAATTCCCCATCATGCTACTGGTGGGCATTATGGATTCTTTGCAGGCACCAGCGTATGAAGACCAAACAGCTAACAGAGTGCTTATTGTCATCACCACTGGGCTAAGGAAAACACTTCTTCTTTTGTTTCCTGGTCTCCTCCCCCTTGGCTACACCCTCTGCCCACCAAACCACACACAAGGCACCCACTGACACACGACACCACCCAGTTAGAAAGATATACAGTGCTGCTCACTATTTCTGCTACTATGCAATCCTGGGAGAATACTAACTCCTGTGCACATAAGAGTATTCAGTTTCAGTGTGAGGGACTATCGAGATATTTAGCTGATGATATGCAATGAATTTCCAAGTCAACAATTAAGTTATGTGTGTAGAAAGGTGAAGATTCCAGGAAAACTTATTTATATGATGCAATGAAATTTTTTCTCAACCATCTTCTCTTTTACACAAAACAGTTTTGGCAAGGCAATGGAACAATTTGGGGAAGAAAATGCTTTAGTATTACATTTTTCTCTGTAAGAAAGTACGAAAAAAACTATTAAGATTACTGCCTGTGGTTTCAAGGTGAAAATGATATGCAGGAACCTAGCAATATCAATGCATTTCTCATCCACACACAGAGACCATTTTCAGTGTCAAGAACTTTTATACAAATACTACATTTTTTTCAGGTTAGTACTATGTTTAGAAGATTTGAAGATAGCAGGTTAAATCCACTAACATGTGACTGGAATTAAGAACCCCTCCAGAAAGTCCTGTGCCAAGTAGGATGCCATCTAACCCACAGTTCTGAACATACAAGAAGTCACACCCTTCCTCGTGACCCTGGCTGAATTTCTATCTAATACAAGCTGAGAGCTCAGCCTTGTCTGAAAGAAATGTCTCAGATATTGTTGAATACATGGTTCCAATAGAAACAGAACATAAGGTTTCAGAGTGGAGTCACCCACATAGGCCTGGGGATGGACTTCCTGGGGTTGAATTTCTATCTCCTTATACACTTGTTGCCTACATGGAATAACTTTAATTTGTGTGGTATTGGTACAAATGCAGGACCAATGGAACACCACAGAGTGCGCAGAAATAATCCCTCAAATACATGAACAAATGTTTTCTGACAAAGGTGCCAAGACCATTTAACAAGAACATTCTTTTCAATAAAAGGTGCTTGGAAACCTGAATATCCACATGCCAAAAAATAAAAAGCTTGACTTTCACTTAACAACATATACAAAAATTAAGTAAAAATGATCTAATGCCTAAATGTAAGATGTAAAACTATAAAACTCTTAGGAAACAATTTAAGGTAAATTCATCATTACATTTGATTTGGCAATGATTTCTTGGATTTGACATCAAAGATACAGGCCAGAAGCAAACACAAAAATTAACAAATTGGAATTCATGAAAAATTTAAGAATTAGTATATTAAAAGACAATATCAACAAAGTATTAGGACAATTGGCCAAATGGGAGAAACAATTGACAAGCATTTCTCTAAAAAGGATTAGTACCCAGAATGTACAGAGAAAATTCAACAACAAAAATTGACCAATACAAAAATGGGCAACGGACTTGAATAGATATTTATTCAAAGAAGGTACATAACTGGCCAGTAAGTATACACAAAGATATTTAACATCACTAATCAAATACCAACCAAAAATATAGTGAAATACCACTTCATATCTACTAGGATGACAACTATCAAAACACAGAAAATATTAAGTGTTGATGAGAATGTGGAGAAATAGGAAGCTTTGTGCACTCTTACTGAGAACATGAAATAGTCTGGCTGCTGTGGAAAACAGTTGAGCAGGTCCACAAAAACATAAAAATATAGCTCCCATAATTAAATATCCCACTTCTAGGAATATAACCACATGATTCAAAAGCAGGGAATCCAAGAGTTATGTAGAACCATGTTGGTCACAGCATTTCTCACAATTGCTAAAATGTTGAAGCAACTCAAATGTCCATCAGCAGGTCAATGCATAAGCACAATGTGATATACAAACACACACAATGGAAAATTATGCAGCCTTAAAGATTTAGAAAATTCTGAGACATCTCAGATGACACTGGCAGACATTAGGTTAAGTGAAATAAGTCCTCCAGAAAAGGACAGATACTGCATGAATCCACTTCTAGCAGGTACCCAGAGCAGTCAAAGCAGTCCAAACCATAGGGAAGCAGAATGGTGGCTGCCAGGGTCTGTGGGGACTGTTTAATGGATAGAGAGGGTCTGTTTCAGAAGATGAGAAGGGTTCTGGAGATGGGCGGGGTGAAGACTGTACAGCACTGTGAATACAACTGACACCACTGGGCCACACACTTCAAAATTGGGTGACATGGCAAATTTTATGTTTATTTTTACCACAAAGGAGACCTGGGAAAAAATACTAAAAATATCAAAAATAGGGGGAAAACACATATGGAAATCTAGCTAAATTCCATAAGAAATAACAATGATACAGAAATACTGCAAAGCTACACCATTTAAACTTAAAAAAACCCCTACAAGTTGGCATGTTTTCTGGCAGGAACAATAGGTTAGCTATATACTGTTAAGTAAATCTACAACCATACACTTTAATTTGTCCCCGTATGGGACTCCAGTCTGATACCTCCCAGAGGGCTGTAAGGGCTGGAGAGCGCACACGGGAGACCAAGTGTGGTACCGGAGAACTTCGCCTGTCACTTTCATTACCGCCCACACCTCTGTCTTGAGCAGTGTTTGCTCAAAAGAGGTGACTTACTATCTGGACCCCTAAAACAGAAAACCTGAATGCTTGATACAACTTAACGATCCGGACAACTAAATGCTTACTTTTTCCCTAACATTTTTCTCTGCCATCAAAAGCAAAGTTTATCTCTGTTAACATGGCACCTGACAACTGTTGCATGCTTCTACTGACTCGTTTGCCCCTCTTCTCAGATCAATAGACCATTTAATTCCAGAATGCTTTTCTATCTGAGCTCCTGTTGCAAAGGTAGATTGTTTTCGCTGACAAGAGCAGAAAGGGTCTCTGCTTCTCTTTCTTTTCTATGTTCATTCTAATGAACATGCAGTGCATAATGTAACATCATTTTGAAATCATGCATTCAGCTCTGAGGTACACATGAGTCACTGCAACTCTTCAGCCTCGTCATTTTTATGAAAAATGAAGAAAGCGTTTTAGACAGGTGTCAGTCTGAACTAGTTAGGTGACTGAGAGCTCATTTTTCTTAAAGACACCTTTCCCTTAAGTGTGGCCATTTTTTAAGTGGTTTGCCAAAGCATCTGGCACGAAAGCTGCGTGGACAAGGAAGATGGCTTGTACACTGGGGCTAGTGTTCTTCCAATGCTCATATAACTCACTCATTTCTCATCAACAGAAGCACAAAGCCATGTGTCCGCAGTAAACTCCTAAAAGGCGAAAGAGTGCAAGTCCTTCCTCTTTCATCAAACAGTGATCCCATCACTCAACAATTTCTGACATAATCTGTCACTTCTTGACCTTTAAATTTCTGCTTTCAAAACTGTAAATAGGGGAAAACACATATGGAAATCTAGCTAAATTCCATAAGAAATAACAATGATACAGAAATACTGCAAAGCTACACCATTTAAACTTAAAAAAACCCCTACAAGTTGGCATGTTTTCTGGCAGGAACAATAGGTTAGCTATATACTGTTAAGTAAATCTACAACCATACACTTTAATTTGTCCCCGTATGGGACTCCAGTCTGATACCTCCCAGAGGGCTGTAAGGGCTGGAGAGCGCACACGGGAGACCAAGTGTGGTACCGGAGAACTTCGCCTGTCACTTTCATTACCGCCCACACCTCTGTCTTGAGCAGTGTTTGCTCAAAAGAGGTGACTTACTATCTGGACCCCTAAAACAGAAAACCTGAATGCTTGATACAACTTAACGATCCGGACAACTAAATGCTTACTTTTTCCCTAACATTTTTCTCTGCCATCAAAAGCAAAGTTTATCTCTGTTAACATGGCACCTGACAACTGTTGCATGCTTCTACTGACTCGTTTGCCCCTCTTCTCAGATCAATAGACCATTTAATTCCAGAATGCTTTTCTATCTGAGCTCCTGTTGCAAAGGTAGATTGTTTTCGCTGACAAGAGCAGAAAGGGTCTCTGCTTCTCTTTCTTTTCTATGTTCATTCTAATGAACATGCAGTGCATAATGTAACATCATTTTGAAATCATGCATTCAGCTCTGAGGTACACATGAGTCACTGCAACTCTTCAGCCTCGTCATTTTTATGAAAAATGAAGAAAGCGTTTTAGACAGGTGTCAGTCTGAACTAGTTAGGTGACTGAGAGCTCATTTTTCTTAAAGACACCTTTCCCTTAAGTGTGGCCATTTTTTAAGTGGTTTGCCAAAGCATCTGGCACGAAAGCTGCGTGGACAAGGAAGATGGCTTGTACACTGGGGCTAGTGTTCTTCCAATGCTCATATAACTCACTCATTTCTCATCAACAGAAGCACAAAGCCATGTGTCCCGCAGTAAACTCCCTAAAAGGCGAAAGAGTGCAAGTCCTTCCTCTTTCATCAAACAGTGATCCCATCACTCAACAATTTCTGACATAATCTGTCACTTCTTGACCTTTAAATTTCTGCTTTCAAAACTGTAAAATGTCATACATCCCATGAAAAACAGTTGTTCTGAGTATTGAATGATACAATTCAGGTAAATAATGGGCTTGCAAAGAGAGCAATTCCAGTATATTTCCATTGATATATGTACTTTGTGTATAATTATAATATATAATTAATTTGAGAGTAATGACTTTTTTTCAAAGTGTGGTTATAAAGGATTATGATAACACCGACTCTGGTGCTAGAGGTTATGTCGGAAACCTGGCATACAAACATTCACAAATGCATACCTATGTGTATAATTATGAACACTGTGCTTCCAGTACTGACTTGGAGTAGTTGTACTGTTCCATATTGAATCAGTGCAACGTTTAAATACATATCTGAATAAAGTGATGCAGATATTTACCTTGCATGTGGTATACTCAGTCTTCCTCTTAAAGAGGAAGAACACAAGCATATCTTACAGGTGTAAACTACACGGAAGCAGACAAGTCTGTGAACATCTTGCCAAGCCCTCTCTTGGCACCAGGCAAATAAGGCTTTCACATATTTTGTTTCTTCTAGTTTATTCCGTTCTCACAACTTAGTAAAGCCCTGATTGCATACAATGGGAACAACAGCAACTAAATAAAAGTTGAAACTACGTTCACTAATTTGACTGCCATACAATGTGTCCACGGCAAAGCCAGAAACAGAATCCACAACTCCTTGCTTCTGGGTCCATGGCTATTTCTCAATCCAGGTTTTCTTCCTGCTCACTCCCCCTCCCCTGGATATTAAATCTCCTGATGCCTAATTACATCATACCATTGATGTTTCTGTACAGTACTGACTCTTGCTTTGGTTTCAATGTTTAAAATTTTCTTTATTTTCTTGAGAGGAAATATTTTTAACGGTTTGTAATGAAAGCTGAGGGGTGATGAACAAAATCTAAGTAACAGTAAACATATATCTGAACGTAGGTCTGGTCACACATTAGATGTTCAAAATCACTTTGAGTTTGTGTAGAGGAAAAAGTCAACTAAGTAGAGACTCAGACCTCAGATCTATCAGGAATCATCCTTTGCCTGCAGGTAGTCTGGGCACCAGCCTCCTAACAAAGAACTCCTATCCCTGGCAGCTTCTACCTACAAATGTCACCAGCGACAGAATGAATTTGTAACCCAGACTTGATTTACTTAATGGGTGAGAATCTCACAGGCAGTAATCCACAGAGAATAATTTAGTCCTGGTCCTGTCCACATATAGAAGTTGAGTCTTATAACTACTGCCAACCCTTCCAGTTCTTACCATTTTGTGATTTAAATTCACCAGCCATCCTCACAGACTCATCAGCTGGTCAAATAATGAGTCTATTTTCTATCTTGCCATGCCCTGTGCTAATCTGGGTCTGGGCTCTCTCTCATGCAAATGAAGGCCTGGTGTGTGAATCAGCTGGTCAGAGCAGCAGAGAAAAGAGGCTGGAACTGAGTGACAAACATGTATGAGACTTGAGTTTTAGCTCTGCATTTTCTCAAGACTGAAGAATATTTCCTACCTAACTTCTGACTGTTAATTTCATAGGATTGTGAACAAATGTAGAGTCCTGGTCAGTAATGACCTGCTTACACAGAAAAAACTTTGATCAGATACTTCAATATGCTGTGTATGGATGGCACAATTATTTCCATGTTTAACTGAATACATTTAAAAAAGAGAAATGAAGGTATATGTGAGAAAGGAATTAATGGTGGGTATAGTCAAGACTCACACTGTCTTATCAGGGAATACCTGTCATTCTTTCAAAACAGCTATGACCTGAGCTTCAAGATGGTCAGAATAAAATGAGAAATATGATCATTTAGATGATTTATATGATCCCAGAAGAGAAGCATGCACCAGTTACACACTTTAAACAAAGACTGTGAGTTCTTGGCAGGGCAGAAATTTCTCAAGAGGGATTTCAATTAGAAATACTAAGAAGTTGTCATAGTAACATCTTTTTAGCTTCTTAATAACATTGGGTTTCCTTGTGATTGTCAGTCTTGAAAATACATTCTCACTTGGTCACAACATGCTAATGTTTCTGTTGATAGTGTCCTCTCAGTATACATCCAGTGTATCCTTTAACTTAAGATAATTCACCATCACAGTCCTGTCAGCTCCATGGGAGAGCAGGCTGCCTTTCTAAAATGATGTGAAAAACCCAGTGTGGCTGGCTTGGCCCCACAACTGCTCTTGGACAATAATGCTGCTGATTCACTCAATGTATATTAAATTATTTTCAACCATGACTTTGTGGATTCAACCATGAACAATTCTGAGTGCCTGAAGAAACTCACATATCTTTCTCTCGAAAAAGAATGGGATGATGCAAGCCTGTGGTATAACTACTGCCAACCCTTCCAGTTCTTACCATTTTGTGATTTAAATTCACCAGCCATCCTCACAGACTCATCAGCTGGTCAAATAATGAGTCTATTTTCTATCTTGCCATGCCCTGTGCTAATCTGGGTCTGGGCTCTCTCTCATGCAAATGAAGGCCTGGTGTGTGAATCAGCTGGTCAGAGCAGCAGAGAAAAGAGGCTGGAACTGAGTGACAAACATGTATGAGACTTGAGTTTTAGCTCTGCATTTTCTCAAGACTGAAGAATATTTCCTACCTAACTTCTGACTGTTAATTTCATAGGATTGTGAACAAATGTAGAGTCCTGGTCAGTAATGACCTGCTTACACAGAAAAAACTTTGATCAGATACTTCAATATGCTGTGTATGGATGGCACAATTATTTCCATGTTTAACTGAATACATTTAAAAAAGAGAAATGAAGGTATATGTGAGAAAGGAATTAATGGTGGGTATAGTCAAGACTCACACTGTCTTATCAGGGAATACCTGTCATTCTTTCAAAACAGCTATGACCTGAGCTTCAAGATGGTCAGAATAAAATGAGAAATATGATCATTTAGATGATTTATATGATCCCAGAAGAGAAGCATGCACCAGTTACACACTTTAAACAAAGACTGTGAGTTCTTGGCAGGGCAGAAATTTCTCAAGAGGGATTTCAATTAGAAATACTAAGAAGTTGTCATAGTAACATCTTTTTAGCTTCTTAATAACATTGGGTTTCCTTGTGATTGTCAGTCTTGAAAATACATTCTCACTTGGTCACAACATGCTAATGTTTCTGTTGATAGTGTCCTCTCAGTATACATCCAGTGTATCCTTTAACTTAAGATAATTCACCATCACAGTCCTGTCAGCTCCATGGGAGAGCAGGCTGCCTTTCTAAAATGATGTGAAAAACCCAGTGTGGCTGGCTTGGCCCCACAACTGCTCTTGGACAATAATGCTGCTGATTCACTCAATGTATATTAAATTATTTTCAACCATGACTTTGTGGATTCAACCATGAACAATTCTGAGTGCCTGAAGAAACTCACATATCTTTCTCTCGAAGAATGTTGAGATTAATTGAGGAGTTGATTGCTAAGCCTGTGGTCAAAAGCAAACTCAGGTCAAAATATCTTCTTTGCCAGACCTTCTCAGGAGATGCAATAGTCTTTAAATCTCATTCCAGCCAGCATTAGATTGGATGGCAATGTCTTAAAACCAGAGACAGTTAGCCTCAAGTAAAAGGCACACAGTTTTCACATTTCATTGAGAAGACAAGGGGAGAGAATGTTACACCTCTTTGGCAGGAGTGGCATGGGATTGCTGGATCAGAAAGGTGAAGGTGGTACAAAGCGAACAGAATATGAGACATGAGAGCTCTGAGAGGAGAAGTTTTAACAAAGGCTCAGAAAAAAACTACCTTCTTCTTTTTTTTTTTTTTAATTTTTATTTTACTTTTTCACTTTGACAGAGTTTAATTGTTTACAGACGTGTATGCTTCCAGATTAGTCTTATGTATCAATGCTTATGTTATCCTTGTGAGTACCAAAACCCATGATTATGACTCAATATACTCACAGTTAATTATGAGAAGAAAGTTTCTAACAATCTACTTTAAGATTCAATGATTTGGTTTCTAATTAGACTACTTAGTATCATACTATGTTTGGTATTAACTTTTTTCATTGAAGAATAGATGAAGTACAATTTTGTGTTAGTTTCAGGTCAACAGCAAACACACACACACACACACACAAATATATAAGTGTGTGTGTGTACTTTCCCAGAGTATTTTCCTTTATTGGTTTTTACAAAATCTTTAGAATAGTTCCCTGTACTATACAGTAGGTCCTGATTGTTTATCTATTATACATATAGAAGTGCATGTATGTGAATTCTAAACTTCTAATTTATCTCTCTCCCCTTCCCCTCTGGTGACCATGACAGACAAAAAGAAAAATCATATGAGTAATTGCTCAGTATGACCTACAATCAAAGGGAAAATAAACCTTCCCAGGTCTAGGATAATACAGTATGTACTTGGAGGGTTTATTTCAAGCTAATGGATTTCAAGATTGTCATAATCATCCTATTTTTCAGAAAATTACACATTCAAATTTGAAATCCATACTCTAAGTCTACGTAAAAGGTAAAATTTGGCAAAGAAACGTGAGAGAGCAATCAGGAGTTGATTGCTAAGCCTGTGGTCAAAAGCAAACTATCTTCTTTGCCAGACCTTCTCAGGAGATGCAATAGTCTTTAAATCTCATTCCAGCCAGCATTAGATTGGATGGCAATGTCTTAAAACCAGAGACAGTTAGCCTCAAGTAAAAGGCACACAGTTTTCACATTTCATTGAGAAGACAAGGGGAGAGAATGTTACACCTCTTTGGCAGGAGTGGCATGGGATTGCTGGATCAGAAAGGTGAAGGTGGTACAAAGCGAACAGAATATGAGACATGAGAGCTCTGAGAGGAGAAGTTTTAACAAAGGCTCAGAAAAAAACTACCTTCTTCTTTTTTTTTTTTTTAATTTTTATTTTACTTTTAACTTTGACAGAGTTTAATTGTTTACAGACGTGTATGCTTCCAGATTAGTCTTATGTATCAATGCTTATGTTATCCTTGTGAGTACCAAAACCCATGATTATGACTCAATATACTCACAGTTAATTATGAGAAGAAAGTTTCTAACAATCTACTTTAAGATTCAATGATTTGGTTTCTAATTAGACTACTTAGTATCATACTATGTTTGGTATTAACTTTTTTCATTGAAGAATAGATGAAGTACAATTTTGTGTTAGTTTCAGGTCAACAGCAAACACACACACACACACACACAAATATATAAGTGTGTGTGTGTACTTTCCCAGAGTATTTTCCTTTATTGGTTTTTACAAAATCTTTAGAATAGTTCCCTGTACTATACAGTAGGTCCTGATTGTTTATCTATTATACATATAGAAGTGCATGTATGTGAATTCTAAACTTCTAATTTATCTCTCTCCCCTTCCCCTCTGGTGACCATGACAGACAAAAAGAAAAATCATATGAGTAATTGCTCAGTATGACCTACAATCAAAGGGAAAATAAACCTTCCCAGGTCTAGGATAATACAGTATGTACTTGGAGGGTTTATTTCAAGCTAATGGATTTCAAGATTGTCATAATCATCCTATTTTTCAGAAAATTACACATTCAAATTTGAAATCCATACTCTAAGTCTACGTAAAAGGTAAAATTTGGCAAAGAAACGTGAGAGAACGCACACATCTCATTTCTAATACACTGTTGCCTAGGTAACGAGGCCTATCTAAGCATTTTGAATTGGTAGGCGTTGATTATCTATATTTGGGGATTCAAATCTGCACTGAAGGCAAGTTTCCATGGTGCTAGCAATTGCATAACTGCTTTTCCAGTATTTTTTAGAACAAAGTTATATGTCATGTGGGCATATTCCAGCCTCAAATATGTTAGCCAATCAATCACATCACAGGTGAAAAGTTTTTCACATTCAATTTGGAGATGAATATTCACCTATCTTTTAGTGCTGAAGGCCTTGAACTCAAAATGTAGGGGGCAGGAGCTGAATAAAAGGACAGATAACACAGGCTGAAAACAAAGCCAACAAGCACAGAACAACCTGACCATCATGAAGGCAATTGTCTGTAGGAAGCAAATTCAGGAATGACTGTTCTCTTCCTACCATGTAATTTTGAGAAGAGATGCTGTTGTTCCACAGCGCCTTAGCTACACAACAAACATTAAATTTCTATAAAGAATATCTGGGAATTTGAAATGTGTTGCAAATGCAGTATTCAACAATATTCAACGATTGAAATATTCAAAACAATGCAATGTTGTCAAGACAGACGAAAACAGATAAGTCAGGGGAGTTTAAACAAGTTATAATTAGAAGGTAGAATTAGTAAGAGTCATGCTGCTGCTACTTAGTCACTTCAGCCGTGCCCAACTCTGTGTGACCACATGGACTGCAGTCTGCCAGGCTTCTCCATCAATGGAATTCTCCAGGCAAGAATACTGGAGTGGGTTGTCATGCCTTCCTCTAGGGAATCTTCTCAACCCAGGGACGGAACCTGGGTCTCCTGCTTTGCAGGCAGATTCCTCACCAATGAGCCATCAGGCAAGTTATATATATATATATATATATATATATATATAGGACTCCTGACTCCTCTCTTCTCTCTCCTCTCTCATATAAGAGAGACCTCATGGACTGTAGCTCACCAAGTTTCTCTGTCCATGGAATTTTCCAGGCAAGAATACTGGGGTGGGTTGCCATTTCCTTCTCCAGTAAGATTCATAATGGCCTACATAGCTTTTCAGTTGATTTAATAAACACATCTGCAAAATTCAAGAAAAATCTTGTGTCCAGTGGCCCTGTTATTAACTTGGGGCTTTCCAATCCCCAGCCATCAGAACATTTCTTTTTTTTCAAACCTGTGTGCAGAACAGAACATTGTCCTGGGATCAGAACAGAACATTGTCCTGAGAGACTAAGACACGTCACTATGGCCTCACAGACAAAATTGGCCCATTTCCACCAGAGCAGTTTTATGAACTGGTCTCAAGTGACAAATATCCTGACCACCCCACGTATACTGGGGGTTTGAATGGTGTGAGCCTATTTACCCATGTTTCTATGTTAACTCCAACACACATAACAGGCAAAGGGATCAGAAATAAACCAGTCTATTATGCCCACCTTTTTCCCATATGAAAAACTCTAGGGTAATGAAATGTGTGCATGTGTGTATTTTGACTGCAAGCCAAGCTTCAGAAAAAGGTGTGAATTATATATACAACATAAAATCCGCCTGCAATGCAGGAGATCGATGTTCGATCCCTGGGTTGGGAAGATGCCCTGGAGAAGGGAAGCCACAACCCACTCCAGTATTCTTGGCTGCAGCATCCCATGGACAGAGGAGCCTGACAGGCTATAGGCCACTGGGTCACAAAGAGTTGGACACGACTGAGCGACTAATATTTTCACATTTCCATATATATAATATGCAGGGCACACGCATAGAAAAATGTATGTATGTTCTGAAGTGATTGTATGTCTATGTATTATACTGTACACATATCATATAAAAATAAGTAATGACTACAAAATGCTAAAAGCTCTTTGGGCTATTACAATAGCTGATAATAAACTGGCCAAAAGTAAATAAAGTATGTAAGAAAAAGCACACAACCAAATCACCAGATGTAGCTTGAAAACTAGCTCAGAGATCTTCCTGATGTTTGATATTTGGCAAAGTAATGTTCTTCCCTAATGACTTCTTCCACGTAAGACTCCTGAGGAAATGGAATGAAAGAATCCCGAGTATGCTGCACTCTCCCTTTGTACTACATATGAAATCCTGCATGGGTTTTGGACCTGCTATGAGAACATGCAATTTTTTTCTCCTTCCATACACTTCTCTGCTCTCTGCACCCCCGTTGCAATGTCAGCAAGAACTTCCTTCTGGGGACACCAGGTGATGTGGGGTGGGGGACAGCGAGCCCTACAGGACTTGGCAAGAGTCCTTGCCCATCCTCAGTTGCACAGCAGAGGCTGTGGGACCTGACAAAAGCCTCTGTCCACGTTCCCCAAGGAGGGAAGGGAGAGATGCAACACTCAAGGAGAATCAGTACACACAGAAAAGGGCCTGTCTCACCCTCTACTGTGACTGGAAGTCTACTGCATGTGACTTAGTAACTTCAGGCTGTGTAACTAAGCTTTACAAGTGCTTTCAAAGTATGTGAGTGAGAAACACCTCCTTTTTATTCCGTCCTTCTTTCTACAACATTGGAGCCTCTGGGTGAAAGAAAGTTTATGAAATATAAGATTGTATTTATGAATACATTTTCATCTTCTCAATGTGTAAATTAACATCATCATTTTAAAAATGCTCTACCCCAAATGCTAGGGGGCTCATAAATGTTAATTTCTGTACAAATGCATTTTAAATGGTAAAATATTATAAAATATAAACCCAGGTCACTCTTGTTTTCTTATTATCATTGCCAATATTATTTCAGAGTGAATTTAAATTCTATCCAAAGACTCCAGGGTTGATATTGTTAACAAGGAAAATGTTGGAATAGAAACATTGTGAAATGATATTGTAAGATAAACAAAACCTTTTCAGTCATTCTTCAGTTGCTTTTTTTTTTTTTTTTAATTGAACGAAGGTGGTTGTGGGTCATGAGCCTGCATAGAGAGCAGGTGCTTTCCTAACAGAACTCTGCAGCCTGCTTCACCATATTCAGACACTTGAAAAAGGATTCAGGTCAGCACTTCTGCAGGCTTCCCCGGTAGCTCAGGAGCAAAGACTCTATATGCAATGTAGGAGATGTGGGTTCAATCCCTTGGTCAAGACAATCCCTTGCGGGAGGAAACAGGAACCTACTCCAGTGTTCTAGCCTGGGAGATCCCACGGACAAAGGAGCCTGGCAGGCTCTAGTCTATGGGTCATAAAGAGACAGATGTGACTTCAGTGTCTAAACCATAATGACAACAACAAAGGACTTCTGGACTACAATATTTCTAAGTTCAGTTATTACAGGTTTAAAAGTAACCAAAATTTAACTCGTCGCTTAAAGATCCTAAACAATGAAGGTATTACTAACACCTCTAAAGAGAACCTGAAAGGAATGCTGACATTGACTATATCCCTTTGTGAAACAAGAACGACCTTCACACAGCTAATTCTTTCTATATTTTAAGGAACATTTTGTAATGATTTTTTAAAATAAAGTTATGGAGAAAGGGCAACAAAATTCAGTTTAACACCAAGGAATAAAGCAAAAGAAAAGCAATCACTTTGAGGTTGTCTCATTTTTCATGTCTGTGGAACAGTGAGAAACTTGAACTGGGTGCTGTCTTACATCCATTGGAAATCCCATATTTGAAGGTTAAATGAACTTGAATTACTGTTTTAGTTTTTCTCCTTCCCTAGAAAAATGATAGATGAATTCTTCCCTTACACATAAAATCAATAATGATCTATTAATGCTTACTAATGATGATAATTGCAACGACAAAGCACTACCCATGTTCCAGGTGGCAAGACATTTAAATTTAATGGATGGGAATGTGGATATACCTCTCCCAGCTTCCAACACTGGAGAGTCAAGTGTACATGTAAACTTAAGTTCCTAATACTTAAGTGTATGTGTGAACATACACACAACTGCATGTAAAACCAATAAGGAACTCCTGTGTAGCACAGAGGATAACACTCAATATTTTGTAATAACCTATACAGGAAAACAATCTGAAAAAATATGTAAAACTGAATATATAAAGGCTATATATATATGTGTATGTTACTGAATTTACTGTTCTGTACACATTAAACTAATATGGCACTGTGAGTCAACTACACTTCAATATTTTTAAAATATCTGAAAATGCCATATGCAAAAAATGCTTGTGCAATAAAGGCAATAGAAAGGTCTCCTCAAAAAATTATTTGAAAGACAGTTATAAGGCATATTCTTAGTCTCTCAACTATATATGTGCTGATTTCATTCATATTGCATTTTTTGAAACATCACTCTGCTACAGTCAGGGTTGAAATAATGCTTTATCAGAACTATGCAAACATGTTTTTTGACAAATTAAAAACAACATAAGTATCCTTCTCAGAAAAATACAGGAAGCTCGTTGAACCATATTTGCATATGTAAGGTATAAAACAATATCCTTTAAACTTTCAGTACAAAAACTTCTCAGATCTAAGTTCTCACTTTAGAAAATTAAATTCCCAAATAAAGATCTAAGCAATTTTATTAAATGCTAAGAGTAGACAAATTCTTTTGAAATTTGGCAAAGTGATTTGCTACTGTGAGTACATTAAACAATAGAAAAACTATCATTTTTGAATATTTCATCAAATTATTGGAAAACACCAGGTAAGAAACAGAAAAAAAAAGTTTGAGAAGACATAACTTATATATTATCCTGTATTAACAAGATATAATGAAGCAATACTAATTAATACTTCTTTTACTTTCTTTCATTCAAAAGTGCTTCAGGCATTTGAGGAAATTATAAATATTTATAGGCCACTATAAAGTTTGATATATCATACCTCCATTGCTCTGAAAAAAATTAGTTTATCTACCTAATTTGGTCTCATAAAGCCTTCATTAATTTTTTTTCAGTTTTAACCTCATTTCAAACGTTGTTGTTATTGTCACCAAGTCATGTCTGACTCTTTGTGACCCCATGGAGTCTGTCCTTCACTGTCTCCCAGAATGTGCTCAAAATCAGGTCCATTAAGTCAGTGAAATGCTTTTGTATATAGTGGAGCTTGTGCTTATGTGTGGATCCTGTTTCCAAGATCTATAATTTACCACATCATTATGGTATGGTTTTTATTGGAACTTGCCTTCAGATTCATCAGCTGTACCCTTTTACAAGGTTCCCAAGAACCAGTGAACCTGGGGACAGAGCTTGCCTGCTCAGAGGCTTTGTCAAGGGCATCCCGCTGGCCTTCCTTGAGAGTCCTGGATGATGTGCTCCCTCCAACCCACTTCTGAGCTGCTACAGGGTGAGAAAGGTCTCCTCAAAAATTATTTGAAAGACAGTTATAAGGCATATTCTTAGTCTCTCAACTATATATGTGCTGATTTCATTCATATTGCATTTTTTGAAACATCACTCTGCTACAGTCAGGGTTGAAATAATGCTTTATCAGAACTATGCAAACATGTTTTTTGACAAATTAAAAACAACATAAGTATCCTTCTCAGAAAAATACAGGAAGCTCGTTGAACCATATTTGCATATGTAAGGTATAAAACAATATCCTTTAAACTTTCAGTACAAAAACTTCTCAGATCTAAGTTCTCACTTTAGAAAATTAAATTCCCAAATAAAGATCTAAGCAATTTTATTAAATGCTAAGAGTAGACAAATTCTTTTGAAATTTGGCAAAGTGATTTGCTACTGTGAGTACATTAAACAATAGAAAAACTATCATTTTTGAATATTTCATCAAATTATTGGAAAACACCAGGTAAGAAACAGAAAAAAAGTTTGAGAAGACATAACTTATATATTATCCTGTATTAACAAGATATAATGAAGCAATACTAATTAATACTTCTTTTACTTTCTTTCATTCAAAAGTGCTTCAGGCATTTGAGGAAATTATAAATATTTATAGGCCACTATAAAGTTTGATATATCATACCTCCATTGCTCTGAAAAAAATTAGTTTATCTACCTAATTTGGTCTCATAAAGCCTTCATTAATTTTTTTTCAGTTTTAACCTCATTTCAAACGTTGTTGTTATTGTCACCAAGTCATGTCTGACTCTTTGTGACCCCATGGAGTCTGTCCTTCACTGTCTCCCAGAATGTGCTCAAAATCAGGTCCATTAAGTCAGTGAAATGCTTTTGTATATAGTGGGGATTGTGCTTATGTGTGGATCCTGTTTCCAGGATCTATAATTTACCACATCATTATGGTATGGTTTTTATTGGAACTTGCCTTCAGATTCATCAGCTGTACCCTTTTACAAGGTTCCCAAGAACCAGTGAACCTGGGGACAGAGCTTGCCTGCTCAGAGGCTTTGTCAAGGGCATCCCGCTGGCCTTCCTTGAGAGTCCTGGATGATGTGCTCCCTCCAACCCACTTCTGAGCTGCTACAGGGTGAGCATCCAAATATGGCAGTGGTGACAAATGAAGGCATCTGGGTAGGGAAAGGAGAAAGCACCAGGGAGAGACATAGCATTCTCTAGGGACCACTTCCTCTTTCTAGAATCACAGTCAGAAGCATCTGCCTGAGTCCATTTGCTGATGTTCCCATGAAAGCAGGTCAACTGATCCCCCAGGAGAGGAAATGAGGTCATAGTCAGTGTCTGCTCTCCTGCATGAAGGAAACCCAGTGATCTCCTGGATTCCAGTGATGCAATGGAGCCAAGCTGGATGCAAACGCGCCTGATGCATGTGGCCTCTGGAACATAACCCATCACTCTCTGTGAATAAGACATGTCACCTTCAGCATCCTCTGGCCAGGACTTCATGGCATTTCCTCTTTTCTACTTTCAACCAGTGGAGCTTCACCCAGTTAATCAGCAAATATTAGCAGTATATGGTGGTTACAATGGGGTTATTCTTTTTCATTCTGTTTTCCAGATGCTATTTTAGAAGTGTGTGGGAAAGCCCTGACAAGCGAGGCTGTAATTTAGAGTGGACGTTTCCTACATTCAAAATTCTTCTTCTTCCACATCTTCTTAACATACGCCCCATGGTTAAATTCAATACCTAATCTTGCAGGTTTATTTGGTTTTTAACACTTTCAAGAAAGGTGCAATAAAAAATCACAAGCACTTTCCATGTACAAAACAAATGTTACTAAAGCTTTTCCAATTATACACACTGGGACTGTGAAATAATACACAGACACACACCAGGGACACACATACACACACAAATCATGCAAACACACAAAAACCAGGTGTACATGTATAGCAAGTACACACACACGCAGACCCCAGGCACACATGCTGGTTTGTCAAGCTAAAACAGCACCATGAGTAAATTTTCGTTCTGTTCAAAAACTCATTCATAGGTCAAGGTTTCAGAGACACTGCTTTGCTCTATTTCCCTTTAGATTTATCTTTGTCTTCATAGAGGACACGTCCTCTCCTTTCAGTCTCTCAAAGGCACCTCGAGCACATCACCTATCCTCCAGGTTCATTCCCTTTCTCACTTTGCTAAGTGTGCAGTTGAAGTGAAGGTTAATGGTGTGCCCAGTTAGTCCTCAGCCCCCGAGGTTTGGTGATTTGTTTCTAAAGGTCCCCACAAGCTCAAGCTGTAAGACCAATTATTGTGTTTTCTCAGACAAAGGAAGGAATTTAGTTTAAAACTGAACTTCTCAATGGCATATTTTCCCAACTTTCCACCTACTTCTCTCTATGTACTTTTCTTCATTATTTCCATCGAAGTGATTGTTAAAGTACACATATATGAAAACCACAGACACCATGCAATCTATCATTGTGATAAAAAACAGCTCTATAAAACTTATTGATTGTTAAACACATATAGAAACCACAAGTGCATTAGCCAGAAGCACACAATAGTGTGTGTTTTACAGTATCTGATTTCTGAAGTGTTACTTGAGTGAGTCTAGTCAGACAGGGAGACAAAGGAATATGTTGCATCTATCTAAGAGAATAAAATGACAAGATGAAGAAAGACTGAATTGTAATTCACAGAGAAATTACAGGAAAAAGCTGCTCTGAAATAGAACAAAGAGCCAGCCTTTCCATTGTCTATTGTGAAGACAATCCAAGAGAAGGTGACACTGGCCACCTGCTCTCAGTTTTTTCATGGAAAAGCAATGATGATTGGAGTATGATTTTACATCTGTATGCAACTGTCATATCTTGTACAAACTTACTCTGCCTCTCCTGTAGCACGTAACACAATTCTGACTGCCTAGGAGGTGTCCACTGCTGAGTATTACTGGACTGAATTTTAGGACCCCAAAGAAATCAAATCACATCAGAAGATTATTCAAAAAATAGATTTAAGACAACCTTCAAGTTTCATACATGATCAGAAGATAACATTAAAACTAGTAGGGAAACAAAAGATGATCAATAAAACAGTGTAAAAATAAAAGAGGTTCAAATCAATGAGAACTATCTAAATAGACATATGTTCTGTTCAAAAACTCATTCATAGGTCAAGGTTTCAGAGACACTGCTTTGCTCTATTTCCCTTTAGATTTATCTTTGTCTTCATAGAGGACACGTCCTCTCCTTTCAGTCTCTCAAAGGCACCTCGAGCACATCACCTATCCTCCAGGTTCATTCCCTTTCTCACTTTGCTAAGTGTGCAGTTGAAGTGAAGGTTAATGGTGTGCCCAGTTAGTCCTCAGCCCCGAGGTTTGGTGATTTGTTTCTAAAGGTCCCCACAAGCTCAAGCTGTAAGACCAATTATTGTGTTTTCTCAGACAAAGGAAGGAATTTAGTTTAAAACTGAACTTCTCAATGGCATATTTTCCCAACTTTCCACCTACTTCTCTCTATGTACTTTTCTTCATTATTTCCATCGAAGTGATTGTTAAAGTACACATATATGAAAACCACAGACACCATGCAATCTATCATTGTGATAAAAAACAGCTCTATAAAACTTATTGATTGTTAAACACATATAGAAACCACAAGTGCATTAGCCAGAAGCACACAATAGTGTGTGTTTTACAGTATCTGATTTCTGAAGTGTTACTTGAGTGAGTCTAGTCAGACAGGGAGACAAAGGAATATGTTGCATCTATCTAAGAGAATAAAATGACAAGATGAAGAAAGACTGAATTGTAATTCACAGAGAAATTACAGGAAAAAGCTGCTCTGAAATAGAACAAAGAGCCAGCCTTTCCATTGTCTATTGTGAAGACAATCCAAGAGAAGGTGACACTGGCCACCTGCTCTCAGTTTTTTCATGGAAAAGCAATGATGATTGGAGTATGATTTTACATCTGTATGCAACTGTCATATCTTGTACAAACTTACTCTGCCTCTCCTGTAGCACGTAACACAATTCTGACTGCCTAGGAGGTGTCCACTGCTGAGTATTACTGGACTGAATTTTAGGACCCCAAAGAAATCAAATCACATCAGAAGATTATTCAAAAAATAGATTTAAGACAACCTTCAAGTTTCATACATGATCAGAAGATAACATTAAAACTAGTAGGGAAACAAAAGATGATCAATAAAACAGTGTAAAAATAAAAGAGGTCATCAAGGAACTCACATGCAAGAACTACTCTACACCACGCTAGACATGGACTGCTCTTTCTAAGGCTTCTATGCAGTGACACAGAGATGGAAACAGCAAAAATTAATGCCCAAATTCACCAGGCAAAAACAAGCCAGTGGCTCAGGAAAAGCAAATGTCAGGTTTGTTGCTTATATAAAGTATTAAAGAGAGAGAATCTTTTATTTATTCAATAGATAATCACTGAACATGACCTCTGGATGGAACACTGTGGCAGAATGTGTATATAAAAAGTGAGAAACATCAAATGAGTGCCCTTGATGATCTATATCCTAGTTTCTACCCAGGATGCAGATGTGCACAGTAAAGCATGCCAACGCCACAGATACTCAGGGTGTGTGATGAGGTCGGGACCAGGAAGAAAGAGAATCAGAGCTGATGGAGAGCTGCTGAGGGCTTCAGGATGAACTGAGCCCTGGGTGTGGACTCTGTAAGAGCTGACCAAACACCACAACTATGTGAAGAGAAACAGCATGCACAGATCAGGGCTCCAAATCAACTCACACTGAACTTAAGGCTCACACTCCTTCCACGTGACACTACAGACAGTTCTCCTGTTCATACACAGTATAGTATTTCTACTCTCAGTTCTTAAAGGAAGACTCGAGTCCAGAAATATTGGAAGCCAACTTCAGGTCACAGAAGCAGAAAAAAGTCTACAGATCAACAACAACAACAAAAAAGTCAAACCTCTTTGATGACTGGCTAGACAGAATATCCTCATGGTGTTTCTTTCCACAGAATCGTAGCTAAGTCCTGTCTGCAAAGATTAAAGTTTCACAATAAATAGCACAGTGTGTGTGTGTGTGACTGATATGGTCTTCTGCATACATAGTCTTAAGTGAATTTGGATCTGGACAGTGGATGTCACCTTTAAGGACCACTGTCACTTGAAATGGTGGTGAATCTAGCACAAACCTGACTTGCCTCACATCCTTTTGGCCCCTTATTCTTCCACAGTGCTGTTAAAGCATTCAAAATAGATTTAAGACAACCTTCAAGTTTCATACATGATCAGAAGATAACATTAAAACTAGTAGGGAAACAAAAGATGATCAATAAAACAGTGTAAAAATAAAAGAGGTCATCAAGGAACTCACATGCAAGAACTACTCTACACCACGCTAGACATGGACTGCTCTTTCTAAGGCTTCTATGCAGTGACACAGAGATGGAAACAGCAAAAATTAATGCCCAAATTCACCAGGCAAAAACAAGCCAGTGGCTCAGGAAAAGCAAATGTCAGGTTTGTTGCTTATATAAAGTATTAAAGAGAGAGAATCTTTTATTTATTCAATAGATAATCACTGAACATGACCTCTGGATGGAACACTGTGGCAGAATGTGTATATAAAAAGTGAGAAACATCAAATGAGTGCCCTTGATGATCTATATCCTAGTTTCTACCCAGGATGCAGATGTGCACAGTAAAGCATGCCAACGCCACAGATACTCAGGGTGTGTGATGAGGTCGGGACCAGGAAGAAAGAGAATCAGAGCTGATGGAGAGCTGCTGAGGGCTTCAGGATGAACTGAGCCCTGGGTGTGGACTCTGTAAGAGCTGACCAAACACCACAACTATGTGAAGAGAAACAGCATGCACAGATCAGGGCTCCAAATCAACTCACACTGAACTTAAGGCTCACACTCCTTCCACGTGACACTACAGACAGTTCTCCTGTTCATACACAGTATAGTATTTCTACTCTCAGTTCTTAAAGGAAGACTCGAGTCCAGAAATATTGGAAGCCAACTTCAGGTCACAGAAGCAGAAAAAAGTCTACAGATCAACAACAACAACAAAAAAGTCAAACCTCTTTGATGACTGGCTAGACAGAATATCCTCATGGTGTTTCTTTCCACAGAATCGTAGCTAAGTCCTGTCTGCAAAGATTAAAGTTTCACAATAAATAGCACAGTGTGTGTGTGTGTGACTGATATGGTCTTCTGCATACATAGTCTTAAGTGAATTTGGATCTGGACAGTGGATGTCACCTTTAAGGACCACTGTCACTTGAAATGGTGGTGAATCTAGCACAAACCTGACTTGCCTCACATCCTTTTGGCCCCTTATTCTTCCACAGTGCTGTTAAAGCAGTATATGTTTAATGAACAAACACGTTGCCTTAGCTCATCCGCATATCAGTTCCTCTAATTAAGTCATAAACCTCTCTCCTCCTGATTCGATCATTACTGATCCTTAAGCAGACAGTGCCCTGAGAAAATCATAGGAAGACACCACATGCAGAGGATGTCACAATCTGAACAAACAAAAATCCAACAGCTCATACAGGTTGGAATCTTAACTTACTGCTCACTCAGCTAGAAACTCTCACAATGGCCCACACAATGCTCCTCTTCTGCATGCATTGAGAAATGAGCTGAAATGTGAAGACTGGTGAAATTCCATTTTGGTCCAAAGGGTGAGTCTGCAAATGGGGCATATTGATGTGATTTCTGGAGATAACTAAAGAACTCACTGAAGATTGTAATCAAAATGACTCTGCAGAGGGCTTTTTTACTGACTCATTGCCTTTGTGGTGTCTGGTGGAGATTAGTGATGTTCCACAACTTCTTTGAAATAGTGGAAAGCTGGTTTTCTCGGGCTCAGACAGAAGCTTATGGATGCCACAGAAGAGAGGACGGTAAGATACAAACACCATTGTATGTTACGGTTTCCTTGAAGCATCCTTGTATGGTGAGCAGAGGATGTGTCATTCCCTCTACCTCAAGGATAAGGGAAAAGTCAGTTCAGAAACACTAATCTATCTAAGGGGACAGGACTGAGAAGTGCAGGCTATAACCAGGACCCACTCTCTTCCTGATTACAACATTCTTTCCATCGTGCTACATGGTTTCTATCTTTAAGGGGACAGACTACAACAACAACAAAAAAGTCAAACCTCTTTGATGACTGGCTAGACAGAATATCCTCATGGTGTTTCTTTCCACAGAATCGTAGCTAAGTCCTGTCTGCAAAGATTAAAGTTTCACAATAAATAGCACAGTGTGTGTGTGTGTGACTGATATGGTCTTCTGCATACATAGTCTTAAGTGAATTTGGATCTGGACAGTGGATGTCACCTTTAAGGACCACTGTCACTTGAAATGGTGGTGAATCTAGCACAAACCTGACTTGCCTCACATCCTTTTGGCCCCTTATTCTTCCACAGTGCTGTTAAAGCAGTATATGTTTAATGAACAAACACGTTGCCTTAGCTCATCCGCATATCAGTTCCTCTAATTAAGTCATAAACCTCTCTCCTCCTGATTCGATCATTACTGATCCTTAAGCAGACAGTGCCCTGAGAAAATCATAGGAAGACACCACATGCAGAGGATGTCACAATCTGAACAAACAAAAATCCAACAGCTCATACAGGTTGGAATCTTAACTTACTGCTCACTCAGCTAGAAACTCTCACAATGGCCCACACAATGCTCCTCTTCTGCATGCATTGAGAAATGAGCTGAAATGTGAAGACTGGTGAAATTCCATTTTGGTCCAAAGGGTGAGTCTGCAAATGGGGCATATTGATGTGATTTCTGGAGATAACTAAAGAACTCACTGAAGATTGTAATCAAAATGACTCTGCAGAGGGCTTTTTTACTGACTCATTGCCTTTGTGGTGTCTGGTGGAGATTAGTGATGTTCCACAACTTCTTTGAAATAGTGGAAAGCTGGTTTTCTCGGGCTCAGACAGAAGCTTATGGATGCCACAGAAGAGAGGACGGTAAGATACAAACACCATTGTATGTTACGGTTTCCTTGAAGCATCCTTGTATGGTGAGCAGAGGATGTGTCATTCCCTCTACCTCAAGGATAAGGGAAAAGTCAGTTCAGAAACACTAATCTATCTAAGGGGACAGGACTGAGAAGTGCAGGCTATAACCAGGACCCACTCTCTCTTCCTGATTACAACATTCTTTCCATCGTGCTACATGGTTTCTTCTAATAAATGACACCGGAAACTTCAACATTTAGGATTCAAATTATCTTGGCAACTCTCATTTCTTCCTGAAATTTCACAGCTTCACAGCCTCGATTTATTTATAAGAGCAATGAATTGTGAAGTAGAGCCAAGTTCCATCATATGTCTAAATAAAAGGATTAGCTGCAAGGTAATTTATTTTGTATGTCTCAAATACCCTAAAGGAACTTTCATACATTACGATCCTCATTTCTCTAAGTTGTCTAGAATTAGAACAGGTTTTGCCCTTCCATATCATTTCGTATTCAGGTTACGTTTTAACTCTGGGAGGTTACCTTTAAGAGAAAGCAGGGAACTGAAACACTCAGTTATAGGAAAGGTTGAGGGGTGACCTTTATAATACCAAGTCTAAGAAAACAAACAGAGGCTGTAGACTTAAGGGACACCAAGTAATAACTCTGATCCCTTAACTCTGAAACGTCCTTCACCCTGACCACAGAGGCTTAGTTTTAACTCATGTCAAATAAGAATCTCTGGAAGCCAGAACCTGACGTGTGAGAGGCTGCTCTGTGCTAAGCCTGATGCTGCCTCCATGTGAGGTCTTACCATAAAACACAGACGCTCCCTCCCACTGGCCACGCCCCCGCAGCCTCCCCACCCCCACCGCCCTACCCCTGGTCTCTGCTGTGAGCTCTGGTCCTTGGACATCCCGTGCTGGACCCACTGGTGAGCCCAGCAAAGGTGGCTGTGTACCCTCACTTAGAGGGAGCCTCGCCTGGAGGGCAGCCAGCCCTGGGGACTATGCCTTCAAGCTGGGCTACGGCTACGTCAAACAACGGAAACACCTGTAAGGCACTTGGATGCTGACCTCCAGGGCTGGAGCACGATCGTGGAGAGAATGGAAAGCTCAGGGTGTCTGGAGAGACAGCTCCTCTCCCAGCCTGACTCCACCATCTCACGGTACCCACCCATCAATGTTCATGAGGTTACAACCAGATCAACAAGATGACTGCAGCCATGAGCCTACAACCTGGAAGGAGGAAAGTAGACTTTTACTTCCATTGTTCCTTTAGTTAACTAACATTGCAGCACCTACGAGGTGGAAAAACACCCCCAGGTGCTTGCCAAGAAAATGGAGAGCTGAATTCATCAATTACACTCAGAGGGACAGTGTTTAGTGGCATTTACAAAATAACTACTAATTCATTCCCAAGCATTATGACAAAGGTGTACTCTTTATTTTTCAGCAGTGGTGTCGGGCACCTGCTTCTCTTGAAATATATCCTTGTACCCCTGAGCCTTACCCCTGAATATATCCTTGTACCCCTGAGCCTTTTCCTGAATTCCAATGACAGGTCATCAGTTGCTGGTCGGTATTCTCATATCCCTTATCTTCAAAGTGAGTCTTTGCTCTCCGCAGACCTGGTGAGGCTGTGTGTCAGTTCCCACTGCGTGAGTAGGTGAGACAGTGGGCTTTCTGATCCCTGCTGTGCTGTAGCCGCTGTCCTCCAGAGAATGAGCTGCTTCTCCCCGTCTTTTGCTTTGTTTTCCTTTTCTGCCTTTCATTATGTACTTGTTGCCTCTGGTCAATCTAGATCAAAGTTGATCTCCCTACTTCTACTACAGGAAAAATCACTTTGAAATGGAGTGAATAATGTTTCCCAAGCCTGATCCTTACCCCTGGTCCTCACCCTGCCTGTTCCTAAGAAGGGAAAGTTAGGGCTCCCCCTGGTGGTCCAGCGGGTAAGGACACCGCCTTGCAGTGCAAGGGGCGCCGGTTCGATCCCTGGCCTGGGAAGATCCCACGTGCCGTGAAGCGGCTGGACTGATGTGTGCAATTACCGAGCCGGAGCTCTGGAGAGCATGCGCCCAGAGCCGGTGCTCTGCGACAACAGATGCCACCGCGATGGGAGGTCCACAGGAGCCAAAGAACAAAGACGGATGAAAATAGAGAAATGAAGGGCCAATGGAAGTGGCCCGCCTGCTCCCCTCCCTCCCCAACCCGACCCCTGCCCAAAATAAATAAATAAAAAATAAAAAAAAGAAGGGAAAGTTAGCAAATATTGCTCTTTCCCACTAAGAGATTACTCCTCAGGGCTACACGTTTTAACAACAAAAGGACAGATATTATCAATTTCAGTTTACATTTTGTCCAACATAACAGCTCATTCGGTCGCTTTGATTCTGCAGTTGATAATGGTCCAATGCATTGAGTAACTATGAAATCTTAATATAAAATCTGACCTTTCCAAGAAAACCTAAAAGATCTATAGAAGAAAGTACTGAAGTGCATTGCCTGATCAACTAGAAAGCAAAAGCACTCTCAATATGAAAATAGATCACTGATTTAAAGAAATGATTTCAAAAACTTAATTTCAACAAATTGTGTTTTCAACAATTTTTCCATTATTGGGAAGTGTTGTCTTATGAGATACATTTAATTTACATGTAGAGACATGTTCTCAAGTCTAGAAGTAAGGTAATAAGCAAACAAAGAACCTGAGCTTGGTAACCAATGGGGGACAATGTAAGTGTTCTCGGGGAGCATGCGACATCCTTGGTTGAAGGCAGCAGAGCCCAAGGAGAGCCCTGAAATGCTACACCCACTGATGTCAGTCAACATCTGAAACTGACTTGAAATGTCTCTTCTCTCTTTTCTCTCAAAAGTCAACATCAGACACAAACAATGTTCAGTGAATGAAACTTGCTCTGCTGGGGCTCACAGAGACATTGGCTTGTCCCTTCACACAGCACCTCTGATTTACTCATTTTTCGGCACATAAACACTGGGGCATTAAAACCACTGTTCCTCTCTTCAGTGATCCATGCTTAATTATGGCTCATCTGGTCACAGTGTCAGTGCCAACGAGAAGAGCACCTGTAGCAAACTACTTCCACTCCGCGTTCATCTGAGGGACATCAGGGTGCCTCACCAACACTCAACCTGATGGAGGGTGTCCCTTTTCCCTCCACATGCAGGCTGCGCTGGTATAGCACATACCTTAGGCTTGTTTCTGGCAATGTCAGCGTATATGCACCTATTCATTAATACAGGTAACACTGGTCCCACACTATTACTAACTCACCTACCAACTTGCCTGAATGTGTATTTTTAAATTTAAAAGTATATACCCTACTACATATAAAATACATAAAATAAATAACATTCCTATATATAAAATAAAAAAATATATATATAAGGACCTACTGTATAGCACAAGGAACTATGCTCAATATCTTGTAATAATCTATCATAGAAGAGAATGTAAAAAAGGATACGTACATTTTATATATGTATACCTGAATCAGGCTTCCCTGGTGAATCAGATGAATCTACCTACAATGTAGGGGAACCTAGGTTTGATCCCTGGGTTAGAAAGATCTTCTGGAAAATAGAATGGCTACCCACTGCAGTATTTTTGCCTGGAGAATCCCATGGACAGAGGAGCCTAGTGGGCCACAGTCCATGGGGTCTCTAAGAGTCGGACACGACTGAGGGACTAACATTTTCACTTTCTTTTTCATAAATGAAGTCCCTTTTATACACCTGAAACTAGTACAATATTGTTAATCAACTATAGTTCAGTAAAAAATTGTAAAAATTAAAAATATATAAATGTAAGCATGATGGAAACATTCCAGGCAGTTCAACTATAACCCAACTTTCCAAGCTAACCCTCTAAAAAGTGGTTTTATCTGCACAAATAGCCAACCCAACTAGTAAGTATCAAGCCAGCAGAACATTTCAGCAGTTTCCTCCCTTTTTGGGAATGGAAAATCCTTACTAATATTGACTAAGCTGCTCATTTCATAACTGCTAAAATATACCATCTCCCAACAGGACAACTGAAAATGGCATGCAGCCCAAGCAGCCTGATATCTGCTTTTGCTACAATTATAACCTGGGGCTTTGAAGGCCAGGATGGAGTGCAGAGTCATACATGGTTAATCAGTGCATGGCCTAGGACAAGGCTGATGGTCCCATGACCACCAAACATCAATGCTTGGCATGACCCTGATTCTCTCACACCACTTTCCCAAGAGCCCTGTCTACTCTAAAGGAAAAATTCAGCATATATTTAGAATCCTCCCTTTCAGAATACTTCTTGATCATATTCAGATGACACAGGAATAGCGTTCTGATCACAAAAGTCGTTAATTCATTAATACAGGTAACACTGGTCCCACACTATTACTAACTCACCTACCAACTTGCCTGAATGTGTATTTTTAAATTTAAAAGTATATACCCTACTACATATAAAATACATAAAATAAATAACATTCCTATATATAAAATAAAAAAATATATATATAAGGACCTACTGTATAGCACAAGGAACTATGCTCAATATCTTGTAATAATCTATCATAGAAGAGAATGTAAAAAAGGATACGTACATTTTATATATGTATACCTGAATCAGGCTTCCCTGGTGAATCAGATGAATCTACCTACAATGTAGGGGAACCTAGGTTTGATCCCTGGGTTAGAAAGATCTTCTGGAAAATAGAATGGCTACCCACTGCAGTATTTTTGCCTGGAGAATCCCATGGACAGAGGAGCCTAGTGGGCCACAGTCCATGGGGTCTCTAAGAGTCGGACACGACTGAGGGACTAACATTTTCACTTTCTTTTTCATAAATGAAGTCCCTTTTATACACCTGAAACTAGTACAATATTGTTAATCAACTATAGTTCAGTAAAAAATTGTAAAAATTAAAAATATATAAATGTAAGCATGATGGAAACATTCCAGGCAGTTCAACTATAACCCAACTTTCCAAGCTAACCCTCTAAAAAGTGGTTTTATCTGCACAAATAGCCAACCCAACTAGTAAGTATCAAGCCAGCAGAACATTTCAGCAGTTTCCTCCCTTTTTGGGAATGGAAAATCCTTACTAATATTGACTAAGCTGCTCATTTCATAACTGCTAAAATATACCATCTCCCAACAGGACAACTGAAAATGGCATGCAGCCCAAGCAGCCTGATATCTGCTTTTGCTACAATTATAACCTGGGGCTTTGAAGGCCAGGATGGAGTGCAGAGTCATACATGGTTAATCAGTGCATGGCCTAGGACAAGGCTGATGGTCCCATGACCACCAAACATCAATGCTTGGCATGACCCTGATTCTCTCACACCACTTTCCCAAGAGCCCTGTCTACTCTAAAGGAAAAATTCAGCATATATTTAGAATCCTCCCTTTCAGAATACTTCTTGATCATATTCAGATGACACAGGAATAGCGTTCTGATCACAAAAGTCGTTAATTCAGTGTTCCCTTATGTTTCCTTATGGGAACGCATAAAAAGAGATGCAATACATTTCCATTAACAGTAAAGTGAATGGGAGGGAGACGTCAATAATTTAGGAAAATAGGTTCTTAGCAGATAATCACAGAGAAAAAGGTGGAATCCAGGAGTATTTAGAGAGAAGATTAATGATGCAAACATTCCATATATGAGTCAGCCGAGAATGGCAAGTGGGCTTTAAAAATCCATTAATGTTTATGTGAGTTTCTCATCAAATGGAGTCCAGGTTTCAGACTCAGCGCATCTCTCCACCAGTTTTCCAGTGCATGAATGTGTTTCTCCGATGTGGTTTGTAAGCAAGCCCCATTCTACCAGCCTGGGCTTGTGGAAATGAATGGAGAGTCTCCATTCCTGCCCTATTCCTGAGTCCTGGGCTTTGAGGACAGCAATCAGGAAGTTTTGAGAAACACCCACACAACTATTATGATTCAAACCACTTGTTTTATTCTTTCCCTTTATTTGGGTACTGTTCCTTTATTTCTTTGAGGACCTTAACTATGCATATTTTAAAGTCATTTTAAGTTTATTCTTGAATCTATCACTACATTAGATGTTTTCATCTCATTTGTTTGTTCATATGCTCCGAGAGCTTAGTTTGCAAGCCAACTTTACATGGGAGGTCTCTTGCCTGTGTGTTCTTTCTTTTTCACTGATGAAATGAAACTCCTATGTTATGACAAGGCAAGAAGAACTTAAAACAGTTTTCTCTGTCCTCCACTTTACAGTGTCCTCTGCCTCTACATTAGCCAGGCCCTCTCAGGAGCCAACCTTCCTTCCTAACCTTGTAGAAGGTCAGAAGGACTCATTGTTCTGCTGTGTACCACATATTCAGATCTTTATGTATAATGGTTAATCAGGGTGGCCAGGATGGAGTGCAGAGTCATACATGGTTAATCAGTGCATGGCCTAGAATGGTCCCATGACCACCAAACATCAATGCTTGGCATGACCCTGATTCTCTCACACCACTTTCCCAAGAGCCCTGTCTACTCTAAAGGAAAAATTCAGCATATATTTAGAATCCTCCCTTTCAGAATACTTCTTGATCATATTCAGATGACACAGGAATAGCGTTCTGATCACAAAAGTCGTTAATTCAGTGTTCCCTTATGTTTCCTTATGGGAACGCATAAAAAGAGATGCAATACATTTCCATTAACAGTAAAGTGAATGGGAGGGAGACGTCAATAATTTAGGAAAATAGGTTCTTAGCAGATAATCACAGAGAAAAAGGTGGAATCCAGGAGTATTTAGAGAGAAGATTAATGATGCAAACATTCCATATATGAGTCAGCCGAGAATGGCAAGTGGGCTTTAAAAATCCATTAATGTTTATGTGAGTTTCTCATCAAATGGAGTCAGGTTTCAGACTCAGCGCATCTCTCCACCAGTTTTCCAGTGCATGAATGTGTTTCTCCGATGTGGTTTGTAAGCAAGCCCCATTCTACCAGCCTGGGCTTGTGGAAATGAATGGAGAGTCTCCATTCCTGCCCTATTCCTGAGTCCTGGGCTTTGAGGACAGCAATCAGGAAGTTTTGAGAAACACCCACACAACTATTATGATTCAAACCACTTGTTTTATTCTTTCCCTTTATTTGGGTACTGTTCCTTTATTTCTTTGAGGACCTTAACTATGCATATTTTAAAGTCATTTTAAGTTTATTCTTGAATCTATCACTACATTAGATGTTTTCATCTCATTTGTTTGTTCATATGCTCCGAGAGCTTAGTTTGCAAGCCAACTTTACATGGGAGGTCTCTTGCCTGTGTGTTCTTTCTTTTTCACTGATGAAATGAAACTCCTATGTTATGACAAGGCAAGAAGAACTTAAAACAGTTTTCTCTGTCCTCCACTTTACAGTGTCCTCTGCCTCTACATTAGCCAGGCCCTCTCAGGAGCCAACCTTCCTTCCTAACCTTGTAGAAGGTCAGAAGGACTCATTGTTCTGCTGTGTACCACATATTCAGATCTGGACCGTGTCAACAGGCTTATACCCTTTGATGTATAACCATGTGTCTCACTAATGTATGTTACCATGCTTTGACCTCCAGTAGGTGGACACGCCTCAGAGCTTTCGGAAAGCCTGTCTCCTGGTTATCATCCTCAGGTTGGCTCCAATAAGAATTTCCACATCATCCATACAGTAACTCCTGATGCATTGTTTTGTGTCCATTACAATGATCTCCATATGGTGCCTGGGGCCTTAATGGTTCTCTGGTCCCATTTTGAATGACTGCAGGACTGGGACCAGTTCTGGTTTGTTCAGTTACCTCTGCTTCTTTTGTAAAATCCAGATGTTGAAACTGTAATTGAGATCTTCAAGTTTGAATAAGCATGTGACATTTTTATTTCAAAATGTGATTTATAAGAAAAATAACTGAAAGATTCCAAAGGGCAAAACCATTGATATACAGTTGATATAAAATTTTTAAATTATATGTGGTGATAAGTGGTGAGATGTTTAAGTAGTTATATGTTTTCAACTTAAAAATCCTATTAGAGTATTAGAGACCCCCGGGGCTAAACATAACCACATGGATCTAATTTGGTCTCTTTGCTCCTCAACATATCTCCCAATGCTACCTGAGCTGTTTAAAGCACTCATAAAGGAGCAGAGCCAGGTCCACCGCCTTTCCTCAAATTAAGTTATTTGAAATGTTTCCCCAAGGGGTCCTGCAGGGAAGTTTTGAGAAACACCCACACAACTATTATGATTCAAACCACTTGTTTTATTCTTTCCCTTTATTTGGGTACTGTTCCTTTATTTCTTTGAGGACCTTAACTATGCATATTTTAAAGTCATTTTAAGTTTATTCTTGAATCTATCACTACATTAGATGTTTTCATCTCATTTGTTTGTTCATATGCTCCGAGAGCTTAGTTTGCAAGCCAACTTTACATGGGAGGTCTCTTGCCTGTGTGTTCTTTCTTTTTCACTGATGAAATGAAACTCCTATGTTATGACAAGGCAAGAAGAACTTAAAACAGTTTTCTCTGTCCTCCACTTTACAGTGTCCTCTGCCTCTACATTAGCCAGGCCCTCTCAGGAGCCAACCTTCCTTCCTAACCTTGTAGAAGGTCAGAAGGACTCATTGTTCTGCTGTGTACCACATATTCAGATCTGGACCGTGTCAACAGGCTTATACCCTTTGATGTATAACCATGTGTCTCACTAATGTATGTTACCATGCTTTGACCTCCCGTAGGTGGCCACGCCTCAGAGCTTCGGAAAGCCTGTCTCCTGGTTATCATCCTCAGGTTGGCTCCAATAAGAATTTCCACATCATCCATACAGTAACTCCTGATGCATTGTTTTGTGTCCATTACAATGATCTCCATATGGTGCCTGGGGCCTTAATGGTTCTCTGGTCCCATTTTGAATGACTGCAGGACTGGGACCAGTTCTGGTTTGTTCAGTTACCTCTGCTTCTTTTGTAAAATCCAGATGTTGAAACTGTAATTGAGATCTTCAAGTTTGAATAAGCATGTGACATTTTTATTTCAAAATGTGATTTATAAGAAAAATAACTGAAAGATTCCAAAGGGCAAAACCATTGATATACAGTTGATATAAAATTTTTAAATTATATGTGGTGATAAGTGGTGAGATGTTTAAGTAGTTATATGTTTTCAACTTAAAAATCCTATTAGAGTATTAGAGACCCCCGGGGCTAAACATAACCACATGGATCTAATTTGGTCTCTTTGCTCCTCAACATATCTCCCAATGCTACCTGAGCTGTTTAAAGCACTCATAAAGGAGCAGAGCCAGGTCCACCGCCTTTCCTCAAATTAAGTTATTTGAAATGTCAAGTATTAATGCTAAGACCTAGAACAGTAAGCGTCTGTACTCCTGCAAACCTAGGCCTCCCCTCCCCAGCCACAGCATGGCTCCTCACAGGCTATTGTGTGCTGTCATTTCTAAATACATGAGAAACACACAATAGGAAAGAAAACCTGTAAACCCATGGGGTCTGCATAACTTCAATCCCTTAGACTTAGAAAAAAAAGTCCATTCAGATGAATACAAAATGTACTGAGTCAACTATAACTTTGATGTTTTCTTCATCGTAAGACTTTAAAACCTTTTTAATGTGGTCAGAATCAATGTGAGGTGAACAGATAATCAGAACCAATTTTTCAGGCTGTAGATTAAAAAAGAGTCGGACCATATAGAAGGTTGAGCGCCAAAGAAATGATACTTTCAAACTGTGATGCTAGAGAAGACTCTTGAGAGTCCCTTGGACAGCAAGGGGATCAAACCAGTCAACCCTAAAGGAAATTGTGTTCATTGGAAAAATTGAAGCTGAAGCTGAAGCGCTGATACTTTGACCACCTGATGCAAAGAGCAGACTCATTGGAAAAGACTGATGCTGGGAAAGACTGAAGGCAAACAGAGAAGTGGGCAGAAGATGAGATGGTTAGATAGTATCACCTGTTCAATGGACATGAATCTAAGCAATTTCTTGCTGTGCTGCTGTCCATGGCATTGCAAAGAGTTGGATATGACTGAGAAACTGGAGAGCAATAACTAAGATTAAAAAATAAAAAGAGGAAAGAGGAGGAGCATGGGAAGAGAGAGAGGAGGTGAAATACCAAAGCTCTCTTAGAAGAGACAGAATAGGATGATGACACATAAGTATCTAACATAGTTTGATGTAACATTACAGTGAATATAATTGTGATGTCCACAAAAAGTAGGGAATATATTTAAGAACAACCCATTACTAGTGGTACAATGCACGGTGGGACTCAAGACACATAAGCGTCTGCTTCTTTTCCTATAATCATGGTCCCAAGAAACACATGATATCCGGTATTTATTTACAGATATGTGTATATATGCTTATGTATCATGTATGTTACACAATATTATATGGAGAGAATATATTCTATTCTATTTATACTATATTTATATACTATCTATAAATAGAATGAGAATACATAAATAGAAAACAAATATGTGTCTGTGTGTAATTTTATATAATCAATGTAACTATAAATGATGCATAATTTTATATATTTTGATGGATATACATATATCTATCTACATAGAACAGTCTGATAGTTTCAAGTGCCCATGCATGTAAAATGAAGACCTTCACTACATTTTCAGGGGTGATGTCCTCTGGAGGATTATCAGCTAATATGTACCAAATGCACAGCACTGTGGATTGCACTGAATTCTTGCTTTCAGCAGAGGTCATAAAAAGCAGTCACAGGGCACATAAAAGTGGTGTCATGTGACTGCTGCTTAATTTTGTAGGCCCCGTGATCAAAGAACTATTATATATTTTTTAATTAAAAAAAGCAAGGACTATTTCTTGACACGTGACAAATACATGAAGTTCACCTTGAGTGTCCATAGGCTTTGATTGGAGTAGAGCTCTCCTATTGGCTACATGATCTCCCTGGCTGCATGTGCACCACTAGGTGAGTTAAGTAGACTCAGTGCAGAGCAGATTACACCCCCAAACTAATCAGGGGCAAGAACATCAACACTCCACAAAAGAATGTCCTCTAATTAAGACCTTCCATGTGGTCAGGATAGTTGGTTAGACCAAGTCCACCCTCATCCTTGTTTGATTCCTGTGTAGCCTACATGCAAGCATCTCTGGGTGAGTTCCTCTGAGTGCTAAATCACTTCAGTACTGTCCTGGACTGTGGCCTGCCAGTCTTCCCTGGCTATTGGATTCTCCAGGCAAGAATAGTTGATAAAGTTGACTGAGAAACTGGAGAGCAATAACTAAGATTAAAAAATAAAGAGGAAAGAGGAGGAGCATGGGAGAGAGAGAGGTGAAATACCAAAGCTCTCTTAGAAGAGACAGAATAGGATGATGACACATAAGTATCTAACATAGTTTGATGTAACATTACAGTGAATATAATTGTGATGTCCACAAAAGTAGGGAATATATTTAAGAACAACCCATTACTAGTGGTACAATGCACGGTGGGACTCAAGACACATAAGCGTCTGCTTCTTTTCCTATAATCATGGTCCCAAGAAACACATGATATCCGGTATTTATTTACAGATATGTGTATATATGCTTATGTATCATGTATGTTACACAATATTATATGGAGAGAATATATTCTATTCTATTTATACTATATTTATATACTATCTATAAATAGAATGAGAATACATAAATAGAAAACAAATATGTGTCTGTGTGTAATTTTATATAATCAATGTAACTATAAATGATGCATAATTTTATATATTTTGATGGATATACATATATCTATCTACATAGAACAGTCTGATAGTTTCAAGTGCCCATGCATGTAAAATGAAGACCTTCACTACATTTTCAGGGGTGATGTCCTCTGGAGGATTATCAGCTAATATGTACCAAATGCACAGCACTGTGGATTGCACTGAATTCTTGCTTTCAGCAGAGGTCATAAAAAGCAGTCACAGGGCACATAAAAGTGGTGTCATGTGACTGCTGCTTAATTTTGTAGGCCCCGTGATCAAAGAATTATTATATATTTTTTAAATTGAAAAAAAAAGCAAGGACTATTTCTTGACACGTGACAAATACATGAAGTTCACCTTGAGTGTCCATAGGCTTTGATTGGAGTAGAGCTCTCCTATTGGCTACATGATCTCCCTGGCTGCATGTGCACCACTAGGTGAGTTAAGTAGACTCAGTGCAGAGCAGATTACACCCCCAAACTAATCAGGGGCAAGAACATCAACACTCCACAAAAGAATGTCCTCTAATTAAGACCTTCCATGTGGTCAGGATAGTTGGTTAGACCAAGTCCACCCTCATCCTTGTTTGATTCCTGTGTAGCCTACATGCAAGCATCTCTGGGTGAGTTCCTCTGAGTGCTAAATCACTTCAGTACTGTCCTGGACTGTGGCCTGCCAGACTTCCCTGTCTATTGGATTCTCCAGGCAAGAATACTGGAATGAGTCGCCATGCCCTCCTCCAGGGGAACTTACTAACCCAGGGGTTGAACCACATCTCTTGGGTCTCCTGCATTGGCAGGAAGGTTCTTTCCCACTATTAAGCAGCATCTTGGAGGGGATTATTAACTTCTCTGTAAGCCTGTTTCCTCTTTGCGAACTGAATGCAACTGGCAGGTTTGTGTGTGAGGATGACATAAGAGAATAAAGCATACACCACAGTGACTGTCATCCCCAAAACAAATGGCATCTGTCACTACTGCATGAAGGAGTCTTTCTCAAATGCTGACCACCCAAGGGGGCAGCCTCTGTCTCCCTGAATTTGTTTTTATTTAAAGGCATTTCCAAAATACATCTAATCTAATAGAAAGTGCAAACCACCTTTTGCTCATTTGTCCTTTTATGTTATTAACATCACGTCTCTACCTTAATGCTAAGTTACCACCACACTCTTTTATTAAGACAGTATATTTAAAATTAAATAATTATGCTTTATTAAATTCTCTAAGATTCTGCTGTCATAAGCTCTTTTTTTAAATTGCACTTACTTCCTTCACTAATCTCCTGGTCCTTAATCATACACTTACTTGAAGAACTGATTGTCGAGCTTATGGTCTTTTTTATTTTTAATATTGCTTAAGTGTACAGGTGCTTTCAAATTAGAACTGGATCTCTGAGACATTTAAATTTTGTAGGCCCCGTGATCAAAGAATTATTATATATTTTTAAATTGAAAAAAGCAAGGACTATTTCTTGACACGTGACAAATACATGAAGTTCACCTTGAGTGTCCATAGGCTTTGATTGGAGTAGAGCTCTCCTATTGGCTACATGATCTCCCTGGCTGCATGTGCACCACTAGGTGAGTTAAGTAGACTCAGTGCAGAGCAGATTACACCCCAAACTAATCAGGGCAAGAACATCAACACTCCACAAAAGAATGTCCTCTAATTAAGACCTTCCATGTGGTCAGGATAGTTGGTTAGACCAAGTCCACCCTCATCCTTGTTTGATTCCTGTGTAGCCTACATGCAAGCATCTCTGGGTGAGTTCCTCTGAGTGCTAAATCACTTCAGTACTGTCCTGGACTGTGGCCTGCCAGACTTCCCTGTCTATTGGATTCTCCAGGCAAGAATACTGGAATGAGTCGCCATGCCCTCCTCCAGGGGAACTTACTAACCCAGGGGTTGAACCACATCTCTTGGGTCTCCTGCATTGGCAGGAAGGTTCTTTCCCACTATTAAGCAGCATCTTGGAGGGGATTATTAACTTCTCTGTAAGCCTGTTTCCTCTTTGCGAACTGAATGCAACTGGCAGGTTTGTGTGTGAGGATGACATAAGAGAATAAAGCATATACCACAGTGACTGTCATCCCCAAAACAAATGGCATCTGTCACTACTGCATGAAGGAGTCTTTCTCAAATGCTGACCACCCAAGGGGGCAGCCTCTGTCTCCCTGAATTTGTTTTTATTTAAAGGCATTTCCAAAATACATCTAATCTAATAGAAAGTGCAAACCACCTTTTGCTCATTTGTCCTTTTATGTTATTAACATCACGTCTCTACCTTAATGCTAAGTTACCACCACACTCTTTTATTAAGACAGTATATTTAAAATTAAATAATTATGCTTTATTAAATTCTCTAAGATTCTGCTGTCATAAGCTCTTTTTTTAAATTGCACTTACTTCCTTCACTAATCTCCTGGTCCTTAATCATACACTTACTTGAAGAACTGATTGTCGAGCTTATGGTCTTTTTTATTTTTAATATTGCTTAAGTGTACAGGTGCTTTCAAATTAGAACTGGATCTCTGAGAACAGTTGTGTGTGTATGTGTACATGCATTTTAAAGCATGTTGTATCTCTCCTAGGATTTGAAGAGCACCCAGCTGATACTGGATGAGGAATTAATATGTTTCTTATAAAACACATAAAATTAATGCTATAAAGACAAGAAAAAGCAGATATTTTGCTGTTTGACTCAGAGTTTCTGCTTTACCATTTGTTCAATGGACAAGATGAGACTTACTTTGTAGACTTTAGAGTTTAGATCACAAAACATGTTTTTAATGTAATATCTAAGTTCCCCAAAAGCAGGAAAGAAGAAAATTAATAATTAGGAAATAAATATTACTATAGGTTCAGAAATAATTTTAGATAAAGATAGATACTTCAAAAAATATTAGTCAGTGATCTATCCATTAGTTGTGGTCATCTGCAATGTGAATATATTCTTATACATATTCTTTATTTTTCATCTCAATAGGCACTGTTTCCACACAATTTAAAAGGTCAATTCATTGTAAATTTAGTTTCATAATGAACAGATGAGACAGATACTAATATTCTTTCCATTTCACAGATAAGAAAATTGGGGCTCAGAAGGCTGGTAACTTGACCATGGCTATATAAATTAAAAAGAGATGAAATTCAAACTAGAATCTTAGAGTCTTTATTCTTTTGTTCCTAATTCCACACCCTTCTCCCTCTATTTTTTTCACTGTAAATGAGCTTTTCTAAAGGAGAAGAAAGAAGAAGCCAAGAGTCTGAAATAGGGTATATAAGAGACATATGAGGAAAATCTGAGATAATTTAATAGATATCAAAAATGAGAACTAGGCTAAAATTCCAAGGAATGCTCTATAAAAAAGGAATTATGACAGAAGATAACTCAATTTAAATGAGTACAGTGAAGAAAAAGTCCATTACGTCTGTATTTTTAAAGGATATCAGAGGAAGTTAATAAATAGAGTAATTCTCTAAGATTCTGCTGTCATAAGCTCTTTTTTTAAATTGCACTTACTTCCTTCACTAATCTCCTGGTCCTTAATCATACACTTACTTGAAGAACTGATTGTCGAGCTTATGGTCTTTTTTATTTTTAATATTGCTTAAGTGTACAGGTGCTTTCAAATTAGAACTGGATCTCTGAGAACAGTTGTGTGTGTATGTGTACATGCATTTTAAAGCATGTTGTATCTCTCCTAGGATTTGAAGAGCACCCAGCTGATACTGGATGAGGAATTAATATGTTTCTTATAAAACACATAAAATTAATGCTATAAAGACAAGAAAAAGCAGATATTTTGCTGTTTGACTCAGAGTTTCTGCTTTACCATTTGTTCAATGGACAAGATGAGACTTACTTTGTAGACTTTAGAGTTTAGATCACAAAACATGTTTTTAATGTAATATCTAAGTTCCCCAAAAGCAGGAAAGAAGAAAATTAATAATTAGGAAATAAATATTACTATAGGTTCAGAAATAATTTTAGATAAAGATAGATACTTCAAAAAATATTAGTCAGTGATCTATCCATTAGTTGTGGTCATCTGCAATGTGAATATATTCTTATACATATTCTTTATTTTTCATCTCAATAGGCACTGTTTCCACACAATTTAAAAGGTCAATTCATTGTAAATTTAGTTTCATAATGAACAGATGAGACAGATACTAATATTCTTTCCATTTCACAGATAAGAAAATTGGGGCTCAGAAGGCTGGTAACTTGACCATGGCTATATAAATTAAAAAGAGATGAAATTCAAACTAGAATCTTAGAGTCTTTATTCTTTTGTTCCTAATTCCACACCCTTCTCCCTCTATTTTTTTCACTGTAAATGAGCTTTTCTAAAGGAGAAGAAAGAAGAAGCCAAGAGTCTGAAATAGGGTATATAAGAGACATATGAGGAAAATCTGAGATAATTTAATAGATATCAAAAATGAGAACTAGGCTAAAATTCCAAGGAATGCTCTATAAAAATGGAATTATGACAGAAGATAACTCAATTTAAATGAGTACAGTGAAGAAAAAAGTCCATTACGTCTGTATTTTTTAAAGGATATCAGAGGAAGTTAATAAATAGTTTCAGTGGGACCAGGCAGGTAAAGGCCAAACTGCAGTTTCAAATGGCGAATTAAGAAATGATGAAGAAATGACAACTTTCTCATTTCCTCAAGGAAATGGGCTGTGTTATCAGTGAAGATTCACCCTTTAGGTGAGATGGGGGTTTTAACCTAAGGAGAAAAAGGAGACTTTCCTTGTCTAGAGCAGACTGAGTTCAGCCCCCACAGTGTTCACCTGGCTGCCTAACAGCCCTCCTCCCAGGGTCAGCTCAGGGGAAACCCAGGCCACTGTCAATAAGCCAAAAGCTGGGCTTCAGGCATGAGGGGTCTTCTCAAAAAGGACCCTAACCAATAGTGTTAATATTTATTTCACAGTATTCTTTTTTTTTTTTAATTTGTAAAATAGAACAAGATTTTGAATTCACTGTGGAAAGCAGATTCTAGAATTGCATGGAGCAGTATGGAATAGCTGCTCAACACATCTTTTCTCTGGTCACTGACTCATCACTGCCCCACTCCACTACCCCCTTCCAGAAAAAGGGTAAAGCAAAAAGAGAAACTAAGATACAGAATGGCTGAGAAGACTTTCAATGCCAACCCCTCCCCACAACTTTTCTTATACAATTTTCTAGCCAAGTATTTCTTAACTGAGTGCTGTAGTCTTTTCATTTGGGAAGAAAAAAGGCCATCAAACATATGCTTTCAACTGAAATAAGTTAAATATTTACAAGCTATCTGTGTGTGTGTGCTCACTCTCCTCTGACTCTTTGCGACCCCATGCTTTTTAGTTAAATTTAAAATTGAAAGGGAATCATGTTGTGGTTTGGTTTTACAGTATGGGATATTCCTCCCTACGCTAATTCATCAGCACGGAGGCTGATTTAACCCATGGCTCATTATTATTGCAAAAAAAAAAATTTTAAATACTTCTGCATAAAGGATTATTTCTAAAATGGTTGGGAGGAATGAGATCATGGAATTTAACCCAAGCATCCAAAAATTATACCTAACATCTCAGGATCAAACTTTAGAAAGAATTACAGTGTTAAATAGTTCTTTCCTTTTATAGAAAGGAGAAAATTCAATTTTAACTACTGAATAGTAGGTTCACAGTGGATCACAGTATCTATCTCTCAGGTGTCAGTATCACAGTATCAGTCTTTCTAGAGAACAAATAATAGATGAGAACTGATTCAAGCAGACCAGAGGCATCACTAGAAAAGATTCCCATTTGATAACTGGTGAATCTAAGGATGACCCAAGTCAGTACTTCACAATTTTTTAGTATTCATGTCCACTTCCTTAAGGAGCTTTTTAATGCATGCATTTTTTCCTTAATCACCCCCTATGAAATGCTAATACCACAGGCATACAGCGTAACTCTTTATGTACTGTGCGCATGTCTTTTAAGACATTTTACTTTTTCCCTTTAATTGAGATATAATTGACATAAAATCCTGTGTTATTTTAAGATGCACACTATGCTGATTTAATTCTGATGTACTCTGAATTGATTACTGTCAATTATTGTTCAGTTGCTCTGGTATGTCCAACTCTTTACAACACCATGGACTGCAGCACACCAGGTTTCTTCTCTTTCACTATCTCCTGGAGTTTATTACTGTGAATAGCGTCAGCTATTCAGCTAAAAGCTCCATCACATCACATATTACCCTTTTGTTGTGGTGACAACATGGAATATCTACTTTCTTGACAGCTTTCAAGTATATAACACAGTGTAACCAACTAGTCAGCAGCCTGTACATCAGATTTCCCAGAAACTGTTTCTTCATCTCATAACTGGAAATTCATGATCTTCACCAACAATACCCCATTTCTTCCCTATTGACCTATCTCTCTTAACATAACAGCCACCAAGTCCATCTATACTTTGACAAATGATAGGATTTCCTCCTTTCTCATGACTAAATAACATTCTATTGTGTGTACATTTATCATATCAGTATCTCTTCATCTGTTGAGGGACATTTGGGATCTTCCCATGTCTTGGTTACTGGGTAAAACACTACAGTGACCATGGGGATGAAAATATGTCTTAGATATTCTATATTCATTTCCTTTGGATATACACTAAAAAGTGGGATTAGTGGATCATATGGAACTTCCTTGGTGGCTTAGATGGTAATGAATCTGCCTGCAGTACAGGAGATCAAGATTTGATCCCTGGGTTGGGGAGATCCCTGGGTTGGGAATATCCCTGGAGAAGGGAATGACTACCCACTCCATCATTCTTGCCTGGTGATTTCCATGGACAGAGAAGCCTGGTGAGCTCCAGTTTATGGAGTGGTAAAGAGTTGGACATGACTGAGTTACTCAGACTTTTAACAATTTTCATATGGTACTTCCATATATTTTCCTGAGGAGACTTTCATACTGTTTTCTATAGTGGTTGAATCAATTTACATTCCCACTGACTGTGAACAAGATTTATCATAAAGTCAATCTTACTGCTTATGCATGAAATATAAATATACACTTAAAAGAGAGCATACAGCGTCACTCTTTATGTACTGTGCGCATGTCTTTTAAGACATTTTACTTTTTCCCTTTAATTGAGATATAATTGACATAAAATCCTGTGTTATTTTAAGATGCACACTATGCTGATTTAATTCTGATGTACTCTGAATTGATTACTGTCAATTATTGTTCAGTTGCTCTGGTATGTCCAACTCTTTACAACACCATGGACTGCAGCACACCAGGTTTCTTCTCTTTCACTATCTCCTGGAGTTTATTACTGTGAATAGCGTCAGCTATTCAGCTAAAAGCTCCATCACATCACATATTACCCTTTTGTTGTGGTGACAACATGGAATATCTACTTTCTTGACAGCTTTCAAGTATATAACACAGTGTAACCAACTAGTCAGCAGCCTGTACATCAGATTTCCCAGAAACTGTTTCTTCATCTCATAACTGGAAATTCATGATCTTCACCAACAATACCCCATTTCTTCCCTATTGACCTATCTCTCTTAACATAACAGCCACCAAGTCCATCTATACTTTGACAAATGATAGGATTTCCTCCTTTCTCATGACTAAATAACATTCTATTGTGTGTACATTTATCATATCAGTATCTCTTCATCTGTTGAGGGACATTTGGGATCTTCCCATGTCTTGGTTACTGGGTAAAACACTACAGTGACCATGGGGATGAAAATATGTCTTAGATATTCTATATTCATTTCCTTTGGATATACACTAAAAAGTGGGATTAGTGGATCATATGGAACTTCCTTGGTGGCTTAGATGGTAATGAATCTGCCTGCAGTACAGGAGATCAAGATTTGATCCCTGGGTTGGGGAGATCCCTGGGTTGGGAATATCCCTGGAGAAGGGAATGACTACCCACTCCATCATTCTTGCCTGGTGATTTCCATGGACAGAGAAGCCTGGTGAGCTCCAGTTTATGGAGTGGTAAAGAGTTGGACATGACTGAGTTACTCAGACTTTTAACAATTTTCATATGGTACTTCCATATATTTTCCTGAGGAGACTTTCATACTGTTTTCTATAGTGGTTGAATCAATTTACATTCCCACTGACTGTGAACAAGATTTATCATAAAGTCAATCTTACTGCTTATGCATGAAATATAAATATACACTTAAAAGAGAGCATTTGTATGTCTGCACTTTACACATAAAGAGAAACTTTTTATCCCATACTCTAGTATTCTAAGCCTCCTGCCACCTCTATCTTCACCTTCCCTCCTTCTCTCTAACAAAGGTGAAGGACACTTTCATTGTTTGCAAAAGCTGCTTGAGTAGAGGAATAACCTACTCTCTGCTAGCCTCTGGCACCTACTCTTCCACAGAGACTGGGAAATAGGGCTGTATCTCCCTTGACCCAGTTCCTTCAAAATAAACACTCCTGGGCCAAAAGACTGAAAAAGGCTTTTAAAAAGATTCACACTTCAAGGAAGTAGAAGAATAGTTCACAAATTTATTCAGCCCGAGGAGAACATGGAGGTCCTCTTGGTCATATTCAAATCCTTTAAGTAACCAGAAAGTTTACTTAAAAAAGTAACTCCCCCAGCCCTTTGTTTTGTTCCTGTTTACTCATGTATCTTTCATCACTCTCCTAACAGATATAATTTGGCTAAATTTGCGTTTATATTTTCTTCTAAAGTAATTTTAGTATTGTGATCCCCTATCTTGCTTTCTAAAGTATTTTGGGTTTTTTTTCCTCAGCTTCAAAAAAAATTAGGATAAAAATGCAATGCAATAGAATCTCTCTGACTAAAATAATTACCAAATATGGAAACAATCTAGACACCCAAAATCCACGTGAGGATTTTGTTATACTTGAAACCACCAAGGCTCTAATTCAGATGATACTTTATGAGACATATTCTCTTTCAATAGTGAGGACATTTGCCATTTTACCCGCAGCTATGGTAAGTTAATAGAAGAACTCTAATACTGCTACTGGTTTTAGAAAGAAAAGGAATTTATAAACACTTGTACCTTTGTTTTATTTTAATTTTGTGATTTTTGGTCCAAATAAATATTCTGTGCTTTGCTTGTAGACAGAAAGAAACAGATACTGTTTATGGAGTGGTAAAGAGTTGGACATGACTGAGTTACTCAGACTTTTAACAATTTTCATATGGTACTTCCATATATTTTCCTGAGGAGACTTTCATACTGTTTTCTATAGTGGTTGAATCAATTTACATTCCCACTGACTGTGAACAAGATTTATCATAAAGTCAATCTTACTGCTTATGCATGAAATATAAATATACACTTAAAAGAGAGCATTTGTATGTCTGCACTTTACACATAAAGAGAAACTTTTTATCCCATACTCTAGTATTCTAAGCCTCCTGCCACCTCTATCTTCACCTTCCCTCCTTCTCTCTAACAAAGGTGAAGGACACTTTCATTGTTTGCAAAAGCTGCTTGAGTAGAGGAATAACCTACTCTCTGCTAGCCTCTGGCACCTACTCTTCCACAGAGACTGGGAAATAGGGCTGTATCTCCCTTGACCCAGTTCCTTCAAAATAAACACTCCTGGGCCAAAAGACTGAAAAAGGCTTTTAAAAAGATTCACACTTCAAGGAAGTAGAAGAATAGTTCACAAATTTATTCAGCCCGAGAAGAACATGGAGGTCCTCTTGGTCATATTCAAATCCTTTAAGTAACCAGAAAGTTTACTTAAAAAAGTAACTCCCCCAGCCCTTTGTTTTGTTCCTGTTTACTCATGTATCTTTCATCACTCTCCTAACAGATATAATTTGGCTAAATTTGCGTTTATATTTTCTTCTAAAGTAATTTTAGTATTGTGATCCCCTATCTTGCTTTCTAAAGTATTCTGGGTTTTTTTTTTTTTCCTCAGCTTCAAAAAAAATTAGGATAAAAATGCAATGCAATAGAATCTCTCTGACTAAAATAATTACCAAATATGGAAACAATCTAGACACCCAAAATCCACGTGAGGATTTTGTTATACTTGAAACCACCAAGGCTCTAATTCAGATGATACTTTATGAGACATATTCTCTTTCAATAGTGAGGACATTTGCCATTTTACCCGCAGCTATGGTAAGTTAATAGAAGAACTCTAATACTGCTACTGGTTTTAGAAAGAAAAGGAATTTATAAACACTTGTACCTTTGTTTTATTTTAATTTTGTGATTTTTGGTCCAAATAAATATTCTGTGCTTTGCTTGTAGACAGAAAGAAACAGATACTGTTAATGATTTACCCCTAAGTAGTCTAGACTTTTCTGTAAGGAAACCCAATTAAAGCTATAAATGCAAATCCACTCAGGATTACATCCAGCTCTCGAAAACAGCACTGCATACTTCAACGCTGAGATATCAAAACCGTACATCAGTTTTTTCACATTCTTCTAATTTTAGTTTTGTTTTAAAATTTGACTTTTTCTAGTTAGAGTCTGGGGAGGAGGACAAGACATTTTCTTCACCTAGGCCTCTGTCTCTGTCTCCACCCAAAGAGAGTGGCCCGTGGGGGAGGCCTTCACAGGCTACCACTCAAATTCCATTCCCCAGGAAACCAGAGAGAGGGACTTCAACCTCACCTGACCTGGGGGAGATGCCAAGTGAGTACACTAACTTCTCTCTTTACATTTGAACTGTTTGCTTTGACAATGACTAAAAGTGGAAGAGCTGCTTCCCACAGTTCAAACATGAGGAAAATTCTAGTCTCTGATTCGGAGTCTACCTTCCTGCCATGAAGTGCAGGCTGAGGCTTCAGGTTTGAATCACTGATTACACAACAGTGATTACACTTTGGTCTTCATTATACTTGGAATCATCACTCAGACATTTTTTTCTTCTTCTACATTCCATCCAGGGAATACCCCTAAAAATCTATTTATACGATAGTTTGGTGGTGCTACTGGTTAAAGAATCTGCCTGTCAATGCAGGAGACAAAAGAGACCCTGGTTTGGGAAGATTCCTGGCAGAGGAAATATAACCTATTCCAGTATGCTTGCCTGGAGAATCCCATAGGCAGAAGACCTGGTGGGCCATACTCCATAGGGTCACACAGAGTCAGACACATGGCTGAAACAATTTAGCATGTTCATCTTTTCCCGTTGGAATTTTAAATGTGGGATTTCAGATAAGCTTTTTGTTATTTCACTTTAAACATGTTTTCATTGTGTTGCTTGCATTAATCATTGGGTTTTCATGTTGGAAAATGGAACAGAGGACATGTAGCAGGGAAAAATGAAAGACACATAAGACCCAAATATTTATATATGAGACATCATGACAAGATTTTTAAAGCAATGCATTTTTTTCATCCATCACTTAAAACCATTAGTGTTTCCTCTTCATGTAAAAACACTTCATGGCTCAAGTGTGTTCATTTTCTTTCTTCTCTATCATGTAAAGAACACTTCATGCTCTGTGTATGCTAATAAAAAAATGCAAATCCAAACCTAAAAAAGGATTACATCCAGCTCTCGAAAACAGCACTGCATACTTCAACGCTGAGATATCAAAACCGTACATCAGTTTTTCACATTCTTCTAATTTTAGTTTTGTTTTAAAATTTGACTTTTTCTAGTTAGAGTCTGGGGAGGAGGACAAGACATTTTCTTCACCTAGGCCTCTGTCTCTGTCTCCACCCAAAGAGAGTGGCCCGTGGGGGAGGCCTTCACAGGCTACCACTCAAATTCCATTCCCCAGGAAACCAGAGAGAGGGACTTCAACCTCACCTGACCTGGGGGAGATGCCAAGTGAGTACACTAACTTCTCTCTTTACATTTGAACTGTTTGCTTTGACAATGACTAAAAGTGGAAGAGCTGCTTCCCACAGTTCAAACATGAGGAAAATTCTAGTCTCTGATTCGGAGTCTACCTTCCTGCCATGAAGTGCAGGCTGAGGCTTCAGGTTTGAATCACTGATTACACAACAGTGATTACACTTTGGTCTTCATTATACTTGGAATCATCACTCAGACATTTTTTTCTTCTTCTACATTCCATCCAGGGAATACCCCTAAAAATCTATTTATACGATAGTTTGGTGGTGCTACTGGTTAAAGAATCTGCCTGTCAATGCAGGAGACAAAAGAGACCCTGGTTTGGGAAGATTCCTGGCAGAGGAAATATAACCTATTCCAGTATGCTTGCCTGGAGAATCCCATAGGCAGAAGACCTGGTGGGCCATACTCCATAGGGTCACACAGAGTCAGACACATGGCTGAAACAATTTAGCATGTTCATCTTTTCCCGTTGGAATTTTAAATATGGGATTTCAGATAAGCTTTTTGTTATTTCACTTTAAACATGTTTTCATTGTGTTGCTTGCATTAATCATTGGGTTTTCATGTTGGAAAATGGAACAGAGGACATGTAGCAGGGAAAAATGAAAGACACATAAGACCCAAATATTTATATATGAGACATCATGACAAGATTTTTAAAGCAATGCATTTTTTTCATCCATCACTTAAAACCATTAGTGTTTCCTCTTCATGTAAAAACACTTCATGGCTCAAGTGTGTTCATTTTCTTTCTTCTATCTTAAAGTCAGTAGACATGCAACTATAGAATCTTCAAACTTGCATACACACATATGCATCTGTGTATTTTCCAAAGGCCTTGGGTTCTTATACTTACACAGTAGGCAAATGCTGGCTCTTAACCTTTGTGGACGTGCTGCCAGGCAGTTGTAATGGGGGAGTCATACAGGCCAAGAAGGGAACTGAGACCTTGAGAAGAGGGATGCCTGAATGGTGGCAGGACCACCCTACTTGTGGTAGGGATTCTCTGGTAGATCTGATAAAAAATTTTTAGTCAGAGCTGGGCATTGAATCCATGATCTGGAACACAATGCTGCACTGGGTCATAACAAGGTTCAGGTGGCAACTGTGGGAGCTATTGATGGGTATGGAGGAGAAGCCAGATTTGCTGTAACTTCAAGTCTATTTGTTAGCTGCAAGTATTTCTTTAGCTGAATGTCTCTAATCTTCTATAAATCTCTAAAGAGATAATTATGTTTCAGTATTAGACATTAAGGTATAATCTGAAGCAAGAAACAGTAAAAAGTAAAGATAGAGAACATCTGCTTTCTATTTCATTTGACTGATTTCAGGGAATAAAGAATATCATGACAATGGTCTCCATGGCAATAAAAGTGAAGGAGGAACGTTTAATGCTTTGCATTCAATAAACTGTTTTCCATTGCCAACCTCAAAGAGAACATCTGCTTTGCTATTTCATTTGACTTCATGTATACCCTGGTTTGGGAAGATCCCCAGAGGAAATATAACCTATTCCAGTATGCTTGCCTGGAGAATCCCATAGGCAGAAGACCTGGTGGGCCATACTCCATAGGGTCACACAGAGTCAGACACATGGCTGAAACAATTTAGCATGTTCATCTTTTCCCGTTGGAATTTTAAATATGGGATTTCAGATAAGCTTTTTGTTATTTCACTTTAAACATGTTTTCATTGTGTTGCTTGCATTAATCATTGGGTTTTCATGTTGGAAAATGGAACAGAGGACATGTAGCAGGGAAAATGAAAGACACATAAGACCCAAATATTTATATATGAGACATCATGACAAGATTTTTAAAGCAATGCATTTTTTTCATCCATCACTTAAAACCATTAGTGTTTCCTCTTCATGTAAAAACACTTCATGGCTCAAGTGTGTTCATTTTCTTTCTTCTATCTTAAAGTCAGTAGACATGCAACTATAGAATCTTCAAACTTGCATACACACATATGCATCTGTGTATTTTCCAAAGGCCTTGGGTTCTTATACTTACACAGTAGGCAAATGCTGGCTCTTAACCTTTGTGGACGTGCTGCCAGGCAGTTGTAATGGGGGAGTCATACAGGCCAAGAAGGGAACTGAGACCTTGAGAAGAGGGATGCCTGAATGGTGGCAGGACCACCCTACTTGTGGTAGGGATTCTCTGGTAGATCTGATAAAAATTCTTAGTCAGAGCTGGGCATTGAATCCATGATCTGGAACACAATGCTGCACTGGGTCATAACAAGGTTCAGGTGGCAACTGTGGGAGCTATTGATGGGTATGGAGGAGAAGCCAGATTTGCTGTAACTTCAAGTCTATTTGTTAGCTGCAAGTATTTCTTTAGCTGAATGTCTCTAATCTTCTATAAATCTCTAAAGAGATAATTATGTTTCAGTATTAGACATTAAGGTATAATCTGAAGCAAGAAACAGTAAAAAGTAAAGATAGAGAACATCTGCTTTCTATTTCATTTGACTGATTTCAGGGAATAAAGAATATCATGACAATGGTCTCCATGGCAATAAAAGTGAAGGAGGAACGTTTAATGCTTTGCATTCAATAAACTGTTTTCCATTGCCAACCTCAAAAAGGAATCGTTGCATCTGCCTTTAACATTTATAACTCAACACAGTAACTCAACTTATTGGCAATGGATAAATGTCACTTACAAAACTCAAGACTTACATGTTAGTATCATTCTCCAGTAAAAGGAACCAGAAATCCATAGAAAAACAGCTGATCCAGACCATCTGCGGCTCCAAGTACCCAGAATCAACAAAACAAAAACAAAACCCTGAATCCACGGGGTATGTCAAACAGCACAACAGACAGATGAAAAATCTTCCAGTAGCTTAAGCTAGAACAATTAGAGCAAGAAAAATGAAGTAATGTTAAACTGTAATCCAGAGTGTAAAATGAACATCCTTGAATCCATGTTGAGTTACATAAATGCTGAGAAGAGACAAGTCTCCAGTACAGAAGAACACAAAACAACTTATGCAGACACCCTGCCGTCAATGAGGTGCTCACGGCACCCCATCCCCCAGGTGACAGCAGCGCACAGGGACTTGCTCCCAGAGAGAAAGATCAGCACCGGAGGAACTGCACGGCGGAGACACTGGACGGGCCCTCCCCTGCCGGATGTCAAAATCAGGATCAAGGAAGACACAAACACATCCGATTGATACTGACATCACAGAAGTCTGTGAAAATAGCCTAAATCCTCCACCCAAGATTAATCCTAAGAAAAACATCAGACAAATCCCAACACAGGAGAAGCAACAAATGTATATCTATAGTTAGTGCATTGAGGTGGTTTATTGATTGCTAATATAAGATGGCAATGATAGAAAAAAACAAATGTGAATTATATGAGAACTCTGTGCTATCTCTGTCATTCTCTGTCAATCTAAAATTGCTCCAAAACCTAAAAGTTTAAAGAAAAAATCCAGCACTACCACATGGCTCACTCCCTTCATCAAGTAGTATCATTTAATTTCATCTTATTTAATTTTCCTATGTGCAAGAGTGATTCATGAACATAGCCAAGATTTCTTTCCTAAAAATATTATGAAGCTATGATAGTTTAATAAAAGATTTCACTTTAATTAAATTAGAAGTAAAAACTTCTACCCTTTTCTTTCCCTCCAGGGAGGGAACATTGTGTCATCTTATTAGCAGGATTTCTCGAGGGCTTTTTTTTCTCTTTGATGAATTTGCTGTAGTCAAGGAACCTTGGAAGACAGGATTGCCAAAGGATATCTCATTTATATATACACACAAATATTCTTCCTTTAAGTCTGAAGCTGTTAATGAAGGATTAAGAAGGAAACTTTAACTTCCTATGTTTATCAGGAAGACTACTATGCCTTTTCTAAATAGACTTGATAAACACTATGGAGGGAAAATCCAACACATAATGATGAAAATTTAAAGAAACATTTTCAGTAAAAAGAAATGACCAAGCTGAATTGAAGCATTAATAACATAACCAGTCATCATATTATTTACAATAGAAATGTAGCTTCCACATCTTTTACATCATTGACCCACTTGGCAGCCAACTGTCTCCATACCCTACTGCTTTCTGATCCCTTAATAAGGTACAATGTGGGGCTAGACCTGATGGAAGATTTACAACAGGACACCCATATCATTACTGTCACAACATACAAATGAATATTTTTCTTTTCCTAAATGAGAAAAAAAGACTAGATACACATAAGATCTATGCCAAATGATCAGAGTCAGAATTACTCAGACTATAGATATGGAAGGAGATAAGGAAAATTAACAGAAAGATCACTTTGGTCTCAGGTAACCTGCAACCCTTCATGAGGAAATGGGAATTACTTTTCTAAGAGAGCTAGAAAGAGAGGGCTGGCCAATGGCATGACCAAGGTGAACAAGACTACTGTGAGTCTAGGAAAGAATGGGCTGCTCGTTCTGAGTCCAGTGACTCAGGCTGTTAGGAAATGAGAAGAAATATCCAAAAAGAAAAAAGAGAAAAGTGAAAAGAGCCTTAAAAGCGAGACAAGGAAAGGTAGCTTTCAACTTTAATGACTTTAGAGTAGAGTAGATGATAAAGAAAACTTTTAGTCAAACAAATCACTGGATCACTGTCAAGGACAGGATAAAAGTGAGTAGAAAAGACTTCTTAGGGGTCAGCCTGGGAAGCAGTCAATCCAGGAGCATCTGGGGATGAAGGAGGTTGAGTGGGAAGGAGCTGAAGGAAGAATTCAGTGCTGGGGACCTGGGAGGATTGTGACAAAACAGAGAGAAGAGGTGGGAGCACTTAGAACTGCTGCTGATAGGAAGGGGGTGATGGATATTTTCAAGCATGTCCATTGGTACGTGTGATGGGCCAATTCACAAAATATGGTAGTAGAATCTGAGATTCATGTGAAAGTGAAAGTTGCTCAGTTGTGTCTCTTTGTGACTCATGAATGAGGCATGGGATTCTCCAGGCAAGAACACTGGAGTGGGTAGCCTATCCCTTCTCCAGGAAATGGCATTGGACACATAATGATGAAAATTTAAAGAAACATTTTCAGTAAAAAGAAATGACCAAGCTGAATTGAAGCATTAATAACATAACCAGTCATCATATTATTTACAATAGAAATGTAGCTTCCACATCTTTTACATCATTGACCCACTTGGCAGCCAACTGTCTCCATACCCTACTGCTTTCTGATCCCTTAATAAGGTACAATGTGGGGCTAGACCTGATGGAAGATTTACAACAGGACACCCATATCATTACTGTCACAACATACAAATGAATATTTTTCTTTTCCTAAATGAGAAAAAAAGACTAGATACACATAAGATCTATGCCAAATGATCAGAGTCAGAATTACTCAGACTATAGATATGGAAGGAGATAAGGAAAAATTAACAGAAAGATCACTTTGGTCTCAGGTAACCTGCAACCCTTCATGAGGAAATGGGAATTACTTTTCTAAGAGAGCTAGAAAGAGAGGGCTGGCCAATGGCATGACCAAGGTGAACAAGACTACTGTGAGTCTAGGAAAGAATGGGCTGCTCGTTCTGAGTCCAGTGACTCAGGCTGTTAGGAAATGAGAAGAAATATCCAAAAAGAAAAAAGAGAAAAGTGAAAAGAGCCTTAAAAGCGAGACAAGGAAAGGTAGCTTTCAACTTTAATGACTTTAGAGTAGAGTAGATGATAAAGAAAACTTTTAGTCAAACAAATCACTGGATCACTGTCAAGGACAGGATAAAAGTGAGTAGAAAAGACTTCTTAGGGGTCAGCCTGGGAAGCAGTCAATCCAGGAGCATCTGGGGATGAAGGAGGTTGAGTGGGAAGGAGCTGAAGGAAGAATTCAGTGCTGGGGACCTGGGAGGATTGTGACAAAACAGAGAGAAGAGGTGGGAGCACTTAGAACTGCTGCTGATAGGAAGGGGGTGATGGATATTTTCAAGCATGTCCATTGGTACGTGTGATGGGCCAATTCACAAAATATGGTAGTAGAATCTGAGATTCATGTGAAAGTGAAAGTTGCTCAGTTGTGTCTCTTTGTGACTCATGAATGAGGCATGGGATTCTCCAGGCAAGAACACTGGAGTGGGTAGCCTATCCCTTCTCCAGGATCTTCCCAACCTAGGGATTGAACCCAGGACTCTCGCATCGCAGGTGGATTCTTTACTGTCGGAGCCACCAGGGAGGCCCAAGATTCATGTGAGTTGTCATAAAATCATGACTGTACTAAAAATACTATTATCCAATATTAAAATCAAACAATAAAGAGGAGTCAGTTTTCCAGTTGAAGACAATGAGACAGATATTTCAGAGGGTCTCTTGAACATACAGAATATGCAATCATCCATCAAGTGATCTGAGCAAGACACAGACAACACCAGTCCTCCACAAGTGTCTTTCTCACTGGTCCATGGTGAGGATGATCAAGAGTTTCACCATTCAAACTGAAACACTTTGGAGAGGAAGAGGGGGCAGTCATTTTAAATATTTCTAGTTACAAGAGGCACAAGCACGTACTATCTTGGATGAACCAAATATACCATGACCTTACCTGAGGTCCCATTATCCAGCCCACAGAGGTTCCTTAATGGGACATCCCTTATACCATTAGGGACACTTCTGTCCTAAAACAGCTTAACCAGTGTCTTAGTGGCACTTGCTTTCCAACTGTCAACTTTCTAGGAAGACCAGGTCCCCTAGCTGATGGCGTATAGAAGAGCAGCAGTGGGACAGAGCAGGGGGAAGGAAAGGGCAGGGGGAAGAACAAGGCAGGGGGAAGGACCAGGTAGGGGGATGGACAGGACAGGGGGAACGACAAGGCAGGCGGAAGGACAGGGCTGCAGACACAGCAAAGAAGATGGCCTGTCCAGGTGTGTGTGGCACCATGCAATCCACTGAGGACCAGAGCAGAACAAGCAATGGGAGGAGGGAAGACACACTGCCCAAACTGAGATGGGACACCCCTCCCCTGCTGATCTCAGACACGGCACTCCTGGCTTTCAGAGCTTCGGGTCTGGACTCGAACCACATGACTAGCTCTCTCAACATCTGGCTTGTAGATATCGCATTCGGAGACTTCTCCTCCATAACTGCATGAACCAACTGCTCCTAATTAACACATCAATCCCTTCTCTTTCTCTCTCCATGTATTTATAGATTGACTCTGGTCCTCTGGGGAGCCTTGACGGAAGAGTGACATTGCTGATTACCCTTCTCCATACCACATCCTTGCGTTTGTAATTATTTAATGTTCTTAAATCAAAATAGAATTCAGAGTTACCTGAAAAAAAGACATATAAAATTCAGCTATAAATATGAGCAGAACCCAAATGCCGAGAGACCTCCAGGTGGGCAATCGGCTCAGGCTGGTTACCTACTGTGTCTCAGAGCAGCAGCAGGATTGTTTATAGCAGGAAAGGCCTGCCCTCTAGTCTTCAATCTGCTCTGAGCTAAAGAACACAATTTCCATAACTTAATGTATCACAACTATGGAGAACTTATCAAAAGAAATGGAAATACACTGCCAAACTGATGCTCCAATGTAATGTGAACTTAATAATCATATCAAAAGAATTTATTTCCAATAGGCCATTCTTTGCCAACTGCCTCTCTTTTCCCTTTTCACATATGACTCTCTCTCTCTCTCTATATATATATATATTGATACCATTTTCTCTGATGGTTAAAAAAAAAGTATGCAATGGCCTGTGGCCATTACAGAACATCTAGAAAGCTGGAAAATTTTTAAGAATATACAAATTACCTATCATCCCACCTCTTAAAAAATACCTGCTGTTAATAGACTTTTATAACCATTCCTGGGATTTCCATACATATATTTATTTAATCTCCAAATTATTTTCTGTCAAGTCTATGGGAACATGATTTTAAAAATCCAAAATATTTCTGTATGTGTGAATATATCATACCTTGCTCCATTACATAATTATCCATATTTCTTATTTTATTTTAATATTCTCCTTAAATATATCCTTAAATTTGTTGTTGCTATCACATTGTGTTAAATGGTTTGGTAATTTTTAGGGCAAATTAAATAAAGCTCAATTCTTTCAGAAAGATTTCAGTCGTCTATACCCTCACCCATAATGGTTTCTGTAACAATGTTTATATCACTCTTAACAGCGTTGAATATGACTTTTTAAATATCTGCAAATTTCATTGCATTTTAACTTGCATTTCCATATTTTCACAGTTGAGATTTTCAGTAAGTTTGAAAAGTTGCTGTTTTCTCTCATGTGAAATCTAAGTTGATGCTCCTGAAGGTCCTTACCTATCTCAGAGATATCTTATTTGTGCCAGCTTGTTTCTCATTTTTGCAGTCACTTGACTTTTATTTATTCAGGTTTCTAATGCACTGCTGTATTGGATTTTTAATCAGTGACTTAATGATGATGCCTTCAGCCAACATGGCGTCATCAGGCACTCACAGAGCATGAAGAGCCATGCCCAGTGAGGGGAGACTGATGGATGGAGTGGCTCTTTCTTCCTTACATCAATTTTATTCCTTTTAAACAATTCATTCGTCTTCCTTCTCAACTTTGATGTAGAATCATTCCTCTTTTACTTTGAATTTGTGGGTTTTAACCTTTCCAAAGTAAAAGAGGACCAGAATGAACCAGAAATAAGTAATTACAGAAAGCAGTTCCCAAATCCCCCAGGGACTCTAGGGGTGAATGTGGTGGTACCAGAGCCCAGGAGCTGGAGAAGAGAGTTTGGGGTTGGGTGGGGGGCAGGGTGCACAGAGTGGGGAGCGAAGCCCATGAGGGTGCTCCTCAGAGACATCATGGGAGCAGAGGGCACAATCACTTCTGCTTTTAACAGTCTATTTCCTTTACTTATAACGATTGTATCTAAGCTACTTAGAGTACATTCTGGTTTGCCAGGTGAAGTGATAGGCTCAATACTTCCTTTTTTTTCTGGAGAATCACTAACAAGCCAACTTGAGAGTCTTTTAAGTGCACTCAGTCACACTTGGACATAGGAGGAACCTGGCACACAGTCAAAGCTGAGAAGCTGCCCGTGTGGCATCTCTAGGGACAGGACAGGCACCTTCTCAGTGCCTCAGTTTAACTGTCTGTTAAACTTTGAGCTTAATAAATTTATTTACAAGGTTATTGCTTACCTGCATATATAAGCATATTTCTACTGAGCTTTTAAAATTTTCACTCATTACATAGTTTTGGTTGATAATAGTGTAGGTTGCCCATGATAACTGACACCACCATAGGAATAAAGTATCATCTAGAAGCTTTTAAAATCCAAGTTTTATATAATTGTCTAGCTAGATGAATGACTGTTTGCTCTAAAGAGTACATTATTGCGCTTCCCCTGGCGGTCCAGTGGGTAAGGACACCGCCTTGCAGTGCAAGGGACGCCGGTTCGATCCCTGGCCTGGGAAGATCCCACGTGCCGCGGAGCGGCTGGACCGATGTGTCCAATTACCGAGCTGGAGCTCTGGGGTGCATGCGCCCAGAGCCAGCGCTCTGCGACAACAGACGCCACCGCGATGGGAGGCCCACAGGAGCCAAAGAACAAAGACGGATGAAAACAGAAAAATGAAAGACCAATAGAAGTGGCCTGCCCGCTCCCCTCCCTCCCCAACCCGACCCCCGCCCAAAAATAAATAAATAAATAAATCTTTAAAAAAAAAAAAGTACATACTGTAACTGTGGTTCTAGCCTACATCAAGTAACCAAATTATCAGCAATTACTTGTGTAACACTTAAATAGAAAGGAACATATGATTGAGTCTCAAGATACAGATGATGGTGACGATGATAGAATTGAAGCACTCTCAACAATATGCAAATACACTTGTCATCCATTATTCTTATTGTCTCTAAACTATAAAAAAGTGGGAATCCCTCTACAAGTTCGATTACAAACACTGTGAAGTAAATACAAGATCCAGAAATAGAATTTGATTGATGACATGTTGTGTATATGTCCACTGATTCTCACTGATCATGTGTGCTCTACATATTGTCTGATTCTAATTACTACATTAACAGTGTTATGTATCAATTGGTGAGGTTTACAAAAAAAATCTTTTTCTTTATTCCCTATTAACACTTTGCAAATAATTGTTGGCAAATGTCTGTATTATAAAATCATGCAAAACCACTATTTAGATACTGTAAAATTACTAAGGGCTGAATTAAGTACTAGACATTTCATGATCATAGGTGGACTTGACTGGGGGCTTCCCTGGTGGCTCAGATGGTAACAAATCTTCCTTGCAATGCAGAAAATCTGGGTTTGATCCCTGGGTTGGGGAGATTCCCTGGAGAAGGAAATGGCAACCCACTCTAGTATTCTTGCTTGGAAAATCTCATGGACAGAGGAACCTGGCAGGCTATATAATAGTCCATGGGGGGTCACAAAGAGTTGGACATGACTGAGAGACTAAAATAAGCATGCTAAAACCATGAGAAATTAGCTGCCTCTTTTGCATACAAAAGTTGACCTGCAACATACCTATAAATATGCTATGATCTGGAGGAATTCTCAGGAACATCACTGTGACTGTTTCTCTCTCACATACTCAGATACAGAGGCACACATTCCTTCTCTCTGAATGGTCACTGATGGTTGGAACATAAACATCCTTTCATTTATCTTCACACTGGACTTCAATATATTTTAAATAATTTTGGTCAAAAAGACCACTAAAGAAAAATTTGGAGGACAGACAAAATTTAGGAACAGTAATAAAGTGTCTCCTTCAAAACAGCCATTCAATTCAAAGGGAGAATATTCACAGTTGTTTTACATTGAGATATTTATCCTATGCTACCTTAAACAAGCAATTAGTGTTAACATCATAAGTGCAAAGACAAACGGAGATCATCGGCCCTGTGATTGAACACACTTCCTGTGTGGAAGTAATTCATCATTTCTGTGATTTTCTGGCCAAAAATGCCTAATTGAACCAAATCATGAGAAAATGCCAGGTCCAAATCAAGATACATTCTACCAAATAAGAGGCCAACAACCTTCAACCTCATCATGGTCTTGAAAGTCAAGGAAAAACTGAGGACTGTCACAGATTGAAGGGGACCAAGGAGTTGCAATGTCTGAGTGCCACATGGAATTCTGGAAGGGAAGAATGACTGGAGAAATTCTAGGTAATCTCAATAGATAATAATATTAATCTTTTGATATTAATGTCTTCACTTTCATGACTGCACTCTGGTTATGTAACATGTTAACCTTTGAAAGACAGCTGGGTGAGGTTATATAGGATACTTCAAAATAAAACCTTAAAGAAGAGGAATGCTAAACTCTGAGATGTATGAAGCCCTTTGTGAGAATGAGTTTGCTGGAATTTCTCTGAAATCAGTGTTCACAGGGAAGGGTGAGGATGAACCAGATTTGGCACGAGGTAACTGAGAAATGTCTATGTTTAGGAAAGCAGGTCCAGGTCCTCAAGACAAAATTCTGGCTATTCTGCTTATTCTATTAAGTAGTGTCTGCTGTGAACCTGATTCATACTAGGATACAATGAAGCCTGAAGACATCTTTGCTGGTTGAACTGATGCTCCACAAGGCAGTAAACTTTACAAACTAAGCAGCATATTTGTTCTTGCTCAGAGAGAAGGGTCATTATTTTGCAGAAAACAGCCAGAAGGAATAGCATCAGGGTTGCAAAAGGAATAGGTAAACTGAATCGGGGTGACCCAAAGTAGAAAACAGATATCCATGATTCTGTATTGTTGTAAATAAATGATGAGAAAAATACCCAGGAGAGAAGAAAGCCTTGTGAAGAGCCTTCTAAATCATTAATGGGTTCTCTGTTCAGGACAGGGAGCCCCCTCTCCACTCTGCAGGTGCTCACAGTAACCTCTCTCTAAAAACAGACAGGAAAGGTGGGAATAAGAGGAGCTGGCCCACTGCCAGACAGTGGGATGTGTGAGAGGGTGCTCTACCTCAGTGATCTTTCTCCCCAAGCCCACAACGCCATTGCAATCAGGAAGAAAACACCACACAACTCACAACAGAGGGACAGTCTAAAAAATACCTCTTTGGTCGTCTCCAATTTGTCAAAGTCACCAGACACAAGGGAAGTCTGAGAAACTATCAGAACCAAAAAGAGCCAAGGGAACAATGACTGAACGGAATGTGACACCCTAGATGGAACCCTGGGGCAGAGGAGGATCCAAGGTAAACACTGAGGATATTAGAGTGTAGACTTTAGCTAATAATAACATATCAGTATTGGTTATTTAATGTCTGAGTGCTAATCTCAATAGATAATAATATTAATCTTTTGATATTAATGTCTTCACTTTCATGACTGCACTCTGGTTATGTAACATGTTAACCTTTGAAAGACAGCTGGGTGAGGTTATATAGGATACTTCAAAATAAAACCTTAAAGAAGAGGAATGCTAAACTCTGAGATGTATGAAGCCCTTTGTGAGAATGAGTTTGCTGGAATTTCTCTGAAATCAGTGTTCACAGGGAAGGGTGAGGATGAACCAGATTTGGCACGAGGTAACTGAGAAATGTCTATGTTTAGGAAAGCAGGTCCAGGTCCTCAAGACAAAATTCTGGCTATTCTGCTTATTCTATTAAGTAGTGTCTGCTGTGAACCTGATTCATACTAGGATACAATGAAGCCTGAAGACATCTTTGCTGGTTGAACTGATGCTCCACAAGGCAGTAAACTTTACAAACTAAGCAGCATATTTGTTCTTGCTCAGAGAGAAGGGTCATTATTTTGCAGAAAACAGCCAGAAGGAATAGCATCAGGGTTGCAAAAGGAATAGGTAAACTGAATCGGGGTGACCCAAAGTAGAAAACAGATATCCATGATTCTGTATTGTTGTAAATAAATGATGAGAAAAATACCCAGGAGAGAAGAAAGCCTTGTGAAGAGCCTTCTAAATCATTAATGGGTTCTCTGTTCAGGACAGGGAGCCCCCTCTCCACTCTGCAGGTGCTCACAGTAACCTCTCTCTAAAAACAGACAGGAAAGGTGGGAATAAGAGGAGCTGGCCCACTGCCAGACAGTGGGATGTGTGAGAGGGTGCTCTACCTCAGTGATCTTTCTCCCCAAGCCCACAACGCCATTGCAATCAGGAAGAAAACACCACACAACTCACAACAGAGGGACAGTCTAAAAAATACCTCTTTGGTCGTCTCCAATTTGTCAAAGTCACCAGACACAAGGGAAGTCTGAGAAACTATCAGAACCAAAAAGAGCCAAGGGAACAATGACTGAACGGAATGTGACACCCTAGATGGAACCCTGGGGCAGAGGAGGATCCAAGGTAAACACTGAGGATATTAGAGTGTAGACTTTAGCTAATAATAACATATCAGTATTGGTTATTTATTGTGACAAATGTACTTGACCAACATAAAAAGTGACAAAAGAAAAATCATGTGTAGAATAGATGAGAACTCTGTACTGTCTTTACAACTTTTCTGTAAAAGTTCTAAAATAAAAGGAAAATGCTAAATCTGGAATTAAGGTACACTGAAGCATAGCTATATATTTGGTATACTGTAACAGTGATATTTGATACATTATGATACTACACTAACACAGCATCCATACATTATCTTCTATATATTTTGAGATAATTTCTCCCACAATTGACAACCTCTGAGAAGTCTTCAACAGTACCTAAGTGTTCTGAGTCATGCAATATCCATGGCTTAGGATAAAATCGTTGATTTTCTTTTTGTAATATTTATTTCAGTTTTCTGAAATACTCATAAAATTTGGAGCACAGGTTTAATATGCAGTTCAAATGAATTCTGAGGTGTCTGAGGGACAGGGTAGCCAAACAGTCGTCCTCTGGAAACAACACATCCAGTGAGATGCTGGGTGACAAGAGGCAGTGTCTCTATTTCCAACAGGATATTTCAGGAAACTTGTGCCCAGAGTGATTTTCTTTCTGCATCTCAGATGGAATCGCCTTCCATCATCCTTAAATCATCAACAGAGTCTTCAGTCTCACTTGTACCTGAGCCTCCCTGTCCTGGGAATCCGAAGGCTGTCTCAGAAGTGTCGTTCACCCAGCTCTTGGCTGGTATCTGTGATACCTACCTTGTCTGTGCTCAGAAAACCCACTCTGACCACAGCCCTCTCCTTTTTAAGTTCACTTTCCCTGTGTCTTTGTCTTCTTGAACCACTGTAATTCTCTGGTTCTGTAACCTCTCTCTAAAAACAGACAGGAAAGGTGGGAATAAGAGGAGCTGGCCCACTGCCAGACAGTGGGATGTGTGAGAGGGTGCTCTACCTCAGTGATCTTTCTCCCAAGCCCACAACGCCATTGCAATCAGGAAGAAAACACCACACAACTCACAACAGAGGGACAGTCTAAAAAATACCTCTTTGGTCGTCTCCAATTTGTCAAAGTCACCAGACACAAGGGAAGTCTGAGAAACTATCAGAACCAAAAAGAGCCAAGGGAACAATGACTGAACGGAATGTGACACCCTAGATGGAACCCTGGGGCAGAGGAGGATCCAAGGTAAACACTGAGGATATTAGAGTGTAGACTTTAGCTAATAATAACATATCAGTATTGGTTATTTATTGTGACAAATGTACTTGACCAACATAAAAAGTGACAAAAGAAAAATCATGTGTAGAATAGATGAGAACTCTGTACTGTCTTTACAACTTTTCTGTAAAAGTTCTAAAATAAAAGGAAAATGCTAAATCTGGAATTAAGGTACACTGAAGCATAGCTATATATTTGGTATACTGTAACAGTGATATTTGATACATTATGATACTACACTAACACAGCATCCATACATTATCTTCTATATATTTTGAGATAATTTCTCCCACAATTGACAACCTCTGAGAAGTCTTCAACAGTACCTAAGTGTTCTGAGTCATGCAATATCCATGGCTTAGGATAAAATCGTTGATTTTCTTTTTGTAATATTTATTTCAGTTTTCTGAAATACTCATAAAATTTGGAGCACAGGTTTAATATGCAGTTCAAATGAATTCTGAGGTGTCTGAGGGACAGGGTAGCCAAACAGTCGTCCTCTGGAAACAACACATCCAGTGAGATGCTGGGTGACAAGAGGCAGTGTCTCTATTTCCAACAGGATATTTCAGGAAACTTGTGCCCAGAGTGATTTTCTTTCTGCATCTCAGATGGAATCGCCTTCCATCATCCTTAAATCATCAACAGAGTCTTCAGTCTCACTTGTACCTGAGCCTCCCTGTCCTGGGAATCCGAAGGCTGTCTCAGAAGTGTCGTTCACCCAGCTCTTGGCTGGTATCTGTGATACCTACCTTGTCTGTGCTCAGAAAACCCACTCTGACCACAGCCCTCTCCTTTTTAAGTTCACTTTCCCTGTGTCTTTGTCTTCTTGAACCACTGTAATTCCTCTGGTTCTGGTTCCACTGCTGACTCCTTATAAATACACTCTACATTTGCCTGCTCTCTGGTATGTCAGCTGTTCTCCAGGCTCAAACATAATCATGTGTTTCCTTCCTCCATCACCTATTGCCCCTTCTGCTCAAATAATACCCAACATCAGATATTCTCCACTTGCTACATCTCCATCACAACTATCTTGTCTCTCTACCTCCATCACAAAGTCTCCATCTCATTGGTTGTCTAACTCTACAGAAAAATTCAAAAAGAAGCCTGAAAGATCCATCAGGCTTATAACGAAGAAAGACCTAATATGGCAAGGTGTATGCTTGCCCTTTATTCTTATTGAGAGACCACAGCCAACTGAGGGAGGTGTTTAGCATTTCAGGAAGATTCTCTGAGCATTTTCATTGAACGCATTGCAGGCAAGGGTACGGTTGCTGAGGCTAGTTAGGAGGGAAGGGTCCACGAAGGATTTCATGAGGATCAAACAGGAGATTTGACCTGAAAGGATGCAATCAAAAAGAATCTTCTGGGCTCTTAGAATATAAGAAAATCAGGAAAGAAGATAGAAGCATGCAATTTTGAAGCACAGATAATTAAAAGAAAGTATCATTAATAGAGGCATGTGGTATCATGAACAGAAAAAAAAAATACAAAGTCATGTACGATAATTTTGTCTCATCTGCTTGAGGGGTGCGGCACTCACAGATTTCATTGGAAATAGGCTATTTAAGATGCTGGGGAGATATTTCAATTGATAAAATAAAATGTATGTAAAGAATAAAAAGGCAACTTCTGGGCTTACAATGAGCTGGAGATTCCACAAAATAGACTGACAGGAACCTTTTTATTTTGTTTTAAATTTAGAAGAGGAGCTAATAGAATGCCTTCTGGTGGACGGGAGGTATCAGAGTGTTATTCATTTTGTCTAAACAAACTTAAATAATTTATGATTCAGTTCTTATTTGCTCCATCTTTGGAAACAGACTAATTTAAAATTTAGTAACTCTAATGTCTAAGACTAATACTTAATATATATATATAATAGATGATATATTAGTCTATACACAGTGGTACAAAAATTTTTTTCTGTTAAATAATTCACAGTATCTTAAAACAGTGACACCATTATTCAATGTCAAGGTCAAGATACACTTGGTCTGAAAAAAAAAAAACAAAAAAAAGATATACTTGGTCTGCATAATCAGGACAATGTAGCTAGTTTCCTATCAAATTCGTTCAGGGAAAAATTCTTCCACGTGAGCTCATATTTTACCACATGCCAGAGAGACTTACAAATTCAAGTTGGTTTAAAAAAGATATTGAACGTTTAGTAGCATTTTTAAGAATCTTTTACAAAACACTATTTACAATAACTAAAAAGGAAAATTTACATCAATTAAGAGATTTTTCTAAGAGGTAGGCTTGAGGCAATGGTACTTTATTTCAGATAAAACAGACATATTTATACAACTTATTTGAAATGATATCTGAAAGCTTGTGAGAAATAAAAAGGTTTGAATACGTAATTCCTGTTTCTTTCTGTAGTCATGAATGACAGCTGTCAAAGAATTTTCTTTTATGCTCTTATTCTAAACTGCATCTGCCAGGATTACATAAAGTACAAAATATGATTATCAAATGATAGCAACAGATTTTACGTCTGATATATTTAAACTTCAGAATCTGAGAATGGAAGGTGATATTGGAGGTCCTGAGTCTAAGATGCCCACACCAAAGCATCCATACTCCTGGCCTGTGTCAACACACATCTTCCAGACTGAGCCTAGATGTAGCCCAGTCCTAAAAATATAGCTCAGCCTCTGTACAGCTCAAACTAAGTATACACACCCTGCCTTTCTGTGGCTTCATTCCCTGGTCCTTCCCTTTTATAGCTGGAAGCAGCTCCGCATAAGCCTGACCTCTCTGATGTTGATAGGGACAGAGTAGAATAGGTAGGTCGTTGTAGAGTCCTAGTAGGGGATGATAGGTAGAAGGGTGAAACCTGAGAAAGGTTGGGAGGCCAGTGAGTTGACGATAACTCAGGAGAGCTGCTCCTTGTTCAGTAAAGCAGGCCTGACTGGGTATAAACAGCTGATGGAGGAGTTGGTGAAGAAGGAACTAACGATGTATGCCTTGCATCTGTGTTTTCTTGAGGAGGTGGAAAAAACTTCTGAGACGCAGGTTTTGGGCCTATGTGATGTAATAGGTAAAGTCTATACACAGTGGTACAAAAATAAACACTTGTGACACCATTATTCTGAAAAAAAAACAAAAGATATACTTGGTCTGCATAATCAGGACAATGTAGCTAGTTTCCTATCAAATTCGTTCAGGGAAAAATTCTTCCACGTGAGCTCATATTTTACCACATGCCAGAGAGACTTACAAATTCAAGTTGGTTTAAAAAAGATATTGAACGTTTAATAGCATTTTTAAGAATCTTTTACAAAACACTATTTACAATAACTAAAAAGGAAAATTTACATCAATTAAGAGATTTTTCTAAGAGGTAGGCTTGAGGCAATGGTACTTTATTTCAGATAAAACAGACATATTTATACAACTTATTTGAAATGATATCTGAAAGCTTGTGAGAAATAAAAAGGTTTGAATACGTAATTCCTGTTTCTTTCTGTAGTCATGAATGACAGCTGTCAAAGAATTTTCTTTTATGCTCTTATTCTAAACTGCATCTGCCAGGATTACATAAAGTACAAAATATGATTATCAAATGATAGCAACAGATTTTACGTCTGATATATTTAAACTTCAGAATCTGAGAATGGAAGGTGATATTGGAGGTCCTGAGTCTAAGATGCCCACACCAAAGCATCCATACTCCTGGCCTGTGTCAACACACATCTTCCAGACTGAGCCTAGATGTAGCCCAGTCCTAAAAATATAGCTCAGCCTCTGTACAGCTCAAACTAAGTATACACACCCTGCCTTTCTGTGGCTTCATTCCCTGGTCCTTCCCTTTTATAGCTGGAAGCAGCTCCGCATAAGCCTGACCTCTCTGATGTTGATAGGGACAGAGTAGAATAGGTAGGTCGTTGTAGAGTCCTAGTAGGGGATGATAGGTAGAAGGGTGAAACCTGAGAAAGGTTGGGAGGCCAGTGAGTTGACGATAACTCAGGAGAGCTGCTCCTTGTTCAGTAAAGCAGGCCTGACTGGGTATAAACAGCTGATGGAGGAGTTGGTGAAGAAGGAACTAACGATGTATGCCTTGCATCTGTGTTTTCTTGAGGGAGGTGGTCTTCTACCATCCTATATATATTGCTGCCCACTCAATCTAGGAGAGCAGAGCAGAGCTTTCCTGCCTGCCTGCTTGCACCATTTACAAGGACCCTATCCTAATAAATCCTTTTCTTGTCTATCACTCTGCTTCTCACTGAATTCCCTCTGTGTTGAGGCATGAAGAACCTGAGCCTTAGTGGGTCCAGATATTTGGTGAGTGCTGGATTAAGTCCTGGCCACGTGGGTTCGAGTCCTAGACAGGCTTTTGGCCGGGATTGAGTCCTGACTACATGGGTTCAAGTCCCAAGCAGGGTTTTGGTTGGGGTTAAGCCTTAGCCACGTGGGTTCGAGTCCCAAACCAGGTTTTGGCTAGGTTCAAGCCCCAGTCACGTGGGTTTGAGTCCCAAACAGGGTTTTGGCTGGAATTCAGGCTCCAGCCATGTGGGTTCAAGTCCCAAGCAGGGTTTGATCAGGTCTAGGCCCTGTCTGGGTTTAAGTCTCAAATTGAGGTAAAACCCTTTCAATGTGAGAGCAATTTTCAGCTTTGAAGACCACAAGAATGCCTATCCCCTCTTTCCTCCACACAGATAAGTTTGTTCCAAATCATCACAGTTTTGAAAGTACATTGCCAGCTCAGCACAAATAATCCCAAGCCCTTTAAGAAGTCTGTGCTATTTGTCAGGGAACGCAATGAGGCACAAGTGAGCCCAGCACCGAGTAAGCAGACCCATCGCTTTGATTGTCCAATCATACATCTGCTTTTCTCCCTTTCACAGGACTCAGTTCATGGGACTGAGTCCTGTGAAAACCTATGCAAAGTGAGTAATATTCAAATTTATTTATTTGCTATAATTTTTTCATTAATCTGAAACACAAATCAATGTCATTAAATGTTCCATTACTTTTTTTTAAAGTGAGCAATTATTTATTTTGTTTTATTGAAGTATAGTTGATTTATAATATTGTCTTAATTTCTGCTGTACAGTAAATCGACTCAGTTATACATCCTTTATCATATTATTTTCCATTATGGCTTGTTACAAGATACTGAGTATAGTCCCCTGTGATGTACAGTAGGACCTTGTTGTTTTCCATCCTAGGGTTGCAGCTCCTAATCACAGAGCCTCAGTCTTTCCCTCCCCTGAGCAAGCTCAAGCCTGTGGAGCGAATTATTTCTATTGAACACACTCTGTGCTTGAATCTTATATTGCGCGCCACTCATTTCCCTAAGGGCCTTTGCCTGCTTGCACCATTTACAAGGACCCTATCCTAATAAATCCTTTTCTTGTCTATCACTCTGCTTCTCACTGAATTCCCTCTGTGTTGAGGCATGAAGAACCTGAGCCTTAGTGGGTCCAGATATTTGGTGAGTGCTGGATTAAGTCCTGGCCACGTGGGTTCGAGTCCTAGACAGGCTTTTGGCCGGGATTGAGTCCTGACTACATGGGTTCAAGTCCCAAGCAGGGTTTTGGTTGGGGTTAAGCCTTAGCCACGTGGGTTCGAGTCCCAAACCAGGTTTTGGCTAGGTTCAAGCCCCAGTCACGTGGGTTTGAGTCCCAAACAGGGTTTTGGCTGGAATTCAGGCTCCAGCCATGTGGGTTCAAGTCCCAAGCAGGGTTTGATCAGGTCTAGGCCCTGTCTGGGTTTAAGTCTCAAATTGAGGTAAAACCCTTTCAATGTGAGAGCAATTTTCAGCTTTGAAGACCACAAGAATGCCTATCCCCTCTTTCCTCCACACAGATAAGTTTGTTCCAAATCATCACAGTTTTGAAAGTACATTGCCAGCTCAGCACAAATAATCCCAAGCCCTTTAAGAAGTCTGTGCTATTTGTCAGGGAACGCAATGAGGCACAAGTGAGCCCAGCACCGAGTAAGCAGACCCATCGCTTTGATTGTCCAATCATACATCTGCTTTTCTCCCTTTCACAGGACTCAGTTCATGGGACTGAGTCCTGTGAAAACCTATGCAAAGTGAGTAATATTCAAATTTATTTATTTGCTATAATTTTTTCATTAATCTGAAACACAAATCAATGTCATTAAATGTTCCATTACTTTTTTTTGAAAGTGAGCAATTATTTATTTTGTTTTATTGAAGTATAGTTGATTTATAATATTGTCTTAATTTCTGCTGTACAGTAAATCGACTCAGTTATACATCCTTTATCATATTATTTTCCATTATGGCTTGTTACAAGATACTGAGTATAGTCCCCTGTGATGTACAGTAGGACCTTGTTGTTTTTCCATCCTAGGGTTGCAGCTCCTAATCACAGAGCCTCAGTCTTTCCCTCCCCCTGAGCAAGCTCAAGCCTGTGGAGCGAATTATTTCTATTGAACACACTCTGTGCTTGAATCTTTACCATATGTTGAGCATAAAGGAAGAAAACTGAATGCCAGAAATTAGGAAAACTCCATCATACACTTTACATCCTGTTGTTCTCCATTATTCAAGGTTCCTGTGTTCTTACCAGAAGCATTTGAAAAAGATGATCAAAAAGATCCCCAGTCTTGGGATTCCCTGGTGGTCCAGTGGGTAAAGACATCGCATTGCAGTGCAAGGGGTGCCGGTTCCATCCCTGGCCTGAGAAAATCCCATGTACCACGGAGTGGCTGGACCTATGTGTCCAATTACTGAACTGGTGCCCTGCAGAGAGGCCACTGCAATGGGAGGCCCACACAGGCCAAAAGAACAAAGATGGATGGATGCAAGACCAATAGAAGCAGCCAATAAATAAATAAATAAAGATTTCCAGTCTTACAGCTACCTTTGATCCACTTTGAGCTTATTTTTGTGTATGGTGTTAGGGACTGCCCTAATTTCATTTTTTCCACACGTCTGCTCAGTTTTCCCAACATCACTAATTGAGGAGACTGCCTTTTCTCCATGGCATATTTTCCCTCCTTCTCATAGATTAGATGACCATAGGTGTGTGAGTTTATTTCTGGGCTACCACTGTGTTGTACACCCAAAACTATCATGATACTGAAATCAACTATGCTTCAATAAAAACAGATTTTACAGAAGGTCCCAGAACTGAAATGGAGACAGTATAATGTTGCAGAGAATATAAGGAAACTATCATTCGCACAATCTTTAAAAATTTAATTGAAAAAATGTAAAGATTTCACTTATACTCAGTAGATGTCATTTAAATGTTCCATTACTTTTGAAAGTGAGCAATTATTTATTTTGTTTTATTGAAGTATAGTTGATTTATAATATTGTCTTAATTTCTGCTGTACAGTAAATCGACTCAGTTATACATCCTTTATCATATTATTTTCCATTATGGCTTGTTACAAGATACTGAGTATAGTCCCCTGTGATGTACAGTAGGACCTTGTTGTTTTCCATCCTAGGGTTGCAGCTCCTAATCACAGAGCCTCAGTCTTTCCCTCCCCCTGAGCAAGCTCAAGCCTGTGGAGCGAATTATTTCTATTGAACACACTCTGTGCTTGAATCTTTACCATATGTTGAGCATAAAGGAAGAAAACTGAATGCCAGAAATTAGGAAAACTCCATCATACACTTTACATCCTGTTGTTCTCCATTATTCAAGGTTCCTGTGTTCTTACCAGAAGCATTTGAAAAAGATGATCAAAAAGATCCCCAGTCTTGGGATTCCCTGGTGGTCCAGTGGGTAAAGACATCGCATTGCAGTGCAAGGGGTGCCGGTTCCATCCCTGGCCTGAGAAAATCCCATGTACCACGGAGTGGCTGGACCTATGTGTCCAATTACTGAACTGGTGCCCTGCAGAGAGGCCACTGCAATGGGAGGCCCACACAGGCCAAAAGAACAAAGATGGATGGATGCAAGACCAATAGAAGCAGCCAATAAATAAATAAATAAAGATTTCCAGTCTTACAGCTACCTTTGATCCACTTTGAGCTTATTTTTGTGTATGGTGTTAGGGACTGCCCTAATTTCATTTTTTCCACACGTCTGCTCAGTTTTCCCAACATCACTAATTGAGGAGACTGCCTTTTCTCCATGGCATATTTTCCCTCCTTCTCATAGATTAGATGACCATAGGTGTGTGAGTTTATTTCTGGGCTACCACTGTGTTGTACACCCAAAACTATCATGATACTGGAAATCAACTATGCTTCAATAAAAACAGATTTTACAGAAGGTCCCAGAACTGAAATGGAGACAGTATAATGTTGCAGAGAATATAAGGAAACTATCATTCGCACAATCTTTAAAAATTTAATTGAAAAAATGTAAAGATTTCACTTATACTCAGTAGATGAAATTTAAAATGTTAACACTTTACAAAAAGTGCACCCATTATTTTCAGAAATAAAACAGTTCAAGCCAAGGTTTTCCACATTCCCTAATTCTTACACTTTTCTTTCCCTAAAACAGTAAGGAGTGAGTTTACATCTGTACTGTTAATTTCATAAAACATAACCTAAAGTTTATAATTTTACTCAGAAAAATCCATAGCGTCTTAAATTTGCAAAAAAAAAAAAAAATTAGTCACATATACGTCATTTTTTTCCTTTTTTAAAATTTTTTGAAATCCATTCAAAATTGACAGTTACATAACTACTTTAACATCCCTGAAATGTAACATCTACATGAATGTGATAATATGTATCTACAACCTAAACTGACACATGGGTTGTTTCCTGTTTTCCTCTACGATAGTTTAAAAATGAGCACTCCTGAACATGTCTTAGGTTGTGAATGAATGAGTAACTAGTTCATGAAGTTAGGAACATTTTTGACTTCTATAGAACCTATTTGCTTTTCAGAATTGCTATACTATTCATGCTTTTATTAGCTATTTGGGAGGTACAACTTCTTACAGTCTGCTAAACATTTGGCATCTCATTTTTTTTTAGATATTCAGTGTTTTTCAACTTGATAGCAATTAAATGATATCCCTTTTTTTCATAGAAAATTAATTGCATATGGCTTTTTTTTAATCCCATTGTTTTTTTACTTTGCATTTCCTGAGTTTGGTGAAGTTAATCGTAATTTTTACTAGTCAGGCTTCCTGATCCAGGCCTTATTCTTCTGCTCTATTTTTTCTCTTTAAACGACAGCTTTGTAGTTCTTTACAAAGCTCTGTTGCTGTTAGAGAAATTCAGGCTTATGAGTATTATATTATTTTGAGATATTGACAATATTCATTATGTACAATCTACATATCTCTATTAATGCAGTTTGTGTTAAATTCAATGTTGTAGTATACTATTGCTAAAGCGACTTACTTTCAGTCAGTATTTTTTTATCTTTTATTATATTTCTGTTGTATTTCTTATCAATGAAATACTTGATTTTTTTTCCTTTTACCAAATGAGATAGTTTATTACTACTTATTTCAATAAAAAAATAGTGATTCATGTCTTTGAACTCATTTTCCTTTCATTTCATTTGATCATTATAACTTTTAAGTTTTAACTTTAAAATAAAAACTTGCATATATAATGGTACTGGATAAAAATATTTACCCTTATTCCCCTTGATCCACATAGAGAATGCAATTACATTGTTAGATATGAAATGCTATTCATGTTCTTCATGGGATCTACTATCAGAAAAATTTTTGTACCATTCAGTCATTTATAAAGGATCCTTTGTGCTCATTTGTTGGAAGAAAATCCCTCAGGCTATTTTATTTCTGAGGGACATCTCAGTTCAGCTGACAGGGGTCTGAGCTCTCACTCAGTCTAAACTTCTAGCTTCAGGACTAATGGGTCTTGTCCAGTCAATATAACTGGGGAATCAGGAGTATCACTGCGGGAAGTTGTTTGTGCCCCTGTGGCTAGTGAACCCTGTGGCTGAAACACAATTCCTCCTCCCTGTCCTTATTCCCCCAGGCACTTGGCTGGCACCCATTGCTGCTATCTGCTTTGAAAAACAGCCAGACTCCAGTTCTTCTCTTTTCTGGTCTTCTTTGGGATCCACGGACATCTCGTTGCTGACTCAGCTTCTCCTTGGTTTTGCCAGGATTTTAGAACATTCTGAATCTCATCCAGGTCCTCTGTGCTTCCCTCTGGCCAGAGAGCTATCACCATTCTTCCCCAATTACAATGTTGCTATGTCAGGTCCACTCTGAAGAATTTAATTAGGCAAGGGCTTGGGAGAGTAAGCCAGAGCCTTTTCTCTTTGGGGCATATTGCCTCGCACTATGCCAGACAGAATTTTCTGTTAAAATTATTTGACTCAATCATTCTTTTCTCTGCCTGGTGGACTATCTTCTCCAAACCCTGTGTATCTTTCTCTCCTCCCAGAAAAAACCAACAGAAGGATGTCTCCCCAACATCTCCCTATGTCAGCCCATAGCTCCCCTAAATGTCTGGCAGGGTTGTTTCATTAGGACAAAGAGAGAGGACCTGATGTCTGGCCCATCCACCTCACCTCTGAAAAGACTGACAAAAAGCTGTAGAATGCCCCTCCCCCAGTCCCAGAATGATGCTGAAAGGACACTCTGGGAGCTCCTACCCTCTGCCCCATCTCTCCACCCAGCACAAGACCCATATCTTTTTCCCCCCTGGGGCTATAAAAATATTTTCCCTTATTCTCCTTGATCCACATAGAGAATGCAATTACATTGTTAGATATGAAATGCTATTCATGTTCTTCATGGGATCTACTATCAGAAAAATTTTTGTACCATTCAGTCATTTATAAAGGATCCTTTGTGCTCATTTGTTGGAAGAAAATCCCTCAGGCTATTTTATTTCTGAGGGACATCTCAGTTCAGCTGACAGGGGTCTGAGCTCTCACTCAGTCTAAACTTCTAGCTTCAGGACTAATGGGTCTTGTCCAGTCAATATAACTGGGGAATCAGGAGTATCACTGCGGGAAGTTGTTTGTGCCCCTGTGGCTAGTGAACCCTGTGGCTGAAACACAATTCCTCCTCCCTGTCCTTATTCCCCCAGGCACTTGGCTGGCACCCATTGCTGCTATCTGCTTTGAAAAACAGCCAGACTCCAGTTCTTCTCTTTTCTGGTCTTCTTTGGGATCCACGGACATCTCGTTGCTGACTCAGCTTCTCCTTGGTTTTGCCAGGATTTTAGAACATTCTGAATCTCATCCAGGTCCTCTGTGCTTCCCTCTGGCCAGAGAGCTATCACCATTCTTCCCCAATTACAATGTTGCTATGTCAGGTCCACTCTGAAGAATTTAATTAGGCAAGGGCTTGGGAGAGTAAGCCAGAGCCTTTTCTCTTTGGGGCATATTGCCTCGCACTATGCCAGACAGAATTTTCTGTTAAAATTATTTGACTCAATCATTCTTTTCTCTGCCTGGTGGACTATCTTCTCCAAACCCTGTGTATCTTTCTCTCCTCCCAGAAAAAACCAACAGAAGGATGTCTCCCTAACATCTCCCTATGTCAGCCCATAGCTCCCCTAAATGTCTGGCAGGGTTGTTTCATTAGGACAAAGAGAGAGGACCTGATGTCTGGCCCATCCACCTCACCTCTGAAAAGACTGACAAAAAGCTGTAGAATGCCCCTCCCCCAGTCCCAGAATGATGCTGAAAGGACACTCTGGGAGCTCCTACCCTCTGCCCCATCTCTCCACCCAGCACAAGACCCATATCTTTTTCCACCCTGGGGCTATAACCATCTGAAATGAATTTCAAGAGGTGGTAAGATTTCAGGAGAAATTTTAAAATATTGCCCCTTTTACACATACTTTTATCTGAAGATTTTGATGAGGAGGCCATTCTCTGGAACAGAAACTATGCTAAGTGACAGGAAGACCAAAAAAAAGAACACTGAAATTTCTATCAATAGAGCACCATGGCACAAATAAAATTAGTTGGGTAAATGCAAGTGCTGAACAAGAATTGGTCAAAAAAAAAAAAAAATCAAATTGAACAAATAAAACTGCTAAGTGGGAAAAAATCAGAATTCCATTATATGTGCATATGTATGTGTGCAACTTCAAATTAGGTATGGTATTAACAGTAAAAAGAAAATAATAGTCTTTAATTTAGCATGTTCCTAGGAAAGTATTCACAGTAACTGTTTAAAATACTAGATCAAAAAAAAAGGTGCCATTGGAAGAAATGTCTTGACAGTTTCTCCATGCTTCCCACTTAGAAAATGCTGAAACATACTCCAGTTATGTCATTAATTTATAGACAAATATTTTGGGTTATCTTTTGAAAATGTAAAACTAAGTCATGTTTAATCCTGAATTTTGCTGCTAATTGTATCAAGGTGTTACCTACCTATGATGTTGTCATCCATTACCTATCTCTGTTTTAAACTATCTCCATCTGTGTAAAATATTTTTAAGTGCTACTTCCAGAATGAGGATATATACTCAGTTTAAAAGCAGTTTAGAATACTGTTTGTGCTGTAGTAACACAGCATTCAGAATTCAAATTGTTCTTAAAGCTGAGCAGGAATTGACTGAGCAGGAATTACTTTAGCACCAAATCACTGTTTTCTAATCATGAGTGTAAACATCTTCCACTTAAGATTATTTGTTCATAAAACAAAGTCTAAAAATGTATCTTAAGGGAAAAAAATAATTTCATTAATTACAAGGAAACATTAACAACACTGATATAAGGAAGATTTTACCAAACTAAAAATTAGAGCACGGGGTCCTCTTGCAAATTTTTTCACTGACCTTAGGTGTAACCTGAAATTTCCTAAGCACAAGACCCATATCTTTTTCCACCCTGGGGCTATAACCATCTGAAATGAATTTCAAGAGGTGGTAAGATTTCAGGAGAAATTTTAAAATATTGCCCCTTTTACACATACTTTTATCTGAAGATTTTGATGAGGAGGCCATTCTCTGGAACAGAAACTATGCTAAGTGACAGGAAGACCAAAAAAAAGAACACTGAAATTTCTATCAATAGAGCACCATGGCACAAATAAAATTAGTTGGGTAAATGCAAGTGCTGAACAAGAATTGGTCAAAAAAAAAAAAAATCAAATTGAACAAATAAAACTGCTAAGTGGGAAAAAATCAGAATTCCATTATATGTGCATATGTATGTGTGCAACTTCAAATTAGGTATGGTATTAACAGTAAAAAGAAAATAATAGTCTTTAATTTAGCATGTTCCTAGGAAAGTATTCACAGTAACTGTTTAAAATACTAGATCAAAAAAAAAGGTGCCATTGGAAGAAATGTCTTGACAGTTTCTCCATGCTTCCCACTTAGAAAATGCTGAAACATACTCCAGTTATGTCATTAATTTATAGACAAATATTTTGGGTTATCTTTTGAAAATGTAAAACTAAGTCATGTTTAATCCTGAATTTTGCTGCTAATTGTATCAAGGTGTTACCTACCTATGATGTTGTCATCCATTACCTATCTCTGTTTTAAACTATCTCCATCTGTGTAAAATATTTTTAAGTGCTACTTCCAGAATGAGGATATATACTCAGTTTAAAAGCAGTTTAGAATACTGTTTGTGCTGTAGTAACACAGCATTCAGAATTCAAATTGTTCTTAAAGCTGAGCAGGAATTGACTGAGCAGGAATTACTTTAGCACCAAATCACTGTTTTCTAATCATGAGTGTAAACATCTTCCACTTAAGATTATTTGTTCATAAAACAAAGTCTAAAAATGTATCTTAAGGGAAAAAAATAATTTCATTAATTACAAGGAAACATTAACAACACTGATATAAGGAAGATTTTACCAAACTAAAAATTAGAGCACGGGGGTCCTCTTGCAAATTTTTTTCACTGACCTTAGGTGTAACCTGATCTAAATCACTGCTCATCTAAGCTTCATTTTTTTTTTTCCCCAAACAAAAGAGAAACAGCATATATCACTTACCCTAAAGCTTTGCTAGGAACTCTATCAATATATAATGAGAAAACACTTTTTAATATTTTCAAATTAATAATTAGATTCAAATATAAGAACATGTCTTAACAATACATAATAGATCAGTAAAGGGTAAAATTTTTAGTAGTGACCTATCTAAAAATTATAAGCAAATCATGTACTAATAATACATGCAACCACAAAGTAAAATAATACTGGTATGTGTCTTTTTTAATTACAAAAAAAAAATTCATTCCATTATTATACTGCCTTTCAGCACTACAAACTGCCTTTATCTTAAGCTTACTCTTCAAAACATCCTGTGGTGGGAAGAAAGGGCACTTAAAAGTCCTTGATGGTTTCTGTAATTTCACATTATTTCACTAGGTTAAACAGGGGCTGTTAGTAACAGCCCCTTACTTGGTGTTGCTCTAGAAATAGACCATGACTAGCATTGCCACTGGCATCAATCAACGAGGGATCTTCAATCTTTTATGCTCCTTACACCACATCTGACAACATGTCTACAGCAGGTAGTGTGACAATGACCAATTTCTGGACTGTGCATCTCCCAGTAGGTCAGATGTAGGATGTTCAAGTGCACTGGGTGAATCCCATCCCCATGAGGTGAAATACCACAGGGCGTTCAAAGTCACCATGTGGCCTACAGATACACGGCATCCTTACTCCCCACAGAAGCCTGCATACTGTTAGAACTGGCAGCATTAGAAATTCGATGCATTCGCTCTGTTAATTTCTTGCTGCAGCATTCTGCTATCACTTTCAAAATGTATCTTGGCAGATTTGTTATCTGATTTCTCATTTATGCAACATGTTGGCTGGCACTGGTCTTGCCCTATGAATCTACCTCACATAGGTTTTCCTACATTTGAAAAAATTTTTACGTGAAATTTGGACTCTTCAAACCATCTAAACTTACATTCTTATTAAAAAGAAGTCTCCTCATTGTAAATTGACCTACAAAGCAAAATACATACTGGGGAACATCTTTTTTACTAGGTTCTTTTAGATATCACTCAAAATTATTTACTTTTTGAGCACCTACTACATACACGACCTAAGAACCTTTGGTCCAAGAAGCTTATATCTATAACTCATTAGAAGCTTGTGTCTTTCCATCAGCTGCATAAATTCTTGGCCTTTAAAAGTACTGTGTTTAAAACGAGAGCCAAAACAAATAAAGGATATAAATGATCATATAAATATGGCAAACTATTAACAATAAGAATCAAATCTTAGTGAGGTGCATTTTATTTTTATTCTTGTAGTTTATCCATAGTTCAAAGTGGTTTCCAAATAAATAGTTTAAAATCTGAGGGGAAAGTCAAAACTTCCTATCAGTATCATTGTGGAGATTAATAAACAACAGGTAAATGGCCCAGACTGGGACAGAGCACGGTGTTTAAAACACACCACAAACTGTTAATTCTTCCCAAGTGTAATCCCTCCCTTCCCACAAAAGCAAGGAATAATAGACCAGCACTGTTAATAAGGGAACTTCAGTTCTAGCTGGGAAGAAAAACACAGTATCAGATGGTACAGAACTAACTGCTAAGTTATGGAAAAAATGATGGAACAGGATTTCCAAAGTAAAAAATGTCTAAAGAGGTTAATGTTATGATGTAAGAAATAACTTGAAGACTGGAGTTGCCATCAGCAGTTACCATTGGGCTTCAGGCTTCAGTCTAGTTTCCTTAACATGATCTGTGGGTTCCTTATCTATCTGCATCCTGTCAGCTAGCCATCCTCATCTTTATCCAAGCCCTAGATCTTGTCACACATGCCATTAAGTCAACTTTTTATGGTTTATCATTTTGAATATTAATCACAGTATACTATCATCTGAAAAACTATGAAAAACCTAGACAGTGCATTAATAACTAGAGGCACCACTTTGGCAACAAAGTGGTCCATCTAATCAAAGCTATGGTTTATGCAGTAGTCATGCATGGATGTGAGAGTTGGGCCATAAAGAAGGCTGAGCTCCAAAGAATAGATCCTTTCAAATTATAGTGCTGGTGAAGACTCTCTTGAGAGACCTTTGGACTGCAAGGAGATCAAGATACCAGTCAAAAGGAAATCAACCCTGCATGTTCATTGGAAGGACTGATACCGAAGCTGAAGCTCCAATACTTTGGACACCTGATATGAAGAGCTGACTCATTGGAAAAGCCCTGTTGCTGTGAAAGATTGAGGACAGAAGACGGGAGCAGCAGAAGATAAGATAGTTGAATGGCACCACTACTCAATGGAAATGAGTTTGAGCAAACTCCTGGAGACAGTGAAGGACAGGAAAGCCTGGTGTGCTGCAGTCTGTTCGGTCTCAGTCAGACATGACTTAGCAACTGAACAACACACTATCATCTGAAGCTAAATTTATCATCGTGGAAATTCATGTGGAAGAAACTCACGGGGCTTAAGCCCAAGGCCCATCTTACACAGACCTCCCCAAGGATCAGCTAGGAACCCAGAAATGGGAAACCTTGCCATTCTCTATTTCCACCTCAGATTTCTCTCTGTCATGCCTCTTCTTGTGTCAGTAGTATTGGCATGACATTGGCACGGAGACTAAGGATGCCGTAAGGAAGAGCTGAGCGGGTATTCAGTCTGGCTCTGGAGGAAGAAGTTATGTAGCTTACAGTAATATCTTTCCAGTGTTACTTCATTTCTAACCATCCATAGCTATGGAATTCATTTAATAATGCTCCCCCAACATGCTGTATCTGACCCCTTGACTTACTGTTGGAAAGTTTCAAAGTTTGAGGTTGTACCATCACATATTTGGCAAAGACCATTAACATAAAACATATATGGAAAGCAGAGGAGAAATAATTTTGTAACAGATGATGTACAAAGATAAGTGTGTAGAAGTTCTCCAGTCATCAAATGCAGAAAACTTAACCTAAGGATTGTGATTCTCATTGATGTCTAGTTTAAACAATCTCTCTCTTGTCAGGAATATCCTTCATAAAGCAGCACTAACAATTCTCATACTACAGAATCAAGATGAAAAAAGCTATGGTTTATGCAGTAGTCATGCATGGATGTGAGAGTTGGGCCATAAAGAAGGCTGAGCTCCAAAGAATAGATCCTTTCAAATTATAGTGCTGGTGAAGACTCTCTTGAGAGACCTTTGGACTGCAAGGAGATCAAGATACCAGTCAAAAGGAAATCAACCCTGCATGTTCATTGGAAGGACTGATACCGAAGCTGAAGCTCCAATACTTTGGACACCTGATATGAAGAGCTGACTCATTGGAAAAGCCCCTGTTGCTGTGAAAGATTGAGGACAGAAGACGGGAGCAGCAGAAGATAAGATAGTTGAATGGCACCACTACTCAATGGAAATGAGTTTGAGCAAACTCCTGGAGACAGTGAAGGACAGGAAAGCCTGGTGTGCTGCAGTCTGTTCGGTCTCAGTCAGACATGACTTAGCAACTGAACAACACACTATCATCTGAAGCTAAATTTATCATCGTGGAAATTCATGTGGAAGAAACTCACGGGGCTTAAGCCCAAGGCCCATCTTACACAGACCTCCCCAAGGATCAGCTAGGAACCCAGAAATGGGAAACCTTGCCATTCTCTATTTCCACCTCAGATTTCTCTCTGTCATGCCTCTTCTTGTGTCAGTAGTATTGGCATGACATTGGCACGGAGACTAAGGATGCCGTAAGGAAGAGCTGAGCGGGTATTCAGTCTGGCTCTGGAGGAAGAAGTTATGTAGCTTACAGTAATATCTTTCCAGTGTTACTTCATTTCTAACCATCCATAGCTATGGAATTCATTTAATAATGCTCCCCCAACATGCTGTATCTGACCCCTTGACTTACTGTTGGAAAGTTTCAAAGTTTGAGGTTGTACCATCACATATTTGGCAAAGACCATTAACATAAAACATATATGGAAAGCAGAGGAGAAATAATTTTGTAACAGATGATGTACAAAGATAAGTGTGTAGAAGTTCTCCAGTCATCAAATGCAGAAAACTTAACCTAAGGATTGTGATTCTCATTGATGTCTAGTTTAAACAATCTCTCTCTTGTCAGGAATATCCTTCATAAAGCAGCACAAACAATTCTCATACTACAGAATCAATGATGAGAATAACATATAATATGTCAAATTACTATGTTTCTAGTACCTGAACCAGTAACAGGACTACTGTGGGTATAACAAGTTTGCGATAATATAGCACACATACTCCAGCTCTCAATAATACTTATGCTTGCTTGACCATCTTATGGGGGTTAACCTGAATTATCTTTTGATCTCTACAGAAGCTATTAGTATACCATTATACAGAGGGGTGGTCAAAGAGTAATCCAGTCAGAAACTATAGGATAAAGCAGTATAACTCAGAGCTAAATAGTTATAAAAATATTTTTTCCTACTGCATGTGTTTTTTTCTTTGTAATATCTGTTCTAGTAGCTCTTCTGAATTTATAATCTGGTGTAGCTTTCTTCATTCAAAGTGAATATTCAGTTTTATAATCATGACTTTGCGTTACTTTTCCTTAAAAAGAGTCCCCCACCAATTGTCTATACTCCAGGTCCCAAGTCTAGCTCTCTGCCTCTGTCTTCATACACATCTGAATTTAGGGGCACAAGCTTTGAACTGCAGGAGTGGGCACATAGTTTAATCACCACAAGTTACAGTCTGCCTGTGTTTCCCTGTAAACACTGGATAATCACACTCCTTAGCAAATGTGAGGATAGCAACAGACTATATGCCAAGAGTGCTTGGCTTATGGACAGAGTCACAACGTGTTTAGTAGGTAGAAAGCAATAAGACAGGAATACTGAAAGTCCAAGAGAGACACTCTGCAGTATCATCACTTTAGGACTAGTTGTCTACAAGGAATGAGACATCATCCACTTACTGGGTACCTCCCCTTCCAGTAGCACATGGGTGTGTGAAGAGAGATAGTATTTTCCCCTGTGAGGAACTTCTTCTTGGCTGGTACCCAATTTCCTTTCCTTTGGAAATACTATTCTAGAGGGAATCCATTGAATTAGACACTGTTTATTCTCATGCCATCTTCGGTTCTGCTGGTTCACCTCACACCCTTTCTTCTTTCTTTAGTAGGTATTTACTAATGAAAGGACCACACCCTTTCCTAGACATTTTATGAGCATGATATCTCTTCTCCTCAGTAGTCTGAGGTCCTATGATGGTTACATGTCTCATTATAAACTGCAGATGGACAGTCTCATCTTGGGCAATGGGTTCTGAGTTTTGTTCAGATGAGTCTATCTCCAAAAGATGCATCTGCTTTCAGTAGGCTGTTGAAAGTAATCCTCTACATCATCAAGATGATAGCAACACCATGAGTTAAAAATTCCCCAAGAGAATGACTATGACCTTGTTAATGTCTCCTGGAGAGGCAAAGAGGCCCTGCTCCCTACCCCTCACTACATGCTTCTATACATGATAAGAGAGCAAGGTTGAGAACCTGTCTTTCCAAGCTGAATTTCTGCACCATCTAGTAGAGGTAGACAGACATATACCAATCTCAATGTAAGACCTGCCATGGCTTAAATGCAAGGAAATTAAAGGATAACATAGTCTCTGCTCTATAATAATTACTACTTTGAAGAAACACAGCCATGGATAGGAGAGTAACTCCTGATGAATGCAAGGCACAGGCCAACCCACTTGGAAAAAGAAAGAAGGTGCAAAGGAGTGGGCATGGAAGAAGTTACAGGTGTTGGCAATTAGAATAAGCAAGATACAGTCTCAAATTGGTTCCACTGGGAATGGTTCTACATGTGCTCTAAATGTGTCAATGCCTCCTCACATTCCATATTTATATTATCCAGCCTTGCCTTCAATGTCAACAGCACGTGCACAGGTATGTAAATGGAGATCCAGATTTACCCATTTGTCCTGGAAAGTTCCTGTGTTTGGTACCACCACAGCTCAAACGAAGGCTATAAAAAATGCCCTCCCTGTGCCTTTCATGTGAGGCTCAGAGCCAGCCACATCAGCAATTACTTTCACCAGAGCTGGTAGAGCTGAACATGATGGCTGCAATCCAGACCGACCTGCAGACTTTATATTTAATATAACCCATATTTTAGGCTGGTTCAGACTAATTTGCCTTTTATTTCAGAGTTTTTAATGGGTACTCTATTTCGAAGAGCACCTCACAAAGAGTATGCATGCATATTTTCGCTTTAATGTCTTAATGAGCAAATGCTTTTAAAAGGTTATTAGGTCATATGGAGCACGGTTTTTATTTAATAGCAGGAGAATTAACCTCAGTATGGATTTCCCAGGCACCCAACTTCTGTGCAGTACAACACTGGGTATGGAAGACCAACTTCTCAGCCTTATTTTCAATAGTATGTTAAGGAAAGTATTTTAATAAGAGATGATGCTTAAAATAGGCTTCCCTGGTGGTTCTGATGGTAAAAAAAAATCTGCCTGCAATGTGGGAGACCCTGGTTTGATCCCTGGGTTGGAAAGATACCCTGGAGAAGGGAACGCCATTCCACTCCAGTATTCTTGCCAGGAAAATGCTTAAAATACAGGTGATTGTTATTACATGCAAATCTAAAAGTTAACAGAGCACTGAGCTTGCAATAAGACATACATGATGTTAGGGAATTCACTTTTTTACAAAGTAAGGAAGACTTCTTTATTGGCTTCATATAAAATGTTTGAAATTGTTTAAAATATTGCTGCTACACATAATTTTGAAATCTAAAATCAAACAAAATATTTGAATACTATATATGTAAGAATAAAGCTAAGTGAGCTTTAAACTAACCTACAAATATTAGCACTGTTTTTTCCCCCAACATAAAGATTTCAGTGTTAGTGATACTAATAAAGGAACTGCTGAAGACTCTACACAAAAACTACTATAACTGATAAACAAATTCAGCAAAATACTAGACACAAGATTAACATACAGAATTCCATTGTATTCCTTTACACTAACTTAGATCACAAGATTAATACAGAATCCATTGTATATGTGTCAAGCCCCCACATATTTATATTATCCAGCCTTGCCTTCAATGTCAACAGCACGTGCACAGGTATGTAAATGGAGATCCAGATTTACCCATTTGTCCTGGAAAGTTCCTGTGTTTGGTACCACCACAGCTCAAACGAAGGCTATAAAAAATGCCCTCCCTGTGCCTTTCATGTGAGGCTCAGAGCCAGCCACATCAGCAATTACTTTCACCAGAGCTGGTAGAGCTGAACATGATGGCTGCAATCCAGACCGACCTGCAGACTTTATATTTAATATAACCCATATTTTAGGCTGGTTCAGACTAATTTGCCTTTTATTTCAGAGTTTTTAATGGGTACTCTATTTCGAAGAGCACCTCACAAAGAGTATGCATGCATATTTTCGCTTTAATGTCTTAATGAGCAAATGCTTTTAAAAGGTTATTAGGTCATATGGAGCACGGTTTTTATTTAATAGCAGGAGAATTAACCTCAGTATGGATTTCCCAGGCACCCAACTTCTGTGCAGTACAACACTGGGTATGGAAGACCAACTTCTCAGCCTTATTTTCAATAGTATGTTAAGGAAAGTATTTTAATAAGAGATGATGCTTAAAATAGGCTTCCCTGGTGGTTCTGATGGTAAAAAAATCTGCCTGCAATGTGGGAGACCCTGGTTTGATCCCTGGGTTGGAAAGATACCCTGGAGAAGGGAACGCCATTCCACTCCAGTATTCTTGCCAGGAAAATGCTTAAAATACAGGTGATTGTTATTACATGCAAATCTAAAAGTTAACAGAGCACTGAGCTTGCAATAAGACATACATGATGTTAGGGAATTCACTTTTTTACAAAGTAAGGAAGACTTCTTTATTGGCTTCATATAAAATGTTTGAAATTGTTTAAAATATTGCTGCTACACATAATTTTGAAATCTAAAATCAAACAAAATATTTGAATACTATATATGTAAGAATAAAGCTAAGTGAGCTTTAAACTAACCTACAAATATTAGCACTGTTTTTTCCCCCAACATAAAGATTTCAGTGTTAGTGATACTAATAAAGGAACTGCTGAAGACTCTACACAAAAACTACTATAACTGATAAACAAATTCAGCAAAATACTAGACACAAGATTAACATACAGAATTCCATTGTATTCCTTTACACTAACAATAAAGTATCAGAAAGAAAAGGCAAAAATAATCCCTTTAAAAACTACATCAAAAAAGGAAAATACTTAGGAATAAATCTGAGCAATGAGGTGAAAGTCTTATATGATGAGAATTATAAAATGCTGATAAAGGATATTGAAGATGATTTAAGAAAATGGAAAGTTATTTCATCATCTTGGATTGGAGGACTTGTTAAAATGGCCACACTACCCAAAGGAATTTATAGAGTTAATGTGATCTCTGTCAAGTGTCGAATGGCCTTTAAGAAATGAATGGATAAAGAAGATGTGGTAAATATATACAATGGAATAATACTCAGTCTTAAAAAACAACAAAATAATGCCATTTGCAGCAACATGAATGGACCTCGAGATTATCACATTAACTAGTCAGACAAAGACAAATATGATGTTGCTTATATGTGGAATCTAAAAAAATGATACAAATGAACTTATTTGCAAAACAGAAACAGACTCACAGAGGAAATAAACTTATGGCTACCAAAGGGTAAATTGGTGAGAGGGAAAAATTAGGAATTTGGGATTAACAGATAGATACTACTACATATAAAATAAATAATCAAAAGTACCTACTGCATAACATAGGGAACTATATTAAGTATCTTATAATAACCTATAAGAGCAAAGAAACTGATATATGTATCTATATCATCTATATCTATATCTATATCTATATCTATATATATATAATCAGAATCACTTTGCTGTATACCCCTGAAACTAACACAGCCTTGTAAATCAATGACAATTCAATTAAAAAACAGACAAACAAAAAACTATTGTTATTTCTTCCAATGTGCCTTGGGCCATCATTCCACATTTCCATTTTACATTTATAGTGAAATGTCTGTTTGTGTTGTCTCCAATTTATGTTTGTGTCCCTTAATTGTGTTTTGAACCACTCCAGTAAGAGATACACACCTACCACAGCACCAAAATTGCCCCCATCAAGACCAACAGTGACCTCCTCATGGTGAAATCCAACATGAAGAGCCTTTCCTCACTGATCATGACATACTAGTGACATTGAGACAGTCAAGTACGTCTTCCTTCCTGAAAGCCTTGCTTGAGTCAATTCTAGGCAGCAGACGCTCCTCAGTTTCCCCCTCCTTCACCCACTCCTTCATGAGCTGCACTTAATAGCTTTTCTCATCTACCTCTCATCTAGAATAACTGAGGATCAAGTCTCTTGATCACATCACCGCCCCATGACTTGAGTTCATGTTCAGGAATCCCAGCATTTCCATTCCCACCAGAATCCACCCTCTCTATACGTTGAACTGTAGATCCAGCCAGTATCCGGTATGCATGTATGTACATAAAAATGTCCAGGATTCAACTACATAAGCTTGGTATTTGCCTTTCTGATGGACACTGACATCTAAGCTATCTCCAAATGACTCCTGATGCCCACTCTGCTCCATTCATCATCCTTTGGGTGTGGATTCAACTACATAAGCTTGTATTGCTTTTCACATTCTAGTCAGACAACATGAATGGACCTCGAGATTATATTGATGTTGCTTATATGTGGAATCTAAAAATAATACAAATGAACTTATTTGCAAAACAGAAACAGACTCACAGAGGAAATAAACTTATGGCTACCAAAGGGTAAATTGGTGAGAGGGAAAAATTAGGAATTTGGGATTAACAGATAGATACTACTACATATAAAATAAATAATCAAAAGTACCTACTGCATAACATAGGGAACTATATTAAGTATCTTATAATAACCTATAAGAGCAAAGAAACTGATATATGTATCTATATCATCTATATCTATATCTATATCTATATCTATATATATATAATCAGAATCACTTTGCTGTATACCCCTGAAACTAACACAGCCTTGTAAATCAATGACAATTCAATTAAAAAACAGACAAACAAAAAACTATTGTTATTTCTTCCAATGTGCCTTGGGCCATCATTCCACATTTCCATTTTACATTTATAGTGAAATGTCTGTTTGTGTTGTCTCCAATTTATGTTTGTGTCCCTTAATTGTGTTTTGAACCACTCCAGTAAGAGATACACACCTACCACAGCACCAAAATTGCCCCCATCAAGACCAACAGTGACCTCCTCATGGTGAAATCCAACATGAAGAGCCTTTCCTCACTGATCATGACATACTAGTGACATTGAGACAGTCAAGTACGTCTTCCTTCCTGAAAGCCTTGCTTGAGTCAATTCTAGGCAGCAGACGCTCCTCAGTTTCCCCCTCCTTCACCCACTCCTTCATGAGCTGCACTTAATAGCTTTTCTCATCTACCTCTCATCTAGAATAACTGAGGATCAAGTCTCTTGATCACATCACCGCCCCATGACTTGAGTTCATGTTCAGGAATCCCAGCATTTCCATTCCCACCAGAATCCACCCTCTCTATACGTTGAACTGTAGATCCAGCCAGTATCCGGTATGCATGTATGTACATAAAAATGTCCAGGATTCAACTACATAAGCTTGGTATTTGCCTTTCTGATGGACACTGACATCTAAGCTATCTCCAAATGACTCCCTGATGCCCACTCTGCTCCATTCATCATCCTTTGGGTGTGGTTTCCACCTTCAAAAAAACTCAAAGTCATCACTAAGTCCTTATTTCTCATATCTTAGATTCATTCAATGAGTATATTGTATTGACTCTAATCTTAAATCCAGAATTCACAATAAACACTTTGTCCTATGATTTCTTCATTGTTCTCTCTGCTTCCCAAAATGCCGTTTCCCAGAATTCCACATGGCTATCTCCTTGCCTTTTCTTAGTGAAGAGCTTCCCACAACATCTTTTTTCAACCTGCAGCTCAGCCTGTAGCCTGGAAATCCCAAAACCCCTCTCCTAGACCTGTCATCATCTGACACTATGTGATGGACTATGTATTCCCATTATGCATCCACTTATTAATTCTCTAGAACTAAGAGGCAGCTTGGGGATTCTGCTGTTTAGTATAATATTGTATATCTTAACTTCTAGAAAATGTCTAACGGAAAAATGGCCAATGAATATTTGTAGAACAGAAATACAGAAACATTAATTTTGTAAATAAATACAATAGATAAATACGTCTATTCTGTCAACTTTAATACTGGTAATCTTGATTGTGTAGAAGTAACCTAATTTAAGTTTAACATAATTTTCTGCATAGAGTATTGTAAACATGTGATAAACAACTTAATATTCCAGATTCTATATTTCACAAAATCATCTCCAGTTACAGCTTTTTATATTTCTCTAAAATGGATTAATAAATATAGATGAAAATCTTTCAAGTTATGTGGAAATCATTCAAATTTAAATATCATTAGTTTATAGGAAATCAAATTCACTTTTCAAGATGATGATACAGAAAGGAATGATTGGTTTTTAACTCATTAACCGCTATCACTTAATATATGTAAATGAACCCTTTCAAATTGAGTCAGATCACTGTAGCAAAATCTATTTGTGCTGTTATTCATATTATAAATACTATTTATACTATATTTATACTGTCTTTTGCCTAAAATGATTATTTTAAAATCTAAGATGACAGACTCAAATTGCATCTGACTGCTGAAATCCCCATTCAGTTTGACTACCTAAGGAAGGTGCTCTGAGTCCTCATGACCCAGGGAGGGTCTGCCTCACCAAAGGGTCAGAATACGGTAACACCAAAGGGCTGTGCTCCAAAACCACTCATTCTAGCCCCTGAAATAACCATCCAGGGAGTTTGGTACTGAAGATATGTTTGAAAGGGTCTTCTAAAGGAGTAAACAGCTCCATTTTCTTTCTTCTTCCTGTGGGGATTTCTTCATTGTTCTCTCTGCTTCCCAAAATGCCGTTTCCCAGAATTCCACATGGCTATCTCCTTGCCTTTTCTTAGTGAAGAGCTTCCCACAACATCTTTTTTCAACCTGCAGCTCAGCCTGTAGCCTGGAAATCCCAAAACCCCTCTCCTAGACCTGTCATCATCTGACACTATGTGATGGACTATGTATTCCCATTATGCATCCACTTATTAATTCTCTAGAACTAAGAGGCAGCTTGGGGATTCTGCTGTTTAGTATAATATTGTATATCTTAACTTCTAGAAAATGTCTAACGGAAAAATGGCCAATGAATATTTGTAGAACAGAAATACAGAAACATTAATTTTGTAAATAAATACAATAGATAAATACGTCTATTCTGTCAACTTTAATACTGGTAATCTTGATTGTGTAGAAGTAACCTAATTTAAGTTTAACATAATTTTCTGCATAGAGTATTGTAAACATGTGATAAACAACTTAATATTCCAGATTCTATATTTCACAAAATCATCTCCAGTTACAGCTTTTTATATTTCTCTAAAATGGATTAATAAATATAGATGAAAATCTTTCAAGTTATGTGGAAATCATTCAAATTTAAATATCATTAGTTTATAGGAAATCAAATTCACTTTTCAAGATGATGATACAGAAAGGAATGATTGGTTTTTAACTCATTAACCGCTATCACTTAATATATGTAAATGAACCCTTTCAAATTGAGTCAGATCACTGTAGCAAAATCTATTTGTGCTGTTATTCATATTATAAATACTATTTATACTATATTTATACTGTCTTTTGCCTAAAATGATTATTTTAAAATCTAAGATGACAGACTCAAATTGCATCTGACTGCTGAAATCCCCATTCAGTTTGACTACCTAAGGAAGGTGCTCTGAGTCCTCATGACCCAGGGAGGGTCTGCCTCACCAAAGGGTCAGAATACGGTAACACCAAAGGGCTGTGCTCCAAAACCACTCATTCTAGCCCCTGAAATAACCATCCAGGGAGTTTGGTACTGAAGATATGTTTGAAAGGGTCTTCTAAAGGAGTAAACAGCTCCATTTTCTTTCTTCTTCCTGTGGGGATGGGAAGCATCTTCTCCAGTGACAGCCTCTGTGTGCAGACCAGGGGGATCAGCACCAAGAGGGTCATCTTCCAGACCAAGGCCACTGTGACCATGCCACAGGCTACACCTCTCAGAGCACACCCTGACGGACAGTCCCTGGGGAAAGGGGTGTGCATTTTGCTTATGGGGAGTTAATAGGGCTGGAAATGGACATAGGAAGTTGGGGAAGAAAACGGACTTAGAACATTTTTCTCTAACAAGTATCCCAAGGACCCTAACCTCATGAGATCCTCCAGAGAAATAAATTTCTGTGGTCCCTCCAAGCCTGGGAAACACGGCTCATAGGGCCCTCTGGTAAAACCCAAGTGTTTTTGGTGGTATCGAAGGTGGTACTGAAAAAGCAGTTTTTACTCCAGTTTTAATAGTATCTAAAGAACCTTATTTACTGGCATTTAATTACATATTTTCCAATCATTTCATCTTTTATTTTTTAAAGATTTATTTATTTATTTATCTTGAGGGGGTGGGGTGGGGAGGGAGGGGACCAGGTGGGCTACTTCTATGGGTCTTTCATTTGTCTATTTTCATCCATCTTTGTTCTTTGGCCTGTGTGGGCCTCCCATTGTGGTGGCCTCTGTTGTCATAGAGCACCGGCTCTGGGCGCATGCGCGCCAGAGCTCTAGTTCAGTAATTGGACACGTCAGTCCAGCCACTCCATGGCACGTGGGATCTTCCCAGGCCAGGGATCAAACTGGCGCCCCTTGCACTGCAAAGCGGTGTCCTTACCCACTGGACCACCAGGGAAGCCCTCATTTCATCTTTTCATCTAACATTTATCAAAACCCCATGTACTAGTTTTGCATGAAAAGGATTTATGTAAAAATTGCTCTGGAATACAGATGTATATTTAGTGATAGAATATTACTACAAAGATGGGATAAGTGGAGCAAGAAAAATACCTTTCTAAAGGTAATGTTTACTATCATTCAATACAAACATTTAAACCCGACCTGGCAGCAAATAACACCAAAGGGCTGTGCTCCAAAACCACTCATTCTAGCCCTGAAATAACCATCCAGGGAGTTTGGTACTGAAGATATGTTTGAAAGGGTCTTCTAAAGGAGTAAACAGCTCCATTTTCTTTCTTCTTCCTGTGGGGATGGGAAGCATCTTCTCCAGTGACAGCCTCTGTGTGCAGACCAGGGGGATCAGCACCAAGAGGGTCATCTTCCAGACCAAGGCCACTGTGACCATGCCACAGGCTACACCTCTCAGAGCACACCCTGACGGACAGTCCCTGGGGAAAGGGGTGTGCATTTTGCTTATGGGGAGTTAATAGGGCTGGAAATGGACATAGGAAGTTGGGGAAGAAAACGGACTTAGAACATTTTTCTCTAACAAGTATCCCAAGGACCCTAACCTCATGAGATCCTCCAGAGAAATAAATTTCTGTGGTCCCTCCAAGCCTGGGAAACACGGCTCATAGGGCCCTCTGGTAAAACCCAAGTGTTTTTGGTGGTATCGAAGGTGGTACTGAAAAAGCAGTTTTTACTCCAGTTTTAATAGTATCTAAAGAACCTTATTTACTGGCATTTAATTACATATTTTCCAATCATTTCATCTTTTATTTTTTAAAGATTTATTTATTTATTTATCTTGAGGGGGTGGGGTGGGGAGAGAGAGGGCCAGGCGGGCCACTTCTATGGGTCTTTCATTTGTCTATTTTCATCCATCTTTGTTCTTTGGCCTGTGTGGGCCTCCCATTGTGGTGGCCTCTGTTGTCATAGAGCACCGGCTCTGGGCGCATGCGCGCCAGAGCTCTAGTTCAGTAATTGGACACGTCAGTCCAGCCACTCCATGGCACGTGGGATCTTCCCAGGCCAGGGATCAAACTGGCGCCCCTTGCACTGCAAAGCGGTGTCCTTACCCACTGGACCACCAGGGAAGCCCTCATTTCATCTTTTCATCTAACATTTATCAAAACCCCATGTACTAGTTTTGCATGAAAAGGATTTATGTAAAAATTGCTCTGGAATACAGATGTATATTTAGTGATAGAATATTACTACAAAGATGGGATAAGTGGAGCAAGAAAAATACCTTTCTAAAGGTAATGTTTACTATCATTCAATACAAACATTTAAAAACCCAGCTGACTTCTGGCTAGCAGTAAGATACGGACTTATATCAAATCCATAATTAACATTTATATTATACTATTTATATGCATTTACATTATTTTGCCATACTAATACTACATTTATATGATTATATCCATGTTTAAAACTTATGTGGATATGTTTAAAATTGTTATGGTTAATACTATTAAAGAGAAATTAAATTTTCACAGCCTTAAGCCTGACTTAAACTAGGACCCTTCCATGATTATAGAAGAAAATAATTGTGGTAACAATGGCACTTAACTTTATACAAGACAGCCTCCAAGCAGTGTGCACTTAACTGACTACTTATTTCTCCCAAGCAGCCTATGATGTCATTCATTCTACCGTTATTATCCTGGTTTTAAAACGTGGAAACTCAGGCAACATGGGGTTAAGTAATTTATGCAAGGCAAGAGAGACAGTCATATAATTGGAGCTTGATAAAAAAAGTAGTAAGACTAGAGGTGCTGTATCCCAGAGCCCACACAATGTAAGCACAGACCATACCACCGCTCTCTTCAGCACTGACCTGGTCAAAGGACGCTACCCACAAAAGGCATCTGAGGCCTCCACACTCCCCGCCCATCAGCTCACATCTGGAAGGCAGTCCCACTTCATATAAGACAATGCAATGCAACGGGCTTATTCAACGGAGGATTTCACGTGGACTGGGGATACTTAGCTTGGAAAAGACAAGTGAGAAGGAAAATGGTAATAGACTGAAGGAACTGCCACTTAGTGTCACACAAGCCTTCTTTGCTTCTCCATCTTCTAAGAGTAGAAATGACTTTAAATCCTGGACTCAGACACCTGCTAGTTGTATGAGCACAGCTACTATGACTGCTTAACTCCAGTTTCTCATCTGTAAAAGGAGCATTTGATCACCTCTCTGCATTGGGGTGGTTTAAATAGCTGAGATCATGTAAAATTGCTAGCAGCTTAGTGAACGCTTGTAATATAAACACCATGGAACCATTCCTCTGGATACAGAGTTACACAATACAAATGATCATGGTTTTTTGTTGTTGTTGTTATTGATGATGATGATGATCACAAAAAGAAGCACACAGACATAGCTCAGTATACCTTATCCCTGTGGACAACACACAGACAACCGTTCTCACTGGTAAATTCCATACACATCTCTCTTGTTTCTCACAAAACCGCCTTTTGAGTTTGCACAAGACCAGTCACATAAGAAACACTTTAGATGTGCCTGAGTTCAGTTCCATGTGTAGTTATACATGAGTGCTCCAGGCCAGTGGAGGGCATGCCTGGAGACTCACCTGAAAGGGCAGTCACCCTGGAGTTTAGAAACCTCTGTGGTTATTTTCAGGCTGCCCTATGTTTCAGCACTGTCTCTGAGAAACATTCTGCTTCCCTCCATTAGTATTCTGAGTAACACCTCATGTTCTGCTGGCCCGTCCTGTAACAGGCATGGCTGTGACCAGGCAGAGGGCAATTCATCTTGACCGGCTTCTGTTAGAACTGGCGGCTGGAAACAATGCCAGCAATTTTATTTTTGGTCTATTAGTGAAATGACAGCACTAATTCATTTCACAGAGGAACCAAACAGCTGTCAGATGGCAGTGAGCAGGATGGTGCCGTATCACAATTTAGCTGTGCTGAGTCGGATGGCCCCCAGTGCCCCCTTCACACTCCCGCCCATCAGCTCACATCTGGAAGGCAGTCCCACTTCATATAAGACAATGCAATGCAACGGGCTTATTCAACGGAGGATTTCACGTGGACTGGGGATACTTAGCTTGGAAAAGACAAGTGAGAAGGAAAATGGTAATAGACTGAAGGAACTGCCACTTAGTGTCACACAAGCCTTCTTTGCTTCTCCATCTTCTAAGAGTAGAAATGACTTTAAATCCTGGACTCAGACACCTGCTAGTTGTATGAGCACAGCTACTATGACTGCTTAACTCCAGTTTCTCATCTGTAAAAGGAGCATTTGATCACCTCTCTGCATTGGGGTGGTTTAAATAGCTGAGATCATGTAAAATTGCTAGCAGCTTAGTGAACGCTTGTAATATAAACACCATGGAACCATTCCTCTGGATACAGAGTTACACAATACAAATGATCATGGTTTTTTGTTGTTGTTGTTATTGATGATGATGATGATCACAAAAAGAAGCACACAGACATAGCTCAGTATACCTTATCCCTGTGGACAACACACAGACAACCGTTCTCACTGGTAAATTCCATACACATCTCTCTTGTTTCTCACAAAACCGCCTTTTGAGTTTGCACAAGACCAGTCACATAAGAAACACTTTAGATGTGCCTGAGTTCAGTTCCATGTGTAGTTATACATGAGTGCTCCAGGCCAGTGGAGGGCATGCCTGGAGACTCACCTGAAAGGGCAGTCACCCTGGAGTTTAGAAACCTCTGTGGTTATTTTCAGGCTGCCCTATGTTTCAGCACTGTCTCTGAGAAACATTCTGCTTCCCTCCATTAGTATTCTGAGTAACACCTCATGTTCTGCTGGCCCGTCCTGTAACAGGCATGGCTGTGACCAGGCAGAGGGCAATTCATCTTGACCGGCTTCTGTTAGAACTGGCGGCTGGAAACAATGCCAGCAATTTTATTTTTGGTCTATTAGTGAAATGACAGCACTAATTCATTTCACAGAGGAACCAAACAGCTGTCAGATGGCAGTGAGCAGGATGGTGCCGTATCACAATTTAGCTGTGCTGAGTCGGATGTTCTTCCTGGCACAGATTTACACTGTGAGTGCCCCCCCTTCCCAGGGTGCCAGGCATCACATACTTGTCCTTGGAGGGTATGATGAGAAACAATACAGACTATTTACCATCAGGCCTCCACTGGTTACACACCACATTTATAACACCAAACTTGAAGGAAATATACGTGACAATAGATCTTCTACGAAGATTATTTCTGAAATAAAAAAAAATTCCTTAGCAACATAAAAATTGTATATCAGCAGCCATCTCTAATAAATTTTCTATTAACTGTTCTTGTCATGGATAAGGTGGAAGGAGGAACTTGAAATGGTTGATATTACATTTTACTAAGAAGTTTAAAGAGGAACTTTCGGGTTGAAACCAAATCCTGAAGTCTGTCAATACCAGAGCTTCTGAGAACAAGATACACGCAAAAAGGAATCTTGAAAAGCTAAGACCACGTGCTGTTGCAATTGCAGACACTCTTACTATCATGTCTTACACGCAACAATACAAAGGTAAGCCTGGTAAGAAAGATCTGTGTGCAAACAACAGACAATTCAGTGACTGCCAACTTAACAATGACTTAATTGACTGACACTCCTGAGTCACTCAGTCCTGGACTCGTGTATTTACCAAAGTTGTCTCATAAGTTAGACACACCCTGTTGGCAGCCTTTCATAGGATCCACTTAGTTTTTTGACTGGGCATTAAGAGAGCTAGATATATAAGAGCAGCACAGGCACAGAAGAAAACAATATCTGACTGCCCAAGGGAAGAGCTCTGACTATAGAGTCAGGATCCCATGAAGTGGCTGCCTATCTTTGTTAATAAAGCTTTATTGAAACCAAACTGCACTCAAGTCTTCAATCTGTTTAGGGTGGTGATCCCACCTCATATGGCATCAGCAGAACTGAGTAACTGGACAAATATCTGACTGCAGAGCCACCAATATATACTATCTGGTCCTTGACAGAAAAAGTTAGCCAGGGGCTTCCCTGGTGGTCCAGTGGGTAAGGACACCACCTTGCAGTGCAAGGGGCACCGGTTTGATCCCTGGCCTGGGAAGATCCCACGTGCCGCGAAGCAGCTGGACTGATGTGTCCAATTACTGAGCCGGAGCTCTGAGCGCATGCGCCCGGAGCCAGCGCTCTGAGAAAAGAGGCCACCGCGATGAGAGACCCACAAGAGCCAAAGAACAGATGTATGAAAATAGACAAATGAAAGACCAATAGAAGTGGCCTGCCCACCCCTCCCCGCAACCTGCCCCCACCAAATAAATATGTTTTAAAAAAAGAAAAGTTAGCCAGTTCTCTTTAGAGGGACCACACCTAATTCCCGCTCTTCTCTGTCACTGGAGGTCAAACTTGGAAAATTGCCATATCTCTATAAGAATAAAGGACCTCCTCATAAAGTTTTAATTGTTAAATGATAATAAATATACAATAAAGTATTTCTTATTATAAACCATTAGTGTGACTGTTAAGGTTTAATAGGGTACATGGAAGTCTGTCAATACCAGAGCTTCTGAGAACAAGATACACGCAAAAAGGAATCTTGAAAAGCTAAGACCACGTGCTGTTGCAATTGCAGACACTCTTACTATCATGTCTTACACGCAACAATACAAAGGTAAGCCTGGTAAGAAAGATCTGTGTGCAAACAACAGACAATTCAGTGACTGCCAACTTAACAATGACTTAATTGACTGACACTCCTGAGTCACTCAGTCCTGGACTCGTGTATTTACCAAAGTTGTCTCATAAGTTAGACACACCCTGTTGGCAGCCTTTCATAGGATCCACTTAGTTTTTTGACTGGGCATTAAGAGAGCTAGATATATAAGAGCAGCACAGGCACAGAAGAAAACAATATCTGACTGCCCAAGGGAAGAGCTCTGACTATAGAGTCAGGATCCCATGAAGTGGCTGCCTATCTTTGTTAATAAAGCTTTATTGAAACCAAACTGCACTCAAGTCTTCAATCTGTTTAGGGTGGTGATCCCACCTCATATGGCATCAGCAGAACTGAGTAACTGGACAAATATCTGACTGCAGAGCCACCAATATATACTATCTGGTCCTTGACAGAAAAAGTTAGCCAGGGGCTTCCCTGGTGGTCCAGTGGGTAAGGACACCACCTTGCAGTGCAAGGGGCACCGGTTTGATCCCTGGCCTGGGAAGATCCCACGTGCCGCGAAGCAGCTGGACTGATGTGTCCAATTACTGAGCCGGAGCTCTGGAGCGCATGCGCCCGGAGCCAGCGCTCTGAGAAAAGAGGCCACCGCGATGAGAGACCCACAAGAGCCAAAGAACAGATGTATGAAAATAGACAAATGAAAGACCAATAGAAGTGGCCTGCCCACCCCCTCCCCCGCAACCTGCCCCCACCAAATAAATATGTTTTAAAAAAAGAAAAGTTAGCCAGTTCTCTTTAGAGGGACCACACCTAATTCCCGCTCTTCTCTGTCACTGGAGGTCAAACTTGGAAAATTGCCATATCTCTATAAGAATAAAGGACCTCCTCATAAAGTTTTAATTGTTAAATGATAATAAATATACAATAAAGTATTTCTTATTATAAACCATTAGTGTGACTGTTAAGGTTTAATAGGGTACATGGCACCCTACATGGAGGTTGCTAAAGAACTTTTTATACATTAAATGTGGCTAATATGCCACCTGAAGAATATTATAGAATGTTCTCATATTGTATTTCATTATTGTTTAATTGAGATTGCAAATTTTATTAATTTCATTGTTGCTGTTGTTGTCAATCACTAAGTTATGTCAGACTTCTATGACCCCATAAAACTGCAGTCAGGCAGCCTTCACTGTCCTTCACTATCTCCTAGAGTTGGCTCAAGATCACATCCACTGAGTTGGTAATGCCATCTAACTATCTCATCCTCGGTACCCCTCTTCTCCTTTTGCCTTCAGTCTTCCCCCACATCAGGGATTCTTCCAATATTTATCTCATACAGTAGTTTATAAGTGAAATAATACCTCAATTTTTTAAAAGATCTTCAGTCTAAATGTATAAGGATTGATTATAAGCATATGCTAACTAGTTCCTCTGATTTAGTAAAATTAAATACAAAAAATAATCTGTTATCGCTACACTCAGATTAAAACCTATAGCTTTTCTTATGATTCATGCATCTGAGTTTTCTTCCAAAAACAAAACAAAAAAAACAAGCAAATACATAAATTTTGAGACACATGTCAGAACTGTGGCATATGGGAAGGTTTTGAGCAAGTGTGAAACTCTCAAAAAATTAAAAAAAAAAAATGACATGAAATTCTGAAAGCCCATTTTTATTTGTTGAGCTGGATGACATGTCCAGATCTGAAATGTGTTCCATCTTATTTCTGCACAAACTCTCCCATTTGCTACCCTCCCACACCCGGGCAGGACAGCAGGAGAAAACCCAGCCAGCCCCCACACACCAGCTGTCCACTCACCCACCCTCTTTTCCTTCACAAATGTGGCTTTCCAGTCCATTCTTTTAATATTTAAAAGAATATTTTCTGCCCCCACCAAATAAATATGTTTTAAAAAAAGAAAAGTTAGCCAGTTCTCTTTAGAGGGACCACACCTAATTCCCGCTCTTCTCTGTCACTGGAGGTCAAACTTGGAAAATTGCCATATCTCTATAAGAATAAAGGACCTCCTCATAAAGTTTTAATTGTTAAATGATAATAAATATACAATAAAGTATTTCTTATTATAAACCATTAGTGTGACTGTTAAGGTTTAATAGGGTACATGGCACCCTACATGGAGGTTGCTAAAGAACTTTTTATACATTAAATGTGGCTAATATGCCACCTGAAGAATATTATAGAATGTTCTCATATTGTATTTCATTATTGTTTAATTGAGATTGCAAATTTTATTAATTTCATTGTTGCTGTTGTTGTCAATCACTAAGTTATGTCAGACTTCTATGACCCCATAAAACTGCAGTCAGGCAGCCTTCACTGTCCTTCACTATCTCCTAGAGTTGGCTCAAGATCACATCCACTGAGTTGGTAATGCCATCTAACTATCTCATCCTCGGTACCCCTCTTCTCCTTTTGCCTTCAGTCTTCCCCCACATCAGGGATTCTTCCAATATTTATCTCATACAGTAGTTTATAAGTGAAATAATACCTCAATTTTTTAAAAGATCTTCAGTCTAAATGTATAAGGATTGATTATAAGCATATGCTAACTAGTTCCTCTGATTTAGTAAAATTAAATACAAAAAATAATCTGTTATCGCTACACTCAGATTAAAACCTATAGCTTTTCTTATGATTCATGCATCTGAGTTTTCTTCCAAAAACAAAACAAAAAAAACAAGCAAATACATAAATTTTGAGACACATGTCAGAACTGTGGCATATGGGAAGGTTTTGAGCAAGTGTGAAACTCTCAAAAAATTAAAAAAAAAAAAAATGACATGAAATTCTGAAAGCCCATTTTTATTTGTTGAGCTGGATGACATGTCCAGATCTGAAATGTGTTCCATCTTATTTCTGCACAAACTCTCCCATTTGCTACCCTCCCACACCCGGGCAGGACAGCAGGAGAAAACCCAGCCATCCCCCACACACCAGCTGTCCACTCACCCACCCTCTTTTCCTTCACAAATGTGGCTTTCCAGTCCATTCTTTTAATATTTAAAAGAATATTTTAAGAAAAGTGGATGTATGCTTGGAAAAACAAAATTAACACTTATAAGATACATGATTAAAATGACTACTGCATCTTAATAGGAACTATACAAATAAACTCATGTTGCATACTGACAAACTCCGGGCCAATTTTCTTTTGTTAAATGATATTTTTTGTTGTTGTTTATGCATGTTTCTTTTTTTGGCTTTATTTTGTTTTCTTTTTAATTCCTGAGGATAAGAAAGAAATAGAAGGCTATATTCTGAAAGAACCAATATCAAGGATATCTGCAAGGAAACCAGTAGAACAAACCAGGAGGTGACTAGAAAGGGCACTTCACCCTCTGCTGTCACAAGGGGACATTTGCAGCCCAGTGACTCCATTATCAGATTTTAGGGGGGTGAAAATTGGAGAATACAAATAAGTGTAAAAAATACTACTTTTCATTATTTGAATCCTTATTTTCATTTCTGTCTCTCATTCTTTCGGTAAATACTTAGATACAATCACAAGCATTTCATTTTTAGGTTATATTACTCTGAGTAGCACAAATGAATAAGTGAAATAAACAATTAAAATTATAAGAAACTGATTTTACAGAAAATATACAAACTCATAGTATAATTCTATATGTCATTCTTTCAAGCTGACCAATAAAATCTATGCCTTATTTTGTTGAAAATAAGAATAAACTCATGATTGACCATCTCAGAATATGAATCCTATAAGGTCAACATTACATAATATATATAATATATAATACATATTATTCAGAAGAGGCTGTATTCAGTTGGCCAAAAGTTACCTGATTGGACTTTTGGTCAGCCCCATAGATGAAGTTCTGTATTTAAAGAAAACAAATTAAAAAAAAAAAATGACATGAAATTCTGAAAGCCCATTTTTATTTGTTGAGCTGGATGACATGTCCAGATCTGAAATGTGTTCCATCTTATTTCTGCACAAACTCTCCCATTTGCTACCCTCCCACACCCGGGCAGGACAGCAGGAGAAAACCCAGCCAGCCCCCACACACCAGCTGTCCACTCACCCACCCTCTTTTCCTTCACAAATGTGGCTTTCCAGTCCATTCTTTTAATATTTAAAAGAATATTTTAAGAAAAGTGGATGTATGCTTGGAAAAACAAAATTAACACTTATAAGATACATGATTAAAATGACTACTGCATCTTAATAGGAACTATACAAATAAACTCATGTTGCATACTGACAAACTCCGGGCCAATTTTCTTTTGTTAAATGATATTTTTTGTTGTTGTTTATGCATGTTTCTTTTTTTGGCTTTATTTTGTTTTCTTTTTAATTCCTGAGGATAAGAAAGAAATAGAAGGCTATATTCTGAAAGAACCAATATCAAGGATATCTGCAAGGAAACCAGTAGAACAAACCAGGAGGTGACTAGAAAGGGCACTTCACCCTCTGCTGTCACAAGGGGACATTTGCAGCCCAGTGACTCCATTATCAGATTTTAGGGGGGTGAAAATTGGAGAATACAAATAAGTGTAAAAAATACTACTTTTCATTATTTGAATCCTTATTTTCATTTCTGTCTCTCATTCTTTCGGTAAATACTTAGATACAATCACAAGCATTTCATTTTTAGGTTATATTACTCTGAGTAGCACAAATGAATAAGTGAAATAAACAATTAAAATTATAAGAAACTGATTTTACAGAAAATATACAAACTCATAGTATAATTCTATATGTCATTCTTTCAAGCTGACCAATAAAATCTATGCCTTATTTTGTTGAAAATAAGAATAAACTCATGATTGACCATCTCAGAATATGAATCCTATAAGGTCAACATTACATAATATATATAATATATAATACATATTATTCAGAAGAGGCTGTATTCAGTTGGCCAAAAGTTACCTGATTGGACTTTTTGGTCAGCCCCATAGATTGACAGCTTCTGCCTACATTTAAAGAAAACAATTTTAAAAAGAGGAAAGAACCTGAGAATAAGGTTGGAAACTTTTTTAAATTAACACATCCTTTGAGAAATATGCTTAGACTTTGCAATACCGATGCTTGTTTGATATTCAGTGACCCATTAACCTTCACTAGGAAGAGTATCAGAAATGGTAATAAATTTACATGGAAAGTGCAAAGTCAGAAATGGAAATGAACCCTGAATCTCTTGCAGACTGAGTTTAAAAACTTTGGAGATACACAAATATTTGTATTTCTATCATCTAAGCAGACATTTGGCATTAATTCTACTGTTTATCAGAAAGTTGATGCATCTGCTTTAAGCTTAGCTTTTCCATAGGGCTACAGGCTGATTGCATTTCATATACTTTCCATTTCTCTCACAAAAGGACCTGAAGAGAAGAGGTAGGTCTTCTTCCCCAAAACTAATTTTGATTTTTCAAATTGCAATATATTTGTCCTAATTTATAATGTGCATTTCCATCATTCTTGGATTTTTTTCAAATTTCAGTCCATGGATGCTTGTATGCTTTTCTTTTTATAATTCAAACCAACTTCTCACTCTCCTGTATCTTCTTCTATTACCAGAAGCTAGAGTAAAAAAAATGTAACTTCACCTTTCCTCAGTGACCTCTATCCTATTAATATATTCTTCTTACTATAGACTAAAGCATAAACCAAACAACAACAAAATAAGAGCAAAAATGCCTACCCGAGTAGAGAAAAAATGCGAACTTATACAATGTACAAATTGTCAGCTTGTCCTAAAGGCAGGAAGAGCCCTCACCACAACACTAGGGATGAATCTGGCTTTTTCACTTTCATTTAAAAAAAAATAAGATGTACATCTCTGACTAGTTTTTAAAATGAAGAAACACAATGCACAGAAAAGTTAGAATAGAGGTGGACAGAGTTGTCCCAAGAATAAGACAGCAGAGGGAAAATTAGCACAAAATAAGACGGCCGTAAGCACTGAAGAAGATTATATAATTTCCAATTTAGAAGATATAACCATCCACTACTCTTAGTGAGGTCATTCTGTATAAGAATATCACAGAGCTGGAAGAATAATTTAGAAATGTTATATACCAGGGAAAGAGTCACATGCTTAAAAGAGCTCATCTTCTCTAAATATTGTAACAACTGCAAGGTTGGTACTTTTCAGTTTGACAAGTGAGGAATCTGATACAGTAAGTGCTTAATAATTAGTCCAATGGTCATACTCAGTGATTGGGAAACTGGGTCAAAACCAGACTCAGAATTTCTCTGCCATCCATATGTAAACATTTAAGTAATTCATTTTTTGGAAATGAACCCTGAATCTCTTGCAGACTGAGTTTAAAAACTTTGGAGATACACAAATATTTGTATTTCTATCATCTAAGCAGACATTTGGCATTAATTCTACTGTTTATCAGAAAGTTGATGCATCTGCTTTAAGCTTAGCTTTTCCATAGGGCTACAGGCTGATTGCATTTCATATACTTTCCATTTCTCTCACAAAAGGACCTGAAGAGAAGAGGTAGGTCTTCTTCCCCAAAACTAATTTTGATTTTTCAAATTGCAATATATTTGTCCTAATTTATAATGTGCATTTCCATCATTCTTGGATTTTTTTCAAATTTCAGTCCATGGATGCTTGTATGCTTTTCTTTTTATAATTCAAACCAACTTCTCACTCTCCTGTATCTTCTTCTATTACCAGAAGCTAGAGTAAAAAAAATGTAACTTCACCTTTCCTCAGTGACCTCTATCCTATTAATATATTCTTCTTACTATAGACTAAAGCATAAACCAAACAACAACAAAATAAGAGCAAAAATGCCTACCCGAGTAGAGAAAAAATGCGAACTTATACAATGTACAAATTGTCAGCTTGTCCTAAAGGCAGGAAGAGCCCTCACCACAACACTAGGGATGAATCTGGCTTTTTCACTTTCATTTAAAAAAAAATAAGATGTACATCTCTGACTAGTTTTTAAAATGAAGAAACACAATGCACAGAAAAGTTAGAATAGAGGTGGACAGAGTTGTCCCAAGAATAAGACAGCAGAGGGAAAATTAGCACAAAATAAGACGGCCGTAAGCACTGAAGAAGATTATATAATTTCCAATTTAGAAGATATAACCATCCACTACTCTTAGTGAGGTCATTCTGTATAAGAATATCACAGAGCTGGAAGAATAATTTAGAAATGTTATATACCAGGGAAAGAGTCACATGCTTAAAAGAGCTCATCTTCTCTAAATATTGTAACAACTGCAAGGTTGGTACTTTTCAGTTTGACAAGTGAGGAATCTGATACAGTAAGTGCTTAATAATTAGTCCAATGGTCATACTCAGTGATTGGGAAACTGGGTCAAAACCAGACTCAGAATTTCTCTGCCATCCATATGTAAACATTTAAGTAATTCATTTTGCCAAAACGTCTCATTTCTAGTAGCCAAATAGTAGGCAGTCAATGTCTGAGGGTGTTTAAATAGAGAGAGAGGTCATCTGATTTCTAGCATTTTTTGAGTGACTCATTAAAGACCTATGAGAGCCAAAAGAGTCTTTTAAGAAAAAAAAACTGCAATCTCATTATTTTTTCTTATAAACTTCATTTCAAATAATGAACATTTATCATGGTCAAACAATCCTGAATTTGCTTGATCCCGTCTAAATAATGATCATTTTTTTCTCACACATTACCTAAGATTATTGCCAGACATGTATGCATATTAGCTTGAAGCAACTTGTCTATGACACAAGATATTATTGGGAAAAATCAACAAAGAAGAGAAAAATCTTGAAGATGACAAGGTCTGAAGGGTAAAACTTAAATTATCATCATGAGGACATTTTAAGAAATGCAAATACAGTTACACTGGGGAGGTCTAGTATTAACTGATCCTTAACTTTTTATTGAATAATAATGCTGAAGATGTCTTTTCTATGAAATTAGTTCACCTTTTATTAAGGCCCATTTAAATAGACTGCTATTTTTTGTGTCACTACTGGCCTTAGAACCCATGAACTCAGCTATTTGAAAATGATATTGAAGGACTTATAATCATCTGGTGCCACATTTACTTTATTTCCATGTAAGAGCCAAAATCCATTTAAGAATATCCATTTTTAACATAATCAATATTTTTTTCTTTATGATATTCATTACTTGATTTTTTAAATACTCATAGCAACAAGCTATATAACTCAATAACACAGAGAAAAATCAAGCAATCTTGCTTTTCAAGCATTCCAATCTCTCCTACAATCATGTTTATTAACAATTCAGGTATCTTCCTGTACTCTTTTCAATATTCGTAGGTATGTGAGCTATACAAATCTACAGATGATGGATACACATAAATGTGCATACAGACATAGACAAGTATATTTAAAGATTATTTTTAACAAAATGGGGTTATACTGCATTTTTTCCTACTTTTGTATATCATGGATGTTCCCTTAGGCCAGTACACATTGACTAAATCTAGTTCAAATAATGAGCATTTCTGAAGTACAATAGTAGGCAGTCAATGTCTGAGGGTGTTTAAATAGAGAGAGAGGTCATCTGATTTCTAGCATTTTTTGAGTGACTCATTAAAGACCTATGAGAGCCAAAAGAGTCTTTTAAGAAAAAAAAACTGCAATCTCATTATTTTTTCTTATAAACTTCATTTCAAATAATGAACATTTATCATGGTCAAACAATCCTGAATTTGCTTGATCCCGTCTAAATAATGATCATTTTTTTCTCACACATTACCTAAGATTATTGCCAGACATGTATGCATATTAGCTTGAAGCAACTTGTCTATGACACAAGATATTATTGGGAAAAATCAACAAAGAAGAGAAAGTCTTGAAGATGACAAGGTCTGAAGGGTAAAACTTAAATTATCATCATGAGGACATTTTAAGAAATGCAAATACAGTTACACTGGGGAGGTCTAGTATTAACTGATCCTTAACTTTTTATTGAATAATAATGCTGAAGATGTCTTTTCTATGAAATTAGTTCACCTTTTATTAAGGCCCATTTAAATAGACTGCTATTTTTTGTGTCACTACTGGCCTTAGAACCCATGAACTCAGCTATTTGAAAATGATATTGAAGGACTTATAATCATCTGGTGCCACATTTACTTTATTTCCATGTAAGAGCCAAAATCCATTTAAGAATATCCATTTTTAACATAATCAATATTTTTTTCTTTATGATATTCATTACTTGATTTTTTAAATACTCATAGCAACAAGCTATATAACTCAATAACACAGAGAAAAATCAAGCAATCTTGCTTTTCAAGCATTCCAATCTCTCCTACAATCATGTTTATTAACAATTCAGGTATCTTCCTGTACTCTTTTCAATATTCGTAGGTATGTGAGCTATACAAATCTACAGATGATGGATACACATAAATGTGCATACAGACATAGACAAGTATATTTAAAGATTATTTTTAACAAAATGGGGTTATACTGCATTTTTTCCTACTTTTGTATATCATGGATGTTCCCTTAGGCCAGTACACATTGACTAAATCTATTTTAACAGTATTGAATATTTTGAAGGAAAGGTTTTCTTAGGATAATGTTTGGAGAGAAACTGTACATGACAACACAAAGAATGTGAGACTGTGTGTGTGCGTGCGTGTGTGTGTGTGTGTGTGTGTGTCTACTGGCGTCTCACCAGGGAAAAAGACTGCCTTAATATCACTAAATACTCACAGTAGGATTTATGATCTTGATGGATCACTAGGATCCACTATTACTGAATCATAAAGTGGATTTTATAGTGCACAGAGAGAAAATTCAACTCTCAAGGGTAAACATACATTAAGTTTAATTAAGTTCACAGAACACATAAAATAAAAAATGCCATATTACTAAACTACAATTCACAGGAAGCAGAACACTGATGCTGACAGGACAGCCCTAGTTCACCCCAAAACTCTAGGTCCAAACAGGAAGCCAAACTGTAACGTGATATTTGCTTAGGGAGGAGAATCAAAACAACAGAAATAAGAGGTAAGCACCAGAAATTAGGTTAAAGAACATTTGATGCTCTGGGGGAACAGAGCTAATATTATCAACTTTTATGACCTTTATGATAGTTATAGAGCAACTGAGAACTTGATGAAATCTATGAAGACTTCAGAACTCTATGACGTTTTCTGCAGAAAAAAAACACACATGCATACAAAATTGTTCATCTTCTTGGCATCTTCCTGCTTTGACCTGTCATCAGATTGACTTAGTTGAACTTAGTTGAAAGTCACCACCTCTCTCCTATCTCTGCACTTCTTGGAGAGGTTAGTGTTCATGTTACTAACAGAAATAATTAATTGCAAGAACCATTTCAAAACCTTTGAAGCATGGTCTCAGTGTGCTTACTGCTGAACATCCTGCAAATGGAGAACAAAAGAGGAGACCAGGGTCTGACAACTAAACCTCAGGAAGGACTGACCTGAGGACTGCCAGCTCTCCTCTCCATAACAAAGTGAAGCGTTCTCGGGAAAGCAAGTCCTCACCTGGGGTTACCAATCCTTAGAAATAGATCTAATAGTCACAAAATGGGGTTATACTGCATTTTTCCTACTTTTGTATATCATGGATGTTCCCTTAGGCCAGTACACATTGACTAAATCTATTTTAACAGTATTGAATATTTTGAAGGAAAGGTTTTCTTAGGATAATGTTTGGAGAGAACTGTACATGACAACACAAAGAATGTGAGACTGTGTGTGTGCGTGCGTGTGTGTGTGTGTGTGTGTGTGTCTACTGGCGTCTCACAAGGGGAATAGACTGCCTTAATATCACTAAATACTCACAGTAGGATTTATGATCTTGATGGATCACTAGGATCCACTATTACTGAATCATAAAGTGGATTTTATAGTGCACAGAGAGAAAATTCAACTCTCAAGGGTAAACATACATTAAGTTTAATTAAGTTCACAGAACACATAAAATAAAAAATGCCATATTACTAAACTACAATTCACAGGAAGCAGAACACTGATGCTGACAGGACAGCCCTAGTTCACCCCAAAACTCTAGGTCCAAACAGGAAGCCAAACTGTAACGTGATATTTGCTTAGGGAGGAGAATCAAAACAACAGAAATAAGAGGTAAGCACCAGAAATTAGGTTAAAGAACATTTGATGCTCTGGGGGAACAGAGCTAATATTATCAACTTTTATGACCTTTATGATAGTTATAGAGCAACTGAGAACTTGATGAAATCTATGAAGACTTCAGAACTCTATGACGTTTTCTGCAGAAAAAAAACACACATGCATACAAAATTGTTCATCTTCTTGGCATCTTCCTGCTTTGACCTGTCATCAGATTGACTTAGTTGAACTTAGTTGAAAGTCACCACCTCTCTCCTATCTCTGCACTTCTTGGAGAGGTTAGTGTTCATGTTACTAACAGAAATAATTAATTGCAAGAACCATTTCAAAACCTTTGAAGCATGGTCTCAGTGTGCTTACTGCTGAACATCCTGCAAATGGAGAACAAAAGAGGAGACCAGGGTCTGACAACTAAACCTCAGGAAGGACTGACCTGAGGACTGCCAGCTCTCCTCTCCATAACAAAGTGAAGCGTTTCCTCGAGAAAGCAAGTCCTCACCTGGGGTTACCAATCCTAGAGGATCTAATAGTCAAGAGGAAAGTTAGCCAAGAAGTTTCCTATTTGTTTCAGTCTCAGTAATTGTTATAAATCCACAGTAATGGCAAAACACTGCCTAATGGACAGCTAACTGATGTTCCTCCACCAACACTTTCTTCATTCAGTAGTATTCTCTCCTGCCAGGTGGGTCATTCACGTTTCACACTTTAATTCAGGTTGTGTTTGGATAATCACTTCAAGGGAGAAATAAATCAGTGCTGACACCCTAAATAAAGCTTTGAGCTTGAAGGGTAATAATCTAGCTGTTCTTTCTAAATCCAGATCTATGGATGCTAAAGGAAAGAAAATTCTACTTGAGGGATGTGTCAGAGGGAAATGCCAAATGCATTCAGCGAACAAGAAACACGCTCTCAGTAAAAAACCCCACCCCACCACGGAGTTAATTACTTAGTGAAGCCAGAATGAAAGGTCTGCAATTGTGGCCAAGATTCACATTTTCCTGGTTCATGAAAATCTTAGTAGTTTATGAACATGTAGCCCATTCTCTTCCCCCAAATAAATGCATAACAAATGAAATGAATCCATTTAAGCTTTTATAGGTTTAATATAATGGGCTGTATGAAGTCCATTGTTTTTTAAAGAAGGAATGCTTATATATTTTGTGGGTCATCTATACTCCTTCTTTTTAAGCCATTTGAGTGTTTTTGTTGAGGGTATCTGTTTGTGTATGTGGGGTGTGTGTTTTATAAACTTCTAGATGAGAAGATGTGTTAATCAAAAAGAAAACTACCAATTGATTAATTGCAACATTTACTAGCAATTTTTTTAGATTGAGGGTAGGAAATTTGAACTATTGGATAAAATTTAGGTAGAGCTGAGTGCAGAATTTTTATCAAACAATCTTTCTAAATATTTACTTTTTGCCAAATGTCAATTCCTTTCTTTCCTTAGCATACCCCAATGCCCTCAAAGATGCAAACAAAAATGAACACAAGAGAGGACATAACAGGGGCCTTCAAATGACTGAACTGAAAACTGCTGCAAGAATTCAGGAGCCACTTAATCCATGTTATTGCACTTCTATCTATTAACAGTTGGGCACTACAATTACGATTTAAAATCTAAAAGGTGACAACATTGTAAAACGGAAGTGTATGCAAACAAAAATACTTCTGTTTGTTTAGCCACTCAGTGAGATGAATTCAGCCTTTCCTTTGAGGATCTAGAGCTTCACCTCAGCATGATACAGCATTAATCCCATGCTCCAACTGCATGACTGATCAGAGGGATCATGGTCCAGGCCCACCTTGAGCTGTGAGTATGAACCAGAGAACATCCTACACTTCTTACAGATGATAACTTGTTCTTCACGCTTTTGCCCATGATTCTTCCTCACTCAGAAAGGCTCCCCCACCCATGACCCATCTTTCTGAGAACTTGCATCCAATGACTGATACAAACTAGGCATTTAGCACAAACAGTTTGATGTACAGTTCAAGTATTAACTCCGCCATGATCTCTACCTGCCCCCGAGTACCCTTGGCCTTTCATGTCAAACAACATATATACTTATTAGAACCAATGACACTCTCTGTTATACTGAATTCTGTCATTTTCTCCAACTATTCCTTCAGAAAAGACACAATTCTTATTGTCATCTTTGTATTATCATTTAGCTCAGTACACAGTGACTGGTCAACAAAACCTTAAGAAGTAAAAGAGAGTGAATGAATGAGTAAGTCTGTGTTCATTGATGTAGGTACATACGTATATGCTCTGTGGATATATATGCATATATATATTTTAACATGTGTAATATGTATATACAAAAGCCTGATTCAGTGCATACACACATGGATATATGCATACCTTTAGGTGTGTATTTTCATACATGTAAACAAACTTTGTTACATAACAGAACATAGGCTAAGTCATTAAGAATAACAACATCTGAAAACAGGCAGATTTGTGTTTACTTTCTTTCACTATTTAGCAGCTATAAGGTATTGACAGACTCAGTTACTATAGGTCACTACCTCATTTTCTCAGTCCAATTATATTAGGTAATTTTACTCGGCTTATAGAAATCTTAAAGATTTAATAAACATAAGCATTTATACCATTTTAGGCATATCTATTCATCTGTCAGTTTATTTACCTATTTGCCTATTTATTATGTTTTTTTTTTACTTACCCTAACAGGGGCCTTCAAATGACTGAACTGAAAACTGCTGCAAGAATTCAGGAGCCACTTAATCATGTTATGTTAAAAGGGCACTACAATTACGATTTAAAATCTAAAGGTGACAACATTGTAAAACGGAAGTGTATGCAAACAAAAATACTTCTGTTTGTTTAGCCACTCAGTGAGATGAATTCAGCCTTTCCTTTGAGGATCTAGAGCTTCACCTCAGCATGATACAGCATTAATCCCATGCTCCAACTGCATGACTGATCAGAGGGATCATGGTCCAGGCCCACCTTGAGCTGTGAGTATGAACCAGAGAACATCCTACACTTCTTACAGATGATAACTTGTTCTTCACGCTTTTGCCCATGATTCTTCCTCACTCAGAAAGGCTCCCCCACCCATGACCCATCTTTCTGAGAACTTGCATCCAATGACTGATACAAACTAGGCATTTAGCACAAACAGTTTGATGTACAGTTCAAGTATTAACTCCGCCATGATCTCTACCTGCCCCCGAGTACCCTTGGCCTTTCATGTCAAACAACATATATACTTATTAGAACCAATGACACTCTCTGTTATACTGAATTCTGTCATTTTCTCCAACTATTCCTTCAGAAAAGACACAATTCTTATTGTCATCTTTGTATTATCATTTAGCTCAGTACACAGTGACTGGTCAACAAAACCTTAAGAAGTAAAAGAGAGTGAATGAATGAGTAAGTCTGTGTTCATTGATGTAGGTACATACGTATATGCTCTGTGGATATATATGCATATATATATTTTAACATGTGTAATATGTATATACAAAAGCCTGATTCAGTGCATACACACATGGATATATGCATACCTTTAGGTGTGTATTTTCATACATGTAAACAAACTTTGTTACATAACAGAACATAGGCTAAGTCATTAAGAATAACAACATCTGAAAACAGGCAGATTTGTGTTTACTTTCTTTCACTATTTAGCAGCTATAAGGTATTGACAGACTCAGTTACTATAGGTCACTACCTCATTTTCTCAGTCCAATTATATTAGGTAATTTTACTCGGCTTATAGAAATCTTAAAGATTTAATAAGAAAATGCACATAAGCATTTATACCATTTTAGGCATATCTATTCATCTGTCAGTTTATTTACCTATTTGCCTATTTATTATGTTTCTACTTACCTATCATCTATCTTAACTATTAACTATCTATTTCTTTGGTCCATCTACCATTCACTTATTTACTATCTATCTAGCTCTCCATAGAGAAACATATAGCTTAGTGAAGACATAATGCTATAATTGATAGAATCAATAATTTTAAGACAAAATAAATTGAAAGAGAAGACTATCGCTAGAATAGAATTGTATAACCTGAGGGAGTTTCTTTTTTTTTTTTTTTTAAAGATTTATTTATTTATTTATTTTGGTGGGGGTTGGATGGGAAGGGAGGGGAGCAGGCGGGCCACTTCTATTGGTCTTTCATTTGTCTAGTTTCATCCATCTTTGTTTTTTGGCCAGTGTGGGCCTCCCATCGTGGTGGCCTCTGCTGTCGCAAAGCACTGGCTCTGGGTGCATGCGCTCCAGAGCTCCGGCTCGGTAATTGGACACATCAGTCCAGCCGCTCCGCGGCAAATGGGATCTTCCCAGGCCAGGGATCGAACTGGCGCCCCTTGCACTGCAAGGTGGAGTCGTTACTCACTGGACCACCAGGGAAGCCCCTGCGGGAGTTTTTTTAAGCATCTTCGTGGACAACTGTTTTTCTCATTCCATCTAATGAGCTACTTTGTATGCAACATAGTTTCCTGTGACAAGCAAATCTTTGCTATTTAGTAATGCCAAATTCTTCCTCACTCTGCTGGTGGTATTTTTTCTAAAAGATTTTTAGACTATCAGATTCTTATAGATTTCGAGCATGAAATTTAAGGCCAATATATTCAAATATGGTACCCTGGGAAGGTGAGATAAATGCTCAATGTGTAAAATTAGTATTTTATGAACAAAATATTTGACAGTCTGCACTTGTGCTTTTTTCCCTTTTCGACTACAAGGTCAGGCAGCATTTTAAGATTTTTTTTTTTTGGCCACTTCTTTTGGTCTTTCATTTACTTATTTTCATGCATCTTTGTTCTTTGGCCTGTGTGGGTCTCCCTTTGCAGTGGCCTCTGTCGCTGCAGAGCACTGGATCTGGGTGCATGCGCTTCAGAGCTCTGACTCTATAGTTGGATGCATTGGTCCAGCCGGGCTGTGGCACGTGGGATCTTCCCAGGCCAGGGATCTAACCGGCACCCCTTGCACTGCAAGGCAGTGTCCTTACCCACTGGAGCACCAGGGAAGCTCTCAGGCAGCATTTTTAAAGAAATGTTTTAAGAAAATAGATTCCTACCATTTCTATCAACTTTGCCTTAGACAAGAATCCAATTTAACCTTCATTTTACCTCAAACAATTACTGCAAAGGTAATTTCTGTGGCAAAATGTGCATAAAATTTCTGTTCCAATTTCTTTAAAAGACTTGTCATCCCGTGGATAAAGCATTGGTCAATTCGGGTTCCAGTCAATGAAACTGCCCTACACTATCAAGAAATGTTCTATAGAAGAAAAGTATTAATTCTAGGGAATACACATTGGACACAGTTTGAATCACAGAGTTGAGGCTTTCAATTCAAATACAGTTTGTATAATATACAGAAGTTCTATTTCACACCAAGTACTGAAGTGTCAAAATACAATGTTAAAGAAACTTACTTTACCTACAAAAATATCTTAAAAGCCAATATAAATTACAACAAATCATAGGTTAAAAAAAAAAAAAAAAACCTAAAACTTTAAAATATAACTGATATTAAAATTATTGAAAGGCAATGTATGAACAAATTATCAAGCAATTCATAAACATCTGAAATGATATTTGGGATGTGCATTAATGAGAGAAATGTTCCTTAAATTAGAGTTCAGAACTAAAAACTGGGAGTGAAAAAATTTTCATCATATATTCTCTAGTGTTTCTAACATTTAGTTCACTTTGTCACTAATAAGTATCAGAATAGAGAAGAATTCCCTTTTAAAAAATGAAACAAATGCTTCAGAGAGACAAGTTCTTTGGGGCATAATCTCCCTACTGTCATATGTCACAAAATGGATTTGTTGTCTTTGTCCTTAAATCTCACAACTGCCTTGTCATGCGTTTGTTACAATATAATATCTGTCATGGCTTAACATGCCATGTCAAGTTTCTGACTTCCTGGATCATTTTTTCTTAAATCATAAATATACTTGATGACACAAGTAATTTTATTTCAGTAACAGATCTGGATGAAAGAAAGGTGGCAAGTAGAAATATGTAAATGAATGTGATTTATACACATAAGACTACAATATTAGACAAGCTTAGGAATTTTCCAAGTAATCTCACTGCAATCCCAATGCATTTGTTATAAATTTACCAAAGAAAACTGTGCAAATTCTTTGGGTGAACATGAAGAATAATGTTCAGTGACAGAACTAGGAAAAACATACCCTATTAAATTAGCAACGTCAAATTTATTAATCTTTATTTATGGATTAAAATATGCCGATTTCATCAACAATCTATAAACTTACTACTTACAGAGTTAATTACTGCATATGAATAATGTTAGTGTGAAATTTATAAATAACTTCATTTAATTTCCAAGATTAAGTTCAATGATGAAGGCATTCATTAGAATATTTTTATTTATCATTTACATACTCATACATAGGCAGCTTAATATCTCCATGTATTAATAATAAGTAATGTAAATAGTACCTATTAAAAACTATAAAATCAGCAAAATATAAAGTCCACTGCCCATATTAAGTCCAGATTATGTGTATTATCAGTAGACAGATTTTTTTAAGTTTGGAAGATTTTATCCCAAATTTAAGCAAATAAATGTAAATTTTAAAATTTAAGTATCAATATGGTAACACTAAATAAATACTAATTTTAACTGGAAAATTTGTAATAGCTTAAGAACTAGAGAAAAATTTAAGCTGATTTAGCATTAAATTCTTATATTCAACTTTCTTTAGAGGTCTTGGATTAGACATGGACATTTTATCATACAATTTGGCTTCTATTTGAACATTCAGTATAAAAACCTATGGGATTCAATGTTCTGGTTCCAAAACACCTTTAGATATTTTTCAATTATCATTGATTCAGCTTACTATTATATCTGAATAGGTATATCTGTACATTTTATATACTGCTGTCAATAAAAATTCCACTTTTTCTCATGACTAATACCCATCACATTGGTAAGTTACAACTATATATAAATTTTCTGTGGGAACTGATATTATTGATAAATCAGATGATATTCACAATCACAGTTTTAGTCACTTCTACATAAATTCTTTAGTTTTTTATCTTCTGTTTAGACTGTAACTAAACTTTATTTCTCTAGATAGTATAAGTTTGTCTTCTCAGTAGACCTAGAGACTAATAGAAAAATATTCTACAAATAAAGATAATGAATATTTTCTGATTTTTGTTTTGCTGACAGTGTTTTACTGTAATACTTTTCTTTCAAAATAATGGGTTGTATTTACTAAGTATCAGACTACATTGTAACTATTGAAAACAGGAACTTCAAAAAAATGCATCATCACACATTTTTAAAAAATGCATTTAACTCATGGCTCCATTTTTCTTGTAATTTTACCAATGTTGTTGATCACTCATAAACATTTCACCAACAGAGAAAATTTCACCAGTCATTTTTTAATATGCCATGATAACAACCACATACACAACCACCAATAGCCCAGAAAGATTCAGTTTAATTATTCATTTGGCAATCATTCAGCATCAGTAGAGTTTCTGCAACATTAATCTTAGGAAGTTCATCAAAACATGATATTCAAGGATCAATTTTGTCAGAAAGGGGAAGAAAGTAGCTAATGTATCTAAAATACTGAAGCATTACCTACCTTCTGAGTAAACACCACATATGCTGACTGACAAGTTCTGTTTCACGGTAGCTAGTATAGATCATTTCAGAAACACTTTCGTAATATCAAGTGAAAAAGAAATTATGTGAACTTAGGGTATAGAGGAAGTGGTAGGTACAAGCAAACTTAAAAGCCAGTAGCACTTCTTAACCTAGAACTAGCCTGTTACTCTTCCAAAAATTAAATGATTTCCTGGTAATCAGTAGCATGCTTAAGGATGAGTTACCCTTTTAGGCCATGTTTTTGAACTAGCCTAGTTTACTCTTCCAATTATATATAAATTATATCTGTGGTATATCTGTACATTTTATATACTGCTGTCAATAAAAATTCCACTTTTTCTCATGACTAATACCCATCACATTGGTAAGTTACAACTATATATAAATTTTCTGTGGGAACTGATATTATTGATAAATCAGATGATATTCACAATCACAGTTTTAGTCACTTCTACATAAATTCTTTAGTTTTTATCTTCTGCTTAGACTGTAACTAAACTTTATGTCTCTAGATAGTATAAGTTTGTCTTCTCAGTAGACCTAGAGACTAATAGAAAAATATTCTACAAATAAAGATAATGAATATTTTCTGATTTTTGTTTTGCTGACAGTGTTTTACTGTAATACTTTTCTTTCAAAATAATGGGTTGTATTTACTAAGTATCAGACTACATTGTAACTATTGAAAACAGGAACTTCAAAAAAATGCATCATCACACATTTTTAAAAAATGCATTTAACTCATGGCTCCATTTTTCTTGTAATTTTACCAATGTTGTTGATCACTCATAAACATTTCACCAACAGAGAAAATTTCACCAGTCATTTTTTAATATGCCATGATAACAACCACATACACAACCACCAATAGCCCAGAAAGATTCAGTTTAATTATTCATTTGGCAATCATTCAGCATCAGTAGAGTTTCTGCAACATTAATCTTAGGAAGTTCATCAAAACATGATATTCAAGGATCAATTTTGTCAGAAAGGGGAAGAAAGTAGCTAATGTATCTAAAATACTGAAGCATTACCTACCTTCTGAGTAAACACCACATATGCTGACTGACAAGTTCTGTTTCACGGTAGCTAGTATAGATCATTTCAGAAACACTTTCGTAATATCAAGTGAAAAAGAAATTATGTGAACTTAGGGTATAGAGGAAGTGGTAGGTACAAGCAAACTTAAAAGCCAGTAGCACTTCTTAACCTAGAACTAGCCTGTTACTCTTCCAAAAATTAAATGATTTCCTGGTAATCAGTAGCATGCTTAAGGATGAGTTACCCTTTTAGGCCATGGATGCAGATTTATATATAAGCACAGTGGCCTGGAAGAACTGGAGTCAGAGTTAGTATAAAATTCTAAGCATCATTCCACATACGACTTTACTTAAATAAAAGGATCAATTGCTTTGTTTATATTCCTGTGTAGAGAGGACATTCTAACCTTGCATTTTCTGATAACTGCATAGTAGCTAAGTTCAGCTGCACAATCATCTTTCCAAGAAGAATGTTTTTTGCCAAAGTGTGCAGAGTACTTCAAAGACAAACACACACAGAGGTAACTTAACCCAAAAAGGCTTGCTAAGTGAATACTGTGCTGTACATAGGGACTGGCCTACCCCTACCCCACACAACACTTTCTAATGCATGGGCCTCAGACTTTACTTTAAAAATAAAAGATTCTGTATTACTCATGAGAGCAAATGTAAAATATCTATGCAAAATAAGACGCAACAGATCTTAGCATATATGCTTACATATTAGTAGTGCAATTTCTTAAAATTGAATATTTAGTGATCATCAACCTTTTTACTCTATCAAAGGTTGAACTCTTTTATGTTCTTGAAATTTCTGCCCCAAACAATCAACAATGACAGCAAGATCCCAAAGTCACCTCAGCACAAAATCCAAAACTCCCCCAAAACACATGAATTGCACTCCCCAGGCCTTGCAAGTATCAAATGGAATCAGTTTCTTCGTTAAAAATGTCAATTTCGGCTGCCAAAACTCATGTAATTCACTTTTAACTAGACACCAACTCTGAGTATTATTGTCCAACCACTATTTTAAGAAAGCATGTCTGTATTTAAGAATGGTGAAAAGGATTCTGCCAATTAGCATTCTAAATTCTCAAAACTTCTCCACCACACGTCAAAAGAAATGCCACTCTTCCAATTAAAAAGCTCTACAAAAAAAGGAAAATTGTCAGTGCCTGTGTAGTACTAGAAATTTGAGCTGTTATAATTACAGTATTCTCCTATCATCAAAACACAGAAGTCAAACGTCTGTACCACTAAAACCACTTCTGATACAGAAGCTTCAGTTTGTGTGAACATCCTCACAGGTCAGTGTGAGGCCATCTGACAGAGGGTGTACATGGTGCACTGTGAGCATCCTACCTTCATACAGCGCTTTGAATCCCTGGGCACTCACAGCAAAGTCTGTCGTGAACCACAGAGTAAGGATGGAGCCTGTACTGACGATGGAGGAGGGCAGCTGAAATCCGGATAACCTGAATTTCAAAAAGACGTGAACACAGTTAAAAACCATAAACTTGTCACTGATGTTTACTTGATGAAGTCATTTCATTTCTCTTTCCACTGTGGGCTATTTAACTTAAGTCGTTTAACAATTACATGATCCATATACCAGGCATTGCCAGATAATTTGAAATGAAGCATGTTCCAGTACCAGAACTTGCTTATTTAAACAATTTTTGAAAAGATCCTTTCTTGAAGGAAATGTACAATACACCATTGTTTAAAAAGAGTGCATGGAACTTGAAATGAAGCAGTCAACCTTATAACCTGCTACACAAAACAATGTAACACTGCATGTGCTTTTGAGTTTAATTTTCTCTTAAGTGATTAGTGTGCTGTCACATTTCATCATTAACATACTTATATTTTACTATCTCCCCACACCAGATCAGTTTCTCTTGAAAAGAAAGCATACTTTAATCACAGCATCAGAAATAAAAGTCAATGACTTCCTTGAGTGAGGTCAAATGAATTGATTTTTTAAGAATGATCCTTTGGACTGTAAGATTCATGTTTCACTTTTAACTAGACACCAACTCTGAGTATTATTGTCCAACCACTATTTTAAGAAAGCATGTCTGTATTTAAGAATGGTGAAAAGGATTCTGCCAATTAGCATTCTAAATTCTCAAAACTTCTCCACCACACGTCAAAAGAAATGCCACTCTTCCAATTAAAAAGCTCTACAAAAAAAGGAAAATTGTCAGTGCCTGTGTAGTACTAGAAATTTGAGCTGTTATAATTACAGTATTCTCCTATCATCAAAACACAGAAGTCAAACGTCTGTACCACTAAAACCACTTCTGATACAGAAGCTTCAGTTTGTGTGAACATCCTCACAGGTCAGTGTGAGGCCATCTGACAGAGGGTGTACATGGTGCACTGTGAGCATCCTACCTTCATACAGCGCTTTGAATCCCTGGGCACTCACAGCAAAGTCTGTCGTGAACCACAGAGTAAGGATGGAGCCTGTACTGACGATGGAGGAGGGCAGCTGAAATCCGGATAACCTGAATTTCAAAAAGACGTGAACACAGTTAAAAACCATAAACTTGTCACTGATGTTTACTTGATGAAGTCATTTCATTTCTCTTTCCACTGTGGGCTATTTAACTTAAGTCGTTTAACAATTACATGATCCATATACCAGGCATTGCCAGATAATTTGAAATGAAGCATGTTCCAGTACCAGAACTTGCTTATTTAAACAATTTTTGAAAAGATCCTTTCTTGAAGGAAATGTACAATACACCATTGTTTAAAAAGAGTGCATGGAACTTGAAATGAAGCAGTCAACCTTATAACCTGCTACACAAAACAATGTAACACTGCATGTGCTTTTGAGTTTAATTTTCTCTTAAGTGATTAGTGTGCTGTCACATTTCATCATTAACATACTTATATTTTACTATCTCCCCACACCAGATCAGTTTCTCTTGAAAAGAAAGCATACTTTAATCACAGCATCAGAAATAAAAGTCAATGACTTCCTTGAGTGAGGTCAAATGAATTGATTTTTTAAGAATGATCCTTTGGACTGTAAGATTCATGTTTCAATTATAACTAAATTGGGATATATTTAGATATCTTAATGATGATATAGTCAGAACTCTGAAGGAGTGAACTAGTATAATCATATGCACAATACTTTACAAATGAATAGCTTTCCAAAAGGTCAAAGAGATACTTCACCAGTTTCTGCTTTATCTAAAGTTTGCTAATTAAGCAGTTTGTCTACAGATGCATGGTTTAGTGTCGTCTGAACACAAACCTACAATTCCAAAAAAAAAAAAAAAAACTCAACTGCAACTTCAATCCTAGTAAGAGAAACTCTGTCTTGCCAATAAGTCTACGGTATTAAATGCCTGACTACAAACACTGTAGTTGTAGAACCAAACCAAACTGACAGGGCAATCACCAGCCACTGAACAGAACACTTCTAAACAATCCATGGACCAAAGAAGTCTCAAGGGAAATTTTTAAAGATATATTAAACTGAATGAGAATATAAAATTCAAGACACCAAAATCAGTCATGCTGAGAAGGGGACAAATAGCACTAAAAACATACATAGAAAACAGGAAAATTCTCACACTTGTAATCAAAGCTCCTATCTCAAGAGATGAGAAAAGGGAGAGCAAAATAAACCAAAAACCAACAGAAGGCACAAAATTAAAGATAAACACCAAAATCAGGGGAAATGTAAACAGAAAAACAATGAAACAAAGCCTACTCTTGGAAAAGACCAACAAAATTCAAAAATGTAGCAGAAATGACCTGCTTCCCTGGCCCCTAAAATGGACAGAATAAGAAAAGACACAGATACCTAATATCAAATAGCAGATATTACCTGAGATCTCACAGACATGAAAAATGTATAAAATTTTAGCCTTTCAAAAGAAAAGATAAATATCTGCTACACAAAATGTAACATGCATGTGCTTTTGAGTTTAATTTTCTCTTAAGTGATTAGTGTGCTGTCACATTTCATCATTAACATACTTATATTTTACTATCTCCCCACACCAGATCAGTTTCTCTTGAAAAGAAAGCATACTTTAATCACAGCATCAGAAATAAAAGTCAATGACTTCCTTGAGTGAGGTCAAATGAATTGATTTTTTAAGAATGATCCTTTGGACTGTAAGATTCATGTTTCAATTATAACTAAATTGGGATATATTTAGATATCTTAATGATGATATAGTCAGAACTCTGAAGGAGTGAACTAGTATAATCATATGCACAATACTTTACAAATGAATAGCTTTCCAAAAGGTCAAAGAGATACTTCACCAGTTTCTGCTTTATCTAAAGTTTGCTAATTAAGCAGTTTGTCTACAGATGCATGGTTTAGTGTCGTCTGAACACAAACCTACAATTCCAAAAAAAAAAAAAAAAACTCAACTGCAACTTCAATCCTAGTAAGAGAAACTCTGTCTTGCCAATAAGTCTACGGTATTAAATGCCTGACTACAAACACTGTAGTTGTAGAACCAAACCAAACTGACAGGGCAATCACCAGCCACTGAACAGAACACTTCTAAACAATCCATGGACCAAAGAAGTCTCAAGGGAAATTTTTAAAGATATATTAAACTGAATGAGAATATAAAATTCAAGACACCAAAATCAGTCATGCTGAGAAGGGGACAAATAGCACTAAAAACATACATAGAAAACAGGAAAATTCTCACACTTGTAATCAAAGCTCCTATCTCAAGAGATGAGAAAAGGGAGAGCAAAATAAACCAAAAACCAACAGAAGGCACAAAATTAAAGATAAACACCAAAATCAGGGGAAATGTAAACAGAAAAACAATGAAACAAAGCCTACTCTTGGAAAAGACCAACAAAATTCAAAAATGTAGCAGAAATGACCTGCTTCCCTGGCCCCCCTAAAAATGGACAGAATAAGAAAAGACACAGATACCTAATATCAAATAGCAGATATTACCTGAGATCTCACAGACATGAAAAATGTATAAAAATTTTAGCCATAAATTTGACACAAATGAAACTGCTTACTTTCTTTAAATACACATGTGACCACAACCTATTCAATGAAAGAGATCAACGATCAATGTGAGCAACTCTGTAACAATTAAAAATTCCCACCAAAGAAACGTCCAGGCTCAGGTGGTTTTACAGAGAAATTATTTTGCCATGACTGAATGTTTGTGTCACCTCAAAGTCATACGTTGTAGTCTAATCCCCACCATGATGGGTAATTGAAGGTGGGGCCTCCGGATGGCAATTAGATCATGAGAGCAAAGTATCTTATAAAAGAGACTTGAAAGAGCACTTTTGTCATTTCTTCCACATGATGACACAGGAAGAAGACAGTCTATGAAACAGAAAGCAAGTCTTAACCAGATGCTGAATCAGCTGGCACCTTGACCTTGGACTTCTCCATCTCAAGAACTGTGAGAGATAGTTTTGGTTGTTTATAAGCCGCACACTCTATGGTATTGTGTCACATGCACTAAGGCATTTACACAAATAAACTGAGGTATCTAACAAACACAAACAATTAACTACAACGTTACACAATGTTTTCCAGAAAACAAGTGGCTAGTATACTTCCTTATGTATTTTATGGCAACATATTAGCATGTACTGTGGATTGATTTGTTGCTTCCAAAATTTGCATGGTACACTGTATTTGGAAATAGGGCCTATAGGAGATCATTAAGATGAAATAAGTTCATAAGGATAGGATGCTAATCCAGCAACACTGGTGGCCTTATAAGAAGACAACAAAAAAGGAAAATCTCTCTCCTTCCTCTGGCCCCTACACATACAAGCATAAGATAAAGCCATATGAGCACACAGTCAGAGGACAGGTATCTACAAGCCAGGAGGAAGGTCATCATAAGAACTTGACCATACTCCACCCTCACATCAGACACCCAGGCTCTAGAAATGTAAGAAAATGAATGTCTGTCATTTAATCCACCTGGTCTATGGCATTGATATTTTGTTGTGGCAGACTGAGCAAAGACACTCTGATAATAATGATAGACAAAGGCAGTGCAGGAAAAGCAAACAGACCAATATCTCCCAGAGATAAAGATGCAAAAATCCTTAACAAAATAAGAGAAAATAAGAGAAAATAAAAGTAAGCAATATATAGTAAGAATTATTCAACAAGACCAAGAAGCTTTCACTCCAGAGATATAAGCACAGTTCAATATTTGAGGGCCCTTTCCTGGTAAAGGCTCAGTGGTAAAGATATGGTGGTTTTACAGAGAAATTATTTTGCCATGACTGAATGTTTGTGTCACCTCAAAGTCATACGTTGTAGTCTAATCCCCACCATGATGGGTAATTGAAGGTGGGGCCTCCGGATGGCAATTAGATCATGAGAGCAAAGTATCTTATAAAAGAGACTTGAAAGAGCACTTTTGTCATTTCTTCCACATGATGACACAGGAAGAAGACAGTCTATGAAACAGAAAGCAAGTCTTAACCAGATGCTGAATCAGCTGGCACCTTGACCTTGGACTTCTCCATCTCAAGAACTGTGAGAGATAGTTTTGGTTGTTTATAAGCCGCACACTCTATGGTATTGTGTCACATGCACTAAGGCATTTACACAAATAAACTGAGGTATCTAACAAACACAAACAATTAACTACAACGTTACACAATGTTTTCCAGAAAACAAGTGGCTAGTATACTTCCTTATGTATTTTATGGCAACATATTAGCATGTACTGTGGATTGATTTGTTGCTTCCAAAATTTGCATGGTACACTGTATTTGGAAATAGGGCCTATAGGAGATCATTAAGATGAAATAAGTTCATAAGGATAGGATGCTAATCCAGCAACACTGGTGGCCTTATAAGAAGACAACAAAAAAGGAAAATCTCTCTCCTTCCTCTGGCCCCTACACATACAAGCATAAGATAAAGCCATATGAGCACACAGTCAGAGGACAGGTATCTACAAGCCAGGAGGAAGGTCATCATAAGAACTTGACCATACTCCACCCTCACATCAGACACCCAGGCTCTAGAAATGTAAGAAAATGAATGTCTGTCATTTAATCCACCTGGTCTATGGCATTGATATTTTGTTGTGGCAGACTGAGCAAAGACACTCTGATAATAATGATAGACAAAGGCAGTGCAGGAAAAGCAAACAGACCAATATCTCCCAGAGATAAAGATGCAAAAATCCTTAACAAAATAAGAGAAAATAAGAGAAAATAAAAGTAAGCAATATATAGTAAGAATTATTCAACAAGACCAAGAAGCTTTCACTCCAGAGATATAAGCACAGTTCAATATTTGAGGGGCTTACCTGGTAGCTCAGTGGTAAAGAGTTTGCCTGCCAATGCAGACACGTGTTCAGTCCCTGATTTGGGAAGATCCCACATATTGCAGAACAACTAAGCCCATGAGCCACAACTATTGAGCCTCAGAGAAGCAACTATTGAGCCCATGTGCCACAGTTACTGAAGCCCGTGAGCCATAGAGCCTGATTTCTACAACAAGAAAAACCACAACAAGAAACCTGCTCACCTCAACTAGAGAGTAGCCCCTACTCCCTGCAACTAGCAAAGAGTCTCTGGCAGTAGTGAAAACCCAGAATAGCCAAAAATAAAAAAATTGAAAATCAAGCAATATAAGTGCCATAGTAACAAGCTACAAAATAAAATTGCACAATTTCAATAATCTATGTAAGAAAAGGAATTTGACTAATTTAAATATACATTTAGGACAAAAACATTCAATCAAATATGAATGGAGGAAAACTTCCCCAACTTGACAATGAATATCTACAAAAGAACCTACATCTAACATCATGCTTACCAGGAAGACTGAATGCCTCCCCCTAAGACTGAGAACAGGCAAAAAAGTGTGTATGGTTTCACCACTTTTGTTTAGCATTGTATCAAAACACTTAGCCAGTGTAATAAGCCAAGAACAAGAAATGAATGCATACATATTAGAAAGGAAAAAGAGATGAAATTGCCTGTATTTGCAGATAACACAATTACCTCCATATGTTATGCCAAGGAATCCCTAAGAAAACTCCTAGAGCTAATACTTGCGATTAGCAAGTGTGGAGGTTACACAATGAACATACAAAATTCAATTTTATTTATACATATTAGCACTGAGCATGTGGACACCAAAATTAAAGAAACAATCAATCAGAAGAACACTTCGATGTAACAAAACAGGTACAAAACTGTTTGCTGATAATGGTATAATGCTGAAGAAACAAATGAATAAAATATTAAGTGAAGAAATATACCATGTTAAGAGATTGGAAGATTCAATAATGTAAAGAGGCCAGTTTTCCCCAAATTTACGTGTAGGTTAAGACATTTTCATCAAATCCCAGCAAGATATTTTTTTTTAGATGTAAACAATATTCTTCTAAAATTGAAATGGAAACCCAAAATAAAAAATGAGAAATTATAACAATTTTGAAAAAAGAATAAAATAGGAGGAATTTTGAAAAAGAATAAATCAGTACATCCCCTTTAAAGACTCATTTTATAGCTATGGTAGCCAGATCCGTGTGGTATTGACACCTATCCATCATTGAATCAAACCAGAGAACTCAGAAACAGACTCAAATGATTTCTCAAAAGGTAGCTCACTGAAATAATGAAAAAAAAAAAAAAAAGTGTTTCCATGAATGGTGCTTGAACAACTGAAAGTCCATAAGCAAAACTAAGGTTATGTAACACTTTACAGAATAAATAACTCAACATGGATCAGAGATAAATGAAAATGTAAAAATGTACAACTTTTAGGAGAAAAGATAGGGGAAAACTGTTAGGATCTTGGACTATATATACAAAGTTCCTACAGTGGACACCAAAAGTACAATCCATAAAAGAAAAAAGGGATCTATCAGACATGACCAAGGTGAAAAATGAAAAGTCATGGTAGAGGCTGCTAGAAAATATCAGCAAAAACCACATGCCTAACAAGAAGTGTCTAAAATAATAATACTAAAAAAAAATCTTTAAAAACTCAACAGCAAAAGAACAAATAATCTAATTAGAAAACAGGCAAAAAGCAAAGTGTCAGTTCATCTAAAAGGATATATGAATGGTAATAAACACATGAAAAGATGTTCAGCATAATCAGTCATTTGGGAAATTCTAATGAAAAACCACAAAGAAATATCACTGCACATGTATTCAGAAGGGCTAAACTGAAAAATAGTGAAAATACCAAATGCTGGCTAGAGTGTGGAGAAAATGAATTACTCATACATCTCTAGTGGGGAGTCATTTTGGAAAACAGTATGAAAAACTTCTTTAAAAATTAAACATGCAATTACCATACAACCAAGCAATGATTCTCTTTAACAGTATTTACCCAAGAGAACTAAAGATTTATGCTCATACAAAACCTGTACAAGAATATATGAGTGTGTGTGTGTGTGTGTGTGTGTGTGTGTGTGTGTGTGTACACATGCATACTGAATCATTTCAGTTGTGTTTGATGACTCAACTGTGCTCATGGGATTGTCCAGGCAAGAATAATGGAGTGGGTTGCCATTTCCTCCTTCAAGGGATCTTCCTGATCAGGGGCCCAACCCACATCTCTTAAGTCCCCTGCATTGGCAGGCAGGTTCTGTACCACTAGCACCACCTGAGAAGCCCATATAAATACATATATACATACATGCACACATACTGAATAATCACAAGCTGGAAATACCTCATATGTCCTTCAAAAGGTAAATGGTTTCCAAACTGTGGAACTTCTATACCATGTATTGCTACACAACCTACATCTCGATTAAGTGAATGGGCTTGAACAACTGAAAGTCCATAAGCAAAACTAAGGTTATGTAACACTTTACAGAATAAATAACTCAACATGGATCAGAGATAAATGAAAATGTAAAAATGTACAACTTTTAGGAGAAAAGATAGGGGAAAACTGTTAGGATCTTGGACTATATATACAAAGTTCCTACAGTGGACACCAAAAGTACAATCCATAAAAGAAAAAAGGGATCTATCAGACATGACCAAGGTGAAAAATGAAAAGTCATGGTAGAGGCTGCTAGAAAATATCAGCAAAAACCACATGCCTAACAAGAAGTGTCTAAAATAATAATACTAAAAAAAAATCTTTAAAAACTCAACAGCAAAAGAACAAATAATCTAATTAGAAAACAGGCAAAAAGCAAAGTGTCAGTTCATCTAAAAGGATATATGAATGGTAATAAACACATGAAAAGATGTTCAGCATAATCAGTCATTTGGGAAATTCTAATGAAAAACCACAAAGAAATATCACTGCACATGTATTCAGAAGGGCTAAACTGAAAAATAGTGAAAATACCAAATGCTGGCTAGAGTGTGGAGAAAATGAATTACTCATACATCTCTAGTGGGGAGTCATTTTGGAAAACAGTATGAAAAACTTCTTTAAAAATTAAACATGCAATTACCATACAACCAAGCAATGATTCTCTTTAACAGTATTTACCCAAGAGAACTAAAGATTTATGCTCATACAAAACCTGTACAAGAATATATGAGTGTGTGTGTGTGTGTGTGTGTGTGTGTGTGTGTACACATGCATACTGAATCATTTCAGTTGTGTTTGATGACTCAACTGTGCTCATGGGATTGTCCAGGCAAGAATAATGGAGTGGGTTGCCATTTCCTCCTTCAAGGGATCTTCCTGATCAGGGGCCCAACCCACATCTCTTAAGTCCCCTGCATTGGCAGGCAGGTTCTGTACCACTAGCACCACCTGAGAAGCCCATATAAATACATATATACATACATGCACACATACTGAATAATCACAAGCTGGAAATACCTCATATGTCCTTCAAAAGGTAAATGGTTTCCAAACTGTGGAACTTCTATACCATGTATTGCTACACAACAATGAAGAGAAATGGACTATTGATTATTAACACCTGGATGACTCTCCAGAGAATTATGCAGAGTAGAAAAATAGTCAATCAAAAATTACAGATTACATACCGACCCAGATTACATACTGTATGATTTTAACATTCTTGAAATGACAAACCTATTGAATAGGGAGACAGCTTATCTGTGGTCAATAGTTTAGGAAGAGGTTGGGACAAACAGGAGGTGGAAATGACCATTAAACAATTACATGAGGAGCCCTTAAACAGCCTGCTTCTGGATGGTTTAAATGTCAGTATCCTGGTAGTGCCCATCTACTGCCATTTTGTAATATGTCACCTTTGGAGAAACTGGGTAAAGAGTACATAAAATCTGTGTTGTTCCTTACAACTGCATGTAAATCTATGACTATCTCAAATTTAAAAGTTTATAAAACAAGAGATTGGAGAAGTTGGGACAGAGGCACTTAAGAAAATATACACAGATTAAAATCATCAAAGTAATAAAACACAAAAACACAGTATTTAAGTTCAACACTCTCATTATGTTCAAAAATAAATCTAACAGAAAAATGCTGATGATTATTTTATTTAGTGATAGTCTGTTTTGAAGTTTTAAATATTTAATGGCATATTTTTAAGTAGAAAATAATGTGTTTTGTTGTTGTTTAGTCACTAAGTTTGTCTGACTCTCTACAATTCCATGGATTGTAGCCCATCAAGCTCCTCTGTCCATGGGATTTCCCAGGCAAGAATACTGGAGTGGGTTGCCATTCTTTTCTCCAGGGATTCTTCCTGACCTAGGGATCAAATCCACGTCTCTTGCAGTAGCAGGCAGATTCTTTACCATGGAGCTAACACGGAAGCCAAAATAACATGGTAGAACATTAAAATAAACACATTCAAGTTTTCTTTAATGAATTTTATAAGGAATTGTTAATAAGAAGGAAGTGGCAAGATTCTAACAGTTATAAAGACAAGGTCATATAATCACAAGCTGAGAATACCTCATATGTCCTTCAAAAGGTAAATGGTTTCCAAACTGTGGAACTTCTATACCATGTATTGCTACACAACAATGAAGAGAAATGGACTATTGATTATTAACACCTGGATGACTCTCCAGAGAATTATGCAGAGTAGAAAAATAGTCAATCAAAAATTACAGATTACATACCGACCCAGATTACATACTGTATGATTTTAACATTCTTGAAATGACAAACCTATTGAATAGGGAGACAGCTTATCTGTGGTCAATAGTTTAGGAAGAGGTTGAGACAAACAGGAGGTGGAAATGACCATTAAACAATTACATGAGGAGCCCTTAAACAGCCTGCTTCTGGATGGTTTAAATGTCAGTATCCTGGTAGTGCCCATCTACTGCCATTTTGTAATATGTCACCTTTGGAGAAACTGGGTAAAGAGTACATAAAATCTGTGTTGTTCCTTACAACTGCATGTAAATCTATGACTATCTCAAATTTAAAAGTTTATAAAACAAGAGATTGGAGAAGTTGGGACAGAGGCACTTAAGAAAATATACACAGATTAAAATCATCAAAGTAATAAAACACAAAAACACAGTATTTAAGTTCAACACTCTCATTATGTTCAAAAATAAATCTAACAGAAAAATGCTGATGATTATTTTATTTAGTGATAGTCTGTTTTGAAGTTTTAAATATTTAATGGCATATTTTTAAGTAGAAAATAATGTGTTTTGTTGTTGTTTAGTCACTAAGTTTGTCTGACTCTCTACAATTCCATGGATTGTAGCCCATCAAGCTCCTCTGTCCATGGGATTTCCCAGGCAAGAATACTGGAGTGGGTTGCCATTCTTTTCTCCAGGGATTCTTCCTGACCTAGGGATCAAATCCACGTCTCTTGCAGTAGCAGGCAGATTCTTTACCATGGAGCTAACACGGAAGCCAAAATAACATGGTAGAACATTAAAATAAACACATTCAAGTTTTCTTTAATGAATTTTATAAGGAATTGTTAATAAGAAGGGAAGTGGCAAGATTCTAACAGTTATAAAGACAAGGTCATATAATGACTGGAAGTTAAAGTTTAACATGTACAATTGTTCATAAACTATACACACGTGATCTGCCTTAAATTGCCGAAATAGCAAGAGCTCACTCATATGTGAGAGCGAAAAGAAATGAGGTTGAATGTTGGTTGAGAGCATTGGAGAGTGTGACCTGTTTTAGTTAATTGTTCAGAAAATTCAAGAGCTATATCTGTGGTTCTGAGGTTTACAGACTTTACCCTTCACATCAGCTGAGAGAGAGGAATCTGATAGCAAGAGAGTGAGGGACTTGCTCTTTGGTCTCCCTGAAAACACTCCATTGAGGATGTACGCTGCTGACAATCTCCTGCAGTGTTATTGCATCAGTCATATCCTTTGCATGAGGACCCTGGAGATAAACTTCAGTGTTATTCTCCTCTGAGAAACATTTGTTCTTAGGCACTAATTCTTTTTTAACAGTTAAATCATAGAGCCTTTCAAGTTGCTCTTCAAGTTGTTGACTTATAAGATTCTGGCCTTTCCTAAGCAACATGGATTTTTATAGTAGACTCACGCAGATTCTATCCACATGAAACCTCTCAAAATTTTATCTTGCTGTTATCCATGTATCCTTAGACCTTTGCAAACCACTCTGTCTCTAGATCTAGCTCATCAGGGTTATCCACACAGTGGTGAGTCTATGAAAACAAGAAAGAAAGAAAATTCAGTCAACATTTCCTCCCCATTTCTATTAATCCCAGCATCATACAACATATAGACCTAAATTGCAAACCACCTGTTGTACTACTCATGGGTTTCTCATCCATTATCTATTTTAAGTTTTAAATATTTAATGGCATATTTTTAAGTAGAAAATAATGTGTTTTGTTGTTGTTTAGTCACTAAGTTTGTCTGACTCTCTACAATTCCATGGATTGTAGCCCATCAAGCTCCTCTGTCCATGGGATTTCCCAGGCAAGAATACTGGAGTGGGTTGCCATTCTTTTCTCCAGGGATTCTTCCTGACCTAGGGATCAAATCCACGTCTCTTGCAGTAGCAGGCAGATTCTTTACCATGGAGTTAACACGGAAGCCAAAATAACATGGTAGAACATTAAAATAAACACATTCAAGTTTTCTTTAATGAATTTTATAAGGAATTGTTAATAAGAAGGGAAGTGGCAAGATTCTAACAGTTATAAAGACAAGGTCATATAATGACTGGAAGTTAAAGTTTAACATGTACAATTGTTCATAAACTATACACACGTGATCTGCCTTAAATTGCCGAAATAGCAAGAGCTCACTCATATGTGAGAGCGAAAAGAAATGAGGTTGAATGTTGGTTGAGAGCATTGGAGAGTGTGACCTGTTTTAGTTAATTGTTCAGAAAATTCAAGAGCTATATCTGTGGTTCTGAGGTTTACAGACTTTACCCTTCACATCAGCTGAGAGAGAGGAATCTGATAGCAAGAGAGTGAGGGACTTGCTCTTTGGTCTCCCTGAAAACACTCCATTGAGGATGTACGCTGCTGACAATCTCCTGCAGTGTTATTGCATCAGTCATATCCTTTGCATGAGGACCCTGGAGATAAACTTCAGTGTTATTCTCCTCTGAGAAACATTTGTTCTTAGGCACTAATTCTTTTTTAACAGTTAAATCATAGAGCCTTTCAAGTTGCTCTTCAAGTTGTTGACTTATAAGATTCTGGCCTTTCCTAAGCAACATGGATTTTTATAGTAGACTCACGCAGATTCTATCCACATGAAACCTCTCAAAATTTTATCTTGCTGTTATCCATGTATCCTTAGACCTTTGCAAACCACTCTGTCTCTAGATCTAGCTCATCAGGGTTATCCACACAGTGGTGAGTCTATGAAAACAAGAAAGAAAGAAAATTCAGTCAACATTTCCCTCCCCATTTCTATTAATCCCAGCATCACCTACAACATATACACATTTGACCTACATCTTAAACAAGTGTGACTCAAAACCATGGTTGCCACTGTTGGTAAACTATCTTAGCATGGGATTTTCTTCTGATGCCCTAGCTGAATCATTTGTGGGAATAGGAAGGAAAAGGTAAGAAAAGGGAATGGGCATGATAAAGGTGACAGAAACATTTGACTCTCAGGGGAAAAGATATATAGGTATTCATATATATTTAAATATGTGAGAGCTGGACCACAAACAAGGCTGGGCACCGAAGAACTGATGCCTTTGCTGTGTTGCAGAAGACTCTTGAGAGTCCCTTGGGCTGTAAGGAGATCAAACAAGTCAATCCTAAAGGAAATCAACCCTAAATATTCATTGGAAGGACTGATGCTGAAGCTGCAGTTCCAATACTTTGGCCACCTGATGGAAAGAGATGATTCATTGGAAAAGACATTGAGACTGAGAAAAATAGAAGGCAGAAGGAGAAGGAGATGACAGAGGATAAGATAGTTGGATGGCATCACCAACTCAATGGACATATGTTTGAGGAAGCTCCTGGAGATGGTGAAGAACAGGGAAACCTGGTGTGCTGAAGTCCATGAGATCTAAAGAGTCAGAAATGACTGAGTAACAGAACTGAATTGAACTATATCTATATCTATATCTATATCTATATCTATATCTATATCTATATCTACATCTGTATCTATATCTGTATCTATATCTATATCATCATCTATCTATATAAAATCTCCTTCTGCCCCAGGTTTTCTGTGTCTTTTTCAAGTTGCATGCCTGCTGTCCTATCGAATCTTATTTGCTACATTTTCTATTGGAAGAAAGTAATTCCCCTCTCACATCCAGCAGTCTGGATAAATGATAGAGCACACCTGTCAAAGATGAGTGATTGTTGAGTAAAGTGAGGACAATTTGGGGCAGCCCTTCCATATTCTCAGTGCATGTTCACTCAGTAGAAACATGAGTTTCAGAATTGAACAAGTTTATTCTTCTTCCATCTCTCAAGAAATTACTAGAATGAATTGCACTTTGAAATAGATCCAAAGCATTGTGTGCTCCACTATCATTCAAGATACTCAAATTGCTGATACCAATGCAATAACCCTGAGTATTAGAAATGGTAAAGCTGAGGAAAAAAGTAAGTTTAGTGAAAAGCTCAGCAGAAATAAGACTGGTGTGAGCACAGCTTATTTCATATAAATTAATGAGGAAGCTATAATTCCATTCTATAATAGAGATTCATTCCCTAAATTAAAATACTATCCAGTTAATTCATTTTTCTATTCTGTTGAACATATTCTATAACAATTAATATAAAAGTTATACATCTATTCACAATATCAATTTCAATTATAGATTGCATCACCATGTATAGGCTGTATACATGCATCATCACAATGTATAGGCATGTCTTACATATGTTTAAATAGTTTTATAATTTCACTGCTAAAAGGCATGCTGGATTTTAACCTTCAGGGCCATATCTTCATTCAACTTCTCTTGGGAAAGACCAAGTTAAATACTTCATAATACTTTCTTTAAACTTTTATTTTCAAAAATGTTTACTATGTTACATGATTGGGCCAGCAGCAAATATATCTGAAGTTATTATACTTGAAAGTCTTTACTGTTGTTAAGGAATTAAAGATCTAAGTGTTTTTTCATATACTAGACAATTACAAGGGCAGATGTGATACATATGTACTGCTTCCTCTTCCCAAAGCTCTTACCACATTGGTATGTGTCTGGTTTGACATAAGAAGTGAATGATATAGTCACTTGGTTTTCTTACATTCTTGATTATTACACCCAACACTGAGTTCCCAACAATTCTAGGTTGTAATTATTAGATTAAAAATGCATAGCTATAAAACAATTCATAAAATTCCATATTGACTAAAGCCTAAGAAAAGATTCCACCTTGTATTCTACTCACTTAATGACAAGTTACACACCCAATAGAACAAGGGAAGTGATCAATGTTATACGAAGAAAAATAAGGATGTATTGTAGTCAGACAGGGGCCGTATGTCTACAAGTCATGGCATGTGTGGTACTGTCTACTGCTTACTGGGAATTAAGAGGCATTCTAGGTATCTTGCTATGTGTCTTGTGAGTAGGAACACAGAGTGTGCATGTGTGAGTGTGTATGTGCTCAGTTGTGTTCAACTCTTTGCAACCGCATGTATAGCCTGCCAGGCTCTGTCCATGGGATTTTTCCAGGCAAGAATAGTGGAGTGGGTTGCCATTTCCTCCTCCAGGGGATCTTCCTGACCCAGGAATCAAACCTATGTCTTCTTTGTCTCCTCCATTGGCAAGTCAATTGTTTACTATTGTGCTATTTGGTCATGTGAGTAAAAAGGAACACAGAAGGAACACCTAAATGACTTACTGATACCATTTTGAAATGGCTTTTCACACTAATTTCAAGGATAAAAAGTTCCTACAGCTAGTTGATATTTGCGTTTCTACACTGGACAGCTCTGTCCAATTGCATAAGTATTACTACGTATCAGTCTTCATAGATGTGGAAAAAAACCTGATATTTCTGGAGCATGTATGTTGTTTTAACACAACTTCAACACATGGACTTTATTACTAAATGAATCAAATGGAAATTTTCTAGCTGACTATAGGAAAAATACCTCATTACATGTGTACTTATTTGTACATTCATAGAAATACAGATAGAAACACAAATATCTACTGTGCATAAGAACTTCTGGAGGGGAAAAAAGACGCAATTGAGTCATATGTATTTAACTTTGTCATCAGGATTCTAAAGGGGAGGCAGACAGCTATTTGTCTTCTCAAAGGATAACCCCCCTCTTACATGATTATCTCTGGTTAAATGTTGAGAATGTCAAGAGTTTTCCAGTAGCCTTGTCCCTTACTGATAAAAAGAATGTTGTATCCAATTTCTACTGATGATTTTCATTTCACTACTTTACAAAAGTTGTGTTTGTCTCCATATAGATATATTAAATATGTTCAAGTACACACACATGCAAACACTCATAAACAATACATCTCCACTAGAAGATGAAAAGGATCCTCCCTTCTCATTAAAATGTTTTGCCAACTGGTCAAATGGGACCCTTTACCACTATGTGAAAATTTGTGAAAAATATATTTAATTTGTAGACTCCAGGTTGGAGTAGACAACTGAAGAATAATAGTCTCTTAGACTCATTCCCTCCTAGAAGGACTGTGTGTGTATCGAAGGGGGGAGACGGAGAAAGTGGAAGCTTGTTGAGAGGATCTCCTGCATAAATAACCCACCAAACTACTGCCAGATTTTCCCCAGACCAGACAGAAAGAATGAACACATTAAAAAGAAAATCAAATTTTTGAATCATGGAAATTAATGGTTTAAGAAAACAGATTGCGCCAGTTTCACAAAACCAGTCTGCTCTGTTCTGAATGTGGCTCTCTGGTCCAGCAATGGTCTGGCAGCATCCCTTCTCCAAGTGGGGTGCCACTGCTCACCTGGAGTGAGCAGTGGTGCATACTGTCGCCTGCTACATATTGTCACAGCCCTGGAGGAAACAGTTGCTATAATCAAATTTCTTGTTTTGGCACTTTTATGGATATGCATGTATTTTTTTTTTCCAAATAACCAACAGTTTTATATTAGCAGAGTATACTAAAAAGTTTACATTTACTTCATATACGTTGTGAGGAAAATCTCTATTTCTGTTTCTACATAGGAGATATAAAGAAAACTGTTACGATTTTGTCAGCTGAAAATGTTTTTAACTACAAGTACTATAATATATTCTAGGTATTTGGAGAGAAAAATAAAGTTAAGTATATACTAATTATAAAAGTTTAAGTATTAACATTGTTATACATTGGATGTATACATAGCATGTAACAATATTAAGTATTAATATTAGTTGTTTTCAAATATAGTAATATTATTGCTATACTTTGCATATATGTGTGTGCATATATATAGCAATTAAACCATTGCATTTCCTTTAACTTACACCTTTCCTAAGAGACTCACGTTATAAAAAATCTTTCATATTCCTTAAAGTATCATTGCTCATATCATGGTCAGTATATAGTTTACTTCTCTCCAGAATTCTGAGAGGAATTGCATGCACTTATAGTCATTTAGTATAATTTAGCCTATCATAGTTTGCACTAAGCAAAATTTTCCTCCTCAGAGAGTTCACTTTAAGATAGCACTACTCTCTCACCAAACTGCCTCTAAAGAGGGAAAAAAATCTGCAAACTACATTCTAAACCAATTTGCCAAGAATAAATTCCAATGACCCTCTTTTCCTATCAGTTCATCAAACTATTTTGAGAAAGTGATTTCACAATTACAATTTCTATAATACACTCTTGTAAACAAATCCTAAGCAGATTTTGCCCCCAAGCCTGAAATAACATTGTCTCAATGCAAGTCTATAACAGAAACAGTCTCATTTACAAATGACATTCACATAGGAAAGAGGATTTTCTACTCCTAAGTACGAATGTAAGTACTTTGCTCCAATGTTCTCTTACTCTGCTCCTGAGTTTTCTGTGTTATCAACTTCATCTCTTCTTGGGTGATAAGGATCCAGAAGTTGTCTTTCTAGTGCAAAATCCATTAGTGGGATTTTTCTATCAAGATCTCTTTTGAGTCTGTTTCTCCCCGTGTATTTCATTTCTCTACCCTAAGATTTGACATAAGCCCTGTGCTACTTTGGACTAATTCAAAAGCTTCTGCTTTATTTTCTCCTCGAAGGGTTAAGACACTCAATGCTCATCTAAATTTCAGCACAGCCATGATCAATGATGCAGGGTCTTAAATGATTTCCTCATTGGCAAGGGAAGGGATTAAACAAAAAACCCTGGAGTTTATTACAAGGCTCAGTCACATTAATAAAAGATTTTGAAACGTTGAAATAATATGCAAATTTATTTAATTGTGGTATCAGACAAACTATATATATATATTTTAACATTTATTTTATGTATTTATCTTTTGGGAGGTGGAGTGGGGAGGGAGGGGAATGGGTGGGCCACTTCTATTGGTCTTTCGTTTCTCTATTTTTCACCCGTCTTTGTTTCTTGGCTCCTGTGGGCCTCCCATCGCGGTGGCCTCTGTCATCGCAGAGCGCCGGCTCTGGGTGCATGCGCCCCAGAGCTGCGGCTCGGTAATTAGACACATCCGTCCAGCTGCTCCGCGGCACGTGGGATCTTCCCAGGCCAGGAGTCAAACCGGCGCCCCTTGCACTGCAAGGCGGTGTCTCTACCCACTGGACCACCAGGGAAGCCCCAAACTATATTTTTAAATTGAGACTTCCTCAATTGTGAATCTAACTTCAATAAAACGGAAACCTAGATCAAGTTGTTTGTTAGATGGAATCCACTAATTTTAGAATTACGAATCTTCCTCAATTTGCCATGGGTTCACATCCTCATAAACTCACCAAATTATAGTATAATTTCAAAGTATACTTTTAGTATAATTTGAAGCTGTAAGTAAAAAATGCATTCAGTGCACTTAAGCTATAGGACATCAAAGCTTCTCACAGCCTACCTTAAACATGGTGCTTAGCTCACTTACATTAGCCTACAGTTGGGCAAAATTTACCTGACACAAAGCCTAAGTTATAATAAAGTGATAAGTATCTCAAGCAACTTACTAAACACTGTATCGGAAGCACCAAGCAGAAAGGTTCTCAATGCATCCTTTGTTCATCCTGGTGATGGCATGGCTGACCAGGAGCTGAGGCTGCCTTTGCCCAGCCTCATGAGAGACAGAACCTCACCCCCTGCACCAATCAGGAAAGATCACAACTCCAATCTCAGAGCACAGGCTCCAGTGAATTCATATGCTTTCCCATCACTATCAAGTCAGAAAACCTTGAACTGAGGACCATTTACACACACACATAAACACACACACACACACACACACACACACACACACACACTGAAGTAGAAAGCAGAAAGAGAGAGACAAACACAACTAAATGTGGAATGATTGCTCCTCACCTACACTTTATAACTCCCAACACTGAAACTCTATAGAGAGACTGTGGGTAAAAGTCAGAGGAAACTGAAAAGGAGGAAGAAATAGGAAGAGAGAAAGAATCTTGCATCCCAACACAGAAATGCAGAATCTCCTCTTCTAAAAATTTTGAGAGCAAGATTTTTCCCTGAGTCAGGCACACTCTAGAAACACAACCAGGCTTATAGAGTTCATGGGGAACACAGGCAAGAGAAAGTACAGGCGCAATGAGAAATGCTATTTAACTGGCTGAAGCAATAAAAGTTTTATGCACTTAAAAATATTTAAATTTTATGTAATAATTGGGTAAAGGGGAATTATTTCAAATAAGCAGTGTATTTTTGAAAGGTGGTGAAGGGAATCCACATTTCAATATGTCCTCACAGGGTTGTAAAGGGCTTTGGTTAAGTTCACAAACAAGACCCAAGCATCATGTTTTACACATAAAACATGTGTGTAAATTCTGTTTTTAACCCCTGGCAACTCATGAGGGATTTGAAATGGGGGCCTTAAAGAACCTAAAAATATTCAACCAATGGGTGAGTAATCAATAGCTAGCTGAAATTAAATCATTATGTAAGTCAAAGATCAAATAATCAAGCTCTGAATCAGGGATGAAGGAGACACTGGGAGGTAAATCCCTGCCCAGTGACCAGGCTGGCCACTGAATGAACATGGCCAAAGAGGGTCATCATCATTGTATGGGGTCACTGCCCAGTTCCCCCTCCAGCCTAGAACTTCTTCGAGGGACACCTGCCATGGACAGGGTCCCAGGCACATCTAGAGAACCAGAAAAGGCAAGTGGAATAAGGCCAATTCTCTCCTCTTGGCTTTATGTTGCTATAAGGATAAGGACATGTCTCACATTCTTATGCCCAAATCTGCCCTCATCTGAAAGAGCTAAACTTGTTCTCATTCTAAGTCATAAAAGGAGCCTGGAGGTCACCAGTCTGGTCTGGTTCACTTTCACTCCTGATTGGAAGGGTGCAGAGAGGGTGACAGAAACAGCTGGAATGAAACCTGGTTTCCATTATTATTGGAGTCTGCACACGAGAAGTCGGCAAGCTGTGACATTATAAACCAGTGATTCCTTATCAAAAAACGCAGGTATTCTAATCATTCATATTTCTCACATGTTCTTCTCTTGATGGAGCAATTTAAAAACCCTGTAATTTTGAAACGTATCTAATTAGAGATGATCTTCTATATAATACACTGCTGGTATGCGAAAATGGCTGTTCAACAGTCATGCTGGAAATAAGGAGGAATAGAAATTTTTTAAAGTACTAGTGGTATTACACGATTGTCCACAAAAGATGATAGAACTCAAACAGAGAATGTGAATTGATGCACAAATGTATTAGTCACTTATTTTCTTGGGAAAAAAAATCTGCTCAGTAATTTCCTCAATTGACCTGAAAAATAAAAATGTTAGTTACTCAGTTGTGTATGACTCTTAGAGATCCCATGGATTGTACCCTGCCAGGCTCCTCTATCCATGGGATTCTCCAGGCAATAATATTAAAGTGGGTAGCCATTCCCTTCTCCAAGGGATCCAACCCAGGGATTGGACCTGAGTCACTAGCACCGTAGTCAGATTCTTTACTAGCTGAGCCATCAAGAAAGCCCACATGACCACAAGTAATTACATCTAATTTTGGCACAAGTATGATGAGACACATAAGACAATGGACTGTGAGGTGTTGAGGCTTTATTTTCATTATGAACCAACAACATACAGCCCCAGGAGCCTAAACATCCCTCCAGGTTGTCATCATGCAGGTGTGGAGTTTATATATTCTGTTAACCTAAAGACAGCTTACCCCAGAAATCTTTGAAACTCCTCTTTTTGGAGTTAATCCTTGGTTCCCAGTCCCTCTGACTTGTGGGGACTTCCCTTATTGCTCTCATGTTCCCTCTTTGGGACACAGAGCCTCACACATCAGTGTCTGGACCTAACTATATCAGTGATTCACTGCATAGCACAGACACCAATGACAGTCAGCTTCCCTGTAGGGAGAGCCACGGTTTAGCAGGAGATATATGTCGGGCTGATCCCAGTGATGGGACACAAATGTTGGGGATAGGCAGGAGCGGTTGGGCCGTGTGCTGTGTCTGCTTGATGCACACTTACAGCACATGCAGTCCTGCACTAAAAAATCCCATTAGGTGACAGTTAGATTAGACGGGGTAACCCTACCCTTGCCAGACCTCCTTTCCCAGGGCTGGTGTGTGATTCAACAGTTCATCCTGCAAGCAATATAAATCTTGAGACCCTGAAATTAAAGCATGTGTCAGACTTCATGGCAAGAAACTGGAACTGTATCCAAAGTCAGTATTCCTAGCCTTGAGCCCCATTCACCACTATCAACCATGCCATCTTTTCTCTGACAAAGAGCACGCTGAGCTCACATTGCATGATCAGCTTGATAGAATGCAGGATCAGATCAAGATCATCCACAGGTTTGTCACAACAAGGTTTCAGAACAAAACTAACATGTCCCACTGAGGTGACTATATTTCTTCTTTTCAGTATAAGAAACAGAAGTGGAAGAAATTGAGAAAACTAGATTTTGAGGGGTCACTGTCTTATAAAAATGAACTTTGGGAACTACTCAAGGCTTCACATGCAGAGTGTTTTCATACTGTGGAGAAAACGAGTTCTTATTTGAATAGGGTGTTTTTCAGATCCACCTTGCATGAGGGGCTGCTAGGTTAGTGTGCACAGATACTGCCCACCTGTCCGCTGGAGGAGGTTAATTGCCTGGCCTCTTAAGTAAGCTGCATGGCAGGGATCCAGGCAGAAGTGGACAATGTGGTTCTCCAGTCCCCACCTGACCATTCATGAGCATCCTGGGTCAGTCTGCTCCCCAGCACCAGCTCCCTACTTTCCCCTCAAGGTCACTCAACACAATATTCTGTGGGATGACTGATGACAGAAATATTCACCTGACAGCTTCTCTCCAGGAGAATTCTTCTAGGCATTCTACCGTGGCAGAGCAAACACAGACAGACAAGACAAAGCCTAGCCTTGATCTCTCAACAAAACAAACCCAACCAAATGAGAGACCAGAACTCCAATGGAAGAACTGTTTCTGTAATAAAAGTAGTAGAAAAATGAATGTTTCAAGTAACTGATGTATGAAGGTTAATTCTAGAGAAAATCTAAGTGGGTTTAAATAAATAAATTAATTTTGATGGGACACAAATGTTGGGGATAGGCAGGAGCGGTTGGGCCGTGTGCTGTGTCTGCTTGATGCACACTTACAGCACATGCAGTCCTGCACTAAAAAATCCCATTAGGTGACAGTTAGATTAGACGGGGTAACCCTACCCTTGCCAGACCTCCTTTCCCAGGGCTGGTGTGTGATTCAACAGTTCATCCTGCAAGCAATATAAATCTTGAGACCCTGAAATTAAAGCATGTGTCAGACTTCATGGCAAGAAACTGGAACTGTATCCAAAGTCAGTATTCCTAGCCTTGAGCCCCATTCACCACTATCAACCATGCCATTTTTTCTCTGACAAAGAGCACGCTGAGCTCACATTGCATGATCAGCTTGATAGAATGCAGGATCAGATCAAGATCATCCACAGGTTTGTCACAACAAGGTTTCAGAACAAAACTAACATGTCCCACTGAGGTGACTATATTTCTTCTTTTCAGTATAAGAAACAGAAGTGGAAGAAATTGAGAAAACTAGATTTTGAGGGGTCACTGTCTTATAAAAATGAACTTTGGGAACTACTCAAGGCTTCACATGCAGAGTGTTTTCATACTGTGGAGAAAACGAGTTCTTATTTGAATAGGGTGTTTTTCAGATCCACCTTGCATGAGGGGCTGCTAGGTTAGTGTGCACAGATACTGCCCACCTGTCCGCTGGAGGAGGTTAATTGCCTGGCCTCTTAAGTAAGCTGCATGGCAGGGATCCAGGCAGAAGTGGACAATGTGGTTCTCCAGTCCCCACCTGACCATTCATGAGCATCCTGGGTCAGTCTGCTCCCCAGCACCAGCTCCCTACTTTCCCCTCAAGGTCACTCAACACAATATTCTGTGGGATGACTGATGACAGAAATATTCACCTGACAGCTTCTCTCCAGGAGAATTCTTCTAGGCATTCTACCGTGGCAGAGCAAACACAGACAGACAAGACAAAGCCTAGCCTTGATCTCTCAACAAAACAAACCCAACCAAATGAGAGACCAGAACTCCAATGGAAGAACTGTTTCTGTAATAAAAGTAGTAGAAAAATGAATGTTTCAAGTAACTGATGTATGAAGGTTTAATTCTAGAGAAAAATCTAAGTGGGTTTAAATAAATAAATTAAGACATTTCTGAAAACCAGTGCAGAAACTGAGCAACATCCTTCTGAAAATGGTTAAATTATCTATAACTGAAAACATATTCACAAAAAAGAGAGTAACCTGAAAATTCTCCTCTCAAGACTTCCATTACCAGGACCTATATGTTTTATTATAATTTTTCACATACCTCTGATAAGTGCCTACAGACATTCTGAATAGATGGTTAGGATGCCTGGATGGTGGGGTAGGAGGGAGATGTAGGAGGGAGGGGATATGTATACGTATACACACACACACACACACACACACACACACACACACACACAGCTGATTCACTTTGTTTCACAGCAGGAACTAACACAGCATATAGTAAAGCAACTATACCCTGATAAATGTTTTTAAAGTGTCTGTATTATTCTACCAGTATTTGTTTGCCCAGTCTCTCAGGGATCCAGAGTTACACAAAGGAGTTCTTTCTTTCATGAGCTTTAGCATGCAGAAATATTGTACTATTAATATTTTATGCATTTTGCCGAGGCTGCCTCTGAGTTGAATCCATAGTTCTGAGAGAGGAAGACCTGATTTGTATCCCAACTCATGGCCAAGCTGTCTTGGGGCTCACAGGTGGAAAGGGGCAGGTCAACCCTACAGCCCACACAATATGCCCAGAACTCAAGTGGCCTCTCTTGGGGAGCCAGTTCTTAGGCTGACCTATCAACCTGTTTAAATGAATTCTCTAGATGTTTTCAATATAATTTCTCTCAAATTCTCACAAAAAGCCAGTGACATGATCTGATGGACCATTTACAGTGGGGGCAGGGATTAGCCCAAGGTCTCTTAGGTATCAAGGAGCAGAGTCAAGTTCATGCTCAGTGTGTCAGTCTTCCAAGCTGGTCCCCTTTCCATCACACCACAGTGATTTCAAAGAAAGAAATAATCTTAGGTGTGTCTGTTCATTCATAGACTGTTAATTTAAAAAGAAAGGAATTGGAAGATTAAGATGGAGGCATGGATACTATTGTTATCTATTGTGTAAAATAGATAACTAATAAGAACATACTGTATAGCACAGGGGATTCTACACTCTGATGACTGGAATGGGAAGGAAATCCAAAAGGGAGGAGATGCATGTATATGTATGGCTGAATCACTTTGTTGTACAGTAGAAATTAACACAAGAGCTTCCTTGGTCACTTGGTAATAAAGAATCCACCTGCTAAGCAGGAGATGCAGGTTCAATCCCTGGGTTAGGAAGATTCCCTGGAGAAGAGAATGACCACCCACTCCAGTGTTCTTGCGTGGGACAGTCCGTGGAGTCACAAAAGAGTCACTTAGTGACTGAGCGTGAGAAACTAACACAACATTGTAAAGCAACTATACTCCAATAAATGTAAAAATAAAAATTAAAAAAAAAAAAAACTACAGACATTCAGAGAGGTAGATCTTCATGGAACCAGCAAGCAGTTTTAGATTTTAAGGAGAGATTCCCCAAAAGTCTCTGAGACATGCCTTGGTCTAAATGCTCATGGATTTGGCATCTCAGACAGCAGCGAATCTCCAGAGCCTCTGGCCTCTTTCCTGTATGATGCCTTTCCTCAAGGACTTGCTGCCTAATAATCTACAGCCAAAGCTGGTGTATCCTTAAACTCAATTCATTCACAAAATGCTATGTGCACAGACTCATGTTTCAGTTCTGCAGCATATGCCTGCAGGAAGACACCACATCAAATTCCAGCATGATTCACACATCTCACTTCTCGTCTCTAAGCTCCCAGGACTTGGGGATCCCTGCGGTGACACACTGTGAACAGTCACTCTGCCATCATCTCGTACCTACATTATCCCATCCAGGAGTAAATATTTGCTTGGAATTCCTGGAGACTGAGCCACTTATGCAAACTCCCATGGACTTAATACTCAACCAAGATGACCTCCTATTACCTGCAAATATTTCATGACAAATAAAATCATTCAAATGATATGTCCTCATTTCCAAGGCATTTTAAGAATCAAAAAGACATACTTATCATTCAAGATTTCATGTTTGAAATTAAAGAAGGTATTCTCTGAATCTACATTGTGTATATGAATCCATGTGTCCTCTTAAAAGCAGCAATATAATAAATATCTGTTATAATAGAGTTCAAGTACACAAAAATAGCAAACTTGAAAGTTTCCATAAATAGGTAATAGGCAGTGCTGGGCACGTCATCAACCCTAGAAATGTGGGTACATTTCTATTTTAATACTGAATGACATGCAACAGTTTCCTAGTAATCTTGGCTGCTGTGGATCTTGGTTTCTTCATCTTATATGGGTCAGAATGTATCAGTCAATTATCTACCCTGCTTTCCTAAAATTATTTTCCAATTATTTAAAATAATTTTAGACTAATTTGATGTTTAGTACCTTTCTTAAAAACTAGAAAAGTGACAATGGCCTTTCACTGAGGTCAAAATTAAGATAGGGATTGATATATTAAATGCATTCTTTATAAGTTAATAAAATTATAAAACTAATACTAGTCTGAAACTTTATGGATTATTTAACCATTTCACATAAGTTAATTACTTAATAAAATCTTTAATTCAGTGATTCTTTTTTCTAACTTCTTTCCAAAATCATCTAAAATTTTTCACATCCTTTCTTATTTTCTCACATTGGAACCCTAAGCAGAGATAGCTGTATAAATATGCATAGGAACTTATACTTGGATGAATATAGTTGAAGTATTTATATAAATATGCAAATATTACAAGAATATTTCTTTCTTGAGTATATTTTTCATTGTAAAAAAATACATATCTATTTCAAGGTAAAGGAAAGGCAATACCTTAAGGAACACTAGAACAGAAGTTACAAAGAAATGCATGAGAGAAAGTCTATATCTATCAAAGTAGGCTTCAAATTTAATTCTAAATTTCTTTATAGTAAAGACAGTATCAGTTTAGTTTAGATCAGTTGTTCAGTTATAAATAAGTTTTATATTACTGTAGAAGATGAAACCCAAATACTAAATTGGATAAAGATATAAATCCAAGCTACAAAAATACTGGAACTCATAGTACCCTTGTTTAAAGATGATGAGATGGTATAAGATCACAGATGGGAGCTAGAAAATGTTTCCGAAACATAATAGTGAACAATACATGATTACAAGTTTGCATAAATGAGTGAACATGCAATCCTGTACACTTCATCAAACCCAGACATTACTATACATTTTATTTTCATAGGAGTTAAAGGTCACAATATGAAAATAATATATTAAAAACAAATGATTAAATAAAGAAGTTGCAGTACATATACACAATGGAATATCCCTCAGCCAAAATTATGATCAGATTTTAATACTGAATGACATGCAACAGTTTCCTAGTAATCTTGGCTGCTGTGGATCTTGGTTTCTTCATCTTATATGGGTCAGAATGTATCAGTCAATTATCTACCCTGCTTTCCTAAAATTATTTTCCAATTATTTAAAATAATTTTAGACTAATTTGATGTTTAGTACCTTTCTTAAAAACTAGAAAAGTGACAATGGCCTTTCACTGAGGTCAAAATTAAGATAGGGATTGATATATTAAATGCATTCTTTATAAGTTAATAAAATTATAAAACTAATACTAGTCTGAAACTTTATGGATTATTTAACCATTTCACATAAGTTAATTACTTAATAAAATCTTTAATTCAGTGATTCTTTTTTCTAACTTCTTTCCAAAATCATCAAAAATTTTTTCACATCCTTTCTTATTTTCTCACATTGGAACCCTAAGCAGAGATAGCTGTATAAATATGCATAGGAACTTATACTTGGATGAATATAGTTGAAGTATTTATATAAATATGCAAATATTACAAGAATATTTCTTTCTTGAGTATATTTTTCATTGTAAAAAAATACATATCTATTTCAAGGTAAAGGAAAGGCAATACCTTAAGGAACACTAGAACAGAAGTTACAAAGAAATGCATGAGAGAAAGTCTATATCTATCAAAGTAGGCTTCAAATTTAATTCTAAATTTCTTTATAGTAAAGACAGTATCAGTTTAGTTTAGATCAGTTGTTCAGTTATAAATAAGTTTTATATTACTGTAGAAGATGAAACCCAAATACTAAATTGGATAAAGATATAAATCCAAGCTACAAAAATACTGGAACTCATAGTACCCTTGTTTAAAGATGATGAGATGGTATAAGATCACAGATGGGAGCTAGAAAATGTTTCCGAAACATAATAGTGAACAATACATGATTACAAGTTTGCATAAATGAGTGAACATGCAATCCTGTACACTTCATCAAACCCAGACATTACTATACATTTTATTTTCATAGGAGTTAAAGGTCACAATATGAAAATAATATATTAAAAACAAATGATTAAATAAAGAAGTTGCAGTACATATACACAATGGAATATCCCTCAGCCATAAGAAGAAATGTATTTGAGTCAGTCCTAATGAGGTGGATGAACCTAGAACCTATTATACAGAGTACAGTAAGTCAGAAAGAGAAAGAGAGATATTGTATACTGACACATATAAATGGAATCTAGAAAGATGGTACTGATAAATGTATATGCAGAACAGCACTGGAGAAACAGACAAAGGGAACAGATTATGGACATTGGGTGGAGGGAGGAGTGGATGAGAAGTACGGAAAGAATAGTGTGGAAGCTTATAGACCATATGTAAAAGAGCCAACCGATGTGAATCTGCTGTAAGATTATGGGAACTTACACAGGGGCTATGTAGCAATCTAGAGGGGTGGGATGGGGAGGGAGAAGGGAGGGAAATTCCTGTGGGTGGAGTCATGTGTATACCTATGGCTGATTTGGGTTTGTGTACAGCAGTAAACAACAAAACTCTGTAAAAGTAAAACAAAAATAAACTAATTTTAAAAATCTGTGATAAAGAATCAAAGCCATAGTTTTGATGGGAATATTGGGGTGGGGGAGACATTTTTAGAAGAGCAATTTTGGTGTAAATTTTCTTTCCTTTCTTTTTTTTTTTTTTTTTTTGCTATTTTTAACATCTCTCTCAGGATTTAAAATGCAGAAATGCTTTGACTTCAAAATTTAACTTCTAATATTTGCCATACTACATACATACACATCTATATGAACTATGTATTTATGAGGCTATGATTGCATTATTGCTGCAACCAAAATACAAAGTCAATTTAAAAGACTTTTAGTAGGAAAGAACTGAAGGTAAATTATAGTATATTTTACTCAATGCTAAAACAAACAATATGAAATCATAAAAAAGGATTGTATATGTGGGCAAAACATACATATCTAATTATCCTTCACCTTACTCATAAAATACTTCTTCATCTTGTTCACACAAAAGAAATCTATCTTGGCAACTGTTTTCTCTCTTCTGATACACACACAAAAACACTTATGTGGGCTTCCCTGGTGGTCCAGTGGGTAAGGACACCACCTTGCAGTGCAAGGGGCGCCAGTTCGTTCCCTGGCCTGGGAAGATCCCACATGCCGCGGAGCGGCTGGACTGATGTGTCCAATTATCGAGCCGGAGCTCTGGAGTGCATGCGCCCAGAGCCGGTGCTCTGCGACAACAGAGGCCACTGCGGTGGGAGGCCCACACGGGCCAAAGAGCAAAGAAGGATGAAAACAGATAAAAATGAAAGACCAATAGAAGTGGCCCCCCCAGCCCCCTCCCTCCCTATCCCCCCCAAAATAAATAAATAAATGTTAGAAAAAAACAACAAAACACTTATGCATGTGTGAGATGTGTATACATATAGGTATGGGAATCCACAACACTGCCGACACACATGCACATGTAAATTTGGAAGATCCAAAAAACTTACGTGGCAACAGTCACTTGAACAGATAAGTTACTAGAACAGCATGGTAGGGAAAAATAATTTCATTGCATCCAGTTGTTTCTGCTTTTGAAAATGTGTATACCTAAACTAACAACAAAACTCTGTAAAAGTAAAACAAAATAAACTAATTTTAAATCTGTGATAAAGAATCAAAGCCATAGTTTTGATGGGAATATTGGGGTGGGGGAGACATTTTTAGAAGAGCAATTTTGGTGTAAATTTTCTTTCCTTTCTTTTTTTTTTTTTTTTTTTGCTATTTTTAACATCTCTCTCAGGATTTAAAATGCAGAAATGCTTTGACTTCAAAATTTAACTTCTAATATTTGCCATACTACATACATACACATCTATATGAACTATGTATTTATGAGGCTATGATTGCATTATTGCTGCAACCAAAATACAAAGTCAATTTAAAAGACTTTTAGTAGGAAAGAACTGAAGGTAAATTATAGTATATTTTACTCAATGCTAAAACAAACAATATGAAATCATAAAAAAGGATTGTATATGTGGGCAAAACATACATATCTAATTATCCTTCACCTTACTCATAAAATACTTCTTCATCTTGTTCACACAAAAGAAATCTATCTTGGCAACTGTTTTCTCTCTTCTGATACACACACAAAAACACTTATGTGGGCTTCCCTGGTGGTCCAGTGGGTAAGGACACCACCTTGCAGTGCAAGGGGCGCCAGTTCGTTCCCTGGCCTGGGAAGATCCCACATGCCGCGGAGCGGCTGGACTGATGTGTCCAATTATCGAGCCGGAGCTCTGGAGTGCATGCGCCCAGAGCCGGTGCTCTGCGACAACAGAGGCCACTGCGGTGGGAGGCCCACACGGGCCAAAGAGCAAAGAAGGATGAAAACAGATAAAAATGAAAGACCAATAGAAGTGGCCCCCCCAGCCCCCTCCCTCCCTATCCCCCCCAAAATAAATAAATAAATGTTAGAAAAAAACAACAAAACACTTATGCATGTGTGAGATGTGTATACATATAGGTATGGGAATCCACAACACTGCCGACACACATGCACATGTAAATTTGGAAGATCCAAAAAACTTACGTGGCAACAGTCACTTGAACAGATAAGTTACTAGAACAGCATGGTAGGGAAAAATAATTTCATTGCATCCAGTTGTTTCTGCTTTTGAAAATTTTATCATGTCAAAGTATTAGTCTTAAAACTAAACTTAAATTATTAATTTTAAATCTCTGTATGTAGTGGAAAATCTAAGACACACAATACTTTTTATGTGGATATTCAGAACAAAAGCGATCATTAAGATTTCCTTAAAATAAAATTAACATATCCTTTTACTAATGAAAATGTCTTTTATTAATGAAGATATCTTTTTCTTAAAATTAAATCAACAGATGTCTTTTTATTAGTCATACTTGAGGTACTCTGCTAGGAATAGAATGCAGCACAATGAAAAATGCTTTTGATTTTAATGCCTAAAAATTAATCAGAACACAGAAACAATGTCTAGCAATACACAGTTCATGTAAGTAAATGATATGTTATAATGTAGATAAAGCTCCTTGTGACCCAGATATTTGATTTGAGTTCCGTATGTATCACAATTTTATATCACTAAAGTATTTCCAAGTGTTAATAAAATACTAATTTAAATGTTTGAGATATAGTAAAGAAACAGAACATTTTGTTTAGATATTGCACTGCAACCTGTTTCACCGACAATTGTGGGTGTATCACAGTTGTGGCTGATAGCTGTGTATAGGCAGATACTGAGGGAATGGCTGACAGGAGAGTGAACTAAAGACTGAGGAGAGAACTGTTGAGTCACTGCTGAGTACTGTGGTTCAATTTTAGGAAATTATTTCCTGAGTCTTATTTCCAGCCATCTAACATAATCTACCACTACACAAACAAAACCAGTGGCAAACGAATTCTTCCACAAAAGAATAAAAAACAAAGCAATCATGCCCTGAGTCATTTCTAGGGATGCTTTTTTCTAAATGACTCTGGAAAATCATTTTGTTTATCAACTGACCAGAGTTTGAGTTATTAAACCATGTGAGTAAGCTTTTTATCTTCCCCCACTCTTTAGTCTGCTAACATCACTCATCAGAAATATCTAAAACTCAGGTTTGAATGAAGAAACCATCCTCATCAGAAAGCTTCAGTGCAGTGAATGCTGTCATACATGGAGTGAGGGATAGTTTCAAATATTTTGCTGTTTTTATTTCTATAAAAAAATTCAAAATCTTAATGCCTTAGAAGGCAAACACATGTAAATAAAAAAGGAAGCTATTAAAAATCGACCTTACCCCCATACTAGTGCCCATGGGTTCCCTTAATGTGTCCAGACTTTTGCAGACAGACCATCCTGCATGTATAGGTGAATACAGCCCAATAAAGAAACTAATGCATTTGCATTCTTATGTATAAGCACAGCACATATATTACTTACATGCAAGATATAATTACATCTGTTTATCCAGAAGACTAGCTCAAACCATATTTGCTTAAAAATATTTTATGTTGCTTTGTTTTTTGGGTTTTCCCCAATTAGCTAGAGAAACAGAAACTAGCCCTCTGAATTTTAATCGACCCTGGAACTCTTTTATAACTTGGTTTATTTTCCTTTATCCGATGTCCATGAACAGGCACTAATGAGTACATTTTCCAATACTGGAATAAATGATTTGTTGTTGTTGCTGTTTTTGTTTTGGTTGTTATTTGTACATAATCAACAGATAGCAAATGTGTAGAATTTAATTTGTGAAGATGAAATACATAGCTGCTTTCCATTCAGTGACCTGAGCTGGGACTATAAGACAGCATGCTTGTTGGTGTTTGCCCTAAAGTCACAGATGGGCACCTATACAAACATCTCTAGAGGACTGGCCACTGGGCAGTCTCTCAACACCAGAAATCCACCACCAGTCTGTAGAGTTCTAATTCTCATTTATCTATACGTTTGTTTTATTAAACTTTTAATTTTGAATGGGAGTACAGTCAATTAATAATGTTGTGATAGTTTCAGGTAGACCACAAAAGAATAAAAAACAAAGCAATCATGCCCTGAGTCATTTCTAGGGATGCTTTTTTCTAAATGACTCTGGAAAATCATTTTGTTTATCAACTGACCAGAGTTTGAGTTATTAAACCATGTGAGTAAGCTTTTTATCTTCCCCCACTCTTTAGTCTGCTAACATCACTCATCAGAAATATCTAAAACTCAGGTTTGAATGAAGAAACCATCCTCATCAGAAAGCTTCAGTGCAGTGAATGCTGTCATACATGGAGTGAGGGATAGTTTCAAATATTTTGCTGTTTTTATTTCTATAAAAAAATTCAAAATCTTAATGCCTTAGAAGGCAAACACATGTAAATAAAAAAGGAAGCTATTAAAAATCGACCTTACCCCCATACTAGTGCCCATGGGTTCCCTTAATGTGTCCAGACTTTTGCAGACAGACCATCCTGCATGTATAGGTGAATACAGCCCAATAAAGAAACTAATGCATTTGCATTCTTATGTATAAGCACAGCACATATATTACTTACATGCAAGATATAATTACATCTGTTTATCCAGAAGACTAGCTCAAACCATATTTGCTTAAAAATATTTTATGTTGCTTTGTTTTTGGTTCTCCCCCCAATTAGCTAGAGAAACAGAAACTAGCCCTCTGAATTTTAATCGACCCTGGAACTCTTTTATAACTTGGTTTATTTTCCTTTATCCGATGTCCATGAACAGGCACTAATGAGTACATTTTCCAATACTGGAATAAATGATTTGTTGTTGTTGCTGTTTTTGTTTTGGTTGTTATTTGTACATAATCAACAGATAGCAAATGTGTAGAATTTAATTTGTGAAGATGAAATACATAGCTGCTTTCCATTCAGTGACCTGAGCTGGGACTATAAGACAGCATGCTTGTTGGTGTTTGCCCTAAAGTCACAGATGGGCACCTATACAAACATCTCTAGAGGACTGGCCACTGGGCAGTCTCTCAACACCAGAAATCCACCACCAGTCTGTAGAGTTCTAATTCTCATTTATCTATACGTTTGTTTTATTAAACTTTTAATTTTGAATGGGAGTACAGTCAATTAATAATGTTGTGATAGTTTCAGGTAGACCACAAAGAGACTTGGCCATGAGTATACATACATGTATCCATTCTCCCCTAAACTCCCCTCCCATTCTGGCTGCCATGGAACAGTAAGAAGAGTTGCCTGTGCTTTAGAGTAGGTCCTTGTCGGTTTTCCATTTTGAATACAGCAGTGTGTACATGTCTGTCTCAAACTCCCTAACTATCCCTTCCCCCCAACCTTCCCTCTGACAACTGTAAGCTCATTCTCTAAATCTGTCTCTTTCTCTTTTTTTTTATAAGTTAAATTCATCTGATTCATTTATTTTTATTTAATTATTTATCTATTTTTTGGCCTATAAGTCGTTTTGTTTCCATCCCTCTTTATTCTTTTGTATGTGTGGGCCTCCAATAACAGTGGCCTCTCTCACTGCAGAGCACCGGCTCTAGGTGCATGCGCTTCAGAGTGTCAACTCGCAATTGGACCCACAAGCCCAGTCGCTCCTCAGCACGTGGAATCTTCCCAAGCCAGGGATTGAACCAGTGTCCCTTGCACTGCAAGGCGGACTCTTTACCCACTGGACCACCAGGGAAGCCTGAATCATTTCTTTTTAGATTCCACATGTAAGAGACGTCATACAACATTTTTCCTTTTCTGTCTGACTTACATCATTCAGTATGATGATCTCTAGGAATTCTAATTTAGAACAAGTGATTATTTGAAAAGAATTTGAAGCAGTGTTTTTTGCCTTTACTTCATGTATACAGAGGACCGTAGAGGAAGGGGTGACTGATTTAAATAACAACATATCCTATTTCTCCATGTAAACTTTAGAATCTCTATAGAAATGAGCTTTACTGGACAGACAACAGGTGCATAATATATGTTTGTACTTGATACATGACTGAGGAGGAGTTAGCAACCAGTCAACATCATAGATAATTTCTATTTATAAACTTACTACAAAGTAAGTAATTTTTTATAATGTCTATTTTCAGGACGTATCCACTCTAGTCTTCATCAAAATGGTGAATTTTATTTTCCAGTGAATGTGTAAGACACTATGTCAAGAAAATAACAATAATAAGGTACTCTGCATTTTCTATGCCTGGTGCATAGAATGTAATCAGGGTTTATCTTTTTATCTTATCTAGGTGTTTCTTTATGTGCTACATAAATGAACATGAGAGTATGGACTGTCTCAACAGAAATCACCTGTGGTTACACTAAAGGAGAATATCGGCTGCAAAAACATGGTGTCCAGTGTGTACATGTCTGTCTCAAACTCCTAACTATCCCTTCCCCAACCTTCCCTCTGACAACTGTAAGCTCATTCTCTAAATCTGTCTCTTTTTTTTTATAAGTTAAATTCATCTGATTCATTTATTTTTATTTAATTATTTATCTATTTTTTGGCCTATAAGTCGTTTTGTTTCCATCCCTCTTTATTCTTTTGTATGTGTGGGCCTCCAATAACAGTGGCCTCTCTCACTGCAGAGCACCGGCTCTAGGTGCATGCGCTTCAGAGTGTCAACTCGCAATTGGACCCACAAGCCCAGTCGCTCCTCAGCACGTGGAATCTTCCCAAGCCAGGGATTGAACCAGTGTCCCTTGCACTGCAAGGCGGACTCTTTACCCACTGGACCACCAGGGAAGCCTGAATCATTTCTTTTTAGATTCCACATGTAAGAGACGTCATACAACATTTTTCCTTTTCTGTCTGACTTACATCATTCAGTATGATGATCTCTAGGAATTCTAATTTAGAACAAGTGATTATTTGAAAAGAATTTGAAGCAGTGTTTTTTGCCTTTACTTCATGTATACAGAGGACCGTAGAGGAAGGGGTGACTGATTTAAATAACAACATATCCTATTTCTCCATGTAAACTTTAGAATCTCTATAGAAATGAGCTTTACTGGACAGACAACAGGTGCATAATATATGTTTGTACTTGATACATGACTGAGGAGGAGTTAGCAACCAGTCAACATCATAGATAATTTCTATTTATAAACTTACTACAAAGTAAGTAATTTTTTATAATGTCTATTTTCAGGACGTATCCACTCTAGTCTTCATCAAAATGGTGAATTTTATTTTCCAGTGAATGTGTAAGACACTATGTCAAGAAAATAACAATAATAAGGTACTCTGCATTTTCTATGCCTGGTGCATAGAATGTAATCAGGGTTTATCTTTTTATCTTATCTAGGTGTTTCTTTATGTGCTACATAAATGAACATGAGAGTATGGACTGTCTCAACAGAAATCACCTGTGGTTACACTAAAGGAGAATATCGGCTGCAAAAACATGGTGTCCAGTTTTAGGTGATACAAAGATGGACTGGAACAGTTTGGCAGATGTCATGCAGTTGAAGAAAGAGCCACTGTGTCATATGTTAGTGCAAATCTGAACTAGAGCCTCATGGCAGCTAAAGATTCAAAACTTGAACAGAATTGCTCCCATTAAGCAGATCTCACCTCTACTATATGTCATTTGAGTAATATCAAAGTCTTTCTGTGATGATGACACTGATGTCTACAAACTGGTGGGTAAATTGGGTAACGTATGAAAAACCTCCCCACCTGCCTGTGTTTAGCACAGAGCACTTGACTGCTGGGACTTCTCTACTGTGTGTTTAACAGCCATATGACATATGATCCTAAGCATAGATCATTTTCAGATGCATAATATGGGAGGAAACTCCCCAAGCGAAGCACATGCACAACAAAGCACTCTTTTGGCATCCTGTTCCAGACAAGTTGACCCAACCACAAATAAGAACACCCAGAGCCCGTCTCTTAAGGATTCTGTAAAAAATTCAATCAGATAACAATCATGAAATGCTGAGCAAGCAGTACAATCAATGAAGGCTACTTGTAAATGCAGATAATCATGGCATTTTTGTTATTGTTTTCCCTTGATAATATGGGAGGTCAGGCTCACACTAAACATAGGTACGGGAAAGGAAATATTGAGGTAAGCCTGGCAATTTCCCCTTATATGGGGCAAACACAGCCCCATTCTGCAACATCATGGACACTCATGGCTATCCCCGGCCTTCCGGGGTAAATACATGACAAGTCCAGAAGTCACACGTCCAGCCAATATAACTAACATTGGCACCAGGTTGAGGGCATCTGCTTCTTGGTGTCCATGCCACAGTTCCTATTGAGGATAAAGGTGACTGCCATCTGTGACTTTGCAGTGACCATCTTCCTAAGCCTGACGGTCTGTTTCTTTGGAAATAACTGAATTCTACTGAAGTGAGTTCAGTGTGATTCTAAAATGCCTACAGTGGGGCTGATTAATCAAATGAAGGAGTGTGTGAAAACCATGGACACATAGTGAAAACCATGTTCAAGTTCAGCAAGGGGTCCAAGAGAGGTTATTTTGAAAGAGGGCATTGCAGGGTGTCCGCTTCTGTAAGTTGAATAATCCAAAGTCTGTGTATGTATTTTGTCTATTTTGAAGACAGTAAAGAAGAAATTTTTAGTATCTTTGAACAGTTTAAGCAGTTCATTGATTACCTTGTTAATTTCACAGCCTATATGCCTCATAATTGTATATTGGTAAAGAGATGCTATTTCTTTCTCTTGCATCTGATTCTCAGGTGTTGAAATTAAAACCTACAAGCATGTGGAACTCAATGCCTATTCATGCTTCACACAAAAATGCATGTTTAACATGTTACTTGCGTGAGCTATGACAGAGAAGACAGATGACTGGATAGCAGATATATTATTTCAAGGCTGGTTAATTGTGCTGAAGAAATATAAAATGGCACCTCTTCTTTCATGTTCAGAATTCTGGTGAAAACTAAAATCTTCATTTGAGTGTGATTTTTCACTTGTTCACCTTCTAGCCCTGTGTTTTATATATCATATTTATATTATCTATGGTATTCATTTAGCCCTATTTGCCTCATTACATCACACATTTTCTCTCCACTTCAAAATTGCATCAAGTCTGTTCCATCAGACTGCTTTTTTGAAGATTTGAACAATTCTCTACTTTTTGATAACATTTCCCTAATACTATTTTTCACTGTACCAAATTCACTTTCAAATTTATACTCTCCAGTGAGTTCCTTAAGAAAGTTGTAGTCTTTGCTTTCATAAAGTTGATTTTCTACATCATTGGGTTTATTTTCATGGAAGTAGCTTACACAAGATAAGAAGATTTCAATGAATCAGATTAATATGCTGGTGTTGAAGTTGCTCACTAAAGAACTGCAGGATCATAGTCAAGTGCAGGTGCAAGGGGTATCTAAAATATTTCAGGTTACCAAAGCCACTACACAATAATATTTCCTTGTCACTTTTGCACAACTGGGAAGGGACTTTTATTTGGGGACACAACACTGCGTCTTGTATCCACAAGTAGTAGCGTGCTGAGAATTCACACCAGTAAACCATGCAAATGTGTCCAAAACAGTTAACTAACATTAGGCAAATTTATTCCATTGACTGCTTTTAATTATTAGCCTCTTTAGCCCAGGAGAGCTCTCCAGTTGGTGTAGGATAACCAGAAGGAAGAGAGAAAGAAGGGGCAGGAAGCGACATGCTTCCAGAACAGCAAGAAAGCAGAATAAGTGTGTATTTGGATGTCCTGGCAAACGAGTCTAGGGAAAACATCACCTCCTACTTCCTGGAGGTGCCCTCATACCACAGATGCTATCAGGAACATCACATAGCCAGGGAAGGAGGTGGAAGGGCCCACCAGCTAGACGGGTCCAAGCAAATAGTTTTCAATGTTATATTTATTGAACATCTGATTTTTAGACTGAGATGCATACTTCAAAAAAGAGACATAATAAAGGAACAAGAAGTTTGTTGCTGTTGTTTTTCTCTTAACAAACATCTACTTTTAGGACACCTTCAAAACAGGAGATGACCAAAGAGTGTTCCACAGGAAGGAACAGGAGATGAGTGAAAGATGGCAGGAATTAAAGAACCAGCAAAGCACACACCTCCCACGTCAATGCTGGGGCCCAACATCATGGGAAACATGCTCTTACTTTAAGCATATGTGATTAAAGAATATTCAAGACAAATGCCACTTTCATTCATCACTGATTCCACACTGGCTCCCACTTCTTATGGACAAGAGAAAGCACACCTATACGAGATATAGGTTTTGCCTGTAGACAGTTCCTCAGCAGCAAGTGAAACAGAACTGATTACAAACAAGAGTTGGGGGCATTGTGTGATAGTTACTGTAACTATGGTGTAGTTGAAACAGCAAAAAAGTTAACAGAGAAAAAGAAAATCCTTTGTACTTCCTGAGCAACTGAGATAGGAATCAGGAGACAGGTGGGCTTGAGCTGGACCCACTGGGGATGAGCAGAATTATATTATTCAGAGATGGTAAATAAAATCCTTAAATCTAAGATCTAAACATTCCTTGGAGAGGTTCTAATCCAAATCCCTCTCTTTATAGATAAGAAAACAGAATAACTCTACAAACTCCAGCAGTCAGTCAACAGAAAGTGCTTTCACACAAGGTTCTGTGCTTTACTAAGCTCATTTCAAGGAGATGGACTTACTAAAAAAGAAGGAAGGCTTTCTAAATTCTCCTGTGACCTCTTGTTTGAGAAACACCACCCATGGTTAATGGAGTCCAATTTAAATCTCCACATTAAGATTCAGGAGTCTATCCTAAAGTTATGCATGCATTTTAAGAGTTGAAAAAGGATGGAGAGAAGAACAAAAAAATCACAGCATTTCTAAGATGTAAGGAATCAGTGTAAAAAACAGATGAGCAGAGAATGCTTGACAAATATACCATTTTATTATTCACAGACTGGCATGAGTTTCTATGGAAATGAAGATAATTACCAAACTCACAATATTATAAATATTATCTCAAAGACAAGTGAAATAGTACATGAAATTACTTTGGAAATCTTAAACAGGAAAATGTGATAAAATTGTTTAGAAAGCAACTGTAGAAGAGTTTCTACATAATATTTCCTATGCATCCCCTACCTCACCCTTCTCCCACAAGCTAAGCCTTCCTGGGGACTTTTTCTCTCTTCTTCGCTGTTGGTCTCTGAGACTTGTGTCATCTTAAGACCAGTATATAACTATAAAAAAGGTCTTTAAAATTGTGTTTGCCCCTACTAAGGTAAAACACTCAGAATTCAATATAATTTTTAATATGGCATTTCCTAATAGTGTTTACAAAAGAGCAATATATTTTGTTCACCAACCTAGGAGATTTTTTCCAGTACAAAGCATCTCATAGTCCCTGAACCAACATGTAGTACAATTTGCCACTTGGACACTTTCTCACTTCTGTAACTCTATGCACCCTACTCCAGACTGGAGAAAAAGGAAACCCTTCCAAAATGAACTTGAATTCATTGTCCAGACAACAGTACATAAGAATTTAATTCAATTTTTCAAAATTCAGATTTGCACATAATTGTACTTAGGATATTCCAATCATGCAAACATGTTCTTGTGATCTCTGATACCGTTTTCTTTTCATGTCTTTCATCATTTAAAGTCCTGGTATCATTCAACTAATAGACATAGTGATTAATAAAGCAACAACTCATTCACATCCTTCAAATTCTGGGGTCTACCTTCCACATATACGGACTTCTGACTTGTCTTCTCAATGTGGAAAGGGTTACATACCTTTTTTGACATTCACAATGTTCATTTCACTGTCATGCTTCCTTTAAATTGTTCTCATCAATGACATACTGATACCCCTATTTAAGAGAGCTTTCAATGTTGTTAAAAAAGATTCAGGAGCATGAGAGAAGGAAAAGGGGAAAGAACAAAAATCACAGCATTTCTAAGATGTAAGGAATCAGTGTAAAAAACAGATGAGCAGAGAATGCTTGACAAATATACCATTTTATTATTCACAGACTGGCATGAGTTTCTATGGAAATGAAGATAATTACCAAACTCACAATATTATAAATATTATCTCAAAGACAAGTGAAATAGTACATGAAATTACTTTGGAAATCTTAAACAGGAAAATGTGATAAAATTGTTTAGAAAGCAACTGTAGAAGAGTTTCTACATAATATTTCCTATGCATCCCCTACCTCACCCTTCTCCCACAAGCTAAGCCTTCCTGGGGACTTTTTCTCTCTTCTTCGCTGTTGGTCTCTGAGACTTGTGTCATCTTAAGACCAGTATATAACTATAAAAAAGGTCTTTAAAATTGTGTTTGCCCCTACTAAGGTAAAACACTCAGAATTCAATAAAATTTTTTAATATGGCATTTCCTAATAGTGTTTACAAAAGAGCAATATATTTTGTTCACCAACCTAGGAGATTTTTTCCAGTACAAAGCATCTCATAGTCCCTGAACCAACATGTAGTACAATTTGCCACTTGGACACTTTCTCACTTCTGTAACTCTATGCACCCTACTCCAGACTGGAGAAAAAGGAAACCCTTCCAAAATGAACTTGAATTCATTGTCCAGACAACAGTACATAAGAATTTAATTCAATTTTTCAAAATTCAGATTTGCACATAATTGTACTTAGGATATTCCAATCATGCAAACATGTTCTTGTGATCTCTGATACCGTTTTCTTTTCATGTCTTTCATCATTTAAAGTCCTGGTATCATTCAACTAATAGACATAGTGATTAATAAAGCAACAACTCATTCACATCCTTCAAATTCTGGGGTCTACCTTCCACATATACGGACTTCTGACTTGTCTTCTCAATGTGGAAAGGGTTACATACCTTTTTTGACATTCACAATGTTCATTTCACTGTCATGCTTCCTTTAAATTGTTCTCATCAATGACATACTGATACCCCTATTTAAGAGAGCTTTCAATGTTGTCACCCACAAAAGACAGAAGGATGTACAGACCAACCATTAGGACTAGCTAAAGGATAATTTCTCCATCTTTGTTCTGATAGGTCTCCAATTTTCTTATTTAGCCAGTAAACACACACATGCATACATGTCCCATCTATATAATTTACAACTCACTGATAAATTACTAGTTTCCTCCGGATCCTAAGCTATAAATGGATTTTAGTCAATATCATTTAGTATTTGTGTACATTCAGTCTAATATATGGTTTCTGCCTGAGAGGGTGGCAGGGATGATCCTGCAAACTTCTTTCTCAAGATGTTTAAGTCCTCTTCCACAGGAAATTTTCAAAAATGAAAAGAATAGCACAACCTAATTAGGTCTGTTCAGACCCCATGGACAATTGCAATATCACTCACTCAAAAGTATGTTCTTTCACAATATAGTTTTATTTCCATTTCCTCAGATTTATTAAAATTTCTACTGAGGGGACTTTCCTAGTGGTCCAGTGGTTAAGACTCTGTGTTCCCAATGCAAGGGACCCAGGTTTGATTCCTGGTCAGGGAACTAGATCTGACATACCACAATTAAGACCCAAAGCAGCCAAATAAATAATTTAAAAAATAAAAGCCTTTTTTTTTTTTTTTTTTTAATTCCTACAGAGGAATAGGGTTTCAAACTGAGGTGGCATAGAGTAGAAGACAGCTCAGAAATGTTTAGCCAGAAATTGTTAGAAAGATTTAAAAGATTTAAAAGCCCAACCATCTAATTGGTTGTAAGTCCTGCCCTTTTTACAGAATGTTTCTAACACAATAGAAAATAAGGGTACATTTTCAGTATGAATATGCAAGCTCACAATGTTTTCTGGACCTATCATTTTAACGGACATTCTAATAGACATAGTGATTAATAAAGCAACAACTCATTCACATCCTTCAAATTCTGGGGTCTACCTTCCACATATACGGACTTCTGACTTGTCTTCTCAATGTGGAAAGGGTTACATACCTTTTTTGACATTCACAATGTTCATTTCACTGTCATGCTTCCTTTAAATTGTTCTCATCAATGACATACTGATACCCCTATTTAAGAGAGCTTTCAATGTTGTCACCCACAAAAGACAGAAGGATGTACAGACCAACCATTAGGACTAGCTAAAGGATAATTTCTCCATCTTTGTTCTGATAGGTCTCCAATTTTCTTATTTAGCCAGTAAACACACACATGCATACATGTCCCATCTATATAATTTACAACTCACTGATAAATTACTAGTTTCCTCCGGATCCTAAGCTATAAATGGATTTTAGTCAATATCATTTAGTATTTGTGTACATTCAGTCTAATATATGGTTTCTGCCTGAGAGGGTGGCAGGGATGATCCTGCAAACTTCTTTCTCAAGATGTTTAAGTCCTCTTCCACAGGAAATTTTCAAAAATGAAAAGAATAGCACAACCTAATTAGGTCTGTTCAGACCCCATGGACAATTGCAATATCACTCACTCAAAAGTATGTTCTTTCACAATATAGTTTTATTTCCATTTCCTCAGATTTATTAAAATTTCTACTGAGGGGACTTTCCTAGTGGTCCAGTGGTTAAGACTCTGTGTTCCCAATGCAAGGGACCCAGGTTTGATTCCTGGTCAGGGAACTAGATCTGACATACCACAATTAAGACCCAAAGCAGCCAAATAAATAATTTAAAAAATAAAAGCCTTTTTTTTTTTTTTTTTTAATTCCTACAGAGGAATAGGGTTTCAAACTGAGGTGGCATAGAGTAGAAGACAGCTCAGAAATGTTTAGCCAGAAATTGTTAGAAAGATTTAAAAGATTTAAAAGCCCAACCATCTAATTGGTTGTAAGTCCTGCCCTTTTTACAGAATGTTTCTAACACAATAGAAAATAAGGGTACATTTTCAGTATGAATATGCAAGCTCACAATGTTTTCTATTTATAATTCAGTCAACAAAACTGTCATTATTGAATGTACATTATTGAATGTATTGTTGTAATCTACAACATGTCCTCCTCAGACTGCCTCTGTTAGGTCACAGGGGGTCAGGTAACAATTACTCCCTCTAATTACTCATCCATTTAGAGGTAACATTGTAGCCAGAATCAATCAATCTTGGAACAATCACTATAAGTTACAGAGATAATGAAAGTCAGGAACTGGAGGAGAGAATAAAATAGATTGAGAGAGACAATAGAAGCCAGCAAAGAAGTTGGGCAGAGAGGAGAGACTAAGACGGACAGAGGAGGGGAAAAAAGAACTGTGACAAGAAGCCTGAGCATCTGTGCTTGCACGTTTTAGAAACTCTGGGTCTTCTTTCTATGTTACCTGACTTAAAAACAATGAATATCAGGAAACTGATATTTATGAAAAGTATTTTAAAAGCAAAACATCTTTTTAAATTTTTTATTTTGCTTTTTACTTTTACAGAGTTTTGTTGTTTACAGATATACACAATTCCAGATTAGTCATATGCAAATTGCCCCCGTCCCACCCCTCCAGACCGTCACACCATGCCCTTGCAGGATCCCCATATTCCCACAGCACAATGACAATAGCTATCTTTTTCACATATGATAGTATAGGTTTCCAGGTTACTCCCTTTATGCCTCCAACCCACCGTTCATTCCCCACAATGTCTGTATGTCTGTTCTCTATGTCTGTTTCTCCATCACTTCACTGCATGTGTTATCATTACCATCTTACTAGATTCCATATATATATGTGTTAGTATACTGTACTTGTCTTTCTCTTTTTGACTTACTTCACTTTTTATAATAGGTTCTAGATCCATCCACCTCATTAGGACTGATTCTTCTGCATTTCTTTTTACAGCTTAGAAGTATTCCATTGTATATATGTACAAGAGGGTCTTTTTATCCACTCATTCGTTGATGGACATTTATGTTGCTTCCATATTCTAGTTATTGTAGAGAGTGCTGCAATGAACATTGGGGTACAGGTGTCTCTTTCAAGTTTGATTTCATCAGGGTATAAGCCTAATAGTGGGATTGTTGGGTCGTATGGTGCTTCTACCTTTAATTTTTTAAAGAATCTCCATACTGTCTTCCATAGTCACTGTATCAATTTACATTCCCACAAGCAATGCAAGAGTGCTCCCTTTTCTCTGCACCCTCTCCAGAATTTATTGTCTGTTGATTTGTTGATGATGGCCACTCTGATAGGTATGAGGTGATATCTCATTGTAGTTTTGATTTGCATTTCTCCACTAATAAGCGAGGTTGAGCATTGTTTCATGTGCTTTTTGGCCATCTATATGTCCTCTTTGGAGAGATGTCTCTTTAGGTCTTTTTCCCATTTTTGGATTGGGTTGTTTGTTTTTTCCATATTAAGTTGTCTGAGTTGCTTGTAGATTTTGGAGATGAATTCTTTGTCTGTTGTTTCATTTGCTATGATTTTCTCCCATTCTGTGGGTTGTCTGTTCAGCTTTTTAGTAGTTTCTTTTGCTGTACAAAAGCTTTGAAGTTTCATTAGGTCCCACATGTTCATTTGGCTTTTTAGTTCTGCTATTCTAGTAGGCAGGTCATAGAACTTGCTTTGACTGATGTCCTTGAGGGTTTTGCCTATATTCTTCTCTAAGAGTTTTATGATTTCTGGTCTTATATTTAGGTCTTTATCCATTTTGAATTTATCTTTGTGTATGGTGTCAAAACATTTTTTTTTAAAAAAGAAAACATTTTTTTCAAAAGCAAAAAACTTTTTAATTGAAGTTAATATGCAATGTGCTAGTTTTAGATTACAAAGTGATTATATATGTGCACATGAGTTTAGAAAGATATTTATATATGTATTGCATATATATATAAATCTATATATTATATAGATATATATGTGCATATATATTATATAATATTACATTTATTCTTTCAAGCTTTCCCTTTTAGTTTATTATAACATGTTGAGTATCATTCCCTGTCCTATACAGTAGGTTCTTACTGTTTATCTATTGTACATAGTTGTGTCTATATGTTAATCCCTAACTCACAGTTTATCAATCTCCCCACCCCTCTTCCTCCTGTTATCCCCTTTGGTAACCATAAATTTGTTTTCTATGTCTATGAGTCTCTGTCTTATAAATGAGTTCATTTGTATCACTCATTTTAGATTTCACAAATCAGTGATACCATACAATACTTATGTTTTTCTCACTTTACTTAATATGATAATCTCTAGGCCCATCCATGTTGATGCAAGTAGCATTATTTAATTCTTCTCTGTGGCTGAGTAATATTCCATTGTATAAACATAATGCACCTTCTTTATTCATTCATCTGTTGATGGGCATTTAGGTTGCTTCTATGTCTTGGTTATTGTAAACAGTGCTGCTATGAATACTACAGTACATGTATCTTTTCTAATCTACAGTTTTCTCCAGGTATATGTCCAAGAGTAGATTGCAGGTCAATCTACTTTGTTTTTTTTAAGGTAGTTCTACTTTTTTTTTTTTTTTTCAAGAAACCTCCATACTGTTCTCTATAGCAATTATACAAATTTACATTCCCATCAACAGTTTAGGAGGGTATTTTTGATAAGTCTTTAAGGAAGTTAACAAAAGCTTTTAAAAATGCAGCATCAACTTTATGCATTTTTTGAAACATACACTAAATCTTGATATCTTTGATCTAAAGTTACTAAAATAAGCAATGGTATAATCACATACATATAAACACACAGACAAAGGTGCATGCTTGCTCTTCTTTCAATATGGTATATCTTTTACTGTATTAATAACAGAAAGTTGCTGAGACATGAGTATCATGAGGGGAAACTCAAGGCAAAATGGCATGAGAGAGGTGATGAGGGCAAGCAGGTGGTAAAACATTAAACAGAGACACAAAGACAGATGCTATGGGAACTTCCTTCTTATTATGTTAATTAGTGTAGAATTTTTCTCCTGGGAAGGCCTGAGGTAGTTCCTTACAACTCTCTGAAGAATAAGAATTAGAAATAAATTCCTAACAGATGACTGACTTGAAAAGATACTGTCCCTGGACCACGAAGGACACCAAACTCTTAAAGGGTGAAACAAGAGAGAAGAGCCAGGAGAGGGCCTGGATCCTACTGGCACACTGGTCCTCAAGGCTCGACAGTGTGCCATGCTCGGAGCATGTCCCCACCCCAACAAAGCATCCAACTTGGAACCAGCCGTCCCAGTTTTCTCCAGACTGAGAGGCTTTGTGGATACAGGAATAAACATTGCAACAGACGTTTCATAATCTTATAAATATCTTTATCTCTTTTTTGGCTTTGCACTTTACTTAATATGATAATCTCTAGGCCCATCCATGTTGATGCAAGTAGCATTATTTAATTCTTCTCTGTGGCTGAGTAATATTCCATTGTATAAACATAATGCACCTTCTTTATTCATTCATCTGTTGATGGGCATTTAGGTTGCTTCTATGTCTTGGTTATTGTAAACAGTGCTGCTATGAATACTACAGTACATGTATCTTTTCTAATCTACAGTTTTCTCCAGGTATATGTCCAAGAGTAGATTGCAGGTCAATCTACTTTGTTTTTTTTAAGGTAGTTCTACTTTTTTTTTTTTTTTTCAAGAAACCTCCATACTGTTCTCTATAGCAATTATACAAATTTACATTCCCATCAACAGTTTAGGAGGGTATTTTTGATAAGTCTTTAAGGAAGTTAACAAAAGCTTTTAAAAATGCAGCATCAACTTTATGCATTTTTTGAAACATACACTAAATCTTGATATCTTTGATCTAAAGTTACTAAAATAAGCAATGGTATAATCACATACATATAAACACACAGACAAAGGTGCATGCTTGCTCTTCTTTCAATATGGTATATCTTTTACTGTATTAATAACAGAAAGTTGCTGAGACATGAGTATCATGAGGGGAAACTCAAGGCAAAATGGCATGAGAGAGGTGATGAGGGCAAGCAGGTGGTAAAACATTAAACAGAGACACAAAGACAGATGCTATGGGAACTTCCTTCTTATTATGTTAATTAGTGTAGAATTTTTCTCCTGGGAAGGCCTGAGGTAGTTCCTTACAACTCTCTGAAGAATAAGAATTAGAAATAAATTCCTAACAGATGACTGACTTGAAAAGATACTGTCCCTGGACCACGAAGGACACCAAACTCTTAAAGGGTGAAACAAGAGAGAAGAGCCAGGAGAGGGCCTGGATCCTACTGGCACACTGGTCCTCAAGGCTCGACAGTGTGCCATGCTCGGAGCATGTCCCCACCCCAACAAAGCATCCAACTTGGAACCAGCCGTCCCAGTTTTCTCCAGACTGAGAGGCTTTGTGGATACAGGATATCATGCTAAAATCAGGACGGTTTCAGGCAAAACTGGTCCCAATATGCTTGGATCAAGTACAAGAACATGGACTCAAAATCTAGCTATAGAAATTAAGTTTCACAAACCTTCTCTGTCTAAATTTAGAGAGTACATAAAGTTTGCTTCTGTGTGGACCTTGAAAGAGGGTTTTACCAGTGATCTTGATCTACAAACTTCTAGAAAGAAAAGCACTATCTTGGGCTTCCCTGGTGGTCCAGTGGGTAAGGACACCGCCTTGCAGTGCAAGGGGCGCCAGTTCAATCCCTGGCCTGGGAAGATCCCATGTGCTGTGGAGGAGCTGGACCAATGTGTCCAACTACCGAGCCGGAGCTCTGGAGCACATGCGCCCAGAGCCGGTGCTCCACGACAACAGAGGCCGCTGCGATTGGAGGCCCCCATGGGCCAAAGAACAAAGATGGATGAAAACGAACAAATGAAAGACCAACAGAAATGACCCACCTGCTCCCCTCCCTCCCCACCCCTCCCCCACAAAAATAAATAAATAAATAAAGCTTTAAGAAAAAAAGAAAAGAAACGTACTATCTTACATCAACAAGCCACCTTGTTACCACCTTCAGGAACACAATATCACCACATTTAAGGTAGGAACCTCACTTCTCATGAGAATATTTTCCTCAGGTCCTACATACAACAGAGAATTATATATTTATATCTATATCTATATCTGTATGTGTGTGTATATGTATATATTTATATACATATACACACACATACAAATAGGATGTCTAATATCAAAGAGGATTTGGACAACAGCAAAAAGGAAAATGTTAATTCAGAATTAAAGGTTCAATAAACATTTTAATGGCCTTTATTTTTGCTGGAAATGATTCTTCTAGAATATTTTGGCTATTTTATGAGACAGGGAATCAGGATGATTGCAGCTCCCCAGTGGAGTCTTACAATTAGCCACAAAGACAGCTCCGAATCAATTCACCAAGCAAACCAAGGGACAGTTTTGGGAGCTAGGGAATTCTGATAATCAACTCTGGATACACTTTATGCCCAGCTCTCAGGTGAGCAGTCAGGGGGACCTAGCAGAAACACAATCCCAGGTGCAGGGCCACCTCATGCTGCACCACATCCACCAACTGAAGCTCCCTCCGTCTCTTCCACTCATTGTGGAACACAAAACTCACTCAGATTACAGATTATTCCCTCCTGCTCATCAGACCATATTGATGGCCAAGTAAGTGAAAGATTTGTGATCATGTTAAAACCATTGTCTTTTTATTGTACCAGGTAATTGATGTACTTGTGGACAAAGAGTACTTTGATAATATTCTTACACTTAACACAATACATTCTCTTCATTAGGTTCTATAGTACCACTACTGAATAAAATAACTTTTAAAATATCCATTGCACTCTTGCCAACAAAAAAAGTGGGAAGATGATGCCCAGAACTGGGTAAAACATTTACAAATCCTATGATATGATAAGGGATTTATATCTAGAATATATATATATATATATCTTGTGTTTGTGCATGCTCAGTCATGTCAGACTCTGCAGCCCCCTGGACTGTAGCCCATCAGGCACCTCTGTCCATGGAATTTTCCAGGCAGGAATACTGGAGTGGGTTGCCATTTCCTCCTCCAGTGGATTTTGTCTTACAACTAATCAATAGAAAGGTAAACTACTCAATTAAAAACAAGATAACAATTCTGAATAGACACTGGTTCAAATAAGACATGCAAATGGTCAAGAACACCTGAAAAGATGGTCAACATTCTTAGTCATCATCAGCAATACGCAAACCAAATCCACTAATTAGGTACCAGTTCACATCCATTAGAATGGCTACATTAAAAAAAGAGAGAGAGTTAATTAATATTGGTGAAGATGGGTAATTGAAAGTCATGTAGTTGAGTGAAACACAAAATTGTGTAAAGATTTTGGAAAAAGTCTACAAGTTCTTCAAAATATTAACATGTGACCCAGCATACTCCTTGAATCACATTCCCAAGAAAAATGAAAGCATTTTTCACACAGAAACTTGCATACAAATGTTTATAGCAGTATTATGCATAATTGTAAGAAGCGGAAACAACCCAAAAGTCCACCAGCAGATGAGTAAATGTGATGTATTTTCATAAAATTGAACATTATTCAGAAGTACAAAGAAATGAACTACTGATTCACTCATGAATGAACCCTGAAAACATTATGCTAATAAAAGAAGCTAGTCACAAAAGGCTACACTTTGTATGACTGCATTTAAATGAAACTCTCAGAATAGGCAGATTCATAGAAACAGTAGAGAGATTAGTGTTTGTCTGAGGCTGGAAGCGAGGGAAAACCTGTACAGAGTTTCTTTCTGAGTTGATGAAAATTTTCTAGAAGTATGGTGAGGGTTGCATAATTCTGGGACTATACTAAAAACCATTGAGTGGTACAGTTTAAACAGTGGAACTTTATGGTGTGAACTGTATTTCAAAACAGCTATTATTAAAAGAAAATAAAAGCTCAAGAGTAGAGACTGGAGGGTAATATAAGATACTGAAATTCAAATTGACTATAATTCCCACTTGCAAATTATTTATAACAAAAGTCGACCACCTTCATTAAGTTTGAGAATAAAAAAAAAAAAAAAGAATGCAAAATAACTGCACTGATTCATCTGAGAGAATCAAGAAGAGTGGCCAAGAAAACTTGGTTTTCCAAAGGAAGAGTCAGGTAGAACTTGGCATCTTCCAACTGGTGAGCCTGTCTCTATACCTGGAGCTCTACTTCTCCCCTGCTTCCTTTGAAGGATTCTGACTGAGTCTCCCTAAATCCAACTCAAATGCTACCTCCTTTTCCTTAACACTTCCACAAAATAGGTCTGCCAGGGCTACTGAGTATACACTGGATAAATAAGTATACATACTGATTGTATATAGATAGAACTATATACAGATCCACTACAATCATTGTTAAATACTCAATCACATTTCTCATTTTTCAGTGTATCCACACCCATCGAATCATTAGCATTTACTACTTTAAGGAGATTCCTTGGGGAGAGGAGATGGTTCTAGGCTCCTTCGTCAAGGAGAAAGCATCACTCTTTTGGCACTATAGGAGGAAAATTTCTCATTCTTAATGCATACCCCATTCCACTCTCAGATGTGGTCTAATTTAAGGGTTGATTCTAGAGTTACTGACACCCTCACAGGATGTATTCCAAAATGGATTGGCAGGAACAAGGTAGAGGTGATACTGTGGTGTTTAGGCAATCGGAGTGACTAGACCAGTGACCCTAGTTTCCTACTGTATGTATAGAGTGCAAAATAGATGGAAACACTCTGGTTAGCTTGTGAGAGAACTGGGAAAAGAATGGGGGACCAATGCACCCTGAAGAACAAGGCCCACAACTAGCATCTCTACTCTAGCTATCCTGATGGAAGCTTTACTGGGTGAACAGAATCAACAAAGGCCCAGGTAGGTTGCCTACTCATCAGAAGTAAGGAGCCAAGTCCTGTGGAATCTATCGTCATTCCTAAAAGAATAGATCAAAGGTCATTGTGAACACTGTGCCCAAGAATGAAAAGACATAAGCAGGTCCCAAAGATGTAGCAACATGGTCTATCTTAAGCGAAGTTCAGCACAAAACACCACCAAACTAGGCACACTTCCTCTCACTATCAGAATGTCCCATTCTTTGAACAAAAAGTTGCAAATACTTTAAAATACACATATTTTGCTTCCCATGATAGAAACTAAAAGAGAAAAAAAATTAAATACCACACAACTGTTACTATGATTATATCGTTTGCAATTTTTATGTAAAATATAGACTTGACAGTGAAAAATAATTATAAGTATGTTAGAATGTACTACCTACAGGCCAAATACAGGAACAATGTATAATTATATGTATGCCAGTAGTCAAGGCAGCCTTCAGGTCCCTTCAGCTAGAGTAAGCTTTAGGCCTACTAATTCATGACTCCAGACTCCTGATTTCCCTTTTCTTATAGTTTACCTTATCTTGGAAACCCTGCAACTATCAATCTTTTATGTGTCTCTTTGAGATTTAAATCTTTTCAAAGGCCACTTGTCAGTTTTACAACAGAGAAGTATCTTTCTCAAGGACCAGAGAGCCATTCCTTTAAATGCAATCAAAGCAAACAGAGGTGGCCAGATGAACTGCAAACTCAGGAACAATTCTACCTGCTGGACCCTTCCCATAAACCAGCCTGCTCTCTGTGGTCTTCCTGCACTTTTCTGCTACTCAGTTACCTCACCTCTGCTTTTCAAAACTCTCCACCTTTTTGTCCAACAGAGTTGAGCTTCGAGTTTTGGGCTCTCACCCCTATTAGAATACTCTTTTTTTTTTTTTAAAGATTTATTTATTTATTTATTTTGGGCGGGGGTTGGGTTGGGGAGGGAGGGGAGCAGGCAGGCCACTTCTATTGGTCTTTCATTTCTCTATTTTCATCCGTCTTGGTTCTTTTGGCTCCTAGCATCTCTACTCTAGCTATCCTGATGGAAGCTTTACTGGGTGAACAGAATCAACAAAGGCCCAGGTAGGTTGCCTACTCATCAGAAGTAAGGAGCCAAGTCCTGTGGAATCTATCGTCATTCCTAAAAGAATAGATCAAAGGTCATTGTGAACACTGTGCCCAAGAATGAAAAGACATAAGCAGGTCCCAAAGATGTAGCAACATGGTCTATCTTAAGCGAAGTTCAGCACAAAACACCACCAAACTAGGCACACTTCCTCTCACTATCAGAATGTCCCATTCTTTGAACAAAAAGTTGCAAATACTTTAAAATACACATATTTTGCTTCCCATGATAGAAACTAAAAGAGAAAAAAAATTAAATACCACACAACTGTTACTATGATTATATCGTTTGCAATTTTTATGTAAAATATAGACTTGACAGTGAAAAATAATTATAAGTATGTTAGAATGTACTACCTACAGGCCAAATACAGGAACAATGTATAATTATATGTATGCCAGTAGTCAAGGCAGCCTTCAGGTCCCTTCAGCTAGAGTAAGCTTTAGGCCTACTAATTCATGACTCCAGACTCCTGATTTCCCTTTTCTTATAGTTTACCTTATCTTGGAAACCCTGCAACTATCAATCTTTTATGTGTCTCTTTGAGATTTAAATCTTTTCAAAGGCCACTTGTCAGTTTTACAACAGAGAAGTATCTTTCTCAAGGACCAGAGAGCCATTCCTTTAAATGCAATCAAAGCAAACAGAGGTGGCCAGATGAACTGCAAACTCAGGAACAATTCTACCTGCTGGACCCTTCCCATAAACCAGCCTGCTCTCTGTGGTCTTCCTGCACTTTTCTGCTACTCAGTTACCTCACCTCTGCTTTTCAAAACTCTCCACCTTTTTGTCCAACAGAGTTGAGCTTCGAGTTTTGGGCTCTCACCCCTATTAGAATACTCTTTTTTTTTTTTTTAAAGATTTATTTATTTATTTATTTTGGGCGGGGGTTGGGTTGGGGAGGGAGGGGAGCAGGCAGGCCACTTCTATTGGTCTTTCATTTCTCTATTTTCATCCGTCTTGGTTCTTTTGGCTCCTGTGGGCCTCCCATCGCAGTGGCCTCTGTTGCCGGCTCTGGGCGCATGCACTCCAGAGCTCCGGCTCGGTAATTGGACACATCAGTCCAGCCGCTCCAAGGCACATGGGATCTTCCCAGGCCAGGGATCGAACCGGCGTCCCTTGCACTGCAAGGCGGTGTCCTTACCCACTGGACCACCAGGAGAAGCCCTGCGATACTCTTAAATAAAGTCTTCTTTGCCTATTTAACTTTGGCATGATTACTACACTGGATCACTTAAAACACATAAAAGGAATGATGTAAACTTACTTCCTCCATAATTTGTTTCTCTAATGGAATTCGAGAAAATATACTTCTAGAAGTATTAATATTATGAAAATCTACTGATTATTATATAGACCTGGACTTCAAGATGGAAAAATAGGCTGTTACTACATAATTATCTTCTGCTTTATTAATAGTTGATCTTATTAAAATGTGTGAAATAAAATGTGTCATACTGAAAATAGGCTGAAACTCCATTTCCAAATCCCATTATTCTCTCTCTTTAAAGGGAGTTCAAACAATTGATTTGATTTTGGCAGGTTTGTGTTTTCTGTCATTTAAGAAAGCTGTGTTTGGTATCATTCTTATCCAAATGGCAACCTATTCATATATCATTACAAAATATTAAGCATGATATTTTTAAAATAGAGATGACAAAAGAACAACATTGGCAAAACACATATCAAATACTAAAAATCATGTATCAGATGCTAATTATTAATTACTAAAAACAGATGATAATAGTATATCTTTTTTTTTAAGAATTCTGAAAATTCTATTCTTTATTAAAATGTATCAGTTTTGTTCGTCAGTCTTTTTTTTTTTAAACCTTTATTTTACTTTTAACTTTTACAGAGTTTTGTTGTTTACAGATATGCATGTTCCCAGATTAGTCATATGTATATCCCCACCTTCCAACCCCTCCCAACCATCACACCGCACTCCTGAATGATCCCCTTTTCTCACAGAGCAATGACTATAGCTATTTGCATTACTTATGATAGTACAGGCCTTCATGCTACTTCCTTTACACCTCCCAACTTCTGTTCCTTCCCCACAATGTCCATATATCCACTGTCCATGTCTGTCTTTCCATTGCTTCACTGCGTGTGCCATCATCACCATCCTACTAGATTCCATATATACGTGTTAATATATTGTATTGGTCCTTCTCTTTCTGACTGACTTCACTTTATATGATATGTTCTAGATCCAGCCACCTCATTAGGGCTGATTCTTCTGCATTTCTCTTTACAACTGTGTATTATTCCAATGTATATATGTACCAGAGCTTTTGGATCCATTCGTTCGTCGATGGGCATCTAGGTTTCTTCCATGTTCTAGCTATTGTATAGAGAGTTGCAATGAACATTGGGGTACAGCTGTTTCTTTCAGATTTGTTTTCATCAGGGTATAAGCTTAAGAGTGGGATTGCTGGGTCGTATGGTGCTTCTATTTTTAGTTTTCTAAGGAATCTCAGACTGCCTTCCATAAGGTATCAGTTGACATTCCACCAGCAATGCAAGAATAGTTGATCTTATTAAAATGTGTGAAATAAAATGTGTCATACTGAAAATAGGCTGAAACTCCATTTCCAAATCCCATTATTCTCTCTCTTTAAAGGGAGTTCAAACAATTGATTTGATTTTGGCAGGTTTGTGTTTTCTGTCATTTAAGAAAGCTGTGTTTGGTATCATTCTTATCCAAATGGCAACCTATTCATATATCATTACAAAATATTAAGCATGATATTTTTAAAATAGAGATGACAAAAGAACAACATTGGCAAAACACATATCAAATACTAAAAATCATGTATCAGATGCTAATTATTAATTACTAAAAACAGATGATAATAGTATATCTTTTTTTTTAAGAATTCTGAAAATTCTATTCTTTATTAAAATGTATCAGTTTTGTTCGTCAGTCTTTTTTTTTTTAAACCTTTATTTTACTTTTAACTTTTACAGAGTTTTGTTGTTTACAGATATGCATGTTCCCAGATTAGTCATATGTATATCCCCACCTTCCAACCCCTCCCAACCATCACACCGCACTCCTGAATGATCCCCTTTTCTCACAGAGCAATGACTATAGCTATTTGCATTACTTATGATAGTACAGGCCTTCATGCTACTTCCTTTACACCTCCCAACTTCTGTTCCTTCCCCACAATGTCCATATATCCACTGTCCATGTCTGTCTTTCCATTGCTTCACTCGTGTGCCATCATCACCATCCTACTAGATTCCATATATACGTGTTAATATATTGTATTGGTCCTTCTCTTTCTGACTGACTTCACTTTATATGATATGTTCTAGATCCAGCCACCTCATTAGGGCTGATTCTTCTGCATTTCTCTTTACAACTGTGTATTATTCCAATGTATATATGTACCAGAGCTTTTGGATCCATTCGTTCGTCGATGGGCATCTAGGTTTCTTCCATGTTCTAGCTATTGTATAGAGAGTTGCAATGAACATTGGGGTACAGCTGTTTCTTTCAGATTTGTTTTCATCAGGGTATAAGCTTAAGAGTGGGATTGCTGGGTCGTATGGTGCTTCTATTTTTAGTTTTCTAAGGAATCTCCAGACTGCCTTCCATAGAGGCTGTATCAGTTGACATTCCCACCAGCAATGCAAGAGGGTTCCCTTTTCTCTGCACCCTCTCCAGCATTTATTGTCTGTCGATTTGTGGATGATGTCCATTCTGACGGGTGTGAGGTGATACCTCATTGTAATTTTGATTTACATTTCTCTAATTATAAGTGAAGTTGAGCATCGTTTCATATGTTTTTGGGCCATCTGTATGTCCTCTTTGGAGAGGTGTCTGTTTAGGTCCTTTTCCCATTTTTTTGATTGGGTTGTTTGTTTTTCCGGTGCTGAGTTGTCTGAGTTGCTTGTAGATTTTGGAGATGAATTCTTTGTCTGTTGTTTCATTTGCTATGATTTTCTCCCATTCTGTGGGCTGTCTGTTCAGCTTTTTTTGTGATTTCTTTTGCTGTACAAAAGCTTTTAGGTTTCATAAGGTCCCACATGTTCATTTGTCTTTTTAATTCCACTATTCTAGTAGGTGGGTCAGAGAAGATCTTGCTTTGATTGATGTCCTTGAGGGTTTTGCCTATATTCTCCTCTAAGAGTTTGATGGTTTCTGGCCTTACATTTAGGTCTTTAATCCATTTTGAGTTGATCTTTGTGCATGGTGTCAGAGAATGTTCATTTCTTCATTTCTTCATTTTTTTGCATGTAGCTTTCCAATTTTCCCAGCACCATTTGTTGAAGAGGCTGTCTTTGTCCCATTTTATAGTTTCACCTCCTTTGTCAAAAATAAGGTACCCATAGGTGCATGGGTTGATCTCTGGGTTCTCGATCTTGTTCCATTGGCCTATAGTTCTGTTTTTGTGCCAGTACCATACTGTCTTGAGGACTGTTGCTTTGTAGTAGAGTCTGAAGTTGGGGAGGCTGATCCCTCCAGCTCCATTCTTCTTTCTCAGGATTGCTTTGGCTATTCGAGGTCTTTTGTGTTTCCATATGAACTGTGTTATTCGTTGGTCTAGTTCTGTGAAGAATGTTATTGGAAGTTTGATAGGGATTGCATTGAATCTATAGATGACATTTGGTAGTTTGGTCATTTTCACAATATTGATTCTTCCGACCCAGGAACATGGAATATCTCTCCATCTGTTTAAGTCTTCTTTAATGTCTCTCATGAGTGTCTTGTAATTTTCTGTGTACAGTTCTTTTGTTTCTTTGGGTAGGTTTATTCCTAGATATTTGATTCTTTTGGTTGTGATGGTGAAGGAGATTGACTCTTTGACTTGGTTTTCTGATTTTTCATTGTTCGTGTATAGGAATGCTAGTGATTTCTGTATATTGATTTTGTATCCTGCGACTTTGCTGAATTCACTGATTAACTCTAGTAGTTTTGTAATAGTGTCTTCGGGATTTTCTATGTATAATATCATGTCATCTGGAAATAGAGAGAGTTTGACTTCTTCCTTTCCAATCTGGATTCCTTTGATTTCTTTCTCTTCTCTTATTGCCGTTGCTAAAACTTCCAGAACTATGTTGAATAGTAGTGGTGAAAGTGGACACCCCTGTCTTGTTCCTGATCTTAGAGGAGTTTTTCACCATTGAGGATAATGTTCGCTGTGGGCTTCTCATAGATGACTTTCACTATGTTGAGATAGGTTCCTTCTATGCCCATTTATTGAAAAGTTTTGATCATAAATGGATGCTGTACTTTGTCAAGGGCTTTTTCTGCATCTATTGAGATGATCATGTGATTTTTGTCACTCAATTTGTTGATATGGTGTATCACATTGATTGATTTGCGGATGTTGAAGAATCCTTGCATGCCTGGGATGAACCCGACTTGATCATGATGTATGAACTTTTTGATGTGTTGTTGAATTCTGTTTGCTAGGATTTTGTTGAGGATTTTGGCATCTAGATTCATCAGTGAAATTGGCCTATAATTTTCTTTTTTTGTGTTGTCTTTGCCTGGTTTGGGTATCAGGGTGATGGCGGCCTCATAGAATGTGTTTGGAAGTGTTCTTTCCTGTGCAATTTTTTGGAAGAGTTTAGAAGGACAGGCATTAGCTCTTCTTTAAATGTTTGGTAGAATTCACTTGTGAAACCATTTAGCCCTGGGCTTTTATTTTTGGGTAGATTTTTGATCACAAGGTCGATTTTTGAGCTTGTGATTCGTTTGTTCATAGTTTGTATTTCTTCCTGGTTGAGTCTTGGGAGATTAATCTTCTCTAAGAAACTGTCCATTTCTTCCAGGTTGTCCAGTTTGTTGCCATAGAGTTGTTCATAATAGTCTCTTATAATCCTTTGGATTTCTGCATTGATAATAGTATTTCTAATGTTAATGCTAATATGTCAAATTGCCTTTCCAATATGATGCTCTGCTATGCAGTAAACATGTTTAATTTTTCATGCAGAATATAACATATATGTATCTTCCAGTTATTATACCACATTTAACATTTGTTAAAGTATATCATGCATTAAGTTATGTGTAAAGCTACAAGATGAAGTGAAAAAAGTAAAAATTATATAGACAAGTATGTAGGCATGTAAAATTTAAATCCAAGAAACATTTTGAACAGTAAAAATATTTCAGGATGACTTTAGGAATGAGATTTTCTAGGATTATTGTTTTTTTATTATAATGAAGTCTTCCAGTGTGTTTTTACATCAAAACTCAAATGACATGTGAAAATGTCCATGCTCCCTCAGCTGTAAGGCAGTGTTTAGCTGTGAGTGTCTTATAAACATCACTCAGCTGCCCTTGGAATGGCAACAAAATGTCTGTCTCTTGGTAGAAAAATAAAGAGAAGAAAAGTGATTAGCTTTGATTTCTTTTCATACTTCTACTTATTCTTGCCACAGATTCCTTAGAGTCAAGAAATAAATTATCAAATCCTTCTATAAACAATGTTGGAAGTCATCAACAGTTTCCTCGCGTTTGTGCAAAGCTCTCAGAGACTGGTTCCAGCCAATAATCTACTTCAATTCATATTTAATTAAACCAATTCATGGCAAGGAAATAACAAGTCACTATACAGATTATTTAATTGACCCATCACTGAATGTGAAATTCTTGCACCTGGATCAATTCAAAAGTCTCATTCCCTGCTTATCCCTGCCACCTCCCTTTTTTTCTTAGACTTTCTAGCAGTCCTACTTCTAAACTATTAATCAATTGAGGCTGTTTGTATGCATGGAAATCACTCCAGGGTTCTGACCCTGGTAAGAGAAGACTCCAACTTTTAAAGAGGCAATTTCTTTCTCTACTTAACATATGAAACCTGCTGAGAAATTTTAATATTAGGGACAAAAATCCTCTCTTTTCCTCCATAGCAACCAGTTATGGATATAATCAGTTATATCCAGTTAAGGATATATCCTTATATCCTTCTGTTTTCAAAACACCCTGTTATTTTCCATCACTTGCCCTTATTAACCAAGTCAGGTGCAAAGTAAAACATGGCAAACATGGGCAAGCTTTTTTTTTTTTTTTTTATCCCATATTCAGTGGCAAAACTACCAAATTTTCTTAAAAACATTTTATATAATTCTGGAATTTCTTTGTGCATATTAAGCTAATTTAACAGTCTTTGGAAAAACACTTGCAGAAAAAGTTGGAGAAATCAAAAAAAAAGGAGACCAGGAAAGGAGACCAATGCAAATGACCGAGCAATGGTTTTAGATTTCGCTCCTGAACTAACACACTAACATTATGAATTAACAAGGCTTGAACAGCCAGTACTAAGGGAAATTAAATCCGAAACTAATTGGAAGCTAAAGCTCCAATACTTTGGCCACCTGAGACAAAAAGATGACTCACTGGAAAAAGATCCTGATGCTGGGAAAGATTGAGGGCAGGAGAAGAAGGGGAGAAAGAGGATGAGGTGATTGATGGCATCACCAACTCAATGGACATGAGTTTGCGCAAACTCAGGGAGATGGTGTAGGACAGGGAAGCCTGGTGTGCTACAGTCTATGGGGTCACAAAGAGTCAGACACAACTGAGAGATTGAACAACAACAAAGTCTTCATCTTGCAGCCTCCAACAGCCAACTTCTGTAGTACTAGTTTCTGCCTCACAGATGTTACTGAAGTAACTTCTGCCTTTCCTCTTGCCTCCTCCACCCTATTTTCTAAAGCCAATTATCCATACTGCTGTTAGGAGGAACTATCTAAAATGCAAAGGTAACTCCAGAGTTTAAAGTAAAGCCTACAGCTCTCCACCCTAGGTACCACAGCTGCCTGCCAGGCAAAGTTAAGTGAAGCAGCAGCGGATGTGCCTGGAGGCCTGCCCTGGGGAAAAGAAGGGAGAACTCACTAAGCACACATACTTCCCTTGAGAAAGCATCATTTGTTACTGGCTGGGTTGCAGTTCTTTTTAAAGGCATTATCAACTTAACAAAGAAAAATAAAGAACAAGAGAACACCTGAAATCTTTAGTGAGGCAAGATTTACTTTGAGGGGAATCTGGCCAAAATTTCAAGCCATAGCTTTCAGTTCCAAACACCCTGAAAGATTTATATCCTCAGAATGTGTACTGCTCTAGCATTTCTTATGTGAATGCATTTACAGTTTTTTCCCTAAGTGAAATCTTACTTCATTTATTCATTCATGTAGCCAAGATGACGTTTTTAAGATACAACCTGAAGAAAATTTAAATAAATTTCATATCTTTGGAAAGCTGAATGCATGTGTCTCCTCTTAGCACCTTTTTTGTGTATTTTATAGCAATAGTGCTCAACTTAGCTTAGACAACATTGCTAGGGTGAGTCCTGCTCAGAGCTTCCTGCCATGCCTTAATCACCTTAGTGTGCCCTGTGATTTACACATAATGGATAATCAATAATTATTGAATTGAATTTGGCCCAAATGGTAATTAAATTATCAATTGAGCTAATTATAAATTAGAACAGTGTAAGAGATTGTCCAGTACACTGGCTATTAGGAAAGAGATGCTGGAAACAATTAGGTGAATAATGAAATTTTTTATAGAGACAAACTGAATGAGCTTGACACATGATGGGTGTGGTTCTCTTTGCAGGGGCTGTAGAAGAGAAAACAGTTCAGAAGACACATGCAGGCTCTAACTGAAATGCTACTGGTGAAGTGACAACTGTTCCCTATAGAGAAGTAAGGGGAGCCCCACTGCACTGGACTAGACAGCTGACACCTCACTGGAGGTCTCTTGATGAGCTTGAGTCCCTACCCTATCCAGAGGCAGATGCAGAAGAAGGACCAGGAACTCTCAGACAGCTTCTGAGAGCTCTATGACCCAGGAGGCATGCTCTTGGAAGGGATGGGACTAGAGGAAAAGGCAAAGCTGTTTTCTGATAATCAGTCATTGGGAATAAAAGAAGTCTTAATACCTTGCCTGGGGCAATAGGATATAATTCCAGGAGAGAAAAAGCAAAGTACTTGGTTTCAGGATTCTGCCATATTATCAGATTAGGTATGTGATTCAGGGCTAAAATTTGTGGAAATGACAACACTAAGTGAGCAAATTCAGATGAAGACAGGCAAGTAGATGTCAGAATCAGAACTACCCTTTCTGATCATCCCAACTCAGTCTCCCCAACTGCTAACACAGACACCTCGAAGTCACCTCTGACTATTCTGAGCACCCTCAGTTCACAACACTGAGGAGCTGACCACTTCCTTTGCTATGAATCCTGGGGCATGCGGGTCACCAGTGTCTGCCTTGTTCCCTTCTGAAGCCACTGCCCCTCCACAGTCTGTGCACAAAAGTTCAGATGGTCAGCCTTTCAAATCCCATCAAACATGTGCTCTCCATCACCTTCTCCAGGAATGAAACCAAGTCCTCATCCTCACTCACAAAGCCACAATATCCTGACCCATGGTTTCATGACCTCCTCCGATCCTCTGGCCTCCTATCTGGTGACATTTTCCACATGGTAGGGCTCTCTCCTTCAGGGGAAATTCCTCCCTCCATAGCCAGCTCCCTTCCTGTGTGCAAATGACCTGCCCTCACTTCCTTCTACCCTGAAGTGGTTCCAGGTTCTCCAACAAGGCTTTACTGTCTCATTGTAAGGTAGCCTTCCCCTTTTCTCTTTCTTCTCTCTTTTTTCTCTACAGACTCATGACCTAGAACTAAATCCTTTATAAAATTAAATAGGGGCACATGTAGGATACCAAATGCTCATAGCAGGCAATTAATATTTATCAAAATAATGAATGAATTAATAATTATCAAAACAATGGGTGAATGGAATTAATGAGCTCAATTAAATGAATTTAAGTCTGTCTAGACAAAAATTACATTTTATAGAAATAATATGTATATCCAGATATTAATATAAAAGTCTAACACTGGTTTATAGATAGGAGTTCATAATCTCAGTTCACTTCAGTCATTCAGTAGTGTCCAAGCTTCTGAGAGCTCTAAAAGGCATGATCTGGGCAGGGATGGGACTAGAGGAAAAGGCAAAGCTGTTTTCTGATAATCAGTCATTGGGAATAAAAGAAGTCTTAATACCTTGCCTGGGGCAATAGGATATAATTCCAGGAGAGAAAAAGCAAAGTACTTGGTTTCAGGATTCTGCCATATTATCAGATTAGGTATGTGATTCAGGGCTAAAATTTGTGGAAATGACAACACTAAGTGAGCAAATTCAGATGAAGACAGGCAAGTAGATGTCAGAATCAGAACTACCCTTTCTGATCATCCCAACTCAGTCTCCCCAACTGCTAACACAGACACCTCGAAGTCACCTCTGACTATTCTGAGCACCCTCAGTTCACAACACTGAGGAGCTGACCACTTCCTTTGCTATGAATCCTGGGGCATGCGGGTCACCAGTGTCTGCCTTGTTCCCTTCTGAAGCCACTGCCCCTCCACAGTCTGTGCACAAAAGTTCAGATGGTCAGCCTTTCAAATCCCATCAAACATGTGCTCTCCATCACCTTCTCCAGGAATGAAACCAAGTCCTCATCCTCACTCACAAAGCCACAATATCCTGACCCATGGTTTCATGACCTCCTCCGATCCTCTGGCCTCCTATCTGGTGACATTTTCCACATGGTAGGGCTCTCTCTCCTTCAGGGGAAATTCCTCCCTCCATAGCCAGCTCCCTTCCTGTGTGCAAATGACCTGCCCTCACTTCCTTCTACCCTGAAGTGGTTCCAGGTTCTCCAACAAGGCTTTACTGTCTCATTGTAAGGTAGCCTTCCCCTTTTCTCTTTCTTCTCTCTTTTTTCTCTACAGACTCATGACCTAGAACTAAATCCTTTATAAAATTAAATAGGGGCACATGTAGGATACCAAATGCTCATAGCAGGCAATTAATATTTATCAAAATAATGAATGAATTAATAATTATCAAAACAATGGGTGAATGGAATTAATGAGCTCAATTAAATGAATTTAAGTCTGTCTAGACAAAAATTACATTTTATAGAAATAATATGTATATCCAGATATTAATATAAAAGTCTAACACTGGTTTATAGATAGGAGTTCATAATCTCAGTTCACTTCAGTCATTCAGTAGTGTCCAACTCTTTGCAACCCTATGGACTGACTGGAGCACATGAGGCTTCCCTCTCCTTCACCATTTCCCAGGGTTTGCTCAAACTCATGTCCATTGATTCAGTGATGCCATCCAATCATCTCTTCCTCTGTTGTATCCTTCTCCTTTTGCCTTCTATTTTTCCCAACATCAGGTCCTTTTCCAATGAGCCATTTATTAACATCAGGTGGCCAAAGTATAGGAGCTTCAGTTTCAGCATCATTCCTCCAATGAATATTCAGGGCTGATTTCCTTTAGGATTGACTGATTTGATCTCCTTGCAGTCCAAGGGGCTCTCAAGAATCTCCTCCAGAACCGCAGATCAAAGGCATCATTTCTTCAGCACTCAGTCTTCTTTATGGTCCACCTCTCACATCTATACATGTCTACTGGGAAAACTATAGCTTTTATTACATGGACTTTTGTCAGCAAAGAGATGCCTCTGCTTTTTAATACACTGTACAGGTTTGTCATAGCTTTTCTTCCAAAGTGCAAGTGTCTTTTAACTTCATGGCTGCAGTCATCATCCACAGTGATTTTGGAACCCAAGAAAAAAAAAAAGTCTGTCACTCTTTCCAATGTTTGTGCATGTATTTGCCATGAAGTCATGGGATCAGATGCCATGATCTTCATTTTTTTGAATGTTGAGTTTTAGGCCAGCTTTTTCATTCTCCTCTTTCACCTTCATCAAGAAGCTTTTTAGTTACTCTTTGCTTTCTGCCACAAGGATGGTATCATCTGCATACCTGAGGTTATTGGTATTTCTCTCAGCAAACCTGATTCCAGCTTGTGCTTCATCCAGACTGGATTTTGCATGATGTACGCTGCATAAAAATTAAATATATAGGATGACGATATATAGCCTTTACATACTCCTTTCTGCCAATCTGGGACCAGTCCATTGTTTCATGTCCAGTTTTAACTGTTGTTTCTGGCCCTGTATACCGGTTTCACAGGAGGCACTTAAAGTGGTCTGGTATTCTCGTATCCTTCAGAATTTTCCAGTTTGTGATCTACACAATCAAAGATTTTGGTATAGTCAATGAAGTAGAACTAGATGTTTCTCTGGAATTCCCTTGTTTTTTCCACAGTCCAATAGATTTTGGCAACTCGATCTCTGGTTCCTCTGTCTTTTCTAAATCCAGCTTGTATGTCTGGAAGTTCTTGGTCCACATGCTATTGAAGCCTAGCTTGGAGAATTTTGACCATTACTTTGCAAGCATGGGAAATGAGTGCAATGGTGTGGTAGTTTGAACATTCTTTGCCATTGCCCTTCTTTGGTATTGGAATGAAAGTAGACCTTTTTCAGTCTTGAGGCCGCTGCTGAGTTTGCCAAATGTGTTGGCATATTGAATGCAGCTCTTTAACAGCATCATCTTTTAGGATCGATCATCATATTTTAGGAAATACCTAAGCTAGAATTCCATCACCTTGACTAGTTTTGTTCATAATAATGCGTCCTAGGGCCCACTTGACTTCACACTGAAAAGATGTCTGGCTTTAAGTGACTGATCACATCATCATGGTCATCTGACTCATTAAGATCTTTTTCATATAGTTCTTTTGCGCATTCTTTCCACTTCTTCTTAATGTCTTTTTCTTCTGTTAGGCCCAAATGGTTTCTATCCTTTATTGCACCTATCTTTGCATGAAATGTTCCCTTGGTGTCTCTAATTGTTTTTTGTAGAGATCTCTAGTCTTTCCCATTCTGGTGTTTTACTTTCTTCACATTTTTCACTTAAGAAGGCTCAAAATCTACTTTCCTATAAATTAACTATCAATGATATTAGGAACTTCTCTTCATGACTTTTTTGTGTAGCCATGGGGAAGGATAGAAAACAGAAGAGTAAGGACAAAAACAACAAAAGGAAAAACAATCAGACAAAAATCAGAACGACTTTCAAGTGGACTCAGATTGCTTAGACAACTTTTCATGGTTGTCTAAACACACACTGCGGGCATGTCAAAAATCTATGTTGGGGCTTCCTGGTGGTCCAGTGGTTAAAGATACCACCTTGCAGTGCAAGGGACACCGGTTCAATCCCTGACCTGGGAAGATCCCATGTGCTGCGGAGCGGCTGGACTGATGTGTCCAATTACGAGCCGGAGCTCTGGGGTGCCTGCACCCAGAGCCAGTACTCTGTGACAACAGAGGCCCACACAGGCCAAAGAACAAAGATGGAAGAAACTGAATAAATGAAAGACCAATAGAAGTTGCCCCCTCCTCCCCAACCCACCCCCACTACTGAAAAAAAAAAAAAAAAGTCTATGTTGCCTCCATGCTAAATCCTTTCATTATTTTAAGCCATTTTAATCCCTGTAAATTATAGACAGCTCATGACAATTGAAATGATTCTATTCCACAAACATGGAAAGGAATTTTGTTCAAAATTTCCCCTCCTCCTCTCTCAATAAGCCAGTTTCGTACCTCTTTGTAATTTATTTCAGCAATGCATCCTGCGTATATGTGGGTGGTTCTTTGAATTTTCTTCTGAACAATCTGTAACATCTATTAATTTACCTGTTAACTAATCAGTTAAGATTGTTGACATGCATTTTATATTGGTATGAAATATATGATTACGTCATTTTAAAATGATCATTTAGCAGAACAGATCCCACACCAGGCTTTATCTAACTTACTCTCAACATGAACTACAGTTAAACACAGCCCTGGAACTAGTCTTGTGTTTCACCAGATGACAGAAGTGGTGTCTCACTTAAGACAATCAAGAATAACACATTCTGGATAAAGTCAACCATACTAGTGAAAGTCAGAAGAAGAAATGGTGGTCACTAAAAAGAAGTATGTTCAGGCTTCCCTGGTGGTCCAGTGTGTAAAGAGTCCACCTTGCAGTACAAGGGGCACCAGTTCAATCCCTGGCCTGGGGGGGGCATCCCACATGCCGCGGAGTGGCTGGACCAGTGTGTTCAACTACCTAGGCAGAGCTCTGGAGTGCATGTGACCAGAGCAGGTGCTCACAAAGGGGAGAGGCCACTGCAATGGGAGGCCCATAAAGGCCAAAGAATAAAGATGGATTAAAATAAGCAAAACAAAAAACTAATAAGAGAGGCCAAAATTAAAAAAAAAAAGAAATGGGGATGGTCAGGGACAAAGAGTCTGTCCTTGAGCAACTCTAGCAGGTGTCCCATGTTCTCAGACCTCCACTTGGTATCCATCCTTGACAGTTATGCATGCACCTCCCAGTGTAGTAAGAGTTCTGTTACATCAGGGCTTCCACTGGTGGTCCAGTGGGTATGGACACCGCCTTGCAGTGCAAGGGACGCCGGTTCGAGCCCTGGCCTGGGAAGATCCCACGTGCCGCGGAGCGGCTGGACTGATGTGTCCAATTACCAAGCCAGAGCTCTGGAGCGCATGCGCCCAGAGCCGGCGCTCAGCAACGACAGACGCCACCGCGATGGGAGGCCCACAGGAGCCAAAGAACAAAGACTGATGAAAATAGAGAAATGAAAGACCAATAGAAGTGGCCCGCCTGCTCCCCTCCCTCCCCAACCCGACCCCCACACAAAATAAATAAATAAATCTTTAAAAAAAAAAAAAGAGTTCTGTTACATCAGTTTAGAAAGAACCCCACCCTGGTATCTGACCTATATGTCCCCATTCAGCAAGAATCCTGTCAGCATGACTTAATCAGGAGTCTTGCTTGAGCCCTGACATCCTCTTCTTCTCATAATTAGTGTCTACCTACTAAGCCTCTGCAGCTTGGCTGTGACCCTCTCCCCTCCTTGTCCACAATGTTTAGACTGAGTTCTATTCTACACTGAGGTCTCTATTCCCCTATTGCCATGGTTTCTAGCTGAAATTCAGTTTTGCCACTTTAACCACTGTCAAACTGGTTCTGGTGGCTCTCTAACCAATTTTGCTTTTCAAATGTTTATCATTAACAACTATAATTACAACACTACGTGAATCACTTGGAATTTCCATGAGAGTTTCTATGACGCCAATCTTTAATTATGTCACATTTTACATTGCAAAATGTATAGTTCCTGTTTAAAGTGATATCTCTGCTCAGAAGGGTGTTGCAGGAGGTACTAGGAGAAATACAGAGGTGTGCACCCAAAGGGTATAAAGAAACAACATTTATCTAAAAGCATTGTTGTCCACATTTCTTACTTCCTAGAGTTCTATATTAATGTGAGACATTTTAAGGTTGGGTGTTTGGTTAATGTGAACTATATTGATGGTCAGGGACAAAGAGTCTGTCCTTGAGCAACTCTAGCAGGTGTCCCATGTTCTCAGACCTCCACTTGGTATCCATCCTTGACAGTTATGCATGCACCTCCCAGTGTAGTAAGAGTTCTGTTACATCAGGGCTTCCACTGGTGGTCCAGTGGGTATGGACACCGCCTTGCAGTGCAAGGGACGCCGGTTCGAGCCCTGGCCTGGGAAGATCCCACGTGCCGCGGAGCGGCTGGACTGATGTGTCCAATTACCAAGCCAGAGCTCTGGAGCGCATGCGCCCAGAGCCGGCGCTCAGCAACGACAGACGCCACCGCGATGGGAGGCCCACAGGAGCCAAAGAACAAAGACTGATGAAAATAGAGAAATGAAAGACCAATAGAAGTGGCCCGCCTGCTCCCCTCCCTCCCCAACCCGACCCCCACACAAAATAAATAAATAAATCTTTAAAAAAAAAAAAAAGAGTTCTGTTACATCAGTTTAGAAAGAACCCCACCCTGGTATCTGACCTATATGTCCCCATTCAGCAAGAATCCTGTCAGCATGACTTAATCAGGAGTCTTGCTTGAGCCCTGACATCCTCTTCTTCTCATAATTAGTGTCTACCTACTAAGCCTCTGCAGCTTGGCTGTGACCCTCTCCCCTCCTTGTCCACAATGTTTAGACTGAGTTCTATTCTACACTGAGGTCTCTATTCCCCTATTGCCATGGTTTCTAGCTGAAATTCAGTTTTGCCACTTTAACCACTGTCAAACTGGTTCTGGTGGCTCTCTAACCAATTTTGCTTTTCAAATGTTTATCATTAACAACTATAATTACAACACTACGTGAATCACTTGGAATTTCCATGAGAGTTTCTATGACGCCAATCTTTAATTATGTCACATTTTACATTGCAAAATGTATAGTTCCTGTTTAAAGTGATATCTCTGCTCAGAAGGGTGTTGCAGGAGGTACTAGGAGAAATACAGAGGTGTGCACCCAAAGGGTATAAAGAAACAACATTTATCTAAAAGCATTGTTGTCCACATTTCTTACTTCCTAGAGTTCTATATTAATGTGAGACATTTTAAGGTTGGGTGTTTGGTTAATGTGAACTATATTACAAATTTTTAGCCACACATATTTTAAGGGGCCAATTTAACTTCTTACTTGATAGAAATGAAATGCAAATGCTAGGACTGAAATGTGTGTATCTCCTCAAAATTCATATGTTAAAAGCCTAAACCCCTAAAGTAGTGATGTTAAGAGGCAGGGCTTTTGGAAGGTGATTAGGTCATGAGGGTAGAGTCCTCCTGAATGGGATTAGTGCCTTTGCAAGGGAGACCCCACTGAGTGTCCTGCTTTATCTGCCTTAAAACCTCTTCACAAGGGTGTTACATTCACAAGCATAATGCCTGTAATCCAGTATAGGTGGAAAATCTTTTCTTTTCATATATTATCACTCAGAAAAAAATCAATTTTAATAATAAGAAGCTTCCTTAGAAATGCTTATTTCCCAATTTCCTCCTAAAGTTAAAAGTAGCAAAATGCAACCCAAGTCAACATGAATTGCATCCCCATCACAACATATTTTAACATCTTCCAAGCTGTGATAAACAGTAAGATTTGAAACACAAGTACAAAATACTGAAACACATTGTAAAAGTCAATAATATATTCTAAGTCAATATGTTACAAATTCCTCTAGATGAAAAATTGAATCAATACTTCCTGCATTAGCTTTTCCCTCAAAAGATCTGAGAAAACATATGTATAAATCAAAGAAATTCAATGGACTGCCTTCTGTTTTATTTACCAATATTGATGACAGAAAAACAGCTTTCTCAATGAAACAGGAAAATATAACTGACAGAGAATAATATGCTGCCAAAGAGTAAAATGTTTAACTCTCTAAAGAAGTTAATTTTATGTGGTCATTAGGCAGGTTAATGAAAAGCACTATTAATAAAGCACTACTGGGAAAGCTGATCCTACTACAAAATGAACCAACTACCAGAAAGGCACAAATACAGGATATGACAGAATTTAATGCCAGTGAAAAATTAAATGTTCTTTGGAAACTAATGTCAACATTTTCTGTTACGGCTTTGGACTCAAAGGTGTGTTGCAGGAGGTACTAGGAGAAATACAGAGGTGTGCACCCAAAGGGTATAAAGAAACAACATTTATCTAAAAGCATTGTTGTCCACATTTCTTACTTCCTAGAGTTCTATATTAATGTGAGACATTTTAAGGTTGGGTGTTTGGTTAATGTGAACTATATTACAAATTTTTAGCCACACATATTTTAAGGGGCCAATTTAACTTCTTACTTGATAGAAATGAAATGCAAATGCTAGGACTGAAATGTGTGTATCTCCTCAAAATTCATATGTTAAAAGCCTAAACCCCTAAAGTAGTGATGTTAAGAGGCAGGGCTTTTGGAAGGTGATTAGGTCATGAGGGTAGAGTCCTCCTGAATGGGATTAGTGCCTTTGCAAGGGAGACCCCACTGAGTGTCCTGCTTTATCTGCCTTAAAACCTCTTCACAAGGGTGTTACATTCACAAGCATAATGCCTGTAATCCAGTATAGGTGGAAAATCTTTTTCTTTTCATATATTATCACTCAGAAAAAAATCAATTTTAATAATAAGAAGCTTCCTTAGAAATGCTTATTTCCCAATTTCCTCCTAAAGTTAAAAGTAGCAAAATGCAACCCAAGTCAACATGAATTGCATCCCCATCACAACATATTTTAACATCTTCCAAGCTGTGATAAACAGTAAGATTTGAAACACAAGTACAAAATACTGAAACACATTGTAAAAGTCAATAATATATTCTAAGTCAATATGTTACAAATTCCTCTAGATGAAAAATTGAATCAATACTTCCTGCATTAGCTTTTCCCTCAAAAGATCTGAGAAAACATATGTATAAATCAAAGAAATTCAATGGACTGCCTTCTGTTTTATTTACCAATATTGATGACAGAAAAACAGCTTTCTCAATGAAACAGGAAAATATAACTGACAGAGAATAATATGCTGCCAAAGAGTAAAATGTTTAACTCTCTAAAGAAGTTAATTTTATGTGGTCATTAGGCAGGTTAATGAAAAGCACTATTAATAAAGCACTACTGGGAAAGCTGATCCTACTACAAAATGAACCAACTACCAGAAAGGCACAAATACAGGATATGACAGAATTTAATGCCAGTGAAAAATTAAATGTTCTTTGGAAACTAATGTCAACATTTTCTGTACGCTTTGACATCATATGTGCTGTCTTGAAATCATGGCTGCACTTAAAGGCAGAATAAAAGAAAATCTAATTTCCGAAAATTAGCAACTGTTCAACATGAACTGGTTCATTAACTTTCCTCATCCTCAGTTTATTCAGAACCCACAAGCACTGACACCTACTCTATAGCACTGTTGTGGTGCTTTAAGATGTTAATGTACATCTAAGCACATGGCATATAGCAGACATGTAATGTTAGCTGATTTTCGACATGAAAATGATACAGTAGGACTGTATTGTTCTAGCCAAGGGAAATGACAGATTTCTGTAACCTCCTGTGACTGCAGATTTATTAACCAATACAAGAAGCATGAAAGCACAGACTTTGCAGGCCAGAGAGGATATCCTTGGAGCTAAAGATTAGCCCTGCCTTGCTAAGAAGAAACCAGGGTTCTGTTTCAGATTTCCTTTTCAGTAAATGCAGAAAAGAAATTTACTGCTATTGAATAATTGTATGTTCCCACCTGTATGTCCAGTTACAACACTGAGTACCTCTAGCATTCATAAACATTGCTTTACTAACCGAAACCATTTAAAAAATTAGCAAAAGCCAGTATATATAGTGTTACTTTACATACAACCAAACTAACATCTTCATGGATTCCCAAAGTTTCCTACAAATCTCCACTTCTAATTGACTCAATCACATAATCTCACTTCCACACCTTTTCTCCCCTAAAAAATTTGACTAGCTGCTTTGAACATGATTTTTCCCAATTCTCTTCTGTCAGCTCTCAACTCCCCATTGGGAAAGGTCTCTGTTTAATAGAAATGTGTTTATATTCTGTCAAGAAATTACAGTTTATCTCAGATGTAAAACATTCGCATATATAAAACCTATCACACACTCATATAGAATCTTTATTTAAATGTTCTGCTGCATTTAAGTCTAATCATCTTGTAAAGTTAGAGTCCTCATACACATGATGAAGAGGAAGGGCCCCTGAGACTGGAGTGATGCTTTGTCTTGTCCAAGATGGTGTCCTCAGCAGTGGAGGAAGAGGCAGATACCAGGGCAAAGATGCCACCAAGGTGCTACCTAACAATGTAGGAGGTGGCACACGATCAAAAGAAAGCATTCCAGAGATTGGAGGGTTGCTATGTTCTGTCAAAGATGGTGCCCTCAGTGGTGGAGGAAGAGGCAGATTCCAGGGCAAAGACACCACCAGATGGCACCTGTATGTGAGCACCTCAGGGGAATAGTCTTATCATTCCAAAGTGATTTCCCACCTTATTTACATGAAATCCTCTCTTTAGGAGATGTAAGTGACATGCAGTATTAACAAGAAATATTTAAAAATGTATTTAGAATTTGAGTTTATGGTGAGGTTTATTTTGTTCATCTAACAAACTTCAAAAGGGAAAAAAACCTACTGTGATGATGTCATATTTCAAACTTAAAGAATATTCAGTAAGTCATAACTATTTCAGAAACCGTTGGTGTTTAGTCAGTCATGTCTATTTGTGACCCCATGGACTACAGCATGTCAGGTTTCCTTCTCCTTCACTATCCTCAGAAGTTTGCTCAAACTCATGTCCACTGAGCTGATGATGTCATCCAATCATCTCATTCTCTGTCACCCCTTGTCCAAATAGTAGCAATAAAATAACTAAAAATGAAAATAATAAACATCTGTTAATTTATCCAGATATGCATTCATTCCAGAAAAAAGGCACTTCTGCTTAATTGACTATAAGAAAGTTTTAGACTATACAGATTATAAAAAATTGTGGGAAATTCTTAAAGAGATGTGAATACCAGACCACTTTACTTGTCTCCTGAGAAAGCTATATGCAGATCAAGAGTATAAGTTAGAATCTTACATGGAACATGTGATTGGTTCAAATTTGGGAAAGGAGTACATCAAGGCTGAACATTGTTACCCTGTTGATTTCACTTATATGCAGAGTACATCATGCAAAAAATGGGGATGGATGAATCAAGGTTGCCAGGAGAAATATAAATACACTCAGAAATGCAGATAATATCTCTCTAATGAAAAAAGCAAAGAGGAACTAAAGAACGTCTTGATGATAGTGAAAGATCAAAGTGGAAAATCTGGGTTAAAACTCAACATTCTTAAAAATAAGATCATGGCATCTGGTTCCACCACTTCATGGTGAACAGATGGGGAAAAAATTAGAAATGGTGACATATTTTATTTTCTTGGGATCCATTACTGTGGATAGTGACTGCAGCCATGAAATTAAATGACATTTGCTCCTTAGAAGAAAAGCTATGACACACCTTGACAGCATATTAAAAAGCAGAGACGTCACTTTGCTGACAAAGGTCTATATACATAAATTTACGTTTTTTTACAGGAGTCATGTATGGATGTGAGAGTTAGACCATAAAGAAGGTTGAACACTGAAGAACTGATCCTTTCAAATTCTGTGCTGGAGAAGATCCTTGAAAGGCCTTTGGACTACAAGGAAGTCAAACCAGTCAACCCCGAAGGAAATCAACCCTGAATACTTATTGGGAGGACTGAAGCTGAAGCTCCAAACCTTTGGCCAACTGAGGCAAAGAGCCAACTTTTTGGAAAAGACCCTGATGAGGGGAAAGATTGAGGGCAGGAAGATAAGGGGAAAATAGAGGATGAGATGGCTGGATAGCTTCACTCACTCACTGGACATGAATCTGAGCAAACTCTGGGAAATAATCAAGGACAGGGAAGCCTGGCATGCTGCAGCTCATGGGATCACAAAGAGACACAACTTAGCAACTAAACAACAATAACAAAGTAAGTAGGAAAATAAATTTTTAAAATGGATAAATAATAATAATAACAATAATGTTCCTAATACCTGATTCTACCTGGAAGAAGTTTTTTTCATTCAATTCAAGAGACTAAAATGGATGAACACTGACTGTGTAAAAGGCTCTGCCCTGTGTGCTGTTTCATTGTGAATCTGTTTTCTCCTCTGTGCCTAATACTAAGACAGTGCATTGTTATTTCATAAAACATGCAGGAAGGAAATTACTTTCTAAGAAAAAGCAAGACCTGTAGTCTATTGTGCCTGCCCCACTGACCCCCAGAATGAATTTGCACAAATCACTTAACCTCTGTGAAATGCAGATAATATCTCTAATGAAAAAAGCAAAGAGGAACTAAAGAACGTCTTGATGATAGTGAAAGATCAAAGTGGAAAATCTGGGTTAAAACTCAACATTCTTAAAAATAAGATCATGGCATCTGGTTCCACCACTTCATGGTGAACAGATGGGGAAAAAATTAGAAATGGTGACATATTTTATTTTCTTGGGATCCATTACTGTGGATAGTGACTGCAGCCATGAAATTAAATGACATTTGCTCCTTAGAAGAAAAGCTATGACACACCTTGACAGCATATTAAAAAGCAGAGACGTCACTTTGCTGACAAAGGTCTATATACATAAATTTACGTTTTTACAGGAGTCATGTATGGATGTGAGAGTTAGACCATAAAGAAGGTTGAACACTGAAGAACTGATCCTTTCAAATTCTGTGCTGGAGAAGATCCTTGAAAGGCCTTTGGACTACAAGGAAGTCAAACCAGTCAACCCCGAAGGAAATCAACCCTGAATACTTATTGGGAGGACTGAAGCTGAAGCTCCAAACCTTTGGCCAACTGAGGCAAAGAGCCAACTTTTTGGAAAAGACCCTGATGAGGGGAAAGATTGAGGGCAGGAAGATAAGGGGAAAATAGAGGATGAGATGGCTGGATAGCTTCACTCACTCACTGGACATGAATCTGAGCAAACTCTGGGAAATAATCAAGGACAGGGAAGCCTGGCATGCTGCAGCTCATGGGATCACAAAGAGACACAACTTAGCAACTAAACAACAATAACAAAGTAAGTAGGAAAATAAATTTTTAAAATGGATAAATAATAATAATAACAATAATGTTCCTAATACCTGATTCTACCTGGAAGAAGTTTTTATCATTCAATTCAAGAGACTAAAATGGATGAACACTGACTGTGTAAAAGGCTCTGCCCTGTGTGCTGTTTCATTGTGAATCTGTTTTCTCCTCTGTGCCTAATACTAAGACAGTGCATTGTTATTTCATAAAACATGCAGGAAGGAAATTACTTTCTAAGAAAAAGCAAGACCTGTAGTCTATTGTGCCTGCCCCACTGACCCCCAGAATGAATTTGCACAAATCACTTAACCTCTGTGCTTCTGCCCTTTGGCAAACTTGCTTCACCTGTCCTCTGAGAAAATTACTTTCCTCACTAGAATTGTTGAGTCTTAATTGAAGTTTGTAAAGCACTCTGACATCCTTATCTCCAGGATATTGTGAGCATCACCTTTTACTCTGATCAGGAAGCGGGGGCCTCATGGAGACTTAGGAGACACCAAGACACTCAGCCTGGTGGCACCTTGTCTCCTTCACTTAGCCTGATGCTGCAAACAGAAGCCTGAGGTCCCAGTGCACAGCAGCTCAGTCTTGCATTGTAAATACCCGAGTGCTACCAAGACAGATGTAAAGGGGCTTTTCCAACACAGACCTGTCCCTTCTGCCTGTCTGAGGCTCTCTGAACAGTGGTACTCATCTATTTCTTGGGCTAACTTGACTGAGTCTCAACCTTCTTTTTTTTTAGAGATTTCAAATTATACTATATTATGTGCCTAATTAAAAGGGTCTGATGACTTTTTAAAGAAGTATTTATTTATTTGGCTATTCTATTTATTGGGTTTTCACTGTTGCTTCTGTAGTTGCAGGGAGTGGGGGCTACTCTCTAGTTGAGGTGAGCAGGCTTCTTGTTGCAGTGACTTCTCTTGTGGAACTTGGGCTCCGAGGCTCGTGGGCTCAATAGTTGCAGCTCTGAGATGCTAGAGCACAGGCTCAATAGTTGTGGCTCACAGGTTTAGTTGCTCCGCAGCATGTGGGATCTTCCTGGATCAGGGATTGAACCCGTGTCTCCTGCATTGGCAGGTGAACTCTTAAACACTGAGCTACCAGGGAAGCCCAGGGTCAGATGACTTTTAACAAGATTAATATTATGCAGTGTTTCTTAAGGCTGATTGAAACAATGGGAAGTTTGGACTTTGCTCATACTCTTGTTGCTGCCTGTAAATGTCTGTATTTCTGAGGCCAAGCTCTGGAGTCAGGGTCTTCTTAGGAACTGCAGCCCAAAATCTATGTTTTAACAGATTTAACAGATTGATTCTCTTGCAATGACTTTTGAAACTTTTATAATAAAACATTTTTCTATTCCTCCTTTAATACAGATAGCGACTATACACACACACACAAACACATATACTGAATATTTGTGTCCCTTCAAGTCCATGTGTTGAAACATAACCATAGTGATAGCATTTGTTCAAACAGTTCCAAAAGACAATCTTGAAAAAAAGTGTAACTGTTTTATCATTTAAATTTTCAGCAATATGATTCCATGATTTATACAAGTTTGCAGAGACTTTAGAAAACATCAGAAATACTGTCTGGGAATTTCATAATAATAACAGTAAAAATGAAGATAAGCCAAAATGATCCACTTATTCAAGCAAAGGATTGTGGTGCATGCCATCTGATAGGTTTGCATCCCAAAATGAAAGCACTTCTATTTGGGCAGGGGTGGGGGAGTGGACGAGTTTCTGGTTGCCACGCTCCCTTATGCCCTCTCCACTCTAAAATACTTGTCATGTTTTGAATAGCTCCTCGGAGCTCTTATTTGCTAGATAGGATGCAGCCCAATTCATGAATCATTTAATTAAGCCAATTAGACCTTCAAAATTTACTAAGTCAAATTTTTATTTTCACACTTCAAACACGTTTCCTGGGTGGTCTAAAATCATGACTCACCAATTCCTAATCTTGGTATCAGTAATCAGTTAATAGAAGGCTAATAGTCTCATAGTCGATGGCTCCCTTATCCTTGGATGGTTAAACTGGAAAATTTAGCATCTTTCATTCTTCCAGGATTGATCTCCTTCCTACACTATAGTACAAAACAGATTAATTAGGTTGATGAAGATCAGGGTGTTAGTAAGTTATCAATTAAAAACATTAGACAATTCTAATCCTGAGATGTCCAATGACTTCATTTTTCCAAACCTGGAGATACAAACACACACATCCAGACACAAACAGATACACACTCACACACACACACTCATACATAATCACTCACACACACACACATCTAAAAAAAGAAAGAAATTCTGTAAAGTGGCCAATACATACAAAGATCAAAACACTCATGATGGTGACATTCCAGTCTGATCAGACAGTAAGGAGTTGACTTCCCGCCTGCCAGGAACTTCTGTCACTAAGACAGTTACCCAAGAATCATAACTCTGCCACTCCCTCAAATGGAAACCAATCGCTCTTAAAAGAACTTTGAGGAGGAAGTCACAAAGAGGATAAAAGTAAGAACTGGTCAGAACCTAGTCAGCCCAAAATGGCCAAGGGGCTCAACCTCCAGTAGACTTTGGGCTTCATTGTACACTTCCTGTAACACATGAGCTAAGTGTCATTTAAATTTTTTAAAAGCAATATGATTCCATGATTTATACAAGTTTGCAGAGACTTTAGAAAACATCAGAAATACTGTCTGGGAATTTCATAATAATAACAGTAAAAATGAAGATAAGCCAAAATGATCCACTTATTCAAGCAAAGGATTGTGGTGCATGCCATCTGATAGGTTTGCATCCCAAAATGAAAGCACTTCTATTTGGGCAGGGGTGGGGGAGTGGACGAGTTTCTGGTTGCCACGCTCCCTTATGCCCTCTCCACTCTAAAATACTTGTCATGTTTTGAATAGCTCCTCGGAGCTCTTATTTGCTAGATAGGATGCAGCCCAATTCATGAATCATTTAATTAAGCCAATTAGACCTTCAAAATTTACTAAGTCAAATTTTTATTTTCACACTTCAAACACGTTTCCTGGGTGGTCTAAAATCATGACTCACCAATTCCTAATCTTGGTATCAGTAATCAGTTAATAGAAGGCTAATAGTCTCATAGTCGATGGCTCCCTTATCCTTGGATGGTTAAACTGGAAAATTTAGCATCTTTCATTCTTCCAGGATTGATCTCCTTCCTACACTATAGTACAAAACAGATTAATTAGGTTGATGAAGATCAGGGTGTTAGTAAGTTATCAATTAAAAACATTAGACAATTCTAATCCTGAGATGTCCAATGACTTCATTTTTCCAAACCTGGAGATACAAACACACACATCCAGACACAAACAGATACACACTCACACACACACACTCATACATAATCACTCACACACACACACATCTAAAAAAAGAAAGAAATTCTGTAAAGTGGCCAATACATACAAAGATCAAAACACTCATGATGGTGACATTCCAGTCTGATCAGACAGTAAGGAGTTGACTTCCCGCCTGCCAGGAACTTCTGTCACTAAGACAGTTACCCAAGAATCATAACTCTGCCACTCCCTCAAATGGAAACCAATCGCTCTTAAAAGAACTTTGAGGAGGAAGTCACAAAGAGGATAAAAAGTAAGAACTGGTCAGAACCTAGTCAGCCCAAAATGGCCAAGGGGCTCAACCTCCAGTAGACTTTGGGCTTCATTGTACACTTCCTGTAACACATGAGCTAAGTGTCACACCCACTCACACCAAGCCAGTTGATAGCTGTCATGACAGTCACTAGAAAAGCCCCTACACTGACTGCGAAGGAGAGCTGAGTCATTCCACACTCCTATGGATCTAGCATCTCCACCAGAATTGGTTCAGAACTTAACTTGCAAACTATAATCCTGCCTCTTCATTTCTGGCCACTGGGTAAATAAAGCCTGTGCTGTTCAGTCCCAGCATCCATTGCATTATTGGCTCCACAAGTGCAAGTGGAAGAAGAACTTCTGTGGGGGGACACAGGGGCCTTGCCCTGCACTAGGACCCTGGCATGGATCCAGTCAGCCATCTAAATCAAACTTTTCCCCCAGTTCTGCTTGGTAGTCACGAAGTTCATCCTTCTGCTACTGACAGATATTGGAAAATCTGCTTTTGAATTTCATTTTGGGATATAGCAATCAGTTCTAGCAATTCTGATTTGGCCAAGTAGTAATATATACATATTAAAATTACATTATTACTTTCTTTCATATACATGTTTATTTTACACACAGAAAATATGAGTGCACAGGTTTTTCTTTCACAACAATTTTTGGGGTTCTTTTAGGTTGTATCTTAAAGATCTACAAATCCTGTTCTCATTTTAATTTCCATGAATCATAAAAAAAAAGCTGTACTCCATTATTCTGCAATTATATCTTATCACTTATATTAAACTTTTCTTCTTTCAATTGATGTTGGATTCAAAAACCCTATGATTTTATATGTGTTCAAGATTAATTTTTTTGAAATAAACATAATAAAATCTTATCGACACATATATTCATTCTTTCCAGGATTTTATTAGTCTAAATACAACTCAGGGTTCTAATCTTTGTAAAGTGATATACATTAGGAAACTGTTGCTTAGACCCTATGAAATTAAGAGAAAATGAAGTACAAAGCAAGAAGTACAACAAGTCCTGCACTTATGAAAGAAAGCAAGACACTTGCTACAAAGAAACTAAGGAACAGATGACACTGAAAACATCTTCTGCTCTAAGCCAAACACATTTACTATCTGTTTTCATGGGTCAAAAATCCAGGTGCTGGCCAGTTGACCCCTTATTCATGGTCTGAAGGCTGAAATTAAGGTGTCAGCCGACCCTGGATCTCAGGTGTCCCTGTTCTCATCTGAAGCCCAGGGACCCTTTGAGGCTCACAAGGCTGTCAGGAGAATTCAGTTCCCAGGGGTTGAGTAACTGAGGTGAGTTTTCTTGCTGTATGCAGGGACCACTCAACCTCTAAAGGTCACACTCAGGTCCTGACCCCAGGGGGCTGCCTCTCGAGTCCCCTCTGTCATCTGTGTGGCCAGCAGGGGAACACCTCTGATGCCTCTAAAGTCTTCACCTGATCAGGTCAGGTTGGACAGGATACTCTCCTTTGCTTCGCTGAAAGTCAACCACTTAGGAGCCTAGAGGGCAGCGATGCCCCACCCAACGCAGGAGGAAGCGCATCTGGGGCCTGAGTCCCTGGGGCCACCCAGGAATCCTGCCGTCTCACCCTCCAGTCTGATCTAGGCCCTTTGTCCTCCCTGAAAGTCCTCCTTGAGGCACCCTGCAGGTCAGACACCTTCTTAGGCCCCAGCAGGTGCATCTGCCACCTCTAGGCATCTGCCCGGAAGTCAGGGCCTGGGCCTGGAGCCTGCCCCAAGCCCTCGGCTGGGCCTGAGCGATGTTGTTGCTGTGTTCTCCATGGCCAATGGACCCTGTTGGCACTCGGCACAGAGCAGGTGCCCAGTAGATGCCCACTGCGATGCCCTCTGCCAGCAATTATATCTTATCCCTTATATTAAACTTTTCTTCTTTCAATTGATGTTGGATTCAAAAACCCTATGATTTTATATGTGTTCAAGATTAATTTTTTTGAAATAAACATAATAAAATCTTATCGACACATATATTCATTCTTTCCAGGATTTTATTAGTCTAAATACAACTCAGGGTTCTAATCTTTGTAAAGTGATATACATTAGGAAACTGTTGCTTAGACCCTATGAAATTAAGAGAAAATGAAGTACAAAGCAAGAAGTACAACAAGTCCTGCACTTATGAAAGAAAGCAAGACACTTGCTACAAAGAAACTAAGGAACAGATGACACTGAAAACATCTTCTGCTCTAAGCCAAACACATTTACTATCTGTTTTCATGGGTCAAAAATCCAGGTGCTGGCCAGTTGACCCCTTATTCATGGTCTGAAGGCTGAAATTAAGGTGTCAGCCGACCCTGGATCTCAGGTGTCCCTGTTCTCATCTGAAGCCCAGGGACCCTTTGAGGCTCACAAGGCTGTCAGGAGAATTCAGTTCCCAGGGGTTGAGTAACTGAGGTGAGTTTTCTTGCTGTATGCAGGGACCACTCAACCTCTAAAGGTCACACTCAGGTCCTGACCCCAGGGGGCTGCCTCTCGAGTCCCCTCTGTCATCTGTGTGGCCAGCAGGGGAACACCTCTGATGCCTCTAAAGTCTTCACCTGATCAGGTCAGGTTGGACAGGATACTCTCCTTTGCTTCGCTGAAAGTCAACCACTTAGGAGCCTAGAGGGCAGCGATGCCCCACCCAACGCAGGAGGAAGCGCATCTGGGGCCTGAGTCCCTGGGGCCACCCAGGAATCCTGCCGTCTCACCCTCCAGTCTGATCTAGGCCCTTTGTCCTCCCTGAAAGTCCTCCTTGAGGCACCCTGCAGGTCAGACACCTTCTTAGGCCCCAGCAGGTGCATCTGCCACCTCTAGGCATCTGCCCGGAAGTCAGGGCCTGGGCCTGGAGCCTGCCCCAAGCCCTCGGCTGGGCCTGAGCGATGTTGTTGCTGTGTTCTCCATGGCCAATGGACCCTGTTGGCACTCGGCACAGAGCAGGTGCCCAGTAGATGCCCACTGCATGAATGAGGAGTCCCTACAGTACTGGGAGGACCCTAAAGCTAGGAAAAGCGATGGGGGCCGGGCTTAGAACTCTGACCTCAGGAGAGCAGAGAGGTGGAGCTGACTTGTATGAATAGGGTCTTTTCCGGCCCTCCAACTTACCTCTTCAGGCTTCTGCTTAGGTGTCACTACGGAGGGCCTTTCCAAAACCCCCACTCACCAAGGCCAGAAAAGACGTGAGCAAAAATTTGACTTGCTTATTGTTATTAATTACACATCAAGCCTATAAAATTACATTCAAGATAAAACTGGTGAAGGAGAGGGAATTATAGTTCAATTAAAGCTTGTCAAATAGGGAGAATCCTAAACAGTAGCTCATAAAGAGATGCCCACAGTGGGTGCCTCCTTGGTCTTCAGTTTCAGTACCTTCTCCATTGGGATGTGGAGGGTACAGGAAACTCTGCTGATGGAAATTTAAATGTATTTCCCTTTCTAATTATTTGAAGACTTATTTTTTCCTAGCCTCAAGGAAGATCACATAAGGGACTATTTTAAGCACCATGCAATAAAGATGAATGTTTCTAAATTAAGGCAGAAATAATGCAAAATGCTGATTTTGTTTTGATTCTTTTAAGTAATTAAATTTTTAAATTGTCCTAAAATACCTGTTCAGAGGACATAAAAATAACTATACTCAGTCTAACTGTCTTAATTATCTAAAAAGATTCATGTCCTCGATATACTTACAAAAATTACCTTATGTAAGAGAGACAGCTCATAGCCAGCAAACCTTTATTTTCATTTACCTATAAAGTCAGACTATTAATGCTGGTAAGTCCTAGGAGGAAAAAAAAATAAAATGAAAAATAGGAAACCCTGTGGATTGAAACTTCTTGTTGAATACCATAATTTAATAAAGCCATAAAAGTAGTTAACATGGGTGCAGTGCTTCAAATATGCTAAGTACTGTCTGAAGCCTTTGTACACAGCAATACTTTTCATCTTCACAGAAATCCTTTGAGGGACGGCTATCATTGTTCATGTTTCACAGGGGGCAGATGCTAAGTAACTTCTCCACATTCATACACAAATCACGTGGTAGAGCCAGAAACTGAACTCCGACAATTTATCTGCAGGTCTGATGCCCCAGACAATCTATTTGTGGCTATGCCCCAGGACATGCCAACCTGTAGCAAAACACTTCCTTCTGCCCTCTGTAAAGGGAAACTAGGGTACTGAAGATTCATACTTGGTGTGCAGGGTAGTCATGAGCCTTGACCGGTGTCCCAGCTCTAGAAGAGACCTGGAACTCAGACCTTGCTACAACATGGATGGACCTAGAGGACAGTGTTCTAAATGAAGGAAGCCAGACACATGAAGATAAGCAGAGAAGCAGAGCACAGATCAGTGGGTTCCAGGGATATGGAGGGGGAAATAGGAAGACATTGGTGTAAAGGTCCACCTTTCAGTTACAGAGGAAGTTGTGGGGATCCACCCTAGAGCGTGGTAACTGTAGTTAGCAAGACTGTACTGTGTACTTGAAGTTTGCTAAGGTGACTCATCTGAAGTGTTCCCACCACAAGACAGAGAAACAAACAGGACTACCTATGGTGATGGGTTTATTGATTGTGGTAATCATTTCAAGATACACACACATTTCAAACACCCTGTCCTGTACCTTAAATATATAAAGGCTTTATTTATCAGGTATACTTCAATGAAATCAAAGAAAAAAATTTAATAAAATGGGATCTCAGAAGTCATCAGCAGCCTGCCTCTTGCAATCCCACAAGGATAAAGTATGTTTATAATTCTTCCTATCTGTGGTCTCCTTTCTTGCAAAAGACTCAGACCCCTCATTCCTAGGATAAATAACAGAAATAATTCATGTACAACCTACATGCCATCAATAATTACTCAACTCAACACAATTTTTTTCTTCTAAATCAGGCCTCTTGTTTAAAAGAATAAGAATGTAGCAAGATCTTACATGATTTATAGGAAAATATTCCAAAAATTCAATTTATTAAAAAATTGTTGATTTTTTGCCATTGTTATTAGTATTTGTTTAAACTTACCAAAGTATATCTGGAATTCATCCTCATCAAAATGGTTTATCATTTTCCAAAATGACATTCAGACCTTTCATCCTTTGGAAAATCTTAAAATGGACATGCTTACCACAGGGGTGGTTAAAGAATATTTTCGGAGGAAGAAGCCCCTGAGATGGCTGGTGATTAGTGAAGACTAGTTTAAGGCTCAGGACATGCCAACCTGTAGCAAAACACTTCCTTCTGCCCTCTGTAAAGGGAAACTAGGGTACTGAAGATTCATACTTGGTGTGCAGGGTAGTCATGAGCCTTGACCGGTGTCCCAGCTCTAGAAGAGACCTGGAACTCAGACCTTGCTACAACATGGATGGACCTAGAGGACAGTGTTCTAAATGAAGGAAGCCAGACACATGAAGATAAGCAGAGAAGCAGAGCACAGATCAGTGGGTTCCAGGGATATGGAGGGGGAAATAGGAAGACATTGGTGTAAAGGTCCACCTTTCAGTTACAGAGGAAGTTGTGGGGATCCACCCTAGAGCGTGGTAACTGTAGTTAGCAAGACTGTACTGTGTACTTGAAGTTTGCTAAGGTGACTCATCTGAAGTGTTCCCACCACAAGACAGAGAAACAAACAGGACTACCTATGGTGATGGGTTTATTGATTGTGGTAATCATTTCAAGATACACACACATTTCAAACACCCTGTCCTGTACCTTAAATATATAAAGGCTTTATTTATCAGGTATACTTCAATGAAATCAAAGAAAAAAATTTAATAAAATGGGATCTCAGAAGTCATCAGCAGCCTGCCTCTTGCAATCCCACAAGGATAAAGTATGTTTATAATTCTTCCTATCTGTGGTCTCCTTTCTTGCAAAAGACTCAGACCCCTCATTCCTAGGATAAATAACAGAAATAATTCATGTACAACCTACATGCCATCAATAATTACTCAACTCAACACAATTTTTTTCTTCTAAATCAGGCCTCTTGTTTAAAAGAATAAGAATGTAGCAAGATCTTACATGATTTATAGGAAAATATTCCAAAAATTCAATTTATTAAAAAATTGTTGATTTTTTGCCATTGTTATTAGTATTTGTTTAAACTTACCAAAGTATATCTGGAATTCATCCTCATCAAAATGGTTTATCATTTTCCAAAATGACATTCAGACCTTTCATCCTTTGGAAAATCTTAAAATGGACATGCTTACCACAGGGGTGGTTAAAGAATATTTTCGGAGGAAGAAGCCCCTGAGATGGCTGGTGATTAGTGAAGACTAGTTTAAGGCTCAAGATGTGCTGGTGGCAGGGGCACAGAGGGACCTGATGCAACTCTGCTAGGCACAAGGAAGCTACCTGTCAGAGGACATGAGGAATGGGTGTGGAGAGGTGGTCGAGGGGAGACTCTGAAAAGCCACAGATTCTGAGTGTGGGTCCATTTGTGAGGGGTCACACCTGCATGCACCTGTCCAGGCTTTCCTCAGCAACACTTTTTACAACTTCCAGCCTTAAACTTACAACATAATTATCCTCGAAATAACAAACTGTCTGTGAAGGACAAGTGAAATAACTACAGATTTTTTTTTTTTAATTTTGATCTCTTTTATTGTTTTTTTATTTATTTATTTCCTCCATCCCCACTCTTTGGCCTGTGTGGGCCTCCCACTGCAGTGGCCTCTCTCGCCACAGACTACGAGCCCTGGGTGCATGCACTCCAGAGCGCCAACTCGCAACTGGACACAGCAGTCCAGCTGCTCCACAGCACTGGGATCCTCCCGGGACAGGGATTGAATCAGTGCCCCTGCACTGCAAGGCAGACTCTTCACCCACTGGACCACAAGAGAAGCCCAACTACAGATTTTGTTCGGTGACCGTTTTCTTAAGTTCACTTCTTTGCTCTAACATCTCATGCTCTGTCACTTGGAAAATGCTTTTCAAGAGCAAAATCAAATTAAAAAAAAAAGTAAAAGATCTTAACAGACACCTGAAAAACAGGCTTAAGAGACTAAAGAAGATATGCAATGTCAAATAAGTATAGCAAAAGATGCTCAGCATCATTTGTCACGACCAAATGAGATGCCATGGCAGTTGGCTCAGCAGCTACAACTCCAAGTACTGGTGAGGACATGGAGCAATAGGAACGCTCACTTTTAAAAGGTGCAGCCACTGGAAAGACAGTGGCAAGTAATGCAAAATGGATTCCATCTTTTTTTTCCAAATTTGAACTACAATATACTGGAATTCATCCTCATCAAAATGGTTTATCATTTTCCAAAATGACATTCAGACCTTTCATCCTTTGGAAAATCTTAAAATGGACATGCTTACCACAGGGGTGGTTAAAGAATATTTTCGGAGGAAGAAGCCCCTGAGATGGCTGGTGATTAGTGAAGACTAGTTTAAGGCTCAAGATGTGCTGGTGGCAGGGGCACAGAGGGACCTGATGCAACTCTGCTAGGCACAAGGAAGCTACCTGTCAGAGGACATGAGGAATGGGTGTGGAGAGGTGGTCGAGGGGAGACTCTGAAAAGCCACAGATTCTGAGTGTGGGTCCATTTGTGAGGGGTCACACCTGCATGCACCTGTCCAGGCTTTCCTCAGCAACACTTTTTACAACTTCCAGCCTTAAACTTACAACATAATTATCCTCGAAATAACAAACTGTCTGTGAAGGACAAGTGAAATAACTACAGATTTTTTTTTTTTAATTTTGATCTCTTTTATTGTTTTTTTATTTATTTATTTCCTCCATCCCCACTCTTTGGCCTGTGTGGGCCTCCCACTGCAGTGGCCTCTCTCGCCACAGACTACGAGCCCTGGGTGCATGCACTCCAGAGCGCCAACTCGCAACTGGACACAGCAGTCCAGCTGCTCCACAGCACTGGGATCCTCCCGGGACAGGGATTGAATCAGTGCCCCTGCACTGCAAGGCAGACTCTTCACCCACTGGACCACAAGAGAAGCCCAACTACAGATTTTGTTCGGTGACCGTTTTCTTAAGTTCACTTCTTTGCTCTAACATCTCATGCTCTGTCACTTGGAAAATGCTTTTCAAGAGCAAAATCAAATTAAAAAAAAAAGTAAAAGATCTTAACAGACACCTGAAAAACAGGCTTAAGAGACTAAAGAAGATATGCAATGTCAAATAAGTATAGCAAAAGATGCTCAGCATCATTTGTCACGACCAAATGAGATGCCATGGCAGTTGGCTCAGCAGCTACAACTCCAAGTACTGGTGAGGACATGGAGCAATAGGAACGCTCACTCATGGTTGGTGGGAATGCAAAATGGTGCAGCCACTGGAAAGACAGCTGGCGGTTCCTTATAAAGTTAAACATACACTGACCATAGAGTCTGGCATTTACACTCCTGTGTATATACCCCATATGACATGAAACTAATGTTCGCATAACATCTGAACAGAAATACTTATCATAGCTTTATTCAAAACTGTTAGAACTTGGAAGCAACCAAGATGTTCTTTAGTAGGTCAATGGATGAATAAACCACTGAACATCCATACAGTGGCCAAACAAGAAATGAGTTAGCAAGTCACAAAAAGATACAAAGAGAAACTTAAATGCCTTTTGTAGGTGAAAGAAGTCACTATGTATGATTTCAACTATATGACATTTTAAAAAAGAAGGCAAAAGTATAGGAAGGTGAGTTCAAGTTTTTATATCCTAGGTGAAAACACACTCGATTACTCAGGATATACTTTCTTTTTTTTTTTTTGGATTGAGGTATAATTGACATGTAACAATATTTAAAGTGAACAACATGTTGGTTTGATAAATTTACACATTTTAATGTGATGATGTCTTTTTTAAAAACCAGATCTAATAATTGTAATATTGACTGAACTCAGACAGTGATTTACAGTGATTTCTCAAAAATTTGCTTCCACTTTCTTTTTAGAAGAGGAAAAACTTAACTGTTTTTAATGGAAAGATTGATTATTTTCATTTCATTACAGGCAACAAGCCCTGTGATGGTTCTGGAATTATTTCTAACCAAGAACAAAAGACAAGTAAAAAGTTACACAGATTTTTGAGAATAAGATAGGTTACATGGACCCACAGTATCTGATGATAGGCATGTGTGCCATTCACATACATCTGTGTAAACTGAAACTCTTACTCCACAGACTTCTTAATCCTTATTCAGAGCACACAGTAATTTAGTCCAATTCCTGTGACTAATGCATGCTTTGTTATTGAGGACATGCTTGAAAAATACATTTTTCATTTAACACGTGCCTACACTATCAATTAAATACAAGAAACTGTCACAGACTGCGAGGATTCTTATTAAAATTGATTTTAGTCTGGTGAGGACATGGAGCAATAGGAACGCTCACTCATGGTTGGTGGGAATGCAAAATGGTGCAGCCACTGGAAAGACAGCTGGCGGTTCCTTATAAAGTTAAACATACACTGACCATAGAGTCTGGCATTTACACTCCTGTGTATATACCCCATATGACATGAAACTAATGTTCGCATAACATCTGAACAGAAATACTTATCATAGCTTTATTCAAAACTGTTAGAACTTGGAAGCAACCAAGATGTTCTTTAGTAGGTCAATGGATGAATAAACCACTGAACATCCATACAGTGGCCAAACAAGAAATGAGTTAGCAAGTCACAAAAAGATACAAAGAGAAACTTAAATGCCTTTTGTAGGTGAAAGAAGTCACTATGTATGATTTCAACTATATGACATTTTAAAAAAGAAGGCAAAAGTATAGGAAGGTGAGTTCAAGTTTTTATATCCTAGGTGAAAACACACTCGATTACTCAGGATATACTTTCTTTTTTTTTTTTTTGGATTGAGGTATAATTGACATGTAACAATATTTAAAGTGAACAACATGTTGGTTTGATAAATTTACACATTTTAATGTGATGATGTCTTTTTTAAAAACCAGATCTAATAATTGTAATATTGACTGAACTCAGACAGTGATTTACAGTGATTTCTCAAAAATTTGCTTCCACTTTCTTTTTAGAAGAGGAAAAACTTAACTGTTTTTAATGGAAAGATTGATTATTTTCATTTCATTACAGGCAACAAGCCCTGTGATGGTTCTGGAATTATTTCTAACCAAGAACAAAAGACAAGTAAAAAGTTACACAGATTTTTGAGAATAAGATAGGTTACATGGACCCACAGTATCTGATGATAGGCATGTGTGCCATTCACATACATCTGTGTAAACTGAAACTCTTACTCCACAGACTTCTTAATCCTTATTCAGAGCACACAGTAATTTAGTCCAATTCCTGTGACTAATGCATGCTTTGTTATTGAGGACATGCTTGAAAAATACATTTTTCATTTAACACGTGCCTACACTATCAATTAAATACAAGAAACTGTCACAGACTGTGAGGATTCTTATTAAAAATTGATTTTAGTCTAGTTAAGGCTCAACAGACAACTCCAATCTGAAGATTAAAGTTGTATTGGAATAGAGGCCAAGAGGAAGAGAGATCAATATCAAAATATTTCAGTTCTGAGGTTAATACATGTGTTTAGAGAAACACACTGAACCATCTGTATTAAGGAAGAAGCTACTGTGCTGCCATAAGAAGATGGTAGATTTTTTTAAGGCAATGGTAATATTTCTTGGCTCAAAGCAGAACTATATACCTACATTTGATGTGCAGAGATATAATGGATAAAGAGAGGCTAAAACTGCTTTAACAAATGATAGTCTCTGTATAAATTCTAAGAGACAGAGGAACAGATTGTGGATGTGTGTGTGTGTGTGCATGTGCTTTCACTACCAACTATTCACCTAAAGGAAAGTTCATAGCCTTAGAGTGATACATGTGCCTTGTAGACTTGGTGATCAGATCCTTAAATATAATAGAATTCACTCTGCCACAAAAATGGTGTTTATTAAGCTCAAGTGGATGCACTAAATATCATCTCAAAATAGACCAAGTTTTTATTCAGTTCCTGCCATGTCTCATCTCATATGAAGGGACAATGATCAAGAACTACAAATGATAGGCATTCTTAACTCAACTTTTAAGAACTATCTCAGTTAGGAAAAAAGTCTTGATTCTGCTTGTCAAAGCCCTGAGCATGTAACGGATATAAGACAAGGCCTCAGAGCCCCAGGGAAGGATGCGGATGGTGCACCTGGGTGCAGTTTCATCACATCAAGCTTCCAGATGTGAGTTTGGGAAGATGCAAATGCAGGGAGAGGACACAAAGTGGGAGACGTGAACCCTAGAAGGAAAACCATTGTTTCCCTAATGTTTCCTAAACCAATATTCTTATTGGCAATATAAAGGTAAAGGAACCAACTGTAACTCCCCAAATAAGTACAGTTCCAAAGCAAATCTAACAAAATGGGAAAATATAACTTCTAATAACTTCTGTACACACAGTAATTTAGTCCAATTCCTGTGACTAATGCATGCTTTGTTATTGAGGACATGCTTGAAAAATACATTTTTCATTTAACACGTGCCTACACTATCAATTAAATACAAGAAACTGTCACAGACTGTGAGGATTCTTATTAAAAATTGATTTTAGTCTAGTTAAGGCTCAACAGACAACTCCAATCTGAAGATTAAAGTTGTATTGGAATAGAGGCCAAGAGGAAGAGAGATCAATATCAAAATATTTCAGTTCTGAGGTTAATACATGTGTTTAGAGAAACACACTGAACCATCTGTATTAAGGAAGAAGCTACTGTGCTGCCATAAGAAGATGGTAGATTTTTTTAAGGCAATGGTAATATTTCTTGGCTCAAAGCAGAACTATATACCTACATTTGATGTGCAGAGATATAATGGATAAAGAGAGGCTAAAACTGCTTTAACAAATGATAGTCTCTGTATAAATTCTAAGAGACAGAGGAACAGATTGTGGATGTGTGTGTGTGTGTGCATGTGCTTTCACTACCAACTATTCACCTAAAGGAAAGTTCATAGCCTTAGAGTGATACATGTGCCTTGTAGACTTGGTGATCAGATCCTTAAATATAATAGAATTCACTCTGCCACAAAAATGGTGTTTATTAAGCTCAAGTGGATGCACTAAATATCATCTCAAAATAGACCAAGTTTTTATTCAGTTCCTGCCATGTCTCATCTCATATGAAGGGACAATGATCAAGAACTACAAATGATAGGCATTCTTAACTCAACTTTTAAGAACTATCTCAGTTAGGAAAAAAGTCTTGATTCTGCTTGTCAAAGCCCTGAGCATGTAACGGATATAAGACAAGGCCTCAGAGCCCCAGGGAAGGATGCGGATGGTGCACCTGGGTGCAGTTTCATCACATCAAGCTTCCAGATGTGAGTTTGGGAAGATGCAAATGCAGGGAGAGGACACAAAGTGGGAGACGTGAACCCTAGAAGGAAAACCATTGTTTCCCTAATGTTTCCTAAACCAATATTCTTATTGGCAATATAAAGGTAAAGGAACCAACTGTAACTCCCCAAATAAGTACAGTTCCAAAGCAAATCTAACAAAATGGGAAAATATAACTTCTAATAACTTCTGTACACACAAAAGTGTAGGTTAGTAGCTGTTTTCATGCATCCAATAGACTGCCCATTGAAATATAAGACAGAAAAATGAATAGCTTATATTTTAATATCCACAAGCCAGGGTCCCTAAACTACTGTATGTTATGTTAAAACACAATTCTATTATCCAAATTTATCCAAATAAATGATTTCTATCTACCACACATTATTGAAGGCTGATCTGGGCTATGGTTTAAAACTATCACAAATGTATATAAAACTTCATAAACTCAACTTAAGTGCAGGTTTCAAAGAAAGTTTACTTTATCCACATTTCATTATGTTGAATCTTCATCACTATTTTTACTATATAAAAAAGTTATATTGGTTGAATCCTAATCAGTTGGGTAAAATATGCAAAAATGGCTGCCTATATTGTCCTGTTGATTACCTATTCTTTATCATGAATGTATCTTTTTTTATAATTTCAAGGAAAACAGCCTACAGAACAGAGTGAATTTAGGAAAGGTGAAGTAGGCAGCAATTCTACCTGAAGTAAAGATAAAAAAGCTCAAAATTATCATTGGTAAGTGTGAACTGTAAGAAAAAATAACTAAATAAAGGTATATTCATGACTAAGATTGAGAGGCAACAGAAAAAAAAAAATGAGAGTGTAAAGGGTGAAAGACAGAAAAAAGAAAATGAGACAGTGTGACTGAAAAGCTTTTGGGGCAAGTAGACAGACTCGATTTTCTATTATATATACTTCCAAAAATGCAAATAATACCAATATGTGAACTAAGAATTGGTGTTTCTCTTATATACAGCACTATCTGAAATTCCATGAGAGTTTTCTGGGAATTCCGATAAAAGAATAATAGTTCACAATTCATTGCTAGATATCATAAAACTAGATACATACAAAGTGCTTTCTCCCTGATAACTAAAGCAGAAAACAGTCAATAGAATAAAACATACAAAAACACATCAATTGCATTGTCCCAAGTCTGCATCCTGACTTCAAACAACACCAGCCATGTGCTTAGAACAGATTCCTCCCGTTTGTGGGTGCACCTGCTACCACCCTTCCTGACCATCTGTAAAGTGTTGCCCTTAAGTATTCTCTTTATCCTAGCACTATGTTGAGTCCCTTCATTCTATGTTTTTTGATGAGTTATTTATGTATGTCTTATGCATGTTCATTCATGTCTGTTTGCATACATGTATATCGTAGGTTGAAATTTGTAGGCTCCCCCCCTCCAAAAAGAGGTATGTTGAAATCCTAAACACCAGTGCTTCACAGGTGACCTTATGTGGAAATAGGGTCATTGCAGACGTAGTGAACATGAGGTTATGAGAATAGGATGGGCCTTGACCCAGTAACTGACATTTGAGAAAAATAAGGATGCAGAGACGTCACAGTGAACAAAGTCATGTGAAGACAGAAACAGAGACTGGAGTGATGAGTCCACAAGTCTTGGGATGTGGAGGAGGTCACGGACAGAACCTGTGACCAGTGAAGAAAGACCCTGCTCTAGATTGCCGGGGGCACTGAGGCCCTGCTGACTCCATGACCTCAGACTTCCGACCTCCAGGCTGGGAGGGAATAGATTTCTTTCATTTCAAGCCACCAACCCAGTCTGCACTTTGTTATGGCAGCCCTGTGAAATTAAAACCATTTGTTTGTTTACTCATTCATTCATTCACTCATTTACTGCTAGAGGCACATAGAATTAAGCATGCATGGGCTGGGCCCAGGGTGTCATGTAAAACAGATAATAGGACAGCAACAAACAGTGGCTAAATGAATGACCTTCTAAGTTGCAGGTGTTAAATTAACAGGTAAGAAAAAATGCAAATAAAACTAACAGGTTATTTAGCCCCCAAATGTCAGTCCCCTTCCTTGGAAGACAGGACTGTTCACACTTTAGCTCTCCACCAAATACCTTCAAAATGTTTAAATACATTTTCTTAGAAAACCTATTCCAACTGGTTTGTGTAATGCACTACTTTCTGTTTTATCTGAATCCCACCTTTTCTGTTCAGGAATAGTCTTCCTTATGTTACAGAGAAAAGCAACCTGCAAAGGTAAATTTACAGTGACTGACACCTCAGAGTTTTTCTGGATTTTATCAGTAAACATTAAGATCAATGGTGAAAGCTGAATTTCATCTCATCTCCCTCCATGTTCTTCTCTGTCTCAGTTTTCCACCCAGGTGCCCATGTTCTATGCTGCAGAAAGCAAAAGCAAATATCCTGGATATTCTGAGTATCCCAGAGTGCAGGTCATCAGGCCTCCCATAGATGAGGTAGATATGATCCTGATAAAACTGAATCTGCATGATTATTTTTCCCACTTAAATGAAGCCAATCATATTTTCACATATGTGGCTCAAAGGAGAGAAAAGAAGAACACCCAGTTGTGGACCTGCAGCTTCTCTGAAGCTGTAACATGAAGTGAGACCTTAAAATTCTATACTCGTTCTGCCCATTTCCATTTTTTGCAAAGAAAAATGACCCCAGTTATTTTAAAACTCGTGAGAAACAGTTTGAGAAAAATAAGGATGCAGAGACGTCACAGTGAACAAAGTCATGTGAAGACAGAAACAGAGACTGGAGTGATGAGTCCACAAGTCTTGGGATGTGGAGGAGGTCACGGACAGAACCTGTGACCAGTGAAGAAAGACCCTGCTCTAGATTGCCGGGGGCACTGAGGCCCTGCTGACTCCATGACCTCAGACTTCCGACCTCCAGGCTGGGAGGGAATAGATTTCTTTCATTTCAAGCCACCAACCCAGTCTGCACTTTGTTATGGCAGCCCTGTGAAATTAAAACCATTTGTTTGTTTACTCATTCATTCATTCACTCATTTACTGCTAGAGGCACATAGAATTAAGCATGCATGGGCTGGGCCCAGGGTGTCATGTAAAACAGATAATAGGACAGCAACAAACAGTGGCTAAATGAATGACCTTCTAAGTTGCAGGTGTTAAATTAACAGGTAAGAAAAAATGCAAATAAAACTAACAGGTTATTTAGCCCCCAAATGTCAGTCCCCTTCCTTGGAAGACAGGACTGTTCACACTTTAGCTCTCCACCAAATACCTTCAAAAATGTTTAAATACATTTTCTTAGAAAACCTATTCCAACTGGTTTGTGTAATGCACTACTTTCTGTTTTATCTGAATCCCACCTTTTCTGTTCAGGAATAGTCTTCCTTATGTTACAGAGAAAAAGCAACCTGCAAAGGTAAATTTACAGTGACTGACACCTCAGAGTTTTTCTGGATTTTATCAGTAAACATTAAGATCAATGGTGAAAGCTGAATTTCATCTCATCTCCCTCCATGTTCTTCTCTGTCTCAGTTTTCCACCCAGGTGCCCATGTTCTATGCTGCAGAAAGCAAAAGCAAATATCCTGGATATTCTGAGTATCCCAGAGTGCAGGTCATCAGGCCTCCCATAGATGAGGTAGATATGATCCTGATAAAACTGAATCTGCATGATTATTTTTCCCACTTAAATGAAGACAATCATATTTTCACATATGTGGCTCAAAGGAGAGAAAAAGAAGAACACCCAGTTGTGTGGACCTGCAGCTTCTCTGAAGCTGTAACATGAAGTGAGACCTTAAAATTCTATACTCGTTCTGCCCATTTCCATTTTTTGCAAAGAAAAATGACCCCAGTTTAACTCTCTGTGTACAAGAGCAGCTCGTGAGCCCACAGCCGGGCTATGATGGACTACCGTATGAGGATGAAGATGCTCCTTCTCTTCTGCCCATACTTTCCTGAGCATCGAGCCACATGAAGTCTACCCAGGTGGGAGTCTTGAAAGCCTGATTCACCTGCCATCTCAAGAAGAACAGACCCAAACCAGGATATTCTAGGAGAGTTTCCAAAATGTGGGAGCTTTTTTCAGTGGAACTTCTCTGGTGATCTCTTTGGGGACAGGTTAACTGGCTCCCAACTGCAAACATGCTCTGCCAGCCTCTCTGTTCCCATTCTGTCCTCCCTCTGGCAGCCCTCACCTGTCCCAGCCCCGCCGTGCTCCCTCTGACAAAGTGAACACAGCATCTGCCTCTCTCACAGGGGCTGATAAGGAGTCAGGAGCTACTTGCTGTGAACAAAGCTGGGAGTCATTTTGAAAGCATTTCCTTCGAGCTGAGACATGGACTTTTGATGGGGAATCAAGGTTTACAAAAACAAGTTCACACAGGTTTACAATGTCAGGACAGATCTTTTCCAGGCTTGTTTTGTGAATCAAAGAGCAAGGGCACAGAAGCTGGAGGAAGTCTACTAAGAGCTTACAAATCTACAATTTGTAGAGAGGAAGTAGGGAAGCCTGAAAAGAACTCAATGTTGTTAGAGATGGAGTCAACAGTCTGGACAACGCGAATTTTTTTAGCAAAAAAGGCATCATTTTTGATTTCTAAACATTAAGATCAATGGTGAAAGCTGAATTTCATCTCATCTCCTCCATGTTCTTCTCTGTCTCAGTTTTCCACCCAGGTGCCCATGTTCTATGCTGCAGAAAGCAAAAGCAAATATCCTGGATATTCTGAGTATCCCAGAGTGCAGGTCATCAGGCCTCCCATAGATGAGGTAGATATGATCCTGATAAAACTGAATCTGCATGATTATTTTTCCCACTTAAATGAAGACAATCATATTTTCACATATGTGGCTCAAAGGAGAGAAAAAGAAGAACACCCAGTTGTGTGGACCTGCAGCTTCTCTGAAGCTGTAACATGAAGTGAGACCTTAAAATTCTATACTCGTTCTGCCCATTTCCATTTTTTGCAAAGAAAAATGACCCCAGTTTAACTCTCTGTGTACAAGAGCAGCTCGTGAGCCCACAGCCGGGCTATGATGGACTACCGTATGAGGATGAAGATGCTCCTTCTCTTCTGCCCATACTTTCCTGAGCATCGAGCCACATGAAGTCTACCCAGGTGGGAGTCTTGAAAGCCTGATTCACCTGCCATCTCAAGAAGAACAGACCCAAACCAGGATATTCTAGGAGAGTTTCCAAAATGTGGGAGCTTTTTTCAGTGGAACTTCTCTGGTGATCTCTTTGGGGACAGGTTAACTGGCTCCCAACTGCAAACATGCTCTGCCAGCCTCTCTGTTCCCATTCTGTCCTCCCTCTGGCAGCCCTCACCTGTCCCAGCCCCGCCGTGCTCCCTCTGACAAAGTGAACACAGCATCTGCCTCTCTCACAGGGGCTGATAAGGAGTCAGGAGCTACTTGCTGTGAACAAAGCTGGGAGTCATTTTGAAAGCATTTCCTTCGAGCTGAGACATGGACTTTTGATGGGGAATCAAGGTTTACAAAAACAAGTTCACACAGGTTTACAATGTCAGGACAGATCTTTTCCAGGCTTGTTTTGTGAATCAAAGAGCAAGGGCACAGAAGCTGGAGGAAGTCTACTAAGAGCTTACAAATCTACAATTTGTAGAGAGGGAAGTAGGGAAGCCTGAAAAGAACTCAATGCTTTAAAAAAATAAAAATACCATTTTCCTTTCTTTTTCACAAATGCTTCTACAAGAGCTGTTCAACAGATGTTGTCAAGACCTCAGCAGTCTGGACAACGCATAGCTAGCCCCTTACCCTCGATTCAATCTTTTATGTCTTTTAAAAAATTTTTCACAGAATATGTCAGAGCATAAGGTGCTCACCATCGCCTGAGCTCCAGCCCACACTAGCCATGAAACTCCCATCCTCCAGATTCAACCTCACCGTGACCTTGAATGCCACAACTTCTCTGAAACCCAAAGCAAGGAATTCTGAAACTATTTCCTACAACTTTCTGAGTCAATCTATTTATACAGCTACTGCCTTGGAGCTGTGAGAAGAAAAGTTCTTAATATAACACTGTTGATACTATTTGGGAGGAAATAGCAAATGCTTTTCAATTTATGCATAACCTTTTCATCCTTTATGGGCATTCCAAGTGCTATAGCTTTTTCTTTTCCTTTCCCTATTTATATCCATGTATCCAGGTTGCTCTGTACATAGCTGCTGTATTAAGGACTGAGGGTGAAAGACAGGAGGTATTGCAAAGATGGTGGCTGCAGTCTTTCTGCATGCAGGTGTTGAAGCAAAAGGTGAGGAAGAGAACTCGTTGCCTGAGTGAGGCAACTACTAAGCCCCAACTAAGTGGAAGGCAGAATTTAAAGAGGGTGCAAGCTAAAAATACAAAGCTCTTTTCAGCACAAAGCTCCTAGAGACAGTTAGCAGGACGTACATTTAAGGCCTGAGGCTCTGCAGGAAGAGAGGTGGCATGCCCAGCTTTCCAAAATCAGTGGCAGAAAAATCATTTCTTGTTTCTGGGTGTCAGTTAGAGAAGTGTGCAGGCATCCCGTTGCCACCTGAATGTGTTGTGCTTCAAGGACCCTCACTCATGCACACACACACACGTGCAATAGCATTTCAGGTTTCTCAGAGAGACGATGGAAGACAGGCATGAGCCAAAGGGTTGGCAGCCAACTCATGTAACAGGACAATGACAACAGGGCTCCTGCCAGCACAGGGCTCAGTGTCATTGCTAGAGTGTCCTGCGTTTGCATAATACCCTGGGAATGCATCTACTCCAGCACTCCAAAACTGAAGTGATCTCTTTGTTTTCTCCTTGAGGATACAGGAAGCTAACACAGGAGGGCTGGCCTCACCACCCTCTTTCAGATTGGTGTGCCTGACCCAGGGGTCATCACTGTAAGACTGTGCAGATCTGATCTTGTTTGGAGCCAATAAGTAAAAGCTACTTGTTTTTCAATGTTATTTGTGGGGAAGGTGATTGATTCCTAGTTTATTTACATACATATGTACATATATATACCTACATATATGTTTGTATAACTTATATGCTGTATATATCTATATATTCTACAGTTCTATATAAGTTTGTTATTAATACATATTTTATTTGTGTAGGAAGGGATGTGGAGAAGTATTCAAGCTCTACTGTCATTTGGAGAAAGATGATTCAAGTTTAAAATCATAAACTCAAAATATGAAGTATTGTTGTAATAAAATAGAAATGTATTTTTTGAACTCTACCTAGATAAAGAAAAATAATGTTTATTGACTTCCTACCTTACTGTTCTGGGCACTTGGCTAAGCCCTGAGTTGTTAAATCCAACTCTCCAAAGAATCTTTGAGACAGATTCAAACTTCATTTCACAGAAGAGGAAACTGACTGACCAAACTAATACTCTGGTCTCAGATTTCTCAGTGTCAGTTCCAAAGGGGAAACTCTGTAATACTGCAGAAATTTTATAGCTAAAAGAATCTGTCTTCCATGTCTGTGCTTAATTCAACCACAGGAATAAAAACACTTAGATTAGAAGGCTCAGCATTATATACAGACTGTAAATCTATATTTTCTTAGACTACAAAAAGGGCAAAAAAAACCCTTTAATTTTTCCCAAACTTAATCACTCAATCTCAGAAACATCTAATAACTATCTTCTATAGATATGGTATTAATGGAGACACAAATGGAATAAAAAATGGAGGTATTTGAGTTTATGGATAAATAAACCAAGTTCCAAAAAAGTCAAATTAAGGAGCAAAAAAACGGGGAAAAATGGTTATGTAACAGGACAATGACAACAGGGCTCCTGCCAGCACAGGGCTCAGTGTCATTGCTAGAGTGTCCTGCGTTTGCATAATACCCTGGGAATGCATCTACTCCAGCACTCCAAAACTGAAGTGATCTCTTTGTTTTCTCCTTGAGGATACAGGAAGCTAACACAGGAGGGCTGGCCTCACCACCCTCTTTCAGATTGGTGTGCCTGACCCAGGGTCATCACTGTAAGACTGTGCAGATCTGATCTTGTTTGGAGCCAATAAGTAAAAGCTACTTGTTTTTCAATGTTATTTGTGGGGAAGGTGATTGATTCCTAGTTTATTTACATACATATGTACATATATATACCTACATATATGTTTGTATAACTTATATGCTGTATATATCTATATATTCTACAGTTCTATATAAGTTTGTTATTAATACATATTTTATTTGTGTAGGAAGGGATGTGGAGAAGTATTCAAGCTCTACTGTCATTTGGAGAAAGATGATTCAAGTTTAAAATCATAAACTCAAAATATGAAGTATTGTTGTAATAAAATAGAAATGTATTTTTTGAACTCTACCTAGATAAAGAAAAATAATGTTTATTGACTTCCTACCTTACTGTTCTGGGCACTTGGCTAAGCCCTGAGTTGTTAAATCCAACTCTCCAAAGAATCTTTGAGACAGATTCAAACTTCATTTCACAGAAGAGGAAACTGACTGACCAAACTAATACTCTGGTCTCAGATTTCTCAGTGTCAGTTCCAAAGGGAATCTCTGTAATACTGCAGAAATTTTATAGCTAAAAGAATCTGTCTTCCATTTCTGTGCTTAATTCAACCACAGGAATAAAAACACTTAGATTAGAAGGCTCAGCATTATATACAGACTGTAAATCTATATTTTCTTAGACTACAAAAAGGGACAAAAAAAACCTTGAATTTTTTCCCAAACTTAATCACTCAATCTCAGAAACATCTAATAACTATCTTCTATAGATATGGTATTAATGGAGACACAAATGGAATAAAAAATGGAGGTATTTGAGTTTATGGATATAAACCAAGTTAAAGAAACAATCACTGTTATGTTACCAAAGAAAGAGTCAAATTAAGGAGCAGTGAATTATAAAAAATACTTCATGAGGTAGTGAGTGTTTAATGAACCCTGGGATCCTGGGTATGTAGCAAGAAGGAGGAAGGTAGCAGAGGAAAGGGAAACTTCATGAGAAAAGAAAGCCTTGAGACTAAGAGTCTATATCTCATCCATCACTTCCCACCAGAGAGTGTATTATAGATAATCAGATTTAAGTAAGTACTTTTGATAAACGAATCTGATGCAATAGTCACATAGATTTGGATGTTGATAAGAAGAGCAGAAAAATTAGGAGATCAGATAGGCTGATGATACAGAGGGAAGAAGTGTTTGAATTTTATAGACAGTATCTTACAGGGATCTTCAAGTAAATATAGCTGTGAGGAGGAGAATGCAAAATAACATGTGGGAAGGTAATGGTTAGAATTTTAGTCACTGACATGGATTTGATTGTTGAGGAAGTGAAGGATAATTCTCTAGGGTACTGAGCACAGAACAAGGAAAGTGGATACCCACGGACTGAATGAGTCCCAGAGGACATTAACGGAGAGACAAAAGAGACCAGTAAGAGGAGGCAGAGAAGTAAGAGAGGCTGAGAAAACAAAACAGCACCAAAAAGGATGAAAGAGAGTCCAAGGGACCGGTGGCCTAATTAATGTAAGCATCATGGAGATCGTGAACATGGATATAGTGGGTCAGTTTTGCAAACAGTGCCACATATGTGGCTAGGCATGATGTGCTGCCAGGCATGAAGTGTGACGATAGAGGGGAGATTTCATACATATACAGAGGTAAAGTCATATCAATGTGTTTGCATGACAAGTAGAGATGCATAATTCTATAAAGCAAAAGAAAATTCATTAGCAATAAGTTGAATTTTAATACTTAGAAAATTAGATAAAAGTGTTAGGCTTTTTATATACTAAATATTCTCTTCATATATACTGTCTTATTGTCTCTCTAAGATGTGTGATTCTTCTCATTGTCTATCGTGACTAAAAGTTTAACTATCATCTATAGATATGGTATTAATGGAGACACAAATGGAATAAAAAATGGAGGTATTTGAGTTTATGGATATAAACCAAGTTAAAGAAACAATCACTGTTATGTTACCAAAGAAAGAGTCAAATTAAGGAGCAGTGAATTATAAAAAATACTTCATGAGGTAGTGAGTGTTTAATGAACCCTGGGATCCTGGGTATGTAGCAAGAAGGAGGAAGGTAGCAGAGGAAAGGGAAACTTCATGAGAAAAGAAAGCCTTGAGACTAAGAGTCTATATCTCATCCATCACTTCCCACCAGAGAGTGTATTATAGATAATCAGATTTAAGTAAGTACTTTTGATAAACGAATCTGATGCAATAGTCACATAGATTTGGATGTTGATAAGAAGAGCAGAAAAATTAGGAGATCAGATAGGCTGATGATACAGAGGGAAGAAGTGTTTGAATTTTATAGACAGTATCTTACAGGGATCTTCAAGTAAATATAGCTGTGAGGAGGAGAATGCAAAATAACATGTGGGAAGGTAATGGTTAGAATTTTAGTCACTGACATGGATTTGATTGTTGAGGAAGTGAAGGATAATTCTCTAGGGTACTGAGCACAGAACAAGGAAAGTGGATACCCACGGACTGAATGAGTCCCAGAGGACATTAACGGAGAGACAAAAGAGACCAGTAAGAGGAGGCAGAGAAGTAAGAGAGGCTGAGAAAACAAAACAGCACCAAAAAGGATGAAAGAGAGTCCAAGGGACCGGTGGCCTAATTAATGTAAGCATCATGGAGATCGTGAACATGGATATAGTGGGTCAGTTTTGCAAACAGTGCCACATATGTGGCTAGGCATGATGTGCTGCCAGGCATGAAGTGTGACGATAGAGGGGAGATTTCATACATATACAGAGGTAAAGTCATATCAATGTGTTTGCATGACAAGTAGAGATGCATAATTCTATAAAGCAAAAGAAAATTCATTAGCAATAAGTTGAATTTTAATACTTAGAAAATTAGATAAAAGTGTTAGGCTTTTTATATACTAAATATTCTCTTCATATATACTGTCTTATTGTCTCTCTAAGATGTGTGATTCTTCTCATTTTGTGCAAGTATACAGTGCCTATAGTCATAGTACTCTGCTGTGGAAGGCTGTTTGGCATTTTAAAAGAAGTAAGGTATTGATGTTTATATTAAAATTTATCCAACATATATTGAGGAACTACTATCTAAAATGATTTCTGCTTCTGATGTAACACTAGGATATACTTTTTTGGAGCTATCAGCAAAAAAGAAAATAAATTTATATTTTAAAATATAAATAAATTTATATTAATTCCAAAATAAATTTGGAAAGAGAAAAAAATTATTTGTACATAATTGTATCCTAGAAAACCTAAGAGGCCACAAGTGAAGCACTGTTAAGACAAATCAATAACTTCGCCAATGGGTGGATATGTGATGAAAACATAAAACTCAAAATAACTTAACCGTGGAGTCAATTTGGGAAATAACTGTCACTATAACAAAGGAAGTAGCACATTATTCTCTACTGAACTGACACAGTACCTTAATCCTGGACTTGCTGACAGAATGGGTGAGGCACTAGAAGTCAGGAGACAGAAATGGGAAGATAGGAGAGGTGTGCTGCTTGCCTTGTGGACTGTAAAGCAATGCAAGAATGTCAACAGTCACAAGGCTTTTTAAGCTATTTCTCTAAGCATAGGGCACAGCTTAGTGACTAAAAAACAACAACAACAACTGTTTTAGGTAGTGCTGCTGATCTATCAAGGCATCCATTTTCTCCTACACGGTTCTACTTCAAAACTGAACCAGAGTCTGTGGTCACTATGGAAGACAGTATGGCGGTTCCTCAAAAAATTAATACACTATGACTGTATTATCCAGAAATCCCATTGCTGGGTCTGTGTTCAAAGTAATTGAAATCTTGGTGTGAAGAGGTATCTCTATCTCCATATTCATTGCACTTTCTACACAATAGTCAGGATATCTCAAAAAACTGACAGATAAATGGATGATGGAAAGAAAATATTAAGCAGGCTTAAAAATTAAGAACCTCCTACCACAGGAGACAACACGGACAAACCAGGAGGACATTATTCTGAGGGAAATAACTCAGGCAAAGAGATACAAGTACCTCATAATTCCACTTACATGAGTTATCCAAAATAGTCAGACTCAACAGAGGGAAGTATGATGGTGTGAGAGACCAGGGGCAGCAGGAAACAGCTGCTGTTCAAGGGTAATCAAGTTTCCTTTATTGAAGATGTGTAAGTTCTATAGATCTCTACATAATCACTGCACCTGCACTTAACAATATTGTATTGTGCACTTAAATGTTTGCTAAGAGATTAGATCTTATGCTCAGTGTTCTTGCTTCTTGCTACAATAAGAATTTAAAAAAAGAAAGCTGAAAACATAACAAAAAAACCTCCATCAAATTCAATGACACAAGCTTTATCTTGCTCTGTATTCTTTAGTTTTATTTGGTTAACTGGGTGAGACTTTGACTTGTGGAGCAAAGTTTTATATGATTTCATTATAAAACAATAAAAATAAATAACAGAAAATCAGTAAGGCAATGGAGTGACAAAAGAATAACTAAAAATAAGTGATCAATGTTATTCATAGAACATTAAATCTAATGCTGTGGATAAACTTACAAGATAAAGTAAATAAAAGTAAGGTAAAGATAAAGATAAGGTAAATAAAATCAATACAAATCTTAAAGCAGACAAAATATCTGTTTGAGTTGTAACAGTATTTCTTCTCAGACTTAATATGCTATTATGAATACTTTGCTTAATTAATTTTGATCCATAAAAATATTAATAATCATTAAGTATACAAATTACTGCAATGGATTTCTTACTTGATAACCTAGCTTTGTGTTTTTTAAGAGAGGAGTTTAGTTCTATTATAACTAAAACACAGCGTTTGGTGTCTATATTTCGCTGTTTTATTGAGTGACCTCTTCAAGCTTTAATTTTCTCATCTGCGAAATGAAATCTTTGGACAAAGCTCTACAGCTATGAGTCTTTGATTTTTCTTTTCACAAATCTATGAGTTACAAATTCAAGGTAAACAGCTTCGTGTCTGATAAAAATACTGAAAGTCAGGTTAGAGGTAACACTGACATTTCTAAGAAGATAAAATCTAAGCATATTTTTAAATATCCAGCATGTTAAGAACTATTAACATGTTTTAATAAGCCAAACTGATAACCACTAGCTTTCACTAGAAGTTACCAATACCTCAATAATTATTTCATTAGCATTTGAAGTTATTGCCATACCTCCAGTACTAACATTCTAGGAAAATAGTGAATTCATGCTTTGGGGATTAATAGAGCATTTTAGGAGATGACTAGCTGTCTACTAACATTCATCATGAGTGAACCAGCAGTTCAGTCTCCTTTTCCACGAGAGGATAGTGATGATTCTACATTGCAGACCTGACACCCTTCTCACACTATTTACCTTGTGATGTCCGTGGGCAGGAGATGGAGTTCAGGGTGCTAAAGGGAAGGAGCCCAGATACCTAAATAGTTCATGGGAGACTATTCCTTTTATCTGAACACCTCCCAGGACACTTACATAATAAAGAAACTGTCTTCTACTAGGTAAGAGCCAGAAATTTCAGTCTCTGCAGAAAGTTCAGCCTTCACTAAATAATACAGTCACTTTCTCTCTTTTTTTTTTCAAAATGCATTTTCTTTTTTTACTATCTTACACATAGGTAAGCATAAACACTTTAAAAAGGTCTACCTTTAATTTCTAGTTTATGTACTTTCATAATTAAGAAAGAAAATCATGTCTGATATTTGTAAGGGTGATAACTCTATGAAATAAATAATAATGGAATATTCAACTTCTGTTTTATAGGCAGTTCTTCTGACTGTAAAATATATGGAAATAAAGATGTACAAATTAAATCTAATGCTGTGGATAAACTTACAAGATAAAGTAAATAAAAGTAAGGTAAAGATAAAGATAAGGTAAATAAAATCAATACAAATCTTAAAGCAGACAAAATATCTGTTTGAGTTGTAACAGTATTTCTTCTCAGACTTAATATGCTATTATGAATACTTTGCTTAATTAATTTTGATCCATAAAAATATTAATAATCATTAAGTATACAAATTACTGCAATGGATTTCTTACTTGATAACCTAGCTTTGTGTTTTTTAAGAGAGGAGTTTAGTTCTATTATAACTAAAACACAGCGTTTGGTGTCTATATTTCGCTGTTTTATTGAGTGACCTCTTCAAGCTTTAATTTTCTCATCTGCGAAATGAAATCTTTGGACAAAGCTCTACAGCTATGAGTCTTTGATTTTTCTTTTCACAAATCTATGAGTTACAAATTCAAGGTAAACAGCTTCGTGTCTGATAAAAATACTGAAAGTCAGGTTAGAGGTAACACTGACATTTCTAAGAAGATAAAATCTAAGCATATTTTTAAATATCCAGCATGTTAAGAACTATTAACATGTTTTAATAAGCCAAACTGATAACCACTAGCTTTCACTAGAAGTTACCAATACCTCAATAATTATTTCATTAGCATTTGAAGTTATTGCCATACCTCCAGTACTAACATTCTAGGAAAATAGTGAATTCATGCTTTGGGGATTAATAGAGCATTTTAGGAGATGACTAGCTGTCTACTAACATTCATCATGAGTGAACCAGCAGTTCAGTCTCCTTTTCCACGAGAGGATAGTGATGATTCTACATTGCAGACCTGACACCCTTCTCACACTATTTACCTTGTGATGTCCGTGGGCAGGAGATGGAGTTCAGGGTGCTAAAGGGAAGGAGCCCAGATACCTAAATAGTTCATGGGAGACTATTCCTTTTATCTGAACACCTCCCAGGACACTTACATAATAAAGAAACTGTCTTCTACTAGGTAAGAGCCAGAAATTTCAGTCTCTGCAGAAAGTTCAGCCTTCACTAAATAATACAGTCACTTTCTCTCTTTTTTTTTTCAAAATGCATTTTCTTTTTTTACTATCTTACACATAGGTAAGCATAAACACTTTAAAAAGGTCTACCTTTAATTTCTAGTTTATGTACTTTCATAATTAAGAAAGAAAATCATGTCTGATATTTGTAAGGGTGATAACTCTATGAAATAAATAATAATGGAATATTCAACTTCTGTTTTATAGGCAGTTCTTCTGACTGTAAAATATATGGAAATAAAGGATCAAATACCTTTTGATTCTAAAGACAGTTGAATCAATCAAGAAATTTCTAACAATACTTCTCAAATATATTCTCAGAAAGCCTTGTCTTTTTATGAAGAAATAAGCATGTTTAACAACATTTATTTTTGTCCCATGATTAATTTTCACTTTACATTTCAATACACTTCCTAACACTGAACTTTTACATTAGTCCAAACTTCTGCAATTTTTTTGGAAAGAAACCATTGCCATTGTTTGTTAACTCACCAACACAGGAACCCTTATTAGCGGAGACCCACTATTTCTCCTTATATTCTCTCTCAGAAAACACCTCACTCAAGCGTGTTAATGGACTCCACTCTAGAGCATTTGTAAGTCTTCCCTTTGGATAATGCCGGTGCCATATGTATAGCATACAGTCAAATTCACTTGTTCTGTGAAAGTCAGTGCCAGGAACTGGGCCTCACTCTGGGTAGTGGTGACAAAGCAGTGTAAGATGAGATTCTTACTCTCAAGAAGCTCATGAAAGTGCTGGAGAGGGGCTTCCCTGGTGGTCCAGTGGGTAAGGACACCGCCTTGCAGTGCAAGGGGCGCCGGTTCGATCCCTGGCCTGGAAAGATCCCATGTGCCGCGAAGCGGCTGGACCGATGTGTCCAATTACCGAACCGGAGCTCTGGAGCGCATGCACCCAGAGCCGGCGCTCTACAACAACAGAGGCCACCGCGATGGGAGGCCCACAAGAGCCAAAGAACAAAGATGGATGAAAATAGACAAGTGAAACACCAATAAAAGTGGCCCGCCCACCCCCTCCCTCCCCAACCCACCTCAAAAATGAATAAATAAATAAATAAATAAATAAATAAATAAATGTTAAAAAAAAAAAAAAAAAGAAAGTGCTGGAGAGTGGGGAAAATATGAATATTTAACTACAACACATGGACATACAGTTTGTAACAGTGACTTCTGCAAAGGGTGATTGGAGAGGGTACCTATTTCCAACTGAAATACATAAGTAAGTTTCACAGAAGTGGAGATAGTAGCGTTGCACAAAGGACACTGCACACATACTCACTGGGAAGGAGAGAAAAAAGGTATTTTTAGGCTAGGAGGCTGACCAATTTATCCAAATGCATCATGACCATTGCCAACATGCTCTGGGATGGGACAGAATTTCCATCTGCGTACATTTGTTTTATGATGAAGGATTTCTCTGGAAAAGAGGGGAGGGGTTTAATCACCCCCAATTTTAGTTGAATCTCTTTGAAATGTAAGTGGGGGCATTTGGAATGATGCAAAGAGAGGAGCAAATGGTTTGAACAGAAGAAACACATAGAGGCGTGACAAGACGAAATTGCAACAAACCCAGGAACCCTTATTAGCGGAGACCCACTATTTCTCCTTATATTCTCTCTCAGAAAACACCTCACTCAAGCGTGTTAATGGACTCCACTCTAGAGCATTTGTAAGTCTTCCCTTTGGATAATGCCGGTGCCATATGTATAGCATACAGTCAAATTCACTTGTTCTGTGAAATTCAGTGCCAGGAACTGGGCCTCACTCTGGGTAGTGGTGACAAAGCAGTGTAAGATGAGATTCTTACTCTCAAGAAGCTCATGAAAGTGCTGGAGAGGGGCTTCCCTGGTGGTCCAGTGGGTAAGGACACCGCCTTGCAGTGCAAGGGGCGCCGGTTCGATCCCTGGCCTGGAAAGATCCCATGTGCCGCGAAGCGGCTGGACCGATGTGTCCAATTACCGAACCGGAGCTCTGGAGCGCATGCACCCAGAGCCGGCGCTCTACAACAACAGAGGCCACCGCGATGGGAGGCCCACAAGAGCCAAAGAACAAAGATGGATGAAAATAGACAAGTGAAACACCAATAAAAGTGGCCCGGCCCCCCCCCCCCCCCCCCAACCCACCTCAAAAATGAATAAATAAATAAATAAATAAATAAATAAATAAATGTTAAAAAAAAAAAAAAAAGAAAGTGCTGGAGAGTGGGGAAAATATGAATATTTAACTACAACACATGGACATACAGTTTGTAACAGTGACTTCTGCAAAGGGTGATTGGAGAGGGTACCTATTTCCAACTGAAATACATAAGTAAGTTTCACAGAAGTGGAGATAGTAGCGTTGCACAAAGGACACTGCACACATACTCACTGGGAAGGAGAGAAAAAAGGTATTTTTAGGCTAGGAGGCTGACCAATTTATCCAAATGCATCATGACCATTGCCAACATGCTCTGGGATGGGACAGAATTTCCATCTGCGTACATTTGTTTTATGATGAAGGATTTCTCTGGAAAAGAGGGGAGGGGTTTAATCACCCCCAATTTTAGTTGAATCTCTTTGAAATGTAAGTGGGGGCATTTGGAATGATGCAAAAGAGAGGAGCAAATGGTTTGAACAGAAGAAACACATAGAGGCGTGACAAGACGAAATTGAGCAGAACTTCTCTTGGCCACCAGACAGGAACTATGTACCTGTCTCCATGGAAAGGACATCTGGAGACTGAGAGCTATCTAGAAAAGAGGAAGAAACAGTGAAATTGCAGATTTAAGAGGCAGTGAAAAGTAAAACAATTTTCCTTTTTTCAGTTCCTAGGACGTGTCATTTGGAGTATCTCTCTGATGCTACTTAAATACAATTCATTAGCAAACATTTATGTTTCATCGGCTGTGTGTCTCGCTTTGCTAGACACTCTGGGGTGAAATAAAGATGAAGCTAATACAGTGTTTTGCCTTCAAGGAAGCTGTAAGACTGTGTAAGATGGGACTTGCAGTTAGTTCAAACACCAGTGTTAATGATTTTGAAATAAAATTAAACATATCTTTTGTTATGCTCCACAGTCAAAAGAACCCAATTAAACGCCAATAAAATAGAACTTTTATTCGAGAATTTAATTCAGTAATACTATTTTTCTTTTTTTAACAAACTCATCCAAGTCCTATGAATTTGGAAGCTAGAATCTACCATATGTCAAAGACTGAGGAAAATGAGTGACATGTTGCCTTTTATCAATAAACGAATCAGGGTTGGGAGATGTCCTCCCTCCCCAAAGCCTCATCCTACTCACATGACAGCTGGTACAGGGTCTGGAACAGTTTTTAGCTGCTTCAAAGAGGTATCAGATGTATTGAAATGTAAAGATGTAAAACATTCACAAATTATTTCAGTGCAATGTCAAAACAGTGAGTCATGATATGTCAACTATTTAAGAATATTAAATTTTACTTTCTTTTTTTTTTTAATGCAAAGATTTCTGGAAGCTTTCAGTAGCATCTTTCCTGAGGAAAATACATAAATAGTATGAGGCATTCCAGAGGGTAAATCCCACAGGACAGCCTAAAGGTCAAATGTGGGGCAAGTCTGAGTTTCCCTGTGACTTTGATGGGTCTGAGTGAAACATGCGCAGACAAGCATGGGCATTCTCTGTGGTTTTTCTCCTGCTGTCCTAAGAAAAAGGTTTCCCTTTTCTTGGCAAATGGTTTGAACAGAAGAAACACATAGAGGCGTGACAAGACGAAATTGAGCAGAACTTCTCTTGGCCACCAGACAGGAACTATGTACCTGTCTCCATGGAAAGGACATCTGGAGACTGAGAGCTATCTAGAAAAGAGGAAGAAACAGTGAAATTGCAGATTTAAGAGGCAGTGAAAAGTAAAACAATTTTCCTTTTTTCAGTTCCTAGGACGTGTCATTTGGAGTATCTCTCTGATGCTACTTAAATACAATTCATTAGCAAACATTTATGTTTCATCGGCTGTGTGTCTCGCTTTGCTAGACACTCTGGGGTGAAATAAAGATGAAGCTAATACAGTGTTTTGCCTTCAAGGAAGCTGTAAGACTGTGTAAGATGGGACTTGCAGTTAGTTCAAACACCAGTGTTAATGATTTTGAAATAAAATTAAACATATCTTTTGTTATGCTCCACAGTCAAAAGAACCCAATTAAACGCCAATAAAATAGAACTTTTATTCGAGAATTTAATTCAGTAATACTATTTTTCTTTTTAACAAACTCATCCAAGTCCTATGAATTTGGAAGCTAGAATCTACCATATGTCAAAGACTGAGGAAAATGAGTGACATGTTGCCTTTTATCAATAAACGAATCAGGGTTGGGAGATGTCCTCCCTCCCCAAAGCCTCATCCTACTCACATGACAGCTGGTACAGGGTCTGGAACAGTTTTTAGCTGCTTCAAAGAGGTATCAGATGTATTGAAATGTAAAGATGTAAAACATTCACAAATTATTTCAGTGCAATGTCAAAACAGTGAGTCATGATATGTCAACTATTTAAGAATATTAAATTTTACTTTCTTTTTTTTTTTAATGCAAAGATTTCTGGAAGCTTTCAGTAGCATCTTTCCTGAGGAAAATACATAAATAGTATGAGGCATTCCAGAGGGTAAATCCCACAGGACAGCCTAAAGGTCAAATGTGGGGCAAGTCTGAGTTTCCCTGTGACTTTGATGGGGCTGAGTGAAACATGCGCAGACAAGCATGGGCATTCTCTGGGGTTTTTCTCCTGCTGGTTCCTGGTAAACCAGCTACACAGGGAAAACAATGGTCCCTCTCATTGTGCAGAGAGCAAGCAAGCATGAAGATGTAAGGCATATAGTATACTCTCACCATGTTGTTATCAGGCTGGGGAGTCATAAACCTAGCAGGGTGAGAAGAGTGAGCTCAATGACAGAAGAGGACATTGGAAACTAAGGCAGAGACAAAGGAGAAGATGCTTGAAAAGCGGAGTAGATAAAAACAGTAGAATGTCGAGGAGAACTAAAGTGATGGAAGAAAAGTGACAGCCTAGAGATTTGTAGCAAATCTAAAAGAATGGGATTTCTACCAGACAGAGAGGTCCGCCACCTCCCTCCAGAGATAGAGACTCACAGAAAAGGCAAGGATGGTAATCAGCACAGTCAGTGTCCAAAAGCAAAGCAGACATACCCTGGCTGTACATATTGTCAAGCCCTTTGGTGGAGATGGCACTAACTACATGTTCAAGCAGTGACGTAAGACGTCTAGAACATTGTACAACATTTGATTTTTAGCAAGTGTACCACTCTGCGTCTCTGCCTCTAGTCTTCCCTGATGATGTAGACACTTGAAGACATGAACTTTGAGGACCCTTTTTTTCTTGGACCTGCTCAATCTGGGACCACTGCTCACCAGGTGAGTAAGAATCATCATAGTGATACTAGTAATGGCCAACGAGTAGGAGTCAAGTCAGAAAAAACTGATGCAAGATCCAGCTCAACAATTAGTTACTGAGACCACCTGACTCAATCAAACTTGATAATTCTTGGTTCCCTAGGTGTCACATAGTAAAAGTAGGATAATGTCCTATTTAACGAGAAAGGAACCCTCAATTGTCCAAATCTAGTGTCTGATTCAACTCACAGATTCAGGAAAATACACATGTAATGAAGCACAACTATGCTACCAGGTGGTAGGTATACCACGGCACAGTCCAGAACAGTGTGGATGATAGTGGGGCCACTCGACCAAGGCAGTGGTTGCTGTGCCAGAGAAAGTTGGGGACCATTGCAGAGTGGCAGTAATATCTAAGCTGGATGTAAAGGAGTATCTAGAAATGTGAACTTAATGAAACACATTTTCATTAAAAACTTCATATAGTTATTCAAAACTGAGAAAGGGTAATCCCCGTTAAATTCAAGTTTCATGTACCTGTCTTTAACAAGACATCTGAAGTGGACATCTGAACGGGCACCAGTATGGGTGCTTCACCAACCAGCAGTTACAGAAGCAAAAGCACAGAGAACCAATTCTATACGGGGTGACTACCTTGGGGTGTGAGCAAGAGCTTAGGGTCAGACATGGGTCATGTACATGAGCAAAGGTGGCCTCCGAGTTGGTCCAGGCTCTTTATGTCTTCATGACAAGAAACAAACTGTTAGCTCAAAAGCCCACTGGCACCAAACTCCATTTTTTTACACTTTCATTGATTTTAAAAATAGACCCAGACTCGCACATTTTTGGCTGTTTAGAGCCTCTGCAAATCCTCAGCCAGCAGCTGCTTTCCATTGATAAGATGGGGCCTTGCAGCTGTCAAACCTGGTGACGTGCTGAGCTGTGTCACTTCAGCATGACTATGCTGAAGCCCAAACCCCAACGACCTCAGGGGGTGACTGCATTTGGAGACAGGATTTCCAGAGAAGCTGTAAAGTTAAACTTATTCAACTTCAGGACTGCATCCAACCTTGTAAGAACCCAGATGCACTAAGGGGAAAAGTCCTGTAAGGACACAGTGAGAAGACTATCTACGAGCCAAGATGCCAATACCTGAGCTTGGGTTTCCAGCCTCCAGGACTTTGAAGACAACACATTTCTGTTGTTTAAGTCTCCATTCTAGATGATGTATTCAGACCCAAAGTTACAACACTTTGGGGGCCCTCTGGTTGGGGAATCCTTCCTGTCCCATTCTATAACATCATCTGAACATGCAAGCCCTCCTCCATTCCCCTATCCCCTGTCAGCCCCTCTGTCTCTGTCTTTTCAGGACTTGGTCCTGGAGTCATTGTTGGAAGCCTCTAGTCATCGCTCTGGACACCACTCCCAAGCAACCGACTCTGAGCATCAACCTATAAAGCCTGTTTTATACCAGAGCTTCTTATAGTTACAGGTGGTAGGTATACCACGGCACAGTCCAGAACAGTGTGGATGATAGTGGGGCCACTCGACCAAGGCAGTGGTTGCTGTGCCAGAGAAAGTTGGGGACCATTGCAGAGTGGCAGTAATATCTAAGCTGGATGTAAAGGAGTATCTAGAAATGTGAACTTAATGAAACACATTTTCATTAAAAACTTCATATAGTTATTCAAAACTGAGAAAGGGTAATCCCCGTTAAATTCAAGTTTCATGTACCTGTCTTTAACAAGACATCTGAAGTGGACATCTGAACGGGCACCAGTATGGGTGCTTCACCAACCAGCAGTTACAGAAGCAAAAGCACAGAGAACCAATTCTATACGGGGTGACTACCTTGGGGTGTGAGCAAGAGCTTAGGGTCAGACATGGGTCATGTACATGAGCAAAGGTGGCCTCCGAGTTGGTCCAGGCTCTTTATGTCTTCATGACAAGAAACAAACTGTTAGCTCAAAAGCCCACTGGCACCAAACTCCATTTTTTTACACTTTCATTGATTTTAAAAATAGACCCAGACTCGCACATTTTTGGCTGTTTAGAGCCTCTGCAAATCCTCAGCCAGCAGCTGCTTTCCATTGATAAGATGGGGCCTTGCAGCTGTCAAACCTGGTGACGTGCTGAGCTGTGTCACTTCAGCATGACTATGCTGAAGCCCAAACCCCAACGACCTCAGGGGGTGACTGCATTTGGAGACAGGATTTCCAGAGAAGCTGTAAAGTTAAACTTATTCAACTTCAGGACTGCATCCAACCTTGTAAGAACCCAGATGCACTAAGGGGAAAAGTCCTGTAAGGACACAGTGAGAAGACTATCTACGAGCCAAGATGCCAATACCTGAGCTTGGGTTTCCAGCCTCCAGGACTTTGAAGACAACACATTTCTGTTGTTTAAGTCTCCATTCTAGATGATGTATTCAGACCCAAAGTTACAACACTTTGGGGGCCCTCTGGTTGGGGAATCCTTCCTGTCCCATTCTATAACATCATCTGAACATGCAAGCCCTCCTCCATTCCCCTATCCCCTGTCAGCCCCTCTGTCTCTGTCTTTTCAGGACTTGGTCCTGGAGTCATTGTTGGAAGCCTCTAGTCATCGCTCTGGACACCACTCCCAAGCAACCGACTCTGAGCATCAACCTATAAAGCCTGTTTTATACCAGAGCTTCTTATAGTTACACCTTTTTCTCTGATCAGACCCTAACCCTTCAAAGTCCCCAGAAACAGGAGCCTATGAAAATTTGCATCTCACTACCAACAAGACATCCTTGCATTTCAAGAAATTCATGCAAATTTGTTGTTGATCAATCCAGGAAATATTAATGCATTCATTTTGGTTATTTTCAGCAAGATATAACAAAATTCCTGCCTTTAGAGTACCTCGAGGGTGAATACAAATGTCACATTTTCATACAAACATGAATTTCATGACTCTGAGTTATTAATTCAGCATGCTATCACTTTCACTATGAAAAATGAAAACCCAAGGTAAGTGAAATGCAGCATATCAGATATAGTCCAAGACTGGGAAGACTAATTATTCAGATCTCTCTTTTTCTGCATTTCATTGTGAATGCAGGAATTCAGACTGTGCTTTGGGCTTTTCCATCCAGAAAACTGTTTAAGTAAAATAAAGAAAAAAATGAATAAGTTTGTACTGAAAGTGAAAGTGTTAGTGACTCAATCACATCTGACTTTCTGCAACCCCATGGACTGTAGTCTCCCAGGCTCATCTGTCCATGGGATTCTCCAGGCAAGAATACTAGAGTGGGGCTTCCCTGGTGATCCAGTGGATAAAGAGTTCTCCTTTCAGTGCAGGGGGCACCAGTTTGATCCCCAGCATGGGAAGATCCCATATGCCGTGGAGCGGTTGGACCAGTGTGTCCAATTGCGAGCCAGCGTTCTGGAGTATATGTGCCCAGAGCTGGTGCCCTGCAGCCAGAGAGGCCACTGCGATGATAGACCTACACAGGCCAAAGAATTAGATGGATGACAATAAATAAATGAAGGACCAATAAAAGCGGCCAAAATTAAAAAAAAAAAAGTATGTCTTTCCCATTGAATTTATTCCAAATATGTATTGTTCTTTAAAAAAAAAAAGAAAAGAAAAGAAAAGAATACTGGAGTGGCAGCCATTCTGTTCTCCAAGGAGGACTTTCCTCACCCAGGGATAAAACCAGGGCCTCCAACCTTGCAGGCAGATTCTTTACTGTCTGAGCCAACCAGGGAAGACAAGTTTTCATTACATGAAATAATTCATATCAGAAAACATCTAGTTTGTGAGATATAATGATATTACGATCAGGTTCTATTAACTAATTTTTGACTAAGGTGGTAAAGGAAACTGTACATCCTTAAAGCATTTAAGCCAGACCTAGTTTGGACACTTAGTTCATCAGCCAATACCTTCCTATCAGTGCAATCACAGGTTAAATAGTCAATCCCCCCAAAACATGGTTTCCTCACTCATAATATACAGTTTCAGAGAGTTGTGACAATTCAGTTGGATACATAGATAATTCTTCTTAAAGAATAACTGTAGCATAGTAAGTGTTCAGTAATTACTGATTTTTAACTCCCTTTACTTCTTTATTATAAAGTATTTTCAGTTTTCAGAGAGTTGATACCAAATATTCATGGTATATTTAATGTAGTCTTTCAATACCTAAGGGGCCAATATTTTGTTAAAACTAAATAAACTGGCATGAAGACATTGTAAGAATAAAGCATATTCAACACAGAGATATTTATCCTTAAAGAGTTGCTTCACAGAACATAAAGGGCATCTCAGTTCTTCAAGGAATTGCTTACCAAAACCAAAGTTAAATGTACATGATAAAAAATCTAGTTCTCAAGTGTTTATGAAAATATACACTCAACAGCTGTTAAATTATTTTTAAAAAATCTGTATAGTTCATGCAACTTGAACTGAATAGGTGGCTTAATTGCCTCCCAAGAGTATATATGACATTGCATGCTTTGAAGAATTTCAAGTAGCTATTGTAAACTTCCAATCCTGTTCTGTGTCATATTGATTTTCATAAAACTGACATATAAGATGTTTGAGTAAGGAAAACACTGCATACCTCCCTGTAAGCTTTCATTATGATTTTTAAATGTGTAAAATCATACAAAAATCTAGTGAAACCCTTCTGAATTACAGTATTATGTTTTCCCTGGAAATGTAACTTGCTATAAGATGAGAAGAGAGAGTATGTCACTAAGGGTATTCATGTGGGCTGACTTCATATGTCATGTTGTCATAAATCTGGCATTTCATTTCTCACTCCCACAGACACCAAGCAGCAACACCCCATGCCCTGTAACAGCAGTGAATAGTGGTGGTAAAAAGCATTAAAGCTTCAGTTTTCAGAACAAAAGATACTCTTCATAAGGTGATTTGAGACTCTCTGAAAACATGAGGACAGCACAAAAAACTACGGAGCATCCCACATCTTTCAATGTGTAAGGGAAACAAATCACAGGCAAATCTGATATCCTTTCCTGAGATTAAAACATACCCTAATTGATCCAAATCAAATCTAAATAAATTATGAAGGATTATTCTGCATGGTGAAAGGGTAAAGGTATTACTCTTCAAGCTAATACTCCTCGGATCCAGTAATGAAGGAGTTAAAGAGTTTGTCAACCTAACAGTCACACTGCAAGTATTAAAAAGGGTTAGAGGCTCAGCCCTGTCATTCTCTCTGCCGCCCCATGGGCTGTAGCCCACCAGGCTCCTCTGTCCAAGGAATTCTCCAGGCAAGAATACTGCAATGGGTGGCCATTCCCTTCTCCAGGTATTTTCCCAATCCAGGGACAGGACTCGGGACTCCTGCATGGCAGGTAGATTCTTCACCATCTGAGCCATCAGGAAAGCCCAATAGTGACATTTTTCATGGCTTTATTAGCAAGAAACTCTCCCTACTTTCTGTCTTGCCCCACTACCATATCCCCCCACCCAAGTAAGCCTTCTCTAAGGCTACTGTTTCCTCGTCATTTTGAACAAGAGTCCATCTAGACCAATTTATCTAAGTGGATTCCTCTCATCACAGAACACTCTACTTATAACCTTAAAAATGCTTGATATTTTGTAGTCCTTAATTTCATTTAAATTTAAAAATTTAAAAATTCCTGAAAAAAATCTGCTACTTGAGCACAGGAAAGGGAAAGGCTCCTTGCAAAACAGAGTCAAGGATAGGTCCATGGTGTAAGCTTTCATTATGATTTTTAAATGTGTAAAATCATACAAAAATCTAGTGAAACCCTTCTGAATTACAGTATTATGTTTTCCCTGGAAATGTAACTTGCTATAAGATGAGAAGAGAGAGTATGTCACTAAGGGTATTCATGTGGGCTGACTTCATATGTCATGTTGTCATAAATCTGGCATTTCATTTCTCACTCCCACAGACACCAAGCAGCAACACCCCATGCCCTGTAACAGCAGTGAATAGTGGTGGTAAAAAGCATTAAAGCTTCAGTTTTCAGAACAAAAGATACTCTTCATAAGGTGATTTGAGACTCTCTGAAAACATGAGGACAGCACAAAAAACTACGGAGCATCCCACATCTTTCAATGTGTAAGGGAAACAAATCACAGGCAAATCTGATATCCTTTCCTGAGATTAAAACATACCCTAATTGATCCAAATCAAATCTAAATAAATTATGAAGGATTATTCTGCATGGTGAAAGGGTAAAGGTATTACTCTTCAAGCTAATACTCCTCGGATCCAGTAATGAAGGAGTTAAAGAGTTTGTCAACCTAACAGTCACACTGCAAGTATTAAAAAGGGTTAGAGGCTCAGCCCTGTCATTCTCTCTGCCGCCCCATGGGCTGTAGCCCACCAGGCTCCTCTGTCCAAGGAATTCTCCAGGCAAGAATACTGCAATGGGTGGCCATTCCCTTCTCCAGGTATTTTCCCAATCCAGGGACAGGACTCGGGACTCCTGCATGGCAGGTAGATTCTTCACCATCTGAGCCATCAGGAAAGCCCAATAGTGACATTTTTCATGGCTTTATTAGCAAGAAACTCTCCCTACTTTCTGTCTTGCCCCACTACCATATCCCCCCACCCAAGTAAGCCTTCTCTAAGGCTACTGTTTCCTCGTCATTTTGAACAAGAGTCCATCTAGACCAATTTATCTAAGTGGATTCCTCTCATCACAGAACACTCTACTTATAACCTTAAAAATGCTTGATATTTTGTAGTCCTAATGCATTAAATAATTTACTTCCTGACACATGGGGTTCCCTACTAATTATTACTTCTTTAGAGACCAAAAATGAGTTACTCAATCCCAAACACATATATAAGAGCAACACATGTGGAACACATTTTTAAAAGTTTATATTATCTGCTACTTGAGCACAGGAAAGGGAAAGGCTCCTTGCAAAACAGAGTCAAGGATAGGTCCATGGTGTAAGATACAGTTGAGATGGACCTCACAGGTGAGAGAGTTCTCTAGATTTTGATCACCAAAAAGAGAACAAGAGTGGTTCTCTTACAATTCTGTTTGTTGTTGTTGTTGTTGTTGTTGTTCTCTACATTTATATTACACTAAATGTTATCAGAGAAATAACAAACAGAATGCTTACAAGTTAGATTACATTCTGTACTTCTTCAACTCTCAAAATTCTTTACAGGTAAGTTAGAAAAAAGTCATACTTATGCTATTCTGGGTTTTATTTTCATATTCATCTGAGAAAGTAAAAATGGTAGAGTTTGAATTGTTTAGCTCATCTCTGTTTCCATATTCATGAAAATTTAAGTACAGCTGCAGAGACATCCTCATCATCTTTCCTATCTTTCTTGGGATTGGGGATCTCTCATGAAAGTAATTAAAAATCAATACTTCTTAAATTTAAGTTCCAAACATTACTGGAGAACATTTGCTACAGATATCCATCAATTAATTTGGTATTACATTTCACAGTCTATAAATCTCAGTAGACAGCAGTAAAGTTAAGACTTTGGTGGGTCTACATCTGCAGTGGATCAGAAATTTGGGTTTCAGGAAGTCACAGAAGGGTAAATGAAGACATAACCACTAAACCCATGTGGAAGCATCTAGTAGGTTATTCCATAACTACTTGGGTGGAGGAGGCTTAGAGGTCACTTAACTCCTTCATTTTTTAACAGACATTCTATCATCGGAATGGCTATGCACTAGAGGCACACTACTAAAACTTAGGAGAATGCTGGTTTAGATAGTGATTTCTCTGTACCTACAGAAACAGGTCAGGGGTAGACATGACCTGGTATGTGTGACTCAGAACCCCAGTGATGGTTTGACCACCATCTCCAATAGTGCTACAGTGACTGAAGATTTCCTCCGGGTGATATTGTCAGAGGCCACACGGGAAGAATAAACATGTCACTTAAGTCAGAGAGTTCTCAGAAACTCCCTCATAATCTTCCACGTCTTTCTCTATGCCACATGGAATGAAATTAACATCTAAGTAAGTACGACAGACTCTCCATATCTGTGGGCTCTGCATCTGCAGATTCAGCCAACCATGGACTGTGCACAATATTTACACACCAAGCTTGGCTGCACCCTTGGATATGGAGCCCACAGATAGAGAGGGCAGACTGAAGGACTTCAGCACCCTCAGATTTTGTTATGCACATTGGGCTCTGCAATGGGTTCTGTGGATACTGAGGGACAGGATCACAGCAAGGATGATGCAACTGAGGCCTCAACACAAATACTACAGCATTTTCCTCCCTGTGTTCTGAGCTCAGCTTATAGCCCTGAACCTGAGCTATGAGATGATTCTGAGGGAAAGGTTGAATCTACTGCACCTGTCCAATTTCACAAGAGACTCAGTCAATTCCTAGATCTGTTCTTCAAAAAAAGGTGCCGCCTCAGAACAAATGAAACCAGAGAAGCTGCCGCTTTCAGATGCTTGACTTCTCCAAAACATTAGTCTCATCTTTTCTTTACAGGATGGACACACAAGCACTCTAAGAAGGAATTACTGGAAGAAGATTTGACAGAACATAAGAAATACCTTCATCAGAGTAAATATTTGAAAATGGAATAAAGTGTCTAGTAAAGCTCTGGTATGTGGACATTCAGAAGGATTTTTTTTTTTTTTTTAGACATGTTGTCTGAGCTAGAGAGACTGTAGCATCTTTTAGTCAGTTTTCCATAAGACACTAATTGTTCCCATTTTGACCTCCACTGTTGTCTCATACCCACACGGAAGGTTATGTTATTTCTGATAACCTCCAGTCAAGTGCCTCCACTTTTATGATGGATTCTGCTCCCCTGATGCTTATAGGGTCAGGCCTTGCTTTGTAATACAGCATGCAATGATCACATTCAGGGCATCATCCGTGAATTAACTGGAGCCCCTGAGATGTTTCTGGGAAGTCTCCACACTATGTCCTGCACGATTTCTCTTGGAGACACCAAGAGACAGCTAATGTGTCCCAACTCCCACACTCCAGACCCTGCCCATTTGGTCCTCTCATCTCATTCTCCCACTTCTGGTCCCTCGTTCTTTTAAAAGGAGAACCCATTCAGTCAGTCAGAAGCTGTGACATCCATGGCCAGAACTTGGCCTCTATTGTGTGTTACTTTGCCTCACAATCCTACTATTTGTCTTGTTTAATTTAGTTTTTCTGGGCATTCCTGGGGAGCAAAGGTGTCAAGGGAGAGTAAGTGGGGGTTCAGCCTCCAAGGTTTATAACCCAGAGAATGACAGCTGGCCGGAGCAGGGATAGGCTAACTAGGGGTGAAGATTCACAATTTCAATTCTAGGGTACAGGTATATTCCTTCTCTTTCTTTCTGCACTGTCTTAAATTAAGTTTTTCTTTTCCCCTTTTTCAATCCTCTATATCACATGTGACTCCTGGGTACTTGGCTACTGTGCTTGAAATACTGAATTTTCAATTTTATTCAATTTTGAATGATTTATGTATAAAATTTAGAACTTATATTTGATTTTCTCCTTAGGAAACTTTGAAAAAGTAGGCTTGAAAGAACATGAGTATATGCATCAAATCTTTCAAGTCTAATTTTTTACACATTCTAAATATAGATCAAATATTTCCAATGAAAATTTAAAACTGAATTGAAATGTGCTGTAAGTTTAAAATATATACCAGGTTTTGACAAGTTCTTTAAAAAAAGAACACAAAGTAACTTTATATGTGGAAATACTAAGATTAATATACACACACTATTACATATAAAATAGACAATCAACAAAGACCTACTGCATAACATAGGTAACTCAATATGCTGTAATAACCTACACGGGAAAAGAATCTGAAAACAGTGGATGTATGATATACATAACTGAATAGAGAGACTGTAGCATCTTTTAGTCAGTTTTCCATAAGACACTAATTGTTCCCATTTTGACCTCCACTGTTGTCTCATACCCACACGGAAGGTTATGTTATTTCTGATAACCTCCAGTCAAGTGCCTCCACTTTTATGATGGATTCTGCTCCCCTGATGCTTATAGGGTCAGGCCTTGCTTTGTAATACAGCATGCAATGATCACATTCAGGGCATCATCCGTGAATTAACTGGAGCCCCTGAGATGTTTCTGGGAAGTCTCCACACTATGTCCTGCACGATTTCTCTTGGAGACACCAAGAGACAGCTAATGTGTCCCAACTCCCACACTCCAGACCCTGCCCATTTGGTCCTCTCATCTCATTCTCCCACTTCTGGTCCCTCGTTCTTTTAAAAGGAGAACCCATTCAGTCAGTCAGAAGCTGTGACATCCATGGCCAGAACTTGGCCTCTATTGTGTGTTACTTTGCCTCACAATCCTACTATTTGTCTTGTTTAATTTAGTTTTTCTGGGCATTCCTGGGGAGCAAAGGTGTCAAGGGAGAGTAAGTGGGGGTTCAGCCTCCAAGGTTTATAACCCAGAGAATGACAGCTGGCCGGAGCAGGGATAGGCTAACTAGGGGTGAAGATTCACAATTTCAATTCTAGGGTACAGGTATATTCCTTCTCTTTCTTTCTGCACTGTCTTAAATTAAGTTTTTCTTTTCCCCTTTTTCAATCCTCTATATCACATGTGACTCCTGGGTACTTGGCTACTGTGCTTGAAATACTGAATTTTCAATTTTATTCAATTTTGAATGATTTATGTATAAAATTTAGAACTTATATTTGATTTTCTCCTTAGGAAACTTTGAAAAAGTAGGCTTGAAAGAACATGAGTATATGCATCAAATCTTTCAAGTCTAATTTTTTACACATTCTAAATATAGATCAAATATTTCCAATGAAAATTTAAAACTGAATTGAAATGTGCTGTAAGTTTAAAATATATACCAGGTTTTGACAAGTTCTTTAAAAAAAGAACACAAAGTAACTTTATATGTGGAAATACTAAGATTAATATACACACACTATTACATATAAAATAGACAATCAACAAAGACCTACTGCATAACATAGGTAACTCAATATGCTGTAATAACCTACACGGGAAAAGAATCTGAAAAACAGTGGATGTATGTATATACATAACTGAATCACTTTGTTGCACACCAGCAACTAAGACAACATTGTAAAGCAACTATAATTCAATATAAAATAAAAATTATTTAAATTAAAAATACAGAAATTAGACTTATTTGCTTCTTTTTATTTATTTTTTAAAATTTTTTCCCAGGATACCTTTTTTTTAATTTTTATATTTATTTTTATCCATCTTTTATTCTTTGGCCTGTGTGGGCCTCCCATTGCAGAGGCCTCTCTCATTGCAGAGCACTAGCTCTGGGAACATGCGCTGGGAGCCACAGTGCTGGCTCCTAATTGGACACAAAGGTTGAGCCGCTCCACTTGCACGTGGGATCTTCCCAGGCCAGGGATCGAACTGGTGCCCCTTGCACTACAAGGCAGACTCTCTACCCACTGGACCACCAGGGAAGTCCTTCTTTTTATTTTTTTAATGCTTTTAATCACCCATTCCAGTATTCTTGTCTGTAGAATCCCATGAACAGAGGAGCCTGGTGGGATATAGTACACAGAGTTGCAAAGAATCAGACACAACTGAAGTGACTTAGCATGCACACATGCACAAAAAGCTATTAATCATTTTAAACTCAGTGTATTCTATTTATATCCCTTTCTATATGTACTGTGCTGCTTTCGCTATTCCACACAGAATTATTTATAATCAGATTATAGATACTAATTTGTTTCTAGACCAATAGATTGAAGTGGGCAGATGAGCATGGATGACTAAAAGAAGAATCAGTGCTGAACAAAAAAAAGAAAAGAATTTTATTTAGAAAAAATCAAGATTATAAGATCTGCATTTCTTAAAGTAAAACTTTATATTTTTTTTTTGGAAAATTTAAAACTGAATTGAAATGTGCTGTAAGTTTAAAATATATACCAGGTTTTGACAAGTTCTTTAAAAAAAGAACACAAAGTAACTTTATATGTGGAAATACTAAGATTAATATACACACACTATTACATATAAAATAGACAATCAACAAAGACCTACTGCATAACATAGGTAACTCAATATGCTGTAATAACCTACACGGGAAAAGAATCTGAAAAACAGTGGATGTATGTATATACATAACTGAATCACTTTGTTGCACACCAGCAACTAAGACAACATTGTAAAGCAACTATAATTCAATATAAAATAAAAATTATTTAAATTAAAAATACAGAAATTAGACTTATTTGCTTCTTTTTATTTATTTTTTAAAATTTTTTCCCAGGATACCTTTTTTTTAATTTTTATATTTATTTTTATCCATCTTTTATTCTTTGGCCTGTGTGGGCCTCCCATTGCAGAGGCCTCTCTCATTGCAGAGCACTAGCTCTGGGAACATGCGCTGGGAGCCACAGTGCTGGCTCCTAATTGGACACAAAGGTTGAGCCGCTCCACTTGCACGTGGGATCTTCCCAGGCCAGGGATCGAACTGGTGCCCCTTGCACTACAAGGCAGACTCTCTACCCACTGGACCACCAGGGAAGTCCTTCTTTTTATTTTTTTAATGCTTTTAATCACCCATTCCAGTATTCTTGTCTGTAGAATCCCATGAACAGAGGAGCCTGGTGGGATATAGTACACAGAGTTGCAAAGAATCAGACACAACTGAAGTGACTTAGCATGCACACATGCACAAAAAGCTATTAATCATTTTAAACTCAGTGTATTCTATTTATATCCCTTTCTATATGTACTGTGCTGCTTTCGCTATTCCACACAGAATTATTTATAATCAGATTATAGATACTAATTTGTTTCTAGAAAAATAGATTGAAGTGGGAAGATGAGCATGGATGACTAAAAGAAGAATCAGTGCTGAAACAGGGAGAGGAAAAGAAAGGACTAGATATAACATGCATTATTTGTAATTTATAAGAAACATATATCTACTAAATGCTATTTGGCATTTTTAAAGAATCTGCATTTCTACAAAATATTTAACTGATATTTTTTCCTTATTATATTTATCTCTAATAATGATAAATGGTACAAACCAATATGATTGAGAAATATTTTTCATTTCATTGTCTAATAGATACTAACACTGTAGAAGTACAACATCTGCAAGGTTGTGGTTCTAGAAACCACTGTGGACACCAAAATCCATGGATGCTCAAGTCCCACAGCCAGACCCCACATCTTCAGACTCCACATACACAGCCTCAACTGCAGCTAAAGAACCAGAATCGACAGGTGCAGAGCCAGAACACATAGATGTGGGAGGCTAATTATATTTATTGAAAAAAAATTCCATATATAAGTGGACTTGTTTAGCTCAAATCCAACTGTACAGAGACAAAGATAGCACAATTTCAAGTTAACTATATTTGGAAAAAAACAAAAAAAGCAAATGTGACTCTCATTCCCTTTGTGAAGAAAACAAACATGTCCATTTATTTGCCCTTGCTTGGTATAGCTCAAATATTTTAATAGGCACAGTTCACAGGAATAGGGAAAATAGAGATTAAAGTAGTAATTGGTAGTTGAGTATGAAAGGAAGGCAGAAACTTGGATGACTCACTGTGTAGTTTCTTGTATGTTACATCTAAGTTCAATGCATCACCCACTGAACAGATTGCTAGGTCAAATCTTAGGCCATAACAAGCACTTAAAGAGGGTCTATTTATCTTAAACCAATCTTCCCTAAAGTTCTAAGATCACCTGTTCATTTGTATCCTAGTTTTTATAAGTGCAACTGATGACTAGCATGCACACATGCACAAAAAGCCAAAATTAATAAAATTTTAAACTCAGTGTATTAATCATTTTAAACTCAGTGTATTCTATTTATATCCCTTTCTATATGTACTGTGCTGCTTTCGCTATTCCACACAGAATTATTTATAATCAGATTATAGATACTAATTTGTTTCTAGAAAAATAGATTGAAGTGGGAAGATGAGCATGGATGACTAAAAGAAGAATCAGTGCTGAAACAGGGAGAGGAAAAGAAAGGACTAGATATAACATGCATTATTTGTAATTTATAAGAAACATATATCTACTAAATGCTATTTGGCATTTTTAAAGAATCTGCATTTCTACAAAATATTTAACTGATATTTTTTCCTTATTATATTTATCTCTAATAATGATAAATGGTACAAACCAATATGATTGAGAAATATTTTTCATTTCATTGTCTAATAGATACTAACACTGTAGAAGTACAACATCTGCAAGGTTGTGGTTCTAGAAACCACTGTGGACACCAAAATCCATGGATGCTCAAGTCCCACAGCCAGACCCCACATCTTCAGACTCCACATACACAGCCTCAACTGCAGCTAAAGAACCAGAATCGACAGGTGCAGAGCCAGAACACATAGATGTGGGAGGCTAATTATATTTATTGAAAAAAAATTCCATATATAAGTGGACTTGTTTAGCTCAAATCCAACTGTACAGAGACAAAGATAGCAAAATGTCAAGACAACTATATTTGGAAAAAACAAAAAAAGCAAATGTGACTCTCATTCCCTTTGTGAAGAAAACAAACATGTCCATTTATTTGCCCTTGCTTGGTATAGCTCAAATATTTTAATAGGCACAGTTCACAGGAATAGGGAAAATAGAGATTAAAGTAGTAATTGGTAGTTGAGTATGAAAGGAAGGCAGAAACTTGGATGACTCACTGTGTAGTTTCTTGTATGTTACATCTAAGTTCAATGCATCACCCACTGAACAGATTGCTAGGTCAAATCTTAGGCCATAACAAGCACTTAAAGAGGGTCTATTTATCTTAAACCAATCTTCCCTAAAGTTCTAAGATCACCTGTTCATTTGTATCCTAGTTTTTATTAAATGTTGCAACTGAAGTTGATGTTGAAAACCCACTAGAGTCATTTAGTGACTCTTGTTGTTATTCATTTTCTCAGTCATGTTGAACCCTGCGACCCCATGGACTACCACATGACTGGCTTCCCTGTCCTACATTATCTCCGAGAATCTGCTTAAACTCATGTCTACTGAGTCGGTGATGCCATCCAACCATCTCAGCCACTGTTGTCCCCTTCTCTTCCTGCCTTCAACATTTCCCAGCATCGAGGTCTTTTCCAATCAGGTGGCCAAAGTATAGGAGCTTTAGCTTCAACATCTTTCCAATGAATATTCAGGGTTGACTTCCTTTAGGATTGACTGGTTTGATCTCTTTTCTATACAAGGGTCTCAAGGGTCTTCTCCAGCACCACGGTTTGAGAGTATCAATTCTTTGGCGCTCAGCTTTCTTTAATGACTCTAGAAAGGTCATTACAAATCTCACCCACAGCAAGGTAACAAGATCCAAACTGGGTGGATTTAGAACACTAGATTTTACCCTTTTTCATTCAAACTCTTGAAGTTCATAGGACTGATGCTTCTGTAGTAATAATTTACAAATTCTCCTTTTTGATAGCAATGTAGAATTTAGCATGTTAACACTGACACTTCCTAAGCAAGGTCTCTGTGTTAATTTCTCTGTTCTCAGTCCCTCATTTGTGACCTTGGTTATCAACTTGCCTAACTAAATAGGCACTGTTAAGCACTGATAAACAATTTACAAGTTAACTATATTTGGAAAAAAACAAAAAAAGCAAATGTGACTCTCATTCCCTTTGTGAAGAAAACAAACATGTCCATTTATTTGCCCTTGCTTGGTATAGCTCAAATATTTTAATAGGCACAGTTCACAGGAATAGGGAAAATAGAGATTAAAGTAGTAATTGGTAGTTGAGTATGAAAGGAAGGCAGAAACTTGGATGACTCACTGTGTAGTTTCTTGTATGTTACATCTAAGTTCAATGCATCACCCACTGAACAGATTGCTAGGTCAAATCTTAGGCCATAACAAGCACTTAAAGAGGGTCTATTTATCTTAAACCAATCTTCCCTAAAGTTCTAAGATCACCTGTTCATTTGTATCCTAGTTTTTATTAAATGTTGCAACTGAAGTTGATGTTGAAAACCCACTAGAGTCATTTAGTGACTCTTGTTGTTATTCATTTTCTCAGTCATGTTGAACCCTGCGACCCCATGGACTACCACATGACTGGCTTCCCTGTCCTACATTATCTCCGAGAATCTGCTTAAACTCATGTCTACTGAGTCGGTGATGCCATCCAACCATCTCAGCCACTGTTGTCCCCTTCTCTTCCTGCCTTCAACATTTCCCAGCATCGAGGTCTTTTCCAATCAGGTGGCCAAAGTATAGGAGCTTTAGCTTCAACATCTTTCCAATGAATATTCAGGGTTGACTTCCTTTAGGATTGACTGGTTTGATCTCTTTTCTATACAAGGGTCTCAAGGGTCTTCTCCAGCACCACGGTTTGAGAGTATCAATTCTTTGGCGCTCAGCTTTCTTTAATGACTCTAGAAAGGTCATTACAAATCTCACCCACAGCAAGGTAACAAGATCCAAACTGGGTGGATTTAGAACACTAGATTTTACCCTTTTTCATTCAAACTCTTGAAGTTCATAGGACTGATGCTTCTGTAGTAATAATTTACAAATTCTCCTTTTTGATAGCAATGTAGAATTTAGCATGTTAACACTGACACTTCCTAAGCAAGGTCTCTGTGTTAATTTCTCTGTTCTCAGTCCCTCATTTGTGACCTTGGTTATCAACTTGCCTAACTAAATCACTGGAACTTTATAGCCTTATATCACTGTGGAGTTGTTTCTAGTCTTTCAGGGTAAGTAGTTAGCAGCACTGATAAAATGGTAATGCCCCAGGGGAAGGGGAGGGGAAGGGCAAAGAGAGGAAGTGGGGAGGGGAAATGACTGGAAGGCAAGAGAGGGGAGGGGGAAAGAGAGGAGAAAAAAGGACAAACATAAATTACTCACAGGGCACAATGACAAGTATGAAAAAGTAAAGAACTTCTCTGAAAGTCACACAAATGCTCAACAGTAGGGCTTGTTTTAATTACATAACATACAGTTTTTCATCAACTCTGTGGAGCTTTGAAACTCTGATGGCAGATTCTCAGGTGCAATGTCAATGTAGTTCTCATTATACACCCTTTGGACTTACATTTGATAAGGGTAAGGATTCCTATACATACACTAATTCCAAATATGAAACGTCTGTCACAGTTATCATCTCCTGGGGCACTGGTAGATTTAAAGACAAAGTAATGCTTATATACAGTATCCACATTTTATGGTATCCTTGCTATTTTTCATTAAAGAAATAGAGAGAAACATGCTCTGCTCCCTCCAAGTGACTTTTTGTTGTAGATGTTTCTTTATTCTAGACAATGTCCTTTACTTTTGTGTATGTTTACTGGTTCCAAAGGCATATAAATTTATTTTTAAAAATGTATTTAAAAGTGTCTATTTTTAAATACAGTGAGGGCTGTCTATTTTCAAATAAAGTGAGGGCTGACATTGACTCGTGTTCATTTCCATATGGGCACATGCTCATGTGTACACGCGAAGGAAGAACGTGCGAAATGACACAAATAACAGAGGAAGAGTGCTGGGCAAGAAATGATGCCATCAGAAAACGGAGACTACAGCCCTTCTTCTAAGGGCGGCCGCCTGATGACAGTCTCAAAGACTGGCCTAAAAAACAGGCTGAAGACACATCTCCTCCTATCTCCGGTACTCTAGTGAAGAGTAAGTAACATAATGCATATTAAATTCTATCATTATATAATTATTCACAAGGCAGTATTGTAAGAACACAACATTGACACAAAACCTTCAATTACATTTGTGGTACCAACCTCACTGGTGCCTCTACACTCTCTCTCTCTCTCTCCTGAAATCCAATTGCAGCCTGAATTTAAACATCAGGTGCACCCAGGGGGCTCCTCAGAAGTCCTAGCATTCCCCAGTGAGCACTGCTGCCTCACTGCACAAGTGGTGTGGGATTTTGAGCTCTGAGCATGAAACACAGTTTCTGGTATGGCAAATTGCCCCATGCATGTTTTTTGGAACGAATGAACAATTTGGTTCTGGAATAACCACAAGAAATAACTCTCCAGGCACTTATGTGGAAAAGAACCCAGTCTTATTTATCAAACTTACATTGTACAAGGCAGCCAACTGGTAGAGTAAAAGGAAAATAAAAGAGAAATACATGTGGAAATGCATGTATTAAAGAAGCAAGTAAGGTAACACTCAAGACTAAAATAAAGTACACAGTCAGTCCACAAAAGTGCTGACAATTTGCAGGATAGAAGATACTGTTCTACCCTGCTAACAGCTAGAAGATAAAACAAGGAGGAAGTGTCCTGGCTTTCAAAGACTAACAGGAAATGCAGACTAGTGTTTCAGCTGGGATTTCTGTGCGGGTAACAGATGCTGCTTTTGCCTGGAAATCACTGGAAAGTCACAAAACTGATGCAGGGACGATATAGATGACAGTCTGTGAACCGCCCAGACCAGTTTTATGATTGGACTTGGTAGTATTTTTTTCTCCTCAGTGTCACGTAGTAAAAATATTTGTCATACAGCAAAAAAAGATCCTGTGTTGGTCAAACACAAATATCTATCTAAACATAAAAAGAATTTAAAAACCTGGCATATGTAAGAAATAAATGACACAAATAACAGAGGAAGAGTGCTGGGCAAGAAATGATGCCATCAGAAAACGGAGACTACAGCCCTTCTTCTAAGGGCGGCCGCCTGATGACAGTCTCAAAGACTGGCCTAAAAAACAGGCTGAAGACACATCTCCTCCTATCTCCGGTACTCTAGTGAAGAGTAAGTAACATAATGCATATTAAATTCTATCATTATATAATTATTCACAAGGCAGTATTGTAAGAACACAACATTGACACAAAACCTTCAATTACATTTGTGGTACCAACCTCACTGGTGCCTCTACACTCTCTCTCTCTCCTGAAATCCAATTGCAGCCTGAATTTAAACATCAGGTGCACCCAGGGGGCTCCTCAGAAGTCCTAGCATTCCCCAGTGAGCACTGCTGCCTCACTGCACAAGTGGTGTGGGATTTTGAGCTCTGAGCATGAAACACAGTTTCTGGTATGGCAAATTGCCCCATGCATGTTTTTTGGAACGAATGAACAATTTGGTTCTGGAATAACCACAAGAAATAACTCTCCAGGCACTTATGTGGAAAAGAACCCAGTCTTATTTATCAAACTTACATTGTACAAGGCAGCCAACTGGTAGAGTAAAAGGAAAATAAAAGAGAAATACATGTGGAAATGCATGTATTAAAGAAGCAAGTAAGGTAACACTCAAGACTAAAATAAAGTACACAGTCAGTCCACAAAAGTGCTGACAATTTGCAGGATAGAAGATACTGTTCTACCCTGCTAACAGCTAGAAGATAAAACAAGGAGGAAGTGTCCTGGCTTTCAAAGACTAACAGGAAATGCAGACTAGTGTTTCAGCTGGGATTTCTGTGCGGGTAACAGATGCTGCTTTTGCCTGGAAATCACTGGAAAGTCACAAAACTGATGCAGGGACGATATAGATGACAGTCTGTGAACCGCCCAGACCAGTTTTATGATTGGACTTGGTAGTATTTTTTTCTCCTCAGTGTCACGTAGTAAAAATATTTGTCATACAGCAAAATAAGATCCTGTGTTGGTCAAACACAAATATCTATCTCATAAGGCAACATACAAAGAGACCCACTGTTTTACAAACCAAAGCTGATATTTAACCCTCATCATTTCACTGACAATTTAATTCAAAATTAATCAGCAAATACAAAGTCAAAAGGTGTTTTCTTTAAATAATTTGACAATAATTGTTATATAACAGTGATTTAATAAGTATCAAAACATTTAAACCTTGCACATAATGTACATTCATTATTATTAGTTCTTATATAATAAAAATGCTGACGATTTCTTTGGTGCCCCTGTATGCTCTAAATAGTCATGAAGGCAGAACTTCAGTGTCACCCCAGAGAATGTACTGTTCTTCCATTGGGTCTTTGTAAGATTTATTAGTGATTGATAATTTATGTAATGTTGTTGTAACTGTGATAGTAGATGTAAGAAGGTATACTGAAAAAAACAAAGAGAAAAGTTGGTCAGAGGATAAAAGATTCTCTAATATGAACAAAAGCATAAAGCCACAGCATAGTGATTCTTCCAAGTGTGGTCTGGGCATGCCCAGGGGAACCCTGAGAAACAAGTCTGTGAGTTTACAACTCCTATCACAGTGATACGGAGACAGTATGTGTCCCTTCCTCTGTCCCTCATCAGTGTGCAAGAGAGTTTTCCAAAAGCTACATGATGTCAATGTTACAGCTAGAAAGCAAAGAAGTTATGTAAATCTAAATATTATCTATTAAACTAGGCATTTAGAATTTTATCCAAATGTAAATCAGCACCGTCTCTTAATTTTTTGTTTGCTTTGGAAAAAAGGGAAATTTTTTTTAAAACCATACACCAGTATGCTATTAAGGTTTAACATCCAATGGAACTCATTACTACATTTTAAAATTAATGGATCAATATTTCAGAATGCTTAGTCACCATTTTTGATACAGTCTATTTAACTTACATAGCAAAAATTCTTTGCAGCAGTGTTGTCAAACTTGGAGAAAAAAAAAGAAAAAAGCAAATAAATATCCAGTTATACTTAAAGTTCAAATAAACAGCAAATAATACTGAGTATAAGTATGTCTCACAAAATACTAAACAATCCTAAATTAGGGGTCTTACAAATTTTGCACAGTATGAACTAATGCTAATACCAAAGGTTTGGGAACTGGTGCCACTGAAAATGTTTAGGTGCAGACTGTAAAGGGAAGATTACAAGCTGATATTTACCCCTCATCATTTCACTGACAATTTAATTCAAAATTAATCAGCAAATACAAAGTCAAAAGGTGTTTTCTTTAAATAATTTGACAATAATTGTTATATAACAGTGATTTAATAAGTATCAAAACATTTAAACCTTGCACATAATGTACATTCATTATTATTAGTTCTTATATAATAAAAATGCTGACGATTTCTTTGGTGCCCCTGTATGCTCTAAATAGTCATGAAGGCAGAACTTCAGTGTCACCCCAGAGAATGTACTGTTCTTCCATTGGGTCTTTGTAAGATTTATTAGTGATTGATAATTTATGTAATGTTGTTGTAACTGTGATAGTAGATGTAAGAAGGTATACTGAAAAAAACAAAGAGAAAAGTTGGTCAGAGGATAAAAGATTCTCTAATATGAACAAAAGCATAAAGCCACAGCATAGTGATTCTTCCAAGTGTGGTCTGGGCATGCCCAGGGGAACCCTGAGAAACAAGTCTGTGAGTTTACAACTCCTATCACAGTGATACGGAGACAGTATGTGTCCCTTCCTCTGTCCCTCATCAGTGTGCAAGAGAGTTTTCCAAAAGCTACATGATGTCAATGTTACAGCTAGAAAGCAAAGAAGTTATGTAAATCTAAATATTATCTATTAAACTAGGCATTTAGAATTTTATCCAAATGTAAATCAGCACCGTCTCTTAATTTTTTTGTTTGCTTTGGAAAAAGGAATTCTTTTTTAAAAACCATACACCAGTATGCTATTAAGGTTTAACATCCAATGGAACTCATTACTACATTTTAAAATTAATGGATCAATATTTCAGAATGCTTAGTCACCATTTTTGATACAGTCTATTTAACTTACATAGCAAAAATTCTTTGCAGCAGTGTTGTCAAACTTGGAGAAAAAAAAAGAAAAAAGCAAATAAATATCCAGTTATACTTAAAGTTCAAATAAACAGCAAATAATACTGAGTATAAGTATGTCTCACAAAATACTAAACAATCCTAAATTAGGGGTCTTACAAATTTTGCACAGTATGAACTAATGCTAATACCAAAGGTTTGGGAACTGGTGCCACTGAAAATGTTTAGGTGCAGACTGTAAAGGGAAGTCAAAACCCACATGAAGATTACAAGTTGACAGCAAGGCTGCTGCTTCGTTTGCTACTGTGTGTCTTATTCCGTTCCGTGCTGCATCACTCAGATCCAAATGTAAAAACAGTGCTGAGAATTTATCTGTGGTGATCTCATCCTTATTTCCTCTTTGTGAACAAATGAAGAAAGCTTCACTCAATACTACTGTACAAAACTGTGACTGAACCACATGAGAAACACAACAGTAAAGATAGTCCCAGAATTAAGCCATGTCCTCTGACTCTAGGATATGGGACATATCACTCTCTGCTTCTCTTTTTGAGGATTTACACTGAAATATGAAGCTTTTTGGTTGTTGTTGTTAATTACATAACTGATGGAGAAAGGCTAGCAGAAGCATTGCAGATAGAAGAAAAGATGTACCACTAGATTTAGAGGAACTGTTTATGAATCTGTGCCTAAACTTTCACAGAGTAACATAATGTGTTCTAGAGCTGATTTGCCATTTTTAGCCCTGTTGATAGATGATTACCTTATAGGCTGTATGACAATTCATTAATTAAAACAACAAAAATAACTAAACCAGATGTGCTGTGGAATTTATTCAGGTCATTTCCTCATAATCTGCAAGAGTTGAGAACTGTTAACTTTTATTCTTCGGCTAGAAAGAGCAATGGTCCTGGAGTAAGATTTGGGATTTGGTCTTTACTCCATCGATTGTTTTCAATCTGTCCTTCAGTAACTCACAGTATCCACATGGGCTATAAGTCCCCTTTTCTATGCCTCATACACCCCAGAAGGCTGGAATGAGGACATAATGAAATGGAAAAAGGTTTTGATAAATGTGAAGTTCTACATAAATAAAAGACAGGGGGCTTCCCTGGTGGTCCAGTGGGTAAGGACACTGCCTTGCAGTGCAAGTTATACTTAAAGTTCAAATAAACAGCAAATAATACTGAGTATAAGTATGTCTCACAAAATACTAAACAATCCTAAATTAGGGGTCTTACAAATTTTGCACAGTATGAACTAATGCTAATACCAAAGGTTTGGGAACTGGTGCCACTGAAAATGTTTAGGTGCAGACTGTAAAGGGAAGTCAAAACCCACATGAAGATTACAAGTTGACAGCAAGGCTGCTGCTTCGTTTGCTACTGTGTGTCTTATTCCGTTCCGTGCTGCATCACTCAGATCCAAATGTAAAAACAGTGCTGAGAATTTATCTGTGGTGATCTCATCCTTATTTCCTCTTTGTGAACAAATGAAGAAAGCTTCACTCAATACTACTGTACAAAACTGTGACTGAACCACATGAGAAACACAACAGTAAAGATAGTCCCAGAATTAAGCCATGTCCTCTGACTCTAGGATATGGGACATATCACTCTCTGCTTCTCTTTTTGAGGATTTACACTGAAATATGAAGCTTTTTGGTTGTTGTTGTTAATTACATAACTGATGGAGAAAGGCTAGCAGAAGCATTGCAGATAGAAGAAAAGATGTACCACTAGATTTAGAGGAACTGTTTATGAATCTGTGCCTAAACTTTCACAGAGTAACATAATGTGTTCTAGAGCTGATTTGCCATTTTTAGCCCTGTTGATAGATGATTACCTTATAGGCTGTATGACAATTCATTAATTAAAACAACAAAAATAACTAAACCAGATGTGCTGTGGAATTTATTCAGGTCATTTCCTCATAATCTGCAAGAGTTGAGAACTGTTAACTTTTATTCTTCGGCTAGAAAGAGCAATGGTCCTGGAGTAAGATTTGGGATTTGGTCTTTACTCCATCGATTGTTTTCAATCTGTCCTTCAGTAACTCACAGTATCCACATGGGCTATAAGTCCCCTTTTCTATGCCTCATACACCCCAGAAGGCTGGAATGAGGACATAATGAAATGGAAAAAGGTTTTGATAAATGTGAAGTTCTACATAAATAAAAGACAGGGGGCTTCCCTGGTGGTCCAGTGGGTAAGGACACTGCCTTGCAGTGCAAGGGGTGCCAGTTCAATCCCTGGCTTGGGAAGATTCCACGTGCTGTAGAGCGGCTGCACCGATGTGTCCAACTACTGAGCTGGAGCTCTGGGGCGCATGCGCCCAGATCCGGTCTCTGCAACGAGAGAGGCCACTGTGATGGGAGGCCCACACAGGCCAAAAACCAAAGATAGATAGATGAAAGACCAATGGAAGTGGCCAAAAAATAAAATAAAATAAAATAAAATAAAATAAAATAAAAGGCAGACTTTTACTTCATCCCACCCCAAAACTGAGGTGACTGAGTCTTTCTTCTTTCAGTTAGACACAAGATAACACATTTCCCTTATGGGTATACCAGCCTACAATTTGTTTCCTAAGTCTCATTGTTTATTATTTACAGGTTTTATTTCATTTTAGAGTGACTTTAGGTTCACAGAAAAAAACTGAGTAGACGTAGAGACTGTCCATACAGTCTTGTCCTTATATGCGCACTGCCTCCCGCATTACCAACAGCCCCATCAGATGGTCCACGTGTTACAACTAATGAACCTGTACTGACATGTCATCAGCTTCCAGAGTGTCCAGTTTACACTGGGGCCCCTCCTTGATGCTGTGCACTCTGTGGGTTTGAACTAACAGACAAAGCTCTATATGCTCCACTGTGGTATCATACAGAGTAGTTTCACGGCCTTAAAAATGTGTCTGTCCTTTGCCTATTCATACCATTATCTATAACATAAAATGTCTTAAGTCGTTGAGATCTACAACAAAACTATAATGTGTTCTTCACCTGGAAGACACAGAATCACTACTCTAGACCTGAATACACTCATGCTTGAAGTTCAGTATATTTTGCGAGTTACCATTCCCTCCACCACAAATCAGAGACTCTCAGAATTTTCTACTCTACTCCAGAATGTATTGCACCCTGACACCCTTGTGGGTCCAGCAGCAAGGGCTCTGCATGTGATTATCGAGTTCTCATTTTTAGCTCATCTTTTAGACATTTTAAAAACAATTTTAATGAGATAATTCCTAAATCATAAAGTTTTCTCTCTTCAAGAGTATCATTTGATAATATTCAATGTATACACAGAGTTTCATAGTCATTGCCATGGTCTCTCTTCAGAAACGTTCATTCACCCTTATGAGACTACTTTGATAACTAAAAGATGTAGTAAAATCTATGCAAAATATGCAAAGAGATACTTTAAATAGCATTTTCCAAAATAATTACATTTTAACGTGTTTCTTTATACCTTTTATGAAGGATTAATGTCTATATATGTGTAAATTAATTTTTCACTAATACTTTATATATCTGTATTTATATTGGAAATCCATCATAAAGTGTAAAATAGGTAATTCTTCAATCCCTCCCCCACCACCCACCCTCAACTTTGTAAGCTTTAATTCAGGAAAGATAGGAAATTTAATAATACAACCAAAGATCGGGGGAAATGAATCATTCAGTTGGTTATCCTGAAAAAGTACATATTGAAGAAAAGCATTTAATTCATTTACTGCTGTTTTTAGAAAGATGAGTTAGTTCACCAGCTTTTCCAAGGATGACCAAGAGAATCAGTTTATTTGCTTGTTAACTTGTTCGTGTCCTTACAAACTTGATTTTGTGTTAATAGATGCATTTTAACCCATTCCCACTGGTGCTCTTTAGATACCCAAATTGTTTTATTCTATTGCACCAGGAGTTCTGAAACGTCCTCCAATTTCATGCTCAGTCACCCACAATAGCTGTGCTTCATTAAATAACAACCTATGCTTGAATCACTTTGCCCATTTTTCCCAAAGCCCTGAATTTTTTCCAAGAAGATACTTTAAACACGGCCTTATTCATACCATTATCTATAACATAAAATGTCTTAAGTCGTTGAGATCTACAACAAAACTATAATGTGTTCTTCACCTGGAAGACACAGAATCACTACTCTAGACCTGAATACACTCATGCTTGAAGTTCAGTATATTTTGCGAGTTACCATTCCCTCCACCACAAATCAGAGACTCTCAGAATTTTCTACTCTACTCCAGAATGTATTGCACCCTGACACCCTTGTGGGTCCAGCAGCAAGGGCTCTGCATGTGATTATCGAGTTCTCATTTTTAGCTCATCTTTTAGACATTTTAAAAACAATTTTAATGAGATAATTCCTAAATCATAAAGTTTTCTCTCTTCAAGAGTATCATTTGATAATATTCAATGTATACACAGAGTTTCATAGTCATTGCCATGGTCTCTCTTCAGAAACGTTCATTCACCCTTATGAGACTACTTTGATAACTAAAAGATGTAGTAAAATCTATGCAAAATATGCAAAGAGATACTTTAAATAGCATTTTCCAAAATAATTACATTTTAACGTGTTTCTTTATACCTTTTATGAAGGATTAATGTCTATATATGTGTAAATTAATTTTTCACTAATACTTTATATATCTGTATTTATATTGGAAATCCATCATAAAGTGTAAAATAGGTAATTCTTCAATCCCTCCCCCACCACCCACCCTCAACTTTGTAAGCTTTAATTCAGGAAAGATAGGAAATTTAATAATACAACCAAAGATCGGGGGAAATGAATCATTCAGTTGGTTATCCTGAAAAAGTACATATTGAAGAAAAGCATTTAATTCATTTACTGCTGTTTTTAGAAAGATGAGTTAGTTCACCAGCTTTTCCAAGGATGACCAAGAGAATCAGTTTATTTGCTTGTTAACTTGTTCGTGTCCTTACAAACTTGATTTTGTGTTAATAGATGCATTTTAACCCATTCCCACTGGTGCTCTTTAGATACCCAAATTGTTTTATTCTATTGCACCAGGAGTTCTGAAACGTCCTCCAATTTCATGCTCAGTCACCCACAATAGCTGTGCTTCATTAAATAACAACCTATGCTTGAATCACTTTGCCCATTTTTTCCCAAAGCCCTGAATTCAGCCATTTTCCAAGAAGATACTTAGACTAGAAAAAGGTATTTAGAGAATATAATCTGGGAGCTCACTGTTGAAGGGTTATTATTTCTAAGGTTTTTCAGTCTAGAATGTACCAGTATGTCTTTTTTTTAAAGAAAATACATCATGAGTCCAATCTTCTAATTCAAATGCAATAGGATTACTGAATTTTTACACCCTCCAGTATTCTTGCTTGGTAAATCCCATTGACAGAGGAGCCTGATGGGTTATAGTCCACAGGACTGCAAAAGAGTTGGACACAGTTGAACAACTAAACACCAGTACCACCACAAGTCCAGGCTCCCAATTCAAATGTAACAGGATTAATAAATTTACTTCTTCAATTATACAACTCTCTCTTTTGTGCTTCTATTAAAAAATAAAAGAATTGAATTTTAACAATACTGATGTAATGCTCTTTTTATCTTCAAAATGTATAAGTAAAAGTGTCAGAATACTAATATTATTAACAATATTTTGAAAAGAGTTTAAAAAGACTTTACATAGGGGACATATGCCACTAACACAGTACCTATAAATGCTACCCAGTTGATCCTTGAACAAGAGAGAAACTGAGGCTGGGGGTGCTGACCCCCTCCAACCAGAGTTCCATACAGTCATTTCTTGGTAATCATGGGTCTAGTCCCAGGGTTCACCTCAGATACCAAAATTATAGAGGCTCAGATCCCAGTTTAGTAATATTTTTGTTGTTTTTATTTATCCTTTCAATTTTTAATGTAACCAGATATACTTACCTCTTCATCTTTCATAGGTGTGTTTTCATCCTACATATATTACTATACCTTATCTTTTTCAGTTAATAATATGTCTTAAATATTGCAGTGTGGCATGTAGAGATATTTCACTTTCCTTTTTTACAGCAGCATACTATAAAAAGTAGTCATTTATTAAACTACAGTACATCCACAATGGCATACTATAAAAAAGAAATCCTTTTGCCTGTAAAAGGTAGCTCTTTCTAAGGTATTGATACTTCAATATGGATATAAGTTCACTGGCTCTGCAGATAAATATTTAGAGTATGTATGCATTATTTATGTTTTGCTATCATAAATTGCTAGAATGAAAAGTCTTACATATATATCTCTTTTATTTTCACCACTAAATATTTTGGGATTCCTACATTTTAAGTTTTATGTGTAGACCATAATGAATATGTAATTTCCTAGATGTTGCTGAATTTCCTTTCATAGAGGGTTAAGCATTTATCATTCTTAAAGTGTGAATATTCCAGCTTGTCTGAAATCTCATCAATGGGGTATGTTGTCAAATTGTGTTTTTACCAATTACATAAGTGAGAAATAACATGTCATGATTTTATTTTGTATTTCTCTTCATATAGTGTACATATTTTGATAAGGTCATGTTCTAAATACCAGAAGTGGATTATTTAAACCAGTCTTGGTGATCAAACAAAGGCCAATGAAAATGAAGAAATATGATTTATTTTTAAAATGTAAATTTATTCCTAAGTGTCATTTTATTATACTTGGGATCCTATTGAACTTTTCAAAAATAAAATTGTTTCTAAGTCATGGGAAATTTCAATTTATTAAAAGACACTTGATATGCAGACAAGCTACCATGAATGCAACAGGTATTTTCAAAAACAGTTTCTTGTATAGCACCTTGCTTAAACCTTCATGAATGCTATTGTTGTTAAACAAACATGTAATAAATGTTTTTCTTTTTTTTTAAAGAATATTATGTTAAGAAATTCTGTCCTATTTCTGAAAGCCAATGTAATACTTCTTACTTTTTTCTGTTTTGGGATTACTGCCATTATTGTTATTACTAATGATGTTATTTTATATGCAGCTAATATTGTATGCTTCAGAGTCAATGTATCTCATCCCAACATAGTTTTTAATTTACTTTGATTTAAAAAGTCAGTTGTCAGGTTTTACTGAATATTTTATGGTATGAGCTTTTCTCAGACCATTATCATACACTCTTCTATGAGCATCTCAAACTTGGTATTGATTTGCATTACTTTCCTTCTTGCATGAGGATTCAATCAGATTGTGTTCAGACAAAAATACTGATCCTTAAGCAAAGTCATGAACAAACTGGAAAGAAGAGCTGTATGGGCTGGAAGAGCCATCTGGGCTGCTGCTTTTGAGGCTTTATCCACCCAACAGAGCCATGAATGATGCCAAGAGCAGTGCTTCTGCACAGCGCTGACCTATCACACAGGATGTGGATGCTCATTTCTTGATTTTGTGTGTGCGTGTGTTACAAAAGTCTTTAAGTTCCTTAACTCACCTTGACAAGACTAATCTGTTCTTAACAATTGTACTTTTAACCAGATACCACACTCAGTGATGGCTTTTCATTTGAATCACATCACTGAATAGAAACATAACTGTCAATTGCCTCATTTTACCAATATGCTGAAGGTTTTGCTAGGTCTCATTCAATCTTCTATAAAATGACTAAGGTCATGTTCTAAATACCAGAAGTGGATTATTTAAACCAGTCTTGGTGATCAAACAAAGGCCAATGAAAATGAAGAAATATGATTTATTTTTAAAATGTAAATTTATTCCTAAGTGTCATTTTATTATACTTGGGATCCTATTGAACTTTTCAAAAATAAAATTGTTTCTAAGTCATGGGAAATTTCAATTTATTAAAAGACACTTGATATGCAGACAAGCTACCATGAATGCAACAGGTATTTTCAAAAACAGTTTCTTGTATAGCACCTTGCTTAAACCTTCATGAATGCTATTGTTGTTAAACAAACATGTAATAAATGTTTTTCTTTTTTTTTAAAGAATATTATGTTAAGAAATTCTGTCCTATTTCTGAAAGCCAATGTAATACTTCTTACTTTTTTCTGTTTTGGGATTACTGCCATTATTGTTATTACTAATGATGTTATTTTATATGCAGCTAATATTGTATGCTTCAGAGTCAATGTATCTCATCCCAACATAGTTTTTAATTTACTTTGATTTAAAAAGTCAGTTGTCAGGTTTTACTGAATATTTTATGGTATGAGCTTTTCTCAGACCATTATCATACACTCTTCTATGAGCATCTCAAACTTGGTATTGATTTGCATTACTTTCCTTCTTGCATGAGGATTCAATCAGATTGTGTTCAGACAAAAATACTGATCCTTAAGCAAAGTCATGAACAAACTGGAAAGAAGAGCTGTATGGGCTGGAAGAGCCATCTGGGCTGCTGCTTTTGAGGCTTTATCCACCCAACAGAGCCATGAATGATGCCAAGAGCAGTGCTTCTGCACAGCGCTGACCTATCACACAGGATGTGGATGCTCATTTCTTGATTTTGTGTGTGCGTGTGTTACAAAAGTCTTTAAGTTCCTTAACTCACCTTGACAAGACTAATCTGTTCTTAACAATTGTACTTTTAACCAGATACCACACTCAGTGATGGCTTTTCATTTGAATCACATCACTGAATAGAAACATAACTGTCAATTGCCTCATTTTACCAATATGCTGAAGGTTTTGCTAGGTCTCATTCAATCTTCTATAAAATGACTAAGGACCTGTAATGACTTGTTTGGAACAGGCAACTGATGGCTCTGCAGTCTCCTGTCATAAAAGATGACTCCATTTTGAGGTCTTTTCCTTATATTTCGTATTTTGATTTCCTGTCCTTATTCTTCTCCATTCACTCCTGCTAAATTCAGTACCTAATCCCACCACTGCAACAGCACACACATTACAGCCTATCTAGATAGACCCCAGGTTTTATAAACACATCTAAATGGAGACAGAAAGAGCAACTCTTCCGGGATCCCTGCCTGTTCTTGGGCTAGACACTGAACACAATCCTATCAATTCATCTTTCCAGTAGCTGAGGGGAGTGATTATTTTCATTCCCATTTTACAGATAAGGACACAGAGTCTCAAAGTTATCTTCTTCAGGCTATTTAGCTAGAAGACATACCTAATGTACTGTATATATATATATCTCATTAAGTGTATAAATCAGAATATGAATGATTTCCAAATGCACATCTATGAGTTCCAATTTTTCTGTTTTAAGTAATATTTTCATCTAAAAATTCATATTGACTATAGAAAGCTTTATTTCTTCAGCAGAAAAGAGAAAAAGCTCATTCTGGCTTTTCAATTCTTAAGCTACCTACAATAAATAAAAGAAACTATTCCCTTTTCTGACATCATTGTCCTTTATCACCAATGACAGGTGCCAGAAAAATGTTTGGCATTTTGTTTTCACTTAAGAAATGTTATATGATGACATTTAGCTTAGTGTACTTGTTGGAGGAAGCTAAAAATGGATTTTCTGTGAATTAGCATGTGATTTGAATTATTTTTCAGTGTTTCTGCACTTGAGGTTGGCCAGGGCCATAAGTCACCTGACGTTAAATATTGCATTACACTTTCACAGGCGATATTTCTGGAAGGTAGTATCCATATGTGGGGTATAAAATATATCTTCTGAGACATTTTTAGACGAATTGTACTTTTAACCAGATACCACACTCAGTGATGGCTTTTCATTTGAATCACATCACTGAATAGAAACATAACTGTCAATTGCCTCATTTTACCAATATGCTGAAGGTTTTGCTAGGTCTCATTCAATCTTCTATAAAATGACTAAGGACCTGTAATGACTTGTTTGGAACAGGCAACTGATGGCTCTGCAGTCTCCTGTCATAAAAGATGACTCCATTTTGAGGTCTTTTCCTTATATTTCGTATTTTGATTTCCTGTCCTTATTCTTCTCCATTCACTCCTGCTAAATTCAGTACCTAATCCCACCACTGCAACAGCACACACATTACAGCCTATCTAGATAGACCCCAGGTTTTATAAACACATCTAAATGGAGACAGAAAGAGCAACTCTTCCGGGATCCCTGCCTGTTCTTGGGCTAGACACTGAACACAATCCTATCAATTCATCTTTCCAGTAGCTGAGGGGAGTGATTATTTTCATTCCCATTTTACAGATAAGGACACAGAGTCTCAAAGTTATCTTCTTCAGGCTATTTAGCTAGAAGACATACCTAATGTACTGTATATATATATATCTCATTAAGTGTATAAATCAGAATATGAATGATTTCCAAATGCACATCTATGAGTTCCAATTTTTCTGTTTTAAGTAATATTTTCATCTAAAAATTCATATTGACTATAGAAAGCTTTATTTCTTCAGCAGAAAAGAGAAAAAGCTCATTCTGGCTTTTCAATTCTTAAGCTACCTACAATAAATAAAAGAAACTATTCCCTTTTCTGACATCATTGTCCTTTATCACCAATGACAGGTGCCAGAAAAATGTTTGGCATTTTGTTTTCACTTAAGAAATGTTATATGATGACATTTAGCTTAGTGTACTTGTTGGAGGAAGCTAAAAATGGATTTTCTGTGAATTAGCATGTGATTTGAATTATTTTTCAGTGTTTCTGCACTTGAGGTTGGCCAGGGCCATAAGTCACCTGACGTTAAATATTGCATTACACTTTCACAGGCGATATTTCTGGAAGGTAGTATCCATATGTGGGGTATAAAATATATCTTCTGAGACATTTTTAGACGAAATGAACTTCCAAGTTTCTTTCACTAAACCCACGGATCAGCAGTAATGTTTCGGAAGTATTCTGTATACAAAGCAATCATTTCATTCATGAAGTTTTTACTTCTAATAAGCTTCCAAACCAGTCATCTTTAAAAATGTGTGTGGGGAAAAAAAGAAAATAGTTTTTCCTATCCCAGTCATGCACATCTTTCATGAATGAAATCTTAGTTTTGTTAGCTGTGAGAAATGAGTTAACATGGTAGTTAACAAACTTTAAACATGCTATCATTATACTGCCTTCCAGAGTTAAGAGACAAAAGGCTAGTTGATGTATCAAAAGGACACAAGAAATATAATGATTACATCATTGATAATGTTGCTAATAAAACTGTTACAGGGAAGAATAATCTCTCACTTTGCCTGAATTACTGAGACATTCCAGAAAAAAAAACGTCTAGTCATTTAATCTACAACATTTTAGGATGCTTTCATTCTGGTTTCCTCTACATGAGATTTAGGGTTCTACCCATCAAAATTGAAATGGCTATGCTTCAAAAACAGAACGGAAAGCTCTTATCCAACTATTTTCTGGGTCGACTTCTGCCTCAGGACATGGACTGCAAATGCCAAGGTCTCAGTTCTGGCTTCTAGCTCCTTCTTCCATCCTAACTGCTGCCATTGTTCAGATGTTCTCTGCAGACACTGTTGGTCTCTGTAGTAACACTTGGTGAATGAGAAGTTGAACTTCTCTTTGGCTCCTTTCTTCCTCTCCCTCTCCCTCCAAATTCATTTAGCAGATACTTACTAAAGAACTATTCCTTTTCATGCTACAATCTTTTTTGTCCTTTATCACCAATGACAGGTGCCAGAAAAATGTTTGGCATTTTGTTTTCACTTAAGAAATGTTATATGATGACATTTAGCTTAGTGTACTTGTTGGAGGAAGCTAAAAATGGATTTTCTGTGAATTAGCATGTGATTTGAATTATTTTTCAGTGTTTCTGCACTTGAGGTTGGCCAGGGCCATAAGTCACCTGACGTTAAATATTGCATTACACTTTCACAGGCGATATTTCTGGAAGGTAGTATCCATATGTGGGGTATAAAATATATCTTCTGAGACATTTTTAGACGAAATGAACTTCCAAGTTTCTTTCACTAAACCCACGGATCAGCAGTAATGTTTCGGAAGTATTCTGTATACAAAGCAATCATTTCATTCATGAAGTTTTTACTTCTAATAAGCTTCCAAACCAGTCATCTTTAAAAATGTGTGTGGGGAAAAAAAGAAAATAGTTTTTCCTATCCCAGTCATGCACATCTTTCATGAATGAAATCTTAGTTTTGTTAGCTGTGAGAAATGAGTTAACATGGTAGTTAACAAACTTTAAACATGCTATCATTATACTGCCTTCCAGAGTTAAGAGACAAAAGGCTAGTTGATGTATCAAAAGGACACAAGAAATATAATGATTACATCATTGATAATGTTGCTAATAAAACTGTTACAGGGAAGAATAATCTCTCACTTTGCCTGAATTACTGAGACATTCCAGAAAAAAAAACGTCTAGTCATTTAATCTACAACATTTTAGGATGCTTTCATTCTGGTTTCCTCTACATGAGATTTAGGGTTCTACCCATCAAAATTGAAATGGCTATGCTTCAAAAACAGAACGGAAAGCTCTTATCCAACTATTTTCTGGGTCGACTTCTGCCTCAGGACATGGACTGCAAATGCCAAGGTCTCAGTTCTGGCTTCTAGCTCCTTCTTCCATCCTAACTGCTGCCATTGTTCAGATGTTCTCTGCAGACACTGTTGGTCTCTGTAGTAACACTTGGTGAATGAGAAGTTGAACTTCTCTTTGGCTCCTTTCTTCCTCTCCCTCTCCCTCCAAATTCATTTAGCAGATACTTACCCTAACTGCTAACCGACAGCTTCCCAGTTTGATCATCAACCTTAGTCAAGTTTTAACTAATGACACAGTGAGGAGTATTTCAGTCAGCCAAGACTTCACTCTTCCTTGGTCTCCTTATGCATTTCTAATCCACTCCATACCCAAATGCCTATACTCCAGTTGTCAACCCATCACCAGTTTTCCTCCCAAGGCTTCAATACCTTCGTACTGTAGACCAAGTACTGGGCAAACACCTTTCCCTGAGAACCTAAGCCATCCCCTGTCTGGGCCCACAGGCTATTTTCAATTGTGTCTCTCTTGCAACTCTCTAGTCAAATTAAACCACACAGTCTTTACTTTCTGCAAATCTCCTCTTGGTTTTTATTCCCCCTGCATGTTTCTTGGTTTTATTTCATTGTGTCTTTTTTTATTAAAACACACATTTATACACTACCATCCAATAAGACCCAAGTAAATCATACTTTTTTAGTGAAGTTTTCCATCACTACCTCAAAAGAATGACTCTTTCCTCTTCCTAAAATCCCAGTCTGTCTATGGTGCACATATGCCACGTATTTTGTATCTTAGCTATTTATGTATTAGAATCTACTCAGCTGGAGGAAGACTGATGAGGATAAGAACCTAGTATTTATCTATTTTCACACCCTCTTCAGTCAATTCAATCTCTTAGTCAAAATTGAAAATGGGAAGAATAATCTCTCACTTTGCCTGATTTCTAACAAACGTCTAGTCATTTAATCTACAACATTTTAGGATGCTTTCATTCTGGTTTCCTCTACATGAGATTTAGGGTTCTACCCATCAAAATTGAAATGGCTATGCTTCAAAAACAGAACGGAAAGCTCTTATCCAACTATTTTCTGGGTCGACTTCTGCCTCAGGACATGGACTGCAAATGCCAAGGTCTCAGTTCTGGCTTCTAGCTCCTTCTTCCATCCTAACTGCTGCCATTGTTCAGATGTTCTCTGCAGACACTGTTGGTCTCTGTAGTAACACTTGGTGAATGAGAAGTTGAACTTCTCTTTGGCTCCTTTCTTCCTCTCCTCTCCCTCCAAATTCATTTAGCAGATACTTACCCTAACTGCTAACCGACAGCTTCCCAGTTTGATCATCAACCTTAGTCAAGTTTTAACTAATGACACAGTGAGGAGTATTTCAGTCAGCCAAGACTTCACTCTTCCTTGGTCTCCTTATGCATTTCTAATCCACTCCATACCCAAATGCCTATACTCCAGTTGTCAACCCATCACCAGTTTTCCTCCCAAGGCTTCAATACCTTCGTACTGTAGACCAAGTACTGGGCAAACACCTTTCCCTGAGAACCTAAGCCATCCCCTGTCTGGGCCCACAGGCTATTTTCAATTGTGTCTCTCTTGCAACTCTCTAGTCAAATTAAACCACACAGTCTTTACTTTCTGCAAATCTCCTCTTGGTTTTTATTCCCCCTGCATGTTTCTTGGTTTTATTTCATTGTGTCTTTTTTTATTAAAACACACATTTATACACTACCATCCAATAAGACCCAAGTAAATCATACTTTTTCAGTGAAGTTTTCCATCACTACCTCAAAAGAATGACTCTTTCCTCTTCCTAAAATCCCAGTCTGTCTATGGTGCACATATGCCACGTATTTTGTATCTTAGCTATTTATGTATTAGAATCTACTCAGCTGGAGGAAGACTGATGAGGATAAGAACCTAGTATTTATCTATTTTCACACCCTCTTCAGTCAATTCAATCTCTTAGTCAAAAATTTTAAATATATGTTGCAGACACCTGCACTAAAAAACTACCCCCAAATGACCAAGATTCTTATATAAAGTGTTATTTTTTGTTATTGCAAAATTAGCAAGATAATTTTAAATTAGAAAACTCTGTTATGAGCTGAATAGTGCCCAATCAACAGCAATTCATACACTGAAGACTCGAGGACCAGAATCTCAGAGTGAGATTGTATTTGGAGATGGGATGCTTATTGATGTGGTTAACTTAAAACAAGTCGCTTAGGGAGCCTTCTAATCCAGCCTGACCAGTGATCTTACAGGAGGAGGGAATCTGGACACACACACAGACACCAGTGGCCTGTGCACAGAGGAAAGACCACAGAGAGATCAGCCATCTGCATGCCAAGGAGAGGGGCCTCAGGAGAAACCAACCCTGCTGCCACCTTCACCTTAGACTTCCAGCCTCCAGAACTCTGAGAAAACAAGTTCCCATACTTGAAGCTATCTACCCTGTTTGAGCTACTTTGCTATGGTATCCCTAATAAACAAATACATTCTACATCTCTAACCTCAATGAGAAGAAAAAATAAACACTAATTCAAACTTGAGGAGCAATTCTTTAAAATACTAAAACTTGTCTATATCAGATTCTATTTTATTAGATGGCATTTATCCAAATAATGTACAGTCATGTCATCTAGAGCTTGATAGCTCAGTGGTTTTAAACTTTTCTGAAAAATACATGGACCTGTCCACCAGACAGGCAGGGGAGCCTAGAAGCATTTTCCTTTCAGACAGAAGGAAATTGTTCTCTCCTGCCCCTCTCTGTCAGTCCTCATCTCAGTTTTAAAGAATGAAATGCTAAAACTGAACAGACCCAGCTGTGTCACGGCATCACATCTGCCATTCTGTAGGAAGTTCATGGAAACCACTTTTTCTTTCAAAGATGATAAAACTAGGTAGAGATACACTTGACAATTTCTAGTTTACTTTTCTAGAATCATCCCCATGTATTATTATCTTTGTACTATATAAGAGCATTTTGAGAGATAAGAACCAAAAGATTCTTTAGTCAAAAATTTTAAATATATGTTGCAGACACCTGCACTAAAAACTACCCCAAATGACCAAGATTCTTATATAAAGTGTTATTTTTTGTTATTGCAAAATTAGCAAGATAATTTTAAATTAGAAAACTCTGTTATGAGCTGAATAGTGCCCAATCAACAGCAATTCATACACTGAAGACTCGAGGACCAGAATCTCAGAGTGAGATTGTATTTGGAGATGGGATGCTTATTGATGTGGTTAACTTAAAACAAGTCGCTTAGGGAGCCTTCTAATCCAGCCTGACCAGTGATCTTACAGGAGGAGGGAATCTGGACACACACACAGACACCAGTGGCCTGTGCACAGAGGAAAGACCACAGAGAGATCAGCCATCTGCATGCCAAGGAGAGGGGCCTCAGGAGAAACCAACCCTGCTGCCACCTTCACCTTAGACTTCCAGCCTCCAGAACTCTGAGAAAACAAGTTCCCATACTTGAAGCTATCTACCCTGTTTGAGCTACTTTGCTATGGTATCCCTAATAAACAAATACATTCTACATCTCTAACCTCAATGAGAAGAAAAAATAAACACTAATTCAAACTTGAGGAGCAATTCTTTAAAATACTAAAACTTGTCTATATCAGATTCTATTTTATTAGATGGCATTTATCCAAATAATGTACAGTCATGTCATCTAGAGCTTGATAGCTCAGTGGTTTTAAACTTTTCTGAAAAATACATGGACCTGTCCACCAGACAGGCAGGGGAGCCTAGAAGCATTTTCCTTTCAGACAGAAGGAAATTGTTCTCTCCTGCCCCTCTCTGTCAGTCCTCATCTCAGTTTTAAAGAATGAAATGCTAAAACTGAACAGACCCAGCTGTGTCACGGCATCACATCTGCCATTCTGTAGGAAGTTCATGGAAACCACTTTTTCTTTCAAAGATGATAAAACTAGGTAGAGATACACTTGACAATTTCTAGTTTACTTTTCTAGAATCATCCCCATGTATTATTATCTTTGTACTATATAAGAGCATTATGAATACATAAAAATTGGAAGTGGCAGAGCTGGGAGGTGAGGTCCTAGAGACACCACTTAAGTTAGAAGGTAAGAATTTGAAAAAAAGTAAACATTGTTAGTCATAATAGTTTAAAATATTCTAATCATTGAGTTCATTTAATTTTTCCTTGCAATTTTACATAAAAACTGTCTTCAATTTTTTATTAATACTCTGTGATCAATTACATTGTGATCAATCAACAGAAGAAAAGCATGTAAGTCAAATCAAAAAAGAAAAAGCAGATACATAAGTACCCATAGAAAATAAATGTATTTATGAATTATACATCCAACTTTAAATCAGGATGTATACCAGGTATCTATTTAAGCTCATCTCTAGGCATAAGTTTATTTTACAATATTAGCGCAAAGCCATTTTTTAAAAAGAAATATCACACTGGTCTTTAAGTTTCCACAAACTGAAAAATTAGGACAAAAAATTTGGAAAGTTTGAAATAACTTGTCATTCACAATTTAAAGCCTTATGTATAATGTATTTACTTTATATTTATTTATTCTACACACAGGTATCTGAATCCATATATACATTTAAACTACCAATGCACGTGGGTATGTGTGGTGTGTGTAATATATGTGTAAAATTACATTATGAGAGGAAGGTAGTATAGCTTTGAAAGTTAAATAGAGTTTTGCTTGAATCATATTTTCAAGTAATAGCTATTTGAACCTGTACAACTGAATCCGAATTTTACTAGCTATAAAATGAGAGGTAATTTGGGGTTTCCCCTGGTGGTCCAGTGGGTAAGGACATTTGGGCGGTTTCGCCTGGGTCCATCTCTGCCCTGTCAAAAGCCCCCCCTAGAAGCATTTTCCTTTCAGACAGAAGGAAATTGTTCTCTCCTGCCCTCTCTGTCAGTCCTCATCTCAGTTTTAAAGAATGAAATGCTAAAACTGAACAGACCCAGCTGTGTCACGGCATCACATCTGCCATTCTGTAGGAAGTTCATGGAAACCACTTTTTCTTTCAAAGATGATAAAACTAGGTAGAGATACACTTGACAATTTCTAGTTTACTTTTCTAGAATCATCCCCATGTATTATTATCTTTGTACTATATAAGAGCATTATGAATACATAAAAATTGGAAGTGGCAGAGCTGGGAGGTGAGGTCCTAGAGACACCACTTAAGTTAGAAGGTAAGAATTTGAAAAAAAGTAAACATTGTTAGTCATAATAGTTTAAAATATTCTAATCATTGAGTTCATTTAATTTTTCCTTGCAATTTTACATAAAAACTGTCTTCAATTTTTTATTAATACTCTGTGATCAATTACATTGTGATCAATCAACAGAAGAAAAGCATGTAAGTCAAATCAAAAAAGAAAAAGCAGATACATAAGTACCCATAGAAAATAAATGTATTTATGAATTATACATCCAACTTTAAATCAGGATGTATACCAGGTATCTATTTAAGCTCATCTCTAGGCATAAGTTTATTTTACAATATTAGCGCAAAGCCATTTTTTAAAAAGAAATATCACACTGGTCTTTAAGTTTCCACAAACTGAAAAATTAGGACAAAAAATTTGGAAAGTTTGAAATAACTTGTCATTCACAATTTAAAGCCTTATGTATAATGTATTTACTTTATATTTATTTATTCTACACACAGGTATCTGAATCCATATATACATTTAAACTACCAATGCACGTGGGTATGTGTGGTGTGTGTAATATATGTGTAAAATTACATTATGAGAGGAAGGTAGTATAGCTTTGAAAGTTAAATAGAGTTTTGCTTGAATCATATTTTCAAGTAATAGCTATTTGAACCTGTACAACTGAATCCGAATTTTACTAGCTATAAAATGAGAGGTAATTTGGGGTTTCCCCTGGTGGTCCAGTGGGTAAGGACACCGCCTTGTAGTGCAAGGGGCGCCGGTTTGATCCCTGGCCTGGGAAGATCCCACGTGCCGCAGAGCGGCTGGACTGATATGGCCAATTACCGAGCTGGAGCTCTGGCACACGTGCGCCCAGAGCCGGTGCTCTGTGACGACAGTGGCCACCGCGATGGGAGGCCCACAGGAGCCAAAGAACAAAGACAGATGAAAATAGAGAAATGAAAGACCAATAGAAGTGGCCCACCCATTCCTCTCCCTCCCCACTCCACCCTCCAAAAGATAAATAAAATTATTAAAAAAAAAAAAAAATGAGAGGTAATTTGCAGTCATTCCATAGTGCTATTGTTGATAATGAAGTGCAATACTTGTTGCAATCTGACCCAGCAGCTTCTAACACCAAGAAAGTCCTTAATAAACATGTATTCTGAAGACATTTCATTCTCTACCCATTCTAAAATTTCAGCCAGTGAAATCTGAATTCATTCATCGATTACCCATAGCAGCAAGTATTAGCAGAACTTGGAAAACAGGAGGGAAGAGGCTTTGCGCCTAATTTTCAGGACTTTTTTTCCCCAAAGTAAACAGGTGAGTAAACCTTATGAAATGAGGAACAGCCAACGTACCTAGAAATCTATCAGAGAGGTGGAAGACCCTGGGTCCTAGCATTGCCAGCATCAGACCCCTTGGGGACAGATAAAGTGGGTGTGTGGTCCAGGGGTACAAGGACATCTTTGGGGTCTTAACTATGTTGGCAGATGCATGCTCTATTTTCTCCATGGAAGCTGGTATCAGACAAGAAATGCCTCACCTTTATGGTCATTCACTGAAAAATTCATCTGTCCCCGGAACCACCCACCATGTTTCAACCCAATCTAGGGTAGCCATGCTCTCCCTTCACTAAGCAAACACTTCCATTATTTTCTATATCACACAATGCAGTCCTTCAGATACTCATTTTACCAGCTTACCCCAGCTATGAATCATATTTTAGCCTTGAAAGTTAAATAGAGTTTTGCTTGAATCATATTTTCAAGTAATAGCTATTTGAACCTGTACAACTGAATCCGAATTTTACTAGCTATAAAATGAGAGGTAATTTGGGGTTTCCCCTGGTGGTCCAGTGGGTAAGGACACCGCCTTGTAGTGCAAGGGGCGCCGGTTTGATCCCTGGCCTGGGAAGATCCCACGTGCCGCAGAGCGGCTGGACTGATATGGCCAATTACCGAGCTGGAGCTCTGGCACACGTGCGCCCAGAGCCGGTGCTCTGTGACGACAGTGGCCACCGCGATGGGAGGCCCACAGGAGCCAAAGAACAAAGACAGATGAAAATAGAGAAATGAAAGACCAATAGAAGTGGCCCACCCATCCCTCTCCCTCCCCACCCCACCCTCCAAAAGATAAATAAAATTATTAAAAAAAAAAAAAAATGAGAGGTAATTTGCAGTCATTCCATAGTGCTATTGTTGATAATGAAGTGCAATACTTGTTGCAATCTGACCCAGCAGCTTCTAACACCAAGAAAGTCCTTAATAAACATGTATTCTGAAGACATTTCATTCTCTACCCATTCTAAAATTTCAGCCAGTGAAATCTGAATTCATTCATCGATTACCCATAGCAGCAAGTATTAGCAGAACTTGGAAAACAGGAGGGAAGAGGCTTTGCGCCTAATTTTCAGGACTTTTTTTCCCCAAAGTAAACAGGTGAGTAAACCTTATGAAATGAGGAACAGCCAACGTACCTAGAAATCTATCAGAGAGGTGGAAGACCCTGGGTCCTAGCATTGCCAGCATCAGACCCCTTGGGGACAGATAAAGTGGGTGTGTGGTCCAGGGGTACAAGGACATCTTTGGGGTCTTAACTATGTTGGCAGATGCATGCTCTATTTTCTCCATGGAAGCTGGTATCAGACAAGAAATGCCTCACCTTTATGGTCATTCACTGAAAAATTCATCTGTCCCCGGAACCACCCACCATGTTTCAACCCAATCTAGGGTAGCCATGCTCTCCCTTCACTAAGCAAACACTTCCATTATTTTCTATATCACACAATGCAGTCCTTCAGATACTCATTTTACCAGCTTACCCCCCTTATGTTATTTGGTCACTTCTATTGGTCCTCCATTTATTCATTTATCTTTGTTCTTTGGCCTGTGTGGACCTCCCATCGCAGTGCCTCTCTTGCTCCAGAGTTCTGGCTTGGTAGTTGGACACATTCGTCCAGCCACTCCACGGCATGTAGGATCGTCCCAGGACAGGAATCGAACTGGCTCCCCTTGCACTGCAAGGCGGTGTCCTTACCCACTGGACCACCAGGGAAGCCCTCCCCCCAACACCTTATGTTTATTTACAGCTTCTCCCTCTCTTTGTTTCACTGTCTAATATGTTCACATCTATCCCTTCTCAAAAATAAACAGCCTTTCTTATAGACCACACTCATGTCTTCTGACAGCCTCCTCATCTGCCTCCTTCCCCTCACAGCTGAGTCCACAGAAGCACCTCTGTCTCAGTTCCACTTCCTCACCATCCTCTCTCTGTCTTTCATCTCCTCCATCTCATTTTCTACTGACACTTTCCAAAGCTCATTCAAGGCTTTCTGGAAGTGAGAGTTAACAGATGCTCTTAAGTCCTTGACTCCTTTCAGTACTGTGTCTGAGAGAGGACCTCATCTGTACTCACAGAGGAGGCATCCAATGGCTAAAAATAAGGCTAAAAAAGAAAGAAGGATGACAGATGAAGAGATGGTTGGATGATATCACTGAATCAATGGGCATGTGTTTGAGCAAGCTCTGGGAGATGGTGAAGGACAGGGAAGCCTGGCATACCACAGTCCATCAGGTTGTAAACAGGCAGACATACCTGTGTGACTGAACTGAACTGAGACATGATAAAACATAAAGTTATTTCTTTTCACCCTTGTATGAAATGTAGGTAAGGAAAGTAGTTATCTCATATTGAGAAAGAGGAAAAAACAAAAGACAAAACTTTTTTTTTTTTTTTTTAATTTCAGAAAGTTTATAGTAAAGGAAACTTAGAAAAAGAATTAATCTGGTCCAACTGACTAAAATTTGAATGCATTTATTTAAGTATTTAAAGAATGAGTTTTAACATCAAAAGTTCAAAATTAGAATTTAGTTTTCTCTCTCTTAAAAGGACAAACTTATTTTGGACCACTGGTCTGCTCTTAATAAGAGACTGTGAAAGCTGTTTTTAATCTTTTGAATAATCTATTGGGAAAGCAAAAATTTAGAATCTTACCAAAATAATTTACTGTGCTTTATATTGTCTTTTTCAAGTCTTTGATTACTTAAGAAAACTTGGGATTTTCATATTAAAAGAGCTAAGTTTTGTTCACACACACACACACGCACAAAAATCTATTCCAAAAGCAGTTGAATCCTCAGCATTTAATCCTCCAGAAAACAGAGCTGATACGGCAGAGGAGAAATAGCAATGATTATGTTCCCTTGTTGCTGCTGATTGGGGAATGGGCAGGATATTCAAGCAGAAATCTGAGACAATAATTCAGTCATAAGGAAACAAGGGCCCAGCAAACAATACTGTTTTAGGTCTGGAAAACAAAGGAAGAATAATTACATTTATTTACAAGTGTAGGTCATGCACTCTCAAGCAATCCACTACACCCTACATAGACTTGGTGGATTATAGCCAAGCCTTGCAATTTATTAAAGGAAAGGCACAGGGTAAAGAAAGAATTGGAACTATTCTTAGCTCATTTGCTTTGACAATGATGGCGCTAAATTTCTAGAATAATAGGTTCCTACAAGAGCTTGTGTTGAGTCTAAGGCACTCCCATCAGAAATGTATTTAATACATTATTGCTACTCAGTCACTCAATCATGTCCAATTCTTGATCCCATGGACTGCAGCATGCTAGGCTTCCCTAGGCTTCCCTGTCCTTCACCATCTTCCAGAGTTTGCTCAACCTCAAGTCCATTGAGTCAATGATGCCATCCAACCATCTCATTGTCTGTCATCCCCTTCTCCTCCTGCCTTCAATATTTCCCACCATCAGGGTTTTTTCCAGTGAGTCAGCTCTTCACACCAGGTGGCCAAAGTAGCTTCAGCTTTAGCCTTGGTTCTTCTGATGAAGTAAAGGAAACTTAGAAAAGAATTAATCTGGTCCAACTGACTAAAATTTGAATGCATTTATTTAAGTATTTAAAGAATGAGTTTTAACATCAAAAGTTCAAAATTAGAATTTAGTTTTCTCTCTTAAAAGGACAAACTTATTTTGGACCACTGGTCTGCTCTTAATAAGAGACTGTGAAAGCTGTTTTTAATCTTTTGAATAATCTATTGGGAAAGCAAAAATTTAGAATCTTACCAAAATAATTTACTGTGCTTTATATTGTCTTTTTCAAGTCTTTGATTACTTAAGAAAACTTGGGATTTTCATATTAAAAGAGCTAAGTTTTGTTCACACACACACACACGCACAAAAATCTATTCCAAAAGCAGTTGAATCCTCAGCATTTAATCCTCCAGAAAACAGAGCTGATACGGCAGAGGAGAAATAGCAATGATTATGTTCCCTTGTTGCTGCTGATTGGGGAATGGGCAGGATATTCAAGCAGAAATCTGAGACAATAATTCAGTCATAAGGAAACAAGGGCCCAGCAAACAATACTGTTTTAGGTCTGGAAAACAAAGGAAGAATAATTACATTTATTTACAAGTGTAGGTCATGCACTCTCAAGCAATCCACTACACCCTACATAGACTTGGTGGATTATAGCCAAGCCTTGCAATTTATTAAAGGAAAGGCACAGGGTAAAGAAAGAATTGGAACTATTCTTAGCTCATTTGCTTTGACAATGATGGCGCTAAATTTCTAGAATAATAGGTTCCTACAAGAGCTTGTGTTGAGTCTAAGGCACTCCCATCAGAAATGTATTTAATACATTATTGCTACTCAGTCACTCAATCATGTCCAATTCTTGATCCCATGGACTGCAGCATGCTAGGCTTCCCTAGGCTTCCCTGTCCTTCACCATCTTCCAGAGTTTGCTCAACCTCAAGTCCATTGAGTCAATGATGCCATCCAACCATCTCATTGTCTGTCATCCCCTTCTCCTCCTGCCTTCAATATTTCCCACCATCAGGGTTTTTTCCAGTGAGTCAGCTCTTCACACCAGGTGGCCAAAGTAGCTTCAGCTTTAGCCTTGGTTCTTCTGATGAATATTCAGGGTTTATTTCCTTTAAGATTGACTGGTTTGATTTCCTTGTTTTCCATGGGACTCTCAAGAGTCTTCTGTAATACCACAGTTCAAAGGCATCAATTTTTCACCAGTCTGCCTCTTTTATTGTCTGTTTCTCACATTCATACATGACTACTGGGAAAACCTTAGTTTTAACTATACAGACCTTCGTAGGCAAAGTAACATCTCTGATTTTTAATATGCTGTCTATTTACCATAGCTTTTCTTCCAAGGAACAACCATCCACAGTGGTTTAAGAGACCAAGAAAGTAAACTCTGTCACTGTTTCCATTTTTACCCATCTATTTGCCATGAAGTGATGAGACTGGATACCATGACCTTTGATTTTTGAATGTTGAGTTTTGAGCCAGCTTTTTCATTGTCCTCTTTTACTTTCATTGAGAGGCTCTTGAATTCCTCTTTGCTTTCTATCATAAGGGTGGTGTCATCTACATATCTGAGGTTATTGATACTTCTCCCTACAATCTTTATTCCAGCTTGTGCTTCATGCAACCTGATATTTCACATGATGCACTCTGCATATAAGTTAAATAATCAGGGTGACAATATACGGCCTTAACATATTCCTTTCCCAATGTGGAACCAGTCTGTTGTCTCATGTTCTAACTGTTGCTTCTTGACCTGCATAGAGGTTTCTCAGGAGTCAGGACAGGTTTAATACATACTTTATACTAAATATGAAAGTGAATAATTACTTACATGAAAACTGTTGAGAAGGAGACACCTTTCTATTTACTCCTGTATATCCCTCATTTTTATCTTAACACACTCACCATAATAAGCTATCATATTTCATTGCCCATTGAATACTTGCATTGTTCATTTAAAATACATGGCTCATAATTTTGTCATGTTGCAGCATTTCCGTACAAGTATAAAATCAATCTAAATGCATTTAAACAAAGAGATAAGCCCTCAGAATGGAAATGCCACACACACACACACACACACACACACACACACACAGATGAATGCCTTTCCTATCACTCCAGATTCAAAGCACAAGTTTTTCTTTTTAAATATATGCTTAAATATGATCTGATTAGTAATAGATGCAAATGGTTCTCCCCATTGAATATTTTTTTCAAATCATTGTAATTAACTATTTGATGTTCCATCTACCTGTCTACAAATCATGACTCGCTTTTAACTGATTCTCTATTGTCAGTGTAATTGCATATGTGTTAAACGCAGCTGCATCCCCAGATGTGAAATTGTGCACCAAGTCGACACACTGATCCTGCACCTTACTGGTCCTTAAGGGGTGTGTGGCCAAATATGTCTTGTCACCTTAAAGGTTTACAAATATTCTGAGACCTGGTAAATTTGTTTTACCCCACATTTAAGCCCTCTGAGTAAACTGTGCATGAAGGTTTAAGATACAATTTTACTTTTGCTTTCTTTCGAATGTTGAGTTTTGAGCCAGCTTTTCATTGTCCTCTTTTACTTTCATTGAGAGGCTCTTGAATTCCTCTTTGCTTTCTATCATAAGGGTGGTGTCATCTACATATCTGAGGTTATTGATACTTCTCCCTACAATCTTTATTCCAGCTTGTGCTTCATGCAACCTGATATTTCACATGATGCACTCTGCATATAAGTTAAATAATCAGGGTGACAATATACGGCCTTAACATATTCCTTTCCCAATGTGGAACCAGTCTGTTGTCTCATGTTCTAACTGTTGCTTCTTGACCTGCATAGAGGTTTCTCAGGAGTCAGGACAGGTTTAATACATACTTTATACTAAATATGAAAGTGAATAATTACTTACATGAAAACTGTTGAGAAGGAGACACCTTTCTATTTACTCCTGTATATCCCTCATTTTTATCTTAACACACTCACCATAATAAGCTATCATATTTCATTGCCCATTGAATACTTGCATTGTTCATTTAAAATACATGGCTCATAATTTTGTCATGTTGCAGCATTTCCGTACAAGTATAAAATCAATCTAAATGCATTTAAACAAAGAGATAAGCCCTCAGAATGGAAATGCCACACACACACACACACACACACACACACACACACAGATGAATGCCTTTCCTATCACTCCAGATTCAAAGCACAAGTTTTTCTTTTTAAATATATGCTTAAATATGATCTGATTAGTAATAGATGCAAATGGTTCTCCCCATTGAATATTTTTTTCAAATCATTGTAATTAACTATTTGATGTTCCATCTACCTGTCTACAAATCATGACTCGCTTTTAACTGATTCTCTATTGTCAGTGTAATTGCATATGTGTTAAACGCAGCTGCATCCCCAGATGTGAAATTGTGCACCAAGTCGACACACTGATCCTGCACCTTACTGGTCCTTAAGGGGTGTGTGGCCAAATATGTCTTGTCACCTTAAAGGTTTACAAATATTCTGAAACCTGGTAAATTTGTTTTACCCCACATTTAAGCCCTCTGAGTAAACTGTGCATGAAGGTTTAAGATACAATTTTACTTTTGCTTTCAAGTTTATCAGATAGATGATTAAGTAAACTTTGTTCATTATTTTTCTTTCTGTGTTTTATTATTATTTTGTTAAAACTCCTAAAAGCCTGCCTATGAGATGCCATTTGTACTATCATATGTGAAGAAAATAGCTATAGTCATTGCTCTGTAAGAAAAGCAGATCTTTCACGGGTGCTGTATGACGGTCTGGAGGGGTGAGATGGGGAGGGTATACATATGACTAATCTGAGAACATACATATCTGTAAACAACAAAACTCTGTAAAAGTTAAAAGTCAAATAAAAGTTTTTGTTTTTTTTTTAAAATGCATCCTGTCCCAAATATCTTCCTCACATAGATAGTATCAAGGAGTGCCCACCTGGAAATGTGAAGACATCTATTGGCTGTGATGTCAATTCAATCATATTAGCTTTAAGAATACCAAAAGTGTAAAAATGAAAATGGATGACCAAACATTGAGGGTTTGGGGGAAAGAGTGGGAGGGGTCTTTGGGAGAGAGATAAAGGTGTCTTTAGGGGACAAGGGGTCTTTGGAAGAGAGAAATCACTCCAAAAATAAGAAAAATAAATTTTTGGTCTTATAATGGGGTTGTATGGATGAAACAAAGATAATAATATTCTTCTAATTGCTGCCTCTTCTAATCCACTTCTTTTTGCTATTCCAACAGCTCCTATTAAACAGGGTCCCAGTGATCCCTACTTTCAACAACCGTTCAATCAATAGATGAGGCTGCCTATCTCAGAGGAACAACAGCCATGTCTATAGACCTTCTGCACTAAACGGTATTGGTGCTTTGCGGATCTCAAAGAAGACAATGGTTAATCTGTGGTTAATGGGAGATTCACAACACCCTCTTGCATTGATAGCTTTCAAATCTATGATAATCTGACACAAGAATGAAGCAAAAAGATGGTTAACAACACAAGATAAATAAGGTATCATCCGTAGACTGTCATGGGGAGGGATGCATACTGTTACCATGGAAACAAAGGGTCTTGGATCCCTGAGTAGCCAGTGGCCTGAGCATTTCCACCAGTTCAGATGTGTCATTTATGAATGACTGTTTAGAAGAAAAAAAAAACTAAAGCCACCGTATCTTTTAGGTGTCTGATATATCAACTGAATTTACATGCTAACGAAGAGGTATTGATTAAAATTTCCTGCACGTTTTGCAGGATGTTTTCATTTTTTCTGATCATTTTTAAAAGTCATAGACCCAAAAAGCAGGTGATTTTTACCCAAGTGATAGAATCAGAGATGTTTGGATTTAAAAAGATCTCTAATGGATTATCTAGTCCGAGATGGCAAATATATAGTATCTTTCCCTCTCACTTTCTCCATTACCCTGCCCATTGTGTTAGATACTTAAAATAAATCCTGACAATTTTTCCTTGGAGCCTAAAGGCAGCTTTATCGTCATTTTCAACATAGTCCTTCACTCACCCACCACAGATTGATTGCAGTGGCAGAGAAATTGAAAACTCTCTGGTCTCTCTGAGAGTCTGATCCTGTCATTTTCCATAAGGAGTCCAGTTCAGGTGAGTTCCTGGAGTTTCTGAATATGAGGATATCAGGCATTTCATCAAAAGAGAGAAACAGACCAAAATCTATGTGAATGAACAGCTGGATCTATAATATCCTAACTCTTGACTCACTCGATAAACTCTCAAGACTAGATCCACTTTATGGCATGTTCTTAAAGCATGGTTATAGCTGCCTAAAGAAGCACTCAGTTGGGCCCAGAAACATCTACATGGAGACCTTCTGTGCCTGGAATCCACATGCATAGTGCCCTCTACACACCTCTAGCATGGGGAAGTTGGCAACACAGAAGCCAGACTTAAACTGTCTCAAGGCCTATTCACAATCATGGTAGACTCCTACCTCCTGCCTTCCCATTGTTTTCCTTGGACTCAGAGAGCTGATCTGTACTAGGTTCCTGCTAGAGTGGTTAATGTCCCTGTGCTTTTGTCCACTGAGCCCCGAAGGGTCCACAACCCCTTCCCTACATCTCACAACCTTTTCCTATGCCTCCTTGAAGATTCTTTCATATGAATTTTCTCTTCCTTGGATTTTATTTTCTTGTTTGAGATAAAATTGGCCTAAAACAAATTCAGGTCGGGGAACAAAAAGGGTCTTGGATCCCTGAGTAGCCAGTGGCCTGAGCATTTCCACCAGTTCAGATGTGTCATTTATGAATGACTGTTTAGAAGAAAAAAAAAACTAAAGCCACCGTATCTTTTAGGTGTCTGATATATCAACTGAATTTACATGCTAACGAAGAGGTATTGATTAAAATTTCCTGCACGTTTTGCAGGATGTTTTCATTTTTCTGATCATTTTAAAAGTCATAGACCCAAAAGCAGGTGATTTTTACCCAAGTGATAGAATCAGAGATGTTTGGATTTAAAAAGATCTCTAATGGATTATCTAGTCCGAGATGGCAAATATATAGTATCTTTCCCTCTCACTTTCTCCATTACCCTGCCCATTGTGTTAGATACTTAAAATAAATCCTGACAATTTTTCCTTGGAGCCTAAAGGCAGCTTTATCGTCATTTTCAACATAGTCCTTCACTCACCCACCACAGATTGATTGCAGTGGCAGAGAAATTGAAAACTCTCTGGTCTCTCTGAGAGTCTGATCCTGTCATTTTCCATAAGGAGTCCAGTTCAGGTGAGTTCCTGGAGTTTCTGAATATGAGGATATCAGGCATTTCATCAAAAGAGAGAAACAGACCAAAATCTATGTGAATGAACAGCTGGATCTATAATATCCTAACTCTTGACTCACTCGATAAACTCTCAAGACTAGATCCACTTTATGGCATGTTCTTAAAGCATGGTTATAGCTGCCTAAAGAAGCACTCAGTTGGGCCCAGAAACATCTACATGGAGACCTTCTGTGCCTGGAATCCACATGCATAGTGCCCTCTACACACCTCTAGCATGGGGAAGTTGGCAACACAGAAGCCAGACTTAAACTGTCTCAAGGCCTATTCACAATCATGGTAGACTCCTACCTCCTGCCTTCCCATTGTTTTCCTTGGACTCAGAGAGCTGATCTGTACTAGGTTCCTGCTAGAGTGGTTAATGTCCCCTGTGCTTTTGTCCACTGAGCCCCGAAGGGTCCACAACCCCTTCCCTACATCTCACAACCTTTTCCTATGCCTCCTTGAAGATTCTTTCATATGAATTTTCTCTTCCTTGGATTTTATTTTCTTGTTTGAGATAAAATTGGCCTAAAACATTATATTAGTTTCAGGCATACAACATAATAGCTTGTTATTTGAATGTATTGAAAACAATCACCACAATCTAGTTAGCATCCACCAGCATACATAGCACAATCTTTTTTTTCTTGTGATGAGGACCTCCAAGATCTACTCATACTTTTCAGATCTTGTCATCCTTTCCAAAATGGTCTGACCTAGTGGTATTAATTTAGTATGCAGAAAACAAACACATTGAAAACAAACACGGTGAAATGGTTACTGGTCATGGGTGCCAACAGACCAGCAACCTCACTGCCTCTATGGGTTTTCCACTGACTGATGCCCCTTCTTGACCTTCCTCATGATACAGTCCCTCACTCCAGGCCACTGAATTTAATACCCAGGATGATGCTGGTCACAGTGTTTCTATAGGTTACAAACTCTGGCATACTATATGAATTGGAAGGAACTTAGTAGTTCAAATCAAAAATTACTGTTCCCTATTGTTACTGTTGTTCAGTTGATGACTTCATGTCTGACTCTCTGCAACCCAATGGACTGTAGAAACCAGGTTTCCCTGTCCTTCACTATCTTCTAGAGTTGGTTCAACTTCATGTTCATTGAGTTGGCGAGGCCATCCAACCATTTCATCTTCTGACATCCCTTTTCCCTCCTGCCTTCAATCTTTCCAAGAATTAGGTCATTTTCAATGAATTGGCTCTTCACATCAGGTGGCCAAAGTATTGGAGATTTATCATCAGCCCTTTCAATGAATATTCAGAATTGACTTCTTTTAGCATTGACTAGTTTGATCTCCATGCTGTCCAAGGGCTCTCAAGAGTCTTCTCCAGCACAGTTCAAAACAAAGCTTTTGAACAGCACAGTTCAAAAGCATCAGTTCTTCTGCTCTAAGCCTTCTTTATCGTCCAACTCTCACATCCATACATGACTACTGCGAAAATCATACCTTGACTATATAGATCTTTGTATCCTCTGTAATGAAATGAATTAGCCAAGTGGTATATTTTCCCACTGATATGAATGCAGCATCTTAGAAGGCAGAAGGTTTAATATCTAATGTTTTAAACATTACTATGAATTTATCTTGAAATACCAACCATATGATTGTATTTGACTCAACCTATAGGTACCTCCTACTTTCAAGCTGACAGATTCATCTTTTTCTGCTGCTCTTAAAAGATCTAGAAGAATCTCTCACAGAAACTTAATGCCAATACTGTCATGTCCAACTGTTGGCGACTCATGGACTGTAGCCCTCCAGGCTCCTCTGTCCATGGAATTCTACAGACAAGAATACTGAAGTGGGCTGCCATTTTCTTCTTAAGGGGATCTTCCTGGCCCAAGGATTAAACTTGTATGTCCCGCATTGGTGGGCAGATTCTTTACCACTAGTGCCACCTGGGAAGCAACACTAGTCTTTTTAATCCCTTGTTTTGATGTCTTTGTTCCTTAAATAGGCCCATGATTCTGCCTCCAAGTGCTCAAGATGTAGCACTTGTTAGGGTGTAGAAATGGTAGAGGGCACAGTACAGGTGTTTGTGGGCCCTTCACACCTGCTCACAGCCAGGGAAGAAGATGAGAACAGTTAGTCCTCCATTCCTGGAGGAGCATCAAGGTCTCAGATACCTGATTCTCCTGAAACATACTCCCTTTGGAATCACAGTCAATTTTAAAAAGGAGTTGGTTCAACTTCATGTTCATTGAGTTGGCGAGGCCATCCAACCATTTCATCTTCTGACATCCCTTTTCCCTCCTGCCTTCAATCTTTCCAAGAATTAGGTCATTTTCAATGAATTGGCTCTTCACATCAGGTGGCCAAAGTATTGGAGATTTATCATCAGCCCTTTCAATGAATATTCAGAATTGACTTCTTTTAGCATTGACTAGTTTGATCTCCATGCTGTCCAAGGGCTCTCAAGAGTCTTCTCCAGCACAGTTCAAAACAAAGCTTTTGAACAGCACAGTTCAAAAGCATCAGTTCTTCTGCTCTAAGCCTTCTTTATCGTCCAACTCTCACATCCATACATGACTACTGCGAAAATCATACCTTGACTATATAGATCTTTGTATCCTCTGTAATGAAATGAATTAGCCAAGTGGTATATTTTCCCACTGATATGAATGCAGCATCTTAGAAGGCAGAAGGTTTAATATCTAATGTTTTAAACATTACTATGAATTTATCTTGAAATACCAACCATATGATTGTATTTGACTCAACCTATAGGTACCTCCTACTTTCAAGCTGACAGATTCATCTTTTTCTGCTGCTCTTAAAAGATCTAGAAGAATCTCTCACAGAAACTTAATGCCAATACTGTCATGTCCAACTGTTGGCGACTCATGGACTGTAGCCCTCCAGGCTCCTCTGTCCATGGAATTCTACAGACAAGAATACTGAAGTGGGCTGCCATTTTCTTCTTAAGGGGATCTTCCTGGCCCAAGGATTAAACTTGTATGTCCCGCATTGGTGGGCAGATTCTTTACCACTAGTGCCACCTGGGAAGCAACACTAGTCTTTTTAATCCCTTGTTTTGATGTCTTTGTTCCTTAAATAGGCCCATGATTCTGCCTCCAAGTGCTCAAGATGTAGCACTTGTTAGGGTGTAGAAATGGTAGAGGGCACAGTACAGGTGTTTGTGGGCCCTTCACACCTGCTCACAGCCAGGGAAGAAGATGAGAACAGTTAGTCCTCCATTCCTGGAGGAGCATCAAGGTCTCAGATACCTGATTCTCCTGAAACATACTCCCTTTGGAATCACAGTCAATTTTAAAGGAGATGGAAAGGGAGCAATTTTCTGAGATATCAAGCAAAACTGTACATTCTAACGATGCTGGCTTATTCCACAACCACAAAGAACAATCAGAAGTATGAGAATTCAAAGTGGAACTACACAGACACCATTTGAAAATCTTCTCATGAATACAGAGAAGTGCTTTTCATGTCTACACCTATGAGTGTAAGCCCATTTGAATTATGTTAGTTGGAAGGATGGAAAAACCCAGCAGGGTAACACTTCTTTGAAGATGTTTCTCAGGGAACAGGTTGAAAAGACAAGTTCACGGTATCTTAAAGAGCAGTATACCTGCTCCCATCTCGCTCTGCTCACAGTGTACTTTGGTCATCCATGCTGGATGCTGGTGGTGTTTCCATCAAAATGTGAAGCTAATAACTTGCAAAGTAAAAACCAACCACACTTTTCAGGTACCACCTACTTATTTTCAAGTTGGTTTTCTAGGCATCTTTGTTCCCTTCAGCTTATGACAATAAAGATGACCATTGCTGCTCATCTTCTGTTGCTTATCCCTTCCTCCCTTGTCAGACACATCTTCCTATTAACCTCAGCCCTAGAAGCCAGGCCAGCACATCCACATGTGTCCTTCCATCAGGAAGAGAAGTTTCTTATTCCATTTAACCCTGAATCCTAAGAGCTCAATGATGGCCTCTTAGCACCACTGTGGGTGAATCTATCCCACTTAGCATTGTTCCTGTTAACTGCTCATAAGAGTCCTTTATAAATTGAACATAATTCTGAAAAACACCTGGAGGACAAAGCAGACTATTCAAATGTAAGAGAGGGATGCACAGGGAAAGGCACTCAATATATTTTAATAACTTATAATGGAACTGAATGTTAAAAATTGTGTATATTTAGATGTACTTGTATAACTGAATCATTTTGCTGTGCACCTGAGACTTGTACAACACTGTAAATCAATGATATTTCAATAATAAAAGATGAAAAAAATTTTTTAAATAATGGGAGAGAAAGACAGAGAAAGAAAACAGAAGTCTGATATTCTTGTATGATTAAGATTTTACCAATCAAATTATGAGCATATTAAAACTTCTAAATTAAAAAAGAAAATCCTAAATTAGATTTTTCAACCCAGTACTTCAGAAACCAAGCTAGTTCTACTAAATGAGCACGAGAAGCATCAGGGAGATAACCATTCTGAACTCATTTCCTGGCATATTTAGAATTGGGAATAATGCTAATTTTGCCTCATGATAACACCATCAGTGTACAGAAATACCCCTAACTGCTAAAGGAGGAAATGGCAACCCACTCCAGTAATCTTGCCTGGAGAATCCCATGGACAGAGGACCCTAGAGGGCTTTAGCCCATTGGGTTGCAAAAGAAAAGGACGTGACTGAATGACTGAGCACACGTAACTTCTCAGTGAAACACATTTGCCAGTTCCGCACTGAGAAGATCGAATGCACACGGAAAAGGTGCATGAGTGTTTCCATCAAAATGTGAAGCTAATAACTTGCAAAGTAAAAACCAACCACACTTTTCAGGTACCACCTACTTATTTTCAAGTTGGTTTTCTAGGCATCTTTGTTCCCTTCAGCTTATGACAATAAAGATGACCATTGCTGCTCATCTTCTGTTGCTTATCCCTTCCTCCCTTGTCAGACACATCTTCCTATTAACCTCAGCCCTAGAAGCCAGGCCAGCACATCCACATGTGTCCTTCCATCAGGAAGAGAAGTTTCTTATTCCATTTAACCCTGAATCCTAAGAGCTCAATGATGGCCTCTTAGCACCACTGTGGGTGAATCTATCCCACTTAGCATTGTTCCTGTTAACTGCTCATAAGAGTCCTTTATAAATTGAACATAATTCTGAAAAACACCTGGAGGACAAAGCAGACTATTCAAATGTAAGAGAGGGATGCACAGGGAAAGGCACTCAATATATTTTAATAACTTATAATGGAACTGAATGTTAAAAATTGTGTATATTTAGATGTACTTGTATAACTGAATCATTTTGCTGTGCACCTGAGACTTGTACAACACTGTAAATCAATGATATTTCAATAATAAAAGATGAAAAAAATTTTTTAAATAATGGGAGAGAAAGACAGAGAAAGAAAACAGAAGTCTGATATTCTTGTATGATTAAGATTTTACCAATCAAATTATGAGCATATTAAAACTTCTAAATTAAAAAAGAAAATCCTAAATTAGATTTTTCAACCCAGTACTTCAGAAACCAAGCTAGTTCTACTAAATGAGCACGAGAAGCATCAGGGAGATAACCATTCTGAACTCATTTCCTGGCATATTTAGAATTGGGAATAATGCTAATTTTGCCTCATGATAACACCATCAGTGTACAGAAATACCCCTAACTGCTAAAGGAGGAAATGGCAACCCACTCCAGTAATCTTGCCTGGAGAATCCCATGGACAGAGGACCCTAGAGGGCTTTAGCCCATTGGGTTGCAAAAGAAAAGGACGTGACTGAATGACTGAGCACACACGTAACTTCTCAGTGAAACACATTTGCCAGTTCCGCACTGAGAAGATCGAATGCACACGGAAAAGGTGCATGAGGAAGTCCTGGGATTCGGCAACACTATGTAGGCATAAACCAAAAGAAGTTGCTGAAATCTCGTGGGAGAAATCAGATCATTTCAGCTAGAATTGACTTCTTTGTTAGGAAGTCCTTTAGCTGATGCTTATCAGCCGGGTCTGACAGCATGAGAGAGACTCTGCTAAAAGTATCCAATTAGGTTTAAATGTCCAGGGCTGCTGCTTATATCACTGCTCCCCTCTCAGAGCTAGAAATTTAGGTTTATGTCATTCTGTCATGCATTATAAATTATTCTATTAGTCACTTCCAAACATTATTTGCTCAATTCTATTTCAGTAATAGAGCCTCCCTTTATTATTATTCCTATTGTTCAAGAACTTGGAATTAAGATACCTTCAAAATAAGAATGAGGCTTTAGGGCTTCCCCTGGTGGTCCAGTGGATGGGGACACCACCTTGCAGTGCAAGGGGCGCCGGTTCGATCCCTGGCCTGGGAGGATCCCACGTGCCGCGGAGCGGCTGGACTGATGTGTCCAATCGCCGAGCTGGAGCTCTGGAGCGCATGCACCCAGAGCTGGCGCTCTGCGACAACGGACGTCACCGCAATGGGAGGCCCGCAGGAGCCAAAGAACAGAGACAGATGAAAACAGAGAAATGAAAGACCAATGGAGGTGGCCCGCCCGCTCCCTTCCCTCCCCAACCCGACCCCCGCCCAAAATAGATAAATAAATAAATCTTAAAAAAAAAAAAAAAAAGAATGAGGCTTTATAAAAATCACCTTTATTGATAACACTTAAGTCATATGTCATCTGTTTTTTCTCTATGTTGATTTTACCCTATTTCAAAATGAATACATTCAACATTTGCCCTAACCATTAAATCTAGTGTGGTAAGTATCATATCATTATAAAGAGGTGAACATATGGTTTGCAAGTTTTTTTTTTTGCTTATTAAAAATCTAATTGCAAGCAAGTAACATATCCTTATGCTGTCTTTTCAGGCAGGGAGTCTTCTCTGAGTTACTAAGGATGAGGTTGAAGGCTGGGTAAGTAGGCTAAGTGGTGTGCATATGCCATGGATATGGGGCTGCTTTCCAGGGAACGAGGACAACAGAAACAAAGGACATTGTCCCTGTCGTTTGGTGTGACTCTGGCCCAGTGGAAGGACCCCCAGGGTACCCGAAGACCTTAAAACAGGGTGGATGGATGTAAAACAGACAGGGATGTTGGTAGAAGCCAGATCATGAAATGCCAAGTGGCAGTAATATGGGTCTTTATTTTAGAAAGCAATGGTACATGTGTAAAAGGCTTTCATCACTGGGGACACTCCATTTAAGATCGAGGAGATCATTGTGACTTCAGTGCAGGCAAATGGGAGAGGTCAGAAGGGCTGTCTGAGAGACCAGCAGACAGGATAGGGCTGACATATGTGTAAGGATGTGATAGGGACAGAGACAGAATGGATGATTAAGTCATTTATTTGACTGAGGGATTTTAAATAGAAAAATATGGAAAAACTCTATAAATTAACAATCAACTCAAGAAAGCAGGTTTGCTTAGCAACAAGAGGGGGAGGCATGGAGGGAGTAACATAGAAACCTATACTGTCATGTGTGGAAAAGATAGCTATTGTCATTGTGCTAAGGGAATAGGAGTGCTTACAATGGCATGGGGCGATGGTCCGGAGGGGTGGGATGGGGGGAACTTGGGGGGTGGGGACCAGGGATATGCATATGACTGGTCTGGGAACATACATGTCTGTGAACAACAAAACTCTGTAAAACCTTTAAAATAAAGATTAAAAAAAAAAAAAAAAAAAAAACATGTGAGAGAAGAATGAGACATTCCCTAAGATAATAAAACAATGTGAGCATGAGCCCCTATTCTGCCCAGTGAGCTCAGTAAGTTAATGATCCTTAGGACATGCTCTCTGCACACATGAAAAACAATAATCTGTGGACCTTGCTGGACCATGGAGAGACAAGACAACTCCCCTGGCCAACCTGGAGAAAGAGCTGATGATGGAAGTCTGACGTCTGCTCAAGAAAGACAAGGAAGGTCTGGCCCCATTTTTCCTCTGATTATAAACCTGTAACTAGTAAGTTCTTGTGGTGCAGCAGCCCCTTGTCTGCCCACATGGAAACCTCACAAGCATCATATTCTAATAAATCACTTCTTATCTATCACTTTGTCTCTCGTTGAATTCCTTCTCCACTGAAACATAAAGGGCAGTGGCACCAGAGCTCTTAGGAGTTCTCAAAATGACACCAAATGGTTTCAGAGGTGCTTTTGAACACAGAAGGTGCCAGAACAGAGGCAAAGACAAGGGAAAGGAGGGAAACAATCAGACTTAGTAAAGATGAAATGTGAGTAGTCAGGGAGAGAGGAATGTCATGGTGATTTTTGGATTCTCTGGTTCATGTCGCTGAACAAAACACAAATCTGGGTATGTCATGGTAGCCGTAAGAACTTGGCATAGACAAAATATGGGTAGTCAGGGAGAGGAACTGAATTCTCTGGTTCATGTTACTGAACAGAACATAGATCTGGGCGTGTCATGATAGCTGCAGATGTGGCCAAGTCAGGGGACAATTCTCAAACAGATGGAGTTCACCTCTTCCTCTCCCTTCTTTCTCCCCATTTGTCTACTGAGGTCTCCTTCCTCTTCCATCACCTCCAGGTAGGAACACTGTTATCTCAGGTAGAGTTTAAAGTGAGTGGGCTACTTCTTCTCTAAGATACTCTGATTTCTCATGATAAAATACTACCCATGTCCATAGAACTAGATCAGCAGCAAAGACAGAAGACAGATGAGGGGCATATTTTTCAGGAGCCTGTGTTTTCTCAGTGGTCTACACTTCTGAGTAAGAATAGACCTGATTACTCTATTTCAGTACATAAGTGTTAAAGAAGATTCTGAAATGGAAAAAAAAAAAAAAAAACCCTCATTAGCATTCAATATCATTTCATGCAATTATGAACAACAGCAAGAAACTATGTCTAAAAGATTAACTTTATGTGAAGACTTTTATGAGTATATTTGTTGTGTAAAATTGGATTAAGTAACGTTTTACAAGTCTATCACTTACAAACTAAAATCCACAATTTTTTCCCTATATAAACAAGCCCCTTTCTAAAGCAAAGTTTTTGAACTCAAAATGTTTCCACTAGAGTCAATAGACTAAAAATATATTATAATTTAAATACTGAGTCTATTGTATGTAGGGGATCTATAGCTCAAAAGTGGGGGGGCGGGGGGAAGAACTAATATGCTAAAATTTCACTAATATGTTATCTGTAGTATTAAATTTTTTATTATTTCTTTTGAATTTGGCATATTGTATCACACATACTTTCACAGAAAGGTTATAACTTCTCTTGGGAAAATAAAATTCATTATGCCACACTTTTCTCTAAAGATTAATCTTGGCAGGCTTCCCCTGGTGGTCCAGTGGGTAAGGACACCGCCTTGCAGTGCAGGGGGCGCCGGTTCGAGCCCTGGCCTGGGAAGATCCCACGTGCTGCGGAGCAGCTGGAATTACCGAGCCGGAGCTCTGGGGCGCATACACCCAGAGCCGGTGCTCTGCAACGACAGACGCCACCGCAATGGGAGGCCCACGCGGGCCAAAGAACAAAGACAGATGAAAAACAGAGAAATAAAAGACCAATAAAAAGTGGCCCGCCCGCTCCCCTCCCTCCCCAACCCCACCCCCACCCAAAATAAATAAATAAATAAATCTTTAAAAAAAAAAAAGATTAATCTTGGCCATCTTCATAAACTGCCATAGTAAAATAGTTTATAATAACTGGTATAAAATAATATTGTAAGTTATGAAAATGGTCAACTGTGATTGTATAACAATCTAAATAATACCGCAAGGAAGGCCACCAAGGAAGGTCACGGTGGCAGAGCAAAAGACTACACCCACTCCACTCGTACTTCACAGGCTGCAGGCTCAAGAGAAAACACTGGAGTGACACCTCGGATAACTGAGCTGTATCTTAGGCTTCTTCTGCATACAACAGAGGAAACAAACCGTATCTGCTCGTCCAGGTAGGGGAGGATTAATGGGTAGTAAATTAGCATAATTCACTGTTTCCCCAAAACTGTGTAATAGCATATTCCTCATAGATCAAACAAGTAACATTTGTTTTAATATCAAATTTGATGAAAATCCTTATCCAAAAAATATCTGCTGTGATTTTTTTTTTTTTTTTTTGGGCGGGGGTGTTATGGACACCTGGAGACATGTTCATTTCTCACAAAAATTAAGAAAGATATCCGGGCTAAACAGACAATTGTCTCCTCACACTAAGGATAAGCATTGCCTGCAAGCCTCGCCTCTCTGAGACCAATACAGAGCACATAGCTTCTTCCTCTTACCACTTTTAATGCTAATGAAACACTTTACAAACTCCTAGCGCCCTTTGTAACTTAAGAATTGTAAGAATGTTTCTCCTCAAGAGCAAAGGTGTTGGTGGAGGAGCAAAGGGCTCTGGTGATGACCTCTTTTGCATCTCTAGAGAGACAAAAAGCTTCTTCATGATTATTAATTAGCTTGAGATTTCTAGTTGGAAAAAATATAAAAAGGGGTGGGGGAGGATTGTGCGTTAGCCTCGCCCATGGAGATCGCTGAGCCGGATGGGGTCGAGACTCTCCAGCTCTGGGGTAACAACATCTGTTTACATTTGATTGAGTTCTGATTATTTCTGATTATTTCTGATTACTTGTGCTTGCCTTTATTTGATGATTAATAAACCCACTCTTGGCTTGACAATACTTGAGACCACGATACTTTATTGTCAAGGTCCGAGGCTCACACCCTGAGGGGACCACGCTGTGTTCGCGGAAAAGTCTCTGAGCTATTTAACATAGTTTCTCTTAGTGAGAACTAGTGAGAATAGTAATCAGAGTAAGCTCGGAACACAGTCCCCACGACAGGGGTGGGCGGGTTAGGGAGGGAGGAGGGAGGGCGGGCCGCTTCTATTGGTCTTTCATTTATTCAGTTTCATCCAACTTTGTTCTTTGGCCCGTGTGGGCCTCCCATCACAGCAGCCTCTGTTGTTGCAGAGCACTGGCTCTGGGCGCATGCGCTTCTGAGCTCCAGCTCGGCATTTGGACACATCGGTCCAGCCACTCAGTGGCACATTGGATCTTTCCAGGCCAGGGATTAAACCCGCACCCCCTGCACTGCAAGGCGGTGTCCTTACCCACTGGACCACCAGGGAAGCTCCTGCTGTGATATTTTAAGTAAGTTGCTATGTATGAATAATATCCAAACTGGGATTAATTGGGCAGCATTTTCCAAATTTAACGTCTGTGAATCATGTGTGTTTTTGCTATTGTTTTTTTCTACTTTGCATTTAACAGAGCCACTCAAGGGTCATAAAACACGATCCATAAAGTGATGCCATAATACAATTCCTGACATGTTCTGAGCAATGCTTAACGGTCAATTTTACTTCCCCCACCCCGGTTAAGGCAAGTGGTTAGAACAGAGTGATGAGTTTGAAGTCTTGAGTTCAAATCTGATGCTGAACTGATGCCACTCAAGGCTATTCTCATAATTTCTTCGTGTTTTTCTTTTTTCAAGTTAAAGGGATCAAATTGATCTACATTCATAACCATTAAAATAAATTGGTTCTAAATTTTAAAAAAGAAAAAGAAGCCCAAGATATGACTGTAAATGCCAAGATACAATAATTTAGTAGGATTATTTTAGTATATAAAAAAAGAGTGATCCATTTAAAACCTTTTCTAAAACGCAATGACATATTTTTAAAAGGCACATCTATCCCTCCATTTAAAGCATCCCAGAAGTATTCTCAGCTGGGAAATGAAATTCATCTTTCACAATATGTGAAGAAAGAAAAATGATAAGACTAGATTGCTTAAAATTACAGATGGGTGGTGGTGAGTGTGTCAAAAAATTAAGGAAGGATAGAAAGAAGGGAGATTACAAAGAGGGATTGAGTAAGTTTGTGGATGCCAGAATCAATTTTGAGGCTTTTAAGTGTAAAAATGGCACAAAATTCACTCTGATATTACATTTTCTTCCTTCATTCCTTATAGTACATTTCATAGCTCTACTTACATCCACACTGTCTGCTACCTATGGAGGAACTCAGTGGAACAAGGGCTCGATTAGATGCTTTGTTTTTTCATCCAAACTGGAAAAGGCAACGAATACCTTTTAGGAAGCTGACACACATTAGGATTTGATTTTTGTGAAGGGGACCAGCTGCCTCTGAGTCAAAACATGGTTCCCTAAGTTAAATCTAACGATATGTGCTATTATGCAGACTGAAAGATTAGTCAATGATTTCAAAAAATAGCTTCTGGACCTTCCTATGGTCCAGGCCAAAGGATATTGTTTCATATTATGAAGTTCAGCTTGTAGGCAAAAAAAGAACTTCCACATTATCTAAATGGGGATATAACAGGACAGGGTTTGGCTCATAATCACTATTGTGGTAAATTTTAATTAATAAAGATAAAGACCTGGGCTTCCCTGGTGGTCCAGTGGGCAAGGACACAGCCTTGCAGTGCGAGGGGCGCCTGTTCGATCCCTGGCCTGGGAAAATCCCACGTGCCGCGGAGCGGCTGGACCGATGGGTCCAATTACTGAGCCGGAGCTCTAGAGCGCATGCGTCCAGAGTCGGGGCTCTGGGACAACAGAGGCCACTGCGATGGGAGGCCCACACGGGCCAAAGCAAAAGATGGATGAAAATAGATAAATAAAAGACCAATAGAAGTGGCCCGCCCACCCCTCTCCCTCCCCAACCCGCCTCCCCACCCCCACAACAACAACAAAAGATAAAGACCTGATGAGCATCCACTTCTAATTTGGGGTGGGATTGGAGAGGGAGAGGGGCGGGCCACTTCTACTGGTCTTTCATTTATCATCCATCTTTGTTCTTTGGCCCGTGTTGGCCTCCCATTTCAGTGGCCTCTGTTGTCGCAGAGCACCGGCTCTGGGCGCATGCGCTCCAGAGCTCCGGCTCGGTAACTGGACACATCGGTCCAGCCACTCCACGGCACGTGGGATCGTCCCAGGTGCCCCTGCACTGCAGGGCAGTGTCCTTACCCACTGGACCATCAGGGAAGCCCAGCATCCACTTTTATGAATAGACACACTGGAACTACTTACAAACATGATTGCATTTTGTCACTTCAAACCATCCACTGAACTGTATTATCAATAATAATTAGTAACCTTTAAGATTTCTTTTAACCTAATAATTACCTTAAGAGAAGGTTGCAATTTGAGCAGAAAATACCAAATTAGAAAAAAAAAAAAAAAAAAGAAAGAAAGAAAGAAAGAAAGAGAACGAAAATACCAAGTACAGTTTTCTTTTCATGAAATTCCATTGAGATGAATACATGAATGAAGAAGACAACTCCAATTCCAGTCAAGCCCCATAGAGTCATAAGATCTTGGCCAATCTTTGAGTCTACTTTCTCAATGCCTGCATGAGATTTCTCCCCAAGTTTAGTTACTCTATGAAGATGGCATTGCTCCTGGATTTAATATGCCTTAGAATTCTTTGCATAGTCCTCCATCCTAATCCTCCATCTTGTACTTGAGGAGCAGCAAACAAACAATAAAGGCTTTGCTTTTGCAGGTATATAATAGTTAACTATTTAAATAGAAACCTGCTTATGATGAAGGTATGTGCTTTACATTGTCATCTCATGAGACAACATCTCCATACTGTCTTTGTCAAGATAAACTTACAATAGAGAAAAAATTCCAAATAGAATTGATACATTTTCTGTTGCATTGTGGAATTATGTGGGATGTATTTTTCCACTACCTGTTTCCCACTTTTTGGATACATCATTAAAACCTTTATATAGTCTTAAATCAATTCAATAAAATATGACATTTGGAAGGTCATATTAATAAAGAAGAAGTTAAGAAATATAGCCTTGGCAAAGAAGAGTTAGAGATAAAATACCCTTAGGGAGGCAAAAGATGAGAATTCATATTAAATTCCTGGAAACTGATACCCAGTTTTGTTCAGAAAAAATTTGTTTAAGTCACTGAGAGGAACTTACATAATTATCTTCATGTTGCACAAAAGTTACAACCTCAATGTCCAAGGTTATAATGACATTATTAATAATTCATATTGATGTAACTTACACCTGAAGGTCAGTAAAATGTACACAGCAGAGATGCAGAGCAGGAATTTCCATCAGTCACCCTGGCATTTCATAAGTGTCCACTCAGCCCTTGTTGTCAGGGAACAATTTAAGAAGAAGCTATCCCCTTGGACACCAGCTATATAACTAGCTGTTCTTATTGAGGAAGTACTGTATTCCTGGCAGAGGAACTGGAACTCATGTACTCACAGAGGTCTTATCTTTAGATGACATAATCCAACATAGTTTGTTACAAATTCGTACACTTAATTCAAACTCATAGGACAAGCAACCATCATTTCTGGTTTGACATCAAAACCGTGATTTGATTTTATACTCTAATCCATCCTCCACCAGTACCCAGAATGACCCTTCCAAATCTCAGCCACTTCCTAACAGTTTTCCAGGTTCAACCTCTCCAAAAGCTTTCCTCATCCCTTGCACAGAGTCATTGGCAAATCGTGATATGATCTGCTCTGAACACAGGAGTCAGCATTCCCCATCACCCTGGTCTTGCTCCAATACACACTCATGTAACCCTCCAGTTTTCTGGATACTGGCTATGCCATGTGCTCTGGGCCATCATTAATCCTTGCTTATTTTCTGCCTGAGACCATCTTAACCTTATTTCCACTCGGCTAATCCTGTTCATCTTGCCCTTCTCTACTTAATGCCACTTTTCAGGAAATTATCTAGAACCACTTGAACAGCCCTGTGTCTCTCAGCACCTCAGACTTCTCTATCATAAGTCAGGAGATTTCCACTACCTGTTTCCCACTTTTTGGATACATCATTAAAACCTTTATATAGTCTTAAATCAATTCAATAAAATATGACATTTGGAAGGTCATATTAATAAAGAAGAAGTTAAGAAATATAGCCTTGGCAAAGAAGAGTTAGAGATAAAATACCCTTAGGGAGGCAAAAGATGAGAATTCATATTAAATTCCTGGAAACTGATACCCAGTTTTGTTCAGAAAAAATTTGTTTAAGTCACTGAGAGGAACTTACATAATTATCTTCATGTTGCACAAAAGTTACAACCTCAATGTCCAAGGTTATAATGACATTATTAATAATTCATATTGATGTAACTTACACCTGAAGGTCAGTAAAATGTACACAGCAGAGATGCAGAGCAGGAATTTCCATCAGTCACCCTGGCATTTCATAAGTGTCCACTCAGCCCTTGTTGTCAGGGAACAATTTAAGAAGAAGCTATCCCCTTGGACACCAGCTATATAACTAGCTGTTCTTATTGAGGAAGTACTGTATTCCTGGCAGAGGAACTGGAACTCATGTACTCACAGAGGTCTTATCTTTAGATGACATAATCCAACATAGTTTGTTACAAATTCGTACACTTAATTCAAACTCATAGGACAAGCAACCATCATTTCTGGTTTGACATCAAAACCGTGATTTGATTTTATACTCTAATCCATCCTCCACCAGTACCCAGAATGACCCTTCCAAATCTCAGCCACTTCCTAACAGTTTTCCAGGTTCAACCTCTCCAAAAGCTTTCCTCATCCCTTGCACAGAGTCATTGGCAAATCGTGATATGATCTGCTCTGAACACAGGAGTCAGCATTCCCCATCACCCTGGTCTTGCTCCAATACACACTCATGTAACCCTCCAGTTTTCTGGATACTGGCTATGCCATGTGCTCTGGGCCATCATTAATCCTTGCTTATTTTCTGCCTGAGACCATCTTAACCTTATTTCCACTCGGCTAATCCTGTTCATCTTGCCCTTCTCTACTTAATGCCACTTTTCAGGGAAATTATCTAGAACCACTTGAACAGCCCTGTGTCTCTCAGCACCTCAGACTTCTCTATCATAAGTCAGCAGATACTACTATGACTCCATGCTATAATTAGCCATGAACATGTGTCTTCTGCATCCCCTTCAATAGAACATAATATGAGAAACACAACTTAAAACCGCCAACTGTCACCACCTTAGATCAACTGTAGCATTGCTACTAAGGCCACAGTCCCCTAGGCCACCTCCCACCACTGACTGCAGACTTGGGACTCCTTCACTGGGCACCATTTGCTTTGCAAGCCTGTCATCTGCCCTGTACTTTCTCAGAACTGCAGTGTGCTCTGAGACATCTCTGCCCCATCCTTTCCTCCCTTCATCCTTTCAAGCTTGCCAAGCTTGCACTGTAGGTGGAAGGCTCTTCTCAACTTCTCCTGTTTCCCCCCTCTCCTATCCTTCACAAGAGGTATCTTCAAATCTCTGGTACGTCTAACTTCACCTTGGTGTCTGGCTCTTATAAAACCCAGACAGATCCACATATCTAAGATCTGTTTTCCATAGCTGTACACTTTATATGGACTAGCAGTATGTCCTTTTCCTCCTTATACCTATCCTTGTATGCTTCTTTTCATGTCATACTTAACTGAAAATACAAGTGAAAATTAACATAGTATTATTAATAGCAAACCTGACTGAATGCATACTATTTCTTAGACACTGTGGTAAGCACTTTACTAGTATTCTTACATTTGACCTTATAAGGCAGGCATTATGATCATACCTACTCTACTGATAAGGGAATGGCAGCCTGGAAAATATGGTGACCAGCTCAAGAGCACTTATAAGGCAGGCATTATGATCAGTTTTCCAGGTTCAACCTCTCCAAAAGCTTTCCTCATCCCTTGCACAGAGTCATTGGCAAATCGTGATATGATCTGCTCTGAACACAGGAGTCAGCATTCCCCATCACCCTGGTCTTGCTCCAATACACACTCATGTAACCCTCCAGTTTTCTGGATACTGGCTATGCCATGTGCTCTGGGCCATCATTAATCCTTGCTTATTTTCTGCCTGAGACCATCTTAACCTTATTTCCACTCGGCTAATCCTGTTCATCTTGCCCTTCTCTACTTAATGCCACTTTTCAGGAAATTATCTAGAACCACTTGAACAGCCCTGTGTCTCTCAGCACCTCAGACTTCTCTATCATAAGTCAGCAGATACTACTATGACTCCATGCTATAATTAGCCATGAACATGTGTCTTCTGCATCCCCTTCAATAGAACATAATATGAGAAACACAACTTAAAACCGCCAACTGTCACCACCTTAGATCAACTGTAGCATTGCTACTAAGGCCACAGTCCCCTAGGCCACCTCCCACCACTGACTGCAGACTTGGGACTCCTTCACTGGGCACCATTTGCTTTGCAAGCCTGTCATCTGCCCTGTACTTTCTCAGAACTGCAGTGTGCTCTGAGACATCTCTGCCCCATCCTTTCCTCCCTTCATCCTTTCAAGCTTGCCAAGCTTGCACTGTAGGTGGAAGGCTCTTCTCAACTTCTCCTGTTTCCCCCCTCTCCTATCCTTCACAAGAGGTATCTTCAAATCTCTGGTACGTCTAACTTCACCTTGGTGTCTGGCTCTTATAAAACCCAGACAGATCCACATATCTAAGATCTGTTTTCCATAGCTGTACACTTTATATGGACTAGCAGTATGTCCTTTTCCTCCTTATACCTATCCTTGTATGCTTCTTTTCATGTCATACTTAACTGAAAATACAAGTGAAAATTAACATAGTATTATTAATAGCAAACCTGACTGAATGCATACTATTTCTTAGACACTGTGGTAAGCACTTTACTAGTATTCTTACATTTGACCTTATAAGGCAGGCATTATGATCATACCTACTCTACTGATAAGGGAATGGCAGCCTGGAAAATATGGTGACCAGCTCAAGAGCACATGCAGTCAATACACAGATCATAAACAGCACTGCTTATCCTTTGCTAAACCTTTGTCAATCCCTCTGAGTTCCCACCTTGTGGGTTCAGAGAACATAGTCTTCAAGAAACAAAGGAATATTAAGACAATAAGTAGTCAATGTAGTCTGAAAGGAGATGTCAATACAGAAGAAGATGGAAGTGCACTCCTGACAGAACTCAAGAGCACCAGGAAAGGCTGCAGGTGGATCCAGTCAAGAGGAACCAAAAGAAGGGAGAAGGGACAGAAGGATGCTGGGAAATACAAACTGAGCCGAGTCCTAGAAGTAATCCTCAGGCATCTCCACACAGGAAACTTATGCACAAAACTACAGGAGCACAGAAACACCAGCCTACAATAGAAGAACCAACAAGGTCACTGGGAGACCAGTAAGAAATGGAAAATGGAAAACAGGAAGATGATGGATCAGAAACTAAGTGACTAAGACATAAACTGAGCCCCCAAACAAGTCACTTTCAACTCTTTGAAGCTGAGGTAAGAATATAACTCAAGCAACATAGATCTGACTTAAGTAAAAATGCAAGTATTCATTTATCAAGTATACAGACATCAAACAAAGAATAATCTAATTATCAATATTAAGTGCAAACATAAAAGTATAAAACAAAAGCATACATAGTCTATAAAAATAATGTTATTTCTAGTTTTTTAATGAATCTCCATATTGTTCTCCATAGTAGCTACATCAGTTTGCTTTCCCAGAAAAAGTGTAAGGATTCCCTTTTCTCCACAACCTCACCAACACTTATTGGTTGTAAAGTTTTTCATGATGACAATTTTGAACAGTGTGAGATACCTCACTGTAGTTATGATTTACATTTCTCTACTAACGAGCAATGATGAACATTTTCTTTCATATGTTTATTGGGCATAAGTCCCACCACTGGGCATATACTCTAAGAAAACCATGATTAAAAAAGATATGTGTACCTCAATGTTCATTGCAGCACTATTTACAATAGCTAGGACATGCAACCAACCTAGATGTCCATCAATAGATGAATGGATAAGGAACTAGTGATACATATTCACAAATGGAATATTACTCAGCTACAAAAGGAATGAATTTGAGTCAGTTCTAAGGAGGTGGTCGATTCTAGACCCTATTATATAGAGTAAAATAAGTCAGAAAGACAAATATATATCAATGCATAAACATGGAATCTAGAAAGATAGTACTGATGGTCCTTCTTGGAGGGCAACAAAGGAGACACAGGCATAAAGAACAGACTTTTGGACACAGTGGGGAAAGAAGAGGATGGGGTGATTTGAGAGAATAGCATTGAAACACATACATTACAGAATGTAAAAGAGATAGACAGTTGGAGTTTGATGTATGACAGGGAACCCAAAGCTGGTGCTCTGTGACAACCTAGAGGGGTGGACTGGGGAGGTGGGTGGGAGGAGGGTTAAAAAGGGGTGGGGGGACATAGGTATACCTATGGCCAAATCATGTTGATGTATGGCAAAACTATCACAATATTGTAAAGCAATTATCTTCCAATTAAATAAATAAATTTAAATATCTCAGTTCTCAAGAAACTTAGAGTTTATCAGAAATGTCAGGGTATAAAAAGTCTCAACTAACTTGTGCTCAGCCTCAGAAAGGACCCCCCACCCCCACCCCCAGGACAACAGTCCTACTTTACCTTCATGTAGACTGAATGCTGCTGGCTATTAGCAGAGTCAACATCATTCATCCTAAAAAGTTTTTCATGAAACCATGAATATAGCAGGCCATTATTTTACAACATTAGGTAAAATTCATGAGGCATCCAGAATGCCCTGCAAAAACTTCATCAACAAATTACCTGCCTTTCTTCATAGTAAAAATAAACTCACATTAAGAAATAAATTCAATTTTCTGTTTGTAAGAGTTGCTCTGTGTTGGCAGTCTGCCCCACAAACATGATATGCAGAGTGAAGGCCCCTATGTTGTTCTAAACTCCACTTGATTTGTTTTAGCCCACTCCAACACTGAGAGATTTCTCCTTTGAATCTAAATTTCTGGAGTCTCTTGAACAATGGCACCTTACATACAATAGGAAACCAGAAGCTGTCCAGTTCAGCATCCCCTCATTCACTTTGCCTCTCCATCCTGTTTCCCCATTCATCATCAACCTGGTCCCAGAGTTCCTTATAGATGAGCTAAAGTCAATGAAGCTTTTCTCAAGAAAAATTAAGGCTTTCTTTACTTAAAATGCAAGACCTAAAAACAGAGGGGAAATGCTGCATGTTACATTTGTAGAAAATTCTTCCTTCTTTAATATGTAAATTGTGACTCTAGAATAGGTGACTTATTTACATATACCCTGACCAGACCATTCCTGCAGACATTTGACTCCATGGCCCTGTCCTAAATGTTACTAAGAATAAGGGTGTCTAGGATTTCTGCCAAGGAGTCTCTGAGTAAAAAGAGATGCATTGAAACACATACATTACAGAATGTAAAAGAGATAGACAGTTGGAGTTTGATGTATGACAGGGAACCCAAAGCTGGTGCTCTGTGACAACCTAGAGGGGTGGACTGGGGAGGTGGGTGGGAGGAGGGTTAAAAAGGGGTGGGGGGACATAGGTATACCTATGGCCAAATCATGTTGATGTATGGCAAAACTATCACAATATTGTAAAGCAATTATCTTCCAATTAAATAAATAAATTTAAATATCTCAGTTCTCAAGAAACTTAGAGTTTATCAGAAATGTCAGGGTATAAAAAGTCTCAACTAACTTGTGCTCAGCCTCAGAAAGGACCCCCACCCCACCCCAGGACAACAGTCCTACTTTACCTTCATGTAGACTGAATGCTGCTGGCTATTAGCAGAGTCAACATCATTCATCCTAAAAAGTTTTTCATGAAACCATGAATATAGCAGGCCATTATTTTACAACATTAGGTAAAATTCATGAGGCATCCAGAATGCCCTGCAAAACTTCATCAACAAATTACCTGCCTTTCTTCATAGTAAAAATAAACTCACATTAAGAAATAAATTCAATTTTCTGTTTGTAAGAGTTGCTCTGTGTTGGCAGTCTGCCCCACAAACATGATATGCAGAGTGAAGGCCCCTATGTTGTTCTAAACTCCACTTGATTTGTTTTAGCCCACTCCAACACTGAGAGATTTCTCCTTTGAATCTAAATTTCTGGAGTCTCTTGAACAATGGCACCTTACATACAATAGGAAACCAGAAGCTGTCCAGTTCAGCATCCCCTCATTCACTTTGCCTCTCCATCCTTTTTCCCCCATTCATCATCAACCTGGTCCCAGAGTTCCTTATAGATGAGCTAAAGTCAATGAAGCTTTTCTCAAGAAAAATTAAGGCTTTCTTTACTTAAAATGCAAGACCTAAAAACAGAGGGGAAATGCTGCATGTTACATTTGTAGAAAATTCTTCCTTCTTTAATATGTAAATTGTGACTCTAGAATAGGTGACTTATTTACATATACCCTGACCAGACCATTCCTGCAGACATTTGACTCCATGGCCCTGTCCTAAATGTTACTAAGAATAAGGGTGTCTAGGATTTCTGCCAAGGAGTCTCTGAGTGGAGAAGCCACAAAGAAGAGCAGTTGTATATAAAATGTGTCTCCTACAGCACCGTTCCCTGGAATGAATTCTAGCAAAGGAACCAGCAGTGGTACTGTTGCTGGTTGCTCTCTGCAGCCTCCCAAGGAATCTGAAAGTATCACGGCCTGCGAGATTAGTAGCCAATTGCCCACTGTGCAGAGAACATCTCAGATATGCCAGAAGCATGTTGACATGACCGAATCTCTTTTGTACCACACAAACCTCTAGAAAAGGTTCAGAACACAGTAACTGCTAAGGCTTTTTTTTTTTTCTTTTTTTTAACATATTTCACTTCTTTTTCCTAGACATTCACAAAGAAAATAACCAAATCCTCAGACAGCATCTATTATTTTTAATTTGTTGAATGTATTAATTGTTGTACATGCTGAGAACATTTTATGGTTTATATAAATGCCATTTGATGCCTGAGATGGGGATGTTTAAAATTTTAGGAGTGTAAGTGGAGATGGGCACTGGTATAAATGACAAGGTATGGGACTCCAAGTAACAAATACGTTTTGTCACAGGAAGTCAATAAGCTTTGTTTCACAAAGAAAACTTTGCAGTTCCTCCTCTTAGGAAGCATCTAGCTTTAAAGTGCTGGAGGACCTGATTAGGTTAAAATCATGCATGTATAAGTTAATAATATTAAGATTAATTTGATACATCTGAACATGACTAACAGCCACCACAGAATTGTAACCAAAGTGGGGGGCACTATAAAAATATCCAACAACTTCTACTAACAGCTAGCATTTAATTTTTTTTTTTTTTCTATTACAACAGATCTAGCATTAGCTTTTTATTTTCTGTTACTGCTGTTTTTCCAGGTAGCTTGATTTACTCCTGTCTCTATGCTATAATGAACAGCTATTAGCTTCTTCACAAAATTTTGAAATATTATGTCAAAAATAAAGTATCCAGTTGCACAGAATAGGCTACCCTGGAGTTACTAATGACAGATATTTATGACCTTAGTAAAATACATTTTGAAGTCCATATAAGAGATCCATAAAGAAGAAGTTTCACTAAGTGCTTTATGCCCAAGAACCATCTTAGATTTAGTCTACATCTGGTTCCTTACTCTTCTCCCTCAACTTGATCTGACATGTTTTGAACAATGACAATAGCTTTTTTACATGTGCCCTGTATAATAACTTCAAGAAAACTAAACTAAGAATGTCTCATTCAAGGCACTTTTGCAAAAAAATTGAGAGTGAAAGATTGTAAGTCTATAATTTTCTATGCCAGTCTTAGGCAGTTGTGGTTGGCCAGTTGGCCTAAAAATGGCTCGTGACAAACCTTGCACAGCTGGTATATGCCCACATACACCTCTTCCTTTTAAATTATAGTGGAAGTAATTCAGTAGCAATTTTCCAAGTAAAATACAGATTTTAAACCTGATTTAGTCATTCTAGATTTTGTGCTTCTGTTGGAAAACATATTAATGTTTCCTATTAGAAATAGTGCCATTGTTATGTTGAGTAGAAAATTATTATTCTTTAATGTTTCCAAATTTTACAAGATAGTCTATATTTGGGTCTATCCAAGTCTGAATTTTTAATTCCAATTTATATAGAAGGATTTTAGGATAACTATTATAAAGTATTTTGCCCATTAATTTGGTTAATTTTAATGTTCTTTGAAGCAAATTTGTACTTTCCAAGAGTATACTTTACATTACACATTGTCATTATTATTAAATGATGTTTAAGTTTATCTTTAATAGGACATTCTAGTCAATGAATAGATTTTTAACAATACAGATATGAAACTTATCACTAAAAACAATAGCAGCCAGTACTACCTAGCAAGATAAAACAGTAAAACAAAAACAAAGCAAAACAACATTAGGAATATATGTTATAAAAAGTATAACAACAGTCCATGTAGGTAGAATATTTTTATAGGAACTTTGCAATTCCATGGACTGTAACCTACCAGGCTCCACTGTCCCTGGAATTCTCAAGGTAAGAATTTTGGAATGTATGAAAAGTCATGTCCAAATATCTTAGAAGGAACATATGGTTTAATATAGCAATTTTTAAAATGTAGTTGTAAATTTTTTTGTAAAATTTAATGTCAGAAATCTCTGAATCTTTCTGAACATAGCTCAATAATTTCTTTCAGAGACATATTGACTAGTCTTTTTTCCCAAGAACGAAAAAAAAGAAAAACATGAGTTTTCTGATATATGTAACTTTAAGCTAACTCTAGCAAAGGCAAGATATGAACAAAATAATCAGAATTAGTACCATTTCTCCAAATCAAATGCTATAAGGGTTATTCAAGGAACTCAGAGGTATCATCTGGCAAAAACATTAGAAAAAAACTTATAAACAATTAAACGATACTTAAAATGTATGATTTGGAATATAAATCATAATACCATGGCCCTGCCCAGAGTGGTACATGAATGATTATAGATGTGTGCAGTTGACTTTTATTTCACAGCACTCTAGGTAACTGAGGGGATGGGGGAGGTGAATGAATGAAAACATGAATTAATTTATTAACTCCAACTGCAGTAACTTCTTTCTCAACACTTGTAAAATCCTACAATGTTAATTATAAAGAACAGAAACACAAGATAAAGCACAAGATAAATGGTTACTAAGAAGAGACATACATTTTGCCAGAAATCAGACAGCATGATGGCAGAAATGGAGAGAACAATGGTCCTTCTCTCAGTGAATCTCTTTTTTTGGAAAGGGGAGAAAAATGAGTTGTTGCAACCTACTATGAAAGTGACAGTGTTAGTCATTCAGTCCTGTCCAATTCTCTGCAACTCCAGGGACTGTAGCCCACCAGGCTCCTCTGTCCATGGAATTCTCCAGTTAAGAACATTGGAGTGGGTAGCCATTCCCTTCTCCAGGAGATCTTCTTGACCCAAGGATTGAACCTGTGTCTCCTACATCACAGACAGACTCTTTTACCATCAAAGCCATCAGGGAAGACCTATAACTTACTGTGTCTCCTACATATAACTTAGACCCAAAACTCTGAAAATATTCCTTTACTTTTCAACTAAGTGTCTGATTTCAACACTAAATTGAGCTTAAAATTCCAGAGAAAGAATACTCTTAAAAATTACTGTGAAATTATGTCCCTGTGTTTTCCTGATGAAGGATGGAGCCACTTTTGGCCAGACAGAGATTTCACAACACACTTTAGCTGGATTGATTATAATACTAATTATATGTATAATCTACTCAGTACTTATTCTAAAATATTACTGGTTATAAAATTATGTTCCAGAAAGAAAAAAAAAAAAAAACGTGAGCCTTCATGAGCCAATTAACACTGGCCATTAATTCAGACTTTACAGCAATATGCTTTGCAAAATTTTCTTTTCTTTTCTTTTCTTTTTTTTAATGGGGTCAACTACTTAATGACCCAACATTACTCTTTCTTTCCACCTGAGATTCCTAGAGTACAAGGACTCTTTCTTAACTTTGGGTCTCAGTACCTTATCATAAGATTCCCTGGAGAAGGGAATGGCTACCCACCCCAGTATTGCCTGGAGAATCCCATGGATAGAGAAGCCTGGTGGGCTACAGTCCATGTGGTCACAAGAGTTGGGCACAACTAAGCAACTGACACTTCAAAAGAGTCTGAATGAAAACATGAATTAATTTATTACCTCCAACTGCAGTAACTTCTTTCTCAACACTTGTAAAATCCTACAATGTTAATTATAAAGAACAGAAACACAAGATAAAGCACAAGATAAATGGTTACTAAGAAGAGACATACATTTTGCCAGAAATCAGACAGCATGATGGCAGAAATGGAGAGAACAATGGTCCTTCTCTCAGTGAATCTCTTTTTTTGGAAAGGGGAGAAAAATGAGTTGTTGCAACCTACTATGAAAGTGACAGTGTTAGTCATTCAGTCCTGTCCAATTCTCTGCAACTCCAGGGACTGTAGCCCACCAGGCTCCTCTGTCCATGGAATTCTCCAGTTAAGAACATTGGAGTGGGTAGCCATTCCCTTCTCCAGGAGATCTTCTTGACCCAAGGATTGAACCTGTGTCTCCTACATCACAGACAGACTCTTTTACCATCAAAGCCATCAGGGAAGACCTATAACTTACTGTGTCTCCTACATATAACTTAGACCCAAAACTCTGAAAATATTCCTTTACTTTTCAACTAAGTGTCTGATTTCAACACTAAATTGAGCTTAAAATTCCAGAGAAAGAATACTCTTAAAAATTACTGTGAAATTATGTCCCTGTGTTTTCCTGATGAAGGATGGAGCCATTTTTGGCCAGACAGAGATTTCACAACACACTTTAGCTGGATTGATTATAATACTAATTATATGTATAATCTACTCAGTACTTATTCTAAAATATTACTGGTTATAAAATTATGTTCCAGAAAGAAAAAAAAAAAAAAACGTGAGCCTTCATGAGCCAATTAACACTGGCCATTAATTCAGACTTTACAGCAATATGCTTTGCAAAATTTTCTTTTCTTTTCTTTTCTTTTTTTTAATGGGGTCAACTACTTAATGACCCAACATTACTCTTTCTTTCCACCTGAGATTCCTAGAGTACAAGGACTCTTTCTTAACTTTGGGTCTCAGTACCTTATCATAAGATTCCCTGGAGAAGGGAATGGCTACCCACCCCAGTATTGCCTGGAGAATCCCATGGATAGAGAAGCCTGGTGGGCTACAGTCCATGTGGTCACAAGAGTTGGGCACAACTAAGCAACTGACACTTCAAGTTGTGAAGTCTAGTACTTTTACACAGTCTGTTCCAAAAATGTACTAAGACATGAATACTAGTTTGAAAAATCTGTTTAGTTGATGCAAATATAAAATAGATATCCAAAAGCATGTTCACATCTAAGAAGTTCTCTGTGTCTAAATTTACACATTCAAGAATGCATTTAAAGGCACCTAAAGGACTCTAGCTGTTTTCACTAACTAAATGCACTAACTCTTTCAGATTTGTGGGAAAAGTGTTCTTCCTTTGAAAACTAACAACAGCAACAAACCATCAAGAAGTCTACTGATGAATCAAAATAAAAAAAAAACAAAAAAAAAACATGTGCAGTCTATACATTAGGCATCCAAAATGAAAGCAGAACAAAAATAAAAGAAAAAACAGTTCCATGCCTCTTTGGTCCAAAATCTAACTTGAATGAATCTTCTCTATGACAAAATGATACATACACCTTGAAAACACCGTTTAAATATCTGCTAGATATAAACTACCATTACCTCTATAATCCTAGTTAAGTAAAACTTTTAACATGAAGCATCATCGAACAAAAAAAAAAGATACCATCCAGAATAAAGATTTTCAAACTAAATTTTTAGTTTGTTATAGGATACCATCAGACCCAAGTGCATTAAGTATTAAGGTCCAATCTTTGACTCAACAAATATGTATAGACTGAATAAATATGGCCAGGATTTTTTTACTCCACGTCCACTAAGGTTACTTATGCTTCTCCTAAGTGTGAAGCTAGAGATTCCATGGAGATGATTTTCATTGATGTCCCTGTCCTTTTATGTTAGGCTGTTATTCTACGAAGTAGCAATCTCAGATTGCAATGTTCTACTTGAGGTAAGAAAAGGCAAACAGATTTAGGAATAAACTTACTATTTGGCAAAGCCATCTCCACTACCAAAGGACTCTTTCTTAACTGTGGGTCTCAGTACCTTATCATAAGATTCCCTGGAGAAGGGAATGGCTACCCACCCCAGTATTGCCTGGAGAATCCCATGGATAGAGAAGCCTGGTGGGCTACAGTCCATGTGGTCACAAGAGTTGGGCACAACTAAGCAACTGACACTTCAAGTTGTGAAGTCTAGTACTTTTACACAGTCTGTTCCAAAAATGTACTAAGACATGAATACTAGTTTGAAAAATCTGTTTAGTTGATGCAAATATAAAATAGATATCCAAAAGCATGTTCACATCTAAGAAGTTCTCTGTGTCTAAATTTACACATTCAAGAATGCATTTAAAGGCACCTAAAGGACTCTAGCTGTTTTCACTAACTAAATGCACTAACTCTTTCAGATTTGTGGGAAAAGTGTTCTTCCTTTGAAAACTAACAACAGCAACAAACCATCAAGAAGTCTACTGATGAATCAAAATAAAAAAAAAACAAAAAAAAAACATGTGCAGTCTATACATTAGGCATCCAAAATGAAAGCAGAACAAAAATAAAAGAAAAAACAGTTCCATGCCTCTTTGGTCCAAAATCTAACTTGAATGAATCTTCTCTATGACAAAATGATACATACACCTTGAAAACACCGTTTAAATATCTGCTAGATATAAACTACCATTACCTCTATAATCCTAGTTAAGTAAAACTTTTAACATGAAGCATCATCGAACAAAAAAAAAAGATACCATCCAGAATAAAGATTTTCAAACTAAATTTTTAGTTTGTTATAGGATACCATCAGACCCAAGTGCATTAAGTATTAAGGTCCAATCTTTGACTCAACAAATATGTATAGACTGAATAAATATGGCCAGGATTTTTTTACTCCACGTCCACTAAGGTTACTTATGCTTCTCCTAAGTGTGAAGCTAGAGATTCCATGGAGATGATTTTCATTGATGTCCCTGTCCTTTTATGTTAGGCTGTTATTCTACGAAGTAGCAATCTCAGATTGCAATGTTCTACTTGAGGTAAGAAAAGGCAAACAGATTTAGGAATAAACTTACTATTTGGCAAAGCCATCTCCACTACCAATTATCTATTTATGTGACTTCTGGCAGGCTGTTTAACTTCTCCAAACATCACCAACACCACGACACAGAGGAAAGATGGTACCATCTGCCATCAAACTGAACTGAGTGTGAAAGAAGTCTCTTAAGTAACCAGCAATGTTTACTAAACATAGACACACTGCCTAACCTATCTGAGCTCCAACTTCCCTTGATTATAAAAATAAAATTAAAGTACCTAAATTCAGGGATTGTTCTGAAGATAGAATACATGTTACCTGACGCATATGATCAAGAATAATATCTCTGCACATTCCTCTTTTGCTTACACTTCACGTGTTTCTCAACAATTCTTGCTGACCTCCTTCAACTACCACTTTGATCCCAAAACACTGATGTCTTTAGACTAAACCTCAATTTCGAACTGCTTGCAAAGTCATTCCTCTGTATTTCATTCTCCTCTTGTCACCAGAATGGTCTGTATAAAAATGTAAATTGTAATCCTACACCACATTACAGAGCCAATTTCTGTCTACCTCTGCCATCAAACCCTCAGTCCACATTTCCATTATCTCTTGGATGGACAAATGGAATTATTCACTGAGTGATCTTTCAGCGTCCTCTTGTTCTTCTGTCACTGGTCTCACACTATTGGGTCAAATCTCTCTTTACTGCTATCAGATTCTTAGACTATGGGCTGGGAATCCCTGACGTTGAAACTCTGGGTATATTGCCACCATTTAACTCTTGAGCACAAGTTTCTCTGCTCCCATGTATAAAGTTCCAAAGCTCGCCACTAAGTCTTTCAACTCAATGAACACAGTGTGGATATACCTTCATGGTGACAGATATTAGGGGACTAATTTTTACCTTGCATTGCTTTGATTATCATAAACAGGCCAACAAGGAACACATCATCATTTATTTATATATATAAAACATGCATAAATATGTCTCTAAACTTTCTTTGTTTTATTTTGCCCAAACTTAAATATGTTCTCTAATAATTTTCAGAACTTGCTGTTATTCTACGAAGTAGCAATCTCAGACAATGTTCTACTTGAGGTAAGAAAAGGCAAACAGATTTAGGAATAAACTTACTATTTGGCAAAGCCATCTCCACTACCAATTATCTATTTATGTGACTTCTGGCAGGCTGTTTAACTTCTCCAAACATCACCAACACCACGACACAGAGGAAAGATGGTACCATCTGCCATCAAACTGAACTGAGTGTGAAAGAAGTCTCTTAAGTAACCAGCAATGTTTACTAAACATAGACACACTGCCTAACCTATCTGAGCTCCAACTTCCCTTGATTATAAAAATAAAATTAAAGTACCTAAATTCAGGGATTGTTCTGAAGATAGAATACATGTTACCTGACGCATATGATCAAGAATAATATCTCTGCACATTCCTCTTTTGCTTACACTTCACGTGTTTCTCAACAATTCTTGCTGACCTCCTTCAACTACCACTTTGATCCCAAAACACTGATGTCTTTAGACTAAACCTCAATTTCGAACTGCTTGCAAAGTCATTCCTCTGTATTTCATTCTCCTCTTGTCACCAGAATGGTCTGTATAAAAATGTAAATTGTAATCCTACACCACATTACAGAGCCAATTTCTGTCTACCTCTGCCATCAAACCCTCAGTCCACATTTCCATTATCTCTTGGATGGACAAATGGAATTATTCACTGAGTGATCTTTCAGCGTCCTCTTGTTCTTCTGTCACTGGTCTCACACTATTGGGTCAAATCTCTCTTTACTGCTATCAGATTCTTAGACTATGGGCTGGGAATCCCTGACGTTGAAACTCTGGGTATATTGCCACCATTTAACTCTTGAGCACAAGTTTCTCTGCTCCCATGTATAAAGTTCCAAAGCTCGCCACTAAGTCTTTCAACTCAATGAACACAGTGTGGATATACCTTCATGGTGACAGATATTAGGGGACTAATTTTTACCTTGCATTGCTTTGATTATCATAAACAGGCCAACAAGGAACACATCATCATTTATTTATATATATAAAACATGCATAAATATGTCTCTAAACTTTCTTTGTTTTATTTTGCACTTATTTTCCTGAATTAAGATTTTCTTCTAAATATAGCTAAGTCAAGTATACAAGGTAAGAAGCAAGAAAGTTCACATAACAGACAGCTAGTCTCTTCAAACTACCTGACTTTATACTTGTCCTTTTGTGAGATTCTATAGTTCTAATGATGATGTTCTCTCTTATTTTGGAGTCTCTATTTCAGAATGCCCTTCTAAGTTTGTGGCACAGTTATTTAAATCTCCTCCAAGAAAAGGACCTTGCTCTCTGAGGGTGGGTTTTGGTTTGGGACAAAGATACACTGAGTTCAGTGACCATCTGAGCTCTTCACCATCGAGGGGAAACCCCCACTCTGGACACCCTCTCCCTGCTCCTTGACCACCTCGCCATCCACAGTCCATCCAAGCTTCAACATGGTATGCCCTCGAGGCAGGAACACCGATCACCTTTTCCCCAGCTTCTAAGTCTTCAAGCCTCAAGGCAGATCCCACTTCCCCTCTGAGAGGATCCTTTGAACTCTGTGTTTCAGTCATGTCTGACTCTTTGTGACCCCCATGCACTACAGGCTACCAGGTTCATCATCTCCTGAAGCTTGCTCAAAATCATATCTGTTGATTCAGTAATACTTAGTACATAATATACACTTGATAATGGCTGGGTAAATAAATTCATGGATTAAGGACTGAATGTGAAATTGTTTTTAAACTGTAATATTTAAATAATTAACTTAAAAATGAAGGGTAGAAGGAAGTTTTACTCAAGCATATTAACTGAATGCTAGACTCTGTTTATAAGTTTATTTATTCTCTGATGGAACTAGTCTAGCAATATAAAACAGTTTTACATTAGAATTATGAACACTTAGGCACTTCACAGATAGAGGGCAGAGATAACACATTTTAAATTTGATATATACTCATTTAGTTAGCATTTAGCTAAGCTGGTAAAGAACTCACCTGTAAGGCAGGAGACCCTGGTTCAATTCCTGGGTCAGGAAGATACCATGATAAAGGGATAGGTGACCCAATCCAGTATTAGTGCCTGGAGAATTCCCATGGAAAGAGGAATCTGACCATGCATAAAGGGATAGGTGAATTTTACCTTGCATTGGGCTTTTTGATTTTTTCATAAACAGGCCAACAAGGAACACATCATCATTTATTTATATATATAAAACATGCATAAATATGTCTCTAAACTTTCTTTGTTTTATTTTGCACTTATTTTCCTGAATTAAGATTTTCTTCTAAATATAGCTAAGTCAAGTATACAAGGTAAGAAGCAAGAAAGTTCACATAACAGACAGCTAGTCTCTTCAAACTACCTGACTTTATACTTGTCCTTTTGTGAGATTCTATAGTTCTAATGATGATGTTCTCTCTTATTTTGGAGTCTCTATTTCAGAATGCCCTTCTAAGTTTGTGGCACAGTTATTTAAATCTCCTCCAAGAAAAGGACCTTGCTCTCTGAGGGTGGGTTTTGGTTTGGGACAAAGATACACTGAGTTCAGTGACCATCTGAGCTCTTCACCATCGAGGGAACCTCCACTCTGGACACCCTCTCCCTGCTCCTTGACCACCTCGCCATCCACAGTCCATCCAAGCTTCAACATGGTATGCCCTCGAGGCAGGAACACCGATCACCTTTTCCCCAGCTTCTTAAGTCTTCAAGCCTCAAGGCAGATCCCACTTCCCCTCTGAGAGGATCCTTTGAACTCTGTGTTTCAGTCATGTCTGACTCTTTGTGACCCCCATGCACTACAGGCTACCAGGTTCATCATCTCCTGAAGCTTGCTCAAAATCATATCTGTTGATTCAGTAATACTTAGTACATAATATACACTTGATAATGGCTGGGTAAATAAATTCATGGATTAAGGACTGAATGTGAAATTGTTTTTAAACTGTAATATTTAAATAATTAACTTAAAAATGAAGGGTAGAAGGAAGTTTTACTCAAGCATATTAACTGAATGCTAGACTCTGTTTATAAGTTTATTTATTCTCTGATGGAACTAGTCTAGCAATATAAAAACAGTTTTACATTAGAATTATGAACACTTAGGCACTTCACAGATAGAGGGCAGAGATAACACATTTTAAATTTGATATATACTCATTTAGTTAGCATTTAGCTAAGCTGGTAAAGAACTCACCTGTAAGGCAGGAGACCCTGGTTCAATTCCTGGGTCAGGAAGATACCATGATAAAGGGATAGGTGACCCAATCCAGTATTAGTGCCTGGAGAATTCCCATGGAAAGAGGAATCTGACCAGCTAGAGTTCATGGGGTTGCAAAGAGTCAGAGATAATTGAGTGACTACACAGAAGCACCTCTCAATATATGTTATCAACTTATGTTTATGACATGTTTAAGACTTATGTTTAAACTCCTATCCTTTTTAGCATCACAGTTCTAATTAGGCATTGTTTTCTATTTTTAAAACTGTATGTTTTTGAAGGTACTATTTTTACGTAAAATGTGTGAGGCATATTAATTTATTTAATTCATAAGATATACTCATTTTAGCAAGCAATGTAAAAAGCTCAATATTTCACTAAGACACATTTCAGGAGTGAGCATAGTTAGGGCTTAACTCTATGGTTTTGCAAGGAATTCAGTAGGAAAGGGGATTCAATTTATTCAGCCTGTGCTCCCAGTAGGAGGGGTGGGTCAGATTTGTCTCTGGGGAATTCCTACTAGGGCTCCTATCAAACTAGCAAGACTCTCTCAGTGGCCAGGGGCTCTTGAAAGAGAAATTGCCATGACTAGGCATAGAACAAATGAGCTGTAAGCCTGAGAGGCACAAAATTTTGATCCAAGTCTAAGAACTGTCTCCTTCCAATCTGGTCTGAGTATCACCTCAGTCACATTGTAAAGTGGTCAAATGAAAGAGTTTGGTTGAGGAGACCTGAGATGACAGCTGCTGAGTGAAGGACATGTCCTGAATGCCAAGAAGCTGTCCACAGGTGGGGACCATGAGTTTGGAACAGCACACACAGCACAGAGGAAAGTACTCATCTGCTCACACTTCCAAGTCCTTCACTGGGTCACTCTGCAAGAATCACATAAACACAATCCCTTCACTGCATGGCTGTTGAGACAATGGACATTGGGGATGTTTGTATCATACCTGGTACCTGCTAACTACCTAAAAATGCTGTGGGTAGTAGGAGAGAGCTGACTTGTAGTAGGGGAGAGGTGACTTAAAATCCATATTCTCTGCCTGTAATTGAACAGCTTGTATCAAACCAAGACCCTGATTAGAAAAGCTGAATGAAACATATAGAAGGATAATTGTTTTGAAGGCCTGGGAGGATTATCATGGCAGTGACAACTTGAAGAGCCAAAATGAGAGATAATTGAGTGACTACACAGAAGGGAAAACCTCTCAATATATGTTATCAACTTATGTTTATGACATGTTTAAGACTTATGTTTAAACTCCTATCCTTTTTAGCATCACAGTTCTAATTAGGCATTGTTTTCTATTTTTAAAACTGTATGTTTTTGAAGGTACTATTTTTACGTAAAATGTGTGAGGCATATTAATTTATTTAATTCATAAGATATACTCATTTTAGCAAGCAATGTAAAAAGCTCAATATTTCACTAAGACACATTTCAGGAGTGAGCATAGTTAGGGCTTAACTCTATGGTTTTGCAAGGAATTCAGTAGGAAAGGGGATTCAATTTATTCAGCCTGTGCTCCCAGTAGGAGGGGTGGGTCAGATTTGTCTCTGGGGAATTCCTACTAGGGCTCCTATCAAACTAGCAAGACTCTCTCAGTGGCCAGGGGCTCTTGAAAGAGAAATTGCCATGACTAGGCATAGAACAAATGAGCTGTAAGCCTGAGAGGCACAAAATTTTGATCCAAGTCTAAGAACTGTCTCCTTCCAATCTGGTCTGAGTATCACCTCAGTCACATTGTAAAGTGGTCAAATGAAAGAGTTTGGTTGAGGAGACCTGAGATGACAGCTGCTGAGTGAAGGACATGTCCTGAATGCCAAGAAGCTGTCCACAGGTGGGGACCATGAGTTTGGAACAGCACACACAGCACAGAGGAAAGTACTCATCTGCTCACACTTCCAAGTCCTTCACTGGGTCACTCTGCAAGAATCACATAAACACAATCCCTTCACTGCATGGCTGTTGAGACAATGGACATTGGGGATGTTTGTATCATACCTGGTACCTGCTAACTACCTAAAAATGCTGTGGGTAGTAGGAGAGAGCTGACTTGTAGTAGGGGAGAGGTGACTTAAAATCCATATTCTCTGCCTGTAATTGAACAGCTTGTATCAAACCAAGACCCTGATTAGAAAAGCTGAATGAAACATATAGAAGGATAATTGTTTTGAAGGCCTGGGAGGATTATCATGGCAGTGACAACTTGAAGAGCCAAAATGAGAGAAAGAGAACACAGAGAGATGTGAGGCCACTCTGACTGTCCCTGTCCCCATAGACGTTTGATGGTTAGTCGGTGTCTGTTAGAGAAGCTAGGCTGACTTTACTAAAGTTGCTCAGGAGTGAGAAAAAGAAAGGCATTTAGGGTTCATGAAGGAGGAAAGGTGCCAATAAAACATTGGGGCTTTCAGTTGGGAATTCCTGAAGGGCTGTACCCTAGCAACGATATACACAGAAAGAAACCAGAACTCACAAAATTTCTATCAGCTCCAATTTAGACTGGATAAAAGTCACCTGCCACAGTCAAATGGCCTGCCAGAAGACAAAGGCAATCCTTGTATGACCTCAAATTATCTCAAAAGTGTTCCCAACAGAGGGTGCTAAAGTCAAAAATATTTATGTCCAGACTACCTGGGGAAAAGACTAAATGCTCAAATACAGAGGAAATGATGCATTAGAAAAATCATAGTAAGCCCAGACATAAGTTAGAAAAAGTTGATTTTAAAATAACTGTGTGGGGCTTCCCCTGGTGGTCCAGTGGGTAAGGACACCACTTTGCAGTGCAAGGGGCACCGGTTCGATCCCTGGCCTGGGAAGATCTCACGTGCCGTGGAGCGACTGGATGGATATGCCCAATTACCGAGCTGGAGCTCGTGTGCCCAGAGCTGGCACTCTGCGACAACAGAGGCCATCGCGATGGGAGGCCCACAGGAGCCAAAGAACAAAGATGGATGAAAATAGAGAAATGAAGGACCAATAGAAGTGGCCTTCCCATCCCCCTCCCTCCCCACCCCACCCACCAAAAAGATAAATAAATAAAATTTAAAAAAAAATTAAAAAATAAAATAACTGTGTTTAATGTGTTCAAGATAGTTAGAAATCTTATTTTTTTAGGTTCCAAAATCACTGTGGATGGTGACTGCAGTCACGAAATTAAAAGACATTTGCTCCTTGGAAGAAAAGCTATGGCAAACCTAGACAGTGTATTAAAAAGCAGAGACATCACTTTGCCAGCAAAAGTCCGTATAGTCAAACCTATTATTTTCCCAGTAGTCATGTATGGATGTGAGGTGGACCATAAAGAAGGCTGAGTGGCAAAGAATTGATGCCTTCGAACTGTGGTGATGGAGAAGACTCTTGAGAGTTCTTTGGACTGCAAGGAGATCAAACCAGTCAATCCTTAAGGAAATCAACCTTTAGTATTCATTGCAAGTAATTATGCTGAAGCTGAAGCTCCAGTACTTTGGCCATCTGATGCAAAGAGACTACTGGTTGTAAAAGACCCTAATGACAGTAAAAATAGAAGGCAGAAGGATAAAGGGACAACAGAGGATGAGATGGTTGGATGGCAACACTGAGTCAATGGACATGAGTTTGAGCAAACTCCAGGAGATGATGAAGGACAGGAAAGTCTGTCATTCTGCAGTCCATGGGGTCAAAAAGAGTCAAACATGATGATTCAACTGAACTGAAAGTTAAACATTAAGTTAATAGGAAATTAGGCAAATTTGAAGGAACATTAGATAAATTTAAGATGAGTACAAGATATATGAAATATATAAAATAATGGTAAATGCATAATAATTGTTCAAAATGTAGAATATGGAAGAAGATATTAAATAACATTTTTCCTTAGGATAAAAGAAAAATAGGAGAAAAGCAATTAGATAAATTTGCAAGATAGACTATAGAATGGTGCTAAGATCTCACGTGCCGTGGAGCGACTGGATGGATATGCCCAATTACCGAGCTGGAGCTCGTGTGCCCAGAGCTGGCACTCTGCGACAACAGAGGCCATCGCGATGGGAGGCCCACAGGAGCCAAAGAACAAAGATGGATGAAAATAGAGAAATGAAGGACCAATAGAAGTGGCCTTCCCATCCCCTCCCTCCCACCCCACCCACCAAAAAGATAAATAAATAAAATTTAAAAAAAAATTAAAAAATAAAATAACTGTGTTTAATGTGTTCAAGATAGTTAGAAATCTTATTTTTTTAGGTTCCAAAATCACTGTGGATGGTGACTGCAGTCACGAAATTAAAAGACATTTGCTCCTTGGAAGAAAAGCTATGGCAAACCTAGACAGTGTATTAAAAAGCAGAGACATCACTTTGCCAGCAAAAGTCCGTATAGTCAAACCTATTATTTTCCCAGTAGTCATGTATGGATGTGAGGTGGACCATAAAGAAGGCTGAGTGGCAAAGAATTGATGCCTTCGAACTGTGGTGATGGAGAAGACTCTTGAGAGTTCTTTGGACTGCAAGGAGATCAAACCAGTCAATCCTTAAGGAAATCAACCTTTAGTATTCATTGCAAGTAATTATGCTGAAGCTGAAGCTCCAGTACTTTGGCCATCTGATGCAAAGAGACTACTGGTTGTAAAAGACCCTAATGACAGTAAAAATAGAAGGCAGAAGGATAAAGGGACAACAGAGGATGAGATGGTTGGATGGCAACACTGAGTCAATGGACATGAGTTTGAGCAAACTCCAGGAGATGATGAAGGACAGGAAAGTCTGTCATTCTGCAGTCCATGGGGTCAAAAAGAGTCAAACATGATGATTCAACTGAACTGAAAGTTAAACATTAAGTTAATAGGAAATTAGGCAAATTTGAAGGGAACATTAGATAAATTTAAGATGAGTACAAGATATATGAAATATATAAAATAATGGTAAATGCATAATAATTGTTCAAAAATGTAGAATATGGAAGAAGATATTAAATAACATTTTTCCTTAGGATAAAAGAAAAAATAGGAGAAAAAGCAATATTTGCAGATGTAAGGATGGTGTCTGCAGCCATGAAATTAGAAGATAGGTGCTTCTTGGAAGGAAACCTATGACAAATCTAGACAGTTTATTAAAAAGCAAAATTATCACTTTGCCAACAAAGGTCCATATAGTCAAGGCTATGGTCTTTCAGTAGTCATGTACGAATATGACTGTTGGACCATAAAGAAAGCTGAGAACTGAAGAATGGACTGTTTTGAACTGTGGTGTTGGAGAAGACTCTTGATATTCCCTTGGGCAGCAAGGAGATCAAGTCACCTAAAGGAAATCTAAAGGATACCTAAAGGAAATCGACCCTGAAATTTTGTTTTATAGAGTCACTATCCTGTGAAGACCAATGGATGAGATGCCCTCTCTCCTTACAGTTTTCCTTGCCACAGTGGAGAATCAGGAAACTTGAACTTTTTATTTCAAGGCTAATACCTTTCACAAAAAGAGTTCTTAGTCTCTTTTGTGTTCCTCTAAAATCACTACTCAAGACTGAAGCACAGTTTGAAGAGAACTTAATACGTTTTTGCTCACTTTCCCTGGCAAAATAAAAGGACATGGATAATTCTAAAACTGTCAGTTTCTCAAAGGGTTGGAAAGTTCTTGAGAGATATAATGTATATGCAAATGTTTCCTTATTCAAGTGTATCAAGTCCTACAAAAAATGCCTTTGATAAAGACTCTTCTTCAGATGTAGAAAAGAAGAAATAAACTTTACCTACAAGTAATCACACCCAGACAGACTAGACAACATTATCTAATTTACAGACAAGGACAATACCTTATGAATCCCTGCTTCCCTGGACACTGTGTGGAAGGCTGTGTTCCTTTCTGCCTCTCTTTAAAAAGTAAAAGACTTTGTGTATTGAGTAGATGCTAATATAAACTGTTTTCACATTATGAACTCATGGATGCTGCTACCTTTTCACTCCTGTAAAGTTAAACATTAAGTTAATAGGAAATTAGGCAAATTTGAAGGAACATTAGATAAATTTAAGATGAGTACAAGATATATGAAATATATAAAATAATGGTAAATGCATAATAATTGTTCAAAAATGTAGAATATGGAAGAAGATATTAAATAACATTTTTCCTTAGGATAAAAGAAAAAATAGGAGAAAAAGCAATATTTGCAGATGTAAGGATGGTGTCTGCAGCCATGAAATTAGAAGATAGGTGCTTCTTGGAAGGAAACCTATGACAAATCTAGACAGTTTATTAAAAAGCAAAATTATCACTTTGCCAACAAAGGTCCATATAGTCAAGGCTATGGTCTTTCAGTAGTCATGTACGAATATGACTGTTGGACCATAAAGAAAGCTGAGAACTGAAGAATGGACTGTTTTGAACTGTGGTGTTGGAGAAGACTCTTGATATTCCCTTGGGCAGCAAGGAGATCAAGTCACCTAAAGGAAATCTAAAGGATACCTAAAGGAAATCGACCCTGAAATTTTGTTTTATAGAGTCACTATCCTGTGAAGACCAATGGATGAGATGCCCTCCCCTTACAGTTTTCCTTGCCACAGTGGAGAATCAGGAAACTTGAACTTTTTATTTCAAGGCTAATACCTTTCACAAAAAGAGTTCTTAGTCTCTTTTGTGTTCCTCTAAAATCACTACTCAAGACTGAAGCACAGTTTGAAGAGAACTTAATACGTTTTTGCTCACTTTCCCTGGCAAAATAAAAGGACATGGATAATTCTAAAACTGTCAGTTTCTCAAAGGGTTGGAAAGTTCTTGAGAGATATAATGTATATGCAAATGTTTCCTTATTCAAGTGTATCAAGTCCTACAAAAAATGCCTTTGATAAAGACTCTTCTTCAGATGTAGAAAAGAAGAAATAAACTTTACCTACAAGTAATCACACCCAGACAGACTAGACAACATTATCTAATTTACAGACAAGGACAATACCTTATGAATCCCTGCTTCCCTGGACACTGTGTGGAAGGCTGTGTTCCTTTCTGCCTCTCTTTAAAAAGTAAAAGACTTTGTGTATTGAGTAGATGCTAATATAAACTGTTTTCACATTATGAACTCATGGATGCTGCTACCTTTTCACTCCTGTAAAGATACAAAAACAGCTCATGTCCTGTACTGAAATGTAATAACAAGTATCCCTTTAGAAACTGGGGGCAATGATTCTTAAAACTACCTCCAATGATAGTGAAAGATTGAATCTAAATTTTAAGGTGATCCATTATTCCTCATAATTTAATTTTTAGTCATTTACCCCAAGGAGGCTTCTCTGAAATACAAGTGCTCTAACCGTTAAGAACATTAACAAACAAAATTTATAGTATATCTTATAAATATTTAATATTCAAGTGCTTCTGGCCTTCCTTTATCTAGACTAATTGATGACTTTACCCTGAGCTTCTTTTTTAATGAATACTAGAAGGATGTGATAAACTCTTACATTAAAATAACTGGAGATGAAACATGTGCCTATGTTGATAACAATAAATGGCCATTAGAAGGGGGGCAATAATTTTTAGGGTTCCATTATGCCCTACTGTACACTGGACCTCCATTTTGAATGAAAGGCAATGGGAATGCATCTGGCTAACTCTTGTGTTGTTAGAGAAATGGATGTTCTTTGGGGGTTTATTTCCTTCCATAAAAGGTTGGTTGATTGTGTTTCCATTGAGGCAAGGACTGTGGTGATGGATCAAAGGACCTCACAAATCCCCCTTCCTATTAAAAAGATACACACACACACATACTCACACACCTATGTATCATGAAAATACATCATGCAATATTAGTGTAAAGACAGAAAAACAGAAACACTGTCCTTACACCATCATTAATTTATAAACCTCCCAAGTTTTACTGAGAAATGACTGACATGTGTCACTGTACATGTCCAAGGTGTACAGCATAATGATACGGCTTACATACATCATGAAATAATGACCACAATAGGTTTGACTAGCATCCGTCTTCTCATACAGGTACCAGAAAAAGAAAAGGATTTTCCCTGTGTGACAAAGATTCTTACGATTTACTGTTAACTTTCCTATGTATCACACAGCAGCACTAGCTAGAATCATGCCATACACATATCTCTGATCTTTATTTCTCTTAAAACTGGAAGTACCTTTTGTACCTTCTGACCACCTTCTTCCAGTTCCCCTCTCCAGCACCCTCACTTCCTGGTAACCACAGTATGATTTCTCTTTCCTATGACCTAGTTTTGGTCTTGTTTTCAGATTCCAAATATAGAGTAATGATTTTCTCCATCCAGCTTATTTTACTTAAAATAATGCATGCAAGCTTCATCCATGTTGTTGCAAATGGATTTACTCATTTTCATGGCTGAACAGTATTTCATTTTATATGTTTATATATACAACAGATTTCCTTATCCATTTATCTATCAATGGGCACATGTTATTCACATGTCTTGGATGCTGTAAAAAGCACTTCTATTATCCTCAGGATGCAACCACACTTCACAAAATCCAACATCCGTACACAATAAAAACTCTTAAGAAATTAGACACACAAAGAACATATCTGAAAATAATAAAGGCCATATATGCCAAGCCTACAGCTAAGCTTATGGTCAACAGTGAAAGTTTAGAAAGTTTTCCTCTAAGATTAGGAACAAATAAGTGTATCCATTCTCCCCACTTGTATGTAACCTCTTACTAGAAGTCTAAGCCATGGACACCAGGCAAGATAATAAAATACAAGGTATCAAGATTGGAAAGGAAGAAGTAAAATTCTCTATTTACAAATGACAGCGTTTTATATATAGAATTCCTAAACACTCAACCAAATATCATATATAAATCAGTGAATTCAGTAAAGCTGAAGGATATAAAATTAAAATACAAAAATCAATAGTGTTTCTACACAGCAACAATCAATTTTCTGAAAAAAAAAAAAAGATTACTTACAACAGCATCAGAAACAACAATGTACTTATGAATAAATTTAACTAAGAAGGTGAAAGATCTCTCCCCTGAAAACAACCTGAGTAGTTTAGTGAAAGAAGTCAAAGAAGACACAAATAAATGGAAAGGTATTCCATGTACTTACACTGGAAGAATGGTGTTAAGATATCAATACTATGAAAATCCATCTATAAACTCAATGCAATCTCTACCAAAATTTCAATGGAATTTTTTCCAGAAGGAGAAATCACTAATAAAATGTATACATAGGGCTTCCCTGGTGGTTCAGTGCATAAGGACACCATCTTGCAGTGCAAGGGGCGCCAGTACTATCCCTGGCCTGGGAAGATCCCATGTGCTGCTGAGAAGCTGGACCAATGCGTCCAACTGCCTGGTTTTGTACCTTCTGACCACCTTCTTCCAGTTCCCTCCAGCACCCTCACTTCCTGGTAACCACAGTATGATTTCTCTTTCCTATGACCTAGTTTTGGTCTTGTTTTCAGATTCCAAATATAGAGTAATGATTTTCTCCATCCAGCTTATTTTACTTAAAATAATGCATGCAAGCTTCATCCATGTTGTTGCAAATGGATTTACTCATTTTCATGGCTGAACAGTATTTCATTTTATATGTTTATATATACAACAGATTTCCTTATCCATTTATCTATCAATGGGCACATGTTATTCACATGTCTTGGATGCTGTAAAAAGCACTTCTATTATCCTCAGGATGCAACCACACTTCACAAAATCCAACATCCGTACACAATAAAAACTCTTAAGAAATTAGACACACAAAGAACATATCTGAAAATAATAAAGGCCATATATGCCAAGCCTACAGCTAAGCTTATGGTCAACAGTGAAAGTTTAGAAAGTTTTCCTCTAAGATTAGGAACAAATAAGTGTATCCATTCTCCCCACTTGTATGTAACCTCTTACTAGAAGTCTAAGCCATGGACACCAGGCAAGATAATAAAATACAAGGTATCAAGATTGGAAAGGAAGAAGTAAAATTCTCTCTATTTACAAATGACAGCGTTTTATATATAGAATTCCTAAACACTCAACCAAATATCATATATAAATCAGTGAATTCAGTAAAGCTGAAGGATATAAAATTAAAATACAAAAATCAATAGTGTTTCTACACAGCAACAATCAATTTTCTGAAAAAAAAAAAAAGATTACTTACAACAGCATCAGAAACAACAATGTACTTATGAATAAATTTAACTAAGAAGGTGAAAGATCTCTCCCCTGAAAACAACCTGAGTAGTTTAGTGAAAGAAGTCAAAGAAGACACAAATAAATGGAAAGGTATTCCATGTACTTACACTGGAAGAATGGTGTTAAGATATCAATACTATGAAAATCCATCTATAAACTCAATGCAATCTCTACCAAAATTTCAATGGAATTTTTTTTCCAGAAGGAGAAATCACTAATAAAATGTATACATAGGGCTTCCCTGGTGGTTCAGTGCATAAGGACACCATCTTGCAGTGCAAGGGGCGCCAGTACTATCCCTGGCCTGGGAAGATCCCATGTGCTGCTGAGAAGCTGGACCAATGCGTCCAACTGCCGAGCTGGAGCTCTGGAGCACGTGCGCCCAGAGCCAGTGTTCTGCATTGAGAGAGGCCACTGTGATGGGAGGCCCACACAGGCCAAATAACAAAGATAAATAAATGAAACACCAATAGAAGTGGCCAATGAATAAATACATAAATAAATAAATATTTTAAAAAAATGTATACATAGACATTTTACAAAAAGAAACTGAAATTTGTCATTGTTCTCAAAGAGGAAAGAAAGGTTGGAGCCCAAAGGGAAATGGTACAGACTTACTTTGGTAATCTGAGAGAAAGAAATTTGTCTATTATTAGAAAATGAATACATTTAGTTTTGTATTTCCAAACTCATACTTCTTCCTCTGTATGCATTATTACAATAAGAATGTTACCTAAATTATTCCTATGTGCTTAACTCAAAATAGTAATCATAATCTCATTCTTCTGACCTTTCCCGAACCAAAAAAATCAATGATAGTGAGAAACAAATTTTCATTTTCCCTATACCAAAAATTAAAGGGTTAAATTAAAGATAATCAACTATCTGCTTATCAGCTCCTAGGAAAGGAAAAGTGAAGAAAAAATCTCCAGTTTATCCTCAGGTTATGATGTGCATATTAGTATATTAATTTTGGCTTTATGAGGCTTGCTTATACCACTGACTGCTAGTTCATTACTCACAGTGTAATGAAGGTGCTCACTGCACGGTACTGTTTAGTGTGTGTGCTCATCCTGTGAAGACTGGGTATAAATAATAACTTCTGCAAGTTTTAATGGCTACAAGCATGTGACTTCTAAACTGCAACTATCATGGCAGAAAGTTGAAAAGAATTTAGTTACCAACATGGGGAAAATACTATTCGACACCACAAAGCACGTTTAACAATTTTTTTTTTTTTAAACATTTATTTTTCATTTATTTATCTTTTGGGGGGTGGGGGGGAGGGGGATGGGCAGGCCACTTCTATTGGTCTTTCATTTATCCATTTTCATCCGTCTTTGTTCTTTGGCTCCTGTGGGCCTCCCATTGCGGTGGCCTCTGTCGTTGCAGAGCGCCGGCTCTGGGTGCATGCGCCCCAGAGCTCCGGCTCAGTAATTGGACACATCCGTCCAGCCGCTCCGTGGCACGTGGGATCTTCCCAGGCCAGGGATCGAACCGGCACCTCTTGCACTGCAAGATGGTGTCCTTACCCACTGGACCACCAGGGGAAGCCCTCAACAATGTTTTAACAGTTTCTGGAATGCACCATGTTAATTCTGAGACTGTGGACTCTGACAGGAACTTGGTTTTCATTGAGTCACATCTTCTGATGGCATCTAAATACACAACTTTGACCCAGCACAGTATACTCCATCTAGAATTGGAGGGTCTTAGGCTAAGCAAATGCATACAATGCGGTCTGTTCTAAAAGTCAAAGTATTAAAAAAAATGACAAATTATTTTCATGTTGTGCTTTCATGGGCCACATGTTTATGACATGTATGATCTGTCAAATGATCATATTTATCAAATGTTCATATTTATAGTAACATCAAATTTCTTTTTTCCATGCAAGTAAACTTTCCTCATAATTATTATTTATGCCATCTTCGCAGAAATGAGGCCAAGATCAGTAATCTGTGCTATTTATTACCAAGGGTGCCATCTGGCTCCATCCTGGAAACTGCAGAGACAACAGTTGCTATAGATTGAGTTCTTGTGCTCCTACCAGTCTGTATGCTGAGATCCTAGACCTCAAGGTAAGGGTGCTAAAAGGTAGGGCCTTTGGGAGGTGATTAGGCAATGAGGGTGGGGCTTCCAAGAAGGGATTAATATCTTTATAAAAGAGGCCATAGAGAGCTTCTTGGTCCCTTCCACTATGTGATACACAGAGAAAAGGTGGCCTAGACGGTGCCTGTCACCAGAAATAGAGTCTGCTAGAACTGTGATCTTGACTTCCAGCTATCAGAACTGTGAGAAATTATATTTGTTGTTTGTAAGCACCTAGGCCCTGGTACTTTGTTACAGCAGCCTCGACAAAGACAGCAACCCGGGTCCTGGGCTAAGACAGAGGTCACATTCAGTTCAATAAAAAAAAAAAAAAACAGAAGTCACAGAATACGTTACATTCTAATATCTGAATTTTTTCTTAATGCTTTAAAATACAGAAAGTACTTTATACTTATTTACATTTATTACATCTACTGTATTGAACCATAGTTCAAAAGTGATGATCAAGATATTTGTAGTATGCAGAATGGTAATAAATATTTTATAAAGTGACATGCCAAGCATAGTTCCTTGAACTTTTGTCTGTTCTCCTGCTACTAAATGCATAAATATTTCATAATGTTTGTCATTTGTTACAAATAAATACATACTTATATTTTTCAAAACAGATTGCTAATTTATGCCGTTAAAAGTTGTTTTTGATTTCCACAGTATGGATTCATCTATAATCAGTATGAAATCTTTAGAAAATGCAAAGCTCAAGGTAGCTGAGGGTTTTTTGCTGTTTGCTTCTGTGACCTATGTTTTGTGTAATTGGGGACACCGCTACTGACATCCTCAGGTCTTACTGAGCTCTGTAAACCCGGTTCCTCTGTCTGATTGCTTGCGCACCTGTCTTGTTTGAATCCTCACACCTGACAGTCAGTCTTTGTGTCTCCTTCTCTTCTGCCAATATCCTTTCCAGAAATCAGTCTTCTTGTCTCCAATAGAAGTTCCCAGAATTTGGTACTCTGCTCTCAGCTTGTAAAATCCCATCAAGGTTTAAAGTATTGAGTGTTATACACATCCCTTCTTTAGCTGTCTATGCAGTGTTTACTCTTTGTAACAGTGTTAGGTTCTGACTGAATGGCTGAGTAAAGAAGAAATAAGCAATGCTCTCCTAACATAAAGAAACTAACCAGGCCTTAACCTGTGGGTAAGATTATCCCAGGTGTTGAAAGGATGGAGGGAAACACTGCCATAGAGAGCTTCTTGGTCCCTTCCACTATGTGATACACAGAGAAAAGGTGGCCTAGACGGTGCCTGTCACCAGAAATAGAGTCTGCTAGAACTGTGATCTTGACTTCCAGCTATCAGAACTGTGAGAAATTATATTTGTTGTTTGTAAGCACCTAGGCCCTGGTACTTTGTTACAGCAGCCTCGACAAAGACAGCAACCCGGGTCCTGGGCTAAGACAGAGGTCACATTCAGTTCAATAAAAAAAAAAAAAAACAGAAGTCACAGAATACGTTACATTCTAATATCTGAATTTTTTCTTAATGCTTTAAAATACAGAAAGTACTTTATACTTATTTACATTTATTACATCTACTGTATTGAACCATAGTTCAAAAGTGATGATCAAGATATTTGTAGTATGCAGAATGGTAATAAATATTTTATAAAGTGACATGCCAAGCATAGTTCCTTGAACTTTTGTCTGTTCTCCTGCTACTAAATGCATAAATATTTCATAATGTTTGTCATTTGTTACAAATAAATACATACTTATATTTTTCAAAACAGATTGCTAATTTATGCCGTTAAAAGTTGTTTTTGATTTCCACAGTATGGATTCATCTATAATCAGTATGAAATCTTTAGAAAATGCAAAGCTCAAGGTAGCTGAGGGTTTTTTGCTGTTTGCTTCTGTGACCTATGTTTTGTGTAATTGGGGACACCGCTACTGACATCCTCAGGTCTTACTGAGCTCTGTAAACCCGGTTCCTCTGTCTGATTGCTTGCGCACCTGTCTTGTTTGAATCCTCACACCTGACAGTCAGTCTTTGTGTCTCCTTCTCTTCTGCCAATATCCTTTCCAGAAATCAGTCTTCTTGTCTCCAATAGAAGTTCCCAGAATTTGGTACTCTGCTCTCAGCTTGTAAAATCCCATCAAGGTTTAAAGTATTGAGTGTTATACACATCCCTTCTTTAGCTGTCTATGCAGTGTTTACTCTTTGTAACAGTGTTAGGTTCTGACTGAATGGCTGAGTAAAGAAGAAATAAGCAATGCTCTCCTAACATAAAGAAACTAACCAGGCCTTAACCTGTGGGTAAGATTATCCCAGGTGTTGAAAGGATGGAGGGAAACACTGCAAACATAAGAAAAGCTTCCATGATGCTACAGAGCTGCTGAAGGCTCAGGACAGATCTGCGAAGGCCTCGGTGGTCTGGAAGAGTTCAAGGGAATGTGGGGGTCAGAGACAGCATCTTGGCCGGGGGTGCAAGGTGGGGAGTTGGTCCAAGTGAGTCTTTCAAGGCTCCTCATGGCAGATCTGCCCCTTCCACCCCAGTCAGCAGCAGGTGCAGAAATGCAGCTGGTGTCAGACTTCAATTTCATCTACACATTCTAGGAAAGGTTAGTGCAGCTGAGGTTGAGGCACAGTCAAGTGAGAGGTAGGATGTGCCTTTGAGAGGACCTAGGGGAGGGCTCTTAGCAGCCAGGCGGGTCTTCCTTGGAGACCATGGGAAGCCACTGCTCTCAGGAGGGACAGTAACCAGGGAGAGCCCGCCAGGTGCTCTGAGGGGACTCAGTGGGCCCGCCGGCAGGTCTGGGAAGAAGGAGACAGTCCTATGAGTGAACAAGCCCCAGGTGAAGCAGTGTGGTCAGTAGGGAGAGGAGAGGCTGTGATTATAGACTACTGGACCTGAGGCACCAGCAGACACGCAGGCACTGGGATGCAGTGGTGGGATACTGGTTGCCCCTTCTCTCCGGGCAAGGGGCGTCTCTGACCTTCGACATTTGTTAATTTCTGAGGTGTACCTTCTCCTGCACTCAAGTCATTGTGCTGCACACCTTAAACCTGTACAATCCTGTATGTCAAATATCTCAAAATTGAAAAAAAAAAAAAAGTGAAAAAAAAAAAACAAAACACTCCCACCATGATAAGTTCTAACTCCCAATGAGAATTGTTTTTCTAAATATTGATCTCTTATTTTCCTACTGCTGACATTAATTTACATTTCCAGGTGTATGCTGTATCAGTAAAAGCAACATTGTATAATTGGAATATTTTATAAGTAGTCCATTAAAATGGTTGTTATTAAGCAGTCTATTTGTTGATAAAAATTGGAAATAAGTGCTAAATTTTCTGTACTATTTTTTTAAATTGTTCAATACAAATACCATATATTAATGATTTTCTATTATCTGATATATTGACTCTACTCTAATACTGAAATGTTTCTTTTACTACCTGTATATTAATCTTTTAATTTACTCCCAAATTGGAATTGGAATTGAGAAATTTTGAATCAGCATTTATATGTGCACATAGCTGTATGAATGTGAGTTCTCTAAGGTTTTCATACATGTGAAATGCATAAATATTTAGAAAATTCTTTTCTGTCTATATGCTGGAGAAGTTTAAACAAAACCTCGATATCCTTAACATCTTAGGTATTTTAAACAATTCTTCCACCAAAGTGCTTGGTATCACTGCGTCTTTAGGGTGAAGCAGGGATGATCACAACTCATGGCAAGAGGAGAAGGTTTTCACTCAGCCTGAGTACAAATGGGCACAAGGAAACTGTTCAACTTCTAAGGCTGAAAAGCAAGGTTAATGGAATTTGTGTAGAAACATGATCATTAATATGATTTTCCCATTTACTGCCCCCTCATTTTAACATGTACCTAGCAAATTAAATGCTACTGCAGCACTGCTAAGGCTTTGTTACCATCGTGATTTGAAAAATTAGCGTAATAATTTTGGTGCTAATTTATGCATTTTTTGGGGTACTGTTTCATCTCAATTGAAATACCCTTAAGCAGAGGAGAAAGGCTGTTAAATGGAAGTGCAAAATAAAAGAGAATGCTTTTAGAGTCTTGGATTAATTTTCAATTGCAAATAGCTTATAAAGTGACTATTTTGCAGCACTGAAAGTTGATATATAATCACACTTAATAATGAAAATAGAAAAGGGCAAAAACATTTTCATGATTTTTTTTTTTTCCAACCAGGACTCTGAAAGCTCTGAAAAGATTGTATTTTAAAAATACCAGAGTAACAACTTCTACTTATTAAGCACCAGTTATCTCACATGCAGGATAAGTTCTAACTCCAAAAATTGTTTTCTAAATATTGATCTCTTATTTTCCTACTGCTGACATTAATTTACATTTCCAGGTGTATGCTGTATCAGTAAAAGCAACATTGTATAATTGGAATATTTTATAAGTAGTCCATTAAAATGGTTGTTATTAAGCAGTCTATTTGTTGATAAAAATTGGAAATAAGTGCTAAATTTTCTGTACTATTTTTTTAAATTGTTCAATACAAATACCATATATTAATGATTTTCTATTATCTGATATATTGACTCTACTCTAATACTGAAATGTTTCTTTTACTACCTGTATATTAATCTTTTAATTTACTCCCAAATTGGAATTGGAATTGAGAAATTTTGAATCAGCATTTATATGTGCACATAGCTGTATGAATGTGAGTTCTCTAAGGTTTTCATACATGTGAAATGCATAAATATTTAGAAAATTCTTTTCTGTCTATATGCTGGAGAAGTTTAAACAAAACCTCGATATCCTTAACATCTTAGGTATTTTAAACAATTCTTCCACCAAAGTGCTTGGTATCACTGCGTCTTTAGGGTGAAGCAGGGATGATCACAACTCATGGCAAGAGGAGAAGGTTTTCACTCAGCCTGAGTACAAATGGGCACAAGGAAACTGTTCAACTTCTAAGGCTGAAAAGCAAGGTTAATGGAATTTGTGTAGAAACATGATCATTAATATGATTTTCCCATTTACTGCCCCCTCATTTTAACATGTACCTAGCAAATTAAATGCTACTGCAGCACTGCTAAGGCTTTGTTACCATCGTGATTTGAAAAATTAGCGTAATAATTTTGGTGCTAATTATGCATTTTTGGCGTACTGTTTCATCTCAATTGAAATACCCTTAAGCAGAGGAGAAAGGCTGTTAAATGGAAGTGCAAAATAAAAGAGAATGCTTTTAGAGTCTTGGATTAATTTTCAATTGCAAATAGCTTATAAAGTGACTATTTTGCAGCACTGAAAGTTGATATATAATCACACTTAATAATGAAAATAGAAAAGGGCAAAAACATTTTCATGATTTTTTTTTTTTCCAACCAGGACTCTGAAAGCTCTGAAAAGATTGTATTTTAAAAATACCAGAGTAACAACTTCTACTTATTAAGCACCAGTTATCTCACATGCAGGATGCCTTCATTTTACCAACAATAGCTTTTTTCTGTATGACAGGACTTTCATTTTCTGGGAAAGAGTCAGCCCCAACAGCACACATGCAAGATGTTAACCCATTTTCATGAAAATTCTATAGAAAATATACTCTAAGACCCGCCATAACAAAGTACCACAGATCTGGGGACTGAAAACATATTGTCTTACAGTCCCAGAGGCTACAAGTCTGACCTCAAAGTGACAAAAGGACCACGCTCCTCTGATGGCTTAAGGTTCACCTCTTCTAGCTTCTAGTGTTTTGCCCACAATTTCTGCTGTTTGGGGCCATGTGGATCCCATCATTTAAATTCTATCTTCCTCTGTGTCTGTCTGTCCATGCATCAAAGTTTCACCTTTTATAAGAGCACCAGCCATAGTGGAATTAGATTCACTCAAACAACCTCATTTTAACTTAATTGCCAAACTACAAGAAGAATTATGGTCTAGCAATCCCACTCCTGAGCAAAACTGTAATCTGAAGAGATACTTGCACCCCAGTGTTCACAATAGCACCACTCACACCAGCCAAGACATGGAAGTAGCCTGAATGTCCATCTGCAGATGAATGGATAAAGATGATGAGGTACGTATACCCTATACACAAATTTATAGTCATAGAAAAGAATGAAGTAATACCATGTGCAGTAACATAGATGCAAGTAGAGATTATCATTCTAAGTGAAGTCAGAGAACAAATAGTACATAATATCATTTACATGTATAATCTACAGGATGACACAAATGGATCTATGAAACAGAATCAGGGGATAGAGAACAGACTGGTGGCTGCCAAGGGGGAGAGAGAGGGTGAGGAGGGATGAGTTAGCAGATATAAGCTTTTATATAGAGGATGGATAAATATCAAGGTCTATACAGCACAGGGAAATTTATTCAATACCCTGAGATAAACCATAGTGGAAAATATAAAAGATAATGTGTGTGTGTTTTATCTGTATATCTGTCTATCTATCTATTTATCTATCTATACACACACACATAACTAAATCACTTCGCTATATAATAGTAACTTAACAGCACTGTAAATCAACTATACTTAAATTATTTGGAAAAAACAAAAAAAGACCTATTTCCCAATTACATTAATGGGTTTAGGGGTTAGGAGTTCAACACATGGACTTTCATTTTCTGGGAAAGAGTCAGCCCCAACAGCACACATGCAAGATGTTAACCCATTTTCATGAAAATTCTATAGAAAATATACTCTAAGACCCGCCATAACAAAGTACCACAGATCTGGGGACTGAAAACATATTGTCTTACAGTCCCAGAGGCTACAAGTCTGACCTCAAAGTGACAAAAGGACCACGCTCCTCTGATGGCTTAAGGTTCACCTCTTCTAGCTTCTAGTGTTTTGCCCACAATTTCTGCTGTTTGGGGCCATGTGGATCCCATCATTTAAATTCTATCTTCCTCTGTGTCTGTCTGTCCATGCATCAAAGTTTCACCTTTTATAAGAGCACCAGCCATAGTGGAATTAGATTCACTCAAACAACCTCATTTTAACTTAATTGCCAAACTACAAGAAGAATTATGGTCTAGCAATCCCACTCCTGAGCAAAACTGTAATCTGAAGAGATACTTGCACCCCAGTGTTCACAATAGCACCACTCACACCAGCCAAGACATGGAAGTAGCCTGAATGTCCATCTGCAGATGAATGGATAAAGATGATGAGGTACGTATACCCTATACACAAATTTATAGTCATAGAAAAGAATGAAGTAATACCATGTGCAGTAACATAGATGCAAGTAGAGATTATCATTCTAAGTGAAGTCAGAGAACAAATAGTACATAATATCATTTACATGTATAATCTACAGGATGACACAAATGGATCTATGAAACAGAATCAGGGGATAGAGAACAGACTGGTGGCTGCCAAGGGGGAGAGAGAGGGTGAGGAGGGATGAGTTAGCAGATATAAGCTTTTATATAGAGGATGGATAAATATCAAGGTCTATACAGCACAGGGAAATTTATTCAATACCCTGAGATAAACCATAGTGGAAAATATAAAAGATAATGTGTGTGTGTTTTATCTGTATATCTGTCTATCTATCTATTTATCTATCTATACACACACACATAACTAAATCACTTCGCTATATAATAGTAACTTAACAGCACTGTAAATCAACTATACTTAAATTATTTGGAAAAAACAAAAAAAGACCTATTTCCCAATTACATTAATGGGTTTAGGGGTTAGGAGTTCAACACATGGTTTTAAAGGAACACAACTCAACTACACCAGATAAGTATATATACACTTGAAAGTGTTCAACTTCCAAACTTATTTTGCTCTACTGCTCACATCAAGATCCTATCATCAGAACTACATATGAAACCTTTCAGTTCACATTTGAAATTATTTGATGCCTGTTTACCTGGACGTCTTTCCTCCCAATACTCTTAAGTTTCCAAGTCTGAGGTATCATCATTATTTATGATTATATTCTCATCACAATAGATGAGCATCTAGTGCATTTTTTCAGTAACTATTTATTATGCTGAATAGAATTGGTTACTTGATAAAAATGTAAATGATTTCAGTATATATATCAGTTCGAATGTTGAGATTACATATTACAATTTGATGACTGGTTTTTTGATACTATATGCCAAAGAAATAAGACAGAGGCAATAAATCTTAGTATCTATAATGTACTATGATTCATCTTTAGAATCGATTAACAAAGCTCCAACAGTAAACACAGATGTGGCATTTTTTACAGCTTTAACAGAGCTGGCATTTAAAAATCCTGAGGAATCCTGACAGCCCTCATTTAGCCTGTTGCAGAGAAAGTATTATTAATCGATTGCTGAGACATTCCAGAACATGTATAAGAACAGATCTCAGATGGGCTTGAGTTGGTGTTCACTCTGTAACTGTGAGACAAAAGACAAAATGTGAGCAAGGCAGAGGAAAGACTATGCCAAGGGTGCATCCCACATAGACATTTCTCCACTTCGTTTTTCATTTCTTTCTTCAGGCATTTAATGGTCTTTGCTTCCACCCATCTATCCAACCCCTCCTGCATTCATCACTAAGTCCACAGGACTTCTGACACCGAGGGAAGCCTTGACAGCACTGCTCTGACGCTGTGATACCCTTTGGTGTCCTCTCAACAGAGGCTGGGTTTGTTTCTTTCTCCTTCTCTCCTACTTCCCTTTACACATAACTAAATCACTTCGCTATATAATAGTAACTTAACAGCACTGTAAATCAACTATACTTAAATTATTTGGAAAAAACAAAAAAAGACCTATTTCCCAATTACATTAATGGGTTTAGGGGTTAGGAGTTCAACACATGGTTTTAAAGGAACACAACTCAACTACACCAGATAAGTATATATACACTTGAAAGTGTTCAACTTCCAAACTTATTTTGCTCTACTGCTCACATCAAGATCCTATCATCAGAACTACATATGAAACCTTTCAGTTCACATTTGAAATTATTTGATGCCTGTTTACCTGGACGTCTTTCCTCCCAATACTCTTAAGTTTCCAAGTCTGAGGTATCATCATTATTTATGATTATATTCTCATCACAATAGATGAGCATCTAGTGCATTTTTTCAGTAACTATTTATTATGCTGAATAGAATTGGTTACTTGATAAAAATGTAAATGATTTCAGTATATATATCAGTTCGAATGTTGAGATTACATATTACAATTTGATGACTGGTTTTTTGATACTATATGCCAAAGAAATAAGACAGAGGCAATAAATCTTAGTATCTATAATGTACTATGATTCATCTTTAGAATCGATTAACAAAGCTCCAACAGTAAACACAGATGTGGCATTTTTTACAGCTTTAACAGAGCTGGCATTTAAAAATCCTGAGGAATCCTGACAGCCCTCATTTAGCCTGTTGCAGAGAAAGTATTATTAATCGATTGCTGAGACATTCCAGAACATGTATAAGAACAGATCTCAGATGGGCTTGAGTTGGTGTTCACTCTGTAACTGTGAGACAAAAGACAAAATGTGAGCAAGGCAGAGGAAAGACTATGCCAAGGGTGCATCCCACATAGACATTTCTCCACTTCGTTTTTCATTTCTTTCTTCAGGCATTTAATGGTCTTTGCTTCCACCCATCTATCCAACCCCTCCTGCATTCATCACTAAGTCCACAGGACTTCTGACACCGAGGGAAGCCTTGACAGCACTGCTCTGACGCTGTGATACCCTTTGGTGTCCTCTCCAACAGTAGGCTGGGTTTGTTTCTTTCCCTCCTTCTCTCCTACTTCCCCTTTAGGAAGTGAAGTGGGGGTACCTTCTCCATATTACTTCCCAAATGTTGTACTTTACTTGGAAATAACCCTCCAGATGCCATTCTCATCTTGTTTTCAGCATCTTTTCTCTCTCCCAAGGCCCTCGTTTCCTTCCTGGACACTGAAATGTCTGCCCAGGCTTGCTTACCACCCCTTCAACTCCTTGACTTCTTCACCTCACCCCATTGAGGGATTCTGCCCTCAGTCGTTCACTCTGGATCTTTTAATCACTCTCACTGTCTCTGAGTCAGATGTCACACTGCCCCACAACCAAATCCACCATCTGACACATTGGCTCCCCTCAGTCTGCTTTTCATAAACTGAATTTGCCCTATCTAAGAAGAATTTCTCTTTGCACTATTGCAACCAAAATCATGCAGAGTTATAGGTTCAAAAATTATAAGAGTAACAACATAAATCTGGATTAAGGCATAGTCCCAAGCATTAATAAATGTAGGTTTTACTAGAAGTGATGGATAGATTAGGAAAGAAATGAAGACCATCAAATAAGCAACAGTTTCAGCTGGAGATAGACCAAATTTTAAACCAACTAAATTAGTCCTTCACATAGGTTTTAAACCTTTTAGAAAAATTCTAAAATGATTTTTAAATTTATGACTCCCTCTATTTGCATCTAAAGCATCCTTATAAAATGATCTAATTCTACACAAGTTGTAAAGTTGGGGTTAGTTTAAAAAAGAACATACTTGTAGACTAAAATCTATATTAGACTAACATATTGTATGTGCATAGAAATATTATAACTTTAGTAAAAAAAAAAAATTAACAAACTCATTTCTTAAAGAATGAGGTGGAAGAATTCGACATTTCTTCTATTGAAGAGACGTTATACAGGGTATCATGTAGTCACAGTGCTGTGTACTCCTTAGAATGAATGAAAGACTTAAATGAATGAGTGATGCAGGAAGAACAAAAATCCAGTATTTTAAGTTGGAATAGATGCCACCTCATAGACAAAAAAAAAGGTTGGAATAGCCCATCGATACCAATGCTTTTGAGTACTTCAGTCTCTCCAACAGTAGGCTGGGTTTGTTTCTTTCTCCTTCTCTCCTACTTCCCCTTTAGGAAGTGAAGTGGGGGTACCTTCTCCATATTACTTCCCAAATGTTGTACTTTACTTGGAAATAACCCTCCAGATGCCATTCTCATCTTGTTTTCAGCATCTTTTCTCTCTCCCAAGGCCCTCGTTTCCTTCCTGGACACTGAAATGTCTGCCCAGGCTTGCTTACCACCCCTTCAACTCCTTGACTTCTTCACCTCACCCCATTGAGGGATTCTGCCCTCAGTCGTTCACTCTGGATCTTTTAATCACTCTCACTGTCTCTGAGTCAGATGTCACACTGCCCCACAACCAAATCCACCATCTGACACATTGGCTCCCCTCAGTCTGCTTTTCATAAACTGAATTTGCCCTATCTAAGAAGAATTTCTCTTTGCACTATTGCAACCAAAATCATGCAGAGTTATAGGTTCAAAAATTATAAGAGTAACAACATAAATCTGGATTAAGGCATAGTCCCAAGCATTAATAAATGTAGGTTTTACTAGAAGTGATGGATAGATTAGGAAAGAAATGAAGACCATCAAATAAGCAACAGTTTCAGCTGGAGATAGACCAAATTTTAAACCAACTAAATTAGTCCTTCACATAGGTTTTAAACCTTTTAGAAAAATTCTAAAATGATTTTTAAATTTATGACTCCCTCTATTTGCATCTAAAGCATCCTTATAAAATGATCTAATTCTACACAAGTTGTAAAGTTGGGGTTAGTTTAAAAAAGAACATACTTGTAGACTAAAATCTATATTAGACTAACATATTGTATGTGCATAGAAATATTATAACTTTAGTAAAAAAAAAAAATTAACAAACTCATTTCTTAAAGAATGAGGTGGAAGAATTCGACATTTCTTCTATTGAAGAGACGTTATACAGGGTATCATGTAGTCACAGTGCTGTGTACTCCTTAGAATGAATGAAAGACTTAAATGAATGAGTGATGCAGGAAGAACAAAAATCCAGTATTTTAAGTTGGAATAGATGCCACCTCATAGACAGAAGTGTAGAAAACCAAGCTTGAGTGGAACTTCTGAGTTCAATAGCCCATCGATCATTTTATACTGTCAGTCTACAAGGTAATAAAAATACAAAATTTAAAAATGCCATTGAGAAATTAGGTTAAGAAACATAAATTTCTCAATAAAACATCTATACATTCCATATGTGTTTTTTAAGTACTCAGTTACTTGAGACAATGGCACTCCAATATATAAATAGTGGCTTGCCCTACACCATTCCTGGTCAGAGAAGAAACTAACGAGGTCCTATTTCTACAGATGCTGAAAATGAGTCATGGGTACTTAACAAACAACAATAACCATCATACTGAGTACCCTCTTTATACAGTATTTATCATGACAACACTCCAATGTATGTAAATTATCTCCAATGTAGAGAGAACTGAAGTTACAATCAGAGAAATTTCCACGAGCCTCTGATTGTAACCAGGAAAGGATACAAACCACTTCTGCACAGAGGCTATAAAAACCTTACATGTGATACCCTACCCTCACATTCCTCCCTTTAGCCAGCTGGATGAAACCTCCAATCACTTTGGCAGCTCTATGTGGAACATGTGGCAACAAATATAAAAGTGGAGTTAGTTATATCTGCTAGAACAATTGTGAACTCCAAATCTACCATTATGAACATCAAGATGCTGCATAGCTATCTGTGGCTATGTTCCTTATTTTAGAAGTAAGTTCAGTTGATCATGAATGCCTTTTCCTAAATTCAGTTAAGAGGTAAAAGACAAGTATACTATAGAACAGGTGTGCTGTAAGTAAACACAGTGTGTTATTCCTACTTCCTAACATATTCTCCATCTTGAAGACACCAATTCTATGGTTCAAATTCAACAACAAATTCTTATTTGTCAAATTAAACATCACATTACCATAAACTAAAGGAGAAGTTAACAGAATTATTTCACAAAAATGAGACATTGGTATTCTTTTCTACTCATAGAAAGATGGAAGGTACAGACTTACTCTGGGTTTCCCCCATGGTTCAAATGATAAACAATCTGCCTGCAGTGCAGGAGACCTGGGTTCAATTCCCGAGTCAGGAAGATCCTCTGTAGTAGGAAATGGCAACTAGTATTTTTGCCTAGAGAATTTTATGGACAGAAGAGTTGGGTGGGTTGCAGTCCATGGGGCTGCAAAGAGTTGGACACAACTGTGTGACTAACACTTTACAGACTTAACCTGTTTTTATGGAAATTCATGAATACAGATACATTGTTAGTAGCCTCAAATTATGAGAGAGAAATCTCTCAATACTGACCAGTTACTATGCCTGATAAAAGATATTCTCACTTTTAAGGAAAAATCCTCTGATCACCACCCATTTTTGAGGGCTTATCTTACATAAGAAAAAAAGACAATGTGCAAATGTGTCCCAGGGACAGACTTTTCCCTCCTAATTAGGCAAAAAGCATGAGGATAATATATGGATGGGAGAATCATCAAAAGGAAATCTGGGGGACTCCCCAAGAATTCCACCAATTTGAAGTTCTCATAGGCCGTGTTGGCTCTGGTTGTGATGCAGGAGTCCTGGGATCCATCCCTGCGTTGGGAAGATCCCCTGGAGAAGGGAATGACAATCCACTCCAAGTATTCTATCCAGGAGAATTCCATGAACAGAGGAGCCTTGCAGGCTACAGTTCATGGTGTCACAGAGTCGGACATGGCTGAGCGACTATCATAGGCTGTGCACTGTCTCTTAGAAGAATGAACCACCTCCCTTACTGAAGTTACCTCTTGGATGGAAACGATGGGCAACCCTTGACTCTGCCTCCATTGTACCCATTCAAGCTAATGGAAACCAGAGTCTCTGAGATCTAGACTGAAATGAAGCCCCTCTGGAGAATTTCAACAGTGTCTGTTACCCATGACCTTCTATTCAGTTGTATAGTCCTTCTGACTCTCTAAAACATCTTCTCATGTATTAACTTACTTTGTCCTAAGCCTGGTTAACTGGTCAGATAGATGCGAAGTCAAAGGAGAAAACAAAAAGAGTGAAGACATTTAATGACATTTTATGCCCATACACCTGTTAAGATGGAGTATTAATTACATAATTCAAGTTTAGTCCTCTTTCAACAGCATTCAGCATGTAAGGATTATTTGATGTGGGAGAATTCACAATAATTTCTACACACCCTTCCCTGTGAGAGGATGACCATCTCCACTCATTACATGGGGACTCTCCAAGCCTTCTGTAAGTGGAGAAAGTGCATTTGCCCTATTAACTTTGCCCAGAACACAGTGAAGGCTTCCCCAGTGGCTCAGTGGTAAAGTATCTCCCTGCCAAGCAGGAGATGCAGGTTTAATCCCTGGGTCAGGAAGATCTCCTGAAGGGAACAGCAACTCACTCCAATATTCTCACACAGAGAATCCCATGGACAGAGAAGGCTGGTGGGCTACAGAGTCAGACATGACTTAACGACTTTGCAACCCCATGGACTGTTGCCCGCCAGGCTGCTCTGTCCATGGAATTCTCCAGGCAAGAATACTGAAGTGGGTTGGAAAGCCCTCCTCCAGGGACCAAACCCAGGGCTCCCAAACTTCAGGAGATTCATAACCATTTGAGCTACCAGTCAAACCCAAAGAAAAACAAGCAATTTTCAAAGAAGTATGGACACAGAAAGAAAAGCATGGACCAGCCAAGTTGCCATTTGCATTCATCGAGGTGAGAGCCTCAGGAAAATTCAAAGTCCCTCTCCCAGTTTAGGAAGGTGAGCTGCCTTGATGTGGAAACACTTTCCCACTTCAGGGCTTGACACAAGGCATTTCCACTCAACCCCATTCATGGGGTGAATCTTCTTACTGGAGAAGAAGAAAGGGGTGCTGCACAGGTAAGGCTCCCATGATGTCTTATACCAGACCAAACAACAGGTAAATAGGTAGATGTAAACTGGCTTAATCTGTAGGTCTCAGATATTGACCATGGAAACGTGTGGCTGGTATATTTATAAGGAGCAGAGTTGAGACCTTAATAAATAGACCCAGGCATGTCTGGAATACTATGAATCACTTACACATGCATATAATTAAACAGTAAACATTAAGGGATTTTATTTGTTATTGCAATTATTGAGACAAGATGGGGAAAAAAACTTCACAGGGAACTTGCATAGAATTAATAGAAGTTGGAAGAACTGCTTTATCTTTCTGTGATAGAGCAAGTCACAAACATTTCTTAGAACTTGCAAGATATTACATTACATAATTCAAGTTTAGTCCTCTTTCAACAGCATTCAGCATGTAAGGATTATTTGATGTGGGAGAATTCACAATAATTTCTACACACCTTCCCTGTGAGAGGATGACCATCTCCACTCATTACATGGGGACTCTCCAAGCCTTCTGTAAGTGGAGAAAGTGCATTTGCCCTATTAACTTTGCCCAGAACACAGTGAAGGCTTCCCCAGTGGCTCAGTGGTAAAGTATCTCCCTGCCAAGCAGGAGATGCAGGTTTAATCCCTGGGTCAGGAAGATCTCCTGAAGGGAACAGCAACTCACTCCAATATTCTCACACAGAGAATCCCATGGACAGAGAAGGCTGGTGGGCTACAGAGTCAGACATGACTTAACGACTTTGCAACCCCATGGACTGTTGCCCGCCAGGCTGCTCTGTCCATGGAATTCTCCAGGCAAGAATACTGAAGTGGGTTGGAAAGCCCTCCTCCAGGGACCAAACCCAGGGCTCCCAAACTTCAGGAGATTCATAACCATTTGAGCTACCAGTCAAACCCAAAGAAAAACAAGCAATTTTCAAAGAAGTATGGACACAGAAAGAAAAGCATGGACCAGCCAAGTTGCCATTTGCATTCATCGAGGTGAGAGCCTCAGGAAAATTCAAAGTCCCTCTCCCAGTTTAGGAAGGTGAGCTGCCTTGATGTGGAAACACTTTCCCACTTCAGGGCTTGACACAAGGCATTTCCACTCAACCCCATTCATGGGGTGAATCTTCTTACTGGAGAAGAAGAAAGGGGTGCTGCACAGGTAAGGCTCCCATGATGTCTTATACCAGACCAAACAACAGGTAAATAGGTAGATGTAAACTGGCTTAATCTGTAGGTCTCAGATATTGACCATGGAAACGTGTGGCTGGTATATTTATAAGGAGCAGAGTTGAGACCTTAATAAATAGACCCAGGCATGTCTGGAATACTATGAATCACTTACACATGCATATAATTAAACAGTAAACATTAAGGGATTTTATTTGTTATTGCAATTATTGAGACAAGATGGGGAAAAAAACTTCACAGGGAACTTGCATAGAATTAATAGAAGTTGGAAGAACTGCTTTATCTTTCTGTGATAGAGCAAGTCACAAACATTTCTTGACTTGAAATCTTGTCTTAACATCGTTATTGTTGTCATAACCCTCAAGAAAGTAGAAATTGCTACAGAAAAATCTATAGTAAGCATTTTCTAAATGATTCTTTATAATCACCATTTTGGTAAAAGGAAAGTTAATTTTATCCTGTACTGATGGAAAACAAGTAGGATTATCTCTCAATATTACTGCTATGAGGATTATACTGATGGAAAAAAGGGCAAAGCCATGTTATTCTACTCATTTGAATATAGTCTTATTTTTGAGTAATTAAATATTACTGATCCTGCACTTGAAATTCTAGAATATCAACTAAAACGATTCAAAGTTACTGATAAAAGAATGACAATTTACATATGACAGGATCAGTTTGAGACCAATTTTTATGCAATATTTATGAATTAAAGCAGTTGACAATTCTAACTGCACGTATAAATTTAAGTTTCAATTCTAATCACATGGTTAAAAATACTGACTTAGACGCTAAGGATAGAGGAAGCCTCTACTGAACCATTATCTACTATGAAGTTTTCACATTCTTTTCACATTTACTAACTTTTATGTACTCAGTTCTACTTTATTTTAAAAATTCCAGTTTCTCGGGCTTCCCCTGGTGGTCCAGTGGGTAAGGACACCGCCTTTCAGTGCAAGGGGCGCCGGTTCGAGCCCTGGTCTGGGAAGATCCCACATGCCGCGGAGCGGCTAGACGGATGTGTCCAATCACCGAGCCGGAGCTCTGGAGCGCATGCGCCCAGAGCCGGTGCTCTGCAACAACAGACGCCACCGCGAGGGGAGGCCCACAGGAGCCAAAGAACAAAGATGGATGAAAATAGAGATATGAAAGACCAATAGAAGTGGCCCGCCTGCTCCCCTCCCTCCCCAACCCGACCCCCGCCCAAAATAAATACAAATAAATCTTAAAAAAAAAAAAAAATCCAGTTTCTCAACTTTTAAAATAATGTATATCAAAGGCAAATTTCCACTTGAAATATACATAACTTGACAAGTTTTACCCCTAATAATTTTGCGCAAATTATGAATCCCATATTTATAAGAAAATCTGCCAAAAAATCTGTTAAGTGACCCCACAATTCCCTTCAGTTTTTCAAAATACTTAGTGCAGAATGTGAAGAAAATTATCCAAGACAAAATTACCTCAAAATGATGTGAGTTGTCTGTCATATCAAATACGATTTTTAGTTTCTAAATGTTGGCATCATGCTAAACAGGAAGATTCTTCTACAAAAAGCAGATTAAGGATGGTTTTGGTTATTCCTGATGGAATGAAAGAAAATAATTGCCAATGTTTGAGAAAACAACACACATTTTAACTATCTTGTAGGAGAGTGATTTTCAATTCTCAATTACTATTTTTGAGAATTTTGAATGATTAAATGCCTTAAATGAATACTTACTAATGTAAATTTATATATGTGTTTCTAAATAATTTACAAAGTTGGCATATTTTACAATCTACTGTGTGTTTCTTAGAAACTAGAAGGAGATACATCAATTGATTCACACTTGGGTTATTAGGTATAGAAACATTTTTTATTATTTTCTTTTCATTTATATTCCAAGTTTTACTTTCCAGTTCTAAATAGATTCCAAAGTCCTCATATAATCAGAAAAGTAAGCAGTGCCCCTTTTCCTTAAGTCATATTTTTTTTCTTTTGTTTAATTGAAGTATGGTTGACTTACAATATTGTGCCAACTTCTGCTGCATGGCAAAGTGATTCGATTAGACATATGTGTATCTTTTCATATTCTCATTCATTATGGTTTATCATAGAACACTGAATGAAGTTCCCTGGGCTATACAGGCAGTCGTTATGGGTTATTTTATACACAGTAAGGTGTATGTAGGTGTATTAATCTCAAACTTCCAATTTAGCCCTCTTGCCACTTTTTCTCTATTTGGAGGGCACTTCTATTGATCTTTCATTCATTTATCTTTGTTCTTTGGCCTGTATGGGCCTCCCATCGCAGTGGCCTCTCTTATTGCAGAGCACCGGCTCTGGGCGCACGCACTCCAGAGCTCCAGCTCGGCAGTTGGACACATTGGTCCAGCCGCTGCAAGGCACGTGGGATCCTCCTAGGCCAGGGATAGAACCAGCACCCCCTGCACTGCAAGGTGGTGTCCTTACCCACTGGACCACCAGAGAAGCCCAGTTTTCCCTTTCTTGTTTTTTTTTTTCTTTTTTCAGAGCTCTGGCTCAGTAATTGGACACATCGGTCCAGTCGCTCCATGGCACATGGGATCCTCCCAGGCCAGGGATTGAACCGGCACCCCTTGCACTGCAAGGCGGTGTCCTTATCCACTGGACCACCAGGGAAGCCCGCCAGTTTTCCCTTCTTGATAGCAAATGGTAAGCTGAGGTTTATCGTTGCCTCAGATTGTCTGAGGCTCACCGTCATGAACACATGAATCAGGCTCTTTGCCAGGTACATGGAGTGTCCTTGAGGATCTGTGCCAGAAGTGAGGAAGGCTCCCCTACAGTGCTGTCTACAACATTTAAGCTACAACCCTCAACATTGTTAGTGGCTGGTCACCAAAAGTGCTGCCTGACTCCTGCCACGTGGATTTTAACAATTGCTTATACAGATACACACAGTTTTTGAAAGACTGAAATGAGTATCACACCATTGGGATCACACACAAAAAATGAGATCCCTCTTAAATGTGCCTTCAATTTAAGACTATAATTATAGACATGTTAACTTTGCAAGTAGGGCAATAATCCCAGATAATAAAGTTAGTACAATAAAGCTCACTTTTAAAAAAAAAAGGTTTTTCTTTTAAAAAAAAAAACAGGGTTGGCTCTCTTTAACCAATGAGCACACACTGAATTCTGTGACCAACACTGGGATCTTGTGGTCAGCTCTGTTTAGTGCCCTTACAAATACCTGGAAAACTGGATCAAGGTGAGTGCTCGAATCTTTGACAGCTGCTCTCAGCCCTGAGCATCAGCAGCTACAATCTGCTCCGTATGGCAGCCCGTCTTCGCATGACTAAGTCTGTCTCATTGCAAAGAAGACCAAAAGGAGGTGATTTCTACTAGGTCAGGCATTTGTGGAAGAGGAGCTCAGACTCATATGGACGGCTCTGTCATTCATGTCTTTGTACATGAAACAAACACAGGTTTATAGGCTGAGTCCTATTAAACCCACTCCTATAGGTCAGAGACAGGGAGGACACCCTCTGAATACAGAACACACCTTTAAGGGCCACTAGCATGATCCTGAGTGTGACAGTTCATTCTAACCTTATTCCCTTACTGTGACATTACCTAATCTATCAGGAAGTCTGAAGAGTTAAACTGGAACTAAATACCGAGCTGCAGAAGAAATCACAAATAAGATAATCATACCATCACTTGAGGTAATGGGAAGCAAAATAAGAAATAGCAAAATCAAACCATTCAGTTTTTTTACCACATTCACTTTAGTATTTTTTCTTCTTTTTCTTTTCTTTTTTTTTTTTTGCCTCTAAGTCATTATTTGTTTTCATCCATCTTTATTCTTTGGGCATGTTTGGGCCTCCCATTTCAGTGGCATCTCTCGTCGTAGATCACTGGCTCTGGGCACATGTGCTCCAGAGTGCTGGCTTGTAACTGGACACACCAGCCCAGGTACTCCAGGACATGTGGGATATTCCTGGGCCAGAAAATGGAACCAGTGCCCCTTGCACTGCAAGGTGGACTCTCTACCCACTGGACCACCAGGGAAGCCCCCTTATAATTTTTAATAGCTATTTTTACTCTGCTTTCTCTAGAACTCATAAAACATAATGGCTCCCTCAATCTCAGTGGTCTGTGACTTCTGAATTTGGGAATCAAGTCATGCTGCTGTTAAAGCAGGTCTCATCCCTCAAATGTTGGCAGGTGGAATCTGATGGTGGAGAAGCTCTTGAGATTTAATCGCCATGTTGGGACAACCAAATGCAGCTGGAGCAGCAATGCTGGGAATGGTCCCAAGATTGAAGTGGAGAGAAGGAAATATGTTTGTGGCCAGAGCATGGCCAAGCTAGATGGGGACAAAGCCAGTGGACAGACTACAGCCTCCACAGTAAAAAAAACGGAGTCCAGACACTGAGCTGGCAGGGATGGCAGGGGTGTTTCTATTTTGGAAGCACTAGAGAGAAGATAGCACGTGAGGCCCCATCCCGCATTCAACCCCACGCTTGCTGGAATGACTTGCAGAAATAACTCACATCAGCACAGAGTGTCAGAACGGCAGGACACAGGACTTAGCATTTGGCATTTCACTCAGCTCAGCAGGCTCTGCATGTCTGAGAGTCAGGAGGAGAAACATGCTTCCTTTAGAAACAGAAGTGAACCTGAAACAAGGGACTGTGTCTTAGGAATAGGCTCCATTTGAACATGATTTCTTATGAAGTAGAAAAGAAACAGTCAAGGAAAGAGGAGAGAGACGGGCTCCGTTCTTGACAGAGCTGTGGCTCCTGGCTCCCTGATCACACAGTGGAGATTGGCTGCGTACTCTGCTGTGATTACAACATCACCCGATGCCAAGGCCTTTGCACTCCCGGGTCTGAGTGTGGCTGGGTACATGGCCAGAGGAAAGTGGCCAACTGCAGCAGGGCTGTCAGCTGCTGAAACACACAGCACAGGCCTCCCAAGGACTAGGGCATGTTTGGGCCTCCCATTTCAGTGGCATCTCTCGTCGTAGATCACTGGCTCTGGGCACATGTGCTCCAGAGTGCTGGCTTGTAACTGGACACACCAGCCCAGGTACTCCAGGACATGTGGGATATTCCTGGGCCAGAAAATGGAACCAGTGCCCCTTGCACTGCAAGGTGGACTCTCTACCCACTGGACCACCAGGGAAGCCCCCTTATAATTTTTAATAGCTATTTTTACTCTGCTTTCTCTAGAACTCATAAAACATAATGGCTCCCTCAATCTCAGTGGTCTGTGACTTCTGAATTTGGGAATCAAGTCATGCTGCTGTTAAAGCAGGTCTCATCCCTCAAATGTTGGCAGGTGGAATCTGATGGTGGAGAAGCTCTTGAGATTTAATCGCCATGTTGGGACAACCAAATGCAGCTGGAGCAGCAATGCTGGGAATGGTCCCAAGATTGAAGTGGAGAGAAGGAAATATGTTTGTGGCCAGAGCATGGCCAAGCTAGATGGGGACAAAGCCAGTGGACAGACTACAGCCTCCACAGTAAAAAAAACGGAGTCCAGACACTGAGCTGGCAGGGATGGCAGGGGTGTTTCTATTTTGGAAGCACTAGAGAGAAGATAGCACGTGAGGCCCCATCCCGCATTCAACCCCACGCTTGCTGGAATGACTTGCAGAAATAACTCACATCAGCACAGAGTGTCAGAACGGCAGGACACAGGACTTAGCATTTGGCATTTCACTCAGCTCAGCAGGCTCTGCATGTCTGAGAGTCAGGAGGAGAAAACATGCTTCCTTTAGAAACAGAAGTGAACCTGAAACAAGGGACTGTGTCTTAGGAATAGGCTCCATTTGAACATGATTTCTTATGAAGTAGAAAAGAAACAGTCAAGGAAAGAGGAGAGAGACGGGCTCCGTTCTTGACAGAGCTGTGGCTCCTGGCTCCCTGATCACACAGTGGAGATTGGCTGCGTACTCTGCTGTGATTACAACATCACCCGATGCCAAGGCCTTTGCACTCCCGGGTCTGAGTGTGGCTGGGTACATGGCCAGAGGAAAGTGGCCAACTGCAGCAGGGCTGTCAGCTGCTGAAACACACAGCACAGGCCTCCCAAGGACTAGGCAGCACCGGGGAGCCACCTGACATTAGCACAACAAGGCAAGTATGAGCTGTGGATGATGATAAACCACAAGTTTTGTCTGCCTGGAACCTTTGTATGTGATCATTTATTCCTGATCTGGTTTTACCAACTGGAGTAACAGTAAAACTGGAAATAGTCATAAAGGAAACAGTACCTCCAACAAGAGAGATCTGCAAAGATGATGGTTCAGTTATAAATAAACTGAAAACAGTTCAAATACTTAAGTTTCTCCCAATTAGTGAGCATTGCCTCACTTCACTATAGGTAGGCAGACCTTTTACATAAAATCCACACAGTTTTGAGACTTACTATGATCCCAGTTAAATTATTTTGACCTAGTACTCAATGTTCATGTATAAGAACGGATTACTCTCCAACTTCATTATTACCACACATTAATACATTCCTTCATTTACTCAACCAATATTACTGGAGTACTTTCAGTTTCACGCAACATAAGCCCCAGGAATTCAGTGACTATAGAAAAGACCTTGCACTGAGGCTTAAATTCTAGTGCTGGGGGGCATTACGAAAACGAGCAAAGGACTAAATATAAAGTAATTCCGGTGTATGTGCAGATGCGGGCTGCTTCTGTTTGTAGAGTGGTTGGGAAGGTGTGGCTGATGAGGTGAGAGCTGATGAGAAGTGTGATGAAAGTCAATGGGAGATGCCTGTCCCTACTGGGAAAGGGGCTCCAGGTGAAGCCCTCTGAAGCCCCAGGTGAGGCTCTCTGAGGAGTGTGCTTGGCATACTGGAGAGGAAGAGCCAGGGCCAATGTATCTGGAATGAAGACAGGAGGCAGATGGCATGGAAGGAGAAGAGGCCTTGGAAGACGTTACAGGGCAAGGTGACGAGTTTGGCTTTTTCTCAAAAGGACACAGAAAGCCAGGGAAGTGTTCTGAGCAGGGGAGTTCTGTGATCTGGTTTCAACAGCCAATGGTCCATTCTGGTCACCACAGTAAGCTGGTGGGCACACAAGCAGGCAAAGGGCCAAGAGGTGGCCACTGTGATCCCATGACCATGGTTGGCTTTCACATGTGGTCACAGAGGTCCTAGGGAGAGAGTGTTTTCTAAATCCACTGCTGTCACAACAAAATACCACAGACTGGGTAGCTAATCTACAAATGTCTTTCTCATATTTCTAGAGGCTGGGAGCTTGAGATCAGGTTGCCTGCAAAGTGAGGGCTGTTTTACAGATTTTCATCTTCCAGCTGTGTCTTCAGGGCTGGAAGGGGCCAGGGAGCTCTCTGGGGTCTCCTTTATAAGGGCACTAATCCTGTTCATGGGAGCCCCACTCTTAGACTTAAAACCTCCTAAAGGACCCACCTCCTAATACCACCATCTCTGGATGCTAGGGCTTCAAAACATATGTTGGAGTGGATGGCCGAAAACACCTTCAGTCCAGAGCAAAGGCAGAGTTACCATAACTCAACAAAATGATTTATTATCTTGGGTGTCCAAGTGCTCAATTTCCCTGATATACACCAGCTCCAGTCTTTAATTAAACACTGCTCTTTACCATCAAGGTAAGGAACTCTAATATGAATTGAAATTATTAATATTTAATGATCTTGAACTATCTTCACAGTAAATCTGTAATTATTATTTATAAAACAAAGTCCAAGTCTACCTTGTGGAGTGATAGAACTTACCTCACTGTGTCTTTTACAATGTGTTTTCCCTCTCAAGTTAGTGTATTTCTTTAACAAGTCTGTATTCAGGAGGTGGAGAAATACCTGCCTTAATGTAGGGTACCCTAGATAACAGTGCAATGATCCACGTAGGAAATCATTTCTTCCGAGGTAGGAACTAGACCACATTCATTAACTTGAATTTACAATTTGAAAATGCATTCCAGGTTATATACTCTGCATCTTATTTGCCTAAATTCTGGAAAATACTGCCATCCTTTTGCCTGTGGGGTTGTTAGAAGGAAGATCTGACAGGAGCTGGATCTGGTTTCAAACGGGGCTTTTTCTCAAAAGGACACAGAAAGCCAGGAAGTGTTCTGAGCAGGGAGTTCTGTGATCTGGTTTCAACAGCCAATGGTCCATTCTGGTCACCACAGTAAGCTGGTGGGCACACAAGCAGGCAAAGGGCCAAGAGGTGGCCACTGTGATCCCATGACCATGGTTGGCTTTCACATGTGGTCACAGAGGTCCTAGGGAGAGAGTGTTTTCTAAATCCACTGCTGTCACAACAAAATACCACAGACTGGGTAGCTAATCTACAAATGTCTTTCTCATATTTCTAGAGGCTGGGAGCTTGAGATCAGGTTGCCTGCAAAGTGAGGGCTGTTTTACAGATTTTCATCTTCCAGCTGTGTCTTCAGGGCTGGAAGGGGCCAGGGAGCTCTCTGGGGTCTCCTTTATAAGGGCACTAATCCTGTTCATGGGAGCCCCACTCTTAGACTTAAAACCTCCTAAAGGACCCACCTCCTAATACCACCATCTCTGGATGCTAGGGCTTCAAAACATATGTTGGAGTGGATGGCCGAAAACACCTTCAGTCCAGAGCAAAGGCAGAGTTACCATAACTCAACAAAATGATTTATTATCTTGGGTGTCCAAGTGCTCAATTTCCCTGATATACACCAGCTCCAGTCTTTAATTAAACACTGCTCTTTACCATCAAGGTAAGGAACTCTAATATGAATTGAAATTATTAATATTTAATGATCTTGAACTATCTTCACAGTAAATCTGTAATTATTATTTATAAAACAAAGTCCAAGTCTACCTTGTGGAGTGATAGAACTTACCTCACTGTGTCTTTTACAATGTGTTTTCCCTCTCAAGTTAGTGTATTTCTTTAACAAGTCTGTATTCAGGAGGTGGAGAAATACCTGCCTTAATGTAGGGTACCCTAGATAACAGTGCGATGATCCACGTAGGAAATCATTTCTTCCGAATTAGGAACTAGACCACATTCATTAACTTGAATTTACAATTTGAAAATGCATTCCAGGTTATATACTCTGCATCTTATTTGCCTAAATTCTGGAAAATACTGCCATCCTTTTGCCTGTGGGGTTGTTAGAAGGAAGATATGACAAAAAGCATGGAATCAGGAGTTGGGTTCAAATCTGACGTCTCCTGGTTCAAGTATGTGTGCTCATTTCCCAATTGTTAAAATGAGATGCTAACTCTGGTGATCCCAAAGGTCCTTCCCTGCTCTCATGTATTGGTTTAATGATAAACATTTAATGTTTAATATTTAAGGATTTAGTATATAGATATTTACCCTATTTTCTCTATCTTGCTAAATGCTATGTATATAATTGTGAGCAAGATAGTCAGCTGCTACTGATACCGTCAAGTGTGATCTTACTGTCAGAACAACGTATGTTTACAAGTCTATCCTTAATAGGCCAGTAACTCCCAAAGACTGTCTGCTGTTCATCTTACAAGAGATGTTGCAATTTCTTAACAAATAAAATAAACATTTTGAAAAATTAAGTAAAGGGATTTGGATGTGGCATTGCAACAGAGAATGAACAAATGAAGTTCAGGATAAGACTCTTAAAACTGATCATAAATTAAGGCCTTGGGATTTCTATGGCAAAAATGGCCAAGTAGTGGGATGTGGAACTCTTATCTGAAATAGAAAGAACCATCTCTTTACATGTAAATTACTATATGTGTAACTGAACTAGATTGCTGTACACTTTAACACAATATTGTAACTCAACTTTAATTTAAAAAAGAAAGCATTAAATATTTATATGAAGAACATTAAGGTTTGCAGAAGCTATAGGAATGAAGCACATTTCACATAAGATTACAGGAAATTGATATTTCTTCTAAACTCTTTACCATAAAGACACTCATTTTTCTCCATTGTTCTCTTCAGGAAAAGTGTTTCATTTAAATTCCAATGGGTGACCAACCCCTTTTGTCATCTTCTTCCTGCTTTCTACCACCCTGTTTGAAATTAGGACAGAAAGGAAGACTCTGAGAACCTCCAGCAAGAAGTATTAACAGTGGACCTTCCTTGGTGATCCAATGGATAACACTCCATGCTCCTGATGCAGGGTACCTGCGTTTCGTCCCTGATGAGGGAACCAGATCCTCCATGCTGCAACTAAGAGCTCACATACCACAAATAAAGATCCCGCACGCACAACAAAAATCAAAGATCCTATATGCAACAACTAAGACCCAACAAAGCCCAATAAATATTTTTAAAAAGGAAGTATTAACAGGTAAATTCTTTACAGAGATCAACTGAAACTTACCCCTGAATCCATGAATTTGGCAATATCCTTCTAGTACTGAATCCTAACAAGCAGATACAATTTTAAGTATGTCACATGCATTATTTATTCTTCCTAACAGTGCTATGCAGAAAGATTCAAACATATGTTTATTTTACAGATGAAGGTGTAATACTGACCAGTTAGATGTCTTCCCCAAGGGCAAAACCAGGATTCAGAACCAAAGACAGTGTGATCTACTCTTCAATCCAATCTCAAGCTCTATACACACTTTATATAGATTAATACAACTCTACAAATATAATGTATTTCCTGTTTTTTGTCTCTCATCTCTTTCTTCTGTTTGGTAAATACAGAAGATGGCTGAATTGCACATCAATGAGTCTAGAAGTACCCAATAGAGAAAAGAGTCACTCTAAAACTGATCATAAATTAAGGCCTTGGGATTTCTATGGCAAAAATGGCCAAGTAGTGGGATGTGGAACTCTTATCTGAAATAGAAAGAACCATCTCTTTACATGTAAATTACTATATGTGTAACTGAACTAGATTGCTGTACACTTTAACACAATATTGTAACTCAACTTTAATTTAAAAAAGAAAGCATTAAATATTTATATGAAGAACATTAAGGTTTGCAGAAGCTATAGGAATGAAGCACATTTCACATAAGATTACAGGAAATTGATATTTCTTCTAAACTCTTTACCATAAAGACACTCATTTTTCTCCATTGTTCTCTTCAGGAAAAGTGTTTCATTTAAATTCCAATGGGTGACCAACCCCTTTTGTCATCTTCTTCCTGCTTTCTACCACCCTGTTTGAAATTAGGACAGAAAGGAAGACTCTGAGAACCTCCAGCAAGAAGTATTAACAGTGGACCTTCCTTGGTGATCCAATGGATAACACTCCATGCTCCTGATGCAGGGTACCTGCGTTTCGTCCCTGATGAGGGAACCAGATCCTCCATGCTGCAACTAAGAGCTCACATACCACAAATAAAGATCCCGCACGCACAACAAAAATCAAAGATCCTATATGCAACAACTAAGACCCAACAAAGCCCAATAAATATTTTTAAAAAGGAAGTATTAACAGGTAAATTCTTTACAGAGATCAACTGAAACTTACCCCTGAATCCATGAATTTGGCAATATCCTTCTAGTACTGAATCCTAACAAGCAGATACAATTTTAAGTATGTCACATGCATTATTTATTCTTCCTAACAGTGCTATGCAGAAAGATTCAAACATATGTTTATTTTACAGATGAAGGTGTAATACTGACCAGTTAGATGTCTTCCCCAAGGGCAAAACCAGGATTCAGAACCAAAGACAGTGTGATCTACTCTTCAATCCAATCTCAAGCTCTATACACACTTTATATAGATTAATACAACTCTACAAATATAATGTATTTCCTGTTTTTTGTCTCTCATCTCTTTCTTCTGTTTGGTAAATACAGAAGATGGCTGAATTGCACATCAATGAGTCTAGAAGTACCCAATTAGAGATGAGTCATTTGATTCAACCAATGAATTGGTTTCATATTTATTCAAAAATTAAGGTTTATGGTTATAACAGCTTTTAAAATGGTTCTTCTTGACTAAACTACCAATTACACGTTACTTAATAACTCTCCTCATGTTCCTTTTGAGAAGAATTTGAGTTGGCATGCATACGTATTAGTATAAGTGACTACACACATGACTAAAATTTTACAGAATTTTTTAAAGTTATGTGAACAGTATTTAATTGTCCATGAAGAGTGATAAGAATAAAACCCTATGATGAAAATTACACAATGAAATTTTGCTTTTTGAAATTAACAACTGCCTGCTTCCTTTGGAGACCAGCAATGATTTCCCTTAAAAAAATGAACCGGCTGTGTGTATGTGATTACAGTAACTTCAGAAATGTAAAAGGATGTTGTAAATAAATGCCCCAGAGACAACTACTCTTTTATTCTTTCTCTTTTTTATTGTTCTCTCTCTTTTTTCAATTGAGGGATAATAGCTTCGCAGAATTTTGTTGTCTACTGCCAAACATCAACATGAATCAGACAACTACTCTTAATATTTGGTCCCATGTCTTTCTAGATATCTGTTCATAGATCTGCAGTGTTGCCCTAAGTGAAAAGACATGTGACTTTTACATACAAAGGAATTTTCACTGTAGGTACAAATAGTGCAAATTGCTAACATCTTTCACTGAAGGCGAAGTGAAAATCTTTTCATAACAACAACTAAGGCCCTTCTTGTTCTTACAGACAGAGCAGCATTCCTGCAAGGTACTCCACAGATACCTCTCAGTGAATTTCTGGTTTGTTAGCAACCATTAATGCTTTAAATACCATTGAAGGAAGCATCCACAAGCATGCATCTTTTCTCAATTATTAAAAAAATAGCCTAGATTTTAAACTTGTGGATGTAACTATACAAACTTATTAAGGCTTTCATACAAACTGTCTTCCTTTAAATATCCACACTTCATTCCACCCCAAAGTATGTGAATCACTCTTCTGTAACCCTGATAAGTGTAGTAATTTTAAGAGGAAACAAACTCTTTATTTACTTAAGGTGTATTATCATCAGGTCTAAAAATATTATCCTTTCACATTCTTCATGTTTTTATCCCCTTGCTTAAGAGTTCTCTTCAAAATGCAGCAAAATTACTCAATACTCCCATTCTGCTTTGTGCAAATATTCTAATCTAATCCTGGTTTTAAAGTGGTAATTCCTCACAAAGCATCAAAGAGCATAATATATTTAATTTACAGCTCAAAGGTCACCTGGAAATCAGTGATCCATTTTACATTCTCAATAAATTTCTTGTGAATGTAGTCCTGAATTCAGTAAAATTTGCCTTTCTTCTACACACTCAGTTCTGAAATGAAAATCTTAGTACTTATTCTGAGTGTGGAGAATGCCATATTTCCCTGCTTATCCCCCAGGGCCAGGAGGAAGAGACCAGGGAGAAAGCATCTGCCCCATTCAAAAGGGTGTTGCCAAGTGTGGGAACAGAGAGGAACCTGAACATAGCAAGCTCTTAAAGGTGGATGCAGACACACTGACTTAATCATTTTTTTTTTAATCACTTCAGTTTCAGAACAGGTTTGTTTACACTGAGGAAGTGGAGGAATTGCTGAATGAATGACTGTGTGAAGCTTGGCCAGACACACCCACCTGAACAGCGAGGACCAGAGAGGCTCAGAGAGCGCAGGGAGCCATCTCCATGCACATAGATTCCACCTGACTGCTGACCCCAGACCACACCACATATGCTGTCCACAGGATGTCAAGGCTGGTGTTTGTATGTATGTGTACATTCAACAAGCAGTAACACAGGTGTGATAGCCTGAAGGTCTAACTCCACAGAATGCATAAGTTGAAAATCTACCCCCCAAAATGACAGTGTTAGGAGATCGGGGTCATGAGGATGGAGCCCCCATGAACAGAACCAGGTTGATCATAAAGGAGACCTCAGAGAGCTCCCTTGCCCCTTCCATGTGAGGACACAGTGACAAGACACCCTCTGCAAATTGGAAAGCAGACCCTCTCCAGACAACATGACCTGTAACTATACAAACTTATTAAGGCTTTCATACAAACTGTCTTCCTTTAAATATCCACACTTCATTCCACCCCAAAGTATGTGAATCACTCTTCTGTAACCCTGATAAGTGTAGTAATTTTAAGAGGAAACAAACTCTTTATTTACTTAAGGTGTATTATCATCAGGTCTAAAAATATTATCCTTTCACATTCTTCATGTTTTTATCCCCTTGCTTAAGAGTTCTCTTCAAAATGCAGCAAAATTACTCAATACTCCCATTCTGCTTTGTGCAAATATTCTAATCTAATCCTGGTTTTAAAGTGGTAATTCCTCACAAAGCATCAAAGAGCATAATATATTTAATTTACAGCTCAAAGGTCACCTGGAAATCAGTGATCCATTTTACATTCTCAATAAATTTCTTGTGAATGTAGTCCTGAATTCAGTAAAATTTGCCTTTCTTCTACACACTCAGTTCTGAAATGAAAATCTTAGTACTTATTCTGAGTGTGGAGAATGCCATATTTCCCTGCTTATCCCCCAGGGCCAGGAGGAAGAGACCAGGGAGAAAGCATCTGCCCCATTCAAAAGGGTGTTGCCAAGTGTGGGAACAGAGAGGAACCTGAACATAGCAAGCTCTTAAAGGTGGATGCAGACACACTGACTTAATCATTTTTTTTTTAATCACTTCAGTTTCAGAACAGGTTTGTTTACACTGAGGAAGTGGAGGAATTGCTGAATGAATGACTGTGTGAAGCTTGGCCAGACACACCCACCTGAACAGCGAGGACCAGAGAGGCTCAGAGAGCGCAGGGAGCCATCTCCATGCACATAGATTCCACCTGACTGCTGACCCCAGACCACACCACATATGCTGTCCACAGGATGTCAAGGCTGGTGTTTGTATGTATGTGTACATTCAACAAGCAGTAACACAGGTGTGATAGCCTGAAGGTCTAACTCCACAGAATGCATAAGTTGAAAATCTACCCCCCAAAATGACAGTGTTAGGAGATCGGGGTCATGAGGATGGAGCCCCCATGAACAGAACCAGGTTGATCATAAAGGAGACCTCAGAGAGCTCCCTTGCCCCTTCCATGTGAGGACACAGTGACAAGACACCCTCTGCAAATTGGAAAGCAGACCCTCTCCAGACAACAACCCTGCCAGCCAGCTTTAGTTACTGCTGCCCTAGTGGGCTTCAACAATGAGATGGCTCTGCTTGCACATGATATATTTTAAGAGACTAAACAGCAATCGTGTGACTAACCCAAAGCACACAAGAATACACAGTTGGTTTTCTAAAGTGAGGGGAAGGCATGTACGAATCAGGAAGTACTGACGATGTGACAGTGACTCAAAGTCTAATGGCAACAATGCCCCAGTAACACTGCATAGACCCCGTGCCAAATACCAGCATTTAGTCATCCTGGCATGTCTGCACATGCTATCTAGTGGTGAATTTTCTGTTGTTGCTATTCTAGGCTTATAATTCAGCTAAATCCTCACATATACCCAATTCTAAAGAAGGCTTATTGCTCTACACAATGGGAATGAGGACTAAGACATTGTAGGAATTATACACATACTTTATTATAACCTATACAGAAAAATGAGGAAAGAGTAAATAGGGGTGTATACATGTCTGTGTATAACTGAATCATTGTTTCACACCTAAAATTAACATAACACTATAAATCAATTCTACTTCAATTAAAATTTATATAAATCTAGGGCTTCCCTGGTGGTCCAGTGGGTAAAGAGCCCGCCTTGCAGTGCAAGAGGAACCGGTGACTTAGAGGCAAAAAATTATACAAGACTAGAAAATAACTAATCCATTTCATTTAAATGATGCCTAGTTGGCAACAAGGAAAGGTTTTTGTGGAATATATACAAATGATTGTAATTCACAACACAGTGATTGCAACAGGCTTATAACCAGTGCTTCCTGAAAATGCACTACTATGGACCAGACTCCCTCGGCAGGCAAGGCCGGAGAGTTATTCCATTTCACCTCCATCCTGATAAACAGGAAGCCTACAGAGAAGCGGAGGCTTGGTGAAAGCCACCTTGCTAACAAACCCAACAGTGGACCTGGGTGTTAGGAGATCGGGGTCATGAGGATGGAGCCCCCATGAACAGAACCAGGTTGATCATAAAGGAGACCTCAGAGAGCTCCCTTGCCCCTTCCATGTGAGGACACAGTGACAAGACACCCTCTGCAAATTGGAAAGCAGACCCTCTCCAGACAACAACCCTGCCAGCCAGCTTTAGTTACTGCTGCCCTAGTGGGCTTCAACAATGAGATGGCTCTGCTTGCACATGATATATTTTAAGAGACTAAACAGCAATCGTGTGACTAACCCAAAGCACACAAGAATACACAGTTGGTTTTCTAAAGTGAGGGGAAGGCATGTACGAATCAGGAAGTACTGACGATGTGACAGTGACTCAAAGTCTAATGGCAACAATGCCCCAGTAACACTGCATAGACCCCGTGCCAAATACCAGCATTTAGTCATCCTGGCATGTCTGCACATGCTATCTAGTGGTGAATTTTCTGTTGTTGCTATTCTAGGCTTATAATTCAGCTAAATCCTCACATATACCCAATTCTAAAGAAGGCTTATTGCTCTACACAATGGGAATGAGGACTAAGACATTGTAGGAATTATACACATACTTTATTATAACCTATACAGAAAAATGAGGAAAGAGTAAATAGGGGTGTATACATGTCTGTGTATAACTGAATCATTGTTTCACACCTAAAATTAACATAACACTATAAATCAATTCTACTTCAATTAAAATTTATATAAATCTAGGGCTTCCCTGGTGGTCCAGTGGGTAAAGAGCCCGCCTTGCAGTGCAAGAGGAACCGGTGACTTAGAGGCAAAAAAAATTATACAAGACTAGAAAATAACTAATCCATTTCATTTAAATGATGCCTAGTTGGCAACAAGGAAAGGTTTTTGTGGAATATATACAAATGATTGTAATTCACAACACAGTGATTGCAACAGGCTTATAACCAGTGCTTCCTGAAAATGCACTACTATGGACCAGACTCCCTCGGCAGGCAAGGCCGGAGAGTTATTCCATTTCACCTCCATCCTGATAAACAGGAAGCCTACAGAGAAGCGGAGGCTTGGTGAAAGCCACCTTGCTAACAAACCCAACAGTGGACCTGGGTCTGCAGTCAGGCCTGGACATGCAACACCAAAGCATCAACTCCCACCCTGCCTCAAGTAAGAGGATAGCTAAGCCAATACCTGGGTTCCTCCCCACTGTCTCTTGCTAGGTGATCTGACCCAGGTTTGCTTGGCAACCCTTAATGAATTACATGCCACAAATAGTCAATTTCCTGTCAAATGCAGTGGTGATTCACTCACAAGTGGAAGAAAAGAAGATTAAGTATTCATTTGGGTCCTTAACTGATTTTTATTTCTCTTTCTTAGCATGAGGAGCACGAAGAGACAGGGATTTATACAGGAAATAGGACAATGGTGGTGTTATTTTTGAAGGCAGAAGGCCTGCCTGCTAACAGCCCTCTCTAACTACCTCTGGGCCTATGAGTTCACACTAGAGAGTATCCCTGTTAGACAATGATTGTAAAGACTAGGAGTCCTTGTGATAAACGAGGAGGAGGATATCCTCAATGTACTGTATGTGGGGTTATTATATTAATAACCTGAGCATAGGGTTGACAGTTTACTGACAAACAAACGAGAATTATCTGAGGCAATGAGGCCAGTAACACATATCTAACAACAACAAAAATAAGTTGCATACGAAATATATCATTTGGAAAGAGAAAGGGGATTGGGCATCAAAGGATATCAGATATTTAGGACAAGATGAAGATTAATTTGGTTTACTCACATTTGAGTTTGGGGACCAAGGGACTGCATGAAAAAATTAATCTCCAGTGGAAAGTCCTTTCTTGGAGGTATCATCCTACTGTCTTCATGGTAGCTCATACAGGGAGAAGGGGAGGCTGAGAAAGAGCTCAGAGACCAAACTAAAAACCAGGGTCTAGAACAGCCCTGATCCCTCACTTTCTATTGGTGCCTGAGAAAAGTCTTGAACCTCTGACCCCATTTCCTTGTTTTTAAAACTGAGATACTAACGAAGATTTAGTAAGATAAAACACATACCTAGAACATAGAAACTAACAGTTGTAAGTTAGCTGACTGACCACATGCCCATATGTGTGCATGCGTTTGCACACACACACACATACAACTACACACACACACACACACACACCACTACACACACACACACACATACCCCACTTACATCCAGATAATGGGGCTAGTGTTTTCTTAAATAAGCAACTGAGCTGAAAAGATAAAAACCTTTTCATTCCAGAGTATATTTTAAAATACAGCATTGTCTACTGTGCTTAAAACGCAGTAATCTTATTAAAAATATCAATGATTCACCTATTAAAAATTTACATGGAAACTATAAGCTATACACACTAAAGTAAAAGCTATTCACTGATCTCAGATTGTTTTCTAAAATGTTACTAATTTTCTCTGATTTATCTGAAAAAACAATCATACTTGTGGCACAAAGTAATTTAACCTGAAAATTAGAATTGGTGAACCTTAATGACTTCACACTTATTTTTCAGATAAGAAATGTTTCCTATTTGTCTACATTCACAAGTTCATACAATCTATTAGTGCCTCTGTAACACTGTGATATAAAGGAAGTGGGGCACAGGGAAAAGGAAAAGCAATTACCAATTTCAAATCTGTTATCACCCTTGAACTTTCAACGCAAAGAGAAACAAGGGTGAGCATGTTTATGCTCCTGTCCACACAAAGCACACACGTGCCTGCACACACATGCACACATACAAGCATGCACACAGAGTTCAGAAAAAGAGAGGTCAACCAATCCCACTCTTCACGTTGGATTTAAGCAGCATTCCCCCAGAAGGTGGGAGACCTCTCAAGCACGTGTAACACACAGTACTATAGTTTATTCCTATCTTCATATGGAGAAGTTATGGTTTGTACAAAGCAAGACATGCATTTAGAAATAGAGAGCAGTTTCCTGACTTAGATCATGGTGACAGAATTGCTTAGAGATTTCCAATTCTTCATTATAAAATTATCAAACTAGTAAGGGAATCTGGTCATTTAATATTCAGCACATTTGAGAGATCATTTTGCCTTCACACTATGAGAACGGAAATTTAATACAAATGAGAAGTACTATTCCTAAACATCCTTGATCAGAGAACTATTTTTAGGAGTATAAGTTATCATTTCCTATCAAGTACTCAGACTAGTTTGTTAATTCTAGACAGTCATCTTCATTGTGATAATATAAAACCAGAACTCCAGCTCAGTGAGCAGAAGTTCAGCGTTGGACATGATTGTTTTAATCTTGTTCCAGACAGTTTATACCAACTTTCTGATCACAGTTTCCAATTGATTCATTTGTAACTGTACCTAATAATTTCAGAATCCTTAATAACTTATTTATAAGCTTATACTGAGAATCTAGCTTAAAAAGCTTTTTAAAAAGATGAAAGATTTATATAATCTGAAGAGAAACGAGAGCATGGTGTTTTAAACTTGCAATGCAAAAAAAAGGAAAGTATCATTCTTTCGATTAAGTAATTTTCAAAACAATCTTGAAAGAAACATAAATCTACCCAACATTCTGAAGTGTTCCTAGTTCATTAAGAACCTGTCTACACCCAAACTGCTTAGAAACCAGTTGAGAAAAGGCTACCTACGTAGATGAAGCAAATTAACCAAAAAGCCTCGTTTTTGTGGTAAAATTCTAAATCTAAGGATTTTGAGACTTAAGCAAGAGGAATGATTTAGCTTTGCTTTAAGTCTACCCTGAGCTTCCAAATAAGTATTTTTCTTCAGGAATAAAAATAGAAAAGTATGGGGCCCTAAATGAAAGAGGGCCTTTGCAAGCATAAGGAAGCTTAAGCACATATTTACGGTTTGGAGCTAAGGTGGCATCTACAGGAAGAGACGAGGGCATAATCTAAAGTTGATTGTCAAAACTTCTGATTGGTCCCCCTGGTTTCCGCCCTCGTGGACAATACATGCTCACCATAGATTCCTATTGCGATGTAGATGCGTGATTGCTTGACCTTTAGCTTGACTGGTGTAACTATAGGAAGTCCCTTGCAAAACCCCCTTCATTTGCCTATAAAAGCTGTAAGTCTGCACTAATAAAACGGAACTGCTTTGACTGATTTGACAGAATCCCTGCCGTGTCTGATCGTCTCCTGTGTTCGAGGGGGCTAGGTTGGCAGGCAGCAGACTCACCTCTCTGAGAGATCTCCTGGTTCAGCTGGAGGCAATTTCCCTCCTGTCTTCCTTTCTGCCGAAGGCCCCGCAGGAAAGGGATTGATAAGTACTTCAAGACTAGTTTGTTAATTCTAGACAGTCATCTTCATTGTGATAATATAAAACCAGAACTCCAGCTCAGTGAGCAGAAGTTCAGCGTTGGACATGATTGTTTTAATCTTGTTCCAGACAGTTTATACCAACTTTCTGATCACAGTTTCCAATTGATTCATTTGTAACTGTACCTAATAATTTCAGAATCCTTAATAACTTATTTATAAGCTTATACTGAGAATCTAGCTTAAAAAGCTTTTTAAAAAGATGAAAGATTTATATAATCTGAAGAGAAACGAGAGCATGGTGTTTTAAACTTGCAATGCAAAAAAAAGGAAAGTATCATTCTTTCGATTAAGTAATTTTCAAAACAATCTTGAAAGAAACATAAATCTACCCAACATTCTGAAGTGTTCCTAGTTCATTAAGAACCTGTCTACACCCAAACTGCTTAGAAACCAGTTGAGAAAAGGCTACCTACGTAGATGAAGCAAATTAACCAAAAAGCCTCGTTTTTGTGGTAAAATTCTAAATCTAAGGATTTTGAGACTTAAGCAAGAGGAATGATTTAGCTTTGCTTTAAGTCTACCCTGAGCTTCCAAATAAGTATTTTTCTTCAGGAATAAAAATAGAAAAGTATGGGGCCCTAAATGAAAGAGGGCCTTTGCAAGCATAAGGAAGCTTAAGCACATATTTACGGTTTGGAGCTAAGGTGGCATCTACAGGAAGAGACGAGGGCATAATCTAAAGTTGATTGTCAAAACTTCTGATTGGTCCCCCTGGTTTCCGCCCTCGTGGACAATACATGCTCACCATAGATTCCTATTGCGATGTAGATGCGTGATTGCTTGACCTTTAGCTTGACTGGTGTAACTATAGGAAGTCCCTTGCAAAACCCCCTTCATTTGCCTATAAAAGCTGTAAGTCTGCACTAATAAAACGGAACTGCTTTGACTGATTTGACAGAATCCCTGCCGTGTCTGATCGTCTCCTGTGTTCGAGGGGGCTAGGTTGGCAGGCAGCAGACTCACCTCTCTGAGAGATCTCCTGGTTCAGCTGGAGGCAATCCCTCTGTCTTCCTTTCTGCCGAAGGCCCCCGCAGGAAAGGGATTCTCATTTTCTTCTGAACTTCTGTCACACACAAGTGAATGAAAGAAGCTACTCTGAACCTCCATTATTCAGTGCAGCTCAAGATCTCTGGCTATTTAATTCTTATGATAACAGTGTTTTAACCTGGCTATAAAACAGCCTTTCATGTTCTCTCTCTGTACTGAAGATGCTAAATTATTGGGTTGGCAGAAAATTTTGTTTTGGTTTTGCATACCATCTTAGAGTAAAACCTGAAAGAACTGTTTGGCCAACCCAGTAAATCAAATAAAATCTCATTACTCTATGCCGGCAAAATACCATTAGATAATGGTCAATAGACTATAGTTTTTAAAAAACTTTGAAGATAGAAAAGAGGGTCTAGCAATGCAAGCTACAGTAGACCCTTCACCAACTGAGAGTTAGCTAATATTGAGTTAATTCCACTTTAGGAGTGCCTAGATTCATCTGTCATTTATCATGTGGGAAAGATCATGACTTTTTCCCCAGAATTCCAGTAGGAGTGATGTCTATTATTCTCAGAAACCAAAGTTAAAGATAAGAAATTAATTTTTACCTCTTAAGCTTGTTCTTTTTTATTTTTGCTAAAATGTGACCAACTTTTTAATTAGTTTGCTTTAATCTTATGTTGGATTCCAACTATAGGCCTATTCAATGTCCAATAGCAAATTTACTCAGAGCAGTATTATTTTTACTTTACCTGATATATTCCTTAATACTCTGTAAATGATTTCTAATAGGATTTGAAAGTTTTGTTCATTGATTTTACTTTAGACTTGCTAATTTAGAAAGAGATATATGACTAATTACATGGTTTTTAAAAACATGTTGCAATTTTTTATGGAAATGAAGACAAGCTGTGTTTTGTTATTTCCATCTGCTCTTGTGCCATTTTGTTTTATCCCAGCTACTGTTCACATTATACAAATAGATAAATACATATAAAATTGTTAAGTGCTTTTAACTTCTCTCCTTTGATAAGTATAGAAATTGATGCAGGTTTTACCAAAAATATGCAAACTTCAGATGGAAATGAAATAGAAACCTGAGAAGATTCCTATGTCATTTAACAGAACCAAAGATAAGGCCACCCTCTCTTCCATTCAGATTCCAAAGTATGGAGACTGATCTTTTGATAAAGCAAGTCTCTCACCATAAGCATGGCATGTAAACAGACAGGTGAGTCATCCTTCAGCTAGACCCTACCACTCAGTTTCAAATTGGATTCTGTTTCTCCAGGAAGGACCACAAACCTCTCCCTTGTCTGTGGCCTGGTCCAGTACAACTCCTCCTAAGCAATGTTAGAAGGAAGACTTGGTGGCCCCTTTGCTGAAAGTGTGCTTCCCAAGATCACCTTATGAATGACTTCATAGAGCTCAAAGGCCATCTCCCAGTCAGTCTGCCTTTTATCACCCAGTTATCCTCTACCACCATGTTTTGTAAAATGTCCTTCTTGGCACTCACTATTGAAGTGTATATTATCTGCTTCTAAATTTAGAATTGTTTATTATTTTGTCTTCATGAGACTCTTCATCCTGTCTCTTCTGGTTCATCCTTTCATCCCCAGTCCCTAGGCCAATGTCCATGGGATTGTTCCAACTGAAGCACAGCATTTTACTGAATAAAAAATGCAATATTGATTTTTTAAAATATATAAAGTTTGGTAGCTTATTTTGTTGATGTTTCCTGACTCGTTTATCTTGGGACAACTCTTAGTTTCTTTAGTCATTTAGGATATGCACAATGACAGATCACTACAGTATGAAATTGGACTGGAATTTGCAGGAACTGCCAAGTTGCCAAGGGTTATACACGTGGTACCTGTGCCTCAAATGAAACAAAGCAAACAAATCTGGAGACCACTCAAAGGACTATTCTAGGTGAACAACCAGTGACCTCCCTTGAAAAGACCCATCTGAAAGAACTCAAGCCCAGAGCTTATAAGTAGCCTTCCCTACTTAACCCTTTTAAGATACTATCAAGATTCAACAATATAGTAGAGCTCGCCCTGTGCAAAAGCAGGAAATGCAGTGAATCTGGCCTTGCTTCATGTACAGCTTGAATCTCAGGTGTTCTATAACCAAGCATCATAAATGGGAGAGATTTAAAAGGGGTTTAGGAGAAGAGAAAGAGTGGGCAAGACTTATATGGTACTCTGACTGAGCTCAAGCTTAATTTATATTCTGGTTGGGGAGCCAAGCAAAAATCTAAGAATAGGGTTTTCTTCAACTGTGTGTGTGTGTGTGTGTGTTATTTCTGGATCCTTCTTCTCTCCTACTTAGCTCTTCCTCTATTTAACAGAAGAAGCAGGTTTTGATGTGTTTCCGAGTTTCATAGCCAGAGGCACTGCCTGGGGAAGGAGTTAAATTATTTGCTGTGCCTCAGATATTATTGGAGCTAAACTAGGAGATCCAAAATGCAGTTTATGGGCCCTCTTCTTGTTTTCAGAACTGGAGAAGAATGCTGTCACTGGCTTTCCTGTATCCTGGGAAAGCTCAAAGAGTTTTTCTGACTTCTATCCTCAGAAAATATTACAGCATCATTCACATTACTTTACAGTTAATCTATTGCATTTAAAATACCAGATCATGAGTACTGGAATAGATTCAGTAAGCTAGAATAAATTCTCTGGGAAAGAAACCACAAGAACAAATCTGTATTCTATTTCTTGCAGAGTTAACAATCGTTTCAGTAACATCAGAAGGAGACTGAAATAACAAAATTCTGTATCAAAAAAAGATTTACCTATCTACCTTCCTGCTCAGACATTTCTTCCCAACGTGGATGCTAAACAAATATCACAGATCAATAATCGTCTAAAAGTTTGGCAATATTGATTTTTTAAAATATATAAAGTTTGGTAGCTTATTTTGTTGATGTTTCCTGACTCGTTTATCTTGGGACAACTCTTAGTTTCTTTAGTCATTTAGGATATGCACAATGACAGATCACTACAGTATGAAATTGGACTGGAATTTGCAGGAACTGCCAAGTTGCCAAGGGTTATACACGTGGTACCTGTGCCTCAAATGAAACAAAGCAAACAAATCTGGAGACCACTCAAAGGACTATTCTAGGTGAACAACCAGTGACCTCCCTTGAAAAGACCCATCTGAAAGAACTCAAGCCCAGAGCTTATAAGTAGCCTTCCCTACTTAACCCTTTTAAGATACTATCAAGATTCAACAATATAGTAGAGCTCGCCCTGTGCAAAAGCAGGAAATGCAGTGAATCTGGCCTTGCTTCATGTACAGCTTGAATCTCAGGTGTTCTATAACCAAGCATCATAAATGGGAGAGATTTAAAAGGGGTTTAGGAGAAGAGAAAGAGTGGGCAAGACTTATATGGTACTCTGACTGAGCTCAAGCTTAATTTATATTCTGGTTGGGGAGCCAAGCAAAAATCTAAGAATAGGGTTTTCTTCAACTGTGTGTGTGTGTGTGTGTGTTATTTCTGGATCCTTCTTCTCTCCTACTTAGCTCTTCCTCTATTTAACAGAAGAAGCAGGTTTTGATGTGTTTCCGAGTTTCATAGCCAGAGGCACTGCCTGGGGAAGGAGTTAAATTATTTGCTGTGCCTCAGATATTATTGGAGCTAAACTAGGAGATCCAAAATGCAGTTTATGGGCCCTCTTCTTGTTTTCAGAACTGGAGAAGAATGCTGTCACTGGCTTTCCTGTATCCTGGGAAAGCTCAAAGAGTTTTCTGACTTCTATCCTCAGAAAATATTACAGCATCATTCACATTACTTTACAGTTAATCTATTGCATTTAAAATACCAGATCATGAGTACTGGAATAGATTCAGTAAGCTAGAATAAATTCTCTGGGAAAGAAACCACAAGAACAAATCTGTATTCTATTTCTTGCAGAGTTAACAATCGTTTCAGTAACATCAGAAGGAGACTGAAATAACAAAATTCTGTATCAAAAAAAGATTTACCTATCTACCTTCCTGCTCAGACATTTCTTCCCAACGTGGATGCTAAACAAATATCACAGATCAATAACTCTGTTGAGTTTCCCTGTCTTCTGACCCAGGTTTAATTCAAAAGAAGGAAATGAATGGTTTTCCCTTACTCTGAGGGGTGGAGAAGAATGCCTAATTATCAGTTTTCCAAAGATTAACTACTGACAGCTCTGAACACTGTTCAATATTCTGGAACAATAAAATTAATGCTGCAGAGCATGTTCCAAATGAACTTCAATGTATCACTCAGGAACTGGCAGTATTTAACACAAAGACTTTTTTCAGTTCTAAGTTATTTGTCTTTCCTCCCATGAAAAAGCAAACAGATAGTGATTAGGGTGATGGCCATCGGTGTGGTACAGGTGGCCTTGGGGAAGACCCACTGAACTGGTCATTACAAACCATGGTTGTATCTCAAGCCCACATTTTAAGTTCCCTTGCACCCTGTTCTGATATTTGAAGTATTCATGATTTGTCCACCGAATAGATCTAGCACACCTCCCACTCTATCTTTACACACACTCTGTTTCAGCCACATGGGGTACCACATTGCTCATGTTTTCCTGCTTTAATTATGTTTTCTCTCCCTTTTTTTCCTCCTCAAGAGGAACCTTCTGGAAAACCAGACACAACAATCTTGTTGCTAATATGACTGACCATGATTTCTTGTACATATTAGTTGGAAAACACATTTTCCTTGGAGTTAAATAACAATAAAAAATTAAGTTATTGGTTCATTTTAGGGTAAATAGGAGTAAAAATATTAGTATTGTGCCAATCAGAATCTTTGGTGTTCATGTTTACATTTATACACTGGGAAATGAGCATAGGCTACTATAAGAGGCATAATATTTTCATAAACACATTTACATACATTTGATTAAATTATGATCACTATTGTGAATGAAACCTTTAGCAAAAGAATAAGTATTTCTCTTTATATTCATAATTACACAACTATATTATTAGTTATGGAATTTGAGTTTTCCTTTTATAATAATAGGCCTACGAAGACTAGTCTCAATTGTGCTTAGTACTGAGAAAGTAGTAATACTGAATAAAATGCAGAAAAGCTTGAAAAAAACTACTGAATGAAATTAAATATATTAAAAAATACTTCAGTTCTATCATTTCAAGAAATACAGATTACATATATATATATATGCATATATATCTAAAAAATTTGCATATATATATACATATATACACCTATAAATATGTATTATATTATCTTCTGAAAGTTAAATGACTTGCCCAGGATCTGAAATCTAGTAAACGGTCATGAGCGATTCTTCTTCTATTAAATAATGGCTCAAGTATGGCAAAGCAAGCCCAAATTAGGAAAAAAAAAACTTTCAAAAAATTTAAAGAGAATAAAAATAATGCAGAGTATATTATGACTACAGCAGGGTAAAAGAAGTTAACAGTAATAACCCAGGAACTGGCAGTATTTAACACAAAGACTTTTCAGTTCTAAGTTATTTGTCTTTCCTCCCATGAAAAGCAAACAGATAGTGATTAGGGTGATGGCCATCGGTGTGGTACAGGTGGCCTTGGGAAGACCCACTGAACTGGTCATTACAAACCATGGTTGTATCTCAAGCCCACATTTTAATTTCCCCTTGCACCCTGTTCTGATATTTGAAGTATTCATGATTTGTCCACCGAATAGATCTAGCACACCTCCCACTCTATCTTTACACACACTCTGTTTCAGCCACATGGGGTACCACATTGCTCATGTTTTCCTGCTTTAATTATGTTTTCTCTCCCTTTTTTTCCTCCTCAAGAGGAACCTTCTGGAAAACCAGACACAACAATCTTGTTGCTAATATGACTGACCATGATTTCTTGTACATATTAGTTGGAAAACACATTTTCCTTGGAGTTAAATAACAATAAAAAATTAAGTTATTGGTTCATTTTAGGGTAAATAGGAGTAAAAATATTAGTATTGTGCCAATCAGAATCTTTGGTGTTCATGTTTACATTTATACACTGGGAAATGAGCATAGGCTACTATAAGAGGCATAATATTTTCATAAACACATTTACATACATTTGATTAAATTATGATCACTATTGTGAATGAAACCTTTAGCAAAAGAATAAGTATTTCTCTTTATATTCATAATTACACAACTATATTATTAGTTATGGGAATTTGAGTTTTTCCTTTTATAATAATAGGCCTACGAAGACTAGTCTCAATTGTGCTTAGTACTGAGAAAGTAGTAATACTGAATAAAATGCAGAAAAGCTTGAAAAAAACTACTGAATGAAATTAAATATATTAAAAAATACTTCAGTTCTATCATTTCAAGAAATACAGATTACATATATATATATATATGCATATATATCTAAAAAATTTGCATATATATATACATATATACACCTATAAATATGTATTATATTATCTTCTGAAAGTTAAATGACTTGCCCAGGATCTGAAATCTAGTAAACGGTCATGAGCGATTCTTCTTCTATTAAATAATGGCTCAAGTATGGCAAAGCAAGCCCAAATTAGGAAAAAAAAAACTTTCAAAAAATTTAAAGAGAATAAAAATAATGCAGAGTATATTATGACTACAGCAGGGTAAAAGAAGTTAACAGTAATAAACTCACTATAGAAGCTTCAAGTGTTTGCATTGAATACCATTTTTAATTCATGTCAAAACTGAAATCAGGAGGCAAAACACAAATATCTCAAGCTAAATTACTGCAGAATGCAACTAAATTAACATGTGACACAGATAGTGACTGGAGGGAAAATATCAAACAAAAGAGCTCAATCAGTAGCCTTACATTTATATAAATTGCTAGAAAAAGGGCAGAATATGCCCAAAGTAAATATAAATCGGGAAATTAAAAAAAAAGTTTTTCTTAAAGAAAGATAATTGAGATGATAATAAAGACAAAATCTGATCCTTGAAAAAAAAAATTAAGAAAACTGGCAAAACTATAGCTGAAAGAAACATATAAAATACAGGGTATTAATATCAAAAATTAAAAATGACTTATCACCACAGACTGTACCAATATTAAGGGTATTCAAAATAATATTATTTCAACTTTGAACAAGGACATTTAATAATAGATTAAGTGAATATCATGGAAAATATTTTATAAAAACTGCAAAATATTTTATCAAAACTCATGTGAGAAGAAATAGAAAATCTGAATAGCCATAAATCCAGAAAATACTTTGCTTTTCCCCATTTTATTAATTTATTTTTATTTTACTTTTACAGAGTTTTGTTGTTTACTGCTATACACAAACCTGAATCAGCCATAGGTATACACATGACCCTTCCCACTTGAACTTCTCTCCCATTTCCCTCCTCATCCCACCCCTCTAGGTTGTTGCATAGTCCCTGTGCACATTTTCTTAGTCTCACAGCATATTCATAATGGTTGTCTCTTTTATATATGGTAATGTAAGTTTTCATGTTACTCTTTCCATACTTCTGATCCACTCTTCCTTCCCCACAATGTCCATAAGTCTATTCTCTATGTCTGATTCTCCACTGATGCTTGCGTATACATTTATCAGTACCATCTTTCTAGATTTATATGTGTTAGCATGTGCTAACACATTTATATGTGTTAGCACACTATATTTATCCTTCTCTTTCTAACTTACTTCACTTTGTATAATAGGTTCTAAGTTCATCCACTTCATTAGGACTGACTGAAATGCATTTTTTTTTTTTTATGTCTAAGAAATATCCCATTGCATATATGTACCACAACTTCTTTACCCATTCATTTGTTGATGGACATCTAGGTTGTTTCCACGTTCTAGCTATTGTAAAAAGTATTGCAGTGAACAATGGGGTACACTTGTCTCTTTCAATTTCTATTTCCTCAGGGTATATGTCTAATAGCGGGATTGCTGGGTCATCTGGTGGTTCTATTTCTAGTTTTTTGTTTTGTTTCTTTTTTTGTAATTTTTACAGTGTTTTGTTTTTCACAGACATGTATGTTTCCAGCTCAGTCAAAGGCACATCCCTGGCACCCTCTCCCCTCCCAATCTCCCCATCCCACCCTTCCAGGCCATCACATCCCACCCCTGCAGGATCTAGTATCCCCTCAGGACAATGACAATGGCTAAAGAGTATAATCCATATGTTAGTCAAGTTCCAGTAAGGAGACTGACACTACACCAGTAATTTGAAGGGGGAAATATTAATTTAAAGAGTAATCTTCAAGCACTTTTTCATTGTAAAATACGGTTGGATGAACCTTATTCTGTTTTAGGAAGGAAGAAAATCTCAATTCCATTGAATATTTACATACTCCTAATTCATATTACCCTGAATAAGTTTTTCTTTTGGCGGGGGTTGCAGAGGTAGCGGAGGGTGGGCGGGCCACTTCTATTGGTCTTTCATTTATCTATTTTTTCATTCATCTTTGTTCTTTGGCCCGTGTGGGCCTCCCATCCCGGTGGCCTCCCCTCACGGTGTCCTCTGTTGTCGCAGAGCACCGGCTCTGGGCGCATGCACTCCAGAGCTCTGGCTCAGTAATTGGACACATCGGTCCAGCTGCTCTGTGGCACGCGGGATCTTCTTAGGCCAGGGATCGAACTGGCGCCCCTTGCACTGCAAGGTGGTGTCCTTACCCACTGGACTGCCAGGAAAGCCCCTGAATAAGTTTTTGGCTTTAATAAGCATCATCTGAACTAAAAGGACTCAGTATCTCCTGTTACTCACTCTTTGAATTAAAAATGAATAATTAGTATAGGTTAACAGAAACTTTAACAATGCAGAAATGACAGAAATGGACAGTAGCTCTTATTTTTAAGAGAGGAATTGTACTAACTGTGAAAAACCTAGGCAGTTTATTAAAAAGCAGAGATATCATCTTCCTGACAAAGGTCCATATAGCCAAAGCTATGGTTTTTCTAGTAGTCATGCACACATATGAGATTTGGACCATAAAAAATGGCTGAGTGCCAAAGAATTGATGCTTTGGATTTGTGGTGCCAATGAAGACTCTTGAGAGTCTCTTGGACAACAAGGACATCAAACCAGTCAATTCAAAAAATCAACCCTGATTATTCATTGGAAGGATTGATGCTGAAGCTCCGATACTATGGTTACCTGATGCAAAGATCCAACTCATTGGAAAAGGCCCCAGTGCTGGGAAAGATCTTAGGCAGGAGGAGAAGGGAGCAACAGAGAATGAGATGGTTGAATGGCATCATCGACTAAATGGACACGAATTTGAACAAACTCAGGGAGACACTGATGGACAGGGAAGCCTGGCACACTGCAGTCCTGGGTGGCAAAGAGCTGGAGATGACTAACTGACTGAACAACAATAGAATACCCAGCAATGGAAAAAATAAAAGATCCCTCCCACCAAGCTGAGATTCAAAATGTGTTGGAGAGGGATTGCCAAGTGGTCAACTGGATAGTGGAAATGTTTGCTGAGGTCAATCAGGAATGTGCCTGGTTCTGGTGAACCTGGTCAGACTTTCATTTATCTATTTTTTCATTCATCTTTGTTCTTTGGCCCGTGTGGGCCTCCCATCCCGGTGGCCTCCCCTCACGGTGTCCTCTGTTGTCGCAGAGCACCGGCTCTGGGCGCATGCACTCCAGAGCTCTGGCTCAGTAATTGGACACATCGGTCCAGCTGCTCTGTGGCACGCGGGATCTTCTTAGGCCAGGGATCGAACTGGCGCCCCTTGCACTGCAAGGTGGTGTCCTTACCCACTGGACTGCCAGGAAAGCCCCTGAATAAGTTTTTGGCTTTAATAAGCATCATCTGAACTAAAAGGACTCAGTATCTCCTGTTACTCACTCTTTGAATTAAAAATGAATAATTAGTATAGGTTAACAGAAACTTTAACAATGCAGAAATGACAGAAATGGACAGTAGCTCTTATTTTTAAGAGAGGAATTGTACTAACTGTGAAAAACCTAGGCAGTTTATTAAAAAGCAGAGATATCATCTTCCTGACAAAGGTCCATATAGCCAAAGCTATGGTTTTTCTAGTAGTCATGCACACATATGAGATTTGGACCATAAAAAATGGCTGAGTGCCAAAGAATTGATGCTTTGGATTTGTGGTGCCAATGAAGACTCTTGAGAGTCTCTTGGACAACAAGGACATCAAACCAGTCAATTCAAAAAATCAACCCTGATTATTCATTGGAAGGATTGATGCTGAAGCTCCGATACTATGGTTACCTGATGCAAAGATCCAACTCATTGGAAAAGGCCCCAGTGCTGGGAAAGATCTTAGGCAGGAGGAGAAGGGAGCAACAGAGAATGAGATGGTTGAATGGCATCATCGACTAAATGGACACGAATTTGAACAAACTCAGGGAGACACTGATGGACAGGGAAGCCTGGCACACTGCAGTCCTGGGTGGCAAAGAGCTGGAGATGACTAACTGACTGAACAACAATAGAATACCCAGCAATGGAAAAAATAAAAGATCCCTCCCACCAAGCTGAGATTCAAAATGTGTTGGAGAGGGATTGCCAAGTGGTCAACTGGATAGTGGAAATGTTTGCTGAGGTCAATCAGGAATGTGCCTGTGAAGTTCTGGTGAACCTGGTCAGACACCCCAGGAGATGCTAGCAAAGCTCTGTGGGGGAAGATGCCCTTCAACATCCTACACAGGACTGAAATGAGAGCACTCTGGAGCAGCAGAAACAGTCCCTTCCTACAACAATGGCACCCCCCTCCAGAAACTCGGAGGGCTTAGTGTGTTGCCAGCTGGCAAGTGAGCACTGCTCGGATACAGCTTTGCCCTCACAGGGTGAAGGAAGGGCAGACTGGAGAGAAGAGACAACTCATGATAACCATTGACCAGCACAAACATCAACATCTACAATAGTCATCACTTCCCCTCTGTGGTCAGAACTAAAACAAGGCACTGAATTGAAGGTAACAGCTATTTCGAAACAGTCCACAAAAGAAAAGGCCAAAGGGAGGAGTCAGAGTTGCCTCTCTGTGCAGATAGGACTCTTTTCACTAAAAATAAATCCTGGAGAGTCTTCAAAATAGTTACTAGAAATAATGAAATGAAAGTCACACGATACAAAGTTAACACTAAATGAAAAATCAAATGCATTTTTATGTGTTATTGACAAACAATTAAGATGAAATTTAAAAAACAATGGCATTTATAATAGCAGCAAAACACTAACGGTAGTAAGTGATGAATCTATGAATAATTTGACATTTTCTGAGAGAAATTAAATATGACCTAAATACATGGAGAGAGATTATGTACTCATGTACTGGAAAACTAGTGCTAATATGGCAATTCTTCCCCAATTTGTAGATTCAATGGAATCCCAACCAAAATCAGAATTTTTACAGAAGTTGACAAGTTGATTCTAAATAGTTCTATAAAATGCAAAAGCCTAAAATAACAGCACAAAAAAGAAAAAAAAAAACACATTTGAAGTACCTACTCTACATGATCTTAAGACTTACTGTGTAGCTAATCAATACAGCAAAAAGACAAACAGATCAATGGAACAAAATAGAGAGTACAGCAATAGTCCCTGACATATATCAAAAATTGATTTTCAACAATTGTGCTAGGTCAGTACAAAGAAGAAAATGAAGTCTTTTCAACAAATGCTGGATCAGCTAAGTATCTGAAGTTTTAAAAATGAGCATCAACCCTTACCTAGTACCATACACAAAATTTTAGCCTTATAAGAATTATAGTCTCTTCAATAAATTCTGCTGTAACAACTGGATATCTACATTTAAAAGATGAGTTTAAAGCCTTAATTCATGTCACATAAGAAAATAAACTCAAAATGAATCCAAGACTTCAAAAGTTGAAGTATTACTTTCATAAGATATCAAAGAAAATGTGGCTTAAAGTATGCAAACATTTCTTACATTTTACATAAATCATAAATATATTGCTAGATTGGATTTTATCAAGATTCAAACTGCGGGGAGCTGCCCTGTTTCAAGGGGTTTCCTTTAAGGAAACATAGCCCTGGGAGCTGCCCTGGCAACAGGGGCTGATAACAGCATAGCTCGCTGTCCCGCCACCCCAGGTGTTGTGAAGACGTTCCTTAGCTATCATAAAGAACACCTGGAGCCTCTTTACAGGGTTTGAGGGGCATTATGACCCAGAACCATTGTAATAACACACCAGGAGGTAACACCTAGTTTATGATCGACACCTGGCCTAAAGCACGTGCTATGATCGACACCTGGCCTAAAGCACCGTGTACACAATTGCTTGTTGTGTGAAGTATAAAAGGGATAAGCAAATTCAATAAACTTGTCAGCAACTTGTCAGCAACCTGTAGAGTTGTCTGCCTTCTTGCTGTCCCTCTCAACCCCATCTTTTCTGTCCTTCTTTCTTTTCTTAGCCTATCTGCCACTCTCTTCAGGACCTGTTCGACTGCCGGCTGGCCCGGCACAAACTATTTGTCATTTAAAATACACAACATAAAGAGGATTAATCTAGGAGAAATTATCTGTAACATATATAAGTGAAAGAATATTTTAATGGAAACTTCAGAAATGAAGATACCTGATTCTAAATAGTTCTATAAAATGCAAAAGCCTAAAATAACAGCACAAAAGAAAAAACACATTTGAAGTACCTACTCTACATGATCTTAAGACTTACTGTGTAGCTAATCAATACAGCAAAAGACAAACAGATCAATGGAACAAAATAGAGAGTACAGCAATAGTCCCTGACATATATCAAAAATTGATTTTCAACAATTGTGCTAGGTCAGTACAAAGAAGAAAATGAAGTCTTTTCAACAAATGCTGGATCAGCTAAGTATCTGAAGTTTTAAAAATGAGCATCAACCCTTACCTAGTACCATACACAAAATTTTAGCCTTATAAGAATTATAGTCTCTTCAATAAATTCTGCTGTAACAACTGGATATCTACATTTAAAAGATGAGTTTAAAGCCTTAATTCATGTCACATAAGAAAATAAACTCAAAATGAATCCAAGACTTCAAAAGTTGAAGTATTACTTTCATAAGATATCAAAGAAAATGTGGCTTAAAGTATGCAAACATTTCTTACATTTTACATAAATCATAAATATATTGCTAGATTGGATTTTATCAAGATTCAAACTGCGGGGAGCTGCCCTGTTTCAAGGGGTTTCCTTTAAGGAAACATAGCCCTGGGAGCTGCCCTGGCAACAGGGGCTGATAACAGCATAGCTCGCTGTCCCGCCACCCCAGGTGTTGTGAAGACGTTCCTTAGCTATCATAAAGAACACCTGGAGCCTCTTTACAGGGTTTGAGGGGCATTATGACCCAGAACCATTGTAATAACACACCAGGAGGTAACACCTAGTTTATGATCGACACCTGGCCTAAAGCACGTGCTATGATCGACACCTGGCCTAAAGCACCGTGTACACAATTGCTTGTTGTGTGAAGTATAAAAGGGATAAGCAAATTCAATAAACTTGTCAGCAACTTGTCAGCAACCTGTAGAGTTGTCTGCCTTCTTGCTGTCCCTCTCAACCCCATCTTTTCTGTCCTTCTTTCTTTTCTTAGCCTATCTGCCACTCTCTTCAGGACCTGTTCGACTGCCGGCTGGCCCGGCACAAACTATTTGTCATTTAAAATACACAACATAAAGAGGATTAATCTAGGAGAAATTATCTGTAACATATATAAGTGAAAGAATATTTTAATGGAAACTTCAGAAATGAAGATACCTGAATGACCAGTAGGCAAATGAAAAGATCCTAATATCAGGGAAACATAGATTAAATCATAACAAGGAAACACTCCATAACATTCTCATTAGAATGACCAAAATTAAGGAGCAGATATACAGAATACAGACCAAAATGTAAAACAGCCAGAATTCACTGCTGGTGGGAATGTTAAAATTCACACCTTATGGGAAGCATTTTGGCTACTTCAAGAGTTAAGCATGAGCCTACCATACCATGCTCAGATGCTCAGTCATGTCCCACTCTGCAAGCCCACTGATTGTAGCCCACCAGGTTCCTCTGTCCATAGGATTCTCCAGGCAAGAATACTGGAGTGGGTTGCCATTTCCTTCTCCAGGGGATCTTCCAAACCAAGGATTGAATCTGCATCTCCTGTATTGGCAGGCAGGTGCTTTTCCACTAGTGTCACCTTCCAAGCCCCCCTAAAGCTATCATATGACCCATCTATTCCACTCCTAGGTATTTACCCAAAGAAATTAAAACAATTGTCCAAAATACCATCTCTATCTCTTTCAAAGGAATCTAGAGTGTATCCCATCTACATGGGACTATGTACATACTAGACTCTTAACTCAGGAAACAAAAGAACTTTCAGAAAAAAAATTGCAAATTCACTACCTAATAATCATACAGATATCATTCATTTACAGTGACTGAAAACACATGACTACATTAGCAACTAGACAAACTTTATTCATTTAAAGTGGCTGAACATATATGGATACATGACAAATCATGTCACTGCAATGCAAGGTGTCATAAGAAACTGTGAGTTCTATTCCAGAAGACACCTCTGAAGTCTTACAAAACCTCTCCATCTTCCAAGGGAAGTAACTGAACCCTAGATGGTCCCCAGCTGCTCTGGGGCCAGGTGTTTTACGGCTGCCTCCTCTCGTTACTCTGGAATTCCCAACAGATGGAATTGACAAGGCTGGGATTGTTAATTAACCTTCCAGGGCAGAGGTCTCAAGCTTCTGTTACCCACATATACTTCCTGCACTGTGTGTTTTATACTTCTTTTTTTAATAATAAAATAATGAAGATCCCATATGCAGCAGCAACTAAGTCCCAAGGAAGCCAAATAAATCAAATAATTTTAAAAAAAAGGAAACAATAAGTGTCAGAACATAGAGTCACTTCATGAAAGCCCACCTGATAATACCCCACTGATGTCAGTTCTGGCTGACCTCAACAGCCAGTCCACAGCCTCTTCTTCCTCAAGACCTGTGTGTGTGGCTCCTGGAAGCCCACAGGCCCCCAGTCCAGGCAAACCACAAACCACATCGCCGTTACCCACCCAGATAGCTATAGGGGAAGGCACCAGAATTCTGCCTTTGCCTGGTGCATGCACACAGACCTACTGTAGTTTAGATTCCACATACAAGTGAAGACATACAGTATTTGTCTTTCTCTGTCTGACATTTCATTATGTATACTACCCTACAGGTCTATCCATGTTGCTGCAAATGGCAAAATTTCATTCTTTTTTGAGGCTGAGTTGCTTTCTGTTGTATACATATACCACATCTTCTCTATCCATTCATCTGTCGATGGGCACTTAGGCTGGTTCTGTATGTTGGCATTCAATGCTGTGAATGTTGGGATGCATGCACATATTTGAATTACTGTTTTTTTTTTTTTTTTGACTTTCGTTCAGTGTGTGTGCTCTGTCTCTAGTCTTCCTGTGAAGACAATTATTTGTATCTCTCTGTCTATGAATATCTCTATCTTAAATGTTTCCCCCCTCCTTCTCCCATCTATTAATTTATATCTATAGCTACACCAATGTTACTCAACCAGGGGAGATTTTATGCCCCAGGGGACATTTGGTAATGTCTATGTTACCCTAGGACTTCTTAGATGGCAGTAGTGAAACTGTGAGTTCTATTCAGAAGACACCTCTGAAGTCTTACAAAACCTCTCCATCTTCCAAGGGAAGTAACTGAACCCTAGATGGTCCCCAGCTGCTCTGGGGCCAGGTGTTTTACGGCTGCCTCCTCTCGTTACTCTGGAATTCCCAACAGATGGAATTGACAAGGCTGGGATTGTTAATTAACCTTCCAGGGCAGAGGTCTCAAGCTTCTGTTACCCACATATACTTCCTGCACTGTGTGTTTTATACTTCTTTTTTTAATAATAAAATAATGAAGATCCCATATGCAGCAGCAACTAAGTCCCAAGGAAGCCAAATAAATCAAATAATTTTAAAAAAAAGGAAACAATAAGTGTCAGAACATAGAGTCACTTCATGAAAGCCCACCTGATAATACCCCACTGATGTCAGTTCTGGCTGACCTCAACAGCCAGTCCACAGCCTCTTCTTCCTCAAGACCTGTGTGTGTGGCTCCTGGAAGCCCACAGGCCCCCAGTCCAGGCAAACCACAAACCACATCGCCGTTACCCACCCAGATAGCTATAGGGGAAGGCACCAGAATTCTGCCTTTGCCTGGTGCATGCACACAGACCTACTGTAGTTTAGATTCCACATACAAGTGAAGACATACAGTATTTGTCTTTCTCTGTCTGACATTTCATTATGTATACTACCCTACAGGTCTATCCATGTTGCTGCAAATGGCAAAATTTCATTCTTTTTTGAGGCTGAGTTGCTTTCTGTTGTATACATATACCACATCTTCTCTATCCATTCATCTGTCGATGGGCACTTAGGCTGGTTCTGTATGTTGGCATTCAATGCTGTGAATGTTGGGATGCATGCACATATTTGAATTACTGTTTTTTTTTTTTTTTTGACTTTCGTTCAGTGTGTGTGCTCTGTCTCTAGTCTTCCTGTGAAGACAATTATTTGTATCTCTCTGTCTATGAATATCTCTATCTTAAATGTTTCCCCCCTCCTTCTCCCATCTATTAATTTATATCTATAGCTACACCAATGTTACTCAACCAGGGGAGATTTTATGCCCCAGGGGACATTTGGTAATGTCTATGTTACCCTAGGACTTCTTAGATGGCAGTAGTGGTAAAGAACCCTCCTGCCAATGAAGGAGACATAAGAGATGTGGGTTTGTTCCTTGGTCAGGAAGATGCCGTGGAGGAGGGCATGGTAACCCACTCTAGTATTCTCACTTGGAGAAGCCCAGGGACAGAGATGCCTGGTGGGCAACAGTCCATGGGGTCTCAAGGAGTCGGACTGAAGTGAGTTAGCATGCATGCACACGTTACTGTAAGGTGTGATGGGTCCGGCTGCTCACCACTCAAAGGCCAGTAAACAGGCCAGGCTGATGGAAGAGGAATTTTGCTTCATTTCAGATGCTGGCCACTGGGGGAGTGGGTGGCAGATATCTGTCCAAAGGCCAACTCCCCCCACCACTGACAAATAGAGGGTGAGTGGTTTTATAGACAGTGAGGAGGGGGCTCCATGAAGAAACAGCAGTCATCTCTAGCAGTCATTTTCAAATTGGCCATCAGTGGTCTGACCAGCATCATATTGATTCTTTCAGGTACAATCAGTCTTTAGTTCCAGGGTCCATTTGTTTCCATTTCTTTGTGGTCAATTCTGGGAATTGTGGCAGCTCACATCTTGGGTACAGTCTGGTCATCATGTAGTTAACTACTCTACCTGGTGTTTTAGTATCTGTAAGATACCTCACAGAATATGGCTTCGAATACTATCTATAGCCCTTGAGAAAGAACTAAATGTGCTTACTGACTACATTATTATTTATTCTCCATATTGTTATTGTTCAGTTGCTCAGTTGTGTCTAACTCTTCGTGACCCGGTAAACTGCAGCATGCCAGGCTCTTCATCATCTCCTGGAATTTGTTCAAACTCACGTCCATTGAGTCAGTGATTCCCTCCAAGCATCTCATCTTCTGTCACCCCTTTCTCTTCCTGCCCTCAGTCTTTCCCAGTATCAGGGTCTTTCCCAATGGTCTTCATATCAGGTGACCAAAGTATTGGGGCTTCAGCATCTGTATTTCCAATGAATACTCCAGGGTTTATTTCCCTTGGGATTGACTGTTTTGATCTACTTCCAGTCCAAGGGACTCTCAAGAGTCTTCTTCAGCAGTGCAATTTGAAAACATTAATTCTTTGGCACTCAGCCTTCTTTATGGTCCACCATAGTGGCATCATCTAATTTCACCAAGAATTATTGTTGCCTTATGTATCAAAAGGAAATAAAATTGCTATTATTATTTCAGTCTTTGGTTTCTGGGAAAAGGATCATAAGGCTTCCAAAAGTCAGTACAATATTAATTGACTTATTATTCTACATGATAGTGAATCTGCAAAAGAGTCTGTTCAAATGGCTCACTGGGAAGCCATCCATAGTAAAAAGAAAGAAGGAGCTATAAATAACCAGATTTCTTTCAATTTACAAGATTTTAAATGAATTTTGTATGGGTGACCATATTTGTAATTGAATGATTTTTAAATTTAAAATGTATTGTCCTCTCCACTTGCTCCTCATAGGTATTTGATAAAAGCCTCATTGATATTTCTTGTACTTCCCACCCCCTCCTGAATTGCTAAGCACTTATAACACACAAAACCAAAGTTTTCATTGTATGTGTATCTCTAGCAGTCATTTTCAAATTGGCCATCAGTGGTCTGACCAGCATCATATTGATTCTTTCAGGTACAATCAGTCTTTAGTTCCAGGGTCCATTTGTTTCCATTTCTTTGTGGTCAATTCTGGGAATTGTGGCAGCTCACATCTTGGGTACAGTCTGGTCATCATGTAGTTAACTACTCTACCTGGTGTTTTAGTATCTGTAAGATACCTCACAGAATATGGCTTCGAATACTATCTATAGCCCTTGAGAAAGAACTAAATGTGCTTACTGACTACATTATTATTTATTCTCCATATTGTTATTGTTCAGTTGCTCAGTTGTGTCTAACTCTTCGTGACCCGGTAAACTGCAGCATGCCAGGCTCTTCATCATCTCCTGGAATTTGTTCAAACTCACGTCCATTGAGTCAGTGATTCCCTCCAAGCATCTCATCTTCTGTCACCCCTTTCTCTTCCTGCCCTCAGTCTTTCCCAGTATCAGGGTCTTTCCCAATGGTCTTCATATCAGGTGACCAAAGTATTGGGGCTTCAGCATCTGTATTTCCAATGAATACTCCAGGGTTTATTTCCCTTGGGATTGACTGTTTTGATCTACTTCCAGTCCAAGGGACTCTCAAGAGTCTTCTTCAGCAGTGCAATTTGAAAACATTAATTCTTTGGCACTCAGCCTTCTTTATGGTCCACCATAGTGGCATCATCTAATTTCACCAAGAATTATTGTTGCCTTATGTATCAAAAGGAAATAAAATTGCTATTATTATTTCAGTCTTTGGTTTCTGGGAAAAGGATCATAAGGCTTCCAAAAGTCAGTACAATATTAATTGACTTATTATTCTACATGATAGTGAATCTGCAAAAAAGAGTCTGTTCAAATGGCTCACTGGGAAGCCATCCATAGTAAAAAGAAAGAAGGAGCTATAAATAACCAGATTTCTTTCAATTTACAAGATTTTAAATGAATTTTGTATGGGTGACCATATTTGTAATTGAATGATTTTTAAATTTAAAATGTATTGTCCTCTCCACTTGCTCCTCATAGGTATTTGATAAAAGCCTCATTGATATTTCTTGTACTTCCCACCCCCTCCTGAATTGCTAAGCACTTATAACACACAAAACCAAAGCATTTTTTTATTGAATAAATTTACATTGTATGTGTTAGTCGTGTCTGACTCTGCAATCTCCTGTGCTGTCCATGGAAATCTCCCAGCAAGAGTACTGGAGTGGATTGCCTACATTAATCATTTATAAAATAATTTTAAAGGAATGAAGGCTATATAAAAATATGTTATGCACTTTTAATACACATTTAACCAAAAGGAATACAATATTACTTAGAACTTAAAATAATTATTTATTTTACTATAATAAACACAGTAACCTTGTGCCTATAAATATGATCGACTTTGTATCTGAATGTACTGAGATATAACCAAAAACAAATCTTTATCTTAGAAGCCCTCTTCTAGCCTTTAAAATGTTACTATTATCCTGACTACAGCTCAAAAGCCTCTACATTTAGAAAATTCTTTCAAGTAATGTTACTAGGAGAGGAAATATTGGCCCCTCTTTCTAAACCTCAGTTTTGTTCCGGCTTACGTCTCCCCTGGCTTACCTCTTAGAACCTCAAGTATTAACTCAAGCAAGGTTCAGAAACCTTCTTATAGACTCCGGGTGGCAGAGATAAGTGCATAAAACCTTCAAAGTCCTTCTCTGGTTCATCCTTTCCCTGAAGGATGAGGCACCTTGTGGACATTCCTTAAGTGAGTGGGAGTAAAATCTGCCCATGTGAGCTTTCTCAGGAAGATGTGGAGCCCTACTCTCCCAACCTTGGCCCCCAGGTCACTGACCCTAATTGGATTCCCCTGGCTTTATTCCCGGAGGTCAGGTCTGTCTAACAGTCAGTGGGAGATCAGACGATTTCCTCTCTGAGCCTTGTTCTCAGTACAATTTCCCAAACTCCAAGACTGTATTGATCCCACACTAACCCCTCAAGTGGAAGATGTAGGATCATGGTTGTAGTTAGACTATAGTACTCACTATAGTATACTTTATCACCAACATTTGTTGCTTTTTATTTTAGAAGTCAGTAGTATAACCCAAAATCTGTATAGCTGGCTCCTTGCTGCAAGGCCACAGCCACCTGCCTCCTCCATGGACAGGGGATGTTTTCCACTTGAAAGAGAGAATCAGAGAGTGAACAGGAAAGAATGCAAATAAATGTTTCAAACAATCTGTCCCCTTTCAGCCCAGAGGAAACAGGGACCCCCTGAAAGTTTCTCAAAGTATCTTCCTTCAAGGGGCCAGCATCTCAGATTCTCACAGCTGTACTTGGACCCTCTGTGGCTGTTTATGTGCTCATCACATCAAATCTCACAGATCCATGATGTCCCACTTGAAAATGTACCAAGCTAGTCTTGAATATGCTAAGTCACCATATTTTCTTGCTTAAGTTTAATGGTTTTCCTGTTTTATGTGCCTCGGAGGCATAAAACTATTTTTTAATGTATTTCTAACATTTAAATGCCTCATGTATATATAGTGCTTTAAAAATGTAGTTAGTTAGGCAAATGGTATCTTTGAAAAGTGGGAATGAAGGTGGGAAGGAAGTGGCCAGTAACTTAACAAAGATGGGTTCCTTGTACCTTACAGAGGTGGGGTAGCTGTAGCTTACAGACGTGGAGGGGTCGTAACTTATGGAAGTGTAGTAGTTGAAAGCATTTAAATCATCACACTGATACATTTATGCTCACTGAAGTCAGAAACTGTCCAAGAGTAGACTGCTTTCAAATGCAAGGCATGCTGCTCACAGAGGAATGTTGAAAGGATCCTTTATGCTGAAACGTTACCCTCTAGATGAGACTTTATAGCATAACATTCATATTCCCTGCTATCAGGAAAATACCAAGTATATCTTTTTTTTGTTTGTTTGTTTTTGGCCACTTCTATTATTCTTTCATTTATTTCCGTCTTTGTTCTTTGGCCTGTGTGGGCCTCCCATCAGAGTGGCCTCTCTCGTCACAGAGCACCAGCTCTGGGCACATGTGCTCTAGAGCTCCGGTTTGGTAATTGGACACATCGGTCCAGCCACAGGATCTTCCCAGGCCAGGGATCAAACCGGCACCCCTTGCACTGCAAGGTGGTGTCCTTACCCACTGGACCACCAGGGAAGCCCCCAAATATATCTTTTAAAAGAGAATATGGATGAATAAGTTATTCACTACAGATATTGGGTGTTAGTTCTCTATAAGTTATTTTTCTACATCAAATGCATGTTTTAAATAACAGGTGTGTGTGTGCATATTCGCCTGAAAACCGCAAGCCAAAAGCACAGCATTTCAGGGAAACAGCCAAGGCCTGAAGAAGGGCACAGTGGGAAAGACTGAGAGCCACTTAAGAGAGACACAGGAAAGGAAGGTTAGTGCCTGGAACTGATGAATCGAGACCCAAGTGGCATGGCTAGGCTCTGTCCATGTGCCAAGGGGCACCTGGTTTCCTTCCACATCTGTCTGACTCCTGCATCTAATAAGGTTTTCTCTTTTCAAATGTCCTGGTCAGGTTTCCCACTTTCTCGAGCTCTCAATCAGGCAAACGGAAAACACAGTGAAGGAAGAACAGAGGGATACTGAAACAGCATCCATCCTGAGATCAGTTGCAAAGATGGCCATTATCCTCCATCATTCCCTTTCAATGCCAAGGTGTAGAAGCATAAACCTCAGGCCACCTCCATCCTCAATATTTGTTGTTCAGTTGCTAAGTCGTGTTCGATTCTTTACAACCCTATGGACTGCAGCACGCCAGGCTTCCCTGTCCTTCACTGTCCCCAGTGTTTGTTCAGACTCATGTCCATTGAGTTGGTGATGCTATCTAACCATTTTATCCTCTGCCACCCTGGTCTCTTTTTGCCTCCAATCTTTCCCAACATCAGGGTCTTTTCTAGTGAGTCAGCTGTTTGCATTACATGGCCAAACTATTGGAGCTTAACCCCCTAGGACCATGGACCTACACTTACCTGCAAAAGCCACTGTCACTGAGGGGATCTTCCTTTGCCACTTAATAGACCAGGGCCTCAAACTCGCAGGCCTGCTACAGAGAAGTTTTTGTGCATATTTTCAGTTGTGTCTAACTCTTTGTAACACCATGGACTATAGGTAGTGTGCCAGGCTCCTCTGTGCATGGAATTCTCGAGACAAGAATACTGGAGTGGGTTGCCATTTCCTCCTCCAGGGAATCTCCGCAACCCAGGAATCAAACCAGAGTGTTTTATGTCTCCTACATTGGCAGGCAGGAGGAGGATGCAGATACATAAATCAGAGCAGGTGCACGGCAGCAGGTGAAGTCAATGTAAACACAGCTCCTGCTTCTCAGCTCCAGCCAATGGCTGCCCAGCAGAGATGGGCCCTGAGGCCCACAGCTGCTTCTAATCTCTTCTCTGCTAAGGGAGGTTCCCTCCCAGGAAAAGGTAACCCAGGCCCCTCAGTCTCCCAGGATCCCTTCTGGTCGGCATTCTTGTGAGAGGATGTCTCCTGTTGTGACTGCCTGTGGGCTCCAGTTCTCTGTACTGTTTGGATCCCTCAGCACATCCCAGGCGTCCTTTCCTGCCTGCCTCCAGCAGGACATGCATTTGCTGCTTCCAAGGCCCCAGGCCACTCACGCTCCCATTTGTCTTCTTGGGAGCCCACAGTTGGCTGCCAGACCCAGGCCCTATCCCATGGGAGGCCCAGCAGTGTCCACAGGAAGCAATTTCCGGCTGGAAGGGCCTGTTCACAGGCCAGAAGTGAACTTGGAGCTGGAGAGTGCAAAGTACAGAGGTCCTGTCTGGGGAAAGAACTCAGAATAGCAGCAGTGTTCCCCTGGAAGCGACCAGGCACCCCACAACTGTTAGGAGGAGCAGCAGGCCCAAGGATGCAAGTGAGTGCTGGGTTTTCTTGTCTGTGGCAGTGTTTGCACTGGCATTTCTCTCCATGCCTGACTGGAGTGAGGCCTGGACCACACTCCAGAGCTTTCCAGAGCACAGAGTCCAGGGTGGGGAGTCGGGGGAGCCCTGGCTAGGACACTTGGGTTCCAGAGTAAGAGCCATGGCCCCACCTTGTGCTGGGAAAGCGTCTATTGCTGAAAATTCTCCTGGGTTTGGTGTGAGAATGGCTAGTAGGCTGTAATTGGGCTTCAGGCTACTGTCTTAAGAAGTTGATTTGTGCAGTTGAACTGGGGGCCCACCAAGAGACCCATGAATATAAGAATAACTATAACAAAATAGATACAGACTCAGAGATATGAAACTAGTGGTCACCAGTGGCAAGATAGGTTTACAAACTACTATATATAATATAAATGAACTGTAAAGATATATTGTGTAACACAAGGAGTATAGCCAAGTTTATGATAATTATCAATGGAGTATAACCTAATTCGGAATCACTCTATTGTACAATGACTATATAATATTGTATATCAAGGGGAAAAAAATAACAGGAACAACAAAACCTCCTCTTCTCCTGACCTGCTTGAACATCAAGAGAGCTAAACTTTTTCTGGATTAAGGTGGCATTTTATCCTGATTAAAATGACAATGGCTGGAAGGCAGCCCTCAGGGAGCCCTCAGGCTGGATAGATGCCCTTGTTCTCCTTCTCACTTCATCCTTGCAATCACTACAAGGTGCTGCAATTATTGAATATATATAAGGAAGGGACACCCAGAGTCCCACCAGCATCCACAGTTCCACGGATGGTGTTTTATTGGGCATATTTTAACACTCACGCTTGTCTTCTTGGGAGCCCACAGTTGGCTGCCAGACCCAGGCCCTATCCCATGGGAGGCCCAGCAGTGTCCACAGGAAGCAATTTCCGGCTGGAAGGGCCTGTTCACAGGCCAGAAGTGAACTTGGAGCTGGAGAGTGCAAAGTACAGAGGTCCTGTCTGGGGAAAGAACTCAGAATAGCAGCAGTGTTCCCCTGGAAGCGACCAGGCACCCCACAACTGTTAGGAGGAGCAGCAGGCCCAAGGATGCAAGTGAGTGCTGGGTTTTCTTGTCTGTGGCAGTGTTTGCACTGGCATTTCTCTCCATGCCTGACTGGAGTGAGGCCTGGACCACACTCCAGAGCTTTCCAGAGCACAGAGTCCAGGGTGGGGAGTCGGGGGAGCCCTGGCTAGGACACTTGGGTTCCAGAGTAAGAGCCATGGCCCCACCTTGTGCTGGGAAAGCGTCTATTGCTGAAAATTCTCCTGGGTTTGGTGTGAGAATGGCTAGTAGGCTGTAATTGGGCTTCAGGCTACTGTCTTAAGAAGTTGATTTGTGCAGTTGAACTGGGGGCCCACCAAGAGACCCATGAATATAAGAATAACTATAACAAAATAGATACAGACTCAGAGATATGAAACTAGTGGTCACCAGTGGCAAGATAGGTTTACAAACTACTATATATAATATAAGTGAACTGTAAAGATATATTGTGTAACACAAGGAGTATAGCCAAGTTTATGATAATTATCAATGGAGTATAACCTAATTCGGAATCACTCTATTGTACAATGACTATATAATATTGTATATCAAGGGGAAAAAAATAACAGGAACAACAAAACCTCCTCTTCTCCTGACCTGCTTGAACATCAAGAGAGCTAAACTTTTTCTGGATTAAGGTGGCATTTTATCCTGATTAAAATGACAATGGCTGGAAGGCAGCCCTCAGGGAGCCCTCAGGCTGGATAGATGCCCTTGTTCTCCTTCTCACTTCATCCTTGCAATCACTACAAGGTGCTGCAATTATTGAATATATATAAGGAAGGGACACCCAGAGTCCCACCAGCATCCACAGTTCCACGGATGGTGTTTTATTAGGAGATATGACATATCACTTATTCAACAAAATAAAACACTGAGAGAAATCAGACACTGAGACTGCTAGAATTTGTAAGTGTAACATATAGTGAGAAATCTCTTCATGTCAGCAAATAAAAGATCTCATTCATTATTTTTTTTCATAGTACATTGTAACACATGCTCTAATCATGTTCTATATAGAAAGATAAACATTCTTATTAAGTAAAAAAGAGACATTCTTGAACTTGTTAATACTATCAAAATGCACAAAAGAATTTAATTCCATGTATATTCCATGGTATTTTTTTATAATAAATTCTCAGTATGGCCTTGCTGAAGGAGACGGCTTGCATTAACACATAGTTTTTGAATTTGGGAGAAATTTCAAATTTCTGTCCAAAATTAACTGCTGCAATTTGTAATTCTACCAACAAGATATAACGGCATTTGTCTAATTCTGCCAGAAACTGAGTTATCAAAAAAAAATAAGTTTTCCCATTCAGAGTGGGGAGATGTTACATTGCATTATTGTTTTAATTTGCTTGAAATATATTTATTACCATGGGTGGCTTATATTTGAATTCCTTGTTCATATTTTACCTGGTTTTCAATTAAAGGATTTATTTTATTCCTTATAGTTCTGAGAATATACTTCATAAATTAAGAAAATAGCTCCTTGTGTTTCATATTATTGTAAATTTTTTTTCTTGATTTGTCACTTGATTTTTGGAGTTTAAATTATAGGAAGTCAAATTCTTCGGTCATTTTCTCCATGACTTCTAAGTTTTGTGTCCCAAAGTAGTTCTCTTTTTTAGTATTTTTGTTACTACATATTAATATTTAAATTGATGACGCAACATGTTAATTTTGTTTTAAGCAGTAAATATTTTATACTTTATAAAACTGTGTCTACTTTCATGTTTCCATGGCCAAAACCTCAAAATAGATTTGTCTTCTGAAAATGAGGTCATCTTGCAAGTTATCTGTTAATCTTCTTGTTCTTTTATCCTTTCTGTAACTGACTTTGTTGGAAGGTCTCTATTTATACAAGAAAAATATCCTAGGATTTAGGGTAATGAGGAATATTTTCCCGTCACATATATTTATAATTATTCAAAAGACTAACTTGCCCATATTAATATGGTTTGTTACTCTCAAAATGACCAAGAAATGAACCATCCATTTTGGTCTTATGCAAAAAACACAACCACAGCATGAAGAGTGGACAGAATTCAAATACATGTTAAACTTGCTTGAAGGTGAAGTTGAAAGTCACTCAGTCATGTCTGACTCTTTGAGACCCATGGACAAGTCATGGAACTCTGCAGGCAAGAATACTGGAGTGGGCAACTTTCCCTTCTCCAGGGGATCTTCCCAGCCCAGGAATCGAACCAGAGTCTCCTGCATTGCAGGTAGTTTCCTTACCAACTGAGTCACAAGAGAAGCCCCAAAGTTGCTTATAGTTTTGCAAATGTACTTTTACCTATCTTCCTTAAATGATTTACATTTTATACACAGGGTTTCTAATTATTAGCAATTTGATAATTTTTGTTAAAAAAAATATTTTCCCATTCAGAGTGGGGAGATGTTACATTGCATTATTGTTTTAATTTGCTTGAAATATATTTATTACCATGGGTGGCTTATATTTGAATTCCTTGTTCATATTTTACCTGGTTTTCAATTAAAGGATTTATTTTATTCCTTATAGTTCTGAGAATATACTTCATAAATTAAGAAAATAGCTCCTTGTGTTTCATATTATTGTAAATTTTTTTTCTTGATTTGTCACTTGATTTTTGGAGTTTAAATTATAGGAAGTCAAATTCTTCGGTCATTTTCTCCATGACTTCTAAGTTTTGTGTCCCAAAGTAGTTCTCTTTTTTAGTATTTTTGTTACTACATATTAATATTTAAATTGATGACGCAACATGTTAATTTTGTTTTAAGCAGTAAATATTTTATACTTTATAAAACTGTGTCTACTTTCATGTTTCCATGGCCAAAACCTCAAAATAGATTTGTCTTCTGAAAATGAGGTCATCTTGCAAGTTATCTGTTAATCTTCTTGTTCTTTTATCCTTTCTGTAACTGACTTTGTTGGAAGGTCTCTATTTATACAAGAAAAATATCCTAGGATTTAGGGTAATGAGGAATATTTTCCCGTCACATATATTTATAATTATTCAAAAGACTAACTTGCCCATATTAATATGGTTTGTTACTCTCAAAATGACCAAGAAATGAACCATCCATTTTGGTCTTATGCAAAAAACACAACCACAGCATGAAGAGTGGACAGAATTCAAATACATGTTAAACTTGCTTGAAGGTGAAGTTGAAAGTCACTCAGTCATGTCTGACTCTTTGAGACCCATGGACAAGTCATGGAACTCTGCAGGCAAGAATACTGGAGTGGGCAACTTTCCCTTCTCCAGGGGATCTTCCCAGCCCAGGAATCGAACCAGAGTCTCCTGCATTGCAGGTAGTTTCCTTACCAACTGAGTCACAAGAGAAGCCCCAAAGTTGCTTATAGTTTTGCAAATGTACTTTTACCTATCTTCCTTAAATGATTTACATTTTATACACAGGGTTTCTAATTATTAGCAATTTGATAATTTTTGTTAATAAATATGAGTCTTATGAAAAAAAATACACACAACTTTCAAGCATTGTTGCACATTGCAATCACTGGGGGGATTATATACAAATACATGTGTGCATGAGTGCCAAGTCACCTCAGTCCTGTCTATGAGCCCATGGACTGTGGCTCTTCTGTCCATGGGTTTGTCCAGACAAGAACACTGGAATGGGTTGCCATGCCCTTTTCAAAGATATCATCCCAAACCAGGGATCAGGCCTGTGTCTGCTGTCTCCTGCATTGGCAAGCAGGTTCTTTACCAGTAGTACTACCTGGGAAGTATATAAGTACACATGTTTATATAAATGTAAATAGAAATATATGTATAGGCCTCTATCACATCCTTGAATCTCTGATCTAATTGGCCTTTTCTTTGACACTAACCAGCTTCAGACAACCAACTTAAAAAAATAAAGGGACTCAACCTTACCCACATACTATTGGTCTTGCCTATGAGTGTCTAATTTAAGGTATATGCTGAGAGGGGAATTTGAAAGCTGTATCAAGTTACTTTTTATTAAATCATATGAAAATATGTACATAGAACAGTGACCAAAGCTGACAGATTCACAGACTTGTGGGAACACAGGTTCATAGGAAAGGACCTAACATTGCCACTGTCCTCACTAGGACAGGAGGGCCTGTTTGACCAGATCCCTAAGTACTGGTGGGTCGCTGGGCTTTGACAGCCTGAAACATAACCCCTGTGGAGTGGGCTCTTCCTTTGTTCCCTCACACAAGCTGGAAGGCCCGTGTCTCCTGGGCCCTCAGTCACTGTGTGTTGGTCCAGTCACACTACCACATCCCTTCTAGTCCCCGACCATGTAGCTGACTGCATGTGATTAGATGCTAAGATGTCTTTGGTATGAGTATGATACTCCAGAAGCCTTCATCTTATTTTTCAGAGTTTTAAATGGGGCATTAGTCCTCAGCAAAGCTGAAAAAGACATGATGCTTTGATTTTCATCTGGCTATCTATCTGTGAATGGCTCCCTCAGGACTTTATAATGGCAATGGGGGACAGTAGGGCAGAATTTTGACACTTCTGGGCCTCTGGCCTAATTTAATCCAAATGGAACTGAATCCCCTTCCTAGCACTTAAAAGTTCCCAAGTTCTAAACATTACCAGATACAGTTAATATTATACAAATTTCCTCAATAATACTCTCAACCATATTTTTTTCAAAAAATGGAAAAAAAATTATATTGTACCATCACTTGTTCATGGTTTCCTGATTTTCATGGTCCTCTCACAGTGATCTCTTATCTCTTCATCACTATCACTGCAGAAAAGTAGGGGTAATCTTGTTCAACTGAGAGGAAGAGAGAGCCAAGGAAACTGTCAAAGCTATTTTCCTAGGACTTATACTGCATTATAATCTTGGAATATATATACTGATTTTCCACTTGTGCATGGCATAATATTCCTTCATAGGTTCACTATTCACTTTCTGAGGTTAAAATGAGATTTATTTTCCAAGTTTGATATTATGGTGTTATCATAACATGCCCAGATTTTTTGCTTGACAACCAATTAAAAATGGAATTAAAAGTCTTGCCTATGAGTGTCTAATTTAAGGTATATGCTGAGAGGGGAATTTGAAAGCTGTATCAAGTTACTTTTTATTAAATCATATGAAAATATGTACATAGAACAGTGACCAAAGCTGACAGATTCACAGACTTGTGGGAACACAGGTTCATAGGAAAGGACCTAACATTGCCACTGTCCTCACTAGGACAGGAGGGCCTGTTTGACCAGATCCCTAAGTACTGGTGGGTCGCTGGGCTTTGACAGCCTGAAACATAACCCCTGTGGAGTGGGCTCTTCCTTTGTTCCCTCACACAAGCTGGAAGGCCCGTGTCTCCTGGGCCCTCAGTCACTGTGTGTTGGTCCAGTCACACTACCACATCCCTTCTAGTCCCCGACCATGTAGCTGACTGCATGTGATTAGATGCTAAGATGTCTTTGGTATGAGTATGATACTCCAGAAGCCTTCATCTTATTTTTCAGAGTTTTAAATGGGGCATTAGTCCTCAGCAAAGCTGAAAAAGACATGATGCTTTGATTTTCATCTGGCTATCTATCTGTGAATGGCTCCCTCAGGACTTTATAATGGCAATGGGGGACAGTAGGGCAGAATTTTGACACTTCTGGGCCTCTGGCCTAATTTAATCCAAATGGAACTGAATCCCCTTCCTAGCACTTAAAAGTTCCCAAGTTCTAAACATTACCAGATACAGTTAATATTATACAAATTTCCTCAATAATACTCTCAACCATATTTTTTTCAAAAAATGGAAAAAAAATTATATTGTACCATCACTTGTTCATGGTTTCCTGATTTTCATGGTCCTCTCACAGTGATCTCTTATCTCTTCATCACTATCACTGCAGAAAAGTAGGGGTAATCTTGTTCAACTGAGAGGAAGAGAGAGCCAAGGAAACTGTCAAAGCTATTTTCCTAGGACTTATACTGCATTATAATCTTGGAATATATATACTGATTTTCCACTTGTGCATGGCATAATATTCCTTCATAGGTTCACTATTCACTTTCTGAGGTTAAAATGAGATTTATTTTCCAAGTTTGATATTATGGTGTTATCACAGTTGGAAATCAATGTAAACTTCAATTATTTTCAATTTGGGAACAAATTGAAATAGCTTCAGTTTAGAAAATGTCTATGTGATATAACTATCTCTCATGCTCACCTAGAGGAAGAGAGCTATATTAATTCATGTTGGGTTAAACACACAGAGTTCAATGATGGGTTGGTCCTGAATCGGGACTAGCTTAAATAAAAATTGTTCCATGAAGATTTATTGACTATTTCTAAAGTGATATATCTGTCATCACCAGAGAAGATAGTCACAGAACAGTTCTTGACCTTTGACCGTGTATGTTCTATCTGCCATATTAGAATGCAAAGATATACAACACTCTACAAAGGCAAAATCAAAGATTGTGTGATTTCAAGGTAGTGGTTCAACTGTGTCCAACTTTTTGCAAGTCCTTGGACTGCAATCCAGTAGGCTCCTCTATCTACGGGGACTCTCCAGGCAAGAATACTGAAGCAGGTTGTCATGCCTTCTCCAGGGGATCTTCCCAACCCAGGAAGTGAACCCACTGCAGGCAGATTCTTTACTCTTTGAGCTACCCAGGAAGCCCCATTCCAGTGTGATTTCAAAGGAGTACATGATTCAAGATCTGTGTTAGTAACAAATGCTGAAGGAATTCAGAGTTCTAAAAAAAATAGTCCACTTTTTAACTTGAGATGCAGAGAGACAATTTCCTGAAATATTAATAAATATATGTGCAATGGGTTTTGAAAGTTGGATATAAGTTAGGCAGACAGCGGGAAGGATGAGGACTATTGTTAAGTATAATATATTTTCTTACAAGGTCAGAGCAAGGAATAACTCATTCAACTAAATATGAAAACACCCCTAGAAATATATTAGTAGACTACCTGTGTCCTTCCCACATGCCTACATTGGAATTCTAACACATAACTGCTGGCATTGGAAGTCAGGGACTTTAGGAGGTGCTTAGGAAGGGTGGAGGCCTCATGAATGGGATTAACATTCTTTCATGAGAGACCTTGAAAGCTCCCAGCCCCTCCCACCATATGAAGACATTAAAAGTCAAGACACAAATGGCCCCGATAAACCAAGAAACAGGACCCCCTTAAACACCAAATTTGCTGGCAATTTAATCTTGAATTTTCAGCCTCCAGAACTGTTGGGAATAAATGTCCATTGTTATTAACCTCCCTGCCCCGGCCACCACCCCCAACCCCCAGTCCATGGTATCCTATAATAGCAGCCAGAGTGGCTTGAGACACACGGGGCAAACAAAGAAGAGACTGGAGGACAGAGGTCCATTAATACTTTGGGGTCACAATGGAGGGTTCCTTGAATATCAGTGTCATGAAGACTAGAATGTTCTTCTTACTGGCCACAGAGAATGGGGATAGGACCACAGCCACTGTGTCGGGATTAGAGTGGGTGAGCCTGGGGCTGCATGCCATCATGTCAGTGGACCTGTCAACTTTTGCAAGTCCTTGGACTGCAATCCAGTAGGCTCCTCTATCTACGGGGACTCTCCAGGCAAGAATACTGAAGCAGGTTGTCATGCCTTCTCCAGGGGATCTTCCCAACCCAGGAAGTGAACCCACTGCAGGCAGATTCTTTACTCTTTGAGCTACCCAGGAAGCCCCATTCCAGTGTGATTTCAAAGGAGTACATGATTCAAGATCTGTGTTAGTAACAAATGCTGAAGGAATTCAGAGTTCTAAAAAAAATAGTCCACTTTTTAACTTGAGATGCAGAGAGACAATTTCCTGAAATATTAATAAATATATGTGCAATGGGTTTTGAAAGTTGGATATAAGTTAGGCAGACAGCGGGAAGGATGAGGACTATTGTTAAGTATAATATATTTTCTTACAAGGTCAGAGCAAGGAATAACTCATTCAACTAAATATGAAAACACCCCTAGAAATATATTAGTAGACTACCTGTGTCCTTCCCACATGCCTACATTGGAATTCTAACACATAACTGCTGGCATTGGAAGTCAGGGACTTTAGGAGGTGCTTAGGAAGGGTGGAGGCCTCATGAATGGGATTAACATTCTTTCATGAGAGACCTTGGAAAGCTCCCCAGCCCCTCCCACCATATGAAGACATTAAAAGTCAAGACACAAATGGCCCCGATAAACCAAGAAACAGGACCCCCTTAAACACCAAATTTGCTGGCAATTTAATCTTGAATTTTCAGCCTCCAGAACTGTTGGGAATAAATGTCCATTGTTATTAACCTCCCTGCCCCGGCCACCACCCCCAACCCCCAGTCCATGGTATCCTATAATAGCAGCCAGAGTGGCTTGAGACACACGGGGCAAACAAAGAAGAGACTGGAGGACAGAGGTCCATTAATACTTTGGGGTCACAATGGAGGGTTCCTTGAATATCAGTGTCATGAAGACTAGAATGTTCTTCTTACTGGCCACAGAGAATGGGGATAGGACCACAGCCACTGTGTCGGGATTAGAGTGGGTGAGCCTGGGGCTGCATGCCATCATGTCAGTGGACCTGTCAACCTTGATGCAAGGTCACCTTTGGACAGGATGGGGGTTTAATAGGGCATTTTCTCTGAGGAACAAAACAGGTTGTGGTTTATAAAGAGATATTTCAAAATAAAATGTTTAAGGGTTTGTGACTACTTGGTGTGACTTCTATGGAGATTTGAGAATCAGGCAAAACTACAGAGCCAATATGGTTGGAGCTTTAAAGAACAGGAGCAATATGACAGATCATAAAATCCAGTGAGGGCACCAAAACACAAATATAGATCAATGGAACTGGATAGAAAGACCAGAGATAAACCCATGTACCTATGGTCAATTAATTTACCACAAAGGAGGCAAGAATATAAATGGAGAAAAATAAAAACAGTCTCTTCATTAAGTGATGCTGAGAAGACTGGACAGTTATATGTGCAATAATTTAATTAGAATATTCCCTAATACCATCAGAAAATAAACTCAAAATGGATTAAAGACTGAAATGTAAGACCAGATACTATAAATCTCTTAGAGGAAAACAAAGGCTAAACACTCTCTGACAAAATAACAGCAAGATCCTTTCTGATACACCCCCTATACATCAGTGAAAATAAAAACAAAAAATAAGCAAGTGGGACCTAATTAAACTTAAAGCTTTTGCACAGCAAAGGAAATCAGAAACAAAAAGCAAAGGCAACTCACAGAATGGAAGAAAATATTTGCAAAGGAAATGTCCAACAAGAGATTAACCTCCAAAATATAAAAACAGCTCATACAGCTCAATATCAAAAAAATAAATAAATAAATAAAAATATGAGCAGAAGATCTAAATAGACATTTCTCCAAAGTAGACACAAGGATCGTAAAAAGGCACATGAAAAGATGCTCAACAATTGCTAATTATTAGAGAAAGGCAAATCAAAATTGCAATGAGGTACCACCTCACATCAGTCAGCATGGCCATCACCAAATCGGAGCAGGTCTGAAGAAAGGAGAACCTTACAACACTGTTGGTGGGAGTATCAACTGGTATATCCACTCTAGAGATAGACAAAAAGTTTCAAAGTGTCATGAAGACTAGAATGTTCTTCTTACTGGCCACAGAGAATGGGGATAGGACCACAGCCACTGTGTCGGGATTAGAGTGGGTGAGCCTGGGGCTGCATGCCATCATGTCAGTGGACCTGTCAACCTTGATGCAAGGTCACCTTTGGACAGGATGGGGGTTTAATAGGGCATTTTCTCTGAGGAACAAAACAGGTTGTGGTTTATAAAGAGATATTTCAAAATAAAATGTTTAAGGGTTTGTGACTACTTGGTGTGACTTCTATGGAGATTTGAGAATCAGGCAAAACTACAGAGCCAATATGGTTGGAGCTTTAAAGAACAGGAGCAATATGACAGATCATAAAATCCAGTGAGGGCACCAAAACACAAATATAGATCAATGGAACTGGATAGAAAGACCAGAGATAAACCCATGTACCTATGGTCAATTAATTTACCACAAAGGAGGCAAGAATATAAATGGAGAAAAATAAAAACAGTCTCTTCATTAAGTGATGCTGAGAAGACTGGACAGTTATATGTGCAATAATTTAATTAGAATATTCCCTAATACCATCAGAAAATAAACTCAAAATGGATTAAAGACTGAAATGTAAGACCAGATACTATAAATCTCTTAGAGGAAAACAAAGGCTAAACACTCTCTGACAAAATAACAGCAAGATCCTTTCTGATACACCCCCTATACATCAGTGAAAATAAAAACAAAAAATAAGCAAGTGGGACCTAATTAAACTTAAAGCTTTTGCACAGCAAAGGAAATCAGAAACAAAAAGCAAAGGCAACTCACAGAATGGAAGAAAATATTTGCAAAGGAAATGTCCAACAAGAGATTAACCTCCAAAATATAAAAACAGCTCATACAGCTCAATATCAAAAAAATAAATAAATAAATAAAAATATGAGCAGAAGATCTAAATAGACATTTCTCCAAAGTAGACACAAGGATCGTAAAAAGGCACATGAAAAGATGCTCAACAATTGCTAATTATTAGAGAAAGGCAAATCAAAATTGCAATGAGGTACCACCTCACATCAGTCAGCATGGCCATCACCAAATCGGAGCAGGTCTGAAGAAAGGAGAACCTTACAACACTGTTGGTGGGAGTATCAACTGGTATATCCACTCTAGAGAATAGTACATAGGTTCCTTCAAAACCTAAAAATGGAGCTATCATGTAATTCAACAGTCCTACTCCTAGGTATATATCTGTAGAAAACCAGAATTTGAAAACATATACGTACCCTAATATTCACAGCAACACTATTCACAATAGCCAGGACATGGACGTAAAGACAACCAATATATCCCTTGATGGAGGACTAGATAAAGATAATGTGGTACATATATAGAACAGAGTATTACTCAACTATAAAAAAGAACAAAATAATGTTACTTGCAATGACATGGATGTACTTAAGATACTGAGAGATGTAAGCCAGACAAAGAAAGAGAAATACTGTATGATATCATTTATATGTGGAATCCAGCAAAAAGAAGATTGTACATGTGAACGTGTTTACAACGCAGAAATAGAAAACAAACTTCTTGACAAAGAAGGAAAAGGGGGGGGGATAAATTGATGGATTATGATTGACACACATGCACTGCTATATATGGAATAAGTACTTAGTAAGAACCTACTGTATACCACACGGGATGCTACATCATGCTCTATAATTACCTATATAGAAGTGGAGTCTAAAAAATGTAGATATGTATATATGCTAACTAATTCATTTCACTAACATTGTAAATCAACTCTATTCCCATAAAATTAATTTAAACACTGAGAAACTAAGGTTTAAGTGGAGTCTAAGAAATGTGTAGTATAAGGCAAAAAAAGGCAACTCAGAAACAAAAAGCAAAGGCAACTCACAGAATGGAAGAAAATATTTGCAAAGGAAATGTCCAACAAGAGATTAACCTCCAAAATATAAAAACAGCTCATACAGCTCAATATCAAAAAAATAAATAAATAAAAATATGAGCAGAAGATCTAAATAGACATTTCTCCAAAGTAGACACAAGGATCGTAAAAAGGCACATGAAAAGATGCTCAACAATTGCTAATTATTAGAGAAAGGCAAATCAAAATTGCAATGAGGTACCACCTCACATCAGTCAGCATGGCCATCACCAAATCGGAGCAGGTCTGAAGAAAGGAGAACCTTACAACACTGTTGGTGGGAGTATCAACTGGTATATCCACTCTAGAGAATAGTACATAGGTTCCTTCAAAACCTAAAAATGGAGCTATCATGTAATTCAACAGTCCTACTCCTAGGTATATATCTGTAGAAAACCAGAATTTGAAAACATATACGTACCCTAATATTCACAGCAACACTATTCACAATAGCCAGGACATGGACGTAAAGACAACCAATATATCCCTTGATGGAGGACTAGATAAAGATAATGTGGTACATATATAGAACAGAGTATTACTCAACTATAAAAAAGAACAAAATAATGTTACTTGCAATGACATGGATGTACTTAAGATACTGAGAGATGTAAGCCAGACAAAGAAAGAGAAATACTGTATGATATCATTTATATGTGGAATCCAGCAAAAAGAAGATTGTACATGTGAACGTGTTTACAACGCAGAAATAGAAAACAAACTTCTTGACAAAGAAGGAAAAGGGGGGGGGATAAATTGATGGATTATGATTGACACACATGCACTGCTATATATGGAATAAGTACTTAGTAAGAACCTACTGTATACCACACGGGATGCTACATCATGCTCTATAATTACCTATATAGAAGTGGAGTCTAAAAAATGTAGATATGTATATATGCTAACTAATTCATTTCACTAACATTGTAAATCAACTCTATTCCCATAAAATTAATTTAAAAACACTGAGAAACTAAGGTTTAATTCTAGATAACTCAGGAGCTCAGAGCATATTCCTAATTTTGAGTCCAATCATTTCTCTTGTGCTCACAAGAAGTCTTAATTTAATGCTAAATATCCATATAGTACAAGCTAATTTATTGATGAAGACATAAATTATATATGAGTTTGTGTTATATAGATAATCCAAGATGAAAAATACATTGCACACTATTGTTTCCTTTAAGATTTTTTGTTATAGATGGTAAATCACATAGTGTTACCAAATTTCAATTTACTATGTAAACATCAATAAATCTAACCTCTGAATTCTGTTTTGTTATTTGGGGATTACAAAAGTCTTATGCAATTTACATTAAAAAATATTATCTATTTTATTTACACAAAATACACTTCTTTATAATAAAATGATCCAGTTGTTTAATGAAACAAATGTTACTTTTGTCGTTACTGCACATTTTGAGCTGCTAAAAACAGTGTTTGTACAGAAGTAACACAACTGCAGACTATGATACCTCTAAGTGATAACTTTCCTGACAAATGAGTGAATCAGTAGCTTGTATATCAAGCCTCTCACCCTTTGTTTGAATTACAGAGCTGCTCTAAATGTTGTGAATTAATTGTATTTGAGAAATAAACAACTCTTCCAAGATACAATGGGAAGCAAATAGCATTGGAGTCTCCACCTCAATCTTGCTAATTAGATTTCAATACTATTATTTTATAACTACTTGATCCATCAACTAATTTGAAATGCTGCAACCTGCTCACATAGTTGCCCTAATAATGAGAACAGTTTCTATCTTACATCATTGTTTTTCATATTTCAAAACTTTATTCATTTCTCATTTCAAATCATTCTTTATTCAAATTTTATATTAATAAAAGAAAAATTGTACATGTCTTAAAAAAAACAAAGAAGGAAAAGGGGGGGGGATAAATTGATGGATTATGATTGACACACATGCACTGCTATATATGGAATAAGTACTTAGTAAGAACCTACTGTATACCACACGGGATGCTACATCATGCTCTATAATTACCTATATAGAAGTGGAGTCTAAAAAATGTAGATATGTATATATGCTAACTAATTCATTTCACTAACATTGTAAATCAACTCTATTCCCATAAAATTAATTTAAAAACACTGAGAAACTAAGGTTTAATTCTAGATAACTCAGGAGCTCAGAGCATATTCCTAATTTTGAGTCCAATCATTTCTCTTGTGCTCACAAGAAGTCTTAATTTAATGCTAAATATCCATATAGTACAAGCTAATTTATTGATGAAGACATAAATTATATATGAGTTTGTGTTATATAGATAATCCAAGATGAAAAATACATTGCACACTATTGTTTCCTTTAAGATTTTTTGTTATAGATGGTAAATCACATAGTGTTACCAAATTTCAATTTACTATGTAAACATCAATAAATCTAACCTCTGAATTCTGTTTTGTTATTTGGGGATTACAAAAGTCTTATGCAATTTACATTAAAAAATATTATCTATTTTATTTACACAAAATACACTTCTTTATAATAAAATGATCCAGTTGTTTAATGAAACAAATGTTACTTTTGTCGTTACTGCACATTTTGAGCTGCTAAAAACAGTGTTTGTACAGAAGTAACACAACTGCAGACTATGATACCTCTAAGTGATAACTTTCCTGACAAATGAGTGAATCAGTAGCTTGTATATCAAGCCTCTCACCCTTTGTTTGAATTACAGAGCTGCTCTAAATGTTGTGAATTAATTGTATTTGAGAAATAAACAACTCTTCCAAGATACAATGGGAAGCAAATAGCATTGGAGTCTCCACCTCAATCTTGCTAATTAGATTTCAATACTATTATTTTATAACTACTTGATCCATCAACTAATTTGAAATGCTGCAACCTGCTCACATAGTTGCCCTAATAATGAGAACAGTTTCTATCTTACATCATTGTTTTTCATATTTCAAAACTTTATTCATTTCTCATTTCAAATCATTCTTTATTCAAATTTTATATTAATAAAATATAAAATGCTTGGCAGTATATAATATATAAATATATAAAGTACTTGGCAATCATTATTGGAATTCTATCTCTGATAAGTCTCCTGAACTGCAAGAGGATTCTTTATGTTCTGAGCCAAAAGGGAACATACAAATTGATCATCATCCCAACTTACAAACTTAAAAGAATAATTATTTAAAGACAGGTTGGGCTTCCCTGGTGGCTCAATGGTAAAGAACCTGCCTCCATGCTGGAGACGAGAGTTCTATCCCTGGGTCAGAAAAAAACCCTTAAGAAGGAAATGGCAACCTCTTCCAGTATTTTTGCCTGGGAAATCCCATGGACAGAGGAACCTGGTTGGCTACAGTCCATGGGGGTCACAAAGAGGCAAACATGACTTAGCAACTAAACAACAACAAAGTTGAGCAAATTAACCTTTAGGACAGGTTTCCTATAGAATAGGATAGAGTTATAGGAACTATAATAGAGTTATAGGGAATGGAAATGTTAACAGAAGTTTTTGTTGTTTGTTTGTTTTATAAGCAATATGAGCTTATTTAATTTTTTAATTACTTTGCAGACATCCCCCTCCAAATAATGCCTGAACCTGCAGTATACATTAAAATGACCCCAAATATTTTAAAATAGTAGATTTGAAGACCATTTATAGTTCTTCCCTCAAAACAGGAGTGTTTTCAGCTGGACCGTACATTACAAACCATATCCAACAGATGACCCACCTAAGCCAAAAGCAAAACCCCCCAAAAGGAAACTGTTTCTGGGAAAAAATTACAGAAGTAACACAACTGCAGACTATGATACCTCTAAGTGATAACTTTCCTGACAAATGAGTGAATCAGTAGCTTGTATATCAAGCCTCTCACCCTTTGTTTGAATTACAGAGCTGCTCTAAATGTTGTGAATTAATTGTATTTGAGAAATAAACAACTCTTCCAAGATACAATGGGAAGCAAATAGCATTGGAGTCTCCACCTCAATCTTGCTAATTAGATTTCAATACTATTATTTTATAACTACTTGATCCATCAACTAATTTGAAATGCTGCAACCTGCTCACATAGTTGCCCTAATAATGAGAACAGTTTCTATCTTACATCATTGTTTTTCATATTTCAAAACTTTATTCATTTCTCATTTCAAATCATTCTTTATTCAAATTTTATATTAATAAAATATAAAATGCTTGGCAGTATATAATATATAAATATATAAAGTACTTGGCAATCATTATTGGAATTCTATCTCTGATAAGTCTCCTGAACTGCAAGAGGATTCTTTATGTTCTGAGCCAAAAGGGAACATACAAATTGATCATCATCCCAACTTACAAACTTAAAAGAATAATTATTTAAAGACAGGTTGGGCTTCCCTGGTGGCTCAATGGTAAAGAACCTGCCTCCATGCTGGAGACGAGAGTTCTATCCCTGGGTCAGAAAAACCCTTAAGAAGGAAATGGCAACCTCTTCCAGTATTTTTGCCTGGGAAATCCCATGGACAGAGGAACCTGGTTGGCTACAGTCCATGGGGGTCACAAAGAGGCAAACATGACTTAGCAACTAAACAACAACAAAGTTGAGCAAATTAACCTTTAGGACAGGTTTCCTATAGAATAGGATAGAGTTATAGGAACTATAATAGAGTTATAGGGAATGGAAATGTTAACAGAAGTTTTTGTTGTTTGTTTGTTTTATAAGCAATATGAGCTTATTTAATTTTTTAATTACTTTGCAGACATCCCCCTCCAAATAATGCCTGAACCTGCAGTATACATTAAAATGACCCCAAATATTTTAAAATAGTAGATTTGAAGACCATTTATAGTTCTTCCCTCAAAACAGGAGTGTTTTCAGCTGGACCGTACATTACAAACCATATCCAACAGATGACCCACCTAGCTGCATCTAAGACTGCTCCTGGGAAGTTATATTGCAGGAGATGAGTGCACTTCCTCGCACAGAAATGTTTTTGACTTACATATGCGATAGGCATTGTTTTCCTCGAAAGAGAAAGACTGACTTTTAACAAAGAGTCATATAATCATTTATGTTTCAATCCAGAGCCTTAATATTTGAGTAAACTGAATTCTCTATTTTTTGTCACCACTCTTCAAAGTTTTTATTACAACTCTTTCTATCATTACAAGATAGCACTATTCCCTAGGAAACCATTTCTGTAGAAGAAAAACTATCAAATAACTAATAGAAGAGCAGGAAAGAGGTTACAAAATCTTGTATCACACGAACAAGGATTTCATGTGTAAATACTTTGTCCAAACATGTTGGCCCACACATGTTAGACAAAGAGAACACAAGTTTGCTCAAGGAGTCCATCAAGGAGTAGCTGTATGCAGTAAAGTCTCAGAAAGGGAACTGGAAAAGGATTTCTAAAAACAGACAATAACACTGGAGATGGCTCAGAAAAACTATAAGATGTTTTATATTTGAAAATGTATAAACAAATGCAAATAGAATATTTTCATTTACTATTTTTCACATATAGACCATACAGTTAATCTGATGGTATTCATATATACTGATGTTCTATATTCATTAATATATATTTACAAATATATTTTAATATATTATCTATAATAGTAATCTATTAAATAGATATACAAATATAATTATGCATTTTTATAAATAGAGATCTTTCTCAATTCAGAAAATTATAAATAAAGTATATCATTTCTTTGTGTATTACAACTAAAATCTACATCAATGCCATTCTATGTATTATGGAGCACAATTTCTTCTGCCTTCTGTCAGTTTTTTAACAAGACTCTATATAGTCAACAAACAATCTCTAATTAATGTAGAATTTTAAAATTAATTAAATAATAATTAAAATAATTAAAATCAGAAGATAAAATATTATCTGTGATGCATGTATACATTTAAATTACGCTCATCAGCATGTCTAAGAAATTCCAATTTCTCTGAAATGGATTTTCCTCATTTCTTTGCCAAAATTAAAAAAAAAAAAGATATAGTTATACAGATAGAATCTTGGGTATAAATGAAAAATACAACTTAAAATCATGCCAGGAAATATTATTCTTTTCTCATTGAAAAATCGTAGATCAAAAGAGAAAGCTAATGAGGAATGGAATATATTATGATGGTACAAACCAAAATTTCTCCAGAGTGCATTATTCTTTCAAGCTTTCATCCCACCCTCCTCCTATGTTCTTCGTATTGAATATATTATCTGACAATATCAAGATGCTATATTCTGAATTGTACTCAGATACATGCCTTTGTGCTTTTTCTTTTTTTCAAACCCATGGTTGCTTAAAAACAATGATGTATTGTAACCATAGTTAAATTACCCTGGCAACACTGTTTTACCGATCTTGAACAATTAGGTATTTATTAATGAAGTCAGTGATTGATTTTAGCAAGAAGTTATATTTTAGGGATTGAAAAAATGGTGCACACATCTCCTGTCTTTATGTTTACTTGATAGGAACTAGAATGTTCTTTTCTGATCATTAAATTCAAATGTCAATCGCGATTAAGTTTCGGCATCTGAGTATGTCAAACCGGAAGAGTGGACAGTTTACCTCACTTTCAGATTCCCTTGCTGGAGTTGTCCATCGTACACTGACAAAATATCGAAGTCCTCTTCCAGAGCAAAGGTGTGGAAGGACAGCTGTATCCGATTGCGCTCGCCGGTGATGATGATCCAGGTGCAGTTCGCATAGTTGGGGTAGCCATGGGGGAACCCCGGGCTCTCGATGGTGCCATTTGGGCCCTGGACTAAGCCCCCACAGTTCTGACCTGAAAAAGAATACACACCAGAAAACATATGAGTTTGGTATGTCTTTAAGGTATTCTTTCGAACATTATCTAATGCTTTTGGCCGTTTTGTCTTTTTTTTTTTGGCGGAGCTGTTTGGCTTGTTGGATCTCAGTTCTCCAACCAGGGAATGAACCCAGGACATAGCAGTGACACCTAGAATCCCAACAACTAGGCCACCAGGGAACTCTCTGGCCAATTTTTCTGACTTATTGTGCCATCCTAATTGAACGCTTATGAAGACCAAGATGGATTTTCCTCATTTCTTTCAAAATTAAAAAAAAAAGATATAGTTATACAGATAGAATCTTGGGTATAAATGAAAAATACAACTTAAAATCATGCCAGGAAATATTATTCTTTTCTCATTGAAAAATCGTAGATCAAAAGAGAAAGCTAATGAGGAATGGAATATATTATGATGGTACAAACCAAAATTTCTCCAGAGTGCATTATTCTTTCAAGCTTTCATCCCACCCTCCTCCTATGTTCTTCGTATTGAATATATTATCTGACAATATCAAGATGCTATATTCTGAATTGTACTCAGATACATGCCTTTGTGCTTTTTCTTTTTTTCAAACCCATGGTTGCTTAAAAACAATGATGTATTGTAACCATAGTTAAATTACCCTGGCAACACTGTTTTACCGATCTTGAACAATTAGGTATTTATTAATGAAGTCAGTGATTGATTTTAGCAAGAAGTTATATTTTAGGGATTGAAAAAATGGTGCACACATCTCCTGTCTTTATGTTTACTTGATAGGAACTAGAATGTTCTTTTCTGATCATTAAATTCAAATGTCAATCGCGATTAAGTTTCGGCATCTGAGTATGTCAAACCGGAAGAGTGGACAGTTTACCTCACTTTCAGATTCCCTTGCTGGAGTTGTCCATCGTACACTGACAAAATATCGAAGTCCTCTTCCAGAGCAAAGGTGTGGAAGGACAGCTGTATCCGATTGCGCTCGCCGGTGATGATGATCCAGGTGCAGTTCGCATAGTTGGGGTAGCCATGGGGGAACCCCGGGCTCTCGATGGTGCCATTTGGGCCCTGGACTAAGCCCCCACAGTTCTGACCTGAAAAAGAATACACACCAGAAAACATATGAGTTTGGTATGTCTTTAAGGTATTCTTTCGAACATTATCTAATGCTTTTGGCCGTTTTGTCTTTTTTTTTTTGGCGGAGCTGTTTGGCTTGTTGGATCTCAGTTCTCCAACCAGGGAATGAACCCAGGACATAGCAGTGACACCTAGAATCCCAACAACTAGGCCACCAGGGAACTCTCTGGCCAATTTTTCTGACTTATTGTGCCATCCTAATTGAACAAATGTTGAGTGATAAACAGAGAGATGAATAAAAGAGATGATACATAAAAGAGAACACTCCAGTAATAAAAGAGAGAATGCAAGCGTGCTCAGTTCTGACTCTTTGCGACTCCATGGACTGTATCCTAACAGGCTCGTCTGTCCGTAGAAATCCTCCAAACAAGGCTACTGGAGTGGGTTGACATTTCCTCCTCTAGGAGATCTTCCTGACCCAGAGATTGAATCCCAGTCTCCTGTGTCCCCCACATTTGCAACTGGATTTTTTTTTATCACTGTGACACCTGGGAAGCCCCAAAAGATAGAGAATTGCCCCATCTCTAGAAAAGAAAAATTAAAAAAAGAAACAAAGATATGGAAGAAAAATATACATGTGGGAATTCATATTACAAATTTGGGGACCTTTATATATATGTATACACACACATATATATACACACACATATATACAGCTTCATCCATATTAGACCACCATATTTGTGAAACAAAGTTGATGTCTATTATCTCCATAGTATCCTGATGAAACACTTCCCATGAGATCCTTGCTGAGGAAATTACATTGAAAGATAAAAACAATCATACCACTCTCTATATGCAAGTGCATGTTAATATAACCAAATGAGTATGATCCAAAAGAATATGGTTAGAGAAAACCATGTTCAAAAATCAAATGATTTGCATGCACATTGGTTAAAGCCCCATAGAGTCAAAGAATAAAATGAGGCTAAAGTCTTATCCAGCTGATCTATAATTTAGGGTAAAGGTCCATGCGCATTAAGTTTCGCATATGGGTAGCCATGGGGAACCCCGGCTCTCGATGGTGCCATTTGGGCCCTGGACTAATGCCCCCACAGTTCTGACCTGAAAAAGAATACACACCAGAAAACATATGAGTTTGGTATGTCTTTAAGGTATTCTTTCGAACATTATCTAATGCTTTTGGCCGTTTTGTCTTTTTTTTTTTGGCGGAGCTGTTTGGCTTGTTGGATCTCAGTTCTCCAACCAGGGAATGAACCCAGGACATAGCAGTGACACCTAGAATCCCAACAACTAGGCCACCAGGGAACTCTCTGGCCAATTTTTCTGACTTATTGTGCCATCCTAATTGAACAAATGTTGAGTGATAAACAGAGAGATGAATAAAAGAGATGATACATAAAAGAGAACACTCCAGTAATAAAAGAGAGAATGCAAGCGTGCTCAGTTCTGACTCTTTGCGACTCCATGGACTGTATCCTAACAGGCTCGTCTGTCCGTAGAAATCCTCCAAACAAGGCTACTGGAGTGGGTTGACATTTCCTCCTCTAGGAGATCTTCCTGACCCAGAGATTGAATCCCAGTCTCCTGTGTCCCCCACATTTGCAACTGGATTTTTTTTTATCACTGTGACACCTGGGAAGCCCCAAAAGATAGAGAATTGCCCCATCTCTAGAAAAGAAAAATTAAAAAAAGAAACAAAGAAAAAGGAAGAAAAATATACATGTGGGAATTCATATTACAAATTTGGGGACCTTTATATATATGTATACACACACATATATATACACACACATATATACAGCTTCATCCATATTAGACCACCATATTTGTGAAACAAAGTTGATGTCTATTATCTCCATAGTATCCTGATGAAACACTTCCCATGAGATCCTTGCTGAGGAAATTACATTGAAAGATAAAAACAATCATACCACTCTCTATATGCAAGTGCATGTTAATATAACCAAATGAGTATGATCCAAAAGAATATGGTTAGAGAAAACCATGTTCAAAAATCAAATGATTTGCATGCACATTGGTTAAAGCCCCATAGAGTCAAAGAATAAAATGAGGCTAAAGTCTTATCCAGTCAAAAATAAAAGGTGTTGAGAGAAATTAAATTTTGTGGAAATTAAGGAACAGCCCAACAAAAGGAGGGACCTCCCCTCTGTGGGTGTCTCCCAGTTTACTTGGTGGGATTTACTGGATGACACAGAAGGAAGATGCTCGTTGAAATGGTGGGCTCCACTAAAGAAAGGAGGAGAAGGGTGTGTGGAGGACAAGATGGTTGGATGGCACCATCATCTCAATGGACATAAATTTGAGCAAACTCTGGGAGATAGTGAAGGACAGGGAAGCCTGATGTGCTAAAGTCCATAGGATCTCAAAGAGTTAGACCCAACTTAGTGACTGAACAACAAAAAAAGTAAAAGAAAAGGCTCAGAGTCAGGAATGGGTGAGTTTATGCTTCTTCATGCAGGTTTGTAGGGTAACCCACACTTGGCTCACATCTCTTCTTCCAACTTTCTTTAGCAAGGAGAAATATACATAGCTCTTAATGTTCAAGGTCTAAACATTTATTGTTGTGTTTGATTATCAATGAGAAATATTTATTTGGTCTTTGTTGTCTCTGGCACAGAGATCCTAAATCTCTGGAATTCCCTATGTGATGTGTGGGGGTGTCTTTTGTTACATTAATAAGGCAAATTTTGAACCACACTTAGCGGGGGCTGGAGGTTAGGAGAACTTCACATGATCAGAGAACTGGAACTCTGAGTCCCAGTCTCCTTACCTTTGTGTGCTGGGGGAGAGAGGCTGGAAGGTGCCAGTGGCCAGTGTTTTAATCAAGCATTTATGTGGTATGTGGTACTCAAGAGCTGGCTCCAGGCTTCCTCAACATCTCAAGATGTTGTGCAATTGACTCAAACATTGGGCTTTGGGGCTACCCTGGTGGTCCAGTGGGTAAGGACACTGTCTTGCAGTACAAGAGGTGCCGGTTCGATCCCTGGCCTGGGAAGATCCCACCTGCTGCGGAGCCGCTGGATGAATGTGTCCAATTACCGAGCCAGAGCTCTGGAGCGCATGCGCCCAGAGCCGGTGCTCTGCGACAACAGAGGCCACCGCGATGGGAGGCCCACATAGGCCAAAGAACAAACATGGATGAAAATAGATAAATGAAAGACCAATAGAAGTGGCCCGCCCGCCCCCTTCCCGCCCCCAAAAAAGACACTGGGCTTCACTGGCAGTTCTCAGATTTCATGAACAATTCCAAAGAACAGGACCTGTTTTGTAAACTACAGCCCTGTAGTACCTATAAGGATCTTCTGTTGAAAGGCCATCATCTGGGATATTAGTAACAGCTATGTATCTGGATCAGTTATATTCCTGCCACTGGACAAATTCTTAAAATTCCTCTCTTGCAACCTCTCCAGTGTCTTTCCTTTAAGTCAGCTCTCACCCTTCATTACCTCTTCTTGTTCCCTGGTTTGCTCCTCACCTGTTCTTTCTACCTCTCTTTCCCAGGTTAAATACTCCTGTGTATAAGACTTCAAGGACAGCTAATTGACCCCTGTAGTTTATATGGGTGGGGCTATGTATGTTTTCTGTGCACTGTTTATGTTTTCTGTGCATTACCCCAAAGTGTCCCATTCATGACTACAGCTTAACCAGACTGGATGAAAAAAAGCAGAGGCTAAGATCGGAATGGTAGATTGTCTGAAGCTCCCTAATGAACATACTTAAATCATTTTAACCATAAAGAGTTACGGTTGTTTGAGGGAACAAAATAATTCCTATCCAATCACATTGTATTTATCTGAGGTTAGCTCTTAAGCAAGGCTTCCAGGGTGGCTCAGTGGTAAAGAATCCTCCTGCAATGCAGGAGATACAGGAGTCTTGGGTTTGATCTATGGGAGAGGAAGATTTTCTGAAGGAAGGCACTGTGACCCACGCCAGTATTCTTGCCTGGAGAATCCCTATGGACAGAGGATCCTGGTGGACTACAGTCCATGGGGTCGCAAAGAGTCAGACACAACTGAAGCAACTGGGTACACACAGAACTCAAGTAGCCCCTGCAGATGGCTGTCAGTGCTTCATGCCTTCGTAACCTGGCCATTTTGCACCAAGATATTTACATGTTTTGACACTAAGAATATAAGGAAAGAATATTAAGAATCATCTGGGTGTACTCAGATTACTGTATAGACTAGAAACCCTCGAATACAAGTATTATTCCAACTTTTATTACTGAGTGACAAACAAAATCATTTTCAACTACATTTAACACTTAAAAAAATATTCAGCATAGTAGCTCTCAGTATGCTCAAATCTTTCACAGTAGTGTTACCAAATGCTGTGGGAGTTTGCTAAATCTTAAAAAAAAAAAAAAAAAAGAAAAAGATTTAATGAAAGGGATTTATGAGTTTAAAATTGAAGAACTAATAAGAAGCCCATTTTCCACTAAATTTAAATCTAACAATAACACTGTAACAAGTAGATATTAAAGCTGTGGGGTTTTGAAAGGTTGTTAAAGAAAATAGCTTTTCTGGTTTATCTAGCAATTCTTGCTTCACAGTAAATCAAAAAAAGTGAAGACTTTATTATAAATTGGAGGAAAGAAGGGTAAATGCAACAGAAAAAATTGTCAGCTGGAAGTAGTTACTATTATAGACCCATCATGGTGAACCACTTATCAGATAGTAAGATTTTTCTCCTCGGAATAACACTCGGATTCTGTTTGGGTGCCAATTATTACAGGGCACTTTGAAGAGTGAGTCAAATTTGATCCACAGATACTTTTTCAGGGTGCAGATTACAAACTAACTTAGGAAGGTGCTCTAAAGTTCCTGTCAAGCTTGCCTACATGCTGCAAACAATCGAGGAATTGTCAAAATATCTATGTGTGAGATAGTCTGATGTAGCTGGTCTGGGTTAAGAATTCCCGAGACAAAATGGGAGATCTCATACTACTTAATGCACAATTTATTATGATGTTACAGTAATTCAAACAGTATTTAATGGGTGCAAACTCTGATAAAGAACCAATGGAACAGAACAGAAAGTTCCCAAACCCACAGAGATATGATTAGATTTATGATATCAAGGCTTGGTGAAAACTATGGTTTTGTCAGTAGATGGTGCTGGGCTAACCGAATATCCAGATGGGAAAAAGAAATCTTGATCCCCTCTGGCAATACACACAAACATCACTCCCAAATGGATTACAGATTTGGATGCAAAACAATACTGCTTCCAAAAGAAAACAACATAAAAACATCTTCATAAATGTGTAGTAGGCAAAGAGTCCTTAAATAGAATATAAAAAGTAATGATCATAAAACGAAAACCTGAGAAAGAAATAAAAAAAGAATGTACTTCAAACCTATATAGTCAACCAGTGATCTGCTCACCATCTAATGAATAAACAAACCTCACACATCAATAAGAAAAAGGCAACACAGTAAAAAAAAAAACAATAACTAGAGGTAGCTGGAATATAGAACCAGAGGAATTTTTTTCTAGAATCTGAAAGAAACAAAGTGATCATAACATGTAAAAGAGTCTCCAGCACTGATTACCCCCAGCCCCCACCTCCACCCCAGGCCAGAGCATGTCCTGGAGGTGTGAGGAAATGACATTTTGTGCTATAAGGGAAAAAAATAAATAAATAAAGGAAAACAGTTCTTTGGTCTTTGTACAAGTAACAGAGCCACTTTATAACATTTGTTTACCCCCCACAATTTTTGGTCCAAAATAGGAACTGCAAATTTGCTAGCAATTTATTCATTATCTCCTGATCCATGAACAAATCTTGAATTTTACTTATATATAAAAAAGAAGTCACATGAAAATAATTTGTCTAAGCAATAGTACTACAATGGTATTGACTAGAGTTCCCAGATGGATATTAATTTGAAATGCACATGACTATTGAATCCAAGGACAATTACTTCAAAGCTGTAGTCAGAATCATTGGGATCTATATATGATTCATACTTCTGTACAGATCTACAAAAATTATGGCAGCCACCATGGATGAACTAAACTAAAATTATTCTCCAAATGGATATTCCAGGATGGAAAGTCATTATAATGAACAAACATAAACAATGCACAGCTTACATTCTTGGTTGGTTCTAGAAATTAATACAGGTATCATGTTAATGCCTATCTGACATAAAGACTGCTTCTGTGGAAAGACATAATTTTCACTGAGTTAATAACCAAACTATGGTTTTGTCAGTAGATGGTGCTGGGCTAACCGAATATCCAGATGGGAAAGAAATCTTGATCCCCTCTGGCAATACACACAAACATCACTCCCAAATGGATTACAGATTTGGATGCAAAACAATACTGCTTCCAAAAGAAAACAACATAAAAACATCTTCATAAATGTGTAGTAGGCAAAGAGTCCTTAAATAGAATATAAAAAGTAATGATCATAAAACGAAAACCTGAGAAAGAAATAAAAAAAGAATGTACTTCAAACCTATATAGTCAACCAGTGATCTGCTCACCATCTAATGAATAAACAAACCTCACACATCAATAAGAAAAAGGCAACACAGTAAAAAAAAAAACAATAACTAGAGGTAGCTGGAATATAGAACCAGAGGAATTTTTTTCTAGAATCTGAAAGAAACAAAGTGATCATAACATGTAAAAGAGTCTCCAGCACTGATTACCCCCAGCCCCCACCTCCACCCCAGGCCAGAGCATGTCCTGGAGGTGTGAGGAAATGACATTTTGTGCTATAAGGGAAAAAAATAAATAAATAAAGGAAAACAGTTCTTTGGTCTTTGTACAAGTAACAGAGCCACTTTATAACATTTGTTTACCCCACACAATTTTTGGTCCAAAATAGGAACTGCAAATTTGCTAGCAATTTATTCATTATCTCCTGATCCATGAACAAATCTTGAATTTTACTTATATATAAAAAAGAAGTCACATGAAAATAATTTGTCTAAGCAATAGTACTACAATGGTATTGACTAGAGTTCCCCAGATGGATATTAATTTGAAATGCACATGACTATTGAATCCAAGGACAATTACTTCAAAGCTGTAGTCAGAATCATTGGGATCTATATATGATTCATACTTCTGTACAGATCTACAAAAATTATGGCAGCCACCATGGATGAACTAAACTAAAATTATTCTCCAAATGGATATTCCAGGATGGAAAGTCATTATAATGAACAAACATAAACAATGCACAGCTTACATTCTTGGTTGGTTCTAGAAATTAATACAGGTATCATGTTAATGCCTATCTGACATAAAGACTGCTTCTGTGGAAAGACATAATTTTCACTGAGTAAAATAAATCCATGGGTCTATGTACATAGATTATATACGACATTCATATATGTTTGCAGAACTTATATGCCCTTTACATAAAAATGGAGTATGTGCATGCACAATAAGTTGCTTCAGTTATGTCTGACTCTATGACCATATGGACTCTAGATCACCAGTTCCTTTGCTCATAGGATTCTCCAGGCAAGAATGCTGAAGTGACTTGGAGTTTCCTTCTCCAGGGGATCTTCCCTGCCCAGGGATTGAACCCAGGTCTCCTGCGTCTCCTGAATTGGTAGGTGGGTTCTTTACCACCAGTGCCACCTGGGAAGCCCAAGATGAAGTATGGGACTTGCCAACTTTCCCACTATTAGCAGATGTCAAATTATGTGTTCCCAGAAGAGTCTTCATCCCGTCTTACATGATTTTCAACCTTAGTTCCTACACACCATAGGGCACTTGCCTGCTTGAGACAACTCTCAAGTATTCTGCAAGTGCTTTCTTTTAAAATGACTGACATCTATGCTTGATTTCAATGATGGTCTTAAACACAGCCTCAAATAAAAAAGACTATTTTAACTGGGGGCTTTCCAGGTGGCTCAGCAGTGGAAGTATCTGCCTAAATGCAGGAGACGCAGGAGATGTGGCTTCAATTCATAGGTCAGGAAGATCCCTTGAGAAGGAAATGGCAACCCACTCCAGTATTCTTGCCTGGAGAATCCCAGGGACAGAGGAGCCTGAGGGTCTACAAGTCCATTGGATCGTAAGAGTTGGACATGACTTAGCGACTGATATGAATCCAAGAAAAACAATTACCTTCAAAGCTGTAGTCAGAATCATTGGGATCTATATATGATTCATACTTCTGTACAGATCTACAAAAATTATGGCAGCCACCATGGATGAACTAAACTAAAATTATTCTCCAAATGGATATTCCAGGATGGAAAGTCATTATAATGAACAAACATAAACAATGCACAGCTTACATTCTTGGTTGGTTCTAGAAATTAATACAGGTATCATGTTAATGCCTATCTGACATAAAGACTGCTTCTGTGGAAAGACATAATTTTCACTGAGTAAAATAAATCCATGGGTCTATGTACATAGATTATATACGACATTCATATATGTTTGCAGAACTTATATGCCCTTTACATAAAAATGGAGTATGTGCATGCACAATAAGTTGCTTCAGTTATGTCTGACTCTATGACCATATGGACTCTAGATCACCAGTTCCTTTGCTCATAGGATTCTCCAGGCAAGAATGCTGAAGTGACTTGGAGTTTCCTTCTCCAGGGGATCTTCCCTGCCCAGGGATTGAACCCAGGTCTCCTGCGTCTCCTGAATTGGTAGGTGGGTTCTTTACCACCAGTGCCACCTGGGAAGCCCAAGATGAAGTATGGGACTTGCCAACTTTCCCACTATTAGCAGATGTCAAATTATGTGTTCCCAGAAGAGTCTTCATCCCGTCTTACATGATTTTCAACCTTAGTTCCTACACACCATAGGGCACTTGCCTGCTTGAGACAACTCTCAAGTATTCTGCAAGTGCTTTCTTTTAAAATGACTGACATCTATGCTTGATTTCAATGATGGTCTTAAACACAGCCTCAAATAAAAAAGACTATTTTAACTGGGGGCTTTCCAGGTGGCTCAGCAGTGGAAGTATCTGCCTAAATGCAGGAGACGCAGGAGATGTGGCTTCAATTCATAGGTCAGGAAGATCCCTTGGAGAAGGAAATGGCAACACACTCCAGTATTCTTGCCTGGAGAATCCCAGGGACAGAGGAGCCTGAGGGTCTACAAGTCCATTGGATCGTAAGAGTTGGACATGACTTAGCGACTGAACCACCACCATTTTCACTGGAAAACAATGTTAATAGACACATTATTAAATATTGTAAATATGATCATACATTTCTATATTATGCAACAGAAATGTATTATAAGAATATTTGCAAATTATATTTCCTAAGAGTGATGAAACAATCTGCAATGCTGCAGTGATAATTTCCTTAGTGAAAATTATGTTGGTTGTTATAGGGTGGTAAACTCAGTTTAGAAACTGCCCTTAAAGGTTCTGATGCTGGAAGTTACCTTGAAATTAAACATCAATGTGAACAGGAATAAAAGCAAATATATAAACAGGGCTTCCCTGGTAGCTCAGCGTTAAGAATTCATCTACAATGCAGGAGACCCTGGTTTGACTCCTATAAATTTCATGTATACTGTAAATACACATCACACAGAAACACACAGAACTCTACATACAGGTCAGTTTTCGCTGTCATTCTAATAAACTACTATTTAAAAAATACCAACACATGCTATAATCATAGGAAATTGTTGTTTGACAATGTTGTATAGCCATTATATCTGAATAAAGCTGGGAAGGGGAAGAAACTGGTATCCAAGTTGTCTAGCAGTTAATTATACCTTATGAAATATTTGGTTCATATCTGAAGTCATCAGCAACACTTTTAGGTATAGGTACTCATACGGAGTTAATTTAGTATAGATTTTGGTCCAATGTATCAGTCCTCAAGACCAGAAATACAAATACAGAGGGTTTCTCTGCAGTTGTGTTAATTCTGTATTATACTTTGGAGGGAGTCAATGTTCTCAGAATACATTTTCACACATAATCTTAGTTGGCCAGGACACCTGGCTAGAATGTGTTCTGATAGATATGAAAAGGCATGGAGAAGTGAAGTGAGTCATCCCAGTCCTCTAAGAGATGCAGTGAGGTCTTCTGATACAAAAGCCTGGTGTTTGTCTCACAAAATCACAGCTGAGATAAATATCCCATATCCATCATGAGAAATACTTCATATCACACAATATGATAGAACAAGACATTAAAGAAACCTAGATGCTTAGAAACTAAGCCAAGCGCTGCTTTAAAACTAATGCGCATTGAGAGGGAAAAAAAGCAGCATAAAGTAGCATTCAAAAGTATAAAAATTTACAAAACTCACAGACACAGAAAACGAATGTATGGTTACCAAAGGAGAAAGCTGGGAGTGAAAAGTTGTAAATTAGGAGTAAGAGATTAACATAAACACCTTACTATATATCAAACAGATAGCCAACAAGGATTAACAATATAACTTAAAATTATGTTGGTTGTTATAGGGTGGTAAACTCAGTTTAGAAACTGCCCTTAAAGGTTCTGATGCTGGAAGTTACCTTGAAATTAAACATCAATGTGAACAGGAATAAAAGCAAATATATAAACAGGGCTTCCCTGGTAGCTCAGCGTTAAGAATTCATCTACAATGCAGGAGACCCTGGTTTGACTCCTATAAATTTCATGTATACTGTAAATACACATCACACAGAAACACACAGAACTCTACATACAGGTCAGTTTTCGCTGTCATTCTAATAAACTACTATTTAAAAAATACCAACACATGCTATAATCATAGGAAATTGTTGTTTGACAATGTTGTATAGCCATTATATCTGAATAAAGCTGGGAAGGGGAAGAAACTGGTATCCAAGTTGTCTAGCAGTTAATTATACCTTATGAAATATTTGGTTCATATCTGAAGTCATCAGCAACACTTTTAGGTATAGGTACTCATACGGAGTTAATTTAGTATAGATTTTGGTCCAATGTATCAGTCCTCAAGACCAGAAATACAAATACAGAGGGTTTCTCTGCAGTTGTGTTAATTCTGTATTATACTTTGGAGGGAGTCAATGTTCTCAGAATACATTTTCACACATAATCTTAGTTGGCCAGGACACCTGGCTAGAATGTGTTCTGATAGATATGAAAAGGCATGGAGAAGTGAAGTGAGTCATCCCAGTCCTCTAAGAGATGCAGTGAGGTCTTCTGATACAAAAGCCTGGTGTTTGTCTCACAAAATCACAGCTGAGATAAATATCCCATATCCATCATGAGAAATACTTCATATCACACAATATGATAGAACAAGACATTAAAGAAACCTAGATGCTTAGAAACTAAGCCAAGCGCTGCTTTAAAACTAATGCGCATTGAGAGGGAAAAAAAGCAGCATAAAGTAGCATTCAAAAGTATAAAAATTTACAAAACTCACAGACACAGAAAACGAATGTATGGTTACCAAAGGAGAAAGCTGGGAGTGAAAAGTTGTAAATTAGGAGTAAGAGATTAACATAAACACCTTACTATATATCAAACAGATAGCCAACAAGGACCTACTGTATAGCACAGGGAACTACTTGATATCTTGTAATAACCTATAATTGCATAGAATGTAAAAAAAAGAATATATTATACATATTGTATATGCATTTGTGTGTGTAACTGAATCACTTTGTATATAGCTGAAATTAACACAACATTGTAAATCAATTATATTTCAATTAAAACGTGTGTGTGGGTGTGACTCACTATCCCACTACCAATGAAAATTATTACTGGATGTTTTCCTAGTCTACATTTTAATGCTGTTGTATTATCTGATGTATACTATGTGAGCGATTTGTTTTGGGTGATTCTATACTGGTCAGTCATATGAACTGAAGAGAAGACTGTAAGAACTGGGTATAGAATTTGTTCTGCCTTTTCCATTAGTTGATTGGTTCGTTTTTGATGCTGCTGTTGTTTGAGAAACTACATAGGATCACCTGGGCCTCAGCATGGTCACCACTGAAAAATCCCAGGTCCCGAGAGCTGAGTAGCTGATGATGGTCAGATGTGGCACTATGTAAGGAGGCTGAGGAATGCACTCTAGGAAATGCAGGGGCCCTAGCGTAGTCCTCTGCTTTGAAAGTCAGTCTTGGAAACACTCAGCTGAGAAAACAGCATCCTGCCCTGGTCACTCCTGACATGCCATGACGGGTCTGCTCTGAAGGGTCACGCATGGGGGTCTGTGCCTCCCCCATCTTGCTCTAACTTGAGCTACAGCTCAGCACACACCTTGCATTCCCTGGAAGAAAGTATCTGCTGAGATGATTCATCTGTGACTCATCCTGATTCATGGGAACCCTTTGATGAATAACCGTGCAATATGCACAAACATCTTCCTGGTTTCATGAGCTGTTGAAATTGTCATTTCCCTCAGTTCTGAACCTGCTCACCCATTCCTGGAAAGTAACAGAGGTGGACAATGTACTGTTTGTAAACTCACATGCCAAGTGTCTGGCACTGACTGTCTTGTTTAATTTCTGCACAGCCTTTCTGAAATGAAGCCGTTTGCTAGCTGTTATAACATTTGTTTATTGTGCAATTATAGTTACATTATAGTATTTGTAACAATTTTGCTAGCTGTTGGGATATTTATTCAGATGAAAATGTATCATAAGGTAACGCCCTTGCTGGATAAAACTCCTTTCTGAAGGCAAATATTTTGCCATCTGGGGTGCTTTAACCTGTGATTTGGTTCAGTGGCTCCAGAAAGTCATGATCTATAATATTCAGTATGTGAACAAAGCCACACAGGAAAAATACTCTATCCTGAATTCTACCAACAAGGAAACCAGCCATGTGACAAATCATGCCAGGGCTGTAGAAGAAAAGACGAGAAATTTTCAGAAATATAGCACCGCCTTCTAACTCTCTGACCTGATTGTCACTTAAAGGAGCAAATACATTTGTGTACAGAGTATGAACAAGAGCTGTATTATCATCACAACCAAATCTCTCCTTGGGGGTGGACACTGAAAATTATCAGCTTTATATCCTGTTTGAAATAAGCTCCAATAACCACAGTGGTTCATTTTGAAAGCAAGGCAACTCAGAAGCCTTTGCTGTTTTCTTTTCTAAAATATTTATTATAATTGGTGACTGTCTGCATTCATTTCTTTTATCCATTTTGTGATAATAATTGTTAAAACTGTTATATATGGTTAATAATTTTGACATATTGTGCACATTTCTGTGCAAGTGAAATTTTAATGACTTCCTTATAACCAGGTTTTTGACCCCAAAGCTTCTCTTACTTTGGAATCTGTGTGGACACAGACTACACCCCAGTAGGTTTGTTGCAAGACTGAAAATTCCTTTCTCCCATTGGATAACAGTAGGGTATGATGATGTGGTAACTCAAGAGTAAGAGAAAGGTCCACGGAGATCTCCAGTGCTGTTTTCCATTTTCCTTCATGACTAAGCAGTATGATGTGCTCTAAGTGGATCTAGAGTTGCCTATTATCAGGAGGACTCACATTCCACTGATGAGCGGAAGTCTCCCCAGTCAGATAAGCACTTTTTGAGGCGGTAAACAAATCAAATAAGCATTACTCTGCATTAGCTTCTATGGTTTCACTAGTTATTTCCGGGTGTGCATTATTTGGGAAAGGAGCAATTGTAGAAGGATCATGATGTAAAATGCCCTTCGGAGGACTTGATTAAGGTGTTTTATAATTATAGTCTCTGGGCTTTTTCAGGAATTGCATGCCCCGAAGGAAGTTTTAAAAGCATTCTATTTCTCAGTTCACCCAGAGCGGCCACATTTCAGTTTCTGTAGCTGATGGCCTGAGGGCGCTTAGTTCTGTCTTAATCTCAAACATTTAGTGGAGATTACTCACAGTGTGAGCAAAGGAAGAAAACAGAAAAGCCAGAGGCACATGAGCCTGAGACGGGGCCAAAATATCAGCTCCCCCCCTAATGATTTTGCCACCCACAAGCAAGGCCATGCAGGAAGCCCTAACACTACAGGTGGACTGTCAATACCCAATTCTATCACTTACTGGACTCTATAAATACAGTGTAGAATCCTTAATCATTCTACAAAGATTTGTTATCATAACCATGTGTCTGCTTAGCATATTCCCCTTCCTCAAACACACCCAGGCTGGCTTCACCTCAGGGACTCTGCGCCTGCTAATCCATCTGCCCAGGATATTCTTCCCACCCATATGGCCATGTCTGACCCCTCCTCTGGCAGTCAGAGAACAGGTCACACTTCCCAGAGACTCTCATCCTGGTCAGCAACTCTTGTTCATCACTATTCACTGTTTCATGCCCTGTTGCGTTTCCAGATACCGTTTATCACTTTGTTTGCTTGCTCGGTAACTAACCCACGAACCTTCCAAGAGTGAAGATGCTGTGTGCCTTGTCCATAACTCTGCTCCTAGAAAAGTGTCTGGAACTTTTATTATGGAGGAATACAGGGGAGTTGGGGCATAATTCTGGGGAAAAGTGGTGGTGGTGGTATAAATTATTATCAATGTTTATTATCATTATTATTTATGATAATTATACACCTACAGGCACACTCATACAGAAAGAATTTGTAAATCATAAAGTAGTGGTACTAGAGGGAATATTCCTTATATTCTCCAGCCAGGTGATTCTCTAGAAGATGCAGAGTGTGGTGCTATGGCTGCAAGGCTGAAAATTCCCTTCTCCTAACAGAAGCAACAATGAAGGAACTCAGAAGTAAAAGAAGAACACAGTCCATGGTGACCTCTATGGTCACTTTTCATTTTTCTTCCTTAGTGAGGAGTATGATATGCTTTGAATGCATACAAAGTTGCCAGTATCAGGAGACCTTACTTTCCACTGAGGGCAGTGGAACTTAAAATACTAGAACTGGGGCTTCCCTGGTGACGCAGTGCTAAAGAATCCACCTGCTAATACAGGAGACATCAGTTTGATCCCTGATTCAGAAGAATCCCACATGCCACAGAGCAATTAAGGCCACGTATCACAACTATTGAGACTTTGCTATAGAGTCTGGGAGCCACAACTACTGAAGATCAAGTACCCTAGGGCCTATGCTACACAACAAGAGAAATCGCTGCAACGAGAAGCCCATGCATCACAAATAGAGAAGAGCCCATGCCTGCCCCCACTAGACAAAATTCTGAGCAGCAACAAAGACCCAGCATGGCCAAAAATAAATAAAATCATCAAATACTGGGATTGCAACTGCCAAATTATTTGACTTTCTAGATTTTGAGAGTGATGAATACAGTTATATCACAAAACAAACTACATAAACAAGAACATTAAGCTCTACTTTGTCATGGCTCGCAGATGTTTATGCTCTTTCCATGGATGACATCTAGCCCAAGACAGGCTACCATCTAAACTTGAGTCTTCTCTTTCAGAAACTTCAAAGCAACATTTCTCTCTACTGCAAGTTATTCTGAACTCACTCTACTTTTCTCATAGAAATATTATCATGCATTTTCAATTAAGATATTTTCTCTCCATAGACTGTACAACTAACATTCTTAATTGTATGTCAGATGCTGCTTTATCTTTTAATGAAATAACCAGTGATGAAGCACATTATGACCAGTCAGTAGAACTGAGTTGTTCCTCACCTTTGAAATAATGGCATTTCATATCTCTGCCTTAATACATGAGAATTCAAAAGAGGTATCAGACTCAAGGCAATGGTGGTGAATCAACGTAGGAAAGTAAGTTTTACTTACTAAGAGTATTCACAAGCTGGGATGTTGCTGTATTTAATCATGATGCTCTATGATCAGTTCAGTGATATCTGCTTAAAAGGTAAACTAAAACTACCACTGGACACCTGCCAGGGTGCTCCATTCTGTATATGAATTATTTTATGCAGATGGGCTGGCATAACCATTTCATTCCTCATGTATGTTTTTAAACAACAGAGAATAATTTCTAGATCAGCAAGAGATTTTTTTTTAATTTTTTTTTTCCTCTAATTCATTGTTTATTTTTCACCCATCTTTATTCTTTGGCATGTGTGGGCCTCCCATTGCAGCAGACTCTCTCATTGCAGAGTACTGGCTCTGGGCACACGCGCTCCAGAGCACTGACTCGTAATTTGACACACAGGCCCAGCTGTTTCTCAGCATGTGGGATCTTCCTGGGCCAGGGATCGAACATGTGCCCCTTGCACTGCAAGGCAGACTCTTTACCCACTTGACCACCAGGGAATCCCCAAAAGAAAATTTTAAATTCTAATAGTATGTTCTGTTTTAAAGTTTATTGAGAGTTTATCTCCAAAGAAAAACTGAAATCTGAAAAATTCATGCTAAAAACACCACTGAGGACTCAGTGACTATCACACAGAGTGAAATTAAGTCAGAAAGATAAAGACAAATATTGTATATTAATGCATATATGTGAAATCTCAGTTTTTAAAATATCACACAGAGTGAAATATCGAAGATAAAGACTTATACCTTCAAAAACAGACATCTAAACTTGTCCCAGAAACTTCAAAGCAACATTTCTCTACTGCAAGTTATTCTGAACTCACTCTACTTTTCTCATAGAAATATTATCATGCATTTTCAATTAAGATATTTTCTCTCCATAGACTGTACAACTAACATTCTTAATTGTATGTCAGATGCTGCTTTATCTTTTAATGAAATAACCAGTGATGAAGCACATTATGACCAGTCAGTAGAACTGAGTTGTTCCTCACCTTTGAAATAATGGCATTTCATATCTCTGCCTTAATACATGAGAATTCAAAAGAGGTATCAGACTCAAGGCAATGGTGGTGAATCAACGTAGGAAAGTAAGTTTTACTTACTAAGAGTATTCACAAGCTGGGATGTTGCTGTATTTAATCATGATGCTCTATGATCAGTTCAGTGATATCTGCTTAAAAGGTAAACTAAAACTACCACTGGACACCTGCCAGGGTGCTCCATTCTGTATATGAATTATTTTATGCAGATGGGCTGGCATAACCATTTCATTCCTCATGTATGTTTTTAAACAACAGAGAATAATTTCTAGATCAGCAAGAGATTTTTTTTTAATTTTTTTTTTCCTCTAATTCATTGTTTATTTTCACCCATCTTTATTCTTTGGCATGTGTGGGCCTCCCATTGCAGCAGACTCTCTCATTGCAGAGTACTGGCTCTGGGCACACGCGCTCCAGAGCACTGACTCGTAATTTGACACACAGGCCCAGCTGTTTCTCAGCATGTGGGATCTTCCTGGGCCAGGGATCGAACATGTGCCCCTTGCACTGCAAGGCAGACTCTTTACCCACTTGACCACCAGGGAATCCCCAAAAGAAAATTTTAAATTCTAATAGTATGTTCTGTTTTAAAGTTTATTGAGAGTTTATCTCCAAAGAAAAACTGAAATCTGAAAAATTCATGCTAAAAACACCACTGAGGACTCAGTGACTATCACACAGAGTGAAATTAAGTCAGAAAGATAAAGACAAATATTGTATATTAATGCATATATGTGAAATCTAGCAAAATTGTATAGATTATTTTATTAGCAAAACAAATAGAACACAGACATAGAAAACAAACATATGGATACCAAGGGAGAATGAACTGGGGAAAAAAGAATTGACATAGATACACAATTGACACTGTGTATAAGAGACATAACTAATGAGAACCTGCTCATTATCACCTAGGAACTCTACTCAATGCCTGAGATGATCTAAATGGAAAGGAAATCCAAAAAGAGAGGATATATATATATATGTATAGCTGATTTATTTTTCTCTGCAGCAGAAACTAACACAACCATTGTAAAGCAACTACACTACATTAATAAAAATTAATTTAAAAAATAATAGAACCCCATTGACCTATGATTACCTATGAAACATGAAGCTAGTGTGAACTCTCAGAGAGGAAAATAGACGAGAATATGGTCCTTTGTGATCATGGAGGATTTTTAGATTTAGAGACTGAAAACCTTACACATCACAAACAGGTATTTTTTTTAAGCTTCTCAAAATTAGCTAATGCATTTTAAAAATAAAAAGGAAATGTGCAGTGATTTCCTTCATTTTTAATACCACCCAGAATGAGTCAGATGCTTTACTACTGTAAGCGTTCTTGTGTAGGTTTATAGGAAAGAATTGATATCCAAGACATTTTGCTTAAATTTATCAAACAAGCAAACCAATTTACAATCTATTTGTCTGTCTGGGCAAAGAGATCACTGGGGCCAACAGGGCTCCTGAAATGTTTCAGGTCTCACTTCAATGTCTCTCTTGTATTTCCTTTCCCCTCATATGAATCACCATGGAAATGGTTATGCCACACAGATACCTGTGGCTTCCAGGAGGGTTCAGAGCCCTAGAGCATCAAATGGTGAGATTCATTCTCCTCTTTTTCCCCTCTCTTGCCTCCCTCCCTCACACACACACACACACACACACACACACACACACACGCACACACGCACACACACACACACACAATGTTAGCCTTCTTGTATCACCTTTGGATGAAATAGTATTGGGTTTTGAAATAGGGATTTGTTTTCCTAAAATGAGAAATTAGACTTTCACACTGTGAATGTACACAGGCACTGGTATATGTCTTCATTTACAGGGCTGACTTCACATACTACCATGTTTCACCTTTTAACAGACTGTTCACATTTATAACTGTGTTTTTCCTCAGTCTTCACTGTTTTCTGAAGAGAAGGTTGGGGGATAAGGGCCTGACTATACAGCCCACAGCAGGATGAAATATCACTGAGCATCTTTCCCTAGATTCAGTGCTGGGCTGGACCCAACAGTGAGCTTCCTGTCAGTTACCTTTCAAGTGGTAAATATGAAGTTTATGGTTGGAGGGGAGGGATGTGGGTCTTTTGTGTCCTCTAGTACTGATATTTACTCAGCAAAACCTTGGAGTACCAAGTGACACTAACATATAATCTGCACCTTGATTACCTATTTTCCTGGGCCTTAAGCTCCTCTCATAGACTGCAATGGTTTTATATGCCATGGCACTGGAAAAATGTGAGTTACTCTTGATAACCCATCATTATTTCATGCAAGCTTTTTGTGAAGATCTAAATGCTCTAGACTGGAAGTCAGACAAGGGCAGAATTCCTCACCCTAGGATACGTGTCTCCATCCTAGGAGCTGAGCACTATGCTCAGTCTGTGGGAGAAGAAAACCCAGCTCACGGCCATGTTTGGCAAAGGAGAGTATGGCTGCCTGTGGTGATCACGGCATCCTTTCTTCACAGAGAGCATCTTCCAGACTTTCTCGAATTCTCACAGTGATCTTGATAGGCAGGCACTGCCATTCCTTTTTTGCTGATGAGAAAACTAAAGAGGGTAAGTGATTTGCCCAAAGTCACACAGACACATAGGCCAAAGAGCTGGGAAGTACATCAAGATTATTTTGACTTCCACATTGGTTCTCATCCCATGACACCACCGTTAGAAGACTTTCCAACAATCTGGCCTGTGTATTGGCTTTTGAGCAGTGAGAAGCCAGACTCCACACATACCCTTTTGGTAACACTTCCACGTTGATGACCTTTCAACTTTTCACTTGCTCCTAAACTGTGGAAAAGAAAGGGAAGTCCTGGCTCCTCTCCCTTATTTTATCTTGAGTTTGTGGTGTTTCTGAAGAAATCATACAGAATTCTGAAATTCAATTTGCCATAAAAATGACTTTGGCAACAAGGAACCACTGTTCTTTCACATCTGTGGCCTTGAGTTGAAAAAAATACAGTGTGTAGTGAACTCTGCATGCATTTTTCATTTTACTGATTCCTACTGAGAACGTCAAGAGGACAAAAGGGGTTTTCATTGCCTTTAAACAGAGTTATTTAGTTTTGTCTAGGTTCGATTCTTCTTTGTTTTACTATAGTTTAACTTTCAAGGTTTTAGATCAGAAAAAAAAGACCAGAGAGAAAAATAGCTTATTGTCTGGATAAAGAGTATCAAGCACAGTGTTGATCTGTTTTGTAGGAAAACACTAATTTAATTTGCTTTGCTCTAACTGTTGCATATAAACCAGATGATTATTCTCATAAATTAAACATTTATAAAAAGAAGAAGGAATATAGGCAAAGAGATAAGGGACCATTTTCAGTAATAACTGATCAAAGCTGTCCAGTAAATAGAAACTTTTAGATCTGCAAAGGATATCTCTGGAAAGTATAATGGGAAGCTAAGTGAATGACAATACAAACACTGAAGCTAAAATGAGTAAGTCACTTTCAAGTATGGAAAAGAGATCCTGATATACGGAATTTCATTACATTGAATGTACACATTTAGGAGGAATGTCATATATCTGGCCTAAAGCAAGTGGGAAAGTGAATAAGTGATTTTTAAAAAAGTGTTTGCTTAGTTATCAAGAGTGGAATGATTCTGAGAATGGATGGAAAGGATCCAAAGGTACAAACTTTCACTGATAAAATGAATAAGTTCTGAACATGTAATGCACGGCATGGTTACTAGAGTTAATAACGCCATACTGTACATTAAAACGCTGTTAAAGAGTGTCTGACAGATGTGAACCAGGCTTAGAGTGGTGATCATTTTGCTGCAATATATACACATATGAAGTTATCATGATGTACATCATGACCGCCTGCCAGTGCAGGTGACATAACAGACATGGTCTCAATCCCCGGATCAGGAAGATCTCCTGGAAGAGGGCATGGCAACACACTGTAGTGTTTTTCCCTGGAGAATCCCATGGACAGAGAAGCCTGGGTGCTGCAAAGAGTCAGACATGACTGAAATGACTTAGAAAACACCACATAATGTTATATGTATAGCTCACTGTAAAAATCACAACAGCGACAACAACATCAAAGTATTGATATTTCTGAGGTAGCAGATAGATGGGCTCCAATTTAGACATTTACAAGTCCAATTTGCATTTCATAGGGACAAAGAAGTGAGCTTCAGGCTGGATACTTACAACTAGCTTCCTGTGTGCATTCTCTGAGACATGAGACAGGTGGGTTCGAGTTGAGGAATTTATAATCAGCCTCATGGTTGTCCTCCAAAATGGAAATTTTTCTCCTGTAAACATCTTAATAGTCATGGCAATAGTCAAGAGAATAATCATGTCAAGGACAAATGGGCCGAACTCTGTATGAATAAAGCATTAAGGAATCCTCACTCCCCATTCTGGGGTCAAAAGTCAGAGGATAATTCCAGGCCATGAGGGATCTTGTTCCTCTCAGAAGACTTCACCTCAAGATTCATCTTGGTTGAGGGATGTATGTATACCTCAGGGGAGATTCCTGAGACAAATTAACCAGCCGGAGGTGGGGCGGGGCACAGGGTGGGGCAGGGGAGGAAGCGCAGGCAGGGCAAAGCAAGATAACTGGCCTGAGGAAAGACAAAAACCCAGAAAACTTCCCCCTAATAAAGAAATTAAACTTCCCAAAGGTGTGGCTCTCTCTCAGAGTCTTTCTGCATGTGCTTTTTCTTTTCAATAAACTCTTTACTTTTTATCTTCTGCCTCTTCACCTGAATTTGTTCATGACGAGGTAGGCAAGGACTCAGGCCTCTAGCCCTTACTGCTGGCCCCATGGTCCAGTGGTTAGGACCCCTAAGTCCTTGTTTTCAGCTACCGCACATTGCTGCTCACTGCAAGCTGCTGCTAACTGCTGTGTGTGTCTGAAATCATCTCCAGAAGGAAGGGTGAAAAGATCCCTCTCAAGTGACGAGTTTTAAAACAGGTAAGCCCCATTTGAAAATTCCTGAGCCTACGGGGTATGGTGTCTGGATGGCCACACCACTTTCCTGGGCCCTGAGCCAGCATCCTTTCTGATGATTTCCATGTAGCTTGGCTACAGTCATGTGTGGAAAAGAAAGCCTCAAACAAGCACAAGCAGATCAGATAAGAAGAAATCAAGCTCAATGGCTTCTGTATTCAGTCGTACTTCACAGCTAAGGACCAAACTCCTATTCACTCCACAGTGGCTCAAACCCCTCCTAGGACGTGAAGCCCAGGGAATTCACAGCCTCACGTGGTTCTCAGACACTTTCCAGGACAATGTTCACCATCTCATTTCCAGCCACATGTACAATCATATTCTCTCATTATTATCTTCCTACAACACTGGTTTAAGCCTCATTTTAGAATTAAATTAAATACACATATCCAGTTCTGTCTGCAGGTTTCCCTGGTGACCCACATGGTAAAGAATCTGTGTGCTGGTTCAGGAGACCCAGGTCTGATCCCTGGGTCAGAAAGACCCAATGGAGGAAGAAATGGCAACTCACTCCAGGATTCTTGCCTGGAAAATCCCATGAAAGAGAAGCCTGGTGGGCTATGGTCCATGGAGGGGGGCAGGTCACAAAGAGTTGGGCACGACTGAGTAACTAACTCTTTGTGCCCTCCTCTGCACGACTTAATGGGCAATGGTGTGTTTGTTAGGGGGACTTAATTTCATCCACTGAACGAAACAGAAATGTCTGACACTAAAATGTTTCTGTTTTCGAAAGCACCCCAGCCAGTAAGCTAAGGGCATTAGATGATGCAGAACACCTAGGGATACTTAAAGAAGGGAGAGGGAGGAATCTAACTCAGTTATCAGGGCTGAGTTCTCTGAATTACAGAGGAGAGATGGAATTAGAAAAGCTCTATCTCAAGTTTCCTCTGAGGTATAAATAAGCCACACTGGAAGCAAGAAGAGCGTGGATTCACAATACTTTAACATCATTTTCCAAATAATCTAATAGGAAAGGAGATTAGGACAGGCAGGGGGAGAAGTGATAAGTTCTATTTTCAATCATAAAGAATTAAGAGGTTGCATTAGTAGGAGTCTTCATAAGTACCATGAAACTCTAAGGAGAAGGCTGGAAAAATGATACAGGAAAATAAATCCAGTCTCATTCAAATTTGGAGACCAGGAATTACCGTGAAATGCATTTTGACATTTCTTGTTCGTCTAACTTATCTCTTTAAATTAGAGTATAGTTGATTTGCAATATTGTGTCAGTTTCAGGTATACAGGAAAATGATTCAGTTATATATGTATACGAGTGCATATGTATATATATATACCTTATATTTTAGTACAAGATATTGAATACAGTCCCCCGTGTTATACATTAAATTCTTATTGGTTCCCTATTATATACACACAGTAATTCGTATCTGTTAACCCCATATTTCCACCTTATCTGTTTACCCCTTTCTCCTCTTCAAAGTGTTCTAGCTCAATTTGAGATTTAAACCTAGGGCCCAGACTTAATCAAACCTGTTTGGGACTTGAACCCATGTGGCCAGGACTCGAATCCAGCCAAAACCCTGGTAATTAAAATCACTCACCCAACGTCTGGACCCATGTCTCTTTCCAGAGAAGAATTCAGTGAGAGACAAAGTGATAGTTAAGAAATAGATTTATTCAGATTAAGAGAAAGCACACTCCACAGACAGACTGTGGGCCATTGCAGAGTGAATCCAGCGGCCAGGAAAACATGGTGTTCTTAGCTTTTATGGGCTGGGTAATTCCATATGCTAATGAGTGGGAGGATTATTCCAGCTCTTTTAGAGAAGGAGTGGAACTGTCATGGCACCTCTGGGTGTGTCATTCTTTTCCAAAATTGTGCCCTGCCCCTTTCCCTGTCCCTTACACTCTGACAACCATAAATTTATTCTCTGCATCTCTTGAGTCTGTTTGGTAAATAAGCTCATTTGTACTATTTGTTTAGATTCCACACATAAAGGTTTTCATATATATGCATCCAATATAAGAGCACCTAAACACAGAAACAAATACTAACAGACATAAAGGGAGAATGTGATAGGGAATAGTGTAACATATTAACATCAGTAAAGATTTTGGAAACAAACACACAAAATTTCCTTTCTGTTTTTTAGACTGTTTCTCTCTGCTCTGGGAGGAAATGAGAATTCCAGTTGGTGAGACAAGCAGGGTCAAGTCCCTTGGCCTACAGGAGAGAATGAATACACCAAACTGTTCCAAAATACATTCCCCTGACTTTAACCAGTGGGATAATTCCCATTGTGTATCCCTGGTGGCTCAGATGGTAAAGAATCTGCCTGCAATGCAGGAGGCCTGGGTTCAGTCCTTGGATTGGGAAGATTCCCTGAGTGAGGGTATGACAACCCATGCCAGTATTCTTGCCTGGAGAATCCCACGGGCAGAGGAGCCTGGTGGTCTACAGTCCATGGGGTATCAAAGAGTCAGACATGACTAAACATGTATTTACGCATAATTCCAATTGTGGTGACCAGTGTGGACAGGACTTATTTATGATAGAGATCCTTGCTCCTGGTCACCAGGTGACAGTTTTAGAAGGCAAGGAAATGACTTTTCTAATTCTCAAAAATCTGGCAAGGCTAAAGGATCATTTGATCCACAGACCACTGAGTAAATGGAAGGTTATTATCACTAAGGCACAAGTAAACTGTTTCACTTTCAGTAGATGATTAAGAAAATGGATAGTTATTTGTCAGGCAGCAGTGAAACAAAGCAGGACCCTGGGGCTGTGCGGCTTGGGGGCACAAAAGCCTTTCTGTGTCCCCTATTTCTTATTGCAGGAAATAGGCTTCCTTAAGCATCTAAAACCTTTCCAAATTCCCTAGGGGCATATTCAAACAGATGCTAATTAAGGAAGGGAGGGGATGCAGAGACAAGGAAGAAGAACTCAGGAAACACTGGTGCAGTACTCCCCTGGTGGTCCAGTGATTAAGAATCCACCTGTTGATGCAGGGGACAAAGTCCTTCCCTGGGTCAGGGGAGATTCCATGTGCCACAGGGCAACTAAGTCTGTATATTACAACTGCTGAGCCCGTTCTCTAGAGCTACTGAGTCCTCATATTGTGACTAGAGAGTAGCTAGCCCTCACTCACCCAAACTAGAGAAAGCCCACACACAGCAACGGAGAGTCCCCCCAAATTTCAAATGCTTAAAAATGAATAGTGCAGGGCTTCCCTGGTGGTCCAGTGGGTAAAGAGTCTGCCTTGCAATGCAAGGGGCACCGGTTCGACTCTGGACCCTGGAAGATGCCACGTGCTGCAGAGTGGCTGAACCAGTGTGTCCAATCACCAGCCAGTGCTCTTGAGCGCATGTGCCCAGAGTCATGCTCTGCAATGAGAGAGGCCACTGCAATAGGAGGCCCACACCGGCCAACGAATAAAAGATGGATGAAAATAAATATAAATATAAAAGAGGCATGATGGGGCTTCCCCTGGTGGTCCAGTGAGTAAGGACACCACCTTGCAGTGCAAGGGGCGCCGGTTCGAGCCCTGGCCTGGGAAGATCCCACGTGCCGCGGAGCGGCTGGACCGATGTGTCCAATTACCGAGCCAGAGCTCTGGCGCGCATGCGCCCAGAGCCGGTGCTCTGCAACAACAGACGCCACCACGATGCGGAGGCCCACAAGCACCAAAGAACAAAGACAGATGAAAATAGAGAAATGAAAGACCAACAGAAGTGGCCCGCCCGCTCTCCTCCCTCCCCAACCCGACCCCTGCCCAAAAATAAAATAAATAAATAAATCTTTAAAAAAAAAAAAAAAAAGAGGCTTGATCGCGGGGGTGGGGGACAAAAAAAAAAAATGAATAGTGCAGCTTTGGGGCAGGTCTTGGTTCTCCCTCAAGATACACATAACAACATGAGATGTTTTCCAAATACTGAAACCCCAACCAGGTGGGAGAAGTTGATGCATGATGGACACAAGTACCTAGACCCAGAGTGGTGGAACCTGAAGGTTGATAATGCTAACTCACAATTACCTCACAACCAACAAATCAGAAAAACATTCACGAGCTGACCACACCCTCATGGATCCGTTTTTATAAAACTCCTCATTCTCTCTCCAGGGCAGCACAGGCCATTAGTTTGCTGTGGTCCCCTTTGCCTAGCAAAACAATAAAACTATGTATTTCTAGTTCATCCAAAACTGTCTCTGAGATTTAATTCAGAGTTGGGGCATAAGAAGTTGGATTTAGCTTAAGCAGAAAAAACACATGAAATGTGGTTTCTTTTTCCTATTACTGAATATTCTATTCTTGTGTTGTAATTCTTAACAGTCCTTTTCTCTGTCACTGTACGGATGCACATAATGTTATTTTTTTCTCTAGGCATGTTCTAAAAATCTTGAGTTTAAAATGAAGCAAGGACTTAGGGGCAACAGACTTTCTAACACAGATTTGTAAAGGCCCATGATCATGGTTGCTTCTGTTTCAAAATAGGATCTTTGTGATTTACAACATGCATTAAAATAGTCCTAGATAGCAACTCAGTGCTGTCAAGTCAACTACAGGGGTCCTGATGGCAATATGATACTTGGGTAGTTAAGTTGCCCCAGGCTGGAAAAAATGATAACACAAGTGGCAAAAAGGACACAGCAGAGGAATATCTATTTTGAAACACATTTTGTTGGAACACCAAAGCATGCCAAATGTCATTTTGACTTTGAATTGTGGCTTTTTCAAGTAACGGGTCTTTATCAAGTGTCATGCTTTTAGGTTCCTGAAGAAGACATGTTTTCCATATTGTTATTCATGCAAAATGTCTCAGTAGATACTCTTTCCCCAAAGTATGTCTTTGAAGATATTTTTGGATTGAGCTAGGTTCATTTGCTTGTGGTTAGGGTTTTGATACTCAAGTTTTAAGATTGGTTCTGTACATGGATTGACTGCAAACATCCACATTCAAAAATAACATCTATGAGTCCTGTAAAGACAGTACTTTTCTCTCTCTCTGCAAATCGGCATCAATTTACACCATGACTACCCAATCCATGGTGGGAGAAGTTGATGCATGATGGACACAAGTACCTAGACCCAGAGTGGTGGAACCTGAAGGTTGATAATGCTAACTCACAATTACCTCACAACCAACAAATCAGAAAAACATTCACGAGCTGACCACACCCTCATGGATCCGTTTTTATAAAACTCCTCATTCTCTCTCCAGGGCAGCACAGGCCATTAGTTTGCTGTGGTCCCCTTTGCCTAGCAAAACAATAAAACTATGTATTTCTAGTTCATCCAAAACTGTCTCTGAGATTTAATTCAGAGTTGGGGCATAAGAAGTTGGATTTAGCTTAAGCAGAAAAAACACATGAAATGTGGTTTCTTTTTCCTATTACTGAATATTCTATTCTTGTGTTGTAATTCTTAACAGTCCTTTTCTCTGTCACTGTACGGATGCACATAATGTTATTTTTTTCTCTAGGCATGTTCTAAAAATCTTGAGTTTAAAATGAAGCAAGGACTTAGGGGCAACAGACTTTCTAACACAGATTTGTAAAGGCCCATGATCATGGTTGCTTCTGTTTCAAAATAGGATCTTTGTGATTTACAACATGCATTAAAATAGTCCTAGATAGCAACTCAGTGCTGTCAAGTCAACTACAGGGGTCCTGATGGCAATATGATACTTGGGTAGTTAAGTTGCCCCAGGCTGGAAAAAATGATAACACAAGTGGCAAAAAGGACACAGCAGAGGAATATCTATTTTGAAACACATTTTGTTGGAACACCAAAGCATGCCAAATGTCATTTTGACTTTGAATTGTGGCTTTTTCAAGTAACGGGTCTTTATCAAGTGTCATGCTTTTAGGTTCCTGAAGAAGACATGTTTTCCATATTGTTATTCATGCAAAATGTCTCAGTAGATACTCTTTCCCCAAAGTATGTCTTTGAAGATATTTTTGGATTGAGCTAGGTTCATTTGCTTGTGGTTAGGGTTTTGATACTCAAGTTTTAAGATTGGTTCTGTACATGGATTGACTGCAAACATCCACATTCAAAAATAACATCTATGAGTCCTGTAAAGACAGTACTTTTCTCTCTCTCTGCAAATCGGCATCAATTTACACCATGACTACCCAATCCATGTTCTATTCTTTTATTGTATTGTCTACTGGCTCATCTTGAAACCACTTTTCTGGATTACTCTGGATCCAAGTCTCTCAGTGCACCTAAAATATTCCTCAGTAATTTATTTCAGCTCAGGCAAATCTCAAGTGAATACAGGCATACACGAAAAAGGATACATATGATTCTGAGCTGTTGTTTTGTTTGCATTTGGAGGGAACTCCATTAGTGTGTAACACTGCTAGTTTCTCTTTATCCGCTCCCTCCCATGCATACTCAGTTCCAAGAGAGACAGAGTAAAGCATTTCCTTGCAGTGTTTAGAATGGGAAAGTAGAAATCTGGAGCAAGTATCTTTTATTCTCTCCCTTCATTAGGCAGCCTGCATTCTGTTTCCTTTTATGGACTAAGTGTGCACTTGCAAAGATGTGAGTGGAGTTTAATGGGGGAGAGAGAAAGGATGATGGTCTAATGAAGGAGTTTCCTATTGGGAAAATCAAATGAGTGTAGTTATCAACTAAAGGGTTGAATCTTAGCTTAATTTGTAAAAAGGCTACCCATCAGTTCATATCAGCCTTACATCTGTGCTTTTTTTCTCAATTTATTCATAATTTAATTAGGAAAGAAGGTCATTGTTGGGTTCTTTATGCCTACACAGGCTGATAACTTAGGAAGGCAAGACTTAGTTGTGATTCTTTCGGCTTCATCCAAAGATTTTTCCTTCAACATAGCCAGTGTTTCATGAATTTGTTTTCCTTGTTTCTGAAAAACTTTTCTTTGCAATTATAATAGAAAAGGAGTCCTTTTTCATGTTAATATTCGGGTCCCATCAGTTTCCACATGACCACCTGTCTCTAACTCAACTTCTGAGGCTTTGAAAGTCACTTTTAGGAGACAGAGCAAAGCAAAAATAACTTTCCACATAGAAATCTGAAGTTACAGACATAACTCCTGGCTTATTTTTATTTTTAATTGAAGTAAAATCTTTAGTGATCAGAACTTAAGATAAACTCAAATTGTAATATTTGCCTCCATTACCTGCCAGTGTAGGTGATGTAAGAGATGTGGGTTTGATCCATGGGTTGGGATGGTCCTCTGGCATAGGAAATGGGAACCCACCCCAGTATTCTTGCCTGGATAATTTCATGGACAGAGGAACCTGGTCACAAAGAGTCAGACATGACTTAGTAACTGAACACAGCCACAGAACAGAGAAAATTAATTTATTTCAGCTCAGGCAAATCTCAAGTGAATACAGGCATACACGAAAAAGGATACATATGATTCTGAGCTGTTGTTTTGTTTGCATTTGGAGGGAACTCCATTAGTGTGTAACACTGCTAGTTTCTCTTTATCCGCTCCCTCCCATGCATACTCAGTTCCAAGAGAGACAGAGTAAAGCATTTCCTTGCAGTGTTTAGAATGGGAAAGTAGAAATCTGGAGCAAGTATCTTTTATTCTCTCCCTTCATTAGGCAGCCTGCATTCTGTTTCCTTTTATGGACTAAGTGTGCACTTGCAAAGATGTGAGTGGAGTTTAATGGGGGAGAGAGAAAGGATGATGGTCTAATGAAGGAGTTTCCTATTGGGAAAATCAAATGAGTGTAGTTATCAACTAAAGGGTTGAATCTTAGCTTAATTTGTAAAAGGCTACCCATCAGTTCATATCAGCCTTACATCTGTGCTTTTTTTCTCAATTTATTCATAATTTAATTAGGAAAGAAGGTCATTGTTGGGTTCTTTATGCCTACACAGGCTGATAACTTAGGAAGGCAAGACTTAGTTGTGATTCTTTCGGCTTCATCCAAAGATTTTTCCTTCAACATAGCCAGTGTTTCATGAATTTGTTTTCCTTGTTTCTGAAAAACTTTTCTTTGCAATTATAATAGAAAAGGAGTCCTTTTTCATGTTAATATTCGGGTCCCATCAGTTTCCACATGACCACCTGTCTCTAACTCAACTTCTGAGGCTTTGAAAGTCACTTTTAGGAGACAGAGCAAAGCAAAAATAACTTTCCACATAGAAATCTGAAGTTACAGACATAACTCCTGGCTTATTTTTATTTTTAATTGAAGTAAAATCTTTAGTGATCAGAACTTAAGATAAACTCAAATTGTAATATTTGCCTCCATTACCTGCCAGTGTAGGTGATGTAAGAGATGTGGGTTTGATCCATGGGTTGGGATGGTCCTCTGGCATAGGAAATGGGAACCCACCCCAGTATTCTTGCCTGGATAATTTCATGGACAGAGGAACCTGGTCACAAAGAGTCAGACATGACTGAGTGACTGAACACAGCCACAGCACACAACAGAGAAATAGACAGTGGAACTGATTAAATTGAGTGTTTTTCAAGGAACTTGTATGCATGTAACTCTGTGGATTTGCTATAAGAAAATATGACACCTTATCAGCATAGTTGAAATGTCTGGATGATAGAAGACCTAAATAGGGCACAAAGAGATGTTAAAGGGAAATACCATTTTAATAAGCACAGCTTATTATTATCTTTAACAGTAAAATTAAACATCATATATAAGATTTAATTAATGAAAGAAACTCAACAAAATATGAACTGGAACTCAACGAATTTATCTATTGGGAACAGAAGGGAAACACTTTCTGTAATTCATGGAATATTTATTTATTTATAAACTGGTTACCCTGTTTTGGTCCCTAGAGTTTTATCTATCAGAGAAAAGATCCTAGCCTTTGTTCTCCATTGCAGTGTAAAGGGTCAGACAATAAACAGGAAGGTATAAATACACAAATTATATGCCTCCAGAGGAGATGAGACATGTTATGGAGACAAAACAAAAGGTACAGAGCCACCTATGGCAAAAATCTAATCTAACCTCAATTTCACTGGGAGTTGACCTTGAGCAAATAAGGAAGAGAAGGTGCAGTTGGAAGCACAAAGTAGCACATGAAAACATACTCAACATAAGTAGCCATTAGGGAAATGTGAATTAAATCATAGAGATCCTAAGCACTTATCAGTACAGTAAACATTTTTTTAAAAACGACAAAATTTAATGTTGGCTAGGATGCGGAGAAAACAGATCACTCATACATTGTTGGAACGTGGTACAGGCCACACTGCAAAACAATTTCAATTTCTTTACAAAATGAAACCTGCAGCTACCACATAATCTGGTCCTTGCTCAGCTGGGTATTTAATCCTAGAGTTATGAAGACATGTTCACACAAAACCAGTTTCCAGATGTTTACAGAAGCTTTGCTGGTATAGACAAAAACTGAAATAATTCACATGCCATTTCACCAATAAATGGTCATATGTACATCTATAACATGTAACACATCTCAGCCATAAAAAGGAACAGACAATATGCTGATACATGAATCTCCAAGAGCTATGCTGAATAAGGGGGAAAAAATCCCAACTGTTACATACCATACAAATCAATCTATATGATATTTGAGGCAACAAAATACTGGGAAGAGTAAACAGATTAATAGTTGTCCTGGGTTGGTAAGTGCAGAAGGTCAGGAGGGATATGGATGCTAGCTACGAACAGGTAAAAGGATTTTAGTGGTGATGGAAATATTGTACAGGCTGATTCTAAATGTTCTATAACTTGATCATATTAATGTCAGCATTCTGGTAAGAAGTTACGACTGGGGGAAATGAGTAAAGGAACAGGTGATTTCTAGATTAGTTTTTACAACTGCATGTGAATCTAAAATTATCTCAAAATGATAAATTTGACTAGAAAAAAACACAGACTAAAATCAATTCCTTTTTCTTAAGAACAGTAAATCCTGACTATCCCAAATCCCAAAAAAACTGTTGGAATTGGAACTGTGTTTGTAGCAGGCAATATAAATTGCCTAAACCCAATGTTAGCACAAAGACGAAAAAAATAGCATGTTGCAACATGAATGAATATATATGCATATTATATATCCACAGCTTATATTTTCTAATATGATTATCTGAAATGATTGAACTTCTACATAGTCATACTAATCTATGGACTTCCCAGGTGGCACCATGGTAAAAAGCCACCTGCCAATGCAGGGCTACTGCCCATGTGCTTGAAAAGAGTTGGATATGACTGAGCAACTGAGCACAACCTATAGTGTTATTATTATAAGATCAACATAGTTTTGGTGTTAGGAAAGTTCACATTTCATGAACTAATACATCATTGACACATGCAGGTCAAATAAACAAATGTGTTTAGACACTGTATGGAAAGAGAAAAGCAGAGATGCAGAAACCACTACTCACAAATCCAACTCTGACTTTTCAAGCACATTAAAAATCAAATGTGTCAACAGCAAAGGAAATAAAATCCCTCTACTAAATTCATAAACTGTGTCTAATAACTTGGCTTGTTCTCAGAATTATGGAATACATTTTTTGATAATTCATAGTGAATTTAATAAGCATTCCTACTCAGTAGACAAATAAGGAGTTTCTAAAAATAACAGAGGACTGAATTACTCAAAGGAAATGAAAAAATGCATGGGGACAATTTTTAGGAACATGCATTGTTCCTGATATTGCTGAGGAAAGGATTAGGTTTTACAAGAAGACCACAGTGACACACTTTCCTTTTAGTAACACTAATTTCTTTTAATTTTCTCCAGCGAGGCATTTTATTTCTATGGTTGGGTGCCTCCCATCCTGAGAAGCCCATCTGTGTTTTCTGCCTATGTTTGCTGGTCTCCCTGGTGAATGCTAATGTGAAGACGTGAGTCATGTGTCCAAAGAAGTCAGTCTGAACCCTTATAATTCCTCACATCATGTTCTTCAGAAACACACAATCCCTTCAGCAGCCACTTCTCTTTGTGTTCTGTTCTCAGGAATGTGACTACACTGTATTGTGAAATTTTCTACAATTACTCTTCACAGCCTTTTTCCACTGGGGATGCAGGGCCATGAAATAAACCAGCTCCCTCTTTGTCAACATTGCATCAGGACAGGTGTAATGGTACTGAAACATGGGAGACTGTGTTTTCCCTGGTGAATTGGACAATAAAAGAGGAACAGAAGAGAAACAACAAAGAAGTTCCTCTGATGTGGACTGGTGAATATGTGGAGAAACATGACCACACTTTTATCTGCTGGGTATTTCCTTAGACACACTGCCCATGTGCTTGAAAAGAGTTGGATATGACTGAGCAACTGAGCACAACCTATAGTGTTATTATTATAAGATCAACATAGTTTTGGTGTTAGGAAAGTTCACATTTCATGAACTAATACATCATTGACACATGCAGGTCAAATAAACAAATGTGTTTAGACACTGTATGGAAAGAGAAAAGCAGAGATGCAGAAACCACTACTCACAAATCCAACTCTGACTTTTCAAGCACATTAAAAATCAAATGTGTCAACAGCAAAGGAAATAAAATCCCTCTACTAAATTCATAAACTGTGTCTAATAACTTGGCTTGTTCTCAGAATTATGGAATACATTTTTTGATAATTCATAGTGAATTTAATAAGCATTCCTACTCAGTAGACAAATAAGGAGTTTCTAAAAATAACAGAGGACTGAATTACTCAAAGGAAATAAAAAAATGCATGGGGACAATTTTTAGGAACATGCATTGTTCCTGATATTGCTGAGGAAAGGATTAGGTTTTACAAGAAGACCACAGTGACACACTTTCCTTTTAGTAACACTAATTTCTTTTAATTTTCTCCAGCGAGGCATTTTATTTCTATGGTTGGGTGCCTCCCATCCTGAGAAGCCCATCTGTGTTTTCTGCCTATGTTTGCTGGTCTCCCTGGTGAATGCTAATGTGAAGACGTGAGTCATGTGTCCAAAGAAGTCAGTCTGAACCCTTATAATTCCTCACATCATGTTCTTCAGAAACACACAATCCCTTCAGCAGCCACTTCTCTTTGTGTTCTGTTCTCAGGAATGTGACTACACTGTATTGTGAAATTTTCTACAATTACTCTTCACAGCCTTTTTCCACTGGGGATGCAGGGCCATGAAATAAACCAGCTCCCTCTTTGTCAACATTGCATCAGGACAGGTGTAATGGTACTGAAACATGGGAGACTGTGTTTTCCCTGGTGAATTGGACAATAAAAGAGGAACAGAAGAGAAACAACAAAGAAGTTCCTCTGATGTGGACTGGTGAATATGTGGAGAAACATGACCACACTTTTATCTGCTGGGTATTTCCTTAGACCATCTCTATTCTTTCAGTCTCATTGACTGGAATGACTAATTCTAGTATTTGAGAAACACAAGGATGGACAATCTATATTTTCTTGTGAAAACATTTTTATAATGCTTGAGATTCCTTCTGTTTATTTTTTTATTATTTACTTATTTAAGTTTCTTTTTGCCACTCCCCAATGATTGCAGGATCTTAGATCTCTAAACAGGGATTGAACCCTCACCGTTCGCAGTGAAACTGCAGAGCCCTAACCAATGGGCTTCCAGAGATTTCTGAAAATAATTTAACTTTTTAACAAGTGCTCTTTAAATTTTTAGGGTACAACATTGTCAAATTATTTTTTATAACTTGAAAATTTCTGCTTTAAGAACTATTTTTACATGAAGCAATCTACAAAGAATTAATATCCAAAATATCCAAAAATATCCAAAATAATATCCAAAAGCAGCTCAGACAACTCAACACCAGAAAAACAAACAACCCAATCAAAAAATGGGAAAAAAGACCTAAACAGACATCTCTCCAAAGAAGACATACACATGGCCAAAAAACACACGAAAAGATACTCAATGTTGCTCATTATTAGAGAAATGCAAATCAAAATTACAATGAGATATCACCTCACATCAGTCAGAAGGGCCATCATCAAAAAATCTACAGACAGTAAATGCTGGAGAGGGTGTGGAGAAAAGGGAACCCTCTTGCACTGCTGGTGGAAATGTAAATTGATACAGCCACTATGGAAGACAGTATGGAGATATCTTATAAAACTCCCTTCAGCAGCCACTTCTCTTTGTGTTCTGTTCTCAGGAATGTGACTACACTGTATTGTGAAATTTTCTACAATTACTCTTCACAGCCTTTTTCCACTGGGGATGCAGGGCCATGAAATAAACCAGCTCCCTCTTTGTCAACATTGCATCAGGACAGGTGTAATGGTACTGAAACATGGGAGACTGTGTTTTCCCTGGTGAATTGGACAATAAAAGAGGAACAGAAGAGAAACAACAAAGAAGTTCCTCTGATGTGGACTGGTGAATATGTGGAGAAACATGACCACACTTTTATCTGCTGGGTATTTCCTTAGACCATCTCTATTCTTTCAGTCTCATTGACTGGAATGACTAATTCTAGTATTTGAGAAACACAAGGATGGACAATCTATATTTTCTTGTGAAAACATTTTTATAATGCTTGAGATTCCTTCTGTTTATTTTTTTATTATTTACTTATTTAAGTTTCTTTTTGCCACTCCCCAATGATTGCAGGATCTTAGATCTCTAAACAGGGATTGAACCCTCACCGTTCGCAGTGAAACTGCAGAGCCCTAACCAATGGGCTTCCAGAGATTTCTGAAAATAATTTAACTTTTTAACAAGTGCTCTTTAAATTTTTAGGGTACAACATTGTCAAATTATTTTTTATAACTTGAAAATTTCTGCTTTAAGAACTATTTTTACATGAAGCAATCTACAAAGAATTAATATCCAAAATATCCAAAAATATCCAAAATAATATCCAAAAGCAGCTCAGACAACTCAACACCAGAAAAACAAACAACCCAATCAAAAAATGGGAAAAAAGACCTAAACAGACATCTCTCCAAAGAAGACATACACATGGCCAAAAAACACACGAAAAGATACTCAATGTTGCTCATTATTAGAGAAATGCAAATCAAAATTACAATGAGATATCACCTCACATCAGTCAGAAGGGCCATCATCAAAAAATCTACAGACAGTAAATGCTGGAGAGGGTGTGGAGAAAAGGGAACCCTCTTGCACTGCTGGTGGAAATGTAAATTGATACAGCCACTATGGAAGACAGTATGGAGATATCTTATAAAACTAGGAATACAACTACCATATGACCCAGCAATCCCGCTATTAGGCTTATACCCTGAGGAAATCAAAATTGAAAGAGACACATGTACCCGAATGTTCATTGCAGCACCATTTACAATAACTAGAACATGGAAACAACCTAGATGTCCATCAACAAATGAATAGATAAAGAAGCTGTAGTGCATACATGCAATGGATTATCTCTCAACTGTAAAAAGAAATGCATTTGAATCAGTCCTAATGAAGTGGATAAATCTAGAACCTATTACACAAAATGAAGTAAGTCAGACAGAGAAGGACACGTATAGTATACTAACACATATATATGGAATCTAGAAAGATGGTACTGATAAATGCAGAGCACCAATGGAGAAGCTGACATAAAGAACAGAAAGAGGTATGGAAAGAGTAACATGAAAACCTACACTACCATATATAAAAGAAACAACCATTGTGAATATGCCGTAAGATTAGGGGTACTTACATGGGGGCTATGCAACAAGCTGGTGGGGTGGGATGGGGAGGGAGAGGGCGGGAGGCTCAAGTAGAAGGAGTCAAGGGTATACCTATGACTGATTTGTGTTTATGTGTGGCTGTAAAGAACAAAACTCTGTAAAATTAAAATTAATTAATTTTTTTTTTTACATAGGTTATAGTCATCTTCTCATGGTTAGAGACTGAGGACAGCTATGCTTTTCCAGAAGGAGAATGACTCAAATAGAAATATTTAGAAAGGCAACCAAGAAGAATGGTGAATTAGAAGGCAACTGGCAAAACGTCACTAGGCTTCTCACAATTTAACCCACAGCACATGACCTGTGAGCTAGCTACTTAACAATATGTTGACTGTCTATATTTTAATATCTCATTATAACTCAAAGTATTAACTTCAGGAGCTGTTATTCAGTCACTAAGTTGTATCTGATTCTTTGTGACCCCATGGACTATAGAATGTCAGGCTTCCCTGTCCTTCACTACCTCCTAGAGTTTGCACAAACTCATATCCATTGAGTCAGTGATGCCATCCAACCATCTCATCCTCTGTCGCCTCTTTTCCTCCGGCCTTCAATCTTTCCCAGTATCAGCTGGCTCAATGAGTTGGCTCTTCACATCAAGTAATGTATTTTACATTTGGTCTGCACTCTAAAAACAAGGAATAATGCACATCCCTACTGTAAGCAGTACTCTCTGATTTGTGTTTTGATCCTTTACCATGCAAGTGCTATCTTCAATAATACAAAAGCATATTCAAAAGTTACTATGAGTTACACTGCATAAATCACAGTGATGGGTCTTGATAGGACTCAGGACACTTCAGACAACCCACAAAAAACTGATGGGGGTGATCCGTGGAGAAATACAGATTTGCAAAATCATATAGTACAGAAATAAAAGGAAAAAATTGAACATAAATTTATAAGCTTTTACATAGCAAATGAAACAATAAGCAAAATGAAAAGACAACCTACTGAATGGGAGAAAGTATTGGCAAATGATGCAGCTGACAAGGGCTTAATTTCCAAAATATACAAACAGCTCATACAATTCAACAACAAAAACCCAAACAACCTAATTGAACAATGGCCAGAAGATCTAAGTAGACATTTCTCCAAACAGTAAATACAGATGGCAAATTTCTGTTGTTGAGTTGCTAAGTCATGTCTGACTCTTTTGTGACCCTATGGACTATAGCCTGTCAGACTCCTCTGTCCATGGGATCTCCAGGCAAGAATACTAGAGTGGGTTGACATTTGTTTTTACAGGGTCTCCCTGACCCTAGGATTAAACCTATATCTGCTGCATTGGCAGGTGGGTTCTTTAAGGATGAGCCACTAGAGAAGCCCACAAGTGGTCAACAGGCACATGAAAATATGTTCAACATTGCTGATTACTAGAAAAGTGCGAATCAAAATTACAATGAGGTACCACTTCACACCAATCGGAATGGTCATCATTAAAACGTGTAAATAACAAGTGCTGGAGAGCATGTGGAGAAAAAGGAACCCTATCGATTACTGGTAGGAATGTAAATTGGTGAAGTCACTGTGGAAAATAGGATGGTGGTTTCTCAGGAAACCAAAACTAGAATTACCTTATGTTTCAACAATCCCACTTCTGGGCATATATCCAGACAAAACTACAATTCCAAAAGATATTTGCACCCTTATGTTCACAGCAGCACTAGATACGAAAGCCAGGAAACACAAACAACCTTAATGTCCATGGGCAGATGGATGCATAAAATGATGTAGTACATATACATGATGGAATATTATTCATCCATAAAAGAATGAAATAAAGCCATGGATGTAACTAGCGATCACCATACTAAATGACATAAATCAGAAAGAGAATGACAAATACCATGCAAGATCACTTACTTGCAGAATCTAAAACATGACACAAACCTATCTATGTAACAGGAAGAGATTCACAGACATTTAGAACAGACTGCTGGTTGCCAAGGGGGAGTGGGAGTGGGGGAAGGTTGGAAAGAAGTTTGGGATTAGCAGATGCAAACTATTGTATATAAGAACAGATAAACAACAAGGTCCTAGACAACAACAGAGACCTATAATCAAACTATATTCAGCTATATGTCCCTGTGACAAAATATTATGGAAAGAGTATATAAAAAGAATGTTAATTTCCAAAATATACAAACAGCTCATACAATTCAACAACAAAAACCCAAACAACCTAATTGAACAATGGCCAGAAGATCTAAGTAGACATTTCTCCAAACAGTAAATACAGATGGCAAATTTCTGTTGTTGAGTTGCTAAGTCATGTCTGACTCTTTTGTGACCCTATGGACTATAGCCTGTCAGACTCCTCTGTCCATGGGATCTCCAGGCAAGAATACTAGAGTGGGTTGACATTTGTTTTTACAGGGTCTCCCTGACCCTAGGATTAAACCTATATCTGCTGCATTGGCAGGTGGGTTCTTTAAGGATGAGCCACTAGAGAAGCCCACAAGTGGTCAACAGGCACATGAAAATATGTTCAACATTGCTGATTACTAGAAAAGTGCGAATCAAAATTACAATGAGGTACCACTTCACACCAATCGGAATGGTCATCATTAAAACGTGTAAATAACAAGTGCTGGAGAGCATGTGGAGAAAAAGGAACCCTATCGATTACTGGTAGGAATGTAAATTGGTGAAGTCACTGTGGAAAATAGGATGGTGGTTTCTCAGGAAACCAAAACTAGAATTACCTTATGTTTCAACAATCCCACTTCTGGGCATATATCCAGACAAAACTACAATTCCAAAAGATATTTGCACCCTTATGTTCACAGCAGCACTAGATACGAAAGCCAGGAAACACAAACAACCTTAATGTCCATGGGCAGATGGATGCATAAAATGATGTAGTACATATACATGATGGAATATTATTCATCCATAAAAGAATGAAATAAAGCCATGGATGTAACTAGCGATCACCATACTAAATGACATAAATCAGAAAGAGAATGACAAATACCATGCAAGATCACTTACTTGCAGAATCTAAAACATGACACAAACCTATCTATGTAACAGGAAGAGATTCACAGACATTTAGAACAGACTGCTGGTTGCCAAGGGGGAGTGGGAGTGGGGGAAGGTTGGAAAGAAGTTTGGGATTAGCAGATGCAAACTATTGTATATAAGAACAGATAAACAACAAGGTCCTAGACAACAACAGAGACCTATAATCAAACTATATTCAGCTATATGTCCCTGTGACAAAATATTATGGAAAGAGTATATAAAAAGAATGTATGTATATATATACATGTAAAACTGAATCACTTTGCTATTACAGCAGTAATTAACACAACATGGTAAATCAACTATAGTTTATTAAAAATGTCTAATACAAAGAAAATGATGATATGTTTCATGTGTTCAGTAAAAATGCATTTCCTAGGAGAGTGGAGGTATTGCACTTGTGGTGGTGGTATTGGTTGTGTGTGGAAAGAGTTTCATTCCTGGAGCAGAGTGGCATGACAAGCACATCAGTGTTCACTCCTGATTGGCTTTAGTGAGAAGCTTCCCTGGGCTCAAGTCCATCGGATGCTGTTTCTCCACCAATAATTCTGAATGTAATGATGGCAAATAACACAGAGCATCAAAAACTGCTGGTTATAACTGTGGCTTGAAAAATAGCTTTGTTTCCATGTACCGTTCTCTGTTAGGATCTTGGAGCATGATTTATACACCTATGAAGCTTAGTACTCTCCTATTCCTCTTAGTATTTTTCTTCCCTTTCCAGATAAAACAGTCAATCCTTTTGTCGTTAGAGTCATGAAATCACTGTGAGTGCCACCACAGGTTCCTGGCTGGCCCTGGGGAGACACTAACATGGCCTGTGTAGATCCCGCTTATAGCTGCTCTTCACGCTGTTTGGTTATGTACTAAAACAACACACACACATTGCATCCATGTCTTTTGGCTAATCGAGGGAAAACATCTCATGAGGAATAAAATTAAAACATAAACATGTTAGCAAACAGGTTTATTGTGATAATTCTGAAAACTAAGGAGAGAAGCCGCTGCTTTGGAATAACAGCATGGTGTTGGCCAAGCGCGGCTTGGCAGTCTTCCAGGCAGGGGTCCTGTCCGCCTCCCCACCTGGATCCACCTGACACTTTCAATGGAGTCAGATAACTCATCTGCAATAGTGCCTCTCTCAGCACAGAGAGATTAAGGGGAAAAGGTTGAAAATGAACAGTTTTCATGGTTAGATTTAATTAATAGATCCATTTTGTTCTCACCTTGGAAGACATACAGGTCAGAAAGTATTGTTGGTTATATATCTTTTTTTTTTTTTTTTTTCCTCTCTGGCAGGCTATCAGCCTGAAGGAGCCAGTGGGGAAAAATTGTGTTTGAAGACTTTCATCCATGCGCCGTCTTTTCAAGTCACACTCGAAACGAGGAGACAGAAACACCCCACCAGTTGCTGAGAATGGCTGCTGATCGGGTCAGCCTTCTAAAGTGGGGAGCAGCCACCCACCCAGATTGGCTTCGCATTTCTTTCCAAAAACATCTGACGGGGTTTGGGTGGCTTGTGGAGTGTGTGACAGGGCTCAAATCAAGGGCCACTCTGAGCTGTTTGTGCAGGAGATGAAGCACTCCTCAAAGAACCAGACTTCCCTCAGCCAAAGAGCCTGGGGCCCACCTCCCCTGTGCCTGGGGTCCCAGGCCCCAGTCTAGCATCCTAGTGGGACCCCTACTGGCCAGTCCCCTGGAAGTTCAGGAAGACGAGGGCCTCAGAGAGGATGTTCGCACAGATGTCTCCACCTCCTTTAGAAGAACACGTTTCAGGTTTCCTGTGATCTCTTGAGCTCACTCACATGAAAATTCCCCAGGGACCTTGTCTCTTAGATCAAAGCTGGGAAGAGGGAGGTTCTGAACTGACCAAAGAGTGTAAGGATGCTGGAGACAGTCAACATTCCCCAGAGAAAAGCAGACTTGGAAGGATGGGCAGAAGAGATCTGAACAAATACAAAATCACCCAGTTCCTCATGCAGAGAATATCCATTTTCATGGATGCTTAAAAAAGTGTTTAAGTAAATGGCCATTAAAATAATAAATACACACTTCTAAGTTAAATCCCAGCTGGAAGAGTAAATGTACCACTATCACTGAATCTTGGGTAAATGAAAAACACCCAGTACATAGAAAAATTAAAATCAAACACACAAAAAGGAGAGATGCTTGATTAAAAAGAAAAAGAAAAGGGTTTTAGAGTCATGAAGGAAAATGAAAACTTGATTGTATACACACATACACACACTGGTAAACATACGCACACTGGTAAACATACACACTCACACTGACATGCACACAGAAAGCTAAAACAAACAAACAAACAACTCAGAAAGGGCACTGGCAGGCAGAGAGAAGTGTACCAAGAAAGAAGAGAGCAGGAGGGAAGGAAGAAGGAAAGGGAAAATAGAAAAAGGAGGGTAGGGGGCTTTGCTGGTGGCCCAGTAGTGAAGAATCTTCCTGCAGTGCAGGAGCTGCAAGTACAATCCCTGGTCCAATAAGCTCCTACAAGTCTCAGAGCAACTATTGAGTCAGTGTCTTAGAGTCTGGGAGCTGCATGTATGGAAGCCTGCCCACCCTAGAGCCCATGCTCCACAACAAGAGGAACCGATGCAATGAGAAGCCCATAGACTGCAACTCCAGAGTACCCTTCACTCTCCACAACTAGAGAAAAACCTCACACATCAAGGAAGACCCAGCACAGCCAAACATAAATAGCAATAGAAATCAGGGAAGGAATGATTCATGCCAAAGAGCCTGGGGCCCACCTCCCTGTGCCTGGGGTCCCAGGCCCCAGTCTAGCATCCTAGTGGGACCCCTACTGGCCAGTCCCTGGAAGTTCAGGAAGACGAGGGCCTCAGAGAGGATGTTCGCACAGATGTCTCCACCTCCTTTAGAAGAACACGTTTCAGGTTTCCTGTGATCTCTTGAGCTCACTCACATGAAAATTCCCCAGGGACCTTGTCTCTTAGATCAAAGCTGGGAAGAGGGAGGTTCTGAACTGACCAAAGAGTGTAAGGATGCTGGAGACAGTCAACATTCCCCAGAGAAAAGCAGACTTGGAAGGATGGGCAGAAGAGATCTGAACAAATACAAAATCACCCAGTTCCTCATGCAGAGAATATCCATTTTCATGGATGCTTAAAAAAGTGTTTAAGTAAATGGCCATTAAAATAATAAATACACACTTCTAAGTTAAATCCCAGCTGGAAGAGTAAATGTACCACTATCACTGAATCTTGGGTAAATGAAAAACACCCAGTACATAGAAAAATTAAAATCAAACACACAAAAAGGAGAGATGCTTGATTAAAAAGAAAAAGAAAAGGGTTTTAGAGTCATGAAGGAAAATGAAAACTTGATTGTATACACACATACACACACTGGTAAACATACGCACACTGGTAAACATACACACTCACACTGACATGCACACAGAAAGCTAAAACAAACAAACAAACAACTCAGAAAGGGCACTGGCAGGCAGAGAGAAGTGTACCAAGAAAGAAGAGAGCAGGAGGGAAGGAAGAAGGAAAGGGAAAATAGAAAAAGGAGGGTAGGGGGCTTTGCTGGTGGCCCAGTAGTGAAGAATCTTCCTGCAGTGCAGGAGCTGCAAGTACAATCCCTGGTCCAATAAGCTCCTACAAGTCTCAGAGCAACTATTGAGTCAGTGTCTTAGAGTCTGGGAGCTGCATGTATGGAAGCCTGCCCACCCTAGAGCCCATGCTCCACAACAAGAGGAACCGATGCAATGAGAAGCCCATAGACTGCAACTCCAGAGTACCCTTCACTCTCCACAACTAGAGAAAAACCTCACACATCAAGGAAGACCCAGCACAGCCAAACATAAATAGCAATAGAAATCAGGGAAGGAATGATTCATGAAGGGACATTTGGGGAATCTTGAGTGAAAAGGAAAGTGGAGATCTGGGGCTGCCAGGGGCAAAACCTTGATTCCAAAAACTTGTGAGCTGACTGATCAAGACTGACTTCATGGAGCCTCAGGAGTATTAGATGAGAAGGAGGCAAGCACCGTGTAGAGCATAGTTTGAGAAAGGATCAGAGCTGGAAGCTCGTCAGGGTCTGAGAGAGAGAGCCAGAGTCTCTACAGGGATGACTGTAGTCTGAAGGATCAGTGGTTACCGGATAAGGAGATGGTCACAGGGGATCTTTCCTGGCAGCATCAAAACAGAGCTAAGTAAAAATCCAGGAGTTACGCTCATACATTTTTTGACCTATTTTCCCATATATTCACCTGTAATGTCTCCTAGTGCCTTCTGCTGGTCAATAATAAGCCTATACTTATCAGATTACATTTATATTTAGCCTACAGTAAGTTTATATTTATGTTTTTTTTTTTTTTTCCAAGAATGCTGCTTGTAGTTTAGTCACTAAGTTGTGTCTGACTCTTTTGTGACCCCATAGACTATAGCCTGCCAGGTTCCTCTGTCCATGGGATTCTCCAGGCAAGAATACTGGAGTGAGTTGCCATTTCCTTCTCTAGAGGATCTTCCCAACCCAGGGATTGAACCTGGTGCTCTAATCATTACATGTCGTCACATGGTAAGGTATCATCACATGGTAAGTTATCATACTGTTTCCTAGAAACCAAGTTCCTAAGTCTTCAGATTGGCAAGAAAAGCTAAAGTAGGATCCCATTTTTCCATCAGATCTTTGCTGGTGGCCCAGTAGTGAAGAATCTTCCTGCAGTGCAGGAGCTGCAAGTACAATCCCTGGTCCAATAAGCTCCTACAAGTCTCAGAGCAACTATTGAGTCAGTGTCTTAGAGTCTGGGAGCTGCATGTATGGAAGCCTGCCCACCCTAGAGCCCATGCTCCACAACAAGAGGAACCGATGCAATGAGAAGCCCATAGACTGCAACTCCAGAGTACCCTTCACTCTCCACAACTAGAGAAAAACCTCACACATCAAGGAAGACCCAGCACAGCCAAACATAAATAGCAATAGAAATCAGGGAAGGAATGATTCATGAAGGGACATTTGGGGAATCTTGAGTGAAAAGGAAAGTGGAGATCTGGGGCTGCCAGGGGCAAAACCTTGATTCCAAAAACTTGTGAGCTGACTGATCAAGACTGACTTCATGGAGCCTCAGGAGTATTAGATGAGAAGGAGGCAAGCACCGTGTAGAGCATAGTTTGAGAAAGGATCAGAGCTGGAAGCTCGTCAGGGTCTGAGAGAGAGAGCCAGAGTCTCTACAGGGATGACTGTAGTCTGAAGGATCAGTGGTTACCGGATAAGGAGATGGACACGGGGGATCTTTCCTGGCAGCATCAAAACAGAGCTAAGTAAAAATCCAGGAGTTACGCTCATACATTTTTTGACCTATTTTCCCATATATTCACCTGTAATGTCTCCTAGTGCCTTCTGCTGGTCAATAATAAGCCTATACTTATCAGATTACATTTATATTTAGCCTACAGTAAGTTTATATTTATGTTTTTTTTTTTTTTTCCAAGAATGCTGCTTGTAGTTTAGTCACTAAGTTGTGTCTGACTCTTTTGTGACCCCATAGACTATAGCCTGCCAGGTTCCTCTGTCCATGGGATTCTCCAGGCAAGAATACTGGAGTGAGTTGCCATTTCCTTCTCTAGAGGATCTTCCCAACCCAGGGATTGAACCTGGTGCTCTAATCATTACATGTGCGTCACATGGTAAGGTATCATCACATGGTAAGTTATCATACTGTTTCCTAGAAACCAAGTTCCTAAGTCTTCAGATTGGCAAGAAAAGCTGACAGAGAGCCGTATAGGCTGAATCACCCCCTTAGTCTTCAGGACACGTCTGAGTTTGACAGATAAAGCAATCCCTTGCCTTGCCTTGCATAAAGCTTTGCAATTTTTGAAGCATATTCTCTCCTTTGATCCTGACAACAAACCCTGGAAAGTAGATAAGGGTGCTGTTGTCCTCATTTTGCTGACTGATAATTATACAATTCAGATTTGCAGAGTGTTTCCTTCCTGTATCAACAACCATATTCCTTCCATCCTGGGATACACAGATCACCACATAGACCTCAACGTGCACCAGCTCGGAGGTGCTTAGGACTAAGATTCTTCTCAACATACCTACTCCTGTTTATGACACCCTCTCCATCCATGTGGAGACTAAATTAGCCAGCTTCTCATTTTCTGCCAAATGTTGAAACAGAAGTGTCCAGGGTCCATCTCCCCCTGGTGGCATCTTCACCCCTTGTTGTCTGTGCCCTTCTGTTGGCACCCTGACCCACCCCCAAGAACTTCTCAGAGACTCTGAGGCTAGTACCCTCTGTCCTTATTTCTGTCTTTAACTCTCTATTCCATGTGTCGCCAGGTCCTGCTCTTGATGCTTTGTAGATAAATGCCATTCTTTCTGACCATCTCCTTCAGCGGCAGCACCATCTCAGTGTTTCTCACTAGCCATTGCTGGCCATGGTCCTCACTGACTTCTCATCTGCAACAACATACTTTCCAAGTCACAGTCAGAGCATGAAAACAACTGATTGCATGGTTTACATGGTTTACAGAGCCTGTTGCTACTGTTTCATTTCCCCATCTCTACAGCTACCCCCACCCCACTTCCCTTCAGTTTGCTGTTCTCCAGACACTAAGATTGTCCTTTGTTCTTTCTAACACATTAAGCCCCTAGGGCAGGATATGGCAACCCACTTGTGTATTCTTGCCTGGAGAATCCCATGGACAAGGAGCCACTATAGGTAAAGAACCCGCCTGCCAATGCAGGAGACAGAAGAGGTTTGAGTTTGATCCCTGGGTCAGGAAGATCTCCTGGAGTAGGAAATGGCAACCCACTCCAGTATTCCTGCCTGGGGAATCCCATGGACAGGGGAGACTGGCAGCTACAATTCCATGGGGTTGCACAGGATGAGATGAAAGTTAAGGGACAGTGCACACTTTCTAAAATCCCTGTAAACTGCTGCTCTGCTTTCCTCTCTCTATTTCTCTCTCTCCCTCTAGCTCCCCTCTCCCCACTTCACTTTCTTAGCCCAATATGTCACATTTTATCTATGTATTGTATCAACATAATCATGGATTTCATTTTCAAGTCAGAATAGCTTTTCCAGGGAAGATTCTCCTTATAATCTAAATCATATCAAGAGCACCCAATTTTATACTTTCATAGCATCTGAATAAATTTTCTTTATAGCACTGATCATTGTTTCTATTTCGCATTTCTCCATGTGATCACTAATGAATCCCTCCCTCCAAATGGACTGTTATTTTTATGAGTTCTGCTTTTCCTCACCACTGTATGCCTGACACATTAGAGTCCTTAGCAGGTGGTAAAGGCTCAGTAAATAGTAGTGGAGAAGAAAGGAGAGAAGGATGGACGGAAGAGAGGGAGGAAAGAAGGAAGGAAATTTAGTAATGTCTCAAGTTATATATTATAAACATATCTGTTTCATGCTTTAAAATAACTATAAGATTAATGAAACTATATATTGATTCTCTCAGTATAAAATATTAAAAGCAGTAATCCTTGCCTGTCATTTATCAACAATAGAGATTAGAGACAATAACCACACTATAAGACTATGTGATGATCGTTTTTGTAAAAGCACAGACACAGATACACATGGTAATTTATCAGACTACATGGAGTCACAAAGTCTACAGAGAAGAAACATCTATCAGTAACTTAAGAACTATAATGTATTTATATAGCCCAATAATAACTTGGAATATTTTAAGTTACTGGGGAATTCACACTCACTAAGCTTTGGGAAGAATCCTTTTTGTGGAAAATATCTGACCATATATCCAGAAATTAATGGGAATAGGTAAAAATATACAGTTCACCAATTAATGAAAAGCACTATCTCCATATTTATCTTGGAAATGGATACTAGGATGATATTTAAATATAAGGCATCTGAAGTAGATAAAAGTGTAGGAAGCTTGTTTGAGGAAGTCTGTTGCTAACAATATATGTGAGTTCAACATACTGGCTAAACTGCCCCTCTTCTTACACGATTTTGGCCAAGTTACTTTGAATGTACTGTGACAAGGGTCTGGTTTTGGTAATTGGGGCACTGCCAGTCAGAAATCATCTTCCGATACTGTCGTGGTGGACGTGTTTAGTGATGCTAACAAATGGCTAATGGTCCACACCAAGCCTCCAGCCCCCAGACCAGCCATTTGGATACAGAGGTACCACAGCAGCCTTGTCCCTCTCCATGGACCAATGACAACAGAACGCTGTTCACGCTGTTCAAGTCCCCTTGGCATGTGTCCCAGTTACAATAAACTCTGTGGCCCTATGTCCGTGACCCTTTACAAGGGTTTCTCAGGATCCCTCCCTGAGAGACCTATGCCTGGCATCTGCAGAAAGGAGTGAAGGACAAGTTATAGGTCCCGGCCCTGTGTGGTCCCCTTTGCAGCAAGGTGCATACTACTGGGGTAAACTTCTTCACTTCCAAAGCATCCATTTTCTAATGTATCTTAATTATTTGTTTACATTTTTTTAATGTTCTCCACCATCTCCCAGAGTTTGCTCAAACTCGTGTCCATTGAGCTGATGATGCCATCAAACCATCTTATCCTCTGTTACCCTCTTCTCCTGCCCTCAATCTACCCTGGCATCTAGGTGTCTTCAGACTTCAGGCATTGGTCATGGACTTCCCATGGGAGGACCAGCTTAGGTCACATGCCCAATCTGGTCAATGGAACACATCTTTTCAAAGGTAACTTAACGAACTGGAGTCACAAAGTCTACAGAGAAGAAACATCTATCAGTAACTTAAGAACTATAATGTATTTATATAGCCCAATAATAACTTGGAATATTTTAAGTTACTGGGGAATTCACACTCACTAAGCTTTGGGAAGAATCCTTTTTGTGGAAAATATCTGACCATATATCCAGAAATTAATGGGAATAGGTAAAAATATACAGTTCACCAATTAATGAAAAGCACTATCTCCATATTTATCTTGGAAATGGATACTAGGATGATATTTAAATATAAGGCATCTGAAGTAGATAAAAGTGTAGGAAGCTTGTTTGAGGAAGTCTGTTGCTAACAATATATGTGAGTTCAACATACTGGCTAAACTGCCCCTCTTCTTACACGATTTTGGCCAAGTTACTTTGAATGTACTGTGACAAGGGTCTGGTTTTGGTAATTGGGGCACTGCCAGTCAGAAATCATCTTCCGATACTGTCGTGGTGGACGTGTTTAGTGATGCTAACAAATGGCTAATGGTCCACACCAAGCCTCCAGCCCCCAGACCAGCCATTTGGATACAGAGGTACCACAGCAGCCTTGTCCCTCTCCATGGACCAATGACAACAGAACGCTGTTCACGCTGTTCAAGTCCCCTTGGCATGTGTCCCAGTTACAATAAACTCTGTGGCCCTATGTCCGTGACCCTTTACAAGGGTTTCTCAGGATCCCTCCCTGAGAGACCTATGCCTGGCATCTGCAGAAAGGAGTGAAGGACAAGTTATAGGTCCCGGCCCTGTGTGGTCCCCTTTGCAGCAAGGTGCATACTACTGGGGTAAACTTCTTCACTTCCAAAGCATCCATTTTCTAATGTATCTTAATTATTTGTTTACATTTTTTTAATGTTCTCCACCATCTCCCAGAGTTTGCTCAAACTCGTGTCCATTGAGCTGATGATGCCATCAAACCATCTTATCCTCTGTTACCCTCTTCTCCTGCCCTCAATCTACCCTGGCATCTAGGTGTCTTCAGACTTCAGGCATTGGTCATGGACTTCCCATGGGAGGACCAGCTTAGGTCACATGCCCAATCGTCTGGATACCCAATCACTATAGTCAGGAAACTGAGGCATCTTAATCTGAATGATCCACATCACACAGCTGTTAGAAGATGTGGCAATTGCTAACTAGTTTAAGCTCACTGAAGGCTTGGCATGAGGGTGGATTTCTTTCACCAAAATCCAGCAAGTGCAAGAGCTAGGGCTTTGTTAAGGAGGAAAACAGAGCTTCCCTGGTGGTCCAGTGGGTAAAGAGTTCGCCATGCAGTGCAAGGAGCACTGGTTTAATCCTTGGCCCGGGAGGATCCCATGTGTCATGGAGCGGCTGGACTGGTGTGTCCAATTATGAACTGGTACTCTGGAGCACATGTGCCTAGAGCCAGTGCTCTGCAATGAGAGAGGCCACTGCAATGGGAGGCTCACACAGGGCAAAGAATAGAGATGTATGAAAATAAATAAATAAAAACCAACAAAAGAGGCCAACATTTAAAAAATAAAATAAAAAAAGAAGGAAAACAGAAGGCAATATATATGAGGGAGATGACCATAATGCTCCTGAAACAAGCAAATCATTTACTTCCACACTTCTTAAGTCAAACCATACAGTATCTCTCGTCAAATTTACAAATTGGAAGTAGGAGATGAAAGCATAACTGAAGAGATCTGTCCATCTAGATACCTAGCTTCTTAGAATCAAATGGTCTCTCTCATTTCCTAAAAACAATTCAATTGGCAGGGATACATTTTGAAGACATCTTGTTGGCAATGTATTCCTTTGTCAAGAAATGTTGTCTTTTCATCTTCATTATTCAAAAGATCATATTTATCATACAGCCACATCACAAGTTCATGTTTCTGAATTTAAAAGACATGCAGATGTATGTGTTCTTGTATTCACACGAGAAACTATCTATCTAAAATAGGTTGACTGGCTTTCAAGCTGGTTCCTGTCACTAGGGCCCCTTTACTTTCCTGTTCCTACCTACTCCATAATTTAATACACTTGCTCATGCCATCAAGTGTGAAAGTACAATGATGTGAACAAGGCTTCTCACTGCATGGAGCTTCAAAGGGTGAAAGAAATTCACAGCAATGTGCCTTTATATTGTGAAGTAACGTTAATAGGGGGAGGTCTGAGGTTGAACTAAGTGACCCAATGTTTTTAGATTCATATTACTTTCCAGACTCATTTTTCTAGGTAGAATTTTAGTGACAACGGAACACACATTTCTCAGATTCAGTTCAATAACCACCGCTACAGCCTGCATTTTTCCAGTGCACAAATTGATCTGAATTGATCCCAAGCACAGTGCTGGTTCAAAATACACTGTGTATATTTATAGTTACAATTTTACCAAAGACTGTGCACTTTTAAATGACTTAAAGCATATATTTGATTCATTTTAGTGGTGTACTATTTTATCACCTTTGCATACATTTTAGAATTCTTGAAGAATATTCAAATAATAAGCTGTTATATCCAATATTCTAGAAATAAAGTTTTAAATCTATTTTTAGAGATTAAAACAACTAGCAATTAATTGGGGCAATGACCGTCTACTTTTAAAATCAATAAAGGAGAATTTGAACTTCATAGGCATGTTATATAATTTATGCAGACATTACTTATGCATAAAGCTTCATTTAAAGAAATTAGGTAGTTACAGAAGCCAATAAATTTCAGATTCAGCAAATGTGTGAACGTTTGGGTTCCTTTAGATAGTTAATTCGATCCTTCTGACCTCTTCAGGGGTTATTATCTCTTTGTGGAAAATTGATCAGTAAGAAAGGAAGGAGAGGGAAGCCTGGTGTACTGCAGTCCCCAGGGTCAAAAAGAGTCAGACATGACTTTGTGGCTGGACAACAACTAGCACTTATTATGCATGTGACTTTGAGAAGGTCATAGAACCTCAGGAAGCATCCACCCCCCACTCGGTAAATTAGAGACAATAAACCCTGAAGCTCTAAATGATGATGAAGAAGAGTCCAGCACCATTCTTGCCACATGACATGTCCCTTGTAAATGCTGACTCAAAAGCCTTTCTTGAAGTTACTGGAAAATTTGATTAATGGGCTTGGAAGGTATATGTTAGCTCCTTTATTAATTTAATACACTTGCTCATGCCATCAAGTGTGAAAGTACAATGATGTGAACAAGGCTTCTCACTGCATGGAGCTTCAAAGGGTGAAAGAAATTCACAGCAATGTGCCTTTATATTGTGAAGTAACGTTAATAGGGGGAGGTCTGAGGTTGAACTAAGTGACCCAATGTTTTTAGATTCATATTACTTTCCAGACTCATTTTTCTAGGTAGAATTTTAGTGACAACGGAACACACATTTCTCAGATTCAGTTCAATAACCACCGCTACAGCCTGCATTTTTCCAGTGCACAAATTGATCTGAATTGATCCCAAGCACAGTGCTGGTTCAAAATACACTGTGTATATTTATAGTTACAATTTTACCAAAGACTGTGCACTTTTAAATGACTTAAAGCATATATTTGATTCATTTTAGTGGTGTACTATTTTATCACCTTTGCATACATTTTAGAATTCTTGAAGAATATTCAAATAATAAGCTGTTATATCCAATATTCTAGAAATAAAGTTTTAAATCTATTTTTAGAGATTAAAACAACTAGCAATTAATTGGGGCAATGACCGTCTACTTTTAAAATCAATAAAGGAGAATTTGAACTTCATAGGCATGTTATATAATTTATGCAGACATTACTTATGCATAAAGCTTCATTTAAAGAAATTAGGTAGTTACAGAAGCCAATAAATTTCAGATTCAGCAAATGTGTGAACGTTTGGGTTCCTTTAGATAGTTAATTCGATCCTTCTGACCTCTTCAGGGGTTATTATCTCTTTGTGGAAAATTGATCAGTAAGAAAGGAAGGAGAGGGAAGCCTGGTGTACTGCAGTCCCCAGGGTCAAAAAGAGTCAGACATGACTTTGTGGCTGGACAACAACTAGCACTTATTATGCATGTGACTTTGAGAAGGTCATAGAACCTCAGGAAGCATCCACCCCCCACTCGGTAAATTAGAGACAATAAACCCTGAAGCTCTAAATGATGATGAAGAAGAGTCCAGCACCATTCTTGCCACATGACATGTCCCTTGTAAATGCTGACTCAAAAGCCTTTCTTGAAGTTACTGGAAAATTTGATTAATGGGCTTGGAAGGTATATGTTAGCTCCTTTATTATTTATAAATTTTTTTAAAGTAACAAATTTCAGTTTTATTTTACTTCTGGCCTGTTTGTGCCATTTTCAAGATTACAAGAGAATTCGTAAAATTTGTTCTGGTCTCTGGGAATGGGAGGTTTTTCTAGTTCACAGAAGATTTGGAGACAGGCATGCATATATTCAAAAACTGATATTACATGTATCATATATACTATATATATATGGCAGAAAGCTTCATGATTCAACACAGTGTTAGTTCCTTTAGATAAGCTCTTAGTTTACATTTTTTCATGTTCTCAGTGATGCAATGTTTGTTGTTCAGTCCCTAAGTCACGTCTAACTAGTTGCAACCCCACGGACTTTACCATGCCAAGCTTTTCAAATTACAATTATTTATTTCTTACAAGGTTTTTAATACTTAGTATCTGGAAAACACCTAATTCCTATGATTATTTTAAAAGCAAATAAGATAATATATGACTCTATTATGCTATCTGGAAAGTGTCATATAAATGTAAAGGCTTTTAGACAATATTTATTATTATTTTGGACTTTAGGATATTACAGGTTACAACAGCAAGCTACTTTTTATTTTTCCAGAAAGATACTCTAGTTAGATAGTATTGGTCCAATTCATGATGCCTTGTTTAAAAAATATGAATGTTCCAATAAATGCATTTAAATGAATAATGTGCATGATAATCTCACTATGCTAAATATACTAAAATATTCTATTTAAAGTTTTATAAATATTAAATGCAAAGTTTATTAATATTTTTAATAACTTTGGAAAGTTTCAAAGCAAGGCCATCCCATTTCTCCTAGAAAAATGAGAATTATTTTATATGTACATATTTTAATATGTATTATGTACACACCCAGGCTCTCTGACTTTTCATTGGTTACAGAAAGATCAAAGTAGCTCAACTTATCCATCTGGGATAAAGTCAGACATAAAGAGAAGTTTTCATTCAATTCATATTGTGACCATTGCCATGTACCTAAAAACACCAATGATTTAGAATTCTCATTTCTCATGTGTTTATTCAAAGGATAATATGTCCATGAAGCAATTTAGTATTACCAAAAAGAGTCTGATTATCTCCATTTCCATTTCAGGAAATTCATCAAAAAAATAAAAGATGCCTTAAAAGTCAGAAAGATGCAGTCTTCAGAAATATACATTAAAAACCATGAAAGTCAACATGACGGTCTACCGTGGTTCAAAAGAGAGCAAAACCCAAAGCAGACTGAATGACTTACATTGGCATAGGCTAATTGGGAGGGTCTTGCCTAATGTACACCCTCTCTCTCCTGCTCAGAGTCCTGCCCCAACAGTTACATACTGACCAGGGACTGAAGGACACACCTGATCCAGTCAGGTCAGTCAGACTCTGCTCCTGGAGATGTGGGATCAAGATGGCTCCAGGAAGGCAAATATGGCAACTAAGGATACATTATTTTTTAGCTATTCATGGAGACTGGGAAAGCCTTTTTTCAGACAGTCCTGGCAATGACCATTAACTTCAAAGAGATAGGCTGGCATTCTAAAGTGTGGGGGTCAGCAGACAGGCCAGGTGTGCTGCTTCCTTGGGGTCCACTACATATCCTGATGCATTCAGTAAAATTCCTTCTTTTTTGTACAGTTATCTCAGATATGTTCTATCATTCACATCTCTCTAGACACTAAGTTTCCCAAAATACTCACAAAACAATGACAACAGCAACAACAATAAAACAAGAACAAGCAAAAATGTCCTTCCAAGAGCATGAATCTGTGCATTCTGGATCATTAATCTCACTCAAGAACTGTAGAGTCAAGAAATAATTAGCAATTTGAGCAGAATCTCATGTATGGGGGGAATTTTTTTTTTAATCAAAGGATTATTTATTACAGCAAAATTTAAGTAAATATAATTTACTTATCAGAAAATGGCTAAATAAATTAAAGCATATCAACATGATGGGACTGAACGACTTTTAAAATAATTTTTTTCAAAAGTGTTAAAATATACAGGGAATTTTGTATAAGAAAAAGAGCAATATGTGAAATGTTAGACATATAGACACAAGTGTAGGAAGATAAAAGAATAAATAAACACCAGCAAGCTATTTTGAGTAAGGACGTTATGGGTACAATTTTTCTGCTTCATATTTTCAAAATCTTTTTACAAAAAGTGCATTGATTTTAATAATAACAAACAAGAGAGATGATGTTATTCTCATACCATGTAATCTGACTTTATTCCTACATCTAATTTATATTCCCCAAATTCCAATAATTTCCAAAGCTTAAAGCTTTTATCTTGCTCTCAGAATTGGATACAAACACACACACACACACACACACACACACACACACACACACACTTTATCATAGCTAGTCAATTGTTAATTATTTAGTTCACATGTAATGTATTTTCCAAAAGGATAAGATTACTTTACAAATATCCTTTAATGATGGAATCATCTTTACTTAAGAGATATTAAACATATCCCACAGGGAGGTATTTTCAAAATCAGGCTTTGCCATAGACACTTGGTACTCTGTACTAGTAAATCTATCTGAACCGTTTTTTATATAAAGTAAGGATAATATTATAAGAATCTAAGAATAGTGAAGACAATTAAGTGAAAGACTATATGTAAAATCTTATCAACAAAAGTGTCTCTTGCAAGAACAGTGACAAATGTAAAAATATCATGAACCATAAAGAGGTAATCACCAATTGCTAGTACGTTGACTTTGCATGGTCAATTCTTGAAAATATTAATAAAAATATTTATTGCTCCTATATGCTAAAGAATATAGCAGACATTTTGTGTTACCTTTTCTTCTTACATTAATCATTCACTTAACAAAATTGTGAAGTTGAGTAGTAATAATGCCTTTTATATCTTACCAATTGCTTCCAATGGCTGAGCTAAAAATATACATTCCTTTCACTGGGGAAAACATGACGCAGAAACTGAAAGCACAGGGGATTATTCTGATCCTTACCCAGTTATCTAGTATCTCTTACACACTTACTATATTTTCTTATCACCAAAACAAATTTATAAAGATGAATGACAGAAATTCATAATATATATTTTTAACAAATAGTAAGCATGTAGGAAATGTCCAATAATAATAAGGACAGTTAAGAATATAATAAATACGATTAAAAAACCTCAGGCACATATATACAAACCATAAAAGCAATATAACAGCGTGGACAATATGTATATATTTTATTATACATATATGTGTGTATGTATTATGGAAATTTGATCATTTGTCTTTCACTTGAAAGAAGACAATAAAATCCATTACATTTAAATTAAGTAAAAATAGGTAAAATAGCAACCCTTAACTCTAAACACATTAAAAATGTATGTTTCAAATATGTTGGCAAGAATAAAATAATTTTTTGTAGGTTTTGTAGAAGAAAAGGCTGAGTTTTCCTTGGGCAGTGGTGATGTGGATTTTTGAGATGAAGAACTGTATGAGGGGACATGACAATGTTATCTTTATAAGTGCTGAATTTGTAATCAACAAGAATCAGGATGGGAAAGACTTCATTTAAACCCTTATTTCTCTACCATGTTGTTTCCTAAAGGGAACCAATTAGCAATATGCTTTACCTGGATTCTCAAGTAATCTCCTTTCTGTTTCCATTACCTGCTTTATACCAGAATATTCTATTGAGACACCATGTTCCCATGGCCCAGAACTGAGACCATCAAGGTCATGTTTCCTTCCACATCTAGTCAGTCAAGACTTTCTTTCCTTTTTCTTTTTTTTAATACTTTATTATTTATTTGGCTGCACTGGGTCTTAGTTGCTGCATGCAGGAACTTTCATTGTGGCATGTGAGCTTAGTTGCCCTGCAGCATGTGGGATCCTAGTTCCCTGACCAGGGATCAAACCTGCGTCCCCTGCACTGGAAGGCAAACTCTTAATCACTGGACTACCAGGGAAGTCTCCACTCAAGGCTTTCTGAATGAGGTGTCTTGGCTTTCCTTTAAGAGAGTATGAGGAGTGACCAAGCTCTTTCTTTTGGGGGCTGGTTAAAACAAACATTAGCTCAGACGTATTCTCCCCAGTACTATTTCAGTTGGAAAGTTAGGACCTCAATGTGGACACCTCAATGTGGATTCAATGCTGGGGAGGGGGAACATAAGGAAGGAAGCATAGTTTTGAGGGGGTGATGGCCAAGGATCAGATGACAGAGGAGTGACTTCCAGCAGTGGGAAATGGAGATGCACTCAGAAGTGGAGGGGACATGATCTAGGAGATCACACCCAGGGAGGTGTCAGGACCACTCATAACACTGGCACAGGCAGAGTAGCTAGTGAATCTCATGTGCTCTGGAAAAATGTCTTCTGAACCTGAGTTTCAGGTGATTCAGATACTTGGGAAGGCCGACTCAACAGACAATAAAGGATCAGCAAAGAAGAGTACCACTGAAAGCCAAGGGGAAGAGGTCATGAGTGGGAGAACAAGATGGACTTCTGCAAACCCTGGTGCTGGTCCCTTTAGCCAGAGAAAGCTTGCACAGTCAAAGGGAGAAGGAGGAGCCTCTAGACTCTTTATGCAAATATTATTCAACAGGTGGGTGCCAGGGTGGTGGAAAAGCAGATTTAACTAGAGTTAAGTAAAATAAGGAATTCACTGTATCCTACAAATGCCATGGAATTTGTAATCAACGAATAAAGGGGGTTCCCTTTTTTGTTGTTTCCTAAAGGGAACCAATTAGCAATATGCTTTACCTGGATTCTCAAGTAATCTCCTTTCTGTTTCCATTACCTGCTTTATACCAGAATATTCTATTGAGACACCATGTTCCCATGGCCCAGAACTGAGACCATCAAGGTCATGTTTCCTTCCACATCTAGTCAGTCAAGACTTTCTTTCCTTTTTCTTTTTTTTAATACTTTATTATTTATTTGGCTGCACTGGGTCTTAGTTGCTGCATGCAGGAACTTTCATTGTGGCATGTGAGCTTAGTTGCCCTGCAGCATGTGGGATCCTAGTTCCCTGACCAGGGATCAAACCTGCGTCCCCTGCACTGGAAGGCAAACTCTTAATCACTGGACTACCAGGGAAGTCTCCACTCAAGGCTTTCTGAATGAGGTGTCTTGGCTTTCCTTTAAGAGAGTATGAGGAGTGACCAAGCTCTTTCTTTTGGGGGCTGGTTAAAACAAACATTAGCTCAGACGTATTCTCCCCAGTACTATTTCAGTTGGAAAGTTAGGACCTCAATGTGGACACCTCAATGTGGATTCAATGCTGGGGAGGGGGAACATAAGGAAGGAAGCATAGTTTTGAGGGGGTGATGGCCAAGGATCAGATGACAGAGGAGTGACTTCCAGCAGTGGGAAATGGAGATGCACTCAGAAGTGGAGGGGACATGATCTAGGAGATCACACCCAGGGAGGTGTCAGGACCACTCATAACACTGGCACAGGCAGAGTAGCTAGTGAATCTCATGTGCTCTGGAAAAATGTCTTCTGAACCTGAGTTTCAGGTGATTCAGATACTTGGGAAGGCCGACTCAACAGACAATAAAGGATCAGCAAAGAAGAGTACCACTGAAAGCCAAGGGGAAGAGGTCATGAGTGGGAGAACAAGATGGACTTCTGCAAACCCTGGTGCTGGTCCCTTTAGCCAGAGAAAGCTTGCACAGTCAAAGGGAGAAGGAGGAGCCTCTAGACTCTTTATGCAAATATTATTCAACAGGTGGGTGCCAGGGTGGTGGAAAAGCAGATTTAACTAGAGTTAAGTAAAATAAGGAATTCACTGTATCCTACAAATGCCATGGAAAAATAACCCATTCAAACTGAGATGAATTTTAAAACTTTAACACAAAGCTGATGAACTTAGTGGTCAACTTAGAAGCAAATAATGGCAAACGATGCTAAAGGAAATTACTTCTGGAAATGTCTCTGGGGTGATTTAGAAGAAAACCTCCAGAAATTTTATATAAGCAATATAAAAACTGAAGAAAAAGTCCTCTTAATCTATAACTACTTTTCCCAGTCAATTATAAAGAAGTTGTTCTCTGCTGTGCTTAGTCGCTCAGTCGTGTCAGACTCTTTGTGACCCCACAGACCATAGCCTGCCAGGTTCCATGTTACTCAAAACTAAATCAGTGTAGGCTTAAAAGGAGCTCCTGCTGGTTTTGATCTTTCAAGATAATCATGTTGGAAGAGTCACCTCCACCTTCTACTTTGGGTTATTCTGTAATTTCTGGTTCTCTCATCCCATCCTCCCTTCCTGACAAATATCCTTGGCATACACACTTATGTACATGTGTGCACACACACACACACCATGACATCTCTTCCTGGGCCTTGTGGAGAGCTGTCAGTTTGGATGAGTACAGACTTATCCTGAAATGGCTGGGCTACTGTTTCACATCTGTATCATTGCATTCTGTTTCCCCCAATGGCTTTCATTTCTGCTTAGCTTCATCTGGTGTGATTTTCACAACAATGGCCAACCATGAGAAGATACTTAATTTATCACACTGAGATTTTATTCAGTCTTTTCTCAGTTCTGTGGTCTCCTGGTATTCACATAGGAACAGTAGGACTCTATACACCTGTCTGAGGTTCTAGACTCTAGAAGTTTGTTCTTGGTGCGAAAAAAGAGTCTAGATTCTTTGCTTAAATATTCCTTCTCACACGTAATTCTCAACCCCAGATACAGATTACAAGATGGATATTGATCTGATATAATGCATCCATCTCAATGAGAATTAGCAAGCTTGGACCTTTGACTAAAGGTCAACAGACTAAAGTGGAAAAGCTCTATGTGCCTACAATGATCAGCTGAGATGCTGGAAAAGCCTAGACTCTTTATGCAAATATTATTCAACAGGTGGGTGCCAGGGTGGTGGAAAAGCAGATTTAACTAGAGTTAAGTAAAATAAGGAATTCACTGTATCCTACAAATGCCATGGAAAAATAACCCATTCAAACTGAGATGAATTTTAAAACTTTAACACAAAGCTGATGAACTTAGTGGTCAACTTAGAAGCAAATAATGGCAAACGATGCTAAAGGAAATTACTTCTGGAAATGTCTCTGGGGTGATTTAGAAGAAAACCTCCAGAAATTTTATATAAGCAATATAAAAACTGAAGAAAAAGTCCTCTTAATCTATAACTACTTTTCCCAGTCAATTATAAAGAAGTTGTTCTCTGCTGTGCTTAGTCGCTCAGTCGTGTCAGACTCTTTGTGACCCCACAGACCATAGCCTGCCAGGTTCCATGTTACTCAAAACTAAATCAGTGTAGGCTTAAAAGGAGCTCCTGCTGGTTTTGATCTTTCAAGATAATCATGTTGGAAGAGTCACCTCCACCTTCTACTTTGGGTTATTCTGTAATTTCTGGTTCTCTCATCCCATCCTCCCTTCCTGACAAATATCCTTGGCATACACACTTATGTACATGTGTGCACACACACACACACCATGACATCTCTTCCTGGGCCTTGTGGAGAGCTGTCAGTTTGGATGAGTACAGACTTATCCTGAAATGGCTGGGCTACTGTTTCACATCTGTATCATTGCATTCTGTTTCCCCCAATGGCTTTCATTTCTGCTTAGCTTCATCTGGTGTGATTTTCACAACAATGGCCAACCATGAGAAGATACTTAATTTATCACACTGAGATTTTATTCAGTCTTTTCTCAGTTCTGTGGTCTCCTGGTATTCACATAGGAACAGTAGGACTCTATACACCTGTCTGAGGTTCTAGACTCTAGAAGTTTGTTCTTGGTGCGAAAAAAGAGTCTAGATTCTTTGCTTAAATATTCCTTCTCACACGTAATTCTCAACCCCAGATACAGATTACAAGATGGATATTGATCTGATATAATGCATCCATCTCAATGAGAATTAGCAAGCTTGGACCTTTGACTAAAGGTCAACAGACTAAAGTGGAAAAGCTCTATGTGCCTACAATGATCAGCTGAGATGCTGAGCCTACTTTAATGATGTGCCACCTACATGGCCACATCAAGGAGGTGCAGTCACCTGTGTTCCCAGCTGCCAGCAGGGATGCTCATGGGTATTGCAATAATAAGCACGATAGATTGAATTTCATTAAAATGCCAAGGAAAATCCTCAAAAGTGGTTCTGAATTAAATTGTCTCCAGTTTAGCATTAACCAACATGTGAACTTTCCCTGTGTCTTATTCCACTGAATAGTCACGTTGACTCCAAAGCCTATGGGGTGGGAAGTATGGACTTTAACTCATAATAGTGCTTCCTACTTACATGATTGTTTTCATGAGACCCTTGCAGTGCTTAATAAATAGCCTCTTCTTATCTCACAATGAGTCCATTACAGAGCTGGGGAGAGAACCCAAGACCTAGAACCGTGTCTCTTGTGAGACTAGTTCTAGTTGAGCATCATGAGTGGTCTACAGTTTATAAGGGGCTTAGATGGAGAAACTAAAGTTTGCTATGAGTTCTTTGACTTATATCAGTGTCTGAGAGCACAACAGTGACTTCCCTTTCAAATGTTCCCTTTCTGAATTTTCAAGAAAATGCTATCTAACTCTGATCTCAACTATCTCAGTAGGTCATGGGACTCAATATTCTGACTGCATGTAATCTTCCAGTCCATGCAATCTTCTGATCACTACAGAATCATTCTTCTTCAAGTGGCAAATGTTTGATATCGATAAATTTGTTCTCAACCCAATAGCTAATTTATTGATCTTATGATTCCTGGGTTCAGCAAATATAAGAGGTTCTAAGTCTTGAAATTTTTGTATGTGTATGGTTCTCTTCTTATTTCTGTTGATTTTGCACATAATATAGTAATGATAGTATTGATAAGAAAGATAATTGACTAGTTTCTTAGTTTGGTGTATACTGAGAGATAAATTTTGGCATTGCTAGTTTAAGATTAGATAGCAAATACTCACTTTCCTCTGTGACTTTTCATTTTTACTAACTTAGCAATATTGTCCATTAAATTGTCTATATGCTTCATAAGAAACTAGAAATTATGATATATTGGGTATAAAGCTCCAACATGTTTGGTGAAAAAAGCTTTTTGCCAAATTAATACCTAATTGATTACACTGAGTTCCTTTCACTCTCTCTCCAGTTCTGTGGTCTTCCAATATTCACATAGTAACAGGATGACACTACACATCTGCCCAAGGTTATTGGCTCTTGAAAAAATTTCTTGACTTTTTTCATTGGATGAGAAAATTTTTTTCTTTCTAAGATACTTGGGCAAGTTCCAGGGCAATTTTTAAATTGCCATATGCTTTATTAGGACCATTCATGGTACAATGTATGTTTGAAAAGCTGAAGAACACATTTAGTAAGATTCTTTATCATTCAGAGGATAGAAGAGGTGTCAGAGAAGCAGCATATACAAGGCAGCAAAGTAAAGTATGGGATCTTTTTTTTGCCAAATGCCTTTGCTTTGCCTCCTGACCATATGGAACTGTGTACAGTCCATCTCTGGCTATGGTTTACTCCTGTACTGGATGTTTTCCTCCTATCAAGTCATCGATGGTTCAAGGTTGATTCCCTGTGAAATCCATCTCTGGAGACCAAGGGTGCCTTCTATGGTGTTTTAGTTACCAAAGTTCTAGTATGTTTATATGAGTGATTAAACCCATTCAATAGATTAAAAAGGCAAACTGCTATTCAAGTGTGGGCTACAAATGTCATCACTTTTCCTCGGTTAGGAAGTAGGTATATTTACCACATTAACACAAGGTAAAAATTAAAAGTCGATTTAAAAAATAATGGGTTTAGAGAAGAAAACAGTATTGGCACACAGTTAAACTTCCACAGAGAGGCATTGGAAAGCACTCCAGGGTCAATTGTTCTATTTCAAATAACTTCATTTTCCACCAAAACACTTGCTATAATGTTCACAATTTAAGATTGCTCTCACTATTTATTTGTTAACAGAGCACATTTTTTTCCTTCTTAACTCTGAACCACTTTCAGGCTGCCAATATTTCTAGTCCAACAAGTATATGATAAGTGTGAGTCACACTGAGAGTCCCCAGGCCTCCACCTGAAGGTGATGATGCAGCAGTCTGGTGGCCTAACTTAAGTAAAAAGCACAGAAAACTTAAAATGCTTGTGGAATGAGGAGCATACCATGAGCAAGATAAACTGAGGAACACTCCTAGCGCACTCAGAATTTCAATTGATCGAATGAGCAAACAACAATAATTATCAAAAAAGTCTACAACTAACAAATGTTGGAGAGAATTTTGAGAAAAGGGAATGCCCTCGCACTGTGAATGGGAGGGTAAACTGGTACAGCCACTCTGGAGAACAGTATGAAGGCAAAAAAGTGAAAATATAACTACCATGTGATCCAGAAATTCCACTCTTGAGTACACATCCCAGGAAAATGAAAACACTACATTGAAAAGATACATGTACCCCAATGTTCACTGCAGTATATCATTTACAATTACCAAAGTATAGAAGAAACCTAAGTGTTCATTAACAGATGAATGAATTAAAAAGTTGTGATAGGGGCTTCCTGGTGGTCCAGTGGGTAAGGACACCGCCTTGCAGTGCAAGGCGCCAATCTTTTTGGCTATGGAACTGTGTACAGTCCATCTCTGGCTAGTTACTCCTGTACTGGATGTTTTCCTCCTATCAAGTCATCGATGGTTCAAGGTTGATTCCCTGTGAAATCCATCTCTGGAGACCAAGGGTGCCTTCTATGGTGTTTTAGTTACCAAAGTTCTAGTATGTTTATATGAGTGATTAAACCCATTCAATAGATTAAAAAGGCAAACTGCTATTCAAGTGTGGGCTACAAATGTCATCACTTTTCCTCGGTTAGGAAGTAGGTATATTTACCACATTAACACAAGGTAAAAATTAAAAGTCGATTTAAAAAATAATGGGTTTAGAGAAGAAAACAGTATTGGCACACAGTTAAACTTCCACAGAGAGGCATTGGAAAGCACTCCAGGGTCAATTGTTCTATTTCAAATAACTTCATTTTCCACCAAAACACTTGCTATAATGTTCACAATTTAAGATTGCTCTCACTATTTATTTGTTAACAGAGCACATTTTTTTCCTTCTTAACTCTGAACCACTTTCAGGCTGCCAATATTTCTAGTCCAACAAGTATATGATAAGTGTGAGTCACACTGAGAGTCCCCAGGCCTCCACCTGAAGGTGATGATGCAGCAGTCTGGTGGCCTAACTTAAGTAAAAGCACAGAAAACTTAAAATGCTTGTGGAATGAGGAGCATACCATGAGCAAGATAAACTGAGGAACACTCCTAGCGCACTCAGAATTTCAATTGATCGAATGAGCAAACAACAATAATTATCAAAAAAGTCTACAACTAACAAATGTTGGAGAGAATTTTGAGAAAAGGGAATGCCCTCGCACTGTGAATGGGAGGGTAAACTGGTACAGCCACTCTGGAGAACAGTATGAAGGCAAAAAAGTGAAAATATAACTACCATGTGATCCAGAAATTCCACTCTTGAGTACACATCCCAGGAAAATGAAAACACTACATTGAAAAGATACATGTACCCCAATGTTCACTGCAGTATATCATTTACAATTACCAAAGTATAGAAGAAACCTAAGTGTTCATTAACAGATGAATGAATTAAAAAGTTGTGATAGGGGCTTCCCTGGTGGTCCAGTGGGTAAGGACACCGCCTTGCAGTGCAAGGGGCGCCATTTGGATCCCTCACCTGGGAAGATCCCACCTGCTGTGGAGCAGCTGGACCAATGTGTCCAATGACCGAGACTCAGCTCTGGAGCGCATGCGCCCAGAGCCGGTGCTCTGTGACAACAGAGGCCACTGCGATGGGAGGCCCACACAGGCCAAAGAACAGAGATGGATGAAAATGGACAAATGAAAGACCAATAGAAGCAGCCCGCCTGCTCCCCTCCCTCCCCACCCCACCACCCCCCAAATAAATAAATAAATAAATCTTTTTTAAAAAAAGTTGTGATATATTATATATGTATGTACATATAGAGAGACACAAACACACAATGGAATATTACTCAGCCCCAAAACAGAATAAAATTCTGCCATTTGCAATAAGGCAAATGGACCTAGACTATATTACACCTAATAAAATAAGCCAGACTGAGGAAAACAAATATTCTATATTATCACTAACATGTAGAGTCTAAAAATTGAAACAAATGAATGAATACAAAAAAAAACAGATACAGATTTGAAGATATAGAGAACATAGTAGTGGTTACCAGTAAAGAAAAGGAAGGAAAGAGAGGTAACATAGGATTATGGAATTAAGAGACACAAAGTATGTATAAAATAAACAGGCAACAGAATATATTGTAAAACACAGGAAAACATAGTTATTATTGTGCACTAACTTTAATTGAAGTCTAATCTATAAAAATACGGTATCACTATGTTGTACTCTTAAAACTATTATATTATAAAGCAATTATACTTCAATAGAAAAAAAAGACAAACAAAAGTATTACAAAAGTAGAGGAAGTAACAGAATCTTAATTTTTTTTTTTTTAAAGATTTATTTATTTATTTATTTTGGGCGGGGGTTGGGTTGGGGAGGGAGGGGAGCGGGCGGGCCACTTCTATTAGTGTTTCATTTCTCTATTTTCATTCGTGTGCGTTCTTTGGCTCCTGTGAGCCTCCCATCGGGGTGGCGTCTGTCGTTGCAGAGCACCGGCTCTGGGCGCATGCGCTCCAGAGCTCCGGCTCGGTGATTGGACACATCAGTCCAGCCGCTCCGCGGCACGTGGGATCTTCCCAGGCCAGGGCTCGAACCGGCGCCCCTTACACTGCAAGGCGGTGTCTTTACCCACTGGACAACCAGGGGAAGCCCCAGAATCTTAATTTTTAAAATTTGTACTGAATAATAAACTAGAATTTATGTGTGACATGCCTTAGAGATTTTTATCTTTTTTATGACATTAAATTATAGAAACAGGATAACTTCTAAACCAATGGATTACCTACTAGGAAATTATGCTTGCTCTTAAGTCATGTGAATAGCATAAGACTTTGCCTTTGCAATTTGACTTTATAAATTGAATATTTTATTTTACAGCTTTTTCCTAGGGATCTGTCATCTTGAAAGTCTTGCTATATTTTTTCTTTGAAACATGCAACTTTAAAACTGTACCTGCATTTTTTTTAATAATAAACTTGTTTCCATCTTTGTGATAGGATAAAATAGCACATGGCATTTTAACTTAAAGTGAAGAGCCGTAAGGAATCAAAGAATGTTACCAAAAGAAACTGCAAATCAGCAACAAACTCGTAGGGATGAACTGCTCAGCAAAATTAAACTGGAAAGCCAACTTGTCAGCAAAATGAATAGGTGGATGGTCTGAATTTCAGCGCTAAGCCTCAGTTTAATTTTCTCCACGATAACCTTGGCTACAGGCTGTTATTTCAAAGTCACTCAGTGGCTCACCCTGATAGACACCTATTTCCAAAGAAACCACATTCCTGCAACCTGTTTAGTAATTACATTCATCTTGATAGCATCCTTCCTGACAATTTGATCATTGATGGGGCTCTCTGCTTGTGAAGGCCATTTGAATTTCACCCTTCCTGACCTTCTGTTCTGACGAGGGTTCTGTAAAGTAAACTCCATTTGTTGGGTTATCCTGGGAAATGGCCATACTTCTTCTTCCGGGAACTTTGGCAAAAATTCTTTCTTTCCTGCAGTTCAATCCATGCCTGTCAAACCTGCATTAATGGAACAGAGGGCAGGTGTGTTGCCTTTTTCAACTTTGCTTATTTCCAACCTGATTTCATTAAGGTCCAGGCACACTATCTAGATGGCATGGTTATGGAGCCCAAAATTGGAATTTTAAATCTTTGACCTTTATATGGTTGTTCAAATCTAACCATAACAGATAAAGTTGAAGTGGTTTGAAATCAGCCAGTGTTTTCACATTTCTCAAACATGGTCTTACAATTGGAAGAAAACATGAACTGAGACTGGGGACCCTGCTCCTCAGCCCCTATAATAAGTCTGTGGCAAATAAACTTTAGCTCTCCACTTACTTCACATCTCTAAGCCTACATAGAGTGGCTGATGTCCACCTGGGCTGCATCGTGGCTATTTGGATACACACCTGCCTGCCTCCAAGTCCACAACCTCCCCCATCCCTCACTTTCATTCTTTTCTTCCTTTAAATCAGCACCCTTGAATCAGAACTTTCAGGGGGAATCATACAGACTGACCTCAACCAAGTCCTCTTGGAAGGGGCTCCAGAAAGGTAAACTTGTTTCCATCTTTGTGATAGGATAAAATAGCACATGGCATTTTAACTTAAAGTGAAGAGCCGTAAGGAATCAAAGAATGTTACCAAAAGAAACTGCAAATCAGCAACAAACTCGTAGGGATGAACTGCTCAGCAAAATTAAACTGGAAAGCCAACTTGTCAGCAAAATGAATAGGTGGATGGTCTGAATTTCAGCGCTAAGCCTCAGTTTAATTTTCTCCACGATAACCTTGGCTACAGGCTGTTATTTCAAAGTCACTCAGTGGCTCACCCTGATAGACACCTATTTCCAAAGAAACCACATTCCTGCAACCTGTTTAGTAATTACATTCATCTTGATAGCATCCTTCCTGACAATTTGATCATTGATGGGGCTCTCTGCTTGTGAAGGCCATTTGAATTTCACCCTTCCTGACCTTCTGTTCTGACGAGGGTTCTGTAAAGTAAACTCCATTTGTTGGGTTATCCTGGGAAATGGCCATACTTCTTCTTCCGGGAACTTTGGCAAAAATTCTTTCTTTCCTGCAGTTCAATCCATGCCTGTCAAACCTGCATTAATGGAACAGAGGGCAGGTGTGTTGCCTTTTTCAACTTTGCTTATTTCCAACCTGATTTCATTAAGGTCCAGGCACACTATCTAGATGGCATGGTTATGGAGCCCAAAATTGGAATTTTAAATCTTTGACCTTTATATGGTTGTTCAAATCTAACCATAACAGATAAAGTTGAAGTGGTTTGAAATCAGCCAGTGTTTTCACATTTCTCAAACATGGTCTTACGAATTGGAAGAAAACATGAACTGAGACTGGGGACCCTGCTCCTCAGCCCCTATAATAAGTCTGTGGCAAATAAACTTTAGCTCTCCACTTACTTCACATCTCTAAGCCTACATAGAGTGGCTGATGTCCACCTGGGCTGCATCGTGGCTATTTGGATACACACCTGCCTGCCTCCAAGTCCACAACCTCCCCCATCCCTCACTTTCATTCTTTTCTTCCTTTAAATCAGCACCCTTGAATCAGAACTTTCAGGGGGAATCATACAGACTGACCTCAACCAAGTCCTCTTGGAAGGGGCTCCAGAAAGGTAAATTTTAACAAACATGTTAAGGAAACATAAATTCCTAAATAAACTAATCTAATATTATAATTAATTAAAGTACCAAAGCCAAGAAAGGATGTGATAAATTCCTGAATCTCTGTTCAACTTGTTTCCAGTCTTATGACAGATTCAGTGTGAGGTCCGAATGCCCATTGCCAGGTGGTCAATAACAGATTCAGAATTACAAATATGGTTTTCCAAGAAATATGCCTAATAACCATTAATATGACCACATTTCTTAAGCTGATGACTAAAAATTCCTCAAATGTGGAATGTCTTGTTAATTTGGAGGAATGAAAGAAAGAGCACCATTTTGAGAAACTCATTAAAGTACATTTAAAGAACACACAAAAGAAGGAAGGATTAAAAAGAAAACCATCATGGGTTCTACTTCCTAAACAGAAGTCCTGGTTACTTTCTCTGGTGAAATTTCCAACTGTTGAAAACTGTCTCTTGGAGCTCATGATTGTCTTGGAGAGAAATATAACAGTTGAAGCAACTGATAAGAGCAAAATACAATGAAGTAATTCTGAGTTGAAGAATAAGGGGGCTGCTGGATGAAAAAAACCAGGAAGAGTGTCAACCACTGGAAAAGCATGTGCAGAGTTCCTAAGGCAGAGCCTGAGGTCAGGGAAGTTGCAGCAGACAATGAATGGGCAACCAGTTACCCTGCTTTGCCCAAGACTGTCCCTATTTAAAACCTGAAAGCCCTCAGGGACATGCCAGCCAGAATGATCTCATATCAAACATGATATTGTTTCCTATTGCTTCCTGAACTAGCCTTCTTGGAAATTCCAAGTCTGTAAATATTTACCACAGCAGTTCTAGATAACTCTCTCATCAGAACAATTTAAGCTGGAGAAGCTTAAATTGGTGGCGAAGACACCACCGTCACCTTCTTAGCTAACTGCTTAGATGCTGATCATATTCCACAGCTTTGCACCATTGATGCTGGATCTGTCTATCCTCCTCAATCACACCTCCATCCCATTTTTTTTGCACCCTTGAATCACAACTTTCAGGGGGAATCATACAGACTGACCTCAACCAAGTCCTCTTGGAAGGGGCTCCAGAAAGGTAAATTTTAACAAACATGTTAAGGAAACATAAATTCCTAAATAAACTAATCTAATATTATAATTAATTAAAGTACCAAAGCCAAGAAAGGATGTGATAAATTCCTGAATCTCTGTTCAACTTGTTTCCAGTCTTATGACAGATTCAGTGTGAGGTCCGAATGCCCATTGCCAGGTGGTCAATAACAGATTCAGAATTACAAATATGGTTTTCCAAGAAATATGCCTAATAACCATTAATATGACCACATTTCTTAAGCTGATGACTAAAAATTCCTCAAATGTGGAATGTCTTGTTAATTTGGAGGAATGAAAGAAAGAGCACCATTTTGAGAAACTCATTAAAGTACATTTAAAGAACACACAAAAGAAGGAAGGATTAAAAAGAAAACCATCATGGGTTCTACTTCCTAAACAGAAGTCCTGGTTACTTTCTCTGGTGAAATTTCCAACTGTTGAAAACTGTCTCTTGGAGCTCATGATTGTCTTGGAGAGAAATATAACAGTTGAAGCAACTGATAAGAGCAAAATACAATGAAGTAATTCTGAGTTGAAGAATAAGGGGGCTGCTGGATGAAAAAGACCAGGAAGAGTGTCAACCACTGGAAAAGCATGTGCAGAGTTCCTAAGGCAGAGCCTGAGGTCAGGGAAGTTGCAGCAGACAATGAATGGGCAACCAGTTACCCTGCTTTGCCCAAGACTGTCCCTATTTAAAACCTGAAAGCCCTCAGGGACATGCCAGCCAGAATGATCTCATATCAAACATGATATTGTTTCCTATTGCTTCCTGAACTAGCCTTCTTGGAAATTCCAAGTCTGTAAATATTTACCACAGCAGTTCTAGATAACTCTCTCATCAGAACAATTTAAGCTGGAGAAGCTTAAATTGGTGGCGAAGACACCACCGTCACCTTCTTAGCTAACTGCTTAGATGCTGATCATATTCCACAGCTTTGCACCATTGATGCTGGATCTGTCTATACTGGGTCACTGCCTTCTTTTCCTGTGGTCCCTGGAACAGAGGGCATCATTGTGAAGTAATGTGGCCTTCTGTACAGTCACAAATCCACACCAGGTGTTGTGACATCGCCACAAGGATTTCCCTTACATGTCCTCTCAGAAGTTTCCAATTTCTTTTGCAACTGTCTGTGTCTCAGGGTCATTCTGCCCCTAGGCCTCTTGTATTCATTCATTTAGCAAATGTTTGAGGACTAAAATGCAAGAGGTCGTGGGTCACGGCTGGGGGCAATTGATGGTAAGATTAAGTTCATAAAGGAGTGGACAGGAAAGGAAGAGGGAGAATCAAGCCTAGGAATTCCATGCCTTTGACACAGTGCAACACAGAGATGGCGGTGTTTCTGTGAACACAGGAAGGAACAAGATTTGGGGGTAATGGAATTCCCAGGGGATCTGTTCTGGTTAAACTGACCTCAATGATTCCAGCTTTGTTTTTGTGTTTTTTTTTTTTTTAATTGTGGCTTCTTTTTATTTATTTATTTATTTATTTATTTATTTATTTCTCATCCATCTTTTCTCTTCCACCACTGTGGCCCTCCCATTGCAGTGGCCTTTCTCGTTGTGAAGCACCGGCTCTGGGTGAATGTGCTCCAGACTGCTGACTTACAATTGGACACACTGGTCCGGACGCTCTGCGGCATGTGGGATCTTCCTGGGGCAGGGAAGATCCCACATGCAAGGCAGACTCTATCCACTGGACCACCAGGGAAGCCCTTATTTCAGCTTTTTAAGCTCTTTTACCCTGTTGTCTACCAACTAACTCTGTAAGAAAACTCTACCTTATCCCTCTTTTACTTTTTCTCTCTTGTTTCTTTCTTTCTTTCTTTTTTTTTTGAGGTGAGGGGATTTCTTTTAATTTTATTGGCCATTGCACATGACTGCTGAATGATCGAAAGAGTGATTGAATATATGAGTTTATGATCACCCAGAATGATTGAAGTGCATTCCATAAAAATCACAAAATGTTAATATTAATAGAGTTATAAACTCAACTTGAGCTTTGTGAGTTAAAAGAATTGGAAAAAGAGTTAGGTTTATCCTTTGAACCTAGAAAACAAATTCACAAAAAAGGTCTTTAGTAAGTTTCTGTGCATTGGTGACAGTAGATGTGCCACCTGGGGTTGTGCTCTGACAAGTACTTATGATGCTTTGATCCCCATTGCCCTACTTGTTTAGGTAGTGGCAGATTAATTTGCTTAAGCTTGCTTGTGTTTCCTAATACAGGCAAGTTCAGGGACATGAAACATGGTGTAGTGTTTTCAAAGGATGTGTGCCTCTGGCTTCAGATGGACTGCTAGGTTCAGCACTGTCCACTCCAGTGGGGATTCTTGCCCAGAACATTTAAGTAATCCATGTGATCATGGAGGAGGGCTCAGCCAATACATTCAGGCTATGATACCAAAGGCAACTTAACAGGGACAGATCTTAGAGGTTGGTGAAATGATTTCTCTGGACAGTTTTAATTATTGGACAAGAGAGTTCTGAAATATGTGAATTACTCAACAGCTCAAAGTACAAAAGGGAAACATGAGTCATTTGGTGTAATAAACTGTGATGGAGAGCAAACACATTTACATTCCACATGAGCAAACGTACTCAGTCTTAAGTAATTAGAAGTCTGAAGGTACAATGCAGTGGCCTTTCTCGTTGTGAAGCCGGCTCTGGGTGAATGTGCTCCAGACTGCTGACTTACAATTGGACACACTGGTCCGGACGCTCTGCGGCATGTGGGATCTTCCTGGGGCAGGGAAGATCCCACATGCAAGGCAGACTCTATCCACTGGACCACCAGGGAAGCCCTTATTTCAGCTTTTTAAGCTCTTTTACCCTGTTGTCTACCAACTAACTCTGTAAGAAAACTCTACCTTATCCCTCTTTTACTTTTTCTCTCTTGTTTCTTTCTTTCTTTCTTTTTTTTTTGAGGTGAGGGGATTTCTTTTAATTTTATTGGCCATTGCACATGACTGCTGAATGATCGAAAGAGTGATTGAATATATGAGTTTATGATCACCCAGAATGATTGAAGTGCATTCCATAAAAATCACAAAATGTTAATATTAATAGAGTTATAAACTCAACTTGAGCTTTGTGAGTTAAAAGAATTGGAAAAAGAGTTAGGTTTATCCTTTGAACCTAGAAAACAAATTCACAAAAAAGGTCTTTAGTAAGTTTCTGTGCATTGGTGACAGTAGATGTGCCACCTGGGGTTGTGCTCTGACAAGTACTTATGATGCTTTGATCCCCATTGCCCTACTTGTTTAGGTAGTGGCAGATTAATTTGCTTAAGCTTGCTTGTGTTTCCTAATACAGGCAAGTTCAGGGACATGAAACATGGTGTAGTGTTTTCAAAGGATGTGTGCCTCTGGCTTCAGATGGACTGCTAGGTTCAGCACTGTCCACTCCAGTGGGGATTCTTGCCCAGAACATTTAAGTAATCCATGTGATCATGGAGGAGGGCTCAGCCAATACATTCAGGCTATGATACCAAAGGCAACTTAACAGGGACAGATCTTAGAGGTTGGTGAAATGATTTCTCTGGACAGTTTTAATTATTGGACAAGAGAGTTCTGAAATATGTGAATTACTCAACAGCTCAAAGTACAAAAGGGAAACATGAGTCATTTGGTGTAATAAACTGTGATGGAGAGCAAACACATTTACATTCCACATGAGCAAACGTACTCAGTCTTAATTCTGTAATTAGTAAATGGCTTAATATTTGCAACTTGTTATGTAAGAGGTAAAAGAACATTCTTGGTTTAAGAATAATTTACATGGCCAATCACGTTTAAAATCTCAGTCCTGTCAAGGCAAATAGTGATGTTTAAAGCTAAGTATTAATTATCATCTATAATTTGTAATGAATACTTAATATGCATATAGAAGAAATGAGATTATGAAATTGAAATGGCTTGATCAAAATATTAAGAATACTTTCTCAAATATATTAAATACAAACCACGTGTCAAATCTATGGGCATTTTTTGTTGGAATATGTCACTGTGGTTGTCTTTTTAAGTTTATTTTATTCAAGGATAGATTTACAATGTTGCATTAATTTCTGTTGTACAACAAAGTGACTCAGTTATATATACATATGCATATAATACATATATAATATTGAATATAGTTTCCCTTATATACAGTAGGACTCTGCTTTTTACCCTTTCTGTATGTAATAATTTGTATCTGCTAATCCCAAACTCCCATTCTATCACTTCCCACAACTTGGCAACCACAAGTCTGTTCTCTATGCCTGTGAGTCTATTTCTTTTTGTAGATCAGTTCATTTGTGTTGTAATTTAGACTCCACATGTAAGTGATATTGTATGGTATGTGTTTCTCTGACTTAGTCAATTCAGTGTGATAGTCTCTAAGTCCAACCATGTTGCTGAAAATGGCATTAGTTATTTTTTAAGGCTGAGTAATATCCCATGTACATATGTAACACATTTTTATCCATTCCTCTCTCAATGGATATTTAGGTTGTTTCCATGTCATAGCTATTGTAAATAGTGCTGCTTTAAACATATAGGCACGTGCATATTTTTGAGTTATATTTTGTTTGGATATATGTCCACGATTGGAACTGCTGGATCACATGGTGACTCTCTTTTTAGTTTCGTAAGGAATCCCCTGTGCCATTTTCCATAGTGGCTGCACCAATGTCTTTTATTTATTTACTTATTTATAAGGAGAGAATTGCACCATATACCACAAACTCCATGGCATACACTTAATCACATTCATATAATATATGATTCTTCATCAATATCAAAACATTCATTTCCAGTTTGAGGGGATGTGTTGAGTATTATTTAAATGCTCTTCAAAAGGTTTCTGTGAGGAAACAGTACCTTCATAACTGAAAGCATTTATAATATGCAAGATGACATACCTTTTGCAGGCATGGCTTATCCCAAAGTTTTTAAAAAGTTTTTTTGAGAAAGGAACAAGCCTTTACAGATTCTTATGTTTTCTCCTAAACTTAGGATTTGCATATATGTAATAGTTGCAAACAGATGATTACTTGTAGATTTTGCTTTTGTGCAGTGTGTATGTGTGTGTGTATGGTGTTTGCTGTATGTGTCCCATCTGTCACGTGTGTGGTGTAGTGTGTGGATGGTGTGTGTGTATTTAATAAGCTCTAGCCCAAGTAACAGCCCAAGGTGTCAGAGAGAAAGAGCTGTGAATTAGTGAAAGGTCATGATGGTTTTCTGAGCCACTCTCTGGCACACTCCCTTGAAAGCAGGTTCTGGTGCAAGTCCTTTATGGACCCCTCTTCCCATTTCCTGAGCAACGGACACGCCCTTTCTCTGAAATCGCCCATCAATTTCCAGCTGGTAAACTGAAAGTTGACTGGACACCTGATTTTTCAGCCATGTGTCTACAGAGGAAGTGGCACACACACATTCAGAGACATGGAGAGGACAGTGAACCAACATATATCTGGGCTCCTTCTTCCGTGTCTGATGGGGAAGGACCACTCACAACACTCTAGCTTTGCATCCTCAGCACACAGCATCAAGGCTGCCACACAGAAGGCACAGGGTAAAAGCATTTACAAGGAGCATATGAAGAGGCAGTATGGGATTGATTTCTCATTCAAGAAATAGGTTTTGACCATAACACTCTCCAGTCATGTGCCAGGAACTAATAAACAAAGACACAGATGTGAAATGGGCCAGGTCTGCACATCTCCTCTTCCAACCTCCCCATTCCCTCAGGGGAAAACAAGTATAGTCATAGTAATTCAGAAATATTTATTTACTTGTTTATAAGGAGAGAATTGCACCATATACCACAAACTCCATGGCATACACTTAATCACATTCATATAATATATGATTCTTCATCAATATCAAAACATTCATTTCCAGTTTGAGGGGATGTGTTGAGTATTATTTAAATGCTCTTCAAAAGGTTTCTGTGAGGAAACAGTACCTTCATAACTGAAAGCATTTATAATATGCAAGATGACATACCTTTTGCAGGCATGGCTTATCCCAAAGTTTTTAAAAAGTTTTTTTGAGAAAGGAACAAGCCTTTACAGATTCTTATGTTTTCTCCTAAACTTAGGATTTGCATATATGTAATAGTTGCAAACAGATGATTACTTGTAGATTTTGCTTTTGTGCAGTGTGTATGTGTGTGTGTATGGTGTTTGCTGTATGTGTCCCATCTGTCACGTGTGTGGTGTAGTGTGTGGATGGTGTGTGTGTATTTAATAAGCTCTAGCCCAAGTAACAGCCCAAGGTGTCAGAGAGAAAGAGCTGTGAATTAGTGAAAGGTCATGATGGTTTTCTGAGCCACTCTCTGGCACACTCCCTTGAAAGCAGGTTCTGGTGCAAGTCCTTTATGGACCCCTCTTCCCATTTCCTGAGCAAAGGACACACCCTTTCTCTGAAATCGCCCATCAATTTCCAGCTGGTAAACTGAAAGTTGACTGGACACCTGATTTTTCAGCCATGTGTCTACAGAGGAAGTGGCACACACACATTCAGAGACATGGAGAGGACAGTGAACCAACATATATCTGGGCTCCTTCTTCCGTGTCTGATGGGGAAGGACCACTCACAACACTCTAGCTTTGCATCCTCAGCACACAGCATCAAGGCTGCCACACAGAAGGCACAGGGTAAAAGCATTTACAAGGAGCATATGAAGAGGCAGTATGGGATTGATTTCTCATTCAAGAAATAGGTTTTGACCATAACACTCTCCAGTCATGTGCCAGGAACTAATAAACAAAGACACAGATGTGAAATGGGCCAGGTCTGCACATCTCCTCTTCCAACCTCCCCATTCCCTCAGGGGAAAACAAGTATAGTCATAGTAATTCAGAAAATTATCTTAGAGTTGGACTATAAAGAAGTCTGGGAACCAAACTGATACTTTCAGACTGTGGTGCTGGAGAAGACTCTTGAGAGTCCCCTGGACTGCAACGATATCAAACCAGTTGATCCTAAAGGAAATCAACCCTGAACATTCATTGGAAGGACTGATACTGAAGTTGAAGATCCAACATTTTGGCCACCTGATGTGAAGATTTGACTCACTGGAAAAGATCCTAATGCTCAAAAAGATTGAAGGCAAAAGGAGAAGAGGGCAGTAGAGGATAAGATGGTTAGACAGCATCACCAACTTAATGGACGTTTGAATGTGAGCAAAGCCTAAGAGATACTGAAGCATAGAGGAGCTTAGCAAGCTGCAGTCCATGGGGTTAGACATGACTTAGTGACTGAAGAACAATTTCTTAACATTAGTTTCTTCAAACAAGTCTTAGAGAAACTTGGGTTAAGGGCTTATCTGGTGGCAAGTGGATAAGAATCCACCTGCCAACCCAGAAGACACAAGTTTGATCTCAAATCTTCAAAGATTCCACATGCCATGGAACAATTAAGCCTGTGTGCCAAAACTGAGCCCACACGTTAGAACCTGCGAGGCACAAGTACTTAAGCCCTCACACCCTAAAGACCATGTTCAGCAACAAGAAAAGCCACTGTAATGAGAAGCCCAAGCACTGCAATGAAGTATAGTGCTCACTCACTGCAACTAAAGAAAGCCCATGAAAAAAGCAGTGAAGATCCAGCATAGCCCAAAATAAAACAGAAATAAAAAATAGAAAGGAAAAACTGGAGTTAGGCTTTGGTTAAAACATGTAATCTTAGGCTCTCTTCTGAATGAAGAGCCCCATAAAAGTCCATTAAAACTTAATGGGTTCCACTGTTCCCCAGACCTTGAGAGCCTCTAGACTATCCGACTATATTATGAACCTTATGCTCATTATATTCTATTTGAACTAACCATTCCAAGAACTACTTTCTAACAGAGGTTTGACATGTAATCCAATGACATCTCCAGTCATGGGGAAAACATTAGTCATTTACCTCCCCATTCCCTCAGGGGAAAACAAGTATAGTCATAGTAATTCAGAAAATTATCTTAGAGTTGGACTATAAAGAAGTCTGGGAACCAAACTGATACTTTCAGACTGTGGTGCTGGAGAAGACTCTTGAGAGTCCCCTGGACTGCAACGATATCAAACCAGTTGATCCTAAAGGAAATCAACCCTGAACATTCATTGGAAGGACTGATACTGAAGTTGAAGATCCAACATTTTGGCCACCTGATGTGAAGATTTGACTCACTGGAAAAGATCCTAATGCTCAAAAAGATTGAAGGCAAAAGGAGAAGAGGGCAGTAGAGGATAAGATGGTTAGACAGCATCACCAACTTAATGGACGTTTGAATGTGAGCAAAGCCTAAGAGATACTGAAGCATAGAGGAGCTTAGCAAGCTGCAGTCCATGGGGTTAGACATGACTTAGTGACTGAAGAACAATTTCTTAACATTAGTTTCTTCAAACAAGTCTTAGAGAAACTTGGGTTAAGGGCTTATCTGGTGGCAAGTGGATAAGAATCCACCTGCCAACCCAGAAGACACAAGTTTGATCTCAAATCTTCAAAGATTCCACATGCCATGGAACAATTAAGCCTGTGTGCCAAAACTGAGCCCACACGTTAGAACCTGCGAGGCACAAGTACTTAAGCCCTCACACCCTAAAGACCATGTTCAGCAACAAGAAAAGCCACTGTAATGAGAAGCCCAAGCACTGCAATGAAGTATAGTGCTCACTCACTGCAACTAAAGAAAGCCCATGAAAAAAGCAGTGAAGATCCAGCATAGCCCAAAATAAAACAGAAATAAAAAATAGAAAGGAAAAACTGGAGTTAGGCTTTGGTTAAAACATGTAATCTTAGGCTCTCTTCTGAATGAAGAGCCCCATAAAAGTCCATTAAAACTTAATGGGTTCCACTGTTCCCCAGACCTTGAGAGCCTCTAGACTATCCGACTATATTATGAACCTTATGCTCATTATATTCTATTTGAACTAACCATTCCAAGAACTACTTTCTAACAGAGGTTTGAATGAATCACCTTGCTAAAATAACCTTGAGGGAGATGACATCTTTCAGATCAGATGAGAGCAGTCCAAATAGTCTCACTTGGTCAAAATACTTTTAATAACATGGAAAATAAAAATATGTACCACTAAAAGAATTATAAGAAATTCATAACTATGAGTCATGTGATAGATTTTGTATGAGGACATAATGTCCATTGCAAAATAAACTTAATTAGTAGTCAATAAGAAATTTAGAATCACAAATGAGAGTTCTGAGAAACATCTTTAATAACCACTAATACAACCATGTTCCTTATGCTAACCATGAAAAATTCTTTAATATATCATTACTTGTGTTTTCTGTACAATGAAGAAAAACTATCATTGCCAGAAAAATATGACATAGAGCATACTGAATAATAACTCAGGGATTCATCATATCCCTTTTTCTTTCGTACTTTAACTGATGGCAGTATTCAAACAAATTCATTGTTGTCATTTGAAAGTAACTTGCAAGTTGGCTACACATTTTCATCAGCAATTGCAATTTTAAAAATATTGTAAAATGAGAAGTTTACCTTTAGGGCCTCAAAATAGGCTTTTAAAATATATTTTCCCAGGGAAGAAAATAATTTGAAATCCTGGATAAAAATTTGGTGAGGATTTTAATTTCTAATTGTCACATTTTATGATTATGCAAATTACTGTATGCCCTATAATTTTCATTTGAGTGATGTGCCATATTATATAATATTAATTACATAAAAAATCTGGCAGGAAAAATAAAACTGCATACACCATAGAAAGAGGCTCCAATTTTCTTTGCACAACTCACTGTTTGATGCTCTTCCCTACATAATGTAAGCCGGTGAGTCTCAATTGTTGACACAGTGGTGAAGGATGTGGAAATCATAGTGCGTGGTATGTACATCAGAATCACCTGTGAAACTTTTCAAACACACCTTTTTTCATATTCCCTTCGGGAAGGATCCACACTCCTCAATTGATAGAAGAAGTAGAGACATTAGCAAAACTATTTTCAGTCTATTTTCATGATTCTGCATGACTATCCTATCTTATACCAAAATATGAAGAATGTGTAACAACTTAATATGTATAATTCAGTAAAGTTATTAAAATGTATATCCCTTTAAAATTAATAGGAAATAGTTAGAAATGGAGTATAATCACACAGAGTAACAACAGAGTTTCGTTTTGTTTTGTTTATTCCGGGAATACCTCAATCCTTTCAGACTAGGGATTTCCAGGTATTTCAAGACAAGTAAATCTTAAAGACAAGTAGCAGTAGACTTAGATTTTTCATGGCCTTAATTTACATACACACACAAAACAAAACTCAGTGTGACTTTAGTCATATTCACTGAATAGAAGCACAAAGCGCTATCAGAGGAGAAAGAGACTTGATCATTTGACTGGAACAGCAAGCCTTAATCTCTAGTATCTTCTTCTTTCAGAACCCACAGACTAAATTTACCCACTCATCTCAGTATTGTTGGTCAGAGCTTAATATGGTCATTTAAATACTTCCTACTATTTCACCACAATAAAGAATGCAAGTCTTTCATTTGCAACAACAGAGATGGATTTGGAGGGTCTTCTACTAATTGAAATAAGGTCAGACAGAGAAAGACAAATACCACATGATATCTCTTACATGTGGACTCTAAAAAATACAACAAACCAGTGAATATAACAACAGTAGCAACAAAACAGACTCACCGATACGGAGAACAGTGTGGTGGCTACCAGTGGGGAGAGTAAAAGAGGGAGAGTCAATACAAGAGTGGGGGCTTAAAAGGTCAGTTATGTATAAAATCAGTGTCATGGATATAGTGTACAACAGAGGGATGCAGCCAATGGTTTATAATAAGTATAAATGGCCTATAATCTTTAATGTGTGAATTACTCTATTGCATGCCTGCAACTTCTGTAATAGTATACATCACCAATGTCTCAATAAAAATATTAATAAAATAGAAAAAAACAATTCTACTTGTTAATCTCTGTGTTCCCTCTAGGCATATCTGGGAGAGACAAATTTTTACAAATTTAATAGTCCTTCGGGAAGGATCCACACTCCTCAATTGATAGAAGAAGTAGAGACATTAGCAAAACTATTTTCAGTCTATTTTCATGATTCTGCATGACTATCCTATCTTATACCAAAATATGAAGAATGTGTAACAACTTAATATGTATAATTCAGTAAAGTTATTAAAATGTATATCCCTTTAAAATTAATAGGAAATAGTTAGAAATGGAGTATAATCACACAGAGTAACAACAGAGTTTCGTTTTGTTTTGTTTATTCCGGGAATACCTCAATCCTTTCAGACTAGGGATTTCCAGGTATTTCAAGACAAGTAAATCTTAAAGACAAGTAGCAGTAGACTTAGATTTTTCATGGCCTTAATTTACATACACACACAAAACAAAACTCAGTGTGACTTTAGTCATATTCACTGAATAGAAGCACAAAGCGCTATCAGAGGAGAAAGAGACTTGATCATTTGACTGGAACAGCAAGCCTTAATCTCTAGTATCTTCTTCTTTCAGAACCCACAGACTAAATTTACCCACTCATCTCAGTATTGTTGGTCAGAGCTTAATATGGTCATTTAAATACTTCCTACTATTTCACCACAATAAAGAATGCAAGTCTTTCATTTGCAACAACAGAGATGGATTTGGAGGGTCTTCTACTAATTGAAATAAGGTCAGACAGAGAAAGACAAATACCACATGATATCTCTTACATGTGGACTCTAAAAAATACAACAAACCAGTGAATATAACAACAGTAGCAACAAAACAGACTCACCGATACGGAGAACAGTGTGGTGGCTACCAGTGGGGAGAGTAAAAGAGGGAGAGTCAATACAAGAGTGGGGGCTTAAAAGGTCAGTTATGTATAAAATCAGTGTCATGGATATAGTGTACAACAGAGGGATGCAGCCAATGGTTTATAATAAGTATAAATGGCCTATAATCTTTAATGTGTGAATTACTCTATTGCATGCCTGCAACTTCTGTAATAGTATACATCACCAATGTCTCAATAAAAATATTAATAAAATAGAAAAAAACAATTCTACTTGTTAATCTCTGTGTTCCCTCTAGGCATATCTGGGAGAGACAAATTTTTACAAATTTAATAGTCCATTTAGCATCTAGTGTTTACTATATTCAGTAAGTGAACAACTAACACTGAGTGAATTAACACATTTCTGAATACATCCTCTAAATTCCACACCTCATAACTGTACACACTAATGTTTGCTGGGACTTGATTAAAGTACTTATTGCAATCAATCAGTATTCTTTTTTTCACTTATTTATTTGCAATGTGGTGTCTGGCACAGACTAGAATTTCAATACATATGTGCTTGAATGAGATTCAATTTTAGAATGTTGAATTTCTGCAGTTGCAATTTTGTTTCTAATTTAATGTTTCTGTGACATTCTATAGAAACTCTGCTATTAATCATAGAAAACCTGACATTGTTACATTGATCAAATCTGAATTTTCTAACTCTGCACATTTCTTCTTTAATCATCTTTATCTCCTTCTGGTCATTTAAAGAAAACACATTTTTCCAGAGGTTGGTGTATTTGTTTATTTAGTGGAGTGTCTGCCCTCTGAAAGTTCTGGATGTGGATGTGTTGTAGAGGAGAAGGGGGCATGTCTAAGGTTAACAAGTCTAAGTAGGGAAGATGGCTGTATGACTCTCCATGCTAATCCTACTAGACACGTAGTAGCACAGGGACGTCTCTGAGCGGTCTGGTAGTAAAGAAAGTCGTTACATTTTATTTGAATAAAACCTTACTGAGGGCTTCCCCTGGTGGTCCAGTGGATAAGGACACCGCCTTGCAGTGCAAGGGGCGCCGGTTCAAGCCCTGGCCTGGGAAGATCCCACGTGCCGCGGAGAGGCTGGACTGATGTGTCCAATCACCGAGCCGGAGCTCTGGAGCGCATGTGCCCAGAGCTGGTGCTCTACAACGGAGACGCCACCGCGATGGGAGGCCCACAGGAGCCAAAGAACAAAGACGGATGAAAACAGACAAATGAAAGACCAGTAGAAGTGGCCCGCCCGTTTCCCTCCCTCCCCAACCCGACCCCCGCCCAAAATAAATAAATAAATAAATCTTAAAAAAAAAAAACCTTACTGAATTTAATTAGCCTCAAGTCTCTTGAAAATAATATGTACTTCTGTGTTCTAGAGATTCTATTCTAAGAGTACACTTAGAGAAACAGTGGTGTAAGGGGATCCAGCTTCCACCAGGGATGGGTTTGCAATGCCTTCCACAGACATAAATCCTAATGTACTGTGCTGTGCTAAGTCACTCAGTCGTGTACTCTCTACATTTCCATGGACTTCAGCCCATCAGGCTCCTCTGTCCATGGGATTCTCCAGGTAAGGATACTAGAGTGGGTAGTCATTCCCTTCTCAGGAGATCTTCCCAGTCCAGTGACTGAACCTACATCTCTTATGTCTTCTGCATTGGCAGGCAGGTTCTTTACCACTGGCACCCCCTGAGAAGCCCATAACTCCTAATGCCAGTACCTAAATCCTCCAGGCTCTACACAGACACACTTTCACAAACAACCACCCTCTCACAACTCACTTATCTCCTCTGAGAAGAAACAAAACAAAATAAAATAATAAACAAACAAAACACTCCCTCTTCTCTGCTTATACCTACAGGACACTGTCATACTACTTCTTTGATGATGAGCAGGTACACCTAAAGGACAGGACTTTGTACTTGTTTTAAGTTGTCACACCTTGGCTTGGAGGGGACTCCACACTCTGGATCCTGTATCTCTTTTCAAATATGCTTCATCTTCTTTCCTGAGTAGTCACAGGCTACATTAATATATTCTGTTAGTGAAACCATTTGGACATCACAAACACAGTCTGGATACTCCCCTAGAGCTGAGCCATTTTTTTAGAACTCAACAGAAGACCCTGCATGTCATAATGGTCTGCTCTGTCTGCTTCCAATGTCCCTAATATTGTCTTGAGTTGGTTCACCCTGGACTGATGTGTCCAATCACCGAGCCGGAGCTCTGGAGCGCATGTGCCCAGAGCTGGTGCTCTACAACGGAGACGCCACCGCGATGGGAGGCCCACAGGAGCCAAAGAACAAAGACGGATGAAAACAGACAAATGAAAGACCAGTAGAAGTGGCCCGCCCGTTTCCCTCCCTCCCCAACCCGACCCCCGCCCAAAATAAATAAATAAATAAATCTTAAAAAAAAAAAAAAAAAAACCTTACTGAATTTAATTAGCCTCAAGTCTCTTGAAAATAATATGTACTTCTGTGTTCTAGAGATTCTATTCTAAGAGTACACTTAGAGAAACAGTGGTGTAAGGGGATCCAGCTTCCACCAGGGATGGGTTTGCAATGCCTTCCACAGACATAAATCCTAATGTACTGTGCTGTGCTAAGTCACTCAGTCGTGTACTCTCTACATTTCCATGGACTTCAGCCCATCAGGCTCCTCTGTCCATGGGATTCTCCAGGTAAGGATACTAGAGTGGGTAGTCATTCCCTTCTCAGGAGATCTTCCCAGTCCAGTGACTGAACCTACATCTCTTATGTCTTCTGCATTGGCAGGCAGGTTCTTTACCACTGGCACCCCCTGAGAAGCCCATAACTCCTAATGCCAGTACCTAAATCCTCCAGGCTCTACACAGACACACTTTCACAAACAACCACCCTCTCACAACTCACTTATCTCCTCTGAGAAGAAACAAAACAAAATAAAATAATAAACAAACAAAACACTCCCTCTTCTCTGCTTATACCTACAGGACACTGTCATACTACTTCTTTGATGATGAGCAGGTACACCTAAAGGACAGGACTTTGTACTTGTTTTAAGTTGTCACACCTTGGCTTGGAGGGGACTCCACACTCTGGATCCTGTATCTCTTTTCAAATATGCTTCATCTTCTTTCCTGAGTAGTCACAGGCTACATTAATATATTCTGTTAGTGAAACCATTTGGACATCACAAACACAGTCTGGATACTCCCCTAGAGCTGAGCCATTTTTTTTTTAGAACTCAACAGAAGACCCTGCATGTCATAATGGTCTGCTCTGTCTGCTTCCAATGTCCCTAATATTGTCTTGAGTTGGTAATTATAACCCTGCATACATCATCCCTCCAGCTATAATAATGAACAACATGGTGAAACATCTGTGTATCTATTTAAATTACCGGCATCTATTAATCATAGTCTCTTAAGCCATAGAAATAACATGCATGCCAATAATTTTAAATTATGATAACTTCATATTTTAAAACATTTTTCTATATAAAAATCTTGTTTTGGTTTTCAAACTTTCCTGACTACTATCATGAGGGTACTTTTCCTGATGAAGAATCACTTCTCCCAGTGGTAGAACTCCCTGGAGATCAGATTATTGGCTGGAAGGCAGAGCAGATACACTGGATGACCTTGGGTTTAAGAAATTAACAGGGTGTAGGTACCGTATTCTAAAGACAGACCTGGTGGATAAAATTCTAACACTACATGAGTATGGAGTATATAGAGACTTCCAGCAGGTTTCGGTTAAAAGTATTAACACTGGACTGTAGCAAAAAGTCAACAGACTTTTTGTTTACTTCTGCTCTGTATGCTTAGAAAAGATATGTCCTTAAGAGACAGAGCTCATCAGCTAACCAACCTATGCAATGGTGTGCTGACTATAAACAACTGACTTCAGAATGGTTAGAAAAATAAATGTTTCTGATCGGTTTTTCAGATAACTTTGTCCATGAATTAGTTAATTAAAATTAGTAATTCAAAATATAATTAAAAATGAGGATTTTTAATTATATGCACATAAAAGAATGCCTACTTGTGTAGGAACCTTTTTTGATAGATGGGTTACATCAGGATCACTTAGATGCACTTAAATTACATAAACATCTTCTGATTCCATCCTTGGAACATCACCTTCATTAGGTCTAGGATGGCACTTCCTGCTCAACATAGACATCCCTTTAATAAAGTTCTGCATAGTGTCTAGGGGGCTCCTATGAAATCTGATCTCTTTAGAGAGAACCAGGTCAACACATGTCTGGGTATCTGGACAGTGATAAAAGAACAAACGTTTCACAATATACTTCAGATAATATTTCTCTTTTTTAAAATTCTCTATCAAGAAACAATTAAAAAAAAAAAAATCAAACCTTTTCCCATGTTGTGATCTCTTAAATTCTTGCATTCAATACTGAATGGACTGAACTGTAAACAAATAATGTTTAAGTCAACATCCATTAGGTCATCTTGTACCACATTCAAATCACTTTAAATATTTATTAAGCCTCTGGTCCATAAAAACAGTGTTATGAGTGAAGAAATAAAGACAAATTATCCCTCATAGTCATGAAAACTAAAAAATGTTTTGGTTTTCAAACTTTCCTGACTACTATCATGAGGGTACTTTTCCTGATGAAGAATCACTTCTCCCAGTGGTAGAACTCCCTGGAGATCAGATTATTGGCTGGAAGGCAGAGCAGATACACTGGATGACCTTGGGTTTAAGAAATTAACAGGGTGTAGGTACCGTATTCTAAAGACAGACCTGGTGGATAAAATTCTAACACTACATGAGTATGGAGTATATAGAGACTTCCAGCAGGTTTCGGTTAAAAGTATTAACACTGGACTGTAGCAAAAAGTCAACAGACTTTTTGTTTACTTCTGCTCTGTATGCTTAGAAAAGATATGTCCTTAAGAGACAGAGCTCATCAGCTAACCAACCTATGCAATGGTGTGCTGACTATAAACAACTGACTTCAGAATGGTTAGAAAAATAAATGTTTCTGATCGGTTTTTCAGATAACTTTGTCCATGAATTAGTTAATTAAAATTAGTAATTCAAAATATAATTAAAAATGAGGATTTTTAATTATATGCACATAAAAGAATGCCTACTTGTGTAGGAACCTTTTTTGATAGATGGGTTACATCAGGATCACTTAGATGCACTTAAATTACATAAACATCTTCTGATTCCATCCTTGGAACATCACCTTCATTAGGTCTAGGATGGCACTTCCTGCTCAACATAGACATCCCTTTAATAAAGTTCTGCATAGTGTCTAGGGGACTCCTATGAAATCTGATCTCTTTAGAGAGAACCAGGTCAACACATGTCTGGGTATCTGGACAGTGATAAAAGAACAAACGTTTCACAATATACTTCAGATAATATTTCTCTTTTTTTTAAAATTCTCTATCAAGAAACAATTAAAAAAAAAAAAATCAAACCTTTTCCCATGTTGTGATCTCTTAAATTCTTGCATTCAATACTGAATGGACTGAACTGTAAACAAATAATGTTTAAGTCAACATCCATTAGGTCATCTTGTACCACATTCAAATCACTTTAAATATTTATTAAGCCTCTGGTCCATAAAAACAGTGTTATGAGTGAAGAAATAAAGACAAATTATCCCTCATCACTGCACTGGCGGAGGCAGACAAAGACACAGCATATGAAGACAAGAGGACAGAGACACAGAGAGGGATCCTGGTTCAGAGGCCCCAGGAAAAGTTTGGGGAAGATAATGGGTGAGCTGTGATTGAAATAAACAGTCAGCTGTACCAAGTATGTGGAGAAAGGCCTCATAAACAAAAAAGGCAGCCCAGTGAAAATATCAGCATAAAAGAGAGACATAAAAGTTTCCAATTTCATGAAGTGATGAATAATTTGTTCAACTGAAGCTTGGCAGAGTCTGGGGTTAGAGTAACAGGAACCACTAAGGACCTTTCTAATGTTTTTTGAGGAATGTCTTCAACAGATCCTGTTCAGTGACTTAGCATGATCAGATGTGAGATTTAGGATAATTACACCAGCAATTCTGTGGAAAGTGAATTAGAAGAACAACCAGGAACTCATGACGGTGACAAGGGTAAAAATAACAAAATAATAGCTTCTCTTTTTAAGGGAAGGATTAAAAATCCAAGGTCAAGATCTGAGGCCCCTGTGGAGAAGGAATCTGGACTGAAAGACCCAAATGGATGCAGCCAATCGGAGTCAAGGTCCTTCCATAAATTTTTAAGTCCCTTAGAGCCTACTCAGCCTCCAAACAGGAAGCAGAAAGCAGTCCACAGGAACTAGTAGCAAGGATTATTTCAGCCTCTCCCTACTTCTGCAGACAAAACACTAGAGTTCTCAGGAGAGACAATAGCCTGGAGTGTTGCAGAGGACAGAGTGAAATATGAGCATAAGTAATAAGAAGTAGGAAAACTGTCTGGGAACCAATGGGTGCCTGGTGAAGATAAACATCCCACCTACTCCAGAGATAGTCTACAGTGTAAGGATATGGGAAATGCACAGCCAGGTGCCCTGTGCGTGAGGTTCCGGTGGATGAATCCTGATTCTCTAAGAGAGAAACCTCCAGCAGGGAGAGACAGCAGTTGGGAAATAAAGGTGGTGTCCACACAGGGCCCAAACTGAACACAAACAAACATAACAGCAGCAACAATATCCAACTGAAAATTCAAAATAAGTACACTTCAACGATCAAAACCATTAAAGAAGAACCCATAAGAAGAAACGAGACCTTCTGAGAAAATACCAGGTCATTTTAGAAATTTTAGGAGTAAACACAGAGTGTCTTTATTTAGGTAACTAAATAAAGATATCACTAGGTATTTTGATTAGGCAACTAAGCTGAGTTGAACAATAGTGATTGGGAAAATCTGAGAAAACAGAACAAAATACATCCCAGGAAGATCATAAGACAGGATATATATGTTGTGAATATATTAAGAGTATAGAGACTAAAGGAGAAATTTAAAAGTACAGCTAGTAAGTGTGCCAGAGGAAATTTGAAGGGATGAAATAGTTGCATATAAAAAGGCTAAAAATTAGTTTGTAAATAGAAAATAACCCATATCCATGTACTGAGGGGCCATAATAAGTCCTTAGCCACCGAGTATGCACTCGACGTATGTATGTACAATTGACTGATATCAGGGATGGATAAATGTGTCTCAGGCATGTGGATTAGTAAACCATCAATGAAAATAAATCTGAGAAAAAAAATGATATGAGGTTTTATAAACCAATTTCATTAAGTATTTATAACAAAAGCTGATAAGAAAAGTCTTTGCAAAATGTATGAAACTCTGAACAATTTTTTGCAAAAATGACCCTTTTGCAAATTGTGCTGCCAAATGAGATTGGCATAATAATTAGACTTAGGAAACACCATTCATTTGACTCATTTTCTGCTCATCCTTAAAACTGAAGGCCAGAATAAACCTTTGTTTTAACTATAATTGAGGTGTCTGGCTCAGATTTTCAGGCAATTAAGTGGCCTTGTTTTAGTATCAGGTATCCTTAGATAATAGGTTCTTTACTATCACCTACATTTTTAAACAAAGATACAAATAGTGTCCTTTATTTTTGTAAAGCAAAACTGACTTCCATAGAAACTATTTTTGGAACAACTATCCTGAAAAAGATATAATAGAAAGATTTGACAGTTTTTCAACAAAGGACAGAGGGAAATGAAAAAAAAAAAAATGTTGGTACTAAATTTGAAATACCACTTAATAGAAAATATTGTCACAATAGGAAACACTATTAATACTTTGAGGACTGCAGAAGGCAGCGGGTTTTTTTCCTTTCTTTTTATCCCTCAGTCTTTTTTTTTTTTTTTTTAACTCTAGTAAAGACTTTGAGCTTAAAAGCAACTTCAAAAGAATTCTTCTGGAATTTTCTTCAAAAGTTTCCCCACCCTCTCCTCCAAGGACAAGATTCAAACATCTAAGAAAGCAACTTGACCAATGAATTCTGGTTCCATGGTAGTAATTATTATCAACATATAAGATGACAGTGCTACAAAGAATGAGTTGCTTTGTTAAGTGCCTAGTTTGAAAGAAAATCTGGACTTGGTACTCGGCATGTTCATTGAAGGTAATTTTTCAGGGCGAGTCAGTGATTTAAAATATGTGACCTGGCTGATTCATATTGATAAATGACATAAAGCAACACAATATTATAAAGCAATTATCCTCCAATTAAAAATAAATGCACTTCAAAGTAATCAAACAAAAAGAAAAAAAAAAAAAAAATGTGACCTAGCAAAACTGTTGCAGAGGACACTGGCTCATCAGAAATCCATCAAAATGCATGGTGAATGCATGAAGAGGAAATGACTGACCCCCTTGAAATGCTCTCAATGATTCTGTCATTGAAGCTAGTGCTATAGATCACTGAGCCTCATCTATTTCATTTCTTCGGTTTCAAGTGTCTGTGAACGCATTAGTTCTTGACCTCCACTCATGATTTTCAGGACAGAACCATTATTCTAAATTGGCTGAGGGTGCCACTAGGTGTGAGTGCACTTCAGTATAGGTCAGATCATCTTCTATTGATCATCTCCAACCCCCTTCTTTCAGTATTTAAAAGCCTTCAATCAGCACATGACACAAGTGGAAACAGTCTAATAACCTTTAAATTAGAAACACAAAAGGAAGACAGGCTGGACCACTTCTAACAAAAACTTCTATACAGCAAAGCATAACATCAACAAAATGGAAAGGCAGCCTACTGAATGGCAGAAAAGATTTGTGAAGCATATATTTGATAAGGGGTTAATGCCCAATATATATTAAAAATTTGTAAAGTTTTATAGCAAAAATCCCACTAATATGACTAAAACGTGGACAGAGAATTTAAGTAAACATCTGTCTAAGGAAGATATAGATGGCCAACAGGTGCACAAAATGTATACTCATCGCTATTAATTATGAGGGAAATGCCAATCAAATCCACAGTGGCATATCACCTCACATGTCAAAATGACTGTCATCAAAAAGACAACAGATAAGAAATGCTGGTGAGTATATGGAGAAAAGGGAAGCCTTGTGTACTGCTAGTGGAAATGCATATATTGGTGCAAAAACAGAACTACTGTGTGATCCAACAAGTCCACTTTTGGATACTTTACCCAAGAAAACAAAAACATTACCTGGGAAAAAATAGAAACAAAATATACATATACAAAAAAAAAAAAAGCACAAAAAGCCTGTAATGTATGCAATGAAAAATATCAACTAGATTTTTTATGGTGGTCATTTAACAATACATGTGCATATTGAAATTTTAAAACTGACATAATATTATATGTCAAGTATACTTCACCTGAAGTAAAATCAACTCTTAGATTGAACTTTTTTTTTTTTTTTTTTTGTCCCATATCAATGCAGAAGTAGCCAGCTGGGGGCAGGAAAATTTATCTGAACTGAATAAAGATGAATGAATTAGAAGCAAAGAATGAAAATAGCTTTGGAATACTAAGATAAACTGAAGGTCATTTACTTATTTATGTATTCATTTTTTAAGCTTTTTTGAAATTTTGGTCTCTTGTATTGGATTTTTACTTATTTATTTTCATTCATCCTTATTCTTTGGCCTGTGTGGGCCTCCCACTGCAGTGACCTCTCTCGCTGCAGAGCACCAGCTCTAGGTGCATGCACTCCAGAGTGCTGGCTCCTAATTGGACACACGGGTCCAGTCGCTCCTCAGTATGTGGGATCTTCCCAAGCCAGGGGTCAAACTGGTGCCCCTCGCACTGCAAGGTGGACTCTTTACCCACTGGACCACCAGAGAAGCCCTCATTTATTTATGATGAGATTTTCAGAATTTCTTTTCTGTAGTCAGCAATGAGTAAACAATTCACCAATGGATAATAAGGACTATTATTATAGCCCTTTTTTTCCAGTTTCCCTTTCCTCTGTTAACTGGTGATGCTAAATATGCATCATTTCCTTCTTCTTTCTTTAGGACCGTTGACTTTTTAATTTTATATACCTGGTTGAGTTACACATATACCTAAAGTTTTTACTTCAGAGAGGTCAAATCTGGACATAGATTAGGAAGCATCAGTACCGATGGATGAGAGAACACAGTTCTCAAAGCTCGTGCTTGACCAACATATGAGGCTCACACAAACCATAAAATGTCCTACCAGGATGAGCCAGCAGGCATTAGTCATGGTGATCAGGCTGCCTGAATAGCATGGTGTCATTATAGGGATACTGAGAAAGTTCCTCTCCCAAAATTGGTCCCCACTGCACCTCAAATGCCTGCCATTAAAGTCACTCATTTGAGTTAAGAAAATTCAAACTCATTTGCAAATGTGTTCCCTGGATACGAGTTTAAATATATCAACTATTTTGGGGCTTTTGTGCATATTGAAATTTTAAAACTGACATAATATTATATGTCAAGTATACTTCACCTGAAGTAAAATCAACTCTTAGATTGAACTTTTTTTTTTTTTTGTCCCATATCAATGCAGAAGTAGCCAGCTGGGGGCAGGAAAATTTATCTGAACTGAATAAAGATGAATGAATTAGAAGCAAAGAATGAAAATAGCTTTGGAATACTAAGATAAACTGAAGGTCATTTACTTATTTATGTATTCATTTTTTAAGCTTTTTTGAAATTTTGGTCTCTTGTATTGGATTTTTACTTATTTATTTTCATTCATCCTTATTCTTTGGCCTGTGTGGGCCTCCCACTGCAGTGACCTCTCTCGCTGCAGAGCACCAGCTCTAGGTGCATGCACTCCAGAGTGCTGGCTCCTAATTGGACACACGGGTCCAGTCGCTCCTCAGTATGTGGGATCTTCCCAAGCCAGGGGTCAAACTGGTGCCCCTCGCACTGCAAGGTGGACTCTTTACCCACTGGACCACCAGAGAAGCCCTCATTTATTTATGATGAGATTTTCAGAATTTCTTTTCTGTAGTCAGCAATGAGTAAACAATTCACCAATGGATAATAAGGACTATTATTATAGCCCTTTTTTTCCAGTTTCCCTTTCCTCTGTTAACTGGTGATGCTAAATATGCATCATTTCCTTCTTCTTTCTTTAGGACCGTTGACTTTTTAATTTTATATACCTGGTTGAGTTACACATATACCTAAAGTTTTTACTTCAGAGAGGTCAAATCTGGACATAGATTAGGAAGCATCAGTACCGATGGATGAGAGAACACAGTTCTCAAAGCTCGTGCTTGACCAACATATGAGGCTCACACAAACCATAAAATGTCCTACCAGGATGAGCCAGCAGGCATTAGTCATGGTGATCAGGCTGCCTGAATAGCATGGTGTCATTATAGGGATACTGAGAAAGTTCCTCTCCCAAAATTGGTCCCCACTGCACCTCAAATGCCTACCATTAAAGTCACTCATTTGAGTTAAGAAAATTGCCAGGAAGACCTCTATTAAAATGCAAATGTGTTCCCTGGATGGGGAAACACATTAAATCATTATCAACCAATAACACTTTAGACCGAATTAGTTTCAGATTTATTATTCAATTATTCAAAGTACAGAAGAAATGGTGTGCAGGAGAGGTTGGACCAAGTTGGCGTGGAAAGAACAGGGAAGAACCACTGTTCTGTGACGTCTCGCGATGACGTCCCATCTTTCTATTATTCAGTTGTATTAAACAAAATGTCATGTAAAATTCTTGCTTAATATTAAACAAGGACAAAAAATACTAAAGAGGGAGACTCAAGCGGATGGGGACATATGTACACATATGGGTGATTCATGTTGATGTTTGTCAGAAATCAATATAATTCTGTAAAGTGATTATCTTTCACTTAAAAAAATAAATTAATTTCAAAAATATTACAAAGTGAAACTCCTTGACAAACCAAAGGTCAGGGCATGAAGCCTTAGCCCTCCCTCCTTTTCACTCCCAACTCCCCAAACCTTCAACAAGTTTCCTGAGGCAAAGAAACCAGAGTCTTGAGAAACAGAGTTTGAAAACCATACTACAAGGGTATTTCTTCTCCTCTCCATGCTTGCTTTTGTTTCTTTTTTCTTATATCCTTTGGCAGTGTTGTAGCTGATTTCCAGGAAACAGACCCACAGAGGGACAGAGCTGATAGTGGAGGGCAGAAATTTATTACTCTGGTGGACCCATTGGTAGAGTCTCCTCTTAGCCAAGGACCCTGACTGAATTTTGTGAAAACCATTTATACCCAAAGTATACGTACCCAAACCCATCTCCCCAAATTCCTCTGGAAAATAAGATTAGGAAGCATCAGTACCGATGGATGAGAGAACACAGTTCTAAAAGCTCGTGCTTGACCAACATATGAGGCTCACACAAACCATAAAATGTCCTACCAGGATGAGCCAGCAGGCATTAGTCATGGTGATCAGGCTGCCTGAATAGCATGGTGTCATTATAGGGATACTGAGAAAGTTCCTCTCCCAAAATTGGTCCCCACTGCACCTCAAATGCCTACCATTAAAGTCACTCATTTGAGTTAAGAAAATTGCCAGGAAGACCTCTATTAAAATGCAAATGTGTTCCCTGGATGGGGAAACACATTAAATCATTATCAACCAATAACACTTTAGACCGAATTAGTTTCAGATTTATTATTCAATTATTCAAAGTACAGAAGAAATGGTGTGCAGGAGAGGTTGGACCAAGTTGGCGTGGAAAGAACAGGGAAGAACCACTGTTCTGTGACGTCTCGCGATGACGTCCCATCTTTCTATTATTCAGTTGTATTAAACAAAATGTCATGTAAAATTCTTGCTTAATATTAAACAAGGACAAAAAATACTAAAGAGGGAGACTCAAGCGGATGGGGACATATGTACACATATGGGTGATTCATGTTGATGTTTGTCAGAAATCAATATAATTCTGTAAAGTGATTATCTTTCACTTAAAAAAATAAATTAATTTCAAAAATATTACAAAGTGAAACTCCTTGACAAACCAAAGGTCAGGGCATGAAGCCTTAGCCCTCCCCTCCTTTTCACTCCCAACTCCCCAAACCTTCAACAAGTTTCCTGAGGCAAAGAAACCAGAGTCTTGAGAAACAGAGTTTGAAAACCATACTACAAGGGTATTTCTTCTCCTCTCCATGCTTGCTTTTGTTTCTTTTTTCTTATATCCTTTGGCAGTGTTGTAGCTGATTTCCAGGAAACAGACCCACAGAGGGACAGAGCTGATAGTGGAGGGCAGAAATTTATTACTCTGGTGGACCCATTGGTAGAGTCTCCTCTTAGCCAAGGACCCTGACTGAATTTTGTGAAAACCATTTATACCCAAAGTATACGTACCCAAACCCATCTCCCCAAATTCCTCCAAATATGCCCATAAACATTGTCATGAAGAATGTGATCACAGGTTACATTCCAACATGAAGTCTGGTTTCAATCAGTATTGATTGATTTACAATTGACAATCAATCTTTAAATGGCAGTGTGTTTTTCTTAGTCCTGGAAGGCTCAAATATGGAGGTAACCTCTAGCTTAGATGACAGACCTGTTTCCTTACCATACACTGGTCTGGTGGGCTATTAGTTCTTTATCTCTGGGACTATGGCTACTGTTCCTAAGGTTACATAGTTTAGGCACAGCTCAAATTTCACCATGGTCACAGGGAAAGTTTTCTTATGACGTAAGTTTGTAAGTTCCCATATATCTCTTAGGAGAAGGAGTTTGTTTCTTCCCTCCTTCAGTAGACCAGAAGTCAAATGCACAGGTACAGGTAGGGTTTGGAAAGCTAATTCCTAGACATACTCTTTATTCTGTCACAATCACCAAGCTCCACATACATCACGGTGAAGAGATGCTCTGTCATCCCACTACATCCTGAGACACAGGAAAAAAGAAATACATGCTCATCCCAAATGAAGGTCACCTCTTTTCTCTTCAAGACCATCCTTGGCCTTCATAACAAGACTAATCAAATGAAGAAGGTGATGTTTCTAAACGTTTCACATCTCTCATGGTGTGTGCTTGTCCCTAGAATCTCCTAGAAATTGTTCTAAGGACAAAGGTGAGATGGAAAGAAACTTCAAGTGGACCCATGAGCAAGTCCCTCTTGACTCTGACTTGCTGAAGTCTCTGTTACTCAGTGGACTCATATGTGATTCAGGTCCTTGTAAAGTAGACTGTCATTTTCATAAAAAACGCAGAATCATCCTACTATAAAGTGGGGCGCCAACGGATCTTTGAAAAGTAAATCTAGATCATTCTTACACTGCTAAAGTCTGGGGATGGGGATCGCAAGCTAATACTAGTATTTCCAGGAACAGAAGGGGCTGATAGTGGAGGGCAGAAATTTATTACTCTGGTGGACCCATTGGTAGAGTCTCCTCTTAGCCAAGGACCCTGACTGAATTTTGTGAAAACCATTTATACCCAAAGTATACGTACCCAAACCCATCTCCCCAAATTCCTCCAAATATGCCCATAAACATTGTCATGAAGAATGTGATCACAGGTTACATTCCAACATGAAGTCTGGTTTCAATCAGTATTGATTGATTTACAATTGACAATCAATCTTTAAATGGCAGTGTGTTTTTCTTAGTCCTGGAAGGCTCAAATATGGAGGTAACCTCTAGCTTAGATGACAGACCTGTTTCCTTACCATACACTGGTCTGGTGGGCTATTAGTTCTTTATCTCTGGGACTATGGCTACTGTTCCTAAGGTTACATAGTTTAGGCACAGCTCAAATTTCACCATGGTCACAGGGAAAGTTTTCTTATGACGTAAGTTTGTAAGTTCCCATATATCTCTTAGGAGAAGGAGTTTGTTTCTTCCCTCCTTCAGTAGACCAGAAGTCAAATGCACAGGTACAGGTAGGGTTTGGAAAGCTAATTCCTAGACATACTCTTTATTCTGTCACAATCACCAAGCTCCACATACATCACGGTGAAGAGATGCTCTGTCATCCCACTACATCCTGAGACACAGGAAAAAAGAAATACATGCTCATCCCAAATGAAGGTCACCTCTTTTCTCTTCAAGACCATCCTTGGCCTTCATAACAAGACTAATCAAATGAAGAAGGTGATGTTTCTAAACGTTTCACATCTCTCATGGTGTGTGCTTGTCCCTAGAATCTCCTAGAAATTGTTCTAAGGACAAAGGTGAGATGGAAAGAAACTTCAAGTGGACCCATGAGCAAGTCCCTCTTGACTCTGACTTGCTGAAGTCTCTGTTACTCAGTGGACTCATATGTGATTCAGGTCCTTGTAAAGTAGACTGTCATTTTCATAAAAAAAGCAGAATCATCCTACTATAAAGTGGGGTGCCAAAGGATCTTTGAAAAGTAAATCTAGATCATTCTTACACTGCTAAAGTCTGGGAATGGGGATGGGGAAGAGGAAGCAAGCAAGCAATTAAATACCATACATACACACGTCTGTGTGCAAGAAAATAGGATATGCACAGAATGAAAGTAAAAAAAAAAAAAAAAAACTGAAAACTGAAATAAGAGAAAGAAGAAATTTTAAGTCACAGCACTCAGGTGCTTTCATATACATCTTTGTATAATTTCATCCCATAAAACTTAAACATAAAATTTTAATTAAAATTAATTAAAAATTTCAGTGATAATCCTTATGCTATTCAGGGAACTATTAACTGAATAAGTCTACCTAAGTTATCTAAAGTCACCACAATCTTCAAATCTTTTACACTTCAGTTAGGAAGCCTAATAAGACAAATATACTGCAAAATATCTATGGTTCAGCAACTTTCTCATTTTATAGGAAAAAAAGAAAAAATGTGATATATGTCTAAGTGTTTTCATGGATTTGTGCTCAAAAGCTCAACTCAGTTGTGACAAAAACGTTGAGCTAATTAAAGCTAACTTGACATTATTCCTGCTTAATTTACACAAAATAACTTAAAAATTCACATAGTATTATTGCTTAGTTTACAGAAAATAACTTACAAATGCACATAGTAATGCCTAATTGAATGCAAGGCTATAAACTGAATAGAGAAAAAAAATTAAAACATATCCTTGTTATTCTGTCTTTTCTATTTACTCGCATATTCTTAAGAATCTCACTGGTTTTATGGCTTTAAAATAAGACATGTGAAATGATGAGCCCCAGATTTATTTCCCAGTCCGGACTGCTCCCTTAATTAGAGGCTCATAGAGTCAACCGTCTCCTCAGTCCTCAGTGTTTCCCTGTAGATGCCTTACAGGCATCTCAAACCTAACAAGTAGACAAATGAGCTTCTCTTTTTTCTTTTTTTCCTTTTCAATGTCAGTTTTTCCTCAGAGTTCTCTTAGTTATGGCAGCCTTATCCTTCTGGGTGCTCAATTCAACCAGCACGGTATCAGGCTCAGCTGTTCTGTTCCTCGCACCCATGACAAATTTGTCAGCAAGTTCAATTGGTTCTACCTTCAGAAGGAACACTTGCTCCCTGGTGAAGCCACCAGAAATACAGCAGCAGCTTCCTAAGGGGTGGCCCTGTGCTTATCCTTGGCGCTAGAGACTTTTCTTGACACAGTAGCTAAAATTGTCTTGTAAATCTTCCTTGCAAAATGTAAATCAGATCATGGACTCTGCTCAAATCTCACCAGAGACCCCAAGAACAGAGACTTGAGTAAAAAAGCCAGCAAACAAATAGAGGAATCAGCAGAGAACAGTTGTGAGGGACACAGTGTTGAGTGAGTGTTTATCAGGGAGAACCAGGAGTTCTGAGATAAAACACACCAGGAATCACACCTTTTGTTTATTTTCCATAAGATTCTCTAGAGCAAGAAACTACTAAGCAGATGAGGGCTGGTCTACAAGAGACAGTGTCCCAAGAATTTTGACATCCTCACATCAACCTCACACCAAAAAATACAGTAAGCTGCATCTTTCTCCCTTTGCACCCAGAGGACAGTAGGAGGGAAGGCATCTGAGTGAATGAGCAGTATTTTTTTTTTTAAGGTGAAAAAAACTCATTTTAAGCGATTGGTCACTGGAACAGATAATATTTACATTGTTTTACACATTGAAAACTATGGATACAGCTACTATTTTTATCAAGTTTAAGAAGTCAAATATAGATGAAAGACAGTATGAGCTATATAAAGAAAAATAAATTACATTTTCATATTTGTGATTAAATGTAAGTTAGAGATCATTAAATATCCCACATAACATCCCATTTATCACTGAAATGCAACATTTTTCTCTTCATTCAATGATTTAATAATGTCAAGAATCTAATGATATAAAATAGCATTAATATAAATACAAATTAAATACAAAAAGCAGAAATTTGGAAAATGTACATATGAAACATATAGAATATGGTATGCATATATATTGTCTCCATAATTATGCACATTATATAGCTGATGATTAAAAATATGATGGTTCTGGTCAGATCAACATAGTTTAATAAATTAAGAATGCTTAAATTAGAATTATTTGAAAGAAAACAATTATATATAAAAATGTAGACATTTTGAAAAGTAATTTATTAATACCTGTTTCCAGTTATCAATCTGCACAGTGAATAATTTCTTTCAGTGGTTTGTGGTCTAAAAAATGTTGAGTAATAAACTTAGAAAATGAACTTATGGTTGCAGGGAGGAGGGGATGTTTGGGGACTTTGGGAAAGTCACGTACACACTGCCAAGTTTGAAATGGATCACCAACAAAAATCTATTGTATAGCACATGGAACTCTTCTTAATGTTATGTACCAGCCTGGGCTTGGGGAAAGGTTTTATAATTTCTGTTCAGTTTGTTAGAGAACAGTTGTGAGGGACACAGTGTTGAGTGAGTGTTTATCAGGGAGAACCAGGAGTTCTGAGATAAAACACACCAGGAATCACACCTTTTGTTTATTTTCCATAAGATTCTCTAGAGCAAGAAACTACTAAGCAGATGAGGGCTGGTCTACAAGAGACAGTGTCCCAAGAATTTTGACATCCTCACATCAACCTCACACCAAAAAATACAGTAAGCTGCATCTTTCTCCCTTTGCACCCAGAGGACAGTAGGAGGGAAGGCATCTGAGTGAATGAGCAGTATTTTTTTTTTTAAGGTGAAAAAAACTCATTTTAAGCGATTGGTCACTGGAACAGATAATATTTACATTGTTTTACACATTGAAAACTATGGATACAGCTACTATTTTTATCAAGTTTAAGAAGTCAAATATAGATGAAAGAGTATGAGCTATATAAAGAAAAATAAATTACATTTTCATATTTGTGATTAAATGTAAGTTAGAGATCATTAAATATCCCACATAACATCCCATTTATCACTGAAATGCAACATTTTTCTCTTCATTCAATGATTTAATAATGTCAAGAATCTAATGATATAAAATAGCATTAATATAAATACAAATTAAATACAAAAAGCAGAAATTTGGAAAATGTACATATGAAACATATAGAATATGGTATGCATATATATTGTCTCCATAATTATGCACATTATATAGCTGATGATTAAAAATATGATGGTTCTGGTCAGATCAACATAGTTTAATAAATTAAGAATGCTTAAATTAGAATTATTTGAAAGAAAACAATTATATATAAAAATGTAGACATTTTGAAAAGTAATTTATTAATACCTGTTTCCAGTTATCAATCTGCACAGTGAATAATTTCTTTCAGTGGTTTGTGGTCTAAAAAATGTTGAGTAATAAACTTAGAAAATGAACTTATGGTTGCAGGGAGGAGGGGATGTTTGGGGACTTTGGGAAAGTCACGTACACACTGCCAAGTTTGAAATGGATCACCAACAAAAATCTATTGTATAGCACATGGAACTCTTCTTAATGTTATGTACCAGCCTGGGCTTGGGGGAGAATGGATACATGTATATGTATGACCAAGCCCCTTTCTGTTCACCTGAAACTATCACAAAATTGTTAATTGGCTATACCCCAATAAAAATGTTTTCGGTGTAAAAACAATAACAAAATTGTTGAGTGATATCATCATGAAATAACAGAAGTTCTGCTGTGGATTTACAGAACTACTACTCTAATACCTTTAAGAAAATATATAAAGCATACTATATTTAGATCTCTGCAAAGCCTGTTTGTCACTTACAAGAACTTAGTATTGTGTGCTAAGTCACTTAAGTAGAGTCTGCCTCTGTGACCCTATGGACTGCCTTATTTAATGTTAGAAGTTAGTTAATGAGACTTATACTAATACTCAGTATGACTGAATATTAAAAGAACTAACATCTAACGTTTACACAAAGGTTAATACTCACTCTGTAGTTCTTCTTTCAAAAATTCTTTAATTTAGCTTTTCATAAAGGACCACTTGCCATTTATCTATAATTTTTTCCACAGAATGGCATACCCCTCACATGAAAAAACAACCAAACCAAACCAAAGACAAATCCTTTAAAAGGATTAGGGTAATGATTGTAAGAATTACAAAAAACTCATAACTTCTCTTAAGTATCAATTTAGCAAGCCTATAATTACTTCTAATAACTTTGAACAGTTTAAAATAAATGGTTGATAGGGAACATTACAGATGTCCACCTCTGACTCCCTGGAAACATCCTTCTCCCTCTCAAACTTGCTCCTGTCACCAGGTCACAGGTCTGGTCACAGTTTCGATGATATAAAAATATGATTGGTTCTGGTCAATAAATAGTTTAATAAATTAAGAATGCTTAAATTAGAATTATTTGAAACAATTATATATAAAAATGTAGACATTTTGAAAAGTAATTTATTAATACCTGTTTCCAGTTATCAATCTGCACAGTGAATAATTTCTTTCAGTGGTTTGTGGTCTAAAAAATGTTGAGTAATAAACTTAGAAAATGAACTTATGGTTGCAGGGAGGAGGGGATGTTTGGGGACTTTGGGAAAGTCACGTACACACTGCCAAGTTTGAAATGGATCACCAACAAAAATCTATTGTATAGCACATGGAACTCTTCTTAATGTTATGTACCAGCCTGGGCTTGGGGGAGAATGGATACATGTATATGTATGACCAAGCCCCTTTCTGTTCACCTGAAACTATCACAAAATTGTTAATTGGCTATACCCCAATAAAAATGTTTTCGGTGTAAAAACAATAACAAAATTGTTGAGTGATATCATCATGAAATAACAGAAGTTCTGCTGTGGATTTACAGAACTACTACTCTAATACCTTTAAGAAAATATATAAAGCATACTATATTTAGATCTCTGCAAAGCCTGTTTGTCACTTACAAGAACTTAGTATTGTGTGCTAAGTCACTTAAGTAGAGTCTGCCTCTGTGACCCTATGGACTGCCTTATTTAATGTTAGAAGTTAGTTAATGAGACTTATACTAATACTCAGTATGACTGAATATTAAAAGAACTAACATCTAACGTTTACACAAAGGTTAATACTCACTCTGTAGTTCTTCTTTCAAAAATTCTTTAATTTAGCTTTTCATAAAGGACCACTTGCCATTTATCTATAATTTTTTCCACAGAATGGCATACCCCTCACATGAAAAAACAACCAAACCAAACCAAAGACAAATCCTTTAAAAGGATTAGGGTAATGATTGTAAGAATTACAAAAAACTCATAACTTCTCTTAAGTATCAATTTAGCAAGCCTATAATTACTTCTAATAACTTTGAACAGTTTAAAATAAATGGTTGATAGGGAACATTACAGATGTCCACCTCTGACTCCCTGGAAACATCCTTCTCCCTCTCAAACTTGCTCCTGTCACCAGGTCACAGGTCTGGTCACAGTTTCATCAAGCCAGGATGCATTTTCTTTAATCTGACCACTGCATGTAAACAGCAAATCTACCCAGTCTTCTCTGCAATTCTTGACTTATTTTGCACTTCTATGTCTTTCATTTCTTTTTCACACCCCTTGCAACAGATTGAATATTTGCATTTCTTGCTTCCAAAATCCACCTGAACCCCCAGGTGATGGCTTTAGGAGGTGTGAGGATTGGCAGGTGAATAGGTCATAAGTGTGGAGTCCTCATGAAAGGAACTAGTGTCTTTACAAAGGAGACCCCCAACAGTGCCTTTGTTCCCTCTTTTCTGTGATGACATAGTGAGAGGATGCAGTAATATGAACCAGGACGAAAGCTCTCACCTGACAAATGTCAGTCTTTAATCTTGGACTTACCAGCTCCCAGAACACTGGGATGGTTGTATTGATTATAAGCTACCTAGTCTATGGTATTTTGGTAATAACAACTCAAACCAAATAAGACACCACCCCCATTACTTTGGGATTCTTCTCTCCACATAGTGCTTCCCTTAACCCTCTTAGACTCAGTTTCAACAGGTTCTTGGAGAAGAACATAATAACCATGTGCTGAACATAATAACCTCAGCACATAATAACCAACAACATGAGCCGCAACTGTAACACTCTTGCTAGTAGCCTGCAGGCTGCACATGAGCCCACTTTCACTCTACTTGTCAAATGTACTTTGTCCTTTCTTGAAAGATTCCTTGGATTCCCAAAAATCTCATCTGCTGTTAAATCACTCAGATTTACTAATGTTTAAAGTGGAGAAGGAAATGGCAAACCACTCTAGTATTCTTGCCTGGAAAATCTCAAGGACAAAGAGTTGGACACGACTGAGTCACTAAGCAACAACAACAATGTTGAAAGAGAAGACAGCTTGTCAGAGCTACATGAAATAATCATATTATGAAGTAGAAAAAAGACAATGACTGACATTTCTGATATATAAGCATGGGATCCAGGAAAAGATATTTTTCTTACAGCATTTAAGAAATCAATTAAGAAAAAAATCTCCTTTCCTTTCTCCTTCAAAGTGAATTTTTCATTCAAACATGGAGATACAATCTTTATGGGAGAGTCATGAGCAGTATAGCTGTATTTCAGTAATTGTAAGAGAATTTGGGTGAATAGGGAGGGTGAATCTTCTTGATTCAGAAGAGGGCTGGTGACCCCAGGAATTATACTGAGAAGTCGCATTGCAGGAAATGGTATCCAGGAGTGAGAAAAGAATCTTCAGACTGTGAAAAACCAGAAAACCTGGAAAATGGTCTGACTATGTCAGTTCTTACATCACACCAGAAGCTTAGTGTGTAGTGAGAGGCTGGTAGGTCCAAAAAGATACAACACCTTTTTGTTAATAATAATGAAGCTTGCTAAAGTATTGATGCAAAACAGTATAAAATGAAACATTGGAAAGTGCACCCAAGCTTATAAGATTGAGTGAATTAAGGAAAGAAGTTTATGATTGCTTCTTATATTATGAAAATTCCATGAATGTTACTGCTGAGATTCATTTTCAAATATTCATAAATTCATTTTTATTTAACATGATATAAGAAATCTAGCTCACTTTTATATCTAATCATATGCCTAACAGTGAAATCTTAGTGGCATTGCTTCTAAAATAGAAACTATAGAAGTATTGCTATAGTGTGACTTACTAGGAATTACTAGCCAAGCCAATTATAAATAAAATTTATAAACCACAAAAGAGAGGCAGATAAACATATATAAATATCTGCAATATGATTACATACTAGAAATTTAATTAAATAATGCTAATAAAAAGTATGAAAAAACTAATAAAACCAGAATTAAATTATTATAAAGGAATTTTTAGCTTTCACATAAAAAGCAACTAGTTAGAAAAGTTCATAGAAGAACATCACCTATTTACTAAAGCAACAAAAACTTAAAAGGGGAGGGGATAAACTAAACAAGAAATATCCATGACCAAATTTAAGAAATTTTAATTGACATAAATGAATGAAGAAACCTATTTTGGGAAATAGTAAGATTTTGTAAAAGAATGAGGAGATTCACTATATTGATATCTAAAATTCTTTTGAGACACATTATGAGGAAAAAACAGTAAAAATGATATTTCTACTATGTTATCAATTGTGGAAAAAAGGAGCGTTAGAATATTTTAAATGAAAATTTGTTTATGCTCAAAGAAGCTTGACAGATGAACATGAAATAAATGTGTTCTATTACCTGGGAGAGATATATGTGTAGCTTAAGATGATAGGAGGGAGATTTTAAACAACCCACAATTTAAAATTCTGTATCTTGTATTCTGTGCATGGCAATTCCATGAAGAAAAAATAAATAATTAAATTTTAATAAGGAATGATAACATTCTGATCTTTCTTTCTCTTTCTCTCCCTCTCTCATCTACAACTTTTCAATGCACTAATATATCTTATTAGGCTTAGACATTTATTGTTTCATTTTTCCTGAAACTGAACCTTTCATTCTCTTCAGATGCTTAAGTACATTTGTCCTTAAAAGAAAAAAAACTGCTTTAAAGACAAACTGCCTAAACGATTTTCAAGAATCATTGAAACCTTTCCAAGATATTATAGGACTCTCAGATAAGCATGCTTTCAGATGGGTAAGGTAAATAAAAACTTGGCTTCATTTCCAATTTTACTCAAAAGCTAAATTTCCATTTATGTTATATTTCCAGATGAAAGTAATTTGATTTATGAATTTCAGTAAAAGCTAGGGAGCTTTAAATTACTTACAACATTCTCAATATACATTTTTGATCTTTCAAGGATAAATTACTATTTCCCGTGGAGACCTTGAACTGTTGCCTTTCACTTTTGTAAATAAAATTTTATCTCATTAAAGTAGCATAAAGCAATGAGAAAGACACCCTATATACGTCTCACATATATAGATTCAACTCTAATTTGACTGATTTTACCAATTGTTGGTAGCTACTAACACCTCAACTTTAAATGCTCCCTTCTATATTTTACCCAAAAAATAATAAGCCATTCTTATTGAATGTTAATACCTTCTTATAGATTATTAAACCTTTTTAAAGAAAGGATTCCCACGGTGAGTCTTCTTAAAAACTGAAACACTTTGCAAATGTGAATTACCACCTCTTAGATTATGATTGTGGATTTTTGTATTTTCGATTCTCAAAGTCAGGCACATATATCTATCTCTCTCTCTCTCTCTCTCTCTCTCTATATATATATATATATATATATTTTTTTTTTAAAGAAAAAATCAACCCCTTGCTGTGTTTTAGTAATTAATATGTGAACGGAATATTATTGGAAAATTTAAAGAGATTTCCTAAATATAGAAAGAAGACCTGTGGAATTATTTCTTCTCAAAACAAAATCTATATTATCAGTATCATATTCAACACACGGTTTTAAAGAAAATTTAGAGAACCAGAAAACCAGAATTAAACAGAAAGTTGGAAGCTGCTATTTCTCATTCACAGTATTGTATTAAAATGATTTGCTTAATTTTAGTATTTAAAAACTAAACTTTTTGAAAGATCATTGTACCCAATGTTTTTTGACTTACAATTCCAGGAAAAATTAAAAAGGGGCTTCCTGATATTTCAGATGGTAAAGAATCTGCCTGCAACACAGGAGACCCAGGTTTGATCCCCTGGTCAGGAGGATATCCTGGAGAAGGAAATGCCAACTCACTTCAGTATTCTTGCCTAGAGAATCCTATGGACAGAGGAACCTGGTGGGCTGCAAAGAGTTGAGTTGCAAAGAGTTGGACATGACTGAGTGACTAACACACACATTAAGAGATGGCAGATAGAATGCTTATGCCAAACTGAAAACCAATGTTTCAGTGTTATTCAAGGCAATAACATATTTGTGTCTGTGTTAGTCACTCGGTTGTGTCTAACTCTTCAACCCCCCGGACTATAGCCAGCCAGGGCCCTCTGCCCATGGAATTCTCCACGTATGAATACTGGAGGGAATTGCCATTCCCTTTTCAAGAGCAATCTTCCTAACCCAGGGACCAGACCCACATCTCCTGCATTTCAGACAGATAATTTACCATCTGAGCCACCAACAAACACCAACACGTTTAGTGATCTTGATCAAGTGTCTGAATCTCCATAAATCCATGAGTCACCATCTGAAACCTGACCTGCCTAATCACCAGGAAAACAATTTTTATTCGAGCTGAAATGTAGAGCTAATTTCTGGGTTTATAGGCTCACCTATAAAACCATAATATATTAAACTCTCAAGAAGAACATGAGGTTAAGTGCAGGAGCAGAACAAAGACAAAAGACTCACAAACACAAGTCAATGCCAAAACTCTTGTATCCCAAATCTCATCAAGGTGTAGTGTTGGAATGTAGGCAATTCATCTCATGAACACCTCTAACACTGGGACTGAGTTTTTCTCACCTGTGCATCTCCCTGCCTAGTGTCCTGTTCCACATATTCACTCAAGAAATAAATTTGATTTCATTTTCAATGCAATGAAAAACTCTAGGTAGTTTAATATAAACATTTCATTCTTATTCTACTGCTTAGGGAGAGGCAGGGATATTAAAGGCATCAAGCAATGTAGAGCGGAAACAAATATGTCTCTAACTTGGGATTCACAGTGATGTTGAATCATTTTGAAGTGTACAAGTTGTTTTAAAGAAAATAAGATGATATAATATACCTAATATATGTACATATTCTAACCTCATCTAAAGGAAAAGTAGCCAAGCACAACTGCTCTTTCACAGCTGCAGCTATGAAATTGAAAGACACTTGCTCCTTAGAAGAAAAGCTGTGACAAACCTAGACAGCATATTAAAAAGCAAAGGCATCACTTCATCAACAAAGTTTGTATGGTCAAAGCTAAGTTTTTTACCAGCAATCCTGTACAGATATGAGAGTTGGACTATAAAAAAACACTGAGCAGCAATGATTATGATAAATTTTCCTGAAAACCAATGTTTCAGTGTTATTCAAGGCAATAACATATTTGTGTCTGTGTTAGTCACTCGGTTGTGTCTAACTCTTCAACCCCCCGGACTATAGCCAGCCAGGGCCCTCTGCCCATGGAATTCTCCACGTATGAATACTGGAGGGAATTGCCATTCCCTTTTCAAGAGCAATCTTCCTAACCCAGGGACCAGACCCACATCTCCTGCATTTCAGACAGATAATTTACCATCTGAGCCACCAACAAACACCAACACGTTTAGTGATCTTGATCAAGTGTCTGAATCTCCATAAATCCATGAGTCACCATCTGAAACCTGACCTGCCTAATCACCAGGAAAACAATTTTTATTCGAGCTGAAATGTAGAGCTAATTTCTGGGTTTATAGGCTCACCTATAAAACCATAATATATTAAACTCTCAAGAAGAACATGAGGTTAAGTGCAGGAGCAGAACAAAGACAAAAGACTCACAAACACAAGTCAATGCCAAAACTCTTGTATCCCAAATCTCATCAAGGTGTAGTGTTGGAATGTAGGCAATTCATCTCATGAACACCTCTAACACTGGGACTGAGTTTTTCTCACCTGTGCATCTCCCTGCCTAGTGTCCTGTTCCACATATTCACTCAAGAAATAAATTTGATTTCATTTTCAATGCAATGAAAAACTCTAGGTAGTTTAATATAAACATTTCATTCTTATTCTACTGCTTAGGGAGAGGCAGGGATATTAAAGGCATCAAGCAATGTAGAGCGGAAACAAATATGTCTCTAACTTGGGATTCACAGTGATGTTGAATCATTTTGAAGTGTACAAGTTGTTTTAAAGAAAATAAGATGATATAATATACCTAATATATGTACATATTCTAACCTCATCTAAAGGAAAAGTAGCCAAGCACAACTGCTCTTTCACAGCTGCAGCTATGAAATTGAAAGACACTTGCTCCTTAGAAGAAAAGCTGTGACAAACCTAGACAGCATATTAAAAAGCAAAGGCATCACTTCATCAACAAAGTTTGTATGGTCAAAGCTAAGTTTTTTACCAGCAATCCTGTACAGATATGAGAGTTGGACTATAAAAAAACACTGAGCAGCAAAGAATCGATGCTTTTAAACTGTGGTGTTGGAGAAGACTCTTGAAAGTCCCTTGGAAAGCAAGGAGACTAAACCAGTCAATCCTAAAGGAAGTCAACCCTGAATATTCATTGGAAAGACTGATGCTGAAGCTGAAGCTCAAATACTTTGGCCACCTGATGGGAAGAACCAACTCATTGGAAAAGATTCTGATGCTGGGGAAGACTGAAGGTATGAGGAGAAGGGGATAACAGAGGATAAGATGATTGGATGCTATCACTGACTCAACGGTCATGAGTTTGAGCAAACTCCAGGACAGCAAAGGACAGGGAAGTCTGGTATGCTGCAGTCCATGGGGTTGCAAAGTGTCTGACTGAATAAGTGACTGAACAACAATGGTGTACACTTCTGGATTGAGTCAAAAATCTTGGCATGTCCTTCAAATGCCAGGAAGATGTGTTTTCTACTACATTCCAGAGTCACTGAGTGTTACAGTGGTAAAAACTTGCCTGTCAATGCAGGAGACACAAAAGATGTGAGTTCAATCCCTCGGGCAGGAAGATCCCCTAGAAGAGGAAATGGCAGCCCACTTCAGTATTCTTGTCTGGAAAATTCTATTGATAGACAAATCTAGTGGACTACAGTCCATGGGGTTGCAAAGAGTTGGACAAAACTGAGCACTCAGGCATGCACCAGAGTTACTATATTGTCTTCTATTAGGATGTATTAAGATCACTGAGTTTTAAGGATTATATTCTGAATGGAGTGGATTTTTCTAATCACATCTAATACTAATAAATGTACTCCATTTTGAAAGAACCTGGACCACCTGGTGTTCAAGATCAAACAGAAAGTGAGTAATAATCTCCACATCCCATCGCCATTCTCAATGGGAAAAATCTTTAAAATTTGAATATGATGAATTGGCTCATGATATAATATACCTAATATATGTACATATTCTAACCTCATCTAAAGGAAAAGTAGCCAAGCACAACTGCTCTTTCACAGCTGCAGCTATGAAATTGAAAGACACTTGCTCCTTAGAAGAAAAGCTGTGACAAACCTAGACAGCATATTAAAAAGCAAAGGCATCACTTCATCAACAAAGTTTGTATGGTCAAAGCTAAGTTTTTTACCAGCAATCCTGTACAGATATGAGAGTTGGACTATAAAAAAACACTGAGCAGCAAAGAATCGATGCTTTTAAACTGTGGTGTTGGAGAAGACTCTTGAAAGTCCCTTGGAAAGCAAGGAGACTAAACCAGTCAATCCTAAAGGAAGTCAACCCTGAATATTCATTGGAAAGACTGATGCTGAAGCTGAAGCTCAAATACTTTGGCCACCTGATGGGAAGAACCAACTCATTGGAAAAGATTCTGATGCTGGGGAAGACTGAAGGTATGAGGAGAAGGGGATAACAGAGGATAAGATGATTGGATGCTATCACTGACTCAACGGTCATGAGTTTGAGCAAACTCCAGGACAGCAAAGGACAGGGAAGTCTGGTATGCTGCAGTCCATGGGGTTGCAAAGTGTCTGACTGAATAAGTGACTGAACAACAATGGTGTACACTTCTGGATTGAGTCAAAATCTTGGCATGTCCTTCAAATGCCAGGAAGATGTGTTTTCTACTACATTCCAGAGTCACTGAGTGTTACAGTGGTAAAAACTTGCCTGTCAATGCAGGAGACACAAAAGATGTGAGTTCAATCCCTCGGGCAGGAAGATCCCCTAGAAGAGGAAATGGCAGCCCACTTCAGTATTCTTGTCTGGAAAATTCTATTGATAGACAAATCTAGTGGACTACAGTCCATGGGGTTGCAAAGAGTTGGACAAAACTGAGCACTCAGGCATGCACCAGAGTTACTATATTGTCTTCTATTAGGATGTATTAAGATCACTGAGTTTTAAGGATTATATTCTGAATGGAGTGGATTTTTCTAATCACATCTAATACTAATAAATGTACTCCATTTTGAAAGAACCTGGACCACCTGGTGTTCAAGATCAAACAGAAAGTGAGTAATAATCTCCACATCCCATCGCCATTCTCAATGGGAAAAATCTTTAAAATTTGAATATGATGAATTGGCTCATTTACACCGAACAACAATGAGCTGATAGCCCTCAGTCAGAAAAACAACATGAACTTGAACTTAAGCATTTGAATATTTCAGGAACACTTATTTTCTTCAACCTCTTAGTTAACTCATAAAGATGACTGAAAAGGCACCACTTTAGAAATCTCAGCAAAGGAAATGCTCTTTGTTAAACACAATGACCTGCTATTTTCCATTCTGTATACCTTGCTGATCTTCTCAGATCTAAACTCAGTGGGCTATGAGGTTAGAGGGCTAAAGGATCATTTCTCTTTTCTTTTAGCATTTCAAGAGAGATGCAGCCTGAGAGTACCTAGCACAATATTGATCTCCTTTCAACAATGGACAGAGGTCAGCTTTCTATCTGAATGCTTCAGTATCTGACTTGTATCCCTAACACCATTACCACATGTTTGAATGCATTAGTGGAAATGGAATCTATTCTATGGCCTCATGGGAAACCCACAGGAAAGTAATAGAGTATCATATAGACAGCTACTTTCAAAGACATTTCAGGCAATTTTCATGCCATTCCTGAACCTCATTCTCACTGGTGAACTGGGGCTAATCCAATTACAATATCTACAAGAAAAGGATGGAGAGCCAGAGCTGGGAGCAGTCTCTTGGAAAGAGGGAGACTGGCTGAACTCCTGGAAGCTTGTCACCATTGCTGAAAACAAGACGTTTAACACAGTCAAGCTGGGTAGTCTATGAAATACGACTCATTCTGGAATCCAAGTCACAGGAAGAGGTTACTTTATAGTATGTCCTATTTGTATATGTAGAATCTGTGTCCTCAAGGATGGGACATATTTTATTTAGTCTAAAAACAATCACTTCATATTATCAAGTGTATGAAAAAAAGGGAAAGACTATGTAAAAACAAATAATGATTTATTTACTGGTTTATTTAACTAATGGCCAAAAACCTGGTCTGTTTCTACATATTTTTCTAATTTTGATGAAATCCCCAATGAGTATATGTATTTAACAATCATAAAAAAATTGATAATTCCTGTAAGAAATTATCTCCTTGCCATGCAAGGGAGGTAATTTCAAATCCTGGGTTGGGAAGATCCTCTGAAGAAGAAAATGGCTACCCATTCCAGTATTCTGGCCTGGAGAATCCCATGGGCAGAGGAGCCTGGCCAGCTACAGTCCATGGGATTGAAAAGAGTCAGACACAACTGAGTGACTAACACTTTCACTTTCTCACTCTTTCATAAGAATCTAGAACCTGAGTGCAAAAAATGCTTTAGGATTAAAAGAAAGAAAGAAACCACAGTATCTGCTACTCTGCTGACATTGCAAAACGTCTTCCTTGCCTTTCCAGGCCAGTTTCACGGATAATGAGATTATTCCTGTTTATATACCTAACTCAGTTTTCAGTAATCACCAAGCGAAGTACACTGAATTCCATGTTTGAGAGAATTTGGAGATCATTCTTTTTATGCTATATACTATCCTGTCAGGTGTCTGAAACAGGAATCAGTGACTCATTTTTGTAACACTGAAGACGGTAAAAAATCTATTGCACTTAAGTGAGACTCTATACTTTGGTGTTTTCCTATAATTTCTTGTCATGGGAAACCAAATAAAACAAAAAGTTTTAAACATTTCAGGCAATTTTCATGCCATTCCTGAACCTCATTCTCACTGGTGAACTGGGGCTAATCCAATTACAATATCTACAAGAAAAGGATGGAGAGCCAGAGCTGGGAGCAGTCTCTTGGAAAGAGGGAGACTGGCTGAACTCCTGGAAGCTTGTCACCATTGCTGAAAACAAGACGTTTAACACAGTCAAGCTGGGTAGTCTATGAAATACGACTCATTCTGGAATCCAAGTCACAGGAAGAGGTTACTTTATAGTATGTCCTATTTGTATATGTAGAATCTGTGTCCTCAAGGATGGGACATATTTTATTTAGTCTAAAAACAATCACTTCATATTATCAAGTGTATGAAAAAAAGGGAAAGACTATGTAAAAACAAATAATGATTTATTTACTGGTTTATTTAACTAATGGCCAAAAACCTGGTCTGTTTCTACATATTTTTCTAATTTTGATGAAATCCCCAATGAGTATATGTATTTAACAATCATAAAAAAATTGATAATTCCTGTAAGAAATTATCTCCTTGCCATGCAAGGGAGGTAATTTCAAATCCTGGGTTGGGAAGATCCTCTGAAGAAGAAAATGGCTACCCATTCCAGTATTCTGGCCTGGAGAATCCCATGGGCAGAGGAGCCTGGCCAGCTACAGTCCATGGGATTGAAAAGAGTCAGACACAACTGAGTGACTAACACTTTCACTTTCTCACTCTTTCATAAGAATCTAGAACCTGAGTGCAAAAAATGCTTTAGGATTAAAAGAAAGAAAGAAACCACAGTATCTGCTACTCTGCTGACATTGCAAAACGTCTTCCTTGCCTTTCCAGGCCAGTTTCACGGATAATGAGATTATTCCTGTTTATATACCTAACTCAGTTTTCAGTAATCACCAAGCGAAGTACACTGAATTCCATGTTTGAGAGAATTTGGAGATCATTCTTTTTATGCTATATACTATCCTGTCAGGTGTCTGAAACAGGAATCAGTGACTCATTTTTGTAACACTGAAGACGGTAAAAAATCTATTGCACTTAAGTGAGACTCTATACTTTGGTGTTTTCCTATAATTTCTTGTCATGGGAAAAATAAAAGAAAACATGCATGTTTCATAAAAGTTTTCATGATTTTTTGATAATTATCTCATAGCAAAATATTTGACCTTGCAGTTGTAAGAGCAGCAATTTCATGTTGAAATGTGAATATTGACATGTAAGTCATTTTTTAAAAGTTTTCCGAATTACATGGTAGCATAGCTATCATCACGATCAAGACATTTGCTGATTATGTAAAAAGCTAATAATGTTCATTAAAGTATAATAATACATTTTATTTTCCTTTTACCACATTAGGCATACTTTGAGGTAAAACAGAGTGAACATATATAAATAAGAGATTCAAATATAATATCCTTGTAATCTACAAGTAAATATAAACGTCACACAAAGATTTAAATTGTTTTTTTAGTTAACATTACTGAACACTATTATAAAATCAGATGTGGATAAAATTAATAATCAGGTTTCACATTCTTAGCACATTTTAAAAATTAAGATACAGTGCATAGCTTGCATTATAAAACAGGTTTACATGTTCAATTATATATACATTAAAAGTTATATAAAGATCGCCTATATAACTTCAGAATTAGACAATAGTTTACATTTTTGGCAAAACTCCAACTATAATATACATGGAAAACTAATTTTACAGATTAAAAAAATAAGATGATTACTGCTACTACAGAAATGATTAGAATCTACAACTTAAGTCTATAAAATTTTGGATGAAAGAATGTGTTTTAAGGACCTGCATTTGCTATTTTAAACATAGAAAGAAAATCTGTGGGTTTGGCTACTTGCAGTTCTGACTTTTCAAACTGTTCTTCATTTGACAAGGCTAACATCACAACCACAAAGAATGAAAGTAATCACCAAACAATTAACATCAAAAAGATTAATTTTAAGAATCATTGCAAGCTGCTTAGTGTCATGAGTAACTTTATACTGCAAGTTCCATGAGTGACCAAGATTCATTTATTTGTTTTTCTCTTAGCCATTTCTTCCTATAAGAATTGTCAGACTCAAGTTCTAGAAAATCCAAGATAAACTAATATTGATGATTTGACCACATGAAAATACCATATAGGCTAGGTACAGTATTTATTGTTATTGCTCTCTATTAAAAAGTAGATCAGAAAAACAGTTATTTGAGCTTATAATGGCACATTGTAAGAAGAGATTTCTATTTTCTACCTTCCTTTTCAGTTTGTTACTAGCAATAGCTAATGAACCAAAATCCTGAAATTTCAGCAGCAACTTAACATGCTTCTGAGATTTTTACTTCTCTAAAGAAACCTCGTCAAATGGACAGAGATGGGCCTTTCAAGTTTCATATTCTCATAGAAATTTCAACTTTTGGCATCCAAGAAGAAAATCCCTATTTATCAAAAATAATAGAGCAACAATTTGCTATAGATCATATATTTGGAAAAGATCTGAGCTATCATGTAGACTTTGCATTGCTTTTTGTTAGGGTTGTTGATTGGAATTGAGTGTAATTTTATAGATGTTTCTACAGGGGTTCCCAGTCCTACATCCATTCCAACAGTCTTTAAAATCTGGTTGTGGAACTGGGTACATTTTCTAGGAGGGATTTTTTTTTTTCTTTTTTTAACATCTGATAGTAGACTAAAAAGATGGACAAGATTTTTCATTGAGAAGTAATCATGATTGAGCATAAACTCTGACATCACTAACAATTTGCAATAGCTTCCTGGTAAAAGATATCTTTGGCATGTGACCTGGTGATGCCTCATATCAGTACCAGTTCAAGGCACTGACAAATGATTCAGAAGGCCCAGAATGCCTTTGTGATACACAGGAAGAATCAAGATAAGAATACACAGCAGATAACCAGAATGTAACCTGCACCAGCCATTTGCCTCCAGGTGGATAAATGCTGAAGGTTATTATGTTGGAAAGCTGAAGTTCCAGCTGTAGATTCACAATTTGACAAGTCTAACATCACAACCACAAAGAATGAAAGTAATCACCAAACAATTAACATCAAAAAGATTAATTTTAAGAATCATTGCAAGCTGCTTAGTGTCATGAGTAACTTTATACTGCAAGTTCCATGAGTGACCAAGATTCATTTATTTGTTTTTCTCTTAGCCATTTCTTCCTATAAGAATTGTCAGACTCAAGTTCTAGAAAATCCAAGATAAACTAATATTGATGATTTGACCACATGAAAATACCATATAGGCTAGGTACAGTATTTATTGTTATTGCTCTCTATTAAAAAGTAGATCAGAAAAACAGTTATTTGAGCTTATAATGGCACATTGTAAGAAGAGATTTCTATTTTCTACCTTCCTTTTCAGTTTGTTACTAGCAATAGCTAATGAACCAAAATCCTGAAATTTCAGCAGCAACTTAACATGCTTCTGAGATTTTTACTTCTCTAAAGAAACCTCGTCAAATGGACAGAGATGGGCCTTTCAAGTTTCATATTCTCATAGAAATTTCAACTTTTGGCATCCAAGAAGAAAATCCCTATTTATCAAAAATAATAGAGCAACAATTTGCTATAGATCATATATTTGGAAAAGATCTGAGCTATCATGTAGACTTTGCATTGCTTTTTGTTAGGGTTGTTGATTGGAATTGAGTGTAATTTTATAGATGTTTCTACAGGGGTTCCCAGTCCTACATCCATTCCAACAGTCTTTAAAATCTGGTTGTGGAACTGGGTACATTTTCTAGGAGGGATTTTTTTTTTTTTAACATCTGATAGTAGACTAAAAAGATGGACAAGATTTTTCATTGAGAAGTAATCATGATTGAGCATAAACTCTGACATCACTAACAATTTGCAATAGCTTCCTGGTAAAAGATATCTTTGGCATGTGACCTGGTGATGCCTCATATCAGTACCAGTTCAAGGCACTGACAAATGATTCAGAAGGCCCAGAATGCCTTTGTGATACACAGGAAGAATCAAGATAAGAATACACAGCAGATAACCAGAATGTAACCTGCACCAGCCATTTGCCTCCAGGTGGATAAATGCTGAAGGTTATTATGTTGGAAAGCTGAAGTTCCAGCTGTAGCTTCATCACTCATGTTCGATTCAAGAAGAGCTCTTTGTGTTTCTGCTGCATTTTCCCCCTTCTTTGATCCTTTGTAGAAAAAGAGACTAAGTGGCTAGTGTGTTCTTTAAAAAAAATAGCTTTCCCTATTCCCTGAAGATGGTTATTAGGACCAAAAGCTTTCTCTTCTAACAACTAAAAATAGAGCACTCCACCCCTCGGCTACAGAACAGAGCTTGTTCTCAATCTCTAGGGCTTTGTGCTCCTCAAGCCCTCTTCACAGTCTTTGCTTCCCTTTTCAAGTGAGCCCTCAGTGGACAAGACCTTAGAAAGAATCTAACTGATGCTGGCCAGAGGGCAGGGTTATTTTCATCTCCAGTACGTGAGACATTTGGGGCTTCTAATCCACTTCCACCTGAAACAGAAGCTGGGACCTATTTCCAGGTGTTTCAGCATCTTCTCTACTGCTCTGCTGCCATCACATTTTAGTTTCTCTGGTTTGCTTTTTCCTCCTCCTTCTGGAACTTTCTCTGCAGCAAAGACTGAAATGTGAACACTTTCCATTTCATCAGTCCCACTGTTTATTAAGAATCAAGACAGTTGATCTGGAGATGCCAAAGAATGAGAGACCCTGGGATACTCTTCAGTTTCAAGCCATTAATGGACATACAAAGACCTTGAACAAATCACTATTTTATAACTTTATTCTGGGAAACATACAGATGTGTTTAGAAGAAATACTGAATGCAAAGAGGAGATAATTGATATGGACAATTAAACCTTATGAGGCACACTGGAATTACAACAGGAGGTTATAGATCATCACAATAAAGCGGACATTGCAACATCACACATCCCACAGATTTTTTGGGTTTTCCAGTGCACCAGGGCGTGTCTGGTGACTCAGTGGGTAAAGAATCCGCCTGTAATGCAGGAGACCTGGGTTCCATCTCTGGGCTGGGAAGATCCCCTGGAGAAGGAAATGGTGAACCTTGTTGCCTGGGATATCCAATGGACAGAGGAGCTTGGCAGGCTACAGTCCATAGGGTTGCAAAAGAGTTGGACATGACTTAGCAAATAAACCAACACCACCAACTGCCACCACCACAGTGCATATACAAGTTACATTTACACTACACTGTCTGTTAAGTGTGCGATAGTGTTATGCCTGAAAAAAATAATGTAAATAGCTTAATTAAAACATACTCTTTGTTTTTTGCTAGAAATTCTGAGCTTTCCTCAAGTTAATCTATTTTCTGTGGGGGATCTTGCCTCAGTGTGGATGGCTGCTGACCACATAGAGTGGTGGTCGCTAAAGTCTGTGGTGGCTCTGGCAATTTTTAAAAATATGACCACAACAAACTTTTCCCCATTGATTGACTTTCTCTCATGAATGATTTCTCTGTGACCTGTAATGCTATTTGGTAGTGTTTTACCCACAACAGAAGTTTCAAAATTGGAGTCAATCTTCTCAAACTCTGACACAGCTTTATCAACCAAGTTTATGTAGTATTCTAAATTCTTTGTTGTCATTTCAACAATCTTCATGGTATCTTCACAAGGCATAGTTTACATCTCAAGAAGCCACTTTCTTTGTCCATCCATAAGAAACAACTCCTCATTCGTTCAAATTTTGTCATGAGATTTCAGCAATTCAGTTACATCTTCAGTCTTCACTTCTAATCCTAGTTCGCTTACACCTTCTACCTCATCTTCAATTACTTCCTTCGCTGGACTCTTCTACTCAAATTCATCCATAAGGATTGTTATCAGCCTCTTCCAAGCTCCTATTAATGGCAATATTGTGACCTCTTCCCATGAATCAAAAACCAATGAATTCACTATTTTATAACTTTATTCTGGGAAACATACAGATGTGTTTAGAAGAAATACTGAATGCAAAGAGGAGATAATTGATATGGACAATTAAACCTTATGAGGCACACTGGAATTACAACAGGAGGTTATAGATCATCACAATAAAGCGGACATTGCAACATCACACATCCCACAGATTTTTTGGGTTTTCCAGTGCACCAGGGCGTGTCTGGTGACTCAGTGGGTAAAGAATCCGCCTGTAATGCAGGAGACCTGGGTTCCATCTCTGGGCTGGGAAGATCCCCTGGAGAAGGAAATGGTGAACCTTGTTGCCTGGGATATCCAATGGACAGAGGAGCTTGGCAGGCTACAGTCCATAGGGTTGCAAAAGAGTTGGACATGACTTAGCAAATAAACCAACACCACCAACTGCCACCACCACAGTGCATATACAAGTTACATTTACACTACACTGTCTGTTAAGTGTGCGATAGTGTTATGCCTGAAAAAAATAATGTAAATAGCTTAATTAAAACATACTCTTTGTTTTTTGCTAGAAATTCTGAGCTTTCCTCAAGTTAATCTATTTTCTGTGGGGGATCTTGCCTCAGTGTGGATGGCTGCTGACCACATAGAGTGGTGGTCGCTAAAGTCTGTGGTGGCTCTGGCAATTTTTAAAAATATGACCACAACAAACTTTTCCCCATTGATTGACTTTCTCTCATGAATGATTTCTCTGTGACCTGTAATGCTATTTGGTAGTGTTTTACCCACAACAGAAGTTTCAAAATTGGAGTCAATCTTCTCAAACTCTGACACAGCTTTATCAACCAAGTTTATGTAGTATTCTAAATTCTTTGTTGTCATTTCAACAATCTTCATGGTATCTTCACAAGGCATAGTTTACATCTCAAGAAGCCACTTTCTTTGTCCATCCATAAGAAACAACTCCTCATTCGTTCAAATTTTGTCATGAGATTTCAGCAATTCAGTTACATCTTCAGTCTTCACTTCTAATCCTAGTTCGCTTACACCTTCTACCTCATCTTCAATTACTTCCTTCGCTGGACTCTTCTACTCAAATTCATCCATAAGGATTGTTATCAGCCTCTTCCAAGCTCCTATTAATGGCAATATTGTGACCTCTTCCCATGAATCACAAATTTGTTAATAACATCTAGAATAGTGAAACCTTTCCAGAAAATTTTCAATTTGAGTTAGATCCATCAGAGGAATCATTACCTATGGAAGCCATGGCCTTACAGAGTACATTTCTTAAATAGTAAAATTTGAAAGTCAAAATTACTCCTTCATCCATGGACAGTAAAATGAATGCTGTGCTAGCAGTCATTACAACAACATTCATCTCATTGTACATCTCCATCGGAGCTCTTGGGCAACCAGGTATATTGTCAATAGGCTGTAATATTTTAAAAGGAATTTTTTTTTTCTGAGCAGTAGATCACAACAGTGGGCTTAAAATATTCAGTAAAGCATGTATGTAAGATGTGTTATCATGCTGGCTTTGTTGTTTCATTTATAGAACACAAGCAGAGTAGATTTAGCACATTTCTTAAGGGCTCTAGGACTTTGGGAATGGTAAATGAACATTGGATTTAACTTCAGGTTACCAGCCGTACTAGCACCTAAGAAGAATGCCTGCCTCTTCTTTGGACCCATGAAGTCAGGTATTGACTTCTTCCCTCTAGCTATAAAAGTCCTCAGTGGCATCTTCTTCCAATAGAAGGCTGTTTCATGTATACTGAAAATCTATTGTTGAGTGTGGCCACTTTTGTTAACTATCTTATCTAGATCTTCTGAATCACTTTCTATGGCTTCTACATCAGCACCTGCTGCTTTACTTTACACTACAATGTTATGGAAACAGTGTAACCAATTTAATGCAATAGCAAAACCATTTTAATTTTGTTATCAGCTAAATTAACAGCACACAGCACAGAAGCTGAGCATGAGACCTCAGAAAATTATCAGCAACTGAATGAATGCACAACTCTCAACTTTTATCTTAGCACAGGCCATTATCCATGTTGTTGCTCTTCATCATACAACATAGGTCCTTTCAACTCCAAGTCACAGTTGAAAGACATATCTATTTTAGAACATCATCTTCACTATTAAATGCTGTCTAGAAGAAGATATGTCCACAGTGGTGGTCTGCCTAGTTCTATCTGTGAGAGTATTTTAATAGGTTCTCAGTTGAGATTTCTAAAATAGATAGATGATTTTTGGATACTAAAAAAATAATTATTATAGTGCCAGCCACCTGAAAGCAAAAAGCTGGCATTTACTGAGATTAAGAGAGGAAGGAGGGATATCATGGCAGGAAGAATGCAGGGATTTGGCATGGAGTCTGTCAAGTTTGAGTTAAGTACTAGACCTGCCTGACCTCTACATGGAGATTCAAATGGGCAGCTTGATTATCAAGGGGAGGTAGACTCTGGAACAGTTGTTTAGAAGTTGTTGGTGTACAGAGAGAACTAGGCGCATGTCACCTATGAAGTGATGATAGACAAAGAGGTGAACACTCACAACTAAATCATTTCAATATTTGGAAGGATGGACTGGAAGAGCCAGCACAGAAAACTAGGAGTAGCTAACGTGGTAGGGCAAAAACCAGGGGACTCAGAAAATGAATTAAAAAAAATGATGGTGGGGTGAGAGGGACGTCCAAGAGGAGGGGTTAAGTGTATACACATGGTTGATTCACTTGGTTGTACCGCAGAAGCTAGCACAATATTGTATGGTCACTTCCCAATTAAAAAAATAAGAAAACAGTGTAGCTCACATTCAATTGATTTGTGTATCGTAAATGACAATATTTTCATTATTAAATTTCAAATATACTATGAAAAAAGAAGAGAAATAAGAAATTAAACCCCTATTAAATTGTGTGAGAAGAAAGAAGATAATAAAGAACCAATCATTGTATTTGGAAATTTGCCCATCAATAATCCACATCAAGGTGGTTTTCATGGAAGTTGAGCAGGATGAGAAGAGAATGAACGGAAATAAAAAGGGGAAAAGCAAACGTTGACAAATTCTAAGAGAATTAAAGCAGAGGAGAGCAGGAAAATGGGAAGTAGTTGAAAGAAGATTGTGGGTCAAAGGAATTTTTAAAGATGGAATAAAAATCACATAGCATCAGTTTACACTATTGAGAATGATCCACTAGGCAAATGTTGATAATGCAGGGAGACAGAGAAAATCAAATACCTTAATCTATGAGTAGGTGAGAAAAGTTGGAAATGTAAACCTGGCATGCATATAAATTTTAACAGAAGATCAATCAGTGATTTTAGAATATTAAAGGCATTTTGAAAGTTGTGCTCACACAGGTGCTTCTGAAAAGATCGTAAAAGAACTTTGGCAGGAATTTATACACATGGAGCAAAGTTACAGCTAATGGGATTAACATTTTTCCAAGTAATTCCAGTGAAAATGGAGATCTTCTTAAGCACTAATCTTCCCAATGACCTTTTAACACGGTACTGGATTCATCATATCATCTGACATGTAAACAAGATTTTTGATATTCAGTATTTTAACATGTCGCATTGGAGCCATGTATTGCTGGCTGAACACATTTCAATGCAAGGGTAGCATCCGGATTCTAAACCACACACTTAAGAACAGAGTCACTGCCACAGTCATGTGGTAACTACCTTTAGATGACCAGAGAACAGAGGAATCAGACAATGTCTTTACCATCCCTTTTATTCTCCTCATTTCAAAGTACTTGAAAGTCCTTGGATAGATTCCCAGAACATTGAGAACAGCCCAATGCAGAAGAAAAAAGGGCTAACAAAAGACAGACAGGAGAAGGGAATCTTATTTGGAACAAACTCAGAATAAGCTTGGAGATATATTATTAATCCAAAGACAAATTAGGTCCAATAGAAATATGAAGCTGTACAGGAAGGCCTTGGAACATAAACATATATTCAAAACTAATTAATAAACTTGAGCATAAGAGCTATTTGTTGGATGGGGGCACTCAAAAGAAAATTGGACTTAAGAATAAAGCAAGTGAGCAGGTGGGGGAATTGCTGATTTTCATCATGTCTGATCCGAACTCTATATCTGAAAAAGAAAGGAGATGGAAAATGCATACTTAGTGCCTTTCTGAGTTGACTTAGCTGTGATTTCAGGCCTCTCTGAGGGAAGCAGGGCTAATGTTCCTGCTGCTATGATGATTAGATTTCACTAATTTGGGAAAACTCTGAAGTTTGACTTCTTGGTTTAAAGTCCTGGGCTCAAGATTTTAATGGAAGAATAATATGTCGGCTCTATAGCTGTGGTGACCCATGCACAGTATTCACCTGCTATAATGGGCTCTTGTTTACTCAGATTTATGATTTGGTTTTAGGAGACAGCATTCTCAGTCTTAGATCAAAGCTAGAGGTTATAAAAGATAACTATATGTTAAATGTAATTTCTGTCTTAGCTTCAGAGTTATAATGAGTCTTTCCTGACTTGGTCTCCACACAAGCAATGGCCAGGGTACCCCACTTGTGTTGGATTACGGCCACCTTCAGGCTTCATTTTCTGGAAACAATATTCCTTCCTCTCACCAAAGGACAGTCAGGACTGGAACAAGATGCACATACCCACATTCCTATACATGTTGTCCTTTTATTTTTCATAGCACAGAGTATTTTAATCATTGCTAATATTTTAATCATTTCTACTAAATTCACCCACGTGAATTTACAAATTCATGTGGGGTAGCTTGCCTTGGAAAGAAGCAAATATCCATTACATCATATCATGCCATTTATCTATTGATTCCTTTATTTAGTAATGCATTCAGTACAGTTTTACTGAATATTTTGACAATCATGTAGAATGAAACAGGAAACAAAAACCAATCCAGCTCTGCTCTCAAGGAGTTTACCAGCCGTGGGAGACATCAGCCTAGAAGACAGACAGGCCATCCGCAGCAACTGTGCTACTGCTACTGGGAAGTGAGACAAGTGTCTGCCAGGTGCTCTGTGTGTTTGGGGCTTAAGGAAGCTCCAGAGGGGTTTTCCTGATGAAGAGAGGCATGTCCACTATCTTGTCACAGGGGACTTCAGTACTGCCTTTTTCCTAAACCTTTCTTCTACTGTTAGATTCTTAAAAGGACACAAATACGAGAGGGTCTGATGCTGTGAAAATTGAGGGCAGGAGGAAAAGGAGGCAGCAGAGGATGAGATGGTTGGATGGCATCACCGACTTCATGGACATGAGTTGACTTAGCTGTGATTTCAGGCCTCTCTGAGGGAAGCAGGGCTAATGTTCCTGCTGCTATGATGATTAGATTTCACTAATTTGGGAAAACTCTGAAGTTTGACTTCTTGGTTTAAAGTCCTGGGCTCAAGATTTTAATGGAAGAATAATATGTCGGCTCTATAGCTGTGGTGACCCATGCACAGTATTCACCTGCTATAATGGGCTCTTGTTTACTCAGATTTATGATTTGGTTTTAGGAGACAGCATTCTCAGTCTTAGATCAAAGCTAGAGGTTATAAAAGATAACTATATGTTAAATGTAATTTCTGTCTTAGCTTCAGAGTTATAATGAGTCTTTCCTGACTTGGTCTCCACACAAGCAATGGCCAGGGTACCCCACTTGTGTTGGATTACGGCCACCTTCAGGCTTCATTTTCTGGAAACAATATTCCTTCCTCTCACCAAAGGACAGTCAGGACTGGAACAAGATGCACATACCCACATTCCTATACATGTTGTCCTTTTATTTTTCATAGCACAGAGTATTTTAATCATTGCTAATATTTTAATCATTTCTACTAAATTCACCCACGTGAATTTACAAATTCATGTGGGGTAGCTTGCCTTGGAAAGAAGCAAATATCCATTACATCATATCATGCCATTTATCTATTGATTCCTTTATTTAGTAATGCATTCAGTACAGTTTTACTGAATATTTTGACAATCATGTAGAATGAAACAGGAAACAAAAACCAATCCAGCTCTGCTCTCAAGGAGTTTACCAGCCGTGGGAGACATCAGCCTAGAAGACAGACAGGCCATCCGCAGCAACTGTGCTACTGCTACTGGGAAGTGAGACAAGTGTCTGCCAGGTGCTCTGTGTGTTTGGGGCTTAAGGAAGCTCCAGAGGGGTTTTCCTGATGAAGAGAGGCATGTCCACTATCTTGTCACAGGGGACTTCAGTACTGCCTTTTTCCTAAACCTTTCTTCTACTGTTAGATTCTTAAAAGGACACAAATACGAGAGGGTCTGATGCTGTGAAAATTGAGGGCAGGAGGAAAAGGAGGCAGCAGAGGATGAGATGGTTGGATGGCATCACCGACTTCATGGACATGAGTCTGGACAAACTCCAGGAGATCATAAAGGACAGGGAAGCATGGAGTCTGCAATCCATGAGGTCACAAAGTTAGACACCACTTAGTGACTGAACAACAACAAAGATCAATAACATCGGGGACTTCCCTGGTGGTCCAGTGGGTAAGGACACCACCTTGCAGTGCAAGGGGTGCTAGTTCGATCCCTGGCTTGGGAAGATCCCACGTGCCACGGAGTGGTTGGACCAATGTGTCCAATTACCAAGCCAAAGCTCTGGAAGCGCGTGCGCCCAGAGCCAGTGCTCTGTGACAACAGAGGCCACTGTGATGGGAGGACCGCATGGGCCAAAGAACAAAACGACAGATGAAAATAGACAAATGAAAGACCAATAGAAGTGGCCCACCCGCCCTGCTCCCTCCCCAACCTGCACCCACCACCCCCCAAAATCAATAATTATAATAATACTAACAACTCAGAGAAAAGTGAGAATAAGCAGAAGGGAAAATCTGAGAAGAAAGGGAGAAAAACATCACTGCATGCCAGTTACAAATCTGAAATCTGACTTTTCTGTCACTGATTCTTATAAGAATCCTACATTCTTCTCTTCATCTCACACACAAGGAGTCTGAGATTCAGACTTCTAAACACGTGCTCCGGATGCAGTAGGCGAATGTATGAAGTAGCAAAGCACAGCAAAGAGCTCAGACTTACTGGAATCCACAGGTAAAACCAACTGAAAGTCACTGGTCGTGTCCAACTCTTTGTGACCCATGGATGAGCCATGAAATTCTCCTGGCAAGAATAGTGGAGCGAGTAGCTTTTCCTTTCTCCAGGGGATCTTCTTAACCCAGGGATCAAACCCAGGTCTCCCACATGGCAGGCAGATTCTTTAACGTCTCACCCACCAGGGAAGCCTCTAGCAAACTACCTCCACTGCAACTGAAAACCTCTCTTCTGTGTTCTAGAAACCTTCATGCTAAATTAAAAACACCTTAAGGATTAATCTGTGACCATTTCTTGTGGTTTTCCTGAGATCCCCATTCTGGGGAGAAGATACCAAGCCCTCACTCTGCCTCCTAATGTATTAATACAACAAATATTTACAAGCTCTTTCTTTTTACAATCTATTAATGTTTGAACCACTTTGCCAAATTCAAGTCTTGTGAAGCTGTTGCATTTTATTTGTACTAATGGAGAGTGACCTGCCAGGACTGCCCAGCTTTCTGAGAGCCTGGGATGCAGGAGACAGTAAATCAAGCCCACTGGGCATTGCAATCATGTCAGGGAAGCATCACCCGGCTGTGTCCTTGCATTCACCAAGTGACTTCCCTTGTAGTTTATGTCGTTTTTAGCCCTAGGCATGATAAAAACTGAGCAGCCATTTAACAGCGCTAATTGTGTTTGAATCCTCCAGGATTTAGTAACTCTAGGCAGTAAATGTGTTTGGAACTTCTTTGCAAGCATGTTGATAACAAGTCTCATTCATTTCACAATGTTTACAGGGGCTCTAAAACATGCCACACCTGGAGACAGGTAATGACCTGGGGGTGACAACGGTGGAGACCAGCGCAGAGGGGAGAAGATGCCTCTGTTACCCAGGCTCTAGGTTTGCTCTCCTCCTCTTCTAATTACAATTGTTTTTCTTCAAAAAATAAAATAAATAATGACTCCAAACAGACAGACAAAGTTAGAAACAGAAAGGGGCTAGTATGTAAAATGTAGATTTTAAGGAAAACCAGAAGAGAAGGCATTCACTTTTCCATTTAATGCCTACCAAGTAACAATGCTGGGAAAAGCAGGAAAAAAGTACCATTATACGTATACTCAGGCTTTCTAGGTTGTGCTAGGTGTAAAGAACCTGCCTGCCAATGCAGGAGACATAAGAGACATAGGTTCATTCCCTGGTTGGAGAAAAGCTCCTAGAGGGCAGAATGGTACCCCACTCTAGTACTCTTGCCAGGAGAATTCTATGGACAGGGGAGCCTGGTGAGCTATAGTCCATGGGTTTGCAAGAGAGTCAGACATGTGAAAACCTCTCTTCTGTGTTCTAGAAACCTTCATGCTAAATTAAAAACACCTTAAGGATTAATCTGTGACCATTTCTTGTGGTTTTCCTGAGATCCCCATTCTGGGGAGAAGATACCAAGCCCTCACTCTGCCTCCTAATGTATTAATACAACAAATATTTACAAGCTCTTTCTTTTTACAATCTATTAATGTTTGAACCACTTTGCCAAATTCAAGTCTTGTGAAGCTGTTGCATTTTATTTGTACTAATGGAGAGTGACCTGCCAGGACTGCCCAGCTTTCTGAGAGCCTGGGATGCAGGAGACAGTAAATCAAGCCCACTGGGCATTGCAATCATGTCAGGGAAGCATCACCCGGCTGTGTCCTTGCATTCACCAAGTGACTTCCCTTGTAGTTTATGTCGTTTTTAGCCCTAGGCATGATAAAAACTGAGCAGCCATTTAACAGCGCTAATTGTGTTTGAATCCTCCAGGATTTAGTAACTCTAGGCAGTAAATGTGTTTGGAACTTCTTTGCAAGCATGTTGATAACAAGTCTCATTCATTTCACAATGTTTACAGGGGCTCTAAAACATGCCACACCTGGAGACAGGTAATGACCTGGGGGTGACAACGGTGGAGACCAGCGCAGAGGGGAGAAGATGCCTCTGTTACCCAGGCTCTAGGTTTGCTCTCCTCCTCTTCTAATTACAATTATTTTTCTTCAAAAAATAAAATAAATAATGACTCCAAACAGACAGACAAAGTTAGAAACAGAAAGGGGCTAGTATGTAAAATGTAGATTTTAAGGAAAACCAGAAGAGAAGGCATTCACTTTTCCATTTAATGCCTACCAAGTAACAATGCTGGGAAAAGCAGGAAAAAAGTACCATTATACGTATACTCAGGCTTTCTAGGTTGTGCTAGGTGTAAAGAACCTGCCTGCCAATGCAGGAGACATAAGAGACATAGGTTCATTCCCTGGTTGGAGAAAAGCTCCTAGAGGGCAGAATGGTACCCCACTCTAGTACTCTTGCCAGGAGAATTCTATGGACAGGGGAGCCTGGTGAGCTATAGTCCATGGGTTTGCAAGAGAGTCAGACATGTCTGAAGCAACTTGGTAGGCACACAGGCATACATGTATACACTACTATGTATAAAATAGATAACTAATAAGAACCTACTGTAAGCACAGGGAATTCTACTCAATGCTCTATGGTGACCAAAATGGGAAGGAAATTACAAAAAAAAACAGTAGATATATGTATACATACAGCTGATTCACTTTGTTGTACAATAGAAACTTATACAATATTGTAAAGCAACGATAGTCCAATAAAAATTTTTAAAAATTGATCATTATACTCCAAGACTGAATCATCCAAAAAAGTTTAACAAAGTCTAGTGCTTAGAAAACATAAACAGTTTGCAAAAGGCAAACTAAACAACTAGAGATTTTTCCCTCAAAGTAAGTGCCATTGAGCCATGCCCAGCATCTTAAATTTAATCAAAACCTTACATCCAGTAGGTTTCTGTAAATCCTTCCCAGACTAGGCATTTTCTGGAGGGAAGGAAGGACAGATGGAAGAAAGAGAGGGGGAGAAGAGAGGAAGTCAGTATCTACTAGACATAGAGTAGATAATCTTCTAGATATCTACTAGGATCTATCAAGTGACTGGAACATCTCAGTGGACCGAGAAGATATGCAGTGAATGCCCCATAAGGTGAAGATACAAGGGTTAAGTGATTAAGTAATTGACCTATGGCTTAAACACAGTTCTTTCTAGTATTTTTATCCAATACTCCAGATTTCATTTTTTAAAATGATGCATATTTTGAAATTTTCACTGGAGGATAATTACTTTACAATATTGTGATGGTTTTTGCCATACATCAGCATAAATTGGCCATGGGCATATATGAGCCCCCCTCCTCCAAAATTTTTTTTACATAACCAAAGTAACATGCTGGGAAAAGCAGGAAAAAAGTACCATTATACGTATACTCAGGCTTTCTAGGTTGTGCTAGGTGTAAAGAACCTGCCTGCCAATGCAGGAGACATAAGAGACATAGGTTCATTCCCTGGTTGGAGAAAAGCTCCTAGAGGGCAGAATGGTACCCCACTCTAGTACTCTTGCCAGGAGAATTCTATGGACAGGGGAGCCTGGTGAGCTATAGTCCATGGGTTTGCAAGAGAGTCAGACATGTCTGAAGCAACTTGGTAGGCACACAGGCATACATGTATACACTACTATGTATAAAATAGATAACTAATAAGAACCTACTGTAAGCACAGGGAATTCTACTCAATGCTCTATGGTGACCAAAATGGGAAGGAAATTACAAAAAAAAACAGTAGATATATGTATACATACAGCTGATTCACTTTGTTGTACAATAGAAACTTATACAATATTGTAAAGCAACGATAGTCCAATAAAAATTTTTAAAAATTGATCATTATACTCCAAGACTGAATCATCCAAAAAAGTTTAACAAAGTCTAGTGCTTAGAAAAACATAAACAGTTTGCAAAAGGCAAACTAAACAACTAGAGATTTTTCCCTCAAAGTAAGTGCCATTGAGCCATGCCCAGCATCTTAAATTTAATCAAAACCTTACATCCAGTAGGTTTCTGTAAATCCTTCCCAGACTAGGCATTTTCTGGAGGGAAGGAAGGACAGATGGAAGAAAGAGAGGGGGAGAAGAGAGGAAGTCAGTATCTACTAGACATAGAGTAGATAATCTTCTAGATATCTACTAGGATCTATCAAGTGACTGGAACATCTCAGTGGACCGAGAAGATATGCAGTGAATGCCCCATAAGGTGAAGATACAAGGGTTAAGTGATTAAGTAATTGACCTATGGCTTAAACACAGTTCTTTCTAGTATTTTTATCCAATACTCCAGATTTCATTTTTTAAAATGATGCATATTTTGAAATTTTCACTGGAGGATAATTACTTTACAATATTGTGATGGTTTTTGCCATACATCAGCATAAATTGGCCATGGGCATATATGAGTCCCCTTCCTCCTGAGACCTCCTCCCATGCCCCTCCTCACCCCATCCATCCATGTTGTCACAGGGCACCAGCTTTGGGTACCCTGGATCATACCTCAAATTCCCACTGGCTATCTATTTTACATACAGTAATATTTATGTTTCAATGCTATTCTCTAATTTTTAAAACAGTGGACACATTTTGTTCATTGGCTATTTTTTCTCCCATCTATGACTAAACAAAATAAGTACACAACAATTCATGAAAAGAAACTCTACACAAATGAAACAGAAACTACTATAACATCTATGCTATTAATACTATATCACAGGAAACTTTCTTGGATTACCATGATATCAGACCATGTCCAACATGTCCATTAATTTCTATTTCAGAAATGAATTTTCTAGTCCCTCTAATTTCAGAAGCACTTGTGAAACTCATATAGGTAGGTTTTTGAATTTTGAAGAAAGAAATATGAGGTTTTAAAGCAATTAGCACAAGGTTTTATGAAGCTGGCATTTAGTTCCTGACACAGGTCTGGTAAATATTCCCAGTGTGAGGAATCCTTCCTGTGACACTATTTTGAACAATGTTTTCACAGGTCTAGAGAAGCTGAGATTTCAGGGGTTTTGGTCTGCATTAGTGCTCACTATCAGTATTTTTTAATTTGTAAAAAAATCAGTTAAAGTTCACACATCTTTAAGCTAGGTTAAAATACAAACAAGTGTTTATACTGGGAATTTAAAGTACATTCACCTAAAAATTCCCCATGCATACTACAAGGATGCATTTTGAGTTCCTATCTACAGAGGAATTTATTAAATCATTTTCAGAAAATGTGGTAAACTGGGAAGCACTAAGAAAAGCAAATTATTACTTGCAGATGTGAGTTCCACAGTATAGCTTATTATACACAAGTTTGCAACTTACTGTATTTTAATGCACATAATTTTTCTTATGCTTATTTTTAGTGAAAGGAAGAGATGAAAAGATGAAGTTGGGTCCAGGTTTTCTCTCTGGGAAATTTTCCTGTGTGGCAAAACCCTAATGCTATTTTATTTGTAGAAAATAAGAACTGTTAAAGATTTGGTAAAGTATTTTGGAAGAGAAATGTAAATAAAGGCTGGGTATGAAAATATATCTTTATCTAATAAAATATAATTTTATTTTATGGGGAATCATTTCCTATGATTTAATTATATATATATATAATTCTCAGTGTTTACACATTTGAGATGAGTGAACTATCCTAACAAAAGAGACAGACATTGTTGGGACAGAGAAGATAGTAGTTGCTCATTGAACAAACCTCACTAATGCCACCTTCACCCTCATTTGCTAGGACCTATCCTCATCTATACAAAAATAAGTACACAACAAAAAAACTACAAAAAAATAACATCTATGCTATTAATACTATATCACAGGAAACTTTCTTGGATTACCATGATATCAGACCATGTCCAACATGTCCATTAATTTCTATTTCAGAAATGAATTTTCTAGTCCCTCTAATTTCAGAAGCACTTGTGAAACTCATATAGGTAGGTTTTTGAATTTTGAAGAAAGAAATATGAGGTTTTAAAGCAATTAGCACAAGGTTTTATGAAGCTGGCATTTAGTTCCTGACACAGGTCTGGTAAATATTCCCAGTGTGAGGAATCCTTCCTGTGACACTATTTTGAACAATGTTTTCACAGGTCTAGAGAAGCTGAGATTTCAGGGGTTTTGGTCTGCATTAGTGCTCACTATCAGTATTTTTTAATTTGTAAAAAAAAATCAGTTAAAGTTCACACATCTTTAAGCTAGGTTAAAATACAAACAAGTGTTTATACTGGGAATTTAAAGTACATTCACCTAAAAATTCCCCATGCATACTACAAGGATGCATTTTGAGTTCCTATCTACAGAGGAATTTATTAAATCATTTTCAGAAAATGTGGTAAACTGGGAAGCACTAAGAAAAGCAAATTATTACTTGCAGATGTGAGTTCCACAGTATAGCTTATTATACACAAGTTTGCAACTTACTGTATTTTAATGCACATAATTTTTCTTATGCTTATTTTTAGTGAAAGGAAGAGATGAAAAGATGAAGTTGGGTCCAGGTTTTCTCTCTGGGAAATTTTCCTGTGTGGCAAAAACCCTAATGCTATTTTATTTGTAGAAAATAAGAACTGTTAAAGATTTGGTAAAGTATTTTGGAAGAGAAATGTAAATAAAGGCTGGGTATGAAAATATATCTTTATCTAATAAAATATAATTTTATTTTATGGGGAATCATTTCCTATGATTTAATTATATATATATATAATTCTCAGTGTTTACACATTTGAGATGAGTGAACTATCCTAACAAAAGAGACAGACATTGTTGGGACAGAGAAGATAGTAGTTGCTCATTGAACAAACCTCACTAATGCCACCTTCACCCTCATTTTTCGCCCTCTCTCAAGGACCTGAATGCTTCCAGATCTGGCTCAAAGCCTAACCTTCCTTTAGTGAATAATGTGAGCTTGTCTGCCTATACCAGTGACTAGCAGGCCCTGCATTTCACTCACCTAAGAGCTCTGGTTTTAGAAGCTACATGCTATGCCCTGCTCTTGTGCAGAAATTTCCACTTGGGTAAATGTAAAATGGTGTTGGAGAGTGCGCAGGATATTTGCAACCACATCAAAATTGATGGAGAACAAGTTGGTTCAGAGGAGCAAGTTGTTCCTCATTAAAATCTGGAAAAGAAGAGGGGAAAGTTTGCATGGGGATGAGGAAAGGGGTCTTGGGAGCTGGTCTGCATGCCCTTGGCACACTCAGAGGGAGGGAGGCTGCTCCCCAGTGAGAGGGACCACCTCCTCCCTTTCAGAACCTTCATTGCTGCCACTGAGTGCAGAGGAACTTTCAGACATCATAGCACTGAAAAATGCGAAGGTCTAGCAATCTCATCCAATTGACTTTTTAAATTGCTTCTCAAATGCCAGCCACTGAGTTACTGAGCCAGGACGAAGCCTAGATTCTGGGTTGCCAGGGCAATTGTCTTTCCACCGTCAATTTATCAGCTCCCAATGAACTCGCTTCCAAGAGAAAGAGTACGCATTAGGCAGGGCTGCGAGTTTTGTTGCAAGATAGAATTTCTTTGACATGTCAAACGTTCAGCAGTGTTTTAATCCAACTCAGATTAAAGGGCAGGAAAATGTTCTCTCTCTCTTTAAAAACAAAAGTATCTTTTCAAAGATGTATAAAACAAACAGCATTATGGAAAGGGAAAAGAGGAGAGAAGGATAAATTAGGAGTTTGTGGTTAAAATGCTATATATAAAATATTTAGATAACCAACAAGATAGGGAATTATATTCAATATCTTACAGTAATTTATAATGGAAAATAATTTTAAGAAGAACATATATATCTGTATAAAGGAAACTGTAACTCACTCCAGTAACCTCAGAGTTTGAGAAATCTAATGGACAGAGGAGTTTGACAGGCTACAATCCATGGGGTCGCAAAGAGTTGAATATGACTTAGTGATTAAACAGCAGTATATATGTTGCAGTATATATGTTGCATATATGTTGCATATATGCATATATGTATATATATGTGTGTGTGTGTGTATACATATATATATATACACACACATATATATACATATATATATACATACACACACACACACACAGAAGGATATCCTCTGCCCTTGGGATTTCCCAGACAAGATTACTGGAGTTGAGTTGCCATTTCCTTTATAAGGCACATATATATTCTTTTCAAAATTGTTTTTCTATTTCAGGTTATTGTAAGATATTGAATACAGTTCTACAACTATAACTGAATCACTTTCTTGCACACTGAAGCTAACACAATATTGTAACAACTACATTTCAATTAAACATTTAGAAAACAAAAACTAAAACAATACACAATTTGAAATGCTTCTTCCCTCAGACCCCATGTATTGGTGAGAAAGAGGTGAAAGAGTTTTCAGACATCATAGCACTGAAAAATGCGAAGGTCTAGCAATCTCATCCAATTGACTTTTTAAATTGCTTCTCAAATGCCAGCCACTGAGTTACTGAGCCAGGACGAAGCCTAGATTCTGGGTTGCCAGGGCAATTGTCTTTCCACCGTCAATTTATCAGCTCCCAATGAACTCGCTTCCAAGAGAAAGAGTACGCATTAGGCAGGGCTGCGAGTTTTGTTGCAAGATAGAATTTCTTTGACATGTCAAACGTTCAGCAGTGTTTTAATCCAACTCAGATTAAAGGGCAGGAAAATGTTCTCTCTCTCTTTAAAAACAAAAGTATCTTTTCAAAGATGTATAAAACAAACAGCATTATGGAAAGGGAAAAGAGGAGAGAAGGATAAATTAGGAGTTTGTGGTTAAAATGCTATATATAAAATATTTAGATAACCAACAAGATAGGGAATTATATTCAATATCTTACAGTAATTTATAATGGAAAATAATTTTAAGAAGAACATATATATCTGTATAAAGGAAACTGTAACTCACTCCAGTAACCTCAGAGTTTGAGAAATCTAATGGACAGAGGAGTTTGACAGGCTACAATCCATGGGGTCGCAAAGAGTTGAATATGACTTAGTGATTAAACAGCAGTATATATGTTGCAGTATATATGTTGCATATATGTTGCATATATGCATATATGTATATATATGTGTGTGTGTGTATACATATATATATATACACACACATATATATACATATATATATACATACACACACACACACACAGAAGGATATCCTCTGCCCTTGGGATTTCCCAGACAAGATTACTGGAGTTGAGTTGCCATTTCCTTTATAAGGCACATATATATTCTTTTCAAAATTGTTTTTCTATTTCAGGTTATTGTAAGATATTGAATACAGTTCTACAACTATAACTGAATCACTTTCTTGCACACTGAAGCTAACACAATATTGTAACAACTACATTTCAATTAAACATTTAGAAAACAAAAACTAAAACAATACACAATTTGAAATGCTTCTTCCCTCAGACCCCATGTATTGGTGAGAAAGAGGTGAAAGAGTTTTAAGTAAGTATCAATATAACACTAAAGGCAATGATGGCAGCAGTGACAAAGACAAGACAGACAGCAGAAACCCTGCCTGTGGGCCCCCCATGTGCCAGGAATTAGATCAGACCTGTCACAGGCTTGTCTTGCTCTCATTCCCACAGGGGCCCTAAGAGATGGGTATGGCAGGTCTCTCAGTTCTGCAACTGTGAATTTCAAGTTCAGAGTTACATGTTCAGGGTCACCTAGTTCATACGTGGTGTCAGAGTTAGAACCCAGGCCTTTCTGATTTCCAGGCTCACCCCTGAACACTGTACACTTGGGCTGTACTCCGTATTTAATGATGAACAAGTAATAAATAGCCACATTTTCAGACATAAAACTGTTATCCCATGTATCGTTTCCCTGAATGGAGTTCATAACTTGATTTTCTAGTATTAGAGAGCTGCTGGAGGCACTCAAGTTATCTGTAGACGTTTTTATTACCCCACTTCAGCTTTCTGGGAGATGCTACTTTTCATTGGAAAGCTCTGTGTCTCATGAGCTGTCAAGTGTTTTTCTAGAACACATTCTGTTGGCCTGAGCTTTCCGTTCTGGGCTCCTGACCTCACTCTGAGATCTCATTGCCGATGGGAATGAGCAATATCAAATTTGAAAAGGCCATGAAAAACAAAGGAAAGAAAGAAAATTCATAAAATCGTTCACACCTATTGTTGTCACTTTAGTTCTGAGGAAACTATGATTTGCATCCAGGAAGATATGGTGATTTTTCTAGGAGGCAGTCAGATAATGAAGAGATCATAATGATCACAGTGGCACAGAAAAGCTTTTAGGATGAGCAGAGCCTTGATTTAGAAACTGTGGAAGGGAATTGCCTGAACAGAGAGAATGGGAAGGTCTCTCTCAGGTGTGGAAGGATGAGAAAACTTTAGTCAGAAGGCAGAGCTTCTTAATATCAGCAAATCAGCCACAGGAGCTGCAGGAAGACACCAGGAAGGGTGAACTGTGCGAAGCTCGATGACACCATAGTACTATTGCTAAAACAATACACAATTTGAAATGCTTCTTCCCTCAGACCCCATGTATTGGTGAGAAAGAGGTGAAAGAGTTTTAAGTAAGTATCAATATAACACTAAAGGCAATGATGGCAGCAGTGACAAAGACAAGACAGACAGCAGAAACCCTGCCTGTGGGCCCCCCATGTGCCAGGAATTAGATCAGACCTGTCACAGGCTTGTCTTGCTCTCATTCCCACAGGGGCCCTAAGAGATGGGTATGGCAGGTCTCTCAGTTCTGCAACTGTGAATTTCAAGTTCAGAGTTACATGTTCAGGGTCACCTAGTTCATACGTGGTGTCAGAGTTAGAACCCAGGCCTTTCTGATTTCCAGGCTCACCCCTGAACACTGTACACTTGGGCTGTACTCCGTATTTAATGATGAACAAGTAATAAATAGCCACATTTTCAGACATAAAACTGTTATCCCATGTATCGTTTCCCTGAATGGAGTTCATAACTTGATTTTCTAGTATTAGAGAGCTGCTGGAGGCACTCAAGTTATCTGTAGACGTTTTTATTACCCCACTTCAGCTTTCTGGGAGATGCTACTTTTCATTGGAAAGCTCTGTGTCTCATGAGCTGTCAAGTGTTTTTCTAGAACACATTCTGTTGGCCTGAGCTTTCCGTTCTGGGCTCCTGACCTCACTCTGAGATCTCATTGCCGATGGGAATGAGCAATATCAAATTTGAAAAGGCCATGAAAAACAAAGGAAAGAAAGAAAATTCATAAAATCGTTCACACCTATTGTTGTCACTTTAGTTCTGAGGAAACTATGATTTGCATCCAGGAAGATATGGTGATTTTTCTAGGAGGCAGTCAGATAATGAAGAGATCATAATGATCACAGTGGCACAGAAAAGCTTTTAGGATGAGCAGAGCCTTGATTTAGAAACTGTGGAAGGGAATTGCCTGAACAGAGAGAATGGGAAGGTCTCTCTCAGGTGTGGAAGGATGAGAAAACTTTAGTCAGAAGGCAGAGCTTCTTAATATCAGCAAATCAGCCACAGGAGCTGCAGGAAGACACCAGGAAGGGTGAACTGTCGGCTAGAAGCCTCAGAATGTAGGCTTGTGAACATTGTACTGTGCCTGTAGACAGACCTAATTCTCAGGGGAAATAATTAGTGAGTTTGAGGAGATAAACTGCAGGATCAAAGGAGAATTTTGTGGGGGAAAAAAGTACCTGGCCTCAATAGTATAGCTGTTCTCTGTATGTATCTGGTTTTAACATTTTTATCCCCATGAGGCTTGGGCGAGTTCCTTAACTTCAATGCCTCACCCTGTTTCCACGTGGACATCTACTGGTCTCCCTACTCTGTAGAGGGGGCTTCCTAAGTGGCACGAGTGGTGAAGAACCCGCCTGCCAATACAGAAGACGTACAGAAGACGTAGGAGATGCCGGTTCTATCCCTGGGTCGGGAAAATCTCCTGGAGGAGCGTATGGCTTCCCACTCCAGTATTCTTGCCTGGAGAATTCCATGCTCAGAGGAGCCTGATGCATTATAGTCCAAAGGATCACATAGAGTTTCATGACTGAAAAGACTTAGCATGCACACACACACACACACACACACACTTTCTCTCTCTCTCTGTAGTTGAGGACTTCAAGTTCAGGTTTCTTTGTCCAAGGTCCCATGACTTCTAAGGGGTGGTGCCAGGACAGAAGACAAGTCCTCCCCCGGACATAACGGAGGTTTCACACAGAGCTGGCCCATTCATGCTCGGCAGATATTGCCTGCTGCCCTGTGGTCCTGGGAACCAATCCAGTCCTCAGTAACAAGACAGCATCATGTCCTTCATTCTCTCATGGCTGCCCTACCATACAGACATTCACATTTAACACACGGCATTGGGCAGGAAGGCAACTGAGTACTTCCTTCACAGACGCTGATTTTGGCAGGGCACATAAAATCGTTTTTTACTTTAGTTCTGAGGAAACTATGATTTGCATCCAGGAAGATATGGTGATTTTTCTAGGAGGCAGTCAGATAATGAAGAGATCATAATGATCACAGTGGCACAGAAAAGCTTTTAGGATGAGCAGAGCCTTGATTTAGAAACTGTGGAAGGGAATTGCCTGAACAGAGAGAATGGGAAGGTCTCTCTCAGGTGTGGAAGGATGAGAAAACTTTAGTCAGAAGGCAGAGCTTCTTAATATCAGCAAATCAGCCACAGGAGCTGCAGGAAGACACCAGGAAGGGTGAACTGTCGGCTAGAAGCCTCAGAATGTAGGCTTGTGAACATTGTACTGTGCCTGTAGACAGACCTAATTCTCAGGGGAAATAATTAGTGAGTTTGAGGAGATAAACTGCAGGATCAAAGGAGAATTTTGTGGGGGAAAAAAGTACCTGGCCTCAATAGTATAGCTGTTCTCTGTATGTATCTGGTTTTAACATTTTTATCCCCATGAGGCTTGGGCGAGTTCCTTAACTTCAATGCCTCACCCTGTTTCCACGTGGACATCTACTGGTCTCCCTACTCTGTAGAGGGGGCTTCCTAAGTGGCACGAGTGGTGAAGAACCCGCCTGCCAATACAGAAGACGTACAGAAGACGTAGGAGATGCCGGTTCTATCCCTGGGTCGGGAAAATCTCCTGGAGGAGCGTATGGCTTCCCACTCCAGTATTCTTGCCTGGAGAATTCCATGCTCAGAGGAGCCTGATGCATTATAGTCCAAAGGATCACATAGAGTTTCATGACTGAAAAGACTTAGCATGCACACACACACACACACACACACACTTTCTCTCTCTCTCTGTAGTTGAGGACTTCAAGTTCAGGTTTCTTTGTCCAAGGTCCCATGACTTCTAAGGGGTGGTGCCAGGACAGAAGACAAGTCCTCCCCCGGACATAACGGAGGTTTCACACAGAGCTGGCCCATTCATGCTCGGCAGATATTGCCTGCTGCCCTGTGGTCCTGGGAACCAATCCAGTCCTCAGTAACAAGACAGCATCATGTCCTTCATTCTCTCATGGCTGCCCTACCATACAGACATTCACATTTAACACACGGCATTGGGCAGGAAGGCAACTGAGTACTTCCTTCACAGACGCTGAGTGCTTTGCCAGCCCAGACCCTTCTCCATTTCCTTGTCGCACTAGCTCTAGACTTGACACATCGAAAGTATTATATATATATTTGATAATAATTTCGTAGAAAATGGGTTAGGAAGAAAGACAAAGAGACCAGTTGGAAGGGATACAGGAATACAATGATTAACTGCACTCTAAAGAATCTAAGGAGTAATATAAGAACTCGAACTAACTCAGCAGGTGAAGAAGTTGAAACAAGTCTCTTAGAAATTATCAGTCATGACAGGCTGCATGCAATCAATACACAGGGAGAAATCAAATATTACTCCTCCCCCTAAAAAAGATGTTAATCCTGTATGACTAAGAGATTGACAGCAAATGGGATTTAGGAAAAGGTGAGAAATTACATTTTGACAGTCTGATTTTGAATTGACAGGATGACATTGAAGTGATCTAATGATAGTACATACTTTCTCAGACGTGTGATTTTGGGAAGGAGAAAGGGCACATGAGTTGATAATGGTAAAGAGAGAGCTCAGGTCACATACCAACTTGAGGCAAATTCTGTACAAAAATTTTAATGTGGGCTTCCCCTGGTGGTCCAGTGGGTAAGGACACCACCTTGCAGTGCAAGGGGCGCCGGTTCGAGCCCTAGCCTGGGAAGATCCCACGTGCCGCGGAGCGGCTGGACTGATGTGTCCAATCACCGAGCCGGAGCTCTGGAGCGCATGCGTCCAGAGCTGGTGCTCTGCAACGACAGACGCCACCGCGATGGGAGGCCCACAGGAGCCAAAGAACGAAGACAAATGAAAATAGAGAAATGAAAGACCAATAGAAGTGGCTTGCCCGCTCCCCTCCCCGCCCCCAAAGTAAATAAATAAATAAATCTTTAAAAAAAAAAAAAAAAAAAAAACTTTAAGGTTATACCATGCCCTGCGTTCCAGTAGCTTAAGCACAAGCTTAAAAAGATACCAGGGAAGTTTAAATCTCATTGTTTGACTTTGAAATAGCTCCTTTTGTCAACAAAATAGATCACCTATTCACCCTCCTCCACCCACTATAGAAAATTCAACTAAAAAATAAAACTGTTAATAGAAAGTTTTGTCTAGGTACAAAATTATTATATAATTTTTTGTATTGTCAAATTTGGGAAGATTTCTAACAGGTTAGAAATATTTTAATATATGAATCAGTAAGTCTTTAGGGCTTTCCAAAATTTTTTCTGAATGATTAAAATAAATGCTCTTTGAATTGATACTTATTAACCACATTTTGGCTAATGTCTTGATTTTGTGGTATATTTTGGAGACTTATTTTACTATGATTGATGTGATTAAACAAGACATGTAATTTTTTTAAAAATATGTAATTTCCTCTTCTTCAGTAATTGGTTTATCAAACAGTACAGTCTACTAATTCTATTCAAATATATCTTTTTATTTTAGGGAGTAACTAAGTTGGTATGATTTAACTATTTTTTGTTATTACTTGCTTCACTTTTCCAAAATAATTTCCAAGGATTTCAACACTAATCTTTATCATATCTGATTATATCTGATTTTTTTCTGTTATTTAATAAATACATTTATTTTTAAATATGCCAAAAGTGGAACCTCTCTTAAACACTCATAACAAGAAATTTCTTATTTCTTTTACTGAAGTGTTCTAAGTCCTTCCCTCAAGTTGAAAATCAAATGGCATATTTCAGTTCTGTCACTTTTACCATGATTCATACTGGACAGTTATCACATAGACCATTATAAAGAAACAGAAAAAGAAAAGTTACACTCCATGCCAGTATGCACGATACAGAATCCAGTCCATTTCTGACAGTGTGGATCATTGTTAACTAGAACTTCACCCTCCACTTATCATTTTGCAAGTTTTATGGTCAAAATCCCACACTAGATGGTGGAGGGGGGAGTTCCATCTGTCAGTCCCTTTTTTTTTTCCTTTCCACTCACACACTGCAGGTGCTAGGTCCCAGGTGGACCTATTCACACCATGATACAATCTCTTCTCTGTTCATTCATTTCACAGCACTGAGCACCAGCATTCCTAGAAGCCACTTCAAAACAGGACAACTAACTGAATCTTAATTATGAACCTGGGAATTTCATAAGTACTTCTCACTAAAGACAAGGTAATACACTTCCCGTTGAACTTCTCCAGAGCGGTGCCCTCAAAACAACCTTGGCCACTCACTGTGAGATGAACAGTGATAGAGAAGTCAAAGTGGAAAGAGACAGTGGTCTTAACCATCTTCACTTTTAATATCTCACGTTTTACAAGAATATATGATCAGATGAACACTTTGGAAATGGGGTACTGAAAATGAGCAGTCTGAAATTTGATGGCAAATCCATCTCTGCAAAAACTAACCATATATTTCATCCACTAGAAACAAAGGACAAATCAAGAGCTCAAGTTTAGGAAGAAGACAGTTGAATTGTCAAAAGTCTTAAAAATTTCACTTCCTGGCATATTTAAGTAAAACATCACAACCTATTTCAGATATTCAGAAATAGAAAATTAACCATATGCTTTAGATGGTTAGAAAAATGGATCAACTGTGTAATTGTTCCTTGTTCTCTAAACTCAAGTAAGGAACTTGATGAGTTTTCTTAGAGTTATAGGTCTTATACCATTTAATTGTTCTTAAATACAGAAAATTTTTTGCCAAAAGTGGAACCTCTCTTAAACACTCATAACAAGAAATTTCTTATTTCTTTTACTGAAGTGTTCTAAGTCCTTCCCTCAAGTTGAAAATCAAATGGCATATTTCAGTTCTGTCACTTTTACCATGATTCATACTGGACAGTTATCACATAGACCATTATAAAGAAACAGAAAAAGAAAAGTTACACTCCATGCCAGTATGCACGATACAGAATCCAGTCCATTTCTGACAGTGTGGATCATTGTTAACTAGAACTTCACCCTCCACTTATCATTTTGCAAGTTTTATGGTCAAAATCCCACACTAGATGGTGGAGGGGGGAGTTCCATCTGTCAGTCCCTTTTTTTTTTCCTTTCCACTCACACACTGCAGGTGCTAGGTCCCAGGTGGACCTATTCACACCATGATACAATCTCTTCTCTGTTCATTCATTTCACAGCACTGAGCACCAGCATTCCTAGAAGCCACTTCAAAACAGGACAACTAACTGAATCTTAATTATGAACCTGGGAATTTCATAAGTACTTCTCACTAAAGACAAGGTAATACACTTCCCGTTGAACTTCTCCAGAGCGGTGCCCTCAAAACAACCTTGGCCACTCACTGTGAGATGAACAGTGATAGAGAAGTCAAAGTGGAAAGAGACAGTGGTCTTAACCATCTTCACTTTTAATATCTCACGTTTTACAAGAATATATGATCAGATGAACACTTTGGAAATGGGGTACTGAAAATGAGCAGTCTGAAATTTGATGGCAAATCCATCTCTGCAAAAACTAACCATATATTTCATCCACTAGAAACAAAGGACAAATCAAGAGCTCAAGTTTAGGAAGAAGACAGTTGAATTGTCAAAAGTCTTAAAAATTTCACTTCCTGGCATATTTAAGTAAAACATCACAACCTATTTCAGATATTCAGAAATAGAAAATTAACCATATGCTTTAGATGGTTAGAAAAATGGATCAACTGTGTAATTGTTCCTTGTTCTCTAAACTCAAGTAAGGAACTTGATGAGTTTTCTTAGAGTTATAGGTCTTATACCATTTAATTGTTCTTAAATACTTTAATGAGGAAAGTTAATTTTATCCGTCAAAATGAGAGAAACCACTCAATAACTGAATTTCTTATTTTGAAATCATACTGCATATTTTAAAGTACAGGGTGCTGATATACCTTATGTCAGTGAAAATTTAAGTGGAGTTCAGCCTTTAATGACTCGATATACTGTATTCTTGAAATATAAGCACTGCTTCATTGGTGTGAGAACTAAATTTCAATGACAATATTTATATTTCACTGACTCTAGCTGGAGCAGGCCAGGATGAGAGTACTTTTATATAAGGGGAAAAAAAGGAGACTACAAATGTGCTTAGGAGGAAATATCTGAATCTCCACTGCCAACTTTTTGCTAAGGGAATAGGCTCAAGTTAACAAGAAGAATAAATGTTTCTACAGTTCAGTTTACACTCTCGCCTTCAATGAAAAAAATAACTCACTGAAACTAAACCATTTTACAAGCACAAGATGGGTTCAGCCTAAGTTGGCAAAAGATGTCAGGTTTTTAATTTAAAAATATGAAACAAAAATTCATGTGAACCAATGTTGGGATGCAGCTATCAGAAAAAGCTATTTGCATTCAAGGCTTTATTGTAGAAATGGGATTAGAGTGGAGAATTAGTAGCTTCATGGGGCTGTGAGTTGGTTATTCTATTTCTGCAGCACGGAATGGAGCCCTGAGAAGCAGATGCCATGGAAGGAGTTCAGAGGAAGGCGGGATGGTGAATGACTGAGATGAACTTTCTGTCTCCAAACATGTGCGAGATTATTATAGGAAAAAAGATATTTGGGCTGTTTTATTAAATTATGATCTCACAGAACACACAGTGAATGATGAAAGGCAGGGGAGGGGAGATATAGCTGCAGTGAATATGAAGAGCTCTCCAGCTGTTAAAAGAGATCGGAGAGTTTTTAGGGGTCATAGCACAGGGGTGGTGGGCCCTGCATGCTTTAGATGGTTAGAAAAATGGATCAACTGTGTAATTGTTCCTTGTTCTCTAAACTCAAGTAAGGAACTTGATGAGTTTTCTTAGAGTTATAGGTCTTATACCATTTAATTGTTCTTAAATACTTTAATGAGGAAAGTTAATTTTATCCGTCAAAATGAGAGAAACCACTCAATAACTGAATTTCTTATTTTGAAATCATACTGCATATTTTAAAGTACAGGGTGCTGATATACCTTATGTCAGTGAAAATTTAAGTGGAGTTCAGCCTTTAATGACTCGATATACTGTATTCTTGAAATATAAGCACTGCTTCATTGGTGTGAGAACTAAATTTCAATGACAATATTTATATTTCACTGACTCTAGCTGGAGCAGGCCAGGATGAGAGTACTTTTATATAAGGGAAAAAAGGAGACTACAAATGTGCTTAGGAGGAAATATCTGAATCTCCACTGCCAACTTTTTGCTAAGGGAATAGGCTCAAGTTAACAAGAAGAATAAATGTTTCTACAGTTCAGTTTACACTCTCGCCTTCAATGAAAAAAATAACTCACTGAAACTAAACCATTTTACAAGCACAAGATGGGTTCAGCCTAAGTTGGCAAAAGATGTCAGGTTTTTAATAAAAATATGAAACAAAAATTCATGTGAACCAATGTTGGGATGCAGCTATCAGAAAAAGCTATTTGCATTCAAGGCTTTATTGTAGAAATGGGATTAGAGTGGAGAATTAGTAGCTTCATGGGGCTGTGAGTTGGTTATTCTATTTCTGCAGCACGGAATGGAGCCCTGAGAAGCAGATGCCATGGAAGGAGTTCAGAGGAAGGCGGGATGGTGAATGACTGAGATGAACTTTCTGTCTCCAAACATGTGCGAGATTATTATAGGAAAAAAGATATTTGGGCTGTTTTATTAAATTATGATCTCACAGAACACACAGTGAATGATGAAAGGCAGGGGAGGGGAGATATAGCTGCAGTGAATATGAAGAGCTCTCCAGCTGTTAAAAGAGATCGAGAGTCTAGTCAAGAATCATACTTCTCCTTCAGGTGTGTGTTCATAGCACAGGTGTGGGCCCTGTGCTGGGAGCTTGAGGGCCCCCGAACCAGAGGAGTTTTAAATACTTTCCCACCTGCAAATGAGACTCTTCAGGGAGCTGAAGTGCCTCACTTTAAATATAAAACTTTGAAAACATATAATAAAAATCTTAATATGTATTAAGTAAACCCTATCTATTATTTCTTAGAATTTAAAAAACAAAGCATAAAAATCCAGAAAATAATTTCATAGAACTCAGCAGTCTATCATGCTGAAACAACCTTGTCATTAATACTTATGATTTAAGGAATGAAAACACTTTGCTCCTCGCAAACTCCATCTTGTTGCCTCCTCCTTTTTCCAGAGACACCTCACTATCCTGTTTTGGATACAGTTCCTCTAAAATGCTAGACTTTAATGTAACTGTCAGAAGGAAACATTTAATGGAAGGCACTAGTGATGTTCACATCATTCATTAATTTTCCATTAACGAGGCTGAGAGAAAAACACCATTGTTAAATTTCATTAAATCATGCTATCATAATGAATATCATTGTTGCAATTAGATAGTGTGTAATTCCTCTCACAGACTATACTATTTGTATGCTATTTTATTTTGATATTTTGTTTTAAACAAATGATCATTTATGTCACAAAACTATTTAAATAATCAACTACCAGGAGATAAAAGGGATTTGTTATTCATAAGTGAGAACATGACAAAAATGTCTATTTTATTTTATATCATAAAGATACACAAAGTATGTGTTTCAAGGTTTTGTAAGTATGATCAAACAAGCATGTAAAAATGCATACCTTGAATAATATTAAGAATGCATTTATATTTTTATATCATAACATTTGTCATGAGGACTGGATGGAAAGAGCTTCCAAGAACAGTATACGAACATGTACTAAGTTAGGGAAATAAGATCCATTTAGTAAGTCACATCTTTCATGTCTTTGCTACTCAGAGTGGGATCTCACATGTTATGCATCAGCTGGAGACATCCTAGAAATCCAGAATCTCAACAGTACCACCATTTCCACCTACAGGATTGGATCTACTTCTTAATAATCCACCACAAATTCTGAAGAGCACAACTCTGTGTATCCACTTGTAGTGTAATGAACATAAGGTTATGCTAAGGTATGGATGCTTGTGCACCCCAAAATTCATATGTTAAAATCTAAGCTCCAATGTCATTAAAAAACCTAAGATCTGGTTTCATCATGTACAGAGATTTAGACCATAATGAAGGCTGAGCACTGAAGAATTGATGCTTTTAAACTGTGGTGTTGGACAAGACTCTTGAGAGTCCCTTGGACTGCAAGAAGATCAAACCAGTCAATCCTAAAGGAAATCAACCCTGAATATTCCCTAGAAGGACTGATGCTGAAGCTCCAATACTTTGGCCACCTGATGGGATAAGCTAACTCACTGGAAAAGATCCTGATACTTGAAAAGACTGAGGGCGAGAGGAGAAAGAGGTGACAGAGGATGAGATGGTATCACTGAGTCAATGGACAGGAGTTTGGGCAAACTCCAGGAGATAGTGAAGGACATGGAAGCCTGGCACATTGCAGTTCTTGGGGTCATTAAAAAGTAGGACGTGAATGTCTGAACAACATTAAAAGTGTCATGGGGTCAGGAGACAGGACCTTGGGAAGTAGTGACTTCATGAAGGTGGAGCCCTTATGAATGGGATTAATGCCTTCATGAAAGAGAACCCGGAGAGCTTCCTCCCCTCTACCCTTTGAGGACACAGGAAAATGACAGAGTCAATGAGCCAGAGTGAGCTTTGTCCACATATTAAATCTGTGCCTTTGACCTGTACTCCTCAGCCTTCAGAACCGTGAGGAACAAATGTTTATTGTTCACAAGGCAGTCTATCCTGCTTCTCATGATTAAGATGACAAGCATTTACATGACCAACAAGGACCTGCTGTGGAGTACCTATAGGTAATAACTTATAATGGGTATTACTCATTATAAAATAGTCCTATAATGGAAAAGAATCTGAAAAAGAATAGATATAGATGCACGCCAGAACCAAACACATTGTAAATCAACCAGACTTCAATAAAAAAAATCCCCAAGAAAAGGTAGTCTAAAAAAAAATAGATTTGATATATTTAGTATATGCATTTAGTTGTGTGTATCCCTATATATATGTGCACATAAATACTATTTAAAGAGAAATTCTAGAGTGTGCTTTGCATATATAAATAAATTTTTATTTGTTATTATTTGGAAGCTGAAATTCTTATGTTAATGTTGCTACTATAGTAAGAATCAAAGTAAAAGAAATATAATATTTAAATAGAATGCGCCTTAGTGTTGATAATCAGGTTGATTTTAGCAAAATTTCAACTGAGAAATGGCATGTGGAAGAAAGAAAAACACTTGTATAATCCATTAAATGGCATCTCACAAAAGCCATATTATGTGAATTGTAGAAAATGTTCCTGTAGAACATTTTGATACAGCAAATTTAAATTATTCTGATTTAATTCTCTTTCTTTTAATAAAGGAATATATGCCTATCAGAAATGCATAAGTAAATCTGAAAATAAATTATAAAGTTTATAAATTATACTAGAAACCACATTCTCTAGAACTACAGGAAAAAGACTGACTTGTTTTATCAGGTACAAGCTTCTCCAAGTTGGAGATACACATTTTTTTTCTTATTGTTTTTGTTCAATCTTTTATTACATTAATAGAAAATTTTGATATAATATGGTATCTCTAAAGCCTGCAGATACTATGACTATCTGAGAGTAAATATACCAGAAAATAAGAATAATAAATAATTGAACTCATAATAGAGGAGATCACATTCTTGTAGAAGAAAGATATTATTATTATTGTTATGTTTAGTTGCTAAGTGTATCCAGATCTTTGAGACCCCATGGATGTTAGCCCACAGGATCCTCTGTCATGGGATTTCCCAGGCAAGAATACTGGAGTGGGCTGTTATTTCCTTCTCCAGGGGATCTTCCCAACCCAGGGATCATTCTCTTGCATTGGAAGGTGGATTATTTATCACTGATCCACCAAGGAAGTCCCAGAAAAAAAATATATATAATATTTTAAAAGGTAGGTGTGGAATTTGACCAAAACTCTTTTTCCAGTTAAAAAAAAATCTTATATGAATTCATTTATATCATAACACTGACAATAAACAAGGAACAAAAGCAAACAAAAAAATACACAAAAATGAAAATTATCATCATGAAACAAGGAAATAATTACCCTGAAGCAAGAATGACTGTGGTACCCTCAAGAATGGGACTTCTAACCAACCTGTTCAGGAAGAAATCATCAGGAACTCACAAACCACCTGTCAGACTCAATTATGATTAACTACAAAAAATTTAAAAGATCACTGGGCCACTGCCTGAGATATGGGATATGTTATTAGAATTTTATAAATTGTCATGCTGACTTACACATTAATCATTTCTGATTTTAGTTAATATGAGCTGAAACTTTCCCATACTCTAACCATTTCTTGATATATGAATGTATTTTTCTCTGGACCTTGTTTGGCATAGACCTTGAAGATTCACATACTACACACAGATAAAATGCAGTGGACGGTCTTTGATTCCTCAAGTAACCACTTCATCTCAAAGAAAAAGCTGCAGGGCCACAAATCTCTCTGTCCACCCCTATCTGTGTTCTCTCTACTCAAACATTTCATTTGCTTCTCCCTGCAGCTAGTCAGAGATTCTTAAATCACAGCTTTTCCCTCTTTCCATATACTGATTTCATAGAAGGATGTACTGGAAAACATACGTGCTGACACAAGCCTTTAGGGCCTCCATCCACCAGGATGGACTGTGCAATCCTTTATTACATTAATAGAAAATTTTGATATAATATGGTATCTCTAAAGCCTGCAGATACTATGACTATCTGAGAGTAAATATACCAGAAAATAAGAATAATAAATAATTGAACTCATAATAGAGGAGATCACATTCTTGTAGAAGAAAGATATTATTATTATTGTTATGTTTAGTTGCTAAGTGTATCCAGATCTTTGAGACCCCATGGATGTTAGCCCACAGGATCCTCTGTCATGGGATTTCCCAGGCAAGAATACTGGAGTGGGCTGTTATTTCCTTCTCCAGGGGATCTTCCCAACCCAGGGATCATTCTCTTGCATTGGAAGGTGGATTATTTATCACTGATCCACCAAGGAAGTCCCAGAAAAAAAATATATATAATATTTTAAAAGGTAGGTGTGGAATTTGACCAAAACTCTTTTTCCAGTTAAAAAAAAATCTTATATGAATTCATTTATATCATAACACTGACAATAAACAAGGAACAAAAGCAAACAAAAAAATACACAAAAATGAAAATTATCATCATGAAACAAGGAAATAATTACCCTGAAGCAAGAATGACTGTGGTACCCTCAAGAATGGGACTTCTAACCAACCTGTTCAGGAAGAAATCATCAGGAACTCACAAACCACCTGTCAGACTCAATTATGATTAACTACAAAAATTAAATGATCACTGGGCCACTGCCTGAGATATGGGATATGTTATTAGAATTTTATAAATTGTCATGCTGACTTACACATTAATCATTTCTGATTTTAGTTAATATGAGCTGAAACTTTCCCATACTCTAACCATTTCTTGATATATGAATGTATTTTTCTCTGGACCTTGTTTGGCATAGACCTTGAAGATTCACATACTACACACAGATAAAATGCAGTGGACGGTCTTTGATTCCTCAAGTAACCACTTCATCTCAAAGAAAAAGCTGCAGGGCCACAAATCTCTCTGTCCACCCCTATCTGTGTTCTCTCTACTCAAACATTTCATTTGCTTCTCCCTGCAGCTAGTCAGAGATTCTTAAATCACAGCTTTTCCCTCTTTCCATATACTGATTTCATAGAAGGATGTACTGGAAAACATACGTGCTGACACAAGCCTTTAGGGCCTCCATCCACCAGGATGGACTGTGCAATCCTTGTTTTGCTGATGGGGCTTGCATTGCATGGTGATTCAGTGAAACAGCTATGGGTCTCAGCAAGTCACTGTCTATATGGGGAAGACCTTGAAGGAAGGCAGTCTCCTTGACTTCTGTACAGAGCACTTCAGACCAGGTCCAGGCTGAGGGTCACCAGCCAGCCCTCAGAGAGCACGTCCCAAAGGCTGTGCACTTGCCTCTCTTCTGTACTGTTATCACTTTAGTTTTTCTTGTTTGCTTTGCTACAAATAATTTAGTCCCACTTCAATTTTACTACCAATTCATAGTACAGGTGGCCCCAGTTTACCATGCGTCAAACCTAAGCATTTTTCTACTTTATGATGGTGTGAAAGCTGTACTGAGAAACCATAGTGCGAATTCAGAATTGTGACCTTTTCCTGGGTCAGTGATACTGGGAGGTGACAGACACAGTTCCCAGTCAGCTGTGAGATTACCAGAGTGAACAACCAACACACTTACAACCATTCAGGACCCACACAACTGTGCTATTTACCACATTCAGGACATAACACACTATCCTAAAACAGTTGTTGTGTTTGTTGTGTTTGATGGTTTTGCTCAGGTGTAGGGGGATGTAAGCTCTGTGCATGTTGGCAGAAGCTGGGGTGAACCATGCTGGACAGGGTAGGTACATGGAATATATGTTTTACCTAAAGGTTTTTTCATATATTCTGGGTTTATCAGGCTGTAACATCACCATAAGTAGAGGAAAATCTCTATTTCAGGTTGACTTTCCTCAGTCAATGCAGTTCAGTTCTAAACTATGCCAAACACAACTTCTCAGTTCTATGCCTCTTGCATGACACACAAATGCTCTTTATGAGGAAGGTCTGTGTACCGGGACTCTCTCCTTATAAGAGAGCCTCTGTATAGATAAAATTAACTATATTCAGAGTATATAGCTCAACGATACATAATCTATAAAAATGAAAACTATTAATATTAACACTCATAGCTGACAGTAGGGAAAAACAGCATGACAATATTATTCATTTCAGCTTTTAACCCAGATATCTGTGTTAGAAATTATTGCATGCAATGTGTTTTTGTTTGCTGATGGGGCTTGCATTGCATGGTGATTCAGTGAAACAGCTATGGGTCTCAGCAAGTCACTGTCTATATGGGGAAGACCTTGAAGGAAGGCAGTCTCCTTGACTTCTGTACAGAGCACTTCAGACCAGGTCCAGGCTGAGGGTCACCAGCCAGCCCTCAGAGAGCACGTCCCAAAGGCTGTGCACTTGCCTCTCTTCTGTACTGTTATCACTTTAGTTTTTCTTGTTTGCTTTGCTACAAATAATTTAGTCCCACTTCAATTTTACTACCAATTCATAGTACAGGTGGCCCCAGTTTACCATGCGTCAAACCTAAGCATTTTTCTACTTTATGATGGTGTGAAAGCTGTACTGAGAAACCATAGTGGGAATTCAGAATTGTGACCTTTTCCTGGGTCAGTGATACTGGGAGGTGACAGACACAGTTCCCAGTCAGCTGTGAGATTACCAGAGTGAACAACCAACACACTTACAACCATTCAGGACCCACACAACTGTGCTATTTACCACATTCAGGACATAACACACTATCCTAAAACAGTTGTTGTGTTTGTTGTGTTTGATGGTTTTGCTCAGGTGTAGGGGGATGTAAGCTCTGTGCATGTTGGCAGAAGCTGGGGTGAACCATGCTGGACAGGGTAGGTACATGGAATATATGTTTTACCTAAAGGTTTTTTCATATATTCTGGGTTTATCAGGCTGTAACATCACCATAAGTAGAGGAAAATCTCTATTTCAGGTTGACTTTCCTCAGTCAATGCAGTTCAGTTCTAAACTATGCCAAACACAACTTCTCAGTTCTATGCCTCTTGCATGACACACAAATGCTCTTTATGAGGAAGGTCTGTGTACCGGGACTCTCTCCTTATAAGAGAGCCTCTGTATAGATAAAATTAACTATATTCAGAGTATATAGCTCAACGATACATAATCTATAAAAAAATGAAAACTATTAATATTAACACTCATAGCTGACAGTAGGGAAAAAACAGCATGACAATATTATTCATTTCAGCTTTTAACCCAGATATCTGTGTTAGAAATTATTGCATGCAATGTGTTTCTCAGTCACGTTTTACAAATAATCATTATGGTAACTCATATGTGCATATGGATTCTTGTTCACCAAAATCTTGTAGAATTTCTTCATTAATTAACCATCATGAATTTAAAAATAAGTAGGACACACCTTTCAGAATATATATCCTCTTGATATTCTTAGACACTTAAGTTTGAACCAAAGTATTGAATATAATCTTAATGATTCAGCATGCAGAATTCAAATATACATTGGACAAAAAAGAAACAGTCCTTCAATCACTTCAAAACAGATATATTTAATGGAATTTGATAATTTTGAATATCAATCTTCCATAATGGCCTATTGTTAAATTGACCTAATACACCAATAACTTTCTTCTTACGGCAAGCAGAACCTATTTTGGTAAGTAAAGTCTTGGGAAAAGCATGCAAACTTCACATCAAATATTGACTAAAATTCATACTTTTAAGATCAGATTTAAAGTTATATATAACTTGAGCTTGTAGTAAATTAAGCTTAAATTTCATATGCATACAAATGCCATAGGTATTTCATTTTCTTAGCAATTTTTGTATCCTCAACAAAAATCAATTTTTTTTGGTCTTTAATAAATTGTGGCCTAGTGGATTTTATTCTGTTTTAATTTATAAAAGGTAGAATTACAATGCAATTTTGTCCAAAATGAATGAGTAAGCTGGATGCAATTTTTAATAAGTATTAAATATGAACATATAGCTCTCATCAGGTAAATATTTGTAATTTTTCTAAAAGAATTAGGTATGATCTGTGCGGTGGTACATATTCCTGCAGTCAATGCAGTTCAGTTCTAAACTATGCCAAACACAACTTCTCAGTTCTATGCCTCTTGCATGACACACAAATGCTCTTTATGAGGAAGGTCTGTGTACCGGGACTCTCTCCTTATAAGAGAGCCTCTGTATAGATAAAATTAACTATATTCAGAGTATATAGCTCAACGATACATAATCTATAAAAAAATGAAAACTATTAATATTAACACTCATAGCTGACAGTAGGGAAAAAACAGCATGACAATATTATTCATTTCAGCTTTTAACCCAGATATCTGTGTTAGAAATTATTGCATGCAATGTGTTTCTCAGTCACGTTTACAAATAATCATTATGGTAACTCATATGTGCATATGGATTCTTGTTCACCAAAATCTTGTAGAATTTCTTCATTAATTAACCATCATGAATTTAAAAATAAGTAGGACACACCTTTCAGAATATATATCCTCTTGATATTCTTAGACACTTAAGTTTGAACCAAAGTATTGAATATAATCTTAATGATTCAGCATGCAGAATTCAAATATACATTGGACAAAAAAGAAACAGTCCTTCAATCACTTCAAAACAGATATATTTAATGGAATTTGATAATTTTGAATATCAATCTTCCATAATGGCCTATTGTTAAATTGACCTAATACACCAATAACTTTCTTCTTACGGCAAGCAGAACCTATTTTGGTAAGTAAAGTCTTGGGAAAAGCATGCAAACTTCACATCAAATATTGACTAAAATTCATACTTTTAAGATCAGATTTAAAGTTATATATAACTTGAGCTTGTAGTAAATTAAGCTTAAATTTCATATGCATACAAATGCCATAGGTATTTCATTTTCTTAGCAATTTTTGTATCCTCAACAAAAATCAATTTTTTTTGGTCTTTAATAAATTGTGGCCTAGTGGATTTTATTCTGTTTTAATTTATAAAAGGTAGAATTACAATGCAATTTTGTCCAAAATGAATGAGTAAGCTGGATGCAATTTTTAATAAGTATTAAATATGAACATATAGCTCTCATCATGTAAATATTTGTAATTTTTCTAAAAAAATTAGGTATTATCACTGCTGTGGTACATATTCCTGCTGTGAATGCCTTCAGCTTAAGATCCTGTTCATGTTTTCTTGTGCTTATGCAATGACTTATTCACTTTTTAAATGAAGCAAACCTTTCTCAGGTGCTAGCAATACAGGAAAGAATGAAGGGAAAGAAAGAAAACACACAGTGTATACCTTTACAACTTAGCTACTGAGGACTAAGGTTATTTTAATGCATTTTCATGGAATTAACATTTTCCAAAGAAAATGGCTACCCACTTCAGTCTTCTTGCTTGGAGAATCCCATAGACAGAGGAACCTGGTGACTTACAGTCCATGGAATTGAAAAGCACAGGACACAATTGTGTGACTAACAGACAACACAGTTAAATGTATAGAAAAACAAATTTTTGAACTCTTACTATGAGCAGAGTGAGATACTAGGTGTGAAGAGTCTGATGAAGATATAAAGAAAATCACACACAAAAAAAAATCTTCATGAATTTCAAGAAACTTCCAGGGAGATAAACACACACTCAGCTTCTAACTTCCTTGGGATCACGCCAAACATCTTTGAATGACAGTTTTCTCATCTGTAGAATGTTAGCAACAGTAAAATCTCAACTGTTCACCCAAATTTCTAAGAACCAAGATGTAGTTTATTTAGACTATAAAATATTGTAAAAATGAGTTATTTTCATTAGTAGAATTTGTTACTATCACCACTTCCCACTAATATCCTAGCACATAACATTGTTCTTTCTCTACTATTAAATGAAAAACTAAAAATAGAACTACCATATGATCCAGAAAGCCCAGTCCTAGGCATATATCTGGAGAAAACCCTAAATTGAAAAGACACACATATCCCAACATTCATTGCAGCACTATTTACAATAGCCAAGACATGGAAGCAACCTGAATGTCCATTGATAGATGAATGGATAAAGAACCAATGGTACATGTATATACAATGGAACATTACTCAGCGATAAAAAGAATGAAATGATGCCATTTGCAGCAGCATGGGTGGACCTAGAGGTTATCATACTAAGTGAAGTAAGTCAGACAGAAAAAAGACAAACACCACAAACATCACTCATAAGTGGAATCTAAAAAATGATATAAATTAACTTATTTACAAAATAGAAGTAGAGTCACAAATGTAGTAAACAAACTTATGGTTAACTGGGAGGCAAGGGGGCAGAGGCATAAATTAGAAGATTGGGATTGATATATACACACTATTATATATAAAATAGGTTAGTTATGATGACCTACTGTATAGTACAAGGAATACTACTCAGTACTCCGTACGGATATGGGGGCAGAGGTGGGGCAGGGAAGAGTGGATTATCCATCTAACTGATTAAATTTACTGTACACCTGAACATAAGACAACATTTTAAGTCAAATATATTCCATAAAAACTTAAAAAAAAAAAACCAAACTCCTCTTTGAGTCCAGTTTTCCAGATTATAGACTTTTTTTATCTGAAGCAGGATGGAACTCTGACAGAGAACTTGAGTTATTTTGAACACTAGGTTCTGAGCTGAACTGTCTCTGAAAGGAGTGACTGACAAACTCCAGTGGGAGTAGTTTCCATCCAGGTGTCAGAATTACAGCCAGCCTTGTGCCCGGCTGCCTTTTCGGAAAGAACTGGCTAAGAATAGAAGCTGCCGATACTCTGGCAGGAACTCAAGGGTTTTAGTTTTAAGTGATAAGGTCTTTCATTATCCCTCAAGTCTCACTGTAAGGCAAAGGCAGCATTTCCCCTTTCAAATCAGATGAGACTTGCTCACCAAAGTGTCAGGCTCCTTCAGAAATGACTGGTCTGTGTCTTTCTCATCAGGGATGAGGGCATTTAAGAGACCCAATTTTCTTATCAATGAAGGTGAGAGCTTTGCCAAATGAGAATGAGGCAATGAGATCTACTCCAGCACTCGAGCATTTTTTCCAGGACACAGTTACTGGAACAGTCATCAGACCCACCAAGATCATCACAGAATCGTGATTGGAGCTTACTGTTTCCGGGTCTTTTGTTTATCTGTTACAGAGCACATCCTATGAGCTTAGGAAGGCAAATATGTATTCCTTCTCTGAGAAGCTGAGAAAGAGTAATTTGAGGAGGCATTGAGGTCACTGATTCAAGTGTTAACAACATCAAAGGGTGACTGTCTCTCAGAAAGGATGTTTATCTATCATGAAAAAATGGGGACCTGTAGTTTGTAGGCATTTCTGGTGTTATGAAGCTGATGATTCAAGTGTGGGTTTAAATTAGAGGGAGAAGCCATCCTAACCTCCCCAATAGGGAGTTTGTAAGATGCTATCACTTAGAAGCAGCTGAGTCTGGCCTTTGCCCCAGATCTGGCTTCCACCTGTCTGGGGCGAGAGCTGCCTCCTCTCACCAGGTGGAATCCAGTCGTCAGAGAAGCACTTGCCTCTAGCTGCTGCTCTAAAATTTTGGGGAGCTGCAGGCCACTTTTTCTCTTAGGAGAGAGGCACTGAGTCCCCACATTTTCCCCTAGTAGATGACATCTACCTCTAACAAAGTGTTACATGAGGACATGCCCCCTTCATAAGAGGTGCTGAAAAACTGTGAAAACAAGTCCTGTTCTTCTGCAGGTACATGACATGTTCTGTTTACTCACTCACTCATGCTATTTCATGAACATTTACCTAACTGCCTTATACACGCCGGTTAACATTCAAGGATAAAATATGTATGGGGGAGACAGACAACTCCCAAGACAAATATGAAAAATACACAGTATGTTAAGCAGTTACATGGAGGCTGGAGGAAAAGTAAGCAGGGGATAAGAGGAAAGAAAGCTCCCCTGGTGGATAAATACCCCACAATTCAAAGCAGATCACTCCCACATGTGTGTTTGTTTTGAAACCAAAGTGTCAGGCTCCTTCAGAAATGACTGGTCTGTGTCTTTCTCATCAGGGATGAGGGCATTTAAGAGACCCAATTTTCTTATCAATGAAGGTGAGAGCTTTGCCAAATGAGAATGAGGCAATGAGATCTACTCCAGCACTCGAGCATTTTTTCCAGGACACAGTTACTGGAACAGTCATCAGACCCACCAAGATCATCACAGAATCGTGATTGGAGCTTACTGTTTCCGGGTCTTTTGTTTATCTGTTACAGAGCACATCCTATGAGCTTAGGAAGGCAAATATGTATTCCTTCTCTGAGAAGCTGAGAAAGAGTAATTTGAGGAGGCATTGAGGTCACTGATTCAAGTGTTAACAACATCAAAGGGTGACTGTCTCTCAGAAAGGATGTTTATCTATCATGAAAAAATGGGGACCTGTAGTTTGTAGGCATTTCTGGTGTTATGAAGCTGATGATTCAAGTGTGGGTTTAAATTAGAGGGAGAAGCCATCCTAACCTCCCCAATAGGGAGTTTGTAAGATGCTATCACTTAGAAGCAGCTGAGTCTGGCCTTTGCCCCAGATCTGGCTTCCACCTGTCTGGGGCGAGAGCTGCCTCCTCTCACCAGGTGGAATCCAGTCGTCAGAGAAGCACTTGCCTCTAGCTGCTGCTCTAAAATTTTGGGGAGCTGCAGGCCACTTTTTCTCTTAGGGAGAGAGGCACTGAGTCCCCACATTTTCCCCTAGTAGATGACATCTACCTCTAACAAAGTGTTACATGAGGACATGCCCCCTTCATAAGAGGTGCTGAAAAACTGTGAAAACAAGTCCTGTTCTTCTGCAGGTACATGACATGTTCTGTTTACTCACTCACTCATGCTATTTCATGAACATTTACCTAACTGCCTTATACACGCCGGTTAACATTCAAGGATAAAATATGTATGGGGGAGACAGACAACTCCCAAGACAAATATGAAAAATACACAGTATGTTAAGCAGTTACATGGAGGCTGGAGGAAAAGTAAGCAGGGGATAAGAGGAAAGAAAGCTCCCCTGGTGGATAAATACCCCACAATTCAAAGCAGATCACTCCACATGTGTGTTTGTTTTAAATTTAGGGTCTACTATGGTGCCTAGTCCTTTGTCTTTGAAAAAATAGTCTGAATATTGTTGTTGTTTTTTTATGAGTGACTCAATGGATATGAATTTGAGCAAACTCTGGGAGATAGGGAAGCCTGGCATGCTGCAGTCCATGGAGTCAAACCGGACTTAGTGACTGAAAAATAACAAACATGAACAACAACAAACAATGAGCTATTTCTCCCAGAGTCAGCATCATTCCTGTCCTTTGCCTCTACACTCAGTCATTTATTTTGTATGTGTTGTGACACACCAGGCTTTTCACCCACCGCCATCCTAGCCTCCAGATGAATTGAGATGCCAGGGTTCTGTGGTCCAAGCACAGCGAATGCTATGTAAAAAGCTGAGACAAAGGCTAATAAATAGCATTCAAACCCAGCCAGAGCATCATTTGTAAATGTCTCCATTCATTGAGTTTTCAGGTTAATCCTGTCATAACACACACCAGGATATTTGTTGCTGCTCTGAGAAAGGCATAATCAATGACAAATAAGCAATTTCTTGCTGAAACAGTAGGCTTTCTACTTGCCATGCCATATACTATCTAGGCTGATACATCTTTTTCACTAAGTTATCCATTTTCCAACCATTAAGTCCTACCAGCATGAGTAAGCACACAGGGTCTGCTGTGCCCAGGCCCCTTAGTGGCATGATAATGATGGACACCCTTCTCCATGGTACCCAGGACATGGGCTGCTTCTACAGAACAAGATGTATCAGTGAACCTGTGAGTTAATAGTATAAATGGCACAAGGAGAGCATAGGTACTGAAGAACTACCTGATAGGGAAATGCCTCCTTTTTTTGTTGCTTTCTATGACTTTAGAATCTGACACTAAGAAAGTACCATCTTAATGGTTGCTGAAATCTATCATCCATGACCCAGAGAAGTATAAAAACGTGGAGAATATGGTCAACTTTGTGCCCATCTCTCCTTCTGATTATCCTGAGTTATTGCTAATGATGGTGCATTCATCAGGCAGAAGACCCTAGTATGATTAGTTCATATACCTGGGAGAGCTCAGTGGGGAAAACATAGTGTCCACACCCAAATTATTTGTTAGTTTGCACGTATCAGGAATTTAATATTCCTATTCAGTGTAACAGTCGGGTATATACACACTGCATATTCAGTACCTGAATCAGATATATTCAAAACAGTGTTAATAAAATAAAATGTACTGTTTATGAAAAATGACTGTACTTATGCTTCCTTACTGAAAAGGCCAAGACTGACGTCTCATCCTCACCATCATAACTTTGTACAAACACATACATTACTTTAGGGCAATTGTTCAAGAAGGTTCTAATCTTGCTTCTCTGAGGGCATCTCCTACTGATACTGAGGTGTGATTCAGCTTATTCAACTCAATACAGCTCTTTTAGAAAGTAATAGGCCACTGACATCAATCTGTTTTGTCTCTGTCCCAAGTCATCAGTCCTGGCCCTAAATCTGGTTGAGTGTCAGAACAGATTCAACTCGTTTTGCTTCCAAATGCACATCACTGTCAGTTATTCAATGGCTACAAAGGCCCTTATTTTCAACCCTGTCATAACACACACGGATTTGTCTGCTGGGCTTGAAACAGAAAAGGCTTTCTACTTGCCATGCCCTATACTATCTAGGCTGATACATCTTTTTCACTAAGTTATCCATTTTCCAACCATTAAGTCCTACCAGCATGAGTAAGCACACAGGGTCTGCTGTGCCCAGGCCCCTTAGTGGCATGATAATGATGGACACCCTTCTCCATGGTACCCAGGACATGGGCTGCTTCTACAGAACAAGATGTATCAGTGAACCTGTGAGTTAATAGTATAAATGGCACAAGGAGAGCATAGGTACTGAAGAACTACCTGATAGGGAAATGCCTCCTTTTTTTGTTGCTTTCTATGACTTTAGAATCTGACACTAAGAAAGTACCATCTTAATGGTTGCTGAAATCTATCATCCATGACCCAGAGAAGTATAAAAACGTGGAGAATATGGTCAACTTTGTGCCCATCTCTCCTTCTGATTATCCTGAGTTATTGCTAATGATGGTGCATTCATCAGGCAGAAGACCCTAGTATGATTAGTTCATATACCTGGGAGAGCTCAGTGGGGAAAACATAGTGTCCACACCCAAATTATTTGTTAGTTTGCACGTATCAGGAATTTAATATTCCTATTCAGTGTAACAGTCGGGTATATACACACTGCATATTCAGTACCTGAATCAGATATATTCAAAACAGTGTTAATAAAATAAAATGTACTGTTTATGAAAAATGACTGTACTTATGCTTCCTTACTGAAAAGGCCAAGACTGACGTCTCATCCTCACCATCATAACTTTGTACAAACACATACATTACTTTAGGGCAATTGTTCAAGAAGGTTCTAATCTTGCTTCTCTGAGGGCATCTCCTACTGATACTGAGGTGTGATTCAGCTTATTCAACTCAATACAGCTCTTTTAGAAAGTAATAGGCCACTGACATCAATCTGTTTTGTCTCTGTCCCAAGTCATCAGTCCTGGCCCTAAATCTGGTTGAGTGTCAGAACAGATTCAACTCGTTTTGCTTCCAAATGCACATCACTGTCAGTTATAACAAAAAGGAAAATCTACTGATGGCTACAAATTGGAGGGATATTAATAAATATGAAACCCTTTCATTAGATAAGGTCAGGTGCTAAATATCATCTATGTTTAGAGATAATGTCCTAGAATATTTTATAAATTTGACCATGAAAGTATTCCAAGGTCATTCTTGGAATTCAACATCAAAGTATAATAAAATCTGGGATTAATTGTAAAAGCTTCTAAATTCTCAGCAAGTTACCAAATCATCCATGCAGTCAGGTGTTCAGAAGTACAGGCATTTGGCCATGGAAATAAGTTTAAGACTCTTATGAGAAAGGAAATCCAAAAATCACAATTAACTCACAATCTGTGATTGGTGCATTTGTTATTCAAATTTTGTTTGTTTGTTTCTGTTTTTAATTTTTGTCTTTGTTTTAATCCAGACCTCTAAAATCATGATTGTCTAGTCAGGCATGTGCCAATGAAGTTGTATACAGGAAAAAGTTATATGTTCTTGGAATTTGTCAGTATTAAGTGTTTTACTTGAACAATTCCAACTTAGTAATTTTTAGTATACTAGTTTACTAACAATTCCAATTAATTTTATTTTAATAAAAAACTAATGAATGCTAAAAAATGAAGATGTATTAAAATCTTTGTTTCTATCTGCATGTAATATTCTTTTAAACATTAGGTCTTCTGCTAGTTGTTTGAATACACATGCATCTGTATGTGTTTTATGTATGCATCTACTCAATATGAATTCTCTTTAATTCCTTACAGTATTTTTGAGTAAGAAATAGAAAATAATTAGATATTTTACTACTTAAAAAAATTTAAAAACGGGGTTCTTATTTTGTACAATTTGTCAAGGTAAGAAAGAATTTAGAACATTGTTTTAAAAAAATTTCAGAATCTTTGTTCATTTTGGGCCTTTTACTCTTTTCCATAAACAAAACCTGTTGGTGCCAATGCTAAGTCACTGCAGTTGGGTTTTACCCTAGTTTTTCACTGACATCAATCTGTTTTGTCTCTGTCCCAAGTCATCAGTCCTGGCCCTAAATCTGGTTGAGTGTCAGAACAGATTCAACTCGTTTTGCTTCCAAATGCACATCACTGTCAGTTATAACAAAAGGAAAATCTACTGATGGCTACAAATTGGAGGATATTAATAAATATGAAACCCTTTCATTAGATAAGGTCAGGTGCTAAATATCATCTATGTTTAGAGATAATGTCCTAGAATATTTTATAAATTTGACCATGAAAGTATTCCAAGGTCATTCTTGGAATTCAACATCAAAGTATAATAAAATCTGGGATTAATTGTAAAAGCTTCTAAATTCTCAGCAAGTTACCAAATCATCCATGCAGTCAGGTGTTCAGAAGTACAGGCATTTGGCCATGGAAATAAGTTTAAGACTCTTATGAGAAAGGAAATCCAAAAATCACAATTAACTCACAATCTGTGATTGGTGCATTTGTTATTCAAATTTTGTTTGTTTGTTTCTGTTTTTAATTTTTGTCTTTGTTTTAATCCAGACCTCTAAAATCATGATTGTCTAGTCAGGCATGTGCCAATGAAGTTGTATACAGGAAAAAGTTATATGTTCTTGGAATTTGTCAGTATTAAGTGTTTTACTTGAACAATTCCAACTTAGTAATTTTTAGTATACTAGTTTACTAACAATTCCAATTAATTTTATTTTAATAAAAAACTAATGAATGCTAAAAAATGAAGATGTATTAAAATCTTTGTTTCTATCTGCATGTAATATTCTTTTAAACATTAGGTCTTCTGCTAGTTGTTTGAATACACATGCATCTGTATGTGTTTTATGTATGCATCTACTCAATATGAATTCTCTTTAATTCCTTACAGTATTTTTGAGTAAGAAATAGAAAATAATTAGATATTTTACTACTTAAAAAAATTTAAAAACGGGGTTCTTATTTTGTACAATTTGTCAAGGTGAAAGAATCAACTTGTATATTCAGAATCTTTGTTCATTGGACTTTTTACTCTACCATAAACAAACCTGTGTGCATGCTAAGTCACTGCAGTTGTGTCCGACTCTTTGCGACCCTGTGTACCACAGTCTGCCAGGCTCTTATGTCCATGGAATTCTCCAGGCAAGATAAGTGGAGTGGGTTGCCATGCTTTCCTCCAGGGGATCTTCCTGACCCAGAGACTGAACCCACATCTCTAATGTCTTCCACACTGGCAGTTGGGTTTTTTACCACTAGTTTATAAACAACTTTACTAGGTCTTAAACATTTTTTTCTGTGTATATATTACTCTGAACTTTTCTTAACTGTACAATTTCATTTATGATCTTTTAAAATAACCCCTTTCACCTTGCTTGTTGTTGCTTTATGCATTTCTCTGTGCATCACCTTTTTTGCCCTCTTGAAAAATAGACAAAACAAAAGCTATGTATTTCTGTAAGGTCACAGGTATTGACTGATTGTTTCACAAAACTTTATGCGCAACCTTAGGTAATGGAGGTGATCTTTGCTTGTGGCTTTGAGTTTAAGGATGAAAATGTGAATTGCATTTGCAACTCAAAAGTATAAAGCCCCTTGCCCAGATGCACACAGTGAAACCAAAGTAAATTAAATGCATGAGTGAGATTCTAGAAACAAGAAAGGGAGGAAATGGGAGAGGAAAATATTGATTTGCCATATCTTCTCTCAGATAAAGAAACTCTGAAGGTAAAACGTAATCACTTTTGTTTAATCGCTAAGTCATGCCTGATACTTTGTGACCCCATGGACTTGTAGCCCACCAGGTTCCTCTCTCCATAGGATTTCCCAAGCAAGAACAATGGAGTGAGTTTCTATTTCCTTCTTCAGGGGATCTTCTTGAACCAGGGATTAGACCCTGGTCTCCTGTTTTGGAGGCAGACTCTTTACTATCTGAGCTACAAGAAAAGCCCTATAATTACCATGTATAGGGATAAGTTTTATCTGGAAGGCTTGGGAGAATGTACCTCTCAGACTTTTCACATTCGAAGGACAGAGGTGAGCCTTTCAGGCTAAATAGGAGAGAGGACATCATGGCAGACAGAAGGGGTCATGCCCTGTGAACATGCTTGAGGGCACAGTGGAAATACTGATGGGGGCCACACGTCCATCTTCAAGTCCTGGGCTCCCATCTCGATGATGGACACTTTCAAAGGCATTGCCAGTAGGGTAATGAGGCTGAAGGCACAACTAAAGAATTGGATTTTAGATACAGTGATGGGTGGTTTGATATGTAATAATAGTTAGTATTATTACAGTATGGCTCAGGCAGTAGGGTCTCTTTACCTCATTCAATCCTCACAGCATCCGCAACAGTCAGGTGCCAATCTTGCTTAGGGAGGTGAAGTAGCCTGCTCCAGATCACCCGTTACAGCCCTGTATCACTGTCCACACTCAAAAATGCTTCTGGCCCATTATCCCCACTCCCTCTAAACCTGAGCTTCTCACCAGGCATGCCAGGCCCTTCATCTATAATCCAGGTGACCCATAATTACCATCCTTACGTTACTTCTCATGACTGGCACCATGGATAACACATATTCACAGTACTGTTCTCCAAGTACAACATGGCCTTTTATGCTACTGTCTTCATATATTCTCCCCTATCTCTGTTGATCTTCTCCTTTAAGAGTAAATTTCACCTTGAAGACATAGCTCAGATACTGTATCCTCCAGTGGGGCAGAAGATTTTGTTCTTCCAGTTAAGTTTTTTGCATTGTAATCACTGAATTACACCACTTTACCTTTTTTCAGCTGGATGGTGGTGGGATTTACTTTCCTATTCCTATGACTCAAGCACATTGGATATGCCTAATACGTTTTCTAATTTAATTTTTAATCCAAAAAAAAAAAAAAAGAAGAGGAACTTCCCTGGTGGCCCAGTGGTTAAGACTGTCTTCCCAATGCAGGGGGCCTGGCTCCATCTCTGGTCAGAGATGCTGCAACTAAAGATCCCACATGCAACCACATGCTGCAACTAAAGATCCCACACAATATAACAAAGCTCAAACATCCCACATGTCACAGCAAAGACCCAGTGTAGCCAAATAACAAATAATTCTTTTTTTTTTTAAACCTTTATTTTACTTTTAACTTTTACAGAGTTTTGTTGTTTACAGATATGTATGTTCTCAGATTAGTCAAATGTATATCCCCCCTTCCCTCCCCTCCCGACCATCACACAGCACCCCTGAAGGATCCCCTTTTCTCACAGAGCAATGACTAGAGCTATTTTCTTCACTTTCGCCTTATGATGGACACTTTCAAAGGCATTGCCAGTAGGGTAATGAGGCTGAAGGCACAACTAAAGAATTGGATTTTAGATACAGTGATGGGTGGTTTGATATGTAATAATAGTTAGTATTATTACAGTATGGCTCAGGCAGTAGGGTCTCTTTACCTCATTCAATCCTCACAGCATCCGCAACAGTCAGGTGCCAATCTTGCTTAGGGAGGTGAAGTAGCCTGCTCCAGATCACCCGTTACAGCCCTGTATCACTGTCCACACTCAAAAATGCTTCTGGCCCATTATCCCCACTCCCTCTAAACCTGAGCTTCTCACCAGGCATGCCAGGCCCTTCATCTATAATCCAGGTGACCCATAATTACCATCCTTACGTTACTTCTCATGACTGGCACCATGGATAACACATATTCACAGTACTGTTCTCCAAGTACAACATGGCCTTTTATGCTACTGTCTTCATATATTCTCCCCTATCTCTGTTGATCTTCTCCTTTAAGAGTAAATTTCACCTTGAAGACATAGCTCAGATACTGTATCCTCCAGTGGGGCAGAAGATTTTGTTCTTCCAGTTAAGTTTTTTGCATTGTAATCACTGAATTACACCACTTTACCTTTTTTCAGCTGGATGGTGGTGGGATTTACTTTCCTATTCCTATGACTCAAGCACATTGGATATGCCTAATACGTTTTCTAATTTAATTTTTAATCCAAAAAAAAAAAAAAAGAAGAGGAACTTCCCTGGTGGCCCAGTGGTTAAGACTGTCTTCCCAATGCAGGGGGCCTGGCTCCATCTCTGGTCAGAGATGCTGCAACTAAAGATCCCACATGCAACCACATGCTGCAACTAAAGATCCCACACAATATAACAAAGCTCAAACATCCCACATGTCACAGCAAAGACCCAGTGTAGCCAAATAACAAATAATTCTTTTTTTTTTTAAACCTTTATTTTACTTTTAACTTTTACAGAGTTTTGTTGTTTACAGATATGTATGTTCTCAGATTAGTCAAATGTATATCCCCCCTTCCCTCCCCTCCCGACCATCACACAGCACCCCTGAAGGATCCCCTTTTCTCACAGAGCAATGACTAGAGCTATTTTCTTCACTTATGATAGTACAGGCCTTCATGCTACTTCCTTTACGTCTCTCACCCACTGTTCCTTCCCCACAATGCCCATATGTCCACTGTCCATGTCTGTCTTTCTGTCGCTTCACTGCATGTGCCATCATCACCATCCTACTAGGTTCCATATATATGTGTTAATATACTGTATTTGTCCTTCTCTTTCTGACTGACTTCACTTTTGATGATACGTTCTAGATCCAGCCACCTCATTAGGGTTGATTCTTCTGCATTTCTCTTTACAGCTGTGTAGTATTCCATTGTATATATGTACCAGAGCTTTTGGATCCATTCGTTCGTCGATGGGCATCTAGGTTCCTTCCATGTTCTAGCTATTGTATAGAGAGCTGCAATGAACATTGGGGTACAGGTGCTTCTTTCAGTTTTGATTTCGTCAGGGTATAAGCCTAAGTGCGGGATTGCTGGGTCATATGGTGCTTCTATTTTTAGTTTTTTAAGAAATCTCCAGACTGTCTTCCATAGAGGCTGTATCAATTTACACTCCCACCAGCAATGCAAGAGTGTTCCCTTTTCTCCGCAGCCTCTCCAGCATTTATTGTCTGTCGATTTGTGGATGATGGCCATTCTGACGGGTGTGAGGTGATATCTCATTGTAGCTTTGATTTGCATTTCTCTAATTATTAGTGAAGTTGAGCATCGTTTCATGTGTTTTTGGGCCATCTGTATGTCCTCTTTGGAGAGGTGTCTGTTTAGGTCCTTTTCCCATTTTTTGATTGGGTTGTTCGTTTTTCCAGTGCTGAGTTGTCTGAGTTGCTTGTAGATTTTGGAGATGAATTCTTTGTCTGTTGTTTCATTTGCTATGATTTTCTCCCACTCTGTGGGCCGTCTGTTCAGCTTTTTTGTAATTTCTTTAGCTGTACAAAAGCTTTTAAGTTTCATTAGGTCCCACATTACAAGACACTCATGAGAGACATTAAAGAAGAGTTAAACAGATGGAGAAATATTCCATATTCCTGGGTCGGGAGAATCAATATTGTGAAAATGACCATACTACCAAATGTCATCTATAGATTCAATGCAATCCCTATCAAACTTCCAATAACATTCTTCACAGAACTAGACCAACGGATAACACAGTTCATATGGAAACACAAAAGACCTCGAATAGCCAAAGCAATCCTCAGGAAGAAGAATGGAGCTGGGGGGATCAGCCTCCCCAACTTCAGACTCTACTACAAAGCAACAGTCATCAAGACAGTATGGTACTGGCACAAAAACAGAAATATTGACCAATGGAACAAGATTGAGAACCCAGAGATAAAGCCACACACCTATGGGTACCTTATTTTTGACAAAGGAGGCGAACATATAAAATGGGACAAAGACAGCCTCTTCAACAAATGGTGCTGGGAAAATTGGACAGCTATATGCAAGAAGATGAAGTTGGAACATACCCTGACACCATACACAAAGATCAACTCAAAATGGATTAAAGACTTAAATGTAAGGCCAGAAACCATCAAACTCTTAGAGGAGAATATAGGCAAAACCCTCAAGGACATCAATCAAAGCAAGATCTTCTCTGACCCACCTACTAGAATAGTGGAACTAAAAAGACAAATGAACATGTGGGACCTAATGAAACAAATAATTCTTTAAAAAAAAAAAAGCAAGGGAGTGTATTCAGTCACAGAACAAAATACTGTGAAGCTGAAGATTTTCTTTGAAGGTGACTAACTCTGACATAAGAGAAAAAATAGATATACAGCTAGTCATATTTACAAATACTAAATATGAATACCATGTGGCATTAAAAGTTCATGTCAAATGGCAGCAATAAAATGTAGGACCAAATGCTGCAGGCACATAATTCATCATCAAAACTCTGAAAGGCCAGGTCTCACGTTTTCATTTTCAGAGAAGGACACAGGAATCAGCAAGGAGAAGTTGTTAGAAGACTCCCTGCTGTATAATGGAGAGCACAGAACAGGACCAAGGTCCAGCCTCAAATTATGCTCTCCTCTTACGATGCCACCCACCCCATGTGACCATTTAGTCTCCTTCAGAACCATATCCCAACTTGTCACATATGACTAAGTAATTCATAATTTTGGGTCGGGAGAATCAATATTGTGAAAATGACCATACTACCAAATGTCATCTATAGATTCAATGCAATCCCTATCAAACTTCCAATAACATTCTTCACAGAACTAGACCAACGGATAACACAGTTCATATGGAAACACAAAAGACCTCGAATAGCCAAAGCAATCCTCAGGAAGAAGAATGGAGCTGGGGGGATCAGCCTCCCCAACTTCAGACTCTACTACAAAGCAACAGTCATCAAGACAGTATGGTACTGGCACAAAAACAGAAATATTGACCAATGGAACAAGATTGAGAACCCAGAGATAAAGCCACACACCTATGGGTACCTTATTTTTGACAAAGGAGGCGAACATATAAAATGGGACAAAGACAGCCTCTTCAACAAATGGTGCTGGGAAAATTGGACAGCTATATGCAAGAAGATGAAGTTGGAACATACCCTGACACCATACACAAAGATCAACTCAAAATGGATTAAAGACTTAAATGTAAGGCCAGAAACCATCAAACTCTTAGAGGAGAATATAGGCAAAACCCTCAAGGACATCAATCAAAGCAAGATCTTCTCTGACCCACCTACTAGAATAGTGGAACTAAAAAGACAAATGAACATGTGGGACCTAATGAAACAAATAATTCTTTAAAAAAAAAAAAGCAAGGGAGTGTATTCAGTCACAGAACAAAATACTGTGAAGCTGAAGATTTTCTTTGAAGGTGACTAACTCTGACATAAGAGAAAAAATAGATATACAGCTAGTCATATTTACAAATACTAAATATGAATACCATGTGGCATTAAAAGTTCATGTCAAATGGCAGCAATAAAATGTAGGACCAAATGCTGCAGGCACATAATTCATCATCAAAACTCTGAAAGGCCAGGTCTCACGTTTTCATTTTCAGAGAAGGACACAGGAATCAGCAAGGAGAAGTTGTTAGAAGACTCCCTGCTGTATAATGGAGAGCACAGAACAGGACCAAGGTCCAGCCTCAAATTATGCTCTCCTCTTACGATGCCACCCACCCCATGTGACCATTTAGTCTCCTTCAGAACCATATCCCAACTTGTCACATATGACTAAGTAGGCACGTAAATGTGGACACAAAATTAAAATTCCTACAGTACATACAAATATTAAAATGCAAAAAAAAATCAAAACCACTGAACAAATATCTAGTATCTATCACTTGCTAATGCAGGATTTCCTGAGTCCTGAACAAGAAATGAAACTCTGTAAGAACTAAAGCTGATTAATTTCCCAATAAATAAAAATGTTTTCAATGTAAGCATAGTTTGCCCATGATATATATATATATGTATATATATATATATATATATGTAATATATTAAAGTAGTTTAAAGTATACCAAAGTCTACTTCATTGATATGCAATTGACATGTAAAAAGATGCACCTATTTAATGCATATAATGCAGTAAGTTTGGGAATTAGTCTATATTTAACATCCAAGCCATAATCACCAACAAGGCCATAAACATACCCATCATTCCTCAAAGTTTTGTCCCACCCTCTTTACTTAGTCATGTAGAAACGATAAGCAGGAATGTAATTCTTATTTCTAGAATTATCATACATACGGAAAAATGGAAAAAAGAGATGGGGTATATTCCAAAATATTTTATAAATATCTTGGTATAACAATAACATTTTGTCTGCTTTTCATTTGTTCCTATTTTTCAAATATACTCTAATATACTGTGTATTCCATGAAGAAAATGATTCAACCTGGAGAAAGCATGTGGGCAAACCAAGTTATGGAAAGAGTATTAAATTAAGATCTGTAACATTAGTGAGGAACAATCACAGACAAACTGTGTCATTCCTACTATGACAGTTCATGTTGTCTTTTAGGAAACACGTAGGAAGAAGTTACCATGAAATATCTATCTTAAGCTGGTTTACAAAGATATCAACTAGCCTTCTGAGACCAATTCTGTGATACTAATGTCAATTCTCAGTTTTCTTATTGGTTGTTAACTGATGAGGAAAAGTCTGGGGCACACAGCAAGCACTACACTTAAAGTAAAAGTATATTACATCTCAAAACCAAAGGTGAGTAGTTCACTCCTCTTACGATGCCACCCACCCATGTGACCATTTAGTCTCCTTCAGAACCATATCCCAACTTGTCACATATGACTAAGTAGGCACGTAAATGTGGACACAAAATTAAAATTCCTACAGTACATACAAATATTAAAATGCAAAAAAAAATCAAAACCACTGAACAAATATCTAGTATCTATCACTTGCTAATGCAGGATTTCCTGAGTCCTGAACAAGAAATGAAACTCTGTAAGAACTAAAGCTGATTAATTTCCCAATAAATAAAAATGTTTTCAATGTAAGCATAGTTTGCCCATGATATATATATATATGTATATATATATATATATATATATGTAATATATTAAAGTAGTTTAAAGTATACCAAAGTCTACTTCATTGATATGCAATTGACATGTAAAAAGATGCACCTATTTAATGCATATAATGCAGTAAGTTTGGGAATTAGTCTATATTTAACATCCAAGCCATAATCACCAACAAGGCCATAAACATACCCATCATTCCTCAAAGTTTTGTCCCACCCTCTTTACTTAGTCATGTAGAAACGATAAGCAGGAATGTAATTCTTATTTCTAGAATTATCATACATACGGAAAAATGGAAAAAAGAGATGGGGTATATTCCAAAATATTTTATAAATATCTTGGTATAACAATAACATTTTGTCTGCTTTTCATTTGTTCCTATTTTTCAAATATACTCTAATATACTGTGTATTCCATGAAGAAAATGATTCAACCTGGAGAAAGCATGTGGGCAAACCAAGTTATGGAAAGAGTATTAAATTAAGATCTGTAACATTAGTGAGGAACAATCACAGACAAACTGTGTCATTCCTACTATGACAGTTCATGTTGTCTTTTAGGAAACACGTAGGAAGAAGTTACCATGAAATATCTATCTTAAGCTGGTTTACAAAGATATCAACTAGCCTTCTGAGACCAATTCTGTGATACTAATGTCAATTCTCAGTTTTCTTATTGGTTGTTAACTGATGAGGAAAAGTCTGGGGCACACACAGCAAGCACTACACTTAAAGTAAAAAGTATATTACATCTCAAAACCAAAGGTGAGTAGTTCAATAAATATGTGTTTGTTAATCAGATCATGAGTCTGTGTATGCAGTGAATCCCTGCAATTGATTTCTGCACACTAAAATAACTTTAAACAGTCAGAGTGAAAATGAAACTTTAGGTAAGAAGTTGGAACTAGGCCGTCTGACTCAGCAGTTAAAATGCCACCTGATGTCAGGACCATTTGGGTGGGGCTCTCAGAACCTGGAGACGTAGGTTCAATCCCTGGATTGCGAAGATCTCCTGGAAAAGGGAATGGCAACACACTCCAATATTCTTACCTGGGAAATCCTAGTGACAGAGGAACCTGGAAGGCTATCATCCATGGGGTCACGAGGCGTCAGATATGACTCAGTGACTGACACTTTCACTTCACTTTCTTCTGAGTAATGTAAAATGTATCGACAGATGTCGACAGATATTGACAGATTGGCACAAAAATAATATATGGTACTTCAGTCATCATTTTATATTAACTATATGTTGAAGTTATACTATTCAGAATATATTACATTAAACAAAATATATTGTTAAAGTGAATTTCACCTGTTTGTTTTACTTTTCAAGGTGGATACAACTTTAAATTGCATATGCATTTTGCATTATATTTCTATCAGACACCACTGAAGCAAAGTTTGAAATGTCTCATGAGAATGTGGCTGAAATGGTCTCCTCTTACTATAAATTATTTATCTTTTATGATTTACATGTTATACCATTAAAATTCAACCTGGAGAAAGCATGTGGGCAAACCAAGTTATGGAAAGAGTATTAAATTAAGATCTGTAACATTAGTGAGGAACAATCACAGACAAACTGTGTCATTCCTACTATGACAGTTCATGTTGTCTTTTAGGAAACACGTAGGAAGAAGTTACCATGAAATATCTATCTTAAGCTGGTTTACAAAGATATCAACTAGCCTTCTGAGACCAATTCTGTGATACTAATGTCAATTCTCAGTTTTCTTATTGGTTGTTAACTGATGAGGAAAAGTCTGGGGCACACACAGCAAGCACTACACTTAAAGTAAAAAGTATATTACATCTCAAAACCAAAGGTGAGTAGTTCAATAAATATGTGTTTGTTAATCAGATCATGAGTCTGTGTATGCAGTGAATCCCTGCAATTGATTTCTGCACACTAAAATAACTTTAAACAGTCAGAGTGAAAATGAAACTTTAGGTAAGAAGTTGGAACTAGGCCGTCTGACTCAGCAGTTAAAATGCCACCTGATGTCAGGACCATTTGGGTGGGGCTCTCAGAACCTGGAGACGTAGGTTCAATCCCTGGATTGCGAAGATCTCCTGGAAAAGGGAATGGCAACACACTCCAATATTCTTACCTGGGAAATCCTAGTGACAGAGGAACCTGGAAGGCTATCATCCATGGGGTCACGAGGCGTCAGATATGACTCAGTGACTGACACTTTCACTTCACTTTCTTCTGAGTAATGTAAAATGTATCGACAGATGTCGACAGATATTGACAGATTGGCACAAAAATAATATATGGTACTTCAGTCATCATTTTATATTAACTATATGTTGAAGTTATACTATTCAGAATATATTACATTAAACAAAATATATTGTTAAAGTGAATTTCACCTGTTTGTTTTACTTTTCAAGGTGGATACAACTTTAAATTGCATATGCATTTTGCATTATATTTCTATCAGACACCACTGAAGCAAAGTTTGAAATGTCTCATGAGAATGTGGCTGAAATGGTCTCCTCTTACTATAAATTATTTATCTTTTATGATTTACATGTTATACCATTAAAATTCAAAAGTATGTAAACATTTTTTATTAAAAATAATTAGGTATTTTACTGAATCAAGTGATCCAGAAATTATTTATTCTGAAATAATAAATTAGGTTGGTTTTATTTTCAACTATGGAGCACATGCTTTGCTCTGTACTTTTTTTTCTTTAACATTTTGAATAACATCTTAAATATTCTGGTAATTAATAAAATAGCAAAACAGTACATGAAAATTTATAATGGAAGGTTCTCAGTGGAAAAGGAACCCAAATTAACATGGGAAACTCAATTACAACTTTTAAATAATATATTAGTAATCAGGATACTGATTAAAACCAAAGAAGTCTCAGATGATACAAACACAGAAGCTGGTGGTTTAAATTCAATTTGCCCTTTAAAATAACACAGCGATGACATACATCTAAAAGGTGCAATATCATCACATAGCATAAGAGAACAAAAATATACCACAGTATAAAAAATATTCACACTTGCATACTGCACTGACATATTTTTGTATGGTTTCAGCTTTAGCTATTTCAGAATCTGAACTCATGAGATAACTGGATTTTCCAATATTTGTAGTTTCAATAAGAAGAATCGACAAATGTGTCTCTGTGTGTGTGTGCTCAGTTGCTCAGTCCTGTCAGACTTTGTGACTCCACGGATTGTAGCCTGCCAGGCTTCTCTGCCAATGGAATTTTTCCAGGTGAGAATCCTGGAATAGGGTACCATTTCTTAACTCCAGCAACAAATGCATAACTGCTTTTAAATGTATACCACACTTTAATAAAATCATTTCCACCTGAATTCTGAGATATTAACTATGTTTCCATGGTATATCAAACAGTTGCTTCTCTTAAGTGCCTCAGTAACTAAATTTGCTTTAACTTGAAGTTGTCTTAATTTACATACGTAAGCATATTCATTTGCAAAAATGAAGATTCGAAAAAGTGATTGACCTACATTTCAAAAATGCGTCTCCCAACAACACAGGGAAACACATTAAAGTCTTCGAATCTGAGTGGTCCCTTTACACTCGTGTCGGACATTGAGGCAACATCTCTCTGCTACAGTCCATCCTCCTCTATTAATAAGGCCATTTATTATTCAAGGCACAGAGGCATCTCTAGAGTTGTCTATCCTGCTTCCTCCACCTCCGTTCACATCCTTAAAGCCATGGTCTCCTCTGAATTTTTTGAAATGAGGCCAAACAATGTATCAAAATTACACCATTTACTAATGCTAAGAAAAGACCTTTCTCCAATATATATATATATATATATATATTTATATATAATATATAAAACAATGTTCATAATAATTATTAAGTATCTCATTTACATATCCTTGCCAGAGCAACATTGCAGTTAAGGTTATAATTTGAAAAGTCTAGACTGGTTTACATTTCTCAATACCTGGAGGCTTTGCTGTTCTCAAAGACAGACTCTTGTTTCATGGAACAGGCTCAAGGACAAGGCGTGAGCATGCCTGTAGCATCCTGTGTCTAAGGCTGTTGGGCGAACAGAGATGACAACCAAATTCAGCAGCAGCTTTCAAAGACAGAGGGATTCACAGAGGTAATAAAACAATAATTGTAAACCATCAACTTAATAACTCAAGGATTAGTGGGTAAAATGGAATTCAAAAGACTTGCTGACTAATTTTTGTATGGTTTCAGCTTTAGTTTTCGTGAACTTGTAGGTTTCCAATATTTGTAGTTTCAATAAGAAGAATCGACAAATGTGTCTCTGTGTGTGTGTGCTCAGTTGCTCAGTCCTGTCAGACTTTGTGACTCCACGGATTGTAGCCTGCCAGGCTTCTCTGCCAATGGAATTTTTCCAGGTGAGAATCCTGGAATAGGGTACCATTTCTTAACTCCAGCAACAAATGCATAACTGCTTTTAAATGTATACCACACTTTAATAAAATCATTTCCACCTGAATTCTGAGATATTAACTATGTTTCCATGGTATATCAAACAGTTGCTTCTCTTAAGTGCCTCAGTAACTAAATTTGCTTTAACTTGAAGTTGTCTTAATTTACATACGTAAGCATATTCATTTGCAAAAATGAAGATTCGAAAAAGTGATTGACCTACATTTCAAAAATGCGTCTCCCAACAACACAGGGAAACACATTAAAGTCTTCGAATCTGAGTGGTCCCTTTACACTCGTGTCGGACATTGAGGCAACATCTCTCTGCTACAGTCCATCCTCCTCTATTAATAAGGCCATTTATTATTCAAGGCACAGAGGCATCTCTAGAGTTGTCTATCCTGCTTCCTCCACCTCCGTTCACATCCTTAAAGCCATGGTCTCCTCTGAATTTTTTGAAATGAGGCCAAACAATGTATCAAAATTACACCATTTACTAATGCTAAGAAAAGACCTTTCTCCAATATATATATATATATATATATATTTATATATAATATATAAAACAATGTTCATAATAATTATTAAGTATCTCATTTACATATCCTTGCCAGAGCAACATTGCAGTTAAGGTTATAATTTGAAAAGTCTAGACTGGTTTACATTTCTCAATACCTGGAGGCTTTGCTGTTCTCAAAGACAGACTCTTGTTTCATGGAACAGGCTCAAGGACAAGGCGTGAGCATGCCTGTAGCATCCTGTGTCTAAGGCTGTTGGGCGAACAGAGATGACAACCAAATTCAGCAGCAGCTTTCAAAGACAGAGGGATTCACAGAGGTAATAAAACAATAATTGTAAACCATCAACTTAATAACTCAAGGATTAGTGGGTAAAATGGAATTCAAAACTCATGCTGTTATTTTCTTTTTGAAAACTATCTTGAATTATGGGAAACACACACACACACACACACAGTGAGTTCCACACATTTTGTACACATAAAATAACTCTGCTTTTCCTAATGCCCTAAGGGGTAATTTATATTCCATCACCCCAAGGCCCCCTTTCCATTCAGAATCCTTGCTGTCATGGATTTCTATATGATGAATTCAGTCTGTGCTGAGAGTGGAATGTAGGTCAGTCTTATGGAGAGTTGCATTATTTATGATAGTGATATAATCATAGATCCATAATCTTTCAATTATTTATTGGGGATTGCCATACTATGCCAATCATTCTTCTATGGAGTGAGGTACCAAACAAAAAGAAGATATACTTTCTTACTAGCTGTTTATTTTCTGAATAACAGATGCTGTTACATTTGGACTCCTTTTTAGCAAATATACTTAAAGGATTAATAGTCCCTGACATGTTAGTAATAACGTACGTTACAAGCAGATTCTGATTTAAATACATTACTAATTAAATAGATAGCATGTGATATAAGAGTTCTGGAATACCACTTCAAGAGTCACATGCAAATTGTTTCTTAATATGTGCAGATTTATCTGAAACACTTGAATTAATAATATTAAATGATTACAGTTTAATTTCTACTTGAGATATTTCCCTGAAAGAAAACAAACAAAAATAAATAAAATACAAGATTTAGTCATCACTACATAACCCTGAGGTCTTTAAAATATTTTCTGACAAATCATAATGTTTCTCATGCCACCTACGACCTGTGAAAATATTAGACACTGATGGAAAATCAACATGTACTCTTTAATTTAAATTTTATAAGGAGCAGTTGCTAACTGCCAGTGAATTAAGTTGCCAGCAGACAGCAATTTGTGGGCAGCATCCACCCAATCTCCATCTCCACGTAAGTAATAAACTTCATATGAGATTTCACATTATTCTAGCTTTCTGTATGAAACATCCATATGACAATCACAAAAAGACCGGAAATGTCTTTTTCAGAAACACATAGAATTTAGCAACTTCACAGCATTATACAGAAACTAGAGAAATAGTTTCTTTATTATGGGGATTTGGAATGAGACTTTTTTTTTTTGCAAAACATACAGTATACCTAAATACATAGATTTAGAAATCTAGAGATGATCACTGACACACAAAGAAGCAAACATAAGATGAAGAATTTTCTGATCTACTGCCTTTTTGCAATTTGATCAAGTTTGGAACCAAGTAAATGGAAGATAAGTTCACATTACCCACTGTATTCTTAAAAGTATGAAGCCTAAAAGACAATTAGCATTCCAGGGAGTAGACATTTTTCAAATTAAGTGTTCTGTCAAAATTGGAAGCCAGCCAAGCTGCACTCTAAAAATATCAGTTTAAACGACTGTTTTCTACAAGAGTGGAAAGAAGATTTTTGTCTACTATATTTAGCCAATTCTCACATTCCTAACCTGTGCTTCAGACTTGAGCTCATGCAGGTGTAACAATAGTAGTGGGGTGCTGTAGTCATCAATTGTTTTCTGCATCTTTTGTTGCCTTTTACAAGCTCTTCAAGTGCTTGCTGAGGGCAGTGAATACACCTTGCACCTTGGACAACACCCTGGGGTGTTTTCACAGAATGATCCTCTGGGAACAGTAACAGCAACAATGTGGTACTATTGTTAGCTTGGTTTAATTTTAATGCTGAAACCATAGCACACTACTTGCACATATTTTCTTTAAAACTCCGCTTATTCTGAATGAACATTACTATCATGGTTTTGGTCTTATTTCTGTAAGATTTAGTCATCACTACATAACCCTGAGGTCTTTAAAATATTTTCTGACAAATCATAATGTTTCTCATGCCACCTACGACCTGTGAAAATATTAGACACTGATGGAAAATCAACATGTACTCTTTAATTTAAATTTTATAAGGAGCAGTTGCTAACTGCCAGTGAATTAAGTTGCCAGCAGACAGCAATTTGTGGGCAGCATCCACCCAATCTCCATCTCCACGTAAGTAATAAACTTCATATGAGATTTCACATTATTCTAGCTTTCTGTATGAAACATCCATATGACAATCACAAAAAGACCGGAAATGTCTTTTTCAGAAACACATAGAATTTAGCAACTTCACAGCATTATACAGAAACTAGAGAAATAGTTTCTTTATTATGGGGATTTGGAATGAGACTTTTTTTTGCAAAACATACAGTATACCTAAATACATAGATTTAGAAATCTAGAGATGATCACTGACACACAAAGAAGCAAACATAAGATGAAGAATTTTCTGATCTACTGCCTTTTTGCAATTTGATCAAGTTTGGAACCAAGTAAATGGAAGATAAGTTCACATTACCCACTGTATTCTTAAAAGTATGAAGCCTAAAAGACAATTAGCATTCCAGGGAGTAGACAATTTTCAAAATAAGTGTTCTGTCAAAATTGGAAGCCAGCCAAGCTGCACTCTAAAAATATCAGTTTAAACGACTGTTTTCTACAAGAGTGGAAAGAAGATTTTTGTCTACTATATTTAGCCAATTCTCACATTCCTAACCTGTGCTTCAGACTTGAGCTCATGCAGGTGTAACAAGAGTAGTGGGGTGCTGTAGTCATCAATTGTTTTCTGCATCTTTTGTTGCCTTTTACAAGCTCTTCAAGTGCTTGCTGAGGGCAGTGAATACACCTTGCACCTTGGACAACACCCTGGGGTGTTTTCACAGAATGATCCTCTGGGAACAGTAACAGCAACAATGTGGTACTATTGTTAGCTTGGTTTAATTTTAATGCTGAAACCATAGCACACTACTTGCACATATTTTCTTTAAAACTCCGCTTATTCTGAATGAACATTACTATCATGGTTTTGGTCTTATTTCTGTGCAAGAGAAACCTAGGTAACCTAGGAGGGAGCTTTTCAACTGAAAACATAAATGTATCTATCCTCCATTATTGTGAAGGTTCCACCGCAAGGTTTTTTTGTTTTTTGCTTTTCCTATAAAACCATGTCTGATGGAGCAAAGCTATAATAGTGCATACCTTTTCCAATAATCAGATTTCAGAATTGCCACTGAATAAACACCACTTCAATAGGAAAAGAAAATGGCAACCCACTTGAGTATTCTTGCCTGCAGAATCCCATGGATAGAAGAGCCTAACTGGCTACAGTCCCTAAGGTCACATGAGTCGAACGTGACTTAGTGACTAAGCCACCACCACCACCACCACTTCAATAAGTAAAATAGGTAAAAACTTAGAAAAAGTACAAACCATGGACTACACTTTGAAACAGTCTACCTGTACACTGCAGAAAATAATGAATAAAGTTTGCTTCACCCTACTCATTTGAATATTAATGTATCTCTTTTTACTTAATTAGAAAAATGATTCTCAAACTGAATGTATTCACCACATTCAATTTTAAATGGAAACATCAGTTTGGGTGAATATCATGTGAAAGTGAATGGCCAAGCAACTATGTCTCCTACACTCCTCTGTCAGTGTACTCCAAACTCCCATGAAGTAGCTCAGGGAAACTACTGTCACTGGAAAATTCCTCTTCCCACATCAGGGCTGTGCTTCTGAAGCACTGCCAAAGCACCAACATTCTCTGTTCCCAACAGTTTAAACGACTGTTTTCTACAAGAGTGGAAAGAAGATTTTTGTCTACTATATTTAGCCAATTCTCACATTCCTAACCTGTGCTTCAGACTTGAGCTCATGCAGGTGTAACAAGAGTAGTGGGTGCTGTAGTCATCAATTGTTTTCTGCATCTTTTGTTGCCTTTTACAAGCTCTTCAAGTGCTTGCTGAGGGCAGTGAATACACCTTGCACCTTGGACAACACCCTGGGGTGTTTTCACAGAATGATCCTCTGGGAACAGTAACAGCAACAATGTGGTACTATTGTTAGCTTGGTTTAATTTTAATGCTGAAACCATAGCACACTACTTGCACATATTTTCTTTAAAACTCCGCTTATTCTGAATGAACATTACTATCATGGTTTTGGTCTTATTTCTGTGCAAGAGAAACCTAGGTAACCTAGGAGGGAGCTTTTCAACTGAAAACATAAATGTATCTATCCTCCATTATTGTGAAGGTTCCACCGCAAGGTTTTTTTGTTTTTTGCTTTTCCTATAAAACCATGTCTGATGGAGCAAAGCTATAATAGTGCATACCTTTTCCAATAATCAGATTTCAGAATTGCCACTGAATAAACACCACTTCAATAGGAAAAGAAAATGGCAACCCACTTGAGTATTCTTGCCTGCAGAATCCCATGGATAGAAGAGCCTAACTGGCTACAGTCCCTAAGGTCACATGAGTCGAACGTGACTTAGTGACTAAGCCACCACCACCACCACCACTTCAATAAGTAAAATAGGTCAAAACTTAGAAAAAGTACAAACCATGGACTACACTTTGAAACAGTCTACCTGTACACTGCAGAAAATAATGAATAAAGTTTGCTTCACCCTACTCATTTGAATATTAATGTATCTCTTTTTACTTAATTAGAAAAATGATTCTCAAACTGAATGTATTCACCACATTCAATTTTAAATGGAAACATCAGTTTGGGTGAATATCATGTGAAAGTGAATGGCCAAGCAACTATGTCTCCTACACTCCTCTGTCAGTGTACTCCAAACTCCCATGAAGTAGCTCAGGGAAACTACTGTCACTGGAAAATTCCTCTTCCCACATCAGGGCTGTGCTTCTGAAGCACTGCCAAAGCACCAACATTCTCTGTTCCCAACCATGTTTCTAATCCCGCTTACAGTAGGAACACAACAAAAAATGGTTATTTCCCAAGATAACTGATGAACAATTAGGTACAAGAAGAGATACAAGGTCAAGGGAAGAGTTTACTAAACACCCATCCAAGTAACTGCAGAAGAAGGAAGTACCCAGTGAGACAGACATCAAGGAATAGAGATTTCAGGTGGGTTTTGTATAATTACTATGTTTTCAATAGTAGAGACAGTGTCCAGCCTTCATGGAAATGTATTTGGATGCACAGGTAACCATAAGACTTCCAATAGGAGCTTAGAAGTTGAGCTGTTTGTTCTTGGGCTCAAAACTAAATTGATAGGCCACAAGGTAACAGAGATTCATAAAAATAACTTGCCAATATTTTTTGCTGCTTTAAAAGCATATATACCATAAAATGCAAAGATAGTTTAAGAATCAAGGTAAGATAATTCATTTATGGAAATATTAATACTTATAAGCTATTTTACAATAAAATATTAGTATATATTTTAATTAATTCTACAATGTAAAACATTTATCAGTATGTATATATACTGATATATATATGCACATATATTGATATTCTAAAACTCTAAAATTCATTGAAAACAGCTTTTTCCCCAATGATAATTAAATGAATATTTGGCAACTTAATATAGTTTTTCATTAAAATGTACAATGTGTTTTGTTCTTGGAAACCTGATGCAATACCCACTCTGTGGTTGCCTAGCAACAGAGAGTGTGTTGGCAACAACTAGAATGAACATAAGGAGTTTCAGAGCATCTTACCTGCTAATTACTTATTTTAGTCTTCTTGCCTATGCAACATTAGTAACAGTCTTTACCAAAAAAACATACTCATTTGAATATTAATGTATCTCTTTTTACTTAATTAGAAAAATGATTCTCAAACTGAATGTATTCACCACATTCAATTTTAAATGGAAACATCAGTTTGGGTGAATATCATGTGAAAGTGAATGGCCAAGCAACTATGTCTCCTACACTCCTCTGTCAGTGTACTCCAAACTCCCATGAAGTAGCTCAGGGAAACTACTGTCACTGGAAAATTCCTCTTCCCACATCAGGGCTGTGCTTCTGAAGCACTGCCAAAGCACCAACATTCTCTGTTCCCAACCATGTTTCTAATCCCGCTTACAGTAGGAACACAACAAAAAATGGTTATTTCCCAAGATAACTGATGAACAATTAGGTACAAGAAGAGATACAAGGTCAAGGGAAGAGTTTACTAAACACCCATCCAAGTAACTGCAGAAGAAGGAAGTACCCAGTGAGACAGACATCAAGGAATAGAGATTTCAGGTGGGTTTTGTATAATTACTATGTTTTCAATAGTAGAGACAGTGTCCAGCCTTCATGGAAATGTATTTGGATGCACAGGTAACCATAAGACTTCCAATAGGAGCTTAGAAGTTGAGCTGTTTGTTCTTGGGCTCAAAACTAAATTGATAGGCCACAAGGTAACAGAGATTCATAAAAATAACTTGCCAATATTTTTTGCTGCTTTAAAAGCATATATACCATAAAATGCAAAGATAGTTTAAGAATCAAGGTAAGATAATTCATTTATGGAAATATTAATACTTATAAGCTATTTTACAATAAAATATTAGTATATATTTTAATTAATTCTACAATGTAAAACATTTATCAGTATGTATATATACTGATATATATATGCACATATATTGATATTCTAAAACTCTAAAATTCATTGAAAACAGCTTTTTCCCCAATGATAATTAAATGAATATTTGGCAACTTAATATAGTTTTTCATTAAAATGTACAATGTGTTTTGTTCTTGGAAACCTGATGCAATACCCACTCTGTGGTTGCCTAGCAACAGAGAGTGTGTTGGCAACAACTAGAATGAACATAAGGAGTTTCAGAGCATCTTACCTGCTAATTACTTATTTTAGTCTTCTTGATACTCTATGAAAATATCCATAATGACATACCATTTTAGTAATACCACTGCTCCCTATTCATAAACCATATAGATTTTGGCCATAAAGTGTTTATTTTTTCACTGGTCCTTCTCAATAGTTTTAAATTCAGTGGAGGAAGGTAGCATTGACCTTTTCAAAGGAATAAGCATCTAGTGGAAAATTACAATGGCACCCACAACTAGAGAAATGGGCTCAGTTTCTGTTACTGTATCATCTATCAGTTATACGGTGGGAAATTATTTCAATTTATAAAGTCTCTGAGAACATTGAGTGCTTTGTATTATACAGATATGATGCTATGATTTTTATCATATGCAAAACTGTCATCTATTATTTTAATAACATGGCCCCCATATATCATAGCCACTGATTAAATACTTTTCATAAAACTATTTAACTAGCTTAATAAAACTCTTAAACTAGTTTATACGTTTGTGAATCAGAACTGCATAGGTGAGCGCTAAAAAAAAAAATCTTACTAGGAAAATTTCCATGAATCAAGTATGTGTAAGTAATCATATTAGGAAAAGTAAATCAGACAAAAACAAGTATCAGATGACATCACATATACATGGAATCTAAAAAAAAAAAAAAAAAGATACAAATAAGCATATTCACAAAACAGAAACAGACATAAGAGACAAATTATTACCAAAGGAGAAAGGTGGGAGAGGAGGCATAAATTGGAAGGCTGGGATTAATATACACACACACTAGTATATATAAAATAGATAATCAATGAGGATTGCTTAGCACAGGTTACTCTGCTCAATATTTTCTAATAAGTTTTATAGGAAAAGAATGTGAAAGAGAACCCATATATGTACATGGGAAAGAGTGAGGGCTGGAGGAGAAGGGAGCGGCAGAGGATGAGATGATTGGAGGGCATCACTGAATGAATGGACATGCATTTGAGCAAACTCCAGGAGACAGTGAGGAACAGGGAAACATGGCATGCTTCAGTTCATGGGGTGGCAAAGGACTAGACATGACTTAGCAACTGAACAACAACAACAATATGTATGTGTATAACTCAATCACTTTGTTGTATACCTGAAATTAATAGAAACTTATAAAGTAACTATAGTCCAATATAGAACTTTAAAAATTGAAAGATAAAAAAACAAAATATAGGATGGTTCAGGAATGTACCCGTGCCACCTTCCCATCTCTTAGGGCCTTGCCTAACACCAGTAAGATGTCCATTGACAGTTTAGGGAATAAATAAGCCAGAACATACATCAGTGATGAGTAACCAAGGTGCTGCCTGGGATTCTATGTGGCTGCTACAGAATGGACCCAGACTGTGGTTTCCAGACTGAGAAGATATCTCTTGCTCCTCTGTTGCCTCCTCCCACCTATTATTGGAGATTTATATACAATGAAAATAAAGATCATCTAAAAGCAACACTAGTATACATCACATTGATTTAAAGATTTCTCTCTCTATATATGTATATATATGCATATATTGATTTATCTTGATTTGGTTCATAGGGCTTGAGAATTAGACCCTATTTACACTATAAAAGAAAATATTTTGAGAGGGTTAAAGAATATGAATAAGGGGAAAATTATTCCTTAATTATTGACTTCTTAGGAAAGTGTAGCCTAGATACAAATCAGCAAAAGCTTTTAAGAAACTGCACTTTAAACTGATAAGTCAGAACTATAAATTCTCACACCATTTATGTGTAGAAAAAAATGGGATTTTGGCAAAGTGATGTAATTGGCTGGAAGCAGTCAGGAGGCACTAAATTAATAGATACAGAAAACCCCTTAGCTTCTGAGGGCCATGTTCTCAGGCGCTTACTAGTGTGTCCCAAATCAATGACATGCAGAACAAAATCCAGCTTTTAAAACTTGGATCATTTTTAAACTGTATGGTTGGCTATGTTGGTGACAGAAAGCAGGCATTTATCTTCAGATGTAGAGACCTATGCCCACAATGATATTTCACTTTGATGAATTTTAGTCCTTTTCTTTCCACCCTCGCACCTGTGCTCCTCCCACCCCATGTCCACGCCCACAGACTCTGCCCTATGTCCACATGCCCTTCTCATATGCACCACCACAGTCCTTCCTGGGACCCACATCCTTCCATTTCCTTAAGCTTTTCTATGATTTTCTACTCTTGATCCAGCCACACTTGATTATCTTTTTACAAGGGAATTCCCAAATACCTAGGCTAGAAGAAGCATCACTTATATATTCAAGCTTTATTTTACAAGTTTTTGCCCTTTATGTAGTGATTTTCTTCTTTTTTTCTTCCTCTGTACTAAGAGATCTACAAAGTTTGGGGTGATTCTAGCACTGAATTTGGGGCATCATAGGTATGAAGGTCAAGTTCAAGATTCCCAGACACAGGATTTGACTAAGTCAATGTTTCCACATCCTCAGCACTTTGCAAAGGTACCTTATGTCCAATAGGTATGCAGAGAATAAGTGTTCAATCACAATGTGAAAATATCCTAAGGAATAGATTTTTAAAATAGAAATGATGGGAAAAATCAACAAGCTTTTGATGGTCGATGTAAAAGATACTTTTTCTGTGAGAATGGGCCTCTGTTAGTTGGTGTTCTATGAACCCATCTTGAAACAGTAGACCCTAACCAGTAAGGAAGGATAGGGTAGAAATTATCACATTAATGACATATATTCATACTTGCATATGGTAGAAACATGCACAGGTAAATGTATGGAGTTTGTTGTTCAATAACTGAGTCTTGTCCAATGCCCTGCAACACCATGGATTACAGCAAACCAGACTTCGTTATCTTTCACTATCTCCCCAAGTTTGCTCAAATTCATGTCCACAGAATCAGTGATGCCATCCAACTATCTCATTCTCTGTTGCCCTCTTCTCCTTTTGCCTTAAATCTTTTGCAGCATCAGGGTCTTTCCCAATGAGTTGACTCTTCAAATCAGATGAGTATTGGAGTTTCAGCTCCAGTATCAGTCCTTCCAATAAATATTCAGGGTTGATTTCCTTTAGAATTGGCTGGTTTGAGGTCCTTACTGTCCAAGGGACTCTTAAGAATATTCTTCAGCCCATAATTTGAAGGCATTAATTCTTCAGCAATGAAAGTCAAAGCTTTGTATTCTTCTCATTCAAAAGCCTTTATCTTCAGATGTAGAGACCTATGCCCACAATGATATTTCACTTTGATGAATTTTAGTCCTTTTCTTTCCACCCTCGCACCTGTGCTCCTCCCACCCCATGTCCACGCCCACAGACTCTGCCCTATGTCCACATGCCCTTCTCATATGCACCACCACAGTCCTTCCTGGGACCCACATCCTTCCATTTCCTTAAGCTTTTCTATGATTTTCTACTCTTGATCCAGCCACACTTGATTATCTTTTACAAGGAATTCCCAAATACCTAGGCTAGAAGAAGCATCACTTATATATTCAAGCTTTATTTTACAAGTTTTTGCCCTTTATGTAGTGATTTTCTTCTTTTTTTCTTCCTCTGTACTAAGAGATCTACAAAGTTTGGGGTGATTCTAGCACTGAATTTGGGGCATCATAGGTATGAAGGTCAAGTTCAAGATTCCCAGACACAGGATTTGACTAAGTCAATGTTTCCACATCCTCAGCACTTTGCAAAGGTACCTTATGTCCAATAGGTATGCAGAGAATAAGTGTTCAATCACAATGTGAAAATATCCTAAGGAATAGATTTTTAAAATAGAAATGATGGGAAAAATCAACAAGCTTTTGATGGTCGATGTAAAAGATACTTTTTCTGTGAGAATGGGCCTCTGTTAGTTGGTGTTCTATGAACCCATCTTGAAACAGTAGACCCTAACCAGTAAGGAAGGATAGGGTAGAAATTATCACATTAATGACATATATTCATACTTGCATATGGTAGAAACATGCACAGGTAAATGTATGGAGTTTGTTGTTCAATAACTGAGTCTTGTCCAATGCCCTGCAACACCATGGATTACAGCAAACCAGACTTCGTTATCTTTCACTATCTCCCCAAGTTTGCTCAAATTCATGTCCACAGAATCAGTGATGCCATCCAACTATCTCATTCTCTGTTGCCCTCTTCTCCTTTTGCCTTAAATCTTTTGCAGCATCAGGGTCTTTCCCAATGAGTTGACTCTTCAAATCAGATGAGTATTGGAGTTTCAGCTCCAGTATCAGTCCTTCCAATAAATATTCAGGGTTGATTTCCTTTAGAATTGGCTGGTTTGAGGTCCTTACTGTCCAAGGGACTCTTAAGAATATTCTTCAGCCCATAATTTGAAGGCATTAATTCTTCAGCAATGAAAGTCAAAGCTTTGTATTCTTCTCATTCAAAAAGCCTTTATCTGGGATCTGCTGAGTGCCAGTAACTCAGACTTTGGGGAAACCAAGATGAATTGTGTGTGTCCATTCTTTTATGAACCTTGGCAATGAGTTGAGTTCTTTATGCTGAAGCTCTGAGATAATATCATATTTTATTTTATATTTTTTGAGTCCCTTGTGGAGAAAACACTCTGGATTTCAGGAGCTCAGTGCACTTCTTGATTTGCTCTGTTTATCTGCTCTTCTCTGAGTGGAAGAAAGGATGTCTGCCAGAGAGCCAAGCACTTGTGTGAGAAGGAAAGATTTGGAACCACCTGAATTGTTACTCAACTGAGACTCCTGAGCACTCCAAGAAAGGTTTTGCTCTCTGAGGTAACTGGGCTTGTTCACCACATTAGCAGGTCTTAAGCAAGGAGTTAATAAAACAAATGGAAACAGAGGTAGCCCTTATTTAATACAGGATGGAGAGGTAGCCTAGAGACAGCTCCGTTTCTTTTTCCTCTTTTCTAGCTTTGTCGATTCCAGCAATTTTGATTTATGTTTTTGATTCCTCACCTCTTACCCCCATATCAGGTAAATAACTTGATTTGTGGAGACATTGTTATTTCATGGGAAGAAAAGTCTGATGCCTATGACAGGTTATTACACTCATCTACCAGCAAAGCCATTAGAGGTAATGTATTTTACAGGCAAAATGGACCATAGTTTGGGTTCTAAAGTTGTACAGATCTGGTTCAGATCCATTTACTTGATGACCTTGACAATCTCCCTCAACTCTTGATTTCAGCTTTGTTAGTAAGTTGTGGATAATAACATCACACACCTCATAGGTTTATAGACCAGATGAAATGAAATAATGCATTTAAGGGACTTCAAAAGGTGGCCAGCACAAAACTTCTCCTGAAGGCATTTTACTACTATAACTGGTAAGCTACTATTATCATATTTACTCTGCATACTATTAATAATAAGGTACTTTTATTTAATGAGAAAATTATGCAGAAGGGACATCAAAACACAATGTTACCACTCAGAGTATTCTTTTAAACTTCAGGTTGAGTTCTTTATGCTGAATTTGCTGGCTGAAAATCAAGTATCATAAAGTTTTATCTTTATATTTTGGGAAACCAAGATGAATTGTGTGTGTCCATTCTTTTATGAACCTTGGCAATGAGTTGAGTTCTTTATGCTGAAGCTCTGAGATAATATCATATTTTATTTTATATTTTTTGAGTCCCTTGTGGAGAAAACACTCTGGATTTCAGGAGCTCAGTGCACTTCTTGATTTGCTCTGTTTATCTGCTCTTCTCTGAGTGGAAGAAAGGATGTCTGCCAGAGAGCCAAGCACTTGTGTGAGAAGGAAAGATTTGGAACCACCTGAATTGTTACTCAACTGAGACTCCTGAGCACTCCAAGAAAGGTTTTGCTCTCTGAGGTAACTGGGCTTGTTCACCACATTAGCAGGTCTTAAGCAAGGAGTTAATAAAACAAATGGAAACAGAGGTAGCCCTTATTTAATACAGGATGGAGAGGTAGCCTAGAGACAGCTCCGTTTCTTTTTCCTCTTTTCTAGCTTTGTCGATTCCAGCAATTTTGATTTATGTTTTTGATTCCTCACCTCTTACCCCCATATCAGGTAAATAACTTGATTTGTGGAGACATTGTTATTTCATGGGAAGAAAAGTCTGATGCCTATGACAGGTTATTACACTCATCTACCAGCAAAGCCATTAGAGGTAATGTATTTTACAGGCAAAATGGACCATAGTTTGGGTTCTAAAGTTGTACAGATCTGGTTCAGATCCATTTACTTGATGACCTTGACAATCTCCCTCAACTCTTGATTTCAGCTTTGTTAGTAAGTTGTGGATAATAACATCACACACCTCATAGGTTTATAGACCAGATGAAATGAAATAATGCATTTAAGGGACTTCAAAAGGTGGCCAGCACAAAACTTCTCCTGAAGGCATTTTACTACTATAACTGGTAAGCTACTATTATCATATTTACTCTGCATACTATTAATAATAAGGTACTTTTATTTAATGAGAAAATTATGCAGAAGGGACATCAAAACACAATGTTACCACTCAGAGTATTGTGTTAAATTGTAATGAATTAAAATTTGTGAAACTATCATCTGAAGATCATTTATAAAACACAAATGTCTATAAATTAATATCTAAAATATATATTAATACTTAGAATATTTTCTTTTTAAATAAAAATGCCTACCATCCAAAGAGTTATTTTATCATTATCTTCTTCTGCAAATTATAAACTGTAAATATATGAGAGTCTTGAGAGAACTTCTAATCTAAATTCTCACTGGTTGAAAGAGAAAACTGGGGCCTCAAAATGTTAATGGACTCAATGGATGTGTCAAATCACACAGTTTATTGCACAGAAGACCTGGAAGCAAAGCAAGATCAGATTTTACTCTGAGGAACTCCAGTAGAGTCTGAAGACTCCTTATCCTGTCTTTTAATACTTCAAATTCACAATAATCACAGCCAACATTTTCTATAGTCTAACAAGAGCATCCCACTGTAATCTATTATGTCCTCTTAAAGAATAACCCTTTGCCATTCAGTTTCCACTCCTCTATTCAAATCATGTTATTGTTATGTGTCTGACTCTTTGTAACCCCCATGCAGTGCAGCCCGCCAGGATTCCCTGTCCTTCACAAGCTCCTGGAACTTGTTCAAACTCATGTCCATTGACTCAGTTATATCACCCAACCATCTCATCCTCTGTCCTTCCTTCTCCTCTTGCTCTCAATCTTTCCCAGCATCAGGTTTTTTCCAATGAGTCAGTTCTTTGCATCAGGTGCCCACATATTGAAGCTTCAGCTTCAGTATCAGCTCTTCCAATCAAGAATTCTCCATTATTGATTAACATTTTTAAAACAGCAGCACTGTTTTACTCCAGAATTAAAAATCTGCACAGAAACTCTCTTTGCACAGAAAGAAACTCTTTTGTTGGACTCTCAGGATATTTTCCCTCACCCACCACCTCCCAGCCCCACCACACACCACCACCCCATGCTAGCTGATTTTACCCTTTCATGTTTTCCAGTTCCATTCACTTCACCGCCATTTCCAGACCTACTTCTTGAGTCCAGACTATCATAGTTCCCACAAAAATACTTTACTAACTTCTTTAAGGTACTTGTGGATCATGCATTCCCTCCTTTTTTCTAATCCATTTACCCATTCTTTATGGAGCCAGGGTAATTTTCCTTAACAGAAATGCAGCTATTAATATGTTACTCCTTTGGTCATGAGGTATTCTGTGATTTTTTTTTTTTTTTTGAGAGGAAAGTACAGTTTATTAGAATGGGGGATGGGAGAGTCACTGCCAGAACAGGGGCCAGCTTAAGGAAGAAACTGGGAGACACTGTGAGGACAGCTGGCCTCACAGTGGGCTGGCTCAAGGGAGAGCCAACCTCTGTGATTTTTTTTTTGGCGGTTTCAGAGGTTTAATGCCACACACCTTCACACGCCACAGCTGTGTCCACCACGAGGGACGGCCGTGCGGCTCTGTGATTTTTTAAGACAAGCCATGGTGCATTGGTGACTTGTAAGACTTATGTGGACTGATGCTTGTCTGCATCACCAGATTCCTCCTGACCCATCTGGTCATAGAACATGACATGGGCTGACCTGGCAGAAACCCCACTCCTTTATCCATCGTGCTATGTTGTATGCCCAAGTTTCCTCTGCTGTGTTCAATGAACATCAGACCTCATCCTGACCTGTTTACCAAGTTAACAGTCTCTTTTCATATTTCAGCTTATTGTGCAGACTCATAGCATTTAGCACAATAATAATTATATATTTGGCTGTTTATTGGCTATGTCATGTCTGACTTTTAATGATCCCATGGACTGCAGCCTGCCAGGTTCCTCCATCCATGGGATTTTCCAGGTAAGAATAGTGGAGGGTAGCCATTTCCTTCTGCAGGGTATCTTCTGAAACAGGGATCCAAAATTCTCCATTATTGATTAACATTTTTAAAACAGCAGCACTGTTTTACTCCAGAATTAAAAATCTGCACAGAAACTCTCTTTGCACAGAAAGAAACTCTTTTGTTGGACTCTCAGGATATTTTCCCTCACCCACCACCTCCCAGCCCCACCACACACCACCACCCCATGCTAGCTGATTTTACCCTTTCATGTTTTCCAGTTCCATTCACTTCACCGCCATTTCCAGACCTACTTCTTGAGTCCAGACTATCATAGTTCCCACAAAAATACTTTACTAACTTCTTTAAGGTACTTGTGGATCATGCATTCCCTCCTTTTTTCTAATCCATTTACCCATTCTTTATGGAGCCAGGGTAATTTTCCTTAACAGAAATGCAGCTATTAATATGTTACTCCTTTGGTCATGAGGTATTCTGTGATTTTTTTTTTTTTTTGAGAGGAAAGTACAGTTTATTAGAATGGGGGATGGGAGAGTCACTGCCAGAACAGGGGCCAGCTTAAGGAAGAAACTGGGAGACACTGTGAGGACAGCTGGCCTCACAGTGGGCTGGCTCAAGGGAGAGCCAACCTCTGTGATTTTTTTTTTGGCGGTTTCAGAGGTTTAATGCCACACACCTTCACACGCCACAGCTGTGTCCACCACGAGGGACGGCCGTGCGCGGCTCTGTGATTTTTTAAGACAAGCCATGGTGCATTGGTGACTTGTAAGACTTATGTGGACTGATGCTTGTCTGCATCACCAGATTCCTCCTGACCCATCTGGTCATAGAACATGACATGGGCTGACCTGGCAGAAACCCCACTCCCTTTATCCATCGTGCTATGTTGTATGCCCAAGTTTCCTCTGCTGTGTTCAATGAACATCAGACCTCATCCTGACCTGTTTACCAAGTTAACAGTCTCTTTTCATATTTCAGCTTATTGTGCAGACTCATAGCATTTAGCACAATAATAATTATATATTTGGCTGTTTATTGGCTATGTCATGTCTGACTTTTAATGATCCCATGGACTGCAGCCTGCCAGGTTCCTCCATCCATGGGATTTTCCAGGTAAGAATAGTGGAGGGGGTAGCCATTTCCTTCTGCAGGGTATCTTCTGAAACAGGGATCAGACACATGTCTCCTGTTTGGCAGGCAGACCCTTCACCACTAAGCCACCTGGAGAGTCAATTACGTATTTATCTGGGAGCTATCTTTGATGCGTACCTCTCTCTCACTATGTCTTCAGCACCACTGAGACAGACAGCGCCCATTTGGCTCTTTACAATTTTCAGTCTCTACTCAGTAAATAGATGGGATGGTTGGTGGTAGGCTACATATAGGCTACTCAGTCCAAACTCACTTAGTAGAGAGGAAGTGGAGGCCCAGAAACAGAAGCTGCTTTGACTATGATCAAGAAGTTAGCCGGAGGCATGATTAGGTTGGAGAGAAATATACACATACTGCATAAATCCATTTTTCTAATACCAACTATCTGTACCACATCTACATAGCATTAAGGTATCTAGATAATACATCAAGGGATTAAACATAGTATCAGGCTTTGGGCTGTATTCAGGGAAACTTCATTACTATTACAGGTACACTTGGATTTCTTTGTACAACTTTCAATCAAAATGTTATTTTAAATCCACATCCTCAATGAGCAGCTCCATCCTGAGAGAATGTAGTTACACATTACTGATTCATTTAGAAGTTATCAGTTTGCTGCTAGGCATTTTCCGCTGTAAGGTAAGAAATCCTGAATAGATTCAGAATATTTAAGGATAGAATGCCTAAATGCTGAGGCTCACATAAATTTTGGATTGATGTTGTACTTTTATCCAGTCAGATTAAACTCCGAGCAAAGTAACTTCACCTCAGCCTTTCTGTATATCACTGAGGATAATTGTTATCCATCGTGCTATGTTGTCTGCCCAAGTTTCCTCTGCTGTGTTCAATGAACATCAGACCTCATCCTGACCTGTTTACCAAGTTAACAGTCTCTTTTCATATTTCAGCTTATTGTGCAGACTCATAGCATTTAGCACAATAATAATTATATATTTGGCTGTTTATTGGCTATGTCATGTCTGACTTTTAATGATCCCATGGACTGCAGCCTGCCAGGTTCCTCCATCCATGGGATTTTCCAGGTAAGAATAGTGGAGGGGGTAGCCATTTCCTTCTGCAGGGTATCTTCTGAAACAGGGATCAGACACATGTCTCCTGTTTGGCAGGCAGACCCTTCACCACTAAGCCACCTGGAGAGTCAATTACGTATTTATCTGGGAGCTATCTTTGATGCGTACCTCTCTCTCACTATGTCTTCAGCACCACTGAGACAGACAGCGCCCATTTGGCTCTTTACAATTTTCAGTCTCTACTCAGTAAATAGATGGGATGGTTGGTGGTAGGCTACATATAGGCTACTCAGTCCAAACTCACTTAGTAGAGAGGAAGTGGAGGCCCAGAAACAGAAGCTGCTTTGACTATGATCAAGAAGTTAGCCGGAGGCATGATTAGGTTGGAGAGAAATATACACATACTGCATAAATCCATTTTTCTAATACCAACTATCTGTACCACATCTACATAGCATTAAGGTATCTAGATAATACATCAAGGGATTAAACATAGTATCAGGCTTTGGGCTGTATTCAGGGAAACTTCATTACTATTACAGGTACACTTGGATTTCTTTGTACAACTTTCAATCAAAATGTTATTTTAAATCCACATCCTCAATGAGCAGCTCCATCCTGAGAGAATGTAGTTACACATTACTGATTCATTTAGAAGTTATCAGTTTGCTGCTAGGCATTTTCCGCTGTAAGGTAAGAAATCCTGAATAGATTCAGAATATTTAAGGATAGAATGCCTAAATGCTGAGGCTCACATAAATTTTGGATTGATGTTGTACTTTTTATCCAGTCAGATTAAACTCCGAGCAAAGTAAAACTTCACCTCAGCCTTTCCCTGTATATCACGAGGGCTGAGGGATAATTGTATATGAGATATAAGGACAGCTTTCACATTGTGTAGAAAATTTCTGACTTTCCATTTCTGTATGTTCTCACAGGTTGTTTTTATTTCCTGAAACAAGGAACACCTTTTTATTGAGGTTTTACCAGGAGAGTGAGCTATGCTCCATGCAAGATGCATAAAAGTAGATATGCGGGTGTGTTTCTGGGCTGGTCTCTAACGCTGATACAACTATCAGCCAGATAGTGGCTTAAAACAAAACCACTTGTCATTTCACTGTTCTGTTGGTTAAAAGTTCTATATGGGTCTCATCAGACTGTCTTTCTTACTGGAGGCTCTGGGAGAGAATGTGTTTCCGTGTTCACCCAGGTCTTCAGCAGAATTCACTTCCTGTGGGTGTTGATGTGAGAGCCTGGTTCCTCAACACCTGACAGCTGCGGTCATCCTCTGTTTCTACAGCCAACTCTGACTCCTTCTCCCATGGCCCCTCCGTCCATCCTCAAAGCCAGAAACACTTCTTCCCACTTCAAGTCTCCCCCTTGGCATCACTTTCCTCTCTGTTCTTGCATCATATCTTTCTGATTCCATCCAAAGAAAATTCTCTGCCTTTAAGATAAGTAAAGGCACATCTCTTACATGTGATATGAAACGGGTGTCACTTTGGTGGACATGGAAGGTATGTTTCTGATATTTCTTAAGACTCCAGATACAACAGAATGAAGTGTCTTTTGTGATTTCCATATCACTGATAAGCCTTCTATGATATGGAAGGAATTCAAACAAACTTAAAATGAGAGAACCACAAGGATTGTTTGGCATCTGCCTTCCGTAATTTAGAGATATGCTGTTGAGATCCTAAAAGATTAGGAGTTAAGAATACACAGCATCCTGAGAGAATGTAGTTACACATTACTGATTCATTTAGAAGTTATCAGTTTGCTGCTAGGCATTTTCCGCTGTAAGGTAAGAAATCCTGAATAGATTCAGAATATTTAAGGATAGAATGCCTAAATGCTGAGGCTCACATAAATTTTGGATTGATGTTGTACTTTTTATCCAGTCAGATTAAACTCCGAGCAAAGTAAAACTTCACCTCAGCCTTTCCCTGTATATCACGAGGGCTGAGGGATAATTGTATATGAGATATAAGGACAGCTTTCACATTGTGTAGAAAATTTCTGACTTTCCATTTCTGTATGTTCTCACAGGTTGTTTTTATTTCCTGAAACAAGGAACACCTTTTTATTGAGGTTTTACCAGGAGAGTGAGCTATGCTCCATGCAAGATGCATAAAAGTAGATATGCGGGTGTGTTTCTGGGCTGGTCTCTAACGCTGATACAACTATCAGCCAGATAGTGGCTTAAAACAAAACCACTTGTCATTTCACTGTTCTGTTGGTTAAAAGTTCTATATGGGTCTCATCAGACTGTCTTTCTTACTGGAGGCTCTGGGAGAGAATGTGTTTCCGTGTTCACCCAGGTCTTCAGCAGAATTCACTTCCTGTGGGTGTTGATGTGAGAGCCTGGTTCCTCAACACCTGACAGCTGCGGTCATCCTCTGTTTCTACAGCCAACTCTGACTCCTTCTCCCATGACCCTCCGTCCATCCTCAAAGCCAGAAACACTTCTTCCCACTTCAAGTCTCCCCCTTGGCATCACTTTCCTCTCTGTTCTTGCATCATATCTTTCTGATTCCATCCAAAGAAAATTCTCTGCCTTTAAGATAAGTAAAGGCACATCTCTTACATGTGATATGAAACGGGTGTCACTTTGGTGGACATGGAAGGTATGTTTCTGATATTTCTTAAGACTCCAGATACAACAGAATGAAGTGTCTTTTGTGATTTCCATATCACTGATAAGCCTTCTATGATATGGAAGGAATTCAAACAAACTTAAAATGAGAGAACCACAAGGATTGTTTGGCATCTGCCTTCCGTAATTTAGAGATATGCTGTTGAGATCCTAAAAGATTAGGAGTTAAGAATACACAGCATAAGAATATACAGAATCTGGAATGTCTCTCAAGATGGTATACAGGTGGAAAACAGGCAGTGAAAAGATGCTCAACGTCAAAAATCATTACAGAAATGCAAATCAAAACTACAGTGAGGTACTACCACTCACCAGTCAGAATGGCCATAATTAAAAATCTACAAGTAACAAATGCTGGAGGGGGTGTGGAGAGAAAGGAAGCCTCCTTCACTGTTGGTGAGAATCCAAAAGGGTGCAGTCACTATGGAGAACAATATGGAGGCTCATTAAGAAACTAAAAATAGAGTTGACATATGATCCATGCATCAGGAGAAAACTATAATTTGAACAGATACATGCATCCCAATGCACATGGCAGCACTATTTATAATAGCCAAGACATGGAAGCAACTGAAGTTTCCATCAACAAATGAATCGATAAAGAAGATGATAGATATATGTGAGACACACACACATATATAGATAGATAGATAGATAGATAGATACACACACATATGATGCAATGTTACTCTGCCATAAAAAATGCAATAATGGCATCTGCCATAACATGGGTGGACCTAGAGATTATCATACTAAGTAAAGTCAGGGACAGACAAATACCATATGATATCCCTTATATATGGAATTTAAATAATAGTAAAAACTGACTTACAAGACAGAAATAGACTCACAGACATAGAGAACAAACTTATGATTACTAAAGGGGAAGGGATATGGTAGGGATACATTGAGATTAACAGATGCCATATGAAATAGATACACATAAATTTACTGTATAATACAGGGGAGTATATGAAAGAGCTTATAAAAAGACAATAATGGAAAATGACAGAATCATTTTGCTATACAGTTGAATCATTTTGCTGTAGAGCTGAAACTCACCCAATATTGTGAATCAACTCCAATACTCTAATAAAAAAGATCATAGAAGAATGGGAATAGAAATTTAGGTATCTAATGTCCAAACCAGAAGTTTTCAGTAGATTAAGAAGTGTGCTAATGGAATTGCGAAAGATACCTCTTAGAGGAACTAACAACAATAAGCACAGGGCTGTGGTGGTGATAATGACAAATGCAAATGCAGTTTTCACAACACCTGAAGACAGAGGTCCTATTTTATGTTTATGTTTTACAGGTGAGTGAAGAAACTCAAGACGTCCAAGGTCACACACATATCTGAACAAGAGAATATGTACCTAGGTTCTACAACTCCAGTGATGAAGTTCTTATTGACAGCTTGGTCTGTTCACGTGAGAATGAATTCTTATACTGAAAATAAAATACATGAAGAAATTCCATATATAAAATGGCCTACCTAGGAAAAAAGTAATATTGTTTTTTAAATTACTTCAGGAGAACATTTTCTTAGATGTGCTTTCATTTGCTGTTTTCCAGGACTACAATAGTTTTACTGCTTGGAAATGTCTTTTCCAAAATACCAGTTGAGATACTCTACTAATATTGGAATGATGTTCCTAAGTATATTATTTTCTAATTATTTAAAATCTTTATACCATACCACCTACATACTGATAGGATCTTTTTTTAAATCTGCAGCCTCCAAGCTTTTACATTTATTGAAGCTACTTAATGAGACAGCAAACTATTTTTGCTATATTAAAATATCTAACTCCCTGAATATTCATTGGAAGGTCTGATGCTGAAGCTGAAGTTCCAATACTTTGGCCAGCTGATGCTAACAACCAAATCACTGAAAAAAAAAAAAAAAAAAAAAAAACTTGATGCTAGAAAGATAGAGTGCTGGAGGAGAAGAGGGTGACAGAGGATGAGATGGTTGGATGGCACCACTGACTCAGTGGACACATGTTAGAGCAAACGCAGAGAGACAGCGAAGGGCAGGGAAGCCTAGGGTGCTGGAATCCATGGAGTCACAAAGAGTCAGACACAACTCACTGACTGAACAGCAACAAAAATGTATCTACCTATATTACACAGTATATATATAGTATATATATTACATATACAAACTATTAAAGACGTTTTTATACTGAAAATGTTTCACAGCAAAGAGAACATAAAGACAATGTATGAGTAGAAAATAAACAATGGAAAGAATGTCTGTGAAAGAGTGTACACTTGAACTGTATGAATTTGAGCTGCTGATAGACACAGGTGGATTGTGATCCCGGTTAGGTCACTTTTGACCAGCTACAGTGTCCTGGTTAGTACACTCCATCCACCAATTTGGAAATTGTTCTGTGAAAGGAGTTTAACATTCAACAAATGCTAGATTTATCTATGAGACGAATACAAATAAGCAATGGCCATACCCTAGGAAAAGAGTAAAATCAAGACGTCCAAGGTCACACATATCTGAACAAGAGAATATGTACCTAGGTTCTACAACTCCAGTGATGAAGTTCTTATTGACAGCTTGGTCTGTTCACGTGAGAATGAATTCTTATACTGAAAATAAAATACATGAAGAAATTCCATATATAAAATGGCCTACCTAGGAAAAAAGTAATATTGTTTTTTAAATTACTTCAGGAGAACATTTTCTTAGATGTGCTTTCATTTGCTGTTTTCCAGGACTACAATAGTTTTACTGCTTGGAAATGTCTTTTCCAAAAATACCAGTTGAGATACTCTACTAATATTGGAATGATGTTCCTAAGTATATTATTTTCTAATTATTTAAAATCTTTATACCATACCACCTACATACTGATAGGATCTTTTTTTAAATCTGCAGCCTCCAAGCTTTTACATTTATTGAAGCTACTTAATGAGACAGCAAACTATTTTTGCTATATTAAAATATCTAACTCCCTGAATATTCATTGGAAGGTCTGATGCTGAAGCTGAAGTTCCAATACTTTGGCCAGCTGATGCTAACAACCAAATCACTGAAAAAAAAAAAAAAAAAAAAAACTTGATGCTAGAAAGATAGAGTGCTGGAGGAGAAGAGGGTGACAGAGGATGAGATGGTTGGATGGCACCACTGACTCAGTGGACACATGTTAGAGCAAACGCAGAGAGACAGCGAAGGGCAGGGAAGCCTAGGGTGCTGGAATCCATGGAGTCACAAAGAGTCAGACACAACTCACTGACTGAACAGCAACAAAAATGTATCTACCTATATTACACAGTATATATATAGTATATATATTACATATACAAACTATTAAAGACGTTTTTATACTGAAAATGTTTCACAGCAAAGAGAACATAAAGACAATGTATGAGTAGAAAATAAACAATGGAAAGAATGTCTGTGAAAGAGTGTACACTTGAACTGTATGAATTTGAGCTGCTGATAGACACAGGTGGATTGTGATCCCGGTTAGGTCACTTTTGACCAGCTACAGTGTCCCCTGGTTAGTACACTCTCCATCCACCAATTTGGTGCCCTTATTTCTTCATTTGGGATAATACTATTTCCCAAGTTTGACTTGTAGATTTAACACGTGGCTAGTCTTGAATCATTCAACAAATGCTAGATTTTAAATCTATTATTGACAATGAATGATGTAAGAAAACTTGGTTTTTAAATACTCTATTCTCTGCATTGCTGGAATAATAAACATTCGGTGTTTAAATACGTGATACTGTTTAAACAAGTACCATTTCTAGAACGGACTAATGGTAGAGAAATGCCGAAACCATAGCTAGTTTTAAAAGTTTGAAGCTCTCCCTTCAAAGATGACTGATGCATTTTAGTCTCAGAAAATCAGAAATTAACACAAAATCCCAACAGTTTCTTGTTGTTGCTGGCACAGTTGGTTTACTTATCCCGTGCTGTTCCTAGGAGGCTTGGGTAGCCCAGTACAAAGGCCCTCTGTGTTCTTGGATAAAGAATCCTGTTGGGTTGCTTCCTCAATCAGTGTTTATGATACTGCTGAAAAAAAGTTACTTGTATTTCACACTGAATCCTTCTTTCTCATCTATACCAAGGGGAGACCAAGGATTCATTTATAAGCCTTTCTTTTACTCGCTTTTAGGTTCTTACAAGGGCATTCAATTGCTTTTTATAGTCCTTCTTGGTGCACTGCTATATAAGCATCATCTCCTGACACTGCTCTTCCTTTAATACTGATGCAGTGATATTATTGTTTTAATTAGTATTATTAACCTGTATGCTATGCCATGAACTCCCAATACAGAAACTTAAAAGAGAATACAATCCTATTGCTTTAATCGTTGTTTGAAATTCATCAATACCCACCTCAACTGAGTTGACAACATACAACTATTTTTCTTTCCTTTTTCTTTTATACGCAAGGTATTTGTGAAGGGGGGGGGGGATGTTAAAGTGGTAATGCCATTTGAGCCTTGCTCTTCAGAGTGAGCTGCAGTAGTTGAGTGCATGAGGGCAGATCTCTTCAGGCCAAAGAGAGACAGGAATAAGATTAGAGGAGCATGAAGCTATTCATTCCAGACTTCATTTGGAGAAATATCAGTCGAAAAATATAGATCAACCATGTTAAGAAGTATAGGAGTCAAATAATGTCGTTCAGGAGGCTATGTTTGCAAAAACCAAATAAAGTGATTTTAAAACATTTCATAGGGCTTCCCTGGTGGTCCAGTGGGTGGAGAGTCCACCTTGTAGTGCACGGGGCACTTATTCGATCCCTGGCCTACAAAGATCCCACATGCTGAGGAACGGCTGGGTGGGTGTGTCCAGTTGCAAGCCAGCACTCTGGAGCACATGCACCCAGAGTTGGTGCTCTACAATGAGAGAGGTCACTGCAATGGGAGGTCCACACATGCCAAAGAATAATAAAGATGGATGAAAAATAAATGATGACTTAGACACCAAAAAAAAGAAAAAAGAAAAAAACCCAACCTGTAAAAAACCAACCAAATGAAAAAAAACCCTTGATAGGTAAAAATTTAACTGTGACTATACCTAGGAAGATATCCATTTATACAAGAAATACAAAATAAACACAAGATACAATTTGGGATATCATCAAGGACAGCACATCAAGGGTATGGATATATAATAAAGAATAGCAGGAGGAAAGGGTTAAAATAGCACTTATGAAATTGACTTAGGGAGTTGTGCAGCCATTTCCCAACTATTCTCAGTATAGACTACAATGTCATTGTTTTTCTAATTTGGGGACACAGGAAAGGGAGAATTTAAAAATTAATCAGAGAAAAACCATAAAGATTAAACCAAACCCAGCATAAAATCTTGAAAGGAATCAAGGGTTTAAGTAGGACAACATGGACGAAGAGACCAAAACATTTTTTCATAGAAAAATGTTATTTAAAATGGCACTTAAAGGTTCTAAATGCCTATTGAAAATGGTGTAAGGGGAACTTCAATTAGAAATAAAAATATTAAACAGAAACATATAAAATATGCACATACTCAATTATCATTCTAGGAGTTCAGGGGTTCCTGTCAGAGGAACAAGAATTACAGATGAGAATTGATTTAGGAATGAAAGAAAAACAACAATATAAATGAGGTATAATTTTAATGTCAGCTAATCAATGCCAACTGAAAGGACACTTTAGCTCACACTCTAACTTTTCTGGAATTGTCTTTAGGTCTATATAAGAGAAAAGACCTCAGATTCAAGGCAGTGCATGTGAGGTGGTCAAGGAGATGTTTAGGTATATTTCTAAAAAGTATCAAGCTTGTGTCTCCACTGTTACTCTGTGAATAGATTCATCAGTACCATCCTTCTAGATTCCATATATATGCATTAATATACAATCCCTGTTTTTCTCTTTCTGACTTAGTTAATTCTGTAGAATAGGCTTTACGTTCATTCACCTCATTTGAACTGACTCACATGTAGATAGAGAACAGACTTATGGACAGGGGTGGGGGAGAAGAGGGAGAGAGTCAGACAAATGGAGAGAGGAGCCTGGATGCATATACACTGACGTGTGGAAACAGATATGGGTATTTGCTGTATGTCTCAGGGAAATCAAACTAGGGCTCTGTGGTAACCTAGAGGGGTGGGAATGTGCAGGAGGAGGGAGACAGATTCAAGAGAAAGGGAACATATGTACACGTATGGTGAATTCATGTTGATGTATGACAGAAATCAAACCAATACTGTAAAGTGATCATCAATCAAGTCAAAAAAGGGTATGGATATATAATAAAGAATAGCAGGAGGAAAGGGTTAAAATAGCACTTATGAAATTGACTTAGGGAGTTGTGCAGCCATTTCCCAACTATTCTCAGTATAGACTACAATGTCATTGTTTTTCTAATTTGGGGACACAGGAAAGGGAGAATTTAAAAATTAATCAGAGAAAAACCATAAAGATTAAACCAAACCCAGCATAAAATCTTGAAAGGAATCAAGGGTTTAAGTAGGACAACATGGACGAAGAGACCAAAACATTTTTTCATAGAAAAATGTTATTTAAAATGGCACTTAAAGGTTCTAAATGCCTATTGAAAATGGTGTAAGGGGAACTTCAATTAGAAATAAAAATATTAAACAGAAACATATAAAATATGCACATACTCAATTATCATTCTAGGAGTTCAGGGGTTCCTGTCAGAGGAACAAGAATTACAGATGAGAATTGATTTAGGAATGAAAGAAAAACAACAATATAAATGAGGTATAATTTTAATGTCAGCTAATCAATGCCAACTGAAAGGACACTTTAGCTCACACTCTAACTTTTCTGGAATTGTCTTTAGGTCTATATAAGAGAAAAGACCTCAGATTCAAGGCAGTGCATGTGAGGTGGTCAAGGAGATGTTTAGGTATATTTCTAAAAAGTATCAAGCTTGTGTCTCCACTGTTACTCTGTGAATAGATTCATCAGTACCATCCTTCTAGATTCCATATATATGCATTAATATACAATCCCTGTTTTTCTCTTTCTGACTTAGTTAATTCTGTAGAATAGGCTTTACGTTCATTCACCTCATTTGAACTGACTCACATGTAGATAGAGAACAGACTTATGGACAGGGGTGGGGGAGAAGAGGGAGAGAGTCAGACAAATGGAGAGAGGAGCCTGGATGCATATACACTGACGTGTGGAAACAGATATGGGTATTTGCTGTATGTCTCAGGGAAATCAAACTAGGGCTCTGTGGTAACCTAGAGGGGTGGGAATGTGCAGGAGGAGGGAGACAGATTCAAGAGAAAGGGAACATATGTACACGTATGGTGAATTCATGTTGATGTATGACAGAAATCAAACCAATACTGTAAAGTGATCATCAATCAAGTAAAAAAAAAAAGTCGCACCATCTATATTTCTGTTCAACTGCCTGTTATATATGTGTCAGAAATGCTCCCTCTAAGTGCTAAACAGCATCAAAAAGTTTTACTTTAAGTTGGCATGAGAGCACCACTTTAATATGACACAGAAAGAATAACACAAGCAGAGAGAAGATAGATTAAAAACAGGCAAACCAGGACAGCCACTCTTGGCTTAGTAAACAGTGATAGTCAATCACCAACATGAAACAGGGCACAGTGGAACAAACAAAGAACAGCACCCTTGGCAGAACTGTAATAAACATCTCATACTTTACACACTCCAAATTTACAGATGTGATCACTCTAAACAACGAGCATTTGGGCCTCAAATTCTAGAAAATAGGAACCAGCTCAAAAGACTAGGACATTCACTAATGGCTATTCAGCACAGCCATGGAATAAAGCCCATTGCCACCGGCGCAAGAATTTTCATAAATGCCTTAAGAAGGAAAAGTGTGTAGCTTCTTTCAAAGCCTTCTTGAAAATTTAAATTAGCAATAAGTGAAATATGATAATCTGACTACCAATTCTGCAGTACTGCTACCTTAGATACCTAGTTCCAGTTATCTTGATGATGTCCCTGGAGAATGATTACAATCTTTTTTTTTTTTTTAAATATCAGACAAGTCTGGAGCTCAGAGAATAAGAAGCAGAGCTGTGATTGGAACTCAACATGAATGTGACCCTGTCAGAAGGACCCAACCATGTTTCTGAGGATCTGTGGCTTAGATGGCATTGTTCCCAACTTCTGTATAAAGTCTGAGGTTAAATAAAATCTTTAAGGATTATTATCAACTGGAAACCATGTAAACGAAGTGGTAGCTACATGATGAAAGTCAAAATTCTTATACCTGAGGATATGTGTGTACATATGTGGTCAGTCGTATCCGATTCTTTGTGACCCCATGGACTGTAGCCCATCAGGCTCCTCTGTCCATAGAATTCTCCTGGCAAGAATACTGGAGTGCGTTACCATGGCCTCCTCCAGGGGATCTTCCCCACCCAGGGTTTGAACCCACATCCCCTGCAGCTCTAGTACTGACAGGCAGATTCTTCTATCATCACTGAGACATCTGGAAAGCCTACCTGAAGAGGCAAAACCCACATAAACAGAGTCATAGAAGACTGAATTCACTTCTAATTTTACTGTTACATGTCACATATTATATTCATCAATGTATCTTTCATCTCAAAAGAAATTTCAGGAACAGTGGTAGAAATACAAATAATATTCTTTTAGAATTGCTGGATGGTTTAGATTTTAATTCTACTATTTTACAATATCTAAGCCTGCAGCTTCCACAAAGCATCTATTTTCTATTATCTTCATCTTCAAAATGAGTTAGTCACAACTCTTTCACAAAGTTCCCCCAAAGACCAAAGGTCCTGGTGTTTGTGAAAGTACTGTATAAACTAACAATGATTTGTCAATATAAATCTAGCTTCTCATCACAAAAGATGGGACTGACTTCTACAACAGTAGTGAATTTTCTCTGTATAATCCACACCAGACTGAGGCTCACTGAAAACCTTTTATTTAGATCGGAACTTAACCATGACGCTGCTAGACTATATATTCACAGTTAGTGCCACGTGGAGATGGGTGATTAACAATGTTGATTCAGATTTCCTGTCTTACCTGTGGTGGTTGTTCTACCAAAGAGCACAAATGAACACTGAAAAGAGAGCATCTCCCAGGAGCAGGGGGCAAGGCAGGGAGAGAAACGATTAAGCCTAATTGGCTCAGCAGGTGGATCAAACTATAAAACTGGGTCTAGTACAATAAATGAGAGTGTATCCTCAGGAGCCGAGATGCCTGCTCCTGATCTGGGGAGGATACAGGAGGAGGATCAGAGAGTATTTCTGATTTATAAATTTTTCTGAGGTTAAATAAAATCTTTAAGGATTATTATCAACTGGAAACCATGTAAACGAAGTGGTAGCTACATGATGAAAGTCAAAATTCTTATACCTGAGGATATGTGTGTACATATGTGGTCAGTCGTATCCGATTCTTTGTGACCCCATGGACTGTAGCCCATCAGGCTCCTCTGTCCATAGAATTCTCCTGGCAAGAATACTGGAGTGCGTTACCATGGCCTCCTCCAGGGGATCTTCCCCACCCAGGGTTTGAACCCACATCCCCTGCAGCTCTAGTACTGACAGGCAGATTCTTCTATCATCACTGAGACATCTGGAAAGCCTACCTGAAGAGGCAAAACCCACATAAACAGAGTCATAGAAGACTGAATTCACTTCTAATTTTACTGTTACATGTCACATATTATATTCATCAATGTATCTTTCATCTCAAAAGAAATTTCAGGAACAGTGGTAGAAATACAAATAATATTCTTTTAGAATTGCTGGATGGTTTAGATTTTAATTCTACTATTTTACAATATCTAAGCCTGCAGCTTCCACAAAGCATCTATTTTCTATTATCTTCATCTTCAAAATGAGTTAGTCACAACTCTTTCACAAAGTTCCCCCAAAGACCAAAGGTCCTGGTGTTTGTGAAAGTACTGTATAAACTAACAATGATTTGTCAATATAAATCTAGCTTCTCATCACAAAAGATGGGACTGACTTCTACAACAGTAGTGAATTTTCTCTGTATAATCCACACCAGACTGAGGCTCACTGAAAACCTTTTATTTAGATCGGAACTTAACCATGACGCTGCTAGACTATATATTCACAGTTAGTGCCACGTGGAGATGGGTGATTAACAATGTTGATTCAGATTTCCTGTCTTACCTGTGGTGGTTGTTCTACCAAAGAGCACAAATGAACACTGAAAAGAGAGCATCTCCCAGGAGCAGGGGGCAAGGCAGGGAGAGAAACGATTAAGCCTAATTGGCTCAGCAGGTGGATCAAACTATAAAACTGGGTCTAGTACAATAAATGAGAGTGTATCCTCAGGAGCCGAGATGCCTGCTCCTGATCTGGGGGAGGATACAGAGGGGTATGAAGTGCAGAGCATTCCCCAGAGAATGCTATATGTAACTGGGGAGAGACATACACTAAAAGCTTATTCTACTCAAATCAGAATAAGAAATACAAATGCCTTACATAAATTTCCCTTATAGGTGATTACAAAGTATTGAGTAGAGTGCCATGTGTTATCCAGTAGGTCCTTGTGAGTTATCTGTTTTTTATTTATTTATTTATTTATTTATTTATTTATTTATTTTTGTACATGTATGTTCCCAGATCAATCAGATGCATATCCCTTGTTTTTTTTCTTTTTTTAATTTTTACTTTATTTTGGAGTATAGTTGATGTACAACTTTGTGTTAGTTTCAGGTGTATAGAAAAGTGATTAAATTATGAATATACATGTATCTATTCTTTTTAAGGTTATTTTCCCATACAGGTTATTATAGAATATTGAGTAGAGTTTCCTATGCTATACAGTATAGAGTAGGTATACTGTATACTTATTGGTTATCTATTTTATGTGTAGTAGTATATATGTATTAACTGCAAAGAATCTGAAAAAGTTTATATATATATATATATATATATACATAAATGCATACATACATATATATATATAACTGAATCACTTTACACTGAAAGCAACATAAGATTATAAATCAATAAGATTATAAATCAATGATACTTCAATAAAAACAAACAAAAAGAAATGCTTAGTCAGTTAAAAGAAAAAAAACATGTTAAAACCCCCAAATGTCCAAACAGGTGCTTTCTTGAAACGTAACATATCTTTAAAAAATCATACGGGCTTCCCTTGTGGTCAAGTGAGTGGAGAGTCTGCCCTGCAGTGCAAGGGGCACCGGTTTGATCCCTGGCCTGGGAGGATCCCATATGCTGAGGAGCGGCTGGGCCGGTGTATCTAGTTATGAGTCAGTGCTCTGGAATGCTCTGCGGTGAGTGAGGCCACTGTGATGTGAGGCCCACACAGGCCAAAGAATAAAGATGCATGAAAAATAAATGATGACTTGCAGGCAAAAAAAAAAAAGAAAAAAAATCATAGGTTGTTTTCTTTTTCATCAGTTGATCCCTAACATGCAGCAAGCACATGTTTCCTAAATCACACTGTTTCTAGAGGTTCTGCTTATAAAACATTCTGTATGTGCATGTGTGTGTGTTTAGTCCAAGACATACATGCACATTCATACACAGAAAAGGGAGTCCAAGAGTAAAAGTAAATCGGAAACCATGTGGTTTTCCAGTCATCAGATCTGTGAGTCTCAAGGAAGGGCAAATGCGAGTTTAGCTTTGACACACTGAACAGTTTCTCTAATCCTCAAAAAAGAGGTCTATGCCATGGCAAAGGGCTCCCCTTTAATAACACAGTTGCCATAGGAAACATCAGAATTAAAGTTTTGGTTTCATGATTCCAAATGCTAATTTGCCCCTGTACCAGGTGGCAGTGGAAAGTTCAAATCTATCAACTATATTAGTAATATTTTATATATGTATGTGTGTGTGTGTGTATGTGTGTGTGTACTATGTGCTCATTCGCTTCATTCATGTCCGATTCTTCGCAACACTATGGACTGTACATCACCAGGCTCCTCTGTCCATGGGATTCTCCAGGTAAGACTACTGAAGTGGGTTACCATTTCCTTCTCCAGGGATCTTCCCAATGTAGGGATCCAACCCATATCTCCTGCATCTCCTCTATAACAGGCAGATTCTTCATTGCTGAGCCACCAGAAAAGGCTATATATATATATATATATATATATATATATATATATATATATTTATTTATGTGTAAGTAAATTTATATGTAAGCATATATATAAACATGCATATTATTGAGGTATAAATAAATATGCATATGGACTAAATATATAATACAGTTTTCATTATTATGCAATTACCATCACATTATTAAACTACTTATGAGAATTGACATTCTTATCTGCTATTATGTATGGATAATCTAGATCAGGATTTGGCCATCTAAGGCACACGGGTTGGGAGTCCACTTTTGCAAATTAAATTCCCAGAGTCATTTCAAAACATGAATCCTGTACAAGGCGTTTACTTAATGGAATTGACATCCTGTATGACTAGCAGGCAAAAAAAAAAAGAAAAAAAATCATAGGTTGTTTTCTTTTTCATCAGTTGATCCCTAACATGCAGCAAGCACATGTTTCCTAAATCACACTGTTTCTAGAGGTTCTGCTTATAAAACATTCTGTATGTGCATGTGTGTGTGTTTAGTCCAAGACATACATGCACATTCATACACAGAAAAGGGAGTCCAAGAGTAAAAGTAAATCGGAAACCATGTGGTTTTCCAGTCATCAGATCTGTGAGTCTCAAGGAAGGGCAAATGCGAGTTTAGCTTTGACACACTGAACAGTTTCTCTAATCCTCAAAAAAGAGGTCTATGCCATGGCAAAGGGCTCCCTTCAATAACACAGTTGCCATAGGAAACATCAGAATTAAAGTTTTGGTTTCATGATTCCAAATGCTAATTTGCCCCTGTACCAGGTGGCAGTGGAAAGTTCAAATCTATCAACTATATTAGTAATATTTTATATATGTATGTGTGTGTGTGTGTATGTGTGTGTGTACTATGTGCTCATTCGCTTCATTCATGTCCGATTCTTCGCAACACTATGGACTGTACATCACCAGGCTCCTCTGTCCATGGGATTCTCCAGGTAAGACTACTGAAGTGGGTTACCATTTCCTTCTCCAGGGATCTTCCCAATGTAGGGATCCAACCCATATCTCCTGCATCTCCTCTATAACAGGCAGATTCTTCATTGCTGAGCCACCAGAAAAGGCTATATATATATATATATATATATATATATATATATATATATATTTATTTATGTGTAAGTAAATTTATATGTAAGCATATATATAAACATGCATATTATTGAGGTATAAATAAATATGCATATGGACTAAATATATAATACAGTTTTCATTATTATGCAATTACCATCACATTATTAAACTACTTATGAGAATTGACATTCTTATCTGCTATTATGTATGGATAATCTAGATCAGGATTTGGCCATCTAAGGCACACGGGTTGGGAGTCCACTTTTGCAAATTAAATTCCCAGAGTCATTTCGAAAACATGAATCCTGTACAAGGCGTTCAGTATTTTCATTCTTTTTTTTTGGGGGGGGTGCGTGGTTTCAGGAGGGCAGGGAGTGGGCAAGCCACTTCTATTGGTCTTTCATTTCCATCTTTGTTCTTTGGCCCGTGTGGGCCTCCCATTACAGTGGCCTCTCTCGCTGCAGAGCACCAGCTCTGGGTACATGCGCTCCAGAGCTCCAGCTTGGTAATTGGACAAATCGGTCCAGCCGCTCCGCGGCACATGGGACCTTCCCAAGCCAGGGATCAAACTGGCGGTCCTTGCACTGCAAGGCAGTGTCCCTACCCACTGGACCACCAGGGAAGTCCTCATTCTTTTGTTTATTTTTCCATAAATGTTGATTTTGCTTCTTCCTAATTCCTTTCAATATATATTCACATGGGAGATCTGTTAGCCCCTTTAGGCACTCAGAACTTCTCTAGGGCTCCTAGCATACCTTCTATGTCCTATGAGACAATGTAAATAGAGAACTTTGCACAGAACCTGGCACAGGGCAGGAGTGCAGAGAGTCATAACTGTACCTATCAATAATACTCTCTGCAAGGAAGGTTGTCCTGGACTCCCTGAGTGGAAGCTCATGTGTACGCTCCTCTTCTCCTACTACTGTTGACCTGCTGACCTTGACAGGAATGATGTGTATATTAATTCGATAAGCCTGGAGTGATGCAGAAGAACCTTCTATCTGGCTCTACTAAGTTTACAGAATTACACTTTGGAATTAAAAGCTCTCACTGTGATTTTTCTAAGGAAATAGCAAGCTCTTGATTCAGGCTATGTCTGCTATCAAGTAAGTATAATGCTCAACATTCATACACTATTTACTTTTAGGCATGGCTACAAAATGCAATTGTATATGGGGAAAAGAACAGATGGTACATTTTTACAAGATCTGAGACACACGTTTTGGCGAGTTCTTAAACAACTATAATACTGCATTTTAATTTTTAGAATACAGTGATATATGGGTGTACAATGGTTTAGATAAATGACAACTATTACTATTAGTTATTTTTAAATTAATATCTGATGGATCAACACCAACACAAATAAAGCCACTATCAAAGATCTGAAGCTCATTTCAAAGCATTTTTTTTAAACCTTTATTTTGCTTTTAACTTTTACAGTTTTGCTGTTTACAGATATGTATATTCCCAGATTAGTCATATGTATATCCCCCCTTCCCACCCCTCCCAACCATCACACAGCACCCCTGAAGGATCCCCTTTTCTCACAGAGCAATGACTAGAGCTATTTTCTTCACTTACGATAGTACAGGCCTTCATGCTACTTCCTTCACGCCTCCCCCCTTCTGTTCCTTCCCCACAATGTCCATATGTCCACTGTCCATGTCTGACTTTCCGTCGCTTCACTGCATGTGCCATCATCACCATGCTACTAGATTCCATATATATGTGTTAATATACTGTATTTGTCTTTCTCTTTCTGACTGACTTCACTTTTGATGATACGTTCTAGATCCAGCCACCTCATTAGGGCTGATTCTTCTGCATTTGTCTTTACAGCTGTGTAGTATTCCATTGTAGATATGTACCAGAGCTTTTGGATCCATTCATTTTTCATCTAGCACAGCCTGGCAGGGCAGGAGTGCAGAGAGTCATAACTGTACCTATCAATAATACTCTCTGCAAGGAAGGTTGTCCTGGACTCCCTGAGTGGAAGCTCATGTGTACGCTCCTCTTCTCCTACTACTGTTGACCTGCTGACCTTGACAGGAATGATGTGTATATTAATTCGATAAGCCTGGAGTGATGCAGAAGAACCTTCTATCTGGCTCTACTAAGTTTACAGAATTACACTTTGGAATTAAAAGCTCTCACTGTGATTTTTCTAAGGAAATAGCAAGCTCTTGATTCAGGCTATGTCTGCTATCAAGTAAGTATAATGCTCAACATTCATACACTATTTACTTTTAGGCATGGCTACAAAATGCAATTGTATATGGGGAAAAGAACAGATGGTACATTTTTACAAGATCTGAGACACACGTTTTGGCGAGTTCTTAAACAACTATAATACTGCATTTTAATTTTTAGAATACAGTGATATATGGGTGTACAATGGTTTAGATAAATGACAACTATTACTATTAGTTATTTTTAAATTAATATCTGATGGATCAACACCAACACAAATAAAGCCACTATCAAAGATCTGAAGCTCATTTCAAAGCATTTTTTTTAAACCTTTATTTTGCTTTTAACTTTTACAGTTTTGCTGTTTACAGATATGTATATTCCCAGATTAGTCATATGTATATCCCCCCTTCCCACCCCTCCCAACCATCACACAGCACCCCTGAAGGATCCCCTTTTCTCACAGAGCAATGACTAGAGCTATTTTCTTCACTTACGATAGTACAGGCCTTCATGCTACTTCCTTCACGCCTCCCACCTTCTGTTCCTTCCCCACAATGTCCATATGTCCACTGTCCATGTCTGACTTTCCGTCGCTTCACTGCATGTGCCATCATCACCATGCTACTAGATTCCATATATATGTGTTAATATACTGTATTTGTCTTTCTCTTTCTGACTGACTTCACTTTTGATGATACGTTCTAGATCCAGCCACCTCATTAGGGCTGATTCTTCTGCATTTGTCTTTACAGCTGTGTAGTATTCCATTGTAGATATGTACCAGAGCTTTTGGATCCATTCATTCGTCGATGGGCATCTAGGTTCCTTCCATGTTCTAGCTATTGTATAGAGAGCTGCAATGAACACTGGGGTGCAGGTGCTTCTTTCAGATTTGATTTCATCAGGGTATAAGCCTAAGAGTGGGATTGCTGGGTCATATGGTGCTTCTATTTTTAGTTTTTTAAGAAATCTCCAGACTGTCTTCCATAGAGGCTGTATTTTTTTAAGTCTTTAAAATGTTAAACTCTTCTTCAGAAAGTAACTGAAGTCCAATGGTTAAACTAATTCCCAGTGGTGGCACATATATACTAATTTGTTTGGTTAATATTTTTATTTGAAAGCAGTCTGGCCTCATGGGGAATCTGACATTACTTCTGCATCCTTTATATATTTGTTGTTGTTGTTGTTGCTTTTTTTTTAATTCTTTATTTTAAAGGTTTTACAGAGTTTTGTTGTTCACCAACATGTATGTTCCCAGATCAGTCTTTTATAGTAATTTAGGATTTACCAGTATTTTCACATACATATAATTTTTATTTTTAAAAATTCAAGTGTGACTAAATCAAATTAGATTAAAGAATAATTTTTACATAAGGATTCAAATGCTGTGAAAGCCTGTATTACCCAGAGAAGCATCACTGGTTTGAAAGACAAAATTTGCCAGGATGTGCATTCAGCAAAGCTCATTTATCTACTTGTCCTTATTTCCTTATGCACAGTCCTAAACCTAATACAGTTATAGAGAAGGAACATTATGAGGGTTATAAATGTCAAAAACAAAACGGATATCAGGTTTAGTTCAACAAAACACAGGAAACATTAACCACATGCCCCCAGAAATATTTTCAGGCTTCTCTGGCAAAGCTGGGTTGAGCATTTTTATAGTCTCCATTGCAACATTTCATCACTGAGAAAATCCAGACATGAATGTATAAAATCAAGGAAAGTGTAAATAAGATATAAAGCCTATTAATTGAGGCTTGCAGATGCTGGAGCCCTTTGTCCAATGAAGACCCCTGGGGGTTTCCCTGGCACCAAAGCTGATGCATCTTCATCTTGAACATCCATATAGCACAGGAAGATCATTCTCCAGGCTCACTCCTCCAGGCCATTGTTTTGCCTTTTCTTTTCTTTTTTATCAATAAGAAAATAAATAGGCCTTACTTGCTCCCATCAGTTGTTAAATATGTCCTTTTATAAGCAGACATCCCTTTTTCTTCTCTATTAGCAACGAGGGCTGAAAGAGCAATTCAATCATCATTGAGCCCTTACTCAAAAGTATCTACTGAATGCATACTCCTCTTTAGTGTATTTTGTAAATATTTATTCCAGTCATAGACTCAGTGTAACTGACCAGAATGTTAGCATTTTTAGCAACCTAGTGGATTTATAATAGTAGTCATGTCTGAAAAAACAACAAATCCGTCTTGACGACCACACTGAAAATGAGCAGACTTGTGTATGCATTGCGATCCTTCCTCTATGTCCTCCTCTGGTAATAGGAAGGAGCTATACCCTATTACATTATCTACAACTAATTACAAACTGAAATAGGAGGATCTTAGCTATCATAAGCTTGGTACTTTGGAACTCGAAGCACTTTAATCTGCTCTATTGTTTTTGCTCATGGGTCTTTTACTGGGGAAAGGAATTCTGCCTTTGATTTGTCATTTCAAAGAGCATATCTAGTTTGTAAAAAAGAGCGTGTCATTACAAGGCTTAATCATGGATTGTTCTTGTTGCTACCCCTCAGTCAATACCTTACACTAAGTAAGGCAACAACTACCTGCAGACAGATTTCCCTGCTGCTCCATCTGACTTCTCTCTACTGTTTCCCACCCTCTTGTTAAGACAGGTCTCATCTCTGCATCACGACTTCTTCCAGAGATGGGGGCTGCTGTTGCCCGAAAACCCCAAGTCATGACTGTACTTTTCCCCCAATCCAGTGAGTATGACTTCCCAGGTGGCGTAAAGAGCAGTAAAGAATCTTCCAGTCAATGCAAGAAATTCAAGAGACAGGGGTTCCATCCCTGGGTGAGGAAGATCCCCGGGAGCTGCAAATGTTAACCAACTCCAGTATTCTTGCCTGGAAAAATTAATGGACAGAGGAGTTGGTGGGCTGCAGTCCATGGGGCCTCAAAGATTTGGATGTAACTGAGTACACATACACACAGTAAGTATAACTAGCAAGGAAGGAAAATTGACTGAAAGGTGGTATTTGGTGATGTACAATAGCCAAGCAGGAAAACAGAACTGCCTCCTATGTAGACTAAACTAGCATCATAAAAATGATAATATATCCTCCCACAAAAATATTATCTAGGCTTAGATTTGGTTTACAGTCATTTAAGATATGTAACTCCCTGCTAGATTCTTGCTTTTGCTGTACTTATTTACTTTTTTACTTTGTTCCATCCAGAGAGCTTACTGCAGGGTTTAATAGAGAAACAATTATCACCTCAATTTGGGTTTATAACGAAGGTAACAACAGGATCCCAGAGGCCAGTCTTTTAAAACAGATCACATGAAGAGAATTAACAATAATAAGGCTAGAAAAGCAGTGGAAAACCCAGTTTGGGGGTTCAAATAGATCTTATTTAAAACCAAGGCTTTTTTCTTCATTAATTTGTGGCCTCATATTTAATCAAATGTCCTCAGTTTATTCAACTGTGAAATGGTATTGTTCTTATCACTATTGTGATAGAGTATGTATGCCAATTTCTTGGCATATTATAAATGCTTACTATTGAATGACTATTATTCATTGCAGTAATTAATATTTATAGAATAATTAGCATGCACAATCCTCATATAAACCAGAAAAACCTGTTTCTCAAAGATGACTTCCACATTATAGTTGTGACATGGACAGGCAGGAAGGCTGGGTGACGGCCAGCAGGTGTACAGCCAGGAAATGGAAGCCAGAACTTAAAACAAGCTCTTCAGCCACTTGGGAAAGAGAACTGGGAAACTTCTAACAAATCTAAATATACAGGAGCCCCATCTTATCCATGGTTTCACTTTGTGAAGTTTGATTTCCCTGTGGTCAACTATGGTCTCAACATACCAAATACAAGATTTCAGAAATATACGACTACAGTTTCCAACTGTGCACCATTCTAGGTACAGTGATGACACATCTCTCACCATCCTGCTCATCCCTGCCTAGGGTCCCCAACGACCTCCATCATCTGCTCCTGATATCCAACTATCAACACCACCGTGGCTTCATGGTCCATCATCACCCAGAGCAGTGATCCTACCGATTGATAGTCAGAATGTCAACAGTAGCCTTACACCACACCCCAATGCCTCCAGCACTCACCTCACTTCATCTCGTTATATTGTCATTTCATCATTTCGCATCATCACAAGAAAGGTGAGTACAGTACATATTTTGAGAAAGAGAGTGCACAGTCATATAACTTTGACCTCAGCATATTATAAGCATTCTATTTTATTATTAACTGTTGTTAAGGGATTTGATTTACTCTTGCTGTTCCTTTGTTTTTCCAGAGAGCTTACTGCAGGGTTTAATAGAGAAACAATTATCACCTCAATTTGGGTTTATAACGAAGGTAACAACAGGATCCCAGAGGCCAGTCTTTTAAAACAGATCACATGAAGAGAATTAACAATAATAAGGCTAGAAAAGCAGTGGAAAACCCAGTTTGGGGGTTCAAATAGATCTTATTTAAAACCAAGGCTTTTTTCTTCATTAATTTGTGGCCTCATATTTAATCAAATGTCCTCAGTTTATTCAACTGTGAAATGGTATTGTTCTTATCACTATTGTGATAGAGTATGTATGCCAATTTCTTGGCATATTATAAATGCTTACTATTGAATGACTATTATTCATTGCAGTAATTAATATTTATAGAATAATTAGCATGCACAATCCTCATATAAACCAGAAAAACCTGTTTCTCAAAGATGACTTCCACATTATAGTTGTGACATGGACAGGCAGGAAGGCTGGGTGACGGCCAGCAGGTGTACAGCCAGGAAATGGAAGCCAGAACTTAAAACAAGCTCTTCAGCCACTTGGGAAAGAGAACTGGGAAACTTCTAACAAATCTAAATATACAGGAGCCCCATCTTATCCATGGTTTCACTTTGTGAAGTTTGATTTCCCTGTGGTCAACTATGGTCTCAACATACCAAATACAAGATTTCAGAAATATACGACTACAGTTTCCAACTGTGCACCATTCTAGGTACAGTGATGACACATCTCTCACCATCCTGCTCATCCCTGCCTAGGGTCCCCAACGACCTCCATCATCTGCTCCTGATATCCAACTATCAACACCACCGTGGCTTCATGGTCCATCATCACCCAGAGCAGTGATCCTACCGATTGATAGTCAGAATGTCAACAGTAGCCTTACACCACACCCCAATGCCTCCAGCACTCACCTCACTTCATCTCGTTATATTGTCATTTCATCATTTCGCATCATCACAAGAAAGGTGAGTACAGTACATATTTTGAGAAAGAGAGTGCACAGTCATATAACTTTGACCTCAGCATATTATAAGCATTCTATTTTATTATTAACTGTTGTTAAGGGATTTGATTTACATCATATCTGAATAGCTTAGTGGTTTTCCCTACTTTCTTCAACTTATGTCTGAATTTTGCAATAGGAAGTTCATGATCAGAGCCACAGTCAGCTTCAGGTCTTGTTTTTGCTCACTGTATAGAGCTTTTCCATCTTAGGAAGCAAATAATATAATCAATCTGATAAAGGCAGACATCTTAGACTGCAAAGTCAAGTGGGCCCTAGGAAATATTACTGCAAACAAAGTTAGTGGAGGTGATAGAATTTCAGCTGAGATATTTCAAATCCTAAAAGATGCTATTGTTAAAGTGCTATACTCAATATGTCAGCAAATGTGGAAAACTCAACAGTGGCCTCATGACTGGAAAAGGTCAGTTTTCATTTCAATACCAAAGAAAGACAATGCCAAGGAATGTTCAAACTACTACATCATTGCACTTATTTCACATGCTAGCAAAGTAATGCTCAAAATCCTCCAACCGAGACTTCAAGTATACATGAACTGAGAATTTACAGATGCACAAGCTGGATTTAGAAAAGGCAGAGGAACCAGAGATCAAATTGCCAACATCCACCGGATCATAGAATGAACAAGGGAATTCCACAAAAACATATACGTCTGCTTCATTGACTATGCTATAGCCTTTGACAGTATAGAATGCAACAAACTGGAAAATCCTGAAAGATATGGGAATACCATACCACCTTACCTGTCTTCTGAGAAACCTGAATGCAGAACAAGAAGCAACAGTCAGAACTGGACATTGAACAACAGACTGGTTCCAAATTGTGTAAGGAGAATGTCAAGGTTGAATATTGTCACCCTGCTTATTTAATGTATATACAGAGTGCACATGCAAAATTCCAGCCTGGATGAAACACAAACTGGAGTCAAGACTGCTGGGAGAAATATCAATAACCTCAGATATGCAGATGATACCACCACGATGGCAAAAAATGAAGAAGAACTAAAAGAGTCTCATGATGAAGGTGAAATCTCTTACTGTGCCTAATTTAAGAAAATTAAACTTGCCATAGGTAGGGATATATAGGAAAAAAACATAGTATACATAGGGTTTGGTGCTATCCAGGGTTTCAGGCATCCACTGGGGAACACACCCCCACAGATAAGCCAGGGCAACTTTACTCTTACAATATGATCCAACAGTTATCTTGCTCAGTATTTACCCAAAGGATGTGAAAACTTATGTCCACACAAAAATGTACATGGATATTTATAACAGCTATAATTTTGATAATTGCCAAAACTTGGTAGCAACAAGGTGTCCTTCACTGAGTGAATGAATAAACTGTGGTACATACAGACAATGGAATATCACTTAGTGCTTAAAAGCAAATGAGTTACAAAGCCACTAAAAGATGTGGAAGAACTCTAAATGCATATTACTAAGTGAGAGGTTCTAGTTTGAAAAGGCTACTTGCTTTACAATATCAATGCTATGACTTCTAGAAAAGGCAAAACTACACAGACAGTGAATAGATCAGTGGTAGCCCAGGGTGAGGATGGAGGAATGAACAGACGGAGTACAGGACATTTGGGGGGCAGTGAAAACCCCTATGTGGTTTCTGCATGAAATCACAACGGTGGATACAAGTCATTATACATTTTTCCAAGCCCATAGGATGTACAACACTAAGAGTGGACCCCAGGCAAGACTATGAACTCTGGGTGATGGTGACTTGTCCACAGAGGTCTATCAATTGTGACAGTATAGAATGCAACAAACTGGAAAATCCTGAAAGATATGGGAATACCATACCACCTTACCTGTCTTCTGAGAAACCTGAATGCAGAACAAGAAGCAACAGTCAGAACTGGACATTGAACAACAGACTGGTTCCAAATTGTGTAAGGAGAATGTCAAGGTTGAATATTGTCACCCTGCTTATTTAATGTATATACAGAGTGCACATGCAAAATTCCAGCCTGGATGAAACACAAACTGGAGTCAAGACTGCTGGGAGAAATATCAATAACCTCAGATATGCAGATGATACCACCACGATGGCAAAAAATGAAGAAGAACTAAAAGAGTCTCATGATGAAGGTGAAATCTCTTACTGTGCCTAATTTAAGAAAATTAAACTTGCCATAGGTAGGGATATATAGGAAAAAAACATAGTATACATAGGGTTTGGTGCTATCCAGGGTTTCAGGCATCCACTGGGGAACACACCCCCACAGATAAGCCAGGGCAACTTTACTCTTACAATATGATCCAACAGTTATCTTGCTCAGTATTTACCCAAAGGATGTGAAAACTTATGTCCACACAAAAATGTACATGGATATTTATAACAGCTATAATTTTGATAATTGCCAAAACTTGGTAGCAACAAGGTGTCCTTCACTGAGTGAATGAATAAACTGTGGTACATACAGACAATGGAATATCACTTAGTGCTTAAAAGCAAATGAGTTACAAAGCCACTAAAAGATGTGGAAGAACTCTAAATGCATATTACTAAGTGAGAGGTTCTAGTTTGAAAAGGCTACTTGCTTTACAATATCAATGCTATGACTTCTAGAAAAGGCAAAACTACACAGACAGTGAATAGATCAGTGGTAGCCCAGGGTGAGGATGGAGGAATGAACAGACGGAGTACAGGACATTTGGGGGGCAGTGAAAACCCCTATGTGGTTTCTGCATGAAATCACAACGGTGGATACAAGTCATTATACATTTTTCCAAGCCCATAGGATGTACAACACTAAGAGTGGACCCCAGGCAAGACTATGAACTCTGGGTGATGGTGACTTGTCCACAGAGGTCTATCAATTGTGACAGATGTACCATTCAGTGTGGGATGGTAATAATGAGGGATGTTCTGCTACTCTCATGGACATATGTGATTAAACTTTTGTTGATTTTCTGCTGTGAATCTGTTTCATATCCACTGAATTCTTAGGTCAGCCAAAAGAACCTAGAAAGGCAGAGGAAGATGTTTTCCTTCCACACAACAAACAAGTTCTTTAAAAAAACACAGGAGCAACAACAAAACAAACTCTGACTGCTTGATGCCAGGGTTTCTTCACCTGTTTGTGCTGCCTTTCACAGGCCATGTTAAAAGCCCATTAAACACCAATTATTTCAAACCCCAACAGCACCAACAAACAGGCCATATTCTTCAGAAAGACAACATAGCGTCATTTTCATTGCATATACAATTCTGAACATTTTTAGTTTAAAGAAATCTCATCTGAGGATTAGAATTGTAGATTTTTGCCTGTCTATAATTAAACCACAAGTATATTTAAAGACATTTTTATTTTGTGGTACTCAGAAACACCTACACCTCATTTTCTTTGCAGATATTGAAAATAAACTCCACATCTATAGCTATTTTTTACTGTATATTTTTGCACAATGTAGCTTTTCTGTGACTCATACTTTTGCAAATGAGCATTTCATCTTTCTCTCTTTAATTTGAAACAAAAAAGCAAAAGTGCAGAGCATTTGGCTATATCATTCTCTAGTTAATATTAGTTATCAAGACTACTGGTTATATGCATTTTCATAAGGTTCACCAAACTGAATTCAAAAAACAAACTTTTTTTTCAGTAAACATATTCACCCTAGAAAGCTAAATGCTATGTCTGCTTTGATTTTGGAGGAAGGAAAAAGTGCCTTATTTGGATTCTTACTAACAAAAGAACTCTTAAAAGAAATTCAGATTTTTTTACTGCTTGTCTGAGGACAATGCCAGATCAGAAGGAATGCACATAAGACTGAGGTCCATGTAGTACCGCTGTCTGGAAATCAAAGCTTAACTCCAGTTATAAATTTGTATCTCATCTAAAAATGTACAAGAAATGTGTATTAAGTCAACAAAATGCATAGTTTCTGATTCTTCGAGGTAACATATCATTAGTAATCAACAAACTCATCTCCCCACCAGGAATTTCATGGATAATCAAGATGCACTCCAAATCACACAAGGTAAGGATAATCTCCCACCAATCTAGCCCATTCCTGAGGCCCTCACCTGGGGGATGAGAGGGCCTGAATGGGACCATTGGAGGTGGAACCAAATACAGATGCTGAGATTTCACTTGGAGGAGGTTTTAGTAGTGACCTGTCTGCTTGTTAGAACAATGTACTAAGCATTAGACCATTTGTGTGGTCATTAAATAATAACAACTTTATAATGAATTTAATAAATAATAATAAACCATATGCAAATTGCACTGCTATTCCTGGCCCCACTAAGTAGACTGAGCTACTGGTTGTCCCAATACTTAAACTAGCAGTTTCACACTCTTTCACCTCCCTTCACTTAATCCTGCTCCAGGAAGCACTAGTTATGACCAATCAAAACCAGTCCAAGGCTTCCCTGGTGGTCCAGTGGGTAAGGATACCGCCTTGCAGTGCAAGGGGCACCGATTCGATCCCTGGCCTGGGAAGATCCCATGTGCTGCAGAGCGGCTGGACCAATGTGTCCAACTGCTGAGCCAGAGCTCTGGAGTGCCTGCGCCCAGAGCCAGCCTCTGTAGTGAAAGAGGCCACTGCAATGGGAGGCCCACACAGGCCAAAGAACAAAGATGGATGAAAATGGATGAATGAAGGACCAATAGAAGTGGCCAAAAAAAACACAAAAAACAAAAACAAAAAAACAGTCCAAAGGCTACACTCATCAAAGTGTCAAATACCAGGTCTCCAAACACTAGTCAGAGCTGCAAGCAAGTCCAGTCTCCTATGGATGCCACTGCAGGTGCATTATGTGGAGACACAGAGGAAGGGCCAAGCCCTGGGACTGTCAAGTCCCAGAAGGACGTTTCCATATCAGTGAAATCACACCTGCAAAGCCAAGACTCACTGCCTGCTTCTGTGGCAGATTTCCACACACGTGAAATAGGGAAATCAAAGCTTAACTCCAGTTATAAATTTGTATCTCATCTAAAAATGTACAAGAAATGTGTATTAAGTCAACAAAATGCATAGTTTCTGATTCTTCGAGGTAACATATCATTAGTAATCAACAAACTCATCTCCCCACCAGGAATTTCATGGATAATCAAGATGCACTCCAAATCACACAAGGTAAGGATAATCTCCCACCAATCTAGCCCATTCCTGAGGCCCTCACCTGGGGGATGAGAGGGCCTGAATGGGACCATTGGAGGTGGAACCAAATACAGATGCTGAGATTTCACTTGGAGGAGGTTTTAGTAGTGACCTGTCTGCTTGTTAGAACAATGTACTAAGCATTAGACCATTTGTGTGGTCATTAAATAATAACAACTTTATAATGAATTTAATAAATAATAATAAACCATATGCAAATTGCACTGCTATTCCTGGCCCCACTAAGTAGACTGAGCTACTGGTTGTCCCAATACTTAAACTAGCAGTTTCACACTCTTTCACCTCCCTTCACTTAATCCTGCTCCAGGAAGCACTAGTTATGACCAATCAAAACCAGTCCAAGGCTTCCCTGGTGGTCCAGTGGGTAAGGATACCGCCTTGCAGTGCAAGGGGCACCGATTCGATCCCTGGCCTGGGAAGATCCCATGTGCTGCAGAGCGGCTGGACCAATGTGTCCAACTGCTGAGCCAGAGCTCTGGAGTGCCTGCGCCCAGAGCCAGCCTCTGTAGTGAAAGAGGCCACTGCAATGGGAGGCCCACACAGGCCAAAGAACAAAGATGGATGAAAATGGATGAATGAAGGACCAATAGAAGTGGCCAAAAAAAACACAAAAAACAAAAACAAAAAAACAGTCCAAAGGCTACACTCATCAAAGTGTCAAATACCAGGTCTCCAAACACTAGTCAGAGCTGCAAGCAAGTCCAGTCTCCCATGGATGCCCCTGCAGGTGCATTATGTGGAGACACAGAGGAAGGGCCAAGCCCTGGGACTGTCAAGTCCCAGAAGGACGTTTCCATATCAGTGAAATCACACCTGCAAAGCCAAGACTCACTGCCTGCTTCTGTGGCAGATTTCCACACACTGAAGTAGACTGAAAATTAGATGTGCCCAACACACAATAAAAGAGAATCTTAAAAGTTCTGACAGGTCAAAAGAAACTGGCTGGTGCTGAATGAATGTGGTTAGTGAACACAATGGTTACAGGCAGCTGAGTGGGACATGTGTCAGTTTTCCCATGAGTTCTGAGGGGGTGTCCTAGGATTGGTCCTCTACATTTCTTTCCATTAGCATGAAGTGCATTTATTCAACTTTGTGTCAACTCAGAGAACCTGCTTCCAGAACTTTCCTCCTTGCAGTTGTAGAATCTTTTGGGTAAATTCCACCTAGTGACCCAAAGTCCGTCTACAGCCACCAGAACAAAATGATCTTCTGGCATTCCAATAGGACATGTGTATCTACAGTATAGGTTTGCATCTTTACCAGAGTCCATCAGTACTAGGACTGGGCTGAGATTTCCTGCATTTTGACACCTACTAGAAGGTAGTCACAGGCACGTGGGCTATGAGAGGCAAGACAAATGCGTGTTCCTTCTTGCAAAGGAAAGCTGTTTTCAGGTTGTTCAGTCGCTATGGTCTACAACTATCATTAGGAAAGCCAAGCTCAAGCATGTCCCTCTGCTCTGGTCAAATGTTCAGGTCCCTGTTCAAACACAAAGGCATAGCATTTTGTTCTGGAATATTCTCCATGGTGGGCCATTTAATAGATGATGTTATATAATAACAGAAACAATTACAAAGGGAAGAAAAGAACTCAAAGGTCCAGGGATTTTTTTTTAACCTATGAGTAATACTTGCACTGAAACTTTCTTGATTGTTATAGGTTCAGCAACTATTTTTATTTGATCACAGGAGGTTGTCCCATTTGACCTTTTAATCTTTTGTCTTTCCTAGGGAACGATTCTTTTTTCTTCTTTATAAACATCTTATTTCCCCTTACCCTTTTTTCCATCACTGGATTTCAATGCCCATCATGTCTTTATCATAAAAGAAGGACAATCATTTTTGTACATTTGAAATGCCTAGTAGAACCAGAATGAGAGACAATAGGTTTTCAAATTAATACTACATTTAAATAGATTTAAATGAAGACCTACTTGAAAAGAGCTTAACCATACAGCTCTCTTTGGATAACACAAAAAGAGAAATCTAGGGTGAGTATGTTCCCTTGGGAGAGGGGACTAGAAAGACAGAATGTCATTGAAACTAAAATTATTAAGGGCTTTCTCCAGCCCTTGTTCGGACCTCATGCTGACAGCAGTGGAAATTTATGTTTGTAAAGATGACTAAATTAGTCTCACAAGTGGTAAAATATTTAACACCGAAATGGAAGTTCTCGAGGTTTTTAGCTGATATTGGAAATTCTGAAATCAATTCTGGTCACAGAATTAGTAGGAGAGGATATTTATATAACCATAACCACACAGCAAGAATGGATCCTGGGAGGTCATCTGTGCTGTCTGTCCTCCTGCAGGAGATTTTCAACCCCCAGGGAAAAGAGAAAAACATAGTTTCATAGTGTGTCTCATGTTGGACGTGGTCCCCTGGTGGCCTGGCCCCTGAGGCTGCCCAGTGATGGTGACATCATGTCAAGGTGGTTGGTCGGGTGAGTCATGAGGAGGTAAATTCTGGGACAGGCAGTTCTCTAACTGGAAACACTGAGTCCCATTCTGTGAAACAAAGCACGAATTTAACTCTGCCCTTAATCTGATGTAATTTAGGTAGTCTCCTTGAGAGAAGAAGGATCAGGTGATGAGGGGGTGATGCAGGTCTGAGGAAGAGCATCCTGGGTACCAGAGGTCCACACTGTGCCAAGTGCACTGCTGTGACCTTCAGGGCTCTTGTAAGGTTTGGAGCCAGAGACCAGGAAAGATTTAGAGAGTCAATTTCTCCAAATATGGCCAGAAAGCTGGGGTGCCAAGATGCCCCCTCTCTTGGCCCGAAGCCTCTTAGGAAAGCCTTCTAGATCCACAGTGCCCTGGCTTAGGCTCAGCTCATGCTCTTGTGACTGGTCCTGAGGGAGGCCCTGATCCTAGACTTGGCTTTCAGAGGAAAGCATATATTGATACAACAAATAAAAGAAACATAAACGGAGGGTCGTCCTTTCTTGAGGCCCTCATTTAAATGAAGACCGAATAACTTTTCAATTAATACTACATTTAAATAGATTTAACTGAAGATCTACTCGAAAAGAGCTTAACCATACAGCTCTCTTTGGATAACACAAAAAGAGAAATCTAGGGTGAGTATGTTCCCTTGGGAGAGGGGACTAGAAAGACAGAATGTCATTGAAACTAAAATTATTAAGGGCTTTCTCCAGCCCTTGTTCGGACCTCATGCTGACAGCAGTGGAAATTTATGTTTGTAAAGATGACTAAATTAGTCTCACAAGTGGTAAAATATTTAACACCGAAATGGAAGTTCTCGAGGTTTTTAGCTGATATTGGAAATTCTGAAATCAATTCTGGTCACAGAATTAGTAGGAGAGGATATTTATATAACCATAACCACACAGCAAGAATGGATCCTGGGAGGTCATCTGTGCTGTCTGTCCTCCTGCAGGAGATTTTCAACCCCCAGGGAAAAGAGAAAAACATAGTTTCATAGTGTGTCTCATGTTGGACGTGGTCCCCTGGTGGCCTGGCCCCTGAGGCTGCCCAGTGATGGTGACATCATGTCAAGGTGGTTGGTCGGGTGAGTCATGAGGAGGTAAATTCTGGGACAGGCAGTTCTCTAACTGGAAACACTGAGTCCCATTCTGTGAAACAAAGCACGAATTTAACTCTGCCCTTAATCTGATGTAATTTAGGTAGTCTCCTTGGAGAGAAGAAGGATCAGGTGATGAGGGGGTGATGCAGGTCTGAGGAAGAGCATCCTGGGTACCAGAGGTCCACACTGTGCCAAGTGCACTGCTGTGACCTTCAGGGCTCTTGTAAGGTTTGGAGCCAGAGACCAGGAAAGATTTAGAGAGTCAATTTCTCCAAATATGGCCAGAAAGCTGGGGTGCCAAGATGCCCCCTCTCTTGGCCCGAAGCCTCTTAGGAAAGCCTTCTAGATCCACAGTGCCCTGGCTTAGGCTCAGCTCATGCTCTTGTGACTGGTCCTGAGGGAGGCCCTGATCCTAGACTTGGCTTTCAGAGGAAAGCATATATTGATACAACAAATAAAAGAAACATAAACGGAGGGTCGTCCTTTCTTGAGGCCCTCCTTGGAATCAGTTCACTGTACACAATTACAGCCTTTTCATTCTCACAGAAATCTACAGGATGGAAGTTATTACCTTGATCTCACACACAGGGACACGGGCACCTAAACATGATCAGGAATCTAGTCTTTGATCCTGACTCAGCTAGGTCAGAGTGCAAACCCCAAGAGAGACAGTATCCAAGGTCAGACTTTCTCAGCTACTCCTCTAAATTAAAGTGTTGGAAAGGAATGCCACATCACAGGAAGCTCAAGTCCCTGATCCAGCTGAGAGAGTGGGCACCTAAGAATGAGAAAGACCCACTATCACTCATATATACACAGAGTTTACAAATACTAACAAGATCACTATTATATAGAGGAGTGTGAAACGGGAGAAAAATAGTCAATTTGCTTCTGGAAGCGAATTTTAACAACAGCTAACAAGTCCAGACAACTCACCCTCCAACTACCTTTGCTATTAAGCAAGAGTTTTATTCCACCAATTCTCCTGGAGTTAAAAAATATCCATTAGGATTTAGCTTATTCTTTCTTTTATCTAGAAACCAAATATCCGTAAAATTCTGTTGATTTTAAAAATCTATGAATTTGGCTACAAAATTTTAGATTAGGTTGGTGGGTACAAAAGAAACATTTGTTAATTAATAAATGTTCACTTCTGATGTGAGGTCCAAGGTAGTCATGAGGCTCCCTACTGATGTTCTGTTTCACACCACAGTCGCCTCATTTTATTTTCTTGGCAATGAGATGGAAATTGGTGGTTGGTTATTTTTTTTTTTTGCTTTTAGACAAGATACTTATATTTAGAGACCACTCAAAAGACAGCAGTTTGTAGCAGTTCAGACATGAATGTTATTACAATGATGTTTGGGCCTCTCTCTGATCTGACTTCGAATTCAATCTAGAATTTTTTTTTTTTTTAATTTAAATGCTGTTCTATCTGGTTTTCTTCAAAACATGAGGAAATTTTAAAAATAGGATGTCGTGCTTCATTTTTTTTCTTTAAATGTGCTCAATCTTTCCCAATCAGAAACCACATGCAGATTTGGGAATGTATACTGAAAAACTGAAGTCTACATAACTCAGATCACACAAGATAAGGACAAGAAAATACTAAGCCTGAAAATGAGATGGTTGGTGATAGTAGCTTAGAGAGTACTCAGTTTAGAGATGCTTAGAGAGTACTCAATTTAGAGATGCTTTTATCTAAATTTTTGTTAAGGTGATGCATTTTGTATGCTGTTAAAGCCACACACCTGCCTATGGTAATGTCTCACTTGTCTCCCTAATGTTATTAACATTAAAAAGATGACAACGTTGAAAACTCCATGAAACATTACCAATGAGGGTATGATTTAACTAGCAAAATGAATGACATTGTGTCTTATTTGGTCTTTGAATCTACTTGTGAAATTTGTACAGTATTTCCTAATTTGATGAGATGCTGATGTGACCAGAAATAGGAGAACCAAGCAAGCAGAACTTGACCATGTCCATTCCTGTTTAAGTGGTCATCATATAAAGAAGGAGATAAAGCCAAGGTCTTACCCTTGGAATTCCTGAGAGCCCGGTGATTCTAGGCCTCAGCCTCCTCCAATTAAAGGAGAAAATGCCTTGTTTGGGCTTCCCAGGTGGCTCAGTGGATAAAGAATCTGCCTGCAAAGACTCAGGTTAGATCCTTGGGTGGAAAAGATCCCTTGGAGGAGGGTGTGGTGATACACTCTAGTATTCTTACCTGGAGAATTCCATGGACAGAGGAGCCTGACAGTCTACAGTCCATAGGATCACAAAGACTCAGACTCGAATACAATGATTTAGCATGCACACACATATGACAAGTTTAACTGAAGACGACAGCTGTGTTTGAACTCTCTGTCCACTGTGTAAATTGTAACACAGAAGTTCTCCCAACCAGTTTCCTGACCTCAGGGCTGGCACTGACCTGGTTGTTCCCAAGTGTGGGAACTGGCACAATCCAACAAAAGCAGATGCTGGTTAAGGGTTTATGGAAATAAACTGAGAACAGAGGTGAGGTAGTAGAAGGGCTGGGGGAGCAGTTCTGAAGTCTGGAATCCTGGTCTGATTCTCTGCTCTGCATGCTTGTTCAACTTCTCAGTACCTTAGTCTCTATGCATGGGAATTGAGACCATAAGAAACCTACTTCATGGGATTTTCCTTACAATTCACTGAAAAATGAAATAATACCTAGCATTCTGGGTACAAAGTGAACAGTCACAAAACAATCAGGTCACTTTTCTTCATAAACAAAGATGGCTTAGCTATGGTGATGCTTTGTTCTAGGTCTTATAACACCTCATCGTATATGACAAAGTTCATGACCACGAAATAAGTGTGAATCTTTGTTCTTTCTTTGTAATTGTCTTGCCTTGGATCCTTTTAACCCATATTCTTAGGTCTAAAATTGTTAGTAATGTATATTTATAGAGTTCACAAAATAACTCATGTAAATGCCAGGCACATGGTTTCCATTTGGTAAACACTAATCCCATCTGTCCCATAGGATTTCCATTTATCCAGAGTCTGCCACAAGAGACTCGGTCCACAGAGTATGGTTTGGGAAGCAATTATTTTCCTCAGTGAAATAAGAGCTAGTTTGTAGTGCAGTGTTGAATTTTGGCATACTAGCTGAATTCTATTCTAAAATTTATTTACTAAAGGGCCTGTGTTATTTATATAAAGATCATTTGGTAATGCTAATAACATTATCCGTATAGCACATTATTTTCAAAGTAATTATTCTCACTCCTTAAATGTTAGTATAATTTGGGAAGAGGTACAATTTGGGTCCTTGCTATTTTATTTATGAAAACAAATCTAAAATCTGGAATGCCTTTTAGCATTCCTTTGTCTTTCTAAAGTCCAAGTAGCAAAATACAACTGTAGCTATCATATCTATTTTATCAGAGAAAAAATACTCTAAAGACATACCTTAAAACATGCTGTCAAGTTTCCTTCAGTGTATAATTCCACAGAGGCCAAGTTATACTGAAGAAGACAAACCTATGATTACTTGTGACTCTCAACAACCTAGTGGCAAGAACCTGCCTGCTAATGCAGGAGACATAAGTGATGCTGTTTAAAGGGTTATGGAAATAAACTGCAGAGGTGAGGTAGTAGAAGGGCTGGGGGAGCAGTTCTGAAGTCTGGAATCCTGGTCTGATTCTCTGCTCTGCATGCTTGTTCAACTTCTCAGTACCTTAGTCTCTATGCATGGGAATTGAGACCATAAGAAACCTACTTCATGGGATTTTCCTTACAATTCACTGAAAAATGAAATAATACCTAGCATTCTGGGTACAAAGTGAACAGTCACAAAACAATCAGGTCACTTTTCTTCATAAACAAAGATGGCTTAGCTATGGTGATGCTTTGTTCTAGGTCTTATAACACCTCATCGTATATGACAAAGTTCATGACCACGAAATAAGTGTGAATCTTTGTTCTTTCTTTGTAATTGTCTTGCCTTGGATCCTTTTAACCCATATTCTTAGGTCTAAAATTGTTAGTAATGTATATTTATAGAGTTCACAAAATAACTCATGTAAATGCCAGGCACATGGTTTCCATTTGGTAAACACTAATCCCATCTGTCCCATAGGATTTCCATTTATCCAGAGTCTGCCACAAGAGACTCGGTCCACAGAGTATGGTTTGGGAAGCAATTATTTTCCTCAGTGAAATAAGAGCTAGTTTGTAGTGCAGTGTTGAATTTTGGCATACTAGCTGAATTCTATTCTAAAATTTATTTACTAAAGGGCCTGTGTTATTTATATAAAGATCATTTGGTAATGCTAATAACATTATCCGTATAGCACATTATTTTCAAAGTAATTATTCTCACTCCTTAAATGTTAGTATAATTTGGGAAGAGGTACAATTTGGGTCCTTGCTATTTTATTTATGAAAACAAATCTAAAATCTGGAATGCCTTTTAGCATTCCTTTGTCTTTCTAAAGTCCAAGTAGCAAAATACAACTGTAGCTATCATATCTATTTTATCAGAGAAAAAATACTCTAAAGACATACCTTAAAACATGCTGTCAAGTTTCCTTCAGTGTATAATTCCACAGAGGCCAAGTTATACTGAAGAAGACAAACCTATGATTACTTGTGACTCTCAACAGCCTAGTGGCAAAGAACCTGCCTGCTAATGCAGGAGACATAAGTGATCTAGGTTCCATCCTTGGGTCAGAAATATCCCCTGAGGAGGGCATGGCAACTCACTCCAGTATTCTTGTCTGGAGAATCTCATGGACAGAGGAGCCTGGCAGGCTATGGTCCTCAAGGTCACAGAGAGTTGGACATGACTGAAGCAACTTAGCACTTTCAGCACAACTCTAGGAACCATAATACCACAGAAACTTCATGGGAAAATGTAAAGCTGGATTGTATTAAAAAAGCCAATACTTGTCTCTGCTTGACTAATGAATATGGTAAGTATACATGGTTCAACCTACTAAGAATATCCTAGCCTGGGAAGATTAGCATGAATTTTAATAACAATTTTTTGTCGACTTGTTGCCATGTAGAAATAAATGGTATAACAAAGTACTGAAATGAAAGAGTAATGCCCAGGAAATGAAGATCTGTGGGTATCATTGCACCCACAAGTAAAACCTGAACTCCGGAAGGACCATCCACAGCCTGACTGCAGCATCACCATCCCCTGCAAGCCCCCCTATTTAGATGCATCACAGTGAGTGCTGTGGCCAGCCTGAACTGCAGACTCAAGGACCTCATCTTCAGCATGGGGCCACTACCTAAACACAAGCAGTGACACTAAATCACAGAAAGAGTCCATAAGGAGTGAACTTGGGATGACTGGGAAAAAAAGATGAGGATTCATTCTTATGACAGATAAAACTCTCTTTTGCTCTATTTTCCATATCAATGGTAGGAAGGAGAGAGAAACCACAGCAAGAAGATGCTGTGATCTCAATAGGAATGCATGCTAAGTGACTTCAGTCATGTCTGACTCTATGCGGCCCTATAGAATGTAGCCCACCAGGCTCCTCTGTCCGCGGCATTCTCCAGACAAGAATCTTGGAGTGGATTGACATTTCTTCCTCCAGGGGATATTCCAGATCCAGGGATTGAACCCTAGCTTTCTGCATTGCTGGCAGGTTCTTTACCACTCAACCACCTGGGAAGCCACTATGCTGTGATGTTCTCATTCATTTCCAAAGCCAGTATTCTACTTCACCTATACCCTAAAGATAGAGACATGAGATTTAAATGGGATTTTAAATGTATTGCCTCATGCATCTTAGATATCAGGAAGGAAAACTAGGATCACAAACACACCCCCAATCTTGTAAGTAGAATGCATCTGAGGCATATCATGCTCCATTGATAGTAAGCTCTACAGGGTTATGTCTTTCACTTGAGCTATTGTCCTTACTGACACAGTTCCTGCACAGATATACATCAACTTTGTGCATGTGATACACAATCAACTTTGAAAGATCAAGTTGGATAGGTGGGGCATTTTATTTATATCCCAAATGTGAAGTAAAACTTTAAAATCTGAAGTGATCATCCCAAAGCAGCCTAGGAATATGTTTAGCTAAATGTCAGCATACTCTTATGTCCAAAAGGATTCAATGTAATCAATTCTATAAGGTATTGACCATAATGTTGTTTGGGTCAAACTGAAATGAACTATTACTTCTTTATAATACCTGAAGGAGACCAGTCTCTCCTTTCACACATACACACTCAGTTTCATCTCTACCACTCATCACTATCATCTTTTGGGGAAGAAATACTACCAAAGGACGAGTGTGCCTTCCCTAGAGCAATGTTTATATTAATACTATGCTCCACCAGCAATGGGTGAATGTCCCAGAAATTAGCAATAAGAAAGTCTATGCTCACATGTTTTTATGTACTTGAAGGTAAAGAGATGTAGATTCGAAGACTGGGAAATACAAAGAGAAGGACAGGGAAAGAGGCAGCAGGAGAGAGATCTCATGAAAGAAAGATGTTATGAAGAAAAGAAAATAATGCACAGATTCCATAGAGATGAAAGACCACTTGGTCTACAGAGAAAGGAAGACGGAAGAATGGAAGAGACAAGCAGGATGCTAAGTGGTGAGCATCTGTTCCTGATGACCCCTGGGCTGCCTTCCCTGGTTACAGACACTCAGGAAGGGTGCTTATTCCCAGAGGCTTCTCTTGAACCCTAGCTTTCTGCATTGCTGGCAGGTTCTTTACCACTCAACCACCTGGGAAGCCACTATGCTGTGATGTTCTCATTCATTTCCAAAGCCAGTATTCTACTTCACCTATACCCTAAAGATAGAGACATGAGATTTAAATGGGATTTTAAATGTATTGCCTCATGCATCTTAGATATCAGGAAGGAAAACTAGGATCACAAACACACCCCCAGTCTTGTAAGTAGAATGCATCTGAGGCATATCATGCTCCATTGATAGTAAGCTCTACAGGGTTATGTCTTTCACTTGAGCTATTGTCCTTACTGACACAGTTCCTGCACAGATATACATCAACTTTGTGCATGTGATACACAATCAACTTTGAAAGATCAAGTTGGATAGGTGGGGCATTTTATTTATATCCCAAATGTGAAGTAAAACTTTAAAATCTGAAGTGATCATCCCAAAGCAGCCTAGGAATATGTTTAGCTAAATGTCAGCATACTCTTATGTCCAAAAGGATTCAATGTAATCAATTCTATAAGGTATTGACCATAATGTTGTTTGGGTCAAACTGAAATGAACTATTACTTCTTTATAATACCTGAAGGAGACCAGTCTCTCCTTTCACACATACACACTCAGTTTCATCTCTACCACTCATCACTATCATCTTTTGGGGAAGAAATACTACCAAAGGACGAGTGTGCCTTCCCTAGAGCAATGTTTATATTAATACTATGCTCCACCAGCAATGGGTGAATGTCCCAGAAATTAGCAATAAGAAAGTCTATGCTCACATGTTTTTATGTACTTGAAGGTAAAGAGATGTAGATTCGAAGACTGGGAAATACAAAGAGAAGGACAGGGAAAGAGGCAGCAGGAGAGAGATCTCATGAAAGAAAGATGTTATGAAGAAAAGAAAATAATGCACAGATTCCATAGAGATGAAAGACCACTTGGTCTACAGAGAAAGGAAGACGGAAGAATGGAAGAGACAAGCAGGATGCTAAGTGGTGAGCATCTGTTCCTGATGACCCCTGGGCTGCCTTCCCTGGTTACAGACACTCAGGAAGGGTGCTTATTCCCAGAGGCTTCTCTTGTACCTCGTGAGGTAGACTCTGCTGCTACACCTCTTTGCCATTTCTTCTTTCTTCTTCTGGGGATGTACTTCAGTGTTCCTCATAGGAATTGGGCCCCAGCATCTCTCAAAGTTCACGGGCCTTGGGTAGGAGTCCATCCTTTGTCTATAAGTGAAGCATGTCACCTGAACTGACTAAAGAGTGAAACAAACGTCCTCTCTGCTGTGTTGGGTTTGAGGAAGAACTAACAACCAAATTCCCTAACTGTGTGAGAACCAATGGAAAAATGTGTTCTCTCTATTTTCTGCTAGAAATTAACTCAAGGGAATCTAAAACTGAACCTGCACACCCATTACCAAGCTGAGGACTGCACTCATCCACAAAGACCAGCACAAAACAGGTCCGGTCAGAAGGGAAGAGGAGCCAGCAGTGCCTTCATTACGGGAGCCAGTGACTCAAGGAAGTCTGAAGCCTGCCCATCCCTGGCCTCAGCAACTTCTTATGCTAAAAGATTTACTTTGACTTGAATCCAAATTTGGTGCCATTTTCTTTTATGCTGACCTAGAAAACCGTAATGAATACACCTTCTATCTTTACTTTCTGTTTATTATTCTTTTATGCTTATATTTAGCAAAAGTGGACTTTTCAGAAGTAACTTAGTTCTTTTCTGCCTTTTTTCTTGTTGTTGTTGTTGTTGTTGTTTTTTTTATACTAGTGTGTTTACACAAGCATTTTGTTTTTAAGATCTTTCCTTATGCGGACTATTTTTGGGTCTTTGTTGATCTTAACTCCCTGACCTAGGATCAAACCTGCACATTCTGCCAGTTTGCATTGTAAGGTAAAATCTCAACCAATGGACCTCCAGGGAAGCCCACAAGCACTCTTGTATACTGTGGGCCTCAAAGGTTATTCATGAACCCCACCTCACATAAAAACGGTGACATTTTCAGCCAAGACTGATTGTCCTGATGTTTATCTTATTTTTCTTTCTGGAGATTTCTTCTTCTGTGCTTCCTACTAAAATACCCTTCTCTTCCTTCCCTCTTTTCCCTTGTTCTCTCCCTCCTTTCTTCCTTCTTTTCACCCTTCCTTCCTCCTTCCCCCACTCTGCCTCTATCTCCACTTCTTCCCTTTTATCCTTTCTCTTTCCTTCCTTTCCTCTTTTTCATGTATTTATAAAACTAACACAATTAGTCAGACACTGAACTATAGCTAAATGATGATGCTAAAAAATAACACAGCAAGAAAACACACAAATATTCCCCTACTGTGTCCCTCCAAATAAAAATAATGGTCCTCAAGATCAACTTCTGAAAATTACACTCATAATATGCTACCCCACAACCAACAAGTCATTTGCTTTAAAAACAAATGATCACTCAAGTTTATTTCCATACCTATGTAGTTTTTGCCCATCAAGTGCGAGTTCGATGGTGGACATCAAATATATCTCGCTTTGACATCCCTTGCTGTTAGGGATTTTCTGACCACTCCTTGTTGCCATGAGTGCCAGCACACTGACTCAGGCAGAGCTACACACTCAAGAGTTGTTGGTTCTGCCACTTGGGGAGTGGTTAGTATAATCCCTTACAACTCTCCTTGTACAACTGCTCCCTAATCTTTAGTAATGACATGGAAGACTCAATTTCTAACCAATGGGTCCAAAACTGCAAGGCCCAATTCTGGGAGGTGCTGCCAAGAAGTTCCTTCAATTACACAAATGCCCTTCCATACAGGTTTCCTGCCTCCAAGCAGCACTGCTTAGGAAATCACGTAATCCCCAAGCTAAATTTTCACAGGAATCTCCAGCAAACCTTTACTGACCACTAATTTTTTATGACTCTAGCCAGCATATTAAAGTCTACATAGAATGTCATGTGATTTAAAAGGGATGAGAATTCCTTACAGAAATGTATGTTGGCCACTGGATAATCTGGCCCATAGACATCTCAATGGAAAATACTATGTAGGTAATGGCACATAGACTTCTTCTGTTATCTTAGAACTATGGCAGCACATAAGAAAACAATATGTTTGTAGCACCAACTTCTTTAAATCCTTGTTCATTGAGTGATGACTATCCACCAACAATTGAACACAACACACTAGCAGTAGTACTTGTGGCAAAGAACCCATCTGCCAATGCAGGAGACATAAGAGACGCAGATTCAATCTCTGGGTCAGGAAGATGCCCTAGAGGAGGGGAGGACAACCCACTCCAGTATTCTATTTGTACCTGGAGACTCACATAGACAGAGGAGCTTGCAGGGCTGCAGTCCAAAATGTCACAAAGAGTCAGACACAACTGAAGTGACTTAGCACATATACACAAATGACAACTGAAAATTCATACTTTGTATGTAGGGCGCTGATTTAGGCATCTATTTTCCACTGGGAAAATATATCATGTGATCATAAGGAGATGTGTTTTGCACATATTCAAATAGCTTTACCATTTCACTATTGATACCTTCAACCAAGTCCAAACAGAGAACAGCACTCAGCTTTCTAAGCAACATTTCACTCTTCTGTTTATGTGAGTGCAGCCACACACATTTGCTTCTCTGACAAGAACTTCTAGAATAAATAATACAAAGGGAAGCTAATGACCTGGGTTGACCTGGAAGTAGCAATTTCAGGCAGGGAGTTGCCACTGTTTCTCCTCCAGGGCCTTGCTGTTACCTAGATTCTCTCATGCCTGCAGGTATGCAGAGCACAATTCTTGCCTCACAATAGGTACTGCACCCAGCTGGAGGCCCCTCAAATTTAGCACAGATGAACTATAAATGGAATTATGAGAAGCTGCTCTCCTGTTAAGGTTGACTGACAATATTGCCAGTAAGGGGCACACGCAAGGCTTTTGAAAGCAATCAGACTTGATATTGTGATATGTTAAGTCTTTCCAATTTTTCTTAAAACAAACTAAAGAAAACATATATAGTCAAGGCCAGACTTCAGGTATATAAATTAGACCCCAGGATTGACTTTTGAAAAGGGATGAGAATTCCTTACAGAAATGTATGTTGGCCACTGGATAATCTGGCCCATAGACATCTCAATGGAAAATACTATGTAGGTAATGGCACATAGACTTCTTCTGTTATCTTAGAACTATGGCAGCACATAAGAAAACAATATGTTTGTAGCACCAACTTCTTTAAATCCTTGTTCATTGAGTGATGACTATCCACCAACAATTGAACACAACACACTAGCAGTAGTACTTGTGGCAAAGAACCCATCTGCCAATGCAGGAGACATAAGAGACGCAGATTCAATCTCTGGGTCAGGAAGATGCCCTAGAGGAGGGGAGGACAACCCACTCCAGTATTCTATTTGTACCTGGAGACTCACATAGACAGAGGAGCTTGCAGGGCTGCAGTCCAAAATGTCACAAAGAGTCAGACACAACTGAAGTGACTTAGCACATATACACAAATGACAACTGAAAATTCATACTTTGTATGTAGGGGCGCTGATTTAGGCATCTATTTTCCACTGGGAAAATATATCATGTGATCATAAGGAGATGTGTTTTGCACATATTCAAATAGCTTTACCATTTCACTATTGATACCTTCAACCAAGTCCAAACAGAGAACAGCACTCAGCTTTCTAAGCAACATTTCACTCTTCTGTTTATGTGAGTGCAGCCACACACATTTGCTTCTCTGACAAGAACTTCTAGAATAAATAATACAAAGGGAAGCTAATGACCTGGGTTGACCTGGAAGTAGCAATTTCAGGCAGGGAGTTGCCACTGTTTCTCCTCCAGGGCCTTGCTGTTACCTAGATTCTCTCATGCCTGCAGGTATGCAGAGCACAATTCTTGCCTCACAATAGGTACTGCACCCAGCTGGAGGCCCCTCAAATTTAGCACAGATGAACTATAAATGGAATTATGAGAAGCTGCTCTCCTGTTAAGGTTGACTGACAATATTGCCAGTAAGGGGCACACGCAAGGCTTTTGAAAGCAATCAGACTTGATATTGTGATATGTTAAGTCTTTCCAATTTTTCTTAAAACAAACTAAAGAAAACATATATAGTCAAGGCCAGACTTCAGGTATATAAATTAGACCCCAGAGAGTCACTGAGACCCCAAAAGTAAGACATGCTTATTTTATGAAGATGTTTCAGTGTATGAAAAGATCAACAGCCTCCCTTGCACCAAGGTTCAGAAGATGGGCCAGTAGATGACTCAGCAGAGGGCTGTTCAGGCAGGTGGTTGAAATGGACCTGCCTATCCGTGGGGCAAGGCTGAAATTCACACAGAGGTCTTCTTGAGTCTAGGCCTCTACCCACCCCATCTCTCTCTTTTTTTTTTTTTTTTTAAAGAACTGCAGATTTTTTAGTCTGTCCCTTTGAGATGTATGGCAATCTCGTAAAAGAGACTTTTTCTGGCTTTAAAACCCAGCATGGTCTTTCTCGAGGACACAGGAGCTGGCCCTATGAAATGCAGTCATCACAGATGACAGCTCCACTGTCTCCCATTCTCTAGGGGAGGGGACACCTAACCTGGATGTGCAAGGACAAGCAAACACAGAAAGTCCAATTGCCAACGAAAACATGTGCACACTCAGGAACAACACAGTATGGTTGTCCAGCCCCACTCGGCTTTTCCACCAGCTGCCCTCTGCACGTAAAAACCCTCGTGACCTTTACTTCAGGAGCTACTAGTCCAGTCTTTGCTGTTTTATTGTAGTCATCTTGAATGAATCACCTTCCCTTTTTAACTTTTCCAGTTCACTTTTGTTGTTGTTTTGGACATAGTACATAGGGCTGGAGGGAGGGAAAAGCCAGATGGATTCAGGCATCAAGAAGGCTATGGCAATGTGAGGTCTGCCAGCGTGGCTGGTAGGGGGCAGGTCAGTGATGTCTTGCCAGCCAGCACAGGATTCTGTGATGGGTTTTGCATCTTATCCTATAAACCAAAGGCAGGAGTTTCTAGGTAATTCTAAAAGAGAGAAGTAACAGATTCAGACCAATTAAAGAAAACCTTCTGCCCAGGGTAACTGGTATGGAGTGATGCAGGGCCTGGGGTGAATGCAGAGGCCACTGGAATGGTGGGGAGGAGAAACGAGAGAATGGCCAGTGAGTGCAGGGCCTGGTGAACTGTATTTAAAGTCTTTCCAATTTTTCTTAAAACAAACTAAAGAAAACATATATAGTCAAGGCCAGACTTCAGGTATATAAATTAGACCCCAGAGAGTCACTGAGACCCCAAAAGTAAGACATGCTTATTTTATGAAGATGTTTCAGTGTATGAAAAGATCAACAGCCTCCCTTGCACCAAGGTTCAGAAGATGGGCCAGTAGATGACTCAGCAGAGGGCTGTTCAGGCAGGTGGTTGAAATGGACCTGCCTATCCGTGGGGCAAGGCTGAAATTCACACAGAGGTCTTCTTGAGTCTAGGCCTCTACCCAACCCATCTCTCTCTCTCTCTCTCTCTTTTTTTTTTTTTTTTTAAAGAACTGCAGATTTTTTAGTCTGTCCCTTTGAGATGTATGGCAATCTCGTAAAAGAGACTTTTTCTGGCTTTAAAACCCAGCATGGTCTTTCTCGAGGACACAGGAGCTGGCCCTATGAAATGCAGTCATCACAGATGACAGCTCCACTGTCTCCCATTCTCTAGGGGAGGGGACACCTAACCTGGATGTGCAAGGACAAGCAAACACAGAAAGTCCAATTGCCAACGAAAACATGTGCACACTCAGGAACAACACAGTATGGTTGTCCAGCCCCACTCGGCTTTTCCACCAGCTGCCCTCTGCACGTAAAAACCCTCGTGACCTTTACTTCAGGAGCTACTAGTCCAGTCTTTGCTGTTTTATTGTAGTCATCTTGAATGAATCACCTTCCCTTTTTAACTTTTCCAGTTCACTTTTGTTGTTGTTTTGGACATAGTACATAGGGCTGGAGGGAGGGAAAAGCCAGATGGATTCAGGCATCAAGAAGGCTATGGCAATGTGAGGTCTGCCAGCGTGGCTGGTAGGGGGCAGGTCAGTGATGTCTTGCCAGCCAGCACAGGATTCTGTGATGGGTTTTGCATCTTATCCTATAAACCAAAGGCAGGAGTTTCTAGGTAATTCTAAAAGAGAGAAGTAACAGATTCAGACCAATTAAAGAAAACCTTCTGCCCAGGGTAACTGGTATGGAGTGATGCAGGGCCTGGGGTGAATGCAGAGGCCACTGGAATGGTGGGGAGGAGAAACGAGAGAAGCCAGTGGCCAGTGAAGCTCAGGACAAGCAACGTGCTGAAATCCATGCCATCAGGACAGAACCTGATGCAATAGCTGAAGTTCCATTCTTTCCTCACTAGGCATGTTCAGGTTTAACTTAGTTTGAAACTATTTTTCCAGCTTTCTTGAGAGCGTTATATTGAGATGATGCTACAATGGAAATATGACACTGTGTTAAGTTTGAGCTATACAAGGTAACAGTTTAATATACATATATGTTGACAGATGATTGCCACGATAAAGTTAGTAAGGACACTCATCCTTTCACGTTGATACCATTGGCTGCTATGTGTGTGGTTTGAAAGCTGTTTCTTAAAATAACTGTCCTGCACTTGACTGTGAAGCAGCCACTGGGTGCACCTTCCACGAAGCCACATAAAGTAAGTATCTACAGAACTGAGTTGCATCTAGAACACGGGAACCTAAGTGTCACTTCAAAGGCAAAAATTTAAGTAACATTCCAATGTACTGAGAGAGAAAGACAGATTGAAAGATTTATTTAAAAAAAGAACCTATACATACTGTGACAACATTATTGCCAGATAACAAGACTGCTTCATTTGAAAATCACTAACTTTAAAGAGATGACCTTAAGTGTGAGAGGTATGAAATAAATGTATAAAATAAATAGCTTTCAGAAATATCAAGAAAAATCATTAAAAATTCCCATTAATATAACAAAAAATTTAAATTATCAAGTCAAAATTGATAAAGATCTTTACTTACTGATCTGAAAAAAGTCATACTGAAACATATCTAATATCACACTGGGGTATATGAAAGATCTGAGTAAATGGTGATGTAGACAGTGTTCCCAGATGACAAGTTCCTCAAATGAATCTATGAACTCAAGCTAATTCCCATCAAAATCAAAATCTCAAAGTATGTTTTTAATAACTATATATATTTTTTTTAATTTTTAAAGAAAGAATTTTGTAAAAGTAAATGGAGACCTTATAAAATAAGAGAAATCTTGCATTAAAAACTACAAAACTATAATACTCATTTTTCATGTAAAAAAAAAAAAACTACAAAACAAAAGAAAAACTGAAAATATTTTAGTGCTGGTATTTCAAAAGATAATTTAGTATTGTCAGGGGAGAGGGCAGTACAATATAGAGGGACTCAAAAGGAAAACAGAGTATGTTTGTGGAAATGGATTTTGAATAAAAAGTAATTCCAAAACCTGGCAAAAAAGTTTGAAGAAAAAATAATAGCCATCATAGCACATATCAAAATGATTTTTAGAAAAAAAAGGCATTTCTTAAAAGTACTAAAAACTTATATACATGAATATTTATGCAGTATCCTGCTGATAAAGACCTCATTAGCAAAACTTCAAAACTAGAAGCTGAGAGGAAAAGGATTAATCATTTTGCTGCCTAAAATTATACATAACCTATGTCTATCCCAGATACCATAAATAAAGTGCCAAGATGAAACTGATGCTCAGATAAGGAAACCTAGGCAGCCTTTGAAAAGAAATTCTTCCTCTGCCAAATCCGCCCTCCTCCCTTCTGTACCTGCTTCTGGATCTCCACACTCTTCTGCTCAGCACCTCCTCTGGTTTCCAGGTGATGCCCCAGGGCGAGGTGGGACAGAACAAGGCAGGCTTCTAGGGACAGAGGTCACACTGGTGGGCATCTGAATGGCCTCGACTCCCTCCCAACAAGGCCGCTCAGGGAGATGGTCACTCTGTCCTGCAACCCACAGCTCCTAGTGGGCCCCCTTTCCCCAAGCTTCACAGCTACCCTGGGCTGCTGCAGCATCTGCTGACTCCTGGAGTCACACAGAATAACAGTACCGTATTTTGTGTTAAGTTTTGTCTACTGGAATGTTGACCAATTCAATACATAAAAGACCTACAAGGTTAATACCTGACAGGATCTTACAAATTGATGTGTATATAAGAAAAGAGAAAACCTGAGAAAACCCGCCTTCATAAAATGGCAAGTCATCAAAATGATGCAGTTGATCACTTCATAAAACAAACAATGCATGTGTCAACAAATCTATGAAAGATATTCAATTTTGTTTACAATAAAAGAAATACACATTAAAACAATGATAATTTTGTGCCTATTCAAATATATAGTTTTTTAAAGATAATTTCCAAGCAAAGCACTCATCTAGTTATCAGAAAATTTGGAATTATATTTTCACTGCTTTGGGTTGAATGAAGCAGTATATATTTCTTGAAAAGGCTGGCATTAAAGATCAAATGCCTGAATATTTTGACCTGGAAATTATATTTTTAGGAATCTATCCCATGCTTTTAAAAGTGACAACATGCAAGGACATATGTTCAGAGATTTTGTTTTTACTTTTTTATATATGTAATCCATGTAGAAAATCACCCAAATAATTGACAAACTTGGATTGGTTACAAAAAATTAGACATGCGGTTATGAAAAATGGCCAGTTATAAAAATGGCACATGTAACTTCAGCATACACACACACAATCACTTCACTGATGTTTCTAATATCTTCTACTATAAAAAAAAAAAAGTTGGAAAAAAATAAGTGAAGTGATAATTAGCCTTAGATGGAAGAAAAATATTTGATTTTTTTATTATAAAGCATATCCTTTTTTGTTTTCATAAAACTACCTTTAATATAGAAGAGAAAAGTAAATATGGATAATCCCTGTCTTCAGCTTCATTGCCCAGAAATATACCCCGGGGCAAATATTCAAAGGAACAGGATTGTTAAGACCTGTTCTCTGATAAAACTGATTGGCATGGAGGGAAGGAAGGGGATCAGTGGGTTGCATTATCCAGCAATCCCTCCACAGAGGTGTCTCTGGCTCGAAAGCCCACAGGGAGATCTTGGGGACAGTGAGCCTCAGAATGTTCCAGAATATTGAGTGAGACTATGGCCTCACAAATATCAGTCATCTATGGATTCAGGCCTCAGACCATGACTTCTGGGAGAGGCTGGGGAGATGGACACTGGACTGAAGGGCAACAGGGAGGTGGGGGGGTAGGAAGGGTAAGGGGTACTGAGGGAGGCGTGGGGAGACCGTGGTGGTGAAGAAGGGAGAGGGCTCTGAAAATCAAATTACTTCTCAGCATTAACATCTAGAATCCATATTTTGAACCAGTGAAATAGATACCACACTATCTATAATCTTGATTTTGACTTAAAAATCAGCCTCCTTTGTATATGTGGGGGAGGAAGTATAAGGGCAATGTCTCCATTTCTTTCATAGGTTTATATTAGAACTGTCTCATTTTTTTAAATGTTTTTGGTTTTAATCAGCCTTGTCCCTTTTCAACTGCAGTATATATTTCTTGAAAAGGCTGGCATTAAAGATCAAATGCCTGAATATTTTGACCTGGAAATTATATTTTTAGGAATCTATCCCATGCTTTTAAAAGTGACAACATGCAAGGACATATGTTCAGAGATTTTGTTTTACTTTTTATATATGTAATCCATGTAGAAAATCACCCAAATAATTGACAAACTTGGATTGGTTACAAAAAATTAGACATGCGGTTATGAAAAATGGCCAGTTATAAAAATGGCACATGTAACTTCAGCATACACACACACAATCACTTCACTGATGTTTCTAATATCTTCTACTATAAAAAAAAAAAAGTTGGAAAAAAATAAGTGAAGTGATAATTAGCCTTAGATGGAAGAAAAATATTTGATTTTTTTATTATAAAGCATATCCTTTTTTGTTTTCATAAAACTACCTTTAATATAGAAGAGAAAAGTAAATATGGATAATCCCTGTCTTCAGCTTCATTGCCCAGAAATATACCCCGGGGCAAATATTCAAAGGAACAGGATTGTTAAGACCTGTTCTCTGATAAAACTGATTGGCATGGAGGGAAGGAAGGGGATCAGTGGGTTGCATTATCCAGCAATCCCTCCACAGAGGTGTCTCTGGCTCGAAAGCCCACAGGGAGATCTTGGGGACAGTGAGCCTCAGAATGTTCCAGAATATTGAGTGAGACTATGGCCTCACAAATATCAGTCATCTATGGATTCAGGCCTCAGACCATGACTTCTGGGAGAGGCTGGGGAGATGGACACTGGACTGAAGGGCAACAGGGAGGTGGGGGGGTAGGAAGGGTAAGGGGTACTGAGGGAGGCGTGGGGAGACCGTGGTGGTGAAGAAGGGAGAGGGCTCTGAAAATCAAATTACTTCTCAGCATTAACATCTAGAATCCATATTTTGAACCAGTGAAATAGATACCACACTATCTATAATCTTGATTTTGACTTAAAAATCAGCCTCCTTTGTATATGTGGGGGAGGAAGTATAAGGGCAATGTCTCCATTTCTTTCATAGGTTTATATTAGAACTGCTCTCAAAACATTGTCTTTTAAATGTTTTTGGTTTTTAATCAGCCTCCCTTCCTTAGTTTTATCCCAAGTCATTAATGAGGAGCAAAACTGAGTTCAGTTTTATGTTTTTAACGTCTCCAGTTGAGCTCAACATTTGACAGATCTTTAAATAAAAAGCAAAAGGAATGAATCAAGAAAAATGTAATTATAAACCCATGAGGGAAAAAAAAAAAAAAAGCGTGTTCACATTTCATCTTTCTTCTCTTAAATAAATGTCTTGTCTCTGGCGGTCTGTGCCCTTTCCTCAATTTTGTTCATCTTTCAGCTACACCTGACTGTAAGCACCCTGGGACTGAGATATGATTTGGCAGCTTTTCCAAGTCATCTTCAATTTCAAAATAAAGTGTGAAGTCACACAGACTAAGAGGATGGAGCAGAGGTGGGGAAGCCTAAACCGCTGCCTCTGCCAGAACTTGATACCCAGCAGGAGTTGAGGATGGAACACACACCTGCCCAGGTCCTATCTTAGCCAGGCAGCATTTAATGGACCTCAGAGCCTCTGATGACTTTTTTATTCAGTATTTTCTTTTTTTAATGGAAAAGGGTCCTTAATGCAATTCTGACGGAATGCAATTACTAGGCTAGAAAGAAATCTTTTTTCACTAATTCACTTCTTATCTCAAATGTCTGGGGAGCTAAGGGGCTGAATCCATGCTCTGTCACATTCAGGATTCTGAAACCCAGCTCACCCTGTTCCAAGAATTCCAGCCTGTCTAAGGAGGTGATGCTGGCCTTGGACACAGTTAGCCTACAGCCTTCACCATTCACGGTGAGCTGGAGGAAAAACACAGATGTTACATGAACCAAAAAAGGAGAAAAAAAGGAAAAAAAAAAAAAAAGAAAGCAAAAAGAGGAAGATAATGCTTAAAAATCTGGGAGTAAAGCAGGAGAAAAATGGGGTTTCTCTTTTCTAGGATACAGGATAGAATGATATATCTAGACTTGGCAGGCCCAATAAGATTTTGTGATTTTATGTATGGGCGATACTGCAGGACAGTCAAGATACTTTCCATATTTTTGTTTGATTTTCTCATGTCTTCCTTACACATTTCCTGAGTCTACAAGGGAGGAGGCACTCAGCATATGGTCTCCTCAGTCTGGATACACCAGGGCCAGTTGTGTTTCCAGAGTGCACAGAGGCACATATACAATGTGAGCTCCCTGATATCAGTTGGTAGTCTGGGCACAAAGTAGAGATCTAGAGGAATCTCAGGACCAAAAGGACAGCAGCACAAAGGAACTCATTCAGACTCCTACACTGAAATATCAGATGCTCCTTTAGCACCTGTGCTGAGATGGCTCCAGGGAATGTTCTTCCATCATTTCCCCCTACCCCACTGCAGCCAGGACTTCAAGTCACCCTCCCACCCTTGCTCTCCTGCCAGACATCTGACTAGGAACCAGCAAAATGCGTACCCAAGTGTGTCATATGCCTTCAAAGGTGGTGAGGAGCATTCCCACAGGTAATTTAACCTGAGGGATTCATCTTTCACATTTGCCATCTCTCAAAAAGAATCAAACAACAAAAGCAAAACAACAAAATCAAGACAGTATTTAAGAAAGTAGAACTATGTGATAAATGTAATGGATAGATCATATTCTTCAAATTAGTAAATAGTCCACTTTATAGTAGAAAATCAGTAGGTACATGATCTTTAAATGAGCTGAGAAATGTGCCTTTCTGTATAATTTCTATAATCTCAAGTCACAATTAGTTTAAAAGTGTTCACAATAGTTTATTTTTCTTTTTAACTTATTATTTTTTCTTTCTTAAATTGACATACAGCTGATTTCAGAGCTACTAAGATGTCTTCCAGGCTGGGAGTCCTAAACATTCCCACCAAATAAAACAACTCTCTACTTTCAGGTTGTGACTATACTTTTTAGTCAACAGTTTTGGCGACCAATATGAACATATGTCTATTCTCCACCTGAACTCTACGAGAAACCAGAGCGATGGGACCAGCAGGCAGCCTTTGTGCCTATCTGCTTTCTCTGGAGTTCAGGGTGGATTTGAGTAATTCTCTCCTGGCCCTTGGATCGCCCACTTTGGTTGAATTTTTGTCTTTCCTTTGGTGTGGTATTTCAAGATACTTTCCATATTTTTGTTTGATTTTCTCATGTCTTCCTTACACATTTCCTGAGTCTACAAGGGAGGAGGCACTCAGCATATGGTCTCCTCAGTCTGGATACACCAGGGCCAGTTGTGTTTCCAGAGTGCACAGAGGCACATATACAATGTGAGCTCCCTGATATCAGTTGGTAGTCTGGGCACAAAGTAGAGATCTAGAGGAATCTCAGGACCAAAAGGACAGCAGCACAAAGGAACTCATTCAGACTCCTACACTGAAATATCAGATGCTCCTTTAGCACCTGTGCTGAGATGGCTCCAGGGAATGTTCTTCCATCATTTCCCCCTACCCCACTGCAGCCAGGACTTCAAGTCACCCTCCCACCCTTGCTCTCCTGCCAGACATCTGACTAGGAACCAGCAAAATGCGTACCCAAGTGTGTCATATGCCTTCAAAGGTGGTGAGGAGCATTCCCACAGGTAATTTAACCTGAGGGATTCATCTTTCACATTTGCCATCTCTCAAAAAGAATCAAACAACAAAAGCAAAACAACAAAATCAAGACAGTATTTAAGAAAGTAGAACTATGTGATAAATGTAATGGATAGATCATATTCTTCAAATTAGTAAATAGTCCACTTTATAGTAGAAAATCAGTAGGTACATGATCTTTAAATGAGCTGAGAAATGTGCCTTTCTGTATAATTTCTATAATCTCAAGTCACAATTAGTTTAAAAGTGTTCACAATAGTTTATTTTTCTTTTTAACTTATTATTTTTTTTCTTTCTTAAATTGACATACAGCTGATTTCAGAGCTACTAAGATGTCTTCCAGGCTGGGAGTCCTAAACATTCCCACCAAATAAAACAACTCTCTACTTTCAGGTTGTGACTATACTTTTTAGTCAACAGTTTTGGCGACCAATATGAACATATGTCTATTCTCCACCTGAACTCTACGAGAAACCAGAGCGATGGGACCAGCAGGCAGCCTTTGTGCCTATCTGCTTTCTCTGGAGTTCAGGGTGGATTTGAGTAATTCTCTCCTGGCCCTTGGATCGCCCACTTTGGTTGAATTTTTCTTTGGTGTGGTATGGCAGGTACTTGTCCCCTTCTCTGTAAGGTACTCGGTGGGAGGTGGGGAGGCCCCTTGAGAAGTTGCCAGGAAATATACACCCAGGGTTTAGAGACTTCCTGGGGCTCAGCTGGAAGATGCAGAGAGAGAGAATTCCTACCTGTTTGAAAGACACTGGGAGGAGGAGGAGTCCATTAAGGACACCCAGAGCTCCATTAAAACACACTGAGAAAATACCTACCCTTGGAAAAGCATTGGTAGGGATAGGCTAGATTTTTACCAAGAAATACCCATGGCTCACTGAAAGACACTGAGATGACTCTATTGTAGAAAGACGTAAGGAACAGGGTTTATACTTACAAGTACCTAATTAACTGGAGAGATTAAATCTCACCCTAAATACTAAGGGGGCTCTTTAATGCATACAGTTAAAGTTCAAAGTTAGCCTGGTAAAACCTTAAGCCAGGTTTTTTAAGGGGTACTTCTGATTTCTCCCTGTCTTTGAGATGTAAATGTCCTATTGATCTTCCTAGGTTGCTCCATTGTGTTTGTTTGTTTATGTTAGGCCTAAAAGAGGTCTTTTTTCAGTCTTAATCCTTTAACCACTGTACTAAGGGGAAGTCCCTTGCATTCTTACTCCTTAATTATTTGCATCTCTGTAGAGATCTAATTTACTGGTGGCCACATGATGAACCCTTTTAACATTAGAAAAACTATCAAATTATTGGCTACCTCAGTGGCTCAGTGGTATAGAATTTGGGGGTGAACCCTTTTAACTTATGATTTTTTTTCTTTCTTAAATTGACATACAGCTGATTTCAGAGCTACTAAGATGTCTTCCAGGCTGGGAGTCCTAAACATTCCCACCAAATAAAACAACTCTCTACTTTCAGGTTGTGACTATACTTTTTAGTCAACAGTTTTGGCGACCAATATGAACATATGTCTATTCTCCACCTGAACTCTACGAGAAACCAGAGCGATGGGACCAGCAGGCAGCCTTTGTGCCTATCTGCTTTCTCTGGAGTTCAGGGTGGATTTGAGTAATTCTCTCCTGGCCCTTGGATCGCCCACTTTGGTTGAATTTTTCTTTGGTGTGGTATGGCAGGTACTTGTCCCCTTCTCTGTAAGGTACTCGGTGGGAGGTGGGGAGGCCCCTTGAGAAGTTGCCAGGAAATATACACCCAGGGTTTAGAGACTTCCTGGGGCTCAGCTGGAAGATGCAGAGAGAGAGAATTCCTACCTGTTTGAAAGACACTGGGAGGAGGAGGGAGTCCATTAAGGACACCCAGAGCTCCATTAAAACACACTGAGAAAATACCTACCCTTGGAAAAGCATTGGTAGGGATAGGCTAGATTTTTACCAAGAAATACCCATGGCTCACTGAAAGACACTGAGATGACTCTATTGTAGAAAGACGTAAGGAACAGGGTTTATACTTACAAGTACCTAATTAACTGGAGAGATTAAATCTCACCCTAAATACTAAGGGGGCTCTTTAATGCATACAGTTAAAGTTCAAAGTTAGCCTGGTAAAACCTTAAGCCAGGTTTTTTAAGGGGTACTTCTGATTTCTCCCTGTCTTTGAGATGTAAATGTCCTATTGATCTTCCTAGGTTGCTCCATTGTGTTTGTTTGTTTATGTTAGGCCTAAAAGAGGTCTTTTTTCAGTCTTAATCCTTTAACCACTGTACTAAGGGGAAGTCCCTTGCATTCTTACTCCTTAATTATTTGCATCTCTGTAGAGATCTAATTTACTGGTGGCCACATGATGAACCCTTTTAACATTAGAAAAACTATCAAATTATTGGCTACCTCAGTGGCTCAGTGGTATAGAATTCGCCTGCTGTGCAGCAGACACAGGAGACATAGGTTCAATCCCTGGGTCTGGAAGATCCCCTGAGGAAGGCATGGCAACCTACTCTGGTATTTGTGCCTGGAGAATCTCATAGACAGAGGAGCCTGGTAGGCTACAGTCCAAGGGGTCACATAAGAGTCAGACACAACTGAGCACACACAAACACAAGCATAGAATTCCCTGCTTCTGATAACTCTGAAATGCCTTGTTCTATTGTAAAAGGATTTTCTCCTTATTTTTGATATTCTCTTCAGAGATAAAGCTTAATGTTTGAATAAACTTCAGTTGTTATACTTGTCCTTGCTTCCAAATGTATGAAAATTTGTGATTTCTTATGGAGTCTGAGGCTTTCACTGAACTTTGTTCTTGAAACATGTAATACCTCCCTCAAGATGCAAAAATAATATAAGATCCATGTGTTTTCAAATTTGTGACATTAACTAGCAAAGAGAGGAAGAATCAAGAGATCTTAATGTGGTATTATGCACTAAATTATATTTTCAGTATCTTTATGTTTGTAGCATCAGCTTTATATACAGAGATGTCATTTTGTCATCTAAATACCAGATGTCATTTTGCTTTCCCTATGCCTGATCCAATTCAATTTAAAAAAATGTGATATCATGTGCACACAAGTCATAGAATAATGCAATGTCTCAGTCTTGTTTAAAGAGCATGTGTGTAATGACTTTTCACTACTGTTTGCTAATTATTTGTACACATTAAAGTGACCATGGCCATTTTCAAGGCAATGATAAATTTTAAACTCTTTCATCCAAACTTATAAATTATGGCTTACTCAAAACTATTTCCTTAGAAAAATATAATGAAATTCATTTCCTTATAATGCAATGGAGAACTCATGGAAAAGATGCTTGAAATACAAATTAGGTTGGATTTACTACTGACTACTAATAATTTAAACAATATGGTATTAAATATTCAATTTATATTAGTAAAGAGGTCTTTTTCAGTTGTTTTTTTAACCTCCTTTAACCACCTGTACTAAGGGGAAGTCCCTTGCATTCTTACTCCTTAATTATTTGCATCTCTGTAGAGATCTAATTTACTGGTGGCCACATGATGAACCCTTTTAACATTAGAAAAACTATCAAATTATTGGCTACCTCAGTGGCTCAGTGGTATAGAATTCGCCTGCTGTGCAGCAGACACAGGAGACATAGGTTCAATCCCTGGGTCTGGAAGATCCCCTGAGGAAGGCATGGCAACCTACTCTGGTATTTGTGCCTGGAGAATCTCATAGACAGAGGAGCCTGGTAGGCTACAGCCCAAGGGGTCACATAAGAGTCAGACACAACTGAGCACACACAAACACAAGCATAGAATTCCCTGCTTCTGATAACTCTGAAATGCCTTGTTCTATTGTAAAAGGATTTTCTCCTTATTTTTGATATTCTCTTCAGAGATAAAGCTTAATGTTTGAATAAACTTCAGTTGTTATACTTGTCCTTGCTTCCAAATGTATGAAAATTTGTGATTTCTTATGGAGTCTGAGGCTTTCACTGAACTTTGTTCTTGAAACATGTAATACCTCCCTCAAGATGCAAAAATAATATAAGATCCATGTGTTTTCAAATTTGTGACATTAACTAGCAAAGAGAGGAAGAATCAAGAGATCTTAATGTGGTATTATGCACTAAATTATATTTTCAGTATCTTTATGTTTGTAGCATCAGCTTTATATACAGAGATGTCATTTTGTCATCTAAATACCAGATGTCATTTTGCTTTCCCTATGCCTGATCCAATTCAATTTAAAAAAATGTGATATCATGTGCACACAAGTCATAGAATAATGCAATGTCTCAGTCTTGTTTAAAGAGCATGTGTGTAATGACTTTTCACTACTGTTTGCTAATTATTTGTACACATTAAAGTGACCATGGCCATTTTCAAGGCAATGATAAATTTTAAACTCTTTCATCCAAACTTATAAATTATGGCTTACTCAAAACTATTTCCTTAGAAAAATATAATGAAATTCATTTCCTTATAATGCAATGGAGAACTCATGGAAAAGATGCTTGAAATACAAATTAGGTTGGATTTACTACTGACTACTAATAATTTAAACAATATGGTATTAAATATTCAATTTATATTAGCTCTGGTCTCTCTTCTGTGATGGGGTGTTGTATGACAGAGGAAAGTGGTTTAGGGCCCAGACAGTCCTGGGCTGAAATCTGATTCTGCAACTCCCTAGAGCAGAACTTCACCTGGAACAAGTTAGATGTACTCCATCTCAGTGGCTGCATTTATAAAATATCTTCAGTTGGTTCTTTCATAGATCCTAATTACTGAAATGATCAATGTCTCCTGATCATCATCCAATTTAATTTAAAATAAAAACCAAAAAATAGGAGTTTAGTACTAACATTGACAAACCCAGACAGTGTGTTCAAAAGCAAAGATATCGCTTTGCCAACAAAGGTCTGTAAAGTCAAGGCTATGGTCTTCCCAGTAGCCATGTACAGATGTGAGAGCTGGATAATTAAGAAAATAGAGTGCCAAAGAACTGATGCTTTTCAAACTGTGGTGCTGGAGAAGTCTTGAGAGGCCCTTGACTGCAAGTAGATCAAACCAGTCAATTTTAAAAGCAATCAACCATGAATATCCTTTGGAAGGACTGAAGCTGAAGCTCCAATACTTTGGCCACCTGATGAGAAAAGCTGACTCACTGAAATAGATGTTGATGCTAGGAAAGATTAAAGGTAGAGGAAGAAGAGGGTGACAGAGGATGAGATGGTTGGATGGCATCAGTGATTCACTGGCCATTAACTTGGGCAAACTCCAGGAAATGATAAGGGACAGAGAAGCCTGAGGTATTTCAGGCCATGGGGTCTTGAAGAGTTGGACTTGGTGACTGAACAACAACAGGATTAACATACACACACCGCTAGGTATAAGATTGATAATCAACAAGCACTTACTGTATAGCACAGGGAACTCTACTCAATACTCTGTAATAGCCTATATAGGAAAAATAAACTGAAAAAGAGTGGATATATGTATGCATGTAACTAAACCACTTTGCTGTACAGTTGAAACTCACCCAAATTTCTAAATCAACTACTCCCCAATATAAAATAAAAGTTCAATTAAGAAAAAAATCTGCAACGAAGTTAAGCTCTTTTCTGACTTTTTCTGCAGATGCCTATTCTAGGAACCTTTTGAAGTACTGAAATAATTCTTTTTCATAGAATATTATCAGATGTTTGGAGTCCCTCTGTCTTGCCAGTCAGTGTTCTGTCTTGGTGCAAAGTCTCCTCACAGAACATCTCAGCAGCCCCACCACATCTGCGCTATGGATTTGTTGTAAGGATTACAGGAGAGCATTGCACAAGCTGCTTGGTCAAGTGGCTAGCCTACACCAACCTCAGCTGACAGAAAGGCCACTCACACAAGTCAAGTCTTTACTGAATGCATCGTAAGTTCAAGGCGATACATTTTGAGCCAGAACCTCAACTGTCATAACACATTGGAAAGCTACATCTCATACAAAGCAATAAAACCGTAATAGGAGATGTGTTTTATTTCATGGTAAAACCTTTTTCTGTTAACAAAGATATCGCTTTGCCAACAAAGGTCTGTAAAGTCAAGGCTATGGTCTTCCCAGTAGCCAGAATGTGAGAGCTGGATAATTAAGAAAATAGAGTGCCAAAGAACTGATGCTTTTCAAACTGTGGTGCTGGAGAAGTCTTGAGAGGCCCTTGACTGCAAGTAGATCAAACCAGTCAATTTTAAAAGCAATCAACCATGAATATCCTTTGGAAGGACTGAAGCTGAAGCTCCAATACTTTGGCCACCTGATGAGAAAAGCTGACTCACTGAAATAGATGTTGATGCTAGGAAAGATTAAAGGTAGAGGAAGAAGAGGGTGACAGAGGATGAGATGGTTGGATGGCATCAGTGATTCACTGGCCATTAACTTGGGCAAACTCCAGGAAATGATAAGGGACAGAGAAGCCTGAGGTATTTCAGGCCATGGGGTCTTGAAGAGTTGGACTTGGTGACTGAACAACAACAGGATTAACATACACACACCGCTAGGTATAAGATTGATAATCAACAAGCACTTACTGTATAGCACAGGGAACTCTACTCAATACTCTGTAATAGCCTATATAGGAAAAATAAACTGAAAAAGAGTGGATATATGTATGCATGTAACTAAACCACTTTGCTGTACAGTTGAAACTCACCCAAATTTCTAAATCAACTACTCCCCAATATAAAATAAAAGTTCAATTAAGAAAAAAATCTGCAACGAAGTTAAGCTCTTTTCTGACTTTTTCTGCAGATGCCTATTCTAGGAACCTTTTGAAGTACTGAAATAATTCTTTTTCATAGAATATTATCAGATGTTTGGAGTCCCTCTGTCTTGCCAGTCAGTGTTCTGTCTTGGTGCAAAGTCTCCTCACAGAACATCTCAGCAGCCCCACCACATCTGCGCTATGGATTTGTTGTAAGGATTACAGGAGAGCATTGCACAAGCTGCTTGGTCAAGTGGCTAGCCTACACCAACCTCAGCTGACAGAAAGGCCACTCACACAAGTCAAGTCTTTACTGAATGCATCGTAAGTTCAAGGCGATACATTTTGAGCCAGAACCTCAACTGTCATAACACATTGGAAAGCTACATCTCATACAAAGCAATAAAACCGTAATAGGAGATGTGTTTTATTTCATGGTAACTTAGTTATTTGTTCAACAGTAAAACTTAGTCTAGAATGATGAAAAGCAAAAAACAAAGAATGATTGCCTTACAAGTCAGAATTAAAAACATTGGTATTGTGAATAGAAGTAAATGAGTTAATTTTCATTTAACTTAGACCATATTTACCTGGATGAGTTAACATACATCTTCTATGGTTGTGGGAATGTGAATCACTGATCACTGACACTAGAAAACCAACAGAACAGAAGCAGCTATTGACTGAAAAAAGTCAAAGGAGGGGGCTCGTCAGAGATTGAAAATAGATAACAAAGCCAACAATTTGATTAATGTATTTCAAGAAGGCATATCACTAATATTTTGTGCAATTACTGGATAAATTCCCAATCACAGACTGTTTTCATTGTAAATGCTAATTTTTTGTTGTTTAATATAAGAAGGAATTCCTGAATTATTTGATATTAATATTGTCAGTAGAAAAAAGACGGAAAGCAGGGGGTGGGGTGGGGTGAAGCAAAGGAGGACAGCGAAAAGGGGAGGTCAGAAGTTGGAAAGTTAAACTTTTTGAAGGAGAGAATGAAGTGGGGAAGGAGGAAAAATGAGAGCCTACAGACAGACACTATTACAAAGAATTTTTGTTAATCAAAATTTAGAACCAATAATGCATGCATTTATTATATTGATGTCAAAGCTTTGTGAAATATATGGAAACTTAAAAGGAGTTTTAGTATTTTTATATGTTGCCATGACATAGTTTGTTCCTAGGAAATTTTTAATTACTTTTTATTGGGGTACAGTTGCTTTACCATATTTGTATTAATTTCTGCTGTACAATTAAGTGAAACAGCTATACATATACATGTACCCCATCCCTCTTGGGTCTTCCTCCAAGCATTGCACAAGCTGCTTGGTCAAGTGGCTAGCCTACACCAACCTCAGCTGACAGAAAGGCCACTCACACAAGTCAAGTCTTTACTGAATGCATCGTAAGTTCAAGGCGATACATTTTGAGCCAGAACCTCAACTGTCATAACACATTGGAAAGCTACATCTCATACAAAGCAATAAAACCGTAATAGGAGATGTGTTTTATTTCATGGTAACTTAGTTATTTGTTCAACAGTAAAACTTAGTCTAGAATGATGAAAAGCAAAAAACAAAGAATGATTGCCTTACAAGTCAGAATTAAAAACATTGGTATTGTGAATAGAAGTAAATGAGTTAATTTTCATTTAACTTAGACCATATTTACCTGGATGAGTTAACATACATCTTCTATGGTTGTGGGAATGTGAATCACTGATCACTGACACTAGAAAACCAACAGAACAGAAGCAGCTATTGACTGAAAAAAGTCAAAGGAGGGGGCTCGTCAGAGATTGAAAATAGATAACAAAGCCAACAATTTGATTAATGTATTTCAAGAAGGCATATCACTAATATTTTGTGCAATTACTGGATAAATTCCCAATCACAGACTGTTTTCATTGTAAATGCTAATTTTTTGTTGTTTAATATAAGAAGGAATTCCTGAATTATTTGATATTAATATTGTCAGTAGAAAAAAGACGGAAAGCAGGGGGTGGGGTGGGGTGAAGCAAAGGAGGACAGCGAAAAGGGGAGGTCAGAAGTTGGAAAGTTAAACTTTTTGAAGGAGAGAATGAAGTGGGGAAGGAGGAAAAATGAGAGCCTACAGACAGACACTATTACAAAGAATTTTTGTTAATCAAAATTTAGAACCAATAATGCATGCATTTATTATATTGATGTCAAAGCTTTGTGAAATATATGGAAACTTAAAAGGAGTTTTAGTATTTTTATATGTTGCCATGACATAGTTTGTTCCTAGGAAATTTTTAATTACTTTTTATTGGGGTACAGTTGCTTTACCATATTTGTATTAATTTCTGCTGTACAATTAAGTGAAACAGCTATACATATACATGTACCCCATCCCTCTTGGGTCTTCCTCCAACCCTTCCTTTCCCACTCATCTAGGTCACCACAGAGCACTGAGCTGAGCGCTCTGTGCTCAGCAGGTTCCAACTAGCTCTCTATTTTTTTTTTTTCAATTAATCTCAAAAATATATAAATAGGTAACCCAGCTCAATATCCAAACAACAAACAACCCAACCCAATTTAAACAAACAAAAAAAAATGGGCAGAAGACTTAAACAAAAGACCTTGTCTTTCTCGAAGGAAGACATACAGATGGCTAAGATAAACATGAAAATATGTCCTAGGAAATTTAACATAGTAATAGACTTGATACTTTTGACAAAAGGTAGAAATAATGAGAAAGCCTCATTATCAAATATACTATGCAAACAATCTCTCTCCTTATTTGCCTTTCTAAAAACTGAACTGACTAAATAAAGAGAATTAACAGCTTAAAGAGATAGACCTCTTCTTCCTCATAAACACACAGGAAGTAATCTTGCATTTGGGAATAAGCAGGAAATGAGCTTTGTAACAAAACTATTCACATTTGAAGATTGTTTAACATGCCCAACTATCAGACTGATATTAAAATGGAACATAAAATTAGGTACTGACATGATGCTCCTCTTAAATTTATATTTCCCATAAATATTAGTATAATGATTTGAAAATGCAAGATAATTTCTGAGATCCTTCTAGTCCTAAAGATCAACAATGTGGCCTTCCCTGGTAGACCAGTGGGTAAGGACACCACCTTGCAGTGCAAGGGGCACTGGATTGATTCCTGACCTGGGAAGATCACGTGCTGCGGAGCGGCTGGACGGATGCGTTCAACTACCAAGCCGGAGCTCTAGAGCGCATGCGCCCAGAGCCAGTGCTCAGCGACGAGAGAGGCCACTGCGACGCGAGGCCCACACAGGCCAAAGAACAAAGATGGAAATAAATGAAAGACCAACAGGAGTGGCAAAAAAACAAAAACAAAAACAACGTATGTTTGTGGTTCAAGAATATATGCTTTGCCTATTGATACTAGGTGCAAAAGATAGCTAATGAGAGCCTACTGTACAGGATGGGGAACTCTACTCATTACCCTGTGGTGACCTAAATAGGAAGGAAATCTAAAAGGAAATGTATATATGTATATATGTATATATCATCAGTTATATACATATAACTGATTCACTTTGATATACAGTAGAAACACAACATTGTAAAACAAGTATACTCCAATAAAAAATAATTTAAAAAGTATTATGCATGTGCTTTGCATTTCCTCCTTCTCTCTCTCATGTATATATTTAGTATATTCTCTATATTATATGTAATCTACTTTACTTTCTATAACAGGTAAATATCCTTTGAAAATTATGAAGTGCTTTGTTAATGTGTAGTCACATTTGTAATCTGGTCTACTGAAATTAAACAGTTCTTGGTCTTTAGGTGATTAAAAACTTTCTTGATACAGCCAGATGGCCTAGTAGGTTGAAAAGTTTGCCAGTATAGTTCTGGCACTCTAAATTCTCACCCCCGGGATCATATATATCATTTAAGCTTTCTCACTTTTACTTGGCTTAGATTTAGAAATGAAGGTACTGTGTAGGGGGGTAAGAATTTTTAAAAAAACTTTTGGATGCAGTCTTTGTAACAAAACTATTCACATTTGAAGATTGTTTAACATGCCCAACTATCAGACTGATATTAAAATGGAACATAAAATTAGGTACTGACATGATGCTCCTCTTAAATTTATATTTCCCATAAATATTAGTATAATGATTTGAAAATGCAAGATAATTTCTGAGATCCTTCTAGTCCTAAAGATCAACAATGTGGCCTTCCCTGGTAGACCAGTGGGTAAGGACACCACCTTGCAGTGCAAGGGGCACTGGATTGATTCCTGACCTGGGAAGATCACGTGCTGCGGAGCGGCTGGACGGATGCGTTCAACTACCAAGCCGGAGCTCTAGAGCGCATGCGCCCAGAGCCAGTGCTCAGCGACGAGAGAGGCCACTGCGACGCGAGGCCCACACAGGCCAAAGAACAAAGATGGAAATAAATGAAAGACCAACAGGAGTGGCAAAAAAACAAAACCAAAAACAACGTATGTTTGTGGTTCAAGAATATATGCTTTGCCTATTGATACTAGGTGCAAAAGATAGCTAATGAGAGCCTACTGTACAGGATGGGGAACTCTACTCATTACCCTGTGGTGACCTAAATAGGAAGGAAATCTAAAAGGAAATGTATATATGTATATATGTATATATCATCAGTTATATACATATAACTGATTCACTTTGATATACAGTAGAAACACAACATTGTAAAACAAGTATACTCCAATAAAAAATAATTTAAAAAGTATTATGCATGTGCTTTGCATTTCCTCCTTCTCTCTCTCATGTATATATTTAGTATATTCTCTATATTATATGTAATCTACTTTACTTTCTATAACAGGTAAATATCCTTTGAAAATTATGAAGTGCTTTGTTAATGTGTAGTCACATTTGTAATCTGGTCTACTGAAATTAAACAGTTCTTGGTCTTTAGGTGATTAAAAACTTTCTTGATACAGCCAGATGGCCTAGTAGGTTGAAAAGTTTGCCAGTATAGTTCTGGCACTCTAAATTCTCACCCCCGGGATCATATATATCATTTAAGCTTTCTCACTTTTACTTGGCTTAGATTTGAAATAGAAATGAAGGTACTGTGTATGTGTGTGTGGGTGGGTGTATTACATTCCTTATGCTTGTGAAGGATCTTTAAAGATACATTAAAGTAAAATAATTTACATGTAAATAATAAAACTGTGCTAATAAAGAATCATACCATATTTTATTTAAATTTCAAATTTTGCTGCATTCCACTGATGAATATAGAATGATCCAAGGAGAGTTCCTTCAAAAATGAAACATAGTCCAGGACAGAGAGAACACAAGAACATATGTTCTCTTGAGTATGAAGCACAGATTGTAACTTTGAGGAATACACCATCCAACTGAGAGTTCACATAGAGTGAATGATGTTCACCAGACTAAACAAAGTCACAGGAGTGCATTAGGGGAGGCCGGATTGCAGGAAGGTGGCCTGGGAACAGGGAAAATCTGAAGGTAAGGATCATTTAAAATAAATTAATTTTCTTTCATCAGTATCTTATAGTGTTCTGAGTACAAGTCTCTTGCTGCCTAGGTAGGTTTATCCCTAGATATTTTAAATAAGTCAGAAAGAGTAAAACAAATATTATATTTTAACACATACACGTGGGATCTAGAAAAATAGTACACATGAACCTATCTGCTGAGCAGAATAGAGACGTGACAAAGAGAACAAACATATGGATACCAAGAGGGGAAAAAAGGGTAGGCTAAATTGGGAGATTGGTACTGACATATATACACTACTGTGTATAAAGTAGGTAACTAATGAGGACCTATTGCATAGCATGGGGTGACAGGAGGAGGTAAAATCTGTTTGTAGGACGTATACTGAGTTAACCTTAAAATGCAATCCAATATATATGGGTGCAGATAAATATTGTTTGAGTCCACTTATAGCTAGAATAGTCAAATTCACACAGTCAGAAACTATACTGATAGATGCCAGGGTGTAGGGGTGTGGGGTGAGGAGAGGGAATGAGAGTTCATGTTTAATGGGAACAGAGTTTCTGGGTAGGAAGGTGAGAATTTTGAGCACTGTATGGTGATGAGAGCAGTAATGTGAATGGACTTATTGCCACTCAACTGTCCAGTTAAATACAGTTCAAATAGTATGTTTCGTGTGCTGTGACTTACCACAATAAAAAAAGGAATTTAATTTTCTATACTCATCTAGAAATGATCATTAAAATCATTCTCAAGTCCTACAAAAAGAGACACTTTTTCATGCTGGCCACATTTTCCTCCATGGTCACTGTAAAAAAACTGTGCTAATGAATCATACCATATTTTATTTAAATTTCAAATTTTGCTGCATTCCACTGATGAATATAGAATGATCCAAGGAGAGTTCCTTCAAAATGAAACATAGTCCAGGACAGAGAGAACACAAGAACATATGTTCTCTTGAGTATGAAGCACAGATTGTAACTTTGAGGAATACACCATCCAACTGAGAGTTCACATAGAGTGAATGATGTTCACCAGACTAAACAAAGTCACAGGAGTGCATTAGGGGAGGCCGGATTGCAGGAAGGTGGCCTGGGAACAGGGAAAATCTGAAGGTAAGGATCATTTAAAATAAATTAATTTTCTTTCATCAGTATCTTATAGTGTTCTGAGTACAAGTCTCTTGCTGCCTAGGTAGGTTTATCCCTAGATATTTTAAATAAGTCAGAAAGAGTAAAACAAATATTATATTTTAACACATACACGTGGGATCTAGAAAAATAGTACACATGAACCTATCTGCTGAGCAGAATAGAGACGTGACAAAGAGAACAAACATATGGATACCAAGAGGGGAAAAAAGGGTAGGCTAAATTGGGAGATTGGTACTGACATATATACACTACTGTGTATAAAGTAGGTAACTAATGAGGACCTATTGCATAGCATGGGGTGACAGGAGGAGGTAAAATCTGTTTGTAGGACGTATACTGAGTTAACCTTAAAATGCAATCCAATATATATGGGTGCAGATAAATATTGTTTGAGTCCACTTATAGCTAGAATAGTCAAATTCACACAGTCAGAAACTATACTGATAGATGCCAGGGTGTAGGGGTGTGGGGTGAGGAGAGGGAATGAGAGTTCATGTTTAATGGGAACAGAGTTTCTGGGTAGGAAGGTGAGAATTTTGAGCACTGTATGGTGATGAGAGCAGTAATGTGAATGGACTTATTGCCACTCAACTGTCCAGTTAAATACAGTTCAAATAGTATGTTTCGTGTGCTGTGACTTACCACAATAAAAAAAGGAATTTAATTTTCTATACTCATCTAGAAATGATCATTAAAATCATTCTCAAGTCCTACAAAAAGAGACACTTTTTCATGCTGGCCACATTTTCCTCCATGGTCACTGTAAGGTGCATTCTGTTAAACCGGTTTAATACAAAATGAATCTCATTTGCAAACCCTTGTTTAATCACTAAGTTTAGCCATAAGTGATTATCTTAAATTCTTCACCCACAAATTAAAAAAAAAAAAAAATTCATACGATGACTGCTTGAAAGACTGCTTTGCCTGCCACAGGTTTTTGCAGGAGCAAGGAGGAATTCAAGGCATGGGCTCCTGTGTTAATTGTTATTCATTCAACTCTATGGAATGTTTTGGTTTTTAAAAGACACACTATTATAAAAAAAAGTATTTCAAAAGTCATCTCACCTACCTCATCATCTCAAAACAGACATATCCTGAAACTAGGAAAATAATGATGTATTTCAGATTTCCTTCATCCCAGAAGCAATATATTTTCATATCAAATTAATGGAAAAATAGAAATAAGTCCTCAGGAAATTTCCATGATCATGGTAGGGGGTTTCACTGACCCCAAGTTTTCATTCCTTCCTATGTTCCACCCTGTGCCACACACATACACAGCTCCTGCCACCAAAGGTGTAGCTTTCAGTGCTTCCAGCCACACTGACTCTGCTGGGGCCAGGTGACAAGCCTCACTAGCTTTTAAGGTCACATGCTGATGGTGGGTGGTGTCAGCTCCAAACCCAGGTGAGGCACTTCTCCCAGCACCATGAGAAAAACATGTTTTGGATTGCTTACAATTCGCATAAAAATAAAATATCCTGGGCATGTGCTTGAGCTGAAATTTTGCCTTAGGGCCATCTACACCAATCTTAGCTCAAATCTACCACCCTAAACGATCACAGTTACATTCCTGATAAATAAATGCTTAATATTTTGTGGCATTGGGTTTTGGAGTTATTGCTACTCAACATTTTTCTGGCAATAGTAGATAGTGATTTTAATAATCCTAGGAAAAGTATTAACTTATGTTGGTTTCTCAGTTATGCCTGACTCTTTGCAACCCCATGGACTGCTAGGTTCCTCTGACCACAGGGTTCTCCAGGTAAGAATTCGGAGTGAGTAGACATTCCCTTCTCCAGTGGATCTTCCCAACCAAGGGACTGAACCCCTCTGACCAGCAGGTTACTGACATAAAATCATTTATTACATGCTGGCCACATTTTCCTCCATGGTCACTGTAAGGTGCATTCTGTTAAACCGGTTTAATACAAAATGAATCTCATTTGCAAACCCTTGTTTAATCACTAAGTTTAGCCATAAGTGATTATCTTAAATTCTTCACCCACAAATTAAAAAAAAAAAAAAATTCATACGATGACTGCTTGAAAGACTGCTTTGCCTGCCACAGGTTTTTGCAGGAGCAAGGAGGAATTCAAGGCATGGGCTCCTGTGTTAATTGTTATTCATTCAACTCTATGGAATGTTTTGGTTTTTAAAAGACACACTATTATAAAAAAAAGTATTTCAAAAGTCATCTCACCTACCTCATCATCTCAAAACAGACATATCCTGAAACTAGGAAAATAATGATGTATTTCAGATTTCCTTCATCCCAGAAGCAATATATTTTCATATCAAATTAATGGAAAAATAGAAATAAGTCCTCAGGAAATTTCCATGATCATGGTAGGGGGTTTCACTGACCCCAAGTTTTCATTCCTTCCTATGTTCCACCCTGTGCCACACACATACACAGCTCCTGCCACCAAAGGTGTAGCTTTCAGTGCTTCCAGCCACACTGACTCTGCTGGGGCCAGGTGACAAGCCTCACTAGCTTTTAAGGTCACATGCTGATGGTGGGTGGTGTCAGCTCCAAACCCAGGTGAGGCACTTCTCCCAGCACCATGAGAAAAACATGTTTTGGATTGCTTACAATTCGCATAAAAATAAAATATCCTGGGCATGTGCTTGAGCTGAAATTTTGCCTTAGGGCCATCTACACCAATCTTAGCTCAAATCTACCACCCTAAACGATCACAGTTACATTCCTGATAAATAAATGCTTAATATTTTGTGGCATTGGGTTTTGGAGTTATTGCTACTCAACATTTTTCTGGCAATAGTAGATAGTGATTTTAATAATCCTAGGAAAAGTATTAACTTATGTTGGTTTCTCAGTTATGCCTGACTCTTTGCAACCCCATGGACTGCTAGGTTCCTCTGACCACAGGGTTCTCCAGGTAAGAATTCCGGAGTGAGTAGACATTCCCTTCTCCAGTGGATCTTCCCAACCAAGGGACTGAACCCCAGGTCTCCTGTATCACAAGCAGGTTCTTTACCATCTTGCACATGGTGTGTGGCTGAGTGTGTGTGTTTATTTATCTGTTAAAAATACTGCATATAGCCTTGTGTGCTCAGGCTCTGTTGCTCAGATGTGTCCAACTTTTTTGTGATCCCATAACTGTAGTGTGGCAAGCTCTTCTGTCCATGGAATTTCTCAGGCAAGAATACTAGAGTGGGTTGCCATTTCCTTCTCCAGAGGATCTTTCCAACCAATGCACTGAACCTATGTCTCTTGCATAGCCTTATAAATCAATACATCAAAAATAATTTAAAATATTAGCACTATATCTTTCATAGAATGATGTCTCAATAAATGTCAGCTATTTTATTAGTAATAATATTAACATACTATTGCTCTTAATAATATTAATACTATAGTATTTTTATTCATTGTTTTAATATAATTATATTCATAATTATATGGTTATTAATAATATTAAGAGGAGTAGTATATTCCTAATGATTTCCCTGAGAGGAAATAACAAGTTCTCTTTCAAATGCCCTCTCTAATTTAATAAATTCATCCCTTGGCCTTTACCAGGATATATTTCCCAAATACTGGAACACAAATCCATTATGTATCTCATTTCTATTGTCCATTAACAGACCATCTGGTTGCATCTTGCAAATAGTCCTAATGTGGGCTACAGATTGTTATGAGCATGCTTGTTATGAGCATACTTCCATTTAAGCCTCCTGGGTGATGGACTTTGAGGAATCCACCTCCACAGTCCAGACAGCGTGGAACTGTAGAGGGTGGCAAACGATGTCCATGGCCAGCACCAGGCACTAAGCAGTGGCTTTGGGCAACTGTGTTAAACGAATCCCCCACAGTTACATTCCTGATAAATAAATGCTTAATATTTTGTGGCATTGGGTTTTGGAGTTATTGCTACTCAACATTTTTCTGGCAATAGTAGATAGTGATTTTAATAATCCTAGGAAAAGTATTAACTTATGTTGGTTTCTCAGTTATGCCTGACTCTTTGCAACCCCATGGACTGCTAGGTTCCTCTGACCACAGGGTTCTCCAGGTAAGAATTCCGGAGTGAGTAGACATTCCCTTCTCCAGTGGATCTTCCCAACCAAGGGACTGAACCCCAGGTCTCCTGTATCACAAGCAGGTTCTTTACCATCTTGCACATGGTGTGTGGCTGAGTGTGTGTGTTTATTTATCTGTTAAAAATACTGCATATAGCCTTGTGTGCTCAGGCTCTGTTGCTCAGATGTGTCCAACTTTTTTGTGATCCCATAACTGTAGTGTGGCAAGCTCTTCTGTCCATGGAATTTCTCAGGCAAGAATACTAGAGTGGGTTGCCATTTCCTTCTCCAGAGGATCTTTCCAACCAATGCACTGAACCTATGTCTCTTGCATAGCCTTATAAATCAATACATCAAAAATAATTTAAAATATTAGCACTATATCTTTCATAGAATGATGTCTCAATAAATGTCAGCTATTTTATTAGTAATAATATTAACATACTATTGCTCTTAATAATATTAATACTATAGTATTTTTATTCATTGTTTTAATATAATTATATTCATAATTATATGGTTATTAATAATATTAAGAGGAGTAGTATATTCCTAATGATTTCCCTGAGAGGAAATAACAAGTTCTCTTTCAAATGCCCTCTCTAATTTAATAAATTCATCCCTTGGCCTTTACCAGGATATATTTCCCAAATACTGGAACACAAATCCATTATGTATCTCATTTCTATTGTCCATTAACAGACCATCTGGTTGCATCTTGCAAATAGTCCTAATGTGGGCTACAGATTGTTATGAGCATGCTTGTTATGAGCATACTTCCATTTAAGCCTCCTGGGTGATGGACTTTGAGGAATCCACCTCCACAGTCCAGACAGCGTGGAACTGTAGAGGGTGGCAAACGATGTCCATGGCCAGCACCAGGCACTAAGCAGTGGCTTTGGGCAACTGTGTTAAGAATGACAATGAAGTGGCATTTGCCGAGGGTGCTGGCTGTGTTTCTATTTGCACTGTAGAAAAGAAAGTATGCAATTCCTTTACTAATGTGTGCCTCCAACTTTCTCCCCATCCCAAGGCTAATATTTATAAAACATTTCCTACCTTACAGCCCTTTTGCCTGTAGATTCTGAGGAACCAAAGTAAAAAATACAAATATACAATCTGAAATATTAGGCAGATGTAACTGGCCTAAGCTTATACTTGCATTCTAAACAGTAATACAATTTTAAGATGTTCCTGAATACTTATCATAATAGACAGTGCCAATACTTTCACCTTGAAATCAGCCAGAACCCTGGAAGCAAACGTCCATTGTTGGTTATGTGGTTTCAACCACTTAGAGCACTTTGGTTTTGAAAGAAACTCTCTCTTAAATGTGACCACTCAAAAAAGATCACCTGATAGGAGAAAGCACTACTAAAATATAAATAGATTTTAGCATCTCAGGACCATCCTTCTAGACTCCAGGCCAAGAGTCATGGATTCAAGTGACAGTGGTTTCAGGATCTAAAAGTTCTCTCCATCTCTCTCCAATAAATCTAAGCCAAATATTATTGAACTGTGTTTTCAAAAGACGGCATTGATATCATCTGGGATGGGAAGAGAAATCGTTTTTCAAGGCTATGAGAGACCAGCAAATTCTTGTGTATGTAACTGAGGGACATCCTTCTCATTTAGTCATTGTTTTAATATAATTATATTCATAATTATATGGTTATTAATAATATTAAGAGGAGTAGTATATTCCTAATGATTTCCCTGAGAGGAAATAACAAGTTCTCTTTCAAATGCCCTCTCTAATTTAATAAATTCATCCCTTGGCCTTTACCAGGATATATTTCCCAAATACTGGAACACAAATCCATTATGTATCTCATTTCTATTGTCCATTAACAGACCATCTGGTTGCATCTTGCAAATAGTCCTAATGTGGGCTACAGATTGTTATGAGCATGCTTGTTATGAGCATACTTCCATTTAAGCCTCCTGGGTGATGGACTTTGAGGAATCCACCTCCACAGTCCAGACAGCGTGGAACTGTAGAGGGTGGCAAACGATGTCCATGGCCAGCACCAGGCACTAAGCAGTGGCTTTGGGCAACTGTGTTAAGAATGACAATGAAGTGGCATTTGCCGAGGGTGCTGGCTGTGTTTCTATTTGCACTGTAGAAAAGAAAGTATGCAATTCCTTTACTAATGTGTGCCTCCAACTTTCTCCCCATCCCAAGGCTAATATTTATAAAACATTTCCTACCTTACAGCCCTTTTGCCTGTAGATTCTGAGGAACCAAAGTAAAAAATACAAATATACAATCTGAAATATTAGGCAGATGTAACTGGCCTAAGCTTATACTTGCATTCTAAACAGTAATACAATTTTAAGATGTTCCTGAATACTTATCATAATAGACAGTGCCAATACTTTCACCTTGAAATCAGCCAGAACCCTGGAAGCAAACGTCCATTGTTGGTTATGTGGTTTCAACCACTTAGAGCACTTTGGTTTTGAAAGAAACTCTCTCTTAAATGTGACCACTCAAAAAAGATCACCTGATAGGAGAAAGCACTACTAAAATATAAATAGATTTTAGCATCTCAGGACCATCCTTCTAGACTCCAGGCCAAGAGTCATGGATTCAAGTGACAGTGGTTTCAGGATCTAAAAGTTCTCTCTCCATCTCTCTCCAATAAATCTAAGCCAAATATTATTGAACTGTGTTTTCAAAAGACGGCATTGATATCATCTGGGATGGGAAGAGAAATCGTTTTTCAAGGCTATGAGAGACCAGCAAATTCTTGTTTATGTAACTGAGGGACATCCTTCTCATTTAGTCATCTCCTAGAAAGTCATACTTTGCAGTCTGGCTATGATAAATACATGCTTTAAGAGCCTCACCACCATGGCTGCCAAAACAAACTGAGAAGGAAATGGATGAATCTTCTTACTAATAAAGTAGTTATAACTATTAATTCTGAAACAACCGTTAGACCCATTCATGATAAGTATATGGATTGATAGAATCTGAATTCATAGATGTTATTATTTAGAAGTAAAAATGCAATTTTTGAAAATAATGGGAAAATAATGAAGGACAGTAAGAAAGTCAGTAAAATGCATTGTACCTATTAATACTATTGTGTATCCATATCAGGAACTTCCAGAATAGAGTCATGGGACTGAAGAATTGTTTCAAAACTCTCCTATCAAACACCCAACATTTCAAGCAGTAATGAGTCTAAGTTTAATGTCCAAATATCAGCTGCAACCTAAGAACACTGTATGTATAAAGAATTATGTACTCACAGTTTATTTTACACTTGCGTATGTCTCTAACTAAAATCTACATCTGGGCTTCCCTGGTGGTCCAGTGGGTAAAGAGTCTACCTTGCAGTGCAAGGCTGCATTGGATCGATCCTTGACCCAGGAAGATCCCACGTGCTGAGGAGTGGCTGAACCAGTGTGTCCAATTACAAACCAGCGCTCTGGAGTGCATACGCCTAGAGCTGGTGCTCTGCAGCAAGAGGCCACTGCGATGGGAGACCCACACAGGCCAACGAATAAAGATGGATGAAAATAAATGGATAAAAAAACCAATAAAAGAGATCAAAATTAAAAAAAAAAATCTACATCCAATAGTACCATGCTTTCTCTGCTATTCTGCATCATCACTTTAACTTACTAAATTCTAGAGGCAAAGTATCACTTTTTCTGTGTATTTCTTAAAGAACAGTATTTCACACAAATAGCTGTATCCAAATAAATGTTATGAGTAAATTTTTGTAAATATATGAATTTATATTTTTGTAAATATATAAATACATTATCCTTCCAAAACTATACTTAGATAAAACTGAATGAGTACATCCTTTTGTATGTAATGTGTTTTGCCCCAACATGGCTTTTAGAATTTTTAACTATAGTGAGATTGGCAAAGGGGAAAGCTGAAGGTTTTCTTTTTGCTCTTGGCCACCACAAAACTGGATTTTCATTCCCTACTAACAATTCTAGTAGTTGGTTTAAAAAAAAAAAAAAAAAAACTCAAATATTCCAGGGAACTAACAGTAGTAAGTGACTGATCAAAATATCAACAATTAACTTTGAAAAACTCATCCTGTGCTTCTATGTTCATTTGATAGGGGAAGAAGAAACTGACCAGTAATGGACATACTCTGACAACTTCCTAAACTTTACACCTGAGAATTCAGGCCAAAATCTTAATGCTGTTTTATATTATTATTTGGTTTTGCTTTGGTGTTTTTAGAAGCCAAGTAAATTGCATGTATAATAAAGAATTCTTAAAACAGAATAGTGGAACTGTTTTGGCACTAATTTCCAATAATAAATACTTCAACCTTCTTCCCAACATAAGGCTTTCCTGCATGCTAGTGCATGCTAACTCATTTCACTTGTGTCTGAGTCTTTTAGACCCTTTGGACTATTGCCCACCAGGCTCTTCAGTCCTTGGGATTCTCAATGCAAGGGTACTAGAGTGGTTTGCCATGACCTCCTCCAGGAGAGCTTTCTGACCCAGAGACTGAACCTGTGTCTCTTAAGTCTCTTGCTTTGGCAGGCAGATTCTTTATCCATAGTGCCACCTGGGTTGCCTGCAAGGCCTTCCTATGTGCTGCTTAATTTGTAAAATGTCCTCTTTGCATTTTGCTTGTTCAATGTGTCCTCACCCACAGGATTCAATTGTAATGTTCTATTTCTAATGAAGTCTCTATATCCTCTAACCTCCCTTAGGCTAGACACACTTGTTATTCACTAGCACTGCACACTGCATTCATTGTTGGTAGTTTTTATGCATGGAATCATTCATATAAGGCCTTTAATTATCCTTACACTGCTGGCTTCATTAGGCCAGCTCCATGTATGTCTGCTGGCCATGACATGTACTGACCTATAAGCTTTCAATGGATGTTTGCTTAATGACTGATTAAATGATAACTTGGGCTTCCCCTACAGCTCAGCAGTAAAAAAAAAAATCCACTCAGGAGATGTGGGTTCGATTCCTGGATCAGGAGGATCCCCTCTAGGAAGGCTTGACAACCTACTTGGGTATTCTTGCCTGGATGATCCCATAGATAAAGAAGCCTGGCAAGCTATGGTCCATAAGGTTACATAGAGTAGGACACGGCTAAAGTGACTTAGCACAGAAATAACTTAATCATTTAAACGAGGCATATTATTTTCAGAAGGCTTTCCATTTGATTGGATGATGCATATTCAGTGAATACTAAAGGCTTATTTAGTCAAAGCTAAAATATATTTGAGAATATCTACTTGCACCATGAACCTTCTTACATTTTTGTATTGAGATCAAATTTTAATGTGTTCCTTTGAATGTTAAATATATAAATATTTAATCAATAAGCAGCTGAATTAGAGAGACCACAATATTTCCCATTACTCCAAGAGTGGGTTGTAAACCCACAACAATTTCACGATAGCTTATTTCTCTTGTTTTAGTAAAATCTCCCAACAAACTCGTTTGAGCCAATAATGTTGCAAAAACTTACTCCTAGGGTCAGGGCTGACTGTTGAATAGAGAACTGCAATTCTCCATAGCAAAAGGTTTGAGTATGAAATTGAGTTAAGAAAGACTGCAACACACATTGCAAATATTTTAGGATATATGGAGATATCTTTCAAAAATAAATAATCAATCAATACACCCTCTTCAAAGATACCTTTGACATGTGATACAAATTAAGAAAATTAAAACAAAAACTCAATAATAATAGGTGACATCATGAGCATATATATATATATACCAAGATATCTGATGAGAACCCCATTTATATTTTTTCATGAAAGATCATTAAAATCTAAAGACACCAGCACTGCTGTTTTCCTTCCTACCAGGAGATATCTGAGACTTGTGCTAAGTGAACTGAAAATGTTCATACTGCTTACGAGTGGCAGAAAAATTAGGCACAGAAGTTACTTCTCTCTGATTTCATAGCACATGATATTATAAGAGGCAAGTGCAGAGAGTCAGACTCAACCAGAGGATTGTATTTTTTACACTAAAAATTAAACTCTAAACACATTTTATATTTATACCAAACAATTACAAATCCAGAAAAGAGATTAGGTAGATAGATATAATAGACCATATGGCGGCGCTAGTGATAAAGAACCCACCTGGCAATGCAGGAGACAGAAACTCAGGTTCAATCCCTGAGTCAGGAAGATCCCCTGCAGGAGGACATGGCAATCTACTGCAGTATTCTTACCTGGAGGATCCCATGGACAGAGAGCCAGATGGGCTACAGTCCATGGGGTTGCAAAGAGTTGGACATGACAAAGCGACTTAGCATGCAGCATGCATAGAATGGTTTGGGTGAAAAATTGAAGAAACAATGACAACTACAAGAACAAATCTGACACAAATTTTAAAAATAAATAAAACAGAATCCTGGTCATGTGTTGGTTAACTGCCCAACATCAGGGGTGAGGTAAGAAAGAATATTAATATAAATCAGTAAGAAGTAAAGCAATAAAAAGCAAAAGGCATTGTCTTCTGATGAAGGAAAGACTCAGCTAATAGCATGGGAGGACCCGGAAAGTAGACTCCAGCTGACCCCACTGGATCTTGGGAATCTCCGACTGAGGCCAGTCCTGATGGGAGCCCACTACATTTTAACAGCCAAGTGTCTAAATACTGACCAGAGTGCAAACCCTAATTCTTCAACAGAAATAAATGCAACCACATACATAATTTTACATTTTCTAGCAGTCACATTTAAAAATTAAAGATAGAATTCATTTTGATAACATCTACCCCAGTGTATTCAAACTACTATCACTTTCACATGTAATGAATATAAATATTCTTAATGAGATATTTCACATCCTTTTTTACTAAATTTTACTAATTTAGGTCTCTTAGTCTCTCAGCACATCTTAGATTGGACTGGTTACATTTCTAGTGCTCAGGAGCCACATGGGGCTACAATATTGATTGACCAGATTAATTCCAGTTTCAGTTATTTGCCAAGTGGGCAAACCTACACTAATTAACTCACAAACTTTGCCACAGTTTTCTCTTCTTTACATGGGTAATAATAGCATCTCCTTCGTAATGCTGTTGTGAACTTCTTGGGGATTACTGGCTGTAAAGTGGTGAAAACCTTGGATAGTCCAGGGTCAGTTTTAAAAAAAGAGGTCAGTTACTCTAATTAGCTACTCTGGAAATGAACTCAGCAGTCTTTACAAACCCAAAAATTACTTAAACTTATCATTGGAAACAACTTTGAAAATGTAATATAAACTTCATTGTAATATGAATTTCAAAAAATGGAGTCACATTCACCAACACACATTCCCTGTGCTGAACTGAAATTGAATTTTCTGATTCATTATTTATAAGAAATGATTTTGATTTTAAAATTTGAATGACACTGCTCACAGTCAAATGAAACATTGCTCCATGTAATAATCTTTTGAAGGTGAACACTTTGCTGTTTTGTTTTCTTGCTTTGGCAATTTAATCCATCACCATTAATAATTAGATTTTATTTTCATACACACTACATAGGTATGCAAATAGGGTGAGGTAAGAAGAATATTAATATAATCATAAGAAGTAAAAAGGGCAATAAAAAGCAAAAGGCATTGTCTTCTGATGAAGGAAAGACTCAGCTAATAGCATGGGAGGACCCGGAAAGTAGACTCCAGCTGACCCCACTGGATCTTGGGAATCTCCGACTGAGGCCAGTCCTGATGGGAGCCCACTACATTTTAACAGCCAAGTGTCTAAATACTGACCAGAGTGCAAACCCTAATTCTTCAACAGAAATAAATGCAACCACATACATAATTTTACATTTTCTAGCAGTCACATTTAAAAATTAAAGATAGAATTCATTTTGATAACATCTACCCCAGTGTATTCAAACTACTATCACTTTCACATGTAATGAATATAAATATTCTTAATGAGATATTTCACATCCTTTTTTACTAAATTTTACTAATTTAGGTCTCTTAGTCTCTCAGCACATCTTAGATTGGACTGGTTACATTTCTAGTGCTCAGGAGCCACATGGGGCTACAATATTGATTGACCAGATTAATTCCAGTTTCAGTTATTTGCCAAGTGGGCAAACCTACACTAATTAACTCACAAACTTTGCCACAGTTTTCTCTTCTTTACATGGGTAATAATAGCATCTCCTTCGTAATGCTGTTGTGAACTTCTTGGGGATTACTGGCTGTAAAGTGGTGAAAACCTTGGATAGTCCAGGGTCAGTTTTAAAAAAAGAGGTCAGTTACTCTAATTAGCTACTCTGGAAATGAACTCAGCAGTCTTTACAAACCCAAAAATTACTTAAACTTATCATTGGAAACAACTTTGAAAATGTAATATAAACTTCATTGTAATATGAATTTCAAAAAATGGAGTCACATTCACCAACACACATTCCCTGTGCTGAACTGAAATTGAATTTTCTGATTCATTATTTATAAGAAATGATTTTGATTTTAAAATTTGAATGACACTGCTCACAGTCAAATGAAACATTGCTCCATGTAATAATCTTTTGAAGGTGAACACTTTGCTGTTTTTGTTTTCTTGCTTTGGCAATTTAATCCATCACCATTAATAATTAGATTTTATTTTCATACACACTACATAGGTATACAAATGAGCAAGATTTTTTTTTTCTTTTTGCTTTACTTCATGAAATGGATGGATAGATAGATATTATTTACAGTTAGGATTTGAGGAAAATGCACAGATAATGTAATTTTGTATTTCATAGATAACTGAATAGCATCTTTATACCATTCCAGGGAGCTAATGAAAATCAGTCAACTGGAAGTTTTCATAATTCATATGCAACACTGTATTTGCTCTGAGGGAATTGAAGAGGGCTGAGAAAATGCTTTGTATATTATCAATATAATAAATTGTGCAAAAATAAAAATGAAAGCTTTATAAATTAGTTCATGGAGATTAAATGATTTACAAGAAAATTCTAAGACCCTTTTTTCTGCATCACATAAAATTAAACTATTACCTTTCCTGCAAAATGAGATTAATGAGTGGGATAAAACAGGTAAAATATTCAAAGCAAAATATATGTTCTAAGATTTTCATTTTCAGTACAATTCCACCCAGCAAAACGTGTACCAAAATTAAAGGATTAATCAGATTCTATCAGGAAAGTGATCCATGCATGTTAGAGAAAGGTGCTGTATAAATGAGAAGTTATCATTAATATGACACATAAGGGATAAAGAGAGAAAAATAACGGTCTGGTGACAGTAATAATCTCTGCCTCATTATTATCTTCCTTTCTCATGTCTGGAAAGTTGTGAAACACAAGGCTGAATAAAGAACTGTAGACAATTCAATTTCATTGAATTTCAAGTTATTTTGTTCAAATGAGAAATGCTACTCTGGAAATGAACTCAGCAGTCTTTACAAACCCAAAAATTACTTAAACTTATCATTGGAAACAACTTTGAAAATGTAATATAAACTTCATTGTAATATGAATTTCAAAAAATGGAGTCACATTCACCAACACACATTCCCTGTGCTGAACTGAAATTGAATTTTCTGATTCATTATTTATAAGAAATGATTTTGATTTTAAAATTTGAATGACACTGCTCACAGTCAAATGAAACATTGCTCCATGTAATAATCTTTTGAAGGTGAACACTTTGCTGTTTTTGTTTTCTTGCTTTGGCAATTTAATCCATCACCATTAATAATTAGATTTTATTTTCATACACACTACATAGGTATACAAATGAGCAAGATTTTTTTTTTCTTTTTGCTTTACTTCATGAAATGGATGGATAGATAGATATTATTTACAGTTAGGATTTGAGGAAAATGCACAGATAATGTAATTTTGTATTTCATAGATAACTGAATAGCATCTTTATACCATTCCAGGGAGCTAATGAAAATCAGTCAACTGGAAGTTTTCATAATTCATATGCAACACTGTATTTGCTCTGAGGGAATTGAAGAGGGCTGAGAAAATGCTTTGTATATTATCAATATAATAAATTGTGCAAAAATAAAAATGAAAGCTTTATAAATTAGTTCATGGAGATTAAATGATTTACAAGAAAATTCTAAGACCCTTTTTTCTGCATCACATAAAATTAAACTATTACCTTTCCTGCAAAATGAGATTAATGAGTGGGATAAAACAGGTAAAATATTCAAAGCAAAATATATGTTCTAAGATTTTCATTTTCAGTACAATTCCACCCAGCAAAACGTGTACCAAAATTAAAGGATTAATCAGATTCTATCAGGAAAGTGATCCATGCATGTTAGAGAAAGGTGCTGTATAAATGAGAAGTTATCATTAATATGACACATAAGGGATAAAGAGAGAAAAATAACGGTCTGGTGACAGTAATAATCTCTGCCTCATTATTATCTTCCTTTCTCATGTCTGGAAAGTTGTGAAACACAAGGCTGAATAAAAGAACTGTAGACAATTCAATTTCATTGAATTTCAAGTTATTTTGTTCAAATGAGAAATGCAAAACTTGGAATCAATTGGGAATATTGCCTCTGATCACAGAGGTTCCTCTTGTCAAGATACTTTGAATAGCAGCCTGCTGGTTTATAACCATTTGAATAGCATTATCTTTTTGATAATATGTTAACTTGAATCATATAAAGTTATTATTTGACCATTTTTCTTCTAGAGGAACAACATTTCACAAGATACAATGTAATGCACCTTAGAGGCATGATGCCAACATACTGATACCATGGTAGTAAGGGATACTGGTGAATTTTGACTTGAGAAACACGAGGAAATTTTCATTCTTGAGTGTGAATTGAAATATCCTGTAATATATAGTATCCAGCATTCATGTGAAAATTGCACAGGGCTCTGACAACCAGCGTGTTTTCCTTTTTTTGTTGTTTTAAGGTCAGAAGAATTTCTAGTGGCTCACTAAGTCATTAAAATCAGAAAATATTTGTATTCGTTCTTTGATTCCTTTAAATCTTCTAGTCACTTTTCAATACATGATTTTAAGAATATGGTTAAAATAATAAGTCTTTCAGAGCAGTAGGAAAAGGTATTATGTTTTTTCTGTAAGAATCGGTGAAATCACCACTGCTCATCTGTGAATAAGAGGACTATTCCTTAACTGTTTCTCTAGGCAGAATTTTCTGAGGCGGGTTTTAGAATAAGTCATGCAAATGTAAACGGAGGGTTAGAAACATAAATAAATAAAATGACAATAGAACGATAAAATATTCCTACTATAGCAAGAGACCAAGAAATGGCATTGTTTTATACGTCCTGTCACTTATACGACTTTGACACTGCGAACATTTCCTACACAGCTGACCAGAAATTGTCAGTGATGAGAAAGAAACCAATTAATTCTTTCAATGGCGCTTACTGGGTGCTCCATGTGTGCACGCGAGGTAAACACAGCTGCCCCATCTCTGCCTGTCCTGCATCTCTAAGTGAGACAGCGCCGTAGTCAAAGTCTATGTTCCACCAATAGAGGGCCCTACATGTTGGGGGAGAGTCTTCATCCTATCTGGGATTATGGCCGTGATCCATCAAGGACTGATGCTTGAAATCTCTTTTGATCTAACCTCTACCTACATAAAGCCTGTCCACAGATTACTATAGAAAAAAAAAAAAAAGCTGCCATTTACTCCATACACTTTACTCCCTTAAAGAAGTAAGCTATAAAATTAATATGAAAAAGGAAAAATGCCACTTAAAAAAAATGACTTTCCTTCTAAAGTAGTTGGGAAGATCTAGAGCATGTGTTTTTCTGTATGTTTGCACATACTTTCAGAGAGGAAAACATATTTCTAATACCCTACTTTTTATAAGGTGGTTTTACCATTGATATGTCATCAATATGCCTTGAGAAATAGGTGATATTGCTTATGTCAGAATATAACACATTAAACCATGCACTGCTTGACAAAATTCTAAGAATGAATGACTTTTAAAAAAATAAAAAGCCTTCTCTTTCTGATCTGCCAAAACACTTATCAACATTGAATTCTAAAAGGACCAAGATTTCAAGATGCTATAAAGATCCCTCAGCAGGTGCTATATTTATGCATGGTGAAATTATTGCTATGTCAGATATAGACAAAAATTTTTTGGAAAAAAAAGAGTAGAAGTAAATATATGTTTTTCTGTAAGAATCGGTGAAATCACCACTGCTCATCTGTGAATAAGAGGACTATTCCTTAACTGTTTCTCTAGGCAGAATTTTCTGAGGCGGGTTTTAGAATAAGTCATGCAAATGTAAACGGAGGGTTAGAAACATAAATAAATAAAATGACAATAGAACGATAAAATATTCCTACTATAGCAAGAGACCAAGAAATGGCATTGTTTTATACGTCCTGTCACTTATACGACTTTGACACTGCGAACATTTCCTACACAGCTGACCAGAAATTGTCAGTGATGAGAAAGAAACCAATTAATTCTTTCAATGGCGCTTACTGGGTGCTCCATGTGTGCACGCGAGGTAAACACAGCTGCCCCATCTCTGCCTGTCCTGCATCTCTAAGTGAGACAGCGCCGTAGTCAAAGTCTATGTTCCACCAATAGAGGGCCCTACATGTTGGGGGAGAGTCTTCATCCTATCTGGGATTATGGCCGTGATCCATCAAGGACTGATGCTTGAAATCTCTTTTGATCTAACCTCTACCTACATAAAGCCTGTCCACAGATTACTATAGAAAAAAAAAAAAAAGCTGCCATTTACTCCATACACTTTACTCCCTTAAAGAAGTAAGCTATAAAATTAATATGAAAAAGGAAAAATGCCACTTAAAAAAAATGACTTTCCTTCTAAAGTAGTTGGGAAGATCTAGAGCATGTGTTTTTCTGTATGTTTGCACATACTTTCAGAGAGGAAAACATATTTCTAATACCCTACTTTTTATAAGGTGGTTTTACCATTGATATGTCATCAATATGCCTTGAGAAATAGGTGATATTGCTTATGTCAGAATATAACACATTAAACCATGCACTGCTTGACAAAATTCTAAGAATGAATGACTTTTAAAAAAATAAAAAGCCTTCTCTTACTGATCTGCCAAAACACTTATCAACATTGAATTCTAAAAGGACCAAGATTTCAAGATGCTATAAAGATCCCTCCAGCAGGTGCTATATTTATGCATGGTTTACATAGCTGAGAAAAACTATTTCCAAAAATAAGGTAAGCTCTAAGTCACTGACATTAGCTTCATTGATTAATTCATAGACTGAAGAAATACTGTGTATTTTGGTCTTAGGAATAAATGTATCAAGAAAAAATGTACTTAGAAGAAAATAAAAAATCAAAATGCTAGGAGACATCTTTCTCTTAAAGAGTAAATATACAAATTAATCCCACCCAGAGTCGGTGTTATAGAAAAAAAAAGATTGTGGGAAAAAATTTAGAAGAACGTAAAATTACCACCAACCTTAAGAAATTAATTTTAATATGTGGCCTACATAAGCCTCATTCTCCATATTCCTACTGTATCTAGCTAGGGAGTTTCTAAAAATAAGTATCAGGAGCTTTCTTGTTTCTTATTCTAATGATAATGACCAAACACCTGTGAAATGTGTTAGCTCTACCCAGAAACCCTAGAGAAATGTATTCATGGAAGTTCAAATCTCTGGCAAGCATCTTTGCTGAGCCTCTGAGAGGATCTCCAGAGCCATAATAACTTCACTTCACACATTTCAGCACAGAAGGACACCCTGTTAAAATTCAAGAATCCTCAGCAATTCAAGATAAAAACAGCCCAGATAAATCCCTGACATGCAGCCTTTGATAAAATGCATTTGGAGTAATCATGCTATCACTTCTCTGAGTTGTCACTGGATTTCATCAGATACAACAAAACAATTCTAGAGTATACAGCAGTCTTCTTAGGCTTCATGTCTCCATCATGTGATCTCCAGTGCAACTGACGAGTTATCCCCTGGAAGACGGAAAACATATTTCTAATACCCTACTTTTTATAAGGTGGTTTTACCATTGATATGTCATCAATATGCCTTGAGAAATAGGTGATATTGCTTATGTCAGAATATAACACATTAAACCATGCACTGCTTGACAAAATTCTAAGAATGAATGACTTTTAAAAAAATAAAAAGCCTTCTCTTACTGATCTGCCAAAACACTTATCAACATTGAATTCTAAAAGGACCAAGATTTCAAGATGCTATAAAGATCCCTCCAGCAGGTGCTATATTTATGCATGGTTTACATAGCTGAGAAAAACTATTTCCAAAAATAAGGTAAGCTCTAAGTCACTGACATTAGCTTCATTGATTAATTCATAGACTGAAGAAATACTGTGTATTTTGGTCTTAGGAATAAATGTATCAAGAAAAAATGTACTTAGAAGAAAATAAAAAATCAAAATGCTAGGAGACATCTTTCTCTTAAAGAGTAAATATACAAATTAATCCCACCCAGAGTCGGTGTTATAGAAAAAAAAAGATTGTGGGAAAAAATTTAGAAGAACGTAAAATTACCACCAACCTTAAGAAATTAATTTTAATATGTGGCCTACATAAGCCTCATTCTCCATATTCCTACTGTATCTAGCTAGGGAGTTTCTAAAAATAAGTATCAGGAGCTTTCTTGTTTCTTATTCTAATGATAATGACCAAACACCTGTGAAATGTGTTAGCTCTACCCAGAAACCCTAGAGAAATGTATTCATGGAAGTTCAAATCTCTGGCAAGCATCTTTGCTGAGCCTCTGAGAGGATCTCCAGAGCCATAATAACTTCACTTCACACATTTCAGCACAGAAGGACACCCTGTTAAAATTCAAGAATCCTCAGCAATTCAAGATAAAAACAGCCCAGATAAATCCCTGACATGCAGCCTTTGATAAAATGCATTTGGAGTAATCATGCTATCACTTCTCTGAGTTGTCACTGGATTTCATCAGATACAACAAAACAATTCTAGAGTATACAGCAGTCTTCTTAGGCTTCATGTCTCCATCATGTGATCTAAACACAGTGCAAGCTGACGAGTTATCCCCTGGAAGACGGACCCACCCTCTCTAAATTTCTTTACTATTTATAATCCTGTCGTTGTTCAGTCACTAAGTCATGTCTGACTCCTTGCTATCCCATGGACTGCAGCATGCCAGGCTTCCTCGTCCTCCACTGTCTCCTGGAGTTTGCTCAAGTTCATGTCCCTTGAGTCGGTGATGCTATCTAACCATCTCGTCCTCTGCCACCCTCTTCTTCTTTTGCCTTCAATCTTCAGAATCCCATGTTATTGATTAAATAATCAATTGATTAATAATGATTAATAATGATTATAAAACTGTAGAAAATCATATCTGAGCTTCAATAGGAAAGTGATCTACGTTTCAGAACCATCACTTTTAGAAAATAATTTCAAGCAGAACTTTTCATCATGTGCATCACAACTTCAGCCTATTTCCTGGAATACATAATGAGCTTCCCAGAAACTGCAGAAAAACTAGATGTAGTCTATCTATAAAATACCTGGGGAAGGGAATGGCAACCCACTCCAGTGTTCTTTCCTGGAAAACTCCATGGACAGAGGTGCCTGACGGGCTACAGTCCAGGGATTACAAAGAGTCAGGCACGACTGAGTGACTAACATTTTCACTTCCATCTACAAAATATCTGGTTTCATAGATTTATGTAATCAAATACTGAAGCACAGTTTTAACACATCCTCATGAACTGCCTACTATGTAAGGATACTTCCCAGAGATGCGGGACGTGAGTCAACAGAGCAGATAGCCCCAGCTCATGCAAGGGCATCCTGAGACCAAGACCTTCAGCATTCTTGTCCCAGGATAGAAATCACTGATGAGGAAATGTTTGAGAATACAAAAGTCCCCGGCTTTGTGATCTTATAGACTGTAGTCTACCAGGGTCCTTTGTCCCTGGGATTCTACAATCAAGAATACTGAAGTGGATTGCCATTCCCTTCTCCAGGGATCTTCCTGACCTAAGGATTAAACCTGGGTCTCCTTCATTGCAGAGATTCTTTACAAACTCAGCCACCAGGAATGGATTCAAGACAACAAAACAATTCTAGAGTATACAGCAGTCTTCTTAGGCTTCATGTCTCCATCATGTGATCTAAACACAGTGCAAGCTGACGAGTTATCCCCTGGAAGACGGACCCACCCTCTCTAAATTTCTTTACTATTTATAATCCTGTCGTTGTTCAGTCACTAAGTCATGTCTGACTCCTTGCTATCCCATGGACTGCAGCATGCCAGGCTTCCTCGTCCTCCACTGTCTCCTGGAGTTTGCTCAAGTTCATGTCCCTTGAGTCGGTGATGCTATCTAACCATCTCGTCCTCTGCCACCCTCTTCTTCTTTTGCCTTCAATCTTCAGAATCCCATGTTATTGATTAAATAATCAATTGATTAATAATGATTAATAATGATTATAAAACTGTAGAAAATCATATCTGAGCTTCAATAGGAAAGTGATCTACGTTTCAGAACCATCACTTTTAGAAAATAATTTCAAGCAGAACTTTTCATCATGTGCATCACAACTTCAGCCTATTTCCTGGAATACATAATGAGCTTCCCAGAAACTGCAGAAAAACTAGATGTAGTCTATCTATAAAATACCTGGGGAAGGGAATGGCAACCCACTCCAGTGTTCTTTCCTGGAAAACTCCATGGACAGAGGTGCCTGACGGGCTACAGTCCAGGGATTACAAAGAGTCAGGCACGACTGAGTGACTAACATTTTCACTTCCATCTACAAAATATCTGGTTTCATAGATTTATGTAATCAAATACTGAAGCACAGTTTTAACACATCCTCATGAACTGCCTACTATGTAAGGATACTTCCCAGAGATGCGGGACGTGAGTCAACAGAGCAGATAGCCCCAGCTCATGCAAGGGCATCCTGAGACCAAGACCTTCAGCATTCTTGTCCCAGGATAGAAATCACTGATGAGGAAATGTTTGAGAATACAAAAGTCCCCGGCTTTGTGATCTTATAGACTGTAGTCTACCAGGGTCCTTTGTCCCTGGGATTCTACAATCAAGAATACTGAAGTGGATTGCCATTCCCTTCTCCAGGGATCTTCCTGACCTAAGGATTAAACCTGGGTCTCCTTCATTGCAGGCAGATTCTTTACAAACTCAGCCACCAGGGAAGTCCCTACTTAAATAAGATTCCCCCCAAAATTATAATACTGGGAATTTTTATTGTTAGGTGGATACGGTTAATGCATATTTAACTGATATAAATATAGTGTGGTCCATACAACCATCAGTTCAGTTCAGTTGAGTCACTCAATCATGTATGACTCTTGTGATCCCATGGATGTGTCATGTCAGTCTTCCCTATCCTTCATCTTCTCCTGGAGATGCTCAAACTCATGTCCATATGTTTTATTAAATAAATCAATAATTTGACAATCATATCTGTTCATCACTTGGTGAATCTCTATATTTCATAGATAATCACTATTCTACTTAATATAGACATGGTTTTAAAGTCCTAAATCAGGGCTGGACCAGGGAGAGAGATTATTCAGCATTCTACTGGGCAGACTCAATGTTGACCTGACAGTCTGACACAATCAATGGCACCCATGTCAATACCACTGAGGGCTGCAGGTACCATGATGAACGTCTCCAGATCAATAGGATCGAAGATGTTAGAGCAAAGCTTTGTTGTCTCACTATCTGAACAACTAAATTAACCATATATTTTAATTGGCTGCAAATCAGCCAGTTTGCAGTGATGCCCTGTCTCTCTCAGCCTACTGATATCACAGTCTACTTGAGGTCTCAGTCAGCCTGTGGACATAGGACCTTACATATTTATGGTAATATATTAAGAAGAAAACATGGGGCATTGGCATCAGCACAATTTTTGAGTGTTCTGGGAATATAAAAGGTATGAGCACCATTGTCCATACCAAATGATACTGTAGAATGGTATGGACAATTGTACTCATTCTGGCATAATAATACCTCCTGTGATTAAAGAAAAAGAGGCATGGTTAATGTTATCAAGATAATTAAGTCTCCAGCCTCCATGTGATTAATATCCAGTCATTATCTTTACATAATACATCACAAATTCCCACTTTGTTCTCACCAGGGTTATACCAGGTACAAGGAAGATACATAAGGTGGTAATCTTTTCTTTAAGAGGTTTTTATGATGAGGAATCATATTCTGGATATTAGCAATTCTACTTAAAACAATTTCAAAGGAATTGATGCCAAAAGTGTTGCCTGTCAAGAAAGGCTGTGGTTGTTTTGGAGAAAAACACAACTGTTTTCGGTGAATGAGAAAAAGCTTCCTCCAGAGCCTTCAGGAAGTAGCCTCTAAATCAGGTCTTGAAAGCTGATGGCTTTTGCATGTGGCAAAGTGAGAAGGGCTCTCAAAGGAAAGAATGAAACATGAAATGAACAGAGGTAACTAGCTTCCCTGGTAGCTCAGCAGTAAAGAATTTGGCTGCAAAACAGGAGACACAGGTTCGATCCCTGAGTCAGGAAGATCCCTTGGAGAAGGAAAAGGTAATGTACTCCAGTATTCTTGCCTGGGAAATCCCGTGGACAGAGAAGCCTGGTAGGCTACAGTCCACGGGGGTCACAGAGAGTCAGACATGACTGACCGAGTAAACAACGTATGTATATCTATGAATCACTTTGCTATAAACCTGAATCTACCATAACATTATAAATTAACCATACTTTAATTTAAAAAAACCATGAAGCTAGAGGGCAAAGAGTACCAGACACTCAGCCCCACAGGGCTGAGGTATACTGGGGGCTGGATTTAGGAGGAGGTCACTGAAGGACCACAGAGCTTCAAGTTTGTGTGAGGCTTTGCCCATCTTTGTTCAGGAAAGTCAAACTCAACAAAGGTCTCACTCATCTTTTTCATTCAGTGCAACGTGTACTGAGAGCCTTCTGATTGTCCTGCACAGTGTGAGGCAAATAGGGGTAAGCTCGTATTCCCTGCCTTTAGGAGCCTGAAATTCTGCTAGTACAGGTTCATCAGGAAGCAAGACAGGAATTTCTACTACCAAGGAAGGGCTCTAGGGCACAGTCCAGGTGAGCATGCCGGGGCTCAGGGAGGGTTGAAGGGGGGATGGATGAGCAGGAGGTGGGAGAGATGGCAGAGTCAGGTTGAGGGCCTGAGCAACTGATGCCCCATAAAGATACAAGGTTTATATCCATTTTCATTATCTTTACATAATACATCACAAATTCCCACTTTGTTCTCACCAGGGTTATACCAGGTACAATGAAGATACATAAGGTGGTACTCTGTTCTTTAAGAGGTTTTATGATGAGGAATCATATTCTGGATATTAGCAATTCTACTTAAAACAATTTCAAAGGAATTGATGCCAAAAGTGTTGCCTGTCAAGAAAGGCTGTGGTTGTTTTGGAGAAAAACACAACTGTTTTCGGTGAATGAGAAAAAGCTTCCTCCAGAGCCTTCAGGAAGTAGCCTCTAAATCAGGTCTTGAAAGCTGATGGCTTTTGCATGTGGCAAAGTGAGAAGGGCTCTCAAAGGAAAGAATGAAACATGAAATGAACAGAGGTAACTAGTTTCCCCTGGTAGCTCAGCAGTAAAGAATTTGGCTGCAAAACAGGAGACCCAGGTTCGATCCCTGGGTCGGGAAGATCCCCTGGAGAAGGAAACGGTAACCCACTCCAGTATTCTTGCCTGGAGAATCCCATGGACGGAGAAGCCTGGTAGGCTACAGTCCACGGGGTCGCATAGAGTCGGACACGACTGACCGAGTAAACAACGTATGTATATCTATGAATCACTTTGCTATAAACCTGAATCTACCATAACATTATAAATTAACCATACTTTAATTTAAAAAAACCATGAAGCTAGAGGGCAAAGAGTACCAGACACTCAGCCCCACAGGGCTGAGGTATACTGGGGGCTGGATTTAGGAGGAGGTCACTGAAGGACCACAGAGCTTCAAGTTTGTGTGAGGCTTTGCCCATCTTTGTTCAGGAAAGTCAAACTCAACAAAGGTCTCACTCATCTTTTTCATTCAGTGCAACGTGTACTGAGAGCCTTCTGATTGTCCTGCACAGTGTGAGGCAAATAGGGGTAAGCTCGTATTCCCTGCCTTTAGGAGCCTGAAATTCTGCTAGTACAGGTTCATCAGGAAGCAAGACAGGAATTTCTACTACCAAGGAAGGGCTCTAGGGCACAGTCCAGGTGAGCATGCCGGGGCTCAGGGAGGGTTGAAGGGGGGATGGATGAGCAGGAGGTGGGAGAGATGGCAGAGTCAGGTTGAGGGCCTGAGCAACTGATGCCCCATGGGGGGAGGGCTACATAGGGACTTCAGAAATAACTTGCCTCCTGCAGCTTTCAGCACAGCAACCTCTCCAATCTGTCCCCAGCAAATGTCCTTCCCTTCATGTAAAAGACAATCACCAGTTAACAGAAAATGAAACCCCAGCATAGCACAGAAAAGAGGGTGCAGAAGCTCTCAGGTAGGAAATACACATTAGGACTTATGAACAGATATACAGGGTTAATGCCTTGTCTGTATAATTTATATATTGAATGTATACATATACATATATGTAATATGTAAAATATATACACAATTTTGAAATATTTAATAGAATAGCATTTATTCACATGTAAAGAGCAATCTCCTTATCTCTGTATTAATATATATGCTCAAGTATATATTTATGCACATATTTATAATATAACCATATATGTTTATTAATATATAACACACCTATGTTAAGTCACTTCAGTCATATCTGACTCTTTGAGACCCTGTGGACTGTAGTTCACCAGTTTATTCCATCCATGGGATTCTCCAGGCAAGAATACTGCAGTGGGTTCCCATGCCAACCTCCAAGGGCGCTTCCTTACTGAAGCAGAATTCTGTCTCCTGCATTAGCAGGTAGATAATTTACCACTAGTACCACCTGGGAAGCCCACACATAAATATATACATTTATACACATAATATTAATTATTATAAAACTTCCTACACATATAATATATACATTTACGGAGGAGGTCACTGAAGGACCACAGAGCTTCAATTGTGTGAGGCTTTGCCCATCTTTGTTCAGGAAAGTCAAACTCAACAAAGGTCTCACTCATCTTTTTCATTCAGTGCAACGTGTACTGAGAGCCTTCTGATTGTCCTGCACAGTGTGAGGCAAATAGGGGTAAGCTCGTATTCCCTGCCTTTAGGAGCCTGAAATTCTGCTAGTACAGGTTCATCAGGAAGCAAGACAGGAATTTCTACTACCAAGGAAGGGCTCTAGGGCACAGTCCAGGTGAGCATGCCGGGGCTCAGGGAGGGTTGAAGGGGGGATGGATGAGCAGGAGGTGGGAGAGATGGCAGAGTCAGGTTGAGGGCCTGAGCAACTGATGCCCCATGGGGGGAGGGCTACATAGGGACTTCAGAAATAACTTGCCTCCTGCAGCTTTCAGCACAGCAACCTCTCCAATCTGTCCCCAGCAAATGTCCTTCCCTTCATGTAAAAGACAATCACCAGTTAACAGAAAATGAAACCCCAGCATAGCACAGAAAAGAGGGTGCAGAAGCTCTCAGGTAGGAAATACACATTAGGACTTATGAACAGATATACAGGGTTAATGCCTTGTCTGTATAATTTATATATTGAATGTATACATATACATATATGTAATATGTAAAATATATACACAATTTTGAAATATTTAATAGAATAGCATTTATTCACATGTAAAGAGCAATCTCCTTATCTCTGTATTAATATATATGCTCAAGTATATATTTATGCACATATTTATAATATAACCATATATGTTTATTAATATATAACACACCTATGTTAAGTCACTTCAGTCATATCTGACTCTTTGAGACCCTGTGGACTGTAGTTCACCAGTTTATTCCATCCATGGGATTCTCCAGGCAAGAATACTGCAGTGGGTTCCCATGCCAACCTCCAAGGGCTCTTCCTTACTGAAGCAGAATTCTGTCTCCTGCATTAGCAGGTAGATAATTTACCACTAGTACCACCTGGGAAGCCCACACATAAATATATACATTTATACACATAATATTAATTATTATAAAATACACATTATGCAGTGGAAGTGCTAGTCACTCAGTCATGTCCAACGCTGTGACCCCGTAGATTATATGTAGCCTGCCAGGCTCCTCTGTTCTGGAATTCTTCAGGCAAGAATACTGGAGTGATTGGCCATTCCCATCTCCAGGGACTCTTCTTGACCCAGGGGTTAAATTTGGGTCTCCCACACTGTGGGAAGAGTCTTTACCATCTAAGCCACCAGGGAAGATATATATATATATATATATATATATATATATATATATATATACACACATATATATATATAAAATGTGTGTGTGTGTGTATATATATATATATATAAAATGTGTGTATATATATATAAAATGTGTATATATATATAATGCATATAATATACATGACATGTATATACATACATACATATATGTATATACACATACATTATATACACACACATACATACACACACACACACACATATAGACATCACATATGTGTATCATATCTACATTTGATTGTGATTTAACCTAGGGTTGTGTTTAGGAATAAAATGGGAGGATTCTCTGCCCATAGGCATGTGTCAGGGTTTTTGCAGGTATTAAAGATTTTGTTATTTTCCTTAACCTCCCATTTTTTCCTATGGGAATATGAAAGTCTTCCTGGAAACTCAAATCCTTATGTTTTCACATGGGCAGGATCTTGATGCACCCTTCCAAGGGAGGTGACTCATCAAGCTCAGCCCTGCTGTCCAGATACCCAACACCACTGCTTTATCACATTGGGTGCCTTGTACTTCTCAACTTTAAATTAGAATTTTCCACCTTCTAAGCTTTCTCACACAATTCCAATATAATTTCTGAATAAAACCAAATAATTTAATCACATACTTAACATCAATGGAATTACAAGGCAGATTTATGAAAAGAGAGTGCTATTGCAATCAGTATTTTAAATACCATCATTTTGTTTATAGCCAAATTAATATAATTCAGCTATCACCCTAAATACGTACTTGCAATATGATGAGAAATAAATTATCAGGAGTAATATAGTAATGCAAGAAGCTTATAACTATGGAATCATTTGGTAAAAATTGAATAGTTAATGATTTGATAGTGTTGGCAAAGAAAATTAGAACAATCTGCCACAAATATTATCTGCTCCAACACTATATTTTAGCCTATCATCTCCACCAGTATAATAGTGTTAAAGAGCTAAATCTCATATCAGGATGTTACATGTCATTCATAATATTATTCAGTCAACGTCTTAGTCACGAGCAATTTCTATATATGAACATAATATGCTGTAATCAATTAAGACATAACACTGAACACATACAATCCATAACTGAAAACCTTGGAGCCTGTTCACAAACTTGTATAATTTATGTGACAGATGAGATTTACAAGTTCTTAACATTTCATATCACCATGAGTTCTCTTGAGCAAATGCTTTAAAATGTACAGTGAGTGGAAATCATTTTAACTTCCTAACATTTTTCTCATACAAGCCAATGATTTATTCTGGAAAGAAGTCCAGCTAGTAGCAGTATGGAACTTGTCACAGCTGAATTACAGAAAAATAGTTTTGGACATTACCTGTTAGGTCATTTTAATGTCGTTTAGATAATACTATAAACTTTGTTCCCTTTAATTATTCATTTTTAAATAAAACAAACCAAATAAATATATCGTTCATATCTGCATGTCTATTTTTATATAAATAAAACATATATGGATAAATATCATCTTGAAAAACATTGCATATCAGGCCGCATGACACATACTTGGGAAAAAAACACCAGTAAAAGGAAGTAATATTGTTAGCAAAGATGCAAAGATAGAACTGTGCAAATGTTTATAGCAGAAAATTCTTACACAGAAAGGAGCCACCAGAGCAAACAGCTCACAAGCTTACAGTCTAATAATAATGTCTGTGAAAGTGAAAGTCACTCAGTTGTGTCCGATTCTGCAAACTCATGGACCATATCCTGCCAGGCTCCTCTGAACATGGAATTCTCCATGCAGAAATACTGGAGTGGGTTGCCATTCCCTTTTCCATATATCGCTTTATCATATACAAAATAATAATGTCTACACATTGCTTTATAGTATACAAAACAGAAACACGTTCACCTCATTTGAGCCTCACCACAAGATGTGTGCATGATGGTTGTTTCCCTCTTTGCCGGTAATAATCAAAAGTTCTGATATTTACTAAGGAATCTTAACATTTCTTAGTGGTGAGAACAAGGTTTGGAACTAGGTTTCTGATTCCAAAGCCTGCAATTCAGCTAATGATCAGGTCTCAGTATCCTCCTTTGTAAATGGGAAAAATAGTATTATTTACCTTCAACGGCTTTCCACCTGAGAAACAAGCAGTTTAGGAGATATAAATGGCTAGAACAGCTCAAGATAACGACAGCCTGCTAAAGAGCTAAATCTCATATCAGGATGTTACATGTCATTCATAATATTATTCAGTCAACGTCTTAGTCACGAGCAATTTCTATATATGAACATAATATGCTGTAATCAATTAAGACATAACACTGAACACATACAATCCATAACTGAAAACCTTGGAGCCTGTTCACAAACTTGTATAATTTATGTGACAGATGAGATTTACAAGTTCTTAACATTTCATATCACCATGAGTTCTCTTGAGCAAATGCTTTAAAATGTACAGTGAGTGGAAATCATTTTAACTTCCTAACATTTTTCTCATACAAGCCAATGATTTATTCTGGAAAGAAGTCCAGCTAGTAGCAGTATGGAACTTGTCACAGCTGAATTACAGAAAAATAGTTTTGGACATTACCTGTTAGGTCATTTTAATGTCGTTTAGATAATACTATAAACTTTGTTCCCTTTAATTATTCATTTTTAAATAAAACAAACCAAATAAATATATCGTTCATATCTGCATGTCTATTTTTATATAAATAAAACATATATGGATAAATATCATCTTGAAAAACATTGCATATCAGGCCGCATGACACATACTTGGGAAAAAAACACCAGTAAAAGGAAGTAATATTGTTAGCAAAGATGCAAAGATAGAACTGTGCAAATGTTTATAGCAGAAAATTCTTACACAGAAAGGAGCCACCAGAGCAAACAGCTCACAAGCTTACAGTCTAATAATAATGTCTGTGAAAGTGAAAGTCACTCAGTTGTGTCCGATTCTGCAAACTCATGGACCATATCCTGCCAGGCTCCTCTGAACATGGAATTCTCCATGCAGAAATACTGGAGTGGGTTGCCATTCCCTTTTCCATATATCGCTTTATCATATACAAAATAATAATGTCTACACATTGCTTTATAGTATACAAAACAGAAACACGTTCACCTCATTTGAGCCTCACCACAAGATGTGTGCATGATGGTTGTTTCCCTCTTTGCCGGTAATAATCAAAAGTTCTGATATTTACTAAGGAATCTTAACATTTCTTAGTGGTGAGAACAAGGTTTGGAACTAGGTTTCTGATTCCAAAGCCTGCAATTCAGCTAATGATCAGGTCTCAGTATCCTCCTTTGTAAATGGGAAAAATAGTATTATTTACCTTCAACGGCTTTCCACCTGAGAAACAAGCAGTTTAGGAGATATAAATGGCTAGAACAGCTCAAGATAACTACAGCCTGCTCTTGAAGGGTTAGGCTTGCTGTTCTACACTTCAGGGTCCATGGCATATGGGCTGTATTTACTTCCATTGCCCTTCAGCTCCCAAGAAAGACAGATTTATTCTTCGATTGAAGAAATATTGATAACTATTTCTTTGCTTAGTCACTCAGTCATGTCTAACTCATGGATTGTAGCCTGCCAAGCTCCTCTGTCCATGGAATTCTCCAGGCAAGAATATCAAAGTGGGTTGCCATTTACTTCTCCAGGGGATCTATAATATTTATTTGACATTTAAAAATGAACAGAAACTAAATCCTCATTAAAAATCCTTTATCTTATATAACAATCTCATCAGACAACATATCCTTATGCCCAAATGGAGACTTTACATGCATCCTTTTATTTGATACAGAAATAGTTGAATTGGTTTCATTTTATCTAATTATTTTGCAAGGTTTAAAAAGCAAAGTAAATTTCCTGATAAACTTCTAGAAAGATTGTTACCAAATTTATGGTCAACATATCATCAATATATCATAAATATATGGTAAATAATGTCCTATGTTATTTGGGTTTTGGGTTTCCTTTGTGTCAGACGCTTTAACTTGTTATACCTATCCCATAAGAAGAACATCTATGTCTTCAAATTTTCTCCTCTGACGTTCAGAATATCAAGGATTCAGTCAATAAGCATCCGACCTCTCTGCTGGCCCCTTGACCTTTTTATACAACATGCCAGATAGGTGCACTCTTTGGAAATGTGCCTGTAGAATTCTGTCAAACAAAATTATCGAACTAAAAGTGCTTGTGTGGAGCGAACATGTTGCTCTGTAAGGAAACAGGGCCACATGTTGAGGGTCGGAGTACCTGGAACAGAAGAGCTCCTGAAAGTCCAAGGAGAAGAGCCAACTGGAAAAGGGAAAGCCAGTGAAGGAAGAACGGACTCTGTCTTGTGGACTTCTACATGTGTTCAGAACCAGCTATGTCAAAATCATAATTTTCACGCATGTTTAAACGATCAACAAATTGGTTTTATTGTAATCAGGATAGAACTGCTCTCTTCTTCAGCATCTAGGCTTTCAACTACAGAAGTTTCCTTTCTTGGAAGAAAAGCCCTTTGCCCACCCATCTCATGTCTTTGGCCCAGTGAAAACCATCAGAAAGGATGGTCAGAGCTGACACCTAAATGGGGAATCTCTTCCTCTCACTTCCTTGTGAGGCACAGCCCTCCACACAGAGCATGTGGTCAGCCTCCTCGCCTGTTCCAGAGGGAGGATCATATTCTTTGCTGAACAGTAGTGCTCTGGCTACCCAGAGAAGAGACTCAGCACAGACCACCACAAGGGCTGGGACACAGTCGGAAGAAACTGAAATATTTTTAGACATTTAAAATGAACAGAAACTAAATCCTCATTAAAAATCCTTTATCTTATATAACAATCTCATCAGACAACATATCCTTATGCCCAAATGGAGACTTTACATGCATCCTTTTATTTGATACAGAAATAGTTGAATTGGTTTCATTTTATCTAATTATTTTGCAAGGTTTAAAAAGCAAAGTAAATTTCCTGATAAACTTCTAGAAAGATTGTTACCAAATTTATGGTCAACATATCATCAATATATCATAAATATATGGTAAATAATGTCCTATGTTATTTGGGTTTTGGGTTTCCTTTGTGTCAGACGCTTTAACTTGTTATACCTATCCCATAAGAAGAACATCTATGTCTTCAAATTTTCTCCTCTGACGTTCAGAATATCAAGGATTCAGTCAATAAGCATCCGACCTCTCTGCTGGCCCCTTGACCTTTTTATACAACATGCCAGATAGGTGCACTCTTTGGAAATGTGCCTGTAGAATTCTGTCAAACAAAATTATCGAACTAAAAGTGCTTGTGTGGAGCGAACATGTTGCTCTGTAAGGAAACAGGGCCACATGTTGAGGGTCGGAGTACCTGGAACAGAAGAGCTCCTGAAAGTCCAAGGAGAAGAGCCAACTGGAAAAGGGAAAGCCAGTGAAGGAAGAACGGACTCTGTCTTGTGGACTTCTACATGTGTTCAGAACCAGCTATGTCAAAATCATAATTTTCACGCATGTTTAAACGATCAACAAATTGGTTTTATTGTAATCAGGATAGAACTGCTCTCTTCTTCAGCATCTAGGCTTTCAACTACAGAAGTTTCCTTTCTTGGAAGAAAAGCCCTTTGCCCACCCATCTCATGTCTTTGGCCCAGTGAAAACCATCAGAAAGGATGGTCAGAGCTGACACCTAAATGGGGAATCTCTTCCTCTCACTTCCTTGTGAGGCACAGCCCTCCACACAGAGCATGTGGTCAGCCTCCTCGCCTGTTCCAGAGGGAGGATCATATTCTTTGCTGAACAGTAGTGCTCTGGCTACCCAGAGAAGAGACTCAGCACAGACCACCACAAGGGCTGGGACACAGTCAGAGCAGCACAGAAACTGAAATATAGAGAAGCATTATGAAAAAAAAAAAAAAAACACACTTAAACAGCAGATTTAGCTACTGGAATATACTTTGGAGAAAATTAAATGATCAGTCTTTGCATAGTTTTCACATCAGTGGTGACTGAAGTCCATCTAAGAACCATGAGAAAATGGTCATCAACCTTTCAGCCTGACACAATAACGAGAAAACAAGCTAGGAAAAAAAAAAAAAAAAAACACAGAAAGGTATAAAAATGAATTGAATATAGCAAGTTATTAAAGTGAACTGAAAATTCAGAATAATCCAAGACCATGCTTTCTGGTCATACAAGTGACTCTCATTTCCTTCCTGAGGTTGCAGACCTTATGAATGAAGGGATGTAGAGATTTGTGATCAGATATGCAGACACATATTCTGTTTCCTGCTTCTTTTACATGACCTCAGGCTCAGTGTGCTCTTCTGTAGAATGACGATAATAGGTACGTTCTATATAGTGGGTACAAATGAAAGATCAGTATCATTAGTATTTTTATTTGTAAAGGATTCAAGATGGTACCTTAAGTCCCAGGTGTATATACCTTCACGGTGCTCCTGTCTTTCCTCACATTTTATATTCCTAATGCTGAAAAATAGTAAAGCAGTCAATCTTCATAAACTCAGTGTGATCTCTCTTAGATGTCCCACCTCTGCCTCTTCTGTACCTTCTACTAGGAAGGTAACTTCCCACAGGAAGCACAACCTCCCTCTAAAACTTGTTTCATTTCTCATCTGTAACCGGGTTAATGTGATATTCAACTCATGTCAGGGATGTAGAAACTTTTTATAAGTATAAAGGATTATTTTGATATTTCTATTTGGGATTATTGCTGAAGAATAGCTTGGTGACATGTACTGATGTAACTAAATCAGCTGAAGAATCCATTCATTCTACATATTTGATCTCAAAAGTAAAATAGCTCCACAGAAGTACAGTCTCCCCCACATAGCACTTAGGTACTACTTTTTGAGTAGTACTTACTTTCAAAATCTCCTACCATGTAATGTCATAGAGAGTAAATTTTCTTCACATTTTGTGCATGTTCTAGGTGCACCATGGAATCTCTTAGTGTCATATGCAAATACAGGGTCATTGAGCACCTGCGGCAATCACAATAATTCCTACATTATCTCCTGATGCCCCTGCTATTCAGAAAAGTAGGAAAGTCCACTTACTCTAATGCAGTCAAGAAAACACTGAAACTAATTTCTTCAAAAAAAAAAAAAAAAAGAAAAGAAAAAGAGCCATATCAGTCATGCTTAAATATCAAGCAGTAGGGATGTTTTGGTTTCATAAGTGATGCTGCCCCCCTGGTTTCCATATCAGATGCCACCAACTTCTAGCAATGAAGTAGGAGAAAATGAACAGGGAGCATAACTAAATGAAGACCAACAAATTCAGAGTCATGAATCATGGGTTCTGTTCCGATCATTTGCACACGTTGCTTATGTAGAGCTACGAGTGTAGACATCTTCATTGCCAATTATAGAAAATTGTGTTTGCTTGACTGTTCAAGCTATTCTAAAAGAATCAAATTGAATAAAGCATCTCAAAAAATACAGTGTAAAATATGGGCTTCCCTGGTGGTCCAGTGGGTAAAGAACCCATCTTTCAGTGCAAGGGGCACCAGTTCTATCCCTGGCCTGGGAGGATCTTGCACATCCAAGTGGCTGAACCAGTGTGTCCAATTGTGAGCCAGTGCTCTGGAGCACATGCACCCAGAGCTGATGCTCTGCAGTGGGAGAGGCCACTGCAATGGGGCACCCATTCAGGCTGAGGAGTATAGATGGGTGAAAATAAATAAATTTAAGAAGACAATAAAAGAGGCCAAAAATAAAAAATAAATAAATAAAAAAATACAGTGTAAAATAAAGTATTACATAACACAATGATGACTAATGCCATAAGCATTTTTACTAAAATTACCCTTTCTCTTCCTGTTCCCTTTCCTTTCTTTTTCTTCTGGGCAAAAACTTGCAACTTTCAGATACTTCCATCTGCTTTCCTATCCCTAATCCCCCAAACTGAATGTGAAATCCACTAAATTTAATTATATGTCACTATATTCCAGGAAAGTAAAATAAAGTTGACTTAGATGCACGGCTGCATATGACTTACATTTCCATTGTATTATTTGCTGTTAACAGAGGACCAGAGTTTAATTCTTGCTATATGACAATCACATGCCGTTTAAATCTTAATACAGTAAACAGTCATAATCTCAGACTTATTTTTTGTCAAGGGACAACTGTGTTCACTCTCCTATTCACCCTCAATTTCCTCTGATAGTTATTAAAATTTATATTCTATATGAATTTAGAGGGATTTTAAAAATGATAACTGTCAACATTAGTTGATCGTGAGTGAATCAAGATGCTTCATATTTGTTTGAGCTGGGGATTACCAGGCAATTAAACTGTTTATGGTTCAAAAAAGTATTTATAGGAAAAAAGGACATAAGAAAGTTAAGATCAAATTTATTTGGGGCAATATACAAAGACAAAAATATGAAGACAATACAGAGAATTTTCCCATAATTTTCATTCCAAATTTAATCAATTATACACAAATCCCACATCCATGTTTTCATGAGAATAATTTAATATTTTATAAATGATATTAATGCTTTTGAATTGTGCTGCTGGAAAAGGCTCTTGAGAGTCCCTTGGATAGCAAGGGGATAAACCAGTCAATCATAAAAAGAACCAACCCTGAATATTCATTGGAAGGACTGATGTTGAAGCTGAAGCTCCAAAAGTTTGGTCACCTGATGTAAAGAGCTGACTTACTAGAAATGATCCTGATGCTAGGAAAGATTGAGGACAAGAGGATAAAGGGGTTACAGAGGATGGGGTGGTTAGATAACATCACTGACTCAATGGAGATGGGTTTGAGCAAGTTCCAGGAGATAGTGAAGGACAGGAAAGCCTGATGTGCTGTAGTCCATGGGGTGGCAAAGAATTGAACATGACTTAGTGATTAAACAACAGAACAGATAAATGGTATGTTTTAACTTCTAGATGTCTTTTGGGGAGGGGGGTATTGAGGAGGGAGGGGGGGCGGTCGGGCCACTTCTATTGGTCTTGCATTTATCTATTTTCATCCATCTTTGTTCTTTGGCCTGTGTGAGCCTCCCATCGCAGTGGCCTCTGTTGTCGCAGAGCACTGGCTCTGGGTGCATGCACTCCAGAGCTCCAGCTCAGTAGTTGGACACATTGGTCCAGCCGCTCTATAGCACGTGCGATCTTGCCAGGTCAGGGATCGAACTGGCACCCCTTGAACTGCAAAGCGGTGTCCTTACCCACTGGACCACCAGGAAGCCCTCTTGAAACTTGCCCCAAAAAGTTTTGTGTGTCCTTACCCCACTGGACCACACTCGATTTATTAAAATTTATATTCTATATGAATTTAGAGGGATTTTAAAAATGATAACTGTCAACATTAGTTGATCGTGAGTGAATCAAGATGCTTCATATTTGTTTGAGCTGGGGATTACCAGGCAATTAAACTGTTTATGGTTCAAAAAAGTATTTATAGGAAAAAAGGACATAAGAAAGTTAAGATCAAATTTATTTGGGGCAATATACAAAGACAAAAATATGAAGACAATACAGAGAATTTTCCCATAATTTTCATTCCAAATTTAATCAATTATACACAAATCCCACATCCATGTTTTCATGAGAATAATTTAATATTTTATAAATGATATTAATGCTTTTGAATTGTGCTGCTGGAAAAGGCTCTTGAGAGTCCCTTGGATAGCAAGGGGATAAACCAGTCAATCATAAAAAGAACCAACCCTGAATATTCATTGGAAGGACTGATGTTGAAGCTGAAGCTCCAAAAGTTTGGTCACCTGATGTAAAGAGCTGACTTACTAGAAATGATCCTGATGCTAGGAAAGATTGAGGACAAGAGGATAAAGGGGTTACAGAGGATGGGGTGGTTAGATAACATCACTGACTCAATGGAGATGGGTTTGAGCAAGTTCCAGGAGATAGTGAAGGACAGGAAAGCCTGATGTGCTGTAGTCCATGGGGTGGCAAAGAATTGAACATGACTTAGTGATTAAACAACAGAACAGATAAATGGTATGTTTTAACTTCTAGATGTCTTTTGGGGAGGGGGGTATTGAGGAGGGAGGGGGGGCGGTCGGGCCACTTCTATTGGTCTTGCATTTATCTATTTTCATCCATCTTTGTTCTTTGGCCTGTGTGAGCCTCCCATCGCAGTGGCCTCTGTTGTCGCAGAGCACTGGCTCTGGGTGCATGCACTCCAGAGCTCCAGCTCAGTAGTTGGACACATTGGTCCAGCCGCTCTATAGCACGTGCGATCTTGCCAGGTCAGGGATCGAACTGGCACCCCTTGAACTGCAAAGCGGTGTCCTTACCCACTGGACCACCAGGGAAGCCCCTCTAGATGTCTTAATTAGATCTTTCAAGAACACTTTCCTCAGTTTGATGAAACTGTATTTCAGTATGTCTTGTCCTTTCTATAATTTTCTTTTTCATTTGATTCATCATCTCTTCCCCTCTATTGAATGTTAATTTGAAAAACTCATTGTGCACCTTCTGTGACTAATATTTTGGGTTGATAATCAATTTATTCTGACTTTGTCTCCGATGATCCTGCCTAGCAGCCATTTAGGGAATCCAGTAATTAATTATATTTCACCATATCCAGTTCTTATTTCATCACTGTGTCTGTAAAATGCATTTTTGCCACTCTGTCTATTAAATTTATTTTAAGTGATGTCTTGATAGAGCATGGCATGCTGGTGTCAAACCAAAGTATTTGATACTTTATACAGAAATCATAATAATTTCTGGACTATGTAGGATTTCTTTAACCCTAGGTTCTTCTTAGGTTCAATCCAAAAGTTTAAATCCCTTAACTGTCTTAAGTCTCACACTTATGGTTTTAAACGGTGAAACTTTTGTAATTAAATATAAGTAAATCTTAACTCTTTTTGTTAAATCTCAGCTATTTTCAATGATTTACTTTTCAATGATCTTAAAATATTGTACCTGCAATGCTACTTCTCTACAAATGTGACCTTGGGAAAAAAGGAAATTACTTTATCTTCTTACTTTTCTGCTACACAATGAATTTATCAATATTCTCCTATGTATTTTTGATCCTATCTTCTTAAAATCCAAGTTTTATTTTTATCACAATAATTTCCTTTATACTAAAGGTTTTTGATATAGTTCATAACCATTGGCTGTGAAATTGTTCATTTTAGGGGATCTTTTATCTCAGATAACTTCTCATATATGAATGAGAGAAGTGCAGGCAGTGGTTAAGGACTGCCTCAGCCTTTCCTTAGTAAATGTGTGACTTAAATGATCTTGACTTTTTCTTATTCGTTTTATTGATCTTTTCATTGTTTTGAGGTATTCTGGGTTTTCACTGTTGCTGTAGGCTCTTTGGTTGCAGGGAGTGGGGGGTACTCTCTAGTTGAGCTGAGCAGTTTTCTTGCTGCAGTGACTTTTCTTGTTGTGGAACTCCGACTCTAGGGCACATGGGCTTCAGTAGTTGCAGCACAGGGGCTCAACAGTTGTGGCTCACAGTCTTAATTGCTCCACAGCATGTGGGATCTTCCGGGATCAGGGATCAAACCCATGTCTCCTGCATTGGCAGGCGAACTCTTTACCGCTGATCTACCAGGGAAGCCCTAAATGATCTTGACTTTAGCTTGCTTCCTTGCTAGCAAAAGATGGTGGTTAAGAAAACCAAGGATCAAATACTTTAACCCACTACATGTAGCTGGGCAAGCATCTGACCCATCATAAAGGCTGGCTAAGTCTTAGACCTCATGGGGGGACAGCAAGATTTAATAGCGTCTGAACTTAGCAAAACACAGTAACAATGGTGCATCTGTCCATTTCAAATACTCACTGACCTCTCCGATACCTCATACACTAGGTACTAACCTCCAGAGATTAAGAACAACACAATAATAGTAAATAACAAATACCACATGATATCATTTCTATGTGAAATCTAACATACAACACAAATGAACACATCTATGAAACAGGAACAGACTTACAGACATAGAAAACAGATGCTAGTTGCCAAGGAGGAGGTTGGTGGGAGAGAGATGGATTGGGAATTTGGGATTAGTGGATGCAAATTATTATATATAGAATGGATAAACAACAAAATTCTATTGTTAGCACAGGGGATTATACTGAATATCACATGGTAAGCCAGAATGGAAACTAATATGAAGTAATGAAAAAATATATATATATGTATAGCTGAATCACTGTGCTGTACAGCAGAAAGTAACAGAATATTATAAATCAACTATTGCTCAATAAAATTCAAAAATAATAAATATATCAATATATTAAAATATAACTCTGTATGATAAGAATTAATGAGGTGGATATGAACACAATAGTAAAGGAGTGAGAAACCTCCCCAGAGCAGTGATGATGGTGATGATGAGTGTGTGATGGAGCCAAAGAGGAAAAGAGAAACTACAGCAGAGGTCAAGTGTAAATGAGGCTTGAGAGAGTAAGAAGAAGAACTTGTATGTGAGTTGAACTTTTGAAATACAAATACAATCTTGCCAAATAAAGAAAAAGGAAAGTGGGTTTCAAGCAAGGTAACCGCACAAATTAAGGTGTGTGTGCAGGCATGCACACACACACATAAGAAAATGGAAAAGTAAAATCGATGCCTATAGATATATACCTTTAGACCAAAGGGATTCATAAGCTCTCTATGTGTACAATATCCATTGGCATGCGAATAAGCCAAGTGAGAGAACTAAGGTATGAAGCAGATTATGGAGAGAATACACAGTAACTGTTCCTTATTACTATTTTTTTTTTTTATTTTTAAATTGAAGGATATAGCTTTGCAGAGTTTTGTTGTTTACTGCCAAATATCAACATAACTTGTCCTTGAGCACTTACCAATTTTAAATAATGTCAACACTTTTTGTTTGGTTTTGAGGTAAAGAGTTGATTAAAGTCTAAAATGTACGCTAAATTTTTACTTAATGGACAGAGGTATCAAACCTCTGAGACTTTGAAGCTAATGTGGTCCTCCATAGAAAAGTTACATGATTAAAAACAAACGTGTTTCTTGTTTAAAAGTACGGCATTTTTAAAATAGAATGATCATATAAACTTGTCCCAATGGAAATACTTGGGGAGTGAAAGAGGTTTTATTAATAATTATATTATGGAGACTGTATCAAATACAGCAATCTTCTTAGTGGCAAAGAAAGTTGTTGAGGTCTGTGCTCCTGTGTTTGCATCCCAAGTAAAAAACAGTTTCATAACAGGAGTGAGAGTCTCTGCTTATGCATTCATTTTAAGCAATGAAATAACAGCAGACATCATGGCATTACTTAGAATAATACTTATGGAACTTGTCACTCAAATATAGAAGTTAAATAGGGCTATTTTAATGCAGTTACTCGAAATGACCAGCTATATAGGCTGTATTTAAGAACCAGTCAGTGTTCCCAAGTGAAATAAGGCCATTGTAATAGACTGTTGTCACAGGATAATGGGTTCTGACTGCCACAGATGTTCTAATGCAAAGTCAATATGCAGTTGAAAATGATGTAGCTAAGCTTTATCAACTTTTAAGGAAATATTACCTTTTTCTTTGAGTTTGAGGTTCTCCTCTGTGCCTTAAAAAGGTTTCTTCAGGGTTTCCCTGGTGTTCCAGTAGGTAATGAGTCCACCTTGCAATGCAAGGGGCACCGTTTCGATCCCTAGCCCAGGAGGATCCCACGTGCCACAGAGCGGCTGGACCTCTGTGTCCAGTTACCAGCCAGCTCTCTGCAGTGCATGTGCTCAGAGCCGGTGCTCTGCAATAAGAGAGGAAACTGCAATGGGAGGCTCACACAGGCCAAAGAATAAAGATGGATGAAAATAAATAAATAAAAAAACAATAAAAGACACCGAAATTAAAAAAAGGGTAAAGGGGATTCTTCAAAGTTTGTATCACATAAAGCAAAGTGTAACTCAGTATGGTGGTAGATATGAGTTAGATTCACGTGATGATAATTTCATAATATGCACATTTATCAAATCATTATAATGTACACTAAAACAGTCATGCTATGTGTTAATTATATCCTAAACAAACAAACAAAAAGATATCATTGTACGATACTTTTCCAAGGTCAAAACAATGACACAATGGGTAAACTATATATATGTGTGCATATATATATATATATATATATATATATAAACACATGTATGCATGTATGTACATATACACACACACACACACAGTGAGAATAAAAGTGTTAGGCACTGAAGTTGTATCCAATTCTGTGATCCCAAGAAACATAACCTTTCAGGCTCCTCTGTTTGTGGAATTCTCCAGGCAGGAATTGTCTACAGGGGGTTGTCTTTCTCTTCTCCAGGGATATTCCCAACTTAGGGATCGAACATGAATCTCCTGCATGGCAGGCAGCCCTATATAGATAATATGTAATATATAATATCATGTTAGTTTCAGGTGCACGGCAAAGTGATTCAGTTATACATATATGCATACACATACATATATATATTCTTTTTTCTATTATTTTCCATTAGAGTTTGTTACACGTTCTGTCTTAAATACTGTTGCTTCCTTTGCAATGTGTCATGATATCCTCTCAAGTATCTTAGGGCCTATATATTATTAACATCAGATTACACATAAGAAGGGATTTCCCGCTGGCCGAGTGGTAAAGAATCCACCTGAAATGCAGGAGACCCAGTTCTATCCCTAGGTTGGGAAGGTGCACTTGAGGAGGGCGCAGTAAACTACTCCAGTATTCTTGCCTGGAGAATCTCATGAACAGAGGGTCCTGGCAGGCTATAGTCGACAGGGTCGCAAAGGATCAGACACAACTGAAGTGACTGAGAGCATGCACACATAAGAAAAGCAAACCTTAGCGAGTAAAGCTCACATCAAAATCTTTCGGCTGGACCTCTGTGTCCAGTTACCAGCCAGCTCTCTGCAGTGCATGTGCTCAGAGCCGGTGCTCTGCAATAAGAGAGGAAACTGCAATGGGAGGCTCACACAGGCCAAAGAATAAAGATGGATGAAAATAAATAAATAAAAAAACAATAAAAGACACCGAAATTAAAAAAAGGGTAAAGGGGATTCTTCAAAGTTTGTATCACATAAAGCAAAGTGTAACTCAGTATGGTGGTAGATATGAGTTAGATTCACGTGATGATAATTTCATAATATGCACATTTATCAAATCATTATAATGTACACTAAAACAGTCATGCTATGTGTTAATTATATCCTAAACAAACAAACAAAAAGATATCATTGTACGATACTTTTCCAAGGTCAAAACAATGACACAATGGGTAAACTATATATATGTGTGCATATATATATATATGTATATATATGTATATAAACACATGTATGCATGTATGTACATATACACACACACACACACAGTGAGAATAAAAGTGTTAGGCACTGAAGTTGTATCCAATTCTGTGATCCCAAGAAACATAACCTTTCAGGCTCCTCTGTTTGTGGAATTCTCCAGGCAGGAATTGTCTACAGGGGGTTGTCTTTCTCTTCTCCAGGGATATTCCCAACTTAGGGATCGAACATGAATCTCCTGCATGGCAGGCAGCCCTATATAGATAATATGTAATATATAATATCATGTTAGTTTCAGGTGCACGGCAAAGTGATTCAGTTATACATATATGCATACACATACATATATATATTCTTTTTTCTATTATTTTCCATTAGAGTTTGTTACACGTTCTGTCTTAAATACTGTTGCTTCCTTTGCAATGTGTCATGATATCCTCTCAAGTATCTTAGGGCCTATATATTATTAACATCAGATTACACATAAGAAGGGATTTCCCGCTGGCCGAGTGGTAAAGAATCCACCTGAAATGCAGGAGACCCAGTTCTATCCCTAGGTTGGGAAGGTGCACTTGAGGAGGGCGCAGTAAACTACTCCAGTATTCTTGCCTGGAGAATCTCATGAACAGAGGGTCCTGGCAGGCTATAGTCGACAGGGTCGCAAAGGATCAGACACAACTGAAGTGACTGAGCATGCATGCACACATAAGAAAAGCAAACCTTAGCGAGTATATGGAGCTCACATCAAAATCTAAGAGTTTACAGAATGCTCTTGTCACAGATTCATTAGTTCTAATGTTGTGTTCTCTGTGTGACAGTAAGGAAACTGAATTCTTTGCCTGTTTCACATTTCCTGCTCTCATATTCTTATATTTCCTGGTTCCTAGTAAGGTATAAATAGGGAAAACCGCTCAAATTCATGGACTGGGAATGCTTTTGTCTTCAAGGATGAATCAGGATTAATCAGCTGATATAATTAATAAGAGACAATTAAAGAAAATATCTATTTGAGCAAAGCTTTCACTCCCATGCAATTAATCAGACTGGAAAATTTAGAGCTATCTGCATTTGTTAGTTTTCAGCATAGCTTTTTCCTCACCCAAGTCAACTGAAGGACTGACATTCACGTCACTACTCATGGCTCAAGTGGAAAGATCGTAATGTATTTTACTTTATCTTAACTCTAAAGCTGGGAGAAATAAATGGCCACCCACTCCAACAGTCTTTCCTGGAAAATTCACGGACAGGAAAGCCTGGAGAGCTACAGTCCATGAATCTCAGATATACATGTATAGGGCTTCCCTGATGGCCCAGTGGTGAGGAATCTGCCTGCAATGCAGAAGACCTGAGTTCAGTCCCTGGGCTGGGAAGATGCCCTGGAGGAGGGAGTGGCAACCTACTCCAGTATTCTTGCCTGGAGAATTCCATGGACAGAGGAGCCTGATGGGTTGCAGTCCATGGGGTCACCCAGAGTCGGACACAAATGAAGTGACTAAGCAGCAGCAGCAACTCTAAGGCTAGAAATGCCAATTGACACCAACCCATGTTCAACTGCTGCTCACAGTCCCCCTCTTAGCTTCAGAGTTTTGAGAAGAGAAGAAAACCATGAAAGCATTACAGATAGTAGCTTTTTTCACTGAAACCTTGCAGCCAATTGAAAATAAAGTACACTTAAGGTGAGCTGTTTTCTCAAAGACTGAAAATGTTTTCTACCAAGATTCATGCAAATATTTATTTAAAATATATGAAAGCTTTATTCATCAATGAGAATAAATGCTGCATTATTTTATTTAAATAAGCTTTTTAAAGAAATGTATCATTTAAACAAATACCCCATTAAAATAAATAAATAATGCATTCTGTTTTAGGGCTATGTATCTGAGAGAGACTGACTAGTCAGTTTTTAGGAATTAGCAGATTATTTTTACCCTGATGTGCTGAAACATTTCATTGTGCATGTTTGTTTTAATCAATCCATAAAAAATATTCTACTCCAGGGTGCTTATACTTTCCCCCAAAGATGTTTTGCTTAACATTTACAATCTTAGCCTATGCTTAGACTTCTATAATAATTTTACTCTACTCTATAGGCACAAACTATTCAAATTATTAACTTTCTTGCCTTTTGATATTTAATATTTTTCCTCAAAGAACTGTTTGAAACACAGTGAACAATGACATGCTTGAGAGTTTTAAACATGAGGTGATCAAAATATAGAATTTAGACAGTCACATCATAGTAAACTTTGTATTATAAAACATATATTAAATTTTTAAGCCAGTTAGAATCAAAAGCAACCTACTCTTGTCTGTTCTATGCAAATAAAATATTCTTTTGTATTTTTGACAAATTATGTGAAGTTGATTTTTTTCTACATGGCAAGTTATCCCATAAGGCAAATTGATTTCCAAACACGAACACAGCTAATTTAAGTGTTTTAAAAGCATTGCTATTGTCACTTAATATTCTACATGCTTAGTCAACATCATTATGGGGAAAAATGTACTCCATATACTCCCTATTTCTGTTAACTTCAATGGAAATTATGTCAGCATATTTGCTGGCTTTTTGGGTAGGCACAAAAAAATAAAATAGCATAATTGTCAATAGCTAGCCCTGAATGGGGAAGAACACAGTGATTTTTCTACAATTACTCCATGGCATCAGGAGTGATCTTTGAAGCCCAGGCAGGTAACCCAACACTTGACCTTCTCATAGTCAAAACCACAGAGGAAGTAAGGCTTCTCTTCATTACCTTCTTCTTGTCCTGGAGTCTGACCCCCAAGCATCTCCTGACTCTTGATCCCTGAGCCATTTCCTGTTCTCCCAAATTGTGCAGCAAATCCCGATCTGTTCTGTCACCTTTCTGTCCTTCAAAGCCTTCTCATGAAAGCTTTATTTCAATGAGAATAAATGCTGCATTATTTTAAAAGAAATGTATCATTTAAACAAATACCCCATTAAAATAAATAAATAATGCATTCTGTTTTAGGGCTATGTATCTGAGAGAGACTGACTAGTCAGTTTTTAGGAATTAGCAGATTATTTTTACCCTGATGTGCTGAAACATTTCATTGTGCATGTTTGTTTTAATCAATCCATAAAAAATATTCTACTCCAGGGTGCTTATACTTTCCCCCAAAGATGTTTTGCTTAACATTTACAATCTTAGCCTATGCTTAGACTTCTATAATAATTTTACTCTACTCTATAGGCACAAACTATTCAAATTATTAACTTTCTTGCCTTTTGATATTTAATATTTTTCCTCAAAGAACTGTTTGAAACACAGTGAACAATGACATGCTTGAGAGTTTTAAACATGAGGTGATCAAAATATAGAATTTAGACAGTCACATCATAGTAAACTTTGTATTATAAAACATATATTAAATTTTTAAGCCAGTTAGAATCAAAAGCAACCTACTCTTGTCTGTTCTATGCAAATAAAATATTCTTTTGTATTTTTGACAAATTATGTGAAGTTGATTTTTTTCTACATGGCAAGTTATCCCATAAGGCAAATTGATTTCCAAACACGAACACAGCTAATTTAAGTGTTTTAAAAGCATTGCTATTGTCACTTAATATTCTACATGCTTAGTCAACATCATTATGGGGAAAAATGTACTCCATATACTCCCTATTTCTGTTAACTTCAATGGAAATTATGTCAGCATATTTGCTGGCTTTTTGGGTAGGCACAAAAAAATAAAATAGCATAATTGTCAATAGCTAGCCCTGAATGGGGAAGAACACAGTGATTTTTCTACAATTACTCCATGGCATCAGGAGTGATCTTTGAAGCCCAGGCAGGTAACCCAACACTTGACCTTCTCATAGTCAAAACCACAGAGGAAGTAAGGCTTCTCTTCATTACCTTCTTCTTGTCCTGGAGTCTGACCCCCAAGCATCTCCTGACTCTTCGATCCCTGAGCCATTTCCTGTTCTCCCAAATTGTGCAGCAAATCCCGATCTGTTCTGTCACCTTTCTGTCCTTCAAACCCCTTTCCTGGAACATTTTTCTTTAAAGGTAGGATCCCTGCATGGACTGACTGGCACAAGCTGAGTGAAACGTCACATGCACAAAAGGCAAGTCGACCAGAATCAAAGTCCTTACTTGACACTATACAGTATTCATGGAAAAGTCATAGACATTCTCTGTGCCTCTGTTTCCTTCGCTTAAAATGAGATGAAAACACTTGCCTAACTGTAAGATATCTACCCATATCAAGTTTGAAAATGCTTACAGAATACCAAGCTTAGATTAAAAACATTTATTGCACACCTACTATCTGATACTTAAAGGCATTTGAAAAGGTTAATCAACTCAAAGTCTCAGAGTGAGCAATGTCACCATGACTATACTGAGGGGCCCTTAGGTACCTACCCAATAGTGTATTTTTCCACAGCCTCATAATGACCTTCATATTCCCCTGTATGGTGCTGATCACACTGAGGACTATGATTTATACTTGAGCTCATCCTTCCTAAACCAGGGAAACCCCAGGGCATGGAGATCTGCCTTCCAGAAACTTCATTTCTACACAGGCACTAGGCCAGTCCTAATAGACCCAACAGCCTGTGGGGAGTCCTACTTCCCCCAGTAAGATCATGAAAGAGAAAAGGGTCCTTCCAACCTTCATTCCTATAGCAGAACACCTGACTTAATTCAAGTTCAGTAAAGAAAAGTGACTGTGAGATTGTTATTTCCTTTCTTGTCTCTGGGTCACTCACTACCAGTGTCTACAAAAATCCTGACAAATTGTGGAAGTCTGATTACCATGGAAAGAATACCACTCAGCCACAGAACAATAGTAGGAAAACTGAATTTGTATTTTTATGGAAACATTCATTCTTTCAAACAATTATTTGGGGCCCATTTTTATTGGCTTTTCAGGACACACAGATGAACAAACTACTGGTCCTGACAACTTACTACCACAGAGGAAGTAAGGCTTCTCTTCATTACCTTCTTCTTGTCCTGGAGTCTGACCCCAAGCATCTCCTGACTCTTGATCCCTGAGCCATTTCCTGTTCTCCCAAATTGTGCAGCAAATCCCGATCTGTTCTGTCACCTTTCTGTCCTTCAAACCCCTTTCCTGGAACATTTTTCTTTAAAGGTAGGATCCCTGCATGGACTGACTGGCACAAGCTGAGTGAAACGTCACATGCACAAAAGGCAAGTCGACCAGAATCAAAGTCCTTACTTGACACTATACAGTATTCATGGAAAAGTCATAGACATTCTCTGTGCCTCTGTTTCCTTCGCTTAAAATGAGATGAAAACACTTGCCTAACTGTAAGATATCTACCCATATCAAGTTTGAAAATGCTTACAGAATACCAAGCTTAGATTAAAAACATTTATTGCACACCTACTATCTGATACTTAAAGGCATTTGAAAAGGTTAATCAACTCAAAGTCTCAGAGTGAGCAATGTCACCATGACTATACTGAGGGGCCCTTAGGTACCTACCCAATAGTGTATTTTTCCACAGCCTCATAATGACCTTCATATTCCCCTGTATGGTGCTGATCACACTGAGGACTATGATTTATACTTGAGCTCATCCTTCCTAAACCAGGGAAACCCCAGGGCATGGAGATCTGCCTTCCAGAAACTTCATTTCTACACAGGCACTAGGCCAGTCCTAATAGACCCAACAGCCTGTGGGGAGTCCTACTTCCCCCAGTAAGATCATGAAAGAGAAAAGGGTCCTTCCAACCTTCATTCCTATAGCAGAACACCTGACTTAATTCAAGTTCAGTAAAGAAAAGTGACTGTGAGATTGTTATTTCCTTTCTTGTCTCTGGGTCACTCACTACCAGTGTCTACAAAAATCCTGACAAATTGTGGAAGTCTGATTACCATGGAAAGAATACCACTCAGCCACAGAACAATAGTAGGAAAACTGAATTTGTATTTTTATGGAAACATTCATTCTTTCAAACAATTATTTGGGGCCCATTTTTTATTGGCTTTTCAGGACACACAGATGAACAAACTACTGGTCCTGACAACTTACTACAAGCAGGTCTCACTCTTGCATGTAAAGAAGGAACCTAGGGCACTGTACATTAGAGAGATGGATAGACAGAAAGGTGGATGACAGATAAATATTAATATTTAAGAATCTGTCAAATGATGAACTTGAGACATTAAAAATGTAAAGCTGAATTCAAAGAGTTTTACTTCTTGGTGGATAGGTAAATAGAGAATAGGTAAGTAGATGGAGAGACAGATGATAGGTAGACAGAAGGCAGAAAGATAATAGATGATAAATTGATAATAAATGATAGATTAAAGGATAGGTGATTGATAGATGAAAAAAGGTAGATGAGATAAATTACAAATAGATTATAAATAGGTCATAGACAGGTAGGTAATAAATAGATTAGAGAGAGAGATGGTAATAAGATAGATGATAGAAATGACAGGTAGAATCACAATTTGACAGCGGTTGGTACAATAGAAAGGGCTGGGGCTTCCCAGGTGCCACTAGTAGGAGAGAGTCCACCTGTCAGTGCAGGAGACATAGGAGATGCAGCTTTGATCTCTGGTTCAGGAAGATTCCTTGGAGGAGGACATGACAACCCACTCCAGTATTCTTGCCTGGAGAATCCCATGGACAGAGGAGCCTAGCAGGCTATGGTCCATAGAGCTACAAAGAGTCAGACAAGACTGAAGTAAAGTAGCACGCACATAACACACAAGGAAAGTGCACGACTTGCTAAAGACACCTTTGTGCCACAGTTCTGCGCTCTTGTGTCGCTGCTTCATGGGAATCCTTGCATTATGAGAAACAGATGCAGAGAGTCAGGTGTGGTCTACTCTTAAGTGAATACAAGATGAGAAGAGGAATAGAAATCAGATGGGTGGAAAGATTCTGGAAAGAATAAACATTGAAAAGACACCTTTAGAGTGAAGTCTAATGAACTCTGCATGAACCCCCTCCTTTGGTTGCCCAGAGACTGTCTGCAGTGGGAAGGATGGGGGCAGCTCATTAGGCAGGCATTGAGAAGCCTTCATTCCTAGGGCTGTACCATGCAGAGAGTAAAGAACAGGATGATCTGCACTTTGCTTCAACTGCACATAAGCAAAGTCAGAAAATGGGAGGGTTTTCTTTTTTCATTTTAACTATTCCTTAGAAGAAACAGGACCTGTCAAAACTTCATTAAAGCATCATCTATTCAATAGACAAAAATTCCTGAGATCTGAAAAATACAATTATTTGCAGATGTCTTTTCATTTTCCACACCTGACAGAGAGAGTCAGGATTGTTCGAGCAGATTATAACTACAGCTGGAAAACCAGAGCTCCACTCACGGCTTTCATTTTGGTTCACGTAACCGTTCTATATATTCACTGGTTGTTGCAGCACCCTTATAACTGGCATCCTTAGTGTTGTTAAGAATAAAAAAAAAATAATCTGACATTTATTGAGGACCTACAAAGGACAATATGTAGGGGCTACTGTTTGCCAGACATTTCACTTGTATGTCTGATCTGGCTGATGTCAAAATGGTAATATACTTATTTTGTGTGGTCTAAAGGAAAGGGTCTATTGAGATGGTAATAAGATAGATGATAGAAATGACAGGTAGAATCACAATTTGACAGCGGTTGGTACAATAGAAAGGGCTGGGGCTTCCCAGGTGCCACTAGTAGGAGAGAGTCCACCTGTCAGTGCAGGAGACATAGGAGATGCAGCTTTGATCTCTGGTTCAGGAAGATTCCTTGGAGGAGGACATGACAACCCACTCCAGTATTCTTGCCTGGAGAATCCCATGGACAGAGGAGCCTAGCAGGCTATGGTCCATAGAGCTACAAAGAGTCAGACAAGACTGAAGTAAAGTAGCACGCACATAACACACAAGGAAAGTGCACGACTTGCTAAAGACACCTTTGTGCCACAGTTCTGCGCTCTTGTGTCGCTGCTTCATGGGAATCCTTGCATTATGAGAAACAGATGCAGAGAGTCAGGTGTGGTCTACTCTTAAGTGAATACAAGATGAGAAGAGGAATAGAAATCAGATGGGTGGAAAGATTCTGGAAAGAATAAACATTGAAAAGACACCTTTAGAGTGAAGTCTAATGAACTCTGCATGAACCCCCTCCTTTGGTTGCCCAGAGACTGTCTGCAGTGGGAAGGATGGGGGCAGCTCATTAGGCAGGCATTGAGAAGCCTTCATTCCTAGGGCTGTACCATGCAGAGAGTAAAGAACAGGATGATCTGCACTTTGCTTCAACTGCACATAAGCAAAGTCAGAAAATGGGAGGGTTTTCTTTTTTCATTTTAACTATTCCTTAGAAGAAACAGGACCTGTCAAAACTTCATTAAAGCATCATCTATTCAATAGACAAAAATTCCTGAGATCTGAAAAATACAATTATTTGCAGATGTCTTTTCATTTTCCACACCTGACAGAGAGAGTCAGGATTGTTCGAGCAGATTATAACTACAGCTGGAAAACCAGAGCTCCACTCACGGCTTTCATTTTGGTTCACGTAACCGTTCTATATATTCACTGGTTGTTGCAGCACCCTTATAACTGGCATCCTTAGTGTTGTTAAGAATAAAAAAAAAATAATCTGACATTTATTGAGGACCTACAAAGGACAATATGTAGGGGCTACTGTTTGCCAGACATTTCACTTGTATGTCTGATCTGGCTGATGTCAAAATGGTAATATACTTATTTTGTGTGGTCTAAAGGAAAGGGTCTATTGAGACCCTTTAAATGCTGTTTTCACAAGGTCCTACAGTTTAGAATTTGAGCCAAGGTCTGTTTGATGCCATAACCACGTTGTTTTCTTATGCTTCACGTTCAATTTCATTATAAAAGTTATGTAAAGATGGCACTCTCATTCCTCTATACTTCAGTGTGGTCGATGAATACCCACAAGACATTTGGAAGTATATGCCTGGAATCTGGGCTCTGAGACTCCAATCTAAGCCACATAGTTTCAAAAGAGATCACTCTAGAGTACCAACTTCACCTCTTAGTCCTGTACATTCATAAACAAGACCACTGCAGCTCCCACACGGAGGAGACCTGATGGGAGAGGACTTTGAGGCTGTTCACACAAGCAAATGGATCCACCTTGCAGGGACAGGCCCTTGAGTTGGGATCTACTCATCTGGGTGGCCATCAGCACAGTTTCTGGGTGACCTCAAACTTGAGCTGATGTTATAGGTTCAGAAGGAAGGGACTCATTGGAACAAATTCCATATATCACCTCACAATGAAACTCAGCTTCTCTATCTCTATCAAGCCATTAGTGCCTTGCTAACTGACCTGGCTTGTTTCCCAGGTTGCCCGTGTCTTCACTGAATGCAGCAGATTCACCAACAAATGCCCAGGGTACACAAGGGATGGGAGGAGAGATGCTAGGAGGTGGGCAGGGAGGAGAATAACATGATGAGCAGCCAACAGCGACATCCATGACAGAAGAAGGTGCATCTGTATGAGCATGCGTAGGAAGGAGTGCACGTGTTGAGCAGTGCACATAGTAGATATTAAATATCTCGTGACTCTTGAAGGGTGAATTCCTTGGTCTAGAAACTTCCAGCCTGACCACAGGGAGAATTCCTGGATCTGTCATGGTCACCACCTCAGATTAAAAATCAATAACTTGATTCACTTCCACAGGTTTACAGAAGAAGGTGTCATATGGAAAATGTACAATATCTTCTAAGTCTTACTGCATTTCAGTATGTATGTGAGTGTTTCTGGGTTCTTCACAACAATAGTAGAATTGACACTGAACTATGCTGAGCTCTCCACAGCACATACGCTATCTTGGAGAACCAAATGTGAGATTGCAAATGGAGTGCATGACTATCAAAAGCAAGGATGCTAAATACTTATAATGGGTCCTAACTGTGTAGCTGATGCTTCTAAGTAGAGTGTTACTTGAAACAGCAAGTGTTCAATCATACCAAGTGGAAGGAAGGCAACTCTTCATAAATATTTAAAGCAACAGCTGATGTACACTGATTTCTGTTGGTTAAAATAACAAGTGATCCCATGAAAAGTTATTCTACATGACTAAAATGGAAGTTTCCAATCAATTGGGTACTAGTGCCAGATCTCTAAACTAACAATGCAGTATACATTAATACAACGTGTACCTCTTAGTCCTGTACATTCATAAACAAGCAGCTCCCACACGGAGGAGACCTGATGGGAGAGGACTTTGAGGCTGTTCACAAGCAAATGGATCCACCTTGCAGGGACAGGCCCTTGAGTTGGGATCTACTCATCTGGGTGGCCATCAGCACAGTTTCTGGGTGACCTCAAACTTGAGCTGATGTTATAGGTTCAGAAGGAAGGGACTCATTGGAACAAATTCCATATATCACCTCACAATGAAACTCAGCTTCTCTATCTCTATCAAGCCATTAGTGCCTTGCTAACTGACCTGGCTTGTTTCCCAGGTTGCCCGTGTCTTCACTGAATGCAGCAGATTCACCAACAAATGCCCAGGGTACACAAGGGATGGGAGGAGAGATGCTAGGAGGTGGGCAGGGAGGAGAATAACATGATGAGCAGCCAACAGCGACATCCATGACAGAAGAAGGTGCATCTGTATGAGCATGCGTAGGGAAGGAGTGCACGTGTTGAGCAGTGCACATAGTAGATATTAAATATCTCGTGACTCTTGAAGGGTGAATTCCTTGGTCTAGAAACTTCCAGCCTGACCACAGGGAGAATTCCTGGATCTGTCATGGTCACCACCTCAGATTAAAAATCAATAACTTGATTCACTTCCACAGGTTTACAGAAGAAGGTGTCATATGGAAAATGTACAATATCTTCTAAGTCTTACTGCATTTCAGTATGTATGTGAGTGTTTCTGGGTTCTTCACAACAATAGTAGAATTGACACTGAACTATGCTGAGCTCTCCACAGCACATACGCTATCTTGGAGAACCAAATGTGAGATTGCAAATGGAGTGCATGACTATCAAAAGCAAGGATGCTAAATACTTATAATGGGTCCTAACTGTGTAGCTGATGCTTCTAAGTAGAGTGTTACTTGAAACAGCAAGTGTTCAATCATACCAAGTGGAAGGAAGGCAACTCTTCATAAATATTTAAAGCAACAGCTGATGTACACTGATTTCTGTTGGTTAAAATAACAAGTGATCCCATGAAAAGTTATTCTACATGACTAAAATGGAAGTTTCCAATCAATTGGGTACTAGTGCCAGATCTCTAAACTAACAATGCAGTATACATTAATACAACAGTGTATGCCGCTTGGGTTAATGTTAGCACCTGAAGGACCCAGAAGAGCCTTCCTTGATCAAGATACTGTCTCCCACCACCAATGCTGTTTAATTGCTAAGCTGTGTCGGACTCTGTGTGACCCCATGGACTGCAGTACTCCAGGCTTCCTTGTCCTTTACCATCTCCTGGAGTCTGCTCAAACTCATGTTCATTGACTCAGTGAGGCATCCAACTATCTTATTCTCTGCCACCCTCATCTCCTCCTGCTCTCAATCTGTCCCAGCATAAGGGTCTTTTCCAGTGAGTTGGCTTTTCACATCAGGTGGCCAAATACTGGAGCTTCAGCTGCAGCATCAGTGCTTCAAATGAATATTCAGGGTTGATTTCCTTTAGGATTGACTGGTTTGATCTCTTCGCAGTCCAGCAGCACCACCGTTTGAAAGCATCAATTCTTTCGCATTCAGCCTTCTTTATATTCCAATCCTAATATTCCAACATGACTATTGCAAAACCACAGCTATAGTCATAGAGTCAGTAAAGTGATGTCTCTGCTTTTGAATACACTGTCTAGGTTTGTCATAGCTTTTCTTTCAAGGAGCAAGCATCTTTTAATTTCATGGCTGCAGCCACTGTCCTCAGTAATTCTGAAGATCAAGGAGATAAAATCTGTCACTTCTTCATAGCAGTCACTGGTATCTTTCCACTATCTTAGAGCCCAGGAGAGTTTTGCCTTTGGCCCCATTTTTATATGAAAACAATAGCTCCGGGATGCAATATCACACTTGGCCAGTAGGTGCCACCACCAACCACATGATTTTTAAAGTTGAATCCCCGCGCTCTTCCAAGGAATTATTTTTGTTATCTGTTTATGCAAATGACAAAAGTAATGGTTACTCTTATAAATATCTAAGTCATACAACTAAACCAAGGATGTGTTTGCAAGTGAGTCAAAGCTATATTTTCAAAGACTAGTATTTGAATGTGATGAAGAGTGCGGAGAAAACATCTCTGGAAGGTAGGAAGTGCAGTATCTACTGCGTGCATACCATGTATGAAGCACATTTGTGACTGGGGATTAAAGTAGATAAGAATTTTACCTGATATAAAATGAATGATCTCTAGGGATACAAACATAAATAAAGTGCTATTATTCACATTTTGAAAATTCTAACAATAGTATGAAAAAATGCAGAGAATTGAATAGGTAAATGTCTTATGGCAATCTTCACAGAAGAGTGGGAATTTGAGTTGGGTTGTGGAGGATCAGTGAGTGAAGAAGATAAGGCAGGGCTTAGTCCTCATCCAAAGGAAGGGCAGTGTAAGATGAGTTTAAGCAGAGCAAAAAGGGCACTGGTGGCAAAAGATGAAAAAGTTGCTAGATCATGGGGAAAAGTGAAAACAAAAAAACTGGAAGGACAAATTATGAAATGTCCCAGCATAAGGGTCTTTTCCAGTGAGTTGGCTTTTCACATCAGGTGGCCAAATACTGGAGCTTCAGCTGCAGCATCAGTGCTTCAAATGAATATTCAGGGTTGATTTCCTTTAGGATTGACTGGTTTGATCTCTTCGCAGTCCAGCAGCACCACCGTTTGAAAGCATCAATTCTTTCGCATTCAGCCTTCTTTATATTCCAATCCTAATATTCCAACATGACTATTGCAAAACCACAGCTATAGTCATAGAGTCAGTAAAGTGATGTCTCTGCTTTTGAATACACTGTCTAGGTTTGTCATAGCTTTTCTTTCAAGGAGCAAGCATCTTTTAATTTCATGGCTGCAGCCACTGTCCTCAGTAATTCTGAAGATCAAGGAGATAAAATCTGTCACTTCTTCATAGCAGTCACTGGTATCTTTCCACTATCTTAGAGCCCAGGAGAGTTTTGCCTTTGGCCCCATTTTTATATGAAAACAATAGCTCCGGGATGCAATATCACACTTGGCCAGTAGGTGCCACCACCAACCACATGATTTTTAAAGTTGAATCCCCGCGCTCTTCCAAGGAATTATTTTTGTTATCTGTTTATGCAAATGACAAAAGTAATGGTTACTCTTATAAATATCTAAGTCATACAACTAAACCAAGGATGTGTTTGCAAGTGAGTCAAAGCTATATTTTCAAAGACTAGTATTTGAATGTGATGAAGAGTGCGGAGAAAACATCTCTGGAAGGTAGGAAGTGCAGTATCTACTGCGTGCATACCATGTATGAAGCACATTTGTGACTGGGGATTAAAGTAGATAAGAATTTTACCTGATATAAAATGAATGATCTCTAGGGATACAAACATAAATAAAGTGCTATTATTCACATTTTGAAAATTCTAACAATAGTATGAAAAAATGCAGAGAATTGAATAGGTAAATGTCTTATGGCAATCTTCACAGAAGAGTGGGAATTTGAGTTGGGTTGTGGAGGATCAGTGAGTGAAGAAGATAAGGCAGGGCTTAGTCCTCATCCAAAGGAAGGGCAGTGTAAGATGAGTTTAAGCAGAGCAAGACAAGAAAGGTCACTGGTGGCAAAAGATGAAAAAAGTTGCTAGATCATGGGGAAAAGTGAAAAACAAAAAAAACTGGAAGGACAAATTATGAAATGTCTTACACAACACATGAAGAAGTTTGCACATTGTCTTGTAGATAATAGGAGACTAGGATTCTTTTTTTTTTTTTTTTGAGTCTTATATTTTTAAGACAAGAATAGGATCAGAATGCAGGATGGACCAGAGAAGGCAAGACTTTAAGTTAGGGAAAACACAAGGACACGTACTCGTCTGACAAGAGAGAAGATACAGGACTGGATTAGGACAGTGACAGAGGAGGATGGAGGAGTGAGGCTGTGGTTGATATATCAGTTGGGATTAGGTCTGAGAAGACAGGCTGGTCTTGAGGAGAGAAGACATGGAGAGCTGAGACTCTAGGGAGACTCTGAAGGTACTAAGCCAGGATGGACACACAGGACACTAATGATGAAGACAGAAGAAATAAGAGCTAAACCAGTTATTTTGGAAGTGGGTGTATGGTGTATTGAGGCTCCTCCATGTTGAATTTGAGATATATATGAAGCATTTAGGTAGACAAATCCATTGGAGACTTAGAACCATGAGGATGGCTAGGCTAAGACAGAGAGATTTTGGAATGATTCAAACACAAATTTTATTCTCCAAATGCTACACATGAGCACCTTGATTTGCTCATGTGATAAGATTTAATAACTACATATGTGGTGTACATTTAACAATTAAAACACTGTTTTCTTTTATCTGCCCAAGTAGATCTCCCTCGATTTTGGTCACTTTGTTGTAGTTAACCATCTACCTATCAAACACTTCCCAGCTGTAAGCACAGCTAGTCACAATAGCAGCGAAAGTGAATAATTTTCAACATCGTACAATCCCACAGAGGATCCAGATACTCAAACATTTGTAACTGGGAAAATAAATAAAGTGCTATTATTCACATTTTGAAAATTCTAACAATAGTATGAAAAATGCAGAAAGATGGAAATGTCTTATGGCAATCTTCACAGAAGAGTGGGAATTTGAGTTGGGTTGTGGAGGATCAGTGAGTGAAGAAGATAAGGCAGGGCTTAGTCCTCATCCAAAGGAAGGGCAGTGTAAGATGAGTTTAAGCAGAGCAAGACAAGAAAGGTCACTGGTGGCAAAAGATGAAAAAAGTTGCTAGATCATGGGGAAAAGTGAAAAACAAAAAAAACTGGAAGGACAAATTATGAAATGTCTTACACAACACATGAAGAAGTTTGCACATTGTCTTGTAGATAATAGGAGACTAGGATTCTTTTTTTTTTTTTTTTGAGTCTTATATTTTTAAGACAAGAATAGGATCAGAATGCAGGATGGACCAGAGAAGGCAAGACTTTAAGTTAGGGAAAACACAAGGACACGTACTCGTCTGACAAGAGAGAAGATACAGGACTGGATTAGGACAGTGACAGAGGAGGATGGAGGAGTGAGGCTGTGGTTGATATATCAGTTGGGATTAGGTCTGAGAAGACAGGCTGGTCTTGAGGAGAGAAGACATGGAGAGCTGAGACTCTAGGGAGACTCTGAAGGTACTAAGCCAGGATGGACACACAGGACACTAATGATGAAGACAGAAGAAATAAGAGCTAAACCAGTTATTTTGGAAGTGGGTGTATGGTGTATTGAGGCTCCTCCATGTTGAATTTGAGATATATATGAAGCATTTAGGTAGACAAATCCATTGGAGACTTAGAACCATGAGGATGGCTAGGCTAAGACAGAGAGATTTTGGAATGATTCAAACACAAATTTTATTCTCCAAATGCTACACATGAGCACCTTGATTTGCTCATGTGATAAGATTTAATAACTACATATGTGGTGTACATTTAACAATTAAAACACTGTTTTCTTTTATCTGCCCAAGTAGATCTCCCTCGATTTTGGTCACTTTGTTGTAGTTAACCATCTACCTATCAAACACTTCCCAGCTGTAAGCACAGCTAGTCACAATAGCAGCGAAAGTGAATAATTTTCAACATCGTACAATCCCACAGAGGATCCAGACACTCAAACATTTGTAAGGCGGGTCAGTAACCAATATGACACATTGCTGTGCTCCTAGATTCAAATAATGATTTTTCCCCTCTTTTTTTTTTAAAAGATTTATTTATTTATTTATTTTGGTGGGGGTGAGGTGGGGAGGGAGGGGAGCAGGCAGGCCACTTCTATTGGTCCTTCGTTTGTCCATTTTCATCCATCTTTGTTCTTTGGCCCATGTGGGCCTCCCATCACGGTGGCTCAGGCTCGGTAATTGGACACATCAGCCCAATTGCTCCGCGGCACGTGGGATCTTCCCAGGCCAGGGATCGAACCGGCGCCCCCTGCACTGCAAGGCGATGTCCTTACCCACTGGACCACCAGGGAAGCCCATTTGAAAAAAAAAAATATATTACAAACTCTTGAGTACAAAGAAGGGGAAGATAGGTGATTTTTAAGAATTCACTGGGTGCCTTCAAAATATGAATCATTCTACCAGGTCCCAAGCAGGACTTGAAGACTAAAAGGAGATGGTGAGTACCTGTCTTCAGATGAGCTTCCTGTTTATGGTGTGAAGCATATACAAGTCATGCAAGAAGAGATGGTGCCCCAGAGCTTCAAGTTTCCAATTTTCCTTACAGGTATAATAAGTCTACTTTAAAAGCAGGGTTATTTAAACTGTTAATTGTGAATTGATTCAGGCATTCATTTACCTTGAGGAATTAGATAGGTTAATTAACTACCATGACTCATTTTTCAAATTATAACATGAAGACTAATTTTCCTTACCTTCTGCCTCTAAGATATTAAGTAATACATTGTAGCATTGCACCATTTCCACATCCTATGAAAATTCAAATGTGCAACAGGGCAGCATCTTGCTGGCCAACACTTAGGATGGTTATCACCACCCTGGGAAAGAGACTCAAGTTCCCCCCAAGTGCCATGCCACAGGACCAGCACTCTTGAGTAAGGCAGACAGGTAGCATGAATCATGCATATGCTAATTGTAACAAATAATGAAAATATTTAGAGACAGTGCAGTTTGAACTTGAACTTTATGAATAAATCTTGATTAGTATGCAGCACAAGCAGTATCCTCAGCTTTTGTTCTCACTCTTAAAAGGCAGTCATTACTAAATAGTGCTTTGAAATTTTACAGCTGTTCACTCATCTTCTTGTTTCTACTTTTTTATACCAAAGCAAAGAAATGTCAGTGTCCTCACCTTGAAATATCAACAGACACCTCAACTTGCAGATGTGGAAACATGGATGTACCAGCCACAAGTGAATTTTCAGTAGAGAGAATAAAAGGAAGAGCACAGATCAGAGGAACCAACTCGGACCATTTCTGACTCGATCTGACAGCAAGACGGCTGCAGAGAGCCCTGACCATAGACACCCACCTCAGTGAATGAGGAAAGGAAACCCTCAGTATCAGAGACTGATTTTTTTCTTCTAGTAAGACCATTATCTCACTGCCAGTCTTGAATTTTCCTGAGAAATGCAGTGATAAATTGGTAGAATTCACAAAGTTGGGGCCTTCCCAGGTGGTGCTAGCAGTAAAGAACCTGCTTGCCAATGTAGGAGACAATGTAGAAACAGGTTCAACCCCTGGTCCAGGAGTATTCCACATGCCTGGGAGCAACTAAGTCCCATGAGCCACAACTACCAAAGCCCGAGGTCTAGAACCTGTATTCTGCAACAAGAAAAGCCATCACAACGAGCAGCCTGCACACCACAACTAGGGAGGAGCCCCTGTTCTCCACAACTAGAGAAAGCCTGTGTGCACAATCAGAAATAAAAGAAAGAAAAACTTTAAAAAAAAATACGTAAGCTGATTTTCCTCCCAAAGTTCAAGGTCAACCAACCCACGCCCTCTGCTGAAACCAAGTTCCCATTGAATGCGATGCTTCATGCTCCTCAGTGCCCAGAACTCAAGGGTTAAGCTTACATAGACCATAAGCTTCATTATCCAAATGACAGCACTTTGGACACATCAGTACAGTCCATACTAAGTTGTTTCTAGCAGTAACTTCCTCCTAAATACTCAAACGTAGTAAAATGTCACAGACTCTTGCCAGGGTTATACGTTTGCCCCACTTTATAGACCAGACGCTTGTACTGACATCTATGTGTAAACCATTCCAGCCCTTTATTTCTGGTGGAAAAACCAGTAAAGTAGTCTCAAATAAAAGTATTTTGTATGACTACTCTCGCCCTTCTATCTAAGTTGTCTACTTTAATGCTGTCTGCACTAGAATCATGATAACCACATAAAAGTGAATAGATTACTTTCTGATAACATTGAACACAGGTTGAAAACAATTTACACTCACAATTCATTGGTGTGAGATTACAGTAGGCCCCAAATATACCTATAGAACATTTGGTTTTGATCAGAAACTAAGATATAGTGATAAGACTTTGACTGACAGGACAACTTAAAAAATAAAATTCCCAGAGAAACAACACAGGGCGAAGTATCATAAATGGAATAGAATATAACTCGAGAGGACAGAATCCTATTACCTACTGAGAGGCATTGCTCTGAGTGACACATCCCATGGCAGTTTTTTATTCTGACTGAGTACATGTGGGACACCATCTTTCATGGTATTTCCTGTGTAAACTATTTTCCTCTGCCAGCAGAAGAAACTACTTTTTATGCTTTGTCTTCATGTGTGCAGATCTTACACAACATAAATTCGGGTGAAAAATCATCAGTAATAATGACCGTGACTAATAAAAGTAGGCACTGCCAATCAGTGCCCATTATTCACTAGGTTCAATCACCACCAGCACTGCAAAGGGGAAACTAGCATTCCTGATGTGTCAGAAAAATTAAATCACTTCCTAGAAAGATCAGAAACATGTCCTTTTACCTGAGCATTCACCATCCCCTGCCTAAACTCCACTGTCAACACTGCTGTTTTTCCTTTGAGTATTTACACCATTAGGCAAGCACTCATGTTCAAGGACTTTTGTTTTCTGAAAATACAGCATTTGACAATAACTGGCATTATCACCTTTATTATTGAACAGATATGTAGATAATGATCAGAGCTCTTCTCCTTGTGAGAGCAAATATGATACTTTGCATTGATAGAATTCTGGCAAAAAGGAAAAAGGAAATGTGCTGTCTCACTTTGTCAGTGCAACCTTTGGAATTGATTAGTGTACAGTCCATACTAAGTTGTTTCTAGCAGTAACTTCCTCCTAAATACTCAAACGTAGTAAAATGTCACAGACTCTTGCCAGGGTTATACGTTTGCCCCACTTTATAGACCAGACGCTTGTACTGACATCTATGTGTAAACCATTCCAGCCCTTTATTTCTGGTGGAAAAACCAGTAAAGTAGTCTCAAATAAAAGTATTTTGTATGACTACTCTCGCCCTTCTATCTAAGTTGTCTACTTTAATGCTGTCTGCACTAGAATCATGATAACCACATAAAAGTGAATAGATTACTTTCTGATAACATTGAACACAGGTTGAAAACAATTTACACTCACAATTCATTGGTGTGAGATTACAGTAGGCCCCAAATATACCTATAGAACATTTGGTTTTGATCAGAAACTAAGATATAGTGATAAGACTTTGACTGACAGGACAACTTAAAAAATAAAATTCCCAGAGAAACAACACAGGGCGAAGTATCATAAATGGAATAGAATATAACTCGAGAGGACAGAATCCTATTACCTACTGAGAGGCATTGCTCTGAGTGACACATCCCATGGCAGTTTTTTATTCTGACTGAGTACATGTGGGACACCATCTTTCATGGTATTTCCTGTGTAAACTATTTTCCTCTGCCAGCAGAAGAAACTACTTTTTATGCTTTGTCTTCATGTGTGCAGATCTTACACAACATAAATTCGGGTGAAAAATCATCAGTAATAATGACCGTGACTAATAAAAGTAGGCACTGCCAATCAGTGCCCATTATTCACTAGGTTCAATCACCACCAGCACTGCAAAGGGGAAACTAGCATTCCTGATGTGTCAGAAAAATTAAATCACTTCCTAGAAAGATCAGAAACATGTCCTTTTACCTGAGCATTCACCATCCCCTGCCTAAACTCCACTGTCAACACTGCTGTTTTTCCTTTGAGTATTTACACCATTAGGCAAGCACTCATGTTCAAGGACTTTTGTTTTCTGAAAATACAGCATTTGACAATAACTGGCATTATCACCTTTATTATTGAACAGATATGTAGATAATGATCAGAGCTCTTCTCCTTGTGAGAGCAAATATGATACTTTGCATTGATAGAATTCTGGCAAAAAGGAAAAAGGAAATGTGCTGTCTCACTTTGTCAGTGCAACCTTTGGAATTGATTAGTGTAGCATTTTCCTTAAACTTTCAAGAAAATATTGGCAGCATAAATACAGGCCTATTTTACTGTAGAACTGATCTATGAAGAAATAAACTTCCCAAAGGCATAGTTCTTACTTTTCCTATGTGTTTTATTCTAAAAATACAGCAAACTCTAACACATGTTGTCTGTTCTTATGTTGAATGAATGAGTGAATGAATGAAACAGCAAAGGAGAAATCATTAAATCACTTCAAATAAAATAAAATTTAAAGTGCCCATAGATAAGACAAAGGTCCACTGCAAACCATGTAAACATTACAGCAAATTATAAATAAGAGATTTAGGAAACTGATCCTATAATATTTCAAGATCAAAACTAGCAAAACCATGAGATTAACAGATTAGTTGTTTCCTATCCTTAGGTACACTTTGGAGGTGTTAAAAAATGTATTGGCAAAATGATGAATATTATTATATATGTTTTGTCTTTCTTGGGATCATTGGGAAGTCTGAAGAAATGCTTCAGCCCCAGAGGGCAAAGGAAGATAGCTTTCAATCAACATATACATTTCCTGGGCATGACCTGTGTCAACAACGTATTAAGGAAGGAAAAAGGTGTTAAGTCACCACCTGGGCCTTTTCAAACATGCACTCATATTGGTAAGATAGGCCATATGAAATTAAAATACCTGTAGTAACTAAAAGGTAAGTTAGTGAGGATGGGAAATGAGATGGGGGAAAGGGAGCCCGTGGTGACTTTCATGTAAATGCGACCATTTCAAATAGATTGAGTTTTGCTCATTGGAAAACTACTGATATTTGCCAACATTCTATAATGGAACCTTTATATTTGACTTTGGCTTAAGCTCTTTCCTTCACAAGTTCTTTTTCTTTTGCCATCTATAGAACTTCCAAAACAAGCCCAATCTTAATGATTTTTATCTCCTGAACTACTTTCGGTTAATCTTTCATGAGTTGCCTGATGTGACAGACAACTTGATAAAAAACCTTGCTGGAAATGGTAGGAAGGACCTCCTTGTAATGAGCACACCAGGTGACAGCACAGAAGCCACTAACAAAAGAGTACCTGGACCTCTGCTGCCAGGAAGTAGGACAGCTACCTACAGAGTCACACCTGGTAGGTGGGGTGCGGGGCTCTTTGTTGGCCTGTAGCACTTCTCCTCCAGAAGAATTCTAACAAGGATGGAATCAAACACCTCTGAACACATGTAGCTACCTGGCACTAACCTTTCACCAATACATAATTATTTACTACTTGTAACAACCATATAAAGCAGAAATTAAGTTACCTTTAACATCAGTCATGACTGTGTTTTAAAATCACTGAGTAAATTTCTCAAAGCTACCACAGATCTAAATGCAGAGATTTTTCTGTTTTGCTTAAAGGCTCATAAAAAATTTACTGATAGAATTGGAATAAATTTTAAAAGTGATGCAATCCAGGGTTTGTGGGAAACATGTTCCTCTGGATGTGAAAGTAAGCAGATGCCCTTTTCCCATTTTTTTCCTCTAAGTCATTGTTTATTTTTCATCCATCTTTATTCTTTGGCATATGTGGGCCTCCCATTGCAGTGGCCTCTCTTGTTGCAGATCATTGGCTCTGGGTACATGAGCTCCAGAGCTCTGGCCTGCAATTGGACACACCAGTCCAGGCGCCTGCTGCACATGGGATCCTCCCGGACTAGGTATCAAACCGATGCCCCACTGCAAGATGGACTCAATCACACATATACATTTCCTGGGCATGACCTGTGTCAACAACGTATTAAGGAAGGAAAAAGGTGTTAAGTCACCACCTGGGCCTTTTCAAACATGCACTCATATTGGTAAGATAGGCCATATGAAATTAAAATACCTGTAGTAACTAAAAGGTAAGTTAGTGAGGATGGGAAATGAGATGGGGGAAAGGGAGCCCGTGGTGACTTTCATGTAAATGCGACCATTTCAAATAGATTGAGTTTTGCTCATTGGAAAACTACTGATATTTGCCAACATTCTATAATGGAACCTTTATATTTGACTTTGGCTTAAGCTCTTTCCTTCACAAGTTCTTTTTCTTTTGCCATCTATAGAACTTCCAAAACAAGCCCAATCTTAATGATTTTTATCTCCTGAACTACTTTCGGTTAATCTTTCATGAGTTGCCTGATGTGACAGACAACTTGATAAAAAACCTTGCTGGAAATGGTAGGAAGGACCTCCTTGTAATGAGCACACCAGGTGACAGCACAGAAGCCACTAACAAAAGAGTACCTGGACCTCTGCTGCCAGGAAGTAGGACAGCTACCTACAGAGTCACACCTGGTAGGTGGGGTGCGGGGCTCTTTGTTGGCCTGTAGCACTTCTCCTCCAGAAGAATTCTAACAAGGATGGAATCAAACACCTCTGAACACATGTAGCTACCTGGCACTAACCTTTCACCAATACATAATTATTTACTACTTGTAACAACCATATAAAGCAGAAATTAAGTTACCTTTAACATCAGTCATGACTGTGTTTTAAAATCACTGAGTAAATTTCTCAAAGCTACCACAGATCTAAATGCAGAGATTTTTCTGTTTTGCTTAAAGGCTCATAAAAAATTTACTGATAGAATTGGAATAAATTTTAAAAGTGATGCAATCCAGGGTTTGTGGGAAACATGTTCCTCTGGATGTGAAAGTAAGCAGATGCCCTTTTCCCATTTTTTTCCTCTAAGTCATTGTTTATTTTTCATCCATCTTTATTCTTTGGCATATGTGGGCCTCCCATTGCAGTGGCCTCTCTTGTTGCAGATCATTGGCTCTGGGTACATGAGCTCCAGAGCTCTGGCCTGCAATTGGACACACCAGTCCAGGCGCTCTGCTGCACATGGGATCCTCCCGGACTAGGTATCAAACCGATGCCCCCTGCACTGCAAGATGGACTCTTTACCCACGGGACCACCAGAGAAGTCCTGTTCTTTTCCTTTGTGTTCAGATGGTTTCATAGAGGATGTTAACACTGTACTCCAGAAATCTATGATTAGAGTCACCTTAAGAGAAGTGATGCTAATTTGTCATCCTAGGGTTAAATATATACTCATTAAGTTATAAACGTGAGGCGGCTGAGAGTCAAAAATCAATTGTCATGCTCAGCACTACATTACGAGTCTGCTAAGATAGGAACATTCTGTACCACGACCTTGAGTATAGCTAGAGAAGTTAACTTTCCACATACTGTGATCCCAGGGATTATAATACTGTCTCCATAATCAAAAAATCTCATGTGTGGCCTATTAGGTATGCTAGCATTTCTATATTAAAGACATAAGTCTTGGAAATCAATCAATTGTTGAAATATATACATTGAGGAAGATACAAAAAAACTTATGAACTCTTGATTGTTTTCAGGTATTTCCGTAATTCCTTCCTGACAGTGAACATTGATGTTTTAGAACAAAAGAGAGAAAGAAACTACAAACAAAGGGAAGGAACAAAGGTTTTCCACCTAACCTTTCATGTCTGCAGGTCCATATTCTTGCCATCTGTCAAGTCTAGGGACAATAAGGTGCCTGTTTTCACGAAGTATTCCCCACATCTCAGTTAGGGGATATAGATATGATTAATCTGGGAACATACATATCTGTTAATGACAAAACTCTGTAAAAGTTAAAAGTAAAATAAAAGTTTAACAACAACAAAAAAAAGAATGAAAGAAAGAAAAAGGAAGGAGCCTGTGTGTGCATGCTAAGTCGCTCCAGTCATGTCTGACTCTGCGCAACCCTATGGACTGTAGCCCACCAGGCTCCTCTGTCCATGGTGATTCTCCAGTCAAGAATACTGCAGTGGGAGTCAGTTCTCTTTGAGTCGACTCGCTGTTCTAGCAGTGTCTTCCATGCTGAATCTCCCTTAAACCCGCCCGCTGTACTGGCAGCGACTCTCCCTCCCCTCTCTAATAAACTTTACTTTCCTCTCAAAAAAAAAAAAAAAAAAGAATACTGCAGTGGGTTGTCATGTCCTCCTCTAGGGGATCTTCACAGGTATCGAACCCACATCTCTTATGTCTTCTTATTGGCAGGTGACTTCTTTACCACTACTGCCACTTGAGAAGCCCTAGGAGTTGACTACCTACCATATCCCAGGGTTGTTTAGGTACATGTTCTACTAACGCTTCCAGAATTGAAGATTCTGTTTTTCTTACTGTCTTTCCCAGTCCTCAAACATGCATCAAAAATGTCTCTAGGAAGTATCTGTTGAATAAATGATACAACAGAAAACGAGGGCAGGAAAAGTACTGACAATGTGATCCCTATACTCCTATACATGTAGTCAACTGAGATTCATGAAGCCTTCAGCATACCTCTCACCCAGCTAGCTCTTGTCTGGGTGCACCACAGGGAACTTCAAAAGCTGAAGAAGAGAAAGCTGCTCTTGAAACATGCTCCTCTTGTGAATCAGCAGGAAGGATGAGGATGCCACTCATTTGAGAAGGAAGAGACTAGAGTGAAGACTATATGCAGGGCATGCATGTAGAATGCTTCAGATTTTTTATCCATTAGAGAGAAAATGAGTCTATGCAGTGTTTACATAATCTAACGAAATTATTCCGTTGAATTCCTTCTTTGACAGTGAACATTGATGTTTTAGAACAAAAGAGAGAAAGAAACTACAAACAAAGGGAAGGAACAAAGGTTTTCCACCTAACCTTTCATGTCTGCAGGTCCATATTCTTGCCATCTGTCAAGTCTAGGGACAATAAGGTGCCTGTTTTCACGAAGTATTCCCCACATCTCAGTTAGGGGATATAGATATGATTAATCTGGGAACATACATATCTGTTAATGACAAAACTCTGTAAAAGTTAAAAGTAAAATAAAAGTTTAACAACAACAAAAAAAAGAATGAAAGAAAGAAAAAGGAAGGAGCCTGTGTGTGCATGCTAAGTCGCTCCAGTCATGTCTGACTCTGCGCAACCCTATGGACTGTAGCCCACCAGGCTCCTCTGTCCATGGTGATTCTCCAGTCAAGAATACTGCAGTGGGAGTCAGTTCTCTTTGAGTCGACTCGCTGTTCTAGCAGTGTCTTCCATGCTGAATCTCCCTTAAACCCGCCCGCTGTACTGGCAGCGACTCTCCCTTCCCCCTCTCTAATAAACTTTACTTTCCTCTCAAAAAAAAAAAAAAAAAAAGAATACTGCAGTGGGTTGTCATGTCCTCCTCTAGGGGATCTTCACAGGTATCGAACCCACATCTCTTATGTCTTCTTATTGGCAGGTGACTTCTTTACCACTACTGCCACTTGAGAAGCCCTAGGAGTTGACTACCTACCATATCCCAGGGTTGTTTAGGTACATGTTCTACTAACGCTTCCAGAATTGAAGATTCTGTTTTTCTTACTGTCTTTCCCAGTCCTCAAACATGCATCAAAAATGTCTCTAGGAAGTATCTGTTGAATAAATGATACAACAGAAAACGAGGGCAGGAAAAGTACTGACAATGTGATCCCTATACTCCTATACATGTAGTCAACTGAGATTCATGAAGCCTTCAGCATACCTCTCACCCAGCTAGCTCTTGTCTGGGTGCACCACAGGGAACTTCAAAAGCTGAAGAAGAGAAAGCTGCTCTTGAAACATGCTCCTCTTGTGAATCAGCAGGAAGGATGAGGATGCCACTCATTTGAGAAGGAAGAGACTAGAGTGAAGACTATATGCAGGGCATGCATGTAGAATGCTTCAGATTTTTTATCCATTAGAGAGAAAATGAGTCTATGCAGTGTTTACATAATCTAACATTGATTTACAAGTCCTATTTTTTTCTCCATCAAATATGACTCATGTTCTACTATATATGGTGCTGTTTAAAAAAGGCATTAACTGTAGCTACCCAGTCATTTCAAGTAGTAAACTCTAAGGCTGAATTTTCTACTGAAACTAGCCTTTTTGGACTTGGTGTTTATCTTTACTTAACAATAAGATACTATTATTTAAGAGGTTCAGTCTATGATTAAATCATTTATTGTGGAAATGATCAATGGAAAGCGACTCAGGCCATTCCCGAAGGAAATTAACAGATCTGAATATGGATGCTAAAGCTTTCACCCACTCCTTTTATTTTGGATTCCTATTTACTCAGCATAATGCCATCTTTTTGCTCATAATCGCTTCAATCAGCACTCTTCCCTGTTTCAAGGTCAGGACTGCCTGCTGAGACCGCCTTGCAATTCAATAAGTGGCCAAAAGGGGGGGTGGGTGCATAAAATTAACTACATGGATTGCTTTTTCTGTTTCCATTAAATGGACATCCCTCCTAAACAGCTCATACACAAAAAAGTTTTCTCAGGACAGAAAATAAATAGTATTTACCCATTAGTAGTCTAGACTCTACTGACTTATTAATATTAATAATATCAACACCAACATCATTATTTACAAATATCTCAGTGATGATCTAAGAATTCCCCCAGGCAAATGCCCTGACTGACAGGTTTTCTGATTTGTAGGACAATTCAAGCTAGTCTTTAAAACTTCTGAGAAACAGGACAGATTCTTAGTTTTTTTTTAACAATCTTTTTTTTTTTTTTTTTTCTGGCCACTTCTGTTGGTCTTTCATTTATTTCCATCTTTGTTCTTTGGCCTGTGTGGGCCTCCCATAGCTGTGGCCTCTCTCATTGCAGAGCACCGGCTCGGTAGTTGGACACATAAATCCAGCCACTCCGCAGCATGTGGGATCTTCCTAGGCCAGGGATTAAACCAACGCCCCTTGCACTGCAAGGCAGTGTCCTTACCTACTGGACCACCAGGGAAGCCCCCTTGGTTTTATCTATCTTGATATTTCCCAAATTGACACAAGTTCATTTGGTAAATAAAATTTAATAAGTAGAATTGCACATAGCATTTTTTTTTAAATGTCATCTGATACTTAAGATTTTCCACGCAGACTTAGGACATAAATTCTACTATATAATGACAATGTTTACAATTGTATTTATATAGACATATATATGTATGTGTGTGTGTGTGTGTGTGTATATATATATATATGATGTGTGTGTGTGTGTATATATATATATATATATATATATATGATCTAGCCATGATATATATGATTATGATATATATGTATATATGATTCTCTTACAACCAGAGTCTTAAATTTTAATCAGCATATTAAAATTGTGACTCACAACAATCATTCCTTCTGAGAGGCAGAGTATAACAAATCACTACATAAACATTTTTGGCTACACATTTTGATAATTTCACATGTCACTGCATTTGATGAAGACTAAACAAACAATCAAAAGTTTTTGGAATTAAGAAACAAATAGTGGTTAATATGCAAGTTGTTCCCTTGACAAGGACATTACCTAGTCAGGGCACACAGATCACATAGGCACAGGAGACACATTATCACCCTTAAATATGCTAATTTCCTTTCCCTTTCACAGAGCATTTGATTCAACCAATAATATACAAGTGCAATCCGCCAAAAAGGCTCATTGATGGGATATTTGATAGACAAACTGATAATACATCATACATATATACCAGCTCTTTGTAAATATATGTAAAATAGATTACTATGTGACAGAATAATACTAAAACTCACTAGAAATTAGGAATCATGTGTTTCTTTAAAAAGACTATTTATTGAGTACAGAAAATTACACAGTGATTTTTCTCAAGACCCATAGTAATTATGTCACCTAATGATTTGTCAGTAGAAGAATAGCACATTTGAGGAGGCATTTTTACCTGCTGATTGGCTAAGCTAAACTGGTCAGTCACAAGCTAGAACTCCATGCTTCTGCACCAATCCTTAATTCAACCAGAGTGATTAGAATTCCTTATTGATTCCTGAAGATTGCCTTCTGCTGTCTTCCAGAATGCAGATCTAAGGTATATATATATATATATATATATATATATATACAATTAACTAATGCTCAAACTAATACTGGCTTTGCACATGAACCATTTCTTCAACACTTTTAGAATCTCAAAGAGCATTCGAAGATAATTAATTTACAAATGCAGTTTATGAAAACAAACCCTGCCTGCTAAATTCTGAAGAGTGACTCTACATCACATGCTAAAACAGTAAAGTGAAAATAATTTATATTTTTTTAATTGTTCATTTTAGATCAGTTTTGGATTGACATAAAAATTGTGAAGATAGTACAGTGATTCCCCTGACATCTTATACTTTGTGTGCATGCTCAGTTACCCCAGTCTTGTCTGACTCTTTGCAACTCTATAGACTACAGGCCGCCAGGCTCTTTTGTCCATAGGATTCTCCAAGCAAGGATACTAGAATGGGTTGCCATGCCCTCCTCCAGGGGATCATCCCGACTCAGGGACTAAACCCATGTCTCTTATGTCTCTTGCATTGGCAACAGGTTCTTTACCACTAATGCCACCTGAGTTTCCCTAATAATTTTAATATAATAATATAATATTTAATATTATAATTTTAAATTAGTGTGGAAAATTTGACATGGTTAGTAGGATAATATTGTAACATTTTATAACTAGAGTCCATACTTTATTCAGATCATCTTTTTATTGAATTTTTTTTTCTGTCTACAGAAAAAAAATCATCTAAATTACCATATTTTGATTCAACCAATAATATAAAGTGCAATCCGCCAAAAGGCTCTGAGGGAAATTTTCAAACTGATAATACATCATACATATATACCAGCTCTTTGTAAATATATGTAAAATAGATTACTATGTGACAGAATAATACTAAAACTCACTAGAAATTAGGAATCATGTGTTTCTTTAAAAAGACTATTTATTGAGTACAGAAAATTACACAGTGATTTTTCTCAAGACCCATAGTAATTATGTCACCTAATGATTTGTCAGTAGAAGAATAGCACATTTGAGGAGGCATTTTTACCTGCTGATTGGCTAAGCTAAACTGGTCAGTCACAAGCTAGAACTCCATGCTTCTGCACCAATCCTTAATTCAACCAGAGTGATTAGAATTCCTTATTGATTCCTGAAGATTGCCTTCTGCTGTCTTCCAGAATGCAGATCTAAGGTATATATATATATATATATATATATATATATATATATATATATATATATATATATATATATACAATTAACTAATGCTCAAACTAATACTGGCTTTGCACATGAACCATTTCTTCAACACTTTTAGAATCTCAAAGAGCATTCGAAGATAATTAATTTACAAATGCAGTTTATGAAAACAAACCCTGCCTGCTAAATTCTGAAGAGTGACTCTACATCACATGCTAAAACAGTAAAGTGAAAATAATTTATATTTTTTTAATTGTTCATTTTAGATCAGTTTTGGATTGACATAAAAATTGTGAAGATAGTACAGTGATTCCCCTGACATCTTATACTTTGTGTGCATGCTCAGTTACCCCAGTCTTGTCTGACTCTTTGCAACTCTATAGACTACAGGCCGCCAGGCTCTTTTGTCCATAGGATTCTCCAAGCAAGGATACTAGAATGGGTTGCCATGCCCTCCTCCAGGGGATCATCCCGACTCAGGGACTAAACCCATGTCTCTTATGTCTCTTGCATTGGCAACAGGTTCTTTACCACTAATGCCACCTGGAGTTTCCCCTAATAATTTTAATATAATAATATAATATTTAATATTATAATTTTAAATTAGTGTGGAAAATTTGACATGGTTAGTAGGATAATATTGTAACATTTTATAACTAGAGTCCATACTTTATTCAGATCATCTTTTTATTGAATTTTTTTTCTGTCTACAGATTCATCTAAATTACCATATTTCATTTAACATTATGTTTTCTTAGGGGCCTCTTGCCTGTGACAAGGATTTCCCAAGGATTTTCCTGATTTATCAAGATTTCCTTGTTTTTCATGACCTTGATAACTTTGAGGAGCACTTGCTCAAGTATTTCATCAAATATCACTTTACTAAGATTTTGGACAGTTTCCATGTCATGTAAATTGCAGACCATATGACTGATCCATTTAAACTAAGTGCCATTTAGTCTATTCACCAATCTGTACAACTACAGTCAATTTTAAATTATTTTCATCAACTCCAAATGAGACCCCATACCCTCTACTATCAGCCATGTCCCCTCACCATGAACACCCACCACCCTCATCTTTCAGATCCCAAGGAACCACTAATCTACTTTCTGTTTTTGTAGATTTCCCTATTCTGGACATGCCCAATGAATAAAAACATACAATACATGGTCCTATTCTGTGACTAACTTATTTGCTTAGCATAGTATTTTCAATATCTGTCCATGTTGTAATTATGTATCAGTATCTCTTTACGTTTTCTGGCTGAATAACACTTCTCCATATGGATTAAATGCACATTTGTCCATCCATTGATGAGCTACAGGGTTGTTTCCACCTTGGGGCTATTATGAATAATGTTCCTTTAAGTATCTGTAATACAAATATTTGTGTATGTATTTGTATCTTCTTCTCTTGGGTATAAATCTAGGACTGGCATTTCTGTGTCATAAGGCAACACTATGTTTAATTATTTGAAGAACTGCCAGACTGTTTTCCCAAGTGCATGTACCATAATACATGCCCACTGGCAATTTATGAGGGTACCAACTTCTCCACATCCTTGTCAACACTTACTATTAACTTGCTTTCTGGTCCTAGCCATCTAGCAAGTGTGAAGTGGTATTTCACTATGGGTTTGGTTTCCACTTCCCTGATGAATAATGTTGTCAAGTGTTTTCATTTGCTGATTAGCCATTTGTTTATCTTCCTTGAAGAAAGATTTATTAAGATCCTTTCTCTAGGGCTTCCCTGGTGGTCCAATGGGTAAGGACACCCCCATGCAGTGCAAGGGACTCCAGTTCGATGCCTGGCCTGGGAAGATCCCACGTGCCGCGGAGCAGCTGAACCGATGTGTCCAGTTACTGAGCTGGAGCTCTGGAGCGCATGTGCCCAGAGCCGGTGCTCTGCGACAGCAGAGGCCACTGCGATGGGAGGCCCACACGGGCCAAAGAACAAAGATGGATGAAAATAGATGAATGAAAGTCCAATAGAAGTGGCCCGCCCGCCCCCTCCACTCCAACCCCCCCCCCAAAAGATTCTTTCTCTATTTTTCAATATTTTATCCTTTTATTACTAAGAGATAAACACTATTTCCATATTCTGAACACAAATCTCTTGTCAGAGAAATATAAGTTGAAAACATTTCCTCCCATTCTGTAGGTGGTCCTTCTATGTACTTGGAATGCCCTTAGATACTTCTTAGAATGCCTACATACTCCTATGCCCTTAGAAGCACAAGATTTTGGTTTTGATGAACCAATTTTTGTCTGTGTTTGGCTTGTGATTCTTTTCTCATTGATTGTGGCAGGCAGCTCACACTCCTTTTAATAAGTAACTATTGCCAGCATTGAAGCCTTGGCTACTTCCCTGCATCTTTCAATTCCTTTGCTGCCACCCCACCTCCACTATAGAGGGCATCTCTGATGTCCAGTCTTGGGCACTACCTGGATGTTCCATTGTCATCTCAGAAATCATCTGATGTCTAAATTCCCCCTTCTTGCCTTCCCTGAACTGACACTTCCAGGGGATGGAAGTAGCAATCGTTCATATGCCTACTCAAGAATGGTGTTGACTTTAGGGATTCCCTGGTAGTTCAGTGGGTAAGAAGTTCACCTTGCAGTGCAAGGGGCACCAGTTTGATCCTTGGCCTGGGAATTTCCCCGTGCCATGGAGTGGCTGGGCCAGTGTGCCCAATTAGGAGCCAGCGCTCTGGAGTGCATACACCCAGAGCTGGTGCCCTGCAATAATAAGAGAGGCCACTGCAATGGGAGCTCCACACGGGCCAAAGAATAAAGATGAATGAAAATAGAAAAATAACAAACCAATAAAATAGGCCAAGAAAAAGAAAAAAAAAGGAATTATGATGACTGAAAAAAATAGCTTTATCAACAAAACACACTTTGAAACATCCCCTCTTTAAAAATGTGCAATTACTGAGCACATTTGCTGAGAAGGGCACATGTCACCAAAATCCAATCTCAGAGCATTTTCAACTTCCCCTAAAGAAAGCAGGCCTCCACATTTGCTACCACTCTTTTCTTTCCATCTCTTCTTCACCCTGGGAGACTTATCAATCTATTTTATTTCCCTATAGACCAAAGAACCTCTCTCTGTCTCAACATTTAATCTGCCACTAACTTACATGCCTCCTCAGTAAATCTCAAATCTATCTACTTCCACAGGTTGGGTTTTCTGTTGTTCTTAGCTGTGTTGCTACAATTTTCTGCTAACAGGGCATACTGTAAAATTTTCCTCTACAATCTACTGCTGCCAGAAAAATTCTTGAAATAGTAAATACACTCATGCCACTCACTGAAAAATGCCTGAGATGCTCCACCCTGCCTTTAAAGTAAAGGCACATACCTTCACATAATTGAAGATGTCCTTCATGGTCATTCCCTGCACACCTACTTCCCTGACCTCATGACTACCCCACCCCTCATGACATCAAACTGCAACTCCTTCAACGTCTTGCAATATCGTCCACCCAGTGTATCTCTCCTTTCTAAAATGCTTCACACTGCTAATTCTCCTGCTGAAGAAATCTTCCTTGGAGGTTACATAGTGAGACTGACTGCTGATCTTCCCAAACTCAGCCTTGGCATCAATGGATAGTATCCTCTGCCCCCCCAGATATTCCTACGACTACTGTAACATGTATTCTGGGTATTGATCTCTCATGTCTTTTGTTATGAAAGTTCCCTGATGAAAGACTATTCTCTTATATTTGCCATGACAAGAAAAAATCCTTGTACTTAGCATCCATTTAATAAATACTGATTGACCAAAATGCATGCATGGAAGTTAATAACAGATCATGATCTTCATCCCAAGACATTTTCCAGGTAACTAACAAATAAGAGAGGCCACTGCAATGGGAGCTCCACACGGGCCAAAGAATAAAGATGAATGAAAATAGAAAAATAACAAACCAATAAAATAGGCCAAGAAAAAGAAAAAAAAAGGAATTATGATGACTGAAAAAAATAGCTTTATCAACAAAACACACTTTGAAACATCCCCTCTTTAAAAATGTGCAATTACTGAGCACATTTGCTGAGAAGGGCACATGTCACCAAAATCCAATCTCAGAGCATTTTCAACTTCCCCTAAAGAAAGCAGGCCTCCACATTTGCTACCACTCTTTTCTTTCCATCTCTTCTTCACCCTGGGAGACTTATCAATCTATTTTATTTCCCTATAGACCAAAGACTCTCTCTCTGTCTCAACATTTAATCTGCCACTAACTTACATGCCTCCTCAGTAAATCTCAAATCTATCTACTTCCACAGGTTGGGTTTTCTGTTGTTCTTAGCTGTGTTGCTACAATTTTCTGCTAACAGGGCATACTGTAAAATTTTCCTCTACAATCTACTGCTGCCAGAAAAATTCTTGAAATAGTAAATACACTCATGCCACTCACTGAAAAATGCCTGAGATGCTCCACCCTGCCTTTAAAGTAAAGGCACATACCTTCACATAATTGAAGATGTCCTTCATGGTCATTCCCTGCACACCTACTTCCCTGACCTCATGACTACCCCACCCCTCATGACATCAAACTGCAACTCCTTCAACGTCTTGCAATATCGTCCACCCAGTGTATCTCTCCTTTCTAAAATGCTTCACACTGCTAATTCTCCTGCTGAAGAAATCTTCCTTGGAGGTTACATAGTGAGACTGACTGCTGATCTTCCCAAACTCAGCCTTGGCATCAATGGATAGTATCCTCTGCCCCCCCAGATATTCCTACGACTACTGTAACATGTATTCTGGGTATTGATCTCTCATGTCTTTTGTTATGAAAGTTCCCTGATGAAAGACTATTCTCTTATATTTGCCATGACAAGAAAAAATCCTTGTACTTAGCATCCATTTAATAAATACTGATTGACCAAAATGCATGCATGGAAGTTAATAACAGATCATGATCTTCATCCCAGAGACATTTTCCAGGCTAACTTTATCACTTTTCTAGACAATACTTCACAGCAACTATACGTTGAAAGAGATGTGGCATTGAACGCACTGTAGGTGTATAATTGTGAATTTACATACATACATATGAAAGCAAACTGGGAAGGCTGACATTTCAGGCTCTGTGGATTCAGGGTTTAATCCTGAAAGCAGCTTGATCCTATTACATAGTGCAAACACCCAGGTGCACATGAAGAAAGGAAATAAAGTTCAGGAGGGGCACCTATGAATTAGGCACTGCTTTCCACCCATGTTTATGGTAAGTGCAGGATTTGGTATATGGAGAGGAAAATGGAGAAAATGATATAGGTGGATGTTTAAAAAGAAAATAGGAACGCAAGTCAGCATTGTCAAGTGAAATTTTATGAATAGCGGTAATGGAGAATTAAAATTTGTCTAAATTACATACTTGCTCAAAATCCAACCACATTGATTCTTCGATTTCTATTTTTTTAAGCTCACTGAATTGAAGGATTAGTGTCAATGCATGTAATTCCCCAAATTCACAGAGAGTAAGCCTATTTTGTGTTTTCTCAACACTAGCTTTTTTTAAAACATTCTCTCAAGAAATGATGCTTTAGCTTGTTTTTAATATGGCATCAGTCAAAGATGACTAGGAGATATGGATTGAATCAAATGTCTAAATATAAAAGTCTAAAGACTTTCTTCAAAAATGTATTAAATTATTATTTATTGTAAACATAATGTATCACAGAAAGAGTTCTTATGTTAAGGAGAAGAGAGAGAGAGAGAGAAATAACTTTCAGAGAGAGGGGATTTAAAAATAAACATATGCATAAAATAAGTGTAGAGGCCACAAAGCAGTAAATAGTAATGAGGAAAAAAAATGAAGTAAGATGATGGCGTTTCTGAAGAGGAGTGAACTGATTTATGACATAGGATGTGCAATGTAAGTTTCTTAGGTACAGTGGCTTCACTGTACATAAGGTACAGTTTCTTAGGTACAGTGCTGGGGGATGAAAGAGCACAGCAGACAGAGCACAGGCACTGAGGTGGAAGGGATCTGTAAGTTCAGACACGCTAAGGATTCCCACATGGCTTCAGTAGCTTGAGCAAGGTAGATGAGGATGAGGTCAGAGAGGTGTTCACACCCTAGATGACCTAGGATGTCCACGATCATTGTCAGTACTGTAAGTATGACACTGAATGAGACAGAAAATTGTTGGTGTGCTTTGTACAGAAGAATAACTTGATCTGTTAGCTCTAGTCTTTTTCTTTTTTTCCAAAGAACCACTGTAGCTATTAAGTCAATGGTCAACTGTAATTCAGGTAGAGGCAGTGCCCTAATCCCTTGGGCTGCCATAGTAAGATATAACTGGCATCTTATAAACAACAGAAATGATTTCTAACAGCTCTGGGGGCTGGGAATTCAAGGGCAAGATACCTGAAGATTTCCTTTCTGGTGAGGAGTTTCCTCTTCATTCATAGATGGAGTCTTCTCACTGGTCCTCACAGGGAGAAAGAGGCAAAGTTGCTCTCCAGTGTCTCTGTTACAAGGACATTAATCCCTCATACATAATCATCTTCCAGAGTCCTACCTCTTAATATCATCATCTTGGGGATTAGTATTTTTACTGGTGAATTCTGAGAAGACATAAAGGTTCACATCATAGCACGGATGTGTGGAAAAATCAGAAGTAAGAACAAAGGTTAATAAGCTATAATGATAACTAGTGAAAAATGACTGTTTGGATGAAGATGGCATAGAGGTAGAGAGACTGTGGATACATTGCAACATGAGAACCAACAAGATAATGATATTTAATAAAAGATTGAAAATGTAGTTTTGGAAAAATGCAGAAGTCAAGAATGGCACTAAGTGTCTTGAATTGCTTTTTTCTGACATGACAAAAACCACAGGAAGGAAGGGTTCAGGGGAGATGTCTAAGTGCAGATATGAATATGGCAGGTGACCAAATGGATGAGGTGCTTAGGGCTATGTGAGGACATCACAACAGGATTTAGAGCTGTTCTAAGAAGTGTCAAGTCTAATCCCAGAGATTTAAGATGTTTGTGGTTTATGAAAATAGGAAAAACTAGAATAGGTGAGGGAAGTCAAGAAGCCAGAGACATGGTGGGAAACACAGGGAGATCAACGCCTCTCAGTCAAGTCAGAACAGAGGAGGAGGGGACCACCATAAACATGACCATATGATTCTCAGAGACCATGTGAAGCGGAAAGAGTAGATGACCCTTGAGTTGGATCATGTGTGGGCCACTGATGAATGGTGATGGACATCATGATTAAATGATCCTTGTTTACCACCATGAAAAATAGGATCATCATTTATCAGCTTTCTGTGAACAATCACATGTACATATGAATTTAGAAAGCTCTTCGTTTCTCTTGACCCCAGCTGTTTTATCTACAGTTTTGGGAGAAAAACTGTATTGATATGCGTTTTGAGGATTACTTCAAAAATATAACAAATACTGAGAACAGTGAGTGAGAGGGACCTTCTCAATGAATGGTAGCTATCTATTTCCTGCTGGCAAGATTATGGTATTTACCGTAAAATCACTAGAGTCCTCCTCTGACATCAATACATACCCAAGCTTTTCGTAATCAGTTACTTACCCACCTCCATGAGAATCAACAGACCAGAACATGCAACTGGATTCTAGAAGATCAGTGCTGACATCATATACACAGTCTGAATTACTGCTGAGTATTTTAGTAAAAGCATAGCTCACTTCTATTTTTATCTCATCATCTCATTCCTGCAAATTTTAGCAACAATTTTGCAGAACCATTTTTGGTTCTCACATAAGCAACAAGAGGTAGAGAGACTGTGGATACATTGCAACATGAGAACCAACAAGATAATGATATTTAATAAAAGATTGAAAATGTAGTTTTGGAAAAATGCAGAAGTCAAGAATGGCACTAAGTGTCTTGAATTGCTTTTTTCTGACATGACAAAAACCACAGGAAGGAAGGGTTCAGGGGAGATGTCTAAGTGCAGATATGAATATGGCAGGTGACCAAATGGATGAGGTGCTTAGGGCTATGTGAGGACATCACAACAGGATTTAGAGCTGTTCTAAGAAGTGTCAAGTCTAATCCCAGAGATTTAAGATGTTTGTGGTTTATGAAAATAGGAAAAACTAGAATAGGTGAGGGAAGTCAAGAAGCCAGAGACATGGTGGGAAACACAGGGAGATCAACGCCTCTCAGTCAAGTCAGAACAGAGGAGGAGGGGACCACCATAAACATGACCATATGATTCTCAGAGACCATGTGAAGCGGAAAGAGTAGATGACCCTTGAGTTGGATCATGTGTGGGCCACTGATGAATGGTGATGGACATCATGATTAAATGATCCTTGTTTACCACCATGAAAAATAGGATCATCATTTATCAGCTTTCTGTGAACAATCACATGTACATATGAATTTAGAAAGCTCTTCGTTTCTCTTGACCCCAGCTGTTTTATCTACAGTTTTGGGAGAAAAACTGTATTGATATGCGTTTTGAGGATTACTTCAAAAATATAACAAATACTGAGAACAGTGAGTGAGAGGGACCTTCTCAATGAATGGTAGCTATCTATTTCCTGCTGGCAAGATTATGGTATTTACCGTAAAATCACTAGAGTCCTCCTCTGACATCAATACATACCCAAGCTTTTCGTAATCAGTTACTTACCCACCTCCATGAGAATCAACAGACCAGAACATGCAACTGGATTCTAGAAGATCAGTGCTGACATCATATACACAGTCTGAATTACTGCTGAGTATTTTAGTAAAAAGCATAGCTCACTTCTATTTTTATCTCATCATCTCATTCCTGCAAATTTTAGCAACAATTTTGCAGAACCATTTTTGGTTCTCACATAAGCAACACTCTTTTATATCTCCACTTGGAGAATTTGGCAGAATATTTACTTTGGATACAAATGTGTGTGTTTCTCAAATTGATTTATCAATATTAAAGCTTACCATTTTTCTATTAAAATTAATATTTATATAATAAATATGTACAAAACAAGTTATGCACCTGATAAGCATGTTAGGTTGCATATTTAGAGTAATTTTAAATAAAATATGCAAACCCTTTAGCAAAAGAGATTTTTTTCTTTATTTAAAACTGCCTTTCTAAGATAATGTAATTTTTTTTTTTTTTTTTTTAAAGAAAAGACAGGGTCTTCCCTGGTTGTCCAGTGGGTAAGGACACTGCCTTGCAGTGCAAGGGGCGCCAGTTCGATCCCTGGCCTGGGAAGATCCCACGTGCCACAGAGCGGCTGGACCGATGTGTCTAACTATCAAGCCAGAGCTCTGGAGCGCATGCCCCCAGAGCCGGTGCTCTGCGACAACAGAGGCCGCTGCGATGGGAGGCCCACATGGGCCAAAGAACAAAGATGGATGAAAATGGACAAATGAAAGACCAATAGAAGTAGCCCGCCTGCTCCCCTCCCTCCCCACCCCTACCCCCACTAAAATAAATAAATAAATAAATCTCCTAAAAAAAAAAAAAAGAAAAGACAAAGTGAAATGTAAGCATTATTCATAAATGGATCCTAAAGAAATGCCAAGGCATTATTCAAAAATGATTGATATTTGATTCAATACCTATTTATAGTTGGCAAGGCTATTATTCCTTGTATTAATAGTGATTTTAGTTCTTGGGCCATTAATCTTTTCTGTTTCAATGTTATATATAAAATGATGTAATTATAGAGCTTAATACATACAATCATGCAGGCAAAGCTATATTTGGTTATTTTTAAAATTAATTACTTTTGTGGGTTTTCCTCCAACATCGCAAATGATAACAACATGAACAAAATGGGCTGAGTTCCAAGCTGCTATTTAACTATCTAACACAGTATATCTATCATTTTGAGTAAGACACAGCACACACACACACACACACACACACACACTCACATACACACTCTTAATTTGAAGTGATTGTGCCATATTCATGATATATTTAGAATGGAAATCAAAAACAAATAATTACTTTAAAATGTACTCATCTTGCAACTGTTTAAAAATGACTTCTTTCTTTGTGACACCATAAAATTGCCTGGTATTGCCCAGTGTAATGGACAGTAATCATTTGTAAAAAATCTAACGCATAGTTTAATTTATATTTAATTTTTACATATGTTATTATTTATGGGCAGAATCTTCATTATAATTACTTTTTGCTAAAGTTACTAATAATTTTTATTTTATACCATCATGAGAATTGCTAGATTAATTTTACAATTTTATTCAATAGATGCTCACAAGCAGATATTAAGGATTATAATAAATGGGTTAAATAAGTCTATGCATGAGTAAGAGAAGCTATCTTTTCATTAAAAAGATTTAATGGATAATTCCCATACAGATGATATAATTATTTTCACACATTGGCTAAAACAAATAAGTATGCATTCTCTGAGATATTTCAATTCATATTGAACATTTGAAAGCCACCCTAAGAATTGATCTACAAAAGAGAAAATGACCTATATAGAGAACAGACTTTTGGTTGCCAAGGGGGAAAAGGGGATGGAGGCAAGAACTGGTAGTTTGAGATTATCTGATATAAACTGTTATATATAGGGTGAAACAAGGTCCTAATGTATAGCACAGTGAACTATATTCAATACCATATAATAAACCATAATGAAAAAGAATATGGAAAGTATTATAGATATATATAATTGAACTACTTTGCTATACTGCAGAAATTAGCACAACACTGTAAATCAACTATATCAATAAAATAAAAGAGGTGGTGTACTGTTCATAAATTATCAGATTCTACCCTTTACACACATACACATATTCATACACAAATTTGGCACAACTGAGGACTCTCCTTCTGCAAAGCATATATTAATAACTGCTAAAAATACACATATTTCTAAATATACATATATTATAAAGTTATATATATAATTTATCAATGGAGTATGATATTTTAATACAAATTGGCTTAACATGTAACCTAATTCTTGACTCATTTCAATGACATGAACTTAAATGATTCTCACACATAAAAACAGATCTGTTATTTAGGAAATTAAGTACCTACAGGTACACAAAATTTCTGGCGTAGTCTTCTTAAGGAAACAACATGCATTGCCTCTATTTTGAATAAAGAGAAAATCTCATCACAAATTGTGGAACTTAACTGCAATAAAATCAGCACCTCGCACTGAAAACAGTCACTTCATTTTTTTCAAGCCTATAATATTTAAAGTAAAACTGCTGGCTTTGAGTAATTATACACAGCTATGCAGATGTTTTTTCTTCCTCCCATCAAAACTGATATAACAATACTTTAGAAGATCTTTTGGAAAATAATAATCTTACTACCCCAATGTTCTATCCCAACAATGACCACAGTTAAAGATGACTTCAGTTTCCATTTTAACATAAATCTAAATACAATGAACTTCAATCTGCAATTCTTCTTTTTATGGAAGTTTGGGGTTTCCATCAACCCCAGTTTTTCTCATGAACAGCTTGTGCATTATCACTTTGTTAGGAAAAAGAATAGGGCTACCCTAACAAAAAACAGAGGCCTTCTCAGGTGACTTGGAGGTAAAGAATCTGCCTGTTAATGCAGAGACCAGGTTGGATCCCAGGCTCAGGAAAGTCCCCTGGAGAAGGAAATGGCAACCCACCCCAGTATTCTTGCCTGGAAAATCACATGGACAGAGGAGCCTGACAGGCTACAGTCTGTGGGATCACAAAGAGTTGAACATTACTGAATGACTGAGCACGCACATAGTCAAAAATAGAAGTCTATTTTATGCACTGACCAGATCTCAAAAGGGCTCATTTAACAATTATTCTCCATGTTTATGCATTTTAGGACTCTTTCTATTTAATTTTAAATAAACTCAACCATGAGGTTGAAAGAAAAATCACTGTGAAGAGCTTTAATCTCCCTGTGTCGATCATTTGAAATTCTTGCCAAAAAAATTGTTTCTGTCAGTTTATATTTACACAGGACATCCTTGAGATGTAACATAACAGCAGCAGCTAAACTGGAAAGACTGGCATTATGTCATTTGTCACTCAGGTTTTGACACCTTGATGATTCTAAGCCTTCATGAACCATCAATAACAGTAATCCAACTGTGTTACTAATTCAAACTGACTAAAACTATGTGACACTAAACTGTAAAGTTTATAACATGGGTTTGAAGTAGCACTTTGGCAACAAACCTTAGTCAAAACTATTGTCTTTTGAATAGTCATGTATGGATGTGAGGGTTGGACCATAAAGAAGGCTGAGTGCCAAAGAATTGATGCTTTCCAACTGTGGTGTTGGAGAAGGTTCTTAAGAGTCTCTTGGACAGAAAGGAGATCAAACCAGTTAATCCTAAAGGAAATCAACCCTGAATATTCATTGGAAGGACTGACGCTGGAGCTGAAGCCCCAATACTTTGGCCACTTGATGCAGAGAGCCAACTCACTGGAAAAGATCCTGTTGCTGGGAAAGATGAAGGCACATGGAGAAGAGAGTGGCAGAGGATGAGATGGTTAGATAGCATCACTGACTCAATGCACATGGACTGTGAAGGACAGGGAAGCCTGGTGTGCAATGACCACAGTTAAAGATGACTTCAGTTTCCATTTTAACATAAATCTAAATACAATGAACTTCAATCTGCAATTCTTCTTTTTATGGAAGTTTGGGGTTTCCATCAACCCCAGTTTTTCTCATGAACAGCTTGTGCATTATCACTTTGTTAGGAAAAAGAATAGGGCTACCCTAACAAAAAACAGAGGCCTTCTCAGGTGACTTGGAGGTAAAGAATCTGCCTGTTAATGCAGAGACCAGGTTGGATCCCAGGCTCAGGAAAGTCCCCTGGAGAAGGAAATGGCAACCCACCCCAGTATTCTTGCCTGGAAAATCACATGGACAGAGGAGCCTGACAGGCTACAGTCTGTGGGATCACAAAGAGTTGAACATTACTGAATGACTGAGCACGCACATAGTCAAAAATAGAAGTCTATTTTATGCACTGACCAGATCTCAAAAGGGCTCATTTAACAATTATTCTCCATGTTTATGCATTTTAGGACTCTTTCTATTTAATTTTAAATAAACTCAACCATGAGGTTGAAAGAAAAATCACTGTGAAGAGCTTTAATCTCCCTGTGTCGATCATTTGAAATTCTTGCCAAAAAAATTGTTTCTGTCAGTTTATATTTACACAGGACATCCTTGAGATGTAACATAACAGCAGCAGCTAAACTGGAAAGACTGGCATTATGTCATTTGTCACTCAGGTTTTGACACCTTGATGATTCTAAGCCTTCATGAACCATCAATAACAGTAATCCAACTGTGTTACTAATTCAAACTGACTAAAACTATGTGACACTAAACTGTAAAGTTTATAACATGGGTTTGAAGTAGCACTTTGGCAACAAACCTTAGTCAAAACTATTGTCTTTGAATAGTCATGTATGGATGTGAGGGTTGGACCATAAAGAAGGCTGAGTGCCAAAGAATTGATGCTTTCCAACTGTGGTGTTGGAGAAGGTTCTTAAGAGTCTCTTGGACAGAAAGGAGATCAAACCAGTTAATCCTAAAGGAAATCAACCCTGAATATTCATTGGAAGGACTGACGCTGGAGCTGAAGCCCCAATACTTTGGCCACTTGATGCAGAGAGCCAACTCACTGGAAAAGATCCTGTTGCTGGGAAAGATGAAGGCACATGGAGAAGAGAGTGGCAGAGGATGAGATGGTTAGATAGCATCACTGACTCAATGCACATGAATTAGAGCAAACTCCAGGAGACTGTGAAGGACAGGGAAGCCTGGTGTGCTGCAGTCCACGGTGTCACAGAGAATTGTATACAACTTACTGTCAGAACAACAAGAGGTGGATGACCACTATTTTGCTTCAAATGAAAAGCTTTTCACAAAGCCTCAATATACCAGACTTTCTTAAATTTGCATTAAATTTGTTTCTTGGTTCTTAGTCCTCCTGCATACACTGTGTGTATCTAGTAATCTAGTTAATTCTCTAGGCATTTGTTCCCACATGGACAGAACCAAAAAATGACACTCCATTGTCTTTGAACAGTATCTCCTGTGGATATCACTTTCTTAATTGTTTCTCTAAGATAACACTGACAAAAGAGTTTTCTCTGTTTTAGTCTTTTTCTTTTCTGTCTTCTTAGACATCTATTTTTGAAAAGACATCCATTTTTCTCACTATTTCATGTTAGACACTCTTAATCCCCTCAAGATCAGTACTATACTTGACAATTGAGTAAACAGAAGTCCAGAGAATCTAAATTATTTCTCCAGTGGCACATAACTTACATGTACAAGGGCTGAGTCAGAATTGAAAATGACATTCCCTGTTTTTCTTTTACCAAGATCATAAAGAAATACATACAAATAAATATGCAAATAAAGAGATACATACAAATAAACAACAATAAAACAACAAGCAAATGCTGTGAAAAGTCAACCCTTCCATCTGGTTTCTATTTCGCTATTAAAACCATAACGTAATGGATGGAAGTGAAGGATGTATATTTCAACAATAAAGAATTCTTACTTTTTTGTGACCTTATTATTGTAACTTTATTATCCACAGAGAGCTCTTACATTTTGTGGTCTTTTTATTCCTTAATATGGAATGTGCCAAGTAATATGGCAATTTTAGATGCCTGAATTAATAATAATAACAAATAATTCTCTGAAAACTTCAGTTGTTCTTTTTCTTTCATTCAAAATAAATCATCCAGAAAACAGTTTTATGAGGAGTTTAAGAAAATAAAATGAGCCCTGTGATAACGAGTGGACCCATATTCTTACTTTCATAATTAATTTTACCATTATTACAGATGAAACTTTTGGGGCATCTTTCCAACCCTCTGCAAAAGCTAGAAAACTCTGGAGTTGTCAAGTACTATGCAAATTGATGAGCACACCTCACTTCTCAAGTAGCTTCTGGAAAATGAATGGCACCATTGCAATGTCTTGTCATCAAAGAGCATTTGATTACTATTTCCCCTTCCTATAAAGATGACAAACACTTGATTATATGAAAGGTATTACTAAATACAGAAACTAAATATGTCCTATGTAAATGGAGACACCCCAAAAAGGTAGAGTTATTTATAGGCAGCAATTACCTGAGGCCATCACGTTCTCTATCCAAGCCAAACTCTGATTTCGAATTTCTTTATTTTTGCATATTCAAATCGCTAGTGATGGTCCAACACCAGTCATAACATGCCTTTTTCATAGATGCTGTATTTTATAGTTTTTACCTTTTGCTATTACTTGAATTGAAAAGACATAAAAGTACACTCTTAATCCCTCAAGATCAGTACTATACTTGACAATTGAGTAAACAGAAGTCCAGAGAATCTAAATTATTTCTCCAGTGGCACATAACTTACATGTACAAGGGCTGAGTCAGAATTGAAAATGACATTCCCTGTTTTTCTTTTACCAAGATCATAAAGAAATACATACAAATAAATATGCAAATAAAGAGATACATACAAATAAACAACAATAAAACAACAAGCAAATGCTGTGAAAAGTCAACCCTTCCATCTGGTTTCTATTTCGCTATTAAAACCATAACGTAATGGATGGAAGTGAAGGATGTATATTTCAACAATAAAGAATTCTTACTTTTTTGTGACCTTATTATTGTAACTTTATTATCCACAGAGAGCTCTTACATTTTGTGGTCTTTTTATTCCTTAATATGGAATGTGCCAAGTAATATGGCAATTTTAGATGCCTGAATTAATAATAATAACAAATAATTCTCTGAAAACTTCAGTTGTTCTTTTTCTTTCATTCAAAATAAATCATCCAGAAAACAGTTTTATGAGGAGTTTAAGAAAATAAAATGAGCCCTGTGATAACGAGTGGACCCATATTCTTACTTTCATAATTAATTTTACCATTATTACAGATGAAACTTTTGGGGCATCTTTCCAACCCTCTGCAAAAGCTAGAAAACTCTGGAGTTGTCAAGTACTATGCAAATTGATGAGCACACCTCACTTCTCAAGTAGCTTCTGGAAAATGAATGGCACCATTGCAATGTCTTGTCATCAAAGAGCATTTGATTACTATTTCCCCTTCCTATAAAGATGACAAACACTTGATTATATGAAAGGTATTACTAAATACAGAAACTAAATATGTCCTATGTAAATGGAGACACCCCAAAAAGGTAGAGTTATTTATAGGCAGCAATTACCTGAGGCCATCACGTTCTCTATCCAAGCCAAACTCTGATTTCGAATTTCTTTATTTTTGCATAAGCAAATTGCTAGTGATGGTCCCACAGCAGTCATAACATGGCTTTTTTCATAGATGCTGTATTTTATAGTCACCTTGCACTTAACTTTATTATACTGAAGTGCAAGCTTGGGTATAGAATGACGGTGCTGAGGGAAGTTACAGGTTGGAATGTGTTGGCTAATGTGTATGTAAATTCTCAAAGATAATGCCATTCTAATGATCGATGCACTCTATTTTTCAGTTGCTTAAAGAGAAGCCCATTATTTATCACTATAAAAAGTGAATTGATTTTGATACACACAACAGCATTGAGCTGACTGCATGCTCTCAGCCACCCATGTCTTTACAATATTGTACATCAAATATACTGTCACAGACATTGGGATGGTTACTCTAGCTAAGACCTTACTATCAAGACATGTGGTAGTGTAGGTATTTCAGGAATTTGTACATCCTTACATACAATTTCCAAAAATGGCTAAATGCGTAAAAAGCTTTTGCAAACTACTGCTTCCCTGTGACCTTCACTTTGTCTCTTAGACTTCTGTAGAGAATTCTACAACCGAACCTACTCATCTGCAGAATGGGGGAATAACTCTCTGCCACCCCAGGGACTGTGGCTCTCCAGGTTTCTCTGTCCATGGGATTCTCTAGGCAAGAATACTAGAGTGGGTTGCCATTTTCCTCTCCAGGTGATCTTCCCGACCCAGGGACTGAACTTGCATCTCCTGGATTGGAGGCAGATTGTTTACCATCTGAGCTACCAGGGAATATTTTCAAGTTTGTGATCCAGAAAACACATCTATTAAGTTAAATGCTAATAATTTTGTAAACCTGGTATAGCTTGAGAATTGTATTTTCTCATACAAATGTATACAGATGCATATATATATATATATATATATATATATATATATGCACATATATGTGAATATGTATGGGTGTGTGTATACACATACATACAATTAACTCCATTGTGCTTTTTATACATTGATGGAAACCAAAAAGAGACTAATACCCTAGGGCTATTGGATACCTATCTTTTAAGTTAATACTTCATCTGTTTTAATCACTCTATTACACATAAGTGAGATAATTGACTAAATTTCCCTTACAAAACAGAATACTTAGTAACATTAAACTTTATATGAAAGCATATATCTGTAAAATTTTTAATAAACTCAAGATAGTTGAATATAATTCATTTATTAATATTTTCTGACTTCATGGCTCTTATGAAAAGTTCCAATGTTGTGTTAAATGTTTCAGTTTAGTTAATGGTCACTGAAAGACAAACTGAAAAAACAACAGCATAATATCCCAAATTTCTCATTATTACATTTATTTTTTGCTTGTATAGGTATTTTTAAAAGTTTGGGAAGCATATTCTCTCTTTCTTCTTTTTATTTAACTGTTAAAATATCATTTAGATATTTAGAATAGAAAATAAATAAAACCCAAAACTTTGTACTTGCTTATTTTTGTCTATCATATATTATAACTGGTGTTTATCACATTTTCTGTCTTTTTAATGAGATGAGTTCAATTCATAATTAGAAATTCTAGGGGACAAAGAGGATTCAGTATATTGCCATAATCTTAGACGGTCATATACTTGATTAACCTGATAATTAAAAATCAGAAGAAATGTAGAATGTGCTTCAATCTATAATGGACAACTGCAAAGTGTCTCTCTTTGGTGTCATACTGCAGTCTTTAAGATCTTTTGCTAAATAAAAATAATATTCATTGCTTCAGGGTCTCTTTATTTGTTCATGTATTTTTACTTAAATCAAATTACCTACTGTTATTGCAAAACTATTTACACATTACAGAATTTTATAAACTGAATTGTGAAAAACTCCCTGTTCTTTCTTAACCTTAACCTCTAAACTCAAGAGTAAAAACTAGTAATACTTTGTACATATCCATCTAGAACTTTTATTGCATATATAAAAACGGAAGACAAATACACAATACCATCTTACACAACTAGGCTTTAGTCACATTTCCATGTGCTATTCTTTATTTCATTTAATAATGCCATTCAGAAACTCTTCTACAGAGATATAGCTCAGTTTTCTCAAAGGATGCACAGTATTCCACAGTTTGGATGCACCAGAATTTATTCAGCCAGGATCTATTGTGATGGTCATTTAGAATGATGCCATCTTAAATTCAGATATAATTTAAACATAAGCAAAGTCACTGTGTGTGTATGTATAATTGCACATATATTTATATATACTTATGAACAGAATAGACGTATATGGAATTAACATTTGGATATTTATATTATCTTTAACAGATTTTTCCCACAAGTTTTAATTTGTCCTCTTTGATGTGTTTTGTATTGTCTGACTTCATGGCTCTTATGAAAAGTTCCAATGTTGTGTTAAATGTTTCAGTTTAGTTAATGGTCACTGAAAGACAAACTGAAAAAACAACAGCATAATATCCCAAATTTCTCATTATTACATTTATTTTTTGCTTGTATAGGTATTTTTAAAAGTTTGGGAAGCATATTCTCTCTTTCTTCTTTTTATTTAACTGTTAAAATATCATTTAGATATTTAGAATAGAAAATAAATAAAACCCAAAACTTTGTACTTGCTTATTTTTGTCTATCATATATTATAACTGGTGTTTATCACATTTTCTGTCTTTTTAATGAGATGAGTTCAATTCATAATTAGAAATTCTAGGGGACAAAGAGGATTCAGTATATTGCCATAATCTTAGACGGTCATATACTTGATTAACCTGATAATTAAAAATCAGAAGAAATGTAGAATGTGCTTCAATCTATAATGGACAACTGCAAAGTGTCTCTCTTTGGTGTCATACTGCAGTCTTTAAGATCTTTTGCTAAATAAAAATAATATTCATTGCTTCAGGGTCTCTTTATTTGTTCATGTATTTTTACTTAAATCAAATTACCTACTGTTATTGCAAAACTATTTACACATTACAGAATTTTATAAACTGAATTGTGAAAAACTCCCTGTTCTTTCTTAACCTTAACCTCTAAACTCAAGAGTAAAAACTAGTAATACTTTGTACATATCCATCTAGAACTTTTATTGCATATATAAAAACGGAAGACAAATACACAATACCATCTTACACAACTAGGCTTTAGTCACATTTCCATGTGCTATTCTTTATTTCATTTAATAATGCCATTCAGAAACTCTTCTACAGAGATATAGCTCAGTTTTCTCAAAGGATGCACAGTATTCCACAGTTTGGATGCACCAGAATTTATTCAGCCAGGATCTATTGTGATGGTCATTTAGAATGATGCCATCTTAAATTCAGATATAATTTAAACATAAGCAAAGTCACTGTGTGTGTATGTATAATTGCACATATATTTATATATACTTATGAACAGAATAGACGTATATGGAATTAACATTTGGATATTTATATTATCTTTAACAGATTTTTCCCACAAGTTTTAATTTGTCCTCTTTGATGTGTTTTGTATTGTCTTTATTCTTTTTATCCTTCATTTTCTTCCTTGCCTCCTGCCTCTCTCCTTCCTTCCTAAGGAAATATGCCTGGGTATTAGGAATTCACAGCAAGAGCCCTGCTTCCCTTCACTGTAGGATGCTATGCATTCCGCCTATGATCTTGAAGGGTCTCATCCCTCTCTTGTGTAGTAATAGCCTAACAATTAGATTAGATTTGGCCTAAGAATCATAACAGAACAAGCCTTACACCCTGTCATCTGACAATGCGCAAGCTCATTGACACTCACTTTGACCTGGCCTTGGAATATGTGACAGTTGTTTCACATTTTGGAATTAAAAAGTGACCTGTTTTCTTCTCTCAAAACCATTATTTCACTGAGATGAATTATTAAATGTAGGTTTTACCTTACATTTGAATGAAAGTGTGAAGCAATTTATATTTGTTATGATGCAAAGGATCTCACTGGAGCATCATGAGATGAAGCTTTGGCATTTGTCTAGCGCCATCTACTGCCCACGTCCAGCAGAAGCAGGGATTTCATCTCCACAACTGGGAGCTGATGGTGCCCTACCTACATTGTAGCTTCAATAGCTGGCAACAGGATGAAATTGGAAAAAGAGACAGTGGAAGCAAAAGGAAGTGGGAAGCTAAGTGGTGGTAAACAAAAGCAGAGAAAAGAGACTAACATACTCACACAGGCATAGAAGTACACTCAAGCCTAAACTTACAAGTTAGGAAGCTCTAAGATATAAGTGCTTTTGTATACATAAACATTCACACACATACATATCCATGTGCTATTCTTTATTTCATTTAATAATGCCATTCAGAAACTCTTCTACAGAGATATAGCTCAGTTTTCTCAAAGGATGCACAGTATTCCACAGTTTGGATGCACCAGAATTTATTCAGCCAGGATCTATTGTGATGGTCATTTAGAATGATGCCATCTTAAATTCAGATATAATTTAAACATAAGCAAAGTCACTGTGTGTGTATGTATAATTGCACATATATTTATATATACTTATGAACAGAATAGACGTATATGGAATTAACATTTGGATATTTATATTATCTTTAACAGATTTTTCCCACAAGTTTTAATTTGTCCTCTTTGATGTGTTTTGTATTGTCTTTATTCTTTTTATCCTTCATTTTCTTCCTTGCCTCCTGCCTCTCTCCTTCCTTCCTAAGGAAATATGCCTGGGTATTAGGAATTCACAGCAAGAGCCCTGCTTCCCTTCACTGTAGGATGCTATGCATTCCGCCTATGATCTTGAAGGGTCTCATCCCTCTCTTGTGTAGTAATAGCCTAACAATTAGATTAGATTTGGCCTAAGAATCATAACAGAACAAGCCTTACACCCTGTCATCTGACAATGCGCAAGCTCATTGACACTCACTTTGACCTGGCCTTGGAATATGTGACAGTTGTTTCACATTTTGGAATTAAAAAGTGACCTGTTTTCTTCTCTCAAAACCATTATTTCACTGAGATGAATTATTAAATGTAGGTTTTACCTTACATTTGAATGAAAGTGTGAAGCAATTTATATTTGTTATGATGCAAAGGATCTCACTGGAGCATCATGAGATGAAGCTTTGGCATTTGTCTAGCGCCATCTACTGCCCACGTCCAGCAGAAGCAGGGATTTCATCTCCACAACTGGGAGCTGATGGTGCCCTACCTACATTGTAGCTTCAATAGCTGGCAACAGGATGAAATTGGAAAAAGAGACAGTGGAAGCAAAAGGAAGTGGGAAGCTAAGTGGTGGTAAACAAAAGCAGAGAAAAGAGACTAACATACTCACACAGGCATAGAAGTACACTCAAGCCTAAACTTACAAGTTAGGAAGCTCTAAGATATAAGTGCTTTTGTATACATAAACATTCACACACATACGCATATCATACAGTTTCAAAAGATCAATGAAAGTTGTTTAATAAACACCTGGCAAACCATTTTTTAGGTTTCAAAGAAGAAATTACCATTAATAGGGAATCATGCTTTTGTATTTCTTCTGAATAAGATTATTATTATTATTTTTAGAGTAAAATATTAACATTTCAATGAAAGAAAAAAGGGATCAATTTAAATAGATTATAAAAATAGCTCATAGTATAATGATTATAACAAAAAGTACAGCCGGTTCAGCTTGGCTCTAGCAATGGCAAAATTAAGGAATACAAATGGTTGCTGAATCTATTCCACTACTGGGTCAGAAAAGAAATTTAATGAAATACACAGACCACTGTTAGAACTCAGAGTTGAAGTCTTATTTTACTCTGATATAATTTTATTCTCCACGACACGATAATTCACACACATCCATCAATGGTACTTTCAAAGGAAGTTTCACTTATAGGCAACACAATTCACTTAGAATGTGTTTAAAGATACAGTAAATCCCCTACCTACAAATGAATCCCGTTTGAAGAACATGTTCATTAAGTCCAATCTGTTTCTACCTTCAACAAAGGTAGCCTAGGTACCCAAATAACAATAAGCCTGCTCAGTCTGTCAGCCACATCTGACTCTTCGTGACCCTATGGACTATGGCCTTCCAGGCTCCTCTGTTTATGGAATTCTCCAGGCAAGCATACTGGAGTAGGTTGTCACGCCCTCCTCCAGGGAATCTTCCCCATCCAGGGATTGAACCTGTGTCTCCTGCATCTCTTGTACTGCAGGCAAGTTCTTTACAATCAGTTCCACCTGGGAAGCCTGATCAGCTGTTTAATGCTGTACTGTAGTACGTTTATAATGCTTTTCACACAAATAACACATAAAAACAACAAACAAAAATAAAGAAAACATTTTAAGCCTTACAATATGTTATTATAAAGCACAGTAGTAGAATATAACCTATGGCATACAGGGATTGGCATCGAGGCACACCTTGAGCTTGAAATAAAGATATTATACTACTGTACTCTATGCAGTACTACACAGAAAAGTACACAAAAACACCACTATTTGTAGAGGAGGATGTACACACATAACAATTTACGGCAGACACATGAACTAACTTACATGACTAGACATGAAAAAACACATTCACATCTTTGAAAGTTAACAATTTTCAGGTTCACATGTAGGAGACCTACTCTAATTGTGCAAGAACTCACATCTCTTGGAAATACAGAGCAAATTGCCAAGATTTGCAAATTGTCTCTTTTTTTAGTCAAGATTTTTATTTCACACAAATTAAAAAGACTTTCTAGTAATAATTATGCTTAGATTTTTTCAGCTACATTTATTTGAACTAGATGATGTACAAACTTCGAATGAAATCAGCATATTTTAATGCTTCCTTCATTCTAACCAGGCTTTCTTTGATGGCTCAGTTTGTAAAGAATCTGCCTGCAATAGAGGAGACCTGGGTTTGATCCCTGGTCTCCCACAGGGAGATGCCCTGGAGAAGGGAAAGGCTACTCACTCCAGTGTTCTTGCCTGGAGAATTCCATGGCTTGTCCATGGGTTGCAAAGAGTTGGTCACAACTGAATGACTTCACTTTCAGTGAAGTTATATACATTCAGTTATTTATATCACATAAACTCAGGATAAAAAACCTAAAACTTAAATATATGGGAAAAAGTTCAAAGAGTTTCATGGAAAAATAAATAAATGCTTCCCTCTTTATATGGAGCTTAATTTCAACAGCTCTGTTTCAAATTTACTGCACTGTGACTTCCATTTCTAGAGAATTAAGTTTTTCTCTTTATCATCCTCTTGTTTATCACACCACATTCTTAACACTCAAAGCTTTGTTGGCTGACAACAGAACTTGAATAAGAGTGGAGTGTAGCTAAATAAAATATGAAAGTAAATCTACAGAGATATACACAAAAAGATCTCAATATGTAGCCAGCCTTTTCACTAGTATAAGAAATGCAAAACCCATTGCATTTTCTAATTCTATATGAATGAAAGTTCAAATAAGTCAGGTTTCTTTACATTTCCTCTTATCTAAGGAACTACAGAAAAGAGGGACTACAAAAGAAGGAACTACAAAAAAAAAAAAAAAATAACAGTAAGTGGAATCATCTACAACCATTTAAATACTTTGTTCAAAGAAGAACTCCAACCGGCTATGTGTCTGGACTGAACAGGGGTTCAGTTCACCCTCCATAAAGCACAGTCTAAAGATGTGGCATCTCAGATCTTTTAACAAATAGGTCTACTTCACTCCAAGTGAAAACATGTAAACAAGCAAATTGCCAAGATTTGCAAATTGTCTCTTTTTAGTCAAGATTTTTATTTCACACAAATTAAAAAGACTTTCTAGTAATAATTATGCTTAGATTTTTTCAGCTACATTTATTTGAACTAGATGATGTAAAACTTCGAATGAAATCAGCATATTTTAATGCTTCCTTCATTCTAACCAGGCTTTCTTTGATGGCTCAGTTTGTAAAGAATCTGCCTGCAATAGAGGAGACCTGGGTTTGATCCCTGGTCTCCCACAGGGAGATGCCCTGGAGAAGGAAATGGCTACCCACTCCAGTGTTCTTGCCTGGAGAATTCCATGGCTTGTCCATGGGTTGCAAAGAGTTGGTCACAACTGAATGACTTCACTTTCAGTGAAGTTATATACATTCAGTTATTTATATCACATAAACTCAGGATAAAAAACCTAAAACTTAAATATATGGGAAAAAGTTCAAAGAGTTTCATGGAAAAATAAATAAATGCTTCCCTCTTTATATGGAGCTTAATTTCAACAGCTCTGTTTCAAATTTACTGCACTGTGACTTCCATTTCTAGAGAATTAAGTTTTTCTCTTTATCATCCTCTTGTTTATCACACCACATTCTTAACACTCAAAGCTTTGTTGGCTGACAACAGAACTTGAATAAGAGTGGAGTGTAGCTAAATAAAATATGAAAGTAAATCTACAGAGATATACACAAAAAGATCTCAATATGTAGCCAGCCTTTTCACTAGTATAAGAAATGCAAAACCCATTGCATTTTCTAATTCTATATGAATGAAAGTTCAAATAAGTCAGGTTTCTTTACATTTCCTCTTATCTAAGGAACTACAGAAAAGAGGGACTACAAAAGAAGGAACTACAAAAAAAAAAAAAAAATAACAGTAAGTGGAATCATCTACAACCATTTAAATACTTTGTTCAAAGAAGAACTCCAACCGGCTATGTGTCTGGACTGAACAGGGGTTCAGTTCACCCTCCATAAAGCACAGTCTAAAGATGTGGCATCTCAGATCTTTTAACAAATAGGTCTACTTCACTCCAAGTGAAAACATGTAAACAACCAAATTGTTCTAGGCAAAAATGCTTTGGGAACAAGAGAGAGAGAGAGTATTTAATTGGGAAAAGGAACCACTTTGTAAAGATACAATGAATCCGTACCTACACATCTGTATATATTCATGCCACTGTTCAAAAATATTAATATCACCTCTTAATATCCCACTAGAACATAAACTAATCATTTCCTTTCTGTGAATTAAAAATCCCTAGACAATGCGATCATTGTCTGAGAATAGTACCGCTTATTCTTATGTGTCTTGCAAACTTTGCTCCAAAGTTGTGCATAAGAAAATTATTTGTGAGTAAAAAATATTTGCAAGTAAAAATTATTTGCAAAAGAAGATAGTGCTGAAAAACTGTAGAGCGGAAGGGTCAGGTGAGACAAGGAAAGAAAGAGGACAGGAGAAGCAAATCCACAGTGATTATTAAGCAACTCAACCCTGTAGGCCACTCAGCTTCAGTCTCACTGGGAAAGTGGGACAAGAGTAGGACTTCCACTCCAGGGTCCTGGAGAGGCATTTACAGCCATATAAATAGATGCATCTTCTATTTTCTAAAAAAAAAAAATGCATCAGAAATACATAAAAAGTGACCTTTGCAAGAAGACAGGTAGAGGGAAGATGGTGTGGAATCACTGTTTCTTATTATTCAACTGACTTTGTGTATACCTTTTGCTGTAGACTTTCCAAGGTATTAACTAAGTGATAGTTACACAAAAGATTCTCCATACAAAAAAAGTACCATTTTCATCACAACTTAGAGAAGCAGTTAACAGTGTTTAGTGGGAACTTTCTTTCTTTTCCGGGTTTTACACATTTTTTAAAAATTTTACATTGCACACAGTCTATCTTTCACTTGGGGAATGCCCAAGTTGAATTGGTTAATCTTAAGATCAAAGCTTAGAATCTGTTAATATGTCACAGGGACCTGAGGATGAGAAGACATGGCCTAGTATATCATGCGAAATACCAGGCTGGATGACTCACAATCTGTTCAGTTCACCCTCCATAAAGCACAGTCTAAAGATGTGGCATCTCAGATCTTTTAACAAATAGGTCTACTTCACTCCAAGTGAAAACATGTAAACAACCAAATTGTTCTAGGCAAAAATGCTTTGGGAACAAGAGAGAGAGAGAGTATTTAATTGGGAAAAGGAACCACTTTGTAAAGATACAATGAATCCGTACCTACACATCTGTATATATTCATGCCACTGTTCAAAAATATTAATATCACCTCTTAATATCCCACTAGAACATAAACTAATCATTTCCTTTCTGTGAATTAAAAATCCCTAGACAATGCGATCATTGTCTGAGAATAGTACCGCTTATTCTTATGTGTCTTGCAAACTTTGCTCCAAAGTTGTGCATAAGAAAATTATTTGTGAGTAAAAAATATTTGCAAGTAAAAATTATTTGCAAAAGAAGATAGTGCTGAAAAACTGTAGAGCGGAAGGGTCAGGTGAGACAAGGAAAGAAAGAGGACAGGAGAAGCAAATCCACAGTGATTATTAAGCAACTCAACCCTGTAGGCCACTCAGCTTCAGTCTCACTGGGAAAGTGGGACAAGAGTAGGACTTCCACTCCAGGGTCCTGGAGAGGCATTTACAGCCATATAAATAGATGCATCTTCTATTTTCTAAAAAAAAAAAATGCATCAGAAATACATAAAAAGTGACCTTTGCAAGAAGACAGGTAGAGGGAAGATGGTGTGGAATCACTGTTTCTTATTATTCAACTGACTTTGTGTATACCTTTTGCTGTAGACTTTCCAAGGTATTAACTAAGTGATAGTTACACAAAAGATTCTCCATACAAAAAAAGTACCATTTTCATCACAACTTAGAGAAGCAGTTAACAGTGTTTAGTGGGAACTTTCTTTCTTTTCCGGGTTTTACACATTTTTTAAAAATTTTACATTGCACACAGTCTATCTTTCACTTGGGGAATGCCCAAGTTGAATTGGTTAATCTTAAGATCAAAGCTTAGAATCTGTTAATATGTCACAGGGACCTGAGGATGAGAAGACATGGCCTAGTATATCATGCGAAATACCAGGCTGGATGACTCACAATCTGGAATTAAGACTGCTGGGAGAAATATCAACAGCCACAGATATACAGATAATACCACCCTAAGAGCAGAAACTGAAGAGGAACCAAAAGGCCTCTTGATGAAGCCGAAATGGAACAGTGAAGAAGCTGAATTAAAATTCAGCATTCAAAAACTAAGATCATGGAATCTGGTTCCATCACTTCATGGCAAATAGATGGAGAAAAAGTGGAAACAGTGAGAGATTTTATTTTCAAATTGTGGTACTGGAGAATATCTTTGAGAGCCCCTTGGACAGCAAGGGGATCAAACCAGTCAATTCTAAAGGAAATCAATCCTGAATATTCATTGAAAGGACTGATGCTAAAGCTGATGCTTCAATACTCTGGCTGCCTGATGCAAAGAGCTGATATATTGGAAAAGACCCTGATGCTGAGAAAGACTGAGGGCAGGAGAAGAAGAGGGCGAAGGAGGATGAGATGGTTGGATGGTATCACTGACTCAATGGACATGAGTTTGTGCAAATTTCTGGAAGGTGGTGAGGAAGCCTGGAGTGCTGCAGTCCATGGGGTTGCAAAGAGTCAGACATGACTTAATAACTGAACAGCAAGGTCAACAAGACACTCAAGAGGGTACAGATGCTCCAGGAAGAGGGAATGATAACTGTAGGGATGGCTAATTAAGGCAGAGTATGCACTGATGGGCAGATGATTCATAAAATTTGATGGCAGGACATCAGAATTCAAGAGTAGAGTTCGAAAGTTAAGGTGATATGATTTAATATTGTAGACACCAAGCAAAGTTTATAAACAAGAGTAGAATGTGATATTTCTGCTTTGGAGAAATGAATATGGTAACTGCATAGAAAAGGGTACCCAAGGAAAGAGAGTATGCAAGCAGGGAGAAGTCGGTGAGAAATCTACTATAATATTTCATGGAAAAAGGTGAGGTTCTCAACTATGGGCATGAGTGGGGAGACAGACTACAGTAGCTATTTTAAAGAAATGTGTATTAGATATATTTAGTAGGACATGAAAGGCAATTAAAGTCAGAGAGTGAGGATAAGGAGTAGTGAAGCGTAACTGAACGAGCCAGCATGGTAACTGGCTGGATCACAGGTTAACAGTACAGAGACCGGAGGCACATCTTTGGGGACTGGGGATGAAATTAAAATTTGTTTGGAACCAAAAGGCCTCTTGATGAAGCCGAAATGGAACAGTGAAGAAGCTGAATTAAAATTCAGCATTCAAAAACTAAGATCATGGAATCTGGTTCCATCACTTCATGGCAAATAGATGGAGAAAAAGTGGAAACAGTGAGAGATTTTATTTTCAAATTGTGGTACTGGAGAATATCTTTGAGAGCCCCTTGGACAGCAAGGGGATCAAACCAGTCAATTCTAAAGGAAATCAATCCTGAATATTCATTGAAAGGACTGATGCTAAAGCTGATGCTTCAATACTCTGGCTGCCTGATGCAAAGAGCTGATATATTGGAAAAGACCCTGATGCTGAGAAAGACTGAGGGCAGGAGAAGAAGAGGGCGAAGGAGGATGAGATGGTTGGATGGTATCACTGACTCAATGGACATGAGTTTGTGCAAATTTCTGGAAGGTGGTGAGGAAGCCTGGAGTGCTGCAGTCCATGGGGTTGCAAAGAGTCAGACATGACTTAATAACTGAACAGCAAGGTCAACAAGACACTCAAGAGGGTACAGATGCTCCAGGAAGAGGGAATGATAACTGTAGGGATGGCTAATTAAGGCAGAGTATGCACTGATGGGCAGATGATTCATAAAATTTGATGGCAGGACATCAGAATTCAAGAGTAGAGTTCGAAAGTTAAGGTGATATGATTTAATATTGTAGACACCAAGCAAAGTTTATAAACAAGAGTAGAATGTGATATTTCTGCTTTGGAGAAATGAATATGGTAACTGCATAGAAAAGGGTACCCAAGGAAAGAGAGTATGCAAGCAGGGAGAAGTCGGTGAGAAATCTACTATAATATTTCATGGAAAAAGGTGAGGTTCTCAACTATGGGCATGAGTGGGGAGACAGACTACAGTAGCTATTTTAAAGAAATGTGTATTAGATATATTTAGTAGGACATGAAAGGCAATTAAAGTCAGAGAGTGAGGATAAGGAGTAGTGAAGCGTAACTGAACGAGCCAGCATGGTAACTGGCTGGATCACAGGTTAACAGTACAGAGACCGGAGGCACATCTGGGGACTGGGGATGAAATTACAGGGCCTACCATGGCACTGGAAAAGTGTATCTGTAACTCACAGTGCATGTAAGCAGCAGAAATCCACAACTGGAATTTGTTTACAAGGACCTAAGTTTAATTCCCATGGAGAGTCTATAAATAAGAAGAGAGTAAAGGGAAAGACTGAGTCCAGAAGAGTATATAATTTAAAGAACTACTGTGGGCAAATCTGGCCCATAGAAGAGAGCATTAGGAGAGAATGAGGTCTGAGTCAAAAGAGCATTCGAAAAGAGAACCAGTGACTGCAACGTCACACAACTCAGATATTCTATATGATGGGGGTGTGGGGCAGGATGAATGCATTTAACAAACAGGAAAGCACCTAAAGTTCTCAGAATACTGGTTCTTATCTTGAAAACTATTCAAATCAGAACTGACTTTTTGTTTAGACTCATTCTGTTTGGTTAAAAAGCAATATAGGTCTGAAATCATTTACTGACTGATTTATTTTTGGATTCAAAATTCTCTTTCCTGAAGGACTTCTTTTCCTTAGTAGTTGTCTTCTTACTAATAGGGTCTAAGAAACTGCTTCTTCCTGTTTGAAGATGTTATGATACATTTCCTAGGCATACCACTGAGTTCTTCTTTCAGGCGAGATTTAAAATAACGCGCTGCTATCACGTTTTAGAGCTATCCATTCAGTGAAGTGTTTCCTAAAGGATGGGAAAAATGAGGTAAGCATTGGCACATAAAGCACACTGATTCAACTGCAAATTCATCAACAGCACAAAGAGAGCCAAATTTACTTCCCCTGAGCAGTAAGCCAATGGCTTGCTTTGGAAAGAGCGATAATTAGAATGTTGTCCTGTGCCTTTATCAACATTTCTGGTGCATTGATGATATTGCTTGAAAAGAGAGAGGCTTCCTGTGGTGTTGCTTTACCACTGCATTCTCTCCTACAGAACCACTGCCTTTAAATGCCACCTTTTCTGCCTTTCCCATCCTCTGAAATCCTCTTTATAAAAGAGACACAACCTCTTGTGTTCCCAAAGCTCCCACTGTCTGTATTGGATTTTAGATTTGCTTACTTTGAAGTGTTCTAGGACAGTAATTGGAAATGGAGGTGGAAAGGCTCTTTTCTGTTGTGCCTGTGGTTGCTGCTGAACTGTCTATAAATATCCTACTTGTATCTATGCTAAGACAATTTGAAACAATCTCGTCTTCAATGCATTCACTTCTTTTGTGGCACTTCCTTCCTGCAAGCGGAATGAAGTGTTAATTTTTGTTGTCATTCTCGTTATAAAAAGCCACTCATTATTTACTATCTTTGCCCTTATTAAATACCCTTAATGACTCAGGGATCTGTTCTATTCCTGAAACCGATAATAAAGTCCTTGCTTGTCCTTCCACCTGTCTGAACATTTCCATTTTTCAGGGCTCACGTCCCAACTCTTTTCCTAGAGGACTTCGTCAACTACACAGATCCATATTGATCTCACCTTTACTAATGGCATCGCTAGCATTCAGAATCTAAATTAATTAAATCAGAATTTAATCACATTTTATTTTTGGTCTCTAGATTTCTGCAGTACTCCTTGTGTGCTATGTGAATAACATGTTGTGCACAGGCTCATTTTATTAATTCTCACTGAATTATCAATATTTGTATCTCTATGAATCCATTATTAGAATGTTCACTCCATGAGGATGATGACTGTATAATTTTATCTTTGAATACATAGTAGCTAATATATCACAGGTGCCTGACAACTATTTAGAGAGAAGGCAAATGAACAAATAGCTAAGTGTATCTAGCATATATCTCTTACCCCCCATATCTATAAGCTATCCACCTGTCAACTTCTTACCTATCCATCCATCTATCCATTCACATCCATATATCAGATATATATCTATTATCTAATTATCTACCCAGCCTCTATCTGTCCACCAATCCATTCATCCAGCCATCCACTCATTTGTGAGATATCTATTACCTATCTATCTGTCCACCCACCCACCCATCCATCCATCTTTCTATCCGTCTATTGTCTATTTAGCTATCTTGCCTCCCACCAACATTAGAATTTCACCTATACCCTTAGGGTCTCTGCAGTCAGAAACTAGATGTTCTTTTATTTTTTTTGTATCTCATCCAACACTCAAGATGACATTTTACAAGCTCAAACCTAATAAACTCATATTCAACTACTCAACTATATTGGTGAAAAAAAATCAAATCTCTAGATGAAGGTCTACCTATACAAGGTATTCTTTAAGGAATCCAGAAGCCCACCTCACTTCTCATTTATTAATAATAATAAGAATTATTGAATAGTTATTCACATTCAATAAATGTAAATTCTTAACATTTAATGACATCTGGAGAAAAGGGCACACAGCGGTGGTATATGTTTCACTTCACCACTGCAGTCCACATGCTTGACGCTTACATCTAATGTCATATATGCATGGAGGGATTTTATTTGGGTCCAATGAGTAAAAGACCAGGCACTGCGATTTGGACATCCATTTGTTTTGTTTTTGTTGTTTGATTTTGTTGATTTGTTTGTTTCAGTATGCTTTATGAGGAACAAGAAACATCTGATGCTGGACAACTATGCTTTTTTAAGGTGAGAATCAACTTTATGTAATGAAAAGAGCCAAGATTTGGCAGAGCCAAGGTTTCTTTGCATTTCTGGGTAATCCTTCTGAACTCTTGTTTCCCCTTAAAAGTAGAAATAGGTGCTTCCCTGGTGGTCCAGTTGGTAAAGAGTCCGCCTTGCAGTACAAGGGCACTGGTTATGATGTCACTCCATGAGGATGATGACTGTATAATTTTATCTTTGAATACATAGTAGCTAATATATCACAGGTGCCTGACAACTATTTAGAGAGAAGGCAAATGAACAAATAGCTAAGTGTATCTAGCATATATCTCTTACCCCCCATATCTATAAGCTATCCACCTGTCAACTTCTTACCTATCCATCCATCTATCCATTCACATCCATATATCAGATATATATCTATTATCTAATTATCTACCCAGCCTCTATCTGTCCACCAATCCATTCATCCAGCCATCCACTCATTTGTGAGATATCTATTACCTATCTATCTGTCCACCCACCCACCCATCCATCCATCTTTCTATCCGTCTATTGTCTATTTAGCTATCTTGCCTCCCACCAACATTAGAATTTCACCTATACCCTTAGGGTCTCTGCAGTCAGAAACTAGATGTTCTTTTATTTTTTTTGTATCTCATCCAACACTCAAGATGACATTTTACAAGCTCAAACCTAATAAACTCATATTCAACTACTCAACTATATTGGTGAAAAAAAATCAAATCTCTAGATGAAGGTCTACCTATACAAGGTATTCTTTAAGGAATCCAGAAGCCCACCTCACTTCTCATTTATTAATAATAATAAGAATTATTGAATAGTTATTCACATTCAATAAATGTAAATTCTTAACATTTAATGACATCTGGAGAAAAGGGCACACAGCGGTGGTATATGTTTCACTTCACCACTGCAGTCCACATGCTTGACGCTTACATCTAATGTCATATATGCATGGAGGGATTTTATTTGGGTCCAATGAGTAAAAGACCAGGCACTGCGATTTGGACATCCATTTGTTTTGTTTTTGTTGTTTGATTTTGTTGATTTGTTTGTTTCAGTATGCTTTATGAGGAACAAGAAACATCTGATGCTGGACAACTATGCTTTTTTAAGGTGAGAATCAACTTTATGTAATGAAAAGAGCCAAGATTTGGCAGAGCCAAGGTTTCTTTGCATTTCTGGGTAATCCTTCTGAACTCTTGTTTCCCCTTAAAAAGTAGAAATAGGTGCTTCCCTGGTGGTCCAGTTGGTAAAGAGTCCGCCTTGCAGTACAAGGGGCACTGGTTCAATCCCTGGCCCAGGAAGATTCCGCATGCCACAGAGCAGCTGCACCAGTATGTCCAGTTATGAGCTGGTGCTCTGGAGCACATGCACCCAGAGCCAGTGCTCTGTAAGGAGAGAGGCCACTGTAATGTGAGGCCCTAATGCCAAAGAATAAAAAGATGGATGAAAATAAATATAAATAAAAGAAGTATGATGGGGAAAAGAAAACAAAAATGAAAACAAAGGAGCAATAATAAAAGTCTAATGTGGTTGCATTATTTTGTGGAGTAAACTAGGTTATGCTAAATAAAACACATACAGTTCTAAGTGCCTGATTTCTTTTGGTCTCTCCTGGGGCTGGGCAGTAACCTTCAGAACATGGTGAATTCCTAACATTTATTGGACTAGGTATCTGTGAAGGCCTTTTGGATTGACACTATTACATCCTTCTCCATAACCTTTAAAACCAGGCAGAATGGATTCTCCTGACTCCAGCTTCTGGTTGGCTAGGACCATGTGGAGCACTGGAGTCTGAAGAGTGGGGGCTGGGCAGTGAGCAGATTTGTTCCTTTGCTTTGGCTCCCAGAGGGTCAGGAAAGGATAGCCGCCTCCCTCCAAGGCAGTGATCCTTGTCAGTGACTTTTTCCCTTGATGACATAGTTTCACCTCCCCTACGAACCTCAGCCCCAGGACAGAAAAGCACCATAGGGAGCATCTCATTATTCCTGTGTTTCCCAGACTCTGGGTACAACCTCCTAGGCTCTCTCCCAAGGTATCTGAGTTGACTCTGCTGTCTTTTCTGTCTGTTCTGAAGGAACCAGATTAAAACACCCTTATAACAGAATTATAATCATTGTTTATATTTAGAATTCCCGAGACCAGATATTCCCTTCTCTTCTAAGTGCACCCTCACAATCTTTTTATTTGAATATTTTGAGATTAAGAGTTTGGAGGAAGAAAGGAAAGGTTGAGAAGGATGATAGTTAAATGGTAAATTCTGTGACTAGACTGAGTGCAGACAGTTTGTGAGCCAGCAGAGTCAGCTCCCAATTAAACTAAAAAAAAAAAAAAAAGCTAGAACAGAAGGGGAAACGACAATTAGCTCAGAACACTTTACGATAAGACACAACATCTTCTAGGAAAGTGCTATGAATTTCTTGGAAACCTTACAATATGAAAGATTTTATGTAAAAAAATAATACAATTTTAAAAAATTAGCATTACATGTGTGCACTGTCATTTGTCCTTGTAAAGGAATGCATAGGTTTATCTTATAGAACAATTGTGGACTGTGGCATCTACCAGATCAGTCTGTAGGATTTTAACTAGAATAATCAGATAAAAAGAAACTGTGACATCCAACATAGATAAATGATAGATGGATAGGTAGAAAGATGGATAAAGTTACTGATACATGCATATAGACACACATACGGAGACAGAGACACACTAACATTTCCACGTAGAAATAGTTGGGTCTAATTCATGTATCATAAAACTCACCCTCCTGAAGTGTACACTTCCGCAGCTCTCAGTATGTTGAGTTGCACACTATCACTACCATCTAACTGGGAGCATATTTACCACTTAAAAAGAACCCATAACCTTCAGCAGTTATGGGAACCTTCTTTTCTTCTCTCCACTCAAACCTTGATAGCCACTAATATATTATAAATATCTATACATTTGCTAGTTCTGGACATTTCTTATATTGCAATCAGACAATATACAGTCTTCTGTGACTCGGCTTCTTTTCATTTCCAATAATGTTTTCAGGGTTCATCCACGTTATAGCATGGATCAGTTCTCTTACCGCTTTACTACAGGATAGTATTCCATTGCATAGATATACCATATTTGCTATCCATTCATCCATTGAGAGAAAATCATACTTTTTCCACATTTTGGCTATTATGAATAATGTACCTATGAATATTCATGCACTAGTTTTTGCATGGTCATAGCTTCTCATCATGTCTCATAGACAGATGACCTAGGAGTGGAACTGCTGCATCATGTGGTAATGTCAACATGTTGAGAAAGTGCTAGGCTCTTTCCCCATAACAACACAATTCCAGTGCATATTCCCACTCCAATCGCCTCACATCCTCAACAGCTTTTGTTCTTACCTTGTTGTATTTTTAACAATAGCCATTGTGGTGAATATCAGGTGCTTCTCGTGATGGTTTCAATTTTCATTTTGCAAATAGCTAATGATGATGAAAAACTTTTCTAATGATTATTGTCTGCTTGTGTACTTCACTTAGACTAGGGCTTCCCAGCTGGTGCAGTGGTAAAGAATCTACCTGCCAATGCAGGGAGATGCAGGTTCAATCTCTGGCTCAGGAATATTCCCTGGAGGAGGACATGGCAATGCACTCCAGTAGTCTGGCCTGGGAAATCCCATGGATAGAGGAGCCTGGTGGACTACAGTCCATGAGGTTACAAAAGAGTCAGACATAACCGAGCAGGCGAGCACACAGGCATATGTCATTTAGGGCACTGTCTATTCAGATATTTGTGCATTTTAAAACATGGTTGTCATTCTGTAGGTTGGCTATTATAGTTATTTATATACTCTAAATAATTAGAGTACAAGTCTCTTAACAGATATGTCATGCCATATCTCCCATACTAGGAGTTGTCTTTTTCCTTTCCTCATGGTGTCCTTTAATACAGCGACGTTTTTGTTTTCAAGATCCTATCCTCTGTCTCTCTGTTTATAGTTCGTTGCTTGTGCTTCTGCTATCTTATCTAAAAACAAAAAGAGAGTTTCATTGCTCTTCCCATGATCAAAAAGATTAATGACTGAAATCTCTTTGTAAGAATCTTATACTTCTGGCTCTGACAGTTAGGTGTTTGGTCCATTTTGCATTATTTTTTGTATATTGAGTTGAATAGGAATCCAACTTCATTATGCTATATGTGGAGACTGTTTTTTCCCACAGTTTTTGTTGAGAAGACTATTACTCCTCTCAGTAAATTGTCCTGGAAGTCATAAAAATCAACTGACCATAAATGTGAAGGTTTATTTTTAGACTTTCTGTTTTATTCCTTGGATCAGTATGTGTACCCTCATGTCAGTACAACACTGTCTTGATACTACAGCTTACCAGTAGATACAGAAAGTGACTCCTACAAATGAGCTCTTCCATTTGAAGACTATACTGAGTATTGCAGGTTTCTTGAATTGCCATATGCATTTCAGGACCACCTTGTTAATCTCTACAAAGACGTCAAGTAGGATTTTCATGGGCACTGCATTGAATGTGCATGGATTCTCAATTGTGCTCAACTCTTTTGTGACCCTATGAACTATAATCTAGCAGGCTCCTCTGTCCATGGAATTTATACTATACTGGGTTGCCATTTTCTTCTCCAGTAGATCTTCCAGACCTAGGGATCAAACCTGAGCCTCTTGTATCTTCTGCACTGGAAGACAGGTTTTTCACGACTGAACCACTTGGGAAGCCTATTGTATTGAAGCTGTGGCTCAACTGAGGCTATTACCTTCTTGGCAATATTAAGTCTTCTGATCCCAATTATTTATTATTTTTTAAACTATATTTTTCAGTTTTCAGAGTATTAGAACTTCTTTCATTAAAAGCACAAGTTGACACGTTTTTTAAAATCATTGTAAATGGAATTGTATCATTTAATTTTACCCTCAGATAGCTCATTACAGTGTACAGAAACTCCACTGATCTTTGCATTTTTATCATATACCCTGCAAGCTTGTTTAATTTGATTCTTAGCTCCTATAGGACAGTGTTGGACAAAGGAGGAAGCCCCATGGTCTCTCAGATACAGTAACAAGAATGTAACAGTCACAGCTCGGAGCAGGGGAGGAGCAGTGTTGGTGGCCTGTCCTCTCAGCAAAATTTTATACAGCGTGACCATGACCTGGAGACAGACGGAGCTCATATTCTTGGCCACACTTATTCAGTGTGAAAGTGGATTTGGGGGAGAGGGTAACGTGTCACTCAAGTGCCACAGACTCGAGCTATTCTTCACATGTAGATATTCTTGAGTAAATGTTTCTTCATTTTCTGTATGCATTCAGAGCAATCTCCAGTGACTCTGGGGTGTTTTTTGCTTTGCTTTGATAATTTACACCAGATATGATCATTTCACTGAGCAGGCAGATTCATGGGGTTTCTCAAGTTCCCACGACAGAAATGGTACTCTTCTCGTAGGAGCATTTTTTTTTTTCTTTTTAAAAATAGGCTTTATTTTTAGGGCAGTTTTAAGTTCACAGCTAAGTTGAGCATAAAGTACACAGTTTCCATGAATCCTGTGCCCCTACATACGCATAGCCTCCCTTGCTCTCAATATCCTACACTCTAAGGTACATTTGTTCCAATTGTTGAATCTACATTCACACGTCATCATCCAAAGTACTTAATATACATTAGGACTCATTCTTGGTGGTGTACATTCAATGGATCTGGAGGACTAGATAATGATACATATCTACCATGACAGTACCATAAAAAAATAGCTTTTCTACCCTAAGAATCCTCTAAGCTCCATCTATTCATCCCTCCCTCCCCTCTGACCCCAGGCAATCACTGATCTTTCACTGCTTCCACTGTTTTGCCTCTGGGAGAACATCATACAGTTGAAATCACACAGTATAATCTTCTAAGATTGACTTCTTTCATTTGGTAATACGCTTTTAAGTTTCTTTCATATCTTTTCATGGCTTGATAGCTCATTTCCTTTTAGTGCTAAGCAATATTCCATTTTCTGGACGTACTGCAACTTATCCATTTACCTACTGTAGACTTTTTGACTGCTTTTAAGTTTTGCCAATTATGAATAAACCTCCTATAAACATCCATGTGAGGCCTTTTGTGTGAACAGGTTTTTAACTCCTTTCAGTAAATACCAAGGAGTGCAAATCATGGATCATACAGTAAGAGTATCTTCAGTTTTGTAAGGAACTAACAAGCTATATTCTAAAGTAGCTGTATTTTTTGCATCCCCTCTAGCAATGAATGTGAATCCCCATTCTTCAGCATCCTTACCAGCATCCACACTGCTCTGTATCTTGGCCATTCTAGTAGGTATACAGTGGCATTATTTTAATTTGCATTTTGCTGATGACACATGATGTGGAGTAACTTCCCATATATTTATTTACCACCTGAATGTGTTCTCTGATAAAGTGACTGTTGCCCATGTTTTTCATGGAAATGCTTTTTTCTGTATGCATTCAGAGCAATCTCCAGTGACTCTGGGGTGTTTTTTGCTTTGCTTTGATAATTTACACCAGATATGATCATTTCACTGAGCAGGCAGATTCATGGGGTTTCTCAAGTTCCCACGACAGAAATGGTACTCTTCTCGTAGGAGCATTTTTTTTTTTTCTTTTTAAAAATAGGCTTTATTTTTAGGGCAGTTTTAAGTTCACAGCTAAGTTGAGCATAAAGTACACAGTTTCCATGAATCCTGTGCCCCTACATACGCATAGCCTCCCTTGCTCTCAATATCCTACACTCTAAGGTACATTTGTTCCAATTGTTGAATCTACATTCACACGTCATCATCCAAAGTACTTAATATACATTAGGACTCATTCTTGGTGGTGTACATTCAATGGATCTGGAGGACTAGATAATGATACATATCTACCATGACAGTACCATAAAAAAATAGCTTTTCTACCCTAAGAATCCTCTAAGCTCCATCTATTCATCCCTCCCTCCCCTCTGACCCCAGGCAATCACTGATCTTTCACTGCTTCCACTGTTTTGCCTCTGGGAGAACATCATACAGTTGAAATCACACAGTATAATCTTCTAAGATTGACTTCTTTCATTTGGTAATACGCTTTTAAGTTTCTTTCATATCTTTTCATGGCTTGATAGCTCATTTCCTTTTAGTGCTAAGCAATATTCCATTTTCTGGACGTACTGCAACTTATCCATTTACCTACTGTAGACTTTTTGACTGCTTTTAAGTTTTGCCAATTATGAATAAACCTCCTATAAACATCCATGTGAGGCCTTTTGTGTGAACAGGTTTTTAACTCCTTTCAGTAAATACCAAGGAGTGCAAATCATGGATCATACAGTAAGAGTATCTTCAGTTTTGTAAGGAACTAACAAGCTATATTCTAAAGTAGCTGTATTTTTTGCATCCCCTCTAGCAATGAATGTGAATCCCCATTCTTCAGCATCCTTACCAGCATCCACACTGCTCTGTATCTTGGCCATTCTAGTAGGTATACAGTGGCATTATTTTAATTTGCATTTTGCTGATGACACATGATGTGGAGTAACTTCCCATATATTTATTTACCACCTGAATGTGTTCTCTGATAAAGTGACTGTTCAGGTCTTTTTCCCATTTTTAAATTGTGTTGTTTGATGTTGGTTAACTGGCAACAATCTTTTAATATGTAGATATGCTTAAAGAAAAGAAGCGATATGACACTGATGATTAAATGTATGATCTGTGAATGTTTCCCTAATATAATTAAGAAATGGTAATGAGAAAATTTAGAATTAACAGTGATACGTTTTAAACGTAGCTAAAGTTTAGGTAGTTGAAAAAAAAAAAACACAAGGAATATTACAGCAAACAAAGCTAGCAATAAAAAATGACTTTTTCCATAATGGGCTTAGGAGAGGAAATAAAATTTTTATAGCTGAGAAGACATCTATGCTTCACTTCCATAAAGAAGCAAGTATATAAGTGACAGGGTTATGTAAACATAATCATTGCATTATTCTGTTAAATCAACAGACATAAGATATCCAGAAAAAAAAAAAAAAGAACCACAGGATGCTGTATAATTGTGAAGAAACTATGATATTTTTCATGTGATTATATCTCTAAGGGAAGATATAGTCCAAACTCCTTTTTAAATGGCTAGATTAAAATATCTAACACAACTACACGCAGCTTTTTTTTGACCCATGAATCCCACATCTAGCAATTTGCCCTGAAGATATACAATATGTCTAAATACTATATATTAAAGACATATATAGGGGCTTCCCTGGTGGTCCAGTGGGTAAGGACACCGCCTTGCAGTGCAAGGGGCGCTAGTTCGATCCCTGGCCTGGGAAGATCCCATGTGCTGCGGACTGGCTGGACAGATGTGTCCAATTACAGAGCCGGAACTCTGGAGCGTGTGCGCCCAGAACCGGTGCCCTGTGACACAGAGGCCACCGTGATGGGAGGCCCACAGGAGCCAAAGAACAAAGACGGATGAAAATAGATAAATGAAAGCCCAAGAGAAGTGGCTCGCTCCCCCCACCCCCACAAAAAATAAAGATATATATATGTGTGTGCATGTGTAAATATATATATATGTGTACATATATGTGTACACATATACATATGTGTGAATGTGTGCAAATGTGTGTATGTATATGCGAGTATATACATGTATATATAAGTATATATTTATTCTTAAATAATATATATTTTATCCTTAAACACATATATTGTATCCTTAATCAATGGTAGGTTAGGGGCATTGATCCATGGCACACTAGAAAACCATGTGCAACTTGCAGTTAGATCCCAAACTGTAGTTCCACACCTAGAAATTTAAACAATTACAGACTGGATAGTATGTTCTATTTCCTAATGCAAAAAAATAAACCTGCACAGAAATAGACCTGCACAGTTCAAACCTATTGTTCAAGGGTCAATTGTATACAGTTACCAATTAAGTAAAGAACATAATACAAAATTTGTGAAAAGATAAAATGTAACAGTGATAAGCCAGTAGGCAGAGAATGGTTATCTATACAGACTTGCTGGGAAAAGTCAGAAAAAAAGTCTGAATAAGATTGGAGTAGATAAAGGGATGAGGAGAAAGACACACTTCTCTGGCTATAATTTTTTCAAGACCTCTAACTTTTACTGCTATAGTAATATCCCACATAAGTAATAATAATAAGACCAAAAAGGATTAAAGGACAGCCCAGATTGGAACACAAAGTTTAACAAATAACCCTTACTCTATCACAAATGTATAACATGGTTACAACAAGGAGGGATGGAGAATGTAAAAAAAAAGAAAAGCAAACTAACCAAAGCACTTGGAAAACACTGTTTTGACTATAGACTCTAGGGCTAAAAATAAAGTCCAATAGACAAATATTTGTACTCTTAGCACATCTGTTTTCCAACAGGGTATGAATTAGCAATTCTTAAACTTCTTTGCACATATTCTATTAGAAAGTAGTTACTATACTTTGGATAGAATCTTCTTACTGATAGAAAAAGGAATTAAAGTAAGGTTAAAAAGGAAGGGCAGAATGATCCCTTTGGTGCTGGCTGTCTGTCAGAGGTATCAGTCAGAACTCAAGGCTGTAGAGAGATGTATGCATGTATGGATGGATGGATAGATACACAGGTAGACAGATAGAGTAAAAAAAATATGTGCACTGTGCTTTTGTTTGACTTTGTTTTGGTTATCTGTAGCCATAGCCTAAACATTATCTGCTAAGAGAGTCTAGAAAAAATGAATGACATCCTGGTAGCAAAGAGTACATTAGCACTCTGATCTTGATTATAAAATATCACTCTACAATTAAAGAGGCTAGGGTTCCACAGGGAGGTGACTGACCCCAGGACTGAGCCAGGAGAACTGCAGTGAAAACTTGAGACATCTCTTAAGACCAAAAAGTAAGAAAGTGTTAAAAAATAATGAGGACATATCTCAAGGACAAGCGAACCAATCTGAAAGAACTCCAAATGAATAAATCTGAAAAAATAAACCTGCACAGAAATAGACCTGCACAGTTCAAACCTATTGTTCAAGGGTCAATTGTATACAGTTACCAATTAAGTAAAGAACATAATACAAAATTTGTGAAAAGATAAAATGTAACAGTGATAAGCCAGTAGGCAGAGAATGGTTATCTATACAGACTTGCTGGGAAAAGTCAGAAAAAAAGTCTGAATAAGATTGGAGTAGATAAAGGGATGAGGAGAAAGACACACTTCTCTGGCTATAATTTTTTCAAGACCTCTAACTTTTACTGCTATAGTAATATTCCACATAAGTAATAATAATAAGACCAAAAAGGATTAAAGGACAGCCCAGATTGGAACACAAAGTTTAACAAATAACCCTTACTCTATCACAAATGTATAACATGGTTACAACAAGGAGGGATGGAGAATGTAAAAAAAAAGAAAACTAACCAAAGCACTTGGAAAACACTGTTTTGACTATAGACTCTAGGGCTAAAAATAAAGTCCAATAGACAAATATTTGTACTCTTAGCACATCTGTTTTCCAACAGGGTATGAATTAGCAATTCTTAAACTTCTTTGCACATATTCTATTAGAAAGTAGTTACTATACTTTGGATAGAATCTTCTTACTGATAGAAAAAGGAATTAAAGTAAGGTTAAAAAGGAAGGGCAGAATGATCCCTTTGGTGCTGGCTGTCTGTCAGAGGTATCAGTCAGAACTCAAGGCTGTAGAGAGATGTATGCATGTATGGATGGATGGATAGATACACAGGTAGACAGATAGAGTAAAAAAAATATGTGCACTGTGCTTTTGTTTGACTTTGTTTTGGTTATCTGTAGCCATAGCCTAAACATTATCTGCTAAGAGAGTCTAGAAAAAATGAATGACATCCTGGTAGCAAAGAGTACATTAGCACTCTGATCTTGATTATAAAATATCACTCTACAATTAAAGAGGCTAGGGTTCCACAGGGAGGTGACTGACCCCAGGACTGAGCCAGGAGAACTGCAGTGAAAACTTGAGACATCTCTTAAGACCAAAAAGTAAGAAAGTGTTAAAAAATAATGAGGACATATCTCAAGGACAAGGGAACCAATCTGAAAGAACTCCAAATGGATAAATCTGGCATAATTAAGCAACAGAATAAATAATGTTAACAATGACTTGTAATCCACACACTAAAACAAATACCATGAATCTACTCACATAAATTAATAAATGAATAAGTCGAAAGAAGTAAAAAATCCTATAGTAGAAGCCCAATAAACATATTCCAAAGAAACAATAGAAATAGAAAAAAAAATCACCATTTGGTAAACATAATGGCACTGATTATTTCAGATAGATTAAACTTTTATGGAAAATAATGTATTTGCAAAATCTAAAAGTATACTCATGGTATTTTCATCAGTTGCAAAAAGCAAAAGTATTAACTTTAGAGAGGAGAAATCTCACAGATACAACTTAGTCAAGTGATCAAAACTAACATCATCAGTAATGAAATATCCCAGCATCATATACTGTTAGACATTACAGTAAGAAGGACACAGCATTTGTAATACCATTGCTATAAATGCAGAACCTAAATTTAATCATGAGGCAACAGTACATGAATTCAAGCTGAAGGGCATTTTATAAAATAAGTATTATTTCAATGTGTCAACTTCTTTTCTCAACACGCATTTAAATCATGCTTCTTGTGCAGTAGGATCAGTTGTAAGTGATTCATATGTATTTACTCATGGAATGATTCCAATGAGAACAGTGATCCTTGCAACTGAAACAATGCATTATAAGGTAAGAAAACTGCCTGCAGTAATTTCATATCAACTTTTTGAAAGGCTAAGTGATTGTTCCAGTAAGACTCATGTGAACTAAGCCATGGGGGCACAGGTAGACAGATAGAGTAAAAAAAATATGTGCACTGTGCTTTTGTTTGACTTTGTTTTGGTTATCTGTAGCCATAGCCTAAACATTATCTGCTAAGAGAGTCTAGAAAAAATGAATGACATCCTGGTAGCAAAGAGTACATTAGCACTCTGATCTTGATTATAAAATATCACTCTACAATTAAAGAGGCTAGGGTTCCACAGGGAGGTGACTGACCCCAGGACTGAGCCAGGAGAACTGCAGTGAAAACTTGAGACATCTCTTAAGACCAAAAAGTAAGAAAGTGTTAAAAAATAATGAGGACATATCTCAAGGACAAGGGAACCAATCTGAAAGAACTCCAAATGGATAAATCTGGCATAATTAAGCAACAGAATAAATAATGTTAACAATGACTTGTAATCCACACACTAAAACAAATACCATGAATCTACTCACATAAATTAATAAATGAATAAGTCGAAAGAAGTAAAAAATCCTATAGTAGAAGCCCAATAAACATATTCCAAAGAAACAATAGAAATAGAAAAAAAAATCACCATTTGGTAAACATAATGGCACTGATTATTTCAGATAGATTAAACTTTTATGGAAAATAATGTATTTGCAAAATCTAAAAGTATACTCATGGTATTTTCATCAGTTGCAAAAAGCAAAAGTATTAACTTTAGAGAGGAGAAATCTCACAGATACAACTTAGTCAAGTGATCAAAACTAACATCATCAGTAATGAAATATCCCAGCATCATATACTGTTAGACATTACAGTAAGAAGGACACAGCATTTGTAATACCATTGCTATAAATGCAGAACCTAAATTTAATCATGAGGCAACAGTACATGAATTCAAGCTGAAGGGCATTTTATAAAATAAGTATTATTTCAATGTGTCAACTTCTTTTCTCAACACGCATTTAAATCATGCTTCTTGTGCAGTAGGATCAGTTGTAAGTGATTCATATGTATTTACTCATGGAATGATTCCAATGAGAACAGTGATCCTTGCAACTGAAACAATGCATTATAAGGTAAGAAAACTGCCTGCAGTAATTTCATATCAACTTTTTGAAAGGCTAAGTGATTGTTCCAGATGAAAGAACCCTGAAGAGTCATGATGAGAAAATGGGAATCTGTCCTGGCTAGACAATCTGCCAACATTTGAATAAACTCTGTAGATTATGTAATAGTGTAGTATCAGTGTTATTATTCTAGTTCTGATAACTCTACTGATTATATAAGGTGTCACCATTAAGAGAATTTGGACAAAGAGTAGTACAATGATTAACTATACTTTGCAAAAACCTATGAGTCTGAAAATTTTAAAAATAGAAAAAAAAAATGAATTGCTTAAGGCTACCAGTAGAAAGAAGGGACTACAAGTATGAGTTTGTTTTTAAAACTGAAAAGAAAAATAAGTAAAAGTAGTGAAAGGAAATTGATCTTAACTAAGCCCCTGGATAAGCACACCTCATATATCATATACTTGTTCCATAACCCTAATAAGGGATGCAGGAAGCATCTCCTGAGTTCTTCCTGCATTTAGATGAGTTTAGAACTGTAGCAATCAGAGCTGGGGTTTCACCTAGTATTTACAGATGATGCAACAAAGAACCACATGAGTAGTTATTTGTCCAGTTCACAGGGCTCATTCTGGAAGAGTCCTCTTTACTGCCAGAATTTATGACATATTCCTAAAAAACAAGTACACATACACACAGTGCATATCAGTATCTGAACCAACAGATACATCACATAGCACAGTGTCCTACAGAATAAGTGCTATATCATTTTCAACTATCTCATAAAACGGTAACTAATTCTCAAAATGCAAATTTGTTGGATGACCTACATAAAATCTCATTTTCCCTTAAATTCATTTTAAAGAAAGCATTTCTAGACATTTGAGCTAAAATGTCTTAAGTAGACTTGGTCTCTGCTCACACTGGAAGAAGTCCCTTGTTCAGGTAGCTCCTGGTTTAGTCAGGATGAAGTGGAAGGAACCTGGCATGACAAGAAACACAAATACCCATCAGGAACGTTGAAAAGAAGGAGAGAGGAGACTCAGGACCCAGTGGAATGGAGCAAGTAGGACTGCATGGAGGAGGTGGCCCCTGGGTGAGAAATGCAGAGGAGAGTGAACTTCTCCCTGCCTCTCCCTGCTGCATTCATGCACAGTAAACTTCTGTTAATATACACTTCGCTAACACCAGGATGTGTTTTTGCTTTAGCAGTTAGTCACATTTTCTGAGTTCTAAGAAACAAATTTTCTCCCCCTTCCTTATCCTCCAACACACTGTTCAGTTCCTTATCACAAGAAGAAACCCCTGTGGGTTAGGGGATCCACAAAGGCAAAGAATCAAAAGGCAAGCTCTTAGTGCTTTGTCTTACCAAGAAAACATGATTTAGATGAAGAACCCTCCAAATAAACATGTTGGTTGTATTCATTAAATAACCAGAATAAGATAATTAATGAATAAAAACTTTCTATCTTAGAACTCAGCAAAGCTGCCTCCCCTTCTTCCCTGATGCCATTTTAGGCTTGCTATCCCCAAGCCGACGTCTTTTCTGAAAACATTACCTGTAAATGTGACAATTCTGTTTCACTATCAAGAACTGCTTGAAAGTACAATCTAATGTCCTTATGGAAAAGAGGAAGCATCTTTTGAATTAAGACCCTAGCCTAACAATATAACCTCACTTAAAAGACATGTTTATCAGAGAATATTTTTTTTAAGTCTAGAATATTTTATTCCCTGAGTAACATCATTTGTTCCAGTTTGTAAGCTTTCAAGATTATAATTTGTCCTACTGTGTGAACATAAGTTCACAACTATGTTTTAATTTAAAAGTTTATAATTAAAATAAATAGACATAGTGTATTACTAAACTACATTTCTCTATGCAGCTTGCCTTAAAAATCATACCATTATACGGTTTGTCGCCTCTCTTAGGAAAAGCCTCAACCACACAATCACTTGTCTGGTTGAAAGACGCTGAATTTAAATTTCTTAAAATTGTAAACTTAATATGTCTTTCCTTTAGGGCTTCTGTCAGTTCACACAAATCACTTTAACAGTTTTAGGGAAAATACCAAGCTATTTCCTAACACACCCCAGTTATTCGAGTCAAACAATTAATTAACGATCCACAAAGTCCAAGTTAATTAAATGTAGCTATATTATTTGTGTAGATGCAGTCTTGTCCTCTGATTTCAACAGTTGACATGCACTCTTTTATATTCTATTTTAGCAAATAAGCAGATGGTAGGTTATCAAAGAGAAGAAAACAAACAATGGCCTTCTGAGACAAATTCCAACCAAGGTAGGACCAAAATAGGTTTGAAAGCCTATGATGACAGGGTTTAAACACCACCAGATGTAGAAATAAACATTCTCTGAGTCAGTAGAAAGTGAAGGAGGTATGAAGAAACAGAACTTGCTTTTTCTTTTTCCCTGTCACATGTGAATATTTGTTTTTCACTGCTCACCTGCAATTTGAACAAAGTAGTTTCATTTAGACGTAATTGGAATGACTTTGCAAGATCCTTTTGAGGCATTAAAATACATTATCAAGAGAGAACAGACTTGTAGTTCCCAAGGGGGTGGAGAGCAGGAAAATGATGAATTGGGAGTTTGGGATTAACGTAGGCAAACTATTATACATAGGATGGATAAACAAGAAGGACTTCCTGTATAGCATAGGGAATTATATTCAATATACTGTGATAAACCATAATGGAAAAGAATATGAAAAAGGATGTAATGTATGTATAATGGAATCACTTTGCTGTAAAGCAGAAATTGACAACATTGTAAAAAATATATAGCATTGTAAGTCATCTATACTTCAATAACAGAACTTTTAAAATCACTGTCAATAAAATATTGTTCTTTGAGATTTATGAGAGTAGTTGTGCAGCCAGGTGCCCCCGTGATGATAAAGAACCAATCCGATAAATTTGTCTAAGGTTAAGAAAAAAAAAAAAATTTTTTGCGCTAACTCATTCTATGCAGCTTGCCTTAAAAATCATACCATTATACGGTTTGTCGCCTCTCTTAGGAAAAGCCTCAACCACACAATCACTTGTCTGGTTGAAAGACGCTGAATTTAAATTTCTTAAAATTGTAAACTTAATATGTCTTTCCTTTAGGGCTTCTGTCAGTTCACACAAATCACTTTAACAGTTTTAGGGAAAATACCAAGCTATTTCCTAACACACCCCAGTTATTCGAGTCAAACAATTAATTAACGATCCACAAAGTCCAAGTTAATTAAATGTAGCTATATTATTTGTGTAGATGCAGTCTTGTCCTCTGATTTCAACAGTTGACATGCACTCTTTTATATTCTATTTTAGCAAATAAGCAGATGGTAGGTTATCAAAGAGAAGAAAACAAACAATGGCCTTCTGAGACAAATTCCAACCAAGGTAGGACCAAAATAGGTTTGAAAGCCTATGATGACAGGGTTTAAACACCACCAGATGTAGAAATAAACATTCTCTGAGTCAGTAGAAAGTGAAGGAGGTATGAAGAAACAGAACTTGCTTTTTCTTTTTCCCTGTCACATGTGAATATTTGTTTTTCACTGCTCACCTGCAATTTGAACAAAGTAGTTTCATTTAGACGTAATTGGAATGACTTTGCAAGATCCTTTTGAGGCATTAAAATACATTATCAAGAGAGAACAGACTTGTAGTTCCCAAGGGGGTGGAGAGCAGGAAAATGATGAATTGGGAGTTTGGGATTAACGTAGGCAAACTATTATACATAGGATGGATAAACAAGAAGGACTTCCTGTATAGCATAGGGAATTATATTCAATATACTGTGATAAACCATAATGGAAAAGAATATGAAAAAGGATGTAATGTATGTATAATGGAATCACTTTGCTGTAAAGCAGAAATTGACAACATTGTAAAAAATATATAGCATTGTAAGTCATCTATACTTCAATAACAGAACTTTTAAAATCACTGTCAATAAAATATTGTTCTTTGAGATTTATGAGAGTAGTTGTGCAGCCAGGTGCCCCCGTGATGATAAAGAACCAATCCGATACACTGAGTTTTGATACATGTATTTTTTTTTTTCTCTTATGTGATGAAATTCACACTTCCTAAATGAAATCTACCATAAATATGTGTCAGAACACCATGGCTACCCCAAAGCCAATTTATGTTGTTTTCTATTCCTTCAACAGAATAGAACTATAATTCTCCATTGGGAAGAATGAATTGTTATAAAAAAATTATCTTATGACAGTATGTAAAAATTGTTTACTGAAATCACAGGCATTGTCTCATTGCAAAAATAAATAAAGAAATATATAAAAAAAACCTAAAAGTCTGATTATTCCCTGGCCTCCTACTACTGAGAGAATTTTAGTCCTTTTATTCTTTTTTTTTTTTTAATTAATTAATTTATTTATTTATTTATTTTTGTACATGTATGTTCCCAGATCAATCAGATGCATATCCCTTGGCCCTCCCCCCACCCAGGTTCCCCCCTTATCCCTCCAGACCATTGCTCCAAGTGGTTGTAGGTACTCCTATTCCCCTAGCACAATGACAATAGCTATCTTTTCTACACATGACAGTATAGGTTCCCATGTTAGTCCCTTTATTCTTTTCCAGTTGTATTTCCCCATGAATTTATCTATACATACATTATGCATATGTCTGTGTGTATGTACATATACATATATACACACATCCCTACATATATATATATATGTACACACACACATATTGTGTGTTGTTGTTGTTTACTCACTAAGTCATGTCTGATCTGCGACCCCATGGACTATAGATCACCTCTGACCATAGGATTCTCTAGGCAAGAATACTGAAGTGGGTTGCTATTTCCTTCTTCTGAGGATCTTCTCTCCTGATCCACGGACTGAACCTGTGTCTCCTTCACTGCAAGAAGATTATTTTACTTCTGACCCACCAGGGAAGTCATATATATGTATATATACACATACACACTTGTACATTCATTGATGTTGTCTTAAGTTTTTTCACTTTTTAATTTGCATCAACTTTTTATGCTTAATACTCAATCATAGTGTATGCATCGCCCTCATAGGCTGAACTGCTGTGTGCTATGCTGTTATATGAGTGTATCTTTCTTTAATACTTCTTCTATTGAAAGAAATTTAGACAGTTTCCCTTTTGATTTATGATAAATTAATATATTTTACATGTTTTGCTTTACATATATAAAGCACTAGCGTGGAAATGTTTTTCATGAATAAATTTGCTTTGTGTATTATGTGTACATTTTAAATGTGCATGTTGGCTGCCAAGACTTTCAGGAATGAATGCTTTCAATCAATCCATCTTCTGCAATACTGGATATTATTTCTGTTTTTAATTTTTATCAGTGTGATGGCTGGAAAAGACAGTTTACTTTTTTGGTCTATTTTGACATTGATCAGGTTTATTACCTTCATAAAATAGGTATATTGGTGTTTGTATTTCTTCTTTCAAATTTCCTGGCTATATTTTGACAGATGCTTACAATTGATTAGGTCTTTTTTTTTTCCCTTGAATAAAAGGAATACTTTATATACTCTGTATGGTAACCAATTTTGCATATTTTACATACTTCTCCCCATCATTTGTTTTTAACTTTGTTTACTATGTTTTTGCTAACACCTAGCACAATGAAAAGTATCTTTTCTACACATGACAGTATAGGTTCCCATGTTAGTCCCTTTATTCTTTTCCAGTTGTATTTCCCCATGAATTTATCTATACATACATTATGCATATGTCTGTGTGTATGTACATATACATATATACACACATCCCTACATATATATATATATGTACACACACACATATTGTGTGTTGTTGTTGTTTACTCACTAAGTCATGTCTGATCTGCGACCCCATGGACTATAGATCACCTCTGACCATAGGATTCTCTAGGCAAGAATACTGAAGTGGGTTGCTATTTCCTTCTTCTGAGGATCTTCTCTCCTGATCCACGGACTGAACCTGTGTCTCCTTCACTGCAAGAAGATTATTTTACTTCTGACCCACCAGGGAAGTCATATATATGTATATATACACATACACACTTGTACATTCATTGATGTTGTCTTAAGTTTTTTCACTTTTTAATTTGCATCAACTTTTTATGCTTAATACTCAATCATAGTGTATGCATCGCCCTCATAGGCTGAACTGCTGTGTGCTATGCTGTTATATGAGTGTATCTTTCTTTAATACTTCTTCTATTGAAAGAAATTTAGACAGTTTCCCTTTTGATTTATGATAAATTAATATATTTTACATGTTTTGCTTTACATATATAAAGCACTAGCGTGGAAATGTTTTTCATGAATAAATTTGCTTTGTGTATTATGTGTACATTTTAAATGTGCATGTTGGCTGCCAAGACTTTCAGGAATGAATGCTTTCAATCAATCCATCTTCTGCAATACTGGATATTATTTCTGTTTTTAATTTTTATCAGTGTGATGGCTGGAAAAGACAGTTTACTTTTTTGGTCTATTTTTGACATTGATCAGGTTTATTACCTTCATAAAATAGGTATATTGGTGTTTGTATTTCTTCTTTCAAATTTCCTGGCTATATTTTGACAGATGCTTACAATTGATTAGGTCTTTTTTTTTTCCCTTGAATAAAAGGAATACTTTATATACTCTGTATGGTAACCAATTTTGCATATTTTACATACTTCTCCCCATCATTTGTTTTTAACTTTGTTTACTATGTTTTTGCTAACACATGATTTATATATTTATCTTCAAATTGGCAGACATGTCTTTTTCCTCTTCTGTGAGTTTTTAGGATGATTCTCTGTGCTTTTCATTCTGAAATTTCACTAGTATATTGCTGACTATGGATCTCCTTTCATATGTGCTTTGCAATATTTGACTTTCCTGGTGGCCCAGAGAGTAAAGGATCTGCCTGCAATGTGGGAGACACAGGTTTGGTCCCTGGATCAGGAAGATCCCCTGGAGAAGGAAATGGCAACCTACTCCAGTATTCTTGAGTTATTCAAGAATTTCATAGATAGTATAGTCCAGAGGGGATGCAAAGAGTCAGACACGAATGAGCAACTAACACTTTCAGTTTTATAATATTTAATTAACTCTAGTCGGAGATGTGGACTTGTCTTCAGTCCAGGGCATATTTGTTCTGTGTTTCTTCCTTAGGTTGGCTCTATTCTTTTCTTATGGAAAATGTATTAGGCAAATATTGAAACCCTTGATTTGAAACTGTCTCTAAATGTCAATCTTATACTGTACATCTTTCAGTCCTTTGCTTTATGATGGGAGACTTCCTTCACCTAGTCTTACTGATCACTGTCTCAATTATCAGCCATGTCCTTTCAGTACTTAAGCTGAGTCCCAGTGGGAGAATGGAAACCACTCTAAGTATTTAAACAGTAGTAACTATCTCCATGGGATTGATTACACAGTCATGGGAATAGAAAGCCACCAAGCCAGGGATGGTGAGCAACCTCTAGTCTAAGCATCGTAATGTTTCCACTCAGAAACTGGAGGAATAAAGGGAGGATACAGTTAAAGGAGCCCAGAGGGCAGGTGGAGGACACTGCCCTGCTGGGCTATCCGATTGGAGCTGGAGCCATGGCCCCCACAGCAGTTTCTGAAACACTGTCCAATGCAGAGAGGTGTAACCAAGGACACAGGCTTCCTTATGCTCCCTGCCCTCCTCTCCTCCAGGGCAAACACTTGTAGAAGCAGAATGACCTTTGAGCTTGGGAAACTAAGCATGTGGAGGACAGCAAGAAATGCCCTGAATTTATATTTCTCAAATCTAACTGACCTTTCTTATTTCTTATACTCTCAATTCCCCTTGTACATGAATGTTTTATCATTTTTTTAAGTTAGAAAGTACTATCATGACTGACCTTTACTGAGCGCCTGTAATTTCATGCTTGACTTTGGGTATTTGTATAAATGTATTTATGATCAAGACAGGTAAGGACTGTCACCTCTAGTGTGAAGATGGAAACGCAGTCTAGCGTCAGCAGTAGTAGGATAAAAGTCACATGTGGTCTTATTTCTACTGTGTCAAAACCCTTTGATACTGTCAAATGAAAAATTTAAGCATTCATTTAAAATGGGAAAAAAGAAAGGATAGGAATAAAGGTGGCATATATGGGTTTTACCAAGTATGACATACATTCTATAGGCCACTGAGGTGCTTACTGAATCCATGTCAATAGGGTAAAATAAAAGTTAAAATGAGCATGACTTACTAATAAAACAAAGAAAAAACTCTTCTGTGCCTACTGGTAAGAATGTCTTGAAAAAATAAAACTTGCTTTATTTATTTATTTGGCTGTGTGGCACGTGTCTCCTGACCAAGGATTGAATCTGTGCTCTCTGCACTGGGAGTGTGGAGTCTTAACTACTGGAAGTCTTTGGGAACATTTAGGATATGGTAGACACTACTTCTAACCTCTCATTTCACCATTACATACAAAATAAAGAGTGTATTTGGTGATGTTTGCTATTCTGTGGTTAGTCAGTCACGTTAAACTCTTTGTGACTTTATGCGCTCTGAGCCTGGGATTCTCCAGGCAAGGATACTGGAGTGGAGTGTCATGGCCTCCTCCAGATTTTTTCAACCCAGGGATTGAACCCAGGCCTCCTGTATTTCAGGAAGATTATTTACCATCTCTGTGATCATGTTAGAGCTTATGTTAGTACCTGGCACTGCCTGCACAGAACATTCAAAAAACAATAAGAAATTGCCACTCAAGACATGTTACTACATTGTATTCAATTAACTTTGAGAATTAAAATCATAAATAGGTAGATGGATAGATAGGTAGTTAGATGAATGGATAGATACATAGGTATGTGGATACGTGGCTGGCTGGATGGATGGCTACAGAGAACATGGATACATGTACAAATGAATGGATGTAAAGATGGATTAATGGATAGATAGATAGGTGGAACAGAGATATAAGTTTTTGTTGTACTAATGCGATGAAAACAAGAATCTAAATTTTGGGCTTCCCTGGTGGTCCAGTGGGTAAGGACACCACCTTGCTGTGCAAGGGGAGCCGGTTCGATCCCTAGCCTGGGAAGATCCCACGTGCCGGAGAGCGGCTGGACCGACGTGTCCAATTACCGAGCCGGAGCTCTGGGGCGCATGCGCCTGGAGCCGGTGCTCTGCGACACAGAGGCAACTGTGATGGGAGGCCCACACAGGCCAAAGAACAAAGATGGATGAAAAGAGATAAATGAAAGACCAACAGAAGTGGCCCGCCGACCCCCCACCCTCCCCAACCCCACCCCCACCCCGCCAAAAAAAGAACCTAAATTTTGGACTCTACATACCAACTTAATACCTTTCTCTGTAAGACTTCTGATTTGAATCATCATCAACCCCCTGGAGAAGCAATGATGGACAATGCTTTTTTGAAGTAATGACATTATATTTCTTGGCGTAACTCCATTTTTCATGATATACCTAGTTTCAGATTAGTTCAAAATATGTTATTTCTGCTCTCTATTGGAAGCACAGATCCTAATTTGTAAAACAATATGAAAACTTTAAGGAAATGTTCTTAGTTAGGAATATATAGGCATGATTTATTTGTAAAGTTAAACGTTCTACATATAATATCTCTCTATATATTTTACCTTCTAAAATTTGGTAGGGGGACCCAGCCTGCCTCTCAGTAGTGTGAGCAGGATGAAAATACACCCATGCACAGAGAGTCAGGGTCCTTAAGATTGCATGCCAGTCTCAGTCACAAATAAAATGCCCAAATTGTATTCAATCAAGATATGTGCCACCTACTGACCGTGCCCATGGTTATAACTGTGTGTTGTGATTTGTAATTCATATGTCACTGTTTTTGAGTTCAAATGTAGCCATCCAGGCCCAACGGTGCCTGGGTGATGGACACACAGAGATCACGTGGGTGTAGAAATAGAGATGAGAACAGACCAGTGCTCACTCTGCCCAATTCAGCAGGACAATGAAACAGGCCTCTATGCCTGTGCTCTATTACATAAAGGGCTGAGTACTGCTCCCAACTCACTGCAGTGCTTGCAATGGCTAAGAAAGACAGTTACCTGAATGAAGATACTTATGAAAAAGTCTTAAGGAAAGTGTCAAAATGTACAAGCAGGAAATATGAAGAAAAATGAAACAATAAATTTTATTAGAGTCTTTCACAACTACTCTTTAGGTGATGTTAATTCAGTTCATTGCTGGAAGGGAGGTAGGAGGTTACCACATGAAAGCTGAATAATAAATATTTACATTTACATCAACACTACTGAAATCTTTGGCTGAAGAGCATGTTTTATTTATCTAAGTTTTAACACAACCAATATACATCAACTACACTGAGGAAATTAGATCAAATGTATATTATTCTAAGAACGAGGCTGTTGAATTATTTGGAACCACTAGGATAACCATGTCTACCTAAAAACAGAAAAGTGAGAAGTATGCACTAATAACAACTGCCTCATTTGGGAACACCTTGATTATATAATATCTGGTCCCATTCTGCAACCCATTGATCTTTTTTTCCCAACTTTATGGAAGTACAACTGACACACATAACCCCTTATATATTTAAGGGGTACAACTTGATATTTTGACATAATATCTACATTGTGAAATAATTTCTATAATCAAGACAATTATCATACATATCATCACAGTCACTTTTTCCTCCCTTTCCTTCTTGCTTCTTTTTCTTGTTTAGGGGATGAGAACACTTTATATCTATTCTCTTAATAAATTTCATGCATACAACTCAGGATTATCCACTATTGTCATTACACTGTGTGTTATGTTTCCAGAACTCATCCATCTTAAAACTAAAAGTTTGTGAGTTTGACCAACACCTCCACATTTCCCCTACCCTGGCTCCTGAAAAACACCATTTTATTCTGTTTACTATGAGTCTGATTTTTTTACACCCCACATATAAGTGAGATTATGCAGTATTTGTCTTTCTGTGTGCAGCTAATTTTACATGGCATAATGTGCTCAGGGTCCACCTGTGTTGTCAACTGAGGCAAGAATACTTTAACTTTTAAGGCCAAATGATACTCCACTCTATGTATAGAAAATATTATTTTTTAATCTATCCATCTGCTGACAAACATTTATCCCCCATTTATACTTTGTATCCTGTAGATAACCCTGCAATGAACATGCGAACATAGATATCTATTTTCAACCCTGATGTCAGTTTTCTTACATAAATACCCAGAAGTGGGGTATCTTGCCTCTGTTTTAGCTATGATTAGTCATTGTAACTCTAACATAGTAATCTGCTCCTACATATAATAACGACAAACAACATTGGGCTAAAAATCTTTCTTGAAGTTGCACATAAACGTGTGTCAGGTTATACGCATCTTTGGAAGTAACAGCACTGGAAGCAAATGCTTCAGGTAAATTCTGATTCGAAGAGTAAGGGGTTGCCAAGCACGTGTAACTCCCCAAACATGAATTTCTCAGCAAAATCATTTTTTCTTACTTCTAAAACTGAAGTGACTAACACTAAAAAAGAGTGTATCCATTAAAATCAAGTTTGAAAAAGTATTGATAAGTTATTTAGGAGAATATGAAGACACTTATCCCAAGAAGTATTTTATGTAATTGGGAATTAAGTTTAGATAAGCATCACTGAGAGCCAACTGAAAATAAAGGCTCATGATATGATAGTTACCATTACCTGACTAAGATAACATAAATGAGCGTATCTCAGCCACCTTCTCCTGTCATGGCTTTCCGAGCACCAAGTATTCTGCTTATTTAAGTTAACCCTAGTTCTGTAACATATTGGCTCCCATTTGTAGTTTGTTGAAAATAGAAGGTAATCATGTCTTGAATGGAGTTCAAATTCAATAATTTGACAATCTCTGATAATATCTTAGAGGAACATTTCCTTCTGAGAGGCAAAAAAGCTTGCACACACGGTGATTCGATCATTCATGGCCCAAGAACAGAGCCCCCTGCGGTGTCCAAAATAAGTACCTAAGTACACCTTTGAGATGACTTTTTCTGGTTTAGACATTCTTGGAGACCAGTATTTTAGTCGCTTTGATCATGACCTTCATCCATACCAGGGTCTTGCTCAGAGTAGGCCCCAAAGAATAGTTGTTGGCTCTATGGCTCTTTTCCCCCCTCTCCTTGAAATGTCTCCTCTGTCTTCCTCAGGTGATAGTCATTTCTGCTTTACCTTCTACACTTCTGCTTCCTCTACAGGCTCATCCTTGTATCCCTGGATCCTGTGACACCTTCACACTAAAAGTTTCTTACAGAAACACCTTACCTTGTTCATCTCTCTCCCTGACTCTGATGTGAAGGTGACTCAGAGATGATTCTCTGGTCTATGACTAGTTGGTGAGCTCCTGTCAACCTGCTACAACCTGAGGCTGTGTTCTGGCACTTCAAACTTGACATGTGTCACTCAGCACTTCCCACATCTGACATCTCTATGAGGAGCTATACTATCTGCCAGTTTTCATGACGGACATGCCTGGTCCACTTTGACAGTGCTCCTCCACATCACAGCCACCACTTGCTCTTGTAGACATTGCCTCCTACAAAATGTTCCAGCTAATCTCCCTTCTCAATGCATGTCCTTTGCTCTAGCCCCAGCGATCATGCCCGCTAGTTGGCCTGCTCCAGACCATTCCCTCACAACACAGATGCTGACCAACGTGCCTTTTTCCATGCTACCTCTCCAGCCTCGTTTCTCTACCTGTATCCCTGGGTCCATGTTGTGGCCGCTGGGCTATTTCCTAGGCTCCTGTTTCTGTCATGCTTTCATTCATCAAAGGGATCTTGCAAATGTTTGATGCTCAGAGAATCTGGTTCTCTCTACTACCCAAGTCATGTTCCCAATTCAGCTCAAGGATCACCTCCTCTGAAAGGACTCACAGGCTTTTTTGCTGAAGCCAAACTGTAACATGTTAGGATGCTTCTGCCTTGTTTATATCACTATTTGGTTACGCACATCCCCTTCACTACAGAACAGTCACTATAAGAGTAGGTGTGATGTCTGTTAATGGCCACTGATGTACCTGAACACATGGTACACAGGAAGCCCTCAGTAAACAGATGCGAACAAACAAATGAATGAATGATTCACCATAGTAAAAAAGAAGCAAAGGATACTGAATGTGAAAAACAATGAATATATGTTTAGGTATAACTGAATCACTTTGCTATACCCCTGAAACTAACACATCAATGTAAATCAGCCACACTTCAAAAGAATTAAAAATAAAAACTTGAGAAAGTTATATATAAAGATATTGGTGAATAACAATCAAAAGTATGTCAATATGTGTTAATGCACCCAAGTACTCATTTGGGGCAAAAATATGCACTCATAAGTATTCTCTAGAAATTGCACTCTTCAGGGTATCATTTAGGTTAATAAATATTTTTGAAGCAAAAGGTGATACAGATAAATTTATTTTATAAGAACAACTACATTTCTAAATCATCTTCAAGGTTATCCTTTTTTCTAGAAAACAAAAGTGGAACTAAGTTTTTAACATTTTACTTTGTCCTTTCTCACATACTTTGAATAAGAAGAGTGGTTTTAGCAGTGAAGCAATCTACCTAAGATTATAGTCGTATAGTTTTCTATAACTGAAATTCATCATCAACTCTTCCATTATCCACGTTACCATAAAATTTAGTTGATAGTTAAAAAAGAATCACTTCCAAATAATTTAATCAACTGCATTCTTTCATACTGGCTAGTATAAAATGATCCTCTGTAAGAATACAGTCTCCTGGGCTTCCCTGGTGGTCCAGTGGGTAAGGACACCACCTTGCACTGCAAGGGGCACCAGTTCGATCCCTGGCCTGGGAAGATCCCAAGTGCCGTGGAGCAGCTGGACCAATGGCACATGCGCCCGGAGCTGGTGCTCTGCGACACAGAGGCCACTGTGATGGGAGGCCCACAAGGGCCAAAGAACAAAGATGGGTGAAAAGAGATAAATGAAAGGCCAATAGAAGTGGCCCACTCGCCCCCCTCCCTCCCAACCCCCAGAGCCCCCCCCCCCCCAAAAAAAAAAAAAAACAAAAAAAAAAAAAAAAGAATACGGTCTCCCAAGGAAAGAACAAAAGAGGAATGAAAAAGTCAATTAGGTTTTGCTTTCCCTGTGTTTTTACTAGTGTTCCCTTTAAATTATATTAATAATTTAAAACTAACATGTTTTCAAATCTCTTTGTAGCTTTATAATTTTAATTTGTATATTTTAAATGAAGTATAATGGCTTTACAATAGTGCTTAAGTTTCAGTCATACATCAACATGAATCAGACACAGGAATACATATGTCCCCTTCCTCTCTGTAGATTTTTAAAATGCAACCAACACTGTCCACTGTCGGGTTCCTGTTGTAGAAAGGACGGTGGGTAAGTGATAGAAAGAGGCCCTTTGTAGACAAGTACTATTTGGGGCAAAAATATGCACTCATAAGTATTCTCTAGAAATTGCACTCTTCAGGGTATCATTTAGGTTAATAAATATTTTTGAAGCAAAAGGTGATACAGATAAATTTATTTTATAAGAACAACTACATTTCTAAATCATCTTCAAGGTTATCCTTTTTTCTAGAAAACAAAAGTGGAACTAAGTTTTTAACATTTTACTTTGTCCTTTCTCACATACTTTGAATAAGAAGAGTGGTTTTAGCAGTGAAGCAATCTACCTAAGATTATAGTCGTATAGTTTTCTATAACTGAAATTCATCATCAACTCTTCCATTATCCACGTTACCATAAAATTTAGTTGATAGTTAAAAAAGAATCACTTCCAAATAATTTAATCAACTGCATTCTTTCATACTGGCTAGTATAAAATGATCCTCTGTAAGAATACAGTCTCCTGGGCTTCCCTGGTGGTCCAGTGGGTAAGGACACCACCTTGCACTGCAAGGGGCACCAGTTCGATCCCTGGCCTGGGAAGATCCCAAGTGCCGTGGAGCAGCTGGACCAATGGCACATGCGCCCGGAGCTGGTGCTCTGCGACACAGAGGCCACTGTGATGGGAGGCCCACAAGGGCCAAAGAACAAAGATGGGTGAAAAGAGATAAATGAAAGGCCAATAGAAGTGGCCCACGAGCCCCCCTCCCACCCAACCCGCAGTGCCCCCACCCCTCAAAAATAAATAAATATCAAAAAAAAAAAAAAAAGAATACGGTCTCCCAAGGAAAGAACAAAAGAGGAATGAAAAAGTCAATTAGGTTTTGCTTTCCCTGTGTTTTTACTAGTGTTCCCTTTAAATTATATTAATAATTTAAAACTAACATGTTTTCAAATCTCTTTGTAGCTTTATAATTTTAATTTGTATATTTTAAATGAAGTATAATGGCTTTACAATAGTGCTTAAGTTTCAGTCATACATCAACATGAATCAGACACAGGAATACATATGTCCCCTTCCTCTCTGTAGATTTTTAAAATGCAACCAACACTGTCCACTGTCGGGTTCCTGTTGTAGAAAGGACGGTGGGTAAGTGATAGAAAGAGGCCCTTTGTAGACAAGCACAATGCTAAGTACACCTCAAAAAAATCAGGTGAATCTGTATAAATAGCATCGTATCTCAGAGATACACACTTCACAGGGGCCAGAGGTCACTTCTGCTTTACCTAAATATATGAAAGGGATTTCAGATCATGTATTGATCTTTACAGTCAAAAGTCATGACAAAAGCCATGGCATCAAATATGAGCACCACTAAAGAGGTTTATGTAAGGAGATACTGATGTGATGATCTGATGCAATTGTATTAGGATGGCGGGGACCCATATTAAAGTATATTATATAGAGACATATATTTGTGACTTTCATTTTTTCTGCCTATAAAAATATATGTATGTTATATAGAATCTTATTAAAAAGAAATGTATTCTATTATCTTTTCTGGAATACAGAAAAGTACCGTGATTTCTAAAGCAAATAGCAGCTTAATGGCATGTTTTATATGATATGCAAATCTTAATCCTTTGAATCAATAAATATTCGCATGACAATACTGTTACTTGACCATTGCAACATTCCACTTCACTTATTTATTTCTTTATAGTCTTTATTATGCTTACCTATTTAAGCAGTTTACTTTTGAATAAGTAATACGTGTACAAGGAATAAAAATTCAACATATACTAAAAGGGAAAATGTCTACTACTGATCTTAAGTATTTTATACACCTTAACTTTATACAATATTATATGTCAATTATATCACAATGAAACTGGAAAACATATTTTTAAAGGCACAGTTATGACCTTGACCTAACAAAGAAACATTCCTCTCAATAAGAAAAATAGGAGCTGGCATTGAAATTTCAGAAATTATGTCAAAGCTGTACACACTTTAAAAAAAGTGAACAACCAACTCACCTACTAAAAATAAATTTCAATAAATGTTATCCTAATATCTTACAGAAATATAATTTATACTTTTTATTATCACATAAAACTAGTGAAAATGCAGTGATAATACAATTCTCTAGTTATCCAGGTGGTGTTTTTATAGCATTTATATGCATCCTAAATTATAAAGTCTAAAGCATGTACATTTGAAAGCAAATTTTAAATTATATTAAAAAATAACATCCAGAATCCTTTTAAGCTTAATGTTAATGATGGTCCTTAAGACACTAGAAGTGGCAGTTTCCTTAAGAAGGAAACAAAGAAGATAAAAATGGAATCAAAGTAGTATATAACATTTTCACTCATTTATTGATGTTAATTAACTGCAGATAACTAAGGGAGCTATAAAAAGAAACTATAATGGATGCAAAACGGACAGCAAAGACCAAAAAAGAAAACCATAGCTGCAGTAATTTCTGTCATTCATAACTCGCCGTAATTATCTACCCTGTGAAAGTGCTACCGAAATTTGAAACGCCCCCCTCCTTATCACCAGCCGACGATGGTAATGACTTCACGAAGGACAAGGATGGAGATCTGGCTATTATTTCTCATCTGCTCGGATTTTAATGCAGTATTGCCTCAGGAAGATGCACGATTTAATTAAAAAAACATTGTGTTTCCATGACTAACCCAGCCTCCAGCCTCACTTAGAGTGTGAGTCTGGATTCCCTGGAGTGAGGTGCAAACTGGCCGTCTTTATTTCCACTTAGCTAGCTATCACTTTGTGGATAAAATGGACCATTTTTATATTAATACTTAGCTCTTAAATGGACATCTGTGGCTTCCATTCCTGAAGCTTTAGATTTTTTTAAGCTACCTCCAGAGATTTCCTTTTTCCCCTTGAGAAGGATCCTACACTAAAGCATACATTAATTTAGAAATGCCAATCTTTAATTATGTTTGAACTACCTTGTTTAAAATTGTATAAATACTCAAACAGAGGATGTGGTTAGCAGTTCCCATTCTACCTGGAGGCAATTAAAAACACCTGTAAACATAGGCCAGTTATGTGAGGCTGTATTTTGAAGTCAAAGAATATATTTCTAATTTGATTAGAAACTTTTATTTTTAAAGCAAGGATTAAATATTAGTAAGGAAAGGAACTAAGGGAACACTTAGCAACAATTCATGTGAAGGAGCTGGTGGTCTGGAGTGGACAGTTTAAACAGAGAAGGAATTTTCCTCCTCTCTGGAGGACCTGGTCCAAGACCCTTAGCATGAATGGACTCTAGCATGAATGGTCAAGAAGCATCACCACTCCATCACTGAAAGCCACCAACAGGGTTAGTAAATTTGACGTCAGTAAATTTTAAAATAAATTAATTTTTGTTCTTATCACTTTCACAACACTGTGGCAGAGCAGGTTTCATAACTTGCATGTGAAAGAAAGTGAATGTCACTTTTTCATGTCTGACTCTTTGTGACCCTATGGACTGTAACCTGACAGGCTCTTCTGTCCATGGAGATTCTCCGGGCAACAATTCTGGAGTGGGTCGTCATGCCCTCCTCCAAGGGGTCTTCCCAACCCAGGGATGGAACCCAGGTTTCTCACATTGTGAGAAGCTTCTATGTCATCTGAGCCACCAGGGAAGGCCAATAACCTGCATAGCCCAGGCAAACAAACTGATTATTTGGATAGGTAAGTGGTACACCCAAGTCAAACACCAGGGGAAGTCCTGACTCAGAGCTTGGTGCCCAGTCCGCGCACCACACTGCCTCCTTCTGGGCATGTGGGGAAGGACAGAGGACAAGAGCACCGATACAGGACTGGACAACAGGATGGAAGTTCAAGAGGACACTATTCTCCTTGGAACCAGGTAGCCCTAGTCCACGTGGCCCTGCTGATAGCTACATTTCTAAGACAAAATTTAAATTTTGTAGACACTTTCAACAGTTATTTGGATGGTTTCAGTAACATGTTACATAGAGTCTGGCACAAAGCTGTACTTATACAGTTATTTTTAAATCGCCACTTCTCCGGACCAGAGACATTTGCTCTGCCCTGCAAAGAACATGCCAACAATTTTCTAGAATCCTGTTTGATGCTTTTTGGGGCCAAGGAGCTTTGCCACAGCATCAACCTACATAGTAGACTCTGCAAAGGTATTACTCACACTAAGGTAGTGTGAGAGTAGAAATTAAAAATAGCAGGGACCTTTTGAAGCTCTCGAACACTTCTCTGCCAGCCCAGGGTAGTTCCCTACAGTGTATTTTTAGCGCTCCATACACTCTGCTTTTAAATGTCATAAGCGGTGAAATCCTGGCAGTACTATTCAGATACATCTCTGGCGGGGAAAAAAAAAAAAAGCAGCAGCAGCTCTATTTGATATCTCATCTGTGATTTTGATTCAGGTGTTATTTCTTCCAGCAGCAACACATTAGCAATCAATTTTGGTCATTTGCTAAAGGGTAAGGTTTCCAGGCTCTAACAGATGACCCACTGCTGCCCTCCCTGCACCAAAGGATACATGACTGAGAGTGCCAGTGCCCATGCTGGAAAATGCCCAGAGCTCTCCAGCCTTCCGAGGCCAGTTGACCTATGAAAACTTTTCAGAAATTAAAAAAAAAACCCTTGCAAGGGCTAAAATTTCTCCTTATTACAGTATCTTGTACCTATGTGTATATCCTATTCACGGTATTTTCTAAATTTCTAAAGGTTGTGGAATATGAAGTTACAATAACTGACATGTATATAATGAACTTCAACCTTTAAATAGTAAACATGTATATATGATAGTTTAAATATGCATATGTATTTATATAATAATACATATATATTATATATTACATAAAATGTTAGTAGTATATATAATTATATATAATGTGGGAGCTTCCCTGGTGGTTCCGTGGTGAAGAATTCACCCGCAGTGCATTAGACATAGGAGACACAGTTTCAATCCCTGGATTGGGAAGGTCCTCTAGAGGAGGAAATGGCAACCCATCCTAGTATTCTTGTTTGGAAAATTCCATGGACAGAAGAGTCTGGTGGGCTACTGTCCTCAGGGTCTTAAAGAGTTCAACACAACAGAATGACTGAGCATGATATATAATATACACATATTATATTATTCCTGTTGGCACAAAGCTGTACTAGTTTTTTCGCCACTTCTCCGGACCAGAGACATTTGCTCTGCCCTGCAAAGAACATGCCAACAATTTTCTAGAATCCTGTTTGATGCTTTTGGGGCCAAGGAGCTTTGCCACAGCATCAACCTACATAGTAGACTCTGCAAAGGTATTACTCACACTAAGGTAGTGTGAGAGTAGAAATTAAAAATAGCAGGGACCTTTTGAAGCTCTCGAACACTTCTCTGCCAGCCCAGGGTAGTTCCCTACAGTGTATTTTTAGCGCTCCATACACTCTGCTTTTAAATGTCATAAGCGGTGAAATCCTGGCAGTACTATTCAGATACATCTCTGGCGGGAAAAAAAAGCAGCAGCAGCTCTATTTGATATCTCATCTGTGATTTTGATTCAGGTGTTATTTCTTCCAGCAGCAACACATTAGCAATCAATTTTGGTCATTTGCTAAAGGGTAAGGTTTCCAGGCTCTAACAGATGACCCACTGCTGCCCTCCCTGCACCAAAGGATACATGACTGAGAGTGCCAGTGCCCATGCTGGAAAATGCCCAGAGCTCTCCAGCCTTCCGAGGCCAGTTGACCTATGAAAACTTTTCAGAAATTAAAAAAAAAACCCTTGCAAGGGCTAAAATTTCTCCTTATTACAGTATCTTGTACCTATGTGTATATCCTATTCACGGTATTTTCTAAATTTCTAAAGGTTGTGGAATATGAAGTTACAATAACTGACATGTATATAATGAACTTCAACCTTTAAATAGTAAACATGTATATATGATAGTTTAAATATGCATATGTATTTATATAATAATACATATATATTATATATTACATAAAATGTTAGTAGTATATATAATTATATATAATGTGGGAGCTTCCCTGGTGGTTCCGTGGTGAAGAATTCACCCGCAGTGCATTAGACATAGGAGACACAGTTTCAATCCCTGGATTGGGAAGGTCCTCTAGAGGAGGAAATGGCAACCCATCCTAGTATTCTTGTTTGGAAAATTCCATGGACAGAAGAGTCTGGTGGGCTACTGTCCTCAGGGTCTTAAAGAGTTCAACACAACAGAATGACTGAGCATGATATATAATATACACATATTATATTATTAAATTTTATACACATAAACACATACATACATATATGAAATTCATATATATACATGTCACATTAATATATATATATACATATTCATATATATATATACACACATATAAAATACATAAATACATACATATATATATATATATAAATAAATGAATTTTATATATGTGTTAGTTGATCAGTGGTGTCCAACTCTTTGTGACTCCATGGACTGTGGCCTGCCTCTTTGTGACTCCATGGATTATACCTACCAGGCTCCTCTCTCCATGGAATTTTTCAGGCAAGAATACTGGAGTGAGTAGCCATTCCCTTCTCCAGGGGCTCTTCTTGATCCAGAGCTCAAACCCTGGTCTCCAGCATTGCAGGAATATTCTTTATCATCTGTGCCACCAGAGAAGTCCTATTTCATATATAACATAGTTATATATAATATATATGGATTATATATTATAAATACAATGGCATATATATTAACTTAGATATATGTAGTTCAATATAATGTGTATATATATATATATATATATATATATGCTCATAAAAATGTTTACAACCTGGTGCTCTGTGATGACCTAAAGCCATGAGATGTGGAGGGTGGGGGATGGGAAGGAGGCTCAAGAGGGAAGGTATATATATATATATATAAATAGCTGATTCACATTGCACAGCAGAAACTAGCACAATATCATAAAGCAATCATCCTCCAATTAAAACTAAAAAGATGTATAGGATGTATTTCATAATCATCTTGGTCTGTGGTCATTTGATTATATCCTAACTGGGCCAGTGCCCCTCAAGAGGGTACTTTACATAAAATGTTAGTAGTATATATAATTATATATAATGTGGAGCTTCCTGGTGGTTCCGTGGTGAAGAATTCACCCAGTGCATTAGACATAGGAGACACAGTTTCAATCCCTGGATTGGGAAGGTCCTCTAGAGGAGGAAATGGCAACCCATCCTAGTATTCTTGTTTGGAAAATTCCATGGACAGAAGAGTCTGGTGGGCTACTGTCCTCAGGGTCTTAAAGAGTTCAACACAACAGAATGACTGAGCATGATATATAATATACACATATTATATTATTAAATTTTATACACATAAACACATACATACATATATGAAATTCATATATATACATGTAAAATTCATATATATATATACATATTCATATATATATATGCACACATATAAAATTCATATATACATACATATATATATATATATATATATATGAATTTTATATATGTGTTAGTTGATCAGTGGTGTCCAACTCTTTGTGACTCCATGGACTGTGGCCTGCCTCTTTGTGACTCCATGGATTATACCTACCAGGCTCCTCTCTCCATGGAATTTTTCAGGCAAGAATACTGGAGTGAGTAGCCATTCCCTTCTCCAGGGGATCTTCCTGATCCAGGGATCAAACCTGGGTCTCCAGCATTGCAGGAATATTCTTTATCATCTGTGCCACCAGAGAAGTCCTATTTCATATATAACATAGTTATATATAATATATATGGATTATATATTATAAATACAATGGCATATATATTAACTTAGATATATGTAGTTCAATATAATGTGTATATATATATATATATATATATATGCTCATAAAAATGTTTACAACCTGGTGCTCTGTGATGACCTAAAGCCATGAGATGTGGAGGGTGGGGGATGGGAAGGAGGCTCAAGAGGGAAGGTATATATATATATATATATAAATAGCTGATTCACATTGCACAGCAGAAACTAGCACAATATCATAAAGCAATCATCCTCCAATTAAAACTAAAAAGATGTATAGGATGTATTTCATAATCATCTTGGTCTGTGGTCATTTGATTATATCCTAACTGGGATCTCTCACAATTGTGAACAGTCCTCCTACACACTTTAGTTTATACAATGCTATCAGGGTGACATTGATATGTACTTTAGGGTTTTCAGAGAAGGCATTAGGAACTGCCATTATATTCTGGTGCACTAACAGGAAACTCTTTCTAGATAAGAACATAGATAATTATCTGATTGATCAATACACATTGAAGATCTTGATTTTGCCTCAAATTTCGTGCTGCTCTGTCAGTTTCAACTGGCCCTGGTCCACTTACCAAAATGACCATCCTGAAGGTGAATCTGAATCATAGGCTTTACCAGGGTGGAGAGCATAAACTCACAGCCATATAGAAGGATGGCAATTATGTTTCAAATCACCAGGGAAAATTTTGTTGTTTTTCTTACAGGTTTGTTAGATAATTTCTTGGATTCTGAAAAGATACCTTTATCCTGGGAATACCTGTTCAACGATACCTGTTATTATTGTGTAGGTTGGCACCTCGCTGTTCTAAGATCACCCAGTAACTTGCCTTAAGGCTAAGGTCAGGGCAGCCCTTCCTCCAGATACCTGCCCTTTAACTTCCTCCATGAACAGCAGAGCTTCCTCACAAAAGCATTTGGAGTTCTGGTGAGCAAATATTTATATCATTTATGGAATAAATAACACACTCAAAGTCTACAAGCATGGGCTGAAAACAAGTTCCTAGGTCCACCCTGAGACTGAGTCAACTCCAGCAAGAGGCTGGCAGCCATGTGGTGATTCTTGTCAGGGATCTCAGGAGGCCATCCCCAGATAAAGCCCATAGGCACTGAGGTTTACTCTGATATCTCAGGGTGTCTCCTCACTTCCCTCCAAGGAAACTTGAGGGGCTCATTCTGAGGCTTATGAACCCCTTCATCATGGAGGGGGTTCAGCCTGCACAAACTCAAGTCCCACCTGGAAATCTAGCTTCCTCACATCTTCATCTGAGGATGAGACCCTCTGTCCTCCTGTGACCCAGGGCACTCAAAGAAGAAGGTACCAACATTCAAAAAGCATCCCAGTGTCATGGCAACAGAAAGTCCTGCTTGCAGGGGGACTTTAGGAGGTGGTCCATCACAGTTCCTTATGTAGCTGATGACAGAGGTCCGGAGAGGCGAGGACTACCCCCAGGTCCCTGACGCTGAGGAGAATCCCAGCCCTGAATCCCAACCACAATTTCTAGCCCCTACTTGGGGTGTCATCCACCTCATGAAGCTGCATCCACAGACAGAGGGGAATAGTAATGTGACAATTCAGCAACTTTCACAAACACTTGAGAAGTAGGTATTAAATTTAAAATAAAATTATGGGTCAGTGGCTGTTATGTGCCTGCATGCTAAGTTGCTTCAGTCATGTCCAACTCTTTATGACCCGTGGACTATAGTTCATCAGGCTTCTCTATCTCTGGGATTCTCCAGGGAAGAATAATGGAGTGGGTTTCCATGCCCCTCTCCAGGGGATATTCCCAACCCAGGGATCAAACCCATGCCTCTTAAGTCTGTTGCACTGGAAGGTAGGTTCTTTACCACCAGAGCCAACTGGGACGCCCTCTATTCGCACATGGGCACATGGCTTTTACTGAAAAATAGCTGTGATCATAGACTTCGGGTATTCAGAAAATTCTTAATCGACCATTCTATAAAGCTATAAATATACAATCTAACAGATATATGTGTGTATACACACATTAACTAATCTTAAGGCATCATTCTTATCTGACATTATAGTTGGAGCTAGTTTGAAAGCACTTGGGATTTCCAAAGTGATGCCTATACAATTATCTAAATATCAACATCCTTGGTTATACTGTCACTCCACTCCAGTCTGAAGGTACTGGAGGCTTATTGATAATTGAAAGTTTCTTGGCTTCTGCTTTTTCATTGTAAACACTGTCAGCACTGTGTTGAGGACAGGGCAAAGAAGGACGTTCAGCGAAGACGTGTGATGATAACTCAGGCGAGGCAGGTGTGCTGTGGTGATTCAAACAATCCTGGATTTACAGCAACACACATAGTACCAGACATGCCACTGATTACTTTTCAGAAGATAATACTACTACGTTGAGAAGAATCATACAAATATGTTTTACAGACTGATGGGCTGTATTGAATTTTAAGTCAGTTAATTCCTAAAGACATTTGAGGATTTGCCTTGCCCTGACCCTACAAGTGGTACCAAGGGAAATGGAATACTCTCTTGACTAGAAAACATGAGAAGGGAAAGAACACACTACTGAGTAAACCATAGAAATGAAGGACTTTCACCTTTTTTGAACATCTATAATGCACCTGTTCTCTGGGAGCATTTCCATCTGAAATCATCGATTCTCAGACAGGATACAGAGTCTGCTGTATTTTGTCAGTTTTCAACAAGGAAACTGAGGCTCAGAGAAATTCATGAACTTGCCAGAAATCACATAGAGAAAAAGCTTGGATTCCAGTGCTTTCAAACATCAAAACCTGTTCGTGTGCTTAACATAACCTTAAAGGAAGAAAAAAAAGTTTAAAATGTGAAAACTTCTCTCACTGAGCACAGTAACAGTCTGTTTCCAGACCAACACAGGAAGAATCCACTGACTATGAAAATATCAGATAAACAAGGACCTACTGTATACCACCAGAGCCAACTGGGACGCTCTATTCGCACATGGGCACATGGCTTTTACTGAAAAATAGCTGTGATCATAGACTTGGGTATTCAGAAAATTCTTAATCGACCATTCTATAAAGCTATAAATATACAATCTAACAGATATATGTGTGTATACACACATTAACTAATCTTAAGGCATCATTCTTATCTGACATTATAGTTGGAGCTAGTTTGAAAGCACTTGGGATTTCCAAAGTGATGCCTATACAATTATCTAAATATCAACATCCTTGGTTATACTGTCACTCCACTCCAGTCTGAAGGTACTGGAGGCTTATTGATAATTGAAAGTTTCTTGGCTTCTGCTTTTTCATTGTAAACACTGTCAGCACTGTGTTGAGGACAGGGCAAAGAAGGACGTTCAGCGAAGACGTGTGATGATAACTCAGGCGAGGCAGGTGTGCTGTGGTGATTCAAACAATCCTGGATTTACAGCAACACACATAGTACCAGACATGCCACTGATTACTTTTCAGAAGATAATACTACTACGTTGAGAAGAATCATACAAATATGTTTTACAGACTGATGGGCTGTATTGAATTTTAAGTCAGTTAATTCCTAAAGACATTTGAGGATTTGCCTTGCCCTGACCCTACAAGTGGTACCAAGGGAAATGGAATACTCTCTTGACTAGAAAACATGAGAAGGGAAAGAACACACTACTGAGTAAACCATAGAAATGAAGGACTTTCACCTTTTTTGAACATCTATAATGCACCTGTTCTCTGGGAGCATTTCCATCTGAAATCATCGATTCTCAGACAGGATACAGAGTCTGCTGTATTTTGTCAGTTTTCAACAAGGAAACTGAGGCTCAGAGAAATTCATGAACTTGCCAGAAATCACATAGAGAAAAAGCTTGGATTCCAGTGCTTTCAAACATCAAAACCTGTTCGTGTGCTTAACATAACCTTAAAGGAAGAAAAAAAAGTTTAAAATGTGAAAACTTCTCTCTCACTGAGCACAGTAACAGTCTGTTTCCAGACCAACACAGGAAGAATCCACTGACTATGAAAATATCAGATAAACAAGGACCTACTGTATAGCACAGAGAACTATATTCAATATTCTATGATAAACTGCAATGGGAAAGAATATTTTAAAAAGATTGTATATACATATGACTGAATCACTTTGTTGTACATCAGTAAATAACACAGCATTGTAAATCAGCTATATTTCAATAAAAGGTTTTAATAAACGTACAAAAAAGAAAATATCTTCTCACACTTGGAGTCATGAGGCCAAGGCCAGACCAGCGAAGGCTTCACTGACGAGGTGAGAAGAGGAGAAGCAGAGCCGTAGAGAATTCTTTCTGCCTGAGGAACAAGGCACCAGCTCCTTCATCTCATGATTCCCATCCCGTGTTTGGTGACTTCATGCCGTACCTTGGCTCTACACCCCCAATGCCCTCCTTCCTATTTTCTCTAGCTTCCTTTTTTGTTTCCTTGCTAAGTACCTGCTATACTTAGGTTGAGTACCCAGGAGTTTAGCACTGTTTTTATGTTGTTTGTTTTGGTCTGCCTTTTTTTCTTTTTTCCCTGGTCTGTGAGAAACAAGAAAAGCACCACTGAATTTCAGTTAGTGTGAAAGGCTTCCAGGCCACATGACATGAGATACCAGCTGCTTTTCTAAAACTGGAGGGAGGAGGGGTGAGTGGCCTCCTGGGCGCTATCTGACCCTGGCTTCCACTGGGCCCACTCCCTCGGCAGACCTCACCTTCTATTGGAACCACTCCCTTGGCAGACCTCAGCTCTGTCTTCCTCTTTAATACCACAGAAGTGTACATTCTCCTGTTGCTCTTGTCATGTTATACTGTAGTCACTGTATACTGTTTGCCAACTGCCTGGCTTCCCTTCCAAGGAAAGCTTCTAGGGGTGGGTGGGGCCATTTCTTCCTTTGACTGGTTTCCCAGTGTCTAGAACAGTGCCTGGCAGATGCTCCCCAGACACCTTCACTAAATATCATCAAGGACTAGCCGCCTGCCAGCATGAAACAGAGACAGAATCTATCACTGGAGCCTGTGTGAAGCCAAGCCCTGCCCTCCCTGAACCCATGTGAAGCCATCACCATGCACGTCTCTGTAGCTCCCTGAGTATGTTTCCAACCCATTGCTTGGTGGCAGTTGCCACTGCCCAAGACAGAGTCTCAGCTCTACCCCATGCCTTTTGTAGATCAGAATTCCAGGTTTCTACTTCTTCTGTCTATACTGTAATGAACCTTAGGAAGAGCCACTGACAAATTTGAGCGAGGGGATAATTCACGTGTTCCCTAGAATTACGGGCATGCTGCCACATGGCACGCCAACCTGTCCACCGTATTCTTTGGGGTTTGGAACCAGAAGAACTTCCCTAGCTGGCAGCTGGCAGGATATCATAGTCTGGATAGAACCCAATTATTGTGCATCGTTCTTAATTAATGTGATTATCAAAGGAATATATTAAAATTGGCCTCAATTAATTGTATCCAATTAAGATTTTTAAAGTAGAAATTCAGCGATTATTATTTCATAGATTAGGTGAGATGCTCTTGTTTCCCACAAAACATTTCTTGAAGAGACAGATGGTGAGAGGATGCCTACATTAGAGAGAGAGAAGACTGCAAACCCATCGATGATTGACTCTTATTTCCTAGCTTCCTTTTTGTTTCCTTGCTAAGTTGCTAAAACCTTTGCGTTTAGTTGTTTTTTCTGCCTTTTTCTTTTTCTGGTCTGTAGAAACAAGAAAAGCACCACTGAATTTCAGTTAGTGTGAAAGGCTTCCAGGCCACATGACATGAGATACCAGCTGCTTTTCTAAAACTGGAGGGAGGAGGGGTGAGTGGCCTCCTGGGCGCTATCTGACCCTGGCTTCCACTGGGCCCACTCCCTCGGCAGACCTCACCTTCTATTGGAACCACTCCCTTGGCAGACCTCAGCTCTGTCTTCCTCTTTAATACCACAGAAGTGTACATTCTCCTGTTGCTCTTGTCATGTTATACTGTAGTCACTGTATACTGTTTGCCAACTGCCTGGCTTCCCTTCCAAGGAAAGCTTCTAGGGGTGGGTGGGGCCATTTCTTCCTTTGACTGGTTTCCCAGTGTCTAGAACAGTGCCTGGCAGATGCTCCCCAGACACCTTCACTAAATATCATCAAGGACTAGCCGCCTGCCAGCATGAAACAGAGACAGAATCTATCACTGGAGCCTGTGTGAAGCCAAGCCCTGCCCTCCCTGAACCCATGTGAAGCCATCACCATGCACGTCTCTGTAGCTCCCTGAGTATGTTTCCAACCCATTGCTTGGTGGCAGTTGCCACTGCCCAAGACAGAGTCTCAGCTCTACCCCATGCCTTTTGTAGATCAGAATTCCAGGTTTCTACTTCTTCTGTCTATACTGTAATGAACCTTAGGAAGAGCCACTGACAAATTTGAGCGAGGGGATAATTCACGTGTTCCTAGAATTACGGGCATGCTGCCACATGGCACGCCAACCTGTCCACCGTATTCTTTGGGGTTTGGAACCAGAAGAACTTCCCTAGCTGGCAGCTGGCAGGATATCATAGTCTGGATAGAACCCAATTATTGTGCATCGTTCTTAATTAATGTGATTATCAAAGGAATATATTAAAATTGGCCTCAATTAATTGTATCCAATTAAGATTTTTAAAGTAGAAATTCAGCGATTATTATTTCATAGATTAGGTGAGATGCTCTTGTTTCCCACAAAACATTTCTTGAAGAGACAGATGGTGAGAGGATGCCTACATTAGAGAGAGAGAAGACTGCAAACCTATCGATGATTATTTGAGCTGAGTTCCCAAATCCTTTCTTCCACTAAATGACATCAAAGTCCAATCTCCCAAATTAAATGTGATAATATAGTATTAAAAATCAAATCATTTGTTTTAAAAATCTACAGAATGATCGTATGAATTTATGGGGGGGGAGGGAAACGTTTCATTTGAAAAATGGGAAAGTATAAATGGAACTGTCACCTTTTTCCTTTTGCAAGTTTTCTAGCAGATCCTCTGTTTCAACATGAATCCAAAACATTGAACTCCAAGGGGCAAGAAGTAATACAAATTAGACATCCTTATGTTCAAGACCATAATATACTTTCTTATTTTATGTGAATAAGTTCTCCTTTTACAACAAAGTACAGGAAATGCAGGAGAAGGGAGAGACCTGTAGACATTCTGGAAGTCTGGCTCATTGCTGTTTCGTATACTAGAACATGCAACAGGCACATTGCCCCCATCCCAAGCTAAAGAAAATATAATCAGAGTATCTTAACCAAAGGAGACAGTGCTTTTCTGCTTCATGTCATCTTACCAGGTAAAAGCTATTGTCATTCAGTTTGGTAACTATTCTGAAGGCACATTTAGTCCCTCATAGTTAATAAGATTGGGCCAAGTCAGTTCTTAGAGATGTGTTTATAGATTAAATGATCTATATATGTACACACACATATATATGTATGTGTGTATATATATATATCAGAATGAAATATAGAATATATCTATATTCATGCATTATATCTATGAATTACATATAGTGATGAGTATACAGATATATGTGTGCATATATATAGGTGACTATACAGATATTTGTGTATGTGTATATAGTGACCTTCAAAGGAATCTGTAAATATGTATGTGTATATATGTGTGTGTGTGTGTGTGTGTGTGTGTGTGTGTATGTTCATATATTCACATTCTTAGGAAATTCTAGCACAAACTCTATTTGTTGATATAATTCATAACATTCCATCTCATTCCCTAAAAAAGGCTATTTCTTTTATAAGGATTGATTTATTTGTTTATAGCTATGCCCTCTCCCTCTTGAGCCTCCCTCCCATCTCCCTCCCCTTCCCACCCCTCCAGGTTGTTACAGAGCCCCCGACTGGGATTTTTGCTATTTGATTCAGGAAACCCAGTCTACACTGATTTAAGGTCACGCTGAGAGGCTATCTGTTGATAAATTGCATTTCATGTGGTCTAACAGTCACTGACTCTACCCAGATTTTATGCATCACGCAGTTTATACTCAGCTGTCAAACTTAAAAAAGAAATAACACATCTTCATAATCATCCTCTTTTTCTCATAGCAGTAAGTCCTTCCTTCTTGGGTTTCCAAGGAAGAGAACCCATGTCCAGGAGCATAGCTCTGAGGTTTCAGGGACCTGCAGCCCCAAGAGCAGGGAGGGAGCAGAGCAGCTGGATGACCAATGTGTTCAGTTTGAGTCTGGGAGCACAGTCCCTGAGCCTCCACATTCGGATCTCTAAACAAGTGGAAGCTAATGCCTGGTGGCAATGGAATCAGAGTGCCAGGTCATACACATCATGCCCCAGCTGGGAGACAGACATCCATTTGGATGATCCTGATGAAGACTCAGCCGTTAGCAGACACACTTGATGCATAGAATACTGGGCATCCTGGCCATGCTGAGACCCATCTGTCAGAGTGGCAGGCTGCCTATTTCGAGTGGGCTGGATCTTTTCAGTAAACCCGAGGTGCCAGGCAGGAGTGGATCGTCCCAGGGGGCATGTATAAAACTGCAAGTGTCATCGATTCTACAGGAGCTCTTCCTTTCTGCCAGCCCCACTCCTGGCCCAGTTCCTTGTCATTGCCACACCTGTTGACAGTTGTTCATAGAAATAGACTGGATTTGCCCTCGAAAGGCAAAGCCAGCCCTTCAAATCACGTCTTGATGCCAAGAAGACAGGTGGTTCTTCAGCGGGTGTCTGATGAAGTCAGGAAGATAACTCAGGGCATAAAAATGTTTTTATAAAAGAAAATAGAGTATTCTCCATGGGAATGCTCTGAAGCAGTCCCATATGTGACCACAACTATGAACCTTGGTAGAATGTTTGCTCGTTAGGATTAGAAGAACTTGGGCTAGCATCAAAAGAAGAACTTGACAGAGACGAAGGTGTGCATGGGTGACTCATAGGCATGGTGCAGTCCTTTGAACAAAGGTGGGCTCACTAGGGCTTGTAATGGGGGTGAGTCAAGGTTGTTACAGAGCCCCGACTGGGATTTTTGCTATTTGATTCAGGAAACCCAGTCTACACTGATTTAAGGTCACGCTGAGAGGCTATCTGTTGATAAATTGCATTTCATGTGGTCTAACAGTCACTGACTCTACCCAGATTTTATGCATCACGCAGTTTATACTCAGCTGTCAAACTTAAAAAAGAAATAACACATCTTCATAATCATCCTCTTTTTCTCATAGCAGTAAGTCCTTCCTTCTTGGGTTTCCAAGGAAGAGAACCCATGTCCAGGAGCATAGCTCTGAGGTTTCAGGGACCTGCAGCCCCAAGAGCAGGGAGGGAGCAGAGCAGCTGGATGACCAATGTGTTCAGTTTGAGTCTGGGAGCACAGTCCCTGAGCCTCCACATTCGGATCTCTAAACAAGTGGAAGCTAATGCCTGGTGGCAATGGAATCAGAGTGCCAGGTCATACACATCATGCCCCAGCTGGGAGACAGACATCCATTTGGATGATCCTGATGAAGACTCAGCCGTTAGCAGACACACTTGATGCATAGAATACTGGGCATCCTGGCCATGCTGAGACCCATCTGTCAGAGTGGCAGGCTGCCTATTTCGAGTGGGCTGGATCTTTTCAGTAAACCCGAGGTGCCAGGCAGGAGTGGATCGTCCCAGGGGGCATGTATAAAACTGCAAGTGTCATCGATTCTACAGGAGCTCTTCCTTTCTGCCAGCCCCACTCCTGGCCCAGTTCCTTGTCATTGCCACACCTGTTGACAGTTGTTCATAGAAATAGACTGGATTTGCCCTCGAAAGGCAAAGCCAGCCCTTCAAATCACGTCTTGATGCCAAGAAGACAGGTGGTTCTTCAGCGGGTGTCTGATGAAGTCAGGAAGATAACTCAGGGCATAAAAATGTTTTTATAAAAGAAAATAGAGTATTCTCCATGGGAATGCTCTGAAGCAGTCCCATATGTGACCACAACTATGAACCTTGGTAGAATGTTTGCTCGTTAGGATTAGAAGAACTTGGGCTAGCATCAAAAGAAGAACTTGACAGAGACGAAGGTGTGCATGGGTGACTCATAGGCATGGTGCAGTCCTTTGAACAAAGGATCACAGAGACAGAGCCAGTAGGCACTAGGGCTTGTAATGGAGTATTCACTTGCTTGAGTCAATTGTTTGTCAGTGAAGATTATTTTGCAATCTGTAGGGTTAGTTTGCTTTCTTACTCATTGAGACATGAAGCCTAAAGGCAGTTGTCTAGAAAAAGCAAGTGTGTGTGTGTGTGTGTGATACTCAAGGCTGCCCTACTCAACAGAAAACCTTGGGAAGATAAGAAGCAAGAAATTTTAATTTTCAGAGTATCCTATCTTGGAATCTCTGCAGTAATAACCACTCATGAAAATGTTTTACAGAATGGGTCTAATGTTATGTTTTTGTAGACAATTTCATGTAAGCAAGTCTTCAAAAAAACCAGAACTTTCTGACATTTTGACCCCCCAAAAGGATCCAAGGTTCATATTTCTATAATGTGAAACTATTCCTGGAATTGTAACCGAGGGTTATACTAATATTCAAAGTGGATGGTATATTTAACAGAAAAACTGTGACAATGTTTTATTTTTGAATGAAATTACACAGCTGTCTTTCATCAACATTATGCCTTAACTGGTGACTGGCTACCAAGCTCTGATGGGGGAGGATGCTGCACCAGGCAGGGTGCAGGTTCCTGAAGAGCCAGATGATGTGCAGGCCCTCAGAATGCAGATGTCAAGCCAAAAATCCTGGCGACACAGATCAAAACAAGAAAAGGGCTCAAGATCAGTCAGGGTGCAAGGGCAGCTGCCATGGAGGAAAGGGTGACTGAAGTTCTTAGCATTTGAGACGGACTTTGAAAGTCAGGAGGAATTCAGGATAGGCCACTGCTCTTAAGGAATTTATTGTCAGAAAAGTGAAACAGGAAATGCATAAAATACACATTTAAAAAAACTGGTATTGTTGTATGTATGATATAAAGCTGAAATGAACACCCCCCCAAATAAAAAGAATGAGAAAGAGACTCATTGTTTATTTAATACTAGGGTCCATGACATTTAAAGTCTTTTCCATTTCTACTATTATAAGTAAACTAGTGCCATTTTTTTTTTCTTTTAAGTAAAAACAACTCTCAAGCATATTTTGTTAAGACTGTCTCAGGATTCTTCCTTTGAATGAAGCTGTCTTGGGTACCTCATGATTCTCAAAGTGGAAAGTTTCTTACAAAGGAGATGCCTGGCTTGGAGGTGGAGGAGGGCAAGTTTGCCACTCAGTCATCTGGGTCCACATTACCTGAGCAGCCCAGAAAACTATCTTGTATTTATGATCTTTGTAGATCATATAGCTGTTGTCCCTATCTCCCTCCCTCCCTTCCATTCTTCCTCTCTTTCCTCCCTGTAATTCTCAGCAGCAAATATAGGTTTTCCCTTTCACTTCATATGTTACAGTGCTTGGTGCTGATTCTCACATAAGATCCACTCCCACACCATCCTTCTTCCAATCCACCTTGATTCATCACCCACTTCCTAACTCTCCAAATAGTATGGATATTCACTCAAAACTTCTTAGGAAAAGGGTGGGGACACAAACATAAAATGCCAATTTACAACACCTAGATGAAAAATAAGTTGTGATTAGAAAGATACAAAGGTAAAGACTCATGGTGGAAGTAACTCAGATTAAGTCAAAAATTGGTAAATATGGTTCCCCCCCGCCACAAAAATATATGGTTTCCCTTAACCCAATCTCATGATTTCTGTGAAATAAATTCTTTGCTTGAATTGCTTCATGAACTCATCAAAAACTTATATTCGTTAGTCTGAATCATTTATGTAAATTTACATAAATATAAATTTATGCTTCTATGTATATTTTAAAATGTATTTATATACATTGTATTCTGTATGCTAGCACATGTGGGTATATATACACATACATATATGTTATATGTACATTTGTGTATATGACTGTATGTGTGTGTATATATATATATATAAAATACATAAACTCATAAGACAATCACACACAAACACATCTAAGAACTGTAACTGTAACTCAATATGAGATCCCTTGGTGGCTCAGATGGTAAAGAATCTGCCTTCAATGCAGGAGACCTGTGTTTGATCCCTGCGTTGGGGAGATCCCCTGGAGAAGGGAATAACTACCCACTCCAGTATTATTGCCTGGGTACTATGTTGCTAAGAAATACACTAAATCTACACATGAGCAAGTGGATCTGATTGGTAAAAAAATACAGAAAGTGGAAATAACTAGAGCACCCAGCTATTCAGAGCCATTGAACTCAGAGGGCAGCAGTCACTGGAGATGCGATCTGAGTGTACACGGTTATCAAGGGGGTACTATCATATTTTGTGAAACAAAGAAAGAAGCCCAGGAGTTGTCACAGAATGTGGCTATAAGACAGGATGCCCAATCATTACATGCAGACATTCCACAGAAGCAAAGGGAAATCACCCTGAAAGGCTTTAGAAACAGTGATTTTGGAGTTTTGGTTGCAATCAATGTTGCTGCATGTGGGTTAGACATCCCCAAGGTTGATTTGGTTATTCAAAGTTATCCACCAAAGGATATGGAGTCCTACATACATAGTTCTGGGAAAACAGGCAGAGCTGAAAAGACCAGGGATGCATATGCTTTTATCAGCATAAGGAAGAATGCTAGTTAGTTTAAGTGGAGCAAAAATTCAGCAATTACATTAAAGTAAATAGATGCTCCATCTGCAACAGAGATAATAAAAGCTTCTAGCAAAGATGCCATCATGCTTTTGGACTCTGTGCCTCCCACTGTGATTAGTCACTTCAAGCAGTCAGTCGAGAAACTGACCGAGAAGTAGGGAGTTGAGGAAGCCCTGGTAGCAGCGCTGGCCCACCTTCCCAGTGCCAGGTCAGTAGACCAGCGTGCCATGATAAAACTCAGATGCAGGCTTTGTGACCATGATCTTGTGGTACTCAATTGAAATGCCAACCATTAGTTATTCTTGGAAAAAACTTAAAGAGCAATTGGGTAAGGATATTGATTCCAAAGTGAAGAGAATGGTCTTTCTCAAAGGAAAGCAAGGTATTTGCTCTGATATCTCTACTGCATCAGTAACAGAAGTATAGGAAAAATGGTATGATTCACGGCGCTGGCAGATTTCTGTGGCAGAGCTAGACACACCACAGGAAGGATATCACAACTTTCGGGGATAGAGGGAAAGCAATGGGGGCTTCAAAGGACATTGCAAGGGCAACCAAGACAGCAGGGGACAGCAGAAAAGAAGTAGACGCTTCAGAGGACAGCAGTCAGGAAGAAGCAACAAAAGTAACAGATTCCAAAACAAAGGTCAGTAGTGGAGTTTTCATAAAGCATTCAGACAGTAATTTTAAGCAGAGGATTTATGCTGCAAAAACAGAACTACGTTCAGCAACATGTAACTGAACATTATTTTTCACACAAATTTAAAAGCACATTGTATTTCCTTCCTAAACATTTGCCCAGTCCCAATCTCTTTAGAGAGAAAAACTTCATATAAATTATTTCATCAGATTGATAACTAGCATTTATAACTTCATTGCTACTTCTGTCTTGGGTATTCCTTTGGAAAAGGTATATGGATTCATTACACATTATAATGTATTGTCTATAGATTATAAGACAAAGTCAAGCATGTATCTGATGTTACTTTTTAAATTGACCTGTCTTTATACTTAGAAATGTCTCTTAATAATAGTCTTCCCTGGATGGTAAGGAATCTGCTTGCAATGCAGAAGACGCATGTTCAATCTATGGATCGGGATAATCCCCTGGAGAAGGAAGAGCAACCTACTCCAGTATTCTTGCCTGGAGAATCCCATGGACACTGGAGCCTGGCAGGCTCTAGTCCATGGTGTCATAAAGAGTTGGACACAGCTGAGAAGCTATCATTCACTCATCACTCAATATGAAGTCAGTTTTTAAAAGTATATTAAAGGGCTTCCCTGGTGGTCCAGTGGGTAAGGACACTGCCTTGCAGTGCAAGGGGCACCGGTTCAATCCCTGGCCTGGGAAGATCCCATGTGCCCGTGGAGTGGCTGGACTGATGTGTCCAATTACTGAGCCAGAGCTCTGAAGCACATGCGCCCAGGGCCGGCGCCCTGCAACAACAGAGGCCACCGCGATGGGAGGCCCACAAGGGCCAAAGAACGAAGATGGATGAAAACAGATAAATGAAAAACCAATAGAAGTGGCCCGCCCGCCCCCTCCCTCCCCAACCCGCCCCCCTCCAAATAAATAGATAATAAATATTTTTTAAAAAAGTATGTTAAAGATGACTAAATAATTACCAGAAGTAATTGAAAGAGATTCTGATGTGGTGTGGTTAGTTGGCTGGTGGGATGATTTTGCTTATTATGACTTGAAACTAGTATATTAGCCCCGAAAATAAATGAACCATAAGCTCAGTGCTATAGCCATGAATGAATATAACTAAGCCACTGACTTCAACAAGGCAACAGTTTAATAAAAGAAACAATGATTTATGTATTTAAGTAACATGTTACAGCTCATTTATTAAAGGTTAGAACATAAATGAATTAACTGATTGAAAGCCTCTTATGCGTACTACTAAAATAGTGTAAAGTATAAATATACTTGAAATTCAAGCACAATGCAATTTACTCATAGCTATAATTCAGAAATAATCACTTGACCCAAGAATAATAATTCTGCCAATTTACGTATATTTACATGAACAAAAATTTAGATGTAAATGCCACATTCCTTTTGCTATAAAAATTTTCTTGGTTCTTGGGCCTTAGCAGAAATAAATGTACTACTTTATTTTGGAATGGCAGCAAGTGGCCAGGGTAACAGTAAAAACTGAGTGAAACTCATCTTCCATCATCTTGAGCCATCCTATGGCATTTGAAGCATGACATCATTTACTTTGCTAGAAGCTGTGGAAGTATTTTATATTAACTTCATAAAATTCCTAAAACACTGTCATCATATGAAATGATTCAATATAAATACTTTTAATTTTTGTATCAGCACCACAGTGAGGGGAGATAATAGGAAATGACAAAAATAAAGTAAAGTCCAGATAAAATGAAGAAGGTTCTTAGGCAATTTCTGACCTCATATTTGTAATATTTATAACACTGAGTCATTGCTTGTCCTAAGAATCTGATGCTAATTAAGCACAACCTTTTCACCAGGTCACAGTTTTCACTCCCAACCATACTCATATTAATTGTAAACAACATTTTCATAATTATTGGAATCAACTGATTCAAGTGACTGAGTCCACACTGAAGAAAATTAGAAAATTAATAGTGATGTTGTTAAGGAGAAAAAGACTCACTGTAAAGGTTGGTACGATGAATTTCAAAAGTGCAGCCATAGCTTAAAATTCAAGTTTAATAAAAATTCCTTTTTCAAAAAGATTCCGCAAAAATATTGGTTTTAAGACTCATGGATGAAGTTACTGAAACCTCTTCTCAACAACTGTCACTTTGACTGAGGGTCAGAAACATCCAACTCTCAAGCTGGTTCTCATTGCCTTTCCCATCCTCCATTCAGACACCTATACCACCAACAGAAGCAACATCTAGAGCCAACCCATCTGAGTGGGAGAGCGATCACATATTCATATGAACAGGGGGTACTCAGGATCATTCAAAATCTGGCATAACTTCCTTTTGAATCTCCCAAAGCTATTCCCCCAAATCATTGTTGTTTTATACTAAACATGTATCACATGAATTTATGGGAGTATACATTATCCAAGATCAGATTTAACTAAGAAGGTCTATACACAGGCACATGTATGCATGTTTGGTTCTGTCCTCAATTATGATGGCAGAGTACATGTCTTGCTATAAAAATTTTCTTGGTTCTTGGGCCTTAGCAGAAATAAATGTACTACTTTATTTTGGAATGGCAGCAAGTGGCCAGGGTAACAGTAAAAACTGAGTGAAACTCATCTTCCATCATCTTGAGCCATCCTATGGCATTTGAAGCATGACATCATTTACTTTGCTAGAAGCTGTGGAAGTATTTTATATTAACTTCATAAAATTCCTAAAACACTGTCATCATATGAAATGATTCAATATAAATACTTTTAATTTTTGTATCAGCACCACAGTGAGGGGAGATAATAGGAAATGACAAAAATAAAGTAAAGTCCAGATAAAATGAAGAAGGTTCTTAGGCAATTTCTGACCTCATATTTGTAATATTTATAACACTGAGTCATTGCTTGTCCTAAGAATCTGATGCTAATTAAGCACAACCTTTTCACCAGGTCACAGTTTTCACTCCCAACCATACTCATATTAATTGTAAACAACATTTTCATAATTATTGGAATCAACTGATTCAAGTGACTGAGTCCACACTGAAGAAAATTAGAAAATTAATAGTGATGTTGTTAAGGAGAAAAAAACTCACTGTAAAGGTTGGTACGATGAATTTCAAAAGTGCAGCCATAGCTTAAAATTCAAGTTTAATAAAAATTCCTTTTTCAAAAAGATTCCGCAAAAATATTGGTTTTAAGACTCATGGATGAAGTTACTGAAACCTCTTCTCAACAACTGTCACTTTGACTGAGGGTCAGAAACATCCAACTCTCAAGCTGGTTCTCATTGCCTTTCCCATCCTCCATTCAGACACCTATACCACCAACAGAAGCAACATCTAGAGCCAACCCATCTGAGTGGGAGAGCGATCACATATTCATATGAACAGGGGGTACTCAGGATCATTCAAAATCTGGCATAACTTCCTTTTGAATCTCCCAAAGCTATTCCCCCAAATCATTGTTGTTTTATACTAAACATGTATCACATGAATTTATGGGAGTATACATTATCCAAGATCAGATTTAACTAAGAAGGTCTATACACAGGCACATGTATGCATGTTTGGTTCTGTCCTCAATTATGATGGCAGAGTACATGTGTAATAAATATATGTGATCTGACTACAAGGTTAAATGAATATATGAATAACAAAATGTATCTTTGTTGTGTTACCCATCTTTGCTCTTGCCTCCCATCTCACCCAGTATTTCTGATTGTGCAAAATTATATCAACCAAAGTGGTCTTTCCAGGTGGCACAGTGGTAAAGAATCTACCTACCAATGCAGGTGACACAGGAGCCACATGTGTTTGATCCCTGGGTCTGGAAGATTCCCTGGAGAAGGGAATGGCTACCCACTCAAGTATTCTTACCAGGAGAATCCCATGGACAGAGAAGCCTGACAGACTACAGTCCATAGGGTTGCAGAGTCGGACACAAGTGAGCAGCATATGTATCAACCAAAATCTTTTTCCAGAACAAAATGAGAAAATTTAGAAATTAAAGATCAAAGAGATATTCAGTAAAAAGAACATCTACTAGCTTAACATGACAATTTACATGAATTATTCTTATCTTAAATTTTGGACTTCCCTTTTTGTTCAGCAGTAAAGCATCCACCTGCAATGCAAGATATCCAGGAGTTGCAGCTTTGATTCCTGGGTTGGGAAGATCCCCTGCAGGAGGGCATGGCAACCCACTTCAGTATTCTTGCCTGGAGAATCCCATAGACAGAGGAGCCTGGTGGGCTACAGTCCATGGGGTGACAGAGAGTCTGAAGAGAGTGAGCAGAGCATAGCCTCTTGAATTTTAACTTGTTTTTCAATTACGAGCCAAACCATTTATACTCTCTTGTTCCGTAAGGGCACAGAGCATATTTATTTTCTATAGAAGTAATGTATCGAGTTCTAAACAGATGATAGAGAAATGTAAGAAGAGTCTTTGGTACAATTTGAATAGTTGCCCTGCAGTACCTTTAAGTTACTCATCCTCCCATTGTATGTTACATGCATCCTTTGTTTCCAGGGTTCTACTTCATTACAGAATCTATAATAATGAGGCTACCAAAGGACTCCACAGTCACTCAAAGACATATATTCTTCCAAATACCACAAGGACTCCACTAGTTCCTTCATCAAGTCTTTCCAAAGATGCAGACCTAATTGAAGTCTTCGCTTACATTCCACAAGGTTTCACATTCCTCAAATCACTCTAATTCACAGTTTGGAAAACATCCACATTAAGTACTTTCTGAAACAGAATACATTCCTTTGTATGTAGGAAAGCCTTTAGCATTCACTTAAGCTAAACGGCAGGTGCTCCTTCAGCACCACTCTAAGAATTTTAAACCGTGGGAGAACTATATTAAGTAAGATTTGAAATATGAGAATATCAGCTATGTTACCATCAAAAATTAAACAAATTAATTCTATTATATCTGACTGGCCAAAAAGTTTGTTCAGGTTTTCCCCAATAGCTTATGGAAAACCTCAAACTTTCTGGGCAATCCAATATATCAACAATGCTTACTCTATTTCAATGCTAGTATAACTAATATCTCCTTATTTCAAGAGAGTATTGGAATAGGAATTCACTGTCCTTTGCTATATCTCAGCTCACCTGAAACCCTATTCAAAGTTGGGGATGGAGGGATGGTGGACACCTGGCAATGCAAATACACAAACAAAAAATCTACAGACAATTTCTACATTAAATAGAGAACTTATAACTCATTAAACACAGATGAATGCTTGACTTTGAACTCTGATGATGTAAGTTGTATCTGTGTCTATGTGACCATGGTAAAACTAACAGAAACAGTGATGCATAATTTTATTAAAATAGCATCACCAAAATATCTTAAGAATATTCCTGCACCATGAGTCTCTCTTAAGAATTTGAACTTTTCCCATTTTACCTTTTTTGTACTACGAAATAAGTCTATGATATTTTCAATAAAAGGGTTAATAGCAAACATAATAACAAATGTAAAATTTACAAAAAATCTTCATAACTATAATCTCACTTAAGACTCACTCAAACCTTCTTATATATCTATCATATCATATCCATTTTACAAATGAGGGTTCTGAAGTTTATACAAGAAAAGTAATTTTTCCAACTCATCCCAACTAGTGAATGACTAAACTGGAATATGAACCCTACTCTATTTCAAAACATAATCTTCTTCTCTACATCCTAGACTATAATAAACTTTATATCTGCCATAGTGTCTTCATTGCATAAATAGACTCAATGAATACTTGTGGAATAAATGAACAAATAAATGGATGATTTGGATGACTGAATATATGTCAAAACAACACACATCATCTTGAGGTGGAGACCTAGTAAAACAGAGCAGGCTAGAATATCAGGTTTTTCCAATTATCCAATCCTGGAGCTGTGGTCACCACTAAGAACAGTTCCAACAAGGTTACATCAGCGACTAAAACATGGTCTTACTTTTACACTAAGACTTGAAGGTGCTCCTTCAGCACCACTCTAAGAATTTTAAACCGTGGGAGAGCTATATTAAGTAAGATTTGAAATATGAGAATATCAGCTATGTTACCATCAAAAATTAAACAAATTAATTCTATTATATCTGACTGGCCAAAAAGTTTGTTCAGGTTTTCCCCAATAGCTTATGGAAAACCTCAAACTTTCTGGGCAATCCAATATATCAACAATGCTTACTCTATTTCAATGCTAGTATAACTAATATCTCCTTATTTCAAGAGAGTATTGGAATAGGAATTCACTGTCCTTTGCTATATCTCAGCTCACCTGAAACCCTATTCAAAGTTGGGGATGGAGGGATGGTGGACACCTGGCAATGCAAATACACAAACAAAAAATCTACAGACAATTTCTACATTAAATAGAGAACTTATAACTCATTAAACACAGATGAATGCTTGACTTTGAACTCTGATGATGTAAGTTGTATCTGTGTCTATGTGACCATGGTAAAACTAACAGAAACAGTGATGCATAATTTTATTAAAATAGCATCACCAAAATATCTTAAGAATATTCCTGCACCATGAGTCTCTCTTAAGAATTTGAACTTTTCCCATTTTACCTTTTTTGTACTACGAAATAAGTCTATGATATTTTCAATAAAAGGGTTAATAGCAAACATAATAACAAATGTAAAATTTACAAAAAATCTTCATAACTATAATCTCACTTAAGACTCACTCAAACCTTCTTATATATCTATCATATCATATCCATTTTACAAATGAGGGTTCTGAAGTTTATACAAGAAAAGTAATTTTTCCAACTCATCCCAACTAGTGAATGACTAAACTGGAATATGAACCCTACTCTATTTCAAAACATAATCTTCTTCTCTACATCCTAGACTCTAATAAACTTTATATCTGCCATAGTGTCTTCATTGCATAAATAGACTCAATGAATACTTGTGGAATAAATGAACAAATAAATGGATGATTTGGATGACTGAATATATGTCAAAACAACACACATCATCTTGAGGTGGAGACCTAGTAAAACAGAGCAGGCTAGAATATCAGGTTTTTCCAATTATCCAATCCTGGAGCTGTGGTCACCACTAAGAACAGTTCCAACAAGGTTACATCAGCGACTAAAACATGGTCTATTCCAGCTTGATGGTTTTGATCAACGTGATAGACCTTTGCTTTGAAGAATGGACTCCAATAATTTAACTGGAAGGTTTATTTCCAGACACCAGAGAGTCACTGAATTGATCATAATAATAGGTTATTAGTAGTCTCATTCCTGTTTAAATTCTGATTTTTCTTTAGCAAGTAAATAAACATAGAATGCAGTACTTATTTAGAATATATATTTCTTGTGGACTTAGAATCATCTTAAAATCAATCATGAAAGTCATAAAACACAGTGATCTCCTGCTTGTGTTCCTTCCTTGACATGTGTGTTCTGACATTTCTTTCATGTGAACGGTATTCAATTTTCCCCCACATACAAAATATGTGTGTATTTTACTCACCTGTGTATTTTATACATTCTTAGCCCATATGTTTATATTTTATTTTCCTATTATAGTTTCAGCAATTTATATATTGTTAATGAATATAAAAGTGAGAGTTCCTAAGCCAAGCTAAGTGAGTAAACAAACAAATGCTTTTAAAAATGGACTTGGTTTTGAGTTTTTTGAAAAGTCATGTTTTATTATGTCCATGCTGATATTCATGAGCCTGCTGTATCATAAATCCAAAAGACAGCCAAGCCTATCAACTTTGAAATATTCAAATTGCAGGGTGAGGAAGGAGGCTGCTATTACATTTATTTTTTCCTGTGGAAAAAATGAATAAATGGATATATCAGATGTAAACATGATTTCTTTTATGGTTCTGACTAAAGGAAGTAATAAAACACCCATCATTTTGTGTAATAGCCTTCCCTCTGACTCGGCAATGAGCCCTTCACCTTCACAGCATTTCCTCGGTTCGTGAAAACGGCACACTTGACTGTGCAATTCCTTAAGCTGAGCACCAGTGACCGCAACCTCTTAGAGCTCTGGCATCTCAAAATTGGATGCAATTTTTCCATGTGAATATAAAAGCATGTGTAATCTTTGCACTTTTAATTAGCCATTCTGTTTAGGTACAGACGTTTATAGGCTTAGGAGGGAAATCACACATAAACAGTGAAGAATATATAGAGTTAAAAGCAAGAGCATACGGGGAACTCTACTCAATTCTCTGCAATGACCTACATGGCAAAAAAATCTGAAAGAGGGTGCATATATATGTATGTATAACTGATCTACTCTGCTGTACACCTGAGACTAACACCACTGTAACTTGATGTTCCAGTATGTTTTTTAAGTGCATAACCCCTTAATCTTGCCAAACAATTGTGAGAGACATTTGTCTGTCTCTGTTTTTATCTTGTCCCAGTTAATACAAACATACCTGACTGACCTTCACAATCTATACTGCAGCTTACATTTTATTGACCAAGGCTTTTACATCCTCTGTCTGTATTGGTTCACTTACTACCACTCCACAGTCTTGGATGGCTGCCTGGTATTCCTCTTTATGTATGTTTTCAAGTTTACTTTAAAAGTTTACTCTCAGTGGACTTTAAGTGATTCCCAGGGTTTCTTTTGGTATAATAAATAAATATATTTTTTGTTCGGGGAAACACATTTCCTTTAAATTAAGCATAAGAATGAAAAAGAAGCATTCAGCTATAACAGAAGATGAGATGGTTGGATAGCACCCCCAAATCAATGGACATGAACTTGGGCACACTCTGAGAAATGGCAAGGGACAGGGAAGCCTGAAGTGCTGCAGTCCATGGGGCTGCAGAGTCAGACCCAACTTAGTGATTAAACAACTCAAAGAGCCAACTACTGTTTTCCCAACACTGTTATGTACTTTAATCCCTGGAAGACAAGCCCAGTAACTGGCAGTGAACATAATGCAAAAGGCTGCAAAACTGGGGCCCTGGTTCAGGATTTGCTCTCCCCAGCATCTCTGTGGCTGCAGACCTTTTCTCAGAGAGTGACAGGACTGGGCAGAGGTACTGACCAGCACGGTGGAGCTGGGCTCCAGGAAATACCTTCATAGAGTCGTGCTGGATCAGGAAGGACAATAAGCAGAGATGCCCTCACTTGTACAATTTTCTAGGTAAGTGGTGATGAGACTGTGAACCAAGGTCATGGGAATACAATGCAGACACTGTCAGATATGACCTATTTGGAAGATAAAATGAACAGAACTATACAAATGCACTTGTTCATTTGCTTATAGTCCAAACTCTAGATTCAAACTCAATTCCTCTCTTAGGTGGACTCATCAGCATATCTTTCAATACACAGCCAGAATCTAATCAAGATTCACCAGAGATCTCAATCCTGTCCAATCCACCCATCTCTCGCTCGGAATGAAAGTAGTATTTTTTCTCCATTCAGCATCTATAGTGATCCTCTCAAAAGATGTCTGCTCAAAACTCCCCAGTCACTTCCCAAATCACTGTGAGCAAAGGAAAAAGCCCCTCCACTGAGGTCTCAGGCTTCCTGGTTCTGGTCTCTGAGCTGCTCTCCTGGACTCTTTCCTTGGATTACTCTGCTTCATCACCTGGCTTCTCTGCACTTCTCCCGTGCCGCTAGCACGTCCCCAGCCAAGGCTTCCAGTTGCCTGTGTGCTGCCTGGACCTATTTTCAGCAATATGCTAATCGTCAGGGCTCACTCTCTTGCTTTTCTTGAAGACCCCCTCATCAAAGCACACTTCCCCAATTCCCCATCAACATTCAGTCTCTGTTTCTTTTCTTCAGCGTATTTCTCACCATTTGTATGGATTTACTTACTTCGCCACCATTAGCATAGACGTTTGACCTGTTTTGTTAGTGACCTGTCTACCACTGCTAGACCCACTCCTTGTACACAACAGGAGCACAGAAATATTTCAGGACATCATGTGAAGTTAGATAATTCAGAGAAAGACAAATATAGTATGGCAGTGCTTATATGTGGAATCTGAAAAAATCACAGTTGCAGTAATTGAGAGCAGAAGGGTGATTAGTAGGGGCTGAGAGGGGTGGGAAGAAGGAAGAGGTGAGCTAAAGGTTATAAAACCTGCAACCAGAAGATGAAAAGATCTGGGATGTAAATCATGGTATCCTGATTATAGTTAAGCACATTAATCGTTTACAATGGTGTTACAATGGTAATGGTAACAAGTATCATTTACCTGGAAATTAATCGTTTACATGGTACAGAGATGCCCTCACTTGTACAATTTTCTAGGTAAGTGGTGATGAGACTGTGAACCAAGGTCATGGGAATACAATGCAGACACTGTCAGATATGACCTATTTGGAAGATAAAATGAACAGAACTATACAAATGCACTTGTTCATTTGCTTATAGTCCAAACTCTAGATTCAAACTCAATTCCTCTCTTAGGTGGACTCATCAGCATATCTTTCAATACACAGCCAGAATCTAATCAAGATTCACCAGAGATCTCAATCCTGTCCAATCCACCCATCTCTCGCTCGGAATGAAAGTAGTATTTTTTCTCCATTCAGCATCTATAGTGATCCTCTCAAAAGATGTCTGCTCAAAACTCCCCAGTCACTTCCCAAATCACTGTGAGCAAAGGAAAAAGCCCCTCCACTGAGGTCTCAGGCTTCCTGGTTCTGGTCTCTGAGCTGCTCTCCTGGACTCTTTCCTTGGATTACTCTGCTTCATCACCTGGCTTCTCTGCACTTCTCCCGTGCCGCTAGCACGTCCCCAGCCAAGGCTTCCAGTTGCCTGTGTGCTGCCTGGACCTATTTTCAGCAATATGCTAATCGTCAGGGCTCACTCTCTTGCTTTTCTTGAAGACCCCCTCATCAAAGCACACTTCCCCAATTCCCCATCAACATTCAGTCTCTGTTTCTTTTCTTCAGCGTATTTCTCACCATTTGTATGGATTTACTTACTTCGCCACCATTAGCATAGACGTTTGACCTGTTTTGTTAGTGACCTGTCTACCACTGCTAGACCCACTCCTTGTACACAACAGGAGCACAGAAATATTTCAGGACATCATGTGAAGTTAGATAATTCAGAGAAAGACAAATATAGTATGGCAGTGCTTATATGTGGAATCTGAAAAAATCACAGTTGCAGTAATTGAGAGCAGAAGGGTGATTAGTAGGGGCTGAGAGGGGTGGGAAGAAGGAAGAGGTGAGCTAAAGGTTATAAAACCTGCAACCAGAAGATGAAAAGATCTGGGATGTAAATCATGGTATCCTGATTATAGTTAAGCACATTAATCGTTTACAATGGTGTTACAATGGTAATGGTAACAAGTATCATTTACCTGGAAATTGCAGAGAGTAGGTCATAAGTGTTCTTACCACAAAAAATACATGGTAATTATATGACTTGACTGAGGTGTGAGCTAGCACAGGGAAGTGACCATATCTGTATGTAAACATCCCAAAGCAACACACTGTACACCTTCCACTTATGCAAGGTTATGTGTTAAATCTATCTCCATAAAAAAGAAATACCTCTTAGATGAATGTGTGACCTTGAGTAAGTTATTAGTTTTTCTGAACTCCCTGCCTGTGGCATGACAACACCTATTTCACAGGTGTGTGATCATTAATAAGACTATTCACAAAATCACATTAAAAAGAATATAGCATATAGTAAGGGCTTGATAAGCGTCCACCACTTCTAAAATTTTAGTTGTGGTAACTTGGGCTCCCTCAAAAATCATTTGTTGAAACATCAATCCCCAGCGTTTCAAAATTTGACTATATTTGGACATAAAGTCTTTGCAGAGGTGATTAAGCTTATACGAGGTCATTAGGGTTAGCACTCATCCAACAGGGGCAGTGTCCTTATCAGACGAGGAAGAGACACCAGAGGGACAGGTACTCAGAAGAAAGGCCATCTGAGGACACGGTGAGAAGGCGGCCATCTGCAAGTCAGGAAGAGAGGCCCCTGGAGAAATCAACCCTGAAGGCACCTTGGTCTTGGACGTCCAGCCTCCAGGACTGTGAGGAATACATTTCTGTTGCTTAAGCCACCTTGTCTGCAGCATTTTGCCCTAAGAGTCCTAGCAAACTAAAATAGAGACTGAGAGGACATCTTCAGAGTAAGAAATCTACAAGAAATAGGCATTTCTAGTCAAAGAGCTTTATTCAGGGCTGTGAAATAAGAGATTTTAGATACTACAGGGAAACCCTGTTTTGATTTCAGAATTACTGGGCAATGCCAACATCTGTGTAGATGAGGGAAAAGCTCATTTCGGTGTGTGTTTGGTCCATTTGTCCACAAATGACTCCATCCTTTGTCACATCTTTCATCTCATTCATTTAGCCAACACACTACTCTTCTTATCTCCCAGAAGTCTTCAGCTTGCTTCATTTTTCTTCTGCAGATGATACTTCACAAGTGAGGTCATGTTAAACCGCAAGCCACAGTTACTAAGAAATCAAAGGACAGAGCATAGGAGACACCAGCCACCCCCACAGCCACATCATTCCTAACTGCTAAGAAGACCCTTGGTGGTTTGAATGTGAAACAAAGGCATCCAGCATCAGAGTATCAGCAAATTCTCCAGCCACTGAAGTGAAGGCGTTACGTTAAGAGCTCATTTAATTCCTAAATAAACTAAAGCCATAGTTCACTGTTAAGAAGGCAGAGATATTAATACTCCATTAATCTTAAGAACTGAGAAGTAGAATGAAGAAAGGGACCCAGGAACATGGCAGCAGATAGGGCTAACAAAGAGAAGACCTCGTCTTGAGTCTTATGTCTGATTCTGCCTTTTTGTGACCTTACATGCAATTTACAGCCAGTACTGCATAACCACAAATCCAACCAACTCCCCGGAATGGTGGGCCCACAGATACACAATCTGTGGATTCAGGTAACAGTGGATATAGAGAGACCACTGCATGTGAGTGCTTCAGGTCCTCATTCATGCCATAAAAAATACAGGAATTGGCAGGATGCTCCCCAATGCCAACACATGATCAGTACCCTTTCATACCTTAGACATTTTGTGATAATTAAGCATACACACACTGAAATAAGTTATTGCATGTAAAATTATCATGTATAATAAGAATGCCAAGTCTAACCAAATGTATCCTGATCTACAAGAAATAGGCAATTGTCTAGCATTTTGCCCTAAGAGTCCTAGCAAACTAAAATAGAGACTGAGAGGACATCTTCAGAGTAAGAAATCTACAAGAAATAGGCATTTCTAGTCAAAGAGCTTTATTCAGGGCTGTGAAATAAGAGATTTTAGATACTACAGGGAAACCCTGTTTTGATTTCAGAATTACTGGGCAATGCCAACATCTGTGTAGATGAGGGAAAAGCTCATTTCGGTGTGTGTTTGGTCCATTTGTCCACAAATGACTCCATCCTTTGTCACATCTTTCATCTCATTCATTTAGCCAACACACTACTCTTCTTATCTCCCAGAAGTCTTCAGCTTGCTTCATTTTTCTTCTGCAGATGATACTTCACAAGTGAGGTCATGTTAAACCGCAAGCCACAGTTACTAAGAAATCAAAGGACAGAGCATAGGAGACACCAGCCACCCCCACAGCCACATCATTCCTAACTGCTAAGAAGACCCTTGGTGGTTTGAATGTGAAACAAAGGCATCCAGCATCAGAGTATCAGCAAATTCTCCAGCCACTGAAGTGAAGGCGTTACGTTAAGAGCTCATTTAATTCCTAAATAAACTAAAGCCATAGTTCACTGTTAAGAAGGCAGAGATATTAATACTCCATTAATCTTAAGAACTGAGAAGTAGAATGAAGAAAGGGACCCAGGAACATGGCAGCAGATAGGGCTAACAAAGAGAAGACCTCGTCTTGAGTCTTATGTCTGATTCTGCCTTTTTGTGACCTTACATGCAATTTACAGCCAGTACTGCATAACCACAAATCCAACCAACTCCCCGGAATGGTGGGCCCACAGATACACAATCTGTGGATTCAGGTAACAGTGGATATAGAGAGACCACTGCATGTGAGTGCTTCAGGTCCTCATTCATGCCATAAAAAATACAGGAATTGGCAGGATGCTCCCCAATGCCAACACATGATCAGTACCCTTTCATACCTTAGACATTTTGTGATAATTAAGCATACACACACTGAAATAAGTTATTGCATGTAAAATTATCATGTATAATAAGAATGCCAAGTCTAACCATTGTAATCTAATGATGAACTGCAATAATAATAATCTTGATTTTTATATGTGTGTGTGTGTATATATGTAAAATGACTTAGCACAGCCCAGTGCATATAAATACACATTATATGCACATATAACTTTAAGAAATAAACTCTTAAAGAGAAATGTGGCATGCTGTAATTTATTAGTTTACTCAGCACAACTGTGCTGAAACCTTTTGGAGATGGAGCCTAGTCTACAGCTGGGTAAGTCTGTCTTGTCACTCAGCACAATTTTTATCTAGTTTAAAATCCCCTGCTGTGATTGGCAAGGGTAAGAATACAATGACATTAATCATCTGGCTCTCCAAAGACTACTTCCTGCCAAATCCAGCAGCACTAATATTTCCTACCCCAGGTATAGATTTTTAGGTCACTAATATTGTGAATAATACTAGCTAATTGTTAGTTTTGGAGACAGAACAGTTACAGGATATAGAAAGTGTGGAGAAACATATATATATATATATACACATAGAGAGAGAGAGAGATGGAGAGAAAGAGAGTGAGAGAGACCGATACAGAAAGTTCAGCTGCAAAATTTCCATTTCTTTGACGTGCTACCATCATATAACCAGGCTGTATTTTAAATGTCTTAATAAAGTTTTCCCAGAGTTTCCTAGATTATGTGTCTTATTCTTTCATGCATCCTACCAGCTAGCACAGGGCTCAGCATCCTGTAGAATCCCAAATTTATAGATGGTTACTGAAATTTGAGTCAACAATAAAAACATATTCGGTAATAAGGAGATCATCAAAAAATTCATTTTTACATGAAAAGCCAGTACTGCATAACCACAAATCCAACCAACTCCCCGGAATGGTGGGCCCACAGATACACAATCTGTGGATTCAGGTAACAGTGGATATAGAGAGACCACTGCATGTGAGTGCTTCAGGTCCTCATTCATGCCATAAAAAATACAGGAATTGGCAGGATGCTCCCCAATGCCAACACATGATCAGTACCCTTTCATACCTTAGACATTTTGTGATAATTAAGCATACACACACTGAAATAAGTTATTGCATGTAAAATTATCATGTATAATAAGAATGCCAAGTCTAACCATTGTAATCTAATGATGAACTGCAATAATAATAATCTTGATTTTTATATGTGTGTGTGTGTATATATGTAAAATGACTTAGCACAGCCCAGTGCATATAAATACACATTATATGCACATATAACTTTAAGAAATAAACTCTTAAAGAGAAATGTGGCATGCTGTAATTTATTAGTTTACTCAGCACAACTGTGCTGAAACCTTTTGGAGATGGAGCCTAGTCTACAGCTGGGTAAGTCTGTCTTGTCACTCAGCACAATTTTTATCTAGTTTAAAATCCCCTGCTGTGATTGGCAAGGGTAAGAATACAATGACATTAATCATCTGGCTCTCCAAAGACTACTTCCTGCCAAATCCAGCAGCACTAATATTTCCTACCCCAGGTATAGATTTTTAGGTCACTAATATTGTGAATAATACTAGCTAATTGTTAGTTTTGGAGACAGAACAGTTACAGGATATAGAAAGTGTGGAGAAACATATATATATATATATACACATAGAGAGAGAGAGAGATGGAGAGAAAGAGAGTGAGAGAGACCGATACAGAAAGTTCAGCTGCAAAATTTCCATTTCTTTGACGTGCTACCATCATATAACCAGGCTGTATTTTAAATGTCTTAATAAAGTTTTCCCAGAGTTTCCTAGATTATGTGTCTTATTCTTTCATGCATCCTACCAGCTAGCACAGGGCTCAGCATCCTGTAGAATCCCAAATTTATAGATGGTTACTGAAATTTGAGTCAACAATAAAAACATATTCGGTAATAAGGAGATCATCAATAGGAGTTTGAAAAAAATAATCTGCCATTATATTTCCTTGACCGAACTGGCCCAGAAATACCCACTTTCAGATTCAGGCAACTAAACAAACATCTTTATTTTCCATTGGCTTAGTATAATTTATTTTATTGTTTTACCTCAATGCATGTCTTGCATAAAATCATTCGGGTAGATTTAATAGATAAAAGAATAGCCTACTCCTCCTTCATTGGAACACCAGTTTCTCCTGCAATTTTAAACATTTCTGTGGTGACCATTACTGCTGGTCACAGATAAGTAATTCCTTTCTCCCCTGGGACTTCTGACCAACAAATCTGCAATCCCCACTTGATGGCTGGAATGACCACGTCCTATTTTAGCCAATAAAATGTGGCAACACTGGCATGACTCATTGCTGCCTGGATGCACTCTGCTGCCCATGTTCAACTCCCAGTCCATTTTTCTTCTGCCCCAGCAACACAGAAGCTCATCTTATAGAGACGTGCAAGGCTGAGCCTTCGCATGGAGGGAGCAGCCTAAGAGAAGTGCCCAGACTATGGCTGACTGCCCCTCCTCCACATACACACAATAAACTATCTTCCTCATGCAATCACAAAAACAGATCTACCATCAACCTCCCTTAAAGAAATTATGTACATATTTACACTAAGATGATGTATAGGAAAAGTAACCAAAAGCTTATTTTTTGAGTTTTTCCCAATGCATTCCAACCATATAAGCAATTTGTAGAATATGATTATCCCGCAAAGGCCTGATGAGACTCATAAAGCCATCTGTAAATATCTTAGCTTGTTAAATGTTCTAAAATGCAGTATATTTTTAGGGCATAATATTTCAGAAGCCCTACGTCTCTTGATCATTATATGAGAATATGTGTTCTACAAATATCTTTTGGACCCTGGAATACTTAAAAAGAAAATCCTCATCCAATGTGCTCTAGTTATTAAAATCCAGAAAAATTTTAAACTACTGCAAATTTGAGGGATTAGTTAATATAGCTATTAATGCATAGTGCCAACATCTGGTATATAAACAACAGCATGATTGCATTTACTAAAGCAATTTTCACTTGAAATTTTTCAACTTTCAATCGCATCTCCCTTGCATCTAGATAGATTCATTAAATCTATAGAAAAGGCTCTGCTATAATTAAAATTATAAACTTTGAATCTATTCCTTTCCTTTTTTTTCCAGGAAACCTTTAAATATAACTTGCCTCCTGTTAGAAAAGTGACTTTTTTCTTAAATTGTTTTAAAAAGCAACATTTGGTATCAAGTAACCACACACTTGACATGTTTCTAGAAGGAAAAACACCTACCCTTCATTGGAACACCAGTTTCTCCTGCAATTTTAAACATTTCTGTGGTGACCATTACTGCTGGTCACAGATAAGTAATTCCTTTCTCCCCTGGGACTTCTGACCAACAAATCTGCAATCCCCACTTGATGGCTGGAATGACCACGTCCTATTTTAGCCAATAAAATGTGGCAACACTGGCATGACTCATTGCTGCCTGGATGCACTCTGCTGCCCATGTTCAACTCCCAGTCCATTTTTCTTCTGCCCCAGCAACACAGAAGCTCATCTTATAGAGACGTGCAAGGCTGAGCCTTCGCATGGAGGGAGCAGCCTAAGAGAAGTGCCCAGACTATGGCTGACTGCCCCTCCTCCACATACACACAATAAACTATCTTCCTCATGCAATCACAAAAACAGATCTACCATCAACCTCCCTTAAAGAAATTATGTACATATTTACACTAAGATGATGTATAGGAAAAGTAACCAAAAGCTTATTTTTTGAGTTTTTCCCAATGCATTCCAACCATATAAGCAATTTGTAGAATATGATTATCCCGCAAAGGCCTGATGAGACTCATAAAGCCATCTGTAAATATCTTAGCTTGTTAAATGTTCTAAAATGCAGTATATTTTTAGGGCATAATATTTCAGAAGCCCTACGTCTCTTGATCATTATATGAGAATATGTGTTCTACAAATATCTTTTGGACCCTGGAATACTTAAAAAGAAAATCCTCATCCAATGTGCTCTAGTTATTAAAATCCAGAAAAATTTTAAACTACTGCAAATTTGAGGGATTAGTTAATATAGCTATTAATGCATAGTGCCAACATCTGGTATATAAACAACAGCATGATTGCATTTACTAAAGCAATTTTCACTTGAAATTTTTCAACTTTCAATCGCATCTCCCTTGCATCTAGATAGATTCATTAAATCTATAGAGAGAGGCTCTGCTATAATTAAAATTATAAACTTTGAATCTATTCCTTTCCTTTTTTTTCCAGGAAACCTTTAAATATAACTTGCCTCCTGTTAGAAAAGTGACTTTTTTCTTAAATTGTTTTAAAAAGCAACATTTGGTATCAAGTAACCACACACTTGACATGTTTCTAGAAGGAAAAAATAAAACATCCAATGTCTGATTTTAGAGACTAGAATATCCATACAGTAAGTCTGTTCCTTCTGGGAGCTGTAGATGCAAAGACTTCCAAAATCTCTCTAGCAGTTCATCTTGAATAGAAATTATCTACTACCTGATTAAGTATATTTCCATTAAAATGAACTATATATGAAAGCATTTAGCTCAAAGCTAATTGAAAATAAAAGTCTTAGTTTGTCATGTATGGTCCCGTCTAGGAAACCTGATAGTCCAACATTTGGGCAAAGAGAACCAGTACGTTGGCAAATAGACATGTCTTTGTGCCACTTTACAAGGAGTCAATGGTTAGGAGTGATTTCTGAGGTAGGAAATGCCAAGAGTACTTGATGAACTAATCCAGAAATAAGTGATTTTTAAATACTGCCCTTAAAGCAACCCATTTAAATTGATTAAGCATAAAATTTTATATATTTAATAGGGTCTCTTAATTCTCCTTCTATGTTCAATAGTTCAATTTTTCAACTACAGGTCATTTCTATTTCCCCAAAGTATAGGAATATCTATTTTTTCTATGGCTGAAAACTGCTGCCTGATATGAAGGACATTATTATACATACATTATATGTATCTAGCCCTAATACACAAGTTAAAGACAGTGGTTTTTGAAATTTTATAAATATACTTAATTGTTCTGAGATTCTGTTTGTTTTATTTTGTTTTCACTCTAACGCATCAGGTAATACACAGCACCTTCTAGCAGCATGACGTATTTAATCTCTTTAATCCTTGCCTTGATTTGTTCTCCATTCAGTGCCAAATTTTCTTAACTTTCTTTCCTTCCCTCATTATATGCTTTCTACCTTCTTCCCTCCTTCCTCCCTTCCTTCCTTATCGGCCATGTTTTCCAACCAAGATGTTACGACAGCACTAGTGAATTTTAGAAAAGCAAAAGCAACACTCACTCGGAGGAACACAATCTGTCCAGCTGTACAATCGTATATTAATATGCTGTTTAAATATAGTATCCCCCTTTTGGTAAATTGTAAGTTCTGCTGCCTCCTCACCGTCTGTTCCTATGGGAAGAAAGTCATATTTTGGGTCTTTGTGTCAAGATAAAGAAAATTAATTTCAAAGCCAACAAGGAGAGAACTGCTAGTACAGAAGGTAAGTAAATGCCAGCAGTTGCTCTGTGACTTCAAGACGGAAAGAAAAAGCACTTTTAAAAAACTGCACTTTGTTAGAAATAATGCAGGAGCTTTTGCAGCAAATGGAACATTTCCCCAGCCCCTAGCCTGTGCCCTGCATCCATCAGATCTTCCCAGGCTATGTCGTGAAATGAATGTGTGGGTGGATGAGTGGTGATGGATGATGGCCAGTGAAGGAAAGACAGCTAAGCCTACAAACCTTCACAGGTGTGCCCTCCTCTCTGTTTTCTAAAGGGGCATGGATATGAGGCCCATAAGTTGTTCAGCTGCTAAATTGTGCCCAGCTCTGTGTGACCTCATGGACTGCAGCACATCAGGCTTCCTTGTTCTTCACACTGTCTTGGGTTATGCTCAAACTCAGGTCCATTGCGTTGGTCATGCCATCCAATGATCTAATCTTCTGTTGCTCCTGCCTCCACCTGTTCCAAACTTTTCCGCATCAGAGTCTTTTCAAATGAGTTGGCTTTTCACATCTGGTGACCAAATTATTGGAGCTTGGCTTCAGCATCAGTTCTTCCACTGCACATAAAGGGTTGATTTCCTTTAGCATCAGTAGATTTTGATCAACTAAAAATTATTAGAAACAAACATGCAAAACAGATACAGTTGTGCATGATGGATGCAGTTAGAAATTGAATGTACAGCATGAGATCACAGCTAATAATAGTGTACTCAACAACAACAACAACAACAAAAACTCCAATCAAAACCTAGGTAGAAGACCTAAATACACTTTTCTCCATAGAAGACATACCAATGGCCAATAGGCACATGAAAAGATGCTTAACACCACTCATTATTGCAGAAATTCATATAAAAAATTTAAAACTATAATGAGATATAACCTCACACCAATCAGAGTGGCCTTCACCAAAAAGTGGCCCCCATCCAAAATAAAAACATGCTGGAGAGGTTGTGGTGAGAAGTGAACCCTCCTACACTGTTGGTTGGAATGTAAATTGATGCAACAACTATAGAAAACAATATGCAGGCTCCTCAAAAACTAACAATAGAATTACCATATGATCCAGCAATAGCACTGCTGGGAATACATACAGAAAAGACAAAAGCTCTCATTTGAAAAGACAGACACGGCCTTCCCTGGTGGTCCAGTGGGTAAGGCCTCCGCCTTGTAGTGCAAGGGGCGCTGGTTTGATCCCTGGCCTGGGAAGATCCCATGTGTTGCGGAGCGGCTGGACAGATGTGTCCAAATACCGAGCAGGAGCTCTGGAGCGCATGCACCCAGGACTGGTGCTCTGCAACAACAGAGGCCACTGCAATGGGAGGCCCACACAGGCCAAAGAACAAAGATGGATGAAAACAATGACAATGAAGTGTGCCTTTTGCAAAACATGGATATGAGGCCCATAAGTTGTTCAGCTGCTAAATTGTGCCCAGCTCTGTGTGACCTCATGGACTGCAGCACATCAGGCTTCCTTGTTCTTCACACTGTCTTGGGTTATGCTCAAACTCAGGTCCATTGCGTTGGTCATGCCATCCAATGATCTAATCTTCTGTTGCTCCTGCCTCCACCTGTTCCAAACTTTTCCGCATCAGAGTCTTTTCAAATGAGTTGGCTTTTCACATCTGGTGACCAAATTATTGGAGCTTGGCTTCAGCATCAGTTCTTCCACTGCACATAAAGGGTTGATTTCCTTTAGCATCAGTAGATTTTGATCAACTAAAAATTATTAGAAACAAACATGCAAAACAGATACAGTTGTGCATGATGGATGCAGTTAGAAATTGAATGTACAGCATGAGATCACAGCTAATAATAGTGTACTCAACAACAACAACAACAACAAAAACTCCAATCAAAACCTAGGTAGAAGACCTAAATACACTTTTCTCCATAGAAGACATACCAATGGCCAATAGGCACATGAAAAGATGCTTAACACCACTCATTATTGCAGAAATTCATATAAAAACTATAAAACTATAATGAGATATAACCTCACACCAATCAGAGTGGCCTTCACCAAAAAGTGGCCCCCATCCAAAATAAAAACATGCTGGAGAGGTTGTGGTGAGAAGTGAACCCTCCTACACTGTTGGTTGGAATGTAAATTGATGCAACAACTATAGAAAACAATATGCAGGCTCCTCAAAAACTAACAATAGAATTACCATATGATCCAGCAATAGCACTGCTGGGAATACATACAGAAAAGACAAAAGCTCTCATTTGAAAAGACAGACACGGCCTTCCCTGGTGGTCCAGTGGGTAAGGACACCGCCTTGCAGTGCAAGGGGCGCTGGTTTGATCCCTGGCCTGGGAAGATCCCATGTGTTGCGGAGCGGCTGGACAGATGTGTCCAAATACCGAGCAGGAGCTCTGGAGCGCATGCACCCAGGACTGGTGCTCTGCAACAACAGAGGCCACTGCAATGGGAGGCCCACACAGGCCAAAGAACAAAGATGGATGAAAACAGATAAATGAAAGACCAATAGAAGTGGCCCACCCACCCCCCTCCCCCCCCAACCCACCCCCCTCTCAAAAAAAAAAGAAAAAAATTGTAAAAAAAAAAAAAAAGACAAGACAGACACATCCTTATGTTCATAGCAGCATTATTTATAATAGCCAATACAGGGACGCAACCTAAATGTCCACGGACAGATGAAGAGATAAAGAAAATATGATATACACATACAAGGGAATGCTATTCAGCCATAAAAAAGAAGGAAATGATGCCATTTGCTGCAATATGGATGGACCTATAGATTACCATACTAAGCAAAGTCAAGGCAAACAAATATTAAATGGTATTATTTATATGTGTAATGTAAAAAAAGTACAAATTAACTTCTTTTCAAAATAGATTCACAGACATAGAAAACAAACTTATGGTCCCCAAAAGGGAAGGTTGGATAGCAGGGACAAATTGGGAGTATGAGGTTGACGGATGAAAAACACCATAAAATAGATGTTCAATAGATAGACAACAAGAAATCACTGCATAGTATAGGGAAATATCCAACAAATTGTGATAAACTATAAAGAAAAGAATAAAAAAAGAAAAAAAATATATACATAACCAAGTCAGTTTGCTCTACATACACCTGAAACTAATACGACATTGTAAATCAACTATACTTCAACAAAATAATAATAATAATATACTGAATACTGGAAATATGCCAAGACAATAGATTCAGGCACCTCCTTAAACACAGAATGTAACTCTGTGAGGATATGATGATAATTATCTTGATTATAGTCATTTCACATAAGTATGTGTATACAAAATCACCATGTTGTACACCTTAATATATACAATTTTTAAAATCAAAATAAAGATTGATTAGGACAGTTCAGCATTAATTTAGAGGTTTCATTTGTTATGGTTTTCAAATTCATCAGAGCCCAAAGCACTTCAAGTTCTGCCCTGCTTCCCTTCAACAACTCTCACCTCCACAGGTATTTATTTTATTTGGTTATGCGTTATTGTCAGGATAAATGCAGGGATAGATGGTCAGGTGCACATCACTGAGTGGAGAGGGGAGGTCAGGTCGAGGGAGGTTTGAGAGAGACACACTGGGAACTCAGCAAAGATGTTTGGAAAGAAGCCTTGGGTGTAAGAAAGGCTGCTTTCGGCTCCTACTCATTACTTGGCCAGCATTTCCATCCAAATACCCCTAGACTGGAGAAGAACAAATATACTCTTGTGGATTGCTTTTCCAATACATAGCCACCCACATCAATGACAACATTACTCTTCAGCCCTCCATTTACAATTATTTGTCTTAATGTGAAATGTAGGTTTATGGTGCCGTCAAATTCTAAGAAGATGGTTTATATTTTAACGTGGTTTTGAAACACTATCCCCCATCTCCTGTGTTCACAGAAACTCCCCACTGAATCAGGTAATTGAGAAAGGGCTGCAAGAGAGAATTAGTGGAGAACTGACTTGAATCACTACCAGAAACTAATTACACACCAGGACAGGCACAGAAACTCCCTCTCAAAATAGTCTATATGTCTATCTATCTATTAATATGTGTCATCTATCCACCCATCATCTTTCTAACCACCTGTCTATTATCTATCTTTCTACCTACCTATCATCTATCCATATAGCTATCATTTCTACACAAGCATCTATCATCTATTATCTTATATCTACCTATCATCTATCACCTTTATTATGATGTTATCTAAATAGTCTACAATCTGACTATCTATCTCTAATCTGTCCATCAGGATAGTAAGGTTTATCAGTATATATGTGTGGAAATATTGTGCCTCATATCAGGATATACCTTTATGATTAGACTGTAGTTACATAAAAAGGATTTGAATCCTTCCCCCAATATGTCCTGCTCCCTCACTCCTCTAAATCCCTATATGTGTTTTTAGGACCTAGAAAGATTCTTGTCCCACACATTCCTTCTTGGTTTAGGTGTCAAAAGTTATAATTGTTTTTCCAAGACTGACTGCAGGCAGGGGTTTCACTAGAAATTTCCCTGTATCCTGCAGTTAAAAAGATGCTCCTGTTTGTATTCTACCCTTGTTTGTACAACTCAAAAGCCCTATCACTCTGTTGCAATTGTTGGTTCACTTCAATAGCTGAATAAAGACAGTAATCTATTAGAAATATGGAAATATGAAAACGAGTACATCATGCTAGGCAAGCATCAGTTTTATATGGAAAGAAGCCTTGGGTGTAAGAAAGGCTGCTTTCGGCTCCTACTCATTACTTGGCCAGCATTTCCATCCAAATACCCCTAGACTGGAGAAGAACAAATATACTCTTGTGGATTGCTTTTCCAATACATAGCCACCCACATCAATGACAACATTACTCTTCAGCCCTCCATTTACAATTATTTGTCTTAATGTGAAATGTAGGTTTATGGTGCCGTCAAATTCTAAGAAGATGGTTTATATTTTAACGTGGTTTTGAAACACTATCCCCCATCTCCTGTGTTCACAGAAACTCCCCACTGAATCAGGTAATTGAGAAAGGGCTGCAAGAGAGAATTAGTGGAGAACTGACTTGAATCACTACCAGAAACTAATTACACACCAGGACAGGCACAGAAACTCCCTCTCAAAATAGTCTATATGTCTATCTATCTATTAATATGTGTCATCTATCCACCCATCATCTTTCTAACCACCTGTCTATTATCTATCTTTCTACCTACCTATCATCTATCCATATAGCTATCATTTCTACACAAGCATCTATCATCTATTATCTTATATCTACCTATCATCTATCACCTTTATTATGATGTTATCTAAATAGTCTACAATCTGACTATCTATCTCTAATCTGTCCATCAGGATAGTAAGGTTTATCAGTATATATGTGTGGAAATATTGTGCCTCATATCAGGATATACCTTTATGATTAGACTGTAGTTACATAAAAAGGATTTGAATCCTTCCCCCAATATGTCCTGCTCCCTCACTCCTCTAAATCCCTATATGTGTTTTTAGGACCTAGAAAGATTCTTGTCCCACACATTCCTTCTTGGTTTAGGTGTCAAAAGTTATAATTGTTTTTCCAAGACTGACTGCAGGCAGGGGTTTCACTAGAAATTTCCCTGTATCCTGCAGTTAAAAAGATGCTCCTGTTTGTATTCTACCCTTGTTTGTACAACTCAAAAGCCCTATCACTCTGTTGCAATTGTTGGTTCACTTCAATAGCTGAATAAAGACAGTAATCTATTAGAAATATGGAAATATGAAAACGAGTACATCATGCTAGGCAAGCATCAGTTTTATATTCTGTTCACGTTCATTCGAGTCCGATTTTTGTGACCCCACAGACTGCAGCATGCCAGGCTTCCCTGTCCTTCACCATCAACCAGAACCTGCCAAACCTCCTGTCCATTGACTCAGTGATGCTATCAAACCATCTCGTCCTCTGTTGTCCCCTTCTCCTTCTGCCTTCTATGTTTCCCAACAGCAGGGTTTTCTCCAGTGAGTGGTCTCTTCCCATCAGGTGGCCGAAATTTTGGAGCTTCAGATTGAGCATCCAATATTCCAATGAATATTCAGGGTTGATTTCCTTTAGGATTGACTGGTTTGATTTCCTTGCAGTTCCAAGGGACTCTCAAGAGTCTTCTCCAACACCACTGTTCAAAGGCATTGATTATTTGGTGCTTAGCCTTCTTTATGGTCCAGCTTTCACATCCAAACGTGACAACCAGGGAAACCATGGCTTTGACTATATGGACTTTTGTCAGCAAAGTGCTGTCTCTGCTTTTGGATACTGTCAAGGTTTGTCATAGCTTTTCTTCCAAGGAGAAGGTGTCTTTTATTTTATTTATTTATTTTTAAAGATTTATTTATTTATTTATTTTGGGTGGGGGTCGGGTTGGGGAGGGAGGGGAGCAGGCGGGCCACTTCTATTGGTCTTTCGTTTCTCTGTGTTCATCTGTCTTTGTTCTTTGGCTCCTGTGGGCTTCCCATCACGGTGGCGTCCGTCGTTGCAGAGCGCCGGCTCTGGGCGCATGCGCTCCAGAGCTCCGGCTCAGTAATTGGACACATCAGTCCAGCCGCTCCGCGGCACGTGGGATCTTCCAGGCCAGGGCTCAAACAGGCGCCCCTTGTACTGCAAGGTGGTGTCCTTACCCACTGGACCACCAGGGGAAGCCCCGAAGGTGTCTTTTAATTTCATGGCTGCAGTCACCATTCACAGTGATTTTGGACTCCTCCAAGAAAGGTCTGTCACTGTTTCCATTGTTTTGCCCATATATGTACCATGAAGTGATGGGACCAGATGCCATGATTTTCATTTTTGAATGTTTAGTTTGAAGTCAACTGCTTCACCCTTCCTCTTTCGCTTTCATCAAAAGACTCTTCAGTTTCTCTTCATTTTCTGCCATTAGGGTGGTGTCATCTGCATACCTGAGGTTATTGATATTTCTCCCATGAAGCATAAGTATATTCCAGCTTATGCTTCATACAGATTTGTATTTTGCATGATATATTATGCATAAAAGTTAAATAAGCAGGGTGACAATACACGGCCTTGACATACTCCTTTCCCAAATTGGAAACAGTCCATTTTACATGTCTGGTTATAATTGTTGCTTCTTGACCTACATACAGGTTTTGCAGGAGGAAGGTATGGTGGTCTGGTATTCCTATCTCTTTAAGAATTCTCCACAGTTTGTTGTGATCCATACAGTCAGACTTTAGCATTGTCAATAAGGTAGAAGTAGATGTTTTTCTGGAATCCCCTTGCTCTTTTTCTGATCCAATAGATGTTGGCAATTTGATATCTGCTTACTCTGCCTTTCCTAAATCCAGCTTGTACATCTGGAAGTTCTCAGATCATGTACTATTGAAGCCTAGCTTGTAGGATTTTGAGCATTACTTTGATAGTGTGTGAAATTGTGTGGTACTGTTTATATTAGACAGTCCAATATGCATTTGAAGGATGAATGAGTGAATGAATGAATATCTCTATACCTGGTTACAATTTTTTCATAGTTTCAATTTTTTTAGCGATAAATCTGTAAGCTCATTTAACCCTGATATTCAAATATGTAGATTTAACTCGCTGGTTCTGTGACTACTCAATTTTAAGAAGAAAGTCTTATAGGTTTTCGTTTCTTGGTAAAATAAGATTGAGAAATGAACTGAAGGTAATTTGTTGGTGAAAAAAAAAAAAAACCTAAGTTCTTCTTGATTAGGAATAAAAAAGAAGGCTACCAAATAGGAACTGCATGTTGAGTGAGGGCTTGGTTCATTCTGTACCAAGTGCAGAGAATTCACCCTGGGAAAGGTCTGTCACTGTTTCCATTGTTTTGCCCATATATGTACCATGAAGTGATGGGACCAGATGCCATGATTTTCATTTTTGAATGTTTAGTTTGAAGTCAACTGCTTCACCCTTCCTCTTTCGCTTTCATCAAAAGACTCTTCAGTTTCTCTTCATTTTCTGCCATTAGGGTGGTGTCATCTGCATACCTGAGGTTATTGATATTTCTCCCATGAAGCATAAGTATATTCCAGCTTATGCTTCATACAGATTTGTATTTTGCATGATATATTATGCATAAAAGTTAAATAAGCAGGGTGACAATACACGGCCTTGACATACTCCTTTCCCAAATTGGAAACAGTCCATTTTACATGTCTGGTTATAATTGTTGCTTCTTGACCTACATACAGGTTTTGCAGGAGGAAGGTATGGTGGTCTGGTATTCCTATCTCTTTAAGAATTCTCCACAGTTTGTTGTGATCCATACAGTCAGACTTTAGCATTGTCAATAAGGTAGAAGTAGATGTTTTTCTGGAATCCCCTTGCTCTTTTTCTGATCCAATAGATGTTGGCAATTTGATATCTGCTTACTCTGCCTTTCCTAAATCCAGCTTGTACATCTGGAAGTTCTCAGATCATGTACTATTGAAGCCTAGCTTGTAGGATTTTGAGCATTACTTTGATAGTGTGTGAAATTGTGTGGTACTGTTTATATTAGACAGTCCAATATGCATTTGAAGGATGAATGAGTGAATGAATGAATATCTCTATACCTGGTTACAATTTTTTCATAGTTTCAATTTTTTTTTTAGCGATAAATCTGTAAGCTCATTTAACCCTGATATTCAAATATGTAGATTTAACTCGCTGGTTCTGTGACTACTCAATTTTAAGAAGAAAGTCTTATAGGTTTTCGTTTCTTGGTAAAATAAGATTGAGAAATGAACTGAAGGTAATTTGTTGGTGAAAAAAAAAAAAAACCTAAGTTCTTCTTGATTAGGAATAAAAAAGAAGGCTACCAAATAGGAACTGCATGTTGAGTGAGGGCTTGGTTCATTCTGTACCAAGTGCAGAGTCAACTCTCACCCATGGGAAGTAGTGTTCCTGACTCATGTCCCACCTTCCGTTTCCAAAAGGATGTTCATGGATGTCACATTGTCTCTTAGAACATTTAGTACTTACACTACTTTTTCAGCAATTTCACAGAAGAATCAGCAAAACAGCCAAGAATAATAGGAACTCAAAGTGCAATGCATTAGGGAATGAAGACTTAATCAAAGACACAGCAGAGGGAAATTGAAATAATCATAGGCAGGCAGTACAGGTAATTACTACTATCAAAATGGTTTCTGTCCTGTTCTCCATAATCGTCCTGGATACATCCAGATACTGAAAAATTACAGTGAATTGGGCGGCAGGAAACTCCTGTATTTCTATATGGTAAAGATTAGGTAACGTATGTCCATAGATAGCATATCTACAGAGAACACACTGTTTTATCTTTAGAATTTTACTTTTCAAAATATGCCTGGAATTGTGAATAAATGAACATGGGCTAGGGGGAAATTGAGATAATAAATCAGCCTGTTTGTGGCTTTTAGAGTGGGTAGAAATATACTCTTTAAAAATGGAAGATATGCTGAAATGGATATAAATAGAAGAAATAAAGGAGGAGAAATGTTATCCAGAATACATGATCATTACAAGACTTTTAAGCTATGCTCTCCTCTTCTAGTGATACTTTTGCTTTATAGACTATTCCTTTCCAAATAAATTTTTGGAGGTGGAATCTTCTAAGTAGCTTAAATAGAACTAACTGTGCCACACCTCATTTAATATACACATCAACACTGTAAATTACTCATAGGCCTAGGGGCTGAATTTTAATCTAAGAGCATGCTATGGACATCATGAAACATTATCTATTAAAATTTCCATTATAATTCTTTAATAATACTGTTAATAGAACTAGATAAAACCCATGCTGCAATCACCTGTATGTGTAGCCCCTAAAAGCACACCAATATAAAAAAGAAGCAAACTTATTTTCTCAAAGGAACATTTCTACTAAGTAAATATAATACAAAATCATCTAAGAATTCAATATGAATTTTTACTGCTTTGGGTGTACGAATTATTTTTCCTTTTATAGCTTCACTAACATATGCATATATATGTATATATAGTATACAAGAAATACTGTATAAAACTAAAACTAAACCAGACAGCTTATTTCTGTCTCCCTATAAGATGTATACATGAATTGACATAACTTCCTACTCATTGTTTTTGTAAAAGAACAAAAAGGACATATATTCTATTTGATGCAGTAAATTCTTTCTTATGGGGCATTTTTACAGATTGAAATGTTCATGAAAAAGTTTAATTTTTTTCTGTGATGAGTAATACTGAAGAAAGCTATGAACTGATGTGTTGGATAAAAAGAGATTTATAAAGCACAGGATGATGACAAACATGATGGTTAGCAACCTACTGCACCAAATTTCTTGTTCTGTCAGCATGATAAAGAACAAAGAGAAGGAAAGTCCTCTAAATACCTCAGCAGTGTCAGAGCATCTGAAGGAAACATAAAATAAAAGTGCATGAATTATTTCATCCATTTAAAATAGAACAGTGCTTTCTTTGGGTGTGTGAATGATGTCTTGACGGTTTAGGTTGGGCAGAGCAAGATAAGTGTGATCTGACCTAGCAGGGGACGCACGCACACACACACACACGCACACACTACAGAATGTGAATAACAGACTGAACCCACATTCATAGCTGGGAGAAAATATAACATCACCTCTGCTTCTTTATCCCCTCCCCTCTCTCCTGAATGCCGGCTGTCTTCTTTTCTAAAGATTTATTTATTTATATTTATTTTGGGCGATGGTCAGGTTGGGGAGGGAGGGGAGTGGGCGAGCCACTTCTATTGGTCTTTCATTTCTCTATGTTCATCCGTCTTTGTTCTTTGGCTCCTGTGGGCCTCCCATAGCGGTGGCGTCTGTCGTCGCAGAGCGCCGGCTCTGGGTGCATGCGATCCAGAGCTCCGGCTCGGTAATTGGACACATCGGTCCAGCTGCTCCGCAGCACGTGGGATCTTCCCAGGCCAAGGATCGAACCGGTGCGCCTTGCACTGCAAGGTGGTGTCCTTACCAACTGGACCACCAGGGGAAGCCCTACTTTTCTAAATTTTGTTTCCATTTACTGCATTGTGATTGGAAAGTTGTTCTATTGGCATTTGTGACTCACCTCCCACAAAATAATATTTGTTATTGAAAACCAGAGGAACAACAGATCAAAAGAGCATGAATTTTCAAATGCTTAAACTTTTATCCCTCAAGGTGGTTAAAAAAAATAGCTTTTTGGGTTAATCACTAAAAATACCCATTTGCATACTAACCTCAACACGTAATTAAGAGAGTGTTGGAGAAATATCGAAGTTGGCAGAACTGTGTACTATTGGCTACTTAACAAAGCTCTGGAGGATTTGCAGAGCAGAAAAGACTTTTCAATGGTTTTTAAGACCATTTTCATTGGAATTTGAAACTTTAAGCACTTAGGGAAAACAAAGTTTAAGTGTTTGATGAGTTCATATGCCAGAAGTTTCAAAAAAAGGCAAAAAAGAAAAAAGAAAGCTCTAAAATGCTTCCCAGTAAAACTATTCTATAATTGTCATAAATTTTACATCACATGATACCTATTTTCCATGAACAAATGATGCACACAAAGTCCTCTAAATACCTCAGCAGTGTCAGAGCATCTGAAGGAAACATAAAATAAAAGTGCATGAATTATTTCATCCATTTAAAATAGAACAGTGCTTTCTTTGGGTGTGTGAATGATGTCTTGACGGTTTAGGTTGGGCAGAGCAAGATAAGTGTGATCTGACCTAGCAGGGGACGCACGCACACACACACACACGCACACACTACAGAATGTGAATAACAGACTGAACCCACATTCATAGCTGGGAGAAAATATAACATCACCTCTGCTTCTTTATCCCCTCCCCTCTCTCCTGAATGCCGGCTGTCTTCTTTTCTAAAGATTTATTTATTTATATTTATTTTGGGCGATGGTCAGGTTGGGGAGGGAGGGGGCGGGCGGGCCACTTCTATTGGTCTTTCATTTTCTCTATTTTCATCCGTCTCTGTTCTTTGGCTCCTGTGGGCCTCCCATAGCGGTGGCGTCTGTCGTCGCAGAGCGCCGGCTCTGGGTGCATGCGATCCAGAGCTCCGGCTCGGTAATTGGACACATCGGTCCAGCTGCTCCGCAGCACGTGGGATCTTCCCAGGCCAAGGATCGAACCGGTGCGCCTTGCACTGCAAGGTGGTGTCCTTACCAACTGGACCACCAGGGGAAGCCCTACTTTTCTAAATTTTGTTTCCATTTACTGCATTGTGATTGGAAAGTTGTTCTATTGGCATTTGTGACTCACCTCCCACAAAATAATATTTGTTATTGAAAACCAGAGGAACAACAGATCAAAAGAGCATGAATTTTCAAATGCTTAAACTTTTATCCCTCAAGGTGGTTAAAAAAAATAGCTTTTTGGGTTAATCACTAAAAATACCCATTTGCATACTAACCTCAACACGTAATTAAGAGAGTGTTGGAGAAATATCGAAGTTGGCAGAACTGTGTACTTTTGGCTACTTAACAAAGCTCTGGAGGGATTTGCAGAGCAGAAAAGACTTTTCAATGGTTTTTAAGACCATTTTCATTGGAATTTGAAACTTTAAGCACTTAGGGAAAACAAAGTTTAAGTGTTTGATGAGTTCATATGCCAGAAGTTTCAAAAAAAGGCAAAAAAGAAAAAAGAAAGCTCTAAAATGCTTCCCAGTAAAACTATTCTATAATTGTCATAAATTTTACATCACATGATACCTATTTTCCATGAACAAATGATGCACACAGACTGAATTGTCCTCTGGTAAAAGAGATGAACATTTTCTAAGACTTTTCAGAAAATTAACTCCTCACACAGATGTCCAGTGAGCATCCCTTGGTGCCACACTGAAATGGACTGAGATAGTCCTTGTCCTCATGGGATTCTCAGTCTTATGGGGAAATAGACATATTTGTATAAACACTTGCACAAACAAACATCCATGTAACCACCCAGCTGTAATCTGCAAAAAGGGAGTTGGTGATCCCCAGGATATAGCTAAACAAGGATGGTTGGGTCGGTTTAGAGCACCTGTTTATGGCATGTGGGTTGAAATCCAAGTGTGGAAAGGGAGTTGAGTGAGTAACACAAGGGTCAGGGAGGGAACTTCCAGAGTAGGTGTACAGGGAGAGTCACTTTGGGAAAACTGAAAGCACCGTGTGGCTGGAGATTAGTGAGAGATGGGGGTGGAGGAAGAGGTAAGCTGAGAGAACCAGGTAGAAAACCCCCCAGCAAGCCTCCCTGGCCACAGGGAGGACTGAGATCCCACTGGGGCCACAACTGCGAGATGTGGCAGTATAGGACCCTTTGGCAACTACAAATTGGCATCTGCCATCCACCTTGACAAGGACTGAGGCTTGCCTAGTGGCTCAGGCTGTAAAGAATCTGCCTGCCATGTGGGAGACCAAAGTTCAGTCTCTGGGTTGGAAATATCTCCTGGAGAAGGAAATGGCAACCCACTCAAGTATTCTTGCCTGGAAAATCTCATGGAAAGGGGAGTCTGGTGGGCTACAGTTCATGGGCTCACAAAAGAGTCCAACATGACTGAGCAACTAGCATTTTCATTTCACTTTGACAAGGATTAAATCATGAACTGCTGCAGCTGCTGACCTTCAACATCACTGAAAGGAGTTCAGGGTGGAGATCAGGAATGAGGCACTCTATGCTGCTTCTATGCTCTGAGGTCTTCAGATATTTTCAGGAGAGGATTTTATAAGCCCAATTCTTGCATCTCCTCATATCTAGAAAAACACTGAAATCATTAACAATGAGACCTGCTCCTCGTGACAAGAAGCCAACCTCTACCAAAATGTGTATTCAGCGGAACATATCCCCTTCACTAAATATGTGACACTGACCTTCCCACACCTCTTCAAAGCAGTTTCTCAGAGATGTCTGAAATACTGTCTCCCAGGCTATAGTCCTCATTTGTGCCCCAAATAAACAACCCGTGGCTCTCATGATTATTTTTTTTAATTTAAAGCAAGATACTAACTGATCAATTTAATTTTTTGAAATTATACTGGCCACCCCATTCAAAGCAGATCTGTGGAAGACAACAGCAGAAACAGGGAGCAGTATGATGCCGTTGAAGGGGAAAGAGAATAGAGTGAGGCCTCTTACCTCTGGGTTACTAAGGCTTGTCCTTGACCTCTGCTTTTAATTAATGAGTATTTTAATCTATTAAATTATATTACCCAACAAATATTAAAAAGAAACAATATTTATTGACAAACATTATCCAGCTCTTCTTTTGTTTTAATGAGATTTTTGATGAAATTCAAACGGCTCGCAGAAAGCATAAGATTCAGAATAAATGCTTGACTTCTGAGCACTAAAATATGATGCCGAAAATCAAAGCATTTCCTTTTGATGTTCTAAGCTATTTCTGATTTTTATACCAATTATGTTCTTACATCACAAGCCACAGTGTCCAATTAGTTTCTCCCAAGTTAAAAAATAAAGACAAGTTTCTTAAAAAAATAGGCTTTCTACACATGTAAGTTATATTTCTGCACCTTTGTTAGTTTTCTCATTTCTATTTTGTTAACAAAATCCATCAGAAATTTGGTGACACTAATTCTGCAAAAAGGACAGTTTATTATCTGCTTGTATGTGTCTGCATATGGGTCTATGTATCTGTTATTCCTTGTTAAGTGACAAACAGAAAATGACTAAAATAAATGTACCTTCAAAATTATTCTGTGTATATAGGGCTGTGTCAGGCATTGACTTTAAAAATCTTTCTTTACTTGCTATTTTTACAATTAATATCACAAACTTCCTAAATACTCTGATCCACGTAAATAATAATTCAATACCTTTGTTTTTTAAGTCACATTTTCATCCAACACATACATACAAACACATTGGATTTGTGGGCTTTACTCTTACATTTCCTGAAATTGCTTCTCTTCTCCATCTAAATCAATATCTTAGGTTTCAACATAATTTTCTTTTTGCTCCTTGACTGATCCTATAGACAGAATGACCTGGAACTTTCATTGTACCATCACAGTTAATTCCTTATGAGCCAGTGTTACTCTTATCATGGAATACTATATTAATTCTTGTATATCTATATGGTCCCCATCAAATGGACAGAAGAGACAGTGCTAAGTCATGAAATTTTAATTTACATTTTTAAAACTCATTGTTTTCTCCTATTAATTCATAACTAGTAATTCTCATGTATTTAAACGTGTGATTCTACTCTAATGAATAAGTCATCAAGAGCTACTGTTCCAATATACATTTCGCTGTATTTCACATTGGGACAGACAATATGGCAGACCCCAAATCAGCACAGATTCCCATTACTGACCTTAACAAACACAGCTAGGAAGGAATGTCATGCACAGATGACACATTTAGGCAATTTTAACCAGTAACATAAACTTGTGTTGATATATGTTAAAGAATTCCAAGATAGTAAAAATTCATTTGAGTCCAAGTCATTCTATGAAAGGGCTTCCCAGATGGCACAGTGATAAAGATTCTGCCTGCAAGTGCAGGAGACACAAGAGACATGGGTTTGATTCCTGGTTCAGGAAGATCCTCTGGGGTAGGATATGGCAACCCACTCCAATATTACTGCCTGGAAAATTCCATAGACAAAAGAGTCTGACGAGCTACAGTCCATGGTGTCTGAAAGAGTCAGACATGATCGAGTGACAGAGCACACACACATTCTATGAAAGCTCCTTGAAAAGGTCTGACTTAAAACAATGTCAATGATAAGGGTTCATTCAGTATGAGGGCAGCCCGATGAATGCAATTCCAAAGGAAATAAAGTGCTCTCAGGACTCTGAAGAGATTGCCTTTCCTTGAGCAAGACTAAGTCAAGACATGATACATTAGATTAGCTGCTCAGTTGTAAGTGTTGCCCTTACACAACTTCATAATCTGAAGGTATTCTGGAGGTTATTCCACTTTTACTCAGTTAAGTAAGCTCTTCATTAAGTACCTATTTTGCAAGATCAATTACACCCTTAACTTGTACTGTTTTTCTATAACCAATTACATTTATAAACACTTGTAGTAATTACAAATGTACCATCAGGTTTCAACATAATTTTCTTTTTGCTCCTTGACTGATCCTATAGACAGAATGACCTGGAACTTTCATTGTACCATCACAGTTAATTCCTTATGAGCCAGTGTTACTCTTATCATGGAATACTATATTAATTCTTGTATATCTATATGGTCCCCATCAAATGGACAGAAGAGACAGTGCTAAGTCATGAAATTTTAATTTACATTTTTAAAACTCATTGTTTTCTCCTATTAATTCATAACTAGTAATTCTCATGTATTTAAACGTGTGATTCTACTCTAATGAATAAGTCATCAAGAGCTACTGTTCCAATATACATTTCGCTGTATTTCACATTGGGACAGACAATATGGCAGACCCCAAATCAGCACAGATTCCCATTACTGACCTTAACAAACACAGCTAGGAAGGAATGTCATGCACAGATGACACATTTAGGCAATTTTAACCAGTAACATAAACTTGTGTTGATATATGTTAAAGAATTCCAAGATAGTAAAAATTCATTTGAGTCCAAGTCATTCTATGAAAGGGCTTCCCAGATGGCACAGTGATAAAGATTCTGCCTGCAAGTGCAGGAGACACAAGAGACATGGGTTTGATTCCTGGTTCAGGAAGATCCTCTGGGGTAGGATATGGCAACCCACTCCAATATTACTGCCTGGAAAATTCCATAGACAAAAGAGTCTGACGAGCTACAGTCCATGGTGTCTGAAAGAGTCAGACATGATCGAGTGACAGAGCACACACACATTCTATGAAAGCTCCTTGAAAAGGTCTGACTTAAAACAATGTCAATGATAAGGGTTCATTCAGTATGAGGGCAGCCCGATGAATGCAATTCCAAAGGAAATAAAGTGCTCTCAGGACTCTGAAGAGATTGCCTTTCCTTGAGCAAGACTAAGTCAAGACATGATACATTAGATTAGCTGCTCAGTTGTAAGTGTTGCCCTTACACAACTTCATAATCTGAAGGTATTCTGGAGGTTATTCCACTTTTACTCAGTTAAGTAAGCTCTTCATTAAGTACCTATTTTGCAAGATCAATTACACCCTTAACTTGTACTGTTTTTCTATAACCAATTACATTTATAAACACTTGTAGTAATTACAAATGTATATTCCATACAGCAAGTGAATATTGACTCAGTGATTTCTTCAATGATATCCAAGTTATCCTGTTTATAACTTTGAAGAATATCTCATATCTTGTTTCAATGACACCCCATAAAACATTTGAAGATATCAGCCTTGGCACAAGATGCAAATAAAATAATTTCTGTAAGTTGTTATACAAGAGAATTAAGTCATAAAACTCATCCCTTCCTAAGAGACATTTAGCATCGGTAGTATCTGAACCAAATTGAAGTTATACCAGAAAGAGATGAAAGAACCATAGATTGCTTAAAGGCACATGCAATTGAGATTATAGAGGATTAGGCTAAGATATTGATTGTGGAAACAGAGAAAATGCATTAAGGAGTATCACATAGAGTTGGCTGTTTTATTTAGAAAGTAAAGAAGAATTAGGAGTCAAAGTCAAAAATTTTGAGCAGTGTGAACTCAAGGTGTGGCAGTCATGAGGAAATCTGAAGTAGAAAGGGAGGTACATTCCAGTTTTAATTCTGTTGAGTTTTAGGCAGCTCAAGTATGGAGCAGTAATTAGATTCAGAAATTCAGATTCAGAAATCTTTAGTAGACAGGATATTTGTTATACACACACACACACACCACAGAGCACAGAGGTTTCCTTTTTTTTTTTTTTTTTTTGGCCTCTTCCATTGGTCTTTCATTTATTTGTTTTCATCCATCTTTGTTCTTTGGCCATTGTGGGCCTCCCATTGCAGTGGCCTCTCTCATTGCAGAGCACTGGCTTCAGGAGCATGTGCTCCAAAGCACTGACTCGCAACTGGACACACTGGTCCAGCCACTCCGTGGCATGTGGGATCTTCCTGGGCCAACGTTGGAACCAGTGCTCCCTGCACTGCAAGGCGGACTCTCCTCCCACTGGACCACCAGGGGAAACCCTATATAGGATATTTAAAAGACCAAGTGATTATAGAAAAATGGGGGCCCTTCCTAACAAGAGTTTTGAAGATTTAGCACTGTGAAGATTACAGAGGTAAATGCAAAGTTGGTAAAGGAGATCACTAAAGTTGGGTGTCTGTGACTTTAAATATAAGGTAAATAGAAAGGTTCCCAAATTGTCTAAAACTCTAATTTGATACAGAATTCTCTTATTCAAACCTATGGAAATATAATTTCTCTGTTACTGACATCTTCGTTGACTAACTGTATATATCGCAGAGCTTGTTACAACAAAGAATATATAAGAGATTCGGCATTAGAAGCAAAATTATTTGCTTTGGTACTACAAGATGCAAATAAAATAATTTCTGTAAGTTGTTATACAAGAGAATTAAGTCATAAAACTCATCCCTTCCTAAGAGACATTTAGCATCGGTAGTATCTGAACCAAATTGAAGTTATACCAGAAAGAGATGAAAGAACCATAGATTGCTTAAAGGCACATGCAATTGAGATTATAGAGGATTAGGCTAAGATATTGATTGTGGAAACAGAGAAAATGCATTAAGGAGTATCACATAGAGTTGGCTGTTTTATTTAGAAAGTAAAGAAGAATTAGGAGTCAAAGTCAAAAATTTTGAGCAGTGTGAACTCAAGGTGTGGCAGTCATGAGGAAATCTGAAGTAGAAAGGGAGGTACATTCCAGTTTTAATTCTGTTGAGTTTTAGGCAGCTCAAGTATGGAGCAGTAATTAGATTCAGAAATTCAGATTCAGAAATCTTTAGTAGACAGGATATTTGTTATACACACACACACACACCACAGAGCACAGAGGTTTCCTTTTTTTTTTTTTTTTTTTGGCCTCTTCCATTGGTCTTTCATTTATTTGTTTTCATCCATCTTTGTTCTTTGGCCATTGTGGGCCTCCCATTGCAGTGGCCTCTCTCATTGCAGAGCACTGGCTTCAGGAGCATGTGCTCCAAAGCACTGACTCGCAACTGGACACACTGGTCCAGCCACTCCGTGGCATGTGGGATCTTCCTGGGCCAACGTTGGAACCAGTGCTCCCTGCACTGCAAGGCGGACTCTCCTCCCACTGGACCACCAGGGAAGCCCTATATAGGATATTTAAAAGACCAAGTGATTATAGAAAAATGGGGGCCCTTCCTAACAAGAGTTTTGAAGATTTAGCACTGTGAAGATTACAGAGGTAAATGCAAAGTTGGTAAAGGAGATCACTAAAGTTGGGTGTCTGTGACTTTAAATATAAGGTAAATAGAAAGGTTCCCAAATTGTCTAAAACTCTAATTTGATACAGAATTCTCTTATTCAAACCTATGGAAATATAATTTCTCTGTTACTGACATCTTCGTTGACTAACTGTATATCTCGCAGAGCTTGTTACAACAAAGAATATATAAGAGATTCGGCATTAGAAGCAGTTATTTGAAGGAGTTCATAACCCACTTGAGAAAACAAAGATAGCACACAAGAAACAAATAGAAGATTAATTTAAAAATGAGACACTGGTCAAAAAAGCATACAAAAAGCTACTTAACCTCACTGGAGGAATGCCCATCAAAACCACAGTGAGATACCAGCTTACACCTGTCAGGATGGATATTCAAAATAAACAGGAAATAAGTGTTGGTGAGAGTGTGAAGACATTGGAACATTTGTGCATTCTCCATGGGAATATCAAATGGTACAGCTGCTATGGAAAATAGCATGGCAATTTCTCAAAAAAATCAAAAACAGAATTATCACAAGACCCAGGAATTTCAATTTTGGGTATTTACACAGAAGAATCAGATGGAGAATCTCAAAGAGTTATCTCTATACACATGTTCCTAGAAGCCTATTCACAGTCACCAAGAGGAAGAGACAACTGGAATGTTCCATGATAGATGAATAGAAAAGTCAAATGTTGTACTTACATACAATAGAATCATAGACAATTTTTTTTTTAGTTTTTTTTTTTTTTTTAGGCTTTTTGTTTCCAGTAAGATTCCCTAGGCTTTTCAGTTTTGGGTTTTTTTCTTTTAGGGGGGTGGGGTGGGGAGGGAGAGGTGAGGCCACCCACTTCTATTGGTCTTTCATTTGTCTATTTTCATCCATCTCTTCTTTGGCCCATGTGGGCCTCCCATCACGGTGGCCTCTGTTGTCGCAGAGCACCGGCTCTGGGCACGTGTGCTTCAGAGCTTCAGCTCCGTAGTTGGACACATCGGTCCAGCTGCTCCGCGGCACGTGGGATCCTCCCAGGCCAGGGATCGAACCGGCACCCCTTGCACTGCAAGGCGGTGTCCTTACCCACTGGACCACCAGGGAAGCCCAGACTCATAGACTACTATCCATCTTTAAAAAGGTACGGAACTCTGACTCATAGCATGGATGAACGTTATGGACATTATACCTGGTGGAATAAGTCAGTCACAGAAAGAAAACTGTTATCTGATTCCACTCATATGAAATACCTAGAATAGTCAAAATAATGGAGAGAGAAAGTAGAATGGTGGTTGCCAGGATCGAGAGGGAGTGGGAAGTATGGAGACGCTTAATATATACAGAGCTGCTATCTTTAAAGATGAAGAGGTCCTGGAGATGGATGGTGGTAATGGCTGTACTTAACATTCCATATGAATGTACATAAATCAATTGTGCCTTTAAAAATGGTAGAGACTGCAAACCTCACAATATGCATATTTAACCAAAACAACAACAACAAAACATCTTCTAGTGTTATAGAAAAGCAAACAAAAGGTGAAAAGAGACCAAGAGAGAAAAAAAAAAATGCATGGTACAGAGTAAAAATGCAAGTGAAAATAAAGACTATGACAACCATAACAAACCTCTGATGAAGAAATTCTATGTGATGAGTGTAAATTGGCACAATCTGAATATTTGAATCAGTTTGAGGAATGGAGATTGTTCAAGATAAACTGGTATTAACCAAAACATAGGGAATAAACAAATTACAAGTTATGAACGGTGTAATGAATGAAGGATGCTATCTGGGCTACAGAGGGAGTACTGGAGTCTGGTGATGGATGAGGTTAGACAGACAGCAGACCTCAATTTTGAAGATTCTAAATTCAGATATTGAAACTCTAAAAGGAAGAAATATTTGGGAGAGAATCCCATAGGGTTCTAAGAAAAAAGTATGTTCTGCAAAGAACAGTATTACAAAAATTTCCTGGGAGGGATGTGCAAGACAAGGGGACAGAAATAGGACATGGAGATGGAGCTGGGTAGTTCAGTCTCTATGTTGTGTCTTACTCTTTGTGACCACATGGACTGCAGCACACCGGGCTTGCCTGTCCTTCACCATCTCCTGAAGTTTGGTCAAACTTATATTCATTGAGTAAGAGATACAATCTAACCGCCTCATCCTCTGTCACCCCTTTATCCTCCTTCCCTCAATCTTTCCTTGCATCAGGATCTTTTCCAAAGAGTATGGCCTTTGCATCAGGTGGACAAAGTACTGGAACTTCAGCTTCAGCATCAGTCCTTCAAATGAATATTCAGGGTTCATTTTCTTTAGGATTGGTTGGTTTGATATCCTTATTGTCCAGTATTAGTCACTTAGTCATGGCTGACTCTTTGAGACCCCATGGACTGTAGCCCTCAGGTTTGTAATTCCAGGAGTGAAAAACGCTTAATATATACAGAGCTGCTATCTTTAAAGATGAAGAGGTCCTGGAGATGGATGGTGGTAATGGCTGTACTTAACATTCCATATGAATGTACATAAATCAATTGTGCCTTTAAAAATGGTAGAGACTGCAAACCTCACAATATGCATATTTAACCAAAACAACAACAACAAAACATCTTCTAGTGTTATAGAAAAGCAAACAAAAGGTGAAAAGAGACCAAGAGAGAAAAAAATGCATGGTACAGAGTAAAAATGCAAGTGAAAATAAAGACTATGACAACCATAACAAACCTCTGATGAAGAAATTCTATGTGATGAGTGTAAATTGGCACAATCTGAATATTTGAATCAGTTTGAGGAATGGAGATTGTTCAAGATAAACTGGTATTAACAAAACATAGGGAATAAACAAATTACAAGTTATGAACGGTGTAATGAATGAAGGATGCTATCTGGGCTACAGAGGGAGTACTGGAGTCTGGTGATGGATGAGGTTAGACAGACAGCAGACCTCAATTTTGAAGATTCTAAATTCAGATATTGAAACTCTAAAAGGAAGAAATATTTGGGAGAGAATCCCATAGGGTTCTAAGAAAAAAGTATGTTCTGCAAAGAACAGTATTACAAAAATTTCCTGGGAGGGATGTGCAAGACAAGGGGACAGAAATAGGACATGGAGATGGAGCTGGGTAGTTCAGTCTCTATGTTGTGTCTTACTCTTTGTGACCACATGGACTGCAGCACACCGGGCTTGCCTGTCCTTCACCATCTCCTGAAGTTTGGTCAAACTTATATTCATTGAGTAAGAGATACAATCTAACCGCCTCATCCTCTGTCACCCCTTTATCCTCCTTCCCTCAATCTTTCCTTGCATCAGGATCTTTTCCAAAGAGTATGGCCTTTGCATCAGGTGGACAAAGTACTGGAACTTCAGCTTCAGCATCAGTCCTTCAAATGAATATTCAGGGTTCATTTTCTTTAGGATTGGTTGGTTTGATATCCTTATTGTCCAGTATTAGTCACTTAGTCATGGCTGACTCTTTGAGACCCCATGGACTGTAGCCCTCCAGGCTCCTCTGTCCATGGAATTCTCCACATAAGAATACTGGAATGAGTAGCCATTCCCTTCTCCAGGCTATCTTCCCAACTCAGGGATCAAATCCAGTCTCCTGCACTGCAGGCCATCTTTACCATCTGAGCCCTTGCTGTCCAAGTGACTCTCAAGAGTCTTCTACAGCACCACAATTCAAAAGTACCAGTTCTTTAGTGCTCAGCCTTTATGGTCCAACTCTCACATCCATACATGACTAATGGAAAAAACAAAGCTTTGGCTAGACAGACCTTTTTCGACAAAGTGATATCTCAGGGTTTTTTTTAATACACTGTCTAGGTTTGTCATTGCTTTTTCAAGGAGGAAGTGTCTTTTAATTTTGTGGCTGCAGGCACCATCCTCAGTGATTTTTGAGCCCAACAAAATAAAATCTGTCACTGTTTCCACTTTTTTCCCATTTATTTGCCATGAAGTGACGGGACTGGATGCCATGCTATTAGTTTTATTTATTTATTTATTTTAATGTCAAGTTTAAAGACAGCCTTTTCACAAGTAGAGACTTGTGAAAGCCCAAGTAATTTCTGTCAAATCAGACTTTTCTGTCTGCCATAACTGAGTGAAAGGAAAACTTGAGTTGCTTTTGACCAACACTTTGATATGAGCACTGGGAAGCCCTTTCTGTTGGCCTTATCCAGTGGAGTCCATGTACAGACCTAATCCCATCTTGGTGAGTCCTTAGGAACTGCTTTCTCTAAGTGAAAGATTTCTGTCCCAAATCAGACACAGTAGGACATTGGAGCTGGGTAGTTCAGTCTCTATGTTGTCTCTTACTCTTTGTGACCACATGGACTGCAGCACACCGGGCTTGCCTGTCCTTCACCATCTCCTGAAGTTTGGTCAAACTTATATTCATTGAGTAAGAGATACAATCTAACCGCCTCATCCTCTGTCACCCCTTTATCCTCCTTCCCTCAATCTTTCCTTGCATCAGGATCTTTTCCAAAGAGTATGGCCTTTGCATCAGGTGGACAAAGTACTGGAACTTCAGCTTCAGCATCAGTCCTTCAAATGAATATTCAGGGTTCATTTTCTTTAGGATTGGTTGGTTTGATATCCTTATTGTCCAGTATTAGTCACTTAGTCATGGCTGACTCTTTGAGACCCCATGGACTGTAGCCCTCCAGGCTCCTCTGTCCATGGAATTCTCCACATAAGAATACTGGAATGAGTAGCCATTCCCTTCTCCAGGCTATCTTCCCAACTCAGGGATCAAATCCAGTCTCCTGCACTGCAGGCCATCTTTACCATCTGAGCCCTTGCTGTCCAAGTGACTCTCAAGAGTCTTCTACAGCACCACAATTCAAAAGTACCAGTTCTTTAGTGCTCAGCCTTTATGGTCCAACTCTCACATCCATACATGACTAATGGAAAAAACAAAGCTTTGGCTAGACAGACCTTTTTCGACAAAGTGATATCTCAGGGTTTTTTTTAATACACTGTCTAGGTTTGTCATTGCTTTTTCAAGGAGGAAGTGTCTTTTAATTTTGTGGCTGCAGGCACCATCCTCAGTGATTTTTGAGCCCAACAAAATAAAATCTGTCACTGTTTCCACTTTTTTCCCATTTATTTGCCATGAAGTGACGGGACTGGATGCCATGCTATTAGTTTTATTTATTTATTTATTTTTAATGTCAAGTTTAAAGACAGCCTTTTCACAAGTAGAGACTTGTGAAAGCCCAAGTGAATTTCTGTCAAATCAGACTTTTTCTGTCTGCCATAACTGAGTGAAAGGGAAAACTTGAGTTGCTTTTGACCAACACTTTGATATGAGCACTGGGAAGCCCTTTCTGTTGGCCTTATCCAGTGGAGTCCATGTACAGACCTAATCCCATCTTGGTGAGTCCTTAGGAACTGCTTTCTCTAAAGTTGATGAAAGATCTCACTCAGATAAGATAACCTGCCCAAACCTTGGAACAGATTCTGAGGAAACTGTTGTCACCATTTTTAAAATATCTCCACAGTGACAAGTGCACAGATCATCAGACACTGTCTATCAGGATGGCTGGGGTGGTACATGGTCTAACGGGCTGGATTTCTGCCCAGTGGCTCTCTACAGAGAGCATTGTGAACCGTCTGGTCCAGAGGCAATATGGCAGTCATGTCCGGAGCTTTTCTTGGGTAGGAACAAAGTCTGTCCTTGTGAAAGATGACTGAATCTGTATCATGGGATACAATATTATATTTTAGATGTACACCTAAGGAATAATGGGCAACTCAGAAGGTAAAAAGTCTGCCTGCAATGCAGGAGACCAGGGTTTGATCTCTGGGTTGGGAAGATCCCCTAGAAAAAGGAACAGCTACCCATCCCAGTATTCTTACATGGAGAATTCCTGTGAACAGAGGAGACAATACATGGGATCGCATGGAGTCAGACTGAGTGACTAACACTTTCACACTTTCTGAGGAACGATGCACCAAATTAATTCCATGTTTAGATTCTGATGCCCATGTACATTAGCTGGCTATTCCCTCTCCTCAAAGGTGAAGTGTGCATAGGGGGATTACAATTTAGCACCAGTATATTCAGTAACGTTCATACCAGTGTTGTGTTCATCGTATAGCTATGAATTAGCTGTTGATCCTATTTAAAGAAAACATGCCTCCAATTACACATTTATTCTGATGTAAAATTTTGAACTAAAGCCATGGTTATGCATGTAATAATCAGGGAATATAATTGTTTCTTTAAAGAAGACAGATCCTATGTGCATGAATATTTTAATATTTTACTTTCTTCACAGGATATGAATCAGGTTGAGAAGCAAGTCAGCAGTGCCTCTGCAATCTAACTGCTAATACGGCAATCAACATAAAAGAGCTCTGCCCTACCAGTAATATTTTTGTGAACCCTATAATCCTATAATATGTGTCACAGGATATTTTATTCATGTCACTCCAGTGATCTGTGACTGTTTGGACACATTTTTGCACCTCCAGTTCATATATAAATATAGAACAAAATAAAATGAGAGAAAATACTTCAATAGAATAAATTCACTGAATGTATCTACATTTTTGTTTTGTTTTCTACATTCAAACAATGAACTGTATCTAATTATACTAATAATGTTCATAATACTTTATTTTTTAAAAACTATAAGACAGCTGCAAATTGGGCAAAGATCTCTTCTCTTCCCAATTACTGCATAAGTATCACAATAATTTTCAATATTATTTAATGGGAAATTACCAAGAAATAATGGAATATATCTAAAATGACAAGTATATCCAAATAGACAACTAAAAGAGCACAATGTTGACTTTGCATCTATCCACACCATGGACACTAGGATAATAAAGAAGCTGTCCTAACAACAATGTCAACTGCGATGGCTGGATAGCATCACAGACACAATGGACATGAGTTTGAGCAAGCTTTGGGAGATAGAGAAGGACAGAGAAGCCTGGCGTGCTGCAGTCCATGGGGATCACAATGAGTTGGACATGATTTAACAATAACAACAATATCAATTACACACAGGGTAAAATAGGTGGCATGATAACTGTCTGAATGTAATCTGTTAAAAAATAAATTTTAGGTGTTTTTTGCCTTCTGTAGTGTTAAAATTATGCCATCTTTCTGCTTCCTCCCACACAAAATAACCACTGTTCCAAATTCTGTCATTCTCAGCTTTAAAAAAATTGTTTTTCATTATAAATCCATTTCATCTAAAATATGTGGGTAAGTTTTACCTACATTTCTCTTTGTAAAATTAGTATGCTACCTGGATTTGCTTTTTTTCTTTAATCAATAATATATTTTTAAAATTTATTCACATTGATGCATGGAGCTGTATGACATTAATATTTAATGTGATATAAATGCCATTTCATAAACATATCCCAGTTTATGTGCCCATTTTTGCTGTCAGATATTTACATTATTCCTAGATCTTTGTATGCTTATCCTTTATTTATTTATTTAGACATCTGCTGCTCTGACCTTCCTTGGATGTGTCTTCTTGTGTTATCTACCTAAGAGTTTCCCTAGGAATAGATATTCACTCCTAGCAGAATTGCAAGGGCACTGAATTTTTTTCAAAGAGGAAACTGCTTTCCAATCAGTAGTATCAATGCATCCTTCCATTTGCATGGTATAGGATTTCTCACCACACAGCACATATTCCAATGCTGGCCATGAAGGCAGGGTATAGCAGTTCCCAATCTAGCAGGTGACCAGCAGTATCTAAGATTTTACAATGCATTGTCCTTATTACCAGTGAGCTTGAATATTTTTCTGATTTCTGATACACTAATGAACTATGTTTGCTTTCTTATTTTTTCATATGTCAACTCACAGCTGTTTTTTTTTTGTTTTTTTTTTTTTTTTTGAGCTTTCTTGTTCTTATTTTTTCATGGAATGATTGCTTATGTTTTCTGTACCAGTCATTTGTCAGTTGGATTCCTTGGGAATATCTATTCTTGGTAATTTCTAGCTTTATATTTCTTCTGTTACCTTCTGATGAACAGAACTTCTTAGCTGTTATTTACTGACTGTATTTTTCTACTATCGTTTGTATGCACCCTTGATACAAGGTACATAGTACCTTGTACCTTGATTGTTTTAAGAAATTCTTAAGCAAAAGATGCATACATAACATTTATTTTATTCTAAAAGTTACACTTCCTTTTCAGATTTAAGCTTTAATTTAGCTGGAATTGTAATTTTCAATGTTTTGAAAATAAACATTTAAAAATAACTAGATGTCTTAGGAATGTTTATGAAAGAATCCTCCTGCTTTCATTGGTTCATGGGACCTCTACTACATCTATTGGTCTACTCATCTACAGAGGCTTTAGTAATGTGTTCTCTTAATTATTATAATTCTATAATAAATACTTTATTATCACTTTGCTATTCTTCTTCTTATGTTCCTGAGATATTGCTGACACATGATACCTTAACAAATAATTTCTAGTAAGTCTGTCAAGGTCAAATAAACCTCTTGTTATTTTGGTGAGCAAGACATTAAATTTAGAGATTTAGGGGGGAGTGTATTGATATATTTTGCTACTGAATATTGATACATAAGACCACTGTTGATTTTTCCATGTACTTAGATTTTCAAATGTTTCCCTAGGAATAGATATTCACTCCTAGCAGAATTGCAAGGGCACTGAATTTTTTTCAAAGAGGAAACTGCTTTCCAATCAGTAGTATCAATGCATCCTTCCATTTGCATGGTATAGGATTTCTCACCACACAGCACATATTCCAATGCTGGCCATGAAGGCAGGGTATAGCAGTTCCCAATCTAGCAGGTGACCAGCAGTATCTAAGATTTTACAATGCATTGTCCTTATTACCAGTGAGCTTGAATATTTTTCTGATTTCTGATACACTAATGAACTATGTTTGCTTTCTTATTTTTTCATATGTCAACTCACAGCTGTTTTTTTTTGTTTTTTTTTTTTTTTTTGAGCTTTCTTGTTCTTATTTTTTCATGGAATGATTGCTTATGTTTTCTGTACCAGTCATTTGTCAGTTGGATTCCTTGGGAATATCTATTCTTGGTAATTTCTAGCTTTATATTTCTTCTGTTACCTTCTGATGAACAGAACTTCTTAGCTGTTATTTACTGACTGTATTTTTCTACTATCGTTTGTATGCACCCTTGATACAAGGTACATAGTACCTTGTACCTTGATTGTTTTAAGAAATTCTTAAGCAAAAGATGCATACATAACATTTATTTTATTCTAAAAGTTACACTTCCTTTTCAGATTTAAGCTTTAATTTAGCTGGAATTGTAATTTTCAATGTTTTGAAAATAAACATTTAAAAATAACTAGATGTCTTAGGAATGTTTATGAAAGAATCCTCCTGCTTTCATTGGTTCATGGGACCTCTACTACATCTATTGGTCTACTCATCTACAGAGGCTTTAGTAATGTGTTCTCTTAATTATTATAATTCTATAATAAATACTTTATTATCACTTTGCTATTCTTCTTCTTATGTTCCTGAGATATTGCTGACACATGATACCTTAACAAATAATTTCTAGTAAGTCTGTCAAGGTCAAATAAACCTCTTGTTATTTTGGTGAGCAAGACATTAAATTTAGAGATTTAGGGGGGAGTGTATTGATATATTTTGCTACTGAATATTGATACATAAGACCACTGTTGATTTTTCCATGTACTTAGATTTTCAAATGTTTTTCCCATTAAAATTCTTTAATATTTTGAATACTAGTCTTATAAACCTATTATAAGATTTGTTCCTAGCAATTTCTGTTTCTTTGCCATTCTAAAGTTTCCTTTTCAAATTATATTTTAAAAATTACTGCTAAAGTACAGACTTACAAGTATATATATTTGTTGCTAGGTTGCTAAACTCTCTTGTATTTCTAATAATTAGTATACATTGTGGATTTTCTATGTGGATAATTATATATTTTAATGATAATAAACATTTTATTTCCTCCTTACTGTTCCTCAAATTTTTATATGTACTTTAAATGTCTCCTTTTTTCCCAGGAGGGAGCTTAAGTATACATTTATTTAAAATAAGGTAATAGTGGTGATTTTTAATTCTGATTTTAAAGAAAATATCATGTTTTTGTATCAAAATAATTTCCATGTAGCTTTTTCGTAAACATACTTTAAATAGTAAGTGTGGTATAACTTACCACTTTAAGGAGCTTCTTTCTGTTCTTACTTTGCCAGATGTCTTCATCACAAACAAGTATAAAATTTAATCAACTACCTCTTCTGCTTCTAATATTGGGGTAATCATATGACTTCTGTGCACTGATTCGGTCTGTCAGTGTGGTAACTGGTAACAGTTTCTGATATTAAACTTCCATTTTATTGGGGGAATAAACTCAATTTTGTCTCAATCTCATTTTATAACTCATTGCATTTGATTTATAATTTAGTTCAAGATTATTGTACCTACCTTCATAAAACATAAAGACCTGAGATTTTTCCTTTCCCAAATTACCCCTATCTGTTTTGGCATCAACGTTATTTTAGCTTCAATAATTACTAATTTTCGGGCTTCCCTGGTGATACAGTGGATAAGGACACCGCCTTGCAGTGACAGCATTCGACGTCCATCACTTTGCTATTCTTCTTCTTATGTTCCTGAGATATTGCTGACACATGATACCTTAACAAATAATTTCTAGTAAGTCTGTCAAGGTCAAATAAACCTCTTGTTATTTTGGTGAGCAAGACATTAAATTTAGAGATTTAGGGGGGAGTGTATTGATATATTTTGCTACTGAATATTGATACATAAGACCACTGTTGATTTTTCCATGTACTTAGATTTTCAAATGTTTTTCCCATTAAAATTCTTTAATATTTTGAATACTAGTCTTATAAACCTATTATAAGATTTGTTCCTAGCAATTTCTGTTTCTTTGCCATTCTAAAGTTTCCTTTTCAAATTATATTTTAAAAATTACTGCTAAAGTACAGACTTACAAGTATATATATTTGTTGCTAGGTTGCTAAACTCTCTTGTATTTCTAATAATTAGTATACATTGTGGATTTTCTATGTGGATAATTATATATTTTAATGATAATAAACATTTTATTTCCTCCTTACTGTTCCTGAAATTGTTAAATGTACTTTAAATGTCTCCCCTTTTTCCTAGGAGGGAGCTTAAGTATACATTTATTTAAAATAAGGTAATAGTGGTGATTTTTAATTCTGATTTTAAAGAAAATATCATGTTTTTGTATCAAAATAATTTCCATGTAGCTTTTTCGTAAACATACTTTAAATAGTAAGTGTGGTATAACTTACCACTTTAAGGAGCTTCTTTCTGTTCTTACTTTGCCAGATGTCTTCATCACAAACAAGTATAAAATTTAATCAACTACCTCTTCTGCTTCTAATATTGGGGTAATCATATGACTTCTGTGCACTGATTCGGTCTGTCAGTGTGGTAACTGGTAACAGTTTCTGATATTAAACTTCCATTTTATTGGGGGAATAAACTCAATTTTGTCTCAATCTCATTTTATAACTCATTGCATTTGATTTATAATTTAGTTCAAGATTATTGTACCTACCTTCATAAAACATAAAGACCTGAGATTTTTCCTTTCCCAAATTACCCCTATCTGTTTTGGCATCAACGTTATTTTAGCTTCAATAATTACTAATTTTCGGGCTTCCCTGGTGATACAGTGGATAAGGACACCGCCTTGCAGTGCAAAGCGCGCCAGTTCGATCCCTGGCCTGGGAAGATCCCACGTGCTGCGGAGTAGCTGTACCGATGTGTCCAATTACCGAGCCGGAGCTCCGGCGCGCGTGCGCCCAGAGCCAGTGCTCTGTTACAACAGAGGCTACTGCGATGGGAGGCCCACACAGGCCAAAGAACAAAGACGGATGAAACCAGACAAATGAAAGGCCAGTGGAAGTGGCCCGCCCACCCCCCTCCCTCCCCACCCTGTCAAAATAAATAAATAAATAAATGTTTTGGAAAAAAACAATATTTCTCTTTTTCAGTTCTTCATAGGAGTTTGAATAAAACTGTACTTTAAATGTTTGGTGAAATTTGCCTAGAAAACTATTGAGAATGGTACTATCTTTGTATGAAAATATTCAACCACTAACTCCTTTAATTTGATGTTTCTCAACCTGAGATGATTTTGCCTCACAGGGGGAATGTGAGACATTTAATGTTGCCATGTGTCACAACTAGTTTTTAGCTATGCTGATAAATATCTAAAAATGCCTAGACAATCACTCCATTTCTACCAGCCAGGAAGTCTCTGACCCTATATGCACTGCCAAAGTCAACAAACCCTGCCATCCATAGGGGCTTCTCTGGTGGTCCAGTGGGTATAGACACCACCTTGCAGTGCAAGGGACGCTGGTTTGATCCCTGGACTGGGAAGATCACATGTGCCGCGGAGTGGCTGGATCCATGCGTCGAACTACTGAGCTGGAGCTCTGGAGAGGGTGCGCCAAGAGCCAGTGCTCTGCAGTGAGAAAGGACACTGTGATGGGAGGCTCACACAGGCCAAAGAACAAAGATGGAAATGAAACACCAATAGAAGCGGCCAAAAATATATATATAAAGTTTTTAAAAAATGAATCAAAAAATATCCTGCCATCAATTAATATTAGAAGATTTTTATTGCATTGTATTGCAATATTATGGTGCTCTGATAATATGCCCATTGATCTAGAGCATCCAATGAAGTTTTTTCATAGTATTGCCTACATTTGCATTTTAAGCAAAATTTAGTAAGTCTGGCGAGTAAATATATTCACGCTGTAATACTATTTCAAACAACTAGTGAGTATTTTTTATTTAATTTATCATGAAGATTTACTTTGATTAAAGTGAAACACCTGAAAGAATAAAGTAATGAGAGAGAAAAACAGAGATAAAGATCCATAATTCACCACTATGAAAATGTGTTCACATATATTTATCCTAGAATGTAAGCCACTTTGGGGTAGAACTGTTCATCGCAGTTCTTCGTACAAATGTCTTCTGAAAGGAAGCTTTGAAATTAATTAAAGACAAAAAACTAGTAGCTTACATCAAATGCTTCATTTATTTTAGTCATTCTGACTAGAGAGTGAATGGTTGAACTGTGCAACATTTACAGTTGTATTTTTCAAAAATATCCTTAAGAATTAAGGACAAAAAGCAAATTAAAGGCCAATTAAATTTATGGAAACAAGTATGATGATTCTATCACTACAGATACATGAATTCAACTTGAATGAAAAATATAATAGCTAAACAGTAGGACTAAGAAATTAATCTTTTAAGTATAACTCTTTTTTTCATAAAATGTACCTTTTTAAAAATTAAACTCCCATTATCACAAAACACATTGCCTGATTTAAGGGGAAAAACATACATTGTTGTGGATGTCAGGAACCAGAATGCAGTGTCTGGTTTGACCATAATGACAAAGAAGTCAGCCATCCAATACCATGCACTTTCACACAACACAGTTCCAATTAGAAGAGGGATCAAGCTTCAATTAAACAACATAACCAGGCACCACTCATTCAGACGTGACTTCTTTCTCTCCATGAGCCTCAGCAGAGGATGAAACCAAACACCTATCAAGTACCACTCTTGATAAGCAACTACAGCTTACTTTATGATAAAGCAGGAGCCTTAACAGAAAGTGGGACCAAACTGAGCTCTGAGAAACAAATAATAAATGAAGGAGTGATTTTCAATGGACTGTCTCTCTCTTTAAGGTAATTGTAAGTTACTTGATCACTCTTGACCTACCATCTTTTAGACATGAATCCTCCTTCTCTACAATTTCTGTCTCTACATCACTCATTATCCTAAATCTTGGTCCATGATAGTCTACAACTTTCCATAGTAGTTTGTGTTAATTTATCATGAAGATTTACTTTGATTAAAGTGAAACACCTGAAAGAATAAAGTAATGAGAGAGAAAAACAGAGATAAAGATCCATAATTCACCACTATGAAAATGTGTTCACATATATTTATCCTAGAATGTAAGCCACTTTGGGGTAGAACTGTTCATCGCAGTTCTTCGTACAAATGTCTTCTGAAAGGAAGCTTTGAAATTAATTAAAGACAAAAAACTAGTAGCTTACATCAAATGCTTCATTTATTTTAGTCATTCTGACTAGAGAGTGAATGGTTGAACTGTGCAACATTTACAGTTGTATTTTTCAAAAATATCCTTAAGAATTAAGGACAAAAAGCAAATTAAAGGCCAATTAAATTTATGGAAACAAGTATGATGATTCTATCACTACAGATACATGAATTCAACTTGAATGAAAAATATAATAGCTAAACAGTAGGACTAAGAAATTAATCTTTTAAGTATAACTCTTTTTTTCATAAAATGTACCTTTTTAAAAATTAAACTCCCATTATCACAAAACACATTGCCTGATTTAAGGGGAAAAACATACATTGTTGTGGATGTCAGGAACCAGAATGCAGTGTCTGGTTTGACCATAATGACAAAGAAGTCAGCCATCCAATACCATGCACTTTCACACAACACAGTTCCAATTAGAAGAGGGATCAAGCTTCAATTAAACAACATAACCAGGCACCACTCATTCAGACGTGACTTCTTTCTCTCCATGAGCCTCAGCAGAGGATGAAACCAAACACCTATCAAGTACCACTCTTGATAAGCAACTACAGCTTACTTTATGATAAAGCAGGAGCCTTAACAGAAAGTGGGACCAAACTGAGCTCTGAGAAACAAATAATAAATGAAGGAGTGATTTTCAATGGACTGTCTCTCTCTTTAAGGTAATTGTAAGTTACTTGATCACTCTTGACCTACCATCTTTTAGACATGAATCCTCCTTCTCTACAATTTCTGTCTCTACATCACTCATTATCCTAAATCTTGGTCCATGATAGTCTACAACTTTCCATAGTAGTTTGTGTTAATCCATAATGAGGTCCTCTCTGTCTTATTGAAGATGACTCCTAGTCTCTGTCTAAAATTGTTCAAATTTCAGTCTTTGAAGAACAGACATTATGAACCATATTTCTGTCACTTGAGCTATTTCTGCCCTTAATTGCTAATTGTTTCAACCAGGCTAGTGCTGGAGGTGTAATTTTCCCTCAACATGTTCTGGGGGAAAAAAAAAATCTGTTGGAAAATGCCTGTGAATACCTGTGAAGAACCTCTGGTATTGTGAAGTGTTTTATGTGGTTTTCTTAATTTTAGTGAAAATAAGCAATCCTTGGACATGGTGTCACAAGGGAGACCCTCCCTTTGTTATTAATAATGTTTTTTTCAGTCTTTCTCCCCAAACCCTGACCATTCCTTACAATCCCTGGTGGACAGGATTTCATATCTTATCCTCACAGATCATTGATAATGATTAACAGAGTTAAGAAACTTTTTGAAGCACACTGAACATCCATCATGCACTATAAAATTTTAGTGTCCTTTTTACTTACAGATTTTGAGAAAAAGTATTTCCCTTGAGACCTGAAAATGGCAGCTCCTAAGAGCCCCCAAACTCCTTAATATTATGTATCTTGAAAGATTTTAATTTATACAAATTAAAGAAAAATATACATACAAATATACTATTCAATACCATGGGCAAATACAATACTGTGATATTAACATTTCTCAAATGGATTTTGATGGTCTTAATTTCATTAAATATCCTAAACAAATAGTATCTTGTGTTTCGCATATATACTTTTATTATATAGAAATAGCATGAATTAAAATGTGGAAAGTTAGTGTTTTTACACGAGATAAAATTTAGTTCTTATGGATAATCAAATGGAATATAATTTATACCAAAGAGTCCTAGAGAGGCAAGAATCACCTATCTTCCAAGCAAGTTAACTAGCTAAGCTTCTTAGGGAATGGAAATAAAACCCACTTGCTTAAAAGAATAACTCAGCAATTCAAATTCCAATTTTTGAAGGAGTGATTTTCAATGGACTGTCTCTCTCTTTAAGGTAATTGTAAGTTACTTGATCACTCTTGACCTACCATCTTTTAGACATGAATCCTCCTTCTCTACAATTTCTGTCTCTACATCACTCATTATCCTAAATCTTGGTCCATGATAGTCTACAACTTTCCATAGTAGTTTGTGTTAATCCATAATGAGGTCCTCTCTGTCTTATTGAAGATGACTCCTAGTCTCTGTCTAAAATTGTTCAAATTTCAGTCTTTGAAGAACAGACATTATGAACCATATTTCTGTCACTTGAGCTATTTCTGCCCTTAATTGCTAATTGTTTCAACCAGGCTAGTGCTGGAGGTGTAATTTTCCCTCAACATGTTCTGGGGGAAAAAAAAAATCTGTTGGAAAATGCCTGTGAATACCTGTGAAGAACCTCTGGTATTGTGAAGTGTTTTATGTGGTTTTCTTAATTTTAGTGAAAATAAGCAATCCTTGGACATGGTGTCACAAGGGAGACCCTCCCTTTGTTATTAATAATGTTTTTTTCAGTCTTTCTCCCCAAACCCTGACCATTCCTTACAATCCCTGGTGGACAGGATTTCATATCTTATCCTCACAGATCATTGATAATGATTAACAGAGTTAAGAAACTTTTTGAAGCACACTGAACATCCATCATGCACTATAAAATTTTAGTGTCCTTTTTACTTACAGATTTTGAGAAAAAGTATTTCCCTTGAGACCTGAAAATGGCAGCTCCTAAGAGCCCCCAAACTCCTTAATATTATGTATCTTGAAAGATTTTAATTTATACAAATTAAAGAAAAATATACATACAAATATACTATTCAATACCATGGGCAAATACAATACTGTGATATTAACATTTCTCAAATGGATTTTGATGGTCTTAATTTCATTAAATATCCTAAACAAATAGTATCTTGTGTTTCGCATATATACTTTTATTATATAGAAATAGCATGAATTAAAATGTGGAAAGTTAGTGTTTTTACACGAGATAAAATTTAGTTCTTATGGATAATCAAATGGAATATAATTTATACCAAAGAGTCCTAGAGAGGCAAGAATCACCTATCTTCCAAGCAAGTTAACTAGCTAAGCTTCTTAGGGAATGGAAATAAAACCCACTTGCTGAAATATGAGGACTGAATAACTCAGACACTGATTCAAATGTCCAAATGTTTTTATATCCAGTAGTTATAAAATAGAAGACTATCTATCACTGAGTCATAATTTTTGGATTTCAATTGCCTATACCTAAAAGAAGATATTTTAAAGAACATCAGAAAAGTGTACTATTTTCCCTGAACTACTAAAATTCTATTTCTCTTCAATATTTTATTTATTATGATTTTGAAATCTTTATTTTAAATATTCTGCACTTTGGACTTGTAATGCAATTTACATTTGAACATAAGAGATACAGAAGTGGCAGTAAAAGTTTAAACATAAATTTTAAAATCTATCAGAAGCAAAATCAGGAGAATAAGTTGAAATGAATATTCATGCTGTGCATACCAAATCTTAAGAGATGTCTACATTTCTCTTTGAAATTTCATCTATCATAAATGTATAGTGTTCATGCTAAATAAAGTATAAAACTTCTCTACAGTAATCAGTACTTTTAATAACTCAGAATATAAGCTATGAGGCTTGTTTGATGCAGGTTGTAATGTTGTAAGAAAAAATGTAATAGTGAAATGTAAACTGAGCCTTAATACACTGATATATACTACCAAACATTATAATCTGTAATACAAGACTAGAGGGACATTGCATTCCACATCCATACTCATACTTACTTTTAGTTTTCCCATAAGCAAAATAAGAATGACCATTAATATGTGGGCATCTGATAGAGCTACAAAAATTATCATCCCTAAAAGGAAGAGCCATTCAAACAGAATTGAGAAAGAATATCAATTCAAATTGAATTGATTGGATATAATCCTCAAGGTACAAATATTCTCTAGGAATAAGCCAGCACAGTTAGAGGAAAATGTTTTATTTCCTAGTGAGTTTTGCTGAATAATCTCCAGTCCTACATTTTGAACATATATATCTAAATGGCCTGACTAAATCCATCTTTCAGACAATACCACGCCTATTCAAAACTGAACTTGCTATAGAAATCTATTTGCAAATGCTAAATCACGAAGCACCTTTTATGGAAGTGTCTGTATCATCAATATGTTGACAAATGAAATTTTTATGATTAATACTAACACTTTAAACACAAAATAATTATCTTATGATGAACTATACTTGGTGATCCCAGTTTATTCATAGTGATAAGTTATGCACCCTGAAGTGTGAAACCCAGTTTATCACATTTCAATTGCCTATACCTAAAAGAAGATATTTTAAAGAACATCAGAAAAGTGTACTATTTTCCCTGAACTACTAAAATTCTATTTCTCTTCAATATTTTATTTATTATGATTTTGAAATCTTTATTTTAAATATTCTGCACTTTGGACTTGTAATGCAATTTACATTTGAACATAAGAGATACAGAAGTGGCAGTAAAAGTTTAAACATAAATTTTAAAATCTATCAGAAGCAAAATCAGGAGAATAAGTTGAAATGAATATTCATGCTGTGCATACCAAATCTTAAGAGATGTCTACATTTCTCTTTGAAATTTCATCTATCATAAATGTATAGTGTTCATGCTAAATAAAGTATAAAACTTCTCTACAGTAATCAGTACTTTTAATAACTCAGAATATAAGCTATGAGGCTTGTTTGATGCAGGTTGTAATGTTGTAAGAAAAAATGTAATAGTGAAATGTAAACTGAGCCTTAATACACTGATATATACTACCAAACATTATAATCTGTAATACAAGACTAGAGGGACATTGCATTCCACATCCATACTCATACTTACTTTTAGTTTTCCCATAAGCAAAATAAGAATGACCATTAATATGTGGGCATCTGATAGAGCTACAAAAATTATCATCCCTAAAAGGAAGAGCCATTCAAACAGAATTGAGAAAGAATATCAATTCAAATTGAATTGATTGGATATAATCCTCAAGGTACAAATATTCTCTAGGAATAAGCCAGCACAGTTAGAGGAAAATGTTTTATTTCCTAGTGAGTTTTGCTGAATAATCTCCAGTCCTACATTTTGAACATATATATCTAAATGGCCTGACTAAATCCATCTTTCAGACAATACCACGCCTATTCAAAACTGAACTTGCTATAGAAATCTATTTGCAAATGCTAAATCACGAAGCACCTTTTATGGAAGTGTCTGTATCATCAATATGTTGACAAATGAAATTTTTATGATTAATACTAACACTTTAAACACAAAATAATTATCTTATGATGAACTATACTTGGTGATCCCAGTTTATTCATAGTGATAAGTTATGCACCCTGAAGTGTGCCCTATTAAACTTTATCTCCATTCGTGGGTGACTAGTGACAAATAATTGATAACCAGTCACAAAATATAGTAAATAAAAATGATGATACTAATAGAAATACGTATATTTGATCAGAATTAACTTACTCTGTTTGAAAAAAAAAGAATTATCAACATACAGTTTTCAAAGATGCTAAATTTGTCAACATCAATACACAAATCTGAATGGAGATCAATACTTTTTTGCTGATGATCTATCATTGTATTTCTATTTTCAATATTCCCAAAGTGTGATTTATGAATGATCTGAATCAGGAAGAATTCTTTGGGATTCTTATTAAAACTCAGACTCCAAGACTCAACCTTAACTTAATGGACTCAAACTGCCCAGGCACAGGGACCAAGAGTTTTGATATTAAAGGAGTTTCATCTGCTGAATCTAAAATACACTTCAAACTCACTGCCAAAACTAAGAAGAATATGGCATAAAGGGAGACTATATCCTTCTAGTCCCTCAACCGAAAATAATAATTGAAGCATCTAGGTTTTTGCTAATTTCATAAACGTATTTCCTCCATTTATTTTGCATGTATGAGTGCAAACAAACATCACTTAAGAATCTCCTGTTTTGTATTAGGAAATAAACAGAAAACACATTAAATGTTCCCTAATCCCAAGGAGCCCATGGCTTAAGGGATTGTTTCTGAACAATAATAACCAATTAAAGTATGCTGTGATAACTGTTATAATAGAGGTGTTGATAACAGGTTTTTAATAAAGGAAGTTTGTTCTCTAGTGGCTCAGATAGTAAAGAAGCTGCCTGTAATACAAGAGATGCATGTTCAATCCCTGGGTAGGGAAGATCCCCTCAAGAGTAATTTTCCATCTGCAACTAAAGTTACAAGTATTATTTTTTCTGACTGAAGCTGTTGGATTCTAGGTCATCACTTCATTCACTGTAAGCAACTTGGCTAGCTGACATCATTTGATGATCTGAATGACTGCATTCAATCACCTCTTATAACAAAACAGATTATAAAATAATCTTCAGTGTAGCCACAGTTCATCTTATTTTTTACAAAATAATATTTTTTTCAAAATGATAAACATTTTATCTATTTATAAGCTTTATACATTACACTATAGAACAAAATCCCTGCCAAATGCAAATACTTAGAACACATGAGTTAACATATATAGGTGTCCTTTATAAGCTATAATACACTATACGAACATTATGGAAGTAGAAAGAGAAACAAGTGGGTAACGGAGATGTTAAGAGTAACCACTGTTAGACAGAATCCTGGTTTTTCATATTTGATGTTAAGGAGAAAAATTTTATGTTCTCTTACTTTTGCTTTTGGTGTTGACAAATTTGTACATATTAAGCAATCATACTGGAAATACAGAAAATATTTTAAAATATCTGGCTGAAATGTTCCATGAAGCACAGATTCTCTTTGTCTTTCAAAATCCTAAGGTTTAGAATGATTCTGTCTCATTTTTCTGGCTTTCTCCCATCCCTTTGCAGAACACAAATGTTCACATACAGCTTGATCTGTGACCAGTCCTGGAGGGATACAAAACCTGGGCTGACTTCTTCCCAGTTGGGAGAGAGAGGTCTGTTAATCAGCCCAAATAAAGCTAACTGCTTCATCCCATGTCATGAATAAGAAGGGAAAAAATGATCAATTATGTTCAGCTTTCTAGAGGTGAAATTGAAAAAAGAAAAAAACATGAAATGTAATTCCTTTCTTAGGATTTTATCCCTTTACTTACTGTGGATCCTCCCCTTACTTTTCTCTATAACGGTTCATTATGTTTAATTTAAAACTTATAAGCAAACTGAATAGGATACATGTATGCTAAGCGAATGGATAGTACAATGGGAAGATACTTGCAAGTAAGTGTGCCAGCTCCTGAAATATAGAAGTGTAAATTGATAGAACTGGTGTTCTGTAAGAAGTATTTTTCCTGTAATACAAGAGATGCATGTTCAATCCCTGGGTAGGGAAGATCTCAAGAGTAATTTTCCATCTGCAACTAAAGTTACAAGTATTATTTTTTCTGACTGAAGCTGTTGGATTCTAGGTCATCACTTCATTCACTGTAAGCAACTTGGCTAGCTGACATCATTTGATGATCTGAATGACTGCATTCAATCACCTCTTATAACAAAACAGATTATAAAATAATCTTCAGTGTAGCCACAGTTCATCTTATTTTTTACAAAATAATATTTTTTTCAAAATGATAAACATTTTATCTATTTATAAGCTTTATACATTACACTATAGAACAAAATCCCTGCCAAATGCAAATACTTAGAACACATGAGTTAACATATATAGGTGTCCTTTATAAGCTATAATACACTATACGAACATTATGGAAGTAGAAAGAGAAACAAGTGGGTAACGGAGATGTTAAGAGTAACCACTGTTAGACAGAATCCTGGTTTTTCATATTTGATGTTAAGGAGAAAAATTTTATGTTCTCTTACTTTTGCTTTTGGTGTTGACAAATTTGTACATATTAAGCAATCATACTGGAAATACAGAAAATATTTTAAAATATCTGGCTGAAATGTTCCATGAAGCACAGATTCTCTTTGTCTTTCAAAATCCTAAGGTTTAGAATGATTCTGTCTCATTTTTCTGGCTTTCTCCCATCCCTTTGCAGAACACAAATGTTCACATACAGCTTGATCTGTGACCAGTCCTGGAGGGATACAAAACCTGGGCTGACTTCTTCCCAGTTGGAGAGAGAGGTCTGTTAATCAGCCCAAATAAAGCTAACTGCTTCATCCCATGTCATGAATAAGAAGGGAAAAAATGATCAATTATGTTCAGCTTTCTAGAGGTGAAATTGAAAAAAGAAAAAAACATGAAATGTAATTCCTTTCTTAGGATTTTATCCCTTTACTTACTGTGGATCCTCCCCTTACTTTTCTCTATAACGGTTCATTATGTTTAATTTAAAACTTATAAGCAAACTGAATAGGATACATGTATGCTAAGCGAATGGATAGTACAATGGGAAGATACTTGCAAGTAAGTGTGCCAGCTCCTGAAATATAGAAGTGTAAATTGATAGAACTGGTGTCTGTAAGAAGTATTTTAGTCGTTTACTTGAAGTACCCCTTCTGCTTCTCTCTCCTTAGTAAGATGTTATTTTTTCATAATTGTGTGATGTCAACAGATGGTGCAAGTCACGAAGTGAAAGAGAAAGAATTTTAGCATTTGTTTGATATTATGGAGCTGTGAGTATTTCTTATTCCTTAATCCATAAAAATTATCTCTGGAATTCTGTGAAATCTTTTGTGGCCTTAGAATCTGCTGAAAAACTAAATTATTTTTTGATCAACTGTTCTCAACATGCTCTGTTTCCATGGAACACTCTTTATCTTGTCCATAAGTAGCCAATATACTCAATATGAGCTTAGAAAACTGGGTTCAACGAAAGTCCACATATGTGATGCATCGATACTAATATTTGAATTTTTGAAATGCTTCCAATTGTCAATATCAATTTAAAGGTTAACTGGATGGTCTTTCTCCACTTATTTTAAACCACAATAAATAAATTTTATGACCAGAAGACACATTTTTAAATGTTAATCTATTATAAAGGTATATGAAGGTTAAAATTTGAAAGAGAAAAATACAATAGAAATTGAAGATACCAAAGCTTTCAGAATGAAGCACACCCTAGCCAGAAATATTCCCATAGTTAATTTATAAACTCCTGAAATGAATAGAAATTCTGACAGCTTCTTAAGCAAGGCAGTGCTCTGAATTCTGCAGTAATAATAAGCTATTCAAGTATGGAATGTATGTGAATCAGTCTTTCTGGTTTTGTGAGTTACCATGGAGTTTTTTAAGAATAATAGACCTAATTAGATTTAGTGACTCAATAAATAAATGAAACTTTTTTATAATCCACCAGCAATCTTCCCCTGTTTTAAACTAGGAGTGAGAAAAGCAGAGCTTTCATGCAGAAAATATATCCTGTGCTCTTGACAAGTGTCTGAAAAATACATGTCCTTTAGTCAAAGAAAGTAGATAATTTATTGACTTCTTGTTCATTCAATAAAGAGAAAGGAATATTTTTAGAAAAAATAAAATATAAAGAGCTGCTCTTTGCTTCCATAGGTCATGTGAGAATTACACACTTAAAAAATAAGAAAGTTGCAAAAACCTAATTGCATGTGCTAGATAGTCTCTCAAATTATGCTATATAGCATGTACCCAATCAAATGGAACACAGTCATGTCTGGAGAGCAGTTTGGACTTTACTCAGTTTTGCAGACTGTCTTGGTTTCTATGACAGTATTTCCAAATATGCTCTGTGTGACATCACTGTCACAAAATAATGGTTCTTTTGTATCTTTTTAAGTTTTTTTTTTAAATTTTAAAGATCACATTTTTAGAAATTTTGGCCAGTTTATTGGTTTTTAATTAGTTAATTTATTTATCTTCATCCATCTTTATTCTTTGGCCTGTGTGGGCCTCTCCAGTTGCAGAGCACTGACTCTGGGCGCATGTGTTCCAGATCGCTGGCTCGCAACTGGACACACCGGTCCAGCCACTTCATGGCATGTGAGATCCTGCCAGGCCAGGGATGGAAGCAGTGCTCCTTGTACTGCAAGGCAGACTCTCTGCCCACTGGACCACCAGGGAAGCCCCTTTTAATGTGTCTTTAAACAGGATTCTGAGGTCAGACACTTAGAAAAGCTAAGTGAAATATGATTGTTTTTTGCAGGGCTTCTTAGGACACTGTTAGTCAACATTCACAAGGATGAAATGCCCTCAGGATTTCCTTTCTGTCTTATCTTCAAACATATCCAAGATTTAACCGATTTTCACCTTCCCTGCTGTGACCATCCTGGTCGAAGCCATTGTAATCCCTCACCTGAGGCAACAACATTCTGCCTGGCTTCCCTGCCTCCGCCCTTGTCTCCTTAGTTAAATCTGTCCACAACTCTGCAGTTATCTTGCCACTTTGCTCAAAACCCTCCAATAGCTTCTCAGTGTGCTAACCATCAGAATCCTAACTTGTGCCAGAAATCTGCATATAACCTTGGTTTTAGCAGTCACTTTTGCCTAGAATGCTTTTATATTTCCAGAAATCCACAGAGCTAGATAACCTTTTAAATCTCTTTTAAACATCAATTTCTCAAAGTGATGACCTCCTTCATTAGAATTTCAACAAAGCCCTTTACTGCTCTTTGCTTCCATAGGTCATGTGAGAATTACACACTTAAAAAATAAGAAAGTTGCAAAAACCTAATTGCATGTGCTAGATAGTCTCTCAAATTATGCTATATAGCATGTACCCAATCAAATGGAACACAGTCATGTCTGGAGAGCAGTTTGGACTTTACTCAGTTTTGCAGACTGTCTTGGTTTCTATGACAGTATTTCCAAATATGCTCTGTGTGACATCACTGTCACAAAATAATGGTTCTTTTGTATCTTTTTAAGTTTTTTTTTTAAATTTTAAAGATCACATTTTTAGAAATTTTGGCCAGTTTATTGGTTTTTAATTAGTTAATTTATTTATCTTCATCCATCTTTATTCTTTGGCCTGTGTGGGCCTCTCCAGTTGCAGAGCACTGACTCTGGGCGCATGTGTTCCAGATCGCTGGCTCGCAACTGGACACACCGGTCCAGCCACTTCATGGCATGTGAGATCCTGCCAGGCCAGGGATGGAAGCAGTGCTCCTTGTACTGCAAGGCAGACTCTCTGCCCACTGGACCACCAGGGAAGCCCCTTTTAATGTGTCTTTAAACAGGATTCTGAGGTCAGACACTTAGAAAAGCTAAGTGAAATATGATTGTTTTTTGCAGGGCTTCTTAGGACACTGTTAGTCAACATTCACAAGGATGAAATGCCCTCAGGATTTCCTTTCTGTCTTATCTTCAAACATATCCAAGATTTAACCGATTTTCACCTTCCCTGCTGTGACCATCCTGGTCGAAGCCATTGTAATCCCTCACCTGAGGCAACAACATTCTGCCTGGCTTCCCTGCCTCCGCCCTTGTCTCCTTAGTTAAATCTGTCCACAACTCTGCAGTTATCTTGCCACTTTGCTCAAAACCCTCCAATAGCTTCTCAGTGTGCTAACCATCAGAATCCTAACTTGTGCCAGAAATCTGCATATAACCTTGGTTTTAGCAGTCACTTTTGCCTAGAATGCTTTTATATTTCCAGAAATCCACAGAGCTAGATAACCTTTTAAATCTCTTTTAAACATCAATTTCTCAAAGTGATGACCTCCTTCATTAGAATTTCAACAAAGTTTCCCTTGTCTTGCTCTCCAGTTTCCCCTTAAAAAAAAATAACACATCTTATCTTCTAAAATACTAAAGCTTACTCGTATTATGTGTCATTTTGGCTGTTTATTGTTTCTATCTCCCCACTGGAATGTGAGCTCAATCAGGCAGATATATTCATCCAAATTATCCAAAATGGCACCTGGCCACAGTTGGGTCTCTAAAAATATCTGCTGAATAATGGGTATATTTTTAGAAGGGATACATTTATTCAGTATTTCTAAAGTTTACTGGGTCCCCAAAAGTCTATTTCATTTTTTTTTTTTTCTAAAAGTCACTGTCTCACTTGGGAAATTTGGATGTAGCAAACCTTTTAAGATAGAATATAAATAACTATACAAGAAGGGCACCAAAGGATGGACTGGATTGACCAGAACACTGACCTGATTACGACGTCCCTAACTTAAAGGTGGGTGTGTTTAATGTGCTGGCATTTTACTTAGAACAGAATAAAGTGATCTCACTGTGCAAATGTAAATTTGAGCGAGCTGGCAGGCTATCTAATTCACTTTTTCTTTTCCTCTATTAAAAACTGCTCTCAACTGACATATGGTGGGGATAAACAGAAGTATCCATTTTAGCTGAACTTTCTATGTATAGTTCTTCAAGGATCAAGACATGAATGTGTACAGCTAAGGGACTGGTATGTTAGAGGACATCCTTCAATCGTCAACAGAAAGAAAATGTACATAAATTCATAAATCATTCCTGCTGTGACCATCCTGGTCGAAGCCATTGTAATCCCTCACCTGAGGCAACAACATTCTGCCTGGCTTCCCTGCCTCCGCCCTTGTCTCCTTAGTTAAATCTGTCCACAACTCTGCAGTTATCTTGCCACTTTGCTCAAAACCCTCCAATAGCTTCTCAGTGTGCTAACCATCAGAATCCTAACTTGTGCCAGAAATCTGCATATAACCTTGGTTTTAGCAGTCACTTTTGCCTAGAATGCTTTTATATTTCCAGAAATCCACAGAGCTAGATAACCTTTTAAATCTCTTTTAAACATCAATTTCTCAAAGTGATGACCTCCTTCATTAGAATTTCAACAAAGTTTCCCTTGTCTTGCTCTCCAGTTTCCCCTTAAAAAAAAATAACACATCTTATCTTCTAAAATACTAAAGCTTACTCGTATTATGTGTCATTTTGGCTGTTTATTGTTTCTATCTCCCCACTGGAATGTGAGCTCAATCAGGCAGATATATTCATCCAAATTATCCAAAATGGCACCTGGCCACAGTTGGGTCTCTAAAAATATCTGCTGAATAATGGGTATATTTTTAGAAGGGATACATTTATTCAGTATTTCTAAAGTTTACTGGGTCCCCAAAAGTCTATTTCATTTTTTTTTTTTTCTAAAAGTCACTGTCTCACTTGGGAAATTTGGATGTAGCAAACCTTTTAAGATAGAATATAAATAACTATACAAGAAGGGCACCAAAGGATGGACTGGATTGACCAGAACACTGACCTGATTACGTACGTCCCTAACTTAAAGGTGGGTGTGTTTAATGTGCTGGCATTTTACTTAGAACAGAATAAAGTGATCTCACTGTGCAAATGTAAATTTGAGCGAGCTGGCAGGCTATCTAATTCACTTTTTCTTTTCCTCTATTAAAAACTGCTCTCAACTGACATATGGTGGGGATAAACAGAAGTATCCATTTTAGCTGAACTTTCTATGTATAGTTCTTCAAGGATCAAGACATGAATGTGTACAGCTAAGGGACTGGTATGTTAGAGGATATCCTCCAATCTTCAACAGAAAGAAAAATGTACATAAATTCATAAATCATTGCTCTGTTGGATTAGTCCATCAATTTTCTAAAAATAATATGATAGGTTTCCTTATTTGTCTCATTGCACACAAGCTTCTTGTATACAAGCAAGACTGGGTAATTATCTGTTGCAAAATAATAAAATTATCTTACCAAATGTAAATATTCACATCAATACACAGATTCAGTTTAGTTCAGTCACTCAGTCATGTCCAACTCTTTGCAACCCCAAGGACTGTAGCACACCAGGCTTCCCTGTCCCTCATCAACTCCCAGAGCTTGCTCAAACTCAACATCCATTAACTCAGTGATGCCATCCAACCATCTCCTCCTCTGTTGTCTCCTTCTCCTTCTGCCTTCTGTTTTTCCCAGCATCAAATTATATAGTAATAAACGCTTATTTAAAAAGGACATATCAAATCCTGAAATATAACTATCATCCATTTGGCTGTTGCTTCTGATTTAATAATATATTTTTAGATGATGTACTTAGTCTACCTTATATATCTATGTATCAACTTCCTAAAATGACAGATAAAGATTTCTCTCTCCTATAGAAGTTTTCCCCAATTCTTATCATCCAAAATAGTAGCAATACTATTTAGTAAAACTAAATTCACTGTCAACTATATTAGTATGATTATAAAAGCCAAGAAGCTTACTTTGATGACTTTATTGCACAAAACTGTAAATTTCCTGAATTAACAGATGCCCTACATTTTGAGCACCTTTTATTCTGTGTACAAAGGGATAATTTTTCCTAACAAGTCTGCAGTTCTAACTAATAGAATATAAATAACTATACAAGAAGGGCACCAAAGGATGGACTGGATTGACCAGAACACTGACCTGATTACGACGTCCCTAACTTAAAGGTGGGTGTGTTTAATGTGCTGGCATTTTACTTAGAACAGAATAAAGTGATCTCACTGTGCAAATGTAAATTTGAGCGAGCTGGCAGGCTATCTAATTCACTTTTTCTTTTCCTCTATTAAAAACTGCTCTCAACTGACATATGGTGGGGATAAACAGAAGTATCCATTTTAGCTGAACTTTCTATGTATAGTTCTTCAAGGATCAAGACATGAATGTGTACAGCTAAGGGACTGGTATGTTAGAGGATATCCTCCAATCTTCAACAGAAAGAAAAATGTACATAAATTCATAAATCATTGCTCTGTTGGATTAGTCCATCAATTTTCTAAAAATAATATGATAGGTTTCCTTATTTGTCTCATTGCACACAAGCTTCTTGTATACAAGCAAGACTGGGTAATTATCTGTTGCAAAATAATAAAATTATCTTACCAAATGTAAATATTCACATCAATACACAGATTCAGTTTAGTTCAGTCACTCAGTCATGTCCAACTCTTTGCAACCCCAAGGACTGTAGCACACCAGGCTTCCCTGTCCCTCATCAACTCCCAGAGCTTGCTCAAACTCAACATCCATTAACTCAGTGATGCCATCCAACCATCTCCTCCTCTGTTGTCTCCTTCTCCTTCTGCCTTCTGTTTTTCCCAGCATCAAATTATATAGTAATAAACGCTTATTTAAAAAGGACATATCAAATCCTGAAATATAACTATCATCCATTTGGCTGTTGCTTCTGATTTAATAATATATTTTTAGATGATGTACTTAGTCTACCTTATATATCTATGTATCAACTTCCTAAAATGACAGATAAAGATTTCTCTCTCCTATAGAAGTTTTCCCCAATTCTTATCATCCAAAATAGTAGCAATACTATTTAGTAAAACTAAATTCACTGTCAACTATATTAGTATGATTATAAAAGCCAAGAAGCTTACTTTGATGACTTTATTGCACAAAACTGTAAATTTCCTGAATTAACAGATGCCCTACATTTTGAGCACCTTTTATTCTGTGTACAAAGGGATAATTTTTCCCTAACAAGTCTGCAGTTCTGTAAAATCTTTAAAATATTAATTTTTATGTCATCAAATGCCTCTAATCATCAATCAGTTCTATTTTTCTGCTGAAGACGTCACTCTATAAGCCTCAGAAAGATTCTTCCAACCTTGATTAATTGCTCTCTAGGTGTATTACAGAAAGTATACTGGCACCTCACCATTCTTAAAGATTCTTAAGTTCCTTGAAATGTCCTCTTCCAGTTTATCTCCTCAGCACAATGGAACACATCTTCCAGTAACTTTATTCGGCCTCAGAACTGGTAGCCAGTGTGGCTGGTTTGAATGTCACTGCTCCTAAACTTTTGAAGTCTTTGATAATAGTCATCTAGTACTCACATTTGCTATGAGCAACTCAGTGTTGCTTTGATTCCCCACAATTTGATCTGACTTATTTAAAACAAAACAAAACAAAATGTATACAATACCCTCTTTTGTTGCCTTTTTTAAATTACTCTTGTTCAGTCAGTCATGTCTGACTCTTTGTGACCCCATGCACTACAGCATGCCAGAATTCTCTGCCCTTCACTATCTTCTCAAGTTTGCTCAAACCCATGTCGATTGAGTTGATGATGCCATCCAACAGTCTCACCCTCCATCACCCCCTTTTCATTCTGCCTTCAATCTTCCCCAGCATCAGGGTCTTTTCCAATGTGTTGGCTTGTCTCATCAGGTGGCCAAAGTATTAGAACTTCAGTTCAGCATCAGTGCTTCCAATGAATATTCAGCGTTGATTTCCTTTATGATTGATTAGTTTGGTCTCCTTGCAGTCCAAGGGACTCTCAAGAGTCTTCTCAACCACCACAATTCAAAAGTATCAATTTTTGGCACTCAGCCTTCTTTATGGTTCAACTCGCACATCTATATATGACTACTGGAAAAACTTTTGGCTGGGATTTTTTTTTTGTATTTCTCTTTCTCCTATAGAAGTTTTCCCAATTCTTATCATCCAAAATAGTAGCAATACTATTTAGTAAAACTAAATTCACTGTCAACTATATTAGTATGATTATAAAAGCCAAGAAGCTTACTTTGATGACTTTATTGCACAAAACTGTAAATTTCCTGAATTAACAGATGCCCTACATTTTGAGCACCTTTTATTCTGTGTACAAAGGGATAATTTTTCCCTAACAAGTCTGCAGTTCTGTAAAATCTTTAAAATATTAATTTTTATGTCATCAAATGCCTCTAATCATCAATCAGTTCTATTTTTCTGCTGAAGACGTCACTCTATAAGCCTCAGAAAGATTCTTCCAACCTTGATTAATTGCTCTCTAGGTGTATTACAGAAAGTATACTGGCACCTCACCATTCTTAAAGATTCTTAAGTTCCTTGAAATGTCCTCTTCCAGTTTATCTCCTCAGCACAATGGAACACATCTTCCAGTAACTTTATTCGGCCTCAGAACTGGTAGCCAGTGTGGCTGGTTTGAATGTCACTGCTCCTAAACTTTTGAAGTCTTTGATAATAGTCATCTAGTACTCACATTTGCTATGAGCAACTCAGTGTTGCTTTGATTCCCCACAATTTGATCTGACTTATTTAAAACAAAACAAAACAAAATGTATACAATACCCTCTTTTGTTGCCTTTTTTAAATTACTCTTGTTCAGTCAGTCATGTCTGACTCTTTGTGACCCCATGCACTACAGCATGCCAGAATTCTCTGCCCTTCACTATCTTCTCAAGTTTGCTCAAACCCATGTCGATTGAGTTGATGATGCCATCCAACAGTCTCACCCTCCATCACCCCCTTTTCATTCTGCCTTCAATCTTCCCCAGCATCAGGGTCTTTTCCAATGTGTTGGCTTGTCTCATCAGGTGGCCAAAGTATTAGAACTTCAGTTCAGCATCAGTGCTTCCAATGAATATTCAGCGTTGATTTCCTTTATGATTGATTAGTTTGGTCTCCTTGCAGTCCAAGGGACTCTCAAGAGTCTTCTCAACCACCACAATTCAAAAGTATCAATTTTTGGCACTCAGCCTTCTTTATGGTTCAACTCGCACATCTATATATGACTACTGGAAAAACTTTTGGCTGGGATTGTTTCTCTTGGTTTAGATAACATTTTCAATCTGGTAACTTAGGTCATTATTTCTCTGTTTTTCTGTATTATTTATTTAATAAATACTTGTAAGCTACTAATTTATTTTCATTTCCTATTCTCTATCTTTTGATTTCATTTAAAATTGTCATTATTTACTAGATGTTGCTATTTCATTGACTTTTGTTTTCCAATCTATCCATTGATTATTGTATTTGTCTACAATATTTTTAATTGCCAGTAGCCATTTCCTGCTGCTGAGCATGCACTTCCACTGTATCATTCATGTGCACCATTTCATGGATATTAGAGTTCTATCATTCATATTTAACCAGCAATTTTGGAAGGTTGTTTTCTGTTTGCTTCTTTTTTTTGTTTCCTTAGTTCTAGATGTTTCAGTTTCTCTTGCATTATAGGTTTTACAACTATCCAGTGAAATGCAAAAAATAAAAAGATTAAGTTCTTTTTAAGCTTACTGAGGGCTGAGTCTGACTCCAATGAGTTTACTGTGGGTTTCTGGAGTCAAGAGACAGGTTTTTGACAGAGCACCCCCATAATGCTGGCATTTTTAAGTCATTTCACAGCCATTATTCCAATTTATCCAGACAGGAGTCTTTTGGTCTCATGCCTGGAGGGAGGGTGCAGATGGAAGGGGGCACAGGCCAGTAGAGAAAATGATGAGTGGTACAAAATAGTGAGATATGAGAGTCTAGCTGTCAATATTCTAGAGACAGGGAAGACAAAAGAACTGAGGATTCTATATATAGTAGAAAAAACTACACTTGACTGTCTCAGTTATTAGTCATTCACTATCCTTGGTGTCCCTAAATCCAGAGGCATTGCCATGTAATTCCCAGGCTACAGTCTGTGAGGTTACAAAGAGTTGGACACAACTAAAGCGACTGAGCACATATGCATACATACAGACTTTAAACCATACTCTCTCTGGCCTCCCACCTCACCCCTGCAATCACCAGGACCAATCTAGGCTTCAGCTACCGAGCAACCTTGGGCTCTGCAGGACACAGATTGGTTCCACTGGTCTTCTCTCCTGTAGGACTCCATTGCCCTGTACAGGTTTTCTGAAGTCAGCTGCATTTCCTTCCTTTACTTTCTACCCCGCCCCCCCACCAAAATATGTCAACTTTCCTTATTGACTGTTTTATCTAACCTTTTCTATGTATCCTTGTGAGCCCATACATGTATCTACTGTACTTGAGAGGAATAAGGCAGGCGCTAACATTCATATTGTGTAATTGTGTTAAAACTGCTTTGTATAGTCACAAGTATCTAAAAGCATGTATTTGACCACATAATGTTAACATTCATATAAACTTCTTTGGGTCACTTAACAAAATAATAATTTGCAGGACAATCTTCAAATGATAAGTGGTCTAATGACTGAAATTGCCACTCATCACAGGAGTAGGCACCAAGTAGCTCTACCTAAGTATAGATGTAGCTCAACATTTAAATTCCTATTAAGTGGGAAACAGAGAAACAAAAGAATCAGTAAGTTCACATAGAATGCTCTATAATTTATCAGTCACTCAATTCCAGTGTATGGGAAGAGTATGGAATTATTGCATTTATAGCTAGATAGAGCTGATAACGCATCTCCTGGTTTCTGGATTTGTTATTTTGTTTTGCTCTTCACTTCCTCAATTGAAATATTCTTCTCGTTCCTTCCAAAGATTTGAGAGCCAAGGTGAGGTTCAAGAAATGGGAAAAATAAATTCAGAATAAAAAATCAAAATAGAACCCAGGGAGGTTTGCAGGAGGTGCAGATGGAAGGGGGCACAGGCCAGTAGAGAAAATGATGAGTGGTACAAAATAGTGAGATATGAGAGTCTAGCTGTCAATATTCTAGAGACAGGGAAGACAAAAGAACTGAGGATTCTATATATAGTAGAAAAAACTACACTTGACTGTCTCAGTTATTAGTCATTCACTATCCTTGGTGTCCCTAAATCCAGAGGCATTGCCATGTAATTCCCAGGCTACAGTCTGTGAGGTTACAAAGAGTTGGACACAACTAAAGCGACTGAGCACATATGCATACATACAGACTTTAAACCATACTCTCTCTGGCCTCCCACCTCACCCCTGCAATCACCAGGACCAATCTAGGCTTCAGCTACCGAGCAACCTTGGGCTCTGCAGGACACAGATTGGTTCCACTGGTCTTCTCTCCTGTAGGACTCCATTGCCCTGTACAGGTTTTCTGAAGTCAGCTGCATTTCCTTCCTTTACTTTCTACCCCGCCCCCCCACCAAAATATGTCAACTTTCCTTATTGACTGTTTTATCTAACCTTTTCTATGTATCCTTGTGAGCCCATACATGTATCTACTGTACTTGAGAGGAATAAGGCAGGCGCTAACATTCATATTGTGTAATTGTGTTAAAACTGCTTTGTATAGTCACAAGTATCTAAAAGCATGTATTTGACCACATAATGTTAACATTCATATAAACTTCTTTGGGTCACTTAACAAAATAATAATTTGCAGGACAATCTTCAAATGATAAGTGGTCTAATGACTGAAATTGCCACTCATCACAGGAGTAGGCACCAAGTAGCTCTACCTAAGTATAGATGTAGCTCAACATTTAAATTCCTATTAAGTGGGAAACAGAGAAACAAAAGAATCAGTAAGTTCACATAGAATGCTCTATAATTTATCAGTCACTCAATTCCAGTGTATGGGAAGAGTATGGAATTATTGCATTTATAGCTAGATAGAGCTGATAACGCATCTCCTGGTTTCTGGATTTGTTATTTTGTTTTGCTCTTCACTTCCTCAATTGAAATATTCTTCTCGTTCCTTCCAAAGATTTGAGAGCCAAGGTGAGGTTCAAGAAATGGGAAAAATAAATTCAGAATAAAATGAATCAACAGAGCAACTAGCATAACCCTGAAAGCCAGCATTCATTCACCAGTTGTTTCAAGGTCTGTAGGATTTTCCAGTAAGAGGTCTTCCTACCACTTTAAAATAATCTCAGAGACACTCCATCCTCTGGGTTCCAGAAATTCCATTGTGGCCCCTTAAACCAAGGTTAAAACAAATGAAAATGTTTCTATTTTTTGATCAGACAAGAAAGCTTTCAATGCATGAAATCGTTCTTTATACTATCCTCATACCACTGAATTTAGTTTAACCAGTATGGTCTGACTTGATAGCCCCAACTGTATTTTACTGTTATGGAGTGGAACTTGGGAATCAAGGAGTTTCAGCACATTAGCCCTTGACAAAATAGTCTGTATCCTTGTTTATACTGTGCCATTCATTATCTATCATGCTATTCTTTATATTTTGCTTTGGAATATTTCAACTCAAAAACCATGTTCCACAATATGCATTTTTCTTCACTTTACAGAAGGGAATTGAATATTTTCAATGGCCTCAAAAATATCAAGTATGGGCAAATAGATAATCACATAAACATATATATCCCTACCTTGAGGTTCAAGCAAATATTTTCTATAACATATAAAAATCATGAGTTGTAAATCTGACTTAGGAAAACATACAAAGAGTCTCTGAAGTAAAGATTTAAACTTTTAAAAATGATCTAAGTATGGGCATAAGTGGTCTAATGACTGAAATTGCCACTCATCACAGGAGTAGGCACCAAGTAGCTCTACCTAAGTATAGATGTAGCTCAACATTTAAATTCCTATTAAGTGGGAAACAGAGAAACAAAAGAATCAGTAAGTTCACATAGAATGCTCTATAATTTATCAGTCACTCAATTCCAGTGTATGGGAAGAGTATGGAATTATTGCATTTATAGCTAGATAGAGCTGATAACGCATCTCCTGGTTTCTGGATTTGTTATTTTGTTTTGCTCTTCACTTCCTCAATTGAAATATTCTTCTCGTTCCTTCCAAAGATTTGAGAGCCAAGGTGAGGTTCAAGAAATGGGAAAAATAAATTCAGAATAAAATGAATCAACAGAGCAACTAGCATAACCCTGAAAGCCAGCATTCATTCACCAGTTGTTTCAAGGTCTGTAGGATTTTCCAGTAAGAGGTCTTCCTACCACTTTAAAATAATCTCAGAGACACTCCATCCTCTGGGTTCCAGAAATTCCATTGTGGCCCCTTAAACCAAGGTTAAAACAAATGAAAATGTTTCTATTTTTTGATCAGACAAGAAAGCTTTCAATGCATGAAATCGTTCTTTATACTATCCTCATACCACTGAATTTAGTTTAACCAGTATGGTCTGACTTGATAGCCCCAACTGTATTTTACTGTTATGGAGTGGAACTTGGGAATCAAGGAGTTTCAGCACATTAGCCCTTGACAAAATAGTCTGTATCCTTGTTTATACTGTGCCATTCATTATCTATCATGCTATTCTTTATATTTTGCTTTGGAATATTTCAACTCAAAAACCATGTTCCACAATATGCATTTTTCTTCACTTTACAGAAGGGAATTGAATATTTTCAATGGCCTCAAAAATATCAAGTATGGGCAAATAGATAATCACATAAACATATATATCCCTACCTTGAGGTTCAAGCAAATATTTTCTATAACATATAAAAATCATGAGTTGTAAATCTGACTTAGGGAAAACATACAAAGAGTCTCTGAAGTAAAGATTTTTAAACTATTTCAACTTAAATGATGCTACTGCCATTGATAATAATTAGCTGACATTTACCAAGCTTACTTGTAAAGAGTTACCAAATGCTTTACACATACCACTTTCATCATAACCAAATCCCTTTGTTCAAAGACATCCAAGCATAGACCACCTATCTCTCATCATTTTGCCCATTCACCCAAATTTTCTAACGTCTGCAAACTATACATGACCTGTTTGAAAGTAAAAAGCAGAGCTTACATATATGGGCTTGCTAAATTATTTAGTTCCTGGATACTGTTTTTTTTTTCCCTATGTTAATGAAAATATTAGGTTTAATCCCTCCAGTTTAGTGAGTTTTCCTTCCTTTATCTGTACAAATGGGATGAAAATATAGACTCTCAATTCTCCCATAGGGCTGTTTGGACGCTTAAACAATACAAAAGAAGTGAATCCTCTGTTTAATCTTTATAGTAAGATACTAATAGTATTTTAGGAAAGAAAAATAATGACTGTATTTGTATGTGTGCTTATGGATTCTCATGGACATTTAGGACAAAATATACATATTTTCTCATTTACAGGATAACTATTTTTAAGTGGAGGATCTGAACATACCCATATATATGTGTGTGTGTGTATATATATATATATATATATATATATATATATATATATATGTTTACAAACATAAAGAGAATTTGAAGTAGATCTCATATAATTTGACAATGATCTCTAAGCACTCGTGAATATAACTCATCATGATCATTATATTCGGAAAACAAATAGGACTAAAGGACCCTTCATAATTCAAATATTTTGGGGGACTATTATCAAAATTATAATTGAAGACTGCCAAACCATCTTTCTAATATTTGGAACAAATTTAACTATTAAGATAATGTCATTTATGTCTCATATCCAGATTCCAATGGAACTACCCCAGCGGTCCCATGGAGACGAGGAACATCTGACCTTTACTCTTATTACCCACCCTAGGCTAGGTGATAAGCAGATACCAACTTAACATGGTAATTATATTTACAATTGAAAAATAGAATCTTATATCCACCCTGTGGAAACACAAGAACTATGGGAATGCAAATATATTCTGAGCAAGAAATTTATAATTTAAAACCCCCACAAATTATTCTTGTAATAAGTTTTATTTGAAAAAAAAAATGAAAAGAACTATAGCATTGGATTTAATATGTGCCTTGATTATAAATAACTCAGATACACTTAAAATGTAAAAATTCCTAGGAATTTATGTTTCACTGTCAATACAGCCTTCGGATGACTGAAGTTGATTATATAAGAGCATCTTTCTCTTCCTTATTCACAAGCACAGTTAAAAATACCAACCCAAATGACAGTGTTGGCAATCTAATGTTACAAATTCCTTTGAGACTTGTTGCCTTTTACAAATCACTGTTTTTTTTTATTCAGTTTTCATTTATGATATTATTACCTGGAGAGAAGTTGACCAGACATCATCATGTTCTACAGACAGTGATTTCAAGTTCAATTAATTGTTTATCAGAAATGATTGAGCAGATAAACTTGTCTTCAAAAAATTCCAAGAGTCAGTTAAAGAAACACACTTCTTGTATTAAGAAAATAATTTTAAAGACCAAGAGTTGTCATTTCTCATTTGTTTTTAAAGAGACAGCACAGCAGTAAGGGGAAAAAAATAAGGCTAAAATATACTTAGATTGAGTTATATCATTTCTGTTAACTTTAGCCTTTTCAATTATCTTTAAATTTTCCTCCACTGAACAATTTGTCATAAACTCATTCAACTGTCTGAGAACAAAACAATAAAGAGAATTTGAAGTAGATCTCATATAATTTGACAATGATCTCTAAGCACTCGTGAATATAACTCATCATGATCATTATATTCGGAAAACAAATAGGACTAAAGGACCCTTCATAATTCAAATATTTTGGGGGACTATTATCAAAATTATAATTGAAGACTGCCAAACCATCTTTCTAATATTTGGAACAAATTTAACTATTAAGATAATGTCATTTATGTCTCATATCCAGATTCCAATGGAACTACCCCAGCGGTCCCATGGAGACGAGGAACATCTGACCTTTACTCTTATTACCCACCCTAGGCTAGGTGATAAGCAGATACCAACTTAACATGGTAATTATATTTACAATTGAAAAATAGAATCTTATATCCACCCTGTGGAAACACAAGAACTATGGGAATGCAAATATATTCTGAGCAAGAAATTTATAATTTAAAACCCCCACAAATTATTCTTGTAATAAGTTTTATTTGAAAAAAAAAATGAAAAGAACTATAGCATTGGATTTAATATGTGCCTTGATTATAAATAACTCAGATACACTTAAAATGTAAAAATTCCTAGGAATTTATGTTTCACTGTCAATACAGCCTTCGGATGACTGAAGTTGATTATATAAGAGCATCTTTCTCTTCCTTATTCACAAGCACAGTTAAAAATACCAACCCAAATGACAGTGTTGGCAATCTAATGTTACAAATTCCTTTGAGACTTGTTGCCTTTTACAAATCACTGTTTTTTTTTATTCAGTTTTCATTTATGATATTATTACCTGGAGAGAAGTTGACCAGACATCATCATGTTCTACAGACAGTGATTTCAAGTTCAATTAATTGTTTATCAGAAATGATTGAGCAGATAAACTTGTCTTCAAAAAATTCCAAGAGTCAGTTAAAGAAACACACTTCTTGTATTAAGAAAATAATTTTAAAGACCAAGAGTTGTCATTTCTCATTTGTTTTTAAAGAGACAGCACAGCAGTAAGGGGAAAAAAATAAGGCTAAAATATACTTAGATTGAGTTATATCATTTCTGTTAACTTTAGCCTTTTCAATTATCTTTAAATTTTCCTCCACTGAACAATTTGTCATAAACTCATTCAACTGTTCTGAGAACAAAACAATAATCTCCATCAGGATAAAGCCACTGAAGCTATAACACATATTGATGAATAAATTCTACTAAAATTTTATTATTTTCAGTCTAATTGTATGCCTATACCATGCCAGGAAATATACTAGGTGCTTTATACACATATTCTTAAGAAATTATGATTCCATCATTATATCTAAATCTTAAGATGTTTTTACCCATAGCAATACGGAAATTCCTCTTAAATATTCCCAACTTTGACAGAGCTTAATATAGTATTCATACTTCAAATCTATATACAGACCTTAAATTATTTTACTCTCCAGTTTAATTGAGCACAAATCTTATATGCTTTTCTTATTCAAATGTTAATAAGGCTGTGTGTATTTCATTAATATGGTATTACTCCACTTCTGTTGTTACAGGATTCACATAGCTGAAGAAGTGTTAGAATAAGGTAGGAAAGTAGCCAAACTGAAAGTATAAAAGGAAGATTAAACTACTAAAATAACAGTAGCATACCTTAGGAGACATGTGTACGCCTCCAGGACTTTACCACAGATGTGAAAGTAGAACATTCTAAACTTTCCAAAATAATGGGAAATGATGCATTTTTTTCTTCAAAGATCATAGGGAGATAAAAGATGGCCAGAGCTTCAAAATAGCTTAGTTTTGTGTAATTGAATCTGACAAATAAACCAAGCCAGTCAAATTAGAGATCCTAGGTTAGCAGAGAAATATAATTTGTTTTGTGATGAATTTCTATTCAAGTATGAAAACAGAAAAGTGATTCTTATGAAGTAGGAAACACAAATGTCATACTTCTGAAATCAGATTACATAAGTGCAAACTTCTGTATTGCATAGAATGTGCCAAAAGAACTACAATATACAAAAATTAACTTTCACATGAACTCTTACAAAATGATTAATATGGATATGATCCAAATTGACCCAATTCTTTAGAATAAGGATAAATGATTAACTTTAGCCTTTTCAATTATCTTTAAATTTTCCTCCACTGAACAATTTGTCATAAACTCATTCAACTGTTCTGAGAACAAAACAATAATCTCCATCAGGATAAAGCCACTGAAGCTATAACACATATTGATGAATAAATTCTACTAAAATTTTATTATTTTCAGTCTAATTGTATGCCTATACCATGCCAGGAAATATACTAGGTGCTTTATACACATATTCTTAAGAAATTATGATTCCATCATTATATCTAAATCTTAAGATGTTTTTACCCATAGCAATACGGAAATTCCTCTTAAATATTCCCAACTTTGACAGAGCTTAATATAGTATTCATACTTCAAATCTATATACAGACCTTAAATTATTTTACTCTCCAGTTTAATTGAGCACAAATCTTATATGCTTTTCTTATTCAAATGTTAATAAGGCTGTGTGTATTTCATTAATATGGTATTACTCCACTTCTGTTGTTACAGGATTCACATAGCTGAAGAAGTGTTAGAATAAGGTAGGAAAGTAGCCAAACTGAAAGTATAAAAGGAAGATTAAACTACTAAAATAACAGTAGCATACCTTAGGAGACATGTGTACGCCTCCAGGACTTTACCACAGATGTGAAAGTAGAACATTCTAAACTTTCCAAAATAATGGGAAATGATGCATTTTTTTCTTCAAAGATCATAGGGAGATAAAAGATGGCCAGAGCTTCAAAATAGCTTAGTTTTGTGTAATTGAATCTGACAAATAAACCAAGCCAGTCAAATTAGAGATCCTAGGTTAGCAGAGAAATATAATTTGTTTTGTGATGAATTTCTATTCAAGTATGAAAACAGAAAAGTGATTCTTATGAAGTAGGAAACACAAATGTCATACTTCTGAAATCAGATTACATAAGTGCAAACTTCTGTATTGCATAGAATGTGCCAAAAGAACTACAATATACAAAAATTAACTTTCACATGAACTCTTACAAAATGATTAATATGGATATGATCCAAATTGACCCAATTCTTTAGAATAAGGATAAATGATTAACTTTACTGTTCATTTTCCCACCAAGTCCATCTTCTTTCTTGCTTCCACAATCCGTTGTCCATTAATCTCTGATGCAGTATCCTGTCAAAGTCTTGTGAGTAAATGACATCACCTGAATTTCTGTTATCTATCACACCAGAAATAGTTGCAGAGATTTTTGAAAGCTAGTGAAGCATGATCTCCTCTGCCTGAACCAGGCTGCCTTTCTTTAATCAAACTGACTTCACTACCCTCTTTTCAGGCTGATTTCAAATGTTTTCTCAACAACGAAGACAAAAGTATTAGGCAGCTTAGCTTTCACTCACTCACCTATGCAGGTGCAGCAAATTTACTGGGGCTGTCTTAAGCCTGTCTGGCAACTCAACCTTTCTCTAGCCAGCAGGGTGGATTCCACACTACCCAGAAATACCTGCAAAGGGCTCAGCCCCTCTGTCTCTGGCGTCTCAACTACCTCCTGTTCCCCGCTTAGCCCAAGCACCTTGACATTCTCCCTACTATTCAAATAACTTTTATACTTCTGGGCATCTTACATAGTGTTTTTCTGAAACCAAGGCAACTGTTTCTCCTAGGAAACCATTATTCATTCTTCAAAATTCATCCTAAATACCATAACATATGCAAAGTTCTGTTCAACTCACTGACCTACCTCCTATTCAAAGGTCACCTTGTTAATCCCCTATTACATCCTTCATCATGTGATTTTGTGCTTGTGCTGGGCTCTCTACTCACCTCTATGTCAGTCAGTGGCTTGTTCAAAAAAAAAAAAAAAAGATAATGATCAATAAGCTAGTTTTTCATAAGATATTTAAAAATTTTCAATTTGCTAGTGAAATATCTTATATAAGGAATTACTAAACATCAGAACATTGTTCTTTCTTTATATAGCATCTTCCTTCTCCACCATACTCCAGATAGGATGAAACAGGGGATGACTATACCTAGATCCAATAGAAATAGTTTACCTTTTAGATTACATAAGTGCAAACTTCTGTATTGCATAGAATGTGCCAAAAGAACTACAATATACAAAAATTAACTTTCACATGAACTCTTACAAAATGATTAATATGGATATGATCCAAATTGACCCAATTCTTTAGAATAAGGATAAATGATTAACTTTACTGTTCATTTTCCCACCAAGTCCATCTTCTTTCTTGCTTCCACAATCCGTTGTCCATTAATCTCTGATGCAGTATCCTGTCAAAGTCTTGTGAGTAAATGACATCACCTGAATTTCTGTTATCTATCACACCAGAAATAGTTGCAGAGATTTTTGAAAGCTAGTGAAGCATGATCTCCTCTGCCTGAACCAGGCTGCCTTTCTTTAATCAAACTGACTTCACTACCCTCTTTTCAGGCTGATTTCAAATGTTTTCTCAACAACGAAGACAAAAGTATTAGGCAGCTTAGCTTTCACTCACTCACCTATGCAGGTGCAGCAAATTTACTGGGGCTGTCTTAAGCCTGTCTGGCAACTCAACCTTTCTCTAGCCAGCAGGGTGGATTCCACACTACCCAGAAATACCTGCAAAGGGCTCAGCCCCTCTGTCTCTGGCGTCTCAACTACCTCCTGTTCCCCGCTTAGCCCAAGCACCTTGACATTCTCCCTACTATTCAAATAACTTTTATACTTCTGGGCATCTTACATAGTGTTTTTCTGAAACCAAGGCAACTGTTTCTCCTAGGAAACCATTATTCATTCTTCAAAATTCATCCTAAATACCATAACATATGCAAAGTTCTGTTCAACTCACTGACCTACCTCCTATTCAAAGGTCACCTTGTTAATCCCCTATTACATCCTTCATCATGTGATTTTGTGCTTGTGCTGGGCTCTCTACTCACCTCTATGTCAGTCAGTGGCTTGTTCAAAAAAAAAAAAAAAAGATAATGATCAATAAGCTAGTTTTTCATAAGATATTTAAAAATTTTCAATTTGCTAGTGAAATATCTTATATAAGGAATTACTAAACATCAGAACATTGTTCTTTCTTTATATAGCATCTTCCTTCTCCACCATACTCCAGATAGGATGAAACAGGGGATGACTATACCTAGATCCAATAGAAATAGTTTATCTCATGACATATTTGGAAGCAAGTTCCACATTTTTATCTATCTATCTATCTATCTATCTATCTATCTATGTATCCATCTATGTTTCCAGTGAATAGAAGAAAAGTAAATCTCTTCTATCAATTGTTTATTATCTATAAATTATCTATTTATTAATTTATCAATCTATCATGTATCTCTCTATCCATCTATCTCTGTACCCAGACAGAGAGAAAACAAACCTCAACTAAATTATGCTCTTTTTATGTCAAAACATCCCAGTTCAACTATCATGTCAAAGAGCTAGCATTTATGAAACTACTTAAAGGACTATAATATCAGTCATATCTGTCAACCTGAACCTATCAGTGTGCCTATAATGCTGAACCTGTCAGGGAGATAACAGTTTCTTACAGTGGCATTCATTACCTTAAATGCTGTACATGTGGAATCCACTATTTTAATCTCTAATTAGTGCAGAAGAAAGTGAGGATTCTGTCTAGAGCTTTAATGTACTGTAATTAAAAAATAATATTCAGATAGTAGTCAATTTTATCTCTTAAATAAGTAGGATATTGTGTTACTCCAAATAAGCTCAATGAGAGACGACTGAAACAGCTACTCAACTGAGGGTTGAGTTTAACTATATTATGGTCAAAACTGGATTGAAATACACGTTGGCATATTTTAAATATTTACTGTGTTTCACATGGCATATACATTAATTACTTCTTCAAGACCTAAAAATATTGAAATGTAATTTGATGTTCAATAATAGAATATAAAATAAGTTATTGCTTAGTTTCACATGAAATTAATAGAGAAAGCAATTCCTTATAAAAATACTATCAAAGTTGAGAAGGACCTGTCCTGATTTATTATTTGAAGCAGGATGGACTTCAGATCTGGAATATATTCCTGATTCTGCCACTGATTCACTTTGGGAACTGGGAAATGTGTGACTCTTTTTGACCCCCAGTGCCCTGGTCTATCAGATGGGGAAAACAAACTGTGCAAAGAACTGAGTATTAAAACATCTAGAGCAAAAAATGCAAAGAACAACATCAATCCTCACTGCTAATGTTATCATGGCTTTTACCTTCACCATCTCTACAAAATTCTTGAAAGATTCTCCATCTGAAGAGAATGTAGCAAGTCGTTTATGGGCTCTGCCATGATTCTCTTCTCATGTAATAGAAAAGATCCTTTAAAAATGTGAAGACTGGCTCATTTTGACAAGAAATATTAAGACTCATTGGGCAGCACAAGATGCAAACACTAAATACTAATGGTTTGATTTTGTTACTATAAAATAGATCTACTCCATGAAATAACAGAAAGTGCTTGTGACTGTGTAATTTAAATATATCATAGAAAAGATGTAAATAAATTCTTACAAATAAATAGCCTGGCAAATGCCATTTTAATTCACAACTTGGACTCTGTGACAGAGCAAATGTCATGCTTTGTTTTTTTATAAAACCCAAAGAAGAGAATTTACCATCTATGGAAGCTCAAAAACCAAGATAACTTCCTAGTTTCAATCACTAAAAGTATGATACATCTTAGAAAGTTATTTCAATATATCACTGAAAAGGAAAGTGACAAAATGCATGATTATGCAACAGAGGCTGGATTCACTTAACATTCTATGTTCGCCTGTGGCATCTATGTCTTCAGAAGAGACTATAAGAGCTTTGTGGTTTCAAGGAGGAGAGCATCAGGTTGTGCTTGAGTAAGAACTGACAGATCTAGGCTTTAGTCTTCACCTGCTCTTAACTTTCTCTATTTTCCCATCTGAATAGGATTTCTTTTAAATGCCAAATTAAGACTGAAAAAATAAAGAAATCTAAGGTCTCTTCTAATTTTTATAATCTATAGCTATTGAGCACAAAAACCAGGAGCATACTTACATAAAGAAGGCATCTTGGAAAGATGCGATATAATTCCTGATTTAATTCACTTTGGGAAGGACCTGTCCTGATTTATTATTTGAAGCAGGATGGACTTCAGATCTGGAATATATTCCTGATTCTGCCACTGATTCACTTTGGGAACTGGGAACTGTGTGACTCTTTTGACCCCAGTGCCCTGGTCTATCAGATGGGGAAAACAAACTGTGCAAAGAACTGAGTATTAAAACATCTAGAGCAAAAAATGCAAAGAACAACATCAATCCTCACTGCTAATGTTATCATGGCTTTTACCTTCACCATCTCTACAAAATTCTTGAAAGATTCTCCATCTGAAGAGAATGTAGCAAGTCGTTTATGGGCTCTGCCATGATTCTCTTCTCATGTAATAGAAAAGATCCTTTAAAAATGTGAAGACTGGCTCATTTTGACAAGAAATATTAAGACTCATTGGGCAGCACAAGATGCAAACACTAAATACTAATGGTTTGATTTTGTTACTATAAAATAGATCTACTCCATGAAATAACAGAAAGTGCTTGTGACTGTGTAATTTAAATATATCATAGAAAAGATGTAAATAAATTCTTACAAATAAATAGCCTGGCAAATGCCATTTTAATTCACAACTTGGACTCTGTGACAGAGCAAATGTCATGCTTTGTTTTTTTATAAAACCCAAAGAAGAGAATTTACCATCTATGGAAGCTCAAAAACCAAGATAACTTCCTAGTTTCAATCACTAAAAGTATGATACATCTTAGAAAGTTATTTCAATATATCACTGAAAAGGAAAGTGACAAAATGCATGATTATGCAACAGAGGCTGGATTCACTTAACATTCTATGTTCGCCTGTGGCATCTATGTCTTCAGAAGAGACTATAAGAGCTTTGTGGTTTCAAGGAGGAGAGCATCAGGTTGTGCTTGAGTAAGAACTGACAGATCTAGGCTTTAGTCTTCACCTGCTCTTAACTTTCTCTATTTTCCCATCTGAATAGGATTTCTTTTAAATGCCAAATTAAGACTGAAAAAATAAAGAAATCTAAGGTCTCTTCTAATTTTTATAATCTATAGCTATTGAGCACAAAAACCAGGAGCATACTTACATAAAGAAGGCATCTTGGAAAGATGCGATATAATGCCATCAAATATCTAAAGAGCGGGTAAGTGATTAAAAACAATTTTTACAAAAAAATCTCTTAAAAATGATTTCAGTATGAATTGCCTCCACATCTATTACTGAATCATGAAATTAATTCTGATACTATAGAATAGTCACTATGGTAAAAGAGATAACATGTTATAAAGAGATATCTAGAAGACATTCTTCTAACATTATAACAATTCAAATTTCCTTAATTCTAGTCGTCTGGAGTGAAGGCTGACACACAGGTGCTATTTGTCATAATTATTATGAAACTAAAGAGGAAAAGTGAGGAAGAGCTATTTTTATCTGACCTAATTTCTTAAGTTTTAAGTCAGAAGTGTATTTAACAGTAAGTTATGTTTATCGCACATTCAAAAATAGAATTTCTAACTGCAAAGGCATGCACAAATATGTACAGAATTATTCTTATTTTTGCACATATACAGCTACAAGATATTTTGAAATAAACATTTTATATTCTAACATTTCTTATACAAATATTTTAAACTTTTTACAGTTTATTGCATTTCTCTGAAAATGAATAACATTTCCATTATTATATGTGGAAAACACAGAATTCAAAGATGAGTTATTTTGACCAAATAGTTTCTAAGAAAGAAAAAACAGCCTTTCAACCCCTGCCATCTAAGACATACTGTTTAATAGTACTTGATTATTTATATGATATTTACCAATCAAACTAAAAAAGTATGATACATCTTAGAAAGTTATTTCAATATATCACTGAAAAGGAAAGTGACAAAATGCATGATTATGCAACAGAGGCTGGATTCACTTAACATTCTATGTTCGCCTGTGGCATCTATGTCTTCAGAAGAGACTATAAGAGCTTTGTGGTTTCAAGGAGGAGAGCATCAGGTTGTGCTTGAGTAAGAACTGACAGATCTAGGCTTTAGTCTTCACCTGCTCTTAACTTTCTCTATTTTCCCATCTGAATAGGATTTCTTTTAAATGCCAAATTAAGACTGAAAAAATAAAGAAATCTAAGGTCTCTTCTAATTTTTATAATCTATAGCTATTGAGCACAAAAACCAGGAGCATACTTACATAAAGAAGGCATCTTGGAAAGATGCGATATAATGCCATCAAATATCTAAAGAGCGGGTAAGTGATTAAAAACAATTTTTACAAAAAAATCTCTTAAAAATGATTTCAGTATGAATTGCCTCCACATCTATTACTGAATCATGAAATTAATTCTGATACTATAGAATAGTCACTATGGTAAAAGAGATAACATGTTATAAAGAGATATCTAGAAGACATTCTTCTAACATTATAACAATTCAAATTTCCTTAATTCTAGTCGTCTGGAGTGAAGGCTGACACACAGGTGCTATTTGTCATAATTATTATGAAACTAAAGAGGAAAAGTGAGGAAGAGCTATTTTTATCTGACCTAATTTCTTAAGTTTTAAGTCAGAAGTGTATTTAACAGTAAGTTATGTTTATCGCACATTCAAAAATAGAATTTCTAACTGCAAAGGCATGCACAAATATGTACAGAATTATTCTTATTTTTGCACATATACAGCTACAAGATATTTTGAAATAAACATTTTATATTCTAACATTTCTTATACAAATATTTTAAACTTTTTACAGTTTATTGCATTTCTCTGAAAATGAATAACATTTCCATTATTATATGTGGAAAACACAGAATTCAAAGATGAGTTATTTTGACCAAATAGTTTCTAAGAAAGAAAAAACAGCCTTTCAACCCCTGCCATCTAAGACATACTGTTTAATAGTACTTGATTATTTATATGATATTTGCCATAAAAGCTATTCACTGAGAACAAACATCATGCATTTTAGGTGTAAGAAATAGTTATGAGGGATCAGCATTTATCTCAGAAGCAATAGCCCCAAATGAAAAAGCCTCAAGGGACTTGGGGCGGGGGAATGTGGGGGGAAAAGACACTGAGGAGAGAAAGGCAAGAAATATAAAATCCGTTTCCCTGTATTTTTGGATCTGTCTGATGAAAGAAGGAGTGACATTTTATACTGCTCTGGCAGGCAGAAATAAGACCATGCGTGGAGTAGTTATATGAATGGATACTTGAGTTCACTATAAGGAGATATAGATTTTTCCTCCTAAGGGAATCATACAGTCCTGGAATAGGATGCTAAATGCTATTCAAAGAGAAATAGCTGACTTTCTTTCAAGGATCTAGAAGAAAGAAATTCTGTGTTAGGTAGCGAATTCATCCATCCTTGAGACAGCATGAGTACAAACACATTTTCTGGCTATAATAAATAAGCTAGGGCTTCCCCTGGTGGTCCAGTGGATAAGGACACCGCCTTGCAGTGCAAGGGGCGACGGTTTGATCCCTGGCCTGGGAAGATCCCACGTGCCGCGGAGTGGCTGGACTGATGTGTCCAATCACTGAGCCAGAGATCTGGAGCGCATGCGCTCAGAGCTGGCGCTCTGCAACAACAGATGCCACCGCGATGGGAGGCCCGCAGGAGCCAAAGAACAAAAGAAATGAAAGACCAATAGAAGTAGCCCGCCCGCTCCCCTCCCTCCCCAACCCGACCCCCGCCCAAAATGAATAAATAAATAAATCTTTAAAAATAAATAAATAAATAAATAAGCTAAAAGAATATACTGTCCAGGGAAGGGAATATAGTCAATATTTATAATAACTTTAAATGGACTATAATCTACAAAAATACTGAATGACGATGCTGTACACTTGAAACTAATACAATATTTAAATCAACTATACCTCAATTTAAAAAAAAAAAAAAGCTTAAGATTTACAAAGTCTAAATTATAGGCACTAGAAAATCAGCTGTCTTATTAATAATCACTCTAGTGCCTTAATTTTTCTTCCTAATGTCTGGAACAAAATGAACTTGAATGAATATCTGCATTGAATGAGTGAAAATACTGACACCTATTTTGAAAGAATAGTTTTATAAATACTGTGTGATTTAGCTGTCATTTTACAAAATAAAAATCATTTGAAATGTTAATTTGGAATTAACATTTATATAGACTATATATAAAATGGAGAATTAACAAGGACCCACTGTATAGCATAGGAAACCATATTTAGTATTTTGTAATAACCTAAAAGTAAAAAGAATCTACTAAAGAATATATATATATATATATATATATATATATATCTAACTGAACTACTGCTACATACTACTAACACAGCATTATAAACTATATCAGTTTTTAAAAAATCACTTAAAAAATCATTAGGTTTTCTGTGGAATTTGATTATTTACTATAAGTTCCATCCTTTAAGGATATTACAAAGTTGGAGAAACAGCACATATATGATTCAGAATTCTTGGGCAATCAACAGAAACTCAGGCTGTATTGTATTTATTAAATGTGGTAGTGTATTGAGAAACATGGACTATTCTTTGAATATCCAGTATCTTGGAGAATGTTTCATAATTTTGTAGTGTTTTCTTTTCTTGAGTAATCTGATCGCCTTATTGAGAAAAAAATCATCTTTGTTGCAATGTACAATGCTTGAGGGCAGAGACTTCATTTCATTTACTTCAGATCCATGGTAACTAACACAGGACTTGACTTATAGGAGCAATAAAGTTAATTAAATGAATATTTGCATTAATGTCAATAATCTATGTGAAATTCACTTGCCGTGAAAATAAGATTTGCTTGTATAGATGCATTACTTTCACAAGTTTGGTTTCTAGAACTCCTTCTAGCACTTAAGTGATAAAAACCAACATAGAAACATAGAAATGTTGTTGACTTCCACTGAACCATGCAGAGTTTATTCCTGGCCCATGTAATGAAAAATGAAAACATCTCTGTGATCAAACATGAGACTGATACTTGTGATGGGTTGTCTTTTTGATAATATCCATCCTGATAGATATGAAGCCATACCTCATTGGAGTCTGGATTCTGATCATTAGCGATGCTGCGCATTTCTTCTGTGCCTACTGCCCATTTCTATGTTTTCTTTGGAAAAATATATATTTATGTCTTCTGCTCATATTTTCAGTTGGGTCATTTGTGTTGCTTTCTTTTAATATTGAGTTTTCTGAGCAGTTTATATATTTTAAATTGTAATCCCTCACCTATCGTAACATTTGCAAATATTTTCTCACAGTATGTATGCTGTCTTTTTATTTTGCAGATGGTTTCCTATACTATGCAGAAGCTTTTAAATTTAATTATGTCCCATTTGTTTGTTTTTTTGTTTCCTTTGCCTTACAGGAATTAATGCAACCACTATGGGAACCGGTATGGGAAAAAAAAGGTTCCTTCAAAAACTTTTTAAAATACAAGGACCATAATTATTTATAAGAGACAAAAAAGTTTGGAGATTATTTACTATAAGTTCCATCAAGGATATTACAAAGTTGGAGAAACAGCACATATATGATTCAGAATTCTTGGGCAATCAACAGAAACTCAGGCTGTATTGTATTTATTAAATGTGGTAGTGTATTGAGAAACATGGACTATTCTTTGAATATCCAGTATCTTGGAGAATGTTTCATAATTTTGTAGTGTTTTCTTTTCTTGAGTAATCTGATCGCCTTATTGAGAAAAAAATCATCTTTGTTGCAATGTACAATGCTTGAGGGCAGAGACTTCATTTCATTTACTTCAGATCCATGGTAACTAACACAGGACTTGACTTATAGGAGCAATAAAGTTAATTAAATGAATATTTGCATTAATGTCAATAATCTATGTGAAATTCACTTGCCGTGAAAATAAGATTTGCTTGTATAGATGCATTACTTTCACAAGTTTGGTTTCTAGAACTCCTTCTAGCACTTAAGTGATAAAAACCAACATAGAAACATAGAAATGTTGTTGACTTCCACTGAACCATGCAGAGTTTATTCCTGGCCCATGTAATGAAAAATGAAAACATCTCTGTGATCAAACATGAGACTGATACTTGTGATGGGTTGTCTTTTTGATAATATCCATCCTGATAGATATGAAGCCATACCTCATTGGAGTCTGGATTCTGATCATTAGCGATGCTGCGCATTTCTTCTGTGCCTACTGCCCATTTCTATGTTTTCTTTGGAAAAATATATATTTATGTCTTCTGCTCATATTTTCAGTTGGGTCATTTGTGTTGCTTTCTTTTAATATTGAGTTTTCTGAGCAGTTTATATATTTTAAATTGTAATCCCTCACCTATCGTAACATTTGCAAATATTTTCTCACAGTATGTATGCTGTCTTTTTATTTTGCAGATGGTTTCCTATACTATGCAGAAGCTTTTAAATTTAATTATGTCCCATTTGTTTGTTTTTTTGTTTCCTTTGCCTTACAGGAATTAATGCAACCACTATGGGAACCAGTATGGAGGTTCCTTCAAAAAACTAAAAATACAAGGACCATAAATTCACTTCTGTATATGTATGCAATTTCACTTCTGGATATGTATTAGAATAAATCTAAATCACCAATTTAAAAAAGATATATGGATCCCAGTGGTCACAGTAGCATTATTTATAAGAGACAAAATATGGAAGTAATGTGCATGTCCATCAACTGATGAATGAATAAAGATGTGGTAAATGCATATAATGGAATATTACTTTGCCATAAAAAGAATGACACTTTGCCATTTGTAACAAATGGATGGATGGACCTAGATGGTATTATACTTGGTGAAATAAGTCAGACAAAGACAAATGCTGTATGTGTTCACTTCTATGTGGAATCTAAAAAATAAATGAACAAATGTAACAATGAATATAACAAAATAGAAAAAGACTCACAGATACAGAGAACAAAACAGTGGTATCCAGTGGGAAGGAGGCAGAGAGGAGGGCCAGGACAGGGTAGAGCACTGAAGGGCACAAGCTACCATGCATAAAATGAATAAGCCACAAGGATATATTGTACATGGTGTGTAGTCAATATTTTATAGTGACTTTAAATGGACTATCACCTGTAAAAATATTGAACCTACATGATACACCTGAAACTAATATAACATTGTAAATAAACAATACTTCAATAAGAAAAATTTAAAGTTGACAAAGTCTAATTTTGTATCTCCATGGATCTTCAAATTCCTTTAGGTTCACTCTACCCAAGAATAACATCACTGCTTTACCTGTCTCATAACTGACCTTTTCATGTAAGAAATCCAACACAATTAACCCGGCTGAAAACCCTCCACTCCAAAGTCAGCCTGTGTCCTAATATAAAAGGCAAAGTAGATTTTCAAAAGGAAAGTGATTTAAAATTAAGTAGCATGTGGCCAGGAGAAATTTCATATCACCCTGTCTGGACAAGGTTTTATTTCCTAGAGTGGAGTCTCAGTGATTGGCAACTGACACATACTTGCAATAAGAATTATTATCAATCTGCATATTTGGATTATGGACACGTTTAAAATCTCTGATAGAACTTCAGAAGAGTCTACAAATACAGTGTCTTCATGGTTAGGTGCTGAAAGAGAATGATCACCACAGGAAAATGATTTCAAGAATAATCACCACAATGGCATTCCGCTGTGTGTGGTTCTTCAAGAATGACCCTGATCAACATTTTAGAGTTTAGTGGTATTACAAAAAGAAACATGGATTTTCTTTCACTCTTGATATGGCACTAGAGTGGGGCTGTTATAAGGTGAAGAGAAACAATGAGTAGACTCAGAGACTTACAATTAGGATACAGATTGGAGAAAAAAATGTCTGTGGACTTTCTTGCGTGGCTGGGAGCAGGTGACTTTTTGAGCCTCTAATTCCTAGTCAGAAAACTAGGAGGTAATCAAGTACAGTACAGAGTTGTCTCTCGTAGATGCTGTAAGTCATTAAGTATTATAAGTAGTTTGCAACTATAGAAGCACTCACATAAATAATAACTGATCATTAATGTTGATACCAGGGTTATAAAAAGAGAAAGTTATTAGACAGTATTAATAGATTTCACTCCAAAACTGATCCAGTGGGAAGGAGGCAGAGAGGAGGGCCAGGACAGGGTAGAGCACTGAAGGGCACAAGCTACCATGCATAAAATGAATAAGCCACAAGGATATATTGTACATGGTGTGTAGTCAATATTTTATAGTGACTTTAAATGGACTATCACCTGTAAAAATATTGAACCTACATGATACACCTGAAACTAATATAACATTGTAAATAAACAATACTTCAATAAGAAAAATTTAAAGTTGACAAAGTCTAATTTTGTATCTCCATGGATCTTCAAATTCCTTTAGGTTCACTCTACCCAAGAATAACATCACTGCTTTACCTGTCTCATAACTGACCTTTTCATGTAAGAAATCCAACACAATTAACCCGGCTGAAAACCCTCCACTCCAAAGTCAGCCTGTGTCCTAATATAAAAGGCAAAGTAGATTTTCAAAAGGAAAGTGATTTAAAATTAAGTAGCATGTGGCCAGGAGAAATTTCATATCACCCTGTCTGGACAAGGTTTTATTTCCTAGAGTGGAGTCTCAGTGATTGGCAACTGACACATACTTGCAATAAGAATTATTATCAATCTGCATATTTGGATTATGGACACGTTTAAAATCTCTGATAGAACTTCAGAAGAGTCTACAAATACAGTGTCTTCATGGTTAGGTGCTGAAAGAGAATGATCACCACAGGAAAATGATTTCAAGAATAATCACCACAATGGCATTCCGCTGTGTGTGGTTCTTCAAGAATGACCCTGATCAACATTTTAGAGTTTAGTGGTATTACAAAAAGAAACATGGATTTTCTTTCACTCTTGATATGGCACTAGAGTGGGGCTGTTATAAGGTGAAGAGAAACAATGAGTAGACTCAGAGACTTACAATTAGGATACAGATTGGAGAAAAAAATGTCTGTGGACTTTCTTGCGTGGCTGGGAGCAGGTGACTTTTTGAGCCTCTAATTCCTAGTCAGAAAACTAGGAGGTAATCAAGTACAGTACAGAGTTGTCTCTCGTAGATGCTGTAAGTCATTAAGTATTATAAGTAGTTTGCAACTATAGAAGCACTCACATAAATAATAACTGATCATTAATGTTGATACCAGGGTTATAAAAAGAGAAAGTTATTAGACAGTATTAATAGATTTCACTCCAAAACTGACAAAGGGCAAACAATTTGGGAAAATGGATGTGTTTTTCCTTCAGCTCTATTGGAAGGCATTCATACTTGGTGATAAATCTGGGAAAGGAAGTTTCTACCCCAAAGCTGCAATAAACACTTTCTTCCCAGAAGAGTGAGATCCATGTAAAAAATATAATCAGTGTGACCTAGTGGTCCCAGTGCATTAAAATGAAATTGAGGAGTGAAGCATTTAGTACACCAAGGTGACTTCTATTTTTCAAAAGGCTTCTGAAAATATCAGGAGAAATAGACAAAAAAGTAATTAATTTCATCTTCTACTAATTAAGGGAAGTATCTGCTGTATTTCATTTGAGGAAACCAAATATGATGCAGGTCATTGCATTAAATATAAGAAAGGAAAAAGAGACGTTACAGATACACACACATGCACACACACACACACACACACCATGGATTCCATCTATCTCCTGACTGCAAGTGACCTTACTGAATTCAGGCTCTGCTATTGCCTTCTAAACATATATTGATTAGCTGATTGTTGCTATACTTGGAATAGAAGCCAAGCATGTCAGGACAGAAAGGGAAAGGACCAACCACTTGCTTTTCAGATGAAGAAACTGAAGCCCAGGCAGTCCCCAACCTAGAATGTAAGAGAGCTTGGAGCAGAAAGTCCATCCTTCAGGCTCCAGGAACAGGCACAACCTCTGAAGAAAACAGGTGCTGGTCTGAGGGATGTACTTGTCATCTGCCCAGCATGAGCTCCTCAGAGCCTCCCTTGATGTCCTGTGGACACGGGCCACAGCCAAGTGTTGTAAGGGCGAAGGCTGCAGTCTGTGACAGTTATCAACTGTGTATACATTAATGGCAATCATAACAGGGGAAAAAAGAGTGAACACTGTTGCTATAACCCAGAAGAGCTCGGAAGCAATCGAAGGATCAATACTGTTTCCTAGCATGTTCAGACTGGCTAAGTCATTAAGTATTATAAGTAGTTTGCAACTATAGAAGCACTCACATAAATAATAACTGATCATTAATGTTGATACCAGGGTTATAAAAAGAGAAAGTTATTAGACAGTATTAATAGATTTCACTCCAAAACTGACAAAGGGCAAACAATTTGGGAAAATGGATGTGTTTTTCCTTCAGCTCTATTGGAAGGCATTCATACTTGGTGATAAATCTGGGAAAGGAAGTTTCTACCCCAAAGCTGCAATAAACACTTTCTTCCCAGAAGAGTGAGATCCATGTAAAAAATATAATCAGTGTGACCTAGTGGTCCCAGTGCATTAAAATGAAATTGAGGAGTGAAGCATTTAGTACACCAAGGTGACTTCTATTTTTCAAAAGGCTTCTGAAAATATCAGGAGAAATAGACAAAAAAGTAATTAATTTCATCTTCTACTAATTAAGGGAAGTATCTGCTGTATTTCATTTGAGGAAACCAAATATGATGCAGGTCATTGCATTAAATATAAGAAAGGAAAAAGAGACGTTACAGATACACACACATGCACACACACACACACACACACCATGGATTCCATCTATCTCCTGACTGCAAGTGACCTTACTGAATTCAGGCTCTGCTATTGCCTTCTAAACATATATTGATTAGCTGATTGTTGCTATACTTGGAATAGAAGCCAAGCATGTCAGGACAGAAAGGGAAAGGACCAACCACTTGCTTTTCAGATGAAGAAACTGAAGCCCAGGCAGTCCCCAACCTAGAATGTAAGAGAGCTTGGAGCAGAAAGTCCATCCTTCAGGCTCCAGGAACAGGCACAACCTCTGAAGAAAACAGGTGCTGGTCTGAGGGATGTACTTGTCATCTGCCCAGCATGAGCTCCTCAGAGCCTCCCTTGATGTCCTGTGGACACGGGCCACAGCCAAGTGTTGTAAGGGCGAAGGCTGCAGTCTGTGACAGTTATCAACTGTGTATACATTAATGGCAATCATAACAGGGGAAAAAAGAGTGAACACTGTTGCTATAACCCAGAAGGGTCTGCAATAAGCTAATCGGGAAGGATCAATACTGTTTCCTAGCATGTTCAGACTGGCTACCTTCAAATAAACCAATTTTATTTACTATGAGAAAATCTGACTGCAAAGGGAAACCTTAGAGGGTATATAGGTAGGCCCTTTCTGGATTGGAAAGGAGCTTTTGTTCATCTGCAGATAATAAGAGTCTAGAAGTAAGAGTCACTAACAGGTTTAAAATATTATGGGGATATTGCAAAACATGTTTTTTTCTCTAAAAATCTATATATGAGGTAACAACAAGTATATGAGGGAACAGTCTCAAAAGTTGACTATTCTTTGTCCTATCGATACTTTCAAATGTCGTAAAATAAGTATTCTTATATACCTTAATGCAAAAGAGCAACTGTTTCTTGAATATATTTTTATTAAAAATATATAGCTGATTTCCTGAAGCTTCTGTAGTATTGCCTATTGTTTTTAGCTCCTTGCCTGTATAAAGTTTAATATGTATAAAATTCTTTGGACTAATAATTTTACCTTGTCCAAAAGAATCCAATAATTGAAAAACAGCTTTACAAAGAAAACTATAATCATTATCTTATGACAAAGCATAATGGAAAGAGATATTAAAAATAGAATGTATATATATGTATAAGTGAATCACTTTGCCTCATTAATTTCACAGCAGAAATTAACGCAGTCAGTCAACTGTACTTCAATTAAAACATTTAAAATAGCTTTGAAACAAACACAGCATGTGTTGAGATAGATCTACAACTGGCAGCCTCCATCCTGCACAAGCTGACATGGTGCTGAATGACCCCACCCCCCATGCCAGCCCAGCATGCACTTGTTGGAAATGTGTCATTTTAGAAATAACTGGATATGGTAGGTATATTACACATCTACTTCCACTGGCCTCTTTCTTTATCAAATACTTATTAAAGTAAGCACCACTTTAGAGCAACAGAGCTTAAAGATATGCCGAGACGCACCGCTAGTCAGCGATAAGCAAAGAAAGAAAACCCACAGGGGAATCAAGTGGATGTGTTGTAAGGGCGGAAGCCCCGGGGGCAGTCTGTGACAGTTATCAACTGTGTATACATTAATGGCAATCATAACAGGGGAAAAAAGAGTGAACACTGTTGCTATAACCCAGAAGGGTCTGCAATAAGCTAATCGGGAAGGATCAATACTGTTTCCTAGCATGTTCAGACTGGCTACCTTCAAATAAACCAATTTTATTTACTATGAGAAAATCTGACTGCAAAGGGAAACCTTAGAGGGTATATAGGTAGGCCCTTTCTGGATTGGAAAGGAGCTTTTGTTCATCTGCAGATAATAAGAGTCTAGAAGTAAGAGTCACTAACAGGTTTAAAATATTATGGGGATATTGCAAAACATGTTTTTCTCTAAAATCTATATATGAGGTAACAACAAGTATATGAGGGAACAGTCTCAAAAGTTGACTATTCTTTGTCCTATCGATACTTTCAAATGTCGTAAAATAAGTATTCTTATATACCTTAATGCAAAAGAGCAACTGTTTCTTGAATATATTTTTATTAAAATATATAGCTGATTTCCTGAAGCTTCTGTAGTATTGCCTATTGTTTTTAGCTCCTTGCCTGTATAAAGTTTAATATGTATAAAATTCTTTGGACTAATAATTTTACCTTGTCCAAAAGAATCCAATAATTGAAAAACAGCTTTACAAAGAAAACTATAATCATTATCTTATGACAAAGCATAATGGAAAGAGATATTAAAAATAGAATGTATATATATGTATAAGTGAATCACTTTGCCTCATTAATTTCACAGCAGAAATTAACGCAGTCAGTCAACTGTACTTCAATTAAAACATTTAAAATAGCTTTGAAACAAACACAGCATGTGTTGAGATAGATCTACAACTGGCAGCCTCCATCCTGCACAAGCTGACATGGTGCTGAATGACCCCACCCCCCATGCCAGCCCAGCATGCACTTGTTGGAAATGTGTCATTTTAGAAATAACTGGATATGGTAGGTATATTACACATCTACTTCCACTGGCCTCTTTCTTTATCAAATACTTATTAAAGTAAGCACCACTTTAGAGCAACAGAGCTTAAAGATATGCCGAGACGCACCGCTAGTCAGCGATAAGCAAAGAAAGAAAACCCACAGGGGAATCAAGTGATTTCTGAAGTGGTGGGATGCCAGGGAGTCTGTTGTTGTCTTCTCCCCAAATACTGAAACTTGTCAGACATGTCCCAAATCCAGGAGAACTGGCCATGATTAGTTACTGGTAAAGTGTTCATTATTAACTGAATTTTACTACCAATAGTCATATTGGCACTCTTCTCTAGATGAGCCATGTATCTGTCACCACTAACTCTTAATCTTTCTACATAATGTTGATCATTAGTTTTATACTTTTGTTAACTATTATCTATCTCTAAAAAAATTAACTGATGACATAGCTCCTTCAAGAATAGTCAAAAAGAGTATCAGTTACTCTGTGAAAATCAAATGAGACCTTAGACTTCCACGGTCTAAGACCAGGTAAGAAGGTTCACCACAGCATCACTCAGCATAAGCACACTTAGCAGCTATTCCTGTGGCTGAGACCAAAGGCTTTCAAGCAAAAGGAGACTAGTGTGTTTAAGTGGTGAGCAGGTGAACCCTAGTCTCCTACATAGTGAGAAACAATGACTTCCCTTTTCTAAGCTCTAAAACCTGACATTCACAGAGCTCATGAGAAGATCTCCCACACAGCAAAGGCCTCCCTCAAGACCACTGTCTCGGTGGGTCTCACTGAACTCATTCTCTGGATATGCATTGTCAAAAAGCTACTCCCCTAGGTGAGCTGTGGGGTCACACTTGCTGGAGAAATGTTGAATGAGCATCACTTTGCCTCATTAATTTCACAGCAGAAATTAACGCAGTCAGTCAACTGTACTTCAATTAAAACATTTAAAATAGCTTTGAAACAAACACAGCATGTGTTGAGATAGATCTACAACTGGCAGCCTCCATCCTGCACAAGCTGACATGGTGCTGAATGACCCCACCCCCCATGCCAGCCCAGCATGCACTTGTTGGAAATGTGTCATTTTAGAAATAACTGGATATGGTAGGTATATTACACATCTACTTCCACTGGCCTCTTTCTTTATCAAATACTTATTAAAGTAAGCACCACTTTAGAGCAACAGAGCTTAAAGATATGCCGAGACGCACCGCTAGTCAGCGATAAGCAAAGAAAGAAAACCCACAGGGGAATCAAGTGATTTCTGAAGTGGTGGGATGCCAGGGAGTCTGTTGTTGTCTTCTCCCCAAATACTGAAACTTGTCAGACATGTCCCAAATCCAGGAGAACTGGCCATGATTAGTTACTGGTAAAGTGTTCATTATTAACTGAATTTTACTACCAATAGTCATATTGGCACTCTTCTCTAGATGAGCCATGTATCTGTCACCACTAACTCTTAATCTTTCTACATAATGTTGATCATTAGTTTTATACTTTTGTTAACTATTATCTATCTCTAAAAAAATTAACTGATGACATAGCTCCTTCAAGAATAGTCAAAAAGAGTATCAGTTACTCTGTGAAAATCAAATGAGACCTTAGACTTCCACGGTCTAAGACCAGGTAAGAAGGTTCACCACAGCATCACTCAGCATAAGCACACTTAGCAGCTATTCCTGTGGCTGAGACCAAAGGCTTTCAAGCAAAAGGAGACTAGTGTGTTTAAGTGGTGAGCAGGTGAACCCTAGTCTCCTACATAGTGAGAAACAATGACTTCCCTTTTCTAAGCTCTAAAACCTGACATTCACAGAGCTCATGAGAAGATCTCCCACACAGCAAAGGCCTCCCTCAAGACCACTGTCTCGGTGGGTCTCACTGAACTCATTCTCTGGATATGCATTGTCAAAAAGCTACTCCCCTAGGTGAGCTGTGGGGTCACACTTGCTGGAGAAATGTTGAATGAGCATCTCTGAAACTGATATGATTTAAAATTAAGTGGCAGAACAAGAGATTCTATTGCTGCTGGCTTGGTTTTCACTGGCGAAAATTCAATGGCCATGGACGCAGGGGGCTGAAGCAGGAGCCTAACTCATGGCAAAGAGGGCCAGTCTGAGGGACTAAGCTGAGCACCACTCAGACTAATCTGCCATTCACTTCCATGTTCAACGAACCCACAATGCCAAGACCTCCCTTCTCTTTTGCAGGCCCTGCAGAGTGGCTAGTTTGGCTGGTTTTGATGCTGGCTGCCCGTGGCCACATAGGAGAGAGATAGACTTTCCCTGAAGACGAACTAACCCCACCCAAATTAGAAGGGTCTCTGTTTTGCTAACAGTCACTAGGGTCCAGGGCAGCCTGTTCTGAAAGTCTGATCATGTGACCCTGGATAGACCACCATGCAGGACACACCTGTGACACTCTAACTGGGGCTTTCACACACACATGGGGCTTGATAAAAGAAATGCTAAAATGTTGAGGTCTGGGGAAGTCATTCTGGCTTACAGACGAGCTACTTTGAATTTTATGCTATCTAGGACAGCCTGTCCATGGCCTATCAGACATACACTGTACACCTGCTTTAATTAGTAAAGAATAAGGTCACACTGACCAGAAGCAAAGAATGTCCATGTTAAAAATAAAGATTAAATGCCTCCGTTCCTGAGACACCAAAGCTGGGACTCCAATGCTGGACAGCCCCAACAAATAAAAGATTTCATGGGGTAGAAGTTAAAATGTTGAGTTCTTCAGAATTAAATATCTTGCAATGACAAAGGTGTCCTTCAAATGATCACTGTTAGAAAGTATATTAACTATTATTAATATATTAACACAAAGGGGGCAGCAGGTAATACTGCAGTAATGTGTTTTTTCCTAATCTAGTATATACAACAGCTAAGCATTTAGCCCAACTTCTTGAGGGTTCTGCAGTGCCCCCAGGGGTTCTGAGCCATCTCATATACATGAACTTCAACGTGCTCCCCTAAATACCAGGATAATAGCAGGTTTTAAATTTTAGCCTACAATATTCCTAGTCATACTGTCTTCTCAGATGACCACCTCAGGAGATTACACTCAGTGCTGCCACTGTACTCACACCTGGGCGGGGAGCGTGGTAAGGAGAGAGGTGAGCAAACATGGCAGTCAGACCTCCTGTGGGGAGATGGAGAGTAGGCTCAGCCAGAGGCCTGTGGGCTCCCATAGGAAGAATGTTGACTTAGGCTAAGTTCTGACTTAGTTTTTCCTGTGAATTTTGCAAGACACAAGTTCTCTGGACAGAAGAAAAAGAGAATGGATTTATGAACCTGAAGGTCACTTCAAGTTCAAAAATCTTACAATCTACCTTCACTCATCAGCATGATTTAATGAAAGCTACTTGTTTTTTTACCAAGTATATATTTTTTTTTCCATTTGAGAACTATTACTTTATTTAGAGAAGTTTGATATAGTTGCCAAAGTCTCTGTTTTGCTACATCATGGGGCCTGTTCTGAAAGTCTGATCATGTGACCCTGGATAGACCACCATGCAGGACACACCTGTGACACTCTAACTGGGGCTTTCACACACATGGGGCTTGATAAAAGAAATGCTAAAATGTTGAGGTCTGGGGAAGTCATTCTGGCTTACAGACGAGCTACTTTGAATTTTATGCTATCTAGGACAGCCTGTCCATGGCCTATCAGACATACACTGTACACCTGCTTTAATTAGTAAAGAATAAGGTCACACTGACCAGAAGCAAAGAATGTCCATGTTAAAAATAAAGATTAAATGCCTCCGTTCCTGAGACACCAAAGCTGGGACTCCAATGCTGGACAGCCCCAACAAATAAAAGATTTCATGGGGTAGAAGTTAAAATGTTGAGTTCTTCAGAATTAAATATCTTGCAATGACAAAGGTGTCCTTCAAATGATCACTGTTAGAAAGTATATTAACTATTATTAATATATTAACACAAAGGGGGCAGCAGGTAATACTGCAGTAATGTGTTTTTTCCTAATCTAGTATATACAACAGCTAAGCATTTAGCCCAACTTCTTGAGGGTTCTGCAGTGCCCCCAGGGGTTCTGAGCCATCTCATATACATGAACTTCAACGTGCTCCCCTAAATACCAGGATAATAGCAGGTTTTAAATTTTAGCCTACAATATTCCTAGTCATACTGTCTTCTCAGATGACCACCTCAGGAGATTACACTCAGTGCTGCCACTGTACTCACACCTGGGCGGGGAGCGTGGTAAGGAGAGAGGTGAGCAAACATGGCAGTCAGACCTCCTGTGGGGAGATGGAGAGTAGGCTCAGCCAGAGGCCTGTGGGCTCCCATAGGAAGAATGTTGACTTAGGCTAAGTTCTGACTTAGTTTTTCCTGTGAATTTTGCAAGACACAAGTTCTCTGGACAGAAGAAAAAGAGAATGGATTTATGAACCTGAAGGTCACTTCAAGTTCAAAAATCTTACAATCTACCTTCACTCATCAGCATGATTTAATGAAAGCTACTTGTTTTTTTACCAAGTATATATTTTTTTTTCCATTTGAGAACTATTATTTTATTTAGAGAAGTTTGATATAGTTGCCAAAAAAGTCAAAGGACTTAATGCCAATGCTAATATGTGCATCTTTTCAAATGCATGTGTATAAGTTACTTGACTTTTTGTCTACATGAAATGAGAACAGAGTTCACATATTACTTTTAATTTTCAACTGAATATTCTATCATGGACATACTTTCATAAAGGCAACACAGTGTACTATACAAAAACTTATTTAGGTATTTTAGGATGATGGACATTTAAGTGTTCTATTTCACTATTGGAAGGCTAAAATGAATGAGCATCTGCTGCTGTAGAATGTTATCATATTTTGGGGTTGAAATACCTGATAAGGTAGAATCGTGATTCATATAGCCAAACTACCTCCTCCCTTTTCTCGATACACAATTATAGTGAAAGGAGATGATTTCTCTATGCATTTAATAACACATGATATATCAATTCCAGCTTTCCAAATGCACTGGGGAAAACAACTGATCAATAATAAGTTTAGGGATCTCTTCCTACAGTTACTATTTATGTTTGTTCTTTCTATAAAACATTTATATTTGTTTCCAATTTTTAATCAAGTCCTGGGCCATTTGCTTATTGACTGTGTGATGCTCTTTCTATATTGGCATATTTCTAGGACACTGTGGTGGGTTATCTCCACAATCTCTACATCCTTGAGGTTGGTAGTACCTGCATCTTACTTCTAACCAATTGAATCATGTAAAAGTAATGTGCTACACATGTTTATGTGTCCATGATCATACAATGACATATAATTCTGCAGCAACATACTTACTGGGGTCTCTTTCTCCTTCCCTGGTTTTGGCAGTCAGACCTCCTGTGGGGAGATGGAGAGTAGGCTCAGCCAGAGGCCTGTGGGCTCCCATAGGAAGAATGTTGACTTAGGCTAAGTTCTGACTTAGTTTTTCCTGTGAATTTTGCAAGACACAAGTTCTCTGGACAGAAGAAAAAGAGAATGGATTTATGAACCTGAAGGTCACTTCAAGTTCAAAAATCTTACAATCTACCTTCACTCATCAGCATGATTTAATGAAAGCTACTTGTTTTTTTACCAAGTATATATTTTTTTTTCCATTTGAGAACTATTATTTTATTTAGAGAAGTTTGATATAGTTGCCAAAAGTCAAAGGACTTAATGCCAATGCTAATATGTGCATCTTTTCAAATGCATGTGTATAAGTTACTTGACTTTTTGTCTACATGAAATGAGAACAGAGTTCACATATTACTTTTAATTTTCAACTGAATATTCTATCATGGACATACTTTCATAAAGGCAACACAGTGTACTATACAAAAACTTATTTAGGTATTTTAGGATGATGGACATTTAAGTGTTCTATTTCACTATTGGAAGGCTAAAATGAATGAGCATCTGCTGCTGTAGAATGTTATCATATTTTGGGGTTGAAATACCTGATAAGGTAGAATCGTGATTCATATAGCCAAACTACCTCCTCCCTTTTTCTCGATACACAATTATAGTGAAAGGAGATGATTTCTCTATGCATTTAATAACACATGATATATCAATTCCAGCTTTCCAAATGCACTGGGGAAAACAACTGATCAATAATAAGTTTAGGGATCTCTTCCTACAGTTACTATTTATGTTTGTTCTTTCTATAAAACATTTATATTTGTTTCCAATTTTTAATCAAGTCCTGGGCCATTTGCTTATTGACTGTGTGATGCTCTTTCTATATTGGCATATTTCTAGGACACTGTGGTGGGTTATCTCCACAATCTCTACATCCTTGAGGTTGGTAGTACCTGCATCTTACTTCTAACCAATTGAATCATGTAAAAGTAATGTGCTACACATGTTTATGTGTCCATGATCATACAATGACATATAATTCTGCAGCAACATACTTACTGGGGTCTCTTTCTCCTTCCCTGGTTTTGAGCCATACTGGAAAGCCCCATGTGGCAAAGAACTATCTATGGGTGGCCTCTCAAGGAACCGAGGGTGAGGTCTGGCCAATGGGAGTGGTGAACTTAAGCTATCAGTCCTACAACCACAAGGAATATAATCCTCCCAGCCACTGGAGTTATCTCAGGACCAAGCCCTTCTCTAGCTGAACTTCAGATGAGACTATAGTGCCAGCCAACATCTTGATTTAGACCTGTCAGACCAGGTGCAGAGGGCATGTGACCCAACCAAACTGGCCACAGACCCTCTGACCCACAGAAACTGTAAGCCTTACTGTGTGCTACTTAAGCTGCTAAGTTTATGGCACTAATGTAACACAGCAATAGCTAGCTGGTACAGTGTTGAGAAGGAAGATCCCCCTCCAGTTGTCTGTCCTTCATGACATGATTTTCTGGCTCTTCACTCCTTCTAATGATGTCTGGATCTGCAGGGTGGATCAACATGGGGGTGTGAGGACCACATGACACGATCTTGCTAAAAATGTCTTCAACTTTGACTCCACTTCTTCTTAACTGGGGACAAAAAATGAAGGCATAAAGAAGTGACTCAAATATCTTTTTCTGATTTTAAGGCTTCAATAAATGTTGTAGGATCTCTAATTTATGAATTTTTTATTTCTCTCCTCACAGATTTTTGGTTTTACATATGAAAGTAAGAAAACCCAACAGCACTTAATGTCATAACACTTCATATTGTTATAACAACTCTTTTTTTTTTAATTTGCTTATTGTCCATTATAAAATTGAAAGAAAAACACATTTGCTAGGAGCTATAAATCACAGTCCCAAGTTTGGTGTGGCTGTAGTTTTGGTACTTTTGGGTTAGAAGACCTCTTATTTTCTAAACAGCTTGATGCCATGTTCCTTCTATGTGTCTTATTGCCACCACGGAACAATGGGAAGGTAATTTTGTAATTGAAGTGATGAAAGAAAGAGACTGATTACTTCCTCTTTGTTCTGTAATCCTCTTACAGAATTCTTTCAAATTTAAAAGCAGAGAGAGAAAATAGCCATGAATATCAAAATGACAATTGTAGGTTGACATATCTGAACACGCTCTAATATCATTAAGTTATTATGACTAGAAGAAGAAAAATTACAAACACTCCAGATACCTTATTTTGTATACAAAGAGAAACAATTATGAGGAATAACCATGAATGAATCAAATAAGCATGGCAAATAATAACTTGGCTAAAGGGTTTCAAATCTATTTATTCTGACATGTTCTAGTTTAGGTATGTGAATAAATAAATCATGCATGGTGACCTGAAAAAATCGTGACTGATACCTTCCACAGGTCATCTCTTGCCTATATGTCTTTTCACAAAATAACTTCAACACAAGAATTTGACTCACACGTACAAAAACAGAATCAGGTATAAGAGAAGAGTTGTTATTCATTAACGAAATTGTGAATGTATAAGGAAGCATGAGGACAGTTACACAGTTGTAAGACTGCCAGTCCAAGTAGGCTAGGATCTGACCCACTGGCTATATGAGGAGAAAAAGAGGGAAGGCCAAAAAAAAAAAATAGGTGTTTATATTTTCATAGTTCATGAAATAGTCACAGGGCAAGTAGTTTATATGCCTCGATTTGGATGTTTTTAGAAGAATTTCTGAGGACTCCACTAAGCATCAAATATTTATAGATTTATCTACCTGCTCAAAACTTCAACTGGTCCTTGGTATCTGGCTGTCTGTCCTCAGGCCAGTTCTCACTCATCTTTCTCACTTGTTTTATCCTAGTTCTTTTCCATTCTCTGAGAGGCCATATCAAGACCCCAACTCATGGGCACTCCTCTCCAACATCTGCTTGACTTTTAATGTCTCTAAAACAACTTGTATAAACACGAATCAAAGTTAAGTGGCTTTAGTTTTGTTTCAAAGTATGTAAGCTTCATGAGGAGCATCAGGGAAAGTGTTCTTTGTTAAAGTGATGTACATTTATGTGTCTTATTGCCACCACGGAACAATGGGAAGGTAATTTTGTAATTGAAGTGATGAAAGAAAGAGACTGATTACTTCCTCTTTGTTCTGTAATCCTCTTACAGAATTCTTTCAAATTTAAAAGCAGAGAGAGAAAATAGCCATGAATATCAAAATGACAATTGTAGGTTGACATATCTGAACACGCTCTAATATCATTAAGTTATTATGACTAGAAGAAGAAAAATTACAAACACTCCAGATACCTTATTTTGTATACAAAGAGAAACAATTATGAGGAATAACCATGAATGAATCAAATAAGCATGGCAAATAATAACTTGGCTAAAGGGTTTCAAATCTATTTATTCTGACATGTTCTAGTTTAGGTATGTGAATAAATAAATCATGCATGGTGACCTGAAAAAATTGTGACTGATACCTTCCACAGGTCATCTCTTGCCTATATGTCTTTTCACAAAATAACTTCAACACAAGAATTTGACTCACACGTACAAAAACAGAATCAGGTATAAGAGAAGAGTTGTTATTCATTAACGAAATTGTGAATGTATAAGGAAGCATGAGGACAGTTACACAGTTGTAAGACTGCCAGTCCAAGTAGGCTAGGATCTGACCCACTGGCTATATGAGGAGAAAAAGAGGGAAGGCCAAAAAAAAAAAATAGGTGTTTATATTTTCATAGTTCATGAAATAGTCACAGGGCAAGTAGTTTATATGCCTCGATTTGGATGTTTTTAGAAGAATTTCTGAGGACTCCACTAAGCATCAAATATTTATAGATTTATCTACCTGCTCAAAACTTCAACTGGTCCTTGGTATCTGGCTGTCTGTCCTCAGGCCAGTTCTCACTCATCTTTCTCACTTGTTTTATCCTAGTTCTTTTCCATTCTCTGAGAGGCCATATCAAGACCCCAACTCATGGGCACTCCTCTCCAACATCTGCTTGACTTTTAATGTCTCTAAAACAACTTGTATAAACACGAATCAAAGTTAAGTGGCTTTAGTTTTGTTTCAAAGTATGTAAGCTTCATGAGGAGCATCAGGGAAAGTGTTCTTTGTTAAAGTATGTAGATATGCTGCAAGTGTTTGTCACTTCCAACAATACTGATTTGAGTGATTCTGGTGGGCACCTGCCCTACCGCTTCAAGTGAGCAGAAGCATGACCATAATCCTATTAAAAGTCTAGTGTTCCCAGATCCCTCCTCTGCTCCCCAGGTCTTCATTGCTGACTGGAAACACACATTTCCCTGGGTTTCCTAGGTAGCACGAGTGGTTGAGAACCCACCTGCCAATGCAGGAGATTAAAGAGATTCCTGTTTAATCCCTGCATAGGGAAGATCCCCCTGGAGGAGGCCATGGCAGGCCACCACTCCAGTATTCTTTCTGGAGAGCCCCAAAGACAGAGGAGCCTGACTGGATATAGTCCTTTAGGTCTCAAAGAGTCAGACATGACTGAGGTGATTGAAACCACATACATACATTTCTCCCCAGTGATAGCAGCTCCTCTCAGATGTTTAAATATACCAATCAATAAAAATAATTCCACGTAGTCCTGAGATGATTTTTCTCACCTGACTTTCCCTTGATATCATCTACAACATTTTTAATAAGTTTAGGATTCATATTTTGAAACTGTCACATTGTTTCCATATAAAGCCGTGCATGTGTATTGAGCAGGTAGTCTGCAGATGACCTGCAAGCTTATTTCTAGAGCCATAAACAAAGGAAAACTCTAATGGTTGGGCTTAGGTTGTTCACAATAATCATATTTTATAGAGAAAGGAAGACAAGAATGATATGGAACAAGGAAAGCAAGATTAATGCTGGAGAAATTTACATTTCCAACACAGGAAGAGAAGTATCTGCTCCATTTTCTTAATTTCTTGTAAAATGTGACCCTTCTTATGTTGTCTGGGTCCCTCCTCTATCATGTATGAAGTGTCAATCACACCCTGCAAGTCTTAACTATCCACAGCTGTATTATACATCAAAGTACATCACTTTCCTAACCACACACACAAAGTCTGAAACAAGGAGATAGAAACTGTTGACAGCCTTTGAACACACTCTGTGGTTCAGTCATTGTTACAAGTATGTAGATATGCTGCAAGTGTCTTCATGAGGAGCATCAGGGAAAGTGTTCTTTGTTAAAGTATGTAGATATGCTGCAAGTGTTTGTCACTTCCAACAATACTGATTTGAGTGATTCTGGTGGGCACCTGCCCTACCGCTTCAAGTGAGCAGAAGCATGACCATAATCCTATTAAAAGTCTAGTGTTCCCAGATCCCTCCTCTGCTCCCCAGGTCTTCATTGCTGACTGGAAACACACATTTCCCTGGGTTTCCTAGGTAGCACGAGTGGTTGAGAACCCACCTGCCAATGCAGGAGATTAAAGAGATTCCTGTTTAATCCCTGCATAGGGAAGATCCCCCTGGAGGAGGCCATGGCAGGCCACCACTCCAGTATTCTTTCTGGAGAGCCCCAAAGACAGAGGAGCCTGACTGGATATAGTCCTTTAGGTCTCAAAGAGTCAGACATGACTGAGGTGATTGAAACCACATACATACATTTCTCCCCAGTGATAGCAGCTCCTCTCAGATGTTTAAATATACCAATCAATAAAAATAATTCCACGTAGTCCTGAGATGATTTTTCTCACCTGACTTTCCCTTGATATCATCTACAACATTTTTAATAAGTTTAGGATTCATATTTTGAAACTGTCACATTGTTTCCATATAAAGCCGTGCATGTGTATTGAGCAGGTAGTCTGCAGATGACCTGCAAGCTTATTTCTAGAGCCATAAACAAAGGAAAACTCTAATGGTTGGGCTTAGGTTGTTCACAATAATCATATTTTATAGAGAAAGGAAGACAAGAATGATATGGAACAAGGAAAGCAAGATTAATGCTGGAGAAATTTACATTTCCAACACAGGAAGAGAAGTATCTGCTCCATTTTCTTAATTTCTTGTAAAAATGTGACCCTTCTTATGTTGTCTGGGTCCCTCCTCTATCATGTATGAAGTGTCAATCACACCCTGCAAGTCTTAACTATCCACAGCTGTATTATACATCAAAGTACATCACTTTCCTAACCACACACACAAAGTCTGAAACAAGGAGATAGAAACTGTTGACAGCCTTTGAACACACTCTGTGGTTCAGTCTTTGAAAGAAAAGTGAATATCCTTTAGCCCAAGAGAGCCTGTTTTCCTAAGAAGGGGCAGCGTTTAACTTTCTGAACCTCTGAAGATTATCCATTTGCATAAAAGTCAAAGGTCTCTAGTGCTGATTATCTATTTACTGACAGAAAAAGGAAGTGAAAATCTCCTCAGAGAGTTCTGGGGTTTTGAGAATCAAAGGCAGGCAGGTCAAGGGTACAGAATTTTATAGCAACAGGAATGATGAGAGCCCACCCCATATTTTGCATGACCATCAAGTTCATGTAGACAATTACTAACTTGTAAAAGATCAATAAAGACATTTTCTCTTAAAAATAAGAGGGAACATCAGTTTCTGTGAAGAACGGCATAGAGAGTCACTAGGCACCTGGAGAAGGACTGCTTGGAATTCACAATTAATTTCAAAGGCTTTAAATTCATTAGAGATCACTCCCCAAATAATTCTAATTTTAATCTAACATTTAGCTGCTTCTATAACACTAATCTTATCAGTGTATACTAAACAGCAAAAGGAAAAAAATGTAAAATAATTCATTCTTACAGTATTTTCATATGAAAGAGTACAGTAATCCCTTGAAGTCTTCCCATAATATAAACACTACAGACAAGGAATTTGAATCTCAGCTTAGTTGTAAAATCATTAAAAAAAAGATTAAATAGCATAGAATGATGAACTCTGATAATGGAGACACTAATGATAAAGAATAAATCTTCTGAAATAGCAGCAAATTTCCATTATATAGTTTATCCATCAAGAAACCAGGGTGGGCTAATTAGCCTGTGAAGATTCTGTGAAGAGGTTATTAGGTTTTGAGGCCTCTTATTGAAAGGGAAGTTGAGATAGAAGACAGGCAGACAGATTTCTGACATCACTCAACACCACTACTAAGAATCACTTGGGAGATGCCTTGGAACTTGCATTTAAATAAGACCTCAAGTGTTCACTATGCACACAAAGTTGCAAAAGACTATTCAAAACCTTGACATGGGATCACATGAATTTCCTAATTTTCTACTTAGTCTGGGTCCCTCCTCTATCATGTATGAAGTGTCAATCACACCCTGCAAGTCTTAACTATCCACAGCTGTATTATACATCAAAGTACATCACTTTCCTAACCACACACACAAAGTCTGAAACAAGGAGATAGAAACTGTTGACAGCCTTTGAACACACTCTGTGGTTCAGTCTTTGAAAGAAAAGTGAATATCCTTTAGCCCAAGAGAGCCTGTTTTCCTAAGAAGGGGCAGCGTTTAACTTTCTGAACCTCTGAAGATTATCCATTTGCATAAAAGTCAAAGGTCTCTAGTGCTGATTATCTATTTACTGACAGAAAAAGGAAGTGAAAATCTCCTCAGAGAGTTCTGGGGTTTTGAGAATCAAAGGCAGGCAGGTCAAGGGTACAGAATTTTATAGCAACAGGAATGATGAGAGCCCACCCCATATTTTGCATGACCATCAAGTTCATGTAGACAATTACTAACTTGTAAAAGATCAATAAAGACATTTTCTCTTAAAAATAAGAGGGAACATCAGTTTCTGTGAAGAACGGCATAGAGAGTCACTAGGCACCTGGAGAAGGACTGCTTGGAATTCACAATTAATTTCAAAGGCTTTAAATTCATTAGAGATCACTCCCCAAATAATTCTAATTTTAATCTAACATTTAGCTGCTTCTATAACACTAATCTTATCAGTGTATACTAAACAGCAAAAGGAAAAAAATGTAAAATAATTCATTCTTACAGTATTTTCATATGAAAGAGTACAGTAATCCCTTGAAGTCTTCCCATAATATAAACACTACAGACAAGGAATTTGAATCTCAGCTTAGTTGTAAAATCATTAAAAAAAAAAGATTAAATAGCATAGAATGATGAACTCTGATAATGGAGACACTAATGATAAAGAATAAATCTTCTGAAATAGCAGCAAATTTCCATTATATAGTTTATCCATCAAGAAACCAGGGTGGGCTAATTAGCCTGTGAAGATTCTGTGAAGAGGTTATTAGGTTTTGAGGCCTCTTATTGAAAGGGAAGTTGAGATAGAAGACAGGCAGACAGATTTCTGACATCACTCAACACCACTACTAAGAATCACTTGGGAGATGCCTTGGAACTTGCATTTAAATAAGACCTCAAGTGTTCACTATGCACACAAAGTTGCAAAAGACTATTCAAAACCTTGACATGGGATCACAATTAAACACCTTCAACAGTAAAGCGAACATGATTAGTACCCAAAACATACTGATGTCCTCAGAAGCTTCTCTGATTCACTGGAACTCATATGGCTTAAAATTATCTGGATAATTCCAGTAGACAGTTGGATTTACATTTATCATATTTACATTCATATGAGGCTTTCTTGGATCTTATTAAGATGAAGGGCTTCCAAAATGTATACAACCCCAAAATAACTGAATAAAGGTGTTTAAAATTGGCCTAATACTTTATGCAACTTAAATCTCAGGTTGCAACAATATTGTAAAAGTGACTTACTGGTGAAAAAACTGGGAAGTGGTATCAGCTTGACTCTATTTCCCCTGATCTCATGTCAGTAACAAGGGTAATCTTTAAACCACAAAGCATTATTCATCTCTTCTGGCTTTACAGACAATGGGGTCAAAATAACATTAAGATTATAAATATTAAGTTGGAAGTATCCCTTTTATTCTGCTTATATTTGGAGAGAATGACAACAGTAAAATAGACCTTTTATAGCTTTTCCCAAGGTAAAACTAGTGAGAGATAAAGCAGTAGAATTTCAACCAATAAATTTCAAAATATATTAGAAGCATATAAGATCCAGTAGGTATTTTTAATACCTGTCCATGTCTGCATGTTTCTTCATTTACCAAAGAAGTTTTACCAAGAGATACATGTTGCAAGAGATAAACATAGTTGGTCAAATTAACAGTGACTCTGCATCAAGTTAAGTTTTACAAGTGTTATTCCTAAATAGAATATTTCCAAAATACGCCAAAGGAGATTTTGTTCAATGAGACAGTGTGCTTAGGGGACAGGTGAAATCACCTGGAACAAATATGTACAAAACTAAAGACAATCGTGTAGCCTCACTAGAATGCTGAAGTCATTTCCTCTCCCCCAAACTATGTCTTGGTAGAAACAGTTTAAGGAAACTGCAGTTAATTCAAAATGGTTAAAACAATAAAAAAAAGAAAAACAGGGCTTTAGTGGTGATCCAGTGGGTAAAGAGTTTGCCTTGCAGTTCAAGGGGCACGGGTTTGATCCCTGGACTGGGAAGGTCCCACGTTCCGCCTAGTGGCTGGACTGGATCTTTGTGTCCAATTGTGAGCCAGTGCTCTGGAGCACATGCACCCGGAGTCAGTGCTCTGCGGCGAGAGGGGCCACTGCAATGGCAGGCCCACACATGCAAAAAGAATAAAGATGGATGAAAATATATGATGATTTAGAGGCAAAAGGAAAAAAAAAGTGTTTCAGACTCTGCTATTCAGAGGGGGCTGATGTGTGGCGGGAGAGAATACATACTGTGTACACATTATTTCCATAAAGCTGCTACAATCAGTAGGTCTTAATTCAGTTCAATGATACAATTTTCTCCTTTTCTTTTTTTTTTTCTATAACAGGAATTTTAAGACTGGTACTTACCCACTTGAGTACTAGGGGTTAAATTTCACCCTACATATAGACTGATCAATTTAGTCAAAGAACATTTAAGGTCATCTTAACATCACCATATTTAAGAGACTTATTTCCTCACACTTAGGAAAATACTTAAATACAATTATCTGACTTTCATACTCTTGGGTTGTTCTCTAATGGATACGTGGTAAGCTAAGCCCAGTGGCTATGCACGTGCATAGAATTCAACAAAAATTTAAAATTAGAAGCATATAAGATCCAGTAGGTATTTTTAATACCTGTCCATGTCTGCATGTTTCTTCATTTACCAAAGAAGTTTTACCAAGAGATACATGTTGCAAGAGATAAACATAGTTGGTCAAATTAACAGTGACTCTGCATCAAGTTAAGTTTTACAAGTGTTATTCCTAAATAGAATATTTCCAAAATACGCCAAAGGAGATTTTGTTCAATGAGACAGTGTGCTTAGGGGACAGGTGAAATCACCTGGAACAAATATGTACAAAACTAAAGACAATCGTGTAGCCTCACTAGAATGCTGAAGTCATTTCCTCTCCCCCAAACTATGTCTTGGTAGAAACAGTTTAAGGAAACTGCAGTTAATTCAAAATGGTTAAAACAATAAAAAAAAGAAAAACAGGGCTTTAGTGGTGATCCAGTGGGTAAAGAGTTTGCCTTGCAGTTCAAGTGACACGGGTTTGATCCCTGGACTGGGAAGGTCCCACGTTCCGCCTAGTGGCTGGACTGGATCTTTGTGTCCAATTGTGAGCCAGTGCTCTGGAGCACATGCACCCGGAGTCAGTGCTCTGCGGCGAGAGGGGCCACTGCAATGGCAGGCCCACACATGCAAAAAGAATAAAGATGGATGAAAATATATGATGATTTAGAGGCAAAAGGAAAAAAAAAGTGTTTCAGACTCTGCTATTCAGAGGGGGCTGATGTGTGGCGGGAGAGAATACATACTGTGTACACATTATTTCCATAAAGCTGCTACAATCAGTAGGTCTTAATTCAGTTCAATGATACAATTTTCTCCTTTTCTTTTTTTTTTTCTATAACAGGAATTTTAAGACTGGTACTTACCCACTTGAGTACTAGGGGTTAAATTTCACCCTACATATAGACTGATCAATTTAGTCAAAGAACATTTAAGGTCATCTTAACATCACCATATTTAAGAGACTTATTTCCTCACACTTAGGAAAATACTTAAATACAATTATCTGACTTTCATACTCTTGGGTTGTTCTCTAATGGATACGTGGTAAGCTAAGCCCAGTGGCTATGCACTCAAGAATGCAAGATCAAGGGGTTGATTTCTTTCAGGACCAATTGTTTTCAGCCTAGACAAAGCCGTGATGAATTTGTGCGTGTGTGTGTGTGTGTGTGTGTGTGTGTGTGTTTGTGCGTGCGCGCGTGTGCGCACACACCCAGATGGCACATCCAAGCCACTTATCTTGTTCAAAGATCATCTGTGTCTGTTGTCCATGACAGCCTGACCACAGAGTGGGACTGGTTCAACTCTGTTGGTTACCACTACTGGTGCAGTAACCCAGCTTTCTACTCCAGTGGCACAGAGACCAACTGGCTTTAAATATGCCCAGGCAGAGCAATGGGTATCTTGAAAACTATACCTTCTCTTCTTCTCTTCAGTTTTGCTGTGAACTGAAAACTCTAAAAAAATAAAGTATTTCTATAATAAAAATAAATAAATAAATATGACCAAGCAACCCAAAGATGCAAATACTGTTTGCTGCAGAGAACCTATTGCTTTAACTCAATGTCTCTTCCTGATGTATTAGCTGAACAAATAAAACTACAAGTCATCATAACTTTGTCATCTACTCTGTGTAAGGTGCGCCCAAGCAACTTCTTAATTCTAGAGAGAAATGAATCTCACCAGAGAAAGACAAAAGGCTAAATGGAATGTGCAGTTTCAACTACACATATGCAAGTCCTGGTAGCTTACTTTCACTATGAACTCAGCAGAAAACTAACCAGAGGCCTGTTTAGAATTCAGTAGAGCACAGAGTATTTAATATGCCATCTGCATTTTGACAGCTTAGAAATGTCTACACTGGATTTGCTGTTTCGTCTGCAATGAGCACTAACCGGACACAGAGCCTTTGTTTATCTATTTCTTAAAGGAAGCAGAAACATTTTCTTAACATTTTCAAAAGCCCAGCCAGTGTGTGTTTGAGACAATCAACTGGAGACTAAGGAAGCATTACTCCCAGGAGGATCTGTTTGGGCCTGTAGGAACTTCCACTGTGGTCCTGGCTCCCTTCTCACCAAGCAGGATTGGTCAGCTGAGAGCCAATATCAAAATACTGATCCCCTTTCCTTTCCAGGTGTGCATTAGTGGGGATGCTGACACCTGAGGAAATTCTGGTTACTGGTTACTACCTACTACAGCTCCCCAGGACTCGTTTAAGGAGACCGCACTGCCATTACTAGTTCAAGTTTACAAACTGTGTCATTTAGGAAGAAAGCCTCCTCTTTGCATACCTTTTTAAGGACTTAAAATCTCTAGAGAATTATATAGGTATAGGCTGAAGAGCTATAAGTGGGAAAAAAAATTCCTGTTGACAATTCAATACAAAATAAATGTGATTTGCAAAGCAAATCATGGGTGTAGAAATAGTAACTTCCTTTTAGATGGTCAACCTTTTTAATGTGTGATGGATCAGGGGTTACCCTGAAAGCCTTTTATTCACAGGATTTCCTGTCTGCCTCAGGAGAGAGTACATACAGACATATAGCTGCAGGTGCCCAGCCATGAGGATTCTGGCCAGGAATATAAAGGTTTTCACATCTATCCTGGTGAAAAGAATTGAGGCAACTCATAGAAAGATGAAGGTCTAAGAAACCTCCTCTCTCTCTCCCTGTTTCTTTCTCTCTCCCCTTTCTCCCTCCATTCCTATCCTTGTAGAGGTTTTTGTGGAAATTCGGCAAGGCTTGCTTAAATCTTTGCTGGGAGTGTCCGTGAATTTTGGGATCACGAATTTTGAGAAACGCCGCCTTTTTCTCCCAGGTTTCCTATGGTGAGACCTACAGAGTTATTGTTATATGTGTCTCTTTTCAGGACCTTTCTGAATAATGTCTGCAAACAGCTACATTCTCCTTGACTCACAAACTGGCAAGACACAACTGAGAAACAAACTTTGTCCAAACAGCCCCATATATCAGTCAGATGAAGACCTCAATCTGAATGTTCGCAGAATGCAGTTTCCACCTACTTACTACATGAAAACTGTAGAGGCTTTCAGGCTTCCTTCCCTCCCCTGCGGTCCCTGCAAATGTGCTGCTTTTAAGGAGGTGTGCACACTTGAGACCCAGCCTTCACAATCACGTTCATGATCAAGAAGAAACGGGTATCAATCACAAGGGAATCCCAGTCCCTCAGCCTCCACAATCAACTACAGTGGACGACCCAGGCACAGAAGGTAATGAGTTCTAATGACCGCAGCCGGGCTCTCAGCCGCACTCCGGCATTAGTGGGGATGCTGACACCTGAGGAAATTCTGGTTACTGGTTACTACCTACTACAGCTCCCAGGACTCGTTTAAGGAGACCGCACTGCCATTACTAGTTCAAGTTTACAAACTGTGTCATTTAGGAAGAAAGCCTCCTCTTTGCATACCTTTTTAAGGACTTAAAATCTCTAGAGAATTATATAGGTATAGGCTGAAGAGCTATAAGTGGGAAAAAAAATTCCTGTTGACAATTCAATACAAAATAAATGTGATTTGCAAAGCAAATCATGGGTGTAGAAATAGTAACTTCCTTTTAGATGGTCAACCTTTTTAATGTGTGATGGATCAGGGGTTACCCCTGAAAGCCTTTTATTCACAGGATTTCCTGTCTGCCTCAGGAGAGAGTACATACAGACATATAGCTGCAGGTGCCCAGCCATGAGGATTCTGGCCAGGAATATAAAGGTTTTCACATCTATCCTGGTGAAAAGAATTGAGGCAACTCATAGAAAGATGAAGGTCTAAGAAACCTCCTCTCTCTCCCTGTTTCTTTCTCTCTCCCCTTTCTCCCTCCATTCCTATCCTTGTAGAGGTTTTTGTGGAAATTCGGCAAGGCTTGCTTAAATCTTTGCTGGGAGTGTCCGTGAATTTTGGGATCACGAATTTTGAGAAACGCCGCCTTTTTCTCCCAGGTTTCCTATGGTGAGACCTACAGAGTTATTGTTATATGTGTCTCTTTTCAGGACCTTTCTGAATAATGTCTGCAAACAGCTACATTCTCCTTGACTCACAAACTGGCAAGACACAACTGAGAAACAAACTTTGTCCAAACAGCCCCATATATCAGTCAGATGAAGACCTCAATCTGAATGTTCGCAGAATGCAGTTTCCACCTACTTACTACATGAAAACTGTAGAGGCTTTCAGGCTTCCTTCCCTCCCCTGCGGTCCCTGCAAATGTGCTGCTTTTAAGGAGGTGTGCACACTTGAGACCCAGCCTTCACAATCACGTTCATGATCAAGAAGAAACGGGTATCAATCACAAGGGAATCCCAGTCCCTCAGCCTCCACAATCAACTACAGTGGACGACCCAGGCACAGAAGGTAATGAGTTCTAATGACCGCAGCCGCAGCCGCCTCCGGCCTCTCAGGACTCGCAAACAGGTCACGGATTCCGCCCCACGCATCCAAACTCTCTGCCCGCCTTCCCACCTCCGGAGCTGCCACCTGGGTGCGCTCCCCTGGCGGTGACCAGCGCTGCCCCGGCACTCCCTGCTCCTCCTCGGGGAAGCCCTCCGGCGCACCTGCGGGAGCTCCCCGGCAGAGGTCCAACCTTGGCCACCCGGGCGCTCTCTCCAAGGGGACTGAGACCCCGCCCCAACTACCAGAGCACTCAGGGCCACGCCAGCGCTGGCGTCACCAGCCTCCTGCCTGCATCCCGCTCCCACTTGTGCTTCACTTGACCCCGCGGGCGCAGAGGAGACCGGCTCCGGCCCCCGCAGTTTGCTGGGGAGCTGCGAGCACCACCTGCAGCCTCCACCAAGCGACAGCGCAGTGAACGCGGCTGCCTGGCTCCTCCACGCGCAAACACACACACACACACACACACTCTCTCTCTCTCTCTCTCTCTCTCTCTCTCTCTCTCTCTCTCTCTCTCTCTCTCTCTCTCGCACCGCGCACGCCGGGGGCCTGGGACCCTGAATTCTACTTCTTGATTTCTGCGGGCGGGACCTGGGACCCCCAGGACACAAGAGGCGCTGTCCTCACTGCGTCAGCCCCTCCAGGGAGCCGGGACCTCGCGCCCCTTGTTGGGTTCATGGGGATACGCCAGAGCAGCCCCCGCCTCCGCCCCCGCGAGCCCAGCAGCTCGGCCCACCCGCGCGGGGGCGGCATCCGCCTGGCAGACACGTGTGCGGATTATTAAGCAGCCCGGGCAGGGCCGCCGCCGTCTCCGTGCAGCAACCCCTGCTAATTGCGGGGGAAGGGCGCTAGGAGCGAGCGGAACCGCGGGGAACCAAGAGGGCGCTCAGAGGCCCAGCTGCTAGCCCAGGCCAGGAAGCAGCACCGGCCCAGCTGAGCTGGGAGCGCAGGGGAGAGGAGCGGGAAGTTGTGCAGAGTTGCGTAGCAGGTGTTTCCTTTCCGCTCGGGGACTTGGTGGGCAAAGCGGGGTCCTCCTTGGATCCCGGACACACAGGCGCACACCTCTCAGGGTCAGTCCTCTTTGCCCTCGAATCTTCTTGCTTCGCCCTCGGTCCCCTGCCAGTCCAGCGTTCCTCAAGGCCTCTGTCCGCCCACCTCCACCCGCGGTGCCTCCCGTGGAGGCACCAACCTAGGCTCCCTAGGCGGGTAGGCTGGACCGAGCCAGGCAGGTGGGCGGAGGGTCTGTGTCTGTGGGAAGCTCCCCAATCCAGAACAACCCAGAGCTCCAGTAACTAACCCAGTATTTGCGCTCCCTGGGACCCTGGGGGCGCATTCCCACAGATAAACCTTCTGTGAGATCCCAGTGCTTGCGCGGAGGGGCTGGTGCTGAGCAGTCGGCTCTCTACCAGCCCCGGACGAGGGTGGAGAAGACCCACGGCACGGGGACACCTCATCTGACGCCTCTCCATTTCTCCCCAGACCGGGCCCATCTGGAGTTCCCTATGGAACCGAAGCCAGCCCTCCTTCGCCTTGTCAATCACCCCTGAATCCGGAACACTAAAAGAAATGGGAAATGGGCTAGAAAGAAGATGGAAGAATCTAGAGAGGAAAGAACACTTTTGTATGGGGAAGTGTAAATAGCCAATAGAAACACATACCCACATGATTTGACTTCATCCTTTTAAAAGGAAAACAAAAACAGAGAGACCTTTGCTATCCGAGGAGAATAAAATGAGGAAACGGGGGCAGATACTTTGCAATGTGACAGTCAATACCCACCCACCCACCCCCACACACACACCTCTGAATCAAGAGGGACCTTGTTTTCTTTCCCAGAGAATATACAAGTGCAGGGGCTGGTGTCAACCCCGAGCTTGCTGCCTGTAGCCTCGTTCAGGGGAACCATCCCCTAACTCGGTTCAAGGAGAACACCAAGTTCACGAGCTCCAAGCCGAGGAGCGACCCGGGGACACTCCGGCGGTGGCAGAGCGGGAGAACCCTGTGACCAGGCGACTATCTTGGAGGCTGAACCCCGTCCAGGTTTCCCTGCTCTCTCCACGCACGTCGCCAGCTTCTTCCAACTTGCAGGGAGCAAAGTCCGGGGAGAGGAAGGTGGGGGCGGCCTGAGCGAGCAGCTCCTCAATCCCCGAGGTCGTGGGAGGGAGAGGCAGGGAGAGTGTGCGCGGCCCGGCGGCAGGTAGCTTTGCCCGTGGCACCCAAACCGCGAGAGAGCCAGAACTTGCCAGGCCGGCTTGGCCCGGGCCACTTTCCCAGGCGCTCTGGGTCCGGGGAGAAAGTCCCGGAACCACCCCAGCCACTAGGACCCGCTGTTCCCGCATCTCAGAGGCGGCTCCGCCGCCCGCCACCGCGCAGTTTCAACCCAACTCGCGTGGCTCCTTTCTCCCTCAACAACCCCGGCGCCAAGAAAAGAGAGACATTTCATTTCAGCCCAAGTGAGGGGGAAGGAGAGGCGGGGGTGGGGCGCAGGAGACGAGGGTGGGCAGAAGGCGATGGAAGCGGACTTGCCGGCATCAGAATCCCCGGCCGTCCGCGATGGAGAGCCGCCGGCGGAGGCCGGCCACTCGGCACCATGCCCTCCTCCAAACGGACCCTTGGCTCGCAGACCGGGCCTCCGGGGGTTCGCCCATCTTCCCCGGCAGCCGGCGAGCCCACCTTACCTTTGGCTGCAGTGAGGAGCCCCACGCACAGCACCAGCAGCGCCAGAAGCAGGAGCAGCGACTCGAATTTCCTCCGCGCAGTCATGTCTGCAGATATTCCACACGCGCACGACACCGATGGCTCTTCTCAGACGCGCCCGTCTCCTCCGAGGCGCAGCAGAGCTACGGACAGAGCCAAAGAATCACCAGAGGGCAAGGCGAGCGGGAGAGAGGTCCCGGTCCCCAGACCGGCCGCGCATCCGACGCCTCCCGCAGGTCTCGGCGCCCGACTCGCTTCGCTCTCATAGCATCGGGTCCCGAACCCACTGCAGGCAGAGCTGAGCGGCTCCGAGCGCCGACACGGGGTTGCCGGGCCGGGGCCGGGGACTAGCGCCCGCCGCGCCGGGCAGGAAGGCACCAAGGCGGCGAGGCTGCGGGAGGGGGCGAGGCGGGCAGAGGAGCGCGCGCAGCCGGGAGAGACCCGGAGCGGAGGCAGCTGGAGAGCCAGCCAGCGAGTGGGAGCTGCGGGAGGGAGGGAGGGAAGCAGGGAGGGGGCGCGGGGGGAGGAGAGCCAGTCTAGGGAGGGAAGGCGGAGAGCGCAGAAGACAGGCTGCTAGCGGCACAAGGAGCCGCTGCCGTGGAGGCTGGACTCAACCATCCCTTCCCACGGAGAGGGGAAGGAGCTGGGACGGCGCCATCCCAGACAGAGCTCGGCCTTCGGCCGCGGGCTGCCCGCGCCGCACAGCGCTGCGCTCCCCTCGGCCTCGGGCGCCGCCGCGCACAGCCTGGGGAAGGAGACTTGTTGGGCGTTGGGCGGGGGACAGCCGCGCCACACACCCGGGAGAGGCCACGCCACTGGGCAACTCGGCGACCGGAGGGATACTGCGAGGGCAGAGGCTGTCCTCCATCCGCCCACCTCTCTTCGCGCCTGGCCGGCGAGAAGCCCCCCTGCGTAACTTGGGAAAGAAACGCAGTTGGAAAAGAGAGCCACCGAGACTCTTTAACTCCAAGGGAGGAGATAAACATCGATCTATTTTATTTCGTGATCATTTTCTGGCAAGGTGATGAACGGCAAGGAGCTACAACCGCTTTCCTGATGTCCTGACTTAGGGTCAACCACACACAAAGATAGGTTCAGAATAAAGTCAAAATTAGGAAGGGTGTCAGTTCAGGACCGATATGTTCAGGTCTGATGATGAGAGGCGGCTTGCGGGCACACTTCCAGGTGAAATCCTATAGAAAATGGAATGGGTTGGGTAGGGATGAGCTTCTTTTCTGAATCTGCAAAGGGACAAATGGGGCAGAGAGAGAGCAGAGTTCCGGAACCCAGCAGTTGAAGGAATGAACCAGATTTCACCCAACACCCCAGAGAGATGTGCCCTGTAATCTGGGGGGACAATACAAGGCATTTTAGGGGAAGGCTCATAGAACATATAAGCCTCGGTCGAATGCTAATCTTCCTGCAAAGGGACATCTCGAGGATTTACTGTTTTCCACCAAAATGGGTTAAGTCATTTCATTACAGGACTGAGGGAACCAAAGTATGGAAACTCCACATCTTAGTAAGAGAGGATTCTGTCCTGTGTCTAGAAGGGTTCTGCAACACCAGCCATGATAATTGTTCTATCACCCACGCCTCTGGGTGATTTTGGTGGCCTGAAGATCCCACTGCTGGTAATGGATCATGAGCTTCACTCCATCTGCATTTGGTCAGTTCATATTCAAGATTAAACAGATTGACAAATTCATCGTGTTTTAGACCCTTGTCTGTTTTTCCTTAGTTGCCTCTCGTCCCAGTGGTCACTAGGTTACATAAGAACACCTTGGTGATCCAGGAAATGAAGGGCCACAATCTTGACATTTCAACATCCAAACATGGTTGGGTGCATGACCTTACAGCCAATCAGGAGCACCTAGACCCTCCATCAAAACTTCTGTCACATACAGAGATTGGCACCTCAAGAGGAGGAGACACATTTGCTTTTTTGAAAGGTGCAGTCCAAGATATGATTTCGGTTTGAGTCCTATTCTGCCCTAGTCACCCACTGGAGGAGAACAGAGACTGAAGGGCTCAGTCTTTGGGGAATTTAGTGGAATCCAAATTCTTTAGGCTGAAATAGGCACGTCGCCCCTTATGAGATCTGAAATCAGACCCTAGATGGTACCTATAATTCAGCTAGTGAACAAAACCACTTTTAAGACCCATTAAGTGCTCCAAATAGTTCATTTCAACCTCCTAATCAGAAAAAAACAAATTGATCTCTTTGGGGAACTAAAGAGCTGACTTCTTGACAAACGGTGTCTTGTCTTTGCACTGTTCTTCCTAATGACTCGTGTCACCAAGAAGGATTTCTGCCATTAAAAACGGTTTCCAAAATCTAGCCATCCTGGTCTAGGACTCAGGGATGATTCTGACTTTATTAGTATCCTGATCAGTAAATGTCACCTGTGAAACTGAACACCCTTACACTTAATTGGGACATGCCACAGAGTTGAGTGTCACCTTCCCTGGGTTAAACCTAAAGTCTGTAAGGCCAGCCACTTTCTGTGGGGTGGGAAATCTCCATCGGAGTCCCATCCTTTGAGAAGTAAGATCCCCATAACCCGTAACTACCCACTTCCACTGTGATTTACCCATGGCATCTTCTTTAGCCAGATCAGATATAAGAGTTCCAATGATTCCTGCCAAATTCTTGATCATAAATGTGAAGAGGTTGGGGGTGCCTGTCAAATAAGACAGACTGATTTGGTAATGTGGTTGTATCTGTGTTAATATTGTATGTCCCAGGATCTCAAGGCTGGGTTGACTTGGAAGGCAATCGTGGGGCACTGCTGATCAGATTACCCAAACATCGTGTTTTAGACCCTTGTCTGTTTTTCCTTAGTTGCCTCTCGTCCCAGTGGTCACTAGGTTACATAAGAACACCTTGGTGATCCAGGAAATGAAGGGCCACAATCTTGACATTTCAACATCCAAACATGGTTGGGTGCATGACCTTACAGCCAATCAGGAGCACCTAGACCCTCCATCAAAACTTCTGTCACATACAGAGATTGGCACCTCAAGAGGAGGAGACACATTTGCTTTTTTGAAAGGTGCAGTCCAAGATATGATTTCGGTTTGAGTCCTATTCTGCCCTAGTCACCCACTGGAGGAGAACAGAGACTGAAGGGCTCAGTCTTTGGGGAATTTAGTGGAATCCAAATTCTTTAGGCTGAAATAGGCACGTCGCCCCTTATGAGATCTGAAATCAGACCCTAGATGGTACCTATAATTCAGCTAGTGAACAAAACCACTTTTAAGACCCATTAAGTGCTCCAAATAGTTCATTTCAACCTCCTAATCAGAAAAAAACAAATTGATCTCTTTGGGGAACTAAAGAGCTGACTTCTTGACAAACGGTGTCTTGTCTTTGCACTGTTCTTCCTAATGACTCGTGTCACCAAGAAGGATTTCTGCCATTAAAAACGGTTTCCAAAATCTAGCCATCCTGGTCTAGGACTCAGGGATGATTCTGACTTTATTAGTATCCTGATCAGTAAATGTCACCTGTGAAACTGAACACCCTTACACTTAATTGGGACATGCCACAGAGTTGAGTGTCACCTTCCCTGGGTTAAACCTAAAGTCTGTAAGGCCAGCCACTTTCTGTGGGGTGGGAAATCTCCATCGGAGTCCCATCCTTTGAGAAGTAAGATCCCCATAACCCGTAACTACCCACTTCCACTGTGATTTACCCATGGCATCTTCTTTAGCCAGATCAGATATAAGAGTTCCAATGATTCCTGCCAAATTCTTGATCATAAATGTGAAGAGGTTGGGGGTGCCTGTCAAATAAGACAGACTGATTTGGTAATGTGGTTGTATCTGTGTTAATATTGTATGTCCCAGGATCTCAAGGCTGGGTTGACTTGGAAGGCAATCGTGGGGCACTGCTGCCACCTAGTGTCGAGCATCTCTTGTTGGGTTTTTGCAGAGAATCCCGGTGCCTTGGTCTATCTCTCACCTCATCTGAGGCTCCCTACCTGGGCTCTGAAAGCCCCTGCAGAACAGTCTTGCATCCGCCATGTAATCAGGCCATAGATGAAGCCTGCTCTTAGGTTCCTAGAGGGTTTTTCCCCTTGTAATTTTAAATGACAGTGAAAATCTTGATTTATATCATAACTCAAATGCTGGATATTTACAGCAGTATTAACCAAATGGGATTAGAGGGAGCGAGTTACCATAAGAATTCACACCAGGCAGCTTTGTGACCACATCTCTGTGTTGGTCTGCAGTGCCAGGAGCACTTGGGCATTGAGTTTTTAAAATTTATTTAGTTTTTCTCCATTCTCTACCCTAGGCATACTGCTGTCCGTTGCCTCAGGATTCAGGCTAAGCAGCATGAGAAACACCACTGGCACCCAGGGATGAGAGCTGAGCAGTGGAATCAATAAAAGCAAGGAGGGTTTGGCATACAGGGATAAAGACGCCCCAGGTCTGGCATGCTACACTCCGTGGAATGGGAAAGAGTACGACGCAACTGGGAGACTGAACAACAACAACCTCAGGTAACAACTCAGGGGGAGAGCTGACAATATAAACATCTGAAAAGCACTGTAACCAAAGAGAGAGATTTTTTTTGTTCAAGTGAAAATATCTGAGAAGGGGACAGAATATATGAATAGGGTGCTTGGGATAAAATTAGAAATGAAAACTTTGCACACATGAGAATGCTAATTAGCCAGAAATGCATCGCATGGATGGAAATTTCTGAGAAGGCAGCGTGGTGCTGTGCTTGCTAAATGGGACATCTTTGACTTTGTTAATGGCATGGACTTTGTACCTGACGATGAGCAGGGCACTGAGGAAATTGTCTCCTTCACAGAGGGCAGTGAGAATGAGGACCACAAGATTGGGGTGCCTGTCAAATAAGACAGACTGATTTGGTAATGTGTTATCTGTGTTAATATTGTATGTCCCAGGATCTCAAGGCTGGGTTGACTTGGAAGGCAATCGTGGGGCACTGCTGCCACCTAGTGTCGAGCATCTCTTGTTGGGTTTTTGCAGAGAATCCCGGTGCCTTGGTCTATCTCTCACCTCATCTGAGGCTCCCTACCTGGGCTCTGAAAGCCCCTGCAGAACAGTCTTGCATCCGCCATGTAATCAGGCCATAGATGAAGCCTGCTCTTAGGTTCCTAGAGGGTTTTTCCCCTTGTAATTTTAAATGACAGTGAAAATCTTGATTTATATCATAACTCAAATGCTGGATATTTACAGCAGTATTAACCAAATGGGATTAGAGGGGCGAGTTACCATAAGAATTCACACCAGGCAGCTTTGTGACCACATCTCTGTGTTGGTCTGCAGTGCCAGGAGCACTTGGGCATTGAGTTTTTAAAATTTATTTAGTTTTTCTCCATTCTCTACCCTAGGCATACTGCTGTCCGTTGCCTCAGGATTCAGGCTAAGCAGCATGAGAAACACCACTGGCACCCAGGGATGAGAGCTGAGCAGTGGAATCAATAAAAGCAAGGAGGGTTTGGCATACAGGGATAAAGACGCCCCAGGTCTGGCATGCTACACTCCGTGGAATGGGAAAGAGTACGACGCAACTGGGAGACTGAACAACAACAACCTCAGGTAACAACTCAGGGGGAGAGCTGACAATATAAACATCTGAAAAGCACTGTAACCAAAGAGAGAGAGTATTTTTTTTGTTCAAGTGAAAATATCTGAGAAGGGGACAGAATATATGAATAGGGTGCTTGGGATAAAATTAGAAATGAAAAACTTTGCACACATGAGAATGCTAATTAGCCAGAAATGCATCGCATGGATGGAAATTTCTGAGAAGGCAGCGTGGTGCTGTGCTTGCTAAATGGGACATCTTTTGACTTTGTTAATGGCATGGACTTTGTACCTGACGATGAGCAGGGCACTGAGGAAATTGTCTCCTTCACAGAGGGCAGTGAGAATGAGGACCACAAGATTGAGGCTTCCTTAGGTGCAATGGCTGTCTTAGGACAGTGAGAAGGATGAGAGGGCGGAGGGCGAGGAGCAAGAGCGAAGTAGAGTGATCACTTACCCTCTGCAAAGGCCTTATGCAGGATCTTATTTCTATCTTGATATTACCACCTTCCCTTCCCCGCCCCCCCCTCCACACACAATGACGAGGAAATGGCAGCTTTGAGAAATGAAAGAATTCGTAGCTGCCACATCTTACTAAGGACTAAGGACAGAGAGTGATGCACGCTAGGTTACTACCAATTTTGTTGCTGTTTCGCTACATTAGCATTTAAAGCCTCCCCGCTGCCCCTCCCCCGCTGTGGAGCATAACACACCTGGACTCCTGGCTTCTTCCCCACCTGCTCCACACACTCCTGATATCTTGATACCCTGTGTCAATTTATAAAAGAGTGGAGCCAGGCATCTAGAGAGTGCTTCGCATAGTAACACCAGAACACAGGATATTGGGAGCATCCTCCAGGACACTCAATTTGCACTAAAACAAGAAGATTCTATGACCTGCTGTGACTATTTACTCATGTAAACTTTAATTTTTTAAAACTATTCTCACTGACTGACTTAAAATAAATAAACTGGGCAATTTTCCCAGGTAATAATTGTACCTTTAACTGTGGGTGTACACACGGGAAAACATACACATACATACACATGCAGGGTGCTTTCCCTTTAGAAAGATGGGTAGCATCAGGATGTAGGAAATTAAGGTGTCAAGTAAGTCCACTAGGAAAAATAGAGAAATGGGCACTGTCTCTTTTCTCACATTTGTGAACACTGAAAGGGTGCATATTGCAGGCTTTGTCATGTATGGGGCAACACGGAAGACTTGTTGGGGTGCAGACCTCCAGCCTCAGAGCTTCTGAGTCAGCCTGTCTGGCATGGGCCCAAGAATTTACCTTTCCACCAGGTTTCTGAATGATGCACATATGCCAGGATCGTTCTCTGAGAACCACTTGTTGGGAGTGAACTTAAGAGTCAAAAGGACTGGCTTTGAATCTCATATCCGCAACTTTCTGAGCAAGGAAACTTAAAAACAAGAAAGAAAGAAAGAAAGAAAGAAAGCTTAATTTCTATAAATTTTCTTATCTGAAAATAATGGAAAATGCTATTTACTCAATAGACTTGGAAAAAGCAACAATACAGGCACACTGGCTAATGCAGAATAAATTCTTAAAAATGTAATTTCCCTTTCTTTCCTTTGAGTCTCTGAGGATATAAGGCACCCAGATGGAGAAAGGCTCTTCCATCTGTTCCCATCCGTATTTTAGGAGTGGAAAACTGGACTTGGGTGGGAAGTAAGCAGCACAGTCAACTCCCCACCCCCTCCAACCAGGCTGTCACAAGGTGAATCCTGCAGGAATCCATGTCGGGGACAGTGAAAGTTTTATTGACTATGACTTTTAAGATCCACTCAGAAGGCTGCCTCACACCTGGATCTTTCCCAAGATTTGTATGACACCAGCGAGCTGGAGACTCTCAGTCCAGCAACAGAACTGACTTTCTCACTTGTCATTAACAGCACTTCCCTCTGGTACTGAAGCAAATCTGGGTAGAGGTGCTTTTAATTGCCATCAGCTCCATCCAGTACTGAGGCCACTAAATCCTCGAGACAGACTCCAGTGTGCCTCCAAGGCTAATATTATCATGAAAACACAAATAAATGCTTATCTAGCTTCAGTAACCACAAGAACATGAGATTGATGGATGGCTTTTTCCAAGGACTTTCACTGATAAACATTGTCCAATGGAACTGAATTTCAGAAGGGCCAACTCAGCTCAAATGAGTCTCGAGCTTTATAATTTTGGCAAAGCTAGATCACTTCTGAGACTGCTTTGTGTTCTGTCAAGCACAGAGTTTGAGCTAATGTGTGTGCTACATTTAAAGTTCATTGCTTCTTTGCTTTCTTATATTCTTCACATTCAGTATTTGCCTGTTTTTCAGTCGACTGTAAGGTGACACATATGTATGTCTCTGTTTAGGCTCAGTGAGTTATTTCTGGGAAAAGCATCCCAAAATTATAATGTTAAAAAATGTTTACCAGAATGATCTGCAAAGAAACGAACATAATAAACACCCCGCCAATACACACACCCCTCAGCCCCTCATACACAGAGACATACACCATCATAGCAGCACCTTTGGATACAAATCCCTGCATTTGTCTTTATCCTCCTACAGAATCCAAGTTCCCCTCACTGTTTTTAGCTTTGACTCTGAGCTTAAGTATAGTTTGATATCCTTTTCTCTGAAGGACTCTCCTTTCTTATTGATTGAAATAAGATCCTGGAAAATATTTCCTGAAACTGTATATACGAAATCTTTTCTATTGGAAAAGTTTCTTTAAAAAGCAATAGTTAGCACTTTTGCAACAACTCCAAACCAGTCAATTATTGGGTTAGCAGTCAGACCCCAAAGAGGAGGTGACTGCTGACAATATTAACAGACATAGCAGTAACCAAAGAAAGTAAGGAAAAGAAAAGGCAGTAACATAACTTATGTGGTGCCCCTGATAGGTGTAGGACTTTGCAGTTCGTGCCTTGATACAAAGCTATGAGGCATGGCTCCTTTCTGCACAGTCAGAAGAGAGAGACACCCTACTACCATGCCTACTATGTGCCACGCACGTGATCAAACACAAACACAACTTCTGAAAGGAGAATTAACATGTCCTGGGTCCCAGAATTAATTATGAGAAACAGGGTAGAACTCAAGTATAGTGTGTTGACTTTTCTCTTGACATCTTTTTGTTTTTTTAACTTTTTTTTTTTTTTTTGGCCACTTCTATTGGTCTTTCATCTACTCATTTCCATCTGTCTTTGTTCTTTGGCCTGTGTGGGCCTCCCATCGCAGTGGCCTCTCTTGCTGCAGAGCACCGGCTCCGGGTGCATGCGCTCCAGGGCTCCGGCTCGGTAGTTGGACACATTGGTCCAGCTGCTCCGCGGCACATGGGATCTTCCCAGGCCAGGGATCGAACCGGTGCCCCTTGCACTGCAAGGCAGTGTCCTTACCCACTGGACCACCAGGGAAGCCCCTCTCTTGACATCTTGTCTCTGGGTCTGCTGCTGATTATTCTTTGATCTGTCAAGACCTTCAATGACCCCAAAGAAAAGATGAAATCACAAATGGGCTTAAAGGATGAAAAGCATTGTAGCTGAGGATGAAAAATACATGAGCAAATTCAGAGGGGGATATACATACAGAATTCTCAAACAAATTTATATTTTGCTGGAAGAGTTTAAACTCTTTTTCTGAGCATGGACTCAGGTTTTCTTATCCTGACATGAGTTTATATTTGCTGCATATGCACCTTTGATTATAGGCAGGGTAGCCTAGCTAGTGCTGGGTAAGAGGAAGAGGTGTTAAAATGTGACACAGTGCGTGCCCAGTCAGTCATGTTCGACTCTTTGTGACCCATGGACTGTAGCCCACTAGGCTCCTCTGTCCATGGAATTCTCCAGGCAACAATACTGGAGTAGGATGCCATTTCCTTCTCCAGGAGATCTGCCTGACTCAGGGACAGAACCCAAGTCTCCTGTGTTGGAAGGCAAGTTCTTTACCACCAGCTCCACCTGGGAAGCCCATACTATGACATGAGATGTGGTGAATGACCTGGGAATCAGGTGGCCTGCCCGTTACATCCCTACCAGCACCCTTCCCCAGATGCCACAGTGACCCACCTTAGCAGACCCTAGACTCTGTCAATAATGCACTCAGTGAAAAGGGAACCTTCCTGCACTGTGAGTGAGGATGTAAACTGGTAAAGCCACTGTGGAAAACAGCGTGGAGGTATCACAAAAAACTAAAACTAGAACTACCTCATGATTCAACAATTTCATTCCTGGGTATATATCCAAAAAGAAAACCAAAAATACTAACACAGAAAGATACACACCCTGCAATGTTCATGGCTACATTATTTACAGTACCCAAGACATGGGAGTGACCTAAGTGTCCATTAACTGATGAACTGATAAAGAAGATGTGATATATATATATATATATATATATATATATACATATATATATATATACATATATATATATATATAACTGATATATATGTATACACACACAACATAATGTTACATAGTCACTAAAAAGAGCAAAATTTTGTCATTTGCAGCAACTTGGAGGGCATTATACTGTTATATGTAAGTCAGAGAAAGATAGTATGATATCACTTATTTGTGGAATCTAAAAAGTACAACATATGAATACCTATGGCTGATTCATGTTGATGTTTGGCAGAAAACAACAAAATTCTGTAAAGCAATTATCCTTCAATTCAAAATTAATTTAAAAAATTAAAAAGTACAAAAAACTAGTGAATATAATAAAGCAGAAGAGTCATAGATTCAAAGGACAACTAGTGGTTGCTAGTAGGGAGAAGAAGGGGGGAAATATAAGTATAACATGGAGGGTACAAATTATTGAGTGTGAGCTCGGTTCAAGAATGTACTGTACAGCACAAGAAATATAGTCAATATTCTGGAAGAGCTATGAATGGAAAGTAATCGTTAAAACTATATAAAATTTTTAAAAAGTTAATGTAACAAAAAATTCACTCAGTGTGCTTCTGTCTCTAATTTTAAGGCCTTCTACACTCAGAGGAAAGAGAACCACCAAGGACTGGGGTTTCTCTTTCCAGAAGATTTTTATTTTTCTCGCACTGGTTAACCTTCTGTGTGAATGGGACTAATCATACCTAATCCATCTAAGGCATCAGAGGTCACTGTCCTAGCTGCAAGTATTATTATCTTCCATCTTTAAATGGATGCTCTGTGTCATGTGTGTTGTGTTCAGTTGTTTCATTCATGTCCAACTCTGTGTGACCTAGTGGACTATGGCCTACCAGCCTCCTCTGCTCATGAAATTGTCCAGGTAAGAATACTGGAATGGGCTGCCACACCCTCCTCCAGGGGATCTTCTTGGCCCAGGGATTGAACATGTTTCTTATGACTCCTGCACTGGCAGGCAGGTTCTTTACCACTGGAACCACCTGGAAAAGCTGACTGTCTAGACACCAGGGTCTAATGTTATGGGGTAGATTCAGGCAGAAACTATAAATGGACACACAAACACTCACAAGGACATACAGACACACTTGTACACCCCTATTCATTCCCTCAGGACTCTGAGTTACAAATCCCTAACTGCATCTTTTGTTAGTGGTGGAGAAAGTCGTTTATACACTAAATGTATTGGGAGAATGCTTTTGTGAGTTTTGAGGTTTGGAAATTTGAGTGGGTAGAGAGGGTAGATCCAGCTCAGGAGACACTGCAGTAGCTGAGGGGGAGCTTGGCCTTCTTCCATCTGGGCAGAGACTCTAGGGAAGGACCTGGGCTTAGCCTGCTGTTGGGAAGAGCTGGCATCAGAGGAGGGGAGAGTGAAAAGGAATAGGGTGGAGCCAGAAGGTCTGGGTTCAAGTCCCTGGTCGGCTGTGAGGATGTGCAACAGTTAACCTCGTTCAGTTTGAATTCTTTTAACCTGAAAATAACTCTGCCACTAACACCTGTCCGACCCATGTAGCTTTGAGGCTGTAATAAATATTATACAGGAAAGCACTGGTGAAACTTAAAAGGTCTGTATAAATATTTGTTATTATGATGAATTTGGTCCAGTTGTATTGATAGAGAGATTGGGAAGTTGCTCACATTTCTTTGGAAATCCTGAGGTGTGAATGAACCTGACAGACGTGAGCATGATCCTGACAGCTCAGGGAGATAATAGGTTTAAACCTGTGTATAAACAGCAAATGCTACACACTGTCACTATCTTAAATGAGAAAATAGCCAATTAGAAGGGATCACTAGACATCAAATAGTATAATTCCCTTCATTGTACAGATGAGAAGATTATGAAAGATACTCCCAAATGTACTCAATAAACCTCTTTTGAGGTCTTACAGCATAGTAAGCATTTCACCCAGCACTGGCACACAGCAGCTAACACTGCATGGGTTCCTGCCCCAGAATTCTGCTGTTGGTCAGTCACTCCAGTCTGTGCTCACAACAGCCTCCACATGAGGACGTTGGTTTTGGAGGGTGGAATCAACCTGCACAAAGTCACAGGCCAGATCAGTCTGTTGGTGAGTGGACTATGATTTTTCTAAAGGTAGATCTGAACTTGCACAGATTTCAAATGGTTATAGCAGTTTTACAAAAAATCCTCACTGAAAGACTCTGATAAATATCATCATTAAATCATCTTCCTTCAAAATACTGAGAACTTAATCATCTTCCAGATGAGCAAGTGGACTTGAGATTTTAAATATTACATAAAAAAGGATGTCAACCTGGGTTCAGGCACTATGTCCTCAGGTGACTGAATGATCCTTCAAAGGATATGTAAGTTTGTGTGTGTATGTGTGTGAGTGTGTGTTTATTTCTCTGAAGAGACAGTCCATTCCCCCCAAAAAATCCAACCCTGAGATAAAGAATACCTTAGTTTTGAGGTTTGGAAATTTGAGTGGGTAGAGAGGTAGATCCAGCTCAGGAGACACTGCAGTAGCTGAGGGGAGCTTGGCCTTCTTCCATCTGGGCAGAGCTCTAGGGAAGGACCTGGGCTTAGGCTGGTGTTGGGAAGAGATGGCATCAGAGGAGGAGAGTGAAAAGGAATAGGGTGGAGCCAGAAGGTCTGGGTTCAAGTCCCTGGTCGGCTGTGAGGATGTGCAACAGTTAACCTCGTTCAGTTTGAATTCTTTTAACCTGAAAATAACTCTGCCACTAACACCTGTCCGACCCATGTAGCTTTGAGGCTGTAATAAATATTATACAGGAAAGCACTGGTGAAACTTAAAAGGTCTGTATAAATATTTGTTATTATGATGAATTTGGTCCAGTTGTATTGATAGAGAGATTGGGAAGTTGCTCACATTTCTTTGGAAATCCTGAGGTGTGAATGAACCTGACAGACGTGAGCATGATCCTGACAGCTCAGGGAGATAATAGGTTTAAACCTGTGTATAAACAGCAAATGCTACACACTGTCACTATCTTAAATGAGAAAATAGCCAATTAGAAGGGATCACTAGACATCAAATAGTATAATTCCCTTCATTGTACAGATGAGAAGATTATGAAAGATACTCCCAAATGTACTCAATAAACCTCTTTTGAGGTCTTACAGCATAGTAAGCATTTCACCCAGCACTGGCACACAGCAGCTAACACTGCATGGGTTCCTGCCCCAGAATTCTGCTGTTGGTCAGTCACTCCAGTCTGTGCTCACAACAGCCTCCACATGAGGACGTTGGTTTTGGAGGGTGGAATCAACCTGCACAAAGTCACAGGCCAGATCAGTCTGTTGGTGAGTGGACTATGATTTTTCTAAAGGTAGATCTGAACTTGCACAGATTTCAAATGGTTATAGCAGTTTTACAAAAAATCCTCACTGAAAGACTCTGATAAATATCATCATTAAATCATCTTCCTTCAAAATACTGAGAACTTAATCATCTTCCAGATGAGCAAGTGGACTTGAGATTTTAAATATTACATAAAAAAGGATGTCAACCTGGGTTCAGGCACTATGTCCTCAGGTGACTGAATGATCCTTCAAAGGATATGTAAGTTTGTGTGTGTATGTGTGTGAGTGTGTGTTTATTTCTCTGAAGAGACAGTCCATTCCCCCCAAAAAATCCAACCCTGAGATAAAGAATACCTTAGTTTAGAAATACAGGTGTAATCAAGTATATTCCATCATCTTAAAAAATGCTCAACTTGTGCTGAAAAAAATGAAACAGCCAGAACTTTAGCAAATAACGCAGGCTCTATTGGTAAGGGAACAGCATCAGAAAACATCAAGGAGAATTACTGCTTCTCTCCTGGACTGTTACACTGAGTTGATTTAATCCCTCTTGCCTGACAGGACAAGAATTTTCTTTATCACAGTTCTAGAGCTTGGTACAGTCTAGCTTTAAGTTTCAGAGTGACTGAGTTTCCATCACTTTTATTAGGAAACGGTTTTCCCCCCTGGAATATCACACAGTCAAAGCACAGACCACGTTGTCTGAGGTCTGCTTTGCTGGGTCTTACCAGAGACACGGAGATACCCCAGGCTAACAGTGACTCATTCCACTCTGGCCTTCTATCCTTGATCTATGCCACGCATCTGCAGTACTGGAACAGAGTTGTATGTATATGTGTGTGTATGCGTGTGTTGGGGGAAACCCATGGATGGTACAGAGAAATAATACCACTGTCTTAGTCTTTTTGAGCTGTGATACCGTAATATCATAAACTGGCTGGCTTGAAAACAACAGAAATACATTCCTCACAGGTAGGGTGGCTAGAAGTCTAAGATCAAGGTGTTGACAGAATCAGTGTCTGGTGAGCACTCCCATGGCTGACTGTGTCCTTTTATACTGGATCGGCAAGGCCACCCTCATGACACAGTCGCCTCCCATACAGCACACCTCCTAATCTCCTCACATTGAGGGAATAAGCTTCAACTCCTGAACTTTAGGAAGGGAGGACGTAAACACCTCACTGAAAGACTCTGATAAATATCATCATTAAATCATCTTCCTTCAAAATACTGAGAACTTAATCATCTTCCAGATGAGCAAGTGGACTTGAGATTTTAAATATTACATAAAAAAGGATGTCAACCTGGGTTCAGGCACTATGTCCTCAGGTGACTGAATGATCCTTCAAAGGATATGTAAGTTTGTGTGTGTATGTGTGTGAGTGTGTGTTTATTTCTCTGAAGAGACAGTCCATTCCCCCCAAAAAATCCAACCCTGAGATAAAGAATACCTTAGTTTAGAAATACAGGTGTAATCAAGTATATTCCATCATCTTAAAAAATGCTCAACTTGTGCTGAAAAAAATGAAACAGCCAGAACTTTAGCAAATAACGCAGGCTCTATTGGTAAGGGAACAGCATCAGAAAACATCAAGGAGAATTACTGCTTCTCTCCTGGACTGTTACACTGAGTTGATTTAATCCCTCTTGCCTGACAGGACAAGAATTTTCTTTATCACAGTTCTAGAGCTTGGTACAGTCTAGCTTTAAGTTTCAGAGTGACTGAGTTTCCATCACTTTTATTAGGAAACGGTTTTCCCGCCTGGAATATCACACAGTCAAAGCACAGACCACGTTGTCTGAGGTCTGCTTTGCTGGGTCTTACCAGAGACACGGAGATACCCCAGGCTAACAGTGACTCATTCCACTCTGGCCTTCTATCCTTGATCTATGCCACGCATCTGCAGTACTGGAACAGAGTTGTATGTATATGTGTGTGTATGCGTGTGTTGGGGGAAACCCATGGATGGTACAGAGAAATAATACCACTGTCTTAGTCTTTTTGAGCTGTGATACCGTAATATCATAAACTGGCTGGCTTGAAAACAACAGAAATACATTCCTCACAGGTAGGGTGGCTAGAAGTCTAAGATCAAGGTGTTGACAGAATCAGTGTCTGGTGAGCACTCCCATGGCTGACTGTGTCCTTTTATACTGGATCGGCAAGGCCACCCTCATGACACAGTCGCCTCCCATACAGCACACCTCCTAATCTCCTCACATTGAGGGAATAAGCTTCAACTCCTGAACTTTAGGAAGGGAGGACGTAAACATTTGGTCTATAGAAAGTACTATAAAAACATCATGCCCAGGGTAAAATAAGAGGTCCAATATGGAGGAAGCAAAACACTATCAACAGCAGCATCTCTGGTCCCAAAGCCCACTTACAATACACTTACAAAACATCAGATTCTTTTGCTCTTTCCATGCAATCCTTTCCCTGCTCCCTGGAATGTGTACTTGGCTTTGATGTCCAATCCAAGCTCACGCTCTCTCATATCCCCCTTTGCTGCTTTCTCTCCCTCCATGAGACAAGCCCATCATTGAACACAGGATGTTGTGTAGAGAGGCAACCCCATGAGCAGAAACTGAGGACCAGGCTGTGAAGATATGAGGTTGACCTTTCCTGAGCCCTGTGCCCCTGAGAAGAAAGAAACCCTGACCCTTTTTCCTCTGAATACATGGAACTGTCTTCCCCATGTGACTCAGACAGCCCTCAAGGGGCCCCATGCTGGCCTACAGTGACCTTCCCATTGATGGTCTCATAAACTATTAGTAGAACTGTTTATCCCCCTGACCAACCAGACAAAATGACTGCTAACTTGAATTGGCAACCTGTAGCCAGGAGTGTTTCCCACTCCTGGAATTTGTAGCCTGTTGACTCCTTCTTAAAAAATGGCAGCCCATCTCTATCTGATCTTTGAGGCAGATCGTGTGGTCTGAAGGTCTCCTTATTGCAAACATCTCTTCAATGAGGTATCTCTGTACTAAGCCTGGATTTGTTTGTGTGTGATGGGAACTCACCCGGGGTCGAGTCCTTGCTCACAAGAGCTCTGATATCAGTAGATTCCCTCTGAAGAGGACACTGAACAGTCTCTCTTTGGAGAACGGCTCTCTTTGACCAGATTTACCTTATTTCTGGAAGTGAGAGCTTTCATCACCTGTTCCTCCACGGGGAGCTATTCTACCCACTCTGCAGCTGGCTCATGTTTAGAGTCTCTCTTGCCTGTTAATAGAGAGGTGGGCTGCGCTCCTTCTAGGCTTGCAGAAATGTGTCTCTTGGCTTGTCCATCTTTTGCCCAAATATCAAGTATTTTGCCAGAAGTTCTACAACAGGCTGCTCGTTCCCAGACAACTCAAGATGACAGAGAGGTAACAAAAGATACAGCTTTTAGACTACTCCATAAGCAAAATGTTGCCAAACTTAACTGCCATCTACAAACATTTATATGATTCTTTTTCAGGGAATTTTCAAGTCATGAAACTACATTTAGACAAAATAAACAAGGTGTAGAATTTTACAGGTTGCCCTGGTGGCTCAGTGGTAAAGAATCTGCCTACAATGCAGGAGCCACAGGAGACCCGAGTTTGATCACTGAGTTGGGAAGATCCCCTGAAGGAGGGCATGGCAACCCCCTCCAGTAATCTCACCTGGAGAATCCCATGGATAGAGGAACCTGATTGGCTATGGTTCAAAAGGGTCACCAAGAGCGGACGTGACTGAAGTGACTTAGCATGTATGCATGTACAGTTTTATAGTACTCTATGGCTAGGTCTTAAAAACGTTTGGCCTTGAAATTTGCAGAGAGCACAGTAGACCATTCTTCTGTTAGAAAGGATAGAATCTTATTCCACTTGGCTCAGTCTGCCTCAATGGTAACAATCTGCAAACTGTAACATTAGAATCACACCCGAGATCCTGACATTCATGTGGTCACTGACCTTATTCACATTCCTTTAGATCTACATGCACTCATTGATGAGTGTGTTTCTTAAGTTCTATACAGATGCATCACGCATTCACCAAGACAGTAAAGCTCTGGGACAATTCCCACACAAAGACCCTTCATGTTGCAACATCTGTGATGTGTTTCGATCAGGTATCATGAGACACAGAGACATGGAAATCAGTGTCAGGAGAGAAAAATATTAATATCCTGAACACAGGAGGCCTAGGAAGAGTCACAAGAAGAAGCACCAGGTCAGCTGGCAGGCAAAGAGAATGAGCAAAATGTAGGAAAAAGCTTTTGTGGTGGTTTCTACAATAAGGAATGGGCTGGACAGGCTGGGTGGGCTAGGATGGCATGTCTGAATACTCTCAGTGGGCTTGGGGTACAGCAGCTGTCTCAAGTCCTCTGGCACCTTACCCTGGGGTGACCAGAATGGGTGGACAGTAGCTCTGAGTCTTAGCACTAATAAAGGAGGTGGCTGGGGTGCAGGATTGGAGAGATTGTGTTGAAAGGTGTGCAGCAAGGGGTTTGCAGTCTCTAAGAATTAGCAGCCCTGGGAGGAGCAGTCTCCCCAAGGTCAATAAGCCCCCAGATATCAAAACATCAGAAAGTAGGGAAAATAAAAGGGGGAATAGTTATCACACCTCCTTTCCTCTATCTCCCATACTTGCAAGCACTAAGCTGTCATGCTTTCCTAAACTTTTGTCTTTGAAAAATGCTACATAAATGGAACCACACAGTTTGTCATCTTTGGGATTGCCTTTTCTCTCTCAGCATTTCTCTGTAGATCCATTCAAGTTGTTGTATGTGTCAGCAGTGCATTTATCTTTATTGCTAACTAGCAGTCCATGCTACGGCTGCTTCTCAGCTTACTGAACTATTCACCTGTTAAAGGACATCTGGGTTGATTCAAGTTTTGGGTTATGATAAAGTTGCTATGGATATTCATGCACAAGTTTTTGCGTGAACATAGCTCTCATCAGTCTGGTTCATATATTCCAGGTGAATTCACCTGCAATTTATCTATAGGTTTAATAAAGTTCTTATCAAAATCTCAGCAAAATTTCATCTTGAGTATCAGATGGAGGAGTAACTATTTTAATGGTCAAATATGTTTTGTAAAAGTCATGAGAAGAATGTTCTATTGCATACACCTGCATTTTTGCTCTATCTTTTCCCTTCCCAATATCTTAAGTTGTGATCTCTTATCAGTTTATTTCTGTGAACTTCCTTTAGCCAAAGTCTGCAATGATATCTGCCATTGATATCCTTGCTAATGCTTTTAGTTTTCTCTTATATGAGAATATTTTTAGTCCCTTTTCTTTTCTGTGGGATAGTTTCACCAGATATTGAACTTGCAATAGACATTTTTTCTTTTTCTTTCAGCACTTGAAAAACATTGTGCTGCTTGCTTCTGAGTTCCATGGTTCCCAGTAAGAAATCTTGTGTCATTTCTCCCACCTGCTTCAGGACTTTTTCTAAACATATTTTTAAAATTTGTATTATGATGTGTCTTTCTGCATTTGTGTGGGGATGTGTATGCTGTTTGAAGTTTTCTCAGATTCTTGAGTCTGAAGGCTCAGATATTTTACCAAATTTAGGAAGTTTTGTCTATTATTTCTTCCAACACATTATAGCCTTACTTTATCTTCTTATTAGACTTCAAGAAATCAAATGTTGTATATTTTGTCTCAAATTTCCCCAAAACTCTGCTTAAGTTTTTCCCAGTCTAATTCTTCACTGTTCTGATAGGGTGATTTCATGTGTATGGACTTCATTCTCTGCCATTTCTTCTCTTACTAATGGGAATCCATCTCTTGTTGGAGTTTTTTTTTTTTTTAATTCTATTTTGCTTTTCATGTTTATATTTTTATTTTATATTTTTATAAATCCCATGTTTTTCTGATATTTTCTTTTTTCCCTCATTCATTCTGAGAGTTGAAAATTATAGGCAAATTAGCACGAACAGAAATGAATCTAGAGCTTGCAGAGGCTCAGAAAGGAACAGCAGCAAAAGGAACATAGCAATAAAGACACAAGTAACTGAGGGGAGCTGCCAGTTGAATCCACCAAAGAGGAAGAGATGGATGCAGAGAAGACCACAGAGCAACAATGTCGATGGAAACACCAAGGTCTCCTTCTCACATGTTTCCATAAACTTCTTACATAACAAATGGCATTTCCTAAAACCCAACACAGTTGAGCATCAGCCCCTCCTGAACTGTGGTGCTGGAGTAGTCCTCTGAAGACAGCCTGGAGGTGACTACAGAAGCTACAGGTTGTCATGGAGATGCAGTCCTTCCCAGCAAAATGATGTGCTTATCAACCACTGGAACATGAGTCTCTTATTAAACTGAATAATACAATGTCCAAAGGATTGAAATGAAAATCACAAAAGAGAAGGGAAGTGTAACAAGTTTTTTTAAAGCATTAAATGATTTTTACTAGTACTCAAGAATGTGAGGATTTTGAGCATTATTTGCTAGCATGCGAAATGAGTTCAATTGTATGGTAGTCTGAATATTCTTTGTCATTGTCCTTCTTTGGGACTGGAATGAAAACTGACCTCTTCTAGTCCTGTGGTCTCTACTGAGTTATCCAAGTTTGCTGGCATATTGGGAGCAGAACTTTAACAGCAGAATCTTTCAGCTTTTTAAATGGCTTAGCTGGAATTCCACTGTCGCCACTAGTTTTGTCCATAGTGATGATTCCTAAGGCCTGCTTGACTTCACTCTACGTGAGTGATCACACCATCGTGGTCATCTGGATCATTAAGATCTTTTTTGTATAGTTCTTCTGTTATTCTTTCCACCTGCTTTTAATATCTTCTGCTTTTGTTAGGTCCATACTATTTTTGTCCTTTATTGTACCTATCTTTGCATGAAATGTTCCCTCAATATCTCTGATTTCCTTGAAGAGATCGCTGGTCTTTCCCATTCTACTGTTTTCCTCTATTTCTTTGCATTTCCTTGAAGAGATTGTTGGTCTTTCCCATTCTACTGTTTTCCTCTATTTCTTTCCATTGTTTACTTAGGAAGGCTTTCTTATCTCTCCTTGATATTCTGTGGAACTCTGCATTCAGATGGATTTATCTTTTCTTATGCCTTTGCCTTTGCTTCTGTTCTTTTCTCAGCTATTTATTTCTAAGACCTCCTCAGATAAATGTCTATTTGCATTATTTCTTCTTGAGGAGGGTTTGATCATTGCCTCCTATACAATCGTATAAATCCATGTCCATAGTTCTTCAGGCACTCTATCGGATCTAATCCCTTGAATACATTTGCTCAAAATTCTTCAAGCTAGCCTTCAACAATATGTGAGCTGAGAACATTCAGCTGTGCAAGCTGGGTTACAGAAGGTAGAGGAACCAGAGATCAAATTACCAACATCCATTTGATCATAGAAAAAAAGCTAAAGAATTCCAGAAATACTTCTACTTCTGCTTTATTGTCTATGCTAAAGGCTTTGACTGTGTGGATAACGAATCACAAAAGAGAAGGGAAGTGTAACAAGTTTTTTTAAAGCATTAAATGATTTTTACTAGTACTCAAGAATGTGAGGATTTTGAGCATTATTTGCTAGCATGCGAAATGAGTTCAATTGTATGGTAGTCTGAATATTCTTTGTCATTGTCCTTCTTTGGGACTGGAATGAAAACTGACCTCTTCTAGTCCTGTGGTCTCTACTGAGTTATCCAAGTTTGCTGGCATATTGGGAGCAGAACTTTAACAGCAGAATCTTTCAGCTTTTTAAATGGCTTAGCTGGAATTCCACTGTCGCCACTAGTTTTGTCCATAGTGATGATTCCTAAGGCCTGCTTGACTTCACTCTACGTGAGTGATCACACCATCGTGGTCATCTGGATCATTAAGATCTTTTTTGTATAGTTCTTCTGTTATTCTTTCCACCTGCTTTTAATATCTTCTGCTTTTGTTAGGTCCATACTATTTTTGTCCTTTATTGTACCTATCTTTGCATGAAATGTTCCCTCAATATCTCTGATTTCCTTGAAGAGATCGCTGGTCTTTCCCATTCTACTGTTTTCCTCTATTTCTTTGCATTTCCTTGAAGAGATTGTTGGTCTTTCCCATTCTACTGTTTTCCTCTATTTCTTTCCATTGTTTACTTAGGAAGGCTTTCTTATCTCTCCTTGATATTCTGTGGAACTCTGCATTCAGATGGATTTATCTTTTCTTATGCCTTTGCCTTTGCTTCTGTTCTTTTCTCAGCTATTTATTTCTAAGACCTCCTCAGATAAATGTCTATTTGCATTATTTCTTCTTGAGGAGGGGTTTGATCATTGCCTCCTATACAATCGTATAAATCCATGTCCATAGTTCTTCAGGCACTCTATCGGATCTAATCCCTTGAATACATTTGCTCAAAATTCTTCAAGCTAGCCTTCAACAATATGTGAGCTGAGAACATTCAGCTGTGCAAGCTGGGTTACAGAAGGTAGAGGAACCAGAGATCAAATTACCAACATCCATTTGATCATAGAAAAAAAGCTAAAGAATTCCAGAAATACTTCTACTTCTGCTTTATTGTCTATGCTAAAGGCTTTGACTGTGTGGATAACAAGAAACTGTGAAAATTTCTTAAAGAGATGGGAATACCAGACCACTTTATCTGCCTTCTGAGAAGCCTGTGTGCAGGTCAAGAAGCAAGAGTTAGAACCATACATGGAACAACAGACTGGTTCCACATTGAGACAGGAGTACCGATGACCACCCTGCTTTATTTAATGTATATGCAGAGTTCATCATGTGAAATGCTGCTCTGGATGAAGAACAAGCTGGAATCAAGATAGCCGGGAGAAATATCAATAACCTCCGGTATTCAAATGACACCACCCTAATGACAGAAAGTGAAGAGGAACTAAAGGAACCTCTTGATGAGAGTGAAAAGACTGGCCTAAAACAACATTCAAAAATGAAGATCATGACATTTGGTTCCATCACTTCATGTTAAACATATGTGTAAACAATGGAAACAGTGATAGATTTTATTTTGGGGGGCTCCAAAGTCACTGTAGATGGGGACTGCAGCCAAGAATTAAAAGATACCTTCTCCTTGGGAGAAAAGCTATGACAAACCTAGACAGCATATTAAAAAGCAGAGACATTGCTTTACTGACAAATGTCTATCTGATTGAAGCTATGGTTTTCCCAGTAGTCATTTATGGATGTGAGAGTTAAACAATAAAGAAGGTTGAGAGTGGAAGACTTGATAACCTTTGAACTGTGGTGCTGGAGAAGACTCTTGAGAGTCCCTTGGACTGCAAGGAGATCAAACCAGTCAATCCTAAAGGAAATCAACCCTGAATATTCATTGGAAGGACTGATGTTGAAACTGAATCTCCAATACTTTGGTCACCTGACATGAAGAGATGACTCATTGGAAAAGACCCTGATGCTGGGAAAAATAGAAGGCATCAGAAGAAGGGGAAAGAGAGGACAGGATATTTGTATGCATCACTGAGTCAATAGACATGAGTTTGAGCAAGTTCCAGTAGATGGTGAAGGACAGGAAAGCCTGGCATGCTGCAGTCCAAGGGGGCACAAAAAGCTGGACACGACTGTGCGACATAGAAAAAAGCTAAAGAATTCCAGAAATACTTCTACTTCTGCTTTATTGTCTATGCTAAAGGCTTTGACTGTGTGGATAACAAGAAACTGTGAAAATTTCTTAAAGAGATGGGAATACCAGACCACTTTATCTGCCTTCTGAGAAGCCTGTGTGCAGGTCAAGAAGCAAGAGTTAGAACCATACATGGAACAACAGACTGGTTCCACATTGAGACAGGAGTACCGATGACCACCCTGCTTTATTTAATGTATATGCAGAGTTCATCATGTGAAATGCTGCTCTGGATGAAGAACAAGCTGGAATCAAGATAGCCGGGAGAAATATCAATAACCTCCGGTATTCAAATGACACCACCCTAATGACAGAAAGTGAAGAGGAACTAAAGGAACCTCTTGATGAGAGTGAAAAGACTGGCCTAAAACAACATTCAAAAATGAAGATCATGACATTTGGTTCCATCACTTCATGTTAAACATATGTGTAAACAATGGAAACAGTGATAGATTTTATTTTGGGGGGCTCCAAAGTCACTGTAGATGGGGACTGCAGCCAAGAATTAAAAGATACCTTCTCCTTGGGAGAAAAGCTATGACAAACCTAGACAGCATATTAAAAAGCAGAGACATTGCTTTACTGACAAATGTCTATCTGATTGAAGCTATGGTTTTCCCAGTAGTCATTTATGGATGTGAGAGTTAAACAATAAAGAAGGTTGAGAGTGGAAGACTTGATAACCTTTGAACTGTGGTGCTGGAGAAGACTCTTGAGAGTCCCTTGGACTGCAAGGAGATCAAACCAGTCAATCCTAAAGGAAATCAACCCTGAATATTCATTGGAAGGACTGATGTTGAAACTGAATCTCCAATACTTTGGTCACCTGACATGAAGAGATGACTCATTGGAAAAGACCCTGATGCTGGGAAAAATAGAAGGCATCAGAAGAAGGGGAAAGAGAGGACAGGATATTTGTATGCATCACTGAGTCAATAGACATGAGTTTGAGCAAGTTCCAGTAGATGGTGAAGGACAGGAAAGCCTGGCATGCTGCAGTCCAAGGGGGCACAAAAAGCTGGACACGACTGTGCGACTGAACAGAAAGCATGTGAGACTTGGGAGTGGGTTTCTGCTTCTTTACTTGAGGTCACTTGATCTCTCAGCTTGTAGCAGAGGGTTGGGTGGACACTTCCAGCATCATGTCTATCCATTCATGTGGGGATGACCTTCTGGTATCTGTCTCCTGATTTTTTCCTGGTAGAGTAAACATTTATTTGGCCCCTTTCACCTTTCCTAAATAAAAACTAGATTTCTGTCTTTAACCCACAACAGACTTAGCTAAAGCTCTTCAAGTCAAGCTGGTCCTTGAGTTTAGTAGGATGAATAATTGTTTTCTTGATGCTAATTAAGGCTTTCTTCTAGATAGTAGCAATGCCAACCATTTCTCAAGTGCTTACTGAGTGCCAGAAGCTACCTAAATGTATTGTTTCCTTTAATCCTTATAATAATCCTATGAGGTAAATATTTTTATTGTATGGAAATGTGTTTGCCTTACTCTTAATTTTATATGTAAATCTGAGAAAACTAAAGATTAAGTAGACATAAGTCTTACAACTGATAACTGGTAAATATGGGCTTTGAATTCCATCATTCTAATTCCAGACCTTAAACTCTCTCACTTAGCTCTTATTCTGATGAAAACATACTCAATCTGCTTTAATTCAGAAGAATGAGTGATAGGAACTATATCCAGAGAAAATATAACTGAGGTCTCTAAATATTTCAAATTATAAAATGAACACTTTCACAGTCAGAAGGTTCAGTTGCCCAGTCCTGTCCAATTCTTTGTGACTCCATCTACTGCAGTACGCCAGGCTTCTTTGTCCTTCACTATTTCCTAGAGCTTGCTCAAATTTACGTCCTTTGAGTTGGCAATGCCATTCAACCATCTTGTTCTCTGTCATCCCCTTTTCCTTCTGCCTTTGACTTTTCCCAACATCAGGGTCTTGGAGAGAAGGTTGATCTAAATGGCCTTACATTTCTTGCCCCTGCTTATCCTACTACTTACATTAAACCATATTTTATTTTCAACTACCCTTATGCAGAGTATTGGTTATATAACAACAGGGTTATCTATACAAAAGGGATTTAGTTTCTGCATTTTTCCAGTAATGAGTCAATATTTAATGCTAATAATTCCACACCAAATTATTTATTTATCTTGTGTGCTTCAACTATTCATTTGTTGATCTTTTATTTATAGGTTGTTTACTATATACATCTATTGGACTAAGTATTTTGTGAAATAAATATTTAAAAATAGAGGATTTGGCCACCACACATAACTGCACTGGAATCCACAAGGACACAGAATTAGAAAGGGGGTAAGGAAGGGTAGATAGAATATGCACTGTACTGTGGAAACAAGAAGGAAGGAAGATGATGTGGGTCCTCCTTTCTGGCTCTGCTTATGTGAGGGGGTGGCAGTCTGTGAGTAGACTGAAGTGGCAGTGATGTTAACAGGGGGTGCAGACAAAATGGAGAATAAAGAAAAGAATTAGCTCTGTTCGGGTTGAGGACCTCCAGAAAACAAGTCCTCCACACCTACTGTGAACAATAATAAGAAAACAATAAAAAGAAATGGGGCTTACAGGAAATGATAAGGCCTTGAATCCTAACCTTGAAAGCAGGGCTGTCATCTAAAATGAGGACCCTATAGAAGTTATGATTCTACCTTATAAGAAAAGCAATAAAAACAAAGAACTAAGATAAGGAGACTTATGCTAAAACCTAAGGTATACTGGAGAAGGAGGAAGGAATGTTTGTGGGGAATACCTCCAAAGGACAGGTATTGAGAAGCTAGTTTGAAATGCAGGGGAGTGGGTGTGTAAGCATAGCCTTGCTTCTATGATGAGTACTAGAGAGAAGTGAAGTTCCACGCTATTTCCCTTTATCTCAGGGTCTTCACATGACAGATGGGGCAGCAATCCCCTGAGGTGTCTGCTATCAGGGCACTAATTCCGGCCATGAGGGCTTCTCCCTCATGAGCTAAGGCTGTCCCATAGGCTCCACCTCCTGATGGCAATCACCTGACTGCAGGAGGCGCTTTTGATCTAAATGGCCTTACATTTCTTGCCCCTGCTTATCCTACTACTTACATTAAACCATATTTTATTTTCAACTACCCTTATGCAGAGTATTGGTTATATAACAACAGGGTTATCTATACAAAAGGGATTTAGTTTCTGCATTTTTCCAGTAATGAGTCAATATTTAATGCTAATAATTCCACACCAAATTATTTATTTATCTTGTGTGCTTCAACTATTCATTTGTTGATCTTTTATTTATAGGTTGTTTACTATATACATCTATTGGACTAAGTATTTTGTGAAATAAATATTTAAAAATAGAGGATTTGGCCACCACACATAACTGCACTGGAATCCACAAGGACACAGAATTAGAAAGGGGGTAAGGAAGGGTAGATAGAATATGCACTGTACTGTGGAAACAAGAAGGAAGGAAGATGATGTGGGTCCTCCTTTCTGGCTCTGCTTATGTGAGGGGGTGGCAGTCTGTGAGTAGACTGAAGTGGCAGTGATGTTAACAGGGGGTGCAGACAAAATGGAGAATAAAGAAAAGAATTAGCTCTGTTCGGGTTGAGGACCTCCAGAAAACAAGTCCTCCACACCTACTGTGAACAATAATAAGAAAACAATAAAAAGAAATGGGGCTTACAGGAAATGATAAGGCCTTGAATCCTAACCTTGAAAGCAGGGCTGTCATCTAAAATGAGGACCCTATAGAAGTTATGATTCTACCTTATAAGAAAAGCAATAAAAACAAAGAACTAAGATAAGGAGACTTATGCTAAAACCTAAGGTATACTGGAGAAGGAGGAAGGAATGTTTGTGGGGAATACCTCCAAAGGACAGGTATTGAGAAGCTAGTTTGAAATGCAGGGGAGTGGGTGTGTAAGCATAGCCTTGCTTCTATGATGAGTACTAGAGAGAAGTGAAGTTCCACGCTATTTCCCTTTATCTCAGGGTCTTCACATGACAGATGGGGCAGCAATCCCCTGAGGTGTCTGCTATCAGGGCACTAATTCCGGCCATGAGGGCTTCTCCCTCATGAGCTAAGGCTGTCCCATAGGCTCCACCTCCTGATGGCATCACCTTGGGGGTTAGGTTTCAACATGTGAATCTGGGGGACACAGACATTCTGACTGCAGGAGGCTCCCCTCAGTTTCCCCTTTTTTGATGTCCATGCAGAATTCTGAATGATAGGAGCAGCCCTCAAGATCATTCCAACTCTGGGGTTTCTCTGACTGTCAGCTGTTTATTACCCTCCCTCTATTCACAGAGACCCTCACAGACCCTTTCACATGTTTGTTTGAAGCCTGAATTTAAAAAAAAACTGGTCTTATTTCTGGAAATCCTTCCCTAAGGTTTAATCCAGAACCCACAGTCTTCCTTCAGATATGCATATCCATCTTTCAATTCTGTAAACTCCCTGCTCCAATCATAAACGGACCCTCACTTCCTCCCCAAAGAGAGAAGTTCCAAGGGTCTGAGGCCCATTCCTACTGGGGAGCTGGTGTAGAACTGGAACACAGTAATAGCTGTTTCTTTGTTAGATGGGGTCTCTGGCTTTTTTGAGCCTCCCCTTTTTCCTTCTTACATCACCCCCACGCACAGTCTATTTTGATACGCATTGTTGTTTTCTTTGACTCAAATTGGCTCATACAAGGAAATAGGGGCTTCTTCGGTGACTTGGAGGTAAAAAATTGCCTGCAACAGAGGAGCTGCAGGAGAGGAGGATTTGATCCCTGGGTTGGGAAGATCTCCTGGAAGAGGAAATGGTAACCCACTCCAATGTTCTTGCCTGGGAAATTCCATGGACAGTGGTGCCTGGCAGGCTGTAGTCCTTGGGGTTGCAAAGAGTCAGACATGACTGAAGTGACTCAGTACATTGGCACGGACAGGGAAATAATGTTCATTTGTTGAGATCCTAATGGTTCATTTATAATTTTCACTAGCACATTAATAATTTGAAGGGTACATCAGGCTTCAAGATAAAAACATCAACAATATATGAGAAACTAAGGGAAAAAACCCACACAGCAACTTACAGCTGCATCTTCAGAGCAAGGAGGAGATTGGTGACTTGGTCACTGTCTTCCAGTGTGTTCATCTATCTGGGAAAGCTGCAGGGGCAGATGGAGAGAAACCATATATTGAAATTTCTCCCTGTGTGAAAATATTAGCTGATGGTTAGCATTAGGTTATCTCTAACTTGTATTTCTCTTTTTTTTTTTTTAAATTTTGGCCTCTTTTATTGGTTATTTATTTATTTGTTTTCATCCATCTTTATTCTTTGGCCTGTGTGGGCCTCCCATTGCTGTGGTCTCTATCCTTGCAGAGCACTGGCTCTTGGGCGCAAGCGCTCCAGAGTACTGGCTTGTAATTGGACACACTGGGCCAGCCATTCCATGGCACGTGGGATCTTCCTGGGCCAGGAATCAAACTGGTGCCCCTTGCTCTGCAAGGTGGACTCTTTACCCACTGGACCGCCAGCATAGCCCTGTATTTCTCATTTTGATAGAAGGGCCTCTTTAGAAGTAAAGGTCTTCTAAGCTGTGTGACTCTAAGGGTCTGCAGAGATGGAGGTAGGGGTTATAGCTGGTGGAGCCCATAGAGAGGGCAAGGGTTTACATTACAATACAATCAGTCTTGTAATTACAGACCTACCCTGGGCCTATGAAGAGTCAGCTGTCAACCTTAACGTTCTTAGAAGTCCTGCAAGTTTTTCTCCCTGATTTTGCAAAATAGGACATCTCTTGGAATGCGTATGTGGTATTATAGCAGGAAAAGCTTACAGCAGGACATTGCTTTATGTTACTGCAGATAAACATTATTCCAATTTACTAGTCTCTCTGCTTACAAAAATAAGTTTGAACAGTTTTAACAATTCAGATTCTGAGTTAAGTGTTGACCACTCCGGATTCTGTGGGATTATGTTACAAGTGTGTGTTTTCTCACATTTTGCCTGTAGAAACAGGTCACCTGATCTCCCAGATTCATAAAGGAGAGACAGGGATCAAACTGTGGGCCTGAGTTCTTAGAGTCCTCAACCTACTTCATGGCCAGGTCCTAGGCACATAACAACTTGACATGTTCACACATAAAAATCCTCTTTTAGCTTTGCTCCAAATGTTGTAAAAACTGTTGTTAAAAGTACAACTTACTTTTTAAACGAAAAAAACAAGGAGGAGATTGGTGACTTGGTCACTGTCTTCCAGTGTGTTCATCTATCTGGGAAAGCTGCAGGGGCAGATGACGAGAAACCATATATTGAAATTTCTCCCTGTGTGAAAATATTAGCTGATGGTTAGCATTAGGTTATCTCTAACTTGTATTTCTCTTTTTTTTTTTTTAAATTTTGGCCTCTTTTATTGGTTATTTATTTATTTGTTTTCATCCATCTTTATTCTTTGGCCTGTGTGGGCCTCCCATTGCTGTGGTCTCTATCCTTGCAGAGCACTGGCTCTTGGGCGCAAGCGCTCCAGAGTACTGGCTTGTAATTGGACACACTGGGCCAGCCATTCCATGGCACGTGGGATCTTCCTGGGCCAGGAATCAAACTGGTGCCCCTTGCTCTGCAAGGTGGACTCTTTACCCACTGGACCGCCAGCATAGCCCTGTATTTCTCATTTTGATAGAAGGGCCTCTTTAGAAGTAAAGGTCTTCTAAGCTGTGTGACTCTAAGGGTCTGCAGAGATGGAGGTAGGGGTTATAGCTGGTGGAGCCCATAGAGAGGGCAAGGGTTTACATTACAATACAATCAGTCTTGTAATTACAGACCTACCCTGGGCCTATGAAGAGTCAGCTGTCAACCTTAACGTTCTTAGAAGTCCTGCAAGTTTTTCTCCCTGATTTTGCAAAATAGGACATCTCTTGGAATGCGTATGTGGTATTATAGCAGGAAAAGCTTACAGCAGGACATTGCTTTATGTTACTGCAGATAAACATTATTCCAATTTACTAGTCTCTCTGCTTACAAAAATAAGTTTGAACAGTTTTAACAATTCAGATTCTGAGTTAAGTGTTGACCACTCCGGATTCTGTGGGATTATGTTACAAGTGTGTGTTTTCTCACATTTTTGCCTGTAGAAACAGGTCACCTGATCTCCCAGATTCATAAAGGAGAGACAGGGGATCAAACTGTGGGCCTGAGTTCTTAGAGTCCTCAACCTACTTCATGGCCAGGTCCTAGGCACATAACAACTTGACATGTTCACACATAAAAAATCCTCTTTTTTAGCTTTGCTCCAAATGTTGTAGAGGAGGAGACTTTTTGTTTTTGTTGTTAAAAGTACAACTTACTTTTTTTAAACAAGAATTCAATCAATTCAATCTTTAGTTCATTACAACTTTGCTGAAGTTAAGAGGGACCTTAATCCAACCAAATGATCTCTCACAAGACAAAATGCACATTGACCCAGACAATCCTGCCTGATCTCAGAAGACACAAGTCCTTTCTTCTTTAGAGTTGAACACTGAAGTGCCAGGGCCCAGAGAGATGAACAAAAGGCCTAGGGCTGTGAACTAAATGCCTGTACCCAGCCCCTAACTCATGCTGGAGCATAAGCCCTGTGTGCCTGCACTTGGACATGAGAGCTCTAAGAAAAAATTGTGGTTACTTAATTTAAATAAGCTTCCAAGAGTGGGCCCCTGATCTCATAAGGTTAGTCATCCTTATCGAAGGACCAGAAACTGTGATTTCTCTCTCTTCCTCTCTCTCTCCTCCTTCCTCTCTCTCCTGTCTCTCTCTCTCTCTCTGAGACTCTCTCTTTCTCTCCTGTGCTCTGAGGAAATGCTGAGCCTGCAAGCCAAGAAGACAATCCTCACTAGCAACTAAAACCAAACCTTGATTCAGGAACTCCAGTCTCCATAACAGTGAGAAAGTAAACGTCAGCTGTTTAAATCTCTCACTGTGTTGCTCGCTCAGTCACGTGTGATTCTTTGTGATCCCATGGACTGTAACCCACCAGACTCCTCTGTCCATGGAATTTTCCATGCAAGAATACTGGAATAGGTAGCCATTCCCTACTACAGAGGATCTTCCCCACCCAGGGACTGAACCCAGGTCTCCCAAGTTGCAGGCGGATTCTTTACCCTCTGAGACACCTGGGAAGCCTCTCAGTCTATGGTATTTTGTTCCTACAGCCTAAGCAGACACATGTCCCTGGAGACAGGTGGCAATGTGACCAGTGGTGGTGAGCTGCCAGAACTAGATTTCTGTTCTCTACTTCTACTAACTTCTGAGTTCTTAGAGTCCTCAACCTACTTCATGGCCAGGTCCTAGGCACATACCAACTTGACATGTTCACACATAAAAAATCCTCTTTTTTAGCTTTGCTCCAAATGTTGTAGAGGAGGAGACTTTTTGTTTTTGTTGTTAAAAGTACAACTTACTTTTTTTAAACAAGAATTCAATCAATTCAATCTTTAGTTCATTACAACTTTGCTGAAGTTAAGAGGGACCTTAATCCAACCAAATGATCTCTCACAAGACAAAATGCACATTGACCCAGACAATCCTGCCTGATCTCAGAAGACACAAGTCCTTTCTTCTTTAGAGTTGAACACTGAAGTGCCAGGGCCCAGAGAGATGAACAAAAGGCCTAGGGCTGTGAACTAAATGCCTGTACCCAGCCCCTAACTCATGCTGGAGCATAAGCCCTGTGTGCCTGCACTTGGACATGAGAGCTCTAAGAAAAAATTGTGGTTACTTAATTTAAATAAGCTTCCAAGAGTGGGCCCCTGATCTCATAAGGTTAGTCATCCTTATCGAAGGACCAGAAACTGTGATTTCTCTCTCTTCCTCTCTCTCTCCTCCTTCCTCTCTCTCCTGTCTCTCTCTCTCTCTCTGAGACTCTCTCTCTTTCTCTCCTGTGCTCTGAGGAAATGCTGAGCCTGCAAGCCAAGAAGACAATCCTCACTAGCAACTAAAACCAAACCTTGATTCAGGAACTCCAGTCTCCATAACAGTGAGAAAGTAAACGTCAGCTGTTTAAATCTCTCACTGTGTTGCTCGCTCAGTCACGTGTGATTCTTTGTGATCCCATGGACTGTAACCCACCAGACTCCTCTGTCCATGGAATTTTCCATGCAAGAATACTGGAATAGGTAGCCATTCCCTACTACAGAGGATCTTCCCCACCCAGGGACTGAACCCAGGTCTCCCAAGTTGCAGGCGGATTCTTTACCCTCTGAGACACCTGGGAAGCCTCTCAGTCTATGGTATTTTGTTCCTACAGCCTAAGCAGACACATGTCCCTGGAGACAGGTGGCAATGTGACCAGTGGTGGTGAGCTGCCAGAACTAGATTTCTGTTCTCTACTTCTACTAACTTCCTTGTAAATATTCTGTGATCCATTTGCATGACAAATGCCCTCTTTCAAATTCAGAATTAGAAATGCGTAATCATTAAAAATATAAATACCATGCTAATTTATAATCTTGCACTACAAAATTTCGAACCTAAGGATTTCTTTTGAAATTAGCTTTTGTAACATCTGTAATTCAGGAGTCCATCTTTGACCACCTACAAATCAAAGTGCTGTGCTATTTCCAGATGAATCTGCTGCCATGGAAACGTATGAGGTCACCAGGAGAGCTCCATTGCTATGCAGTGTGCAGGATGTGGGCTTGCACTTCTTGAATTATAGGTAATAATGTCAAGTTTTGGGTAGAAAGAGGTAATGCTGCATATATAAACTCCAAGTAGCAGGCACTCATGCTAATTATCTCATTTTTATTTACTGAGTTCTGACTTTCTGAATGGAGAAAATATCTGGACATATGGCTATTGAGCTAATGGCACTAAAACACTAATGTAAATTGATTTAATGCAGGTTTTTCGAAGGTTAAAGATCCTTTGGCTTCTGTATAAACAGCATGGAACAACACAAAATGCAAAATGCCACTAGATAAGAATCTTAATGTCTATTTACTTCAGTTCAGAGGCTCTGGAAGAAACCTATGCAAATCTATTAACTATTTGGTTGTGGCAAAATGCCTTTAAAAGCAGCTCCACAAATGCAACAATTTCGCATTTTTTTCAACGTCAGCTGTTCATAACAGTGAGAAAGTAAACGTCAGCTGTTTAAATCTCTCACTGTGTTGCTCGCTCAGTCACGTGTGATTCTTTGTGATCCCATGGACTGTAACCCACCAGACTCCTCTGTCCATGGAATTTTCCATGCAAGAATACTGGAATAGGTAGCCATTCCCTACTACAGAGGATCTTCCCCACCCAGGGACTGAACCCAGGTCTCCCAAGTTGCAGGCGGATTCTTTACCCTCTGAGACACCTGGGAAGCCTCTCAGTCTATGGTATTTTGTTCCTACAGCCTAAGCAGACACATGTCCCTGGAGACAGGTGGCAATGTGACCAGTGGTGGTGAGCTGCCAGAACTAGATTTCTGTTCTCTACTTCTACTAACTTCCTTGTAAATATTCTGTGATCCATTTGCATGACAAATGCCCTCTTTCAAATTCAGAATTAGAAATGCGTAATCATTAAAAATATAAATACCATGCTAATTTATAATCTTGCACTACAAAATTTCGAACCTAAGGATTTCTTTTGAAATTAGCTTTTGTAACATCTGTAATTCAGGAGTCCATCTTTGACCACCTACAAATCAAAGTGCTGTGCTATTTCCAGATGAATCTGCTGCCATGGAAACGTATGAGGTCACCAGGAGAGCTCCATTGCTATGCAGTGTGCAGGATGTGGGCTTGCACTTCTTGAATTATAGGTAATAATGTCAAGTTTTGGGTAGAAAGAGGTAATGCTGCATATATAAACTCCAAGTAGCAGGCACTCATGCTAATTATCTCATTTTTATTTACTGAGTTCTGACTTTCTGAATGGAGAAAATATCTGGACATATGGCTATTGAGCTAATGGCACTAAAACACTAATGTAAATTGATTTAATGCAGGTTTTTCGAAGGTTAAAGATCCTTTGGCTTCTGTATAAACAGCATGGAACAACACAAAATGCAAAATGCCACTAGATAAGAATCTTAATGTCTATTTACTTCAGTTCAGAGGCTCTGGAAGAAACCTATGCAAATCTATTAACTATTTGGTTGTGGCAAAATGCCTTTAAAAGCAGCTCCACAAATGCAACAATTTCGCATTTTTTTTCTGTCAGCATACCCTCTGTATATCAGATATCCATTTCTTAGTCGCAAATGTGGCAGGCTTTCTTTGTTCCAATGAATTCGGAGCTTTGATAGTCTGCATCTTGACATTTGGCCCACTGAGAAAATGCACAAAAACCTCAAGACATCCGTGGTCCTTGCGTCAGGAGCTATGTGTATGGGCTGAAGCCTGAAAATGCCGTACAAGCTGCTGTCTTAATTATCACACAGAAAAGTCATGAAATACAAAAGGTAACATTACACCCTGCTCCCCAGAACACTGTGTGGTACAGGGAAGGGCTGGATCACCTTAAAAAGCTTTGAGTCACAGCCTGCCTCCCCTGCTCTGGGGCTCAGAGCAAGCATCTTCACTCAAAAGGAGTTTATTTCCTGATACTGGTCGGATGAGAGTTTAGACACAAGACAAGCACATCACCACATTTATCTCACCCAGGAACACTCAGGAGTCAACAGAAAGTTGAAGAACACTTATGTCATGTATCTGACCTTTCAAGTCACATTTTTGAGATATTCTCAAGATAGTAATTTCATTTCCTTAAAAAGCAATCCCTTGCTTCTTTCTACCTTTTACTTGTGATTGCATCTGACAGATAGAAGCTCAGATATCAGATTATTATGTTGCAGCTTAGTTATTTGTCAAAGTATATTCTTTCTTACTCTTCCTATTATCTTTAAATTGTACTATACTGATACATCAATATTAAAATGCTGCATGTGGGACAAGTTATAAAAACAAACATCTTCCAGAACACAAAAATCACTCCCACAGATTACAAAAATCATTCAATAAACATTTGGGTATACGTATATAGGAATATGCATCCTTCATATAGATGTAAATTTATTTATGGATGTAATGATACACCCTCACTTGCGGAAAGCCTGGGCAGAAACAAACAAAAACAATAAGACCACTTCTTTTCCCTGAATGTTAAAGTAAAGTGCGTTAGCATAAATGCTGACTAAACTTACTGTGGCAATTATTCCATAACATACAAATATCAAATATCAAATTGTCATGTTCCAAACCTGTGACTAATACAGTATCATAAGAAATTATCTCTCAATAAAAAAGCAAGCAAACAAGAATGAACAAAAAAGATTCAGATTTTTCTACCTTAGATTCTACCTTGGAAATTATGTTAGATTTGTAAAGACACACCCAAATCTTTATTTGCAGCTCAATAGTTCATCTATATTTCAAAAACACCTTAAGTCTTCCACTAAATTTGAAGATGAATGATGCTTAGGGATAACAATTCAATAAATATCTTGTCATTTTGAAACAATATTCACCATGTTAATTGTTGGTAAGAGTATTAGAGCAACCTTAGATATATATGTATACGAGACAGTAGAAGAAATTTATTAGGTAGAAATTCTGTGATATTTGGGTTTGATTCTAAAAGCAAAGGGAGTGAGTTGAGTGAAATGGTTGAATCCACAGTTCCAAACTCTCCTTCCTCCCCAGAAAAAAAGAAAAGAAAAAGAAACAAGAAGAAACTATCAGAACCAATTCTGTCACCATTCTGGAAAACAAAGGTTTACATCAACCATGTGAATGCTGAATCAAGAAGGCAACTTAGAACGGGAGGAAAGTTTTATGCCATTTTTTTTTATTATTTATTATTTATTTTTGTACATGTATGTTCCAAGATCATTCATATGCATATCCCTTGACCCTCCCCACCCAGTTCCCTCCCATCCCTCCAGACCATCCCTCCAAGTGGTTGTAGGTACTCCTATTCCCCTAGCACAATGACAATAGCTATCTTTTCTACACATGACAGTATAGGTTTCCATGTTACTCCCTCCCACTGTTCGGTCTCCACAATGTCTTTATGTCTATTCTCTGTTTTTTTATGAGTTCACTGCGTGTGTTATCATGACCATCTTACTAGATCCCATATATATGAGTTAGTATACTATACTTGTCTTTCTCTTTTTGACTTACTTCACTTTTTATGATAGGCTCTAGAGCCAGCCACCTCATTAGGACTGAGTCTTCTGCATTTCTTTTAACAGCTGAGTAGTATTCCATTGTATATATGTACCAGACCTTCTGGATCCATTCATTTGTCGATGGACATCTAGGTTGCTTCCATGTTCTGGCTATTGTATAGAGAGCTGCAATGCACATTGGGGTACAGGTGCCTCTTTCAGTTTTGATTTCATCAGGATATAGGCCTAATAGTGGGATTGCTGGGTCATAGGGTGCTTCTATTTTTAGTTTTTTAAGGAATCTCCATATTGTCTTCCATAGAGGTTGTACTAATTTACATTCCCACCAGCAATGCAGTTATTGTGAATGATGCTTAGGGATAACAATTCAATAAATATCTTGTCATTTTGAAACAATATTCACCATGTTAATTGTTGGTAAGAGTATTAGAGCAACCTTAGATATATATGTATACGAGACAGTAGAAGAAATTTATTAGGTAGAAATTCTGTGATATTTGGGTTTGATTCTAAAAGCAAAGGGAGTGAGTTGAGTGAAATGGTTGAATCCACAGTTCCAAACTCTCCTTCCTCCCCAGAAAAAAAGAAAAGAAAAAGAAACAAGAAGAAACTATCAGAACCAATTCTGTCACCATTCTGGAAAACAAAGGTTTACATCAACCATGTGAATGCTGAATCAAGAAGGCAACTTAGAACGGGAGGAAAGTTTTATGCCATTTTTTTTTATTATTTATTATTTATTTTTGTACATGTATGTTCCAAGATCATTCATATGCATATCCCTTGACCCTCCCCCCACCCAGTTCCCCCCCTCCCATCCCTCCAGACCATCCCTCCAAGTGGTTGTAGGTACTCCTATTCCCCTAGCACAATGACAATAGCTATCTTTTCTACACATGACAGTATAGGTTTCCATGTTACTCCCTCCCACTGTTCGGTCTCCACAATGTCTTTATGTCTATTCTCTGTTTTTTCATGAGTTCACTGCGTGTGTTATCATGACCATCTTACTAGATCCCATATATATGAGTTAGTATACTATACTTGTCTTTCTCTTTTTGACTTACTTCACTTTTTATGATAGGCTCTAGAGCCAGCCACCTCATTAGGACTGAGTCTTCTGCATTTCTTTTAACAGCTGAGTAGTATTCCATTGTATATATGTACCAGACCTTCTGGATCCATTCATTTGTCGATGGACATCTAGGTTGCTTCCATGTTCTGGCTATTGTATAGAGAGCTGCAATGCACATTGGGGTACAGGTGCCTCTTTCAGTTTTGATTTCATCAGGATATAGGCCTAATAGTGGGATTGCTGGGTCATAGGGTGCTTCTATTTTTAGTTTTTTAAGGAATCTCCATATTGTCTTCCATAGAGGTTGTACTAATTTACATTCCCACCAGCAATGCAAGAGGGTTCCCTTTTCTCCACACCCTCTCCAGCATTTGTTGTCTGTTGATTTGTTGATGATGGCCATTCTGACAGGTGTGAGGTGGTATCTCATTGTGGTTTTAATTTGCATTTCTCTGATAATAAGCGAGGTTGAGCATCGTTTCATGTATTTTTGGGCCATCTGTATGTCCTCTTTGGAGAGGTGTCTCTTTAGATCTTTTTCCCATTTTTTGATTGGGCTGCTCATTTTCCCTGTGCTGAGTTGTCTGAGTTGCTTGTAGATTTTGGAGATTAATTCTTTGTCTGTTGTTTCATTTGCTATGATTTTCTCCCACTCTGTGGGGTGTCTGTTGAACTTTTTTGTAATTTCTTTTGCTGTACAAAAGCTTTTAAGTTTCATGAGGTCCCATATGTTCATTTTTCTTTTCAGTTCTGCTATTTTAGTTGGTGGGTCAGAGAAGATCTTGCTTTGATTGATGTCCTTGAGGGTTTTGCCTATGTTCTCCTCTAAGAGTTTGATGGTTTCTGGTCTTACATTGAGGTCTTTAATCCATTTTGAGTTGATCTTAGTGTATGGTGTCAGGGAATGTTCCAACTTCATTTTTTTGCATGTAGCTGTCCAATTCTCCCAGCACCACTTGTTAAAGAGGCTGTCTTTGTCCCATTTTATAGTTTCTCCTCCTTTATCAAAAATAAGGTACCCATAGGTGCGTGGGTTTATCTCTGGGTTCTCAATCTTGTTCCATTGATCTACAGTTCTGTTTTTGTGCCAGTACCATACTGTCTTGATAACTGTTGCTTTGTAGTAGAGTCTGAAGTTAGGGAGGCTGATCCCTCCAACTCCATTCTTCTTCCTCAGGATTGCTTTGGCTATTCGAGGTCTTCTGTGTTTCCATATGAACTGTGTTATTATTTGGTCTAGTTCTGTGAAAAATGTCAGTGGTAGTTGAATAGGTATTGCATTGAATCTGTAGATGATATTTGGAAGTATGGTCATTTTCACAATATTGATTCTTCCAATCCAGGAACATGGAATATCTCTCCATCTGTTTAAATCTTCTTTAATGTGTCTCATGAGTGTCTTGTAATTTTCTGTGTACAATTCTTTTGTTTCTTTGGGTAGGTTTATTCCTAGATATTTGATTCTTTTGGTTGCAATGGTGAAGGGGATTGCCTCTTTGATTTCATTTTCTGATTTTTCATTGTTTGTGTATAGGAATGCCAGTGACTTCTGTGTGTTGACTTCCCTGCCCACCATCCCTGGCTCACAGAAAGTTTCCATAGGCAATCTGCATTCCTGGCGTGGGGCCCTGGGAGCAGAGCAGACCTGTCTTCACAGATGACTGTGTTTGCCTGTCCTGACCTGTCTGGGAGCTACCTGAGGACTGACACAAGACTTCCATTTCTGTTTCACTGAACTCAGAGCCTACCTGGGACCCAGAATGATGGAACTTCTTGAAAATAAGAAGAGGAGAACCCACAGCCATCAGGAGTAAATGATTAACAGCTGAGACATACAATGGCCCACAGACACTGGAGGGAAAAACTCAAGTGACAGTTTCCTTCAGAAATGAGCACCTACATATCCCAAGGTTATTCAGAAAGACACAGAGCCTCCAGGACAGGATGTGTGCTCAGAAAAGACCTGAGGAGACCCCAAGCTACTCTCCAGAATCAGAACAAGCTAAAAGAGAAGGTTGTAAATGCCAGGCTACGTGTTAAACTGTTAGTCATTCGATCAGGTCCGACTCTGCAGCCTCATGGACTGTAGCACACCAGGGATTCTCCAGGCAAGAATACTGGAGTGAAGTTGCCATTCCCTTCTCCAAGGATCTTCCAGACCCAAGGATTAAACCCTGGTCTCCCACATTGCAGGGGGATTCTTTACCATCTAAACCACCAATCCCCAGGACAGTCAATCCACACAGTGTGGGTGGGGCAGTACTTTTGTTCATTTGCTTTGCTTTGTTTTGCTTTCTGCTTTTGATATGGAAGGAAGCTTTTGTTCTTAACACTATACCAGTTGAACAAAAGGTCAGCTTTCAGCCATCAAGGAGAATAAAACCTAAGGTAGGGATTGAATTTGATTGACAGAGATACCACAGAATAGTATTCTAATGTCCAGTTTTCAACAACAGAAAACCACAAAGCATACAATGAAACATGAAGATATGATAGGTGCAAAATGAAAATAAATTGATTGAAATGAAATAGTCCTTGAGGAAGTCCAGACATAATTATAGTAAGTCCCCTACATAAGAATGAGTTCTTTTCTTTTGTTTCTTTGGGTAGGTTTATTCCTAGATATTTGATTCTTTTGGTTGCAATGGTGAAGGGGATTGCCTCTTTGATTTCATTTTCTGATTTTTCATTGTTTGTGTATAGGAATGCCAGTGACTTCTGTGTGTTGACTTCCCTGCCCACCATCCCTGGCTCACAGAAAGTTTCCATAGGCAATCTGCATTCCTGGCGTGGGGCCCTGGGAGCAGAGCAGACCTGTCTTCACAGATGACTGTGTTTGCCTGTCCTGACCTGTCTGGGAGCTACCTGAGGACTGACACAAGACTTCCATTTCTGTTTCACTGAACTCAGAGCCTACCTGGGACCCAGAATGATGGAACTTCTTGAAAATAAGAAGAGGAGAACCCACAGCCATCAGGAGTAAATGATTAACAGCTGAGACATACAATGGCCCACAGACACTGGAGGGAAAAACTCAAGTGACAGTTTCCTTCAGAAATGAGCACCTACATATCCCAAGGTTATTCAGAAAGACACAGAGCCTCCAGGACAGGATGTGTGCTCAGAAAAGACCTGAGGAGACCCCAAGCTACTCTCCAGAATCAGAACAAGCTAAAAGAGAAGGTTGTAAATGCCAGGCTACGTGTTAAACTGTTAGTCATTCGATCAGGTCCGACTCTGCAGCCTCATGGACTGTAGCACACCAGGGATTCTCCAGGCAAGAATACTGGAGTGAAGTTGCCATTCCCTTCTCCAAGGATCTTCCAGACCCAAGGATTAAACCCTGGTCTCCCACATTGCAGGGGGATTCTTTACCATCTAAACCACCAATCCCCAGGACAGTCAATCCACACAGTGTGGGTGGGGCAGTACTTTTGTTCATTTGCTTTGCTTTGTTTTGCTTTCTGCTTTTGATATGGAAGGAAGCTTTTGTTCTTAACACTATACCAGTTGAACAAAAGGTCAGCTTTCAGCCATCAAGGAGAATAAAACCTAAGGTAGGGATTGAATTTGATTGACAGAGATACCACAGAATAGTATTCTAATGTCCAGTTTTCAACAACAGAAAACCACAAAGCATACAATGAAACATGAAGATATGATAGGTGCAAAATGAAAATAAATTGATTGAAATGAAATAGTCCTTGAGGAAGTCCAGACATAATTATAGTAAGTCCCCTACATAAGAATGAGTTCCTTTCTGAAAGAGTATTCATGTGTCCAATTTATTAGTGAGTCCAAGAGAGTTAGCTGAGGTACCCAACTAAGCTATGGGTTATATAGTACTGTACTGTAATGGGATTATAATGCTTTTCTCACAAGTAATACAGAAAAAACAACAAACACAAAAGATAAATATTTTTAATCTTATAGTAAATACAGTAGTGCATGCAGTACAACAGCTGGTGTACAGGGACTGGCATCGAGTGAATAGGCAAGTGTTACTGACTGGAGGAGGGAGAGGGGTTGGATGATGGTAGAAAGAAAGAGAGTCAGTAATAGGAGATGGAAGGTAAGCTGCAATGTCATTCATGGGTAACACTGATGGAATGCACTTCCTCATCTTAGTTTGCAACTTGAAGGTTCCTATATAGGGGACTTACTGTATTAGATGAAGACTTTAAATCGACCTTTTAAATACTTTCAAAAAGATAAATAAATCTAAGCGAAGAAATAAATAAAACTAGAAAAATGATGGATGAGCAAAGTGGGAATATCAATAAAGAGGTAGAAACTATGAAAAAAAGAACCAAGTAGAAATTCTGAGCTAAGTGAAAAATTCATAAGAAAGGTTCAAGAGCAGATTTGATTGGGCAGAAGAGAAGAGAATCAGTCAACATGAAGATAAGATATCTCAAATTATTAAATTTGAAGAGCAGCAGCAGAAAAGAATGAAGATGGGGCTTCCTTGGTGGTCCAGTGGGTAGAGTTTGCCTTGTAGTGCAAGGGGCACCGGTTCGATCCCCGGCCCAGGAAGATACCACATGCCGCAGAGTGGCTGGACCAGTGTGTCCAGTTAGGAGCCAGCGCTCTGCAGTGCATGTGCCCAGAGTCAGGTGCTCTTCTGTGAGAGAGGTCCCTGCAATGGGAGACTCACACACATACAGGCCAAAGAATTAAGATGGGTGAAAATAAATAAATGAAGGACCATTAAAGAGGCCAAATTTAGAAAAGAAAAAAAAAAAAAAAGAATTAAGATGAGTGAACAAAGCCTACAGGACCTCTGGGTCAACAAGAAGACCAATATACGGGAGCCCCAGAAGGGCAACAGTCCTCAGTTATACAAATAGATTATTTCTCATAACAAACCATGAGGCAAGAAGGTAGTGAATGATGCAATTAAAGTGCTGGAAACAAACAAACCAACCAACCTGTCAACCAAGAGGTTCAAATCAATAACTATGCTTCAAAAATAGGGGGTAGAACTCCCATGGTGGTCTTGTGGCTAAGAATCCTTGCTTCTGGGCTTCCCCTGGTGGTCCAGTGGGTAAGGACACCGCCTTGCAGTGCAGGGGGCGCCGCTTCGATCCCTGGCCTGGGAAGATCCCACGTGCCGTGGAGCAGCTGGACAGATGTGTCCAATTACCGAGTTGGAGCTCTGGAGCGCATGCGCCCAGAGCCGGTGCTCTGAAAAGACGCCACCGTGATGGGAGGCCCACAGGAACCAAAGAACAAAGACGGATGAAAATAGAGAAATGAAAGACCAATAGAAGTGGCCCGCCCACTCCCCTCCCTCCCCAACCCGACCCCCGCAAAAAAATAAATAAATAAATAAAAGAATCCTTGCTTCCACTGAAGGGGACACAGGTTCAATCCCTGATCAAGGAACTGAGATCCTGCTTATCAAACATGACCAAAAAAAAAAAAAACTTGAGAGGAAATTATGACAGTCACAACCAGCAGGAGTTGAAGGAGTTAACATCTATCCTACAGGAAGTGCTAACAGGAGTCTCTCAAGTAAAAATGAAGGAACCCAGACAGTGAACCAAAGGGTATGAGAAAACAAAGAACACTGGTAAAAGTAACTACAAAAGTAAATGTAAAAGTTAATATTATAGAACTTTTGGTTTATAGCTTCTCTTTTCCATATCATTTAAAAGGCAAATGTGTAAATAATATTATATTGTTTGTGTCTATGTTAATGGGCACACAATGCAGACAGATATAACCCATGAAAATAACAATATAAAAAGGTGAGCAATAGAGATGCATAGAAGCAGCATCTATATAATTTTGACATTTGACATTATTCACAGTAGAATGCCATAAAGTGTCAACATAACTTCAATCCTCAAGGCAACCACTACTAAAATAACAACAACAACAATAGACAAGAAAGTAAAAGGATAATCAAAATTGTATAATACACATACACACCAACTACAGACAAGAAAATGCAATAATGGGAGATTGAAGAGGAACTACAACAACAAAAATACATATATTAGACACACAGGAAAACATTGCTAAATGGTAGAAATATATTCTCTTATTAATTATAATTTTAATTGAAAAAAATTAAAAACATGTAAATAGACACCTTAACTAAGGGAAAGAGTGGCAGAATAAATAAAAACACCATTTACCAATATGATGTCTACAAGAGACTTCTTTAGGTGTGAGGAAATATCAAGGCTAAAAATCAAAGGATGGGGAAAGATTTTTTAAATAGTAACCCAAAGAGAACTAGAGTGATTATATCATCAGAAAAAAAATGGGTTTTAAGCTAAAAAGATAAACAAAGCTACAAATGATAAAGAAGTAGATTACAGGGCTTCCCTGGTAGCTCAGTGGCAAAGAGTTTGCCTGCCAATGCAGGAGACATGGGTTCGATCCCTGATCCAGGAAGATCCCACATGCTGCAGAGCAACTAAGTCCATGAGCCACAGCTATAGAGCTTGTGCTCTAGAGCCTTGGAGCCACAACTATGGAGCCCATGTGCCACAACTACTGAAGCCTGTGTGCCCTAGAGCCCAAGTTCCACAGCAAGAGAAGTCACCACAAGAAATCTGCTTACCTCAACTAGAAAGTAGCCCCCAGTCCCTGCAACTATAGAAGAGACTGTGGCAGCCGTGAAAACCCAGAGTAGCCAAAAATAAATAAATAAATAAAATGTTAGAAAAAAGAAGTACATTACATATTGTTAAAAGTTTCAATCAGTCATGAAGATGTAACAATGATAAAATTATGGGCCTAACAAGAGTCCCAAAATATATGAAGCAAAAATCTGACAGAAGTGTAGAGATAAAAAGACAGTTCTCTGACAATAGTCAGATATATCAATACCCCACTTTCACTGTGGAGAGAACCACCAGACAGTCAGTGGGGAAATAGGACAGATATAACCCATGAAAATAACAATATAAAAAGGTGAGCAATAGAGATGCATAGAAGCAGCATCTATATAATTTTGACATTTGACATTATTCACAGTAGAATGCCATAAAGTGTCAACATAACTTCAATCCTCAAGGCAACCACTACTAAAATAACAACAACAACAATAGACAAGAAAGTAAAAGGATAATCAAAATTGTATAATACACATACACACCAACTACAGACAAGAAAATGCAATAATGGGAGATTGAAGAGGAACTACAACAACAAAAATACATATATTAGACACACAGGAAAACATTGCTAAATGGTAGAAATATATTCTCTTATTAATTATAATTTTAATTGAAAAAAATTAAAAACATGTAAATAGACACCTTAACTAAGGGAAAGAGTGGCAGAATAAATAAAAACACCATTTACCAATATGATGTCTACAAGAGACTTCTTTAGGTGTGAGGAAATATCAAGGCTAAAAATCAAAGGATGGGGAAAGATTTTTTAAATAGTAACCCAAAGAGAACTAGAGTGATTATATCATCAGAAAAAAAATGGGTTTTAAGCTAAAAAGATAAACAAAGCTACAAATGATAAAGAAGTAGATTACAGGGCTTCCCTGGTAGCTCAGTGGCAAAGAGTTTGCCTGCCAATGCAGGAGACATGGGTTCGATCCCTGATCCAGGAAGATCCCACATGCTGCAGAGCAACTAAGTCCATGAGCCACAGCTATAGAGCTTGTGCTCTAGAGCCTTGGAGCCACAACTATGGAGCCCATGTGCCACAACTACTGAAGCCTGTGTGCCCTAGAGCCCAAGTTCCACAGCAAGAGAAGTCACCACAAGAAATCTGCTTACCTCAACTAGAAAGTAGCCCCCAGTCCCTGCAACTATAGAAGAGACTGTGGCAGCCGTGAAAACCCAGAGTAGCCAAAAATAAATAAATAAATAAAATGTTAGAAAAAAGAAGTACATTACATATTGTTAAAAGTTTCAATCAGTCATGAAGATGTAACAATGATAAAATTATGGGCCTAACAAGAGTCCCAAAATATATGAAGCAAAAATCTGACAGAAGTGTAGAGATAAAAAGACAGTTCTCTGACAATAGTCAGATATATCAATACCCCACTTTCACTGTGGAGAGAACCACCAGACAGCATATCAGTGGGGAAATAGGACAGGAATCCTACATGCTGCAAGCCAATCAGACTTAACAGGGCTATTGAACTAACAACAGGGGAACACACACCATTCTAAGCTTGCCTGGAACATTCCCCAGAACAGGCCATGTGTTAGATCACAGAATAAGTCATCCTGAACCAAGAAAAAAAAAACAACGAGATCGTACAAAGTACTTTTTCCAAGCACTTTGGAATGAAACTAGAAATCAGTAACAGAAGGAAAACTGGGAAATCGATAAATGTGTGGAAATTCACATGCAAACAACCAGTGGGTCAAACAAGAAAATAAGTGAAATCAGAAAACACAAGGAGAATTAGAAAATATTTTAAGAAAATAAAAGCCAAAACACACACTTTGTGATTCAGCAAAAACAGTCCTCAGATGTATAAATAGTCAACAAGCACATGAAAGATGGTCAGAATTATTCATCCCTAGGGAAATAATTTTGAAAATCAAAGCTGGAATAATATACCTCTTCATACTTATTAGGGTGGCAATAGCCAAAAAAATTGAAAGATGACTAGTTATTTGTGAAGATCTGGGGAAACTGGAACCTTGTACAGTGCTGATGGGGATGTAAACATGCTACAGTAGTGGGGGCTGTTCAGTGGTTTCTCAAAATATTAAACAGACGAGAGGAGAAGGGGGTGATAGACGATGAGATGGATGGATGGCATCATCAACTCAATGGGCATGAGTCTGAGCAAACTCTGGGGGATAGTGAAGGACAGGGAAGCCTGGAATGCTGCCGTCCATGGGGTTTCAAAGAGACAGACGTGACTGAGTGACTGAACAACAACATGAATGAGATTTCAATACTAGATGTGTACTCAAAGGCATTGAAAGTAGGAAGGAATTTTTCAGAAGATGAAGAAAATCAACTAGAACTGGGCATCTTTATTAGAAGAAAGTGAATTTGTACATATATGTATATGTATGTGTGCACATATATATATATATATATATATATATATATATATACATACATACAAACACACACACACCCAACATAGAAAAAGCAGAGGACTATATTCTAGAAACCTTGATTATGTGAAAGTAGGCAACATTACATAAGAGATACATTTCCTTAGTGATGGCAGATAACTGACAAGACAGATCAATCTGATTTTAGATAAATGGAGATTAATTTGTTCTAGTAACAGAATTACCAACTATTTACTGGATCACAAATATCCATCAGTCTGCCCTTGCCCCCCCCAAAAAATACAATAAACAATATATATGCCCTTAAAATAAAACAAACAAAGCATCAGTGACAACAAACTGCTTCTCTTAATGGGTCATTTGAGATGAGCATTACCTAGTTACCAACCAGTTCTCAGGTTTATAATTCTTTTTACCTATAGGCAAAAAAAATAACAAAGAACTGAAAACAGGGACTTGAAGAAATGTTTGTATAGCCATGTTCATGGCACCATTATTCACAGCAGCCAAGAGGTGGAAGCGAGCCAGGTGTCCATCGACAGATGAATAGGCATGCAAAGTGTGCTCTACACACAGAATGGGGTGTTATTCAGCCATTAAAAGATGAAGTTCAGAAACACGCTACCACATGGATGAGCCTTGAAACATTACACTAAATGAAATAAACCGGGCACCAAAAGGCAATAGAAAAATTAAAGGTTTTGTGAAGATCTGGGGAAACTGGAACCTTGTACAGTGCTGATGGGGATGTAAACATGCTACAGTAGTGGGGGCTGTTCAGTGGTTTCTCAAAATATTAAACAGACGAGAGGAGAAGGGGGTGATAGACGATGAGATGGATGGATGGCATCATCAACTCAATGGGCATGAGTCTGAGCAAACTCTGGGGGATAGTGAAGGACAGGGAAGCCTGGAATGCTGCCGTCCATGGGGTTTCAAAGAGACAGACGTGACTGAGTGACTGAACAACAACATGAATGAGATTTCAATACTAGATGTGTACTCAAAGGCATTGAAAGTAGGAAGGAATTTTTCAGAAGATGAAGAAAATCAACTAGAACTGGGCATCTTTATTAGAAGAAAGTGAATTTGTACATATATGTATATGTATGTGTGCACATATATATATATATATATATATATATATATATATATATACATACATACAAACACACACACACCCAACATAGAAAAAGCAGAGGACTATATTCTAGAAACCTTGATTATGTGAAAGTAGGCAACATTACATAAGAGATACATTTCCTTAGTGATGGCAGATAACTGACAAGACAGATCAATCTGATTTTAGATAAATGGAGATTAATTTGTTCTAGTAACAGAATTACCAACTATTTACTGGATCACAAATATCCATCAGTCTGCCCTTGCCCCCCCCAAAAAATACAATAAACAATATATATGCCCTTAAAATAAAACAAACAAAGCATCAGTGACAACAAACTGCTTCTCTTAATGGGTCATTTGAGATGAGCATTACCTAGTTACCAACCAGTTCTCAGGTTTATAATTCTTTTTACCTATAGGCAAAAAAAATAACAAAGAACTGAAAACAGGGACTTGAAGAAATGTTTGTATAGCCATGTTCATGGCACCATTATTCACAGCAGCCAAGAGGTGGAAGCGAGCCAGGTGTCCATCGACAGATGAATAGGCATGCAAAGTGTGCTCTACACACAGAATGGGGTGTTATTCAGCCATTAAAAGATGAAGTTCAGAAACACGCTACCACATGGATGAGCCTTGAAACATTACACTAAATGAAATAAACCGGGCACCAAAAGGCAAATATTGTATGATTCCACAAATGTGAATTACCTAGAGTAGCTAAATTCAGAGAGTTAGAAAGTAGAATGAAGGGCTTCCCTGGTGGTCCAGTGGGTAAGGACACCGCCTTGCAGTGCAAGGGGCGCCGGCTCGATCCCTGGCCTGGGAAGATCTCATGTGCCGCGGAGCGGCTGGACCGATGTGTCCAATTAACCAGCCGGAGCTCTGGAGCGCATGCGACCAGAGCCGGTGCTCTGTGACAACAGAGGCCACTGCGATGGGAGGCCCACAGGAGCCAAAGAACAAAGATGGATGAAAATAGAGAAATGAAAGACCAAGAGAAGTGGCCCACTTGCCCTCTCCCTCCCCTCCCCACCTCCACCTCACCCCACCCCCAAAATAAATAAATAAATAAATCTTAAAAAAAAAAAAAGTAGAATGAAGTAAATCCCATAGTGACCTGTGAAATGTTGGACAAGATGCAAAACTGGAAAAGGAAATTGTCTGACCAACTCCATGTGCCGGACATCATGCTCTACCTCATTACTTATGTGCACATTCAACTAAAATAACAAAGAAGGTCCTTCCCCATCAAACCAACAATCATTTCCAGACTCTCCAGAAACTACCACCAGAAATTATACCTACTTTTAGCTTATTGTCATTTAATACTAAATTATTGAGAATTTAATCACATCCAACAATGTTCTGGGTTTAATCTGCTGATTGTAAGTTTTCTCTCATTGTAAATGCAGGACAGTTGTTTTATCTTTGAATACATAGAGGAAACATAGAGGAAATGTTCATGTCTCCAAATGAAGTGAAGGATGGATTTTAAAAACACATTCCTGTGTCTGTCAACTTTATGAAACTGCCTTCAGATCTCACAGTTAAATGCTCCTGAAGGATAGTTATTACCATCCAGTACTCTTGGTACTCTGTGATGCATGCTGGTGTCCTGGATACATCGGGAGGCTAGTCAGAAAAGAGACATAGTAAACTTTGTTTAACCCAGATTTTACCAAATTCACGAACCAGACATCCCTTTTCTGAATTAACACTAATTAATATGTTTTCTCCAGTATCACAGAAAGGTGGGAGGTATGCTTTTTATTGTATACACTGAGAAGAGAATAAGATAAAAATAGCATTCACTGCTAAAGTGTAGATGTTTTAACAAGACAAATCTGAATGCAAAGTTGATGAAAACTGAAACACAGCATTCAAAGCATTTTGAAAATCTATTACTTCATTTTCATTGGACTTTAATATAACATGGGCTTCCCTGATGGTTCAGATGGTAAAAGAATCTGCCTGCAAAGCAGGAGACCTGGGTTCTATTCCTGGGTTGGGAAAATACCCTGGCAAAGGGAATAGCTATCCACTACAGTGTTCCTGCCTGGAGAATTCCATGGACAGAGGAGCCTGGTGCATTACAGTCTATGGGGTTGCAAAGAGTTGGACATGACTGAGTGACTAATACTGTCCTTCCCTTTCATGTAATATTGAAAGAACAATAAGGACATTTAGGTCAAATCTGACATCATGAGAACTCTGGGAATCCTAATATCCATTATGATTTATTTTCAGAAGTCAGAAGAACTAGTCCAGTATTGAAATACTAGCTGATAAGATATTAAAAAGAAAAGAGTCCACCACCAGGGACAGTCCACTCCAAGCTGTTTCATGGCCAGGCACTGCCTGATGGAGGGTTAAACAAAGGCTTATATGAGGACAGTCCAATCTCTGTGGCTCTTTCTAAAAGCTGTACAGGCTTGGCTTCCAAAGTGGGTGGGTGAGTAGGGGTGTGTGTGTGTCCTCCTGCCCATTCCCTCTGGTCACCAGTGGGTCCACCAGGCACCAAGTCCACTCTAGCAAGCACTGACCCCAGGTCGGCAGAAATTTCCTGGACAAATAATAATTCAATACCCTTCACATTCGTTTTCTTCACATATTAGCCCAACCTCTGTTGGGTGTGTGAGAAGAACATGGCTTCCTTTTAATAAATCAGTGAACCTTTTACTTTATTTTCAAACATGGGGTCTTTGTGTACTTTTTTGTTACATTTATCAGAGGCTTGGGAGGAAATGCCTATTCCTGACAGATCCACCCTGTCGTGTGTCATTTCAGGAGAGAATTCTGCTGATGGACTTGCTTGTCTGGACCATCAGCAGGTTGACAGATGATCCCCAGGATGGATGCTCTGCCCTGGAGCTGAGGAATGAACCTCTCCATGTGCATCCTGAAGAGCAAAACCCAAATTCACCACTATCCTCTCACCAAAAACAAACAAACAAAACACTAAGTTTGTGCTGAGGAGAAAGGTCTCGGTGTTGTTTGTTTCCACTCCAGAGCACACATACGTTTCTGGGAATGTGGCAAATGTCCATTTTGCTCCCAGGTAAGAAATCAAGTCTAAAATACAGTGAACATGCACCGTGATTTCAGCTTGTTCCTGGGATATGTAAGAAGGCAACGTCATCGGGAATAGCTATCCACTACAGTGTTCTGCCTGGAGAATTCCATGGACAGAGGAGCCTGGTGCATTACAGTCCATGGGGTTGCAAAGAGTTGGACATGACTGAGTGACTAATACTGTCCTTCCCTTTCATGTAATATTGAAAGAACAATAAGGACATTTAGGTCAAATCTGACATCATGAGAACTCTGGGAATCCTAATATCCATTATGATTTATTTTCAGAAGTCAGAAGAACTAGTCCAGTATTGAAATACTAGCTGATAAGATATTAAAAAGAAAAGAGTCCACCACCAGGGACAGTCCACTCCAAGCTGTTTCATGGCCAGGCACTGCCTGATGGAGGGTTAAACAAAGGCTTATATGAGGACAGTCCAATCTCTGTGGCTCTTTCTAAAAGCTGTACAGGCTTGGCTTCCAAAGTGGGTGGGTGAGTAGGGGTGTGTGTGTGTCCTCCTGCCCATTCCCTCTGGTCACCAGTGGGTCCACCAGGCACCAAGTCCACTCTAGCAAGCACTGACCCCAGGTCGGCAGAAATTTCCTGGACAAATAATAATTCAATACCCTTCACATTCGTTTTCTTCACATATTAGCCCAACCTCTGTTGGGTGTGTGAGAAGAACATGGCTTCCTTTTAATAAATCAGTGAACCTTTTACTTTATTTTCAAACATGGGGGTCTTTGTGTACTTTTTTGTTACATTTATCAGAGGCTTGGGAGGAAATGCCTATTCCTGACAGATCCACCCTGTCGTGTGTCATTTCAGGAGAGAATTCTGCTGATGGACTTGCTTGTCTGGACCATCAGCAGGTTGACAGATGATCCCCAGGATGGATGCTCTGCCCTGGAGCTGAGGAATGAACCTCTCCATGTGCATCCTGAAGAGCAAAACCCAAATTCACCACTATCCTCTCACCAAAAACAAACAAACAAAACACTAAGTTTGTGCTGAGGAGAAAGGTCTCGGTGTTGTTTGTTTCCACTCCAGAGCACACATACGTTTCTGGGAATGTGGCAAATGTCCATTTTGCTCCCAGGTAAGAAATCAAGTCTAAAATACAGTGAACATGCACCGTGATTTCAGCTTGTTCCTGGGATATGTGGGAAGGAAGGCAACTGTCATCCTTGACTGAGTATCAGCTGTACTAAGGAGCTTTACAGTACACTGATACCTTGGCCTCACACCCAGAGAATCTGTTTAACTGTTAACTTAATTTAGTGGTGTGTCAAATGGCCTCAGAATTCATGTAACATCTCTGGGAAATTCTACATTCTAGTCAAGGTTGAGAACACCCACAGTTAGATCCTCTCCAGGCTGGGGGCCACTGAGAGGTCAGCCTCTTTTCCAGGAGGACTCCCGGGGTCCTTTGCGCCCCAGATACACTTTGCACAGCCTCTGGTCATAGGAGGAAAGCCTGTCTTCTTTGTCTGCTGTTCACCCTTGAAGAGACAAACCCCGACATTGCAAAGTCTCCCAAACACTAAGAATTAGCCCTTTAACTTTTATTTCCAGACGGCCATGCATCTTTTCCAGTTTGGTAGCAGCAGGAAGACAGAAAATTAAATACCGGTCAGACTTACCTTAAAAAGCCCTGTCTTGCATGTCTGAGTTCTGGTCCGGAATGTAAGGAGCCTGCCAGGCAGCCCCTCCATTCTCAACGTAAGAAAAAACGCTGAAGGAACTGGATGTCTACCACTCTTTTATTATACAGCAAAGGCGTAAGATGGCAGAGTAGACAAGCGCCCTGCAAACTGGAGACACAGGCCGGTGTTTGGAGGCAACCACTTGGAAGCCACAGCTGCGGCCTGTTGGAACAATTAAAGTGCCTCAGGACAGCTGCTGAGGATTGGGCTCTAAGGAAGGGTGGAGATCCCAGGCCCTATTTTGCATAAGTTTTGCCCCCAAGAGCCCCATCCTGTTCTCAAAGTGAAGATGCGAGAAAATTCTGTCTGTATCCAGCCAGAGGGGAGCGCCATCACTGTGCAAGAGCACAGCGTTATTAACTGAGGCCTGAGAGCTTGGGAAGCATTGAGCACACCTGAGTTCCACGGGCGCATGCGCCGCATCGGGGAGGGGCACTGTCCGCTCCAGACTTCTCCATTTTCTTAGATGACTTATCTGTTCTTTCTTGGTCTCCTATTGCCACTGGCTTTGTCTCATCAGACTGTGGGGGTTTTTTGGGGGGAGCGGAGGCTGGGGGTTGTTGGTTTTGTAATTCTTGGATGAAACTTAAGCATGATGCAGTAAAGGGAAGGGATTGGACTGAACAGACCTTCCACAAGAAGTGTTACCTGCATCCGGTGTAGGTGGGCGGTGCTTGCTGTTTCAGCTTTTGGAGGCTAGTGTCCTTTTATCCTTCCTCCCTTAGGTCCTTTTTTTCTTCCTTTTTTCCTTCCTCCTTTTTGGTTCTAAACTTTATTAGTAGAAATGCCTTTGTAAGCACAGTCTGAGTCTTGTTCATTTCAGCGCTAAACCCATTCTATTCAGGAGCTCTCCTGATGAGATGATGTGTGGAGAGAAGGAAAGCATCCTGTGGTCCTATGTTTAGCCTAGTTTCTCTGTATCCTCACTGATTCGTGTTCTCCCTTGTTTTGCAGTATGTACTGCTAGGCCTCATGGGTTTCCTTTGTGCACATTTCTTATTTTTGCATAACCTGAACTAATGGCTGGTATCCACTCTGCACAAGGTACAGGAGAGGCAATCCGTGCACTGTTGATAACGTTGATCAGGGCTTATTACAAAGAATTCCTTGTGGAACATCTAATTGTCATTGCCATGGATAAGTAACTCCCTCAGTATTGGTATTCAAGAAATTGGAAAGGCCTGGACCAAAACCCCTCGAGGAAGGCATTGAAATCTTCAAATTTCTGCACATCTTCCCCCCTCACACTGCTGGGTTCACAGGTCATTTCTTAGGCTTGAAGGCTATGGTGTAAACAATCAGAAGAGGTATTTCAAAGTATTTTCTTCTTACTCTGCTTCCTAAGCCCATCTGTAGTATCACACTGTGACTTTAGAGTGTAGACACAAACTTCATTCATGGTCCATCCTTATCTAAAGACAATTTTTAACCAAAGGTCACCTTTTAAAATGTTGGTCCTTATAAAAATATAATTCAAAAACATACATGTACTCCTATGTTCATAGTAATACTATTCACAACAACCAAGACACAGAAATAGCATTTGTTCATCAACAGATGAATAGATAGAGAAAACTGGGTATGTATATGCAGTGGAATACTGAAAAATACTCAGTCGTAAAAATATAATAAAACATTGCCATTTGCAGCAACATGAATAGACCTAGAGATTATCATACTGAGGTAAGTCAGAAAAAGACAAGTCTGTGATATCACTTGTATGTGGAGTCTAAAATATGTCACAAATGAACTTATATAGGAAACAGAAATAAACTCAGAGCCATAGGGAATAGACTCATGGCTGCCAAAGGGGAAGGGAGATGGGGTGGGATGGACTGGGATTTGGGATTAGCAGAGGCAAACTACTACAAATAGGATGGATAAACAGCAAGGTCCTACTGAATAGCACCAGCATTTGTTAATATATTCAGTATCCTGTGATAAACCACAATGGAAAAGACTATGTGTGTATGTATGTGTGTGTGTGTGTGTGTATAAGTGAATCATTTTGTTGAACAGCAGAAATTAACACATTATAAATCAACTATACTTTAGTGAACTATCTTTTTAAATGTTGGTTATTTTAAAATAAATATGTTTTGCTCTCCCAAAGCTTTGAGGATATAACTATTAAGTCATAGCATCTTCTTTTAGTCCACAATTCATAGTCTTAATGGAAAACATTGTAGTGTTTGGGCGTTGTGACTTACTCCATTTTTCACTAAATATAAGGAGAATGAAGAACAAAAGCTAAAACTAATGAAGATGTTCGTTAACCATTAAAAAATCTTGTCCTTCACCACCTTGCGGTGCAAGGGGCGCCAGTTTGATCCCTGGCCTGGGAAGATCCCATGTGCCGCAGAGCAGCTGGACCGATGTGTCCAACTACCGAGCCAGAGCTCTGCAGTGCATGCGTCCAGAGCCAGTGCTCTGCGGCGAGAGAGGCCACTGCAATGGGAGGCCCACACAGGCCAAAGAACAGATGGATGAAAATAGATAAATGGAAGACCAATAGAAGTGCCCCCTCCCCCCAAATCTTGTCCTTTCTTTGACATTACTACTTCCTTCTTTAACAAAAATATATCATTTTGGTCAAAATCAACCTATTGGTATCTTGCTGAGGTAATTCTCTAAGTGCACCATATTTTTTTAATATTCTCTACTCCCTTCAGTACTGCACATACTACCAGTTTATTTTTTTATGAATATAGCATAGTGTAAAAGACAGTAGGTACTGTAACATTTATCCATCAATTCAACTAATATTTATTGAAAAGTTATTGAAATTACTTCAGATAATAGCTGAGGATAAAAAGAAACAGACTTTATGTTTATCAAACAATATAAAAACAGAGACAGATAATAAAAAATAAACAGATATATAAGTTAACAGTAGCAATAAATGCAATGAAGAATTTTTTAAATGATAGGAATGTTTTTCTAGGTAGGATTATCAAATATTTATCTAGAAAGCTGATATATGGACAGAAACAACAAAGTACTAAAGAATTAAGTGGTGTTGATATCTAGGGGACAGTGTTTCAGGTAGAGCACAGGGAGAATCCAATGGGCCTGGTGGGAACAGAAATTACACCTGTGAGGAACAGCAAGGGATCCCTCATGGCTGGAAGGATGGGGCAGGGGTGAAAGTGATGAGGGCAGAATCAGAGGACTATCAGGACAGGGTCATGTAGGCCCTTGGGGATCTCAGCAAGGACAGGGCACACTTCTGCCAGCAGGTATACAATGGTTTCAGAACAACCCCAAGACCCTGAGTTGACAAGAGAACTTACAACTGCAGAGAGAATCCTCATCCATCCATCCCACCCTCTCCTGCTGATGCTGCTTAGTCACTTAAGTCATGTTCAACTCTATGTGATCCCATGGACTGCAGCCCATCAGGCTCCTCTGTCCATGGAATTCTCCAGGCAAGAATGCTGGAGTGGGTTGCAATACCCTCCTCCGGGGGATTTTCCCAACCCAGAATTCAAACCCAGGTCTCCTGCATTGCAGGCAGGCAGATTCCCTACCACTGAGCCATCAGGGAAACCCTATATATAGAGAGATTATAGGGCTATATATATATATATATATTACCCCGTGGACTGTAGCTCACCAGGCAAGGATACTGAATGGGTTACCATTTCCTTCTCCCACCTTCTCCTACTGTCAGGTAAACTGAAGCCCAAAGAGGACAATGTCTTTCCTAAGGCCACCTTGCCATTCTTCAGGGACCAGGGCTCCATCAGAGGGGTTCATTTGCCTGAGCAGTAGGTCTCCATTATGAAGGATGAAAATTCAACCATATTTTTTAATATTCTCTACTCCCTTCAGTACTGCACATATATTTTATGAATATAGCATAGTGTAAAAGACAGTAGGTACTGTAACATTTATCCATCAATTCAACTAATATTTATTGAAAAGTTATTGAAATTACTTCAGATAATAGCTGAGGATAAAAAGAAACAGACTTTATGTTTATCAAACAATATAAAAACAGAGACAGATAATAAAAAATAAACAGATATATAAGTTAACAGTAGCAATAAATGCAATGAAGAATTTTTTAAATGATAGGAATGTTTTTCTAGGTAGGATTATCAAATATTTATCTAGAAAGCTGATATATGGACAGAAACAACAAAGTACTAAAGAATTAAGTGGTGTTGATATCTAGGGGACAGTGTTTCAGGTAGAGCACAGGGAGAATCCAATGGGCCTGGTGGGAACAGAAATTACACCTGTGAGGAACAGCAAGGGATCCCTCATGGCTGGAAGGATGGGGCAGGGGTGAAAGTGATGAGGGCAGAATCAGAGGACTATCAGGACAGGGTCATGTAGGCCCTTGGGGATCTCAGCAAGGACAGGGCACACTTCTGCCAGCAGGTATACAATGGTTTCAGAACAACCCCAAGACCCTGAGTTGACAAGAGAACTTACAACTGCAGAGAGAATCCTCATCCATCCATCCCACCCTCTCCTGCTGATGCTGCTTAGTCACTTAAGTCATGTTCAACTCTATGTGATCCCATGGACTGCAGCCCATCAGGCTCCTCTGTCCATGGAATTCTCCAGGCAAGAATGCTGGAGTGGGTTGCAATACCCTCCTCCGGGGGATTTTCCCAACCCAGAATTCAAACCCAGGTCTCCTGCATTGCAGGCAGGCAGATTCCCTACCACTGAGCCATCAGGGAAACCCTATATATAGAGAGATTATAGGGCTATATATATATATATATATATTACCCCGTGGACTGTAGCTCACCAGGCAAGGATACTGAATGGGTTACCATTTCCTTCTCCCACCTTCTCCTACTGTCAGGTAAACTGAAGCCCAAAGAGGACAATGTCTTTCCTAAGGCCACCTTGCCATTCTTCAGGGACCAGGGCTCCATCAGAGGGGTTCATTTGCCTGAGCAGTAGGTCTCCATTATGAAGGATGAAAATTAGAAATTCTGGCCACCACCTGAGAAGGTCAAGGGGTGTGATGAGCTGACCTTCTGGTGGAGGACTATGAAATCTCACACCATGGTGCTTGGTCTTTCCAGATAAGCACCCCTGGGCAGTGGAATGGGGGAACCTGGGCCTCAGCATCAGATCTGAGGCCATGTCCTCCTCTTTCCCTGTCACTAATGAACTACATGATGCAGACAAGAAAGGGGAGTCCTCTGGTCTCAGCTGTCCTATTTGCATAATGGGAACAACCTCATGGTCTCAGATGGTTGTTGGGACAGTGACAAAAAGCAGTAATGAAGGGAAGTGTCATGTAAGAGAATGGCTAGAGAAGGGAAGACTGGACAGAGAGTTGACATCCAGCCCATCGTTCAGTTGTCTCATGGACTCTGGTTCACAAAGAACCTCCAGGTAGGCTTCAGCTGATGCTGAATCCCATCATTACTTTTTTTTTCAGCCACTTCTGTTGGTCTTTCATTTATTTATGTTTGTTCTTTGGCCTGTGTGGGCCTCCCATTGCAGTTGCCTCTCTTGTCGCAGAGCACTGGCTCTGGGCGCATGCACTCTAGAGCTCTGTCTTAGTAGTTGGACACATCAGTCCAGCCACTCTGCGGCACGTGGATCTTCCCAGGCCAGGGATCGAACTGGTGCCCCTTGCACTGCAAGGCAGTGTCCTTACTCACTGGACCACCAGGGAAGTCCCATCATCATTACTTTTGATGGTTCCCTGTACTTATCCTGGGCTTCCCAGGTGGTGCTAGAGGTAAAGAACCTACTTGCCAGTGTAAGATACCTGGGTTTGATTCCTGGGTTGGGAAGATCCCCTGGAAGAAGAAATGCCAATCCACTCCAGTAATCATGCCTGGGAAATTCCATGGACAGGGGATCCTAGCGGGCTACAGTCCACAGGGTCACAAAAGTGTTGGACATGACTGAGCATACACACACACACATTTCCTGTCCTTGGCTTCTGACAAGCTAGCATTAAGATCCCTATGAGATATCCAAGTACGAATGTCTAGGAAGAAATCAGAATTCCTAGTATGGAATTTAAGAGAGTGGTGGGAATGTGAAATGTCAAGTTAGGGAGTCATCAGTTTAAAGATGGTATTGAAAACCTAAGGAGCTTAAAGGAATGTGTGTGTAGACAGAGAATAAGGAACCAAGAAAAAAGCCCCAGAGAACCTCAATATTTAGGGAATATGGCAAAAAGAAGGATCTAACAGGATTACAGAAAGAAGTGGGCAGTGAGATAGAAAAACCAAGAACACGTATTACCCCAGGAACCAATTAAAAATATGCTTCAAGGAAACAAACAGTGGCAAACCACACAATTCCTGATATCAAATGGTGAAAGGTAGAATAAAATGCAAACAAAATTAATCATTGGACTTGGCAATGTGGAATCTACAAGTGACCTTGGAAAAGCTGATTCTAGCTGGGTATAAGGAAGGAGAAAAGTGCTGCAGGTACCCCTACGGTATTTTTCCATTTTCTCAGTTAAATAAGAGGAAGGTTGTTAGATGGAAAACAATAGAGGGGTGTTGTTAGTTAGGCGGTAGTGTGTAAAACAGTTATTTCAAAAAGAACTTGACGAGAAAAACATAGAAATAGTCAAACTGACACACAAAAAGGATTCATGGAACTTTGTAGGCATGAATATAAAGTGCCAGCAGTCAGCATAGCCATGTGTTGTTTCCCATGAGTTTTCAGGGATCTTGCTGCCAGAACTTGAAAAATTAGATTTAATTCAGGGATTATGGAATAAAGACAAGGGAAGCTGAAAGACTGTAAAAAGAGAAGAGTTTATACCACTGGTCGATCACGGTACTCAAGCTGGATATGAAGGGAGTCAGGAGCAGAGAGGTTTATAAAGAAAGTATGATGCTCCAGTGGATCGGAAGTCTCAGTGGTGAAAAGTGACAAGTCAGGATGTTTGAAGAAGGGATATGAGAGGTCGGAGGTGATGGTCAGAGGCCATCATTTCAGTTGGGCTCATGAAGGTTGCTGAGCTGTGATATGGTCACTGAGAGATACCCATGGGAAGGGGTGTTCACAGGTGTAACAGGAGACAATATCAATAGGAGCGAGAAGGTCGGGGAACTGAAAGGCCTGGCAGGCTGTCTGCACCACCACTGATGCCTCTAAGAATGATAAGAGTTGAAGTGATGCAAGACACTGAGCCAGATTTTAATTCATTCCATGAACAAAGAGGAGGGGAAGTGGGTGTTAAGTGACACTGGGTAACATGGGTACCCACAGTATGGTTCTGTCTGTGCTCCAAAGGGAAAAAGTGTTTACAAGGAGGAGTAGGGAGCAATCTTCTGGAAGTGAGAGTGAAGTCTAAGGAGGAAACATATCATATCTCCAATGGGGCACATGGGGAGGTGCTGGAAAAGATAAAACAGATGCTACTGGGGAGGGTGATGGTTCAGCAGTATCCTCCTGAGGAATGAATTTTAGAGCAAAGCAGGAGAAGCATGTGGGATGTGACAGAGAATGAACTCAGGCTCTCAAGAGGGCCCTCAACCTACAGAACATGTGTCACCACAGAAGCTGAGATTGTGGCCTGCATGCTCCAGTAAACCAAGGAAGGTGCAGGCTGGTGGAAAGGCAGGGCTTGATATGAGCATAGATGGAGTTAGGCGGTAGTGTAAAACAGTTATTTCAAAAAGAACTTGACGAGAAAAACATAGAAATAGTCAAACTGACACACAAAAAGGATTCATGGAACTTTGTAGGCATGAATATAAAGTGCCAGCAGTCAGCATAGCCATGTGTTGTTTCCCATGAGTTTTCAGGGATCTTGCTGCCAGAACTTGAAAAATTAGATTTAATTCAGGGATTATGGAATAAAGACAAGGGAAGCTGAAAGACTGTAAAAAGAGAAGAGTTTATACCACTGGTCGATCACGGTACTCAAGCTGGATATGAAGGGAGTCAGGAGCAGAGAGGTTTATAAAGAAAGTATGATGCTCCAGTGGATCGGAAGTCTCAGTGGTGAAAAGTGACAAGTCAGGATGTTTGAAGAAGGGATATGAGAGGTCGGAGGTGATGGTCAGAGGCCATCATTTCAGTTGGGCTCATGAAGGTTGCTGAGCTGTGATATGGTCACTGAGAGATACCCATGGGAAGGGGTGTTCACAGGTGTAACAGGAGACAATATCAATAGGAGCGAGAAGGTCGGAAACTGAAAGGCCTGGCAGGCTGTCTGCACCACCACTGATGCCTCTAAGAATGATAAGAGTTGAAGTGATGCAAGACACTGAGCCAGATTTTAATTCATTCCATGAACAAAGAGGAGGGGAAGTGGGTGTTAAGTGACACTGGGTAACATGGGTACCCACAGTATGGTTCTGTCTGTGCTCCAAAGGGAAAAAGTGTTTACAAGGAGGAGTAGGGAGCAATCTTCTGGAAGTGAGAGTGAAGTCTAAGGAGGAAACATATCATATCTCCAATGGGGCACATGGGGAGGTGCTGGAAAAGATAAAACAGATGCTACTGGGGAGGGTGATGGTTCAGCAGTATCCTCCTGAGGAATGAATTTTAGAGCAAAGCAGGAGAAGCATGTGGGATGTGACAGAGAATGAACTCAGGCTCTCAAGAGGGCCCTCAACCTACAGAACATGTGTCACCACAGAAGCTGAGATTGTGGCCTGCATGCTCCAGTAAACCAAGGAAGGTGCAGGCTGGTGGAAAGGCAGGGCTTGATATGAGCATCAGTGTGCAAAGATGGTGCCAGTGGGCTGGGGCTGGGGTGAAGAAAGACTAGAAAATGATTGGCATATTAGTTCCAGAGATAATGACGCTGTGAATAAAGATGGTGGTGACAGAGGGAGGGCAAAGGGCGGATGAGAAGATGAGGGAGCAGGGAGGGAGAGGAAGAGGGGCTGACAAGATGGTGGGATTTAAAAGGATGGGATTAATTCTGGGTACTGAGTAGGCACGATCAGACCCAAAGAGAGTAAGAAGCTTCTACCTAGGGAGAGCCTAGGGACTGTTGGCTTACAGATCAGAGTTGGAAAGCGAGTGGCCAGATGCATTCTTTTTCTCTGTATCATCTATGAAAGCATAACTCTGCAGCATTGCACCTGCCAGCATCCAATGGGAAGGGCTGACAGAAAGGACTTGTTCTCTAATATGAAGGCCAATTGATATTTAGACCATATTTGGAAGGCCGTGTACCTCCTGACATGCCTTGCTTTGAATCCCAACTTTTAAATCCCCACTTTCTAATATCCCCTCCCCTCAATTATTTGTTTTCATCGGTAAGGGGAAGCGGATGAGTTAGGACTGTGAAGTGAAAGGGAAGAGAAGTACAGGCAAATTGTTTTCATTTTTTAAGGTATGTGGACAGAGAGAAAAATACACTTTTCATACTCAGTCATATAGTTTTTTCTGTTCAAATATCTGGAAATCAAGTGAATCCAGTAACTGTAAACCTCACTTAAGGACCTGAATAAGGAAGGAAAAGCCCAAGCTAAGTCAGAACAATTGCAACTAAAGTGAGTTACAATATTTGCACTTTAAAGTAAGGCTCCAAACTCAAACTCTTAAGTACTCTCTTTTATATGTGTCTTGTGCATTTATGCAATGTTGAAAAGGGCCAAGTTAATGCAAATTTAATCCAAACTCTTTTTCATTGTAAATGCCTAGAAAAATGCTCTCTGGTAAAGGCTACAAAGGCTACGAAAATATGAGCTTATGCTCAAAAATGAAATAGCAATGTAATAAAGTGCAATTTATTGTAACAAGAATGTTTCCTCCTGCAAAATGTCATCAGTGGACTGTTAGTTAACAACCTGGTTAATAGTGAGGTCAGAGCTAACAAAAATTATGCTTTGCTGGGATAACCTTTAGATTTGTGGGTACTTTTTCGGTTAGCATTTCACATAACTAAAATCAGAAACAACTTTGCTGTCACCTCATCTTTCCTAAAATAGCCATAATCTATGAAATTTGGTCCTGTCAAAAAAACCTTTTATTCATACAAAACCTAACATATAACAATAGGGAAACAAGGTGGACATTGAAAGCGAAGTGTTTTTCTGAATGACAGAGCTCTTTTTAATAACACCTTTGGTCCAGGCATACTGATGAGTGATCAGCAGACACTGGACAAGGGATTCCTTCAATTAAACACAGTGCCTTGACAGAGCATTCAGATGAGTGAAGTACAGAGGCTCAGTGAAATAACAGAAATGATGTATGATTACAGCAGGCTCTGAAGGTGTCAGGTAAACGCTCCAGGAAGCATTCTACATCTGAAATGCCCAGTCCCCACCCTTGTGTGAATTTCAAAACTGTGATATGGTTTTGATGCAAGGTTGATTCCAACTCAGTGTTAAATAATTAGTGTCTGATCAATCAAGGATAGAGTAATGGATGAAAAGAAAGCAGCACTACCACTTAAAGCAAAATGAAATTTAGAGCAGATTATATCTGGGCCGAGCAAAGGTGTTATGTCCATCACTAGACTGTAAAATTCTCTGCGGAGGATAATAACCCCTGTTCTCCTTTTCTACACAGTACTAGGGTACTAGTGTGAAAGTGAAATGCAGTGGTACATGTGAATGTACTTGGTAAACTAGATGATATTCCAGCAACATAAGGTTTATTTTTTTTCCCTTTATTATTTTTATGTTTATGTTTGGCGCACAGCTGGGGTTCTTGTGTTTGGCTTTACCTGTAGAAGAGAGAAAATCAAATTACAGTGGGCCTCTAGGACTGTGTGAAGAACTCCATAAGAGAAAGGAAACTTCCTGGTGGAAGTGTACCTTGATGCAGCTGCTATGGAAAACAGTATGAAAGCTTTTCAAAAAGCTAAACATAGAGCTACCATATCAACCAGTAATCCCATTCCTGGGCATATAATCGTATAAAAAAAAAAAAGGGGGAAAATTTTTTAAATTTTGCTTTGCTGGGATAACCTTTAGATTTGTGGGTACTTTTCGGTTAGCATTTCACATAACTAAAATCAGAAACAACTTTGCTGTCACCTCATCTTTCCTAAAATAGCCATAATCTATGAAATTTGGTCCTGTCAAAAACCTTTTATTCATACAAAACCTAACATATAACAATAGGGAAACAAGGTGGACATTGAAAGCGAAGTGTTTTTCTGAATGACAGAGCTCTTTTTAATAACACCTTTGGTCCAGGCATACTGATGAGTGATCAGCAGACACTGGACAAGGGATTCCTTCAATTAAACACAGTGCCTTGACAGAGCATTCAGATGAGTGAAGTACAGAGGCTCAGTGAAATAACAGAAATGATGTATGATTACAGCAGGCTCTGAAGGTGTCAGGTAAACGCTCCAGGAAGCATTCTACATCTGAAATGCCCAGTCCCCACCCTTGTGTGAATTTCAAAACTGTGATATGGTTTTGATGCAAGGTTGATTCCAACTCAGTGTTAAATAATTAGTGTCTGATCAATCAAGGATAGAGTAATGGATGAAAAGAAAGCAGCACTACCACTTAAAGCAAAATGAAATTTAGAGCAGATTATATCTGGGCCGAGCAAAGGTGTTATGTCCATCACTAGACTGTAAAATTCTCTGCGGAGGATAATAACCCCTGTTCTCCTTTTCTACACAGTACTAGGGTACTAGTGTGAAAGTGAAATGCAGTGGTACATGTGAATGTACTTGGTAAACTAGATGATATTCCAGCAACATAAGGTTTATTTTTTTTCCCTTTATTATTTTTATGTTTATGTTTGGCGCACAGCTGGGGTTCTTGTGTTTGGCTTTACCTGTAGAAGAGAGAGAAAATCAAATTACAGTGGGCCTCTAGGACTGTGTGAAGAACTCCATAAGAGAAAGGAAACTTCCTGGTGGAAGTGTACCTTGATGCAGCTGCTATGGAAAACAGTATGAAAGCTTTTCAAAAAGCTAAACATAGAGCTACCATATCAACCAGTAATCCCATTCCTGGGCATATAATCCCGACAAAACTATACTCCAAAAAGATTCATGCACGCTTATGTTCAAAGCAGCACTATTTGCAGTAGCCAAGACAGGGAAACAATCTGAATATCCACTGACAGATGAATGCATAAAGAAGACATAGTACATATGCACAGTAAACTACTATTCAGCCATCAAAAAAACAAAATAATGACATTTGCAGCAACATGGATGGACCTAGAGATTATCACACTAAGCAAAGTAAGTCAGAAAGAAAGAAATGCCATATGATAATCACATACATGTTGAATCTAAAATATGATCCAGATGAATTTATTTATAAAACAGAACAGATTCACAGATATAGAGAACAGACCTGTGGCTGCTAAAAGGGTGGGGGTGGAGAAGGGATGGACCGGTAGTCTAAAAATATTATATATATATATATATATATACATATATATATATATATATATATATATATATATATATATATGTATAACTGAATCACTCTGCTGTACAGTAAGAACACAGCATTGTAAATACACTATACTTCAACAAAAATAAAATACAGCCCTCCCACCTGCCCCAAATAATACTCCATGCAAGGCCAAACCCACTCACAAGATTTTTGTAACCAGGGTTTTTTATAATTGACCCTCAAATCATACGCAAGGATCTTGCTTGACTGTACCTGTTGGTAGAGAGTGGGTATTGTAAACAATACCCTCTTTTTAATTTTTTTTTTTTTTGATTAAAAAGATGGACCTTGATTTCCAGCTGAATACCTGTGGTTCCCCTTGGTCTGGGCCCTGAACATAGCCAAGCCTGGTTTTCTGCAAATGGCCAACATAAGGTTTATTTTTTTTCCCTTTATTATTTTTATGTTTATGTTTGGCGCACAGCTGGGGTTCTTGTGTTTGGCTTTACCTGTAGAAGAGAGAGAAAATCAAATTACAGTGGGCCTCTAGGACTGTGTGAAGAACTCCATAAGAGAAAGGAAACTTCCTGGTGGAAGTGTACCTTGATGCAGCTGCTATGGAAAACAGTATGAAAGCTTTTCAAAAAGCTAAACATAGAGCTACCATATCAACCAGTAATCCCATTCCTGGGCATATAATCCCGACAAAACTATACTCCAAAAAGATTCATGCACGCTTATGTTCAAAGCAGCACTATTTGCAGTAGCCAAGACAGGGAAACAATCTGAATATCCACTGACAGATGAATGCATAAAGAAGACATAGTACATATGCACAGTAAACTACTATTCAGCCATCAAAAAAACAAAATAATGACATTTGCAGCAACATGGATGGACCTAGAGATTATCACACTAAGCAAAGTAAGTCAGAAAGAAAGAAATGCCATATGATAATCACATACATGTTGAATCTAAAATATGATCCAGATGAATTTATTTATAAAACAGAACAGATTCACAGATATAGAGAACAGACCTGTGGCTGCTAAAAGGGTGGGGGTGGAGAAGGGATGGACCGGTAGTCTAAAAATATTATATATATATATATATATATATATACATATATATATATATATATATATATATATATATATATATATATATGTATAACTGAATCACTCTGCTGTACAGTAAGAACACAGCATTGTAAATACACTATACTTCAACAAAAATAAAATACAGCCCTCCCACCCTGCCCCCAAATAATACTCCATGCAAGGCCAAACCCACTCACAAGATTTTTGTAACCAGGGTTTTTTATAATTGACCCTCAAATCATACGCAAGGATCTTGCTTGACTGTACCTGTTGGTAGAGAGTGGGTATTGTAAACAATACCCTCTTTTTAATTTTTTTTTTTTTTGATTAAAAAGATGGACCTTGATTTCCAGCTGAATACCTGTGGTTCCCCTTGGTCTGGGCCCTGAACATAGCCAAGCCTGGTTTTCTCAGTAAAATAAACACAATAACATGGTCTGTGTGGAGACCATCTCAGACACAACGGAAATGAAACTGAATTGTGACTTGAAAAATACTAAATATAATAACTATACCAACCTCTCAGAAAATGAACCCCACTTAAAGTTTTATAAAATAACCACAGCATTCTGGAGTCCTGCTAAATATGCTTTTTATGAAATTATTAAAGGTCTTTTAAATAATTATAGTGAATCCTTAGCTGTCAAGATTTAGTGAACTAAAAAAAACAGAAAAAAACCCTGTGAATTGCTTTTCTTTGGTCTTACATGTTTTAAGTCAGCATTAAAGCAAACATTCTAGGATTAAAATCGAGATTAAAACAAATTTACATGCTCTCATTGATCATCATGTGCAAATCAGCCACATGACCAAGGACTCGTAGATTTCTAAGTACTGCTGTAATTCGGTATAATTTATCATCACTTCTTTTTTTTTCTAATTTTTGGCCTCTTTTATTGATTTTTTATTTATTTATTTTTATCCATATTTGTTCTTTGGCCTATGTGGACTTCCCATTGCAGTGGCCTCTCTTGCTGCAGAGTACCGGCCCTGGGTGCATGCACTCCACAGTGCTGGCTCACAACTGGACACACTGGTCCAGCTGTTCCATGGCACATGGGCTCTTCCTGGGCCAGGCATCAAACCAGTGCCCCTTGCATTGCAAGGTGGACTCTCTACCCATTGGACCACCAGGGAAGCCCTATCACTTTTGAGATCAATCTCTCACTGATCTTTCATCTCCAAGATGATAAGCTAATATGAGGAGGTAATATATGAAGTGACCTGAATTAAAGGGCTTCCTTGGTGGCTCAGTGGTGAAGAATCTGCCTGCCAACGCAGGAGATGCAGGTTTGATCCGTGGATCTGGAAGATCCCCTGGAGAAGGAAATGGCAACACATTCCAGTATTCTTGCCTGGAGAATCCCATGGACAGAAGAGCCTGGCAGGCTACAGTCCATGGGGTCACAAAGAGTCTGAGATGACTGAGCATTGAGCACAGCCTAATAATCTAAATTAGTGTAGAAAGACATAAGAGGCGTTCACTTCTCAGGTATGACTGATTTTCTAACATAGCCACATCTGCTGCATACCTTTTGCTCTGTAATTGGGTTAACTGGTAAAACCATCAGGGGCTTGGCACCATTTTGACACTTGTTTTCAAACATACAAGACTCTATTTCTCTCCAGAAGTTTGCAAATAATCACTGATGGACCTACAGTTGAATGTGTTGGCGTGATTCACAGACTTCTAGTTTGCAGGGTCTGTTCCTGCCTTTTTGTCCTTTGATTTCATCTTGCACATGACAACTTGCTTCCAGCAGTTCCACTACAGAACAGGCCAGGATAGAGAGAATGAAATTGTTTTGCCAACACTGGACTTCTCTGAAAATACCTGAATATTGTGGCTAATGTGGCCTTTTGGATATTTGCTAACTGAAAAAAGAATGAAAAGGTAAGTTAGATTAATCGAGATTAAAACAAATTTACATGCTCTCATTGATCATCATGTGCAAATCAGCCACATGACCAAGGACTCTAGATTTCTAAGTACTGCTTAATTGTATATTTTCTAATTTTGGCCTCTTTTATTGATTTTTTATTTATTTATTTTTATCCATATTTGTTCTTTGGCCTATGTGGACTTCCCATTGCAGTGGCCTCTCTTGCTGCAGAGTACCGGCCCTGGGTGCATGCACTCCACAGTGCTGGCTCACAACTGGACACACTGGTCCAGCTGTTCCATGGCACATGGGCTCTTCCTGGGCCAGGCATCAAACCAGTGCCCCTTGCATTGCAAGGTGGACTCTCTACCCATTGGACCACCAGGGAAGCCCTATCACTTTTGAGATCAATCTCTCACTGATCTTTCATCTCCAAGATGATAAGCTAATATGAGGAGGTAATATATGAAGTGACCTGAATTAAAGGGCTTCCTTGGTGGCTCAGTGGTGAAGAATCTGCCTGCCAACGCAGGAGATGCAGGTTTGATCCGTGGATCTGGAAGATCCCTGGAGAAGGAAATGGCAACACATTCCAGTATTCTTGCTTGGAGAATCCCATGGACAGAAGAGCCTGGCAGGCTACAGTCCATGGGGTCACAAGAGTCTGAGATGACTGAGCATTGAGCAACGCCTAATAATCTAAATTAGTGTAGAAAGACATAAGAGGCGTTCACTTCTCAGGTATGACTGATTTTCTAACATAGCCACATCTGCTGCATACCTTTTGCTCTGTAATTGGGTTAACTGGTAAAACCATCAGGGGCTTGGCACCATTTTGACACTTGTTTTCAAACATACAAGACTCTATTTCTCTCCAGAAGTTTGCAAATAATCACTGATGGACCTACAGTTGAATGTGTTGGCGTGATTCACAGACTTCTAGTTTGCAGGGTCTGTTCCTGCCTTTTTGTCCTTTGATTTCATCTTGCACATGACAACTTGCTTCCAGCAGTTCCACTACAGAACAGGCCAGGATAGAGAGAATGAAATTGTTTTGCCAACACTGGACTTCTCTGAAAATACCTGAATATTGTGGCTAATGTGGCCTTTTGGATTATTTGCTAACTTGAATAATGACTTACTTATCAGGCACAAATTGAAAAGGTAAGTTAGATGGAGGCAGAAATGTATGAACAAGAATTAAAACAGAATGTTCATATTATGCACAGGAGAACTCAGTGCTACATGTAACACCTCACATGGTTGGCTACATGTGAGCTGAAAATAAAAGCACATCCCCAGTCTACCAAAGTCAGTCATAGTCATGCACACTTACAGTGCTGAACGTAAGACCATTTCTTTGCCTTGGCTTTATGTCCTACTTATAGAGTTTCTGATTTTTCCCATAAAATTCTCTCATTCTTTTAGAAACATGCATGCTATTCCAAACTAAGCGATCATGAGGATGAATGATTTCTTTTTAGTCCATTTCATTCCTGATGAGCATTTATGTTGCGTTAATCTTTTTAGAACATAATGTTCTACTGACACCTTTGTTTACACGTCTTCCAATTTTTTTAAACTATATTTATAATTTAAATGCCTAATCCTGGAATTGCTCATGAACATTTAATGTGTATTTTAAATGCTGTAATTATTGGCGACTGTCCTACAAAATCTTTATGCCAATTTTCCTTTTTGCTAGAAGTGCAGGGGTGGGGGAATTTGCCAAAATTCACAAGGATTGTCTGTCAATGGATAAGAGATTCGTCTCTACTTATCATCTAGTGATGTATGCTTTCCCAAAGGTTAGCACTGTTCTGCGTCTTTGTTGGGCATTTGTGTCTTGGTGAATTTTCAGTCCACAAAAATTTCTCATTTTTCTGTTTGGATCTTTCTTTCTTCTTTTTTGTTTTGATACAGATTTGCATGAATATTTTTGTCATTAATAGAAATTAATCATAATACATATCACATAATTCAAATTGTTTATGAATTTTTTCTCAGGAGATGTTTTAGCAATGTATCAATCTGGTAAATAATGGAATATTTGAAAATGATTAACTCAGTAGAAAAATGTATGAGTGACTATATGTACTAAATGCAATTTAGATATAGCAAGTATTAATATTAATGAAAAGAAATTTCATCCCAATAATACATATATATTTATACTTTCTTCTATATCATATGCTTTCCTTTTTATATTTAGTTTTGATTGACTGGGATCATAATGTTGGGGTTTTAGCTATGACCAAATAATCACTATAGTGTTTCTTGATAAATTCTCTTACCACATTGATGAACAAAAAAATTTTTTGCACAGGAGAACTCAGTGCTACATGTAACACCTCACATGGTTGGCTACATGTGAGCTGAAAATAAAAGCACATCCCCAGTCTACCAAAGTCAGTCATAGTCATGCACACTTACAGTGCTGAACGTAAGACCATTTCTTTGCCTTGGCTTTATGTCCTACTTATAGAGTTTCTGATTTTTCCCATAAAATTCTCTCATTCTTTTAGAAACATGCATGCTATTCCAAACTAAGCGATCATGAGGATGAATGATTTCTTTTTAGTCCATTTCATTCCTGATGAGCATTTATGTTGCGTTAATCTTTTTAGAACATAATGTTCTACTGACACCTTTGTTTACACGTCTTCCAATTTTTTTAAACTATATTTATAATTTAAATGCCTAATCCTGGAATTGCTCATGAACATTTAATGTGTATTTTAAATGCTGTAATTATTGGCGACTGTCCTACAAAATCTTTATGCCAATTTTCCTTTTTGCTAGAAGTGCAGGGGTGGGGGAATTTGCCAAAATTCACAAGGATTGTCTGTCAATGGATAAGAGATTCGTCTCTACTTATCATCTAGTGATGTATGCTTTCCCAAAGGTTAGCACTGTTCTGCGTCTTTGTTGGGCATTTGTGTCTTGGTGAATTTTCAGTCCACAAAAATTTCTCATTTTTCTGTTTGGATCTTTCTTTCTTCTTTTTTGTTTTGATACAGATTTGCATGAATATTTTTGTCATTAATAGAAATTAATCATAATACATATCACATAATTCAAATTGTTTATGAATTTTTTCTCAGGAGATGTTTTAGCAATGTATCAATCTGGTAAATAATGGAATATTTGAAAATGATTAACTCAGTAGAAAAATGTATGAGTGACTATATGTACTAAATGCAATTTAGATATAGCAAGTATTAATATTAATGAAAAGAAATTTCATCCCAATAATACATATATATTTATACTTTCTTCTATATCATATGCTTTCCTTTTTATATTTAGTTTTGATTGACTGGGATCATAATGTTGGGGTTTTAGCTATGACCAAATAATCACTATAGTGTTTCTTGATAAATTCTCATACCACATTGATGCAAATATTAGAGTGATCTAAATATTCATTTATGCTTGAGTTTATTTCTGATAATGATACTATTGATGTATGTGAAATAACAATGGTAATTCTTTGAAGTTTCATTATATACTTTTAATATGTGATAGGACTAATTCTCACCATAAACAATGTATTATATTTTAAATTCATTCTGTTTTCATTTTTTAAACCTAATTAATTTTTAGATGGGCTGTTATGTTAATTTGTAAGATTAAACAAAATTCTCTTCTGATAATTTAAACAATATTCTTTGGGTAAATTAAATTTTATCACATTTAATTTAAACACTAACTTTGGAAATTTCCAACTTTATAATGTTATATCTAGCAAAATAAAAGTATTTTTAGATTATCTTGTTTTTTGTATAGAAGTCTCTCTGATATGTTTAAATATTTTTCTCACATAGTTCCCAAGCAGTATTTATTAAATATATTCACTGATTTCCAGAGTAAATATGAGTTTCTTTTATTACATTTTCTTACCCATCATCAAAGATCCCCTGGAGAAGGGATAGTCTCCTCAATCCTGTATTCTTGGACTTCTCTTGTGGTACAGATAGTAAAGAGTTCACTTGAAATGTGGGAGACTTGGGTTCAATCCCAAGGTTACAATAAACAGAAATGTTTCTACTTTTTCACCTTAAAGTGTGATTCTGATTTTTAAATGTATTTTTTCATTATATTTAGCAGTATTTGATTCATTCTTTCTTATTTAATGTTACTATTTTATGTAGTTTGAATATTTATTTTGTTACATTTCCTAATACATATATATTTATACTTTCTTCTATATCATATGCTTTCCTTTTTATATTTAGTTTTGATTGACTGGGATCATAATGTTGGGGTTTTAGCTATGACCAAATAATCACTATAGTGTTTCTTGATAAATTCTCATACCACATTGATGCAAATATTAGAGTGATCTAAATATTCATTTATGCTTGAGTTTATTTCTGATAATGATACTATTGATGTATGTGAAATAACAATGGTAATTCTTTGAAGTTTCATTATATACTTTTAATATGTGATAGGACTAATTCTCACCATAAACAATGTATTATATTTTAAATTCATTCTGTTTTCATTTTTTAAACCTAATTAATTTTTAGATGGGCTGTTATGTTAATTTGTAAGATTAAACAAAATTCTCTTCTGATAATTTAAACAATATTCTTTGGGTAAATTAAATTTTATCACATTTAATTTAAACACTAACTTTGGAAATTTCCAACTTTATAATGTTATATCTAGCAAAATAAAAGTATTTTTAGATTATCTTGTTTTTTGTATAGAAGTCTCTCTGATATGTTTAAATATTTTTCTCACATAGTTCCCAAGCAGTATTTATTAAATATATTCACTGATTTCCAGAGTAAATATGAGTTTCTTTTATTACATTTTCTTACCCATCATCAAAGATCCCCTGGAGAAGGGATAGTCTCCTCAATCCTGTATTCTTGGACTTCTCTTGTGGTACAGATAGTAAAGAGTTCACTTGAAATGTGGGAGACTTGGGTTCAATCCCAAGGTTACAATAAACAGAAATGTTTCTACTTTTTCACCTTAAAGTGTGATTCTGATTTTTAAATGTATTTTTTCATTATATTTAGCAGTATTTGATTCATTCTTTCTTATTTAATGTTACTATTTTATGTAGTTTGAATATTTATTTTGTTACATTTCCTAAAAAGATTATACTTTCTGTTCTTCATTTTAATGCATATTTTTAGGAACACACATTTTCCATTGTCAATTTCAAAAGTATATAGTCTAATTTTCAGAATAGTAAACTTCATAGATTTGTATTTTTTACCCAGCATCTTAAATAGACACAATTTCACTGCTGTGGAAGAATGTTTACACACCTTTTCAAGACTCCTTTCATTCCATCTCTGATTTGCTTTAAATTTATAATCATTTTTGTTCATTCAAAATGCTCTATGTATCTTTTATTCCTTGATATTCAAACTTGGATGATATCATTTAAGAATTCATACAGTCACCTTTTCTCTTATCTTTTCTCTGACCAAAATGGGACAAAAGCAGAAATTAATAACAAAGCTTTTTCTTTTCTCTTTTTTACTTTAGAGCAATTTAAAAATTATAAAATATTAATTATATAATTAGTCACATATAGGCTAATGTAGAAATAATATATTCAAATTGAAAAATTGAAGTGAATTAAAAAATACCAAAACTTATGAAATGTAGTTGAAACTATGCTTAGAAGGGAATTTATAGCTGTAAGGAACTGTATTTTAAAGGGAGAAGGATCTAAAATCAATAAGTAAATATTTAACCTCAAGAAGTTAGCAGAAGAGGGCTTCCCTGGTGGTCCAGTGGGTAAAGATATTGCCTTGCAGTGCAAGGGGCGCCAGTTCGATCCCTGGCCTGGGAAGATCCCACGTGCTGCAGAGCAGCTGGACAGATGTGTCCAAATACTGAGCGGGAGCTCTGGAGCACATGTGCCCAGAGCCGGTGCTCTGTGACAACAGAGGCCACTGTGATGGGAGGCCCACACGGGCCAAAGAACAAAGATGGATGAAAATAGACAAATGAAAGACCAACAGAAGTGGCCAGCCCCCGCCCCTCCGCACCCCACCCCCCCCAAAATAAATAAATAAATGTTTAAAAAAAAAAAAGCAGTTAGCAGAAGAATGAAAAATGAAACAGAAAAAAAGAAGTTAGCAGAAGAATGAAAATTGAAACAGAAAAGACAGGCATTCCACCTCAAGAAGTGAGACAGAAAAACTAAAACAAAGATAGAAGATTAAAGTAAATAACAAATATTGTAGTAAAATAATAGAATAGGGAACATAGAAAGAATAACAATTAATGCATATTTTTAGGAACACACATTTTCCATTGTCAATTTCAAAAGTATATAGTCTAATTTTCAGAATAGTAAACTTCATAGATTTGTATTTTTTACCCAGCATCTTAAATAGACACAATTTCACTGCTGTGGAAGAATGTTTACACACCTTTTCAAGACTCCTTTCATTCCATCTCTGATTTGCTTTAAATTTATAATCATTTTTGTTCATTCAAAATGCTCTATGTATCTTTTATTCCTTGATATTCAAACTTGGATGATATCATTTAAGAATTCATACAGTCACCTTTTCTCTTATCTTTTCTCTGACCAAAATGGGACAAAAGCAGAAATTAATAACAAAGCTTTTTCTTTTCTCTTTTTTACTTTAGAGCAATTTAAAAATTATAAAATATTAATTATATAATTAGTCACATATAGGCTAATGTAGAAATAATATATTCAAATTGAAAAATTGAAGTGAATTAAAAAATACCAAAACTTATGAAATGTAGTTGAAACTATGCTTAGAAGGGAATTTATAGCTGTAAGGAACTGTATTTTAAAGGGAGAAGGATCTAAAATCAATAAGTAAATATTTAACCTCAAGAAGTTAGCAGAAGAGGGCTTCCCTGGTGGTCCAGTGGGTAAAGATATTGCCTTGCAGTGCAAGGGGCGCCAGTTCGATCCCTGGCCTGGGAAGATCCCACGTGCTGCAGAGCAGCTGGACAGATGTGTCCAAATACTGAGCGGGAGCTCTGGAGCACATGTGCCCAGAGCCGGTGCTCTGTGACAACAGAGGCCACTGTGATGGGAGGCCCACACGGGCCAAAGAACAAAGATGGATGAAAATAGACAAATGAAAGACCAACAGAAGTGGCCAGCCCCCCCGCCCCTCCGCACCCCATCCCCCCCAAAATAAATAAATAAATGTTTAAAAAAAAAAAAGAAGTTAGCAGAAGAATGAAAATTGAAACAGAAAAGACAGGCATTCCACCTCAAGAAGTGAGACAGAAAAACTAAAACAAAGATAGAAGATTAAAGTAAATAACAAATATTGTAGTAAAATAATAGAATAGGGAACATAGAAAGAATAACAATTTTTTTTAAAAAAATCAAAATGTAAATTGTGAAATGATTAACAAAACCAATACATCTTAATATGGACTGACTAAGAAAGTAAAATAGACAAAAAGATTTTTGTTACGAAAATCAGGAATGAAGAGCTGATATTACCATCTTTCAGAAATTAAAAAAAAATAAAAAAAGAAAACCTATGTCAACAAACATGATGTTCCTGGTCAAACATATAGATTCCTAAAAAGACATCAACTACTTGGTATAGACTGACTGTGTCCTTCCAACATTCATTGGTTAAAACCCTAATCTCCAGTGTGATGTCATTAAGAAGCTGGGCTTTGGGAAATAATTAGGCCTTAAGGCTGGAGGCCTCATGAATGAGATTAGTGTCCTTATAAAGAGGACACAAAGGTTTCCTCCTTTCTGCTCCATCACGTGAATATACAGGAGAAGACAGCCACCCATAAGCCAGGCAGTAGGTACACAGCAGACAGTGGATCAGCCTGTGACTTGATTCTGTGATTTGTTCATCATACTCTGAAAGTATGAGGAGTAAATGTTTCCTATTTAAGTCACACAGTCTATGGTAATTTATTATAGCAGTCTGAACAGATTACACTTCTGAAACTGAATTAATAAAAAAGTAAAGTAGAAAATCTGAATGGACCTTCCATAAGGAATAAGATTTCATTATGGATTAAAAAATTCCCCAGAAAGAAAAAGTTCAGGTCCACATAGTTTTGCTAGTAAATTCCACAAATTGATTAAAGAATTCTCACAAATTCTTCAAAAGGAGTTTCATAACATAGAAGATGGAAAACTTACCGACTTATTCTATAAGCATACTACTACCCTGATTAAAAAAACAAAAAACAAAAAACAAAAAAAAAACAAAGTGTCAAAGCATCACAAGAAAACTACAGACCAATATTTCTTATGAATATAGATCCAAAAGGATTCAACAAAATACTGGTAAATTGAATCCAACAGCATATATACTGGAATATACACCACAACCAGAAAGTTTTTTGCAAGCATGCAATATTGGTTAAAGTAAATAACAAAAAATAAGAGAATAGGGAACATAGAAAGAATAACAATTTTTTAAAAAAATCAAAATGTAAATTGTGAAATGATTAACAAAACCAATACATCTTAATATGGACTGACTAAGAAAGTAAAATAGACAAAAAGATTTTTGTTACGAAAATCAGGAATGAAGAGCTGATATTACCATCTTTCAGAAATTAAAAAAAAAAAAGAAAACCTATGTCAACAAACATGATGTTCCTGGTCAAACATATAGATTCCTAAAAAGACATCAACTACTTGGTATAGACTGACTGTGTCCTTCCAACATTCATTGGTTAAAACCCTAATCTCCAGTGTGATGTCATTAAGAAGCTGGGCTTTGGGAAATAATTAGGCCTTAAGGCTGGAGGCCTCATGAATGAGATTAGTGTCCTTATAAAGAGGACACAAAGGTTTCCTCCTTTCTGCTCCATCACGTGAATATACAGGAGAAGACAGCCACCCATAAGCCAGGCAGTAGGTACACAGCAGACAGTGGATCAGCCTGTGACTTGATTCTGTGATTTGTTCATCATACTCTGAAAGTATGAGGAGTAAATGTTTCCTATTTAAGTCACACAGTCTATGGTAATTTATTATAGCAGTCTGAACAGATTACACTTCTGAAACTGAATTAATAAAAAAGTAAAGTAGAAAATCTGAATGGACCTTCCATAAGGAATAAGATTTCATTATGGATTAAAAAATTCCCCAGAAAGAAAAAGTTCAGGTCCACATAGTTTTGCTAGTAAATTCCACAAATTGATTAAAGAATTCTCACAAATTCTTCAAAAGGAGTTTCATAACATAGAAGATGGAAAACTTACCGACTTATTCTATAAGCATACTACTACCCTGATTAAAAAAACAAAAAACAAAAAACAAAAAAAAAACAAAGTGTCAAAGCATCACAAGAAAACTACAGACCAATATTTCTTATGAATATAGATCCAAAAGGATTCAACAAAATACTGGTAAATTGAATCCAACAGCATATATACTGGAATATACACCACAACCAGAAAGTTTTTTGCAAGCATGCAATATTGGTTAAAGTGGGAATCAATCAATTTATTATACCATATTAAGAGAACAATGAACACAGAGACACAAACAACATAATCACCTCATTCAGTTTGCTTCAGTTGCTCAAACATGTCAAACTCTTTGTGACCCCATAGACTGCAGCACGCCAGGCTTCCCTGTCCTTCACCATCTCCCAGAGTTTGCTCTATCACATGTCCATTGAACAGGTGATGCCATCCAACTAGCTCATACTCTGTCATCCCCCTCTCCTTCTGCCTTCTGTTATTACCAGCATCAGGGGCTTTTCCAACCAGTCATCTCTTTGCATGAGGTGGCCAAAGTTTTGGAGATTCAGCTTCAGCATCAGTCCTTCCGATGACTATTCAGGGTTGATTTCCTTTAGGATTGACTAGTTTGATCTCCTTGCAGTCCAGGGGACTCTCAAGAGTCTTCAACATCACAGTTCAAAGGTGTCAGTTCTTCAGTGTTCAGCCTTCTTTACAGTCCAACTCCAACATCCATACATGACTATTTGAAAAACCATAGCTCTGACTCTACAGAAATTTGCTGGTAAAGTGATGTCTCTGCCTTTTAATATGCTTTCTTGATTTTTCATAGCTTTTTTTCAAAAGAGCAAGTGTCTTAGTTTCATGGCTGCAGTCACAGCAGGCAGTAATTTTCCACCCAAGAAAATAAAGTCTGCCACTATTTCCATTGTTTGTCCATGTATTTGCCAAGCTGCGATGGGACTGAATGTCATGATCTTTGCTTTTGGAAAGTTGAGTTTGAAGCCAGTTTTTTTATTCTCCTCTTTCACCTTCGTCAAGAGGGTCTTTAGTTCCTCTTCTTTTTCTGCCATTAGAGTGGTGTCATCTGCATACCTAAGATTATAGATACTTCTCCCAGCAATCTTGACTCCAGCTTAATCACCTCACTAGACTAAGAAAAAAGAATTAGGGGGACTTCCCCAGCAGCCCAGTGATTAAGACTCCATGCTTCCACTGCAGGAGTCACAGGGTTAATCCCTGGTCAGGGAACTAAAATCTCACATGGAATGCTGCTCTGTGTGGCAAAAATGTAAAAATAAATAAAAACTTTTAAAAACAACAACAAGAAAAGAACTTTGGACAAAATCCAACACCCTTCCATGATAAAAGCACTCAACAGAGTAAGATCGGAAAAATTTCCTCAACGTGACAAGGGAAGTTTATAAGACATGTAGAGATAACTTCATTCTAAATGGAAACGACTCAATGCTTATCCCTAAGTTCAGAATAAAAAGCAAAGATCTCCATTCTTGCCACTTCTGTTACACATTTTAGGGGGTTTCTAGTTAGGACAATTATGCATGAAAAAAAATAAATAAATAAAGGACAACCTAAGGAAGGAGTAACACTGTCTCTGCTGGAAAGATCTGATACTGGGAATGGAAAATCCTAAACGCTTACAAAATCCTATTAGAACTACTACTCAAGCTCAGAAAGGTGTCTGGATAGAAAACACATTTTAAGAAGTTATATTTCTATTCACTAGCAATGGTTAATCTGAGAAATTACATTAAGAAAAGTCAAATTTAAGATTAGTTAGCATCAAAATGTCTAAAATGCTTAGTAATACAAGAAGGGAAGGGTTGAGAATTGTATATTAAAATCCACAAAATGTTGTCGAAATAAATTAAAGATGACCTAAATAAATGGAAAGATATCCCATGTTCATGGTATGGATAATCTAAAATTGTTAAAATGACAAGACACCTCACATTTAACTGAAAGTTCAATGCAGTCTCTATAAAAGCTCCGGCTTCTATTTTGGCAGAAAATGACAAGCTGATCTTGAAGTTCATGTGGAAACACAAGGACCCAAAAGAGTCAAACAGTCTTGTAAATAAATAACAAAGTTGGAGGGAAAACTACTTCCTTGTTATGAAAATTACTATAAAACTGTATGTTAATAAAAATGGTGTGGTACTGGCATAAGTACAGACATGTATCTCAGTGGAATATAACTGAGAATCCATAAATAAAATATTATGGTCATTTAGTTTCGATAGGAATACCAGGACATTTCAAAAGAAAAGGAATCTTTTTTTTTTCATTTTTTTTCAGTAAATGATGTTAAAACAATGTAAATACAAATATAATAAATAAATTTGGACCTCTACCTCACACTTCATACAAAAATTAACTCAAAATAGATTCAATACCTAAACTTCCACTGCAGGAGTCACAGGGTTAATCCCTGGTCAGGGAACTAAAATCTCACATGGAATGCTGCTCTGTGTGGCAAAAATGTAAAAATAAATAAAAACTTTTAAAAACAACAACAAGAAAAGAACTTTGGACAAAATCCAACACCCTTCCATGATAAAAGCACTCAACAGAGTAAGATCGGAAAAATTTCCTCAACGTGACAAGGGAAGTTTATAAGACATGTAGAGATAACTTCATTCTAAATGGAAACGACTCAATGCTTATCCCTAAGTTCAGAATAAAAAGCAAAGATCTCCATTCTTGCCACTTCTGTTACACATTTTAGGGGGTTTCTAGTTAGGACAATTATGCATGAAAAAAAATAAATAAATAAAGGACAACCTAAGGAAGGAGTAACACTGTCTCTGCTGGAAAGATCTGATACTGGGAATGGAAAATCCTAAACGCTTACAAAATCCTATTAGAACTACTACTCAAGCTCAGAAAGGTGTCTGGATAGAAAACACATTTTAAGAAGTTATATTTCTATTCACTAGCAATGGTTAATCTGAGAAATTACATTAAGAAAAGTCAAATTTAAGATTAGTTAGCATCAAAATGTCTAAAATGCTTAGTAATACAAGAAGGGAAGGGTTGAGAATTGTATATTAAAATCCACAAAATGTTGTCGAAATAAATTAAAGATGACCTAAATAAATGGAAAGATATCCCATGTTCATGGTATGGATAATCTAAAATTGTTAAAATGACAAGACACCTCACATTTAACTGAAAGTTCAATGCAGTCTCTATAAAAGCTCCGGCTTCTATTTTGGCAGAAAATGACAAGCTGATCTTGAAGTTCATGTGGAAACACAAGGACCCAAAAGAGTCAAACAGTCTTGTAAATAAATAACAAAGTTGGAGGGAAAACTACTTCCTTGTTATGAAAATTACTATAAAACTGTATGTTAATAAAAATGGTGTGGTACTGGCATAAGTACAGACATGTATCTCAGTGGAATATAACTGAGAATCCATAAATAAAATATTATGGTCATTTAGTTTCGATAGGAATACCAGGACATTTCAAAAGAAAAGGAATCTTTTTTTTTTCCTTTTTTTTCAGTAAATGATGTTAAAACAATGTAAATACAAATATAATAAATAAATTTGGACCTCTACCTCACACTTCATACAAAAATTAACTCAAAATAGATTCAATACCTAAATGCAAGAGAGAATAAATTTAAATGAACTCAGAAAAGGTAACAGAAGACATAATTTTCTTAACTTTGTGTTAGGCAATAATTTTTTATTTATGAAAACACAGGAATGGCAAAAAATAAACTTTATTGTTATTTAATGTTTTTCTTTATTTTAAAAGACGTTATTGAAGTTAAAATACAACTTCAGATTTGGAGTATACATTTGCAAGTCATATATCGATAAGGCACTTGTCTCCAGAGTGGTCAGGATAGATTACTACTCAACAGTAAACAGACAAATAATGCAAGTAAAAATTTGCAGCTTATCTGACTATATATTTTTCCAAAGAAGATATATAAAAGGCCACTGATCACATGCAAAGATGCTCAAGATCATAAACTATTGGCCAAAATCAAATGGAAATCCAATGATACCACTTCTCACTAGGATGATTATAATAATAAAAAGAAATAAATGAAAGTTGTTGAGATTCACTAACACTGAATGTGGGGAGGTAAAATTCAGCAGCCATCATGGAATATATTTTAGCAACTAAAAAAATTGCAAATACTGTTACTAATACCAAAAATCCACTCCCAGATTTATATACAAGAGCAATGAAATTGATACATATCCAAGTATCAGTTGTGTAAGAATGATCATCTCAAGCTCATGGTAGTTCAATGATCATCTCATCTCATGGTAGTCAAAATGTGGAAACATTTCAAATGTCCATCAAGTGATGAATGGATGAATACATGTGGCATATCCATACAATAGTGTATTATTCAGTCATGAAAAAATGATATGTTATTACCAACTATTATGTGAAAAAATCCTGAAAACATTATGCTAAGTGAATGAAGCCAGATACAAACATCTATATTTAGACATCCATATTAAAATATAATTTTATGTTTTAAAATATACAGATTTTGTGATGAGTTTCCCAGGTGGTTCAGTGGTAAAGAATCTGCCTGCCAGTTCAGGAAAGCCAGAAGATGTAGGTTTGATCCCTGTGTCAGGAAGATCTCCTGGAGGATGAAATGGCAACCCAAATCCGTATTCCTACCTGGAGAATCCCATGGACAAAGAAGGACTACAGTCCATGGTGTTCTAAAAGATTTGGACACGACTGAGCAACTAAGCATTAACTCAGACTTTGTATACTGTGTAAAAGCTTCTAGAGTCTGCTTTTATTCAACATTATTTCAAGATTTATTGTTGTTGATTTAGTTCATTTAATTTATCTGCTATATAGCACATGGCCTTCCCAGGTGGCATAGTAATAAAATCTGCCTGCTAATGGGGGAGACTCCCAAGATGTGGATTTGATCTCTGGGTCAGGAAGATCTGCTGGAGAAGAAAATGGGAACCCACTCAACTGTTTTCACCTGGAAAATCCCGTGGACAGAGGTGCCTGATGAGCTACAGTTTATAAGGTAGTAAGGAGTAGGACATGACTTAGCAACTAAACAACAACAATAAATGTTTATTGTAAGCTCTGCATATCTATATTAACATACCAAACTTTGTTAATTGTCGGATTGATGATTGATGCATGTTTCTTTCTTCTTTTCTATTACAGAAAATACTGTGATAAACATGTTTGGATTTTTAGGGAATGTATGGCCAAAACATTATAGAACTAAGTCAATTAAGTTGTAGGATCCACTGAATTAAATACTGTTACTAATACCAAAAATCCACTCCCAGATTTATATACAAGAGCAATGAAATTGATACATGTCCAAGTATCAGTTGTGTAAGAATGATCATCTCAAGCTCATGGTAGTTCAATGATCATCTCATCTCATGGTAGTCAAAATGTGGAAACATTTCAAATGTCCATCAAGTGATGAATGGATGAATACATGTGGCATATCCATACAATAGTGTATTATTCAGTCATGAAAAAATGATATGTTATTACCAACTATTATGTGAAAAAATCCTGAAAACATTATGCTAAGTGAATGAAGCCAGATACAAACATCTATATTTAGACATCCATATTAAAATATAATTTTATGTTTTAAAATATACAGATTTTGTGATGAGTTTCCCAGGTGGTTCAGTGGTAAAGAATCTGCCTGCCAGTTCAGGAAAGCCAGAAGATGTAGGTTTGATCCCTGTGTCAGGAAGATCTCCTGGAGGATGAAATGGCAACCCAAATCCGTATTCCTACCTGGAGAATCCCATGGACAAAGAAGGACTACAGTCCATGGTGTTCTAAAAGATTTGGACACGACTGAGCAACTAAGCATTAACTCAGACTTTGTATACTGTGTAAAAGCTTCTAGAGTCTGCTTTTATTCAACATTATTTCAAGATTTATTGTTGTTGATTTAGTTCATTTAATTTATCTGCTATATAGCACATGGCCTTCCCAGGTGGCATAGTAATAAAATCTGCCTGCTAATGGGGGAGACTCCCAAGATGTGGATTTGATCTCTGGGTCAGGAAGATCTGCTGGAGAAGAAAATGGGAACCCACTCAACTGTTTTCACCTGGAAAATCCCGTGGACAGAGGTGCCTGATGAGCTACAGTTTATAAGGTAGTAAGGAGTAGGACATGACTTAGCAACTAAACAACAACAATAAATGTTTATTGTAAGCTCTGCATATCTATATTAACATACCAAACTTTGTTAATTGTCGGATTGATGATTGATGCATGTTTCTTTCTTCTTTTCTATTACAGAAAATACTGTGATAAACATGTTTGGATTTTTAGGGAATGTATGGCCAAAACATTATAGAACTAAGTCATTAAGTTGTAGGATCCGATGTGAACTGCAGTAGTTAGTGTCCCTACTGAATTAAATTGTAGGACATCTAGCTGATGTCTGAAGGGCTGGAGAAATGTTTGCTGGCATGAAGAAAATCCCAGTTGTTTTATGTCAGAAGTGTGTTGTGTAAAAACAAACAAAACAGATAAGGGCAATAGAAATAAATCATACTAGTAAAGGGACAAGCTACTTATGTACCCTAGTGAGGGGTTCTGGCTTCATTCATGAGATGTGCTGTGGCCTAGATTTAGTGTGCATGCTTAGTTGATCAGTTGTATCTGACTCTTTGCGACACCATGGCCTATAGACTCCCAGACTTCTCTGTCCAGGGGATTTCCTAGGCAAGAATACTGGAGTGGGTTGTCATTCCCTTCTCCAGTGGATCTTCCCGACCCAGGGATCAAAACCAGGTCTCCTATATTGGCCAGCAGATGCTTTACCTGAATCACCTGGGAAACCCAGTTAAATTAACTTGGGAGTATATTACTTTGGTTGTAACTAGCTATCTTTGATAGCTTCTTGGAGATCCTTGGTGTGGTCATACAATTCATGCTCCTACCTAAAGGCAAAGGGATGAATACATGAACTCAAGGTTTCCAGAGCCTTACATTTTCTTACTTTAAATTTTTAATCTATACATATGCTTAGCTGCTAATTTATAAGATAAAATCTTTCTCTCCTCAGAAGGATTCAGACCTTTGTGTAGATGGATCTGCTTCATTATTTCCAGTGGGGGGTTGGGGGGGGAGGCATTTGCTCCATATGAGAAATCCTTCTATCTAAATGAAATTTCTAGACATATTACTTCAAGGTTTCCGAATATATATTCACAGCCAAAATATTTTTTTAATATTTTTATGGAGCTCATAAAATACTAACAAATTCGCACAACTTAACACAAATCTGTGGCTTATTGGATCACTTTTAGATATAATAGATTTATCTTGAGGATGACTAAAATGCTATCAAATGCTTATCAAATTCAACATAGGTCCTCACTGCGACTTCTAGGGGTTGGTCACAAAGAATATTTTGGCTTTTTTTTTCTTTTCTTTTTCTCTTTTTTCTTTTCTTTTCTTTCTTTTTTTCTTTTTTCTCCCCATGAATCCATCCTCAAGTATAATAAACCTAGAAATACATGCATTCTCATTATGGGTGACAAATGGAATAGAAGCCAACAACTTGCCCCAGGGGAGCAATGTCAGGAGGGTGCAGCTACTCATTTGTGCTTGTTTTCAAAACACTTGTGTATTTCTGGACTTGCCTTTATGTGGTTAGGTGATAAAGAACGTACTTTGGTGGGGAATTTGCTGTATCATTGTCTGAATATAAGAAAGAAAAGGTGGGAGAAAACGGGTTGTTCAAAAACTAACCAGCCCAAAGAATCATTCTTTCATACAATAGCATCCATTTAACAAAGGTTTGTTAAATGCCTGCGGTTATCCTGGACATGCGTAGGCAAAATGAACGAATATTTCTGATGTTAAGTACCTTACCTTCAAATAAGATTTATTGAATATTAAATGAATAATATGGTTTCCCTGGTAGCTCAGCTGGTAAAGAATCCAGCTGCAATGCAGGAGATCCTGGTTCACTCCCTTGGTCGGGAAGATCCCCTGGAGAAGAGATAGGCTACCCACTCCAGTATTCTTGCCTGGAGAATCCCACAGACAGAGGTGCCTAGTGCGCTAATGTTCATAGGGTTGCAAAGAGTTGAACGTGACTGAAGCAACTGAAGCCTCACAAACACAAATGAATAATAAAGGAAGAAAAAAAGACAAATAAAGGTACAATAGGTTTTCACTAGAATGTGCAAAAGAGCTGAGAGTCTCCTAATTTTCCATGTAAGCCTTATGCTGAAAAGAAAAATAAAAAGACTTTCCCTAAATGAATAGCAAGGGCAATAAGTAACTGAAAAGTTGTATTTAGAACAGAAAAGTCGGGCTTCCCCTGGTGGTCCAGTGGGTAAGGACACCGCCTTGCAGTGCAAGAGGCGCCGGCTGGATCCCTGGCCTGGTAAGATCCCACGTGCCGCGGAGCGGCTGGATCAATGTGTCCAATTATCAAGCCGGAGCTCTGGAGCGCATGCGCCCAGAGCCGGCGCTCTGCAACGACAGAGGCCACTGCGATGGGAGGCCCACAGGAGCCAAAGAACAAAAAGACGGATGAAAATAGAGAAATGAAAGACCAATAGAAGTGGCCCGCCCGCCACAAATCAATCCTCAGTCAATTCAAGAAAACTGAAATTCTATCAACTATCTTCTCGGACCACAATGCAGTGAGACTAGAGATCAACTACAGGAAAAAAAACCGCTAAAAACACAAACACATGGAGATTAAACAACACATACCTAAAAAACCAACTGATCATTGAGGAAATCAAAGGAGAAATAAAAAAATTCCTAGAAGAAAATGACAATGAACACATGACAGTGCAAAACCCATGGGATACTGCAAAAGCAGTTCTAAGAGGGAAGTTTATAGCAATACAATCCCACCTCAAGAAACTAGGAAAATCTCAAACAGACGACCTTACCTTACGCTTAAAAAAACTGGAGAAAGAAGAACAAAAACACCCCAAAGCCAGCAGAAGAAGGGAAATCATAAAGATCAGAGCAGAAATAAATGAAAAAGAAACAAAAGAAACAATAGTAAAGATAAATAAAACAAAAAGCTGGTTCTTCGAAAAAGTCAATAAAATCGACACACCCCTGGCCAGACTCATCAAGAAAAAGAGAGAGAAGAACCAGATCACCAAAATCAAAAATGAAAAAGGAGAGATTACAACGGATAATGCAGAAATCCAAAGGATTATAAGAGACTATTATGAACAACTCTATGGCAACAAACTGGACAACCTGGAAGAAATGGACAGTTTCTTGGAAGGATTAATCTCCCAAGACTCAACCAGGAAGAAATAGAAACTATGAACAAGCCAATCACACAGTCTCCTAATTTTCCATGTAAGCTAGAAAAGACTTTCCCTAAATGAATAGCAAGGGCAATAAGTAACTGAAAAGTTGTATTTAGAACAGAAAAGTCGGGCTTCCCCTGGTGGTCCAGTGGGTAAGGACACCGCCTTGCAGTGCAAGAGGCGCCGGCTGGATCCCTGGCCTGGTAAGATCCCACGTGCCGCGGAGCGGCTGGATCAATGTGTCCAATTATCAAGCCGGAGCTCTGGAGCGCATGCGCCCAGAGCCGGCGCTCTGCAACGACAGAGGCCACTGCGATGGGAGGCCCACAGGAGCCAAAGAACAAAAAGACGGATGAAAATAGAGAAATGAAAGACCAATAGAAGTGGCCCGCCCGCCACAAATCAATCCTCAGTCAATTCAAGAAAACTGAAATTCTATCAACTATCTTCTCGGACCACAATGCAGTGAGACTAGAGATCAACTACAGGAAAAAAAACCGCTAAAAACACAAACACATGGAGATTAAACAACACATACCTAAAAAACCAACTGATCATTGAGGAAATCAAAGGAGAAATAAAAAAATTCCTAGAAGAAAATGACAATGAACACATGACAGTGCAAAACCCATGGGATACTGCAAAAGCAGTTCTAAGAGGGAAGTTTATAGCAATACAATCCCACCTCAAGAAACTAGGAAAATCTCAAACAGACGACCTTACCTTACGCTTAAAAAAACTGGAGAAAGAAGAACAAAAACACACCAAAGCCAGCAGAAAAAGAGAAATCATGAAGAGCAGAGCAAAAATAAATTAAAAAGAAATGAAAGAAACAATAGCAAAGATAAATAAAGCAAAAAGCAGGTTCTTTGAAAAGGTAAGCACAATTGACAAGCCACTGGCCAGGCTCATCAAAAAAAGAGAGAGAAGGACCAAATTAACAAAATCAAAAAAGAAAAAGGAGAGATTACAACAGATAATGCAGAAATCCAAAGGATAAGAGACCATTATGAACAATTATATGGCAACAAACTGGACAACCTGGAAGAAATGAATAGTTTCTTGGAAAAGATTAATCTCCCAAGACTCAACCAGGAAGAAATAGAAACTATGAACAAACCAATCACAAGCTCAGAAATCGACTTTGTGATAAAAAAAAAATCTACCCAAAAATAAAAGCCCAGGGCCAGATGGTTTCACAAGTGAATTCTACCAAACATTTAAAGAAGAGCTAATGCCTGTCCTTCTAAAACTCTTCCAAAAAATTGCCCAGGAAGGAACACTTCCAAACACATTCTACGAGGCCACCATCACCCTGATACCAAAGCCAGGCAAAGACATCACAAAAAAAGAAAATTATAGGCCAATTTCACTGATGAATCTAGATGCCAAAATCCTCAACAAAATCCTAGCAAACAGAATTCAGCAACACATCAAAAAGCTCATTCATCACGATCAAGTTAGGTTCATCCCAGGCATGCAAGGATTCTTCAACATCCGCAAATCAATCAATGTGATACACCATATCAACAAATTGAAAGACAAAAATCACATGATCATCTCAATAGATGCAGAAAAAGCCTTTGGCAAAGTACAGCATCCATTTATGATAAAAACTCTTCAAAAAATGGGCATAGAAGGAACTTATCTGAACATAGTGAAAGCCATATATGAGAAGCCCACAGCGAACATTATCCTCAACGGTGAAAAACTCAAAGTATTCCCTCTGAGATCAGGAACAAGACAAGGGTGTCCACTTTCACCACTCTTACTCAACATAGTCCTGGAAGTTCTAGCAACAGCAATAAGAGAAGAGAAAGAAATCAAAGGAATCCAGATTGGAAAGGAAGAAGTCAAACTCTCTCTATTTGCAGATGACATGATATTATACATAGAAAATCTCAAAGACACTATTACAAAACTACTAGAGTTAATCAGCGAATTCAGCAAAGTCACAGGATACAAAACCAATATACAGAAATCACTGGCATTCCTATACACAAACAATGAAAAATCAGAAAATGAAATCAAAGAGGCAATCCCCTTCACCATCGCAACCAAAAGAATCAAATACCTAGGAATAAACCTATTATGAAACTCTATGGCAACAAACTGGACAACCTGGAAGAAATGGACAGTTTCTTGGAAGGATTAATCTCCCAAGACTCAACCAGGAAGAAATAGAAACTATGAACAAGCCAATCACAAGCTCAGAAATCGACCTTGTGATCAAAATCTACCAAAAGAAAAGCCCAGGGCCAGATGGTTTCACAAGTGAATTCTACCAAACATTTAAAGAAGAGCTAATGCCTGTCCTTCTAAAACTCTTCCAAAAAATTGCCCAGGAAGGAACACTTCCAAACACATTCTACGAGGCCACCATCACCCTGATACCAAAGCCAGGCAAAGACATCACAAAAAAAGAAAATTATAGGCCAATTTCACTGATGAATCTAGATGCCAAAATCCTCAACAAAATCCTAGCAAACAGAATTCAGCAACACATCAAAAAGCTCATTCATCACGATCAAGTTAGGTTCATCCCAGGCATGCAAGGATTCTTCAACATCCGCAAATCAATCAATGTGATACACCATATCAACAAATTGAAAGACAAAAATCACATGATCATCTCAATAGATGCAGAAAAAGCCTTTGGCAAAGTACAGCATCCATTTATGATAAAAACTCTTCAAAAAATGGGCATAGAAGGAACTTATCTGAACATAGTGAAAGCCATATATGAGAAGCCCACAGCGAACATTATCCTCAACGGTGAAAAACTCAAAGTATTCCCTCTGAGATCAGGAACAAGACAAGGGTGTCCACTTTCACCACTCTTACTCAACATAGTCCTGGAAGTTCTAGCAACAGCAATAAGAGAAGAGAAAGAAATCAAAGGAATCCAGATTGGAAAGGAAGAAGTCAAACTCTCTCTATTTGCAGATGACATGATATTATACATAGAAAATCTCAAAGACACTATTACAAAACTACTAGAGTTAATCAGCGAATTCAGCAAAGTCACAGGATACAAAACCAATATACAGAAATCACTGGCATTCCTATACACAAACAATGAAAAATCAGAAAATGAAATCAAAGAGGCAATCCCCTTCACCATCGCAACCAAAAGAATCAAATACCTAGGAATAAACCTATCCAAAGAAACAAAAGAACTGTACACAGAAAATTACAAGACACTCATGAGAGACATTAAAGAGTTAAACAGATGGAGAAATATTCCATGTTCCTGGATCGGGAGAATCAATATTGTGAAAATGACCATACTACCAAATGTCATCTATAGATTCAATGCGATCCCTATCAAACTTCCAATAACATTCTTCACAGAACTAGACCAACAAATAACACAGTTCATATGGAAACACAAAAGACCTCAAATAGCCAAAGCAATCCTCAGGAAGAAGAATGGAGCTGGGGGGATCAGCCTCCCCAACTTCAGACTCTACTACAAAGCAACAGTCATCAAGACAGTATGGTACTGGCACAAAAACAGGAATATCGACCAATGGAACAAGATCAAGAACCCAGAGATAAAGCCACACACCTATGGGTACCTTATTTTTGACAAAGGAGGCGAACATATAAAATGGGACAAAGACAGCCTCTTCAACAAATGGTGCTGGGAAAATTGGACAGCTACATGCAAGAAAATGAAGTTGGAACATACCCTGACACCATACACAAAGATCAACTCAAAATGGATTAAAGACTTAAATGTAAGGCCAGAAACCATCAAACTCTTAGAGGAGAATATAGGCAAAACCCTCAAGGACATCAATCAAAGCAAGATCTTCTCTGACCCACCTACTAGAATAGTGGAACTAAAAAGACAAATGAACATGTGGGACCTAATGAAACTTAAAAGCTTTTGCACAGCTAAAGAAATTACAAAAAAGCTGAACAGACAGCCCATAGAGTGGGAGAAAATCATAGCAAATGAAACAACAGACAAAGAATTAATCTCCAAAATCTACAAGCAACTCAGACAACTCAGCACTGGAAAAACGAACAACCCAATCAAAAAATGGGAAAAGGACCTAAACAGACACCTCTCCAACGATGACATACAGATGGCCCAAAAACACATGAAACGATGCTCAACTTCACTAATAATTAGAGAAATGCAAATCAAAACTACAATGAGATATCACCTCACACCCGTCAGAATGGCCATCATCCACAAATCGACAGACAATAAATGCTGGAGAGGCTGTGGAGAAAAAGGAACACTCCTGCATTGCTGGTGGGAGTGTAAATTGATACAGCCTCTATGGAAGACAGTCTGGAGATTTCTTAAAAAGCTAAAAATACCTAGGAATAAACCTATCCAAAGAAACAAAAGAACTGTACACAGAAAATTACAAGACACTCATGAGAGACATTAAAGAGTTAAACAGATGGAGAAATATTCCATGTTCCTGGATCGGGAGAATCAATATTGTGAAAATGACCATACTACCAAATGTCATCTATAGATTCAATGCGATCCCTATCAAACTTCCAATAACATTCTTCACAGAACTAGACCAACAAATAACACAGTTCATATGGAAACACAAAAGACCTCAAATAGCCAAAGCAATCCTCAGGAAGAAGAATGGAGCTGGGGGGATCAGCCTCCCCAACTTCAGACTCTACTACAAAGCAACAGTCATCAAGACAGTATGGTACTGGCACAAAAACAGGAATATCGACCAATGGAACAAGATCAAGAACCCAGAGATAAAGCCACACACCTATGGGTACCTTATTTTTGACAAAGGAGGCGAACATATAAAATGGGACAAAGACAGCCTCTTCAACAAATGGTGCTGGGAAAATTGGACAGCTACATGCAAGAAAATGAAGTTGGAACATACCCTGACACCATACACAAAGATCAACTCAAAATGGATTAAAGACTTAAATGTAAGGCCAGAAACCATCAAACTCTTAGAGGAGAATATAGGCAAAACCCTCAAGGACATCAATCAAAGCAAGATCTTCTCTGACCCACCTACTAGAATAGTGGAACTAAAAAGACAAATGAACATGTGGGACCTAATGAAACTTAAAAGCTTTTGCACAGCTAAAGAAATTACAAAAAAGCTGAACAGACAGCCCATAGAGTGGGAGAAAATCATAGCAAATGAAACAACAGACAAAGAATTAATCTCCAAAATCTACAAGCAACTCAGACAACTCAGCACTGGAAAAACGAACAACCCAATCAAAAAATGGGAAAAGGACCTAAACAGACACCTCTCCAACGATGACATACAGATGGCCCAAAAACACATGAAACGATGCTCAACTTCACTAATAATTAGAGAAATGCAAATCAAAACTACAATGAGATATCACCTCACACCCGTCAGAATGGCCATCATCCACAAATCGACAGACAATAAATGCTGGAGAGGCTGTGGAGAAAAGGGAACACTCCTGCATTGCTGGTGGGAGTGTAAATTGATACAGCCTCTATGGAAGACAGTCTGGAGATTTCTTAAAAAGCTAAAAATAGAAGCACCATATGACCCAGCCATCCCACTCTTAGGCTTATACCCTGACAAAATCAAAACTGAAAGAAGCACCTGTACCCCAATGTTCATTGCAGCTCTCTATACAATAGCTAGAACATGGAAGGAACCTAGATGCCCATCGACGAACGAATGGATCCAAAAGCTCTAGTACATATATATAATGGAATACTACACAGCTGTAAAGAGAAATGCAGAAGAATCAACCCTAATGAGGTGGCTGGATCTAGAACGTACCATCAAAAGTGAAGTCAGTCAGAAAGAAAAGGACAAATACAGTATATTAACACATATATATGGAATCTAGTAGGATGGTGATGATGGCACATGCAGTGAAACGACAGAAAGACAGACATGGACAGTGGACATATGGACATTGTGGGGAAGGAACAGTGGGTGAGAGGCGTAAAGGAAGTAGCATGAAGGCCTGTACTATCATAAGTGAAGAAAATAGCTATAGTCATTGCTCTGTGAGAAAGGGGGATCCTTCAGGGGTGCTGTGTGATGGTCGGGAGGGGAGGGAAGGGGGGGGATATACATGTGACTAATCTGAGAACATGCATGTCTGTGAACAACAAAACTCTGTAAAAGTTAAAAGTAAAATAAAGGTTTAAAAAAAAAAAAAGTAAAATAAAGGTTTAAAAAAAAAAAAAAAAAAAGAAGTGGCCCGCCCGCTCCCCTCCCTCCCCAACCCGACCCCCGCCCAAAATAAATAAATAAGTAGAATGGAAAAGTCTAACATCTTGACATTTGCAAACCCTATCAGCATATAACATAGTACCAGTTATTGGAACTGCATCATTAAAAAAGTGAATTGTACAATTCCTGAGCACTTCTCATATAGCAAACCTTCTGCTATGTATTTTCCAAGCAGTAATTTGTTGAATGCTCACAAACAGTTGTGTAGGTATTACCAAGTGCCCTCTACTTATAGTGGAGAATGTTGAGGCATGAAGAAGACAAATGATTTGTCAAAGACAAACAGTGTCCAAGGTGTAAAGACTAGTTCTTAACCAGGAAACCCACTCCAGAGTAAGCTTCTAACCAGATCCACATACCCAGCCTTTTGGGTTTGATTTTTCTACACATTTTCTCCTGACATTCTTATAACTGAAAAGCCATCCCTCTTAACTCATCCACAGACAAAAGGAGACCTTTAAGTAAATTCATCAGCTACTTCTCTAGCATTTTAGTTATCATAAATTCATTCCAATTACTTACCTATGAGCCATTCCTATCCTCAAAGGACTGTGAGTTTGTGATTTAACACTACAAGCTTCTCCATCCGCAAAGTTGCCTTCCTATGTTGATCAGACAAATCTTGATCTTCCTGACATTAAAAGATTAGTCAAGTATAAGTGTCTAATTGGGAAACATCAAAGGGAAAAGTTTCTGAAGACTTGATCATTCTCTTAACACCAGACTGACTTGAGTTAGATGAACTTGTTTTAGTTTTTTTCTTAAAGAAAAAAAATTTACCTCTTGGAATAAACAAGATGCTTATTTTTATTTTCTTTTTATTTGCCTTGTTAGTTTTTTCAAGTACTTTTAAAACAGGGGCCAAGATTAATCTAATTTGTGCCTTAGAAAAAGGTAGAGTGTAGGATCCTTCAGGGTGCTGTGTGATGGTCGGGAGGGAGGGAAGGGGGATATACATGTGACTAATCTGAGAACATGCATGTCTGTGAACAACAAAACTCTGTAAAAGTTAAAAGTAAAATAAAGGTTTAAAAAAAAAAAAAGTAAAATAAAGGTTTAAAAAAAAAAGAAGTGGCACGCCCGCTCCCCTCCCTCCCCAACCCGACCCCCGCCCAAAATAAATAAATAAGTAGAATGGAAAAGTCTAACATCTTGACATTTGCAAACTCTATCAGCATATAACATAGTACCAGTTATTGGAACTGCATCATTAAAAAAGTGAATTGTACAATTCCTGAGCACTTCTCATATAGCAAACCTTCTGCTATGTATTTTCCAAGCAGTAATTTGTTGAATGCTCACAAACAGTTGTGTAGGTATTACCAAGTGCCCTCTACTTATAGTGGAGAATGTTGAGGCATGAAGAAGACAAATGATTTGTCAAAGACAAACAGTGTCCAAGGTGTAAAGACTAGTTCTTAACCAGGAAACCCACTCCAGAGTAAGCTTCTAACCAGATCCACATACCCAGCCTTTTGGGTTTGATTTTTCTACACATTTTCTCCTGACATTCTTATAACTGAAAAGCCATCCCTCTTAACTCATCCACAGACAAAAGGAGACCTTTAAGTAAATTCATCAGCTACTTCTCTAGCATTTTAGTTATCATAAATTCATTCCAATTACTTACCTATGAGCCATTCCTATCCTCAAAGGACTGTGAGTTTGTGATTTAACACTACAAGCTTCTCCATCCGCAAAGTTGCCTTCCTATGTTGATCAGACAAATCTTGATCTTCCTGACATTAAAAGATTAGTCAAGTATAAGTGTCTAATTGGGAAACATCAAAGGGAAAAGTTTCTGAAGACTTGATCATTCTCTTAACACCAGACTGACTTGAGTTAGATGAACTTGTTTTAGTTTTTTTCTTAAAGAAAAAAAATTTACCTCTTGGAATAAACAAGATGCTTATTTTTATTTTCTTTTTATTTGCCTTGTTAGTTTTTTCAAGTACTTTTAAAACAGGGGCCAAGATTAATCTAATTTGTGCCTTAGAAATAGAGGTAAAGTGGTAGTCATGTGGGACTTCTGATTTTAAATCCTTTCTTAGAAACTGCCTTGCATTCAAACTCTTTTAACTGAATATTCGGTCTGGTAGTCAGAACTAGTTAGCCTGTCATTTGTTTCTCTGACCCAGACACAACAACACACACACTCACACACACCCCAAAAATGCACAAAACTTGTTTCAATTATCTGGAATTAATGTCAGCTGCTTTCATGACAAATATTATTGACTTCTACCACAAGCTGGTTTAGTCATGTTAGCTTTTTTCAGTTATTCAAGCATATTTTTAGTTATTTGTTTAATATTTTTGTTACTTATTGTTTTATTTTTTCACCTAAGTAAAGCTGAAATATTCACTGATTCAATCTGAGATGAATTTGTCTTTACATTTATGCTATTTTTAAAATAAATTGATTTTAAACCTTTTTTTTAATTTTGAAATCATTATAAGCTCAGAGGAAGTTACAAAATATTACAGTGACGTTTGAGTTCTCTTCACGGTGCCTCTGCTTATGCTGAAAAAGAAGTAGAAGTTAGTGTTTCATATGATCCATCATTTTACTGGTCTAGAAATGTTCTCCTCATTTTCTGAATTTGATGCAAGTTATAAATACAATACCTCAGGATGTATGTGTGAATACAACGTTGTAATAAGAAATCTTTTTAAAGCCATCTAATTAAAATATATCCTCCAGTTCTTTCAAATGTAACCCTAATTAAGCCTTCTGAATTGTATACATCCAAGGGTTTTATATGAACAGCACACTTTAAAAACATAGTTTTTTGTTTTTTTTTTTTATTCTAAAAGGTAGTTTCTACAACAATGCACTTACTTGTTGCTGATGCAAAGAAGTTGTTAGTATCTGGCTGTAGTTTGAGAAAGGTCTCTTGTGAGGTTGATTCTATTCAAAGTGGAATAGCTGAGTGTGATGCTATAAGACAGAAACATAAGGTAGGGCAAAATAAGATGGAGAATAATTATGCACAGTTGCAACCAAAGAGATAACTAGCAGTTAACACAGAAAATGTAATTTAGCAATGTGGTTAATTGGAAGATTAATCTAATTTGGGGCCAAGATTAATCTAATTTGTGCCTTAGAAATAGAGGTAAAGTGGTAGTCATGTGGGACTTCTGATTTTAAATCCTTTCTTAGAAACTGCCTTGCATTCAAACTCTTTTAACTGAATATTCGGTCTGGTAGTCAGAACTAGTTAGCCTGTCATTTGTTTCTCTGACCCAGACACAACAACACACACACTCACACACACCCCAAAAATGCACAAAACTTGTTTCAATTATCTGGAATTAATGTCAGCTGCTTTCATGACAAATATTATTGACTTCTACCACAAGCTGGTTTAGTCATGTTAGCTTTTTTCAGTTATTCAAGCATATTTTTAGTTATTTGTTTAATATTTTTGTTACTTATTGTTTTATTTTTTCACCTAAGTAAAGCTGAAATATTCACTGATTCAATCTGAGATGAATTTGTCTTTACATTTATGCTATTTTTAAAATAAATTGATTTTAAACCTTTTTTTTTTTAATTTTGAAATCATTATAAGCTCAGAGGAAGTTACAAAATATTACAGTGACGTTTGAGTTCTCTTCACGGTGCCTCTGCTTATGCTGAAAAAGAAGTAGAAGTTAGTGTTTCATATGATCCATCATTTTACTGGTCTAGAAATGTTCTCCTCATTTTCTGAATTTGATGCAAGTTATAAATACAATACCTCAGGATGTATGTGTGAATACAACGTTGTAATAAGAAATCTTTTTAAAGCCATCTAATTAAAATATATCCTCCAGTTCTTTCAAATGTAACCCTAATTAAGCCTTCTGAATTGTATACATCCAAGGGTTTTATATGAACAGCACACTTTAAAAACATAGTTTTTTGTTTTTTTTTTTTATTCTAAAAGGTAGTTTCTACAACAATGCACTTACTTGTTGCTGATGCAAAGAAGTTGTTAGTATCTGGCTGTAGTTTGAGAAAGGTCTCTTGTGAGGTTGATTCTATTCAAAGTGGAATAGCTGAGTGTGATGCTATAAGACAGAAACATAAGGTAGGGCAAAATAAGATGGAGAATAATTATGCACAGTTGCAACCAAAGAGATAACTAGCAGTTAACACAGAAAATGTAATTTAGCAATGTGGTTAATTGGAAGATTTGCTAAAAAGAGAAAAAGAACCAAGAAAGATATAAAGATGACTAATGAGACAGGCAAGTCAGCTCTTATCACTGGTTCAGAGATGCTTCTCCTGGACCAGAAGAGTTAAGTCTGGGCTCTGACCATCAGCAGGTGTGGCTTGATCTCACTTTCTCTGTTTATTAGCAATGAGAACTTGGGACAGTTATTTCCCTTGCTCTGCATTGTATTGTTCTTATCTGGAAAATGGGAGCTGATATCTATTATCACTTAGTTTCATGAATGTAAACTTATCTCAGACTCATCATGTTATATGGACTAAATATGAACAACTTTTCATTAGTCATCCCACATAAAACAATTCTTAAAAGAAAACCTCTGTGATTAGGTCTTATGTGAGCACCAAGTGGCATAGTGAAAAAAAATTTCCAGCGTAATTCCTGATGTAGAATAAGCCTCTCATAACCAAGGCCGTTGTCACCAGGAGACTTAACATCTTTTATAGCAAGTGCTACTTCTAATTTGGATTCTGGCCTCAAAAATCCTCTGGAAAGTAACCCTAAGAGGATTTTGGTTGTTGTGAGTTATTTAAATAAATGCTATGAAACAATGTGTCTGTTTAAATTCCATCATGTCTTACAGGAAAACAAATTACACATGTATATCCAGTGAGAGGAACTGGAAGCAGGCACAGTGGCTGAACACCTGGGGTTTTTGTAGCATCCCTGGCCCTGGCCTTCCCATGCTCCTCTGAACCAGGTGGCACCCTTTTCTCGCATATCATTTTTGTCTCTTATAAGCAAGACTCATTTCACTCTGACTGGGTTTTACACTGTAGCTGATATCATTGTGATATCAGTGTACAATGTGAACTGATATTAAGAAAATGCTTGGTTCCCTGGGCATTTAAAATCTGTCTGAATGATTCAAATCACCCTCACATCTCAGACACATTTTCTGTTTGCTGTTTTTTTTATGTTCCCACCTTTGGTACTAATTCCTTTCTCTACTCCCAAATGTGCATGGGTTTTATATCTGCTTGGGGATAGTTATCAAAGTTTCTTAATGATCACACTTAAGAACATGTTTTAAACTTCAATTTGAAAAATAAATCAGGGCCCGAATTAGAGTGAACAGTAAAATGAATCCCATATGCCTATTACTGTGAATCAATTTCTTTCAAAATTTGGTTATGCTTGTTCAAGTATCTAATTTTTCTTATACTGAATTGTTGATAATGTTTTTTTTTTTTTTTTTTTTAAAGATTTATTTATTTATTTATTTTGGGCAGCGGTCGGGTTGGGGAGGGAGGGGAGCGGGCGGGCCACTTCTATTGGTCTTTCATTTCTCTACTTTCATCCGTCTTTGTTCTTTGGATCCTGTGGGCCTCCCATCGCGGTGGTGTCTGTCGCTGCAGACCGCCGGCTCTGGCGATGCGCTCAGAGCTCCGGCTTGGTAATTGGACACATCAGTCCAGCCGCTCCGCGGCACGTGGGATCTTCCCAGGCCGGGATCAAACCGATGCCTTGCACTGCAAGGCGGTGTCCTTAAAACCACTCTCATAACCAAGGCCGTTGTCACCAGGAGACTTAACATCTTTTATAGCAAGTGCTACTTCTAATTTGGATTCTGGCCTCAAAAATCCTCTGGAAAGTAACCCTAAGAGGATTTTGGTTGTTGTGAGTTATTTAAATAAATGCTATGAAACAATGTGTCTGTTTAAATTCCATCATGTCTTACAGGAAAACAAATTACACATGTATATCCAGTGAGAGGAACTGGAAGCAGGCACAGTGGCTGAACACCTGGGGTTTTTGTAGCATCCCTGGCCCTGGCCTTCCCATGCTCCTCTGAACCAGGTGGCACCCTTTTCTCGCATATCATTTTTGTCTCTTATAAGCAAGACTCATTTCACTCTGACTGGGTTTTACACTGTAGCTGATATCATTGTGATATCAGTGTACAATGTGAACTGATATTAAGAAAATGCTTGGTTCCCTGGGCATTTAAAATCTGTCTGAATGATTCAAATCACCCTCACATCTCAGACACATTTTCTGTTTGCTGTTTTTTTTATGTTCCCACCTTTGGTACTAATTCCTTTCTCTACTCCCAAATGTGCATGGGTTTTATATCTGCTTGGGGATAGTTATCAAAGTTTCTTAATGATCACACTTAAGAACATGTTTTAAACTTCAATTTGAAAAATAAATCAGGGCCCGAATTAGAGTGAACAGTAAAATGAATCCCATATGCCTATTACTGTGAATCAATTTCTTTCAAAATTTGGTTATGCTTGTTCAAGTATCTAATTTTTCTTATACTGAATTGTTGATAATGTTTTTTTTTTTTTTTTTTTTAAAGATTTATTTATTTATTTATTTTGGGCAGCGGTCGGGTTGGGGAGGGAGGGGAGCGGGCGGGCCACTTCTATTGGTCTTTCATTTCTCTACTTTCATCCGTCTTTGTTCTTTGGATCCTGTGGGCCTCCCATCGCGGTGGTGTCTGTCATTGCAGAGCGCCGGCTCTGGACGCATGCGCTCCAGAGCTCCGGCTTGGTAATTGGACACATCAGTCCAGCCGCTCCGCGGCACGTGGGATCTTCCCAGGCCGGGGATCAAACCGATGCCCCTTGCACTGCAAGGCGGTGTCCTTACCCACTGGACCACCAGGGGAAGCCCGATAATGTGGTTTTAAGGGAAACTGTAGATATCACATTCTTCTGCCCTACACATGTCAACTTGCATCTCTAAAAACCAAACATTTTCTTGCAAAACCAGAATGTAATCATTAAACTAACAAAATTAACAATAATTCTTTGCTGTCCATTCCATAATCACTTTTTTGAGACTTCTATTATTATGCTATTTTAATATTGGTTTATTTGAACTTGTATGCAAACAAATACATCACAATAGTAAAGCATTTTTACATTAAAGATGAAGTTCAACATAAGCCAGGTGCTTGTCGGAAGTCGAGGATACCCATATGGACTAGAAACTTTCTGTAGTAAAATCATGTGAATTTACAACAGAAACACTTCAGATTGTAATATGGAACACAGCCAGGAGGGGGAGTGAGCGCCAAAGAGCTTTCCTCTCACCATTTGTACTAGGGTGCCATTGTCCTCAGTCCTGTCCAACTCTTTGTGGCCCATGAACTGAAGCCCGCCAGGTTCCTCTATCCAAGTGATATTCACTAAACTTGGGAAGGGAGATAAAATATCTATTGGAGATAAGGCTCTTCAGGGCTTTTAATGCCACAGTTGTGTAGGTTAAAACTTAATAAGTAAATAAATAAAAACAGAAAAATAAGCAGAAATTAATACTGACCATCAAGAAAATTGTTCATATTTGGGCTTCGTAAATTTGTTAGGCATTATGCAAAAATTGTACAAATGAAGACAACAACAAAGGTGAAAGCAATATGTTCAAATGATCTATGATCAACCATGTTGTGCTTTAGCAATTGTGTTTAAAATTTATTTGCACTTGTCAGTCACAATAGTGTTCTGTATATTTAACAAAGCAAATCATTTGTAAATAATGGATACAAACCACTAAACTAACTCAAAGTGTTTCCCTTTATTCAACAGACTAATTGTGAAGCTCTGAATAACTGTGAGGCACTGGGTTAGGCATTTTAAGGAAATTAATATAAATAAGATCACTTTCAAATAGAAGTAACATTAATGATTTTAAATAGGGAGAGGGATTCTAGTGCACTTTTTGATATTGCTATGCTAGATCATGGGGCATCCCTCATGGCTAGGTGGTAAAGAATCCTCTTGCCATGCAGATCACCTGCAATGCAGGAAATGCTGTTTCAATCCATGGGTCGCAAGATCCCCTGGAGATGGAGATGGCAACACACTCCAGTATTCTTGCCTGAGAAATTCCATACATAGAAGAGCCTGGTGGGCAATAGTCCATAGGGTTACAACAGTCTGACACAATTTAGCAACTAATGAGTTGCTGAATTTCTGCCACATTTTCTCTTTTATAAAATTGGGGAGTTGTATTTTCATGGGAATTGAAGTGGTTAGAATGTACACATGTTATATAAAAATAGCAAATCACCCTGAAAGCATACCTTATAAATTTAAGAATTGGGTCTATGCCAGTATTAATACATGAAGAACTTTTTAAAATAAATGTTCAAATAAAATAAAAAATATGTATTATATGAAGAATCTTTAATGATCATATGCATGTGAATGTCTTGTGCATTTAGGGAAATAAAATATTTATCAAGATCCTGTAAATATAATGCTATTAATTAAACTTATACTCCTATAGAGATATACAGGAAAAAATTAAATTTCTGATATTTTCTTTATTTCAAAATTAACACTAATTTTGAGAATCCCTATTAAGGGTTAATTTGTCTGTAAATTATAAGTTAGTACCACAGTTGTGTAGGTTAAAACTTAATAAGTAAATAAATAAAAACAGAAAAATAAGCAGAAATTAATACTGACCATCAAGAAAATTGTTCATATTTGGGCTTCGTAAATTTGTTAGGCATTATGCAAAAATTGTACAAATGAAGACAACAACAAAGGTGAAAGCAATATGTTCAAATGATCTATGATCAACCATGTTGTGCTTTAGCAATTGTGTTTAAAATTTATTTGCACTTGTCAGTCACAATAGTGTTCTGTATATTTAACAAAGCAAATCATTTGTAAATAATGGATACAAACCACTAAACTAACTCAAAGTGTTTCCCTTTATTCAACAGACTAATTGTGAAGCTCTGAATAACTGTGAGGCACTGGGTTAGGCATTTTAAGGAAATTAATATAAATAAGATCACTTTCAAATAGAAGTAACATTAATGATTTTAAATAGGGAGAGGGATTCTAGTGCACTTTTTGATATTGCTATGCTAGATCATGGGGCATCCCTCATGGCTAGGTGGTAAAGAATCCTCTTGCCATGCAGATCACCTGCAATGCAGGAAATGCTGTTTCAATCCATGGGTCGCAAGATCCCCTGGAGATGGAGATGGCAACACACTCCAGTATTCTTGCCTGAGAAATTCCATACATAGAAGAGCCTGGTGGGCAATAGTCCATAGGGTTACAACAGTCTGACACAATTTAGCAACTAATGAGTTGCTGAATTTCTGCCACTTTTTCTCTTTTATAAAATTGGGGAGTTGTATTTTCATGGGAATTGAAGTGGTTAGAATGTACACATGTTATATAAAAATAGCAAATCACCCTGAAAGCATACCTTATAAATTTAAGAATTGGGTCTATGCCAGTATTAATACATGAAGAACTTTTTAAAATAAATGTTCAAATAAAATAAAAAATATGTATTATATGAAGAATCTTTAATGATCATATGCATGTGAATGTCTTGTGCATTTAGGGAAATAAAATATTTATCAAGATCCTGTAAATATAATGCTATTAATTAAACTTATACTCCTATAGAGATATACAGGAAAAAATTAAATTTCTGATATTTTCTTTATTTCAAAATTAACACTAATTTTGGATTTCTGAATTCTCTTTGATCCCTATTAAGGGTTAATTTGTCTGATCCAGCATTTCTAGAACTAAGAAAGCATATTAAAAGTTAGTACAAAAATAATTAGAGAATATAGTTTTAAATGCAAATGTTGCTTTTTGTCTTATCAAATTACCAGCTTCTGTGCTTCTCATGTAAAAGCAAAAAATTCATGTTTGTCAAAATCCTAATAATTTTTAAATCCCATCAGCACCAAATAAACAAGAAACACTTCTGTTAAGATACTTGTCTAAGTTTTTAGATTTTCTTCCAAAAGTTGATCTAACTTTTTTGCTGCTCCTCTGGTCTCAAACAGTGAAGCCCTGTATATTTTCTAATTTGACTGACATTTGAAAGCCTAAACCATTTCACTCACAATACATTTTGAAAATAAGCAACAATGCAAGTAGCTTCCAAAGAATCCTGTTGTCACCAACAGAGTAAAAAGTATTATAACAAGACAATTCTCATAAATGACATAAAATTTAAACAAGGATGGAGCAAGTGCTAATATTATTCATAACAAGGGCAAGTTGTGTTAAGTCCCTAAAGAGTAGTTTAAATGCTATGAATATCTGTATTTTGGCTTATGATTCACTTGGTAATAATTCATTACAATCTATGTGAAACCTAATTTAGTTAAATGACTGAATGGGACTTTGATTCTACTATTTTATGTTCCAAAGACTAAATAATTTTCTCTTTTATAAAATTGGGGAGTTGTATTTTCATGGGAATTGAAGTGGTTAGAATGTACACATGTTATATAAAAATAGCAAATCACCCTGAAAGCATACCTTATAAATTTAAGAATTGGGTCTATGCCAGTATTAATACATGAAGAACTTTTTAAAATAAATGTTCAAATAAAATAAAAAATATGTATTATATGAAGAATCTTTAATGATCATATGCATGTGAATGTCTTGTGCATTTAGGGAAATAAAATATTTATCAAGATCCTGTAAATATAATGCTATTAATTAAACTTATACTCCTATAGAGATATACAGGAAAAAATTAAATTTCTGATATTTTCTTTATTTCAAAATTAACACTAATTTTGGATTTCTGAATTCTCTTTGATCCCTATTAAGGGTTAATTTGTCTGATCCAGCATTTCTAGAACTAAGAAAGCATATTAAAAGTTAGTACAAAAATAATTAGAGAATATAGTTTTAAATGCAAATGTTGCTTTTTGTCTTATCAAATTACCAGCTTCTGTGCTTCTCATGTAAAAGCAAAAAATTCATGTTTGTCAAAATCCTAATAATTTTTAAATCCCATCAGCACCAAATAAACAAGAAACACTTCTGTTAAGATACTTGTCTAAGTTTTTAGATTTTCTTCCAAAAGTTGATCTAACTTTTTTGCTGCTCCTCTGGTCTCAAACAGTGAAGCCCTGTATATTTTCTAATTTGACTGACATTTGAAAGCCTAAACCATTTCACTCACAATACATTTTGAAAATAAGCAACAATGCAAGTAGTTTTAAAAGAATCATGTTGTAACCAACAGAGTAAAAAGTATTATAACAAGACAATTCTCATAAATGACATAAAATTTAAACAAGGATGGAGCAAGTGCTAATATTATTCATAACAAGGGCAAGTTGTGTTAAGTCCCTAAAGAGTAGTTTAAATGCTATGAATATCTGTATTTTGGCTTATGATTCACTTGGTAATAATTCATTACAATCTATGTGAAACCTAATTTAGTTAAATGACTGAATGGGACTTTGATTCTACTATTTTATGTTCCAAAGACATGAGAATAATTAGTAGAGAAACTTTACATAGAGAACACTGTACTACATTCTTTTGGCTGAGAGCTACTGCTATGTATTATACAAACAGAAATGGTCAATAAATGTTTGGGGCTTCCCTGGTGGCGAATTTGTAAAGAATCTTTCTGCCAGTTCAGGAGATACAAGAGACGTGGGCTCAATCCCTAGGTCAGGAGGATCTCTTGGAGAAGGAAATGGCAACCCACTCTACTATTCTCGCCTGGGAAATCCCACTGAACAGAGGAGCCTGGCAGGTTACCATCTATTAGGTCAAAAGGAGTCAGACGTGGCTTAGCAACTAAACAGTAACAATAAATGTTTATTGTAAAATCCACGAGAGTCTAGGTTTGTTTTTGTTCAGTGTTGAATCTTTGTGGATAGGACAGTATCTGGTATCTACTAAGTAATAATAGCTGTTGTAGATATCTCTTGAAAAGAATGAATTTAGGGTTCCATGGATAGGTTACTAGTCATTGAGATGGAGAGAATTCAAGTGTGTTGAGGCATTTTTTTGGTGGCAGAACTGCCAGGATTGTTGATGGATATTTGAAGGAGAAAGACAAGTGAGGACAAATTAGTCATCTTAACACATGACTTTCTGATTAGGCTGATAGCCACATTCGCTGAAAGGGAGTACAGTCTGGGGTAGAAATTAATCTGTTTGGTTAAAAGTAAAAGTATTAATAGCATCCAAAGAAAAAGATAATATGCTGCTTCATGCAACATATTCACATTTGGAGGCAAAGGCAAAGAAAGTTCTGACTGACATTAGAAATTTGAGAATGTGATACCTGCAAGTACAACGTTGAGTCCAAAAGGACTGACGGAATCTCCTAAGAGTGAGGGTGAATAAAGAGAGATCTTTCCCTACTGAGAACTTAATGGATTCAACTAGAGAAAGTGAAACTGGAGGAACCATCAGAAGGAATTCCTGATACACAATACAGCTCATAATAACAGACTAGCAAAGACAGACACATCTTTTTCCAGGGACATCTTCATAGTTATAAGTCAGGGAGGTAGGCAAGGGATCGCAAGGTGACTGACTGTTCATACAATTGTGTCATTAGGTGAATCTGCAGCTTGTCATTGTGGTGGAGAAAGAAAGGAGAAGATCAAGGCTTACTACTGTTTACAGGAGATAGGTACTGTTTCTCTCCAAATAAAAGTTATTGTATGTGTGTGTATATATATATATGCATATATACATATATATGATTATATATAATTAAATATATATAGTTTATGTGTGTGTTAATTTGCTTCAGTTGTGTCTGACTCTTTGTGACCCTATGGACTAAGGCCCACCACGTTCCTCTGTCCGTGGGATTCTCCAGGCAAGAGTAGTGGAGTGGGTTGCCATGCCTTTCTCCAAAGGATCTTTCTGACCCAGGGATCCAACCTGTGTCTCTATGTCTTCTGCATTAGTAGGCAGGTTCTTCACAAGTAGAGCCACCTGAGAAGTCCCAATATATAGTTAGTAACAATCTATAATTACTTATAATTAGAAGTTACATAAAAGAGCCATTTCACAATGCTGAAAACAATTATCCATGCATTATTTAGAATTTTCTGTGCTTAGCTCTCCTGAAAAATAAAAAAAAAGGACAACTATGTCTAGCCTAGATGCGATTTTAACTAAAAGCTGATATGGAGCATACTGTCTTAAAATCCATCAAGTATTATAGAATTTAAGAAGTATAGTTTTATATATAATCTTCAGGCTTACTATAAAAGTGAGAAAATAATAAAAGGAAATAGAATTTTTATCTCTTATTAACAATAGTGAACACAGATGTTCACATTGAAGCAAAGAATTATGGGATAGAAAGGAAATTGGTCCTCGTGTTTTTAATCCAAGCACGCAGATTTTAAATCTTTGTAAAATTCCATCAGTGTTTTGAATTTTACTATTAGGAGAAGTTAATCTTAAATAATAATCATGGAACACTTCTGTAGTTGAAAGGTGCCCACACTTCTCTTGTAATAAAAAAAAAAAAAAAATGTCCTTTGTCTTCCATTTTCTTACAATTTTTTTTCAGTAAAAATACACCATCCAGTTGTTATTTTCTGATGATCTTATTCTTTAAGATCCTGTTTTTGCTTTTCTGAGGAAATTAATCTAACACTTTCAGTATTTTAGCTAATTGCTTCTGTTGATCCAGTTTTAGCAAGTGCACCATTTATAGTGCTGAAAATTATGTAAATGTCATTTTAGATTGTATTGTATTTTGGATTTAAGAATTTTAGGAAATGATTTTTTTAACCATTTTCAGTATCAATTCTCCAATTCTCTTTATATGCAAGTTACAAAGATATATATTTTTGAATTCTTTAGGGTTTGATCTGAGTATAAGTGTGATGTGATTATCATCAATTTTCAGAGACTTTACATTCAAGGAAGTCGTTAAACATTATAAACAATTTGCTTTGTTACCTTCTCTTTGGAGGTGGTGCTTCTGAAGAACATATTTTATATTATATAACAACAATAAAATAGAAATCAAACAAACGTTAGAATCCTTCTTTGATTTTAAGTATAAAATGGCTTTCACTCATATTTTTCAGGTTTCCTGAATTCATTTTATTACATTTGAGGGCTCTTTTCCCTGCTGGAATGTTAGCTTTAAGAGGCAAGATTTTATCTAACTCACTCAGAATAGGTCAAAAGCACCCAGAATAATGTCTGCAACATAGTAAACACTGCCTATTGGTTACCTGTCTGATGTTCTGAATGAAGAGACTTACAACACAAAGTGAGGCAGAAGGATGGAACATATCCACTTTGTAACTGATTATTTTTATGTAGGCATTCTAGCATTTAACATTTAGTAAAGTCTCCACTAAACTTACTGAACCACTATGCTAGCAAAGACCATTCTAGGAATGTTGAGCGTATATATCCTTTAATGAAATGAGACATGTGCACTGAAGATGTAATTGCTATGATGTCTAGAATGGGAATTGATTCCATATTTCAAACCACATAAAGAATGGTTTATTTAAAAATGACCAACTTTGTTTAGTCAGATGACTCTTTTCTGAGGTCAGCGTTTTCTTCGCACTTTGCAGTAAACAATGAATAGCACGGTATGTCTTTACACTGACGATTGAGACCTACCACGGGCTTGAGTATATGCTCTTTGAAGAGATTTATCACATTTAAAAAGACAGTGGTTGCTCTGTTATCACAACATTGTTGCCCTCCCATATTAGCAAGCACACACAGATTTTTCCTATGTTAAGGAACAAAACAAAGTCAGCACAGCTCATATTATTAAAGGTACATTCTGTAAACATTTTTAAAAGGCTCTCTCTTTTTTTTTTTACTTCTAGCAAACTTATTTCACTTCCTATGCATGTCACTTTTCCTCTCTGTGCTAAAATCCTCAGCTGCACTCATTCATTTTTCAGCAATGGTCACCTCACTAATGAAAGTATTTCTTACCTCCATTCTAATTTCTACTTAAAACCTAATTTTCCTATCAACATACTCTGGCTACAATTTGTTTTGGTCATTTTACCAACCTGAATTTTACTTTTGAACTTAAAAATCTCCTTGGTTCCTGTGCATTTCTGCCTTTTCTTTTCCTTTCTCCCTATCTTTAAATTCACTTGCATTAATATTTAAACACTTTGAACAGATGCTTATTGATTAAAATGGCTACTATTTCAAAAACGTAAAGCCTTATCCCAAACCATGACTGATTGTAAGCAATTTATCAAAAGATGCCAATTGACCTGATTTTCCTCCCTTCTTACAGAAGGAGTGGGGTTGTGGGCATCTGTTCAGTTTCCTGGAAAACCTCTGGGTGGATGCCACTTCAATACCTTTTTCTTCTTTATAAATCAAGCACCATGGATGATATTATGCCATATCACAATATTCCAGTCAGTGATGCATTTAAATCTTTTTTTTCAAATTTAAATTTTTTACCAAGAGAATTCCAAACTTTTTAAACTTACTGAACCACTATGCTAGCAAAGACCATTCTAGGAATGTTGAGCGTATATATCCTTTAATGAAATGAGACATGTGCACTGAAGATGTAATTGCTATGATGTCTAGAATGGGAATTGATTCCATATTTCAAACCACATAAAGAATGGTTTATTTAAAAATGACCAACTTTGTTTAGTCAGATGACTCTTTTCTGAGGTCAGCGTTTTCTTCGCACTTTGCAGTAAACAATGAATAGCACGGTATGTCTTTACACTGACGATTGAGACCTACCACGGGCTTGAGTATATGCTCTTTGAAGAGATTTATCACATTTAAAAAGACAGTGGTTGCTCTGTTATCACAACATTGTTGCCCTCCCATATTAGCAAGCACACACAGATTTTTCCTATGTTAAGGAACAAAACAAAGTCAGCACAGCTCATATTATTAAAGGTACATTCTGTAAACATTTTTAAAAGGCTCTCTCTTTTTTTTTTTACTTCTAGCAAACTTATTTCACTTCCTATGCATGTCACTTTTCCTCTCTGTGCTAAAATCCTCAGCTGCACTCATTCATTTTTCAGCAATGGTCACCTCACTAATGAAAGTATTTCTTACCTCCATTCTAATTTCTACTTAAAACCTAATTTTCCTATCAACATACTCTGGCTACAATTTGTTTTGGTCATTTTACCAACCTGAATTTTACTTTTGAACTTAAAAATCTCCTTGGTTCCTGTGCATTTCTGCCTTTTCTTTTCCTTTCTCCCTATCTTTAAATTCACTTGCATTAATATTTAAACACTTTGAACAGATGCTTATTGATTAAAATGGCTACTATTTCAAAAACGTAAAGCCTTATCCCAAACCATGACTGATTGTAAGCAATTTATCAAAAGATGCCAATTGACCTGATTTTCCTCCCTTCTTACAGAAGGAGTGGGGTTGTGGGCATCTGTTCAGTTTCCCTGGAAAACCTCTGGGTGGATGCCACTTCAATACCTTTTTCTTCTTTATAAATCAAGCACCATGGATGATATTATGCCATATCACAATATTCCAGTCAGTGATGCATTTAAATCTCTTTTCAAATATTGGTAGGTTGTCTATTTTAAAAAGTGTTTAAAATGTTTTAGTCAGGGAAACGGAAAAAGAAATTTTAGAAATACTGACCCAAGAGAATTTTGAATATATCTAGCACACTGTGAAATATACTGTATATATATATATAAAATGCACCATAGATGATATCTTCCACAGATACATAGTATATACCATAAATCCACTATGCATATATTATATGTCATATTATGCATATACAATCAATGTACATATAGAAGGAAAATGGATTCCAACAAAACTCAATATGTATCACTGTTAAAATCATTTCCAAGGTTCATACACATTAAAATAAAATTCCTTATATGCGTGTGTATATATATATATATATATATATACACATACATATATCTATATTTAGCTATATCTATATATATGTGCATATCTATATCTATATCTATATCTATATGACAGGGAAGCCTGGTGTGCTGTAGCCCATGGGGTCAGAAAGAGTCGGACATGACTCAGCAACTGAACCATTCAGCAAAAATAACTTTATATTACTCAATCATAAAAATGAATGAAGTAATTCCATTTGCAGCAACATGAAAGAATCTATAGATTATCATCTTAAGTAAGTCAAGGGCTTTTCTGGTGACTCACATGAATCACAAGAATCTTCCTGGAATTCAGGAGACCCAGGTTTGATCCCTGGGCCAGGAAGATCTCCTGGAGAAGGGAATGACAATCCACTGGAGTATTCTTGTCTGGAGAATTCTATGGGTAAAGATCCTAGCAGGATAACAAAGAGTCAGACAGGATTGAGCAGCTAACACTTTCACTTTTTCATTGCTTAACTGTGGAATCTAAAGAATGCTACAAATGAGCTTATTTACAAAACAGAAACAGACCCACAGACATAGAAAAGAAACTTTTGGTTACGAAAGACTTCCCCTTTGGGTTGGGAGGATAAATTAGAAGGGTTTTTTTTTTTTTTTTGGTACTTTATATTTAAATACTACTAAATATAAAATAGGTAAACAACCAGGACCTACTGCATAGCACAAGGAGCTATATTCAACATCTTGTAATAACCCATAATAGAAAAGAATCTGGAAATAAACACATGTCCATTTTGCTGAATCATTTTGCTATATACTTGAAACTAATGCAACATTGTGAATCAACTCTATTTCAATTGAAAAATAAAAATTAAATGGCTTTATAACTAAGAACCTTTAGACCAAGTTCTCAAGCTTAAAGAAATTCCATTATTGCTGGTTAGTTCCTCTTTCACGTCTCCATGTTTGCTTTAATAAAGAACATGAGAACTTGATGGAGTTAAGAACACAGGACAGTGATTTGTTTTTTTCTTTTTTGTCTGAGATCGAATAAATGTTACTTCCCTCAGTAAGAAGAAAACATGTATCTTCCTGACAACCAATTCTGAATTTAAGTCCCCAGCGAATGAGGTGACTTCTTAATAAAGATACGTGGAACACTTCTGCACATACCAGCTCCCACCTGGCTTTGGAGGTACATGGCTTTGCAGGCAGTGGAGATGAATACTGGGGATGTAGTTTATTCTAAACACATGTACAGGTCTGAAACCTAAATCTAAGTGTTCAGTGAGAGTAACTTTCTTAGAGAGCACTGTGGTGAGTTTATTCTCAAATTGTCTGCTGTCAAAAGAATTTTCAAAACAGTTGTCTAAGGAATGTATACTCCTCTAGAATGTCTAAACTATATCAAGATAAATTATTAGAAAACCATACACTAGATATTACAGCATTTCTCTGTACATACACATCTTACTTTATGTTTTCTGTGTACGTTTATCCGTATAGTAAAATTTACTGTGCACCAAGTTTCTGAAAGGTCAACCACTCTTAAAATACACATGTTGTCAAAACAAGTTAAGCTTTAGTTACAGCTTTTTCATCAAGAATGCTCAAGATAGAATTTAACATAAGCCTGATATTTAGAAATATTCAAGTATTTAAAGTAATATCTCTGATTTATAGTGTAAATAATTCACCTGCCAGTGCAGAGGATCCAAGAATCATGGGTTAAATCTCTGGGTCAAGAACACTCCCTGGAGAAAGAAATGGCAACCCATTCCTGTATTGTCTCCTGGAGAATTCCATGGACAGAGGAGCCTGGGGGCTACAGTTCAAGGGGTTGCAAGAGTTGGACATGACTGAGCACATAAGCATTAGGCATGTTTTAACCAGTGACAGGCTGCTCTGTACCATTTACACCCGATAATTGAGTTGTATATGACTTGTAAAAATTCTCAATAGAAAAATCCTTTTAAACACACATTATTCTTTTTTTTTTTAAAGATTTATTTATTTATTTATTTTGGGCGGGGGTCAGGTTGGGGAGGGAGGGGAGCGGGCGGGCCGCTTCCATTGGTCTTTCATTTCTCTATTTTCATCCGTCTTTGTTCTTTGGCTCCTGTGGGCCTCCCATCACGGTGGCGTCTGTCGTTGCAGAGCACAGGCTCTGGGCGCACGCGCTCCAGAGCTCTGGCTCAGTAATTGGACACATTGGTCCAGCCGCTCCGTGGCACGTGGGATCTTCCCAGGCCAGGGATCGAACCGGCGCCCCTTGCACTGTAAGGCGGTGTCCTTACCCACTGGACCACCAGGAGAAGCTCCACATTATTCTTAAAAAGTACTTAGATAAGTGTGTTGACCTGCCACCCTCCTTTCATGAGGTTAAACATGAAAACGAGTGTATCCCCTCAGTGGAGGGAAGTGGGATTCAAGAGGAAAAGGAAGCCTGGGGTGACTTCAGCTTCTTGATCTGAGCTAAATGCAGGGAGCAGCTGCCACTGCCAGAGGCTGGGCAGAGAGTGAGGCTGAGAGAGGAACGGGTCTGAGGTAGAGAGACAGGAGAGGCTTGCTTAGCGCACGTTGAATCTGGACACTCATTACACATTGAAGCCAACCTGTGGAGCAGGAAGTCTGGATAAAGGCTTCTGGGGTTCATTCAGAGACAGCTGGGCAGGAGGAGCAGTTGTTGTCGTTCAGCAGCTCAGTCTTGTCCTACTCTTTGTGACCCAATTGACTGCAGCCAGACAGGCTTTCCTGTCCTTCACTATCTCCCAGAGTTTGCTCAAACTCATATCCATTGAGGGAGGCGCAGACATGTAGGCATTAAAAGCCAAAAACTGGACTAGATAGGCTGGCGTTGAGGATAAGCCGAAAAGAGATAAGGCTGGAGGGAAAGTCTCTGGGTGTTGGGGAAGGAGGCTGAGGAGTGTATCAAGTTAGATTGAGCCTGCAGGGGAGAGGCTTCTCCTAGAAGGTGAAAGATGCAAGAGGGCAAACTGAGGGCAAAGAAAAAGATGCACGGGGAAGGACATTCAGTATCTGAGGCTGTCTGTAGAAAGGGCTCAGGCCGACAGCCTACACCACTGTCTTCTGTCCCAGCCCAATTCCTCCTCCGGCATACCTGAAGTTCGTAATGCCACTGTGACTTACCTCTCCTTCTGCTCAGCGTGGGACAGGCTAATGAATCACAAGCTGACTTGTTGGAACCAGGAATAACAACTGCAACTGGAAAGCTAGCAGACTGGGAGGGTGGCAGACAGGCCTCTGAGAAACCCATCTTCCCTCAGTCCAATGTAAACTCCTTTTATGTACAAGAGTGGAGAGTGCAGGACCACTTCTGAGCTGACCAATGGCTGAGCAGATGCTAAAGCTCCTGTCTACCTCTAGGCCCCTGTCCTCAGGGGGACAGGAACATCCTCAGAAAGTGGCCAGTCCGATGAAGTACACAGTTGCTCCAGTGACAGCGTCCTTCAGGCCTCAGTGGAGTGGGCACTCAGCCAGGGGAGACCACAGTGGCCATGCAGGAGTGGTCAATGCAACTGTTTCTGGGATAGCTGGCGTGGGCTCAGCCTGCTGCTCACCTCACTGGTCAGTTCACGATGAACTAGGGGGCCCACGAGCTGACGACCCCTGAGCAGAGCTCCCTCCTGCCTGCTTGTGCAGCGGGTGGGTGGGTGTTGGGTCCCCGCCTTAATGGGGAACACGGGTCTGCCCCAGGGCACATCATGCACCACTTCCAGCTAGGGAGGACACTGTTACACTTTTGCCACATTCAATTTCTCTTTGAATTTTGAATATTTTTGTTTTAATTTTTACAATGTTGTGTTGGTTTCTGCCATACAACAATGTAAATCAGCCACAATTATGCATATATCCCCTTCCCCTTGAGCCTCCCTCCCCTCTTCCAGCCCTGCCCCTCTAGGTGATCACAGAGCACCATACTGGGCTCCCTAGTTATAGAGCACTACACTATATATGGCCAAGTAAGCCCACATGGGCTGTTGCACTCTTATATAAGGTTGGCATACGAAAAAGCCAACTCAGAAATTCAACTTGAGGTTGAACAAAATAAATTAGTAAGGCTTATTAGCCAGACCTTAGCAGCCTTAACCAAAAATGATGTCTCTCTACTTTTCTTGCAAACGACAAGCTCTTTTCCTATTAACCACATTTAGAAAAGCATGTTTTTAGGTAATGATTTTTCCCAATAAGAGCCAATCTTTAGAAGGAAATAAATCCTGACAAAAACAATATTCACTTTCACCTGTACTCTGGCCTCCAGAAATAACTCAGAGGAAACTCAGTTTTTAAGACACTTCTTGAAAATGATGATTTGCTATATGTTTTAACATCTTTCCTCCCTAAAACTGCTGGACCACTGTCTCCATCTTTGTCTCGCTCACACCAAGGTAATCTAGGCTTCTCACTGAAACTAGAGAGTGAGAAGCATGGTCCTACCTTTACACAAAACACAGAGTTAGACCTACAGGCATTTCAAATAAGTTTCCTTAAATAATGTCTGCAAGCTGGTTTTCCCATGTTCAATCACACACCATTGAAAACTATAATATCCCACTTGCCCCAAACATTTCGAGGATTGTTTCAAAAGCATGTAAAGTTGACTTCACTAATCTAACAAATATCTCATTCATAATGATGCATTATCCAGCATTAACTAAAACTTCATGAATTACTCTCGGATATTAGAAATAATAAGAATTCTCATATTCAAGCAAATGCTTTTTGCAATCATGTGTTCAAACATAAACATATTAAAATTATTACAGATGGGAAAAACCTTTTCTTACCACCCCCAAATGAGCTGTGTATTTCCTATATGAAGAATTCTATACGCCAGTTTAAAAGCCTATGAGAGTCTATTCTTTCTTTTGTTCCCATTGTATGCATTCCTGGGGAGATAGTCAGTTTTCTAGCAAATCTGATCCCCAGCCACTTGTACCCTTCAATTCCCTTTTTTTTTTTTAAAAACAATGTTGTGTTGGTTTCTGCCATACAACAATGTAAATCAGCAATTATGCTTTCCTTTGCCCCCCTTAGGTGGATCACAGAGCACCATACCGCGCTCCCTAGTTATAGAGCACTACACTATATATGGCCAAGTAAGCCCACATGGGCTGTTGCACTCTTATATAAGGTTGGCATACGAAAAAGCCAACTCAGAAATTCAACTTGAGGTTGAACAAAATAAATTAGTAAGGCTTATTAGCCAGACCTTAGCAGCCTTAACCAAAAATGATGTCTCTCTACTTTTCTTGCAAACGACAAGCTCTTTTCCTATTAACCACATTTAGAAAAGCATGTTTTTAGGTAATGATTTTTCCCAATAAGAGCCAATCTTTAGAAGGAAATAAATCCTGACAAAAACAATATTCACTTTCACCTGTACTCTGGCCTCCAGAAATAACTCAGAGGAAACTCAGTTTTTAAGACACTTCTTGAAAATGATGATTTGCTATATGTTTTAACATCTTTCCTCCCTAAAACTGCTGGACCACTGTCTCCATCTTTGTCTCGCTCACACCAAGGTAATCTAGGCTTCTCACTGAAACTAGAGAGTGAGAAGCATGGTCCTACCTTTACACAAAACACAGAGTTAGACCTACAGGCATTTCAAATAAGTTTCCTTAAATAATGTCTGCAAGCTGGTTTTCCCATGTTCAATCACACACCATTGAAAACTATAATATCCCACTTGCCCCAAACATTTCGAGGATTGTTTCAAAAGCATGTAAAGTTGACTTCACTAATCTAACAAATATCTCATTCATAATGATGCATTATCCAGCATTAACTAAAACTTCATGAATTACTCTCGGATATTAGAAATAATAAGAATTCTCATATTCAAGCAAATGCTTTTTGCAATCATGTGTTCAAACATAAACATATTAAAATTATTACAGATGGGAAAAACCTTTTCTTCCCCACCCCCCCAAATGAGCTGTGTATTTCCTATATGAAGAATTCCCTATACGCCAGTTTAAAAGCCTATGAGAGTCTATTCTTTCTTTTGTTCCCATTGTATGCATTCCTGGGGAGATAGTCAGTTTTCTAGCAAACTCTTGATCACAAGCTCCAGTTTAATATGACAGAAACATTAGCTCATAGCCACTCTAGGTTCCCAACTATCTGCTTTTTTTTTTTTTAAGGTTTTGTTTTGTTTTGCTTTTTTTGATGTGGACCCTGTTTAAAGTCTTTATTGAATTTGTTACAACACCGCTTCTGTTTTTTTTAGCTTTTTCGCCATAAGGACCGTGGGATCTTAGCTCCTTGATGAAGGATCCCCTATATTGGAAGCTTTATTGGAAGCTTCCAATAGGAAGCTACTGGACTGCTAGGGAAGTCCCTCATTTCCCAATTATCTTGACTTTAGAGACTGTCCCAACCTCACAGGCTCAGAGGGTTGACTCTTCTTTTCCCATGAAAAACAATAATCCTGGAGATAAGACCTGGAGACCCCCAGACAAGGACTGGCCCTTTGAAGCTATTCCTAACTTGTTTTGTTTGCTGAGGTATTTGTCATTAAAACCAACCTTCTAAGCATTTATTATCATTCTTCCACTCTGATGATAATATTGTTTTCAGACACCTCTGACCACTTGAGAAATCTGCAAGGCAGAGTGAGGCTTACAGAAGGCATTGGAGGTAAGGAGGAGGATTCTCCCACACCCTGTAACAGAACCTGTTGTTTATTTGGGCCATGATAAATTCTTCCCAAATCTGCAGTGAGTGCAGTCTACCTGTAAATTTTGCTTTTCTTATTGCTTTTCTAAAAGTCTGATGGTGTCACTATAAAACTCATAGTTTATCATTATCCAGAGATCTCTGCTTCTGGCATTAAATATTAGTCATTTTTAACCTTAATGGAAAACTAACACTTTTTGGAATTTGAGAAAAATAAAGCTAAGGTTTTTTAGCTCTTAAAGTTGTCTAAATAAATCTTCGGTTTGAGGATTTTTCAATCTCTCTTTACTCTCAGGGATCATTTCCAAACATGAAATTAAATGGATCATCAGAGACACAGAAAAAGCTTCATGGAGATTGGTTATGAAACTCATATTCAAGCAAATGCTTTTTGCAATCATGTGTTCAAACATAAACATATTAAAATTATTACAGATGGGAAAACCTTTTCTTCCCACCCCCAAATGAGCTGTGTATTTCCTATATGAAAAATTTCCTTATACGCCAGTTTAAAAGCCTATGAGAGTCTATTCTTTCTTTTGTTCCCATTGTATGCATTCCTGGGGAGATAGTCAGTTTTCTAGCAAACTCTTGATCACAAGCTCCAGTTTAATATGACAGAAACATTAGCTCATAGCCACTCTAGGTTCCCAACTATCTGCTTTTTTTTTTTTTAAGGTTTTGTTTTGTTTTGCTTTTTTTGATGTGGACCCTGTTTAAAGTCTTTATTGAATTTGTTACAACACCGCTTCTGTTTTTTTTAGCTTTTTCGCCATAAGGACCGTGGGATCTTAGCTCCTTGATGAAGGATCCCCTATATTGGAAGCTTTATTGGAAGCTTCCAATAGGAAGCTACTGGACTGCTAGGGAAGTCCCTCATTTCCCAATTATCTTGACTTTAGAGACTGTCCCAACCTCACAGGCTCAGAGGGTTGACTCTTCTTTTCCCATGAAAAACAATAATCCTGGAGATAAGACCTGGAGACCCCCAGACAAGGACTGGCCCTTTGAAGCTATTCCTAACTTGTTTTGTTTGCTGAGGTATTTGTCATTAAAACCAACCTTCTAAGCATTTATTATCATTCTTCCACTCTGATGATAATATTGTTTTCAGACACCTCTGACCACTTGAGAAATCTGCAAGGCAGAGTGAGGCTTACAGAAGGCATTGGAGGTAAGGAGGAGGATTCTCCCACACCCTGTAACAGAACCTGTTGTTTATTTGGGCCATGATAAATTCTTCCCAAATCTGCAGTGAGTGCAGTCTACCTGTAAATTTTGCTTTTCTTATTGCTTTTCTAAAAGTCTGATGGTGTCACTATAAAACTCATAGTTTATCATTATCCAGAGATCTCTGCTTCTGGCATTAAATATTAGTCATTTTTAACCTTAATGGAAAACTAACACTTTTTGGAATTTGAGAAAAATAAAGCTAAGGTTTTTTAGCTCTTAAAGTTGTCTAAATAAATCTTCGGTTTGAGGATTTTTCAATCTCTCTTTACTCTCAGGGATCATTTCCAAACATGAAATTAAATGGATCATCAGAGACACAGAAAAAGCTTCCGCGGAGATTGGTTATGAAACTCATGTAGGGTCTAATCATTCTTTCTAATATTCATTTCTTTCCACCCACTAAATCATTACCTTCATTAACAGTGATTAAAACTAAGCCTCAAAGCAGGCAGAGCTGGATGGATGCTCACGTCTTACTCTAATGACGATGGTCTAAAGCACCCCATTGGGGAATGAGCGCCCCTCAGAGGCAGTGGACCTAGCAGACAGGCAACCGGAGAGGAGCCAGTGTCTGTGGATGTGCAACAGAGAGAAGATTCAACTTCAGGAAGGGGTCTCACAAGTTTTGAATATGCTACACCTAACATACATTTACTTGTAGAGCTGAATTCTGCAGGTAAAAATCAATGGATGCATTCAGGATTATCAGAGAACATGATGCAGTAGGTGAAAATGTCAATGATCACTCATTTCTTTGGAATGAAGTCAGATCCATATGCAGAACAGAAATGAATCACCACTTTTTTTTCAAGAGATCACTGACAAGTCTTAAGTGCAGTGACACAAGTGGTTGCTAACTTCTAAAATAAATTATGAGGGAATGTCCACCCATCTGGCGATGTAATATTACATGGGTTTCTTATAAAATGCATAAGCTAAAATGTACTTGATACAAGAAAGGTAGATGACAGAGTGATTCTATTCAGAAACTCCATGACTAACGATAGAACACAGCTTTAGCAGAACCTGTCAATTGCTTGCTCAAATGGATTAGTTTGGAGTAATGATAAGCATAAAATGATCTTCCAACTTTAAAATTATGAATACAGCTTAAGAGACATGACGAAGAATTCAGTTCCTTAGAGGTATTTTCTTACAGGGTCCTGAATTACTCAATTACCTCTTTATTTATATATATATATATACACATATATTAATTTATTTATTTATTTTTGTCTGCATTTGGTCTTAGTTGTGGCTCATTGCAGCTCCCGGGGTGTTTCCCCAGAGGCATACAGAATCTTAGTCCCCCGACCCAGACGGGAACCCACGTCCCCTACATTGGAAAATGGATTCTCAACCCCTGGACCACCAAGGAAGTCCCTCAATTACCTCTTTTTACAAGACAGCTGATCCAGCATAGCAGTCATTCAATAGTGACAAGAAACGGCAGCCTTAATAATAAGCACATTCAAGGGGCAGAAGAAACACAAAAAGGAGTGGGAATAAAGTAATTATAAGGGGATTTTATAAATGCTGCCTAACTGAATATGTCTATTTGATCTTCAAATGTCTGCTTGAACACTTATAAAGAATTGAAAATAACATGGTTATTGAAAAAAAGTGACATGATATTTGAAGCAGAATTATTTTTACCTTATCACTTGTGTCTTGCACCTAAAACTAATTTCTAGAAGTTACAGCTCAGAAACAGCACACAGTTTCCCTTAACTCTTCTCCTGTGATTGTCCCTCATAATAACCTCAGTCTGCTGAATCGATTAGGCTGCTGAAACAGATGTGAGAGAAAATCCTAGCATGTGTTTTCTCTTTGAAATGAAATGCTAATTTGGAAATATTACTGCTTGACCCGATTGATGCCATAGCTGTAGGGATTAAACAGAAGTTTGTCAAGGGCTACAGAATTTACTACCCAGCCTGCTCATTTACCAATTCCATTAAACTAATTTAAAGAAGGAAGAAATCTGTATCATCCTGAGATTTGTAGTCAAAGGAATTGCAAACAAAATAGTTTGTTATGTTCACCACAGTCAGAATGTCTGCTAAGTTTTCAAATTAATCAAGTAAGAAAATGAAATGCAGTGTTGCCTGGTTTATGTTTCTTTAAAACAGAATAAGGAGACCAAACGAGTTAGTCCTAAAGGGTATCAACCCTAAAGAGTCATTGGAAGGACTGATGCTGAAACTGAAGCTCCAATGCTTTGGCTACCTGATGCAAAGAACAGACAAGTTGGAGAAAACCCTGATGCTGGCAGAGATGGAGGGTAGGAGGAGAAGGGGGTGACAGAGGATAAGATTGCATCACCCACTCAATGGACATGAGTTTGAGCAAACCCTGGGAAATACTGGAGGACAGGGGAGCCTCAAGCAATGCAGTCCATGGGGCTGCAAAGAGTCGAACATGATTGATTGAGTGATTGAACAACAACAATATTCCCAGCTGAATCCAGTTTAAAGGATGAGGACCCGTGAATGAGGGCTGAACTTTGGAGGAAAGGAATTATGAGGGGTGATAGTCAGAAGAGTGGGCACATTTGGAACCAAATATTAAAAACAAAATTGGACAAAAGTGGCGGGACCTGCATAAGTAGTAACAGTAGAGAAAACCCTGGAGGGGTTTAATTGTATCTCGTCAAGAAATTTTTATCCAACCTTTGGTGTTTGCCAGAAAATGAGAGTCTTTTAAAACAGAAATAAACAGGACAAACTGAAGACATAAAGACAGAAAAAGAAAATTGGAATGAAGACGACAAAAATTAAAGAGAGCATACTGATGATCAGTGTTGCTCTTCAATCAAGATAGAGAGTGAGGCTTTGCAAAAAAAGGAAAGGACACAGATGTGATTGGGGAGTGGGCAACCAGAGGACCACACAGAAGCTGTGGGCTTGGTAACCACCTGATGGTCCAGAGAGGGAAGAGCTGCACAGCAGGCAAAGTGAAGGAAGTGAACGGGGTGGGGAGTGGAGGGAAAGGGTGAATTCCAAGTGGTTGAAGCCACAGTGGGCTGGAGTGAGGCTACGGGGAGGGGAGTGCTTGGATAGAGAGAAGAGGAGGAGGGGAGACCATGAGGTCATGTGTGAGAATAAACGACTGAGGACACCAAGAGCTTATGATAGTAGGTAAGTTTTAGGCAATAGAATTTAATTCAGAGGATAGGGTTTTATGTTAGGTATAAGCATATTTTTGAAGAGAAATTTGATATATGCTTATAGAATAGTTTTGGGTCAAGGGTGTGACTTACATGATAACTATGTATCACTAAGAAAACACCTAAATCTGTATTGAGAGGATGGCAATGAAGCCTGTTCTTAGTAATGACTCAGAAGTCATAGTTTTAGGGGATGTTATTTCATTTAAAAGCAGATGGAGCAAGACAGACTTATGAAACATAGAAGGACAATCCATGCCACTATGTGACTGGAAAAGCAGTTCACATCTAAGAGCACTGTTAAAATGGGAAATTTAACTTATTAGAAAATGTAGGAAAGCTACTAGAGTTTAAGGAAATTTTTAATATATATATATGTATACATGAGAGATGATTGAAGAAAGGACAGGGACCCATTTTTTTTGGGGGGGGAATCCAGTTTAAAGGATGAGGACCCGTGAATGAGGGCTGAACTTTGGAGGAAAGGAATTATGAGGGTGATAGTCAGAAGAGTGGGCACATTTGGAACCAAATATTAAAAACAAAATTGGACAAAAGTGGCGGGACCTGCATAAGTAGTAACAGTAGAGAAAACCCTGGAGGGGTTTAATTGTATCTCGTCAAGAAATTTTTATCCAACCTTTGGTGTTTGCCAGAAAATGAGAGTCTTTTAAAACAGAAATAAACAGGACAAACTGAAGACATAAAGACAGAAAAAGAAAATTGGAATGAAGACGACAAAAATTAAAGAGAGCATACTGATGATCAGTGTTGCTCTTCAATCAAGATAGAGAGTGAGGCTTTGCAAAAAAAGGAAAGGACACAGATGTGATTGGGGAGTGGGCAACCAGAGGACCACACAGAAGCTGTGGGCTTGGTAACCACCTGATGGTCCAGAGAGGGAAGAGCTGCACAGCAGGCAAAGTGAAGGAAGTGAACGGGGTGGGGAGTGGAGGGAAAGGGTGAATTCCAAGTGGTTGAAGCCACAGTGGGCTGGAGTGAGGCTACGGGGAGGGGAGTGCTTGGATAGAGAGAAGAGGAGGAGGGGAGACCATGAGGTCATGTGTGAGAATAAACGACTGAGGACACCAAGAGCTTATGATAGTAGGTAAGTTTTAGGCAATAGAATTTAATTCAGAGGATAGGGTTTTATGTTAGGTATAAGCATATTTTTGAAGAGAAATTTGATATATGCTTATAGAATAGTTTTGGGTCAAGGGTGTGACTTACATGATAACTATGTATCACTAAGAAAACACCTAAATCTGTATTGAGAGGATGGCAATGAAGCCTGTTCTTAGTAATGACTCAGAAGTCATAGTTTTAGGGGATGTTATTTCATTTAAAAGCAGATGGAGCAAGACAGACTTATGAAACATAGAAGGACAATCCATGCCACTATGTGACTGGAAAAGCAGTTCACATCTAAGAGCACTGTTAAAATGGGAAATTTAACTTATTAGAAAATGTAGGAAAGCTACTAGAGTTTAAGGAAATTTTTAATATATATATATGTATATATGAGAGATGATTGGAAGAAAGACATCTCTATTCATGAAAAGGCTAAGGAAGCACATACAATAAAATTTCAAAGCAACGTCCAAAAGCCCCAAGACAGCTAACCATGGTTGGAATGGCCATGGGACGGGAAATAAGGACTTTCTTTTCATTATGAATACTCTGATTGCATGAACTAACTGAGTTTAATAAAACGACCCTGGGTAACACTCTGAAGATGTGGAATAAATGCATTAATTTCAAAAAGCAAACTATGACCAACCACAGGATCAGATCATGAAGACCATAGAATAGATAGATATAAAAGAGTACAGAGTGGAAACTCAAAACTTGATAAAAAGTTCATTATGATCATTCCAGGAAAAGAGAATGCCAAGTAAAGGTAAGGTTTAAGACTTCTTTACATTCATCAGAGAGGAAGGAAGGTCACTCACAGAGTGCTGCATGTGAGGGCAGGGACCATGGCAAGGAGGTGCCTTTGACAACTTCCAGGATTAAGAGAGAAAGAGGGTGAAAATGGGTGCTAATGATGAAAGACTAAGCAAAAGATAAAGAAGACTTGTTTAATGCCAGATGTCACAACTAGAGGAGTGTGAATAGCATGATAAACAGCTGAGAAAGGAAAGAGTTCTTTGAACATAACTGTGAGCCTTTGAAAAGGGTCTGCTCCCAATACAATTCAAAGAGCAGAGATTTTCCAGGCAGATTTTGCCTCCACATCTAAATGTTAGTTTATCTCTTGCTCGAGATGGGGCAAGGGCTTCTCTTTAATCCACCAGATAGTCATTTTATTTGTTAGGTAAAGCATTTTTTGAAGAGAAATTTGATATATGCTTATAGAATAGTTTTGGGTCAAGGGTGTGACTTACATGATAACTATGTATCACTAAGAAAACACCTAAATCTGTATTGAGAGGATGGCAATGAAGCCTGTTCTTAGTAATGACTCAGAAGTCATAGTTTTAGGGGATGTTATTTCATTTAAAAGCAGATGGAGCAAGACAGACTTATGAAACATAGAAGGACAATCCATGCCACTATGTGACTGGAAAAGCAGTTCACATCTAAGAGCACTGTTAAAATGGGAAATTTAACTTATTAGAAAATGTAGGAAAGCTACTAGAGTTTAAGGAAATTTTTAATATATATATATGTATATATGAGAGATGATTGGAAGAAAGACATCTCTATTCATGAAAAGGCTAAGGAAGCACATACAATAAAATTTCAAAGCAACGTCCAAAAGCCCCAAGACAGCTAACCATGGTTGGAATGGCCATGGGACGGGAAATAAGGACTTTCTTTTCATTATGAATACTCTGATTGCATGAACTAACTGAGTTTAATAAAACGACCCTGGGTAACACTCTGAAGATGTGGAATAAATGCATTAATTTCAAAAAGCAAACTATGACCAACCACAGGATCAGATCATGAAGACCATAGAATAGATAGATATAAAAGAGTACAGAGTGGAAACTCAAAACTTGATAAAAAGTTCATTATGATCATTCCAGGAAAAGAGAATGCCAAGTAAAGGTAAGGTTTAAGACTTCTTTACATTCATCAGAGAGGGAAGGAAGGTCACTCACAGAGTGCTGCATGTGAGGGCAGGGACCATGGCAAGGAGGTGCCTTTGACAACTTCCAGGATTAAGAGAGAAAGAGGGTGAAAATGGGTGCTAATGATGAAAGACTAAGCAAAAGATAAAGAAGACTTGTTTAATGCCAGATGTCACAACTAGAGGAGTGTGAATAGCATGATAAACAGCTGAGAAAGGAAAGAGTTCTTTGAACATAACTGTGAGCCTTTGAAAAGGGTCTGCTCCCAATACAATTCAAAGAGCAGAGATTTTCCAGGCAGATTTTGCCTCCACATCTAAATGTTAGTTTATCTCTTGCTCGAGATGGGGCAAGGGGCTTCTCTTTAATCCACCTTAGTTTCATTACAGGTCAAATGGAGATTACTGGGTTGACAATAAAAGATTTTCATGGGATCATCTTCCAAATGCTGTACTAATTTAGTTCACAAGCATATCTTAATAATCCCTTGCTAATTGACTGTTGCTGTCCTACATGCTGAACATGACACATTGGGTGCTTTCCCAGAACTTAAAATCTCAGGAGGGACAGACAGACAAAAGTTTAATATGGAAGCTGTCATAAGTGCGATTAATGAAAAGGGAAAAAAGCCATAGGGTGAGTAATGAAGGTGCTCTTTTAGCTGATGCTGTTAAGAATCCAGTATAAATAAAGTCTGGCAGAATATATGTGCCTCTATGTATGGCTGTGTCATATTACTAGATACACAGTAAAGGAGAGAGTTTCCATTGTAACGTGTAAAGTTACACCAGAAGGTGCTAAAAAATGGGAGCCTAAACTGAGAAGAAGTTTCAGAACAAACTAAAGGGATTAGAACGATGTATTTTTAGAATAGGAAGAAATAACTTCATCAGACACATCATGATTATTATTTTAAAAGACATCCCAGGTGAATGGTGGTTGAAATACATCAACACACTTCAGGTTATGACACGGAACTGAGACCAAATGATTGAAGGAAACTGACCCCTGCGAGTTCTCCAATGTGGACAGTAGCTGGTAAACCAGCATATGAGAGGGCTCCTCCCATTTACTGGAGCATCTCTGGAGCCACTCATAAAGACAAGCACACTGCATTTAAGGTGGGGGACAAGGGTGAGGCTGAGATGGCTCTGATATTCCAAGCTGCCTGGTGAAAACACATGAAATGAATTGTAGTAGAATATGATGAAATGGAGCAAATACATTGAGCTATGATTCTACCATCTCAAGACCACCCTGAGCAGGGAGTAGTTTGTCAGAACTGTTCAAAGAAATTTCTACAAATATGTGGGCTACTCAACACAATTTTTCATGAGAAGCAGAAATATCAGCAAGCATCAGAGAAAGCCACACACATGGGAACACTTTTGCTTAGGGATGCCGTATGACTATTACTATCAGATACCAGTCTAAATATGTGGCCTAGACACATGTTTACTTTTCTTCTGGTACAGAATGGACAGTATAGGACTGACACAATGTTCTTTTAAAGTCCTTAAGGATGCAGGCCATCAACTTTGTTCTGCCATTTTTACTGTCTTAATTTCCATCCTTAAGCAGCCATCAGGACTATTTTCTACATATGAAAATGGAGGAAGGAAAAGTGCATCTTGGTCTTCCAAATGCTGTACAAAAAAATTTTTGAAACCCACATTGGGTGCTTTCCCAGAACTTAAAATCTCAGGAGGGACAGACAGACAAAAGTTTAATATGGAAGCTGTCATAAGTGCGATTAATGAAAAGGGAAAAAAGCCATAGGGTGAGTAATGAAGGTGCTCTTTTAGCTGATGCTGTTAAGAATCCAGTATAAATAAAGTCTGGCAGAATATATGTGCCTCTATGTATGGCTGTGTCATATTACTAGATACACAGTAAAGGAGAGAGTTTCCATTGTAACGTGTAAAGTTACACCAGAAGGTGCTAAAAAATGGGAGCCTAAACTGAGAAGAAGTTTCAGAACAAACTAAAGGGATTAGAACGATGTATTTTTAGAATAGGAAGAAATAACTTCATCAGACACATCATGATTATTATTTTAAAAGACATCCCAGGTGAATGGTGGTTGAAATACATCAACACACTTCAGGTTATGACACGGAACTGAGACCAAATGATTGAAGGAAACTGACCCCTGCGAGTTCTCCAATGTGGACAGTAGCTGGTAAACCAGCATATGAGAGGGCTCCTCCCATTTACTGGAGCATCTCTGGAGCCACTCATAAAGACAAGCACACTGCATTTAAGGTGGGGGACAAGGGTGAGGCTGAGATGGCTCTGATATTCCAAGCTGCCTGGTGAAAACACATGAAATGAATTGTAGTAGAATATGATGAAATGGAGCAAATACATTGAGCTATGATTCTACCATCTCAAGACCACCCTGAGCAGGGAGTAGTTTGTCAGAACTGTTCAAAGAAATTTCTACAAATATGTGGGCTACTCAACACAATTTTTCATGAGAAGCAGAAATATCAGCAAGCATCAGAGAAAGCCACACACATGGGAACACTTTTGCTTAGGGATGCCGTATGACTATTACTATCAGATACCAGTCTAAATATGTGGCCTAGACACATGTTTACTTTTCTTCTGGTACAGAATGGACAGTATAGGACTGACACAATGTTCTTTTAAAGTCCTTAAGGATGCAGGCCATCAACTTTGTTCTGCCATTTTTACTGTCTTAATTTCCATCCTTAAGCAGCCATCATGTATATTTTCTAAATAGGAAACTGGAGGAAGGATAGAACACAGGTTGTATCCATCTCCATTTGCTGTCTCAGGAACGTTCCCAGGCTCTCTGTTCATTACTTCAACTAACCTCACTGGTCACTCCTCCTAACAAGGGAGCTTAGAGATGTGACCTGTAATGGGACATGTGACCAGCAGGAATGACACCAGGGTTCTGCTCCTAAGGAAGAATGGACAAAGGGCTGATGTGGACACAGAGTTTCTGACACAGGGTATAACTGTAACTGAACTATATTGAAAATGGAAGAACAGGGTAGCAAGGGAAGAGAATATTAGAATTTGGGACACTCACGAAAAAGCAGTCACATGCTTTGGAGTTGCGGTGAAGTTTGTGTATCACAGGGCTGGACATGTATGTTCTACTGACAATTCCCTCTAAATTTCCCAAGAGAATTCTTGCTCCATGAACTTGACTATTTTGTCACAACTCTATGAGGAAGCCAAGAACTATTAAGACCATCCAGTGAAACAGGTTAGGTATAGTGAACAAAGGCTTCTCAGGTGGCTCAGTGGTAAAAAATAAACTGTAATGTAGGAGACCCAGGTTCAAGTTCAGGCTCAGGAAGATCCTCTGGAGAAGAAATGACGACCTCCTCTGGTGTTCTTGCCTGGGAAATCTTGTGGATGGGGAAGCCTGGGAGACTTCAGTCCCTGGAGTCACAAAGAGTCAGACATGACTGAGCAGCTGAGCACACGCACAGTCAAGAGAGTTATTTTCACTGTACTGTTGTGTTTTATATTAGAAAACAGAGAACAGAAGCAATGGATCAGGAAGCTTCCAATTTTATCTTCCTGAGTCTAGTAAAAAGAAAAGGTAAACCTCTGAGGAGATAATATATTCAAAACAGACAGAAGGTAGCTAAGGAAAAAACAGGATCCTAAATAAAGAAACCAAACCACACATTATTCAAGGGAGGCTTAAAAACATACAGTGAAACGGAATCGATAAGAGGATTTAAATTATTTTTAGAGGCAGGAAATAATGAGGATCAAGTAAATATGATAGAGGATGTTTTATACAAACTATCAGTTAAAGCCATTTTGGAGTTTCAGGAAAAGAATGGACACTTCAATATAAATCATGTGGAAGAGATAAAACACATTAAACAGATAATATTCTTATACACTGTTGGTGGGAAGTATTCTGAAGAAAATTAGTAATGAACTTGAAAGAAAATAACATACTATAATTATAAAGAGTATACAATTATACACTGTTAATTTTAAAGAATTAAGGATTAAGATTTTGGAGATAGGTGAGATTCTGAAATGCACGCCTTATGTGAAAGAAGGAAAGGTTTATACCTTTATCTAACAATTCTGTATTGTTGTGTATACAGCGGTAAACATACGTGGATATGAAATAGCAGGAAGAGAAAATATTTGTGGACTTAAACAGCTAAATATTAAATTAATTTTGGATAGAAATCATGGATTTATGAGCAAATCTCTCCCTAACTTAAGCAATATTGAAAACTTCAGAAGGTCATTTGTTGATCACAGAATCAGAAGAAATCATACCAGACTGGGAAACAGTAGCTAGTGGTTTCATACCAGAATAGACTGATGTCTCTATGATCCCATAAAGAGTCTCTAGCACCCATCAACAGGGATAGGGGTCAAGACCAGCACCTGAACTTGCCTCTGGGTGGTGTTTGGGTAGAGACTGATCACATTCCTTTGTATATGCCACTGTGACTAATAAAGTCCCCTGATAAGCACTTGCTATAAAATTGTTCCCTGTTTAGTTGTCTGCATAACTATGTCAACAAAGTTATGGTTTTTACAGTAGTCATGTATAAATGTGAGAGCTGGACCATAAAGAAGGCTGAGCACCAAAGAATTGATGCTTTTGAACTGTAATGCTAGAGTAGTCTCTTGAGAGTCCCTTGGACTTCAATGAGATCAAACTAGTCAATCCTAAAGAAATCAATCCTCGATATTCATTGGAGCTCTTATCATCAGTTAACAATATCTTCCTATTAATAGCTATGAGACTGGTTAATTTGAGTCATTGACAAACATTTAGACATTTGTATAACTTCCCACCTATGAGAATGAAAAATGCAGACAAAGCATATGAAATGACAAATTTTATAACTCTGTTATGCAGGCAACAAAGGATCATAATCCATGAGAGGAAAAGAAATGAACTATTTGAACCCTAGGCTTGCTCTTCTTTGCTGCCTTGAGAACCTACCGTCTACAGAGCAGTGAAAAGATACCCAGATGCTGCCTGACTGACCGCCTGAGCTTAAATAGATCAAAGCAGCCTGGAGTTTCAGAACAGAGGGTCAGTGGTGAAGGAGTTGAATGTAAAGAGAACTTCAGACAAGGTGTGGTCTCCTTGAATATTCAGTTGAGCACTAGTCTATGTCCTGCAGTGCTGAGAAAGAGCCATCTTAAATGACTACAGGTAACACCTGTTGGTACTCAGATGGCACCAGGAATAGGACTATTTCCACCAGTCAACTTGGAAAGCCTCAAAGTTTTACACTGAGAAGAGTACGCAGAGGGTTTGGCCTCTGTAATAAAATATAATTATTTCTAGACTAATCATTAAATAAATCTCAAAAGCAAGCCTTGGAAAGATTAAACTGTTTCTAAGCAACATAGCATAACTCCACGACAAAGAACAAGAATATTTATAGGAAAACAAAACCATTCCACAACACATAAATTAAAATTCACAGCATTCGCCAGTCACAAATTCTATTCCAAAAAAAACCCCCAGTGGTTTCAAATGAAGGTAAAATAAAGACATTTTAGACATAGAAGGGCTTCCTTGGTGGCTGGCCTGTAAAGATTCCATCTGCAATGCAGGAGACCCATGTTTGACCCCTGGGTCAGGAAGATCCTCTGGAGAAGAGCATGGCAACACACTAGTGTTCTTGCCTGGGATTAGTAATCCCTGTTTAGTTGTCTGCATAACTATGTCAACAAAGTTATGGTTTTTACAGTAGTCATGTATAAATGTGAGAGCTGGACCATAAAGAAGGCTGAGCACCAAAGAATTGATGCTTTTGAACTGTAATGCTAGAGTAGTCTCTTGAGAGTCCCTTGGACTTCAATGAGATCAAACTAGTCAATCCTAAAGAAATCAATCCTCGATATTCATTGGAGCTCTTATCATCAGTTAACAATATCTTCCTATTAATAGCTATGAGACTGGTTAATTTGAGTCATTGACAAACATTTAGACATTTGTATAACTTCCCACCTATGAGAATGAAAAATGCAGACAAAGCATATGAAATGACAAATTTTATAACTCTGTTATGCAGGCAACAAAGGATCATAATCCATGAGAGGAAAAGAAATGAACTATTTGAACCCTAGGCTTGCTCTTCTTTGCTGCCTTGAGAACCTACCGTCTACAGAGCAGTGAAAAGATACCCAGATGCTGCCTGACTGACCGCCTGAGCTTAAATAGATCAAAGCAGCCTGGAGTTTCAGAACAGAGGGTCAGTGGTGAAGGAGTTGAATGTAAAGAGAACTTCAGACAAGGTGTGGTCTCCTTGAATATTCAGTTGAGCACTAGTCTATGTCCTGCAGTGCTGAGAAAGAGCCATCTTAAATGACTACAGGTAACACCTGTTGGTACTCAGATGGCACCAGGAATAGGACTATTTCCACCAGTCAACTTGGAAAGCCTCAAAGTTTTACACTGAGAAGAGTACGCAGAGGGTTTGGCCTCTGTAATAAAATATAATTATTTCTAGACTAATCATTAAATAAATCTCAAAAGCAAGCCTTGGAAAGATTAAACTGTTTCTAAGCAACATAGCATAACTCCACGACAAAGAACAAGAATATTTATAGGAAAACAAAACCATTCCACAACACATAAATTAAAATTCACAGCATTCGCCAGTCACAAATTCTATTCCAAAAAAAACCCCCAGTGGTTTCAAATGAAGGTAAAATAAAGACATTTTAGACATAGAAGGGCTTCCTTGGTGGCTGGCCTGTAAAGATTCCATCTGCAATGCAGGAGACCCATGTTTGACCCCTGGGTCAGGAAGATCCTCTGGAGAAGAGCATGGCAACACACTAGTGTTCTTGCCTGGAGAATTCCATGGACAGAGGAGCCTGCCAGGCTGTATGTAGTCCATGGCGTCACAAAGAGTCAGACATGACTGAATAACATTTTCACTTTTTCTTTTAGACATAGAAAAGGAGGAAGAGTTCACATGGAATAGAACTCCACTAACGGACAAGTTAAAGTGATATCAGATTGAAATATGAATCTACACACAGAAATAAACAGCCTGAAAGGTTGATTTTGTGATTAAATAAGTAATATTTTGTGGTACTATTTAAGTCTCTTTTAAAAAGAACTAATAACTTTAGGGGAAAATGGCAATGAAGTGTAGGGTTTATGATAATTGTAAACATAAACTGTATACCAATAGGAACACAAATATCAGGGGGAGAAAAATGGAATTATACTCCTGTGAAGTCCTATTTTAACTAGCATGGCATACTGTAAGTTGAAGTTAACCTGTTGTATTTAAAAAATGTATCTGTATCTGCAAACATCCACAGTAATATAAAATGAGAGTTTCTGCCTAATAAGATAACAGTGGAGTTAAAATACAAAAATTAAAAAAAACAAAAACAAATGGGGCTTCGCCTGGTGGTCCAGTGGGTAAGGACACTGCCTTGCAGTGCAGGGGTGCCGCTTCGATCCCTGGCCTGGGAAGATCCCACGTGCCGCGGAGCGGCTGGACCGATGTGTCCAATTACCGAGCCGGAGCTCTGAGGCGCATGCGCCCAGAGCGGCACTCTGCAACGACAGAGGCCACCGCGATGGGAGGCCCACAGGAGCCAAAGAACAAAGACGGATGAAAATAGAGAAATGAAAGACCAATAGAAGTGGCCCGCCCGCTCCCCTCCTTCCCCAACCCGACCCCCGCCCAAAAATGAATAAATAAGTAAATCTTTTAAAAAATAAATAAATAAATAAAATAAAAACACACAAATGATCTCAAAGAAAGCAGAAAAGGAGGAACAATGGAACAAGGAAAAAAAAGAACAAAGACTAAATAAAATGACAGATTTAAATTAAACCATATCAACAATCTCATTAACGGGTCTGAATATGATATTGAAAAGACAGAAATTATCAGATTTAATTAAAAATTGGATTTAACTTTGGAAAAGAACAAGTATGCTAAAAGTAAAAGAATGCAAAAAATATATTTTGAAAATATGAATTTAATCAAAGCTAGAATAAAAATATAGTTACAAAGAAAATTATTTTAAAACAAAAAATATTACCATGAATAAATATATTTTTATAATAATAAAGTCCTTTGGGATGGCTCCTTCCCAGCTCTGCAGGACATAGACTAGCGCTCTACTGAATATTCAAGGGGACCACACCTTGTCTGAAGTTTTCTTTACATTCAAGTCCTTCACCACTGACCCTCTGTCCTGAGACTGCTTTGGTCTATTTAAGCTCAGGGGGTCAGTCAGGCAGCATATGGGTATCTTTTCCCTGCTCTGAAGAGAAAGCAACCATAAATAATAGAATGGCATGGTCCCAATGTTTATGTCACCCCAAATTCATAAATTTAAATCCTAATCTTCAAAGGGGGGTTAACCTGTTGTATTTAAAAAATGTATCTGTATCTGCAAACATCCACAGTAATATAAAATGAGAGTTTCTGCCTAATAAGATAACAGTGGAGTTAAAATACAAAAATTAAAAAAAACAAAAACAAATGGGGCTTCGCCTGGTGGTCCAGTGGGTAAGGACACTGCCTTGCAGTGCAGGGGTGCCGCTTCGATCCCTGGCCTGGGAAGATCCCACGTGCCGCGGAGCGGCTGGACCGATGTGTCCAATTACCGAGCCGGAGCTCTGAGGCGCATGCGCCCAGAGCGGCACTCTGCAACGACAGAGGCCACCGCGATGGGAGGCCCACAGGAGCCAAAGAACAAAGACGGATGAAAATAGAGAAATGAAAGACCAATAGAAGTGGCCCGCCCGCTCCCCTCCTTCCCCAACCCGACCCCCGCCCAAAAATGAATAAATAAGTAAATCTTTTAAAAAATAAATAAATAAATAAAATAAAAACACACAAATGATCTCAAAGAAAGCAGAAAAGGAGGAACAATGGAACAAGGAAAAAAAAGAACAAAGACTAAATAAAATGACAGATTTAAATTAAACCATATCAACAATCTCATTAACGGGTCTGAATATGATATTGAAAAGACAGAAATTATCAGATTTAATTAAAAATTGGATTTAACTTTGGAAAAGAACAAGTATGCTAAAAGTAAAAGAATGCAAAAAATATATTTTGAAAATATGAATTTAATCAAAGCTAGAATAAAAATATAGTTACAAAGAAAATTATTTTAAAACAAAAAATATTACCATGAATAAATATATTTTTATAATAATAAAGTCCTTTGGGATGGCTCCTTCCCAGCTCTGCAGGACATAGACTAGCGCTCTACTGAATATTCAAGGGGACCACACCTTGTCTGAAGTTTTCTTTACATTCAAGTCCTTCACCACTGACCCTCTGTCCTGAGACTGCTTTGGTCTATTTAAGCTCAGGGGGTCAGTCAGGCAGCATATGGGTATCTTTTCCCTGCTCTGAAGAGAAAGCAACCATAAATAATAGAATGGCATGGTCCCAATGTTTATGTCACCCCAAATTCATAAATTTAAATCCTAATCTTCAAAGGTCTTGGTTTTGGGGATGTTTTTAAGGCAGTTGAGTTAATATGCCAATTATCCCTGAATTGATCTATACATTCATTCAATCATAATCTCAGTTTTTGTAGAAGTAGGAAAATTAAAAATTTTGTAAAAAATGATACAATTATTAAGAAAATCAAACAAAAACACCAATTATCTTGGAAAAAAGAAATACAGAGACCATAGAATGACTTCTACACACACCCTCACTTAAACTGCTCCAGTCATGTATCGGGTAGCTTCCCTCTTGAAGTCCCTGCACTCCTGTTCAGTAAAGCCTGCATACATATTTCAAAACTTATTAAACTGAACATGTTAAATATGTGCCATTTATTATATACCAGTTACACCTGAAGAAAGTTATTCAACAAATAATTTAAATATTCACTAATGGGTAGATCTACTCTTGGTAACTGACAAAAAGTTTCTTTTTCTGAGCCTGAAGACTGAGGTTTGCACACTGGCTTATGAAAGACTCTTCAATCCATCAAGAGACGTGGATTTGGCCAGACTCACCATCATCTTTGTGCTAGTCATTCCCCTTGAAATTCTGGCATTCATGTGTAAGATATGTTTCCATTTGATTTGAACTTAGATGAACTCGAGGAAGAAACTTTAAAGTGTTGCACAGTGAAGAGGTGGTGTTAATTAGACAAAACCTGGTGTTATTTATGGTCTAGAAGACTGTCACTTCTTATCAGAATTCTTAAGGGAAAGCTGTTAATTGACTCAAATGGGTCATATTTTCCTCCAGTGTTGTCTTTTAAATTCTTCCTGCATTACTATTGAATAAATATATTTTTATAATAATAAAGTCCTTTGGGATGGCTCCTTCCCAGCTCTGCAGGACATAGACTAGCGCTCTACTGAATATTCAAGGGGACCACACCTTGTCTGAAGTTTTCTTTACATTCAAGTCCTTCACCACTGACCCTCTGTCCTGAGACTGCTTTGGTCTATTTAAGCTCAGGGGGTCAGTCAGGCAGCATATGGGTATCTTTTCCCTGCTCTGAAGAGAAAGCAACCATAAATAATAGAATGGCATGGTCCCAATGTTTATGTCACCCCAAATTCATAAATTTAAATCCTAATCTTCAAAGGTCTTGGTTTTGGGGATGTTTTTAAGGCAGTTGAGTTAATATGCCAATTATCCCTGAATTGATCTATACATTCATTCAATCATAATCTCAGTTTTTGTAGAAGTAGGAAAATTAAAAATTTTGTAAAAAATGATACAATTATTAAGAAAATCAAACAAAAACACCAATTATCTTGGAAAAAAGAAATACAGAGACCATAGAATGACTTCTACACACACCCTCACTTAAACTGCTCCAGTCATGTATCGGGTAGCTTCCCTCTTGAAGTCCCTGCACTCCTGTTCAGTAAAGCCTGCATACATATTTCAAAACTTATTAAACTGAACATGTTAAATATGTGCCATTTATTATATACCAGTTACACCTGAAGAAAGTTATTCAACAAATAATTTAAATATTCACTAATGGGTAGATCTACTCTTGGTAACTGACAAAAAAAGTTTCTTTTTCTGAGCCTGAAGACTGAGGTTTGCACACTGGCTTATGAAAGACTCTTCAATCCATCAAGAGACGTGGATTTGGCCAGACTCACCATCATCTTTGTGCTAGTCATTCCCCTTGAAATTCTGGCATTCATGTGTAAGATATGTTTCCATTTGATTTGAACTTAGATGAACTCGAGGAAGAAACTTTAAAGTGTTGCACAGTGAAGAGGTGGTGTTAATTAGACAAAACCTGGTGTTATTTATGGTCTAGAAGACTGTCACTTCTTATCAGAATTCTTAAGGGAAAGCTGTTAATTGACTCAAATGGGTCATATTTTTCCTCCAGTGTTGTCTTTTAAATTCTTCCTGCATTTTGTACCAACAGCCTTGTTAGGGTGATGCTTTAGTTAAACAATGGCTCCATCTTAAACCACTTCAAATTATATCAAACTTATGTATTTAGAATTCCCCAACAGAAGTTGTTGGAATATCATTTTATAGTTATTTATAGAACTGTATAAGAGAGTGTGAAACAACAACAAAAACCAGAACCCAAAACAGCACTTCACAGATTTCCACAAAGCTTGATTTCTGATTCTTTGGCAGTCCATAAGTTGAAAAGTTTTTGCTCTTAACTCAATAGAAACTTGGAAACTTCACACTCAGCATGAAGATCCCAAGTTGAATTTTCTCTAACAGGATAATATTTATAGTTTGATGCTGTTTCTGAGACAAATTCCCACAGGTTTGTAAGAATTTTAGGTCAGATGGTCCATCAAGTGACAGAGACTTGACAGAGGTTCATCCAATACCGCCCATGTCCTTGGGCTCTTGACACGTGCATATTTCTCAGCCTCTTTAGCAGTTAAATTGGGACAAAGCTATGGAAAAGGCAGGTGGAAGGTGAGCAGAGGTGGCCTACTTCATTTCCAGCAGCCAATACCAGACTCCTTTCTTTTCTAGAAAGACTGAAGCAACAAAACAGAAACCACCTAGAGACCTAAGTTATGGTTGAGTTGTGACCCACATCACCTTCCTCAGGCTGACTTACGAGAGGGAAACAAACTCTTAACTGTCATGGACCATCATCTGTTTAGTTGTTATCAAAAAGGAGCTCAGCTTATCTTGAGAAATAACCTTGTTTACAGGAATGTTCCTGGTTGAACTCATATTAAATGAAGTCAAGGATGGGATTCAAGAATCAAAACCAATAATAAATGAAGGGATATGTGGCCAGCTTTCTAATATCTTTATATTCCTTTCAATTGCACCCTCACCGTCAGAATCTCCACACTCTGTGGTTTTTGTCTTAGACACCTTTAGGAAACATTAGAGTTTCACAGAAAGTAGGTTAAAATTTATGAGGATGGATACCAGTTTTCTTATTGCATGTACTATGAATTTTGTCTTTCCCTCTTGAGTTTGGTTTTGTTTTATTAACAGACTTTATTTTATAGGACAGTTATAGATTTGCAGAAAAAGCAGAAAGTCGTAAGCATTTCCATATATTCATTCAGTTTATCATCTTCCCCGCTCTATTAGTAACATACAGCCTCAGTGTATTATATTTGTTACAAGTAATAAGCCACAATTGATAGGTTATCCTTCACCAAATTCCATAGTTTATATTACAGGTAACTCTGTGTTGTACATTTTATAGGTTCCGACAAATGTGTAATGAAATGTGCTCACCATTACAAATATTTCACTGTCCTAAAATTCCTCATGTTCCTCTTATGCATCTCTTCCTCATCCAAGCCCCTGGCAACTGCTAATGTTACTGTTTCCATAGTTCCTCTTTTCTCACAATACTGCATAGTTAGAATACTACAATGTATATCGATCATCGGTGTCAATTACTGATGAGAGGCTGTTGGGCATGTCCAGCTGTAATAGTGGTGTCTCCTATTTTCCTTCCACTTCTTTTTTTATATATACATATTTTATTTATATTTATTTGGCTGCATTGGGTCTCAGTTGTAGCATGTGGGCTCTAGTTCCCTGATCAGGGATTGAACCTGGGCCCCCTGCGTTAGGAGCAGAGTCTTAGCCACTGGACCACCAGGGAATTCCCCTCCTTCCACTTCTATTGGTTGATTATTTCTTTTCTATTGTGATAAAGTATCCATATCATAGAATTTACCATATTTAACTACACTTCAGACACAACTCTGTTGTGTATTAATCAACTTAGGCTCCATGTCAAAATACTATTTATCAGGTGGATAAAACAATAGGAATTTATTTCTCAATGTTCTGAAGACTGAACAACTCAGATCAAGGTGCTGGCCTATTATGCTCCCTGGTGAGGACTCTCTGTATGGGATTAACCTGAGTCAGGTGACTGAGTAAATCAGATGGCTCTCCCAGGGTGGGTGTGCCTCAGAAATGGGACACCTTTAGGAAACATTAGAGTTTCACAGAAAGTAGGTTAAAATTTATGAGGATGGATACCAGTTTTCTTATTGCATGTACTATGAATTTTGTCTTTCCCTCTTGAGTTTGGTTTTGTTTTATTAACAGACTTTATTTTATAGGACAGTTATAGATTTGCAGAAAAAGCAGAAAGTCGTAAGCATTTCCATATATTCATTCAGTTTATCATCTTCCCCGCTCTATTAGTAACATACAGCCTCAGTGTATTATATTTGTTACAAGTAATAAGCCACAATTGATAGGTTATCCTTCACCAAATTCCATAGTTTATATTACAGGTAACTCTGTGTTGTACATTTTATAGGTTCCGACAAATGTGTAATGAAATGTGCTCACCATTACAAATATTTCACTGTCCTAAAATTCCTCATGTTCCTCTTATGCATCTCTTCCTCATCCAAGCCCCTGGCAACTGCTAATGTTACTGTTTCCATAGTTCCTCTTTTCTCACAATACTGCATAGTTAGAATACTACAATGTATATCGATCATCGGTGTCAATTACTGATGAGAGGCTGTTGGGCATGTCCAGCTGTAATAGTGGTGTCTCCTATTTTCCTTCCACTTCTTTTTTTATATATACATATTTTATTTATATTTATTTGGCTGCATTGGGTCTCAGTTGTAGCATGTGGGCTCTAGTTCCCTGATCAGGGATTGAACCTGGGCCCCCTGCGTTAGGAGCAGAGTCTTAGCCACTGGACCACCAGGGAATTCCCCTCCTTCCACTTCTATTGGTTGATTATTTCTTTTCTATTGTGATAAAGTATCCATATCATAGAATTTACCATATTTAACTACACTTCAGACACAACTCTGTTGTGTATTAATCAACTTAGGCTCCATGTCAAAATACTATTTATCAGGTGGATAAAACAATAGGAATTTATTTCTCAATGTTCTGAAGACTGAACAACTCAGATCAAGGTGCTGGCCTATTATGCTCCCTGGTGAGGACTCTCTGTATGGGATTAACCTGAGTCAGGTGACTGAGTAAATCAGATGGCTCTCCCAGGGTGGGTGTGCCTCATCAAGCCAATCAGTTGAAGGCCTGAATAGAATAAAAATCTACCCAGGGAAGAATTCTTTCTCTCTGCCTGACTAAGCTTGAGTTGATACATCAGGACATTGTCTTTGACTCAGATTGGACCTATATTATTGGATCCCCTAAATCTCCAGCTTGTTAACTATAGATCTTAGAATCCTCAGCCTCTACCATCATGGGAATAAATCCCTTATTGTGTACATGTGTGTGCATATGTTATTAGTTTTGTACTCCTGGTAAGCCAAACTAAATATAGATTTTGATACCAAGAAGTTTGGTGATGGTGTAACAAAGCACCTTACACAAGGGAGTAGCTTTGAAACTAGACAATGGGGAAAGGGAGGAAAAGCCTTGAGGCACATGGGAGAAGACCATATTGCCATGGATGAAGTCTCAGGGCTGATTCTAGTGGTGGCTGAGAAAGAGAAAGGAGGGCTGGGGAGAAACCCTCTACCTTCTCATGAACAGGATGTTGGTAGAGATATGGATGGTAGAGACCACTCTGATGGGATCTCACATGCACATGAGAAACAAGTCATCAGACAATAGAAAAGACATGATTAACATTAAAAAGGGCAAAAAGCTTGCCGAACTGTGTGTGTGCTCTAGTGTTTTGCATAAATTAGAAGTAGTCAGTGATGAACTTTAGCTGAGGAGATTTCTAAGTAAACTACTGAGAAACAACTTCACTCCTCAGGCTTGTTTAAAGTAAAATGTGCAGAGAGCAACATGAATTGAAGAAAGACTTATTAACTAAAAAGAACCAGAATTACTACTTAACTCAGTGAAAAAAAAGTGCACTCTAGCAATCATGACTGGAAAATCTCATGGACAGAGGAGCCTGGTGGTCTACAGTCCATCGGGTCACAAAAGAGTTGGACATGATTTAGCAATTGAGCATGCACACAAGTAGGATAACAGACTCAAATATAAAAAACAGAAAAGATTATGATTTTTTCAATCAATATTTATGAATATGAAAACAAGATGAAATCAATTATTTTTCAAGACAAAAAAGTTAGATCAAGGTGACTGGAGTTTAAATCGGGATGGCTCTCCCAGGGTGGGTGTGCCTCATCAAGCCAATCAGTTGAAGGCCTGAATAGAATAAAAATCTACCCAGGGAAGAATTCTTTCTCTCTGCCTGACTAAGCTTGAGTTGATACATCAGGACATTGTCTTTGACTCAGATTGGACCTATATTATTGGATCCCCTAAATCTCCAGCTTGTTAACTATAGATCTTAGAATCCTCAGCCTCTACCATCATGGGAATAAATCCCTTATTGTGTACATGTGTGTGCATATGTTATTAGTTTTGTACTCCTGGTAAGCCAAACTAAATATAGATTTTGATACCAAGAAGTTTGGTGATGGTGTAACAAAGCACCTTACACAAGGGAGTAGCTTTGAAACTAGACAATGGGGAAAGGGAGGAAAAGCCTTGAGGCACATGGGAGAAGACCATATTGCCATGGATGAAGTCTCAGGGCTGATTCTAGTGGTGGCTGAGAAAGAGAAAGGAGGGCTGGGGAGAAACCCTCTACCTTCTCATGAACAGGATGTTGGTAGAGATATGGATGGTAGAGACCACTCTGATGGGATCTCACATGCACATGAGAAACAAGTCATCAGACAATAGAAAAGACATGATTAACATTAAAAAGGGCAAAAAGCTTGCCGAACTGTGTGTGTGCTCTAGTGTTTTGCATAAATTAGAAGTAGTCAGTGATGAACTTTAGCTGAGGAGATTTCTAAGTAAACTACTGAGAAACAACTTCACTCCTCAGGCTTGTTTAAAGTAAAATGTGCAGAGAGCAACATGAATTGAAGAAAGACTTATTAACTAAAAAGAACCAGAATTACTACTTAACTCAGTGAAAAAAAAGTGCACTCTAGCAATCATGACTGGAAAATCTCATGGACAGAGGAGCCTGGTGGTCTACAGTCCATCGGGTCACAAAAGAGTTGGACATGATTTAGCAATTGAGCATGCACACAAGTAGGATAACAGACTCAAATATAAAAAACAGAAAAGATTATGATTTTTTCAATCAATATTTATGAATATGAAAACAAGATGAAATCAATTATTTTTCAAGACAAGTAAATTAATATTTTATGTTATTGAGGAGCCATTAAAGTCTAAAGCAATATAACTGTAGAAAACATTGAGGCGTTTTTTTAAAAAATCTACATTCACCCACTCCACACAAAATAAATAAATTCTAGACAGTTTCATGGATGATTTTAGCAGGCTTTTAAAGAAACAATAATCTCTATCAGAGCACAGATTAGAAAAGGAAAGCAATAAAATTGTGCATGCAGTGGTAAAATTGATGTATAATCAGACAGACCACACATATACCAAATTTCTAGAATTATACCACTATGAATAATAATGCAAATATTTCAAATGAGACATGAATGCTTACAGTAGAGTAAAATCAAAATAATAATATTTGAACTCTATTAAAATATTTCATTAAGTTATTAAAGAATAAACATATTTCTGCAGGAGCTAATATGCATTTGATAAAATCCATCATTTGATAAAACATCTTCAAAGGAATACTTGGCTGTATTTATGACATGGAAGTATATGTGTGTGTGAGTATCTGTGTTCTTCACCACCACTAATATGTTTACTAGATAAACATTAGAAGTGCAACCAGTGAAAGTCACGAGTAAAGTAAGTGTAGTTGCCCAGTCATATCTGACTCTTTGTGACCCAATGGACTGTCGCCTACCAGGCTCCTCTGTCCATGGAATCTTCCAGGCAAGAAGACTGGAGTGGGTTGCCACTTCCTTATCCAGGGTAAGGATGGGAACATTTATTTCATTGTTATTCTTCCAAAGATACTATTAATATAATTAAAATAAGAAAGAGTGGTTCACAAAGTGGTTTCGTAAAGACTATAAAGACTTTTTTTTTAATTATTACAGAGTTTTGTTGTTTACAGGCATGTATGTTCCCAGATCAGTCATATGAGACTTTTTATAGTTAACTCTTGTGTGCTGTTTGATTGTACACCATGTGCTGAATTACTTATTTTAAAAATTTGTGAAAATTCAGCTTTTTAAAATGTAAAGATATGTATCTTTTGAAGTTTATTTTGGTTCTTTTAGTAAGTAAGTGAAGTGTAAGTTTCTCAGTCATGTCCAACTCTTTGTGACCCCATGGACACAGGGGGCTATATAAATAAATTCCATTGGAATAGAATACTGAATATTGGAGTGGTTAGCCATTCCCTTCTCTGGGGCATTTTCCCAGTCCAGGGATGAAACCCAGGTCTCCAGCATTACAGGCAGATTCTTTACCATTTGAGCTACCAGGGAAGCTTGGTTCTTTTAATCTGTATTAAATAAACACCAGGCTTGACAACAGAAAGAATACTTACAATGAATCCTAATTTCTATATCAATGGACACTACTCACCATTTAATAATGAAAACGTACAGACTGCATCCCAAAGGATAAAATGTGGTATTTAGAATTTAACTGTTTTCTGTAAAAATAACATCTGTCATCCTTACTTTAATCTTATTTTTCTGTCTACAGAGATAGAGCATGAGATCATATATTTATAGTGTATAGTCAGCTAAATCTTAAATATCAAACACAGTTACTGCACAACTAGAATTATAGATCCTCTAATGGCATTATTCCATTTTAGGAAAACACTTCTCCATGTTTTTGGAGTTAATCATCCCACAAACTGTTACATATGTATGTCAGGAGATTGCCCAAATGCTGGCATACTCATATTAGAAGCAACTTAAATTATTTATCATCCTCTTAGCTGGTGCAACACGTTGGCCCTTCAGCAGGACTAATACATATGCTCAGCTATAAAATGCAAAACTCTGTGGATTTAGCCGAGACGTGGTGACAGTTAGGTTTTCTCTCACAGAAGACGTCCAGAGGGAGAGAAAAATAATCTTCAGAGATGAAGTTTCCAGTCCCAAAGATACTGCTGTAAATGCTTTATAATAGGCATGTTCTCCACCACTTTATAGCTTTAGAAACTGACAATGAGCCAATAAAAGTTTTATATTTTCTGGAAAATCCCCAACTTTTAATATCACCCATAAAAAGTTACACATCCTGACACACTTATTTTCTGACAAAGGATCTTTACAAAGAAATTATAAAATCAAAGCAAAAACAAAAACCAAACTACTAGTATTCTGGGCCCCACCTGTGTTCTACAATTATTTTCTTCGTTGTCCCAGGTTTCCGTATCTGCTTTTTTTTTCTTTTATAAAGAAATGCATTTTATTTATTGATTGATTTTTGGCTATTCTGGGTTTTCACTGCTAACACAGGCTCTTCTCTAGTTGCAGGGAGTGGGGGCTACTCTCTAGTTGAGGTGAACAGGCTTCTTGTTGTGGTGACTTCTCTTGTTGTGGAATTTGGGCTCTAGGGCACATGGGCTTCAGTAGTTGTGGCACATGGGCTCAATAGTTGCGGCTCTGAGGCTCTAGAGCACAGGCTCCACAGTTGTGGCTCATGGGCTTAGTTGCTCTGAAGCATGAGGGATCCTCCCGGATCAGGGATCGAACTCATGTCTCCTGCATTGGCAGGCAAACTCTTCACCGCTGAGCTACTAGGGAAGCCCCACCATGTCTTCTTCTTTTTTTTTTTTTATTGTCTGTAGACTTATTTATTTATTTATTTTGGGTGGGGGTCGGGTTGGGGAGGGAGGGGAGCGGGCGGGCCACTTCTATTGGTCTTTCATTTCTCCATTTTCATCCGTCTTTGTTCTTTGGCTCCTGTGGGCCTCCCATCGCGGTGGCGTCTGTCATTGCAGAGTGCCAGCTCTGGGTGCATGCGCCCCAGAGCTCCGGCTCGGTAAATGGACACATCGGTCCAGCCGCTCCGCGGCACGTGGGATCCTCCCAGGTCAGGGATCGAACCAGTGCCCCTTGCACTGCAAGGCGGTGTCCTTACCCACTGGACCACCAGGGGAAGCCCCCACCATGTCTTCTAATAGGCAGTCATATGACTAGACATGTGGCATGTTCCAAGTCCCAGAAGGACTTCGTTTCTCATCCATCCTGAAGCATAAGGGAACCGTGATGATGCTCCAAGACTTGTTTGTTACCTGACACCAGAGACCCAGAGGCCACCTATATTAGAAGGCTGCTCTGGAGCCTGGGCGCCAGAGAGGGACAGAACATGGATAGTATGGACAGTCATTGATACCTAATCTTCTGTCTCATTAAGCTCGTGGGATTTCTGAGTTATTACCTGGTCCTTTTGATCAGTACATGTCTCTGCCCCATATCTGTTCCATAGCCACACACAACCTGCCTTCACAGAGTGGGTTTCACAGGCCAGAAGAAGAAGATGCTCAGTCATGTAAAACAAAAAACCCTACTAGTATTCTGGGCCCCACCTGTGTTCTACAATTATTTTCTTCGTTGTCCCAGGTTTCCGTATCTGCTTTTTTTTTCTTTTATAAAGAAATGCATTTTATTTATTGATTGATTTTTGGCTATTCTGGGTTTTCACTGCTAACACAGGCTCTTCTCTAGTTGCAGGGAGTGGGGGCTACTCTCTAGTTGAGGTGAACAGGCTTCTTGTTGTGGTGACTTCTCTTGTTGTGGAATTTGGGCTCTAGGGCACATGGGCTTCAGTAGTTGTGGCACATGGGCTCAATAGTTGCGGCTCTGAGGCTCTAGAGCACAGGCTCCACAGTTGTGGCTCATGGGCTTAGTTGCTCTGAAGCATGAGGGATCCTCCCGGATCAGGGATCGAACTCATGTCTCCTGCATTGGCAGGCAAACTCTTCACCGCTGAGCTACTAGGGAAGCCCCACCATGTCTTCTTCTTTTTTTTTTTTTTTTTTTTAAGATTTATTTATTTATTTATTTTGGGTGGGGGTCGGGTTGGGGAGGGAGGGGAGCGGGCGGGCCACTTCTATTGGTCTTTCATTTCTCCATTTTCATCCGTCTTTGTTCTTTGGCTCCTGTGGGCCTCCCATCGCGGTGGCGTCTGTCATTGCAGAGTGCCAGCTCTGGGTGCATGCGCCCCAGAGCTCCGGCTCGGTAAATGGACACATCGGTCCAGCCGCTCCGCGGCACGTGGGATCCTCCCAGGTCAGGGATCGAACCAGTGCCCCTTGCACTGCAAGGCGGTGTCCTTACCCACTGGACCACCAGGGGAAGCCCCCACCATGTCTTCTAATAGGCAGTCATATGACTAGACATGTGGCATGTTCCAAGTCCCAGAAGGACTTCGTTTCTCATCCATCCTGAAGCATAAGGGAACCGTGATGATGCTCCAAGACTTGTTTGTTACCTGACACCAGAGACCCAGAGGCCACCTATATTAGAAGGCTGCTCTGGAGCCTGGGCGCCAGAGAGGGACAGAACATGGATAGTATGGACAGTCATTGATACCTAATCTTCTGTCTCATTAAGCTCGTGGGATTTCTGAGTTATTACCTGGTCCTTTTTGATCAGTACATGTCTCTGCCCCATATCTGTTCCATAGCCACACACAACCTGCCTTCACAGAGTGCTTTCACAGGCCAGGCTCAGTAATAACTTGTGAAGCCAGGACCCATGAAGGAAGAAGATGCAAATCACCCGCGACGTTCACCCACTGCCTGTAAAACTGCTCCAGTGATGTATCGGACAGCTTCCCCTTAGAATTCCTGCACTCCTCTTCAGTACAGCCTGCCACATTGGAACTTCCTCTTTGTCCCTCATGTTACAGTAGTTTAAATGTGATTAGTATGACTTCTTTCATAATAAATCTATAGTTTTCCAATGCTACATGCAACATTAAAGACACACACCAAATTATAAAATAACAGACATAAGCAGAGGTAGAGCATGTTGCAATGGTTACTGTGACAGCCACACTCTATTCCCTGTTGTTCAGAATATCAAACTTGTGTCTTACTCTAAATATTTATTTATTTATTTATTTTGGGGGGGTGGGGTAGGGAGGGAGGGGAGCAGGCGGGATACTTCTATTGGTCTTTCATTTGTCTATTTTCATCCATCTTTGTTCTTTGGCCTGTGTGGGCCTCCCATCGCAGTGGCCTCTGTTGTCGCAGAGCACCGGCTCTGGGTACATGCACTCCAGAGCTCCGGCTCGGTAATTGAACACATGGGTCCAGCCGCTCCGCGGCACGTGGGATCTTCTCAGGCCAGGGAACAAATTGGTGCCCCTTGCACTGCAAGGCGGTGTCCTTACTCACTGGACCACCAGGGAAGCCCAAACTTATGTCTTATTCTGGGAACCTCGTAGCAACAGACACAGAAAAATTACCTCAGTGACTAGACAAGGGTATTGTTTAGAGGGGCATGAGTTAAGAAATATCTCAACAAGGGTATTGTTTAGAGGGGAACATGTTAAGAAATATCTCATAACCTCTTACTTGAAAGAAACTGGAATAAGGTCTTAGTGAAGAAGCTAAAAGTTCTCCAATGTTCTCTAGACTAGTTTAGGTCTCCCTAGTTTACTCTCTCACAATTCTCCATTTCTCTTTATAATTTATGATAAGGTCAGTTTACTATTTGCATAGTTATCTGCTCAATATTTGCCCTTTTTAGTAAAAGATTAGTGAAGGAACAAATATCATGTCTGCCACCAATGTGTTTGTTCGTTTTATCTACTCATCGTGGGCAGAGTAAGTGACCAGTACAACTGTGTCTTCGCAGTTTATCAGGAATATAGGCAGACCCTACAGCCACACATAGAAAGCTCAAAAGAGAACTGAGCCTTGTCAGAAAAGAGGTGAAAGTTTGTCAGACGTAGGTCTTTATGCCAGTTTCATAGTGCATAAAGGCTTAGGGCTAGGACCATTAAGCATATATCACAGAGAACCCTTTGTATTTACTATGAAGGAGGACTTTGTAATTCTGAGTTTATCTCTAGATGAAACATAACACAACTTTATCACAGGGTTTGATAAAGAAGAGACTGGCTCACAGGTCACTGGAGACAGGTAGACTGCATATTAAGGTAAGTCAGCATAAACAGGTTAATACGATCTAATTACAGTTTAGAAAACACTACAGACACTGAAGCCTGAGGAAATTCATGGATAGACACAGAAAAAAAGACAAAACTGAACTTTGGGATGATGTAGGTTAGCGTAGCTTTAGAGGCTGTCAGATTTGCACTTAACTACCAGAGAATGCTGTGAGAAAGGAAGTAAATACCTGGGTACTGATGTCATCTACATTTGGGAACATTCCAGAATGAGTACAAAGATGGGAAGCCCTGGGTTATATTCTTCCTCTGTCAAATATTTGTTACATGGATTGAGGTCAGTGATTTTAATTTGCTGAGTCCATATTTCCTTACCTTTAAAAATATGCAATAGACTGAGATGATCTGTCTCTTTATGATTCAACATCTTGTCAAATACAGTATAATCAACACTACAGATATCAAATAATCCTATGCAACAAGAACTGTACTAGCCATGCATGCATGCTCACTCAGTCATGTCCAACTCTTTGTGACTCAATGAACTATAGCTCACCAGGCTCTACTGTCCATGAAATTTTCCAGGCAGAAATACTAGAGTGGGTTGCCATTTCCTTCTCCAGGGGATCTTTCTGACCCCGGGATCAAACCCTAGTCTCCTGCATCTGCAGGCAGATTCTTTATCACTGTACTCAGAGTTGAGAATCTCAGAGCTGTACTGTTCTATCTATTCAGAGAGAATTATGAGAGGAAGAGTTAGTGGAGAGAAGAGAACGCTGGTGAGGAGAGATAAATGCTTTCTATAATCCCAGGTGCCGTAGCAATACCTGGAAAACTTATTACCTGCTTTCAGGTATGAAATGTGCACTATGGTAGCATGACTTCAATGTTTAAGTGAAACTATTAAGCCAAAGAATGATTTCTTTTAGATGAGGCATTTCTTCAGATTGGAACCTGTAGCTTAGATGCTTCACAGTTGATCAGTACTTGTAGGAAGTAATCATGGACCCATGATGGCTTTCAGAGTTCTTCTGAAAATCTCCATATTCTTAATTAAGAGTGTTATCTCCACTTGCCAATGTACTTATTTATTTACTGTAGTAAGAACACAGGAGATTTACTCTTCATGAGTTTTTAAATGTATAATACAGGACTGTGAACTGAACTCCATACACATTCACCTGTAATTTCTCTTCCCCTCTTTCCAATACCTTGCAACCACCAGTACAGTCCCTACTTCTATGAATATTTTTCATGTAAGTGGAATCATGCAGTATTTATCTTTCTGCGTCTGGCTTATTTTGCTTAGAATAATGTCCACTAAGTTCTTTTATGTTGTGCATTATGGCAGTATTTCCTTCTTTTTACAAAATGAATAATTGTCATATCTATATCTGTAAGATATTTTTCTTGTCCATTCTTCAGTTGGTGAACATTTAGATTGTTTTCATATCTTGGCTATGTGAATAGCATTGCAATGAATGGCCCGTGTCTCTCCAAAGGTCAGTGATTTTAATTTGCTGAGTCCATATTTCCTTACCTTTAAAAATATGCAATAGACTGAGATGATCTGTCTCTTTATGATTCAACATCTTGTCAAATACAGTATAATCAACACTACAGATATCAAATAATCCTATGCAACAAGAACTGTACTAGCCATGCATGCATGCTCACTCAGTCATGTCCAACTCTTTGTGACTCAATGAACTATAGCTCACCAGGCTCTACTGTCCATGAAATTTTCCAGGCAGAAATACTAGAGTGGGTTGCCATTTCCTTCTCCAGGGGATCTTTCTGACCCCGGGATCAAACCCTAGTCTCCTGCATCTGCAGGCAGATTCTTTATCACTGTACTCAGAGTTGAGAATCTCAGAGCTGTACTGTTCTATCTATTCAGAGAGAATTATGAGAGGAAGAGTTAGTGGAGAGAAGAGAACGCTGGTGAGGAGAGATAAATGCTTTCTATAATCCCAGGTGCCGTAGCAATACCTGGAAAACTTATTACCTGCTTTCAGGTATGAAATGTGCACTATGGTAGCATGACTTCAATGTTTAAGTGAAACTATTAAGCCAAAGAATGATTTCTTTTAGATGAGGCATTTCTTCAGATTGGAACCTGTAGCTTAGATGCTTCACAGTTGATCAGTACTTGTAGGAAGTAATCATGGACCCATGATGGCTTTCAGAGTTCTTCTGAAAATCTCCATATTCTTAATTAAGAGTGTTATCTCCACTTGCCAATGTACTTATTTATTTACTGTAGTAAGAACACAGGAGATTTACTCTTCATGAGTTTTTAAATGTATAATACAGGACTGTGAACTGAACTCCATACACATTCACCTGTAATTTCTCTTCCCCTCTTTCCAATACCTTGCAACCACCAGTACAGTCCCTACTTCTATGAATATTTTTCATGTAAGTGGAATCATGCAGTATTTATCTTTCTGCGTCTGGCTTATTTTGCTTAGAATAATGTCCACTAAGTTCTTTTATGTTGTGCATTATGGCAGTATTTCCTTCTTTTTACAAAATGAATAATTGTCATATCTATATCTGTAAGATATTTTTCTTGTCCATTCTTCAGTTGGTGAACATTTAGATTGTTTTCATATCTTGGCTATGTGAATAGCATTGCAATGAATGTGAAAGCCCAGGTGTTCTCTTCCAAAGCCTGATTCCAACTATTTTAGGTACATACTCAGGATAAAGCCTACCAAGGAACTGCATATTCATTTTCTGAATAATAAAAGTGGACCCTTATCTTACATCATTAACAAACCTCAACTCAAAATGCTTAAATGTAAGGCCTGAAACTTAAATTCCTATAAGAAAATATAAGGTAAAAAGTTCATGGCATTGATCTAGGCAAATATTTATTGGATAGGACACCATAAGCACAAGCCACAAAGCAAAGATAGACAAGTGGACTGTATCAAACTGAAAAGGGTCTACCCAGCATGGGAAACAGTCAAGAGAGTGAAAAGACATCCTGTAGAGCAGAAGAAAATATGTGCAAGGCCTATGTCTGATAAAGGATTAGTTTTCAAAATACAGAAGGAATTCCTCTTTACAAGAGTGAAAAATTAAAAACCCGATCATAATTTGGGCAACGTTCTGAACCAACATTTCTGCAAAGACATACAAATGGCCAAGACATATATATATAAAAAAAAGTTCAATGTCACTAATCATCAGGGAAATGTAAATCAATATAAAAAAAATGTTTGATGTCACTAATCATCAGGGAAATGTAAATCAATATCATGATATCATCTCATATCTGTTAAAATGGATATTATTAAAACACACACAAGATAAGACGTGATGAGGAGGATGTGGAGAATCTATAACACTTGTACACCTTTGGAGGGAATGCAAATCTGTACATTATCGAAAAGAGTATGGATGTTCTTTGAAAAATTAAAAATAGAGTTGCTTTATGATTGTCAATATATTTTAGATCCCACCAAAAGACTGACTCTTCTTTTCTGTAGAGTCAGTGTGCACATCTGTGTGTGTGTGTTTATTCATCCATCCAGAACAAATTGCTGACAGGTAGACATAATATGGAAGTCAGTTTGTCTCTCTCTATCCCTGTCTCTCTCTAATACATGTATGTGTATATATATATATATATATATATATATATATATAACATCCCTTCCTAGAAAATTTTTGGAGAACAACACAGCAATAAACTAAGAATTTGTTGACCTGGTTTCTCACAACATCATTACTAGTTTTATCAAGGATGCATGCCAGGACCACCCACGTTGAACTGCCTTTATTATTTTCCCTTTGCTATTCTGTGATTGATTTATATTAGTTGATAATTGAATGTGCATTTTTGCCATTTGCCAACTATTTTAGGTACATACTCAGGATAAAGCCTACCAAGGAACTGCATATTCATTTTCTGAATAATAAAAGTGGACCCTTATCTTACATCATTAACAAACCTCAACTCAAAATGCTTAAATGTAAGGCCTGAAACTTAAATTCCTATAAGAAAATATAAGGTAAAAAGTTCATGGCATTGATCTAGGCAAATATTTATTGGATAGGACACCATAAGCACAAGCCACAAAGCAAAGATAGACAAGTGGACTGTATCAAACTGAAAAGGGTCTACCCAGCATGGGAAACAGTCAAGAGAGTGAAAAGACATCCTGTAGAGCAGAAGAAAATATGTGCAAGGCCTATGTCTGATAAAGGATTAGTTTTCAAAATACAGAAGGAATTCCTCTTTACAAGAGTGAAAAATTAAAAACCCGATCATAATTTGGGCAACGTTCTGAACCAACATTTCTGCAAAGACATACAAATGGCCAAGACATATATATATAAAAAAAAGTTCAATGTCACTAATCATCAGGGAAATGTAAATCAATATAAAAAAAATGTTTGATGTCACTAATCATCAGGGAAATGTAAATCAATATCATGATATCATCTCATATCTGTTAAAATGGATATTATTAAAACACACACAAGATAAGACGTGATGAGGAGGATGTGGAGAATCTATAACACTTGTACACCTTTGGAGGGAATGCAAATCTGTACATTATCGAAAAGAGTATGGATGTTCTTTGAAAAATTAAAAATAGAGTTGCTTTATGATTGTCAATATATTTTAGATCCCACCAAAAGACTGACTCTTCTTTTCTGTAGAGTCAGTGTGCACATCTGTGTGTGTGTGTTTATTCATCCATCCAGAACAAATTGCTGACAGGTAGACATAATATGGAAGTCAGTTTGTCTCTCTCTATCCCTGTCTCTCTCTAATACATGTATGTGTATATATATATATATATATATATATATATAACATCCCTTCCTAGAAAATTTTTGGAGAACAACACAGCAATAAACTAAGAATTTGTTGACCTGGTTTCTCACAACATCATTACTAGTTTTATCAAGGATGCATGCCAGGACCACCCACGTTGAACTGCCTTTATTATTTTCCCTTTGATATTATGTGATTGATTTATATTAGGAAATTTAGTAACTATAACCTGTGAAACTCATTGCTGCATTTATTATTATAAGGATGCTTCTATTTGCCAGGCCTTATTCTGTGAACACCCAGGGGAAATACTTCTCTATTATAATTATAAAAATATAGTTGTACTTATGTTGAACATTCTTTTTTTTTCATAAGAGCAATGTAATTCATTCCATTTCCTCTTTCTCTTTGGCTCCATAATATCCCTTCTATCCAACCTCTAACAATAATGAAAGCTTCATAATATAAAGACTGCATACGGCTTTAGTTAGCAATGTTTGCCAGACAACGAATTAGAGTATTCAATTCAGCTTTAGAAGAACTTATTGTAGGGAATCTAAGTATTTGAGGAAAACTAAGGAGAGAAATGTTTGGTTAGAATTGGTCTTTGGGAGCCATTGTGAGCTAAGTCAATCATTCTTGCAATTCATCTCTGGGACCAAAAGCTTTATCATTTCTTTCCATGCATCTTATTATGCCTTCTAGATTGTCTTGCTTGCTCCTATTTTTAAGTAAGATGGAGCTTAGTAAATCAACTACTTGAATTAGCCTAGGTCCCCTCTTTAATGACTTCCCAGGTGGCTCAGCAGTAAGAATCCGCCTAGCAATGTAAGAGACTGAGGAGATAAGGGTTCGGTTCCTAGGTTGGGAAGATTCTCTGAAGCAGGGAATGGAAACTCACTCCAGTATTCTTGCCTGGAGAATTCCATGGACAAAGGAGCCTGGTGGACCACAGTCCATGGGATTGCAAAAGAGCACACACACATGCACCTCTTTAATATCCATTTTACAAATGTCCTAAATAATTATATTTTGGTAGTTTTTAACAAACATGGAGATCTTTTTTTAGAAAATCTTATCTAAAAGTCCAATATACAAAATAAATAAAAGAAATGTTTCCCGTCCCAAGCTGTATCCACAGCCCAATAATCTTATAATCCTATTCCTGAAATTAAGTAGAATAATTCTCAGTTCTCAGGAAAGTGTGGACTGCCTCTGGTTCATTCCTGCATGTGGTCTCAGATCACATTGACGTTGGTGAGAGCTGTGGGGTTATACCATGGAAAAGAGACTTGGAATTGAAGATTTTTATCCTCTAAAATATCTGTTAAACACAATTGGTATTCCTACCCCATCACCTTACCTATTTTACATTCCATATGTCTCACAGGTATTTCTGTGATCAGCCTTGAATACTCATTTTTGAACAGACATAATAAATTAATTCCATGACCTAGGTTAAATTGTCTCTTTATAGTTCAATTCCACAATACACAAAATGAAGTTGCTTAGATAAAGCACTTAAATAATATCCACATATTCCATACATAGAAATCCAATATAGAAAGGGAAGAAAAGTTTTTATAAAGCAGGTGAGTAGAAGTTGAGAGACCCATCTGACTTCTCCATATCTCCCTTGTAAGCTCATGCATCACTACTTCTCAAGATAATCAATAATGTTAATTCTAGGCATAGAAATCTCATTTCCAGACTTGAGAAGGAGAGAGAGTGATGAAGATTAAAAGAAAAATACAAGAGGAATGCTATGCTATGGCAGCATGGTTATATTCATAGGTATGGATCTGACAGTATGAACTCATTCATTTTCAAGAAACTCATTATCTGATATTATCTACACGATGAGCTTTGGGTGAAAACAGAATCTTTCACTTATTTTAGCAACCCAACATCTTCTATGTTCTCTGGTACTGAGTCTAAAATATCTCTCAAGTTTTTTCTTTTTTTTTTTCTTCAATGCAAAAACACATGATCTATTGAGAATAGCAATGATGTGAAAGGCAGTCAACTGAATTCTCATTCTACCTCTATGGAAACATCTTTTCAAGTGTCAGACACCTCAGAGAACCTCCAGAAAGAAGAAGGGAAAGATTTCAGTTTTGGATCATGACCCACAGTCTGTTCCAAAATTCTTGACTAATCAACCCAATATACACAAGAATGATACCAACCAGAATTGATGATTTATGCTCTAAACTCTGGGACACAGTCTCAAAACAAGAAAGTACTACACTCAGAATAGAAATGGAAAAATTAAATGCATAAATCATGTTTCTAAGTTTGACAGGAAGTTGCGAGAATTTTAAATATGCACATTTTTACTTTTCTCTGATTTACAACATACATTGAGATTGGTGGGAAGGTGTGGGGTTTACAGTCTTCAGGGGAGCAGAGTCCTGTCAATGGCCACTGTGGAGAATGAAAGGACATTTGGCTAAGAAAGCACAGTAACTCTTCAGTGTTCAGTGGAAGCTGAGGGCTTTAAGAGCTATGCATAGAATGATGCAAGGGAAAGTAGCTCTTCAAAAGCTCCAGTGTAGCCAGAGAAAAGGTGGAAAGTTATATTCAACTGAGCTGACTTTTTCTGCAAGGGCCCTCATAGAAGAAGACAGTGAGTAGAAAAGTTAAGGATGCTGGTAGGTGAGATGTCAAAAGGAGCACCATAGAGCCTGATAGCTGAGCATGGAGGGAAATGCAACAAAGAAACTGCTAGTAGATATAAACAAAGGATGATGTTGGGAATGAAGAAATTTTCCTCTGGGTTTCTAGGTTCTTCTGACTGCTTTAGGAATTAAATTGAAATGAGAAAATTAAACACAAGCTTAATAACATGCGTACATGGAAGAAACCCAGGAAAACTGAGCAATTCACCAAACTATTCCAAACTTTAACCTTAAATACCATCAGATATGAGGAAATACCACCCTAATGGGATAAAACAAAGAGGAACAAAAGACCCTCTTGAGGAAGGTGAAGGAGAAGAGTGAAAAAGCTGACTGAAAACTCAACATTCAAAAAAACTAAGATCATGGCATCTGGTCCCATCACTTCATGGCAAAATAGGGAAACTATAGAAACAGTGACAGACTTTATTTTCTTGGGCTTCAAAATCACTGTTGGTGACTACAGCCATGAAATTTAAAGGGTGCTTGCTCCTTGGAAGAAAAGCTATGACAAACCTAGACAGCCTTAAAAAGTAGAGACATCACTTTACTGACAAAGGTCTATTTAGTCAAAGTTATGGTTTTTCTAGTAGTCATGTATGGATGTGAGAGTTGGCCCATAAAGAAGCCTCAGGGCTAAAGAACTGATTCTTTCAAACTGTGGTGTTGAAGAAGAATCTTGACCAAGTCCCTTGGACTGCAAGGAGATCAAACCAGTCAATCCTAAAGGAAATCAATGCTCAATATTCATTGGAAAGACTTGATGTTGAAGCTGAAGCTTAATACATTAGCCACCTGATGCAGAGTCGACTCAATGGAAAAGACCTTCATGCTCAGAAAGACTGAGGGCAGAAGGAGAAGGGGGTGAAAGAAGATGAGATGACTGGATATCGTCACTGTCTTAATGGACATGAGTTTGAGCAACTTCCAAGAATTAGTGAAGGACAGAGAAGCCTGGCATGCTGCAGTCCATGGGCTCACAAAGAGTCAGACAGGACTGAGTGACTGAACAACAACAATAACAACTAAAGGCAAAGGAGGATGCTGAGAATGGGAGGGTACCAGTAAAGCACAGTAAACAAGGCTAAATTGTGATTTAAGGCTAATTCAGATTTAAGACATTGTCTTCTTCACTGATAAATTTCTGGAAAGTTTGGTTATTCTCCTGTTCTTGGTTCAGTAAGGAAGACACTTTTAAAATGGAGATTTCCCTTACAAACATAAAAGTTTCTTACAAAAAGTAACTTCTACTTGGTTTTCAGAGTTTCTGCTGTTTCTTAGAAAATAACCAGCATAAAATAATTTTTTGGTGATACATTTTGGGGCTGGCAAATTCAGTTCTCTGACAATCTCTATAGACTCAAAGGAAGAAGAAAAAAGCTGGCATAGAATTTGCATCCTAAGAAGGAAGAAGAAATGCTTTTGACCACAAAGGTAGTTTTAAATGCTTCCCACATGGCACTGAAGTGGTAAAGAATCCACCTGCCAATGCATGAAATGCAAGAGATGTAAGTTTGATCCTGTGTTGGAAAGATATTCTGAAGTAGGAAATGACAACCCACTCCAGTATTCTTGCCTGGAAAATTCCATGGATGAAGGAGTCTGGCAGGCTACGGTCCATTGGTTTTCAGACAGTCAAACACAACTGTGTGACTGACTATGAATACATGTAGTTCTAAATATGTAATACCACAATGAAGCATGCCATGTTTTATGGTGAGAGAGCAAAGATTGAGTCATAAACATCAACAGCTAAAACCCTTGGTGTTCTGAGTTCCTGAATCCCACTTCAATGTGTGAAGAAGTTTCTCCAAACAAATAAGCAATTCTGAGACAGCATGGTGTCTGAGAATCCAGCTCAGTCCTGATACTATCTACCTGGAGACAGCATCAGATTCCACAGGTAAATGGCTTAGTTTCCTATGACCCTCTCTTCAGACACCAGCTGATGCCCAGGTTAACTAACACATGTGCTTCTGACAAACTGGCTATGATCTGGAGGTTCCAACAACCTCCTCCATCTCAGAATGCCAACTGTAAGTTCATCTTGTCACCTGTGCCTCTGACTGATTATAATTCAGAGTTTCCCGTGATACCCTTGGATTCTACTAATTTACTTTAACAGCATATAGAATTCAGGATATCTGTTTACTCACTAGATTACCATTTTATTACAGTGGATACTTAAAGACACAAACCAAGGCTGAGATCAAAAGATGCATAGTATGAGGTTCCAAACAAAGGTGTTTCTCTCCTCCTGGAATTTGGGGTCTAGCACGGTGGCATGCGGATTTGGTTCCTCAACCTGGAAGTTCTCTGAAACCCCTTCACTTATTTATTTATTATGAAGGCTTCATTACAGAGACATGATTAACTCATAGGCCATTGATGATTGATTCAACCTTTAGGCCCTCTCCCCTCCCTAGAAATCAGAGAAGGGGTTGGAAGTTCAAAACCCTTTATTCCAGATTGGTTCCCGTTCCAAAAGCCACTTCATTAGCACAAATCCAGTTTCAGTGGAAAAGGTCTTGCTATGAATAATGAGAAACTCATGCTTATGGTAACTTCATCTGAAACTTACATGACTCTTGGATACTGTAACATGGTTTTTGCCTCAGTGGGTTCTAGGCTGGCACATTATTTCCAAGTTCTTCCCATTCTATGGAGCTCATGGGAATCTAGGTAGAGGCAGTAAATCTGGCTACCTACCCCTGATGAGAATTGATGGAGACCCCCTTTTACATAGTCCCTCAGGGCACCCAGGCTCTAGTTCTATAGCAGCCAAGGAAAAAGTGTGTTCCCTGAGGTGAGTCAATGACTTATAGAAGTTCTGTAGACTAATCTCAGCCCTGCTATTTGGACTAAATCCACATTTAACATTTGTGATTTAAAGGCAGCTGCTAGGTCCCTTGTATGACATCTATCTCCAAAAAATCAACATTTATGGTTTATTTTACCATCTGGTGATCCATCATCACCTTGGTGTGTACTATCTTCAGCTTCTTTACAGTTCTCTATGCATTGATTTTAACATTTAGACCCAGCAACAATTAATACCATCTAAGATGGGGGTGGCATTTAGTTTAATCAGTTATCTCATGAACACAGTTAGTTAAACCTCTAAGGCTTTTTCCTTTAATACCCTGCCCAAAGATTCAGGGGATTCTCTGTCACCTTGTGCCTCTGACTGATTATAATTCAGAGTTTCCCGTGATACCCTTGGATTCTACTAATTTACTTTAACAGCATATAGAATTCAGGATATCTGTTTACTCACTAGATTACCATTTTATTACAGTGGATACTTAAAGACACAAACCAAGGCTGAGATCAAAAGATGCATAGTATGAGGTTCCAAACAAAGGTGTTTCTCTCCTCCTGGAATTTGGGGTCTAGCACGGTGGCATGCGGATTTGGTTCCTCAACCTGGAAGTTCTCTGAAACCCCTTCACTTATTTATTTATTATGAAGGCTTCATTACAGAGACATGATTAACTCATAGGCCATTGATGATTGATTCAACCTTTAGGCCCTCTCCCCTCCCTAGAAATCAGAGAAGGGGTTGGAAGTTCAAAACCCTTTATTCCAGATTGGTTCCCGTTCCAAAAGCCACTTCATTAGCACAAATCCAGTTTCAGTGGAAAAGGTCTTGCTATGAATAATGAGAAACTCATGCTTATGGTAACTTCATCTGAAACTTACATGACTCTTGGATACTGTAACATGGTTTTTGCCTCAGTGGGTTCTAGGCTGGCACATTATTTCCAAGTTCTTCCCATTCTATGGAGCTCATGGGAATCTAGGTAGAGGCAGTAAATCTGGCTACCTACCCCTGATGAGAATTGATGGAGACCCCCTTTTACATAGTCCCTCAGGGCACCCAGGCTCTAGTTCTATAGCAGCCAAGGAAAAAGTGTGTTCCCTGAGGTGAGTCAATGACTTATAGAAGTTCTGTAGACTAATCTCAGCCCTGCTATTTGGACTAAATCCACATTTAACATTTGTGATTTAAAGGCAGCTGCTAGGTCCCTTGTATGACATCTATCTCCAAAAAATCAACATTTATGGTTTATTTTACCATCTGGTGATCCATCATCACCTTGGTGTGTACTATCTTCAGCTTCTTTACAGTTCTCTATGCATTGATTTTAACATTTAGACCCAGCAACAATTAATACCATCTAAGATGGGGGTGGCATTTAGTTTAATCAGTTATCTCATGAACACAGTTAGTTAAAAACCTCTAAGGCTTTTTTTTCCTTTAATACCCTACCCAGAAGCCAGATTCATCCTCTTAGTAGACCTCTCTCCCACTCATAGAGAGGTGCGGTGGTGTGATAAAAATCAGACCTGGCAGTCAATGTGTTCCTTTAAAAATGTGATCCAAGCAAATAGAGATCCGACAAGTCACAATTCAAAAGATTTATAATCAAATGAAATAAATTAAAAAAGAAACCATTAATCTATATACAAGAGAGAACTGCCACCCCCTCAATGACCGGCTTACTAATACATTTGTGACTTAGAAAAACCATTACATCTCTTACTCTAGTACCTGAATTAATCAATCACCATTAGTGTAATTCTAAAACTGAGAAATATTAGAATGTTTTTATACTAGGGTAGAATGTAATAGGAATTCTATCTTTTGTATTTAAGTTTTGTAATAAATTTTGGAAATTCATGAAATCACTTAATATCCTTAATTAAGTAGTGCATATGCTATTTAGAAACTCAGGGAAAAAGATTAGTAAAAGTTTTCATTGCCATGTTTAAGCTTAAATAATCATAGAAATGCTGCTTACACAACATATGGACTTAAAAAAAGTGAATTACCAACTCATGAAATAGCAATGGATACAGTTTTTTCTATATTTTGTTGTCTCTTTATTCTTAAAATTGAGGTATAATTGCTGTGTAACACAATATTACTTTGTATATTTCAGTTTGATATTTCAGAAATGAAGCCTTCCATCAATAACTTTGTATGCAAACACAGCTCCAAATATTATAATTTACTTATGGCTTGAAAAGCCTTTGGCAGAGATAATCCAAAGTTCCAGCATATAAGACTGTGAAGGCTAGAAAGATGATCCTAATTGGATAATAAAAGTCAATGACTTATAGAAGTTCTGTAGACTAATCTCAGCCCTGCTATTTGGACTAAATCCACATTTAACATTTGTGATTTAAAGGCAGCTGCTAGGTCCCTTGTATGACATCTATCTCCAAAAAATCAACATTTATGGTTTATTTTACCATCTGGTGATCCATCATCACCTTGGTGTGTACTATCTTCAGCTTCTTTACAGTTCTCTATGCATTGATTTTAACATTTAGACCCAGCAACAATTAATACCATCTAAGATGGGGGTGGCATTTAGTTTAATCAGTTATCTCATGAACACAGTTAGTTAAAAACCTCTAAGGCTTTTTTTTCCTTTAATACCCTGCCCAGAAGCCAGATTCATCCTCTTAGTAGACCTCTCTCCCACTCATAGAGAGGTGCGGTGGTGTGATAAAAATCAGACCTGGCAGTCAATGTGTTCCTTTAAAATGTGATCCAAGCAAATAGAGATCCGACAAGTCACAATTCAAAAGATTTATAATCAAATGAAATAAATTAAAAAAGAAACCATTAATCTATATACAAGAGAGAACTGCCACCCCCTCAATGACCGGCTTACTAATACATTTGTGACTTAGAAAAACCATTACATCTCTTACTCTAGTACCTGAATTAATCAATCACCATTAGTGTAATTCTAAAACTGAGAAATATTAGAATGTTTTTATACTAGGGTAGAATGTAATAGGAATTCTATCTTTTGTATTTAAGTTTTGTAATAAATTTTGGAAATTCATGAAATCACTTAATATCCTTAATTAAGTAGTGCATATGCTATTTAGAAACTCAGGGAAAAAGATTAGTAAAAGTTTTCATTGCCATGTTTAAGCTTAAATAATCATAGAAATGCTGCTTACACAACATATGGACTTAAAAAAAGTGAATTACCAACTCATGAAATAGCAATGGATACAGTTTTTTCTATATTTTGTTGTCTCTTTATTCTTAAAATTGAGGTATAATTGCTGTGTAACACAATATTACTTTGTATATTTCAGTTTGATATTTCAGAAATGAAGCCTTCCATCAATAACTTTGTATGCAAACACAGCTCCAAATATTATAATTTACTTATGGCTTGAAAAGCCTTTGGCAGAGATAATCCAAAGTTCCAGCATATAAGACTGTGAAGGCTAGAAAGATGATCCTAATTGGATAATAAAAGGCAGATACTGTACCTCTAACTCACATAATCAAGAAGTAGAGAGTTTCTCTTTATAAAAGTTCAGTTCAAAGAAAACTCCCAAAGTCTTGCATCTCTCAGCTTTATAAAATAATTATGGTAACTTTGAAAACCAACAACTGTAAACTTTCTCATGTTTCTTCTTAGAAACAAAGTTTTGATTTCATGGTTGAAAAACAATGCATATTTAATGACATTTAATTTGAAGAACAAGGTTTCCCAGATGGCTCAGTGGTATAAAATCTGCCTGTCAATGCAGGAGACACAAAGTACTTGGGTTGGATCACAGGTAAGGAAATCCCCTGGACTAGGAAGTGGCAACCCATGCCACTATTCTTGACTGGAGGATGATATGGATAGAGGAGCCTTGTGGACTACAGTTCATGGGGCTGCTAAGAGTCGAGTCAGACATGATAGAGCATACACGTGTGTCATGTCATGTCAGTTTGAAGAATAGAGGACTGAAAAAAATAATAACAGAAACAAGTCATCCATTATTCATATCCCCAAATTCTTATTACTATTGTGGTCCATTCTGTGTTCCATGAATGCAATTGTGCTAGGCTCTCCCCATGTACTCTGTGTACATTCTCGCAAGTAATAAAACAGCCTGTGTTATTTCTCACGTCCTGTTGACTTCTAAAGATCCTCATACTGAGGACAGGGCTCTATGTCTCATATTCTGGGTGTAGATATGCCACGTCATTGGAACTGGCATGATGGTAGCCTTCCAGCTGACAACAAGGGAGGTAAACTGCCTCCATTCACCAAGCAAAGGGTGATACTGAGGAGAAACAATGGGGGAATTCACAGATCAAAGGAAATTTTGAGTCAGTGAGTCTGGCATTCACTTTTATTTATTTACTTATTTTTTTTAAGGAATGGAAATTTATTCTCAGTAAGTGCAGGTTTTAATCCTCTTTTTTTTTTTTTTTCAGTTTTTTCTTGGTGGGGGAGGGGCGGGTTGGAGAGGGAGGGGGGCGGGCGGGCCACTTCTATTGGTCTTTCATTTCTCTATTTTCATCCATCTTGGTTCTTCGGCCCTTGTGGGCCTCCCATCGCAGTGGCCTCTGTTGTCACAGAGTACCGGCTCTGGACGCATGCACCCCAGAGCTCCGGTTCGGTAATTGGACACATCGGTCCAGCCGCTCCGCAGCACGTGGGATCTTCCCAGGCCAGGGATCAAACCGGCATCACTTGCAGTGCAAGGTGGTGTCCTTACCCACTGGACCACCAGGGAAGCCCTGGCATTCACTTTTAAAGGAGGATATAGGTGGCACAGTGGTAAAAAAATCTGCCTGTCAATGGAAAGGACACAGGTTCAATCCTTGGGTCTGGAAAATCTCCTGAAAGAGGAAATGGGAACCCACTCCATTTATTTTTGGCCTGGAAAGTTCCCTGGACAGAGAAGCCTGGTGGATTACAGTCCATGGGACTGCAAAGAGTTGGACATGAGTGAGTGACTGAGTACCTATCTTGTTCGGTAGCATGACTTGATCTGAAGAGTATGCCATGAAGTTTATGAGACTCAGATTTGCAATCTTGGATAAATTCTAAATGTATTATGTTTTCAAAAACAGTGTGCCTTTCTTTGTATTAAGCACAAATATATCTCAAATAAATGTCTTATATTTGTAAATGTGAAAACTGTTTATTCAGTATATCATAAGCAATCTACACTAGCAAGTGAATTTAGTAAGGTTATAAAGTTAATATAAAAATGTGTATTCCAACAGCAATCAACTGGAAAATAATGAATAATTTTCTTTAAACTGGAACCCCAAAACATTACACATTCTGGAATAAACTTAACAGATGAAGTACAAGACCTCTGCATTGACATCAACAGAGTATTTATAAATAGAGAGGTATACATGGTTGGGAACCTAGTATTGGTTAGTTATCATTGATTTAGTTGTCTATAAATTGATTTATAGGTCCAAAGCAATCACAATAAAAATTCAAACAGACTTTTTAGGAATCTGTCAAGCTGATTCTAACATGTGTATGAATCCAAATTACCTAGAAGAGTGAAAGCAATTTTTAAAAAGAACAAATTTAAAGTATTTAAGTGACCTCATTTTAAGACTTGTGAATATTTGATAAACCAGAGTGGTATATTGGCATAAGTAGATACAGATAGACTGATCAAGCAGATCAGTCAGAAAATAAATAAATCCACAGAATCAGGCAACTGACTTTGTGGAAAGTGACATGAAAAGTCATTAGGAGAAGAAAAGCATTTTCAACAACAAAATGGTGGGAGAACAAATTCATGTAAAATAGGTCATAGACTTAAATATAAAATTTTAAAACTACAAATCTTCTAGAAGAAAATGTAGGGAAAAAACTTAGGAACTCCTTTAGCAAGGAGTTTGAAGTTGGGTAAAAAATGCATTAACTATCAATGAAACTGATAAGTTGAACTATGCCAATAAATTTGTTCTATGAAGGTACAATAAAGAAGTCCAACCACAGTGTGGGCTCCATTTTCAAAATATGCATATGTGATAAAGAACTTTTATATGTATCTCTTACAACTCAACATTACCAAGACAGTAAATTACAATAAACGGGCAAATGTTTGAACAGATACTTCATAGGAAGATACATAAATGTCTAATAAATATATCAAGTGAATTTACTATGTTTGTTATCAAGAAAATGCAAACTGAAACCTCAAATAAACTGTCAGTATGTGTCCATTAGAATGAATCAAATTACAAAGATCAACCAGCCTAAGTATTAACAAAAATATGGAGCAACTAGAACTCCCATACACACTGATGAGAATTTAAGCAACTACAAGAACTATGGAAAACAGTTTGGCACTTTTCTAACAAGTTAAATATGCTCTTAGTATCTATGCCAGCAATTCAGTTTCATATTTACCAAAGAGAAATAAAAGCATATACCTAAAAATCTGTATACAAATGTTTATTTTTGATAACCCCAAACTGGAAACAAATGTCCATCAACCAGTTAATGCATATAAAAATCTGGTGTATCCATATAACAGAACACCAATTAGCTATAAAAAGGAGAACCATGAGAACTTCCAGATCTATGAGCTGGGTTAAGAAAAGGCAGAGGAATGAGAGATCAAATGGCCAACATCTGTTGGATCATAGAAAAAAAGCAAAGGGAATTCAATAAAAACAACTACTTTTGCTTCACTGACTACACTAAAGCCTTTGACTGTGTGGATCACAACAAACTGTGAATAATTCTTAAAGGTATAGGAATGCCAGACCCAGATGGGAATACCAGACCACCTTACTTGCCTCCTTAGAAACCTTTATGCATGTCAAAAAGCATCAGTTAGAAGTAGACATGGAACAATGAATTGGTTGAAAACTGAGAAAGGAGTATGTCAAGGCTGTATATTGTCACCAGGTTATTTAACTCATATGCAGAATATATCATGCAAAATGCTGGGCTGGATGAAGTTCAAGCTGGAATCAAGATTGCTGGAAGAAATATCTATAGCCTCAGATGGCACTATGTTAATGGCAGAAAGTGAAGAGGAACTAAAAAGTCTTTTGATGAAGATCACAGAGGAGAGTTAACAAGCTAGCTTAAAGCTCAACATTCAAAAAACAAAGATCATGGTATCTGGTCTTATCACTTCATGGCAAAAAGATGGGGAACAACGTAAAAAGTGACAGACTTTATTTTCTTGGGCTCCAATATCACTTCTGATGGTGACTGTAGCCATGAAGTTAAAAGATTCTTGATGCTTGGAACAGAAGCTATGATAAACCTAGCCAGTGTATTCAAAAGTAGGGACATCACCTTGCCAACAAAGATCCATATAGTGAAAGCTATGATTTTTCCAGTAGTCATGTTTGAATGTGAGAGTTGGATCATAAAGCAAGCTGAGTCCTGAAGAATTGATGGTTTTGAACTGTGGTGCTGGAGAAGAATCTTGAGAGTCCTTTGGACAGCAAGGAGACCAAACTAGTCAATTCTAAAGGAAATTAATCTTGAATATTCACTGGAAGGACTTATGCTGAAACTGAAGCTCAAAACCAGCAATTCAGTTTCATATTTACCAAAGAGAAATAAAAGCATATACCTAAAATCTGTATACAAATGTTTATTTTTGATAACCCCAAACTGGAAACAAATGTCCATCAACCAGTTAATGCATATAAAAATCTGGTGTATCCATATAACAGAACACCAATTAGCTATAAAAAGGAGAACCATGAGAACTTCCAGATCTATGAGCTGGGTTAAGAAAAGGCAGAGGAATGAGAGATCAAATGGCCAACATCTGTTGGATCATAGAAAAAAAGCAAAGGGAATTCAATAAAAACAACTACTTTTGCTTCACTGACTACACTAAAGCCTTTGACTGTGTGGATCACAACAAACTGTGAATAATTCTTAAAGGTATAGGAATGCCAGACCCAGATGGGAATACCAGACCACCTTACTTGCCTCCTTAGAAACCTTTATGCATGTCAAAAAGCATCAGTTAGAAGTAGACATGGAACAATGAATTGGTTGAAAACTGAGAAAGGAGTATGTCAAGGCTGTATATTGTCACCAGGTTATTTAACTCATATGCAGAATATATCATGCAAAATGCTGGGCTGGATGAAGTTCAAGCTGGAATCAAGATTGCTGGAAGAAATATCTATAGCCTCAGATGGCACTATGTTAATGGCAGAAAGTGAAGAGGAACTAAAAAGTCTTTTGATGAAGATCACAGAGGAGAGTTAACAAGCTAGCTTAAAGCTCAACATTCAAAAAACAAAGATCATGGTATCTGGTCTTATCACTTCATGGCAAAAAGATGGGGAACAACGTAAAAAGTGACAGACTTTATTTTCTTGGGCTCCAATATCACTTCTGATGGTGACTGTAGCCATGAAGTTAAAAGATTCTTGATGCTTGGAACAGAAGCTATGATAAACCTAGCCAGTGTATTCAAAAGTAGGGACATCACCTTGCCAACAAAGATCCATATAGTGAAAGCTATGATTTTTTCCAGTAGTCATGTTTGAATGTGAGAGTTGGATCATAAAGCAAGCTGAGTCCTGAAGAATTGATGGTTTTGAACTGTGGTGCTGGAGAAGAATCTTGAGAGTCCTTTGGACAGCAAGGAGACCAAACTAGTCAATTCTAAAGGAAATTAATCCTGAATATTCACTGGAAGGACTTATGCTGAAACTGAAGCTCAAACGCTTTGGGCACTTGATGCAATGAGTGAGCTCAATGGAAAAGACCCTGATGCTCAGAAAGACTGAGGGCAGGAGGAAAAAGAGGTGACAGAGGATGAAATTATTGGATGGCATCACAGACTCAGTGGACATGGGTTTGAACAAACTCTGGGAGAGAGTGAAGACAGAAAAGCCTGCTGCAGTCCATGAGGTTACACAGAGTCAGACTCAACTGAGCAACTGATACATATAACCCATCTGCTTATTAAGAGAAGCCAGCTGAAAGAGCATACACCATATGATTGTGCTATACTATGTTCAATTGCTAAATTTTATCTCACTCTTTTCAACCCCATGGACTGTAGCCCTCCAAGTCCCTTCCTCCATGGGATTTTCCAAGGCAAGAACACTGGAGCAGGTTGCCATTTCCTCCTCCAGGATATCTTCCTAACCCAGGGACTGAACCTGCATTTCCTGCATTTTTTCACATTGGCAGGCAGATTTTTTTACCATTGAGCCACCTGAGAAGCCCACACTGTATGATTACACTTATGTAAATTAGAAGTTCAAACTAATTGAGGGTGACATCAAGCAGGCTTCTGATGTTCTGGGCCTAGGTGGAGAGTGCTGGACCACATAAGTTCTTCTAAGGAAAAGTGTCAAAAACTGAATTGAAAAAGGTGAGCTTAAAGCTCAACAGTCAAATAACAAAGATCATGGTATCTGGTCTTATCACTTCATGGCAAAAAGATGGGGAACAACGTAAAAAGTGACAGACTTTATTTTCTTGGGCTCCAATATCACTTCTGATGGTGACTGTAGCCATGAAGTTAAAAGATTCTTGATGCTTGGAACAGAAGCTATGATAAACCTAGCCAGTGTATTCAAAAGTAGGGACATCACCTTGCCAACAAAGATCCATATAGTGAAAGCTATGATTTTTTCCAGTAGTCATGTTTGAATGTGAGAGTTGGATCATAAAGCAAGCTGAGTCCTGAAGAATTGATGGTTTTGAACTGTGGTGCTGGAGAAGAATCTTGAGAGTCCTTTGGACAGCAAGGAGACCAAACTAGTCAATTCTAAAGGAAATTAATCCTGAATATTCACTGGAAGGACTTATGCTGAAACTGAAGCTCAAACGCTTTGGGCACTTGATGCAATGAGTGAGCTCAATGGAAAAGACCCTGATGCTCAGAAAGACTGAGGGCAGGGGGAAAAAAGAGGTGACAGAGGATGAAATTATTGGATGGCATCACAGACTCAGTGGACATGGGTTTGAACAAACTCTGGGAGAGAGTGAAGACAGAAAAGCCTGCTGCAGTCCATGAGGTTACACAGAGTCAGACTCAACTGAGCAACTGATACATATAACCCATCTGCTTATTAAGAGAAGCCAGCTGAAAGAGCATACACCATATGATTGTGCTATACTATGTTCAATTGCTAAATTTTATCTCACTCTTTTCAACCCCATGGACTGTAGCCCTCCAAGTCCCTTCCTCCATGGGATTTTCCAAGGCAAGAACACTGGAGCAGGTTGCCATTTCCTCCTCCAGGATATCTTCCTAACCCAGGGACTGAACCTGCATTTCCTGCATTTTTTCACATTGGCAGGCAGATTTTTTTACCATTGAGCCACCTGAGAAGCCCACACTGTATGATTACACTTATGTAAATTAGAAGTTCAAACTAATTGAGGGTGACATCAAGCAGGCTTCTGGTGTTCTGGGCCTAGGTGGAGAGAGTGCTGGACCACATAAGTTCTTCTAAGGAAAATGCCTTAGACCTAGTCTATGGTAATACTACCTTGAGTATGCATGTATCTCAAAGTCATCCTTTTAAATGATGCAACTTACTGCACATAAATTATTTCAATAAAGCTGAATTTTTTTTTTACTCTTTATTTTAAAGGTTTTACAGAGTTTTGTTGTTCACAGACATGTCTGTTCCCAGATCAGTCATATGCATATCCATGGTCCCCACCCGCCCAGATCCCGCCCTTCCAGACCTTCGCCCCAAGCCATTGTAAGCACTCCTATTCCCTTAGCATTATGACACTAGCTATCTTTTCCACACATAACACTATAGGTTTCCTTGTTACTTCCTCCATGCTTCCCTCTCCCTATTTCTTCGCCACAATGTCCTTATGTCTATGCTCTGTCTTTTTTTCCATGAGTTCCCTGCGTGTGATATCAAGACTGTCCTACTAGATTCCATATATGTGTGTTAGTATACTGTATTTGTCTTTCTCTTTTTGACTTACTTCACTTTTTATGATAGGTTCTAGAGCCAGTCACCTCATTCGGACTGTCTTCTGCATTTAACAGCTGAGTAGTATTCCATTGTATATATGTACCAGACCTTCTGGATCCATTCATTCATCGATGGACATCTAGGTTGCTTCCATGTTTTGGCTATTGTATAGAGAGCTGCAGTGAACATTGGGGTACAGGTGCTTCTTTCAGTTTTGATTTCATCATGATATAAGCCTAATAGTGGGATTGCTGGGTCATAGGGTGCTTCTATTTTTGGTTTTTTAAGAAATCTCCATACTGTCTTCCATAGAGGTTGTATCAATTTACATTCCCACCAGCAATGCAAGAGGGTTCCCTTTTCTCCGCACCCTCTCCAAAGCTGAATTTTTAAAATGTAAAGCTAAAAGAAAGCAAAATCAAGATACAGTATTGAATATAACCTAAAATAACAACAATGTAAAAGCTGAGTGACCCCTGTGAGCGACTGTGTATGTGGTGAGTTCAAATGAAGATGGTCCTCTTGTAACTCTGCAAAGGTTTCTTTTTCTCTTTGTTCCAACACTTAAAAATCATTTTATAGGTTTAATCACTATTAATAGTCATGATGTTCAGAACCCTCCAGCGGAACACTAACTCCTCTGTGCTCTGATGGGAAGACTTTTTGTTCTTGCATTAAGAAGGAGGAGGGGGTGGATTGGACTGAATGAAATGTTTGGATTTCTTTTTATACTGATATGAGAAGGTTCTGTTGTCATTGCTTCATGTATGATAAAGTGTCCACATGAGAAAATCGAATAAGTAATAAAAATCATCAATGACTAGATGAGTTGCTGGAAAGAAGACTTGGAATATTACTCCTCAAACAAAAGAAAAGTGTTAGTTATTAAGGCTTGTCTGTCTCTTTGCAACCTCATGGACAGTAACCCTCCAGACTCCCCTGTCCATGGGATTCTCCAGTATTCAGCGATACTTAGTGGGCTGTCATGCCCTGCTCTAGGGGATCTTACCCAACCAGGGATGGACCATCCATCTCTGTCATATCCGTCTCCTTCATCATCTGCATTGGTAGGAGGGTGCCTTACCACTAGTGCCACCTGAGAAGCCCTGGGTTCTCAGATTAGAAGTGTTACCACACTGAAAAAAAAGCTTAAATAATTAAATTAAAGATGTTTTAATTATACACCTGGGAATATTCAAGGAAACTCATTGGTGGTGAACTTCATGGACACTGGATTGGGTGTAACAGGAGAAAGAAAAACAGCTGCTGCCATCAATTTATGTCAGCATGGAAATGGATGAATGTGAATTCTGGTCCTTATTAGAATATACAAACGGAATTCACTAATATTTACGACAATTTTATTTACTGGTAACAATAGGGTATTATGTGGTAAATCATTGAGGAAGAGCATTTTCTGTTTTTAAAAGATACACAGCTTCAGGAAAGCACAAGGAAAAATTTACTATCAGCTTTCTCCTTTTAAGGGACAACTTTAGGAAATTAACTCAACTGAAATGATTTCCTTTAGCAATCTTTAAAATTTAAAGAGTTCTGTCAGCAAGTTTACAAACTAGGCGGATTCAGCAGACTAATCCGTAGGCTTTTGGGTAAAGCAGAACATTATTTCAAGACCGATTTTGCCAAGTAGTGGCTCTGATAGCCGGGAACCTTCAGACTTTTTGTTCTTGCAATTAAAAAAGAAAAGCGAGGAAAGGACACTAACTCCTCTGTGCTCTGATGGGAAGACTTTTGTTCTTGCATTAAGAAGGAGGGGTGGATTGGACTGAATGAAATGTTTGGATTTCTTTTTATACTGATATGAGAAGGTTCTGTTGTCATTGCTTCATGTATGATAAAGTGTCCACATGAGAAAATCGAATAAGTAATAAAAATCATCAATGACTAGATGAGTTGCTGGAAAGAAGACTTGGAATATTACTCCTCAAACAAAAGAAAAGTGTTAGTTATTAAGGCTTGTCTGTCTCTTTGCAACCTCATGGACAGTAACCCTCCAGACTCCCCTGTCCATGGGATTCTCCAGTATTCAGCGATACTTAGTGGGCTGTCATGCCCTGCTCTAGGGGATCTTACCCAACCAGGGATGGACCATCCATCTCTGTCATATCCGTCTCCTTCATCATCTGCATTGGTAGGAGGGTGCCTTACCACTAGTGCCACCTGAGAAGCCCTGGGTTCTCAGATTAGAAGTGTTACCACACTGAAAAAAAAGCTTAAATAATTAAATTAAAGATGTTTTAATTATACACCTGGGAATATTCAAGGAAACTCATTGGTGGTGAACTTCATGGACACTGGATTGGGTGTAACAGGAGAAAGAAAACAGCTGCTGCCATCAATTTATGTCAGCATGGAAATGGATGAATGTGAATTCTGGTCCTTATTAGAATATACAAACGGAATTCACTAATATTTACGACAATTTTATTTACTGGTAACAATAGGGTATTATGTGGTAAATCATTGAGGAAGAGCATTTTCTGTTTTTAAAAGATACACAGCTTCAGGAAAGCACAAGGAAAAATTTACTATCAGCTTTCTCCTTTTAAGGGACAACTTTAGGAAATTAACTCAACTGAAATGATTTCCTTTAGCAATCTTTAAAATTTAAAGAGTTCTGTCAGCAAGTTTACAAACTAGGCGGATTCAGCAGACTAATCCGTAGGCTTTTGGGTAAAGCAGAACATTATTTCAAGACCGATTTTGCCAAGTAGTGGCTCTGATAGCCGGGGAACCTTGTTTAAGGCCTCTGAGTCAGAGCTTTCTTTTCGTGAATACATGGGCATACCCTAATGTCATTTAAATAATTTAATGAGTAAATTGGGGTAAAGAACTTGATGGTAGGTGGTTTACTGAACAGCAGTTGTTTTTGTTAGTGAACTATATCAGCATGATTTACAATCTCTTTATAGTGTATAAAAATCTGCATTAGCTTAAATCTGATCTAATAGTTGTCTGTTGTAGTCTGAATCTCTTTTTTTTAAAATACTGTAATTTTTAAATATATGTATACAAATAAATAAATATGTGAATGAGAAAGTTCGGATTCTTCTGTGGAGAAGGTAGAGGTAAAACAAGTAAACTGAGTCTCCAGTGCTTAGAATATCCTGCTTTTCACCTACTCTACCAGATCCTATATCTATCACAAAAAAATTAACAGTTAATATATAAAGAAGGGCTTCCCCTGGTGGTCCAGTGGATAAGGACACCGCCTTGCAGTGCAAGGGGCGCCGGTTCGATCCCTGGCCTGGGAAGATCCCACGTGCCGCAGAGCGGCTGGACTGATGTGTCCAATCACAGAGCCGGAGCTCTGGAGCGCATGCGCCCAGAGCTGGCACTCTGCGCCAACAGACGCCACCACAATGGGAGGCCCACAGGAGCCAGAGAACAAAGACGGATGAAAATAGAGAAATGAAAGACCAATAGAAGTGGCCCGCCCGCTCCCCTCCCTCCCCAACCCGACCCCCGCTCAAAAAAAAATTAAAAAAAAAAAATATATATATATATATAAAGAAATGCATGTTTGTTACTAGTTACTACCTGGAATTAGACAGGACTATCCATTAACTTACATGATTCTTTATTATTATTTCTAAGTACTTTTCATGGGCGTGAATATGTAAGCCACTGGTTAATCAGATGAAAGTTATATGGGGAGCACATATTTGCTCACAGAAAAGCCAATCAAGCATTTTTCTCCTGATTTTATACTAAAATGAAAATTATAAAATATGTTGAATATATTGTATCAAATTCTCTTAACATACTATACGAAATCTATTAAAGCTCCTTACTTTAGAAGGAACGGACATTTTGCAAAATCTTTTATATGATATAATACCATCAAAATAAACATGTAAAATTTTGGAATTTTATGTGAGAAGGCCTCTGAGTCAGAGCTTTCTTTTCGTGAATACATGGGCATACCCTAATGTCATTTAAATAATTTAATGAGTAAATTGGGGTAAAGAACTTGATGGTAGGTGGTTTACTGAACAGCAGTTGTTTTTGTTAGTGAACTATATCAGCATGATTTACAATCTCTTTATAGTGTATAAAAATCTGCATTAGCTTAAATCTGATCTAATAGTTGTCTGTTGTAGTCTGAATCTCTTTTTTTTAAAATACTGTAATTTTTAAATATATGTATACAAATAAATAAATATGTGAATGAGAAAGTTCGGATTCTTCTGTGGAGAAGGTAGAGGTAAAACAAGTAAACTGAGTCTCCAGTGCTTAGAATATCCTGCTTTTCACCTACTCTACCAGATCCTATATCTATCACAAAAAAATTAACAGTTAATATATAAAGAAGGGCTTCCCCTGGTGGTCCAGTGGATAAGGACACCGCCTTGCAGTGCAAGGGGCGCCGGTTCGATCCCTGGCCTGGGAAGATCCCACGTGCCGCAGAGCGGCTGGACTGATGTGTCCAATCACAGAGCCGGAGCTCTGGAGCGCATGCGCCCAGAGCTGGCACTCTGCGCCAACAGACGCCACCACAATGGGAGGCCCACAGGAGCCAGAGAACAAAGACGGATGAAAATAGAGAAATGAAAGACCAATAGAAGTGGCCCGCCCGCTCCCCTCCCTCCCCAACCCGACCCCCGCTCAAAAAAAAATTAAAAAAAAAAAAAAAATATATATATATAAAGAAATGCATGTTTGTTACTAGTTACTACCTGGAATTAGACAGGACTATCCATTAACTTACATGATTCTTTATTATTATTTCTAAGTACTTTTCATGGGCGTGAATATGTAAGCCACTGGTTAATCAGATGAAAGTTATATGGGGAGCACATATTTGCTCACAGAAAAGCCAATCAAGCATTTTTCTCCTGATTTTATACTAAAATGAAAATTATAAAATATGTTGAATATATTGTATCAAATTCTCTTAACATACTATACGAAATCTATTAAAGCTCCTTACTTTAGAAGGAACGGACATTTTGCAAAATCTTTTATATGATATAATACCATCAAAATAAACATGTAAAATTTTGGAATTTTATGTGAGAACGTTGAGTGTGTATCTTTAGGTAAGTATCTTTTCTTTCTTCACATCTGAATTTTCCCATCAGTAGATAAGAATATATGGTTACAAGAATAAAAGAAAGGGTATATTCATTTATTGTACATATTAAGTTTCTATCCTTTTCAACACAGAGAGAGTAAAAAGTTGCTCTCTTAGGAAATGCTTTCCCCAGTAAAATATTATAAGGTTTCTCCTCTTTGAAAAGTCCCCAGTGACTCTATATAAACTTGCTCATAAAGACAGAAACACTAAAGTTATCCTTAAAATGATCACCACCAATCACAGAATTTTTCTCTGCAGGAGTGCTTTTGAACTTATGGGATTGCAAATAGAACTTTTAAAAAACCTTGTTTTATTAAAACATAGTTGATTTACAATTTTGTGTTAGTTTCTGCTATACAGCAGCGATTCACTTACAAACATACATGTCCTTTTCCATAATCTTTTACCTTATGATTTACCACAGGATACTGAATACTGTTCCCTGGGCTGTACAGTAGGACCTCATTTCGATCCATTCTATATATGCTAGTTTGAATTTGCTAATCCTAAACTCCCAATCCATCTTTCCCCAACCCTCCGCTGTCTCAACAGTCACAAGTCTGTTCTCTTTGTCTGTGAGTCTGTTTCTGTTCTTTTCGTAAATAAGTATTTGAGCTTTTCATTTCTATCTGCTTGTTCTGTGAAGACACATTCCATTGCTCCATTTTCTGGAAACTTAAGGAAATAATCATCTCCCCTGGAGAGCCAGGAAAGTCTTATGTTATTGCCCCTTGGAAGATCCTCATGAAAGTGTAAAAATATGGTTCTTGGCTCTTTCCTGTCTTTGGCTTTAAGAACCCTAAGTGACCATTCTTAGGCAGTCCTAACAAGAACACGTATCAACACACTTCAAAAAGCTCAATCTGTGTCCCAGAGCATTTGATTTCCAGTGTAATTTCCACTCAGTTTTGTAAAGACTAATCATCTCCTTTGTCCTGATTTCAGACAAAGTGACCTGCTCTTCCCACTTTCTAAGAATTCTAAATCTTCCCATTCCTCACCAGGAAAAGGCTGGAAGACTCTATAAATATCAGTAATATGTGTGAAAACCACAGTCCACAAGAGTTTACACTCTTGTGGGAAAAAGAGTCCCTGAAAATGCCAGTAAGTATTCTCTTCTAGAAAGCCTTCTGACATCAGAGTCTTCAAAAACTAAAAATATTCAAAAGCTAAGGCAAAACAAAACAAAACAAAAAACTGTATCTCTACCCTGATTTATTCTAAGGAGTATTCACTGCGTCCTATTAAACATATTTCTAATTAGACTCCATAATGATAATTTAAGGTTCACAAAGTATCTGCTGTTATTTTTTAGGCTATATTTTATAGGGCAATAAATAGAAATAAAAATGTGGCTCACAAGTTCCACATACCTTGCACCTAATAGTAATAAAGTATATTATATACAGTCCAAAAATATATTCTAAAGATATTTAATTCTTCATCCATGTTAGACTTTGTCATGTACAAGGTTTTTTTTTTTTTCCCCAAAAAAAAATTCTTAACATTCTGCTACTGTTCCCTGGGCTGTACAGTAGGACCTCATTTCGATCCATTCTATATATGCTAGTTTGAATTTGCTAATCCTAAACTCCCAATCCATCTTTCCCCAACCCTCCGCTGTCTCAACAGTCACAAGTCTGTTCTCTTTGTCTGTGAGTCTGTTTCTGTTCTTTTCGTAAATAAGTATTTGAGCTTTTCATTTCTATCTGCTTGTTCTGTGAAGACACATTCCATTGCTCCATTTTCTGGAAACTTAAGGAAATAATCATCTCCCCTGGAGAGCCAGGAAAGTCTTATGTTATTGCCCCTTGGAAGATCCTCATGAAAGTGTAAAAATATGGTTCTTGGCTCTTTCCTGTCTTTGGCTTTAAGAACCCTAAGTGACCATTCTTAGGCAGTCCTAACAAGAACACGTATCAACACACTTCAAAAAGCTCAATCTGTGTCCCAGAGCATTTGATTTCCAGTGTAATTTCCACTCAGTTTTGTAAAGACTAATCATCTCCTTTGTCCTGATTTCAGACAAAGTGACCTGCTCTTCCCACTTTCTAAGAATTCTAAATCTTCCCATTCCTCACCAGGAAAAGGCTGGAAGACTCTATAAATATCAGTAATATGTGTGAAAACCACAGTCCACAAGAGTTTACACTCTTGTGGGAAAAAGAGTCCCTGAAAATGCCAGTAAGTATTCTCTTCTAGAAAGCCTTCTGACATCAGAGTCTTCAAAAACTAAAAATATTCAAAAGCTAAGGCAAAACAAAACAAAACAAAAAACTGTATCTCTACCCTGATTTATTCTAAGGAGTATTCACTGCGTCCTATTAAACATATTTCTAATTAGACTCCATAATGATAATTTAAGGTTCACAAAGTATCTGCTGTTATTTTTTAGGCTATATTTTATAGGGCAATAAATAGAAATAAAAATGTGGCTCACAAGTTCCACATACCTTGCACCTAATAGTAATAAAGTATATTATATACAGTCCAAAAATATATTCTAAAGATATTTAATTCTTCATCCATGTTAGACTGTGTCATGTACAAGGGAATTCTAACAAAATTTCAATGTGTCAGTATATCTTCTTTCATAAGGATACTGTAAATGTGCCTAAAAAGGGAGGAGAGTAGAGAAGAAACAGTGTACCCTGTGAATAAATCTTATATAACATTCTGCTATTTTCCAGATTTATGTTGTCATAAACTGTTATTTCTCACCCAATTAAGCAACCATAGCTTTGATAAGACTGGTAAAGTTTTCAATGAGACAATTTATAATATACTGACTTACGTGTTGTTGTTCAGTGACTAAGCCATGTCTGACTCTGAGAGCCCATAGACTGCAGCACACCAGGCTGCCCTGTCCTTCACTGTATCCCAGAGGTTGCTCAAATTCATGTCCCTTGAGTTGGTGATACTATTCAACCATCTCATCTTCTGCTACCCTCTTATCCTTCTGCCCTCAATCTTTTCCAGCTTCGGTGTCTTTTCCAATGAGTTGGCTCTTTGCATAAGGTGGCCAAAGTTACGAAGCTTCAGCTACAGCATCAGTGTTTCCAATGTATATTCAGGGTTGACTCCCTTTAGGATTGACTGATTTGAGCTTGCTGCAGTCCAAGGGGCTCTCAAGAGTTTTCTCTGGAACCATAGTCTGAAAGCATCAATTCTTCAGCCCACATCCTTCTTTATGGCCCAACACTAACATCTGTGCACGATTACTGGAAAAATCACAGCTTTGACCATAAGCACCCTTTGAAGCTGGTCAAAGGATGAACTGAATATATTAAAAGTCAGGGTCTCATCTTCTAGTTCTTTCTTGGCGACTAACTGGCTGTGAGACATTTGAGCCTTTCTTCTAAGGTCTACCTTTCTCCTCTGTAGGATAGGTCATTTTGACTATTTTAGTTCTAAAGCCTTTTCAGAATTTTGTCTATTTAAATCACATCTGCATTTCTAGTGTCTAAAACAAGGTCTAATTGAATTGAACAAATTCAATAAATATTTATTAAATATAGTGCAGAATGCACAGAAAGAAATGCACAGAAAGAAAACTAAACTTAAGAAATGCACACATTGTCCAGGGTATTGCCACATTTGCCAAATAGTGCAGGCCAAAGATTGTTGCCTAAACATTACATGAATCTGAAGATCCAGAATTGGAATCAATCTGAACATTTGCCTTGGAAACTTTATTTAATGATTTTAAATCATGTTTTTTACTGTTCAACTTTTAACTTTCAGATTCTTGGTACATTTTCTTTGGTAAAACAGATTATAGTGATTGCACCCTTTCCAAATCTTATATAACATTCTGCTATTTTCCAGATTTATGTTGTCATAAACTGTTATTTCTCACCCAATTAAGCAACCATAGCTTTGATAAGACTGGTAAAGTTTTCAATGAGACAATTTATAATATACTGACTTACGTGTTGTTGTTCAGTGACTAAGCCATGTCTGACTCTGAGAGCCCATAGACTGCAGCACACCAGGCTGCCCTGTCCTTCACTGTATCCCAGAGGTTGCTCAAATTCATGTCCCTTGAGTTGGTGATACTATTCAACCATCTCATCTTCTGCTACCCTCTTATCCTTCTGCCCTCAATCTTTTCCAGCTTCGGTGTCTTTTCCAATGAGTTGGCTCTTTGCATAAGGTGGCCAAAGTTACGAAGCTTCAGCTACAGCATCAGTGTTTCCAATGTATATTCAGGGTTGACTCCCTTTAGGATTGACTGATTTGAGCTTGCTGCAGTCCAAGGGGCTCTCAAGAGTTTTCTCTGGAACCATAGTCTGAAAGCATCAATTCTTCAGCCCACATCCTTCTTTATGGCCCAACACTAACATCTGTGCACGATTACTGGAAAAATCACAGCTTTGACCATAAGCACCCTTTGAAGCTGGTCAAAGGATGAACTGAATATATTAAAAGTCAGGGTCTCATCTTCTAGTTCTTTCTTGGCGACTAACTGGCTGTGAGACATTTGAGCCTTTCTTCTAAGGTCTACCTTTCTCCTCTGTAGGATAGGTCATTTTGACTATTTTAGTTCTAAAGCCTTTTCAGAATTTTGTCTATTTAAATCACATCTGCATTTCTAGTGTCTAAAACAAGGTCTAATTGAATTGAACAAATTCAATAAATATTTATTAAATATAGTGCAGAATGCACAGAAAGAAATGCACAGAAAGAAAACTAAACTTAAGAAATGCACACATTGTCCAGGGTATTGCCACATTTGCCAAATAGTGCAGGCCAAAGATTGTTGCCTAAACATTACATGAATCTGAAGATCCAGAATTGGAATCAATCTGAACATTTGCCTTGGAAACTTTATTTAATGATTTTAAATCATGTTTTTTACTGTTCAACTTTTAACTTTCAGATTCTTGGTACATTTTCTTTGGTAAAACAGATTATAGTGATTGCACTTTCCTCAATTCCCTCAAATATCTTAGTTATTACCATTGTTGCTATTTTTCAGTCACAAAGTCATGTCCAACTTTTGTGATCTCATGAACTGCAGCATTCCAGGCTTCCCTCTCCTTCAGTATCTCCTGGAGTCTGGTCAAACTTATGTCCACTGAGCCAGTGATTTTATCTAATCGTCTCATCTTCTGCCACCCCCTTTTCCTCTTGTCCTCAATCTTTCCAGTATCAGAGGCATTTCAATGAATTGGCTCTTCACGTCAGGTTGCCAAGTGTTGCAGCTTCAGCTTCAGCAGGAATGAATATTCAGGGTTGATTTCCCTTAGGATTGATGGGGTTGATCTCCTTGCTGTCTGAGGAACTCTCAAAGCTTCTCCAGGACCAACAGTTCTTCAGTGAAGGTCCAAGTGTCACATCCATATATGACTACTGGAGAAACCATAGCTTTGACTATATGCACCTCTGTCGGCAAAGTGATGTCTCTGCTTTTTAATACACAGTCTAGATTTGTCATAACTTTCCTTCCTAAGAGTAAGCATTATTATTACAGACTGAGTATATCTTTTTTCATAGGTTCACTAAAAGCTAAACAGCATCCCTATTTTAAAAAGGTCAGTCCAATTCCTCTACCAATTATGTTAAATATAAAGTTGCCTAGTATTTCTTTCCTAATAGTTGGTTCTACACTCAAGAAGATATAAAGGGCTCCATTTTTATTGTGGATTAAGTATAATCATGAGGCTAATGTTGAGGCTTGACTTTAAATGTTTCTAAAATCTGGCCCTGGTTTATCTGGGATCATCTCCTAGGCACCTATCTTGTTCAGACTTCATGAACTTCTCTGAGAGGGAAAGAAAATGAACTAACCTTTCTTGTGCCCATAGAATAAAATAATACACCCTGGAGTCTTAAGACCAGAAGCATCCACACAGACTCTGCTACAAAGGACTTTCTCATGATCAGTCCTTTACCTAAAATTGACATGCTCCAGTATTAGTTCACACTTCCATCACACTGTGCTTTCTATCCTATTGTGTGAGGACTCCTCCCAAACTTCCAATCATAAAGTGGAGAGGAAGATTCCTGACTGGGCTTCCCTGGTGGTCCAGTGGGTAAGGACACTGCCTTGCAGTGCAAGGCGCCGTTTTGATCCCTGGCCCAACTATTAGTAGTTTTTCGTCATTGTCAACTGCAGCATTCCAGGCTTCCCTCTCCTTCAGTATCTCCTGGAGTCTGGTCAAACTTATGTCCACTGAGCCAGTGATTTTATCTAATCGTCTCATCTTCTGCCACCCCCTTTTCCTCTTGTCCTCAATCTTTCCAGTATCAGAGGCATTTCAATGAATTGGCTCTTCACGTCAGGTTGCCAAGTGTTGCAGCTTCAGCTTCAGCAGGAATGAATATTCAGGGTTGATTTCCCTTAGGATTGATGGGGTTGATCTCCTTGCTGTCTGAGGAACTCTCAAAGCTTCTCCAGGACCAACAGTTCTTCAGTGAAGGTCCAAGTGTCACATCCATATATGACTACTGGAGAAACCATAGCTTTGACTATATGCACCTCTGTCGGCAAAGTGATGTCTCTGCTTTTTAATACACAGTCTAGATTTGTCATAACTTTCCTTCCTAAGAGTAAGCATTATTATTACAGACTGAGTATATCTTTTTTCATAGGTTCACTAAAAGCTAAACAGCATCCCTATTTTAAAAAGGTCAGTCCAATTCCTCTACCAATTATGTTAAATATAAAGTTGCCTAGTATTTCTTTCCTAATAGTTGGTTCTACACTCAAGAAGATATAAAGGGCTCCATTTTTATTGTGGATTAAGTATAATCATGAGGCTAATGTTGAGGCTTGACTTTAAATGTTTCTAAAATCTGGCCCTGGTTTATCTGGGATCATCTCCTAGGCACCTATCTTGTTCAGACTTCATGAACTTCTCTGAGAGGGAAAGAAAATGAACTAACCTTTCTTGTGCCCATAGAATAAAATAATACACCCTGGAGTCTTAAGACCAGAAGCATCCACACAGACTCTGCTACAAAGGACTTTCTCATGATCAGTCCTTTACCTAAAATTGACATGCTCCAGTATTAGTTCACACTGTGCCAGTTCACACTGTGCTTTCTATCCTATTGTGTGAGGGACTCCTCCCAAACTTCCAATCATAAAGTGGAGAGGAAGATTCCCTGACTGGGCTTCCCCTGGTGGTCCAGTGGGTAAGGACACTGCCTTGCAGTGCAAGGGGCGCCGTTTTGATCCCTGGCCTGGGAAGATCCCATGTGCCGCGGAGCGGCTGGACCGATTTGTCCAATCAGCGAGCGGGAGCTCTGGAGCGCATGCGCCCAGAGCGGGAGCTCTGGAGCGCATGCGCCCAGAGCGGGCGCTCTGCAACGACAGAGGGAGGCCCACAGGAGCCAAGGAACAAAGATGGATGAAAATAGAGAAATGAAAGATAGAAGTGGCCCGCCTGCTCCCCTCCCTCCCCAACCCGACCCCCATCCAAAATAAATAAATAAATAAATATTAAAAAAAAAAAAAGATTCCCTGACTTTGAACCCCTAAAATAACCTGGGATGCACAGTCCTCCTGAAAACACCTGGGACCTTTCACCAAGAGTGACTGTGGGGCCCTCCAGATCCCTAATCTATTATCTCTCTGACCTTTTCGTATCTCTTCATTTCATCCCAAGATCAAGAGAGGATTTTATACAAACATTCTGACAAGTGTGAGCAAACTGGCCATTTTGTCCATATTTTCCATCTTACTAATGCTCTAGGTCATAGTAAAACTTTCTAGGATCAGTTCACCTTCACCAAACTTCCTTCTTGTTATTTAGATTCCAGATTTGAGAGTTCATTCCTCTGATGTTTTATATGATGGTGGTCTGTCTTACAAGCTTTTAAAATTCCATTTTAAAAGTTCAAGCTGATAGTGACTTCTTTGCTCTGGGCAAAGGGTTCTGTTTTTCCCATAAACCAATGGAGAATAGTAATACTTTATGAATTTTACCCATATATCTTACATTTTCCATAAAATCTTTGCTTCACAAACTCTGATTTGCTTCTCTCAATAACAACATGTGTTCATTAATCATCAAATAATTACTGACTGATGATTATGTGTTACACTTCCCAGATGGCATTAGTGGTTAAAAAAAAAAAAAAAAACCTGCCTGCCAATGCAGGAGTCTTAAGATGTAAATTTGATTCCTGGGTCAGGAAGATCCCTTGGAGTAGGGCATGGCAACCCAATCCAGTATTCCTGTCTGGAGAATCCCATAAACAGAGGAGATTGGTGGGCTACAGTCCATAGAGTCTCAAAGAGTTGGGCACAACAGAAGTGACTTAGCACAATGATTATGCATTAGGCATTTCTAGACCCCACACTATGTAGATAATAAAATACATAAAATATAAACCATAAAAATGTAACCAAGTGATAGAAACCTACATGAAATCAAAAAGTCCTAAAGACTTAAACATGTAAGAGTCCACATGTTAAGATAAATGTTTGTCCTGTGGTCTCCAACAAGTAGAATTCTAGACTATAAAATCTCATGATTTTACAGTTTCATGTTGACATAATCAGGAAGAGATTTCATATTTACATGTTAAGCTAATTCATGCCAAAATTACTCTGCCCTCTTTAGCCATACACATTTCTTAGACTCTTATAGGAGGTTTGTGTATAATCCCTGTTAATCAATACTTGCCTCATTACCACCACCAAAATATATATTGATAGGACTTCCTTTTATATTATCCATGATATTTCCTAGTCACACTGAATCCATATGAAAGTTTCCTGGGAGGAACCAAAGAGGACCATTCTCTTCACATATTTTATGTATATGGCTAATACAGGTCTATTTAGCAAATTCCTTTTTTTGTGTGCACTCTCTTTACCAGATGTGAAGAACAATTACTCATTCATGAAGAATATTTATATTTGGTCATTAAGTGATTTCCAAAAATCTACTATTGTGAATTATTTCTTAATTTGTAACAGGGCTCTCATATTCTAAAGTTAACAGTATAGTCATAAAATCCTCATAAAATATGGAAAAGAGCAATATAAAACAGCCAAAGACCAAAAAATTATTTTCTAGACAAGGTATATGTTTGATCCCTGGCCTTTTATATTTCAGACTTAATTGAGGGTAGTACATTCATTCTGAAAGTAGAGAAATTAAGAGAATGTTTATACATGCAGTGCTGAGACTTCCAAACTTCTTCCTGTAAGGAATTCTAAAAATATGCCTCATACTTTCAAATTGTTAGTTTGAGATTAGGGAAGGCTTTTACTCTCATTGAAGTGATAGCAAGTTGTGAAGGGGAAGACAGCAAAGTGGACACTTATATTATTATTTAATTTAAGATGTAGGACAGTTATTTTGTATAACTAAATATGCCAAACTATATTCATATTTGTGACTGCACTAAATTATTTTACAAGTACTCATAATAAAATACATAAAATATAAACCATAAAATGTAACCAAGTGATAGAAACCTACATGAAATCAAAAAGTCCTAAAGACTTAAACATGTAAGAGTCCACATGTTAAGATAAATGTTTGTCCTGTGGTCTCCAACAAGTAGAATTCTAGACTATAAAATCTCATGATTTTACAGTTTCATGTTGACATAATCAGGAAGAGATTTCATATTTACATGTTAAGCTAATTCATGCCAAAATTACTCTGCCCTCTTTAGCCATACACATTTCTTAGACTCTTATAGGAGGTTTGTGTATAATCCCTGTTAATCAATACTTGCCTCATTACCACCACCAAAATATATATTGATAGGACTTCCTTTTATATTATCCATGATATTTCCTAGTCACACTGAATCCATATGAAAGTTTCCTGGGAGGAACCAAAGAGGACCATTCTCTTCACATATTTTATGTATATGGCTAATACAGGTCTATTTAGCAAATTCCTTTTTTTGTGTGCACTCTCTTTACCAGATGTGAAGAACAATTACTCATTCATGAAGAATATTTATATTTGGTCATTAAGTGATTTCCAAAAATCTACTATTGTGAATTATTTCTTAATTTGTAACAGGGCTCTCATATTCTAAAGTTAACAGTATAGTCATAAAATCCTCATAAAATATGGAAAAGAGCAATATAAAACAGCCAAAGACCAAAAAATTATTTTCTAGACAAGGTATATGTTTGATCCCTGGCCTTTTATATTTCAGACTTAATTGAGGGTAGTACATTCATTCTGAAAGTAGAGAAATTAAGAGAATGTTTATACATGCAGTGCTGAGACTTCCAAACTTCTTCCTGTAAGGGAATTCTAAAAAATATGCCTCATACTTTCAAATTGTTAGTTTGAGATTAGGGAAGGCTTTTACTCTCATTGAAGTGATAGCAAGTTGTGAAGGGGAAGACAGCAAAGTGGACACTTATATTATTATTTAATTTAAGATGTAGGACAGTTATTTTGTATAACTAAATATGCCAAACTATATTCATATTTGTGACTGCACTAAATTATTTTACAAGTACTCAGATGAAATAACGTCTTTGCAACTGTTGGAATCTGGAAGCAGTTCCCAAAGAATCAAAGAAGCTCTTAGGTGCTGAGTGAGTTCTAAGTGGTCTCAGCGACTGCTTGTAAGTGACCTTGGTGGCCATCCATGGAATGCGTCCTATAATCAAGCATGAAGAAACCTTGAGTGTTGTCTAGAATTTGTTTATCCTTACAGCTATTCTGCAACCAAGATGTGCTTGCAAAGCTTGTCAACAGGACAGTCAGTGGCAGAACCCATGTGGTCTGTGTTTATAGATGCAGGTAGAATGATCGGTGGTCAAGAGGAAGATGTGGTGGAGACCTTGTACACAATTGTCTCTCTAGGGAGAAAATGGCCTAAAATTTGAGAAACACACAGAATGAATGGATCCTTTAGTTTTTAACAATCAATCCTAATACACAACTTATCAACGATGTCAACCTCTTCATTCATGAAGATGGCCAGTTTGGAGGGTTTGAGTTTAAAACAGTAGAACATCAACTAGATGGTCCAGTCCAACTCTACATTTGCAGTATAACCATTTTTTAAAAGTATCTTAAGACAGAAGATAAAGGAATAAATGTCATGCATCATTAAACAACATTTCTAAGGAATCCTACATTGATAAACATTATTCTTCACTTGTGATTACTAAAAGGAAAGTCCCACGTCTACTCTTCCACTTCAGTTTCCTTCATGTTTCTTCTTTTTTTCTGCCTGTCAAAATTTATTTCTAGACAAGGTATATGTTTGATCCCTGGCCTTTTATATTTCAGACTTAATTGAGGGTAGTACATTCATTCTGAAAGTAGAGAAATTAAGAGAATGTTTATACATGCAGTGCTGAGACTTCCAAACTTCTTCCTGTAAGGAATTCTAAAAAATATGCCTCATACTTTCAAATTGTTAGTTTGAGATTAGGGAAGGCTTTTACTCTCATTGAAGTGATAGCAAGTTGTGAAGGGGAAGACAGCAAAGTGGACACTTATATTATTATTTAATTTAAGATGTAGGACAGTTATTTTGTATAACTAAATATGCCAAACTATATTCATATTTGTGACTGCACTAAATTATTTTACAAGTACTCAGATGAAATAACGTCTTTGCAACTGTTGGAATCTGGAAGCAGTTCCCAAAGAATCAAAGAAGCTCTTAGGTGCTGAGTGAGTTCTAAGTGGTCTCAGCGACTGCTTGTAAGTGACCTTGGTGGCCATCCATGGAATGCGTCCTATAATCAAGCATGAAGAAACCTTGAGTGTTGTCTAGAATTTGTTTATCCTTACAGCTATTCTGCAACCAAGATGTGCTTGCAAAGCTTGTCAACAGGACAGTCAGTGGCAGAACCCATGTGGTCTGTGTTTATAGATGCAGGTAGAATGATCGGTGGTCAAGAGGAAGATGTGGTGGAGACCTTGTACACAATTGTCTCTCTAGGGAGAAAATGGCCTAAAATTTGAGAAACACACAGAATGAATGGATCCTTTAGTTTTTAACAATCAATCCTAATACACAACTTATCAACGATGTCAACCTCTTCATTCATGAAGATGGCCAGTTTGGAGGGTTTGAGTTTAAAACAGTAGAACATCAACTAGATGGTCCAGTCCAACTCTACATTTGCAGTATAACCATTTTTTAAAAGTATCTTAAGACAGAAGATAAAGGAATAAATGTCATGCATCATTAAACAACATTTCTAAGGAATCCTACATTGATAAACATTATTCTTCACTTGTGATTACTAAAAGGAAAGTCCCACGTCTACTCTTCCACTTCAGTTTCCTTCATGTTTCTTCTTTTTTTCTGCCTGTCAATGTAGGAGATATAGGAACCACAGGTTCTATCCCTGGGTCAGGAAGATCCCCATCCCGGAGAAGAGTATGGCAACTCACTCCAGTATTCTTGCCTGGAGAATCCCATGGACAGAGGAACCTGGTGGGCTACAGTCCATTGGGTACATGGGTTCACTAGTTGCAGCTCCTGGCCTCTAGAGTACAGACTCAACAGCTGTGGTGCACAGATCTAGATGCTCTGTGGCATGTGGGATTCCCCTAGGATCAGGGAAAGAACCTGTGTTCCCTGAACTGACAGGTGGACCTCTCACCACTGAGCCCCTCAGTGAAGCCCCTCTCTCATATTCTATCACATTGAGTGATCTCAAATCTGACTGAGTGTGTGTAGGTAAGTAGGTAGTAAAGATTATTAGCGTAGTGTTTAAAGCAACCAATGGAACACATTTGACTGAATGCCAAGATGTGTGTGTGTGTGTGTGTGTGTGTGTGTGTGTGAGATGGGTGCTCTTTTTTTTAGTTACCTGCAGATATTCTCCCTCTGTACTCTCTCAAGCCACATTCTGGCAGACTGTATATTCCTAAGATGATCACCACCACAAACCGTGATCTTCATGTCTTACTGCCATTCCTCTGCCATTTGAGCTTCGGCACATCCTGTGATCCACAGAGTATGATAAAAGTGTCCCTGGGCCAAATGCAGATGAGACAGGAGGGAAGGGGGCAGGGCACAGCCTTTCAAAGAATGACATGTTATGGTCAATCATCGCGTCCAAAATCTGGGTCAGATGTTCCCTTCTGAAGTTGAAGAAAAAGGGTCCAACACAAGGCAGCTATGCAGACTGAGAGTGGGAGAAGGCAGGTTTCAAAATAAAAGCCTACTTGTTAACAGAAGAGGAAGGAATGACTGATGGAAAGGGAGTACTGGCAGCTGTCCAGTGTGTTGTGAATTACAACTCTTGCCTGGACTGATAAATAAATAATGGTCAGTGCCATTATGAGCGACAGCATTCTTGTTCTGCAGATGTTATAAATCTGAATAAAATAAGTAATTCTTTGGTGAGATGATAGAAGAATCCATCTTCTGTCACTTTACCTACTCAAGGAAGGCGGCGGCCTCTGAATTCTTGTTTTGTGTGGCTGAGTTCTGAAGAGCATCTTCCACAGCTATCAGTGATGGTGTATAAGAAAGTAAGCAAAATGAGCAATGCCGAAACAAAAATAAGTAATATTCACACCATTTTGGATAGCCTTCAGTATATGTTCTTTTTCAATTTTATAGAAAATTGACATTATTATTTTTAACCCACACAGCATCCTGGCCTCTAGAGTACAGACTCAACAGCTGTGGTGCACAGATCTAGATGCTCTGTGGCATGTGGGATTCCCCTAGGATCAGGGAAAGAACCTGTGTTCCCTGAACTGACAGGTGGACCTCTCACCACTGAGCCCCTCAGTGAAGCCCCTCTCTCATATTCTATCACATTGAGTGATCTCAAATCTGACTGAGTGTGTGTAGGTAAGTAGGTAGTAAAGATTATTAGCGTAGTGTTTAAAGCAACCAATGGAACACATTTGACTGAATGCCAAGATGTGTGTGTGTGTGTGTGTGTGTGTGTGTGTGTGAGATGGGTGCTCTTTTTTTTAGTTACCTGCAGATATTCTCCCTCTGTACTCTCTCAAGCCACATTCTGGCAGACTGTATATTCCTAAGATGATCACCACCACAAACCGTGATCTTCATGTCTTACTGCCATTCCTCTGCCATTTGAGCTTCGGCACATCCTGTGATCCACAGAGTATGATAAAAGTGTCCCTGGGCCAAATGCAGATGAGACAGGAGGGAAGGGGGCAGGGCACAGCCTTTCAAAGAATGACATGTTATGGTCAATCATCGCGTCCAAAATCTGGGTCAGATGTTCCCTTCTGAAGTTGAAGAAAAAGGGTCCAACACAAGGCAGCTATGCAGACTGAGAGTGGGAGAAGGCAGGTTTCAAAATAAAAGCCTACTTGTTAACAGAAGAGGAAGGAATGACTGATGGAAAGGGAGTACTGGCAGCTGTCCAGTGTGTTGTGAATTACAACTCTTGCCTGGACTGATAAATAAATAATGGTCAGTGCCATTATGAGCGACAGCATTCTTGTTCTGCAGATGTTATAAATCTGAATAAAATAAGTAATTCTTTGGTGAGATGATAGAAGAATCCATCTTCTGTCACTTTACCTACTCAAGGAAGGCGGCGGCCTCTGAATTCTTGTTTTGTGTGGCTGAGTTCTGAAGAGCATCTTCCACAGCTATCAGTGATGGTGTATAAGAAAGTAAGCAAAATGAGCAATGCCGAAACAAAAATAAGTAATATTCACACCATTTTGGATAGCCTTCAGTATATGTTCTTTTTTTCAATTTTATAGAAAATTGACATTATTATTTTTTTTTAACCCACACAAGATATATGTGAATGAAATCTCTGGAGGAGATGAAATTGGTCAAATACTAAGATTTGGAGCTCATTTCTATGAAACCTGACCAGGAACAACATTTCAAAATTATGATGAGATTAAATGATATAATTTAAATAGGTTTTCCTAAAGCCTGGAAAGTAGAAGGAACTTGAACATTAGCCTCTGTCTTTGTGTCATGAACTACTATTGATGATAAAGCTATACAGAGAAATGGGAGGGTCCTTATGACTTTGCCTCCAGTGTCTTCAGGGCTTCCCTGGTGGCTCAGATGGTAAAGAATCTGCCTGTCACGCAGGAGACCCAGTTTCTATCCCTGGGTCAGGAAGAGCCTCTGGAGAAGAGAATGGCTACCAACTCCTGTATTCCTGCTTGGAGAATTTTGTGGACAAAGGACCCTGGTGGGCTACAGTTCATGGAGCCACAAAGAGTCAGACACAACTGAGCCACTAACACTTCAGCTTCCTCAGTGACTCAGCCTGCAAAGCATCTACCTGCAATGCAGGGGACCCAGGTTCAATACCTAGATAGGGAAGAACTCCTGGAGGAGGAAAAGACAATCTACTCCAATATTCTTGCCTTAAAAATGCTATGGACAGAGAAGGCTGGTGGGCCATGGAGCCACAACAGATACGGACACAACTGAGCAACTGAAAACTAAGCCAGTGCTTTCTAACATGGCATAGCACTCAGAAGGCGGCGCTCTGAATTCTTGTACTGATAAATAAATAATGGTCAGTGCCATTATGAGCGACAGCATTCTTGTTCTGCAGATGTTATAAATCTGAATAAAATAAGTAATTCTTTGGTGAGATGATAGAAGAATCCATCTTCTGTCACTTTACCTACTCAAGGAAGGCGGCGGCCTCTGAATTCTTGTTTTGTGTGGCTGAGTTCTGAAGAGCATCTTCCACAGCTATCAGTGATGGTGTATAAGAAAGTAAGCAAAATGAGCAATGCCGAAACAAAAATAAGTAATATTCACACCATTTTGGATAGCCTTCAGTATATGTTCTTTTTCAATTTTATAGAAAATTGACATTATTATTTTTTTTTAACCCACACAAGATATATGTGAATGAAATCTCTGGAGGAGATGAAATTGGTCAAATACTAAGATTTGGAGCTCATTTCTATGAAACCTGACCAGGAACAACATTTCAAAATTATGATGAGATTAAATGATATAATTTAAATAGGTTTTCCTAAAGCCTGGAAAGTAGAAGGAACTTGAACATTAGCCTCTGTCTTTGTGTCATGAACTACTATTGATGATAAAGCTATACAGAGAAATGGGAGGGTCCTTATGACTTTGCCTCCAGTGTCTTCAGGGCTTCCCTGGTGGCTCAGATGGTAAAGAATCTGCCTGTCACGCAGGAGACCCAGTTTCTATCCCTGGGTCAGGAAGAGCCTCTGGAGAAGAGAATGGCTACCAACTCCTGTATTCCTGCTTGGAGAATTTTGTGGACAAAGGACCCTGGTGGGCTACAGTTCATGGAGCCACAAAGAGTCAGACACAACTGAGCCACTAACACTTCAGCTTCCTCAGTGACTCAGCCTGCAAAGCATCTACCTGCAATGCAGGGGACCCAGGTTCAATACCTAGATAGGGAAGAACTCCTGGAGGAGGAAAAGACAATCTACTCCAATATTCTTGCCTTAAAAATGCTATGGACAGAGAAGGCTGGTGGGCCATGGAGCCACAACAGATACGGACACAACTGAGCAACTGAAAACTAAGCCAGTGCTTTCTAACATGGCATAGCACCAAAAAGCTATTTTTTTGTATATTTGTTTTAATTGCTAGAATAAGAACAAAATATTTCTACCTACTCATGATGTCAAAAAGAAGTTAAACACAATGCGGGGAGGGAGGAACGGGCGAGATGTATGGAAAGAGTAACATGGAAACTTACATGATCATATGTAAAATATTCAACCAATAAAAATCTGCTGTAAGACTAAAGGAACTCAAACAGGGGCTCTATAACAACCTAAAAGGGTGGGATGGGGAGGTAAATGGGAAGGAAATTCAAGAGGGAGAAAACATATGTATACCTATGGCTGATTCAGGTTGATGTGTGGCAGCTAACCAAAAAATTCTGTAAAAGTTAAAAAAAAAAAAACAATAAATAACTTTAAAAAATAAGTTAAACATAAGCTTGATGGTCTTATCAGGAGCAGAAGAATTTCATTTGAACACTGCACTTGCCGAGCTCCAGTCCAGATGCCTCTTTAATCTCTCTCTCTGCATGATCACTGAATTCTCATCTTCTCTCAAATCTCGGTGCCATTTAGATACACATCCTGCTCGCTGGTGACAGTGCTGAGAGCAGACACTAGGAGAGTCATTCCTCTATTCTTTTTTGTGTAAATTCTCGCTAGCATGTAAACTTTCTCTTACTTACTAATGGAGTACCCTCTTCACCTGGCTTTTCCCAATCTCCACAACATCTGTAAAATATGATAGTCATTAACTCTATATGTTTGACCTCTTCAGAGAACTGCCTGGACAGGAATCCTGGATCAAATCATTGTTAGGATCCCCTTCCCCCCCTTGTAAGAACTCAAATTTATGAAAATGAGTTAAAGATTAGAGGGTTTTTTTTTGCGTGAGACACAACTGAGCCACTAACACTTCAGCTTCCTCAGTGACTCAGCCTGCAAAGCATCTACCTGCAATGCAGGGGACCCAGGTTCAATACCTAGATAGGGAAGAACTCCTGGAGGAGGAAAAGACAATCTACTCCAATATTCTTGCCTTAAAAATGCTATGGACAGAGAAGGCTGGTGGGCCATGGAGCCACAACAGATACGGACACAACTGAGCAACTGAAAACTAAGCCAGTGCTTTCTAACATGGCATAGCACCAAAAAGCTATTTTTTTGTATATTTGTTTTAATTGCTAGAATAAGAACAAAATATTTCTACCTACTCATGATGTCAAAAAGAAGTTAAACACAATGCGGGGAGGGAGGAACGGCGAGATGTATGGAAAGAGTAACATGGAAACTTACATGATCATATGTAAAATATTCAACCAATAAAAATCTGCTGTAAGACTAAAGGAACTCAAACAGGGGCTCTATAACAACCTAAAAGGGTGGGATGGGGAGGTAAATGGGAAGGAAATTCAAGAGGGAGAAAACATATGTATACCTATGGCTGATTCAGGTTGATGTGTGGCAGCTAACCAAAAAATTCTGTAAAAGTTAAAAAAAAAAAAACAATAAATAACTTTAAAAAATAAGTTAAACATAAGCTTGATGGTCTTATCAGGAGCAGAAGAATTTCATTTGAACACTGCACTTGCCGAGCTCCAGTCCAGATGCCTCTTTAATCTCTCTCTCTGCATGATCACTGAATTCTCATCTTCTCTCAAATCTCGGTGCCATTTAGATACACATCCTGCTCGCTGGTGACAGTGCTGAGAGCAGACACTAGGAGAGTCATTCCTCTATTCTTTTTTGTGTAAATTCTCGCTAGCATGTAAACTTTCTCTTACTTACTAATGGAGTACCCTCTTCACCTGGCTTTTCCCAATCTCCACAACATCTGTAAAATATGATAGTCATTAACTCTATATGTTTGACCTCTTCAGAGAACTGCCTGGACAGGAATCCTGGATCAAATCATTGTTAGGATCACCAGAGCATAGCATCAACCCACCACCTTGTAAGAACTCAAATTTATGAAAAATGAGTTAAAGATTAGAGTTGGGATATTACTGTGTTCTATCCTCTCAGGCCAGGATAGAAAAACTTCTCTTGGTATATATGCTTTGGCTTGGAGAGTTCACCCCTTAGGAAAGCAAACAGATAAACTGTACGTTTGTGGAAGAAAAGAAAAGGTAAAATAACAATCATATCTAATGCTCTCAGGCTTTGAAGGAGAAGAAGGTAGAGATGCTTGCTGTTCAGACATGCAACAGAGTAGGACTATGAGAAGGAATCTGAGGCAGAAATATAAGCTAGATACGAAAAAAACTCACCATCCTTACATCCCATATGTCTTTACAGACAGCAATATGTATTCTGTAGAGGAAAGGAAATCTCAGACCCTGGATTCAGAATGAGTTATCAAAAATCACTTAACACTTTATGCTTCTGCAGAATCTTCACTACAGTGTTTTAAGTTGCAATTAAGAGAAGAAGAAAAATAAACACATGTCTCTTGCTTTCATGGACATGTCTTAGAATAATCTGCATAACACATGAAGATATTTGGTAGAAGAAGATGGGAAATATTTCTGAAATGGAAAGAAACCTTGTCAACATTTTTCATGTGAAAAACAAGCATATGCTAGTAAAACCAACTCACTGTATGCTAAAATATTCAGTTCAGCTCAGACACTCAGTCACATCCAACTCTTTGCAGCCCCATGGACACCAGCATGCCAGGCTTCCCTGTCTTTCACCATTTCCCTAGAGTTTGCTCAAAGTCATGTCCATTGAGTTGGTGATACCATACAGGATGAGGATACTCATCCTCTGTCATCCCCTTTTCCTTCTGCTGTTGATTTTCCCCAGCATCAGGGTCTTTTCTAATGAGCCATTTCTTTGCACATGGTAGCCAAAGTATTAGAGCTTCAGTTTAAGCATCATTCCTTACAATGAATATTCAGGGTTGATTTCCTTTACGATTGACTGGTTTGATCTCCTTATTAACCAAGAGACTCTCAAGAGTCTTCCCCAACACCACAGTTCAATGACATTGATTCTTCAGTGTTCAGCCTTCTTTATGGTTCAGTTCAAACATCGATACATGACTATTGGCAAAACTATAGCTTTGACTATATAGACATTTGTCAGCAAGTGATGTCTCTGGTTTTTAATATGCTGTCTAGGTTTATCATAGCTTTTCTTCCAAGGAGCAAGCATTTTTTTAAATTTAATGGCTGTAGTCATTGTTGCCAGTGATTTTGGAGACCAGCAAAATAAACTCTGTCGCTGTTTCCATTATTTGCTCATCTATTTGCCATGAAGTGCTGGGATTGCATGCTATTATCTTGGTGGTTTGTAGGAAATATGTAGAAAATGAGTTATTCCCAAAGGTTATTTAAGTCAATCTTCATTTATATTTGTATCACAAAAGGCAGACACTAGGAATGTCTCATATCTTATTTCAAAACTCAATTTGTATAAAACACTTGTGACTGGGCAGAACATGTGTTCATTATGGACATTCAGAACACTATTTTCATTTTAAAAATATAGAAATGTACTATAATTAAATAAAATTTCCATGGAAATATGGATAGTAATTAGCAATGCTCTACATCCAAGACTGTCTGACTCCTAATCTAAATTGTAATCTTGGTAGAGGTTTAAACACATTTTTTAAGAGTTTGTTTATAATATATAGAAAATTCTAAGAGAAGCACATGTTAAGTATAACACAAGCTCAGTGAAGGTAAATGGGCACAAAGAACATCTTCATTTACCCACACTACCATGTTAGAGCCTAACACAGGGAGCTGGAGGCATGTAATTGTATTTTAAGGTGATTGCAAGATGGCAAAGTAAGAGAGTGAGAGACAGGAGATACTAAAAAGATAATATGCATCTGTAATTCAAGAGGATATTATTGTAGAAATTAAATGATTACACATATACATATAGGCTTAGAAAAACCAAAGCAAGGGCTTCCTGGTTGTCCAGTGGGTAAAGAGTCCACCTTGCAATGCAAGCAGCACCGGTTTGATCCCTGGCCAGGAAGATCCGACATGCTGTGGAGAGGCTGGACCGGCATGTCCAAGTATGAGCCTACATTTTAGAGTGCAATGAATATTCAGGGTTGATTTCCTTTACGATTGACTGGTTTGATCTCCTTATTAACCAAGAGACTCTCAAGAGTCTTCCCCAACACCACAGTTCAATGACATTGATTCTTCAGTGTTCAGCCTTCTTTATGGTTCAGTTCAAACATCGATACATGACTATTGGCAAAACTATAGCTTTGACTATATAGACATTTGTCAGCAAGTGATGTCTCTGGTTTTTAATATGCTGTCTAGGTTTATCATAGCTTTTCTTCCAAGGAGCAAGCATTTTTTTAAATTTAATGGCTGTAGTCATTGTTGCCAGTGATTTTGGAGACCAGCAAAATAAACTCTGTCGCTGTTTCCATTATTTGCTCATCTATTTGCCATGAAGTGCTGGGATTGCATGCTATTATCTTGGTGGTTTGTAGGAAATATGTAGAAAATGAGTTATTCCCAAAGGTTATTTAAGTCAATCTTCATTTATATTTGTATCACAAAAGGCAGACACTAGGAATGTCTCATATCTTATTTCAAAACTCAATTTGTATAAAACACTTGTGACTGGGCAGAACATGTGTTCATTATGGACATTCAGAACACTATTTTCATTTTAAAAATATAGAAATGTACTATAATTAAATAAAATTTCCATGGAAATATGGATAGTAATTAGCAATGCTCTACATCCAAGACTGTCTGACTCCTAATCTAAATTGTAATCTTGGTAGAGGTTTAAACACATTTTTTAAGAGTTTGTTTATAATATATAGAAAATTCTAAGAGAAGCACATGTTAAGTATAACACAAGCTCAGTGAAGGTAAATGGGCACAAAGAACATCTTCATTTACCCACACTACCATGTTAGAGCCTAACACAGGGAGCTGGAGGCATGTAATTGTATTTTAAGGTGATTGCAAGATGGCAAAGTAAGAGAGTGAGAGACAGGAGATACTAAAAAGATAATATGCATCTGTAATTCAAGAGGATATTATTGTAGAAATTAAATGATTACACATATACATATAGGCTTAGAAAAACCAAAGCAAGGGGCTTCCCTGGTTGTCCAGTGGGTAAAGAGTCCACCTTGCAATGCAAGCAGCACCGGTTTGATCCCTGGCCAGGAAGATCCGACATGCTGTGGAGCGGCTGGACCGGCATGTCCAATTATGAGCCTACATTTTAGAGTGCATGTGCCCAAAAGCCAGTGCTCTGCAACAAGAGAGGCCACGGCAATTGGGAGGCCCACACAGGCCAAAGAATAAAGATGACTGAATATAAATACATAAACAATAAAAGAAGCCAAAATTAAGAAACAAAAACAAAAAAAACAATTTTGAGAAATGATAGAACACAGTTGGAAATTTTATACTATTTGACGTCAAGATTTAATCTGGAGTCACAGCAGCTCATACAGAGTGGCACTGACAGAAAAATTAACAACCAGATCAATAGAGCAGGACAGAGAGCTCAGAGATAGAGCCACTCATGGCATTTTTGACAAAGGTGCTAATACAATCAAATAGAGAAAGAAAAGTCTTTTTAACAAATAATGCTGGCCGCCGGAACCCGCCCGCCGCGAGGAGCCGCCGGAACCCGCCCGCCGCGAGGAGCCGCCGGAACCCGCCCGCCGCGAGGAGCCGCCGGAACCCGCCCGCCGCGAGGAGCCGCGGACGCCGCCACTCCAACTGGAAGGCTTGCTGAACGGAGAGAGGAAGTCGTCCACGGGTTGCTGACCAGGGACCGGGCACGAGTTGGACGGGAAAGCTCGCGTCCGCCTTTGGTACTTAGACACATAACCGGCAGTGGGGGAGGAGCCCGCGCTCCTCTAGAGCTGCTGCAGCAGCAGAGGAAGCCGGGGAAAGAGCAGGGATTGGAGACTACTGGCGGTGCTGGTCGAGACCGGCGCCCCCTACGACGGGACTCCTGCGGCTGCCTCCGCCCGACTGACTGGGATCAGCCCACCGTCCCGGCCAGCACCCAGTATGGCAGCAAAGCCCTCATTTTGCTGAACACAAAAACAGAAACCCAGCAACCGCACTGATGGTTAGAGCCTAACACAGGGAGCTGGAGGCATGTAATTGTATTTTAAGGTGATTGCAAGATGGCAAAGTAAGAGAGTGAGAGACAGGAGATACTAAAAAGATAATATGCATCTGTAATTCAAGAGGATATTATTGTAGAAATTAAATGATTACACATATACATATAGGCTTAGAAAAACCAAAGCAAGGGGCTTCCCTGGTTGTCCAGTGGGTAAAGAGTCCACCTTGCAATGCAAGCAGCACCGGTTTGATCCCTGGCCAGGAAGATCCGACATGCTGTGGAGCGGCTGGACCGGCATGTCCAATTATGAGCCTACATTTTAGAGTGCATGTGCCCAAAAGCCAGTGCTCTGCAACAAGAGAGGCCACGGCAATTGGGAGGCCCACACAGGCCAAAGAATAAAGATGACTGAATATAAATACATAAACAATAAAAGAAGCCAAAATTAAGAAACAAAAACAAAAAAAACAATTTTGAGAAATGATAGAACACAGTTGGAAATTTTATACTATTTGACGTCAAGATTTAATCTGGAGTCACAGCAGCTCATACAGAGTGGCACTGACAGAAAAATTAACAACCAGATCAATAGAGCAGGACAGAGAGCTCAGAGATAGAGCCACTCATGGCATTTTTGACAAAGGTGCTAATACAATCAAATAGAGAAAGAAAAGTCTTTTTAACAAATAATGCTGGCCGCCGGAACCCGCCCGCCGCGAGGAGCCGCCGGAACCCGCCCGCCGCGAGGAGCCGCCGGAACCCGCCCGCCGCGAGGAGCCGCCGGAACCCGCCCGCCGCGAGGAGCCGCGGACGCCGCGAGGAGCCGCGGACGCCGGTAAGTTCAGCCACTCCAACTGGAAGGCTTGCTGAACGGAGAGAGGAAGTCGTCCACGGGTTGCTGACCAGGGACCGGGCACGAGTTGGACGGGAAAGCTCGCGTCCGCCTTTGGTACTTAGACACATAACCGGCAGTGGTGGAGGAGCCCGCGCTCCCCTAGAGCTGCTGCAGCAGCAGAGGAAGCCGGGGAAAGAGCAGGGATTGGAGACTACTGGCCGGTGCGCGGTCGAGCCGGGGCGCCCCCCTCCTACACGGGACTGCGTGCGCCGCGGCCTCCGCCCGACTGACTGGGATCAGCCCACCGTCCCGGCCAGCACCCAGTATGGCAGCAAAGCCCTCATTTTGCTGAACACAAAAACAGAAACCACAGCAACCGGCACTGTAATGGAAAGACCACGCCATCAAGACACCACCATCAAGAGCAGATTGGTTTCCAACAGGCAAATATGAAGATAAAAACCAAGGACAGTATTTAACTTTTTTTTTTTCTTTTTTCATTTTTTTCTGCTTGTTTGTGGTGGACTATTTTGCTTATTCAATTGATTGGTTTGGGGTTTATTAGTTTCTTTGTTTATTGGGGGTTTTTTATGTTTTTTTTTTTTTTTTTTTGCTCTTTTTAATTTTTAACCTTCTTTTGACTTTTATTATATTTTTTTAACTTTAATTTTAATTCTTGAAAACCTCTAATTCTCTTTTCTCTTTCCTCTTTCCCACTGCTTTCTTTCTCTATGTTCTAAATGTAAAACATCTTCCTAGCTGTCAATATCCTCTAGATAAATTATTTCCTATCTTTCTGTCCGCACTATTCACTTCCAAATGCACTAAACAGTACACACACTAATCTTTGCTACCTAATCCTATAAAATACTTCCAAGACAAATCTTTTCCTTTTTATTACTTATAGACTCTCCTCCTTGTCACCCCGAGCACATGTCCTAATTTAAAATTGCTTTCATTGTAACTATCCAAGCCAGGACCTTGTGCTAGATCTATTATTCAGGCACTATTTTAATTAATTCAAAGCTTAACGGGCAAGTATCATCTGTGATTGCATGAGTTGCTAGAAAGATTTCCTGCGCCTTATCTCTGTAAAACTGGTCAGTTGTGGGGATTGCTGTATATGTATGTGTATCTTATGATTATGTTAGAAAACATCTGCATGCTTTTATGACTGTCACCCATCAGGGAAGCACCTCTTGTTCCTCAGATGCTAGTGTGTGAACTAGTATCACAGAACACCATAGCAAACCAGACATAGAGCCTACACTCCCTGACCAATCATCAAACCAAGGATCCTCGAAGCGGAAGCCCGGATTCCAAGACCCAACACTGATTATCAAAGAACATACAACACTACAGATTATTCACCTGTAAACAAGGTCTATCACCACCCAAGACACAAGCCACTGAACCCTTCTACAAGGACAAAAACCCAAAGGAAGGGAGAATTCAACCAAGAAGCCTGGTGTGAATAAGAACTCCATACACACAGACACACACAAAGAAACAAAAATTAACCTAATAATGAAACGTCAGAGAAACACTGTACAAATGAAGGACCAAGCTAGAGAAACACCACTTCAAATGACAGAGGAGGAGATAGACAAGCTATCTGAAAGAGAATTCAGAAAAACTATACTAATGAGGATGCAAAACACCGAAAACAGAATATTAGAGGAAATTAGTGCATTGAGAAAAGACATGCAGGAAATGAAAAATAAGCAAATAGAGACCACCAACTCAATTGCTGAACTCAAAAATACTATAGAAGGTCTCAACTGTAGAGTATCAGAGGCTGAAGAACGGATAAGTGAGCTGGAAGACAGAATGGTGGAAATAAGTGCTGAAGAACAGAACAAAGCCCAAAGAATTAAAAGAACTGAGGATAGCCTCAGAGACCTATGGGACAATATTAAACGCACCAACATTAGAATTATAGGAGTTCCAGAAGAAGAAGAAGAGAAGAAAGACTATGAAAAATTCTTGAAGAGGTTATAGTTGAAAACTTCCCCAGCATGGGAAAGGAGATAGTCAGCCAAGTCCAGGAAGCACAAAGAGTTCCATACAGGAGAAACCCCAGAAGAAACACACCAAGGCACATACTAATCAAACTAACGCAGACTAAATATAAAGACAGATTACTAAAAGCAGCTAGGAGCAAACAACAAATAACATATAAAGGAAACCCCATACGTTTAACTGCGGATCTCTCAACAGAAACCCTACAGGCCAGAAGAGAATGGCAAGATACATTTAAACGGCTAAAAGAGAATAACCTGCAACCACGAATTCTCTACCCAGCAAGAATCTCATTCAAAATCGATGGTGAAGTCAAAAGCTTCACAGACAAGCAAAAAATAAAAGAATTCTGTACCACAAAACCAGCCCTACAACAAGTGTTAAAGGACCTGATATAGCCAATAAATACAAGAGTAGGAGAAGCCTTACAAATCAAACCCCAAATTTCTAAGAAGATGACAATAGGAACATTCGTATCAATAATTACTTTGAATGTAAATGGACTAAATGCTCCAACCAAACGACACAGGCTGGCTGAATGGATCCAGAAGCAAGACCCATATATATGCTGTTTACAAGAGACCCACTTCAGACCTAGAGACACTCATAGACTGAAAGTGAAAGGCTGGAAAAAGATATTTCATGCAAATGGAAATCAAAAGAAAGCTGGAGTAGCAATCCTTATATCAGACAAAATAGACTTTAAAGTAAAGAAGATTCTAAGAGACAAGCTATCTGAAAGAGAATTCAGAAAAACTATACTAATGAGGATGCAAAACACCGAAAACAGAATATTAGAGGAAATTAGTGCATTGAGAAAAGACATGCAGGAAATGAAAAATAAGCAAATAGAGACCACCAACTCAATTGCTGAACTCAAAAATACTATAGAAGGTCTCAACTGTAGAGTATCAGAGGCTGAAGAACGGATAAGTGAGCTGGAAGACAGAATGGTGGAAATAAGTGCTGAAGAACAGAACAAAGCCCAAAGAATTAAAAGAACTGAGGATAGCCTCAGAGACCTATGGGACAATATTAAACGCACCAACATTAGAATTATAGGAGTTCCAGAAGAAGAAAAAGAGAAGAAAGACTATGAAAAAATTCTTGAAGAGGTTATAGTTGAAAACTTCCCCAGCATGGGAAAGGAGATAGTCAGCCAAGTCCAGGAAGCACAAAGAGTTCCATACAGGAGAAACCCCAGAAGAAACACACCAAGGCACATACTAATCAAACTAACGCAGACTAAATATAAAGACAGATTACTAAAAGCAGCTAGGAGCAAACAACAAATAACATATAAAGGAAACCCCATACGTTTAACTGCGGATCTCTCAACAGAAACCCTACAGGCCAGAAGAGAATGGCAAGATACATTTAAACGGCTAAAAGAGAATAACCTGCAACCACGAATTCTCTACCCAGCAAGAATCTCATTCAAAATCGATGGTGAAGTCAAAAGCTTCACAGACAAGCAAAAACTAAAAGAATTCTGTACCACAAAACCAGCCCTACAACAAGTGTTAAAGGACCTGATATAGCCAATAAATACAAGAGTAGGAGAAGCCTTACAAATCAAACCCCAAATTTCTAAGAAGATGACAATAGGAACATTCGTATCAATAATTACTTTGAATGTAAATGGACTAAATGCTCCAACCAAACGACACAGGCTGGCTGAATGGATCCAGAAGCAAGACCCATATATATGCTGTTTACAAGAGACCCACTTCAGACCTAGAGACACTCATAGACTGAAAGTGAAAGGCTGGAAAAAGATATTTCATGCAAATGGAAATCAAAAGAAAGCTGGAGTAGCAATCCTTATATCAGACAAAATAGACTTTAAAGTAAAGAAGATTCTAAGAGACAAGGCAGGTCACTACATCATGATTAAGGGATCTATCCAAGAGGAAGACATAACAGTCATGAATATCTACGCACCCAACACAGGGGCACCTCAATACATAAGACAGGTACTTTCAGACATAAAAGAAGAAATCAACAGTAACACAATAATAGTAGGAGACTTTAACACTCCTCTCACACCAATGGACAGATCAACAAAACAGAAAATTAATAAAGAAACACAAGCCTTAAATGCCACACTGGAAAAGATGGACCTCATCGATATCTTTAGGACGTTCCATCCAAAAGCAGAAGAATACACTTTCTTCTCAAGCGCTCACGGAACATTCTCCAGGATAGACCACATCTTGGGCCACAAATCTAACCTCAGTCAGTTCAAGAAAACCGAAATTATATCAACCATCTTCTCGGACCACAATGCAATGAGACTGGAGATCAACTACCAGAAAAAAAACCCTAAAAACAGAAACACATGGAGATTAAACAATACATACCTAAAAAACCAACTGATCGTTGAGGAAATCAAAGGAGAAATTAAACAATTCCTAGAAGAAAATGACAATGAACACACGACAGTGCAAAACCTATGGGATACAGCAAAAGCAGTTCTAAGAGGGAAATTTATAGCAATACAATCCCACCTCAAGAAACTAGGAAAATATGAAGCAGATGACCTAACCCTCCGCTTAAAACAGTTGGAGAAAGAAGAACAAAAACATCCCAGAGCCAGCAGAAGAAGAGAAATCATAAAGATCAGAGCAGAAATAAATGAGAAAGAAACAAAAGAAACAATAGTAAAGATAAATAAAACAAAAAGCTGGTTCTTTGAAAAGGTAAACAAAATTGACAAGCCACTGGCCAGACTCATTAAGAAAAAGAGAGAGAAGAACCAGATCAACAAAATCAAAAACGAAAAAGGAGAGATTACAACAGATAATGCAGAAATCCAAAGGATTCTAAGAGACTATTAGGAGCAACTCTATGGCAACAAACTGGACAACTTGGAAGAAATGGACAGTTTCTTGGACAGGATTAATCTCCCAAGACTGAGCCAGGAAGAAACAGAAACTTTGAACAACCCAATCACAAGCTCAGAAATCAACTTTGTGATTAAAAATCTACCCAAAAATAAAAGCCCAGGACCAGATGGCTTCACAGCCGAATTCTACCAAACATTTAAAGAAGATTCTAAGAGACAAGGCAGGTCACTACATCATGATTAAGGGATCTATCCAAGAGGAAGACATAACAGTCATGAATATCTACGCACCCAACACAGGGGCACCTCAATACATAAGACAGGTACTTTCAGACATAAAAGAAGAAATCAACAGTAACACAATAATAGTAGGAGACTTTAACACTCCTCTCACACCAATGGACAGATCAACAAAACAGAAAATTAATAAAGAAACACAAGCCTTAAATGCCACACTGGAAAAGATGGACCTCATCGATATCTTTAGGACGTTCCATCCAAAAGCAGAAGAATACACTTTCTTCTCAAGCGCTCACGGAACATTCTCCAGGATAGACCACATCTTGGGCCACAAATCTAACCTCAGTCAGTTCAAGAAAACCGAAATTATATCAACCATCTTCTCGGACCACAATGCAATGAGACTGGAGATCAACTACCAGAAAAAAAACCCTAAAAACAGAAACACATGGAGATTAAACAATACATACCTAAAAAACCAACTGATCGTTGAGGAAATCAAAGGAGAAATTAAACAATTCCTAGAAGAAAATGACAATGAACACACGACAGTGCAAAACCTATGGGATACAGCAAAAGCAGTTCTAAGAGGGAAATTTATAGCAATACAATCCCACCTCAAGAAACTAGGAAAATATGAAGCAGATGACCTAACCCTCCGCTTAAAACAGTTGGAGAAAGAAGAACAAAAACATCCCAGAGCCAGCAGAAGAAGAGAAATCATAAAGATCAGAGCAGAAATAAATGAGAAAGAAACAAAAGAAACAATAGTAAAGATAAATAAAACAAAAAGCTGGTTCTTTGAAAAGGTAAACAAAATTGACAAGCCACTGGCCAGACTCATTAAGAAAAAGAGAGAGAAGAACCAGATCAACAAAATCAAAAACGAAAAAGGAGAGATTACAACAGATAATGCAGAAATCCAAAGGATTCTAAGAGACTATTAGGAGCAACTCTATGGCAACAAACTGGACAACTTGGAAGAAATGGACAGTTTCTTGGACAGGATTAATCTCCCAAGACTGAGCCAGGAAGAAACAGAAACTTTGAACAACCCAATCACAAGCTCAGAAATCAACTTTGTGATTAAAAATCTACCCAAAAATAAAAGCCCAGGACCAGATGGCTTCACAGCCGAATTCTACCAAACATTTAAAGAAGAGCTAATGCCTGTCCTTCTAAAACTCTTTCAAAAAATTGCACAGGAAGGAAAACTCCCAAACACATTCTACGAGGCCACCATCACCCTGATACCCAAACCAGGCAAAGACAACACAAAAAAGGAAAACTATAGGCCAATTTCACTGATGAACTTAGATGCCAAGATCCTCAACAAAATCCTAGCAAACAGAATTCAATGACATGTCAAAAAACTCATACATCACGATCAAGTCAGGTTCATCCCAGGCATGCAAGGCTTCTTCAACATCCGCAAATCAATCAACGTGATACACCATATCAACAAGTTGAAAGACAGAAATCACATGATCATCTCAATAGATGCAGAAAAAGCCTTCGACAAAGTACAACATCCATTTATGACAAAAACTCTTCAGAAAATGGGCATAAAAGGAACCTATCTCAACATAGTGAAAGCCATCTATGAGAAGCCTACAATGAACATTATTGTTAATGGTGAAAAACTGAAAGCATTCCCTCTAAGATCAGGAACAAGACAGGGGTTCCCACTTTCACCACTACTATTCAGCATAGTCCTGGAAGTTCTAGCAACAGCAATAAGAGAAGAGAAAGAAATCAAAGGAATCCAGATTGGAAAGGAAGAAGTCAAGCTCTCTCTTTTTGCAGACGACATGATATTATACATAGAAAATCCCAAAGACTCTATTACAAAGCTACTAGAGCTAATCAACGAATTCAGCAAAGTCGTAGGATACAAAGTCAACACACAGAAATCACTGGCATTCCTTTACACAAACAATGAAAAATCAGAAAACGAAATCAAAGAGGCAATCCCCTTCACCATTGCAACCAAAAGAATCAAATATCTAGGAATAAACCTACCCAAAGAAACAAAAGAATTGTACACAGAAAATTACAAGACACTCATGAGAGAAATTAAAGAAGATTTAAAAAGATGGAGAGATATCCCATGTTCCTGGATCGGAAGAATCAATATTGTGAAAATGACCATACTTCCAAATATCATCTACAGATTCAATGCAATACCTATTCAACTACCACTGACATTTTTCACAGAACTAGACCAAATAATAACACAGTTCATATGGAAACACAGAAGACCTCGAATAGCCAAAGCAATCCTGAGGAAGAAAAATGGAGTTGGAGGGATCAGCCTCCCTAACTTCAGACTCTACTACAAAGCAACAGTTATCAAGACAGTATGGTACTGGCACAAAAACAGATCTATAGATCAATGGAACAAGATTGAGAACCCAGAGATCAACCCATGCACCTATGGGTACCTTATTTTTGATAAAGGAGGAGAAACTATAAAATGGGACAAAGACAGCCTCTTTAACAAGTGGTGCTGGGAGAATTGGACAGCTACATGCAAAAAAATGAAATTGGAACATTCCCTGATGCCATACACTAAGATCATCTCAATAGATGCAGAAAAAGCCTTCGACAAAGTACAACATCCATTTATGATAAAAACTCTTCAGAAAATGGGCATAAAAGGAACCTATCTCAACATAGTGAAAGCCATCTATGAGAAGCCTACAATGAACATTATTGTTAATGGTGAAAAACTGAAAGCATTCCCTCTAAGATCAGGAACAAGACAGGGGTGCCCACTTTCACCACTACTATTCAGCATAGTCCTGGAAGTTCTAGCAACAGCAATAAGAGAAGAGAAAGAAATCAAAGGAATCCAGATTGGAAAGGAAGAAGTCAAGCTCTCTCTTTTTGCAGACGACATGATATTATACATAGAAAATCCCAAAGACTCTATTACAAAGCTACTAGAGCTAATCAACGAATTCAGCAAAGTCGTAGGATACAAAGTCAACACACAGAAATCACTGGCATTCCTTTACACAAACAATGAAAAATCAGAAAACGAAATCAAAGAGGCAATCCCCTTCACCATTGCAACCAAAAGAATCAAATATCTAGGAATAAACCTACCCAAAGAAACAAAAGAATTGTACACAGAAAATTACAAGACACTCATGAGAGAAATTAAAGAAGATTTAAAAAGATGGAGAGATATCCCATGTTCCTGGATCGGAAGAATCAATATTGTGAAAATGACCATACTTCCAAATATCATCTACAGATTCAATGCAATACCTATTCAACTACCACTGACATTTTTCACAGAACTAGACCAAATAATAACACAGTTCATATGGAAACACAGAAGACCTCGAATAGCCAAAGCAATCCTGAGGAAGAAAAATGGAGTTGGAGGGATCAGCCTTCCTAACTTCAGACTCTACTACAAAGCAACAGTTATCAAGACAGTATGGTACTGGCACAAAAACAGATCTATAGATCAATGGAACAAGATTGAGAACCCAGAGATCAACCCATGCACCTATGGGTACCTTATTTTTGATAAAGGAGGAGAAACTATAAAATGGGACAAAGACAGCCTCTTTAACAAGTGGTGCTGGGAGAATTGGACAGCTACATGCAAAAAAATGAAATTGGAACATTCCCTGATGCCATACACTAAGATCAACTCAAAATGGATTAAAGACCTCAATGTAAGACCAGAAACCATCAAACTCTTAGAGGAGAATATAGGCAAAACCCTCAAGGACATCAATCAAAGCAAGATCTTCTCTGACCCACCAACTAAAATAGCAGAACTGAAAAGAAAAATGAACATATGGGACCTCATGAAACTTAAAAGCTTTTGTACAGCAAAAGAAATTACAAAAAAGTTCAACAGACACCCCACAGAGTGGGAGAAAATCATAGCAAATGAAACAACAGACAAAGAATTAATCTCCAAAATCTACAAGCAACTCAGACAACTCAGCACAGGGAAAATGAGCAGCCCAATCAAAAAATGGGAAAAAGATCTAAAGAGACGCCTCTCCAAAGAGGACATACAAATGGTCCAAAAGCACATGAAACGATGCTCAACCTCGCTTATTATTAGAGAAATGCAAATTAAAACCACAATGAGATACCACCTCACACCTGTCAGAATGGCCATCATCAACAAATCGACAGACAACAAATGCTGGAGAGGGGGTGGAGAAAAGGGAACCCTCTTGCATTGCTGGTGGGAATGTAAATTAGTACAACCTCTATGGAAGACAATATGGAGATTCCTTAAAAAACTAAAAATAGAAGCACCCTATGACCCAGCAATCCCACTATTAGGCCTATATCCTGATGAAATCAAAACTGAAAGAGGCACCTGTACCCCAATGTTCATTGCAGCTCTCTATACAATAGCCAGAACATGGAAGCAACCTAGATGTCCATCGACAAATGAATGGATCCAGAAGGTCTGGTACATATATACAATGGAATACTACTCAGCTGTTAAAAGAAATGCAGAAGACTCAGTCCTAATGAGGTGGCTGGCTTTAGAACCTATCATAAAAAGTGAAGTAAGTCAAAAAGAGAAAGACAAGTACAGTATACTAACTCATATATATGGAATCTAGTAAGATGGTCATGATAACACACACAGTGAACTCATGGAATCATAAAGACAGTATGGACAGATCTAAAAAATGCAAAAAACCAATTGCACCTATGGGTACCTTATTCCTGCTAAAGGCGGAGAAACTATAAATGGGACAAAGACAGCCTCTTTAACAAGTGGTGCTGGGAGAATTGGACAGCTACATGCAAAAAAATGAAATTGGAACATTCCCTGATGCCATACACTAAGATCAACTCAAAATGGATTAAAGACCTCAATGTAAGACCAGAAACCATCAAACTCTTAGAGGAGAATATAGGCAAAACCCTCAAGGACATCAATCAAAGCAAGATCTTCTCTGACCCACCAACTAAAATAGCAGAACTGAAAAGAAAAATGAACATATGGGACCTCATGAAACTTAAAAGCTTTTGTACAGCAAAAGAAATTACAAAAAAGTTCAACAGACACCCCACAGAGTGGGAGAAAATCATAGCAAATGAAACAACAGACAAAGAATTAATCTCCAAAATCTACAAGCAACTCAGACAACTCAGCACAGGGAAAATGAGCAGCCCAATCAAAAATGGGAAAAAGATCTAAAGAGACGCCTCTCCAAAGAGGACATACAAATGGTCCAAAAGCACATGAAACGATGCTCAACCTCGCTTATTATTAGAGAAATGCAAATTAAAACCACAATGAGATACCACCTCACACCTGTCAGAATGGCCATCATCAACAAATCGACAGACAACAAATGCTGGAGAGGGTGTGGAGAAAGGGGAACCCTCTTGCATTGCTGGTGGGAATGTAAATTAGTACAACCTCTATGGAAGACAATATGGAGATTCCTTAAAAAACTAAAAATAGAAGCACCCTATGACCCAGCAATCCCACTATTAGGCCTATATCCTGATGAAATCAAAACTGAAAGAGGCACCTGTACCCCAATGTTCATTGCAGCTCTCTATACAATAGCCAGAACATGGAAGCAACCTAGATGTCCATCGACAAATGAATGGATCCAGAAGGTCTGGTACATATATACAATGGAATACTACTCAGCTGTTAAAAGAAATGCAGAAGACTCAGTCCTAATGAGGTGGCTGGCTTTAGAACCTATCATAAAAAGTGAAGTAAGTCAAAAAGAGAAAGACAAGTACAGTATACTAACTCATATATATGGGATCTAGTAAGATGGTCATGATAACACACACAGTGAACTCATGAAAAACAGAGAATAGACATAAAGACATTGTGGAGACCGAACAATGGGAGGGAGTAACATGGGAACCTATACTGTCATGTGTAGAAAAGATAGCTATTGTCATTGTGCTAGGGGAATAGGAGTACCTACAACCACTTGGAGCAATGGTCTGGAGGGATGGGGGGGGGATCCTGGGTGGGGGGAGGGCCAAGGGATATGCATCTGATTGATCTTGGAACATACATGTACAAAAATAAATAAATAAATAAATAAATAATAAAAAAAAAAGCAATATAAAAATATCAGACATAAAGCTATGGAACAGAGAAAAAAAAAACAAAACAAATAATGCTGTCATACTTGAATATCCATAATAAAAACAACTAAAAAAGAACCTAATCCTCAAGTCACACCTTACACACAAATTAAGTCAAGGTAGATCAAAGACCTAACCTAAAATATAAAATCATAAAGCTTTAGAGAAAATGACAGGAGAGAATTCTCATGACTTGAGTGTAGGTTTGATTTTCTTAGATAAATCATAGCCACTAATAACAGTAAACATGTTAAATTAGACTGTGTGCATGCTCAGTAACTTCTGTCATGTCTGACTCTTGTAACCCAATGGACTATACACAGGTTGCTCTGTCCATGAGATTCTCCAAGCAAGAATACTGGAATGGGTTGCCATGCCCTCCTCAAGGATATATTCCTGACAGAGGGATCAAAGCTGGATGTCCTACATTGCAGGTTGAATCTTTTTTTAATCAATTATTGTACAACCCAAATGATTTTTGAAGCACCCTATGACCCAGCAATCCCACTATTAGGCCTATATCCTGATGAAATCAAAACTGAAAGAGGCACCTGTACCCCAATGTTCATTGCAGCTCTCTATACAATAGCCAGAACATGGAAGCAACCTAGATGTCCATCGACAAATGAATGGATCCAGAAGGTCTGGTACATATATACAATGGAATACTACTCAGCTGTTAAAAGAAATGCAGAAGACTCAGTCCTAATGAGGTGGCTGGCTTTAGAACCTATCATAAAAAGTGAAGTAAGTCAAAAAGAGAAAGACAAGTACAGTATACTAACTCATATATATGGGATCTAGTAAGATGGTCATGATAACACACACAGTGAACTCATGAAAAAACAGAGAATAGACATAAAGACATTGTGGAGACCGAACAATGGGAGGGAGTAACATGGGAACCTATACTGTCATGTGTAGAAAAGATAGCTATTGTCATTGTGCTAGGGGAATAGGAGTACCTACAACCACTTGGAGCAATGGTCTGGAGGGATGGGGGGGGGATCCTGGGTGGGGGGAGGGCCAAGGGATATGCATCTGATTGATCTTGGAACATACATGTACAAAAATAAATAAATAAATAAATAAATAATAAAAAAAAAAGCAATATAAAAATATCAGACATAAAGCTATGGAACAGAGAAAAAAAAAAACAAAACAAATAATGCTGTCATACTTGAATATCCATAATAAAAACAACTAAAAAAGAACCTAATCCTCAAGTCACACCTTACACACAAATTAAGTCAAGGTAGATCAAAGACCTAACCTAAAATATAAAATCATAAAGCTTTAGAGAAAATGACAGGAGAGAATTCTCATGACTTGAGTGTAGGTTTGATTTTCTTAGATAAATCATAGCCACTAATAACAGTAAACATGTTAAATTAGACTGTGTGCATGCTCAGTAACTTCTGTCATGTCTGACTCTTGTAACCCAATGGACTATACACAGGTTGCTCTGTCCATGAGATTCTCCAAGCAAGAATACTGGAATGGGTTGCCATGCCCTCCTCAAGGATATATTCCTGACAGAGGGATCAAAGCTGGATCTCCTACATTGCAGGTTGAATCTTTTTTTTTTAATCAATTATTTTTTTAAATGGAATGATAATTGCTTTACAGATTACCTCTGAGTCACTACAGAAGCCCAAATTAGACTTAACACATAATTTAAAAATGCAAAACTTCCATTCATCAGAAGGCACTTTTAAGAGAAATGAATAAGCAACTCACAGGTTTAGAGAAAATAGTGAAATGATTGTAAAGGATGCATTTGTCAAAGGGATAATATCTCAGATTTATATAAAAATTCTTTTACAACACCTTATTTAAGAAACTCACACAAACAGAATAAAAGTATAAAATACTTGAACTGACACTTTAAGAAAATGCCCAATAAACACTTGAAAAGGTGCTCCCCACCTTTAGAAATCAGAGAAATGAAAATTAAAACTGCTATGCAATGTACATAATTAGAATATTTAAAAAGAAAAACATTGATAACACAAATTTTATCAGAATACAAGGCAAATGGAACACACACATTGTTGGTATGGTTTTATAATTATACATATGCCACTTAGAAGAAAGGCCTGGCTGGCTCTTCTAACTCAAACTTACATCTGACATATGGCCCGCAAAGTCACATCCTCAGTAATTATGCAAAAGATAGGAAACAGAGAAACACAGGCACACAGAGACACACATGTACAACATGTTCCTAAATGTTCACAGTGATTTCATGCATAAGGGCAAACACTGGAAACAAATCATCTTCCTCAATAGGCGAAAAAGCACCATGAGTATATTACACAAATTGGCAAAGAAAACAATGAATTGTTGCCACCCAGAACATCACAACATGAAGTGGAGAGCAATGGATTGTGGTTCCTTGCAGTTTTCTTCATGGTGATTTTTCACCAGACTAGATTTCAAATTTAAAAAATTTTTCGATCATGTCCTTAGAAGTCTTCTCTCATTCCTCCAGTCAGTACTATTCCCTTAATTGCTTCTAGTTTTCATAGCTTCATTTTGTACATTTCCAAACATGTTTGCAATTAAGTGTGGTGGACAGTCTGTTCCAAAAACAGTTTCAATTTCCTGTTTATATAAATAATTAATTATGATTCTCAGCATCATTAGAGGGTAACTCTTTACTTACTCGTCATAATGTTTTTAGCATTTACAAAATTCTCATTGATACTAAGTTTGTTGTTGGTCGGTCCTTCCTGTTCCAGCCATCATCATTTTTTATGTGACAATAACAGGTTTCAGTTACAATGAATTTATAGGTCACTTAGCTTCAAATAGCATGATCTCATATTTCCTCAAACTCAACAGTAAACTTTATACTTTTAGATGAATCAACCTTTCCCTTCATACATTTTTTTAAGTACCTGCATTTTCTTGTCACAACCATTTAAAAGATATTTCTCTAGTTAAAACTGCTGATATGTAAAAGAAGAGTAAACTACGGTAATTTGATTCTAGGGAGGCTTTTAACTTACTGAAATGTAGTATGCTATAGATTTGGTCTTAGAGCTATCTAATTCTGCAGAAGTGTCAGACTATAATTTAAAATTCTACACAGGAGGGAAAGCTTTATAGATTCTAATTTTCTAATGACTTTGCAATAAAAAAGTGACTCTGATTTTAGAACTAAAAGGGCTCTCAGAAACATCCAATTCAAAATCTTGATTTCACTGATTGGAAATAGATATGCCACTTAGAAGAAAGGCCTGGCTGGCTCTTCTAACTCAAACTTACATCTGACATATGGCCCGCAAAGTCACATCCTCAGTAATTATGCAAAAGATAGGAAACAGAGAAACACAGGCACACAGAGACACACATGTACAACATGTTCCTAAATGTTCACAGTGATTTCATGCATAAGGGCAAACACTGGAAACAAATCATCTTCCTCAATAGGCGAAAAAGCACCATGAGTATATTACACAAATTGGCAAAGAAAACAATGAATTGTTGCCACCCAGAACATCACAACATGAAGTGGAGAGCAATGGATTGTGGTTCCTTGCAGTTTTCTTCATGGTGATTTTTCACCAGACTAGATTTCAAATTTAAAAATTTATCGATCATGTCCTTAGAAGTCTTCTCTCATTCCTCCAGTCAGTACTATTCCCTTAATTGCTTCTAGTTTTCATAGCTTCATTTTGTACATTTCCAAACATGTTTGCAATTAAGTGTGGTGGACAGTCTGTTCCAAAAACAGTTTCAATTTCCTGTTTATATAAATAATTAATTATGATTCTCAGCATCATTAGAGGGTAACTCTTTACTTACTCGTCATAATGTTTTTAGCATTTACAAAATTCTCATTGATACTAAGTTTGTTGTTGGTCGGTCCTTCCTGTTCCAGCCATCATCATTTTTTATGTGACAATAACAGGTTTCAGTTACAATGAATTTATAGGTCACTTAGCTTCAAATAGCATGATCTCATATTTCCTCAAACTCAACAGTAAACTTTATACTTTTAGATGAATCAACCTTTCCCTTCATACATTTTTTTAAGTACCTGCATTTTCTTGTCACAACCATTTAAAAGATATTTCTCTAGTTAAAACTGCTGATATGTAAAAGAAGAGTAAACTACGGTAATTTGATTCTAGGGAGGCTTTTAACTTACTGAAATGTAGTATGCTATAGATTTGGTCTTAGAGCTATCTAATTCTGCAGAAGTGTCAGACTATAATTTAAAATTCTACACAGGAGGGAAAGCTTTATAGATTCTAATTTTCTAATGACTTTGCAATAAAAAAGTGACTCTGATTTTAGAACTAAAAGGGCTCTCAGAAACATCCAATTCAAAATCTTGATTTCACTGATTGGAAATAGAGGTTCAGATGCAAAGCGGTTTGTACAATGCTAAGCCTCGTCCATGTAGCTGAATCGCATGTAGACCATAGATCTTTTTCCCTTATGGTCTCCTTTCTACCCATCAGATACTTCTAAGATATACCTCCGTCTCAATATGGCTTTTGTACAGGAATCTCATATGCCAGGGAAGTTTGAAATGTTGTTAGAAGAAAAGCAACAGGAGAGAAGTCTTAGCCACCAAGGAGAGCAATTAAAATGCAAACAGGTTTGATCTGCCCCAAGGCAGGGAGTTTAAAGGAGGCCTGTGCTCATTAACCACATCCTCTGGTGACCACTCCGACAGAGCAGCTCTTTTGCACTGGGCCAGCCCCAAGTTCACTGCCAAAAGCAGGGACTCTGATGATGAAAGTCACTGAGCCCTTGGTAACCCCCTGACTGTCTCACTGTCTAGGATCTGGGGATGCAAGAAAGGGACAGACATTCCATCATCATAAAATGCATTTTGAATATTTTTGGAGAAACAATTGTTCAGGAGTTGAACTGCTCAATCTCTGAGGCTGTGCCACAGAGGGGAACTTTTCCATCAAAGAAAAGTGCACACGAAGGGGACGGGAAATGGCAAACTGGGAGAAAATTATAGCATTTGTTGAGATGACTCTTCAAGAAAGTCATTTCCACAGAGAGGGCTTTGCCACATGGGAAGAGCTGTCATTTCAAAATGCAAGATATAGCCTGCATTTTAAAAACTTCTGAATGTGTACTGCTACCTGCAGAATCCCTGTTACTTTTGGGGAAGAAAATTTCTTCTTCCCATTACTGTAAATAAAAATATTTAGCTTAGCTATTGAAATCACAGATATTTTCAAATAAATATACATACTATTTTATTATTTGTTACCTAGAATAATATATTCATGCACATGAATATATAAAATTTTCCCCTTATTTTTCTTAAAAATGTTTTCACTTTTATAGTCTAACATAAGCTACCCTCTTTAGAGTAACTGTCATGGGTTTAATTTTACAGACGAGAGAACTGAGCCCAGTCAGATTCCATTTGTCTTAGAAAATTCACTCCATGATTTATCTTTGATCTGTTCAATGTAAAGAAGAAAATTTGAGTTCTAAAGAATAAATGACAAAATCTTCAGTATTGAAGGAGTAGATACATGGATGTATCCATGTAATTTTAAATAACTATGTACCTGAATAAATGTGATCAGTCCTTTTAATAACAGACTATTAGAGCAAAGAGACATTTTACAGGGAAATGACTTCTAATCCTATACTTCACTTTATACTTTTGACTTCCGGCTGAGTCTAAACAACTGTCTTTAGCAGGTTAAAAATAAAAAAGAAATAGAAACTGAATTCAAAATTTCAGGATTGCCTTTACCCTTTCAACACAGATTTCCCTTTCCCCCAAAATATATTCTAAAGTAATCCAGGATGTATACATTATTTATGATGGCAGGTATACAAAAGACAAAGCCTAAAGGTCACCAGGTTTCATGGTCACTAGAGTATACATTACAGGTGAAAGAAAATGCATAGTGAAGCAGGGTATTAGTTAATTTACGGCCCTATAGTTATGTATATGACATGTATATATATATATATATATGCGTATATATTGGGTTGGCTGAAAAATTTCATCAAGTTCTTCCACTACATCTTTCAAAATCCCCTCAAATCCCAAATGAATTTTTTGGCCAACCTAATACATACATCCTTACATACATATATGTATGTGTGTGTGTGTGTGTGTGTGTCTGTGTGTAGATGTGTATATATACATATATATATATATATATACATATATATAGCAAATTATATACAACCATATAATTTCAAAAATATATTTCTAATTCACTAGAGCTATAGTGCAAAATTTTAGGAGATGATGTAGTATTTTGGGGTCTTTACTGCTAATAGAGTCACAGTTTGTAAGAATAAATTTTCTGAGGCATGATTTAGATCCCCAGACTTTTCAAGCATCAATCAGCAGAAATGACCAAGTGTACCTTGTGAACTGGGCTTCCCTGTGCTCAGTGTGGTAAAGAATCTGCCTGCAATATAGGATATCTAGGTTTGATCCCCGGATTGAGAAGATTCCCTGGAGAAGGGAATGGCAATTTACTCCAGTACTCTTGGCTGGAGAATCCCATGGATAGGGGAGCTTGGCAGGATATAGTCCAGGGGTCAGAAAGAGTCAGACATGACTGAACAACTAACATATACACACACACACAAACTCACAGCTTGTGAAATATCATTGCCTATTCTAATTGATAACATATGGCCATGTTGTGGACCAAACACCTTGAAAAACCATTCTGAGGCCATGACAGATATAGCTCACATGGCTGGTCCAGACCAATGTAGTCAGAAAAAAACTGACTCCAGTCCCATCTCTTCATGGCAAACAGCAGGGGAAAAATGGAAACAGTGACTGATATTTTCTTCTTGGACTTCACTGTGGATGATGACTGCAGCCATGAAATTATAGCATAACGACTTTGAGCAAAAACTTTTACAGGGAAATGACTTCTAATCCTATACTTCACTTTATACTTTTGACTTCCGGCTGAGTCTAAACAACTGTCTTTAGCAGGTTAAAAATAAAAAAGAAATAGAAACTGAATTCAAAATTTCAGGATTGCCTTTACCCTTTCAACACAGATTTCCCTTTCCCCCAAAATATATTCTAAAGTAATCCAGGATGTATACATTATTTATGATGGCAGGTATACAAAAGACAAAGCCTAAAGGTCACCAGGTTTCATGGTCACTAGAGTATACATTACAGGTGAAAGAAAATGCATAGTGAAGCAGGGTATTAGTTAATTTACGGCCCTATAGTTATGTATATGACATGTATATATATATATATATATGCGTATATATTGGGTTGGCTGAAAAATTTCATCAAGTTCTTCCACTACATCTTTCAAAATCCCTCAAATCCCAAATGAATTTTTTGGCCAACCTAATACATACATCCTTACATACATATATGTATGTGTGTGTGTGTGTGTGTGTCTGTGTGTAGATGTGTATATATACATATATATATATATATATACATATATATAGCAAATTATATACAACCATATAATTTCAAAAATATATTTCTAATTCACTAGAGCTATAGTGCAAAATTTTAGGAGATGATGTAGTATTTTGGGGTCTTTACTGCTAATAGAGTCACAGTTTGTAAGAATAAATTTTCTGAGGCATGATTTAGATCCCCAGACTTTTCAAGCATCAATCAGCAGAAATGACCAAGTGTACCTTGTGAACTGGGCTTCCCTGTGCTCAGTGTGGTAAAGAATCTGCCTGCAATATAGGATATCTAGGTTTGATCCCCGGATTGAGAAGATTCCCTGGAGAAGGGAATGGCAATTTACTCCAGTACTCTTGGCTGGAGAATCCCATGGATAGGGGAGCTTGGCAGGATATAGTCCAGGGGTCAGAAAGAGTCAGACATGACTGAACAACTAACATATACACACACACACAAACTCACAGCTTGTGAAATATCATTGCCTATTCTAATTGATAACATATGGCCATGTTGTGGACCAAACACCTTGAAAAACCATTCTGAGGCCATGACAGACAGGGTATTAGCCTTCTGATCATTGACCCACAAGCATGGAATCCAGACAATAGTTGTCCCACATGTAGAATGAAAAAGCTACGTTAAAACTCAACATACAGTAAACTAAGATCATGGCATCCAGTCCCATCTCTTCATGGCAAACAGCAGGGGGAAAAATGGAAACAGTGACTGATATTTTCTTCTTGGACTTCACTGTGGATGATGACTGCAGCCATGAAATTAGAAGGCACTTGCTCCTTGGAAGAGGAGCTATGACAAACTTAGACAATATATTAAAAAACAGAGAGGGCTTCTGTGGTGTTCCAGTGGGTAAAGAGTCTGCCTTGCAGTGCAAGGAGCACTGGTTCAGTCCCTGGCATGAGAAGATCCCATATGCCATAGAGCAGCTGGACCAGTGTGTCCAATTATAAGCCAGTGCTTTGGAGCACATGCACCCAGAGCCGGTGCCCTGCAATGAGAGAGGCCACCGCAATGGGAGCCCCACACAGGCCAAAGAATTAAGATGGATGAAAATAAATAAGTGAAGGACTAATAAAAGAGGCCAACATTTAAAAGATACATCACTTGCTGACAAAAGACATATTGTCAAAGTCATGATTTTTCTAATAGTCATGTATGAACGTGAGAGTTGGACCATAAAGAAAGCTGAGCACCAAAGAATTGATGGTTTTGAACTGTAGCACTGGAGAAGACTCTTGAGAGTCCACTGGACAGTAAGGATATCAAACCAGTCGATACTAAAGGAAATTGACCATGGATATTCACTGGAAGAACTGAAGCTGAAGCTCCAGTACTTTGGCTACATTATGTGAAGAGCTAACACATTGGAAAAAACCTCAATGCTAGGAAACATTGAGGGCAAGAGGAGAAGGGGATGGTAGGGGATGAGATGGTTGGATGGTATTACCAGTTTACAGGATTTGAACTTCAGCAAATTCCTAGAGATAGTGAAGGACAGAGAGACCTGGTGTGAGGTAATCCATGGGATACATGAGTCAGACATAGCAACTGAATAACAACAGCAACAACAATGGATGTCTAGTGGTTCTGCTCATGAATTTTAACACTTGAAGGTAGATCATAATGTATAAACAAACTTTTTTTAACTCTACACAATTATTTTATAATCACTTGTGCAAGTATAACTTAATCCTGACTCCAAACAAACAGAATATAAATATATGAAAAATACTCCTTGTTTATAAGCAAATTCAGGGAATCTAATGAAGAATGAGGAAAACTCTATATGAGACTAATACCAAATAACTAATGTGGAACCAAAGTATTAGTATAACATAATGACAGAACAGGTTTCACAAAGTTATGTTATTTGAGTTCACAGGTTCTATACATTTTATAACAAGTGTGTGTATGTTTGAAAAGTCTATTTACATAATGATCCCATACTATAAAACAGAATAATCAACAAAGTAATACTATTTTGACATTCTTCCTCTCTCTCTCTCTCTATATATATATAGATAGATATAGATATACAAATAGATATATAGTTTAAAACTACGTGAGTTATAGCATAGGCACTAATTCCTACATATTTCACTACAGTGCTGATACATGATAAGGACCTATATTCATGTCTAGTTTCTCACCAATAAGAAAATTAAGTTGAAACTGAAAGAGTTTAAGACACCATGGTTGGAATGTTTCAAAGTCAGGGATGAACTCAGGTCTCTTTGCTCGTCTTGCATCTGTGTGTGCGTGTGTGTGTGTGTTGTGTGTGTGTGTGTGTGTGTGTCTGTCTGTTTGTCTGTCTGTCTTTGGTGTGTGATGGGATTCTTGATATATTTCCTTTTCCAAGAAACTGAAACACGAATGAAGGTTTGCTTGAACCTTCAACTAATAAAGTGTGTTAAAATAGCATTACTGATACCATCTTCAGATACCATCTAAACTAATCCTGTACAATGCATAATACGATTCAAATCTTAAGTCACCAAGCACTAGCAGCTTATAAACAATGAAACATCATCCCATATCAGTATATTTATCAGCTTATGATTCTTGGTAGAAGTGCAACTTAGCTATATAAGGGAAACACTAGCCGATTTAAAAATAAAATACAGGACTTCCTTATTGATCCAGTGACTAAGATTTTGCCTTCAAATGCAGGGGGTGTGGGTTTGACCTTGGTCAGGGAGCTAAGATTCCAATACCTATGGCACAAAAAAACAAAACATAAAACAGAAGCAATGTTGTAAAAAATTCAATAATGACTTAAAAATCCACATAAAGGTATTAAAAAAAATAAACTAAAAAACTGAAAACAAAACCATTTGTCCTATTATTTGATCCAGTTTTACTGAGATATAATTGACATAAAGCACTGGGTAGGTTTAAGGTATACAACATACTGGCTTAGCTTTCATATACTGTAAAATGATAAGTAAGATGAGTTAGATGTAAGTAAGTAAGTAAGATGAGTTAACATCAATCATCTCATACATGGAGTAGGAAAGGACAACCCACTTCAATATTCCTGCCTGGAAAATTCCAAGCACAGAGGAGCCTGGCAGGCTACAGTCCATGGGGTGGCAAAGAGTTGGACTCTACTGAGCAACTAAGCAGCAGCATCTCATACAGATACAAAAAAAGAAAAAAAAAATGATTTTGTTTCTAGTGATGAAAACTCTTAAGATCTAGTCTCTTAGCAACTTTCAAATTCACCACACAGCAATGTTAATTACAGTTATTATGTTGTATATTACATCCCCAGGATTTATTTGTCTAATAAGTGGAAGTTCAATTCAACTCATAACTTGAAAGTAGGTTTGAAACTAAATTTTTAGTCAAGTCATCGTGCAACATCAGTATTGAAGACTTTATATAAAACTGGCTTTCCTCCTAGCATCGTGGGTCTTTCTGTACTGATGCCCACCCCCACCCGCCATGGTCCTTGGTGTCATCTGTTTGCTGACTCTGAAAGAAGATGGGAAGGAGAAGAACAGAAGAGAAAGTCTTTCTCATAAGCCCTGACCCAAAACTGTGGCCTCTCTCCCCCTTCCCTAGTGAGAATTAGTCACGTAACTACAAGCAGACACAAGGGGCTGAGAAATATAGTTCCAAATATTTTTTGTCAATAATGCTGTTCTCTGGAAGGGGACACCTACTTTCTGGATACCTGAGCTCATCTGCTGTGTTACTGTTTCACCACATTTGATCAGATAAATCAATCATCCCTAAGTTCCCCAAGACAGATTTCATGTGGAGCAATAAAAATAATCCTCTTCTAAGCACATATAAAAGTATTCTGTGCTCCACTGGAGTAACAATGAGAAGGATGGAATAAAACAATAGTTTTAGAGGATCAGGGCCCAAAATCTAAGAGTCATGTCCCCAAGGATGTATCATTAAAATTTTAACTTCAATTCCCATCCAAGTAAAGAATTGTTTAACACAAAGGTTAATAGAGGGCAGGGAATGGACACAGTGTTTCATAATAACTTGTGTTATAAAGCACACATTTTCCGTAACCATCTTACATGCTCCTTTCAACATCAGTTGGAGTGGTTAATGATAAAAGGTTTTATCGAAAAAACAAAAACAGGGATTCCCTGGTGGTCCAGTGGGTAATGAGTCTGCCTTGCAGAGCAAGGCGCACTGGTTTGATCCCTGGCCTGGGAAGACCCCATGTGCCACAGAGTGGCTGGACTGATGTGTCCAGTTAGGAGCCAGCACTCTGGAGTGCATGCGCCCAGAGCCAGTGCTCTGTGATGAGAGAGGCCACTGCGATGGGAGGCGCACACAGGTCAAAGAATAAAGATGGATAAAAATAAGTGAACAGAAGGCCATTAAAAAAAGAAGCTAAAATTAAAACACACACACACACACACACACAAACAAAACTGTGGTGATCAGCCCAATCCTGCCAGAGACTTTGTTATGGAGAAAAAAAAACTACTATGCAATATTGACCTTCTGTATGGAAATCTGGGGGATTATGAGAAGTGATGATTCTTATTAAAAATATTATGCAACAATAGGCTTAGTGCTTGGCATTTGGTGTGTTACAACTTAATTACCCCAGTAGCTCTGTGGAATGGGAATATTATACCCATATTATCAATAAAGAATTTTAAACTTAAGAGAATCAGGTATACCTAGAATTCTAATTTAGGCTTCTCCAAATAAAAGCTCTATCATCTTTTTATCAAATAAAAGCCACTGATCTCTGCTTCATAGGCTTCACAGGGTTGATGGTGATGGACTGCTGGACCAGACTTTAAGAACCACGCCAGCCACTATAGGTGGAAACCGGGGTACTTGTTGGACCAAGACTTTCAAGAACCACTCCCTATAGGTGGACACCTACTTTCTGGATACCTGAGCTCATCTGCTGTGTTACTGTTTCACCACATTTGATCAGATAAATCAATCATCCCTAAGTTCCCCAAGACAGATTTCATGTGGAGCAATAAAAATAATCCTCTTCTAAGCACATATAAAAGTATTCTGTGCTCCACTGGAGTAACAATGAGAAGGATGGAATAAAACAATAGTTTTAGAGGATCAGGGCCCAAAATCTAAGAGTCATGTCCCCAAGGATGTATCATTAAAATTTTAACTTCAATTCCCATCCAAGTAAAGAATTGTTTAACACAAAGGTTAATAGAGGGCAGGGAATGGACACAGTGTTTCATAATAACTTGTGTTATAAAGCACACATTTTCCGTAACCATCTTACATGCTCCTTTCAACATCAGTTGGAGTGGTTAATGATAAAAGGTTTTATCGAAAAAACAAAAACAGGGATTCCCTGGTGGTCCAGTGGGTAATGAGTCTGCCTTGCAGAGCAAGGCGCACTGGTTTGATCCCTGGCCTGGGAAGACCCCATGTGCCACAGAGTGGCTGGACTGATGTGTCCAGTTAGGAGCCAGCACTCTGGAGTGCATGCGCCCAGAGCCAGTGCTCTGTGATGAGAGAGGCCACTGCGATGGGAGGCGCACACAGGTCAAAGAATAAAGATGGATAAAAATAAGTGAACAGAAGGCCATTAAAAAAAGAAGCTAAAATTAAAACACACACACACACACACACACACAAACAAAACTGTGGTGATCAGCCCAATCCTGCCAGAGACTTTGTTATGGAGAAAAAAAAACTACTATGCAATATTGACCTTCTGTATGGAAATCTGGGGGATTATGAGAAGTGATGATTCTTATTAAAAATATTATGCAACAATAGGCTTAGTGCTTGGCATTTGGTGTGTTACAACTTAATTACCCCAGTAGCTCTGTGGAATGGGAATATTATACCCATATTATCAATAAAGAATTTTAAACTTAAGAGAATCAGGTATACCTAGAATTCTAATTTAGGCTTCTCCAAATAAAAGCTCTATCATCTTTTTATCAAATAAAAGCCACTGATCTCTGCTTCATAGGCTTCACAGGGTTGATGGTGATGGACTGCTGGACCAGACTTTAAGAACCACGTCAGCCACTATAGGTGGAAACCGGGTTATTTGTTGCATGCTCCAGCTGCATCTGAAGTGTATGCACATATACTGCAGGCAGAGCAAACTCAACTCCCTTGATCAGTCTTTGTCATTGATGGCATTTGTCCTTTTCCAAGGAGTAGAATCTGTGATTCCCTGAGTCTCCTTGTCTACTGTACTTTGGGTGAAAGGAAGGGTAAATACAAGCAAGGATATATGGTATTTATTTAATCTGAAAATGAAAAGGATGTATTTGAGGGCATAACACATATGACAGTGGCCCAAGTTACTTATGCTATCTCCTGTTTTTATAAGATACCTTCTAATTTAACATTATAAGTTAAAGGTACTTCATTTTCCCAGGAAGAGGATGGAACATTACTGTAACTTATAATTTGACAATAATTAGAGTAAGAACTCATATAATTAGTGTAGCAGGATCACTGTTCTATTTATTTCCCAAATGAATCACATCCCCTGTAGGGGAAACTCTTGAAGCATAGGTCTAAAGTTTCAAGTGCAATCTATAGATTGGATGGCATCTCAAAAATGAGAACATGATCCTCTTCCCATGTCCACAGAATATTCTGAAATGATCTCTCTGGCCAAACTGATGGAAGATCTGAGTGTACGGATGAATTCTAGAAGTGAGGAGGTGCCCAGGACACTCATGCTTTATCATGGAGGATGAAGAGAAACCCATGGCACCTAAGACACCTAAGACACATGCCTGTTCTCAAGACATCCAAGTATAATATTCATTATTCTAAAAATAACTTCCACTCTGAGCACAGGGTGTCCCCCCTTCTCATCCTTTGTCTTCCATGTAGACTGGTGACCTCACACTCCTTGTCACATAGTTTGATGACTCCCTTTATCTTCACTCTTTAAAATCACTGTCTTCTTAATTACCCCAGTAGCTCTGTGGAATGGGAATATTATACCCATATTATCAATAAAGAATTTTAAACTTAAGAGAATCAGGTATACCTAGAATTCTAATTTAGGCTTCTCCAAATAAAAGCTCTATCATCTTTTTATCAAATAAAAGCCACTGATCTCTGCTTCATAGGCTTCACAGGGTTGATGGTGATGGACTGCTGGACCAGACTTTAAGAACCACGTCAGCCACTATAGGTGGAAACCGGGTTATTTGTTGCATGCTCCAGCTGCATCTGAAGTGTATGCACATATACTGCAGGCAGAGCAAACTCAACTCCCTTGATCAGTCTTTGTCATTGATGGCATTTGTCCTTTTCCAAGGAGTAGAATCTGTGATTCCCTGAGTCTCCTTGTCTACTGTACTTTGGGTGAAAGGAAGGGTAAATACAAGCAAGGATATATGGTATTTATTTAATCTGAAAATGAAAAGGATGTATTTGAGGGCATAACACATATGACAGTGGCCCAAGTTACTTATGCTATCTCCTGTTTTTATAAGATACCTTCTAATTTAACATTATAAGTTAAAGGTACTTCATTTTCCCAGGAAGAGGATGGAACATTACTGTAACTTATAATTTGACAATAATTAGAGTAAGAACTCATATAATTAGTGTAGCAGGATCACTGTTCTATTTATTTCCCAAATGAATCACATCCCTGTAGGGGAAACTCTTGAAGCATAGGTCTAAAGTTTCAAGTGCAATCTATAGATTGGATGGCATCTCAAAATGAGAACATGATCCTCTTCCCATGTCCACAGAATATTCTGAAATGATCTCTCTGGCCAAACTGATGGAAGATCTGAGTGTACGGATGAATTCTAGAAGTGAGGAGGTGCCCAGGACACTCATGCTTTATCATGGAGGATGAAGAGAAACCCATGGCACCTAAGACACCTAAGACACATGCCTGTTCTCAAGACATCCAAGTATAATATTCATTATTCTAAAAATAACTTCCACTCTGAGCACAGGGTGTCCCCCCTTCTCATCCTTTGTCTTCCATGTAGACTGGTGACCTCACACTCCTTGTCACATAGTTTGATGACTCCCTTTATCTTCACTCTTTTAAAATCACTGTCTTCTTATTTCAGTTTTTAGCAGCAACTTGGAGAAAGAAGGGACAGGCCACCCACTCCAATATTCTTGGGCTTCTCTGATGGCTGAGACAGTAAAGAATTCACCTGAAATGTGGGAGACCTGGGTTAGGAAGATCCCCTGAAGAAGGGAAAGGCTACCCATTCCAGTATTTTTGCCTGAGAATTCCATAGCTCGTCCATGGGTCGCAAAGTGTTGGGCACGAATGATCGACTTTCAATTTCACTGTGATTCAGTAACGACCTCACTAAGGTTTCAAGTCCTCCTCTGCAGACTAGGGGTTTCTGCTTTGCTCCTCCTGGTGGCTTCAAAGTCTCCTTGGAAACATACCCACCTGTGGAGAACATTGCTCCATTCCTGTGCTCAGGCATCTTTCCACAAACCTGATAGTATAATGACAAAGACTGACATAGATCAGCAATGACTTTCATCCTCTGCTGGCACTGAGGTAGGAGACAGTGGGCCTCTGGGATGGACACCCTGTATTTGTCAAATGGAATAAAATTCAAGTTTTGTTCTCACCCAGACCACTCCAAGGACAAGACCAGTGGTAAAAGCTTAGCTCTGCTAAAGCAAACAGATAAGGTGCCCATTCCTGAGGAGAAAGAAAACTTTCCTGTCTGCACATGTGCAAGAAGGCCTCCTGGGAGTTGAAAAAAGAGAGCATGCCCCAATGAATCACATCCCTGTAGGGGAAACTCTTGAAGCATAGGTCTAAAGTTTCAAGTGCAATCTATAGATTGGATGGCATCTCAAAAATGAGAACATGATCCTCTTCCCATGTCCACAGAATATTCTGAAATGATCTCTCTGGCCAAACTGATGGAAGATCTGAGTGTACGGATGAATTCTAGAAGTGAGGAGGTGCCCAGGACACTCATGCTTTATCATGGAGGATGAAGAGAAACCCATGGCACCTAAGACACCTAAGACACATGCCTGTTCTCAAGACATCCAAGTATAATATTCATTATTCTAAAAATAACTTCCACTCTGAGCACAGGGTGTCCCCCCTTCTCATCCTTTGTCTTCCATGTAGACTGGTGACCTCACACTCCTTGTCACATAGTTTGATGACTCCCTTTATCTTCACTCTTTTAAAATCACTGTCTTCTTATTTCAGTTTTTAGCAGCAACTTGGAGAAAGAAGGGACAGGCCACCCACTCCAATATTCTTGGGCTTCTCTGATGGCTGAGACAGTAAAGAATTCACCTGAAATGTGGGAGACCTGGGTTAGGAAGATCCCCTGAAGAAGGGAAAGGCTACCCATTCCAGTATTTTTGCCTGAGAATTCCATAGCTCGTCCATGGGTCGCAAAGTGTTGGGCACGAATGATCGACTTTCAATTTCACTGTGATTCAGTAACGACCTCACTAAGGTTTCAAGTCCTCCTCTGCAGACTAGGGGTTTCTGCTTTGCTCCTCCTGGTGGCTTCAAAGTCTCCTTGGAAACATACCCACCTGTGGAGAACATTGCTCCATTCCTGTGCTCAGGCATCTTTCCACAAACCTGATAGTATAATGACAAAGACTGACATAGATCAGCAATGACTTTCATCCTCTGCTGGCACTGAGGTAGGAGACAGTGGGCCTCTGGGATGGACACCCTGTATTTGTCAAATGGAATAAAATTCAAGTTTTGTTCTCACCCAGACCACTCCAAGGACAAGACCAGTGGTAAAAGCTTAGCTCTGCTAAAGCAAACAGATAAGGTGCCCATTCCTGAGGAGAAAGAAAACTTTCCTGTCTGCACATGTGCAAGAAGGCCTCCTGGGAGTTGAAAAAAGAGAGCATGCCACCCCAACACTGAACATGGTACATGCACCCATAGGCCTCTACAGTGGGATCCATCTGAGCATGAAGTCACACACACACATGCACACACACACACACACACACACACACACACACACACATCTTGGTGAGGATCCATGGACCAGTCAGGTGTGAAGAAACAAGTTAATTGGACAAAAGTAAACAAAGACCTAGAAGGACTGTCCCATATAAGTGACTTACATCACCTCTTAGCTGCGCCCCTCCTCACTCAGGACACTTGCACTCCTTTGAGCGTATATCTCTGCCCAGTATCTAATTTACTACACTCTTCCTCATTAGAAAAGATGCCTGTAACCTTTCTCTGCAGGTGTGTATGTTTGCCCTGCTCCTGGGTTGGATAAAGACTCCCATACATTGCACAGTGACTCTAGTAATGAACTTTAAACCTGTTCTTATAGGTTTGGCTCCTTGAAACATTCTTGCTTTCAATTAAGGCAAGAGCCAGGGCCACTCTGCTTCTAGGCTCTGGCCCCTGGTGGTCTTCTGACTAGGACTCTTGATTTTCATCCAGATTTAATTCCTGGGCAGGGAACTAAGATCTCTCTTCATGACTGCTTACTACTTTCCCTCTGAAATCAGCATGAACTTGAATGAGGGCTGGTATTTCAGAAAGTGGCTTGGCAATATAGAGTCAAGCTAAAGACAGTTATCACCACAGTCAGGAAATTCTATTTATTAGCTTTATATTAAAAGTAACTCTGAGGACCTTGCTCAAAAAAATGTATAGGGAAAGTTCCTGGCAAAACCATTTCTAACATCAAGAATAAGAAACAACCCAAGGCCTTTCAACAGGAAAATGCATAAATAAGCAGGTATTTTATCCAAAGTCAGCCAAAAATTAAATCATAGATCACGACCAGTGGTAAAAGCTTAGCTCTGCTAAAGGGGCAAACAGATAAGGAATAAAATTCAAGTTTTGTTCTCACCCAGACCACTCCAAGGACAAGACCAGTGGTAAAAGCTTAGCTCTGCTAAAGCAAACAGATAAGGTGCCCATTCCTGAGGAGAAAACTTTCCTGTCTGCACATGTGCAAGAAGGCCTCCTGGGAGTTGAAAAAAGAGAGCATGCCACCCCAACACTGAACATGGTACATGCACCCATAGGCCTCTACAGTGGGATCCATCTGAGCATGAAGTCACACACACACATGCACACACACACACACACACACACACACACACACACACATCTTGGTGAGGATCCATGGACCAGTCAGGTGTGAAGAAACAAGTTAATTGGACAAAAGTAAACAAAGACCTAGAAGGACTGTCCCATATAAGTGACTTACATCACCTCTTAGCTGCGCCTCCTCACTCAGGACACTTGCACTCCTTTGAGCGTATATCTCTGCCCAGTATCTAATTTACTACACTCTTCCTCATTAGAAAAGATGCCTGTAACCTTTCTCTGCAGGTGTGTATGTTTGCCCTGCTCCTGGGTTGGATAAAGACTCCCATACATTGCACAGTGACTCTAGTAATGAACTTTAAACCTGTTCTTATAGGTTTGGCTCCTTGAAACATTCTTGCTTTCAATTAAGGCAAGAGCCAGGGCCACTCTGCTTCTAGGCTCTGGCCCCTGGTGGTCTTCTGACTAGGACTCTTGATTTTCATCCAGATTTAATTCCTGGGCAGGGAACTAAGATCTCTCTTCATGACTGCTTACTACTTTCCCTCTGAAATCAGCATGAACTTGAATGAGGGCTGGTATTTCAGAAAGTGGCTTGGCAATATAGAGTCAAGCTAAAGACAGTTATCACCACAGTCAGGAAATTCTATTTATTAGCTTTATATTAAAAGTAACTCTGAGGACCTTGCTCAAAAAAATGTATAGGGAAAGTTCCTGGCAAAACCATTTCTAACATCAAGAATAAGAAACAACCCAAGGCCTTTCAACAGGAAAATGCATAAATAAGCAGGTATTTTATCCAAAGTAAAAATCAGCACCAATTAAAAGTTGGAAACTCTCATTGATTGTGTTAGCTATGGTAATTCAAATGTATAAAATGGATTAAGAAATATGTCAATTGCAGAGAAAAATAAGACTTCTATACTTCTCATACAATATCAAGGAACATTTTGAATACATAAATAGAAAAACACTGACTCTTGAGAGTCCCTTGGACTGCCAGGAGATAAAACCAGTCAATCCTAAAGGAAATAAAACTTGAATATTCATTGGAAACACTGATGTTGAAGCTGTAACTCCAATCCTTTGGCCACTTGATGTGAAGAGCCACCTCAGTGGAATAGACACTGGAGCTGGGAAAGACTGAGGGCAGACGGAGAAAGGGGCAACAGGGGATGAGATGGCTAGATGGTATCACTGACTCAATGGACATGAGCTTGAGCAAACTTAGGGAGCTAGCAGAGGACAGGGAAGCATGACATGCCACAGTCCATGATGTTGCAAAGAATCAGAAACTACTTAGTGACTGAACATGGCAACAAAAAATGTCCTGAACCTTATGTGCCCAGTCTGTTTTAAGTAGTTTGCTCTTGGGATGGGTAAGTGTAAAATTGGTGAGACTATCTCTGTGATGAGGAACTCATGGTGGGGAGGACTGAAAACATACAGGAAAGCTTCCTGGGCTTCATGTCTAATGTGCATTATCTTTGAAAAGTTGTCTGCAGCAAGAAGGGGATTCTCCATGTGTTGTCCTTCCTGGTACATTTTTATCTGGGTGTTTTTTCAGCCTTACAAGTCACAAATTATGCCACTGTTTTCTGTAGATTAATCTTTTCTTAGTTTATTATAATTATTTTCTCTGTGAAAGATACTACTTGTAATAACATGCCTAAATCTAAGTAATCTTAAGCATATACAACCAAGAAGAAACAGGAATAAAGATGCAACATTGCCATGTTTGCTTTTAATTCACAATATTGCAAAAACACATAAAAATGCATTTAAATTATTGCCCATGGGAGACAATTTAGAACAGCCTTTGTACATAAATAGCACATGAACTTTCCAATCATATTTTTACTTCCACAAAAAATAAAATTCTCTAGAAGTAAAACCAGCCTGGGAGAAATATTTGCGAAAGATGCGTCTGAAAAAGGGTCGTTATCCAAAATATACAGAGAACTCTTAATACTCAATGATAAGAAAACATACTGATTAAAAATGGGCCAAAAACCTTACAGACACCTGATCACAGACAAGATATGGATGGCAAATAAGCACAGGAGAACATGCTCCACATCACATATCATTGTGCTATGCTATGCTAAGTCATTTCAGTTGTGTCTGACTCTTTGGAACCCTATGGACTGTAGCTTTCCAGGCTTTCCTGCCCGTGAGATTCTCCAGGCAAGAATACTAGAGTGAGTTGCCATGCCCTTCTCCAAGGGATCTTCCCAACCCAGGGATAGAACCCACGTCTCCCACATCTCCTGCATTGGTAAGCAGGGTCATTACCACTAGCAACATCTGAGAAGACCTTGAAAATTAAAACAACAGCAAAACAACACTACACAACTTAGGGAGCTAGCAGAGGACAGGGAAGCATGACATGCCACAGTCCATGATGTTGCAAAGAATCAGAAACTACTTAGTGACTGAACATGGCAACAAAAAATGTCCTGAACCTTATGTGCCCAGTCTGTTTTAAGTAGTTTGCTCTTGGGATGGGTAAGTGTAAAATTGGTGAGACTATCTCTGTGATGAGGAACTCATGGTGGGGAGGACTGAAAACATACAGGAAAGCTTCCTGGGCTTCATGTCTAATGTGCATTATCTTTGAAAAGTTGTCTGCAGCAAGAAGGGGATTCTCCATGTGTTGTCCTTCCTGGTACATTTTTATCTGGGTGTTTTTTCAGCCTTACAAGTCACAAATTATGCCACTGTTTTCTGTAGATTAATCTTTTCTTAGTTTATTATAATTATTTTCTCTGTGAAAGATACTACTTGTAATAACATGCCTAAATCTAAGTAATCTTAAGCATATACAACCAAGAAGAAACAGGAATAAAGATGCAACATTGCCATGTTTGCTTTTAATTCACAATATTGCAAAAACACATAAAAATGCATTTAAATTATTGCCCATGGGAGACAATTTAGAACAGCCTTTGTACATAAATAGCACATGAACTTTCCAATCATATTTTTACTTCCACAAAAAATAAAATTCTCTCTAGAAGTAAAACCAGCCTGGGAGAAATATTTGCGAAAGATGCGTCTGAAAAAGGGTCGTTATCCAAAATATACAGAGAACTCTTAATACTCAATGATAAGAAAACATACTGATTAAAAATGGGCCAAAAACCTTACAGACACCTGATCACAGACAAGATATGGATGGCAAATAAGCACAGGAGAACATGCTCCACATCACATATCATTGTGCTATGCTATGCTAAGTCATTTCAGTTGTGTCTGACTCTTTGGAACCCTATGGACTGTAGCTTTCCAGGCTTTCCTGCCCGTGAGATTCTCCAGGCAAGAATACTAGAGTGAGTTGCCATGCCCTTCTCCAAGGGATCTTCCCAACCCAGGGATAGAACCCACGTCTCCCACATCTCCTGCATTGGTAAGCAGGGTCATTACCACTAGCAACATCTGAGAAGACCTTGAAAATTAAAACAACAGCAAAACAACACTACACACCTATTATAATGGTCAAAATACAGAGCATAAACTACACACAACCTTGTTAATTGCTGGTGGAGATGCAAAATCTACAGCCATTTTGGATGAAAATTTAACAGCTTTGTACAAAACTAAACATAATCTTATCTCATATATATTGTATATCATATATTAAGTGGCTTAGTATTTACTCAAAGGTGTTAAAAACTTGTGACTACCAAGAAACCTGAACATAAATGTTTACAGCAGCTTCACTCATAATTTCCAGAACCAGGAGACAACTGAGATGTACTTCAGTAGGTGAATGGATAAATAATTGGTGAGTGGAATATTACTCTGCACTAAAAAATAAATGAGCTATCAAACCAGGACAAAAAGACTATGGAGAAAGCTTAAATGCATGTTACTAACCTGAAATACTGTATACTGTATGATTTCAAGTGTATGACATTCTACAATAGGCAAAAGTATGGACACAGTAAAAAAAAGAAGAGAAGTCATCAGAATTTGATGGGAGGTGGATTAGTAGACTGAGCAGAGAGGATTTTCAGGGCAGTAAAACTATTATGTAAGACATTGCAATAGTGGACACATGCCATTACGCGTGTGTGCTAAGTTGATTCAGTCATGTCCAGCTTTTTGCAACCTCATGGACGGTAGCCCAAGTTCCACTGTCCATGGGATTCTCCAGGCAAGAATACTAGAGTGGGTTGCCATGCCCTCCTCCAGGAATCTTCCAAACCCAGGGAAAGAATCCATGTCTCTTATGTCTCCTGCATTGGCAGGCAGGTCTTTACAACCAGTGTCACCTGAGAAGGTCTGCATGTCTTTACACATGTGTCCAAACTCACAGAAAACACACCACAAAGATGCTGTAAACTAATGTAAACTATGGACTTCGGGTGATGTTGTATCAAAATAGGTTTATCAATTGTAAAAATACAATGGATCAGGGCTTCCCTGGTGGTCCAGTGGGTAAGAACACCGCCTTGCAGTGCAAGGGGTGCCGATTTGATCCCTGGCCTGGGAGGAAACCACGTGCTGCGGAGCGGCTGGACCAGTGTGTCCAATTACCGAGCTGGAACTCGAGGGCGCATGCGCCTAGAGCTGGTGCTCTGTTACAACAGAGGCCACTGCGATGGGAGGCCCACACGGGCCAAAGAACAAAGATGGATGAAAATGGACAAATGAAAGACCAATAGAAGTAGCCCACCTGCTCCCCTCCCTCCCCACCCCACCCTCCCAAAATAAATAAATAAATAAATCTTAAAAAAAAAATACAACGGATCATTTGGTCAGAGTTTGTTGATAATGGTGAGACTATGCATGAGTGGAAGCGAAGGACAGATGGGAAATCTCTCGAGTACCTTCTACTCAATTTTGCTGTGACCCTAAAAGTCCTCTAAAAAGTAAAGTCTACTGAAGTATACATGTTTCTCAATTGTGTCAATTACTTTAAAAAACATGATCTAGGGCTTCCCTGGTGGTCCAGTGGGTAAAGAGTCCACCTTGCAGTGCAAGCGGCACTGGTTTGATCCCTGGCCCTGGAAGATCCCATGTGCCATGGAGTGGCTGGACCCGTGTGTCCAATTATGAGCCAGCGCTCTGGAGCGCATGTGCCCAGAACTGGTGCTGTGCAATGAGAGAGGCCACTGCGATGGGAGGCCCACACCGGCCAAAGAACAAAGATGGATGAAAATGGACAAATGAAAGACCAATAGAAGTAGCCCACCTGCTCCCCTCCCTCCCCACCCTCCCAAAATAAATAAATAAATAAATCTTAAAAAAAAAATACAACGGATCATTTGGTCAGAGTTTGTTGATAATGGTGAGACTATGCATGAGTGGAAGCGAAGGACAGATGGGAAATCTCTCGAGTACCTTCTACTCAATTTTGCTGTGACCCTAAAAGTCCTCTAAAAAGTAAAGTCTACTGAAGTATACATGTTTCTCAATTGTGTCAATTACTTTAAAAAACATGATCTAGGGCTTCCCTGGTGGTCCAGTGGGTAAAGAGTCCACCTTGCAGTGCAAGCGGCACTGGTTTGATCCCTGGCCCTGGAAGATCCCATGTGCCATGGAGTGGCTGGACCCGTGTGTCCAATTATGAGCCAGCGCTCTGGAGCGCATGTGCCCAGAACTGGTGCTGTGCAATGAGAGAGGTCACTGAAATGGGAGGCCCATACAGGCCAAACAATAAAGATGGATGGAAATAAGTAAATGAAAAACCAATAAAAGAGGCCAAAAAAAAAAAAAAAAGGTCTCTAAAAATCCTCTCAAAATTCGAAGTAACTGCATGCTGATTTATAAAACCATAACATATAATTGGCATTTACAATATATGTCAAGTCAAAGTGCATAACCATTGGCTCCTGCTTTCACAAAAAATTATCATGGTAGGAATTCCCCCCTTAAAGTAAACAACTAGTAAGCTCCAGCAGATATGTTAAATTAATTTTTTTCATAATTTAGACAAAAAAAAAAAAAAAAGATAGGGTTATGGTTCTTGAGAAAAAGGAAACCAATGAAGTAAGTCATATGCCAGGCCTTTAAGGCTCTGAGGCAGCTTCCAAGCCTGAGTACATGGGAGAAACAAGCAAAAGTCAGAGAATTCCTCAGCAGTTCAGTGATTTGGATTCCACATGTCCTTTGCAGAGGACATGGATTTGATCCCTGGTCAGGGAACTAAGATCCCACAAGCCACAAGGCGTGTCAAAAAAAACCCTGAACTATGAGAAACCCAGAGTTCTCTGAGTTTAAGAAACAGAGATCAGAATTCATTGAGGCTGAGATTATCAGATTTTAGGGGTGACAACATCAGAGGGGAGAAAGGTGGACAAAAAGAGGACTTTAGAGATATGTGAAAGAATACTTGATTTTTTGTCTGACTACTTAACTCAGCATGTATGAGGTGAATACCAAAGATGCTAGGGAGAAGAAAAAGAAAAGTACACAGAAATAATTAGGCTAAAAGACTCCCAGTGCCCACAAAGAGCTGGATAAAGCCTGTGTCCAACCAGCAGAAGGTAGGGACCTTAAAATGCACACAGTATCTGCTGGAGTCTTCCCAAAGACAGTAGTGGGGCAACATTAGCTCCAGACTGAAGAGTGCCCTGGATTGGTCCCAGGGAAGCTTGAAACATGCATTGTGTGGGTAAAGCTCAGCCTGACTAAATTCCTGGGATTCCTGAACAAAGTTAAACAGGAGGAAAGGAACAGAAGAAAACTCAGCATACCGTAATGCCAAATCATAATTCTGTCAGTCAATAAAATATTACCAGGAAAATGAAGAGACAGAAATACATGCTACATCACCAGGAGATAAATCAGTAATAAAAATAGACTCAGAAATAACAGAGATGATAAAATTAGACATATAGTAGTTAGTACAGCTACTATAAAAATAATCCATATGCTCAAGAATGTAGATGAAAATGAGCATGTTGTGGAAAGATATCGGAAAATGTACTTAAAAATCTAAGTAGAACTTATTGAGATGAAAATCTAACATGTAAAATAAAAATAACACTGGGTACAATGAACAAAGGATTAGAAACCCAAAATAAAACATCAGTGCACTTGAAGAAACAGTAGGGACTCTCAGAAATGAAACACACACATAGAAATAAAAGACTGAATTAAACTGAACAGAGTATCATTGACTCATATATATATGTATTTATTTATACATTTTCTTTTCTATTTATTCCTCAATGGACAGTTACGCTGTTTCCATATCTTGGCTATTGTATTTATGTTGGTACAATAGTAATTGCTGTTTTGTATTGTTGAGCATTTCTGTTTGATATTGGAATACATTCTTAAATAAATGTGGCTATGTTATACACTATTTTAACAAACATGTCTCACTTTTGATTTTTTGCTAATGACTTATTACTTGCTGTTTATTTCATATGTGTTTTAGACTAGGAAAATGATGCTAGGGAAAAAAAAAACAAAAAACAAATTTGAACGACTTTCTTATTTGAGCTCAAAATGGGTAGCAAAGGAATAAAGACAACTGGCAACAACAGTACATTTGGTCCAGGTACTGCTAATGAATGTACAGTGCAGTGATGGTTTAAGAAGTTTTGCAAAGGAGATGAGAGCCTTTAAGATGAAGAGCGTAGTGGGCGTCCATCAGAAGTTGACAACAATCAACTGAGAACATCATCAAAATGGATTCCCTTACAACTACGTGAGAAGTTGCCCAAGAACTCAATGTCAACCATTCTACAGTCATTCAGAATTTGAAGAAAATGTGACAGATTGAAAAGCTTGATAAGTGGGTGCATCATGAGCTGACTGCAAATCAAAAACATCATCACTTTGAAATGTTGCCTTCTCTTACTCTAGACAACAATGAACACTTTCTCAACTGGATTGTGACCTGCAATGAAAAGTGGATTTATATGAGACAGAAATACATGCTACATCACAGGAGATAAATCAGTAATAAAAATAGACTCAGAAATAACAGAGATGATAAAATTAGACATATAGTAGTTAGTACAGCTACTATAAAAATAATCCATATGCTCAAGAATGTAGATGAAAATGAGCATGTTGTGGAAAGATATCGGAAAATGTACTTAAAAATCTAAGTAGAACTTATTGAGATGAAAATCTAACATGTAAAATAAAAATAACACTGGGTACAATGAACAAAGGATTAGAAACCCAAAATAAAACATCAGTGCACTTGAAGAAACAGTAGGGACTCTCAGAAATGAAACACACACATAGAAATAAAAGACTGAATTAAACTGAACAGAGTATCATTGACTCATATATATATGTATTTATTTATACATTTTCTTTTCTATTTATTCCTCAATGGACAGTTACGCTGTTTCCATATCTTGGCTATTGTATTTATGTTGGTACAATAGTAATTGCTGTTTTGTATTGTTGAGCATTTCTGTTTGATATTGGAATACATTCTTAAATAAATGTGGCTATGTTATACACTATTTTAACAAACATGTCTCACTTTTGATTTTTTGCTAATGACTTATTACTTGCTGTTTATTTCATATGTGTTTTAGACTAGGAAAATGATGCTAGGGAAAAAAAAAACAAAAAACAAATTTGAACGACTTTCTTATTTGAGCTCAAAATGGGTAGCAAAGGAATAAAGACAACTGGCAACAACAGTACATTTGGTCCAGGTACTGCTAATGAATGTACAGTGCAGTGATGGTTTAAGAAGTTTTGCAAAGGAGATGAGAGCCTTTAAGATGAAGAGCGTAGTGGGCGTCCATCAGAAGTTGACAACAATCAACTGAGAACATCATCAAAATGGATTCCCTTACAACTACGTGAGAAGTTGCCCAAGAACTCAATGTCAACCATTCTACAGTCATTCAGAATTTGAAGAAAATGTGACAGATTGAAAAGCTTGATAAGTGGGTGCATCATGAGCTGACTGCAAATCAAAAACATCATCACTTTGAAATGTTGCCTTCTCTTACTCTAGACAACAATGAACACTTTCTCAACTGGATTGTGACCTGCAATGAAAAGTGGATTTTATATGACAACCAGTGACAACCATCTCAGTGGCTGAGCTGAGAAGAAGCTCCACAGCACTTATCAAAGCCAAACTTGGGCCACAGAAAGAGTCATGGTCACTGTTTGGTGGTCTTCTGCATGTTTGAGCCACTATAACTTTGAACTCCAGTGAAACCATTATGTCTGAGAAGTGTGCTCAGCAAATTAATGAGATTCACCAAAAACAGTAATGCTTGCAGCTGACATTGGTCAACAGAAAGGGCCCAACTTTTCTCCATGACAATGCTCAACTGCACAAGGCCCATTGCACAATCAACATTTTAGAAGTTGAACAAATTGGGCTATTAAGTTTTGCCTCATCTGCCATAGTCACCTGACTTCTTGCCAACCAACTATCACTTCTTCAAGCACTTCAACAACTTCTTTGCAGGGAAAATGCTTCCATGATAATCAGGATGCAAAAATGCTTTTGAAGAGCATTTTTGAGCATTTCCTCAAATCTCAAAGCATGGATGTCTATGCTATAGGAGTAAACAAACTTATTTATCACTGGCAAAAATGTGTTGACTGTAATGGTTTCTATTTTGATTAACAGATATATTTGAGCTTAGTTATAATGATTTAAAATCCACAATCCAATACTGCAGTTCCTTGCTTCCCTGGTCACTCAGGTGGCAACCAATCTGCCTGCAATGCAAGAGATCTTGGTTGGATCCCTGGGTGGGGAAGATACCCTAGAAAAGGGAATGGCTACCCACTCCAGTATTCTTGCCTGGAGAATTCCATGGGCAGAGGAGTCTGCTAGGGTACAGTTGATGGGATCTCAAAGAATCAGACACAACTGAGCAACTAAAGCTTCACTTCACTAAATAATAATTTATAATGTTCCCATGAGTATGAACATGAACATTCAGATATCACATCTAAATAGAGATTCTACTCTGTATATGTAACCAGAAACAGAATTTCTGGATCACATGATAATTCAACTTTTAATGTCCAATGAACCTTCACAATTTTCCATAGTGGATAAGTCAATTTATACTCCCAAGCTTGATAAGTGGGTGCATCATGAGCTGACTGCAAATCAAAAACATCATCACTTTGAAATGTTGCCTTCTCTTACTCTAGACAACAATGAACACTTTCTCAACTGGATTGTGACCTGCAATGAAAAGTGGATTTTATATGACAACCAGTGACAACCATCTCAGTGGCTGAGCTGAGAAGAAGCTCCACAGCACTTATCAAAGCCAAACTTGGGCCACAGAAAGAGTCATGGTCACTGTTTGGTGGTCTTCTGCATGTTTGAGCCACTATAACTTTGAACTCCAGTGAAACCATTATGTCTGAGAAGTGTGCTCAGCAAATTAATGAGATTCACCAAAACAGTAATGCTTGCAGCTGACATTGGTCAACAGAAAGGGCCCAACTTTTCTCCATGACAATGCTCAACTGCACAAGGCCCATTGCACAATCAACATTTTAGAAGTTGAACAAATTGGGCTATTAAGTTTTGCCTCATCTGCCATAGTCACCTGACTTCTTGCCAACCAACTATCACTTCTTCAAGCACTTCAACAACTTCTTTGCAGGGAAAATGCTTCCATGATAATCAGGATGCAAAAATGCTTTTGAAGAGCATTTTTGAGCATTTCCTCAAATCTCAAAGCATGGATGTCTATGCTATAGGAGTAAACAAACTTATTTATCACTGGCAAAAATGTGTTGACTGTAATGGTTTCTATTTTGATTAACAGATATATTTGAGCTTAGTTATAATGATTTAAAATCCACAATCCAATACTGCAGTTCCTTGTTTCCCCTGGTCACTCAGGTGGCAACCAATCTGCCTGCAATGCAAGAGATCTTGGTTGGATCCCTGGGTGGGGAAGATACCCTAGAAAAGGGAATGGCTACCCACTCCAGTATTCTTGCCTGGAGAATTCCATGGGCAGAGGAGTCTGCTAGGGTACAGTTGATGGGATCTCAAAGAATCAGACACAACTGAGCAACTAAAGCTTCACTTCACTAAATAATAATTTATAATGTTCCCATGAGTATGAACATGAACATTCAGATATCACATCTAAATAGAGATTCTACTCTGTATATGTAACCAGAAACAGAATTTCTGGATCACATGATAATTCAACTTTTAATGTCCAATGAACCTTCACAATTTTCCATAGTGGATAAGTCAATTTATACTCCCACTAACAGTAAATCAGGGTTTCCTTTTTACCACATCTTTGCCAGTATTTTTTTATTTCTTTTTTTTTTTTTTTTTTTATGATAGCCACTCTAATGGGTATGATTTTTAATCAATAATTTAACCTGAATGTAAAACAACAAAAACAGCAAATTAAGCAAAGAGTGATCAGAATGATGTAAATATAAAGATAAAAGAAATAACAGATGAAATATAAAGGGTAACATCAACAGAGTAACAATCAAAGCAAAAGGTGACAGATCAGAATACTCGTTTATGGCAGTGAGTGTGTTCTTAGCGAGAGCATAAATAAGTTTTCTTAATTGAGTGGAATATTCTAGGTCTCAATAAAGTGGCGGTTCCATGTCTGTGTAAGTTGGCAAAGCCTCATCCATGTTCAGTAGCTGTGCATTTCACTGCATCTAATTCTTCCTAGAATACAACCAATTAATCTCACATAGGAAAATACTGTATAAATGGTTGCTGACTCTCAATCAAAACAATGAAGGTGGCATATTTAAATTATTGAAAGAAAGAGAATGTCAACTCAAGATTTATTTATGCAGCAAAAACAGCCTTAAAGAATGAAAATAATACATTGCCAATCAATAAAAGACAGGCAGAATTATTGGAATACAGCTGACTACTCCACTGCATTTTTAAATGTAGAGTTTAGGGCTTCCCCTGGTGGTCCAGTGGATAAGGACACCGCCTTGCAGTGCAAGGGGCGCCGCTTCGATCCCTGGCCTGGGAAGATCCCATGTGCCCTGGAGCGGCTGGACTGATGTGTCCAATTACCGAGCCCGAGCTCTGGAGCATGCGCCCAGAGCCAGTGCTCTGCGACAACAGACGCCACTGTGATGGGAGGCCCGCAGGAGCCAAAGAACAAAGACAATGAAAATAGAGAAATGAAAGACCAATAGAAGTGGCCCGCCCGCTCCCCTCCCTCCCCAACCCCCGCCCAAAAATAAATAAATAAATAAATAAATAAATCTTTAAAAAATAAATAAGTAAATAAATGTAGAGTTTAAGCTGAAAGAAATGAAAACAAATGGCGAGAAGGAGTGAAGTACACTAGAAATAAAATAGTGAAGAAAGAAGAAATCCCTTGGTAACTAAAAATATAACAGGAAGCTTGGCCACCTCTACTCTCTACAGTTTATGTGATCTGGAGGTTATGTGCGTACCTACATGTGTACATATGTGTGTACACATATCCCTTTGATTCTAATAATTTATTGTGATACCTATTAAAGTATTTCAGTAGCTTCTCAGTGCTATCTGACACTGGAATATTTCTGAAGATTGTTTTAAAATATAAAGATAAAAGAAATAACAGATGAAATATAAAGGGTAACATCAACAGAGTAACAATCAAAGCAAAGGTGACAGATCAGAATACTCGTTTATGGCAGTGAGTGTGTTCTTAGCGAGAGCATAAATAAGTTTTCTTAATTGAGTGGAATATTCTAGGTCTCAATAAAGTGGCGGTTCCATGTCTGTGTAAGTTGGCAAAGCCTCATCCATGTTCAGTAGCTGTGCATTTCACTGCATCTAATTCTTCCTAGAATACAACCAATTAATCTCACATAGGAAAATACTGTATAAATGGTTGCTGACTCTCAATCAAAACAATGAAGGTGGCATATTTAAATTATTGAAAGAAAGAGAATGTCAACTCAAGATTTATTTATGCAGCAAAAACAGCCTTAAAGAATGAAAATAATACATTGCCAATCAATAAAAGACAGGCAGAATTATTGGAATACAGCTGACTACTCCACTGCATTTTTAAATGTAGAGTTTAGGGCTTCCCCTGGTGGTCCAGTGGATAAGGACACCGCCTTGCAGTGCAAGGGGCGCCGCTTCGATCCCTGGCCTGGGAAGATCCCATGTGCCCTGGAGCGGCTGGACTGATGTGTCCAATTACCGAGCCCGAGCTCTGGAGCATGCGCCCAGAGCCAGTGCTCTGCGACAACAGACGCCACTGTGATGGGAGGCCCGCAGGAGCCAAAGAACAAAGACAATGAAAATAGAGAAATGAAAGACCAATAGAAGTGGCCCCCCCGCTCCCCTCCCTCCCCAACCCCCGCCCAAAAATAAATAAATAAATAAATAAATAAATCTTTAAAAAATAAATAAGTAAATAAATGTAGAGTTTAAGCTGAAAGAAATGAAAACAAATGGCGAGAAGGAGTGAAGTACACTAGAAATAAAATAGTGAAGAAAGAAGAAATCCCTTGGTAACTAAAAATATAACAGGAAGCTTGGCCACCTCTACTCTCTACAGTTTATGTGATCTGGAGGTTATGTGCGTACCTACATGTGTACATATGTGTGTACACATATCCCTTTGATTCTAATAATTTATTGTGATACCTATTAAAGTATTTCAGTAGCTTCTCAGTGCTATCTGACACTGGAATATTTCTGAAGATTGTTTTAAAATATGTGATTTTTTAAAATAAAATTGTCTTCACTCTTCTTTAAAGTTGAATTTTCATGGTTAACAAATTTGAAATTATTGACACCTTCAAATGATACTTGTGTCTTTTAGAGAAAATATTCTTTTTATAATGCAGTAGATACATGTTAAGCTTAGCAAATTATTCTAAATGAAGTATGTTATTTCTACTGTGGTAAATAGAGCAATTTGTAAATATTTAAGAAACATTAATTTGCCAGTGTTTCCTCTTATATGTATTCATGACACCTCCCACTGACAGATATTTTTTTACAAGATAAAATATGTCTGATAGGTTTTCTCTGTTTATAATTCTTTCAAATGTTGGACCAAATTTATATAGTACATAATCACAGAATTTTGCATCTTCATTGTATTACAGTACAGGATATAAACATATACAACTAAAATTAAAAACATTTTTCAACAAATCAAGATATCCCATAGAGTAATTATAGGATCTGAATATTAAACATTCTAGGTAATTTGGGCTTTCATGCTGTTCGATAGCTTTGTTTTAGACACATATGATTTTCTGAATGTATTAAAAGCTGAAGTTTGAATGTTTCTTTCATTCATATATTTTCAACTTATTTTTAATGAACTGCAACCAAAGCTTAGAAGAACTTATTATAAAAATGTTTAGTATTTTTCCAGGATACAGACCTGATTTATAAAGTAGGTTTTACAGGCCCAATTATTTCTAAAATATAATTGATCATGAATAGTAAAAGGAAAATACATATAAATAAGTTGATTTTGTATTCAAAACAGAATTATCATACATTTTTACATTTACTATAAACTATGCTGAAAGAAATGAAAACAAATGGCGAGAAGGAGTGAAGTACACTAGAAATAAAATAGTGAAGAAAGAAGAAATCCCTTGGTAACTAAAAATATAACAGGAAGCTTGGCCACCTCTACTCTCTACAGTTTATGTGATCTGGAGGTTATGTGCGTACCTACATGTGTACATATGTGTGTACACATATCCCTTTGATTCTAATAATTTATTGTGATACCTATTAAAGTATTTCAGTAGCTTCTCAGTGCTATCTGACACTGGAATATTTCTGAAGATTGTTTTAAAATATGTGATTTTTTAAAATAAAATTGTCTTCACTCTTCTTTAAAGTTGAATTTTCATGGTTAACAAATTTGAAATTATTGACACCTTCAAATGATACTTGTGTCTTTTAGAGAAAATATTCTTTTTATAATGCAGTAGATACATGTTAAGCTTAGCAAATTATTCTAAATGAAGTATGTTATTTCTACTGTGGTAAATAGAGCAATTTGTAAATATTTAAGAAACATTAATTTGCCAGTGTTTCCTCTTATATGTATTCATGACACCTCCCACTGACAGATATTTTTTTACAAGATAAAATATGTCTGATAGGTTTTCTCTGTTTATAATTCTTTCAAATGTTGGACCAAATTTATATAGTACATAATCACAGAATTTTGCATCTTCATTGTATTACAGTACAGGATATAAACATATACAACTAAAATTAAAAACATTTTTCAACAAATCAAGATATCCCATAGAGTAATTATAGGATCTGAATATTAAACATTCTAGGTAATTTGGGCTTTCATGCTGTTCGATAGCTTTGTTTTAGACACATATGATTTTCTGAATGTATTAAAAGCTGAAGTTTGAATGTTTCTTTCATTCATATATTTTCAACTTATTTTTAATGAACTGCAACCAAAGCTTAGAAGAACTTATTATAAAAATGTTTAGTATTTTTCCAGGATACAGACCTGATTTATAAAGTAGGTTTTACAGGCCCAATTATTTCTAAAATATAATTGATCATGAATAGTAAAAAGGAAAATACATATAAATAAGTTGATTTTGTATTCAAAACAGAATTATCATACATTTTTTTACATTTACTTGGGAAAAATATATGAGCACTATTTTTGAGGTTTGGAGACTATGATTTCTTTCAGTTACTTTTAGATAGTGGTTTGGACTATTCTAACCACAATTCATCTTAAAGATATTCGTGTTACATAACTTTCTTAATTTAATAAGACAAACCCCCAAAAGCCTTTCTACATTTGTCATGTTTCAAAAACGACCAATGTACTTCAAGATTATATTGCAGAATTTATGGTAGCTTTCACACTCATCTCTGCTCTTTCACTTTTAACCGGATGGATTTCCAAGAGATTTACTTTTCTTCCATAAATTTGTTTTAATAACAATTTGCTATTGGAATTAGCCCAAGTTTTTTATTTGATGAACAACTGCTGTTAAAGTGGCACCTTTTAAAATGTCTGTGCATCTCTTCTAATGAAGCAAATCCATTAACACCTATTTCTTGACCTCTCATGTATGCACTGCTTCAACACACTTTTAATTGGAAATGAGATGGATCAACTGACAGGAAGAGTCATTTTATCTAAATGAAAACTGATGATGCACAGAGAGGCCCTTACACATTTCTTCTGCTCAGCATGTTGAATCATCACGCTGGACACGGACTTTTAAAAATAGCTACACATTTTTGAAGCACATGCTGCTGCTTCTGACTAGCATCTTCTAGATTTTAAGTGAGCTATCAATATCAGTCAGGAGAAGACCCATGGCCGATGGCAAATTTCAACAAATATTTTCTGCAAGTCACACTTTTCAGGAAACTTCTTCAATAACAAAATCATTATTTTATTTTGTTCAATTTAACACACATTCAGTTTGTTGTTTTCTTATTGATGCTGAATGGGTTCACTGGAAAGAGTGGCAGCAGATCAAGTGGTCATTGGAGAATGGGTGGTGAGGACATGGCTAACAGGTGAGGATGTCTGCTGAGGCCCATCATACATAGGATGGGCCAAGTGGTCATAACTAGCAAAACAGGTATGGAAAAAATAAAAGGAATATGATCAAAATTGGTAAATGAAAGCAAAACCCTTCAAAGGACCAATTGTAGACAAAATGTTACACCAGAATTAAAGCACAGTCTCACTCCATTGAAAGTTCCACTCCAACAAGGCCTTGTATGAGAATGCACAAAAAACACCTCAGTCAGAGAAAACCCTTTGACCTGTAAAAGTTTTATTTCCTCACAATAGACTGAAATCAGTTGCCCAACTGATTTTGTAGGTTTGATATAACCCTGATTACAAAGCCAGATAATTTAATAAGACAAACCCCAAAAGCCTTTCTACATTTGTCATGTTTCAAAACGACCAATGTACTTCAAGATTATATTGCAGAATTTATGGTAGCTTTCACACTCATCTCTGCTCTTTCACTTTTAACCGGATGGATTTCCAAGAGATTTACTTTTCTTCCATAAATTTGTTTTAATAACAATTTGCTATTGGAATTAGCCCAAGTTTTTTATTTGATGAACAACTGCTGTTAAAGTGGCACCTTTAAAATGTCTGTGCATCTCTTCTAATGAAGCAAATCCATTAACACCTATTTCTTGACCTCTCATGTATGCACTGCTTCAACACACTTTTAATTGGAAATGAGATGGATCAACTGACAGGAAGAGTCATTTTATCTAAATGAAAACTGATGATGCACAGAGAGGCCCTTACACATTTCTTCTGCTCAGCATGTTGAATCATCACGCTGGACACGGACTTTTAAAAATAGCTACACATTTTTGAAGCACATGCTGCTGCTTCTGACTAGCATCTTCTAGATTTTAAGTGAGCTATCAATATCAGTCAGGAGAAGACCCATGGCCGATGGCAAATTTCAACAAATATTTTCTGCAAGTCACACTTTTCAGGAAACTTCTTCAATAACAAAATCATTATTTTATTTTGTTCAATTTAACACACATTCAGTTTGTTGTTTTCTTATTGATGCTGAATGGGTTCACTGGAAAGAGTGGCAGCAGATCAAGTGGTCATTGGAGAATGGGTGGTGAGGACATGGCTAACAGGTGAGGATGTCTGCTGAGGCCCATCATACATAGGATGGGCCAAGTGGTCATAACTAGCAAAACAGGTATGGAAAAAATAAAAGGAATATGATCAAAATTGGTAAATGAAAGCAAAACCCTTCAAAGGACCAATTGTAGACAAAATGTTACACCAGAATTAAAGCACAGTCTCACTCCATTGAAAGTTCCACTCCAACAAGGCCTTGTATGAGAATGCACAAAAAACACCTCAGTCAGAGAAAACCCTTTGACCTGTAAAAGTTTTATTTCCTCACAATAGACTGAAATCAGTTGCCCAACTGATTTTGTAGGTTTGATATAACCCTGATTACAAAGCCAGATAAAGAAGGAAACTTCAGAACATACCCCTGAAATTTCAAAGTGTAATATTATCTAACTACATCCAGCATTGCATTAAAAATAATAAACCATCACAATCAGCACAAGTCTGTTCCAGAAAAGCAAGACTTTTATCATTTCTGAAAAGATCAACAATTGACACCATCACATCAATAAACTATATAAAATCACATAATTATCTGAATAGATGAAAACACTTGATAAATTTTAAAATTGAAATTAACATACAGAATATATGTAAGTTTAAAAAAACCAGGAAATTCCTTACTCAAAAAAAAAAAAAAAAGTGTACAAAAATCTTCACTGCAATCCAATTTCTTGGCATATATCTGGAGAAAAATCATAATTTAAGATGACACATGCACTCAGGCTTCCCCAGTGGTCCAGTGGGTGAGGACACCAACTTGCAGTGCAAGGGGTGCTGGTTCCATCCCTGACCTGGGAAGATCCCACATGCTGTGAAGTGGCTGGACCCAAGTGTCCAACTACTGAGCTGGAGTTCTAGAGCGCATGCACCCAGAGCCGGTGCTCTGCAACGAGAGAGGCCACTGCGATGGGAGGCCAACACAGGCCAAAGAACGAAGATGGATGGAAATAAATAAAGATGAATAGAAGTGGCCAAAAAAAGAAAAAGACACATCCACCCAGTGTTAACTGTAGCACTATTTACAAAGCCAAGACATGAAAGCAATCTAGATGTCCATCGACAGAGAAATGGATAAGGAAGACGTGTGTGTGTGTGTGTGTGTGTGTATGTATATACATACATACATACATGAGTATTACTGAGCCATAAAAAGAATGAAATAATGCCATTTGCAGCAACATGTGTAGAACTAGAGATCATCATACTAAGTGAAATACGTCAGAAAGACAAGTATCATGTTCTAAGACTTATATGAGAATCTAAAAGAGTGATACAGATAAAGTTATTTAGAAAACAAAAACAGACCTACAGACACTGAAAATAAACTTATAGTTACCTAAGGCATAAGAGGAGGAGAGATGTATGGGATTTACAGATACACGATACTATATATAAAGGACAAGAAGGTCCTATTGTTGGGCACAAAGAACTATACTCAATACGTAGTATAAGGGAAAATAATTTGAGAAAATACATATATGCATAGCTGAACCACTTTGCTCTACAGGTGAAACGAACAAAACATTGTAATTCAATTATACTTTAATTTTAAAAATCATAGAAACAAAATCCTACAGCAAACCTCACATGCAATATAAACAATTTGGTGTCACGTTATTTATTTATTACTCAGAACAAAGCACATACTGTTACTATGATCATCCAATATAACACTAAGGCTAGACTAGAAAAGCTATACAGGAAAGAGAAAAGTGAGTGTAAAACAGGCAGGTGTACCAACACCTAGTACACACTCTTCATATCTCCCCCAGTCTTTTCTGTCTCATGTTCTACTGTCACAGTGAACAACTTTGTGTGAACTCCAAACCACTTCTCTCAGATGTGAAAGTTGCTCAATCATGTCTGACTCTTTGTGACCCATGGGCAAGCCATAAAATTCTCCTAGCAAGAATAGTGGAGTGGGTAGCCTTTCCCTTCTTCATGGGATTTTCCCAATCTAGGGATCGAACTCAGGTCTTTCTCGTTGCCAGTAGATTCTTTACCATCTGAACCACCAGGGAAGCCCAAGACTACTGGATTGGGTAGCCTATCCCTTCTCCAGGGGATCTTCACAACCCAGGAATAGAACTGGGGACTCCTGCATTGCAGGCAGATGTTTTTTACCAGCTGAGGTACAAGGGAAGCCTGCTTCTCTCAGAGACAACCTCATCCTTGCCCATTGATAGCCATTAGCCAATTTCTTCAATTTCTTTGGCCATATAGCTGATTCCTCCTAAAGCAACAAATACAAACCTGCTCTCGGTACGAGTTGTGATCTGCCTCTGGTTTCTGCCAAGGAGCAGTGAGAAGCAGAGAGCAAATCCTGAGGAAACGCTGTGTCTTTGGGACACACCCATATGTCTGGGAGTTAGTGCATCATTTTTTTTGGCAAAGGGAGGCTATTTTTCCTTGGTACAGACACGTACAGACACTGAAAATAAACTTATAGTTACCTAAGGCATAAGAGGAGGAGATGTATGGGATTTACAGATACACGATACTATATATAAAGGACAAGAAGGTCCTATTGTTGGGCACAAAGAACTATACTCAATACGTAGTATAAGGGAAAATAATTTGAGAAAATACATATATGCATAGCTGAACCACTTTGCTCTACAGGTGAAACGAACAAAACATTGTAATTCAATTATACTTTAATTTTAAAAATCATAGAAACAAAATCCTACAGCAAACCTCACATGCAATATAAACAATTTGGTGTCACGTTATTTATTTATTACTCAGAACAAAGCACATACTGTTACTATGATCATCCAATATAACACTAAGGCTAGACTAGAAAAGCTATACAGGAAAGAGAAAAGTGAGTGTAAAACAGGCAGGTGTACCAACACCTAGTACACACTCTTCATATCTCCCCCAGTCTTTTCTGTCTCATGTTCTACTGTCACAGTGAACAACTTTGTGTGAACTCCAAACCACTTCTCTCAGATGTGAAAGTTGCTCAATCATGTCTGACTCTTTGTGACCCATGGGCAAGCCATAAAATTCTCCTAGCAAGAATAGTGGAGTGGGTAGCCTTTCCCTTCTTCATGGGATTTTGCCAATCTGGGGATCGAACTCAGGTCTTTCTCGTTGCCAGTAGATTCTTTACCATCTGAACCACCAGGGAAGCCCAAGACTACTGGATTGGGTAGCCTATCCCTTCTCCAGGGGATCTTCACAACCCAGGAATAGAACTGGGGACTCCTGCATTGCAGGCAGATGTTTTTTACCAGCTGAGGTACAAGGGAAGCCTGCTTCTCTCAGAGACAACCTCATCCTTGCCCATTGATAGCCATTAGCCAATTTCTTCAATTTCTTTGGCCATATAGCTGATTCCTCCTAAAGCAACAAATACAAACCTGCTCTCGGTACGAGTTGTGATCTGCCTCTGGTTTCTGCCAAGGAGCAGTGAGAAGCAGAGAGCAAATCCTGAGGAAACGCTGTGTCTTTGGGACACACCCATATGTCTGGGAGTTAGTGCATCATTTTTTTTGGCAAAGGGAGGCTACTTTTCCTTGGTACAGTAGGTCGCTACCAATCAAAAGTTTCACGACAATCTCAGGATTCAAGACCCCCAACCTCCTCCACCCACATATCCCTTCCCCAGTATTCAGGGTCCAGGCTTCATCTCAGGGCTCCATTTCTCATTTGGGGAGTGTGGACATCATACCTGAGTCCCCATGGAAGCCTCAGCATCTTATTTAGAGTGAGATTCTGGGTATGAAGCTTAGCACAATCTGTTCTGCTCTACAGAGATCAAAGTCTCTTTGAATCAGTTATGAAAAGTCCCTTGTGTGGATTCCATGGTGTACCTTCAGTTGAAAGTTGACTGTCCTAAACCTATGATTATCTTTTGTCCAGGATTCAAAATGCAGTTACTATAAACCAACTTGTTCTACATGCCTCACTCTTAATCTCTCCCTACTGTGCAGATGCCATGGCTACCACCATTCACTAAAGTTTCACCTCCTACTGTGTTTATCACCATGCAAACAGATAAAATCCTTCATAATTTCAACATCACTGCCACATTTGCAACAGCATTTGTTTTGTGTGTACTGCTGAGAATGCTACATAGCATAGCTAAAAGCTTCTGATGTGATAGTCTGTGTTCTAGGACCAAACATTAACTCCCGTCTTAGTTTTAATTTCTCAGAAAGATTCTCAGGCAAAAGTTTCCATGCTGGTCCTTCACTAGGGAATATAATCTCAAGGAGAAGGAATAATCAACAAGGATAGTGTCAAGGAAAAATATGGAGAAGCAATGAATTAACTCATGCTAATTGCAACTGTTTGCTTGATTTAATGCAACATTCTCCAAGAAGTGGAATAAACTGCATCTCTGGAGAGACTGTCTGGAGGAAAAAAACGGAGAATTTATCTTCCAGCTCTGATATCTCATTAGTCATGAGTTGGCTCATGGGACATGAAAAAACCCCCAGTTCTGAGTTTCACAATCATTGTGCCAAGTAAGGTCTCATCATGTCCCAGATTTGGCATCAACAGGAAACTGTGGGGCAAGACACACAGCAGGGGGTGGGGGAATTATAGTTTCTATTTGAGGAGGAAACAGGTATATGGCCAAAGAAATGGAAGCAACTGGCTAACTGATATCAATGACAACAGAAGAATGTATATGGATCATAAGGCCTGATGTTAAGGGTAAGAGACATAAATTTCTTGACACACTGTACACGATCAAGAGTCTGTTATTCTCAAGACACCAAAATGTGATCCTAATAGCTTGTTGAGCTGGCTCCTGAATCACCCTGGGACTCAAAGACTTGCCAAATCAATAAGGTAAATATGCCAGGGATTTCTTGGCATGCTATTGAGGAAACTGTCAGCTCTCTCAGACAGGTGAGAAATTTAGAAAAGAAGAACTACTTCTGCTCTACAAAGTCTCTTTGAATCAGTTATGAAAAGTCCCTTGTGTGGATTCCATGGTGTACCTTCAGTTGAAAGTTGACTGTCCTAAACCTATGATTATCTTTTGTCCAGGATTCAAAATGCAGTTACTATAAACCAACTTGTTCTACATGCCTCACTCTTAATCTCTCCCTACTGTGCAGATGCCATGGCTACCACCATTCACTAAAGTTTCACCTCCTACTGTGTTTATCACCATGCAAACAGATAAAATCCTTCATAATTTCAACATCACTGCCACATTTGCAACAGCATTTGTTTTGTGTGTACTGCTGAGAATGCTACATAGCATAGCTAAAAGCTTCTGATGTGATAGTCTGTGTTCTAGGACCAAACATTAACTCCCGTCTTAGTTTTAATTTCTCAGAAAGATTCTCAGGCAAAAGTTTCCATGCTGGTCCTTCACTAGGGAATATAATCTCAAGGAGAAGGAATAATCAACAAGGATAGTGTCAAGGAAAAATATGGAGAAGCAATGAATTAACTCATGCTAATTGCAACTGTTTGCTTGATTTAATGCAACATTCTCCAAGAAGTGGAATAAACTGCATCTCTGGAGAGACTGTCTGGAGGAAAAAAGCGGAGAATTTATCTTCCAGCTCTGATATCTCATTAGTCATGAGTTGGCTCATGGGACATGAAAAAACCCCCAGTTCTGAGTTTCACAATCATTGTGCCAAGTAAGGTCTCATCATGTCCCAGATTTGGCATCAACAGGAAACTGTGGGGCAAGACACACAGCAGGGGGTGGGGGAATTATAGTTTCTATTTGAGGAGGAAACAGGTATATGGCCAAAGAAATGGAAGCAACTGGCTAACTGATATCAATGACAACAGAAGAATGTATATGGATCATAAGGCCTGATGTTAAGGGTAAGAGACATAAATTTCTTGACACACTGTACACGATCAAGAGTCTGTTATTCTCGCGAAGACACCAAAATGTGATCCTAATAGCTTGTTGAGCTGGCTCCTGGAATCACCCCTGGTACTCAAAGACTTGCCAAATCAATAAGGTAAATATGCCAGGGATTTCTTGGCATGCTATTGAGGAAACTGTCAGCTCTCTCAGACAGGTGAGAAATTTAGAAAAGAAGAACTACGTAGGAGTTGAGAAGCTACAACCAACCATCTTCCTAAAGATGATCCAAGGACATCCCTCTTACTAAGGAAATAAGAAAAATACTTTTGAGAGAAGTAATATAATAACAGAGGAAATGGAAGCTATTTTCTGTAGGCCAAGATGACTGTCTAAGACGTGCTGTCATAGACTGAGTTCCCTAATAGCGATGTAATGTCAGGATTCCAGAATGGCACGGCAATATGTAACAGGCTCTGAGACAAAGTGGACATAATTACTATAATAGGGAGTAAGGTTAGTAGGGCCAGCAATGGGTATTTGATCCTAGGGTTTTCATGATTAAAAGAGATGGACAGTTGATCAGGGTGAGGTAGAAAGTAGATAGATAGATAGATATATAGATACATAGATAGATAGATAGATGAGGCAGATAGGGAGATAGATAGAACTTCTCTGTGCTGATATTTCCTACAAAACTGGTGGACCAAAGGCTATTGTCAGCTGATGAACGGACAATTGTGGTTCTTCACTAAGTTTCGAGACTGAGACTATCCCACAGATTAAACACTCTCTGTAATGTCACAAGTATATGCCCAAATATTTCTTTAGCTCTTCTCAAAGAGATATATGACTATTTTCCAAAATAACTGCTCTGGAGACAGAGATAAGTATACCCAGATATTTGGAGGACTAACAGAAATGAGGCCTGAGCTGGCCATTGATACCCGGAGACAAGCAGCCATAGTTATCCTCTGAATAGACTGGGGTCATCTGCAAGTTAAGTGATACATGATATTAAGTCATCATTAATAGCATTAATTAAGTGATTCATGATATCAGTGGTTAAGTGATGTTATCCCTTTCTCATAGTAGGACTAATGGACTTGAGGATCCACCATGAGATTATTCATGTGCTTTTTTTTTCCAGTGTAGAACAGGAATATATGTGCACAACTATCACTTGGCCAAAAAAAAAAAAAATAGACATGAAGAACCTTATTTTCTTGGAGATGAATCTTGGATTGCTCCACCATTTAAGCAACTCAGATATGCCAAAATACTGGCCAGTAGTAAGAGAAAACTGAAATGGATATGGAAGAGTTGGAAGATGGACATCAAGCACAACCTGTAGCTTGCTACTCTCTCCATTTGGCCTGAAGTTTTTGTGGAGTCCACATCCAGTGCCATCTTAAAGGAGACTCCAGGACAAACTGGACTTTTCACCCCCTACACAGGGAACAAGTGGCATCACCTGTTTTAAACCCTATGGAGATCCCATATTGGAACATGAGCCAGCTCTTGTTGAGAACACAGGATCTGAGTGGAGCTGGGAGGCGGCTCCCTCATGTACATCCCATGAGCCACATGGAGTGTTCCTGGGATTCTGTATGATCCAGCCATTGCTAGAGACAGACTCACCTGTGATTTAACCAATTTCCACTCAAACAGACTGGGGAGGGCCTTCCAGTCTGCCCACATAGTCCTCCCTCTTCCTTTACAGGTTATGATAGTACATGAGGCTCAGTTGGTGCCCACAGAGGTGAAATTTACGACTAAGGGAGTTAAAGCACACTGCTATAAATCTTTGGTCAAGCAAAGGTGGGGACAAATGAAATCATTTTATCTCTTTTTTTTGAGGGGGTTTTGGGAGGGAAGGGGGAAGGTCACTTCTATTGGTCTTTCATTTATCTATTTTCATCCATCTTTGTTGTTTGGCCCATGTGGGCCTCCCATCGCAGTGGCCTCTGTTGTTGCAGAGCGCCAGCTCTGGGCACATGTGCTCCAGAGCTCAGGCTCCATAATTGGACACATTGGTCCAGCCACTCCGCCAGACCAGGCCAGGGATCGAACTGGCGCCCCTTGCACTGCGAGGCAGTGTCCTTAGCCACTGGATAACCAGGGAAGCCCCTCATTTTATCTCTTATTCCTCTGGATGCACTGCCCTAAAGCGCAATCAAATGACTTCTTGGTGAACAAGGCCAAGGTCAGCACTGGTGCACTTGAGGAGTGGCTGCTTGACTGTCCTCTGCTTCCCTCTCCCTGGCCCTCAGTGCTGTTCCTAGAATCATCATAATGTGAGATGAGCCCATATGCCACTGCCTCAGCTGATGGTTTCTGGGGATCCCAGATAGCACAGAAATCAACAACTGGCATTAAATGTGTACGATATACTCATCATTAAAGAAACTATAATAGAAGATTCAAATCAATAAGTGAAACAAGGTAGAGTTAGGCAAATTCATCAGGTACAAGACGATCATTAAAAACAATTAGAAAAAGATCCTGAAAAGAGGTTATCATTCATAGAAATAGTATGAAAAATAGTGACAAATAAGCACAGACAAAAAGAAACCTTAAGAGATCATACACAAAGTAAAGAGTTCTCATTCACTCATAAATATAAAGGAAGCTTGAATATGATACAGACAGCCTCAAGACAGTGGGAATTTTTAATAACAGAATCTGAAAAATTATCATTTAAATATTTCATACATATATTTCAAATACATGCTTTCTGAAATAACATTTTTATTTGATCATGACCTATGAATAAATGCAAATTTCATTTCCCTGCAGCCCCAGATTTCAGGATTTTATTCCATTATTTTATGGGAGCTTACCATAACTTTAATTTTGTTCATGCACAATGGGAGGCAAGTGTGTCTCCTTGCAGTTTGGAGGAGGGCAAATGAGGAGAACAGAGCTCAGAGTATGGGTCACTGTGCTGGCACCAACAAAACCCTGCTGTGGTCTGCAGGTCCAAGAACACTTCAGTGTGGACAACAGCTAGAGTATTTCAGGTGATACCACTTTGGCTTGTGATAGTCAGCTGCAATTAAGAGAAAAAAAGGCTAGAAGTCTAAAAGGGGGCGATTACATCAAATTCTCTGTGATCTCAACTTCCATAATGATGGGAGTTGGAGCAGCTATCACCCCTTTCTTGTGTGCAGGTCCGCTGGGGAGTGAAGAAACATGGCTCTTTCTTGGATGACTTTCAGTCACTCATCACAGCTGACCTAAAGCCTAGTCCCAGACTCCCAGAAAGGGAACCAGCATAAGCCCTTTGCTTGGCAGGCATTCCTGGGAAAGAACTTACAAGGCTTCTTCTGGAAATAACTTCACAACACGTATGTTTCCTGAACCCCATGATGGTCCATTTCTTGAATCATCAGTTCACCTACTGTGTGTCCACCCTCGCTGGTGGGTACCCCACTGGTCAGGGGCTCCTTCCCCCAACGCTTCATTGTCTGTAGTCTTGTCTGGTCTTTGGACTATCATGTGGATTTCCCTGATGGCTCAGTGGTAAAGAATCTGCCTGCCAATGCAGGAGAACATTTTGACCTCTGGGTTGAGAAGGTCCCTTGGTGAAGGAAATGGCTACCCATTTCCTTCCATTCCAGTATTCTTGCCTGGGAAGTCCCATGGATAGAGGAGCCTGGAGGTCTACCTTCTGTGGGTGTCAAAAGAGTTGAATATGTTTTCGCCATTCAATATACTCTTCATTATTTCAGATAAAAGTGGGAATTTTTAATAACAGAATCTGAAAAATTATCATTTAAATATTTCATACATATATTTCAAATACATGCTTTCTGAAATAACATTTTTATTTGATCATGACCTATGAATAAATGCAAATTTCATTTCCCTGCAGCCCCAGATTTCAGGATTTTATTCCATTATTTTATGGGAGCTTACCATAACTTTAATTTTGTTCATGCACAATGGGAGGCAAGTGTGTCTCCTTGCAGTTTGGAGGAGGGCAAATGAGGAGAACAGAGCTCAGAGTATGGGTCACTGTGCTGGCACCAACAAAACCCTGCTGTGGTCTGCAGGTCCAAGAACACTTCAGTGTGGACAACAGCTAGAGTATTTCAGGTGATACCACTTTGGCTTGTGATAGTCAGCTGCAATTAAGAGAAAAAGGCTAGAAGTCAAAAAGGGGCGATTACATCAAATTCTCTGTGATCTCAACTTCCATAATGATGGGAGTTGGAGCAGCTATCACCCCTTTCTTGTGTGCAGGTCCGCTGGGGAGTGAAGAAACATGGCTCTTTCTTGGATGACTTTCAGTCACTCATCACAGCTGACCTAAAGCCTAGTCCCAGACTCCCAGAAAGGGAACCAGCATAAGCCCTTTGCTTGGCAGGCATTCCTGGGAAAGAACTTACAAGGCTTCTTCTGGAAATAACTTCACAACACGTATGTTTCCTGAACCCCATGATGGTCCATTTCTTGAATCATCAGTTCAACTACTGTGTGTCCACCCTCGCTGGTGGGTACCCCACTGGTCAGGGCCCTTCCCCAACGCTTCATTGTCTGTAGTCTTGTCTGGTCTTTGGACTATCATGTGGTTTTCCCCTGATGGCTCAGTGGTAAAGAATCTGCCTGCCAATGCAGGAGAACATTTTGACCTCTGGGTTGAGAAGGTCCCTTGGTGAAGGAAATGGCTACCCATTTCCTTCCATTCCAGTATTCTTGCCTGGGAAGTCCCATGGATAGAGGAGCCTGGAGGTCTACCTTCTGTGGGTGTCAAAAGAGTTGAATATGTTTTCGCCATTCAACAACAAGGAAGAGAGTACCATTTTCTCTCCAATACTATGCTCAACTGCCTTGTATCCATCAATGCCCTTAGACGTTGAACAGAATCCCAAGAACAGAGGTAGGAAAAATAAAGGCATTCACATTTAGGTGTTACACCTACTTTATCTCCAAGAAAACAGCAAATCTTTACCACTTTTTGCCAGTGTTCCAGTACTAAGGCGCAGACATGAGCATTTGAAAAAAAGCCCTGAATTAAGACCAAGAAAGGTATTTTTACAATTGATGTTTCAATATAGCTCTTATACATAAAAGGAAAGCAGGTTCTTTGTTCTAGATGTGGCCATGTCTGCAATTTCCTCCTCTTCCTTACTTCCATGGCTTATTGAGGGGATCATGTCCTATAATTAGTGTCAACTTGGAGGCAGACTAACCTTCAGGTCTCCAAATATTTTCCCATGGTTTCTGTAAATGGTGAGGTATCATGCAAATGTTTGAAGTGCATGGTTCAGAAAGTAGAATTTAGTTCACCATTCATGATTTCTGCTCATAAACATAATTACTCACAGGGACACCTTTTCTAGGAGTGACTGATGTGACTTTTAAGTTTGTACAAGAATAGCACCTAACACCCAACTGATATGCCAGAGCAAAGACTGGGATGTCTATAAGCCATACTCATCTCATCTGAAACAAAATGCCACCAAGTTTGAGGCTGTGGAATCTGAATTCTGGGGCAGGCAGGGCATGGGCCAGCTGAAGAGGCAACATGGACGAAGGCCAGCTTCTCATTCGTCTCTGAAATGGCTCAGAGGCAACTCTGCTGTTTGACAAAATTCCCAAGTTTCTCAAGGCTGTTGTGTTGGTGAACACTTTGGCCACCTGAACCCACTCTTTTCATGTGATAGATTTTCAAACCAAGGCCTTCAGTGATTAAACTAGATGATAGAGCTTGTCAATTAATATACAAAGTATGGATGAACCTACATTTTTAAAAGAGTTGAATATGTTTTCGCCATTCAACAACAAGGAAGAGAGTACCATTTTCTCAATACTATGCTCAACTGCCTTGTATCCATCAATGCCCTTAGACGTTGAACAGAATCCCAAGAACAGAGGTAGGAAAAATAAAGGCATTCACATTTAGGTGTTACACCTACTTTATCTCCAAGAAAACAGCAAATCTTTACCACTTTTTGCCAGTGTTCCAGTACTAAGGCGCAGACATGAGCATTTGAAAAAGCCCTGAATTAAGACCAAGAAAGGTATTTTTACAATTGATGTTTCAATATAGCTCTTATACATAAAAGGAAAGCAGGTTCTTTGTTCTAGATGTGGCCATGTCTGCAATTTCCTCCTCTTCCTTACTTCCATGGCTTATTGAGGGGATCATGTCCTATAATTAGTGTCAACTTGGAGGCAGACTAACCTTCAGGTCTCCAAATATTTTCCCATGGTTTCTGTAAATGGTGAGGTATCATGCAAATGTTTGAAGTGCATGGTTCAGAAAGTAGAATTTAGTTCACCATTCATGATTTCTGCTCATAAACATAATTACTCACAGGGACACCTTTTCTAGGAGTGACTGATGTGACTTTTAAGTTTGTACAAGAATAGCACCTAACACCCAACTGATATGCCAGAGCAAAGACTGGGATGTCTATAAGCCATACTCATCTCATCTGAAACAAAATGCCACCAAGTTTGAGGCTGTGGAATCTGAATTCTGGGGCAGGCAGGGCATGGGCCAGCTGAAGAGGCAACATGGACGAAGGCCAGCTTCTCATTCGTCTCTGAAATGGCTCAGAGGCAACTCTGCTGTTTGACAAAATTCCCAAGTTTCTCAAGGCTGTTGTGTTGGTGAACACTTTGGCCACCTGAACCCACTCTTTTCATGTGATAGATTTTCAAACCAAGGCCTTCAGTGATTAAACTAGATGATAGAGCTTGTCAATTAATATACAAAGTATGGTTGAACATAATGCATTGTTACATAATGGAAAGGCTTTCTGTCGCTTTTTCATCTTTAAATTATATACCTCTCTATGAATATATTTAAGAAAATTCTGTGTCTTCTTTCTTCCCAAGTTTGGACAGCCTATTCCTGCTTCTACCACCAAATCAAGCTGCTTTGTTTACCAAACAAACCTCTATGAAGATACATATATAAGAAAACCAACATGTATGTTTCTTTTAGAGTAAGAAACTTAATGAAAAACAAACTGAATGGCCACTGAAAGACCATGAATGCCAGGTTTTTTTTGTTTTTTTTTGGCCACTTCTGTTGGTCTTTCATTTATTTACGTTTGTTCTTTGGCCTGTGTGGGCCTCCCATCACAGTGGTCTCTCTTGTCACAGAGCACTGGCTCTGGCTCGGTAGGCTGGACACATCAGTCCAGCCACTCTGCGGCACGTGGGATCTTCTCAGGCCAGGGATTGAACTGGTGCCCCTTGCACTGCAAGGCGGTGTCCTTACCCACTGGACCACCAGGGAAGCCCCATGAATGCCAGTTTTATCCCTAGGTGATTCTGTAGACAATATGGATCAGTAGAACGTAACAGGAGCATCGGATCCAGACAGCTTTGCGTTCAAACTTCCACCTAAAACTCCAAGTAGATGACTGGATATGTAACTGAACTTTTCCACATTTCTGTTCCCTCATTTGTTAAGTCCCAAAAAACCATCATCTTTATGCTCCAATGTGAGAATTAAAGAAATTTTCAAATTCTCTGGACGTTGCATATGCTCAATGAATAACTTCTATCCTGTTGCTAAGCCCTTATCACTTTCACTTCATATAAAACTACTGTGATAACCTGGGTGGAAAACAAAGGGAACTGGGACTGCTTGGATAGCAACTCTCACACAAGATTCCAGCTGATGTTACACAGAATATAAGGGTCACTGGACCAATTCATTCTGGAAAACAAATGGTTTGGATTGAGAGGCAGTAAGTGGGATTATTCTTGAAAAGAGTTGAGTACAAGTTCTTTTTCCAACAAGCCTTTAAACATACTTATGAACCAGGTCCTGTTCTCAGTATGTTAAATATTTTATTTAAATTATTGTAAAAACTCCAAGAGGTATACAGTATTTATGGTGTCCATTCATATGGCATAGAGGTGAAGTGGAAAATATATCAGAGTCCCAAGCTACAGGGCAGAAAAACATGATTCATTTGTGTCATTTGTGGGATCCTAATTCTCTGACCTGGGATTGAACCTGATCCCTGAGCAGTGAAAGCACAGAGTCCTAATCACTAGACAGCCAGGGGTGTCCTGATGACCAAGCTTTTCATATCTATTCTCTCCGCCTTTTCAGTTTCCAAGAACTGCTCCTACACTCATTTCCTGTCTCCAGTGAGATCAGTTTGTAATTTTTTCTTCTGTTGTGATTTTTTAAAATTACCATCGAATTGTTATACCAATTGTATCCATTTGCCCTAAATCCCTGCCTCCAGATTACTTTTGGTGAAGGTTGGCTAATTGCTGTGTCTCTGACATTTTTGAATCTGGAGGTAACCTTGTCGCATCTTGTCAGAAAGCTCTCTTCTTCCACCAGGCAAATTCAAGTCAAAATCCAAGCCAAAATGTCTGCACTATCTTCTCAGTGCATGGAATATCAAATCCATACCTTTATGCTGGTACATGAGATCCGTTAGAGTCATGCCTTGAAATAAATTGACTTTTTTTCCTATATAATTTCATCCTTCAAAAACCATCTGATCCCTGAAGCCTGGACTCCTGATGAACCTTATATCTCCTTACCTTTGCTCATAAAGAATCCTTTCTTCTCACCTCTCCTTATTGAAATCAACTAATTATTCTTTAAGGTCCAAGTTGAACACATCTTCTCAATATCACCTCCAAAGTTTCCCAAGTAGAGGTATTTTACTCTTTACAATGTTTGGGATAGTTTGGCCTGAGCTGCTTTCTGGGTCTGTCATCTGTATCATGCATGACTTTGGATGAGGTGTGTGGTCTCCAGAATTCTTTGATTTTGGGGTAGAAATCAGGGAGTCCCTCAAGAAGTCCAGACAAGATCCTTGAAGACCTATGGCCTCATCCCACTATGACTCTCACTTTTCACTGAGTAGGTGTGGCCAATGTATAATGGCTCTATGGTACACCTAAGTTAATTACACTGAGATCTCTCTGCTCTCCTCACAGACAGACAAGATGAGGAAGAAAGACAGACAGCATCTTCAAAGTCTTCTGCTCAAGTAATTTTTTCAGCTATGACTTTTGCTTTATTATTTTTGTAAAAATTACATAAAAGTATGTCTTTAGGTGTACCAAGTAAGTTACGATTGCAACCTCAAAACTGAAAAAAAAGGAAATAAGTAGAAAATGACCTGTTCTGTCTTCCTCTGAGCCCAGGGTCACACCAAGCTGGTTCTAGAGCAGATTATCCTGTGGTTGACAAACCTACCCTCAGACAGATGATAGGAAATATCTACTCATTTCCAGTGAGAACAGTTTGTAATTTTTTCTTCTGTTGTGATTTTTTAAAATTACCATCGAATTGTTATACCAATTGTATCCATTTGCCCTAAATCCCTGCCTCCAGATTACTTTTGGTGAAGGTTGGCTAATTGCTGTGTCTCTGACATTTTTGAATCTGGAGGTAACCTTGTCGCATCTTGTCAGAAAGCTCTCTTCTTCCACCAGGCAAATTCAAGTCAAAATCCAAGCCAAAATGTCTGCACTATCTTCTCAGTGCATGGAATATCAAATCCATACCTTTATGCTGGTACATGAGATCCGTTAGAGTCATGCCTTGAAATAAATTGACTTTTTTTCCTATATAATTTCATCCTTCAAAAACCATCTGATCCCTGAAGCCTGGACTCCTGATGAACCTTATATCTCCTTACCTTTGCTCATAAAGAATCCTTTCTTCTCACCTCTCCTTATTGAAATCAACTAATTATTCTTTAAGGTCCAAGTTGAACACATCTTCTCAATATCACCTCCAAAGTTTCCCAAGTAGAGGTATTTTACTCTTTACAATGTTTGGGATAGTTTGGCCTGAGCTGCTTTCTGGGTCTGTCATCTGTATCATGCATGACTTTGGATGAGGTGTGTGGTCTCCAGAATTCTTTGATTTTGGGGTAGAAATCAGGGAGTCCCTCAAGAAGTCCAGACAAGATCCTTGAAGACCTATGGCCTCATCCCACTATGACTCTCACTTTTCACTGAGTAGGTGTGGCCAATGTATAATGGCTCTATGGTACACCTAAGTTAATTACACTGAGATCTCTCTGCTCTCCTCACAGACAGACAAGATGAGGAAGAAAGACAGACAGCATCTTCAAAGTCTTCTGCTCAAGTAATTTTTTCAGCTATGACTTTTGCTTTATTATTTTTGTAAAAATTACATAAAAGTATGTCTTTAGGTGTACCAAGTAAGTTACGATTGCAACCTCAAAACTGAAAAAAAAGGAAATAAGTAGAAAATGACCTGTTCTGTCTTCCTCTGAGCCCAGGGGTCACACCAAGCTGGTTCTAGAGCAGATTATCCTGTGGTTGACAAACCTACCCTCAGACAGATGATAGGAAATATCTGACATTCCACTCAATAAGGAATCATGTCACTGACACCTTTCTACAGGTAACCAACTCTTATTGTCATAAAGTTTCTAACTAGCATGAAACTGTTTATGTAGACTTTTCACTGAACTGTCAAGTAAGCTCAACACATGTGCAGCTTAAGCAGGCAAGAAAGGATTTAACACAAAGACTGATCTGTAGTGAAACTAATCAGACATAAGTTTAAGAGACCCTGGCTTGCTCAGTCATTTCTAAAGACCTGGGATGAAAGCACTACATTTTTCACACAATTACATGTCTCTTTAAAATCTGTAAAATCACAGTTGACAAAAACTTTCTACTTCCTCTCCAATTTCCCTTGTATTGGGTGACACTGTAGTGGTTACAGATATTTTCAATATTCACTAAAAAGCAAATGAAGGCAAGACTGCATTTAATCCACTTATGTGGCTTGCAGCCACTTCTGTAACCTCTTCCAGTACACAAAGGGTTTCCAGTAACACTTCTTTAGACCATGGTGCCAACCTACATGGGCCTCCTAGATGGCACAGAGGTAAAGAATCTGCCTGCCAATGCAAGAGATGTAAGAGATTGGGGTTCAATTCCTGGGTCAGGAAGGTCCTCTGGAGTAGGAAATGACCACCCACTCCAGTATACTTGCCTGTAAAATTCCACAGACAAACGAGCCTGGTGGACTAGAGCCCACAGGGTTACAAAGAATCTGACATATCTAAGCATGCACATACACAGCCTACAGAGGATTATGATGGATTTTCAGGACAAGGGACTAAGATACCATATGGGCATAACCTGGCATTGTAAACATGGAAGTAGTAGAGAATAGGCAAAGTTAGAAATGAGTGCTTCCAACGGTTAGGCTTGCACAAGTCTTCTTATCATCAGATATGTAAAAGACAGAGAAGGCCCAGTTTCAGTCTGAAGAGAAGGCACCTCCTAGAAGGAGTACACTTAATAATCCAGTATATGAATTATTAACGCCAGTGGTGACTTGAACCACTAGCCTTGTTCCTTCAGGTCTCTACCATTTTCATTTTCCTAAGTTTTCATTATGGGTGAAAGAATGGAAAATCAGATAACCAGGTTTCAACAGACTAGGTTGCTCCACCCAAAGGCAGGCAAACATCCTCCCTGAGGCCCCCTCCCGCCCAACGGCCCTCCTGATACGAGGCCTCCGCCCACCAAATTCCAACGCTCAGCGGCACTCCCTGGGATTTCTACTGAGCCAAATGAAAGAAATCTCACAGGTCGCTATTCATCAGATGCTCCTTCAGCCCTATTCCCGACTGCCCACCATCCCACCACCCTCAGACCAGCCTTAGACTCCCCATGCCCAAACAAAGACTCAGCAGGAAGTAGCCAAAGTTCGGCGCCCTATATAACCAAAAAGGCTGGCATGTTAGGTTGGTAGGCTATTAAAGGGTTAACACAGCAGCCTTGCTATTAAATCGAAAAAAAGTTGACAAAACTTTCTACTTCCTCTCCAATTTCCCTTGTATTGGGTGACACTGTAGTGGTTACAGATATTTTCAATATTCACTAAAAAGCAAATGAAGGCAAGACTGCATTTAATCCACTTATGTGGCTTGCAGCCACTTCTGTAACCTCTTCCAGTACACAAAGGGTTTCCAGTAACACTTCTTTAGACCATGGTGCCAACCTACATGGGCCTCCTAGATGGCACAGAGGTAAAGAATCTGCCTGCCAATGCAAGAGATGTAAGAGATTGGGGTTCAATTCCTGGGTCAGGAAGGTCCTCTGGAGTAGGAAATGACCACCCACTCCAGTATACTTGCCTGTAAAATTCCACGGACAAACGAGCCTGGTGGACTAGAGCCCACAGGGTTACAAAGAATCTGACATATCTAAGCATGCACATACACAGCCTACAGAGGATTATGATGGATTTTCAGGACAAGGGACTAAGATACCATATGGGCATAACCTGGCATTGTAAACATGGAAGTAGTAGAGAATAGGCAAAGTTAGAAATGAGTGCTTCCAACGGTTAGGCTTGCACAAGTCTTCTTATCATCAGATATGTAAAAGACAGAGAAGGCCCAGTTTCAGTCTGAAGAGAAGGCACCTCCTAGAAGGAGTACACTTAATAATCCAGTATATGAATTATTAACGCCAGTGGTGACTTGAACCACTAGCCTTGTTCCTTCAGGTCTCTACCATTTTCATTTTCCTAAGTTTTCATTATGGGTGAAAGAATGGAAAATCAGATAACCAGGTTTCAACAGACTAGGTTGCTCCACCCAAAGGCAGGCAAACATCCTCCCTGAGGCCCCCTCCCGCCCAACGGCCCTCCTGATACGAGGCCTCCGCCCACCAAATTCCAACGCTCAGCGGCACTCCCTGGGATTTCTACTGAGCCAAATGAAAGAAATCTCACAGGTCGCTATTCATCAGATGCTCCTTCAGCCCTATTCCCGACTGCCCACCATCCCACCACCCTCAGACCAGCCTTAGACTCCCCATGCCCAAACAAAGACTCAGCAGGAAGTAGCCAAAGTTCGGCGCCCTATATAACCAAAAAGGCTGGCATGTTAGGTTGGTAGGCTATTAAAGGGTTAACACAGCAGCCGGAGATTCCCCAGCACTAAATAGTCGTAAGAAAAGGCCAGTTGTTAGGGTCAACACCACGACCAGAGACTCCCCGGCATTAAATCAGGGGGTCAGTTACTTGCCTGCTGGTGCCTGATAGTCTCCTTAGACCTGCGATAAGGAGATAGCCTTGGCCATAAAGATTCCTCTGGAAAGTGTCAAGGACTTCACAGCCCCAGCCCGCGGACACCTCAAGGATAGTGGGCTCATCACTGGACTTCCTGCCAAACATATAGCCAATCGTGTAATGCCTGATGTGCCCGCCAAACATATAGCCAATCGTATGTTGCCTAATGTACTTGCGTTAATTTGAAACTTTGCCCTATAAAAACCCTAGAATCCTTGGCGAGTGTGTGCAGCTTGTTCGACCAGGCTGACACCCAAGTGCGCACTCGCTCAATAAAATACTACTCTTGCTTTTGCAGCTCTTGGTCTGGTCTTTGAGTCTCGGGGACCCCCTGAAAATCTCTGCTCCCTCCCATCGGGGGAAAGGAGTTTATCATGGGGAAATCATACTTGCTCTATCATCAACTCCTTGCTCTTCCACATGACTTACTAGAACCAAAGGAATGAGGTAGAAAGAGTAATGTGCCAATCCTAGGCCTTCATGAAACAGCCATAGTTCTGCTGGCCTGCCTTTTCTCTGCGATTGCTGTGAGCAAAGTACACCATGGTGAGATCCTCTGGCGGGGATTGCACTGGTCTCTACCAAAATTTTTAAGGGGTCAGATAACCAGGTTTCAACAGACTAGGTTGCTCCACCCAAAGGCAGGCAAACATCCTCCCTGAGGCCCCCTCCCGCCCAACGGCCCTCCTGATACGAGGCCTCCGCCCACCAAATTCCAACGCTCAGCGGCACTCCCTGGGATTTCTACTGAGCCAAATGAAAGAAATCTCACAGGTCGCTATTCATCAGATGCTCCTTCAGCCCTATTCCCGACTGCCCACCATCCCACCACCCTCAGACCAGCCTTAGACTCCCCATGCCCAAACAAAGACTCAGCAGGAAGTAGCCAAAGTTCGGCGCCCTATATAACCAAAAAGGCTGGCATGTTAGGTTGGTAGGCTATTAAAGGGTTAACACAGCAGCCGGAGATTCCCCAGCACTAAATAGTCGTAAGAAAAGGCCAGTTGTTAGGGTCAACACCACGACCAGAGACCCCCCGGCATTAAATCAGGGGGTCAGTTACTTGCCTGCTGGTGCCTGATAGTCTCCTTAGACCTGCGATAAGGAGATAGCCTTGGCCATAAAGATTCCTCTGGAAAGTGTCAAGGACTTCACAGCCCCAGCCCGCGGACACCTCAAGGATAGTGGGCTCATCACTGGACTTCCTGCCAAACATATAGCCAATCTTTAATGCCTGATGTGCCCGCCAAACATATAGCCAATCGTATGTTGCCTAATGTACTTGCGTTAATTTGAAACTTTGCCCTATAAAAACCCTAGAATCCTTGGCGAGTGTGTGCAGCTTGTTCGACCAGGCTGACACCCAAGTGCGCACTCGCTCAATAAAATACTACTCTTGCTTTTGCAGCTCTTGGTCTGGTCTTTGAGTCTCGGGGACCCCCTGAAAATCTCTGCTCCCTCCCATCGGGGGAAAGGAGTTTATCATGGGGAAATCATACTTGCTCTATCATCAACTCCTTGCTCTTCCACATGACTTACTAGAACCAAAGGAATGAGGTAGAAAGAGTAATGTGCCAATCCTAGGCCTTCATGAAACAGCCATAGTTCTGCTGGCCTGCCTTTTCTCTGCGATTGCTGTGAGCAAAGTACACCATGGTGAGATCCCAGTACTAGGGGAATACGAAAAAGGGTAGAGCCTCCCAGCTGCCTAGCTACTGTGCACTTGTTCCTGAGGCCTTCTACAACAGTCAGGTTGAACAAAGCAAATAACATGAAAATGCAAGAAATAAAATACAAAGAACAAGGGGTGACTAATTATTCAGTGGGACTCACAGGTCTTTTGTTAACAATTTTCCACTGTGTTAATACCTGAGCTTTTGGCTTCTATTTCTTTCAAAATATATTATGGAACATTATTTCCTTAATTTAAAAGAAATTTAAATATTTTCCCAATTCCATAGTTTATCTATCCATATCATGCTCTTTGAACAGTTTCTCCATTTGCTCATTCACAGACAACATAAGGAACAACAGAGAAATATACTTCAAAATTGTCCATAACCATTTAATAAAACCCCAAATGTGTTCCAGGCACATTTTTCACCCAGTTGAACATTTAACCATCCATTTCATATTGGCCAACTTGGTACATTACATTTATTACTCACGTCCAAAAGTTCCTCTGGATATGAAACATATATGTTTCTATAGAAACATATACATTCCAAGATTCTTTCATTGTGAAATTTTCAGAGAGATTAATAAAATCTGTTATCCACAGCATTCTTTTTCAAATCTTTCTATGTGTCAGGTTTTATTCTACTTGTCCAAAAACTGATAACTATGAAAGGTACAGGATTTAAAATGTCACACCAATTTCAGTTTCCTACAAAATTCCTGAGATCCACATCACACCAAGGCAACCCTCACAGACCAGGCAAGGAGTTTTCATAGAATACATTAAAGAATCAAGTAAAGTGCATTCACAATATCAGTGAAAATAAAATGACAGCAAAGCCAGGAGGAAAGGGAAGATAAAAAGTCAGCCAAAGTGAGTTTGATATAAAAGTACCAAAATTATTAATGAACATAGAGGTAGTTAATTAGAAAGTGTGGTAGAAATGCTCAAGGACTGAGGTCAGGGCAAGTTTCAGTTCTTGAGCACTGGAAGCATGAAAACAGATGCAATCATAAGAGACTCACAGGGTGAGGCAGTGCACAGGGTGAGGCAGTGCACCTCAGTGGTTAAATAAAACTCGCACCACATAGATCCAAACCGAAATGCTGACTACTCTTCTTCATGTCCTTGAGAGAATTTTTTTTAATCTCTCTAAATACAAGTTCCTCAGTCTACACAGTAATAGCACTTACCTAATATTCTTATAACCATAAATAAATAAGGACTAATGAAAAAAGTACAAAATCTGGCTTACAGAGAGGACAGAAGATGTTAGTGTCAAAGACTGAATATTTGTGTCTTCCCAAAATTTATGCGTTGAAACCTAATTCTGAACATGATGCTCTGAGGAGGTGAGGCCTTTGAGACTGAACAGGTCAAGAAGGCAGGAAAACTGTCAATAGAGTTAGTACCCTTATGACAAGGACCCCACAGAACTTCTGTGTCACTTCAGCCCTCTGAGGGCAGAGCAAGATGATTATGAGAAGGAAGTGGGTTCTTATCAGACACAGAACTGGTAGCATGTGAATCCTGGACACCCCATCCCCAGAGCAATAGACAATGACTTCTGTTGTTTATAAGCCAGCCAGTCTCTGGAATTTAGTGACAACAGCCCAGATGGACTAAGATATTTTGTTTCATTACATTTATTACTCACGTCCAAAAGTTCCTCTGGATATGAAACATATATGTTTCTATAGAAACATATACATTCCAAGATTCTTTCATTGTGAAATTTTCAGAGAGATTAATAAAATCTGTTATCCACAGCATTCTTTTTCAAATCTTTCTATGTGTCAGGTTTTATTCTACTTGTCCAAAAACTGATAACTATGAAAGGTACAGGATTTAAAATGTCACACCAATTTCAGTTTCCTACAAAATTCCTGAGATCCACATCACACCAAGGCAACCCTCACAGACCAGGCAAGGAGTTTTCATAGAATACATTAAAGAATCAAGTAAAGTGCATTCACAATATCAGTGAAAATAAAATGACAGCAAAGCCAGGAGGAAAGGGAAGATAAAAAGTCAGCCAAAGTGAGTTTGATATAAAAGTACCAAAATTATTAATGAACATAGAGGTAGTTAATTAGAAAGTGTGGTAGAAATGCTCAAGGACTGAGGTCAGGGCAAGTTTCAGTTCTTGAGCACTGGAAGCATGAAAACAGATGCAATCATAAGAGACTCACAGGGTGAGGCAGTGCACAGGGTGAGGCAGTGCACCTCAGTGGTTAAATAAAAACTCTCGCACCACATAGATCCAAACCGAAATGCTGACTACTCTTCTTCATGTCCTTGAGAGAATTTTTTTTAATCTCTCTAAATACAAGTTCCTCAGTCTACACAGTAATAGCACTTACCTAATATTCTTATAACCATAAATAAATAAGGACTAATGAAAAAAGTACAAAATCTGGCTTACAGAGAGGACAGAAGATGTTAGTGTCAAAGACTGAATATTTGTGTCTTCCCAAAATTTATGCGTTGAAACCTAATTCTGAACATGATGCTCTGAGGAGGTGAGGCCTTTGAGACTGAACAGGTCAAGAAGGCAGGAAAACTGTCAATAGAGTTAGTACCCTTATGACAAGGACCCCACAGAACTTCTGTGTCACTTCAGCCCTCTGAGGGCAGAGCAAGATGATTATGAGAAGGAAGTGGGTTCTTATCAGACACAGAACTGGTAGCATGTGAATCCTGGACACTCCCATCCCCAGAGCAATAGACAATGACTTCTGTTGTTTATAAGCCAGCCAGTCTCTGGAATTTAGTGACAACAGCCCAGATGGACTAAGATATCTGGCCTGTATCATCTTTGCCTGGGTTAAAAACAGGGTTGCTGAGAGGTTCAGAGCAGTCCAGTTTCCATGCCACTGCAAGTAAACTCAAGGCTGGCTCCCTCATCCCAACATCATGAAAAGGACACTCATTCTCACTGTTTTACTCCATCTCCACTTTTACTGAAGCCTATCACTTGTGACTGTATTCTCCCAGCAGACTTTCCAACATCAATACTTAAGTATTGATGTTCATGACTACATGGACCACAGAGACGAAGTGAACCTATGTCAGTCCTCCATCTCAGTGATGATGAGCAGAGCAACCAGACACATGTGGTCAATGAGAAAATGCAATGCTGCACAGACCAAAGGAAGAAAAGGAAGGCGAATGGAAACACTCAACCATTACAGACTAGAGAGGTAAGGAGACAAGAGAAAAGACACTGAGTAAAGATGCTCACAAACATTCAAGAAAGTATTGTCCACATACAAACAGGGAATGAGACTGAATAAAGAAAGGTCGAGCTGAGTGAAAAGTGAGAGATTGTTGTTTTCACAATAATCAGGCCTATAGATTAGATTTTTTAGTATTGAGGTATAGATTTAAAATGTTATATCCATTTAGTGATGATCAGCCTGTTACAGTTTTAAGGATATTCATTTATTTTCACTAATAGACTAAGCTTTCCCAGAAATTATTAAAAAAAAAAATTCAGGATTTTGAACTTCCCAAAATTTATGCGTTGAAACCTAATTCTGAACATGATGCTCTGAGGAGGTGAGGCCTTTGAGACTGAACAGGTCAAGAAGGCAGGAAAACTGTCAATAGAGTTAGTACCCTTATGACAAGGACCCCACAGAACTTCTGTGTCACTTCAGCCCTCTGAGGGCAGAGCAAGATGATTATGAGAAGGAAGTGGGTTCTTATCAGACACAGAACTGGTAGCATGTGAATCCTGGACACTCCCATCCCCAGAGCAATAGACAATGACTTCTGTTGTTTATAAGCCAGCCAGTCTCTGGAATTTAGTGACAACAGCCCAGATGGACTAAGATATCTGGCCTGTATCATCTTTGCCTGGGTTAAAAACAGGGTTGCTGAGAGGTTCAGAGCAGTCCAGTTTCCATGCCACTGCAAGTAAACTCAAGGCTGGCTCCCTCATCCCAACATCATGAAAAGGACACTCATTCTCACTGTTTTACTCCATCTCCACTTTTACTGAAGCCTATCACTTGTGACTGTATTCTCCCAGCAGACTTTCCAACATCAATACTTAAGTATTGATGTTCATGACTACATGGACCACAGAGACGAAGTGAACCTATGTCAGTCCTCCATCTCAGTGATGATGAGCAGAGCAACCAGACACATGTGGTCAATGAGAAAATGCAATGCTGCACAGACCAAAGGAAGAAAAGGAAGGCGAATGGAAACACTCAACCATTACAGACTAGAGAGGTAAGGAGACAAGAGAAAAGACACTGAGTAAAGATGCTCACAAACATTCAAGAAAGTATTGTCCACATACAAACAGGGAATGAGACTGAATAAAGAAAGGTCGAGCTGAGTGAAAAGTGAGAGATTGTTGTTTTCACAATAATCAGGCCTATAGATTAGATTTTTTAGTATTGAGGTATAGATTTAAAATGTTATATCCATTTAGTGATGATCAGCCTGTTACAGTTTTAAGGATATTCATTTATTTTCACTAATAGACTAAGCTTTCCCAGAAATTATTAAAAAAAAAAAAATTCAGGATTTTGAACTAAGAAAATAACCTTAAATCCTTCCTGGATTCAAACTAAGAAAATTATAACTCAAAGTCCCACCTGGGAACATTTCAGACAGTTGATTATTTCCCACACCAGCATAGAAAATGCATCACATATTTATTGTAGATTCCAGTGAAAATGACCCTTCGCTAAACAAAAAGGACAGCAAGGAAAAGATTGTATATTTGCATCATTTTATATCAGAAGAGAAAATACATTTAGAAACCACAAAGTGTTTTCTCACTTGTTTGTATTCCTTCTCTTAGGAATACCATTTGGCCCCGAGTAATAGCTCTATGGGAAGCTCGAGAAGACATACATCGTCCTCTAAAAGACACAAACTCCTGAGAAGACGAGTGTATATTCAGACTTGTAGCATTCAGTCTTAATGCTGGAGGAACGTGAAGCTGTGTTTTACCCATATATACTCCGTCCCAGTCACTCTGGGGGTGTTCTGCATCCAGAGATGAAGAAGGAAGCTTCCTAACTTCTCTCCCATGAGTTCCCATACTGTGCCTGCTAGAAACTGTTATCTGTAAAATGTGCTACTTCTACCCAGAAAATGTTACCTTCCAGAACTGACTACCTCCCCACCTCACCTATTTGTTAAAACATAGGAAAGGGAAGAAAATACCATGCCTTAAAGAAACAAGCCCCACTTCACCCCTGTGATGATCCCTGTATGGATCAACTTAGCTAGACTAGGGTGCTGGGGTATTTGATCAGACACCAGTCGAGATGTTGCTATGAACATACTTATTTAGGAGAGGTAACACTCAACCATTACAGACTAGAGAGGTAAGGAGACAAGAGAAAAGACACTGAGTAAAGATGCTCACAAACATTCAAGAAAGTATTGTCCACATACAAACAGGGAATGAGACTGAATAAAGAAAGGTCGAGCTGAGTGAAAAGTGAGAGATTGTTGTTTTCACAATAATCAGGCCTATAGATTAGATTTTTTAGTATTGAGGTATAGATTTAAAATGTTATATCCATTTAGTGATGATCAGCCTGTTACAGTTTTAAGGATATTCATTTATTTTCACTAATAGACTAAGCTTTCCCAGAAATTATTAAAAAAAAAAATTCAGGATTTTGAACTAAGAAAATAACCTTAAATCCTTCCTGGATTCAAACTAAGAAAATTATAACTCAAAGTCCCACCTGGGAACATTTCAGACAGTTGATTATTTCCCACACCAGCATAGAAAATGCATCACATATTTATTGTAGATTCCAGTGAAAATAACCCTTCGCTAAACAAAAGGACAGCAAGGAAAAGATTGTATATTTGCATCATTTTATATCAGAAGAGAAAATACATTTAGAAACCACAAAGTGTTTTCTCACTTGTTTGTATTCCTTCTCTTAGGAATACCATTTGGCCCCGAGTAATAGCTCTATGGGAAGCTCGAGAAGACATACATCGTCCTCTAAAAGACACAAACTCCTGAGAAGACGAGTGTATATTCAGACTTGTAGCATTCAGTCTTAATGCTGGAGGAACGTGAAGCTGTGTTTTACCCATATATACTCCGTCCCAGTCACTCTGGGGGTGTTCTGCATCCAGAGATGAAGAAGGAAGCTTCCTAACTTCTCTCCCATGAGTTCCCATACTGTGCCTGCTAGAAACTGTTATCTGTAAAATGTGCTACTTCTACCCAGAAAATGTTACCTTCCAGAACTGACTACCTCCCCACCTCACCTATTTGTTAAAACATAGGAAAGGGAAGAAAATACCATGCCTTAAAGAAACAAGCCCCACTTCACCCCTGTGATGATCCCTGTATGGATCAACTTAGCTAGACTAGGGTGCTGGGGTATTTGATCAGACACCAGTCGAGATGTTGCTATGAACATACTTATTTAGTTGTGATTAAAAATTATATCTGTAGATATTGAAAGTTGTTGTGCAATCCCTCAGTCATGTCCGACTCTTTGCAACCCCATGGACTGCTACACGTCAGGCTTTCCTGCCTTTCACCATCTCCCAGAGCCTACTCAAACTCATGTCCATTGAGATAGTGGTGCCATCCAACCATCTCATCCTCTGTCATCCCCTTCTCCTTCTGCCTTCTATCTTTCCCAGCATCAGGGTCTTTTTCAATAAGTCATTTCTTGGCATCAGGTGGCCAAAGTACTGAAGCTTCAGCTTCAGCATCAGTCCTTCCAATAAGTACACAACATCCTTTAAAATGTGGGTGAGCCTTAAGATCAAAGGACTGAACTTAAATGAAAGGAACTCCTCCAGAGGAAAAGGAAATTCTGCCTTCAGACTCAGGCTTCAACATCCACCCCTCCCTCTGTCTCCAGCCTGCTGGCCTGTACTGCAGGTCTGGATGTGAACCCCAACTCCCAATCCCACCCAAATCACAGGAGATAATTCCTTAAAATAAAAATCTTTATCTCTAGCATTGGCTATAACTGCATTTCATCTATAATCATCACAACTGTGTTAGGTCTTCTTCATGTGTGATTTTTACGTAACCTGAGTTTACTCATTGTGGCAGCAGGCAATGTCTGGCTGACTTTCACTCACCTTGCACAGTTAACGTAGGGTAAAGGGAAACTCTCTTCCTCCTGTTCTCAGGGCTCATGTTGACAGGGGATCCATCTCATTCAATGCATTCACATTATTAAGGTGAATTGTGCACTGCTTTTTAAAAATTTCTGCCCAGAACAGACCCAGTTACTTTTGTTCATATTTCATTGGTTGACACATGACGTAACCTCATTTAATTTCACAGAAAGTTGAGAAGTGCAATTCTATCATCTACTCAGAAGATAGAGAGAGGCTTTTTGTGTGTGCCACAGTAAGAAGAAGCAGTGTGTGGCCTTTTGAACCCAACCATTGTTTAGAGTACTTCCTTTATGTAAGGCACGCTCATTCTCTGTCCGAGGACCATCATCACTTCCATCAGGCCAGTGTGTCAAGGTCAGAGTTTGGGAGCTAATCCACATGCTCTGTTCTCATATGATATTCCATGGGTATTACTCTTGGTAGAGAGACACTGGGCCAAAATGAAAAGAAACTTCCCTTGCATTCACACAAGCCATAGTAACAGAACACAACAAGATCACCACAATAAGTGTTCGCTTTTAGAAAGAGGAGAGATGTGAGACACACAATTATCACCAGTCCACGGAAGTTCTAAATACTACAGAGGAGCACACTGCACTGGTGGAGAATGATCTCTGGTTATCCCATCGCTTACCTTCAAGGGACCAGCCTCCACCCTCAGGAAAGTCCTTATTTTTTCATGTTCTTCCTTGGCCATGTGTACAGAAGATGACAGACAAGATGATCTCCTGGAGTCTGAGAGGCTACCCAGGCCGCTTCCTGCTAATGGAATGGGGAAAGTCTCAGCTTTGCGTTACAGACTAAAGAGTCACAAACGTGTCCTGAGACTAACATTTTGGTTTCTTTAATAATAAAACTCTTAAGTCATATCTTATTTATTTGATGACCATCAAACTTTACTAAAGATTATTTTTCCTAAACTGAAGACTGCCTGCTTCCATGTGTTTGGCTGTTCATGGACATGACTCAGGATATAAATACTATTGTATATGGGCATGTGTGTGTGCTAAGTCACTTCAGTTGTGTCCGACTCTTTGCAACCCTATGGACTGTACCCTACCAGGCACCTCTGTTCATGGGATTTTCCAGGAAAGAATACTGGAGTGGGTTCCTATTTCCTTATCCAAAGGATCTTCCAGACCCAGGGGTCACACCTGTGTCTCTTATGTCTCCTGCATTAGTAGCTGGGCTCTTTACCACTGGTGCCACCTGGTAAACCCTTGTATATGGGCAGTTTCCCATAAATGGGCAGAAATTTATTTCCATGTCCTTATTTCAGAGAAAAACAGATACAAGTAAGAGAAAGAAACCAGAAGTAATTTTAGTAAAAGAAAATAAAGAAGCTAAATGCAGGCCAATTAACTCCTTGAACAATAAAACCAAATAGCAATCCGACTTCAATCACAAGATTCATAAGTAGTTGATACCAGAGAAAGTACAGCTAAAAATGTTCAAGGGCATAAACTTTTATGATTTGAAAAGTAATTTTCTCTCACGTTATTTGAATTTTAAGTGATAGTGACAAACAAATGTGGCCATGTTGAAGTGACAAAAATGTGTTTATTTGCAGAACTGCTCAGGAGGGAATATTTTGTGTGAAAATGGGTATAAAATTATGAATCTGTTGTCCTGCAAATGTATATTATGCAACATTACTTCAATAGGGGCTGAGTTTTCAGAATTCCAGTTTATGAAATTATACAGTTAAAGGAGCAAATATTCCATTATAATACTAGGAGAATAAGAAACTAATGCTTCCACACCAATAGTTTCCTATTAGTAAAGAAACCACTTGCTTGGAAAAGGGAGATCAGTGTGGCATAATCGCCCCTCCCACCACATTTTATTATTTTTACATGCATATCAAATAATATATTTTCCACTGTAATTTAAAGAATAATTACATATGTATCCATTTGGTTTCAGTATTACTCAAATATTAAGTGTGAAATTTAAAAAGGCATTTGTTAGGTTTTATTTAAAAAACATGACATTTAAGTAGGAATTTTAAATTGGACAAAATATTCAGGTGACAAGTTCATACAACAGTGTACCAGAAACAATTTTAAAGATGGAAACTTAAGCCTAAACCTGATTTAAAACTAAAACGATAGTAAATACAGTGGAAAAATCTAAATGCTTGGCAACTCATCTTAATCAAACATTGACTCTAAATATGAGTGATGCTAAAACATGAGCACATTAAAAAGCGTTCATATTTGAACATGTTACAAGTTTCTCTAGTAGACAAACTGATGATTGCTAAGGATGGGGTTTGGGGTAGTAATGGAGTGCAAATGTGAGGTTAACAGATGTAAGCTATTATATATAGGATGGATAAATAACAAGGTCCTACTGCGGAGCACACAGAACTGTATTCTACATTCTGTTATAAACTCTAATGGGAAAAAATATATGAAAAGGAATTAAGGAGATGGGGATCTTCATGACCAGGAATCGATATAGGGTCTCTTGCATTGCAGGAAGACTCTTTATAAGCTGAGCTAATAGTGCAGCCCATATGTACACACAAACACACACATGCATATATACACACATATACATAATTGAACCTCTCTGCTGTACAGTAGAAATAAATATAACATTGTAAGTCAACTATACTTCAAACTTCAATACAAAAGAAAAAAAAGTTCTCCAGTAAAGCAAGTTATGCTTTAACTTTTTATGTAAGTTAATCACATTTAGTGACATAAGGTAGGAATTATATTTACCTGTCTTTCAGTCAGATGTTCTTTTTCAAACTAGGGTCCTATATAATAATTTGAACATTTATATTTTTTAATAAAACCCTTTAAACATAGTTATACATAATCAGATGACTACCCTTATGGACTAAACGTTGCCCCTCTCTCCAAATATGTCAAATCTCTAATCCCCCATGTGAGGATACGTGGAGATGGAGCTTTTGAGGTCAGGCATGTGGAGACTCACAATGGGATTTGCATGCTCAGTCACTCAGGCCTCCTGTCTGACCTCATGGATTGTAGGCCCCCAGACTCCTCTCTCCATAGGATTCTCCAGGCAAGAATACTGGAGTGGGTTGCCATTACTATCTCCAGGAGATCTTCCTGACCCAGGGATTGATAACGTGTTCCTTCATTGTCAGGAGGGTACTCTACCACTGAGCCACCTGTGGAGTCCCACAATGAGATTAGTGACCTTAAAGAGAGACAGGAGACAACTTGATTCTCCCTCACTCTCTCTCCATTCAAAAACAGAACAAAACAGTACATGAAGTGGCTCTTACCAGAACCTGACCACGCTGGTACTCAGACTTCAGACTTGTGAAACTGTTTACTTAAGTGTTTACTGTTTAAGCTCTGCAGTCTTAGTGGCATTTTCTCCAGCAGCCCAACTCAAAAGACAATTGAAGTGTGAGTAAGCACTGTAATGTGATTTCCATCCCAGGGCTGCTCACATTTGATAGTTATATCGAGCCAAATGAGTACTTAGAGAAGGTTCAACTTATAAAGTATTGAGTGGTACATTAAGTTGTCACATCATGATGTCAAGATGACAACCCTGTGGTATATTTATAAAATATTCCAGGGAAGGGAAGAGCAGTAGGTGAGCTAAATTCAATTTAATTAATTGATTATGAACCTCCAGTATGTGGTGATCCTATTCCTGGATGGTAAAGACCTGACAGGACAGCTAGTTCTCTGAGCAAACAAAGGTGAGAAGGACCACTGTGTAGTCCTTTCTTCTATATTTTGATCCTCTGTTCTAATTTTTTTTCCTGAATGGAGTAAAGTCAAAGTTTATTGGAAAGTATCTCTCTTTAAATTTCATTAAATATCAATGAAGGTATCCTGGGGTCCCAGTAAGTTTATTGTAATAAAACTCGATCTGTGTAATATGTACCCTCTGTGATATTTGAGACATTCTTTTCTCAAGATCAAAATTTTAGTATTCAGCAGCTATGAGCTAAGAATAAACAGATAAAATAACTGACAGGTTTAAATATAAACACATGCACTCAGGTGGAACAGAGAGCATGATTTCCATACTATATAGTATCTGGATTTAATCTAAATACTCCCCCAGGCCTCCTGTCTGACCTCATGGATTGTAGGCCCCAGACTCCTCTCCCTAGGATTCTCCAGGCAAGAATACTGGAGTGGGTTGCCATTACTATCTCCAGGAGATCTTCCTGACCCAGGGATTGATAACGTGTTCCTTCATTGTCAGGAGGGTACTCTACCACTGAGCCACCTGTGGAGTCCCACAATGAGATTAGTGACCTTAAAGAGAGACAGGAGACAACTTGATTCTCCCTCACTCTCTCTCCATTCAAAAACAGAACAAAACAGTACATGAAGTGGCTCTTACCAGAACCTGACCACGCTGGTACTCAGACTTCAGACTTGTGAAACTGTTTACTTAAGTGTTTACTGTTTAAGCTCTGCAGTCTTAGTGGCATTTTCTCCAGCAGCCCAACTCAAAAGACAATTGAAGTGTGAGTAAGCACTGTAATGTGATTTCCATCCCAGGGCTGCTCACATTTGATAGTTATATCGAGCCAAATGAGTACTTAGAGAAGGTTCAACTTATAAAGTATTGAGTGGTACATTAAGTTGTCACATCATGATGTCAAGATGACAACCCTGTGGTATATTTATAAAATATTCCAGGGAAGGGAAGAGCAGTAGGTGAGCTAAATTCAATTTAATTAATTGATTATGAACCTCCAGTATGTGGTGATCCTATTCCTGGATGGTAAAGACCTGACAGGACAGCTAGTTCTCTGAGCAAACAAAGGTGAGAAGGACCACTGTGTAGTCCTTTCTTCTATATTTTGATCCTCTGTTCTAATTTTTTTTCCTGAATGGAGTAAAGTCAAAGTTTATTGGAAAGTATCTCTCTTTAAATTTCATTAAATATCAATGAAGGTATCCTGGGGTCCCAGTAAGTTTATTGTAATAAAACTCGATCTGTGTAATATGTACCCTCTGTGATATTTGAGACATTCTTTTCTCAAGATCAAAATTTTAGTATTCAGCAGCTATGAGCTAAGAATAAACAGATAAAATAACTGACAGGTTTAAATATAAACACATGCACTCAGGTGGAACAGAGAGCATGATTTCCATACTATATAGTATCTGGATTTAATCTAAATGGCAAATGTCATATCATCTTGAATGTTTGCTTTGTACACTGTCCTGAAATTTCAAACCTGGAAAGGCCATGTTTCATCACTGAGTTTGTAATCACCACTTTACACAAGCAAAATATTAGGAAGAGTAAAGTTAAAGGAACTGCTTAACACTATCTAGATTGCATATAGCAGAGTTACGATCAGAATTTAAATCTTTTGGCTATCAATCTAAAGATGTTAAAAAATAATTCATGAAACATCACATATAAGATTATTAAAGAATCTTTTTATATTGCTTACTTGATAACAGCAATGTCAATCTGACATGCTTGGTGAGAGACTAAATTTTGGTTAGATTAGTACTCAGCATTATCTTAGTACTCAAAATGATGATGACGATCAGTTCAGTTCAGTTCAATCACTCGGTCATGTCTGACTCTTTGTGACCCCAAAGTCTGCAGCATGCCAGGCTTCCCTGTCCTTCATCACCTCCTGGAGCTTGTTCAAAATCATGTCTGTTGACCCTGTGATACCATCCAACCATTTTGTCCTCTGTTGACCATATCTCATTTTGCCTTCTGTTTTCCCCAACATCAGGGTCTTTTCCAAAGAGTCATCTCTTTGCATCAGGTGGCCAAAATATTGGAGTTTAAGCTTTAGCATCAGTCCTTCCAGTAAATATTCAGGGTAGATTTCCTTTAAGATTGGCTGGTTTGATCTTGCAGTCCAAGGGACCTGCAAGTTTTCTCCAACATCACAGTTCAAAGGCATCAGTTCTTTAGCACTCAATTTTCTTAATGATTCAACTCTCACATCCATATACGACTACTGGGAAACCCATAGCTTTGACTATATGGACTTTTGTCAGCAAAGTAATGTCTCTTCTTTTTAATATGCTGTCTAGGACAGCTTTTCTTCCAAGGAGGAAGCATTTTTTTTTTTATTTCATCATTGCAGTCACCATCTGAAGTGATCTGGGGGCCAAAGAAAATAAAGTCTGTCACTGTTTCCACATTCTTGCCCTTCTATTTGCAATGAAGTGATGGGACCAGATGCCATGATCTTCATTTTCTGAATGTTGAATTTTAAGCCAGGTTTTTTTACTCTCCTCTTTCACCTTCATCAAGAGGCTATTTAGTTTCTCTTCACTTTCTGCCATAATGATTGTGCCATCTGCATATCTGAGGTTATTGATATTTCTCCCAGCGATCTTGATTCCAGCTTGTGTTTCATCCAGACCAGCATTTTGCATGATGTATTCTGCATGTAAATTAAATAACCAGGATAACAATATACTTTACAGCCTTGACATACTCCTTTCCCAATTTGGAACCAGTCAATTGTTTCATGTCCTCTTCTAACTGTTGCTTCTTGTCCTGTATACAGGTTTTTCAGGAGTCAGGTAAGGTGGTCTGGTATTCCCGTCTCTTTCAGAAGTTTCCAGTTTGTTTTAATCCACACAGTCAAAGGTCTTAGCATAGTCAATGTAGCAGAAGTAGGTGTTTTCCTGGAATCCCCTTGCTCTTTCTATGATCCAATGGATGTTGGCAATTTGATCTCTGGTTTCTCTGCTCTTCTAAATCCAGCTTGTATTTCTAGAAGTTCTTGGTTCATGTACTGATGAAGCCTAGCTTGGAAGATTTTAAGCATTATTTTGATAGCATGTGACATGAGTGCAATTGTGTGGTAGTTGGAACATTCTTTGGTATTGCCCTTCTTTGTTATTGATGATGATCATGCTGATAGTAATAATAAGAATGGCATATAAGGCACACTTGAGAGTCTTTAAGACAGCAAGGAGATCAAACCAGTCAATCCTAAAGGATATCCACTCTGAATATTCATTGGAATTACTGATGCTGAAGCTGAAGCTCCAATATTTGACCACCTGATGCGAAGAGCCAACGCATTGGAAAAGACCCTGATGTTGGGAAACATTGAGGGCAAGAGCAGAAGGGAGTGACAAAGGAAAACATGGTTATATGGCATCATCATTCAATGGATATGAGTTTGAGCAAATTCCTAGATATAGTGAAAGACAGAGAAGCCTAGCATGCTTCAATTCATAGGGTCACAAAGAGCTGGATATGACTGAGTGGCTGAAGGACAAGGCATTAATAATTTAGAGATAAGATTCTGAAATACTCAATATTTACTATTACATTCTCAGTGTTGCGATGTAGTTATCTTTGAGATAAGCATTCAATAAATGGTAAATGTTGCTGACTGAATAAGGAACCATCTATAAACATACATATCTGCCAATAAGGTCTTATCCCAAAATCATGAGAGTGGGAATAAGAAAAAATATAGACTCTAAAATCTATATTATTGAAATTAATAGAGGAAAAGGGATTTAGGTAAACAATCTACTCAGAAGGAAAATCTTAAAAACACAAAATAAGATCCAGAATAGAACATAATTCACATAAAAATGGGGAAATCTACATAATAGGCTAAATGGCATTCCTTGCAAAAGACATATATAGTTTGAAAACTGTGAATGTGGCCTTACTTTACATCTTTGCAGATGTAAAGATCTTTGCAGTTAGGGAATTTGAGATCATTCTGGACTACCAAGTTGGGCCTTAAATCCAATGACAAGTGTCCACATAAGAGACAGACGAGAAGGCCAAGTAAGATAGAAGAACGTGTAGGTAAATGCAGTCAAGGAGAAAAAAAAAAAGCCACAGAAAATGAAAGAGGCATGGAAGAATTACTATCAAGAGTCTTCTGAGAGACTGCAGCCCTGCTGAGTCTCTGATTGTGGACTTATATGAAAAAATAAATGTCTGCTATCTATAGCTGTTCAGTTTATAGTAATTTATTATGGCAGACGCAGGAAACTAACACAGTCTCCAAGATCAAAAACACAAACACAACTCAAAATAATAATGAAATAAAGAGTTACAAAACCATGAGTGCTGAGTAAAAATAGGAGAGAACCACTAGTAAACATGGGGATGTCCGGGAGCAAGGGCCAAAGCCAGTGGGGTGACTAACCAGAGATGATATTCAGAGCCCATCACAAGTTTGCAGAACAGGACTTGAAATTCTAGAGTTAAGATCTGACTTTTGAAAGAAACTAGGTCAATGGGATTCTGGAAGATAAAAATCTAGCAATTACAATTTTCACAGTCCAAAATTATCAACACATAATGTGAAAGCCTCCATGAATGAGAATCAGAGGCAACAAACAAACTCCAAAGATATTAAGTATACTAATTACAGTAATAAAATAAAGACAATTCTTAAATAAATTAAAAGATAACTAAAAATAATGAGCAAGCAAGTGACCATAAAGAAAAGAAGCAAATATTTATATAATAATAGTGTACTATTTTTAATTTAAAACTCAGTGAATAAGGTCTTATCCCAAAATCATGAGAGTGGGAATAAGAAAAAATATAGACTCTAAAATCTATATTATTGAAATTAATAGAGGAAAAGGGATTTAGGTAAACAATCTACTCAGAAGGAAAAATTTAAAACACAAAATAAGATCCAGAATAGAACATAATTCACATAAAAATGGGGAAATCTACATAATAGGCTAAATGGCATTCCTTGCAAAAGACATATATAGTTTGAAAACTGTGAATGTGGCCTTACTTTACATCTTTGCAGATGTAAAGATCTTTGCAGTTAGGGAATTTGAGATCATTCTGGACTACCAAGTTGGGCCTTAAATCCAATGACAAGTGTCCACATAAGAGACAGACGAGAAGGCCAAGTAAGATAGAAGAACGTGTAGGTAAATGCAGTCAAGGAGAAAAAAAAAAAGCCACAGAAAATGAAAGAGGCATGGAAGAATTACTATCAAGAGTCTTCTGAGAGACTGCAGCCCTGCTGAGTCTCTGATTGTGGACTTATATGAAAAAATAAATGTCTGCTATCTATAGCTGTTCAGTTTATAGTAATTTATTATGGCAGACGCAGGAAACTAACACAGTCTCCAAGATCAAAAACACAAACACAACTCAAAATAATCATGAAATAAAGAGTTACAAAACCATGAGTGCTGAGTAAAAATAGGAGAGAACCACTAGTAAACATGGGGATGTCCGGGAGCAAGGGCCAAAGCCAGTGGGGTGACTAACCAGAGATGATATTCAGAGCCCATCACAAGTTTGCAGAACAGGACTTGAAATTCTAGAGTTAAGATCTGACTTTTGAAAGAAACTAGGTCAATGGGATTCTGGAAGATAAAAATCTAGCAATTACAATTTTCACAGTCCAAAATTATCAACACATAATGTGAAAGCCTCCATGAATGAGAATCAGAGGCAACAAACAAACTCCAAAGATATTAAGTATACTAATTACAGTAATAAAATAAAGACAATTCTTAAATAAATTAAAAGATAACTAAAAATAATGAGCAAGCAAGTGACCATAAAGAAAAGAAGCAAATATTTATATAATAATAGTGTACTATTTTTAATTTAAAACTCAGTGAATGAGTTAAATAAATTAGATACCACTGAATGGAAATTGCAAACTCAAAGGCAGATCTGGAAAAAATTACCAAGAAATTGACATGAAAGAAAAATGAAGAAAGGAATATGAAATCTAAGAGACATGAATGACAAAATTAGGACCACTATGTGGCTGAGTAAGGTCCACAGAGAGCTAATAGACTAAATGAAGGAGAAATATTTAAAATGTTACAGAACAGTGTTTACAACTTAAGGCATGAATCCAAAGATACAGGGAAAGCAATGAATATATCAGGAAAAACAAAGAAAACTCACTTTAGACATAATTTGATGAATTTATAAAATAACAGAGATTATAGACAATGTAGAAGCCAATTCACTGATATATGAAATAATATGTCATATCATAATGTATCAGTGATGATTATTTAACAATGATCCTGGAACGATTGTTTTTCTTTATCTTGGATAACCAATTAAAGTAGTTTCTTACATTAGGTCATAGCTTCAAATTGACTTAGGTATATTGAAGACTTAAATATGAAAAGGAAAAATTTTAAAGTTTTAAAAGAAAATATAGGATTTATTTTTTTCTGAACTTAGGTAAGTGAAAAATTTCAGTGTCATCCCACTTAGCCAAAAGTTTAATTACATTAAAACAAACCTCTGTTCTTCAAAAGGCACAGATAGTAAATGAGCAGCCAATCCTCCAATTAAGGACACTCACAAAAATTCTTACTAAAATAGTCCATTCACTTGTATCACAGTTATATTAGTCCATGTTCAACAGAAAACCATACACACTGCTATATTTAAAGTGAATAACCAACTAAAACTTTCTTATAGCACAGGGAACTCTACTCAATATTATATGATAACTTAAATGGGAAAAGACTTTGAAAAACAATAGGTATATGTACATGAATCATTTTGCCGTATGTCCGAAACAAACATATTATGGTTAATCAACTATACGACAATATAAAATAAAAATTAAAAAAATTACATCCTTCATAAATGAAAAGTATAGTTTCCTAAGGAATATTGAATATCAGATATATAAATCTATATGAAAATATAGCAAAGCCTATATAGGGCATAATGTTTATATTATAATTATTAAGTAAATTGAACAAAATAAATGTTTAAAACTCAGTGAATGAGTTAAATAAATTAGATACCACTGAATGGAAATTGCAAACTCAAAGGCAGATCTGGAAAAATTACCAAGAAATTGACATGAAAGAAAAATGAAGAAAGGAATATGAAATCTAAGAGACATGAATGACAAAATTAGGACCACTATGTGGCTGAGTAAGGTCCACAGAGAGCTAATAGACTAAATGAAGGAGAAATATTTAAAATGTTACAGAACAGTGTTTACAACTTAAGGCATGAATCCAAAGATACAGGGAAAGCAATGAATATATCAGGAAAAACAAAGAAAACTCACTTTAGACATAATTTGATGAATTTATAAAATAACAGAGATTATAGACAATGTAGAAGCCAATTCACTGATATATGAAATAATATGTCATATCATAATGTATCAGTGATGATTATTTAACAATGATCCTGGAACGATTGTTTTTCTTTATCTTGGATAACCAATTAAAGTAGTTTCTTACATTAGGTCATAGCTTCAAATTGACTTAGGTATATTGAAGACTTAAATATGAAAAGGAAAAATTTTAAAGTTTTAAAAGAAAATATAGGATTTATTTTTTTCTGAACTTAGGTAAGTGAAAAATTTCAGTGTCATCCCACTTAGCCAAAAGTTTAATTACATTAAAACAAACCTCTGTTCTTCAAAAGGCACAGATAGTAAATGAGCAGCCAATCCTCCAATTAAGGACACTCACAAAAATTCTTACTAAAATAGTCCATTCACTTGTATCACAGTTATATTAGTCCATGTTCAACAGAAAACCATACACACTGCTATATTTAAAGTGAATAACCAACTAAAACTTTCTTATAGCACAGGGAACTCTACTCAATATTATATGATAACTTAAATGGGAAAAGACTTTGAAAAACAATAGGTATATGTACATGAATCATTTTGCCGTATGTCCGAAACAAACATATTATGGTTAATCAACTATACGACAATATAAAATAAAAATTAAAAAAATTACATCCTTCATAAATGAAAAGTATAGTTTCCTAAGGAATATTGAATATCAGATATATAAATCTATATGAAAATATAGCAAAGCCTATATAGGGCATAATGTTTATATTATAATTATTAAGTAAATTGAACAAAATAATATGTTTAAATATTGCATAAAATGAGAAACCCAAAGTCCTCCTATAGGCTGGCAATAGGTTGTGGGCTAAGTTTTCAGAAGAATGATTTTATTTATTTATTTTATTAGTTTTTATTGGCATATAGTTGCTTTACAATGTTACGTTAGCTTCTGCTGTACAGCAATGTGATTCACGTATACGTATACCTATACCTTCTCTAATTTGGATTTCCTATTTAGGTCACCACAGAAATAGGAATGCTTTTATTCAATATGAAAAGTTAAGCTAAATGAATTATCTTCAGAACTGTACATTTCAAATTACATTGTCTTATTTAAGGGTAACTCAAACATACTTGAATAAATTTAATTCATTTGAACTCTTTAAACAGCCCAGAATAAAGTTCACAATAAACTATGTTGCATCACCAGGCTTCAGAACATAATTCAATATTCTCCATAGAAAGCAGGGTTTCACTATAGTTTTTTTAAAAAATGTTTTGAATGTATTCAGTGCATATAGGGCTAAAACCCCCAAATGCAGTATATTAGCAGAATCTGGGGGCAAAAATAATCACAACATTGATGAGTGTCCTAAATTTGAGCTAAATATTTAAATATTTAAAAGTTAATATCTAACTAACTTTAAATTACTATCATACATAAAATTTAAATAGAAGGAAAATACTGCTGGTTTCAGTTAAGTCCCTTAGCTGGGGGCAGGATGTGGTCATGGTAAGAAGTTAATTTAGAAAAAATACGTCTCTGAATCACTGAAAGAAAAGACCACAGTTCCATTCAAAAACTACTGTTTTCACTAAGCACCGATTCATTCATCAAATAAGACTTTACTTCTCACCTCCTTAAAAGAAGGACACTGCTAGGTAATGTGAGAGATACATGTACCTGTATGACTGAATAACTTTGCTTTATGCCTGAAACACACACATCATGGTTAATCAACTATAGTCCAATTTAAAATAAAAATGAAAAAGAAATAACTTAGGTGGTGCTACCCTGCCTACATACAAATTACTCACATTTGAATACATAATCTCTGTCTTTCATTAAGTCTATGACAAAATGTACTAAATCATGTAAGCTCCTGATTTTCTCCCCTAAAAATTGCTGTGTCACAAAGAAAACAATGAATTTGGTGTGATTATGTGAAAATTACATTCTTTAAATAAAAGCTTATGTAAATAGAATTCAATTTTAGACCCATTTTGGAATTCTGAAGCATTCCACATGATTTGAAAGTAACATAATACAGAAATTAGAGGAGAAGGCAAAAGGTCTTTTATACTTGGCTGCCAGGAGAATTCCAGGTCAACAAAGAATATCCTTAAAATAGCCTGAGGTCAACTTTTCAACATTCAATGAGGCAAAAAAAAAAAAAAAAATCACCAGCAGTCAATCTATTTTAACATTTCTTTTAACTCTAAAATGTCCTGAGTCTCTGTTTTGCATTCACTAGAACTCACAACCACCATCCCATAGAGTCGTCAAATGCATCATCTTTGGTACTTATTCTAGGAAATTAAGTTTTGCAGATTATAATTGAGGATTTCAAAATGAAGCATCAAACAAGGATAGTCATAATATTTTGATATTAAAAAGCTATGTGAAATAGATGGTTTCATATGCCACAGTTATGTTTGGAGGAACAATTTCTGAAATATACAGTTGTGTAAAATCTATTAAACCAGCAATAATGAAAACTAATCCTTGCATGTGTGTGAAGTACTGTCTTGACCATTATTTATGTTGACTTAACTAATCATTAAAACAACTTTATAAGATATAGACTGTTATTATCTCTGTTTTGTAGATTAAGAAACCAAGATAGACAAAATTTGTTGCCTGTGCAAAGCCACAGATTTAAGGAAATGGAGTTTGGAGCTTAAAATTCAGTCACCTGGGGCCTCCCTGGTGGTCCAGTGGCTGCAGGGTCCACCTTGCAGTGCAAGGGGTGCAGGTTCGATCCCTGGCCTGGAAGAATCCCATGTGTTGCGGAGCAGAGCGGCTAAACCGGTGTGTTCAATTACGAGCCAGTGTCCTGGAGTGTGTACACCCAGAGCTAGTGCTCTACAGTGAGAGGCCACTGCAATGGGAGGCCCACACAGGCCAAAGAATAAAGATGGATGAGAAACAAATGACGACATAGAGACCAACAAAAAAAAGAGAGAGAGAGAGAAGAAAAAATATTCTGTCACTTGGATTTAAATCTTGGATTTAAATTCCATGCTTATAGCTCCAACCACCAAAACAAAGATGATCTGTGTCATCAAAACAAGAATACACAATCACACACATGGCAAAAGTGCTTTCCATGAATTTAATCCTATAAATGAGACAATTTCCTTGACTGTAATTCATATTAGTGATAATCTTTGAGTAGATTTTTGTGTTTTATAGCTAATCATACAAAAGACTATTCAACTGTTATATTATTGGAATGTATGCAAATAGTCCAAGTGCTTCTCAAATGAAGTGACATTGAATTAACATATGTGTCTTTGCATGTATTTTAAAATCAGTAAAAATCCAATGATATTCCCTAAGTAGAGTGAGATTTTAAAAAATAGTTTTAAAATACTTGTAAAAAATATAAATTATTGAGTATGGTAAAATAGCTTGAGCTCCAGATAAATGACCAAGACAATGTAGCAAAATTTAAAGAAGACAAGCTATTCCTACAGTTTGCAGAAATTAGGATATCTTTCCCATGAAAAAGTAAATAAATTGAAAACAAATCCTGTCATCTGGATGGATAATGTATGAAAGTGAAATTGTCAGAATAAATATTTTCCAAGCAGATAAATCATGTGAACAAAAGAAATTAATAAGACTCATGATGTTTTGTGATGAAAAGCTATTGATATGAGTCCATATGTGTATGGTTACAAGTCCTTGCATATCTCATAACACAAATGACTTCACTTATCTTTAATAACTAGGTACTATTTGGAAATTTCATATTAGTGTTGCAGCACCCAAATCAATATAATTTTTAGTAAATTCGATGACTGTACAGATCATCCAGTGAAATTTCTGAAAATAAACAAAAATGAAGGCAAAGTATTGAATGTAAAGCTAGTAATAAGGGGCTACTACCACACAATTGATACGTGTCTTAGTAAAAAAGTCAAAATAATACTGTAGAGACTTCCCTAATGGTCCAGTGGCTAAGACTCTGCTCTCCCAATCCAGGGGACCCAGGTTCAATCCTTGGTCAGGAAACTAAATCCCATGTTCCACAGCTTAAACATCCCACATGCTGTATCTAAAACCCAGCACAGTCAAATACATAAATAAACATTAAAAAATAATAATACTGTAATTATTCAAAACGTGGACTTCACACATACATCTTTACATGATAAATATAAAATTATATATGATTATAGGACACACCTACAACAATCTGAACATGAATACCTATGAATTAAAATATAATTTTGTATGTATCATCATGGTTTTAAAATATGAATAGAACTAGTCTAGAATAGTTTCACAAAATATGGATCTACATACAGCAAACATTTGGAATTCTCTATGCCTAACTAGTGGTTAAGAATCAGCCTGCCACGTAGAACATGCCTGCCAAGCAGGAGAAGAAGGTCTATCCCTGATTCAGGAAGACTCCCTGGAGAAGGGAATGGCAACCCACTCCAGTATTCTTGCCTGGAGAATACCAAGGACAGAGGATACTGGCAGAGTTACAGTCCACGGGGTTACAAGAGTTAGACATGATGCAGAACAAACAGCAGCATGTGTAACAAGACTCATAGAACAATCTCTTCTTTACCTGCCTATCAACTAGTTCCCCTAGGCTCTTCAATTGTTAACATTTTGCCATTTTCATCACATTATATCAAGAGTACAAAGCATCAACACAACTTACACAGTTAAATGTCTGAGTTGATCACATGACTGAAGTAGTGTTTCCTATGTTTCCCCATTTCCCCACTGAAAAGGCCTGCCTTCCCCCTATTTTCCATACTGTATCCCCTGGAAGATTACTATAAACAACTAAAATTTATGGAGGGAGTTATGTTCTGCCTCCTTGAGATATCTCATAACACAAATGACTTATTCTTTAATAACTAGGTACTATTTGGAAATTTCATATTAGTGTTGCAGCACCCAAATCAATATAATTTTTAGTAAATTCGATGACTGTACAGATCATCCAGTGAAATTTCTGAAAATAAACAAAAATGAAGGCAAAGTATTGAATGTAAAGCTAGTAATAAGGGGCTACTACCACACAATTGATACGTGTCTTAGTAAAAAAGTCAAAATAATACTGTAGAGACTTCCCTAATGGTCCAGTGGCTAAGACTCTGCTCTCCCAATCCAGGGGACCCAGGTTCAATCCTTGGTCAGGAAACTAAATCCCATGTTCCACAGCTTAAACATCCCACATGCTGTATCTAAAACCCAGCACAGTCAAATACATAAATAAACATTAAAAAATAATAATACTGTAATTATTCAAAACGTGGACTTCACACATACATCTTTACATGATAAATATAAAATTATATATGATTATAGGACACACCTACAACAATCTGAACATGAATACCTATGAATTAAAATATAATTTTGTATGTATCATCATGGTTTTAAAATATGAATAGAACTAGTCTAGAATAGTTTCACAAAATATGGATCTACATACAGCAAACATTTGGAATTCTCTATGCCTAACTAGTGGTTAAGAATCAGCCTGCCACGTAGAACATGCCTGCCAAGCAGGAGAAGAAGGTCTATCCCTGATTCAGGAAGACTCCCTGGAGAAGGGAATGGCAACCCACTCCAGTATTCTTGCCTGGAGAATACCAAGGACAGAGGATACTGGCAGAGTTACAGTCCACGGGGTTACAAGAGTTAGACATGATGCAGAACAAACAGCAGCATGTGTAACAAGACTCATAGAACAATCTCTTCTTTACCTGCCTATCAACTAGTTCCCCTAGGCTCTTCAATTGTTAACATTTTGCCATTTTCATCACATTATATCAAGAGTACAAAGCATCAACACAACTTACACAGTTAAATGTCTGAGTTGATCACATGACTGAAGTAGTGTTTCCTATGTTTCCCCATTTCCCCACTGAAAAGGCCTGCCTTCCCCCTATTTTCCATACTGTATCCCCTGGAAGATTACTATAAACAACTAAAATTTATGGAGGGGGAGTTATGTTCTGCCTCCTTGAGGGCAGAAAATAAACATAAATTACTCAGAATTCTTCCGCACAGGACAGTTTCCCCTTTTACTGTGTTTGGTTAATTGATCCTTAATTTAAAACAGCATGGGCTCATAGATATGTACTTTATACTTGAGGTTATTATCCAATATTACTTTTATTATTAGTTTGTAGCACTTTTTTCACTTGGTAACGTCCATTTAAGCTTCCATGATGTCCTTTTGTTGCCAAATATAGCTGATTTATTTTTATCACTGAATAATATTCCATAATGCATTTCTATATGCATTAGAAATGCATAAGGATATGCTACAGTTTTTCAATAATTATTCCACTGAAGCACAGTTTCCATTTTTGATGGTACTGTAGATCATATGTTTTATAAATTTCAAACAGTTTATCAGTGATATTTAGTAAACTAACTGAATTTTTGTGGCTGTTGTTGTTGGGGCCACTTCTATTGGTCTTTCATTTATCTATTTTCATCCATCTTTGTTCTTTGGCCTGTGTGGGCCTCCCATCACAGTGGCCTCTGTCGCTGCAGAGCACCGGCCCTGGGCACATGTGCTCCAGAGCTCCTGCTTTGTAGTTGGACACACTGGTTCAGCCACTCCATGGAATGTGGCATCGTCCCAGGGCAGGGATCAAACTGGCACCGCTTGCTCTGCAAGGCAGTGTCCTTACGCACTGGACCACCAGGTAAGCCCTAAACTAACTGAATTTGATATATTGTTTTGTGTATACTGTGATCCTGCAGTACTCAATTATTAGTTTTATAATGTTCTATGTCCATAGCAGTATCATCTATAATATCCAAAAGTAAGTAATTTAAGTGTCCATCCACATATGAATGCATAAAAAAAAATATATGGCAAACATAGACGCACACACACACACACACACAAGAATGTTATTGTCTTAAAAAGAAGGAAATTCTGATACATGCTACAATATGGATGAACTTTGAAGACAGTATACTGGAAATAGTCTCAGAAAGACAAATCTTGTATGATTTTACAGTTTATATGAAGTCCCCAGATTTTACAGTTTATACGCAGTCACATTCATAGAGGCAGAAAGTAGAATGATAAGTACAAGTGGCTTTATGGAGAGAAGAATAGGAATGACTTTTTAATGAACACTGAGTTCCAGTTTTGCAAAATAGAAAGAGTTCTGGAGACTGGTTGCACAAAATATGAATATTCTCATCAGTACTGAGCCACTCACTTAAAAATGATTCAGATGATAACTTTTACATTAAAAATATTTTAAATTAAAAAGATTAAGAAAAATAACACTTTTTTATTTCACCTTGACTATCTTTTCTAATGCTCCTCCTTTCTTTCTATAGATCCAAGATTCTGATCTATAAAAATTTCTTTCCCATTAAAGAACTCATATTTCTTTCTTGCAGGTCAGTTTTATCTAAGAAACCCTTATTCCCTCCTTTTCTTTTCAAAGACTCATTTCACATGATACAGAATTCTTGTTTATTTTTGTTATTGTTTTCTTCAACATTTTAAATGTTTTAGTTTATTTCTTTTTTCTATGTATGTTTCATGTGAGAGTTTGCTCTTCCATTTATTTCTGGTCCTTAACAGAGAATTTTTTTTTTTTTTAAATTCTGAAATGTTTATATTTTTCTCTTTATCTCTCAACAAAGATATGCACACTGAATATGTTATGTCAAGGAGTATATTTCTTTTACATCTCCTAACTGGGGTTTTTTGAGCTTCCTCAATCTGGCACCGCTTGCTCTGCAAGGCAGTGTCCTTACGCACTGGACCACCAGGTAAGCCCTAAACTAACTGAATTTGATATATTGTTTTGTGTATACTGTGATCCTGCAGTACTCAATTATTAGTTTTATAATGTTCTATGTCCATAGCAGTATCATCTATAATATCCAAAAGTAAGTAATTTAAGTGTCCATCCACATATGAATGCATAAAAAAAAATATATGGCAAACATAGACGCACACACACACACACACACAAGAATGTTATTGTCTTAAAAAGAAGGAAATTCTGATACATGCTACAATATGGATGAACTTTGAAGACAGTATACTGGAAATAGTCTCAGAAAGACAAATCTTGTATGATTTTACAGTTTATATGAAGTCCCCAGATTTTACAGTTTATACGCAGTCACATTCATAGAGGCAGAAAGTAGAATGATAAGTACAAGTGGCTTTATGGAGAGAAGAATAGGAATGACTTTTTAATGAACACTGAGTTCCAGTTTTGCAAAATAGAAAGAGTTCTGGAGACTGGTTGCACAAAATATGAATATTCTCATCAGTACTGAGCCACTCATTTAAAAAATGATTCAGATGATAACTTTTACATTAAAAATATTTTAAATTAAAAAGATTAAGAAAAATAACACTTTTTTATTTCACCTTGACTATCTTTTCTAATGCTCCTCCTTTCTTTCTATAGATCCAAGATTCTGATCTATAAAAATTTCTTTCCCATTAAAGAACTCATATTTCTTTCTTGCAGGTCAGTTTTATCTAAGAAACCCTTATTCCCTCCTTTTCTTTTCAAAGACTCATTTCACATGATACAGAATTCTTGTTTATTTTTGTTATTGTTTTCTTCAACATTTTAAATGTTTTAGTTTATTTCTTTTTTCTATGTATGTTTCATGTGAGAGTTTGCTCTTCCATTTATTTCTGGTCCTTAACAGAGAATTTTTTTTTTTTTTAAATTCTGAAATGTTTATATTTTTCTCTTTATCTCTCAACAAAGATATGCACACTGAATATGTTATGTCAAGGAGTATATTTCTTTTACATCTCCTAACTGGGGTTTTTTGAGCTTCCTCAATCTGTGGTTTTATATTTGCCAGTAATTTGTATAAGTCCTGTCATAATAATTATATATATATTTCCTATTTATATATATGTTCTCCTTTGAAATTGCACTACTGCTCTTAGATTTTTGACCTATTTTCTTTTTGATTCTTTATTTTCTTTGTGTGTATGTGTAAGAAACTTTTATTGACTTAACCTCAAGCTCAGTGATTCATACCTTGGTTGTGCCTGGTCTACTGATGAGTCCATTAATGAATGGTTTTCCTCATTTATGTTAGAGTGCATTTCTTTTCTAGCCTTTCTTTTTGATTCTTTCATAGACTGTCTATTTCTCTGATTACTTAAATGTATCTGTTCTTTCATGTAGTCTGCATGTTTTCCATTAAATCCAATAAAATATGAGCCATAGTTATGCAAATATCTGGTCTTATAATCCCAACAGGTGTGTTGTCTAAGTCTGCTTCTGATGCTACTTGGCCTCTTCATTTTTATTTTTCTGTTATTTTAGTATGCATTGTATTTTATTGTGACATCCTGGACATGATATATTAGGTAACAGGAACTAATGAGAAGGCCTACATTATGAGGTTCTATGCCACTCTGGCATTTGTTCAATATTTGCTATCACTGTAGTTACTGGAACACCACCTTCCTTGAGTGTCCTATTTTTCACCCATACTCTTCACTTGGGTGTAACTTCTTTCTTGGAGAACCTGTGTTTTACAACTCTTTCAACTCTAAACCATCCTTTCTTTCTATAGATCCAAGTTTCATCATTTCTTTCCCATTAAAGAACTCATATTTCTTTCTTGCAGGTCAGTTTTATCTAAGAAACCCTTATTCCCTCCTTTTCTTTTCAAAGACTCATTTCACATGATACAGAATTCTTGTTTATTTTTGTTATTGTTTTCTTCAACATTTTAAATGTTTTAGTTTATTTCTTCTTTTATGTATGTTTCATGTGAGAGTTTGCTCTTCCATTTATTTCTGGTCCTTAACAGAGAATTTTTTTTTTTTTTAAATTCTGAAATGTTTATATTTTTCTCTTTATCTCTCAACAAAGATATGCACACTGAATATGTTATGTCAAGGAGTATATTTCTTTTACATCTCCTAACTGGGGTTTTTTGAGCTTCCTCAATCTGTGGTTTTATATTTGCCAGTAATTTGTATAAGTCCTGTCATAATAATTATATATATATTTCCTATTTATATATATGTTCTCCTTTGAAATTGCACTACTGCTCTTAGATTTTTGACCTATTTTCTTTTTGATTCTTTATTTTCTTTGTGTGTATGTGTAAGAAACTTTTATTGACTTAACCTCAAGCTCAGTGATTCATACCTTGGTTGTGCCTGGTCTACTGATGAGTCCATTAATGAATGGTTTTCCTCATTTATGTTAGAGTGCATTTCTTTTCTAGCCTTTCTTTTTGATTCTTTCATAGACTGTCTATTTCTCTGATTACTTAAATGTATCTGTTCTTTCATGTAGTCTGCATGTTTTCCATTAAATCCAATAAAATATGAGCCATAGTTATGCAAATATCTGGTCTTATAATCCCAACAGGTGTGTTGTCTAAGTCTGCTTCTGATGCTACTTGGCCTCTTCATTTTTATTTTTTTCTGTTATTTTAGTATGCATTGTATTTTATTGTGACATCCTGGACATGATATATTAGGTAACAGGAACTAATGAGAAGGCCTACATTATGAGGTTCTATGCCACTCTGGCATTTGTTCAATATTTGCTATCACTGTAGTTACTGGAACACCACCTTCCTTGAGTGTCCTATTTTTCACCCATACTCTTCACTTGGGTGTAACTTCTTTCTTGGAGAACCTGTGTTTTACAACTCTTTCAACTCTAAACCATACTATCTTACAATGGGTCCCTAATTGAAGGCAGGTGAAATTGGTGGAAGAAAAGGGTTCTGTAATCTAATGATTAAACTTAAAGTCTTTTAATGGTTATGTGCCTATGAGCCATAATCTTCACAAGTGCCCTACCTTCTCCCTCAGTCATCTATAGAGAATGAGGAAAGCTAGAGGTGGGTGGATCTGAATTAATTATCCCTTCCTCAGCTGGGATAAAGCCCCAGTAAGTAAGTTTCTTTCCCTAGAGACTGAATCTTTGTTATGGAGAACACACTTGGTGTGGTTCCCAATTTTCACTTTTTATCATCTCCTTTAGGGGTCACTGGAGATTTCTCATGACTCAGACTTTTCAAGACAAATCAATATCACAGTAATGCAAATCTATGCCTCAATCACTAATGCTGAATAAGGCAAGGTTGAATGGTTCTATGAAGACCTATAAAACTTTTTAAAACTATTACCAAAAAAAAAAAAATGCCCTTTTCATTATAGGGTACTGGAATGCAAAAGTAGGAAGTCAAGAGGTATCTGGAGTAGCAGGCAAGTTTGTCCTTAGAGTACAAAATGAAGCAGGGTAAAGGCTAACAGAGTTTTGTCAAGAGAACACATTTATCATAGCAAACATCCTCTTCCAACAACAGAAAAGAAGACTCTACACGTGGACACCCCAAGATAGTCAATACCAAAATTAGATTGATCATATTTTTGCAGATGAAGATGGAGAAGTTCTATACAGTCAGCAAAAATGAGTCCTGAAAAAGACTGTGCCTCAGATCATGAACTTCTTACTGAAAAATTCAAACTTAAAGAAAGTAGGTCAAACCACTAGGCAATTCAGGTATGACCTAAATCAAATCCCTTACAAATACATAGTGGAAATTACAAAGAGATTCAAGGAATAAGATATGATAGAGTACCTGAAGAACTATAGACAGAGGTTCATAACACTGTACAGGAGGCAATGATCAATACCATCCCCAAGAAAAAGAAATGCAAAAAGGTAAAATGGTTGTCTGAGGAGGTCTTATAAATAGCTGAGAAAAGAAGAGAACCCAAAGGGTAAGGAGAAAAGCAAAGATACACCCATCTAAATGTAAAGTTCCAGAGAATAGCAAGGAGAAATAAGAAAACCTTCTTAAGTGAACAATGCAAAGAAATAGAGGAAAACAACAGAATAAAAAAGACTAGAGATCTCTTCAAGACAGTTAGAGATACCAAAGGAACATCTCATGTAAAAATTGGCACAATAAAATACAAAAATGGTATGAACCTAAGAGAAGCAGAAGATATTAAAAAGAGATCAATAATACACAGAAGAACTAAACAAGACAGGTCTTAATGTCATCGGGGTAACCACGATGGTGTAATCACTCACCTAGAGTCAGACATCCCACAGTGTGAAGTCAAGTGGGCCTTAGGAAGCATTGCTATAAACAAAGCTAGAGGAGTGATGGCATTCCAGCTGAACTATTTCAAATCATAAAAGATGAAGCTGTTAAAGTGCTATACTCAATATGCCAGCAATAATAGAAAATGCACCAGTGGCCACTGGATTGGAAAAGGTCAGTTTTCATTTCAATCCCAAAGAAGGACAATGCCAAAAAATGTTCAAACTATCACACAATTGTACTCATTTCACATGTTAGCAAGGTAATGCTCAAAATTATTCAAGATAGGCTTCAGCAATATAAACTGAGAACTTCCAGATGTACAAGGTATATTTACAAAAGGCAAAGGAACCAGAGATAAAATTGTCAACATCTGTTGGATCTTAGAAAGAGTGAGGAAATTCCACAAAAACATCTACTTCTGCTTCATTGGTCACACAAATAGCTTTGACTATGTGGATCAAAACAAACTGTGGAAAATTCTTACAGAGATGGGAATACCAGACCACCATGAAAAGATGAAGATGGAGAAGTTCTATACAGTCAGCAAAAATGAGTCCTGAAAAAGACTGTGCCTCAGATCATGAACTTCTTACTGAAAAATTCAAACTTAAAGAAAGTAGGTCAAACCACTAGGCAATTCAGGTATGACCTAAATCAAATCCCTTACAAATACATAGTGGAAATTACAAAGAGATTCAAGGAATAAGATATGATAGAGTACCTGAAGAACTATAGACAGAGGTTCATAACACTGTACAGGAGGCAATGATCAATACCATCCCCAAGAAAAAGAAATGCAAAAAGGTAAAATGGTTGTCTGAGGAGGTCTTATAAATAGCTGAGAAAAGAAGAGAACCCAAAGGGTAAGGAGAAAAGCAAAGATACACCCATCTAAATGTAAAGTTCCAGAGAATAGCAAGGAGAAATAAGAAAACCTTCTTAAGTGAACAATGCAAAGAAATAGAGGAAAACAACAGAATAAAAAAGACTAGAGATCTCTTCAAGACAGTTAGAGATACCAAAGGAACATCTCATGTAAAAATTGGCACAATAAAATACAAAAATGGTATGAACCTAAGAGAAGCAGAAGATATTAAAAAGAGATCAATAATACACAGAAGAACTAAACAAGACAGGTCTTAATGTCATCGGGGTAACCACGATGGTGTAATCACTCACCTAGAGTCAGACATCCCACAGTGTGAAGTCAAGTGGGCCTTAGGAAGCATTGCTATAAACAAAGCTAGAGGAGTGATGGCATTCCAGCTGAACTATTTCAAATCATAAAAGATGAAGCTGTTAAAGTGCTATACTCAATATGCCAGCAATAATAGAAAATGCACCAGTGGCCACTGGATTGGAAAAGGTCAGTTTTCATTTCAATCCCAAAGAAGGACAATGCCAAAAAATGTTCAAACTATCACACAATTGTACTCATTTCACATGTTAGCAAGGTAATGCTCAAAATTATTCAAGATAGGCTTCAGCAATATAAACTGAGAACTTCCAGATGTACAAGGTATATTTACAAAAGGCAAAGGAACCAGAGATAAAATTGTCAACATCTGTTGGATCTTAGAAAGAGTGAGGAAATTCCACAAAAACATCTACTTCTGCTTCATTGGTCACACAAATAGCTTTGACTATGTGGATCAAAACAAACTGTGGAAAATTCTTACAGAGATGGGAATACCAGACCACCATATCTGCCTCCTACAAAACCTGTATTCAGGTCAAGCAGCAACTGTTAGAACTGGACATGTAACAATAGACTGGTTCAAAATTCAGAAAGGGGTACATCAAGACTATATTGCTACCTTGCTCATTTAACTAACATACAGAGTACATCATTACAAATGTCAGGCTAGATGAAACACAAGCTGGAATCAAGATTTCTAGGTGAAATATCAAGAACCTCAAATATGTAGATTACACCACCCTTATGGCAGAAAGTGAAGAGGAACTAAAGAACCTCATGATGGAGATGAAAGAGGAGACTGTAAAAGCTGGCTTAAAACTCAACATTCAAAAAACTAAAATCATGACATCTGGTCCCATTACTTCATGGCAAATAGAGAAACAATGGAAATGGTGACAGACTTTATTTCACTGGGCTCCAAAATCATTGCAGATGGTGACTGTAGCCATGGAATTAAAAGATCCCTGCCCCTTGGAAGAAAACCTATGACAAACCTAGACACTGCACTAAAAAGCAGACATATCACTTTACTGACAAAGGTCCATAAAATCAAAGTGATGGTTTTTCCAGTAGTCATGTATGAATATGACAGTTGGATCATAAAGAATTCTGAGTGCCTGAGAGTTGATGCTTTCAATTTATGGTTCTGGAGAAGACTCTTGAGAGTTCTTTGGACAGCAAGGAAATCAAACCAGTCAATCCTAAAGGAAATCAACCCTGAATATTTACTGGAAGGACTGATGCTGAAGCTGAAACTCCAATACTTTGGCCACCTGATGGGAAGTGTCGACTCTTTGGAAAACATCCTGATACTGGGAAAGATTGAGGGTAGGAGGAGAAGAAGGCAACTCAAAATGAGAAGGTTGGATGGCATCACTGACTCGATGGATATGAGTTTGAGCAAACTCTGGCAGATAGTGAAGGGCAAGCAAGCTGGTACACGACAATCTGTTGGGTTACAAAGCCTGAGACATGACTGAATGACTGACAACAATTAGTCTTGAAACCTAGTATGGTTTCCAGAGGTAAAACCTACAAGAGTGTGAACGATCTCCTGAGAGCATATCCCCAGGAGTTTCCCCTATACTCATCATCCAGCATCCATCAAATAGACCCTTTCTACCAGTTTCCTGGCTCCCAGTGCTCCTGATCCAGATAAGCAGAGGTCAGCCCTAACTCAGTGGAGTCCCTTTGCCTCCAGAGTGGTTTATCTACACCTATGTTTCTATGATGTTTTCAGGAATATCACCTACTTTCAGTTTGCTTAGTATTTTCCTGTTGTAGGAGGTGACTGACACTGTCCAAGAGTTCTACATGTTAGGAGTTGAAACAAGATGAATAAAGAAATTCTGTTAGGGGTATATATCTTAAAAAGATACACAGAAACTGAACAGTTCAATCTAGCAGTGGCTTCCAATATTGGATTAGAAAACTAATGCAAGCCAAATTTCAGTCTGATTAGGATTTATTTACTCACAATTTGAAGGAACAGACATTAGCTTAGGAGTCTCAGACTTTCTTAACAGCAAGCCAAGTAGCACTTGTTCCCAACTATGTCCAGTGCCAAGATTTAGAAAGCCTGCCTTGAGATTGTATCGCACGACTGCCTGCCATTGTTCTGTCTGCTGCCATCTGTCTCTCTTCCCATGTAAATTCTCTCCCCTGTTGACTGATATATACGACTCAGTAGAAGGCCAGTGGGAGAGTTCCTGAAAGGCATTCCCAAGCAAGTGCTTTCTCTGTCATTCACGTCTTCTTGGGCTTCTGACAGGACTTGCTCATGTACTGATTTGTAAGGCAAATCCCACTGTAGCTCCCTATAAAACACTTGGGGGAATGGATTATTTACCACTTCCTGCCACAGCCAAGGCTCATTTACCCCTTAATTCCATGCAGTGTGATTCAAAAGTGGGTTCAATAGAGTGTGCACAGTATGTTGGTATAACTCCCCATGTGAAACTGTGGGAAAAATAACCCCAGATATATCACATCCCCTAGCATAATACCATAATTGTGTTTGTCAGTGTGTGTTGGTCTAATCTTCCCTCCACTTTAGAAATTTGTGAGTAACCAGAGTTACAAAAACAGAGATATAGAGGTATCAGCCTGTGGTGGAGGTAGCTTTCCCAGGAACAGAGGAGATGGGTGCTCATGGTGACCGGCCACTGTTGCCAAAGATTCAGTTGGAAATGAGCCCAGAACTTCCTATTTATTTATATTCTATTCAACAGTTTATGCTGTACCACAGTTAAATGAATAAAAACTCTGTAACTAACTTTACCCATGATTTAAAGAACCGAAGATTCCCTGTCCAGGTGTCCAATAAAGAGGTGATCAATTAATTCAATGCTGCTTTTAATTCATGGATAAATTCAACATAAAATATCTTTGAGAAATGTGTGTCCTGGTGACACTTCCATTTCCCTTCTGTTAGTCACAAAAAAATGATTAAAATTCTCTCTGAGGAGCCTGTGGAGGGAAAATCTTACTGAGTTTCTAGGATATGAATTTCTTCAACTCTCAGTCATTCTATCCTTCCCATTGCTTTCCACTCCTTAGAACAGAGAAATGAAAACTGAGAGAGAAAGAGAGGTGAAACTAGGATGTGAACTGATTCTTAATGAAGGGTCTTAACAGTCATCTATCATGTTAAAAAATAAATCATATTCACCCTAGCTAATCTTTTATTCCTTCCTCAAAATAGTTTTCATTATAATATCATCTACTTTAGCTAGAAAACATTTTTTAAAAGGGAAACATTTTAGGAAGAACAACAGGCTAGATCTGGTTCAAAATGTATGTTAACATTATATTGATTTTAATTCGACGTGCCAGTGGGAGAGTTCCTGAAAGCATTCCCAAGCAAGTGCTTTCTCTGTCATTCACGTCTTCTTGGGCTTCTGACAGGACTTGCTCATGTACTGATTTGTAAGGCAAATCCCACTGTAGCTCCCTATAAAACACTTGGGGGAATGGATTATTTACCACTTCCTGCCACAGCCAAGGCTCATTTACCCCTTAATTCCATGCAGTGTGATTCAAAAGTGGGTTCAATAGAGTGTGCACAGTATGTTGGTATAACTCCCCATGTGAAACTGTGGGAAAAATAACCCCAGATATATCACATCCCCTAGCATAATACCATAATTGTGTTTGTCAGTGTGTGTTGGTCTAATCTTCCCTCCACTTTAGAAATTTGTGAGTAACCAGAGTTACAAAAACAGAGATATAGAGGTATCAGCCTGTGGTGGAGGTAGCTTTCCCAGGAACAGAGGAGATGGGTGCTCATGGTGACCGGCCACTGTTGCCAAAGATTCAGTTGGAAATGAGCCCAGAACTTCCTATTTATTTATATTCTATTCAACAGTTTATGCTGTACCACAGTTAAATGAATAAAAACTCTGTAACTAACTTTACCCATGATTTAAAGAACCGAAGATTCCCTGTCCAGGTGTCCAATAAAGAGGTGATCAATTAATTCAATGCTGCTTTTAATTCATGGATAAATTCAACATAAAATATCTTTGAGAAATGTGTGTCCTGGTGACACTTCCATTTCCCTTCTGTTAGTCACAAAAAAATGATTAAAATTCTCTCTGAGGAGCCTGTGGAGGGAAAATCTTACTGAGTTTCTAGGATATGAATTTCTTCAACTCTCAGTCATTCTATCCTTCCCATTGCTTTCCACTCCTTAGAACAGAGAAATGAAAACTGAGAGAGAAAGAGAGGTGAAACTAGGATGTGAACTGATTCTTAATGAAGGGTCTTAACAGTCATCTATCATGTTAAAAAATAAATCATATTCACCCTAGCTAATCTTTTATTCCTTCCTCAAAATAGTTTTCATTATAATATCATCTACTTTAGCTAGAAAACATTTTTTAAAAGGGAAACATTTTAGGAAGAACAACAGGCTAGATCTGGTTCAAAATGTATGTTAACATTATATTGATAGAAACAAATAATTTTTTTAACTTGGAAAACTACACAGTCTGAATTTAAAAACTAAGTCAACCTTGAACAGCACAGTGATAATGAAACACTTGACTGCACATCCGTCAGGAAAACGGGGATCACAGCGCCTTCATTTGTTTCATTTACTTATAAGTTATATTTTTAATACAGCACATTTGGAATACGCATCTAAATTTTCAAGGATTTTTTTCCCAACAATATGAGAAAAATCTTAAAACGATAGTTATTCAAGAGGTAGGTTAAAAGGTTTGTAACCTGACACTTTGATTGCAATTTTAGACCAGTAGAGTTTATTTGAGACCTCAGATAAATGAAGGTTTATTTATTCATCTACTAACTGGGAATTATAATAGTACATTCTTCTCACATTCCTTGTAAGGATTCAGCCATTGTCAGGATTTAGACCACCTGAGTCAGTGAAGACATGGGACCAAGCAAAAGAGAACTTAAGGAATATTTCCAGAGAGGAATAAGATGTGGTGTCACTGAAAAAAATCACCCTTTTGTGGTCTGTCCTGGGAATAAGAGAGGCTTTTGTTTCACTTCCACCATTTCACATTCCTCATTAATGGAAAGTGGATTTAGACTGTGGATGTAGTGAATTCAATGTGGAGAACTTAACTTTGAATACTTTGTGGTTTCCTACTGGATCAGGACTCAACTACATGTCTCAAATCCCAACTTCATATTCCGACCACAGTGAACTTAACTTCTCACAGTAAATGACTACAAAAACTGGAAAACTTATATAAAACATTTGATTTTAGAAAGCCAATTATGGAGAAGGAAATGGCAACCCACTCCAGTTTTATTGCCTGGAAAAAGGCCATGGAAAGAGGAGCTCAGCAGGCTGCATTCCACATGGTTGCAAAGAGTCGGACACAACCGAGTGCATGCACACATGCACAACACCCTCCCACTGTGCAGGAGGGGGCACTTCACACTGAAATTGGGCTTGGCCACGTGACTCATTTAAAAAAAAAAAAAAAAAAGGAAACCAATTAGAACTGGTCCAGGGGGCAGAAATGAGCATCATATCCATGGCAATTCACATTAGGGTGATTTCTAAGGAAGAAAAGAAAGTTGCAAAGAAGGAGCCCTTAAAATACGTGAAATATATACTCTAAGGTTTCTGGCTGACCTTTAAGCAAGATGCAGACAGAGAGGGTCAAGTGGAGATATCAGCAGCTGCACAGTGAATGGGAGATGTTGGCGCTTAGATTCAGGCAGAGTGGATTATAGAATCCATATAATTCACAGGTGGAGACCACAGGTTTAACTTAAGACGCAAGAAAGATTTTATCCTAGATAGTGTCATGCTCTGAACACCCAGAATCACTTTTGAAAGATTCTTGTGTTATTAGAGAAAAGATAAACGTTAAACTACAGTGTAGCACATCAAAAAAAATTATAATATTGTGAACTTGTGTTCAGCTGAAAAGGTAATACTGATGCAATAGAGTATGAGAACATTTTTACTGATGCTGACTTTCAAGCCTCACCATGTGGAAGCCCTCAAGCCAGCCTCATCCTCTGACCACCATTAAAGCCCCAGTCAGTCCCCTTCCCCTACTTCCTCAACCCATCTCAGAACAGGTTAGGAGCTCACTGTGTTCTCACAAGAAAAGCTTTAATATGTAAATGATAAACATTAATATCTTGGCAAATGTGTGACATTACTGGTCTCAATATCCAAGTCAAATTTTGGGAGTGGAATTTATTTGGTTATTAGGAGTAACCACAACTGGAAAAAAGGATTTTATAATAATATTAGTAATAATAATCAATATTTCACTAATCAAACATAAAGAGATAAAAGGAGCAATAAGGCAATAAAGATTGTTACTATCAGTTTTCTATCACTATAAATTGTAGTAAAACTTACTGATTACATAGCTTAAATATGTGTAGCTTATTTACTATTATAAATGAAAGTCATTCAGTCATGTCTGACTCCTGCGATCCAATGGACAAGCCATGGAATTCTCCAGGCAAGAATACTGGAGTGGGAAGCCATTCCCTTTTCCCTTTTCCAGGGGATCTTCCCAAACCAGGGGTCAAACCCAGGTCTCCAGCACTGCAGGAGGATTCTTTACCATCTGTGCCAATTACACCTCGGTAAAGCTGTTAGAAAGACTATGAGACTAAATAAACCACAAAATCCAATTGTATATTTCCTGGTATAGTTTAAATAGAAAGATAGAAAAATTTAAAGTGCAAGTATGTAAGGGTATATTCATTTGAGGTCTAACCAGAAAGATGTGGACCTATTAGTAACAGACAGAAAAAAATATTTAATATAAAAAGCACTAACATAGATTTTTAAAATTCCCATAATGATCAGTGGCTCAAATATATATATATATATATATATATATAAAACTGAAAAACTTCAATATATAGAAAATTGAAAAAATTAAAGAGGAAATATACAATCCCAGGATCACATTTGGAATTATTAACAGGTATTTCTCAGTAACTGATAGAGAAAACAAAATCATTTATAATACATAAGACTTAAACACCTAATATTAGCTAACTTGAATTGTCATGTATAAAGGCTCATATCCAATAACAGCAGCACACAAACTCTTTTAATATTTTATGTAAAATATTTACCAAAATATACTAGGTATCTGACAACAAACCTAACACCTATATATTTTAACAATTTAAATTGTTTAATAGTTTTTTTTTTAACCTCTGTAGAATTAAAATCAAAAATTGAGAAGGCAACTAGAAGATCAGAGACGACTGGAATTCAATTAAGAGATAGTCAGTAGGGCTTCCCTGGTGGTCCAGTGGGTAAGGACACTGCCTTGCAGTGCAAGGGGTGCCAGTTCGATCCCTGGACTGGGAAGATTCCATGTGCCATGGAGTGGCTGGACTGATGTGTCCAACTACCAAGTCAGAGCTCTGGAGCGCATGCTCCCAGAGCCGATGCTCTGTGATGAGAGAGGCCACTGCGATGGGAGGCCCACACAGGTCAAAGAACAAAGATAAATAAATGATAGATCAACAGAAGTGCTCCCCCGCCCCCGCCAAAAAAAGAAAAAGATAATCAGTAGATGACCAATAGCCAAACAGTAGCTTAGAAGAAAATCAGAGTTTAAAATACATATGTTAGCAAAGAAAATGTTTAAATGCTTATAATAAAGAATCCTGGCTTCCATCTAAGAGTGAGAAAAATAACAACAAGCAGAACATACAAATTAGATGGATAAAAACAACAGAAATAAAAAAGAAAACAGAAAGCATAGAATAGAAGAAAAACCCAATATAGACTTTTTTTTTTTTTGCAAATATTAATGAACTTGATAACCAACTAATATATGTAATCAAGAAAAAAAAAAGGTGCCTATAAGTCACTGTATACTGTACACCTTAACCTTACACTGCATTGTATGTCCAATGAAATTATAATAAAACTAGACAAAAAATGGTAAAGAAGCTGCCTACAATTACAGGAGACATGGGTTCGATCCCTAGGTAAGGAAGATTCCCTGGAGAAGGGAATAACAACAAACTGTACTTGCCTGGAGAATTCCATGAACTGAGGAGCCTGGTGGATAAAAATGACTTAGCTGTACACTTAATATAAAGGCATTTGCTGTCAATGATACTCTGACTTATAGCATAGAACTTAAAAACTTTCTGTATAACACTGAAACAATGTGTTTAAATCCCCTGAGGTGTGACTCCTTCATGTAAAAAACGAGATAAGCAATAGCAACTAAAATAGGAAGTTATTATGCATATTCAGTATTAAAGGAGTTAATGTATAATAATAATGTGATCCAGTCTGTAGGAAACACAGTTTGTATTCCCATAGGAAGCCAGCCTTTGATTTTTTTTCACTACATTTAATTCTTTTATTATCTGTCATGTTGACATTTTAACTCTGTTGAAATGCTCATGGAACACAAATTTCTAAACACCATATAAAACACAGAACATGCATTTCTTCATTCATAAAAACAAAAGGAAACATCCCAATTTGAGGGTATGACTGCTTTCATATCAGAAAAGGAACACAAGAAAGTTCAAGTAATAGGAAGGTATTTTCAAAAAAGGAACAGCAGGAATTTTACAATTAAACATGTTTTCACAGTTTGTTTTGCAGCTTGGGCCAGTTTTACTCCCTCCTCCCAAGCAGAGACCACAGGGTCTGGAGGAATTATTCAAATGTATAGCCAAACAGTAGCTTAGAAGAAAATCAGAGTTTAAAATACATATGTTAGCAAAGAAAATGTTTAAATGCTTATAATAAAGAATCCTGGCTTCCATCTAAGAGTGAGAAAAATAACAACAAGCAGAACATACAAATTAGATGGATAAAAACAACAGAAATAAAAAGAAAACAGAAAGCATAGAATAGAAGAAAAACCCAATATAGACTTTTTTTTTTTTTGCAAATATTAATGAACTTGATAACCAACTAATATATGTAATCAAGAAAAAAAAAAGGTGCCTATAAGTCACTGTATACTGTACACCTTAACCTTACACTGCATTGTATGTCCAATGAAATTATAATAAAACTAGACAAAAAATGGTAAAGAAGCTGCCTACAATTACAGGAGACATGGGTTCGATCCCTAGGTAAGGAAGATTCCCTGGAGAAGGGAATAACAACAAACTGTACTTGCCTGGAGAATTCCATGAACTGAGGAGCCTGGTGGATAAAAATGACTTAGCTGTACACTTAATATAAAGGCATTTGCTGTCAATGATACTCTGACTTATAGCATAGAACTTAAAACTTTCTGTATAACACTGAAACAATGTGTTTAAATCCCCTGAGGTGTGACTCCTTCATGTAAAAAACGAGATAAGCAATAGCAACTAAAATAGGAAGTTATTATGCATATTCAGTATTAAAGGAGTTAATGTATAATAATAATGTGATCCAGTCTGTAGGAAACACAGTTTGTATTCCCATAGGAAGCCAGCCTTTGATTTTTTTTCACTACATTTAATTCTTTTATTATCTGTCATGTTGACATTTTAACTCTGTTGAAATGCTCATGGAACACAAATTTCTAAACACCATATAAAACACAGAACATGCATTTCTTCATTCATAAAAACAAAAGGAAACATCCCAATTTGAGGGTATGACTGCTTTCATATCAGAAAAGGAACACAAGAAAGTTCAAGTAATAGGAAGGTATTTTCAAAAAAAAGGAACAGCAGGAATTTTACAATTAAACATGTTTTCACAGTTTGTTTTGCAGCTTGGGCCAGTTTTTACTCCCCTCCTCCCAAGCAGAGACCACAGGGTCTGGAGGAATTTTCACTAGTCACAAGACAGGTGTGCAACTGACATCTAGTGGGTGGAGGCAAGCGATGCTGCTAAATATCTCAGGAAGCAAAAGACAGACCCCAACAACAAAGGCACAGCAGGCCTCAAGGCCTAGAGTCCCCAGGCTGAGAGCATCCTAAACCCTGGGCTTCGGACACTCCCTACCTACTTTTCCTGCCTGCAGGGTCTGGCGGAAGGAACAGTCTCATCTTTTGTCTAGATGAAAATCCACAGAAGTTCAGTCAAACTTTCTTACTCAAAATTGTAACATCTGAAACATTCTGAAAAGAGAATTCATTTCATGATGAATTGACTGGGCCTGTTCTGCTCTAAGGCTATTACTTGCCTTTGTTTATCCCATATGATGCAAGCATGTCTGCCTTTCATTGTAGTGAAAATAATATATAATGATAAAAGAGTGCTGTCCTAGACATGGGGAGTTCAAAGACACTCAGCAGAGTCTGACTGTCTGCAACCCCATAGACCGTAGTTTGCCGGGCCCCTCTGTCCATGGAATTTCCCAGGCAAGAATTCTGGAGGGGGTTGACATTTCCTCCTCCAGGGCATCTTCCTGATCCAGGGATTGTACCTTTGTCTCCTGTGGCTCCTGCATTGGCAGGTGGATTCTTTACCACTAAGCACTTAGACATATTTGAGGTGTCTGTGGGGGGATATTCGAGTCTTATAATAAGGTATTAATATACAGTGAAGTGCCTTCTTAAAAGTCAAGAAACCTGAAAGGTATCTATCCCCAAATGTTTAGGATAAGCAGGCGACAATCAATAATAGATTGGGGCATTATAAGAATTAGAAAGCAGCTTTTTCCCATTCTCCCAACCACCCCACTTATTAGCAAACTAACTATATGTGGGTAATTTATTCGGATTCCTCATGTAAAAATATAAATACTGGGCTTCCTGGTGGTCCAGTAGGTAAAGAGTCTGCCTTGTAGTGCAAGGGGCACCAGTTTTACTCCCCTCCTCCCAAGCAGAGACCACAGGGTCTGGAGGAATTTTCACTAGTCACAAGACAGGTGTGCAACTGACATCTAGTGGGTGGAGGCAAGCGATGCTGCTAAATATCTCAGGAAGCAAAAGACAGACCCCAACAACAAAGGCACAGCAGGCCTCAAGGCCTAGAGTCCCCAGGCTGAGAGCATCCTAAACCCTGGGCTTCGGACACTCCCTACCTACTTTTCCTGCCTGCAGGGTCTGGCGGAAGGAACAGTCTCATCTTTTGTCTAGATGAAAATCCACAGAAGTTCAGTCAAACTTTCTTACTCAAAATTGTAACATCTGAAACATTCTGAAAAGAGAATTCATTTCATGATGAATTGACTGGGCCTGTTCTGCTCTAAGGCTATTACTTGCCTTTGTTTATCCCATATGATGCAAGCATGTCTGCCTTTCATTGTAGTGAAAATAATATATAATGATAAAAGAGTGCTGTCCTAGACATGGGGAGTTCAAAGACACTCAGCAGAGTCTGACTGTCTGCAACCCCATAGACCGTAGTTTGCCGGGCCCCTCTGTCCATGGAATTTCCCAGGCAAGAATTCTGGAGGGGGTTGACATTTCCTCCTCCAGGGCATCTTCCTGATCCAGGGATTGTACCTTTGTCTCCTGTGGCTCCTGCATTGGCAGGTGGATTCTTTACCACTAAGCACTTAGACATATTTGAGGTGTCTGTGGGGGCATATTCGAGTCTTATAATAAGGTATTAATATACAGTGAAGTGCCTTCTTAAAAGTCAAGAAACCTGAAAGGTATCTATCCCCAAATGTTTAGGATAAGCAGGCGACAATCAATAATAGATTGGGGCATTATAAGAATTAGAAAGCAGCTTTTTTTCCCATTCTCCCAACCACCCCACTTATTAGCAAACTAACTATATGTGGGTAATTTATTCCGGATTCCTCATGTAAAAAATATAAATACTGGGCTTCCCTGGTGGTCCAGTAGGTAAAGAGTCTGCCTTGTAGTGCAAGGGGCACCAGTTTGATCCCTGGCCCAGGAAGATCCCACATGCAGCGGAGCGGTTGGACCGGTGTGTCCAATGACGAGGCAGTATTCTGGAGTGCATGGGCCCAGAGCCTGTGCTCTGCAAGGAAAGATGCCATTGCAATGGGAGGCCCACACAGGCCAAAGGATAAAAATGGACAATAAATAAATAAATAAAACCCAACAAAAAGAGGTCAAAATTAAAAAAAAAAAAAAAATATATATATATATATATATATATATACACTAATAACACCAATCTCATAGGTAGAATATTAAATGAGTATTTATAAATGACTACAATAATTCCCAATATCTAGCAAGTGTTCAATGAATGACAGAGTTTTTGTATCTTTTTTCTATTACTATAATTACTTTATTATTAAAAAACCACATTTTTTCCCCTTTATTTTAAAGATTTTACAGAGTTTTGTTGTTCACAGACATGTATGCTCTCAGATCATTCATATGTACATCCCTGGACCCTCCCCCCACCCAGTTCCCCCCACCCCTCCAGACCATCGCCCCAAGTGGTTGTAGGTACTCCTATTCCCTTAGCACAATGACAATAGCTATCTTTTCCACACATGACACTATAGGTTTCCATGTTACTCCCTCCATGCCTCCCTCCCATTGTTCGGTCTCCACAATGTCTTTATGTCCATTCTCTGTTTTTTCATGAGTTCACTGCGTGTGTTATCATGACCATCTTACTAGATCCCATATATATGAGTTAGTATACTGAGTTTTTTTCCACAATGTCTAGTAACCGCATTGGCAGGTGGATTCTTTACCACTAAGCACTTAGACATATTTGAGGTGTCTGTGGGCATATTCGAGTCTTATAATAAGGTATTAATATACAGTGAAGTGCCTTCTTAAAAGTCAAGAAACCTGAAAGGTATCTATCCCCAAATGTTTAGGATAAGCAGGCGACAATCAATAATAGATTGGGGCATTATAAGAATTAGAAAGCAGCTTTTTTTCCCATTCTCCCAACCACCCCACTTATTAGCAAACTAACTATATGTGGGTAATTTATTCCGGATTCCTCATGTAAAAAATATAAATACTGGGCTTCCCTGGTGGTCCAGTAGGTAAAGAGTCTGCCTTGTAGTGCAAGGGGCACCAGTTTGATCCCTGGCCCAGGAAGATCCCACATGCAGCGGAGCGGTTGGACCGGTGTGTCCAATGACGAGGCAGTATTCTGGAGTGCATGGGCCCAGAGCCTGTGCTCTGCAAGGAAAGATGCCATTGCAATGGGAGGCCCACACAGGCCAAAGGATAAAAATGGACAATAAATAAATAAATAAAACCCAACAAAAAGAGGTCAAAATTAAAAAAAAAAAAAAAAAAAATATATATATATATATATATATATACACTAATAACACCAATCTCATAGGTAGAATATTAAATGAGTATTTATAAATGACTACAATAATTCCCAATATCTAGCAAGTGTTCAATGAATGACAGAGTTTTTGTATCTTTTTTCTATTACTATAATTACTTTATTATTAAAAAACCACATTTTTTCCCCTTTATTTTAAAGATTTTACAGAGTTTTGTTGTTCACAGACATGTATGCTCTCAGATCATTCATATGTACATCCCTGGACCCTCCCCCCACCCAGTTCCCCCCACCCCTCCAGACCATCGCCCCAAGTGGTTGTAGGTACTCCTATTCCCTTAGCACAATGACAATAGCTATCTTTTCCACACATGACACTATAGGTTTCCATGTTACTCCCTCCATGCCTCCCTCCCATTGTTCGGTCTCCACAATGTCTTTATGTCCATTCTCTGTTTTTTCATGAGTTCACTGCGTGTGTTATCATGACCATCTTACTAGATCCCATATATATGAGTTAGTATACTGTACTTGTCTTTCTCTTTTTGACTTACTTCACTTTTTATGATAGGTTCTAGAGCTAACCACCTCATTAGAACTGAGTCTTCTGCATTTCTTTTAACAGTTGAGTAGTATTCCATTGTATATATGTACCAGACCTTCTGGATCCATTCATTTGTCGATGGACATCTAGGTTGCTTCCATGTTCTGGCTATTGTATAGAGAGCTGCAATGAACATTGGGGTACAGGTGCCTCTTTCAGTTTTGATTTCATCAGGATATAGGCCTAATAGTGGGATTGCTGGGTCATAGGGTGCTTCTATTTTTAGTTTTTTAAGGAATCTCCATATTGTCTTCCATAGAGGTTGTATCAATTTACATTCCCACCAGCAATGCAAGAGCGTTCCCTTTTCTCCACACCCTCTCCAGCATTTGTTGTCTGTCGATTTGTTGATGATGGCCATTCTGACAGGTGTGAGGTGGTATCTCATTGTGGTTTTAATTTGCATTTCTCTAATAATAAGCGAGGTTGAGCATCGTTTCATGTGCTTTTGGGCCATCTGTATGTCCTCTTCGGAGAGGCATCTCTTTAGATCTTTTTTCCCATTTTTTGATTGGGTTGTTTGTTTTTCCTGTGCTGAGATGTCTGAGTTGCTTGTAGATCTTGGAGATTAATTCTTTGTCTGTTGTTTCATTTGCTATGATTTTCTCCCACTCTATGGGGTGTCTGTTCAGCTTTTTGGTGATTTCTTTTGCTGTACAAAAGCTTTTAAGTTTCATGAGGTCCCATATATTCATTTTTCTTTTCAGTTCCACTATTTTAGTAGGTGGGTCAGAGAAGATCTTGCTTTGATTGATGTCCTTGACGGTTTTGCCTATATTCTCCTCTAAGAGTTTGATGGTTTCTGGTCTTATATTTATGTCTTTAATCCATTTTGAGTTGATCTTTGTGTATGGTGTCAGGGAATGTTCCAACTTCATTTTTTGCATGTAGCTGTCCAATTTTCCCAGCACCACTTGTTAAAGAGGCTGTCTTTGTCCCATTTTATAGTTTCGCCTCCTTTGTCAAAAATAAGGTACCCATAGGTGCGTGGGTTTATCTCTGGGTACTCAATCTTGTTCCATTGATCTATAGATCTGTTTTTGTGCCAGTACCATACTGTCTTGATAACTGTTGCTTGTAGTAGAGTCTGAAGTTGGCGCGCTGATCCCTCCAGCTCCATTCTTCTTCCTCAGGATTGCTTTGGCTATTCGAGGTCTTTTGTGTTTCCATATGAACTGTGTTATTCTTTGGTCTAGTTCTGTGAAAAATGTCAATGGTAGTTGGATAGGTATTGCATTGAATCTACAGATGATATTTGATAGTATGGTCATTTTCACAATATTGATTCTTCCGATCCAGGAACATGGGATATCTCTCCATCTTTTTAAATCTTCTTTAATTTCTCTCATGAGTGTCTTGTAATTTTCTGTGTACAATTCTTTTGTTTCTTTGGGTAGGTTTATTCCTAGATATTTGTTTCTTTTGGTTGCAATGGTGAAGGGGATTGCCTCTTTGATTTCGTTTTCTGATTTTTTATTGTTTGTGTCTAGGAATGCCAGTGATTTCTGTGTGTTGATTTTGTATCCTACGACTTTGCTGAATTCGTTGATTAGCTCTAGTAGCTTTGTAATAGAGTCTTTGGGATTTTCTATGTATAATATCATGTCGTCTGCAAAAAGAGAGAGCTTGACTTCTTCCTTTCCAATCTGGATTCCTTTGATTTCTTTCTCTTCTCTTATTGCTGTTGCTAGAACTTCCAGGACTATGCTGAATAGTAGTGGTGAAAGTGGGCACCCCTGTCTTGTTCCTGATCTTAGAGGGAATGCTTTCAGTTTTTCACCATTAACAATAATGTTCATTGTAGGCTTCTCATAGATGGCTTTCACTATGTTGAGATAGGTTCCTTTTATGCCCATTTTCTGAAGAGTTTTTATCATAAATGGATGTTGTACTTTGTCGAAGGCTTTTTCTGCATCTATTGAGATGATCATGTGATTTTTGTCTCTCAGTTTGTTGATATGGTCTATCACACTGATTGATTTGCGGATGTTGAAGAATCGTTGCATGCCTGGGATGAACCCGACTTGATCATGATGTATGAGTTTTTTGATGTGTCATTGAATTCTGTTTGCTAGGATTTTGTTGAGGATCTTGGCATCTAAGTTCATCAGTGAAATTGGCCTATAGTTTTCCTTTTTTGTGTTGTCTTTGCCTGGTTTGGGTATCAGGGTGATGGTTTCCTCGTAGAATGTGTTTGGAAGTTTTCCTTCCTGTGCAATTTTTTGGAAGAGTTTTACAAGGACAGGCATTAGCTCTTTTTCAAATGTTTGGTAGAATTCGGCTGTGAAGCCATCTGGCCCTGGGCTTTTATTTTTGGGTAGATTTTTAATCACAAATTCCATTTCTGAGCTTGTGATTGGGTTGTTCAAAGTTTCTGTTTCTTCCTGGCTCAGTCTTGGGAGATTAATCCTGTCCAAGAAACTGTCCATTTCTTCCAGGTTGTCCAGTTTGTTGCCATATAGCTGTTCGTAATAGTTTCTTAGAATCCTTTGGATTTCTGCGTTATCTGTTGTAATCTCTCCTTTTTCATTTTTGATTTTGTTTCTCTGGTTCTTCTCTCTCTTTTTCTTAATGAGTCTGGCCAGAGGCTTGTCAAGTTTGTTTACCTTTTCAAAGAACCAACTTTTTGTTTTATTTATCTTTACTATTGTTTCTTTTGTTTCTTTCTCATTTATTTCTGCTCTGATCTTTATGATTTCTCTTCTTCTGCTGGCTTTGGGATGTTTTTGTTCTTCTTTCTCCAATTGTTTTAAGCGGAGGGTTAAGTCATCTGCTTCATATTTTCCTAGTTTCTTGAGGTGGGATTGTATTGCTATAAATTTCCCTCTTAGAACTGCTTTTGCAGTATCCCATAGGTTTTGCACTGTCGTGTGTTCATTGTTATTTTCTTCTAGGAATTGTGTGATGTCTCCTTTGATTTCCTCAATGATCAGTTGGTTTTTTAGGTATGTGTTGTACTTTGTCGCAGGCTTTTTCTGCATCTATTGAGATGATCATGTGATTTTTGTCTCTCAGTTTGTTGATATGGTCTATCACACTGATTGATTTGCGGATGTTGAAGAATCGTTGCATGCCTGGGATGAACCCGACTTGATCATGATGTATGAGTTTTTTGATGTGTCATTGAATTCTGTTTGCTAGGATTTTGTTGAGGATCTTGGCATCTAAGTTCATCAGTGAAATTGGCCTATAGTTTTCCTTTTTTGTGTTGTCTTTGCCTGGTTTGGGTATCAGGGTGATGGTTTCCTCGTAGAATGTGTTTGGAAGTTTTCCTTCCTGTGCAATTTTTTGGAAGAGTTTTACAAGGACAGGCATTAGCTCTTTTTCAAATGTTTGGTAGAATTCGGCTGTGAAGCCATCTGGCCCTGGGCTTTTATTTTTGGGTAGATTTTTAATCACAAATTCCATTTCTGAGCTTGTGATTGGGTTGTTCAAAGTTTCTGTTTCTTCCTGGCTCAGTCTTGGGAGATTAATCCTGTCCAAGAAACTGTCCATTTCTTCCAGGTTGTCCAGTTTGTTGCCATATAGCTGTTCGTAATAGTTTCTTAGAATCCTTTGGATTTCTGCGTTATCTGTTGTAATCTCTCCTTTTTCATTTTTGATTTTGTTTCTCTGGTTCTTCTCTCTCTTTTTCTTAATGAGTCTGGCCAGAGGCTTGTCAAGTTTGTTTACCTTTTCAAAGAACCAACTTTTTGTTTTATTTATCTTTACTATTGTTTCTTTTGTTTCTTTCTCATTTATTTCTGCTCTGATCTTTATGATTTCTCTTCTTCTGCTGGCTTTGGGATGTTTTTGTTCTTCTTTCTCCAATTGTTTTAAGCGGAGGGTTAAGTCATCTGCTTCATATTTTCCTAGTTTCTTGAGGTGGGATTGTATTGCTATAAATTTCCCTCTTAGAACTGCTTTTGCAGTATCCCATAGGTTTTGCACTGTCGTGTGTTCATTGTTATTTTCTTCTAGGAATTGTGTGATGTCTCCTTTGATTTCCTCAATGATCAGTTGGTTTTTTAGGTATGTGTTGTTTACACATTGTTTTTTAACACTTGAATTGAGCACTAGTAGATAAATTAGGAAGTTATCTTTTTAACTACCCATACATAATTAGAGATGGTTTGTGCACATTACTTGTAAATCTGGTATTACATCCCTAATTGAATTTACATGGTTAAAAGGTCAGTGAAAAAGTGTTAGTCCCTCAGTGGTGGCTGACTCTCTCGGAACCCCTGAACTGTAGACGGCCCGTCTCCTCTGTCCATGGGATTTTCCAGGCAAGAATACTGGAGTGGGTTGCCATTTCCTACTCTATGGAATTTTCCCAACCCAGAGATCAAACCCTTGTCTCTTATGTCTCATATATTGGCAGGCAGATTCTTTACTGGACTCTGGCCTAGTGAGCTTCAGTGGGGTGACAGAGCTGAACATGATTCAGCGACTAACACACTAAAACGTCAAGAGTCATCTACTAAAGGCATAACAGCCAAAGCTCAAATCTGCAGCAAGGGCTCTGCAGGGGTGCTTTTAAACTATAGGGGCTGACCGTGCATGAAGACACAATGCATGTACTGTGTCCACAGCAAACATCGCACTCAACATGAATAAACTTCAGTGCTTTTATGTACCAATTAATACCCATCTTCACATACAAAAAACAGGGGATTGTGAGTGAAATTGTTGACAAGTCAGTGTGTCAAGCTGGATAAGAATCCTGTGCCTTTATCCCTGTAGCTGTATGCTCGGGAAGCTATGTCTGGACTCTCTCACTATCCTGTACTCCTTTGTTTCCCTTTTCAAAGAACCAACTTTTTGTTTTATTTATCTTTACTATTGTTTCTTTTGTTTCTTTCTCATTTATTTCTGCTCTGATCTTTATGATTTCTCTTCTTCTGCTGGCTTTGGGATGTTTTTGTTCTTCTTTCTCCAATTGTTTTAAGCGGAGGGTTAAGTCATCTGCTTCATATTTTCCTAGTTTCTTGAGGTGGGATTGTATTGCTATAAATTTCCCTCTTAGAACTGCTTTTGCAGTATCCCATAGGTTTTGCACTGTCGTGTGTTCATTGTTATTTTCTTCTAGGAATTGTGTGATGTCTCCTTTGATTTCCTCAATGATCAGTTGGTTTTTTAGGTATGTGTTGTTTACACATTGTTTTTTAACACTTGAATTGAGCACTAGTAGATAAATTAGGAAGTTATCTTTTTAACTACCCATACATAATTAGAGATGGTTTGTGCACATTACTTGTAAATCTGGTATTACATCCCTAATTGAATTTACATGGTTAAAAGGTCAGTGAAAAAGTGTTAGTCCCTCAGTGGTGGCTGACTCTCTCGGAACCCCTGAACTGTAGACGGCCCGTCTCCTCTGTCCATGGGATTTTCCAGGCAAGAATACTGGAGTGGGTTGCCATTTCCTACTCTATGGAATTTTCCCAACCCAGAGATCAAACCCTTGTCTCTTATGTCTCATATATTGGCAGGCAGATTCTTTACTGGACTCTGGCCTAGTGAGCTTCAGTGGGGTGACAGAGCTGAACATGATTCAGCGACTAACACACTAAAACGTCAAGAGTCATCTACTAAAGGCATAACAGCCAAAGCTCAAATCTGCAGCAAGGGCTCTGCAGGGGTGCTTTTAAACTATAGGGGCTGACCGTGCATGAAGACACAATGCATGTACTGTGTCCACAGCAAACATCGCACTCAACATGAATAAACTTCAGTGCTTTTATGTACCAATTAATACCCATCTTCACATACAAAAAACAGGGGATTGTGAGTGAAATTGTTGACAAGTCAGTGTGTCAAGCTGGATAAGAATCCTGTGCCTTTATCCCTGTAGCTGTATGCTCGGGAAGCTATGTCTGGACTCTCTCACTATCCTGTACTCCTCTGCTCTAATCTCCATGTGTTCTAGCAAAGGAGAACAATTTCTGCTTTGGAAACATTAGCTCTCTTCAGTGAATAAGGGCAGTCATTTAAGACTAAGAGAACAGATATCATGGATGTAGTTTGTTTCATGTTTTCTCTAGGAAAAATCTCCTAAGTATGGAAAAAGCATACAAATAACATAGGCCTACAGAAATACAGGACTGGGATGGAGGAAATAAATTAGGAGTTTGGGATTAACAAATACACGCTATTATATATAAAACAGATAAACAAAAAGGACCTACTGCATAGCACATTGAACTCTACTGAGTATCTTTTAAGAACCTTTAATGGAAAGGAACCTTAAAAAAGAATACACACACACACACACACACACACACACACACATAATTGAGTCACTTTGCTGTATACTTGGGACTAACACAACACTGTAAATTAACTATGCTTCAAGAAGAAGCTATGGTACATTGGAATATTTCTCAGCTGTAAAAAGAAATACATTGGTAGCTTATTTTTGACAAAGGAAATGAAAATATAAAATGGGACAAAGACAGCCTCTTCAACAAATGGTGCTGGGAAAATTGGATAGCTATATGCAAAAAAAATGAAGTTGGAACATTCCCTGACAACATAGACAAACATAAACTCAAAATGGATTAAAGAGCTAAATGTAAGTTCAGAAACTCTGGTACATATATACAATGGAACACTACACAGCTGTAAAAAGAAATGCAGAAGAATCAATCCTAATGAGTTGGCTGGATCTAGAACCTATCATAAAAAGTGAAGTCAGTCAAAAAGAGAAAGACACGTACAATATACTAACACATATATATGGAATCTAGTAGGATGGTAATGATAACACATGCAGTGAAGTGATGAAAAAACAGACATGGACAACAGACATATGGACATTGTTTGGAATGAACAGTGGGTGGGAGGTGTAAAGGAAGTAGCATGAAAACCTATAATATCATATGTGAAAAAAATAGCTATTGTAATTGCCCTGTGAGAAAAGGGGATCCTACAGGGGTGCTGAGTGATGGCCTGGAGGGGTGGTATGGGGAGGATATACATATGACTGATCTGGGATCGTACATATCTGTAAACAGCAAAATTCTGTAAAAGTAAAAAGAAAAATAAAAACTAAAAAAAAAAAAAAAAAGAAGAAGAAGAAAGAAATGCATTTAAATCAGTCCTAATGAGGTGAATGAATCTAGAACCTATTATACAAAGTGAAGTAAGTCAAAAAGAGGACAAGGGCTTCCCTTGTGGTTCAGTCGGTTAAGAGGCCACCTTGCGGGGCTTCCCTGGTGGTCCAGTGGGTAAGGACACCACTTTGCAGTGCAAGGGGCGTCGGTCCGATACGTGGCCCGGGAAGATCCCACGTGCCGTGGAGAGGCTGGACCAATGTGTCCAATTATCAAGCCCGAGCTCTGGAGCGCATGCACCCAGAGCCGGTGCTCTGTGACAACAGAGGCCACTGCGATGGGAGGCCCACATGGGCCAAAGAACAAAGATGGATGAAAAATAGATAAATGAAAGACCAATAGAAGTGGCCCACCCATCCCCCTCCCTTCAAACACCTACCCACCCCGCCACCCCCCGTCAAAAAAAAAGGTTCCGTCTTGTAGTGCGAGGGGCACTGGCTGGATCCCTGACCCTGGAAGATCCCACATGCTGCTGAGCAGCTGGACCAGTGTGTCCATTTACAAGCCAGCGCTCTGGAGCACATGCACCCAGAGCTGGTGCTCTGCTACAGGAGAGGCCACTGCAATGGGAGGCCCACACAGGCCTAAGAACAAAGACGGATGAAAATAAATAAATGAAAGACCAATAAAAGTGGCCCCCAAAAAAAGATTAAAAAAAAAGAGAGAGAGAGAGAGAGAGAAAAGGACAAATAGAATATACTACCATATATATATAGAATCTAGACAGATGGTACTGATAAATGCATATGCAGTGCAGCAATGGAGAAACAGACATAGAGAACAGACTTACAGTCATTGGGGAGAGGGAGGTAAAAAGTATGGAAAAAGCAACATGGAAACCTACACTATCATATGTAAAAGAGACAATCATTAGGAATATGCTTAAGACTAAGGGAATGTATTTGGGGGCTTTGGGGTTGGGGTGGGGAGGCACTGGGAGGGGGTCCAGGTGAGAGGGGTATAATAAAAATTATTATATAAAATAAAAAAGATTGAGTCAGTGATTACAAAAGAGAATGTATGTTGTGATATTGCACCAAAATTCCCTCTCCAAGGCTGCCTCACTTACACTTGCAGACACTGAGAGTACCAGCTGCTGATGGCCCACAGCCTCCTCTCCATGGAAACTGCCTTCAGTAACTTCACGCAAGATTATGTTTTCTCCAAGGCAGTATCTACAGTCAAGCACAGGTTAGACCAGTGCTCTCCCCACAATCTTTCCTTTTTCACAACCTTCCAGATGTTTCTTTCAAGAGCACTCCCTAATAGACCTTTCACTCACAGTCTGTTGTTCAGTCGATCAGTTGTGTCCAACTCTTTGCGAGCCAATGAACTGCTGCATGCCAAGCTTCCCTGTCCTTCACCACCTCCCAGAGTTTGTTGAAACTCATGTCCATTGAGTCAATGATGGCATCCAACCATTTCATCCACTGTCATCCCCTTTTCTACATGCCTTCAATCTTTCCCAGCAGCAGGGTCTTTTCCACTGAGTCAGCTCTTTGCATCAGGTGGTAAAAGGATTGGAGTTTCAGCTTTAGCATCAGTTTTTCTAACTCACAGTTTATTTCCAGGGAACTCACACTGATACAAATAATTACTTTATTTACTGAACAAATATTTAATAAATACCTACTGCAGAATGCAGTGTGCTACACCCTGAAACTATAATGGCAAAGGATACTAAACTATTTACCATACAAGGAAAAGGTACTAATGACTCCCACTGACTTTTTTTTTTTTTTTTTTTTGGCCACTTCTATTGGTCTTTCATTCATTTAGTTTCATCTATCTCCGTTCTTTGGCCTGTGTGGGCCTCCCATAACAGTGGCCTCCCTCGTTGCAGAGCACTGGCTCTGGGCGCATGCACTCCAGAGCTAAAGCTTGGTAGTTGGGCATATCAGCTCAATCGCTCCGCGGCACGTGGGATCTTCCCAGGCCAGAGATCGAACCAGTGCCCTTAGCACTGCAAGGTGGTGTCGTTACCCACTGGGCCACCAGGGAAGCCCTCCCACTGATTTTTAACCAAGAGAAGTCTCAACCAATATATGTACTTTGGCCAAACACAACACCAGCTTCTCTGGTAGCTCAGATAGTAAAGAAAGCATTTGCAATGCAGGAGAGCTGGATTTAATCCTGGGTTGGGAAGATCTCATGAAGAAGAGAGTTCCATGGCTCACCTACAGGGTCACAAAGAGTGCCTTTGCCTCACTTACACTTGCAGACACTGAGAGTACCAGCTGCTGATGGCCCACAGCCTCCTCTCCATGGAAACTGCCTTCAGTAACTTCACGCAAGATTATGTTTTCTCCAAGGCAGTATCTACAGTCAAGCACAGGTTAGACCAGTGCTCTCCCACAATCTTTCCTTTTTCACAACCTTCCAGATGTTTCTTTCAAGAGCACTCCCTAATAGACCTTTCACTCACAGTCTGTTGTTCAGTCGATCAGTTGTGTCCAACTCTTTGCGAGCCAATGAACTGCTGCATGCCAAGCTTCCCTGTCCTTCACCACCTCCCAGAGTTTGTTGAAACTCATGTCCATTGAGTCAATGATGGCATCCAACCATTTCATCCACTGTCATCCCCTTTTCTACATGCCTTCAATCTTTCCCAGCAGCAGGGTCTTTTCCACTGAGTCAGCTCTTTGCATCAGGTGGTAAAAGGATTGGAGTTTCAGCTTTAGCATCAGTTTTTCTAACTCACAGTTTATTTCAGGAACTCACACTGATACAAATAATTACTTTATTTACTGAACAAATATTTAATAAATACCTACTGCAGAATGCAGTGTGCTACACCCTGAAACTATAATGGCAAAGGATACTAAACTATTTACCATACAAGGAAAAGGTACTAATGACTCCCACTGACTTTTTTTTTTTTTTTTTTTTTGGCCACTTCTATTGGTCTTTCATTCATTTAGTTTCATCTATCTCCGTTCTTTGGCCTGTGTGGGCCTCCCATAACAGTGGCCTCCCTCGTTGCAGAGCACTGGCTCTGGGCGCATGCACTCCAGAGCTAAAGCTTGGTAGTTGGGCATATCAGCTCAATCGCTCCGCGGCACGTGGGATCTTCCCAGGCCAGAGATCGAACCAGTGCCCTTAGCACTGCAAGGTGGTGTCGTTACCCACTGGGCCACCAGGGAAGCCCTCCCACTGATTTTTAACCAAGAGAAGTCTCAACCAATATATGTACTTTGGCCAAACACAACACCAGCTTCTCTGGTAGCTCAGATAGTAAAGAAAGCATTTGCAATGCAGGAGAGCTGGATTTAATCCTGGGTTGGGAAGATCTCATGAAGAAGAGAGTTCCATGGCTCACCTACAGGGTCACAAAGAGTTGGATACAAGTGAAATACATATTTTTTTAATCATTTTTTCACTTTACAAACACAAAAATCAATTTTTAAATGTCTTCTGAACTAAACATTTGGTACCAGTTCTTGAATTTATGTTTATCTTAAAGTTGGTGGTGGTAGGTTGGGGGAGATAAGTATGCCAGAATTTTAAGTGTTTTTTTCTTTGTTTGTTTTATTTTGTTTTGTTTTGTTTTTCTGAATGGTAAAAAGACACAGACAATAGAACTCTAATCTCAGTTCTCTTAATTTTCTGTATAAGATTAGTAAGTCACTTTGCCTTCTTAAGGATTATTTTTCTTTCTCAGAATAAGGCTATGAATTTATCATTGAGATAAATATTATTGTCAAATTTCTATGCAATTAATCACTGAGGTTTTCAGGCAGCAATAATGTAGGGGGAGATCAAGGAGGTCCCATCTGAATGAACAGTGTGGGGAAAAGACTATAGCTAAGAACTAAGAGAGATACAAGAGACCCAAAGGATTTAAGAAATAATTAGTACTATGAGTTAATTTGCTAGACACTTCAGTATTTAGACTATGGTTCAGATTCTCCAGTTTAGTCTTTGTATTTCCTAAGTTACAGCAGATGTTAAAATGAAAGACAAAAATAATTAGAGAATTAAAAGTGAGAATGAAGCTAGGTTTATTAAACTGCACATAAATTTATTTGCTAGAAATAGTAGTTAAATGAAGAACATACAAGCCCTTTTAATGTAACAAAACGTTAGATTCAATGCTTTACTCCTGATTCATATGCTTTACACAAAGGTAGGCAATGATAAAATTAATGTTAAAATGTCAACTACCAACTTCCCTGAATTACAAGTTTGTTTCTAACACATGCCATGGAAAATAATGAAATGAATACTCTAACTTGAATAAAAGAAAGAAATATTTTTTACACAGCTAATTGGAAACTTGCAGTATCTCTCTTGTTAAGTGCATTGATTTGTTCACAATATCCTTCTTTCATTTTTTCTATGCTGCTTGCTCACGAGTGAGCCAAATTTTCTACATTTTTACTTCATAAGACAGTAAACCTTAGTATGAGGTCGTGGCTTGTTCTTACGAAAGAGATTATATAAATCTAAGATGTTGCCCAAATATCAACAAAGTAACCTGCACCTACACTGTCAACTTTTAAAAGTGTGCCTTCTTTAGATATTTGATTTGGTATTGAATGACCTTTAAGAAACTGTAGACTTGAACATCTGACTCAGAAGACTCCATAAATCTGCTTTCCTTGTTGCTGTCGTTCTTTCACTAAATTGGGTCTACCTCTTTGTGACCCCATGCACTGCAACATGCCACACTCCTCCGTCCTCCACTATCTCCTGTAGTCAGCTCAGATTCATGTCCATTGAGTCAGTGATGCTATGTAACTATCACATCCTCTGTCACCCCCTTTTCCTTTTGTCTTCAATCTTTCCCAGCAGCAGGGTCTTTTTCAATGAGTCAGCTCTTTGCATCAGGTGGCCAAAGTACCGGAGCTTCAGCTTCAAAATCTGTCCTCCAGCAATAATGTAGATCAAGGAGGTCCCATCTGAATGAACAGTGTGGGGAAAAGACTATAGCTAAGAACTAAGAGAGATACAAGAGACCCAAAGGATTTAAGAAATAATTAGTACTATGAGTTAATTTGCTAGACACTTCAGTATTTAGACTATGGTTCAGATTCTCCAGTTTAGTCTTTGTATTTCCTAAGTTACAGCAGATGTTAAAATGAAAGACAAAAATAATTAGAGAATTAAAAGTGAGAATGAAGCTAGGTTTATTAAACTGCACATAAATTTATTTGCTAGAAATAGTAGTTAAATGAAGAACATACAAGCCCTTTTAATGTAACAAAACGTTAGATTCAATGCTTTACTCCTGATTCATATGCTTTACACAAAGGTAGGCAATGATAAAATTAATGTTAAAATGTCAACTACCAACTTCCCTGAATTACAAGTTTGTTTCTAACACATGCCATGGAAAATAATGAAATGAATACTCTAACTTGAATAAAAGAAAGAAATATTTTTTACACAGCTAATTGGAAACTTGCAGTATCTCTCTTGTTAAGTGCATTGATTTGTTCACAATATCCTTCTTTCATTTTTTCTATGCTGCTTGCTCACGAGTGAGCCAAATTTTCTACATTTTTACTTCATAAGACAGTAAACCTTAGTATGAGGTCGTGGCTTGTTCTTACGAAAGAGATTATATAAATCTAAGATGTTGCCCAAATATCAACAAAGTAACCTGCACCTACACTGTCAACTTTTAAAAGTGTGCCTTCTTTAGATATTTGATTTGGTATTGAATGACCTTTAAGAAACTGTAGACTTGAACATCTGACTCAGAAGACTCCATAAATCTGCTTTCCTTGTTGCTGTCGTTCTTTCACTAAATTGGGTCTACCTCTTTGTGACCCCATGCACTGCAACATGCCACACTCCTCCGTCCTCCACTATCTCCTGTAGTCAGCTCAGATTCATGTCCATTGAGTCAGTGATGCTATGTAACTATCACATCCTCTGTCACCCCCTTTTCCTTTTGTCTTCAATCTTTCCCAGCAGCAGGGTCTTTTTCAATGAGTCAGCTCTTTGCATCAGGTGGCCAAAGTACCGGAGCTTCAGCTTCAAAATCTGTCTTCTCCAGCACCAAAAGCCCTTGAGAAGGAAATGGCAACCCTCTCCAATATTCCTGCCTGGAGAATTCCATGGATAGGGGAGCCTGGTGGGCTACAGTCCATGGAGTTGCAAAAAGTCAGACATGACTTAGTGACTAAAACAAAGAACAATTCAAAAGCATCACCTCTTTGGTGTTCAGCTTTCTTTATGGTCCACTTCTCTGGTTTGTACAATGACTGCTGGAAAAATCATAGCTTTGACTATACGCACTTTTGATACTAAAGTGATGTCTCTGCTTTGTAATACATTGTCTAGGTTTGTCATAGCTTTCCTTCCAAGAAGCAAGCACCTTTTACTTTCATGGCTACAGTCACCATCTGCCTATACTGGAGACAGAAAAAATAAAAGCCATCATAGCTTCTACTTTTTCCCCTTCTATTTACCATGAAGTGGTGGGAGTAGATGCCAAGATCTTAGCTTTTTAATGTTGAGTTTCAAGCCAGATTTTTTATTCTAATCTTTCACCTACTTCCCTACTGCCTAGGAAACAGCTTTGGAGTATATGGCTTGCTTTTTCATCAGCTAGGTTCCATATGGAACAACGGAACACAGACCAACTTATTCCATGGAGAATACTGACACAGCTGGTATATTTAGCAGAAGAGCTAATGACAGGGAAAAGTGAAGCAAAGCAGATATAAAAGGCAGAAGGAGTACCCTGGGGATGCAGAGGCTCACAGTGAAGTTCAGGAGCTATGAGGCTGGGCCAGTGCTGTGGTTTTGAAGAAGAGGCCACTAGGAGGGAACTGGGACTGCAGAAGGAGGAGCTGATTGATAGAAGAGGAAACCAGTGAGGAGAATTGTTGCCTCCAGAGATACTATGAGAGAGAGAGACATAGACAGAGAGAGAGAAAGAGAGGAAGGAAGGGAGAGACAGAGACAGAGAGGGGTTGGTTCAAATTCAATTTAGAAGAAAGATGACAATGTTTTGGTTTTTTTAACTGAATTATTCACGGAGTCAGAAATGCTGGGAAGTATCATGCTGGCTTTCTCTCAGTTTTGAACTCTTTCCACTCTCTGCTGCCTATGTTACAGCAGTGCTTCCTGTGTTTCAGGAGAGTTTCTTCCATCTTCTTTACATTTGCTTGGTCCCTACAGGTTAAGATCTCAGAAGCAGAGGCTGGACCCCCTTAGTGTCCACAGGGAATATCCTGACTGCTGATGATCCCGGGACAAATGACTGGGTTCAAGTGGGTGGCAGTCCTCTGCCCAGTTTGCATTGTGTTTACCATGACAGAGAAGGGGGATGCCTCATGGATGAACAATATAGGCAACAACATGGCATCCATCATACTTGATATGATGTCAGTTTCATCACATTCTCTGCATTTATCAGCATGCGGCTAGGCATGAACTGGTTAAATCGGACAAGACAATTTAGAAAGATTAACTATCTGGAAGTAAATTCCTTATTGAAAGTGCAAAGATAGGAGAGTGGATATACATGGCTTTAGACAATAAATACAATCCAGTTTGCAGAAACATAGGCAAAGAAGGTCAGGAATAACTAGAGTAACACAGCCAGAGACTGGGCATTGGGTCTCAGACGTGTAATAGAGACCAAAGATTAGGCTAAGTTCTTTAGCAACAAATCCCATTCCTAATTTGAAATAGTTCAAGACAATGAGGGAAAGGGTTTCTCCTGTTATATACTACAGAAAATATCATAGGCAGGGAAAATTGGCAAAACTTTAGAATCTTGGTGCTTCTGTGAAGAACACTAACATTTCTGGATTTTGTAAACAATCTTTGTCCTGATTTTTCTCTCATATATTAAGCTCATAGCTATTGCAGAATTTTCAGCTAAGAAAATACTATTCAGCTTTCTTCTTCTACTTCTTAATTCATTTTTCTCTCCTCTTACTGATTGATTGAGTAATGTAATTAAAGCAACACAATCTGCTATATTGCCTGCAGTCACGATATAATGCACCAATTTTTTTTTTTAGGAGTTCTATATAATTATATTAATCTGAAGCTTTTCAAACCAACTCAATCGATCCTCAACAGAATATTGAATTAAGTTACTGATGTCAGGAAAGTTTTGTTGTTGTTATATCTTATTCACTTTGAACTGAATGGCTCCAATCTTTTTAATATATATATCTGAATGAGTCCATTCATGGTGACTATATATTATATACAACTTAACTTGGTTCAAATCTCATTTATTTTTATTTATCCTTCTAAATATTTCTACAAATGTTGCCTGTAGGTTGCTATGACTTTTTAGACAGGCTATAATCTTCCAAAAATGGACCAATCCTTCAAAGTCCCATATTACAGTTTAAGGCATAGCATCTATTATAATCAAACATTCATAAAAATGTAATACTGAAGAAAACTAAAGAGCAATCCAAAAATAATCCTTTCATCATTAGAAAAACAATGGCAAATTATGCATGAATATTAGCAGTATATGCTCTTAAGGGCATCTAATGACTCTTAAATATTGATGTCATGGAAAAGGCCTCCCTATATCTTTCAAGTCTTACTGGAACACTCTGATATAAAAGCCATGAAGATATTTACGATGATAGAGCTAATGCATTGATAGCAAGATCTACATTTGTCAGTGGGCAAAAATATCTGAGTGTCTACATAAACTTCAAGACAAGAGTTCTCAGTGAATAATAATTACTGGTAAAGCAAAGTTCTAAAGAAACCTCTTGGAAGCACACATATGTGAGGTACTCTGTGAATCTAGTCTCCTTTACAAACAGTATAGTAGGATAGTAAAGAGCAAGGAAAAAAAAGTGCAATTTAAAAATAGGAATCTGAGTCAGCAGTAGTGTTCCTTAGAGCAATACATTACCTTCCTTTCTGTTCAGAGCTAAAAGCATCAATATGTCTGGGGTTTAGGGGGGTGTCTGTTGTACTATGCAACTTACTGGAAGGACTGACCATTGCATGCAGAACCACAGTCGTGGAGAGAAGGGGGAGGGAGAGGAGGAGCCATGAAGGGTTCTTTCTAGTACTGATTTCTACTGCCAAATTTTACAATTCTTTCTTTCCAATATCTAAACCCTTCACTGTACAATCTTATAGCATAACACAGTTACACAATTTACATCAAAAAGCATAACAAGATTTAGGAGTTCTATATAATTATATTAATCTGAAGCTTTTCAAACCAACTCAATCGATCCTCAACAGAATATTGAATTAAGTTACTGATGTCAGGAAAGTTTTGTTGTTGTTATATCTTATTCACTTTGAACTGAATGGCTCCAATCTTTTTAATATATATATCTGAATGAGTCCATTCATGGTGACTATATATTATATACAACTTAACTTGGTTCAAATCTCATTTATTTTTATTTATCCTTCTAAATATTTCTACAAATGTTGCCTGTAGGTTGCTATGACTTTTTAGACAGGCTATAATCTTCCAAAAATGGACCAATCCTTCAAAGTCCCATATTACAGTTTAAGGCATAGCATCTATTATAATCAAACATTCATAAAAATGTAATACTGAAGAAAACTAAAGAGCAATCCAAAAATAATCCTTTCATCATTAGAAAAACAATGGCAAATTATGCATGAATATTAGCAGTATATGCTCTTAAGGGCATCTAATGACTCTTAAATATTGATGTCATGGAAAAGGCCTCCCCTATATCTTTCAAGTCTTACTGGAACACTCTGATATAAAAGCCATGAAGATATTTACGATGATAGAGCTAATGCATTGATAGCAAGATCTACATTTGTCAGTGGGCAAAAATATCTGAGTGTCTACATAAACTTCAAGACAAGAGTTCTCAGTGAATAATAATTACTGGTAAAGCAAAGTTCTAAAGAAACCTCTTGGAAGCACACATATGTGAGGTACTCTGTGAATCTAGTCTCCTTTACAAACAGTATAGTAGGATAGTAAAGAGCAAGGAAAAAAAAAAAAGTGCAATTTAAAAATAGGAATCTGAGTCAGCAGTAGTGTTCCTTAGAGCAATACATTACCTTCCTTTCTGTTCAGAGCTAAAAGCATCAATATGTCTGGGGTTTAGGGGGGTGTCTGTTGTACTATGCAACTTACTGGAAGGACTGACCATTGCATGCAGAACCACAGTCGTGGAGAGAAGGGGGAGGGAGAGGAGGAGCCATGAAGGGTTCTTTCTAGTACTGATTTCTACTGCCAAATTTTACAATTCTTTCTTTCCAATATCTAAACCCTTCACTGTACAATCTTATAGCATAACACAGTTACACAATTTACATCAAAGGCAAGAAGAGCCCTTATAATCAAGATTTTTGACTGAGGAGTCTTAGATGTACATGTGGCTTTCAGATTGTCTCTGAACACTGAGTATTTTGTGTACTGACAGCCACAATTTATTTCTGGAAAGGATATTCATGAGATCACAAATTATTTTTCACATGGCTACAAAAAGAAGTCCTGCTGTAGAAACTAGATGCAAAGAAAGTTATCTTGGAAGAGGGAGTCATTATGCTTTGGAGAGACAATTCCCCATGGATCTTGTATTTCTATGTAATATTTTGGTGGGGGGGAGGTCCTGCAATATTGTGTTAGTTTCTGCTGTACAATGAAGCAAATCAGCCAAAAGTGTATACATGTATATACAAATATATCCCCTCCCTCTTGGACTTCCCTCCTGATTCTCACATCCCACTCCCCTAGGTTATCACAGAGTACAGAGCTGAGCTTCCTGTGCTATACAGCAGTTGCCTGACAGCTAGCTATTTTACACATGGTAGTGGTTATAAGCAGAGGTGCTGACTGTTTGGGAGTATCTCTACAAGGATGTTCCTAGAGCAAATACTCTCAGAAGACAGAGCTCTCCCTCTGGCACAAAGAGAAGGTTTGCATATTGACTTAGAGGATAACAGAGTGTCTCTCTCTGGAGCCAAAGACCAATTTGCCTACTGCAATTACAGTAAACACATTGGGTTTCCTAACCTCAAGGTCCCTTTCTTATAATGGAGGTCATTGCATGTTGCAAGTGTCACCTGAATCTCTGAGTGTCATCCTGGGGGGATTAGGACTCAGAGAATCAGGACAAGGAAATGTTGATCCTCTGCTTTCTGTGTTGTTCTGTGCAATGGATATTTTTCTTGCCTCAGGAATATGGCGTGTTCAGCCCAGCCAGCATCTATGAACTGAATACAGGCTAACTATACAATACATACCTTCACAGTTTTGGCCATAAACATGGGCATACTGACAAAGGCATGCCTTTTGGAATTTCCTTTTGGAATAGGAAAAATGAAAGCCCTCTTGGTCTGGATGTAATTGAGCAGAACCCTACCAGGCCATCCCAGAATAAATCCCCACTCATGTCCTCTGCATGCCTTTTCTCTGTAGAAAACTGTATTCAAAGAATAAATTTAATCAGAGAAGAAAATACAGAAAGAAAGCAAACCATCAAAAGCAAAGCAAGACAAAATTGTACTTTAATCACTAAAAAAGGTAAGAACCTTTAGTTTTTCTTCAAAAAATATATGTAATATTCTGAGTCATGTCCTTCGATCTGTATTGCAAATACTGAAGCCCCCCACCAGACTGGAGAAGTTAACTGTGAGCTGCTCACAAGGACCTAGACCCCAGTTGGAACCAGGCTGATGATGCTGACTTCCAATTACCTCACCACCCAATCAGAAAAAGACCACCAGGTGACGCCTTCTGCAGTTTCTCATGCCAACTTTAGGTAATTCATAGACTACAGTACAGATACTAGAGACTTTTGTAGTGGGTCCTCCTGACTATCAAGGGGGTTCAACTCTCTGGGGAAGACATCCATGAAACAAACTCCTGTGAGAACCCATAGAAGAGACTGATACTTGGATGAGGCTCTCCATGCCTTGGGCTTGGCTTACAATTCAGAAGATGACCCACTAGACAGTGAGACTGAACAAAGGAATTTTAGCTAAATCACCTCAGTCCTGTGTGCAGCCCTGGAAGACTCTCTGAGCCCATTTGTTGACAATGGGAAAGAATCTAAAGAGATGCAACGGAACACTGATAACAGGAGATTTGTAGCCTAAATCCCCCCCTCAAGGTCCCTGACATGCTTCTGAGTTGTCATCCTGGGGGATTAGGACTCAGAGAATCAGGACAAGGAAATGTTGATCCTCTGCTTTCTGTGTTGTTCTGTGCAATGGATATTTTTCTTGCCTCAGGAATATGGCGTGTTCAGCCCAGCCAGCATCTATGAACTGAATACAGGCTAACTATACAATACATACCTTCACAGTTTTGGCCATAAACATGGGCATACTGACAAAGGCATGCCTTTTGGAATTTCCTTTTGGAATAGGAAAAATGAAAGCCCTCTTGGTCTGGATGTAATTGAGCAGAACCCTACCAGGCCATCCCAGAATAAATCCCCACTCATGTCCTCTGCATGCCTTTTCTCTGTAGAAAACTGTATTCAAAGAATAAATTTAATCAGAGAAGAAAATACAGAAAGAAAGCAAACCATCAAAAGCAAAGCAAGACAAAATTGTACTTTAATCACTAAAAAAGGTAAGAACCTTTAGTTTTTCTTCAAAAAATATATGTAATATTCTGAGTCATGTCCTTCGATCTGTATTGCAAATACTGAAGCCCCCCACCAGACTGGAGAAGTTAACTGTGAGCTGCTCACAAGGACCTAGACCCCAGTTGGAACCAGGCTGATGATGCTGACTTCCAATTACCTCACCACCCAATCAGAAAAAGACCACCAGGTGACGCCTTCTGCAGTTTCTCATGCCAACTTTAGGTAATTCATAGACTACAGTACAGATACTAGAGACTTTTGTAGTGGGTCCTCCTGACTATCAAGGGGGTTCAACTCTCTGGGGAAGACATCCATGAAACAAACTCCTGTGAGAACCCATAGAAGAGACTGATACTTGGATGAGGCTCTCCATGCCTTGGGCTTGGCTTACAATTCAGAAGATGACCCACTAGACAGTGAGACTGAACAAAGGAATTTTAGCTAAATCACCTCAGTCCTGTGTGCAGCCCTGGAAGACTCTCTGAGCCCATTTGTTGACAATGGGAAAGAATCTAAAGAGATGCAATGGAACACTGATAACGGAGTGGACTCGCTTAAAAAGATGTCACATTGTGAGTAACTCTCAGGTCAGCCAAAGGGTGCAAACCCCACAACCTGTCAGCAATATGGGAAGGACTGCTGAGTCAAGAGATGGTGCTAATAATAATGATCTTGTTTCTTGGTATAAGGAAGAAAAAAACCACAAATTTGTTAGGTTGAGTTGCAAGATAAAAGTCAATGTGCTTTTTGTAGGAGTGTGTAGCTAAACTCTCCATTTCTGACCCTGATGCCTCCCTTCCCCAGTGCTCAGACCTCAGGAGGTGTAAGGAAAAGGATGGTTAGGGGTGAGGCCAGGATCTCAAACTTTAGAGTCAGGAGGAGCTCCAATCTGTCTGACTTTATTAGAGCCCCAGTCACTGTGTGGCCAACCTACCTGATATTGAGGGGAGAATGAGCATCTCCATTCCCCTAAATGGGTTTTAGTGAGGCTTCCCATTGGGATGGGACATGAAATTGACCTTGAACTTGAGGGTAGGAAAGATGGACCAAATCAGTGTCTTTTAGTTATTTCTACCACCAGGTATACAGTAGGCATTGAGGTGTTGTGTTCCTGTACATCCTTGTCACATATGCTCCAGAGGGATTCTTTAAATTGGGGGCCTCCTCATGTAGAGGAGTGTTAGTACCCTTGGGACCCTGGAACCCAATGAGCACTTTGAGTTGTAAGTTTCTCTGCCTGTGGCTGTTGCCAAATGGAGCCTCTGGCAAAGGAAGGCCTCTCACTCAGACACAGCCCTCCAGGGCTTTAGACTTGTTGCCCCTTTGACACAGCTACCAGACACACCCTGCTTCAAGAGCCACCATTTGCTTCTTAATGGGGCAATGGGCTTTTGTAGTGGGTCCTCCTGACTATCAAGGGGTTCAACTCTCTGGGGAAGACATCCATGAAACAAACTCCTGTGAGAACCCATAGAAGAGACTGATACTTGGATGAGGCTCTCCATGCCTTGGGCTTGGCTTACAATTCAGAAGATGACCCACTAGACAGTGAGACTGAACAAAGGAATTTTAGCTAAATCACCTCAGTCCTGTGTGCAGCCCTGGAAGACTCTCTGAGCCCATTTGTTGACAATGGGAAAGAATCTAAAGAGATGCAATGGAACACTGATAACGGAGTGGACTCGCTTAAAAAGATGTCACATTGTGAGTAACTCTCAGGTCAGCCAAAGGGTGCAAACCCCACAACCTGTCAGCAATATGGGAAGGACTGCTGAGTCAAGAGATGGTGCTAATAATAATGATCTTGTTTCTTGGTATAAGGAAGAAAAAAACCACAAATTTGTTAGGTTGAGTTGCAAGATAAAAGTCAATGTGCTTTTTGTAGGAGTGTGTAGCTAAACTCTCCATTTCTGACCCTGATGCCTCCCTTCCCCAGTGCTCAGACCTCAGGAGGTGTAAGGAAAAGGATGGTTAGGGGTGAGGCCAGGATCTCAAACTTTAGAGTCAGGAGGAGCTCCAATCTGTCTGACTTTATTAGAGCCCCAGTCACTGTGTGGCCAACCTACCTGATATTGAGGGGAGAATGAGCATCTCCATTCCCCTAAATGGGTTTTAGTGAGGCTTCCCATTGGGATGGGACATGAAATTGACCTTGAACTTGAGGGTAGGAAAGATGGACCAAATCAGTGTCTTTTAGTTATTTCTACCACCAGGTATACAGTAGGCATTGAGGTGTTGTGTTCCTGTACATCCTTGTCACATATGCTCCAGAGGGATTCTTTAAATTGGGGGCCTCCTCATGTAGAGGAGTGTTAGTACCCTTGGGACCCTGGAACCCAATGAGCACTTTGAGTTGTAAGTTTCTCTGCCTGTGGCTGTTGCCAAATGGAGCCTCTGGCAAAGGAAGGCCTCTCACTCAGACACAGCCCTCCAGGGCTTTAGACTTGTTGCCCCTTTGACACAGCTACCAGACACACCCTGCTTCAAGAGCCACCATTTGCTTCTTAATGGGGCAATGGGCTTTTGTTCAAAACCAAACAGCTAACCCAAGAGGCCTTGTGACTGAAGAGCTGGAGTTGGGTGTGTCAACTCAGACTCCAGGACTCACAAGTGAAGACCCTAGGGCACTCACTTTTCAGATGTAAATGTGGTATTCAAGAAGTAACAAAGCTAGTAGACACCTTTCCTGGACCTGGCCTCAGCCTTGACCTGGGAGAACCACAGACTCACACCACAGATTGCTTTATCCTCTCTCCACACTAAAAGACTTGCACTAACATATCTTAGTTCAGACTCCTATAATGAAATACCACAGCCCAGGTGGTTTAAACAACAGACATTTATTTCTCTCAGCTCTGAAGGCCAGAAGTTCAAGATGAGCTTGAACTGGGCTCCTGCTGAGAGCACTCCTCTTGGCTCACAGACAGTGGGTCTCTCCCCCTTCTTTTAAAAGGACACCAACCCCACCAGCTCCATAATTATACCATCTGAACGTGATTACTGTGGTAAGCCCCAGCTCCTGGGGTCAGGGTTTCAACATAAACATTTGAGAAGGACACCGCTCAGTGTAAAACAAAGCCCTACTGTAGTTTCTAACAGCTCGAGGCTGCACCCTAGAATGACTTCAGCCTCACTTAAAGTACATACCTGAGAAAGCTCAGAGCTGCCAGAACCGACTGTTTCGGCCAAAACTCAATGCTAGGCAGATAGATTCCTTAACCCCTCATGGAGCAGTTACTTTAGAAAGCTTACAGTGAGAAATCCTTTCTCTGACCCTTTGAGGTATAAAACTTCTGAGAACTATAACTGTCCCAAGGACCTGAAAACAACCTCTTGAAATGCTAACACTGAACTCACTCTGGGTTCTCAAACCTCAGAGTTTCTTTACTGCAGTGATGGTAGTAGCCTTAATGAGATGCTGTGTCAGACAAACTGAATGGATCTCATTCCAACCTCGAAGTCATATGAATCAGGGTGGATAACAGAGTGCCTTATTCTTAGAAAATTTTTCTGAAAAGCAAGTCAGCATAGAAAATGAGTGGTGTTCATTATCAGAAGACAATCCCCTATGGACTTCTTATGATTTTACTTATCTTGCAATAAAGCAGAGGTGTTGACTGCCTTTATTCCACAACAACTTTGTTCCAAAATGTCAAGGATGTTTTCAGAGTGATCAGTCTTGGAAGATAGAGAGCAAAGGGTGAGTTTATTTACTAGCCATCATGAAAGAGTTATGTTCCCAAAGCTCAGATTTCTTCCTGAAAATACAACCCACTGCACATGTAGGTGGCTTCCCCCATAGTTCAGCAGGTAAATAATCTGCCTGCAAATTAGAATATGAAGGAGACATGGGTTCAGTCCCTGGGTTGAGAAGATCCTCTGGAGAAGGAAATGGCAACCCACTCCAGAATTCTTGCCTGGAGAATCCCATGGACAGAGGAGTCTGGCAGGCTACATTCTATGGGGTCACAAAGAGTCAGACAGAATTGACTGACTAAACACTCCCATATAGGTGTCAAGAAAGCCATGTTCTCTAAGGGAATTAGAGTTGGTGGAAGCAGTTGTAAGAAAATTATGTTATTTTAACTTACCACTCCATTGAGGGGCAATAATGTCCTTCATTTCTGATCCAGAAATCTCATGTCCCAGCCAGCATTCATGAAGCTAGGAGCCTAGAATTTTAATTGCAAGTAGGTTAAATTAGAAGACCCTCAATTCTTAACATATGTTTAATTTGTTTTCTGGAATGTTATCTAATCAGCTCATTGTTATAATTTTTATTTAATAGTTCAATTAGCATAAAAGAGTAATGCACTGGACTTACAGAGAGATATATACTATTTTTAAAATTTCTGTTTATTAGCAGCTAGCTATATCTTACATACATTTATGAATTTATTTAACAAATATGGATTGTCAACAGTGGTCTAAAATTTACAGGAACATATATAACAGACCATTACAATGTTAGGTACACACTGTTATCACTTATGTCATTGCATTAGAGCGAAGTTGAGAAAGTTCAATGCTTTTCATATTTATCTAAGAGAAGGAGATTTACTTCTGCCTGGTTGGGCAACAGAGAGGTTGGGGTTGGGGATACACACCAACTGGCTTATATGCCCTCTTTAGAACCTCTTGATCTCAATTGCCTCTGTTTTATTCCAGTCACTACTCTATAGGAAATCCACCTGATTTTACTCAAATGAAAGTATGATAACTGCTTTCCACATGCCCTTCACCTCCTGCCCAAGAGCTTCCCAATGGACGCAGGGGCACAGGATATCTTGGGGAGTCACCTAATGGTCATGAATGAGCAACTAGGGCTATAGGTGAGATCATGCCCTGTGGGGTAAAGCTTTGACCAGAAGAGTCAGGAAATAAAGATAAGTCTCTTTCCCATTCTCCCCAACTCAATCCAGTCCAACCCAACCCATGGAACAACCCAAGACATTCTAGTTATATACCGTGTTGGAAGATGGTCTCATAAGATTGAACAATAGTGTCACTTGAGAGATGACAGGTGGCAGATATCTGAGAAAGGTGCCTTTGTTTTGACTCATTCATTTTCCTGCCTCACTCTTCTTTTTGCTCACTCCTGCTTCCCTGTGATCACACACTAGTAAAGTTATACCACACAAGGTTAAAACACAGATGACTGAGGTTATACTTTCTAGAGATTCCAGATGAAGAGAAGTAGATCATGAAAGATGTAAAAATTAAGTGGAACACAAGAAAATCTTGATATGTGTTGAGAGGCAGGAAGGCCAGAAAGAAGGGTCATCTAGCTGAAGCAAGAGTAAAAACAACTATAATATGGAAAACTAAAAGACAAGGCATATGTCCAAAATGGCAAATGAATTTGACTGCAGGTTTGTTATGTAAATGTCCTTTGGTAATTCTGCCCAAGGAGTCTAACTATTCAGACTGAAGGGATCTGTGGTACCATGGCAGAATCTACATGACTAAGGTCATTTGTAAGCAGGATGTTAAGAATATTGTCAAAATTCAAGCAAATGAAATAATTTAAAATGAAGACAAATTACCAGACAAGGATCAGTGCCAGTGAGAAGAATTTATCCTCTTCAAAGCCCAACACATGTTCTCTCCTCTTAGACTCAGTCTTGAAATTTTCAAATAAATATGAGTCTAGAATGTGGAGGTACACACTGTTATCACTTATGTCATTGCATTAGAGCGAAGTTGAGAAAGTTCAATGCTTTTCATATTTATCTAAGAGAAGGAGATTTACTTCTGCCTGGTTGGGCAACAGAGAGGTTGGGGTTGGGGATACACACCAACTGGCTTATATGCCCTCTTTAGAACCTCTTGATCTCAATTGCCTCTGTTTTATTCCAGTCACTACTCTATAGGAAATCCACCTGATTTTACTCAAATGAAAGTATGATAACTGCTTTCCACATGCCCTTCACCTCCTGCCCAAGAGCTTCCCAATGGACGCAGGGGCACAGGATATCTTGGGGAGTCACCTAATGGTCATGAATGAGCAACTAGGGCTATAGGTGAGATCATGCCCTGTGGGGTAAAGCTTTGACCAGAAGAGTCAGGAAATAAAGATAAGTCTCTTTCCCATTCTCCCCAACTCAATCCAGTCCAACCCAACCCATGGAACAACCCAAGACATTCTAGTTATATACCGTGTTGGAAGATGGTCTCATAAGATTGAACAATAGTGTCACTTGAGAGATGACAGGTGGCAGATATCTGAGAAAGGTGCCTTTGTTTTGACTCATTCATTTTCCTGCCTCACTCTTCTTTTTGCTCACTCCTGCTTCCCTGTGATCACACACTAGTAAAGTTATACCACACAAGGTTAAAACACAGATGACTGAGGTTATACTTTCTAGAGATTCCAGATGAAGAGAAGTAGATCATGAAAGATGTAAAAATTAAGTGGAACACAAGAAAATCTTGATATGTGTTGAGAGGCAGGAAGGCCAGAAAGAAGGGTCATCTAGCTGAAGCAAGAGTAAAAACAACTATAATATGGAAAACTAAAAGACAAGGCATATGTCCAAAATGGCAAATGAATTTGACTGCAGGTTTGTTATGTAAATGTCCTTTGGTAATTCTGCCCAAGGAGTCTAACTATTCAGACTGAAGGGATCTGTGGTACCATGGCAGAATCTACATGACTAAGGTCATTTGTAAGCAGGATGTTAAGAATATTGTCAAAATTCAAGCAAATGAAATAATTTAAAATGAAGACAAATTACCAGACAAGGATCAGTGCCAGTGAGAAGAATTTATCCTCTTCAAAGCCCAACACATGTTCTCTCCTCTTAGACTCAGTCTTGAAATTTTCAAATAAATATGAGTCTAGATGTGATTCTGATAGAGATATCACTAGCCTCTCTGGGTTTCTCAGTCATCTTCAGTGGAGGTTATGTTTACTTTGACCAGTCATAGGAATGCAAGGGTATACACAGAACAGGAGGTGATGTGGGTAGACAGGTGGAAGGGGGCAGAGTCCCCTTAGTGTTGGTAACAAGAAGGGTTCTTCATGAACTTGCTTGGATGGTTTTCAGTCAGTCACATGAAGATAAAGAGATGAATGAAAGTAGAAAAGACTCAAAGGAAGACAGCAGGAGCAGGAGCAGCTAACATCAAAGTCAGATATTGAAGAGACTCCAAAGAAGACAGGAGAGTCATTAGAGGTGCTTCCGAATGTAAAACCAAAGTCAGTGACATAGGATCACCAGTAAGGAAGGGAATGGACAGGGAGACATATCATAGAACATGAAGACCTTTGTGCCACTGCAAAAAATATGGTAAGAAAATATATTCAACTTCATTAGTGACCAAAGTTAAGGAAAGGAAATGTGCTTTAAAAGAGCAGATTTTTAGCAATAATTTTGGTAAAGTCAAACTATGAAAAAATACTCTCTGGCACTGAGCTTTGGAATGTAATTTGTTAAAATTATTGAAAATTTTTCAAATATTTAAGATAATTAAGATAATTCAATTCCTAGGACTATACACTTAAAACACATTTGAGTAGTGTGTAATATATTTTAAATGCTAGACTGACTGTTTTCTGAAACTTTACATCTGCCTACACCTTAGAAAGTAGGTATTTGCTACCCTTCTCAAGTCTGATGATAAACATCAACCAAAAATATTACCAAAGAGATAAATTAATCTCAGTAAATACAACTCCTTTTGTAGCTACTGTTCTAGCATCCAGGTGAAAAAGTGACTGTTAGTTGCTCAGACATACCTGACTCTCTGCCACCCCATCAACTGTAGCCTGCCAGGCTCCTCTGTCTGTGGGGTTCTCCAGTCAATAATGCTGGAGTGGGTATCTTTTCCCTCTTCCCAACCCAGGGATTGAACACAGGTCTCCTGCATTGAAGGCAGATTCTTTACCACAGAGTCACCAGGAAAGCCCAGCATCCAGGTAGGCACTTTTAACCTGAACACACTGTGTGATACAGAACTCTTACAGTTTCACTTTGAATAGACTGTAAAGCTGCAGAGAGCAAATCTAAGAGAATGCAAGGTGAACGTGAGCACATGGACCATGGTCGAGGCACTGGCCATGCTGAATACCAGGCCCTGTTGTGTTAGTTACGTGCAGTGGTCAACTACCCACACCAATGATCTCCTTATTGCATTGGAAAATCAAATTTTCAATACTTTACTCAGATTACATACAAATCAGGTTGATCTTAGAGTAATAACATCCTTGAATATGAAGGACTAAAAAAATAACCCTTTAATTACCATGTTTATGTCTCCTTTTTTAGTTACCCAAAGAACATAAACATGCTCAAGAGCATCATGGCAATTATAGCTTGCTTTTCAGACTGTTTAATTATGAGTGAATCAATCAATACAGTTCTATTCACTACCTCATTCCATGCTTCAACCCCGTTTTAAAAGTGAACATTTCCTGTAGGACTCAGGCTTATATTTCCCTCTTATGAAGTTATTCTAATCCTTATAAAATGGTTAAGTTCAAAAGCACGTCATTCTGTTCTACTGTCTGCAGTATTAGCTTTTTCTTGAGCTGTTTAAGACTGTTCTTTTGTTTCTACACATCAGGCAGCTATCCTTGCATGCAGATGGTACCCTTTCACTCTTTACCCCATAATGAGTCTCTACCACATGTCTCAAAGTCCACAATTTCTCTTCTAAGTGGCAGACACTTTCATTTGTTCTTTGAAGGTCAATTTTTTAAAAAAAGCACTAAATAATTCAATGTATAATAAGATCTGCTGTGCTTTAGGGAAGCTGTTCATTAGATCTTGGACCCAGGCGGTACTCATCTTTTCTGGGATTTAACATACAGTGTAGGCTTCTTTCAGGTTTTCCACATAGCAATTAATTTATCAATGTTTAAGATCTCTTGCTTTCAAATTGTAGCTACTCCATGAAAACTTAGTTGCTCTGCCCACCCCATCAACTGTAGCCTGCCAGGCTCCTCTGTCTGTGGGGTTCTCCAGTCAATAATGCTGGAGTGGGTATCTTTTCCCTCTTCCCAACCCAGGGATTGAACACAGGTCTCCTGCATTGAAGGCAGATTCTTTACCACAGAGTCACCAGGAAAGCCCAGCATCCAGGTAGGCACTTTTAACCTGAACACACTGTGTGATACAGAACTCTTACAGTTTCACTTTGAATAGACTGTAAAGCTGCAGAGAGCAAATCTAAGAGAATGCAAGGTGAACGTGAGCACATGGACCATGGTCGAGGCACTGGCCATGCTGAATACCAGGCCCTGTTGTGTTAGTTACGTGCAGTGGTCAACTACCCACACCAATGATCTCCTTATTGCATTGGAAAATCAAATTTTCAATACTTTACTCAGATTACATACAAATCAGGTTGATCTTAGAGTAATAACATCCTTGAATATGAAGGACTAAAAAAATAACCCTTTAATTACCATGTTTATGTCTCCTTTTTTAGTTACCCAAAGAACATAAACATGCTCAAGAGCATCATGGCAATTATAGCTTGCTTTTCAGACTGTTTAATTATGAGTGAATCAATCAATACAGTTCTATTCACTACCTCATTCCATGCTTCAACCCCGTTTTAAAAGTGAACATTTCCTGTAGGACTCAGGCTTATATTTCCCTCTTATGAAGTTATTCTAATCCTTATAAAATGGTTAAGTTCAAAAGCACGTCATTCTGTTCTACTGTCTGCAGTATTAGCTTTTTCTTGAGCTGTTTAAGACTGTTCTTTTGTTTCTACACATCAGGCAGCTATCCTTGCATGCAGATGGTACCCTTTCACTCTTTACCCCATAATGAGTCTCTACCACATGTCTCAAAGTCCACAATTTCTCTTCTAAGTGGCAGACACTTTCATTTGTTCTTTGAAGGTCAATTTTTTAAAAAAAGCACTAAATAATTCAATGTATAATAAGATCTGCTGTGCTTTAGGGAAGCTGTTCATTAGATCTTGGACCCAGGCGGTACTCATCTTTTCTGGGATTTAACATACAGTGTAGGCTTCTTTCAGGTTTTCCACATAGCAATTAATTTATCAATTATGTTTAGAGACATCTCTTGCCATTCACATTATCCCCCATAAAATCATGGCTATATATATGTATTGATTATATAAATTCTATTACTATATATATATAAACTGTCTATTAATTATATACATACAGAGATATAATCTATATATATGATTTATATATTATACATTATATGTAGTATGATGTGAATAACATTATATGTGATATATCATGAATATGTTAAATTTATGACATTATTATTTATGTAATATGTATTATATATATTAAATACATGATATATATTATGCATTAGGTGTATAATATGTAATATGTGATATATAGTATATATCTATACATGTATATATTATATTTATTATATATTCTAAGTAATATATTGTAAATATATATTTTAGATATTATATACATATTACATGTCACATATGAAATATATGTGCATATCTACATGGTTTATATAAATTATAGGTAAATATATCATGCATATCATATATGATATGCGTTATAGTATATATAATACATATAATGCATAAATATAATATACATACAAATGTACATATATAAGCATGATCATTTTATATATGGAAAATATAATGTATATGATACATCATATATCATATCATATTAAGCATATGTAATATAAATTATATATTTAATATATACATGTAATATATGTTTACAGGTATATATGATTTGTATATATTACAGATTGCATGTATAATATGTAATATGTGATATATAGTATATATCTATACATGTATATATTATATTTATTATATATTCTAAGTAATATATTGTAAATATATATTTTAGATATTATATACATATTACATGTCACATATGAAATATATGTGCATATCTACATGGTTTATATAAATTATAGGTAAATATATCATGCATATCATATATGATATGCGTTATAGTATATATAATACATATAATGCATAAATATAATATACATACAAATGTACATATATAAGCATGCTCATTTTATATATGGAAAATATAATGTATATGATACATCATATATCATATCATATTAAGCATATGTAATATAAATTATATATTTAATATATACATGTAATATATGTTTACAGGTATATATGATTTGTATATATTACAGATTGCATGTAAAAATTATATATATATATATATATATCATATATATCATATAATATATATATCATTCACATTCTACATATTTATTGTATACGATATATATATGAGTTATTGGATATATAATATAAATATATAGATATATACATATTATATATATCTTTTATATATAAATACAAAAATGTCTAATATATATAATGCATGTATATATTATCTGCATCTAATATATATCTACAAATTTATATCATAGATATCTATTTAATAAACATATGTATTATATGTGCATTTCATATATTGCTATATTGTTATTTATGTGTATTTCATGTTAAGATATATGTAATATATGTATTATATATTATAGCTACACAACATGTAATACATAGTATATGTATTATATATAACATATAATACATAATAGATGTATTATATATCATATGATATTGTATGCATAACATACATATTGATAAGAATGCATTATAAATATAATGCAGTTATTTTATATCACATGAATACATTATTCATATTATATAATATACATGTTATACTATACATGCTATATAAATACATACAATATTTAATTATATAATGTATCATATAAATTATATCTATTCATATGTGCATATTTGGTATGTATATGATTAACATATATAATTTTAATGTGTATGTATTCCATGTATAATACATATAGATATAACATAGTACATATGATCTATATCATATACATGTGTACATACATAACAGTACATATAATACGTAAATGTCAATACAACTATAATACCATAATATGCAATATACATTATATGTATAGTATATATCATAGTACAGCACTTTAAAATATCATACTAACATATAACATATATGAATATGATATATATTTTATACCATATAATTGGACATTATATATATAATATACATGAATACACATAATATATATAGTACAGCTATATCATGTATTATATGTATCATAATACATGGTGTATATATATATATAATTATATACTATATATTATATATATTTGTATTTCATAGATATCATATATGCAATATGGAATACATTGCAAATATATACTCATAATATGTTTCTTATCATATTATACATGGAATAAATTATATTTGTCATATAATTTATATTACATTTGTATGATGAATATATGCATTATAATATAACATACTATTCAATGATATATAACATATATAATGTTAAAATTAAATAGTATATAGAATATAGTATATTATTATATGATATATTATATACTGCATCATATATTATTATAGTAGTATATTATACATTTAGTATGTATTATATATTATATACTTTATATTAGTATAATAATATGTAATACATTATATATATTTATTATGCAATATATAGCACATATACATTTTGCATTTATATAAAAAGAAAGAATAAAAGCTGGTGAGGATGTGGAGCAAAAGGAACCCTTTCACACTGTTGGTGTAAACAGTTACTGCCACTATGAAAAGCAGTAATGAGGTTTGTTAAAGACTGAATCACCATATGATCCAGCAATCTCACTTCTCATTATATATCCAGAGGAAATAAAATCAATACCTCAGAAAGAAATTTGCACCTCCAAGTTCACTCCAACTTTGCTTGCAAGAGGGGAAACATAGAAACAACCCAGTATTTGATAACAGATGAATATATTTTTAAAATGTGCTATGTACATACAATTATTAAACTATAAAAAAAAATTGAAAGAAATCCTGTCATTTGCCACAGCATAGATGAACCTGGAAGACACTGTGCTACGTAAAACAAGCCAGACACAGAAAGACAAGCACTGCATGATCACATACATTAGTGAAATTTTTACAAATCAGACTCATACCACAGAAAGTAGATTGGTGGTTGCCAAAGTTTGGGCCGGTGGGGCGGGTGAGGAGTGATAGGGAGATACTGCTCAAAACGTACAAACTTTCAGTTGTAACAGGAACAGGCTCTGGTGATCTACAGTGTGGTGACTACAGTTAATCATACTGCATTTTATACTTGAAACTTCCCAGAGTAGATATTACATATTCTCACCACAAATACAAGATTTACAATCAATGTGAGGGTATGAGTATGCTAATAAACTTTGTTTCACAATGTGTTTGTATGTGACATCATCACTTTATACACTCCAGAGATTTTAAAAATTACAAGGGCTTTCCTGGTGGCTCAGTAGTAAACAATCTGCCTGCCAATGCAGGAGACATGGGTTCAATCCCTGGGTCTGGAATATCCCCTGAAGAAGGAAATGGAAACCCACTCCAGTATTCTTGCCTGGGAAATTCCATGGACAGAGGAACCTGGCTTACTATAGTCCATGGTGTCACAAAAGACTCAGCCAAGATTTAGTGACTAAACAACAAATAGTGCTATTATAAGTAAACAAGCTTAGACAACAAGTTTGGGCTTTTCTCTTACCGGAGAAGGACTTTCCTGATGTGTTAGAACTCAGTGTTTCTAACTTTTGAATTCCAGGTTTATCCTTACAATTTTCATGGTTTTACTTCTATAAAAAATAAAGCAATATATAGCACATATACATTTTGCATTTATATAAAAGAAAGAATAAAAGCTGGTGAGGATGTGGAGCAAAAGGAACCCTTTCACACTGTTGGTGTAAACAGTTACTGCCACTATGAAAAGCAGTAATGAGGTTTGTTAAAGACTGAATCACCATATGATCCAGCAATCTCACTTCTCATTATATATCCAGAGGAAATAAAATCAATACCTCAGAAAGAAATTTGCACCTCCAAGTTCACTCCAACTTTGCTTGCAAGAGGGGAAACATAGAAACAACCCAGTATTTGATAACAGATGAATATATTTTTAAAATGTGCTATGTACATACAATTATTAAACTATAAAAAAAAATTGAAAGAAATCCTGTCATTTGCCACAGCATAGATGAACCTGGAAGACACTGTGCTACGTAAAACAAGCCAGACACAGAAAGACAAGCACTGCATGATCACATACATTAGTGAAATTTTTACAAATCAGACTCATACCACAGAAAGTAGATTGGTGGTTGCCAAAGTTTGGGCCGGTGGGGCGGGTGAGGAGTGATAGGGAGATACTGCTCAAAACGTACAAACTTTCAGTTGTAACAGGAACAGGCTCTGGTGATCTACAGTGTGGTGACTACAGTTAATCATACTGCATTTTATACTTGAAACTTCCCAGAGTAGATATTACATATTCTCACCACAAATACAAGATTTACAATCAATGTGAGGGTATGAGTATGCTAATAAACTTTGTTTCACAATGTGTTTGTATGTGACATCATCACTTTATACACTCCAGAGATTTTAAAAATTACAAGGGCTTTCCTGGTGGCTCAGTAGTAAACAATCTGCCTGCCAATGCAGGAGACATGGGTTCAATCCCTGGGTCTGGAATATCCCCTGAAGAAGGAAATGGAAACCCACTCCAGTATTCTTGCCTGGGAAATTCCATGGACAGAGGAACCTGGCTTACTATAGTCCATGGTGTCACAAAAGACTCAGCCAAGATTTAGTGACTAAACAACAAATAGTGCTATTATAAGTAAACAAGCTTAGACAACAAGTTTGGGCTTTTCTCTTACCGGAGAAGGACTTTCCTGATGTGTTAGAACTCAGTGTTTCTAACTTTTTGAATTCCAGGTTTATCCTTACAATTTTCATGGTTTTACTTCTACCAGGCTCTGTCTATAACTATGGCCTTCAAATGGAAAGGGTGGATATTAGAAAAAGATAAATACTTTGTCAAATGAAGACATCTGTTTACTGAAATAATGTAGCCAAGCAGTGCTTTTCCCATTATGTCCAGTGACTGTGCAAATATTTTTAGGTATAGTTTTGAATTCCAATCAATAATAATAGCATTTCCACAATTCATGACAATTGACTGATACTTGACTAAATATTTTTGTTGTTGTTCATCTTTTGTCCTTTTGTTTTTTTCCAGAATTTTCTTTATTAATCCTCTGCTAGATACTAGAAGCACTACAAAGAGAAGCAAATACCTTGCCCTGTCCTTTTATTTTAAATGGAAGTAGGAAGCCTCAGGTACAATGAGTACACTGCCAAAGACCTTTGGCTAGCAATTCTTTGAAATGGAGCATAGTCCCAAGACCAGTGCTTTCTCCATTACTGTGTTGCTACAAAGAGCATGATTTTAAAACTTTGAACATTTTACATTAAATATGGAAGGCAATGGTTATTATTTTATTAAAATAATACTTTAGACATTGTTTTCTATATCTTTCCTACAAGGATTTTCCAAACTCAAACACACACACAAATGTGAAAGCACACACATTCTTTTATATTCTTCTCTGGTTACACAGATTTATTTAATTCCCAAACTGTGGTATACATCTCCATGAGATTTTAAAAATTACAAGGGCTTTCCTGGTGGCTCAGTAGTAAACAATCTGCCTGCCAATGCAGGAGACATGGGTTCAATCCCTGGGTCTGGAATATCCCCTGAAGAAGGAAATGGAAACCCACTCCAGTATTCTTGCCTGGGAAATTCCATGGACAGAGGAACCTGGCTTACTATAGTCCATGGTGTCACAAAAGACTCAGCCAAGATTTAGTGACTAAACAACAAATAGTGCTATTATAAGTAAACAAGCTTAGACAACAAGTTTGGGCTTTTCTCTTACCGGAGAAGGACTTTCCTGATGTGTTAGAACTCAGTGTTTCTAACTTTTGAATTCCAGGTTTATCCTTACAATTTTCATGGTTTTACTTCTACCAGGCTCTGTCTATAACTATGGCCTTCAAATGGAAAGGGTGGATATTAGAAAAAGATAAATACTTTGTCAAATGAAGACATCTGTTTACTGAAATAATGTAGCCAAGCAGTGCTTTTCCCATTATGTCCAGTGACTGTGCAAATATTTTTAGGTATAGTTTTGAATTCCAATCAATAATAATAGCATTTCCACAATTCATGACAATTGACTGATACTTGACTAAATATTTTTGTTGTTGTTCATCTTTTGTCCTTTTTTTTTTTCCAGAATTTTCTTTATTAATCCTCTGCTAGATACTAGAAGCACTACAAAGAGAAGCAAATACCTTGCCCTGTCCTTTTATTTTAAATGGAAGTAGGAAGCCTCAGGTACAATGAGTACACTGCCAAAGACCTTTGGCTAGCAATTCTTTGAAATGGAGCATAGTCCCAAGACCAGTGCTTTCTCCATTACTGTGTTGCTACAAAGAGCATGATTTTAAAACTTTGAACATTTTACATTAAATATGGAAGGCAATGGTTATTATTTTATTAAAATAATACTTTAGACATTGTTTTCTATATCTTTCCTACAAGGATTTTCCAAACTCAAACACACACACAAATGTGAAAGCACACACATTCTTTTATATTCTTCTATGGTTACACATATTTATACTTACCAAAGTGGGAGGTGTTCTACAAGCAAGAATCCTTAATCTTAAAGTATCAGAAGTTTGGACTCTAAACAAGCAAAATCCACATTTTCTTGGAAAAATTAGTTGTATCATTTTAGAGATGTAACACTAAAACAAGCTTTCTGTTTTGAATGATGACTGAATGAGCATCTAAATGATAACCTATCCTGTCTGTGTACAGATGTCCACAAGGGGTCACAAAATGATGTAATTAAATCTGTCTTTACTTTTTTGGCAAATCTTATGGCATACTGAAGAAACGGAGCAGACACATTCATCCATAATGACAAAAATATAACAACATGAATTAAACGTGTTACTCTATCTTTTAGAAATAAAGAAGTGAAAAAGAACCATAATGCTCTTAATTAATGAAAAAGATAAACATGCCTCTGAGAAAGAAAACAACAATGGTAATATAGAATCTATAAACTACCTTTTCGTTATATAACTTAAAAAGGTAATGCAATTCAGGGTTACCTTATCTAGAACCCTTCTGAATTAACATTGTAACATTTTTTGTTTCTGTTACAATGGATACTGTTCAGATAAACACATCCCTCATATCTGGAAAAAGAGCTTACGTCTAATAGAAAATGTCAGAGGAAAATAAGCACAAAAGAGAGAGTGAGAGAATACAAAATATAAGATACAAGAAGGTAATAAAAGAGGATAATGATATGGCTGTAGGCAGCTATTTTTCATACACACAGTTGCAATTTTAACCATGCAAAATTAAAAGCAAAACAATAAAAACAAAAAACTTTATTGCAAATTGCAGTCTAGAAACAATACATTTATGAAATTGTGGTTTCTTATTTGGCTGGTTTCATCCACTCCAATGAAGTAGTTCATAATGATGAGGAGAAACTGGGAGATAAGTAACTTGTAATTTTGCTCTAAAATTGCTTGTAGTTTTTTTTTTTTTTTTTTTTAAACCACTACTTGGTGCCTCTTATTATTTAAAATAATTATACTACTATAATTCAGAAACGTATAACATAAGATGATTTGATCCTTACAGGTACCAAGTAATAAAACTGATTTGAAATATCACTGTCTTTTTTCATCTTACACTTTCCAGTTGCCTGTTGGCTCTCAGGTAAAACATGAGGATAAAATTAATCTGCGTGGTGAGGGTCCTGTAACAAGACACATGGCTGCTGTGCCTGACCTTGAAGCTGTGATTCCACTTCTCAGAGAAGAGAATTTAGTTGAGAAGCAACCCAAATGCTTCCTACTTTAATGCATGGACAGAGATTTGAATCACGTTGTCTCAATGAGCAGAAAATCATTTCCCCCATCTCTGCCTCCACTTCTATCCCCTTAGAAAAACACATTCTTTCTTAAATCATTCAAAATCTCTTCCTGATTTAAAAAATATTCTTGATTAAAATACCAATTGCAGTATTACGTTACAGAGGCTCTGGATCAGAAATGTGTTGCCCATGAACCCCAGACCTAATGACACAGTTTACTGAAACTAAAGAGAAAAAAGTGAGGTAATTTCCTTATGGTGATTTCAAACATCCTCTTTTCCAATGGAAAATGTTAAATGGAGTTCATTTAAAAACCAGGGAAGGGGAAATAGCAGTCACTCTGAAATAGCTATAATTCAGTCCTTTGAATTTGAGAATTTTCTCAGTTAAAAATTAAATTTCAGCTTTAAATAATTTGGAGCTAAATATATACATTGGCTCCATAATTACTTCATCTCAAAGATTAATCAAAATGTGATTTTTCTGCTAGTCAAAATAAGGTAATGATGTTTTTAAAATGTATTTACATACTTTAATAACAATACATCTACCATGTTATCATCATATAATGAAGTACACTGGTGACAGATTTTCACAAGTGAGCCAAAGTTTGTGTCAAAATCATCAATCACTCCTAATAGGGAGTAATGGATTTAGTTTATCATTTGTAAATCTTTCAGAGAAAATAAACATACTGCACACATTTAAAAACTGATATTCATTCATTTTTGCATCTGGACTTTGTATTGAACAATTCTATTTTAAATGATATTCAAAATTATTCTAACATGACAACAGCAAAAATATAACTCTGTATGAAAAATCTGAACTGTACACTATTAGAGCTAATTTGTTTTTAAATTTTATTTTAAAGGTAGAATTAGCCTTACAAGTTTACTTAAATGCCCTCATATTTTGGTTGAGAGAGACATACTAAAATTTTACATTCCACACATTTTTCTCAAAGGTGTCTGAAAGGATTCTTCAACAGTCCTAGAAAATGAAGCACTCAAAAGATTCAATAAAAATAAAGAAGTTTATTCAATAAACTTAAAAGATTCAATAAAAATAAAGAAGTGTGCTTAATTGATGGAACACCACTCTCACATAAGATCTACAGCATGTCATATTGTCTACTACTGGAAGAAGTCTAGGTTTGGTCTAGAAGTAATTTTAGATTAAGAGTTTAAAGAATGGGGACATTTTATCACGATTTCATGGGAAGCTCTAGTGACAATGGATTGACTCTCAATTGACTACATTGAATCTTCTAGTTTGTGAAATAGTCACAGATAATCTGGACACCAGGGGAAAAGAGGTGCTGTGAGAAACACAGTGCTGTTCTCTAAACCTTTCACTGCATGTAAAAGCATGTGTAAAGAATTCATTTTCAGCACACCATTGTACTGCATTATGTACTCCTTAGTTAAATCAAGAACTACTAACCACATGTCTTCTTTGGAGAGATGTCTGTTTAGGTCTTTTTCCTATTTTTTTGATTGGGTTGTTTGTGGTTTTTTTGGTGTTGAGTTGTCTCAACTACTTGTATATTATGGAAAATAATTGCTTCTCAGTTGTTCCAGTTGCTATTATTTTCTTCCATTCTGAAGAAATGAGATTTCACCTTTTTTATACTTTCTTTTGCTGTGAAAAGGCTTTTAAGTTTAAGCAGGTCCTAGTTGTCGTTGCTATTATTTTCTTTTTCTACCATGTTATCATCATATAATGAAGTACACTGGTGACAGATTTTCACAAGTGAGCCAAAGTTTGTGTCAAAATCATCAATCACTCCTAATAGGGAGTAATGGATTTAGTTTATCATTTGTAAATCTTTCAGAGAAAATAAACATACTGCACACATTTAAAAACTGATATTCATTCATTTTTGCATCTGGACTTTGTATTGAACAATTCTATTTTAAATGATATTCAAAATTATTCTAACATGACAACAGCAAAAATATAACTCTGTATGAAAAATCTGAACTGTACACTATTAGAGCTAATTTGTTTTTAAATTTTATTTTAAAGGTAGAATTAGCCTTACAAGTTTACTTAAATGCCCTCATATTTTGGTTGGAGAGAGACATACTAAAATTTTACATTCCACACATTTTTCTCAAAGGTGTCTGAAAGGATTCTTCAACAGTCCTAGAAAATGAAGCACTCAAAAGATTCAATAAAAATAAAGAAGTTTATTCAATAAACTTAAAAGATTCAATAAAAATAAAGAAGTGTGCTTAATTGATGGAACACCACTCTCACATAAGATCTACAGCATGTCATATTGTCTACTACTGGAAGAAGTCTAGGTTTGGTCTAGAAGTAATTTTAGATTAAGAGTTTAAAGAATGGGGACATTTTATCACGATTTCATGGGAAGCTCTAGTGACAATGGATTGACTCTCAATTGACTACATTGAATCTTCTAGTTTGTGAAATAGTCACAGATAATCTGGACACCAGGGAAATGAGGTGCTGTGAGAAACACAGTGCTGTTCTCTAAACCTTTCACTGCATGTAAAAGCATGTGTAAAGAATTCATTTTCAGCACACCATTGTACTGCATTATGTACTCCTTAGTTAAATCAAGAACTACTAACCACATGTCTTCTTTGGAGAGATGTCTGTTTAGGTCTTTTTCCTATTTTTTTGATTGGGTTGTTTGTGGTTTTTTTGGTGTTGAGTTGTCTCAACTACTTGTATATTATGGAAAATAATTGCTTCTCAGTTGTTCCAGTTGCTATTATTTTCTTCCATTCTGAAGAAATGAGATTTCACCTTTTTTATACTTTCTTTTGCTGTGAAAAGGCTTTTAAGTTTAAGCAGGTCCTACTTGGCTATTTTTGTCTTTATTTCCATTACTCTAGGAGACAGGCCATAGATGATCCTGCTTTGATTTATATCATTGAGTGTTCTGCCTATGTTTTTCTCTAAGAATTTTGTGGTCTCTGGTTTCACAGTTTAGTTTTTAATCCATTTTGAGTCTATCTTTGTGTATGGTCTTAGGTAGTGTTCCAACCTCATTCTTCTACATGTAGCTGTCCAGTTTTCCCAGTACCACTTATTGAAGAGGCTGTCTTTGTCCCATTGTATATTCTTGCCTCCATTTTCAAAAATAAGGTACCTATAAGTGCATGGGCTTATCTCTGTGCTCTCTATCTTGGTCCATTGGTCTATAATTCTGTTTTTGTGCCAGTACCATGCTGTCTTAATGACTGTTGCATTGTAGTATAGTCTGAAGTCAGGAAGGTTGATCCCTCCAGCTCCATTCTTCTTTCTAAAGACAGCTTTGGCTATCCAGGGACTTGTGTGTTTCCATATGAATTGTGATATTTTTTGTTCTAGTTCTGTGAAAAATGCCATTGGCAATTTGATAGAAATCACATTGAATCTGTAGATTAAATTTGATACTATAGTCATTTTTATGATATTGATTTTTCCAACCCAGGAACATGGGATATCTCTCCATATGTTTATGTCTTCTTTGATTTCTTTCATCAGGGTCTTAAAATATTCTGTGTACAGTTCTTCTGTCTCAGTAGATTTATTCCCAGATATTTTATTAATTTTGTTGCAATGGTCAATGGGATTGCTTCCTTGATATCTCTTTCTGATATTTCATTATTAGTATTTAGGAATGCAAGTGATTTCTGTGTATTGATTTTGCATCCTGAAATATTTGCTAAATTTGCTGATTAGCTCTAGTAACTTTCTGATATTATCTTTAGAGTTTTCTATGTATATTATCATGTCATCTGTAAACACTGAGAGTTTTACTTCTTTTCCAATTTGCATTTCTTTTATCTTTTTTTTTTTTTCTTCTCTAATTGCTGTAGCTAGAACTTCCAAGACTATGCTTACAGATGGCCAACAAGCACATGGAAAGACGCTCAGTATCGCTCATTGTTAGAGAAATGCAGATCAAAACTACAATGGGATTTCACCTCACACAAGTCAGAATGGCCATTATCAAAAAGTCTGCAAAAAATAAATGCTGGAGTTGGTGTGAAGAAAAGGGAACTCTCTTGCACTATTGGTGGGAATGTAAACTGATACAACCACTATGGAAGACAGTGTGGAGATTCCTCAAAAAACTAGGAATAGAACCACCCTATGACTCAGCAATCCCAATACTAGGCATATACACTGAGGAAATCAAAATTGAAAGAGACACATGTTCCCCATTGTTCATTGCAGAACTATTTACAATAACTAGAACATGGAAACAACCTAGATGTCCATTGACAGATGAATGGATAAAGAAGCTGTGGTAAATATACCAATGTGCTCTCTATCTTGGTCCATTGGTCTATAATTCTGTTTTGTGCCAGTACCATGCTGTCTTAATGACTGTTGCATTGTAGTATAGTCTGAAGTCAGGAAGGTTGATCCCTCCAGCTCCATTCTTCTTTCTAAAGACAGCTTTGGCTATCCAGGGACTTGTGTGTTTCCATATGAATTGTGATATTTTTTGTTCTAGTTCTGTGAAAAATGCCATTGGCAATTTGATAGAAATCACATTGAATCTGTAGATTAAATTTGATACTATAGTCATTTTTATGATATTGATTTTTCCAACCCAGGAACATGGGATATCTCTCCATATGTTTATGTCTTCTTTGATTTCTTTCATCAGGGTCTTAAAATATTCTGTGTACAGTTCTTCTGTCTCAGTAGATTTATTCCCAGATATTTTATTAATTTTGTTGCAATGGTCAATGGGATTGCTTCCTTGATATCTCTTTCTGATATTTCATTATTAGTATTTAGGAATGCAAGTGATTTCTGTGTATTGATTTTGCATCCTGAAATATTTGCTAAATTTGCTGATTAGCTCTAGTAACTTTCTGATATTATCTTTAGAGTTTTCTATGTATATTATCATGTCATCTGTAAACACTGAGAGTTTTACTTCTTTTCCAATTTGCATTTCTTTTATCTTTTTTTTTTTTTCTTCTCTAATTGCTGTAGCTAGAACTTCCAAGACTATGCTTACAGATGGCCAACAAGCACATGGAAAGACGCTCAGTATCGCTCATTGTTAGAGAAATGCAGATCAAAACTACAATGGGATTTCACCTCACACAAGTCAGAATGGCCATTATCAAAAAGTCTGCAAAAAATAAATGCTGGAGTTGGTGTGAAGAAAAGGGAACTCTCTTGCACTATTGGTGGGAATGTAAACTGATACAACCACTATGGAAGACAGTGTGGAGATTCCTCAAAAAACTAGGAATAGAACCACCCTATGACTCAGCAATCCCAATACTAGGCATATACACTGAGGAAATCAAAATTGAAAGAGACACATGTTCCCCATTGTTCATTGCAGAACTATTTACAATAACTAGAACATGGAAACAACCTAGATGTCCATTGACAGATGAATGGATAAAGAAGCTGTGGTAAATATACAATGGAACATTACTAAGCCATAGAAGGAAATACATTTGAATCAGTTCTAATAAGGTATATGAATCTAGAACCTATTATACAGAATGAAATATGCCAGAGAAGGAAAGATAAATATTGTATACTGATACATATGGAATCTAGAAAGATGATGCTGATAAATGAATATGCAGAGCAGCAATGAAGATTTACATATGGAGAACAGTCTTATGGACACTGTGATGAGGGAGGGGAATATGCTGTGGGACTAGGGGATCTCAAACAGGGGCTCTGTCACCACCTGGAGGGGGGGATGCAGAGGGAGTTGGGAGGAGGTTTAGGAGGGGGGACATATATATACTTATGGTGAATTCAGGTTGATGTTTGGCAGTAAACAACCAAACCCTGTAGAAATAAAGTAAAATAAATAAAAATACAGTGACAAAAAAATAAATAAAAGAATAACCAACTGGACCAAGATGACATTTTTTTGTCTATAGTTTAGGTAATTTCCCCACTTTTCCTGATTCCTGGAACAGCTCAATTGCTCCCATGAAAAGTCTGGTCTGCTGCCAAACACACAAAGGCTTAGTGTATGGGTGTGGGTGTGTTTCTTTGTTTGATTTGTATAATCTGTATGTAGTAATTGCTGCGAAGCCTGTTATTTCTATTAGCACAGCCCCTGATCTTCATCTTTTAAACAAACAGACCTGAGTCAATGAAGAAAGTGATTTACTGAAAAATCTTTCTTTAGATAGCAGGAAACTTTATATTCCTGATGGTTTCACAAGTACAAAAAGATCATTCTAAACTAGCTTTTCCCTCCCCATCTCTTCTTAATTCACAGTCTCCTTAAAGAGAATATGTTATGATACATGATCCAGGTTTCGCCTTGCAATCCAGAATTGTTCTAAGAAAGCAAAACATTTCTTCTGATACAACCACTATGGAAGACATAGTTAAAAAAACCCTGACTCAGCAATCCCAATACTAGGCATATACACTGAGGAAATCAAAATTGAAAGAGACACATGTTCCCCATTGTTCATTGCAGAACTATTTACAATAACTAGAACATGGAAACAACCTAGATGTCCATTGACAGATGAATGGATAAAGAAGCTGTGGTAAATATACAATGGAACATTACTAAGCCATAGAAGGAAATACATTTGAATCAGTTCTAATAAGGTATATGAATCTAGAACCTATTATACAGAATGAAATATGCCAGAGAAGGAAAGATAAATATTGTATACTGATACATATGGAATCTAGAAAGATGATGCTGATAAATGAATATGCAGAGCAGCAATGAAGATTTACATATGGAGAACAGTCTTATGGACACTGTGATGAGGGAGGGGAATATGCTGTGGGACTAGGGGATCTCAAACAGGGGCTCTGTCACCACCTGGAGGGGGGGATGCAGAGGGAGTTGGGAGGAGGTTTAGGAGGGGGGACATATATATACTTATGGTGAATTCAGGTTGATGTTTGGCAGTAAACAACCAAACCCTGTAGAAATAAAGTAAAATAAATAAAAATACAGTGACAAAAAAATAAATAAAAGAATAACCAACTGGACCAAGATGACATTTTTTTGTCTATAGTTTAGGTAATTTCCCCACTTTTCCTGATTCCTGGAACAGCTCAATTGCTCCCATGAAAAGTCTGGTCTGCTGCCAAACACACAAAGGCTTAGTGTATGGGTGTGGGTGTGTTTCTTTGTTTGATTTGTATAATCTGTATGTAGTAATTGCTGCGAAGCCTGTTATTTCTATTAGCACAGCCCCTGATCTTCATCTTTTAAACAAACAGACCTGAGTCAATGAAGAAAGTGATTTACTGAAAAATCTTTCTTTAGATAGCAGGAAACTTTATATTCCTGATGGTTTCACAAGTACAAAAAGATCATTCTAAACTAGCTTTTCCCTCCCCATCTCTTCTTAATTCACAGTCTCCTTAAAGAGAATATGTTATGATACATGATCCAGGTTTCGCCCTTGCAATCCAGAATTGTTCTAAGAAAGCAAAACATTTCTTCATGTAATCCTTATTGGATCCAGAGACCATAGAAAGAGCCAACAGAAACAAACAGAAGAGCCCTGCAGTACACGGATTAAAAGGGGGTGAGAGGGCTTCCCCTGGTGGTCCAGTGGGTAAGGACACCGCCTTGCAGTGCAAGGGGCGCCGGTTCCAGCCCTGGCCTGGGAAGATCCCACGTGCTGCGGAGCGGCTGGACTGATGTGTCCAATTACCGAGCCAGAGCTCTGGGGTGCATGCGCCCAGAGCCGGTGCTCTGCGACAACTGAGGCCACCGTGATGGGAGGCCCACAGGAGCCAAAGGACAGATGGATGAAAATAGAGAAATGAAAGACCAATAGAAGTGGCCCACCCATCCCCCTCCCTCCCCACCCCACCCCTCAAAAGATAAATAAATAAAAAATAAATGTTTTTTTAAAAAAGGGGGTGAGATTCATTCATTACACCAAGTAGCTTCCAAGGCACCCTGATTTCACAGTAAAATGAGAAAAACTCAAACCTTTGAAAATGAGAACTAGTTCTATAGAAAACACTCCATTCCATATAACCAATGCACACTTTTCACAACACACAAGGTTTCTTAGATGTTTTAGAAGGACTCAAGAGTTTAGCCCTTTTTTTTATCATGCATCTTTTGTTCAATAATCAACTTGTAATACATGCTCAGCACTCAAAAGTATTAAATGTTTTCAAGTACTATACAAAGTAAAGAATATTGGTGTGTTCTATCTGAGAAATAAAGCTAGTGGAAACAACAAAGAAATAGTATATGCATGTGCATCCATACATCCACAAATTCTCCATGGAAACGACACCTTGGACTTCGCTAAAACAGTATCTTAAAAGCATCTGATGAGCTGATCATGACAACTAAAAGCTTTTCTTGGACACAAATATGTTCAGCTTTCCTTTACCTTCACCTAGAAGACCTGGTTTCCATCTTTCCTTCTGTGTCTGATCAATTCCCAAGAGATCCTCAAAACTTACTTAAAATATCCCCTTCCTTGAAAAGATTTGCCTCTCTGCTTCACTCCTCCAGGCAAAATTAAACCCACTCTTCTCTTTCATAGCCATTGCTATGCCTCTTGGGCAGTCATGTGGAAGTGCTGGAACTATCTGCTTGTGTGTCTCAGTCTTCTCCTCAGACCAGACCAGAATTTTGATGATCAAGACCTGCTTCTAGTTTCCTTTAAATATGATCTTATTGAGTAGTCCAGTACCTATGACTGTGCAGGGCACAGCAGCAAGAAAAATAATATGTGGCAGGGAGCATACTAAGAGTTTACCCACATATAATCCTTAGAAATATGATCCTCTGTGAGGTCATCCACTGCGGAAAGGATTAAACCAAACATTAGGAATCAAACAGTTGGGAATCAATCCACATCTGTCTGAGCACATCTGTCAATTACAGTGCCATATTGTTCCACATTTTTAGAATATGTATCGAATGAATGCTGATAGAAAGAATTTGTTACATTGACATTGACTCAAATGTTGAGGTTCCACTACAGTACCATCTCCTCTGTCAATTCTCCTTCCCTCCAGCACTTTTCCCATAGCCGGTCCCAGCTGCACTTTGATATTACACAGGATAGTACAATACCTAGCATGCCCTTACAGCCACTGTCCTGGATTGTGAGATTCTTGAGGACTATGACAAGGTTTTTCTGCTCCTCTGCGTCACCAGAGAATAAATAATTGCTGAAATAATTTGAAAAATTAAGTTACTTAAACAAGTCACTAAAGTGCATGAAGATGCAGCTTTAGTTTTCACTGTTGGTCTCATTTATCTTATTAGTTGGTAGCTGTGCATTAGACCTATCTAGAGAGATTTTTATAACACAAACTGTCAGACTCCCATTTCATTGCAGTGTGTTTGGGCTATCTGAGAAATAAAGCTAGTGGAAACAACAAAGAAATAGTATATGCATGTGCATCCATACATCCACAAATTCTCCATGGAAACGACACCTTGGACTTCGCTAAAACAGTATCTTAAAAGCATCTGATGAGCTGATCATGACAACTAAAAGCTTTTCTTGGACACAAATATGTTCAGCTTTCCTTTACCTTCACCTAGAAGACCTGGTTTCCATCTTTCCTTCTGTGTCTGATCAATTCCCAAGAGATCCTCAAAACTTACTTAAAATATCCCCTTCCTTGAAAAGATTTGCCTCTCTGCTTCACTCCTCCAGGCAAAATTAAACCCACTCTTCTCTTTCATAGCCATTGCTATGCCTCTTGGGCAGTCATGTGGAAGTGCTGGAACTATCTGCTTGTGTGTCTCAGTCTTCTCCTCAGACCAGACCAGAATTTTGATGATCAAGACCTGCTTCTAGTTTCCTTTAAATATGATCTTATTGAGTAGTCCAGTACCTATGACTGTGCAGGGCACAGCAGCAAGAAAAATAATATGTGGCAGGGAGCATACTAAGAGTTTACCCACATATAATCCTTAGAAATATGATCCTCTGTGAGGTCATCCACTGCGGAAAGGATTAAACCAAACATTAGGAATCAAACAGTTGGGAATCAATCCACATCTGTCTGAGCACATCTGTCAATTACAGTGCCATATTGTTCCACATTTTTAGAATATGTATCGAATGAATGCTGATAGAAAGAATTTGTTACATTGACATTGACTCAAATGTTGAGGTTCCACTACAGTACCATCTCCTCTGTCAATTCTCCTTCCCTCCAGCACTTTTCCCATAGCCGGTCCCAGCTGCACTTTGATATTACACAGGATAGTACAATACCTAGCATGCCCTTACAGCCACTGTCCTGGATTGTGAGATTCTTGAGGACTATGACAAGGTTTTTCTGCTCCTCTGCGTCACCAGAGAATAAATAATTGCTGAAATAATTTGAAAAATTAAGTTACTTAAACAAGTCACTAAAGTGCATGAAGATGCAGCTTTAGTTTTCACTGTTGGTCTCATTTATCTTATTAGTTGGTAGCTGTGCATTAGACCTATCTAGAGAGATTTTTATAACACAAACTGTCAGACTCCCATTTATATGGGCATTCTGATTGCGTAGGTGGGGCCCGGAAATAGCAACAAAAAAACCTCAGTGTGAAATCAGTTTCTATGATTGTCTGAATTCTCCCCATTGCTCTCTGCTACTTTCTCTAGCCCTGTATATTCACTTTAACCCGAAAAGCAAGGGTCAGGGGAAGCCAGCCCTGCTCCTGTCAGAACTAAGTGTTTTCTTTTTCCACAGATCAAAATTACCTAGCTGTGTGTTGATTCTCCGTACCTATGTCCTGTAAACCAGCAGGTGTATATGGGCACTTAATGAGTATTTAATGATTTGCTGAGGATGATTTAGTGTACTGGACAGGAGCTGAAATGAATAATAGCTGAAAGTTCTGAGATGTCAACTACAGCCCTGGCCAACTTCCACATAAGTAACTTTAACCATCTGTCAGAATATGTCATAGGATTAGAGAAACAAAAAAGGTGCTGTGTTATTTCATTCCATTTTCTGACATAGTTCATTTCCTCAGTGTTACGTGTTAGTTTATTGTTGCTCCATAATGAATTAACACAAATTTATCAGCTTGAAACAGCACACCTTTGTGATGCAGAGTTTCCTGGGAATGGATATCTGGTCTCAGAGGCAGGAGACAAGTTGTTAGGCTGTGCATCTCATCTTGGGGTCAGGAAGCTCCTCCAAGGTCCTTAATTAATAAGACTATGGACAATGAAATCTGATGAAGTAGCGGGGCAGAGGCCCCTGTCTGCTCACTAGCTGAGGTCACACTCAGGTCTTCCAGGTGACAGACAGATCCTTCCATGGCCCCAATGTCCACTCGCAACAGAAGGTCCTTATCCCTGGCAGGTGTAAGCCCATCAAGTTGACTCCTCGTTCCCTTCCAGTCAACACTCTACATAAGGTCACCAGGCACCACCATTTACTGTATAAAATAACTAGATTTAGGGACATAACTTCCAGATAACAGTTTACTAAATTTGCTGAAATAATTTGAAAAATTAAGTTACTTAAACAAGTCACTAAAGTGCATGAAGATGCAGCTTTAGTTTTCACTTTGGTCTCATTTATCTTATTAGTTGGTAGCTGTGCATTAGACCTATCTAGAGAGATTTTTATAACACAAACTGTCAGACTCCCATTTATATGGGCATTCTGATTGCGTAGGTGGGGCCCGGAAATAGCAACAAAAAAACCTCAGTGTGAAATCAGTTTCTATGATTGTCTGAATTCTCCCCATTGCTCTCTGCTACTTTCTCTAGCCCTGTATATTCACTTTAACCCGAAAAGCAAGGGTCAGGGGAAGCCAGCCCTGCTCCTGTCAGAACTAAGTGTTTTCTTTTTCCACAGATCAAAATTACCTAGCTGTGTGTTGATTCTCCGTACCTATGTCCTGTAAACCAGCAGGTGTATATGGGCACTTAATGAGTATTTAATGATTTGCTGAGGATGATTTAGTGTACTGGACAGGAGCTGAAATGAATAATAGCTGAAAGTTCTGAGATGTCAACTACAGCCCTGGCCAACTTCCACATAAGTAACTTTAACCATCTGTCAGAATATGTCATAGGATTAGAGAAACAAAAAAGGTGCTGTGTTATTTCATTCCATTTTCTGACATAGTTCATTTCCTCAGTGTTACGTGTTAGTTTATTGTTGCTCCATAATGAATTAACACAAATTTATCAGCTTGAAACAGCACACCTTTGTGATGCAGAGTTTCCTGGGAATGGATATCTGGTCTCAGAGGCAGGAGACAAGTTGTTAGGCTGTGCATCTCATCTTGGGGTCAGGAAGCTCCTCCAAGGTCCTTAATTAATAAGACTATGGACAATGAAATCTGATGAAGTAGCGGGGCAGAGGCCCCTGTCTGCTCACTAGCTGAGGTCACACTCAGGTCTTCCAGGTGACAGACAGATCCTTCCATGGCCCCAATGTCCACTCGCAACAGAAGGTCCTTATCCCTGGCAGGTGTAAGCCCATCAAGTTGACTCCTCGTTCCCTTCCAGTCAACACTCTACATAAGGTCACCAGGCACCACCATTTACTGTATAAAATAACTAGATTTAGGGACATAACTTCCAGATAATTCATATTCAGAAGTTGTGCCCACCCTCAAGAAGAGGGAATGAAAAGGCTTGCATGTTCTGGGTCAGGAATCATAATGGCCATCAGAGAATTCTTCCAGAATGATGTAATTCTAGAAGTTCAAATTCTATATTTGAGAACTATTCTCCATTGAAGCTCACAAGCTTGTGTTTTGCATCCCCAAATTATCCTTACTTTAAATTTTACAAGTAAAAAAAAAAATTCAATATTCTATTTCCTCCATGTCTTGGTTGTTGTTTTTATTTAGAGAGTCTAATAATAAGCTTTGTAGGCAGTCTTGGAAGTATTGCATTCTAAATTAGAGATCAATGACCTTGAGGCAAACTGCGCTGTGCTTTCATTTGAAATCTGAGAGAACAAAAAAGGGAGCGGCTGTTTCAAGGTTTCTGTGTAAGCCCATTTGCCAACATGAAAAGATATTAATCCTCAGGGTTATAAAGTCCATAAACGATTTTGATTTCTTTCTCTTGCAGAGAGTGTGCATACATTAGAAGTTTATGTGATGATTCTCCATCATTATTATATTTTACTAACCCCAAGGGATGCTCTCACCTTCAGCATTTGGCTCTTAGGCTTTTTTTTTCTTTTTCTTCTACAACTTTTCCTGCTATCATTCTTCTGACTTCTATACTGGGGATAGACGATCAGCTCCATGGCCTCATAGTAAGACCACAGAATGCTGTGGGCAGTTTTCTTGGGTTAGAGTCCCAGTTCTGACAGCTGTAAACATCTGTGCTTTATGCATGAAAGTAATGAAAACTCCTTTTTGGTGATTGTGAAAAATAAATGAGTATTTGTGATACCTGTACAATATTCAGGGTAGTGTCTAACACGTTACAAGCATCATATAAGTGTTTATAGGCATTTTAAGCTTACGTTCACAGCCACTTCACTTATTTGAATTCCAGTCTGGCTCAATGCTAAACTGATCAAGGGTTATGCCTCTATTTCTGAGACAGGATTTTATAATCCTTGAATGCAAAAAAACTAGTCTTATTTCAATCTATACTTGTGTTCTTTTGAACACTGAATTAACTCTTTAGCATCTTTGATTATCAACTTGATATCATGGAAGGTTTTCTTAATTAATCCTTGGAAGCAAATTTCATTTTATTCTCTTTCCAGCCCTCCATCTCTAAATTTAAGCTTTCTTCATCTCTATATTACCAACTCTAAAAACCCAATTTTGCATTTGTCAAGAAATATTTTTCAATATTGAATTTGTTTTGATTTAAAAAAACTCTCTAGGCAAAATGTAAGAGAAGAAAGGAAGAAAAAGTCTCTTTTCAGTGAGAATCACTGTTTGGTTTAGTCTCTATGCCTTAACACAACTCTTAGGTATTTATATTTGCATCCTTCTTTCTGTGAAGGCTGTCTTTTTCACTTAATTTGATGTTACTATCTTTTTATGTAAAATATAAATCTATATCATAATTTTAATTATGGAATGGTATTTGGTTGTTAAAGGCACTACAGTTTATTGAATAATCTTCTATCTTTCCAATCTTTTTATTTTGTATTGGGGTATAGCTAATTAATAAGGTATGATAGTGTCAGGTGGACAGCAAATGGATTTATCCATATATACACATGTATCCGTTCCCTTCCAAAACTCCCCTCCCATCCAGGCTGCCACATAATAGACATACTATGCTATATAATACGTCCTTATTAGTTATCCATTTTAAATACAGCAATGTGTACATGTCTATTAAGTGGTTTATAATTACCAACACACATGCATGTGCACAGACACATTCACACATATCTACAAATCTGCCTGCAGTGTGAGAGACCTGGGTTCCATCCCTGGATTGGGAGATTCACAGAGAAGGGAAAGGCTACCCACTCTAGTATTCTTGCCTGGAGAGTTCCATGGCTTGTCCATGGATCACAAAGAGTCAGACACAACTAAACCACTTTCACTTCGTATATGTATAACTGAATCACTTTGCTATTCATCAGAAATTAACACAACATTGTGAATCAGCTCTACTTCAACTACATTTTTAAAGGAGGGAGACTATTGTAAAGCATTTCACTGCTATTTTCTGTGTTTTATCCCATTTTACTGAAACATGGTACCAGTTCAGGATCTTATAACAGTGTATTTGAGGGAGGCTGTGCCATCTCTCCAATACCAACAGTGAAAACAATCATTCAAATTATACTACGGTGTTCTTCCTTCTCAACTAAACCCTGTACTTTATCACTTGCTTTATTCCTCACCCAACCATAGCAAAACACACATTTCCCTCAAATGCAGAGAGAACATTCTCCATTGTCTTAATGTACTTGCTACTGGCTAATGGCCCAGACATAATCTCTGGTTCTTGAAAGTCAACATCACCATTAAGACTTTGGCCTAAGATTTAAAGTGATAATATGTTATGTCTTTATTCTATCACATCTTTGAAGCCCCGCTCATCAAAGTGTACAGGACATAATTAAGTGATTACAGGCTTAATTCCCATATCTTATATGATAAATTCTCTGACATAAAACATCAATAATAATGCTGCTTATCTAATCCACTCCATCATATCTGCATCATCAGTCTCCTAAAACAACATTTATTATAACATTCACTGACATTTCCAAGCCTCTGGGAGGACTTAAAATTTAGAAAAAAGATACATAAGTATCTTGATAAGCAAATCTTACACCTATGTCTGTAATAATAAACTTCCCCATAAGAAAAAATGCAGGCTAGATGTCACTTATCTCAAGTTGGCCCTATGCTAAAAGGAAATACCACATTTTCTACCCCAGATTCAAATTCTGGAATACCACTCATCAATCATTTCAATAAAATGAATACAGTCCACATGCTGTGTATTGGTCAGAATTCAGCAGCAGAGAACAGACTTCACTTCAGGTTTAAACAGAAAGAGATTAATTACAAAATATTCAATGGCATCTGGCAGTCCTAGAAGTGCTCAAGAGGCGGATGCTGGGCTGAGTTTCCAGGAACAACTCCAAAAGTCCTGTCACAGGTACGTGCTGCCAGGTTAGCATCTGCTCTTGCATTGTCCAGCACTACCCTCTGTTACTCTGGAAAGCCACCTGCAGTGTCCAGCTCCAGAACACACTGGTGGCTCAATTGTGTCCAACTCTATGACCCCGTGGACTGTAGCCCACCAGGCGCCTCTGGCCACGAAATTCTCCAGGTAAGAATACTGGAGTGGGTTGCCATTCCCTTCTCCAGAGCATCTTCCTGATCCTGGGATCAAAAGCACATCTTCTGCATCACAGGCAGTCTGCTGCAAGAAAAGCAGATTCTTTACCACTGAGGCAGTGGAGAATTTCCTCAGAACACACTATTTCCTTTCCAGTTCATGTCATCACATAATCTAGCTGAGTTGAGAATCCAAATAACACATGTTGTCCACAAAGGGGTCTGGGAACTGTGAGAAATAGATGTTTCTTGTTTAAGTCACCCATTCTTTGGAATATTTGCTTTAGCAATGTAAACTAAGATTTAAAGTGATAATATGTTATGTCTTTATCACATCTTTGAAGCCCCGCTCATCAAAGTGTACAGGACATAATTAAGTGATTACAGGCTTAATTCCCATATCTTATATGATAAATTCTCTGACATAAAACATCAATAATAATGCTGCTTATCTAATCCACTCCATCATATCTGCATCATCAGTCTCCTAAAACAACATTTATTATAACATTCACTGACATTTCCAAGCCTCTGGGAGGACTTAAAATTTAGAAAAAAGATACATAAGTATCTTGATAAGCAAATCTTACACCTATGTCTGTAATAATAAACTTCCCCATAAGAAAAAATGCAGGCTAGATGTCACTTATCTCAAGTTGGCCCTATGCTAAAAGGAAATACCACATTTTCTACCCCAGATTCAAATTCTGGAATACCACTCATCAATCATTTCAATAAAATGAATACAGTCCACATGCTGTGTATTGGTCAGAATTCAGCAGCAGAGAACAGACTTCACTTCAGGTTTAAACAGAAAGAGATTAATTACAAAATATTCAATGGCATCTGGCAGTCCTAGAAGTGCTCAAGAGGCGGATGCTGGGCTGAGTTTCCAGGAACAACTCCAAAAGTCCTGTCACAGGTACGTGCTGCCAGGTTAGCATCTGCTCTTGCATTGTCCAGCACTACCCTCTGTTACTCTGGAAAGCCACCTGCAGTGTCCAGCTCCAGAACACACTGGTGGCTCAATTGTGTCCAACTCTATGACCCCGTGGACTGTAGCCCACCAGGCGCCTCTGGCCACGAAATTCTCCAGGTAAGAATACTGGAGTGGGTTGCCATTCCCTTCTCCAGAGCATCTTCCTGATCCTGGGATCAAAAGCACATCTTCTGCATCACAGGCAGTCTGCTGCAAGAAAAGCAGATTCTTTACCACTGAGGCAGTGGAGAATTTCCTCAGAACACACTATTTCCTTTCCAGTTCATGTCATCACATAATCTAGCTGAGTTGAGAATCCAAATAACACATGTTGTCCACAAAGGGGTCTGGGAACTGTGAGAAATAGATGTTTCTTGTTTAAGTCACCCATTCTTTGGAATATTTGCTTTAGCAATGTAAACTAAGATAGCATACAAAGATGCCATTTGTAAATAAGCAAAATAAGTGCATTTTACTTTTTTTTTTACTTTCCAATCTGCATGCCTTTAATTTTCCCCTCTTGCCTTAGGGCATTGGCTTAAACTTCCAACACTATACCAAATAAGAGTAGTGGAAGCAGGTGCCCCTGCCTTATTCCATCAAGGGGAAAAAACACTGCTTTCCAAAACTTGTTTTTCTTATCAAAATTCAAAATGAAATATAATCCTGTTGTATTTTTTATGTGTTCCTAATCAAGCTGGGAAACTTCCCCTCTATTCCCACTTTTATGAACATTTTTAGCATGAATGCATGTTGAATTTTGTCAAATGCTATTTCTACATTGAATATATGAAAGTGTGATTTGTTTTCTTCCTAAGCCTGTAAATAGTGTGGATAATATGGATTTACTTCTGAATACTGAACCAGTCTTGAATTCCTAGAATAAACTCTCCTTTATCCTGGTATATAAATCATTTTATGTAATGGTGATTTTTAATTGCTAATATTTTGTCATTTATCTGTACAAATACATTCATACAGGTTTTGGTCTACAGTTATTTTTGTGTGGATATTGGCTTTTGTGCTATATTTGTCTGGTTTTAGTATTAGTGTAAAGTTAGTTTCTTAAAATGACTGTGGGTGCTTCACTCTTCTAATTTTTGGAAGAGATTGTGTGGAATTAGTGTCAATAACTCTTTAAAATTCTGACAGAATACTCCAGTGAAAACCATCTTAATTAAGTAATTCTTTCTTCAGGTTTTCATTTTTTGTTGTTTGATTTTAATTTGGAATTCAAATTTCTCCATAGATGGAATAGGAATATTCAAGTTATTTACTTTATATTGAATGGACTGTAGTAATTTGAGGGGTTTTTGTTTTGGTTTGGGTTTTTTGTTTGTTTTTGCAGGGGATAGGGGAATTGACTCATTTTATCCATGCTTTCATATCTATCTGTTCAAAACTGTAGTTTCCTTTACTTTCACATTAGTCTATACAGATATGTTTAATTCCTGATATTGACAATCTTCTATTTTTCTTTGACAGTTTTGCTAAACATTTGTTAATTTCATGGATTTTTTTCCAAAAAAATAGCTCTTTTTTCATTCATCTTCTGAAGTTTTACTTTTTAAACTTAATTCATTTCTGATTATATATCGTTCTTCCCTTGTTTTTCTTATTTTATAATTTTATTTATTTTTGCTATGTTGGGTCTTTGTTGCTATGTACAAGATTTCTCCAGTTGTGAATAGAGGCTACTCTTTAGTTAGAACGTCAGGGCATCTCATTGTGGTGGCTTCTTCTTTTGTTGTGGAGCACAGGTTCTAGAGCAACAACTCATTAGTCGGGACCCATGGGCATAATTGCTCTGACACATATAGGATCTATCTGGCCCAGGCAGTGAACCCATGTCTCCTGCATTGGCAGGTAGATTCTTTACCATCGAGCCACCAGAAATCCCCCTGTCTGTTTTGTTTGCTCTTCTTCTTTATGTTATTGCAGTGGGAACTTAGGCTATCAATCTAAAACTAGTTCTTTTTTCTCATGTATGCATTTATGCTATAAAATTTCCCCTTATACTGCCTTAGCATGATGATTTTTAATACATGTTAGTTTTGTTTACATCTATCTGTCGTCTATTCAATTTTCATTGTGGCTTTCTCTGCCTTTGGATTATATTGAAGCACATTTTCAGTTTCTGTTTGGGAAATTTTCTATTATTTCAGTATTATTGATTCGTAATTTTATTACTATTGGATTCGTAATTAGTGTCAATAACTCTTTAAAATTCTGACAGAATACTCCAGTGAAAACCATCTTAATTAAGTAATTCTTTCTTCAGGTTTTCATTTTTTGTTGTTTGATTTTAATTTGGAATTCAAATTTCTCCATAGATGGAATAGGAATATTCAAGTTATTTACTTTATATTGAATGGACTGTAGTAATTTGAGGGGTTTTTGTTTTGGTTTGGGTTTTTTGTTTGTTTTTGCAGGGGATAGGGGAATTGACTCATTTTATCCATGCTTTCATATCTATCTGTTCAAAACTGTAGTTTCCTTTACTTTCACATTAGTCTATACAGATATGTTTAATTCCTGATATTGACAATCTTCTATTTTTCTTTGACAGTTTTGCTAAACATTTGTTAATTTCATGGATTTTTTTCCAAAAAAATAGCTCTTTTTTCATTCATCTTCTGAAGTTTTACTTTTTAAACTTAATTCATTTCTGATTATATATCGTTCTTCCCTTGTTTTTCTTATTTTATAATTTTATTTATTTTTGCTATGTTGGGTCTTTGTTGCTATGTACAAGATTTCTCCAGTTGTGAATAGAGGCTACTCTTTAGTTAGAACGTCAGGGCATCTCATTGTGGTGGCTTCTTCTTTTGTTGTGGAGCACAGGTTCTAGAGCAACAACTCATTAGTCGGGACCCATGGGCATAATTGCTCTGACACATATAGGATCTATCTGGCCCAGGCAGTGAACCCATGTCTCCTGCATTGGCAGGTAGATTCTTTACCATCGAGCCACCAGAAATCCCCCTGTCTGTTTTGTTTGCTCTTCTTCTTTATGTTATTGCAGTGGGAACTTAGGCTATCAATCTAAAACTAGTTCTTTTTTCTCATGTATGCATTTATGCTATAAAATTTCCCCTTATACTGCCTTAGCATGATGATTTTTAATACATGTTAGTTTTGTTTACATCTATCTGTCGTCTATTCAATTTTCATTGTGGCTTTCTCTGCCTTTGGATTATATTGAAGCACATTTTTCAGTTTCTGTTTGGGAAATTTTCTATTATTTCAGTATTATTGATTCGTAATTTTATTACTATTAGAGAATATACAGTATATAATTCTATTCCTTTTTTTGTCACACTCTATGGCCTAGGATATAATATACATAGGTATTTATTCAATGGGTATTTTAAAAGAGCATGCTATTCATGAATATATAACACATTCTATTACTGTCCTTTGGTTGATGATGTTCGATTCTTCTACATCCTTACAGATTTTCTGTCTAATTTCATCCTCTGTTTATATAGGATATTTAATTATCTAAGTGTAGTAGTGGATTCATCTGCTTTTATTTTTATCTATTTTTGCTTTAGATATTTTGAAGCTTTGTTGTTTGATGGATGAACACTTAGGATTGCAAAATCTTCTTGGTGAATTGACTTATTATCTGTTTCTTTCTGTATCTTTAATTGTTTCTGCCCTGCAGTCAGTTTTACTTGGTGTTAGTACAGCCATGTTTGCCTTTTTATTATGTTTTTATTCTATACCTTTTTTCAATGCTTTTACTTTCAAACTAATATTATAAGTGAATTTCTTCTGGATAGTGTGGTCATGATTTTTTTTTTTGGCCTCATTTTTATTTATTTATTTATTTCCATCCCTCTTTATCCTTTGGCCTATGTGGGCCTGCCATTGCAGTGGCCTGTCTCCTTGCAGAGCGCTGGCTGTGGGTGCATGCTCTCCAGAGCACTGGCTGGTAATTGGACACACCGGTCCAGCTGCTCTGTGGCACATGGGATCTTCCCGGGCCAGGGATCAAACTGTTGCCACTTGCACTGCACGGTGGACTCTTCATCCACTGGACCACCAGGGAAGCCCTGGTCATGATTTTCAATCCATTCTACCGTCTTTGTCTTTTAACTGACATATTCAGACCACTTCAAAATTTGGGAAATAATAGAAACCTACAAATTAAAGAAGGTGAGCAAACTCTGAGCAAGATAAACCCAAGGAAATTCACATCAGGACAAACCATAGACAAGCTTTCAGAAACTGAAAAGAATCGTTATTTATTTTACAAAAGCAATTCATTTGTCTATCTATTTTAACTATAGGATTGTGTACATGTCAATCCCTAACTCTCAGTCTATTATTTACTTTTTAAATTATTATTTTCATATCATCTTCTCTAGAAATAACCCCAAGTCACTGTTATCACTGCAGACTAAAAGATGAGATATGTAAGTGTTGTTTAATCGCCATGTGTTTGTATTTTTCCTGTAGTTGATCTCTAGTCTCATTGCATTGTGGTCCGAGAAGATGGTTGATAGAATTTCAGTTTTCTTGAACTGACTGAGGTTAGATTTGTGGCCCAAGATGTGGTCTATCTTGGAGAATGTTCCATGAGCACTTGAGAAGAAAGTGTATTCTTCTGCTTTTGGATGGAACGTCCTAAAGATATCGATGAGGTCCATCTTTTCCAGTGTGGCATTTAAGGCTTGTGTTTCTTTATTAATTTTCTGTTTAGATGAACTATCTATTGGTGTGAGAGGAGTGTTAAAGTCTCCTACTATTATTGTGTTATTATTGATTCCTTCTTTTAAGTCTGAAAGTATCTTCCTTATGTATTGAGGTGCCCCTGTGTTGGATGCGTAGATGTTCATGACTGTTATACCTTCCTCTTGGATGGATCCTTTAATCATGATGTAGTGACCTGCCTTGTCTCTTAGAATCTTCTTTACTTTAAAATCTATTTTGTCTGATATGAGTATTGCTACTCCAGCTTTCTTTTGATTTCCATTTGCATGGAATACCTTTTTCCAGCCTTTCACTTTCAGTATATGAGTGTCTCTAGGTCTGAAGTGGGTAACCAACTGATCACTGAGGAAATCAAACGAGAAATTAAAAAAATCCTAGAAGAAAATGACAATGAATACACGACCATGCAAAAACCAATGGGATACCGCAAAAGCAGTTCTAAGAGGGAAATTTATAGAAATACAATCCCACCTCGAGTAACTAGGAAAATATGAAGCAGATGACTTAACACTCTGCTTAAAACAATTGGAGAAAGAAGAACAGAAACATCCCAAAACCAGCAGAAGATGAGAAATTATAAAGACTGGAGCAGAAATAAATCAGAAAGAAAAGAAAGAAACTATAGTTCAGATAAATAAAACAAAAAGCTGGTTCTTTGAAAAGGTAAACACAATTGACAAACCTCTGGTGAGACTCATCAAGAAAAAGAGGGAGAAGAACCAGATCAACAAAATCAAAAACAAAAAAGGAGAGATTACAACAGACAATGCAGAAATCCAAAGGATTCTAAAAAACTATTATGAGCAACACTATGGCAACAAACTGGACAACCTGGAAGAAATGGACAGTTTCTTAGAGAAGATCAATCTCCCAAGACTGAGCCAGGAAGAAACATAAACTTTGAACAACCCAGTCACAAGCACAGAAATCGAATCTGTGATTAAAAATCTACCCAAAAATAAAAGCCCAGGGTCAGATGGCTTCACAGCCAAATTCTACCAAACATTTAAAGAAGAGCTAATGCCTGTCCTTCTAAAACTCTTTCAAAAAATTGCACAGGAAGTGGCTTCCCCTGGTGGTCCAGTGGGTAAGGACACCGCCTTGCAGTGCAAGGGGCACCGGTTCGATCCCTGGCCTGGGAAGATCTATCCTACATGCCGCGGAGCGGCTAGACCGATGTGTCCAATTACCGAGCCAGAGCTCTGGAGCGCATGCGCCCAGAGCTGGTGCTCTGCAACAACAGAGGCCACCGCGATGGGAGGCCCACAGGAGCCAAAGAGCAAAGACAGATGAAAATGGAGAAATGAAAGACCAATAGAAATGGCCTGCCCATCCCCCTCCCTCCCCACCCCACCCCCCAAAAGATAAATTAAAAAAAAAAAAAATTGCACAGGAAGGAACACTTCCAAACACATTCTACGAGGCCACCATCACCCTGATACCAACACCAGGCAAAGACAACACAAAAAAGGAAAATTACAGACCAATTTCTCTGATGAACTTAGATGCCAAGATCCTCAACAAAATCCTAGCAAACAGAATTCAATGACACATCAAAAAACTCATACATCATGATCAAGTCGGGTTCATCCCAGGCATGCAACGATTCTTCAACATCCGCAAATCAATCAGTGTGATAGACCATATCAACAAACTGAGAGACAAAAACCACATGATCATCTCAATAGATGCAGAAAAAGCTTTTGACAATGTACAACACCCATTCATGATAAAAACTCTTAAGAAAATGGGCATAGAAGGAACCTATCTCAACATAGTGAAAGCCATATATGAGAAGCCCACAGAGAACATTGTCTTCAACAGTGAAAAACTGCAAGCATTCCCTCTAAGATCAGGAATAAGACAGGGTGTCCACTTTCACCACTACTATTCAGCATAGTCCTGGAAGTTCTAGCAACAGCAATAAGAGAAGAGAAAGAAATCAAAGGAATCCAGACTGGAAAGGAAGAAGTCAAGCTCTCTCTTTTTGCAAATGACATGATATTATACATAGAAAATCCCAAAGACTCTATTACAAAGCTACTAGAGCTAATCAACGAATTCAGCAAAGTCGCAGGATACAAAGTCAACACACAGAAATCACTGGCATTCCTAGACACAAACAATGAAAAATCAGAAAACGAAATCAAAGAGGCAATCCCCTTCACCATTGCAACCAAAAGAATCAAATACCTAGGAATAAACCTACCCAAAGAAACAAAAGAATTGTACACAGAAAATTACAAGACACTCATGAGAGAAATTAAAGAAGATTTAAAAAGATGGAGAGATATCCCATGTTCCTGGATCGGAAGAATCAATATTGTGAAAATGACCATACTACCAAATATCATCTATAGATTCAATGCAATACCTATCCAACTACCATTGACATTTTTCACAGAACTAGACCAAAGAATAACACAGTTCATATGGAAACACAAAAGACCTCGAATAGCCAAAGCAATCCTGAGGAAGAAGAATGGAGCTGGAGGGATCAGCGCGCCAACCTCAGACTCTACTACGAGGCAACAGTCATCAAGACAGTATGGTACTGGCACAAAAACAGAACTATCGACCAATGGAACAAGATTGAGTACCCAGAGATAAACCCATGCACCTATGGGTACCTTATTTTTGACAAAGGAGGCGAAACTATAAAATGGGACAAAGACAGCCTCTTCAACATCATAAATCAAGTCGGGTTCATCCCAGGCATGCAACGATTCTTCAACATCCGCAAATCAATCAGTGTGATAGACCATATCAACAAACTGAGAGACAAAAACCACATGATCATCTCAATAGATGCAGAAAAAGCTTTTGACAATGTACAACACCCATTCATGATAAAAACTCTTAAGAAAATGGGCATAGAAGGAACCTATCTCAACATAGTGAAAGCCATATATGAGAAGCCCACAGAGAACATTGTCTTCAACAGTGAAAAACTGCAAGCATTCCCTCTAAGATCAGGAATAAGACAGGGTGTCCACTTTCACCACTACTATTCAGCATAGTCCTGGAAGTTCTAGCAACAGCAATAAGAGAAGAGAAAGAAATCAAAGGAATCCAGACTGGAAAGGAAGAAGTCAAGCTCTCTCTTTTTGCAAATGACATGATATTATACATAGAAAATCCCAAAGACTCTATTACAAAGCTACTAGAGCTAATCAACGAATTCAGCAAAGTCGCAGGATACAAAGTCAACACACAGAAATCACTGGCATTCCTAGACACAAACAATGAAAAATCAGAAAACGAAATCAAAGAGGCAATCCCCTTCACCATTGCAACCAAAAGAATCAAATACCTAGGAATAAACCTACCCAAAGAAACAAAAGAATTGTACACAGAAAATTACAAGACACTCATGAGAGAAATTAAAGAAGATTTAAAAAGATGGAGAGATATCCCATGTTCCTGGATCGGAAGAATCAATATTGTGAAAATGACCATACTACCAAATATCATCTATAGATTCAATGCAATACCTATCCAACTACCATTGACATTTTTCACAGAACTAGACCAAAGAATAACACAGTTCATATGGAAACACAAAAGACCTCGAATAGCCAAAGCAATCCTGAGGAAGAAGAATGGAGCTGGAGGGATCAGCGCGCCAACCTCAGACTCTACTACGAGGCAACAGTCATCAAGACAGTATGGTACTGGCACAAAAACAGAACTATCGACCAATGGAACAAGATTGAGTACCCAGAGATAAACCCATGCACCTATGGGTACCTTATTTTTGACAAAGGAGGCGAAACTATAAAATGGGACAAAGACAGCCTCTTCAACAAATGGTGCTGGGAAAATTGGACAGCTACATGCAAAAAATGAAGTTGGAACATTCCCTGACACCATACACAAAGATCAACTCAAAATGGATTAAAGACCTAAATGTAAGACCAGAAACCCTAAAACTCTTAGAGGAGAATATAGGCAAAACCCTCAAGGACATCAATCAAAGCAAGATCTTCTCTGACCCACCAACTAAAATAGCAGAACTGAAAAGAAAAATGAATATATGGGACCTCATGAAACTTAAAAGCTTTTGTACAGCAAAAGAAATTACAAAAAAGCTCAACAGACACCCCACAGAGTGGGAGAAAATCATAACAAATGAAACAACAGACAAAGAATTAATCTCCAAAATCTACAAGCAACTCAAACAACTCAGCACTGGAAAAACGAACAACCCAATCAAACAATGGGAAAAAGATCTAAAGAGACGCCTCTCCGAAGAGGACATACAGGTGGCCCAAAAGCACATGAAACGATGCTCAACCTCGCTTATTATTAGAGAAATGCAAATTAAAACTACAATGAGATATCACCTCACACCCGTCAGAATGGCCATCATCCACAAATCGATAGACAATAAATGCTGGAGAGGGTGTGGAGAAACGGGAACGCTCTTGCATTGCTGGTGGGAATGTAAATGGATACAGCCTCTATGGAAGACAGCATGGAGATTCCTTAAAAAACTAAAAATAGAAGCACCCTATGACCCAGCAATCCCACTATTAGGCCTATATCCTGATGAAATCAAAACTGAAAGAGGCACCTGTACCCCAATGTTCATTGCAGCTCTCTATACAATAGCCAGAACATGGAAGCAACCTAGATGTCCATCGACAAATGAATGGATCCAGAAGGTCTGGTACATATATACAATGGAATACTACTCAACTGTTAAAAGAAATGCAGAAGACTCAGTTCTAATGAGGTGGTTAGCTCTAGAACTATCGACCAATGGAACAAGATTGAGTACCCAGAGATAAACCCATGCACCTATGGGTACCTTATTTTTGACAAAGGAGGCGAAACTATAAAATGGGACAAAGACAGCCTCTTCAACAAATGGTGCTGGGAAAATTGGACAGCTACATGCAAAAAATGAAGTTGGAACATTCCCTGACACCATACACAAAGATCAACTCAAAATGGATTAAAGACCTAAATGTAAGACCAGAAACCCTAAAACTCTTAGAGGAGAATATAGGCAAAACCCTCAAGGACATCAATCAAAGCAAGATCTTCTCTGACCCACCAACTAAAATAGCAGAACTGAAAAGAAAAATGAATATATGGGACCTCATGAAACTTAAAAGCTTTTGTACAGCAAAAGAAATTACAAAAAAGCTCAACAGACACCCCACAGAGTGGGAGAAAATCATAACAAATGAAACAACAGACAAAGAATTAATCTCCAAAATCTACAAGCAACTCAAACAACTCAGCACTGGAAAAACGAACAACCCAATCAAACAATGGGAAAAAGATCTAAAGAGACGCCTCTCCGAAGAGGACATACAGGTGGCCCAAAAGCACATGAAACGATGCTCAACCTCGCTTATTATTAGAGAAATGCAAATTAAAACTACAATGAGATATCACCTCACACCCGTCAGAATGGCCATCATCCACAAATCGATAGACAATAAATGCTGGAGAGGGTGTGGAGAAACGGGAACGCTCTTGCATTGCTGGTGGGAATGTAAATGGATACAGCCTCTATGGAAGACAGCATGGAGATTCCTTAAAAAACTAAAAATAGAAGCACCCTATGACCCAGCAATCCCACTATTAGGCCTATATCCTGATGAAATCAAAACTGAAAGAGGCACCTGTACCCCAATGTTCATTGCAGCTCTCTATACAATAGCCAGAACATGGAAGCAACCTAGATGTCCATCGACAAATGAATGGATCCAGAAGGTCTGGTACATATATACAATGGAATACTACTCAACTGTTAAAAGAAATGCAGAAGACTCAGTTCTAATGAGGTGGTTAGCTCTAGAACCTATCATAAAAAGTGAAGTAAGTCAAAAAGAGAAAGACAAATACAGTATACTAACACACATATATGGAATCTAGTAGGATGGTCTTGATATCACACGCAGGGAACTCATGGAAAAACAGAGCATAGACATAGGGACATCGTGACGAAGAAATAGGGAGGGGGAAGCATGGAGGAAGTAACAAGGAAACCTATAGTGTTATGTGTGGAAAAGATAGCTATTGTCATAGTGCTAAGGGAATAGGAGTGCTTACAATGGCTTGGGGTGAATGTCTGGAGGGGTGGGATGGGGGTATCTGGGCGGGTGGGGACCATGGATATGCATATGACTGATCTGGGAACATACATGTCTGTGAACAACAAAACTCTGTAAAACCTTTAAAATAAAGAATAAAAAAAAAAAACGAGAGAGAATAAACCAAGTATAATCAAATAAAAAAAAAAAGATGAGATATGATTTCCATAGGCTTTCTCCTGACCTTCACCATTCCTTAATATGACTCTTTACTCAGTTAAAAATGACTGAAGCACTTAAATGACTGAAGCACTTAAAAAATCTGATTAATATTTACTTAATTTTAATTACCTTTTTCTCATGAATAAAAATATACAATTTAGGAGACTCAGTGTTGATGCACATTTCAGTTATGACCAAGGCTCAGAGCCCTTGGTCAGCATTCTGGCAGGGATCTTGGCCATTGCGCTAGTTGCAGGATGGATGCTGGAGTTGTGGTTTTTATACCTTTAGATTATCATTTCAAACTGACCAAAAGAAATGGTCAGAAAAAGAGGAATTCCTTTTTATCAGGGGAAAAAATATTTTCCAAAACAGCTTTTCATCAAGTTTTGACCAATAATTCATTGACCTTCCCAGGAAGTTGTGAAGCAATTTTTTCTTTTTCTATCCTTATCGTGGGAGGTGACAAAAGAGACAGGTTAAGAATGGCATTTGGAAAGCCAGAGAATAGTCAACCACAATCCTACCAATGTAACCTTCATTTTATTTAGTAGTTTCTCTTGTATATGAAATTTTCTTGAAGGTGCTGGTACATATATACAATGGAATACTACTCAACTGTTAAAAGAAATGCAGAAGACTCAGTTCTAATGAGGTGGTTAGCTCTAGAACCTATCATAAAAAGTGAAGTAAGTCAAAAAGAGAAAGACAAATACAGTATACTAACACACATATATGGAATCTAGTAGGATGGTCTTGATATCACACGCAGGGAACTCATGGAAAAACAGAGCATAGACATAGGGACATCGTGACGAAGAAATAGGGAGGGGGAAGCATGGAGGAAGTAACAAGGAAACCTATAGTGTTATGTGTGGAAAAGATAGCTATTGTCATAGTGCTAAGGGAATAGGAGTGCTTACAATGGCTTGGGGTGAATGTCTGGAGGGGTGGGATGGGGGTATCTGGGCGGGTGGGGACCATGGATATGCATATGACTGATCTGGGAACATACATGTCTGTGAACAACAAAATTCTGTAAAACCTTTAAAATAAAGAATAAAAAAAAAACGAGAGAATAAACCAAGTATAATCAAATAAAAAAAAAAAGATGAGATATGATTTCCATAGGCTTTCTCCTGACCTTCACCATTCCTTAATATGACTCTTTACTCAGTTAAAAATGACTGAAGCACTTAAATGACTGAAGCACTTAAAAAATCTGATTAATATTTACTTAATTTTAATTACCTTTTTCTCATGAATAAAAATATACAATTTAGGAGACTCAGTGTTGATGCACATTTCAGTTATGACCAAGGCTCAGAGCCCTTGGTCAGCATTCTGGCAGGGATCTTGGCCATTGCGCTAGTTGCAGGATGGATGCTGGAGTTGTGGTTTTTATACCTTTAGATTATCATTTCAAACTGACCAAAAGAAATGGTCAGAAAAAGAGGAATTCCTTTTTATCAGGGGAAAAAATATTTTCCAAAACAGCTTTTCATCAAGTTTTGACCAATAATTCATTGACCTTCCCCAGGAAGTTGTGAAGCAATTTTTTTTTCTTTTTTTCTATCCTTATCGTGGGAGGTGACAAAAGAGACAGGTTAAGAATGGCATTTGGAAAGCCAGAGAATAGTCAACCACAATCCTACCAATGTAACCTTCATTTTATTTAGTAGTTTCTCTTGTATATGAAATTTTCTTGATGATATGTTTTAAGTACTTAACACGTGGTTTTTGAATAAATTTAAAACAAATATCTGAACAACAATAAAAATATTTCTATCATTATGGAGTGATTGTAAGTCAGGCCATATTAAACCTAAAAGATTAAAATATATTATTTCAATTAGTCTTGAGAGGTATGAATTGCTGTTTCCATTTTTGGAACTGAGGCTGGATAAAGTTCATTAACTTCTCCAAAGATAAAGACATGTTAATGGAGAAGTCTTCTTTGAACACAGATATATGTGTTTTCAAAGGCACTGTTACTCTAGATCATTCACTTAGCCTACGGAGCCCAGCACAGTACCTGCAGCATAGGAAACCTTGATACCATCTATGAATAAGTGGACATAGAGTAAAAGTCAGGCATGGACTTGGATGGACATCAAAGGACACATGAACACAGCACGTTTATTTTAATTTGATTACACTTGGTCCTCCTTGCTACTATTTCATTTCCCGTCATCACAATCATAGCTTATTTATCCTAAAACAACTTTACTGTGTGTTCCAGTCAATTTCAGATGTTCCTTACTTTTTTTATTTCTTCCTAGTCCATACAGGTGATAAGTGCAAGGGTAATTTGAGGAGGATTTTTGCTAAGTCAATTTTTAGCTAGAGATAAAGGAGATATTATTTTTAGAATATTTGCAGCCTCAGTCCAATTCTATCCTCTATCCCAACTGTTCTCCTACTAAAACTGTGTGGTTTTCAGTTTCAAATTTAGATGAGACAGTCAGTCAACTGATCCTGATTTTAAAACATTCAAACTGATATATTCTTATAAGAGAAATGAAATTCCTTCTCTTTCATTTACTGGTATTTTTGCAATCCTTCAATATATGTTCAAATAATCAAAATTATAAACTAATTAATATTTAATTTCAATGTGCTTACATTCAGGGACTTGCATTTGGATAGCATAGCTATCCAGGTAGGAAAATCACAAAACATCCTTTCATCTCCATCTGCAATCAAAATTATTTGGGTATTACCTTTCTTCAATTTATTTTGAAATAAGAGTCTAACTTGACTGTGAAACATAATTTTCTCTCCCTTCTGATCAGTGATCCTTATTATGGCTCAATGTGACACATGTTTAGCACTTTCCCAGAAGAATTTGGAGGTGCCAGATAGGATCACTATCTCCATGCATAATCTTTTAAGAACATTTTTGGAAGCTCAAACTCCTTAAATTGACAAAGGCAAATTAACTGTCTCTCCTCTAGTGCATCACTGAACTAGTGGCTGCTTTTCTCCCAACTCAAAAACCTACTTCAAAAAAATAGATGTTAACTCCATTCAGTGATATTTACCAGGAAAATCCTGTAAAGACTCACTTCATGCCAAGTACAAATCCATTAATATTTTACACAGTTAAATGATACCCAGACTCCCAGAGCTCTTTAGGCTGTGATTCATCACCTTCATTCCTCAGAGCATCCATACTGTCCTGCGATGAGTCATCACCTGATTGACGGGAACTCCCTTCTTTGCTCCTCCCCTTCTCCTTCTTCTTCTGAGAAGTACAGCTTCTTACAAACCCCACAACACCATTAATTCTGCTCAGAGTGCCACTGCCTTCCAAATGCATGCATCCATTCTCCTGAAAATCTTTCTCTTCCCTCCTCTTCTGACATTTTGCCAGTTCTTTTTTTGTTTATTTGTTTGGGGCTTTTTTTTGTTCTTTGCCCCTTTCATTCACTCTATTAGTGAGTGAAATCAAAACATCTCTCAACTCTGCTAAATGATCAAGATTCCCTAAATGATAAAAATCTCATGTAAAAACTGAAGCTAAAATTAATGGAGTATGAGATAACACACTACATAACTAACATTATGAACCTCTGACTTTATAAACCAAAATGCTCAAAAATAAATGTGGCATAAGTAGGGCCAAAGGAAATCACTGATAGATGTACCTCAGTATTCACGTATGAAGCCCTATTTACAATAGCCAAGACGTAGAAACAACCTAAGTATATCAGCAGATGAATGGATAAAGAAGAGCATTACACACATACAATGGAATATTACTCAGCCATAAAAAGAACAGCATAATGCCATTTGCAGCAACACAGATGCAAAGAGATCATCATATCAAATGAAGTCAGACAGAAAAAGACAAATATCATATGATATCACGTATATGTGGAATTTAAAAAAATGATACAAACTTGTTTATTTATAAAACAGAAATAGACTCATAGACATAGCAAATATTCTTATGGTTACCAAAAGAGAAAGGAAGTTTAGGGATAAATTAGGAGTTTGGGATTAGAAGATACAAATTACTATATATAAATTAGGGAAACAACAACATCCTACTGTATAGCACAGGGAACCATACTCAATATCTTGTGATAGCATATAATGGGAAAGAATCTGACAAAGGATGAATCACTTTGCTGTACACTTAAAACTAATGTTGTGATTAATCACTCAGTTGTGTCCAACTCTTGGCTACCCCAGAGACTGCAGCCCACCAGGCCCCTCTTTCCATGGAGATTCTCCATGCAAGAATACTGGAGTGTGTTGCCATGTCCTCCTTCAGAGGATCTTCCCAACCCACGGATGGAACCCAAGTTTCCACATCGCAGGCAGATTCCCTAGCGTATGAGCCACCAGGGAATCCCAACATTGTAAATTAACTACAATTTAAAAAGAATAAAATTTATCAAAATGGAAACACTTTTAAAAATCACTGAATTCAATAAGAAAAGTAAAAAGATATTTAAAAGTAGTTTAGAAAAATTTTTTCTTTCAGGTTTTAGTTTCAAAATAAGCCCTGGAATATCATCAGCATTTTACAAGGAAATAAAGCTTTTGTTAACAACATTGGAATTTAGTCAGTGAAGGCAGACATTTGTTAAATCTTGGCCATGCTAAATTGACACAGAAAAAATTGGACAATTCATTTAACCTGAGAATCCTAATCTATAAATAGATGGGACTGGTGAAATATCTCCTTTGTCCTTTTAAAATACTAGACATTAAGCCTTTTGAAATTTTAAACGTATATTCCTAAAGAACAACACTATTGCAAAGATATGTGTATCTATGTGTCAGTCAGTCAGTTCAGTCATGTCCCACTCTTCCTGACCCGACTCTTATAATGCAGATGAATGGATAAAGAAGAGCATTACACACATACAATGGAATATTACTCAGCCATAAAAAGAACAGCATAATGCCATTTGCAGCAACACAGATGCAAAGAGATCATCATATCAAATGAAGTCAGACAGAAAAAGACAAATATCATATGATATCACGTATATGTGGAATTTAAAAAAAATGATACAAACTTGTTTATTTATAAAACAGAAATAGACTCATAGACATAGCAAATATTCTTATGGTTACCAAAAGAGAAAGGAAGTTTAGGGATAAATTAGGAGTTTGGGATTAGAAGATACAAATTACTATATATAAATTAGGGAAACAACAACATCCTACTGTATAGCACAGGGAACCATACTCAATATCTTGTGATAGCATATAATGGGAAAGAATCTGACAAAGGATGAATCACTTTGCTGTACACTTAAAACTAATGTTGTGATTAATCACTCAGTTGTGTCCAACTCTTGGCTACCCCAGAGACTGCAGCCCACCAGGCCCCTCTTTCCATGGAGATTCTCCATGCAAGAATACTGGAGTGTGTTGCCATGTCCTCCTTCAGAGGATCTTCCCAACCCACGGATGGCACCCAAGTTTCCACTTTCGCAGGCAGATTCCTAGCGTATGAGCCACCAGGGAATCCCAACATTGTAAATTAACTACAATTTAAAAAGAATAAAATTTATCAAAATGGAAACACTTTTAAAAATCACTGAATTCAATAAGAAAAGTAAAAAGATATTTAAAAGTAGTTTAGAAAAATTTTTTCTTTCAGGTTTTAGTTTCAAAATAAGCCCTGGAATATCATCAGCATTTTACAAGGAAATAAAGCTTTTGTTAACAACATTGGAATTTAGTCAGTGAAGGCAGACATTTGTTAAATCTTGGCCATGCTAAATTGACACAGAAAAAATTGGACAATTCATTTAACCTGAGAATCCTAATCTATAAATAGATGGGACTGGTGAAATATCTCCTTTGTCCTTTTAAAATACTAGACATTAAGCCTTTTGAAATTTTAAACGTATATTCCTAAAGAACAACACTATTGCAAAGATATGTGTATCTATGTGTCAGTCAGTCAGTTCAGTCATGTCCCACTCTTCCTGACCCGACTCTTTATATCTGACCCTTCATGAACTATAGCATGCTAGGTTTCCATGGCATTCACCATCTTCCAGAGCTTGCTCAAACTCAGGTCTATTAAGTCAGTGATGCCATCCAGCAATCTTGTTCTCTGTCACCCCCTTCTCCTTCTCTTCTATTTTTCCCAGCATCAGGGTGTTTTCCAATGAGCTGTCTCTTCACTTCAGGTGGCCAACATACTGGAGCTTCAGCTTCAGCTTCATTCCTTCCAGTGTATGCTCAGGGTCAATTCCTTTAGGATTGACTGGTTTGATCTCCTTTCTGTCCAAGGGACTCTAAAGAGTCTTCTCCAACAACATAGTTTGAAGGAATACACATGCACGTGTAATATATGTAATAAATACTCATACAGGTGTTTTTAATCATTTGAGATCAAGTAATTTGAGATAATTTAATAATTTGGTATCATTGTTTTGGCTAAATTCAGAAATTGTTTTAAGTTTGCATCAATAAACTTTAAATGAAGACTGTTAAAAATATGCACACTAATAAAGCTAATTCCATTATATTTTTGGAATATGTAATTCACACTGAGTCTAAAAGGATGAAGTAAATAACAATGATTCTCCTCCTGGTACAAATGCTACACTATTCCGTTCAGTGTAAGTGACTCACACTTACTCTGCTCTGCTTGTTTCTTGATGACTGCTCATCCAAGGCATCTATGAACCTGCAAGTTTGCATCTACTTATGTTGACCACATCTAATGACAGATTTCAGACTGAAACATAAAAACAGTATAATGAAGAAAAGTTAAGCTAATAGAAAGAAGAAAAAGTTATAAGCAAGCAGACTGTGGCTGATAGTAATCTGATGATTCATTCACAAAATCTTGCTTCATATTTGCATATTAAGCATACAAAGCCCAGCTATTGGGAGATATATCTCCTCATTTCCCTTAGACAACCTGTTTTTAATAATACACCTAGGAAATGCAAATACCAGCTATAAGCCTTTTGAAATTTTAAACGTATATTCCTAAAGAACAACACTATTGCAAAGATATGTGTATCTATGTGTCAGTCAGTCAGTTCAGTCATGTCCCACTCTTCCTGACCCGACTCTTTATATCTGACCCTTCATGAACTATAGCATGCTAGGTTTCCATGGCATTCACCATCTTCCAGAGCTTGCTCAAACTCAGGTCTATTAAGTCAGTGATGCCATCCAGCAATCTTGTTCTCTGTCACCCCCTTCTCCTTCTCTTCTATTTTTCCCAGCATCAGGGTGTTTTCCAATGAGCTGTCTCTTCACTTCAGGTGGCCAACATACTGGAGCTTCAGCTTCAGCTTCATTCCTTCCAGTGTATGCTCAGGGTCAATTCCTTTAGGATTGACTGGTTTGATCTCCTTTCTGTCCAAGGGACTCTAAAGAGTCTTCTCCAACAACATAGTTTGAAGGAATACACATGCACGTGTAATATATGTAATAAATACTCATACAGGTGTTTTTAATCATTTGAGATCAAGTAATTTGAGATAATTTAATAATTTGGTATCATTGTTTTGGCTAAATTCAGAAATTGTTTTAAGTTTGCATCAATAAACTTTAAATGAAGACTTTTAAAAAATATGCACACTAATAAAGCTAATTCCATTATATTTTTGGAATATGTAATTCACACTGAGTCTAAAAGGATGAAGTAAATAACAATGATTCTCCTCCTGGTACAAATGCTACACTATTCCGTTCAGTGTAAGTGACTCACACTTACTCTGCTCTGCTTGTTTCTTGATGACTGCTCATCCAAGGCATCTATGAACCTGCAAGTTTGCATCTACTTATGTTGACCACATCTAATGACAGATTTCAGACTGAAACATAAAAACAGTATAATGAAGAAAAGTTAAGCTAATAGAAAGAAGAAAAAGTTATAAGCAAGCAGACTGTGGCTGATAGTAATCTGATGATTCATTCACAAAATCTTGCTTCATATTTGCATATTAAGCATACAAAGCCCAGCTATTGGGAGATATATCTCCTCATTTCCCTTAGACAACCTGTTTTTAATAATACACCTAGGAAATGACTGCATATTCCTTTGTTTATTCACCACTGCTTGCCTCTGTATATGACTTTTTCTGCTCTTCAATACCACCTAGCTTATTGAAAGGATACTCAGAGCTCACGAGGGTTGAGGATTTATCCTGATGAAAATGTGTAGCTGTTGAGCATAGAAAATGTTCACTCTATGAAGGATCATGTCTTATCTATATGCTTCATCTCAAGAAGCAAGTGCATTTATCTTTAAATGATGTTTTCAGTGACATTCCATTTTAGAATTTTAAAGTAGTTCACATCATGATTTTTTAAATATCCTGATATTTTTAATTGAGAAAAGATGGTTTTTTACTGATAAATTTAATATAAATAAGATGACAGGTACATCCGAATTCAATTTGGTTCAGATACAAAATATTGTGAGAAATATTTAGTTTAAAGTTAGTTTAGAAGAATGTGTCTACTACTGAAAGAATAAGTACATATTCTTTTTTCTATATATCATGGAATAGAAATAATGTATTAACAGTCTCATATAACGTCTTCAAAAACACATGTGGCTTCACTTAGAAGAGGCTCTGTTGTCATGACTTGGAAATTCATTCTCAGTCATTATGACTTTGTCATCTATTGTAACTGGTAAGTTAATGTGACTACCAAATTTAGATTTTTTGCCGTGCAAATTATGCTTTTGATTAATTTTCTGTGGCAGAGGATGGCAAAATGAAAGTATTTAAAGATGTCCAGGTGGTAAAAGTAAGGAAGAAAGAAAAGCATCAATATTAATGCCAGATTTCTAATGTTTCAGCCTTTTTTGTTAATTTTGGCATGTTTTACTCGTTTTTTATTTATTTTCATCCATCTTTATTCCTTGGTCTGTGTGGGCCTCCAATTGCAGTGGCCTCTCCTGCTGCAGAGCACTGGCTCTGGGCACATGCACTGCAGAGCACTGACTCCTAATTGGACAAACTGGTCCAACACTATCACTGCACGTGGTATCGTCCCAGGCCAGGGATCAAACCAGTGCCCCTTGCACTGCAAGGCAGACTCTACCCACTGGAACACTAGGGAAGCCCATGTTTCAGTCTTTAAAAAAGCATTTCTTAGAGTTCTCTTACTCAGCTAACCTCATAAAACCACAGTTCCTTCATCTAGTAGACAGAGGTGTTTTATTTTCTTAAAATTAAATTACCTTAATTATATGTATAGAATCAGCCATGAGTAATACTAAAGTTATGTCACAGAGATCAACAGCTTCATCCATAAACAATGCAAAATATCATAAAGAACTAATAATGCACCCAAACATATCCATAATGGAGGTTCCCAATATATCGCTGTCATCAAGACACCTTGAATGATATTTGATAGTGTCTAGATTGTGCTCAGTCATATCTGACTCTTTGTAGTCCCACGGACTGCAGGCTGCCAGGCCCCTCTGCCCATGGAACTCCCCAGGCAAGAATACTGGAATGTGGTGCCATTTCCTACCCCAGGGGATCTTCTCAACCCAGAGATTAAATCCACATCTCTTGAGTCTCCTGTATTGGCAGATGATACTTTACCATGCCACTTGGGAAGTCCACTGTTTAGATCACCAAATTGCAAGTTCAGAAATTATAGATAGGTCAGAACCATTCAATAGGGATTCTCAACATCTTTTAAGAACCCCTTAGTTATACTATTTCATTCATTAGTTATGGATTATTTAATGTACATTTAAGGTCCACGTAACCAAGTATGAAGACATGGATGAGAAAAATAGCTAGATAAACATTAATGGTCATACAAGCACCACCTAAGGAATATGCCAATCTCATGAAAACCAATTTAACACATTTTAAAAAGATTTTTTGTCTTCTCTTTATTTTCCTGCATTCAAATGGCAAGTGATTATTTAAATCATTTAAAAAGTATCCACATATAAACACAGAAACTTGCAGAGTCATAAGAAAAAATATACAATTAGGAAATCTGTGTATAATAGTAACTTTAAAAATTTTCGGTGAGTTTTCACCAGATTTTCTCCGTTGTTTTACATAGCTCTGAGATAGATGGGTAAGATTTTATGAACCACTGTTCTGGCTGAACAAAATGAAGCTCCGTAGATCAGTAACCTAAACTGCAAAGGCAGACTCTACCCACTGGAACACTAGGGAAGCCCATGTTTCAGTCTTTAAAAAAGCATTTCTTAGAGTTCTCTTACTCAGCTAACCTCATAAAACCACAGTTCCTTCATCTAGTAGACAGAGGTGTTTTATTTTCTTAAAATTAAATTACCTTAATTATATGTATAGAATCAGCCATGAGTAATACTAAAGTTATGTCACAGAGATCAACAGCTTCATCCATAAACAATGCAAAATATCATAAAGAACTAATAATGCACCCAAACATATCCATAATGGAGGTTCCCAATATATCGCTGTCATCAAGACACCTTGAATGATATTTGATAGTGTCTAGATTGTGCTCAGTCATATCTGACTCTTTGTAGTCCCACGGACTGCAGGCTGCCAGGCCCCTCTGCCCATGGAACTCCCCAGGCAAGAATACTGGAATGTGGTGCCATTTCCTACCCCAGGGGATCTTCTCAACCCAGAGATTAAATCCACATCTCTTGAGTCTCCTGTATTGGCAGATGATACTTTACCATGCCACTTGGGAAGTCCACTGTTTAGATCACCAAATTGCAAGTTCAGAAATTATAGATAGGTCAGAACCATTCAATAGGGATTCTCAACATCTTTTAAGAACCCCTTAGTTATACTATTTCATTCATTAGTTATGGATTATTTAATGTACATTTAAGGTCCACGTAACCAAGTATGAAGACATGGATGAGAAAAATAGCTAGATAAACATTAATGGTCATACAAGCACCACCTAAGGAATATGCCAATCTCATGAAAACCAATTTAACACATTTTAAAAAGATTTTTTGTCTTCTCTTTATTTTCCTGCATTCAAATGGCAAGTGATTATTTAAATCATTTAAAAAGTATCCACATATAAACACAGAAACTTGCAGAGTCATAAGAAAAAATATACAATTAGGAAATCTGTGTATAATAGTAACTTTAAAAATTTTCGGTGAGTTTTCACCAGATTTTCTCCCGTTGTTTTTACATAGCTCTGAGATAGATGGGTAAGATTTTATGAACCACTGTTCTGGCTGAACAAAATGAACTCGTGATCAGTCAGCGCAGTATCAGACAGTAACCCTGCTGACTCCAGGAGTGGGCTTCTCTAAAAACACAAAGAACAATGGGCTCCTGGCTAGCCTACTTTTGCTCTATCTTTGCCAATTCTTGCCTTTGAATTTATAAATTAGTCAGCACAAGTGGGTACATGCCAAGTTGTTTTGTATTGATTTCCTCAGCAATATTATTTCCTCTTACCAGGGCTCTATTCCTTTATTTTGAGCATTTATCACAAGCTGTAATGCACTCTTTCAAAGGCCAAATGGCTACTCTTGGAAGGAACACTAATAGATATTTCAGAGTCATAATTAGCTTACAGAGAGCCCACTGAAGGGTTCTTCCATGACTTCTTTCTTTAAATATCAATAGATTAGGGCTTCCCTGGTGGTCCAGTGGGTTAAGACACCGCCTTGCAGTGCAAGGGGGCCGGTTCAATCCTGGCCTGGAAAGATCCCACGTGCTGTGGAGTGGCTGGACTGATGTGTCCAACTACCGAGCCAGAGTTCTGCAGCGCATGCGCCCAGAGCCAGTGCTCTGCAGCGAGAGAGGCCACTATGATGAGAGGCTCACACAGGCCAAAGAACAAAGATGGAAATAAATGAAAGACCAATATAAATGGCCAAATATCAATAGATTAATATAAATGTGAGAGCACCCATTCAAAATTCTTACTTGCAATTAGATGACCATGATTTTAATACACAAAGGAAGAGAGGAAGTATTCACATATGGAGATGGGGATGAATGCTACTCCTCATGGCTTCTAATGTCATCAGTTGCTGATGCTTTCCTTCATTCATTCATCAGGCTCTATTTTAAATGTTTAGAAGTTCTTGTTTACTTGGCCTTTAAGATGATTTAGTAATGTTTTCTTTGCATTTGTGCTAGCTGTTCCTCTCTATTTAACACTTAATGCTGTAATGCATATTAGGTAAATAATTTCATACATTTGGTCATTATTTATGGACACTTTCTTCCAGTTATTTTAAAATTTATAACTGACACACAGTACTACATAAGGTTGGGTCTTTCACAGTGGCTTAGATGGGTAAGATTTTATGAACCACTGTTCTGGCTGAACAAAATGAACTCGTGATCAGTCAGCGCAGTATCAGACAGTAACCCTGCTGACTCCAGGAGTGGGCTTCTCTAAAAACACAAAGAACAATGGGCTCCTGGCTAGCCTACTTTTGCTCTATCTTTGCCAATTCTTGCCTTTGAATTTATAAATTAGTCAGCACAAGTGGGTACATGCCAAGTTGTTTTGTATTGATTTCCTCAGCAATATTATTTCCTCTTACCAGGGCTCTATTCCTTTATTTTGAGCATTTATCACAAGCTGTAATGCACTCTTTCAAAGGCCAAATGGCTACTCTTGGAAGGAACACTAATAGATATTTCAGAGTCATAATTAGCTTACAGAGAGCCCACTGAAGGGTTCTTCCATGACTTCTTTCTTTAAATATCAATAGATTAGGGCTTCCCTGGTGGTCCAGTGGGTTAAGACACCGCCTTGCAGTGCAAGGGGCGCCGGTTCAATCCCTGGCCTGGAAAGATCCCACGTGCTGTGGAGTGGCTGGACTGATGTGTCCAACTACCGAGCCAGAGTTCTGCAGCGCATGCGCCCAGAGCCAGTGCTCTGCAGCGAGAGAGGCCACTATGATGAGAGGCTCACACAGGCCAAAGAACAAAGATGGAAATAAATGAAAGACCAATATAAATGGCCAAATATCAATAGATTAATATAAATGTGAGAGCACCCATTCAAAATTCTTACTTGCAATTAGATGACCATGATTTTAATACACAAAGGAAGAGAGGAAGTATTCACATATGGAGATGGGGATGAATGCTACTCCTCATGGCTTCTAATGTCATCAGTTGCTGATGCTTTCCTTCATTCATTCATCAGGCTCTATTTTAAATGTTTAGAAGTTCTTGTTTACTTGGCCTTTAAGATGATTTAGTAATGTTTTCTTTGCATTTGTGCTAGCTGTTCCTCTCTATTTAACACTTAATGCTGTAATGCATATTAGGTAAATAATTTCATACATTTGGTCATTATTTATGGACACTTTCTTCCAGTTATTTTAAAATTTATAACTGACACACAGTACTACATAAGGTTGGGTCTTTCACAGTGGCTTAGATGGCAAAGAATCAGCCTGAAAATGCAGGAGACCCAGATTAGATCCCTGGGTTGGGAAGATCCTCTGGAGAAGGTAACAGCAACCCACTCCAGTATTCCCACCTGGAGAATTTCATGGACAGAGGAGGCTGGTGGACTACAGTTCATGAAGTGGCAAAGGGCCAGATATAACTGAGTGACTAGCACTTTCATTTTCACTATATTAGTTTAAGGTGTACAGCATAATTATGTTACCTACATAAAATTTTAAAATGACTATCACAATAAGTTCAGTCATCTCATATAAATATAAAATCAAAGAAATAGTAAAAATGGTTTCCTTTTGATATGAACTCTGGATTTACTCTCTTAACAATGTTCATATATAATATTTGTCAGTGTTAAATATATTATTCATGCCATACACTACATTTCTAGGACTTATTCATAACTGGACATTTGTACATTTTGACTACCTTAATCTAATGTCCTCTCCACCTATCTCCCCTCTCTTTGCTGCCTCTGACAAATGAAAAAAATCTGATCTCTTTTTCTGTGAGTTTGTTTTTTAAATATAGTTGACCAACAACACTATGCTAGTTCTGATTCCTGAACTGACTCTACAGTGATTCCATATGTTTATACATGCAATTCATTTTATTACATACAATGCTAGATACTTATATACTAGCCCATACATTTAGTTTTAATATTATACCCTATGAAGACATTACATAGTTATACATAATGTCATGTAATATTACAAAGACATTACATAACTATCTTTCCCACATTGTATATTTCACATCTACTAATCATTTTCTTTGCAGCTCAACGTCTGTACCTCTTACTCTCCTCTCAGATCTTCCCTTCCCTCACTCCCCTGACTTCTGGAAATCCTCCATTAGTTCTTTGAATGTGCAACTGTTTCTATCTTGTTATGTCTGGTCATTTGTTTTTAGATTCCACGTATAAGTGAAATCCTACAGTATCTCAACAATTTCACTTAGTGTAGCACCCTCTAGGTCTATGCCTGTTGTCACCATATCTGATGATTCCCTGGAGTTATGGACACTCTGGACACACAGTACTACATAAGGTTGGGTCTTTCACAGTGGCTTAGATGGCAAAGAATCAGCCTGAAAATGCAGGAGACCCAGATTAGATCCCTGGGTTGGGAAGATCCTCTGGAGAAGGTAACAGCAACCCACTCCAGTATTCCCACCTGGAGAATTTCATGGACAGAGGAGGCTGGTGGACTACAGTTCATGAAGTGGCAAAGGGCCAGATATAACTGAGTGACTAGCACTTTCATTTTCACTATATTAGTTTAAGGTGTACAGCATAATTATGTTACCTACATAAAATTTTAAAATGACTATCACAATAAGTTCAGTCATCTCATATAAATATAAAATCAAAGAAATAGTAAAAATGGTTTCCTTTTGATATGAACTCTGGATTTACTCTCTTAACAATGTTCATATATAATATTTGTCAGTGTTAAATATATTATTCATGCCATACACTACATTTCTAGGACTTATTCATAACTGGACATTTGTACATTTTGACTACCTTAATCTAATGTCCTCTCCACCTATCTCCCCTCTCTTTGCTGCCTCTGACAAATGAAAAAAATCTGATCTCTTTTTCTGTGAGTTTGTTTTTTAAATATAGTTGACCAACAACACTATGCTAGTTCTGATTCCTGAACTGACTCTACAGTGATTCCATATGTTTATACATGCAATTCATTTTATTACATACAATGCTAGATACTTATATACTAGCCCATACATTTAGTTTTAATATTATACCCTATGAAGACATTACATAGTTATACATAATGTCATGTAATATTACAAAGACATTACATAACTATCTTTCCCACATTGTATATTTCACATCTACTAATCATTTTCTTTGCAGCTCAACGTCTGTACCTCTTACTCTCCCTCTCAGATCTTCCCTTCCCTCACTCCCCTGACTTCTGGAAATCCTCCATTAGTTCTTTGAATGTGCAACTGTTTCTATCTTGTTATGTCTGGTCATTTGTTTTTAGATTCCACGTATAAGTGAAATCCTACAGTATCTCAACAATTTCACTTAGTGTAGCACCCTCTAGGTCTATGCCTGTTGTCACCAATGATAAGAAACAGGCTACTCAGGAGGGATAGATTCAACCCCCAGAGTGGAGTCTGCAATTCAACAAACCGGCTATACTATGATTTTAGAAGAGAAATTTGAATTTCCTGCTTTTTCATAATAAAACAGAAAGAAAAATCCAAATTGTTGCTTTCTATTTTTGTTTGCAATTTTTTGGTTAATTAAATTAGATAAGTATCATCATTAGTTTCAATTATAAAAATATTGTATTTTCAGTACTTATACAAATAATATGAATTAAGGTTTCATTTTTGTTTGGCAATAGAAATATAAGACAAAGAAATTTTTATTCCCTTGAAATTAAACTAAAATAATTACTTTAAAGATAGATGATTTTTTGGAGTACTTATTATATTCCAAACATTATACTGGATTTCTTCAAATGAATTACATCAGCTCAGAGCTGATTATTCTTTCACCTGGAAGTAATTAACTTTGCAGTGAGTTTTCAATTTTTCACACATTCACTATGGTCTAAAATACCATTTGCCTTTACAAAATGAGTTCCTCATTTACAAAATAGATGTCTCCCAAACCATGTCTCCCAAACCATGATGTATTAGGTATAAGAATGTGATTCAAATGGGTCATTTTCTTCAACAGAGCTTTCTTTAGAGAGGCATGTTCTTTTAGTCATTCTAAGAATTCAGGAATTTAGGAACAAAGTTTTTTACACTAATGTACCAAGGATGCTGGATTTCATAGGGTTTTTTCCTTCCTTTTTCACAATAAATGCTCCCAAAATATACACTTTTCAGGGATGTCTATGTTCTGTTTGTGTCATTAAAGGGTAATAGTATGACAGAATATCATGACTATTAGAGAACATGAATTGAAATCAACATGGGGACATACCTAACTCAATCCACTCACAATTAGTTTGCTTTGCTAAATCCTTATATTTGTAAGCAGATAAAATCTGTTCAACTATAATTTCAGATTCTTCCTTTAGGTGAATAAGAGACTAGTGATACACAGAATGATATTTGTTGATTATTTTTTGAAATAGATGAACAAAAAGTTCATTTAGTTGCATTGCCTTTTAAAAATCAGCATCTTAAAATTTCTTGATTAGAAAATGTGCTTAATCTGCAGAAAAATTTATCATTTTTTATGTATGAAAACCTTACCTATATTCTCAAGAGCATGAAATTCTTCTATTTGATTTCATAAAACTCAGGCAGATGGAACATTTTAAAATATCATGTACTTTACAAATGTATACATATATATGAGCCATTCTGTAACATGGAATGAAAGTAAATGAATACTCAACCAAAGCAATAAAAGTCCAAACTCGGCATTTTCAAAATTTACAATCATTAGTGATCCGGGCTCATTTAGCTACTCAATAAATATAGTCAATTTTAGGAATAGTTGAATGAATTAAAGAAATCTGATGCTAACAAAGATATTGTACTGAGTGAAGTAAGTCTGAAAGAGAAAAATAAATGCTATATGATATCACTCATTGGTGGAATCTAAAATATGACAGAAATGAGACTATCTATGAAACAGAAACAGAATTATGGACATAGAGAATAGGCTGGTGATTGATACGGGGAGGGGGTTGAGGGAGAGATGAAGTGGGAGTCTGAGATTAGCAGATGTAAGCTTTTACATATCAAATCCATAAACAACAAGCCCTGTGCAAGTTACTATATACCACAGATAACTATATTCAGTATCCTGTGATAAAGTATAATGAAAAAGATTATTTTATAAGTATATATATGCACGCATATATATCTATAGCTGAATCACTTTGCTTTACAGTGTAATTAACACAGCATTGCAAATAAACTATACTTAAATAAAGTTCCAGATCTGTAGAAAAAGAAAAAAGAAATCTTTTTCTGGTTTCAGACCAGAAAAATAAATCTGGAAGTCTTTCTATCATATGTGTTAGGATATGAGAAAGTCTGAGGCCAAATTTATTTCATCTGCTTGGAGATGAAGGAGAGAGAACATTTATTGAGTATTCTGACTCCAGAAATCATATTTATGGAAAACCAACTGCTAACGATTAAAGCTTTTCCTTATTAAAACATTTAGGTGAATAAGAGACTAGTGATACACAGAATGATATTTGTTGATTATTTTTTGAAATAGATGAACAAAAAGTTCATTTAGTTGCATTGCCTTTTAAAAATCAGCATCTTAAAATTTCTTGATTAGAAAATGTGCTTAATCTGCAGAAAAATTTATCATTTTTTATGTATGAAAACCTTACCTATATTCTCAAGAGCATGAAATTCTTCTATTTGATTTCATAAAACTCAGGCAGATGGAACATTTTAAAATATCATGTACTTTACAAATGTATACATATATATGAGCCATTCTGTAACATGGAATGAAAGTAAATGAATACTCAACCAAAGCAATAAAAGTCCAAACTCGGCATTTTCAAAATTTACAATCATTAGTGATCCGGGCTCATTTAGCTACTCAATAAATATAGTCAATTTTAGGAATAGTTGAATGAATTAAAGAAATCTGATGCTAACAAAGATATTGTACTGAGTGAAGTAAGTCTGAAAGAGAAAAATAAATGCTATATGATATCACTCATTGGTGGAATCTAAAATATGACAGAAATGAGACTATCTATGAAACAGAAACAGAATTATGGACATAGAGAATAGGCTGGTGATTGATACGGGGAGGGGGTTGAGGGAGAGATGAAGTGGGAGTCTGAGATTAGCAGATGTAAGCTTTTACATATCAAATCCATAAACAACAAGCCCTGTGCAAGTTACTATATACCACAGATAACTATATTCAGTATCCTGTGATAAAGTATAATGAAAAAGATTATTTTATAAGTATATATATGCACGCATATATATCTATAGCTGAATCACTTTGCTTTACAGTGTAATTAACACAGCATTGCAAATAAACTATACTTAAATAAAGTTCCAGATCTGTAGAAAAAGAAAAAAGAAATCTTTTTCTGGTTTCAGACCAGAAAAATAAATCTGGAAGTCTTTCTATCATATGTGTTAGGATATGAGAAAGTCTGAGGCCAAATTTATTTCATCTGCTTGGAGATGAAGGAGAGAGAACATTTATTGAGTATTCTGACTCCAGAAATCATATTTATGGAAGACAAAGTGTCCTGGTGCTAACGATTTTTATAAACACACAGTGGAAGTGTGAAAATTTGGTTTTGAAAATGCAAGGATTAAAGCTTTTCCTTATTAAACTGGGGCTGAGGATTCCCTACTGTGCTATTTGCAATTTGAGAGGAAGCCCTGTACAGGAGCATAGTGTTATGTTCATTATTCATTTAACAAAATCACTGTGTGTCTCTTAACTCAGATTTTCCTATTACCCCTTTTCCTTCAGGGAGGCAATCCAGCCTGAATTTGATTAGACAAAAATGTGACCCACAGTAGGCTCTGGTAACCTGTGAGTTAATGGTAAGATACTTAGCCCAGGTAGCACACACAACCCATGTCTGACGCTCACTGTATCAATAACAGAAACATCATGCACTGTTTACCCAGTGACAATGCAGCTAATGACAGTGACAGGGAAGAAATATTTTGATTCCTTACTAAATTTAGAAGAATAAACACATTACAATAGAGTGTTAGGTTGACACACTACATAAACACAGATTACAGGAGAAAATTTGATCTGCAAAACAAATGTTGCATGGTTGTATATAGCACCCAGGGCATTTTAAGCCCACCAAAAGAAGAGTAGCTCTTTTTACACATGATTCTTCTCATGGAACCTACATTTTTATTCTCTTTCTACCAATATTATGACATGGCCTCAGGTTGTGGTCCAAAGGGCATTCTAATGATCTTTAGACAACAAGATGAAAGATGAGAAAAATAAATTTCTATGGCCTGAAGACATACTACTACCACTGAATTTCACCAGACCTCAGTTGCTTCATAGGAACTTAAATAAGGACCCAAAACTATTGAGAGTGTAGGATTTAGTGTAGTGGTATCCAATACTCTGTTTCTTGAAAAATAGCAAAAATGAAATAAATCACAGAGAAGTATATAAGGGAAAGACCAGAGAAGAACTCAAAGAGAAATAACTTTATCTCATTGTGGATTATTTTCTAATTCCCTTCAGTGCAAGACATAGAGAACATTTAAACAGATGTCATAAAGTAAGATCTTGTATTTTAGACAGCTATAATTATGTATTATGTATTTCTCTAGATTATTTGTTAGATACCTTCAATTTCTTAGACAGCTGTTGAGAATCTAGGTTCATTGGTTAATGTTAAAGGAGGAAGAGACTAATATTTATTAAGGATGTACAATAGGCCCCCAATATGGAAAACTTTATCATGATTGATACTCACAATATACCTATGAGGATGATATTATCACCCATGTTTGAGACAACTGATCCTCAGTGACCTGCCCTACTTCTCAGAGCTGGAAAGCACAGCCCCCTGACTTTATCCTACATCTCTAATGCCAATCACGATACTCTTATTTTTAAAGTATCTTTTCAGAAACTATGTAGAATGTATCATTTCCTCTTTGCATTATTTTTTCAATCTCTGTTACTTAAACATACGGACCATATCTGGACCCACGCCAGTACCAAGCTCACGGCACATATATATGCAACCATTACTTTTTGGAATAGGTTTGCACTTATGAGCAAACATCTAAGCCATAAATGCATATATCCACATAGAAACTACCAATATCTACTTTCACTGCAGAGCTTCTCAGAGATATAGACATTGCTGATTGATGTGACTACAAAACTATATTTTTAAAGAAAGAGGTGGGTAAATTATAGAGCTGGAGCTTTTAACACGGGGAAAGTGCTAATGGATCATGTAAAATATGCAGCTTCTCACCACCTTTTTAGAACTGAAGATTCTCTCTAAGTAGATGCAAGCATATATATACATGCAGTTCTGATGAGCACCAACCACTAACTGTAAAAGCACTTTATCCCATTTAGCACTTTACACTTTCAAAATTCTTCTTAATCACTTTATTATTTATATCATAGCAGGCCAATGCATATTAAAAAATAGTGGCCTGGAGAATTTGTGTTTTTAATCCATTAATGCCTCTGCCCATAAAACAAAATGTGGTGGACAGTGTTTACTGAAATTAAAAATTAACCCTCTCAGCAGCATATACCTGATCCAAAGACTCCTTTGAAAATTACCATGGAAAAATAGCAAAATGAAATAAATCTTCAAAAAAAGAAATAACTTTATCTCATTGTGGATTATTTTCTAATTCCCTTCAGTGCAAGACATAGAGAACATTTAAACAGATGTCATAAAGTAAGATCTTGTATTTTAGACAGCTATAATTATGTATTATGTATTTCTCTAGATTATTTGTTAGATACCTTCAATTTCTTAGACAGCTGTTGAGAATCTAGGTTCATTGGTTAATGTTAAAGGAGGAAGAGACTAATATTTATTAAGGATGTACAATAGGCCCCCAATATGGAAAACTTTATCATGATTGATACTCACAATATACCTATGAGGATGATATTATCACCCATGTTTGAGACAACTGATCCTCAGTGACCTGCCCTACTTCTCAGAGCTGGAAAGCACAGCCCCCTGACTTTATCCTACATCTCTAATGCCAATCACGATACTCTTATTTTTAAAGTATCTTTTCAGAAACTATGTAGAATGTATCATTTCCTCTTTGCATTATTTTTCAATCTCTGTTACTTAAACATACGGACCATATCTGGACCCACGCCAGTACCAAGCTCACGGCACATATATATGCAACCATTACTTTTTGGAATAGGTTTGCACTTATGAGCAAACATCTAAGCCATAAATGCATATATCCACATAGAAACTACCAATATCTACTTTCACTGCAGAGCTTCTCAGAGATATAGACATTGCTGATTGATGTGACTACAAAACTATATTTTTAAAGAAAGAGGTGGGTAAATTATAGAGCTGGAGCTTTTAACACGGGGAAAGTGCTAATGGATCATGTAAAATATGCAGCTTCTCACCACCTTTTTAGAACTGAAGATTCTCTCTAAGTAGATGCAAGCATATATATACATGCAGTTCTGATGAGCACCAACCACTAACTGTAAAAGCACTTTATCCCATTTAGCACTTTACACTTTCAAAATTCTTCTTAATCACTTTATTATTTATATCATAGCAGGCCAATGCATATTAAAAAATAGTGGCCTGGAGAATTTGTGTTTTTAATCCATTAATGCCTCTGCCCATAAAACAAAATGTGGTGGACAGTGTTTACTGAAATTAAAAATTAACCCTCTCAGCAGCATATACCTGATCCAAAGACTCCTTTGATGTTAACTATATATGTGTGCATGTGCATAAAGTTGCTTCAGTCACATCCACCTCTTTTCAACCCCATGAACTATAGCCCACCAGGATGCATGGGCCCTCTTTGATGCCCAGACACCATCGTGCAATTCAGTTGGTTCTGTTTGCTGTGCACCTAATGAGACACAGAATGAGCGTGCGTACTCAGGGAAAGGACTCTGATGACTTGCACACTTATATGCACAGAGTGAGCACTTTATTAAACTTTCCCCTTTGAAGCTGAATAGTCTGAATTTAGATAAACAATCACTGAAAAAATATAAATCATTCAAATTACTGCCACTTCATAGGTACAACCAACATTTAGTTCAGAGTGTAATAATTTCAACCGTATATAATCTTATAGGAAATTTTCTAGACTGTTGTCAGTCTTGAAGACTAGTGATTCTTAAGCATCTTTTATTCATTTTCAATTTGACTTAAAACCATTTTTTTCCTAAAATATCTTTAAAAAAAATTTTTTAACTTTATTGAGATAAAATTGATGTCCAACATACTGACATATTTAAAATGTACAATTTGCTGATTGTTGACATAGGAATACACCCACGGAATCATCACCATAATCAAGATAATGAATATTTCCATTATTCCTAAACTTTTCCCATGCTCTTCCCAAATCCATCTCTCCCTCCATCCCTGCTTCGTGACAATCACTGATCAGTGTTCAGTTAGTATAAACGCATTTGTGCCTACTAGAGCTTTTGAGAGTCAACAGTATTGTTGCATGAATCAATAGTTTGTGTACTTTTGGCACGGGGCATTATTGTCTATCCATTCACTTGTTCCTGGACACTTTGCTTGATTCCAATTTCATTACAAATAAATTGCTGTTAACACTCATGTGCAAGTGTTTGTGTAGACATATACCTTCATGGGTGGTTTCTTATTGTGGTTTTATTTATTTATTTATTTATTTATTTATTTTTATTTTTCTTATTGTTTTTTTAACCTTTATTTCACTTTTAACTTTTACAGAATTCTGTTGTTTACAGATATGTATGTTCTCAGATTAGTCGTATCAGAGTATATCTAAGTCTGGAAAAGCCCAGAACACCTTAGGGAGATCAGAAATACATTTAAAATTAAAAATTAACCCTCTCAGCAGCATATACCTGATCCAAAGACTCCTTTGATGTTAACTATATATGTGTGCATGTGCATAAAGTTGCTTCAGTCACATCCACCTCTTTTCAACCCCATGAACTATAGCCCACCAGGATGCATGGGCCCTCTTTGATGCCCAGACACCATCGTGCAATTCAGTTGGTTCTGTTTGCTGTGCACCTAATGAGACACAGAATGAGCGTGCGTACTCAGGGAAAGGACTCTGATGACTTGCACACTTATATGCACAGAGTGAGCACTTTATTAAACTTTCCCCTTTGAAGCTGAATAGTCTGAATTTAGATAAACAATCACTGAAAAAATATAAATCATTCAAATTACTGCCACTTCATAGGTACAACCAACATTTAGTTCAGAGTGTAATAATTTCAACCGTATATAATCTTATAGGAAATTTTCTAGACTGTTGTCAGTCTTGAAGACTAGTGATTCTTAAGAATCTTTTATTCATTTTTCAATTTGACTTAAAACCATTTTTTTCCTAAAATATCTTTAAAAAAAATTTTTTAACTTTATTGAGATAAAATTGATGTCCAACATACTGACATATTTAAAATGTACAATTTGCTGATTGTTGACATAGGAATACACCCACGGAATCATCACCATAATCAAGATAATGAATATTTCCATTATTCCTAAACTTTTCCCATGCTCTTCCCAAATCCATCTCTCCCTCCATCCCTGCTTCGTGACAATCACTGATCAGTGTTCAGTTAGTATAAACGCATTTGTGCCTACTAGAGCTTTTGAGAGTCAACAGTATTGTTGCATGAATCAATAGTTTGTGTACTTTTGGCACGGGGCATTATTGTCTATCCATTCACTTGTTCCTGGACACTTTGCTTGATTCCAATTTCATTACAAATAAATTGCTGTTAACACTCATGTGCAAGTGTTTGTGTAGACATATACCTTCATGGGTGGTTTCTTATTGTGGTTTTATTTATTTATTTATTTATTTATTTATTTTTATTTTTCTTATTGTTTTTTTAACCTTTATTTCACTTTTAACTTTTACAGAATTCTGTTGTTTACAGATATGTATGTTCTCAGATTAGTCGTATCAGAGTATATCTAAGTCTGGAAAAGCCCAGAACACCTTAGGGAGATCAGAAATACATTTAAAATTTATAGACAAAAATTGTAAATATTTATAACGTTTCATAATTTGGTGCTAATAGTTAATTTTGTGTCAGCTTAGCTATGGGGCTGAAACACTACTTGAGATATTGCTCTATACATTTTTAAGATATGATTCACATTTAAATCAATGGACTTAAGTAAATCAGATAAGCAATCATAATCTGGATGTGTCCTGTTCAATCAGTTGACGGCCTTAAAAGAAAAGACTAAACTCCTCCAAAGGAAGAAGGGATTCTGCTTCCAGCCTGCGTTTGGTCTCAAGACTAAAACATCAACTCTTGGTGGAATGCCCAGACTGCCAGCCCATCACATAGATTTCAGACTTTCCAGCCCCCACAATCCCAAGAACCAGTTTCTTGAAATCAATTTCTCTCTCTTGCTCACTGGTACTTTTTGTCTACATAACCCCAAAACAAGTGAGATTTAAACCTTGAAATAAAAATTACATGCTTATATTCATAGACAGGTCTTCAACTCCCTTATATTCAAGCTACTGAAATTCATACATATCTCTCAGTTCTTCCAGAAAGTAAAGAAAATGATCATTTGACTGCAAAATGGTGTCTTGAGATGATGTCTCAACTTGATCAACCAAAACAAAGAATGCAACAAAAAATAGAAAGTAAAGTGTACCCATATCAAAACTATAAAATATACCTGTATGTATCTCAAGTTTGGGGAAAAAATCTTTTCAATATAATATAAATTGATCAGTTTGAATAAATACCTATACCTAACCTATATCATACTGAATATTTTCTTCTCCACTGGAGAAGGAAATGGCAATCCATTCTAATACTCCTTCCTGAAGAATCCCTGGACAGAGGAGCCTGGGATCACAAGAGTCAGACATGACTTAGCAACTAAACCACCACCACATTTTCTTCCTAAGAATTCATCCCAGGCTATGCCAAACACTGTGTTTGCTGGCAGATTCTTACTAGCAATCCCTACTTTGTAGGAAGAATAATGAGCTGCTGTAGAAGAGAATCATTTATTCTCGAAATTTACCATGAGAGACCTAGAGCTATGTGTAAGTGGGTCCCTCTCAAGCTATGTGTACACACAATTGGAAAATAACCAAAGTTTTCTGAATTCTGCTGGACTCAGTAAGCACTAACTTGGGGAAGAAGACCAAAGATTGAGGACATCGCTGACTGTAGGTTAGACCAGACTTAAAAATGGGAAAGAAGAATGCAGGGAACAAAATAAAGATAAATAAGAATAAGCAGACAAAAAACAAAAGTTCATCCAGGGATTTACCACAGTCAGATTCCTCGAATCTGCGGGGCTTCCCTGGTAGCTCAGCGATGAAGAGTTTGCCTGCCAATGCAGGAGACACGAGTTCAATCCCTGATTTGGGAAGATCCCACATGCTGTTGAACAACTGAACTTGTGAGCCACAACTAATGAGCCTGTGCTCTAGAGCCTCAGAGCCACAACTACTGAGCCCATGTGCTGCAAGTAATGAAGCCCTTGAGCCCTAGAGCCCAAGTTCCACAACAATAAAAGTCACCGCAACAAGCAACTAGAGAAGAACCTGTGGCAAGAGTGAAAACCCAGAATAATCAAAAAAAAAAAAAAATTCCCTGAATGCTTTCTTTATACATCTTTCTGGTGGCACAGCCAGTAAAGAAATGTTTACAGAGCCTGTAGTATATGCTCACCCTAAACCAGCTGGTGGCTGGAATGAAAACCCAGAGGAGAAGTAGCACTGCATGTCTTTGCTTTTCCACATGTAAACTATGTGTGCTGATCTGCAGCTATGCGCAGGGCTGGTAGGTGAGGAAAGCTCAGTGCTATGAAGTCTGTGAGCAAGGGGTCTGACCCAATCAGGCAGGTCATAAATGTTCTGTTTAAGTTCTGTGTGTGTGTGTGTGTGTGTTCAATTGTGTTTGACTCTTTTTGACCCCCTGGACTGTAGCCCATCTGACTTCTTTGTCCATGGGATTTCTCAGGCAAGAATACTGAAGAGGGTTCCCATTTCCTTCTCCAGGTGAAATTCTAGACCCACAGATTAAACCCATATCTCCTGCATTGGCAGACAGATTCTTTACCAATGAGTCACCAGGTGTGGGGCTCTGAATTGAAAGAGGACCATTGCAAGCATAAAGAAACTTAAGCACATGTTTGCAGTTTGGAGCTAAGACAGCGCCTACAGGAAGGGGCCTGGGAGTGAAAAGAAGCTTAAGCACATTGTTTCAGCTTGGAGCTAAAATGGCGCCTACAGGAAGGGACGTGGGAATGAAGGGAAGCTTAAGCACATTATTTAAAGAAGCTTAAGCACATGTTTGCAGCTAAGATGGCGCCTACAGGAAGAGACAAGGCGTGATCTAAATTGTTAATTGATGGTCAAAATTTCTGATTGGTTCCCTTGGTTTCCGCGCTTGTGAATGATTGCTTGGCCTTTAGCTTGATTGGTGTAATCTATAGGAAGTCCCGTGCAAGACCCCCTTCACTTGCCTATAAAAGCTGTGGATCTTCATTAATAAAGCAGAACTACTTCGATGGAACTCATGTCGCGCCTGATTGTTCCCCTGCCTGAGCCAGGGGGCTGGGGGGCGGGCAGTCAAGATTTGCCTTTCTCCCAGATCTCCCGGTTCACCCGGGGGCAATCCCGCTGCCTTCCCTTTCTGCGGAAGGTCCCCACAACCAGGGAAGCCCTGGGGAGTGTGCAGACAACTCTATTATTAAGTTTGTGAACTCGAGAGAATAAGAAGTGTATATGTGTGTGTCTGCCTGTAAACATGCACAGGATACCCATCTGTGTCTGAATTTTGCATGATCAAATACTAAAATCAAAATTCAAGGACTTCCCTGGTAGTCCAGTGGTTAAGTCTTTACACTCTAAATGCAGGGGGAGCAATCCCTGATCTGGGAACTAAGATCTCATATGCTGTGCAACCAAAAAATATTAGTTACATTAAATATAAAAATAAAATCCAAATCCAAGCCAAATTGGATCCAACAATTACTATCACTAGAGGAACTCCTGAAAAATGCAAGTCAATATAATATATAAATTCATTTCATTATTCAAATTATTCATTCAAATAAAAATAATTTTACAACCAAAAATTATGGTATATCGGCACTATAAACTGTAAAATTGTACTAGTATGTAATCTGTACACTTTGCCTTTAAATGCACATTATATTAACATAATTTTAATTAAAATATTATATACATTTATGTACACATATCAAGAGAAGTGATAGAAGGAAAATGCAACTATCATAAATAAAAATCTTGATTATGTTTTACAACATGAACATGACTGTGAAACTGACACAGCACATGACTCTGAAACACCTAAACACTGTTTAGTTACTATATGACACTCCCAGGTACATCCATGTACAAACATATGGGCTTCACTAACTTGACTTCTAACTCCATAAACTTTTTCTGTTATATATACCACACACTATGTCTTTCATTCTACAGTACGATCTGAGATCTATTTGCGTGGTTATATGTAACCATATTTTGGGGAGGAGCCAAGACAGCGGAGGAATGAGGGGAAGATTTCACCAGCTCCCCAACAGAATCACCAGAGCTAATCAAGAAATGAAACACCACCAACAAACCAGCCGCTAGACGACAGAAGAACTCCATAGGTCTGCGAGAGTAGAGAAGTGAACAGCCAGAACTTTCCTGGAGCTACTGTTCTGAGAACCCTCTATCCTAACCCCCACGCCGGACTGCACCAACGGAGAGCTCGCCAGCAAGTGCCCTAAAAGGGGGCCAGAGCAGAGGGTCCGGGGAGAGAGGGCAGCGATCAGCATGAAAATTCCAAGAATCCTCCGGGATCGCCAGCAGAAATTAAAACATTGCGAAGATAGGATACTGGAGCAGGACAGGGCAGAACGCAATTGGGAAGTTCCCCGCGGGGAGCTGCCTAGGGACCTGGAGCCAGAAGGGAGTGCCCACCACGAAAATCGCCCCGCTTGGCCGGGCAAAAAACGCGACTTTTTCGCCTGGCACTGGGTAAGTGCGAACTTTCCTAGTGGGGGACTTGCTGAAGAGAGTGGGGAAGTCGCCCACGGATTGCTGACCAGGGACTGGGCTCGAGCTGAATGGGGAAGCTTGTGCCTGCCTTTGAGACTTGCACGCGTAATTGGCAGTGCGCACGCGTCAGTGGCGGAATAGCCCGTGCACCCCCATAGCTACACCCGCAGCGGAGGAAGCCTGAAGAAGGGCAGGTATTGGAGGCTACCGGCGGGTGCGCGGCAGAGCCGGGGCGCCTCCTCTCCAACACAGGACTGTGCGCGCAGCATGCGCCTGACGGACTGGGATCAGCCCGCCGCCCCGGCCAGCATCTGAGTTTGCAGCACAGCCAGTAATTGGCTGAAAACCATAGCAACCGGTGCGATAAGGGACAGGCTACATCATCAAAACACCATTGAGAGCAGATTGGCTTTCACCGGACAGATGATAGGATAAAAACCAGGGACAGTACTTAGCTTTTTTTGTTTGCTTATTTGTTGTGGATGGTTCTATTTATTTGTTTGATCGGTCAGGCTTTTTTTTTTTTGGTCTCTTCTTTTTTTTTTTTTTTTTAAAGATTTATTTATTTATTTATTTTGGGCGGGAGTCGGGTTGGGGAGGGAGGGGAGCAGGCAGGCCACTTCTATTGGTCTTTCATTTCTCCATTTTCATCCGTCTTTGTTCTTTGGCTCCTGTGGGCCACCCATCGCAGTGGCGTCTGTTGTTGCAGAGCACTGGCTCTGGGCGCATGCACTCCAGACCTCCAGCTTGGTAATTGGGCACATCAGTCTAGCCGCTCCGCGGCACGTGGGATATTCCCAGGCCGGGGATCGAACCAGCGCCCCTTGCACTGCAAGGTGGTATCCTTACCCACTGGACCACTAGGGGAAGCCCTGGTCTCTTCTTATTAAGTTTTTCTTCCCTTCCAATTTTTTAATTTCCTTTTTTACTTTTTTTTTGGATTTTTAATTTTTATTATTTTTTAAAATTTTAATTATTGGAAACTTCTAATTTTCTGTCCTCTTTCCCAGTGCCTCCTCCATTTTCTAAATGTAAAACTTTCCCCTATCTACCACTATCCTCTAGTTAAATATTTCCTACCTTCTTGTCTCCACTATTCTCTTCCAGCTGCACTAAACAATACAACACACTAATCTTGGCTACATAACCCTATAAAATCCTTCCAAGACAAATCTATTCCTTCTCATAATCCATACACTCTCCTCCACCTCACCCCCAACACATGTCTTAGCAAAAAATTGCTTTCAATGAAATAGTCCAAGCCAGGACCTTTCCCCGGATCTATTCTTCCAGGCACTATTGTAATTAATTCAGAGCTTAAAGGGCAAGTATCATCTTTGATTGTGTCGTTTGCCAGAAAAATTTCCTATGCTTTATCACTGTAAGACTGGTTAGATGTGGTTATTGCTGTGTATGTATGTATATTTTATGACTAGGTCAGAAAACATCTGCATGCTTTTATGACTGTCACCCATCAGGGATACACCTCTTGTTCTTCAGATGCTAGTATTTGAACTAATATCACGGAACATCATAGCAAACCAGACAAAAAGCGTACACCCCCTGACCAATCATCAAACCAAAAATCCTCGGAGCAGAAGCCCTGATTCCAAGACCCCACACTGTCAACGAACATACAACACTAGAGATTATTCACCTGTAAACAAGACCTAACACCACCCAAGACACAAACCATTGAACCGTTCTACAAGGACAGAAACCCAAAGGAAGGGAGAATTCAACCAAGAAGCCTGGTGGGGAAAAGAACTCCATACACACAGACACACACAAAGAAACAAAAACTAACCTAATAATGAAACGACAGAGAAACACTGCACAAATGAAGGACCAAGCTAGAGAAACACAGCTTCAAATGACAGAGGAGGAGATAGACAAATTATCTGAAAGAGAATCAGAAAAGCTATACTAATGAGGATGCAAAACACCGAAAACAGAGGAAAGTAGTGCATTGAGAAAAGACATGCAGGAAATGAAAAATAAGCACATAGAGACCACCAACTCAATTGCTGAACTCAAAAATACTATAGAAGGACTCAACAGTAGAGTATTGTATGCAGAAGAATGGATAAATGAGCTTGAAGATAGACTGTTGGAATTAAAAGGTGAGGAACAGAGCAAAGCCGAAAGAATTAAAAGAATTGAGGATAGCTTCAGAGACCTATGGGACAATATCAAACGCACCAACATTAGAATTATAGGAGTTCCAGAAGAGAAGAGGGGAAGAAAGGCTATGAAAAAATTCTTGAAGAGGTTATAGTTGAAAACTTCCCCAGCATGGGAAAGGAATTAGTCAACCAAATCCAAGAAGCACAAAGAGTTCCATACAGGAGAACCCCAGAAGAAACACACCAAGGCACATTCTAATCAAACTAACACGAAAAAAATCACTAAAAGCAGCTAGGTCAGAAAATCTTTGATTGTGTCGTTTGCCAGAAAAATTTCCTATGCTTTATCACTGTAAGACTGGTTAGATGTGGTTATTGCTGTGTATGTATGTATATTTTATGACTAGGTCAGAAAACATCTGCATGCTTTTATGACTGTCACCCATCAGGGATACACCTCTTGTTCTTCAGATGCTAGTATTTGAACTAATATCACGGAACATCATAGCAAACCAGACAAAAAGCGTACACCCCCTGACCAATCATCAAACCAAAAATCCTCGGAGCAGAAGCCCTGATTCCAAGACCCCACACTGTCAACGAACATACAACACTAGAGATTATTCACCTGTAAACAAGACCTAACACCACCCAAGACACAAACCATTGAACCGTTCTACAAGGACAGAAACCCAAAGGAAGGGAGAATTCAACCAAGAAGCCTGGTGGGGAAAAGAACTCCATACACACAGACACACACAAAGAAACAAAAACTAACCTAATAATGAAACGACAGAGAAACACTGCACAAATGAAGGACCAAGCTAGAGAAACACAGCTTCAAATGACAGAGGAGGAGATAGACAAATTATCTGAAAGAGAATCAGAAAAGCTATACTAATGAGGATGCAAAACACCGAAAACAGAGGAAAGTAGTGCATTGAGAAAAGACATGCAGGAAATGAAAAATAAGCACATAGAGACCACCAACTCAATTGCTGAACTCAAAAATACTATAGAAGGACTCAACAGTAGAGTATTGTATGCAGAAGAATGGATAAATGAGCTTGAAGATAGACTGTTGGAATTAAAAGGTGAGGAACAGAGCAAAGCCGAAAGAATTAAAAGAATTGAGGATAGCTTCAGAGACCTATGGGACAATATCAAACGCACCAACATTAGAATTATAGGAGTTCCAGAAGAGAAGAGGGGAAGAAAGGCTATGAAAAAATTCTTGAAGAGGTTATAGTTGAAAACTTCCCCAGCATGGGAAAGGAATTAGTCAACCAAATCCAAGAAGCACAAAGAGTTCCATACAGGAGAACCCCAGAAGAAACACACCAAGGCACATTCTAATCAAACTAACACAGACTAAATATAAAGACAGATCACTAAAAGCAGCTAGGAGCAGACAACAGATAACATATAAAGGAAACCCAATACGTCTAACTGCGGATCTTTCAACAGAAGCCCTGCAGGCCAGAAGAGAATGGCAAGACACATTTAAATGGCTAAAAGAGAATAACCTGCAACCAAGAATCCTCTACCCAGCAAGAATCTCATTCAGAATAGGTGGAGAAGTCAAAGCTTCACAGACAGACAAAAACTACAAGAATTCTGTGCCACAAAACCAGCCCTACAACAAGTGTTAAAGGGCCTGATATAGCCAATAAATACAAGAGTAGGAGAAGTGCTACAAATCAAACCCCAAACTTCTAAGAAGATGACAATAGGAACATTCATATCAATAATTACTTTGAATGTCAATGGATTAAATGCTCCAAACAAATGACACAGGCTGACTGAATGGATTCAGAAACATGACCCATATATATGCTGTTTACAAGAGACCCACTTCAGACCTAGAGACACTCATAGACTGAAAGTGAAAGGCTGGAAAAAGATATTCCATGCAAATGGAAATCAAAAGAAAGCAGGAGTAGCAATCCTCGTATCAGACACAATAGATTTTAAAGTAAAGAAAATTCTAAGAGACAAGGCAGGTCAATATATCATGATTAAGGGAACTATCCAAGAGGAAGACATAACAGTCATGAATATCTACGCACCCAACACAGGAGCACCCCAATACATAAGGAAGATACTTTCAGACTTAAAAAAAGAAATCAATAATAACACTATAATAGTAGGAGACTTTAACACTCCTCTCACACCAATGGAGAGATCAACAAAACAGAAAATTAATAAAGAAACACAAGCCTTAAATGACACACTAGAAAAGATGAACCTCATCATTATCTTTAGGAAGTTCCATCCAAAAGCAGAAGAATACACTTTCTTCTCAAGTGCTCATGGAACATTCTCCAGGATAGACCACATCTTGGGTCACAAATCTAACCTCAGTCAGTTCAAGAAAACTGAAATTATATCAACCATCTTCACGGACCACAATGTAATGAGACTAGAGATCAACTACAGGGAAAAAAACTGCTAAAAACACAAACACATGGAGATTAAACAACACATACCTAAAAAACCAACTGATTACTGAGGAAATCAAAGGAGAAATTTAAAAATTCCTAGAAGAAAATAATAATGAACATACAACCATGCAAAACCTATGGGATACCACAAAAGCAATTCTAAGAGGGAAATTTATAGAAATACAATCCCATCTCAAGAAACTAGGAAAATATGAAGCAGATGACTTAACCCTCCGCTTAAAACAATTGTAGAAAGAAGAACAAAAACACCCCAAAGCCAGCAGAAGATGAGAAATTATAAAGACTAGAGCAGAAATAAATGAGAAAGAAATGAAAGAAATTATAGTACAGATAAATAAAACAAAAAGCTGGTTCTTTGAAAAGGTAAACAAAATTGACAAGCCACTGTCCAGAATCATCAAGAGAAAGACAGAGAAGAACCAGATCAACAAAATCAAAAATGAAAAAGGAGAGATTACAACAGATAATGCAGAAATCCAAAGGATTCTAAGAGACTATTATGAGTAACTCTATGGCAACAAACTGGACAACCTGGAAGAAATGGGCAGTTTCTTAGAGAAGATTAATCTCCCAAGACTGAGCCAGGAAGAAACAGAAACTTTGAACAACCCAATCACAAGCTCAGAAATCGAATTTGTGATTAAAAATCTACGCATAAATAAAAGCCCAGGGCCAGATGGTTTCACAGCCAAATTCTACCATTTAAAGAAGAGCTAATGCCTGTTTTCCTAAAACTCTTTCAAAAAATTGCACAGGAAGGAAAACTTCCAAACACATTTTACAAGGCCACCATCACCCTGATACCCAAACCAGGCAAAGACAACACAAAAAAGGAAAATTACAGACCAATTTCTCTGATGAATTTAGATACCAAGATCCTCAACAAGATCCTAGCAAACAGAATTCAATGACACATCAAAAAACTCATACATCACAATCAAGTCAGGTTCATCCAAGGCAAGCAAGGATTGTTCAACATCAGCAAACAAATCAATGTGATACAGCACATTAACAAACTGAGAGAATATTCAAAAACTTTCCATCTTCTCGGACCACAATGTAATGAGACTAGAGATCAACCACAGGAAGAAAACTGCTAAAAACACAAACACATGGAGATTAAACAACACATACCTAAAAAACCAACTGATTACTGAGGAAATCAAAGGAGAAATTTAAAAATTCCTAGAAGAAAATAATAATGAACATACAACCATGCAAAACCTATGGGATACCACAAAAGCAATTCTAAGAGGGAAATTTATAGAAATACAATCCCATCTCAAGAAACTAGGAAAATATGAAGCAGATGACTTAACCCTCCGCTTAAAACAATTGTAGAAAGAAGAACAAAAACACCCCAAAGCCAGCAGAAGATGAGAAATTATAAAGACTAGAGCAGAAATAAATGAGAAAGAAATGAAAGAAATTATAGTACAGATAAATAAAACAAAAAGCTGGTTCTTTGAAAAGGTAAACAAAATTGACAAGCCACTGTCCAGAATCATCAAGAGAAAGACAGAGAAGAACCAGATCAACAAAATCAAAAATGAAAAAGGAGAGATTACAACAGATAATGCAGAAATCCAAAGGATTCTAAGAGACTATTATGAGTAACTCTATGGCAACAAACTGGACAACCTGGAAGAAATGGGCAGTTTCTTAGAGAAGATTAATCTCCCAAGACTGAGCCAGGAAGAAACAGAAACTTTGAACAACCCAATCACAAGCTCAGAAATCGAATTTGTGATTAAAAATCTACGCATAAATAAAAGCCCAGGGCCAGATGGTTTCACAGCCAAATTCTACCATTTAAAGAAGAGCTAATGCCTGTTTTCCTAAAACTCTTTCAAAAAATTGCACAGGAAGGAAAACTTCCAAACACATTTTACAAGGCCACCATCACCCTGATACCCAAACCAGGCAAAGACAACACAAAAAAGGAAAATTACAGACCAATTTCTCTGATGAATTTAGATACCAAGATCCTCAACAAGATCCTAGCAAACAGAATTCAATGACACATCAAAAAACTCATACATCACAATCAAGTCAGGTTCATCCCGGGCATGCAAGGATTCTTCAACATCTGCAAATCAATCAATGTGATACACCATATCAACAAACTGAGAGACAAAAATCATATGATCATCTCAATAGATGCAGAAAAAGCCATCAACAAAGTACAACATCCATTTATGATAAAAACTCTTCAGAAAATGAGCATAGAAGGAATGTATCTCAACATAATAAAAGCCATATATGAGAAGCCCACAGTGAACATTATCCTCAACAGTGAAAAACTGAAAGCATTCCCTCTAAGATCAGGAACAAGACAGGGGTGTCCACTTTCACCACTACTATTCAACATAGTCCTGGAAGTTCTAACAACAGCAATAAGAGAAGAGAAAGAAATAAAAAGAATTCAGATTGGAAAGGAAGAAGTCAAGCTCTCTCTTTTTGCAGACGACACGATATTATACATAGAAAATCCCAAAGACACGGTTACAAAGCTACTAGAGCTAATCAACGAATTCAGCCAAGTCGTAGGATACAAAGTCAACACACAGAAATCACTGGCATTCCTAGACACAAACAATGAAAAATCAGAAAACGAAATCAAAGAGTCAGTCCCCTTCACCACTGCAACCAAAAGAATCAAATACCTAGGAATAAACCTACCCAAAGAAACAAAAGAATTGTACACAGAAAATTACAAGACACTCATGAAAGAAATTAAAGAAGACTTAAACAGATGGAGAGATATTCCATGCTCCTGGATCGGAAGAATCAATATTGTGAAAATGACCATACTACCAAATATCATCTACAGATTCAATGCAATACCTATCCAACTACCATTGACATTTTTCACAGAACTAGACCAAAGAATAACACAGTTCATATGGAAACACAAAAGACCTCGAATAGCCAAAGCAATCCTGAGAAAGAAAAACGGAGCTGGAGGAATCAGCCTCCCTAACTTCAGACTCTACTACAAAGCAACAGTCATCAAGACAGTATGGTACTGGCACAAAAACAGAACTATCAACCAATGGAACAAGATCGAGAACCCAGAGATAAACCCACGCACCTATGGGTACCTTATTTTTGACAAAGGAGGCGAAACTATAAAATGGGACAAAGACAGCCTCTTCAACAAATGGTGCTGGGAAAATTGGACAGCTACATGCCAAAAAATGAAGTTGGAACATTCCCTGACACCATACACAAAGATCAACTCAAAATGGATTAAAGACCTAAATGTAAGACCAGAAACCCTAAAACTCTTAGAGGAGAATATAGGCAAAACCCTCAAGGACATCAATTAAAGCAAGATCTTCTCTGACCCACCTACTAGAATATTGGAACTGAAAAGAAAAGTGAACACGTGGAACCTCATGAAACTTAAAAGCTTTTGTACAGCAAAAGAAATTACAAAAAAAGGTGATCATACAACCCATGGAATAGGAGAAAATCATAGCAAATGAAACAACAGACAAAGAATTAATCTCCAAAATCTACAAGCAACTCAGACAACTCAGCACCAGAAAAATGAACAACCCAATCAAAAAAATGGGAAAAAAGATCTAAAGAGATGCCTCTCCAAAGAGGACATACAGATGGCCCAAAAGCACGTGAAACGATGCTCAACCTCGCTTTTTATTAGAGAAATGCAAATCAAAACTACAATGAGATTCTGCCTCATACCAGTCAGAATGGTCATCATCAACAAATCGACAGACAATAAATGCTGGAGAGGGTGCAGAGAAAAGGAACCCTCTTGCATTGCTGGTGGGAATGTAAATTGATACAGCCTCTATGGAAGACAGTCTGGAGATTCCTTAAAATCTAAAAACAGAAGCACCCTATGACCCAGCAATCCCACTATTAGGCTTATACCCTGATGAAATTTCAGCTCTCTATGCAATACCTTAAACCATTGACATTTTCACAGAACTAGACCAAAGAATAACACAGTTCATATGGAAACACAAAAGACCTCGAATAGCCAAAGCAATCCTGAGAAAGAAACGGAGCTGGAGGAATCAGCCTCCCTAACTTCAGACTCTACTACAAAGCAACAGTCATCAAGACAGTATGGTACTGGCACAAAAACAGAACTATCAACCAATGGAACAAGATCGAGAACCCAGAGATAAACCCACGCACCTATGGGTACCTTATTTTTGACAAAGGAGGCGAAACTATAAAATGGGACAAAGACAGCCTCTTCAACAAATGGTGCTGGGAAAATTGGACAGCTACATGCCAAAAAATGAAGTTGGAACATTCCCTGACACCATACACAAAGATCAACTCAAAATGGATTAAAGACCTAAATGTAAGACCAGAAACCCTAAAACTCTTAGAGGAGAATATAGGCAAAACCCTCAAGGACATCAATTAAAGCAAGATCTTCTCTGACCCACCTACTAGAATATTGGAACTGAAAAGAAAAGTGAACACGTGGAACCTCATGAAACTTAAAAGCTTTTGTACAGCAAAAGAAATTACAAAAAAAGGTGATCATACAACCCATGGAATAGGAGAAAATCATAGCAAATGAAACAACAGACAAAGAATTAATCTCCAAAATCTACAAGCAACTCAGACAACTCAGCACCAGAAAAATGAACAACCCAATCAAAAAAATGGGAAAAAAGATCTAAAGAGATGCCTCTCCAAAGAGGACATACAGATGGCCCAAAAGCACGTGAAACGATGCTCAACCTCGCTTTTTATTAGAGAAATGCAAATCAAAACTACAATGAGATTCTGCCTCATACCAGTCAGAATGGTCATCATCAACAAATCGACAGACAATAAATGCTGGAGAGGGTGCAGAGAAAAGGAACCCTCTTGCATTGCTGGTGGGAATGTAAATTGATACAGCCTCTATGGAAGACAGTCTGGAGATTCCTTAAAATCTAAAAACAGAAGCACCCTATGACCCAGCAATCCCACTATTAGGCTTATACCCTGATGAAATCAAAAATGAAAGAAGCACCTGTACCCCAATGTTCATTGCAGCTCTCTATACAATAGCCAGAACATGGAAGCAACCTAGGTGTCCATCGGCGAATGAATGGATACAGAAGGTCTGGTACATATGGAATACTACTCAGCTGTTAAAAGAAATGCAGAAGACTCAGTCCTAAAGAAGTGGCTGGCTCTAGAACCTATCATAAAAAGTGAAGTAAGTCAAAAAGAGAAAGACAAATACAGTATACTAACACACATATATGGAATCTAGTAGGACAGTCTTGATAACACACGCAGGGAACTCATGGAAAAACAGACAGAGCATAGACATAGGGACATTATGGGGAAGAAATAGGGAGGATGAGGCATGGAGGGAGTAACATGGAAACCTATACTGTCATGTGTGGAAAAGTTAGCCATTGTCTTTGTGCTAAGGGAATAGGAGTGCTTAAAATGGCATGGGGTGATGGTCTGGAGGGGTGGGATGGGGGGAACTTGGCGGGTGGGGACCATGGATATACATATGACTGATCTGGGAACATACATGTCTGTGAACAACAAAACTCTGTAAAACCTTTAAAATAAAGAAAAAAAACCTTTTTTTATTCTCCTTGCTTCATAATATTCCATTGTATGAATACCTCCTAATATTTTTATCCTTTCTTCTATTGATTGAGGTTTGAGTTGTGTGCATTTTTGAAACATTTCAAACGTTCATTTCAAATGTTCATTTGAACATCATTGTACCTGTATTATTCGGAACATATGCACATATTTCAAGTAGTCTAATTTCTGGGATGCAGGCATGCAATAATCAGTTTTCATAGACAGTGTCTATTATCAAAGAATATACAGTCAATCCATGACTACATGTGAGTTGTAATTGGTCTTCATCCTCACTCTGGTTTGTCATCAGGCTTTTTAGCTTCTCTGCTGGGTGGGTATCTCTATCACCATTTGAGGCTCTCACAAGCACCGGATAAGTAAATAAATATTGATAAGATGAAACATATTCCTTGGACATAAAATGAGGAAACTGAGGATTTGGAAAGCATTCAAGAGGCATCATCATCAAGCACCGATAATAAATAAAATTGAAACAGAAGCACCCTATGACCCAGCAATCCCACTATTAGGCGTACAACCTGATGAAATAAAAAAAAAAGAAGCACCTGTACCCCAATGTTCATTGCAGCTCTCTATACAATAGCCAGAACATGGAAGCAACCTAGGTGTCCATCGGCGAATGAATGGATACAGAAGGTCTGGTACATATGGAATACTACTCAGCTGTTAAAAGAAATGCAGAAGACTCAGTCCTAAAGAAGTGGCTGGCTCTAGAACCTATCATAAAAAGTGAAGTAAGTCAAAAAGAGAAAGACAAATACAGTATACTAACACACATATATGGAATCTAGTAGGACAGTCTTGATAACACACGCAGGGAACTCATGGAAAAACAGACAGAGCATAGACATAGGGACATTATGGGGAAGAAATAGGGAGGATGAGGCATGGAGGGAGTAACATGGAAACCTATACTGTCATGTGTGGAAAAGTTAGCCATTGTCTTTGTGCTAAGGGAATAGGAGTGCTTAAAATGGCATGGGGTGATGGTCTGGAGGGGTGGGATGGGGGGAACTTGGCGGGTGGGGACCATGGATATACATATGACTGATCTGGGAACATACATGTCTGTGAACAACAAAACTCTGTAAAACCTTTAAAATAAAGAAAAAAAACCTTTTTTTATTCTCCTTGCTTCATAATATTCCATTGTATGAATACCTCCTAATATTTTTATCCTTTCTTCTATTGATTGAGGTTTGAGTTGTGTGCATTTTTGAAACATTTCAAACGTTCATTTCAAATGTTCATTTGAACATCATTGTACCTGTATTATTCGGAACATATGCACATATTTCAAGTAGTCTAATTTCTGGGATGCAGGCATGCAATAATCAGTTTTCATAGACAGTGTCTATTATCAAAGAATATACAGTCAATCCATGACTACATGTGAGTTGTAATTGGTCTTCATCCTCACTCTGGTTTGTCATCAGGCTTTTTAGCTTCTCTGCTGGGTGGGTATCTCTATCACCATTTGAGGCTCTCACAAGCACCGGATAAGTAAATAAATATTGATAAGATGAAACATATTCCTTGGACATAAAATGAGGAAACTGAGGATTTGGAAAGCATTCAAGAGCACATTTTAACACGTTCCTATTAATATATATATTTAAGAGACAATCTGATACTCAAAAATAGTAATAGAAGATATTACATGCTGTATTCTATGATAAATTAAAATTGAAATGAGAAGGCAACACATTGGGATAATAATGGACTTAAGGACAGAATGGAACAAAAGAGAAACAAAAAATAGGAATAAATAGAGAAAAAGTAAAAAAAAAAAAAAAAAAAAAAAGAGTAACTAAAATTGCTTTGGATTCAGTAAACCACACTCAAGTTCATAAAAGAGGACAGACTTAACATCTTTGAAAATTTGCCTAAAAACGAAAAAGACCATATGACCAATCCGGGATTACACATATCTGTAAATAACAAAACTCTGTAAAAATAAAAAGTAAAATTAAAAAAAATAATTTGAAAAAGACTGAGAATTGACAATGCTACGTCAGGAGTGTAAAGAAGGAAGAGACAGTCTACATACAGATGACTCATTGGTTTCCCTTCAGTAAAGGCTGGAACATATTTCTGAATACTTAGAATGAACCCTGACATATCAACCTTGAATGCCCATTGAAAGAACTGATTCTGAAGCTGAAGCTCCAATACTTTGGCTACCTGATGCAAGAGTCACTCATTGGAAAAGACCCCGATAAAAGGAAAGAGTGAAGGCAGGAGAAGAAGGGGGGTTAACAGAGGATCAGATGATTGGAGGACATCACCAACTCAATGGACATGAATTTTAGTAAATGCCAGGAGATGATAAAGGACAGGAAAGTCTCATGGACCAAAGAAAATTGGAAACAACTTAAAAACTGAACAACAACAAGTCTTAAAACTCAAATAGTGAATTATAAGGTTGGCCTGAGAAATATATTTTCCAATCAGAAAGTTGAGATAAAGATGGGAAGACATATGAATGTAGTGTAACAGAGGGAGAGAGACAAACTGGGAGAAAGAGGAAGAGGAAGCTTCTCTGGCTGGGTGGGTATCTCTATCACCATTTGAGGCTCTCACAAGCACCGGATAAGTAAATAAATATTGATAAGATGAAACATATTCCTTGGACATAAAATGAGGAAACTGAGGATTTGGAAAGCATTCAAGAGCACATTTTAACACGTTCCTATTAATATATATATTTAAGAGACAATCTGATACTCAAAAATAGTAATAGAAGATATTACATGCTGTATTCTATGATAAATTAAAATTGAAATGAGAAGGCAACACATTGGGATAATAATGGACTTAAGGACAGAATGGAACAAAAGAGAAACAAAAAATAGGAATAAATAGAGAAAAAGTAAAAAAAAAAAAAAAAAAAAAAAGAGTAACTAAAATTGCTTTGGATTCAGTAAACCACACTCAAGTTCATAAAAGAGGACAGACTTAACATCTTTGAAAATTTGCCTAAAAACGAAAAAGACCATATGACCAATCCGGGATTACACATATCTGTAAATAACAAAACTCTGTAAAAATAAAAAGTAAAATTAAAAAAAATAATTTGAAAAAGACTGAGAATTGACAATGCTACGTCAGGAGTGTAAAGAAGGAAGAGACAGTCTACATACAGATGACTCATTGGTTTCCCTTCAGTAAAGGCTGGAACATATTTCTGAATACTTAGAATGAACCCTGACATATCAACCTTGAATGCCCATTGAAAGAACTGATTCTGAAGCTGAAGCTCCAATACTTTGGCTACCTGATGCAAGAGTCACTCATTGGAAAAGACCCCGATAAAAGGAAAGAGTGAAGGCAGGAGAAGAAGGGGGGTTAACAGAGGATCAGATGATTGGAGGACATCACCAACTCAATGGACATGAATTTTAGTAAATGCCAGGAGATGATAAAGGACAGGAAAGTCTCATGGACCAAAGAAAATTGGAAACAACTTAAAAACTGAACAACAACAAGTCTTAAAACTCAAATAGTGAATTATAAGGTTGGCCTGAGAAATATATTTTCCAATCAGAAAGTTGAGATAAAGATGGGAAGACATATGAATGTAGTGTAACAGAGGGAGAGAGACAAACTGGGAGAAAGAGGAAGAGGAAGAGAATGATAAAGGAACACAGGAAATATCACAAACATGGTAATACTGGGGGAATCTGCTATCCCAGGTCATACAAAAATTCTTTGTACTATCTTTAAAATGTTTTTGATAACTGAATCTATCTAAAAATAAAAAAAGTAAGCAAATGAACAGAGTCAAAGAACCCAAGTACTGGTTGATTTCATGGGATTTCTGGATTTATCTGGTTGTCATAAACCCTTTGGGCCTGAAAGTGTTTTTTTCACTGTCACATATAATACATCAGAAGAAATTTTCTTACAGATATAAGAATGTGTTTCCATATCCAGAGACTGTGCTCTGTAACTCTTCACATTTTTATGAATATGTACCAGGAGCCATCATTTTATGAATGAAAGTTTCCTGCTATACAAAGTTTGTAAGTGTGACCAGAAAAGACAATTTAATTAGGGCTATATGTAGAACATGGGGAAATATTATGAGTTGTATCTTTCAGAATTTTATATGCATATTTTTGGCACTTTCATAAAATATTCTATATTACATGTATTTAAAATTCTCTTTAAAATTTAAATCACCCTAAGTGGTAGTGAGACAGAACTGCAGCTTCCACAGTAATTTGGGTATGACTGAATGAAATATAATGTACTTAGGATGAAAATTAGGGCCAATGGCATATGCACAGGAATTTTTAACAAAATCATAGAGACTTTATTTGATATTAACATGTAAACTGTGTATAGCATTATGACTCTCTAATTCATGAAGTAAAGACTATTAAAGGATGAAAATATATGTGTCTACCAGTTGACAGTGCATTAATCTATCATGCTCAAACATATATTTAATTTATATTTTATCAATAATAACTGTCAGTTCTCAATTTCAAGCTCCTTGGTGATTGCATATCCATTAGAGAAAGATAAAATATCTGAAGCAAAATAGCTCATAGATTAAAAAGCAGCATTAGAGGTTATAAGGTATTCATTTATTTTTTAAAGAAATCTCATGGACCAAAGAAAATAAAAAAAGGAACAATGGGGCCTGAGAAATATATTTTCCAATCAGAAAGTTGAGATAAAGATGGGAAGACATATGAATGTAGTGTAACAGAGGGAGAGAGACAAACTGGGAGAAAGAGGAAGAGGAAGAGAATGATAAAGGAACACAGGAAATATCACAAACATGGTAATACTGGGGGAATCTGCTATCCCAGGTCATACAAAAATTCTTTGTACTATCTTTAAAATGTTTTTGATAACTGAATCTATCTAAAAATAAAAAAAGTAAGCAAATGAACAGAGTCAAAGAACCCAAGTACTGGTTGATTTCATGGGATTTCTGGATTTATCTGGTTGTCATAAACCCTTTGGGCCTGAAAGTGTTTTTTTCACTGTCACATATAATACATCAGAAGAAATTTTCTTACAGATATAAGAATGTGTTTCCATATCCAGAGACTGTGCTCTGTAACTCTTCACATTTTTATGAATATGTACCAGGAGCCATCATTTTATGAATGAAAGTTTCCTGCTATACAAAGTTTGTAAGTGTGACCAGAAAAGACAATTTAATTAGGGCTATATGTAGAACATGGGGAAATATTATGAGTTGTATCTTTCAGAATTTTATATGCATATTTTTGGCACTTTCATAAAATATTCTATATTACATGTATTTAAAATTCTCTTTAAAATTTAAATCACCCTAAGTGGTAGTGAGACAGAACTGCAGCTTCCACAGTAATTTGGGTATGACTGAATGAAATATAATGTACTTAGGATGAAAATTAGGGCCAATGGCATATGCACAGGAATTTTTAACAAAATCATAGAGACTTTATTTGATATTAACATGTAAACTGTGTATAGCATTATGACTCTCTAATTCATGAAGTAAAGACTATTAAAGGATGAAAATATATGTGTCTACCAGTTGACAGTGCATTAATCTATCATGCTCAAACATATATTTAATTTATATTTTATCAATAATAACTGTCAGTTCTCAATTTCAAGCTCCTTGGTGATTGCATATCCATTAGAGAAAGATAAAATATCTGAAGCAAAATAGCTCATAGATTAAAAAGCAGCATTAGAGGTTATAAGGTATTCATTTATTTTTTTCTAAAGCAATAATAACACTGTATTTGCATATCAGAATTTTTAAAGCTCATTCAAATATATGGTCTCATTGAAATATCCATAAAAATGTTTTGAAAGTTCAGTGAAATCCTGTGATTTGGACAGGAGAGATTGTTGTCCCAGTATTACAAGTGAAGAAACAGATGAAGACTCAGAGAATAAAAGTGGCTTTCTGAATTTAACACAATGGATGGAATGGCAGAGACAAATCTCGAAAGATGAGAAGCATCAATGTTGTTTCTGGAATTCATGTAATCTCAAGGTCTTTAAAATGCCTACTATAAACCAATGGTCAGGTAGATAAAATAGACACATAGGTAGATAGAGATAGGAGCATGGTTATTGATGTAAATACGGATACAGATATGTATTTGGACACAGATATAAATTAATGGCAGTTTATCTGGAGAATCAATCTCTTTGCGGTCTTAAGCAACCCTGTCAAAACTCACTGGACCATAATACACATACACGGGCTTATTTCCGGACTGCCTATTCTGTTCCACTGGTCTACAAATCTGTCATGCTATTGCCACAGTGTTTTAATTACTGCAGCTGTGCAGTATGTCTTGAAATAAGAACTTTGAGACCTTCAATTTTGTTCTTCTTTTTTTCCCAGATTGTTTTGACAATTTGAAGTCCCTAGGGGTATCATATGAATTTTAAGAACTTTTTCAATTTCTCAAAAAAAAAAATACCATTGGAATTTTGATAGGAATTAACTTGAATTTTAGATAGCTTTAGGTAGAATAGACATTTTAACCATTTGAGGTCTTCTGATATATAAACATGAGATAAATTTTCATATTTTCAGGCTTAACTAGGTAAAGACATCAGTAACCAATCCCTCCCATAAATTAGTAATCAAAATCCTCCCATCTAACAAAAGTTCAAGAGTAGATGACTTTACTGACCAAATCTATTAAATATTCATATAATTAACACAAATCCTTTTGCAATTCTTCTAAAAAATGAAGAGGAAGGGCACTTTCAAGTTTGTTTTATGAGGCTAGCATTATCCTGATATCAAAAACAGACGAATATACTAAAATGAAACAAAACAAAACAACAAAATCATTACAGAGCATTATCACTGATGAAAAATGGTGCAAAAATTCTTAACAAAGTACTAGAAATCTGAATATTACAGCATACTAAAGGACTTTTCACCATGGCCAAGTGAGATTCATGCCTAAAGCCATGTTCAATCGCTCAGCCGTGTCCCATTCTTTGAGACCCCACAGAATGTAGCCCTCCAGACTCCTCTCTGTCCATGAGATTGCCCAGAAAGAATACGGAGTGTGTTGTCATTTTCTCCTCCAAAGGATATTCTTGACCCAGAGATTGAACCAAGTCTCCTGTATCTTTTGCATTGAAGGTGGATTCTTTACTGTTGAGTCACTGGGGAAGCCCCTAAAGGCAAGGCTGGTTAAACACATGAAAATAAATCAATGTAAATACCACAGTAACAGAATGAAAGACATAACCCATATGATCATATCAGTTGACACAGAAGAGATATCAGACAAAATCCAACATCTTTTCATAGTAAAACCAGTCCACAAACTAGGAAATGACAGAAGCTATCTCAACATACTAAAGGTCATGTATGAAAAGGCCATAGGTACTAAAATACTCAATGGCGCAAAACAGAAAGTTTCCATATAGGATCAGGACTAAGGTAAGGATGTGTCACTCTCTCCACTTCTATTCAATATGACACCTGAAGTTCTAAACTGAGCAAGGAGGCAACAAAAATAAATAAAAGAAATTCAAATGAGAAAGAAAGAAGCAGCAGTATCTTTTTTTGTATACAACATGATCATATGCATATATGCAATCCAAATATTCCTCCTAAATATTAAAAGGAAAACAAAAACAAAAGTGATAAGGGTCTAATTATTGAATAACACTTGTGACAGAACATTAGGAATCCTTTCCTCATCTATAATTACTGCAGATAAATTTACACTAATTCCCCAGTAACATAATAGTTTCTTTACTTTTTTATTTTATTACTATTTTTAATTTCATTTTATTATTTTATATTTCATGGGGTCCTTTAACAAATAAGTATATTCCTTTTTATCCTTAGTTTTTTTAAATGAATCTGCATCATAAATGGAAGTGATGATATTATCTTATTATGATATTCAATTTGCTGACTTTTTTTTTTAGTTTCTTCAAAACAGGTTCCTGAGAGACTTTGATCTGTTATATTTTTAACCTGCACTATCCTTGAGTTTTTGTTTCTGGCTACAATTATGGCAAACTTAGTTTAAAACAACACTCACTGTTATATCAATATTGCCAAGTCATGAGTCTAGTCTCAGGTCAGAAAGATGTTCTGCTTAAGTCTCACAGGCTGAAATCAAAGCATCACCTAGTGTTACAATATTCATTTAAAGTTCAGGATCTTCCTGAAACACACTGTTTATTGGTCAAGTTTGTTTCCTTGTGACTGGAACCCTGATGTGCTGTGTTTGTTTCCTGTCTGTCACTTATGATGCACTCCCTACCCACCTCGCTCCAACAGCCATTCAGAACATAGTTGTTTACCTCCTTCCTCAAGACCAGTGAGAAGCCCATGTCTCTGAGTTCTCCTGACACCAGCTGGAGAAAATTATCTCTTTAGAGGATCGGCTAACTACTAAATCTAGACATGCCAATAATTTCCATATCTTACTGTCAACAGCTTCAGACTATAATTACTCCTGAAAAATTTCCTTACAGCTGTACCTATATTAAAGTTTTATTGAATAGCTTACAGGCAATAATATTGGGGATATATTTTCGAAATCTGCCTGCCAGAGTATGCTCTATATCCTCAAAGACTCATGGCCATCTTAAGTAAAAAAGTATATCTGGCTCCTATCAAGGTCCTAAAAAACTCAGCTCATCATAGCATCAGTTCTATGTCCAAAATCTCACCACCGATGTGAGGTATAAATAAAACTTTGGGGTGTTAAATCTCCTGAGATCTAATTTGTTTCCATCTGTGAACCTTTAATAGTAAAAAATAAGGCATTTGCATCTAATATCCTAACATACATATGATGAAACAGACACAGGGTTATAATTATAGAAAATGTGGTTCAAAACACATTGAAATTGAGGTTAAAAAAAAAAAGGATTTCTGGAAAGAGATGATCCCGGGAGAGGGGCCAAGATGGCAGAGGAATGAGAGGAGGATTTCACCAGATCCCCGACAGAATCACCAGAACTAATCACAAAATGAAATGCCAGCAACAAACCAGCCCCTAGATGACAAAAGAAGTTCTCGGGTCTACAAGGGACGGAGAGCGTGCAGCCTGAACTTTCCCAGAGATCCCGTCCCAGTGGTCCCGTACCCCAACCCCACACTGGACTGGGTGGAGAGCACGGGAAAGTGTCCGGGGCACAGAAAGCAACCCTCAGCGTGAGGATCCCGCCGGTACCTGCGACAGGGATGCTGGGCACCTAGTGTTACAATATTCATTTAAAGTTCAGGATCTTCCTGAAACACACTGTTTATTGGTCAAGTTTGTTTCCTTGTGACTGGAACCCTGATGTGCTGTGTTTGTTTCCTGTCTGTCACTTATGATGCACTCCCTACCCACCTCGCTCCAACAGCCATTCAGAACATAGTTGTTTACCTCCTTCCTCAAGACCAGTGAGAAGCCCATGTCTCTGAGTTCTCCTGACACCAGCTGGAGAAAATTATCTCTTTAGAGGATCGGCTAACTACTAAATCTAGACATGCCAATAATTTCCATATCTTACTGTCAACAGCTTCAGACTATAATTACTCCTGAAAAATTTCCTTACAGCTGTACCTATATTAAAGTTTTATTGAATAGCTTACAGGCAATAATATTGGGGATATATTTTCGAAATCTGCCTGCCAGAGTATGCTCTATATCCTCAAAGACTCATGGCCATCTTAAGTAAAAAAGTATATCTGGCTCCTATCAAGGTCCTAAAAAACTCAGCTCATCATAGCATCAGTTCTATGTCCAAAATCTCACCACCGATGTGAGGTATAAATAAAACTTTGGGGTGTTAAATCTCCTGAGATCTAATTTGTTTCCATCTGTGAACCTTTAATAGTAAAAAATAAGGCATTTGCATCTAATATCCTAACATACATATGATGAAACAGACACAGGGTTATAATTATAGAAAATGTGGTTCAAAACACATTGAAATTGAGGTTAAAAAAAAAAAGGATTTCTGGAAAGAGATGATCCCGGGAGAGGGGCCAAGATGGCAGAGGAATGAGAGGAGGATTTCACCAGATCCCCGACAGAATCACCAGAACTAATCACAAAATGAAATGCCAGCAACAAACCAGCCCCTAGATGACAAAAGAAGTTCTCGGGTCTACAAGGGACGGAGAGCGTGCAGCCTGAACTTTCCCAGAGATCCCGTCCCAGTGGTCCCGTACCCCAACCCCCACACTGGACTGGGTGGAGAGAGCACGGGAAAGTGTCCCGGGGGGCACAGAAAGCAACCCTCAGCGTGAGGATCCCGCCGGTACCTGCGACAGGGATGCTGGGCACCAGGTGAGTTGAGACAACGCTAGTGGGGGCGAGGGAAACAAAGCAGGGGAAATCCCCCACAGGTCACAGTCCAGAAGCCTGGCTCCAATTGGACGGGGAATTTTGTGCCCATGATTGGGGCTTAGTCCTGCATCCGGCAGTGCCAGGACAGGCATGCAACAGCAGCTCGAACGAGCCTGCATAGCCCCAGAGCTGCAGCAAAGAAGCTGGACGTCTGGGACAAGAAGTCTCAGTCCCGCCGGCAGCAGAGCTGAAACACTGGGAGAAGAGCAAGGATTGAAGGCTACCAGGGGGTATACGCAATCCGGGGAACCCCCTCCAGCACCGGGTGAATAGATGCAACCCCCACCCAATGAACTGGGAACTGCCTACTGCACCCGCCCCGGCCAGCAACAGGGGTAGAGAGGCAGGGGTCAGCTGCTCTGTCTACATACTGTGGAGAAACCAGAGCAACCGGTTCCGCAAGGGTCCGGTCTACAAACTTACCTGAACCTCTCTGAAATCTAAGACATACAGCAGCCGCCCAGCCCCAACATCCGACCCTCACCAGTGCAGACTAGGGAAATCTGGGACAACATCAAGAGCGAACTGGTGGAAGGTTCACATGCAGATGAGAAGATAAAAACCAGGGACAGTATTATTTTTGTTGTTTTTTCTTTTTAATTTTTAAAAAAAATTTTGAATCGCTTTTAAATTTTTAAATTCGTTTTTTTTGACACTGATTCCTCCTTCTATGCTCTAACTTTAAAATATTTTTATATCTACTACTATCCTCTATATAAACATTTCCTATCTTACTATCTCTACTATTCTCTTCCAAATGTACTAAACTCTACTACACACTAATCTTTGTTACCTAAACCTGCAAAATCCTTGCAACATGAATCTATTCCTTCTCATTACCCATACACTCACTACCTTCTCAACCACAACACATGTCTTAGTTAAAACGTGCTTCCATTGCAATATTCCCAACCAGGACCTTGCTCTGGATCTGTTTTTCCAGGCAGTGTTTTAACTCAGAGGTTAATGGTCAGGTACAAACTCTGATTGCGCCATCTGCCAGAAAAATTTCCTATAACTTTAAGACTATTCAGTTGTGTTTATTGATGTGTATGTATGTATACTTTTCCATTATGTTACAAAATATTTGCATGATTTTATGACAGTCATATAACAGGGATACACTTTTAGTCACTCATATGCTTATATTTGAACTAATACCACTGAACACCATAGCAAACCAGACATACAGCCTACACTCCCTGATCAGAGATCAAACCAAGGATCCTCGGAGTGGAAACCCTGACTCCAGGACACTACACTGTCAAAGAATACACAACACCAGAGATTATTCACCTGCAGACAAGAACCAACACCACCTAAGACACAAACCACCAAACCCTTCTACAAGGACAGAAACCAAAAGGAAGGGAGAATTCAACCAAGAAGCCGGGGGAAAGACCTCAATCACACTGACACACTCAAAGAAACAAAAATTAACACAATAATGAAAAGACAGAGACGCACCGCACAAATGAACATATCAGAGAAACACAGTTACAAATGACAGAAGATGAGATAGACAAATTTTTGAAAGAATTCATAAGAGTGATACTAGTGAGGATCCAAAACTCCAAAAACAGAATATTAGAGGAAATTAGTGCACTGAGAAGAGACATGCAAGAAATGAAAACTAAACAAATAGAGATAAACAACTCAATTGCTGAACTTAAAAATACTATAGAAGGACTAAACAGTAGAGTATCAGAGGCAGAAGAATGGATAAGTGTGTTGGAAGATAGAATGGCGGAAATAACTGCTGAAGAACAGAATAAAGCACAAAGAATCAAAAGAACTGAGGATAGCTTCAGAGACCTATGGGACAGAATAGGCTTAACCTTTATCTCTTTTCCAAATGTACTAAACTCTACTACACACTAATCTTTGTTACCTAAACCTGCAAAATCCTTGCAACATGAATCTATTCCTTCTCATTACCCATACACTCACTACCTTCTCAACCACAACACATGTCTTAGTTAAAACGTGCTTCCATTGCAATATTCCCAACCAGGACCTTGCTCTGGATCTGTTTTTCCAGGCAGTGTTTTAACTCAGAGGTTAATGGTCAGGTACAAACTCTGATTGCGCCATCTGCCAGAAAAATTTCCTATAACTTTAAGACTATTCAGTTGTGTTTATTGATGTGTATGTATGTATACTTTTCCATTATGTTACAAAATATTTGCATGATTTTATGACAGTCATATAACAGGGATACACTTTTAGTCACTCATATGCTTATATTTGAACTAATACCACTGAACACCATAGCAAACCAGACATACAGCCTACACTCCCTGATCAGAGATCAAACCAAGGATCCTCGGAGTGGAAACCCTGACTCCAGGACACTACACTGTCAAAGAATACACAACACCAGAGATTATTCACCTGCAGACAAGAACCAACACCACCTAAGACACAAACCACCAAACCCTTCTACAAGGACAGAAACCAAAAGGAAGGGAGAATTCAACCAAGAAGCCGGGGGAAAGACCTCAATCACACTGACACACTCAAAGAAACAAAAATTAACACAATAATGAAAAGACAGAGACGCACCGCACAAATGAACATATCAGAGAAACACAGTTACAAATGACAGAAGATGAGATAGACAAATTTTTGAAAGAATTCATAAGAGTGATACTAGTGAGGATCCAAAACTCCAAAAACAGAATATTAGAGGAAATTAGTGCACTGAGAAGAGACATGCAAGAAATGAAAACTAAACAAATAGAGATAAACAACTCAATTGCTGAACTTAAAAATACTATAGAAGGACTAAACAGTAGAGTATCAGAGGCAGAAGAATGGATAAGTGTGTTGGAAGATAGAATGGCGGAAATAACTGCTGAAGAACAGAATAAAGCACAAAGAATCAAAAGAACTGAGGATAGCTTCAGAGACCTATGGGACAATATCAAACACACCAACACTAGAATTATAGGGGTCCCAGAAGAAGAAGAGGGAAAGAAAGGCTATGAAAAATTCTTGAAGAGATTATAGTTGAAAACTTCCCCAGCATGGGAAAGGAATTAGTCAACCAAGTCCAAGAACACAAAGTGTTTAATACAGGATAAACCCCAGATGAAACACACCAAGGCACATTCTATTCAAGCTAACACAGACTAAATAAAAAGACAGAATATTAAAAGCAGCTAGGAACAAAGAACAAATAACATACAAAGGAAACCTCATACGTTTAACCATTGACCTTTCAACAGAAACCCTGCAGGCCAGAAGAGAATGGCAAGACACATTTAAATGGCTAAAAGAGAATAACCTCCAACCAAGAATCCTTTACCCAGCAAGAATCTCATTCAGAATTGATGGTGAAGTCAAAAGCTTCACAGACAACGAAAAACTAAAAGAATTCTGTAACATAAAACCAGCTTTATAACAAGTGTTAAAGGGCCTGATATAGCCAATAAATGCAAGAGTAGGAGACGTTTTACAAATCAAACCCCAAACATCTAAGAAGATGACAATAGGAACATTCGTATCAATAATTACTTTGAATGTAAATGGACTAAATGGTCCAACCAAAAGACACAGGCTGGCTGAATAAATACAAAAGTAAGAACCATATATATGCTGTTTACAGGAAACCCATTTCACAGCTAATGACACACATAGACTGAAAGTGAGAGGATGGAAAAAGATATTACACTCAAATGGAAATCAAAAGAAAGCTGGAGTAGCAATCCTCATATCAGACAAAATAGGCCTTAAAATAAAGATGATAAGAGACAAGGCAGAACATTATATAATGATCAAGGGATCGATCCAATAAGAAGATATAACAATCATAAGCACCTGTGCACCCAACACAGGAGCACCCCAATACATAAGACAGTTTCAGACATAAAAGAAGAAATCAACGATAACACTATAATAGTAGGAGAATTTAACACTCCTCTCACACCAATGGACAGATCATCAAAACAGAAAATTAATAAAGAAACACAAGCCTTAAATGATACACGAGAAGACATGGACCTCATTGGTGTCGTTAGGACCTTCCATCCGAAAGCAGAAGAATACACTTTCTTCTCAAGTGCTCACGGAACATTCTCCAGGATAGACCACATCTTGGGCTACAAATCAAACCTCAGTCAATTCAAGAAAACTGAAATGATATCAACCATCTTCTCAGACCACAATGCAATGAGACTAGAGATCAACTGCAGGAGGGAAATCTGCTAAAAACACAAGCACATAGTGATTAAACAACACATACCTAAAAAGCAAACTGATGACTGAGCAAGTCAAATGAGAAATAAAAAAATTCCCTAGAAGAAAATGACAATGAACACATGACAGTGCAAAACCTACGGGATACTGAAAAAACAGTTCTAAAAGGGAACTTTAGAGCAATACAATCCTAACTCAAGAAACTAGAAACATATCAAACAGACGACTTAACCCTACACTTAAAACAATTGAAGAAAGAAGAACAAAAACACCCCAAAGTTAGCAGAAGAGAAATCATAAATATCAGAGCAGAAATAAATAAAAAAGAAATGAAAGAAACAATAGTAAAGATAAATAATACAAAAAGCTGGTTCTTCAAAAAGGTAAATAAAATTGACAAGACACTAGCCAGACTCATCAAGAAAAAAAAAGAGAAGAACCAAATCACCAAAATCAAAAATGAAAAAGGAGAGATTACAACAGATAATGCAGAAATATGAAGGATTTTAAGAGACTATTATGAACAATTCTATGGCAATACACTGGACAACCTGGAAGAAATGGACAGTTTCTTGGAGAATATGAATCTTCTAAGACTGAACCAGGAAGAAATAGAAACTACGAACAACCCAAATACAAGCTCAGAATTCAATTCATGATTAAAGATCTACCCCCGCCCCCCAAAAAAGCCCAGGAACCGATGGCTTCTCAGATGAATTCTACCAAACATTTAAAGAAGAGCTAATGCCTGTCCTTCTGAAATTCTTTCAAAATGACACAGGAAGGAACAAGTATATTGGTGAAAAAATCGTTGGGAAAAAAACCTTTTTCACTCCTCTCACACCAATGGACAGATCATCAAAACAGAAAATTAATAAAGAAACACAAGCCTTAAATGATACACGAGAAGACATGGACCTCATTGGTGTCGTTAGGACCTTCCATCCGAAAGCAGAAGAATACACTTTCTTCTCAAGTGCTCACGGAACATTCTCCAGGATAGACCACATCTTGGGCTACAAATCAAACCTCAGTCAATTCAAGAAAACTGAAATGATATCAACCATCTTCTCAGACCACAATGCAATGAGACTAGAGATCAACTGCAGGAGGGAAATCTGCTAAAAACACAAGCACATAGTGATTAAACAACACATACCTAAAAAGCAAACTGATGACTGAGCAAGTCAAATGAGAAATAAAAAAATTCCCTAGAAGAAAATGACAATGAACACATGACAGTGCAAAACCTACGGGATACTGAAAAAACAGTTCTAAAAGGGAACTTTAGAGCAATACAATCCTAACTCAAGAAACTAGAAACATATCAAACAGACGACTTAACCCTACACTTAAAACAATTGAAGAAAGAAGAACAAAAACACCCCAAAGTTAGCAGAAGAGAAATCATAAATATCAGAGCAGAAATAAATAAAAAAGAAATGAAAGAAACAATAGTAAAGATAAATAATACAAAAAGCTGGTTCTTCAAAAAGGTAAATAAAATTGACAAGACACTAGCCAGACTCATCAAGAAAAAAAAAGAGAAGAACCAAATCACCAAAATCAAAAATGAAAAAGGAGAGATTACAACAGATAATGCAGAAATATGAAGGATTTTAAGAGACTATTATGAACAATTCTATGGCAATACACTGGACAACCTGGAAGAAATGGACAGTTTCTTGGAGAATATGAATCTTCTAAGACTGAACCAGGAAGAAATAGAAACTACGAACAACCCAAATACAAGCTCAGAATTCGAATTCATGATTAAAGATCTACCCCCCCCCCCGCCCCCCAAAAAAGCCCAGGAACCGATGGCTTCACAGATGAATTCTACCAAACATTTAAAGAAGAGCTAATGCCTGTCCTTCTGAAATTCTTTCAAAAAATGACACAGGAAGGAACACTTCCAAACACATTCTACGAGGCCACCATTACCCTGATACCAACACCAGGCAAAGACAACACAAAAAAAGAAAAGTATAGACCAATTTCACTGATGAATTTAGACGCCAAAGTCCTCAACAAAATCCTAGCAAACAGAATTCAACAACACATCAAAAAACTCATACAACATGATCATGTCCGTTTAATCCCAGGGAGGCAAGGATTCTTCAGTATCTATAAAATCAATCAATATGATACACCATATCAACAAATTGAGAGACAAAATCCATATGATCATCTCAATAGATGCAGAAAAGGCCTTTGAAAAAATCCAACACCCATTTATGATAAAATCCTCTTCAAAAAATGGGCATAGAAGAATCCTATCTCAACATAGTGAAAGCCATATATGAGAAGCCCACAGCGAACATTAAACTCAATGGTGAAAAACTGAAAGCATTCCCTCCAAGACCAAGAACAAGACAGGGGTGTTCACTTTCACCACTATTATTCAACATGTTCCTTGAATTTCTAGCAACAGTAACAAGAGAAGAAAAAGAAATAAAAGGAATTCAGATTGGAAAAGAAGAAGTCAAACTCTCTATATTTGCAGATGACATGATATTATATACAGAAAACCCCAAAGACACAATTAGAAAACTACTAGAGCTAGTCAACGAATTTAGCAAAGTCACAGGATACAAAATCAATACACAGAAATCACTGTCATTCCTATATTCAAACAATGAAAAATCAGAAAGAGAAATCAAGGAGGCAATCCCATTCATCACTGCAACCAAAAGAATCAAATATCTAGGAATAAACCTACCTAAACAGACAAAACAACTGTACACAGAAAATTACAAGACACTCATGAAAGAAATGAAAGAAGACTTACACAAATGGAGAGAGTATTCCATGTTCCTGGGTCAGAAGAACTATATTTCGAAAATAACCTTACTACCAAATATCATTTAAAGAAGAGCTAATGCCTGTCCTTCTGAAATTCTTTCAAAAAATGACACAGGAAGGAACACTTCCAAACACATTCTACGAGGCCACCATTACCCTGATACCAACACCAGGCAAAGACAACACAACAAGAAAAGTATAGACCAATTTCACTGATGAATTTAGACGCCAAAGTCCTCAACAAAATCCTAGCAAACAGAATTCAACAACACATCAAAAAACTCATACAACATGATCATGTCCGTTTAATCCCAGGGAGGCAAGGATTCTTCAGTATCTATAAAATCAATCAATATGATACACCATATCAACAAATTGAGAGACAAAATCCATATGATCATCTCAATAGATGCAGAAAAGGCCTTTGAAAAAATCCAACACCCATTTATGATAAAATCCTCTTCAAAAAATGGGCATAGAAGAATCCTATCTCAACATAGTGAAAGCCATATATGAGAAGCCCACAGCGAACATTAAACTCAATGGTGAAAAACTGAAAGCATTCCCTCCAAGACCAAGAACAAGACAGGGGTGTTCACTTTCACCACTATTATTCAACATGTTCCTTGAATTTCTAGCAACAGTAACAAGAGAAGAAAAAGAAATAAAAGGAATTCAGATTGGAAAAGAAGAAGTCAAACTCTCTATATTTGCAGATGACATGATATTATATACAGAAAACCCCAAAGACACAATTAGAAAACTACTAGAGCTAGTCAACGAATTTAGCAAAGTCACAGGATACAAAATCAATACACAGAAATCACTGTCATTCCTATATTCAAACAATGAAAAATCAGAAAGAGAAATCAAGGAGGCAATCCCATTCATCACTGCAACCAAAAGAATCAAATATCTAGGAATAAACCTACCTAAACAGACAAAACAACTGTACACAGAAAATTACAAGACACTCATGAAAGAAATGAAAGAAGACTTACACAAATGGAGAGAGTATTCCATGTTCCTGGGTCAGAAGAACTATATTTCGAAAATAACCTTACTACCAAATATCATCTACAGATTCAATGCGATACCTATCAAATTACTAATGACACTGTTCACAGAACTAGACCAAAGAATAACACAGTCCATATGGAAACACAAAAGACCCCAAATAGCCAAAGCAATCCTGAGAAAGAAGAGTGGAACTGGAGGGATCAGCCTCCCTAACTTCAGACTATACTATGAAGCAACAGTCATCAGGACAGTATGGTACTGGCCCAAAAGAAAGTAATATAGACCAATGGAACAAGATAGAGAACCCAGAGATAGGCCCACACACCTATGAGTACCTTATTTTTGACAAAGAAGGCAAAAATATAAAATGGGACAAAGTCTCTTCAACAAATGGTGCTGGGAAAATTGGACAGCTACGTGCAAAAAAATGAAGTCGGAACATTCCCTGACAGCATACACAAAGATTAACTCAAAATGGATTAAAGACTTAAATGTAAGACCAGAAACCATAAAACTCTTAGAGGAGAATACAGGCAACACTCTCAAGGACATAAGTCAAAGCAAGATCTTTCATGACCCACCTATTAGAATAGCGGAACTAAAAACAAAAATTAACATGTGGGACCTAATGAAACTGAAAAACTTTTGTACAGCAAAAGAAATTACAAAAAAAGGTGATCATACAACCCACGGAATAGGAGAAAATCATAGCAAATGAAACAACAAAGAATTAATCTCCAAAATCTACAAGCAACTCAGACAACTCAGCACTGGAAAAATGAACAACTCAATCAAAAAATGGGAAAAAGACCTAAAGAGTCATCTCACCAAAAAGGACATACAGATGGCCAAAAAGTATAGGAAACAATGTTCAACCTTGCTTATTACTAGTGAAATGCAAATCAAAACTATAATGAGATATCACCTCATACCAGTCAGAATGGCCATCATCAAAAAATCTACAGATAATAAAATCTGGAGAGGGTGAGGAGAAAAGGAAACACTCTTGCATTGCTGGTGGGAATGTAAATTAATACAGCCACTATGAAAGGCGGTATGGGGATTCCTTAAAAAACTAAAAATAGAAGTACCATACGACCCAGCAATCCCACTCTTAGGTTTATACCCTGATGAAATCAAAACTGAAAGAAGCACCTGTACTGCAGTGTTCATTGCAGCTCTCTATACAATAGCTAGAACACGGAAACAACCTAGATGTCCATTGTCAAATGAATGGATAAAGAAGCTCTGGTACATATATACAATGCAGTACTTCTCAGCTGTAAAAAGAAATGAAGAAGAATCATCCCTAATGAGGTGGATGAATCTAGAACCTATCATAAAAAGTGAAGAAAGTCAAAAAGAGAAAGACAAGTATAGTATACTAACACATATATATGGAATCTAGAAAGAGGGTAATGATAACACACACAGTGAAGCAATGGAAAAACAGACAGAGAATAGACATATGGACATTGAAGGGAATGAACAGTGGGTGGGAGGCACAGAGGGAATGACATGGAAACCTGTACTATCTATCATATATGAAAAAAATAGCTGTTGTCATTGCTCTGCGGGAATAGGATATGCTGCAGGGGTACAGTGCGACAGCCTGGATGGATGAGGGGGGGTCAGGAATATGCATATGACTGATTTGGGAACATACATGTCTGTGAACAACAAAACTCTGTAAAATTTTTTAAAAAATAATAATAAAATAATAATAAATTTCTGTTCCAAAGCAGTTTTGAAATTCAGCTATGTGAAATCCAGTTAATTTTAAGACCAGGAAATATTCCTCCTTAGCTCTGATCTCTTCATCTCTAGGATCTCAGCTTTGTTCTTTGAATCATTCTGCATTTTTCAGGACTATCTTAAAAATCTAGATATATGTCTAACTATCATGAGGACAGATGTGTACCAAAGACATGCAAAATTACTTGATGCCAATAGAATTCAAAAAGTAGCAATCTTTGAAGGGCTACTAAATGGAATGTGGCAGAAAAAAAGGCTTTTGAGGGTGCTCGTAGAATTATGCTTTTAGATTAAATTTTTAATTACAAGAAAAAGTTTGCAATTAATGAAAATCCATTAAAGGAACTTATTTACAATATGCACATGTTTGCATGTATTTTTTAGTAACAATACTTCCCATATTGAATATAGTTAAAGCTCCAGATTAAATTGTCATCTGTGTCAAGAAAAATGATGGTGGATGTTAACAAATTCTAGCTTTTTTGCATTATGTAAGAGGTGTCTAAAGGCAAGAATTAAATTTAAAATTTAACTGTAGATTTCAGAATTTTAAGATTAATTGGGAAAATAGCTAACTTTTTGTGTATTTTCTGAAGTACTGTGAATTCTTTGTTTCTGTTAGGTAATAAATTTGCATAGGTATTTCATAAATATATTCTTATTTCAACAAAGTGACCATTTTTGCTTTTATGTGTGCAGATATCATTAAGTCATTCAAGAGCTAAAGATTATATCTATAACCATCAACATTGTTTACAAATGTGTATACACCATATCCCTTAGTTATTTCTCCAGCCTCATTTTTGGCCATTTGTGAACTTTCTCTTTGTTCATGGATATCACAAGTCTTTCAACTCTAGAGGTCCCATCATCTCCGCAGCTAAAAATCTGATGTTACCTTTCAGTAGGCTGTTCTTCACCCAAACCCATGGATACACAGCTTAATTGATGCTTCAAGTTTCAATTGTAACAGCTCTTCCTTACAGATGTCTTTGCTGAAACTTCAGACTTTATGAATCCCGTTCATTCATGCTTTGAGGACAGTCTGTATTTTTCCTGGTATAACACACATCACACTTGTTCACCATATTTTCTCCATGTTAGACGAAATGCCACAAGAACACGGGCTATGATCTCAAATTCATTGTCGTATTTCAATCATACTATGAGAACTGATACACTTTTGCCAGTGAGTCTAAGGTTATAGAACTATGAAAATACTTCTTTTCTATAAAAAAGTGTTTGAATTAAAATATAAAATTCTAAAGTTTTCAGATCAGAAAGTATTTTAGATTTAATTAAATCTTAATGTTAATGAAGAGCAAAGGTGTATTTGCACATGGTAAGATGTGGTATTTAATATCAAAATGAAACATGGTGATTACACTGGAATACAACTGCATTAATAATACAAGTAATCAGAAAGGGTATAAATATATAGATATTTTCTACTCAGTTTACTGAAAATATTTTAACTGCTGAAAGGCTAACTTTCAATCAATAACTTTTAAAGAATTCAACACTGGAACAAAAAACCAAAAACTTTCTTAATATCTTTTCCATCAGTTTGGAAAGCATTTTCCTTTTCTTGCATATTTTAATAGTTTTAGAATAGCTTCATTGCTGTAAAATGCTTGTGCATTGATCTATTCTCTCAAAAATTCCATCTTAAATATAAATTGCATCCAGGCCTATTCTTAAAATAACATCACATTTTCTCCATTAGCCTTGTTTTTACTTGCTTTTCAATTGTATCCCTAGAAGTGTATGTTAAAAGTGCTTTCTCTTTTTTTGGTTCAATTGCTTGCTTGCTTTTAAATGCTCAATGTCTAAGTAGCTTTGTTAACTTTAACATATTCCATAGCATTCATCTTTTATTTTTGTTTTTTACATGTATGTTCCCATATCATTCATATGCATATCCCTGGACCCTCCCCCCACCCAGTTCCCCCCCTCCCATCCCTCCAGACCATCGCCCCAAGTGGTTATAGGTACTCCTATTCCCCTAGCACAATGACAATAGCCACCTTTTCCACACATGACAGTATAGGTTTCCATGTTACTCCCTCCATGCCTCCCTCCCACTGTTCGGTCTCCGCAATGTCTTTATGTCTATTCTTTGTTTTTTCATGAGTTCACTGCATGTGTTATCATGACCATCTTACTAGATCCCATATATATGAGTTAGTATACTATACTTGTCTTTCTCTTTTTGACTTACTTCACTTTTTATGATAGGTTCTAGAGCCAGCCACCTCATTAGGACTGAGTCTTCTGCATTTCTTTTAACAGCCGAGTAGCATTCCATTGTATATATGTACCAGAGCTTCTGGATCCATTCATTTGTCGATGGACATCTAGGTTGCTTCCATGTTCTGGCTATTGTATAGAGAGCTGCAATGAACATTGGGGTACAGGTGCCTCTTTCAGTTTTGATTTCATCAGGATATAGGCCTAATAGTGGGATTGCTGGGTCATAGGGTGGAAAATGAAACATGGTGATTACACTGGAATACAACTGCATTAATAATACAAGTAATCAGAAAGGGTATAAATATATAGATATTTTCTACTCAGTTTACTGAAAATATTTTAACTGCTGAAAGGCTAACTTTCAATCAATAACTTTTAAAGAATTCAACACTGGAACAAAAAACCAAAAACTTTCTTAATATCTTTTCCATCAGTTTGGAAAGCATTTTCCTTTTCTTGCATATTTTAATAGTTTTAGAATAGCTTCATTGCTGTAAAATGCTTGTGCATTGATCTATTCTCTCAAAAATTCCATCTTAAATATAAATTGCATCCAGGCCTATTCTTAAAATAACATCACATTTTCTCCATTAGCCTTGTTTTTACTTGCTTTTCAATTGTATCCCTAGAAGTGTATGTTAAAAGTGCTTTCTCTTTTTTTGGTTCAATTGCTTGCTTGCTTTTAAATGCTCAATGTCTAAGTAGCTTTGTTAACTTTAACATATTCCATAGCATTCATCTTTTATTTTTGTTTTTTACATGTATGTTCCCATATCATTCATATGCATATCCCTGGACCCTCCCCCCACCCAGTTCCCCCCCTCCCATCCCTCCAGACCATCGCCCCAAGTGGTTATAGGTACTCCTATTCCCCTAGCACAATGACAATAGCCACCTTTTCCACACATGACAGTATAGGTTTCCATGTTACTCCCTCCATGCCTCCCTCCCACTGTTCGGTCTCCGCAATGTCTTTATGTCTATTCTTTGTTTTTTCATGAGTTCACTGCATGTGTTATCATGACCATCTTACTAGATCCCATATATATGAGTTAGTATACTATACTTGTCTTTCTCTTTTTGACTTACTTCACTTTTTATGATAGGTTCTAGAGCCAGCCACCTCATTAGGACTGAGTCTTCTGCATTTCTTTTAACAGCCGAGTAGCATTCCATTGTATATATGTACCAGAGCTTCTGGATCCATTCATTTGTCGATGGACATCTAGGTTGCTTCCATGTTCTGGCTATTGTATAGAGAGCTGCAATGAACATTGGGGTACAGGTGCCTCTTTCAGTTTTGATTTCATCAGGATATAGGCCTAATAGTGGGATTGCTGGGTCATAGGGTGCTTCTATTTTTAGTTTTTTAAGGAATCTCCCTATTGTCTTTCATAGAGGTTGTTTCAATTTACATTCCCACCAGCAATGCAAGAGGGTTCCCTTTTCTCCGCACCCTCTCCAGCATTTGTTGTCTGTTGATTTGTTGATGATGGCCATTCTGACAGGTGTGAGGTGGTATCTCATTGTGGTTTTAATTTGCATTTCTCTGATAATAAGCGAGGTTGAGCATCGTTTCATGTATTTTTGGGCCATCTGTATGTCCTCTTTGGAGAGGCATCTCTTTAGATCTTTTTCCCATTTTTTGATTGGGCTGCTCATTTTCCCTGTGTTGAGTTGTCTGAGTTGCTTGTAGATCTTGGAGATTAGTTCTTTGTTGTTTCATTTGCTATGATTTTCTCCCACTCTGTGGGGTGTCTGTTCAACTTTTTGGTGATTTCTTTTGCTGCACAAAAGCTTTTAAGTTTCATGAGGTCCCACGTGTTCATTTTTCTTTTCAGTTCTGCTATTTTAGTAGGTGGGTCAGAGAAGATCTTGCTTTGATTGATGTCCTTGAGGGTTTTGCCTATATTCTCCTCTAAGAGTTTTAGGGTTTCTGGTCTTACATTTATTTCTTTAATCCATTTTGAGTTGATCTTTGTGTATGGTGTCAGGGACTGTTCCAACTTCATTTTTTGGCATGTAGCTGTCCAATTTTCCCAGTACCACTTGTTGAAGAGGCTGTCTTTCTCCCATTTTATAGTTTCTCCTCCTTTGTCAAAAATAAGGTACCCATAGGTGCGTGGATTGATCTCTGGGTTCTCAATCTTGTTCCATTGATCTATAGTTCTGTTTTTGTGCCAGTACCATACTGTCTTGATAACTGTTGCTTTGTAGTAGAGTCTGAAGTTAGGGAGGCTGATCCCTCCAACTCCATTCTTCTTCCTCAGGATTGCTTTGGCTATTCAAGGTTTTCTGTGTTTCCATATGAACTGTGTTATTCTTTGGTCTAGTTCTGTGAAAAATGTCAATGGTAGTTGGATAGGTATTGCATTGAATCTATAGATGATATTTGGTAGTATGGTCATTTTCACAATATTGATTCTTCCGATCCAGGAACATGGAATATCTTTCCATCTGTTTAAGACTTCTTTAATTTCTCTCATGAGTGTCTTGTAATTTTCTGTGTACAAATTCTTTTGTTTCTTTTGGCAGGTTTATTCCTAGATATTCTTTTGATTGCAATGGTGAAGGGGATTGCCTCTTTGATTTCATTCTCTGATTTTTCATTGTTTGTGTATAGAAACATAGCATTCATCTTTAAACATTTCATGTTACTTCATACTTGGTGGTGGTTTAGTTGCTATGTTCTGTCTGACTCACGTGACCCCATGGACTGTAGACCACCAGACTCCTCTGTCCATGGGATTCTTCATGCAAGAATACTGGAGTGGGTTGCTGTGCCCTTCTCCAGGGGTTCTTTATGACCATGGAATCAAATCCAGGACTCCTGCATTTAATACTAAGCAATTGGATAAAATTTTAGCTAAGAATTACCCTGAAACTAAAGCAGAGAAATAATCATGGTTTTATTCTGAGATATAACATGATGTGTTATATACTAATATGATAATTTTTTATTTTTGCTTTACCACATATATACTACATACAGAATAGAGCATTTAAATATCATTCTAGTGACATCAGTATATTTAATAATATTTTTTTGAGGGGGTGTGGGTTGGGAAGGGATGGGGTCGGGCGGGCCACTGCTATTGGTCTTTCATTTCTCTATTTTTCATCCATCTTTGGCCTGTGTGGGCCTCCCATCACAGTGGCCTCTGTTGTCACAGAGCACCCGCTCTGGGCGCAGGCACTCCAGAGCTCTGGCTCGGTAATTGGACACATTGGTCCAGCCGCTCCGCGGCAGGTGGGATCTTCCCAGGCCAGAGATCGAACCGTTGCCCCTTGTACTGCAAGGCAGTGTCCTTACCCACTGGACCACCAGGGAAGCCCACAACAGTTTATTTGAAATAGACAAAAATCACACTATGCTTGTGTCTTTAAACAAGTGAGGTATTTGATGACATCAGAAGTGTGAATTAAGAAATATTTAAAATTAAATATAAGCACATCATAATTTTAAAATGTCTCATCTAAAAAGCAAGGAAGTTATTTAAATATAAGTTGGCTGCTATTAGCATCTGACATTTATGAAAAACGCTTCTGAAATACAAGGTTCCAGCTGAAATTAGAAATATAAATTCACTGGTAGTGAATGCATGTTTTAAATTTTTTTACAAATATATGAACTTATCATATAGATAGATATACAGATAGATTTTTAATAGTGGTAAACTGCAATGTTACTTTTCTATATTCATTTGTGTCATTGACATCATTTTTATAACTTTTTATATAAAACCAAAAATTCTTCACAATGCTAAAAGTGATAATTAAAGAAAAAATGATCATTCTTAAAAGTGCTATATATCATTCCTAACACAATAAACTATTCATGCATTAAGTTTCAAAAGCATATTACACATTCTATAGTATTATTGCACATAAATGATATATTTTGAAAGAAACTGCTGTGCCCTTCTCCATTCTTTATGACATGATTCCAGGACTCCTGCATTTAATACTAAGCAATTGGATAAAATTTTAGCTAAGAATTACCCTGAAACTAAAGCAGAGAAATAATCATGGTTTTATTCTGAGATATAACATGATGTGTTATATACTAATATGATAATTTTTTATTTTTGCTTTACCACATATATACTACATACAGAATAGAGCATTTAAATATCATTCTAGTGACATCAGTATATTTAATAATATTTTTTTGAGGGGGTGTGGGTTGGGAAGGGATGGGGTCGGGCGGGCCACTGCTATTGGTCTTTCATTTCTCTATTTTTCATCCATCTTTGGCCTGTGTGGGCCTCCCATCACAGTGGCCTCTGTTGTCACAGAGCACCCGCTCTGGGCGCAGGCACTCCAGAGCTCTGGCTCGGTAATTGGACACATTGGTCCAGCCGCTCCGCGGCAGGTGGGATCTTCCCAGGCCAGAGATCGAACCGTTGCCCCTTGTACTGCAAGGCAGTGTCCTTACCCACTGGACCACCAGGGAAGCCCACAACAGTTTATTTGAAATAGACAAAAATCACACTATGCTTGTGTCTTTAAACAAGTGAGGTATTTGATGACATCAGAAGTGTGAATTAAGAAATATTTAAAATTAAATATAAGCACATCATAATTTTAAAATGTCTCATCTAAAAAGCAAGGAAGTTATTTAAATATAAGTTGGCTGCTATTAGCATCTGACATTTATGAAAAACGCTTCTGAAATACAAGGTTCCAGCTGAAATTAGAAATATAAATTCACTGGTAGTGAATGCATGTTTTAAATTTTTTTACAAATATATGAACTTATCATATAGATAGATATACAGATAGATTTTTAATAGTGGTAAACTGCAATGTTACTTTTCTATATTCATTTGTGTCATTGACATCATTTTTATAACTTTTTATATAAAACCAAAAATTCTTCACAATGCTAAAAGTGATAATTAAAGAAAAAATGATCATTCTTAAAAGTGCTATATATCATTCCTAACACAATAAACTATTCATGCATTAAGTTTCAAAAGCATATTACACATTCTATAGTATATTTGAATTTGCACATAAATGATATATTTTGAAAAGAACTTTGCTGATTTACTTCAACATGTTCAATAAGGTTTACAAAAAAAGGCAAGATCACTGAGAACTATCTGAAGCAAGGGAAATAAGGTTTTAAAAAGTATCCATATTTCTGAATGAGATGTGACACTTCAAAGGATTTTATTGTGGACCTAATTTATGCCCATCAGAGGGATGACAGCAGTGGTCGCACCCATAAGGAGACTCAGGGATTCACATACTCTTACACATAGTTGGTAAGATGGAGCTTCTGAGGCACATTGGATAGGGAAACATGTGCAAGACTCCAGAGGCAGGGAGCACTATGGCTCATGGATGATCTGCTACCCTGTCCAGACAGGAAGAGGACTGAATTTTCTGCCCACACCTCTGCTACCAGCTCCAACATATAACATGTTAGTTTGGATATCATCCTCCTATGCCAATTCCTCGGAAAAAAAAAAAAAAAGAAAGAAAAAAAATCAATATTCTTCCTTAGATCCATCAGTAAAGTCAAGTCACAGAGAAAACAGCCACCAAAATCAATGTGGGTGCATCCTAAGGCACTTCGATTCTGTCCCTGGACTGTAGCTTGGCAGGCTCCTCTTTCAATGGAATTCTCCTGGTAAGAATACTGAAGTGGGCTGCTGTGCCCTCCTCCAGGGGATCTTCACAATCCAGGGATCAAACCTGCAGCTCCCGAGTCTCCTGTCTTGCAGGCGGGTTCTTTACCATGAGAGACAGGTAAACCTAGAGTCACAGCTAGGATCTGCTTCCATGGAACATAAGCAGACCCTCGTGGGGCCAGGGACCCTGATGTGCAGATTTGATGAACTTCTGGAGACTTTATCTGGATGTGATGGGTAGGAATTCTGGTGGGGGGTGGCTGGAATTTAGGGTGACCTCAAGCTTTCAGGGATCTTACTTGGAGGAAACCTATTGGGTTCCTCACCAGGAAGCCCTGTCTAGAATCGTCCTGATGGCCTGGGCAGGGATCCTAAATAATTAGCCACCTTCAAACACACTCAGGGCAATTCCATGACAAAGCCTACACCCCTCTAAGTAGAAATAACTTTACACAGACTTCTCCAACCTGAAGAACAGTATTTCTACCACTCCAGGTCCCTCTATGTTCCCAAATCACCTAAGGGAAGAGGTAAGCTGAGGAATGTTTGTGAAGGTCATGACCCAAGTGCAAAGGCACAATAACATACTGAAATTTAATTACAGGATTACAGAATTTGTTCCTTCCCTCACAGCTACAGACAGCGACGGAGCTCCTGTGGGTCACAGCTGAGGAAGCTGTGAGGTAGTCTCTAAAAGGTAATTTTAGGAGTCCAAAGTTCAGTAGAAGAACAAAGAACAGTAGGCACAAGAGGATCCGAAATCTCTGGCATCTAGTAATCAGTACACACAGCCTAACTTATAGCCAGAATAACATAAACCTCACAATGAAAGGTTACTTACTCAGCTCAATTGCTGTCTCTTAATATACGTTGTTCAGCATTGGACAGAAAGTTATGAGGCCTAATAAAAGGTGAGAAAGCACAGTCTAAAGAGGAAAGAAAAATGTCAGAAACAAATTCAGATACAACTGAAATGTTACGATGATCAGAAAGCGAATTTAAAATAAGGATCATGAATGCATTAAGAGCTCTCATGGAAAAGTTGAAAGCAAGCTAGAAGAGAGATAGAACTTAGAGATGGATACTCTAAGAAAGACCCAAAATAAAATGCTAGAAATTAAAACCATTGCAAAAGAAATGAAGGATGAAGCAACTGTGCTCAACTGGAGACTGGAGATGGCCAAGGAAGAATAAGCTTGACCTTGAGGATCGGTAGAATTCTGGCTGAGGAGGGTGGCTGGACAGCTAGGATCTGCTTCCATGGAACATAAGCAGACCCTCGTGGGCCAGGGACCCTGATGTGCAGATTTGATGAACTTCTGGAGACTTTATCTGGATGTGATGGGTAGGAATTCTGGTGGGGTCGCTGGACTTTCGGGTGACCTCCAGCTTTCAGGGATCTTACTTGGAGGAAACCTATTGGGTTCCTCACCAGGAAGCCCTGTCTAGAATCGTCCTGATGGCCTGGGCAGGGATCCTAAATAATTAGCCACCTTCAAACACACTCAGGGCAATTCCATGACAAAGCCTACACCCCTCTAAGTAGAAATAACTTTACACAGACTTCTCCAACCTGAAGAACAGTATTTCTACCACTCCAGGTCCCTCTATGTTCCCAAATCACCTAAGGGAAGAGGTAAGCTGAGGAATGTTTGTGAAGGTCATGACCCAAGTGCAAAGGCACAATAACATACTGAAATTTAATTACAGGATTACAGAATTTGTTCCTTCCCTCACAGCTACAGACAGCGACGGAGCTCCTGTGGGTCACAGCTGAGGAAGCTGTGAGGTAGTCTCTAAAAGGTAATTTTAGGAGTCCAAAGTTCAGTAGAAGAACAAAGAACAGTAGGCACAAGAGGATCCGAAATCTCTGGCATCTAGTAATCAGTACACACAGCCTAACTTATAGCCAGAATAACATAAACCTCACAATGAAAGGTTACTTACTCAGCTCAATTGCTGTCTCTTAATATACGTTGTTCAGCATTGGACAGAAAGTTATGAGGCCTAATAAAAGGTGAGAAAGCACAGTCTAAAGAGGAAAGAAAAATGTCAGAAACAAATTCAGATACAACTGAAATGTTACGATGATCAGAAAGCGAATTTAAAATAAGGATCATGAATGCATTAAGAGCTCTCATGGAAAAGTTGAAAGCAAGCTAGAAGAGAGATAGAACTTAGAGATGGATACTCTAAGAAAGACCCAAAATAAAATGCTAGAAATTAAAACCATTGCAAAAGAAATGAAGGATGAAGCAACTGTGCTCAACTGGAGACTGGAGATGGCCAAGGAAGAATAAGCTTGACTTCATAGACTGAAATAGAAAGAGAAAAAAACAAAGGATAAAAATAACAGAACACAATATTTGAGAACTGTGAGACAATTCCAGAAATATGTAAAAACACATAACTGGAATATTTGCTAATGCTGAAAAGGCTAAAGTTGAATGCTTCCATGAAGATCTATAAGATCTTGTAGATCTTGTAGATATTCTAGAACACCAAAAAAGATGATCTTTTCATCATTGGGGACTAGAATGCAAAAGTAGCAAGTCAAGAGATACCTGGAGAATCAGGCAAGTTCGGCTTTGGAGTACAAAATTAAGCAGGGAAAAGGCTATCAGAGTTTTGCCAAGAGAAAACACTGGTCATAGCAAGCACCCTCTTCCAACAACACAAGAGACAACACTACAATTGGACATCACCAGAAGGTCAATAGTGAAATCAGACTGATTCTTTGCAGGCTAAGACGGAGAAGCTCTATACCGCTAGCAAAAACCAGAGTCGGGCCAGACTATGGCGTGGATCATGAACGACTTATTGAAACTTTTGACTTAAGTTGAAGAAAGTAGGGAAAACCACTAAGTCATTCAGGCATGACCTAAACAAATCCCTTACATTTATACAGTGGAAATGACAGATAAATCCAAGGGATTAGATTTGATAGGGTTCCAGAAGAACTATGAATGAAGGTTCTTTATAGTCTGAGGCACAAGAGAAGCCCAGGATAGACATTCCTAACATTGTACAGGAGGCAGTGATCAAAACCATCCCCAAGTCAAAGAAAAGAAAAAGGCAAAATGGTTGTCTGAGAAGGCCTTAGAAATAGCTGAGAAAAGAAGAGAAGCAAAAGGCAAAGGAGAAAAGGAAAGTTATATCCATCTGAATGCAGAGTTCAAGACAATATCAAAGAAGTATAGGAAAGCCTTCCTCAGTGAACAACACAAAGAGCTAAAGGAAAAAATAGAATGGGAAAAGCTAGAGCTCTGTTCAAAAAAATCAGAGGTACCAAGGGAACATTTCATGCAAAGATAAGCAAAATAAGGGACAAAAAGGTTATGGACCTAACAGAAGCAGAAGATATTAAGAAAAGGTAGAAAGACTATACAAAAGAACTATACAAAAAGATCTTAATGACCTGGATAACTATGATAGTGTGATCACTCATCTAGAGCCAGACATCCTAGAGTGTGAAGTCAAGTGAGCCTTAGGAAGCCCTAAACTAGTGGAAGTATTTGAGAACTGTGAGACAATTCCAGAAATATGTAAAAACACATAACTGGAATATTTGCTAATGCTGAAAAGGCTAAAGTTGAATGCTTCCATGAAGATCTATAAGATCTTGTAGATCTTGTAGATATTCTAGAACACCAAAAAAGATGATCTTTTCATCATTGGGGACTAGAATGCAAAAGTAGCAAGTCAAGAGATACCTGGAGAATCAGGCAAGTTCGGCTTTGGAGTACAAAATTAAGCAGGGAAAAGGCTATCAGAGTTTTGCCAAGAGAAAACACTGGTCATAGCAAGCACCCTCTTCCAACAACACAAGAGACAACACTACAATTGGACATCACCAGAAGGTCAATAGTGAAATCAGACTGATTCTTTGCAGGCTAAGACGGAGAAGCTCTATACCGCTAGCAAAAACCAGAGTCGGGCCAGACTATGGCGTGGATCATGAACGACTTATTGAAACTTTTGACTTAAGTTGAAGAAAGTAGGGAAAACCACTAAGTCATTCAGGCATGACCTAAACAAATCCCTTACATTTATACAGTGGAAATGACAGATAAATCCAAGGGATTAGATTTGATAGGGTTCCAGAAGAACTATGAATGAAGGTTCTTTATAGTCTGAGGCACAAGAGAAGCCCAGGATAGACATTCCTAACATTGTACAGGAGGCAGTGATCAAAACCATCCCCAAGTCAAAGAAAAGAAAAAGGCAAAATGGTTGTCTGAGAAGGCCTTAGAAATAGCTGAGAAAAGAAGAGAAGCAAAAGGCAAAGGAGAAAAGGAAAGTTATATCCATCTGAATGCAGAGTTCAAGACAATATCAAAGAAGTATAGGAAAGCCTTCCTCAGTGAACAACACAAAGAGCTAAAGGAAAAAAATAGAATGGGAAAAGCTAGAGCTCTGTTCAAAAAAATCAGAGGTACCAAGGGAACATTTCATGCAAAGATAAGCAAAATAAGGGACAAAAAGGTTATGGACCTAACAGAAGCAGAAGATATTAAGAAAAGGTAGAAAGACTATACAAAAGAACTATACAAAAAGATCTTAATGACCTGGATAACTATGATAGTGTGATCACTCATCTAGAGCCAGACATCCTAGAGTGTGAAGTCAAGTGAGCCTTAGGAAGCCCTAAACTAGTGGAAGTGATGGAATTCCACTTGAGGTATTTCAAATATTAAAAGATGATGCTGCAACAAAGACCCAGCACAGCCAAAAAATAAATACATTAAAAAATAATGCTATTAAACTGCTACACTCAAATGCCAGGAAATTTGGAAAACTCAGCATTGGCCTCAGGACTGGAAAAGATCGGTTTTCATTTCAATCCCAAAGAAGGGCAATGGCAAAAATGTCCAAACTACAGGGCAATTTATTCATTTCACATGCTAGCAAAGCAATGCTCAAAATCCTCCAAGATAGGCTCCAGTAGTATGTGAACCAATAACTATCAGATGTACAAGCTGGATTTAGAAATGGCAGAGGAGCCAGAGATAAAATTACCAACATCTGTTGAATCACAGAAAAAGCAAGGGAATCCAGAAAAAATCTACTTCTGCTTCATTGACTAGGCTACTAGGGCTTGGCTGTGTGGATCACAACAAGCTGGAAAATTCTTAAAGAGATGGAAATATCAGACTACTTGCTTCCTGTGAAACCTGTATACAGAACAAAAAGCAAAAGTTAGAACTGGGCATGGAACAACAGGTTGGTTCTAAATTGGGAAAGGAATATATAAAGGCTGTATATTGTCACCCTAGTTATTTAACTTATATGTAGAGTGCATTGGGCAAAATGCTGGTTTGAATGAAGAATAAGCTGGAATCAAGACTGCCGAGAGAAATAGCAATAACCTCAGGTATGCAGATAACATCACCCTTATGGCAGAAAGCGAAGAGGAACTAAACAGCCTCTTGATGAAGGTTAAAGATAAAGAGTGAAAATTCTTGCCTAAAATTCAATACTCAAAACAATGAAGATCATAGCATCTGGTCCCATTACTTTATGGCAAACAGACGGGCAAATAATGGAAAAAGTGACAGACTTAATTTTCTTGGGCTCCAAAATCACTGTGGACGGTGCCCACAGCCATGAAATTAAAAGATGCTTCTTGGAAGAAAAGCTATGACAAACCTAGACAGCATATTAAAAAGCAGAGATATTTCTTAATCGACAAAGGACCATATAGTCAAAACTATGGTTTTGCAAGTAGTTGTGTGTGGATGTGAGAGATAGATCATAAAGAAGCCTGACTGCTGAAGAATTGATGCTTTTGAGCTGTTGTTCTGGAGAAGACTCTTACGAGTCCCTTGGACTTCACAGAGATAAAACTATTCTATCCTAAAGGAAATCAACCCTGAATATTCACTGGAAGGAATGATGCTGAAGCTCCAATTGCTTGGCCAACTGATGTGAAGAGATGGCTCACTGGAAAAGACTCTGATGCTAGAAAAAATAGAAAGCAGAAGGAGAATGGGATGACAGAGGACAAGATGGTTGGATGGCATCAGCAACTCAACGGACATGAGTTTGAGCAAGCTCTGGGAGATGGTGAAGGACAGGGAGGTCTGGCACGCTGCATTCCATGAGGTCTACAAAGAGTTGAACACAACTGAGCAAATGAACTGAACTGAAATGAATTGGAATATTAGAAGCAGAGGAAAGACAGTATGGCGAAGAGACATTTTACATAATAATGGCTAAGAATCTTCCTGAATTACTGTCAGATACAATTAAAACATTGCTATGGTTTGATGAATATACCAAGGCAAACCACTAGATAAATGACTGATACCTGATAAAGAAGTTCAGGTATTATCAAAACTATAAATATATTAATAAAAATTTCCACATCTAGGGATATCATGTTCAAAGTGTAGAAAACCAAAGACAAAGAGAAAAATCTTTAAAGAAGCAAAAGGGGGAAAGGGTTATAGTACCAATAAAGGGGTAAGAACAAGATGTAAGCATGCTAATCGTCAGAAACCATGCATCAAAAATTCAGTGAAGTGCAATACTCTAAGTGTTGGAAGGAAGGGAAGAAAGAAAGCATTCCATATCCAGGAAATTTCCTTCAAAAGTGAAGGAGAGATAAAGACTGAGAACAAACAAAATCAAAGAGACCTAATTGTTGTATCTGTCCTGAAAGAAATGTCAACAGAAGCACATCAGGCAGAAAAGAAACTACATAGACTAAAAGTTGGGATGAAATAAAAAAGAATGCTGAAAAAGGAATAAACATGATAAAATAATAGTTGTAAAAATTCTTAACTGATATAAAAGATAACTCATTGCTAACAGAGATAGTAATTGGGAGCGATGTCCAAGAGGAAAAGAATATATGTATACTTATATTTGATCTACTTTGTGATACAGCAGAAACTAACACAACACTGTAATGCAATTATGTGTGCATGCATGGCCAGTTGCTTCAGTCGTGTCCAACTCTTTGCAACTCCATAGACTGTAGTCTACCAGGCACCTCTGTCCATGAGTTTCTCCAGGCAAGAATAGTTGAGTGGGTTTCCGTGCCCTCCTCCAGGGGATCTCTCTAACCCAAGGATCAAACCTGAGTCTTTTATGTTTCCTGCACTGGCAGGCAGGTTCTTTATGACTAGTGCTACTTGGTAAGCCAAAAGCAATTATTTTCCAATTTGAAAAAAAAAAAGCGATAGTAGTAAAGGTGAATTAATGTAACAGGAGGAGAATAAATGACATGAATAACAATATGGCTATAAGGGGTGGGTCAAAGAATTGAGACAACTGTTATAATGTAACTGCCCTGTCCTTCAATCACTACAACTTTATTTCATGGCAGGCTTAGATTAGTTCAAAATGTACACTGCAATGTCTAGGAAACCACTATTAAAACAAACAGTATAACTTGCATATAAAGACAGGAAATCAGTAAATAACATAAATGCTCAGTTGGAACTGAGAGTGCATAGAAGGAGAGAGAGAGGAAAAAAAAGAAGCACAATGAACAGAAATAGATACAGCAGATGCTTATCAAACCATATCAGTGTATTCATCTTTTACTGCTCAACAAATTATCACTACTTTAGGGGCTTTGCAATACAATTTACTATCTTACAACTCATTGATGCAGAAATTCAATGTAGGTCTCTCTGAGTTACAGTCAACATGATGGCAGTGTGAGCCTAACTCCTCTCTCCTTGAGTGCATACAGTGACTTCTTCCAAAGAAGTTCATCAGGAAAAAGAGAAGAAGAGGAATTTCACAGTGCAGAACCCTGACAAACACTATCTCAGCTTAAGGTGCTCAAGGTGAACATCAACAGTGATAATTCAACAGTATATACTGGGTGTATACTAGGGTGATGAACGTAGTCCTCTACCTTTGTGGTCTTCCTCCAAAAACTGAAATTCCAGTCTAGTCCTGAGAAAAACCTCAGACAAACTGCAACTGAGGAAAGTTCTACAATTGCCAGATGTCCTCAAAACTGTTAAAGTAATACATACACAAAAGTAAAATATGACAATCTATAACAGCCAAGAAAAGCCTAAGGAACCATGATCAATTTAATGTGTCATGTATGAAGTCCAGGAATGGAAACAGGACATTATATAAAAACTAGGGGAATATAAGAAGTGTGCAATTTAACTAACAACAGAGTATCAATATTATTTTATTAATTATAGCAAATGTATAATACTAATGTGCTAACAAGGCAAACTGACTGTGGAGTATGTAGAAACTATGCTATCTTTGTGAGGTTCTTTTTGTTTTTTGTAAATCAAATATTGTTCTAAAAAAGTACTATTGTGCTATTGATATCAGGAATAAGGTTTGAGATTATAAAGAATCGAAAACAAAAGAAGCTAAATTTTCTTCTAAAAGGTTTTAATCAGTGTTTGGAATGTGACAATCCTTCTAATTAAGAAAGACAAAATGTAATTCCTAGAAAAATGCTGGAAAAAGAGCAAAATGTTAAAAAATTCCAAAAGGTAAAAAAAAAAACAAACCAAGAACCCACAATTTCTGAAACAGAAATGATCTCAAAAACACAGCACCCACTTGATGAATTTGGGATAGGTATATTAATGGTTGATGTAAGATGGATAAGAACACACACTTCTCCTTCATTGTTTTGTTAGAAAAACAATGCATTTTCAAGAGAAAATTAGTGGACAAAACATAGAAAATATCAAGATTCACCAATTTAGGGACATAGGGTTGAAAACAAGTATGCCTACGTGCTCAGTTGCTTTAATTACCTCATGGACTGTAGCTGCCAGGTTCCTCTGTCCATGAGATTCTCCAGGCAAGAATACTGGAGTGGGTTGCCATTTCCTTCTCTGGGGGATCTCCCACACCCAGGGAGCAAACTTGCATCTCCTGTACTTCAGGTAGATTCTTTACCCACTGAGTCATTTGGGGATCCAGAAAGCAAGTATAGGCACTGGGGAAAATGGTAAGAACTGCATTTGAAGCCTGTCTACATCTGAGGATTTACTGAAGGGACTAGAACAAAAAATTCATATAGTCACTATCATCTATTTACTTTGATCCAACATGTCTTTCATGATCTAAGTTTACCATGTCATGGCAAGGACCTTCTTAAATGGATACTGACATCTGTGGGAGGAGAGATCATGATTAAAACTCAAACCACATTATTTAAATAAAAATTTAACTCAGAATAACATCAGTGAAGTCAACTCTGCTGAAATTATTCTTGTCTGGTACATTCTGAAGTAGAAGAATATTTCACTTGGTTAGAGGAGCTACCCCTAATAGGGAATGAGACTTCTATTCTCACATATAAATAAGTTAATATAGCTTTAGTGAGGAGGACCAACACATACAGGGAATAGGGGCAAGAAAGTAAACCAAGCTAAGAAACTGTCTCCTAGTGAGATAAAATGCTTAAAACTTGCTCAGGATTCAAAGAAAGAGGATAAACAAATGAGAATTGTGAAATGATAAATGTAGCGAAAGACTGGAGAATGCATATAATTTTTTTCTTATAGTGCATCATAGAAGTCAATTTTTAAGTGGTAAAATATATGAAAGAACTATTTCTTTGAAATTATAAACAAGACCTACATCTAAAGAGCTTCTCAGACTTGTTTTGGTTCAAGTCCCCAAAAATAATGCAATAAAAAATTTATGTGGCTGAAAATAAACATTTTATTCAACAAACAAGTGCAAGAAATGATTTCTTTAAAAAGGGAAAAGAAAACCAACTGCCACTCTACTCACCACCAGGAAAACCTTTGTTCTAAATCTACCAACCACGCTCAACACTAAATGAGCTTCAGAATTAACAAATGTACTGTGTTTTGTTTGTAAGAAAGAATTTATATTTAGCAATCCAGTAGGAGCACCCATTGCACAGTAGACAGATGACAGCCCCCTGGCGAGGGCTCTACATCACCCAAGCTATCCACAGGTGGAATGAAGTTGCTCACCATAGGCAAGACTAGGATGCATGGACCAGTGTTACTCAATGAAACTGGGATTCCCTCAAGCTTCATATTTTCTAGACACAGAGAAGTTCTCTGTGTAAACAGAGTCCCTATCTCCCAGCACAGGTGTGTGTCATCAATGTTATTGATTCATCAACTGCAATTGCTTATTTACTCAATAATCAGTTCCCTCTGTGTAAACAGCAGTCTCATATTATCTATGTCTTTACATTTTTTGATCCAACATGTCTTTCATGATCTAAGTTTACCATGTCATGGCAAGGACCTTCTTAAATGGATACTGACATCTGTGGGAGGAGAGATCATGATTAAAACTCAAACCACATTATTTAAATAAAATTTAACTCAGAATAACATCAGTGAAGTCAACTCTGCTGAAATTATTCTTGTCTGGTACATTCTGAAGTAGAAGAATATTTCACTTGGTTAGAGGAGCTACCCCTAATAGGGAATGAGACTTCTATTCTCACATATAAATAAGTTAATATAGCTTTAGTGAGGAGGACCAACACATACAGGGAATAGGGGCAAGAAAGTAAACCAAGCTAAGAAACTGTCTCCTAGTGAGATAAAATGCTTAAAACTTGCTCAGGATTCAAAGAAAGAGGATAAACAAATGAGAATTGTGAAATGATAAATGTAGCGAAAGACTGGAGAATGCATATAATTTTTTTCTTATAGTGCATCATAGAAGTCAATTTTTAAGTGGTAAAATATATGAAAGAACTATTTCTTTGAAATTATAAACAAGACCTACATCTAAAGAGCTTCTCAGACTTGTTTTGGTTCAAGTCCCCAAAAATAATGCAATAAAAAATTTATGTGGCTGAAAATAAACATTTTATTCAACAAACAAGTGCAAGAAATGATTTCTTTAAAAAGGGAAAAGAAAACCAACTGCCACTCTACTCACCACCAGGAAAACCTTTGTTCTAAATCTACCAACCACGCTCAACACTAAATGAGCTTCAGAATTAACAAATGTACTGTGTTTTGTTTGTAAGAAAGAATTTATATTTAGCAATCCAGTAGGAGCACCCATTGCACAGTAGACAGATGACAGCCCCCTGGCGAGGGCTCTACATCACCCAAGCTATCCACAGGTGGAATGAAGTTGCTCACCATAGGCAAGACTAGGATGCATGGACCAGTGTTACTCAATGAAACTGGGATTCCCTCAAGCTTCATATTTTCTAGACACAGAGAAGTTCCCTCTGTGTAAACAGAGTCCCTATCTCCCAGCACAGGTGTGTGTCATCAATGTTATTGATTCATCAACTGCAATTGCTTATTTACTCAATAATCAGTCAATCCTTACAATGAGCTGCAACCATTTGATTCTATACAATGCAGGTTTCATTGTACTCTCATATCTTAAATCTCAAACAAAAATGTTTTAAGGACAATTTTTTTAGGAAAGGAAGACTCAGTCATGACTGAAATTCCCATGTGTCCCTCATCACAGAAAGGAAGCATTTGCTTCTACTTTAAAATTCTGAAAGAAAATAATTACACAAAGAATTGCTACCCAAATGCTAACAAAGCTGAAATAAGGACTGTAATATTAATACCAAAAAAAGACTTGAATTTAAAAATTATTTGTGCAAAAAAGGCCATGTTTTAAAGAGAGATTAAACATTCACATTTCAACAAGTGGATAGATGTCATGATTTAATATATGCCATATAGAATAATAGGCTTTCCTGGTGACTCAGTGGTAAAGAATCCATCTACCAATGCAGGAGATGCATGCTGGACACCAGGGTCAGAAAAATATCCTGGAGAAGGAAATAGTAACCCACTCCAGTATTCTCATCTGGAGAATTCCATGGACAAAGGAGCTTGGTAAGCTACAGTCCATGGGGTTGCAAAAGATCTGGACACAATTTAGTGACTAAACAATGATAACACAGTAATGCTAAAACAGAAGTTGTTCATGACAAGAAATGAATAATATATTTTTGTTGACATATATCATAGATGGGACACTTGAGCTTATGCTCATGTATAAATATGTGAAAAGGGAAAAGAAAACCAACTGCCACTCTACTCACCACCAGGAAAACCTTTGTTCTAAATCTACCAACCACGCTCAACACTAAATGAGCTTCAGAATTAACAAATGTACTGTGTTTTGTTTGTAAGAAAGAATTTATATTTAGCAATCCAGTAGGAGCACCCATTGCACAGTAGACAGATGACAGCCCCCTGGCGAGGGCTCTACATCACCCAAGCTATCCACAGGTGGAATGAAGTTGCTCACCATAGGCAAGACTAGGATGCATGGACCAGTGTTACTCAATGAAACTGGGATTCCCTCAAGCTTCATATTTTCTAGACACAGAGAAGTTCCCTCTGTGTAAACAGAGTCCCTATCTCCCAGCACAGGTGTGTGTCATCAATGTTATTGATTCATCAACTGCAATTGCTTATTTACTCAATAATCAGTCAATCCTTACAATGAGCTGCAACCATTTGATTCTATACAATGCAGGTTTCATTGTACTCTCATATCTTAAATCTCAAACAAAAATGTTTTAAGGACAATTTTTTTAGGAAAGGAAGACTCAGTCATGACTGAAATTCCCATGTGTCCCTCATCACAGAAAGGAAGCATTTGCTTCTACTTTAAAATTCTGAAAGAAAATAATTACACAAAGAATTGCTACCCAAATGCTAACAAAGCTGAAATAAGGACTGTAATATTAATACCAAAAAAAGACTTGAATTTAAAAATTATTTGTGCAAAAAAGGCCATGTTTTAAAGAGAGATTAAACATTCACATTTCAACAAGTGGATAGATGTCATGATTTAATATATGCCATATAGAATAATAGGCTTTCCTGGTGACTCAGTGGTAAAGAATCCATCTACCAATGCAGGAGATGCATGCTGGACACCAGGGTCAGAAAAATATCCTGGAGAAGGAAATAGTAACCCACTCCAGTATTCTCATCTGGAGAATTCCATGGACAAAGGAGCTTGGTAAGCTACAGTCCATGGGGTTGCAAAAGATCTGGACACAATTTAGTGACTAAACAATGATAACACAGTAATGCTAAAACAGAAGTTGTTCATGACAAGAAATGAATAATATATTTTTGTTGACATATATCATAGATGGGACACTTGAGCTTATGCTCATGTATAAATATGTGAAACCAATACTACAGAGATTTTTAATAATGCAATTGTTAATGTATGTATTACATATCCATATATACAGCCTAAAATTTTTCTTACATATAAAAGTTCACGTATCTCTCAAGTACCTTGAAAAAATTACCAAATTTCTGGTTGTTAGATTTCCAAAATGCAGAGCAAAAAGATGATTGTGAAAACTGTCATTTCCACACTTTCTATGATAGCAGTATAAATAAAATACTCAGAAGTTAGCAGGTGAATAAAAACAATATGCAAAAAAGAAGAGACTAGTACAGCAGGTCAAGAAGCTTAATGGTATAGGAATATGAGTTCCAGAAAGAAAAAGGAATGGAAAGAAGAATTTCAATTACTACTATTTTAGAAAATATAGAAGAAAATGTTCCTAGGTTGTATTAAAAATAATACAGAATATCAGAAATTGTAACAGGTATTTGAATAGCCCTATCAAAGATAACAACTTTCAAAGTACTGGATTACAAGAAATAACAACAATTTGACAGCATCAGGACTCAAGACTCGAGGAGCCAAGTTCCTAAAGGAAAGGAATACACAGTTAAGTATATTCTTCAACTTCAAACATGTTGTTCTCCTCAGAAATATACTAATTTTCATGGGACAAGGAGGCAAGAAAGAAAGTGGGGCCTAGAACTTGCTTGTGGCAACTCCACTAGGCTGAAGAGAAAATGCGTTGGATTTCATGGATACTCACACAAAGCCTAAAGGGCCAATATGCCAGAGAAAAAATTAAAATCTGACACAGTGTCCTTAATTTCCCTTCCCATCACTTGTTAACTCATGATTTACATATGAGGAGGACATTCCATGAGTAACCAAGAAATAAGTCAAGGCTCACAAGCCAGAAAAAAGCTTTATCAACCTCCATGGTCCACTGAAAGAAAGAATATAAGGAAAGAGTGGATTTAAATATTCTAAGGTGTCAGTTGAGAATCTTAACAGGATTATGTCGAAAGAAAGGAATTTGATAACAGTAATGCAAAACAGAAGTTGTTCATGACAAGAAATGAATAATATATTTTGTTGACATATATCATAGATGGGACACTTGAGCTTATGCTCATGTATAAATATGTGAAACCAATACTACAGAGATTTTTAATAATGCAATTGTTAATGTATGTATTACATATCCATATATACAGCCTAAAATTTTTCTTACATATAAAAGTTCACGTATCTCTCAAGTACCTTGAAAAAATTACCAAATTTCTGGTTGTTAGATTTCCAAAATGCAGAGCAAAAAGATGATTGTGAAAACTGTCATTTCCACACTTTCTATGATAGCAGTATAAATAAAATACTCAGAAGTTAGCAGGTGAATAAAAACAATATGCAAAAAAGAAGAGACTAGTACAGCAGGTCAAGAAGCTTAATGGTATAGGAATATGAGTTCCAGAAAGAAAAAGGAATGGAAAGAAGAATTTCAATTACTACTATTTTAGAAAATATAGAAGAAAATGTTCCTAGGTTGTATTAAAAATAATACAGAATATCAGAAATTGTAACAGGTATTTGAATAGCCCTATCAAAGATAACAACTTTCAAAGTACTGGATTACAAGAAATAACAACAATTTGACAGCATCAGGACTCAAGACTCGAGGAGCCAAGTTCCTAAAGGAAAGGAATACACAGTTAAGTATATTCTTCAACTTCAAACATGTTGTTCTCCTCAGAAATATACTAATTTTCATGGGACAAGGAGGCAAGAAAGAAAGTGGGGCCTAGAACTTGCTTGTGGCAACTCCACTAGGCTGAAGAGAAAATGCGTTGGATTTCATGGATACTCACACAAAGCCTAAAGGGCCAATATGCCAGAGAAAAAATTAAAATCTGACACAGTGTCCTTAATTTCCCTTCCCATCACTTGTTAACTCATGATTTACATATGAGGAGGACATTCCATGAGTAACCAAGAAATAAGTCAAGGCTCACAAGCCAGAAAAAAGCTTTATCAACCTCCATGGTCCACTGAAAGAAAGAATATAAGGAAAGAGTGGATTTAAATATTCTAAGATGTCAGTTGAGAATCTTAACAGGATTATGTCAAAGGACTGGGTAAGACACACTTGGAGATGGGTAAGACTCTCTTGGATCAAGGTACCTAACTTGTATACTAACCACTTTTCTAAAAAGAAGTACTCTCGGAGAATGATAATACATTATCAAATATTCTATTTTTTCATACATAATATCAAATAATTAAAAATTACTGGATATGAAAAGATATAGAGCAATATACCTGAAAAACCAATCAATAGATAGTGCAAACAGAGACATATATTCAGATGCTGGAAATGACAGACAAAAATTACAATAACTGTGACTAATCCATTCAATAGGTGAAAAGATTAGAAAACTTTACAAGAGAATTTCAGTATGTTTTTAAGGAATCTTCTAGATGTAAATATTTATATAAAAAAAAGACTCCAAATGCTTTCAAGACTAACGATTACAATTTTTGTTTTATGAACTTGTGATACCATAGCAACCTCAAGAAACAGCTGGTGGAGGACTCACATTACCCCCTAACATTATTCAAAATTTCAGTCAAAATTCTAGAAGAAAAATATTACACAGAATTCAGTATGTTTAATAAATAACTCCCTCCATGAATTCAAGAATAGTTCAACATTTAACATGATGCTAGGCTAAATTCACATATTCCTTTATCTTACTGTTTCCATTGCTATTTCTAACCTTCTTGGAGTAACACTTAATCTTCCTAAGCATTCGCTTTCACTATTTAGATGTGTAAGACCTTTTGCACTTTTCTCTAAAATGTTTCAAAATTTCTCTAAATAGAAAAATCAAAGTATCCCATTGACAAATAGTTAAAATGGAAAAACGACTAACATCTCAAAACAGCAGAAAATAATACAAAAACCATATCAGCTGCATATTAAGGGAGAGAAAGCTCTCCAGCGTACTGCATCCAGGGCCTTTCATTATCAGGATCACTAGAAGTTTTCACATTGTTAGAAACCGGAGAAACTATGAGATGCTCAGAAACAGTGTCATTTTACATTAATTCTAGCAGTTGTATTTTTTTTTTATTGAAGTTACTTTAAAAAAACAGCAGAAATTCCTGAGAAGTGAGAGACTGAGAGCACCTCAGGAGTGTGAAAATTCATATTTCCCAAAATTTACTTTGAGGGAACCCAAGCCATGAGCCATCTGAAATGTGATACCACCTTGCTTGTGAGACCAAACCATTGTAAAGTAACCAAAGTTCAACTTCAGCAAAAGTCTTCTCTCCTTTTTTTGCAAATAAATAATCTATTAATAGCTCTGAAACTGTATGCACATAACCTGAAAGCTTTAAGTATGCTGCACACAGTAAGGGCTGATAAAGTGGGCTTGCCAGCTGGCACTAGTGGTAAATAATTCACCTGGTGATGCAGGAGACATAAGAGATGTGGGTTCCCTTCCTGGGTAAGAAAGATTCCCTGGAGGAAGGCATGAAAACCCACTCCATGTCCATGGAGAATCCCATGGACAGAGGAGCCTGGAGGGCTTCAATCCATGAAGTCACAGAGTTAGACATGACTTAAGCGACTTAGCACACATGCACAGCCTAAGCAGTCCTATAGTGTAAAAAATATTTTACTACTTCTAGAAGAGTAAACTGCTTAAATTCCCAGGAGACATATGCCTTATTTTTATTTCTAGATCTGCTAATTAATTAAGCAGTCCTCCAGGGATTTTTGAAATAATAAGATGGATCTACTTAAAATCAACCAATTGTGCCCCTAATTCTGTGTGAAACTCTTCACTTCAAAAAGTTTACAAAAATTAAAACAAAAAATCAACAGACAGTTATTAAAGTGATTGGGAATCTCATTATTTTACCATCAATTAGTAACACTATTAAATAATAAATCTGGCTATCCAAGGTATTTTTATGATTAAATAGGAAGGAAATCATTACCTTATCTATTTGTAGACCCTCAGCAAATATTTAAGACTAGCCCAAGGTTTTCAAATTGTTTTCATCAACTCTATTTTGAATGGATTAACAGATTAATATTTCTAACATAATGCTTTATGTTAGCAATTGTTAACCTGAATGAAAATAAAATCCAGACGTGGTTACTGTAAACTAATTTCCATAAAGAGAACTTGACTAAAAAAACTGATAAATTATCTGAGATTAACACAAATGATGTTTTTAAAAACTCATGCCAAATGATTTCGTATATAGCTGCTAAACTAATTTGTTTCTTTACAAAAATTAAAAGATTTTGTGGATTTCTTGAAAACTGTTAGGAAGCATGTATCTCAAGAAGAAGTGAAATGGTAGATAATGAAGGTAAGATGGTAATTTTGAGTTTGTTAAAAGAAAGTAAAAAGATAAATCCATTAGATTTTAAAAGAAGAGATTCAGAAATCAAATGTGACTCCATAGCTACAAGCTATGTGACTCAAGCACAAAGACGATACCTTGCTGCATCTGCGTTTTGGCAAAATCATATCTCACATAAGAGAACACATTGGGTCTTATTTACAAATTACTAAAAACATTAATGTGACTTAGCTTAATTTCTCTGTGGTGATTGTGTCATTTACACTACATACAGAAGTGAAGACATACATAGCATGCTTTGATCTCTAATATTATGTATCTTTGCAGTGAAATTTTTATGACTAAATCTTGATCTGATACAGAATTGTCTTCTGAAAATATGAAGCAGAACATGCTAATTGGCATTCTTATTTATCCTTAAAATACAGACAGTCTCACACATACACACACACACACACACACACTGAACATTTTTTTTTTTTACATAATCACAATTTTTCCTATTTTGTTTTTTTGATTTTACAGTTTTGTTGTTTACAGATATGTATAATTCCAGATTAGTCATATGTATATCCCATTCACATTGAACTTTAATAACAAATTTGTCACTTGTGAAAGATGCAGACTAATTCCCAGTGGTAGTGACCTTGGTCTTAATTTTAGGCAATCTGGCTTCAAGCTTCTCATCTTACTCATTATTATTTTAAACAGAATTGTTTTCTTAATTTCTTCTTTGGATTGCTCATTGGTGGGATTCAGATACAACTGATTTTTGTAGGTTGATTTTGTATCCTGGAACTTTGCAGAATGTATTAGCTTTTGTACCTTGTTTTGTTTTGTGGATTCTTGTGGACTATAAATTTGGAATTTTGCTATATTCTTTTCTTTCTAAATCTGTTGCTATTGATTTTAGAATACCCAAGACCTTAAAATATTGTCTGTATTTATAAATTTTAAAAATAATTTGCCATTTTATTTCTTGGGTTGCCTGGCATATTGCCTTTGTATATTAAAAAAGAAATGGCCAAAAAAAATGACCTAAAAATGAAAATCTTTAGTAACATTTTCCAATACCAAAGAAATGACCTAAGAATGAAAATCTTTAGCAACACCTTCCAATACCAAAATGTGTTAAAGGCAAAAATACTACCAACCATTAAGACAAAAAAATGAAAGGAGGTGCAAACTATAGTGTATATGAAAAATTGATGAGAAACTTTAGACAGAAACCTCAAAATATTGTATTAATTAACTGACTTTTTTTTTTTTTTTAGCAATTCTCTCTTAATCCACTACAATTTCATTGAACTATTAGGCGCATTATTGTCCTATACTATTCACAGTTCCTAGGAAGAAAACTTGCTTTTTATTTATTATTTTTAATCCCATACTTGCAGTTGGTTTTGGGTGATGATAAAAGGAATGAAGAAGTCACCTGGAAGTATATGTCTGAAGGTAAACCCAGGATGCCTGACCCAAAGGTTAAAAAGAGAAACAAAGAGGGGGAGTGGGATGAAAACTGAACAACAGAGTAACTGTCTCACATCACACACACACACACACACACTGAACATTTTTTTTTTTTACATAATCACAATTTTTCCTATTTTGTTTTTTTGATTTTACAGTTTTGTTGTTTACAGATATGTATAATTCCAGATTAGTCATATGTATATCCCATTCACATTGAACTTTAATAACAAATTTGTCACTTGTGAAAGATGCAGACTAATTCCCAGTGGTAGTGACCTTGGTCTTAATTTTAGGCAATCTGGCTTCAAGCTTCTCATCTTACTCATTATTATTTTAAACAGAATTGTTTTCTTAATTTCTTCTTTGGATTGCTCATTGGTGGGATTCAGATACAACTGATTTTTGTAGGTTGATTTTGTATCCTGGAACTTTGCAGAATGTATTAGCTTTTGTACCTTGTTTTGTTTTGTGGATTCTTGTGGACTATAAATTTGGAATTTTGCTATATTCTTTTCTTTCTAAATCTGTTGCTATTGATTTTAGAATACCCAAGACCTTAAAATATTGTCTGTATTTATAAATTTTAAAAATAATTTGCCATTTTATTTCTTGGGTTGCCTGGCATATTGCCTTTGTATATTAAAAAAGAAATGGCCAAAAAAAATGACCTAAAAATGAAAATCTTTAGTAACATTTTCCAATACCAAAGAAATGACCTAAGAATGAAAATCTTTAGCAACACCTTCCAATACCAAAATGTGTTAAAGGCAAAAATACTACCAACCATTAAGACAAAAAAATGAAAGGAGGTGCAAACTATAGTGTATATGAAAAATTGATGAGAAACTTTAGACAGAAACCTCAAAATATTGTATTAATTAACTGACTTTTTTTTTTTTTTTAGCAATTCTCTCTTAATCCACTACAATTTCATTGAACTATTAGGCGCATTATTGTCCTATACTATTCACAGTTCCTAGGAAGAAAACTTGCTTTTTATTTATTATTTTTAATCCCATACTTGCAGTTGGTTTTGGGTGATGATAAAAAAGGAATGAAGAAGTCACCTGGAAGTATATGTCTGAAGGTAAACCCAGGATGCCTGACCCAAAGGTTAAAAAGAGAAACAAAGAGGGTGGGAGTAAAAGGAAACAGATGTCAAAATCTGAACAACAGAGTAACTGAACAGTATCCCAGGACAATGTGGAAAATGGTGTCTTAAAATACATTTTGGCCTGGAACTGCATAGGTTTGAGCTGGTTGGTTCACTTACACACACACTTTTTTTTTTCAATAGTAGACACAATAATGCTACACAACCCATGGCTGGTTGAATTCATTGATGCAGGGCAACTGTAAATGCAGAGGAATCGCAGATATGAAGGGCTAAGACTTATGGTCATTGGAGGGGATGGAGTAGTGGATGAGAATTATGGAAAAAGTAACATGGAAGCCTACACTACCATATGTTAAAGAGACAATCCTTGTGAATATGCTATAAGGTTAAGGGAACTTATATAGAGGCTATGTAACAACCTGGAGGGGTGGGATGGGGAAGGACTGGGAGGGGTGTTCAAGTGAGAGGGGTCAAAGGTATACCTATGGCTTATTTGGATTTATGTATAGCTGTAAAGAACAAAGTTCTGTAAAACTAAAATAAAAATAATTATAATAACAATAACAACAATGAAACCTATATGGGAAGTTTCATCTGTGTTGGTTGCTCAGAGGATAAATAATCTGCCTGCAATGCAGGAGGACCCGGGTTTGATACATGGGTCAAGAAGATCCCCTGGAGAAGGGTAGTGCAACCCACTCCAGTATTCCTACCTGGAAAATTATATGGACAGAGAGCACGACGAGCCTAATGGGCTATAGCCCATGGGGTGGCAAAGAGTAGGACTTGACTGAATAACTAACACTTCCACTTTCTTTACTCACTTTCAACTGTATAGAGGGTCAACTTCCATAACTCCAATGTTTCCCAAGGATCAACTGTAGTCTAAAATGGAACAGTTCAATATGTTCTCCTAGTACATGAAATAAAATACTTGCAGTGGCAATGTCAGTATGAACACGGAAACTTCTCTTTTTTGTGATTTTTGTTTTTCATTTTTGTTTTGCATTTTTGCTTCTACAGAGTTTTGTTGTTTACAGATATGTATAATTCCAGATTTGTCATATGTGTATCCCATTACCCCCAATCCCACCCCTCCAGGCCGTCACATAGGCCCCATGTAAGATTCCTTAGTCCCATAGCGCATTGACAATAGTTACCTCTTTTACATAAGATACTATAGGGTTCCATGTTGCTTTTTCCATATCTCTCACCCACTCTTCCCTCTCCCCAATGTCCATAAGTCAGTTCTCTATGACTGTTTTTCCACTGATGCTCTATGTGTGATATTTATCAATACAAACTTACTAGATTCCATATATATATGTCAGTATACTGTACGTGTCCTCCTCTTTTTGAATTACTTCACTTTGTATGATAGGTTCTAGATTCATCGACCTCATTAGGACTGATTCTTCTGCATTTCCTTTTACGGCTGAGGAGTACTTCATTGCATATATGTACCAGAGCTTCTTTATCCATTCATTTGTTGATGGACATCTAGGTTACTTCCGTGTTCTAGCTATTATGCAAAGTGCTGCAATAAACACTGGGGCACAGGTATCTCTTTCAATTTTGATTTCCTCAGGGTATATGCCTAGTAGAGGGATTGCTGGATCATATGGTGCTTCTACTCTTAGCTTTTTGAGGAATCTCCATACTGTCTTCCATAGTGGCTGTATCAATTCCATTCCCACCAACAATGCAAGAGTGTTCCCTTTTCTCCAAATGCTCTCCAGCACTTATTAGCAGCAAATTTTTTGATGATGGCCATTCTGACTGGTGTGAGGTGATATCTCATTGTAGTTTTCATTTGCATTTCTCTAATAAGTGACATTGAGCATCTTTTCATGTGTTTTTTTGGCCATCTGTATGTCTTCTTTGGAGAGATGTCTGTTTAGGCCTTTTTCCCATTTTTGATTGGGTTGTTTGTTTTTTTGGTGTTGAGTTGTCTGAGCTACTTGTATATTTCAGAAGTTAATTCTTTTTTGGTAGGCTCATTTGCTACTATTTTCTCCCATTCTGTGGGTTGTCTGTTCACTATTAGAAAACTACTAGAGCTAATCAATGAATTCAGTAAAGTCACAGTATACAAAACCAATACACAGAAATCACTCATTTTACTATATACAATGAAAAATCAGAAAGAGAAATCAAGGAGGCAATCCCATTCACCATTGCAACCAAAAGAATAAAATATCTAGGAATAAACCTATTTAAACAGAAAAAAAGAACTGTACAAAGAAAATTACAAAACACTGATGAAAAATATCAAAGACGACCTATACAGATGGAGAGATGTTCCGTGTTCCTTAGCCAGAAGAGTCAACATTGTGAAGAGAATCTCACCCACTCTTCCCTCTCCCCAATGTCCATAAGTCAGTTCTCTATGACTGTTTTTCCACTGATGCTCTATGTGTGATATTTATCAATACAAACTTACTAGATTCCATATATATATGTCAGTATACTGTACGTGTCCTCCTCTTTTTGAATTACTTCACTTTGTATGATAGGTTCTAGATTCATCGACCTCATTAGGACTGATTCTTCTGCATTTCCTTTTACGGCTGAGGAGTACTTCATTGCATATATGTACCAGAGCTTCTTTATCCATTCATTTGTTGATGGACATCTAGGTTACTTCCGTGTTCTAGCTATTATGCAAAGTGCTGCAATAAACACTGGGGCACAGGTATCTCTTTCAATTTTGATTTCCTCAGGGTATATGCCTAGTAGAGGGATTGCTGGATCATATGGTGCTTCTACTCTTAGCTTTTTGAGGAATCTCCATACTGTCTTCCATAGTGGCTGTATCAATTCCATTCCCACCAACAATGCAAGAGTGTTCCCTTTTCTCCAAATGCTCTCCAGCACTTATTAGCAGCAAATTTTTTGATGATGGCCATTCTGACTGGTGTGAGGTGATATCTCATTGTAGTTTTCATTTGCATTTCTCTAATAAGTGACATTGAGCATCTTTTCATGTGTTTTTTTGGCCATCTGTATGTCTTCTTTGGAGAGATGTCTGTTTAGGCCTTTTTCCCATTTTTGATTGGGTTGTTTGTTTTTTTGGTGTTGAGTTGTCTGAGCTACTTGTATATTTCAGAAGTTAATTCTTTTTTGGTAGGCTCATTTGCTACTATTTTCTCCCATTCTGTGGGTTGTCTGTTCACTATTAGAAAACTACTAGAGCTAATCAATGAATTCAGTAAAGTCACAGTATACAAAACCAATACACAGAAATCACTCATTTTACTATATACAATGAAAAATCAGAAAGAGAAATCAAGGAGGCAATCCCATTCACCATTGCAACCAAAAGAATAAAATATCTAGGAATAAACCTATTTAAACAGAAAAAAAGAACTGTACAAAGAAAATTACAAAACACTGATGAAAAATATCAAAGACGACCTATACAGATGGAGAGATGTTCCGTGTTCCTTAGCCAGAAGAGTCAACATTGTGAAGATGATAATGCTACCAAATATCATCTACAGATTTAATACAATCTCTATCAAATTATCAATGACATTCTTCACAGAACTCAACCAAAAAATAACAGTTTATATGGAGACACAAAAGACCCCAGATAGCCAAAGCAATCCTGAGAACGAAGAATAAAGTTGGAGGAATCAGCTTCCCTAACTTCAGACTATATTACAAAATAAGAGTCATTGAGACAGTATGGTACTGGCAGAAAAATAGAAATATAGACCAATGTAACAAGATGGAGAACCCGGAGATAAACCCATGCACATATGGGTACCTTATCTTTGACAAAGGAGCCAAAAATATAAAATGGGATAAAGACAGCCTCTTCAACAAATGGTGCTAGGAAAACTGGACAGCTACATGCAGAAGAATGAAGTTGGAACATTCCCTGACACCACACACAAAGATGAACTCAAAATGGATTAAAGATCTAAATAAAAGAACAGAGACCATAAAATTCTTGGAGGAGAATATAGACAAAGCACTCAGTGACATAAATCAAAGTAAGATCTTCTATGGCCCACTCTCTAGAATATTGGAAATAAAGACAAAAATAAACACGTGGTACCTAATGAAACTTCAAAGATTCTGCATAGCAAAAGAAACACTTAGACTTTTAAGTGCTGAGAATTTTCATCTTAGTTTCCTTTCCTTTTATCATGTTTTTCTTCACTGGAATTTCCAGGAAAACCTTAAGAAATCACGTACACAAAAATGAGTCTGCCTCTGGGACAATCTGACTTAAGTTGATGTCACTGTTGTTATCTTGTTAACTTTATGTAACTTGTACTGCTGTCTTCCAATTTCTTGTACCCTCTTAGTTTTATCAGCAGCACAATAGAGATTTCACTTTTTAAAAAGAAAACTAAATATTCTTAACAATAATGCTTTGTTGATTTTACTATTAGTATTTTATGTCCCCAAAAGATGCTGTGGTGTATATGACTCTTTTTAGACCAGTTTACTCAATAGATGAGTGTTATCTATTCCTGCATTAATGGAAAAGTCTTATATCTGTGAGGTTAGAAGTTGCAGTGATGATGTTCATCTGCTGACATTTATTTTTCTTGCATGAAGCAGTCATTGTAAAGTCTTTGAGGCCACCTCTTTAACTACCTTTTTATCCTCAACACCCAATACTGGCTTGGTATATAGCAGGTGCTCAATACATAAGAATGGCAACATAATTGAGACTCAGGGCTTCAGTAAATTTGGCTATTTTAGATAGATAAATAGATGAATAGACAGACAGATAGATAGATAGATAGATAGATAAAATAGGTGAATAGATGGATAGACAGACAGCTAGATAGATAGATAGATAATAGATAGATAAACAGATAAAAAGACAGAAGGATGAATGTATTGACAGAATCACAACATTATGTCCATTTTCTACTACTGTGGTATTTTTTCCTCAAAAATAATTTTGATGGTAGTATTTAGTAGAACCTATAAAGTATGATTCCAATCCAGAAATCTCTGATTGGCCGATCAAATGATATGATATACAGGAAAGTCACATCCTTCACAAGTATCAACCATAATATTTTTCTAAACTCCATATCAATATCTCATACTCCACATCTGGACTTATGCCCCAGGACATATTATACAAGCTCCACCCTGATGCCCAGAGGAATTCACGCCCTCTGAAGGGAAGAAGAGAGCCCTCATAGTAGAAGCAAGTTCTTGCTGTCTGGTGTAGCATTTTTTATGCAGTAAGAGTGGGTGTCTGCTCAGATTTCTGGTTAGTAAATTCAGGCCACCTTGAAATAACAAAAGAAAAAAGGAGCAAGTGGGGATAAAGAAGTCATTGTGGTTTTATTAGCCCACATAGCCAGTCAAAGCAATTAGCCAGTCATTCCTTATTGTTAGAGGTTCTAAAACTCTTTCAGGTCTGATTCCATTATCCACTGAGCACAGAGGGCGATTAAAAGTCTCCAACTATATTTCAAATGTACGGATCCAATAGACCAGGTCTGGCCAATGGGTTGGTGATACAAATTACACAGTCACATTTGTACTGCAGAGATTCTTAACTATTTGTTGATTTTACTATTAGTATTTTATGTCCCCAAAAGATGCTGTGGTGTATATGACTCTTTTTAGACCAGTTTACTCAATAGATGAGTGTTATCTATTCCTGCATTAATGGAAAAGTCTTATATCTGTGAGGTTAGAAGTTGCAGTGATGATGTTCATCTGCTGACATTTATTTTTCTTGCATGAAGCAGTCATTGTAAAGTCTTTGAGGCCACCTCTTTAACTACCTTTTTATCCTCAACACCCAATACTGGCTTGGTATATAGCAGGTGCTCAATACATAAGAATGGCAACATAATTGAGACTCAGGGCTTCAGTAAATTTGGCTATTTTAGATAGATAAATAGATGAATAGACAGACAGATAGATAGATAGATAGATAGATAAAATAGGTGAATAGATGGATAGACAGACAGCTAGATAGATAGATAGATAATAGATAGATAAACAGATAAAAAGACAGAAGGATGAATGTATTGACAGAATCACAACATTATGTCCATTTTCTACTACTGTGGTATTTTTTCCTCAAAAATAATTTTGATGGTAGTATTTAGTAGAACCTATAAAGTATGATTCCAATCCAGAAATCTCTGATTGGCCGATCAAATGATATGATATACAGGAAAGTCACATCCTTCACAAGTATCAACCATAATATTTTTCTAAACTCCATATCAATATCTCATACTCCACATCTGGACTTATGCCCCAGGACATATTATACAAGCTCCACCCTGATGCCCAGAGGAATTCACGCCCTCTGAAGGGAAGAAGAGAGCCCTCATAGTAGAAGCAAGTTCTTGCTGTCTGGTGTAGCATTTTTTATGCAGTAAGAGTGGGTGTCTGCTCAGATTTCTGGTTAGTAAATTCAGGCCACCTTGAAATAACAAAAGAAAAAAGGAGCAAGTGGGGATAAAGAAGTCATTGTGGTTTTATTAGCCCACATAGCCAGTCAAAGCAATTAGCCAGTCATTCCTTATTGTTAGAGGTTCTAAAACTCTTTCAGGTCTGATTCCATTATCCACTGAGCACAGAGGGCGATTAAAAGTCTCCAACTATATTTCAAATGTACGGATCCAATAGACCAGGTCTGGCCAATGGGTTGGGGATACAAATTACACAGTCACATTTGTACTGCAGTCTCTCTTTCCTGTTTCCTTGCATGAAAGACCTTACATCCTAGTGTTGAAATAGGAGAGACCCTAAAATTCTACAACCAACAACAAAACCTTATCTCAACTTGTGAGCCTCTGACATGAATTAGAAAGGAAGTAAAAGTAAGAAATAAACCTTTGACTTATAAGCCACTTAGATTTCAGGGTTATTTTTAAAAATATATATTTCTTTATTGATTTGATTGCACCTGGTCTTAGTTGCAGTGTACTGGATCTTTAGTTGTGGCACACAGAATCTTCCATCTTCGTTGTGGCATGTGGGATCTAGCTTTCATGACTGGGAATTGAATCTGTGCCCCCTGCATTGGGAGTGCAGTCTTAGTCACTGGACCGCCAGGGAAGTCCTTGGGGTTATTTTTTTTCCCATAACATACATAAAGGCTACATAAGCTCATCTTAAAAATCTATCTACTTACCTTTGACAAGAGATAAATAAATTGGTAATAAATAACACAACGCGAAAAAGTAATGGACATTATGGAGAGTTTTAGAGAAGTCACAGCTATCTAAATTCCAATGAAAGCAGTGATGCTGTGACCCATGACAGCCCTGAGAAATCCTTAACAGCTGAGATAGCCATTGTCATTGACAGGCTTCTCGGGTGGTGTTTTTCCCTCTTCTGATGTGGAGACAGGCAGGCTGGGGCAAACGTTTTCTACTGTGACCGTAGCACATTGACTTCTGCTTCCTTCAGGGTTGCTCGATCTGACAGCTATAAGCGTGAACATAGTGATTTCAAATTTACTCATTTTTGCCTCTTGAAAAAGTGAGGAAAGGTCAAGGACAAAGATTTGAAGGACCCCTGGGGGGCCCTCATGTGGGCATTTTCGGGGATTTGCAGTGAGAGTGGGTGTCTGCTCAGATTTCTGGTTAGTAAATTCAGGCCACCTTGAAATAACAAAAGAAAAAAGGAGCAAGTGGGGATAAAGAAGTCATTGTGGTTTTATTAGCCCACATAGCCAGTCAAAGCAATTAGCCAGTCATTCCTTATTGTTAGAGGTTCTAAAACTCTTTCAGGTCTGATTCCATTATCCACTGAGCACAGAGGGCGATTAAAAGTCTCCAACTATATTTCAAATGTACGGATCCAATAGACCAGGTCTGGCCAATGGGTTGGGGATACAAATTACACAGTCACATTTGTACTGCAGTCTCTCTTTCCTGTTTCCTTGCATGAAAGACCTTACATCCTAGTGTTGAAATAGGAGAGACCCTAAAATTCTACAACCAACAACAAAACCTTATCTCAACTTGTGAGCCTCTGACATGAATTAGAAAGGAAGTAAAAGTAAGAAATAAACCTTTGACTTATAAGCCACTTAGATTTCAGGGTTATTTTTAAAAATATATATTTCTTTATTGATTTGATTGCACCTGGTCTTAGTTGCAGTGTACTGGATCTTTAGTTGTGGCACACAGAATCTTCCATCTTCGTTGTGGCATGTGGGATCTAGCTTTCATGACTGGGAATTGAATCTGTGCCCCCTGCATTGGGAGTGCAGTCTTAGTCACTGGACCGCCAGGGAAGTCCTTGGGGTTATTTTTTTTCCCATAACATACATAAAGGCTACATAAGCTCATCTTAAAAATCTATCTACTTACCTTTGACAAGAGATAAATAAATTGGTAATAAATAACACAACGCGAAAAAGTAATGGACATTATGGAGAGTTTTAGAGAAGTCACAGCTATCTAAATTCCAATGAAAGCAGTGATGCTGTGACCCATGACAGCCCTGAGAAATCCTTAACAGCTGAGATAGCCATTGTCATTGACAGGCTTCTCGGGTGGTGTTTTTCCCTCTTCTGATGTGGAGACAGGCAGGCTGGGGCAAACGTTTTCTACTGTGACCGTAGCACATTGACTTCTGCTTCCTTCAGGGTTGCTCGATCTGACAGCTATAAGCGTGAACATAGTGATTTCAAATTTACTCATTTTTGCCTCTTGGTTTTCACTGTGACAGAATATGAACAACAGTGAGGAAAGGTCAAGGACAAAGATCTACGACGAGGCACCTTTCAGTCAACACTGACAAGATGCAAGGAAGGGGTTTAGAAAGGTAAAATATGCATTAAAAATAAAAAAGAGCTGAATGACATTTATGTAAAGCCTTACAAAATGACCCTATGCCAACTATGATGACTGTAGATATCAATATTTATATGTACAATTTTAAGAAGATTGGAGAAATTTGTATTTCTATAAATATGAACTCTCACATAATTTCCTTTAGATTATTTTCCATGAGTATTTATATATTGAAATATTTTAAAATAATCCTATGGGATCTAATCAAAACTATTAACATACCAGAAATTATTTAGGGTTGATTTCTTATAAAGTATTTTAGATTTATTTTCCATAACTATTTTTGAATTTGTGGAATAAGTTGAATTTGCATTTATTAAATTATTAAACAATTTAAGAACTCTCCAATTCTGGACAATGTTCTAACATTAATGAATTTATATATAGATAGACTAGGTATAAATGAAAATATAAAATTGGGCAAAATCTAAAAATAGCAAGCATATTGTGGCTTACTTCAGAAATGTCAGTTTTTATCAAGCAGAGATGGTCACAGAGAGGGAAAAAAACTATTTAAAAATGGACATTCATGATTGGCAAGATATGGAAAACATAAAATTATACTGACACTAAAAATACTAGTAAACTTATTTATTTGAAAATGTCAGTTCCTATTTGGCTGAGCTGTTCATGCAAAGAAAATTACAATTTCCTGAGTAGAGTCTTCTTCAAAAAAAAAAACCTTTGTGCTTGTTGAATCTATACCACATTAAATAATGCAAACAGAATAATACCTCTTTAGAATAATTTTCCATCACTGTTTATATTATCTAACCAGATCTTTTGAAAATTAAGATTTGATCAAGTAATCTTAAATTATGCAATATAAAACAAAATGCCCCCCCCAAAAGCCCTCACATTTTCTGATTACCACTAAACAGTAAAAAATACTAATGAGGTTCCAGAAGATCCGGATAGCGCCTCCCAGCCACGCTGCACCGGCTCAGGGCTTTTCGGCGCACCGTATCCCCTTGTCTTCCTCTGCTGGATCAGCTATGGCGGCCGTGAAGACCCTGAACCCCAAGGCTGAGGTAGCCCGAGCCCAGGCGGCGTTGGCGGTCAACATCAGCGCGGCCCGGGGACTGCAGGACGTGCTGAGGACCAATTTGGGGCCTAAGGGCACCATGAAGATGCTTGTTTCTGGTGCTGGAGACATCAAGCTCACTAAAGATGGAAATGTGCTGCTTCATGAAATGCAAATTCAGCACCCAACAGCCTCCTTAGTAGCCAGGGTCGCAACAGCCCAGGACGACATAACTGGCGATGGTACCACTTCCAATGTCCTCATCATTGGAGAGCTCCTGAAGCAGGCGAACCTTTACATTTCTGAAAGTCTCCATCCCAGAATAATTACAGAAGGATTTGAAGCTGCAAAGGAAAAGGCACTTCAATTTTTGGAAACAAGTCCAAAGATGGACAGGGCAAAGGAGATCTCTACGGACTAAGGGAAAACACTTGAATTAAAAAAAGAACTCTCCAATTCTGGACAATGTTCTAACATTAATGAATTTATATATAGATAGACTAGGTATAAATGAAAATATAAAATTGGGCAAAATCTAAAAATAGCAAGCATATTGTGGCTTACTTCAGAAATGTCAGTTTTTATCAAGCAGAGATGGTCACAGAGAGGGAAAACTATTTAAAAATGGACATTCATGATTGGCAAGATATGGAAAACATAAAATTATACTGACACTAAAAATACTAGTAAACTTATTTATTTGAAAATGTCAGTTCCTATTTGGCTGAGCTGTTCATGCAAAGAAAATTACAATTTCCTGAGTAGAGTCTTCTTCAAAAAAAAAAACCTTTGTGCTTGTTGAATCTATACCACATTAAATAATGCAAACAGAATATTACCTCTTTAGAATAATTTTCCATCACTGTTTATATTATCTAACCAGATCTTTTGAAAATTAAGATTTGATCAAGTAATCTTAAATTATGCAATATAAAACAAAATGCCCCCCCCAAAAGCCCTCACATTTTCTGATTACCACTAAACAGTAAAAAATACTAATGAGGTTCCAGAAGATCCGGATAGCGCCTCCCAGCCACGCTGCACCGGCTCAGGGCTTTTCGGCGCACCGTATCCCCTTGTCTTCCTCTGCTGGATCAGCTATGGCGGCCGTGAAGACCCTGAACCCCAAGGCTGAGGTAGCCCGAGCCCAGGCGGCGTTGGCGGTCAACATCAGCGCGGCCCGGGGACTGCAGGACGTGCTGAGGACCAATTTGGGGCCTAAGGGCACCATGAAGATGCTTGTTTCTGGTGCTGGAGACATCAAGCTCACTAAAGATGGAAATGTGCTGCTTCATGAAATGCAAATTCAGCACCCAACAGCCTCCTTAGTAGCCAGGGTCGCAACAGCCCAGGACGACATAACTGGCGATGGTACCACTTCCAATGTCCTCATCATTGGAGAGCTCCTGAAGCAGGCGAACCTTTACATTTCTGAAAGTCTCCATCCCAGAATAATTACAGAAGGATTTGAAGCTGCAAAGGAAAAGGCACTTCAATTTTTGGAACAAGTCAAAGTCAGCAAAGAGATGGACAGGGAAACACTTATAGATGTGGCCAGAACATCTCTACGGACTAAAGTTCATGCTGAACTTGCTGACGTCTTAACAGAGGCTGTAGTGGACTCCGTTTTGGCCATTAAAAAACAAGATGAACCTATTGACCTCTTCATGGTTGAGATCATGGAGATGAAACATAAATCTGAAACTGATACAAGCTTGATCAGAGGTCTTGTTTTGGACCATGGGGCACGGCACCCTGACATGAAAAAGAGAGTGGAAGATGCGTACATCCTCATGTGCAACGTGTCACTAGAATATGAAAAAACAGAAGTGAATTCTGGCTTTTTTTACAAGAGTGCAGAGGAGAGAGAGAAACTAGTGAGAGCTGAAAGGAAATTCATCGAAGACAGAGTTAAAAAAATAATCAACCTGAAAAGGAGTCTGTGGTGATTCAGATAAGGGATTTGTTGTTATTAATCAAAAGGGAATTGATCCCTTTTCCTTAGATGCTCTCGCTAAAGAAGGCATAGTAGCTCTGCGCAGAGCTAAAAGGAGAAACATGGAAAGGCTGACTCTTGCTTGTGGTGGAATAGCCCTTAATTCTTTTGATGACCTAAATCCTGATTGTTTGGGACATGCAGGACTTGTTTATGAATATACATTGGGAGAAGAGAAGTTCACCTTTATTGAGAAATGTAACAATCCTCGCTCTGTCACTTTGTTGATCAGAGGACCAAATAAACACACACTTACTCAAATCAAAGATGCACTAAGAGATGGCTTGAGGGCTGTAAAAAATGCTATTGATGATGGCTGTGTAGTTCCAGGCGCTGGAGCAGTGGAAGTGGCCATGGCAGAAGCCCTGATTAAATACAAGCCCAGTGTAAAGGGCAGGGCCCAGCTTGGAGTCAAGTATTTGCTGACGCATTGCTCATTATTCCCAAGGTCCTTGCTCAGAACTCTGGTTTTGACCTTCAGGAAACACTAGTTAAAGTTCAGGCAGACGACATAACTGGCGATGGTACCACTTCCAATGTCCTCATCATTGGAGAGCTCCTGAAGCAGGCGAACCTTTACATTTCTGAAAGTCTCCATCCCAGAATAATTACAGAAGGATTTGAAGCTGCAAAGGAAAAGGCACTTCAATTTTTGGAACAAGTCAAAGTCAGCAAAGAGATGGACAGGGAAACACTTATAGATGTGGCCAGAACATCTCTACGGACTAAAGTTCATGCTGAACTTGCTGACGTCTTAACAGAGGCTGTAGTGGACTCCGTTTTGGCCATTAAAAAACAAGATGAACCTATTGACCTCTTCATGGTTGAGATCATGGAGATGAAACATAAATCTGAAACTGATACAAGCTTGATCAGAGGTCTTGTTTTGGACCATGGGGCACGGCACCCTGACATGAAAAAGAGAGTGGAAGATGCGTACATCCTCATGTGCAACGTGTCACTAGAATATGAAAAAACAGAAGTGAATTCTGGCTTTTTTTACAAGAGTGCAGAGGAGAGAGAGAAACTAGTGAGAGCTGAAAGGAAATTCATCGAAGACAGAGTTAAAAAAATAATCAACCTGAAAAGGAGTCTGTGGTGATTCAGATAAGGGATTTGTTGTTATTAATCAAAAGGGAATTGATCCCTTTTCCTTAGATGCTCTCGCTAAAGAAGGCATAGTAGCTCTGCGCAGAGCTAAAAGGAGAAACATGGAAAGGCTGACTCTTGCTTGTGGTGGAATAGCCCTTAATTCTTTTGATGACCTAAATCCTGATTGTTTGGGACATGCAGGACTTGTTTATGAATATACATTGGGAGAAGAGAAGTTCACCTTTATTGAGAAATGTAACAATCCTCGCTCTGTCACTTTGTTGATCAGAGGACCAAATAAACACACACTTACTCAAATCAAAGATGCACTAAGAGATGGCTTGAGGGCTGTAAAAAATGCTATTGATGATGGCTGTGTAGTTCCAGGCGCTGGAGCAGTGGAAGTGGCCATGGCAGAAGCCCTGATTAAATACAAGCCCAGTGTAAAGGGCAGGGCCCAGCTTGGAGTCCAAGTATTTGCTGACGCATTGCTCATTATTCCCAAGGTCCTTGCTCAGAACTCTGGTTTTGACCTTCAGGAAACACTAGTTAAAGTTCAGGCAGAACATTCAGAATCTGGTCAACCTGTGGGTGTGGACTTGAGCACAGGTGAACCAATGGTAGCAGCACAAGCAGGCATATGGGATAACTATTGTGTAAAGAAACAGCTGCTTCACTCCTGCACTGTGATTGCCACCAACATTCTCTTGGTTGATGAGATCATGAGAGCTGGAATGTCTTCTCTAAAAGGTTGAATTGAAGCTTCCTTTGTATCATCTGAATCAGGAAGACTACAGTGATCCTAAGAATACAGCTATGGAATTTTGGTCCAAGCTTCAAATGATCTTCAAAGGATTTTCTTTTTTCATATTAAAAAAAGAACACTGGCATCAATTCAGATTCTGAAGTTCTGAAATTATAATTACAGTATTTTAAAAATTGCACTGCAGTGTACACATACAGCAGGCCCTACTTACCCAATAAACAGGACTACCCGATAAACAAGACATTCTGCTTTACTTTTAGTGATATAAAACTGTTATATAAACATATATTATCTACCTTGTTATTAAATACTCCTTGAAAAGCAAATTTTAATAGTTTAATAATTTCTTTTACTGAATGTATTTTAATTTATCTGCAATAGTTCCCTGTCATTAAGCATAAGACTTAAAGTAGCTTTACTGAAATGCTTCCCAGAAATGTTATGTTACAGTGAGTAGAAAGATGGAACTAAGGCACAGGAGTTGAAAGCTGAAAACTGTAAAGTGGCAAAATAGAAAAAAGATTAAAAACACGACTGAAGGCTTGGTGACTAAGGACTACCAGTGAGAAAGATTTTCTGGCAAGATTTTATTTTCAGGACTTCCCTTGTGGCTCAGTGGATAAGAACCCGTCTGCCAATGCGGGAGACCCAGGTTTGATCCCTGACCCGGGAGGATCCCACATACCACAGAGCAGCTAAACCCACACAACAAAGACCCAGCACAGCCAAAAATAAATAAAAGTTTAAAAAAAAAAAAAAGATTTTATTTTCACACCTTGGAACCTTCGCTTACACTAATAACCCCTCACCTCCAGCGTCCTTTTTTCTCAAGTTACAGTTCTACATGTTTCCAGAAAATAGGGTTGGTGCATCTGAAGTCCTTGAAAGTGAAGTTGTACTAAGCTTTGTGTTTTGAGGACTAGGCAGTTGACTATAGTGAGTGTGTAATAAATGTGAAGTTAAAACCTTTAAAAAAAAAAATACTAATGAAACAGGACCATGAAAATATATTTTAAGCAAAGTGACAATAAAATAATTGTGATAATGCTGAAAAGTTCTAAGCTGGACTGTGGCACCATGTCCTGGTACTCAAGGCTGTTTCTGACATTGTACTGACATATATTTTTTAATCCTACTTTTCTCAAATTTGTGGGCAAAACTGAAGAAGTTCCTGGCACTGGAGTCAAGAGAAAGGTATCCTGTAGCCTAACATACCTGTCCTTTCTTGGAGACAGTTCAGAGCTCAAGAAGAAATTCTTACAGGGAAAATGGTAGGGTGCATACTACACGTGTTTTTTTGTTTGTTTTTTTTTTTTTTTTTTTTTTCGGCCACTTCTATTGGTCTTTCAGTATTTCTATCTTTGTTCTTTGACCTGTGTGGGCCTCCCATCACAGTGGTCTCTCTCATTGCAAAGCACCAGCTCCGGGTGCATGTGCTCCAGAGCTCGGGCTTAGTAGCTGGACACATCGGTCCAGTCACTCCACAGCACGTGGGATCTTCCCAGGCCAGGGATCGAACCAGTGCCCCTTGCACTGCAAGGTGGTGTCCTTACCCACTGGACCACGAGGGAAGCCCCATACTACATGTTTTTAAGTTAAGGGAGAAAGAAAGACTAATCTTACTATATTTGAGATATATTCAGATATTTCTCATATATGTGTGATTAAGTCAGAAAATATAATAAATAGAAAGTGGTTATCATATTTCCAATTATGAATATAATATTTTCTAACACTATTAATTTTCTACTTTAAAGAAATTGTTGGGACATCTGTTCTTAGCAATGTAAAAGTACATATGATTCCAAGACTTAGCACCTGAGGTAAGTCAACAAATGTGCTTTTAAATGAATAATTAAGCTCAAAAGAAATTTTTTAAAATGTCTAAACAAGGGGATTCCCTGATGGCTCAGGCAGTAAAGAATCTACCTGCATTCCTGGAGAACTGGATCTGATCCCTGGTTCAGGAAGATCCCTTGGAGAAGGGAATGGCTAACCATGCCAGTATTCTTGCTTGGAGGATTCTATGAACAGAGGAGCCAGGTGGGTGCCTCTAGTTCGCTGGGTCGCAAAGAGTCAGACATGACTGAGTGACTAACACTTACAGTCTAAACAGGAAACGAGATCTGGGATATGGCGGTGTTGGATCAAGCTGCTGTTAAAAGGGCTGTGAGGAAGGCCTCTGCTAATCCTACTGGCCAAAATTTGGGACAGCGTGCTCAGGGCAAGGAAGGGGGTCATGACATGGGCCCAACCATGTCCCAGACCTTGAGCTCTACAGAAATCCAGACCTGAAAGAACTATATTGTGAGAGAAGACTTGAGAGACAGAGAAGGATGCCCACTAACCAAAGGGTCTGAGAGATGTATTGTCTTGCCCCAGGAGCTTTAGCAATTAAAAAAAAAAAAAAGAAAGAAAGAAATTAAAATAAATCTTGCTCTCACATGTGTCTGAGTCCAATGTGTACTGCTAAGCGGTCTGGAAAAACTTTGAGAAAATAACACAGAATATGAGTGCTTGTGCTGGGTAGCTTTTCATGAGGGTGAGTATGCTCAGTCACTCAGTCGTGTGACCCCATGGACAGCAGTCCACCAGGCTCTTCAGTCTGTGGGATTCTCAAGGCAAGAATACTGGAATAAGGATCCAAGACATCTCCTGGACCCAGAGGTCGGACTCCAGTCTCCTGTCTCTCCTTCATTGGAAGGCAAATTCTTTACTACTGAGCCACCTGGAAAATCTCCCATAAGCTTTTCATAGGGAGCCTCATCCATAGGGAAAACCTCTAAGGATTTTCAGAGATAAATGGTATCAAATATTAGTTAACAATGAAAATTTATAAAACACAAGAAGAAACCAATAATCATAAGTGAGAATTAACAGCAATTGCTTTTTTAAGAAAAGTAAATTGAGATGTACATAAAAATTCAAATATTAGCATTATGGGAATTAGAATCTAAGAAGAGGGCTTCCCCGGTGATCCAGTGGGTAAGGACACCGCCTTGCAGTGCCAGGGGCACCAGTTCGATCCCTGGCCTGGGAAGATCCCACGTGCCGTGGAGCGGCTGGACTGATGTGGCCACTTACCAAGCCAGAGCTCTGGAGCGCATGCTCCCAGAGCCGGTGCTCCACGACAACAGAGGCCACTGTAATGGGAGACCCACACGGGCCAAAGAACAAAGATGGATGAAGATAGACAAATGAAAGACCAATAGAAGTAGCCCACCTGCTCCCTTCCGTCCCCACCCCACCCCCCGAAAATAAATAAATAAATCTTTAAAAAAATAAAGAAACTAAGAAGAGAATAGTGCCTTAGTTTTCTCAATTCTAAAAGTTCAAATGATCCTCTGTTCTAAATAAATCCTTAGTCATGCTTTGAAAGGACCTTATTTCTTTCTCAAATATTATTTCTCATTTTCTCTTATCTAGTATTTAGTCATTAAAATTAAAAACCTAAGGAATGTGTTAAGAAAAGTTTAGGTAAATGTTAAATAGAAAAAGTAATTTACCAAAGATAACTTTGAAGAATGTATTGAGGATGCAGCACACAAAGTATAGACAAATTTTTTTTTTAAAAGTCATTGCAGAATGTGGATTAAAGAATAAAAAGATCTAAGGTACAATTTATTACAGTTGCAGTAAAATGTGCTGAGAAAATCTTAGGACTGATGGAAACTATAAGTCTAAAAGAATAATACAACATAAGCAGGGTACATTTTTAAAGTATAGTTATTATTATAATAAAATAAGAGATTAAACTAAGCATGAGCTTAAAACCTACTAAAGGATTAAAAAACATAATCTATACAAGAACTGATAGGGTTTCCACTTCTGCATTTAAGGAGCTTGGAAGTTACCATTCCATCCTAACAAGTAAAAAGCTAAAAAGACTGAGAAATCAACAACTCTTCTTCTATCTGTAAAAGGGAGGATGACACAGGACAAATGACTGCTCCCAAGATTGCTGTGTGTGTGTGTGTGTGTGTGTGTGTATGCAAGTACACACATGCTCAGTTGCACAGTCATGTTCAATTGTTTGCAACCCCATGGACTGTAGCTCACTAGGCTACTCTGACCACAGGATTTTCCAGGCAAGAATACTGGAGTGGGTTGCCTTCCCTTCTCCAGGGGATCTTCCTGATCCAAAGATCAAACCTGCAACTCCTGCATTGGCAGGTGGATTTTTTAGCTTAGTGTGCAGGTGTCTGAATTTAAGCATGACTTCTTAACATTCTATTTCTATAAATGGTAATTGAATGCATTAATAGAGTCAACAGGGAAACCACAAGACTGGAGAGACAGACAAATACATACAGACAATCATGACTTTAAAACTAAGTAGTCAGAGCTTCCCTGGTGGTCCAATGGGTAAAGAGTCCGCCTTGCAGTGCAAGGGGCGCCAGTTCAATCCCTGTCCTGGGAAGATTCCACATTCTGCGGAGCGGCTGGACCGATGTGTCCAACTACTGGAGCTCTGGAGCACATGTGCCCGGAGCTGGTGCTCTGCAGTCAGAGAAACCACTACGATGGGAGGCGCACACAGGCCAAAAACCAAAGATTGATGAAGGTGACTAGATGAAGGACCAATAGAAGTGGCCAAAAAAAAAAGTTAAGTAGTCACTGTTGAATATACTTACAATTCTAGATTAAGAGAACTACCACAAATAAAGTTCTGATAAACACCATCTCCCAATGAAAACACACTCAAAGAAACAAGTCATCAGGATTAGAAATCGAGTAAATGTTAAAAATATAAAGTATATCCAGATGCCTCAAGTTCTAATCAGTGGATGAGGCACATAATTTATGAAGCACCACTTCTTGTCATATCTTATGCAAATCATGCGTTACGTAGAATTTGGGGAATCAGGATAAACTCTATGCATGGACAGGAAGCTATTCAGTGACAGCCAGCAGTTAGCCAGATGGGTCAGCATTCCCAACTCCTCTCCAACACTTCACATGATCCACCTTTGTGGTTTCTGCCAGGTCAGCAGGTAGTGCATGAGAGTACTTTTGTTGTTTACTTTTGCTCTTATCTCATAGCAAATGATTTTGAGTTTCACTTATGTTTTTCTCTACTTGAGGAAATTACTTATTGACATCCTTTTCCCATTTTTTTTTTTTTTTTTACTATTTTGCTCTTTTCCTCTTTATGTTCATTTGAGAATCATTTAACCTGTATTACTTTTTACATTTATTAGCCACGTGTCAGTTTTAGATAATAAAAATCTCATTTATGAATACATCTCCATATTTTTTTTTCTTTTTGTTAAATTTTGTTTTGCTTTTACAGAGTTTTGTTGTTTACAGCTCTGTATAATCCCAAACCTTTCATAGACATGCCCATTATTAATTATTATAGGCACATGCTTAGTTTTGTTAATAGAATAACAAATGAATGAATGATGCTCGCTACATGCTAGATACTCAATATGTTTGCTAAACTCAACTGAATTGAAAGGATGAACATTGCAGAGGTGTTCTGGGATGTTTTCCATTTGAATCAAATTTAAATACAGATGCAATGGTCTACTCCTGTGTCCCTAAGTCTAAGACTGATCATTCTCTCCCCCAGGTATATAAAATCTAGAATTAAACATTTCAAAGATCTGATTAAAATGTTTTCCTAGTTTTCATAAACAATGGCCAATTCATCACAGAGACATTTACAAAACATCATGATAGTCATGTCTAGCAGTGTGATATTGGGCAGTTTTCTGATACTCATGTCTCTCATCTGCAAAGTGAAAACAATATTAATAGTCAACTCAACGGCCTTACACATCATGAAATACAATCATAATATGTGAACTGCCTATCACTGTGCTTGACACAAAGTAACTACTGAAAAATGTCCCACCCAATTTCCCCATACATGTAACAGTCAAATGCTTCCATCCTTAGCTTAGTGTGCAGGTGTTTGAAGTTAAGTGTGGCTTCTTAACATTCCAATTCTATAAATGGGAATTGAATGTGTTAATAGAGTTTTTTGGGGTGTGTGATGCAAAAGATGTGTGTGTATTCTAATCAATGGAGGTTCCTTATTCAATTATTTAAGTTGTGCTTCGTTTCTTGGAATCTTAAAGCCAAGAATCTAGGAAAAATCCTTATCTCATTCGATTACCTCCTTTTCATCATCACATAAATCTCAGTGACAATGGAAATCCATGGCAAGCACAGTGCAGAAATTCATCCAAAATATCTTCTATGAAAGACATGAGCCTCAAATCCTCCATCGGGCTGATGGAGGACACAGCAATGCTCACATGTACACATAAATAAATCCAGCCATCATTTTCAGTTATCAGTAAGAGACTCTATGCAGAGCATAGCTCCATTAGCTGGATTCCGTGCTGTTTTTTTCCTGGTGATAAATTGTCCTTTCCTGTGGGATTCAGCTATGGAGAATAGCTGAAGATTATACTGGGTTCAGATCCTGACTGTTTCTGCTAAGTCTGTGACTTAGGCACATTATTTTGCTTCTCTAAGAATTCCTGAGTCTTGTAAATTGGGTGACACAATGCAACCTGTTATGCTCAGAACAAACAATAATTGGCAATACAATTGTGTAGCTCTAGAGTCAAGTTATCTTTAACTAAAAATGAAAATAAAATACCAGTACTCTTAGGAAACACATGAGATAACTAAAAATCTCAACATATTATTGACAATGTGAAGAACACAAATTAAACAACATATGAAGAAAGAGGAAAATCTCATCAATATTCAGACTGTCCCAAGAGAGATTGGGTTTCCCAGGTGATACCAGTGGTAGAGAACCTGCCTTCCCGGGCAGGAGACCTAAGAGACATGGGCTTGATCCCTGAGTCAGGAAGATCCTCTGGAATAGGGCACTGAGACCCACTCCAGTAATCTTTCCTGGAGAATTCCATGGACAAAGGAGCCTGGTGAGCTATAGTCCATTGGATCACAAGCAGTCAGACACAAATGAGTGACTAGTACACACACACACACACAAGTACATTAGCTATTTTCCTCTAATTTGACTTTAAGTTCATTGAGAAGAGAGGCTATAAATTTGAGGTGGTTTATATTCCATAAATGAAATAAAACTGGATTGTGATTAGATAATCACACAAGTATTTCATTATGCAAAATTATTTGACTGTGCATTTTCATCAGATATGCATCTGGTCCTTCCATTTTCCATGTGCTGTGCCAGCCACTGTTTTGTATAAATGAGCCAGACATGGTATCTGTGTATTGTCTCCTAGATATGCATTTCTTCACACCAGGATAAGATTCCTTGGCTCAAAAACCTACTTGCACCAAGCTTAGAGTTTTTTATATACTTTGAAAAACTGCACCTGCATCCACTAGGCAAAGATAGACTCTATGGTGACATAAACCCTGAGTCACTGCTGTCACTCGGAGCTCTGACCCAGGGGTCTGCCATGATGCTGAGGGACATCACCTAAGTCCCTGCCTGGCGCCCTCTTCTCCAGGAGTTCCCAAGCCCTCCTCTCCTCTGAAAAGTGGTCTCTGGACAATTTCATATAGTGAGGGACATCCCTCTCCTGCAAACCAAAGTAGCATTTATCAAAGCTCCTATGTGCTACTGCCCCCTGGTGGTCTCACTGTCTTCCCTGGTTGGACCTGAAATCCTTGAACTCCTCACAAACCCTTGATAGGAAGACAGAAGTTATAGGAAGACTGATGCTATCGAACCTGTGCCCCAAGGATCACACAGTCTGGTGAGAGAGACTGAGTGATGGGCATTTCAATGTTAATCATAAATAGTCAATAAAAGGAAAGCATATCACTTACACAACCAATTATGTTTTTAATAAGGCTTAAACTTAGAGCCTATTTCATGAAGAAAGAGGAAAATCTCATCAATATTCAGACTGTCCCAAGAGAGATTGGGTTTCCCAGGTGATACCAGTGGTAGAGAACCTGCCTTCCCGGGCAGGAGACCTAAGAGACATGGGCTTGATCCCTGAGTCAGGAAGATCCTCTGGAATAGGGCACTGAGACCCACTCCAGTAATCTTTCCTGGAGAATTCCATGGACAAAGGAGCCTGGTGAGCTATAGTCCATTGGATCACAAGCAGTCAGACACAAATGAGTGACTAGTACACACACACACACACAAGTACATTAGCTATTTTCCTCTAATTTGACTTTAAGTTCATTGAGAAGAGAGGCTATAAATTTGAGGTGGTTTATATTCCATAAATGAAATAAAACTGGATTGTGATTAGATAATCACACAAGTATTTCATTATGCAAAATTATTTGACTGTGCATTTTCATCAGATATGCATCTGGTCCTTCCATTTTCCATGTGCTGTGCCAGCCACTGTTTTGTATAAATGAGCCAGACATGGTATCTGTGTATTGTCTCCTAGATATGCATTTCTTCACACCAGGATAAGATTCCTTGGCTCAAAAACCTACTTGCACCAAGCTTAGAGTTTTTTATATACTTTGAAAACTGCACCTGCATCCACTAGGCAAAGATAGACTCTATGGTGACATAAACCCTGAGTCACTGCTGTCACTCGGAGCTCTGACCCAGGGGTCTGCCATGATGCTGAGGGACATCACCTAAGTCCCTGCCTGGCGCCCTCTTCTCCAGGAGTTCCCAAGCCCTCCTCTCCTCTGAAAAGTGGTCTCTGGACAATTTCATATAGTGAGGGACATCCCTCTCCTGCAAACCAAAGTAGCATTTATCAAAGCTCCTATGTGCTACTGCCCCCTGGTGGTCTCACTGTCTTCCCTGGTTGGACCTGAAATCCTTGAACTCCTCACAAACCCTTGATAGGAAGACAGAAGTTATAGGAAGACTGATGCTATCGAACCTGTGCCCCAAGGATCACACAGTCTGGTGAGAGAGACTGAGTGATGGGCATTTCAATGTTAATCATAAATAGTCAATAAAAGGAAAGCATATCACTTACACAACCAATTATGTTTTTAATAAAAGAGCTCTTTCTAACTCACTTTGTGTGTTTTTTTTTTTTTTTTCCGTGTGATGAGAACATTAGAGCCTATTTTTCATCATGGAAGTAGCTCACAGAAAATCATCATTTCGTATCAGATCACATTCATTGTGGGTACCAGACAGATTGGATCAGTAATACCAACATAATTCCAAAGTAGCGATTCAGAGGTTAAAATTGTGGATAGAAATACTTAAAATATTCAAAATTCTGTTTGTTTGAACAAAATAAATCCCTAATTTCAAGACAAGTTGAGCAAATTTAGAGTACTGCATAGATTATATTTTTCCTGTAAGATCATTATATTTAATTTCATTATCAAAAGTCTCATGTTTAAATTCAATATATTTGGATTTAACTTTCATCAGAGTCTAGCTTTAAACACTCACATATAAGATAGGCTAATCTTAATACTTCTGTTTACAAAGAATACATACTGATTTAATGGTCACTTTATTGTATTCATTTGTAGTGAAAATGAAATTCTGACATATTTTTCTTCAGGGAGAAATGGCTGTAATTCTAAGTAGCTAGATTAGCTAATGGCATATTATGTAATTGCATACATGGCCTTTTTTCAACAAATGTCCCCAAGAAGCACTTTCCTGATATATTAAAATAAAACATACTTTACTAGCGTGTGGAATTTTATTATATTTGTACATTTGTTAAAAAATCCCATAAGTAACATCAGCTTTCATAAACGCTAATTTCACTATTTGTTCAGGTAAGTATATTAAATTACACAGACAGCCATACACAGACACTTTCTGTCCCATATTTTTTACCCGAAGCTTTAAGGAGAGGCTCATTATATCAAGGTCTTGGACACAAATACTGGCGCTCCAATCTTTTCTGTAGCTTGGGTATAATAGCCCCGGGGAAATATCCCAACTCACCTTGGTGGACCTAAAGACTAAAAAGGGGTTATAGGAAGACTGATGCTATCGAACCTGTGCCCAAGGATCACACAGTCTGGTGAGAGAGACTGAGTGATGGGCATTTCAATGTTAATCATAAATAGTCAATAAAAGGAAAGCATATCACTTACACAACCAATTATGTTTTTAATAAAAGAGCTCTTTCTAACTCACTTTGTGTGTTTTTTTTTTTTTTTTTCCGTGTGATGAGAACATTAGAGCCTATTTTTCATCATGGAAGTAGCTCACAGAAAATCATCATTTCGTATCAGATCACATTCATTGTGGGTACCAGACAGATTGGATCAGTAATACCAACATAATTCCAAAGTAGCGATTCAGAGGTTAAAATTGTGGATAGAAATACTTAAAATATTCAAAATTCTGTTTGTTTGAACAAAATAAATCCCTAATTTCAAGACAAGTTGAGCAAATTTAGAGTACTGCATAGATTATATTTTTCCTGTAAGATCATTATATTTAATTTCATTATCAAAAGTCTCATGTTTAAATTCAATATATTTGGATTTAACTTTCATCAGAGTCTAGCTTTAAACACTCACATATAAGATAGGCTAATCTTAATACTTCTGTTTACAAAGAATACATACTGATTTAATGGTCACTTTATTGTATTCATTTGTAGTGAAAATGAAATTCTGACATATTTTTCTTCAGGGAGAAATGGCTGTAATTCTAAGTAGCTAGATTAGCTAATGGCATATTATGTAATTGCATACATGGCCTTTTTTCAACAAATGTCCCCAAGAAGCACTTTCCTGATATATTAAAATAAAACATACTTTACTAGCGTGTGGAATTTTATTATATTTGTACATTTGTTAAAAAATCCCATAAGTAACATCAGCTTTCATAAACGCTAATTTCACTATTTGTTCAGGTAAGTATATTAAATTACACAGACAGCCATACACAGACACTTTCTGTCCCATATTTTTTACCCGAAGCTTTAAGGAGAGGCTCATTATATCAAGGTCTTGGACACAAATACTGGCTCTCCAATATTTTCTGTAGCTTGGGTATAATAGCTCCGGGAATTAGAAAGTAGTTCTTCTAAACCATTATATACCCCAGAGAGTCACAACCTTTGTATGTTCTATAGAATGTCATTATGCAGTGTTAACACTCAGGCAAATTTCACTCAATAAAATGTGCCCACACCACTCATTATTAATTAGAATCTCACAATAAACTATGGAGAGCACTCAGATTTCCTTATAATCCAATAAGAATACCAACATTCAGATATAAACATACCAGAACTAAGATAAAAAGGAAGAAAAAAAATAATACCTGACACAAGTAATATTGGGGAGTTAATTAATGAAAGAGCTTTTTAGTAAAACAGGGTATTTTCAAATGAAATATAAAAGTAAACAGGATATTTTCAAATATAAAAGTATCTTTTGAGCTTACTGTATAAAAATCTTAACTATTTTGTTGTCCTTAAATATAATGAAACACAGACAGTCAGGAAAGGAGAAACATAAATATATTATCATTTATATGAAGATGACGCTACTAGCAAAGGAAAGTAAGCATTATCCCCAAAATTCGCATAATATTCAAAGAAAAATGACAGGGTAATAATTCTTCATCGATGTCTTAATTTGGATTTTGAGTCAGATAAAATTATGACATTTCTCTGATTAAAACAATAACAAACACACTAGGCATCTTGAAAACTTGTGAGATGTCTGTCAACAACTGTAATTCAAAAGAGCACATCAGGTCATAATCATTGAAGAGTACAGACTCAGGAAGCACTAGCAGTGGTAGACAGCTTAGAGGAGGGAACGAATGAGGGGAGGGGTCGTGGAATAGTAGGTATCAGCTCTCCACCTGGACAAATAGATGAGATCTGGTTATTTGGATTTGAGAGAATAGGTTAGCAGACAGCATGAATAAGTAAAAGGCAGAAAAGAAAGTAAGACGATCCTTGGATGAAACCAGAAAGATGTACTGAACCAGCCCTAGAGGAGTACCTAAAACCTCTTGTTAGGAACTCGGATCTACTTGAATACAAATGGAAGGTTTTTGTTTGCTTTTATTAACAAACAAATAAAAAAGCTAGCACATCTACATAGTGCTTTGACTAATTAAAGCAGGGGCAGTGATAACAGATTTTTAAATGGAAAAAGAATAGAGGCTGGGGACTGAGTTTGTAGTAGTCAGTTGCAATTCAGGTGACCAAAAATTTACCTGAAAACTGGGTGGAGGCAGTGGGAGTGGAATAAAACAGAAGGGTATTCAGTGTGGTCAGGAGTAATGGTGGCTGTTTGGAGCAGGAAGCAGGGAGTTTTCAGAAATTAGAGTACAGGCATCAAGGTATGATTAGAAGAGCCAGTTGTGTTTATGTGTTTAAAGACAGCTGTTCTATAACTGCTAAAAAAGAAAATCTTTTATTAAAAAAAAGAGGGGTATTTTTAGACATTCAAAGTCATAGTCATCTATAACAGATGCACAATTCAACCTTTAGAGAAAGTAAAAAGAATTTATAAGTGAAACATGTGCCCACCACCCACCCTCTCTAACTTGACCTTTTTAACACATATCTGTACTTTCCATCTAGACAACCCATCTCTATGTGGAACAGCTACCTGGTAGAGATCTGGCTTCACATGTAACATGCTACAGGCATACATCCTGTCATCTGCGACTGGGAAAGCACCCTGGCCAGGGAATTGTTTCCCTTATTTGGGAGAAAACACTCCAGGGAGAGTTTGAGATATGAAAACTAGTCAGTAGGGGACTTTGTCCTTCTCCAGAAGAAAAGAGCTCAAAGAACAGAAGGATTTGAAGAGTGGTTCAAGAGCCTCCCTCAGGGATGTTTCCTAGCTCATCGTAGCAAATTTACCTTACAAGCTAGATAATAATTTAGACACCATATACTCTACTTCAGTATTTTTTCTATAAAATTCCATGATTTTTTTTCTAAAGTAGAAAAGTACAATTTCAGATATTTTTTTCTAAAAAAATTATTGCCTCTTTGTCCCATGCAATATTTGGGACACACTGGTACTAAAAATGCCTGTGAAATACACAGAAAAGACTCCATGTCACTCTTACCAAAAAAGAAACAAAGAACTTATTTAGCCTTTGCCATCAGCTGTGCCAACCGAAATAAACTCAAGCAAACCGCATTCAAATAAAATGGAAAGGAATTCAACAATTTCAATTCCTCTGATTTAATTAGATGCTAAGAAATTAGAAATTTATTTTTCTTTTTAATATTTTTCTACATTGTAATATACCTCATTCTTAATAATAAGACTTTGATTGTATAAAATGTTCCTTACTAAATAATTTTTAAAAATAGCTTCTCTGAAATTATAGGTGATGAATTTCTTAGTTGAGTTAGTAAAAAAAAAAATAAGCACTAAGAAATAGTATTTCTGCTTTATCTGAAATTCTAGTTCTGCTTGCAGTTCTCTGTCCTATCCGACTCCCTCCCAGGCTGGACCTCAGTGATCCTCTGGGGGCCAAGACTTAGATCCACCATGGTCTTCCCTGCAGAGAAGACTCTGTCTTGATCTCCTCCCTAGAACTGCACAATTCAACCTTTAGAGAAAGTAAAAAGAATTTATAAGTGAAACATGTGCCCACCACCCACCCTCTCTAACTTGACCTTTTTAACACATATCTGTACTTTCCATCTAGACAACCCATCTCTATGTGGAACAGCTACCTGGTAGAGATCTGGCTTCACATGTAACATGCTACAGGCATACATCCTGTCATCTGCGACTGGGAAAGCACCCTGGCCAGGGAATTGTTTCCCTTATTTGGGAGAAAACACTCCAGGGAGAGTTTGAGATATGAAAACTAGTCAGTAGGGGACTTTGTCCTTCTCCAGAAGAAAAGAGCTCAAAGAACAGAAGGATTTGAAGAGTGGTTCAAGAGCCTCCCTCAGGGATGTTTCCTAGCTCATCGTAGCAAATTTACCTTACAAGCTAGATAATAATTTAGACACCATATACTCTACTTCAGTATTTTTTCTATAAAATTCCATGATTTTTTTTCTAAAGTAGAAAAGTACAATTTCAGATATTTTTTTCTAAAAAAATTATTGCCTCTTTGTCCCATGCAATATTTGGGACACACTGGTACTAAAAATGCCTGTGAAATACACAGAAAAGACTCCATGTCACTCTTACCAAAAAAGAAACAAAGAACTTATTTAGCCTTTGCCATCAGCTGTCCCAAACCCGAAATAAACTCAAGCAAACCGCATTCAAATAAAATGGAAAGGAATTCAACAATTTCAATTCCTCTGATTTAATTAGATGCTAAGAAATTAGAAATTTATTTTTCTTTTTAATATTTTTCTACATTGTAATATACCTCATTCTTAATAATAAGACTTTGATTGTATAAAATGTTCCTTACTAAATAATTTTTAAAAATAGCTTCTCTGAAATTATAGGTGATGAATTTCTTAGTTGAGTTAGTAAAAAAAAAAATAAGCACTAAGAAATAGTATTTCTGCTTTATCTGAAATTCTAGTTCTGCTTGCAGTTCTCTGTCCTATCCGACTCCCTCCCAGGCTGGACCTCAGTGATCCTCTGGGGGCCAAGACTTAGATCCACCATGGTCTTCCCTGCAGAGAAGACTCTGTCTTGATCTCCTCCCCTAGAACTCTTCCTCCACCTCACCCTTTAGCAATGGCATCTTCCATACATGTTCCACCATCTTCCCTCTTCTCTCTCCCCAGTCTTCTTAGAGAGCTCTTCTATTCACCAGTAACACTGACACATATACACTGAAAATACTGATGGCTAGACACCTACCTCACCCTTCCCAGGCAAGGACTAAGTTCCTGTGCATAGCAAACACTGCCCTCGTGGGTTTTCAAGTCTCTTGAATCTCACCCTCAACACCAACCATGGAAACTCTAGACCGGCTGGGTTCTTTCCCACCTGGCATGTAGCAGAACCTGCAACACTGGAATCATAGTGTAAGAGCACACAACAGGCATTTGTAAATCTAAGAGGAAATACTTAGTGAACAGTTATTTACCACGTATTCAATTAACTGAAAAGTGACTAAAAGAAAATACAATTTTCCTTTTTTGGGGATGTCACAATTAATTATATTTTTGTAAACATACAATTTAAGGTACATTTTTAAAAGATTTATTTATTTATTTTGGGCGGGGGTCGGATTGGGGAGGGAGGGGGGTAGGCGGGCCACTTCTATTGGTCTTTCCTTTCTCTATGTTCATCCATCTTTGTTCTTTGGCTCTTGTGGGCCTCCCACCACGGTGGCCTCTGTTGTCACAGAGCACCGGCTCTGGGCGCATGCGCTCCAGAGCTCTGGCTCGGTAATTGGACACATGGGTCTAGCCGCGCTACGGCACATGGGATCTTCCCCGGCCAGGGCTCGAACCGGCGCCCCTTGCACTGCAAGGCGGTGTCCTTACCCACAGGACCACCAGGGTAAGCCCAAGGTACATTTTAATACCATAAAAGCTTTAGGTTTTTGTATATTCATAGATTCCTCTCTGCATTAATGGAAGTACTGTTCTCATGCCAAACGTGAAACCACATTTACAGAGTTAAAATTTTAAAATAAAATAGCTTCTCTGAAATTATAGGTGATGAATTTCTTAGTTGAGTTAGTAAAAAAAAAAATAAGCACTAAGAAATAGTATTTCTGCTTTATCTGAAATTCTAGTTCTGCTTGCAGTTCTCTGTCCTATCCGACTCCCTCCCAGGCTGGACCTCAGTGATCCTCTGGGGGCCAAGACTTAGATCCACCATGGTCTTCCCTGCAGAGAAGACTCTGTCTTGATCTCCTCCCCTAGAACTCTTCCTCCACCTCACCCTTTAGCAATGGCATCTTCCATACATGTTCCACCATCTTCCCTCTTCTCTCTCCCCAGTCTTCTTAGAGAGCTCTTCTATTCACCAGTAACACTGACACATATACACTGAAAATACTGATGGCTAGACACCTACCTCACCCTTCCCAGGCAAGGACTAAGTTCCTGTGCATAGCAAACACTGCCCTCGTGGGTTTTCAAGTCTCTTGAATCTCACCCTCAACACCAACCATGGAAACTCTAGACCGGCTGGGTTCTTTCCCACCTGGCATGTAGCAGAACCTGCAACACTGGAATCATAGTGTAAGAGCACACAACAGGCATTTGTAAATCTAAGAGGAAATACTTAGTGAACAGTTATTTACCACGTATTCAATTAACTGAAAAGTGACTAAAAGAAAATACAATTTTCCTTTTTTGGGGATGTCACAATTAATTATATTTTTGTAAACATACAATTTAAGGTACATTTTTAAAAGATTTATTTATTTATTTTGGGCGGGGGTCGGATTGGGGAGGGAGGGGGGTAGGCGGGCCACTTCTATTGGTCTTTCCTTTCTCTATGTTCATCCATCTTTGTTCTTTGGCTCTTGTGGGCCTCCCACCACGGTGGCCTCTGTTGTCACAGAGCACCGGCTCTGGGCGCATGCGCTCCAGAGCTCTGGCTCGGTAATTGGACACATGGGTCTAGCCGCTCTACGGCACATGGGATCTTCCCAGGCCAGGGCTCGAACCGGCGCCCCTTGCACTGCAAGGCGGTGTCCTTACCCACAGGACCACCAGGGTAAGCCCAAGGTACATTTTTAATACCATAAAAGCTTTAGGTTTTTTTGTATATTCATAGATTCCTCTCTGCATTAATGGAAGTACTGTTCTCATGCCACTGAATCATATTTAATCTAGATGAATCTATCCTCAGTTACATTTCTATGTTCAGGAAATTCATTTGCTGAACATTTAATACATGTCAGGTCCATATATCAGGAGATAATATGGTAAATAATACAGCATTTACCTTTGATTTTATAATTTGGGGTGCAGAGGATATTTCTGGATTGTCAAATGGCTGAAATAAGTTACTAAAAGAATATCTATAAAATTTTCAGCACAAATATTTTAGGCAATTAATAATTTCAGAATTATATAGGAACTCTAAGGATCAAACCTAGGAAAAATCTCCTAAGCATTAATAAACTGTCAGAAAAAAAAAAACTCAATTCGGACTATATTTCAATTTTGCACATTAATTAGCCAAATAGGTTTCTATGGAAATAATCTTGCATTCAGAGTATAAAGTGAAGATTAATAATCACCCATTTGAACTTCAAAACCACACAGATCTTTTATTTTATATAAGAACCACAATCAGGCCTCCCTGGTGGTCCAGTGGGTAAAGAGTCCACCTTGCGATGCATGGGGCACCGGTTCGATTCCTGGCCCTGGAAGATACCACATGCTGAGGAGCGGCTGGACTGGTGTGTCCAATTACGAGCCAGTGCTCTGGAGCCCATGCGTCCAGAGCCGGTGCTCTGCAATGAGAGAGGCCACTGCAATGGGAGGCCCACACAGGCCAAAGAATTAAAGATGGATGGAAAAAAAAAAAAACAATAAAAGAGGTCACAACTTAAAAAAAGAAAAAAAAGAACCACAATCTCACAATTTTCACAATATTAATTTCCATCTGGGGTAGAAACAGCTTTAGCATAAGCAAAAAAACTAGTTTCACATACACATACAACATACACAACATATACACATACTCACATATTACCATATAGTTTCTATTTATCAGAATCAGCACAAAGGGTGATATACTGTAAATTAATTTCCTGTCAAGTTAAGATTAACTAGTAAAAATATTTCTTTCAAATCCTTGGTTGAAAACATTTATTAATTTATCTAATAGATTTTTAATTTTATTTCTAATATATATATCATTTGCTTTCTTCTAAGCTCCCCAAAACAAATACAGAGCCTGTGAGTGGCCTAAGGGACCCTTCCAGAGGTTCTCATTCTCTCTTGAACTCATTTTTGTAATATTTATCCCTTAAATGATAGCGCACCACAGTCTTCAACTTTTATCAGAAGAAGCAGAAATAAACCAGCTATTAAATACTGACATACATTTTTAGAATTCAAAAGCCTGTTTGCACTTTCAAAAGCTCTGAGCTTAGTGTGAAACTAAAATTTAACAAGACTCATATGTTTTGACAGTTTATATTCCATCCTTAATGAAATAACAAAGAATATGATGATTAAAAGACTGGTGTGAAAGTCATCATTTACTGAGGCCAGAAATGATTTCATATTTCATGTATTTAAAATAAAAACTGATTTTATCGTAGTCCCAAAGGCTAATGCATAGAGTTCTTTTTAGGTACATCTTAAGAAAACCTGTTTTCTCACTGTCTCATCCATCCTGTTCTACAATACTCTATGTGAGTGGCCAGATCACATAGCTTTATAAAGTAAGCAACGGAAGAGAGTTCACGCTTCTATTCCTGGCCCTAAACCTGACTCACAGTGTCCCAATTACGAGCCAGTGCTCTGGAGCCCATGCGTCCAGAGCCGGTGCTCTGCAATGAGAGAGGCCACTGCAATGGGAGGCCCACACAGGCCAAAGAATTAAAGATGGATGGAAAAAAAAAAAAACAATAAAAGAGGTCACAACTTAAAAAAAGAAAAAAAAGAACCACAATCTCACAATTTTCACAATATTAATTTCCATCTGGGGTAGAAACAGCTTTAGCATAAGCAAAAAAACTAGTTTCACATACACATACAACATACACAACATATACACATACTCACATATTACCATATAGTTTCTATTTATCAGAATCAGCACAAAGGGTGATATACTGTAAATTAATTTCCTGTCAAGTTAAGATTAACTAGTAAAAATATTTCTTTCAAATCCTTGGTTGAAAACATTTATTAATTTATCTAATAGATTTTTAATTTTATTTCTAATATATATATCATTTGCTTTCTTCTAAGCTCCCCAAAACAAATACAGAGCCTGTGAGTGGCCTAAGGGACCCTTCCAGAGGTTCTCATTCTCTCTTGAACTCATTTTTGTAATATTTATCCCTTAAATGATAGCGCACCACAGTCTTCAACTTTTATCAGAAGAAGCAGAAATAAACCAGCTATTAAATACTGACATACATTTTTAGAATTCAAAAGCCTGTTTGCACTTTCAAAAGCTCTGAGCTTAGTGTGAAACTAAAATTTAACAAGACTCATATGTTTTGACAGTTTATATTCCATCCTTAATGAAATAACAAAGAATATGATGATTAAAAGACTGGTGTGAAAGTCATCATTTACTGAGGCCAGAAATGATTTCATATTTCATGTATTTAAAATAAAAACTGATTTTATCGTAGTCCCAAAGGCTAATGCATAGAGTTCTTTTTAGGTACATCTTAAGAAAACCTGTTTTCTCACTGTCTCATCCATCCTGTTCTACAATACTCTATGTGAGTGGCCAGATCACATAGCTTTATAAAGTAAGCAACGGAAGAGAGTTCACGCTTCTATTCCTGGCCCTAAACCTGACTCACAGTGTCCCACAGAGACATGACTTCTGGAAGCGTCTCTCACAGGAACAGCTGTTACGCATGAGAGGTGTGTTGCTCTCTGTTCCTTGAGATGCTATCTTTGGAAGTCGAGAGGTTCCTTCTGGTTCTGGCTTATCCAGAGGGAGCATTTTGGAAGTTGTTGAAACAGTTCAAGTGGCTTGCTTCATTACTACTTCTTACTGTAGTCAGACTCATAAAAGAAAATTTCAAAAAAATGAGAGCTGTTGATTTGAATAAGGGATTACAATATACTTGTGCTGTACAGCAATACAAATAAGCCATAATTATACATATATCCCCTCCCTCTTGTGAGGAGTAGGGTGGCCTTCCCTGGTGGCTCAGACAGTAAAGACTTCACCTGCAGTGCAGGAGACCTGGGTTTGATCCCTTGATCAGGAAGATTTCTTGGAGAAGGGAATGACTACCCACTCCAGTATTCTTGTCAGGAGAATCTCAGACAGAGGAGGCTGGCTGGCTATAGTTCATGGGGCCACAAAGAGTCGGACACGACTGAATGACCAACACTGTCACTTTCCTCCCCCTTGAGTCTCCCACACCCTTCCCTCTAGATCAGAACTGAGCACCAGGCTAGGCTACGGCAACTTTTCACCCGGTATTGATTTCACACAAACACAACATTGCAAAGCAATTCTTCTCCAATTAAACAAAACACAAAAAGAAGAAGAAGGAGAAAAATACTTATGGCAAAGTAGCCTCCTCTCTTCCCATCTCCCAATCAGAGTAGATGAGAGGACTCCTCAACAACTACTTTAAGTCTATACATTTTCTTATCACTTTTTCTGTGACTGTGATCAAAATTTCATCATGGAAAGCAGTTCCACACTGTGGAGCCTAATCTATGCTCAAGGAAGAAACAAGACAATGAAAAGATTTGCAGAATAAAAACATTAGGGCAGGGATTTCCCTGGTGGTCCAGTGGCCAAGACTCTGTGCTCCCAATGCTTGGGACTGGGGTTCAATCCCTGGTCAGGGAACTAGATCCCATATACCATAACTAAGACCCAGTGCAACTAAATAAATACAGTTCACGCTTCTATTCCTGGCCCTAAACCTGACTCACAGTGTCCCACAGAGACATGACTTCTGGAAGCGTCTCTCACAGGAACAGCTGTTACGCATGAGAGGTGTGTTGCTCTCTGTTCCTTGAGATGCTATCTTTGGAAGTCGAGAGGTTCCTTCTGGTTCTGGCTTATCCAGAGGGAGCATTTTGGAAGTTGTTGAAACAGTTCAAGTGGCTTGCTTCATTACTACTTCTTACTGTAGTCAGACTCATAAAAGAAAATTTCAAAAAAATGAGAGCTGTTGATTTGAATAAGGGATTACAATATACTTGTGCTGTACAGCAATACAAATAAGCCATAATTATACATATATCCCCTCCCTCTTGTGAGGAGTAGGGTGGCCTTCCCTGGTGGCTCAGACAGTAAAGACTTCACCTGCAGTGCAGGAGACCTGGGTTTGATCCCTTGATCAGGAAGATTTCTTGGAGAAGGGAATGACTACCCACTCCAGTATTCTTGTCAGGAGAATCTCAGACAGAGGAGGCTGGCTGGCTATAGTTCATGGGGCCACAAAGAGTCGGACACGACTGAATGACCAACACTGTCACTTTCCTCCCTCTTGAGTCTCCCTCTCCCTTCCCTCTAGATCAGAACTGAGCACCAGGCTAGGCTACGGCAACTTTTCACCCGGTATTGATTTCACACAAACACAACATTGCAAAGCAATTCTTCTCCAATTAAACAAAACACAAAAAGAAGAAGAAGGAGAAAAATACTTATGGCAAAGTAGCCTCCTCTCTTCCCATCTCCCAATCAGAGTAGATGAGAGGACTCCTCAACAACTACTTTAAGTCTATACATTTTCTTATCACTTTTTCTGTGACTGTGATCAAAATTTCATCATGGAAAGCAGTTCCACACTGTGGAGCCTAATCTATGCTCAAGGAAGAAACAAGACAATGAAAAGATTTGCAGAATAAAAACATTAGGGCAGGGATTTCCCTGGTGGTCCAGTGGCCAAGACTCTGTGCTCCCAATGCTTGGGACTGGGGTTCAATCCCTGGTCAGGGAACTAGATCCCATATACCATAACTAAGACCCAGTGCAACTAAATAAATACATTTAAAAAATTTTAGAAAATAATAAACCAAAAACATTAGGGCAGAAGAGCTGGTTTTAGGCAAAAACAAAACAATATAAAGGGTCTAGGCAAGAGTTTCCTTTTCAGATGAGAAAAGACTCTCCAAAACAAAGATTTTGCAGATATTTTGGAGAAAATAGTGATCAAATTATCAAATCATAGCATGTGCAATTCTGCATGAGGGATAGCACTTAGAACCCAGGTCATCTACTGGTTTTATGACTTTGGTTAAACTACTTCCAAGTGCTAATAAGTGGAAGATTAATGTATTAAGATATGACTGGAAAAGGCTCTTGAAATATTAGGCTTTCTTCATTTTTAATATGAGGTCCAGAGTGTCAGAAAATCAAGTTAGAATGTGTCATGGCCACACACCTGGCAGACTATGGATAAGTGAAACATAATTTGGGAAAGCCAAATTATCTTATGGACAAGTTAAACTTTTTGGTTGGAAAAATTGAGACAGAGGGAGGGGAGCAGGTAGAAGGTGGTTACAAGTGCACAGTTTACTCCATAGGCAGATCAGAGAAGAGATAGGTTGAACTGAGTATGGCAACATGAGGGGCTGTAATTTAAATGATATTACATTAACTTAACCAAATTAAATGGTATTAAATGATATTAACCAAAGAAACACATTTGGCACTGACAGAATATGGTCAGAAGTGTCAATCAGGGCTCCCCCTGGTGGTCCAGTGGGTAAGGACACCGCCTTGCAGTGCAGGGGGCGCCGGTTCGATCCCTGGCCTGGGAAGATCCCACATGCCACGGAGCGGCTAGACTGATGCGTCCAACGACCGAGCCGGAGCTCTGGAGCGCATGCGCCCAGAGCCAGTGCTCTGCAACGACAGACGCCACCGCAATGGGAGGCCCACAGGAGCCAAAGAACAAAGATGGATGAAAGTAGAGAAATGAAAGACCAATAGAAGTGGCCCACCCGCTCCCCTCCCTCCGCAACCCGACCCCCGCCCAAAATAAATAAATAAATAAATCTTTAAAAAAGAGAGAAGTGTCAATCATGTAACCAAACTAGAACTGAGACTAGAAACCACTCGATTGTAAAATAATTAGAAATATTTCAAGATCAAAAAACTCCCACAAAGTAAATAAATAAATCATGGAGTTCATTTGTATCTTTTCTTTTTTTAGATTCCACATATAAGTGAAATCATACAAGATTTGTCTTTTCTCTGTTTTACTTCGCTTAGTATGGTAATCTCTAGATCTGTCCACGTTGCTGCAAAGGGCATTATTTTTTATCTGCAAACAGAAATAGACCCATAGACACAGAAAACAAACTTATGGATCCCAAAGGAGAAGAGACAGTAGGTAAATTAGGAGGGTGGGATTAACATATATACACTGTGACAGAATCTACAGTATAGTTCGGGGAACTATACTCAATAGTTTGTAATAATTTACAAGGAGAAAAGAATATAATAATCATTTATCACTGTGCTGTACATCTGAAAATAACACAACACTGCAAATCAACTATAGTAGTATTAGTGTTAGTCACTCAGTTGTGTCCAACTCTTTGTGAGCCCCACGGACTGTAGCTCACCATGTTCCTCTGTCCATGAGATTCTCCAGGTAAGAATACTGCAGTGAGGGCTTCCCTGGTGGTCCAGTGGGTAAAGACACTGCCTTGCAGTGCAAGGGGCGCCGGTTCGATCCCTGGTCTAGGAAGATCTCACGTGCTGCAGAGCGGTTGGACTGATGTGTCCTACTACCGAGCCAGCATTCTGGAGTGCATGCACCCAGAGCCAGTCCTCTGTGACCACAGATGCCTCTGCATCTCTGGGAGGCCCACTCAGGCCAAAAATCAAAGATGGAAAAAAATGAAAGACCAATAGAAATGGCCAAAAAAAAAAAAAGAATACTGCAGTGAGTTGCCATGCTCTTCTCCAGGGGATCCTCCTGACCCCAGAGATTGAACCTGGGTCTCCTGTATTGCAGGCAGATACTTTGCTGTCTGAGTCACTAGAAGGCCCCTATAATTCAATTAAAAATAAGCTATTTAGAAACTAAAGAAGGCTTACATGCACCTATCTAGATTGGTGGATTTATTGTTCAATATATTCAAATATCTGAACAATCAAGACAATAATTATACTGAGCTACACATATCAAACTAGTTAATCTTAAAAAAAAAAAAATCAACCCTGAGTGTTCACTGAAAGGACTGATGCTGAAGCTGAAGCTCCAATAATTTGGTTACCTGATAGAAAGAGCCAACTCTTTGGAAAAAAAGAAAAAACCTGATGCTGGGAAAGATTGAGGACAAAGGGAGAAGAGGGTGGCAGAGAATGAGATGGTTAGACAGCATCACCAACTCAATGGAAATTAATTTGAGCAAACTCCAGGAGACAGTGAAGGACAGGGAAGCCTGGCATGCTGGTATGGACCTTCAGTCCATGGGATTGAAAAGAGTTGGACATGACTTAGTAACTGAACGGCACCAAGTGTAATGTCCTGGAACACACTGAAACTTACACACAATCACCAGCATTCATGGGAGCCAACTTTAATTGGAGATATAAGATACATGTGTTAACTAAAGAGATAAAAGCAAGTACTAGAATGATAAAGATGTCATGGGACCTTTTGGTATAGACAATATGACCTGAGTCACACAGAGCACCAGTGGCAGCCTTAGAATGCTCTGTCAGTACCCCCTCATTGATTCCAGGTGGGTTCTAGTTCCATAGCCAGTAGTTCAGCCTGAACCCTGAACTCAGACTGCTGAAGCCCACCTTCCTGTACATGAGGAGGGTTGGACATGCCTGAGAACCTTGTTCCCCTTTTAGCCTTTCCCAACAACTGACAGATGCAGAGACAGGGACGTACTCTCCACTTTTCTTCCAAGAGATCATAGCACCCAGGAGCTAAAGCCACACTGCCAGCAGAATTACCACTTGGATGAAGCTGAAGTTTCTCTCTTAGCTGCTGTTTTCCTTTAGTCACTAAATAGTGTTCTACTGTTTGTGATTCGATGGAATACAGTATGCCAAGCTCCTCTGCCCTTCACTATCTCCCGGATTTTCTCAGATTCTTGTTCAGAAGCTGGTGATGCTATTCAGTCATGTCATCCTCTGTTGCTCCCTTCTCCTCCAGCCCTCAGTCTTTCCCACATCAGGGTCTTTTCCAAAGAGTCAGCTCTTTGCAAAATAGTTTATTGTTCAATATATTCAAATATCTGAACAATCAAGACAATAATTATACTGAGCTACACATATCAAACTAGTTAATCTTAAAAAAAAAAAAATCAACCCTGAGTGTTCACTGAAAGGACTGATGCTGAAGCTGAAGCTCCAATAATTTGGTTACCTGATAGAAAGAGCCAACTCTTTGGAAAAAAAGAAAAAACCTGATGCTGGGAAAGATTGAGGACAAAGGGAGAAGAGGGTGGCAGAGAATGAGATGGTTAGACAGCATCACCAACTCAATGGAAATTAATTTGAGCAAACTCCAGGAGACAGTGAAGGACAGGGAAGCCTGGCATGCTGGTATGGACCTTCAGTCCATGGGATTGAAAAGAGTTGGACATGACTTAGTAACTGAACGGCACCAAGTGTAATGTCCTGGAACACACTGAAACTTACACACAATCACCAGCATTCATGGGAGCCAACTTTAATTGGAGATATAAGATACATGTGTTAACTAAAGAGATAAAAGCAAGTACTAGAATGATAAAGATGTCATGGGACCTTTTGGTATAGACAATATGACCTGAGTCACACAGAGCACCAGTGGCAGCCTTAGAATGCTCTGTCAGTACCCCCTCATTGATTCCAGGTGGGTTCTAGTTCCATAGCCAGTAGTTCAGCCTGAACCCTGAACTCAGACTGCTGAAGCCCACCTTCCTGTACATGAGGAGGGTTGGACATGCCTGAGAACCTTGTTCCCCTTTTAGCCTTTCCCAACAACTGACAGATGCAGAGACAGGGACGTACTCTCCACTTTTCTTCCAAGAGATCATAGCACCCAGGAGCTAAAGCCACACTGCCAGCAGAATTACCACTTGGATGAAGCTGAAGTTTCTCTCTTAGCTGCTGTTTTCCTTTAGTCACTAAATAGTGTTCTACTGTTTGTGATTCGATGGAATACAGTATGCCAAGCTCCTCTGCCCTTCACTATCTCCCGGATTTTCTCAGATTCTTGTTCAGAAGCTGGTGATGCTATTCAGTCATGTCATCCTCTGTTGCTTCCTTCTCCTCCAGCCCTCAGTCTTTCCCACATCAGGGTCTTTTCCAAAGAGTCAGCTCTTTGCATTAGGTGGCTAAAGTATTGGAGTTTCAGCTTCAGTGTTATTCTTCCAGTGAATGCTCAGAGTAGATTCTCTTTAGGATTGACTGGTCTCCCTATTGCCCAAAGGGTTCTCAAGAGTCTTCGCCCACACTACAGTTCAAAAGCATCAATTCTTTGGCACTCAGTCTTCTTTATAGTCTAAATGACTGGGATAACCATGATGGTGTGATCACTCACCTGTACTCATTCATATTGGAGTGCAAAGTCAAGTGGGCCTTAGGAAGCATCACTATGAACAAAGCTAGTAGAGGCAATGGAATTCCAACCAAGCTATTTCAAAATCCTAAGAGATGATGCTGTTAAAAATGCTACACTCAAAATGCCTGTATATTTGGAAAGTCAGCAGTGGCCTCAGGACTGGAAAATGTTAGTTTTCATTTAATTCCAAAGAAAGGCAATGTCAAAGAATGTTCAAACTAGTGCACCACTGTACTCATTTCACATGCCAGCAAGGTCATGCTCAAAATCCTCCAAACTAGGGTTCACCAGTACAAGAACTGAGAACTTCTAGAGGTAAAAGTTGGATTTAGAAAAAAGGCAAAGGGACCAGATATGAAATTGCCAACATCTGTTTGATCATAGAAATAACAAGGGAATTCCAGAAAAATCTACTTCTGCTTCATTGACTCGGCTAAGGCCTTTGACCGTGTGGATCACAACAAACCATGGAAAATTCTTAAAGGGATGGGAATACCAAATGATCTTACTTGTCTCCTGAGAAACCTGTATATGAGTCAAAGAAGCAATAGTTAGAACGGGACATAGTACAATGAACTGGTTCAAAATTGGAAAAGGAGTTTATCAAGACTGTATATTGTCACCCTGCTTATTTAACTTCTATACAGAGTACATCATGTGACATCCTGGGCTGGATGACTCACAGCTAGAATCAGAGTTGCTGGGAGAAATGTCAACAACTTCAGATATGTAGATGATACCACTCTAATGGCAGAAAGTGAAGAGGAACTAAAGAGCTTCTTCATGAGGGTGAAAGAGGAGAGTGAAAAAGTCGGCTTAAAATTCCACATTCAAAAATCTAAGATCATGGCCTGTGGATCTTTAGGCTTTCCAACAACCATCCCTCTGGATCTGAATGCCCTATATGATAACTAAGTCCGTCCTTCTTATGGCATCTCTCAGTAGTCATCACCTTGGTTCTGCAGTTCAGGTAACAGTTGACAGGTACTGGACTCAGTTCTGGGGAAATAAAGCTGAAGCAGCTAGAAGACATCCCACACTTATCATGCAGCTCCAGAAGTCTCCTGCTGTCTATCTGAGCAGTTAATAAGATGCCTTACACAGTTCAGAGAATAAAGAAAGCAAACCAATAAAGAACGAAAATGAAAGAGAAACACATCTTAAACATGAGTCACTTTGGTCATTGAGTCAACAGTTCCAGGTTGCTGACTTGACTCAAACTGTTGTGACATCTGCTAGAGGTGAGGTCTCAGGTAACTCATTTTGTCACTTACTTCCCACTGCCCACTTGTGCTTTCTTAGAGATGAAGGTAATCACAATGCCTCTCTCTCAGGGCACAATGACAATTAAGTAGGTTTGAAAGTGAAAATGTTAGCTTCTCAGTTGTCCACGCTATGGATAGTAACCTGCCATGGAATTCTTCAGGCAAGAACACAGGAGTTGGTTGCTACTTCCTTCTCCAGGAGATCTTTCTGACTCACTGGTCTCCTGCATTGCAAACAGATTCTTTACCATATGAGCCACCAGGAACCCCATTAAATAAGTGTGAAATGGAGTATTTCCTGCCATATCAGCAAACAAGGATGTGACAGTCATCAGTGATTACAGTCCTCTGGTGTGAGTCCTAAGGAAATCCATGAAGGAGAAGAATACCTGACATCTAGCAGCCTTCAGACCGCAGACACTCCCTACCATGAGTCCTGAGGAGGGGAAGCTCAGGATGTGAAAACATGATAGTGATCCCAGATAGGTCAGGTGCAAACGAAAGGAATGATTTCCAGGAGCCCTAACTCTTGCATCTTCCCATACATAGAAAAGCACTACATTCCTTAACTTGAGATATCTGGTTTTCTTTAACAATCATCTTGTAATGCTCAGACGACCTGCCTCTTGCTGCAAACTTCGATATAACCTGCCTCCACCCTGACTCTTTGGAACAATTCTCTCAGGATAACTCAAGATGCTGTCTCTCAGGCCTGCAGTCTTAAAATCTCCCACCAAATAAAACATAACTCTCAACTTCTAGGTTGACTTGACTATTTTTTAGGTGACTGTTTTTTTTTTTTTTTTTTTTTAAGTTGATATCAGGAACCTCAGGTAAAGCACCTAAAGCAATGTCTGCCCCAGGGAAGTGCTCAACTCATTCTGGGCAGATTTGCTCCACTTTGGAGAGAATAGGTATGCAAATGAGGAAAATTGGATGAAATGGAATGTGAAGAAGGTGTATTGTAAAGGGAAAGGATATCATGCTCAGCTTTAGATGCCTTACAAGTTCAGAGAATAAAGAAAGCAAACCAATAAAGAACGAAAATGAAAGAGAAACACATCTTAAACATGAGTCACTTTGGTCATTGAGTCAACAGTTCCAGGTTGCTGACTTGACTCAAACTGTTGTGACATCTGCTAGAGGTGAGGTCTCAGGTAACTCATTTTGTCACTTACTTCCCACTGCCCACTTGTGCTTTCTTAGAGATGAAGGTAATCACAATGCCTCTCTCTCAGGGCACAATGACAATTAAGTAGGTTTGAAAGTGAAAATGTTAGCTTCTCAGTTGTCCACGCTATGGATAGTAACCTGCCATGGAATTCTTCAGGCAAGAACACAGGAGTTGGTTGCTACTTCCTTCTCCAGGAGATCTTTCTGACTCACTGGTCTCCTGCATTGCAAACAGATTCTTTACCATATGAGCCACCAGGAACCCCATTAAATAAGTGTGAAATGGAGTATTTCCTGCCATATCAGCAAACAAGGATGTGACAGTCATCAGTGATTACAGTCCTCTGGTGTGAGTCCTAAGGAAATCCATGAAGGAGAAGAATACCTGACATCTAGCAGCCTTCAGACCGCAGACACTCCCTACCATGAGTCCTGAGGAGGGGAAGCTCAGGATGTGAAAACATGATAGTGATCCCAGATAGGTCAGGTGCAAACGAAAGGAATGATTTCCAGGAGCCCTAACTCTTGCATCTTCCCATACATAGAAAAGCACTACATTCCTTAACTTGAGATATCTGGTTTTCTTTAACAATCATCTTGTAATGCTCAGACGACCTGCCTCTTGCTGCAAACTTCGATATAACCTGCCTCCACCCTGACTCTTTGGAACAATTCTCTCAGGATAACTCAAGATGCTGTCTCTCAGGCCTGCAGTCTTAAAATCTCCCACCAAATAAAACATAACTCTCAACTTCTAGGTTGACTTGACTATTTTTTAGGTGACTGTTTTTTTTTTTTTTTTTTTTTAAGTTGATATCAGGAACCTCAGGTAAAGCACCTAAAGCAATGTCTGCCCCAGGGAAGTGCTCAACTCATTCTGGGCAGATTTGCTCCACTTTGGAGAGAATAGGTATGCAAATGAGGAAAATTGGATGAAATGGAATGTGAAGAAGGTGTATTGTAAAGGGAAAGGATATCATGCTCAGCTTTAGTCCATCTTCAAGAAAACTCCGTCAAATCAGGGAAAGAAAACTGCAGTGAATTATATGGATGTATGTGCATGCATGCATTTGTGTACTAAAAAAAAAAAAAAAAAACAGTGCAAGGAATGGAGTCCAAGGCTGAAATTTATTGGTACAATATTATCTACTGGGACTATGTTTAGCATTGTTGCAAACTTAGGATATCAGGAAAGCTTAAAATTACAAATAGTTACTTGAAATTTTAAGAATGTCCATTCTACTTCAGGACGCAGTGTAGATGTGATATGGTTGCTTGTTTCTTTTTCAGGTATGTAATCATTTCTACTTGTAACATGCTTTTAAACACTTAAGTTAAAATGGATTCCAAGGACACTACATAGTGCCAATAACAGTCCTGTAGAACTGTTTTATGGGACAATAATCTGGCATCCTGCTGGTGAAAACCAGCCATCAAACTCACAGTTAATTCACTGGGGAGGTGTGTTATTGCCTCATAAAATATCACTGCTGTATTATTATGAGTAACAGTGAGGTAAAGCTTTTTGGTATTTCAATTGTGATTTACCAAATATATATATAGTTAAAGGATTCTGGCATCATACCAAACACACACATATATATTTTTTCTCTAGTAAATTTAAAATAATGAAACCCCAAATGGAGCTGGAGTTTATGCCTCCAGTAAAGGTAATTAAATTGTAAATGCTGATCTTACTAATGCTAATGAGTGGTTTACTAGAAATAAATTGCACTTAACTGTATTTTGAATGCAATCCACATAATAAGAAATGACTGGTAAATTAGTACCAGTCAAAGCCAGCAGTGTACAGTAAGGATGGCAAGTGAAAAACAAATTTTTTTGTTGAATTCACGCATGCACATGTGAAAAGTTGAAATCTTAAAATCTCAAGTGTTACAGTGAGTCTAAGAAATTATTTACTCTGTGCCCTTGTGTTCACAGGAACCATGAAATTGTCTTAGCTCTCTTCGCAATGTATTCTGGTGGCATAGGGCCTCAACAGGAGAATGTCTTTTTCATATCTAATCTAAATTCCCTCTGCTATAACTTAGGCCAATCTCTGCTTTGAGGTATCTCAGCAGAAATGGTATCTCAGTTCCTTACCTGCACCCCAGTAAACCAGAGCCATTTCTCTAACCAGAAGCAGCCCTTCCCAGCCTAAGTCCCGCATTTGAATGACACAGATGATGGGGCCACACTGTGTATATTACACTCTACTATAAATGATAAACTATACAAATGCCAAAAAAAGCTATTTTCTTTCACTCTTCAACAGCTTTGAATTTTACAATACATTACTTAATTTTAAAAATAATTTGCTTCTGTTTTTCTGAATTCTCTTTCAGATAATTTGTCTATCTTCTCCTTTGTCATTTGAAGCTGTGATTCTCTAGCTTGGTCCTTCATTGCTGCAGTGTTTCTCTGTCATTTCATTATTAGGTTAGTTTTTGTTTCTTTGTGGGTGTCTGTGTGTATGGAGTTCTTTTCCCCACCAGGCTTCTTGGTTGAATTCTCCCTTCCTTTGGGTTTCTGTCCTTCTAGAAGGGTTCAATGGTTTGTGTCTTGGGTGGTGTTAGGTCTTGTTTACAGGTGAACAATCTCTAGTGTTGTATGTTCTTTGATAGTGTGGGGTCTTGGAATCAGGGCTTCTACTCCGAGGATCCTTGGTTTGATGATTGGTCAGGGGGTGTAGGCTTTTTGTCTGGTTTGCTATGGTGTTCCGTGATATTAGTTCAAATACTAGCATCTGAGGAGCAAGAGGTGTGTCCCTAATGGGTGACAGTCATAAAAGCATGCAGATGTTTTCTAACATCGTCATAAGATATACATACATACACAGCAATAACCACATCTAACCAGTCTTACAGTGACAAAGCATAGGAAATTTTTCTGGCAAACGACACAATCAAAGATGGTACTTGCCGGTTAAGCTCTGAATTAATTAAAATAGTGCCTGGAAAAATAGATCTTGGGTAAGGTCCTGGCTTGGACTATTTCATTGAAAGCAATTTTTAACTAAGACATGTGTTGGGGGTGAGGAGGTGGAGAGTGTATGGGTAATGAGAAGGAATAGATTCGACTTGGAAGGATTTTATAGGGTTATGCAGCCATGATTAGTGTGTTGTATTGTTTAGTGCAGTTGGAAGAGAATAGTGGAGACAGGAAGGTAGGAAATATTTATCTAGGGGGTAGTGGTAGATAGGAGAAAGTTTCAGATTTAGAACATAGAGGGAGGAAGGAGTGGGAAAGAGGAATGAAAATTAGAAGTTCAAGAATTTAATTTTAAAAAAAATTACGAATTAAAAATCAAAAAAAGAAGGAAATTAAAATTTTAAAAAGGGAAGAGAAACTTAATAAGAAGAGACAAAAGAGAAAAAAAGAAATAAACCAAAAAAAAAAAAAAAAACACCCAAACCTGACGGATCAAACGAATAAACAGAACCGTCCACAACAGATAAGCAAAAAAGCTAAACACTGTCCCTGGTTTTTATCCTCTCATTTGTCTGGTGGAAGCCAGTCTGCTCTCGATGGTGTTGTCTTGAAGATGTAGCCTTTCCCTTATGGCACCGGTCTGCAAGCTCAGGTGCTGGCCAGGATGGCGGGCTGATCCCAGTCCGTCGGGCGGGGGACCGTGGCGCGCGCTACGACCCGGGGTGGGCGGGGGCGTGGGCAGATCCCAGTCCGTCGGGTCGCGCGGGGGGCCGCGGCACGCGAGCAATCCCGTGTTGGGCGGGGGCGTCCTGGCTCTGCCGCGCACCCGCTGGTAGCCTCTGATATTTGCCCTTCTCCCGGCTTCCTCTGCTGCGGGTGTAGCTATGGGGGTGCAGCTATGCTTCTGTTATGTGTATGCTATGACACAGAAATGGTTTTAATTTATGTTCTTGTTTATTAAGAGCTAATTTTTTCTTAGTTTTTGCTGTTCTTTTTTAATTTTGCAGATCCTACACATAAAGTGCATGGCAAAAAAATGTGCAAATACAAAAGCAAATGGAAAGCAAATAAGAGGCAAAGAAAAAGAAAAAGGAACAAGAGCAATACAAATTTCCATTCTTAATGGGAAAAAAGTGCCTGGAAAAATAGATCTTGGGTAAGGTCCTGGCTTGGACTATTTCATTGAAAGCAATTTTAACTAAGACATGTGTTGGGGTGAGGAGGTGGAGAGTGTATGGGTAATGAGAAGGAATAGATTCGACTTGGAAGGATTTTATAGGGTTATGCAGCCATGATTAGTGTGTTGTATTGTTTAGTGCAGTTGGAAGAGAATAGTGGAGACAGGAAGGTAGGAAATATTTATCTAGGGGGTAGTGGTAGATAGGAGAAAGTTTCAGATTTAGAACATAGAGGGAGGAAGGAGTGGGAAAGAGGAATGAAAATTAGAAGTTCAAGAATTTAATTTTAAAAAAAATTACGAATTAAAAATCAAAAAAAGAAGGAAATTAAAATTTTAAAAAGGGAAGAGAAACTTAATAAGAAGAGACAAAAGAGAAAAAAAGAAATAAACCAAAAAAAAAAAAAAAACACCCAAACCTGACGGATCAAACGAATAAACAGAACCGTCCACAACAGATAAGCAAAAAAGCTAAACACTGTCCCTGGTTTTTATCCTCTCATTTGTCTGGTGGAAGCCAGTCTGCTCTCGATGGTGTTGTCTTGAAGATGTAGCCTTTCCCTTATGGCACCGGTCTGCAAGCTCAGGTGCTGGCCAGGATGGCGGGCTGATCCCAGTCCGTCGGGCGGGGGACCGTGGCGCGCGCTACGGCCCTGGTTGGGCCGGGAAGTGGGCTGATCCCAGTCTGTTGGGCAGGGGGCTGTGGCGCGTGCAATCCCGTGTTGGGCGGGGGCGTCCTGGCTCTGCCGCGCACCCGCTGGTAGCCTCTGATATTTGCCCTTCTCCCGGCTTCCTCTGCTGCGGGTGTAGCTATGGGGGTGCAGCTATGCTTCTGTTATGTGTATGCTATGACACAGAAATGGTTTTAATTTATGTTCTTGTTTATTAAGAGCTAATTTTTTCTTAGTTTTTGCTGTTCTTTTTTAATTTTGCAGATCCTACACATAAAGTGCATGGCAAAAAAATGTGCAAATACAAAAGCAAATGGAAAGCAAATAAGAGGCAAAGAAAAAGAAAAAGGAACAAGAGCAATACAAATTTCCATTCTTAATGGGAAATATTGGGTGATATTTTCAGTTTTAGACTAATTTTTTAATTAATTAATAACAGTGGATTAATATACTTTTGCAAAGTTGACTCTCATGTGGGAACTTCTAACTCAAAAAACTTTAACTCATTTATATGCCTTATTAAAACTGAGATGGTGGTGAAGTTACACTCACCAACAATCACTCTCTCTGTCTGTCATGATTCTCAATAAAGTGTAGAGTGTCTGTTATACACTATGCAATTCTCAACAGCTTTTGTTTCAGTAGGTTTCTGTGGACTAGTATACCTACACATTCTTAGCATTAAATGAATTCCAAAGTTGTGTTATTTATTGTATATGAGTGAGTGTATAACAGGTTTTTTTTTTTTATGGTGTAATTTATCTGCTATAAAATTCACTTGTTTTCAGTGTACAACCGAATTATTTTAGTAGATTTACAAAGCATTGTGACTATCCTCACAATCTAACTTTAGGGATGTTTTCATCACTCCAAAGGTATCTGTTATGTAAGAGACTAGAGTCTATTTCATATTACCTGTTTTGTACAATTATTTCTTCTTAAATTTTATCACTCAGGGGAAAACTTGGAGCTATGCGTGTGCTCAGTCACTCAGTCATGTCTGACTCTTTGTGACCCTATGGACAGCAACTTCCCTGGCTCCTCTCTATTAAGTTTTCCATGCAAGAATACTGGAGTGGGTTGCATGCCCTCCTCCAGGGGATCTTCAGGATCCACGGATCAAACCCACATTCCTTGGGTCACCTGCATAGGCAGGGGGATTCTTTACTATTATTGCCACCTGGGATACCCCACTTTTTATCTAACCAGTATATTAATTCAGTATGTGTGATACTGAATGTATTTTCTTATAAATATGAAACAATTTTCACTATTAACCTGTTATGTGTATGCTATGACACAGAAATGGTTTTAATTTATGTTCTTGTTTATTAAGAGCTAATTTTTTCTTAGTTTTTGCTGTTCTTTTTTAATTTTGCAGATCCTACACATAAAGTGCATGGCAAAAAAATGTGCAAATACAAAAGCAAATGGAAAGCAAATAAGAGGCAAAGAAAAAGAAAAAGGAACAAGAGCAATACAAATTTCCATTCTTAATGGGAAATATTGGGTGATATTTTCAGTTTTAGACTAATTTTTTAATTAATTAATAACAGTGGATTAATATACTTTTGCAAAGTTGACTCTCATGTGGGAACTTCTAACTCAAAAAACTTTAACTCATTTATATGCCTTATTAAAACTGAGATGGTGGTGAAGTTACACTCACCAACAATCACTCTCTCTGTCTGTCATGATTCTCAATAAAGTGTAGAGTGTCTGTTATACACTATGCAATTCTCAACAGCTTTTGTTTCAGTAGGTTTCTGTGGACTAGTATACCTACACATTCTTAGCATTAAATGAATTCCAAAGTTGTGTTATTTATTGTATATGAGTGAGTGTATAACAGGTTTTTTTTTATGGTGTAATTTATCTGCTATAAAATTCACTTGTTTTCAGTGTACAACCGAATTATTTTAGTAGATTTACAAAGCATTGTGACTATCCTCACAATCTAACTTTAGGGATGTTTTCATCACTCCAAAGGTATCTGTTATGTAAGAGACTAGAGTCTATTTCATATTACCTGTTTTGTACAATTATTTCTTCTTAAATTTTATCACTCAGGGGAAAACTTGGAGCTATGCGTGTGCTCAGTCACTCAGTCATGTCTGACTCTTTGTGACCCTATGGACAGCAACTTCCCTGGCTCCTCTCTATTAAGTTTTCCATGCAAGAATACTGGAGTGGGTTGCATGCCCTCCTCCAGGGGATCTTCAGGATCCACGGATCAAACCCACATTCCTTGGGTCACCTGCATAGGCAGGGGGATTCTTTACTATTATTGCCACCTGGGATACCCCACTTTTTATCTAACCAGTATATTAATTCAGTATGTGTGATACTGAATGTATTTTCTTATAAATATGAAACAATTTTCACATCTATTAAACTGTCATGTAAAGCAAACATGTCTTCCTCCATCCAGGCTAGTGGAACAAAATTCTACAGACATGGAGGCTGACAACCAGCAGTAATTTACTGCTCAAGTGCTGGAGGCTCAAAGTCAGAGCTCAAGGTGCCAGCGGTTCTCTCTAAAGGGAACTCGCCTATGTGGCTGCAGAATTATTTCTATGTCCTGACAGAACACAGGGGTCTTGGAGCTCTGTGTGTCTATTTTCTAAGGGCACTAACCCCATTTACCACAACTCCACCCCCAGACCTCATCACCCACCAAATACAACCCCAATGCATTACCTTGGGAGTTAAGGTGCCAATCTAGGAATTTAGGGAGGAACACAGTGTCTGACCATAGCCAAAACCAAATGCTCATTATATCTAACACACACACTTCAAATAAAAAGACTGGATATACGTTCTGACCAAGGATAGATCAATGACTCGGATGGATTCACTTAGACTTATTTTCTCAGTCTCTAGGTTAGGAAATGTGACACAATCTGCCTGGCTCTCAAGCCCCTAATTCTACTTTCTCAGAGACCCAAAAGCCAAGCCCAGCTACATTTTTCATGTTGAAGTTTCCAATACTAACCTCCATGTGAAAGTGATACTGAAAGTGTTAGTTGCTCAGATGTGTAATCCCATAAACTGTAGCATTCCATGGTTTCCCTGGTCGCTCAGATGGTAAAGAATCTGTCTGTAATGAAGGAGATCTGGGTTTGATCCCTGTTTCAGGGAGATCCCCTGGAGAAGGAAATGGCAACCTACTCCAATAGTCTTGCCAAGAGAACTGCATGGACAAAGGAGCCAGGTGGGCTACAGTCCATGGGGTCATAAAGAGTGAGACATGACTGACCAATGTTGAGAGAGCGAGATAGACAGTGTAGTCCACTGAATTTTCCATACAAGAATATTGGAGATGGTAGCCACTCCCTTCTCTGGGGGATCTTCCTGGCCCAGGAATGCAACCTCGGTCTCCTGCACTGTGGGCAGATTCTTTACCATCTGAGCCATTAGGGAAGCCCACTAACCTCCACAGGGACAGACAAAGGCAGAATGACTAAGGCACTTGAGGATGTCACACAGTTGTCAGCATTTACTATGTTCTTAGATTCATGCTACATACGACATTTTAACTCAGGACCCTCTCTTATGCACCTGTCCCTTTGGCTTGTACTTGAAACTAGGGCTCAAAGGAATATGCTCAAGGTAGCTCAGTCAGACAACCAGGGTCTTGGCTCTTAAAGGAACTCGCCTATGTGGCTGCAGAATTATTTCTATGTCCTGACAGAACACAGGGTTGACTCTCTATTTTCTAACACTCCCATTTACCACAACTCCACCCCCAGACCTCATCACCCACCAAATACAACCCCAATGCATTACCTTGGGAGTTAAGGTGCCAATCTAGGAATTTAGGGAGGAACACAGTGTCTGACCATAGCCAAAACCAAATGCTCATTATATCTAACACACACACTTCAAATAAAAAGACTGGATATACGTTCTGACCAAGGATAGATCAATGACTCGGATGGATTCACTTAGACTTATTTTCTCAGTCTCTAGGTTAGGAAATGTGACACAATCTGCCTGGCTCTCAAGCCCCTAATTCTACTTTCTCAGAGACCCAAAAGCCAAGCCCAGCTACATTTTTCATGTTGAAGTTTCCAATACTAACCTCCATGTGAAAGTGATACTGAAAGTGTTAGTTGCTCAGATGTGTGATCCCACAAACTGTAGAATTCCAGGGTTTTCCCCTGGTCGCACAGATGGAAAAGAATCTGTCTGTAATGAAGGAGATCTGGGTTTGATCCCTGTTTCAGGGAGATCCCCTGGAGAAGGAAATGGCAACCTACTCCAATAGTCTTGCCAAGAGAACTGCATGGACAAAGGAGCCAGGTGGGCTACAGTCCATGGGGTCATAAAGAGTGAGACATGACTGACCAATGTTGAGAGAGCGAGATAGACAGTGTAGTCCACTGAATTTTCCATACAAGAATATTGGAGATGGTAGCCACTCCCTTCTCTGGGGGATCTTCCTGGCCCAGGAATGCAACCTCGGTCTCCTGCACTGTGGGCAGATTCTTTACCATCTGAGCCATTAGGGAAGCCCACTAACCTCCACAGGGACAGACAAAAGGCAGAATGACTAAGGCACTTGAGGATGTCACACAGTTGTCAGCATTTACTATGTTCTTAGATTCATGCTACATACGACATTTTAACTCAGGACCCTCTCTTATGCACCTGTCCCTTTGGCTTGTACTTGAAACTAAAGCAATATTACCATAGTTAAAATGAAATTGTCTCTCTGAATGACATTAGATAAAATCAAATATAAAAGATGAGATTACGAATCTGCAACTTACTCCTTGTGTTTTTTTTATATATACTTAAATCCAATCTAGGAAATGAGATTGAGATTTCTACTAGAAAAGCTCATATATATTTGCAATATTGTCTGCATTAGGAAGTAATACATTTGTGAAGAAGGAGGTCTCAAGGAATCCACAAAAAGGAAGTAAGAGATGCAAGTGTGGTAAGTGGGTTCCCAGAACTATCCAGAGGTGAATGTGCTGGTAATTTTAGGTAGCAGGTGCATAGATCCTGTATTAAATATGGCTGTGTTCACATACATGGTTTTATGACATTGGCTGATGAAATCATCTTACTAGCATCCTGATATCCCTGTGTGGTCACCCACCAATCCTTTTTATAATTTGCATTATTCAGTAGGTGTCTCTATAGACAGAATACATCCATTTGTGAATAGAAGTTCACATTTGGTTCTTATTATTGCCAGAAATAATTAAGGAATAAATTCCACATATTAGCACTGGGGTTTGTTAATTTGGCTATGTCCAATGAAGCTCTGAAACTAGAGAATTTGGAGGCATCACAAATAATTAAATTCCCAACCCTAAAAGCTACCACACAATCCTTGGAAAATCCCTAAATGGTGAAGACAATTTCTGGGAACACAGTCACCATATTAAGATAATACCACCTGAGGAGCTGATTGGGATACACTGCTCTGCCCCCACCAATTTCAAAATGCTCTCACTTCAGAATTAAATCCTCGAAGGGGTACTTGCCTACACAGAGGCACACACACTCTCCACTGGGAACATGGGCAACTTGAGGTGACCAGTCACCAGTTTCACCCTTTTGCAGGCTTGCTGTTTCCTGGCACTGTCCTTGTGACCCCCGTGTCACATTTTCACTTCAAAGGAAGGCAGCCCCCACAAACTTTTTGCCTAGAGCAGAGAAAATATACAGGGCAAAAAGTTCATTTTACCTTGAGATTACGAATCTCTAACTGCTACCTGTCCCTTTGGCTTGTACTTGAAACTAAAGCAATATTACCATAGTTAAAATGAAATTGTCTCTCTGAATGACATTAGATAAAATCAAATATAAAAGATGAGATTACGAATCTGCAACTTACTCCTTGTGTTTTTTTTATATATACTTAAATCCAATCTAGGAAATGAGATTGAGATTTCTACTAGAAAAGCTCATATATATTTGCAATATTGTCTGCATTAGGAAGTAATACATTTGTGAAGAAGGAGGTCTCAAGGAATCCACAAAAAGGAAGTAAGAGATGCAAGTGTGGTAAGTGGGTTCCCAGAACTATCCAGAGGTGAATGTGCTGGTAATTTTAGGTAGCAGGTGCATAGATCCTGTATTAAATATGGCTGTGTTCACATACATGGTTTTATGACATTGGCTGATGAAATCATCTTACTAGCATCCTGATATCCCTGTGTGGTCACCCACCAATCCTTTTTATAATTTGCATTATTCAGTAGGTGTCTCTATAGACAGAATACATCCATTTGTGAATAGAAGTTCACATTTGGTTCTTATTATTGCCAGAAATAATTAAGGAATAAATTCCACATATTAGCACTGGGGTTTGTTAATTTGGCTATGTCCAATGAAGCTCTGAAACTAGAGAATTTGGAGGCATCACAAATAATTAAATTCCCAACCCTAAAAGCTACCACACAATCCTTGGAAAATCCCTAAATGGTGAAGACAATTTCTGGGAACACAGTCACCATATTAAGATAATACCACCTGAGGAGCTGATTGGGATACACTGCTCTGCCCCCACCAATTTCAAAATGCTCTCACTTCAGAATTAAATCCTCGAAGGGGTACTTGCCTACACAGAGGCACACACACTCTCCACTGGGAACATGGGCAACTTGAGGTGACCAGTCACCAGTTTCACCCTTTTGCAGGCTTGCTGTTTCCTGGCACTGTCCTTGTGACCCCCCGTGTCACATTTTCACTTCCAAAAGGAAGGCAAGCCTCTCACATACTGGAAATCTAATGATGGTTCATTGCCTAGAGCAGAGAAAATATACAGGGAAAGCAAAAAAGTTCACCTTACAGAAGTTGTTATTCCCAAGGGACAGCCATTGAGAGGAAGACAAAGAGGGTTTCAGGTAAAAAGTACAAAAATGGAAGTGGTTTATTTTACATAAAGCCTAGGGCCCATACAGCCAATCATACAGTCACTCCTTCAACAAATACCCTGTATCTACTATAAGGCTGTCTATTCTTAAAAGGATTTGGGGGAATATGTTTAGCCCCAAGGTTTTCAATCTCTCAGTAAATATACTTTAGGTATATTTTGGAGGCAAGTACAAAATGTGTATGCCCCACAATTGATTTAGACACATTTCTGTTTCATAAGCATCTTATTTTAGGAAGAATAGATTTTCTACCACGAGGCCGTGCTCCATTAAAATGTGTATCTTTTTATTGTCACTGGAAAAACAAATACTCTTGCTTTCATGGCTAAACCTTTTAACTTAATTTATGACACCACTTAGAATGTTTTTACATTCAACAGAATAAGCTTCAAAAACATTATTTTGCTCAATAAATTGAATAAAAAAGGAGGAAAATGATAAGAATTTAACTGATACAAACAGGAAATGTTTGTAGCATTCTCTTGTTACTGCAGTCAACCTACTAGCAGGTGGAACTTTGTTACTTTCCTATGTACGCACAGGCAAACGCCAATTCCAAAATAAACAACAAAAACTTAGGACAACTTTTTGATCTAAATGAAATGCTTTCCAGAGTTCTGGGTAAATATATTCCATGAAGCTGATTGGGATACACTGCTCTGCCCCCACCAATTTCAAAATGCTCTCACTTCAGAATTAAATCCTCGAAGGGGTACTTGCCTACACAGAGGCACACACTCTCCACTGGGAACATGGGCAACTTGAGGTGACCAGTCACCAGTTTCACCCTTTTGCAGGCTTGCTGTTTCCTGGCACTGTCCTTGTGACCCCCCGTGTCACATTTTCACTTCCAAAAGGAAGGCAAGCCTCTCACATACTGGAAATCTAATGATGGTTCATTGCCTAGAGCAGAGAAAATATACAGGGAAAGCAAAAAAGTTCACCTTACAGAAGTTGTTATTCCCAAGGGACAGCCATTGAGAGGAAGACAAAGAGGGTTTCAGGTAAAAAGTACAAAAATGGAAGTGGTTTATTTTACATAAAGCCTAGGGCCCATACAGCCAATCATACAGTCACTCCTTCAACAAATACCCTGTATCTACTATAAGGCTGTCTATTCTTAAAAGGATTTGGGGGAATATGTTTAGCCCCAAGGTTTTCAATCTCTCAGTAAATATACTTTAGGTATATTTTGGAGGCAAGTACAAAATGTGTATGCCCCACAATTGATTTAGACACATTTCTGTTTCATAAGCATCTTATTTTAGGAAGAATAGATTTTCTACCACGAGGCCGTGCTCCATTAAAATGTGTATCTTTTTATTGTCACTGGAAAAACAAATACTCTTGCTTTCATGGCTAAACCTTTTAACTTAATTTATGACACCACTTAGAATGTTTTTACATTCAACAGAATAAGCTTCAAAAACATTATTTTGCTCAATAAATTGAATAAAAAAGGAGGAAAATGATAAGAATTTAACTGATACAAACAGGAAATGTTTGTAGCATTCTCTTGTTACTGCAGTCAACCTACTAGCAGGTGGAACTTTGTTACTTTCCTATGTACGCACAGGCAAACGCCAATTCCAAAATAAACAACAAAAACTTAGGACAACTTTTTGATCTAAATGAAATGCTTTCCAGAGTTCTGGGTAAATATATTCCATGAAGCTGAATGGGTCATATAGCCACCTTTCAACCCATTTTAAAACAGTGACCAACCTCTGAGGGTGGAAATGGAAACTTATGATAGTCACTTCAAAGATACCTATGAAATTATGAATTACAAATTACATTAAAAATTGAAAAATTCTAATAAAATTCTAATTATGGCTGGGTAATAGGTCAATGATTATAAATCAGGCCATATAATCAATCTGTTCTTTTCTGTTTATTTTAGTTGCTCAGTCGTGTCTGACCATTTTGCAACCCCATGGACTGTGGCCTGTCAGGTTCCTCTGTCCATTGCATTTCCCAGCAAGAATACTGGAGTGAGTTGCCATTTCCTCCTCCAGGGGACCTTCCCCAACAAGAGACTGAACCCCTGTCTCCTGTAGTGCATGCAGATTCTTTGCCCTTGAGCCACTGGGGAAACCCCGTAGACATTCTAGGCAAGGACTTTACCATATTGTTCAATGACCATAAGCTTGGACTTCCCTGGTGATCCAGTGGAGAAGCCCCACTCCCAATACAACAGGCACAGGTTTAACCCCTGGTCAGGGAAATAGATTCCCACAAGTCCCAACTAAAAGACCCTGAGTGTTGCAATGGAAACCCAACACAGCCAAATAAATAAATAAATATTAGGACTTCCCTTGTAGCTGAGCTAGTAAAGAATCCATCTGCAATGCAGGAGACACCAGTTTGATTCCTGGGTCAGGGAGGTCCCCTGGAGAAAGGATAGCCACCCACTCCAGTATTCTTGGACTTCCCTGGTGGCTCAGATCAGTAAAGAATCTGCCTGCAATGCAGGAGACCTGGGTTTGATCCCTGGGTTGAGAAGAGCCCCTGGAGAAGGGAAAGGCTACCCACTCCAGTATTCTGGCTGGGAGAATTTCATGGCTCGTCCATGGGTCACAAACTGTCAGACATGACTGAGCGACTGACAACCACCATAAGGACTATGTAAGACTTTGATGATTTTTTTTTTTAAAGTCAGATTGTATTAGTACTAGAAAATAAGTCTGATATTTCTGACAATTCTAATTATTGGAATCTGGATTTGGATCTGGATCCAGATCTAGAAACTGGATCTGTCAATTCAATTACCCAATTAACCCATGTAAGATGTGGTCCCCCCACCCATTTCTTTTTCTCTGAATTGTGTAGGGCATCTTACTAACTGCTCAACTGGGCAGCAGTAGAGACACAGCAGTCAGTGTCTGCAACTGCTTCTTATTTCCATATCATAGCCAGAAAACTACACGTTGTAGCCAGGGTTTAACAACAGTTTAGGAAGGGATATACAACTGGGTGCTTAAATATCTTCCACTGACACTGGGAAAAAGCAAGGCAAAGCAGGCATCAGTTACTCACAAGGAATCTTAGAGTTGACAACAGAGCATTCTAGGAAATGCTACGTCATCACAGATGCTCTGAAAACAGCGAACGATGGCATAGTGGGAAAAAAAGGAGCTATATCCTAGTTGAAGAAGAAGCTCAACTGAAGGATAACTGTATTTGGACTATGAATATAAAAAAAGGATTAAACATGCTTATGCCACTTATGTTTTATTTTGATAAAGTATATCAGAGACATAATATTTTCTATAATAAAATATATGATAATTCTTTAAGATACCTTTCAAAAGTTAGAAAATACATATTGAGATAGAAATAAGTTCTTGTATAATCATTTAATTGACATCATTAGTTTTTTGTTGTTTGTTTTGTTTTGTTTTTAATTGGTATAAAGGCTTCTGCATTTTTCTCCACTTTCCTTCAGGGTAAAATGCCATTTTAAACTTTAAATCCTTTCTAACAAATATGGACTCAATGAAGTATCTGTAATGACAGGAACTTATAGAAGTTTTACTCCCTGAATTGAGTTCTGTCCCAGAAAAACAGCTGTCACTTAATAAAATGTTTCTTTAACTAAAACGAAGATGCAATCAGGATTAAGCAAGAAATATATTAACAAACTTGAGTTTGCTGGAATCCTCATTTCTTTTTATAACGCTGATTTTTTTCATGTATGTGCATTTTTCTTTTACATTTATGCCCCCATCTCTCCTTTCTTCCCTTCCTCTTCCTTACTTCATCTGTAATTTTTCATAAATTTTCAGTTTACAGGAAGCTTATAGGAAGCTGGCAATTGAAAATTCTGGAGAATCTACTGAATTGATGACATGACAGTGCCCCCTACATAACACCAGCCTCTCAGGACCTTTCTTCCTTGGACTTTCCTTCAAGTGATACAGTAAACGTCCATGTACATCTACACTAGCTGAGGAAATTAGGAGCAGCAACTCACACTCCTTGCCCACTGTTTCACATTGGGAATGGCAATCAGAGCTAGCTACAGAATGTAAGACATCCCTAATATGCATGTATAATCAAAACAGCTGCACGCATTCATATTAGAATGTCACATAGAAACTGATACATTTTCAGCATTAATAAATTTTAGCATCATAAGTCTAATGATTTGGGTAGACTTGATGTTAAAAAATGCAAAAGACCCTTTCCTAATCTTCTGTTTCTAATCAATTATGAAATAACTATGGACATATTAAATACAGGTGGATACTTTAAACTAAAAAGGCTGTGCACCGAAGAATTGATGCTTTTGAAGTGTGATGCTAGAGAAGACTCTTAAGAGTCCTTTGGACAGCAAAGAGAGCAAATCAGTCAATTCTATGGGAAATCACCTCTGAATGTTAACCTCAAGGACTGATGTTGAAGCTGAAGCTTGACACTGTGGTTGCCTTATGCGAAAAGCTGGCTCATGGGAAAAGACCCTGATGCTAGAAGATAGACTGAAGGTAGGAGGAGAAAGGGAGGATGAGATGGTTGGATGGCATCACCAACTCAATGAACATGATTTGGGGAAAACTCCTGTAGATGGTGAAGAACAGAGAAGTCTGTCATGCCATAGTCCATGGGGTGGCAAGAAGTTGGACACAGTTTAGCGATAAAACAAGAACACTCAACCCAGAAGTACTATCAAGGAGTCCAGCTTCAGAACCTGCTTGTGTTCAAAATTAACATAGATTCAAGACTTCTATAAAGCTGGCGATTCAGATGCTCACAGTAAAATTATCGTTGACCATTGCTATGAAGAAATGGACTATTATAACCTCATTTCTGATGTCATTCGTGCAGCAAGATATAAAAGGATCGGTAAGTCAACATGTTTCTAGAGGGAATTAATCTGTTCAGAGAAAATAGTTTGACAAAAAAATTACCACAAGAAAAATAGAGTTCTTAAAAAGTGAGAGTACTTAATGGAAATGACCAAGGGAAAGTGGAGTTAACTGCCTGTAATTAGCTTTTCAGAAGATACCTTCCATGTTCGTCTTTTTCCTTAGCGACCTCCTCCTGCCCTGTCCTTCTGATTTCTCATGGCTCTTGGTTCAACTTCTTAATATTTAAATACTCACCCAATCCTTCTCTCCCCTTCCTTTCACAGAGTGAAATTACTTTAGAAAGGCTAACACATTTTGAATATAGACAGATGAACACTTATAGTCGTTCCTGATTCTTCCTGTTGGCCCAGAACGTGGTCCTCTCCACAATACTACTTTCTGCCCCAGGAAACTGCTCTGCATGGAATCTATGGGCAGGTCCTCTGCACTCCTGGCTTCTACTTGAGCTGTGCCAAGTGGCAGTCCCATGAAGGGATCTGAGACAGAGAACATTTGGGACAGATGGCTAGTCCTGCTGGCTCCTCCCATAAGATGCTGTGTCCCTAGACAGAAAGCAAGTGCCCCTCTCAGGGCAGCCTTCTTTCTCCACATCTCCTTTCAGATTTCAGCTACTGCTCTGTGCTTTCCCCTTTTTCCTGTCTGCCCCAGAATGGTCACAGCTTGACTACTTCTGGACCAGCTGTCTGCACCATCTCTTGGCTCCTTTATATCCGTGCTAATCTAAACATCATTCAGGCATAAACACTCTGAGCTTTCCCAGCTATGAAAGGATCTGGTTCCCACAAGGAAACAGGCTGATATAGTCAATCTTCCTTCTAAAAAGACCTAGATGGTGGAGGCATGCCAAATAGTTTCCAATGGGGGTGGCAAGAAGTTGGACACAGTTTAGCGATAAAACAAGAACACTCAACCCAGAAGTACTATCAAGGAGTCCAGCTTCAGAACCTGCTTGTGTTCAAAATTAACATAGATTCAAGACTTCTATAAAGCTGGCGATTCAGATGCTCACAGTAAAATTATCGTTGACCATTGCTATGAAGAAATGGACTATTATAACCTCATTTCTGATGTCATTCGTGCAGCAAGATATAAAAGGATCGGTAAGTCAACATGTTTCTAGAGGGAATTAATCTGTTCAGAGAAAATAGTTTGACAAAAAAATTACCACAAGAAAAATAGAGTTCTTAAAAAGTGAGAGTACTTAATGGAAATGACCAAGGGAAAGTGGAGTTAACTGCCTGTAATTAGCTTTTCAGAAGATACCTTCCATGTTCGTCTTTTTCCTTAGCGACCTCCTCCTGCCCTGTCCTTCTGATTTCTCATGGCTCTTGGTTCAACTTCTTAATATTTAAATACTCACCCAATCCTTCTCTCCCCTTCCTTTCACAGAGTGAAATTACTTTAGAAAGGCTAACACATTTTGAATATAGACAGATGAACACTTATAGTCGTTCCTGATTCTTCCTGTTGGCCCAGAACGTGGTCCTCTCCACAATACTACTTTCTGCCCCAGGAAACTGCTCTGCATGGAATCTATGGGCAGGTCCTCTGCACTCCTGGCTTCTACTTGAGCTGTGCCAAGTGGCAGTCCCATGAAGGGATCTGAGACAGAGAACATTTGGGACAGATGGCTAGTCCTGCTGGCTCCTCCCATAAGATGCTGTGTCCCTAGACAGAAAGCAAGTGCCCCTCTCAGGGCAGCCTTCTTTCTCCACATCTCCTTTCAGATTTCAGCTACTGCTCTGTGCTTTCCCCTTTTTCCTGTCTGCCCCAGAATGGTCACAGCTTGACTACTTCTGGACCAGCTGTCTGCACCATCTCTTGGCTCCTTTATATCCGTGCTAATCTAAACATCATTCAGGCATAAACACTCTGAGCTTTCCCAGCTATGAAAGGATCTGGTTCCCACAAGGAAACAGGCTGATATAGTCAATCTTCCTCTCCTAAGGACATAGACCATGCCGTTTCAACAAATAATCCTAGTCCATCCTCCATTCTCACTCACTACAGGAAACTTCTACTTGTAATTTCTTATTTCCTCATTCCTTACATTTTAGTCTAATATTCATATCGTGATATTCCTATGGCTTTTTCGTCATGTGTTTTTTAACTTTTCATAAAGAGATTTATACTACATGTATTCTCCTCTCAAAGTTGACTTTTATTCATTTAATTTTACATTCCACTCTTTCCTCCATGCTATTACCTTTGGGACATTTTCACAACTGCATTTTTTTTCAACTGCATCATATACACTATACTTCATGAATGCTTTATGGCTGCTGAACTTCTGTATCCTATGTACCATTTCACTGCTACACCCAGTACAGCCACATTTTCACTCCACAGGTCTTCTGGATCATATCTCTTTAAGGTATACCACTAGGACAATGAGATAGCTTCTTCTTTTATCAGACAAGGACACATTATTTTCCAAAGAAGCTATATCTTCTTTTTAAGCCATTAGAAGTTCTTAACAATTCCATGAACCCTACTTCTTTATCAACACTTGATATTATCCAAATCTAAATTTTTTTACAAATTGGTATGTGTAAAAGTATTTGGAATGTAGCTATAATTTGAACTTATCCTGGGAGCAAATTAGGTTGCAAATCCTTCTATATGATTTTTTCCAAGATTAAATTCTCTATCATTCATTTATTTTCCAATTGAAATACAGTTCATTTATAATACTGTATCATAGGACTTTGAGCATTCCACCCAGTTTTTCCTAATGGACTACTGACTTTTTCTTAGTGACTTATAAGGCCTTTAAAATATTTTATATATATATAGGTAAATTACATGTTTGGTAAATAAATGTCCCCATTATGTGACTTCATGTTTTAACTTTCTTTATGGAAGCTTTGGATGAAGAGAAGTTAGTGTAGTTGAATTTACAACTCTTGTTTGTAGTTTGGAATTTTGATGTCCAACTTAAAAATATAATTGCTAATCATGTGATTATACAGATGCTCTATTTTGTATTCTAAAATTTTATAATTTTGTATTTTTTCACCTTGAGGCTTCAGTTGATCCCACAATAATTCCTGCACACACTATGTAGTGGAGACCCAATTTCTGTCACCGATTTTCCTACTGGGTAAATTCTTGAGATGGCATATTATATGGAGTAACCTTTTCTCTTTTCACTATGGGGAAAAATATACCTTTGTCCATACAGGTTACATATGCACATGACCTGTCTCAGGACAATCTATTGGTTGCAATGGCCTATTTTTCTGTCTCTCCAACAAAATCACACTGTTATGAAAAATATATTTATTTCAGGTCCTGATATATGGTGAGCAAGTCTCCTCAGCATCATCTTAGTGTTGTGTCTATTATAAGAATGTCAAGCAAACATGTAAAGTTTAAAATCAGTATGTGTCCTTATATATACATACATAATACATACATACATATACACATTCTCTCTCTCAATGTTTAGAAATTGAACGGGGATTTTATTAAGTCTAAAAATCACTACGGGAAGAACTATCATCTACACTACTTCTCTAATCACTGTTCTTATCCCCTGACTCCTGCTTCCTTTCTCATTATGTTCACATGCACTCTGTGTACCCTCCCCTCCCCTTGCTTCCCTAATCCTAACTTTCTGTATTTTAGCATATATAATTATATTGTCTGACATTAGGGGAAACCCAATCTCTTTTTCTAACAATGCATGCATCCCCACACCTCTGATCAAGTGTAGCCTCATTTATGAAATCATCTCCGACTCCTCATTGTAACTTTTCTGCAAAACACCCTTCATATTATATTTCTAATTTTCTCATGTAGCTTATAATATTATTTCCACATTTATGTATATAGCTAACATGGCAGAAACTAAGCTTTTGTTTCTGTTTATTTCTTGCAGTAACTTGTAAGCACCTGGAATATAATAAAAATTTCTAAAAGGCAGAAAGACTTAATAATAGCTGCTCAAGTATAGTTTATCTCCTCCTCTTTTTCCTGGGTGCCTTATGATTTGTTGTCACTCTGCACATATTACTTGGTTTACATATATACTTTATGGCAGTTATACTATAACTAGGTATTATTATTCTTTACTTACACATGGGGATCAGAAGCATGTCATCTGTCCCAGATCAGACACACAACAAGTGAGCAGAGCTGGGATTAAGATCCAGACATGACTCAAAACCCATCTACTTCCTGAACTACCATGAATAGCAAATAGCTGGAAAAGCAGGGCCTGTGCCTGAGGTCCCTTGCATTGACCAAGATGGTAAAGCCAGAATAAGGTTGGCACAGGGAGACATCTCAGAGAAGAACTCATCAAGTAGAACTGGTTTCTCTTCCATGCATACAACTTTGTGCTATTCTGTCAGGTTCTTGACTCCCTGAGTAGACTTCACAGTTACTGACTGGATGTGGCTACAAATTCCAAGAAGAGATTGGAACCATTAATGATGAACCATAGAGTACGATGCACTTTATGGGTCCTTACTATTTGCTGAAACAAAGAAACAATTTATCAACCATGAAATGTTTCAAATTGGAGACTAAGTGGATGACATAATTAGAAAATCAATGTTTGATTTTGGAAATTAATATTTATTATAATATACCTCTTAGGAACTTAATAGGTTAATTTAGTATAATACACTAAAAAATGCAGGCATGTGACCTGAAGGCAACTTAACTGATTATAAACAATGTTTAAAACATACAAAGAGATCTTCAAGACACTCACATCTTCCACGAGCTCCAATTTCCTCACTTGTTGATTATTTTCCCGCTTTAGCTGTCATGTAATTCAAAGAGCTGGATCCAGTATGCACAAAGTGTGACAGTTACCAGCAGTATATATATATATACACACATATTTATACATATACATATATATATATTCTCTCTTAAACAACATGAGCACTATTCCAACCTCCTCATATAAAGAAAAGGGCCATTTGGCCTTCAAAGGCTGCCACTTTCCTATCAACACTGACATCTAAGTGCATTCCACAAAAATCCCAAACAAGTGTTAACATGATTCTCTAATTAAGATAGGTTCTTTGAGTGTAATAATCTTAAAAGTTATATGATGATTTTGAAGTGCGATTAAAATTTCTAGATCTTTATTATCTTCTATTGGTCAAAAAATATGACCTTTAACATAAAACTCTATTTGTAATACATAAATCTGACTACAGTAATTCTCAGCCAAAAGTTAACCAAACCCACCCTAAAAACAAAATGATGATTAACCCTATAACTGGGTTTTTTCAGGGAAAACATGTCATCTGTCCCAGATCAGACACACAACAAGTGAGCAGAGCTGGGATTAAGATCCAGACATGACTCAAAACCCATCTACTTCCTGAACTACCATGAATAGCAAATAGCTGGAAAAGCAGGGCCTGTGCCTGAGGTCCCTTGCATTGACCAAGATGGTAAAGCCAGAATAAGGTTGGCACAGGGAGACATCTCAGAGAAGAACTCATCAAGTAGAACTGGTTTCTCTTCCATGCATACAACTTTGTGCTATTCTGTCAGGTTCTTGACTCCCTGAGTAGACTTCACAGTTACTGACTGGATGTGGCTACAAATTCCAAGAAGAGATTGGAACCATTAATGATGAACCATAGAGTACGATGCACTTTATGGGTCCTTACTATTTGCTGAAACAAAGAAACAATTTATCAACCATGAAATGTTTCAAATTGGAGACTAAGTGGATGACATAATTAGAAAATCAATGTTTGATTTTGGAAATTAATATTTATTATAATATACCTCTTAGGAACTTAATAGGTTAATTTAGTATAATACACTAAAAAATGCAGGCATGTGACCTGAAGGCAACTTAACTGATTATAAACAATGTTTAAAACATACAAAGAGATCTTCAAGACACTCACATCTTCCACGAGCTCCAATTTCCTCACTTGTTGATTATTTTCCCGCTTTAGCTGTCATGTAATTCAAAGAGCTGGATCCAGTATGCACAAAGTGTGACAGTTACCAGCAGTATATATATATATACACACATATTTATACATATACATATATATATATCTCTCTTAAACAACATGAGCACTATTCCAACCTCCTCATATAAAGAAAAGGGCCATTTGGCCTTCAAAGGCTGCCACTTTCCTATCAACACTGACATCTAAGTGCATTCCACAAAAATCCCAAACAAGTGTTAACATGATTCTCTAATTAAGATAGGTTCTTTGAGTGTAATAATCTTAAAAGTTATATGATGATTTTGAAGTGCGATTAAAATTTCTAGATCTTTATTATCTTCTATTGGTCAAAAAATATGACCTTTAACATAAAACTCTATTTGTAATACATAAATCTGACTACAGTAATTCTCAGCCAAAAGTTAACCAAACCCACCCTAAAAACAAAATGGGACTGAGATTAAATTAAACTGAGATAATTCATGTGAAGTTACAAGCATATTATAAGAACTCAAGAAATACTAGGTTTTATCAATATCACATGATTCCTTAGTAAATGTAGGTTTAAATGCCATATGAGAGCATGTGTTATGAGAGTGAAATGCATAGATATATCATGAGCCACATACAGAATTTTTAAAATGTACTTTAATAAAGCAATACATTTTACTCATTATATATTTCAAATATATGTACCTCAAACTCATTCAAATACTCCAAAATGTACCTAGGTAAAAAGAACCAAATAAAAAGACAATAATGTCTCTTTATCAGTAAGACAGTAAAACACACAATAATAGAACAGGCAAAGAGATAAAATGGTGGAATTTTTAGAATTGTTTACTAATTTTAAAGATCTGTTAATTTAGATTCTGTAGCTAGAACTGAAATATTTTGTTCAAGATCACTCAACTGGTTATAATATCATTTTGATTAAAGTCTATTTGTCCCAATTCTAAAATCCATGGTATATTTTGCTACTAACATTTATAATTATTTTAATATATGCATGCTATACCAAATATAGCTGAGTTTTGGCCAAAGAAAGTTCTTTAAGGACCAAATACTTCAGGAGTACTTATAAAGTCATTTAAAATAGTCTCCCAACAAAAAAATAAATAAATAAAAAATAAAATAAAATAAAATAGTCTCCTAACTACTGGAAAACCAACAACTCACAGCATACTCTTCTGTCCTATCATCTTGGGTTGCTTTGTAATCCATGATAGTATTTAAAAGCTAATAAATTATGCTTCAGTGAGATTTATTTTATTTTCTGTATAGAGGAGGAAAATCTGTGTCAACCAAGCTTCAAAGAACAATAAATATTCTCTAATTAAGATAGGTTCTTTGAGTGTAATAATCTTAAAAGTTATATGATGATTTTGAAGTGCGATTAAAATTTCTAGATCTTTATTATCTTCTATTGGTCAAAAAATATGACCTTTAACATAAAACTCTATTTGTAATACATAAATCTGACTACAGTAATTCTCAGCCAAAAGTTAACCAAACCCACCCTAAAAAACAAAAATGGGACTGAGATTAAATTAAACTGAGATAATTCATGTGAAGTTACAAGCATATTATAAGAACTCAAGAAATACTAGGTTTTATCAATATCACATGATTCCTTAGTAAATGTAGGTTTAAATGCCATATGAGAGCATGTGTTATGAGAGTGAAATGCATAGATATATCATGAGCCACATACAGAATTTTTAAAATGTACTTTAATAAAGCAATACATTTTACTCATTATATATTTCAAATATATGTACCTCAAACTCATTCAAATACTCCAAAATGTACCTAGGTAAAAAGAACCAAATAAAAAGACAATAATGTCTCTTTATCAGTAAGACAGTAAAACACACAATAATAGAACAGGCAAAGAGATAAAATGGTGGAATTTTTAGAATTGTTTACTAATTTTAAAGATCTGTTAATTTAGATTCTGTAGCTAGAACTGAAATATTTTGTTCAAGATCACTCAACTGGTTATAATATCATTTTGATTAAAGTCTATTTGTCCCAATTCTAAAATCCATGGTATATTTTGCTACTAACATTTATAATTATTTTAATATATGCATGCTATACCAAATATAGCTGAGTTTTGGCCAAAGAAAGTTCTTTAAGGACCAAATACTTCAGGAGTACTTATAAAGTCATTTAAAATAGTCTCCCAACAAAAAAATAAATAAATAAAAAATAAAATAAAATAAAATAGTCTCCTAACTACTGGAAAACCAACAACTCACAGCATACTCTTCTGTCCTATCATCTTGGGTTGCTTTGTAATCCATGATAGTATTTAAAAGCTAATAAATTATGCTTCAGTGAGATTTATTTTATTTTCTGTATAGAGGAGGAAAATCTGTGTCAACCAAGCTTCAAAGAACAATAAATATTCAATTCACAAAAATCCAAAATGCTGGAAATGTTTTATAAAATATTAAGCTAACATTCTCCATCCTTGAAAAGACTGAGCTAAACCCTTCCTTTGTAATTTTTAATTTAATTACTGGCATACATAATTTATATACTCAAACCTGTTTACAACTATTTCTTCATTTAGTTTTATAGCCTCTAACAGAATGGTTTCCTCCCAGTCTGACAGTCACACTACCTTGTGGGAGGATTAACAGGACAGCTTGATAAAATATGCCTAGGAGCAACAGAACCGAGAGAATTATAGTGGTGCTAATAGTCCGAGTACTGTGAGGTTGCCCCAGTGTTTTCATGCAGAACTCTGATTAGCAGGGCGGCACATTCTAACTCCTCTAAGCTGTACTGACTGGACTCCGATACAATGGCAGCAAATCTTGCTATAAGGCCGCCGAAATGCTGAAAAACTTGTTCTGAGAGCTAGATTTTGGAAACATCGTCACTGAATTATTGTGTTAGAAGTCCAGGAAGGGGCTTCGCTGGTGGTCCAGTGGGTAAGGACACCGCCTTGCGGTGCAGGGGGCGCCGGTTCGATCCCTGGCCTGGGAGGATCCCACGTTCTGTGGAGCGGCTGGACCGATGTGTCCAATTACCGAGCCGGAGCTCTGGAGCGCGTGCGCCCAGAGCCGGTGCTCTGCGACAGCAGAGGCCTCCGCGATGGGAGGCCCACACGAGCCAAAGAACAAAGACGGGTGAAAATGGACTAATGAAAGACCAGTGGAGGTGGTCCGCCTGCTCCCCTCCCTCCCCACCCCACCCCCACCAAAATTAAATAAATAAATAAATCTTTAAAAAAAAAAAAAAAGAAGTCCAGGAAGGACTCTATTTACTGTCATATCGGCAAGAGGCAACTCTGTGGTTCCCCACATCCCTTCATAAAATGTACCCCATCAGGGTCAGGCTTCAGAGAAATGGACTGAGATGCTCACACATGCCCTGTCCACAGAAAGTTAAAGAAGAAATGGGTTCCAGTCTCTTAGGTTTGGAAAGCCATGGATCTTCTAACTCATGCCTGGTGAGCATAAATTTCATAGTATTGGTATCTTATAAAAACAGGCTTTAATTTTCCCAAGATTACCATTTATATTTACTTTGAAACAATAAATATTCTCCCCATTGGCAGAGAGTATGCCATTACATTCAATGCCCTTCATCGTTATGTGAAAAAGTACCTGATTAAATACTGCCCCACAGGTAGCAATTACAGGCACAAAACAGCATCAGCCTTCAATGACATATCTTTATTCTTCAGTAAAAAACCTCCAAACAGGTTACATTATTTACATTTGCTAGTTAACCTCTCAATATAGGAGAAAGGGCAGTCATATATTCCCAATAAGTTCTAAATTAAGTATGATTAATTAAATCTTCTTGTTGCTGTTTAGTTGCTAAATTGCACCCAATTTTTAGCGTAGGTTTCCATTTTCTAATCAGTCCGAGTACTGTTCCCTGTTTTCATGCAGAACTCTGATTAGCAGGGCGGCACATTCTAACTCCTCTAAGCTGTACTGACTGGACTCCGATACAATGGCAGCAAATCTTGCTATAAGGCCGCCGAAATGCTGAAAAACTTGTTCTGAGAGCTAGATTTTGGAAACATCGTCACTGAATTATTGTGTTAGAAGTCCAGGAAGGGGCTTCGCTGGTGGTCCAGTGGGTAAGGACACCGCCTTGCGGTGCAGGGGGCGCCGGTTCGATCCCTGGCCTGGGAGGATCCCACGTTCTGTGGAGCGGCTGGACCGATGTGTCCAATTACCGAGACGGAGCTCTGGCGCGCATGCAACCAGAGCCGGTGCTGTGCCACAACCTAAGCCCCCGCGATGGGAGGCCCACACGAGCCAAAGAACAAAGATGGATGAAAATGGACTAATGAAAGACCAGTGGAGGTGGTCCGCCTGCTCCCCCCCCCCCCCACCCCACCCCCACCAAAATTAAATAAATAAATAAATCTTTAAAAAAAAAAAAAAGAAGTCCAGGAAGGACTCTATTTACTGTCATATCGGCAAGAGGCAACTCTGTGGTTCCCCACATCCCTTCATAAAATGTACCCCATCAGGGTCAGGCTTCAGAGAAATGGACTGAGATGCTCACACATGCCCTGTCCACAGAAAGTTAAAGAAGAAATGGGTTCCAGTCTCTTAGGTTTGGAAAGCCATGGATCTTCTAACTCATGCCTGGTGAGCATAAATTTCATAGTATTGGTATCTTATAAAAACAGGCTTTAATTTTCCCAAGATTACCATTTATATTTACTTTGAAACAATAAATATTCTCCCCATTGGCAGAGAGTATGCCATTACATTCAATGCCCCTTCATCGTTATGTGAAAAAGTACCTGATTAAATACTGCCCCACAGGTAGCAATTACAGGCACAAAACAGCATCAGCCTTCAATGACATATCTTTATTCTTCAGTAAAAAACCTCCAAACAGGTTACATTATTTACATTTGCTAGTTAACCTCTCAATATAGGAGAAAGGGCAGTCATATATTCCCAATAAGTTCTAAATTAAGTATGATTAATTAAATCTTCTTGTTGCTGTTTAGTTGCTAAATTGCACCCAATTTTTATGACCCCATGAACTGTAGTCCACCGGGCTCTGTCCATGGAATTTTCCAGGCAAGTATACTGGAGTGGGTTGCCACTTCCTTCTCCAAGGGATCTTCCCAATCTAGGCATTGAATCCATGGCTACTGTTGTATCTCCTTCATTGCAAGCAGATTATTTACCACTGAGCCATTAGGGAAGCTCCATTTTTATGATTAATTAAATAAGCATAAAACAGAATGGAAGAAAGGAAGAGAAGGCAGCAAGGAAAGACAGTCAGCAATAGGTCTTAAAAATGTGAATAATAAGAATAAAAAAACAGGGTAATCATATAAAAATCACATACTTAAATGGGTATAGCCTTTAACCCCACTTACTGCCTAGAGTTGGTCTTGTCTGTACCTATGCACATGATGAATTTTCATATTTTGCCTTCAGGTGCTCACAGCAGGTGATAATCAGTAGTAGTCTACAGCAGTACAGGCTTGCCAATGGCCTTCACATCTCATGAGGTACATATCCTCTATGAGGTTCTGTCCACTACAGACACCCTGACTGTTGGCAGATGTCAATTAGAGGACCCTCCTGAGAGTGTGGTTCCTGACCCCTGTCCAACATGTGCACGTCTGATGAAGAGCTTCTTCAAAGCTCTAGTGAAATAAAAATGTCCTGGATTTGATGAATTGAGGTGAATTACTTTGAGGTGGCAGGTCTCTCTCATTTAAATGCAAATCCTGAAGTTAATTTTAGAAATGTAAAGGATCACACAGATCATATAATCAAATGCTCTCATTTTCTAGGAGAAGACACTGAAGGTCAGAGAAGGTAAGCATCTTGCCTAAAATAACATAAGTAAAATATTAACTGTAAGTACCTATAATGAGCCTCCAACAGGCATCCAACTACGTGTTATTGTATCTGTGTTTTCTGATCAATTTCTTCTTCGATTTTCCACAACTCTTACAAACCATATATGTCTCCGGTCAAAAAGCTTTTAATGTTTCTCTGCTTATTTATCACTGATGATCTTATCCATTACTACAGTGAAAAAAAAAAAGGAATTTAATTTCTTTTCTCAACTAATAATGACTGTTAGTCTATTTACCAATTTTCTATCTCTTGAACTTTGGCAGCATTCATTCTTTTTTTTCTTTTCTTTTCTTTTCTTTCTGACACCAACAGCAAGTTTCATCTCTCTCATTTAGAGCTCTATATTCACTGTTTACTGTTACTTATTATTTCCCTCTGCTTTTTGAAAAAATCTTATATAAGCAATTATGTCTCCTATAGTCACATGTATAGTTATAGCTCATCATAAATTCATGATCTGTGTCTTTGTCAAATACACATCCATATACACAAATGTTCTTTTGGACCAATGTCCCCTTCCAGATACCATAGTATATGTATTTTCACTTTTAATATCCAAGTTTCTTAAGTTTTACTTTGCTTTATGTTCCTAATCACCTACCCTTCAAACCACTCTGATATTCCTCTGATCCCATGACTGGTTTAAATCCTTGTCCTATTTGAGTCCTCAGCACTGTCCTGAACATTATCAATGCACAAAATACCCTCCTAAATGTCTGAAGCCTCACCTGGCTCAAACCCATCTCCTTGTTTGTCTATCACCTAATTTTACTACTCCATTTATGAGCGAAAGTTTAAGAAACACTGTCTCTGCTCACTGACGATTTGTTTGCCTATAGAACTCTTCCTCCATTCAGTATAACCTAAATTCTGCCATCTGATGCAACAGGGATGCTGTCTGCAGTGCAGTCCCTAGTAGACACAGAGATGCATACAGGCACTAGAGTGGACTCTTCCACTTTGCATTTTTCTAAAAGCACTTTGGAAGGGGTGTGGCATGAGATTGCTTGATGACAAGGCTTTACACCAGTTTGGCTGTGATTCTTTAGGTGGTTACTGTGGTTGGTCAGTAGAGAAATCAAGATGTCTTCCACTACAGTGGTGGTGGAAATGAACATAAGGGTGTAAATGTGATACAGCAGTGGCAGAGACATTGAACACGGCATGATGAAAAGAAATGTTGACAGAGAAAAGATGGAGTCAAAATTCACGACCAGGCTTCTACACTGAAAAAACAGGCAGAAGACAGTGCTGTATACTGAGATACTGCACAGAGGAAGAGAAGGAGATTGTATTGTTGCTGTTGCTCAGTCTCTAAGTTGTGTCCAACTCATTGCAATTCCATGAGCTGCACCACGCCAGGCTTCTCTGTTCATCATTATCTCTGTGAGTTTGCTCAAACTTATGTCCATTAGTTAGTGATGCCATCCAACCATCACATCCTCTGTTGCCCCATTCTCCTCTTGCCCTCAATTTTTCACAGCATCAGAGGCTTTTCCAATGAGTCAGCTCTTTGCATCAGGTCGCCAAAGCACTGGAACTTCAGCTTTAGCATCAGTACTTCCAATGAATATTCAGTATTGATTTCCTTTAGGGTTGACTGGTTTGATATTTCTGCTATCCAAGGGACTCTCAAGAGTCTTCTTGGGGGCTTTCCTGGTGGTCCATTGGGGAAAGATTCCGCCTTGCAATGCAGGGGACACCAGCTCAATCCCTGGCCCGGGAAGATCCCATGTGCCATGGAGTAGCTAGGCCAGTGTGTCAATTAGGAGCCAGCACTCTGGAATGCATGTGGCCAGAGCTGGTGCTCTGTAGAAAAAGAGGCCACTGCGATGGGAGGCCCACACAGGCTGAAGAATAAAGATGGATGAAAATACGTAAATAAAAAAATCAATAAAAGAGGCCAAAATCTAAAGAAAAGAAAAAAAAGCTCGGGTTGTATAGGGATAGAACTCAGACAGGCAGTTTCATCACTACAACAGTAATAGCCAGTATGCAGTTGGGTATGTAGGATTAGAGTTCAAAAGAAAAGGCTGAGATAGAATTGCATCTAGGAGTCCTTCTATTCATTCAAATACTGTTTGTTAAGTAACTACCTACTGTATGACAAGCCCTGACAGTGTATTAAAAGGCAAAGACATCAATTTGCTGACAAAGATCTGTATAGGCAAAGCAACAGTTTTTCCAATAGTCAAGTATGGATGTAACAGTTGGACCATAAATAAGGTTGAGGATGAAAGAAATGATGCCTTCGAATTGTGGTGTTAGATAAGACTCTTGAGAGTCCCTTGGACTGCAAGGAGATCAAACCAGTCAGTCCTAAAGGAAATCAATTAGAAGTACTGAGCTGAAGCTCCAATACTTTGGCCATCTGGTGCAAAGAGCCAACTTACTGAAAAAGATCCTTATGGTGAGAAAGACTGAAGGCAGGAGGAGAAGGGGACAGCAGAGGATGGGATGGTTGGGTGGCATCCACAACTCAATGACCCAGAGTTTAAGCAAACTCTGGGAGATACTGAAGAATAGGGAATGCTGGCATGTCTCAGTCCATCGGTTCACAAAGAACTGGACATGACTTAGCGATGGAACAACTACCACCACTATATACCAGGCATAGTTGTAGACTGTAGAAATATACCCTTTTCACAGCATCAGAGGTTTTCCAAGAGTCTCTTTGCATCAGGTCGCCAAAGCACTGGAACTTCAGCTTTAGCATCAGTACTTCCAATGAATATTCAGTATTGATTTCCTTTAGGGTTGACTGGTTTGATATTTCTGCTATCCAAGGGACTCTCAAGAGTCTTCTTGGGGGCTTTCCTGGTGGTCCATTGGGGAAAGATTCCGCCTTGCAATGCAGGGGACACCAGCTCAATCCCTGGCCCGGGAAGATCCCATGTGCCATGGAGTAGCTAGGCCAGTGTGTCAATTAGGAGCCAGCACTCTGGAATGCATGTGGCCAGAGCTGGTGCTCTGTAGAAAAAGAGGCCACTGCGATGGGAGGCCCACACAGGCTGAAGAATAAAGATGGATGAAAATACGTAAATAAAAAAATCAATAAAAGAGGCCAAAATCTAAAGAAAAGAAAAAAAAGCTCGGGTTGTATAGGGATAGAACTCAGACAGGCAGTTTCATCACTACAACAGTAATAGCCAGTATGCAGTTGGGTATGTAGGATTAGAGTTCAAAAGAAAAGGCTGAGATAGAATTGCATCTAGGAGTCCTTCTATTCATTCAAATACTGTTTGTTAAGTAACTACCTACTGTATGACAAGCCCTGACAGTGTATTAAAAGGCAAAGACATCAATTTGCTGACAAAGATCTGTATAGGCAAAGCAACAGTTTTTCCAATAGTCAAGTATGGATGTAACAGTTGGACCATAAATAAGGTTGAGGATGAAAGAAATGATGCCTTCGAATTGTGGTGTTAGATAAGACTCTTGAGAGTCCCTTGGACTGCAAGGAGATCAAACCAGTCAGTCCTAAAGGAAATCAATTAGAAGTACTGAGCTGAAGCTCCAATACTTTGGCCATCTGGTGCAAAGAGCCAACTTACTGAAAAAGATCCTTATGGTGAGAAAGACTGAAGGCAGGAGGAGAAGGGGACAGCAGAGGATGGGATGGTTGGGTGGCATCCACAACTCAATGACCCAGAGTTTAAGCAAACTCTGGGAGATACTGAAGAATAGGGAATGCTGGCATGTCTCAGTCCATCGGTTCACAAAGAACTGGACATGACTTAGCGATGGAACAACTACCACCACTATATACCAGGCATAGTTGTAGACTGTAGAAATATACAGTAATGGGTTACATTTGATTTGGTAAAACAAAAAGAAGATATAATAAACAAATAATACATTGTGCTGCAAGATAATATAAACAGAAGTAGGCTGGTGTAAGGAAAACAGGTCATTCTGGACTTGGGTGATTCCTTTTGATGTAGAACAAAAGTATAGCCATGTGAATTCATAAGTTGAAATTTTTCCAGTGTGCTTGGGAAGAGAAAATCGGGAGACATCAGTGAAATTTCTTAAAGAGGAGGTGATGGTCATGAGGGTATGAGAGCCAAGTTAAAAGTAACTAGCGAGGAAGGAAGCTTCCACTCTATGACATCTGGAGCCAATGAAATTAAACTAAAGACTCAAGAAGAGTAATAGGTTTCCCAATATTATCTTATAATGAAGTTCAATTCTCTTAATGTTCAAGTTCTTAATCAGCAAGATCTAGTCATGGACCCTCTCCAGTCTCATTCCAGGCTGCCCTCTTCACTCTACCTAACTATCATATCACTTAGTCAGTCAGTTTAGTTGCTTAGTCATGTTTGACTCTTTGTGGCTACACTGTCCTTCTCGAATTTGCCTGCAATGCGGGAGACCTGGGTTTGATCCCTGGGTTGGGAAGATTTCCTGGAGAAGGGAAAGGCTATTTACTTCAGCATTCTTTCCTGGAGAATTCTATAGCTCATCCATGAATCACAGAGTCAGAGATGACTGAGCAACTTACACTTCACTTCCTGTGCTCCAGTCTCGGAGCCCCTGCACTTATATTCTTTATAACACATAAGAAATAACCACTGTCTGATGAGCCTTTTCCCCAAAAAAAAGCCTTCTATATACTAGCCTTCTCCTAGGCTTTGGCCATCTGGTGCAAAGAGCCAACTTACTGAAAAGATCCTTATGGTGAGAAAGACTGAAGGCAGGAGGAGAAGGGACAGCAGAGGATGGGATGGTTGGGTGGCATCCACAACTCAATGACCCAGAGTTTAAGCAAACTCTGGGAGATACTGAAGAATAGGGAATGCTGGCATGTCTCAGTCCATCGGTTCACAAAGAACTGGACATGACTTAGCGATGGAACAACTACCACCACTATATACCAGGCATAGTTGTAGACTGTAGAAATATACAGTAATGGGTTACATTTGATTTGGTAAAACAAAAAGAAGATATAATAAACAAATAATACATTGTGCTGCAAGATAATATAAACAGAAGTAGGCTGGTGTAAGGAAAACAGGTCATTCTGGACTTGGGTGATTCCTTTTGATGTAGAACAAAAGTATAGCCATGTGAATTCATAAGTTGAAATTTTTCCAGTGTGCTTGGGAAGAGAAAATCGGGAGACATCAGTGAAATTTCTTAAAGAGGAGGTGATGGTCATGAGGGTATGAGAGCCAAGTTAAAAGTAACTAGCGAGGAAGGAAGCTTCCACTCTATGACATCTGGAGCCAATGAAATTAAACTAAAGACTCAAGAAGAGTAATAGGTTTCCCAATATTATCTTATAATGAAGTTCAATTCTCTTAATGTTCAAGTTCTTAATCAGCAAGATCTAGTCATGGACCCTCTCCAGTCTCATTCCAGGCTGCCCTCTTCACTCTACCTAACTATCATATCACTTAGTCAGTCAGTTTAGTTGCTTAGTCATGTTTGACTCTTTGTGGCTACACTGTCCTTCTCGAATTTGCCTGCAATGCGGGAGACCTGGGTTTGATCCCTGGGTTGGGAAGATTTCCTGGAGAAGGGAAAGGCTATTTACTTCAGCATTCTTTCCTGGAGAATTCTATAGCTCATCCATGAATCACAGAGTCAGAGATGACTGAGCAACTTACACTTCACTTCCTGTGCTCCAGTCTCGGAGCCCCTGCACTTATATTCTTTATAACACATAAGAAATAACCACTGTCTGATGAGCTGATAGTCACATCTTTGGGTTAGCCTAAAACCCACTTCCATAGAGAAGCCTTCTATATACTAGCCTTCTCCTAGGCTGATGTAAGTTGCTTTATGTATGCCTCCATAACAATGTGAATATGCCTTCTGTGACACTCATCACTTGTATGAATTTAGTTTCTACATTTCCCTTAATAATGGCGCTCTTTTTAGGTTCAGAGGATTCAGTCACTTCTTTTCATATGAGCTACTTAATTATCTATTTGTTTTTCTTCTCAAGGTTGCAGACTCTGCTCCATCATCCTATAATATCTCCATATGTCTTTCCTTTCAGATGGACATGTGCCTTCTCTTCCCTACCTAACAGTTTCTGACTGAACTGGTTTGGAGACAATAAAGAAAGATATGGCCAAAATGGAGAGGAAAGGGAAGAAAAGATGGGGAGAGGGAAAGGGAGGGAAAAGTAGGGGGAGAGATAGAGAAAGAAAAAGACAGAGTAAGAGTAAGAAGTAAATGAGGCTGCATGGAGGCTGCCAAAAAGTGATATTTTATAACTGAGCAATAATACCTAGTTTTAATCCCTCAGCATTGAGTTCAAGCTCAGGTATGACCAGTAACATTAAAGAAAACAGCACTGTCCCCACAGCACAGACCTATAATTGATTCACACAGCAAATGAGAGGTATATAGTCTTTTGAAACAGAAAAGGACCCTATGGTTCTTGCCTGCCTTCCCTCCTCCACCATCCTATCCTCTGCATGCCTTTTGCCTTTGAAAACAGGAATTCTTTTTAATTGAAGAATAAGTTTAATCAGAGAAGTGAGAAATTCTAAGTCAAAAGAAAACAAAGGAGACTAAATAACAATAATGTAGTCATAAAGCATAGTCAAGAAACTAAAGATTCTTTCTCAAGGGCTATAGATAATATTCTAAGCCATATCCTGTGAGTTGTCTTATAGATACTGAAACATCAGGTGGAGAAGTTAACTACATGATGACCAGATTGTACCCAAGATGTGAGCTGCCACAATTTCAACAAGTGACCATAAAGAAATGGGAACAATTTGTTCCTGGAACTGAAGATTAACTGTACCTAAAACCTTATCCACCTCCTATGAAACCTGTAGGTAGGAAAAGAAGCACCAGTTAGAAACAGACATGGAACAACAGAGTGGCTCTAAATTGGGAAAGGAGTACATCAAGGCTGAATATTGTCACCCTGCTTATTTAACCTATTTGCAGAGTACATTATATGAAATGCCAGACAAGCTGAAATCAGGCTTCCCTGATGGTCCAGTGGATAAGGACATAGCTTTGCAGTGCAAGGGGCGCTAGTTCCATCCCTGGCCTGAGAAGATCCCACATGCCACGGAGTAGCTGGACCGATATGTCTAGCTACCGAGTCGGAGCTCTGGAGCACGTGCACCCAGAACTGGTGCTCTGTGACAAGCGAGGCCACTGAGATGAGAGGCCCATACAGGCCAAAGAACAAAGATAGATGAATACAAATAAGTGAAAGACCAATAGAAGTACTCCTCCTAAAAAAATGGTCCACATCAGACAAGCTAAAATCAAGACTGCTGGAAGAAATATCAATAACCTCAGGTATGCAGATGAAACCATCCTTAGAGCAGAAAGTGAAGAGGAACTAAAGAGCCTCTTGACGAAGGTGAAAGATGAGAGTGAAAAAGCTGGCTTAAAATTCAACATTCAAAAAATGAAGATCATGGCATCTGGTCCCATCACTTCATGGCAAATAGATGGGCAAGCAATGGAAACAGTGACAGACTTTATTTTCTTGGAATCCAAAATCACTGAAGATGGTGATTGCAGCCATGAAATTAAAAGATGCTTGCTCCTTGGAAGAAAAGCTATGACAAACCTAAACAGCATATTAAAAAGCAGAGACATCACTTTGCCAACAAAAGTTCATATAGTCAAAGTATAGTTTTCCCAGTAGTCATGTACGGATGTGAGAGTTGGAGCATAAAGAAGGCTAAGTGCTGAAGAATTGATGCCTTTGAATTCTGGTGTTGGAGAAGACTTGAGAAGTTCTTTGACTTCAAGGAGATCAAATCAGTCAATTCTGAAGGAAATACAGCCCTGAATATTCGTTGGAAGCAATGATGCTGAAGCTGAAGCACCAGTATTTTGGCCACCCGATGGAAAGAGATGATTCATTGGAAAAGACCTTGATGTTGGGAAAACAGAAGACAAAAAGAGAAGGGGAAAACAGAGGAGGAGAAGGTTGGATGACATCACTGTCAATGAACATAAGTTTGAGTAAGTTCTGGGAGATGGTGAAGGACTGGGAAGCCTGGCATGCTGCAGTCCATGGGGGCTGCAAAGAGTCAGACACGACTGATCAACTGAACTGAACTGAAAACAATCAAGATGATGCTGGTCAGACCACTGATGACCAATCTCAAGATGACTGAAGTGATGCCTGTGCTGTTTTTACATGCACCCACCCTCCACTCTTTCCATAAAAGCTTTAACTTTCCGCTTGTCAGTGGTGGAGTCAGACTTTGGACAGATGTCTTTCACCCTCCCCCACCCTTCAGTTGCCAGCATCTGAAATAAAGCAAAATTTCCTTTCCACCAGCTTGGCCTGTTTATGGACTTTTGAGTGGCAAGCAATGAGACCCCAAACACATACTCTTTCAGTAACACTTTCACTTAAATATACAGTGGACATCTGAAATGATGCAACTCCTGGGAAACTGCAGGACTGTTCTTTTCTAGATCAATATTTCTTGAGAAAAAGGATGCATCCTCCTTTGATGTTGGGGGTGGGATATGGGCAACCCAGGGTTCAGAGCTTAGCCTCAACACAGAGGTGTCCCATGGCTCTGGGGGCAGACATTTCTCTGGTTGTTATGGAACTTTCCTGAAGCTGTGTATACAAATGGGCATGTCCCTACCAATTGCATAGAAATGCTTGAATGGCCCCGGTAGGAGTCTATAATTTCTTCCACTGTACTGAAATTCTGGCTCAAAGGCAATCATCATAGCATAATAGGGATTCATTTATGTCACAAAGGGCTAACAACTGCAATGAAAAAGAACCCTGAAAATCATTCAAATTAACCCGTGTGTGCTCCCACAGTGTCCATTTTACAAAGGGCTTAAAAAAAACTGCAATGAATAGACCTGAAAATGGAAGAACGGGAGAGTTCTTTGACTTCAAGGAGATCAAATCAGTCAATTCTGAAGGAAATACAGCCCTGAATATTCGTTGGAAGCAATGATGCTGAAGCTGAAGCACCAGTATTTTGGCCACCCGATGGAAAGAGATGATTCATTGGAAAAGACCTTGATGTTGGGAAAACAGAAGACAAAAAGAGAAGGGGAAAACAGAGGAGGAGAAGGTTGGATGACATCACTGTCAATGAACATAAGTTTGAGTAAGTTCTGGGAGATGGTGAAGGACTGGGAAGCCTGGCATGCTGCAGTCCATGGGGGCTGCAAAGAGTCAGACACGACTGATCAACTGAACTGAACTGAAAACAATCAAGATGATGCTGGTCAGACCACTGATGACCAATCTCAAGATGACTGAAGTGATGCCTGTGCTGTTTTTACATGCACCCACCCTCCACTCTTTCCATAAAAGCTTTAACTTTCCGCTTGTCAGTGGTGGAGTCAGACTTTGGACAGATGTCTTTCACCCTCCCCCACCCTTCAGTTGCCAGCATCTGAAATAAAGCAAAATTTCCTTTCCACCAGCTTGGCCTGTTTATGGACTTTTGAGTGGCAAGCAATGAGACCCCAAACACATACTCTTTCAGTAACACTTTCACTTAAATATACAGTGGACATCTGAAATGATGCAACTCCTGGGAAACTGCAGGACTGTTCTTTTCTAGATCAATATTTCTTGAGAAAAAGGATGCATCCTCCTTTGATGTTGGGGGTGGGATATGGGCAACCCAGGGTTCAGAGCTTAGCCTCAACACAGAGGTGTCCCATGGCTCTGGGGGCAGACATTTCTCTGGTTGTTATGGAACTTTCCTGAAGCTGTGTATACAAATGGGCATGTCCCTACCAATTGCATAGAAATGCTTGAATGGCCCCGGTAGGAGTCTATAATTTCTTCCACTGTACTGAAATTCTGGCTCAAAGGCAATCATCATAGCATAATAGGGATTCATTTATGTCACAAAGGGCTAACAACTGCAATGAAAAAAGAACCCTGAAAAATCATTCAAATTAACCCGTGTGTGCTCCCACAGTGTTCCACACCTTTCAGACAGAATGTCCTGCAAGGGCAATAAATGGTAGAACAGCACACAGGACAGACAATGGCTCTCTTTCTTCACTCTAGATCATGTATACTCAGGATCCTGCTTAAATGAGGACACACTGTGCCAGGTACAAAGAGTCCAGGGCAGGATGATTTGATAAGACAGTAAATGCCTGAGCAGCCAGGACGGGATCCGTCCTGAGCTGAGGCTCCTCAACTCCCTTCATTCCTCATAATCACAGTAATTACAATTACTTTTCTCCTAGATCTGCAGAATATCACAGGTGCCAGAGAAGCCTCAGTGTCCCTACCATCTGATATATACAGTCCCCATCTCCAATTGTAGTGACTTATCCCTTCAGCCCCAACACGCAATGTCATTTAAAAGAAAATCCTTTTAATTAGAGGAAATATTGGGGGCTACTACCAATTGCAAGTGAATTCTGATGATAATAGCTAGTGCTTTATAGCACTTTCACATTATCTATTTCAATTAACCCTCACAGGAATTAAGAAGGTGAAAGTGAAGTGAAAGTCAAAGTCCCTCAGTCGCGTTTGATTCTTTGCAACCCCATGGACTGCAGCCCACCAGCCCCCTCTGTCCATGGAATTCTCCAGGCAAGAATATTGGAATCGGATGCTCTTGCTACTCAGTCACCCAGTGAAGTCTGACTCTTTGTGACCCCATTGTAGTGGGCAGACATCCCTTTCTCCAGGGGATATTCCTGACCAAGGGATCAAAACTGCGTATCCAACATTGCAGGCAGATTGTTTAACATCTGAGATACTAGGGAAGCTAATACGGTGAAGATGGTTTATTTATTTTACAAAAAACATTCAGATCAATAGAGCAAGAGCAATTCTCCCAATTCTAATTACCTATAATACTGGTTGTTATGGAACTTTCCTGAAGCTGTGTATACAAATGGGCATGTCCCTACCAATTGCATAGAAATGCTTGAATGGCCCCGGTAGGAGTCTATAATTTCTTCCACTGTACTGAAATTCTGGCTCAAAGGCAATCATCATAGCATAATAGGGATTCATTTATGTCACAAAGGGCTAACAACTGCAATGAAAAAAGAACCCTGAAAAATCATTCAAATTAACCCGTGTGTGCTCCCACAGTGTTCCACACCTTTCAGACAGAATGTCCTGCAAGGGCAATAAATGGTAGAACAGCACACAGGACAGACAATGGCTCTCTTTCTTCACTCTAGATCATGTATACTCAGGATCCTGCTTAAATGAGGACACACTGTGCCAGGTACAAAGAGTCCAGGGCAGGATGATTTGATAAGACAGTAAATGCCTGAGCAGCCAGGACGGGATCCGTCCTGAGCTGAGGCTCCTCAACTCCCTTCATTCCTCATAATCACAGTAATTACAATTACTTTTCTCCTAGATCTGCAGAATATCACAGGTGCCAGAGAAGCCTCAGTGTCCCTACCATCTGATATATACAGTCCCCATCTCCAATTGTAGTGACTTATCCCTTCAGCCCCAACACGCAATGTCATTTAAAAGAAAATCCTTTTAATTAGAGGAAATATTGGGGGCTACTACCAATTGCAAGTGAATTCTGATGATAATAGCTAGTGCTTTATAGCACTTTCACATTATCTATTTCAATTAACCCTCACAGGAATTAAGAAGGTGAAAGTGAAGTGAAAGTCAAAGTCCCTCAGTCGCGTTTGATTCTTTGCAACCCCATGGACTGCAGCCCACCAGCCCCCTCTGTCCATGGAATTCTCCAGGCAAGAATATTGGAATCGGATGCTCTTGCTACTCAGTCACCCAGTGAAGTCTGACTCTTTGTGACCCCATTGTAGTGGGCAGACATCCCTTTCTCCAGGGGATATTCCTGACCAAGGGATCAAAACTGCGTATCCAACATTGCAGGCAGATTGTTTAACATCTGAGATACTAGGGAAGCTAATACGGTGAAGATGGTTTATTTATTTTACAAAAAACATTCAGATCAATAGAGCAAGAGCAATTCTCCCAATTCACTAATTACCTATAATCAGTGAGACAGGGTGAAAATCTGTGTGCCCAGATATCCAGCTCTAACCCCCATCATGCTTACAGGAGAGGATACGCCTTCCACTTTGGCCTGAAAAAGGTCCCAGAAAAGTCCTGATGAAAAGAAGTGTTGGCAATTAGTGAAGAAAGAGAAAGTATGAGAAGTTGGAAATTCTTCAACATTATCTCAGGAAGTAGCTTTGTCTCTTCAATTACAGCAAAGAATGGATATTCATTCCATTAAGAAGTAAAAACAAGAATAAAAAACCTCAGTGGACTTTGCTGCAAAGTATTAAAAAAGTAATATTTGGAAATAAGTTGAAGGGTTACTTGCAGCTCCAGGATGACTCTGCATTTGAAAATTAATTCTTTCCTAGCAGCCTCTAGGTGATGGCATAAGGTAAATCCAAACCCAAAAATCATAGTCACATCTGTTGAGGGTCAGGTGACTTTCTGTATTGCCCACCAGATGCCATCTGCCCTTAAGTACACACAGCCATGAGCACACTTAAACTGTCAGTGATGGCTCTGTGCTGGCATCACTGGAACATGCAAAAGTTGACATATTAAAGACTTTATTTTCCTGAATTTTGTTCTTGGGACAGCACAAATGGTGCATCAACTGTGGCTAGGAAATGAGGCTTTTCATTTGCTTTTGCATGTAAGAAAATTAATACAGGAGGGGCAATTATTCTATCAGCTGTTGACTGTTAATTCTCACTGCTTGGAACATAGAACACAGAATGCAGAACTTATACATTCAGAAACAGAAAATTCTGTTACTAATGTGATTAATTCAATGCTATTGGAAACCCATTTTAAAAAGGGCTGTGCCACCCAACACAGGAGCATCCCAATACATAGGGCAAACACTTTCAGACATAAAAGAAGAAATTGACAATAACACAATAATAGCAGGAGACTTTAACACTCCTCTCACACCAATGAACAGATCATCCAAACAGAAAATTAATAAAAAAACACAAGCCTTAAATGACACACTAGAAAAGATGGACCACAAGGATATCTTTAGGATATTCCATCCCAAAGCAGAAGAATACACAGTCTTCTCAAGTGCTCATGGAACATTCTCCAGGACAGACCACATCTTGGGCCACAAATCAAACCTCAGTCAATTCAAGAAAACTGAAATTATATCAACCATCTTCTCAGACCACAATGCAATGAGACTAGAGATCAACTACAGGAAAAAAAAAAAAACCACTAAAAACACAAACACAAGGAGATTAAACAACATATACCTAAAAACCAAACTGATTACCAAGCAAATCAAAGAAGAAATAAAACTAATTCCTAGAAGAAAATGACAATGAACACACGACAGTGCAAAACCTATCAGATACCACAAAATCAGTTCTAAGAGAGAAATTTATAGCAATTCAATCCTACCTCAAAAAACAAGGAAAATATCAAACAGACGACTTAACCCAGCACTTAAAACAATTGGAGAAAGAAGAACAAAAACACCCCAAAGTTACCAAAAGAAGAGAAATCATAAAGATCAGAGCAGAAATAAATGAAAAAGAAATGAAAGAAACAATAGTAAATATAAATAAAACAAAAAGCTGGTTCAAATTTTTTTAGTGATGCTCTGTGCTGGCATCACTGGAACATGCAAAAGTTGACATATTAAAGACTTTATTTTCCTGAATTTTGTTCTTGGGACAGCACAAATGGTGCATCAACTGTGGCTAGGAAATGAGGCTTTTCATTTGCTTTTGCATGTAAGAAAATTAATACAGGAGGGGCAATTATTCTATCAGCTGTTGACTGTTAATTCTCACTGCTTGGAACATAGAACACAGAATGCAGAACTTATACATTCAGAAACAGAAAATTCTGTTACTAATGTGATTAATTCAATGCTATTGGAAACCCATTTTAAAAAGGGCTGTGCCACCCAACACAGGAGCATCCCAATACATAGGGCAAACACTTTCAGACATAAAAGAAGAAATTGACAATAACACAATAATAGCAGGAGACTTTAACACTCCTCTCACACCAATGAACAGATCATCCAAACAGAAAATTAATAAAAAAACACAAGCCTTAAATGACACACTAGAAAAGATGGACCACAAGGATATCTTTAGGATATTCCATCCCAAAGCAGAAGAATACACAGTCTTCTCAAGTGCTCATGGAACATTCTCCAGGACAGACCACATCTTGGGCCACAAATCAAACCTCAGTCAATTCAAGAAAACTGAAATTATATCAACCATCTTCTCAGACCACAATGCAATGAGACTAGAGATCAACTACAGGAAAAAAAAAAAAACCACTAAAAACACAAACACAAGGAGATTAAACAACATATACCTAAAAACCAAACTGATTACCAAGCAAATCAAAGAAGAAATAAAACTAATTCCTAGAAGAAAATGACAATGAACACACGACAGTGCAAAACCTATCAGATACCACAAAATCAGTTCTAAGAGAGAAATTTATAGCAATTCAATCCTACCTCAAAAAACAAGGAAAATATCAAACAGACGACTTAACCCAGCACTTAAAACAATTGGAGAAAGAAGAACAAAAACACCCCAAAGTTACCAAAAGAAGAGAAATCATAAAGATCAGAGCAGAAATAAATGAAAAAGAAATGAAAGAAACAATAGTAAATATAAATAAAACAAAAAGCTGGTTCTTTGAAAAGATTAAAAAAAAAAATCGACACACCACTGGCCAGACTCATCAAGAAAAAAAAAAAGAGAAGAACCAGATCAACAAAATCAAACATGAAAAAGGAGAAATTACAATAGATACTGCAGAAATACAAAGGATTTTAAGAGACTATTATGAACAATTCTATAGCAACAAACTGGATAACCTGGAAGAAATGGACAGTTTCCTGGAGAAGGTTAATATTCCAACACTGAACCGGGGAGAAACAGAAACTGTGAACAACCCAATCACAAGCTCAGAAATCAACTTTGTGATCAAAAATCTACCCAAAAATAAGAGCCCAGGGCCAGATGGTTTCACCAGTGAATTCTACCAAACATTTAAAGAAGAGCTAATGCCTGTCCTTCTGAAACTCTTTGAAAAAATTGCATGGGAAGGAACACTTCCTAACACACTCTACAAGGCCACCATCTCCCTGATACCAAAGCCAGGCAAAGACAACACAAAAAAAGAAAATTATAGGCCAATTTCACTGATAAATTTAGACGCAAAAGACGCAAAAATCCTTAACAAAATTCTATCAAACAGAATTTAACTACACATCAAAAAGCTCATACATCATGATCAAGTCAGTTCAATCCCAGGCATGCAAAGATTCTTCAGTATCCACAAATCAATCAATGTGATACACCATACCAACAAATTAAGAGACAAAAACCACATGCTAATCTCAATAGATGCAGAAAAAGCCTTTGACAACACCCATTTATGATAAAACCTCTTCAAAATATGGGCATAGAAGGATCCTATCTCAACATAGTGAAAGCCATCTATGAGAAGCCCACAGCAAACATTATTCTCAATGGTAAAAAACTGAAAGCATTCCCTCTAATATCAGGAAGAAGACAGGGCCATCCACTTTCACCATTATTATTCAACATGGTCCTGGAATTTCTAGCAACAGAAATAAGAGAAGAAAAAGAAAAGGAATCCAGATTGGAAAAGAAGTCAAACTCTCCATATTTGCAGATGACATGATATTATACATATAAAACCTCAAAGACACAATTGGAAAACTCCTAGAGCTAATCAATGAATTCAGGAAAGTCGCGGGATACAAAATCAATACACAGAAATCACTGGAATTTCTATATACACACAATGAAAAATCAGAAAGAGAAATCAAAGAGGCAATCCCCTTCATCATAGCAATCAAAAGAATAAAATACCCAGGAATAAACCTACCCAAAGAAACAAAAGAACTGTACACTGAAAATTACAAGACACTGATGAAAGAAATTAAAGAAGACTTAAACAGATGGGGAGATATTCCATGTTCCTGGATAGGAAGAATCAATATTGTGAAAATGACCATACTACCAAATATCATCTACAGATTTGATGCGATTCCTATAAAACTACCAATGACATTTTTCACAGAACTAGACCAAAGAATAACACAGTTCATATGGAAATGCAAAAGACCTCGAATTGCCAAAGCAATCCTGAGAAAGAAGAGTGGAGCTGGAGGGATCAGCCTCCCTAACTTCAGACTATAATACAAAGCAACAGTCATCAAGACAGTATGGTACTGGCACAAAAACAGAACTATAGACCAACAGAACAAGACAGAGAAACCAGAGATAAATGCACACACCTATGGATACCTTATTTTTGATAAAGGAGATGAAAATATAAAATGGGACAGAGACAGCCTCTGCAACAAATGGTGCTGGGAAAATAGGACAGCTACACGCAAAAAAGTGAAGTTGGAACATTCCCTGGCACCATACACAAAGATTAACTCAAAATGGATTAAAGACCTAAATGTAAGACCAGAAACCCTAAACATCCTAGAGAAGAATATAGGCAAAACACTCAAGGAGCAAGATCTTACCCCTGATAGTGGAACAAAACAACAAGCATTTTTAGAAGCCTATCTCAACATAGTGAAAGCCATCTATGAGAAGCCCACAGCAAACATTATTCTCAATGGTAAAAACTGAAAGCATTCCTCTAATATCAGGAAGAAGACAGGGCCATCCACTTTCACCATTATTATTCAACATGGTCCTGGAATTTCTAGCAACAGAAATAAGAGAAGAAAAAGAAAAGGAATCCAGATTGGAAAAGAAGTCAAACTCTCCATATTTGCAGATGACATGATATTATACATATAAAACCTCAAAGACACAATTGGAAAACTCCTAGAGCTAATCAATGAATTCAGGAAAGTCGCGGGATACAAAATCAATACACAGAAATCACTGGAATTTCTATATACACACAATGAAAAATCAGAAAGAGAAATCAAAGAGGCAATCCCCTTCATCATAGCAATCAAAAGAATAAAATACCCAGGAATAAACCTACCCAAAGAAACAAAAGAACTGTACACTGAAAATTACAAGACACTGATGAAAGAAATTAAAGAAGACTTAAACAGATGGGGAGATATTCCATGTTCCTGGATAGGAAGAATCAATATTGTGAAAATGACCATACTACCAAATATCATCTACAGATTTGATGCGATTCCTATAAAACTACCAATGACATTTTTCACAGAACTAGACCAAAGAATAACACAGTTCATATGGAAATGCAAAAGACCTCGAATTGCCAAAGCAATCCTGAGAAAGAAGAGTGGAGCTGGAGGGATCAGCCTCCCTAACTTCAGACTATAATACAAAGCAACAGTCATCAAGACAGTATGGTACTGGCACAAAAACAGAACTATAGACCAACAGAACAAGACAGAGAAACCAGAGATAAATGCACACACCTATGGATACCTTATTTTTGATAAAGGAGATGAAAATATAAAATGGGACAGAGACAGCCTCTGCAACAAATGGTGCTGGGAAAATAGGACAGCTACACGCAAAAAAGTGAAGTTGGAACATTCCCTGGCACCATACACAAAGATTAACTCAAAATGGATTAAAGACCTAAATGTAAGACCAGAAACCCTAAACATCCTAGAGAAGAATATAGGCAAAACACTCAAGGACATAAATCAAAGCAAGATCTTCTCTGACCCCTCTACCAGAATAGTGGAACTAAAAACAAAAATTAACAAGTGGGACCTAATGAAACTTAAGAGCTTTTGTACAGCAAAAGAAATTACAAAAAAGCTGAACAGACAATCCACAGAATGGAGAAAATCATAGCAAATGAAATAACAGACAAAGAATTCATCTCCAAAATCTACAAGCAACCCAGACAACTCAGCCCTGGATAAATGAACAACCCAATCAAAAAGTGGGAAAACGACCTAAACAGACACCTCTCCAAAGAGGACATACAGATGGCCAAAAAGTACAAGAAATGATGCTCAACCTCACTTATTATTAGAAAAATGCAAATCAAAACTGCAATGAGATATCACCTCACACCCGTCAGAATGGCCATCATCAAAATAACAATAGACAATAAATGCTGGAGAGGTGTAGAGGGTGAGGAGAAAAGGGAACCCTCTTGCATTGCTGGTGGGAATGTCAATTGATACAGCTGCTATGGAAGGCAGTATAGAGATTCCTTACAAAATTAAAAATAGAAGCACCATACAACCCAGCAATCCCACTCTTAGGCTTATATCTTGATGAACTCAAAACTGAAAGAAGCACCTGTACCCCAGTGTTCATCGCAGCTCTCTATACAATAGCCAAAACATGGAAGCAACCTAGATGTCCCTTGACGAATGAATGTATAAAGAAGCTCTGGTACATTATACAATGGAGTACTTCTCAGTTGTAAAAAGAAATGCAGAAGAATCAGCCCTAATGAGGCAGGTGGATCTAGAACCTATCATAAAAAGTGAAGTAAGTCAAAAAGAGAAGGACAAGTACAATATACTAACACATATATATGGAATCTAGTAGGATGTTAATGATAATACATGCAGTGAAGAGATGGAAAAACAGTCATGGAGAGTAGACATATGGACATTGTAATGAATGAACAGTGGGTGGGAGGCGTAAAGGAAGTAGAATGAAAATCTATACTATCATATATTTAAAGAAATAGCTATTGTCATTGCCCTATGAGAAAAGGGGATCCCTGCAGGGGCGCTGTGTGACGGCCTGGAGGAGTAGCATGACGGGGATATACATATGACTAACCTGAGCTCATACATATCTATAAACAACAAAACTCTGTAAAAGTAAAAAGTAAAATAAATATTAAAAATAAAAGGTCTGTGCAAAACGTATAGTAAGCTTATGTCAATACTGAAATAAAATCTATGTGACCGAGTAAAAGAATTACAAAAAAGCTGAACAGACAATCCACAGAATGGAGAAAATCATAGCAAATGAAATAACAGACAAAGAATTCATCTCCAAAATCTACAAGCAACCCAGACAACTCAGCCCTGGATAAATGAACAACCCAATCAAAAAGTGGGAAAACGACCTAAACAGACACCTCTCCAAAGAGGACATACAGATGGCCAAAAAGTACAAGAAATGATGCTCAACCTCACTTATTATTAGAAAAATGCAAATCAAAACTGCAATGAGATATCACCTCACACCCGTCAGAATGGCCATCATCAAAATAACAATAGACAATAAATGCTGGAGAGGTGTAGAGGGTGAGGAGAAAAGGGAACCCTCTTGCATTGCTGGTGGGAATGTCAATTGATACAGCTGCTATGGAAGGCAGTATAGAGATTCCTTACAAAATTAAAAATAGAAGCACCATACAACCCAGCAATCCCACTCTTAGGCTTATATCTTGATGAACTCAAAACTGAAAGAAGCACCTGTACCCCAGTGTTCATCGCAGCTCTCTATACAATAGCCAAAACATGGAAGCAACCTAGATGTCCCTTGACGAATGAATGTATAAAGAAGCTCTGGTACATTATACAATGGAGTACTTCTCAGTTGTAAAAAGAAATGCAGAAGAATCAGCCCTAATGAGGCAGGTGGATCTAGAACCTATCATAAAAAGTGAAGTAAGTCAAAAAGAGAAGGACAAGTACAATATACTAACACATATATATGGAATCTAGTAGGATGTTAATGATAATACATGCAGTGAAGAGATGGAAAAACAGTCATGGAGAGTAGACATATGGACATTGTAATGAATGAACAGTGGGTGGGAGGCGTAAAGGAAGTAGAATGAAAATCTATACTATCATATATTTAAAGAAATAGCTATTGTCATTGCCCTATGAGAAAAGGGGATCCCTGCAGGGGCGCTGTGTGACGGCCTGGAGGAGTAGCATGACGGGGATATACATATGACTAACCTGAGCTCATACATATCTATAAACAACAAAACTCTGTAAAAGTAAAAAGTAAAATAAATATTAAAAATAAAAGGTCTGTGCAAAACGTATAGTAAGCTTATGTCAATACTGAAATAAAATCTATGTGACCGAGAGCCTTGCCAACTCTTAGTAAAACCCCAAAGTACATGATAGTTTTTATGAAGTACTAAAGATTCTGAGTGGATTAATTTAAAATCAACATGTACGACATGTATATTTATCTGTAATTGCTCCTCATAATATAGTTAATAGTCACACAATGGCACTCACTGTGTGCAAGGCACTATTCTGAGCACTTTCTATCCATCAGTTTACATGGTTCCCATAAGAAACTTCTTTTGGGTGGATTATTATTGGCAGAACAGAGAGTTTATGTTTCCCGTCCAATGCTGCATTCAAACAAATGGCCAGGGTCTTATTCATGCAGTGTAGATTGAATGTCACCTGATTAGTTTCATCCTCATCACATCTCTGTAGATGAGACTCTGACCTAATCTTTCTTTAATGTGTGAAAAACCAGGATCCTGATATGGTTCATAAGCAGCACAGCTAGAGTTCAGACACATATACTATAGTGCTAACCTCAAGTTCTCTTCCCACATAACTGTAGCATCTCTTAGAAATATTTCATGATGGCATTATGAATAGGCAAAAACAATAATAACAAACATAGGCAAAGTTAAAGGGCTTTGACTGAAATCGTAACATATAACACATTACTGTTCAAAGGCATGTTTGCTCTCAGCCCATGTTGTCAGTCTCTTTAGAAGCAATTCTCATCATTTCATGATTTCTTTCAAACATTGTTTACTTTGAAACTCAGTCCAACATTGATTCTTGAACTCTGGATATAATTAAAAATAAGTGCATTTACTTTCCAAGGGAATAATAAAGTTAGTGAACATTCAAAGAACTGCTGTGTAGGTAAAAGTCACGACTCTTTTGGATCTGAGTTTCTCTAGGCACGAGTAAAGGGGCTTCCCAGGGGGGCACTAGTGGTAAATAATCTGCCTGCCAATGCAGGACACGTAAAGGATGCAGGTTCGATCCCTGGGTTGGAAAAATCCCCTGGATGAGGGCACAGCAACCTACTCCAGCATTTTTGCCTGGAAAATCTCATGGACATAGGAGCCTGGTGGGCTACAGTCTATGAAGTTGCAAAGAGTCGGACACAACTGTAGCAATTTAGCACGCACACACACAGGTGTGAGTAAAACAAGGATGTGACGAAAGGTACAGTGAAGGGAGAGGATAGTTAGGAATTATGCTGAAAGTTTTCCCTTAATTTTATCCTTTGATTCCATTTAAAAGATACATCTAATAATAATAAAGTTATTTTCTAAGTAGAATTAGATTTATACATCCATATTTTTATTATATAGGACATGTTAACAGAGTATAACTTTATTACATTCCTTCTTGTGATCTTGGCAACACTTCAATGAGTTTTTTTGGGGTAAGAAATTGTCATCCCACTTTGTAGGTGATGAGACTCTGACCTAATCTATCTTTAATGTGGGAAAAACCAGGATCCTGATATGGTTCATAAGCAGCACAGCTAGAGTTCAGACACATATACTATAGTGCTAACCTCAAGTTCTCTTCCCACATAACTGTAGCATCTCTTAGAAATATTTCATGATGGCATTATGAATAGGCAAAAACAATAATAACAAACATAGGCAAAGTTAAAGGGCTTTGACTGAAATCGTAACATATAACACATTACTGTTCAAAGGCATGTTTGCTCTCAGCCCATGTTGTCAGTCTCTTTAGAAGCAATTCTCATCATTTCATGATTTCTTTCAAACATTGTTTACTTTGAAACTCAGTCCAACATTGATTCTTGAACTCTGGATATAATTAAAAATAAGTGCATTTACTTTCCAAGGGAATAATAAAGTTAGTGAACATTCAAAGAACTGCTGTGTAGGTAAAAGTCACGACTCTTTTGGATCTGAGTTTCTCTAGGCACGAGTAAAGGGGCTTCCCAGGGGGGCACTAGTGGTAAATAATCTGCCTGCCAATGCAGGACACGTAAAGGATGCAGGTTCGATCCCTGGGTTGGAAAAATCCCCTGGATGAGGGCACAGCAACCTACTCCAGCATTTTTGCCTGGAAAATCTCATGGACATAGGAGCCTGGTGGGCTACAGTCTATGAAGTTGCAAAGAGTCGGACACAACTGTAGCAATTTAGCACGCACACACACAGGTGTGAGTAAAACAAGGATGTGACGAAAGGTACAGTGAAGGGAGAGGATAGTTAGGAATTATGCTGAAAGTTTTCCCTTAATTTTATCCTTTGATTCCATTTAAAAGATACATCTAATAATAATAAAGTTATTTTCTAAGTAGAATTAGATTTATACATCCATATTTTTATTATATAGGACATGTTAACAGAGTATAACTTTATTACATTCCTTCTTGTGATCTTGGCAACACTTCAATGAGTTTTTTTGGGGTAAGAAATTGTCATCCCCACTTTGTAGGTGATGAAACTGAGCCAGAGGATTTTCAATAATTTATCTCTTGAAAAGCACAGTGGTGATGATGAGAACTGGATTAGTGTACAAGTCTCTGGTCCTTGTAATGGTGGCCTTTCTGCTGCCCCAATCCACCTGTCTCTTTGATGAATGAGATTTTTCAGAAATTATTTCATTAATAGGATATCTTTTGTTTTCTTGTTAGATCAGCTCTCTGGTGGATAAGAGGAAGTAAACTTTTCTTTCAGAAATCCTTTTATTAACAGGATATTCTTTTGTTTGTTAGATGAGTCCATGACCTGAAGCCAACAATACGTGCTGAGCACCTGAACATGGGCAAAGTTGATAACTAACTTGGAAAATGATTATTTGTTTACCTCAATGTATTTCCAGGACACTAACATTCAAATGGGAGAGAGAGATTACAAACAAAAACCCACATAAAAAAAATACTAAGCTATTTGTTTTTACAATATTATGTTGGCATCTGCCATATATAAACGTAAGTCAGCCACAGGCATTTAAATGTGTGCCCTTTCCCTCTTGAACTTCCCTTCCATCTCCTACCCCTTCCTACACCTCTAGGTTGCCACAGAGCACTGGATTTGATCTCCCTGCATTGTACAGAAAATTCACACTGGCTATTTAATTTTACATCAAATAAAGAGCCTTTGATGGCACGTTCCTAGTGATTCAGTGGTTAAGATTCCACCCACCCAATGCAGGTTCAATTCCAGCTGAGGGAATTTGTTGTCACATGCTGAAAGTAAGAGCCATACGCCAAATAAAAAATGATAATAATAAACATTTTTAAAGTACTAAGCTACATTAAAAACAAAAAGCAGAGAGGCTGCAATTTAAAGTCAGAATTGTCAAGGAAGATCCCACTGGAACAGTAAAATCTAAGCAAACACAGAGCGGCACAACCTTGGAAGTTACCCTGGAGGAAGGATTCCAGACAGAGAAGCAACAAAGAAAGACCATGCCATGGGGATTTGGAAACACATCTCAGATAGAAAGGTGCCTGGCATGGTGGGGGAAGAGCCATCAGAGATATGTCCCAGTGCCCCAGACCACTGAAAAGAATGTCTATTATGCTGACTGGCAAAGAAGCCATCAGGGGAATTTCAGCAGAAGAGGATCATTTTCTTACATGTGTTATGGAAACAACATCTGGCTACTGTTTTTGTTTTTGCTTTTGTTTTTAAGATTCATTTATTTATTTTATTTTTGGGCGGGGATCGGGTTGGGGAGGGAGGGGAGCGGGCGGGCCACCCCCACTGGTCCTTCGTTTCTCTGTTTTCATCCATCTTTGTTCTTTGGCTCCTGTGGGCCTCCCATCGCGGTGGCGTCTGTCGTCGCAGAGCGCGGGCTCTGGGCGCATGCGCTCCAGACCTCCGGCTCGGCAATTGGACACATCCGTCCAGCCGCTCCGTGGCACATGGGATCTTCCCAGGCCAGGGATCGAACTGGCGCCCCCTGCACTGCAAGGCGGTGTCCTTATCCACTGGACCACCAGGGGAAGCCCCTGGCTACTGTTTAAAGCATAGTCTGATGGGCCTAGAGGAAGTAGAGGAAGGGGTTCTATTGTGAAATTAGGGGGAAGGGGGCAAGAGTTGACCATAGCTTAGACTAGCGTTGCAGCAGGATATGTAGTAAGAATGTAAGAAAGAAAGCTGATTGAATTTCCCGAAAGGCTGGATGCAGGTATGAGAGAAACAGAAGTCTAAGATGACCTTAATGCCTTTCCCCCACATTACCAGCTTATTAACGAGAATGGATGAGAGAGGACTATGTCAGGGGATAGGAAAACAATGCAATTCTAGTACAGTCAGGATGCCTGATGTTTAGCAACTTGGTGGTGATATAAAGTGTTCTGATGATATTTCAAACCCTGAGAGGGAGACCTAAAAAATGAAGAGAGAAGAGGAAATGCCAGGGGCCACCCTGGAGCCTTGTCAATAAGCATTTCACTGTCCAAAGTGCCATCCACCACACAGGTGACTCTTTAATTTTGTATTAAGTAAAATTAGATAAAACTGGAAATTCAATTCCTCATTGATGACTGAATTTCAGTTGGTCACTGGTTATATGTGGCTAGTGGCTAAAATATGGGGGAGCACAGAATATGAGCTCTTTTGTCACTGCAGAAATTTTTTGTGGTCAGTGTCATTTTAGAAGTGAGTTTCCCTTGTGGCTCAGTGGTAAAAAAAATATACCTGCAAAGTTGGAGGCACACATTCATTTCTTGAGTTGGGAAGATCCCCTGAAGAAGGAAATGGCAACCCACTCCAGTATTCTTACCTGGGAAATCGCATGGACAGAGGAGCCTGGCAGGCTACAGTCCATGGGGCTGCAAAGAGTTGGACACAACTGACCAACTTAGCACAGCACATACATATCATGAGAGGATGGAGGAACCCATGGAACGGAGAGTGGGAAGGAAATCTGTCTGTTACACTTCCCCTTTTCTCATATTTCCTGATGCTCAGATTTCTTTTATATATTTCAGATGACATAATTTGTGTCTTTGGCACTGCTTGAGAAAATAAATTTTGTGTTCTGTGGTATGATGCTTCTTTCAAGTCCAAAAATGGCACAAAGAATCAGGCAATCACACCACAAAACAGAAGTCAAGACAAAGGGCCCAGGCATCCAAGATAAACAGCCGCACAGCCCTGATGGTAGAATTGTGTGACTATTCATGGAATCAAGTTGTAAACAGTAACATGCTATATAAATGTCAGATACTGTTTTTATAAATTTCCTCTCATAATATTTATTATCTTTAAGACAAACCTAGAATCTTGAGGAAGCATTTTTGAAGAAATGCATCTATATATACATCCTCGTGTAACAAAATAATGCCTTTCCCCAGCTTATTAACGAGAATGGATGAGAGAGGACTATGTCAGGGGATAGGAAAACAATGCAATTCTAGTACAGTCAGGATGCCTGATGTTTAGCAACTTGGTGGTGATATAAAGTGTTCTGATGATATTTCAAACCCTGAGAGGGAGACCTAAAAAATGAAGAGAGAAGAGGAAATGCCAGGGGCCACCCTGGAGCCTTGTCAATAAGCATTTCACTGTCCAAAGTGCCATCCACCACACAGGTGACTCTTTAATTTTGTATTAAGTAAAATTAGATAAAACTGGAAATTCAATTCCTCATTGATGACTGAATTTCAGTTGGTCACTGGTTATATGTGGCTAGTGGCTAAAATATGGGGGAGCACAGAATATGAGCTCTTTTGTCACTGCAGAAATTTTTTGTGGTCAGTGTCATTTTAGAAGTGAGTTTCCCTTGTGGCTCAGTGGTAAAAAATATACCTGCAAAGTTGGAGGCACACATTCATTTCTTGAGTTGGGAAGATCCCCTGAAGAAGGAAATGGCAACCCATGCCAGTATTCTTACCTGGGAAATCCCATGGACAGAGGAACCACGTAGGCTACAGTCCATGGGGTTGCAAAGAGTTGGACACAACTGACCAACTTAGCACAGCACATACATATCATGAGAGGATGGAGGAACCCATGGAACGGAGAGTGGGAAGGAAATCTGTCTGTTACACTTCCCCTTTTCTCATATTTCCTGATGCTCAGATTTCTTTTATATATTTCAGATGACATAATTTGTGTCTTTGGCACTGCTTGAGAAAATAAATTTTTGTGTTCTGTGGTATGATGCTTCTTTCAAGTCCAAAAATGGCACAAAGAATCAGGCAATCACACCACAAAACAGAAGTCAAGACAAAGGGCCCAGGCATCCAAGATAAACAGCCGCACAGCCCTGATGGTAGAATTGTGTGACTATTCATGGAATCAAGTTGTAAACAGTAACATGCTATATAAATGTCAGATACTGTTTTTATAAATTTCCTCTCATAATATTTATTATCTTTAAGACAAACCTAGAATCTTGAGGAAGCATTTTTGAAGAAATGCATCTATATATACATCCTCGTGTAACAAAATAAAAAAGTGCTAACAGAGGAAGTCCAAAAAATGATAAAAAACAGTATTTTAGAAATAGACTCAGATATCTGGTTTCAGGCCTGATATGTTAAGAAGTTAAAAGTTGTCATTGTCATTCATCCAACAAGAAAAATGTATACAAACTGTGAATAGGGACTGTTTCTGGATGCATCAGTGAGTTGAATGGCCACCCCCAAATTGAGGGTGAGTGAATTTAAAGGGTAGCAGAAGGTATGTATTTAACTGGAGAAGATAATTCTTGTGCTACACACTGGTAGGAGGCACCATATGTAATCCTGATGCATTTTTCTAGGTTAAGTTTATAGTGGTAGGAGAGGAAGAAACTCACAGGAGCTACAGTCTTAAAACTCACACTTTTGTGGGATCACCTACCCAGGAAATGACCATGTCCTCACCATGACGATCAGAGAAATATCTCTTCCTGGTTCAGGCAAGGCATGGAGAAGAGCGATCCTTATGAGATTCATCCAGAACATTCTTGACAAGGAACACCTACTGTAGGTGAAATGACTTTACAAAAGCTTAATACCAGCTTCAGAAGGGTATGTTTCCCACCTCAACTCCCTCTAGACTTCCTATCTCACCAATTTTCACGAACATTAAAGCCAGTTTGAAAGCTAGGGAAAATAACGATCAAATCTCTCATGAACACACACATAAAACACACAACAAAATATTAGCAAAGAAAATAATTCAACAATATATAACAGTAATTTTACACTATGACCATGTATCCTGTGCTGGTCCATTAGTCAAACATCACTCACTAAAAAAAGTTAAAAATAAAAATCACTCACTGTTCTATATTACATCAACAGGCTAAAGAAGAAAAAAATATCAATTCAGACAATATATTTCACAATATTCAGCAGTCATTTATGATAAAAACTCTCAAAAACTAGCAATATAAGGGAACTTCTTCAACTTGAAAAACCATTCATCACCCATATACAGCCAGCATAACAAAGAGTGGGAAACTGGATACTACGTGTTCTGGAGCACAGAAAGAATGTCCCTCTCCTCTCTGACTTGACATTGACTGGAAGACCTACCGACCACAGTAGAAATACATTTTTACAAACTGGAAAGGAATAAATGAAAATTTTTATTTGCAGATAACATGGCTGCATATGTTACCACACCAAACCACTAATAAAATAACTCTTGGAGCTAATAAACAAGAACAGCCAAGATCATAGGACACCAAGTTAATATACAGAAGTCAATTGCTTTCATATAGACCAGAAGAAATTAACTACTGAAATTAAAAATTTTAAAATGAATAATAAAACATTGCTATTTACAACTGACATGGAACAGCACCCTATGATTCCCCCACCCCATCATGTCCTCTGCCTGCCCTTTGTCTGTGGAAAACTTTAGTCAAAGAATAAGTTTAGTCACAGAAGTGAGAAATGCTGAAACAAAAGAAAATAAAGGAGTCTAAGCAATAATAATGTAGACTGAAGTGACTTAGCATGCACTCACCCAGTCATTAAGCACAGTCAAGGACCTTTAGTTCTTTCTCAAGGACTATAGAAAATATTCTGAGCCATATCCTGTGAGCTATTTTATAGATATCAAAACACCAGGTGGAGAAGTTAACCTAATGATGACCAGACTGTACCCAGTATATGAGCTGCCACAATTGCAAAAACTGACTCCAAAGAGATGAGAACAAATGGCCCCTGGAACTGAAGATCAACTATACCTAAAACAGTTGGTCAGGCCACTGATGACCAATTTGAAGATTACTGTTACAGATGACTGTGCTGTTTATGCATGTAACCTTCCCTCCCACTCTGCTCATGCCCTGCTTGTCAGGGACGGGCAGAGTCGGCCTTTGGACAGATGTCTGCCACCCACTCACCCAGTTGCCAGCATCTGAAACTCAAGGAAATTTTCCTTTCCACCAACCTGGTCTGTTTATTGGCTTCTGAGCAGTGAGCAGCCAGACCCACACATTCCTTTTGGTAACACAGTCACACCAAATAAAACAAAATACTTAAGTACAAAAATAATGAAGCATATATAGCATCTATCTGTACGAAACAGCAAATACTACATGAAAGAATCAAAGAAAATCTAAACAAATGGAGAGAGATTCTATGTTCACATACTGGAAGAGTCAGTATGATTAAGATGTCAATTATTCCCCAAGATCTTTTAAAGGAAAGGAATAAATGAAAATTTTTATTTGAAAACATGGCTGCATATGTTACCACACCAAACCACTAATAAAATAACTCTTGGAGCTAATAAACAAGAACAGCCAAGATCATAGGACACCAAGTTAATATACAGAAGTCAATTGCTTTCATATAGACCAGAAGAAATTAACTACTGAAATTAAAAATTTTAAAATGAATAATAAAACATTGCTATTTACAACTGACATGGAACAGCACCCTATGATTCCCCCACCCCATCATGTCCTCTGCCTGCCCTTTGTCTGTGGAAAACTTTAGTCAAAGAATAAGTTTAGTCACAGAAGTGAGAAATGCTGAAACAAAAGAAAATAAAGGAGTCTAAGCAATAATAATGTAGACTGAAGTGACTTAGCATGCACTCACCCAGTCATTAAGCACAGTCAAGGACCTTTAGTTCTTTCTCAAGGACTATAGAAAATATTCTGAGCCATATCCTGTGAGCTATTTTATAGATATCAAAACACCAGGTGGAGAAGTTAACCTAATGATGACCAGACTGTACCCAGTATATGAGCTGCCACAATTGCAAAAACTGACTCCAAAGAGATGAGAACAAATGGCCCCTGGAACTGAAGATCAACTATACCTAAAACAGTTGGTCAGGCCACTGATGACCAATTTGAAGATTACTGTTACAGATGACTGTGCTGTTTATGCATGTAACCTTCCCTCCCACTCTGCTCATGCCCTGCTTGTCAGGGACGGGCAGAGTCGGCCTTTGGACAGATGTCTGCCACCCACTCACCCAGTTGCCAGCATCTGAAACTCAAGGAAATTTTCCTTTCCACCAACCTGGTCTGTTTATTGGCTTCTGAGCAGTGAGCAGCCAGACCCACACATTCCTTTTGGTAACACAGTCACACCAAATAAAACAAAATACTTAAGTACAAAAATAATGAAGCATATATAGCATCTATCTGTACGAAACAGCAAATACTACATGAAAGAATCAAAGAAAATCTAAACAAATGGAGAGAGATTCTATGTTCACATACTGGAAGAGTCAGTATGATTAAGATGTCAATTATTCCCCACTAGATCGATGGATTCAAAGACCTCTCATTTGATTTCTTAAAAAACTAAAAATAGAAGCACCATATGACCCTGAAACCCCACTCTTAGGCTTATACCCTGACAAAATCAAAATTGAAAGAAGCACCTGTACCCCAATGTTCATTGCAGCTCTCTATACAATAGCTAGAACATGGAAGCAGCCTAGATGCCCATCGACGAACGAATGGATCCAAAAGCTCTGGTACATATATACAATGGAATACTACACAGCTGTAAAGAGAAATGCAGAAGAATCAGCCCTAATGAGGTGGCTGGATCTAGAATGTATCATAAAAAGTGAAGTCAGTCAGAAAGAGAAGGACAAATACAGTATATTAACACATATATATGGAATCTAGTAGGATGGTGATGATGGCATACGCAGTGAAGCAACAGAAAGACAGACATGGACAGTGGACATATGGACATTGTGGGGAAGGAACAGTGGGTGAGAGGTGTAAAGGAAGTAGCATGAAGGCCTGTACTATCATAAGTGAAGAAAATAGCTCTAGTCATTGCTCTGTGAGAAAAGGGGATCCTTCAGGGGTGCTGTGTGATGGTTGGGAGAGGAGGGAAGGGGGGGATATACATATGACTAATCTGAGAACATACATATCTGTAAACAACAAAACTCTGTAAAAGTTAAAAGTAAAATAAAGGTTTAAAAAAAAAACAAAAAAACAAAGACCTCTCATTTAAAACCATGGTATCTGCCAGGCAGTCCTGGCAAACTTATTCTAAAGTTTAGATGGGAATGCAAAAGCCCTATAATAGTCTATTACTGAAGAAAAACAGCCCAAAGACTCACTACAAAGCTATATTATACAAGATAGGTCATCCAAGATAGTATGCTTCTGGTCAAAGAAGAGACTCATAGACTGATAGAAGCAACAGTTAGTGTGGTGTGCTAAGTCGCTTCAGTCATGTCTGACTCTGTGATCCCCTGGACTATAGCCTACCAGGTTCCTCTGTCCATGGAATATTCCATGCAAGAATTCTGGAGTGGGGAGGGGGACGGGGATATGCATATGACTGATCTAGGAAAATACATGTCTGTGAACAAAACTCTGCAAAAATATAAAACAAAGAACAAAAAAACCAATGGGAAAAAACAAGAATACTGGAGTGAGCTACCATAGGTTTTTCTAGAGGATCTTCCAAACCCAGGAATGGAATATCCATCTCCTGTGGCTCTTGCATTGACAGGCAAATTCATTACCATGGAGACACTAGAGAAACCCTCAAAGCAACAATAACCTTTCTCTGAGCATCGCGTGGATCCAAAAGCTCTGGTACATATATACAATGGAATACTACACAGCTGTAAAGAGAAATGCAGAAGAATCAGCCCTAATGAGGTGGCTGGATCTAGAATGTATCATAAAAAGTGAAGTCAGTCAGAAAGAGAAGGACAAATACAGTATATTAACACATATATATGGAATCTAGTAGGATGGTGATGATGGCATACGCAGTGAAGCAACAGAAAGACAGACATGGACAGTGGACATATGGACATTGTGGGGAAGGAACAGTGGGTGAGAGGTGTAAAGGAAGTAGCATGAAGGCCTGTACTATCATAAGTGAAGAAAATAGCTCTAGTCATTGCTCTGTGAGAAAAGGGGATCCTTCAGGGGTGCTGTGTGATGGTTGGGAGAGGAGGGAAGGGGGGGATATACATATGACTAATCTGAGAACATACATATCTGTAAACAACAAAACTCTGTAAAAGTTAAAAGTAAAATAAAGGTTTAAAAAAAAAACAAAAAAACAAAGACCTCTCATTTAAAACCATGGTATCTGCCAGGCAGTCCTGGCAAACTTATTCTAAAGTTTAGATGGGAATGCAAAAGCCCTATAATAGTCTATTACTGAAGAAAAACAGCCCAAAGACTCACTACAAAGCTATATTATACAAGATAGGTCATCCAAGATAGTATGCTTCTGGTCAAAGAAGAGACTCATAGACTGATAGAAGCAACAGTTAGTGTGGTGTGCTAAGTCGCTTCAGTCATGTCTGACTCTGTGATCCCCTGGACTATAGCCTACCAGGTTCCTCTGTCCATGGAATATTCCATGCAAGAATTCTGGAGTGGGGAGGGGGACGGGGATATGCATATGACTGATCTAGGAAAATACATGTCTGTGAACAAAACTCTGCAAAAATATAAAACAAAGAACAAAAAAACCAATGGGAAAAAACAAGAATACTGGAGTGAGCTACCATAGGTTTTTCTAGAGGATCTTCCAAACCCAGGAATGGAATATCCATCTCCTGTGGCTCTTGCATTGACAGGCAAATTCATTACCATGGAGACACTAGAGAAACCCTCAAAGCAACAATAACCTCCAGCAATGAGGCTCTCCAGTTCTCTGATGTTGGTTTATAATGTCATGACCCATGAAAAGAATCAAGGTTCCTTGACAGAATGACTAATTCTAGGACTGAGGCATCCTCAAAAGTTTAAACTGATGGGACCAGGTCAAAGGAATACAGGAGTCAACTGAAAGATCCTAAAGGCCAAATATGGAATACATCTGGCAGAAAAATAACTAAATTACAAACTAACTAGAGAATGCAGGGTTGGGTGATACCTCAAAATATAAAACGAATATCCAAGAGTCCACACCAATGCAAATAAATGATTGAATAACTGAATAAAAGGGAGAGAATAGACAATCTTTTGTGCAGAAAAATGGCAAATGATATAAAGTAAGATATTCTGTCCTCAAAGAAGTATAAAAGAACATACCTTCCATCCCATAAACATTGGTTGCACAGATTGACTCCCTTCTGAAATACACGGTATCAAAACTCAGGGAAAAAAAGTGATTGACTTTGTAGTACAGAAACATGGCAAACATGCCTCAGTCCAGTAATACGGTCAACAGCACAATGATGAGTCACATGGGCAGTATGCACTGTTGACAAGATATGATGAAAGTAACACTTTTACCTCATGAAGTCTAGGGGATTCCCTGTGGCTCAGATGATAGTCTTCCTGCAATGCAGGAGACCTGGGTTCGATCCCTGGGTCAGGAAAAACCCCTGGAAAAGAAAATGGCAACCCACTCCAGTATTCTTGCCTGGAAAATCCCAAGGACATAGGAGCCTGGCAGGCTACAGTCCATGGAGTCACAAAGAGTTGGACAGGACTGAGTAGCACACACACACACACGGAGCCTTCCTCACTGAAACCCATAACTCTTGTGTAATCATGAGAAAATCATTAGGCAAACTCAAATGAGGGACATTTTACAAAATTCCTGATCAGTCTGCCTCCACTCTGTCAAGTTCCTCAATGATAAGGAAAGTCAGAAACCCTCACAGAATTCTTACCATGGAGACACTAGAGAAACCCTCAAAGCAACAATAACCTCCAGCAATGAGGCTCTCCAGTTCTCTGATGTTGGTTTATAATGTCATGACCCATGAAAAGAATCAAGGTTCCTTGACAGAATGACTAATTCTAGGACTGAGGCATCCTCAAAAGTTTAAACTGATGGGACCAGGTCAAAGGAATACAGGAGTCAACTGAAAGATCCTAAAGGCCAAATATGGAATACATCTGGCAGAAAAATAACTAAATTACAAACTAACTAGAGAATGCAGGGTTGGGTGATACCTCAAAATATAAAACGAATATCCAAGAGTCCACACCAATGCAAATAAATGATTGAATAACTGAATAAAAGGGAGAGAATAGACAATCTTTTGTGCAGAAAAATGGCAAATGATATAAAGTAAGATATTCTGTCCTCAAAGAAGTATAAAAGAACATACCTTCCATCCCATAAACATTGGTTGCACAGATTGACTCCCTTCTGAAATACACGGTATCAAAACTCAGGGAAAAAAAGTGATTGACTTTGTAGTACAGAAACATGGCAAACATGCCTCAGTCCAGTAATACGGTCAACAGCACAATGATGAGTCACATGGGCAGTATGCACTGTTGACAAGATATGATGAAAGTAACACTTTTACCTCATGAAGTCTAGGGGATTCCCTGTGGCTCAGATGATAGTCTTCCTGCAATGCAGGAGACCTGGGTTCGATCCCTGGGTCAGGAAAAACCCCTGGAAAAGAAAATGGCAACCCACTCCAGTATTCTTGCCTGGAAAATCCCAAGGACATAGGAGCCTGGCAGGCTACAGTCCATGGAGTCACAAAGAGTTGGACAGGACTGAGTAGCACACACACACACACGGAGCCTTCCTCACTGAAACCCATAACTCTTGTGTAATCATGAGAAAATCATTAGGCAAACTCAAATGAGGGACATTTTACAAAATTCCTGATCAGTCTGCCTCCACTCTGTCAAGTTCCTCAATGATAAGGAAAGTCAGAAACCCTCAGAGAAAATACCCTAAGGAGACATGAAAAGTAACTGCATCATGGTTTCCTGGAATTCAGGCACAGAAATGCTTAAAACATAAATAAGAGTGAAGCATGGACTTTAGTTAATAATAGCTCACTCATATTGGATTATTAATTATAAAAACTGTACCATACTAATACAAGATGTTAATAATAGGAAAATAGACTGTGAGGTATAGAAAACTCTATGGGCTATCCTCTCAAATATCTGTAAATGCAAACATGCTAAAATACATATTTTTTAATTATATAAATGTGTTCATTAGCTTCTTTGATATTCAAATTGAGATAGCTTCAATTTTATATATTTGTATATCAGGAGACTTCAGGAAATAATAGGAAAAGTGCTACAAACCACTAGGTTTAAATATCACCTCACTCTTCACCTGTGTCATTACATGCAAATTTCTATCTTCATTTTTTACCTCATGAGAAGTCATGAAGGGTTTAGATCCTGTCTAACTAACTTCCCGTCTATCTCTGAAATCCATGACTACTTTCTCTAAAATCACCAGAAGAGTCCTACTTGCATCTATAACCAGTAAATACTCATCAACTGAATGCTATATGATCTATCATTTTTCATGAAGCCTGATAAATTGACGTTAATAATAAACATTCTTGATACAGCTAATTCAAGATAACCCAAAGGTTGGGAAGTCATTTTTTAAAAATCAGAGTCAGACTATCAGAGTGGGAATGAACTATTTTATAGATGAATGGACTGAGTTCTAGGAAGAGAGGAAATTGTCACTTTATTTAGTTAATGATAGAAATCCGCAGGCATTCAGTACATTCTTCCAAATGTAAAGGGAAAACTAGCCATGCACTTTTTCTTCAATAAATGCTTAATCACCTATTATCTCCATTAAAATATCAAAGATGATACTAATGAGCCATTCTTTTTTGACAGTTATACTAACTACACACATATATAGATAGATAGATAGATGCTATAGATAAAGTATACACATATACTTAGATAATTTTGAACAGTTAATTGTGAAAACACTTGTGTAATCTAATTATAGTATTCAAGTGCATTAGAAAATTACCAGCGGTTACTTTAGAATAAACATTATTCATGGCTGCTCAGAGTTACACCATGAACATGATTTCAGCTCTGATCCTGGAAGGGACCCATTTCTAAATGGAGTGACTTCTTTCATGTCACACTGAGAAGGCTCTGAGTTTCAAAATCACTGGGTCTGAATACAGAGGCATCGTTGGGCTGGACGGGAGATTATTCCAAAATGTGTTTTCCAACATGAATGGGAACTAGCATCCTGAAAGGAATGAAGACAACAGAAGACCTGTGTCTTCTCACTAAAGAAAGCCACTTCCCTCCAATCTAGAGGACATACACAATCACATACACATGATGTTATCTTCAACTGTTAGAACAGTCCATTCCTATAATTAAGTGCAGTACAACAATATTTTAAATAACCCACATTGATCATCATTAATCTTAGGTATCCTGTAATGTACTGTTATCAGAAAAGGCTGAACACCAAAGATCTGATGCCTTCAAACTGTGGTGCTGGAGAAGACTCTTAAGAGTCCAATAGACTGCAAGGAGATCAAACCAGTCAATTCTAAAGGAAATCAACCCTGAACATTCATTGGAAGAACTAATGCTCAACCTGAATCTCCAATACTTTGGCCACCTGATGCAAAAAGCCAACTCATTGGAAAAGACCCTAGTGCTGGGAAAGACTGAAGGCAGGAGGAGAAGGAAATGACAGAGAATGAGATGGCTGTATGGCATCACTGACTCAATGATGAGCTTGAGCCACGGATATGAGTTTGAGCAAACTCCAAGAACTAGTGAAGGACAAGGGAGTCTGGTGTGCTGCAGTCACAAAGAGTTGGACATGAACTGAGTAACTGAACAGACTTTATTTAGTTAATGATAGAAATCGCTGTCATTCAGTACATTCTTCCAAATGTAAAGGGAAAACTAGCCATGCACTTTTTCTTCAATAAATGCTTAATCACCTATTATCTCCATTAAAATATCAAAGATGATACTAATGAGCCATTCTTTTTTGACAGTTATACTAACTACACACATATATAGATAGATAGATAGATGCTATAGATAAAGTATACACATATACTTAGATAATTTTGAACAGTTAATTGTGAAAACACTTGTGTAATCTAATTATAGTATTCAAGTGCATTAGAAAATTACCAGCGGTTACTTTAGAATAAACATTATTCATGGCTGCTCAGAGTTACACCATGAACATGATTTCAGCTCTGATCCTGGAAGGGACCCATTTCTAAATGGAGTGACTTCTTTCATGTCACACTGAGAAGGCTCTGAGTTTCAAAATCACTGGGTCTGAATACAGAGGCATCGTTGGGCTGGACGGGAGATTATTCCAAAATGTGTTTTCCAACATGAATGGGAACTAGCATCCTGAAAGGAATGAAGACAACAGAAGACCTGTGTCTTCTCACTAAAGAAAGCCACTTCCCTCCAATCTAGAGGACATACACAATCACATACACATGATGTTATCTTCAACTGTTAGAACAGTCCATTCCTATAATTAAGTGCAGTACAACAATATTTTAAATAACCCACATTGATCATCATTAATCTTAGGTATCCTGTAATGTACTGTTATCAGAAAAGGCTGAACACCAAAGATCTGATGCCTTCAAACTGTGGTGCTGGAGAAGACTCTTAAGAGTCCAATAGACTGCAAGGAGATCAAACCAGTCAATTCTAAAGGAAATCAACCCTGAACATTCATTGGAAGAACTAATGCTCAACCTGAATCTCCAATACTTTGGCCACCTGATGCAAAAAGCCAACTCATTGGAAAAGACCCTAGTGCTGGGAAAGACTGAAGGCAGGAGGAGAAGGAAATGACAGAGAATGAGATGGCTGTATGGCATCACTGACTCAATGATGAGCTTGAGCCACGGATATGAGTTTGAGCAAACTCCAAGAACTAGTGAAGGACAAGGGAGTCTGGTGTGCTGCAGTCACAAAGAGTTGGACATGACTGAGTAACTGAACAACCGTAACTGTTACCAAAACAAAACTCCAGGGATATAGTATTATTCTCAGCTTTAGGGGCACTGAGGTGATATAACATAGCAAACTTAACAAATAGAACCATGAGAACAAACTCGATGTTCACTCTTTTCTTTTTTTTTTTGGATCATTTCAGGAAAGCTCTGGCTGTTATCAAATATATAATCCCCTAGAGATACAGCATTTAATCTGGTTCTCAGATTCTGGCATTGTTCGCTAGACCTCTCACTTTAAACTCCCACAATTAAATTGGCTAATGACAATCTAGGTAACGCAAAGTTGCTCATGCTTTCCTGTTGAGAAAGGATCTGCATGTCCCTAGTAAATGGAGGTTTAAAAAAAAGGAGGGGGAAAGGACAAATTAATCCAATTACCTTGTTTTTTCTTTCCTTATTCCAAGGAAAAAGAGTGTTTCTTCACAATCAATATTCAGCAGATTTTCCTAATTAATGCAATTGGATAAAATGAAACAAATTCATGATGTCATTAGCTAAATTCTGCCTAATGAAGTTGGGTTATATGAAACATTAACTGCAGAGCAAAACCCATTTCTGTGGCCAAGGAAACACACATTTATAATTTCTGCACATTTACTTTGGAAGTACCAATCATGAAAGCTTATCACCACAATCATCATGTCTTGATAAATCAACATAAATTAGCATTTTGATCAATGCCATCATTAAGCTCAGGCTGTGAAGGAAGGAACCCACAGCTTGGTAAAGTGGCAAAAGCTAACTGCATCTTGACAGAATGACAAGGGGCTGTCTAGTGGACAACTGTTGCTTCTTCAGTGGAAACTGTATTTATCTTACCAAGTTTCACGGCAGCCATCAGTATGCTTCATATCATGTAAACATACTGTAATTCCATACATACACTGTGAATACCTTAAGGAGAAAAGAGCTTTGATCCACTCTCTCTAAGCAGAAGGTAAAAGAGATGAAAGTTAATAAAATGTACATGAAACCCACAAATGCCCATGTTCCTTCAGTCTCTTCCATTTAGCCTTTTTCTCTTTTTCAAGTAACATATCTATTTCATAGATAAGATTTATCTCCTTGTGGGATTATGATGTGGTATCAGGAGTGGTTGACTTGCTAATTTGTGTTTGACTGTTGTGGCAACATTTACTGTAGCATGCCAGGCTCTCTGACCATGGGATTTTCCAGGCAAGAATACTTGAGTGGGTTGCCATTTTCTTCTCTAGGGAATCATTCTGATCCAGGGATCAAACTCATGTGTTTTGCATTGCAGACAGATTCTTTACCAACTGAGTCATGAGGGAAGCCCCCAAGATTGTGAGAGTGCTATTTAAATATTTTAAAATTCATTATATTCTAAAGGGAAAATAAATATTCTTGTAAGTTCACAACATGTGTTTCAAATTATAAACACAATACATTCAAACAGACCCTTTATTTTCTTTTAATTCTCTTTCTATTGTTTAGTATGGAGCTTCCCCAGGATGGCTTAGCATTAAAGATCCCATCTGCAATGCAGCAGATACAGGAGATGTGGGTTCGATCCCTCAGTCAGGAAGATCCCTTGGAGGAGGGTATGGCAATCCACTCCAATAATTTTGCTGGGAAAATCCCAGAGGAGCCTGGAATGTTATAGGTTCATGGGGTCACAAAGAGTCAAACATGACTGAGGCCCTGACCATGCAATGCACTGTTTAGTATATACAATGTTTCTAGTTTGTCATTTATTATCATTGCAAAGTTAACATCCTATTCAGATTTTCTTTACTTTTATTGTATATTCTTTTTTCTGTTGTACAATTGCATTCAAAACACTACATCACAATTACCAGTCACTGTCACGGCCTCCTCTTCACTGTTGACAGTTACTCAGAATTTACTGGATCTTGGCAGCTTTGCAGAAAACTGGTTGAGTGATTTAAATAAGGTTTGGATTTGTATGATCTTCTGTCTGATTGGGATTTATCTGATGTCTTTCCCATTATTAGAAGGGAGGTATGGATTTTCAAAAGGAACACCATTTTCATCACACCATATCAAGACACTGATATCCAGTACAGCTCTCACTAAAATAACTGTAATTGAACTGATTAATGACAATCAGTTGACAAAAAGTAGCTGATGCTTTCATGCAAAAAATGACCAACGCGATATGTAACTATAAACATGAATTACTATGACTGATGTTAACCTGAACAGGTAGCTAAATTTACATGGAAGCAGTCTGTAAAGTTGCCTGCACATTAGAATCACCAGATTTATAAAATATATTCATTCCTGGATCCCACCCTGACAGATTCTGACTTAATTGCTCAAAGTTGTGGTGTAGACATGAGTACTTTTAAGTGTTCCCCAAGTGATTCTTCAGTGCAGTCAGAGTTGATAACCACTGCTCAAGACAAGCCATATAAATGCAGGATTAATCCTCTTAGCTGCCAACCTAACCTCACACTTAGAATGGCATTTGAGGCAGTTGACCTAACACTGACCCCCTCAAGGACCAACACAAACCTTTATTAGTGGTCTTACCTTCAGAGAACCTAGGTCTTCTGTGCTTTTGGTCTCATCTATGCCTAATAATAATAATCTAATAATATTTTGGTCTCATCTATGCCTGCTTTGACCTGATTAAGAACACAAAATACAATAGCACCACAGCAACTTGAAGCAGCCCTATCTGTACTGGAGGGCACTTAACACATCTGGCGGTGACAGCTGTATAATACTCAGCTCTGTGGGCACAGGGAGGATGCTAACACCTGCTGCCTTCTGCCCAGACATTCGTTGACAGCTCTGCTTCCTCCCATAAAGTCCCTCCCTGAAGACTAAACATATCAAGAAGAATATCAAAATTGTTATAAAGCTGTGATAATTAAAAGACCATTGCTCAGGGCTTCCCTGGTGGTCCAGGGGGTAAAGAGTCTGTCTTGTAGTGCAAGGGGTGCCGGTTTGATCCCTGGCCTGGAAAGATCCCATGTGTCACAGAACGGCTGGACCAGTATGTCCAAATACGAGCCAGCACTCTGGAGCGCATGCACCCAGAGCCTGTGCTCTGCAACGAGAGAGGCCACTGTGATGGGAGGCCCACACAGACTGAAGAATAAAGATTGACGAAAATAAATAAATGAAAAAATCAATAAAAAAGAGGGAAAAAATAAAAAAGGAGAGAGAACATTGCTTAAGGTTAGATGCACAGACCATAGAAGTACACACTAGATAAACCCTAATAGTTCCTTCCATAAATGGAAACGTGTATGAACAGATGTAGCATAACCAATAAACAGGAAAAGATTGAACTGCTTGGTATTGCTTAGTTAATCAGGTGGGTAGAAAATAATAAAATTAGATTCTGGCATCACATGGCTCTTCCCTGGTGGCTCAGCAGTAAAGAATCTGCCTGCAATGCAGAAGTCATAGAGAACTGAGTCTGGGTCAGAAAAATCCTTTGGAGGAGGGCATGGTAACCCACTCCAGTATATTCTTGCCTGGAGAATCCCATAAGGACTACAGTCCATGGTGTTGCAAAGAGTTGGACACGACTGAAGCAACTTAGGACACATATCACATGACTCATTCCTGATGAGTATTAAAATATACATTCCTGATGTATTAAAAATCTAAATAATAAATGTAAAACTTTAGAAAAATAATAGGAGACAACAGAGAGTACTCTGTGAATACTCTCAGGATGTGGAAGAACCTCTTGAGCAAAACAGAAAAAAGCACAAAAAATGAGAAATATGAATAAGTTACATTCATTGAAACAAATATTTTAAACAAAACAAACACATTAGAAACTATCTGAAATGTATAAGACAACAACATATTCCTATGATAATTGAAGAAAATTAGTAGGCAAATCAATTGCATCAGAAAAAATCTACCTTATGCTTTGTTTATGTTAAGGAAATAAAACGCAAAATATCACAAAATTTCAGTTCAATGAACTGCCACTTATCTTATGTGTCAAAAGACAGAAAAGGAATAAAAAATATACTGTTAAGTAAATGTACAATAAAAGTGCAAAGGCATATCAGGGAAGGATACGCATTTAACTGCGAGAGGGTGAAGCTATAGTAGAATTAAGGAGGGTTGCAAAGGATGTTTTAATAATATATTCAAAGTTTCATTTGGTAACTCATTATTCAGAGCAAATAAAAACAAATTCAATTGTATGAGCCATGAAGGGAAACAAGTGGTTTTATTAGACTGTTTTTATCAGAATGTTTGAAATTATTTAATGAATTTGAAGATGAATTAGAAAAGTAAAAACATATATAAATTTTTATATACTTTAGTATATACAATGCTAAAGTGCATATCTCAGTTTGTTTAGACTATGGGTATTTACATATTTTTCCCATATAATTATTTTTTTATCTATTTATTCATTTGAGTGTGTTGGGTCTTAGTTATGATACGTGGAATTTCCATTGTGCTGCAGGGATTTGGTTGCCCTACATCATGTGGGATCTTAGTTCCCCAACCAGGTATTGAACCTACACCCCTAGCATCAGAAAATGGATTCTTCACCACTGAACCACCAGGCAACTCCCCATGTAACTTCTATGCTTTCCATTTTCCAATAAAGACAACCATGGTAACCAAAAACAATTGTTTGAAAATAAATGTCTTTTTAATCTCTTTTTCAGTTTTCAAATATACTGGAAAATAAGTTACCAAAACCTTTCTTATTCCATATCTACTTCTATCTATCATCTTTCTATATATATCTACCATCTATCCAATATCTACCCATCTATGAACTGAGTGCAGTTCAGTCTCTCAATCATGTCTGACTCTTTGTGATGATGGACTGAAGCACACCATCTCCCAGAGTTTGCTCAAACTCATGTCCATTGACTCAGTGATGCCATTCAACCATATCATCCTCTGCCATGCTCTTCTCCTTTTGGCTTCTATTTTTTCCCCCAACATCAGGGTATTTTCCAATGAGTCATCTCTTTTTATCAGGTGGGCAAAGTATTGGAGCCTTAACTTCAGTATCATTCCTTCCAATGAATATTCAGGGTAGATTTCCTTTAGGATTTACTGGATTGATCTCCTTGCAGTCCAGGGAACTCTCAAGAGCCTCCTCCAAACTCACAGTTCAAAGGCATTGATTCTTCGGCACTCAGCCTTCTTTATGGTCTAACTCTCACATCCATACATGACTACTAGCTTTGGCCATATGGACTTTTGTCAGCAAAGTGATGTCTCTCCTTTTGAATACGCTGTCTAGGTCTGTTATAGTTTTTTCTTTCAAGGAGCAAGCATGTTTTAATTTCATGGCTGCAGTCACCATCTGCAGTGATTTTGGATTCCAAGAAAATAAAGTCTGTCACTGTCTCCTTTATTTGCCCATCTATTTTCTTTTATTTATTTATTTTTAATATTTTTACATAGTTTTATTGTTCACATACATGTATGTTCCCAGATCAGTCATATGCATATACCTGTCCCCATCCCCCCTCCTACCCTCTCTGAACCCTCTCCATCCTAACCCTCCAGGCCATCACACAGAGCCCTGCAGGATCCCCATCCCATATAATTATTTTTTTATCTATTTATTCATTTGAGTGTGTTGGGTCTTAGTTATGATACGTGGAATTTCCATTGTGCTGCAGGGATTTGGTTGCCCTACATCATGTGGGATCTTAGTTCCCCAACCAGGTATTGAACCTACACCCCTAGCATCAGAAAATGGATTCTTCACCACTGAACCACCAGGCAACTCCCCATGTAACTTCTATGCTTTCCATTTTCCAATAAAGACAACCATGGTAACCAAAAACAATTGTTTGAAAATAAATGTCTTTTTAATCTCTTTTTCAGTTTTCAAATATACTGGAAAATAAGTTACCAAAACCTTTCTTATTCCATATCTACTTCTATCTATCATCTTTCTATATATATCTACCATCTATCCAATATCTACCCATCTATGAACTGAGTGCAGTTCAGTCTCTCAATCATGTCTGACTCTTTGTGATGATGGACTGAAGCACACCATCTCCCAGAGTTTGCTCAAACTCATGTCCATTGACTCAGTGATGCCATTCAACCATATCATCCTCTGCCATGCTCTTCTCCTTTTGGCTTCTATTTTTTCCCCCAACATCAGGGTATTTTCCAATGAGTCATCTCTTTTTATCAGGTGGGCAAAGTATTGGAGCCTTAACTTCAGTATCATTCCTTCCAATGAATATTCAGGGTAGATTTCCTTTAGGATTTACTGGATTGATCTCCTTGCAGTCCAGGGAACTCTCAAGAGCCTCCTCCAAACTCACAGTTCAAAGGCATTGATTCTTCGGCACTCAGCCTTCTTTATGGTCTAACTCTCACATCCATACATGACTACTAGCTTTGGCCATATGGACTTTTGTCAGCAAAGTGATGTCTCTCCTTTTGAATACGCTGTCTAGGTCTGTTATAGTTTTTTCTTTCAAGGAGCAAGCATGTTTTAATTTCATGGCTGCAGTCACCATCTGCAGTGATTTTGGATTCCAAGAAAATAAAGTCTGTCACTGTCTCCTTTATTTGCCCATCTATTTTCTTTTATTTATTTATTTTTAATATTTTTACATAGTTTTATTGTTCACATACATGTATGTTCCCAGATCAGTCATATGCATATACCTGTCCCCATCCCCCCTCCTACCCTCTCTGAACCCTCTCCATCCTAACCCTCCAGGCCATCACACAGAGCCCCTGCAGGATCCCCCATTCCCACAGTGCAGTGACAGTAGCTATCTTTTTCACATATGATAGTATGGGTTTCCATGTTACTCCCTCTATGCTTCCCATCCACTGTTCATTCTCCTCAATGTCCATATGTACGTTCTCTATGTCTGTTTTTCCATCGCTTCACTGCATGTGTTATCATTACCCCTCTTTCTAGATTCCATATATACATGTTAGTATGCTGTACTTGTCTTTCTCTTTTTGACTTACTTCACTTTTTATGATAGGTTGTAGCTCCAGCCACCTCATTAGGACTGAGTCTTCTGCATTTCTTTTTACAGCTGAGAAGTATTCCATTGTATATGTGTACCAGAGCTTTATCCATTCATTTGTCAATCGACATTTAGATTGCTTCCACGTTCTAGCTATTCTATAGACAGCTGCAATGAACACTGGGGTACAGGTGCTTCTTTCAGTTTTGGGTTCATCAGCGTATAAGCCTAAGTGGGATTGCTGGGTCATATGGTGCTTCAATTTTTAGTTTTTAAAGGAATCTCCATACTGTCTTCCACAGCAGCTGTATCAATTTACACTGTCACCAGCAATGCAAGAGGGTTCCCTTTTCTCCCCATCCTCTCCACCTCTCCAGCATTTACTGTATGTCGATTTGTTGATGATGGCCATTCTGACGGGTGTGCGGTGACACCTCATTGTAGCTTTGATTTGCATTTTTCTAATAATAAGTGAGGTTGAGCATCATTTTATGTGCTTTTTGGCCATCTATATGTCTTCTTTGGAGAGATGTCTGTTTAGGTCTTTTTCCCATTGTTTGATTGTGCTGTTCATTTTTTTGATGCTGAGTTGTCTGAGCTGCTTGTAGATTTTGGAGATGAATCCTTTGTCTGTTATTTCATTTCTTAATATTATTTTCCCATTCTGTGGGCTGCATGATCACCTTTTTTGCAATTTCTTTTACTTTTAAGTTTCATTAGGTTCCATGTGTTAACCTATTTGCCATGAAATGACAGGACCAGATGCCATGATCTTCATTTTTTTTGAGTGTTGAGTTTTAGGCCAGCTTTTACACTCTCTCTTTCAACTTCATCAAGAGGCTTTTTAGTTCCTCTTTGATTTCTGCCATAAGGGTGGTCTCATCTGCATGCCTGAGGTTGTTGATATTTCTCCTGACAATCTTGATTCCAGCTTCTGCCTACCTACTTATCTACAATCTACTTACGTCTAAAAAAAAATGCTCAGAAGGGCTTACATTTGAAAGCAAACAAATTTATTTCCTAAGCATTAGTGTTTTTATCAGAAAAATGTATGCATTATTGCCCTGTTTGGAATTTTGTTGTTGTTTAGTTGCTAAGCCATGTCAGACTCTTCTGTGACCCCATGTACTATAACCTACCAGGCTCCTCTCTCCATGGGATTTCCCAGGTAAGAATACTAGAGTGGCCTGCCATTCCTCCTACACGGGATCTTTCTGACTCAAGGATCAAACTCACATCTCTTGTGACTCCTGCACTGGCAGACAGATTCTTTACCACTGAGCCACATGGGAACCCATTTTACCATAGAACAGTCTGACTTTCAGTGTTCTGTACAGACAATTGTGCTATTTCTGAAGTATGATTAATTAATCATATATTAAGAAAACTATTTATTTTCAAATAATTCTTTAGTAAGGCTGAAAAATTGGCAGAAAACTAGTCTTTGTTAGTAAGTGAAATGAATCTCTCTAAATTAAAGAAGTATTGAGGTTTTTATTCAGTTTGACACAAATATGAAGATTCTTGTTGAGATCATTTCTATTGATGCTTTTATTAAGTGAGGTTGAGCATCATTTTATGTGCTTTGGCCATCTATATGTCTTCTTTGGAGAGATGTCTGTTTAGGTCTTTTTCCCATTGTTTGATTGTGCTGTTCATTTTTTTGATGCTGAGTTGTCTGAGCTGCTTGTAGATTTTGGAGATGAATCCTTTGTCTGTTATTTCATTTCTTAATATTATTTTCCCATTCTGTGGGCTGCATGATCACCTTTTTTGCAATTTCTTTTACTTTTAAGTTTCATTAGGTTCCATGTGTTAACCTATTTGCCATGAAATGACAGGACCAGATGCCATGATCTTCATTTTTTTTGAGTGTTGAGTTTTAGGCCAGCTTTTACACTCTCTCTTTCAACTTCATCAAGAGGCTTTTTAGTTCCTCTTTGATTTCTGCCATAAGGGTGGTCTCATCTGCATGCCTGAGGTTGTTGATATTTCTCCTGACAATCTTGATTCCAGCTTCTGCCTACCTACTTATCTACAATCTACTTACGTCTAAAAAAAAAAATGCTCAGAAGGGCTTACATTTGAAAGCAAACAAATTTATTTCCTAAGCATTAGTGTTTTTATCAGAAAAATGTATGCATTATTGCCCTGTTTGGAATTTTGTTGTTGTTTAGTTGCTAAGCCATGTCAGACTCTTCTGTGACCCCATGTACTATAACCTACCAGGCTCCTCTCTCCATGGGATTTCCCAGGTAAGAATACTAGAGTGGCCTGCCATTCCTCCTACACGGGATCTTTCTGACTCAAGGATCAAACTCACATCTCTTGTGACTCCTGCACTGGCAGACAGATTCTTTACCACTGAGCCACATGGGAACCCATTTTACCATAGAACAGTCTGACTTTCAGTGTTCTGTACAGACAATTGTGCTATTTCTGAAGTATGATTAATTAATCATATATTAAGAAAACTATTTATTTTCAAATAATTCTTTAGTAAGGCTGAAAAATTGGCAGAAAACTAGTCTTTGTTAGTAAGTGAAATGAATCTCTCTAAATTAAAGAAGTATTGAGGTTTTTATTCAGTTTGACACAAATATGAAGAATTATCCTCTCTTCTTATTGTATGTTCACTTCCTCCCATGAGTTATAAGAACATATACAGACAGTGATTAAGCATCCACAGCATGAGCTGTATGCATATATACAAGTCAGAATGCTCATGGCAATGGTAGCACATGTATGTTGGGAATTAAACCCAGCACCCTTGTCAGAGCTCTGATTTGGTAAAGCAGCTGCATAGTAGAGAAATCTCATTTATGTCCATTCTGCCCAGCTCAGTTTTAGAATAAGAGAGGTTTCTGCTTCTGATGAGTCTCTCTGGAAACTAATAATGCCTGGTTCAGGCAGGGATGGTGGAAGCTTAAAGTCTGTGGGAAAACAAGAAAGAAAAAAAGATTCTATGAAAATGCCTGACCTCACTTGGAAAGGGACCACTGTTTAGGCAATTACACTGCTTTTCTTTATATAATTATACAATAATCGCCACCATCTTTTCATAAAGTCCTAATGATAATTTAGCTTCTCCTTAGAGGACTCTGTGGAAATGCTAAGGCTAAGGCTTTTTTGTGTTTGAGCTATGAAACGATTCTTGATATGGTACATTTCAAATTTTTCTTTGTCAAAGCAAATCCAGTTGATCATTTTCTGACTGTTTACATTCTGCTAGTTACTATTGCCAGTTTCAGCTTGGTTCCTTAATTTATTGAGGCCTTTATAATTTCACTGAGTCTTCACTGATTTCTTTTTTTTAATAAAGATTTTTGAAAAATTGTGCAAGGAGTGTTCTTAAATAGGTTGTTCCGTAGGGATCATTTGCTTCAGATAATGTCTTCAATTCCGGCAGCAAATTCACATCTTCTATTTACTTTTCACAGATGTCATTTTTAGTTCAGATCATGTGGCCCTGAATCTGCTGTTTTGAGGGTTCTTCATAGAGGTGGTCTGTCTGGGGCCTTTGTTTTACACTTAGCACTCACTAAAGGATCAGACATTCTAGATGTTAATTCCAGGAACTCTTCCATGGGGCGGGCAGAAATCTTGTGTAAAGTGACTTAGTCATTTAGATTCTAGCTGTTCATTAATTCATTCATTCACTGTGAGCACTTACTGAGTATCTATTTTTGGCCAGACACCATCATGATTTATTTTTATATAAGGTCTAATATCCATATGCTAATTATTTATCTTAAAAATAAAAAACAGTAACTCTTGGGCATCCCTGGTGGTCCAGTGGGTAAAGAATCTGCCTTGTAGTGCAAGGGGCACCAGTTTGATCCCTGGCCTTGGAAGATCCCATGTGTCACAGAGCAGCTGCACTGGTGTGTCCAATAAACCAGTGCTCTGGAGCATGTGCCCAGAGCCAGTGCTCTGGCAAGGACAGAGGCCACTGCAATGGGAGGCCCACAAAGGCTGAAGAATAAAGATGGGTGAAAAACAAGTAAATAAAATATCAACAAAAAGAGGCCAATTTTTTAAAAAAATGTTAAAAAACAAAGCAAAACAAAAACACAGGGCTTCTCTGGTGGTCCAGTGGGTAGGGATACCACCTTGCAGTGCAAAGGGCACCAGTTCAGTCCCTGGCCTGGGAAGATCCCACATGCCGTGGAGCGGCTGGACCGATGTGTGCAACTACCAAGTCAGAGCTCTGGAGCACATGTGGCCAGAACCGGTGCTCTGCGACAAGAGAGGCCACTGTGATAGGAGGCCCACACAGGCCAAAGAACAAAAATACATAGGTGAAAGACCAATAGAAGTGGCCAAAAAGGATAAAAGAAAACAAACAACTCTTTAGCACCAAGCATGTTACCTTACAGCTTCCCAGGTGACTAAGTAGTAATGAATCCACCTGCCAATGCAGGAGATTGATTCAGTCCCTGGATCAGTAAGATTCCCTGAAAAAAGAAATGGCAACCACTCCTGTATTTTTGCCTATGAAATCCAATGGACAGAGGAACCTAGCAGGCCACAGACCATAGGACTGAAAAAGAGTTGGATGTGACTTATCAACTAAACAACAACAAAAGTTACCTTAAGAGGGTAGACAGCAGTATTTAAGAGATGCTTAGGCTGTCTTGAATTAAAGCCAAGGTTTAGCCAAAAATACTGTCTGGGGCCTTTGTTTTACACTTAGCACTCACTAAAGGATCAGACATTCTTTTCCATTCTTGTGTAAAGTGACTTAGTCATTTAGATTCTAGCTGTTCATTAATTCATTCATTCACTGTGAGCACTTACTGAGTATCTATTTTTGGCCAGACACCATCATGATTTATTTTTATATAAGGTCTAATATCCATATGCTAATTATTTATCTTAAAAATAAAAAACAGTAACTCTTGGGCATCCCTGGTGGTCCAGTGGGTAAAGAATCTGCCTTGTAGTGCAAGGGGCACCAGTTTGATCCCTGGCCTTGGAAGATCCCATGTGTCACAGAGCAGCTGCACTGGTGTGTCCAATAAACCAGTGCTCTGGAGCATGTGCCCAGAGCCAGTGCTCTGGCAAGGACAGAGGCCACTGCAATGGGAGGCCCACAAAGGCTGAAGAATAAAGATGGGTGAAAAACAAGTAAATAAAATATCAACAAAAAGAGGCCAATTTTTTAAAAAAATGTTAAAAAACAAAGCAAAACAAAAACACAGGGCTTCTCTGGTGGTCCAGTGGGTAGGGATACCACCTTGCAGTGCAAAGGGCACCAGTTCAGTCCCTGGCCTGGGAAGATCCCACATGCCGTGGAGCGGCTGGACCGATGTGTGCAACTACCAAGTCAGAGCTCTGGAGCACATGTGGCCAGAACCGGTGCTCTGCGACAAGAGAGGCCACTGTGATAGGAGGCCCACACAGGCCAAAGAACAAAAATACATAGGTGAAAGACCAATAGAAGTGGCCAAAAAGGATAAAAGAAAACAAACAACTCTTTAGCACCAAGCATGTTACCTTACAGCTTCCCAGGTGACTAAGTAGTAATGAATCCACCTGCCAATGCAGGAGATTGATTCAGTCCCTGGATCAGTAAGATTCCCTGAAAAAAGAAATGGCAACCACTCCTGTATTTTTGCCTATGAAATCCAATGGACAGAGGAACCTAGCAGGCCACAGACCATAGGACTGAAAAAGAGTTGGATGTGACTTATCAACTAAACAACAACAAAAGTTACCTTAAGAGGGGTAGACAGCAGTATTTAAGAGATGCTTAGGCTGTCTTGAATTAAAGCCAAGGTTTAGACCAAAACCATATTCCTCATCTCTAGCTCAATATTCTACCCCATATTAATGCATCAGTTTTTATCTGGGGTCTCAATTGCAAAGTTCTGAAAATAATACCAAATATGATAAAGACAGATAGGTTTGGATGAGGGTTTCCCAAGTGGCAACAGTGCTTAAGAAACTTCCTTCCAAAAAAAAGGAGACAAAAGAGACACTGGTTTTGATCCCTGGTTTGGGAATATCCTCTGGAGGAGGGCACAACAATCCACTCCAAAATTCTTGCCTGGAGGATCCCACGACTGAGTTGCCTAGCAGGCTACTGTCTGTTGGGTCACAAAGAGTTGGAAAGGACTATAGTGACTTAGCACACACACGGGCTTGGATGAGGGCAGAATCAGCATAATTATAATGAGGAGATGCATTAGGCTCAGACTCCACAGCAAAATTACTAATAGTAGTAGTAATGGAAGAAGCAGCAGCAAATTATACTAAAATGCTTTTAGTTCCCATGACATGGGAATGAACACCTGTTGTATAATGTCCTCATGAAGAGGTTCTTAAACATTTTATTTTCCAGACTCCTTTCTACATTTTAAAAATTATTATCCCCCCTAAGCCCTTTAATGCTTTGGAAAATATTAATTCTCTTTTCTTCCCTAATGGTTGCCTATACAATTTTGACACATTAATTTGACTTAAAGATTAATGTTAATACTACACATCTCTTAAGCAAGACAAGGAATTTAGAAAGATTTAACTCTGTTCCTCCACATTTTTGGCACCTGCACATTTTCAGTATAGATGTGCATTTATCATCATCACCACTGAGGTCTTAGTTAATGGAAGTACCTGTTAAGATGTAGCCACAATTGTTCTTTTGCTGATCCTGAATGTTGAATGACCTGACTGCCCTTCTTTATTCAGAATGACATCGTTTATTAGTCTTTTCAAATTATTCCTAAGAAACTCTAGTAAAACTATGTAATTCTGTTCTTTGTTTTCTCTTACTCATCAGCAATATTTTAGTTAGAACTCAAGTACTAAACTGAGGTTCGTCCCTAAAGTCCTTATGCATTGTGGGCTCCTATTATTTCGGATGAGAAACATGTTTGTTTTCACTTCCTTGTAGACCATCTGTTGAATCTGGCCGTAGTTTGGCAGGAAAGGCACAGCCACTTGAGGTTTTGAGAGGGCCAATGGAGGGTTTGATGTGGTGGGTAGGACTGAGGAATAGACAAGGGATCTTGGGTCTCCAAAAATATATAAATGTACTTCTAGTTTGCTTCTCCTAATGCAGCAAGGAAACCAGTTCTAGAGACATTGCTATGAACAGTTTCTTTTAAAGGGTGACTGCACCATGCAGATGCTCGTATTTCTGGTCTTTATGAGCTCATGGCATGCTGGGATTTATCACTTCTCCCCATTTACTGTCTGGTTGTGGCTCCTATATCCCTATAGCCTTCCTTCCTCTTCCAATGACAGTAATAGACAAGGCAAATCTCAGCACCCTTAAGCTTTGAACCAGGCATCTGCTTCAATTCTTGCCTCTCTCTCACACACACACCTGAGGTCTCCTTCCCTGTGCCCAGTTCTGTATTAACACCACCTCCCCTAATTACTCCTTGATTGGTCTTCTCTGGTGACTAGACAGCCAAAAAAAGAAAGAAAGAAAGAAAGAAAATCAGTCTGCAATGCAGGAGACCCAGGAGACCTGGTTTGATCCCGAAGTCCAAAAGATATCCTGGAGAAGGGAATGGTAGCCCACTCCAGTATTCTTGCCTGGAGAACTCCACGGACTGTGGAGCCTGGCAGGCTACAGCCCATGGGGTTGCGAAGAGTCAGACACAGCTGAGTAACTGACACTTTCACTAATTCCAGTGGTGGGACTAAAATCTCCTTCTGCAGATACACATTTTTTAAGCTTTGAAGACACACTTGAAAAATTAGTAGTCCTTCTTCTGAGCTCAGATATTTTATATCTGATCAGGTACTTCTATGCACTGGGCACAAAGGGTGAACTATCCATGCCCCTTCGTCTACTCCATAAACCGTATCGTGAGGGACTGCTGTCCCTCTTCCAAATCCAAGGAAAAGATATTGAGAATATTTTAATATCCTCTGTTCAATATACTTTATCTTATGAAATGACCTGTAAAATACGAGTTTGTGTTTTGCAAGGCAGAAAAAGGGAATTGAATAGTTAAGCTTGTGAAGCTCTCCCAAAATGCCAGAAAATTGCTTGTTTTCTTCTTCACACATGGCTGAACTACTATTAACAGCATGACTGCCATCTCTGCTCTGCCCTGAGAGACACTGTACTTGGGAACAGTTCATGCTCACATTGGTGGCTGATAATTACATCCAACAGAATGTGCCTCCTTCTGTATGTGTAAGTCAGTGTGTTCCATCTTCTGTTAAGTATCTGCTGGGTGGCAATAGGCTTCTTCTATCAAACAATATGGCTATTCTTCATAGAGTCCATTCATTACTGTCTACAGTATTTTTAAACTTACTCCTTTCATTTCTTATCAACTGATATGTATTATTTCACCTTCTGCTTGTGACACATGAATATGGACAAGTCGTCTTCTGCCTTTACAAGTGTAGGGCTAAGTGCCTCATGTGTATTAATTACAATATGTAGGAGGACTCTGAAAGTTAGCTATTATCCGGATCTACAGTGAAGAAAATTGGTGCTCACAGAGGCTGAGTAGCTTGCCTAATTCACTGGTGGCAGAGATGGGATTTGAATCAAGTTTTATATTTTAAAATCACATATAATTTTCACTGCCTTCAACCCTATAGATAAATGAACTGAAACAGAGAAATTGTTTCACATTCTTGGCCAAAGAGCCTGCTAATGGCATTAGGCTTTCCAATCAGCATATTTTCTGCTTCAAAAATAAATGCATTTCCAAGAATTAAGGGAAATGGTCTCTTCACTTTGCCTTTTTCTGAGAGTCTGAGTCTAGGACATGTACGAGCCTGAGATACAAACCATTATGGTTCCCTGCAGCACCATGAGGGACAACAGTGTGCCAGGAATTCTACATCATTGATTAGTGGATTTCAGTCATCAGAAATCTGTCCTTGCCTCCATTCAGTTGATACATGGTCTTCCTCTGTGCGCTGCATGACAGGAAATATGGCAAAAGATGGGAAACCAGAGGAAGCTAAAACTCAGTGTCTGGTCTTTGTGAGCTCGACATCAAGATGGAAAAGTAGATTAAAATAGGATCCTATGCACACTATAGAAGCACATACACAGTGAAAACATGAGGAAGATATATCTTGGGGAAAAAATAACTCAGTGAGGGAGTTGTCAGGTTCATCTTTAGCAGGATGGTTTCTTCATGTTAAATATGGCATAAACAGTATAGCATAAATTTTCTCCGCAAGCCAGAGGACGCATGGAGACATGTTGCTTTTTGAAGAGCCTTCAAATGCTTCATTCATTCACTTCATCAAAAATATTATTGAGGGCTTATTTTACTACAAGAAATGTTAGGTTCTAGATCTGTCAAGGAATGGCATGGTCCTTGCTCCCATAGAGTGTACAGTCTAGGAGGGAAGACATATTAGTCAAGCTAGCTAAAATGTACATAGGGCTTCCCTTGTAGCTCAGCTGGCAAAGAATCTGCCTGCAATGCAGGTGACCCTGGTTCAATTCCTGGGTGGGGAAGATCCCCTGGAAATGGAACAGGCTACCCACTCCAATATTCTTGGACTTCCCTGGTGACTCAGTAGGTAAAGAATCTACTCCCATAGAGCTTACAGTCTAGGAGGGAAGACTTATATTAGTCAAGCTAACTCAAATGTACATACACCAAACACTTCTAGAAATACAAGTGTGAAAATGGTTGTAAAAGTAAGGACAGAGTTCAAAGAATCAATAACAGTTTTGGAAGGAAATAATGCTATTTGCATTACTTCCTGGATGGACCTAGAGATTATCATACTAACCAATGTAAGTCAGATGGAGAAACACAAATACCATATTGTATCACATATGTGGAATCTAAATTATGACACAAATAAACCTAAGAAACAAACTGACAGACTAGAAATCAAAATGGGGGGGGGGAAAAATTATTACCAAGAATTTGCCTTTTTTTTTGAGAGTCTGAGTCTAGGACATGTACGAGCCTGAGATACAAACCATTATGGTTCCCTGCAGCACCATGAGGGACAACAGTGTGCCAGGAATTCTACATCATTGATTAGTGGATTTCAGTCATCAGAAATCTGTCCTTGCCTCCATTCAGTTGATACATGGTCTTCCTCTGTGCGCTGCATGACAGGAAATATGGCAAAAGATGGGAAACCAGAGGAAGCTAAAACTCAGTGTCTGGTCTTTGTGAGCTCGACATCAAGATGGAAAAGTAGATTAAAATAGGATCCTATGCACACTATAGAAGCACATACACAGTGAAAACATGAGGAAGATATATCTTGGGGAAAAAATAACTCAGTGAGGGAGTTGTCAGGTTCATCTTTAGCAGGATGGTTTCTTCATGTTAAATATGGCATAAACAGTATAGCATAAATTTTCTCCGCAAGCCAGAGGACGCATGGAGACATGTTGCTTTTTGAAGAGCCTTCAAATGCTTCATTCATTCACTTCATCAAAAATATTATTGAGGGCTTATTTTACTACAAGAAATGTTAGGTTCTAGATCTGTCAAGGAATGGCATGGTCCTTGCTCCCATAGAGTGTACAGTCTAGGAGGGAAGACATATTAGTCAAGCTAGCTAAAATGTACATAGGGCTTCCCTTGTAGCTCAGCTGGCAAAGAATCTGCCTGCAATGCAGGTGACCCTGGTTCAATTCCTGGGTGGGGAAGATCCCCTGGAAATGGAACAGGCTACCCACTCCAATATTCTTGGACTTCCCTGGTGACTCAGTAGGTAAAGAATCTACTCCCATAGAGCTTACAGTCTAGGAGGGAAGACTTATATTAGTCAAGCTAACTCAAATGTACATACACCAAACACTTCTAGAAATACAAGTGTGAAAATGGTTGTAAAAGTAAGGACAGAGTTCAAAGAATCAATAACAGTTTTGGAAGGAAATAATGCTATTTGCATTACTTCCTGGATGGACCTAGAGATTATCATACTAACCAATGTAAGTCAGATGGAGAAACACAAATACCATATTGTATCACATATGTGGAATCTAAATTATGACACAAATAAACCTAAGAAACAAACTGACAGACTAGAAATCAAATGCATTATTACCAAAGGGAAAGCGGGTGGGGGAGGGATAAATTGGGACTTTGGGATTACCAGATACAAACTATTATTTAGAGAATAGATAAAGAATAAAGTCCAACTGTATAGCATAGGGAATCATATTCAATACAATAAATCATAATAGAAAAGAAAAAAAAGAAAAAAACAATGGTCTTGTTTTCTTTTTCACCTGATTATAAGTGTGATAAGGAAATTCTTCTCTAAGGAAGTGATCTTATTGTGATCTTATAGTGATCTAAATTAGCAGGGACTATCTTTGAGAACTGAAAAGGAAAGAATGATCTAAGCAAAGAGAACAACACATGCACATAACTGAACTGGTTCTGGCAAATGTGTGACACTAAATGAGAGCCTCTGTGTCACTCAGAAGAGGAGGAAGGTCAGTAGGAAGACAGAGATGCAAACAACACATCTGTTAGTCTCTCAGGGCCACATTAAGGAGTGTGTGGTCAGCTAAGGGAACGGAGATGACACATGACTGAATTGGCAGCAATATGGAAAGTGGGTTAGAATACTGGCTGGAAGACGTGTGGTTAGAAACCAGTTAACAGGCTATTACGTCAGTCAGGTGAGAAGAGATGCAAATGAAATGGTTCACCAGGAAATTCTCAGCTACCAGTACATGGGTAGTTTTTTCATCCCTCACTAAGAAAACCTGAAATAATCCTAAAACCAGATTGAAAATACTTGACTTATTTCACATTTAAAGACCAGGAATATATCAATGATGAAACACTTGGTTAATTTAGGGTTTTATGATTTTTCTGAAATGACAGTTTTCAGAAAAGTGTTGATACTTCCTTAGAAAAGTCATCTTGACCATCTGTTGACAAGGTAAAGAATCTACTCCCAAAGCTTACAGTCTAGGAGAAGACTTATATTAGTCAAGCTAACTCAAATGTACATACACCAAACACTTCTAGAAATACAAGTGTGAAAATGGTTGTAAAAGTAAGGACAGAGTTCAAAGAATCAATAACAGTTTTGGAAGGAAATAATGCTATTTGCATTACTTCCTGGATGGACCTAGAGATTATCATACTAACCAATGTAAGTCAGATGGAGAAACACAAATACCATATTGTATCACATATGTGGAATCTAAATTATGACACAAATAAACCTAAGAAACAAACTGACAGACTAGAAATCAAATGCATTATTACCAAAGGGAAAGCGGGTGGGGGAGGGATAAATTGGGACTTTGGGATTACCAGATACAAACTATTATTTAGAGAATAGATAAAGAATAAAGTCCAACTGTATAGCATAGGGAATCATATTCAATACAATAAATCATAATAGAAAAGAAAAAGAAAAAACAATGGTCTTGTTTTCTTTTTCACCTGATTATAAGTGTGATAAGGAAATTCTTCTCTAAGGAAGTGATCTTATTGTGATCTTATAGTGATCTAAATTAGCAGGGACTATCTTTGAGAACTGAAAAGGAAAGAATGATCTAAGCAAAGAGAACAACACATGCACATAACTGAACTGGTTCTGGCAAATGTGTGACACTAAATGAGAGCCTCTGTGTCACTCAGAAGAGGAGGAAGGTCAGTAGGAAGACAGAGATGCAAACAACACATCTGTTAGTCTCTCAGGGCCACATTAAGGAGTGTGTGGTCAGCTAAGGGAACGGAGATGACACATGACTGAATTGGCAGCAATATGGAAAGTGGGTTAGAATACTGGCTGGAAGACGTGTGGTTAGAAACCAGTTAACAGGCTATTACGTCAGTCAGGTGAGAAGAGATGCAAATGAAATGGTTCACCAGGAAATTCTCAGCTACCAGTACATGGGTAGTTTTTTCATCCCTCACTAAGAAAACCTGAAATAATCCTAAAACCAGATTGAAAATACTTGACTTATTTCACATTTAAAGACCAGGAATATATCAATGATGAAACACTTGGTTAATTTAGGGTTTTATGATTTTTCTGAAATGACAGTTTTCAGAAAAGTGTTGATACTTCCCTTAGAAAAGTCATCTTGACCCTGGATAGACTGTTAAGAGACAGCTGATTTATGCATCAATTTATCAAAGAAAAAAGGTCAATCGTGAATGTAAAATACATAGAAAATTGAATATGAAACCAACATGCACTGAAATTAATAGGATCAAAGCCAAAATAAAACAATACAGTTCCTCTGCTTCACCTCTTATTTCTGATATGTCATTTCTTTTCAACAGGAAAAGACATTGTTGACAATTGTTTGCTTGTATCACTTTAACCACAGAACTTCACATAAACATAAATACATGTTAACCACGTATAATATGTTTAAGTATATGAAGCTTATATGGTGGGAAAATTTCAAGTTAGATTTTAGTCAAAAATATCACTGATGCATTTCTCTATAATGGAAATCATTTTAAACCTTTGGTCATTGTTTCTGTTTGATTGTTGTTGTTTAGACGCTACGTAGTGTCCAACTCTTTGTGATCCCATGGACTGCAGCACTCCTGGCTTCCCTGTCCTTCTTATCTCCTTGAGTTAGCTCAAACTCATGTCCATTGAGTCAGTGACACCATCCAACCATCTCCTCTCACTCCCTGCCCCAGTCCTCAATCTTTTCCAGCATCAAGGGCTTTTCATATGAATCATTTCTTTGCATCAGGTGGCCAAAGTATCGGAGCTTCAGCTTCAGTATCAGTCCTTCCAATGAATATTCAGGGTTGATTTCCTTTAGGACTGACTGGTTTGATCTCCTTACAACCCAAAGAACTTCTCAAGAGTCTTCTCTTTGGAAAACAATATTACCCAAGTTAAGGTAAATTCAGATTTATTTCATTTATTTCCTGTGTAAATATTCAGTCTATTCAGGAATCTGCCCTTCCAATTTCCTTCCTATTTTCCTGGTGATAGGAGATAGAGGATTCTGTCATATTACATCAGTCACATTGATCATTTTTGTTCAACTAGAGCATAGTACATGAGATCCTACTAAAAACTTGTCATATTCAAACAAGATGAATGCACAGTAGTTACATGTTACCTCATGCTACAACCTGTTACTGCCTGCATAAAATTCTGTACAAACCTGAATCAAGCACAATGATAAATGTTAAGACTGCAAATGTTACTTTCATGGCACCTACTGTAAAGGCTGTCCTATCATTCTACTCTTGAGAAGATAATCTTGATAGAAACAGTGAATTCTGAGACACAAATGAAACTGTACTCTTATGTATCTCCAAATAGTTGTATTCATCTACACCCTACATGTCTCCAGTTCAACGTGCAGTAACTTGACACTCATAGTCAAGTGTCACCACCTGTCCTTCTTAGAAGTTTTGAAGAATAAAAAGAAAACAATGTTACCATTCTGCCTTCTTCTAGTGATGTGATCCTGGGATAATATCTCTGCATTTCAGTTTGTTTCTTATTTCAACTTTCTCATCTCCCAGAATTTTGGGTCGGTTTCATGAGGTCATGTTTTCATTTCTGCCTCAAAATGGCTAAGGCAATTCCCACAAACAGATACAAAAGTTTTTGTTGTTTTACTTGAAAAACAACTTTATCCCAAATTGACTTCCTTTATAAAAAAGGGATTTAGGAAGAAATGTATACTAACAAAAATAACTGCATCAATTTTCCACTTGCAGAACTTCAATTTGTTACAACAAATTAGTCCTACTATTGCAAATACCTGACATTCCTGGAATGTCCATTGTGTGAAGTGTTCATCTAAATATTTTAAAGGTACTATGTAATAAATACTCACAAGAGTTTCTAATTTTGATGCTAACATTACCCCTTTTCATCCATGTTGAAACTTGGGGTAGCACAAGAGAGTACAGACACTTTCAAAGAGCATCTAATGAACTAAAAAAACAATCCTACTAGAAGGAAAGAGAGGGAAATAAATGACTCACCAAACTTCCCATGACTAAGAGTCAGAGCATCTCATTTTAAATCACTTTAGAAATTAATTGCATGGAAGTCCATGGACAGCACTTTTACCCTAGTTGTCTCTGTTTCCTACTTTAAAAAAGTATGATGAAATTTTCTCCATTACTTTATGAGCCACTTGGATGCATCAAATGAGATTTTAAAAACTATAAATGGATTCCATATATCTAAAAACCTTCTATTAATACAAACTTTACTATCCTCAGTCTTTTATATTATCCACTCAAATTGCAGTACATAAATTTCATTTATTATCTACATCAATGTTCACATTTGGAAGCAAAGTTGTTCTTTTACATTTTATATTGTTTTACCATAATGATACTTTAACTATTTATTATGTGGCCCCAATTTCTTATCATTAAGAATTAAAATGTAGAGACTGTAATAGGAGAGAACTACTTACTTGTATACTAATCGACTTGAAAGAAAAGGGCTACTAAAGGTCAATTAAAAATCTTTAATATAGAAGACAATGAAAGAAATGAAATAACTATTGAATCTAAAATCTGATAAATTACACCCATAACAAAATCCACAGCAGTAGAATAAAACATGAAAGTCAGCTAAATAGTGAAGGAAAATATAAGTGGGAGACATGTAAAATTCTAATTATTATTTTGATTTTGGTTCAATTGTGACTGGATTTTGGTAGCAAGTAAAACTGATAATAATTTTGACATATTAATGAAAACTCTCCTTGAAATTGATATATTTGACATGAACAAATCCTTAGCAATGCATGATTAAGCAAATATTTGCATACTTTATGTTAAGAGAATACAGCCATTGTGAGCACAATTCATGACTCATATTTCTTCGAGGTTCTGTGAATCATTATTACTATTGTTACATTTTAAGTCTAATTTTCTTTTCTTCAATTCTTCTTAACTGTGCTCCACAAAGATATCATTATATTTAAGAATATGTATTTTCAGCTGGTTCTTCTAGAAAGATTAATCTTTTTCTTCATTCATAATAGGAGAGAAAAGAGATTCACGAATATAAGATGTGCAATTTTTAGAATGAGATTCTTACCTTCTTTTCTGGAAGGATTCAAAGCAATTTACTAATCATTGATAACAATATAAATGAAACATGAATATATAAGACCCCAAATTTATAATAATTGTGAACATGGTCATTACATATCCACCACAAATATGGTAATAAATATTCAATACAAATATTCATTAAGGAAGAACAGCTAAATAAGAACACACTGAATCCCAGCTATATGAAGTAGTAACTGTGGGGAAAAAATAGAGAGGCTTCCTAATCTACACAACTTCAATCTGGCATTTTACAGTGATAATGCATTTGAGTCTCAGCTATGGAATATTCTCCTTACCTCAAAAGCATATGAGAATATAAAAATTATGGAATGTTTCTGACTCTCCATTGAGGAATAAGTCAAATATGAAAAATCATAATTAATTTATTTGACTGCATTTGTTACTGTAATTCATGAATCACTGATGTTCTATTTCCAAGGCATAAACATAAGACAACCTAGGCAAACCTAGACAATGTATCAAAAGCAGAGACATTACTTTGGTGTCAAAGACTAGAAATTCAAAAATATGGTTTTTCCAGTAGCCATGTATGGATGTCAGAGTTTGACCATAAAGAAGGCTGACTACCAAACTGATGTCTTCAAACTGTGGTGTTCAAGAAGACTTCTGAGAGTCCCTTGGATTGCAGGAGATCAAAACAGTCAATTCTAAAAAAATATCAACCCTGAATATTCACTGGAAGGACTGATACTAAAGCTGAAGTTCCAATAATTTGGCCACCTGATGCTGGGAAAGATTGAGGGCAAGGGGAGAAGGGGATGACAGAGGATGCGATGGTTGGATGGCATCACTGACTCAATGGACATGAGTTTGGACAAACTCTGGGAGATAGTGAAGCACAGGAAAGCCTGACATGCTGCAGTCCATGGGTCACAAAGAGTCAGACATGACTGAACAAAAATAACAAAGCATAAGTACCCTAATGGAATAGTGAAATGTGTGTCACAATCAGATTACGGAAAGCCAGAGATGGTGCATCAGTGTGGGCTTGAATTACCTGAAAATGCCTCATGATGAGGGGAAATTTAGACAGAGCCTTTAGACACCAGTGAGTAAAAAGGTTTGAGGAAAGACACCAATGCAAACTTATAATAGCCAAGAAAAGACTGAGGACCACAGAATTGCTTTAATTAATGGTATTTAAAGACCTGGTGTACTCACACTGTATTTTCTTTGAAAATCTGGGTTCACTTGAGTTTCTTCTCTCAGTGCATTTCTTCCTGCAACACAGACTTGAGTTGGGGGCATTCAAAGATGAGCCCTGTGTACCCCCCTTGGGGGAGGACAGAAGCAACCCTTGAGAAGCTTTAGTCATCCTAGACTCTATACTTTCTAGTAGGACACTGGTCTCAAGACTGACAAAATGCATTCAATGCACCCTAAATTTATGGGTTTACTTTTTTGGTTCTAGTTGTTCTTTTGATCAAATATCAGTTTGGATTACCCAAGCTTGTGTTTCATGCCATGAACATACACAGTACCTAGCCCAGAGCCTTGATGGGGCAGGGTTTTGATACATATTTGTTAAATGTGAAGATGAATAATTAAGAGCTGTGTTTGTGTGTGTGTGCATTTGTGTGTGAATGTGCTGTTATGTCAGACTCTTTGCAACCCCATGGACTCTGGCCTGCCAGGCTTCTCTGTGCATGGGATTTTACAGGCAAGAATATTGCAGTGTGTTCCCATTTCCTTCTCCATGGGATGTTCCTCACCCAGGGATAGAACCCATATTTCCTGCATTGGTAGGTGGATTATTTACCACTGCAACACCTGGGAAGCCCAATTAAGAGGTCACTATATTTCAAATTATCCTCATCCAAGAATGTATCTTACTAAATCAACCCAATCTCATCCCCTGGTCATCCCTGTCTCATTTTAATTTGCTGAACTTATCAAGAGTATGGTCTCATAACAGCCACACATATTCTCTGAATTTCAGTTTAAAAATCAAGTTTTCATAAGTTCAATCCAAGTGTGATCCATTCTCAAAGCATAGACTCTGTTTCTTAATTCTATTTCTCATACTGCCTCTGGTAGTCATCCAAGTGTGTTATAATTCTCATCATCATACTGAGGACTAGGGACAAGACATTTTAGCTATTTTGATTTATCATCACTGTTCTGCTTACTTCATGGGGTGGAGGCAAGAATGAACTGCCATTACACATGAAACTGCATTATGAGAACTATACACTGTAATAAAGTTATAAGATTAATTTAGTAGCCCAAGTGTAGAATGATCATTATTATAGCTGACACAAGTAAACAGGTCACCCCAACCTAATTTTTAAAAGTCTTCCTTAGTGTGGGTCATCAGTCAAAGAGGCTTTCAAGGAGGTGGAAGCACATGGAAATTAGCAGATATTTGGTTGTGAAGAGAGAAGAGGACCTCATACCAAGAGTTATGAACTGAGACATTCAGGCATGGCATGGCATAGCATGGAGCTGTCAATGAACACATCATTATGGTGGTGGTGGAGGGGGTTTTCCTGACCTTTAAAGATGAAACTCATTTATGAAAAGATTTTAACTGTGAGATACAAGTGCGTAAGGCAACTGGAAGTCACAGAAGTGTTTGACTGTGGATGCGCATGAAAAATTGGTTAAGACAACTGGTGGAGAAATGAAGATATGTGAGTGGAGAAGGAAGGGTGGAAGACCTGTAGGATGGAAGGCCACAGTGTGAGTCAGAGCCATGAGAGAAGACAAGGATCAAAGGGGAGTGGAGCAAAGCAAGGCCTGCCAGGCTTCTCTGTGCATGGGATTTTACAGGCAAGAATATTGCAGTGTGTTCCCATTTCCTTCTCCATGGGATGTTCCTCACCCAGGGATAGAACCCATATTTCCTGCATTGGTAGGTGGATTATTTACCACTGCAACACCTGGGAAGCCCAATTAAGAGGTCACTATATTTCAAATTATCCTCATCCAAGAATGTATCTTACTAAATCAACCCAATCTCATCCCCTGGTCATCCCTGTCTCATTTTAATTTGCTGAACTTATCAAGAGTATGGTCTCATAACAGCCACACATATTCTCTGAATTTCAGTTTAAAAATCAAGTTTTCATAAGTTCAATCCAAGTGTGATCCATTCTCAAAGCATAGACTCTGTTTCTTAATTCTATTTCTCATACTGCCTCTGGTAGTCATCCAAGTGTGTTATAATTCTCATCATCATACTGAGGACTAGGGACAAGACATTTTAGCTATTTTGATTTATCATCACTGTTCTGCTTACTTCATGGGGTGGAGGCAAGAATGAACTGCCATTACACATGAAACTGCATTATGAGAACTATACACTGTAATAAAGTTATAAGATTAATTTAGTAGCCCAAGTGTAGAATGATCATTATTATAGCTGACACAAGTAAACAGGTCACCCCAACCTAATTTTTAAAAGTCTTCCTTAGTGTGGGTCATCAGTCAAAGAGGCTTTCAAGGAGGTGGAAGCACATGGAAATTAGCAGATATTTGGTTGTGAAGAGAGAAGAGGACCTCATACCAAGAGTTATGAACTGAGACATTCAGGCATGGCATGGCATAGCATGGAGCTGTCAATGAACACATCATTATGGTGGTGGTGGAGGGGGTTTTCCTGACCTTTAAAGATGAAACTCATTTATGAAAAGATTTTAACTGTGAGATACAAGTGCGTAAGGCAACTGGAAGTCACAGAAGTGTTTGACTGTGGATGCGCATGAAAAATTGGTTAAGACAACTGGTGGAGAAATGAAGATATGTGAGTGGAGAAGGAAGGGTGGAAGACCTGTAGGATGGAAGGCCACAGTGTGAGTCAGAGCCATGAGAGAAGACAAAGGATCAGGGAGCAAGCACTGTGGTCCCCAGGTGACAACAGTCTGCCTGCTCTCAAATTTTCCTAGGTCCATACAAAGGTATATTTTGAAAATGATTCTTCCTTATTCCATTATTAAGGTATTTCACTGAAAATCTTATGCTTTCAGGTTTTTTTTTTTTTTACAATGATGGCAGGAGATGCTGAGATGTACAAATGAGGCAAAACTAAACTCTTGCTTCCTCGTGGAAACAATCTGATGTGCCGGCACTTTCCTGTTTGCCAGAGTCCTCACCTCTCCCTCTTGTCTCTAAGTCCTGTGGTAACATTATCAGTCACTGTTTCCCAGCTCTTTCCCAGCTCACCTTTGCTCTTTGCACCCCACTAAGTTGTCCCCATTTCACTGTAAGGATTTTTACTTTAGGTCCTTTTATCATACTTGTAGAACTGGAAGAAACTGAGTTAGCTAGGAGTTACGAAAAAGCGAGAGGACTATTGATATTTCTGGTGTCTTGATGAATGTGAACAATATTAAATTAAGAGATATGTAAGAAACACTGAGCTGCAGACTCGAGAGAAAGAGACTAAGTTCAATTTCTATATGCAATCCTTTCTTAAGGATATATCTTTGGGGCAACTGTGCATTCTAGCCTGTAACTCAGAAAAACCTGGAGGTGGTAATTATTACCTATCCTAAATGATGAGCTGGCCTCAAGAGGGAAAAAGGATATAAAACTAGGTGACTAGTGGGCAAAGAAATATGGACAAAGTATATGTTAAAGAGAGTCCTTAAGAAAATCAGTTACTTGATCATCAAATCTGATGAATGCAAGAGAGAAAGATATTTTAAACTAAGGTGACTAGTTTTTTTTGGCATGAGAATGGGTCATAGTGTTAAAGGGGGGAGGGGTTTTCCTGACCTTTAAAGATGAAACTCATTTATGAAAAGATTTTAACTGTGAGATACAAGTGCGTAAGGCAACTGGAAGTCACAGAAGTGTTTGACTGTGGATGCGCATGAAAAATTGGTTAAGACAACTGGTGGAGAAATGAAGATATGTGAGTGGAGAAGGAAGGGTGGAAGACCTGTAGGATGGAAGGCCACAGTGTGAGTCAGAGCCATGAGAGAAGACAAAGGATCAGGGAGCAAGCACTGTGGTCCCCAGGTGACAACAGTCTGCCTGCTCTCAAATTTTCCTAGGTCCATACAAAGGTATATTTTGAAAATGATTCTTCCTTATTCCATTATTAAGGTATTTCACTGAAAATCTTATGCTTTCAGGTTTTTTTTTTTTTTACAATGATGGCAGGAGATGCTGAGATGTACAAATGAGGCAAAACTAAACTCTTGCTTCCTCGTGGAAACAATCTGATGTGCCGGCACTTTCCTGTTTGCCAGAGTCCTCACCTCTCCCTCTTGTCTCTAAGTCCTGTGGTAACATTATCAGTCACTGTTTCCCAGCTCTTTCCCAGCTCACCTTTGCTCTTTGCACCCCACTAAGTTGTCCCCATTTCACTGTAAGGATTTTTACTTTAGGTCCTTTTATCATACTTGTAGAACTGGAAGAAACTGAGTTAGCTAGGAGTTACGAAAAAGAGAGAGGACTATTGATATTTCTGGTGTCTTGATGAATGTGAACAATATTAAATTAAGAGATATGTAAGAAACACTGAGCTGCAGACTCGAGAGAAAGAGACTAAGTTCAATTTCTATATGCAATCCTTTCTTAAGGATATATCTTTGGGGCAACTGTGCATTCTAGCCTGTAACTCAGAAAAACCTGGAGGTGGTAATTATTACCTATCCTAAATGATGAGCTGGCCTCAAGAGGGAAAAAGGATATAAAACTAGGTGACTAGTGGGCAAAGAAATATGGACAAAGTATATGTTAAAGAGAGTCCTTAAGAAAATCAGTTACTTGATCATCAAATCTGATGAATGCAAGAGAGGTATCACTTCATTAGAATCAGCTTTCTGAAATTCTGTTTATGCTCAGAGTATAAATATAAATGTAAACACATGTGCTCACTGAGGGGCAAAGCATTCTGCTTTCATTTTTTGTTTGCTTTTTCTCTTATATATAAAAGAATCAATTTGGTTTAAGCAGAGACTCAATATTTGGCCTCAGCAGACAGGTACAGAAGGTTTCCAGCCTTGAAAACATTCCCACACACATCACATGCGTATTTTCTAAAGTAATTTTGGAAGTGCTTCTTTATGCTATAGGAGGTAAAACAGAAATAAAATAGCAGTAGGAGAACAGAAGAGGGAGAAGATCTCAGGGTCGGTGAATCCTTGAAAGGGAATGAAGAAACTGCATTCAGTTAGCGGGGACAAAAGGCTGTAAGAAGCCTTTGAGTCCATCTTTCTGAAGTTCCCACCTAGATTATTTAAAAATGGAAAGATACATTTATTTTTGAATATAATTAATTACTTTTAAATGCAGAAAAAAAGGCTGGGGAAATGGAAAGCATAAGGTCCTCACCACTATCCAACAAAATTACTATGGGATCTGAGAATTTGTCCATCTTCACCCTACCTGTTTGTTTCTCACATGGCATGAAGTTTGTAAAGTTCTTCTCTGTCCCAAAATTTTGCCAGGAGTTATCCTCATTTATGACTGATCCATTGCAGATATCTGTATCTAACTCCAAAATGCTTAAATGTATAGAAGCCTGAGAAAGACATGGCCTTGTATGGTTCAGCTTGATTTCAGTCCTTCTTTTCTTCCCCAAAGAGAAAAAATATTTAGAAATACAATCTGTTAAATTTCAAGAATTTTCAATTCTATAGTTAATGTGTTTCCTAATATTCTGTTTGAAATTGGGTGAGACGCGGAAATTAGGCAGCATTTTTTTTTTTTTCACAAATTTGGTAAGGCAAGCAAAACCTTATTTTCTTCAAAGTACAATAAAGAGGGGCTTCCCTGGTGGTCCAGTGGGTAAGGACACCGCCTTGCAGTGTAAGGGGTGCCGGTTCGATCCCTGGCCTAGGAAGATCCCACGTGCCGTGGAGCGGCTGGACCCATGTGTCCAATTACCGAGCCAGAGCTCTGGAGCTCATGTGCCCAAAGCCAGCGCTCTGCGACAACAGAGGCCGCCACAATGGGAGGCCCACATGAACCGAAGTACAAAGATGGATGAAAATATATAAATGAAAGACCAATAGAAGTGGCCCGCCTGCCCCTCTCCCTCCCCAACCTTCTCCCCCCAAAAAATACAATAAGGATAAATTAAGAAAATAAATTGCTAAAGTGTTGGAAAATAAGAAACTGAGTATTTATTCTGACATCCATAAGTCTGTCTGGGAGCTTTTTCAACCAATGGAGAAATTTTATGTCATTTAAGACCCAAGGGAATTTTAATTCTTTAGAAAACAACATATGCTATCAAACTCCCATCTATAAAGCTTTAGACATTTCCTTCAAAACTATTCTCAAGATTCATACCATGAAATAATTTTGGTGAGGTTGAACTACAAAAGGCTGTAAGAAGCCTTTGAGTCCATCTTTCTGAAGTTCCCACCTAGATTATTTAAAAATGGAAAGATACATTTATTTTTGAATATAATTAATTACTTTTAAATGCAGAAAAAAAGGCTGGGGAAATGGAAAGCATAAGGTCCTCACCACTATCCAACAAAATTACTATGGGATCTGAGAATTTGTCCATCTTCACCCTACCTGTTTGTTTCTCACATGGCATGAAGTTTGTAAAGTTCTTCTCTGTCCCAAAATTTTGCCAGGAGTTATCCTCATTTATGACTGATCCATTGCAGATATCTGTATCTAACTCCAAAATGCTTAAATGTATAGAAGCCTGAGAAAGACATGGCCTTGTATGGTTCAGCTTGATTTCAGTCCTTCTTTTCTTCCCCAAAGAGAAAAAATATTTAGAAATACAATCTGTTAAATTTCAAGAATTTTCAATTCTATAGTTAATGTGTTTCCTAATATTCTGTTTGAAATTGGGTGAGACGCGAAATTAGGCAGCATTTTTTTTTCACAAATTTGGTAAGGCAAGCAAAACCTTATTTTCTTCAAAGTACAATAAAGAGGGGCTTCCCTGGTGGTCCAGTGGGTAAGGACACCGCCTTGCAGGGCAAGGGGGTGCCGGTTCGATCCCTGGCCTAGGAAGATCCCACGTGCCGTGGAGCGGCTGGACCCATGTGTCCAATTACCGAGCCAGAGCTCTGGAGCTCATGTGCCCAAAGCCAGCGCTCTGCGACAACAGAGGCCGCCACAATGGGAGGCCCACATGAACCGAAGTACAAAGATGGATGAAAATATATAAATGAAAGACCAATAGAAGTGGCCCGCCTGCCCCTCTCCCTCCCCAACCTTCTCCCCCCAAAAAATACAATAAGGATAAATTAAGAAAATAAATTGCTAAAGTGTTGGAAAATAAGAAACTGAGTATTTATTCTGACATCCATAAGTCTGTCTGGGAGCTTTTTCAACCAATGGAGAAATTTTATGTCATTTAAGACCCAAGGGAATTTTAATTCTTTAGAAAACAACATATGCTATCAAACTCCCATCTATAAAGCTTTAGACATTTCCTTCAAAACTATTCTCAAGATTCATACCATGAAATAATTTTGGTGAGGTTGAACTACATCTTGTTTCTTTTTCTATCTTGTTAAAACAGGAGTCAGATATGGCACATATGATTTCCTACTGTTTTGTATAAGGAGCTTAAACTAGATAAAAGCATTTGTTGCTGTTGTTCAGTAACTGAGTTGCATCTGAGTCTGCAACTTCATGAACTGCGGCAAAATAGCCTTCCCTGTCCTTCGTGATCTTCTGGAGCTTGCTCAAACTCATGTCTCTTGACTGGTGATGCCATCCAACCATCTCATCCTCTGTCATCCCTTCTCCTGCCCTCAATATTTCCCCGCATCAGAGTATTTTCCACTGAGTTGGCTCATCCCAAAAGATGGCCAAAATATTGAGGCTTTAGCTTCAGTATCAGTTCTTGCAGTGAATATTCAGAGTTGATTTCCTTTAGGATTGACTGGTTTGATTCCTTTGCTGTCCAAAGCACTTTCAAGAATCTTCTCCAGTACCACAGTTTGAAAGCATCAATTTTTCTGTGCTCCAGCCTTCATTATGGTAGATATATGAATAATGGAAAAACCATAGCTTTGACTATATAGAACATAACTGCTTTTTAAAACAGTGCCTAGGTTTGCCATAGCTTTTCTTCCAAGTAGCAAGCATCTTTTAATTTTGTGGCTGCAGTTACCATCTGCAATGATTTTGGAGCCCGAGAATATAAAATCTCTCAGTATTTCCACATTTTCCTCACCTATTTGCCATGAAGTGATGGAACTAGATGCCATAATCTTAGCTTTTTGAATGTGAATCTTAGCTTTTTAAGCCAGCATTTTCACTCACCTCGTTCACCTTCATCAAAAGGTTCCTTAGTTACCTTTTATTTTCTGCTATTAGAGTGATATCATTTGCATATCTGAGATCATTGATATTTCATTTACAAACTGTATTTACTAAACTCAAAATAGGAATTTGGTCATGAACTCTGGCATATATTCAGAAAAAAATTCCATCCTGTAGTTTCTTCAATTGAAAGTGACACTGGGTATGTGTGTGTCAACCTGAAGTTGCTAGTGCACTGTGCAGATATTAAGTGGTTCATAAATGTTTAATGCCAACTAAAGAAAATGTATTATATTTCATTAACACTTAATAATCTTATGGAGTTCCTCCATTCAAGATTCATTTTTTTACTATAATAACTGTAGTGGAACAATAAACCACTCAAATTATGTACTTACAGATATTTTATTCCTTTTCAAAAATAGGCATTATCCAAAAGCAAAGTTCTGCTAGCTATTTTAATGTTTTATATTTAGCTGATGATTTAGGGTCATATATACTGAAGTCCACAGTCTGCAGCTGAAAACCGGCTCATTGACTAGTACATTTTTGAGAAAGTTAGACATAAGTCACAAAAACTGAAAATACATCAAATCTCAAGATGTTTGGAGGGCTTCCCCTGGTGGTCCAGTGGGTAAGGACACTGCCTTGCAGTGCAAGGGGCGCCAGTTCGATCCCTGGCCTGGGAAGATCCCACGTGCCGCGGAGCGGCTGGACTGATGTGTCCAATTACCGAGCTGGAACTCTGGGGTGCATGCGCCCAGAGGCGCTCTGCGACGACAGAGGCCCCCGCAATGGGAGGCCCACAGGAGCCAAAGAACAAAGACAGATGAAAATAGAGAAATGAAAGACCTATAGAAGCGGCCCACCCATCCCCCTCCCTCTCCACCTTACCCCCCAAAAGATAAATAAATAAAGTAAATGTTTAAAAAAAAAAGATGTTTGGAGTCATACATTATATGTATAACTATATATGGTATATTTATATAGTTTTTGATATATCTATATAATCTAGAACTATATTTTAGGATATATATGCATATGTGAGCATACTGACATACACACATATAGTAATATACATCTCCTGGTTTTTAACATAAATAGTAATACACAGTTCAGTGGTAACATCTATAAAAATAATATACTTTTTAAATACAGAATTCTGCATAACTTGACTCAGATTTTCATTTTACAGATAAAGAGCCTATCCTGCAGAATAAAAATACGTAGTTTTCAGGGCTATTTAAGTAATTTTAATGCAAGGTTAGTAATGCACACTACTGGTTAACCTAGTTCCAGAAAAAAATATATCATACCTACTTATGCAAGATATATATATATATATATATATACATATATATATATATATATATACTCACACACACACACACACACACACACACACACATACATATGTGTATGTGTGTGTGTGTTAGTTGCTCAGTCATATCTGACTCTTTTCAACCCCCTGGACCGCAGCCTGCCAGCTGCTCTTTCCCTGGGATTTTCCAGGCAAGAATACTGGAGTGGGTTGCCATTTCCTCCACCAGAGTATCTTCAAGACCGAGGGATCAAAACATGGTCTCCTACATTGTTAGGCATAATCTATATCATCTGAGCCACAATGGAAGGCTAATATATATATATATATATATATATATATATATAGAGAGAGAGAGAGAGAGAGAATATATATATATATACATACACATACATACATATATATGAAGGCAAAATTAGCACACATTATATCAGCTTTCATTTTTATTAGCATCACTAGTTCTTAGGAGAAAGCACATATATACTCAGTATTTCCTGCAGGAGACAAAGCCATGTGAGCTACCTCATCAGCTCTCAAGATGCAAGATACTTATGATGTAACTGAGAGAACTCTGTCAAAAGATTATTTGACATTTCTCCCTTGTTATCCTTCTCAATCTTTACTCCCTAATAAATGGCTCTTCATGCTCCAACACTTAGCATCAATACATCTCTTCAAAGACATGTCCATAGCAATTCAACCACTTTGTTTCTGTTCTCTCCTAAATTTGAACCAAAATCAAAACAAAAACTGAGGGTCATCAAGTGCAGGCACGCTCGGGGGTTCTTGCATGCAAGCTGAAGTAGGCATAGCATTTAGCTGCTTCACATTTTAGGGAGATTAGCTAGAAGGCTTAGCATGACAGGGTGACACACATGACTAATGGAATTCTGGAGGAGAGGGCTTAGATAGTGTCAAAACCCAAGATTGGGGCTTCCCTGGTGGTCCGGTGGGTAGAGTCCTCCTTTCAGTGCAAGGGGCACCGGTTCAATCTCTGGTCCTGGAAGATCCCATGTGCCACGGAGTGGCTGGACAGGTGTGTCCAATTACAAGCCAGTGCTCTGGAGTACATGCGCCCAGAGCCAATGGTCTGCAACAAGAGAGGCCACTGCGATGGGAGGCACACACAGGCCAAAGAGCAAAGATGGATGAAATAAATAAATAAATAACCAATAAAAGAGGCCAAAAAATATATAAATAAAACAAGAGGGCTTCCCTTGGTGGTCCAGTGGGTAAGGACACCGCCTTGCAGCGCAAGGGGCACCGGTTCGATCCCTGGCCTGGGAAGATCCCACGTGCTGCGGAGCGGCTGGACTGATGTGTCTAATCACCGAGCCGGAGCTCTGGAGCGCATGTGCCCAGAGCTGGTGCTCTGCAACAGCAGACGCCACCGCGATGGGAGGCCCACAGGAGCCAAAGAATGAAGACGAATGAAAATAGAGAAATGAAAGACCAATAGAAGTGGCCCGCTCACTTCCCTCCCTCCCCAACCCGACCCCCGCCCAAAGTAAATAAATAAATAAATCTTAAAAAAAAAAAAAAAAAAAACAAGATTGCTACATATCCAGGAGCAGTGTCTGTCTGAGGAGGACCACCACACCAGCCAGTGCATCAAACTTAAGGCCCTTTTAGACAAAGCCATGTGAGCTACCTCATCAGCTCTCAAGATGCAAGATACTTATGATGTAACTGAGAGAACTCTGTCAAAAGATTATTTGACATTTCTCCCTTGTTATCCTTCTCAATCTTTACTCCCTAATAAATGGCTCTTCATGCTCCAACACTTAGCATCAATACATCTCTTCAAAGACATGTCCATAGCAATTCAACCACTTTGTTTCTGTTCTCTCCTAAATTTGAACCAAAATCAAAACAAAAACTGAGGGTCATCAAGTGCAGGCACGCTCGGGGGTTCTTGCATGCAAGCTGAAGTAGGCATAGCATTTAGCTGCTTCACATTTTAGGGAGATTAGCTAGAAGGCTTAGCATGACAGGGTGACACACATGACTAATGGAATTCTGGAGGAGAGGGCTTAGATAGTGTCAAAACCCAAGATTGGGGCTTCCCTGGTGGTCCGGTGGGTAGAGTCCTCCTTTCAGTGCAAGGGGCACCGGTTCAATCTCTGGTCCTGGAAGATCCCATGTGCCACGGAGTGGCTGGACAGGTGTGTCCAATTACAAGCCAGTGCTCTGGAGTACATGCGCCCAGAGCCAATGGTCTGCAACAAGAGAGGCCACTGCGATGGGAGGCACACACAGGCCAAAGAGCAAAGATGGATGAAATAAATAAATAAATAACCAATAAAAGAGGCCAAAAAATATATAAATAAAACAAGAGGGCTTCCCTTGGTGGTCCAGTGGGTAAGGACACCGCCTTGCAGCGCAAGGGGCACCGGTTCGATCCCTGGCCTGGGAAGATCCCACGTGCTGCGGAGCGGCTGGACTGATGTGTCTAATCACCGAGCCGGAGCTCTGGAGCGCATGTGCCCAGAGCTGGTGCTCTGCAACAGCAGACGCCACCGCGATGGGAGGCCCACAGGAGCCAAAGAATGAAGACGAATGAAAATAGAGAAATGAAAGACCAATAGAAGTGGCCCGCTCACTTCCCTCCCTCCCCAACCCGACCCCCGCCCAAAGTAAATAAATAAATAAATCTTAAAAAAAAAAAAAAAAAAAAACAAGATTGCTACATATCCAGGAGCAGTGTCTGTCTGAGGAGGACCACCACACCAGCCAGTGCATCAAACTTAAGGCTACCATCTGCTCTAGACTCCAGCAGCCCCAGTGTTCACTGCTAAAAAAGACTCAGAAGAGTTTACCACCACCTGGAGATTCCACTCATGCTCCAGTTCATGGAAAGCTGTTAACTTTTCACGGACGCCCAACAAAGCACAGTCAATGCAGCATTTCCAAAAGTGGCACAAGATATCTGAAATATCCCTATATGCCCACCCTACGGTTAATCTATTTCACAATGATAAAAAAGCCAAGGAACACAAATTGTTCCTCATTGGTTCTAATATGTCTCAGATCACCTGACTCTCAAATCATGTCCCTAAGATAGCAAGGTTCTACATTTTATTGAATTATTTCTGAACTTCAATCACCCGTTAACTCATTTACCCCAGATTCTGAACTCTTTTTTTTTAAACCTTTATTTTGCTTTTAACTTTTACAGATTTTTGTTGTTTACAGATATGTATGTTCCCAGAGTAGTCATATGTATATCCCCCCCTTCCTACCCCTCCCAACCATCACACAGCACCCTTGAAGGATCCCCTTTTCTCACAGAGCAATGACTATAGCTATTTTCTTCACTTATGATAGTACAAGCCTTCATGCTACTTCCTTTACGCCTCCCACCCTCTGTTCCTTCCCCAGAATGTCCATATGTCCACTGTCCATGTCTGTCTTTCTGTAACTCTTATTTTCACTTTAAGCACTTTCAATATAGAAGACCAACTATTTTTCTCTTGATTTTGCTGTTACTTGGTCGACAAGTACTAATATACAGTATTTGTGTACTATAATACTCTAGATAGCCAATTATATGTCACTTTAACTTTCTACTTGCCCAAGCTACTATTTAAGGAAAAGATTTTGAGTTTCCAAGTAGTAGCATCATTTTGTTTTCTAATTGTATTTTTTTTTTTTTTGGCTTACTGAATTGTACTTAGAGAATTTTCATTTTTTGAAGAGAACTTTCTAGCCTTATATATAATTTGTTATTGATGTTTTCTGATAAGGTGATTGGCACTCTGAAAGACAGTATACCTTCTGAATTTAGAGCATTCAGATATAGATAGATAAATAACATAATACAAATAATTTACAAGATTAATTCTATTATTTAGTTTTCCTATTTACATTTTTTTTCCTCCTTATGGTGACCATCGTGGGTTGAGTCTTTTGACCAAGACTGACAAACGGTTTCTATAAAGGGTAGAGATAGCAAATACTATAGGTCCTGTGGGTCATCTGGACCCTAATGCAACTACTCAGTTAATCACTTACAGCTTGAAAGAAGCCACTGACAAATAAGTAGAAGGAATTTTTAGAAGACCTTGTTTACAAAATCACATGGCAGACCCTATAGGTCTTAGCAAGGAACACAAATTGTTCCTCATTGGTTCTAATATGTCTCAGATCACCTGACTCTCAAATCATGTCCCTAAGATAGCAAGGTTCTACATTTTATTGAATTATTTCTGAACTTCAATCACCCGTTAACTCATTTACCCCAGATTCTGAACTCTTTTTTTTTAAACCTTTATTTTGCTTTTAACTTTTACAGATTTTTGTTGTTTACAGATATGTATGTTCCCAGAGTAGTCATATGTATATCCCCCCCTTCCTACCCCTCCCAACCATCACACAGCACCCTTGAAGGATCCCCTTTTCTCACAGAGCAATGACTATAGCTATTTTCTTCACTTATGATAGTACAAGCCTTCATGCTACTTCCTTTACGCCTCCCACCCTCTGTTCCTTCCCCAGAATGTCCATATGTCCACTGTCCATGTCTGTCTTTCTGTAACTCTTATTTTCACTTTAAGCACTTTCAATATAGAAGACCAACTATTTTTCTCTTGATTTTGCTGTTACTTGGTCGACAAGTACTAATATACAGTATTTGTGTACTATAATACTCTAGATAGCCAATTATATGTCACTTTAACTTTCTACTTGCCCAAGCTACTATTTAAGGAAAAGATTTTGAGTTTCCAAGTAGTAGCATCATTTTGTTTTCTAATTGTATTTATTTTTTGGCTTACTGAATTGTACTTAGAGAATTTTCATTTTTTGAAGAGAACTTTCTAGCCTTATATATAATTTGTTATTGATGTTTTCTGATAAGGTGATTGGCACTCTGAAAGACAGTATACCTTCTGAATTTAGAGCATTCAGATATAGATAGATAAATAACATAATACAAATAATTTACAAGATTAATTCTATTATTTAGTTTTCCTATTTACATTTTTTTTCCTCCTTATGGTGACCATCGTGGGTTGAGTCTTTTGACCAAGACTGACAAACGGTTTCTATAAAGGGTAGAGATAGCAAATACTATAGGTCCTGTGGGTCATCTGGACCCTAATGCAACTACTCAGTTAATCACTTACAGCTTGAAAGAAGCCACTGACAAATAAGTAGAAGGACACAGTTGTGTTCTAAGAAGACCTTGTTTACAAAATCACATGGCAGAATGCCCTGGCCTATGGGTGACTGTCTGTCAATTTCTATTATAAATTACTCACTTTCCATATATTTATCCTTATATTTCCTGTTATTTTTGCTTTATGATGATTAATATCATGTTCTTTCGGACTTAACAGTCTAAATATTAAATTTTGATTCTAAACATGGATTGTATAATATTTCATGAAGAGATCCTTCTTGATCTCTTATCTGCTTTTGCTCTGGAATTCAACCTTTAATGGGATTAAGACTTTGTTTCTCTGTTTTACTTTTGTTTGTACTTACTGGGCTTGCATTTTTCTTGTTTATTTTCAACACTCATAAATTACCTTTCAGAGTGATGTAAAATTTTCACTTGGAGATATAAGCTGAGAATTTTCACTTCTAATAGCTAAATCTTGGCAGTTTATTGTTACAGATTTGAACACATAGAGTTGGTGATGGTTTTATAAAATATTCTTATATTTTGCTTGTATTTCTCTACATAATCAGTGTTTTGCTTAGTTTCACATTCATATTAGCTTTTTTTCTGTTATGTGGTTAATAGAAAGTTTATGTTCATTATAATAATATTTCTATGATATTACTTTGAATAGTTATAATTCTTTATGTTCTTACATAGTATCTACCTTTACTTGTGTGGCTAATGAGGATATTCACTATTTCTGTCTTTGTCTCACTCCCTGATTTCCACTCTGTCAATAGATTTTTTTTCTAATTCTCTCTTTTTAAATATAAATGTGTTTATATTACCCTATCTCACAACTTTTTTTTTTCCTTTATATCTCTCAGCTTTAGCTAGGTATTTTGTTGTTTACACATTATTTTTGTTATTCTATATATTCAGTTTTGCAACATCTGTATTGTGCATGTAACATGAATACTCATTTCTATCAGTCTTAACTATGTAGCTGAGTATCTTTAATAGCCTCAAAGGGTAGAGATAGCAAATACTATAGGTCCTGTGGGTCATCTGGACCCTAATGCAACTACTCAGTTAATCACTTACAGCTTGAAAGAAGCCACTGACAAATAAGTAGAAGGACACAGTTGTGTTCTAAGAAGACCTTGTTTACAAAATCACATGGCAGAATGCCCTGGCCTATGGGTGACTGTCTGTCAATTTCTATTATAAATTACTCACTTTCCATATATTTATCCTTATATTTCCTGTTATTTTTGCTTTATGATGATTAATATCATGTTCTTTCGGACTTAACAGTCTAAATATTAAATTTTGATTCTAAACATGGATTGTATAATATTTCATGAAGAGATCCTTCTTGATCTCTTATCTGCTTTTGCTCTGGAATTCAACCTTTAATGGGATTAAGACTTTGTTTCTCTGTTTTACTTTTGTTTGTACTTACTGGGCTTGCATTTTTCTTGTTTATTTTCAACACTCATAAATTACCTTTCAGAGTGATGTAAAATTTTCACTTGGAGATATAAGCTGAGAATTTTCACTTCTAATAGCTAAATCTTGGCAGTTTATTGTTACAGATTTGAACACATAGAGTTGGTGATGGTTTTATAAAATATTCTTATATTTTGCTTGTATTTCTCTACATAATCAGTGTTTTGCTTAGTTTCACATTCATATTAGCTTTTTTTCTGTTATGTGGTTAATAGAAAGTTTATGTTCATTATAATAATATTTCTATGATATTACTTTGAATAGTTATAATTCTTTATGTTCTTACATAGTATCTACCTTTACTTGTGTGGCTAATGAGGATATTCACTATTTCTGTCTTTGTCTCACTCCCTGATTTCCACTCTGTCAATAGATTTTTTTTCTAATGCTCTCTTTTTAAAAATAAATGTGTTTATATTACCCTATCTCACAACTTTTTTTTTTCCTTTATATCTCTCAGCTTTAGCTAGGTATTTTGTTGTTTACACATTATTTTTGTTATTCTATATATTCAGTTTTGCAACATCTGTATTGTGCATGTAACATGAATACTCATTTCTATCAGTCTTAACTATGTAGCTGAGTATCTTTAATAGCCTCAAAACTGTTTCTGGTTATTTGTTAGCAAGGCTTCCCACCCTGAACCTTGTATGGAAAGTGCTTCTTCTATCTATATTCCAGAATTCGTTCAATATTTTGGGGTCAGTCTTTATAGATGAATGACAATTTGGTTAGCTACAAAAATATTGAGGCACACTTTAATCGATGTTATTGTAAGCATCATTATTCTTCAAGTATTGAAGGTTACTGTCAAGAAATGGGAAGCAAGCCTAGCAATTTTCAGCCTTGTAAGCTGATTATTCTTTTTTACTTGATGACCAAAGAACTGTTTTCTTTAATTTTAACATGCATCAACATTACTATAATATCTTTGCATTATTCTTTTTTAATCTATGCTGTGATGGATGTTTATATTTCTTCACAATAACCTTCAATGGACAACTATAGGTGTCTTTGTTATGCCATCTCTATTCAGTGTCCTCGATTCATTGAGCACCAAGTATGTTTCTGACAAATACCTTGACCTGTCTTCTCTATGCATAATTCATTTACAATATCTATTTAAGATTATTTATGTATTCATTTTTAGCTACACTGCATCTTCATTGCTGTGCAGGGTTTGCTCTATTTGTAGTGAGTAGGAGCTACTCTTTGTTGTGGTGTGGGGCTTTGTCATTGCAGTGGCTTCTCTTGGTGAGTAGCATAGGCTCTAGGGGGCATGGAATTCAGCAGCTGAGGTTCATGGTTTCAGTAGTTGTGGCTCCTGGGCTCTAGAGCACAGGCTCAGTAGTCGTGGCTTAGTTGATCCCCAGCAGGTGGAATCTTTCTGGATCAGGGATAGAACCCGTGTCTCCTGTATTGGCAGGAAGATTCTTTATCACTGAGCCATCAGAGAAGCCTCTCTGTTTATTTTTAATTTGTTATATTTATCTTTCTGAAGTTTTTTATCTTTACCATATGCTGTATTCTCAGCAGTGTTGTTTTGTTTGTTTCCTTAGATTTCCATGTGATTCCCATCTCATGAGTTCAGGGGGTTGTCTTATTTCCAAACAGTTTTGCAACATCTGTATTGTGCATGTAACATGAATACTCATTTCTATCAGTCTTAACTATGTAGCTGAGTATCTTTAATAGCCTCAAAACTGTTTCTGGTTATTTGTTAGCAAGGCTTCCCACCCTGAACCTTGTATGGAAAGTGCTTCTTCTATCTATATTCCAGAATTCGTTCAATATTTTGGGGTCAGTCTTTATAGATGAATGACAATTTGGTTAGCTACAAAAATATTGAGGCACACTTTAATCGATGTTATTGTAAGCATCATTATTCTTCAAGTATTGAAGGTTACTGTCAAGAAATGGGAAGCAAGCCTAGCAATTTTCAGCCTTGTAAGCTGATTATTCTTTTTTACTTGATGACCAAAGAACTGTTTTCTTTAATTTTAACATGCATCAACATTACTATAATATCTTTGCATTATTCTTTTTTAATCTATGCTGTGATGGATGTTTATATTTCTTCACAATAACCTTCAATGGACAACTATAGGTGTCTTTGTTATGCCATCTCTATTCAGTGTCCTCGATTCATTGAGCACCAAGTATGTTTCTGACAAATACCTTGACCTGTCTTCTCTATGCATAATTCATTTACAATATCTATTTAAGATTATTTATGTATTCATTTTTAGCTACACTGCATCTTCATTGCTGTGCAGGGTTTGCTCTATTTGTAGTGAGTAGGAGCTACTCTTTGTTGTGGTGTGGGGCTTTGTCATTGCAGTGGCTTCTCTTGGTGAGTAGCATAGGCTCTAGGGGGCATGGAATTCAGCAGCTGAGGTTCATGGTTTCAGTAGTTGTGGCTCCTGGGCTCTAGAGCACAGGCTCAGTAGTCGTGGCTTAGTTGATCCCCAGCAGGTGGAATCTTTCTGGATCAGGGATAGAACCCGTGTCTCCTGTATTGGCAGGAAGATTCTTTATCACTGAGCCATCAGAGAAGCCTCTCTGTTTATTTTTAATTTGTTATATTTATCTTTCTGAAGTTTTTTATCTTTACCATATGCTGTATTCTCAGCAGTGTTGTTTTGTTTGTTTCCTTAGATTTCCATGTGATTCCCATCTCATGAGTTCAGTTTTTTTCACTCTCTTTCTGAGGTCTGTTCATTCATGTTTGAGTTTCAGCTTGTCTTTCCTAAGCTTCTGCACTGGGGATCTTTCTCTTATTTTATAAAAGTGGCTTCATTAAATTTTTATTCTCTTAATTCATACCAATATATCTGAGACCAACTGTCATCTGCTTTCTGCAAAACCTGCCAAATGAAGGCTCTCTGGCCATGTGTTTTTCCTATTACTTTTCCCTTCAGTGTGGTTCGTTCAAAGCAGTGATTGAAAGTTAGTTCTTTTTTTACTTCCTTTCTCTCCTAGCACTTCTTGAATGAGCTATTTACAAAAGAAGCTATGGGTGAGGGAACAGGGCAGGGCTGTGCGCCTGCCTGAAGGAATCTTATTTCACCTTGGACTTTGGTACATGTGAGATATTTTAATCTTTACTTGTCATGTGTATGAAATACAACCCCACTGGATGGCTCACACTTCCTGGAAAACATAGTCATGTCCTGGGCATTCTAGAATGAAGATCCAGAAAGTCTAAGGAAGGTTCCCCCAGATAGTCCAATCGCTCCCCTGTAATTTTATGCAGATGATACCACTCTAATGGTAGAAAGTGAAAAGGAACTGAAGAGCTTCTCAATGAGGGTCAAAGAGGAGAGTGGAAAAGCTGGCCTAAAACTCAGCATTCAAACCATTAAGACCATAGCATCCAATTCTATCAATTCATGGCAAATAGATGGAGAAAAATTGGAAACAGTGACAAAGTTTATTTTCTTTTAGGCTCCAAAAAATCACTGCAGATGGTGACTGCAGTCACAGAATTAAAGGATGCTTGTTCTTTGAAAGAAAAGCTATGACAAACCTAGGCAGTGTATTAAAAAGCAGGGGCATCACTCTACCAACAACGTTCTGTATAGTCAAAGCTATGATTTTCCCAGTAGTCATGTACAGATGTAAGAGCTGAACCATAAACAAGGCTGAGTGCCAAAGAATTGAAGTTTTCAAACTATGGAGAAGACTGGTGAAGACTCTCAAGAGTCTCTTGGACTGTAAGGAGGTCAAACCAGTCAATGATAAGAGAAATCAATCCTGAATACTTATTGAAAGGACTGACGCTATAACTGAAGCTCTAATATTTTGACCACCTGATGGGTAGAGCCAACTCATTGAAAACACCTTGATGATGGGAAAGGTAGAAGGCAAAAGGAGAAGAGAATAACAGAGGATCTCATCATTGTATGGCATCATCAACTCAACATACATGTGTTTGAGTGAACTCCAGGGATAGTGAAGTACAGGGCAAGCCTGGCATGCTGCAGTCCATGGGGTCTCAAAGAGTCAGACATGACTGAGCAACTGAACAACAACAAAGTTATGCAGGGAGGCTGCTTTTCCGGGGGCACCACCTACTTTGGAGGAACACCCTTGGCTGGACTTCTCTGGTCTGTATCAGAGACCATGGCTACCTACTTCCAGTATATTTATTCAGCTTGCTGTCTTAGCATCCATTCATGTGATGACTTCTGGGAAATTAAACTCAGCCTGTTCCAGCTGGGTTGGTTTCTCACTCTTCTCTACTTCTAGTTAATTTTTGAGAAGAAAATGAAATGTATTTATTTTTTCTATCTTTATTTTTTAAGCATGAAGTTTTTCCTTGTAATGTTTTCATGTTACATTATTAGAAAGCTTTCTAAAAAAAGTCATTGCCTTGTTTTAAGAAAAGTAAAATTAATTGCCTGAGATTGAAAGATAGGTATGAGGAGCTATCTTTCTTAATGGTATATTTATCATATCTGCCTGTTAGTATTTATAAGATATTTCCTTATTCTTAGTATTTTTAAATTTGCTCATAGTTTTTGATTAATAAAGCCCACTAAAAATGATATATCTAAATCACTTTGTAATATGCTAATTCAAGCAGTAGAAAATATTCATAACAAAATTATAAAATTTTAATTACAGAATAGTATATAAACTATCATACAGTTATAAGTTTCAAATTATAAATTGAAAGTTACTATAGCATTAACATGTAATCCTTACCAAGAATGAGACAATAAAAATATCAGTTAAGCTTTCTGGAAAGAAACTATTAAAATGGCACAAAAGCCTGTAATGGGAGTAATTATAATAATATTTTGAACCAACGGATAAATATTTCCAATATGTTTAGTTTTTATTTCAGTTGAGGAGAAAAATCATATTTCTGTAAATAATCCTATGTTCTAGCTATATACAACTTTATACCATTAAAAACTTCAATTGTCATTAAAGTTGACAGAATTTAAAAATGAATTATAACAGGAGTCAGATTGGCAAAATTATGTAAAACTCAGCTTCAAGCTCTTGTCTCCCACAAGAACACTTAAAACCAAGAAGAAACTGTCAGTACACACTTTGTCAGAACTCTGAAAAATCATCAAAGGTTTACAGCAACCAAGCAAATCCTGAATCAAGTAAAATACAATAGGAGTAAAGCTTTGAGACATTCCTACTTTTTCTAGCTTCCCCTTGGTGATTCAGCTCAAGTCTTGAAGATGCAGACTGAGTTCCTACTCCAGTCTTCAAGCAGGACAGAACTCATTTAGAAATCATCCTGTAATTCTATTCTGGTCTGTCTTGGGGCTACTGGACAATCTCATGTGAAGTGCTCTTTTCTGTTTTGCCTAAACCAGAACTTATCTAGTCTGGGAAAGAAAAGGGAATTAATTTAAAGTACTGTAAACTGGATCAACAATCTGCAGATACCTAGGCTGAAAGGTTTCATTTGAGATACACGATAGACTGTTTAAGGTATGATGGAAAGACTGTTTAAGGTCTGATAGAAAGACTGTTTAAGGTCTCATGGAAAGAGAGTTACTTTGGGAAATGAGGGCATACAGAAGCAGTATAAACTAAAAGCTATATGTACATCCAGGGCAAGATGCATGCTCTGGCAGGTCTAACAAGCCCTCGGTGCAAGTCTGTATCAGTGGTGAAGGTGGCCTCCAGCACAAAGCCAATCTGCAAAGGCTAGGAGCGGCTTATTTTTCTGTTTTTTTTTTTTTTTTTTTTTAATCTCCTGTCTCCTGACACTTATGAAGATCTCTGTCAAAACACTAGCTGACTCCAAGCTAAGGAGCAGAGCCTCAATGATCATATGTGAAAAGGAATGCAATCTCTTCAAAAAATAGTTGGGAAAATTTCAAGTCACAAACAGAATTCTAAGGCCTAAGAAAAAATAAACCTTAAGAAAATTTTGGGAAATGGACCTGATTTCCAGAGCTATCACAACACAATACAATAATGTCCGTTTTTCAACAATGAAAATACCACAAGGCATATAAAAAACATGAGAGCATGACTGATGTAAAGAAACAAAATAAATCAACAGATACTATTCCTGAGGAAGTCCAGATACTGGCATTACTAGACAAAGAACGAAAACAACTGTCTTAAATTATGCTATGCAAATAATTAAATGAAAACATGGAAAACAAATTAAAGTAAATCAGGAAAACAAAGAGTGAACAAAATAGTACTATCAATAGCGATATAGAAAGTATAGGAAAGAGACTCACAGACTTATAAAATGAACTTATGGTTGCCAGGGAGAGTGATAGTTAGGGACTTTGGGATGGTCTTGTACACATTGCTATACTTAAAATGGAAAAAATCAACAAGGACTTACGTGGCACTCTGGATTGGAGGCGGGGGGAAAAACAGGTCGCTTGGGGCTACTGGACAATCTCATGTGAAGTGCTCTTTTCTGTTTTGCCTAAACCAGAACTTATCTAGTCTGGGAAAGAAAAGGGAATTAATTTAAAGTACTGTAAACTGGATCAACAATCTGCAGATACCTAGGCTGAAAGGTTTCATTTGAGATACACGATAGACTGTTTAAGGTATGATGGAAAGACTGTTTAAGGTCTGATAGAAAGACTGTTTAAGGTCTCATGGAAAGAGAGTTACTTTGGGAAATGAGGGCATACAGAAGCAGTATAAACTAAAAGCTATATGTACATCCAGGGCAAGATGCATGCTCTGGCAGGTCTAACAAGCCCTCGGTGCAAGTCTGTATCAGTGGTGAAGGTGGCCTCCAGCACAAAGCCAATCTGCAAAGGCTAGGAGCGGCTTATTTTTCTGTTTTTTTTTTTTTTTTTTTTAATCTCCTGTCTCCTGACACTTATGAAGATCTCTGTCAAAACACTAGCTGACTCCAAGCTAAGGAGCAGAGCCTCAATGATCATATGTGAAAAGGAATGCAATCTCTTCAAAAAATAGTTGGGAAAATTTCAAGTCACAAACAGAATTCTAAGGCCTAAGAAAAAATAAACCTTAAGAAAATTTTGGGAAATGGACCTGATTTCCAGAGCTATCACAACACAATACAATAATGTCCGTTTTTCAACAATGAAAATACCACAAGGCATATAAAAAACATGAGAGCATGACTGATGTAAAGAAACAAAATAAATCAACAGATACTATTCCTGAGGAAGTCCAGATACTGGCATTACTAGACAAAGAACGAAAACAACTGTCTTAAATTATGCTATGCAAATAATTAAATGAAAACATGGAAAACAAATTAAAGTAAATCAGGAAAACAAAGAGTGAACAAAATAGTACTATCAATAGCGATATAGAAAGTATAGGAAAGAGACTCACAGACTTATAAAATGAACTTATGGTTGCCAGGGAGAGTGATAGTTAGGGACTTTGGGATGGTCTTGTACACATTGCTATACTTAAAATGGATAATCAACAAGGACTTACTATATAGCACAGATAACTCTGATCAATGTCACGTGGCACTCTGGATTGGAGGGGATCTTGGGGGAGAATGTGTATGTGTATATGTATGGCTGAGCCCTTTCACTATTCACCTGAAATTATCATAACATTGTTAACTGGTTACACCTTAATACAAAATAAAATGTTCAAAAGAAAAAAAAAAGTATAAAAAGGAACCAAGCTGAAAAGTACAACCATTGCAACAAAACATTCACTAGAGTGAATCAGAAGAAGACTGATAGGTTAAAAGTCAGAGACAATGTACTTGAAAAGACAACAATAGGAATTATCCAACATGAGTGGCAGAAAGAAGAAAAATGAAGGAAAGGGACAAATCTTCAGAATCTGTGGGGCACCATCAAGTGGACCAACTTTTTCAGTAGGGAAGTCCAAATGGAGAAGAGACTGAAAAACCCAGAAAAATATATTTGACAAAATAACAGCCAAGGACACCCCAAATTTGATGAACATGAATGTATACATTCAAGAAGCTCACCAAGCATGAAGTGGGATACATGTAAAGATTTACTCTGGGACACATGAAAATATGATGGTCTGAAGCCAAATACTGTGTTGAAATCAACAAGATAAAGATGATTCACCATGCACAAAGGATCCTCAATATAATTAACCGTTATTTTCTCATCAGAGAGAGACCAAGGAGCAGTAGGATGGCATATTTATAGTGTTTAAAGGAAAAGAGCTATCAGTCGAGAATTCTGTATCTGACAAATCTATCTAGCATGACTGATGTAAAGAAACAAAATAAATCAACAGATACTATTCCTGAGGAAGTCCAGATACTGGCATTACTAGACAAAGAACGAAAACAACTGTCTTAAATTATGCTATGCAAATAATTAAATGAAAACATGGAAAACAAATTAAAGTAAATCAGGAAAACAAAGAGTGAACAAAATAGTACTATCAATAGCGATATAGAAAGTATAGGAAAGAGACTCACAGACTTATAAAATGAACTTATGGTTGCCAGGGAGAGTGATAGTTAGGGACTTTGGGATGGTCTTGTACACATTGCTATACTTAAAATGGATAATCAACAAGGACTTACTATATAGCACAGATAACTCTGATCAATGTCACGTGGCACTCTGGATTGGAGGGGATCTTGGGGGAGAATGTGTATGTGTATATGTATGGCTGAGCCCTTTCACTATTCACCTGAAATTATCATAACATTGTTAACTGGTTACACCTTAATACAAAATAAAATGTTCAAAAGAAAAACAAAGTATAAAAAGGAACCAAGCTGAAAAGTACAACCATTGCAACAAAACATTCACTAGAGTGAATCAGAAGAAGACTGATAGGTTAAAAGTCAGAGACAATGTACTTGAAAAGACAACAATAGGAATTATCCAACATGAGTGGCAGAAAGAAGAAAAATGAAGGAAAGGGACAAATCTTCAGAATCTGTGGGGCACCATCAAGTGGACCAACTTTTTCAGTAGGGAAGTCCAAATGGAGAAGAGACTGAAAAACCCAGAAAAATATATTTGACAAAATAACAGCCAAGGACACCCCAAATTTGATGAACATGAATGTATACATTCAAGAAGCTCACCAAGCATGAAGTGGGATACATGTAAAGATTTACTCTGGGACACATGAAAATATGATGGTCTGAAGCCAAATACTGTGTTGAAATCAACAAGATAAAGATGATTCACCATGCACAAAGGATCCTCAATATAATTAACCGTTATTTTCTCATCAGAGAGAGACCAAGGAGCAGTAGGATGGCATATTTATAGTGTTTAAAGGAAAAGAGCTATCAGTCGAGAATTCTGTATCTGACAAATCTATCTTTCAAATTTAAGGGAGAAATTAAGACATTCTTAAACAAAAGCTTAAAGAGTTCATTACCCCTAAACCAAACCCACAAAAAATAATACAGTGAGGTTTTAATTGAAAGGACATTACCTTTTATCTCAAAACCATAGGAAGAAAAGGAGTACATAAAGGTTGTATATTGTCTCCCTGATAATTTAATTTATATGCAGAGTACATTATGTAAAATGCTTGTCTGGATGAAGCACAAGTTGGAATAAAGATTGCTGGGAGAAATATCAATAACCTCAGATATGTAAATGATACCACACTTACGGCAGAAAGCAAGAAACAATTAAAGAGTCTCTTGATGAAGGTGAAAGAGGACAGGGAAAAGTTGGCTTAAAACTCAACATTCAAAAAACTAAGATCAGGGCTTCCCTGGTGGTCCAGTGGGTAAGGACACCGTCTTGCAGTGCAAGGGGTGGTGGTTCGATCCCTGGCCTGGGACAATACCACGTGCGGCAGAGCGGCTGTACTGATGTGTCCAATTACCGAGCCGGAGCTCTGGAGCGCATGCGCCTAGAGCTGGTGCTCTGTGACAACAGAGGCCACTGCAATGGGAGGCCCACACAGGCCAAAGAACAAAGATGGATGAAAATAGATAAATGAAAGACCAAGAGAAGTCACCCGTCCACCATCCTCCATCCCCAAACTGCGCCCCCCCCGCCCGCCAAACAACAACAAAAAAAACTAAGATCATGGCATCCAGTTCCATCACTTCGTGGCAAATAAAAGGGGAAAATGTGGAAGCAGTGACAAATTTTATTTTCTTGAACTCAAAAATCACTGTAGATGAACATGAATGTATACATTCAAGAAGCTCACCAAGCATGAAGTGGGATACATGTAAAGATTTACTCTGGGACACATGAAAATATGATGGTCTGAAGCCAAATACTGTGTTGAAATCAACAAGATAAAGATGATTCACCATGCACAAAGGATCCTCAATATAATTAACCGTTATTTTCTCATCAGAGAGAGACCAAGGAGCAGTAGGATGGCATATTTATAGTGTTTAAAGGAAAAGAGCTATCAGTCGAGAATTCTGTATCTGACAAATCTATCTTTCAAATTTAAGGGAGAAATTAAGACATTCTTAAACAAAAGCTTAAAGAGTTCATTACCCCTAAACCAAACCCACAAAAAATAATACAGTGAGGTTTTAATTGAAAGGACATTACCTTTTATCTCAAAACCATAGGAAGAAAAGGAGTACATAAAGGTTGTATATTGTCTCCCTGATAATTTAATTTATATGCAGAGTACATTATGTAAAATGCTTGTCTGGATGAAGCACAAGTTGGAATAAAGATTGCTGGGAGAAATATCAATAACCTCAGATATGTAAATGATACCACACTTACGGCAGAAAGCAAGAAACAATTAAAGAGTCTCTTGATGAAGGTGAAAGAGGACAGGGAAAAGTTGGCTTAAAACTCAACATTCAAAAAACTAAGATCAGGGCTTCCCTGGTGGTCCAGTGGGTAAGGACACCGTCTTGCAGTGCAAGGGGTGGTGGTTCGATCCCTGGCCTGGGACAATACCACGTGCGGCAGAGCGGCTGTACTGATGTGTCCAATTACCGAGCCGGAGCTCTGGAGCGCATGCGCCTAGAGCTGGTGCTCTGTGACAACAGAGGCCACTGCAATGGGAGGCCCACACAGGCCAAAGAACAAAGATGGATGAAAATAGATAAATGAAAGACCAAGAGAAGTCACCCGTCCACCATCCTCCATCCCCAAACTGCGCCCCCCCCGCCCGCCAAACAACAACAAAAAAAACTAAGATCATGGCATCCAGTTCCATCACTTCGTGGCAAATAAAAGGGGAAAATGTGGAAGCAGTGACAAATTTTATTTTCTTGAACTCAAAAATCACTGTAGATGGTTACTGTAGCCTTGAAATTAAAAGACACTTACTCCTTGGAATAAAGGCTATAAAAAAAGCAGACAAGTGTGTTAAAAAACAGAGACATCACTTTGCTGACAAAAGTAATACAGTCAATTTTTTCCAGTAATCATGTATGGATGTGAGAGTTGGATCATAAAGAAGGCTGAGCACTGAAGAATTGATGCCTTTGAACTGTGGTGTTGGAGAAGACTCTTGAGAGTCCCTTGGACAGCAAGGAGATCAAACAAGTCAATCCTAAAGGAAATCAACCCTGAATATTCACTGGAAGGAATGATGCTGAAGCTGAAGCTCCAATACTTTGGCCACCAGATGTATTGAATAGTTGACTCACTGGAAAAGACCTTAATGCTGGGAAAAACAGAAAACAGAAATAGAAATAGAAGATGGAGTATAAGATGGTTGGATGGTATCACTGAGTCAATGGACATGAGTTTGAGCAAGCTCTCGGAGATGGTGAAGGACAGGGAACCCTTGTGAGCTACAGTCCATTGGGTTGCAAAGAGTTGGATAGGATTAAGTGCCTGAATTCAGGTAAAACTGATACTATTATATTTTTGCTTTGCAACTCCATTTTTTATTTCTGGCAAATTTAAAAGACAAATACAAAACATCATTATAAAATCCTATAAATCATTATCAGCATTATAAAATAACTATAAAACATTATAAAATGTTATGTGTGTGTATGTGCTAGGTCGTGTCTGACACTTTTTGACCTCATGGAACACAAGGCAAGAACACTGGAATGTATTGCCATTTCCTCTCTAATAAAATCATAAAAATCATTGTAAAACACCTTTATAATGTAAATGATGTTATTTTCAGTGAAATTAGTGTGAGAGAATGTTGTATAGAAGCAGAATTTGTATGTGCCCTTGGAATGAATCTGTAACAGATTATAACTATACTGACACTTCCTGATTACAGAACCTCACACAAACTTACAATAATGAAACAGTGTGATACTGAGATAAGATATACATGCAGCACAAGGGAAGAATTGAAAGTCCATCCCAAACTCAATGGCCATATGATATTTGACAAGGGTTTCCAGGCTATTTAGTGAGAAGAGATCAGTCTCTTCAGTAAATGATTGTGGAGCTACTGGATTTCCACATGCAAAAGAATGGATTTGGGCTTCTCCTTCACATCATATCCATTAGTAAAACTCTTACAAAAATATTAGGATAAATTTCCAAGATTTCCAGTTTAGCAACAAATCTTTTGCTAATATGATACAAAAAATATGTATGATATGATACAAAAGCACTAGCAACATTCCTTTTAATGGATAGATCAGATGCCATTAAAAATCTAAACCATTTGGGGCTTCCCTGGTGGTCCAGTGGGTAAGGACACCGCCTTGCAGTGCAAGGGGCGCCGGTTCGATCTCTGGCCTGGGAGGATCCCACGTGCCGCAGAGCAGCTGGACTGATGTGGCCAACTATGGAGCCAGAGCTCTGGCGCACATGCCAGACGAGCAGAGGCCATTGCGATGGGAGGCCCACAGGAGCCAAAGAACAAAGACGGATGAAAATAGAGAAATGAAAGACCAATAGAAGTGGCCCGCCTGTCCCCCTCCCTCCTCACCGCACCCCCCAAAAGATAAATAAATAAAATAAATGTTTTTAAAAAAAGATCTAAACCATTTGTACATGAAAAGACACGATCTTAAATGTGGATGATCAATAAGGAAAATAACTGCAAATAATCTCTCACAAATGTTTACTATACAAAGTATATAAATAACTGCTTCAGGAGTTTCAACAAGCAAACAGACTTTTTTAATGGGCAATGAATGTGAATAAACATTTTTTTCAAAAGATAGCATACAAAAGGTCAATGAGCATATGAAAAGATGCTTAACATCACTAATCATTATAAAATGGAATTTAAACTATAATGAGATACCACATTACATCTAAAAGGATGACTAGAAAGTAAAAATAATAAAAAAATAACAGGTTTGGCAAGAATGTGAAGAAGTTGGAACTATCATTCATGGTTTGTGTAAATGAAAAATGATGCAACCACTGTGGAAAACAAGTTGTTTTTCAAAGTTAAACACAGAATTACCACAAGACTCAGAAATTCTGTGTCTAGACCGCCCATGAATATATCCAAAATAAGTGAAAACAAGGAATCCAACAGATACTTGCATACCCACATTTACTTCAGCATTATCAACAACACTTGAAAGTTGGAGACAACCTAAGTATATATCATCAAATGAATGGACAAGCAAAATGTAGTATACATGGAATGCATTTCAGTTACAGAAGGAAGTTAATTCTTACTGTGCTAATGATATTCCTTGAAATAGACAAAATGAAATTAGACATATACAAAAGGATAAATATTGTATCATATGAACTACCTAGGCAAAGTCATATACTTGGAAAGTAAAGGCTACCAGTAACTTTTGGTAGGGGAAAAACGCAGAACAATAACATAATGAGTATAATTCCTACTGGGGGTGATGAAAATTTTGAAAATAGACAGTAATAATAGATGGACAACTTTCTAAATTTAATTAGTACCACAGAATTATATCCTTAAAATGATTAAAATGGTACATTGTATTCTATGTATTTTATCACAGTAAAATATTATAAGGCTAAATTATAGTAGTTAATTAAAAAAATAATGGAATAAAAATAAAAGCAATAATTTCAAACCATCTTACTGTTATATGGAACCAAATAATGGAGCATTACATAAAGTTTTGGAATAGATATCTTACAACCAGTATCACAGTCTCATTAGAACCATTAACCAGCTATTTTCTCAATATCTTTAAATAAGAGTTTCTTCATTTAGAAAATCAAATTGTAACATTTCCATCTCATTCTCTGTCATCTCCTTCTCTTATATTCAATGTTTCCCAGCATCAGAGTCTTTTCCAATGAGCTGGCTTTTTGAACCAGGTGGCCAGAGTACTAGGGTTTCAGTATCAGGCCTTCCAATGAATATTCAGGGTTGATTTCATTTAGGATTGACTGGTTTGATCTTCTTGCAATTCAAGGGACTAGAAAGTAAAAATAATAAAAATAACAGGTTTGGCAAGAATGTGAAGAAGTTGGAACTATCATTCATGGTTTGTGTAAATGAAAAATGATGCAACCACTGTGGAAAACAAGTTGTTTTCAAAGTTAAACACAGAATTACCACAAGACTCAGAAATTCTGTGTCTAGACCGCCCATGAATATATCCAAAATAAGTGAAAACAAGGAATCCAACAGATACTTGCATACCCACATTTACTTCAGCATTATCAACAACACTTGAAAGTTGGAGACAACCTAAGTATATATCATCAAATGAATGGACAAGCAAAATGTAGTATACATGGAATGCATTTCAGTTACAGAAGGAAGTTAATTCTTACTGTGCTAATGATATTCCTTGAAATAGACAAAATGAAATTAGACATATACAAAAGGATAAATATTGTATCATATGAACTACCTAGGCAAAGTCATATACTTGGAAAGTAAAGGCTACCAGTAACTTTTGGTAGGGGAAAAACGCAGAACAATAACATAATGAGTATAATTCCTACTGGGGGTGATGAAAATTTTTGAAAATAGACAGTAATAATAGATGGACAACTTTCTAAATTTAATTAGTACCACAGAATTATATCCTTAAAATGATTAAAATGGTACATTGTATTCTATGTATTTTATCACAGTAAAATATTATAAGGCTAAATTATAGTAGTTAATTAAAAAAATAATGGAATAAAAATAAAAGCAATAATTTCAAACCATCTTACTGTTATATGGAACCAAATAATGGAGCATTACATAAAGTTTTGGAATAGATATCTTACAACCAGTATCACAGTCTCATTAGAACCATTAACCAGCTATTTTCTCAATATCTTTAAATAAGAGTTTCTTCATTTAGAAAATCAAATTGTAACATTTCCATCTCATTCTCTGTCATCTCCTTCTCTTATATTCAATGTTTCCCAGCATCAGAGTCTTTTCCAATGAGCTGGCTTTTTGAACCAGGTGGCCAGAGTACTAGGGTTTCAGTATCAGGCCTTCCAATGAATATTCAGGGTTGATTTCATTTAGGATTGACTGGTTTGATCTTCTTGCAATTCAAGGGACTCTAAAGAGTCTTCTCCAGCACCATAATTCAAAGGCATCAATTCTTCGGCATTCAGTCTTATTTACGGTCCAACTCTCAAATCCATACTTTATTACTGGGAAAACCATAGCTTTGACAATATGGATCTTTGTTGGCAAAGTAATGACTCTGCTTTATAATACTCTGTCTATATTAGTCATGCTTTTTCTTCCAAGGGGCAAGAAATTTTGTTGCTGCAGTTACCATCCACAGTGATTTTGGAGCCCAAGAATATAAAGTCTGTTACTGTTTCCATTTTTCCTTCATCTCTATGCCATAAAGTGATGGAACTGAATGCCATGATGTTAGCTTTTTGAATGTTGAGTTTTAAGCCAGCTTTTTCACTCTGCTCTTTCGCCTTCATCAAGAGGTTCTTTAGTTCCTCTTCAGTTTTGTTTGTTTGCTTGTTTAGCTCACAGGGAGACAATCTGACCCTGTCCACTTGTGAAGGACTATAAGCAAAAGAAGCTTAACATATTCCCCTGGCTGAGGTTTACCCTTCTAGGAGATATTTGCAACAAGTAAATGGTCTTTTTATTTTCTTCCTTATCTCCCCATCCCATCTCTGATTCATAAAAGAACCTGGCATCCAGGTTTCTATAAGACTGTAATTTTGAAACATTAGTCTGCTATCTTCTGGGTCAGTATTTCTCAGACTTCTTTTTCTTAGACTTTTACTCCACACAGAATGATAGATATGTTTGACAAAATGAAAGTTTTGAAACAATAAGACAAAAAAAAGTAGCCCCTTCAGTTACGCTATATATTACTGCATATATTCAGTGGCTCTTTTCTACTGCCCATCTCACTTCACTGGCACTTGTCTTCTTTTTTAAGCTCATAAGTTTACTTTCTCCTCCCCTTGATAAAATTTTACTTACATAATCAATAGAAAGTAGTGCCAAAATACCTTAGGAAACCTAGGGGAAAATCCTTTTATATTTCTTCCAAAATAATTTACCTACTTTTGAAATGAACATGCTGTGATAATTATAAATTATATTTTAATTATTAACCTTTTTAAAGGAATCAAATATCTTCCTATTTTTTAACTAGAACTCATTTAAAAATATTTATGTCTAGGAGAAACAAAGTAAGAAAGACTTTATTTGAAAAGGAAAATAATGCAAGATAACATTTTTGATGGTCAAGATGCAGGGCATTAGAAGGACAAGAGGACAGAGAGAGTCTTTGGGATTAATGAGCAACGGCAAAGAAAAGAAAAGAAAACAGATACTTCTGGTTGGTGGGTGAAGAAACTAGCGAATGAGAAATGCTATTTTCCAGGACTTAAAGTTATCTTTTATCTTTGAAGTATACTTTTAGGCTATTTGGGTCTAGGGACATGCTGGCTAAGGCCTTGTGTGCTGGCTCAGGTTCTCTCTCAAGTATCGTTCTCTTTATGTTGGTCAAAGTCTAATATGGCAGGGCAGCCCCTCTACTTCTAAAAGGGTTGAGAAAACACTTTAATTTGGGGAGTGTAATTCATACAACTGGGTAGCTGCAGAGAGACACTGCTGGAAGCTTGAAGTGGAGAGGAGCTTGTTCACGATAGAAGGAGACCAGCCAAAGGTATACAAACAACAGGAAAACCTTAGGTAGATCCATTGATTTTTCACTCTTTTCTGAGCCACTCAAAGGTAGGGCCCTCCACTTTTGATGATAGGTTCTAGAGCCAGACACTTCATTAGGACTGAGTCTTCTGCATTTCTTTTAACAGCTGAGTAGTATTCTATTGTATATATGTACCAGAGCTTCTGGATCCATTCATTCGTCGATGGACATTTAGGTTGCTTCCATGTTTTGGCTATTGTATAGAGAGTTCAAAGAACATTGGGGTACAGGTGCTTCTTTCAGTTTTGATTTCATCAGGATATAAGCCTAAGAGTGGGACTGCTGGGTGATAAGGTGCTTCTATTTTTAGTTTTTTAAGAAATCTCCATACTGTCTTCCATAGAGGCTGTATCAATTGACATTCCCACCAGCAATGCAAGAGGGTTCCCTTTTCTCCGCACCCTCTCCAGCATTTATTGTCTGGAGATTTTTTGAAGATGGCCATTCTGATGGGTGTGAGGTGATATCTCATTGTGAAGTTTTAATAAGCGAGGTTAAATGAATGCAAAAAAAGATAAAACCCATTTTTAACTAGAACTCATTTAAAAATATTTATGTCTAGGAGAAACAAAGTAAGAAAGACTTTATTTGAAAAGGAAAATAATGCAAGATAACATTTTTGATGGTCAAGATGCAGGGCATTAGAAGGACAAGAGGACAGAGAGAGTCTTTGGGATTAATGAGCAACGGCAAAGAAAAGAAAAGAAAACAGATACTTCTGGTTGGTGGGTGAAGAAACTAGCGAATGAGAAATGCTATTTTCCAGGACTTAAAGTTATCTTTTATCTTTGAAGTATACTTTTAGGCTATTTGGGTCTAGGGACATGCTGGCTAAGGCCTTGTGTGCTGGCTCAGGTTCTCTCTCAAGTATCGTTCTCTTTATGTTGGTCAAAGTCTAATATGGCAGGGCAGCCCCTCTACTTCTAAAAGGGTTGAGAAAACACTTTAATTTGGGGAGTGTAATTCATACAACTGGGTAGCTGCAGAGAGACACTGCTGGAAGCTTGAAGTGGAGAGGAGCTTGTTCACGATAGAAGGAGACCAGCCAAAGGTATACAAACAACAGGAAAACCTTAGGTAGATCCATTGATTTTTCACTCTTTTCTGAGCCACTCAAAGGTAGGGCCCTCCACTTTTGATGATAGGTTCTAGAGCCAGACACTTCATTAGGACTGAGTCTTCTGCATTTCTTTTAACAGCTGAGTAGTATTCTATTGTATATATGTACCAGAGCTTCTGGATCCATTCATTCGTCGATGGACATTTAGGTTGCTTCCATGTTTTGGCTATTGTATAGAGAGTTCAAAGAACATTGGGGTACAGGTGCTTCTTTCAGTTTTGATTTCATCAGGATATAAGCCTAAGAGTGGGACTGCTGGGTGATAAGGTGCTTCTATTTTTAGTTTTTTAAGAAATCTCCATACTGTCTTCCATAGAGGCTGTATCAATTGACATTCCCACCAGCAATGCAAGAGGGTTCCCTTTTCTCCGCACCCTCTCCAGCATTTATTGTCTGGAGATTTTTTGAAGATGGCCATTCTGATGGGTGTGAGGTGATATCTCATTGTAGTTTTAATTTGCATTTCTCTAATAATAAGCGAGGTTGAGCATTGTTTCATGTGCTTTTGGGCCATCTGTATGTCCTCTTTGGAGAGGCGTCTCTTTAGATCTTTTTCACATTTTTTGATTGGGTTGTTCGTTTTTCCTGTGCTGAGTTGTCTGAGTTGCTTGTAGATCTTGTAGATTAATTCTTTGTCTGTTGTTTCATTTGCTATGATTTTCTCCCACTCTGTGGGGGGTCTGTTCAGCTTTTTTGTAATTTCTTTTGCTGTACAAAAGCATATATGGAATCTAGTACGACGATCTTGATATCACACGCAGGGAACTCATGGAAAAACAGACAGAGCATAGACATAGGGACATCGTGGCGAAGAAACAGGGAGGGGGAAGCATGGAGGAAGTAACAAGGAAACCTATAGTGTTATATGTGGAAAAGATAGCTAGTGTCATAGTGCTAAGGGAATAGGAGTGCTTACAATGGCTTGGGGCGAAGATCTGGAGAAGTGGGATGGGAGTTCTGGGTGGGTGGGGACCGTGGATATGCATATGACTGATATGGGAACATACATGTCGGTGAACAACAAAACTCTGTAAAACCTTTAAAATAAAGAATAATAAAAAAAAAATAGGTAGGGCCCTTTGAGCAAAAATCCTAAGTCAAGGCTTGTGGTGATTCTTTGAAGGCTTTGGAACAACACCTAACCTGGAGGTAGATAGAATTCATCTGCATATTTCTTTATTTTTGTTTGTTTGTTAGTTTTCTTTTTTCCCCCTGTAGTGTAACTGCCCTGGGTTTGCCCTGGGTTTTATTTCCCAAATAAAAGTGTTAGCATTTAAATCTCCCCCACGGACTATACTTTCTGCAGGAAATAGGCTAATGCATAGATTATTTAGATGCTGTCTGAAGACTTCAAAGCATTCAACAGTCACAAGATTGGTGTGTTTATTTCAAGGTTGTTTCATCTAATTCAGGAAACCATACAAAATGTCGTTTAAAGTTTGATTTATTAAGGAGTATAATTTCTAATAGTAAATGATACCAAACAAATAGAAATCAAAGTAGATCTAAATAAATGAAGAGATACTCTTTGCTCATGGATTGGGAGATACAATATTGTTAAAATGTCATTTTTTTTCTAAATTAATTTATGGATTCAATATAATCCCAATCAAAATCCTAGAAAGCTATTTTGTAAATATTGACAAACTGACACTACGGTTTATATGGAGAGCAGAACTCTGGAGTTACGGACACAGTACTAAAGAATAACAAAGCTGGAGGGCTGACACAACTAAATTTCAAGACTTACTATGAAGTTACAGCAATCAAGACAATGTGATCCTGGTAAAAGAACAGACACATAAATCAATGGAATGCAAACATCAGTCCAAAGATACAGGCAACTGGTCTTTGAAAGAAAGCACAAAAGCATCTCAATGAAGAACGTCTTTTCAACAAACTATGCTGGAAAAATGGATATCTATATATTACAAAAATTTGAGCATAAGGAGAGACCTGATACCTTTCTACAGAAATTAACCCCAAATATGCTCCAAAAAAGAACAAAGAAAGCATGTTCAAAGACAAGCAAGGAAACAATGGGGAAGAACGCCAATGGCCAAAACTGGCCATTTCAAGCAACATATTAAGAAATACAAATATTGGATTGCAACACATAGACTAAAATAGTTAGGCAATCATACTGAAATGAATCATAATTTCCAAGAGCAAATTTTTCAAGAATTATGAAAAGAGACGATGCCATTGACCCTGTAATGGCTGTTGTGTGAAAGAACCACTAGAAAATGCCATTAATAGCAGTGGAAGTTAGAGGATAAACAGCATATCACAAAACATCAAGATTTCTCTCTCAAGATAGTGTAACTGCCCTGGGTTTGCCCTGGGTTTTATTTCCCAAATAAAAGTGTTAGCATTTAAATCTCCCCCACGGACTATACTTTCTGCAGGAAATAGGCTAATGCATAGATTATTTAGATGCTGTCTGAAGACTTCAAAGCATTCAACAGTCACAAGATTGGTGTGTTTATTTCAAGGTTGTTTCATCTAATTCAGGAAACCATACAAAATGTCGTTTAAAGTTTGATTTATTAAGGAGTATAATTTCTAATAGTAAATGATACCAAACAAATAGAAATCAAAGTAGATCTAAATAAATGAAGAGATACTCTTTGCTCATGGATTGGGAGATACAATATTGTTAAAATGTCATTTTTTTTCTAAATTAATTTATGGATTCAATATAATCCCAATCAAAATCCTAGAAAGCTATTTTGTAAATATTGACAAACTGACACTACGGTTTATATGGAGAGCAGAACTCTGGAGTTACGGACACAGTACTAAAGAATAACAAAGCTGGAGGGCTGACACAACTAAATTTCAAGACTTACTATGAAGTTACAGCAATCAAGACAATGTGATCCTGGTAAAAGAACAGACACATAAATCAATGGAATGCAAACATCAGTCCAAAGATACAGGCAACTGGTCTTTGAAAGAAAGCACAAAAGCATCTCAATGAAGAACGTCTTTTCAACAAACTATGCTGGAAAAATGGATATCTATATATTACAAAAATTTGAGCATAAGGAGAGACCTGATACCTTTCTACAGAAATTAACCCCAAATATGCTCCAAAAAAGAACAAAGAAAGCATGTTCAAAGACAAGCAAGGAAACAATGGGGAAGAACGCCAATGGCCAAAACTGGCCATTTCAAGCAACATATTAAGAAATACAAATATTGGATTGCAACACATAGACTAAAATAGTTAGGCAATCATACTGAAATGAATCATAATTTCCAAGAGCAAATTTTTCAAGAATTATGAAAAGAGACGATGCCATTGACCCTGTAATGGCTGTTGTGTGAAAGAACCACTAGAAAATGCCATTAATAGCAGTGGAAGTTAGAGGATAAACAGCATATCACAAAACATCAAGATTTCTCTCTCAAGATATTAGTTTAAAAGAAATAATTCAGTAGAAGCTCTGCAACATTACTTTTTAACGAAGGAAAGAATTTTATCATCAGTAATAAAACATGTTCCTATTGCATGCCCTGAAGTGGTGTACAAAGAAAAAGCAAATCACTATTGTCATAGTCTTGTCAAAAATATATAACCATAATGAAATCATTAGTAAACAGCAGACAGATTCAAACTATGGGACTTTGCACAGAATAACTGGCCAGATATTTTCAAAATGTAAAACCCTCCCACAAAACAACCAAAATAAATAAATCAATAAAAGATAAAGGGACTACTACAGACTTCAGAAAACAAAGGAGACATGATTACTAACATAATCCTGAATTGGATCCTAGAACAGAAAAAGGACATTAGAGGAAATCTAGTATAATCTGAAAAAACTGTACCAATGACAATTTATTGATTTTTGATCACTGTCCTGTGTATAAGAATGATATCTAACATGAAAAAGCTGGATGAACAGTATATGTGAACCCTACATTATTATCATTTTTTAAACATTTATTTTATTTATTTATCTTTTGGGGGTGGGGAGGGATGGGGATGGGCGGCCACTTCTATTGGTCTTTCATTTCTCTATTTTCATCCGTCTTTGTTCTTTGGCACCTCTGGGCCTCCCATCAAGGTGGCCTCTGTCATGGAGCGGCTCTGGGGCATGCGCGATGGGGATGGGCGGGCCATATTACAAAAATTTGAGCATAAGGAGAGACCTGATACCTTTCTACAGAAATTAACCCCAAATATGCTCCAAAAAAGAACAAAGAAAGCATGTTCAAAGACAAGCAAGGAAACAATGGGGAAGAACGCCAATGGCCAAAACTGGCCATTTCAAGCAACATATTAAGAAATACAAATATTGGATTGCAACACATAGACTAAAATAGTTAGGCAATCATACTGAAATGAATCATAATTTCCAAGAGCAAATTTTTCAAGAATTATGAAAAGAGACGATGCCATTGACCCTGTAATGGCTGTTGTGTGAAAGAACCACTAGAAAATGCCATTAATAGCAGTGGAAGTTAGAGGATAAACAGCATATCACAAAACATCAAGATTTCTCTCTCAAGATATTAGTTTAAAAGAAATAATTCAGTAGAAGCTCTGCAACATTACTTTTTAACGAAGGAAAGAATTTTATCATCAGTAATAAAACATGTTCCTATTGCATGCCCTGAAGTGGTGTACAAAGAAAAAGCAAATCACTATTGTCATAGTCTTGTCAAAAATATATAACCATAATGAAATCATTAGTAAACAGCAGACAGATTCAAACTATGGGACTTTGCACAGAATAACTGGCCAGATATTTTCAAAATGTAAAACCCTCCCACAAAACAACCAAAATAAATAAATCAATAAAAGATAAAGGGACTACTACAGACTTCAGAAAACAAAGGAGACATGATTACTAACATAATCCTGAATTGGATCCTAGAACAGAAAAAGGACATTAGAGGAAATCTAGTATAATCTGAAAAAACTGTACCAATGACAATTTATTGATTTTTGATCACTGTCCTGTGTATAAGAATGATATCTAACATGAAAAAGCTGGATGAACAGTATATGTGAACCCTACATTATTATCATTTTTTAAACATTTATTTTATTTATTTATCTTTTGGGGGTGGGGAGGGATGGGGATGGGCGGGCCACTTCTATTGGTCTTTCATTTCTCTATTTTCATCCGTCTTTGTTCTTTGGCACCTCTGGGCCTCCCATCAAGGTGGCCTCTGTCATCGCAGAGCGCTGGCTCTGGGCGCATGCGCTCCAGAGCTCCGGCTGGGTAATTGGCCACATCAGTCCAGCCGCTCCGCGGCATGTGGGATCTTCCCAGGCCAGGGATCGAACCAGCGTCCCTTGCACTGCAAGGAGGTGTCCTTACTCGCTGCACCACCAGGGGAAGCCCTTAATAATTTTGATAATTTTCTGTCTCAAATTATATTTTAAAATTTTAAAAATGATCAATCCAGAAATGTATGAATTAAATCAGCTGCTTTAATTTTTATTTGGAAAACACTGTAGCAATAAAAAAGAGTTACCTTTTGTGGTTGGCATTTGAAATTTATTTTTACTCTGTTAGTTCTTACTTAATTGACATTTTTCGGAGAGCTGTCAGAGTCAAAACTCATTTGTAACATTACATTGCACCCCTCCGCTCAAGGATAAAATGTTATCTTCTCACCCTGATGACTACATAGAATTTTCAACTTGCAACCAACTCTCACTGGAATCAATGACATCTTTTTCTTCATACTTAAAACTTAATCTTATTGTAAATACAGTATAATGCATCCTCTAATCTGCTGATAGCAAGCTGATGGAGGATAAGTGCAGCTGGGACCTCTGGGTAATCTCATATCTGTTTTTTTCCAGTTAGCCGTATGCAAAGGCTAGGTAAATTTTGATCCTCTACAAACTCTCTAGAAGACTATTATGGGTAATTCAATTCTTATGGTAGCTGAACTAACTCTGCAAGAGGTGAAGAGCAAATTATCAACACCACAAAGAATGCCAGTGTATCCAGGCAAAAAAGAAGGAACAATGGTACTGGTTTTTCTAGGCCCCTTGATAGCCAGGAGTCATTACAGGAATGTTCTAAGATGCCTCCAGGGAAAATCTGAGAACGGAGTCAGCCTATGACTATTTGTACGGTACTTCAGAGTCTAGCAAACTTAACCAGATATTTCAAAGTTGAAAATGAAGAAATCTTAAAGTCTCAATGCCAGCATTGTTTAGGAAGAGATAATGCTTCTCAAGACATTTTAGGCAACAAAGCAGACATGAAAGAAAACCGCAGGAAAAATAACAAATGGCTATTGATGATGGACTCAATGCATCAGTGTACATTCTAATGATCTGTGCACACCTTCTCTCTGTCAATTCCACATATACTTAAAGAAGTTTATAAACGTAAAATTGCATGTGATGCTCAACATTGCTAATTATTAGAGAAATGCAATGAAATATTGCCTCACACCAATGATAACAATCATCATCCAAAAATCTACAAACAGTAAATGCTGGAGGGTGTGGAGAAAAGGAACCTTCCTATACTGTTGGTGGGAATGTAAATTGGTACAGACACAGTGGAGAACAGAATGGAGATTCCCTAAAAAATTAAACTTAGAGGTATCATAAAATACAGCACTCCCAATCTTGGGATATCTGAAGAAAACAATAATTTAAAAAGATACATGAACCCCAATGTTCACTTCAGCACTATTTACAATAGTTAAGGTAGGAAAGCAAACTAAATATCTAATGACAGATGAACGAATAAAGAAGATGTGTAAATAAAGAAGATGTGAGATAAATATATATATATAATACATTATATGATATGATACATACATATATATATATATATATATATATATACATACATAAAATGGAAGTTTATTCAGCCATAATAGTTTCATTTGAAGCAACCTAGAGATTATCATACTAAGTGAGGTAAGTCAGACAAAAACAAATACGTGACATCACTTACTTGTGGAATCTAAAAAACAACAAAAAGATATGAATGAAATTCAATTCTTATGGTAGCTGAACTAACTCTGCAAGAGGTGAAGAGCAAATTATCAACACCACAAAGAATGCCAGTGTATCCAGGCAAAAAGAAGGAACAATGGTACTGGTTTTCTAGGCCCCTTGATAGCCAGGAGTCATTACAGGCATGTTCTAAGATGCCTCCAGGGAAAATCTGAGAACGGAGTCAGCCTATGACTATTTGTACGGTACTTCAGAGTCTAGCAAACTTAACCAGATATTTCAAAGTTGAAAATGAAGAAATCTTAAAGTCTCAATGCCAGCATTGTTTAGGAAGAGATAATGCTTCTCAAGACATTTTAGGCAACAAAGCAGACATGAAAGAAAACCGCAGGAAAAATAACAAATGGCTATTGATGATGGACTCAATGCATCAGTGTACATTCTAATGATCTGTGCACACCTTCTCTCTGTCAATTCCACATATACTTAAAGAAGTTTATAAACGTAAAATTGCATGTGATGCTCAACATTGCTAATTATTAGAGAAATGCAATGAAATATTGCCTCACACCAATGATAACAATCATCATCCAAAAATCTACAAACAGTAAATGCTGGAGGGTGTGGAGAAAAGGAACCTTCCTATACTGTTGGTGGGAATGTAAATTGGTACAGACACAGTGGAGAACAGAATGGAGATTCCCTAAAAAATTAAACTTAGAGGTATCATAAAATACAGCACTCCCAATCTTGGGATATCTGAAGAAAACAATAATTTAAAAAGATACATGAACCCCAATGTTCACTTCAGCACTATTTACAATAGTTAAGGTAGGAAAGCAAACTAAATATCTAATGACAGATGAACGAATAAAGAAGATGTGTAAATAAAGAAGATGTGAGATAAATATATATATATAATACATTATATGATATGATACATACATATATATATATATATATATATATATATACATACATAAAATGGAAGTTTATTCAGCCATAATAGTTTCATTTGAAGCAACCTAGAGATTATCATACTAAGTGAGGTAAGTCAGACAAAAACAAATACGTGACATCACTTACTTGTGGAATCTAAAAAACAACAAAAAAAGATATGAATGAAATTATTTACAAAATTGATTCAGTCTTAGGAAAAAAAAAAACTTTTGTTTCCAAAAGGGGAAAGGTGGGGGGAAGGATAAATTAGGAGTTTGGGATTAGCATACATAAGCTAATATATATAAAATGATAATCAACTATGAGTTACTGCATAGAACAGGGAACTACACTGAATATTCTATAATAATAACCTAAATGAGAAAAGAATTCAGAAAAGAATAGATATATGTACATATATAACCACGCTGTACAACAGAAACTAACACAGTATTATAAATCAACTATAGTAGAACTAAAATAAAAATTAAAAGTAAACTTGCAAATGCAGAGTCTATGTTTGCCATTTTTTATAATGATGTATAACATCTAGCTTGCATTCCATGTGACTTTTTAGAGTGATCACCTCCATTAAGCCCCGCCCTCTCTGGCCACTCCTCTGTTTATCTCAAGTTTGCCCTCATCTCTGGGATATGCGATAAGAGGGCTCTTCAAGACTCAGTTCAAGTCCACAACCTCACTGCAGGCTACAATCTCTCTTCTGGCAAACCCAACCTCTGACTAGAATTAGCACCTAGATGCAAACTACGAACTATTCATCTCTTAACTTATGACTTATATGCTGAGTGCTTCTTAAAAACAGATCATATTCAGGTGCCAGAAAAGCAAGTGAAATAAGTTCCTAGCCCTCATTTAGAAATGCAGTCTCTGCACTGAGATCCTTATCCACGGTTATCTGCCTTCTTTATATCCCCACTTAAACATCTCAAGGTGTCTCACATTATACCTAGGAAAGTCTCTCAAAACTTTACATGTTAATCCATCTCTGCCACAAATGCACCAGCGGAAAGCACCAAGATTTCCTTCTCGTATTGTCCAACTATGTGACACAGCATTGTCATACGATTTGTATCCCTAAATAAATGTATGCCACCACTCGTAATGCCCTTGATGTTGTGGTCAGCGTTGTTGTGTCTATCTCTCCTTCCATCACCTTCTCCCTCATGACATCTGTTCAACTCACAGAACGTTCCACTATCTTCTGCTTTATAGCATTTGAATAAGTCATTCCCTCTCCTTGGTATAATTTTTAACTTAATCATATCATAGTATCTTTAAGAAGTTTTATTTAGTTCCTATATTAGGTCAAATCTATTAAGACCTATATTATACACTCATCTATTTAGACATCATCTGTCCATATCAATTAGTACAGTTGTAGCGTTGCATTTTTAAAGTTGCAATTGTCCAATTAATCGTTACCTCTTCTTATGACATCTTGATTTCTTGATGGCAAAGATGATGCCATTCCTCTTTGTTATATCAATATATTTTAATACTTCATAGAAGTGGAATAAATTGTGTTACTTGAAACAACTAAATATGTGAGTGGTTAAGGTGACTATCATTTGGAATTTAAAATTATACAAATACCTAGATTTCACCCCTTTCTTGAAAAATAAATCTGACTCTTGTCTTTGACAATGCTAAACTCCAAACAAACAAACAAAATACTATTGTGACTCTGAGAACCCAAAATACAGACTCAACAAGATTGACCACCCAGTTTCTTCATCAGGTAAATAACACTTAAACATTCTAAAAAGAACTACTAACATCATTAAAATGTTGCATGTAGAAGACCTGCACTGATTAAATAGTACTGGCATCAGCATAGACTCAAAGGTATCAGAGACTTTATCCCATTCAAGCTAGTTCACCCTCACTGCAGGCTACAATCTCTCTTCTGGCAAACCCAACCTCTGACTAGAATTAGCACCTAGATGCAAACTACGAACTATTCATCTCTTAACTTATGACTTATATGCTGAGTGCTTCTTAAAAACAGATCATATTCAGGTGCCAGAAAAGCAAATGAAATAAGTTCCTAGCCCTCATTTAGAAATGCAGTCTCTGCACTGAGATCCTTATCCACGGTTATCTGCCTTCTTTATATCCCCACTTAAACATCTCAAGGTGTCTCACATTATACCTAGGAAAGTCTCTCAAAACTTTACATGTTAATCCATCTCTGCCACAAATGCACCAGCGGAAAGCACCAAGATTTCCTTCTCGTATTGTCCAACTATGTGACACAGCATTGTCATACGATTTGTATCCCTAAATAAATGTATGCCACCACTCGTAATGCCCTTGATGTTGTGGTCAGCGTTGTTGTGTCTATCTCTCCTTCCATCACCTTCTCCCTCATGACATCTGTTCAACTCACAGAACGTTCCACTATCTTCTGCTTTATAGCATTTGAATAAGTCATTCCCTCTCCTTGGTATAATTTTTAACTTAATCATATCATAGTATCTTTAAGAAGTTTTATTTAGTTCCTATATTAGGTCAAATCTATTAAGACCTATATTATACACTCATCTATTTAGACATCATCTGTCCATATCAATTAGTACAGTTGTAGCGTTGCATTTTTAAAGTTGCAATTGTCCAATTAATCGTTACCTCTTCTTATGACATCTTGATTTCTTGATGGCAAAGATGATGCCATTCCTCTTTGTTATATCAATATATTTTAATACTTCATAGAAGTGGAATAAATTGTGTTACTTGAAACAACTAAATATGTGAGTGGTTAAGGTGACTATCATTTGGAATTTAAAATTATACAAATACCTAGATTTCACCCCTTTCTTGAAAAATAAATCTGACTCTTGTCTTTGACAATGCTAAACTCCAAACAAACAAACAAAATACTATTGTGACTCTGAGAACCCAAAATACAGACTCAACAAGATTGACCACCCAGTTTCTTCATCAGGTAAATAACACTTAAACATTCTAAAAAGAACTACTAACATCATTAAAATGTTGCATGTAGAAGACCTGCACTGATTAAATAGTACTGGCATCAGCATAGACTCAAAGGTATCAGAGACTTTATCCAGTCCTATTTAAACTTGTGAAAATGCTTGGTGATATGCTGCAGGCAACAATGAACAAAGGAAACATGGAAATGAGAAAATAAAGGCATTGGATCAGAAGTCCATGTCCTGGGTCAGTATTATGAGGAAATCACTGAAATAAGACTTTCAGTCATTAGAATATAAAAGAAATAATACATACTTGGGGGTTTATAGAAAATAATCATTCCAATAAAATAAAATAATAATAGCATTTGAAAGATGCTGTTGTTGACTATAAATTTAGGTAAATATAATGCATTTGGGAAAGAAATTGGTGGTCTTATTTATGTCCCACTTTACTATTAGCTATCCTCTTTAGTTATTCTGGCTCAGTTTACACAGAGACCAATCTCAAGACATTTCACATAAATACAACCTTAACATAATGATGACCTTTATGTAATTTATTTAAAAATTTTAATTACATTTTAAAAATTAAGTGAATGAAATAAATAATAAATGAATTTTAAAATTTTGTTATCTTTATTAAAACTAAGATCTTAATTTAAAACAAAGAAACTCAATTAAACAGAGGTCTTTAGTCAAGACTGATAGCTAGTAGTTGATATTTTGGTACAGAAACTCTACTGCAGATGTTTAGTTTAGTTCCTTAATTGTGAAATGTCAGGTTTTATGAATGGGATTGATGTTCTTAAATCTATAGGTCAGTACTGCCTAACAATATTTTTTTGTTGTTGTTACAACAGGATTTGCCTTAGAAGCTACAGGGGAAAGTAAACAGGTATAATTAAATAGCATTTGGAAAGTGATACTAGAACAAAGGGATTATTTACATTTAAAGAGCTGTATCATAACATATAAACCAAAGTCAATGATACTTCTAAGCGCTGATAGTTTTAAGTCCTACAAATTGTCATATGAAAGATGACCTCAATTGATCAAAGTATTGGTCTATACAATGAGGCCAAGGGAACTGAGGTGGGCATTGTGGTGTGCCTTTTCTCTATCTCATCCCAGTAGGTAATTTTACAAAAGACAAAAATATTCAGGTACAGATGCCCTATTTCTCTGCAAGCTCTATTAACATTCAGATTTTTTCAGAAGAAAGAGTGAAAGCAAAGGAAAACAATACTAATGAAATAATAAGATCTGTTGAAAACATGTTCATTGTTGCCAGATGAATCAAGGGTTATTTTTCTCTACTTTGAAATAAATTGCTTCATAATGTCACTCAAGTGCTACTTATATAAATCATCTGTAATTATGCACAGCTCTCACTTTAGTTTTGGGCTAGTGTCTAAAGCTATCACTTCAGAACACTTTAATAGCATTTAGTTAAGTAATACCAACCAACCATCAATACCTTTCTTAAATCAACAAACCACTTATGACACATCTCATGTTCCACACAAGATATACTCTTAGTCAGATTTAACATATGATATGTCTAAGTGATGACCTATTCTTTAAATCAACAAAGTCATTATAAACATAAAAAAAAATTTAATTATATAATATATATAAAAATTTTAAATACATTTTAAAAATTAAGTGAATGAAATAAATAATAAATGAATTTTAAAATTTTGTTATCTTTATTAAAACTAAGATCTTAATTTAAAACAAAGAAACTCAATTAAACAGAGGTCTTTAGTCAAGACTGATAGCTAGTAGTTGATATTTTGGTACAGAAACTCTACTGCAGATGTTTAGTTTAGTTCCTTAATTGTGAAATGTCAGGTTTTATGAATGGGATTGATGTTCTTAAATCTATAGGTCAGTACTGCCTAACAATATTTTTTTGTTGTTGTTACAACAGGATTTGCCTTAGAAGCTACAGGGGAAAGTAAACAGGTATAATTAAATAGCATTTGGAAAGTGATACTAGAACAAAGGGATTATTTACATTTAAAGAGCTGTATCATAACATATAAACCAAAGTCAATGATACTTCTAAGCGCTGATAGTTTTAAGTCCTACAAATTGTCATATGAAAGATGACCTCAATTGATCAAAGTATTGGTCTATACAATGAGGCCAAGGGAACTGAGGTGGGCATTGTGGTGTGCCTTTTCTCTATCTCATCCCAGTAGGTAATTTTACAAAAGACAAAAATATTCAGGTACAGATGCCCTATTTCTCTGCAAGCTCTATTAACATTCAGATTTTTTCAGAAGAAAGAGTGAAAGCAAAGGAAAACAATACTAATGAAATAATAAGATCTGTTGAAAACATGTTCATTGTTGCCAGATGAATCAAGGGTTATTTTTCTCTACTTTGAAATAAATTGCTTCATAATGTCACTCAAGTGCTACTTATATAAATCATCTGTAATTATGCACAGCTCTCACTTTAGTTTTGGGCTAGTGTCTAAAGCTATCACTTCAGAACACTTTAATAGCATTTAGTTAAGTAATACCAACCAACCATCAATACCTTTCTTAAATCAACAAACCACTTATGACACATCTCATGTTCCACACAAGATATACTCTTAGTCAGATTTAACATATGATATGTCTAAGTGATGAATCTGGTCTGCATTAAACAAAAGTATTTAAATCTGGAAACATCATTTTACATATCCCCTTTTATACTCTACAATTTTCCATGGAATCATGACCCATAGATCCATGAATTTCAGATTTGCTTCCCACAGTCAACCATAGAAAGGCCATATAAAATCTTGCTAAAAAGCATCCTATAGTTAAATTATTTTCTGCTAGTAAGTGCTGCTAATGTGTTTGCTATTTAGTGTGTCATTAGCATAATTTCATCGTGCTTAGTCGCTAAGGTGTGTCTGACTCTTGTGAAACCCTAGCCCTCTAGGCTGCACTGTTCATGGGATTTCCCAAGCAAGAATACTGGAGTGGACTTCCATTTCCTTCTCCAGGGGATCTTTCCTATGCAGGGATGGAACCCAAGTCTTCTATATTGGCAGGCAGATTATTTACCATTGGGTCACCAAGGAAGACCATGAGGATGACTACAGAGTGATTCAATGAGGCTCCTTCTTTCCTGTAAATTACCTCAGTAAAGTGAGATACAAATGAGATACAAGGTTTCGGGTTGCTGGCTCTTTCTGTCCAAATACAGTAGGATGTAACACTCACACCTTAGAGTAGCCTTCATTTATGTGTCCAAGTTTAATTTAAAAGCATCACCGAAGGACTTCTCTAGTGGTCCAGTGGGTAAGGACACTGCCTTGCAGTGCAAGGGGCGCCGGTTTGATTCCTGGCCTGGGAAGATCCCACGTGCTGCAGAACGACTGGACCGACTTGTCCAACTACCTAGCCGGAGTTCTGGAGCACATGTGCCCAGAACAGGTGCTTTGAGTCAAGAGAGGCTGCTGCAATGGGAGGCCCACACAGGCCAAAGAACAAAGATGGATGGAAATAAATAATAAAATGAAAGATCAATAGAAGTGGCCAAAAAAAAAAAAAAAAAGCATCACCTAAGACAATTAGTTTGAACCACCAGACTTTCCTAGTAGCCCAGACAGGTGAAGAATTTGCCTGCAATGCAGGAGACTCAGGTTTGATTCCTGGATCAGGAAAATCTCCTAGAATAGGAAATGGCATCCCACTGCACTATTCTCGACTGGAAAATTCCATGAATAGAGAAACCTGGAGAGCTACAGTAAATGGAGTTCCAAATAGTTGGACAAAACTTAGCGACTAACACACAACACAAAATAAGCTGGGGGCCAGGAATATACATAAAACTAATCCGGGACTATACATAACTGTAAGCTACAAAACAATGTAAAATTAAGAAGTAAAATTTTAAAAATAATTTAAAAAAAGACTTCCCTGTTCTAATCACTGTGTACCTTCTACTTCTAATTGTCCTGAAACATTTTCTACAATGAGAAAATCACCTGTTTCTATGAGGATAAAATAATGTCTAAGATACTTATAAGGAGGACTTGAAAAAAAAAATTCACCTTCAATCATGATGTATGGAATATTTCAATTCACATTAAGGATCCTGAATAATTTAAGAGCAAAAATAAATTCAGTAGTAGGGTAGGTAATCACTTTCAGAGGATTTTTCTACCCAATCCTACAAATAATTGCTGTAAATAATAGAGGTAGATTTGATTTCTTGGGGAAATTCAACTGATACAAAGCATCATTATCCTCTAACATCAGGGGTATTGATCTATAAGTTGTATCTAATATCAGTACTTCCATTTATGTACTAGGTCTAATTCCTCCTCAAATACTCAATTAATTCAAGTTGGCAGTTTTCTCATCTTTTCTCTCTCATCACCATTCCCCTCTTCAGTGGGCCATCACCCTCACCAGACCAACACGCAGCCATATCCTCTGTCCGAAACACTCATTTCAATGGAAAAAGTTCTCATTTCAACTCGACCCCCCCATATCCCTCAATTCACAGTCTCACTTTGCCCAGAACAGGTGCTTTGAGTCAAGAGAGGCTGCTGCAATGGGAGGCCCACACAGGCCAAAGAACAAAGATGGATGGAAATAAATAATAAAATGAAAGATCAATAGAAGTGGCCAAAAAAAAAAAAAAAAAGCATCACCTAAGACAATTAGTTTGAACCACCAGACTTTCCTAGTAGCCCAGACAGGTGAAGAATTTGCCTGCAATGCAGGAGACTCAGGTTTGATTCCTGGATCAGGAAAATCTCCTAGAATAGGAAATGGCATCCCACTGCACTATTCTCGACTGGAAAATTCCATGAATAGAGAAACCTGGAGAGCTACAGTAAATGGAGTTCCAAATAGTTGGACAAAACTTAGCGACTAACACACAACACAAAATAAGCTGGGGGCCAGGAATATACATAAAACTAATCCGGGACTATACATAACTGTAAGCTACAAAACAATGTAAAATTAAGAAGTAAAATTTTAAAAATAATTTAAAAAAAGACTTCCCTGTTCTAATCACTGTGTACCTTCTACTTCTAATTGTCCTGAAACATTTTCTACAATGAGAAAATCACCTGTTTCTATGAGGATAAAATAATGTCTAAGATACTTATAAGGAGGACTTGAAAAAAATTCACCTTCAATCATGATGTATGGAATATTTCAATTCACATTAAGGATCCTGAATAATTTAAGAGCAAAAATAAATTCAGTAGTAGGGTAGGTAATCACTTTCAGAGGATTTTTCTACCCAATCCTACAAATAATTGCTGTAAATAATAGAGGTAGATTTGATTTCTTGGGGAAATTCAACTGATACAAAGCATCATTATCCTCTAACATCAGGGGTATTGATCTATAAGTTGTATCTAATATCAGTACTTCCATTTATGTACTAGGTCTAATTCCTCCTCAAATACTCAATTAATTCAAGTTGGCAGTTTTCTCATCTTTTCTCTCTCATCACCATTCCCCTCTTCAGTGGGCCATCACCCTCACCAGACCAACACGCAGCCATATCCTCTGTCCGAAACACTCATTTCAATGGAAAAAGTTCTCATTTCAACTCGACCTCTTGCTTCACCCACCACTCCACTTCTCTGCTCTCATGATCAATAGCCACAGTCTCACTTTCCATGCACCCCACCTCTTCTCCTTTCTTGAATTTACACTTACTAGGCTCTCATCCATCACCTGCTGCTGCCCAGATCTTAGACAATCTCTGCTTTGCCAAAGCTAATAAACAATGTCCAGACCCCTTCTTGGGAACTTCTCAGCCTCCTTCACACAGTAGATTACCCCCTGCCTTTTGGAACGCATTCTCTTTGTCCTTCAGGACACATTACTCTGTTCATGACAGTGCAGGCTTTTGTTTCTTCCTCATTGTCCTCTCCCTCTCAGTCTATTATTGATAATCTTCACCCAAATTTCATTCATGAGACTTCTTTTCTCTCCTTTTACTCACTTACAAGGTGAACATAATTAGTCTTCTGTAACCCAGACTCCCATATTCATGTCATCAGTCATGAACTTGCCTCTGAATTCCAGTTTCATGTGATTGTCCTACAAAACACATGCACTTAGAGGCATAAAGGCATCCATTTATACACCTGGAGGAGTCAGTTTCCTTTACCAACATGGTGGACACTAATAATAAACAAATATGCAGCTCTTATGACCACAAAGGCCATTATCCAGCTCTGCACACAGCTAGCATTTGAGTCTACAACTGACCATTCAAATAAAATAATAGAGGTAGATTTGATTTCTTGGGGAAATTCAACTGATACAAAGCATCATTATCCTCTAACATCAGGGGTATTGATCTATAAGTTGTATCTAATATCAGTACTTCCATTTATGTACTAGGTCTAATTCCTCCTCAAATACTCAATTAATTCAAGTTGGCAGTTTTCTCATCTTTTCTCTCTCATCACCATTCCCCTCTTCAGTGGGCCATCACCCTCACCAGACCAACACGCAGCCATATCCTCTGTCCGAAACACTCATTTCAATGGAAAAAGTTCTCATTTCAACTCGACCTCTTGCTTCACCCACCACTCCACTTCTCTGCTCTCATGATCAATAGCCACAGTCTCACTTTCCATGCACCCCACCTCTTCTCCTTTCTTGAATTTACACTTACTAGGCTCTCATCCATCACCTGCTGCTGCCCAGATCTTAGACAATCTCTGCTTTGCCAAAGCTAATAAACAATGTCCAGACCCCTTCTTGGGAACTTCTCAGCCTCCTTCACACAGTAGATTACCCCCTGCCTTTTGGAACGCATTCTCTTTGTCCTTCAGGACACATTACTCTGTTCATGACAGTGCAGGCTTTTGTTTCTTCCTCATTGTCCTCTCCCTCTCAGTCTATTATTGATAATCTTCACCCAAATTTCATTCATGAGACTTCTTTTCTCTCCTTTTACTCACTTACAAGGTGAACATAATTAGTCTTCTGTAACCCAGACTCCCATATTCATGTCATCAGTCATGAACTTGCCTCTGAATTCCAGTTTCATGTGATTGTCCTACAAAACACATGCACTTAGAGGCATAAAGGCATCCATTTATACACCTGGAGGAGTCAGTTTCCTTTACCAACATGGTGGACACTAATAATAAACAAATATGCAGCTCTTATGACCACAAAGGCCATTATCCAGCTCTGCACACAGCTAGCATTTGAGTCTACAACTGACCATTCAAATAAAATATTAGATATTTTGGTTTTCATTTAATTGGACAATTACAAACTCCATATAATTCCACCTGGATGATGCAATAGCATTAGTCTCTCTGAGCTATAATGTCCACTGATGAACGGTACCTGGATAAACAAATGGGTATTAGGACAGAGCCTGTGCTGATGGAGAGCATGGCAGCCGGATGGAGACAACCAAGAAAGAGTAGAAAATAAAACTCTTGCTTACTCACATGCACAAGAAGTTCTTGGACCTCTGTGTTTCTGTAAGACAAAAGAGAGAGACACCAGAAGAGACTAAGTAAAAATTCACTCTACTGTGACTTCCCCTGTTCCCACCTAAAATCTCCATTCATCTATTAACTGTCTATTAGGTAAGGTACTATAACGCATGGGAGGACAAGAGAATGTAAGGAAAACTGTCTTATCAGAAGCACTGGAATACAGAATTCCCGCATCTCTTTAAACAATGAAATTCAATGCTGCAAAAGTCTTCAAGTAAGTATGATCAAAGAACACAGCTTTGCAGATGGCTGACTAAAAAATGTATTCTTGTAATAATCTCACCCTCATTTCTTCCAATTTATATTGTTAAAAATCAAAGATCTACCTAGTGGGTATCCATTCACCATGATTTTGTTGTTCATCTACTATATGGAAAGCATGTTTATGGCTGTGTTAAAGACAGTTTTTTTAAAAGAAAGTTTTTAAAAGCATATATTATAACATAGTAAAACTCTCAGTCCCATCAATACAACCTTTGGGAAATACAATGATTGGGATAAATAAAAATAAGATATAAAAATGTTAGTTATATATTTTCTGATTTTAATTTATTCAGTATAGTCAATGTACCATGGAGAAGATGGTTGATGAATGAATATAAAATGATTCACTCTTCTCTTGATATTCACTGTTCTCTTGGTATAAAGTTCTTCTCTACTTCAAATCATCGGATTTCACTGACTCTTTAAATGTGCTTTACTAGGTTGTCCTAATCTGGCTCCCCCTGCCTACTATCCACTGAAGCTTCCTTTCAAAGCTACCTGCATTTCCTTATTGAAAATTGTATAAAACCGTCGAATATTTGTGTTACTCTAAACTGACTGAGAATCATCCATAAATGTAAAAATTAATTACTGGAACCCACCCTCCCCTGCCTCCAGCACTATCTGTCTCGCTGCATCTTGCCTATGTCCATGTGCTAACAAAACCTACCCAGGGATGTTATCACTGGTCCACATGGCTTTGTCTCCATGCACCTTTCAGATCTGAATATATGCTCTTTACTTTATAGATGCAATAAATTCAGCTGCGGGCCCCATAGACCTGAGGCACCATATTTATTAACGAGAAAAATAGAAAGACCTCAAGGACCTGGGCCTCAACAAGTATAGACCCAAAGAGATGCACTATTGTTGCATCATTAGATGAGAAATATGTAAATCAAAAATAAAGTCTGCTTAAATTATTGAGCTAGTCCTAGACTATTGAATAAGTTTTAAGTGCTAAAAGCATACTTATCTAGGATGACTGACTTAAATTGTTCTTTCTCATACATAAAACAATTTTAATGCATTTCTCTATTTCTTCAATGTTGTTTTTTCTCTCTCAGATATTCTTCTCCCACTTAACTACATGACAGGATATTTGGAGTCAGTTATGAAAGTGTAATTGATGGACTGATTTTGTTCCATCTCACTCTTCCTAGAGGCAAACAAAGAGAATCAATCAAACTTCTAATCCTAAATTCCATATTTGCATGAAGAACTCTAGGGAGTTTGATTCACTTCCAAAAGCAGGAAGATAAATCTATTTTCACAATAGTCGCATAATAGGTTATACTGTCCATATTTCCAGGGCACTCCAAGATGTTTTTTAAAAGTCCATCCTTGAACTCCAGTAATTAGCAAATAAAATTCAAGGTTCATGAATATCAACCGAGCCATTAAGTATCAAAACATAAATCAGAGTAGTATTCACATACTCGGAAACTACCATCTTATAAAAAGTAGAAGAAGATAAAGTTGGATACACTCTTATTTGGAAAATAAGCAAGTCAACAAGTCAGATGCTAGCTCCTCCCTCTCCTTCTTTGATGTACTTTAATCTAGAATACCATGGTAGAAAAAATGGACTTGTGTCTGAAAAAAAAGAGGATCCCATACCTGTTTGAATTATATAGGTAGTCTGAGATCTTCAAAGGAGAGACCTCATACTTTTTTTGCTGTGTCTCTACAAGACACACCATGTCCCCCAAGGCTTTTTGTTTACAGCACCTGACCTTTTGTCAAATCTGTCCCTTTTTAAGACATTAGGTACTTGAGGAGGCAGAGGAAGATAATAGTTAAGAGTGTGGATTCTGATGTCAGATCCAGTATATTATTCTACATCTGAGTTTTGTGAGAAATTAGCTAATCCAGAGAGGAGAGTACATGGAAGAGAGCCTAGCACTAATTATCAGTCAGTAAGTTTTAGTTCCTGTTACCTTCACTGTCAAGTTCTCAGTTCAGCGTCCAGTCATCTCACTGCTGGGATTACTGTAACAGTGCTCCAGCTGGAGTCAGCACCACCCACCTTGGTTGACAAGATCCCCTGGTGAGTTTGTTGAATGTTTTGTGAGACCCAGGTTCACTTTTCTGCTGTGTTATAGTAACTATTTAGGTGGTAGTTACACTTATTCTCCTGTTCAGAGCTACACTCTACTTACATAAATGCACATTTTGAATATATAGTTCATATTTGCAGAAATGACAACCTCTGCTTTCTCCATTCTTTTCTTACCTGAGGCCCTAAGAGCTTTCTCTAACAAGAATCTGATACTTAGGGCTTCCCTGGTGGTCCAGTGGGTAAGGACACCGCCTTGCAGTGCAAGGGGCACTGGTTCGATCTCTGGCCTGGGAAGATCCCACGTGCCGTGGAGCAGCTGGACTGATGTGTCCAATTACCGAGCCGGAGCTCTGCGACAAGAGGGGCCACTGCAATGGGAGGCCCACACGGGCCAAAGAACAAAGATGGATGAAAATAAATAAATGAAAGACCAATAGAAGTGGCCAAAAAAAAAAAAAAGGCAATCTGATACTTAGTTGAATTAATAGTGTTCTAAGTTGACTTTCTACCACTAACATCAAATAGCACAACCACAAAAAGTATAAAGAAAACAAGCCAAACTGATACACCCAGTAGAGTAAAATCTACATTTTTCACTTTATTTCAATCTGACTTTGACATTTAGTTTAATATTTTCCATTTCATTTCATCTAACTTCCATCAAGGTTAAAATACATTTCTCTTGCACTTGGTTCTAGAGTACAACTTTGAAGACATTGGTAGGTAGCTGTTCACTCTCCATAGCTGAATAACTCTGTCATCAGTGAATATTAAACAGAATCTCAATATACAGGGATTCCCAGGTGGCTCAGCAGTGAAAGAATTCGTCTACAATATAGGAGATGCAGGAGTCATGGGTTTCATCCCTAGAGTTTTGTGAGAAATTAGCTAATCCAGAGAGGAGAGTACATGGAAGAGAGCCTAGCACTAATTATCAGTCAGTAAGTTTTAGTTCCTGTTACCTTCACTGTCAAGTTCTCAGTTCAGCGTCCAGTCATCTCACTGCTGGGATTACTGTAACAGTGCTCCAGCTGGAGTCAGCACCACCCACCTTGGTTGACAAGATCCCCTGGTGAGTTTGTTGAATGTTTTGTGAGACCCAGGTTCACTTTTCTGCTGTGTTATAGTAACTATTTAGGTGGTAGTTACACTTATTCTCCTGTTCAGAGCTACACTCTACTTACATAAATGCACATTTTGAATATATAGTTCATATTTGCAGAAATGACAACCTCTGCTTTCTCCATTCTTTTCTTACCTGAGGCCCTAAGAGCTTTCTAACAAGAATCTGATACTTAGGGCTTCCCTGGTGGTCCAGTGGGTAAGGACACCGCCTTGCAGTGCAAGGGGCACTGGTTCGATCTCTGGCCTGGGAAGATCCCACGTGCCGTGGAGCAGCTGGACTGATGTGTCCAATTACCGAGCCGGAGCTCTGCGACAAGAGGGGCCACTGCAATGGGAGGCCCACACGGGCCAAAGAACAAAGATGGATGAAAATAAATAAATGAAAGACCAATAGAAGTGGCCAAAAAAAAAAAAAAGGCAATCTGATACTTAGTTGAATTAATAGTGTTCTAAGTTGACTTTCTACCACTAACATCAAATAGCACAACCACAAAAAGTATAAAGAAAACAAGCCAAACTGATACACCCAGTAGAGTAAAATCTACATTTTTCACTTTATTTCAATCTGACTTTGACATTTAGTTTAATATTTTCCATTTCATTTCATCTAACTTCCATCAAGGTTAAAATACATTTCTCTTGCACTTGGTTCTAGAGTACAACTTTGAAGACATTGGTAGGTAGCTGTTCACTCTCCATAGCTGAATAACTCTGTCATCAGTGAATATTAAACAGAATCTCAATATACAGGGGATTCCCAGGTGGCTCAGCAGTGAAAGAATTCGTCTACAATATAGGAGATGCAGGAGTCATGGGTTTCATCCCTAGGCTGGGAAGATCTCCTTGAGGAGGAAATGGCAGTCTGCTCCAGTATTCTTGCCTGGAGAATTCCGTGGACAGCGGAGCCTGGAAGACTACAGTTCATGGGGTCTCAGAGAGTCAGATACGACATAAGAGACTGAGCATGCACACATGCAGAAATAGAGAGTGATAAGAAACTTCAGAAGTTATCAATTCAGCTTCCTCATTTTACAGGGAAGAAATCAAGCCCCAGAATGATGACCTCAGAAAGCCATTTGGAGAGATGTCTGCTTGAAGGACATGGCTTCTGATTACTCATCAGTGACACTTCTACTTTTCATTTCATTTTCTACTTCCACTTGCAAGAGACATTTGTCAGGAACTTTGGCTGAGCCATTTATCCACAAGAGATTGCTAATGCTTACTGGGTATAACATACTACCAGGGTCTTCACTGAAAGCAGGAGAGTAGCTCTTTTTGATATATTTGTCATTTTCTTCATATTTTAAAAGCATAATATCTATTAATTCATAATGTACTAGCTATACACCATTTTTTTAAAAGTCTATAGTAAAAGACACATGCACACATAACTACAGGTCTTATTTTAAAATTGGGAAACAAAATACACAAACTAGACTCAGAATATGAAATTAGAAATAATGTTATAGATCATAAGCTCAAATTTCCTCTTGATCTCAGTAGCCTTATTTATAAAATAAGGTTGATGTGATCTGTCTCAGATCTTAGGCAGTAACTAAAATGATAGGTAGAGACATAAAAATTGCTAAAGAGAAATAGTAACAGCAAAAGGACAGGCAATACTAAATTGGCTAAAATCACTCTTAATCCCCTGGCAAAAATATACGTGAAAGTTTCATTTAAATGCATATACACATAAAATGATCTTGATTTCTATCTGTTCTGATAGCCATGAGATATAGTTCACATTTTCAATCTAATTATAGTCTTGCCAATGCCATTTTTTAAAAAGGTGAAATAGTCCTAAATAATATTAAACAGAATCTCAATATACAGGGATTCCCAGGTGGCTCAGCAGTGAAAGAATTCGTCTACAATATAGGAGATGCAGGAGTCATGGGTTTCATCCCTAGGCTGGGAAGATCTCCTTGAGGAGGAAATGGCAGTCTGCTCCAGTATTCTTGCCTGGAGAATTCCGTGGACAGCGGAGCCTGGAAGACTACAGTTCATGGGGTCTCAGAGAGTCAGATACGACATAAGAGACTGAGCATGCACACATGCAGAAATAGAGAGTGATAAGAAACTTCAGAAGTTATCAATTCAGCTTCCTCATTTTACAGGGAAGAAATCAAGCCCCAGAATGATGACCTCAGAAAGCCATTTGGAGAGATGTCTGCTTGAAGGACATGGCTTCTGATTACTCATCAGTGACACTTCTACTTTTCATTTCATTTTCTACTTCCACTTGCAAGAGACATTTGTCAGGAACTTTGGCTGAGCCATTTATCCACAAGAGATTGCTAATGCTTACTGGGTATAACATACTACCAGGGTCTTCACTGAAAGCAGGAGAGTAGCTCTTTTTGATATATTTGTCATTTTCTTCATATTTTAAAAGCATAATATCTATTAATTCATAATGTACTAGCTATACACCATTTTTTTAAAAGTCTATAGTAAAAGACACATGCACACATAACTACAGGTCTTATTTTAAAATTGGGAAACAAAATACACAAACTAGACTCAGAATATGAAATTAGAAATAATGTTATAGATCATAAGCTCAAATTTCCTCTTGATCTCAGTAGCCTTATTTATAAAATAAGGTTGATGTGATCTGTCTCAGATCTTAGGCAGTAACTAAAATGATAGGTAGAGACATAAAAATTGCTAAAGAGAAATAGTAACAGCAAAAGGACAGGCAATACTAAATTGGCTAAAATCACTCTTAATCCCCTGGCAAAAATATACGTGAAAGTTTCATTTAAATGCATATACACATAAAATGATCTTGATTTCTATCTGTTCTGATAGCCATGAGATATAGTTCACATTTTCAATCTAATTATAGTCTTGCCAATGCCATTTTTTAAAAAGGTGAAATAGTCCTAAATAATATAATAATGTTCATACTTCTCTAGCAGTAGCTGAAATGAAATACATTTTTAAAAAGAGGTAAAAACATATTCCTCTTATTTCTTTGCTTGTGACACTTTGTGAGATCCTCCCAAAACCTACAGCAATATTTGCCCACTTATTATCAGCTCATTTTTATTTAGAATAACCAGTTTTGAGTCTCTTGGAGCCACAATAAAAAATAAAACCACTGTTTATCCTGTTTCAAAAAATTAAATATCTGTCAAAAATTAATCTCTGGTGAGATTCTGATTTTAAATACAACTTTTGTGAAATATGACAATAGAAAACAAAAATAGAAAAGAGATTTGAAATGAATTTTTATTTAAAGACTGACTGAGGATACAGTACTTATTATGAACTTTCCAAGATGGTAAAATGCCAAACATTATCCTGGATCCTACCTCACTCTTGCATCAATTTCATTTTTATCCTAAATATGTTGGATAAGTCACAGTGAGGCCTAAAACAGCATAAATTCAGACTCATGAGGTTTCTCTGGGGTTTCCTAATGGGGTTTCAGCTGGTTCCCAGTTGTCTGAACCTGAGTTTTTAAAACATTTATTAAAATCGACTCTGGAATCAGTTCTCTTCCCCTCAGAGCATGGACCTCCCTTCTTATATAATGAAACAAAGATTCTTATTTCCTTGTAAGAACTATTTTAAATTACAACCGGGATATTTCTGTGGAGTCAGAGTATCGGCTGAGAAAGAATAAATATCTAACAGCAATGCAGTAAAAATGCATCCTCTTCTTCCTTCTGGTTAAAACAAATCAGTAATAGGATGTGACGATTAGATCAAAACCACTATTTCATGCAAAGATAAACTGACCCTTCCGTTGATACTTCCAGCTTATATTTATGTCCCAGGCTGAGTCTTTTAATGTCATGCCCTCAATATTTTATCTTATATTCAGAACACAGCATTATCCTAAGAACATAAATCCAGGGACCTTAGAAGAAGTCCTGAGAGGATGGGAGGGGTGAGATAGAAAGTGTGCTGCTGCATCTCACAGCCTGCAGGACGAACTGGAGGCACCGGGACAACTAGTGATTTGCCATTACTTGTTGGCCACACACTTTGCAGTGGGGATTTGACTCCACAAGATCTACTGACTTCTCATTTGGAACAGATTTATATCACTTTCTACATCTCCCCAGCGTTTCTGCCATTAAGGCTACTCTCTAATTTGCTCTGACAATGACATGTTCTACCATTAACAGCAACAACAAAAAACTAATATCCAAAAATGCAGCTAGACGTCAAGGTATCTGGTTACTTCTAGAAACACTATTCTGCATAAATTTATCAAAAATATGCCTGTTTGCAAGATACAGATGTGAGATTCAGTATGAATTTTCAGCCAAACAGTACACACAATTCTATGATTTAAATTAATACTCTTCTGTCTCAAGGTTGAAAATATCAGTTGTTTCCCATTATCCATGGAAATGCATACTTAATTTAAGATAGAATAGAAAAGGGCTGAACAAAAATATAGGCAAACTATTGCAAGAAAATGCAAAGAATATTTTCCCTTCAAGTGACAGAAAATAGACAGGAGGGAATAAATCTGTGGCTTTAACTCATGAAAGTGAAGCCATGCTTAACATTACTAGACAAAATATTCCATCGTCTCCATTGAGGGCTTGTGTTCCCTCCTGTAAACATCCGGAATCTGAAATAAATGGAAAGCTTGGTGCTTGCCTTCCTTTGAAGGCACTTCCTGGATTTGATATTGTGTGAAACACCTCCATGGCTGCTTCTCCCATGTGTGTAAATGCAAGGTGATGGTGGAAGTCTCAACACACAGTGGCACACGATAGAAGCAAGAAGTAAGGCTGTACATTAGCAGAAATTCTCAGAGCAAACAGCTAAAGCCTCAAAGCCTCACACAGGGGCTGCTGACGCTCACGTCTGGAGAAGAGACTTGGTCTTAGGATTCATGCTCATTAAGTGATGGGATGGTTTTGCACAATCCGAGGAAATTCAAGCAATAGCACAGCCTGCCATCAAGCCCAGAGACAACTCAAAGTCTTATAACAGTAATAAAGTCCTGAGAGGAGGGGAGGGGTGAGATAGAAAGTGTGCTGCTGCATCTCACAGCCTGCAGGACGAACTGGAGGCACCGGGACAACTAGTGATTTGCCATTACTTGTTGGCCACACACTTTGCAGTGGGGATTTGACTCCACAAGATCTACTGACTTCTCATTTGGAACAGATTTATATCACTTTCTACATCTCCCCAGCGTTTCTGCCATTAAGGCTACTCTCTAATTTGCTCTGACAATGACATGTTCTACCATTAACAGCAACAACAAAAAACTAATATCCAAAAATGCAGCTAGACGTCAAGGTATCTGGTTACTTCTAGAAACACTATTCTGCATAAATTTATCAAAAATATGCCTGTTTGCAAGATACAGATGTGAGATTCAGTATGAATTTTCAGCCAAACAGTACACACAATTCTATGATTTAAATTAATACTCTTCTGTCTCAAGGTTGAAAATATCAGTTGTTTCCCATTATCCATGGAAATGCATACTTAATTTAAGATAGAATAGAAAAGGGCTGAACAAAATATAGGCAAACTATTGCAAGAAAATGCAAAGAATATTTTCCCTTCAAGTGACAGAAAATAGACAGGAGGGAATAAATCTGTGGCTTTAACTCATGAAAGTGAAGCCATGCTTAACATTACTAGACAAAATATTCCATCGTCTCCATTGAGGGCTTGTGTTCCCTCCTGTAAACATCCGGAATCTGAAATAAATGGAAAGCTTGGTGCTTGCCTTCCTTTGAAGGCACTTCCTGGATTTGATATTGTGTGAAACACCTCCATGGCTGCTTCTCCCATGTGTGTAAATGCAAGGTGATGGTGGAAGTCTCAACACACAGTGGCACACGATAGAAGCAAGAAGTAAGGCTGTACATTAGCAGAAATTCTCAGAGCAAACAGCTAAAGCCTCAAAGCCTCACACAGGGGCTGCTGACGCTCACGTCTGGAGAAGAGACTTGGTCTTAGGATTCATGCTCATTAAGTGATGGGATGGTTTTGCACAATCCGAGGAAATTCAAGCAATAGCACAGCCTGCCATCAAGCCCAGAGACAACTCAAAGTCTTATAACTGTGAAGAAAATAATAATGAGTCCTACAGTGATCTCAGATCATTTAAGGGACACACAGAAAGGAGGAAAAGGAGAAGAGAATAGATATTTGAATTTGATTTGAAATTCAGAAATAAGAAGTGACCCTAAAGCAAAAAGTCAAAGGACAAAATGTTACCTGCCAAAGACATAAAGGCAGATGGCTTCAGACTTCACTGTAACAACACATAACAATAAATGACAAAAGCAGGTCTTATATAGCCTTCTTTGCTATGATTAGGGAAAAACAGGAAGAGGTTCTATATCTACGGTATGTGTAATAGTTGACTTTGCTTTGAAGGGGTGTAAGTGTATTATTAGCCAGTAAGGACTCAGAAATCCTATTCACTGGATATTTATGCTCAAACTGCACTTAAAAATGCCCTGTGATGGGGAGGGAGCCAGAGAGGATGGCAGAGGAGTAAGACGGGGCTACTGCCAGCTCCCCAACAGACACCATATATTAATCAAGATATGGAACAACCCCTGCAAACCAGCCCCAAGAGGACAAGGGAAGACTGCAGACTTCCAGAGGGTAAACTGGGCTCCCCGAAATGAAGTAAGAGAAAGATAGAGACATAAAAAAAGACGGGTTGCAGTAATTCTCCAGAGAGGCCTGAACTCTGAGGGAGGGAGGGTGAGGAGAAGCAGGAGGAGGCTTCAACTCAGGGAGTACCCTAACAAAGGTGGCTAAGGAGAACGATAGATCCTTAAGGAGAGTAAAAGGAAGCTTTCAGGCTGTAAACTTCCCACAGACTGAGAATGAATCGCTTCAGCCTTCCTACAAACCCTGTTCCCCAACTTCCACAAAGGTTTCCTGAAACCCCCATTCCCCAGTTCCCACAGAGACTGGAGTGGAGGGCTCTGGAAGCATGAACTGGGCAGAACAGGGCAGCCCAGAAGTGAGGGGCAGCCTGCAGGCTGAAGGTGCACCACAAGAGCACTCCCGAAATCCCCCATTCCCCAGTTCCCACAGAGATTGGAGCAGAGTGCTCTGAAAGCTCTTAATTCAGCAATGGAGCAGCCTGGTGGTGACGGGCAGCCCAGCCTGGAACACCAGTGCCCCAAATCCCACACCGGCTCCAACGGAGGGCTCTGGAAGCACAAATGTGCAGAAAGGGGCGGCCCAGAGGTGGGGGCGATCGAGCAGACATAGCCAGCTGGAGCAGGACAGCCAGGATGGACTCCTGGATGAGGAGGCGCTGCTAGCAGAAGGCGCCACCAGAGAGGTCCAGCAGCTATGCAGAGGCCCACAGGGTTGCCTGGAGTGCAATGCAAAGTACTGGAAACTGCTTGGCGGATGTCCTGAAGGCCAGACAATACCAGTTGTCCTAAGTACCAAACCAGAGCAACCAGATCTACAGCGTCCTTCCTGTACTGGTCCAAACCCACACCCAGGCCCCACTAAGACAGCCTCAGGAGCAAACTAAGAGAAGATTCACACACAGATGAGAAGATAAACTCATAGCTGAGAACCAGGGACAGAATTTTTGTTTGTTTGTCTTTACCACAGTTTTTTCTCTCTTCACTCTGATAAATCTTCCTCTACATACTATTATCCTCTTTGTAACTCTTCCCTCACTTGCTATCTACTCTGTCCTCTTCCTACCGTACTAAACTTTCATATATACAAATCTTTGTTATCTACCCCCACATAACCCTGCATTGACTCCATTTCTTCTGATTACCTTTCTATTCTCCTCCTTCTCTTCCCCAACACAAGTGCTAGTTAAAAAAAGCTTTCATTACTATACCCTCAACTAGGACTTTGCTCTAGATTTGTTTTCCAGGCTGGGTTTTAACGAGCTTAGACATTAATGGTTGGGTACCAAATTATAGTGTGTCATTTGATATAACAATTTCCTGTATTTTACCCTTTTTGATTGTTTGGGTTTGGTTTTAGATGTGTATGTATATAAGTATTTCCATTATGTTAGAAAATATTAGCATGATTTTATAACTTCTATCTATCAGGGGTGTGCCTTTTGTCCCTTATATGTTTATATTTGACCTAATATCAATGAATGCCATAACAATTCAGATGTGAAACCTCAACTCCCTGGCCAGAGATCAAACCTAGGAACCTCAGAGCAGGAGCACTGACTCCAAGACTTTACTCTACCAAATAATACACAACAATAGAGAATATTCACCTACAAACAAGACCCAGAATTACCTAACTGAATCACAAACCATGGAATCTTTCTACAAGGACAGATAGAAAAATTAATCATGAAGCCTGGAAAAAGAAACCAAGCATAAAAAATTTAAAAAATTGGCAATAATAATGAAAAGACAGAGAAATACTGCACACATGAAGGAACAAATGTTGACACACAAATCCAAATGATAGAAGAGGAGATAGACAAAGTATCTGAAAGAGAATTCAGAAGAGCGATAATAGCAAGGATCTAAAACTCGGAAAATAGAATATTAGAGGAAATTAACACAATGAGAAGAGACATACCAAGAAATTGAAAATAAACAAATAGAGACAAACAACTCAATCACTGAACTTAAAAATACTATGGAAGGACTCAAGAGTAGGGTATCTGAGGCAGAAGAATGGATAAGTAAGCTGGAAGACAGAATGGTGGGAATAACAGATGAAGAACAAAGAGTAGAAAGAGCTGAGGATAGCCTCAGAGATCTCCTGGATAATTTCAAACATACCAACATTAGAGTAATAGGGATTCCAGAAGAAGAAGAGAAAAAGAAAATTTATGAAAAAATTTTTGAAGGGATTATACTTGAAAACTTCCCCAGCATGGAGGAAATTGTCAACCAAGTCCAAGAAGCACAAATAGTTCCATACAGGATACACCCCAGGAGAAACATGCCAAGACACATACTAATCAAGCTAACACAGACTAAACACAAAGACAGATTACACAATGCAGCAAGGGAAAAACAAGTACAAGGTACTTTATACAAGGTAAACCCCACACGTTTAACTGATGATCTCTCAGCAGAAACGCTGCAGGCCAGAAGAGAATGGCAAGACATATGTAAATGGCTAAAACAGAATAAACTACAACCAGGAATGTTCTACCTGGCAAGGATTTGATTGAGAATTGAGGAGAAATCAAAAGCTTTACAGACAAGCAAAAGCTAAAAGAATTTTATACCACAAAACCAGCCTTACAACAAGTGTTAAAGGGCCTGATATAGCCAATAAATACAAGAGCAGGAAAAGCTCTACAAAACAAACCACAAACATCTAAGAAGATGACAACAGGAACATTCATATCAATAATTATTTTGAATGTAAATGGACTAAATTCTCCAACCAAAAGACACAGACTGGCTAAATGGATACAAAAGGAAGACCCATATATATAGTGTTTACAAGAAACCCACTTCTGACCTAAAAAGGACTTTCTACAAGGACAGATAGAAAAATTAATCATGGCCAAAAAAAAAAAAGAATATTAAAAGACAGAGAAATACTGCACACATGAAGGAACAAATGTTGACACACAAATCCAAATGATAGAAGAGGAGATAGACAAAGTATCTGAAAGAGAATTCAGAAGAGCGATAATAGCAAGGATCTAAAACTCGGAAAATAGAATATTAGAGGAAATTAACACAATGAGAAGAGACATACCAAGAAATTGAAAATAAACAAATAGAGACAAACAACTCAATCACTGAACTTAAAAATACTATGGAAGGACTCAAGAGTAGGGTATCTGAGGCAGAAGAATGGATAAGTAAGCTGGAAGACAGAATGGTGGGAATAACAGATGAAGAACAAAGAGTAGAAAGAGCTGAGGATAGCCTCAGAGATCTCCTGGATAATTTCAAACATACCAACATTAGAGTAATAGGGATTCCAGAAGAAGAAGAGAAAAAGAAAATTTATGAAAAAGTTTTTGAAGGGATTATACTTGAAAACTTCCCCAGCATGGAGGAAATTGTCAACCAAGTCCAAGAAGCACAAATAGTTCCATACAGGATACACCCCAGGAGAAACATGCCAAGACACATACTAATCAAGCTAACACAGACTAAACACAAAGACAGATTACACAATGCAGCAAGGGAAAAACAAGTACAAGGTACTTTATACAAGGTAAACCCCACACGTTTAACTGATGATCTCTCAGCAGAAACGCTGCAGGCCAGAAGAGAATGGCAAGACATATGTAAATGGCTAAAACAGAATAAACTACAACCAGGAATGTTCTACCTGGCAAGGATTTGATTGAGAATTGAGGAGAAATCAAAAGCTTTACAGACAAGCAAAAGCTAAAAGAATTTTATACCACAAAACCAGCCTTACAACAAGTGTTAAAGGGCCTGATATAGCCAATAAATACAAGAGCAGGAAAAGCTCTACAAAACAAACCACAAACATCTAAGAAGATGACAACAGGAACATTCATATCAATAATTATTTTGAATGTAAATGGACTAAATTCTCCAACCAAAAGACACAGACTGGCTAAATGGATACAAAAGGAAGACCCATATATATAGTGTTTACAAGAAACCCACTTCTGACCTAAAGACACACATCAACTGAAAGGGAGAGGATGGAAAAATATATCTCATACTAATGGAAATCAAAAGAAAGTCAGAGTAGTAATCCTTATATCAGACAAAACAGATTTTAAAGAAGATTATAAGAGACAAGGCAGGTTATGACATAATGATTAAGGGATTGATCCAAGAGGAAGACATAACAATCACAAATATAAATGCACCCAACCCAGGAGCACCCTAATACATAAGGCAAACACTTTAAGACATAAAAAAAAAAAAAAAGAAAACCTCAGGAAATTCAAGAAAAGTGAAATTATATCAACCATCTTTTCTGACCACAGTGCTGAGACTAGATGTAAATTACAAGGAAAAAAAAGGTAAAAACACAAACACATGGGATTAAACAACACATACCTAAAAAACAGATTACCAAACAAATCAAAAGGGAAATAAAAAAATTTCTAGATATAAATGACAACGAAACCATGACAGTGCAAAATCTATGCCACACTGCCAAATCAGTGCTAAGAGGAAAGTTTATAGCAATACAATTCTACCTCAAGAAACAAGAAAAACATCAAAAATCCAACCTAACCTTACTCTTAAAACAACTGGAAAAAGAAGAACAAAAAAAAAAAAAAAACAGAAAGATAGCAGAAGAAGAAAAATCATAAAGATCAAAGCAGTAATAAATAAAAAAAGAAAGAAATAAACAATAGTAAAAATAAATAAAACAAAAAGCTGGTTTTTCAAAAGCTTTACAGACAAGCAAAAGCTAAAAGAATTTTATACCACAAAACCAGCCTTACAACAAGTGTTAAAGGGCCTGATATAGCCAATAAATACAAGAGCAGGAAAAGCTCTACAAAACAAACCACAAACATCTAAGAAGATGACAACAGGAACATTCATATCAATAATTATTTTGAATGTAAATGGACTAAATTCTCCAACCAAAAGACACAGACTGGCTAAATGGATACAAAAGGAAGACCCATATATATAGTGTTTACAAGAAACCCACTTCTGACCTAAAGACACACATCAACTGAAAGGGAGAGGATGGAAAAATATATCTCATACTAATGGAAATCAAAAGAAAGTCAGAGTAGTAATCCTTATATCAGACAAAACAGATTTTAAAGAAGATTATAAGAGACAAGGCAGGTTATGACATAATGATTAAGGGATTGATCCAAGAGGAAGACATAACAATCACAAATATAAATGCACCCAACCCAGGAGCACCCTAATACATAAGGCAAACACTTTAAGACATAAAAAAAAAAAAAAAGAAAACCTCAGGAAATTCAAGAAAAGTGAAATTATATCAACCATCTTTTCTGACCACAGTGCTGAGACTAGATGTAAATTACAAGGAAAAAAAAGGTAAAAACACAAACACATGGGATTAAACAACACATACCTAAAAAACAGATTACCAAACAAATCAAAAGGGAAATAAAAAAATTTCTAGATATAAATGACAACGAAACCATGACAGTGCAAAATCTATGCCACACTGCCAAATCAGTGCTAAGAGGAAAGTTTATAGCAATACAATTCTACCTCAAGAAACAAGAAAAACATCAAAAATCCAACCTAACCTTACTCTTAAAACAACTGGAAAAAGAAGAACAAAAAAAAAAAAAAAACAGAAAGATAGCAGAAGAAGAAAAATCATAAAGATCAAAGCAGTAATAAATGAAAAAGGAATGAAATAAACAATAGTAAAAATAAATAAAACAAAAAGCTGGTTCTTCAAAAAGATAAACAAAATTGACAAACCCTAGCCAGACTCATCAACAAAAAAAGAGAGAAGAACCAGATGGACAAAATCAGAAATGAAAGAGGAGAGGTTACAGCAGACAGTACAGAAATACAAAGGGTTATAAGAGACTATTATGAACAACTATATAGCAACAAACTGGACAACCTGGAAGAAATGGACAGTGTCTTGGAAAAGATTAATCTTCCAAGACCGAACCAGGGAGAAATAGAAATTATGAAGAACCAAAAGACAAGCTCAGAAATGAAATCCGTGATGAAAAATCTACCCAAAAACCCAGAACCAGACAGCTTCACAAGTGAATTCTACCAAACATTTAAAGAGCTAATGCTTATCTTTCTAAAAATCTTTCAAAATATTCCACAAGAAGGAACACTTCCAAACACATTCTATGAGGCCACCATTACCCTGATTCCAAAACCAGGCAAAAACAACACAAAAAGTGAAAATTACAGACGAATATCACTGATGAATTTAGATGCCAAGATCCTCAACAAACTTCTAGCAAACAGAATTCAACAACACATGAAAAAATCCATACATCATGATCAAGTTGGGTTTATCCCAGGCATGCAAGGATTCTTCAATATCCACAAATTAATCAATGTTATACACCATATCAACAAACTGAAAGACAAAAATCACACGATAATCTCAATAGATGCAGAAAAAGCCTTTCACAAAATCCAACATCCATTTATGATAAAAAAAAAAAAGAAAAAACCTTCAAAAAATGGGCATACTCAAAGCCCACAGCACACATTATTCTCAATGGTGAAAAACTGAAAGCATTTCCTCTAAGATAAGGTTCACAACAGGAATGTCCACTTTCACCACTATTATTCAACATAGTTCTAGAAGTTCTTGCTATAGCAATAAGAAAAAAAATCAAGGGAATTCAGATTGAAAAAGAAGAAGTAAAACATCTGCAGACAACATGACACTATTATAAAACTACTAGAGGGCTTCCCCTGGTGGTCCAGTGGGTAAGGACACCGCCTTGCAGTGCAAGGGGTGCCGGTTCGATCCCTGGCCTGGGAAGATCCCACGTGCCGCGGAGCAGCTGGACCGATGTGTCCAATCACCGAGCCAGAGCTCTGGAGCGCATGTGCCCAGAGCCGGAGCTCTGCAGCGACAGACGCCACCGTGATGGGAGGCCCACAGGAGCCAAGGAACAAAGACGGATGAAAATGGAGAAATGAAAGACCAATAGAAGTGGCCCGCCTGCTCCCCTCCCTCCCCAACCCGACCCCCGCCCAAAATAAATAAATAAATAAATCTTTAAAAAAAAAAAAAAAAAAAACTACTAGAGCTAATCAACGAATTCAGTAACGTCTCAGGATACAAAATCAGTACACAGAAGTCACCACATTTTTATATACAAACAAGGAGAAATCAAAAAGAGAAATCAAGGAGGCAATCCCATTCACCACTGCAACCAAAAGAATAAAATGTCTAGGTATAAAACTACTTAAAGAAACAAAAGAACTGTACAAAGAAAATTACAAGATGCAAATGAAAGAAATCAAAGATGGCATAAACAGATATTGAGATGTTCCATGTTCCTGGGTCGGAAGAATCATTATTGTGAAAAAATCCAGATATGTGATGGCATTCTTCAACAACACATGAAAAAATCCATACATCATGATCAAGTTGGGTTTATCCCAGGCATGCAAGGATTCTTCAATATCCACAAATTAATCAATGTTATACACCATATCAACAAACTGAAAGACAAAAATCACACGATAATCTCAATAGATGCAGAAAAAGCCTTTCACAAAATCCAACATCCATTTATGATAAAAAAAAAAAAGAAAAAACCTTCAAAAAATGGGCATACTCAAAGCCCACAGCACACATTATTCTCAATGGTGAAAAACTGAAAGCATTTCCTCTAAGATAAGGTTCACAACAGGAATGTCCACTTTCACCACTATTATTCAACATAGTTCTAGAAGTTCTTGCTATAGCAATAAGAAAAAAAATCAAGGGAATTCAGATTGAAAAAGAAGAAGTAAAACATCTGCAGACAACATGACACTATTATAAAACTACTAGAGGGCTTCCCCTGGTGGTCCAGTGGGTAAGGACACCGCCTTGCAGTGCAAGGGGTGCCGGTTCGATCCCTGGCCTGGGAAGATCCCACGTGCCGCGGAGCAGCTGGACCGATGTGTCCAATCACCGAGCCAGAGCTCTGGAGCGCATGTGCCCAGAGCCGGAGCTCTGCAGCGACAGACGCCACCGTGATGGGAGGCCCACAGGAGCCAAGGAACAAAGACGGATGAAAATGGAGAAATGAAAGACCAATAGAAGTGGCCCGCCTGCTCCCCTCCCTCCCCAACCCGACCCCCGCCCAAAATAAATAAATAAATAAATCTTTAAAAAAAAAAAAAAAAAAAAACTACTAGAGCTAATCAACGAATTCAGTAACGTCTCAGGATACAAAATCAGTACACAGAAGTCACCACATTTTTATATACAAACAAGGAGAAATCAAAAAGAGAAATCAAGGAGGCAATCCCATTCACCACTGCAACCAAAAGAATAAAATGTCTAGGTATAAAACTACTTAAAGAAACAAAAGAACTGTACAAAGAAAATTACAAGATGCAAATGAAAGAAATCAAAGATGGCATAAACAGATATTGAGATGTTCCATGTTCCTGGGTCGGAAGAATCATTATTGTGAAAATGACCATACTACCAAATATCATCTACAGATTCAATGTGATCCCTATCAAATTACCAATGGCATTCTTCACAGAACTAGATCAAAAATTAGCACAGTTCATATGTAAACACAAAAGATGCTTGAGAACTAAATCAATCCTGAGAAAAAAGAGTGGAGCTGGAGGGATCAGCCTCCCTAATTTCAGACTATATTACAAAGCAACAGTCATCAAGACAGTATGGTACTGGGACAAAAAAAAAAGAAATATAGACTAATGAAACAAAACAGAGAAACTAGACATAAATCCACACACCTATGGGTACCTCATTTCTGACAAAGGAGGTGAAAATATACAATGGGATGAAGACAGCTTCTTCAACAAATGGTGCTGGGAAAACTGGACAGCTACTTGCAAAAAAATTGAAGTTGGACCATTCCCTGACACCATACACAAAGATCAACTCAAAATGGATTAAAGACCTAAATGTAAGACCAGAAACCATCAAACTCTTAGAGGAGAATATAGGCAAAACCCTCAAGGACATCAACCAAAGCAAGATCTTCTCTGACCCACCTACTAGAATAGCAGAACTCAAAAGAAAATTTAACATGTGGGACCTAATGAAACTTAAAAGCTTTTGCACAGAAAAATAAACTACAAACAAGGTGAACAGACAACCCACAGAATGGGAGAAAATCATAGCAAATGAAACAACAGACAAAGATTTAATTTCCAAAATATACAAACAACTGAGACGACTCAACACTGAAACAACAAATGACCCAATTAAAAAATGGGAAAAAGACCTAAATAGACACCTCTCCAAAGATGATTTACAGATGGTCAAAAAACACATGAAAAGATGCTCAAAGTTGCTCATTATCAGAGAAACGCAAATCAAAACTACAATGAGATTCTGCCTCATACCAGTCAGAATGGCCATCATCAAGAAATCTATAGACAATAAATGCTGGAGAGGGTGCAGATAAAAGGGAACATTCTTGCATTGTTGGTGAGAATGGAAACTGATACAACCACTATGGAAGACAGTATGGAGTTCTTTAAGAAACTAAGAAGCACCATATGACCCAGCAATCCCACTATTAGGCTTATATTCTGATGAAATCAAAATTGAAAGAGATACCTGCACCCTAATGTTCGTCACAGCACTCTATACAATAGCTAGAACATGTAAACAACCTATATGTCCATTGATGAATTAATGGATAAAGAAGCTATGGTACATGTATACAAAGGAATATTTCTCAGCTGTAAAAAGAAATGCAGAAGAATCAGTCCTAATGAGTTGGATGAACCTAGAACCTACTTTACAACGTGAAGTAAGTCAAAAAGAAAAGGACAAATATAGGATACTAACACATATATATGGAATCTAGTAAGATGGTACCGACAAATACACACACACAGCAGCAATGGAGAAACAGACATAGAGAACAGAGCTATAAACACTGTGGGGAAGGAAGATCAGATGAGAGGTATAGAAAGAGCAAATGAAAACCTACCCTATCATAGGTAAAAGTGATGACATTGTAATTAAGATGCATCAATCTGGGGGGTGAGACAGTGGGGAAAAGGAGGAGGGCTCAGTTGTGAGGGGCCAGGAATATACCTATGACTGTTTGGGGATTATTTACAGCTGTAAACAACAAAACTCTGTAAAAGACGTGCAACAATAATTTTGCTGTACACTTGAAACTAATGCAACATTGTAAAACAACCAACCTCACCCCCTCAAAAAAGGCCCTGTCACTCAGCAGAAATAAAACCAGAGGATCCAAAAATAGAGTTGTTTATAAAATGCTTGGCATTGATGCTGAAATCCAGAAAGCATAAGAAACATGAATCTTTTCCAAATGTAGTTCCAATACTTGGCTTTTGTTTCTCAACAGAGAGGTGAATAGCAGAAAGAGCAAGCCTCTCCTTTTTCATCTCTGCAGTGGCCACAGAGTTCACTGTAGGGGTGTTGACTCCATCAGACCAATCAGGAACTGGAAGGATGCCTTGAGCTGGACAGGTCCTTGGTTTCTAGGCCAAAGACACTGTAAGGATTAGCTGTCAGTGAAAGTCAAAGGTTTATAAAAATATTCACTAGGAAACTGATAAATCGACCAGACTTAAAACAAAAAACTCTTACACAATTTGAATATAATTGAAATTGTGTATTTTATATACATTATATACAATATATATAAGTATATAGTATGTATTCATGAATGTATATTTTCGTGGTGGTGGTGAGGGCGGTTTAGGCACTCAGTTATGCCTGATTCATTGTGACCCGATGGACTGTAGCCCACCAGGTTCTTCCATGGTCCAAAAAATGGAGGGTTTCTTTCAGGAATTTGTAAACCATGATAAAGAAGCTATGGTACATGTATACAAAGGAATATTTCTCAGCTGTACAAAGAAATGCAGAAGAATCAGTCCTAATGAGTTGGATGAACCTAGAACCTACTTTACAACGTGAAGTAAGTAAAAAGAAAAGGACAAATATAGGATACTAACACATATATATGGAATCTAGTAAGATGGTACCGACAAATACACACACACAGCAGCAATGGAGAAACAGACATAGAGAACAGAGCTATAAACACTGTGGGGAAGGAAGATCAGATGAGAGGTATAGAAAGAGCAAATGAAAACCTACCCTATCATAGGTAAAAGTGATGACATTGTAATTAAGATGCATCAATCTGGGGGGTGAGACAGTGGGGAAAAGGAGGAGGGCTCAGTTGTGAGGGGCCAGGAATATACCTATGACTGTTTGGGGATTATTTACAGCTGTAAACAACAAAACTCTGTAAAAGACGTGCAACAATAATTTTGCTGTACACTTGAAACTAATGCAACATTGTAAAACAACCAACCTCACCCCCTCAAAAAAGGCCCTGTCACTCAGCAGAAATAAAACCAGAGGATCCAAAAATAGAGTTGTTTATAAAATGCTTGGCATTGATGCTGAAATCCAGAAAGCATAAGAAACATGAATCTTTTCCAAATGTAGTTCCAATACTTGGCTTTTGTTTCTCAACAGAGAGGTGAATAGCAGAAAGAGCAAGCCTCCCCTTTTTTCATCTCTGCAGTGGCCACAGAGTTCACTGTAGGGGTGTTGACTCCATCAGACCAATCAGGAACTGGAAGGATGCCTTGAGCTGGACAGGTCCTTGGTTTCTAGGCCAAAGACACTGTAAGGATTAGCTGTCAGTGAAAGTCAAAGGTTTATAAAAATATTCACTAGGAAACTGATAAATCGACCAGACTTAAAACAAAAAACTCTTACACAATTTGAATATAATTGAAATTGTGTATTTTATATACATTATATACAATATATATAAGTATATAGTATGTATTCATGAATGTATATTTTCGTGGTGGTGGTGAGGGCGGTTTAGGCACTCAGTTATGCCTGATTCATTGTGACCCGATGGACTGTAGCCCACCAGGTTCTTCTGTCCATGGGACTCTCCAAGCAAGAATACTGGAGTGGGTTGCCATTTCCTTCTCCAGGAGATCTTCCTGACTCAAGGACTAAACCATGATCTCCTGCATTGCAAGAAAATACTTTACTGACTGAGTCACCAGGGAAGGTCCTATACACAAATATACATTTAGGAATATGGGCTTCCCAGGTGGTGCTAATCATAAATTATCTGCCTGACCATGCAGGAAGCGCAAGAAACATGAGTTCATTCTCTGTGATGTGAAGATGCCCTGGAGTAGGAGATGGCACCCTGCTCCAGTATTATTGCCTGGAAAATCCCACGGACACAGAAGTTGGGGGACTACAGTTCACAGGGTCACAATGAGTCTGACACAACAGAGCAAGTGAAGACACAAAGGTCAAATAACATTATTGGTGACTAATCACAGAACACTGAAAACTATAATGATATAGTATGTGAAAAGAAAGTCTAATTCTAAAGAGTCAACATTCTAAATACTTTCACTATTGGAATAAGTAACAAAGGAGAACTTTAAAAGTATATGTATAGAAAGTAAGTAACATATAACTGTATAATACTTGGATTAAAAAAAGTAATTATTAAAATCTCATAAAACACACCATACAATTGGAATATTGTAAAAATGGAAGAGAAAACCTGATACTAAACAGTTTTTAAGAGGAAGTTTATATACATTTAAATACATTTACCACAAAATTAAATGAAAGAAAAATGAATGTGTGAACTAGGAACACAAAAACTAGAATAGACACTAACTAATTAAAAGAAGGAAGCAAAAGTATAATAAATATGGAGGAAGAAAGCAATTAATAGGGAGCTGTTATGAACAAAATAAAATCATTTAGTATGAAACTGATAAATCGACCAGACTTAAAACAAAAAACTCTTACACAATTTGAATATAATTGAAATTGTGTATTTTATATACATTATATACAATATATATAAGTATATAGTATGTATTCATGAATGTATATTTTCGTGGTGGTGGTGAGGGCGGTTTAGGCACTCAGTTATGCCTGATTCATTGTGACCCGATGGACTGTAGCCCACCAGGTTCTTCTGTCCATGGGACGCTCCAGCAAGAATACTGGAGTGGGTTGCCATTTCCTTCTCCAGGAGATCTTCCTGACTCAAGGACTAAACCATGATCTCCTGCATTGCAAGAAAATACTTTACTGACTGAGTCACCAGGGAAGGTCCTATACACAAATATACATTTAGGAATATGGGCTTCCCAGGTGGTGCTAATCATAAATTATCTGCCTGACCATGCAGGAAGCGCAAGAAACATGAGTTCATTCTCTGTGATGTGAAGATGCCCTGGAGTAGGAGATGGCACCCTGCTCCAGTATTATTGCCTGGAAAATCCCACGGACACAGAAGTTGGGGGACTACAGTTCACAGGGTCACAATGAGTCTGACACAACAGAGCAAGTGAAGACACAAAGGTCAAATAACATTATTGGTGACTAATCACAGAACACTGAAAACTATAATGATATAGTATGTGAAAAGAAAGTCTAATTCTAAAGAGTCAACATTCTAAATACTTTCACTATTGGAATAAGTAACAAAGGAGAACTTTAAAAGTATATGTATAGAAAGTAAGTAACATATAACTGTATAATACTTGGATTAAAAAAAGTAATTATTAAAATCTCATAAAACACACCATACAATTGGAATATTGTAAAAATGGAAGAGAAAACCTGATACTAAACAGTTTTTAAGAGGAAGTTTATATACATTTAAATACATTTACCACAAAATTAAATGAAAGAAAAATGAATGTGTGAACTAGGAACACAAAAACTAGAATAGACACTAACTAATTAAAAGAAGGAAGCAAAAGTATAATAAATATGGAGGAAGAAAGCAATTAATAGGGAGCTGTTATGAACAAAATAAAATCATAGATAAGGCTAAAAGATTAATAAAAGTATGTCAATTGGAATAAAAAATATCTGGAAAGATTATTCAATAAAAAAAGAATGCAGAAATATATCAAATATAAAACAAAAAAACCAAGAATTACAGAAAAATAGATACCACAAATAATACAGTAAATACACATAAACATATTTATATATATATTAGTAGACAACATACTCTATTTCTACAGACTCACACAAGCATGTCTTAAGAGTTATTGCTTTCAAATATACAAAGAAAATTTAACCTCTAAGAGATACAATCTATTACAAAAAAGTAACAGTTAATTGTGTATTATCTTATTTCCTCATAAGTTAGGAGTATTATATTGATTTTTAAATTAAAGATTATAAATCGCAGTCACATTTCACTTCTGAAATGTAATTTAAATTAATAATATTGTATTCAGAATATTTTCATCTGAGAGAGGATGAGGAAACAGATGTTTAAATATACTCAAGAAACACAGCTAATTTAATATCAGAAAATCTGTCAATGAAAATGAAAATACTAATGACAATAAATTACATGATTATCTCATAAACACAGGAAAGTATCTGATGAAATTAACATTTTTATGATTAAACTCTCAAATATAGCTTGCTTGATAAATTTTAGAGACCAAGTTACAATCAAACAACCTCATATATACATAGGCGCTTATTCCTTAGTCATGCCCAACTCTTGGCATCCCATGGACTATATAGCCCGTCAGGCTCCTCTGTCCATGGGATTCTCCAGGCAAGAATACTGGAGTGGGTAACCATTCCTTTCTTCAGAAGATCTTCCGACCTAAAGGTCAAATGGCTCCCTTTTTAAAGACTCTTGGCATCCCATGGACTATATACCTGCTTTAATAAAAAAAACCTTAAACAGTTTTTAAGAGGAAGTTTATATACATTTAAATACATTTACCACAAAATTAAATGAAAGAAAAATGAATGTGTGAACTAGGAACACAAAACTAGAATAGACACTAACTAATTAAAAGAAGGAAGCAAAAGTATAATAAATATGGAGGAAGAAAGCAATTAATAGGGAGCTGTTATGAACAAAATAAAATCATAGATAAGGCTAAAAGATTAATAAAAGTATGTCAATTGGAATAAAAAATATCTGGAAAGATTATTCAATAAAAAAAGAATGCAGAAATATATCAAATATAAAACAAAAAAACCAAGAATTACAGAAAAATAGATACCACAAATAATACAGTAAATACACATAAACATATTTATATATATATTAGTAGACAACATACTCTATTTCTACAGACTCACACAAGCATGTCTTAAGAGTTATTGCTTTCAAATATACAAAGAAAATTTAACCTCTAAGAGATACAATCTATTACAAAAAAGTAACAGTTAATTGTGTATTATCTTATTTCCTCATAAGTTAGGAGTATTATATTGATTTTTAAATTAAAGATTATAAATCGCAGTCACATTTCACTTCTGAAATGTAATTTAAATTAATAATATTGTATTCAGAATATTTTCATCTGAGAGAGGATGAGGAAACAGATGTTTAAATATACTCAAGAAACACAGCTAATTTAATATCAGAAAATCTGTCAATGAAAATGAAAATACTAATGACAATAAATTACATGATTATCTCATAAACACAGGAAAGTATCTGATGAAATTAACATTTTTATGATTAAACTCTCAAATATAGCTTGCTTGATAAATTTTAGAGACCAAGTTACAATCAAACAACCTCATATATACATAGGCGCTTATTCCTTAGTCATGCCCAACTCTTGGCATCCCATGGACTATATAGCCCGTCAGGCTCCTCTGTCCATGGGATTCTCCAGGCAAGAATACTGGAGTGGGTAACCATTCCTTTCTTCAGAAGATCTTCCCGACCTAAAGGTCAAACCTGGGTCTCCAGCATTGTAGATAGGTTTTTTACTGTCTGAGCCATATTTACACTTAAGCGTAATTCATGTCTTTCGAAAACAAGATCAAAGTGCATTTACTCTCACTTATTCTTCAACATAAAACTGAAGAATAACTGTCCTTTGGCTTTAACTGTCTCTTTCCCCATCTCTCTGTTGAGTTTCTGCTTTTATTGTCACACCCAACCATCAGCTCCCAACATGTGCTGTTTAATTCAACCCACATCAGTTGGTTTAGCACCCGAAAGTCAAATCATGCAATGTCAATGGATAAAGGACAAAAAACACACAGCCATCTCAACAGACAAAATGAAAATTATCTGACAAAATCTGATACACTTTGTGACAAAACAAAACAAAAACACAAATTAGGAATAAAAGGTAACTCTCATAGCTTTATAAGTAGCATCTACAAAACAAAGTAGAAAAAAAAAAACAGCTAACATCATATACAAAGGTGAACAACTAAACTCTCTCGAGATGAGAAAAAGAAAATGGATGTCTAGTCTCACCACAAATATTTGATATTGTACTAGCTGTTCTAGGCAGGGTAGTCTGACAAGAAAAATAAATGAAAGTCATCTAGGTTGGAAAAGAAGAAGCAAAATAACCTGTATTTGCAGAACCCATAAAGGTGTATGTAGAAAATCTTAAGAAACTAATAATGATTATAATGAATAAATGAATTCAGGAAAATATATGAACAATACACAAAAATCAATTAAAATTCCACACTTGAGCAATGAACAATTCAAAAAATGTATTAAAAAATAAGTTCCATTTACAATAGTCTGAGAATGGCAAAATAATTAGAAATGAAGTTAATGAAAAAGTGTTAAACTAGTATTAATCATACTAGATTTTGATAAACTCTCAAATATAGCTTGCTTGATAAATTTTAGACCAAGTTCCAAATCATATATACATAGGCGCTTATTCCTTAGTCATGCCCAACTCTTGGCATCCCATGGACTATATAGCCCGTCAGGCTCCTCTGTCCATGGGATTCTCCAGGCAAGAATACTGGAGTGGGTAACCATTCCTTTCTTCAGAAGATCTTCCCGACCTAAAGGTCAAACCTGGGTCTCCAGCATTGTAGATAGGTTTTTTACTGTCTGAGCCATATTTACACTTAAGCGTAATTCATGTCTTTCGAAAACAAGATCAAAGTGCATTTACTCTCACTTATTCTTCAACATAAAACTGAAGAATAACTGTCCTTTGGCTTTAACTGTCTCTTTCCCCATCTCTCTGTTGAGTTTCTGCTTTTATTGTCACACCCAACCATCAGCTCCCAACATGTGCTGTTTAATTCAACCCACATCAGTTGGTTTAGCACCCGAAAGTCAAATCATGCAATGTCAATGGATAAAGGACAAAAAACACACAGCCATCTCAACAGACAAAATGAAAATTATCTGACAAAATCTGATACACTTTGTGACAAAACAAAACAAAAACACAAATTAGGAATAAAAGGTAACTCTCATAGCTTTATAAGTAGCATCTACAAAACAAAGTAGAAAAAAAAAAACAGCTAACATCATATACAAAGGTGAACAACTAAACTCTCTCGAGATGAGAAAAAGAAAATGGATGTCTAGTCTCACCACAAATATTTGATATTGTACTAGCTGTTCTAGGCAGGGTAGTCTGACAAGAAAAATAAATGAAAGTCATCTAGGTTGGAAAAGAAGAAGCAAAATAACCTGTATTTGCAGAACCCATAAAGGTGTATGTAGAAAATCTTAAGAAACTAATAATGATTATAATGAATAAATGAATTCAGGAAAATATATGAACAATACACAAAAATCAATTAAAATTCCACACTTGAGCAATGAACAATTCAAAAAATGTATTAAAAAATAAGTTCCATTTACAATAGTCTGAGAATGGCAAAATAATTAGAAATGAAGTTAATGAAAAAGTGTTAAACTAGTATTCTTAAAGTCACAATGTATTGTTGAAAGAAACTAAGGAACTAAATAAATTAGAAGAATTCCATCTTCACTGGTTAGATTTTAATTTTGTTAAGAGAACCATGGTCTCAAACTGACTCACATATAAATATTCAACATGGATGCTGAGACATTTCATTGGTAAGGATTAGTCATTTTAACAAAAAGAGTTGGGACAAGTAGGGGCTTCCCTGGTGGTCTAGAAGGTAAAGAGTTCACCTTGCAATGCAAGGGGCACTGGTTCGATCCCCGGGAAGATCCCACATACCGTGGAGCAGCTGAAACACTGTGTCCTATTATGAGCCAGTGCTCTGCAGCACATGTGCCCAGAGCCAGTGCTCTGCAACGAGAGAGGTCACTTGCAATGGGAGACCCACACAGGCCAAAGAATGAAGATGGATGAAAATAAATAAATAAAGGACCAATAAAGGAGGCCATAATTAAAACACAAAACAAATAAAGAAAAAGAGTTGGGACAATTGGATAATCATATACAAAAGCACACAAAAAAGATCTCTTCCTCAAATCATATACAACTATTAACTCCAAGCATATAAAAGATTTAAATATAAGAACTAAAATTATAATACTCTTATAAGAAAACATAGAAATAAGTACTCTATTGTCAGGATAGAACAAGGCTTTTAAAGATATGACTTCAAAAGTAGATGCATTCCCTGAACTAAAATATTTTCATATCTTCACATAATAAAATATATTAATGATATATTTATCATTTAAACTTCAGCCTGAAATAGCACTTAGAAAATCCTTCCACTAATCACCCTCACCTAGGTTAAATACCAGGCCATTAATGCACATCAATCTTGGTTTTTAACAGTATTTTGCAGTGTTTGACATCTTCAGGGGCCTCGGTATTTGGCAGCAGATTGTCCCTCCCACATTTTGTTAATTTCTCAAGATATTTTAATAAATAACTTCTGAGAACAGAAAAACCCCTTCCACATGCACACCTACCATTTTCTAATCCATACCCCCAACCATCTTTTTGTATGTAACTCTGAACCCATCCCCCATTTACAATAGTCTGAGAATGGCAAAATAATTAGAAATGAAGTTAATGAAAAAGTGTTAAACTAGTATTCTTAAAGTCACAATGTATTGTTGAAAGAAACTAAGGAACTAAATAAATTAGAAGAATTCCATCTTCACTGGTTAGATTTTAATTTTGTTAAGAGAACCATGGTCTCAAACTGACTCACATATAAATATTCAACATGGATGCTGAGACATTTCATTGGTAAGGATTAGTCATTTTAACAAAAAGAGTTGGGACAAGTAGGGGCTTCCCTGGTGGTCTAGAAGGTAAAGAGTTCACCTTGCAATGCAAGGGGCACTGGTTCGATCCCCGGGAAGATCCCACATACCGTGGAGCAGCTGAAACACTGTGTCCTATTATGAGCCAGTGCTCTGCAGCACATGTGCCCAGAGCCAGTGCTCTGCAACGAGAGAGGTCACTTGCAATGGGAGACCCACACAGGCCAAAGAATGAAGATGGATGAAAATAAATAAATAAAGGACCAATAAAGGAGGCCATAATTAAAACACAAAACAAATAAAGAAAAAGAGTTGGGACAATTGGATAATCATATACAAAAGCACACAAAAAAGATCTCTTCCTCAAATCATATACAACTATTAACTCCAAGCATATAAAAGATTTAAATATAAGAACTAAAATTATAATACTCTTATAAGAAAACATAGAAATAAGTACTCTATTGTCAGGATAGAACAAGGCTTTTAAAGATATGACTTCAAAAGTAGATGCATTCCCTGAACTAAAATATTTTCATATCTTCACATAATAAAATATATTAATGATATATTTATCATTTAAACTTCAGCCTGAAATAGCACTTAGAAAATCCTTCCACTAATCACCCTCACCTAGGTTAAATACCAGGCCATTAATGCACATCAATCTTGGTTTTTAACAGTATTTTGCAGTGTTTGACATCTTCAGGGGCCTCGGTATTTGGCAGCAGATTGTCCCTCCCACATTTTGTTAATTTCTCAAGATATTTTAATAAATAACTTCTGAGAACAGAAAAACCCCTTCCACATGCACACCTACCATTTTCTAATCCATACCCCCAACCATCTTTTTGTATGTAACTCTGAACATCCAGGCCAATATTTGTCTGCCCAGAATCAACCAAGGGCCAGGTCACAGCCAGTGAGAGGCACCATACCCCCACATCTGCTGACATTACTCAAGCTAGACAATGCATGGAGTCTTTCTTCCCAGGAGAACATGGTAAAAGCTCCAGGGCACACACTCATGACTCCTCCTGCCTTCTGGCTGAACCTGATCTCTCCACTGCAGCCCACCTGCATGCCTACATGGCAGGGAATTTCCCTCTCCCTTCTAGAAACATGAGCTATAAATTATTTTCCAAGGGTCGTAGCGTCCCCCTGTGGGCTCTCAAACTAAAATTCTGTAGGTAGATTAAAATAATATTTCTATTTGCCACATTTCAATTTTATGATTTTGTGTAATTATTTGTATAGTAGATATAAACCCTACTAGAATTTCCGTGCCAAATTTTATTTTTACTCCTCTTTTCTAAGGACCTACTATAGTACTTACTATGTGGAAAATGGAGGTCATTAAAAAAATGATGCATGAATGAACTTATCTGAAGTAACAATAAGGATAATTAGGACATAACTTTGGAAACCTAAGAAACATTTTACTCAGAAACAAGGATTTATACTTGGTTTCTTTCAAAATTAAATAAAAATGAGCACAATTTTATTTACTAAAGAGTTAACACAGAAGATATCAAAAACAAACCAAGCCAGGGAAAACTAAAAACAGAAGATGACATCTTTAAAATAATTTGGAAAATGATACAGATATAATTTTTAAAATATCACAATAATTTTTTAAAAATTAGAGTCACTGAAATATGCAAACTTCCAGGATGGTAACTCTATATTCTAAAGTCAGTCAAGCATGCCTATCATAAACAATTTCTTTTTCAAAAAATCTGGTGGCATTGTGCAATTGATATGAATATTTAATCGAAAAACTTTTATCTTTCCTAGCACAATTCACTATTGAAATCATAGAATTTCTTAAAACTGATGATGTCTTTAAATTAAAACTAATAAAAATACACAAAATTAAATACTTATATTTAATAAGTATTTAATTAAATTTAATATTTAATTTAATTTAATATTTAATTAAATACTTATATTTAATATATTTAAATAGAAACAATTACAGAGTTTTGGTTAGTAGATTGATTTCAAGAAAGAAGTCCCCTCAGGCTACCTATGGAATTATGAAGTGATAAGAAGAAATAGATTGTTACAATAGGAAATAGAGAGAGAGGGAACTGATGCTCATGGAAAGGCGGTCTTTGCCAAAGAACTTGAGACAATCAAGAAGGACTAGAACCTTCAGTGGGGAGCTAGCCTACAACCTCACTAAGCTATTCCTTGTACCCTCTTCTCTTTGCATGTATTTTCTATTTACGCTACTATTATGAGAGTTTAAATTTGAGAATTTTTGGAAAATGGATTCCACATAATGTAATAGCAGTGAAAATAATGAGTCATAAAAAAGGAAACCTCAGCTTCAATTGTATGTACTACTGAAAACAAAATCTTTTGTGCAGTGTGCATTTCAGAATCTTGTATAATAATCAGATCTCAGTAGGAGAAATGTTCTGAATGGTCCTTCTAGTGGTGTTGATATTTTGCCACTATATATTGTGGCCTACTTATAAATTCCCCAAGGGAAAATGATTGACTAAAATGAGTGGATGATGTAGAGAATGAGGAGAGTAGAATTTAACTCATAATAACTCTTTTCATAGATATCAGTGAAGCAAATAGATTATTTCACACAGTCATTTAACACCAATCTTTATTTGTAAAACAACTGTAGGAACTTAACTTGCATGGCACCATGGAGGATCCATGAAATTGTCTGATGAACACTGATTTGGGATTGGTAGATTGGGCCATTATTCCTTATTCATCAATTGACTCAGTACAATGAAAATATGTATCATCCTTAGAGATACTAGAATAATCGACAGCCCCACACCCATGGCTACCTTTCCTGTGACCCTGTGGTTGAACTCTGACATAACCCAAAGATGTCGGGAGAAGAGTATAATTATGCTTTAACTTGGTAGTATCATCTTATAAACAGAAGTTCATGAATCAAGAAAATGAAACAGTCAGATTTCAAGACTATAAACAAGACAGTTTATGTTTACTAACCTTCCTGTTCCAATGTATGATACGTAAAACTGAGGTCCACATGGTGCACACACACACACACACACACATACACACACACACACACATCTTGACAAAATGGTAAATGGAAGAGTGAGACTGAGAGAGAGGAAGGGAGAGCCTTCTCTCAGCACCCTAGCAATAGAAGTATTAAGTAGATTAAATATTGTGATCTCTGCCTGGGAAGAAGATACACAAGTTTCATAGAAAAGAGTTCATATCACACCAGTCTGTGTTTTGAAGTCAGCTGGTGCATAGGGAGTCTAGCCTGAGCTCATTATGAATAATTCATATTGCATCTATCTTTTGAAGAGGTGTTAAATTGCCCTTTTGGCGTGTCTGTGGTTTCTGAAGAATGTGTTCACACCTCATTATCACTCAGTGATGGACTCCTGAGAGAGAATGTAATTGTCTTCATCCAAGGACTTTGTCAGTCCAAGAAGGGATGATTTTAGGACATTGAAACACAAAGGGAAAAACTGCAGAGGAAAAGAGAACAATCATGTTTGTTTCCACCCCTCCCCCGAAACTTTTACAGCAATTTCACTTTCCTCTAATAATTGTTTCAATTAGAAGTTCCTTATACCTTCCAGTTTCTTTCAACACTAAACTCTTTGAAAAGGAAATTGAAGGAAATCTATACTTTGTTTCTATAAGATGGTTTAAAAAATATTCTTAGACCTATCTTTCCAGTTGTGGAAAGAGACCTAGAACCTTTGATGCTTTCAATTCCTATTCAGTAGTTCCTTCTATGATTTTTTTTTTTTTTTTTTTTTTTGGCATTTGCTTGATTTGTTTTTACCTGTAAAAATCTCAGTGAGATTCCCATCTGCAAATCCCTCTACCTTTTTCTGCACATCTGCTCCTTAATTTCTGAGCTTTCTTTCTAATTCATATTAGAGTAACTCAACTCTCCCATTAAATACTATCTAGTTAATATACTAATGCTAACCTCCATTTCCCCATTCTTACATAGAAAAAGAAAATGAAACAGTCAGATTTCAAGACTATAAACAAGACAGTTTATGTTTACTAACCTTCCTGTTCCAATGTATGATACGTAAAACTGAGGTCCACATGGTGCACACACACACACACACACACATACACACACACACACATCTTGACAAAATAGTAAATGGAAGAGTGAGACTGAAAGAGAAGAATGGAGAGCCTTCTCTCAGCACCCTAGCAATAGAAGTATTAAGTAGATTAAATATTGTGATCTCTGCCTGGGAAGAAGATACACAAGTTTCATAGAAAAGAGTTCATATCACACCAGTCTGTGTTTTGAAGTCAGCTGGTGCATAGGGAGTCTAGCCTGAGCTCATTATGAATAATTCATATTGCATCTATCTTTTGAAGAGGTGTTAAATTGCCCTTTTGGCGTGTCTGTGGTTTCTGAAGAATGTGTTCACACCTCATTATCACTCAGTGATGGACTCCTGAGAGAGAATGTAATTGTCTTCATCCAAGGACTTTGTCAGTCCAAGAAGGGATGATTTTAGGACATTGAAACACAAAGGGAAAAACTGCAGAGGAAAAGAGAACAATCATGTTTGTTTCCACCCCTCCCCCGAAACTTTTACAGCAATTTCACTTTCCTCTAATAATTGTTTCAATTAGAAGTTCCTTATACCTTCCAGTTTCTTTCAACACTAAACTCTTTGAAAAGGAAATTGAAGGAAATCTATACTTTGTTTCTATAAGATGGTTTAAAAAATATTCTTAGACCTATCTTTCCAGTTGTGGAAAGAGACCTAGAACCTTTGATGCTTTCAATTCCTATTCAGTAGTTCCTTCTATGATTTTTTGTTTTTTTTTTGGCATTTGCTTGATTTGTTTTTACCTGTAAAAATCTCAGTGAGATTCCCATCTGCAAATCCCTCTACCTTTTTCTGCACATCTGCTCCTTAATTTCTGAGCTTTCTTTCTAATTCATATTAGAGTAACTCAACTCTCCCATTAAATACTATCTAGTTAATATACTAATGCTAACCTCCATTTCCCCATTCTTACATAGAAAAAGAAAAAAATTTAAAAACTGAAAGAATAAGGTAGTGTGACTTCTCCAGGTCTACAGTTAGGATTTTATATTACTTGAAAAAATGTAAAATTTATGAAGAATGAATCCATTGTCTCCTTCACTTTTCCAAATCAATGTTTTCCCTGAGCAGAGCTACTTCAGATGCATACCTGTTTACATGCACCTAAACCTCCAAGTCATTCCCTCTCACATTCATCAGATGACTTCCTTTCCTCTCTAAATACCAAACAAAAAAGCCACCAGATAGACACACCTTCAGTACTTTCCACATTGAAGAATTCCTTTGTTTGTACTGCAATCAATCCTCTTGTGCCCCTACAGAGACCACATTCCCAACCATCTCCATCTTTCCACTACATTTTCAAACTTCTTTATATCATATTCAAATGAATCTGCATTCCTTTCAAGTAAAAAACAAACAAACAACAACAACAAAAAAAACACTCTGACTTCCCATACCCTACTGAAATAGAGCTAAAGAGAGCCTAAAGAGATCTGAGCCTTTAATAAGATAGCCACATTTTAAGATTCTCTACACCATGTTTTCTGATGTACACCATTCACTCTTCTGCTTGCAACTCCTGTTGTCTTTAATGAAGTACAACAGTCTCCTTGTTGCCAAGGCAAATGGATACTTGTCAGTCTCATCCTAATGGGCTTTCTGTCAATACTAATCTCCTTTTGGGAAATTCCTCTCCTTTGATCATCTCCAAGGGACTCATGTTTTTCCTCATTCTTTTCTATATCTATTCCTTTTCAATCTCATTTATGGATTCTTCTCTCTTTTATTTTCACTCAAAAGTATTGCCTGGTCTATCTCTATGCCCATCTCCATCAATATACTCTGAATGTTCTTTTTCACTTTTACGACTTCAATAGCCATCTGTGTGCAGACAATACCCACGTGTATTTTCCCAACCCAGATCTAATTACCAAAGCTCACGTTGAGACAGAGGAGCCCATCCTGTCCACATGCTATACAGAAAATCCTCAGAAATGGAAACTCTTGAAGAAAACTTATTCAGCAAGGCCCCCTGGCATATTAGAGTAACTCAACTCTCCCATTAAATACTATCTAGTTAATATACTAATGCTAACCTCCATTTCCCCATTCTTACATAGAAAAAGAAAAAAATTTAAAAACTGAAAGAATAAGGTAGTGTGACTTCTCCAGGTCTACAGTTAGGATTTTATATTACTTGAAATAATGTAAAATTTATGAAGAATGAATCCATTGTCTCCTTCACTTTTCCAAATCAATGTTTTCCCTGAGCAGAGCTACTTCAGATGCATACCTGTTTACATGCACCTAAACCTCCAAGTCATTCCCTCTCACATTCATCAGATGACTTCCTTTCCTCTCTAAATACCAAACAAAAAAGCCACCAGATAGACACACCTTCAGTACTTTCCACATTGAAGAATTCCTTTGTTTGTACTGCAATCAATCCTCTTGTGCCCCTACAGAGACCACATTCCCAACCATCTCCATCTTTCCACTACATTTTCAAACTTCTTTATATCATATTCAAATGAATCTGCATTCCTTTCAAGTAAAAAACAAACAAACAACAACAAAAAAAACACTCTGACTTCCCATACCCTACTGAAATAGAGCTAAAGAGAGCCTAAAGAGATCTGAGCCTTTAATAAGATAGCCACATTTTAAGATTCTCTACACCATGTTTTCTGATGTACACCATTCACTCTTCTGCTTGCAACTCCTGTTGTCTTTAATGAAGTACAACAGTCTCCTTGTTGCCAAGGCAAATGGATACTTGTCAGTCTCATCCTAATGGGCTTTCTGTCAATACTAATCTCCTTTTGGGAAATTCCTCTCCTTTGATCATCTCCAAGGGACTCATGTTTTTCCTCATTCTTTTCTATATCTATTCCTTTTCAATCTCATTTATGGATTCTTCTCTCTTTTATTTTCACTCAAAAGTATTGCCTGGTCTATCTCTATGCCCATCTCCATCAATATACTCTGAATGTTCTTTTTCACTTTTACGACTTCAATAGCCATCTGTGTGCAGACAATACCCACGTGTATTTTCCCAACCCAGATCTAATTACCAAAGCTCACGTTGAGACAGAGGAGCCCATCCTGTCCACATGCTATACAGAAAATCCTCAGAAATGGAAACTCTTGAAGAAAACTTATTCAGCAAGGCTACATCACTCTCCTTGGTTTCAGGGACTTGATATTTTATTTTCGTAGCAAGATAAATAGAAATAGTATGTGGGCATGTTTGTATGATCTTGCGTTTATACCATAAGAAATAAGTCTATGCCTCATATAGTTGTCCAGTGAATAGTCGAATTTATGACAATTATGTTTTGGTCTAGATTAAAAAGAAAATGAATGTTTCAATGACTGAAACATTTTCCTGTGGCAACTGAAATGCATAGATTTTTTTTTTAAGAGATGACTCTACTTATCAGAAGGGTTTCCCTGATGACTCAGTGTCAAATAAACTACCTGCCAAGACAGGAGATGTCAGGTTGATCCCTGCATCAGGAAGATGTCCTAGAGAAGAAAAAAAAAAAAAAATGGTAACCACTCTAGTATTCTTGCCTGGGAAATCTCATGGACAGAGGAGGCTGGCAGGCTACCGTCTATGGAGTTGCAAAGAGTTGGACATGACTTGGGAACTAAATAACAACAACAACAAATTATTATAAAACCATGAGAAGTTCACAAGATAGCACATATCCAATTCAATATAGGAATCGTGGGCTTAACACAAAAAGAGTAGAAATTTCATGGAATCTAAAAGCTTAAATAGCACACTCCATCCTAAATCACATTTTAAAATGCCTTTACAAATAAGACATCATTAATTCAAATATTGGCTTTGTGGTTAAGCCAGTTATTGAACAGGTATCTATTTTTCAGGCAAAGAACCAGCGGAACATTTTGTGAAGTTCCTTCCTTGTATTGATACATGGGAAAAGAGGCCATAGACGGGAATACTGAAAAATTAACAGCATTTGGAATTCTGTTTCTTTTTTATGTAGACTTACATGCATGCATTTATAAATGCACGAAGTCAACTCAAAGTACATCAGTGTAAGTTGGTTAATGTATTAGACAAACAGGATAGTACTTATGCCTTTAAGGATTAGACAATACCCAGTGTATTTTCCCAACCCAGATCTAATTACCAAAGCTCACGTTGAGACAGAGGAGCCCATCCTGTCCACATGCTATACAGAAAATCCTCAGAAATGGAAACTCTTGAAGAAAACTTATTCAGCAAGGCTACATCACTCTCCTTGGTTTCAGGGACTTGATATTTTATTTTCGTAGCAAGATAAATAGAAATAGTATGTGGGCATGTTTGTATGATCTTGCGTTTATACCATAAGAAATAAGTCTATGCCTCATATAGTTGTCCAGTGAATAGTCGAATTTATGACAATTATGTTTTGGTCTAGATTAAAAAGAAAATGAATGTTTCAATGACTGAAACATTTTCCTGTGGCAACTGAAATGCATAGATTTTTTTTTTAAGAGATGACTCTACTTATCAGAAGGGTTTCCCTGATGACTCAGTGTCAAATAAACTACCTGCCAAGACAGGAGATGTCAGGTTGATCCCTGCATCAGGAAGATGTCCTAGAGAAGAAAAAAAAAAAAAAATGGTAACCACTCTAGTATTCTTGCCTGGGAAATCTCATGGACAGAGGAGGCTGGCAGGCTACCGTCTATGGAGTTGCAAAGAGTTGGACATGACTTGGGAACTAAATAACAACAACAACAAATTATTATAAAACCATGAGAAGTTCACAAGATAGCACATATCCAATTCAATATAGGAATCGTGGGCTTAACACAAAAAGAGTAGAAATTTCATGGAATCTAAAAGCTTAAATAGCACACTCCATCCTAAATCACATTTTAAAATGCCTTTACAAATAAGACATCATTAATTCAAATATTGGCTTTGTGGTTAAGCCAGTTATTGAACAGGTATCTATTTTTCAGGCAAAGAACCAGCGGAACATTTTGTGAAGTTCCTTCCTTGTATTGATACATGGGAAAAGAGGCCATAGACGGGAATACTGAAAAATTAACAGCATTTGGAATTCTGTTTCTTTTTTATGTAGACTTACATGCATGCATTTATAAATGCACGAAGTCAACTCAAAGTACATCAGTGTAAGTTGGTTAATGTATTAGACAAACAGGATAGTACTTATGCCTTAGATTGTACTGTTGTGATTTAGAGCAGTGCTCACCCACAGGACTCTCTTTATATTACTGGATTTTCTTCCAAAATTTTAAATACTATGAGATATTCAATTAGCAGATTTAATAATAAACAGGTGATTTAAAATAATATTTATTAATCTTATAACCTCCCCTAAATATCTCAAGTTTTTAAAAAATCTTTAAAGAAACCCACAATATGATTTCATTGTTTTAAAAACATCTTCAAATAATCTGCCAAATACAGATACCAGAGAGGAATTATTATAATCCTCCTATATTAGGACTGTAAAGTACTATCTAGGGTTTTTTGTGCTATGATTTTCATTTTGCAAAAGGCAAAAAACTCAAAGTTATAGTCCCTCTAGTATCTCTGATAGATTCAGAGTGGTTCTTATATAACATATCAAAATTGAGTCCCAGATAGAAATATCATCCACCATTTATATTTATTGCAATCATTTTTAGTTACTTTGGGGTTCATAAAACTTCACACTCATAAAACTATTTTGTTGGAAAATACATTAATGTTAAATATCGATAATATAACTTTCTTGTTATACAGCAATTCTAAATTGGAATCATTTCTTGGACAATTCTAAATGGAAATTGTTTTAGAATTGATTATAAACACCTAGTTTGAGAAAATCAAATCCAGTTCACAAGACATGATATTTTCCTTATATTTCTGAGTTTAATGATATCATTATAAGTGACCATCCTTCCTTGAAAAGAAGTATATTCTTGAAATAATCTGCATCTAATTTTGTCAAAAGCATCTCCAAGTTTAGAGGCAGCAAAAGTTTACACTGCAACAAATTTCACATTAAAGAATTCAGTAAAGCAGCTGCTTCACCCCTGAATGTTTACAAAGGTTTAATTGGTCCCACTGTGACACCAGCCTTCTTCCACTGAACAAATGTTGAAGTCATAAAGCGTTTGTCAAGAAAAGTATAATAAGTAATGTGCAGGTAGGTGTGAGTAATGTGCAGTTTGGGTAAGCCAAGAGATGTGGTGCATCTTGCCCCAGGTAGTCCTGTGGCTGAAAGAAAGACACATTCTGCTGATCACAGCAAACGTTAATATAATGCTAATCATGGCACATAATTCAGAGGTTTCTCATGTTGGTTTTTGCCCTAAAAACTAAGAACTGACAAGAAAACAAAAAGAAATAAATTACTGATAGATGACAGTAGATAACTTATGGTGAACGGTGTTGGACTTGTGACCTCCAAAGGAGAAAATTTCACTTCAATATTAAGAGACATGGCTTCTGTCACTCAGAGTTTTGTGCAGCAAAAGTTTTATGAAAATAAAAAGGGATAAGAAAGCTTCCAGCAAGAGGCACTGGGAGGGAGTAAGAGAGTACCCCAAACAGCTAGTTTAGGTGGGTTATTATGTTTTACAGTTGGTTCTTAACAATACATTAAAAGAATATTTTAAGACTGTAAAGGTCTTACCAGACTCACACCCAGAACATACATCATTAACATAAGTATGAGATTAGCCCAAAGCAAAAGGTCCCCATTAAGAAAGAGAAAAATGTTATAAACATTAGTTCTGGGCTTAAAGAAAGTTTTAGGCAAAATAAATCATTGTAATAGGCATGACAAGCAAGGTGACGGTATCTTCACTAAAAAATGTTTGTTCTCTCTCTTCCTCCCCCTTCCTCCCCCTAGCCTCCTTATCAACCACCTAAGAATTAGCTCTCTCACTACAAAAGTATGTGTTCACTTGCTAAGTCATTTCTGACTCTCTGAGACCCCAAGAACTGTAGCCCACCAGACTATCCTGTCCATGGGGATTTTTCAGACAGAAACACTGAGGTGGGTTGCCATTTCTTTCTCCATACAAAGCTATACTGTAAGTTTTTTTTTTCTTCTTTTAAAGGTTCTTAATGACAGTATCTACATATAAGTCATTCATTTTTTCAGTCACAAAATCTGCATTAAGTTAATTTTCTTTGTAGGACAAGACAATATATACTGGAAACATAGTAGTAACAAAACAGAGATGCTCCTACCTCTGTGAAACATGTTAAATTAGAAAGTTGGGGAGACCCATAACAAAATCATCATAAATAATTGAACCATGTGGATGTCTTCTGTTATTCATTAAAATAAAAGTAAGGGCTTCCCTGGTGGTCCAGTGGGTAAGGACACCGCCTTGCAGTGCAAGGGGCGCCAGTTCGATCCCTGGCCTGGGAAGATCCCACATGCTGCAGAGCGGCTGGACCGATGTGCCCAATTGCCAAGCCGGAGCTCTGGAGTGCATGCACCCACAGAGGCCACCGTGATGGGAGGCCCACATGGGCCAAAGAACAAAAAAGATGGATGAAAATAGATAAATGAAGAACCAATAGAAGTGGCCCGCCTGCTCCCCTCCCTCCCCAACCCACCCCCCACCAATAATAAATAAATAAATAAATATTTTAAAAATAAATAAATAAAAGTAAACATACATACTGTTGTCATATATAATCTTATATTGGATAAGGTCACCTTAACTATAGCATGACATATAGATTTTACACTTGATCTTAGCCAAAAGGCCGAGAAGCGATGACATATAGATTTTAAAGGACCAAGTTTACATGTAGTAGATTGGAGAGGGAATGATAGTCATGTGGAGTATGGTACTATCATTCTCTTGAAACTTGGGTAGATTGAGATACATTGAGAAGTGAAAATAGGAGGGGTTGGAATATCATACAGGATATTAGTAAACAGTGTCTGTGGAGTTCAGGTGCTCTGGTCCTCAAATCAACATCCATCATCTGCCCCATGGGGCTAGACACAGTATTAGTCTCATGGAGTTAACTGTGAAGTTTAGCAGAGTTAACTCACCTATGAGAAACTATGGTAGCATTCAGAGCAGACATAGCATGCTTCACATTTCCAAATGCTCTTTCTTACCCTGTTTGGTCCTCCAGAGCTTCTTGAATCTGTTTTTCTCAGTTTGGAAAAATCTTGGGTATCTCTCCTCAGACTGCTCTTTCTAATCATTTTGCGGCTCAGGTTATACACACGTTCAAATTCTGTGACAGGACTTCCCTGGTGGTCCAGTGTTTGGGAGTCTGCCTTGAAATGCAGGGAAAGAACTGAACCAGTTTGATCCTTAGTCTGGGAAGATCTTACATGCTACAGGGCAACAAAGTCTGTGTGCCACAAATATTGAAACCATGCTCTAGAGCTCATACACTGCCACTACTGAGTCTGTGAGCTGCAAGTACCAAGGACTGCATGCTCTAAGAGCCACCACATTGAGGATCCCAAGCACCACAGAGTAGCCCTGCCTCCTGCAACTAGAGAAAGCCTGAACATAGAATGAAGATGCACAGCATCCATCAAATAAACAGGTAACAAATAAAACATAAAATGCAAAAATAAATAGATATAAAAATAAATTCTGTGACATAAGTTTATTCTTCATATTTTAAAGATTCTTTAGAGAAAGTTAGATGGAAATCTGACATTGAAATGGAAATGATAGAAGCCAGGAGACAATGGATGGAAAACCAACCCCTGAGGAAGAATGAACACTAACATCTCAGAATGCCACCCACAGGAAATATCCTGTGAAAAAGAAGGCTGAATAAAGACAGCTTCAGAAACAAATATGGGGGGGTGGAGCTAAGATGGCGGCGTAGAAGGACGTGCACTCATCTCTCCTGCAAAATCGCCTGAATTGCGACGAGTTCCTGGGAAACCATCGACGAAAGGAGGTTGGATCTGATCACAGAGGGGACACCCCACATCGAAGAACAAACGATAATCCGCATCAAGACGGTAGGAGGGTGCAATCGCACTTTTAAAAGTCAAACCTCATACCCGCCGGAGAGGCTGTGCGGGCCAAAGCCGCAAAGCCTGTTGCAGATCAAAACCCGGTGAGGAGCACTAACACCCACAAGGGACTGAGCCAGACCTGCTTTGGAGGGTCCAGGTGCCCCTTGAGCTAGAAGTGCCCTTGAGCAGGCCTCGGAAGGGCGGCACTCAGTTCCCTTTGGAGGAGGTTACCATTAACCCGATCAGAGTCGCCAAGAGGACTGGAAAGTCTCTGCGCACTGTGATCCGGGAGAGAGGAATAGCGATCCCGCATGAGACTGAGCCAGACTCACCTCTGAGTAACCTGACGTCTCCCGTGGTGGCGGGGGTCGACGGTGGCCTGCAGCAGGGTCGGGGGCACTGTGGAGGTGCTTCCCATAGAGCGTGTGGGAATAAATCCTCTGTGAGACAGACGCCATTTTCCCTCCTGTAGTTTGGCTGCTGGTCAAACTGCAGGGCTGCTGGTCAAGCTACAGGAAGGGAACTTAGCTCCACCCAGCAAGAAAAGGGATTTGGATTAAGAAACTCCCAGGGCCAGCCTGGGCGGGCCTTTAATTCTGGAATAGGCCAAAACAAGCAGTCAAAGAGGTCTTCAGATCCAACCACTGCCAGAGGCAAGAAAAAGACTGATAATTCCTGAACAGTCAGCAAGAGACAGAAGAACATAAACACTATTTTCACGTTTTGTCTGAAGCTGGAGTTACTGCTGGACTTTAAAATTTCATTTTTTGTATTGTATTACTTTGTTTCAATTTTTTTTTTCTTCTCTTTTTTCCAAACCCACTCAGTGCACCCACCGCTTTTTATTTTTTTCTTTTCTTGGGGGTGTGTGTGAGAGAGAGAGTGGGTGTGTTCATTTCCTTCACTGAAGTCTATTGAAGCTACTAATCTTATCAGTAAGACTGAATATATTCAAGTTTACATAAGCGAGAAGGACGTGCACTCATTTTGAATCGCGATCGAGTTCGGAAACCAGAAAGGAGGTTGGATCTGATCACAGAGGGACACCCACATCGAAGAACAAAGGAGAAGCCGCATCAAGACGGTAGGAGGGTGCAATCGCACTTTAAAAGTCAAACCTCATACCCGCCGGAGAGGCTGTGCGGGCCAAAGCCGCAAAGCCTGTTGCAGATCAAAACCCGGTGAGGAGCACTAACACCCACAAGGGACTGAGCCAGACCTGCTTTGGAGGGTCCAGGTGCCCCTTGAGCTAGAAGTGCCCTTGAGCAGGCCTCGGAAGGGCGGCACTCAGTTCCCTTTGGAGGAGGTTACCATTAACCCGATCACAGAGTCGCCGAAGAGGACTGGAAAGTCTCTGCGCACTGTGATCCGGGAGAGAGGAATAGCGATCCCGCATGAGACTGAGCCAGACTCACCTCTGAGTAACCTGACGTCTCCCGTGGTGGCGGGGGTCGACGGTGGCCTGCAGCAGGGTCGGGGGCACTGTGGAGGTGCTTCCCATAGAGCGTGTGGGAATAAATCCTCTGTGAGACAGACGCCATTTTCCCTACTGTAGTTTGGCTGCTGGTCAAACTGCAGGGCTGCTGGTCAAGCTACAGGGAGGGAACTTAGCTCCACCCAGCAAGAAAAGGGATTTGGATTAAGAAACTCCCAGGGCCAGCCTGGGCGGGCCTTTTAATTCTGGAATAGGCCAAAACAAGCAGTCAAAGAGGTCTTCAGATCCAACCACTGCCAGAGGCAAGAAAAAGACTGATAATTCCTGAACAGTCAGCAAGAGACAGAAGAACATAAACACTATTTTCACGTTTTGTCTGAAGCTGGAGTTACTGCTGGACTTTAAAATTTCATTTTTTGTATTGTATTACTTTGTTTCAATTTTTTTTTTTTCTTCTCTTTTTTCCAAACCCACTCAGTGCACCCACCGCTTTTTTATTTTTTTTATTTTTTTCTCTTTTCTTGGGGGTGTGTGTGAGAGAGAGAGTGGGTGTGCTCATTTCCTTCACTGAATTCTATTGAAGCTACTAATCTTATCAGTAAGACTGAATATATTCAAGTTTACATAATTTTTTTTTTCTTTTTCCTTTTAAACCACACATTTTATTTTGGTATAAACTTCTGGTTCCCCATTGGCCTTTTAAGGTTCTGTGGGGGTTTTGTTTGTTTTTATTATTTTTGCTTTGTTTTCCTATATTTTTCTATAAAATTTAGATCTTTTAATTTTTAATAATTTTTCATTTGTACTACTACCTCCTCTATAATTCTTTGCTTTCTCTGAAGCTCCTTTCCTATAGCACTAAATTCTAATACATACAAATCTTTATCTCCCTATATTTAACTTTGCAATATTATTCTATATTTCTCTTCTATCCTCCCTTTCTCTTTTTCCCTCTCCCCACTATATTTCTTAGTCTGTTCTGTCCTCATTGCCTTATCCCCAACGGGGATCCTGCTCTAGCATTATTCTCCAATTGGTACTCTACTTAGTTTGCTTATTAACTTGTGGATATCATTCTTGGTTTTCTCTATTCGCCGTGCTAACGTATTGTACTGTATTTTGTATTTGTATGCTTGGGTTGTGTTATATCTGTATATTTTCATGTGTATAATTCAATACGCTAGATTGTTCTTGCATAATTTTAAATTGCCATTTGTCAAAGGTATACCTTCTGTTTCTCATTTGCATATATATATTTTAATATCATTTAATGCCATAACAAACCAGCCGTGAAATCTTCATTCCCTGGTCAGGCAACAAGCCACGGGGTTTTGAGGGTGCACTGACTCCAAAACTACAATACTAGAGAACGCATAACACTAAAGAGCAGTATACAAGTGAGAACGCCAGCAAAGGTAATCACTTGTATACAAGTCCTGACATCACCCAATCACCAGCATCACCCAGAATAAGAAGCCCCATCCAAACAACAAACACCAACAGACGTAACTCAAAGTCTGGGAAAAGGAAATCCCAAACAGAATCAGTTTTAAAAAATTAATAATAACAATGAAACGGCAGAGAAATACCACACAAGCGAAGGAACAATCAACAAACACACAAGATCAAATTAATGAAGAGAATTTGGACAAACTTTCTGAAAGTGATTTCAGAAGAATGATAGTAAAGATGATCAAAGACACTGAAAACAGAATTTCAGAGAAATTGCAAGATACAACTAACACACTGAATAAAGAAATACAAGAACTTACCAAAAAAGTAACAGAGACAAACAACTCAATTGCTGAACTGAAAAACACTGTAGAAGGAATCAAGAGCAGAGTATCTGAGACAGAAGACCGGATAAGTGAGCTGGAAGATAAAATGGTGGAAGTAACTGCTGAAAAACAGACTCTAGCTCAAAGAATGAAAAGAGCAGAGGACAGCCTCAGAGACCTCTGGGATAATATCAAACGCACCAATATTCGAATTATAGGGGCCCAGAAGAAGAAAAAAAGAAAGGCTATGAGAAAATTTTTGAAGAAATTATAGTTGAAAATTTCCCCAACATGGGAAAAGAAATAGTCAATCAAGTCCAAGAAGCACAAAGAGTACCTAACAGAATCAATCCGAGAAGAAACACACCAAGACACATATTAATGAAGTTAACACAAATTAAACACAAAGATAGAATTCTCAAAGCAGCAAGGAAAAAGCAACTAGTGACATACAAGGGAAAGCCCATCCGTTTAACAGCTGATCTTTCAACAGAAACTCTGCAGGCCAGAAGGGAATGGCAGGACACATTTAAACGGCTGAAAGAGAATAATCTGCAACCAAGAATCCTCTACCCTGCCAAGATCTCCTTCAAAATTGATGGAGAAATCAAAAGCTTTACAGACAAGCAAAAATTAAAAGAATTTAGTCACACCAAACCAGCCTTACAACAAATGTTAAAGGGACTTATATAGACAACAAGTATAAAAGGAGAAGATCCACGAAACAAACCCATCATAACATCTAAGAAGATGACAATAGGATCATTTGTATCAATAATTACTTTGAATGTCAATGGACTAAACGCCCCAACCAAAAGACACAGAGTGGCTGAATGGATCCAAAACACGACCCATACATATGCTGCCTCCAGGAAACTCATTTCAGACCTAGAGACACTCATAGACTGAAAGTGAGAGGCTGGAAAAGATATTCCATGCAAATGGAAATCAAAAGAAAGCTGGAGTAGCAATCCTCATATCAGATAAAATAGATTTTAAAGTAAAGAAGATTCTAAGAGACAAGGCAGGTCACTACATCATGATTAAGGGATCCATCCAAGAAGAAGACATAACAATCATAAATATCTATGCTCCCAACACAGGAGCACCCCAATACATAAGACAAACACTTTCAGACATAAAAGAAGACATTGACAGCAACACAATCATAGTAGGAGACTTTAACACTCCTCTCACACCAATGGACAGATCATCCAAACAGAAAATTAATAAAGAAACACAAGCCTTAAATGCCACACTAGAAGAAATGGACCTCATTGATATCTTTAGGACTTTCCATCCAAAAGCAGAAGAATACACTTTCTTCTCAAGTGCTCACGGAACATTCTCCAGGATAGACCACATCTTGGGCCACAAATCAATCCTCAGTCAATTCAAGAAAACTGAAATTCTATCAACCATCTTCTCGGACCACAATGCAGTGAGACTAGAGATCAACTACGGGAAAAAAACCGCTAAAAACACAAACACATGGAGATTAAACAACACATACCTAAAAAACCAACTGATCATTGAGGAAATCAAAGGAGAAATAAAAAAATTCCTAGAAGAAAATGACAATGAACACACGACAGTGCAAAACCTATGGGATACTGCAAAAGCAGTTCTAAGAGGGAAGTTTATAGCATTACAATCCCACCTCAAGAAACTAGGAAAATCTCAAACAGACGACCTTACCTTACGCTTAAAACAACTGGAGAAAGAAGAACAAAAACACCCCAAAGCCAGCAGAAAAAGGGAAATCATAAAGATCAGAGCAGAAATAAATGAAAAAGAAACAAAAGAAACAATAGTAAAGATAAATAAAACAAAAAGCTGGTTCTTCGAAAAAGTCAATAAAATCGACACACCACTGGCCAGACTCATTAAGAAAAAGAGAGAGAAGAACCAGATCACCAAAATCAAAAATGAAAAAGGAGAGATTACAACGGACAATGCAGAAACCCAAAGGATTATAAGAGACTATTATGAACAACTCTATGGCAACAAACTGGACAACCTGGAAGAAATGGACAGTTTCTTAGAGAAGATTAATCTCCCAAGACTCAACCATGAAGAAATAGAAACTATGAACAAGCCAATCACAAGCTCAGAAATCGACCTTGTGATCAAAAATCTACCCAAAAATAAAAGCCCAGGGCCAGATGGTTTCACAAGTGAATTCTACCAAACATTTAAAGAAGAGCTAATGCCTGTCCTTCTAAAACTCTTCCAAAAAATTGCCCAGGAAGGAACACTTCCAAACACATTCTACGAGGCCACCATCACCCTGATACCAAAGCCAGGCAAAGACATCACAAAAAAAGAAAATTATAGGCCAATTTCACTGATGAATCTAGATGCCAAAATCCTCAACAAAATCCTAGCAAACAGAATTCAGCAACACATCAAAAAGCTCATTCATCACGATCAAGTTGGGTTCATCCCAGGCATGCAAGGATTCTTCAACATTCGCAAATCAATCAATGTGATACACCATATCAACAAATTGAAAGACAAAAATCACATGATCATCTCAATAGATGCAGAAAAAGCCTTTGACAAAGTACAGCATCCATTTATGATAAAAACTCTTCAAAAAATGGGCATAGAAGGAACTTACCTTAACATAGTGAAAGCCATATATGAGAAGCCCACAGCGAACATTATCCTCAATGGTGAAAAACTCAAAGCATTCCCTCTAAGATCAGGAACAAGACAAGGGTGTCCACTTTCACCACTACTATTCAACATAGTCCTGGAAGTTCTAGCAATAGCAATAAGAGAAGAGAAAGAAATCAAAGGAATCCAGATTGGAAAAGAAGAAGTCAAACTCTCTTTATTTGCAGATGACATGATATTATACATAGAAAATCCCAAAGACACTATTACAAAACTACTAGAGTTAATCAGCGAATTCAGCAAAGTTGCAGGATACAAAATCAATATACAGAAATCACTGGCATTCCTATACACAAACAATGAAAAATCAGAAAATGAAATCAAAGAGGCAATCCCCTTCACCATCGCAACCAAAAGAATCAAATATCTAGGAATAAACCTACCCAAAGAAACAAAAGAACTGTACACAGAAAATTACAAGACACTCATGAGAGACATTAAAGAAGACTTAAACAGATGGAGAAATATTCCGTGTTCCTGGGTCGGGAGAATCAATATTGTGAAAATGACCATACTACCAAATGTCATCTATAGATTCAATGCGATCCCTATCAAGCTTCCAATAACATTCTTCACAGAACTAGACCAACGAATAACACAGTTCATATGGAAACACAAAAGACCTCGAATAGCCAAAGCAATCCTCAGGAAGAAGAATGGAGCTGGGGGGATCAGCCTCCCCAACTTCAGACTCTACTACAAAGCAACAGTCATCAAGACAGTATGGTACTGGCACAAACACAGAAATATCGACCAATGGAACAAGATCGAGAACCCAGAGATAAACCCACGCACCTATGGGTACCTTATTTTTGACAAAGGAGGCGAACATATAAAATGGGACAAAGACAGCCTCTTCAACAAATGGTGCTGGGAAAATTGGACAGCTACATGCAAGAAAATGAAATTGGAACATACCCTGGCACCATACACAAAGATCAACTCAAAATGGATTAAAGACTTAAATGTAAGGCCAGAAACCATCAAACTCTTAGAGGAGAATATAGGCAAAACCCTCAAGGACATCAATCAAAGCAAGATCTTCTCTGACCCACCTACTAGAATAGTGGAACTAAAAAGACAAATGAACATGTGGGACCTAATGAAACTTAAAAGCTTTTGTACAGCAAAAGAAATTACAAAAAAGTTCAACAGACACCCCACAGAGTGGGAGAAAATCATAGCAAATGAAACAACAGACAAAGAATTAATCTCCAAAATCTACAAGCAACTCAGACAACTCAGCACTGGAAAAACGAACAACCCAATCAAAAAATGGGAAAAGGACCTAAACAGACACCTCTCCAACGATGACATACAGATGGCCCAAAAACACATGAAACGATGCTCAACTTCACTAATAATTAGAGAAATGCAAATCAAAACTACAATGAGATGTCACCTCACACCCGTCAGAATGGCCATCATCCACAAATCGACAGACAATAAATGCTGGAGAGGCTGCGGAAAAAAGGGAACCCTCCTGCATTGCTGGTGGGAGTGTAAATTGATACAGCCTCTATGGAAGACAGTCTGGAGATTTCTTAAAAAACTAAAAATAGAAGCACCATATGACCCAGCAATCCCACTCTTAGGTTTATACCCTGATGAAATCAAAACTGAAAGAAGCACCTGTACCCCAATGTTCATTGCAGCTCTCTATACAATAGCTAGAACATGGAAGGAACCTAGATGCCCATCGACGAACGAATGGATCCAAAAGCTCTGGTACATATATACAATGGAATACTACACAGCTGTAAAGAGAAATGCAGAAGAATCAGCCCTCATGAGGTGGCTGGATCTAGAACGTATCCTAAAAAGTGAAGTCAGTCAGAAAGAGAAGGACAAATACAGTATATTAACACATATATATGGAATCTAGTAGGATGGTGATGATGGCACATGCAGTGAAGCGACAGAAAGACAGACATGGACAGTGGACATATGGACATTGTGGGGAAGGAACAGTGGTTGAGAGGCGTAAGGGAAGTAGCATGAAGGCCTGTACTATCATAAGTGAAGAAAATAGCTCTAGTCATTGCTCTGTGAGAAAAGGGGTGCTGTGTGATGGTCGGGAGGGGAGGGAAGGGGGGGATATACATGTGACTAATCTGAGAACATGCATGTCTGTGAACAACAAAACTCTGTAAAAGTTAAAAGTAAAATAAAGGTTTAAAAAAAAAAATAAAAAATAAAAAAAAAAAAAAAAAGAAACAAATATGGACGTTATCACAAGCAGAAAAACCTAGATGAAATAGTAAAGGACACAAAAAATCAAATGTCCCTAATTAGAAACATGAGGATGAAAGAAGAAATGATGAATGCTAGGAAGATTAAATCAGGGAATATAAGTAAATACTGAAAACAGACCACAGTAATGGCAATGTCTGTGGTAATTAAAATGTCTGTTAAAATAGCACTTCAAGTATTGCAAATAAAATTAGTTTATGATACAAGAAAATGTAGTTGAAAGATTTTAAGGTCCTGGTCCTGACTTCTGGAAAGTCAAAGGAAATAATTTAGTCTATACTGAATCTAAGTACTCATCTAAACTTAACTTAAAACTACAATGAGATGTCACCTCACACCCGTCAGAATGGCCATCATCCACAAATCGACAGACAATAAATGCTGGAGAGGCTGCGGAGAAAAGGGAACCCTCCTGCATTGCTGGTGGGAGTGTAAATTGATACAGCCTCTATGGAAGACAGTCTGGAGATTTCTTAAAAAACTAAAAATAGAAGCACCATATGACCCAGCAATCCCACTCTTAGGTTTATACCCTGATGAAATCAAAACTGAAAGAAGCACCTGTACCCCAATGTTCATTGCAGCTCTCTATACAATAGCTAGAACATGGAAGGAACCTAGATGCCCATCGACGAACGAATGGATCCAAAAGCTCTGGTACATATATACAATGGAATACTACACAGCTGTAAAGAGAAATGCAGAAGAATCAGCCCTCATGAGGTGGCTGGATCTAGAACGTATCCTAAAAAGTGAAGTCAGTCAGAAAGAGAAGGACAAATACAGTATATTAACACATATATATGGAATCTAGTAGGATGGTGATGATGGCACATGCAGTGAAGCGACAGAAAGACAGACATGGACAGTGGACATATGGACATTGTGGGGAAGGAACAGTGGTTGAGAGGCGAAAGGGAAGTAGCATGAAGGCCTGTACTATCATAAGTGAAGAAAATAGCTCTAGTCATTGCTCTGTGAGAAAAGGGGTGCTGTGTGATGGTCGGGAGGGGAGGGAAGGGGGGGATATACATGTGACTAATCTGAGAACATGCATGTCTGTGAACAACAAAACTCTGTAAAAGTTAAAAGTAAAATAAAGGTTTAAAAAAAAAAATAAAAAATAAAAAAAAAAAAAAAAAGAAACAAATATGGACGTTATCACAAGCAGAAAAACCTAGATGAAATAGTAAAGGACACAAAAAATCAAATGTCCCTAATTAGAAACATGAGGATGAAAGAAGAAATGATGAATGCTAGGAAGATTAAATCAGGGAATATAAGTAAATACTGAAAACAGACCACAGTAATGGCAATGTCTGTGGTAATTAAAATGTCTGTTAAAATAGCACTTCAAGTAGTGCAAATAAAAATTAGTTTATGATACAAGAAAATGTAGTTGAAAGATTTTAAGGTCCTGGTCCTGACTTCTGGAAAGTCAAAAGGGAAATAATTTAGTCTATACTGAATCTAAGTACTCATCTAAACTTAACATTAAAGAAATCAAAGGATAGATTACTATCAAGATATTATAACATGAACATTAATGACAAGAAATTTCTTTCACAAGAAAGAAAAAATACATACAGGTAACAAAAGGAACATGTGAGAAGAACCATATATTGTATGTATATAAAAAACACATAAATATTAAAACATTTGATTTGATGTATATAAACCCAATGACTAAATTGAATATAAAATTAAGCAGAGTATATCTAAGAAGAATGGTGGTGACAGGAATACACATAGAATATTAGGGCATGAGATCTTGAAAGTACAAATGAAATGATAATGAAAACTTAGATGGCCTTCAGGCAAGAAGTTTAACAGACACAAGAAGGAATATTTTATGTTACCATAGGGAAAAATTAATTTGATCAATACAGTTTCAATTGGGTTTATACTTGTAAAAATAAAAAAATATTTAAAGTAATAAACATTAAGGTTTTACTGTATAGAACAGGAAACTATATTAATCTCCTGTGATAAAACACAATGTTAAAGAATATTTAAAAAACACTATATGTATGTATATATACACATACATACACACACACATAGTTTTAGGGTAGAAAAATCTGAAAGTCCTGTCCATCTTAACCTTGTGATCAAAGCAGCCTCTCCAACCATGAAACAATCTGACATTAGGTGTCTGCTGAAATTATGCAAAAAGAAAGTACACACACTTTTAAGTATGCACTGTATTTACCAGAGAGTTCTCCCCAGACTTATTCATGAAGCAAAATCTACAGGTAGGATATTTAATATAATGAATACACTAGGCCATTTTAAAAAACATGTATCCATGTCATCAAAAGCTGAAAGAATGCTCAAAGACTTTTGGAAAAGATTTAATTTCACCATGGAGAGATATAATGGCAATGTCTGTGGTAATTAAAATGTCTGTTAAAATAGCACTTCAAGTAGTGCAAATAAAATTAGTTTATGATACAAGAAAATGTAGTTGAAAGATTTTAAGGTCCTGGTCCTGACTTCTGGAAAGTCAAAAGGGAAATAATTTAGTCTATACTGAATCTAAGTACTCATCTAAACTTAACATTAAAGAAATCAAAGGATAGATTACTATCAAGATATTATAACATGAACATTAATGACAAGAAATTTCTTTCACAAGAAAGAAAAAATACATACAGGTAACAAAAGGAACATGTGAGAAGAACCATATATTGTATGTATATAAAAAACACATAAATATTAAAACATTTGATTTGATGTATATAAACCCAATGACTAAATTGAATATAAAATTAAGCAGAGTATATCTAAGAAGAATGGTGGTGACAGGAATACACATAGAATATTAGGGCATGAGATCTTGAAAGTACAAATGAAATGATAATGAAAACTTAGATGGCCTTCAGGCAAGAAGTTTAACAGACACAAGAAGGAATATTTTATGTTAACATAGGGAAAAATTAATTTGATCAATACAGTTTCAATTGGGTTTATACTTGTAAAAATAAAAAAATATTTAAAGTAATAAACATTAAGGTTTTACTGTATAGAACAGGAAACTATATTAATCTCCTGTGATAAAACACAATGTTAAAGAATATTTAAAAAACACTATATGTATGTATATATACACATACATACACACACACATAGTTTTAGGGTAGAAAAATCTGAAAGTCCTGTCCATCTTAACCTTGTGATCAAAGCAGCCTCTCCAACCATGAAACAATCTGACATTAGGTGTCTGCTGAAATTATGCAAAAAGAAAGTACACACACTTTTAAGTATGCACTGTATTTACCAGAGAGTTCTCCCCAGACTTATTCATGAAGCAAAATCTACAGGTAGGATATTTAATATAATGAATACACTAGGCCATTTTAAAAAACATGTATCCATGTCATCAAAAGCTGAAAGAATGCTCAAAGACTTGAAAAGATTAATGCACATGAGAGATATAAGCCAACTGATGTCTGTTGAGAATATTCCTGACAACCCTGATAGGAAGACTTTTCCTCTTAGAGGGGGATTAAGCTACAATTCAGAGCACCCACAACAATGCACAGAGTCAGACCGGATCATGAATTACACAGTTTTATTAAAAAAATATTTGAAGCACCCTGCAAAATTTCAATATGGGTTGTATGTAATTATGAAAATATCATTGAATTAATATTAATGTAGATGTAATAATAGTGATTACATATGTTTTTCATTATAGAAGATTGAGAACATGGCTATTTGAAATGGCAAATGTGAACAAAATGTTACAAAAACAATAATCTGACATTTAAAGTTCTGTCCAGCATATTGATTCTCATTGCCTGGTAGCAGATCTGATTCTGAATCCTTTCTATGCTAGTAGGCACAGGACTCCATGACATTTTCTGTTCTTCTGTTCTTCATGCCCTTAGTGTGACTGATTTGACTTTGTAACAGAATGCACCACAACACGCTAGTGATCAATATGTAATATAGGTTATACGTGAATGTAAACATCAACTCATCATATGGTTTTTGCTTTAGAAGTGTATCGCCCAGGAGAAGAGTCATTGAGATCAACTAGCTAAGGTCAGAGCAACCAGAAAAGAATCTCCAGCAAAAGGTTCCTGATGATTGTACTGCCAATTCCAGTTCGAAATGTGGGGTTAGGGTGAGAGTTGCAGTTCCTGCATTCCATAGTGTAAAAGATCCACCTACAAGGACTCAAAATCGTATGTGCATTGCCTAGTTAGTCACTTAGAATTGCCTCAGTCAGTTCAGTCACTCAGTCATGTCTCTCTTTGCGATTGCATGGACTGAAACACATCACCAGGCTTCCCTGTCCTTCACCATCTCACGGAGTTCAGTCAAACTCTTTTCCAGTGACTCTGTGATGCCATCCAGCCACCTCATCTTCTGTCACCCCCTTCTCCTTCTGCCTTCTATCTTTACCAGGATCACAGTCTTTGTCAATAGGCCATTTTAAAAACATGTATCCATGGCATCAAAAGCTGAAAGAATGCTCAAAGACTTGAAAAGATTAATGCACATGAGAGATATAAGCCAACTGATGTCTGTTGAGAATATTCCTGACAACCCTGATAGGAAGACTTTTCCTCTTAGAGGGGGATTAAGCTACAATTCAGAGCACCCACAACAATGCACAGAGTCAGACCGGATCATGAATTACACAGTTTTATTAAAAAAATATTTGAAGCACCCTGCAAAATTTCAATATGGGTTGTATGTAATTATGAAAATATCATTGAATTAATATTAATGTAGATGTAATAATAGTGATTACATATGTTTTTCATTATAGAAGATTGAGAACATGGCTATTTGAAATGGCAAATGTGAACAAAATGTTACAAAAACAATAATCTGACATTTAAAGTTCTGTCCAGCATATTGATTCTCATTGCCTGGTAGCAGATCTGATTCTGAATCCTTTCTATGCTAGTAGGCACAGGACTCCATGACATTTTCTGTTCTTCTGTTCTTCATGCCCTTAGTGTGACTGATTTGACTTTGTAACAGAATGCACCACAACACGCTAGTGATCAATATGTAATATAGGTTATACGTGAATGTAAACATCAACTCATCATATGGTTTTTGCTTTAGAAGTGTATCGCCCAGGAGAAGAGTCATTGAGATCAACTAGCTAAGGTCAGAGCAACCAGAAAAGAATCTCCAGCAAAAGGTTCCTGATGATTGTACTGCCAATTCCAGTTCGAAATGTGGGGTTAGGGTGAGAGTTGCAGTTCCTGCATTCCATAGTGTAAAAGATCCACCTACAAGGACTCAAAATCGTATGTGCATTGCCTAGTTAGTCACTTAGAATTGCCTCAGTCAGTTCAGTCACTCAGTCATGTCTCTCTTTGCGATTGCATGGACTGAAACACATCACCAGGCTTCCCTGTCCTTCACCATCTCACGGAGTTCAGTCAAACTCTTTTCCAGTGACTCTGTGATGCCATCCAGCCACCTCATCTTCTGTCACCCCCTTCTCCTTCTGCCTTCTATCTTTACCAGGATCACAGTCTTTGTCAATGAGTCATCTTTTCACATCAGGTGGCCAAAGTATTGGAGCTTCAGTATCAGTCCTTCCAATGAATATTCAGGGTTGATTTCCTTTAGGATTGACTGGTTTGATCTCCTTGCAGTCCCCAAGACTCTCAAGAGTCTTCTCCAACACCACAGTTCAAAGGCATCAATTATTCGGGGCTCAGCCTTCTTTACGGTCTAACTCTAATATCCACATATAACTACTGGAAAAACCAAAGCTTTGACTATACAAACCCTTGTTGGCAAAGTGATGTCTCTGGTTTTTAATATGCTGTCTAGGTTTATCATAGTTTTTCTTCCAAGGAGCAATTAATTTAATTTCATGGCTGCAGTCACCATCCACAGTAATTTTGGAGCCCAATAAAATAAAATCTGTCACTGTTTCCATTGTTTCTCCATCTATTTGCCATGAAGTGATAGGACCAGATGCCATGATGTTTGTTTTTTGAATGTTGAATATTAGGCCATCCTTTACACTCTCCTCTTTCATCTTCATCAAGAGGCTCTTCAGTTCCTCTTCACTTTCTGCCATAAGGGAGATGTCATCTGTATACCAAAGATTATTGATATTTCTTCCAGCAACCCCGATTCCAGCTTGTGCTTTATCCAGCCTGGGATTTTGCATGATGTACTCTGCATTATCAGTTGAATATACAAAGGGACATATACAGCCTTGACATACTGCTTTCCCATTCAGTCCATTGCTCCTGGTTCTAACTGTTGTTTTATGACAATATTACCAAAGATAGAAATAATTGTTCATGCATACTCAGTCATGTCTGACTCTTTGTGATCCCATGGATTGTGCGAGCATAGTGGAATGAGTTGCCATGTCCTCCATCAGGGGATCTTCCTAATCCAGGGATCTAACCTGTGTCTTATTCATTGCAGGTAGATTCTTTACTGCTGAGCCATTGGAGAAGTCCATAAGATAGAAATACTCAATCTAGTGAATTAACTTTTGAACAGTTCAGTTGCTCAGTCATGTCCAACTCTTTGGCACCCCATTCCATCTAATGCAGCATACCATGATTCCCTGTCCTTCACCATCTCCAAGAAATAAACATTTCAGCAAATATACTTCTTATATATGACTAACTTTCTCTCATTTTTAAATAAGACTTTGAACAATCTAAATACTAGAATCTCCCTCTAGCAAGGTAACTGTGTAAGTACATAACAATATTGTGATTCCTAAGGGAATCATAAACTGCATTAAAAAATGTATCTCGTTATACTTGGGAAAATCGTTATACTGAATGATTGTTCTTTGGAAAAACATTCAGAAATGAAACAAAGACGCGTTTGATTATAGTAACAAGGGAAAGGGAAAAAAAGGGACAAAAAATTTAATTTTTTATTTCTTCACCCTCCCTTGCATACATTTTATTTCTTAAAAAGTTTAATTTCATGGCTGCAGTCACCATCCACAGTAATTTTGGAGCCCAATAAAATAAAATCTGTCACTGTTTCCATTGTTTCTCCATCTATTTGCCATGAAGTGATAGGACCAGATGCCATGATGTTTGTTTTTTGAATGTTGAATATTAGGCCATCCTTTACACTCTCCTCTTTCATCTTCATCAAGAGGCTCTTCAGTTCCTCTTCACTTTCTGCCATAAGGGAGATGTCATCTGTATACCAAAGATTATTGATATTTCTTCCAGCAACCCCGATTCCAGCTTGTGCTTTATCCAGCCTGGGATTTTGCATGATGTACTCTGCATTATCAGTTGAATATACAAAGGGACATATACAGCCTTGACATACTGCTTTCCCATTCAGTCCATTGCTCCTGGTTCTAACTGTTGTTTTATGACAATATTACCAAAGATAGAAATAATTGTGCATGCATACTCAGTCATGTCTGACTCTTTGTGATCCCATGGATTGTGCGAGCATAGTGGAATGAGTTGCCATGTCCTCCATCAGGGGATCTTCCTAATCCAGGGATCTAACCTGTGTCTTATTCATTGCAGGTAGATTCTTTACTGCTGAGCCATTGGAGAAGTCCATAAGATAGAAATACTCAATCTAGTGAATTAACTTTTGAACAGTTCAGTTGCTCAGTCATGTCCAACTCTTTGGCACCCCATTCCATCTAATGCAGCATACCATGATTCCCTGTCCTTCACCATCTCCAAGAAATAAACATTTCAGCAAATATACTTCTTATATATGACTAACTTTCTCTCATTTTTAAATAAGACTTTGAACAATCTAAATACTAGAATCTCCCTCTAGCAAGGTAACTGTGTAAGTACATAACAATATTGTGATTCCTAAGGGAATCATAAACTGCATTAAAAAATGTATCTCGTTATACTTGGGAAAATCGTTATACTGAATGATTGTTCTTTGGAAAAACATTCAGAAATGAAACAAAGACGCGTTTGATTATAGTAACAGAATGGGAATGACACAAATATTCTATTTCTTCATGACTTCTGTATATTTATCAAAAAATTTTAATGAGGGACTACTGAAACAAAGGCAATTTTTAAAGCTTCTGTTCATGTATAAAATTCTTGCACCCTCCCTTGAAGCATACAGTTTTCAGTGTTCTTAAAAGAGTCCTTTTAGGTTGAGCCCTGAAAACACTGAATTTGAGGATGGAATGTAGGGTATTGGCACAGAAGAACTCCGCTTTTGCTTGAAAGTTAAGTCTGATTTCATTTCAACACAGCAGATTAACCTGTTTCATATTGACAATACATACAAAATTGTACAGGTAAATGAGCTCATATAAGTATGTTTTCTCACTTGCCTGGAACCATCTTTCCTAAACAAGTTTTATGTGTGATCACAAAGTATGAAAACTAGAATGCATTGCATTATAAGCATCTCAATGGATGCACTCATGAACTTTTCTTCAATTTTCTTTTGAGTTATTATGCTGATATGTGATTAAACTTTGGATTTTCTCCTGTTAATCTATCTCATGTCAATTTAATTCTTAGACTAACTAGAGAAGCTAGAAGAGGAGAGGAAAATTTCTTCCTCCCTGACAGTGTGGAGATGCTCAATTAAGAAAATAATGATAAAAAATAATAATACTTTTGCTGTCTGCTAAAATTAACCCTTTTGTAGTTGTGACACATCTGAACTTTTTTTTTTTTTTTAATTAGCAGCACCAGCACAAGGGCAGAGCACATATGACTTTTGAAGTCAAATCCAATTGTATGACTGAGGCTTTACAAATTACTACTCTTTGCAAATATAGCAAATATACAAAAGTATGGTATTTACTGTATAAATATATAGGTAAACAGTTATGTGAATTTTTCCATTTGCAATTTCATAGCTCAATAGATAAATATACATTATAATTCTTTTTTAAAATTAATATACATTCACCATTATTTGTAAATAGAAAATGGCAGTTTCCCTTCATATCTTTTAACCTAAAGTAGACACAATTACACTAGAACAGCTACGGTATTTCATATGCATACTCAGATGTCTGTGGCTATATTCAGATAATTAAACAATTTGAAAATTTTAGCCTGGTCTTATTTACTGTCATATTTCTGATAAGGTGCCTTGTTTCTAACAGGTGTCATGTTTACTAATAGAACTTTTTATTTTAAATTAAGTGCAAACACTGGACTTGCACTGACAGTTTATTGTTTTGAGGTTGATGGTCATTTTTTTTAATAGGAAACAGAAGCTAAGTGTTGAAAAAGAATACACAGGCAAAGAGCTACAAGAGTGATGTAATTAATTCACTTAATGATATTCATTAAAGTAAGGAACACTAATCACTAGATATTGTTCAAGAAAATGTTCACATCCACACAAGGACATGCATTCAAATGTTGACAGCAACAGGATTTAAAATAGTTCAAAACCAAAAGCAACCCAAATATTCATCAGCTGGTGGATGGATAAATAAATTGAGATTCTTTCATACAACAAATGAAAAAGAACAAAACACTGATCCCTGCAACAAGCTGGGGGAACCCCAAAGACAGTTATGCTAAATAAAAGAGGCCAGACTGAGAAGACCACATAGTATGTGACTGATGTATATGAAATTCCCTGAAACTGCCACACTACTAAGACAAAAAGTAGGTTAGTCATTATCTGAGACTAAGGTGAGAACTTCAAGTGGCCTTGAGGAACTTTCTAGAGTGATAAAAACATTTTGAAATCTGATTATGGTTATAGTTGCACAACTAAGTAAATTGTAAAATCATTGAATGATATATATATATATATATATATATATATATATCATAGTATATAAATTATACTTAAAGATTTTTAATGACAATATTTCTATGACTATTTACAACAGCTTCTGTCAGGATTATGTTTGCTTGAGGGGGTTTGTTTTTATCAAAGTATGATTTTTTCCTAAATATGCACAAAAAGTTTTTGAGGGCTTATAAATAGAAACTTAGATTTGTAATAATATGCATTATTTATCAATAATAATTTCTTTCACACTAGAAATTTGTAAGAGATCTGATAATACAACTTTTTGCTTCAGTAACAACATTTTTTAAACTAGTATTAAATATAATATGTATTAAATAAATATGATGCTTAACACTATATGTTAGAACATTTCTTAAATGTATAAGACTCTCTAAGCCACTGAATTTCAACAAGTGAAAGAAATGATAAAAAAAAAATCAGTGGAAATAACTAATGTGGAAAACAAACACCTTTACTATAGAGTAATATTTCTGAATTGCTTTCTTTCTTTAAAACAATCAGATTATACTGAGTGATTTTTGATCCTAAATATGATGTAATTATATATTTAAATCTGACAAACAAGCTATTAATTAGACACATTACTTCTGAACAATCTTTACTCAGTTTCTCCTAATATTTCACACAACCATACTACAGTTATCCATACTAAGAAATTAACACTCATAAAATATACATAATTAGCTACAGATTTTACTTTTTTTGACATGAGGGATTATGATTTATGGCTTTTCAATTCATAATAGACATTATACCTGATGGGAAGAGTATAGTCCAGATTTTTGTATAAAAACAGAAGGTGATATACTATTTATGTTAGATCAGAGAACAGCACCTTTAAGTGTAGTTGGATATGTAAGGGAATAATATGATGATAGCTTTAATTTGTCAGTAATTATAGATCCTTTGTACTTTTGACTACAAATAGTGCCAATGAAGATTCAAGATTCATACCAAGTATTGATGCAATCTGGTTTCTAAAATATCTTTCCTGTAAAGAAATCTGCTTAAACGCTAAAAGAACATTTTCCCTAATTTCAATACCTTGTCTTATTTTTTTTCCTTTTTTTATTTATATATTTCGCTGAATTGGGTCATAGTTGCAGCATGTGAACTGTTAGTTGTGGCATGTGGGATCTAGTTCCCTGACCAGGGATTGGACTCAGGCCCCTTGCCTTGGGAGACAGAGTCTTTGCCACTGGACCATCAGGGAAGTTCCTTGCCTTATTTTTAGGGTTACAATCTTAGAGTAATTGCTTCCCCCTCCAACTGAAATGTTAGAAATCTCTAAGGTTTAACTGAAACTTTACTGACTCTGATGGACATGTCTGGAGAATGAGTTTACAATTTACAAATGTTTGTAAAGAAACAACTACTTATTAAACCCTTGCCCATGAGGCTGGTGATTGGGGTATTACCATCTTGTTCAGTCTCGAAAGAATCTTGTGAAAGAGGTATTTTCTCCACATTTTTACAGCAGAGAAAACCAAGCCTTAGATAGCAAATACTTGCCCATGTATGACCATGTCGTATGAGACAGTAAAACAGACTCATAGTCAATGCTGGTAAATCCAGTCCTTACTGAAGGGCATCACAGAATATGCATGATCTTGGAATACTACTACAAGCTGTGTATCAATTTTCCAGGTCACTATTCCTTTTCCTGAAATCACAAATTGCATTTTTCATCCAAATCTATTAGATGTGTTTCCCAAATGTACATAATATAGAATTGTACAGTAACACCAGAAAAAAAAAACTGTCATTATCATAGACATCTTGCTTTTTGCATAATTCCATTATCCCCATTAATGACTGAAAATGATACCAGTTTTCCCCTCCTCCCTCTTCTTTTTGCCTGCTTGCGTCTTGTTTTTTCTCTTATCTGGACTGTCTGCATCTTCCTTTTCCTCTGACTTACTGCTTCCATGATCTCCCTAAATCTGAGGCCAGGCTCTCTATCATCTTTCAGCTTTTCTTGTCTTTCCTTCTAAAGTAACCAAAACCATGGCTTTCACCCGCATATTTTCTGTGTTTCTAAATCACTGGTTCTTACGAACTTTTGTTTTTCCACAGTTCATTTCAGACCTTGTTATATCTTTTTTTTTTTTTTTAAGATTTGTTTATTTATTTTGGTGGGGGGGGGGCTGGGGAGGGAGGGGAGCAGGCGGGCCACTTCTATTGGTCTTTCATTTGTCCATTTTCATCCATCTTTGTTCTTTGGCCCATGTGGCCCTCCCATCGCAGTGGCCTCTGTTGTCGCAGAGCACTGTCTTTGGGCGCATGCGCTCCAGAGCTCCGGCTTGGTCATTGGACACAGCAGTCCAGCCATTCCGCGGCACATGGGATCTTCCCAGGCCAGGGCTCGAACCAGCGTCCCTTGCACTGCAAGGCGGTATCCTTACCCACTGGACCACTGGGGAAGCCCCTTGTTATGTCTTTAAATGACACACAAACATTACTTATTGCAACATGATTGAACAATATTTCTCAGGAAAAATCCAGTAATGATAACACAGAGTAAACATAGGTAAGATAAAGATCATTCAAGAAATAATAAGCAAAGACAGGTGATCATATACACACACTAGGTAAATGAAATTAGTGGGAAATACTCTTAAAATTGAATATTAAATATAATATTTTATATGTTCCAATATTTATTAAGCAAAGGAAGAATAAAAATTTTAAGTGGGAAAATCAAGTTCATAGAACAACTTTTATTTCATATAGAAAATAAGAAATGATTCACTTTTATTATATACTGAATAGCATGTAATACTACCAAGATGTCTAAATGCTGTACCATATATACAAATATGAAACTGCCATATAAAACATGCTTTACAGACAATTTTGTTGCATAAGATCTTCCCTGCTAATTTGAGCAAGTCTTCAAATCCATTACTTGGGGAAAGGACTTCTTCATTTGAACACTAACATATCCTATCATTATTACTTTATAGAGAAAAAAAAGCTGAGATATTATATACTGAATAGTAAATTGACTTTTTTTTTATTATTATTTTGGCAGGGCTGGGGAGGGAGAGGGGTGGGCGAGCCACTTCCACTGGTCTTTCATTTGTCTAGTTTCATCCATCTTTGTTCTTTGGCCTGTGTGGGCCTCCCATCGCAGTGGCATCTGTTGTCGCAGAACACCAGCTCTGGGCACACGCACTGCAGAGCTCCAGCTCGGTAATTGGACACATCGGTACAGCTGCTCCGCGGCATGTGAGATCTTCCCAGGCCAGGGATCAAACCAGCGCCCCTTGCACTGCAAGGCAGTGTCCTCACCCACTGGACCACCAGGGAAGCCCTAAATTGACTTTTTAAAATGAACACTGTATGTATTAAATAATGTAAGAGACTTCATGGAAATAATTCTAAAACTTAAAAGCCACAGATTATTACATATGATACCAATAGCTCAAGCACAACAGAAAAATTAAATAAATTGAATTTCAACAAACTTTTTTCAAATCTTTAATGCTTCAAAGGACTTTTAAAGAAAGTGAATACAATCTGCAGAATGAAGGAAAATATTTGTAATTCATGACAAATATCTAAAAGGGAATTGTATCTGGAATATATAAAGAATACTCAAAACTCAATAATAAAAAGATAACCCAATTTAAAAATAGGCAAACGATTTGATTGACATTTCTCCAAAAGATAGAAAACTGCCAAGAAACTTACACAGCAATGTGGCCAGAGTCAAGCAGTTAGGTAATAATAAGCATTGCCAAAGATTCAAAGACATTAGTGCTTTCATGCACTGCTGACGGCAAAGTAAATGGTGCTGTCCCCTAGGAACAAAATCTGGCAGTTCCTCAAATGATTAAATATTGAGTCAACATATGACCCAGCAATTTCACTCCTACCTACATTCAAGACATTCAAACCCAATTGCTTACTGTGAGGATGACGAGAGGGCTGGTGCAGGCCATGATATCTAGAGTGCGAGGTTTCTTTCTGAGGTGATAAAATGTTCTAAAATTGAGTGCAGTGATGTTACACCCATGTGTGACTATACTAAAGAATGTCAACTGAACATTTTTAGTGCGTGAATTGTATGACTTGTATATTCTATCTCAATAAAGCTGTTTAAACTCAATTCAGCGATATTTAAATATCTTATATCAAATTTCAATATATGCTATAAAGTAAGGTGGATCTCTCACTGTTGTTGTTCAGTCACTCAGGAGTGCCCGACTCTTTGTAACCCTATAGACTGCAGCATGCCAGGCCTCTTAGTCCCTTACCATCTCCCAGAGTTTGTCCAAGTTCATGTCCATTGCATCGGTGATGCCATCCAGCCATCTCATCCTCTGATGTCCTCTTCTGCTTTGGCCCTCAGTCATCCCTAGCATCAGAGACTTTTTCAATAAGTCACTGTTTACATCAGATAACCAAAAACTGGAGCTTTAGCTACAGCAACAGTCCTTTCAACAATCATTCGGGTTCATTTCCCTTAAGATTGACTGGTTTGATCTCTTTGTTGTCCACAGGACTTTCAGGGTCTTCTCTAGAATCCCAGTTCAATGGCATTGATTGGTGTTTTACCTTTTTATGGTCCAGCTCTCACAACCATATGTGACCACTGCAAACACCATAACCTTGACTATACAGACTTTCGTCTGCAGAGGAATGTCTCTGCTTTCCAACATGCTATCTAGGTTTGTCATATCTTTTTTGCCAAGAAGCGATCATTTTCTTATTTCATGATTGTCTCCACAGTGATTTTAGAGCCCCAGAAGAGGAAATCTGTCACTACTGCCATCTTTTCCCCTTCTATTTGCCATGAAGTAGTGAGGCAAGATGCCATGATTTTTGGGTTTTTTAATATTTAATTTTTTAAAAATTTTGGCCTCTTTTATTGGTCTCTCATTTATCCATTTTCACCCATCCTTGTTCTGTGGCCTCTGTGGGCCTTCCACCGCAGCAGCCTCTCCCACTGCAGAGCACCGGCTCTAGGCGCATGCACCCCAGAGAGCTGGTTTGGGATGGGACACAACACTCCAGCTGCTTGGTGACATGTAGGATCCTCCCAATCCAGGGATTGAACTGGCACCCCTTGCACTGCAAGGCGGACTCTTTATCCACTGAACCACCAGGGAAGCCTTAATATTTAATTTTAACCTGTCTCTTTCACTTTCCTCCTTCCCCCTCACTAATATATTGTAATAGATAGCTTTGTTAACTTTATTAAAATTATTTCATTTGGTCTATCTAGCAAAAGTAACAATAGTAACTCTTTTGATCTTTTAGATAGAAGTCTCTATTCTATGAATTATGAACATAATAACTAGTTTAACCTGAACAGGCACTTGGTAAATTAGTTTCTGTCAATCTCCTCTATTTAAAATATAAGCCTACTAATGCACAACTCATATTTTAATGTACAGTGACTGAATAATAACAACTAATGTACAGAGATGTTAATAAACACAAATTATCCATATTTCAGCTGATATAGTCTTGAGATCATAAAAAGAATTTGCTTTATTTTGTATTTCTATTCAGAAGTTTATTTTAGTGAGTTTTTTCAACATTACTAAATATTAAATACCTATGGCATATGAATTCATAAGCAAGTAAGTCTATATTTATCAGAATTTGCATATTATCTGGATAAATTGGCTTTATGGAAGTTATCTAAATATCTAGTATTGACACAGCTACACATGTGCACTGACACATTGCACATGTCAATAAAATAGCACAGTGGTTTCAAAATAGTAGACATTTTAAAAGGCATTAATATTAAAATTGAATAAAAAACAAACAAAATGAGGTAATATTTTGATAAGGAAAAAATTAGGGAATAAATGAACTGTAATCCAGAGCTTTACATCAGGATAAATTATCAATCAAATAAGACAGAATAAAGACATGTCCAGTTTTGCAACATTATCACTTATATATCCACTTAAGGAAATACATAGACCCTAAAATATCCCTGGCTGGCTGTAGAAAGAATCTTCATGATATGAGTGTAAGGAAATTAAAGGATGGCAAATATTCAGCAGTCTTGGAGAACAGCTGGTCTAAATCGAGAGTGAAATGGAATTGTCCAAATCCAGACATATCTGGTTATCCTGTGAAATTTCCACTGAGAGAAAACCCAAGCATTTGAAACAAATGAAGGAGCGTTACTTTTCAAGTAGATTTGTTACAAACAATAAATTAGTGATAAGCATAGAAAATGGGCTTCCCTGGTGACTCAGACAGTAAAAAAATCCACCTGCAATGCAGAAGGTCTGGGTTTGATCCCTAGATTGGTAAGATCCTCTGGAGAAGAGAATGGTTATCCACTCCAGTATTCTTGCCTGGAGAATTCCATGGTTTGTCCATGGGGTCGCAAAGAGTTGGGCACGACTGAGCGAAATTCACTCCCACATAGGAAACACGACTGTACACACACACGCACATACACACACGATATGAGAGAATTATACACTAAACAAACAATAAAATGTGTCAAATTAAATGAATTGCATATTACCTAACTCATCTGTGAATAATATGTACAAAGTTATAGTAGTAAAAATATTGCATTATTTTTTGCAAAAATTAATTGAAAATATTTAAAGCATGAGATGAAAGCAAAGTGTGTGTGGTTGTTTCTACTAGCATGTGTTGATAGGGGAAGGGTAAAAGAGAGCTAAATCCATACTTCCCACTGTAGGCGCTCAAATGATCATATATTTAACTGAAAAAACAGTGAAGCACAATAAAATACTATTTGAGTCATATGGACATGTATATATAATCATGGCAATATGGATGTGGGTGTGTGTGAATCAGTTACTATAGCTGAAAATGAAGAACTCTGAAATTGGGGATGAGATGGAGGCATAAAAGAAATATATGTTTTTATATTTTATGACTGTTTATTTACTTCTTATATCTAAGTATATGTATATGTTCAATAAAAGTAATTTTTTTACAAAATAAAAATATGAAGTTGGATCAATTCTCAAAGAAATATGTATTCACCCTCAACATCACGTAGCTTTTACAATTTATCTTCTTAGTTTATTTATTGTTTTGAGTAATATCCCTAAGGAAATACATAGGCTGTAGAAAGAATCTTCAGGATATGAGTGTAAGGAAATTAAAGGATGGCAAATATTCAGCAGTCTTGGAGAACAGCTGGTCTAAATCGAGAGTGAAATGGAATTGTCCAAATCCAGACATATCTGGTTATCCTGTGAAATTTCCACTGAGAGAAAACCCAAGCATTTGAAACAAATGAAGGAGCGTTACTTTTCAAGTAGATTTGTTACAAACAATAAATTAGTGATAAGCATAGAAAATGGGCTTCCCTGGTGACTCAGACAGTAAAAAAATCCACCTGCAATGCAGAAGGTCTGGGTTTGATCCCTAGATTGGTAAGATCCTCTGGAGAAGAGAATGGTTATCCACTCCAGTATTCTTGCCTGGAGAATTCCATGGTTTGTCCATGGGGTCGCAAAGAGTTGGGCACGACTGAGCGAAATTCACTCCCACATAGGAAACACGACTGTACACACACACGCACATACACACACGATATGAGAGAATTATACACTAAACAAACAATAAAATGTGTCAAATTAAATGAATTGCATATTACCTAACTCATCTGTGAATAATATGTACAAAGTTATAGTAGTAAAAATATTGCATTATTTTTTGCAAAAATTAATTGAAAATATTTAAAGCATGAGATGAAAGCAAAGTGTGTGTGGTTGTTTCTACTAGCATGTGTTGATAGGGGAAGGGTAAAAGAGAGCTAAATCCATACTTCCCACTGTAGGCGCTCAAATGATCATATATTTAACTGAAAAAACAGTGAAGCACAATAAAATACTATTTGAGTCATATGGACATGTATATATAATCATGGCAATATGGATGTGGGTGTGTGTGAATCAGTTACTATAGCTGAAAATGAAGAACTCTGAAATTGGGGATGAGATGGAGGCATAAAAGAAATATATGTTTTTATATTTTATGACTGTTTATTTACTTCTTATATCTAAGTATATGTATATGTTCAATAAAAGTAATTTTTTTACAAAATAAAAATATGAAGTTGGATCAATTCTCAAAGAAATATGTATTCACCCTCAACATCACGTAGCTTTTACATTTTTATTTAGATACTTCTTAGTTTATTTATTGTTTTACTGTTAATAAATAAAATCTTAACAAATAACAAGGCTCCATGTTTTCTCTCACTTTAGAGATGGTTATTATCAGGAAGATAATGTGTGCTTTTCCTAGCTGTAATTTTGTATCTTTGTATATGTTACCAAGGTATAAGATACAGATTAGCACATATTTTTTAAAATTTTATTTGAATGTTAAACAGTTACAACAGCAAATCAAAGATTTTCTCAAGGAACTAACAGATTACATTATGGATTTTGAAAGACTATTTAAAATATTTAGCACCAAACACTAACTCTGATTTCATGATATTACACTATATAATAATTCCATGCATTTCACTTACACTGAAAGCCACAATCTGTCACTTCATACTTACTGATTCTCATTTTATGCAATGGACAGATTTTGCTGACTTCATTTCTAAGCTCAGAGCAGATTATCACCTAGGAGGGCTATGATAACAGCAAGAAATAACAAGCCAACTGTAAGAAATGAGACAGGTAAATTACCCAACAAAGGCATGAGAAATCTGTTGTCTTGGATCATTAAAAGCACAGGCAAAGAGCCCTAAGTCAGTAGGGACTGAGTTTCTGCCAAAAGTTATTTGATGTCTATAATGATAATAGAATCACCAGTGACAAAATGAATGTAGTGGCACACACTCAGGGGGTAGGAAACTATGTAACCATGTTTAAAATGGAGGACTGACATTTTTAAGTTGATATTCCCAATATAAAACTTCAAGATAATTTTTCCAAGATTGTTAGAAAAACAAACTGTTTCTATAATTAGTGGGAGTTTTAGGATAGAAAGTGCCAGTTGAAGACTGTAGGGCTTATGCATATATAAATATATGCATAAGCATTTATTATACATATAAATATAAATTCAAGGCATGAAGTGGAACATTGAGAAAGACTTGGTAAATGTAGGAAATACAAATACCTGAACATTCTTCAAATATTATAAAGCAGGCTATGCCTGTAAAATAACTTGATCCATAAGAGCAGATTCATGGGGGAGAAAAATCAATAGATACTTTTCACCCTCAACATCACGTAGCTTTTACATTTTTATTTAGATACTTCTTAGTTTATTTATTGTTTTACTGTTAATAAATAAAATCTTAACAAATAACAAGGCTCCATGTTTTCTCTCACTTTAGAGATGGTTATTATCAGGAAGATAATGTGTGCTTTTCCTAGCTGTAATTTTGTATCTTTGTATATGTTACCAAGGTATAAGATACAGATTAGCACATATTTTTTAAAATTTTATTTGAATGTTAAACAGTTACAACAGCAAATCAAAGATTTTCTCAAGGAACTAACAGATTACATTATGGATTTTGAAAGACTATTTAAAATATTTAGCACCAAACACTAACTCTGATTTCATGATATTACACTATATAATAATTCCATGCATTTCACTTACACTGAAAGCCACAATCTGTCACTTCATACTTACTGATTCTCATTTTATGCAATGGACAGATTTTGCTGACTTCATTTCTAAGCTCAGAGCAGATTATCACCTAGGAGGGCTATGATAACAGCAAGAAATAACAAGCCAACTGTAAGAAATGAGACAGGTAAATTACCCAACAAAGGCATGAGAAATCTGTTGTCTTGGATCATTAAAAGCACAGGCAAAGAGCCCTAAGTCAGTAGGGACTGAGTTTCTGCCAAAAGTTATTTGATGTCTATAATGATAATAGAATCACCAGTGACAAAATGAATGTAGTGGCACACACTCAGGGGGTAGGAAACTATGTAACCATGTTTAAAATGGAGGACTGACATTTTTAAGTTGATATTCCCAATATAAAACTTCAAGATAATTTTTCCAAGATTGTTAGAAAAACAAACTGTTTCTATAATTAGTGGGAGTTTTAGGATAGAAAGTGCCAGTTGAAGACTGTAGGGCTTATGCATATATAAATATATGCATAAGCATTTATTTATACATATAAATATAAATTCAAGGCATGAAGTGGAACATTGAGAAAGACTTGGTAAATGTAGGAAATACAAATACCTGAACATTCTTCAAATATTATAAAGCAGGCCATGCCTGTAAAATAACTTGATCCATAAGAGCAGATTCATGGGGGAGAAAAATCAATTAGCTTTGTGAAAAGATACTTGTTATAAAGTATTATTGCAAACAAAACACAATTCACAGGTGAAAATAGAGAATTACTCAAAATTAGTATTACACGTCTCACTTCTGTTTTATAGATGCTAATTTCTACCCTTTATTTCCATCAAAACAGACACCAAGAGGTGAGTTAAATAAGCCAGAAACAGAATCCTTAATGGGTGGTGGTACCTAACACTTTTTTGGCCTTTAAACAGTTGGAGAAATTGAAGAAGATGTGAAATTCCAAACCAGAAACAATACTGTCATTAAGTAAACAAAATATTGTTGCTGTTGTTTAGACATTCAGTCAGGTCCAACTCTTTTGCAACCCCATGAACTGTAGTCTGCCAGGCTCCTATGTCCATAGGACTTCCCAGGCAAGAATACAGGAGTGGGTTGCCATTTCCTTCTCCATGGAATCTTCCCAACCCAGGAATGAAACTGAGTCTACTGCAATGGTAGGCAGATTCTTTACCACTGAGACATCAGGGAAACCCTTAAACAAAATAAATATTTTTATATAAGTTCAGGCAGAGCTAGGACTCATCAAATACATTCTGCAGATGCTAGGGTATTCTCTTTAAACAAATGGTTAAAGTGAAGTATTCTCTTGATTTAAAAACAGTACTGTTTATTAGAAAAACTTCTATTTCACTTAATATTCATTTTTCATTTTCAAAAGAAAGGAAGAGGACAATGCTTAGGCATGGGATCGGAAGAGTACCTAGTTCTGAAAATAAGCATTGATATTGAAAATGATTTGGCACACACTCAGGGGTAGGAAACTATGTAACCATGTTTAAAATGGAGGACTGACATTTTAAGTTGATATTCCCAATATAAAACTTCAAGATAATTTTTCCAAGATTGTTAGAAAAACAAACTGTTTCTATAATTAGTGGGAGTTTTAGGATAGAAAGTGCCAGTTGGAGACTGTAGGGCTTATGCATATATAAATATATGCATAAGCATTTATTATACATATAAATATAAATTCAAGGCATGAAGTGGAACATTGAGAAAGACTTGGTAAATGTAGGAAATACAAATACCTGAACATTCTTCAAATATTATAAAGCAGGCCATGCCTGTAAAATAACTTGATCCATAAGAGCAGATTCATGGGGGAGAAAAATCAATTAGCTTTGTGAAAAGATACTTGTTATAAAGTATTATTGCAAACAAAACACAATTCACAGGTGAAAATAGAGAATTACTCAAAATTAGTATTACACGTCTCACTTCTGTTTTATAGATGCTAATTTCTACCCTTTATTTCCATCAAAACAGACACCAAGAGGTGAGTTAAATAAGCCAGAAACAGAATCCTTAATGGGTGGTGGTACCTAACACTTTTTTGGCCTTTAAACAGTTGGAGAAATTGAAGAAGATGTGAAATTCCAAACCAGAAACAATACTGTCATTCAGTCAACAAAACATTGTTGCTGTTGTTTAGACATTCAGTCAGGTCCAACTCTTTGCAACCCCATGAACTGTAGTCTGCCAGGCTCCTATGTCCATAGGACTTCCCAGGCAAGAATACAGGAGTGGGTTGCCATTTCCTTCTCCATGGAATCTTCCCAACCCAGGAATGAAACTGAGTCTACTGCAATGGTAGGCAGATTCTTTACCACTGAGACATCAGGGAAACCCTTAAACAAAATAAATATTTTTATATAAGTTCAGGCAGAGCTAGGACTCATCAAATACATTCTGCAGATGCTAGGGTATTCTCTTTAAACAAATGGTTAAAGTGAAGTATTCTCTTGATTTAAAAACAGTACTGTTTATTAGAAAAACTTCTATTTCACTTAATATTCATTTTTCATTTTCAACAGAAAGGAAGAGGACAATGCTTAGGCATGGGATCGGCTATAGCATCCATTAGTCTTAAACCCTTTTGGCTCCCATCTTCACAGGTGTTAACGTCTTTTATTCCTCCTTGAATATTGTTTTAAATAGCTAGTATACTTTTCTTGAGTGAATTGAAGAAATGAGTCATTTGAATCAATAATACAGATACACCTTTAAAAAATAGGTCAGACTATGTAATTGTCATACTCTTCCATCATGTGGAAGATTCTTATAAAAAAAAATGGAATTAATTTGAAAACTTTTTAATTGCTTTCTGCAATTGAGTCTCTTCAGTTTGTCAGGAAATAACTATGATGGGGAGGGAGGCAGACAGAAGAGCAAGAGGAAAAGGAGGAAACGAAGGCAGAGATAAGGATGAAACAAAACTTGCAGCATGCTCACCCCTCATCTCTAACAGTATAATACAACCTTACATAGAAGGCTACACATGCTACAGTAAGGAAACATAGAGTGAACGATGTCGACCCTTGTAAAATTACTGGGAGCAATACACATAGAGATTTACCTCCAAACAACAAAATGGCAGTGTGTCTGCATAGGGAAATTGCATACCATTGTTTTAATTTTTGCCTATCTCTATTCCCTACATTTTTCTTATTGTAGTTGTTCCTTTCACTTAATACAAAATGTTTATAAGGTATTAACTTATTAGAAATATCCAAACATCTAGATCATTCAACAATCATAACAAAATAACTGTTTTTTCTAATGACCTTTAATGTAAACACACTTTAACTATGGGAAATAAAATGTTTTATCAATATTTTTTAAAAGAAAAAGAAAATGCTCCTATTTAGGCACCCTAACCTGTATACAGTTCAAAGTTCATCAGTTAATGTGTAAAACAAAAGTGTTTCAAAACAATTTCTAAGAATAATATACAGCACACAAAATTGTTAAGGCATACTGCCTAACCACATCATTTTGTGAAATATTATATCTCTTCTTAAGGTTGTATACATTGATGAATATAGCTTTGAGTAAAATACAATTTCTAATACAGAATTAAATGTGAATATCTTCTTAGGATTTGAAAATTAAAACTTGTCCATTGGCTTTGAATTATACAAGTCATAAGTATCTTAAATTGCTTTTGAAGAAGAATATATTTATGCCAAAGACAGATTATCTTGCTTTGAAATGCATAATATTTCAGAAAGTTTAAATCAAATAAAAAGAAAGTGGTACAATGGAAATCAATATTCAAGATTATATATGCTGGTGTAATCTATATATCTCATAAACACCATGTATCTGAAAATGTATATTTATGATTTATAGCATAAATATATTTATGTATAACAATTGTTCTTTTCTCAACTGAATAGGAGAAAAAGACATTAGCTATAAAAGGCATAAAGGGGGTTTCCCCCCCTAGTGGTCCAGTGGGTAAGGACACCGCCTTGCAGTGCAAGGGGCGCCAGTTCGGTCCCTGGCCTGGGAAGATCCCACGTGCCCCGGAGCGACTGGACCGATGTGTCCAATTACCGAGCCGGAGCTCTGGGGCGCATGCGCCCACAGCTGGTGTTCTGCAACGACAGAGGCCACCGCAACGGGAGGCCCACAGGAGCCAAAGGACAAAGACGGATGAAAACGGAGAAATGAAAAACCAGCAGAAGTGGCCTGCCCACTCCCCTCCCCCCTAACCCGACCCCCGCCCAAAATAAATAAACAAATAAATCTTAAAAAAAAAAAAAAAAGGCATAAAGGTAGAACATAAAAAGTAAAACTAGAATTTTACTTTTTAATAATATTCAGAAAATGGCTTATGGATCATTGATTTAGCTTCAGAACTAAAGGCATTCATCAGTCTCCATATCCACATCTCTCACTGATGCTTTAAGACTAACCTGGTATCAAATCCATTAGAATGGTAACATAAATCTAATGTATTAATGCTAATAAAAAAAACATAAGAAATAAGGTGAGAAAATTTTGCCTGTTTCTGCTACAATATCATGTTTATACAGATCTTATTTACTTCCAGTTATATGGATTAAGTTAGATCAGGTACTCTTGTTTGTCCAGAGACTTAAGAAATTATTTTTTACAACTGAACAAATGTTCTTACTCACTAACAAGAAATTTATGGAGCTTGTTACTCTGATAGAGAAACTTAACGTTTATCACTCTATGTCATTAATATGGTGTTTTCCAGTAGCTACTGTATAATATATACCCTATGGGATATAAGAAGTTACAAAAATAAAATAGTTTTAATGGCAAAAAATTTATTCTAAATAAATAAAAACAGTTTCTAAACTAAACAGGTCTCAGAACTTCAATATGTCAAGAAGCAGGAGTTTCTAAAAGAAGCCTGTTGTATTTACATTTCTATTAACACCCATGACGACAGTCACTTTTTGCTGGTAAGATTTAGCAAGGCTCTCCTCAGGTTTTAAGGTTAAATGTCTAATAAAGCAGTTGTTTCTTATCCATCTCAATCCTCACAGTCCAAGTCATTAATATCTAGTAAGAACCTACTAAATTTTGATGAATAAGTGATGTACTATGCATCTATATTGGCCCATAAAGTAGAATAATTACATTCTTTATACTTTGACTCTCTGTATTAAAGGACTTCAGGTACCTGATGGCAAAGATGATCACATTGAGCATATAATTCCTTTCTTCTAAAGAAAAATTAACAAACTCTTTCATGATTTGGGGAGAGACACAGAGGCCATGAGTTAAATGAGAAACTAGATTTCAGAAGTGTTTATTTCATGGTTACACATGAATATACAAATTGGTAAAGTAGCAAAGATTATGGTTAACTTCATACAGCTTGCTAAATTCATGACCAGAAGATGTTTGGAAATATTTTGTTATTATAGTAAATGTATTAATACTAATTGTATCAAATACTATGTGACATTAAACTTCATAGACTGTTAACAGAATTATACAATAATGTATTCAAATAATAAATTCTTATTAAACATGGATTAAGTAAGGTTTATTATTTGCTTGATGGGTTATTGATTTTTTCCCAAATAGGTGCCAATAAAGACTGGCAAGAAAGAATCAGATACGTTTGAACTATGCTAATAGAAGCCACTCATTTCTTCATGTAGTATAGATTCATTGCAGTCTTTACTAATAGCTGTTATTTATTGCATACTATCCTTGGTGCTGGAATGACACACATGAATGAAAGCAAGTCTCAATCACAGATAAGCTAACAGATGTCAAATGAGCCTGGAAAAATTAAAGTCGAGCTCTCAAAGTGCCTTATCTACCAAAATAAAACTTCAGAAAGAGATAAATGAAAGATTTTGACTAGAAGAGTTTAGATTGCATGGCATGATGTATTTTAAGATGGTAAAGACTTGAATTGAAACCATAGGAATGAAAATAAAGGTGAAATGTACTTATGAGAATATTTAGGAAAAATAAGATTTAATGAGATTAAAATTGTGTTCATCTAATAAGAAAAATTTAAAGATACTAGGGTTACTTTTGAATTTACAACTTGAAACACTAGAGAGATAATGGTGTCGTGAATGAAGTAAGATAATAGGTAACTGACATACACGTGACTGTAAATTTGCAGAAAGCATCTCAATCCTCACAGTACAAGTCATTAATATCTAGTAAGAACCTACTAAATTTTGATGAATAAGTGATGTACTATGCATCTATATTGGCCCATAAAGTAGAATAATTACATTCTTTATACTTTGACTCTCTGTATTAAAGGACTTCAGGTACCTGATGGCAAAGATGATCACATTGAGCATATAATTCCTTTCTTCTAAAGAAAAATTAACAAACTCTTTCATGATTTGGGGAGAGACACAGAGGCCATGAGTTAAATGAGAAACTAGATTTCAGAAGTGTTTATTTCATGGTTACACATGAATATACAAATTGGTAAAGTAGCAAAGATTATGGTTAACTTCATACAGCTTGCTAAATTCATGACCAGAAGATGTTTGGAAATATTTTGTTATTATAGTAAATGTATTAATACTAATTGTATCAAATACTATGTGACATTAAACTTCATAGACTGTTAACAGAATTATACAATAATGTATTCAAATAATAAATTCTTATTAAACATGGATTAAGTAAGGTTTATTATTTGCTTGATGGGTTATTGATTTTTTCCCAAATAGGTGCCAATAAAGACTGGCAAGAAAGAATCAGATACGTTTGAACTATGCTAATAGAAGCCACTCATTTCTTCATGTAGTATAGATTCATTGCAGTCTTTACTAATAGCTGTTATTTATTGCATACTATCCTTGGTGCTGGAATGACACACATGAATGAAAGCAAGTCTCAATCACAGATAAGCTAACAGATGTCAAATGAGCCTGGAAAAATTAAAGTCGAGCTCTCAAAGTGCCTTATCTACCAAAATAAAACTTCAGAAAGAGATAAATGAAAGATTTTGACTAGAAGAGTTTAGATTGCATGGCATGATGTATTTTAAGATGGTAAAGACTTGAATTGAAACCATAGGAATGAAAATAAAGGTGAAATGTACTTATGAGAATATTTAGGAAAAATAAGATTTAATGAGATTAAAATTGTGTTCATCTAATAAGAAAAATTTAAAGATACTAGGGTTACTTTTGAATTTACAACTTGAAACACTAGAGAGATAATGGTGTCGTGAATGAAGTAAGATAATAGGTAACTGACATACACGTGACTGTAAATTTGCAGAAAGCATCTTATGACAGTTGGCTATGAGCCCTAGGCATCTGGAATTTAGGGGCTTCCCTGGTGGCTCAGAGGATAAAGGATCTGTCTGCAATGCAGAAGACCCAGATTTGATCCCTGGGCCAGGAAGATCCCTTAGAGAAGGGAATGACTACCAACTCTAATATTCTTGCCTGGAGAATTCCATGGCCAGAGGAGTCTGGCAGTCTACAGTTTTGTGTGGGATCTCAAAGAGTCCAACATGACAGAGCAACTCTCACTTTTCTAAGTGGGAAAGAAACATTTAGGTCTGTATATATAAAAGTAATCAAAAAATGAGATTTCAGCTTCCCTGGTGGCCCAGCGGGTAAACAGTCGGCCTTACAGTGCAAGGGACATGGTTCGATCCCTGGCCCAGGAAGATCCCATGTACCATGGAGCTGCTAGACTAGTGTGTCCAATTACCAGCCAGCACTCTGGAACACATGCTAACAGAGCTGGTGCTCTGCAACAAGAGAGGCCACTGCAATGGGAGACCCACACATGCCAAAGAATAATAACAATTAAAAAAAAAAGATGGATGAAAATAAACATAAAGTAAAAAGAGAGGCATGATGGGGAAAAGAAAAAAAAATGAGATTCTATCAAAACAATGAGCGACATGTTACAGAAACCTGTCAAGCACTACCATTTAAAGACTGATCAAGTAAGAATATAGTAATTTTAGAAATTCAATACAGAATTTACATCAAGTGGTATTCAAAGTTTAATATACAATATAAAGCAGAAGTTGACTAACATATATAGAGAAAAAACTTATGGTTACCAAGGTGGGAAGAAGTAGAGGGATGAACTGGGAGATTGAGTCTGACGTAAATACATTACTATATATAAAATATAAAACCAATTCTAACCTACTGTACAGCACAAGCAACTCCACTTAATTCTCTGTGGTGACCTAAATGGGAAGGAAATCCAAAAGAGCAGATATATGTATACATATAACTGTATCACTCTGCTGTACAGCAGAAACTAATATAACATTATAAAACCAATTATATGCCAATAAAAAATTCATAAAAAGTATATAATACCAATGATTATTAGCAATATTTCTTTTCTAGATGATGTAGGAATAACTTCACAATGAACTCTTATTACTGTAAACATTCATTTTCAACTTTATCTATCTACAAAAATTAGAAATTCCTACATAGGGAGGATTAATAATTAGAAGAGTTTTAGATAATGCAAAGAAAGCAATGTCCTAGATGTTTATAAAGATATTCATCATATTAATGTGGAAAATAAACTATATTTTTCATTTCAGTCACTGACAAAATAAAATAAATTATCCAAGACTGATAGCACTTTTAGGACAGATGTAAATGGGAAGAAGATATACAGGTAGCCCATTTGTAAGATGCCTGCTGTGGTTTTCCACACCTGCTCTTGATGCCTCTCTGCAAGCATACTCCTAGTTCTTTTCATTATACCATTCTTCTCTGTAAACTGGTTTGGTAGGCATCAGCTCCTGGTGAGAGAACACACAGACTTCTGCCCTCCCTAAGTCTGTAGCGGTGGGTGAGACGCTCGACCGTTCTAAGCCACATTTTCACCCTCTTTAAAAGAAGACAGAGGTCATTAATCTCCACAGAACTGTTTTAAAGATGAAATATGCACTTTGCATTGGACTTGACCCACAGTTAGCACTGCTGACAGTTACTGCCTTCCTCAGAACTCTAGATTTTACACAGTCATCTCCTGTCTGTTTCTCTACATTTGCACATTAACCTGTGAGACTGGCTTTATCCTGTTCAGAACAGTTTTAACCTTAAAACAGCTCCATGTAAGCAGCTCCACAGAGATCCCGCTTTTCCACAAAATATAAAGAACTCCTTCCACATTAAAGTTTCATTTTGGCAATCCTAAGAAGAGGCTGAGACATCTTAAAGATGAGATATATTAACTGAGAGATACAATAGGAAACATTAAGTTGCATTTGTGAGAGAATCACTTTTTTCAGAGAAGGAAGAGAATGCCTAGCAAATAACAGTTTACCTATTTATAGTCACAGTAGAAATAGTAGAAGTAGATGTATTTATTACATATACATTCTGATTTACTAAGTACCAGATATTAACATAAGGATAGTGATACTATTTTAAGAAAAGCACTATAAATATTTTACCTAATCTACATTGTTTGTGTTGTGTAGATGTTTTAAGTCAATTTTAGGTATAAATACATTTCAATGAGCTTGACAAGTTTATACAGACCAGTAATCTCTGTCACAGTCAAGATATAGTTTATAAACCTAAAAATTTTTGTCCAGGCAAGAACCAATCTCTGATTAGTCAATGCAGATAATATTTGCTTGGGTAGCATTTTAGGCAAAGGAAATCCAACTTTATGTACTCTTAAGGATATCATTTTAGAAATCCACTCATTACACTGCACATACCAGTGATTAATTCCACTCATCACTGAAGAGAATTCCACCTTGTCAATTGGGCACAAACTGTTTATTCATTCATCTGCCGATGGAAACTTGGGTTCTTACTAATTTGGCATTATTAAAAATAAACTGCTGTCAACATTGATAAAAATGTCTTGAGAAATTAACAGTGATAATCCAGATCCACTGAAAGGCAAATACCAAGAGGAGATGCAAGACACACGTAAGATTAAGTGGGAGAAACACACATGAAGGAAAACACAGAGGACACCAGGAGGGTGGAGAAAGCCATTAGCCCGTGCATGAGGCAGGTCAGCTCTCTGAGTAAGAAAGCAGAAAGGACTGAAAGAAAGTCTTGTCTGTCATGCAGCTCTAAGGTCATTTTGGAAAAAAGCTATCAGAAAAAAACTCTTTGCACATTAACCTGTGAGACTGGCTTTATCCTGTTCAGAACAGTTTTAACCTTAAAACAGCTCCATGTAAGCAGCTCCACAGAGATCCCGCTTTTCCACAAAATATAAAGAACTCCTTCCACATTAAAGTTTCATTTTGGCAATCCTAAGAAGAGGCTGAGACATCTTAAAGATGAGATATATTAACTGAGAGATACAATAGGAAACATTAAGTTGCATTTGTGAGAGAATCACTTTTTTCAGAGAAGGAAGAGAATGCCTAGCAAATAACAGTTTACCTATTTATAGTCACAGTAGAAATAGTAGAAGTAGATGTATTTATTACATATACATTCTGATTTACTAAGTACCAGATATTAACATAAGGATAGTGATACTATTTTAAGAAAAGCACTATAAATATTTTACCTAATCTACATTGTTTGTGTTGTGTAGATGTTTTAAGTCAATTTTAGGTATAAATACATTTCAATGAGCTTGACAAGTTTATACAGACCAGTAATCTCTGTCACAGTCAAGATATAGTTTATAAACCTAAAAATTTTTGTCCAGGCAAGAACCAATCTCTGATTAGTCAATGCAGATAATATTTGCTTGGGTAGCATTTTAGGCAAAGGAAATCCAACTTTATGTACTCTTAAGGATATCATTTTAGAAATCCACTCATTACACTGCACATACCAGTGATTAATTCCACTCATCACTGAAGAGAATTCCACCTTGTCAATTGGGCACAAACTGTTTATTCATTCATCTGCCGATGGAAACTTGGGTTCTTACTAATTTGGCATTATTAAAAATAAACTGCTGTCAACATTGATAAAAATGTCTTGAGAAATTAACAGTGATAATCCAGATCCACTGAAAGGCAAATACCAAGAGGAGATGCAAGACACACGTAAGATTAAGTGGGAGAAACACACATGAAGGAAAACACAGAGGACACCAGGAGGGTGGAGAAAGCCATTAGCCCGTGCATGAGGCAGGTCAGCTCTCTGAGTAAGAAAGCAGAAAGGACTGAAAGAAAGTCTTGTCTGTCATGCAGCTCTAAGGTCATTTTGGAAAAAAGCTATCAGAAAAAAACTCTTTGAAACAAATCACCCATGAGAGACGGTCTCTTGAGAATCCCCAAAACCCTAGGAATGGACCAGCATTAATATCTCTGCCACATGCTCATGCACTGGCAAAGAACAGCAAATGACAAAATGGTGTGTCCACACAACTCAAAGCTGGGTTTCTGAGCACAGCAGCTGGGGTCATGAGTCAGCCATGGTCTTTGTTATAGACCGTAGAAGGAATTTTCAGGACCACCACAGTCCCTAGAAGTTAGCTGCAGAATCAAAGAGTAAGATCTATGTGTCTTTTTTTTAAAGAAACTTCTGAACCAAGTGCTTACACCACTGTGAACATTCACCAACAATCTATACAATTTCTATGTGCTCAAGTCTTCAAAATACTTGATTTTGCCCATAAGTTAAATTTGGAACTGTTCTAATGGGTGTGCAATGGTACTTCACTGTAGTTGTAACTAACATTAAATAAACTATATAAAAGGAAAAGAGGGCAGCAGAGGATGAGATAACATAAATGGACATGAATTTGAGAAAACTCTAGGAGATAGTGCAGGACAGAGGCAGCTGGTGAGCTGCAACAGTCCATGGGGTCTCAAAGATCAAACATGACCTAGAGACTGAGCAAAAACAAAAGCTATGTATACTTAAAATGCAAAATATTATGAGTTTTGACACATGTATATAGTTGGGAAATAATAATCACCATTAAGATAACATTTTTTTCATCTCCCAAATATCACTGTGTCCCTTGCAATCAATTCATCGACACTTTTGTGCCCATCTTAAATCTATTACTGTCACTAGTTCACATTTTCAAGAGTTTTATATCAGTGGAATCATATAGTACGTGTATTTCTTTTGCCTAGTTTCTTTTGCTCCAAGTAAATATTTTTCTTCCTTTGAGGGTATTTGTTTTGAGGTGTTATGTCTTTCTGATGAAATGCCTGCCATATCATTATGGAATAGACTGTAAAACAAGAGATACCTAGAATTTATAGTATTTACCAGTAACCTATCAGAGCCCACATTTAAATGACATTTCTTTTACAACATAAAATGCTCACAACAATATACATATAGAGTGTATACATTTTCCATTCTCAACTTTTACATGAACAGTTGGAATAATTTTGCTTTTGTGTATGCTAGGAATCCTACAGGAATCATTATTACTCTTATGTCATTATTATTATTACTTTAGTAAGTCATTTTTAAAGAAAAATTCAAATTTGAGAAATACCACATATTTACTGTACACAAAACTTCTCAGTCTTTAGTTTAGATTGAAGTTTCTATAAGGTATAATTTTTATTTTGCTTGAAGAACTGTTTAAATATTTCTTGGTGTGAAAGTTCACTGATGACAAATTATCCCAAAGTAGGTCTAAAATATGTTTATTTTACCTAATTATTTGAAGGATGTTTTACCTAAACACAGGGTTTCAGAATGAGCATGTGTGTGTTTTAATGTATACATCTTTCCTCTACTCAGTTTTTATTGAGAATCTTGAATTCATAGGCTTACTGTTTCAATCAAATTTGAAAATTTGACAATTATTTCTTCCTTTCATTTCCTGCTTCCTGACTCGACTGCACTTACACATGGTACAATGCTTGACAGTTCCCTGAATTCTTATTTTTTCTTCTTTTTTTTCTTTTTTCTTTTTTCTTAATGTTTCATTTTAAGAAATTTCTGTTTTAATGTTCTCAAGATTACAGATTTTTATCTCCAATCTAAATGGTTTTATGTTCATATTTTCCTGTATACCCTTGAATATATGGAACATAATTATATTTTTTTCCAATTATTTTTCTATAAGGTCCATCTTCTCTTTTCCCAGGCTTTTTAAGATTTTTTTTTTCCTGTATACCCTTGAATATATGGAACATAATTATATATTTTTTTCCAATTATTTTTCTATAAGGTCCTTCTTCTCTTTTCCCAGGTTTTTTTTTTTTTTTTTGGCCACTTCTATTGATCTTTCATTTATTTATCTTTGTTCTTTGGCCTGTGTGGGCCCCCCATCGCAGGGGCCTTTGTCGCTCCAGAGCTCCGGTTCAGTAGTTGGACACACCGGTCCAGCCGCTCCGCAACATGGGGGACCTTCCCAGGCCAGGGATGAACCGGTGCCCCATGCATTGCAGGGCGATGTCCTTACCCACTGGACAACCAGGAAAGCCCTCCAGGTTTTATTTTTAATGACTAATATTTCTCCAGGTTAAATATCTCAATTCCTTCACTTGTCATTCATTTTTATTAGCTTCTGGACAGGTTTTCTTTTTGAAAGTTGAGTTTTGTTGTATTTTTCAAGAGTACTGTACTTTGTTCTTTTAGGCATCTGAATTACCTTCAGATTAGTTTGATGCTATCAAATGTCATTTTTAAAAATATTATTATTATTTATTAAAGATTTATTTATTTATTTATTTATTTTGGTGGGGGTGGGGTGGGGAGGGAGGGGAGCAGGCGGGCCACTTCTATTGGTCTTTCATTTCTCCATTTTCATCCGTCTTTGTTCTTTGGCTCCTGTGGACCTCCCATCGCGGTAGTCTCTGTTGTCGCAGAGCACCGGCTCTGGGCGCATGCACTCCAGAGCTCCGGCTCGGTAATTGGACACATCGGTCCAGTCGCTCAGCGGCACGTGGGATCTTCCGGCGCCCCTTGCACTGCAAGGCGGTGTCCTTACCCCCTGGACCACCAGGGAAACCCTCAAATGTCGTTTTTAATGTTCTTTTTTTAGTAGGTCAATGGTGGACTTTTTTTAACCCTATTTTTAAGGTACCTCCCTACCAGAGGCACTACTGAATGTCTCTTGTATCAAAACAGTCTCTCTACTGATCAGAAAGAGAAAAACAAACATTGTACATTGATATATATATGGAATCTAGAAAAATGGTACTGACGAACCTATTATCAGTGCAATAACAGAGATGTAAACATACAGAATGGACTCACAGACACAGTGGGGGAATGAGACGGTGGGACAAATTTATTAACACTGATATGAATATACTACCATGTGTAAAACAGACAGCTAGTGGGAAGCTGCTGTACAGAACAGGGAGCTCAACTCAGGGTTCTGAGATGACCTAGAGAGGTGGGATTGGAGGGAGAGAGAAAGGCTCAAGACAGGGGACATATGTATACATACGGCTGATTGACATTGTCATAAGGCAGAAACCAATATGAAGTTGTAAAGTAATTATTCTCCAATTATTATTTTTTTAAAAAGGCCCTTCTTAGCATCCAAAATATGCCTGTTCCACTCTAATCTTGGGACATTTTTTGTCTCAAAGTTCCTTTGCAATTTTTCTTTCTCTCAAATTCTTCTGTCCACCCACTGGGCATTTAAGTCTGAGATTCTAAGTTGGCCAAACACTGAGTGGTGTTACCCATAAAGATTTCTTAACCCAATTTTTCATGAAAGGCATCTTTTTCTTAGGTCCTACAGATTTCAAATTAAGTCACTACTGACTGACTTCCTGAAATCTCATCTCCTTTGCTGAAGCCACGTGAAGTTTCTGTGTTCTACCTGCATTTCTGTTCCTGCAAGACAGGGCAGCACATGTCTGCAGGCAGAATGGACATATGAAGGCCACATACACCTTGTTTGCTTCCAGTCCCCAGCAACTTCTGTGTATCTCATCCAATATCTGAAAATAGTGTTCTTTGCAGTTTTCTAGTTAAATGTTTATGGCAAGAGACTAATGTCTAGCCTATTTTTTCCATATGTACAAAGAAAAGGCTTTCTAATATAGCTTCTTTTTGTCTTCATACAGTACCATAATCTACTCTATATATTAGCATATAAACACTGTATAGGAGAATTTTAAACATTTCAAAGTTAAATCTAAAACATTCAAACATGACAGCTTGAAACTATTTAAAATAACCTGATTTGGGTTAGAGTATAATTCCATAAAGTTACATTTAGGTATAAACCTTCAGCAAATATAGCAAGAGCAACCTTCAAAAACCTATTCTCCCACAGTTTTCTATACCTCTGTTTTAGATAGCCGGTATAAGACAGTATTCTAAGGAAGCATGCTTGGATAGCAGAATTATCCATTACTCCTAAAGATGGCATTTATTTAAATGTAGACAAGTAGGGACATTTTGGTTCATTATGGATAAGTCCCAATTTAAACAAATTGTCTTCAATTGGTTCCTACTCATCTTTAAAGAAAGAAGAAACCCTCCCATGATAGCTTGCACTTCTTCACCCAAACAAAAGGTGGACATATGTATACATACGGCTGATTGACATTGTCATAAGGCAGAAACCAATATGAAGTTGTAAAGTAATTATTCTCCAATTATTATTTGTTTAAAAAGGCCCTTCTTAGCATCCAAAATATGCCTGTTCCACTCTAATCTTGGGACATTTTTTGTCTCAAAGTTCCTTTGCAATTTTTCTTTCTCTCAAATTCTTCTGTCCACCCACTGGGCATTTAAGTCTGAGATTCTAAGTTGGCCAAACACTGAGTGGTGTTACCCATAAAGATTTCTTAACCCAATTTTTCATGAAAGGCATCTTTTTCTTAGGTCCTACAGATTTCAAATTAAGTCACTACTGACTGACTTCCTGAAATCTCATCTCCTTTGCTGAAGCCACGTGAAGTTTCTGTGTTCTACCTGCATTTCTGTTCCCTGCAAGACAGGGCAGCACATGTCTGCAGGCAGAATGGACATATGAAGGCCACATACACCTTGTTTGCTTCCAGTCCCCAGCAACTTCTGTGTATCTCATCCAATATCTGAAAATAGTGTTCTTTGCAGTTTTCTAGTTAAATGTTTATGGCAAGAGACTAATGTCTAGCCTATTTTTTCCATATGTACAAAGAAAAGGCTTTCTAATATAGCTTCTTTTTGTCTTCATACAGTACCATAATCTACTCTATATATTAGCATATAAACACTGTATAGGAGAATTTTAAACATTTCAAAGTTAAATCTAAAACATTCAAACATGACAGCTTGAAACTATTTAAAATAACCTGATTTGGGTTAGAGTATAATTCCATAAAGTTACATTTAGGTATAAACCTTCAGCAAATATAGCAAGAGCAACCTTCAAAAACCTATTCTCCCACAGTTTTCTATACCTCTGTTTTAGATAGCCGGTATAAGACAGTATTCTAAGGAAGCATGCTTGGATAGCAGAATTATCCATTACTCCTAAAGATGGCATTTATTTAAATGTAGACAAGTAGGGACATTTTGGTTCATTATGGATAAGTCCCAATTTAAACAAATTGTCTTCAATTGGTTCCTACTCATCTTTAAAGAAAGAAGAAACCCTCCCATGATAGCTTGCACTTCTTCACCCAACAAAGGTGGACATAAGGTGATACTGGTGATGAAAGTCTAACATAGCTTTAAAATTGAGTGAAAATCCTCTCAAGCACTATTTATAATGCACTGCCTTTAAAAATTCTGAGATTCTAGTATCAACTAGTGAGTTATAGTTAAATTATTGCATTCAAAGATCATTATACAAGCCCTGCTTAAATTGATCTACCAAATGCAGAGGACATATTATCAGAGAAATTTCAAAGTCAGTGTAAAGACAAATCATTCTGTTTAAGCTTTTCATGTTGTGAAGATCTATGGTCTACCTAAAGGAACATGGAAAGTATAGTTATATTTTAAAGGAAACATCACATTTGGAATAAAAGAAGAACAGAGAAAATGCCTCCCCTAATGTTCTTCCTATTAGATCAAAGTATCTTCAATTTTACTTCTTACATTTCATACCCTTTCAGCTTAAAATGGGCTTCCCTGACAGTTCAGCTGGTAAAGAATTTGTCTGCAATGTGGACCCAGGTCAGAACCATGGGTCAAGAAGATCCCCTGGAGAAGGAAATGGCTACCCACTCCAGTGTTCTTGTCTGGAAAATCCCGTGGACAGAAGAGCTACAATCAATGTTGTAGAAAACAGACACGACTGAAAGAGTAACACACACACACACACACACACACACACACACACACAGGATAATAAGTGTTCAACAATGAGGTCTGTGGAAGCACACTGAACTGTAATGTGTGACAATGCACAACTATAGAAAACCCAATCAGTTTCTGTTGACAAGTACGCTCACTGGAGCTGTTGTTCTCAACCAGGAAGAGGCATGCTAAGGAGATTATTAACTGACATTTGTAAAAAGACAGTAAGTAAAGTGTTAGTCATTCAGTCATGCCTGATTCATTACGATCCCATAGCACTCCAGGCTCCTGTCCATGGAATTCTCCAGGCAAGAATACTGCAGTGGGTTGCCATTCCCTCCTCCAGGGAAACTTCCTGAGTCAAGGATATCTATCTATCCTGAACTGGCAGGCAGGTTCTTTACCACCAGCACACCTGGGAACCATAGATTAAGGGAGAGATTTTGGCTAAACTGAACTAAGAGGGTCATCCTTGATCTAACAGGCCAGGGTGATCACACATCATCTGGGGATGATGAGGGATGAGGAACTGATCAGAATTCAAGGATGAGCAAAATGGAGAAAGGCTAAATTGAATTATCAGGATCCTCATAAGGAATGGTCAACTGCACAAGTAAACAAAGAAATCAGAAATCAGGCCTAGCAAAAGAAATTACAAAAAAAGTGAATAGACAACCCACAGAATGGGAGAAAATCATAGCAAATGAAATAACAGACAAAGAATTAATTTCCAAAATCTACAAGCATCTCAGATAACTCAGCACCAGAAAAATGAACAACCCAATCAAAAAATGGGAAAAGGACCTAAACAGGCACCGCTCCAAAGAAGACATACAGATGGCCAAAAAACACATGAAACGATGCTCAACCTCACTTATTATTAGAGAAATGCAAATCAAAACTACAATGAGATATCACCTCACACCCGTCAGAATGGCCATCATCCACAAATCGACAGACAATAAAAATGCTGGAGAGGGTGCGGAGAAAAGGGAACACTCTTGCATTGCTGGTGGGAATGACAATTGATAAAACCTCTATGGAAGAGTGTACGGAGATTCATTAAAAAACTAAAAATAGGGCTTCCCTGGTGGTCCAGTGGGTAGGGACACCGCCTTGCAGTGCAAGGGGCGCTGGTTAGATCCCTGGCCTGGGAAGATCCCACGTGCTGCTGAGCGGCTGGACCGATGTGTCCTATTACCGAGCCGGAGCTCTGAGGCGCATGCGCCCAGAGCCGGTGCTCTGCGGTAGCAGAGGCCGCCGCGATGGGAGGCACACACAGGCCAAGGAACAAAGATGAATGAAAATGGATAAATGAAAGACCAATGGAAGTGGCCCGCCTGCTCCCCTCCCTCCCCACCCCATCCCCCACCAATAATAAATAAATAAATAAATCTTTAAAAAAAAAAAAAAAAAAAAAACTATCCTGAATCTGGCTGATGATGCCACCTGTAGCTTTATAAAAAAAAAAAAAAAAAAACTAAAAATAGAAGTACCATACAAACCAGCAATCCCACTTTCAGCCTTATACCCTGGTGAAATCAAAACTGAAAGAGGCACCTGTGCCCCAGTGTTCATGCAGCTCTCTATACAATAGCTAGAACGTAGAAGCAACCTAGATGTCCATCAAAAAATGAATGGATACAAAAGCTCTGGTACATATGTACAACAGAATACTACACAGCTATAAAAAGAAATGCAGAAGAATCAGTCCTAATGAGGTGGCTGGATCTAGAACCTATTGTAAAAAGTGAGGTAAGTGAAAAAGAGAAAGACAAGTATTCTAACACACAAATGATAACTCAGCACCAGAAAAATGAACAACCCAATCAAAAAATGGGAAAAGGACCTAAACAGGCACCGCTCCAAAGAAGACATACAGATGGCCAAAAAACACATGAAACGATGCTCAACCTCACTTATTATTAGAGAAATGCAAATCAAAACTACAATGAGATATCACCTCACACCCGTCAGAATGGCCATCATCCACAAATCGACAGACAATAAAAATGCTGGAGAGGGTGCGGAGAAAAGGGAACACTCTTGCATTGCTGGTGGGAATGACAATTGATAAAACCTCTATGGAAGAGTGTACGGAGATTCATTAAAAAACTAAAAATAGGGCTTCCCTGGTGGTCCAGTGGGTAGGGACACCGCCTTGCAGTGCAAGGGGCGCTGGTTAGATCCCTGGCCTGGGAAGATCCCACGTGCTGCTGAGCGGCTGGACCGATGTGTCCTATTACCGAGCCGGAGCTCTGAGGCGCATGCGCCCAGAGCCGGTGCTCTGCGGTAGCAGAGGCCGCCGCGATGGGAGGCCCACACGGGCCAAAGAACAAAGATGGATGAAAATGGACAAATGAAAGACCAATAGAAGTGGCCCGCCTGCTCCCCCCCCCCCCCCCCCCCCCCCCCCCCAAAAAAAAAAAAAAAAAAAAATTTTAAAAAAAAAAAAAAAAAAAAAAAAACTATCCTGAATCTGGCTGATGATGCCACCTGTAGCTTTATAAAAAAAAAAAAAAAAAAACTAAAAATAGAAGTACCATACAAACCAGCAATCCCACTTTCAGCCTTATACCCTGGTGAAATCAAAACTGAAAGAGGCACCTGTGCCCCAGTGTTCATGCAGCTCTCTATACAATAGCTAGAACGTAGAAGCAACCTAGATGTCCATCAAAAAATGAATGGATACAAAAGCTCTGGTACATATGTACAACAGAATACTACACAGCTATAAAAAGAAATGCAGAAGAATCAGTCCTAATGAGGTGGCTGGATCTAGAACCTATTGTAAAAAGTGAGGTAAGTGAAAAAGAGAAAGACAAGTATTCTAACACACATATATGGAATTTAGTAAGATGGTAATGATAACACATGCAGTGAAGCAATGGAAAAACAGACAAAGAGAAGAGACATATGGACATTGAAGGAAATGAACAGTGGGTGGGAGGCGTAGAGGGAGTAACCTGGAAACCTATACTATCATATGTGAAAAAGATAGCTATTGTCATTGCACTGTGGGAATGGGGGATCCTACAGGGGCTCTGTGCGATGGCCTAGAAGGGTAGGATGGGGAGGACTGGGAGAGGGTAGGAGAGGGGATGGGGACAGGCATATGTATATGACTGATCTGGGAATATATATGTATGTGAACAACAAAACTATGTAAAAATAAAAAAGAATAAAAAAACAAAAAAGAGATTAGCCCTAGATGAAAAATAGCTCAAAATTCTGAGTAGTGTTTTGTCACAGACAGGATGCTTGTCAGAATGATGGGGGCGTTCTTTCTCTCTCTTTCTCTCTCTGTCTCTCTCTCTCTCTCTCATACACACATGCAAATGCACAGACCAGAAGACATTTGAAAATGTCCAGTGCCAGAAGGTATTTTCTGTTGTCTCAAATGGGATAAGTACTACTGTAATCTAGTGTCAAGTAAATGTGTGAATGAACAAAGAAAGGCAATTAAATAATTGTTCTATGCTCTTTTTCATATAGCAGAAGTGTCTCTTACAACTCATTGAAATTAAAAAACTAAGTTAAACAATGATAGCTTCCTCAAGCTTCCCAATTTCTATCTTTTTCAAAAGATCACAAAAGTTTATATCAGGACCTAATATCAATAATATATATATATATATATATATATATATATAATATATATATATACACACACACACAAGTATATTTATTTTAATTTAAATTTATTTTAAAGGTAGAGAATACACTTTCCAAACACTTAATAATGTTTGAAGTTAGAGAAAACAATGGATCAATTATTAAGCATTCAGATTATGGGTGTTACATGATCTTAGATCTCAGCAGTATGAAAATTTTCCAACCAAAACAAAGACTCAAAAAGCTCATAGGGAATTATAAATTCCTAAGTCATGGCAAAATGTTCTATAAATCGGAAGGTGAAAGTGTATAAAGAGCAATAAATGCCGCAAAATTCAGTAATGTCTATAACTTCTCAAAAGCAATTTCCATACTATTACTTTACCTTAATCATGACCTTTCTCATATTTTCTGTCCTGGATCAGTGAATTTTTCTATGATTATTTATTTTGATTATATTATAAAAATTCACACAAAATAGAATTTTCTCTTATCAATTAATATCTTTTACCTTCACTGGTAGTTTTTTGATATGCATACAAATTTTTAGGTTTTAAATTTTTTAGAAACAGAATATAAATATATTTTTAAAAATATTTTCATTCTTGTTAAACAATACTTGAAAAGAAACTTTTCGAATTTTCCCCTTCTGGCATTTCCAAGTGTGTCTTTTAATTCTGAAATGAGTCTCTTAATAAATTCAGTACTTTCTTTATTAATTACTTGAGAAAATGTAGACTAATTGAATTGACTTCAAGTTTCAAGGGGAAAAAAATCAATCATTCTTCATTCAATATTTATTTACTTAGTAATTATTAATCAGAAGTTTAATGTTGTCTGGACTTACAGTCAACTGAGTTTGAGTTAATTGAATATTTTTAATTAAAGTAACTGAACTATATCTATCCATTTTTAGATGGAGACTCAAAGGCCATACTTGCTTAAACAGTTAACCTAAATTAACATTTGAAGCAATGCACATATTCAATAGTTTTGCAAGGAAAATTAGTTTAGAGGTTAATAATAGTGACTTACAGTACAACGGCTTGAGATTAATACTTCTTTTTTGTTAAGCTTATTATTCAAATTAATTGACATATTCAAGCATAGAAAAATTAGTGACTTAATTATAAGTGAAAATATTTTACATTGTGAATATTAATATTTTCAGGGAGCAGAAATATCAAGAGATACTTTGGGCCTCTTGAGTTTTAAAGTGTGTTTTATTGCTCCACAAGATGGCCAGATGGATTCTGTATACAAATCAAAATGGTTTTTATATGCTCTGAAAGTTTCTAATTTCAAATTTCTCTTGACTTACAATCTAAGCTCTTGCAAAAGCTGAAATGTAATTAAGAAATAAAATACGGCAGGCCATGTGGTCATTGCTGATGAATGATGAGTCTTTGCTACGTGCAGTAAGTAGCAAAACCCAGGACATGGATTCCACCAGGGTCATTAATCAACATATTCACCCTGTCTGGAGTGCCTGACTGTAATAATAAATGGCACATAACACACTCCAAGTTTCAAAGAAAAGATGAATTTTATTGAAATCTACCATTAGACCAAAAATAGACAGGCCATCTAAAAATAATTCTAAATTATAGCAGGATTCCTGGTGACCTTCCTTGGTCCCTGGCAAGGGCAACATTCTACATACAGAAGACACAGCTGTTAGAGTGATGAGTGTTGGATGACAACATGAGATGAGATGCAAAATGGATTCTTTATCATTCACCCAGGTCTGACTAATCCATTTACAATTTGAAACTCTGGTTATTAAAGGTGATCTGGGATCCCAGGGAGGGGATGGGGAGGAGTTACCAATATTAGAACAGCACAAATTATGTCATTAAAGATTTTCATGTCACATAATTAAACTATTTTAAGATTAGTTTTCAGAACACTGTCTTATTGGGATAAGACATAAGATTGGCAAAATTTTGTGGACTAAAAAATTCCATGAAAATTCTGGAACATGGCAGATGTCATAGAACAGGCTGAATATGGAGTGTTGACACCCAGAGCAAGGATGAGAGAGTCCAGGCTGGGCTGTGCTAGAGGGGGAGCGGAGTAGTCTCTTAAGAAAGGAGAATCGATCTTTCATTGTTCTGACAAAAGTCAGTCTAAGAAAAAACAGCAGCTCTGCTATTTCTACATAGAGATCTATGTTCGATGGAAGTATGATTACCATCTTCGATGATAATTGACATATTCAGAGCATAGAAAAATTAGTGACTTAATTATAAGTGAAAATATTTTACATTGTGAATATTAATATTTTCAGGGAGCAGAAATATCAAGAGATACTTTGGGCCTCTTGAGTTTTAAAGTGTGTTTTATTGCTCCACAAGATGGCCAGATGGATTCTGTATACAAATCAAAATGGTTTTTATATGCTCTGAAAGTTTCTAATTTCAAATTTCTCTTGACTTACAATCTAAGCTCTTGCAAAAGCTGAAATGTAATTAAGAAATAAAATACGGCAGGCCATGTGGTCATTGCTGATGAATGATGAGTCTTTGCTACGTGCAGTAAGTAGCAAAACCCAGGACATGGATTCCACCAGGGTCATTAATCAACATATTCACCCTGTCTGGAGTGCCTGACTGTAATAATAAATGGCACATAACACACTCCAAGTTTCAAAGAAAAGATGAATTTTATTGAAATCTACCATTAGACCAAAAATAGACAGGCCATCTAAAAATAATTCTAAATTATAGCAGGATTCCTGGTGACCTTCCTTGGTCCCTGGCAAGGGCAACATTCTACATACAGAAGACACAGCTGTTAGAGTGATGAGTGTTGGATGACAACATGAGATGAGATGCAAAATGGATTCTTTATCATTCACCCAGGTCTGACTAATCCATTTACAATTTGAAACTCTGGTTATTAAAGGTGATCTGGGATCCCAGGGAGGGGATGGGGAGGAGTTACCAATATTAGAACAGCACAAATTATGTCATTAAAGATTTTCATGTCACATAATTAAACTATTTTAAGATTAGTTTTCAGAACACTGTCTTATTGGGATAAGACATAAGATTGGCAAAATTTTGTGGACTAAAAAATTCCATGAAAATTCTGGAACATGGCAGATGTCATAGAACAGGCTGAATATGGAGTGTTGACACCCAGAGCAAGGATGAGAGAGTCCAGGCTGGGCTGTGCTAGAGGGGGAGCGGAGTAGTCTCTTAAGAAAGGAGAATCGATCTTTCATTGTTCTGACAAAAGTCAGTCTAAGAAAAAACAGCAGCTCTGCTATTTCTACATAGAGATCTATGTTCGATGGAGAGAAGTATGATTACCATCTTCGATGATAATCATGGAACCAGAAGAAACTTTAAAAATATGTCAATCTTTCAGAATCTATTCAAGGTCACAGTTGCTTTCTAACGCCCATCTTCTACAGTAATCCTCTAGTTTACTCTGCCATGTGCCGCAGTTGTGTGAAACTGACATTTCCAAACATGCGTCTTCACGCCTCTGTGAGACTGTCACACATCAGTGCAGGGCAGGGCATGATGGCCCGGAAACATTAGGAACAAAGTTTTCTCCAGTTCAGCCCTGTGTCTTTTGTGAAGCTTTCCCAGGCTCCCCCAAATGTAATGATCTTGATCTCTTTGCTATTTCAACATTTGTATTGTACTCAGTTCAGTATTGGGGGCTTCCTTGGGTATTTCTCACTTCACCGAGCTCAAAATGCACTCTCTAGACAATGGGGGCTGAATACGTGTTTGCCGAGGCAAACTGTATGTCTCCTTGGGGCAATCTGAGGGATAACTGGAAACTAGGCAAAGCACACCTTTATTTTCCTGACTTAGCTAACCTATGTTTCTCCAGACTGGTTTCTTTCAACTGGATCTGCTATAGAACAACTTAACTTTCTCTGTTTTTCTTTTTTTAAAAAAGAAAGATACCTGTGAGCTGACATGTAACTTCAGAAGTTTAATAGGCAAGCACCAATGTGTATTCCAAGCAGGCAGGGCCCTTTATGATTGCCTCCAACAAGCGTTCAGCAGTAATTGGCTACCTATCATTATTGGCTATCATTTATAGCTGCAAAGATTGTATTAGTTTTTGTCAGTGGGAAGAAGAGCTAACATTCATCAGGCAATGCACTTGGTTCAATACATCAGTGGCTGCTTGGTTTGCAAGGCAAAGGAAGACTGCAAAGCAGTCTTGTACTTAAGAACTGAAATGTAGCTGTTTGTTGCAGTTTTTAATAATGGAAAGAGTTTTGTTACGTTTCCATCATTTTGCTGTATACATTTGCACATGACTACCAGACATGAAGGTACTGACTGATAAGAGTTAGCTTGGAAAAATTCAGACTGAAAGCAGTGAGTTGGTAAAGAAAATACATGGTCTAAATTAAAAATAGAAATAAGCAGAGAATTCATTTTTATAAAATTAGGTAAGTAATATATTTTAATAAACATAGATGATAATTAGGATACAAAAGCAACTGATGGATTTAGTTTGGGAATTCCTACTTTTAACATAGTTCATTCTGATACATTTTATAGTCAAAATGCTTATGAGTTTTAACACTGTGAAAAATAAGACAGCAGTTCAAAATGGTGTCACTTTTGCTAAACCCTATGCAATAAACTGAGACTTAATCACAGTTTTGGCTCTCCCAGCAATGGACTGTTAAACCAGTCAACCAGGAATCATCACCAGCACCTGCTAGGTTATCTGCCTGACAGACTCATGTGTGTGTGTGCTCAGTCGTGTCCAATTCTTTGTGATCCCATGGACTGTAGCCTGCCAGGCCGCTCGAGTGGGTTGTCATTTCCTCCTCCAAGGCATCTTCCCGAACCAGGGGTCAAACCCACATATCTATGTCTCTTGCATTGGCAGGTGGATTCGTTACCCCTGGGCCACCTGGGAACCCTTGTCATCCAGGAAGAAAGGTTACTCGGTAGTAACAAATCACAAGTATAAATTCCTCATTCTTTCTTCTTTTTGACTTTCATTTGGTACAGCTCCTCGGAACTCCTTTCTCTCTGCTAAATGGACTGCTGCCTGAATCGACTGATTTCTGTTCAAATAAACTCTTAAAAATACATTAAAAATATAAGATGCCTCATTTTAACAACATACACATTTACCTATGTGACCTTAACACATGTCCAGACACAGGGCATTTCTGTCACTCCTAAGTAGGCTCTAGTCCCTCTTCCCAATTAACATCACCATCAATTAACAACAGTACACAAGCAATACTATCTGATTTCTATCAATATGGACTAATTTTATCTCTAATTAAACTCTCTTCATGACACATATTAGTGAATTTTTCCAGTTTCCTCTTGTTACTCATTTCTAGCTTCCTACTATGTTGTCAGAAAAGACACCGAACACGATTTAAATCTTCTTAAATTTGTTAAGTCATGTGCTACAGTCCAAAATATGATCTATCCTGAGGAATGTTCCATGTGTCCTTAAGAAGGAATGTATATGCTGGCACTACTGAGTGGAGTATGTGTATATGTCTTTTCCGTCAATTTGCACCATAGAGTTAATCAGGTCTGCTGTCTCCTTATCGATTTTATCTCTAGATGATCTCGCTGGTGTTGAGAGTGGGCTGCTAAAGTTCCCTACTATTGTATTGCTGTCTATTTCTCCTTTCAGTTCTACTAATACTTGCTTTAAATATTAAAATGGTCCAATGTTGGCTATGTATGTGTGCTGTTGCTTCAGCCCTGTCTGACTCTTTGCAACCCACAGGACTGCAGCCTGCTAGGCTCCTCTGTCCGTGGGATTCTCCAGGTAAGAATACCAGATTTGCCATGCCTTCTTCCAGGGTTCTTCCCAACTGGCTTTAACCTCAACCAGGCACCCTGCTAGGTTATCTGCCTGACAGACTCATGTGTGTGTGTGCTCAGTCGTGTCCAATTCTTTGTGATCCCATGGACTGTAGCCTGCCAGGCCGCTCGAGTGGGTTGTCATTTCCTCCTCCAAGGCATCTTCCCGAACCAGGGGTCAAACCCACATATCTATGTCTCTTGCATTGGCAGGTGGATTCGTTACCCCTGGGCCACCTGGGAACCCTTGTCATCCAGGAAGAAAGGTTACTCGGTAGTAACAAATCACAAGTATAAATTCCTCATTCTTTCTTCTTTTTGACTTTCATTTGGTACAGCTCCTCGGAACTCCTTTCTCTCTGCTAAATGGACTGCTGCCTGAATCGACTGATTTCTGTTCAAATAAACTCTTAAAAATACATTAAAAATATAAGATGCCTCATTTTAACAACATACACATTTACCTATGTGACCTTAACACATGTCCAGACACAGGGCATTTCTGTCACTCCTAAGTAGGCTCTAGTCCCTCTTCCCAATTAACATCACCATCAATTAACAACAGTACACAAGCAATACTATCTGATTTCTATCAATATGGACTAATTTTATCTCTAATTAAACTCTCTTCATGACACATATTAGTGAATTTTTCCAGTTTCCTCTTGTTACTCATTTCTAGCTTCCTACTATGTTGTCAGAAAAGACACCGGACACGATTTAAATCTTCTTAAATTTGTTAAGTCATGTGCTACAGTCCAAAATATGATCTATCCTGAGGAATGTTCCATGTGTCCTTAAGAAGGAATGTATATGCTGGCACTACTGAGTGGAGTATGTGTATATGTCTTTTCCGTCAATTTGCACCATAGAGTTAATCAGGTCTGCTGTCTCCTTATCGATTTTATCTCTAGATGATCTCGCTGGTGTTGAGAGTGGGCTGCTAAAGTTCCCTACTATTGTATTGCTGTCTATTTCTCCTTTCAGTTCTACTAATACTTGCTTTAAATATTAAAATGGTCCAATGTTGGCTATGTATGTGTGCTGTTGCTTCAGCCCTGTCTGACTCTTTGCAACCCACAGGACTGCAGCCTGCTAGGCTCCTCTGTCCGTGGGATTCTCCAGGTAAGAATACCAGATTTGCCATGCCTTCTTCCAGGGGTTCTTCCCAACTCAGACACTGAAACTATGTCTCATACCTCTCCTACCTGGGCAGGCAGGTGCTTTACCAGTAGTACCACCTGGGAATCTGCACACACACATACATACATATTTATATATGCAAATATGTACATATTTACAATTATTACATTATCTTTGTGAATTGACTCCTTGGTCTCTATATAATGAACTATATTGTCCCTGGTGACTGATATTTGCTGAAAATTTGTTTTGTCTGATGGAAGTATGGCACCTCCCATTCTCTTCTGATTACATGAAAGGAGTATCTTTTTTCTATCTCTGCTATTCTCAGCCTGTGTATGTCTTTATAGCTAGAGTGAGGCTCTTCTGGGAAGTATATTATTGGATCTTGTTTTTGTTGTTCTTAACCCAGTTAGCTAATCTGCTTCTTTTGATAGCAGCCCATTGACAAAGTAACTATCAATATGTACAGATTTACTATTATCATTTTGTTGTTTCTGAGTGATTTATTTGTGGTGGGGAGTCTCTTATTTCTTCCTTCCTCTCTTTGCCTTCTTTTGCCATTTATTTTTTAAAAATTTTTGGCCTATTTTTATTGATCTTTTATTTCTTTATTTTTATCCATCTTTCTTCTTTGGCCTGTGTGGACGTCGCATTGCAGTGGCCTCTCTCATTGCAGAGCGCTGGCTCTGGGCGAATGCACTCCAGAGCACCGGTTCAAAACTGGGCACACTGGTTCAGCCACTCTGCAGTATGTGGGGTCTTCCTGGGCCAGGGATCAAACCAATGCCCCTTGCACTGCAAGACAGACTCTTTACCCAATGGACCATCAGGGATGCTCAGCATTTACTTTTTGTAGTAGTATGATCTGATTACTTTCTCCTTACCTTTTGTGTATCTAGTGTAGAGTTTTTTGGTGTGGTTGCTATGATGCCTACAGTAAACATCTCACAGACAAAACAGTCTATTTTAAATTGATAAAAATTTTCCCTCACTCACATACAAAAAGGTGACACTTTTCTAGCTACATTTTATGCTACTGATGTGTTCATAGCTTTTAAAAATGTGTATTAACAAATTATTCTAGCATAATTTTTAAATATTATAAAATTTATATTAGATATAAAAATGCTTTACATACCACCATTACAGTATTTGCGGATTGTGAACATGACTACATATTTACCTTTACCACTGAATTTTATGCTTTTATATATTTCCATGATTTACTTAGTGTCCTTTCATAATTTGAAGAATTTCCTTTAGAATTTCTTGAAAAGCAAGTCTGACAAAAACGAAAGCTGTTTCTTTTTTGTCTGTGACTGTCTTTATCTCTCCATTTGTGAAGCACAGTTTTGCCTGGTCTAGTGTTCCTGATTGATGTGCTTTTTCTTTCAGTACTTTGAATGCATCATCCCATTGTCTCCTGGCCCTCAAATTTCTGTAAAGAAATCTATTTGCCTCATAGATATTTCCTTGTATGTGAGGAGTTAGTTCTTCCTCCATGCTTTCAAAATTCTCTGTCTTTGACTTTTAGCATTTTGATTATAATGAGTTTCATGGCCATATTCTTTGAGTTGACCTTGTTTGGGGTCCTTTGAGCTTCCTGTAAACGGGATGCCCATTTCTCCTGCCAAGACCTGGAAAGTTTTCAGCAGTTATTCCTTTTAATGAGCGTTCTGCTCCTTTCTGGCTCTCTTCTCATTCTGGAACTTCCTTTATACATTTAATCATTTGCATGATAAGTGTTCAATAAGTCATGGAGCTTTTCTTCATTTTTTTTCATTTTTTTCTTTTTGTTCTCACTATTTAATTTCAAATGAACTGTCCTTGAGTACACTTTGTCTACCTTCTGCATGATCAAGGTTTTTGGTTGAAATTATCTCCCGAATTTTCCAGTTCTGTCATTGTATTCTTAAACTGCAGTACTTTTGCGTGGTTCATTTTCATGGTTTCTACTTCTTTGTTAAAGTTCTTATGTGGTTTATGCATGATTTTCCCAATTTTGTCTAGTTGTCTACCTGTGTTATCTTGCCTTGAGTTTCTTTAAGATAATTATTTTGAATTCTTTGTCAGGCAAATTATAGATCTCCATTTCTTTTAGGTCATTTACTAGAATTTTATTAGTTTTCTTTCGTGATGTCATATTTACTTTAATTCTATGATCTAGGTGGACCTGTGTTGCTATCTGTGCATTTGAAGATGTACACACCTTTTCCAGTCTTTATAGATTGGTTATGGCAGGTAAGAGCTTCCATGGTGGCGCAGAGGTAAAGAATCACCTGCAATGCAGGAGATGCAGGTTCTGGATTGGGAAGAACCCCAGGAGAAAGGAACAACAACCCATTCCAAGATTCCCAACTGGGAAATCCCACAGACAGAGGAGTTTCCCGGGCTACAGTCCATGGTGTCACAAAGAGTCAGAAACAACTGAGCACAAAGCAAACAAAACTATGGCAGGTAAATACCTTCCCATCTGATGGAATTACATTTGGAATTACAGTCATGCTGCATATGAACCAGTTTTGAGGATGTCCCTATGGATGGGGGTCCAGGCTTGGTATCCTTGTTACCAGGGACTCAGGCAGACATGGTTGTCTGGTCCCTTGGTGGACAAGACTCCTCTAGGTCACCTTGAGTGTTTTTGACTTTAAAAAAAAAGTTTCCCCACTATTTATTTTTCAAATGAACTTTTTCCTTGAGCTTCCTGTAAACGGATGCCCATTTCTCCTGCCAAGACCTGGAAAGTTTTCAGCAGTTATTCCTTTTAATGAGCGTTCTGCTCCTTTCTGGCTCTCTTCTCATTCTGGAACTTCCTTTATACATTTAATCATTTGCATGATAAGTGTTCAATAAGTCATGGAGCTTTTCTTCATTTTTTTTCATTTTTTTCTTTTTGTTCTCACTATTTAATTTCAAATGAACTGTCCTTGAGTACACTTTGTCTACCTTCTGCATGATCAAGGTTTTTGGTTGAAATTATCTCCCGAATTTTCCAGTTCTGTCATTGTATTCTTAAACTGCAGTACTTTTGCGTGGTTCATTTTCATGGTTTCTACTTCTTTGTTAAAGTTCTTATGTGGTTTATGCATGATTTTCCCAATTTTGTCTAGTTGTCTACCTGTGTTATCTTGCCTTGAGTTTCTTTAAGATAATTATTTTGAATTCTTTGTCAGGCAAATTATAGATCTCCATTTCTTTTAGGTCATTTACTAGAATTTTATTAGTTTTCTTTCGTGATGTCATATTTACTTTAATTCTATGATCTAGGTGGACCTGTGTTGCTATCTGTGCATTTGAAGATGTACACACCTTTTCCAGTCTTTATAGATTGGTTATGGCAGGTAAGAGCTTCCATGGTGGCGCAGAGGTAAAGAATCACCTGCAATGCAGGAGATGCAGGTTCTGGATTGGGAAGAACCCCAGGAGAAAGGAACAACAACCCATTCCAAGATTCCCAACTGGGAAATCCCACAGACAGAGGAGTTTCCCGGGCTACAGTCCATGGTGTCACAAAGAGTCAGAAACAACTGAGCACAAAGCAAACAAAACTATGGCAGGTAAATACCTTCCCATCTGATGGAATTACATTTGGAATTACAGTCATGCTGCATATGAACCAGTTTTGAGGATGTCCCTATGGATGGGGGTCCAGGCTTGGTATCCTTGTTACCAGGGACTCAGGCAGACATGGTTGTCTGGTCCCTTGGTGGACAAGACTCCTCTAGGTCCTTATTCAGAGCTATATTCTTTGTCATGTGCAGCCTGTCAATACTTTGCTCATTTCTATCAGACTTTAAAAATACTAAAATAAGTAACTACTTACTTTTTGTCATATTTTCTCCTAAATATAACATATAGCTCTGTCATAATGTTATTTCTTATTAGGGAAGAAATGACTCTTAAAAAAACATAAAGAAAAATGGAGGGTCATCCCTGGTTTTATTTGAGAGACACGGGATGCATTCATACGTGCATGCTAAGTCGTTTCAATCCTGTCTGGATTGCTCTTTGTTATCCTATAGACTCTAGCCTGCCAAGCTCCTCTGTCCATGGCATTATACTGGAGTAAGTTGCCATTTCCTTTTCCAGGCATCTTCCTGACCCAGGGATCAAGCTCATGTTTATGTCTCCTGCACTGGCAAGAGGGTTCTTTATCAACAGAGCCATAGGGGAAACCCAAGATATATAGAAACTTTCTATTAATTTTTTTGAATTCTGATTCCCTACCATAGTGATAATTCATTTGGGAACTGACGGCATTACAATATCTGCACCTAGAAAGATCCACAGAAATGAGCTAATTTTATTTTATTTTTAGCCTTTCTCTATCACATAGTTTTTGTTAGTATTTTTATATTGGCTCCTACTTTTTGAAATATTATATCTACCAAAATGTCACAATAAATAATAATATATGTTAAGGCTTTGGAATGTATATTCATCAGATGTCTACATCTATTAATCAGTTATTATGTTTAACATACATAGCATGTTTAGTATGTTACATGATTATGTTTGACATGATATAAACAGAAATCAAAATCTATATATTCACTACATTGTGAACCAATTATCTGAGAATGATTATGCAATACTAGTTTGGCTTTTTGAAAGACTTAAATTATTGTTCTGAATTCAGCCCTTAGATTTATTTCAAAATTAATTAAAATTATTTCATCGATGTAATTATGTAAGAAAGAATTTCTTATACTATTTGATTCAGACTTTTCACTGAAATGTTTTATATAAAATAAATACACACTTATATTTACACTTAGAATGGATGTTCTTGTCATATTTTAGAGGATCTATTAAAGGGGATTATTACTGTAGTCATGAAGATTGGATAGATCTTCAATAGCCTACATGAGGAAACAGAAATTAATGTAACGAGTGGAAGAAAATGAGTAAAAAGCAAAAGAGTGTGATATAATAAGCAAGACCAGAAGAAGTTGAATAAGAAAAAAAGGGAAATTTCCTGCTGGCCCAGAGGCTAAAACTCTTCATTCCTAACACAGGAGACTTAGGTTTGATCCCTGGTCAGGGAACTAGATACCACATGCCACAAGGAAGAGTCTGCATGCCACAAACTGAAAAGATCCCATGTACCCAACTAAGACCTGGCCAAATAAATAATTAAAGACAGCCAAATAAATAATTAAATATGTTTAAAAATAAGAAAAGACTAGTGAACTAGGACGTGTGTTTGAGAGAGGTCAAGAAATAGAATTGCTCCAGTATTTCTGAGAATGCTCTAGATGATGAAACAAAGTTCATAACACTTGTTTCACCTTAGGGAACTTGACGTTGATTCCCTACCATAGTGATAATTCATTTGGGAACTGACGGCATTACAATATCTGCACCTAGAAAGATCCACAGAAATGAGCTAATTTTATTTTATTTTTAGCCTTTCTCTATCACATAGTTTTTGTTAGTATTTTTATATTGGCTCCTACTTTTTGAAATATTATATCTACCAAAATGTCACAATAAATAATAATATATGTTAAGGCTTTGGAATGTATATTCATCAGATGTCTACATCTATTAATCAGTTATTATGTTTAACATACATAGCATGTTTAGTATGTTACATGATTATGTTTGACATGATATAAACAGAAATCAAAATCTATATATTCACTACATTGTGAACCAATTATCTGAGAATGATTATGCAATACTAGTTTGGCTTTTTGAAAGACTTAAATTATTGTTCTGAATTCAGCCCTTAGATTTATTTCAAAATTAATTAAAATTATTTCATCGATGTAATTATGTAAGAAAGAATTTCTTATACTATTTGATTCAGACTTTTCACTGAAATGTTTTATATAAAATAAATACACACTTATATTTACACTTAGAATGGATGTTCTTGTCATATTTTAGAGGATCTATTAAAGGGGATTATTACTGTAGTCATGAAGATTGGATAGATCTTCAATAGCCTACATGAGGAAACAGAAATTAATGTAACGAGTGGAAGAAAATGAGTAAAAAGCAAAAGAGTGTGATATAATAAGCAAGACCAGAAGAAGTTGAATAAGAAAAAAGGAACTTTCCTGCTGGCCCAGAGGCTAAAACTCTTCATTCCTAACACAGGAGACTTAGGTTTGATCCCTGGTCAGGGAACTAGATACCACATGCCACAAGGAAGAGTCTGCATGCCACAAACTGAAAAGATCCCATGTACCCAACTAAGACCTGGCCAAATAAATAATTAAAGACAGCCAAATAAATAATTAAATATGTTTAAAAATAAGAAAAGACTAGTGAACTAGGACGTGTGTTTGAGAGAGGTCAAGAAATAGAATTGCTCCAGTATTTCTGAGAATGCTCTAGATGATGACAAAGTTCATAACACTTGTCCCTCAGTACACATGGTAAATTTGTTTCAGGATACCTCATAGATATCAAAATTTGAGCACGCTCAAGTTCTTTCTATAAAATGACACAGTATTTGCCTAGAACCTCTGCACATCCTTCTGTACTCTTCAAATCATCTCTATATAGCAGGCATACTGAAGAAACACTGCAGGTTCACTTACAGACCATTTTATCAAGCAAATATCACAATAAAAAGAGTCACCAAAATTTGGGGGTTTTTCAGTGCATATAAAATTTATGTTTAGAACACAGAGTTGGGTTCTCTGTGTTCTATAGCTCAGCTCAGGAGTCTATGGTGACCTAGAGGAGTGAGACAGGGTTAGAGGGAGGGCCAAAGGGAGAGGTTATACATATACATAGAGCTGATTCACTTCGTTGTACAAAGGAAAATAACACTATACCCCAACAACAACAAAAAATCTGTTTTCATTACACTGCAGTCTATTATGTGTGCAACAGCATTTTGTCCAAAAAAAAGGTGCATACCTTACTTTAAAATATGTTATTCCTAAAAAGTATTAATCATCATCTTAGCCTTCAGTGAGTTATAATCTTTTCTTGCAATAGTAACATCAAAGATCACTGACCACCAGAACAAATATAATAATGATGAAAAATTTGAAATATTCCAAGAACTACAAAAATGTGACTTAGAAATATGAGGTGGAAAAATGGCACTGGCTTACTTGAGACAGGGATGTATAAATCTTCAGTTTGTAAAAGACACAGTATCTATAGAATGAAATACAATGAATCACAATAAAATGACATATGGTTGTATTTATAACACCTAACACAACGGTAATGTTATGCAAACTGTAAATACAATATCAATGCTATGTCAGTTTTTGCCATCATGCGGCAAATTCAAACTTTGCTTTTTGGAACTCTCTGGAATTTTGTTACATGTATACTTGAGCTATGGTTGGTTGAATTTGCAGATACCTGTGGATATAGAAGGCTAATTCAATGTTGGGAGGAAATCTGAATTACAATAGAAATGGGAGGATAGAAAAATAATTATCAGATGAGTGCAAGTAACATTTTCAAAGTTTTGCCGTGAATGGATTTAGAGAGTGAAGTAAATCAGAAAGAGAAACACAAATATTGTATACTAACAAACATATATGGAATCTAGAAAGATGGTACTGATAAACATATATACAGAACGGCAATGGAGAAACAGACATAGAGAACAGACTTATGGACATTGTGGAGAGGGAGGAATGGGTGAGATGTATGGAAACGGCAACATGGAAACTTACATTACAATATGCAAAAGAGACAACCAATGTGAATACTCTGTCAGACTAAGCAAATTTACACAGGCTATACAACAATCCAGAGGGGTGGGATGGAGGGAGATGGGAGGGAAGTTTAAGTGGGAGGGGTCAAGAGTATACATATGACTGCTTCAGGTTTATGCATGGCAGTAAACAACAAAATTCTGTAAAAATAAAATAAAAATTAAAACAAAAACAACAACAAAAAGGAAGTCAAGGGTAATTCCAAAGCTAAAATCTCCATGGTAGTATACAGGATTCCATGGACAGAGGAATCTGGAGAGCTATGGTCCATAGGGTCACAAAGAGTCAGATATGACTAAATGACTTAGTACACATGCATACAGGAGTCAGGATGTGGGACTAATAATATAAACTAAGAATAGCTAATGATGCAAGGTATCTAACAGCAGATATGAGCAGGGAACTAGGAAATAAATCTCATTATGTTGTTATTGTGCTACTTGCTCAATCATGTCTGACTCTCTGCAACCCCATGGACTGTAGCCTACCAGGCTTCTCAGTCCACGGGATTCTCCAGGCAAGAATACTGGAGTGGGCTACCATGCTCTCCTCCAGGGGGTCTTCAGAACCCAGGGATAGAACTCAGGTCTCCCTCATGGCAGGCCACGATGGAAGCCCAAGAATACTGGACTGGGTAGTCTATCCCTTCTCCAGGGGATCTTCCCAACCCAGTAATTGAACTGGAGTCTCCTGCATTGCAGGTAGTTTCTTTACCAGCTGAGTCACCAGTGAAGTCCCTATACACCAATACTAAATGAAAAATTAAATATATATATACCACAATGTTAAAATTCTCACAGGAAAATCAATAAAGATAATCTTCCTGGGGGGGGGGAAGTTTTTAGCATTATAAATTGAAAATGCAAGTTTCATACATGAATTCAACAAGGAATATACTTTACAATGTCACATAATCAACATAAGCATCACCTATTTGGGGGAAAACAATACAAACTATGTACATTTTTTAATACAGAGATATCAAAAAATCTCATCATACCCTTGCACTAACAATTGTACAACATCACAAGAATGTGCCTAAGTCCTCCATCTAGCTATGTTACAAATATGTTATTAACAAGTCTATAAAATGTGTTGTCATTTCCTGCCCCCCTCCCCGTCTTTCCTGTTAGAACTTAAGAATGAAACATTGCTATGACCTTTTTCAATCATGAAATATTAAAACTCACATAGATGAAATAATGCATGCTCTGTGTAGACCATAGTAAGACTTGTAAAACTAACTGTGTTAAGATTATGAGGGAATGCCGTGGACATTCAGAACAAGGAGCAAGCGCATCCTGAGTACCACGTCAAAGACACAGGTAATCCCTGACTTGCAGGAAATCCACTCATCAGTAACAGAGCTGACTGAACTCCCTTTTGAGCCACTGTTCAGGTCTCTTCCAGTCTTAGCTCTTCACTAAATGACTCTGATAGTCCTGGCTTCATCCTCAGAATTTCAGCTTATACATGTTTCAGTTTACACAGTCTTTCTTCTTACCAACATATCACTGTCATCAGCCCTGTTTGTTGTTTATTTTGCTTTAAGCCACCCTCACTTGAGTGGTATGTTAAGGTTTATACCACTCAAATGAAGGTAGCTTATAGCAAAATAGGCAAACTAACAGAGGTGATGCTTCTGAAATTTGGTCAAGATTTTTAAAGAGGATGTGGTAGGAGCAAAATAATGCAAGGGCTAAGAATTTACATCATGGAATTAGACAATTCTGGGTAAGATCTCTCTTAGGACTTAACAACTCCCTGACGTTGAACAAATTATCTGTTCTCTGGACCTCAGTTTGTACATATGAGAATTCAAATAAGAGCAGTATCTAATTTACAGAGTTCTTCAAAACTAGAAGTAACCATGCGAGGACCATGCATTGCCCTTAAGAGTATAAATACTGACTGAAGATGAGGTGTGATGATGATTATATGATGATTAAAATAAAAATAATGATTCTGCAATCAAATTAAAATTAGATCATTGAAAAATTTTGTGGGTATATATATAGATGCATTATAAATCTATTTGTGAAAGCCATTCAAATTGAGGAATTTCCATACTAATTTCTTTTATAATTTTTTCTTAAGACATTCTCTTTAAAATAACTAACTAGATATCTTAGGTGATGTCAGGAGAATACAAAGTACAGAAGATAACATAAGGTCAAACTATTCAGAATAATAATAGTTAAAGAATAAGTCAACTACAATGTAATTGGGAAATTCCAAGGTTTAAAAAATATTTTATGGAATTTAATATATGTCACCTTCAGCATTATGAGAGACTAAAATTATATTCATTAAAACCAATAAAAGTAAATAACATTTGAAAATAAAAGGATACCATAGAAGGGCAAAAGGAGCCGTGGACATTCAGAACAAGGAGCAAGCGCATCCTGAGTACCACGTCAAAGACACAGGTAATCCCTGACTTGCAGGAAATCCACTCATCAGTAACAGAGCTGACTGAACTCCCTTTTGAGCCACTGTTCAGGTCTCTTCCAGTCTTAGCTCTTCACTAAATGACTCTGATAGTCCTGGCTTCATCCTCAGAATTTCAGCTTATACATGTTTCAGTTTACACAGTCTTTCTTCTTACCAACATATCACTGTCATCAGCCCTGTTTGTTGTTTATTTTGCTTTAAGCCACCCTCACTTGAGTGGTATGTTAAGGTTTATACCACTCAAATGAAGGTAGCTTATAGCAAAATAGGCAAACTAACAGAGGTGATGCTTCTGAAATTTGGTCAAGATTTTTAAAGAGGATGTGGTAGGAGCAAAATAATGCAAGGGCTAAGAATTTACATCATGGAATTAGACAATTCTGGGTAAGATCTCTCTAGGACTTAACAACCCCCTGACGTTGAACAAATTATCTGTTCTCTGGACCTCAGTTTGTACATATGAGAATTCAAATAAGAGCAGTATCTAATTTACAGAGTTCTTCAAAACTAGAAGTAACCATGCGAGGACCATGCATTGCCCTTAAGAGTATAAATACTGACTGAAGATGAGGTGTGATGATGATTATATGATGATTAAAATAAAAATAATGATTCTGCAATCAAATTAAAATTAGATCATTGAAAAATTTTGTGGGTATATATATAGATGCATTATAAATCTATTTGTGAAAGCCATTCAAATTGAGGAATTTCCATACTAATTTCTTTTATAATTTTTTCTTAAGACATTCTCTTTAAAATAACTAACTAGATATCTTAGGTGATGTCAGGAGAATACAAAGTACAGAAGATAACATAAGGTCAAACTATTCAGAATAATAATAGTTAAAGAATAAGTCAACTACAATGTAATTGGGAAATTCCAAGGTTTAAAAAATATTTTATGGAATTTAATATATGTCACCTTCAGCATTATGAGAGACTAAAATTATATTCATTAAAACCAATAAAAGTAAATAACATTTGAAATATACAAATGGATCTTTATATCACACAACAAATACCATTTAAGTTTATATTTTGATAGACATCATAAATAGCAAACCATTAAATTTTAGTTCTATAATGTTCTCATATTTTTAAAAGAAAGACCAGAAAGAAGTATAATACATTTTATACCAGTAATAATTACAGCAACATCAACAATCAGGAAATGTGTAGTATAAAGGAATTTTCCTTTTTATTGTGTACCTAACTTGAAGTTAAGGTACGGCTATTTCTCCTTCACCCAGCTGAACGCTACTACATTCATTTCTGGCTAGAAAAAACTTTCTTTTGTTCTAGACAAATGTCCTTAACTTTATGCAATTTTATAACAAAAAATAATCCCAATAATCAAAGGGAAAAAAAGTGCAAATTACACCACCTTGAGGTTTATCATATCATCTATTATCTATGTAGAAACCTACACAGAAAGTTACAACAGCAAGATCACAGGTGCTTTTTCCAAACTAAAGCCCATATATTTAATCTTTCAAAGGTGATATTGAAACAAAACTCAAAGAAGGGTAAACATAAGAGCTATAAAACCTAAAAGAACTCAGAAATATGACCCCAAATTAATTTGTAAGGATATAAGACTTCAGGCACCTCTCTTAAAATCAAGAAAAAAGTCCAGTCTACTTTCTATAGACAGTGTATAAAGAATATATTTACAATTCATACAAAGAAATGCAATTCATATAATGAAATGCAAATTTTATATCAAACTTGTTCACATTCATTTCCATATATATGTATATACATATATTATATGCATATATATTGCTATGCACACACACACAGAAGGGCTAGAGAGTCTGAAACCTGCAGGGCAAGCTGGCAGCCTGAACATCTGGGAAGAGATGATGTTACAGTCTTGAGTCTAAAGGCTGGAAATACAGGCAAGCTTTCTACATTGCTGTTTGGAGATAGACTTGTTTTCAGGAAACTCGGGCTTGGTTCCTAAGGATCATCTGTATTATTGGGGGTACACTCCTTTACTTGAGAGCCAACTAACTGTAAATATTAACTTCATCCAAAAATATATCTTCATAGCAACATTGAGACTAGTGTCTGATCAAGTAAGCGGATACCTTAAACTAGTTAAAGAGATGTATACATTTAATCACAGAAGAAAGAGTACACTGCTATATAGAAAACCTGAAATATTCCACCAGCAATTAAATTAATAACAATTGAACAATTGATATCAATTGTATATCTAGGAGGGAGCCAAGATGGCGGAGGAATGAGGGGAAGATTTCACCAGCTCCCCAACAGAATCACCGGAACTAATCAAGGAAAGAACCACCACCAACAAACCAGTCACTAGACGACAGAAGAATTCCATAGGTCCGCGAGAGTAGAAGAGTGAATAGCCAGAAATTTCCCAGAGCTAGGGTTCTAAGAATCCTCTATCCTAACCCACACGCCAGACCGCACCGACGGAGAGCTGGCCAGCAAGTGCCCTAAAAGGGGGCCTAAGCAGAGCCTCGGGGGAGAAAGGGCAGCGCTCAACGTGAAAACTCCAAGAATCCGCCCGGATCGCTGGCAGAAATTGAGACACTGCGAAGGTAGGATACCGGAGCAGGACCCAGCAGAACACGCTTCCTGCCTAGCGACCTGAGACCGGAGGGAGCGCGGGGAGTGCTGCCTAGCGACCGACCGGGAGATGGGAGGGAGCGCCCAGTGTGAGGATCGCGCTGCTCCGCCGGGCGAAAATCACGACTTTCCGCCTGGTACCAGGTGAGTTCAAACACTCCTAGTGGGGGACTGGCTGAAGGGGAAGTCGCCCACAGATTGCTGACCAGGGACCGGGCTCGACCCTGACGGGGAAACTTGTGACTGCCTTTGGGACTTGGAGGCGTAACCGGCAGTGCGCGCACGCCAGTGGCGGAGGAGCCTGTGCACCCCCATAGCTGCACCGCCATAGCTGCACCAGCAGCAGAGGAAGCCAGGAAAAGGGCAGGTATCAGAGGCTACCGGTGGGTGCGCTGCAGGGCCAGGAAACCCCCGCCCAACACGGGATTGCGCGCATGCTGTGGCCCCCGCCCGACGGACTGGGATCAGGCCGCACCCCAGCCCACCCCTGACGGCACGCGCGCCTCGGTCCTCCGCCCGACTGACTGGGATCAGCCCGCCATCCCGGCCAGCACCTGAGCTTGCAGACCTGAGCCATAAGGGAAAGGCTGCATCATCAAGACAACACCATCCAGAGCAGACTGGCTTCCACCAGACAGATGAGAGGATAAAAACCAGGAACAGTATTTAGCTTTTTTGCTTAAAATTACATTAACAGAAGAAAGAGTACACTGCTATATAGAAAACCTGAAATATTCCACCAGCAATTAAATTAATAACAATTGAACAATTGATATCAATTGTATATCTAGGAGGGAGCCAAGATGGCGGAGGAATGAGGGGAAGATTTCACCAGCTCCCCAACAGAATCACCGGAACTAATCAAGGAAAGAACCACCACCAACAAACCAGTCACTAGACGACAGAAGAATTCCATAGGTCCGCCAGAGTAGAAGAGTGAATAGCCAGAAATTTCCCAGAGCTAGGGTTCTAAGAATCCTCTATCCTAACCCACACGCCAGACCGCACCGACGGAGAGCTGGCCAGCAAGTGCCCTAAAAGGGGGCCTAAGCAGAGCCTCGGGGGAGAAAGGGCAGCGCTCAACGTGAAAACTCCAAGAATCCGCCCGGATCGCTGGCAGAAATTGAGACACTGCGAAGGTAGGATACCGGAGCAGGACCCAGCAGAACACGCTTCCTGCCTAGCGACCTGAGACCGGAGGGAGCGCGGGGAGTGCTGCCTAGCGACCGACCGGGAGATGGGAGGGAGCGCCCAGTGTGAGGATCGCGCTGCTCCGCCGGGCGAAAATCACGACTTTCCGCCTGGTACCAGGTGAGTTCAAACACTCCTAGTGGGGGACTGGCTGAAGGGGAAGTCGCCCACAGATTGCTGACCAGGGACCGGGCTCGACCCTGACGGGGAAACTTGTGACTGCCTTTGGGACTTGGAGGCGTAACCGGCAGTGCGCGCACGCCAGTGGCGGAGGAGCCTGTGCACCCCCATAGCTGCACCGCCATAGCTGCACCAGCAGCAGAGGAAGCCAGGAAAAGGGCAGGTATCAGAGGCTACCGGTGGGTGCGCTGCAGGGCCAGGAAACCCCCGCCCAACACGGGATTGCGCGCATGCTGTGGCCCCCGCCCGACGGACTGGGATCAGGCCGCACCCCAGCCCACCCCTGACGGCACGCGCGCCTCGGTCCTCCGCCCGACTGACTGGGATCAGCCCGCCATCCCGGCCAGCACCTGAGCTTGCAGACCTGAGCCATAAGGGAAAGGCTGCATCATCAAGACAACACCATCCAGAGCAGACTGGCTTCCACCAGACAGATGAGAGGATAAAAACCAGGAACAGTATTTAGCTTTTTTGCTTATCTGTCGTGGATGGTTCTGTTTATTCATTTCATCGATCAGGTTTGGGGTTTTGATTTTTTGTGTTTTTTTTTGTTTTTTGTTTTTTTCTTTTTTTCTCTTTTGTCTCTTCTTATTAAGTTTCTCTTCCCTTTTTTAATTTTTAATTTCTTTTTTTAAATTTTTAATTATTAATTTTTTAAATTAAATTCTTGAACTTCTAATTTTCATTCCTCTTTCCCACTCTTTCCTCCCTCTATGTTCTAAATCTAAAACTTTCTCCTATCTACCACTACCCTCTAGATAAATATTTCCTACCTTCCTGTCTCCACTATTCTCTTCCAGCTGCACTAAACAATACAACACACTAATCTTGGCTACATAACCCTATAAAATCCTTCCAAGACGAATCTATTCCTTCTCATTACCCATACACTCTCCTCCACCTCACCCCCAACACATGTCTTAGTTAAAAATTGCTTTCAATGAAATAGTCCAAGCCAGGACCTTACCCAAGATCTATTTTTCCAGGCACTGTTTTAATTAATTCAGAGCTTAACGGGCAAGTACCATCTTTGATTGTGTCATTTGCCAGAAATATTTCATATGCTTTGTCACTGTAAGACTGGTTAGATGTGGTTATTGCCGTCTATGTATCTATATCTTATGACTATGTTAGAAAACATCTGCATGCTTTTATGACTGTCACCCATTAGGGACACACCTCTTGCTCCTCAGATGCTAGTATTTGAACTAATATCACGGAACACCATAGCAAACCAGACATAGAGCCTACACCCCCTTACCAATCATCAAACCAAGGATCCTCTGCATAGAGGCCCTGATTCCAAGAAAAAAACCCCAGTATCGCAGGGCCAGGAAACCCCGCCCAACACGGGATTGCGCGCATGCTGTGGCCCCCGCCCGACGGACTGGGATCAGGCCGCACCCCAGCCCACCCCTGACGGCACGCGCGCCTCGGTCCTCCGCCCGACTGACTGGGATCAGCCCGCCATCCCGGCCAGCACCTGAGCTTGCAGACCTGAGCCATAAGGGAAAGGCTGCATCATCAAGACAACACCATCCAGAGCAGACTGGCTTCCACCAGACAGATGAGAGGATAAAAACCAGGAACAGTATTTAGCTTTTTTGCTTATCTGTCGTGGATGGTTCTGTTTATTCATTTCATCGATCAGGTTTGGGGTTTTGATTTTTTGTGTTTTTTTTTGTTTTTTTTTTTTTTCTTTTTTTCTCTTTTGTCTCTTCTTATTAAGTTTCTCTTCCCTTTTTTAATTTTTAATTTCTTTTTTTAAATTTTTAATTATTAATTTTTTAAATTAAATTCTTGAACTTCTAATTTTCATTCCTCTTTCCCACTCTTTCCTCCCTCTATGTTCTAAATCTAAAACTTTCTCCTATCTACCACTACCCTCTAGATAAATATTTCCTACCTTCCTGTCTCCACTATTCTCTTCCAGCTGCACTAAACAATACAACACACTAATCTTGGCTACATAACCCTATAAAATCCTTCCAAGACGAATCTATTCCTTCTCATTACCCATACACTCTCCTCCACCTCACCCCCAACACATGTCTTAGTTAAAAATTGCTTTCAATGAAATAGTCCAAGCCAGGACCTTACCCAAGATCTATTTTTCCAGGCACTATTTTAATTAATTCAGAGCTTAACGGGCAAGTACCATCTTTGATTGTGTCATTTGCCAGAAATATTTCATATGCTTTGTCACTGTAAGACTGGTTAGATGTGGTTATTGCCGTCTATGTATCTATATCTTATGACTATGTTAGAAAACATCTGCATGCTTTTATGACTGTCACCCATTAGGGACACACCTCTTGCTCCTCAGATGCTAGTATTTGAACTAATATCACGGAACACCATAGCAAACCAGACATAGAGCCTACACCCCCTTACCAATCATCAAACCAAGGATCCTCTGCATAGAGGCCCTGATTCCAAGATCCCACACTATCAAAGAACATACAACACTACAGATTATTCACATGTAAACAAGATCTAACACCACCCAAGACACAAACCATTGAACCCTTCTAGAAGGACAGAAACCCAAAGGAAGGGAGAATTCAACCAAGAAGCCTGGTGGGGAAAAGAACTCCATACACACAGACACCCACAAAGAAACAAAAACTAACCTAATAATGAAATGACAGAGAAACACTGCACAAATGAAGGACCAAGCTAGAGAATCACAGCTTCAAATGACAAAGGAAGAGATAGACAAATTATCTGAAAGAGAGTTCAGAAGAGCGATACTAATGAGGATGCAAAACATGGAAAAGAGAATATTAGAGGAAATTAGAGCATTGAGAAAAGACATGCAGGAAATGAAAATAAGCAAATAGAGACCACCAACTCAATTGCTGAACTCAAAAATACTATAGAAGGACTCAACAGTAGAGTATCAGAGGCTGAAGAACGGATAAGCAAGCTGCAAGATAGACTGGTGGAAATAACTGGTGAGGAACAGAACAAAGCCGAAAGAATTAAAAGAACTGAAGATAGCCTCAAAGACCTATGAGACAATAGCAAACGCACCAACATTAGAACTATAGGAGTTCCAGAGGAAGAGGAAGGAAAGAAAGGTTACGAAAAAATTCTTGAAGAGGTTGTAGTAGAAAACTTCCCCAGCATGGGAAAGGAAATAGTAAACCATGTCCAAGAAGCACAAAGAGTTCCATACAGGAGAAACCCCAGAAGAAATACACCAGGACACATTCTAATCAAACTAATGAAGACTAAATATAAAGACAGATTACTAAAAGCAGCTAGGAGCAAACAACAAATAACATATAAAGGAAACCCGATACATCTAACTGCGGATCTCTCAACAGAAACCCTGCAGGCCAGAAGACAATGGTAGGACACATTTAAATGGATAAAAGAGAAAAACCTCCAACCAAAATTTCTCTACCCAGCAAGAATCTCATTCAGAATCGATGGTGAAGTCAAAAGCTTCTCAGACAGACAAAAACTAAAAGAATTCTGTACCACAAAACCAGCCCTACAACAAGTGTTAACGGGCCTGATATAGCCAAGAAATATAAGAGTAGGAGAAGTCCTACAAATCAAACCCCAAACTTCTAAGAAGATGACAATAGGAACATTTGTATCAATAATTACTTTGAATGTCAATGGACTAAATGCTCCAACCAAACGATACAGGCTGGCTGAATGAACCCAGAAACATGACCCATATATATGCTGTTTACAAGAGACCCACTTCAGACCTAGACACACCCATAGACTGAAAGTGAGAGGCTGAAAAAAGATATTCCATGCAAATGGAAATCAAAATGAAAGCTGGGGTAGCAATCCGCATATTAGACAAACTAGATTTTAAAGTAAAGAAGATTCTAAGAGACAAGGCAGGTCAATACATCATGATTAAGGGATCCATGCAAGAGGAAGACATAACAGTCATGAATATCTATGCACCCAACACAGGGGCACCTCAATACATAAGACAGATACTTTCAGATTTAAAAGAAGAAATCAATAATAACACAATAATAGTAGGAGACTTTAACACTCCTCTCACACAAATGGATAGATCATCCAAACAGAAAGTTAATAAAGAAATACAAGCCTTAAATGACACACTAGAAAAGATGGACCTCATCGATATCTTTAGGACGTTCCATCCAAAAGCAGAAGAATACACTTTCTTCTCAAGTGCTCATGGAACATTCTCCAAGATAGATCACATCTTGGGCCACAAATCTAACCTCAGTCAGTTCAAGAAAACTGAAATTATATCAACCATCTTCTCGGACCACAATGCAATGAGACTAGAGATCAACTACAGGAAAGAAACCGCTAAAAATACAAACACATGGCGATTAAACAACACAGACCTAAAAAACCAACTGATTACTGAGGAAATCAAAGGAGAAATTTAAAAATTCCTAGAAGAAAATGACAATGAACATACGACCAGGCAAAACCTATGGGATACCACAAAAGCAGTTCTAAGAGGGAAATTTATAGCAATACAATCCCACCTCAAGAAACTAGGATAATATGAAGCAGATGACATAACCCTCCGATTAAAACAATTGGAAAAAGAAGAACAGAAACATCCCAAAGCCAGCAGAAGACGAGAAATTAAAAGACTACAGCAGAAATAAATCAGAAAGAAATGAAAGAAACTATAGTTCGGATAAATAAAACAAAAAGCTGGTTCTTTGAAAAGGTAAACAAAATTGACAAGCCTCTGGTGAAGCCACAATAACCCCAACTAAAAACATTGTATCATTTTTGCTGTTTAACCAAACGATACAGGCTGGCTGAATGAACCCAGAAACATGACCCATATATACTGTTTACAAGAGACCCACTTCAGACCTAGACACACCCATAGACTGAAAGTGAGAGGCTGAAAAAAGATATTCCATGCAAATGGAAATCAAAATGAAAGCTGGGGTAGCAATCCGCATATTAGACAAACTAGATTTTAAAGTAAAGAAGATTCTAAGAGACAAGGCAGGTCAATACATCATGATTAAGGGATCCATGCAAGAGGAAGACATAACAGTCATGAATATCTATGCACCCAACACAGGGGCACCTCAATACATAAGACAGATACTTTCAGATTTAAAAGAAGAAATCAATAATAACACAATAATAGTAGGAGACTTTAACACTCCTCTCACACAAATGGATAGATCATCCAAACAGAAAGTTAATAAAGAAATACAAGCCTTAAATGACACACTAGAAAAGATGGACCTCATCGATATCTTTAGGACGTTCCATCCAAAAGCAGAAGAATACACTTTCTTCTCAAGTGCTCATGGAACATTCTCCAAGATAGATCACATCTTGGGCCACAAATCTAACCTCAGTCAGTTCAAGAAAACTGAAATTATATCAACCATCTTCTCGGACCACAATGCAATGAGACTAGAGATCAACTACAGGAAAGAAACCGCTAAAAATACAAACACATGGCAATTAAACAACACAGACCTAAAAAACCAACTGATTACTGAGGAAATCAAAGGAGAAATTTAAAAATTCCTAGAAGAAAATGACAATGAACATACGACCAGGCAAAACCTATGGGATACCACAAAAGCAGTTCTAAGAGGGAAATTTATAGCAATACAATCCCACCTCAAGAAACTAGGATAATATGAAGCAGATGACATAACCCTCCGATTAAAACAATTGGAAAAAGAAGAACAGAAACATCCCAAAGCCAGCAGAAGACGAGAAATTAAAAGACTACAGCAGAAATAAATCAGAAAGAAATGAAAGAAACTATAGTTCGGATAAATAAAACAAAAAGCTGGTTCTTTGAAAAGGTAAACAAAATTGACAAGCCTCTGGTGAGACTCATCAAGAAAAAGAGGGAGAAGAACCAGATCAACAAAATCAAAAACGAAAAAGGAGAGATTCCAACAGATAACGCAGAAATCCAAAGGATTCGAAGAGACTATTATGAACAGCTATATGGAAACAAACTGGACAACCTGGAAGAAATGGACAGTTTCTTCGAGAAGATTAATCTCCCAAGACTCAACCAGGAAGAAATAGAAACTTTGAACAACCCAATCACAAGCTCAGAAATCGAATCTGTGATTAAAAATCTACCCAAAAATAAAAGCCCAGGACCAGATGGCTTCACAGCCAAATTCTACCAAACATTTAAAGAAGAGCTAATGCCTGTCCTTTTAAAACTCTTTCAAAAAATTGCACAGGAAGGAACACTTCCAAACACATTATATGAGGCCACCATCACCCTGATACCCAAACCAGGCAAAGACAACACAAAAAAGGAAAATTACAGACCAATTTCTCTGATGAACTTAGATGCCAAGATCCTCAACAAAATCCTAGCAAACAGAATTCAATGACACATCAAAAAACTCATACATTATGATCAAGTTGGGTTCATCCCAGGCATGCAAGGCTTCTTCAACATCCGCAAATCAATCAATGTGATACACCATATTAACAAGTTGAAAGACAAAAATCACATGATCAGATGCAGAAAAAGCCTTTGACAAAGTACAATATCCATTTATGATCAAAACTCTTCAGAAAATGGGCATAGAAGGAACCTATCTCAACATAATAAAAGGCATCTATGAGAAGCCTACAGCAAACATTATTGTTAATGGTGAAAAACTGAAAGCATTCCCTCTAAGATAAGGATCAAGACAGGGGTGTCCACTTTCACCACTACTATTCAACATAGTCCTGGAAGTCCTAGCAACAGCAGTAAGAGAAGAGAAAGAAATCAAAGGAATCCAGATTGGAAAGGAAGAAGTCAAGCTCTCTCTTTTTGCAGATGACATGATATTATACATAGAAAATCCCAAAGACATTATTACAAAGCTACTAGAGCTAATCAATGAATTCAGCAAAGTCACAGGATACAAAGTCAACACACAGAAATCACTGGCATTCCTAGACACAAACAATGAAAAATCAGAAAATGAAATCAAAAAGGCAGTCCCCTTCACCATTGCAACCAAAAGAATCAAATATCTAGGAATAAACCTACCCAAAGAAACAGAAGATCTGTACACAGAAAATTACAAGACACTCATGAAAGAAATTAAAGAAGACTTAGACAGATGGTGAGATATCCCATGTTCCTGGGTCGGAAGAATCAATATTGTGAAAATGACCATACTATCAAATATCATCTACAGATTCAATGCAATACCTATTCAATTTCCATTGACATTTTTCACAGAACTAGACCAAACAATAACACAGTTCATATGGAAACCCAAAAGACCTCAAATAGCCAAAGCAATCCTGAGAAAGAAAAACGGAGCTGGAGGAATCAGCCTCCCTAACTTCAGACTCTACTACAAAGCAACACTGATCAAGACAGTATGGTACTGGCACAAAAACAGAGCTATAGATCAATGGAACAAGATAGATAACCCAGAGATAAACCCATGCACCTATAGGTACCTTATTTTTGACAAAGGAGACGAAACTATAATATGGGACAAAGACAAGCCTCTTCAACAAATGGTGCTTGGAAAATTAGACAGCTACATGCAAAAAAATGAAGTTGGAACATTCCCTGACACCATGCACAAAGATCAACTCAAAACGGATTAAAGACCTAAATGTAAGACCAGAAACCATCAAACTCTTAGAGGAGAATATAGGCAAAACCCTCAAGGACATCAATCAAAGCAAGATCTTCTCTGACCCACCTACAAAAAAGGCATCTATGAGAAGCCTACAAACATTATTGTTAATGGTGAAAACTGAAAGCATTCCCTCTAAGATAAGGATCAAGACAGGGGTGTCCACTTTCACCACTACTATTCAACATAGTCCTGGAAGTCCTAGCAACAGCAGTAAGAGAAGAGAAAGAAATCAAAGGAATCCAGATTGGAAAGGAAGAAGTCAAGCTCTCTCTTTTTGCAGATGACATGATATTATACATAGAAAATCCCAAAGACATTATTACAAAGCTACTAGAGCTAATCAATGAATTCAGCAAAGTCACAGGATACAAAGTCAACACACAGAAATCACTGGCATTCCTAGACACAAACAATGAAAAATCAGAAAATGAAATCAAAAAGGCAGTCCCCTTCACCATTGCAACCAAAAGAATCAAATATCTAGGAATAAACCTACCCAAAGAAACAGAAGATCTGTACACAGAAAATTACAAGACACTCATGAAAGAAATTAAAGAAGACTTAGACAGATGGTGAGATATCCCATGTTCCTGGGTCGGAAGAATCAATATTGTGAAAATGACCATACTATCAAATATCATCTACAGATTCAATGCAATACCTATTCAATTTCCATTGACATTTTTCACAGAACTAGACCAAACAATAACACAGTTCATATGGAAACCCAAAAGACCTCAAATAGCCAAAGCAATCCTGAGAAAGAAAAACGGAGCTGGAGGAATCAGCCTCCCTAACTTCAGACTCTACTACAAAGCAACACTGATCAAGACAGTATGGTACTGGCACAAAAACAGAGCTATAGATCAATGGAACAAGATAGATAACCCAGAGATAAACCCATGCACCTATAGGTACCTTATTTTTGACAAAGGAGACGAAACTATAATATGGGACAAAGACAAGCCTCTTCAACAAATGGTGCTTGGAAAATTAGACAGCTACATGCAAAAAAATGAAGTTGGAACATTCCCTGACACCATGCACAAAGATCAACTCAAAACGGATTAAAGACCTAAATGTAAGACCAGAAACCATCAAACTCTTAGAGGAGAATATAGGCAAAACCCTCAAGGACATCAATCAAAGCAAGATCTTCTCTGACCCACCTACTAGAAAAGTGGAACTGAAAAGAAAAGTGAACACATGGGACCTCATGAAACTTAAAAGCTTTTGTACAGCAAAAGAAATTACAAAAAAGCTCAACAGACTCTCCCACAGAGTGGGAGAAAATCATAGCAAATGAAACAACAGACAAAGTATTAATCTCCAAGATCTACAAGCAATTCAGACAACTCAGCACAGGAAAAACGAACAACCCAATCAAAAAATGGGAAAAAGATCTAAAGAGATGCCTCTCCAAAGAGGACATACAGATGACCCAAAAGCACATGAAACGATGCTCAACCTCACTTATTATTAGAGAAATGCAAATTAAAACCACAATGAGATACCACCTCACACCCGTCAGAATGGCCATCATCAAAAAATCTGTAGACAGTAAATGCTGGAGAGGATGCGGAGAAAAGGGAACCCTCTTGCATTGCTGGTGGAAATGTAGATTGATATAGCCTCTATGGAAGACAGTATGGAGATTTCTTTAAAAACTAAAAGTAGAAGCACCCTACGACCCAGCAATCCCACTATTAGGCTTATATCCTGATGAAATCAAAACTGAAAGAGGCACCTGTACCCCAATGTTCATTGCAGCTCTCTATACAATAGCCAGAACTTGGAAGCAACCTAGATATCCATCGACGAATGAATCGATCCAGAAGGTCTGGTACATATATACAATGGAATACTACTCAGCTGTTAAAAGAAATGCAGAAGACTCAGTCCTAATGAGGTGGCTGGCTCTAGAACCTATCATAAAAAGTGAAGTAAGTCAAAAAGAGAAAGACAAATACAGTATACTAACACACATATATGGAATCTAGTAGGACGGTCTTGATAACACACGCAGGGAACTCATGGAAAAACAGACAGAGCATAGACATAGGGACATTGTGGGGAAGAAACAGGGATGGGGAAGCATGGAGGGAGTAACATGGAAACCTATACTGTTATGTGTGGAAAAGATAGCTAGTGTCATAGAGCTAAGGGAATAGGAGTGCTTACAATGGCTTGGGGCGAAGGTCTGGAGGGGTGGGAAGGGGGGAACTGGGTGGGGATGAGGGTCCAGGGATATGCATATGAATGATCTTGGAACATACATGTCTATGAACCACAAAACTCTGTAAAATCTTTAAAATAACGAATAAAAAAATAAAATAAAATATAACCCAGTTAAAAAAAAAAAAAAATTACCACTTGATCCACCAACTCCAGATCTAGGTATGTATATCCAAGCAGTTGAAAATGGGTGTTCAGATAAACACAGAAATGTTCACAGTATTGTTATTCACAATTGCCAAATGATTGAAACAGTCAAAGAGTCCATCAAGAGATGAATGCATAAACACATTGGTCCACCCACACAGCGGACTATTACACAGCCATAAAAATGGATGAAGTACTGACACATAACTGTGTGAACAACAACTGAGATGAACCTCAAAAACTTTATGCTAAGTTAAAGAAGTCAACACAAAAGGTACCATGTTATATGATTTCAACTATGCAATTTCTAGAATAGGACATCCTTATAAGTAGAAGGAGGATTCATGTGTGCCATGAGCTGGGGATGACTAAGAACAGAAAGTAATTCTTTATGAATAGGAGTTTCCTTTTGGGGTAACAAAAGTGTTTTGAAACTAAGCAGAGTTGGTGGTTGTAAAACATGAATGAACTTTTCTGTTATGTGAATTTCACTTCCATTAAAAAAATAATTATTACTACATTTTTTCACTATACACAAAAATACATGATAGATCATAGATCTCAGTATGAAAACTAAATCTATCAAGAAATCAGAAGGAAACTTAAAAGAATATGACTGGAGGAGGAGCAGTGTCTTATAGGGGTCATGAAAATCAGGAGAAAAGCAAAGAAAATTAATTTGAATTGCACAGAAATAAAGATCCGACTCATTAAGTCACCTAAAAAATAATATGCAAGCCTGAACATCACATTTCTGACAAAAGACACGTAGCTAGGATACACTAAGAACACTAAAGCATCACACTCACAAGAGATGACCCAATTAAAAATGGAAAAGGAGTTGTTCAAATGAATAATAAATGCATGAGAGAGCATATATTATATTACCATTCATGATAAAAGTGGAAACTGAAACCACCTTAAACCATCACTTCATAATTCCAAATGTTGAGAATTTCAACTAGCAGAATTCATATATTACTAGTGGGCATGTAAAGTGGGACAACGACTTTGGAAAAAGATTTGGCAATTTTTTTATTAACACAGGTGTGCCCTGTGACCCAACAATGTAAACCCTAGGAACTTACCTAAGGGAAATGAAAACAGAGGCTTACACAAAGACTTACACAACAATGTTCAGAGTAGTTTGATTCATAATAGAAAAAGAAAGCCTGGAAGCAACCCAGATGTCTACCAATATAAGAATGCATAAAAACACTGGTTATTCGTAGAATAAAAGCTGTTCAACACAACAACCGCAAAATTGGCATGAGCTACTGATACACGCAACACCAAGAATGAATTTCAGAAACATTAGGCTGAATGAAAGGAGTTTCAAACAAAAGAAAGTTTGCTGTATCATTGCATCATTGAATCTACATGAATTTTTAAAAAGGCAAGAATAACCAATGGCAGAAAATAATCAGGAAGGTAAATGCCTCTGGAGACTGAGGATGGTATTAATATTTACATAGAAGAGCCATATGGAACCTTCCTGAAGTGGTGGTGATCTATACCTTGACAGAGGTTTCAATTATAGGTATATGTGTTTGTTAATAACCAAAGTACACTTACATATGTGCATTTGTTTGTATACATAGTCTGCATGAAAAAGATGAGCCTTAAAGAGGGGCATGCTGGAACATTTAGAAAAGACTTGATACTTGTAATTAACTTGGAAATTATTGAAAAGGTGATGACCAAAGGGCAACTAGAAGGATAGCTATCTAGATGAAAATATCACAAAATGAATACAGAAAACTAACAGTACTAGTAAAAAATAACTGGAAGGTGGATTCTTCCAAGCATGTAAGGAAGAAAATATTCTGATATTATGGCCATGATTCCAGAAATAACAAAAGTGGACTGATAGTTGAGAATGGCATAAGCTTGATGCCAGAATTCATATACATCATCATAAATAAATATATATATATGACCTATGTCACTAATAAAATAATAATGAAATATTTTAAAAATAATGCATAACGGGGGCTTCCCTGGTGGTCCAGTGGGTAAGGACACCGCCTTGCAGTGCAAGGGGTGCCAGTTCGATCCCTGGCCTGGGAATATCCCACGTGCCATGGAGCAGCTGGACCAATGTGTCCAATTACCGAGCCGGAGCTCTAGAGCGCATGCGCCCAGAGCCAGCGCTCTGCGACGACAGACGCCACTGCGATATGGGCCAAAGAACAAAGATGGATGAAAATAGATAAATGAAAGACCAACAGAAGTGGCCCGCCCGCCCCTCAACCTCCCCTACTTGCCCCCACCCAAGAAAAAAATATTAATAAAAATTAATAAAAATGTACTATTTAAAAAATAATAATAATAATATATAACTTTAGTGAAAGTGTAGGAAAGTAGAAACCTTCTTATGCAAGCATTGGTCTTTAAATAGATGCAAGTTTTTGAAAAGTGATTAGGGGAAAATTTTACCAAAAAATAACTTTAGAAAATGGCCTTTGTTGACTGAATGGCAATGGAGTATCAAACGCTTTAAAAACATTTTGTAGATTTTCATTTTAAATGATAATAATATAAATGATGACATTTCATCTTTCATTGATTTTTAGGATTAAGCTGGCTTCCTTGAACTAACCAAAAAAGGGAAGTTATGAACTTAAATAATTGTGGGATATGCACAAACGCACACACACAAACATCTTTCAAACATGATATTTATTAGAAAATCCTTCTAACAGTCTTAATAAATCTGACTAGTGCCAAGGAAATATGATTTTTAAAATATTTCCTTCCACCCCATAAACACCACCCAGAAACATATGAGAAACAAAACAAGTGTATTATCGAATAAGCACTTAACCAGAATGTCATTGTATCACAGATTATTTGTTAAGAGATGAAGTTGCAAAAAAAAATCTCTCCTTCTTACACTACCAGGCAGATACAGCCCACTACATGCATGCTCTCTAGATAAACAATAACTACTTTCCAAGAGTAAGGAGTCAATAGCATCATCTGTCACACACAGATGATCCTAAATTTCCCTGGTAGTTAGAATGATCATCTATGTTAGCTAATTGGTTTCAGAAAAAAAATAAACTTTTTGTATCTTTAAGAGGACAGGTAGTTCTGCAGCTTGGAGACTAGTGCCCACAGAAGCTCTGCTTCTCCCCAACTGAGACTGGGAAATGGGAAAGCACCTGGCCTGGGAATATCCCACGTGCCATTACCAATGTGTCCAATTACCGAGCCGGAGCTCTAGAGCGCATGCGCCCAGAGCCAGCGCTCTGCGACGACAGATGCCACTGCGATATGGGCCAAAGAACAAAGATGGATGAAAATAGATAAATGAAAGACCAACAGAAGTGGCCCGCCCCGCCCTCCACCCCCCCTACTTGTCCCCACCCAAGAAAAAAATATTAATAAAAATTAATAAAAATGTACTATTTAAAAAATAATAATAATAATATATAACTTTAGTGAAAGTGTAGGAAAGTAGAAACCTTCTTATGCAAGCATTGGTCTTTAAATAGATGCAAGTTTTTGAAAAGTGATTAGGGAATATTTTACCAAAAAATAACTTTAGAAAATGGCCTTTGTTGACTGAATGGCAATGGAGTATCAAACGCTTTAAAAACATTTTGTAGATTTTCATTTTAAATGATAATAATATAAATGATGACATTTCATCTTTCATTGATTTTTAGGATTAAGCTGGCTTCCTTGAACTAACCAAAAAAGGGAAGTTATGAACTTAAATAATTGTGGGATATGCACAAACGCACACACACAAACATCTTTCAAACATGATATTTATTAGAAAATCCTTCTAACAGTCTTAATAAATCTGACTAGTGCCAAGGAAATATGATTTTAAAATATTTCCTTCCACCCCATAAACACCACCCAGAAACATATGAGAAACAAAACAAGTGTATTATCGAATAAGCACTTAACCAGAATGTCATTGTATCACAGATTATTTGTTAAGAGATGAAGTTGCAAAAAAAAATCTCTCCTTCTTACACTACCAGGCAGATACAGCCCACTACATGCATGCTCTCTAGATAAACAATAACTACTTTCCAAGAGTAAGGAGTCAATAGCATCATCTGTCACACACAGATGATCCTAAATTTCCCTGGTAGTTAGAATGATCATCTATGTTAGCTAATTGGTTTCAGAAAAAAAATAAACTTTTTGTATCTTTAAGAGGACAAGTAGTTCTGCAGCTTGGAGACTAGTGCCCACAGAAGCTCTGCTTCTCCCCAACTGAGACTGGGAAATGGGAAGCATTTCAAAGAGACAGAAAACTATTTTCTTGAGAAAGATGGTCCTGGACAATGAAACTGGGAAGAGGCTTTGTGATTTACATGTCAAAGGGGCAGAAAAAGAACCAAGAGTTAAAAATTTTCAAAGAAAATCTCTAAAGGAAAAAGAGGTGCACTCTTTGCATTAAAGACTTTTTTTTTCTCCTTGATTTGTATTTGTTTTACACTCAGGGCTTCCCTGGTGGCTCAGTAGGTGAAGAATCTGCCTGCAGTGCAGGATCCCACATTCAATCCCTAGGTCAGGAAGATTCCCTAGAGAATGAAATAGCAACACACTCCAGTATTCTTATCTGGGAAATCCCATGGACAGAACAGCCTGGACGACTGCAGCCCATGGGATCCCCAAGAGTAGGACATAAGCAAGCAACTAATACTTACACTAGCCAGTTATCAGTATATTCCAGAATTGTTTTTTTCTCTCAAATGATATTAAGGAGGATCTCAAAAACATAGGCTCTCACTAGTAATCTTTCCAAATTAATTTTTCCCTGCATATTATACATTCACATTAATACTCACCTTATACCATCTTAATTGGATAAAATTGAAAAAAAGGAAAATAGCAATTAAATAGATTCTTTAAAGGCTATGGTCCTCTGAAGGGTCAAAAACAATTTCTTTAGTAAACTTTTACCTTTAAAAAAATTCTCTTTAGTGCTTCCAGTTTTAGCTACCTGTACATCTTAGAAAAGCAACGGTCAAATTTAGAAATACTACTTATCTAAATATTTGGCATCATATGTGAAATAGATAAATCCTTAATTTGCTCAAGAATAGGAAAAAAATTTCAGATTTAAATTTCTTGACACTAAATGCCACCATATAGAAACATAAGTAAAAAGGTCTCCCTAATACAAAAGATCACAAACTAAACAGTAACCTGGAAAACATTAATACTGTACTTTGGGCAGAACTCAATACACATATGTGACCAGAATTAATGTCAGGCTCTAAAAAATCTTCAAATTCTGCTTTAAATTAATTCTTCTAACACATTTCCAGGTTTGTGCTACTGTCAAGAAAAGCAAACATACTTGCTATATTATTCTTTATAATGCATATTAATTATGCTGGCTGATACTACTTAGTAAGTACTTTATAGTTGTGAATTTTTATAATTATGCCATGCTGTTTCAGCTTCACAATTAACATGCTAAGTGGGTACTATTATCCTGATTTTACGAACCAGCAAAGAGAAAGACAAGAATGTAAACAGTGTTCAGGGCTACAAGTATCATTACAAATGTTTAGAGAAAAGATACACACACACACATCACATATGTGTACATAAACAGAGACATAGTTATTCACAGCAACATTATCTGCAATAGCGGAAAATTGGAAACCAAAATGTTTATCAACAAAGGATAGTCATGCCAGGAGATTTTATGCTCTTCTAGAAAGAATGAGGTCAATTCATGTAAAGAAATGGATATTCTCCAAGAATAATTCATTGAGGAACTTCCCCAGTGATCCAGTGGCAAACACTCTGCATTTCTAATGCAGAGGGCCTGGGTTGGTTCACTAGTCAGGGAACAAGATCCTACATGCCACAACTAAGAATTCGCAATCCAGCTAAGAGTTCACAACTAAAGATTCTGTGTGCTGCAACTGTTGCAACCAGATAAATAAATAAATGATTTTAAAAAGAGTAACTCATTGAAACACGATGATCCAAAAGAATATAATATTTTTTTCTATTTTTAAATAGGAACAATTCTCTTTAGTGCTTCCAGTTTTAGCTACCTGTACATCTTAGAAAAGCAACGGTCAAATTTAGAAATACTACTTATCTAAATATTTGGCATCATATGTGAAATAGATAAATCCTTAATTTGCTCAAGAATAGGAAAAAAATTTCAGATTTAAATTTCTTGACACTAAATGCCACCATATAGAAACATAAGTAAAAAGGTCTCCCTAATACAAAAGATCACAAACTAAACAGTAACCTGGAAAACATTAATACTGTACTTTGGGCAGAACTCAATACACATATGTGACCAGAATTAATGTCAGGCTCTAAAAAATCTTCAAATTCTGCTTTAAATTAATTCTTCTAACACATTTCCAGGTTTGTGCTACTGTCAAGAAAAGCAAACATACTTGCTATATTATTCTTTATAATGCATATTAATTATGCTGGCTGATACTACTTAGTAAGTACTTTATAGTTGTGAATTTTTATAATTATGCCATGCTGTTTCAGCTTCACAATTAACATGCTAAGTGGGTACTATTATCCTGATTTTACGAACCAGCAAAGAGAAAGACAAGAATGTAAACAGTGTTCAGGGCTACAAGTATCATTACAAATGTTTAGAGAAAAGATACACACACACACATCACATATGTGTACATAAACAGAGACATAGTTATTCACAGCAACATTATCTGCAATAGCGGAAAATTGGAAACCAAAATGTTTATCAACAAAGGATAGTCATGCCAGGAGATTTTATGCTCTTCTAGAAAGAATGAGGTCAATTCATGTAAAGAAATGGATATTCTCCAAGAATAATTCATTGAGGAACTTCCCCAGTGATCCAGTGGCAAACACTCTGCATTTCTAATGCAGAGGGCCTGGGTTGGTTCACTAGTCAGGGAACAAGATCCTACATGCCACAACTAAGAATTCGCAATCCAGCTAAGAGTTCACAACTAAAGATTCTGTGTGCTGCAACTGTTGCAACCAGATAAATAAATAAATGATTTTAAAAAGAGTAACTCATTGAAACACGATGATCCAAAAGAATATAATATTTTTTTCTATTTTTAAATAGGAACAATTATATATACATAGGTGCATATATAATTTTATTATACATGACTATATAGATAGATAGATAGATAGATAAGATGACAGTGCATCAAGATTCCATTAATGCTAGTGTCTTCAGGAAAAGAATTTGGTCAGTGGCAGTTGCTAGTGAGATGAATGATTTCCACTCAATATTCAACTGCATCTTTGAGGTTTACAAAAAGTGCATGTGTGATTAATTGAAAAAGTAAACAAAATTTGAAAACAGATGAGGCGTGCAATATGCATAATGAAAATAAAAATAAAATTTTCTTGTTTTTCAATCATGAGTCACCCTATGCTCTTCCCCTGGCATCTTGTACATTTAATATTTCAGAAATGAGTTCAAGGGCATTATGAATAATCACACAATCTAAATTCAGGCATTCTTTCAAGTTCCCACCATCTCCATCAATCTAAAATATTGAGCAGCAAACCCAATCATGGGCTAATAGTCCAAGAATTTCTGGAGTGCCTCCTGTTTTTCAGGTAGCTTATTTCAGTGACTTAGGCAATCAATCAATCTTTAACTAGTAAAGACATAATTAGTATTAATTCTCTAGAGAAAAACACCTCTCCTGGGTAGCACAGTTTCTTTCTAAAAAGAAAAAAACCCAGTTCTCTCACTCTGAGTCCAATCCATTAGCCTAGATGTTTTTTATCTGATGGCAATTCATAACTGTATTAGGAAGATGACATATTTAGATGCATGTCATTCCCAAAAGATATGCATTCCTTGCTTTTCTTCACACTTAAGAAATCAAATGAAACCACAGTCAAGTTTTTCTTAGCTGAGAGCATTCTGCTTTCTCCTGGAGACAATTCAGATGGCTGCTAACAAAAATCTGGGCACTAGCAAAAACTATGCATGAGGGAAACCCCTGGCTCTTGATGTTAATGGATAGAAATCCATATCACATATTCAGTTGAAACAACCCACTCACAATTCTGCATCAGAATCAGGTGACTTGGAAAAGCTCCCTCCCTCCCATAATCCAGGGTTATCTGGATGCAGAAGCCAGATGGATTCTACAGGTGTTAACAAATAATTACAGATATACTTTGGCAATATTTATAGACAGATTATAAAAAAAAAAAAAGAGTTCTTATCTACATCAGATGTTTGTAACATGTAGTGATTAAAACTTACATTTAGTTGTCCACTGTTTAAAAAAGTATAAATAATCAGCTCTCCCTTGAAGTGGCCAGCTGTGAGGCATGCTGTTCTCACAGTGGCTCCCACTTTCTCCTTTAAGCTAGTCCACTGTACTGGCAGTGACTCTCCCTTCCCCCACTCTAATAAACTTTACTTTCCTCTCAAACAAACAAATAACTAATTTTTTTAAGTATAAATAAAATTTGTTACCATTTTGAGAAATATGTGTTTATATACCCCACTACCATTGTTACTGTGTGTGCACACGATTTAGAAAGCAAAAATGTGTGATCATCTGCAATGCCTTTTATAAGGCACGTAATGTAGAAAAGGAAATAAAGTGTGCATTGCAAGAGGGAACAGCAGAAATTCTACATGTGAGAGGGATATTTCTGTGGCATTCTCATTTGCTAGTTAAATGCCCTATGAAAAGCTACCATGGAATGATAGTTTGAAGCTATTAAGCTAATTTTTCTTAGATTTCATTTAAAATCAGAAATACTATAGCTTCCCATCAAGTGAGTCAGACACACTGACTCTAATGCACATTATGGAAATTTTCTAATTTTACCTTCCAGTCACCCTAAAGAGAAATCTAAAGCTGGAGTTTGTTAAGAAGATCTGGGTTCCAAATGTTTTTTCCTTCCATTATATCAAAATCTCGGATGTCTGAGTGGTGGTTTTATCACTAAGTCTCATCCAATACTTGTGACCTCATGGACTGCAGCCAGTCAAGTTTTTCTTAGCTGAGAGCATTCTGCTTTCTCCTGGAGACAATTCAGATGGCTGCTAACAAAAATCTGGGCACTAGCAAAAACTATGCATGAGGGAAACCCCTGGCTCTTGATGTTAATGGATAGAAATCCATATCACATATTCAGTTGAAACAACCCACTCACAATTCTGCATCAGAATCAGGTGACTTGGAAAAGCTCCCTCCCTCCCATAATCCAGGGTTATCTGGATGCAGAAGCCAGATGGATTCTACAGGTGTTAACAAATAATTACAGATATACTTTGGCAATATTTATAGACAGATTATAAAAAAAAAAAAAAAGAGTTCTTATCTACATCAGATGTTTGTAACATGTAGTGATTAAAACTTACATTTAGTTGTCCACTGTTTAAAAAAGTATAAATAATCAGCTCTCCCTTGAAGTGGCCAGCTGTGAGGCATGCTGTTCTCACAGTGGCTCCCACTTTCTCCTTTAAGCTAGTCCACTGTACTGGCAGTGACTCTCCCTTCCCCCACTCTAATAAACTTTACTTTCCTCTCAAACAAACAAATAACTAATTTTTTTAAGTATAAATAAAATTTGTTACCATTTTGAGAAATATGTGTTTATATACCCCACTACCATTGTTACTGTGTGTGCACACGATTTAGAAAGCAAAAATGTGTGATCATCTGCAATGCCTTTTATAAGGCACGTAATGTAGAAAAGGAAATAAAGTGTGCATTGCAAGAGGGAACAGCAGAAATTCTACATGTGAGAGGGATATTTCTGTGGCATTCTCATTTGCTAGTTAAATGCCCTATGAAAAGCTACCATGGAATGATAGTTTGAAGCTATTAAGCTAATTTTTCTTAGATTTCATTTAAAATCAGAAATACTATAGCTTCCCATCAAGTGAGTCAGACACACTGACTCTAATGCACATTATGGAAATTTTCTAATTTTACCTTCCAGTCACCCTAAAGAGAAATCTAAAGCTGGAGTTTGTTAAGAAGATCTGGGTTCCAAATGTTTTTTCCTTCCATTATATCAAAATCTCGGATGTCTGAGTGGTGGTTTTATCACTAAGTCTCATCCAATACTTGTGACCTCATGGACTGCAGCCAGCCAAGTTCCTCTGTTGATGGGATTTTCCAAGCAAGAATACTGGAGTGGGTTGCCATTTCCTCCTCTAGGGGATCTACCTAACCCAGGTGTCAAACTTGGGTCCTATGCATTGCAGGCAGTCTCTTGAACTGTAGGCAGATTCTTTACCAACTGAGTCACTGAGTGGTTTTTAAATGAACAGTAATACAGAAAAAAGGAAAGCTGACCAGTTCATGGGGAGAGATGGAGGTCTCTAACCCTCCTGGTCAGAGGGAAAGAAAGAGAAGGGAAGGATAGTCAATATGATCATCAACTGAATGCAGGGGTCTTGAGGGAGAATACAGGAAAGTACAGACCCAAAATAAATTTCTCCAACACACCCAATATGGGACTTAAGAGAAGAAGCATTCATCTTGCAAGTCTTTGGGACCCAGGTGCTCCACACCACCACTCCTAGGAGCTCACGATTTACATTAATCCCAGCTGACATCCACCTCACTGACAGGTCAACTTGCTTAGGCAGAGGATGAAAGACTGAGCATTTGTGAAAAGAAAATAACTTAACATGATAGGTGGCTTCCCAGATAGTTCAGTGGTAAAGAATCTTCCTGCAAATGCAGGAGATTTGGGTTCAATTCCTGGGTCAGGAAGACCCCATGGAGGATAAAATGATAACCAACTTCAATATTTTTGCCTGGGAAGTCCCATGGAAAGAGAAGGACCCCAATGGAGGATCATTAACACTGAATGAACCAAACTTCGAAGTCACATGTGAGAGGGATATTTCTGTGGCATTCTCATTTGCTAGTTAAATGCCCTATGAAAAGCTACCATGGAATGATAGTTTGAAGCTATTAAGCTAATTTTTCTTAGATTTCATTTAAAATCAGAAATACTATAGCTTCCCATCAAGTGAGTCAGACACACTGACTCTAATGCACATTATGGAAATTTTCTAATTTTACCTTCCAGTCACCCTAAAGAGAAATCTAAAGCTGGAGTTTGTTAAGAAGATCTGGGTTCCAAATGTTTTTTCCTTCCATTATATCAAAATCTCGGATGTCTGAGTGGTGGTTTTATCACTAAGTCTCATCCAATACTTGTGACCTCATGGACTGCAGCCAGCCAAGTTCCTCTGTTGATGGGATTTTCCAAGCAAGAATACTGGAGTGGGTTGCCATTTCCTCCTCTAGGGGATCTACCTAACCCAGGTGTCAAACTTGGGTCCTATGCATTGCAGGCAGTCTCTTGAACTGTAGGCAGATTCTTTACCAACTGAGTCACTGAGTGGTTTTTAAATGAACAGTAATACAGAAAAAAGGAAAGCTGACCAGTTCATGGGGAGAGATGGAGGTCTCTAACCCTCCTGGTCAGAGGGAAAGAAAGAGAAGGGAAGGATAGTCAATATGATCATCAACTGAATGCAGGGGTCTTGAGGGAGAATACAGGAAAGTACAGACCCAAAATAAATTTCTCCAACACACCCAATATGGGACTTAAGAGAAGAGGCATTCATCTTGCAAGTCTTTGGGACCCAGGTGCTCCACACCACCACTCCTAGGAGCTCACGATTTACATTAATCCCAGCTGACATCCACCTCACTGACAGGTCAACTTGCTTAGGCAGAGGATGAAAGACTGAGCATTTGTGAAAAGAAAATAACTTAACATGATAGGTGGCTTCCCAGATAGTTCAGTGGTAAAGAATCTTCCTGCAAATGCAGGAGATTTGGGTTCAATTCCTGGGTCAGGAAGACCCCATGGAGGATAAAATGATAACCAACTTCAATATTTTTGCCTGGGAAGTCCCATGGAAAGAGAAGCCTGGCAGGCTACTATCCATGAAGTCACAAAAGAGTAGGATACAATTTAGACACTGAATGACAACAATAAAAAATTCAATAATACATTAAGATAATACTGGTTTTATAAGAGAGAGTCACATTTCCTTTTTCCATGTTTGTATTGTAACTATAAAATCTGTCACTCATGTCATGGTACTGCACCAAAACTTAGTTTCCTGCACAATTTAAATATTAAATATTTGCCTTGCTGTCCTTAGAAGAAGGGCTTAACGGGAGGATAAGATGCTATCATTGAAATAGAGTACTTGGAAAACTGATAAGTGTTCTACCAAATGTAAGTGCTTATTATCATCAGGAGCTCAGCTAAAGAAAACATATTTTAACTGTCTGAATCTAGTATTTTAAAAAAGCTCAATAAATCAAGTGCAAAATGTGATTTAAATAATTTCTAACACAGATTTTTTAAAAATACAGGATAACTAAGCTTTAGAGAGCTGTTTTTCATTATTTCTTTCTTGCTTGCTTTTTTATTAGGAAAATAATAGACTGATTTGTCTAGTCTGGACAGACAGAAGAAAAGGGAAACTTTCAGGACCCAAAGACAAACTTGATCCTCAAGCACATGGGAAAATTTGAAAATTACCAGGCACATCATTTATGTTGAATATGTCTTTTCTTGGGAATTTCCCTCAGCACCCAGCAGAACACTCCTCAGATGAAAACTGCTTCACTTCAAGCCTCAGAAACTTTGGTTCAAAACACACATTCATGAATAAATATTAAAAATTTCATGGAGAATACCCAGGTGGCTAAATGGTAAAGAATCCACCCACCAATGCACACAGAACTGGAGACTTGGGTTAGATCCCTTGGTCAGGAAGATCCCCAGGAGGAGGAAATGACAACCCACTCCAGTATTCTTGTCTGGAGAATCCCAGGAACAGAGGAACCTGGTGGGCTACAGTTCATAGTGTCACAAAGAATCAGACACAACTGAAGTGACTTTGCATGCATTCATGCACAATATTAAATTAAATGTAAAAATAAGATAATTTAAAATTATGTGTTACTTTATATTATTGGCTTTTCATTGCATATATGTTATTTAAACAACATGTTTTGATGGTGGCATTGAGCAATAATTGATAGGAGGATTAATTTAATAATATGTGAGCAAGTACAGCAATATTCTATAATATTTCTGCCTTCTGATGCGGAAATTTGTTTTAACTCTTTAAACTCTTTGTGAGAAGTCACTTCATTGGAAAAGTACTCGATGCTGGAGAAAACCTCAATGCTGGGAAGGGCACAAGTTGATGGTGGTTTCTTTGTGTCTGAATGCAACCCCATGGACCATAGCCTGCCCGGTTCTTTTGTCTATGGGATTTCCCAGGCAAGAATACTGGATTGGGTTCCATTTCTGGAAAAGACTGAGGCAAAAGGAGAAAGGGGTAGAAGAGGATGAGATGGCTAGATAGCATCACCAACTCAATAGACCTGAATTTGAGCAAACTCCAGAAGATAGTGGAGGATGTAGGATCCTGATGGGCTACGGTCCATGGGGTCAAAGAGTCAGACACAACTTAGCAACTAAACAGCATTAAGCTCTATTACTGTGTATTCTTAACACACAAAAATGTGTATCTTTGGATTTCCCTGGTTGTCCAGTGGGTAAAGAGTCTGTCTTGCAGTGCAAGGGGTGCCAGTTTGATCCCTGGCCTAGGAAAATCCCACCAGCCATGGAGCAGCTGGGCCTGTGTGCCCAATTACGAGCCAAAGCTCTGGAGTGCATGTGTCCAGAGCTGGTGCTCTGCAACGAGAGAGGCCACTGCAATGGGAGGCCCACACAGGCCAAAAAATAAAGATGGATGAAAATAAATAAATAACCAACAAAAGAGAACAAAAATTTTTTTAAATACTGAAAAAAAAATGTTTTTAATATGTATCTTTATAAAAGGAGAATGTAAATATGATAGGTAATTATGCACTTAACTACAAAGCATTCATGATATATGTCTTTATGTTCCATTATACAGGTGAAAATTTATTTTATGAAACATGCACACTCAAGCCCTTTCCCAAAGTAAATGCCAGGGCATTGGAATGGATGTTTTGGTATAATGGATTACAGATACTTTAGTTACCTAGAGAAAAGGAAGTCAAAACAAAACATGTGTTATTTGTAATGTTCCACCCTTGAAGAATGAATACAATTCAATTATCACAGTACAATGGCCATGTGGGTGCACGCTTTTATGTGACAGTTTAAAGAGACCAAGGTAAAAGGTTTTCTAGTAACAACCAATAGAAACTTGCATACTAACAGAAGAAACACACTAGATGTGGCTTGTTAATACATTTAGTGTGCTTTTTGACTGTCTTTGAAGTTGGAGGAAAAGGGTTATGAGCCAAGGGCCTCTACTGGCTGCTTCTGGAAGCTGAAAAGGTCAAGAAAACAGATTCTCTCCTGGAGACTTCCTAAGAACCAGGCCTGGGAGATGAGATTAAGATGGTGGAATAGAAGGACATGTACTCAGCTTCTCCTGTCAGAGCACCAAGATCACAATTAGCAGCTAAACAAACAACAAACAGAAGACACCGGAGCCCACCAAAAGAAAGATATTTAACATCCAAAGACAAAGGACAAGCTACAATGAAACGAAGGCAGACAGAAGAAATAAGAACTACAATCTCATCAGCCTTCAGAACTAATAACACAATCATAGAAAGACAATCAAGATGAAAAGAAATCAGATTATGTCCCAGACAAAGGAACAAGATAAATTCCCAGAAAAAAACAAATGAAGTAGAAATATGCAGCCTCCTAGAAAGAGAATTCAGAATAACGATAGTGCAGATTATGCAGGATATTAGAAGCAAAATAGAAAAGATGCAAGAAATGTTTACGAGCCAAAGCTCTGAGTGCATGTAATTTAATAAAGATGGATGAAAATAAATAAATAACCAACAAAAGAGAACAAAAATTTTTTTAAATACTGAAAAAAAAATGTTTTTAATATGTATCTTTATAAAAGGAGAATGTAAATATGATAGGTAATTATGCACTTAACTACAAAGCATTCATGATATATGTCTTTATGTTCCATTATACAGGTGAAAATTTATTTTATGAAACATGCACACTCAAGCCCTTTCCCAAAGTAAATGCCAGGGCATTGGAATGGATGTTTTGGTATAATGGATTACAGATACTTTAGTTACCTAGAGAAAAGGAAGTCAAAACAAAACATGTGTTATTTGTAATGTTCCACCCTTGAAGAATGAATACAATTCAATTATCACAGTACAATGGCCATGTGGGTGCACGCTTTTATGTGACAGTTTAAAGAGACCAAGGTAAAAGGTTTTCTAGTAACAACCAATAGAAACTTGCATACTAACAGAAGAAACACACTAGATGTGGCTTGTTAATACATTTAGTGTGCTTTTTGACTGTCTTTGAAGTTGGAGGAAAAGGGTTATGAGCCAAGGGCCTCTACTGGCTGCTTCTGGAAGCTGAAAAGGTCAAGAAAACAGATTCTCTCCTGGAGACTTCCTAAGAACCAGGCCTGGGAGATGAGATTAAGATGGTGGAATAGAAGGACATGTACTCAGCTTCTCCTGTCAGAGCACCAAGATCACAATTAGCAGCTAAACAAACAACAAACAGAAGACACCGGAGCCCACCAAAAGAAAGATATTTAACATCCAAAGACAAAGGACAAGCTACAATGAAACGAAGGCAGACAGAAGAAATAAGAACTACAATCTCATCAGCCTTCAGAACTAATAACACAATCATAGAAAGACAATCAAGATGAAAAGAAATCAGATTATGTCCCAGACAAAGGAACAAGATAAATTCCCAGAAAAAAACAAATGAAGTAGAAATATGCAGCCTCCTAGAAAGAGAATTCAGAATAACGATAGTGCAGATTATGCAGGATATTAGAAGCAAAATAGAAAAGATGCAAGAAATGTTTACCAAAGACCTAGAAGAACTAAAAGACTAGCAAATAGAGATAAACAATAAACTAGAAGGAATCAAGAGCAGAAAAAGTGAGGCAGAAGAACGAATTAGTGACCTGGAAGACAGAATGGTGGAAATCAATGCTGCAAAACAGAATATAGAGAAAGAATGAAAAAAAATGAAGACAGCTTAACAGACCATTAAACACACCAATATTCGACTTATAGGGGTCCCAGAAGGAGAAAGAAAGAGAGAAATGACACAAGAAAATATTTGAAGAGATAATAGGTAAAAACTTTCCAAATGTGAGAAAAGAAATAGTCAACCACTCCCAGGAAGCACAGAAGGTCGTAGGCAAGATAAATCCAGTGAGGAACACACCAAGACACATGGTAATCAAACTGACAAAAAATGAAGGACAAAGATAATTTATTAAAAGCAACAAGAGAAAAAAGAAAAATAACATACAAGGGAAAACCTGTAAGTTTCCGTTGATTTTTCAATGGAAACTCTACCAGCCAGAAGAATCTACAAGGGAATGGCACAGTATATTCCAAGTGATGAAAGGGAAGAATTCACAATCAAGAAAACTTTACCTAGCAAGACTCTCATTCAGATTTGAGCGAGAAATCAAAACTTTCAAGACAAGCAAAAGTTAAGAGAATTCAGCACCACAAAACCACTTTTACAGTAAATGCTAAAGAATCTTCTCTAGGCAGGAAAGATAAGAGCAGGAAAAGATCTACTAAATATAACCCAAAACAATTTTTTAAAATGGTGAAAAGATCATACATATCCCAAAAAAACAAAGACATGTACTACTCCTGTCAGAGCACCAAGATCACAATTAGCAGCTAAACAAACAACAAACAGAAGACACCGGAGCCCACCAAAAGAAAGATATTTAACATCCAAAGACAAAGGACAAGCTACAATGAAATGAAGGCAGACAGAAGAAATAAGAACTACAATCTCATCAGCCTTCAGAACTAATAACACAATCATAGAAAGACAATCAAGATGAAAAGAAATCAGATTATGTCCCAGACAAAGGAACAAGATAAATTCCCAGAAAAAAACAAATGAAGTAGAAATATGCAGCCTCCTAGAAAGAGAATTCAGAATAACGATAGTGCAGATTATGCAGGATATTAGAAGCAAAATAGAAAAGATGCAAGAAATGTTTACCAAAGACCTAGAAGAACTAAAAGACTAGCAAATAGAGATAAACAATAAACTAGAAGGAATCAAGAGCAGAAAAAGTGAGGCAGAAGAACGAATTAGTGACCTGGAAGACAGAATGGTGGAAATCAATGCTGCAAAACAGAATATAGAGAAAAGAATGAAAAAAAATGAAGACAGCTTAACAGACCATTAAACACACCAATATTCGACTTATAGGGGTCCCAGAAGGAGAAAGAAAGAGAGAAATGACACAAGAAAATATTTGAAGAGATAATAGGTAAAAACTTTCCAAATGTGAGAAAAGAAATAGTCAACCACTCCCAGGAAGCACAGAAGGTCGTAGGCAAGATAAATCCAGTGAGGAACACACCAAGACACATGGTAATCAAACTGACAAAAAATGAAGGACAAAGATAATTTATTAAAAGCAACAAGAGAAAAAAGAAAAATAACATACAAGGGAAAACCTGTAAGTTTCCGTTGATTTTTCAATGGAAACTCTACCAGCCAGAAGAATCTACAAGGGAATGGCACAGTATATTCCAAGTGATGAAAGGGAAGAATTCACAATCAAGAAAACTTTACCTAGCAAGACTCTCATTCAGATTTGAGCGAGAAATCAAAACTTTCAAGACAAGCAAAAGTTAAGAGAATTCAGCACCACAAAACCACTTTTACAGTAAATGCTAAAGAATCTTCTCTAGGCAGGAAAGATAAGAGCAGGAAAAGATCTACTAAATATAACCCAAAACAATTTTTTAAAATGGTGAAAAGATCATACATATCAAAAATTACCTTAAATGTAAATGGATTAAATGCACCAACCAAAAGACACAGACTAGTTGAGTGAATACAAAAACAAGACCTATATATATATGCTATCTACAGGAGACCCACTTCATAGTCAGAGACACTTAAAGACTGAAAGTAAGGGGATAGAAGAAAGTATTTCATGCAAATGGAAATCACAAGAAAGCTGGAGCAGCAATACTCATATCAGACAAAACAGACTTTAAAACAAAGATTGTTACAAGAGACAAAGAAAGACACTACATAATGATCAAGGGTTAAATCCAAGAAGAAGATGTAACGGTTTAAAATATATATGCATGCAACATAGGAGCACCTCAATATGTAAGGCAAATACTAACAAATATAAAAGAAAAAATCAACAGTAACACAACAATATTGGGGGACTATAATACCCCACTTCCATCAATGGACAGACCATTCAGACAGAAAACCCATAAGGAAACCCAGGCCCTAAATGAAACTTTAGAGGAGTTCGACCTAACAGATATTTATACAGCATTTCACCCAAAAGCAGTAGAATACACATTTTTCTCAAGTGTACAGGGAACATTCTCCAGGATTGACCGCATGCTGGGTCTCAAGGTGAGGCTTGGCAAATGTCAGAGAATCAGAATAATATCAAGCATCTTATCTGAGCTATGAGATCTGGAACAAACTACAATAAAAACACTCTAGGAAACACAAACATGTGGTAGCTAAACAATATTCTACTGAACAACCATTGGATAACTAAAAAAAAAAAAAGAAATTAAAAAATGCCTAGATACAAATGGAAATTAAAGCACAACAGTCTAAAACTTAGGAGCTGCAGCAAAAGCAGTTCTAAGAAGGAAATTTATAGCAATACAATCTCACCTCAAGAAACAAAAAACTCAAATAAACAACCTAACCATACAGCTAAAACAACTAGAGAAAGAAGAATAAACAAAACCTAACTTGGTAGAAGGAAGGAAATCATCAAGGCCAGAACAGAAATCAATGAAATAGAGACAAAACAATCACAAAGGTCAATCAAACTTAAAGCTTGTTCTTTGAAAAGATAAACAAGATTGATGAACCTTTAGCCAGACTCATCAAGGGAAAGAGGGAGAGGATACAAATCAGTAAAATTAGAAATGAAAAAGAAGTTACAACTGACCCCACAGAGACACCAAAAATTATAAGAGAATACTATGAACAATTGTGTGCCAATAAAATGGACAACCTCGAAGAAATGGACAATTTCTTAGAAAGGTTTAGTCTCCTTAAACTGAACCAGGAAGAAATAGAAAATATGAACAGAACAATTACAATCACTGAAGTTGAAACTGTGATTGAAAAATAAAACAAAAGTCCAGGACCTCATGACTTCACAGCAGAATTTTATCAAACATTTAGAGAAGTATTAACACCGATTCTTCTGAAACTATTCCAAAAATTCGCAAAAGAAGAGAAACTTCGCAACGCTTTTTATGAATCCACCATCACCTTGATACCAAAACCAGACTAAATTATCCCCCACAAAAAATGAGCACAGATGCAAAAATCCTCAATAAAATATTAACAATCCATATCTAACAATATATTAAAGATCATACACCATGATCAAGTGGGATTCATCCCAGGGATGCAAGGTTTTTTCAATATCTGCAAATCAATCAATGTGATATATCAACAAATTGAAGAATGAAAAGCACATGATCATTTCAACAGATACAGAAAAGGCTTTTGATAAAATTCAGCATCCATTTATAATAAAAATTCTCCAGAAAGGGGGCATAAAGGGTACGTTCCTCAACATGATAAAGGCCATATACAACAAACCTATAGCTAGCATCATACTCAATGGTGAAAAGCTGAAAGCATTGTCTCTAATATCAGGTACAAGACAAGGATGTCCACTCTCAACATTTTTATTCCACATAGTTCAGGAAGTCCTAGCTACAGCAATCAAAGAAAAGAAATAAAGGAATCTCACCTCAAGAAACAAAAAACTCAAATAAACAACCTAACCATACAGCTAAAACAACTAGAGAAAGAAGAATAAACAAAACCTAACTTGGTAGAAGGAAGGAAATCATCAAGGCCAGAACAGAAATCAATGAAATAGAGACAAAACAATCACAAAGGTCAATCAAACTTAAAGCTTGTTCTTTGAAAAGATAAACAAGATTGATGAACCTTTAGCCAGACTCATCAAGGGAAAGAGGGAGAGGATACAAATCAGTAAAATTAGAAATGAAAAAGAAGTTACAACTGACCCCACAGAGACACCAAAAATTATAAGAGAATACTATGAACAATTGTGTGCCAATAAAATGGACAACCTCGAAGAAATGGACAATTTCTTAGAAAGGTTTAGTCTCCTTAAACTGAACCAGGAAGAAATAGAAAATATGAACAGAACAATTACAATCACTGAAGTTGAAACTGTGATTGAAAAATAAAACAAAAGTCCAGGACCTCATGACTTCACAGCAGAATTTTATCAAACATTTAGAGAAGTATTAACACCGATTCTTCTGAAACTATTCCAAAAATTCGCAAAAGAAGAGAAACTTCGCAACGCTTTTTATGAATCCACCATCACCTTGATACCAAAACCAGACTAAATTATCCCCCACAAAAAATGAGCACAGATGCAAAAATCCTCAATAAAATATTAACAATCCATATCTAACAATATATTAAAGATCATACACCATGATCAAGTGGGATTCATCCCAGGGATGCAAGGTTTTTTCAATATCTGCAAATCAATCAATGTGATATATCAACAAATTGAAGAATGAAAAGCACATGATCATTTCAACAGATACAGAAAAGGCTTTTGATAAAATTCAGCATCCATTTATAATAAAAATTCTCCAGAAAGGGGGCATAAAGGGTACGTTCCTCAACATGATAAAGGCCATATACAACAAACCTATAGCTAGCATCATACTCAATGGTGAAAAGCTGAAAGCATTGTCTCTAATATCAGGTACAAGACAAGGATGTCCACTCTCAACATTTTTATTCCACATAGTTCAGGAAGTCCTAGCTACAGCAATCAAAGAAAAAGAAATAAAGGAATCCAAATTGAAAAAAAGAAGTTAAATTATCAGTATTTTCAGATGACATGATGCTATACATAGAAGATTCCAAAAATGCTACCAGAAAACTACCAAAACTCATCAATGAATTCAGTAAAGTTTCAGGTTACAAAATTAATACACAGAAGTCTTTTGTATTTCTATACACTAATAACAAAAGAGCAGAAATATAAATTCAAGAAGCAATTCCATTTACCATCATAAAGAATAAAATACCCAGGAATAAACCTACCTAGGGAGACAAAAGACCTATACTCCAAAAACTGTACGGCACTAATGAAAGAAATTGAAGAAGACATAAACAGATGGAACGATATACCCTGTTCATGGATTGGAGGAATCAACATTGTTAAAATGACTATACTACTCAAGGCAATTGACAGATTCAATATAATCCCTATCAAATTACCGATGACATTTTTCACAGATCTAGAACAAAAAAATATTAAAATCTGTATGGAGATACAAAAGACCCCAAATAGGCAAAAGCAATCTTGAAAAAAAAATGGAGTTGGAGGAATCAGGCTCCCTGACTTTAGACTATACTACAAAGCCACAGTCATCAAGACAGTGTGGTACTGGCACAAAAACATAAATACAGATCAATGGAACAGGATAGAAAACCCAGAAATAAGCCCATGAACCTATAGTCAATTAATCTATGATAAAGGAGGCAAGACTATATAATATTGGAAAGACAGTCTCTTAAACAAATGGTGCCGGGGAAACTGGACAGCTACATGTGAAAGAATGAAATTAGATCATTCCTTAACTACATACACAAAAATAAGCTCAAATGAGTTAAATTTAAGTCAAATGAGTCTAAATATTAGACTGGACACAATAAAACCCTTAGAGGAAAACTAGGCAGAACATTATCTGACATAAATCACAGCAATATCTTTTAAATCTATCTCCCAGAATAACGGAAAGGGGGCATAAAGGGTACGTTCCTCAACATGATAAAGGCCATATACAACAAACCTATAGCTAGCATCATACTCAATGGTGAAAAGCTGAAAGCATTGTCTCTAATATCAGGTACAAGACAAGGATGTCCACTCTCAACATTTTTATTCCACATAGTTCAGGAAGTCCTAGCTACAGCAATCAAAGAAAAAGAAATAAAGGAATCCAAATTGAAAAAAAGAAGTTAAATTATCAGTATTTTCAGATGACATGATGCTATACATAGAAGATTCCAAAAATGCTACCAGAAAACTACCAAAACTCATCAATGAATTCAGTAAAGTTTCAGGTTACAAAATTAATACACAGAAGTCTTTTGTATTTCTATACACTAATAACAAAAGAGCAGAAATATAAATTCAAGAAGCAATTCCATTTACCATCATAAAGAATAAAATACCCAGGAATAAACCTACCTAGGGAGACAAAAGACCTATACTCCAAAAACTGTACGGCACTAATGAAAGAAATTGAAGAAGACATAAACAGATGGAACGATATACCCTGTTCATGGATTGGAGGAATCAACATTGTTAAAATGACTATACTACTCAAGGCAATTGACAGATTCAATATAATCCCTATCAAATTACCGATGACATTTTTCACAGATCTAGAACAAAAAAATATTAAAATCTGTATGGAGATACAAAAGACCCCAAATAGGCAAAAGCAATCTTGAAAAAAAAATGGAGTTGGAGGAATCAGGCTCCCTGACTTTAGACTATACTACAAAGCCACAGTCATCAAGACAGTGTGGTACTGGCACAAAAACATAAATACAGATCAATGGAACAGGATAGAAAACCCAGAAATAAGCCCATGAACCTATAGTCAATTAATCTATGATAAAGGAGGCAAGACTATATAATATTGGAAAGACAGTCTCTTAAACAAATGGTGCCGGGGAAACTGGACAGCTACATGTGAAAGAATGAAATTAGATCATTCCTTAACTACATACACAAAAATAAGCTCAAATGAGTTAAATTTAAGTCAAATGAGTCTAAATATTAGACTGGACACAATAAAACCCTTAGAGGAAAACTAGGCAGAACATTATCTGACATAAATCACAGCAATATCTTTTTAAATCTATCTCCCAGAATAACGGAAATAAAAGCAAAAATAAACAAATGGGGCCTACTTAAACTCAAAACCTTTTGTACAGCAAAGGAAACAATTAATAAAACAAAAAGACAACTCATAGACTGGGAGAAAATATTTGCAAATGATGTAACTGATAAAGGATCAGTCTCCAAAATTTACAGTTTATGACACTCTATAGCATCAAAACAAATAACCCACTCAAAAAGTAGGCAGAAGACCTGAATAGACTTTTCTTTAAGGAATACAGGCAAATGGCCAACTGGCACATGAAAAGATGTTCAAAATTGCTAGTTTTTAGAGAAATGCAAATTAAAACTACAATGAGATACCACCTCACACCTGTTAGTATGGCTATCATCAAAAATTCCACAAACAACAAATGCTGTAGAGGGTGTGGAGAGAAGGGAACCCTTTTGCACTGTTCGTGAGAATGTAAATTGGTATAGCCACTATGGAGAACTTTGAGGAGGTTCCTTAAAAAACTAAACAGCTATCAAATGAACCTGCAATCCCACTCCTGGGTGTATATTACGAGAAAAACATGGCCCTACAAGATACATTCTCCACAAGGTTCATTGCAACACTGTTTACAATATACAAGACATAGAAACAAACTAAATGTCCACTGACAGAGGAATGGATAAATATGTAGTATACACACACACACACACACACACACACAATGGAATATTACTCAACTGTTAAAAAGAATGAACTAAATCTGCAGCAATATGATGGACCTAGAGAGTGTCATACTAAGTGAAGTCAGACAGAGAACAAGAAATATCATATGACATCCATTTTATGTGGATTCTAGAAAGAAACGATACAAGTGAACTTATTTACAAAACAGAGAGAAATTCACAAATTTAGAAAATGAACTTATGGTTGCAGAGTGGACCGTATGCTTAGGGCCTTTGGGAATTTCATGCACACATTGCCATATCTGAAATTGATAACTAACAAAAATCTATTACATAGCACATGGAACTCTGCTTAACGTTACCAACCAGCCTAGATGGGAGGGGAGCTTGAGGGGAGAATGGATATATTTACATGTACGGCCAAGCCCCTTCACTGTTCACCTGAAACTATCACAAAATTGTTAACTGGCTATATCCCAATAAAAATGGTTTTGGGGCTTCCCTGGTGGTCCAGTGGGTAAGGACACCGCCTTGCAGTGTACAGCAAAGGAAACAATTAATAAAACAAAAAGACAACTCATAGACTGGGAGAAAATATTTGCAAATGATGTAACTGATAAAGGATCAGTCTCCAAAATTTACAGTTTATGACACTCTATAGCATCAAAACAAATAACCCACTCAAAAAGTAGGCAGAAGACCTGAATAGACTTTTCTTTAAGGAATACAGGCAAATGGCCAACTGGCACATGAAAAGATGTTCAAAATTGCTAGTTTTTAGAGAAATGCAAATTAAAACTACAATGAGATACCACCTCACACCTGTTAGTATGGCTATCATCAAAAATTCCACAAACAACAAATGCTGTAGAGGGTGTGGAGAGAAGGGAACCCTTTTGCACTGTTCGTGAGAATGTAAATTGGTATAGCCACTATGGAGAACTTTGAGGAGGTTCCTTAAAAAACTAAACAGCTATCAAATGAACCTGCAATCCCACTCCTGGGTGTATATTACGAGAAAAACATGGCCCTACAAGATACATTCTCCACAAGGTTCATTGCAACACTGTTTACAATATACAAGACATAGAAACAAACTAAATGTCCACTGACAGAGGAATGGATAAATATGTAGTATACACACACACACACACACACACACACAATGGAATATTACTCAACTGTTAAAAAGAATGAACTAAATCTGCAGCAATATGATGGACCTAGAGAGTGTCATACTAAGTGAAGTCAGACAGAGAACAAGAAATATCATATGACATCCATTTTATGTGGATTCTAGAAAGAAACGATACAAGTGAACTTATTTACAAAACAGAGAGAAATTCACAAATTTAGAAAATGAACTTATGGTTGCAGAGTGGACCGTATGCTTAGGGCCTTTGGGAATTTCATGCACACATTGCCATATCTGAAATTGATAACTAACAAAAATCTATTACATAGCACATGGAACTCTGCTTAACGTTACCAACCAGCCTAGATGGGAGGGGAGCTTGAGGGGAGAATGGATATATTTACATGTACGGCCAAGCCCCTTCACTGTTCACCTGAAACTATCACAAAATTGTTAACTGGCTATATCCCAATAAAAATGGTTTTGGGGCTTCCCTGGTGGTCCAGTGGGTAAGGACACCGCCTTGCAGTGCAAGGGGAGCCAGTTCGATCCCTGGCCTGGGAAGATCCCACGTGCCGCGGAGCGGCTGGACTGATGTGTCCAATTACCGAGCCGGAGCTCTGGAACGCATGCACCCAGAGCCGGTGCTCTGCGACAACAGAGGCCACCGCGATGGGAGGCCCACAGGAGCCAAAGAACAAAGATGGATGAAAATGGACAAATGAAAGACCAATAGAAGTGGCCCGCCTGCTCCCCTCCATCCCCACCCCACCCCCACCAAAATAAATAAATAAATAAATCTTAAAAAAAAAAAAAAATCCCTTAAAAAAAAATGGTTTTGGTGTTAAAAAAAAATTAACTATTTTTTAATTTAATTTATATCTTTTAGGGTCTGCATGTCTAAACCATCCCCCCATAGTCCATATTAGATATTACAAAACCCATAATGCTTAGTCAGACTGAATATAGTGCAGAATATATGAGGCTGGGTGATGTACAGTGTTCAGTAGGAGCAAAGAAAATTTGAACAGTAATTGATACTATGTTTGTAAAGAAATATTTATGTTCTCTGTTAATTTTTTGTACATATTGCTGATCTATGCAAATATGTTATAATATCAAAGCACTTAATATTCCTTGAATTTCTTAACAACAACATATACAATCTCATTTTTCTTCAAATTTTAATTTACTGTGTATCTAATTTTCAACTGATAAAAGTTTTCCAATACCAAGATATAAAATAAGGACCATAGTGAGTGGTATTGAGGCCCCATTTTTCTAGATCTGGGTTTTGTGGTGCAACACAATGCCTGTTCACTTATACATGAATGTATGGACTTACATACAGAAAAGTATTACATGTATATATTATAAAGTCAAGTGTGGGCACAGTCCGATCTGCACAACAAATCAAGAGGGTTATAGGATGACTATTTCTTTCTCCATAGCTTCAGTTTTGATACTGAAAAAAAAGAGCTGCCAAAAAATTATACTGAACCAATGTGAGAGTGTTTCAGTTTGAAAATCAAGTATATAGAGAATGAAGAAAGAATATGAATGAACCTAGAGAGTGTCAGACTGAATGAAGAAAGAGAAGGAAAAAAATCATATGGCATCCCTCATATGAGGAATCTAAAAGGAAAGTATATTAGTATAAATGACTAATTTACAAGCAGAAACAGACTCATAGACTTAGAGAATGAACTTATGGTTGCTGGGGTGTTGCGGAAAGGGGGAAAGAATGGGGTGAAGGAATAGATAGGGAGCTTGGGATGGACATGTCCGCACTGCTATATTTAAAATGAATAACAAGGACCTAGTATATAGCGCAGGGAGTCTGTCTAATGTTATGTGGCAGCCTGGATGGGAGGAGAGTTTGGGGGAGAATGAATATATATATATGTGTATGGCTGAGTCTCTTTGCTGTCCACGTAAAACTATCACAACATTGTTAATTGCCCATACTCCAATACAAAATAATAAAGTTTGAAAGAAAAAGTATAATTGAAAAGGTGATTATTTTCTTAAACTTGGAATCTTCACACCACAGTATTAAAGCAGTATGAGCATCCCAATCACCATATTCACTCTCTCTCCCTGTGGTCCGGACCCTGGCCTTCCTGTCTCTTGTCATGATGCAAGTCTTCCAGCAGCTTTGGTCCCACTCTGTTGGACTTGCCTACATCAGAGGGTCGGGGGTGCCATGCCCTTTAATGCTGAGGGGGTCCTTATCAAGAAGTCATTTCTGCTGGATGCATTTTTGGAGCCGCTTGGATAATTTTAATGTGTTCTTTGATGCATGGGACATTTATTTTCTTAAAAAATTTTATTTCTTCAAATTTTAATTTACTGTGTATCTAATTTTCAACTGATAAAAGTTTTCCAATACCAAGATATAAAATAAGGACCATAGTGAGTGGTATTGAGGCCCCATTTTTCTAGATCTGGGTTTTGTGGTGCAACACAATGCCTGTTCACTTATACATGAATGTATGGACTTACATACAGAAAAGTATTACATGTATATATTATAAAGTCAAGTGTGGGCACAGTCCGATCTGCACAACAAATCAAGAGGGTTATAGGATGACTATTTCTTTCTCCATAGCTTCAGTTTTGATACTGAAAAAAAAGAGCTGCCAAAAAATTATACTGAACCAATGTGAGAGTGTTTCAGTTTGAAAATCAAGTATATAGAGAATGAAGAAAGAATATGAATGAACCTAGAGAGTGTCAGACTGAATGAAGAAAGAGAAGGAAAAAAATCATATGGCATCCCTCATATGAGGAATCTAAAAGGAAAGTATATTAGTATAAATGACTAATTTACAAGCAGAAACAGACTCATAGACTTAGAGAATGAACTTATGGTTGCTGGGGTGTTGCGGAAAGGGGGAAAGAATGGGGTGAAGGAATAGATAGGGAGCTTGGGATGGACATGTCCGCACTGCTATATTTAAAATGAATAACAAGGACCTAGTATATAGCGCGGGGAGTCTGTCTAATGTTATGTGGCAGCCTGGATGGGAGGAGAGTTTGGGGGAGAATGAATATATATATATGTGTATGGCTGAGTCTCTTTGCTGTCCACGTAAAACTATCACAACATTGTTAATTGCCCATACTCCAATACAAAATAATAAAGTTTGAAAGAAAAAGTATAATTGAAAAGGTGATTATTTTCTTAAACTTGGAATCTTCACACCACAGTATTAAAGCAGTATGAGCATCCCAATCACCATATTCACTCTCTCTCCCTGTGGTCCGGACCCTGGCCTTCCTGTCTCTTGTCATGATGCAAGTCTTCCAGCAGCTTTGGTCCCACTCTGTTGGACTTGCCTACATCAGAGGGTCGGGGGTGCCATGCCCTTTAATGCTGAGGGGGTCCTTATCAAGAAGTCATTTCTGCTGGATGCATTTTTGGAGCCGCTTGGATAATTTTAATGTGTTCTTTGATGCATGGGACATTTATGTTGTCAGAACAACAGTTTTTCATGATTTGTACAGGAGCTTTGGTGGCTTTTAAAAATGATTCTAAAAGCCAAAAGAGTTTTCGTAGGAGTGATGGGTAAATGGGCCCAGTATGATAAATTGAACATCAGGGACTATGGTATTTTCATTTGTGAATGTAATTGTTTTAACTTTGGTAAGGCCTAACCTGCTAGTCTTTAAGCAGAAAACTAGAAATGGACATAGAGTTACAGCTTATAAATGATATATTCCAAATGTAAAAATACACATTGGGACATAATGATAATACCTGTACCTAACTGGTGAATTTCAAAGTACTATTATCTGCATTACTTAATCTGACCCTTACAGTTGCCTTAAGATTTAGGCATAAAAGACATGTTTATTTTCACACCATCCATGAGAGATTGAGGCTCAGGTAAGACAGAGATTTGAGAATCTGATACACCTTCCTTGAGATATTTAGGTTCACTTCTGCATGGAAGAAACTCCAATCAAATACCTACATTTCTACTGCTGGAAGGAGCATGAGTCCATCCAGCAAAGTGATTCTGTAGAAAAGCCACTCAACACTTCACAATTAATAGAGACTTCTATGGAATGGGCACCAGTCAGAAACAGTGTTCACACCAGAGGAGCAAAGCCAGGGTGCAGAAACATTTTATTCTAGTAGAAATATCACCAGGAGGAGGTTTATAAACTGTAAGAGTAGGTGGGTGACACAGTGTCTGCTATGGTCTAAATGCTGTGTCCTGTCAAAATCCATGGGTTGAACTCCTAACCCCTGAGGTGATGGTGTTGGAGGTGGAGCCTTTGGGAGGTGAAGGATTAGGAAGACAGAGCCCTCATGCACGAGGTTAGTGCCCTGATCAAAGTCTGAGAGAGGTGCTTCACATATAATAAGAACATCATGATATTATGATGATATTATAATAATGATAGCATGTCTCATTTATTAATAATACTTCCTATAGGAAATTGACATGGTGCTATCATTATACACAAGGACAAATACAAGCTTGAGTGTACTTCTGGAATCTTGTTTAAGGTCTGCTAAACTATCCCACTATCGTTGTGCTCTGTTTGATTTCAAAAGATTATGTATTCATTGTTTAATGCTTTAAGCAAATTGCCCTTCTTGACTTCTTTATATCTGTCTTAGATTCTTTCCATCATGATTGTTTCATACCAGGAGCTTTGGTGGCTTTTAAAAATGATTCTCAAAGCCAAAAGAGTTTTCGTAGGAGTGATGGGTAAATGGGCCCAGTATGATAAATTGAACATCAGGGACTATGGTATTTTCATTTGTGAATGTAATTGTTTTAACTTTGGTAAGGCCTAACCTGCTAGTCTTTAAGCAGAAAACTAGAAATGGACATAGAGTTACAGCTTATAAATGATATATTCCAAATGTAAAAATACACATTGGGACATAATGATAATACCTGTACCTAACTGGTGAATTTCAAAGTACTATTATCTGCATTACTTAATCTGACCCTTACAGTTGCCTTAAGATTTAGGCATAAAAGACATGTTTATTTTCACACCATCCATGAGAGATTGAGGCTCAGGTAAGACAGAGATTTGAGAATCTGATACACCTTCCTTGAGATATTTAGGTTCACTTCTGCATGGAAGAAACTCCAATCAAATACCTACATTTCTACTGCTGGAAGGAGCATGAGTCCATCCAGCAAAGTGATTCTGTAGAAAAGCCACTCAACACTTCACAATTAATAGAGACTTCTATGGAATGGGCACCAGTCAGAAACAGTGTTCACACCAGAGGAGCAAAGCCAGGGTGCAGAAACATTTTATTCTAGTAGAAATATCACCAGGAGGAGGTTTATAAACTGTAAGAGTAGGTGGGTGACACAGTGTCTGCTATGGTCTAAATGCTGTGTCCTGTCAAAATCCATGGGTTGAACTCCTAACCCCTGAGGTGATGGTGTTGGAGGTGGAGCCTTTGGGAGGTGAAGGATTAGGAAGACAGAGCCCTCATGCACGAGGTTAGTGCCCTGATCAAAGTCTGAGAGAGGTGCTTCACATATAATAAGAACATCATGATATTATGATGATATTATAATAATGATAGCATGTCTCATTTATTAATAATACTTCCTATAGGAAATTGACATGGTGCTATCATTATACACAAGGACAAATACAAGCTTGAGTGTACTTCTGGAATCTTGTTTAAGGTCTGCTAAACTATCCCACTATCGTTGTGCTCTGTTTGATTTCAAAAGATTATGTATTCATTGTTTAATGCTTTAAGCAAATTGCCCTTCTTGACTTCTTTATATCTGTCTTAGATTCTTTCCATCATGATTGTTTCATACCAACATGAAAATGAGTTTTGTCCAATAGTTTCCAAAATGTTTCTTGTAATCCTTTTTCTTGGAACTGCACTGAAGTTAGATAAACGGCTATAATTTTCATCAGTACTTTACATTGGAAGTATAAGTTTCTATTTTAATGAATTTGGTCAATTACAGTTTATAGAAAAGTTATCAAATTTCTCTTTCTTGATTTTTATCTAAATACCATTCCAAATTAATTTATATACTTCATTTTCAATTTTTAAAATTTAAAATACACAAAACCAACTAATAATAAAGAGGTTTTTTTAAGTGAGTGAGTCATTCCAAACTTCCCTCAGATGTGTGTGTGTGTATGTGTTATTGCTTTAGCTAGGTTCTCTTGTACAATCTTGAGTGTGTGTACATAGTCATATCAAGCATCCTTGTCTTATTTTTGTCTTTAATGGAAATATCTTTAAAAGTTCACTATTATTTCCTCTATTTTTGGTGGATAAATTATTAAATTCAATGAGCCATTTAATTTACATACATATAGGTAAATTTCTTTCTTTCATTTTTTTGGCCACTTCTATTGGTCTTTCATTTATTTCCATCTTTGTTCTTTTGGCCTGTGTAGGCCTCCCATCACAGTGGTCTCTCTCGCTGCTGAGCACCGGCTCTGGGTGCACGCTGTGTCCTGTCAAAATCCATGGGTTGAACTCCTAACCCCTGAGGTGATGGTGTTGGAGGTGGAGCCTTTGGGAGGTGAAGGATTAGGAAGACAGAGCCCTCATGCACGAGGTTAGTGCCCTGATCAAAGTCTGAGAGAGGTGCTTCACATATAATAAGAACATCATGATATTATGATGATATTATAATAATGATAGCATGTCTCATTTATTAATAATACTTCCTATAGGAAATTGACATGGTGCTATCATTATACACAAGGACAAATACAAGCTTGAGTGTACTTCTGGAATCTTGTTTAAGGTCTGCTAAACTATCCCACTATCGTTGTGCTCTGTTTGATTTCAAAAGATTATGTATTCATTGTTTAATGCTTTAAGCAAATTGCCCTTCTTGACTTCTTTATATCTGTCTTAGATTCTTTCCATCATGATTGTTTCATACCAACATGAAAATGAGTTTTGTCCAATAGTTTCCAAAATGTTTCTTGTAATCCTTTTTCTTGGAACTGCACTGAAGTTAGATAAACGGCTATAATTTTCATCAGTACTTTACATTGGAAGTATAAGTTTCTATTTTAATGAATTTGGTCAATTACAGTTTATAGAAAAGTTATCAAATTTCTCTTTCTTGATTTTTATCTAAATACCATTCCAAATTAATTTATATACTTCATTTTCAATTTTTAAAATTTAAAATACACAAAACCAACTAATAATAAAGAGGTTTTTTTTAAGTGAGTGAGTCATTCCAAACTTCCCTCAGATGTGTGTGTGTGTATGTGTTATTGCTTTAGCTAGGTTCTCTTGTACAATCTTGAGTGTGTGTACATAGTCATATCAAGCATCCTTGTCTTATTTTTGTCTTTAATGGAAATATCTTTAAAAGTTCACTATTATTTCCTCTATTTTTGGTGGATAAATTATTAAATTCAATGAGCCATTTAATTTACATACATATAGGTAAATTTCTTTCTTTCATTTTTTTGGCCACTTCTATTGGTCTTTCATTTATTTCCATCTTTGTTCTTTTGGCCTGTGTGGGCCTCCCATCACAGTGGTCTCTCTCGCAGCAGAGCACCGGCTCTGGGTGCACGCGCTTCAGAGCTCTGGCTCAGTAGCTGGACACATGTGTCCAGCCGCTACATAGGATCTTCCCAGGCCAGAGATCGAACCGGTGCTCCTTGCACTGCAAGGCAGTGTCCTTACCCACTGGACCACCAGGGAAGCCTGGTAAATATCGAATTAATTTTACCAAATACATTTTCTACATCTATTGCAAGAAATAATATGGTAAATTTTTACCTTCAAAATGCTAATTTTTGGATTATATTTTCTAATTTTAAGTTATTTTAAAAACATACTTTCGGAGCTTCCCCAGTGGTCCAGTGGGTAAAGACTCCGCACTGGAGTACAAGGGGTGCCAGTTCGATCCCTGTTCTGGGAGGATCCAATGTGCGCGAAGCGGCTGGACAGATGTGTCTAACTACCGAGCCAGAGCTCTGGAGTGCGTGTGCCCAGGGCCAGGGCTCTGCAACAAGAGAGGCCACTGCAGTGGGAGGCCCACACAGGCCAAAGAACAAAGATGGATGAAAATAAATAAATGAAAGACCGATAAAAAGTGGCCAAAAACAACAACAAAACACACTTTCCCAGATTAGTCATATGTATATCCCCCCCACCCCACCCCTCCAGGCCGTCGCACTGCGCCCCTGCAGGATCCCCTATTTCCACAGTGCAATGACAATAGCTATCTTTTTCACATATGATACTATAGGTTTCCATGTTACTCCCTCTATGCCTCCCACTCACTGTTCATTCCCCACAATGTCCATATGTCTACAAAGTAAAAAGTAAAATAAAAAATTTAAAAAAACACACACTTTCCCTGATATATTCTTTTCAGGTGCATTATTATACACTGTTTCTATAAAGCATACTACTATGGGAATCATCTGAATATTTATAATACACAAAGGCTGTTTTCTAAGGTTCTAGTGAAATGTTAATGTAAAATCATCTGAACCTGATGACTTTTGTTATATCTGAAAGTGGAGGAGTAAAGAAGTTAATTTTAATACCATTTATATTTTATTAGACATTAGTTTAATCAAATTTGTTCTGAGCCTATTATAATTTTATTAAAAATTATACACTTTTATTAAAACTATATTGAATAATATGTTGAAATCATTTCATATATACATTTTTTACATCTCTTCTCTCTTAACTCATTTGTCACCCTTGAATTCACATATATGTTTCTCTCTTTTTAAAGTTTTCCTAGATATTTATGTTTACTTAATTATTTTTTGAACAAAGGAACTGTGGTACTAATGATCTTCACTATTATTTCTTGTCACCTATTGAATCACTTTATATTAATTGTTTATTCCCTTCCTTCTATTTTTCTTTATTCAGGTGTTCTGTTTTTTTTTAACTTCTTAATTCTTTGGTTATTATCATTCATTCCTTCTTCTGTATTTTAAATTTTTAATCAATCCTTTAATACAATTACTTAAAATCCTACTTGTTTTGATACCTTCTGATAGAAGTTCCGGCCTTTTTTGAGTTGTAGGGACTGAGACTATTATACATGTTTATATCACACACACTGTTATCACTGGAATGGGAATATTTTCCCTGTAGATGACTGAGTAGGTTAACTACTACCCCTTTTATAATAATTGCAATTCCTCACTCCTATCTTTCTCCACAGGCAGTCTAAGGACATATATATGTGATGCAAATGAAATATATGATAATAAAATACATGGGAAACATGCATTATAGTCTGGTGTTTACACATTGTAAACTTGTATAAATAGCATGATATTTACATGCTAGCTCTAACTCTATTTTAAAAACTCAGCTTTATGTTTTTAGCATCTAATTATATTGCAGTGTGCACTGGAAATCTGTATCTTCTAAGAACTGCCTTGCACTTTACACATTCATCCATCACTTTCAATGTACCCACTCATTCAGTAACGAACAAAATGATTAACTTCCCACTACATGAACAACATGTTGATAAATATCCTTGTAATCCTTGCCTTCTGAATGCATTTGAAATTATTTGCTGAGCTCTACACTCAAGGGTGGAATTTGTATGTCACAGAACATGCACTTACTTGATTTGATTAAATCGGGTCAGACTGCCCTCTACAATATGTGTGCCTAGGGTTTCAAGTCATGGCATGATCGTGGCATATACCTATTAATCTATATGAATGATTTTCCCCTAGAATACCCTTTGGTTATTCATATTTGCTATTTGCAAGTCCTTCAACTGAATTTTCCTTTTTCCCTGGTCTTTCTGTTATAGTCAATTATGTCAGATATAAATAATAGATAGCCAGATTTAAAATCCAAACTGAGAGTAACAAGTTGTAATGCACAGCGAACTATATTCAATGTCTTATGATAACCTATAATGGAAAAGGATCTGTATATATAAATATAAATACAACTGAATCACACATAAAAATCCAATCAGGTATGTTCTGTTATTAGACAAATTTAAATCATTTATAGTTAGAGTTATTGTTGGTCCTTATAAACCACCAGGCTTCCCTGGTGGCTCAGACAATAAAGAATCTACCTGCAATGTAAAAGACCTGGTTTTGATACTTGAATTGGGAAGATTACCTGGAGAAGAGAATGGCTACCCATTCCAGTATTTTTGCCTGGAGAATTCCATGGCTCCTCCATGGGTCACGAAGAGTAGAACACAACTGAATGACTTCTGTTTCACTTCATATACCATTTAAGACTTATTTAGATTTATCAAATAAACTTTATTTGTATGACATGAATTCTTCCTTCAAACTCTACTTTCTGAGTTCATTACTTATGTGTGTGAATCTCTGTATCAGAATTTTTAATGTGTGCTGGGTTACAAGTGTTTCTTTTCTGTTGAAATCTATGAATCCCTTCTCAGAACACTGTTTTGAATGCACAAAAATACATACGTGTTTACACATTGTATTTACTATTTTTTATTTACTATTTCATTTATTGTCTTGGATTTCTGCATATTCTGGATAATTATCAAAGTTCATCTTTTCATTTAGAACACTTACTTGCTTGCCAAGCCTGCTTTCTCTTATCAGTCATCAAAGGCATAACAGCTTCCGGTAGTCATGCGTCAACAACTTGTCTTCTGGTTGTGGGGACCCCCATTTCTAAGAGAAGGAATCACCCATGGTGCTGCTACATTTTTTCCTTCCAATGACCATATTTACTGCTTTATCCTTTCTCAAACATTCACTCAAAACCACTCAGCCATAAAGAAAACAACAATAAAAGGAATCCTACCAACTGATTCGACTGCAGAAAACCAACTAATTTCTTCTCTGCTTGATGAGAATTAAGAAGTTTTCAAGATATAAAAAATAGTCATAGTCAGATTCTAAAATGGCCAGTCTTGGATCAGCAGTTCTAAATGACTGTTACTTTCTTTTCTTCATTCAGTTACTCAACCTCTAGTTCTAGTTCTGTGCTCACACTGTGGAAAACCCTATGTCAGCAAGGATTCAATTTGGAAAATACAAACAAATAAACACATTTTAAAAACTCCCTGCTAAGAAAAGTAAAATCATTATAGAAAATTTGTTGAAAATAAAATTTCATCTCAGTTCTTAGATTGATTTTTTAGGAAGATCATGAGGGTCAAGATGGTCCTTATAAACCACCAGGCTTCCCTGGTGGCTCAGACAATAAAGAATCTACCTGCAATGTAAAAGACCTGGTTTTGATACTTGAATTGGGAAGATTACCTGGAGAAGAGAATGGCTACCCATTCCAGTATTTTTGCCTGGAGAATTCCATGGCTCCTCCATGGGTCACGAAGAGTAGAACACAACTGAATGACTTCTGTTTCACTTCATATACCATTTAAGACTTATTTAGATTTATCAAATAAACTTTATTTGTATGACATGAATTCTTCCTTCAAACTCTACTTTCTGAGTTCATTACTTATGTGTGTGAATCTCTGTATCAGAATTTTTAATGTGTGCTGGGTTACAAGTGTTTCTTTTCTGTTGAAATCTATGAATCCCTTCTCAGAACACTGTTTTGAATGCACAAAAATACATACGTGTTTACACATTGTATTTACTATTTTTTATTTACTATTTCATTTATTGTCTTGGATTTCTGCATATTCTGGATAATTATCAAAGTTCATCTTTTCATTTAGAACACTTACTTGCTTGCCAAGCCTGCTTTCTCTTATCAGTCATCAAAGGCATAACAGCTTCCGGTAGTCATGCGTCAACAACTTGTCTTCTGGTTGTGGGGACCCCCATTTCTAAGAGAAGGAATCACCCATGGTGCTGCTACATTTTTTCCTTCCAATGACCATATTTACTGCTTTATCCTTTCTCAAACATTCACTCAAAACCACTCAGCCATAAAGAAAACAACAATAAAAGGAATCCTACCAACTGATTCGACTGCAGAAAACCAACTAATTTCTTCTCTGCTTGATGAGAATTAAGAAGTTTTCAAGATATAAAAAATAGTCATAGTCAGATTCTAAAATGGCCAGTCTTGGATCAGCAGTTCTAAATGACTGTTACTTTCTTTTCTTCATTCAGTTACTCAACCTCTAGTTCTAGTTCTGTGCTCACACTGTGGAAAACCCTATGTCAGCAAGGATTCAATTTGGAAAATACAAACAAATAAACACATTTTAAAAACTCCCTGCTAAGAAAAGTAAAATCATTATAGAAAATTTGTTGAAAATAAAATTTCATCTCAGTTCTTAGATTGATTTTTTAGGAAGATCATGAGGGTCAAGAGGGTATCTCATCTAAATCTCAAATACATACTTAAAACCTTCTTAATGAAGATAAATGATGACTGAGTTTATCAATTTCTAAGGGACCATTGGACCAATATTGATATCAATTTTTACACAGAGAGACTTTTTGATACTCTTACGTCTTAGTCTGCTGCACATGTTCACTTGTGCAAATATTTCTCCTTTTCTGCAAATATTTCTAATAACAGCTCCACATTTACTACTATGGTTTTCAAAAGTTGGAATGATTAACATATTACTTCTCAATGTGGCATTCCAGGAATGGACATTCATTAAATGTTGAAGTAAATTTATAGAACTAAAGGGCAAGAGATTAATAGCTATTCTTTGACAACTGAGGTGTTTCTAGGTCTCTGTTCAGATAACTAAGTTTGGATTAGACAAGACAAAGAAAACCCACTGCAGAATGAAACATTGCTGGCTGTGAAGAAAAGGGTGATGGCAGTACAAAGTGTAAGACTCTGCAGTCTTGGGCCACAAGTTCCAACCTGTAGCTTCCTTTACAGGACTATAATGTGACCTGGGCATTGCACCAATCCATCCTAATGACTGCATGGGATGGTCTGTGTTTAGAGACTCTTACTGTGGTAAATGCTTTCTCTGCCACACTTTTCCATATTAACTACTGTTCTCAGACTTACATTTTTCCAAAGGTTACAGAAGTAACATGCTGGACCCACACCCATTTTAAACATAAGATCTAACTACCAATTAGAGTTCTCAGCCATAAAGAAAACAACAATAAAAGGAATCCTACCAACTGATTCGACTGCAGAAAACCAACTAATTTCTTCTCTGCTTGATGAGAATTAAGAAGTTTTCAAGATATAAAAAATAGTCATAGTCAGATTCTAAAATGGCCAGTCTTGGATCAGCAGTTCTAAATGACTGTTACTTTCTTTTCTTCATTCAGTTACTCAACCTCTAGTTCTAGTTCTGTGCTCACACTGTGGAAAACCCTATGTCAGCAAGGATTCAATTTGGAAAATACAAACAAATAAACACATTTTAAAAACTCCCTGCTAAGAAAAGTAAAATCATTATAGAAAATTTGTTGAAAATAAAATTTCATCTCAGTTCTTAGATTGATTTTTTAGGAAGATCATGAGGGTCAAGAGGGTATCTCATCTAAATCTCAAATACATACTTAAAACCTTCTTAATGAAGATAAATGATGACTGAGTTTATCAATTTCTAAGGGACCATTGGACCAATATTGATATCAATTTTTACACAGAGAGACTTTTTGATACTCTTACGTCTTAGTCTGCTGCACATGTTCACTTGTGCAAATATTTCTCCTTTTCTGCAAATATTTCTAATAACAGCTCCACATTTACTACTATGGTTTTCAAAAGTTGGAATGATTAACATATTACTTCTCAATGTGGCATTCCAGGAATGGACATTCATTAAATGTTGAAGTAAATTTATAGAACTAAAGGGCAAGAGATTAATAGCTATTCTTTGACAACTGAGGTGTTTCTAGGTCTCTGTTCAGATAACTAAGTTTGGATTAGACAAGACAAAGAAAACCCACTGCAGAATGAAACATTGCTGGCTGTGAAGAAAAGGGTGATGGCAGTACAAAGTGTAAGACTCTGCAGTCTTGGGCCACAAGTTCCAACCTGTAGCTTCCTTTACAGGACTATAATGTGACCTGGGCATTGCACCAATCCATCCTAATGACTGCATGGGATGGTCTGTGTTTAGAGACTCTTACTGTGGTAAATGCTTTCTCTGCCACACTTTTCCATATTAACTACCAATTAGAGTTCTCAGACTTACATTTTTCCAAAGGTTACAGAAGTAACATGCTGGACCCACACCCATTTTTAAAATAAGCATAAAGAGATTCAAAGGAATGATACTTTGATTTTGCCATGTTCATTAAAAGAGCCAACATAAATCTTAGTGCTCTGAGATGTAAGAATACTATACAACATTATTCACTCTTATCTAATGCTCAGAAAGAGAATCAACTGTCACAATTTATCTTAATCTAACTGACTGAGGTCAGAAATTCACCCTTAGAAATTTAGCTTTTAAAGGTTTTCAGCTCACATCAATCTCCACGGCAACTACCCAACGGTGTTTTTATTGAGAGTATCTGTAAGCAATAATGAAATTCCACTTATACATAAAATACCACCTTCCCATCTCCTGTAGGTTAAGTACATACACCCACACACAACTAGACTCCAAGGTCTCCAGAGATTGCAAACACAGTGTCCCAGGGACACAGGTTTGATCCCTGATCCAAGAGGGTCCCATATGTCACAGAACAGCTAGACCCAAGAGCTACAACTATTGAGACTCCTGTGCTCTAGAGCATGGGAAATGCAACTAATAAGCCCACAAGGAGTTCATGAATTGCAATTATTGACGCTCAGGTACTCTAGAGCTCATGCTCTGCAGACAGAGAGGTCACACAGTGAGAAGCCCCCTCACAACAACCAGAGAGTGGTCCATGCTTGCTGTAACTAGAGGAAAACCCATATAGTGCAACCCACAATGAAGATCCAGAACAGTCAAAAATAAACAAATAAATGAAAGTATTTTTTAAAATACTTTCACAATGTACATTTAAGTATTGCATTAAATAGTATTCATATAATTACATTTATCTAAAAGTATCCCCTATTAATTTGAACTAACACATGTGTACTGCATTGATAATAAATGATTATGACTTCATCTCAAGTTCCAGAGTCATTTTTGACTTATGTAGAGAACAATATTGATCAGTACAGTTTTAGCATTGACTTTTTTATTATTGAACAGTTATTTGAAGTTGTTCATCCATGTACAACACCCAATAGAGAATTAAATTGTTAAACACACAGTGGGAATTTTTCACAATAAAACTAGCAGTTTAATGTAGAAATAAACATTATGCCAAGAAAAAAGCTTGTAGTTAGGGGGAAAACTGGTATCAATTTTGTTTTTTTAATTCCCATTTTCCAGATAACCAGCATATTTTAGCACAAAACCATGGGATAAACAGTAAGAACCCAAACTGAATGGCCTTGTTGTGTGCCATGTATTCTCAAAGCATTTTATACATACATATATACATATACATATATACATATGTATGTATAAAATGCTCATTTGATCATCTTCATTGATTCAGAAAAGCCTTTTGACAAAATTCAATGCCTATTCTTGATTACAAACTCTCACCAAACTCAAAACTTCTTAAACCTGAAAAAGAGCATATACACATATATTATCAACTAATAGGATGATACTTAACTAATTGATCAAGTAAGGACTGAATGCATGTGTCCCAAGATCAGGAAATGACATGGCCCTAACCAATTTATTGGAAAAATAAGACAGTAAAAATAGATTAAAAGATATAGATATTGGAAAGAGAAAAAGAACTGATTTGCAGCTGATAGAACTGCCTATGTAGGAAGAAAAAAAAAAAAGCCAGGAAAACAGAATTACAGCTAAGTTGTGCACTAAGAAAGGGCACAAAATTCAATCTATATATACAAATTCAATTATATCTCTTGATAATAGTAATGGATAATAGGAAACTGAAATACAAACAAGAGAGTACCATCATAATTTGCACCAAATATATGAAATATTTAGTGGTAAATTTAACAATATATGTGCAAGATTAACATGCTGAAAATTATGTAAACTTAAAGAGGTAAATTTAAAAGCCTAAGTATTAAATACCAAATTTAGGAATCAGAAGACTTAATGGAAGGATATCTCTTCTACCCAAATTTATTTACACATTAAATGAAATACTGATCAAAATCCCCGTAGTTTTTCAGTAGATGTCAGTAAGTTGATTCTAAAATGAGCATTGAAAAATACAAAGACCTAGATTAACCAAGATATTTTTGAACAAGGAAAAACAAGTTGGGGTATTTATGCAATGTGATGTTCAAGTTGCCACAACACTACAATAATCCAGTGTGACACTGGCCACATGATTTATGTATCAGTGAAACAGAATCTAAATGGAAATAGACCCATAAATATATGGTCAAATGTTTTGATAAAGATGATAAGACATTCCATGGAGGAAGGATAGTTTTTAAAAAAATGGTAGGGCTTCCCTGGTGGTCCAGTGGTTAGAGAGTCTGCCTTGCAGTGCAAGGGGCATTGGTTCAATCCCTGGCCTGGGAAGATCCCACGTGCGGCAGAGCAGCTGGACTGGTGTGTCCAATTACAGACCAGCACTCTGGAGCGCATGTGCCCAGAGCGGTGCTCTACAATGAGAGAGACCACTGAAGTGGGAGGCCCACACATGCCGAAGAATAAAAGATGAATGAAAATAAATATAAAAATGAAAAAGAGGATGGGGGGAAAGAAAAAACAAATGGTAGTGAAAGAAAAGAAAGGAAAGTATAAGGATAAAATGAAATTTAACCCATAACTCAAATCAAATACATAATCTAACTTGAAATAGATCAGAGATCTAAGTATAAACCTATAAAACTTCTAAGAGATATCAGAGGAGAATGTTTGACTCTCAGTTCAGCAAACTATCTTATACAGGAAAGACTATGTGTGACAAATTGGTATAAATGCCAAAATTAGCTTTTCAAAAGATACTATTAAGAAAATGAAAGGACAAGCAGCAGACAGAGATGAAATATTTGTAAACTTACAAGTAATAAAGCTCTTCCAGAACTCAGATTGAGAAAAAAAACATTCCATTTAAAATCTGGTAAACCATTTACACAGACACTTCACTGAAGAAGAGATCTGCATAGGAAATAAGCATGTGAAACTATACTTACCTTCAACAAGGAAATGCAAATCAAACTCAAGATGACCAACTATCACAGACCAATTCAAACAGGGGGTGGGGAGGAATCCTAAAAACATGGTTCATGGAGAGATAGGGAGTGATGAAAACTCTCAAACATTATTGGTAGGAATAAAATATAGTTACAAAATAGAAAAATAACTTGGTAGTTTCTTATAAAGTTAAAAATATATTTATAATATGACCCATCAACTCTACTCTTGGGTTTCACCTAAGAGAAATGAATGAACGTGTCCAGGAAAGACCTGTAAGTGGCTACAGCAGCTTTCTCTCTAATGGCCAAAACCTGGATTCTACCTACTGACCATCCTGTGGTGAATGGCTAAACAGATATGGTACTTTCACCAGTTCAGGGGTAATAAGGAATCAATAACTGACAGGTAACAACATGGATGAATCCCCAAAGCTTTCATCTTAGTGAAAGAAGCCCGATTCATAGGGACACGTACTATATAAATTCAATTCTATGACATTCTGAACTCTGCCTTGCAGTGCAAGGGGCATTGGTTCAATCCCTGGCCTGGGAAGATCCCACGTGGCAGAGCAGCTGGACTGGTGTGTCCAATTACAGACCAGCACTCTGGAGCGCATGTGCCCAGAGCGGTGCTCTACAATGAGAGAGACCACTGAAGTGGGAGGCCCACACATGCCGAAGAATAAAAGATGAATGAAAATAAATATAAAAATGAAAAAGAGGATGGGGGGAAAGAAAAAACAAATGGTAGTGAAAGAAAAGAAAGGAAAGTATAAGGATAAAATGAAATTTAACCCATAACTCAAATCAAATACATAATCTAACTTGAAATAGATCAGAGATCTAAGTATAAACCTATAAAACTTCTAAGAGATATCAGAGGAGAATGTTTGACTCTCAGTTCAGCAAACTATCTTATACAGGAAAGACTATGTGTGACAAATTGGTATAAATGCCAAAATTAGCTTTTCAAAAGATACTATTAAGAAAATGAAAGGACAAGCAGCAGACAGAGATGAAATATTTGTAAACTTACAAGTAATAAAGCTCTTCCAGAACTCAGATTGAGAAAAAAAACATTCCATTTAAAATCTGGTAAACCATTTACACAGACACTTCACTGAAGAAGAGATCTGCATAGGAAATAAGCATGTGAAACTATACTTACCTTCAACAAGGAAATGCAAATCAAACTCAAGATGACCAACTATCACAGACCAATTCAAACAGGGGGTGGGGAGGAATCCTAAAAACATGGTTCATGGAGAGATAGGGAGTGATGAAAACTCTCAAACATTATTGGTAGGAATAAAATATAGTTACAAAATAGAAAAATAACTTGGTAGTTTCTTATAAAGTTAAAAATATATTTATAATATGACCCATCAACTCTACTCTTGGGTTTCACCTAAGAGAAATGAATGAACGTGTCCAGGAAAGACCTGTAAGTGGCTACAGCAGCTTTCTCTCTAATGGCCAAAACCTGGATTCTACCTACTGACCATCCTGTGGTGAATGGCTAAACAGATATGGTACTTTCACCAGTTCAGGGGTAATAAGGAATCAATAACTGACAGGTAACAACATGGATGAATCCCCAAAGCTTTCATCTTAGTGAAAGAAGCCCGATTCATAGGGACACGTACTATATAAATTCAATTCTATGACATTCTGAACTCTGCCAGCACACAGGGACAGAGCTCAGATCAATGGTTGCCAGGAGCTGCTGGTGGCAGGATGTGATTTATTTCAGAGAAGCAGGAGAACCGTTTTTTGGTATGATTGAAACATTCTAAATCTTAATCGGCATGATGGTTACAGGCCTGTCTACACCGGTCAAAATTCATCACACTATGCACCTAAAAATAGAAAATGTTATTGAATTCAAATTTTACTGTGATAAAACTGACCTTAAAAAGTTCTCAGATAAATCAGACTTTGATGTGCCTTCAAATCATCATGGAAGCAAATTTATTATGTATAACTTTCATCAAATTTATGTAACTTCACTAGGATTCTTTTAATATTTCACACATGTTAGTTATTCAGCTGTGCCCGACTCGTTGAAACCCCATGGATTCCTCTGTCCATGGAATTCTCCAGGCAAGAATACTGCAGTGGGCTGCCATTTCTTCTCCAGGAGATCTTCCTGACCCAGGGATAGACCCTGCACCTCCCTCATTTCAGGCAGATTCCTTACCCTCTGAGCCACCAGGAAAGCCCCAACATTTCAAGTACTTAAACAGAAATGTCAGTTCCTCATTAACTAGAAAATACTAATGCCACATCCAAGTTGGTGTTATAAGGTAAACTGATGCACGTTAAAATCTGTAAGAGTTAATCTTAGCAAACATCTATTCAAATCGGGCAGTATCAAACTACATGTGGCTAAGGAGCACTCCAGGGACAAACTAGGGGTAAGATTTGTACAGAGAAGACACAGAAGCAAAAGCAGAACAGAACAGAGGCACCATTTGATGAGAGGGGGCTTAAGCTGCATTTGGGAAGCAGAGCTGGCCCTTTGTGACTGGCTGTTCTTAAGTTTCACCTTCTCCATTGTTGCACCCTAAAAAAAAGGAAAAATGAATGAACGTGTCCAGGAAAGACCTGTAAGTGGCTACAGCAGCTTTCTCTCTAATGGCCAAAACCTGGATTCTACCTACTGACCATCCTGTGGTGAATGGCTAAACAGATATGGTACTTTCACCAGTTCAGGGGTAATAAGGAATCAATAACTGACAGGTAACAACATGGATGAATCCCCAAAGCTTTCATCTTAGTGAAAGAAGCCCGATTCATAGGGACACGTACTATATAAATTCAATTCTATGACATTCTGAACTCTGCCAGCACACAGGGACAGAGCTCAGATCAATGGTTGCCAGGAGCTGCTGGTGGCAGGATGTGATTTATTTCAGAGAAGCAGGAGAACCGTTTTTTGGTATGATTGAAACATTCTAAATCTTAATCGGCATGATGGTTACAGGCCTGTCTACACCGGTCAAAATTCATCACACTATGCACCTAAAAATAGAAAATGTTATTGAATTCAAATTTTACTGTGATAAAACTGACCTTAAAAAGTTCTCAGATAAATCAGACTTTGATGTGCCTTCAAATCATCATGGAAGCAAATTTATTATGTATAACTTTCATCAAATTTATGTAACTTCACTAGGATTCTTTTAATATTTCACACATGTTAGTTATTCAGCTGTGCCCGACTCGTTGAAACCCCATGGATTCCTCTGTCCATGGAATTCTCCAGGCAAGAATACTGCAGTGGGCTGCCATTTCTTCTCCAGGAGATCTTCCTGACCCAGGGATAGACCCTGCACCTCCCTCATTTCAGGCAGATTCCTTACCCTCTGAGCCACCAGGAAAGCCCCAACATTTCAAGTACTTAAACAGAAATGTCAGTTCCTCATTAACTAGAAAATACTAATGCCACATCCAAGTTGGTGTTATAAGGTAAACTGATGCACGTTAAAATCTGTAAGAGTTAATCTTAGCAAACATCTATTCAAATCGGGCAGTATCAAACTACATGTGGCTAAGGAGCACTCCAGGGACAAACTAGGGGTAAGATTTGTACAGAGAAGACACAGAAGCAAAAGCAGAACAGAACAGAGGCACCATTTGATGAGAGGGGGCTTAAGCTGCATTTGGGAAGCAGAGCTGGCCCTTTGTGACTGGCTGTTCTTAAGTTTCACCTTCTCCATTGTTGCACCCTGACTCTGGCTTCAAGTTGGCAGGCACCGGAACTGCCCCAGTTTGATGGCCTCCTTGTTAATTACTGTAACAGTATTTGCCAGGAAAATGTATTGTAGAATAAAGAGTGAATTAGGATTAACAATACACATTTATTCCATTACCTTTGACCAGAATATATGAACTGTGAGTTTTCATAGATTTTATCCTTATCAGCTGCAAACGTGAATCTGATGGGCCCTTAAAATGTAGAATCATAGCTCCCAGAAGGAGTTCATATAATCTTAGATCATCTGACTAGGTGGGCCTTCAATAGGACACAGAAGTAGAACAGTTAGAAAAGGTCAATGTGAAGCAGTCTAGGACAATTTACAGGAAAGGAACAGAGATGTGGGGCATCGGACATACACCCATGTATCTCTGTGTGTATGAACCGGTCCAACAGTGATTCTTAAGAGGATGAAGAAAAATTACCAATTTCATCAAATACTGCATCGTTGCTTCTTTATCCATCTAACAAATTCATTATTTATCTTCCACAATGGAATATCTTTCACTGTATAATCTTTATTTGACATTCATTTGCAGTGGCTTAGCTTTGCCCTGGCAATTCTTCCAGTAAACAAGGCAGATGCAAACATGATATACATACAAAACAACTTCCACCCTGGAAGAACTTAGATTATAGAGAAAGGGAGAGGGAAGTTACACACAGGAACCAGGTCATTTCCAAGCGGCATGATAAAGACCAAGACAGAAATAAGCACAGGATTCTAAGAAACCTGTGGAAATATTACTGCAGGGTACTGTGCTAAGAAAGAGCTGTAGAACGATGCCAAAGGCAGCTAGGAAGGTAAGGAATCCAGCTTCGAGGTGGGCACTAGGGTTAAGAATGCACGTTAAAATCTGTAAGAGTTAATCTTAGCAAACATCTATTCAAATCGGGCAGTATCAAACTACATGTGGCTAAGGAGCACTCCAGGGACAAACTAGGGGTAAGATTTGTACAGAGAAGACACAGAAGCAAAAGCAGAACAGAACAGAGGCACCATTTGATGAGAGGGGGCTTAAGCTGCATTTGGGAAGCAGAGCTGGCCCTTTGTGACTGGCTGTTCTTAAGTTTCACCTTCTCCATTGTTGCACCCTGACTCTGGCTTCAAGTTGGCAGGCACCGGAACTGCCCCAGTTTGATGGCCTCCTTGTTAATTACTGTAACAGTATTTGCCAGGAAAATGTATTGTAGAATAAAGAGTGAATTAGGATTAACAATACACATTTATTCCATTACCTTTGACCAGAATATATGAACTGTGAGTTTTCATAGATTTTATCCTTATCAGCTGCAAACGTGAATCTGATGGGCCCTTAAAATGTAGAATCATAGCTCCCAGAAGGAGTTCATATAATCTTAGATCATCTGACTAGGTGGGCCTTCAATAGGACACAGAAGTAGAACAGTTAGAAAAGGTCAATGTGAAGCAGTCTAGGACAATTTACAGGAAAGGAACAGAGATGTGGGGCATCGGACATACACCCATGTATCTCTGTGTGTATGAACCGGTCCAACAGTGATTCTTAAGAGGATGAAGAAAAATTACCAATTTCATCAAATACTGCATCGTTGCTTCTTTATCCATCTAACAAATTCATTATTTATCTTCCACAATGGAATATCTTTCACTGTATAATCTTTATTTGACATTCATTTGCAGTGGCTTAGCTTTGCCCTGGCAATTCTTCCAGTAAACAAGGCAGATGCAAACATGATATACATACAAAACAACTTCCACCCTGGAAGAACTTAGATTATAGAGAAAGGGAGAGGGAAGTTACACACAGGAACCAGGTCATTTCCAAGCGGCATGATAAAGACCAAGACAGAAATAAGCACAGGATTCTAAGAAACCTGTGGAAATATTACTGCAGGGTACTGTGCTAAGAAAGAGCTGTAGAACGATGCCAAAGGCAGCTAGGAAGGTAAGGAATCCAGCTTCGAGGTGGGCACCTATTGATGTCTAACACATCTGGTCTGGCCAGTATGACTGAACAACTGGCAGTGAGAGGAGGCAGTGCTGAGATCTGGATAGGAAATATGTGCAGAAGTCAGCTCATGGAGCAGCTGTGTGATCAAGTTAAGGGGTCTTTTCTAAAGTCTGGGAGGAGTCACAAGGAGATTCTAGCAAGGGAAGGTCACGGTCCAATTCGTGCCTCAGGAAGATCAAGTAGAAACAAAAGAGGCAGAATGGGATCAAGGAGAGTGCTTCAGAATAGAGGAGTCTGCCCCTAATTTGAGGAGGGATAACAGGATAGGTTAGAGGTGGGGGCATGTGAGAAAGTCTTGACACAAACCCAGGAACAAGCCACTCACCAAGCTGAGTGAGCCACTTCAACTGCAGCGATACTGAACATCAGAGACGTGGCCCAGTTTGTGGGTCCCTGTCCAAGAGCTGCACACCCAGGGCTGCTCACCTGCACGTGCCGAGCGCATCTGCACAGCTGGACGCTGCAGGCCTTGGAGGGGGACCCCACACCCCACCACTGACATCACCCTCTATTCTGCTTTCCAGTCAGCAGGCCACATGGCTCTGATGATACTTTAATGCAGGGTCCCCAGAGGTGATTCACACTGCACGGGGCGGCGGGGGTTCCTTGAGGTCTGCAAGGCAACCTGTGCAAGGACAGGGGCTGGTCCAAGACTGTGGGGATCTGGCTGGAGCCATGACCCGCCCCTGGGGCCGGGGACCTCGAAGGACATACCTGGAGACCTGGACTGGCTCCAGAGCGTGTCCCAGCTATGGTCTTCCCAGGGCCGCCAGGGGCCCACGGCGCGGGAGAAGCTGGGCTCTAATCCGGACAGACCTTGGGCCAGGTTGGCTGCACTGGACAGGTACACAGACTGTGACACTCACACTGCGCCTCAAACGGGGGGACTGAGCTCCCTGCAAGGAGCGAAATTCCTCTGAGGCCCAAGGAATCTGCCCAAGGGACGATAAAGCACAGGATTCTAAGAAACCTGTGGAAATATTACTGCAGGGTACTGTGCTAAGAAAGAGCTGTAGAACGATGCCAAAGGCAGCTAGGAAGGTAAGGAATCCAGCTTCGAGGTGGGCACCTATTGATGTCTAACACATCTGGTCTGGCCAGTATGACTGAACAACTGGCAGTGAGAGGAGGCAGTGCTGAGATCTGGATAGGAAATATGTGCAGAAGTCAGCTCATGGAGCAGCTGTGTGATCAAGTTAAGGGGTCTTTTCTAAAGTCTGGGAGGAGTCACAAGGAGATTCTAGCAAGGGAAGGTCACGGTCCAATTCGTGCCTCAGGAAGATCAAGTAGAAACAAAAGAGGCAGAATGGGATCAAGGAGAGTGCTTCAGAATAGAGGAGTCTGCCCCTAATTTGAGGAGGGATAACAGGATAGGTTAGAGGTGGGGGCATGTGAGAAAGTCTTGACACAAACCCAGGAACAAGCCACTCACCAAGCTGAGTGAGCCACTTCAACTGCAGCGATACTGAACATCAGAGACGTGGCCCAGTTTGTGGGTCCCTGTCCAAGAGCTGCACACCCAGGGCTGCTCACCTGCACGTGCCGAGCGCATCTGCACAGCTGGACGCTGCAGGCCTTGGAGGGGGACCCCACACCCCACCACTGACATCACCCTCTATTCTGCTTTCCAGTCAGCAGGCCACATGGCTCTGATGATACTTTAATGCAGGGTCCCCAGAGGTGATTCACACTGCACGGGGCGGCGGGGGTTCCTTGAGGTCTGCAAGGCAACCTGTGCAAGGACAGGGGCTGGTCCAAGACTGTGGGGATCTGGCTGGAGCCATGACCCGCCCCTGGGGCCGGGGACCTCGAAGGACATACCTGGAGACCTGGACTGGCTCCAGAGCGTGTCCCAGCTATGGTCTTCCCAGGGCCGCCAGGGGCCCACGGCGCGGGAGAAGCTGGGCTCTAATCCGGACAGACCTTGGGCCAGGTTGGCTGCACTGGACAGGTACACAGACTGTGACACTCACACTGCGCCTCAAACGGGGGGACTGAGCTCCCTGCAAGGAGCGAAATTCCTCTGAGGCCCAAGGAATCTGCCCAGTAGGTGGGTGGTCCCATAGGCCCTGGGAACCACTGACACTTCCTCCCTTCTTCCCAAGGCCCTACTGGGCAGCCTGTGCATCTGGTTCCACCTGGCGGCCATTCCAGGGGATGCAACATCTACCGATAAAAAATATTTCGAATTTTACCAAATTCAGGGAGACCTCTGTTCAGTAAGATTTGAAATGACACCAACAGTGTTGGGCATGTAGTAAACAATCTCTACAAACTCATGTATTACAGTGTAAAATGACTTCATGTATTTTGACATCTGATGCAAAACCACGTTTGGTCTAAGACTCCCATTCTTAAAAAGACCTACTTTCCTAGACTGGCATCTGGGCACTGAACTAGGAATTTGAATTCCTTACACGCAGGTGGAACTTTTCCTAAATGATAAATACGGCACACTGTGGCTTCTTTGTACAAACAAATGGTTTATACCAGGTGTCTGCTTTCCTTCAGAGGGATTGGAGTTTTGGTACCTGCACGAGGAAGATGCCCATGTGTGCCGCCAGAAGAAAGCACCGTGAACTTGGCATGAGATGTTACAATGCATAACTGGAGGAGTTAAGCTGGTCTGCGTGCTGTGGACTTGGCCGTGGTGCCTTTTCCCTGGGCTAGTTCTGCCCTGTACGTTTTGGAGGGGTAAGCGTTATCTGTGAATGTAACTGAGCTCGGATGTAACAAATCATAAAACAGAAGGCAGAGGGGAATCAAAACACACACATCACAGACATGACTTGAAAAAGAGAACAAGGAAACAGAAAGATGACTGTGAGGAAAAAGAGAAACAATGACAATAAGTACAAGTGTCTCCCCCACTGTCCCCTTCCATACCCTCTCCACCACTGAACACACGGGGCGAAAGGGTGGCCAGAATCCCACAGGCAGCAGGAAGAGGAGCAGAAAAAGAGTGAAGGGGCCCTGGGAAGCAGAAGCAATCACCAGAATGGTTAAATGCACCCCCAATTTGAAAATATTACAATATACAATCCATACCTATATTGTATACAGATATACATCAGATATCATCATCTGTATATACAGATATACATCATCTATCTATAAATATTTATAAACATGTCAGATGACTAACTGGAAAAACCAGGATTCAAAAGTGTTGATACCACAGGAGTAATTAAGGTCACTTAGAAAGTGATACCGTTTAAAAGCCAAAATCCACAATGAAGACAGAATATCTGTGAATGATGATGCACTAAGTACCACAACAACCATTCTTCCAGAGTAAAAACTACAGGAAATGGAAGGAGACTTGGAAACATTTTCAAGACCTCAACTGGACAGAAAACAAGGAGGCAAAAGATGTAAACGACCATTATGACTAGGGCAGAACTTATAAACACATATTGAATTTTACATTCTGATAGTACAGCAAACACATTGTAAAATTTGATGCCATTACATAAAGAACAATTAAGTAATTTTCATTAATTAGACATATTACAAACAACCCTCTTTGGTCACAAATGCACTAAGTGGAGATGTCCTAACAAATATAATGGAAGGTTTTACTTATTTTTGTTATATTATTAAATGTCCTCTGAATGAGCCAGCACTCTGGAGCACATGCGCCCAAAGCCAGTGCTCTGAAATGAGAGAAGTCACTGCAATGGGAGGCCAACACATGTCAAAGAATAAAAAAAAAAAAAAAAAAGATGAAAATAAATATAAATAAAAGAAGTATGATGGAAAAAAAATTAGAAAAAAAATGAGTAATGTTTATGCTTGGCAGTATGGCAGTAAATAAGAAGACTCTATAAAGCTACTATCCTTCAATTAAAAAAAACTGAGGAAAATATACTGCCAGACAAGAGATCTTTACAAGAAAATCAGAGATACATTTCATGAAAGATAGGCACAATAAAAGACCAAACACATAAAATAACTTTACAAAAGAGATTTTAATGAGCCAGATGATCACAATGGTGTGATCACTCACCTAGAGCCTGAATTAGAGTATGAATTTAAGTGGGCCCTAAGAAGTATTACTACAAACAAAGCTAGTGGAAGTGACAAAATTCCAGCTGAGCTATCTCAAATATTAAAAGATGATGCTGTTACAGTGCTGCATTCAATAGGCCAGCAAATCTGTAAAGCTCAGAAGTGACCACAGGACTGGAAAAGGTCAGTTTTCATTCCAGTCCTAAAGAAAGACAATGCCAAAGAGTGTTCAAACTACTGCACCATTGCACTCATTTCACATGCTAGCAAAATAATGCTTAAAGTCTTCTAAGCTAGGCTGAACAGTGTGTGAACCTTGAACTTCCAAATGTACAAACTGGATTTAGAAAAGGCAGGAACCAGAATCAAATTGCCAACATTCACTGGATCACAGAAAGAGCAAGGGAATTCTAGAAAAGCATTTACTTCTGCTTCATTGACTATGCTAAAGCCTTTGACTTAGTTTGTTGTAGATCACAACAACAAACTGGAAAATTCTTAAAGAACTGCAAATACCATATCACCTTACCTGCCTCCTGGGAAGCCTGTATGCAGGACAAAAAGCAACAGTCAGAAATGGACATGCAACAACAGACTGGATACAAATTGGGAAAGGAGTATGTCAAGGCTATATATTGTCACCCTGTTTATTTAACTTACATGCGGAATATATCATGCAAAATGCCAGTTTGGATGAAGCACAAGCTGGAGTCAAAAGATAGTCAGGAGAAATATCAATATCCTCAGGTATGCAGATGACACCACCATTATGGCAGAAAGTGAAGAGGAGCTAAAGAGCCTCTTGATGAAGGTGAAAGAGAAGAGTGTCATAATTGGCCAAAAACTCAACATTCAAGAAAACAAATGTTGCCATCTGGTCCCAGATCTTTGTGGAAAATAGATGAACAAACAATGGAAACAGTGACAGACTTTATTTTCCTGGGCTCCAAATCACTGTGAACAGTGACTGCAGCCATGAAATTAAAAGATGTCTGCTCCTTGGAAGAAAAGCTATGACCAACCTAGACAGCATATTCAAAAGTAGGGACATCACTTTGCCAACAAAAGTTCATATTGTCAAACCTATGGTTTTCCCAGTAGTCGTGTATGCATGTGAGAGTTGGACCATAAAGAAAGCTGAACACTGAAGTAATGATGGCTTTGAACCGTGGTGTTGGAGAAGACTCCTGCAAATCTCTTAGACAGCAAAGAGATCAAACCAATCAATCCTAAAGGAAATCAACCCTGAATATTCATTGAAACGACTGATGCTGAAGCTGAAGCTCCAATATTTTGGCCACGTGATGCAAACAGATGATTCACTGAAAAAGTCTGATGCTAGGGAAAATAGAAGGCAGAAGCAGAAGGAGTTGAAATGGTTGGATGGCATCACTGATTCAATAGATGTGAGTTTGAGCAAGCTCTGAGAGATGGTGAAGGACGGGGAAGACTGATGTGGTGCAGTCCATGGGGTCACATACAGTCAGACACAACTGAGTGATTCAATTGATCTAACATGAAAGGCTAAAGGCACAATTACAGTCCCAACTCAAAGTAATATAAATAAAGTCAAATTAAACCAAAAAGCACATAAACAATTATAATAAAAGAAACTTACAAATTAATAAGTAATATATTAGACAGTATATTTTATTAATAAATTATTAAAATAGCAAAACAGACAAACCATTAGTTAATCATGGGGAAAAAGTAGACAGCACAAATATAAAACATAAGAAGTGACAAGGTGGAAATAATTATTGAAAATGAAACTATTTTAAAAATTCTTGAGACTTTTCTGATTATTTATATACAAGTTAAATTGATGTGTTCCAGAGGAATGCAGAGTTTCCTAGCAAGTTATAATATCTGGAAGTTAATAAATTGATTTCCATAGATGAGACAGAGAAAATTATAAAGAAACCCTTCTACAATAAAAAGCAGGCTTAGAGAGTTTATCAGAGGACTTCTACTCAAACTTAGAGCAAATTTATTCCCAGTACCCTATAAATTATTTTACAACATTAAAGAAGAAGAAAATGTCTGTGGTTCATTTTACAAGGCAAATATGATGGAGACACCTAATCCAGATAAAGACAGTACAGAGAAATAAAACTCCAGGCCAGTATCCTTCATGAATATCAATGCAGAAATTCTAAGCAAAATCCTAGCAAATCTCTTATCACTGAAAAAAAAATGGCCCATGACCAACTTGCATTCCAGGATTAAGTTTAGTTCAATATTAGAAATCCAGTAATACAATACTCAACATTAACAAATATAAGAAAAAAAATGCATGATAATCTCCATAGATATGGAGAGACCCTTTGTCAAAACACAGTATTTGTTTAAGATAAAAAACAATGCAGGCTTCCCTGGTGGTCCAGTGGGTAAGGACACCGCCTTGCAGTGCAAGGGACGCCGGTTCGATCCCTGGCCTGGGAAGATCCCACGTGCTGCAGAGTGGCTGGACTGATGTGTCCAATTACCGAGCCTGAGCTCTGGAGCGCATGCGCCCAGAGCCGGTGCTCTGCAACAACAGAGGCCACTGCGATGCGAGGCCCACACAGGCCAAAGAACAAAGATGGATGAAAATAGATAAATGAAAGACCAATGGAAGTGGTCCACCCTCCTCCCTCCCTCCCCAACCCCACCCCCCCAAAATAACTACACACACACACAAAAAACAATGAAGAGAGTAATTGTGGCATTCTTTCTAACCTGAAATTTATATCATTTTATATGTGTGTCTATAGATAGATATACATATATGTACATAATAATGCATACACCTATATTGATATGTATATATTTCATCTTAATCCCAATGCTAGTGTCTTATTTGATATTTTGGAGAAAAACACTGCTGGTATTACAAGTGATACTAGAAATAAGATAAGAATGCCCATTATCACCAATAGGATTTAGCCTTGTAATATTAGCTGATACAATTGGACAAAAACAGATAATCAGAGACAAAAATATATAGGGGGCAATGACACCTTATCAACTGCAGATGACCTGTGTGTACCTATAAAATCCCAGAGTTTTGTCCATAACAAAACTCACACAATATTAAAATAATTCAGTACACTAGCAAACAATAAAATTAACAGACAAAAATTCATAGCTTTTATATAAAGAGTTTTAACAAATGATGGTAAAATATACTTAAAATAATAACTGAAAAGACAAAACATTAGACAAAATAATACAAAATTTACAAAGCTAAATAGTAAAAATCTAAAAGAATTCCTGAAAGACAGGAATAGATCTGAATAAACGGAAAGATATTTCCTATTCTCAGGTCAGTTCAATTCAGTTGCTCTGTCATGTTCGACTCTTTCCAATCCCACGGACTGCAGCATGCCAGGCTTCCCTGCCTTCACCATCTCCTGGAGCCTGATCAAATTCATGTCCATTGACTCAGTGATGCCATCCAACCATCTCATCCTCTGTTGTCCCCTTTCTACTTTTTTCTTCAATTTTTCCTAACATCATGTCATTTCCCAGTGAATCGTCTCTTTGCATCATGTGACCAAAATACTGGAGCTTCAGCATCAGCCCTTCCAATGAATATTCAGGGTTGATTTCCTTTAGGATTGACTGATTTGATCTCCTTGCAGTTCAAGGGACTCTAAAGAGTCTTCTCCAACACCACAGTTCAAAGCCATCAATTCTTCAGTGCTCAGCCTTCTTTATGGTCCAACTCTCACATGCATACATGACTACTGGGAAAACCATAGCTTTGACTATATGGACTTTGATTGGCAAAGTAACGTCTCTGCTAATACCTTCTGAATATTCCATCTAGGGTGTCATATCTTTTCTTCCAAGGAGCAAATACCTTTTAAATTCATGGCTGCAGTCACCATCTGCAGTGATTTTGGAGCCCAAGGAAATAAAAGTCAGTCACTGTTTCCATTGTTTGCACATCTATTTTCCATAGGTTGATGGGACCAGATAACATGGTATTTCTTTTTTGAATGTTGAGTTTAAGGCCAGCTTATTCGTTCTCCTCTTTCACCTACATCAAAATGCTCTTTAGTTCCTCTTCGCTTTCGGCCATTAAGTATGGTGTTATCTGCATACCTGAGGTTATTGATATTTCTCCTGGCAATCTTGATTTCAGTCCAGCATTTCACATGATGTAATCTGCATATAATTTAAATAAACAGGGTGACCACATACAGCCGTTACATACTCCTTTCCAGATTTGGAACCAGTCTATTGTTCCACGTCCATTTCTGACTGTTGCTTCTTGTCCTGCATACAGGTTTCACATGAGGCAGATAAGGTGGTCTGATATTCCCAGTTCTTTCAGAATTTTCCAGTTTGTCATGATCTGTACCACCAAAGGCTTTAGTGTAGTCAATGAAGCAGAAGCAGACATTTTTCTGGAATTCCCTTGCTCTTTCTATGATCCAGTGGATGTTGGCAATTTGATTCTGGTTCCTCTGCCTTTTCCATATCCTGTTTCTATATCTGGAAGTTCTTGATTTTCATACTGTTGAAGCCTAGCTTAGAAGACTTTAAGAATTACTTTGCTAACATGTGAAATGCGTGCAATGGTGCAGGGGTTTGATTACTCTTCAGCATTGCCTTTCTTTAGGAATGGAATGAAAACTGACCTTTTCCTGTTGTAGAAGAGGACAATTCAACACTATAATGTTGCCAGCTATCTCTCAATATACTTCAGTGCAATCTCAGTAAAAATATCTACATGCTGTTTTATGAAGTTAGATAGCTAGATTTAAACTTCCTAAGTGATAACAAACACCACAGGCTCTCCAAAGCCATCAATTCTTCAGTGCTCAGCCTTCTTTATGGTCCAACTCTCACATGCATACATGACTACTGGGAAAACCATAGCTTTGACTATATGGACTTTGATTGGCAAAGTAACGTCTCTGCTAATACCTTCTGAATATTCCATCTAGGGTGTCATATCTTTTCTTCCAAGGAGCAAATACCTTTTAAATTCATGGCTGCAGTCACCATCTGCAGTGATTTTGGAGCCCAAGGAAATAAAAGTCAGTCACTGTTTCCATTGTTTGCACATCTATTTTCCATAGGTTGATGGGACCAGATAACATGGTATTTCTTTTTTGAATGTTGAGTTTAAGGCCAGCTTATTCGTTCTCCTCTTTCACCTACATCAAAATGCTCTTTAGTTCCTCTTCGCTTTCGGCCATTAAGTATGGTGTTATCTGCATACCTGAGGTTATTGATATTTCTCCTGGCAATCTTGATTTCAGTCCAGCATTTCACATGATGTAATCTGCATATAATTTAAATAAACAGGGTGACCACATACAGCCGTTACATACTCCTTTCCAGATTTGGAACCAGTCTATTGTTCCACGTCCATTTCTGACTGTTGCTTCTTGTCCTGCATACAGGTTTCACATGAGGCAGATAAGGTGGTCTGATATTCCCAGTTCTTTCAGAATTTTCCAGTTTGTCATGATCTGTACCACCAAAGGCTTTAGTGTAGTCAATGAAGCAGAAGCAGACATTTTTCTGGAATTCCCTTGCTCTTTCTATGATCCAGTGGATGTTGGCAATTTGATTCTGGTTCCTCTGCCTTTTCCATATCCTGTTTCTATATCTGGAAGTTCTTGATTTTCATACTGTTGAAGCCTAGCTTAGAAGACTTTAAGAATTACTTTGCTAACATGTGAAATGCGTGCAATGGTGCAGGGGTTTGATTACTCTTCAGCATTGCCTTTCTTTAGGAATGGAATGAAAACTGACCTTTTCCTGTTGTAGAAGAGGACAATTCAACACTATAATGTTGCCAGCTATCTCTCAATATACTTCAGTGCAATCTCAGTAAAAATATCTACATGCTGTTTTATGAAGTTAGATAGCTAGATTTAAACTTCCTAAGTGATAACAAACATGCCAGCCCTGTCACACAAACATAAAGTTTCTATTTCTAAAACATTATGGTGCTGATGCACGAATAGACAGAAATACAAGTGGAGTAGAAGAGAAAGTCCAGAATTAGACCCAAATCCATATGGAAGTATAGAATATAACTAAAATTGCACCTCAAATCATAAGCATAAATATGGACTCTCTTATTCATGGTGTCGGGATAAATGGACAGTCATCTTTAAAACATAAAATCAGGTCCTTATTTCAAATTATCCATAAGAATAAATTGCAAGTGAATGGGGGAGGGATCTACATGTAAAAATCTCAAGTATACAAGCACTAGGAAATAACAGAAATAAATTCCTCTTTAATATTGGTATAAGAAATTGCTTTCTAGCAATAAATGAAAATCTATAGCCAACAAAAGAAAAAAATGGATAAACACAGCTATGTCAAAGAAAGTATTAAAATATATGACAGAAGTATCATAAACAAAATCAAAAGATATGTTACATTCTGGAAGGATATATTACAGACGAGGTGCTAAGACTGCTAATATACAAAGAAGTCTAACATTGTGGACAAATAATCAAAATCCAATAGGTAATGTAACAGGCAGATAGTTCACAAAAACAGATAATAATGGCCTTCAAACGTATGAGCAAACTCAGTTTTCAAGAAATTAAAATAACACTGAGATAGCATTTCTCACCTATCAGACTGATACAAATCCTTAAAATTATATGACAACACATTCTGCCCAGCAGTCTGTGAGAAAACAGCTCTTCTACACATTACTGATGGAAAAACACAATTAGCAAAACAATTCTTGCCGTTTCTTTTTTCTGCCTTTTCCATATCCTGTTTCTATATCTGGAAGTTCTTGATTTTCATACTGTTGAAGCCTAGCTTAGAAGACTTTAAGAATTACTTTGCTAACATGTGAAATGCGTGCAATGGTGCAGGGGTTTGATTACTCTTCAGCATTGCCTTTCTTTAGGAATGGAATGAAAACTGACCTTTTCCTGTTGTAGAAGAGGACAATTCAACACTATAATGTTGCCAGCTATCTCTCAATATACTTCAGTGCAATCTCAGTAAAAATATCTACATGCTGTTTTATGAAGTTAGATAGCTAGATTTAAACTTCCTAAGTGATAACAAACATGCCAGCCCTGTCACACAAACATAAAGTTTCTATTTCTAAAACATTATGGTGCTGATGCACGAATAGACAGAAATACAAGTGGAGTAGAAGAGAAAGTCCAGAATTAGACCCAAATCCATATGGAAGTATAGAATATAACTAAAATTGCACCTCAAATCATAAGCATAAATATGGACTCTCTTATTCATGGTGTCGGGATAAATGGACAGTCATCTTTAAAACATAAAATCAGGTCCTTATTTCAAATTATCCATAAGAATAAATTGCAAGTGAATGGGGGAGGGATCTACATGTAAAAATCTCAAGTATACAAGCACTAGGAAATAACAGAAATAAATTCCTCTTTAATATTGGTATAAGAAATTGCTTTCTAGCAATAAATGAAAATCTATAGCCAACAAAAGAAAAAAATGGATAAACACAGCTATGTCAAAGAAAGTATTAAAATATATGACAGAAGTATCATAAACAAAATCAAAAGATATGTTACATTCTGGAAGGATATATTACAGACGAGGTGCTAAGACTGCTAATATACAAAGAAGTCTAACATTGTGGACAAATAATCAAAATCCAATAGGTAATGTAACAGGCAGATAGTTCACAAAAACAGATAATAATGGCCTTCAAACGTATGAGCAAACTCAGTTTTCAAGAAATTAAAATAACACTGAGATAGCATTTCTCACCTATCAGACTGATACAAATCCTTAAAAATTATATGACAACACATTCTGCCCAGCAGTCTGTGAGAAAACAGCTCTTCTACACATTACTGATGAGAAAGCCAACTGTTTCATCTCAATAACTAAAGAAACCCACAATCATGCAATAAATCAACATAAGCATGCTATTTTTGACCCAGCAATCCTATTTCTAAGAATCAGCCCTGAAGATACACCATCAATATGATAAATATACAAATGCATGAGGCTATTCATGCCAATATTGTTTGTAATCACAAAATAATGGAAATAATTTGGGAGGGTTCTTGAATAGCCAATTAACTAGACTGCATTTACATAATGGAACACTATTCAAAAGCTAAAAAAGACCTTTGTAAACTACTATGAAGTAATTTGATAGGGCCAACTACTTAGTGAAATAAAGCACAACAAAGCACTTACAGCATACTATCACTACAAAAATAGTATCAACAGAATAAATACACATGTATCTGCTCATGCACATGAAAGAAATGCAGGAAGGATAAATCAGAAGATACAGTCATTGGACATCTATAGCAAATGGGCAGGACACAGGTAGAAATGCTTCTTTGAGCATTTTTGTATAGTTCTAACTCCTATAACCAGAGATGTTCCAAGTTATACTTAAATGAGGAATTAAAAACAACCAGCATTTGAGGTGAACCAAAAATGAAACATAAACATAGAAAAAGAAAGTCTAACTCTCACACAAATAAATAACATTATTACATGGAAGTTGGTGGATGAGACTAGAAAAACAGTATCTTGACTGGACACAGTAAAACTAAAAATAAAAGCAGCTACTTCTGGGGGATGTGGTTTAATTAGTACTGTATTTCTTTCTGAACCTTTACATGTACACTGAACTGAAATTCAGCAAGCCAGTGAGCATGCTGCAGATACTAAGAACTGGGATTGTTACTGTGGAAGAATCAATTTACAAATAAGAAAAAGATGGGAGGCCAGAAGAAACCTCATGACCTTGAATTGGAATCTTCCATTCTCATTGGACATGCCCACATTCACAAGCACATGCATATCACAGACGGATGATACAGCAATACAGATGTGTCTGTACAAAAGGGTTAGTATGTACACACATACAGCACAACTGCCAACAGGGAATGAACCAGTGACATACTGTGAGTTCTCTGATCTTAAAGAATAAAAAGTCACGCCTTGAACTAACATCTCTGTTCACCTGCTCCCTTCTACAGTATAACGTTCCTTAGCAGAGTTGTCTGTGTTTGTCCAACTTCAATTTCTCTCTTCCCATTCTCTAGTAAAACCTGCAAATCTGGATTTCACCCTTGACCACTTGAAACAGAAAAAATAAATGTTCTTGTCAAGGTTATCATTAATGCTGTGTATTGAAGTCCATGGTCAGTCTCTCATCCATACGTCATTTGACTGATTAACAGCATTTGACCATCTCTAGAACTTCAAGGGTTCATAAACAACTGTGCTTTCAACATCTGGACTTGGATATCTAATACAGACATCCCAAACAAAATTATTTTTAAAGAATATCTTTATAATAAAGTATAGTTGACTTAAAATACAATATTGGGTTCAAGTGTACATGACAGTCTTTCAATATGTTTATAGATCTTAAAGGCAACTGACTGTCCTTCCACTCAAAATCTGGTCCTCCTACAGCTTTCACCCTCTAAACCTAAGGCAGTTCCATTCTCTGATGTGTTGTAGTAAAGTAGAAAGAGCTATTGATTCTTCTGTGTGCCTCATCCCATTGCAACTATGTAGGATCTAGAGAATTCTCACCGCTACCATCATAAAGAATGCTAGACACCAAAGAATTGACACTTTTGAATTGTGGCACTGGAGATGTCTGAGAGTCCCTTGGACAGCAAGGAGATCAAACCAGTCAATCCTAAAGGAAATCAACCCTGAATATTCATTAGAGGGACTGATGCTGAAGCTGAAGCTACAACACTTTGGCCACCTGATGCAAAGAGCCAACTCATTGGAAAAGACTCTGATGCTGGGGAACATTGAAGGCAGGAAGAGAAGGGGATATGAATGAATATGAGGTGATTGCATGGCACCATGGATACATGAGCCAACTCTGGGAGATAGTGAAAAACAGGGAAGTCTGGCGCACTGCCGTCCATGGGGTCACAAAGAGTCAGACATAGTGACTGAACCATCATAAAAACAGCAACCCATATTGTCTTCACTCATCCACCTATTGGAGTAACACCCATCTCGTATTTTTATCCTTCGCATTTTAACTCAGGAGACAAATAAAAAATTTTTAAAGTAAACTTTATATTGAGTATTACATATTTTTATCCTTAGCAGAGTTGTCTGTGTTTGTCCAACTTCAATTTCTCTCTTCCCATTCTCTAGTAAAACCTGCAAATCTGGATTTCACCCTTGACCACTTGAAACAGAAAAAATAAATGTTCTTGTCAAGGTTATCATTAATGCTGTGTATTGAAGTCCATGGTCAGTCTCTCATCCATACGTCATTTGACTGATTAACAGCATTTGACCATCTCTAGAACTTCAAGGGTTCATAAACAACTGTGCTTTCAACATCTGGACTTGGATATCTAATACAGACATCCCAAACAAAATTATTTTTAAAGAATATCTTTATAATAAAGTATAGTTGACTTAAAATACAATATTGGGTTCAAGTGTACATGACAGTCTTTCAATATGTTTATAGATCTTAAAGGCAACTGACTGTCCTTCCACTCAAAATCTGGTCCTCCTACAGCTTTCACCCTCTAAACCTAAGGCAGTTCCATTCTCTGATGTGTTGTAGTAAAGTAGAAAGAGCTATTGATTCTTCTGTGTGCCTCATCCCATTGCAACTATGTAGGATCTAGAGAATTCTCACCGCTACCATCATAAAGAATGCTAGACACCAAAGAATTGACACTTTTGAATTGTGGCACTGGAGATGTCTGAGAGTCCCTTGGACAGCAAGGAGATCAAACCAGTCAATCCTAAAGGAAATCAACCCTGAATATTCATTAGAGGGACTGATGCTGAAGCTGAAGCTACAACACTTTGGCCACCTGATGCAAAGAGCCAACTCATTGGAAAAGACTCTGATGCTGGGGAACATTGAAGGCAGGAAGAGAAGGGGATATGAATGAATATGAGGTGATTGCATGGCACCATGGATACATGAGCCAACTCTGGGAGATAGTGAAAAACAGGGAAGTCTGGCGCACTGCCGTCCATGGGGTCACAAAGAGTCAGACATAGTGACTGAACCATCATAAAAACAGCAACCCATATTGTCTTCACTCATCCACCTATTGGAGTAACACCCATCTCGTATTTTTATCCTTCGCATTTTAACTCAGGAGACAAATAAAAAATTTTTAAAGTAAACTTTATATTGAGTATTACATATTTTTATACAAATTATTTTTATTTTACTTTAGTGAGTTTTGTTGTTTACAGATATACATAAACCCAAATCAGTCATAGGTCTATCCTTGACCCCTCCCACCTGAACCCCGCTCCCAGTCTCTACTCATCCCACCCCTCCAGGTTGTTGCATAGCCCCCACGTAAGTTCCCTTAATCTTACAACATATTCACAATGGTTGTCTCTTTTACATATGTTAGTGTAGGTTTCCATATTACTCTTTCCATACCTCTGGCCCACTTTTTCGTCTCCCCAATGTCCATAAGTCTATTCTCTATGTCTGTTTCTCCAATGCTGCTTTGCATGTGCATTTATCACTACCATCTTTGTAGATTCCACACATATGTGTCAGTATACTGTATTTGTCTTCCTCTTTTTGACTTATTTCATTTTGTACAATAGGCTCCAGATTCATCCCCCTATTGGGACTGGTTCAAATGCATTTCTTTTTATGACTGAGAAATATTCCATTGCATGTATGTACATAGTTTCTTCATATATTCATTTGTATGGATAGACATCCAAGCTGCTTCCACGTTCCAGCCATTGTAAAAAGTGATGCAATGAACATTGGGGTACAGGTGTCTCTTTCAATTTTGATTTCCTCAGCATATATGCCTAATAGTGGGACTGCTGGGTCTATTCCTAGTTTTTTAAGGAATCTCCACACTGTCTTCTATAGTGGTGTATCAATCTACATTCCCACCAACACTGCGAGAGAGTTCCCTTTTCTCCACACCCTCCCTAGCATTTATTGTCTGTAGATATTTTGATGATGGTCATTCTGAGTGGTGTGAGGCAATATCCCATTTGTAGCTTTGATCTGCACTTCTCCAACGATGAGTGAAACCAAGCATCTTTTCATGTGTTTTTGACCATGTATACGTCCTCTTTGGAGAGATGTCTTTAGGTCTTTCTCCCATTCTTTGTTTGCTTGTTTTTTCAGTGTTGAGTTGTATGAGCTGCTTGTATATTTTGGAAATTAATTTTTTCTCAGTGGTTTCATTTGCCCTCACTGTCTCCCATTCTGAGGGATGTCTGTTCCCCTTGTCTATGGTTTTTTGCTGTGCGAAAGCCCCTAAGTTCAATTCAGTCCCACCTGTTTATTTTTGTTCTTATTTCCATTACTCTAATGGATTTTTCAAAGTGAACAACCTCCTGTTACTATAAACCAGATGAATCCCCAAAACATGAGATCTAGTACACCTTCCACATAAGAAATGAGTAACGTAACTTGCCCCTAGTGGTAAGTTTCTTCAAATTTAAATTCTGTATGTGTGCATGCTGAGTAGCTTCATTCTTGTGTGCAACCCTATGGACTGAAACTTGCCAGGCTCCTCAGTTCATGGGATTTTCCAGGCAAGAAAATTTGAGTGGGTTGCCATGCCTCTCTCCAGGGGATCTTCCCATCCCAGGGATCCTGTGTCTCCTCAATATCAGGCAGAATGTTTACTGCTGAGGCACCAGGGAAGCCCAGCTAAAATCTCTGTAAAGGAAGTAATAAATGTCTCCTCTGAAATGTGGCTTTCTCAGAATAAAATCATTCCCAAGATCTACCCATGCAATTCTATTAAAACAGATGCTAATCTTTTCTCATGGATGAATATATCCCATTCTATGGATACCCCAACATTTATTTGAAGCTTTTATTTCCAATTTCAGGCTACTCTGAATTATTTTTTATGGGCACATGTATGAAAATCTTCTGCCTAACAAATATATGGTTTTCTTTGGGGCACTTTTTGAGAAGTAAAAAGCTAGCCTAGAAAGTGGGCACAATTTCAGACTTAGCAGAAACTGTGAAACTTTTCCAAAGTGCTTGTGATAACTTATCTCTCACCAGCAGCTGCTTCTCAACCTCATGAACAATTGGTGTTTTCAGTACTGAAATTTAAGGCACTGTGATGGGGTTTAATCTGCTTTACTCTAACAATTAGAGAAGTCAGCATTTTAAGGCATTTATTGGCCATAGGGAAATCTTCTTTTCCCTATATTAGTAACAGGTGATCTGCTGCTTATAGGCATTCTTTATATATTAATTTCCTATGTCTTTTGTCAGATAAAAGTATTACTAATATCACATCCCACTCTCTAGATAGAATTTCCACATACTTAGCGGAGCCTCTTTTAAGAGAAAAACCATCAGTTCAGTATAATGTATTGGTATTTTCCTTTATGATTAGTCTTTCTTTATCCTGTTAATAAATACTTATTGAAGTAACTGGAAGAGATTTCTACGTATAATGTCACCTGTCAAAATTCTTTGTATTTGAATATCTAATTGATATCATTTATATCCAATAATATCACTTCTTGTAAAAATATATTTTCTGTGCTTCAGTGCAGAGGCGTGATTGCCATCCATCAAATGACAGAATATTTGGAGACTTTCTATGCTGTTCCATCCATTTATTTACCTCTGTGCCAATACTACATAGTCATTATGATTCTAGTTATATAATAAGTCATACATGCTTCACCACAGTTCATCTTTTTCAAGGCTATCTTGGTTATTCTTAACCCTTAAATTTCAGTAAGAATTTTAGGATGAGTACACCAGTGTTGGTAAATACATAAGCAAACAAATATAAATATACAAAGTTACTTCTAGGATTTAAACTGGTACAGCACCAAACGTTTAGACCAGCACATCATGGAGAACTGTCTTCACATAATAAATTTCCCAAGAATCACTGCGTCTCCTTACGTTTATTCAGTTTTTTGCTTTAATTCATTTCAACTGTGTCTTGTAGCTTTCTGTTTAAAGGAATGCATATCTTTGTTAGATGTGTGCATAGTCATTTCATGCTTTAGAATATCTTATAAGTAGTGTCAGTTTAACGTTCCATTTTCTATTTATTTGCTGTTAGTGCATAGAAGTAAACTTTAATGCGGGCTTTATATTGGCATTTATGCTAAAGGTATGCATTCATTTCCTATAGATTAACATTCTTCTGGATTTTCTAAAAATCACATTTTATTTCTTACTTTAAAACCTGCATGCCTTTCATTCCCATTCCATGCTTCATTTCTCCCTCTGTGACCTCCCTCACAACTCTGAATAGGAGCAGTGAGAGAAGGCATACTTGCTTTATTCCAGATGATAGAAGAAGCATTTTCAGTAATCTACCATGAAGTGTGACGTATAATGGGTTTCCCAGGTGTCGCTTGGTAAAGAACCCACCTGTCACCACAGGAGCCTCAGGAGACTCGGGTTTGATCCCTGGGTTGGGAAGATTCCCTGGGGCAAGTAATGGCAACCCACTTCAGTATTCTTGTCTGGAGAATCCCATGGTCAGAAGAGCCTAGCAAGCTATAGTCCATGGGGTCACAAAGAGTCGACATGACTAAGTAAATATTTTCCAATTTTTTATTTTTTTAAAAGTCAAACCTTGTCAAAATTCTTTACAAATGAATATCCAATTGATATCATTTATATCCAATAATATCACTTCTTGTAAAAATATATTTTCTGTGCTTCAGTGCAGAGGCGTGATTGCCATCCATCAAATGACAGAATATTTGGAGACTTTCTATGCTGTTCCATCCATTTATTTACCTCTGTGCCAATACTACATAGTCATTATGATTCTAGTTATATAATAAGTCATACATGCTTCACCACAGTTCATCTTTTTCAAGGCTATCTTGGTTATTCTTAACCCTTAAATTTCAGTAAGAATTTTAGGATGAGTACACCAGTGTTGGTAAATACATAAGCAAACAAATATAAATATACAAAGTTACTTCTAGGATTTAAACTGGTACAGCACCAAACGTTTAGACCAGCACATCATGGAGAACTGTCTTCACATAATAAATTTCCCAAGAATCACTGCGTCTCCTTACGTTTATTCAGTTTTTTGCTTTAATTCATTTCAACTGTGTCTTGTAGCTTTCTGTTTAAAGGAATGCATATCTTTGTTAGATGTGTGCATAGTCATTTCATGCTTTAGAATATCTTATAAGTAGTGTCAGTTTAACGTTCCATTTTCTATTTATTTGCTGTTAGTGCATAGAAGTAAACTTTAATGCGGGCTTTATATTGGCATTTATGCTAAAGGTATGCATTCATTTCCTATAGATTAACATTCTTCTGGATTTTCTAAAAATCACATTTTATTTCTTACTTTAAAACCTGCATGCCTTTCATTCCCATTCCATGCTTCATTTCTCCCTCTGTGACCTCCCTCACAACTCTGAATAGGAGCAGTGAGAGAAGGCATACTTGCTTTATTCCAGATGATAGAAGAAGCATTTTCAGTAATCTACCATGAAGTGTGACGTATAATGGGTTTCCCAGGTGTCGCTTGGTAAAGAACCCACCTGTCACCACAGGAGCCTCAGGAGACTCGGGTTTGATCCCTGGGTTGGGAAGATTCCCTGGGGCAAGTAATGGCAACCCACTTCAGTATTCTTGTCTGGAGAATCCCATGGTCAGAAGAGCCTAGCAAGCTATAGTCCATGGGGTCACAAAGAGTCGGACATGACTAAGCAACTGAGCACACTCACATGCACAATGTGTATTTTCTTGTGTTGTTCAATAATCCTTACGAGACAGAGGCAATCCACTTTTCCTCATAGTTTGTTAATGTTCTATAATTGCCAGATTTGAATGTCACTGTATGCCTTTGCTACATGTGCTGAAATGACTCTATGATTTTGTTTTTCTTGTTTCCATAATGAAGAAAAATACAATTGACGATCAAGTGTTAAAAGAAATGCTTCCAGAAATACACTCACATGATTTTGGTTTGTTTGCCTCTTTATATCTTTCTAAATTCAACTTTCTAGGTTTGTGTTTTCAAATCTATTTTCACTTGAGCAATGGGCTTGTAATTTTCCAGTTTTGACCTTTTGTCGTGTCCTTGTCAAATTGTGGCATTCAAAGTTGTTGTGTTTCATAATAAGTGTGGAGATTTTCCTGTTTTTCTTTAATTTCTATAACAAAACATGAGAAAGACTGCTGTTATTTCTTTCACAAGTGTTTGGAGAAATGCACTGGTAAAATCATCTGGTTCTGCACAATTTTTTATAAAAAGGCTTTTAGTTATAGCTTTAGTGTCCTCAATAGATACAGAATTATTTAGAGTCTTTACTTATTCTCGAATCAGTAGTTGTATTTTATGCTTTTTCTGTGAACTTGTCCACTTTACCTTAAAGTTTTAAGTTGCTGGGCATAATATCTTCTCAGGCTACTTCCATGTTGGCAACAATAAAGATCTTAGCTTTACAACTCACTCACTTACCTTAAAGTTTTTAAGGCTATGCTTCATTTCTCCTCTGTGACCTCCCTCACAATTCTGAATAGGAGCAGTGAGAGAAGGCATACTTGCTTTATTCCAGATGATAGAAGAAGCATTTTCAGTAATCTACCATGAAGTGTGACGTATAATGGGTTTCCCAGGTGTCGCTTGGTAAAGAACCCACCTGTCACCACAGGAGCCTCAGGAGACTCGGGTTTGATCCCTGGGTTGGGAAGATTCCCTGGGGCAAGTAATGGCAACCCACTTCAGTATTCTTGTCTGGAGAATCCCATGGTCAGAAGAGCCTAGCAAGCTATAGTCCATGGGGTCACAAAGAGTCGGACATGACTAAGCAACTGAGCACACTCACATGCACAATGTGTATTTTCTTGTGTTGTTCAATAATCCTTACGAGACAGAGGCAATCCACTTTTCCTCATAGTTTGTTAATGTTCTATAATTGCCAGATTTGAATGTCACTGTATGCCTTTGCTACATGTGCTGAAATGACTCTATGATTTTGTTTTTCTTGTTTCCATAATGAAGAAAAATACAATTGACGATCAAGTGTTAAAAGAAATGCTTCCAGAAATACACTCACATGATTTTGGTTTGTTTGCCTCTTTATATCTTTCTAAATTCAACTTTCTAGGTTTGTGTTTTCAAATCTATTTTCACTTGAGCAATGGGCTTGTAATTTTCCAGTTTTGACCTTTTGTCGTGTCCTTGTCAAATTGTGGCATTCAAAGTTGTTGTGTTTCATAATAAGTGTGGAGATTTTCCTGTTTTTCTTTAATTTCTATAACAAAACATGAGAAAGACTGCTGTTATTTCTTTCACAAGTGTTTGGAGAAATGCACTGGTAAAATCATCTGGTTCTGCACAATTTTTTATAAAAAGGCTTTTAGTTATAGCTTTAGTGTCCTCAATAGATACAGAATTATTTAGAGTCTTTACTTATTCTCGAATCAGTAGTTGTATTTTATGCTTTTTCTGTGAACTTGTCCACTTTACCTTAAAGTTTTAAGTTGCTGGGCATAATATCTTCTCAGGCTACTTCCATGTTGGCAAAAATTAAGATCTTAGCTTTAAAACTCACTCTTAATTGAGCATCTTAATTTCTGCTTTATTTATCAATCTTGATAAACTTCATAAACTTTTACTAAGGCTATCAAGCAATTCTTACCTCACTGATTTTTTTTTTTTTGGCCTCTTCTATTGATTTTTTGTTTATTTATTTCCATCCACCTTTATTCTTCGGCCTGTGTGGCCCTCCCATTGCAGTGGCCTCTTCCGTTGCAGAGCACTAGCTCTGTGAGCATGCACTCCAGAGCAATGGCTGATAATTGGACACACTGGTCTAGCAGCTCCGCGACACATGGGATCTTCTAGTGCCAGGGAACGAACCGGTGCCCCTTGCATTGCAGGGCGGACTCTTTACCCATTGGACCACCAGGGAAGCCCTACCTCACTGATTTTAATACTACACATTATTTTCTGATTTTAGTCTGCTCTTTTCTTGGTTATCTCCTTCCTTCTGCTTTCTTAGGTACTTAGATAAATAATTAGATAAATAAGGACAAGAGGAAAGCAGAGGATGAATGGTCAGATAGCGTCACTGACTCAGTGGACATGAATTTTAGCTAACTCCAGGAGATAGTGAAGGAAGGGGAGGCCTGGTGTGCTGCAGTCCATGAGATCACAAACAGTCGGATAAGACTAAGTGACTGAAAACCAGCAAAACACTATCTTAGGTTCTGGTATTTACTTTTAGAAGCATAAATTTGCTTTGACAACAGTTATTGGTTTGTCCACAAAGATTTTATATTTATATCTTCATTATTATTATTTTTAAATCATGATAATACTCATCTGATTCTTTTCCTGAAAAAATATTTTTTAATATTTCAGAGTTACAGTATTATGTTCATAAAGATTTAGTATTCTTATATCTTCCAGGAACATGAGCACATAAATCACTGTAAACTATCACTGTATTTTTATAAAAAGGCTTTTAGTTATAGCTTTAGTGTCCTCAATAGATACAGAATTATTTAGAGTCTTTACTTATTCTCGAATCAGTAGTTGTATTTTATGCTTTTTCTGTGAACTTGTCCACTTTACCTTAAAGTTTTAAGTTGCTGGGCATAATATCTTCTCAGGCTACTTCCATGTTGGCAAAAATTAAGATCTTAGCTTTAAAACTCACTCTTAATTGAGCATCTTAATTTCTGCTTTATTTATCAATCTTGATAAACTTCATAAACTTTTACTAAGGCTATCAAGCAATTCTTACCTCACTGATTTTTTTTTTTTTGGCCTCTTCTATTGATTTTTTGTTTATTTATTTCCATCCACCTTTATTCTTCGGCCTGTGTGGCCCTCCCATTGCAGTGGCCTCTTCCGTTGCAGAGCACTAGCTCTGTGAGCATGCACTCCAGAGCAATGGCTGATAATTGGACACACTGGTCTAGCAGCTCCGCGACACATGGGATCTTCTAGTGCCAGGGAACGAACCGGTGCCCCTTGCATTGCAGGGCGGACTCTTTACCCATTGGACCACCAGGGAAGCCCTACCTCACTGATTTTAATACTACACATTATTTTCTGATTTTAGTCTGCTCTTTTCTTGGTTATCTCCTTCCTTCTGCTTTCTTAGGTACTTAGATAAATAATTAGATAAATAAGGACAAGAGGAAAGCAGAGGATGAATGGTCAGATAGCGTCACTGACTCAGTGGACATGAATTTTAGCTAACTCCAGGAGATAGTGAAGGAAGGGGAGGCCTGGTGTGCTGCAGTCCATGAGATCACAAACAGTCGGATAAGACTAAGTGACTGAAAACCAGCAAAACACTATCTTAGGTTCTGGTATTTACTTTTAGAAGCATAAATTTGCTTTGACAACAGTTATTGGTTTGTCCACAAAGATTTTATATTTATATCTTCATTATTATTATTTTTAAATCATGATAATACTCATCTGATTCTTTTCCTGAAAAAATATTTTTTAATATTTCAGAGTTACAGTATTATGTTCATAAAGATTTAGTATTCTTATATCTTCCAGGAACATGAGCACATAAATCACTGTAAACTATCACTGTATTTTTTTTCAAATAATTCTTCCTTCCATAGTGAACTCTGGCCGATTCATATCAGACAAATGATGGGAATATTTACTTAAATTATTATTTGTATTTTACTCTCTATTCCATAATTTTATTTTCCAAAATGTATTCTTAATATCTTTAAGAAGTGTTCCTGTAAACCGTTTGTCCTTTAAATACACTAAATATTCCACTTTCATCAATGAAATGTTACATTTTGAACTTCCCTGGTGGTTCAGGCGGAAATCCCATGAAAAGAGGAGCCAGATGGGCTAAGTTCATGGGAAGACAATCGGTTGGACATGACGGAGTCCGTAACTCTCATGCTACAGTTTATATATCATTGCAACATTTAAGAGTTAAAGTCACTGGAATAAGACAGACTTCCTGGAATAAGACTTACAACTGAAAAACAAATATAAATGTATATGATACATTTAATATATGATATATATATATTATACAATATGTATAAATTATATATTATATAATATATAAGCACACATGTATATATGTGTATATATAATATATATCATATATTATATATATTTATCATACATGTATGCATAGGTTAAATATATATGTATATGATGTATAAAAATGTATATGATATAATATATATCATTAAATATCATACTGTATATTATAGACATCATATATTATATATTGAATGTATATTATATATATCATATATATTAGGTATCTGATATATATATTATAATACATATGATATATGTGATAAATATGTATATTATATCATATAATATGTATATTATATGTCATATGTGGTATATATATACATAATATATATAAACATATATATGCATGTGTGTAAATACATATGTTTATAATATACTATATATAATACAACATATATATTATATATATCATGATACATATATGAAATATATACATCATATCCAATGACATATATGATTTATATCATACACATATATATTATGTATATAAACATCTATATATGATTAATGTATATACTGCATGTACATAATATATAGAAATCATTTATATATTATATATCTTATATAAACACATTAGATATAAGGTACATATGACAGACTATATATTATATACAATGATATATATAATATGTAATGTATGATGTATATAATGTAGTATATACTATACATGTATATGTATGATATTATATATATTGTATTATATATAATATATATAATATATGCATTATATAGTATAATATTATATATGCAATACATATTATATGACTATAAATAATTATATATTATATGATAATAAATCATATAATGTATATAATACATACATATTATATACAGTGTGTATAATATATATAATAGAAATATAATATATACACATGATACATATAATATATAATATACAATATAGATATGATATATAGTATATATCATATATTATATATCTTATATAAACACATTAGATATAAGGTACATATGACAGACTATATATTATATACAATGATATATATAATATGTAATGTATGATGTATATAATGTAGTATATACTATACATGTATATGTATGATATTATATATATTGTATTATATATAATATATATAATATATGCATTATATAGTATAATATTATATATGCAATACATATTATATGACTATAAATAATTATATATTATATGATAATAAATCATATAATGTATATAATACATACATATTATATACAGTGTGTATAATATATATAATAGACATATAATATATACACATGATACATATAATATATAATATACAATATAGATATGATATATAGTATATATCATATGTTATATATATTATATATAACATATGGTACATATTACATATACTATATATCATATATATCATTTATGTAGAACAATATTGAATATATTAATATTAATATATTAATATATTAATATAATATTAACAGTGCATCATAATTATGATTAATAATTATTATTAATATATAGCAATATACTACAGTAATATACTATTAATATATCATTACTTAATAATTATTATCAATAATATATTAGCAATATGTTATGATTATATAATTATAAACAATATATTTAATGTCATATATATCTTTATACTATAAACACATATAGTATGTACTATATAAACATATAGTATAAATATATACATATTAGTTTTACCCTCACAGCAAAATTGAGTGGGAAATACAGAGAGTTTCCACATATCTTCTGCCCCCATGCAGTCCTGGCCACTTCTACCATGAACATACATTAAAATGGTAAATTTTAGTTACAAGTGATGAACCTACACTCGTAAACATTTTCCACCGGAGTCTTTCATGACATTAGGGTTCACTCTTGGTATTATACATTCTAGAGGTTGGGACAAATGTATAACGACATGCATCCATCATTCCAGAGCTGTGCAGAGTATTTTCACTGTCTAAACTTTCCCCGTGCTCTGCTTATTCATGTACCCACAACTGGACCCACAACTGTATATATGCACACATACCCATAACTTCTGGTGTTCACTGATCTTTTTATTTTCTCCATAATTTACCTTTTCCAATCATCATATTCTAGAATGTCATATGGTTAGAATCACACAGTATTAGCCTTTTAATATTCTTATTTTCCACTTAGTAATGTATGTTTAAGACTGGTCCATTTCCTTTCATAACTTGATAGCTCATTTGTTCTTATCACAGAATTATACCCATTGTCTGGATGCACAATTTTCATGATATTTTTAAACATTCATTATTTCTCTCAATTTTTTACTTATTTAAAATTTTCAAATTGTTTTCTTTCAACTCAGGCCACTGGCATGATAGGAATGAAGAGGTATTATGTGTTTCAGGTACTCAGTCATGTCTGATTCTGTGTAACAACTTCATGGCCTGTAGGCAACCAAACTCCTCTCTGTCCTTTAGATTCTCCAGGCAAGAATACTTGAATGGGTTGCCATTTCCTTCTCCAGGGAATCTTCTCAACCCAGGGGTAGAACCCATGTATCTTATGTCTCTTGCATTCGCAGGTGAACTCATTACCTCTAGCACTACCTGGGAAGCCCATCAAGAGGTAGTAGGTTCTTCCAAATGCTTAGATGGTTTTATCCTCAGAAGTTATATTATGATTAAATTTAGATGTCTTGTATATGTAACACTTCATATCAGTTCAGCCATCTTCTAAACACTTACTTTCTTCTTCAAGACACTGCCCATATATGAAGACATCCTCTGAGGTCACTGAACTAGAAATAGTTTGTTAACTAAACAGGTGAAGGATCAGTTGGGTCATTGTTTTCTGTTTTCTGAATCATGTGGGAATATTCTTTCTTAGGTAACCCAGGGTAATATCCCTGGCAGATACCACACTTCCTTTATCAATTCTAATCCATGTTTAACTTTCTCTGCATGTTTAACTTTCTCTAATCCATGTTTAACTTTGTCATCTCTCTGCACTGGATAAACTCTTGTAAATAAAATCAACTTCTGTCATTCAATCAAATTAAACTCATTTTATTTTACAAAGCTATGCTAGGCATCTATCATGTATGTGTGTAAATTATAAATAAACATGTATCATATACCTAAAAATACAGTTTATACAATCATCTAAGTTTCTCTCTCCTTTTCCTTTTTCTCTTTCCTCTTCTGAAAGCAGCAAATATAGTACTATTTTAGGCCTAATTTCACCACATGTTCTTTCACATTTGTAATTCCTTTGAAACACTGATGAAATTGTAATTACTGACAAATTAAAGGCCCTTATTCCCTCACAGGGGTTTCCTGGGTGGCTCAGTCATAAAGAATCTGCCTGCCAATGCAGGAGAGGCAGGAAACATGAGTTCAGCCGTGGGTTGGAAAGATCTCTTGGAGGAGGGCATGGTAACCCACTCCGGTAGACTTGCCTGAAAAATCATGGGCAGAATATCCTGGTGGGGTAGAGTCCACAGCGTCATGAAGAGTCGGACACAACAGAACAACTGAGGATGCATACACATGTTCCTTCCTGCCTTCATTTATGGCACCTCTACCAGAGCTGTCATATGCCAAATAGGTCAAATGAAAGAAACTTAAAAGATGATCAAATATTAGCCGACATCTAAGTCATCTAGTTTGCCAAATAACATGAAAACTCAGTAAAACAGGTGTTTATAGGATTGTTGTTACTTTTAAAGAAGATAATAGATATCTAAAATCTTGGTCTGATTTTTTATAACTATACTTATAACACAGATGTACTGTTTCCTAATAGAAAGTAGTAAAAAACTACATAGATAAAGATTAAGCAAAGTAATTATAGTTGTTATTATTATTCGTGATCTTGTTTATTAAATACTTTATGTACTGAATTTACTCATCATCAAAATGGATGAAAGCAATTTGTAGAAAACAAGGCAGATTTAAGAGTAAATGTTCTTAAAAATCTATCACAATGATATTCTTTATAACCCCTTGTTTCTCTGATAGCACTCTGATGCGACATTAAAGTCAAAAGAAGCTTTGTAACAGGTCCAGGCCTGGGTCACCCTATTTGTCCTCTCAGGTGTGTATGGATGCCAGACTGGACTCAGATCAGCCATTTTCTGTTCTATGCTTTGGTCCTGATTTCCACTTCAAATCTGCACCTTAGGAGAAATGTGTCACAGAGGCATCACATTTTTCCATGGACTGGGAATAGCAAGGCTGACCTATTTCACAGGGATGTTTTAAGAACAAATCCTTGAAAAGGAAGTGTAGGTATAAACTAAGAACAGTGTTTTGTGAGTTCGCCAAAGTAATCCAGCTTCTGGCAGAAACTAAAAGAAAGTCACAGGATACCAATCACAGCCCCTCTTCATTTACAATTAGCAAGTTAGTGAGGGTACTGAATTCTTTCTTTTACATAGTAATTCCAGCGATATTTTAACTTTGAGTTAATTGTTCTACATATAATTTATATTAGTTCCTCATCCAGAAGCATCAAAACAAAAAGGGAAAAAAGACAGAACATGCTTACAGAAAAGCTGATGGCAGAATTGTTTTTCCCTGTTATTTAAAAACATAACTCTTAAACCAGGAATTTCCAAGTTCTCAAATATAAAATGACTCAAATTTTTGCTGACAAAGATATGTATAGCCAAAGCTATGGTTTCCTGAGTAGCCATGTATGGACATAGCAGTTGAACCATGAAGAAGGCTGAGTGCCAAAGAACTGATGCTTTTGAATTGTAGTGCTGGATTAGACACCTGAGAGTCACTTGGACAGCAAGGAGATTAAACCAGTCACTCCTGAAGGAAATCAACCCTGAATAGCCACATGAAACACTGATGTTGAAGCTGAAGTTGAAGCTGCAATACTTTGGCCACCTGATGCAAAGAGAAGACTTATTGGAAAAGGCCCTGATACTGGGAAAGACTGCAGGCAGGAGGAAAGGGGGGTGACAGAGGATGAGATAGTTGGATAGCATCACTGACTCAATGGACATGAGTTTGAGCAAACTCTGGGAGATAGTAAAGCACAGGGGAGCCTGGAATGCTGCAGTCCATGGGAGTCATGACTTAATGAACTGAACAACAATATCCATAATTGTTAAAGTCATAGTAATCTATTCTGGAAAATTAAAACATTTGTTAAAATTACCAGTACCATACAGTTTTAAACCTGGAATGATATTAAAGATTTTTTATTCCTACAACTTAATTTTAATTTCAAAGAAGCCAAGAGCCAGAAAATGTGATAACCTAAGGTCACACAGTTAATTTATTTGAGGGGTGAAAAGGATCCTTTGAATCTGTTCAGGGAATCACAGGTTCTTCAAGTGGGAAGACAAGAGACTTTTCCTTTTAAAACATTAAAGTAAATTAATATCAAGAATAGAATAAATTAATCTAATACCCGGAAAATAGTAGGAAACTCTATTAGCCATCAGAAGAGACATTCATGATCTTTCTAGTGCTGATTTTATTTAACCTCGGCAGTAGACAGAAACCACTAAGAAGCATATCCTTCTGAGATTTAAAGACTGTGTGTAAGGGTGGCTAATAAAACCTTCTAAGCTGTACAGAGCTTTATAGTTCTTACAGCCTTAATGTTGCTATGATTTACCGTAGTCTCCAAGGATTCTTGTGAGGTGGGTCAGCAGTGACTGGGTCCCCTTGGTTTGCCTGTGAGGAGTGCGCTTGCCCAGATCCACACAGCAATTTGTCACAGAAGAGATCTATATATTCCAGCACTCGTCCAGGGCTCCAGCATCATACCACACCCATAGGTAACAAGATGGGCAGAAGGGAAGAGAAAGAATGTCCTGTAGCTAAAATCAGGGCATCAAATACGCTGGTCAGCAGCAAAAGGGACAGGATATTTGAGATGAAGCATACTGGTCTCTGGGCTTCCCAGGTGGCTCAAATGGCCAAAGTATCCGCCTGCAGTGGGTTTGATTCCTGGGTTGGGAAGACACCCCTGGAGAAGGAAATGGTAACTTGCTCCATTATTTTTGCCTGGGAAATCCCACTACAGAGGAACCTGGCAGGCTACAGTCTACAGGGGTTGCAAAATAGTTGGACACAATTTAGCAACTAAACAACACTATATTGGTCTCTACTCACATACATAGAAGAAAAGAAATTGGCTTCCTTAACATACACAAACTACTACATATAAAATATTAGATAACAACAAAGGACCTACTTTAAAGCACAGGGAATTCTACTCAATATTCTGAAGTAATCTAAATGGGAAAATCATTTGAAAAAGAATATATAAATATGGATAATTGAATCCCTGCTATACACTGAAACTAACACAGCACTGTACATCAACTATATTCCAATATTTTAAAAACCAAGTGAAAAAAACAAGACTGATGGAGGGTGAGACTTCTCTGTGCATTCTTCCTCCTTCTCACAGGTGTGTCCACATCTGTGATGTTGACACATACGTACACACACTCTGTGCTTACATGGATATTCTACACTTTGCTTTGATGCATTACTCCCTGAACTTTACTGCATGTCTATTCTGAGAAAGCCACTTTCTAATGTGCACAGTAATCATGCCCCGATCCCTTTCTCTTCCCCTTTACCACACCCAGAATTTGTGCCCCATTTTTTCCCAGAAACAGCACAACTGGAAGCAGAGGAATGAGAGAGAAGCATACTGGCCTGAGGTCTCACATCCCTTCACCTGGTGATCACATACAGGACTCTGCAGGGCAATGGAAATGTGGAAGAAATGCTTTATTCTATCCCCCTCATTCCACCATCCTGCCCACCAGGTCAAATTCAACCATGTAAACGAATTAATCTACTAACTTTCTGGATAGCAGTTGGATCACATGTCATTGCTTGGTTTCTCTTTTTCTTGTTCCTTCTTTCCAGTGCTCCTTCTCTCTCTTTCTCTATTTTTTTCTTTATTCCTCCCTCATTTCCTTTATTCCTTCCTTTGTAGAGGAGGAAAAAATTTTCCTCCACTCTCTTAGCATCCCTTGTGTGGATGTGAAAATCAGATCAACAAAGGCAAATCAACAGGAGAAAAGCATTCAGGTTTTATTGAAGTTTTAGAAGTACCTGAGAAACTTCACAAGAGAATGAAGACAGAGGTGACCAGAACTGGAAGCTTTTCTATCTTTTAGATGAAGAAACTAAATTTGTGAAGAATTTACAAGACAGATAGGTTTGGGCTGGTAGAGTCAATGGTGGAGAAGGAACTGGGAAGGTAAGGTTTGTTTGCACAGAGTCCTCTGCCCTGAGTCCTCTATCTCTGCTGATAACACTGTCTTCGCTCCTGCTGTTACAGGGAGGGGACCTTTCACAGGAAGGATCTAAGACTCATTTTGGGGAAGAACTGGGAGAAGGTTATGATGAACATGTGGATTCTGCCATTTTCTCAAACTCTTAGTTTAAGATGGTCAATGTGCCAAAGTATCATTTGGGGATAGCATGTCCTGAACTCCACCCCTTCCTTTCTTCTTTTGTAATAATTATGCAACAATTATTTATCTTAATTTATAGTACTGATAAACTGATCTTTGACTCTTAAACATACAGTCACTTGTAATTAGCAACATTCTGAAGTTTTCTCAAAAATGTACATTCATTATCATACTTACTTCTCCCAGAAACTCTCTGGGCTCCACTCAGAGCATACAGTATACTCATCAAATACACTGGAGAAATCGAGTTTCAGAGATGTTCACTTGCCAATAGTCAAGTAAAGACTATTCCTAGTAAAGAGGGTAGCATCATCCCAAAATATGCCTCTTTGGCATAAGAAGTTTGTTTGAGTTGATATTTTGAGAAACTGCAGACATAGGAGAAGCTCTGCAAACAGTAGAAGCTCAGTCCTGTCTGACTTGTTGTGACCCCATGGACAAGAGCTAGGACTCGCACATTTCTGAATGTAATTCATAAAAGGAATTTCCACTTCAAAAGTTGTCTCCCTCACTGTCCCAGGAAGGGGAGGATTATTGACTCATAAGAAGACCTATTCCTTGGCAAAGGCACTGCATAACAAAATCTGATCCTTGTTGACTGTGACTTTTCTGGTCACCTCCCATAACTTGCCTCCCATTCAGAAAGTTTCCTTCTTCTGTCTTTAGCTGAAGAGAATATTAAAGGTGGTGACTCCGGGTTATCTCTGGAAGTCACTCGGCCCCCTACCCAAAGAACCCTGTGCCTGATTTCACTATTTCTTAAAATGTTGCTTGTTTTAGGAGAAACAAGACGGTCTCATATCTCTTACTTTTCATTCATGTCTTATGAGTAGAGGGTACAGTTATTTACCTCATTGCCTACTTTACAAATTGAGAGATTATTCCTTCTCTACTGTTAAGGAATAAGTTCCTGCTTATTTATTCTAAGCTTGCAAGTGTTGAAAGTGTTAGTCGCTCAGTTGTGTCAGACTCTAAAATCCCATCGCCTGTGTACCCTACCAGGCTCCTCTGTCCACATGACTTCCCACGCAAGAATACTGGAGTGGGTAGTCATTCCCTTCTCCAGGGAATTTGCATCTCCTACATTGGAGGCAGACTTTTTACCATCTTAGCCACTATAGAAGCCCTTATTCTAAGCTTAAAAGATCATAAACAGGATGACCGGGACAATTCCGTTTATGCTTTGTATCTAGTGTAATTATTCCTAGTCTTCTCTTTCATTTTTCAAAACTGTCTTGGCTAGGTCTTTATGTGCTTACCCTACCCACAAGGTCTTTTGAAAGAGAGAGAGAGGAGAAGGTTTGCTGGTCGAGTGAGATGACAGGAGTTCAGGAACCTGAGACAGGTCCTTATGTGGGCTCCATGTGGCTTATGGGCTGCATTTGCTTCTATGCCATTTCTCAATCTGACTTCCACTCAAGAAGCTTTCTACTTTGTGTTCCCTTAAACTGAAATGTTCTTTATTCTTAAATCTGCATGCATCTTATCTCAGTCTTTGCTTTTAAATGAGCTTGTTGGAGCCTATGTGTTGCCATCCTCTATGGAGTGAGCATCATTTCCATCAATCTCTGTGTAAGCTACTTAGTGTTCTTCATAAAATGTATTCCTGCGAGGTGTATTAAGGGCTTATATTCTTAATGTCTGTATACCTGCTGAATCTCTGCATTAGGATCGAAATTTTATGAGAGAAGGGACATTTTGCCTGTTACACTAACTCTTGTAGGTCTGTCGCCTGTCAAAGAGTCTAGTACTTTGTGATTCAGAAAGTTTCCTTCTTCTGTCTTTAGCTGAAGAGAATATTAAAGGTGGTGACTCGTATCTCTGATACTGCCAAAAGAGGATTTCACTATTTCTTAAAATGTTGCTTGTTTTAGGAGAAACAAGACGGTCTCATATCTCTTACTTTTCATTCATGTCTTATGAGTAGAGGGTACAGTTATTTACCTCATTGCCTACTTTACAAATTGAGAGATTATTCCTTCTCTACTGTTAAGGAATAAGTTCCTGCTTATTTATTCTAAGCTTGCAAGTGTTGAAAGTGTTAGTCGCTCAGTTGTGTCAGACTCTAAAATCCCATCGCCTGTGTACCCTACCAGGCTCCTCTGTCCACATGACTTCCCACGCAAGAATACTGGAGTGGGTAGTCATTCCCTTCTCCAGGGAATTTGCATCTCCTACATTGGAGGCAGACTTTTTACCATCTTAGCCACTATAGAAGCCCTTATTCTAAGCTTAAAAGATCATAAACAGGATGACCGGGACAATTCCGTTTATGCTTTGTATCTAGTGTAATTATTCCTAGTCTTCTCTTTCATTTTTCAAAACTGTCTTGGCTAGGTCTTTATGTGCTTACCCTACCCACAAGGTCTTTTGAAAGAGAGAGAGAGGAGAAGGTTTGCTGGTCGAGTGAGATGACAGGAGTTCAGGAACCTGAGACAGGTCCTTATGTGGGCTCCATGTGGCTTATGGGCTGCATTTGCTTCTATGCCATTTCTCAATCTGACTTCCACTCAAGAAGCTTTCTACTTTGTGTTCCCTTAAACTGAAATGTTCTTTATTCTTAAATCTGCATGCATCTTATCTCAGTCTTTGCTTTTAAATGAGCTTGTTGGAGCCTATGTGTTGCCATCCTCTATGGAGTGAGCATCATTTCCATCAATCTCTGTGTAAGCTACTTAGTGTTCTTCATAAAATGTATTCCTGCGAGGTGTATTAAGGGCTTATATTCTTAATGTCTGTATACCTGCTGAATCTCTGCATTAGGATCGAAATTTTATGAGAGAAGGGACATTTTGCCTGTTACACTAACTCTTGTAGGTCTGTCGCCTGTCAAAGAGTCTAGTACTTTGTGTGTATTCCCTAAACATCTTTTGAAACAAGGTACTTATTCATCTTGCATAACACACATCAGGTTCTTCTCTCAACATGAACACATTCTGCATCAAAAATCTTCTGCTTAAAGTATTTTATCCATTCTCCATTCATGCTGAATTAAGCCTACTGTATCTCAACCTGACATTTCAAATATTACAGGTAAGTGGTAGGGGAAGGGAATTAAAAGTACTTGCAAATACCATGGTATGTATTTTATATATAAGGAACTATTTTACATGTGAAGATGATCCAGAGGGATTATACAACTTGAAAATATAATGAGTAGAGGAACGTGGGACCAAACCCAGAAAAACCTCATGCAATAATGATAACACCTTCAAAAGAAACAGTGAAAACTGATTCATTTCATATCAAGAGAAGGTCTTGACAGACCAGTGCCATTGGAGAGCTCAGTTGTCTGATACCCTGCTTGATCTGAGGCACCTTACAAACACTATTTACAAAAATAGAGACAATTTCAACAGAACATTGTTACAACAGGATCAGTGACTAAACTAGGTCTATTTCTCTTTCCTGGAGAAGAGTTTGGGAATATAGAGAAGGAATTTGTGATGCATCAGCATACATTAGATGAACAGGCATAGTTTGCACAATACCAGAGAACCTAATAGTTTTAACCAATAAGGAAACATTTTCAATTAAAATGAGAAAAATCTGAGTCCTAGAGTTGCAAAAAATGAGATGGAAGTTTTTTATTTGTTTACACTTTTCGAAACACCCTTTGCAGGAATATCAGGACAGAATGAAGAATGTGACAATACAGTTTAACTGGATTACAATGTATGAAATAATCTAACTGAAAGAGGTGGAGGCCTAGGCTACCTTGTAAATGAGTAAAATTTGTAAGACTAATGGCAACTCTGATTTCACAATTTTTATTATACTCATCCCATTATATTTTGCATTTTAGCTGTACATATACTTTATTTCACCTACTAGGTGGCAGACAATAAGACAGAATCTCCCCATTTGTCACCTGCATCATTTTCATAGCACTGGGAAAGCTTCACACTCTAGCTCCACAATAGATATCTGACTATTCAAAGAGTCTAGCACTTTGTGTGTATTCCTAAACATCTTTTGAAACAAGGTACTTATTCATCTTGCATAACACACATCAGGTTCTTCTCTCAACATGAACACATTCTGCATCAAAAATCTTCTGCTTAAAGTATTTTATCCATTCTCCATTCATGCTGAATTAAGCCTACTGTATCTCAACCTGACATTTCAAATATTACAGGTAAGTGGTAGGGGAAGGGAATTAAAAGTACTTGCAAATACCATGGTATGTATTTTATATATAAGGAACTATTTTACATGTGAAGATGATCCAGAGGGATTATACAACTTGAAAATATAATGAGTAGAGGAACGTGGGACCAAACCCAGAAAAACCTCATGCAATAATGATAACACCTTCAAAAGAAACAGTGAAAACTGATTCATTTCATATCAAGAGAAGGTCTTGACAGACCAGTGCCATTGGAGAGCTCAGTTGTCTGATACCCTGCTTGATCTGAGGCACCTTACAAACACTATTTACAAAAATAGAGACAATTTCAACAGAACATTGTTACAACAGGATCAGTGACTAAACTAGGTCTATTTCTCTTTCCTGGAGAAGAGTTTGGGAATATAGAGAAGGAATTTGTGATGCATCAGCATACATTAGATGAACAGGCATAGTTTGCACAATACCAGAGAACCTAATAGTTTTAACCAATAAGGAAACATTTTCAATTAAAATGAGAAAAATCTGAGTCCTAGAGTTGCAAAAAATGAGATGGAAGTTTTTTATTTGTTTACACTTTTCGAAACACCCTTTGCAGGAATATCAGGACAGAATGAAGAATGTGACAATACAGTTTAACTGGATTACAATGTATGAAATAATCTAACTGAAAGAGGTGGAGGCCTAGGCTACCTTGTAAATGAGTAAAATTTGTAAGACTAATGGCAACTCTGATTTCACAATTTTTATTATACTCATCCCATTATATTTTGCATTTTAGCTGTACATATACTTTATTTCACCTACTAGGTGGCAGACAATAAGACAGAATCTCCCCATTTGTCACCTGCATCATTTTCATAGCACTGGGAAAGCTTCACACTCTAGCTCCACAATAGATATTCAGTAGACATGAATTCACAAAAGCAGTGATACTCCTCAGTATTTTAGTTTCCTATGGTCAATATTCCAGCAAAAAACATTTGGATATTTGTGAATTCTTGAGCTGACACTTAAAAGGCAATCACTGTCAAGTTGGCTTTAAGCTTCATTGCCACAAGATCAAGACTCACCAGCAGCATATGCTTACCAATGATTAGCTGTCAAGCTCAAACAAAAATTACAGTTGAGAGAGAGCAAGACAAGCCAGTTGGAAAATATAATTTTGGCTTCACAGCTCTTTTGTTTATTATGTCTTGTTGGGTCATTGTCAATTGGTGCCAACTCGGAGGCAGCTCTTGCAGGAATCTACTCAGCAGAAAATCTATATATTTTAATATGTTTCTCCTGGGTTCTGATGTGGAAGTCATTTAGCTGCACCAAGATTGGTTGTCAGAACGAAGTGTCAGTGATTTCACTTGCCTTCTGTCAGTGCTTTTTGGAGTTGCATTCCATTGTAAATTGGTCAGAGTGGATGAACAACCTAACTGAAAGTTTTCAGATATTGTTGTTTGTTTGTTTGTTTCAGTGGAAAGGGCATGATGATGCTAATTACTGAAACAATAGCTCCTCACATTTTGGAAAATTATATTCTCAGAAGCATTCCCACCATCACTTGAACTCATGGAGTGTCTTCCCTGTATAAATGTTTGAGATTATAACAAGGGTACAGATAGAAGTCTGTCATCATAAATAAAGCAGAAAAGCGGTTAAGTATAATATTTGCATTAACTGTAATTAACAGATGAGCTGAACTTTCTTTGATCCATTATGCTGACCAACCAAACTTGCTAAAAACAAAAACTGTCTCGACAAAAAAAATCCATTGGACCTAACATACATCAAATGAATTAAAATATCTTAAATGCCCCATTAGAAATACTCTAGAAAAATCTCTGAGATATACTAGTCAACACATAGCTAGTGTGTGGGACACAATTTTTCAAACTCTCTCTCTCTGTATATATATATATATATACATTTCATCATTGGTGACTGAAATGTGAAATTAGGAAGCAATGAGATACTTGGAGTAACAGGCAAGTTTGTCTTGGAGTACAAAACGAAGTAGGGCAAAGGCTAACAAAGTTTTACCAAAAGAAAGCACTGGTCATAGCAAATCCTCTTCCAACAACACAAGAGACAACTCTACACAAGGACATCACCAGATGGTCAATACCAAAATCAGATTGATTATATTCTTTGCAGCCAAAGATGGAGAAGCTCTATACAATCAGAAAAAAACAAAACCTAGAGCTAACTTTGAACTCCTATTGCAAAATTCAGACTTAAATTGGAGAAAGTAGGGAAAATCACCAGGGCATTAGGGATAACCTAAATCAAATCTCCTATGAATACACAGTAGAAATTACAAATAGATTCAAGGGGTTAGATATGGTAGAATGACTGAAGAACTATGGAGGGAGATTTGTAACACTGTACAGGAGGCAGTAATCAAAACCATTACCAAGAAAAAGAAATGCAAAAAGTCAAAATGGTTGTCTCAAGAGGTTTTACAAATTGCTGAGAAAATAAATGAAGTTAAAGACAAAGGAGACAAGGAAAGATATAACCATCTGAATGCAGAGTTCCAGAGAATAACAATGAGAGATAAGAAAGCCAATGCAAACAATCAGAGGAAAACAACAGAATGGGAAAGACTAGAGATCTCTGCAAGAAAATTAGAGCAAGGGAACATTTCATACAAAGATGGGCACAATAAAAGACATGAACAGTATGGATGTAACAGATGCAGAAGATATTAAGAGGAGGTGAAAAGAATACACAGAAAAACTATAAAAAAGAATATTAATGAGCCTGATGATCATGATTGTGTGAACACTCACCTAGAGCCAGACATTTTAGAGTGCGAACTCAAGTGGGCCCTAGGAATTATTAACTACAAACAAAGCTAATAGAGGTGACAAAATTCCAGCTGAGTTACTTCAAATCCTAAAAGATGATGCTGGTAAAGTGTTGCACTCAATATGCCAGCAAATTTGAAAGACTCAGCAGTGATCTAAGGACTGGAAAACGTCAGTTTTCATGCCAATCCTAAAGAAAGGCAATGCCAAAGAATGTTCAAACCATTGGACTCATTTCACATGCTAGCAAAGTAATGCTTAAAATCCCCTAAGCTAGCCTTCAACAGTATGTGAATCAAGAACTTCTAGATGTACAAGTTGGATTTAGAAAAGGCAGAGGAGCCAAGGATCAAACTGGCAAAATCCATTGGACCATAGAAAGATCAAGGGAATTCCAGAAAAACATATACTTCTGCTTCATTGACTATGCTAAAGCCTTTGACTGTGGATCACAATGAACTGCGGAAAATTCTGAAAGATATGGGAATATTATATCACCTTACCTGCCTCCTGCGAAATCTGTATGCAGGACAAGAAGTAACAGTTAGAACTGGACATAGGACAATGGACTGGTTCCAAATTGGGAAAGGAGTATGTAAAGGCTGTATATTGTCACCTTATTCATTTAATTTATATGCAGAGTACATCATGCAAAATGCTGGTCTGGATGAAGCACAAGCTGGAATCAAGATTACTGAGAGAAATATCAATAACCTCAGGTATGCAGATGACACCATACTTATGCCTGAAAGTGAAGAGGACTTAAAGAGCCTCTTGATGAAGGTGAAAGAGGAGAATGAAAAAATTGGTCTAAAACTTGCCATTCAAAAAGCAAAGACCATGGCATATGGTCCTATCACATCATGGAAAATCAAACAATGGAAACACTGACATACATTTTTTTCTTGGGCTCCAAAATCACTGCAGATGGTGACCCCAACCATGACATTAAAAGACACTTGCTCCTTAGAAGAAAAGTTATGACAAACATAGACAGCGTATTTAAAACCAGAGACCTCACTTTGCTAATCAAAGACCATATAGTCAAAGTTATAGTTTCCCTAGCGGTCATGTATGGATGCGAGAGCTGGATTATAAAGAAGACTGAGCAGTGAAGAATTGATGACTTTGAACAGTGCTTTTCAAGAAGGCTCTTGAGAGTCCCTTGAACTTCAAATTAAACCAGTCAGTCCTAAAGCAATCAATACTGAATATTCATTTGATGGAATGATGCTGAAACCAAAGTTCCAATACTTTGGCCACCTGATGCTAAGAGACAATTCATTGAAAAAGAGCCTAATGTTGGGAAAAACAGAGGAGAAGGGGACAACAGAGGACAAGATGATTGGGTGGCATCACTAAGTCAATGTACATGAGTTTGAGCAGGCTCTGAGAGATGGTGAAGGACAGGGAAGCCTGGCGTGCTACAGTCCAAGGGGTCACCATGAGTCTGACGTGACTGAGGGACTGAACAGAATATGAATATATATATAAATATATATATAGCATATATAGTTTTATATATATATATATATATATATATATATATATAACCTATGTATTTGCTTAGAAACACAATAAATTATATACTATTTCAAGCATTCTTCTATAACATCATATTTATTTTAAATGCAATTAATGTGATTCAGCATATTTCCAATAGAAACAAGATATTTATATAATATACAACTCCATAAATAGTGTTCTTATTTTCATACTCTTAGGTCTTTAACTCATTTTTAACTTCATGAAGCTAAAAGTTTTCATTGAAGTATTTCCTAAAATCATCTTCAAACTCACATTCACACACAGAGCCACATCTCACCCACATACATCAGAAATTTAGAGGATCATTCCATCAAATCTCTTTCATCTTACAGAGAAGGTAACAGACCCTTTTAAATACACTGACCTGGGCGTCCCCTGGTGGTCCAGTGGGTAAGGACACTGCCTTGCAGTGAAAGGGGTGCTGGATTGATCCCTGGCCTGGGAAGATCCCACGTGCTGCGGAGCGGCTGGACCGATGTGTCCAATTACCGAGCCGGAGCTCTGGGGTGCATGCGTCCAGAGCCGGTGCTGCTGCGACAACAGACGCCACCGCGATGGGAGGCCCACACGGGCCAACGAAGAAAGACGGATGAAAATAGAGAAATGAAGACCAATGGATGTGGCCCACCCGCTCCCCTCCCTCCCCAACCCGACCCCTGCCCAAAATAAATAAATAAATCTTTAAATAAATAAATAAATAAATAAATACACTGACCTGTCCAAGCTCACTACATGCTATTGATTCATGGTATTATCACTCCAACCCCTTTAAGAAGATGATAAAAGTTGAAAAAGAATGTGTCAACAATAAATATGAGGGTTAAAATAGTCTCATGCTGAAATCTATACTTTGTCCTGTCTTATTTTTGAGGTAATTCAGAATCTATTTTAATGGAATTTCAAGCATTTAGGTCCTCTAGTTTCCAAGCCTATAGGAGTCAGTTTGACTTTTGGAACATGGAATGTATACAAGGCAGAGACAATGGAGAGCAGCAAGAAATGAAGTAAGACAGCATAGCAATCATAGTAAAAACATGAAGATGTTTTTAAAAATCCGTTATTCTGAACTCATTCAATGAAGAAACAAATCATCCCAGATACATTAATAGTTCCTAAAGAGACCTGCACATAGTGCCCAGAACAATAATGATGGGCTTAGGGACTGTGGATAAAGAGAGATTGGGAACATTGTGCCTACATGTTCATGAGATGGAAGGCAGTGCGTAATGACATCAGCAAGTGTTCTATCCACAATAGGTGATGCAAGATAAACTTCCTCCAATTATCCTGAAAATGCACTTAAATGAACCTCCTAATTTCCTGATAGTACTAGTTAAATAAGATACTCATCTACTATGTGACAGGTTTTGAAGGTTATAAAATGAGTAACAAGAAAGAGAAAGCAAAACCTGATATTGCCATGTGATTACACATGTTTACATGTGATTGCATTTGGAAACATTGCCTATCTTTGTTCACAGTGTGTGGGTGTGTAAGAAAGAGAAACTGGGAATGTATAAGGATTGTGATCAATGGTCTACTTCGACCACATGATGCATGGACTAGCTTAGTCTTATAGGAAACAACTACTTAACCTGACTCAAGTCTGCAGATGGGACAGGGATGGTTTAGCTGGACAAACACACACCATACATATTGTGTCATTTTACTAATTCACCTGCATCTTTTCGCTTGAGTACTTCATAGGATCCATGGACTATAGCCCACCAGACTCCTCTGTCCATGGGATTTTCCCCACAAGAATACTGGAGTGAGTTGCCATTTCTTTCTCCAGGAGATCTTCCTGACCCAGAATTGAATGTGCATTGGCAGGCATATTTTACCACTCACCCATCATGGGAGCCTACATTTTGCCTACTTATTTATTTTCATGCATATAATGATATATTATAAGATTTAAGGTAATTTCTTTAAAATCTGATTGAAAAAAACTAAAACTTTCATGAACCTGGCATTTTCTGGTTGAATTATATTGCAAGCTTAAGTGTCCAAATTACAAATAAATCATTATTAAGATTTAAATTGTACATGTAAATGACATCATTGATAATTTCATCGACTTGTATTTTAACTATGTTAAACTTTACTTTTACTGGGTAATTTAATTGGGTATAGATTTTGTTTGTCCTTTCCTTGTTTAAGAAAAATTAAATTAAAAAACAAACATTTAAAGCTGTTTAATACTAGAGATATTCATTTATCTCTGAGGACTCCTTTATTGCCATTGCAATGATCTCTATCTTCCCCCAAATTCATATATGGATTTGGGTGTGTCCCCAGTCTGGCTGGTGCCAGAGGAAATGAACAAAAATCTATCTAACTAGATTATATATATTCTGGTGTACTTTACCAGCAGTGTCTGAGGATAGGCAAAAATCCAGAAATGGAGTCCTAGAAACTGACTCCAGGAGTCTGCAAACTCTAGGGGCAGTCAGACTCTCAAAGGTAACTGGAACGAGTTTGCTTGACAATCTTCATCTTCAAGAAATGCCTCATTTCTCTATTTTTCTTACTCAGTTTTCCCTGCCTCAAGCTCCAATTTTTTCAGGACCTGGGAAGTTCAATCTCAGTTATCATTTGGTGTTTTTCATCATGTGGCTCAGATCGTAATGAATCAACCTGCAAATGCAGGAGACCTGGGTTTGATCCCTAAGTTGGGAAGATCCCCTGGAGGAGGAAATGACAACCCATTCTGGTATTCTTGCCTGGAGAATCCCACAGACAGACAAGCCTGGCAGGCTGTACTCCATTGGGTAGCAAAGAGTCAGACACAACTGAAGCCAATTAACATGCATGCAGTGAAGCTGAGCATGGTTTCATAAACCTGCTGGTCATGTGTGGATCTTCTCTGGAGAAATGTATATTAAAGTCCTTTACCCATTTGTCAATCAGGTTACTTTTGTTTTTGTTTTTGTTTGTTTGCTTTGGTTTGGTTTTGCTTTTGAGTTAGAGGAGTTCCAGGGTATTGATTCAACAAACAATTTGCAAATACATTATCTCATCCTGGAGGTGGCCATTTCACTGTGTCGATGGTTTCCTTTATTGTGCAGAAGATTTTCAGTTTGATGTAGCCCCACTTGTTTGTACTTTTGTTGCCTATGTTTCTGGTATGGTACACTCAAAACTTAAGAAGATAATTATCATACTTACTATTACCACAACACAAGAAAATACCTCCCACATTAGCATGCAATGGGCTTATTATTTTAAAATAAGTACATATAAAAATAAACAGAAAAAGTTAAATATTCATTTATTTACAAATAATAAACCCATTAATATTCTACTGTATCATTATATGCTATATAATTATTTTCTATATAGTAAATATTACATATTACATAGAACCATTTTATGTTATAATACATGTGAGATAATATAAGAATACAATGTACATATTCATAGAGCTCTCTATTAAAATGAGAACACAATATTCTCTATATATTATACTTCAGAAGATATGTTAAAAAGAAAATATAAATATAAACAACTGGGAAAAATGGAAACAAGAGTCCTTCATTCTCAATTCCCTAACATGGATGAATTCAAGTTTTCTCAAAGGTAAAACAAATAATCACAATGTCAGCAGGCTAGAAAGTATAAGAGTTACTGAGAAACTCATTAAAGAAAAGTTACAATACTAATTTCAGGGTTTGCAAAAACCCTGAATGCATCATTCATCAGATTTTACTGTGTTGGAACTAAAGAACATGGTAAATGCACAGCAATCACCAAACTGGTCTTACTGTTTTCAATCAGCATACTGTATTTTTTTCCCACTGAGCTGCAGACTAGGGTCAAAGGTTCTAGCTTTACAGGAGAGTGTTTTTTCTTTGTGACTCTATCTTTGTTGCATTTGATGTTTGATTTACCTTGATTAAAAAGGTTAAGGTTCTGGTGTATAGCTTTGAGAGTAAACAAATAATGGAAACACTACTAGTCAGAAGTAAAATGAATTATAGTCTAGATAGAAGCCAATTATATGTTCATTAGAATCTCAACACTTACATTTTTTGTGGCAATGTAATTCTATCACCTGGTTGGCTCTGTCAATTTCCTTAACATGATTTTTCAAGATTTCTGTCATCATCTTCAAACTCAAAGTCCTTCATTTTGAAACACACAGGAAGTCACAGATACTAGGAGCTGCTTCATAGAATTCTGTAGCTATCTAAATATCATTTTGCTTGATTCCTTGATAATACTTTTATTTCTACAGTTGTTATTTCTGTTTCCTCAGCATGAGTATTACTTTAAGAAAACCGACCTAAGTTATGTTTACTAAGATCTATTATGATATATATAGTACTTTTATAAATCCTGTGTATTTTAAAATTTGGACTTCATTTTCAGGAAAAATAATATCAATTCAAATTTAAATTGGACTTAAAAGTACATTAATAAATGGTGTCATGTTTAAACATTGCGGAATTGTGCAAAATATACTCTTATAGCAGCCCCTGTAATAAAAGCAGCCTAGCTTATTCAAAATTCTCAAAGAAGAAAATTGAAATCCATAAGAAAGGAGGAAAGAATATTAAAATCATAGAAATTTGAGGCTGAAAGGGGCCCTTCAGGAATTGGTATAATGTAATTTATTTTTAAAAGCAATGTTTCTATGTGTAAATTTGTATAAATATAGAGCCATTATGGTGAAGGTTCTATGTTTCTGGATAAATTTAGGGCAAGCCTTATAACATTTCTGGTAAAAAACAAAAATAATTCTCTACTTAGTTGCATTACAAAATAGAGTCTCTGTTTATAATAAATAATCAATACATTTAGTCTGTGGTCAAAATTAAAATTTAATAATAGAATAATAAATAGCTCCAGTCTATCGTAATTAAAATTATGGCAATCAAACTTGAACCAAATTTCCCACCTCTCTCTTTTATAAGCTCTGGGCTGCAAAAGCTAGTCGTTTCGATGCTGAGCTGGCTTATCTTCTTTTCTCTTCTCCAAGATCCTCACCAGCTTGATAACTATGATCACTGCCCTCAGAAGTCACAGCAGGGTATGGCAGTGAGCCCGCCACGCATTCTCTGGAGCTAGTGGGTGCACATGCTTAACTTTTTCTCATGGAGTGTTTTCATAAATTCTTCAGAGCCCTTTTCCATTCTCCTAACACTGGTAGCTCACTTGAAGCTAGCTCTCCCCGAGTATGGAAGCTTACAGTTCTACCTCTGGCAATCTAGTGGCCACTTCTACTGCATCTCAAGGCTGCCCTCCTGGACAAGATTTCACATTCTACTCAAAATACTTCTACACTCTTTATCCAAACAAACACTGAGTGTGTCACATCAATGGATGAGAAACCCCTTTTCCCTCTAGACTCAGCAAAACTAACCAGACAACCATTCACTCAGTACCCAATGACCCTACACCTACTATACATGTGCTAAGTCACTTCAGTTATGTTCAACTCTTTGTGACTCTATGGCCCATAGCCTTCTAAGCTCCTCTGTCCATGGGATTCTCCAGGCAAGAACACTGGAGTGGGTTGCCATGGCCTCCTCCAGAGGATCATCCCAACTCAGGGACTGAACCCATATCTGCTCTGTCTCCTGCATTGGAAGGCTGGTTCTTTAGTACTAGCACCACCTAAGAGGCAATATCTAAATGTTCCAAGAATCTCACTTGACTTAAGGGAGGAAAAAAAATGCCTATTGTCCATCCCTTCCTACTGGGACAATAAGAAGAAGGAGAAAGCACACCAACAACCAACTCCCAAAAACCTCCCAGTCTACAGAAATGCTTTCCCTGGCTTCTCAAATGTTCCCTATGGGATACAATTATATAAAAACCTTAGAGTAAACATTCAAGTTTTTTTCAAACTTTTTAAGTAAGTAAAAGGCTTGGTGGTCTCATAGTTCATGTTTGAGTAAGTTGAAATTAGGCAACATTGAGAAGTAGAGAGTTTTTAAAAATATTTTGTTAAATGTAACATTTGTCATGATCCCATTTCATTTGACATCCCATAATTTACAACAGCCCATATGTATCATAGTTCCTGAATAACACAGGCTAAAAGTTTTGTGACTTCTGACCCTTCCTCTCTTGGAAGTACAAAAACCCGCCATAACTATGATCACTGCCCTCAGAAGTCACAGCAGGGTATGGCAGTGAGCCCGCCACGCATTCTCTGGAGCTAGTGGGTGCACATGCTTAACTTTTCTCATGGAGTGTTTTCATAAATTCTTCAGAGCCCTTTTCCATTCTCCTAACACTGGTAGCTCACTTGAAGCTAGCTCTCCCCGAGTATGGAAGCTTACAGTTCTACCTCTGGCAATCTAGTGGCCACTTCTACTGCATCTCAAGGCTGCCCTCCTGGACAAGATTTCACATTCTACTCAAAATACTTCTACACTCTTTATCCAAACAAACACTGAGTGTGTCACATCAATGGATGAGAAACCCCTTTTCCCTCTAGACTCAGCAAAACTAACCAGACAACCATTCACTCAGTACCCAATGACCCTACACCTACTATACATGTGCTAAGTCACTTCAGTTATGTTCAACTCTTTGTGACTCTATGGCCCATAGCCTTCTAAGCTCCTCTGTCCATGGGATTCTCCAGGCAAGAACACTGGAGTGGGTTGCCATGGCCTCCTCCAGAGGATCATCCCAACTCAGGGACTGAACCCATATCTGCTCTGTCTCCTGCATTGGAAGGCTGGTTCTTTAGTACTAGCACCACCTAAGAGGCAATATCTAAATGTTCCAAGAATCTCACTTGACTTAAGGGAGGAAAAAAAATGCCTATTGTCCATCCCTTCCTACTGGGACAATAAGAAGAAGGAGAAAGCACACCAACAACCAACTCCCAAAAACCTCCCAGTCTACAGAAATGCTTTCCCTGGCTTCTCAAATGTTCCCTATGGGATACAATTATATAAAAACCTTAGAGTAAACATTCAAGTTTTTTTCAAACTTTTTAAGTAAGTAAAAGGCTTGGTGGTCTCATAGTTCATGTTTGAGTAAGTTGAAATTAGGCAACATTGAGAAGTAGAGAGTTTTTAAAAATATTTTGTTAAATGTAACATTTGTCATGATCCCATTTCATTTGACATCCCATAATTTACAACAGCCCATATGTATCATAGTTCCTGAATAACACAGGCTAAAAGTTTTGTGACTTCTGACCCTTCCTCTCTTGGAAGTACAAAAGATAACAGGTCTTCCAGATTTCATCTCATTCTTAAAAAGGGTCTACAGAGCAGGTTTGCAGAGATGACCATGAGGAAGGTAAAGCTGCTTTCTGCCAAACATACTGAGGCCACTCAACATATTACCTAGAATGTTCATTTAACAGCAAATTGCATAGGTACTGGATAAAGACCACGGTTCTGTTGCCTGAGCTGTACCAGGTCCTTGCTCAAAACCTGCCAACTCCAACCTTTAGCAGATGTTAACATAAGTCTTTAAGTCATAGGGTCCAGAGATAAGAAAGGAAGCTAAAAACAAAAAATCAAACAAAACAAAACAAAACACATACAATACCATCTGGGACCAAGATGGAAATGAATCTGACCTCCAAGAAACCTGGAATCTCCTTATATGACTTTAATACATTAGCATATTCAATGGCATGCCTACCAATCAGGTGGCCATGACCAGCTATTTAGAACAGAAAAAGTATAAAGAGGGTCTGAAACCCATCGCCTTGAAAACCCCACCCTTTCCCCTGTAGAGAAATGCATATAATTCTCCTTCATTAGCCTCACTCCTTTTCCCTTTGACTTTACTCTCTATAATCAAACCCCTCTGGCTACATGGGAGAAGCTGGCCTGTGAACTAAGTTTCCACTTCTTCATTCTTTGGCCATGAGTGAAGTTTGCACTGCACGCATTTCAGCCTCAGTTTCATTGTTTGCAACCAGAATGGAAAAACCACCTTTCCCCACTGAGGCAGAGAGCCTCAGCTGGATGAGAGCCCCAGTGTGGTCCATAAGACTTACTGCAGTAGCAGTTCTTTGAATTCAAAGTATGAAGACAGGACTTCAATTGTCCAGGTAAGCTAGGATTATTGACATATTCTGATAGAGAACATTAATTTAATAAGATTATTTAGGGAAAGGTGTTATTACATCATTCAAGTGGCTGCTTAGTATTGAGAGCTTCCTGCTTCTGCAGGGGTCACCTATTAGGAAACAAAAAGACATCAGTTCAAAAGGGCACAGGCTGGTACATCTGTGCTTCTTCTGCCTGTCCCCATGCTGGAGGCACACACAGAGAATACCCTCTTCAAGTTCCAAACAGCAGTGTAGATATGACTACAGTCACATGTCACCTACCCTACCCTGTCTTCTAGTGTGTAATCAAAAGCAACACCCCAATTCCAAACTTTCCTTTTGATGCCAACCAAGATGTATAGAACCATCTTTCTCCCTACTCAATAGTCACAAAATGTCTTCTGATGACTTTTAGTGGTTGTAGAAAATAGATTTTCCTTGAACTTTCCATGCACCTAATGATAATCTATCAATTTGTTTATACTTGTTTTATAAGAGGTTTCATTGAAAGTTTTCTTCCATCAAACAAGTGATTTTTCAGTGAAACTGTCTTTTAAATTTCAAATAAAACTGTAAAATCAGTCTGAGAACATAAGATAGATTTTAAAAAATACTAGTTTGGCTGGAGGAATAGGTGGCAGAAATCAATGGGTGGCCCAGAGTCACCCTCTGAGAGTTTTTGAAAGTCAATGCAAAATGAGCAAAGATGTTAGAATATAGGAGATAGAACTTGAGATCAGGGCTTCTCTATTCTCACTTGGATCCTGTCAACACAGTGAGTGACTTTCCCTGCATCATCTCTTGGGTCTTATTTTCCAGTCCGCCAAAAGTCGTGCTGTAGGGAGATGACCTGCATTCTAATCTAATTACCTACATCGAATACTTTAGGATTATCCATGACCTGTGACTAATTCAGCAAGACCATTCAGCATGGATACTCCCAGAGGGAACTGTCATTTTGACTCTCACGCATTTTCCTCAGGTTGACGACCCTTACAGGAAAGAAGGCAACCATGAGCCATAAGAAATAAGTTCAGATACTGGAGTTGAATCCAATGTACCTTTAAATCAAGGAGACAGTTTTTGACGACTCAATCAGTAAACCAACCTTGAAAGACAGGCAGAGGATGAATAATAGCTGATCTGCTAGGATAAACTCTCAGTATGTCATCAAGGAAAGCTCTTCCCCAAAGAACAGTGATGGCTGCAATGCACTGACCCAAAGTGGAAATGCCAGGAGACACCACAGGAACCCAGGAAAAAACCAGATATTGTGAGCCAACAACTCTTCTGAGACAATCTCTGATAGATGTTAATAGACAATCACGTCAGAGGGCTTAAATAAAAAGTAACAAAAATTTTAAATCAGACCTAAGAAAGTTTTTTTTATAAACACAGCAGTAATTATCCCACAAAGCCAATGAGCCCCTTTTTAAAAGAAAATCTTAATGTACATCCAGGAGGCAATTAGATACTGTCATGGGACTGGCCGGACCCCAAAACTGATGGGCCTCCTGGAGGTAAAAAGTTTGTATTTTTCTATCTCGGCATTAAGCATAGACTTGTGTATTTTTATTGAAAACATTTTTACAAAAGAGTCTTCAAGATGAATAATTTACCAGTTATAAGGAGAAGAATGTAATTCATTGATGACAGGGCTGAACAACAGGATTCAGCACCTCATGATGAAGTGCTGCTAGCGACATCATCAATAATCACCCCTTATCACTGTGGTGTCTGCCGTGTTCACAGCCTTGATTCCTAGTCAGAGAGCAGGAAATATCAGAAATTTCATAACATGAGGACTACCCTAAAATGGATAAATCAGTGACTGAAGGGTAAGGCATAAAATTTCAAATTACTTATAACCTCAGAGGTCTACAGGCTTCAGACAAGGCCTACATCTCGTCATCTGCAGAGTAACAGAAACTCCTGAGTATTTGTTGCTCCAAACTGTCTCTGAGAGTAAAGTTGTCTGCCCAATTCTGTGAACACGTCGTGTTTGTGAGTGAGATTTACATAACGTCAAGGCAGAACAACTGCAGAGGATAAAACCGTGTCAATGAGCCCAGGAGTCCTTACCCCAAACCCATGCCCAAGAGAAAAAGACAAACTACCCAGAAAAAACAGACTTGCAAAGGCAGAGACCATTCATCCCATATTCAATGCCAAGCCTGTGTGCGCACAAACACACACATACCATGTGCACCCTTTCTGGCACATGACAACTTGTCAGAACACCTGAGGAACGAAAGGCAAGCTGAAGGCATGGCTCGCACCCTGCACAATTTTAAATTAATGACCTTTTTCTGCACTTGCAACAAACCAGAGAATCAACTGTCACCTCAACCCCACAGAAGCCCTTTCACACTTCAGCGGTCCATCTGGAATACTTGGAGGTCATTACATCACCTGTGGGAAACAGTTATTCCCTCCTGCAAAATTACCACTTGCTTCTTCTAGACAAAAATACTCAGTAAAACCACAGGGGTGGGCAAAAGCACCTTCACTTATAGGTGACACATAAGAAGAAAAGGAAAAAAAAAGCAGTAACAAAGAAAGACAAGACCGGCCAGGATAAGCTCCTTGACCCAGCAGCTTGATAGATTCAATTTCTTTCAAAACTGTGGTCAAAGAAATAGTGGTCTCTCCCCAAAGTCACTATTACAAGAAAACATTAAAATATGACTACAGTACATTTCATATTTTTAGTGTTTTTGTAACTGAACATGTATTGATGCTTTGGCTCAATGAAAGACTCAAGATTTATTCTTCACATGAGGTAAGTATTGATCTTATTTACCTCAGTCAATATCTCACCTTTGATATAAATGCAACAAGATATTTCTCTCACCATCTGTTGATAGAATTTTTTTGCTGTACAGTGTGTCAAATGCTTTCTATATATTAATTTTATATTTGCTTTTTAAATGATCTTTTTAATTCTTTCAGCCATAACCTAAAAACTTTGATTTACTTTTTCCAACTCATAAAGCTGTTTATTCTAATCACTGTTAGTACATTCAATTAATTGAATTCATTTGTGCTTTTCAAAATGAGAGACTTCATCACAAAATATTCAGAAACAATCATTTTCATAACAACTCATGGAAAGTTTTTAAATTTTCCCTTAGAATAAATGAGTACAATTTGTGTTAAATTGGAATATATCATTTTTAACTTAAGACAAAACTCAATTAAGGAAAATGATTTAGTAAAAATTCAAAAAATTAAACCTTTAGATGAGAGGACTTGATAAATCAATTTCAAAAGCCAGAATAATGTTTTTATTGTGGGCAGTGAGTAATATAATACACTACAAATGTCAATGTTTAATGCGTGTTTTCTCTGATTTAAAAAAAAAATTGATATATTCAGAAATATTCCATTTAAAAAGAAAAATAAGGTAAAGCTCAATTTTAACATTTTGGTTAAAGTATAGCCCTCAAGTATGTTCAAATATCATTATTTTTGCCTTCTCCTTAAAGTCTGCCAACATCACCATATATTGGGATTTCATGAACCATACCCCAGAGTATAACACAAAACACTTGCTGCATTATGCCCTCCTAGATGCATGCTGCTGCTAAGATCTCAGGTCAAGTCCTTTGGAGAAAAGTAGAACTTGTGCAATTCACTCATCTTTCAAGGTGAATATCACCCAACTGTCTGCAATGAGGGAACATTCTGACTTGGCTGTCTAATACGGCAGTCACTAGGCCCATATAGATACCAAAACCTTGAACTTGACTAAGTTCCAAATTTCAATTCTTAGCTTTTTTATATTCAAATATCCCCATGTGGCTACTGACCACTCCAATAAGGTGGGTCTCCACCTCACAGGCCTTGGGTAGGGTGTACTCGTATTACCTTATTTCAGTCATCTGAACCTTTTTCTCCCTCAACACACACACACACACACACACACACACACACACACACACTTTCTGTCACATCACACTATTTTCACTGGGTGACATTTCAAACACTATTCACATGAAACCAGCCATGGCATTTATTATTAGATATTGTTGAGATAGCAAGTGATTTCTATACAGAAGTTTTAGCTATTATAAACTTTAGCATAATTATGGAGATTGACCTATATATTCACACTTTTTAATTTTAATCTAAAATATTTCTAATAAATTAAAATCATTACAAAGGATAGGCTTTCTGATACAGCAAATATCAACATTCAAAAATGAGTGTTATTTTCATTAATTATCCAGTGATATTTAAACACCAATGCAATTTGAAACTCATTATTTTCAAATTGCAAAGAGGAACAAACTCTTCTTTAAGAGGAAGAAATTATAGACTGCACCTCTTTCCTGATCGAATTTATACCTTTATTCCACTTGTCCCCCATAATTTCATTCTAATGTAACATGTCTTATGCCTTAAAGCCTTTATTGATCACTCCATCATATTCCTCCAAAAACTGCTTTCATATTTCATGAATCCATAAGGCTTTAAAATTTAAAAAAAGAAAAACCATGATCAATCAAACTGTATGTGATTATGTGATTTTTTTAGCCAGATTGCTTTTAACAAGCTGGCTAAAAAAACGAACCTATGAAATTTTAAGTTTTACCAGCTTGATTCACTTAAAAAACATCCCTGCTTTAGAAAACTCTTTGCCTATGAGCAAGCATTGTCCTGTAGTGACCTGCAGAGACAATTCAGAGCCCATAATAAAACATTCTGTGTGAGAAACCTTTCAGGCTCTCCTGGCAGGTGTGGCTGTTTCTTGTGAGGAACCAAGAGTGGGAATTTTCTGTAGATGCCACCCCTATAATAGAACTGGTCCCTTTTTACTGTCGGATCACAATGAATGCATAACCAAATTTTTAGGTCATCATAAAGACGCTGATTTCTTTGTCTCTTTCCCATTTTCTTCCCTTTCATCTTCTATCCCATCAGTATTTTTCATAATTCTTATAAACCTACTTATGATCAGCTTCCAACTCACTGGGCAGAGAGAAGACGAGATCACAAATATCCCTTAACATAGTGATTCACGTAAATTCTTGATTTTTCAAGATGGATCATTCATGGTAAAAGCAGAGGAGAACACGGGGTTGGGCATGACCTTTCCTGGACCCTCTCTAGGACACCACGTAACAGAGTAGCTGGTCTCCTTATCCACTAGCAGGACCATGGCTGATCACCCACCGCTGAATCAGGAATGCTGCCCCAGCTTTGTGTCCACTGATGGCTGATTTGCAACAGAGAGAACCTAGAAGATGTAGTACTGATCCTATATTTTGTTCCTTTTAAAATGCATATATTGTTGTGCTGTGGGTGTGTCTTCAACTGTGTCTCTTTGAGACCTCATGGACTTTAGTCCACCAGGCTCCTCTGTCCATGGAATTTTCCAGACAAGCATATTGCAGACAAGCAGACTTGCCATTTTTCCTTCAGATTTTCCCAACCCAGGGATTGACCCCCTGCCACCTGCATCTCCTGCCTCTCCTACATTGGCAGGCTAACTCTTTACCTTAGCACCACCTGGAGAGTGTAACACCTACACACACACACACACACACACACACACACAGATATCCATCTATTTATTTATATAGATATATATAGCTAGATAGATATTTGAAAATGTTTCAGGTGGCTATCATTATGTATATATTATTCATAGACATAAATGTGTATATGATAGCCACCTAAATTTTTTCAAATTGTTAACTGTGAAAAGATTAAAAAGCACAAATGAGAAAAAAAAGAAATTCATCTATACACCCAACTAGGGATAGATTTTCTTTTGAGAATATATATAGAATCACAGGATTTCAGAAGGTAAGGGACCAATATTCATCCAAACTCACCACATCTTATTCAGGGTTCATATTTGAGCTGTGAACCCAAAACTTACACAGGACAATTATTTAAAAAATCTATTAACCTGAGGGCAAAACAATGAGGAAAACAATCTGAAAGCCTGAAACCCCGTAATCCCTTGCATTGTTGGCATTCTGTGCATTGTTTGTTTTTTTTTTTAACATTTATTTTATTTTGTTATCTTTTGGGGGGTAGGGTGGGGAGGGAGGGGGACGGGCGGGCCACTTCTATTGGTCTTTCATTTCTCTATTTTCATCCATCTTTGTTCCTTGGCTCCTGTGGGCCTCCCATCGTGGTGGCTTCTGTCGTCGCAGAGCGCCGGCTCTGGGCGCATGCGCCCCAGAGCTTCGGCTCGGTAATTGGATACATCAGTCCAGCCGCTCCACAGCACGGTGTCTTCCCAGGCCAGGGATCGAACAGGCGCCCCTTGCACTGCAAGGCGGTGTCCTTACCCACTGGACCACCAGGGGAAGCCCTGTGCATTGTTGATAAAGCATTTAAAAGCAAAAATAAGCAAACAGAAGAGAAAAGAGGAATTTCGCTGGTGATCCAGTGGTTAAGACTCTGTGCTCCCAGTGTAGGGGGCCTGGATTTGATCCCTGGTCAGGGAACTCGATCCTTTATGCTTCAACTAAGAACCCAAGTGTTGCAACTGCTATTGTTTACCCAGTCATGTTTGACTTTTTGCAACCCCACAGACTACAGTATGCTAGGCTTCCCTGTCCTTCACTATCACAGAAGTTTGTCCTGTGATGTCACTGACTCACATCCACTGAGTCAATGATACCATTCAACCATCTCGTTCTCTGTCGCCTCTTTCTCCTCTGTGCAACCCCATGGACTGTAGCACATCAAGCTCCTCTGTCCTTGGGATTTCCAGGCAAAAAGTACTGGATTGGGTTGTCATGCCCTCCTCTAGGAAATCGTCCTGATCTGAGGATCAAACCTGTGTCTCTTACATCTCCTGCACTGGCAGGCGTGTTCCTTTATGCTGCAACTAAAGATCCCACATGTTGCAACTAAGATCCAGTGTAGCCAAATAAAGTAATTTTTAAAAAAATTTAAGAAAAAGAAACAAATGACAGAGAAAAATATAAGAATCACAACCATTTTTACATGCCAAATTGATTTTGACATACATTCAGCTCTCTGATCACAGACTAAACGATAAATAGTGAACTTACTCTGAGGGGATGAATATTAGTAGGAAACTAATTACTAATAACTGTAATGGTCCTTTCCTGTTCATTCAGAGAAATTACACAAATTTACTGTGCAGCAAATCTGGCTTAACTACCCCTCATTATTTATTGATTTTTCAGCTTTCAGCTTTTTTTATCCGTTAGCTTGTATGTGGCTAATTATATTTTCCGAAGGCTAAGGAACACGTGATGATTTATTTTCAAAGAATACTGATGCATGATGTATGTTTAAAATGCCATGTTGTCTTTAGAGTTGAAAAAGGATTGTAAGTATTCAGTGGTCTGGAGGTTTATAGCGACTCAGCTCCTAATTGTTCATGAATGTATCTTCTGTCATTCACATCTTTAATCTACTACCCCTGAGTCTAGAGTGGAAAATATTCCAAATTATTTGGCTTTGAAGTACATGTTGATATAACTATGTTTCTAAAAATTCCCAATAATATCAATAAAATGCAATACCTTTTCCTATACTGCCCTATGAAATCTTTAATTTCGTGTACCTGGTTTTCATGACTTTCTTTTTCAAGAAAGAATGTGCTGAAAGGGTCTTTGAACCCAAGATTGCCACTAACATTACTTATAGTAACCTGGAAAAATATGAAAAGCACCATTTTGAGTTATTTATTCTTCACTGAGTTTTTGAGCATGTACCTTCTTCCACACTCTGATCTCAAAAATCAGGTTATGGTGTCCACAAGATTTGATTCAATAGAGTTATTGGTAGGAAAGAGGTTGGGGTAATTGATCATGGAATGTATATAATTTAGTTTGCTGAGGACAAAATTCAGTGGGCTCAAACGTTGACACATTCTTTTGTCACTAAGCTTAGAAACCTTCAAGATCGAGGCAGTTTACCATTCTGTGTTATCTTCCCTGGTCTGAGCTGTCCTCTGAGCTGTAATTCACAATCAAAGGAGGTCAACCTGAGCCTAACATTAGTTCTTACCTGATGATTTCCTCAATTATAGGCAAGCCACTTTGAAAAGAGATATATTTACTACTGTGACACATAGGAGCTATGTTATAAACATGTGTGAAACTGAAGTAAAACCAGAAACAAAAAACTGTTTCATTGACTGATATCTTCAAATTTGTAAATTGTGACTCATTAACATTTTAAGAAAATCCTATAAGTATGAAGAAGGCTACACAATAGTGTAATTTAGCTCTGATGTCATTAAAATCGATAGAAAAAAAAAAAAAACCTGTGAATAAATAGCTATGACTTGGATCAGTCACTCAAAAGAGAGACCTAACACAATCGTAGGAGCAGAAAGTAGAAAGGTGGCTGCCCGGGGGTGAGAGGAAAGTTTTGCTCAATGGATTCAGTTTTGCAAGGTTAGAAATTTTCAAGAATGATATAAATGGATTTAAAAGTTAAAAAATTATTAAGATGGTAAATTAGTTTTTTTTAACCACAACTTGTTTTAAAGTCAACTGTATGTTGAAAAGTACCACTACAGAAATGAAAGTCAGGAAATTCTAACTCTTCTCTCAGACCTGCTAATGTATCTTTTAAGGGGCTATTTCAAGTCCCCAGGCTTCAGTTTGCTCATCTGCAAGCCGTCAGAGTTGGATAAAGAGAACTTCACCTCCAGGGGCAATAGCTATGGACCAGGTGTCACACTGACTATGACCCCTAACTCCATGGCCTCATCACAGCCTGAGCATGTGCTTACCTGTGCCAAGCCACTGTGATAGGGAAGTTTAAAATGAAAAAGTAACCTGGAAAATATGAAAAGCACCATTTTGAGTTATTTATTCTTCACTGAGTTTTTGAGCATGTACCTTCTTCCACACTCTGATCTCAAAATCAGGTTATGGTGTCCACAAGATTTGATTCAATAGAGTTATTGGTAGGAAAGAGGTTGGGGTAATTGATCATGGAATGTATATAATTTAGTTTGCTGAGGACAAAATTCAGTGGGCTCAAACGTTGACACATTCTTTTGTCACTAAGCTTAGAAACCTTCAAGATCGAGGCAGTTTACCATTCTGTGTTATCTTCCCTGGTCTGAGCTGTCCTCTGAGCTGTAATTCACAATCAAAGGAGGTCAACCTGAGCCTAACATTAGTTCTTACCTGATGATTTCCTCAATTATAGGCAAGCCACTTTGAAAAGAGATATATTTACTACTGTGACACATAGGAGCTATGTTATAAACATGTGTGAAACTGAAGTAAAACCAGAAACAAAAAACTGTTTCATTGACTGATATCTTCAAATTTGTAAATTGTGACTCATTAACATTTTAAGAAAATCCTATAAGTATGAAGAAGGCTACACAATAGTGTAATTTAGCTCTGATGTCATTAAAATCGATAGAAAAAAAAAAAAAAACCTGTGAATAAATAGCTATGACTTGGATCAGTCACTCAAAAGAGAGACCTAACACAATCGTAGGAGCAGAAAGTAGAAAGGTGGCTGCCCGGGGGTGAGAGGAAAGTTTTGCTCAATGGATTCAGTTTTGCAAGGTTAGAAATTTTCAAGAATGATATAAATGGATTTAAAAGTTAAAAAATTATTAAGATGGTAAATTAGTTTTTTTTAACCACAACTTGTTTTAAAGTCAACTGTATGTTGAAAAGTACCACTACAGAAATGAAAGTCAGGAAATTCTAACTCTTCTCTCAGACCTGCTAATGTATCTTTTAAGGGGCTATTTCAAGTCCCCAGGCTTCAGTTTGCTCATCTGCAAGCCGTCAGAGTTGGATAAAGAGAACTTCACCTCCAGGGGCAATAGCTATGGACCAGGTGTCACACTGACTATGACCCCTAACTCCATGGCCTCATCACACTGGAGCCTGAGCATGTGCTTACCTGTGCCAAGCCACTGTGATAGCACTCAGCCTTGGTGGAAAGGCCCCAGGTGTTTAGAGATGGCACACACCCATTTTTGCTCCATCATCTCAAATAAAAAATCCCTGATATGGTAATGCTACAAGAGGCCCAATGTTCCATCCTTAAGAGTTTCTAAAATTGTATCTAATCAAGGACTTAAATTTCTCTGCAGTAAGGTAAATGTAAATGCAAGTCAACTGTTTTCTTACAAGAGCTCCAAAGATTCACTACCAGCCAAAACCACATAAAGAGCTACTACTAGCTGATTATACAACTTCTCATGGCTAAGAGTCTCTGAAATGAATGATATGTCTTATTTAGATTGAAACAAAGACTGAATAAGCATTTTGTGTTTTCAGACAAAACAGAAAATTAAATTTCAATTTAAGGAATAAAATCCAAAGTGGATATAGACATGAAATACTAACATTGAAATACAGTATCTTTATATCACCCTCCAAAATTTCCCAGTAATATGTCTTGGCCCATTCTTCTAATCAACCACAATCATAAATAACCATGGACCTACTTTGTGGCCCTATAAATCAGATTTTTATTTTCTGTGACTTTACATAAAAACAGAAACATACAGTAGGTATGATCTAGCTTCTTTCATTAAGCAAAATGAATCTGATACTTATCTAAGTTACTGTACATTCACTTATTCATTTTATTGCTAAGTGAAATACATCCCATTTTGTTTATCTACTTATGAAGTGATGCATATTTGAGGGTTTCTTCCTATTGCAGTTTTTCACTAATATGAATGAGACCACTACAGAAATGAAAGTCAGGAAATTCTAACTCTTCTCTCAGACCTGCTAATGTATCTTTTAAGGGGCTATTTCAAGTCCCCAGGCTTCAGTTTGCTCATCTGCAAGCCGTCAGAGTTGGATAAAGAGAACTTCACCTCCAGGGGCAATAGCTATGGACCAGGTGTCACACTGACTATGACCCCTAACTCCATGGCCTCATCACACTGGAGCCTGAGCATGTGCTTACCTGTGCCAAGCCACTGTGATAGCACTCAGCCTTGGTGGAAAGGCCCCAGGTGTTTAGAGATGGCACACACCCATTTTTGCTCCATCATCTCAAATAAAAAATCCCTGATATGGTAATGCTACAAGAGGCCCAATGTTCCATCCTTAAGAGTTTCTAAAATTGTATCTAATCAAGGACTTAAATTTCTCTGCAGTAAGGTAAATGTAAATGCAAGTCAACTGTTTTCTTACAAGAGCTCCAAAGATTCACTACCAGCCAAAACCACATAAAGAGCTACTACTAGCTGATTATACAACTTCTCATGGCTAAGAGTCTCTGAAATGAATGATATGTCTTATTTAGATTGAAACAAAGACTGAATAAGCATTTTGTGTTTTCAGACAAAACAGAAAATTAAATTTCAATTTAAGGAATAAAATCCAAAGTGGATATAGACATGAAATACTAACATTGAAATACAGTATCTTTATATCACCCTCCAAAATTTCCCAGTAATATGTCTTGGCCCATTCTTCTAATCAACCACAATCATAAATAACCATGGACCTACTTTGTGGCCCTATAAATCAGATTTTTATTTTCTGTGACTTTACATAAAAACAGAAACATACAGTAGGTATGATCTAGCTTCTTTCATTAAGCAAAATGAATCTGATACTTATCTAAGTTACTGTACATTCACTTATTCATTTTATTGCTAAGTGAAATACATCCCATTTTGTTTATCTACTTATGAAGTGATGCATATTTGAGGGTTTCTTCCTATTGCAGTTTTTTTTCACTAATATGAATGAGACCACTATGAACATGCATACAAGTCTTCGTAAAACTATGATTCAGTTTCTCTGAGCTAATTATCTAGCAATGGAATGGCTTGGCCTCAAGGAGTATAAGTTTAATACTTTAAAAAACTCAATCACATGACTGAGGTCATTGGTTGTACCATTTTATATTCTCACCCAAAGAGAATCAGAGGCCAGTTTCTCCCCATCCTCTCTAACAGTCCACATTCTGGGTATCTTTCATCCATTCTTGCTTCTGTGAAGCATTCTCATAGTGAGACTATAATTTGCACTTTCCTGATAATGAAATAAAACATTTTATGTACCAGTAGGTTAAATATATATTATATATTTATTTATTTATTTATAAAATACTTGTTCAAATCTTTTTACCCATTTTTGAAAAATTATATTATTTGCCCTCCTCATTGAGTTGTAAAAATTCTTAACATATGCTGAATCCAAGTATATTTTAGAAACGTATCTTGCTAATACTTCCATCTTCTTTGTGGCTAACCTCTTCATTTTTTTTTTAATTTTTTCATTCCTTTTTATGCATCTTCACTCTTTGGCATGTGTGGGCCTCCTATTACAATGGCCTCTCTCGCTGCAGAGCACCAGCTCTGGGCACATGCACTCCAGAGCGCTGGCTCGCAATTGGACACACCGGCCCAGCCACTCTGTGGTACACGGGATTCTACCGAGTCAGGGATTGAACTGGCACCCCTTGCACTGCAAGGCAGATTTTCCCAATGACTGGACCACCACGGAAGCTCCCCTCTTCATTTTTTAATACTGTATGTCAAAGCTCAACAGTGTCAAATTCTGGTAACTTTTGATTTCTTGATTTTAATTTTTTCTGGTTATTACTTACTTTATATCTAGGAAACATCACTAAGGTTTTACTCTATCTTCTTTTTGCTACTACTTTCATAGATTTAGGTCTGATATTTAGGTCTATAAAGTCGGTTGAATGGGCCTCCTGGTGGCTCAATAGTAAAGAATCTGCCTACAATGAAGGAGACTTGGGTTTGATCTTTGGGTCAAGAAGATCCCTGAGAAGGAAATGATGATCAAGTCTTGTTTTACAGTTTTCACTAATATGAATGAGACCACTATGAACATGCATACAAGTCTTCGTAAAACTATGATTCAGTTTCTCTGAGCTAATTATCTAGCAATGGAATGGCTTGGCCTCAAGGAGTATAAGTTTAATACTTTAAAAAACTCAATCACATGACTGAGGTCATTGGTTGTACCATTTTATATTCTCACCCAAAGAGAATCAGAGGCCAGTTTCTCCCCATCCTCTCTAACAGTCCACATTCTGGGTATCTTTCATCCATTCTTGCTTCTGTGAAGCATTCTCATAGTGAGACTATAATTTGCACTTTCCTGATAATGAAATAAAACATTTTATGTACCAGTAGGTTAAATATATATTATATATTTATTTATTTATTTATAAAATACTTGTTCAAATCTTTTTACCCATTTTTGAAAAATTATATTATTTGCCCTCCTCATTGAGTTGTAAAAATTCTTAACATATGCTGAATCCAAGTATATTTTAGAAACGTATCTTGCTAATACTTCCATCTTCTTTGTGGCTAACCTCTTCATTTTTTTTTTAATTTTTTCATTCCTTTTTATGCATCTTCACTCTTTGGCATGTGTGGGCCTCCTATTACAATGGCCTCTCTCGCTGCAGAGCACCAGCTCTGGGCACATGCACTCCAGAGCGCTGGCTCGCAATTGGACACACCGGCCCAGCCACTCTGTGGTACACGGGATTCTACCGAGTCAGGGATTGAACTGGCACCCCTTGCACTGCAAGGCAGATTTTCCCAATGACTGGACCACCACGGAAGCTCCCCTCTTCATTTTTTAATACTGTATGTCAAAGCTCAACAGTGTCAAATTCTGGTAACTTTTGATTTCTTGATTTTAATTTTTTCTGGTTATTACTTACTTTATATCTAGGAAACATCACTAAGGTTTTACTCTATCTTCTTTTTGCTACTACTTTCATAGATTTAGGTCTGATATTTAGGTCTATAAAGTCGGTTGAATGGGCCTCCCTGGTGGCTCAATAGTAAAGAATCTGCCTACAATGAAGGAGACTTGGGTTTGATCTTTGGGTCAAGAAGATGCCCTGGAGAAGGAAATGGCAACCAACTCCAAGTTTCTTGCCTGGAGAATTTCATGTACAAAGGCTGGTGGGCTACAGTCCATACCATTGCAAAGAATAAAGACACGGCTGCATAATTAAACAACAAAGCTGAATTGAATAATGTTCTCCAAATTTCATGATACATGTTTCAGAATGCGGCCTTATTGGAAAAAGAGCCTTTCGAGATATAACAAAGTGTGATGATATCTGATTGGGTAATGACACTGTTATATCTTTGACAAAATTTTCATCATTAGCAAGTCTATACATATCAGTTAACTGTAGGTTTGGGACGTTCATGTAGCCCATCTTTGACAAGGGCTTTGTTCTCACAGTGTTTTATAAGGACTGTTTCAAACATTTCATTATCTGTGAGTACAGGTATGCTCAATCACCCAGTCGTGTTCAACTCATAGCAACACCGTGGATTTATTTGGATGGTGTCATGCTGCAGAACTTTTTTTCTGCACAATCTGCTCTCTCCTGCTGGTTTCTGCAAGCACATTATATTTAAGCTGTACTGAAAATATTCTGGACTTGGCTTCTCTGTGATGCTGACCCCATGGGCACACATCTCTGCACCTGGTTGCTGTGGCCAGCATTTCTACTGGAAGTGGCTCATTTCATCCTTCTGACATGGAAAATGCCATCCGAATGATCAGGATTCTTTTAGAGAATTTAAAACATCTAATTAAACTTAAGCAAGGTAGAGTTTTAGGAGGACCTCCATTACAAAGACAAGCAGCTGTATGGCAAAAATTTTCCCAATGACTGGACCACCACGGAAGCTCCCCTCTTCATTTTTTAATACTGTATGTCAAAGCTCAACAGTGTCAAATTCTGGTAACTTTTGATTTCTTGATTTTAATTTTTTCTGGTTATTACTTACTTTATATCTAGGAAACATCACTAAGGTTTTACTCTATCTTCTTTTTGCTACTACTTTCATAGATTTAGGTCTGATATTTAGGTCTATAAAGTCGGTTGAATGGGCCTCCTGGTGGCTCAATAGTAAAGAATCTGCCTACAATGAAGGAGACTTGGGTTTGATCTTTGGGTCAAGAAGATGCCCTGGAGAAGGAAATGGCAACCAACTCCAAGTTTCTTGCCTGGAGAATTTCATGTACAAAGGCTGGTGGGCTACAGTCCATACCATTGCAAAGAATAAAGACACGGCTGCATAATTAAACAACAAAGCTGAATTGAATAATGTTCTCCAAATTTCATGATACATGTTTCAGAATGCGGCCTTATTGGAAAAAGAGCCTTTCGAGATATAACAAAGTGTGATGATATCTGATTGGGTAATGACACTGTTATATCTTTGACAAAATTTTCATCATTAGCAAGTCTATACATATCAGTTAACTGTAGGTTTGGGACGTTCATGTAGCCCATCTTTGACAAGGGCTTTGTTCTCACAGTGTTTTATAAGGACTGTTTCAAACATTTCATTATCTGTGAGTACAGGTATGCTCAATCACCCAGTCGTGTTCAACTCATAGCAACACCGTGGATTTATTTGGATGGTGTCATGCTGCAGAACTTTTTTTCTGCACAATCTGCTCTCTCCTGCTGGTTTCTGCAAGCACATTATATTTAAGCTGTACTGAAAATATTCTGGACTTGGCTTCTCTGTGATGCTGACCCCATGGGCACACATCTCTGCACCTGGTTGCTGTGGCCAGCATTTCTACTGGAAGTGGCTCATTTCATCCTTCTGACATGGAAAAATGCCATCCGAATGATCAGAATTCTTTTTAGAGAATTTAAAATATCTAATTAAACTTAAGCAAGGTAGAGTTTTAGGAGGACCTCCATTACAAAAAGGACAAGCAGCTGTATGGCAATCAACACCACTTCATCCCCACATCACAAGGTGTGCCAAGTAGGATGAATTTATAAGAAATACAAACACACCATGATGTAAGTGTAGCAGAGAAGTCATTTAGTCCACATGGAGGTGAAACCTGAAGTTTCACAAAGTTGCCAGAAGAACCAAGAATATCTCATTAGGTAACCTTAAAATATCTGATTTTTTGTTACTTACAAGTGTACTGTAAAAAAAAAAAATCTGTTTTGCTTTATCGCATATGGTTTTATTTCTATAAGGAAGATAAATTTGTTACCACAAAATATTGATTTATTTTAATGTGAGAAATTTTAATGCAAGAAATAAACAGTTCTGCTATTAAGAATTATATTGGAACTGTTTTGTTGTCACACTAGTCCACAGTCAACATGTCCAGAACTTAGAAACTAAATATGTCACTTTAAAATGTGATTGTAAGGGCCAGGACATAAGACCATAAAGTCTGCCACTGCCACTATGGTATGTTGGTTACTGGGAGCTGTAGGTACTTGGAAAATAGCAATGAAAGAAGAGGTTTTCTCTGAACTCCCTTATCTGCCTCAGGACAGAGGCTCCAAAAGGAAGCAAGTGTTATATACCCCTTCCAAGGAGTTTCATTAACCAGGGAAGATGGACTTGTCATTGGAGAGGAAACAGAAGTGGACACCATATCAGACACACTTTGTCACAGTCTAGCACACCTCCCATCTTCTCTCCTAAGATCCTTTGATCTTCCTAAAAATCATTTCCTCTCTTCCCCAAGAGGGCTACATGCCTCTTAAGTTATTTAAGCCTGAATTCCAAATCATCTCAGGCAGTTACTCACATTTCCCTGGGTGGTGGTTATTCCCAGTTGTCCAGGTGTGTCCAACTCTTTACGATCCCATGGACTGCAGCACGCCAGATATCTCTGTCCCTCACCATCTCCTGGAGTCAGCCCAAGATCATGTCCATCCTATCGGTGAGGCCATCCAGCCATTTCTTCCTCTGACACCCTCTTCTCCTTCTGCCCTCAGTCTTTCCAAGCATCAGAGATTTTTTCAATGAATTGACTGTTCACATCAGATGACCAAATTATTGGAGCTTCAACTTCAGCATCAGTCCTTCCAATGAGTATTCGGGGTTTATTTCCTTCAAGATTGATGTGATCTCCTTGCTGTCCAAGGGACTCTCAAGGCTCTTCTCCAGCACATTTCAGAGGCATCAATTCTTTGGTGTTCTGCCTTCTTTACTGTCTAGCTCTCACAACCATATGTGACCACTGATAGGACCAAAGCCTTGACTGTACGGACCTGGGCTATCTCCCATATATATCAATATATGTGAAGTCAAAGTGTTAATCAAATGTCTTTGTGTTTTCCTCTTGTTAATTCATCTTTTATTACAAGAGGTTTCAGCTAAGAACTCAGAAGGTGAGAAGGAAAACAATTTTCCTTCCTTACAAAATAAATTTGTAAAAAACAACAATCATCGATATGGTTTAGAAGATATTCTGATAAGTTGTTTCAATATTATTCAATGGATTTTAAACTTTAAAAAGGGAAATTGTTCTGTTTCCAACTCAAACCACCCACCTTTCTTTTAACATACCCACAAATGGACGCTGCACAGAAAGATTAAAGTTCTCACCACGCAGGCTCCCTGTCTGCAGTTCTAATAGATGGTAAACTTGAAAACAACAAAGTAAATGTGTTGAAAGGTATCACTGAAATCTGTTAATAAAAAAGTGGGCTGTAAAATCATATAGTTTAATATTTGATGTAGAAGATGTAGAGACAACCGACATTTAGTAGGTACAAAACCTAAGATCCTTTCATCTTCCTAAAAATCATTTCCTCTCTTCCCAAGAGGGCTACATGCCTCTTAAGTTATTTAAGCCTGAATTCCAAATCATCTCAGGCAGTTACTCACATTTCCCTGGGTGGTGGTTATTCCCAGTTGTCCAGGTGTGTCCAACTCTTTACGATCCCATGGACTGCAGCACGCCAGATATCTCTGTCCCTCACCATCTCCTGGAGTCAGCCCAAGATCATGTCCATCCTATCGGTGAGGCCATCCAGCCATTTCTTCCTCTGACACCCTCTTCTCCTTCTGCCCTCAGTCTTTCCAAGCATCAGAGATTTTTTCAATGAATTGACTGTTCACATCAGATGACCAAATTATTGGAGCTTCAACTTCAGCATCAGTCCTTCCAATGAGTATTCGGGGTTTATTTCCTTCAAGATTGATGTGATCTCCTTGCTGTCCAAGGGACTCTCAAGGCTCTTCTCCAGCACATTTCAGAGGCATCAATTCTTTGGTGTTCTGCCTTCTTTACTGTCTAGCTCTCACAACCATATGTGACCACTGATAGGACCAAAGCCTTGACTGTACGGACCTGGGCTATCTCCCATATATATCAATATATGTGAAGTCAAAGTGTTAATCAAATGTCTTTGTGTTTTCCTCTTGTTAATTCATCTTTTATTACAAGAGGTTTCAGCTAAGAACTCAGAAGGTGAGAAGGAAAACAATTTTCCTTCCTTACAAAATAAATTTGTAAAAAACAACAATCATCGATATGGTTTAGAAGATATTCTGATAAGTTGTTTCAATATTATTCAATGGATTTTAAACTTTAAAAAGGGAAATTGTTCTGTTTCCAACTCAAACTACCCACATTTCTTTTTAACATACCCACAAATGGACGCTGCACAGAAAGATTAAAGTTCTCACCACGCAGGCTCCCTGTCTGCAGTTCTAATAGATGGTAAACTTGAAAACAACAAAGTAAATGTGTTGAAAGGTATCACTGAAATCTGTTAATAAAAAAGTGGGCTGTAAAATCATATAGTTTAATATTTGATGTAGAAGATGTAGAGACAACCGACATTTGTAGGTACAGCCTGTGAAAGCAATTACTCAGATAAAAACTACAAAGGAAATCTTGTTCTCTGATGCTAATTGATTTCCTCTCATTCGAAGTTTCATCATGTGTCAAAATTAAGGTAATAAGAGAGAACAAACACTGCTTGATCACAAAATTATTAAACCGGTGGGAGAGAGGAGGAGGCCCACTTCAACCAACTAGTCTGAACGAGCTTTAAGTAAATCTCACTTTATAATTAGAACACAGAAGTACCCACCTATAGAAACATGGTGGAAAAAATAATGCTGAATAAATGTTTTATTTAAAATTAAATATATTGCAAACCTGTAGAGCATTAATTTAGTATAGGGTTTCCTAAGATGCATTGAAAAATTTCCATTAAAATGTCTATTTTCAGGCACAAGATCTATAAAAAATGAAATAAAACTCTAAACTCACTTGCCAACTGCATAACATCTGGCTTCTGGTTCTATCAAGCCATGAGGTTCCCCCCAAACACACATCCCAAAATATCTCTGGGTGAGGATTTGAGGGCTGCATTCCTCTGAGCTGTGTTTTTCTGCATTCACTACAGCAGGCTGCTAATCAGAACACAGATGTCTATCTCTTTTGAAAAAATACTCCCCATAAATCAAACTAGGGTAATTAAGAAATTAATAATATGAATAACAACATTTATTAAAACTAGGTATCTAGTCTTAGGAGATAGTATCAAACAAGGTGTCAGAGACACCCTTTTAGACATAAGTCATTTCAATCATCCAGTGAAGAAAATGATCAATAAATTAAGGCTCATTTGTAAGGATTCATTATAAGAGCTTAAGTTAAAACAAACAGAAACAAAAACAGAATGCTTAAAGAAAACAAGATCAAAAGGCAAATACATTAATTTGAAAACCAGAGAAAACTATCACTTGATGAATAATTAGTATCATTTTAAACAACTAAAGATTTGATATTAACTTCCAGAAATGAAACTAAGAAAAGGTGGATAAAATAAAAATTCACAAAAATAAAATATTTTTATGACAGAAATATAAATGTTAAATGCCTGAAATGTAATAAAAAGTGGGCTGAAAATCATAGTTTAATATTTGATGTAGAAGATGTAGAGACAACCGACATTTGTAGGTACAGCCTGTGAAAGCAATTACTCAGATAAAAACTACAAAGGAAATCTTGTTCTCTGATGCTAATTGATTTCCTCTCATTCGAAGTTTCATCATGTGTCAAAATTAAGGTAATAAGAGAGAACAAACACTGCTTGATCACAAAATTATTAAACCGGTGGGAGAGGAGGAGGCCCACTTCAACCAACTAGTCTGAACGAGCTTTAAGTAAATCTCACTTTATAATTAGAACACAGAAGTACCCACCTATAGAAACATGGTGGAAAAAATAATGCTGAATAAATGTTTTATTTAAAATTAAATATATTGCAAACCTGTAGAGCATTAATTTAGTATAGGGTTTCCTAAGATGCATTGAAAAATTTCCATTAAAATGTCTATTTTCAGGCACAAGATCTATAAAAAATGAAATAAAACTCTAAACTCACTTGCCAACTGCATAACATCTGGCTTCTGGTTCTATCAAGCCATGAGGTTCCCCCCAAACACACATCCCAAAATATCTCTGGGTGAGGATTTGAGGGCTGCATTCCTCTGAGCTGTGTTTTTCTGCATTCACTACAGCAGGCTGCTAATCAGAACACAGATGTCTATCTCTTTTGAAAAAATACTCCCCATAAATCAAACTAGGGTAATTAAGAAATTAATAATATGAATAACAACATTTATTAAAACTAGGTATCTAGTCTTAGGAGATAGTATCAAACAAGGTGTCAGAGACACCCTTTTAGACATAAGTCATTTCAATCATCCAGTGAAGAAAATGATCAATAAATTAAGGCTCATTTGTAAGGATTCATTATAAGAGCTTAAGTTAAAACAAACAGAAACAAAAACAGAATGCTTAAAGAAAACAAGATCAAAAGGCAAATACATTAATTTGAAAACCAGAGAAAACTATCACTTGATGAATAATTAGTATCATTTTAAACAACTAAAGATTTGATATTAACTTCCAGAAATGAAACTAAGAAAAGGTGGATAAAATAAAAATTCACAAAAATAAAATATTTTTATGACAAATATAAATTTTAAGCAATAGAAATAATCAGAAACTATTTGATATATCACTAAAACTGGCACTTCTGAAAGTATGCATTTTATAAATATGCCTATTTCATTTATTCATAAACATTTATTTTAGATGTGTGTGTGCATACAAGTGAATTCTGGCACAGGAAATAAAGTATTCCTTGAACTATCAACTCATATTCTATTGAGGAACAATAAACATTCAGTAAGCATTACAGTATTAAACTTTCAAAGAAGTTCCAGGAGGTATTTTAAAACATAATAATAGAACCCAATTCTAGCCTACTGCCTGGGTCCCAGTAGCATACCACTGTCAAAGGAGATGAACATGCATGGAAGATTGTTTCCATCTCAAACTCATCGTCAACCACGGTATCCTCAGCACTGGAATGAAGCAATTGCATTGCATTCCTCAGGTCAACACACTCTCTAGTTCCTCCCAAGGCTTATTCCAAATGGAGCCTCCTCTCCTGTCACCTCTGGCCACCTGATCTCCACTAATTCACAGAAGGTGATCTCAGCCTCTCTCTTAGAGAAGAGCACTCATCAGGGACAACCTTGCTTGCTTAATTAGCAATACATTTTCTGCATCCTTCTCCCCTCCTATTGCAGGAGCAAGGCTAATTCTTTCATTAAAACTCACTTTTCACCCAAGCTTTGGAACATAACTCTTATTTTATCAGGAATAATAATCTAGTCTTTAACCCTTTAAAATCAAACTAGGGTAATTAAGAAATTAATAATATGAATAACAACATTTATTAAAACTAGGTATCTAGTCTTAGGAGATAGTATCAAACAAGGTGTCAGAGACACCCTTTTAGACATAAGTCATTTCAATCATCCAGTGAAGAAAATGATCAATAAATTAAGGCTCATTTGTAAGGATTCATTATAAGAGCTTAAGTTAAAACAAACAGAAACAAAAACAGAATGCTTAAAGAAAACAAGATCAAAAGGCAAATACATTAATTTGAAAACCAGAGAAAACTATCACTTGATGAATAATTAGTATCATTTTAAACAACTAAAGATTTGATATTAACTTCCAGAAATGAAACTAAGAAAAGGTGGATAAAATAAAAATTCACAAAAATAAAATATTTTTATGACAAATATAAATTTTAAGCAATAGAAATAATCAGAAACTATTTGATATATCACTAAAACTGGCACTTCTGAAAGTATGCATTTTATAAATATGCCTATTTCATTTATTCATAAACATTTATTTTAGATGTGTGTGTGCATACAAGTGAATTCTGGCACAGGAAATAAAGTATTCCTTGAACTATCAACTCATATTCTATTGAGGAACAATAAACATTCAGTAAGCATTACAGTATTAAACTTTCAAAGAAGTTCCAGGAGGTATTTTAAAACATAATAATAGAACCCAATTCTAGCCTACTGCCTGGGTCCCAGTAGCATACCACTGTCAAAGGAGATGAACATGCATGGAAGATTGTTTCCATCTCAAACTCATCGTCAACCACGGTATCCTCAGCACTGGAATGAAGCAATTGCATTGCATTCCTCAGGTCAACACACTCTCTAGTTCCTCCCAAGGCTTATTCCAAATGGAGCCTCCTCTCCTGTCACCTCTGGCCACCTGATCTCCACTAATTCACAGAAGGTGATCTCAGCCTCTCTCTTAGAGAAGAGCACTCATCAGGGACAACCTTGCTTGCTTAATTAGCAATACATTTTCTGCATCCTTCTCCCCTCCTATTGCAGGAGCAAGGCTAATTCTTTCATTAAAACTCACTTTTCACCCAAGCTTTGGAACATAACTCTTATTTTATCAGGAATAATAATCTAGTCTTTAACCCTTTTCATTGTATATTCAGTCTTTGTTGCTCATCTGAAAAATTTTCATCATATTCTCCACCACTGAAGGCACTTTCATTTAAGCAAATTCTCACTCAACTTGGAATGTTCTCTGGGCATTTGTCAATCTTTCTCTCTTTCAAGGGAAAAATCCCAGACTAGAAGTGAATACTCAAGTGTCTGTATTTCACACCTACCTTCATTCCTGAGCTGGCTGCCACTCGCCTGTGGGCACCTCCACTCCATTAGACAGCAGTCTGTAGACTCACTCAAGACCTCTACGCAGCGAGACCCAAAGGCCACTTCTTCATGATGAAAACGGTCACTGCATTTTCCTATAAGTAAAACATAGTGGTTGCAGTATCTTTACAATAGGCAGATAAGTAAAATGACAAAAAGTCCTTCATAATTCTGAATACACCCTGCTGTGTAACTTCTTGTTCACCTAAATTTTAAGGTGAACTTCCTTTCCCATTATTAAATGTGCTCCTGCAACATCATTTTAATATTAATGCAGTAAATGGATAATACCATTTTCATAATCAATACTATAACTCTGAAAACATACCACATTTTTTGCTCTTAAAAACATAATTGTATAGAACAGATAAATTGTATAGAACAGAATTGTATCATACAGATAAATAATCGCATCCTTGGGTTACTTTTTTTATTTTTTGGACTGTTCTTAATCTTACTATATTTCAGGTCTGAGAAGCACTTAGAACTGGTAACCATTCCCCCTCCCCCCAAAACACTCATCCCTTTATTTTGATAGCCAAGGACACTTTTGTCCCCTTTTTTAATGACTGATTTCCTGTCTGTAGATTTAGTCTCCTCCACCAAATATGAAATGCTAGAATCCTCCCTGCTTTTCTTGGCACTTTAAATATACTCCCAAAGACTTCTCATCCACATCTATGTGGTTTTACCACATTTTTGGAACATTAAATGAACAGAAACCCGTAATATATAATTTGTTCCAAGACACAAGGGAAAATGAAGGTAACTAACTTTAGTAAGACATGAAGCCATAATATCAAAAGATTTAGAAAACACTGCCTAGTAACAAATAAAATGTTTAAATACTAACTTATTATTTTGATTTTAAATATATGTTTGTAAGTCTAAAACTCATATTCACTCCAACAGGCAGTTGACTTCTAGAGTGATTTCTCATTAGGAAAATGAATTTAATGAATTCATAATAATGAATCTCAAAGACATTCTAAATAAGAAAAGCAATGCCTTCATAATTTTTGTGAAGGCATTTTAGAACTTTTGACATAATTCCTAATTTTTTCAATATTATATATTAGATATAGGGATATACTGCTACAAGTGGAAAAATTCTGTCATTTTTGAAGCTACAGTCAATGTAAATTAAAGAGAAATTCTCATTGAAGTACATAATTAAATAATTATGACCATTACCACTATAGTTTATACTGATTTAGCTTTTTAATGGAGTAAGTTAGAAATAGAAAAAAATTTAAAGAGCTAAATTTATCATTTACATCATATATTATCATTTATAAATGATATTTATTAACTTAGAAAGTAGACAAATTATCTAAAATTTTAAATTAATAAAATATTTTATTAATATCCAATAAAAAACTTTTTTTTTTTGACCACTTCTATTGGTCTTTCATTTATTTATCTTTGTTCTTTGGCCTGTGTGGGCCTCCCATCGAAGTGGCCTCTCTCGCTGCAGAGCACCAGCTCCAGGCGCATGCACTCCAGACCCCAGCTCAGTAGTTGGACACATTGGTCCAGCCGTTCCACGGCACATGGGATCTTCCCAGGCCAGGGATTGAACCGGTGCCCCTTGCACTGCAAGGCGGTGTCCTTACCCACTGGAGCACCAGGGAATCCCAAGACATAATATTTTAATAAACTGAATAAGAATGAATCCTTAATATAGCAATCAATGTACTGTAATTGTGAGGTCCTTAATATTTTGAATCAAAAATGATGTATTTCCATAAATATAACAGATGCTGAACATTTCTTGAGGTACGATGAAACTTTCCTAAGCATAAACACAATGGGGAAAAATTACAATCTCAAGGAAGACATGCATAAGCATTTGTTGAACATATACTATGATTTGTGAAATGGGCACAGCTCTCTCCCCCAAAAGGATACTTTTCACAGTATTGACAACAGAGAAGAAGCAAAATGATTTGAATGATCAATCACTGCTTCACAATTGAATGAGATAATGTACATCCAGGTGATGAGACACATTTCTATAATTAGAAATCATATTTCTAAGTCATAATTAATGACATACAGATTGTGATACACAATTGAGGGGAAAAAACACATTTCTCATGATTACTCAGCAATACTTTTCTGTTTCTTGTTTAATTTTCAACTAGCAGTACATTTCTTATTTTGTAAAAAGAGGGCAAACGTACATTTCTGTGCATATCAACTGCATCTAGGCTCCTCTGAGGACACATCAGTAACAATACCCATATTCTGCTGGCTTTTTGCCTTCATTTATATACCCTGTGCTCTCTTCTCCAGTTAATTCTGATATTTCAGAGTTAACTATTGCCCTGGGGCAAGAGCAAGTGAAAACATCACAAAGATTTCCCATCATTTTCAAGGTGCCTTTTTCCTGACCCAGTGTTCATAGATCTGCTCTAAATCTCTCTGTATTTTCCAGAGTTCTGACAAATCTGATCTTGACAGTTTCTGTCTGTCTTTCCACAGTTTCAGTATTTCTCGAGGGAAATGAGAATCTGGTGCTGCTGACTCTGCTATGTCAATGATGTCATTCCTGAAATAACTTCTAAAAGACCTAGAGATGATCATACTAAATGAAGAAAGTCAGACAGAAGAAAACAAATACCATATGATATCACTCATATGTGCCATCTGTTTTTTTTTTTTTTAAGTGATATAAATGAGCTGGGGCTTCCCTGGTGGTTCAGTGGGAAAAAATCTGCCTGCCAATTCAGAAGATGTGGGTTTGATCCCTGGTTGGGAAGATCCCTCGAGGAAAAAATGGCAGTCCACTCCATTGTTCTTGCCTGGGGAATCCCGTGACAGAGGAGTCTAGCAGACTACAGCCCATGGGATCGCAAAAGTCAGACATGACTTCGCAACTAAATCACCATCACTATAAATGAATTTACTTACAAAATCATAACAGAATCATAGATTTTGAAAACAAAATTATGATTACCAAAGAATGAACATGTGGTGTGAGGGGAATAAATTAGGAGATTGGGATTCAGTATGTTAGAATAACATATGATGGAAAAGAATCCGAAAAACATATATATACGTATAAGTGAAGTGAAAGTGTTAGTCTCTCAGTTGAGTCCAACTCATTCTGACCCCATGGGATGTAGTCCATCAGGCTTCTTTGTGTATTTTTGGGGGGGTCTTCTTTAGTCATAATTATTTGACATACAGATTGTGATACACAATTGAGAAACACATTTCTCATGATCCCAATTTCTTTTTGTTTAATTTTCAACTAGCAGTACATTTCTTATTTTGTAAAAAGAGGGCAAACGTACATTTCTGTGCATATCAACTGCATCTAGGCTCCTCTGAGGACACATCAGTAACAATACCCATATTCTGCTGGCTTTTTGCCTTCATTTATATACCCTGTGCTCTCTTCTCCAGTTAATTCTGATATTTCAGAGTTAACTATTGCCCTGGGGCAAGAGCAAGTGAAAACATCACAAAGATTTCCCATCATTTTCAAGGTGCCTTTTTCCTGACCCAGTGTTCATAGATCTGCTCTAAATCTCTCTGTATTTTCCAGAGTTCTGACAAATCTGATCTTGACAGTTTCTGTCTGTCTTTCCACAGTTTCAGTATTTCTCGAGGGAAATGAGAATCTGGTGCTGCTGACTCTGCTATGTCAATGATGTCATTCCTGAAATAACTTCTAAAAGACCTAGAGATGATCATACTAAATGAAGAAAGTCAGACAGAAGAAAACAAATACCATATGATATCACTCATATGTGCCATCTGTTTTTTTTTTTTTTAAGTGATATAAATGAGCTGGGGCTTCCCTGGTGGTTCAGTGGTAAAAAAATCTGCCTGCCAATTCAGAAGATGTGGGTTTGATCCCTGGTTGGGAAGATCCCCTCGAGGAAAAAAAATGGCAGTCCACTCCAGTGTTCTTGCCTGGGGAATCCCGTGACAGAGGAGTCTAGCAGACTACAGCCCATGGGATCGCAAAAGTCAGACATGACTTCGCAACTAAATCACCATCACTATAAATGAATTTACTTACAAAATCATAACAGAATCATAGATTTTGAAAACAAAATTATGATTACCAAAGAATGAACATGTGGTGTGAGGGGAATAAATTAGGAGATTGGGATTCAGTATGTTAGAATAACATATGATGGAAAAGAATCCGAAAAACATATATATACGTATAAGTGAAGTGAAAGTGTTAGTCTCTCAGTTGAGTCCAACTCATTCTGACCCCATGGGATGTAGTCCATCAGGCTTCTTTGTGTATGGAATTCTGCAGGCAAGAGTACCGGAGTGGGTAGCCATTCACTTCTCCAAGGGATCTTCTTGATCTAGGGATCAAATCTGGGTATCCTGCACTGCAGGCAAATTCTCTACCATCTGAGCACTGGTGCTGGCCTCTATTTCACACAGTCTGGGCATTAGGGGCATTCATAGATCGGCCTCAGGGAGAGGAAGCCTATGACATGAGGATCTTGCATACAGAAACTTCAAACCACAGCCCTGAATATTATGCGTATGTCCCTGCTGTAGTAGTCCTGGTGTGTGTCCTGAAGCAGGCTTGCTGATGTCAGCTGACTGCGTCAGTGCCTACTCCACGTGTTCATTTTCCGTCTATGTACAAAAGCTAGAAAAGTACAGGCTAACTGAATAAAAACCACTTCAAATTATCTCAATTTACGTGAATTCTCGATTCTATGTCTTTTACCACTTTCAGTCTTTCCAGACAAACCAGTGAGGTAACTGGTATTGAGTACTAATTTCAAGGTTTGTGTAACACTACCAGAATCAAGTACATACACCAAAATGCAGGATCATTAATAATAATAAATCCAACCCAACTTTTAAATCGGCAAAATATCTGAATATCTCATCAAAGAAGATATACAAAAGGTGACTACACATATAAAAAGATGTTCAACAATGTGTATCATTTGTGAATTGCCAAATAAAACAATAAGACATCAACAGTCAGATATCTTCCTGCCAGAATGTCTCTAATCTAGAACAATGACAACACTGATTCTGGTGAGGAAGTAAGGCAAAAAGAATTCTCATTACTTGCAAAATGTTAAAGCCACTTCGGAAGACAATTTTCCAGATTCTTACAAAACTAAACATACTTTTACATACAGCCAGTAGTCAAGCTTTTTTGCTATTTATTCAAAGAAGCTGAAAATGTATGTACACATACAACCCTACACACAAGTATCTATTCACACAAGTATATATCTGTACACACAAGTATCTATACACAAGTATTTATTCATAAATGCCAAAACTGGGCAACACATTAGATGTCCTTCAGTAGATGAATGAAGAGATAAACTGGTAGGTAGCATGGTCTTTGGGGATTCTAGGCAAGAGTACCGGAGTGGGTAGCCATTCACTTCTCCAAGGGATCTTCTTGATCTAGGGATCAAATCTGGGTATCCTGCACTGCAGGCAAATTCTCTACCATCTGAGCACTGGTGCTGGCCTCTATTTCACACAGTCTGGGCATTAGGGGCATTCATAGATCGGCCTCAGGGAGAGGAAGCCTATGACATGAGGATCTTGCATACAGAAACTTCAAACCACAGCCCTGAATATTATGCGTATGTCCCTGCTGTAGTAGTCCTGGTGTGTGTCCTGAAGCAGGCTTGCTGATGTCAGCTGACTGCGTCAGTGCCTACTCCACGTGTTCATTTTCCGTCTATGTACAAAAGCTAGAAAAGTACAGGCTAACTGAATAAAAACCACTTCAAATTATCTCAATTTACGTGAATTCTCGATTCTATGTCTTTTACCACTTTCAGTCTTTCCAGACAAACCAGTGAGGTAACTGGTATTGAGTACTAATTTCAAGGTTTGTGTAACACTACCAGAATCAAGTACATACACCAAAATGCAGGATCATTAATAATAATAAATCCAACCCAACTTTTAAATCGGCAAAATATCTGAATATCTCATCAAAGAAGATATACAAAAGGTGACTACACATATAAAAAGATGTTCAACAATGTGTATCATTTGTGAATTGCCAAATAAAACAATAAGACATCAACAGTCAGATATCTTCCTGCCAGAATGTCTCTAATCTAGAACAATGACAACACTGATTCTGGTGAGGAAGTAAGGCAAAAAGAATTCTCATTACTTGCAAAATGTTAAAGCCACTTCGGAAGACAATTTTCCAGATTCTTACAAAACTAAACATACTTTTACATACAGCCAGTAGTCAAGCTTTTTTGCTATTTATTCAAAGAAGCTGAAAATGTATGTACACATACAACCCTACACACAAGTATCTATTCACACAAGTATATATCTGTACACACAAGTATCTATACACAAGTATTTATTCATAAATGCCAAAACTGGGCAACACATTAGATGTCCTTCAGTAGATGAATGAAGAGATAAACTGGTAGGTCCAGACAATAGGCTACTACTCAGCACTAATTAATATATGCTAGCAAGCCATGAAAAGACATACACAAAGTTCATGGATATTAAAGTAAAAGCAGTAATATGAAAGGGCTACATACTGCATAATTCTAACATATGACATTCTGGAAAAGATGAAAATAGAGGGGTAGTATAAAACTCAGTAGTTGCCAGGGGCTCAGAATGAGGGGGGCTGACTAGGTGACGTATATGTTAATTTTAGGTATTTTAGGGAATGAACCCCTTCTGCATAATCATGTGAGAATGAATAGGTGATGTTAGGCATGTGTCAAAACTCATAGGATTATACAATGGAGTGTACCTGCTCAGTTGTGTCCAACCCTTTGCAATTCTATGGACTGTGGCCTACCAGGCTCCTCTGTCCATGGAATTCTCCAGGCAAGAATACTGGAGTGGGTTGTCATGCCCTGCTCCAGGGGATCCAGGGATCAAACTTGCATCTCTTACATCTCCTGCAATGGCAGGTGGGTTATTTACCATAAGCACCACCTGGGAAACCAAGAGAGTGTACCCTAATGTAAACTATAGACTTTAGTTAATAATGTATTGGTATTGGTTTATGAATTGCAACAAATGTTACATACCACACTAATGTAAGTTGCAAATATCTGCAGAAACTGTGTTAGGAGGAAGAAGGGCATATATGGGAATTATGTCCTTCCTGTTCAATTTTTCTATAAATCTAAAACTGCTCTAGAAGATTATCTATGAATAAAAAACACTATCCCCTGAGAAATAGTGACCAGTTGTCCGAGAGTTTATGTGTTCAGCAGCCTATTAAATAATGAAAAGAATAAGAAAACCCACTAAATTCAGGCTATCTCAGTGGCATTCTGTAAAGGTAGGTCAAACAACATCACCCTAAAAATAAAAAGCATAACAGCTTCACAATCATCCAACTCCCAAGAGTAAAGATGAGGACAAAGTTGCAATTATATAAGAAGATGAACCAATTAATACTGGCAAGAAGTCCTTCAGCCATTTATGCAATGACTAAATGATAACTTCTAAGACAACTTCAGAAATATCTGAATGGATCTGGAGTGACGCAAAATCAACAAATGCTTATATATAGACAGGATCAGTTATGACACATATATTAATACATTCTTTCTTGATGTGAGGAACATGTGTGAATATTTTGCAACAGCTGCATTCCTAGAGTAGATGAAAGGGTTTAATTACAGGGCTTAGCTTCAGCCTTGCTTTATTTATCTTCCCTAAATCTGTCTTCTCCATATGGCTACCATTGGTCTGCCACCCAAGCTGCTTCCCTTTTTGCTCCCTTACTAATAATTATCAACACCTGTGCTTAACTCTATTTAAAACAAAATAAACCATCCCATTCATTTTTATGGTGAGGGAGACCGCATGGTTTACAGGCTCTAAGTTCCCCAACCAGGGATCAAACCCACATCCTAGGAATAAAAGCAGTAAATCCTAACAATTGAACCACCATGGAATTCCCTTACAGAAGCACATTCAAATAACATATATTCCTCTCTTCTGAAGAATTTTTTCATAAAAATCCACATGGAGATAAAAATCATCTACACTTCATTTTTTTTAAAGAGAAAACATGGAACTTTCCAAACCAGAAAAAAAAGCATTAAAAAAATCTCTGAAATAAGAAGTAATGTTCCTTAAGTATTGTTCTTTTATAAAATAAAGGATTCTAATTTCTGAAACTCAGAATTATATTTCAGAATAGATATAAATAGATGTTGGAACTTACCAGGTAGCACTAGCAGTAAAGAACCCACCTGCCAATGCAGGTATGATCTCTGGGTCAGGTAGAACCCCACAGAAGGGAATAGCAATCCACTTCAGTATTCTTGCCTGGAAAATCCCATGGACAGAGGAGCCTAGTGGGATTATGGGCACAAAGAATAAAAAAAAACCCACTAAATTCAGGCTATCTCAGTGGCATTCTGTAAAGGTAGGTCAAACAACATCACCCTAAAAATAAAAAGCATAACAGCTTCACAATCATCCAACTCCCAAGAGTAAAGATGAGGACAAAGTTGCAATTATATAAGAAGATGAACCAATTAATACTGGCAAGAAGTCCTTCAGCCATTTATGCAATGACTAAATGATAACTTCTAAGACAACTTCAGAAATATCTGAATGGATCTGGAGTGACGCAAAATCAACAAATGCTTATATATAGACAGGATCAGTTATGACACATATATTAATACATTCTTTCTTGATGTGAGGAACATGTGTGAATATTTTGCAACAGCTGCATTCCTAGAGTAGATGAAAGGGTTTAATTACAGGGCTTAGCTTCAGCCTTGCTTTATTTATCTTCCCTAAATCTGTCTTCTCCATATGGCTACCATTGGTCTGCCACCCAAGCTGCTTCCCTTTTTGCTCCCTTACTAATAATTATCAACACCTGTGCTTAACTCTATTTAAAACAAAATAAACCATCCCATTCATTTTTATGGTGAGGGAGACCGCATGGTTTACAGGCTCTAAGTTCCCCAACCAGGGATCAAACCCACATCCTAGGAATAAAAGCAGTAAATCCTAACAATTGAACCACCATGGAATTCCCTTACAGAAGCACATTCAAATAACATATATTCCTCTCTTCTGAAGAATTTTTTCATAAAAATCCACATGGAGATAAAAATCATCTACACTTCATTTTTTTTAAAGAGAAAAACATGGAACTTTCCAAACCAGAAAAAAAAAAGCATTAAAAAAATCTCTGAAATAAGAAGTAATGTTCCTTAAGTATTGTTCTTTTATAAAATAAAGGATTCTAATTTCTGAAACTCAGAATTATATTTCAGAATAGATATAAATAGATGTTGGAACTTACCAGGTAGCACTAGCAGTAAAGAACCCACCTGCCAATGCAGGTATGATCTCTGGGTCAGGTAGAACCCCCACAGAAGGGAATAGCAATCCACTTCAGTATTCTTGCCTGGAAAATCCCATGGACAGAGGAGCCTAGTGGGTTACATTCCATGGGGTCACAAAGAGTTGGACATGACTGAACAACTGAGCACAGGCACACATATATATATGTGTATATATATGCAATATATAATAGAAATATTATATATCTATAGTCTAATTAATAAAGGCTAATTAATTTACAGATAAACTTTCAGTGCAGACATGCTTAGGTGAAATATTTGAAATTATTGTTAAAAAGCAATTAAAGTAAACAATGTGATCATCAGGGAAATGAAAGCCTAAAAGGATCTGAGTTTAGGGTAAGAGGTGGTGGTGATGAAGAACAACCCATTATCACTTCTAAATGCCTTGAGATTTTAAAATTCCATAATGGCTTTAGCCAAATGTTTTTGAATACAATTAAAACAGAAACTTTATTCAAAATATAATATCCCAATGACTACATTTCTGAATTATTTTCCTTTTATTACTTTATAATACTTAAAGCCAAGAGCTAATACTAATTTGGAAACAGCTTTTATTACACATGACATTAAGGAAATCCAGTAAATTGTTTAACTGGGAAGTTGCAGAAAATAGCAAAACCCACAATCATAAACTCTCTTCAGAAGCATGGATTCTTATTGCTGCTATGAATTTATAGCTAAGATATTACCCTGTGATACTCCACCTGACTCTTCCTGCCCTCAATCAAACTAGGTCCAAATACTTCTGGAACTTCACTATACATAGAACTTATCAAAAGACCTCATTAAACTGCAGACTCTATATTCCTCTCTTCTGAAGAATTTTTCATAAAAATCCACATGGAGATAAAATCATCTACACTTCATTTTTTAAAGAGAAAACATGGAACTTTCCAAACCAGAAAAAAAAAAGCATTAAAAAAATCTCTGAAATAAGAAGTAATGTTCCTTAAGTATTGTTCTTTTATAAAATAAAGGATTCTAATTTCTGAAACTCAGAATTATATTTCAGAATAGATATAAATAGATGTTGGAACTTACCAGGTAGCACTAGCAGTAAAGAACCCACCTGCCAATGCAGGTATGATCTCTGGGTCAGGTAGAACCCCACAGAAGGGAATAGCAATCCACTTCAGTATTCTTGCCTGGAAAATCCCATGGACAGAGGAGCCTAGTGGGTTACATTCCATGGGGTCACAAAGAGTTGGACATGACTGAACAACTGAGCACAGGCACACATATATATATGTGTATATATATGCAATATATAATAGAAATATTATATATCTATAGTCTAATTAATAAAGGCTAATTAATTTACAGATAAACTTTCAGTGCAGACATGCTTAGGTGAAATATTTGAAATTATTGTTAAAAAGCAATTAAAGTAAACAATGTGATCATCAGGGAAATGAAAGCCTAAAAGGATCTGAGTTTAGGGTAAGAGGTGGTGGTGATGAAGAACAACCCATTATCACTTCTAAATGCCTTGAGATTTTAAAATTCCATAATGGCTTTAGCCAAATGTTTTTGAATACAATTAAAACAGAAACTTTATTCAAAATATAATATCCCAATGACTACATTTCTGAATTATTTTCCTTTTATTACTTTATAATACTTAAAGCCAAGAGCTAATACTAATTTGGAAACAGCTTTTATTACACATGACATTAAGGAAATCCAGTAAATTGTTTAACTGGGAAGTTGCAGAAAATAGCAAAACCCACAATCATAAACTCTCTTCAGAAGCATGGATTCTTATTGCTGCTATGAATTTATAGCTAAGATATTACCCTGTGATACTCCACCTGACTCTTCCTGCCCTCAATCAAACTAGGTCCAAATACTTCTGGAACTTCACTATACATAGAACTTATCAAAAGACCTCATTAAACTGCAGACTCCAATTCAACAGGTCATGATTCTGTTTTTCTAGAATGCTCCCAAGTGAGGCTGACAGAAAATAATACAGATAACCAGGTAAACATGAATTTTAGTTACTCAATGAAGGACACACAATTTTCTTTCATGGATTAAAATTCAAGTTTAGCTTAGTATCTTGGGTTTTTATTTGTTAAACTTGGCAATAGTACTCCCAGGTGATGTTGATGCTACTGGACAAGAGGCTGTAAATTAAAGAAAAACCCTTTAGAATCTGCACACCTTCAGAGAATGAGCAGATAATATAAATCTGAGAAGTCACTAGAATTGTTGTATTCAAAAGCTTTGGGTCAATACGTTAGAAAACATAACCATAAACAATAAATACAATCCTAGCAAGGGAACCCCAAAATACTTGAGGCAAAATCGGCCAAAATCAAAATGAAGAATCACTGATTTATCACTTAGACTTTGATATTTCTATACTCCTCTCTTCCTAACTGATAAGACAGTAAGATGGAAAATCAGGAAAGATAAAGATATATATCATGAATCTTGATCTAGCTGACCTCCAGAGCATCCCACCAAATACCAGCAGAGTCCAAACATTTTTTTGTTTGTGGAGTATTCTCCAGTATAAATCATAGGCTAAACCATAAGGTAAGTCTAACTAAACTTGTTAAGACTGACATAATAGTAAATTCTGTAACTACAGTGGAATCAAATTAGAACTCAACAAATATAGAAGACTTAGAGAATATATAAATATTTGGCATTTAAACATTACATTTCCAAACAGAATATGATCAAAAAAGGAATCAGAAGAAAAATATATTAAATATTTGCACTGAGTAAAAATTAGAACACATGAAAATTCATGGAATGTGGTGAAAGCCATGCTTAAAAGAAACTGTATTGGTTTAAATACTTCTATAGGAAAGAAGGAAGACCTAAAAGCAACAAACTGAGTTGGTTTTCCATTATTCGGTGGAAAAAGAACAAATTACAGTAAGTTAATATTATATATCTTGTTTCATAGGGTGGCTATATGGGTGTGCCAATGCACCAAACTCATTGAAATTTACACTTAAAGTTGGTATAATTTATTCAGTATGAACTATATCTCAATTCTGTTATTCAGAAAATATGAACAAGGAATCAAACGAATTAACCATTAATGATGATAAAGTCAGATTCCTCTTGAGCCACATGAACTTTGAAGACTGGCCCCCTGCCTGGCTTTTTCTCACAGGTGCCACAGAATCCCATGACTTCCCCTCTCCCTTCGTGTCCCAACATCCATTCTATTTATAGATCATCTCTTCTCAGAGCCTTTTTTGACATGCTCCCACTTTGTTATCTATAGGAAATATCCATCTTTCATTCAGAGGGTTTTGCTGACAAATAGTTTAGAGAATCTGGCTGGACTTCATCTCCTATTACAAGAGTAGGAAAACTGCAAAGTTTATATTGTCTTCAAGTCTCAAAAGGAACTGGGGCTTCTCAGGCAAAATCGGCCAAAATCAAAATGAAGAATCACTGATTTATCACTTAGACTTTGATATTTCTATACTCCTCTCTTCCTAACTGATAAGACAGTAAGATGGAAAATCAGGAAAGATAAAGATATATATCATGAATCTTGATCTAGCTGACCTCCAGAGCATCCCACCAAATACCAGCAGAGTCCAAACATTTTTTTGTTTGTGGAGTATTCTCCAGTATAAATCATAGGCTAAACCATAAGGTAAGTCTAACTAAACTTGTTAAGACTGACATAATAGTAAATTCTGTAACTACAGTGGAATCAAATTAGAACTCAACAAATATAGAAGACTTAGAGAATATATAAATATTTGGCATTTAAACATTACATTTCCAAACAGAATATGATCAAAAAAGGAATCAGAAGAAAAATATATTAAATATTTGCACTGAGTAAAAATTAGAACACATGAAAATTCATGGAATGTGGTGAAAGCCATGCTTAAAAGAAACTGTATTGGTTTAAATACTTCTATAGGAAAGAAGGAAGACCTAAAAGCAACAAACTGAGTTGGTTTTCCATTATTCGGTGGAAAAAGAACAAATTACAGTAAGTTAATATTATATATCTTGTTTCATAGGGTGGCTATATGGGTGTGCCAATGCACCAAACTCATTGAAATTTACACTTAAAGTTGGTATAATTTATTCAGTATGAACTATATCTCAATTCTGTTATTCAGAAAATATGAACAAGGAATCAAACGAATTAACCATTAATGATGATAAAGTCAGATTCCTCTTGAGCCACATGAACTTTGAAGACTGGCCCCCTGCCTGGCTTTTTCTCACAGGTGCCACAGAATCCCATGACTTCCCCTCTCCCTTCGTGTCCCAACATCCATTCTATTTATAGATCATCTCTTCTCAGAGCCTTTTTTGACATGCTCCCACTTTGTTATCTATAGGAAATATCCATCTTTCATTCAGAGGGTTTTGCTGACAAATAGTTTAGAGAATCTGGCTGGACTTCATCTCCTATTACAAGAGTAGGAAAACTGCAAAAGTTTATATTGTCTTCAAGTCTCTGAAGAGTATTTGAGTAGAATAAGAACATGGAGGGACTTCTCAGGCAGCACAGTGGTTAAGACTCTATGTTTTCACTGCAGGTGGGGTGTCGGTTCCATCCCTGGCAAGGGAACTAAGATCACTTATGCTGAGATTTGGCGGAAAAAAAAAAAATTAATGATTATGTATGAAGTATATGTGGGCTTCCTAGGTGACTCAGAGGTAAAGAACCTGCCTGCCAGTGCTGAAGAAGTGGGATTTATCTCTGGGTTAGGAAGATCCCCTGGAGAAGGAAATGGCAAACCACTCCAGCATTCTTGCCTAGAGAATCCCATGGAAAGAGGAGTCTGGAGGGCTGCAGTCCATGGCATCGCAAAGAGTTGAATATGGCTGAGCAACTGAGCAGGCATGCATGGAGGTCACATAATACTTTTCTAGACCCATTTGGAGTATCAAATTGAGTAGCACAAGAACATCAATTATTCTATGTGCTATACAATATGTTTGGTGCCTTTCAAACTATGTATTTCAATCCTCACAAAAATATTTCTATGATTCACAATTGAATGTCTCTTCTACAGATGCAAAGACCAAAACATAAAGTAAATATTTTGATGGACAGCGTGATAATAGAAAATTAATCTGGACTTCAAAATCCAGTTCACTGAACTTGAAAGTTCAAGCTATAGGAATCATTCAATAAAACACTTCTATATTGTCATTGTATATTTCTTCTGCATAAAGTACAGTAAAATTCTTCATCACATGATTCCTAGAATGTATAATCAAATTTTGACCTATTAGGTCTTACAATACTATCAGTTAACCAGGTAGTTCTAAAGATGCATTCAGATAAGTATAAGAATCTAATCTACAAGTGTTCTTTGTCTTACATAGACCTCTTGACATTTCGAGTGCTATAATCCAAAAATTTCTTAAAAATCTTCTCAGAGCCTTTTTTGACATGCTCCCACTTTGTTATCTATAGGAAATATCCATCTTTCATTCAGAGGGTTTTGCTGACAAATAGTTTAGAGAATCTGGCTGGACTTCATCTCCTATTACAAGAGTAGGAAAACTGCAAAAGTTTATATTGTCTTCAAGTCTCTGAAGAGTATTTGAGTAGAATAAGAACATGGAGGGACTTCTCAGGCAGCACAGTGGTTAAGACTCTATGTTTTCACTGCAGGTGGGGTGTCGGTTCCATCCCTGGCAAGGGAACTAAGATCACTTATGCTGAGATTTGGCGGAAAAAAAAAAAATTAATGATTATGTATGAAGTATATGTGGGCTTCCTAGGTGACTCAGAGGTAAAGAACCTGCCTGCCAGTGCTGAAGAAGTGGGATTTATCTCTGGGTTAGGAAGATCCCCTGGAGAAGGAAATGGCAAACCACTCCAGCATTCTTGCCTAGAGAATCCCATGGAAAGAGGAGTCTGGAGGGCTGCAGTCCATGGCATCGCAAAGAGTTGAATATGGCTGAGCAACTGAGCAGGCATGCATGGAGGTCACATAATACTTTTCTAGACCCATTTGGAGTATCAAATTGAGTAGCACAAGAACATCAATTATTCTATGTGCTATACAATATGTTTGGTGCCTTTCAAACTATGTATTTCAATCCTCACAAAAATATTTCTATGATTCACAATTGAATGTCTCTTCTACAGATGCAAAGACCAAAACATAAAGTAAATATTTTGATGGACAGCGTGATAATAGAAAATTAATCTGGACTTCAAAATCCAGTTCACTGAACTTGAAAGTTCAAGCTATAGGAATCATTCAATAAAACACTTCTATATTGTCATTGTATATTTCTTCTGCATAAAGTACAGTAAAATTCTTCATCACATGATTCCTAGAATGTATAATCAAATTTTGACCTATTAGGTCTTACAATACTATCAGTTAACCAGGTAGGTCTAAAGATCCATTCAGATAAGTATAAGAATCTAATCTACAAGTGTTCTTTGCCTTACATAGACCTCTTGACATTTCGGGAGTGCTATAATCCAATCTTCATAATGAAGAATGGTTTGGGGTAAGGAGCAGTACAACATTACAAAAGATTTAAAGACCTGAGCTCATTCCCTTCAAAGAACATACAATTAAATTGAAGAGAAAACATTAATTTATAAATGCAAATAGCATATGAACAAGAATTTTACATAACATGTTCAATGTGTTCTCTAGAAAATATTACATGGGGCATTTATCCCTAGACAATCTTTACACAGAGTAGATGCAACTTTTATGGAGTGACTAAAATAATAAATAATTGAGACAACTAAAGAAAATATACAGAAATACTAGAATATTTGACTCAGGATATACTAGCTAAAAAAATATATATATAAAATGGCCAAGATATGTAAGGAGAAACTACTTGGCCCTATGAAGGTTATACTTTTTTAGTTTTAATCATTGGTTGTTCTCATTCACTCCTGTCCAACTCTTTGCATCCCCATGAATGGTAGCCCACCAGTCTCCTCTGTCCATGGAATGTCTGAGGCAAGAATATTGGAGTGGGTTGCCATACCCTCCTCCAGGGAATCTTCCCGATATAGGAATCAAACCCATGTCTCTTGTGTCTCCCTCATCGGCAGGTGATTCTTTACCACTGAGTCACCTTGGGAACCCTAGTTTTAATCATTGCTTATATTATATTGCTTCTTTGGATAGAACCAAGCATCAGAAAATAACAGAATCACAGTATAGAAAGAGAATAGAGTTTTCTATAGAAATGTAACTAGACCACATGGTTAGTTTTTGTCAGAGCACATGACATAAGATGCTTGAAATTCCTTTAAAAAATAAAAACAACTTCCAGTTTGAGCTCTGACACGTAAAGAGCACAGCAGTTGTCACTCCTGTCCTCATAGCAAGACAAAATTGGACACACAAAGAATCAATGACTTTTCTTGGATTTGCAAAAAGGGTGAAGGTCCTGGAGAGACAGGTGAAGTCAGAGGGTCATGGTTGAGATCTGCCTCCCAGGAGCCCATGCTGTTAAAGTTTCACAGTGGTAGGAACACTTAATGAGCATACTCAATGAGTTGCTGAAGGGGAAGTGTAGACTAGGATGCTCCTGTAGGCAGCAGTGTTGGAACAGCACATTTCCGTGGTTTTTACCTCTGAGAACCCCACCATCTTTTCTTGGTGAAAGCCAAGAAAGATCCTCTCTTAGTTCTGTCAGAGCAATACAAAGTGTAATCCTCATGAAACAGACCCAGAGAAATATACTTGATACCAACAGTGTGTTCTCCAAAGAACATACAATTAAATTGAAGAAAACATTAATTTATAAATGCAAATAGCATATGAACAAGAATTTTACATAACATGTTCAATGTGTTCTCTAGAAAATATTACATGGGGCATTTATCCCTAGACAATCTTTACACAGAGTAGATGCAACTTTTATGGAGTGACTAAAATAATAAATAATTGAGACAACTAAAGAAAATATACAGAAATACTAGAATATTTGACTCAGGATATACTAGCTAAAAAAATATATATAAAATGGCCAAGATATGTAAGGAGAAACTACTTGGCCCTATGAAGGTTATACTTTTTTAGTTTTAATCATTGGTTGTTCTCATTCACTCCTGTCCAACTCTTTGCATCCCCATGAATGGTAGCCCACCAGTCTCCTCTGTCCATGGAATGTCTGAGGCAAGAATATTGGAGTGGGTTGCCATACCCTCCTCCAGGGAATCTTCCCGATATAGGAATCAAACCCATGTCTCTTGTGTCTCCCTCATCGGCAGGTGATTCTTTACCACTGAGTCACCTTGGGAACCCTAGTTTTAATCATTGCTTATATTATATTGCTTCTTTGGATAGAACCAAGCATCAGAAAATAACAGAATCACAGTATAGAAAGAGAATAGAGTTTTCTATAGAAATGTAACTAGACCACATGGTTAGTTTTTGTCAGAGCACATGACATAAGATGCTTGAAATTCCTTTAAAAAATAAAAACAACTTCCAGTTTGAGCTCTGACACGTAAAGAGCACAGCAGTTGTCACTCCTGTCCTCATAGCAAGACAAAATTGGACACACAAAGAATCAATGACTTTTCTTGGATTTGCAAAAGGATGAAGGTCCTGGAGAGACAGGTGAAGTCAGAGGGTCATGGTTGAGATCTGCCTCCCAGGAGCCCATGCTGTTAAAGTTTCACAGTGGTAGGAACACTTAATGAGCATACTCAATGAGTTGCTGAAGGGGAAGTGTAGACTAGGATGCTCCTGTAGGCAGCAGTGTTGGAACAGCACATTTCCGTGGTTTTTACCTCTGAGAACCCCACCATCTTTTCTTGGTGAAAGCCAAGAAAGATCCTCTCTTAGTTCTGTCAGAGCAATACAAAGTGTAATCCTCATGAAACAGACCCAGAGAAATATACTTGATACCAACAGTGTGTTCTCCAGGGTAAACACATTCCCAGAGACTTATGTCAACTTAGGAAAGAGCACTTCTGTACTCCCAGCCTCCTCAACCATTCCTATTTCACCTAAGAGAGGATAGAAGCTAAGACACACTTCACAGGTCAGATATACAAGATCACCTAAAGACTGAGACTTAATCATTCAGTCACGGAATCCTTTCCACTGCGCCTGCCCACCACGCCAGCAGGACTCCACTGAAACAGCACGAATTTCAGCCAAAGTAGCATCAACATTGACTTTATCTGAGAAGGACTTTATCTTAGATAGGTCAAAATAAAACACAGGAGCCCTAAAACAAACAGCAATGCAGGAAACAGAAGCCTCTGGCACCAACAGCCAGAGCAAACATGAAACAGAGCCAGACTCCTCCTCAAGTAAGCACAAAACCTCCCACAAAAGACTGTTTACCTCAGTTCCTACTTCTAGATACATCACATTCACTTGTGAATGAAAACTTGTAAAGCATGATAAAAGTCAAGGAAACAGTCTGAAGAAAAAAGCATATATCAGAAGCATACTTAGACAAAATACAGATTTTTTATTATCAGATACAGATTTTAAAGTATGATGAATATGCTAGCTCTAATGACAAAAAAGAACATGTGCAAAATGGATGGATAATAATGACACAGAAATGGAACTAAAACAACAAAAAAAGAAATATTTGAAATAAAAAAACTAACATAAATAAAAAATGCCTTCAATGGCTTTATTAACAGGTTGGATTTTATGTTATTAACTATTGAAAGCAAGTAGTAAGTGAAGTGAAATATTTTATGTGTTGAAAAAACACCAACCCAGAATCCTATCCAATGAGAGTATCATTTAAAAGTAAAGAAAAATAAATATTTTCTCAAATAAAAAGTAAAGGAAGTTCATTGTCAGTAGCTGTACCCTGTGAGAAAATTTATAAAAAGTTCTTCAGAGAGAAGAAAATGATAAAAAAAAAATTCGGTTTGCATAAAGGAAGACTGTTGGAGAAGAAATGTAAAGGTAAAATAAAATATTTTAAAATTCTCAGTTGCTCAAAAATATTTATTCATTTAAAGTAGTAGTCGGAGTAATGTATCACATAATTATAGTATTATTGTAGTATTCATTTCATCCATGAAATGAATGACAGCAAAGTCTTAAAGAATATTCTAAGATACCAGAACTAAGAACCAAGTACACAGTTATCTGGAAGAGGCCTGAGGTTACTAAAAACATGCATTGCTATCTCTAAGACAGTCACAAAGAAACTAACAAAGAAATATATATGACATGGTAAGTGAGGATATAAATAGAATAATGTAAGAAACATAATACCAAAGAAAGCAGAAAATGAGAACAAAGAGAAACAAGAGAAACATTCAATCAATAGAAAATAGTTATAAAGATGGTAGATATAATCCAAGCATATCAATAATCACTTTAAATGGAAATAGTCCAAATAAATCAATTAATAGAGGTTTTAAAGAGTAAACATTCAATCAATTTAGAAAATAGTTATAATAGATGGTAGATTTACCTCAGTTCCTACTTCTAGATACATCACATTCACTTGTGAATGAAAACTTGTAAAGCATGATAAAAGTCAAGGAAACAGTCTGAAGAAAAAAGCATATATCAGAAGCATACTTAGACAAAATACAGATTTTTTATTATCAGATACAGATTTTAAAGTATGATGAATATGCTAGCTCTAATGACAAAAAAGAACATGTGCAAAATGGATGGATAATAATGACACAGAAATGGAACTAAAACAACAAAAAAAGAAATATTTGAAATAAAAAAACTAACATAAATAAAAAATGCCTTCAATGGCTTTATTAACAGGTTGGATTTTATGTTATTAACTATTGAAAGCAAGTAGTAAGTGAAGTGAAATATTTTATGTGTTGAAAAAACACCAACCCAGAATCCTATCCAATGAGAGTATCATTTAAAAGTAAAGAAAAATAAATATTTTCTCAAATAAAAAGTAAAGGAAGTTCATTGTCAGTAGCTGTACCCTGTGAGAAAATTTATAAAAAGTTCTTCAGAGAGAAGAAAATGATAAAAAAAAAAATTAGGTTTGCATAAAGGAAGACTGTTGGAGAAGAAATGTAAAGGTAAAATAAAATATTTTAAAATTCTCAGTTGCTCAAAAATATTTATTCATTTAAAGTAGTAGTCGGAGTAATGTATCACATAATTATAGTATTATTGTAGTATTCATTTCATCCATGAAATGAATGACAGCAAAGTCTTAAAGAATATTCTAAGATACCAGAACTAAGAACCAAGTACACAGTTATCTGGAAGAGGCCTGAGGTTACTAAAAACATGCATTGCTATCTCTAAGACAGTCACAAAGAAACTAACAAAGAAATATATATGACATGGTAAGTGAGGATATAAATAGAATAATGTAAGAAACATAATACCAAAGAAAGCAGAAAATGAGAACAAAGAGAAACAAGAGAAACATTCAATCAATAGAAAATAGTTATAAAGATGGTAGATATAATCCAAGCATATCAATAATCACTTTAAATGGAAATAGTCCAAATAAATCAATTAATAGAGGTTTTAAAGGCAGATATAAACATAAGTCTTAATCACATTTTGTCAAAATTTCTGAATATAAATGTACAGATATATTTAAAATAAAGGAATGAAGATAGACCATGCTAACCATCATTAAAAAGTTAGTTACAACATTATCTTCAGAAGAGAAACAAACTCAGAACAAGGAAAACTGCCAGAGATAGAAAGTAATCAAGGGATCAACTCTCCAAGGAGAAGTAACAATCTTAAATATGCATGCATTTAACAACAACACATCATTTAACACACAAGGCAAACTAAAAGAAGGAAAGAAGAAATAGATCCACAGTTATAGCTGGAGACTTCAACATCTTTCTTTCAGTAACTGATATATCAAACATGTAGAAAATCAGGAAGTATATAATTGAGCAGAATAGCACTATGAATCTACCTGATCTAATTAATATGTAATGGATATATGATCCTCAAAATAGCAAAATATGTGTGCTTCTTTTGCTTACCTGGAGCATTCACTGATACGGTGCATATTCTGAGTTACCATACAGGTCTTAACAAATTTATTTTGGAAGAATTCATAAAAATATATCTTTTTAGAACCTCATAAGATTAAACCAGAAATTAAGAACAGAAATTAACAGCTATAAAGTGCCAAAATACTTGGACATTAAATAACACACTTCTCATAACAACATGGGTCAAAGAATAAATCTCAGGAGACAGTGAAATAATTTCAAGTAAATGAAATTGAAAAGACAAATTATCAGAATTTGTGAACTGTAGCAAAAGCAGTGATTAGAGTGAAATTTACAGAACTGAATGCACATATTAGAAAAAAGAAATATTTAAAATATATAATCTAGGCTTCCATTTGGAAAACTAGAAAAAGCAGAGAAAAATAGGGCTAAATAAAATATAAGAAAGAAATAATAAAATTAGAGCAGAAACCAATAAGATTGAAAGCAGGAATACAAAAAAATCAACAATACAGAAAACGTAACAAAATCAAAAGCCTGTTTTTTTGAAAAAAAAAAAATCAACAAAATTGTAATAACCCAAAGTTAATGAAGAAAAAAAACATACAAGATGCAAGTTACCAATATTAGAGACAAAAAAGCAGTCTTCATTACTGATTCTGTGGTGTAAAGATATGAAAGTCCCTCAGTTGTGTCCAACTCTTTGCAACCTATGGGACAAGCCTTGGGACTCTCCAGGAAAGAATACTGGAGTGAGTAGCCATAGATGAAGATAAAAGCTACCAAAACTGAAACAAGGATAAACTGATAATATGAATCAACTTACAGCTATTGATGAAACTTAATCAATAATTAATATCCATCCTCCCAAAAGTACTATAGTCATATGAATACTTCCTAACAGTCAAGAAAAAAATAACATTAACTGTTCATGATCTCTTTCACCAATCTTAGAGAAAAAAATAGAAGCACATCAATGTAACAAAATAGAGGACTTGTATATAAACACATAAAAATACAGTCAGTTGGCTTAAATTCTCTTTGACAAAGAAACAAAGTCAATTCAATCGAAAAGAGAAGTTTTTCAAACAATAGTCCTGGAACAACTGGACATTCATGTGCAAAAAATACAGATTCTATAATTTTCAGACAGATTAAGTCAAAATGGATAACAGGCCTAAATGTAAAACATAAATCTATAAGGCTTCTGTAAGCAAGCACAGGAGAAAATCCAGATCACTATGGTTTTGGTGATGACTCTGTAAATACAACACCAAAAACACAATCCATGACAGAAAACATTGATGAATTGAGCTTCATTAAAATTAATATCTTTTGCCCTCTGAAAAGGTAAGCCATCAACTGGGATAAAATATTTACAAGACATCTATTTAATATAGGATTTATATATAAAATATGCAAAAAATCTTTTAAAACTTAAATAGAAAAAATGTAAATGTTAACAGTGACACACAAACACACACCCATTTCCTAGAGAAAGGAACGGTTACTCATGCCAGTATTCTTGCCTGAAGAATTCCATGGACAAAGGTGCCTGATGGGCTAGAGTCCATGTGGTCTCAAAGCGTCAAATATGACTGAGCGACTAACATACCTAGCAGCATGTCTCAAATCCAAAAAGTTAAATATCTCTAGATGGTAAGGACGTGCAGCAACAGCAACTCTCATTCACTAATGGTCATACAAAACATTGCAGTCTCTTTGGAAGACAGTTTAGTGGTTTCTTAGAAAACCAACCACGTCCTTGCCATTGATACCAGCAGTCAAGCTCTGAGGTATTTACTTAACAAGTTTGAAAATGAATACTCACACAAAAACCTCTATATAGATATTGACAGCAATGTTATCCATAATTACTAAATATGAAATAAGATATCCTTCATTTGGTGAATAGACAAAGAAATGTCTGTCCATTCACTTAATGAAGCATTACTCAGGATTAAAATGAAATGCACATATGACATCTTAAATCATAATGATCCTTCCCAAAAAAAGTACTATAGTCATATGAATACTTCCTAACAGCCAAGAAAAGAATAACATAAACTGTTCATGATCTCTTTCACCAATCTTAGAGAAAAATAGAAGCACATCAATGTAACAAAATAGAGGACTTGTATATAAACACATAAAAATACAGTCAGTTGGCTTAAATTCTCTTTGACAAAGAAACAAAGTCAATTCAATCGAAAAGAGAAGTTTTTCAAACAATAGTCCTGGAACAACTGGACATTCATGTGCAAAAAATACAGATTCTATAATTTTCAGACAGATTAAGTCAAAATGGATAACAGGCCTAAATGTAAAACATAAATCTATAAGGCTTCTGTAAGCAAGCACAGGAGAAAATCCAGATCACTATGGTTTTGGTGATGACTCTGTAAATACAACACCAAAAACACAATCCATGACAGAAAACATTGATGAATTGAGCTTCATTAAAATTAATATCTTTTGCCCTCTGAAAAGGTAAGCCATCAACTGGGATAAAATATTTACAAGACATCTATTTAATATAGGATTTATATATAAAATATGCAAAAAATCTTTTAAAACTTAAATAGAAAAAATGTAAATGTTAACAGTGACACACAAACACACACCCATTTCCTAGAGAAAGGAACGGTTACTCATGCCAGTATTCTTGCCTGAAGAATTCCATGGACAAAGGTGCCTGATGGGCTAGAGTCCATGTGGTCTCAAAGCGTCAAATATGACTGAGCGACTAACATACCTAGCAGCATGTCTCAAATCCAAAAAGTTAAATATCTCTAGATGGTAAGGACGTGCAGCAACAGCAACTCTCATTCACTAATGGTCATACAAAACATTGCAGTCTCTTTGGAAGACAGTTTAGTGGTTTCTTAGAAAACCAACCACGTCCTTGCCATTGATACCAGCAGTCAAGCTCTGAGGTATTTACTTAACAAGTTTGAAAATGAATACTCACACAAAAACCTCTATATAGATATTGACAGCAATGTTATCCATAATTACTAAATATGAAATAAGATATCCTTCATTTGGTGAATAGACAAAGAAATGTCTGTCCATTCACTTAATGAAGCATTACTCAGTATTAAAAAATGAGTGATCAAGCAACAAAATGGCACATATGACATCTTAAATCATATTGCTAATTAAAACAAGTCAATATGAAAAGGGTACTTCACAGTATGATTCCAACTATATGACATGATAGAAAAGACAAAGGTATAGAAAAAAGAGCATCAGTAGTTTCTATGGGACTAGCAGAGGTGGGCAAGACTGAATAGATGAAGCACAGGGATAGTTCAGGGCAGTAAAATTATTCCACATGATGCCTGTCACAGCAAACAGATGACATTATGCAGTTGTCAAAACCGATACACCCTCATAACCAAGTGTTATCCTAATGAATGTAAATTTAAAAACCATTATCAGATAAGAAAATCCTAAGAAGGAATATAGAATGTGAAAAGAGAATCTAACACCACCATGTATTTTTTTTAATTTTATTTTTTTCCTTTATTTTAAAGATTTTACAGAGTTTTGTTGTCCACCAACATGTATGTTCCCAGATCATTCATATGCATATCCCTGGACCCTCCCCCCACCCAGTTCCCCCACTCCCATCCCTCCAGACCATCGCCCCAGGTGGTTGTATGTACTCCTATTCCCCTAGCACAATGACAATAGCTATCTTTTCTACACATGACAGTATAGGCTTCCATGTTACTCCCTCCATGCCTCCCTCCCACTGTTCGGTCTCCACAATGTCTTTATGTCTATTCTCTGTTTTTTCATGAGTTCACTGCATGTGTTATCATGACCATCTTACTAGATCCCATATATATGAGTTAGTATACTGTACTTGTCTTTATCTTTTTGACTTACTTCACTTTTTATGATAGGTTCTAGAGCCAGCCACCTCATTAGGACTGAGTCTTCTGCATTTCTTTTAACAGCTGAGTAGTATTCCATTGTATATATGTACCAGAGCTTCTTTATCCATTCATTCGTTGACGGACATCTAGGTTGCTTCCATGTTCTGGTTATTGTATAGAGAGCTGCAATGAACATTGGGGTACAGGTGCCTCTTTCAGTTTTGATTTCATCAGGATATAGGCCTAATAGTGGGATTGCTGGGTCATAGGGTGCTTCGATTTTTAGTTTTTTAAAGAACCTCCATATTGTCTTCCACAGAGGTTGTATCAATTTACATTCCCATCAGCAATGCAAAAGGGTTCCCTTTTCTCCCCACCCTCTTCAGCATTTGTTGTCTGTCGATTTGTTGATGATGACAGGTGTGAGGTGGTATCTCATTGTGGTTTTAATTTGCATTTCTCTAATAACAAGCGAGGTTGAGCATCATTTCATGCATTTTTGGGCCATCTGTATGTCCTCTCTGGAGAGGCGTCTCTTTAGATCTTTTTCCCATTTTTTGATTGGGCTGCTTGTTTTCCCTGTGCTGAGTTATCTGAGTTGCTTGTAGATTTTGGAGATTAATTCTTTGTCTGTTGTTTCATTTGCTATGATTTTCTCCCACTCTGTGGGGTGTCTGTTCAACTTTTTAGTGATTTCTTTTGCTGTACAAAAGCTTTTAAGTTTCATGAGGTCCCATGTGTTCACTTTTCTTTTCAGCTCCACTATTTTACTAGGTGGGTCAGAGAAGATCTTGCTTTGATTGATGTCCTTGAGGGTTTTGCCTATATTCTCCTCTAAGAGTTTTAGGGTTTCTGGTCTTACATTTAGGTCTTTAATCCATTTTGAGTTGATCTTTGTGTATGGCGTCAGGGAATGTCCCAACTTCATTTTTTTGCACGTAGCTGTCCAATTTTCCCAGCACCACTTGTTGAAGAGGCTTTCTTTCTCCCATTTTATAGTTTCGCCTCCTTTGTCAAAAATAAGGTACCCATAGCTGCGTGAGTTAATCTCTGGGTTCTCTATCTTGTTCCATTGATCTATAGTTCTGTTTTTGTGCCAGTACCATACTGTCTTGATGACTGTTGCTTTGTAGTAGAGTCTGAAGTTAGGAAGGCTGATCCCTCCAACTCCATTCTTCTTCCTCAAGATTGCTTTGGCTATTCGAGGTCTTTTGTGTTTCCATATGAACTGTATTATTATTTGGTCTAGTTCTGTGAAAAATGTCAATGGTAGTTGGATAGGTATTGCATTGAATCTGTAGATGATATTTGGTAGTATGGTCATTTTCACAATATTGATTCTTCCGATCCAGAAACATGGAATATCTTTCCATCTGTTTAAGTCTTCTTTAATTTCTCTCATGAGTGTCTTGTAATTTTCTGTGTTTCAGGTGCTCTACACGTTCAGAGAAGCTTCTCTAGCCCACCCTCTTCAGCATGTTTTTTTGTTTTTCTGTCGATTTGTTGATGATGACAGGTGTGAGGTGGTATCTCATTGTGGTTTTAATTTGCATTTCTCTAATAACAAGCGAGGTTGAGCATCATTTCATGCATTTTTGGGCCATCTGTATGTCCTCTCTGGAGAGGCGTCTCTTTAGATCTTTTTCCCATTTTTTGATTGGGCTGCTTGTTTTCCCTGTGCTGAGTTATCTGAGTTGCTTGTAGATTTTGGAGATTAATTCTTTGTCTGTTGTTTCATTTGCTATGATTTTCTCCCACTCTGTGGGGTGTCTGTTCAACTTTTTAGTGATTTCTTTTGCTGTACAAAAGCTTTTAAGTTTCATGAGGTCCCATGTGTTCACTTTTCTTTTCAGCTCCACTATTTTACTAGGTGGGTCAGAGAAGATCTTGCTTTGATTGATGTCCTTGAGGGTTTTGCCTATATTCTCCTCTAAGAGTTTTAGGGTTTCTGGTCTTACATTTAGGTCTTTAATCCATTTTGAGTTGATCTTTGTGTATGGCGTCAGGGAATGTCCCAACTTCATTTTTTTGCACGTAGCTGTCCAATTTTCCCAGCACCACTTGTTGAAGAGGCTTTCTTTCTCCCATTTTATAGTTTCGCCTCCTTTGTCAAAAATAAGGTACCCATAGCTGCGTGAGTTAATCTCTGGGTTCTCTATCTTGTTCCATTGATCTATATTTCTGTCTTTATGCCAGTACCATACTGTCTTGATGACTGTGGCTTTGTAGTAGAGCCTGAAGTCCGGCAGGTTAATTCCCCCAGTTCCATTCTTCTTCCTCAAGATTGCTTTGGCTATTCGAGGTTTTTTGTATTTCCATACAAATTGTGAGATTATTTGTTCTAGTTCTGTGAAAAATGTCAATGGTAGTTGGATAGGTATTGCATTGAATCTGTAGATGATATTTGGTAGTATGGTCATTTTCACAATATTGATTCTTCCGATCCAGAAACATGGAATATCTTTCCATCTGTTTAAGTCTTCTTTAATTTCTCTCATGAGTGTCTTGTAATTTTCTGTGTTTCAGGTGCTCTACACGTTCAGAGAAGCTTCTCTAGTCACCGACTATAGAAATGATCCCTGAAAGTATAGCCTTCCACCATGTATTTTTGAAACACTTTCACTGAAGGTGAAAGAAAATATGTTCACCTACATTGGTTCTAGAAAGGAGCATGTAAGACTAAAAGTAAAGGCAGGGGACATAAACACTGTCTTATGGTCACTAAGATTGTATGCCACATGGTAAATGCTAACAGTTCTCATGTTGTTGCTATACGTGTCTACTGGAATTGATTCAGTCAATTAAATGGATGGTAGAAAATTTGAGTTTTCCTCATTTTTAGAGTGGGAGTTTATAGGCAAACAAGGACATAGGCTTAAAGTGATCTTTGTGGCGGTTGTATGAGAGATTTGGAGAAATCAGTGTGAATTCATGTTAAGTTTAATATAGACAGAGATGGTTACACATAGAAATACTGACAAATCAATAAACAAATATGTCTATACATATATATCAGTATGCACATAAATGTTTCTAAGCTGAGGGGATCTAAAATCAATGACACCCCAGAAATAAAGAGCACTCCCAGTGCTGAGGTTTTGTTTATCAACACCTACGCTATAAAATGAACCGAAGTTCCTTGGATAACTGGTTGATTTGAGGACTGGTACAGGAAACACACATAATGAATCTCAAGCATCTTTTTAGTGCTAGAAAGTAAGGCTATACTAAACACACACATACAATGAAGACACAGGATCCAACAGCAAGAGGTACCATAGTCTACTGTTCTTTGTGCCAGTACCATACTGTCTTGATGACTGTTGCTTTGTAGTAGAGTCTGAAGTTAGGAAGGCTGATCCCTCCAACTCCATTCTTCTTCCTCAAGATTGCTTTGGCTATTCGAGGTCTTTTGTGTTTCCATATGAACTGTATTATTATTTGGTCTAGTTCTGTGAAAAATGTCAATGGTAGTTGGATAGGTATTGCATTGAATCTGTAGATGATATTTGGTAGTATGGTCATTTTCACAATATTGATTCTTCCGATCCAGAAACATGGAATATCTCTCCATCTGTTTAAGTCTTCTTTAATTTCTCTCATGAGTGTGTTGTAATTTTCTGTGTTTCAGGTGCTCTACACGTTCAGAGAAGCTTCTCTAGTCACCGACTATAGAAATGATCCCTGAAAGTATAGCCTTCCACCATGTATTTTTGAAACACTTTCACTGAAGGTGAAAGAAAATATGTTCACCTACATTGGTTCTAGAAAGGAGCATGTAAGACTAAAAGTAAAGGCAGGGGACATAAACACTGTCTTATGGTCACTAAGATTGTATGCCACATGGTAAATGCTAACAGTTCTCATGTTGTTGCTATACGTGTCTACTGGAATTGATTCAGTCAATTAAATGGATGGTAGAAAATTTGAGTTTTCCTCATTTTTAGAGTGGGAGTTTATAGGCAAACAAGGACATAGGCTTAAAGTGATCTTTGTGGCGGTTGTATGAGAGATTTGGAGAAATCAGTGTGAATTCATGTTAAGTTTAATATAGACAGAGATGGTTACACATAGAAATACTGACAAATCAATAAACAAATATGTCTATACATATATATCAGTATGCACATAAATGTTTCTAAGCTGAGGGGATCTAAAATCAATGACACCCCAGAAATAAAGAGCACTCCCAGTGCTGAGGTTTTGTTTATCAACACCTACGCTATAAAATGAACCGAAGTTCCTTGGATAACTGGTTGATTTGAGGACTGGTACAGGAAACACACATAATGAATCTCAAGCATCTTTTTAGTGCTAGAAAGTAAGGCTATACTAAACACACACATACAATGAAGACACAGGATCCAACAGCAAGAACTCCCAACAACCAAAGATGGAATGATTTTAGAAACAAATAAATTAATTATATACAGTGGTATGACTAACCCAAAGTGTAAAATATATCAGTACACTGGGGAGTTCATACTGGTATAAATAAATGAACTAATTAATTAATATAGGAGAAGAGACAAATCTCTCATGCAGTACAATTCCAAACAATATATATTTGAAATATAAAGCATACTCTGCCATTAAGAAGATGTAGCATAACTCCTCAGAGCGTCATATTTGGGTTGTGCATCATAACTTCCTGCTAGGAATGTGGGACAGAAGAGGTCGGTGGAAGACGAGGAATTTTACAGTAGAAAAACCTGACAAGTGCTGCCTCGGGTAGTGACCAAGGTCAACATCTATAGTGAATATTTATGTTGATAGTACACTCCCCTGATATGACAAGATGAAAACGGCACTTTAACTCTGCGATCTTCCTCCCAAATACTCACAACCCCAGTCATGTGATGAGCAAAACACCAGATAAATTCAGTTGATGAAAGTCCTCAGAATACCCAACCAGGTCTCTTCAAACAAGCAAGGTCATCCAAAATAGAGTAAGACTGAAAAACTGCCTCAGACAAGAGGGGGAAGGACATACAAACTTGGCATTTTCATATAATCCAGGAACAGGAGTACATTCAACAAACTCTGGGGAAATCACAATAAAATATAGGTGTTAGTTAATAACACTGTGTCATCGTTGGTTCACTGATTGGAACAAGTGATTAATTAGAACCAATCACTGATTTGAACAAATATAAGACATTAATATCAGGGGAAACTGGATGGTGGGTATATGGGATTGCTCTGTACTATGTGATTTTTTTAATAAGTCTAAAACTCTTCTAAAATAAAATGTTTACTTAATGACTTAATCCCAAGTAATTTTTTTGATCCAAAACACCAATACCAACAGGTGAAAGGTAAATACTAACTTCTGCAAAACATTTATCCTTACTTCTGCATTTGGGATTGTGTTGGTCTGTGACCAGTGAATTTCATGCACACACACAAAATTATTTCAGTAATTGGTGTGGTTTTGCAATCAATTGGGGCATGAATTATGTTATTCTCTCAATTGTCAGACTACAATGACATCTGACCCTGTCAAAAGCCTTCAGCCTCCTGTCTTGCAAAGCACACAGTGAGCGATAGTTACACCCTCCTGTGACCCAGCTTTTCCTCTAATGGGTTCCATAGAAACAAATAATTATATACTTAACCCAAAGTGTAAAATATATCAGTACACTGGGAGTTCATACTGGTATAAATAAATGAACTAATTAATTAATATAGGAGAAGAGACAAATCTCTCATGCAGTACAATTCCAAACAATATATATTTGAAATATAAAGCATACTCTGCCATTAAGAAGATGTAGCATAACTCCTCAGAGCGTCATATTTGGGTTGTGCATCATAACTTCCTGCTAGGAATGTGGGACAGAAGAGGTCGGTGGAAGACGAGGAATTTTACAGTAGAAAAACCTGACAAGTGCTGCCTCGGGTAGTGACCAAGGTCAACATCTATAGTGAATATTTATGTTGATAGTACACTCCCCTGATATGACAAGATGAAAACGGCACTTTAACTCTGCGATCTTCCTCCCAAATACTCACAACCCCAGTCATGTGATGAGCAAAACACCAGATAAATTCAGTTGATGAAAGTCCTCAGAATACCCAACCAGGTCTCTTCAAACAAGCAAGGTCATCCAAAATAGAGTAAGACTGAAAAACTGCCTCAGACAAGAGGGGGAAGGACATACAAACTTGGCATTTTCATATAATCCAGGAACAGGAGTACATTCAACAAACTCTGGGGAAATCACAATAAAATATAGGTGTTAGTTAATAACACTGTGTCATCGTTGGTTCACTGATTGGAACAAGTGATTAATTAGAACCAATCACTGATTTGAACAAATATAAGACATTAATATCAGGAAACTGGATGGTGGGTATATGGGATTGCTCTGTACTATGTGATTTTTTTAATAAGTCTAAAACTCTTCTAAAATAAAATGTTTACTTAATGACTTAATCCCAAGTAATTTTTTTGATCCAAAACACCAATACCAACAGGTGAAAGGTAAATACTAACTTCTGCAAAACATTTATCCTTACTTCTGCATTTGGGATTGTGTTGGTCTGTGACCAGTGAATTTCATGCACACACACAAAATTATTTCAGTAATTGGTGTGGTTTTGCAATCAATTGGGGCATGAATTATGTTATTCTCTCAATTGTCAGACTACAATGACATCTGACCCTGTCAAAAGCCTTCAGCCTCCTGTCTTGCAAAGCACACAGTGAGCGATAGTTACACCCTCCTGTGACCCAGCTTTTCCTCTAATGGGTTCCATAGCATCTTGTAAGGGTAGTAGGTTCCAAGCTGTGATAAACCCCTCAAATAGCTACTCTACTCACAGAGATCAAATGACAGAATATTTAGCAGACTTAATTCCCTGGAATGGACTGAATTCATTTTCAAGAACTATTCTAGAAAAAGCAAAGCAAAAAGAGAGAGACAGCTGTCAGCTGACATCTTGGACTCACGTGGGTAAGTCCCAAAGACTGTGGGGGTCGTACAACTCAATATTCTTGCTTCTGAAACAGTTCCAGGAACTGACTCTCCTGAACTGTCACGTGAGAAAATGAACTACCCTCTTTCGGTAAAGTTGCCATGACTCACTGAATAAAACACCTAACTGACTTATACTCACCTCTTCTAACCACAAGGACACTATGCAGCTCCTTGTCAGCTTTTGCTCACTTTGTATCATCTGACCAGGGGGCTTCCCAGGTGGCACTAGTAGTAAAGAACCTGTCTGCCAATGCAGAAGACAGAAGAGATGTTGGTTCGATTCCTGGGTCAGAAGATTCCCTGGAGGACGTCATGGTAACCCACTCCAGTATTCTTGCCAGGAGAATCCCATGGACAAAGACGCCTGGCAGGCTATAGTTCATAGAGTCACAAAGAGTTGAACACAACTGAAACGACTCAACACACACACACACACACACACACACACACACACACCTCTGACCAGAACATACTTTGTTTGTTCACCTGACAAACATTTCATGTCTTATTAAGACTCAAACTGAACCAAGATTTCCTAGAACGTGTGTATACACGGCCTAGGGTTCTTTTCTGTTTGTTTGTTTTCTACCTATTCAAATATAATTGATAATAAATTATCTATCAGTTATTTCTGATAGTAAGAAACAAAATGAACTGATCTATATTTGAATACTCATATTAATTTGTCTAGTGTTTACATTTGCTAACTACACACACAGGCACACACTCACACACACATACACAAGCTATGCCAACTTACCAAGAAACAAAATGGACTTGCACTTGCTCTTAACTTGTTCAGAAAAAAATTCCAACATCTGAGAGAGGATGGCATCCAATAAAACTTGTCTTCCTGGGTTCAAAACAATTCTATTTACTTGCTAATTCATCCATTACAGAAAGGAAGAAATTCTGTCGTATTTAATCTATGCATCCTCTAAATATAGGCATAATTTTGAGCAGTGCATCTATTTCAGTAAACTGCCATTAGAACCAATAATGTGAATGTCTTATGGAGTTTATTAAATGTGACGTTTTGCACACTTCAGATCCTAATCTCACAAAGCTTCGAGAACAATTCCTAAACCAAGTAAAAAGGAAGATATTCTCCATAGTTGTCCCATTTATTTCAAATAATATCTGTTTTAAAAAAGCAAGTTTCAATTTAGAAGAATTTGAACATTTAGACTTTCTTACAACGTGATTTGATCTGCTTGTTCAAAATCTTATTAAATATTGGCTAGCATTATAAAATAAATATTTTATACTGTATGCCTATCATGGTCAATCTTTATTAAAATTAAAGTTACAATAGAGCAAAAGTAAGTTCCACTGAATTATTATTATTATTTTAAAAATATCAATTCTCAGGCTTTCCTGGTTATCCAGTAGATAAAGAGCCCGCCTTGCAAGGGGTGCCGGTTTGCTCCCTGGCCCAGGAAGATCCCACATGCTGCAGAGCAGCTGGACCATATGTCCAATTAGGAGCCAGCACTCTAGAGTGCATGCGGCCTGAGCTGGTGCTCTGCAATGAGAGAGGCCACTGCAGTGGGAGGCCCACATAGGCCAAAGAATAAAGATGAATGAAAATAAATAAATGAATAAAAATAAAAGAGGCCAAAATTTATGTATATATATATAAATTCTCAAAATGTCACTGACTCCTAATATTAATACCATTTCCTCACCTACATACACATTCTAAGATCTGAATTGCCTGTTGGAACTACGTGAAAATTGGAATAAAGATGGAATTTCATTAACCTTAATGTCATTTTCACTGTTGTAAAATCTGATCTACCAAGCATGTTTACATTTGTTAACTACACACAGGCACACACTCACACACACATACACAAGCTATGCCAACTTACCAAGAAACAAAATGGACTTGCACTTGCTCTTAACTTGTTCAGAAAAAAATTCCAACATCTGAGAGAGGATGGCATCCAATAAAACTTGTCTTCCTGGGTTCAAAACAATTCTATTTACTTGCTAATTCATCCATTACAGAAAGGAAGAAATTCTGTCGTATTTAATCTATGCATCCTCTAAATATAGGCATAATTTTGAGCAGTGCATCTATTTCAGTAAACTGCCATTAGAACCAATAATGTGAATGTCTTATGGAGTTTATTAAATGTGACGTTTTGCACACTTCAGATCCTAATCTCACAAAGCTTCGAGAACAATTCCTAAACCAAGTAAAAAGGAAGATATTCTCCATAGTTGTCCCATTTATTTCAAATAATATCTGTTTTAAAAAAGCAAGTTTCAATTTAGAAGAATTTGAACATTTAGACTTTCTTACAACGTGATTTGATCTGCTTGTTCAAAATCTTATTAAATATTGGCTAGCATTATAAAATAAATATTTTATACTGTATGCCTATCATGGTCAATCTTTATTAAAATTAAAGTTACAATAGAGCAAAAGTAAGTTCCACTGAATTATTATTATTATTTTAAAAATATCAATTCTCAGGCTTTCCTGGTTATCCAGTAGATAAAGAGCCCGCCTTGCAAGGGGTGCCGGTTTGCTCCCTGGCCCAGGAAGATCCCACATGCTGCAGAGCAGCTGGACCATATGTCCAATTAGGAGCCAGCACTCTAGAGTGCATGCGGCCTGAGCTGGTGCTCTGCAATGAGAGAGGCCACTGCAGTGGGAGGCCCACATAGGCCAAAGAATAAAGATGAATGAAAATAAATAAATGAATAAAAATAAAAGAGGCCAAAATTTATGTATATATATATATATATATATATATATATATATATAAATTCTCAAAATGTCACTGACTCCTAATATTAATACCATTTCCTCACCTACATACACATTCTAAGATCTGAATTGCCTGTTGGAACTACGTGAAAATTGGAATAAAGATGGAATTTCATTAACCTTAATGTCATTTTCACTGTTGTAAAAGGATATTTTCCATACAATTTTAGATACTATTGAGCTATCTGCTTATCAGTCTCTAGAATGTTTAACTTTGAATGATTTGTACTTTTGGTTCCATTAAATGATCAATACATAATGAGTTATGACAGATGTTTTTAAATTGCTATAATTTCAATACATAATTCATCAAATCTAACAAGTGTGGTTTGGCATGACATATATATTCCTACTGTGATGTGTTATTATAGATAATTGTTAAGTATTTTGTCAAATATATTATAACATGTAGCATTGATATAGTAATAATAACACCCAAAAGTTATGGAAAGCCCTCAGAGTTAAATGCAAGAGAAAAAGACAATCTCAGTGAAGACACTTCTTTGAACAAAGAGGATCTGACAAAGCCATGGTGACTTCATAGAAACAGAAGGGGACCACACCAGGAGGCAGGAGAGTGTCTAAGAGTATAATTCATGAATGCCTCAGATAGGATGCCAAACTGGCACCTTCTAAGGATGGCTCAATTTCAAACCTGAAATTCCCTAGCAACAAAAATCCTCTTCTAGCAGAGAAGCAAGAATGGCAGTAAAGTAACTTATTTCAGAAACAATTGCATCTACAGTTTTGAATGTGAGATTTGGGTCTTAGGCAGCTCACCATATCTCACGTGCATCAGTTCAGTTTCTACAAGCACACTCTGCCTGTACGAATTACTTTCAAGCAAGAAAATCCTAGTATGTTGAGTTCAATAAAAACTAAAACTATGGCTGACATTTAAGAACAAACAAATGTATAACTCTTATAAAACTACCTATTTTCTTAGAGTGTAAAGAATCATTTTGAAAAAAAAATAATTTAAAAAACTCACACCTCTACACCGATAATATAACGATTAGTGGGAAAATGTGTTTACCAAAGTAGTTAAGTAGAGTAATCCCTTTAAATTCCCTTAAGCACAAAAATTCCTTTAAAAATGTCACTGTGTTTCTTGGGGTGGGGGGCTGATTATCTGCCGTAATTCTGCAAGAAAATGTGTCATGTGTTCATAGTTACTGTTGCTAGCTTGTGAAATTAATATTGAATTTGTTTTCTTGGTTTTGCTTATCTATCTTGATTGTCTCTGTTTATAAACTACTATGCATATAATTATACTTTAAATAATTTAAACCACAGAAATCACTCTATAAAAAAGTAAATAAGCAAGATCCTCTATGACCCACCTTCCAGAGTAATGGAAATAAAAACAGAAATAAACAAATGGGACCTAATTAAACTTAAAAGCTTTTGCACAATGAAGGAAACTATAAGTAAGGTGAAAAGACAGCCTTCAAAATGGGAGAAAATAATAGCAAATGTAACAATTGACAAAGAATTCATCTCCAAAATATACAAGTAGTTTATGCAACTCAATACCAGCAAAACAAACAACTCAATCAAAAAGTGGACAAAAGACCTATACAGACATTTCTCTAAAAAAGACCTTTCTCCAACAAACACATGAAAAGATGCTCAACGTCACTCATTATTAGAGAAATTCAAATCAAAACCACAATTAGGTATCATCTCATGCCTGTCAAAGGGCCATCATCAAAAACTCTGCAAAGAATAAATGCTTTTGAGAGAGAGGATATGGAGAAAAAAGGGAAAACCCTTTTGACTGTTGGCAGGAATGCAAACTGATATAGCCATGATGTAGAACAGTGTGAAGATTCCTTAAAAGATGGGAATAGAACTGCCATATGACCTAGCAAGTTTACTACTGGGTATACACCCTTAGGAAACCAGAACTGAAAGAGACGCATGTACCACAATATTCTCTGCAACGCTATTTACAACAGGTAGGACATGGAAGCAACCTAGATATCCATCAGAGACAAATGGATGAGGAAGTTGTGGTACATATACATGATAGAATATTACTCAACTATAAAAGAAATGCATTTGAGTCAGTTCTAGTGAGATGGATCATTTTGAAAAAAATAATTTAAAAACTCACACCTCTACACCGATAATATAACGATTAGTGGGAAAATGTGTTTACCAAAGTAGTTAAGTAGAGTAATCCCTTTAAATTCCCTTAAGCACAAAAATTCCTTTAAAAATGTCACTGTGTTTCTTGGGGTGGGGGGCTGATTATCTGCCGTAATTCTGCAAGAAAATGTGTCATGTGTTCATAGTTACTGTTGCTAGCTTGTGAAATTAATATTGAATTTGTTTTCTTGGTTTTGCTTATCTATCTTGATTGTCTCTGTTTATAAACTACTATGCATATAATTATACTTTAAATAATTTAAACCACAGAAATCACTCTATAAAAAAGTAAATAAGCAAGATCCTCTATGACCCACCTTCCAGAGTAATGGAAATAAAAACAGAAATAAACAAATGGGACCTAATTAAACTTAAAAGCTTTTGCACAATGAAGGAAACTATAAGTAAGGTGAAAAGACAGCCTTCAAAATGGGAGAAAATAATAGCAAATGTAACAATTGACAAAGAATTCATCTCCAAAATATACAAGTAGTTTATGCAACTCAATACCAGCAAAACAAACAACTCAATCAAAAAGTGGACAAAAGACCTATACAGACATTTCTCTAAAAAAGACCTTTCTCCAACAAACACATGAAAAGATGCTCAACGTCACTCATTATTAGAGAAATTCAAATCAAAACCACAATTAGGTATCATCTCATGCCTGTCAAAGGGCCATCATCAAAAACTCTGCAAAGAATAAATGCTTTTGAGAGAGAGGATATGGAGAAAAAGGAAACCTTTAGACTGTTGGCAGGAATGCAAACTGATATAGCCATGATGTAGAACAGTGTGAAGATTCCTTAAAAGATGGGAATAGAACTGCCATATGACCTAGCAAGTTTACTACTGGGTATACACCCTTAGGAAACCAGAACTGAAAGAGACGCATGTACCACAATATTCTCTGCAACGCTATTTACAACAGGTAGGACATGGAAGCAACCTAGATATCCATCAGAGACAAATGGATGAGGAAGTTGTGGTACATATACATGATAGAATATTACTCAACTATAAAAAGAAATGCATTTGAGTCAGTTCTAGTGAGATGGATAAAACTGGAACCTTTTATATAGAGTAAAGTCAGAAAGAAAGACAAATCCTCTATGTTAATGCATATTTATGGAATTTAGAAAGACAGTAATGATGCTCCTATATGCAGGGCACCAAAGGAAATACAGATGTAAATAAGAGACTTCTGGACTCTGTGGCAGAAGGCAAGGGTGGGATGATTTGAGAGAATAGCACTGTAATATTTACATTACCATATTTAAAACAGATGAACAGTGGAAGTTCAATGCATGGAGCAGAGCACACAAAGCCAGTGCTCTGGAACAACCCAGAAGGGTAGGGTGGGGAGGCAGGTGAGCGGGAGATTCAGGATTAGGGGACACACATATACCCGTGGCTGATTCATGTTGATGCATGGCAAAAACCATCACAGTACTGTAATGTAATTATCCTCCAATTAAAATAAAGAAATTAAAAAGTGACTAAGGACCATTTTTAATGAATAAGGACTGTGTTTTTGCATTATTTTTGCACTGAAGTATCTTTGAGTTACTTTAAAGATCTCTAGCATATTAAAAATACTTCTTGATTCTTAAAAATTCAATTACATAGGATTTCTCTGGATGAGATGGATTTGGGATAGACTTTTAAAATGGATACTGTCTTTTTAATAATCAAAGACTTATAATTTAAGAGCCAGTTGTTTTTGCTACAAATTGGATGAAAAACTATCTCAGTACAATAGTACCTGTCCCTTGCTAACTCAAATTATAAAAATGTGACTCTTCAATCCTCATTATAGACATTATTCCGTTGTATTATAATTCAATGATATCCCTAAAGGCAAGCAAGGAGACTGTATGTGGCATTTGTAACATGAATACAGTCTAACGGTTTCTAAATAAAATAAATGCTGCTGTCTTGCCAGTGACAGAGCAGAGTCAGTGCCCTTCACAGACCTCCATGAGCCGTTAAATTCAAAAAAAACTATGACCCAGCAAGTTTACTACGGGTATCATAAACGCCAAAATGTACCACAATATTCTCTGCAACGCTATTTACAACAGGTAGGACATGGAAGCAACCTAGATATCCATCAGAGACAAATGGATGAGGAAGTTGTGGTACATATACATGATAGAATATTACTCAACTATAAAAAGAAATGCATTTGAGTCAGTTCTAGTGAGATGGATAAAACTGGAACCTTTTATATAGAGTAAAGTCAGAAAGAAAGACAAATCCTCTATGTTAATGCATATTTATGGAATTTAGAAAGACAGTAATGATGCTCCTATATGCAGGGCACCAAAGGAAATACAGATGTAAATAAGAGACTTCTGGACTCTGTGGCAGAAGGCAAGGGTGGGATGATTTGAGAGAATAGCACTGTAATATTTACATTACCATATTTAAAACAGATGAACAGTGGAAGTTCAATGCATGGAGCAGAGCACACAAAGCCAGTGCTCTGGAACAACCCAGAAGGGTAGGGTGGGGAGGCAGGTGAGCGGGAGATTCAGGATTAGGGGACACACATATACCCGTGGCTGATTCATGTTGATGCATGGCAAAAACCATCACAGTACTGTAATGTAATTATCCTCCAATTAAAATAAAGAAATTAAAAAGTGACTAAGGACCATTTTTAATGAATAAGGACTGTGTTTTTGCATTATTTTTGCACTGAAGTATCTTTGAGTTACTTTAAAGATCTCTAGCATATTAAAAATACTTCTTGATTCTTAAAAATTCAATTACATAGGATTTCTCTGGATGAGATGGATTTGGGATAGACTTTTAAAATGGATACTGTCTTTTTAATAATCAAAGACTTATAATTTAAGAGCCAGTTGTTTTTGCTACAAATTGGATGAAAAACTATCTCAGTACAATAGTACCTGTCCCTTGCTAACTCAAATTATAAAAATGTGACTCTTCAATCCTCATTATAGACATTATTCCGTTGTATTATAATTCAATGATATCCCTAAAGGCAAGCAAGGAGACTGTATGTGGCATTTGTAACATGAATACAGTCTAACGGTTTCTAAATAAAATAAATGCTGCTGTCTTGCCAGTGACAGAGCAGAGTCAGTGCCCTTCACAGACCTCCATGAGCCGCCTCCCTGTATCTTGGACATCCTTCTGGTGTCTGTGTCTTAGAGATACGTGGGTGAGCTCTTGGAAAGTATGCGTGGCCAAAAGAGTTTATAATAATTTATGCTGACATGATATCACACAACTGTCACAAGAACTGCCAGAAGTGATGCAGACACACACATATCTGACTCACACAGACACAGAAAGGAAAATGATCCCTTCTCTCCATACATTGAGTAAAAGGGTGAATTTTCACATTCAGTCCTCAAAACAGAGCATACAACTATCCCCTTTCCTAAAGAGAGACTTAGCCACTGTCCAGGATTTCTATTATAAACTTCTCCAGAGCTCCACCATTTTGTAGCCCAAAGATCTCACGACTGTCAATTCCAAGAGAGACAGGAGGCCTCCAACCTGGAGTAAAGGTGATTTATCATCCAAGAAAATAAAGGTGACCACCTGAACGTGCAGCACCAAGAACACCCACAGTGCTCCATGACTTATCTCCTACTGAAACCTAGCTATCACAAAAGCAATGTGACCTCTAGGATCAAACAACACAAAATCTGTAAGGATGCTTAAAAGTAGTTTGTCTTTTTTTTTCTTTTGCAAAGAGAAATGCAGAAGAATCAACCCTGATGAGGTGGCTGGATCTAGAACGTATCATCAAAAGTGAAGTCAGTCAGAAAGAGAAGGACAAATACAGTATATTAACACATATATATGGAATCTAGTAGGATGGTGATGATGGCACATGCAGTGAAGCGACAGAAAGACAGACATGGACAGTGGACATATGGACATTGTGGGGAAGGAACAGTGGGTGAGAGGCGTAAAGGAAGTAGCATGAAGGCCTGTACTATCATAAGTGAAGAAAATAGCTCTAGTCATTGCTCTGTGAGAAAAGGGGATCTTTCAGGGGTGCTGTGTGATGGTCGGGCGGGAGGGAAGGGGATATACATGTGACTAATCTGAGAACATGCATGTCTGTGAACAACAAAACTCTGTAAAAGTTAAAAGTAAAATAAAGGTTTAAAAAAAAAAAGTAGTTTGTCAATAATAGCCAATTAACTTTTTTTTTTTTTAACTCTCCAGTAGTAATTTACAGATGTGACATGTGACCCACAAAGAAGGCTGAATGCCAAGGAATTGGTGTTTTCAAACTATGGTGCTGGAGAAGACTCTTGAGAGTCCCTTGATCTGCAAGGAGATACAACTAGTCAATCCTAAAGGAAATGAACCTTGAATATTCATTGGAAGGACTGATGCTTTGGCCATCTGATGTGAAGAGCCAACTCATTGGAAAAGACCCTGATGCAGGAAACCTGCCCCCCAAATTATGGGTGAATTTTCACATTCAGTCCTCAAAACAGAGCATACAACTATCCCCTTTCCTAAAGAGAGACTTAGCCACTGTCCAGGATTTCTATTATAAACTTCTCCAGAGCTCCACCATTTTGTAGCCCAAAGATCTCACGACTGTCAATTCCAAGAGAGACAGGAGGCCTCCAACCTGGAGTAAAGGTGATTTATCATCCAAGAAAATAAAGGTGACCACCTGAACGTGCAGCACCAAGAACACCCACAGTGCTCCATGACTTATCTCCTACTGAAACCTAGCTATCACAAAAGCAATGTGACCTCTAGGATCAAACAACACAAAATCTGTAAGGATGCTTAAAAGTAGTTTGTCTTTTTTTTTCTTTTGCACAAGAGAAATGCAGAAGAATCAACCCTGATGAGGTGGCTGGATCTAGAACGTATCATCAAAAGTGAAGTCAGTCAGAAAGAGAAGGACAAATACAGTATATTAACACATATATATGGAATCTAGTAGGATGGTGATGATGGCACATGCAGTGAAGCGACAGAAAGACAGACATGGACAGTGGACATATGGACATTGTGGGGAAGGAACAGTGGGTGAGAGGCGTAAAGGAAGTAGCATGAAGGCCTGTACTATCATAAGTGAAGAAAATAGCTCTAGTCATTGCTCTGTGAGAAAAGGGGATCTTTCAGGGGTGCTGTGTGATGGTCGGGCGGGGAGGGAAGGGGGGATATACATGTGACTAATCTGAGAACATGCATGTCTGTGAACAACAAAACTCTGTAAAAGTTAAAAGTAAAAAAAAGGTTTAAAAAAAAAAAAGTAGTTTGTCAATAATAGCCAATTAACTTTTTTTTTTTTTAACTCTCCAGTAGTAATTTACAGATGTGACATGTGACCCACAAAGAAGGCTGAATGCCAAGGAATTGGTGTTTTCAAACTATGGTGCTGGAGAAGACTCTTGAGAGTCCCTTGATCTGCAAGGAGATACAACTAGTCAATCCTAAAGGAAATGAACCTTGAATATTCATTGGAAGGACTGATGCTTTGGCCATCTGATGTGAAGAGCCAACTCATTGGAAAAGACCCTGATGCAGGAAAGACTGAGGGCAAAAGGAGACGAGAGCAGCAAAGGACGAGATGGTTGGATGGCATCATCAACTCAAAGCACGTGAATTTCAGCAAATGCTAGGAGACAGTGAAGGGCAGGGAGGCCTAGACTGCTGTAGTACCTGAGGCTGCAGAGTCAAACATGACTTAGCAACTGAGCACTACCAACATAGTAATACAGGAAAAAAATCCAAAGGACAAAGTCAAATTGAAAAGACTCTTGTCTTTTAAACTTGTCTATAAAAGATTAGTTTGATCTCCTTACAGGCCAAGGGACTCTCAAGAAAGAGTCTTCTCTAGGACCACAATTCAAAAGCATCAATTCCTTGGCACTCAGCCTTCTTTGTGGTTCAAATCTCACATCGGTATATTACTACTGGAGAATTAGAAAAAAAAAATCCTAATTGGCTCTCTTTATACCAGACTGGCTAAATATTTAATCATAATTTTGTGAATTAAACAAATAAATTGACTGGAGTGTTGAAGGTCAGTTTCTCTTCTTTCTATAGATATAAGCATAGTTGATCAAAGACAGAAAGACAGGTAAGAATAGCAGACACAGTACATTCTATAAATATATTAGCCACGGTGCCCTAGAAAATTTTAGAGGTGGGTACATTTCAAAGAATTATTTTGAATATTAATTACGGTCTTTATTAATTTTTTTAAATTGCATTACTTTTATATTAATTTCATCAATTGATTGTGCAAGTAGTAGTAGAGTTAAGTTTTATAAGGGGATATACAGGGAAAGATCATGCATGTCTGTGAACAACAAAACTCTGTAAAAGTTAAAAGTAAAATAAAGGTTTAAAAAAAAAAAGTAGTTTGTCAATAATAGCCAATTAACTTTTTTTTTTTTTAACTCTCCAGTAGTAATTTACAGATGTGACATGTGACCCACAAAGAAGGCTGAATGCCAAGGAATTGGTGTTTTCAAACTATGGTGCTGGAGAAGACTCTTGAGAGTCCCTTGATCTGCAAGGAGATACAACTAGTCAATCCTAAAGGAAATGAACCTTGAATATTCATTGGAAGGACTGATGCTTTGGCCATCTGATGTGAAGAGCCAACTCATTGGAAAAGACCCTGATGCAGGAAAGACTGAGGGCAAAAGGAGACGAGAGCAGCAAAGGACGAGATGGTTGGATGGCATCATCAACTCAAAGCACGTGAATTTCAGCAAATGCTAGGAGACAGTGAAGGGCAGGGAGGCCTAGACTGCTGTAGTACCTGAGGCTGCAGAGTCAAACATGACTTAGCAACTGAGCACTACCAACATAGTAATACAGGAAAAAAATCCAAAGGACAAAGTCAAATTGAAAAGACTCTTGTCTTTTAAACTTGTCTATAAAAGATTAGTTTGATCTCCTTACAGGCCAAGGGACTCTCAAGAAAGAGTCTTCTCTAGGACCACAATTCAAAAGCATCAATTCCTTGGCACTCAGCCTTCTTTGTGGTTCAAATCTCACATCGGTATATTACTACTGGAGAATTAGAAAAAATCCTAATTGGCTCTCTTTATACCAGACTGGCTAAATATTTAATCATAATTTTGTGAATTAAACAAATAAATTGACTGGAGTGTTGAAGGTCAGTTTCTCTTCTTTCTATAGATATAAGCATAGTTGATCAAAGACAGAAAGACAGGTAAGAATAGCAGACACAGTACATTCTATAAATATATTAGCCACGGTGCCCTAGAAAATTTTAGAGGTGGGTACATTTCAAAGAATTATTTTGAATATTAATTACGGTCTTTATTAATTTTTTTAAATTGCATTACTTTTATATTAATTTCATCAATTGATGTGCAGTAGTTAGTAGAGTTAAGTTTAAGTAAAGCAATTTCTAAATTTACTGGTGAAGCGAAGGAAGGACTGGATTCTGTTCACTAGCTATAGACCCCATTACCTTATTGTACTCATCTTTCCATAATCAAAAAATCAACTCCATGACGTCTACAATTCACCCTGACATAGATATGAAAGAAATCTCTTCAAAATGCTTAGCATAAGCCTCTCTAAATCCTTCTTAATTAACATCTGATTTCTATCACAAGCCCCAAAATTATTTAATTACTTAAGCCAAATAAAAGATGATAAGACTTTTTGAGGATTAAAACTGTTCTTTGTATATTTGCCCTTGTTATTAGCCTTCAACATCACCAATGTATGATTCTATCTTGAGGGGAAATGTAAGTCCACATACAGAAGGTAAGCATGTTTCCTGCATGGTCAGAGATAGTCCTGGATTTTCTGTGGGATTTTGATATGGACTTCATCTAGCACCCCCTCTTCCTCTCAGAAGGACCTCATCTGAATGACAAACCACAGAACCTTCCTCCTACCTCCCCATCCCACCCCTTTAGGATATTAGGCAGCTCAGAACAATTACTTATTTTAACTGTGACTAATTCTATCTTTCTATGTTTCAGATATCTAATTTGGCACAAAAGTCTATTTAAATTGCTTAAAAATTTTTTAACTACACAAAATTTGCTTTCATTAATTATTTTTTTCTACCAATTTAAAAGACCTCAATCAAAACCTACTTTTTCAAACTTTTAAATTTATCTTCTACCAAGGCAAACTTCACATAGATGTGCCAAATATGATAAAGACCATATCAGTCCTCAAGGGATGTTGGGTGAGTGAAATTATAATATTGGAGGCCCACAAATACTTTTTTAATACAATAGAAATATTTCCCTTGAAAACTCTTTATAGACCTACTAAAATTTCCAAGGACTTTGATATAATACTGCTTAGAAGAAGTATTGGAGGACTTCCCTGGTGGCCCAGTCGGTAAAGAGTCTGCCTTTCAGTGCAAGGGGCACTGGTCTGATCCCTGGCCCGGGAAGATCCCACAGGTGGCACAGTGGCTGGGCAGATGTGTCCAATTATGAGGCAGTGCTCTGTAGCGTGTGCACCCAGAACTGATGTTCTGCAAGAAGAGAGGTCATTGCAATGGGAGGCCCACACATGCCAAAGAATAAAGATGGATGTAAATTAATTAATTAATTAATTTTTAAAAAGAGTGAGGAAGGGATGAAAACATTTTAAAAATGTATTGGACTTGGGCTTCCCCTGGTGATCCAGTGGGTGGGGACACCGCCTTGCAGTGCAAGGGGCGCCAGTTCCATCCCTGGCCGGGGAGGATCCCACGTGATTTCTATCACAAGCCCCAAAATTATTTAATTACTTAAGCCAAATAAAAGATGATAAGACTTTTTGAGGATTAAAACTGTTCTTTGTATATTTGCCCTTGTTATTAGCCTTCAACATCACCAATGTATGATTCTATCTTGAGGAAATGTAAGTCCACATACAGAAGGTAAGCATGTTTCCTGCATGGTCAGAGATAGTCCTGGATTTTCTGTGGGATTTTGATATGGACTTCATCTAGCACCCCCTCTTCCTCTCAGAAGGACCTCATCTGAATGACAAACCACAGAACCTTCCTCCTACCTCCCCATCCCACCCCTTTAGGATATTAGGCAGCTCAGAACAATTACTTATTTTAACTGTGACTAATTCTATCTTTCTATGTTTCAGATATCTAATTTGGCACAAAAGTCTATTTAAATTGCTTAAAAATTTTTTAACTACACAAAATTTGCTTTCATTAATTATTTTTTTCTACCAATTTAAAAGACCTCAATCAAAACCTACTTTTTCAAACTTTTAAATTTATCTTCTACCAAGGCAAACTTCACATAGATGTGCCAAATATGATAAAGACCATATCAGTCCTCAAGGGATGTTGGGTGAGTGAAATTATAATATTGGAGGCCCACAAATACTTTTTAATATAATAGAAATATTTCCTTGAAAACTCTTTATAGACCTACTAAAATTTCCAAGGACTTTGATATAATACTGCTTAGAAGAAGTATTGGAGGACTTCCTGGTGGCCCAGTCGGTAAAGAGTCTGCCTTTCAGTGAAAGGGGGCACTGGTCTGATCCCGGGCCCCGGGGAAGATCCCACAGGTGGCACAGTGGCTGGGCAGATGTGTCCAATTATGAGGCAGTGCTCTGTAGCGTGTGCACCCAGAACTGATGTTCTGCAAGAAGAGAGGTCATTGCAATGGGAGGCCCACACATGCCAAAGAATAAAGATGGATGTAAATTAATTAATTAATTAATTTTTAAAAAGAGTGAGGAAGGGATGAAAACATTTTAAAAATGTATTGGACTTGGGCTTCCCCTGGTGATCCAGTGGGTGGGGACACCGCCTTGCAGTGCAAGGGGCGCCAGTTCCATCCCTGGCCGGGGAGGATCCCACGTGCCGCTGAGCGGCTGGACCGATGTGCCCAATCAACGAGCCAGAGCTCTGGAGCACATGAGCCCAGAGCCGGCACTCTGCAACAACAGACACCACCGCGATGGGAGGCCCACAGGAGCCAAAGAACAAAGACGGATGAAAATAGAGAAATGAAAGACCAATAGAAGTGGCCCGCCCGCTCCCCTCCCTCCCCAACCCGATCCCTGCCCAAAATAAATAAATAAATAAATCTTAAAAAAAAAAATGTATTGGACTTATAAAGAACTAAATATAAAAACAGAAACCATAAAACTCCTACAAGAGCACAAAGGTAGAATACTTTTCAACATAAACCATGGCAATATTTTCTATATTTGTCTCCTAAGGCAAAAAATAAATAAAGCAAAAATTTTAAATAGGACCTAGTTAAACTCAAATGCTTTTCCACAGCAAAGGACACCATTGACAAATCTAAAAGATATTTACTGAATAGATGAAAATATTTGTACATGATATGACCCATATATACACTCTTTGTAAACTGCTTACATATCTAGAGATTTTACCTAACTCATTTTAGTTTCTCAAGACTTTATCTGTTAATATTTTCCTATTTATATTTAATTGCAAAATTGTGTCCCCTGCAAATTACTAAATTTATCACCTTACTCTGATTTTTTTCTACTCTGTAATTCATGTTCATATTCCTTACTTCACCTAGAACAACTTTTTTTTTGAAAGATTTATTTATTTATTTTAATTTTGGGTGGGGGGTGGGGTGGGGAGGGAGGGGAGCAGGCAGGCCACTTCTATTGGTCTTTCATTTGTCCATTTTCATCCATCTTTTTTCTTTGACCCGTGTGGGCCTCCCATCGAGGCGGCCTCTGTTGTTGCAGAGCGCTGGCTCTGGGCACATGCGCTCCAGAGCTCTGGATCGGCAATTGGACACATCAGTCCAGCCCCTCCGCGGCACTTGGGATTTTCCCAGGCCAGGGATCGAACCGGCGCCCCTTGCACTGCAAGGCGGTGTCCTTACCCATTGGACAACCAGGGGAAGCCCCAGGGGAAGCCCCCACCTAGAACTTCTGATTCTATGTTAAACATTCTTTGCTTTGTCCTGGATCTTGGAAATATTCTTGACTTACTCTTGACAAACCCTTAGAAATATTGACTCTAAAATGCTAGTATTACACATATCCCTTGCTGTTGGATACTGTAGTGGTCTATATAACATTAACAAATGTGTAAGTCGCTCAGTCAAGTCGAACTCTTTCGGACACCATGCATGCCCTATAGCCCACCAGGCTCCTCTGTTCATGGGATTTTCCAGGCAAGAATACTGGAGTGGCTTGCCGTTCCTTCTCCAGAGTATCTTCCAGATCCAGGGGCTGAACTTGGCTCTCCTACATTGAAGGCAGATTCTTTACTAATGGAGCCACTAGGGAAGCCCATAAGGGAGCTCCTTTTTTTTTTTCTTTTTTTTTTTTTTTTCATATTCTCAGACCTTATCGTGGATAATTGCTTTATTTCATTAATGTGATAAATTATATTGTAGTATTTTTGGATGTATCATTCCATTTAATTTAAAGGCACCCATTCATAATCTTGATAGTTTATATTTTAAATAAAAATTTCCATCAGTTACATGGTCACTGTCACAGGTAACTCTCTGCATTTTCTCTTAACACTCTGCAATTCCCTAAGAAAGGAAAATAAGGTCTAACAATAACATAAGACTCTCACCAAATTATTCTGTGTTCAATACTCAGAAACTCTTCTCTAGATCATCTTTTCACTGATGAGCTATCACAGACTTTCAAGTTATTAAATTTCATCACTGGTCAAGAAGTGAGGTGTAGAGCAGCTCAGTCCCCAGTACTCAAGATGGAAGGCCTTGCAATCACTTTCTAAGTCCACACCAACTTTGTGAATATTCATCTCTTCACTCCAGTCTGAGGACAGTTCAGAGGAATAATTGTTTGCCAAAAGCAATTGGAAAATTGTGACTTCTAAATTGGCTATTTCTATGCAAAGTGTTTTGGCCTTTTTAGGAGGTGCTGTATTAGGACTTTCTAATTAACTTCAATTTGCAAATCATAGTTGACTCTAATTTGCAAATTTTATGTATTAATGTGAGTCAAGAATAGTTAATATTAAGTGTTGCCTAATCAGCTTACAAAAATAACAGGAGCATCATCAGCTTGGTATATTTATTAATACAAAGAACACTTGGAACACAGTGTGGTTTCAGCCAAACAATAAATGAACACAGTCTATCTTACCGGAGAAGAAATAGAAAACCCCAAACTCCCACCTGAATAAACCCTTCTCAGGAAACCATTTGGTGAGAAGCCTGACAGAGGCTTTATCCGGTAGCCAGACCTGCAGTGGCAGTGACATCCTCTGACCATTTATGCAATTTTTCAGCCCAAATGCTTCATTATAATAGACTGTCACCTATTTCTAGTCACAAAAGGTTCATTTTTAATATCTAAAAATTGTAAAACATTTTTACAATTTTAGAGCGAGATTTTCGAAGGTAATAGTATTAGCCATCTTTCATTTATTGAAGACTGGTATATTCTAGGCACAAGGTCAAGAAAGAGAAGGCAGACAATGCTTATTTAACTTTGCCCATTCTTTGATGCTTTTCTCATCTCTGCTGGATTATAAAATCTTTCAAGACTGAGAATCCATTTGATTCCCTATTTTCTTCTTTTTGATATCTTCATGGTTGCCACAGACCTGGACCAGGGTGAGTGTATACTAAATTCAAGATAAAAAGATAACAAGCAAAAGAATGAAAGAAGTATCAATACAAAGAAAAAATCTAACAAGAATCCAAGCGATGTTGAAAAGGGGATTGGTGGACAAATAGCAACCAGAGTAGTAAGCCAAGAGGAAACAGATATGCCAAGGGAAAGAACAGAAAGAACACTGTCGAACAAATTCCTGAATAGATTCTAATTCCTTAAAATTTTCAGTTCCAATGAAACTCTCCAGTGCTGTCAAGTAATATCCAAAAGTCGATGTCTGAAAACAGGCGGATTGTGCATAATGATGAGCAGTTTCATTTTTCCCCAGTAACTCAAGATGGAAGGCCTTGCAATCACTTTCTAAGTCCACACCAACTTTGTGAATATTCATCTCTTCACTCCAGTCTGAGGACAGTTCAGAGGAATAATTGTTTGCCAAAAGCAATTGGAAAATTGTGACTTCTAAATTGGCTATTTCTATGCAAAGTGTTTTGGCCTTTTTAGGAGGTGCTGTATTAGGACTTTCTAATTAACTTCAATTTGCAAATCATAGTTGACTCTAATTTGCAAATTTTATGTATTAATGTGAGTCAAGAATAGTTAATATTAAGTGTTGCCTAATCAGCTTACAAAAATAACAGGAGCATCATCAGCTTGGTATATTTATTAATACAAAGAACACTTGGAACACAGTGTGGTTTCAGCCAAACAATAAATGAACACAGTCTATCTTACCGGAGAAGAAATAGAAAACCCCAAACTCCCACCTGAATAAACCCTTCTCAGGAAACCATTTGGTGAGAAGCCTGACAGAGGCTTTATCCGGTAGCCAGACCTGCAGTGGCAGTGACATCCTCTGACCATTTATGCAATTTTTCAGCCCAAATGCTTCATTATAATAGACTGTCACCTATTTCTAGTCACAAAAGGTTCATTTTTAATATCTAACACTTTTTTACAATTTTAGAGCGAGATTTTCGAAGGTAATAGTATTAGCCATCTTTCATTTATTGAAGACTGGTATATTCTAGGCACAAGGTCAAGAAAGAGAAGGCAGACAATGCTTATTTAACTTTGCCCATTCTTTGATGCTTTTCTCATCTCTGCTGGATTATAAAATCTTTCAAGACTGAGAATCCATTTGATTCCCTATTTTCTTCTTTTTGATATCTTCATGGTTGCCACAGACCTGGACCAGGGTGAGTGTATACTAAATTCAAGATAAAAAGATAACAAGCAAAAGAATGAAAGAAGTATCAATACAAAGAAAAAATCTAACAAGAATCCAAGCGATGTTGAAAAGGGGATTGGTGGACAAATAGCAACCAGAGTAGTAAGCCAAGAGGAAACAGATATGCCAAGGGAAAGAACAGAAAGAACACTGTCGAACAAATTCCTGAATAGATTCTAATTCCTTAAAATTTTCAGTTCCAATGAAACTCTCCAGTGCTGTCAAGTAATATATAGTCCAAATAGACTTCTAGAGTGATAACAATACAGCACTATCACAGAATTCAGTGTGCTTATGTTGTATTTTTAGAAGCCATGGAATTCTCAAGCATTAATATCTATGAGTATTTTAATTGGTTTGAGGCTGGTCAGTACATCAAGAACACTATCTTGGAGCAAGAATTTTGCACTTCTGGGCTTCCCCTGGTGGTCCTGTGGGTAAAGACACCGCCTTGCAGTGCAAGGGGCGCCGGTTCGAGCCCTGGCCTGGGAAGATCCCACGTGCCGCGGAGCGGCTGGACTGATGTGTCCAAGCACCGAGCTGGACAACAGATGCCACCGCGATGGGAGGCCCACAGGAGCCAAAGAACAAAGAAGGATGAAAATAGAGACATGAAAGACCAATAGAAGTGGCCCGCCCATCCCCTTCCCTCCCCACCCCACCCGACAAAAGATAAAAAAAAGAGTTCCGCTCCCCCCCCCAAAAAGAATTTTGCACTTCTATTGAATGCAGGAGTGATGAAAGAAGCTATTCTTAATAGAGAGCAAATGCTATTAATTTCTGTTTATATACAAGAGATCCTCAAAAGAGAGTTGAAAACCAACCCCTGAAATCATTTTCAGAATGACAAAGGAAAAACACTGAATTGTGCTTTCAGTTTCAACAGCGCCATCTATTGGGAGGATGCATCAATGTCAGCAGTCAGCATCAGGTAGGTACAATTATTTTGCTAATCATTGTTAATTTAAAAATAAAGCTGTAAAACATCTTTGGAAGCTAAAATGCATTGTCTCATTTGGAGCTGTAGCACCTGCACGACAATTCTAATCAAGTGATGGAATAAGACAAAACCATCAGCAAAAGACACGATGAGTTGATGGACATGTATTGATTATACAAGCCATGGGCTTGTGAGAGCTGTTACATCAGCACCACACCCTCGATCAGCTATCTTTCTTGAGGCTGCAATACCCATCATAGCACCTGAAAGAAATCTATGGACCTCAGAATTCAAACTACAGTGCTCCTTCTAGCCTACATACTAAATTTACCTTTTGGTCAGTTGTCTCTTGCCCTAAAACCTTTTCTGAATGTCCTTATTAAATGTTCAGTCATGCTTAGTGCTTGTAATTTTTAAAAGGGCAATACAGCACTATCACAGAATTCAGTGTGCTTATGTTGTATTTTTAGAAGCCATGGAATTCTCAAGCATTAATATCTATGAGTATTTTAATTGGTTTGAGGCTGGTCAGTACATCAAGAACACTATCTTGGAGCAAGAATTTTGCACTTCTGGGCTTCCCCTGGTGGTCCTGTGGGTAAAGACACCGCCTTGCAGTGCAAGGGGCGCCGGTTCGATCCCTGGCCTGGGAAGATCCCACGTGCCGCGGAGCGGCTGGACTGATGTGTCCAAGTACGGAGCTGGAGCTCTGGCGCACATGCGCCCAGAGCCAGTGCTCTGCGACGACAGATGCCACCGCGATGGGAGGCCCACAGGAGCCAAAGAACAAAGAAGGATGAAAATAGAGACATGAAAGACCAATAGAAGTGGCCCGCCCATCCCCTTCCCTCCCCACCCCATCCTCCAAAAGATAAAAAAAAGAGTTCCGCTCCCCCCCCCAAAAAGAATTTTGCACTTCTATTGAATGCAGGAGTGATGAAAGAAGCTATTCTTAATAGAGAGCAAATGCTATTAATTTCTGTTTATATACAAGAGATCCTCAAAAGAGAGTTGAAAACCAACCCCTGAAATCTTTTTCAGAATGACAAAGGAAAAACACTGAATTGTGCTTTCAGTTTCAACAGCGCCATCTATTGGGAGGATGCATCAATGTCAGCAGTCAGCATCAGGTAGGTACAATTATTTTGCTAATCATTGTTAATTTAAAAATAAAGCTGTAAAACATCTTTGGAAGCTAAAATGCATTGTCTCATTTGGAGCTGTAGCACCTGCACGACAATTCTAATCAAGTGATGGAATAAGACAAAACCATCAGCAAAAGACACGATGAGTTGATGGACATGTATTGATTATACAAGCCATGGGCTTGTGAGAGCTGTTACATCAGCACCACACCCTCGATCAGCTATCTTTCTTGAGGCTGCAATACCCATCATAGCACCTGAAAGAAATCTATGGACCTCAGAATTCAAACTACAGTGCTCCTTCTAGCCTACATACTAAATTTACCTTTTTGGTCAGTTGTCTCTTGCCCTAAAACCTTTTCTGAATGTCCTTATTAAATGTAGCACTAAAAATTAGATAATATTCTGAATATTCTATTTATATACATTTAATCTGATTGCAATAAATTTTGAAACCTAGATTAAAAGCTTCTGTTTTTTTTTTAAAGATTATTTGATAGCCAAGAATATCTTACCTAAAAATTATAAGGGTGATCTTTTAAAATTTAAGTAATTGATTTTATATTTATAAATTTAATGTTTTCTTAGCATCCATTGCTATTAATATAATGAATATGAATCACAGATACTATATTAGTTAAGTATTTATCTTTCTTTATGTATTTTTGACTTTTTCATTTTTTTGGCCTCATTTTATTGATTTTGTATTCATTTATTTTTCATCCATCTTTATTCTTTGGCCTGTGTGGGCCTCCCATTGCAGTGGCCTCTCTCGTTGCAGAGCACTCGATCTGGGCACATGTGCTCTAGAGCACTGGCTCGTAATTGGACACACCGGTTCAGCTGTTCCACAGCACGTGAAATCTTCCCGGGCCAGGGATCGAACTTGTGCCCCTTGCATTGCAAGGTGGACTCTTTACCCACTGGACCACCAGGAAAGTCCAAGTACTTATCTTTCTGTACCATCAAAAATAGCATCAGAGTGCAGACACGGTACAGAGTATGGCTAGTAGAAGATGCTCTCACAATTAATTCTCTTTTTCATAAAAGACTTGCTAAAACTTGTTAAAAATCTATTTCAACATACTGTCCTCAGCTTAAAAGGTGTACATGTTTTCAAAGACAGAGACAAAAAATCCTTTATCATCATATGATTTAACATTTTCCCCAAGATTATCATGAAGAGATGCGGTTATGATACTTTTCAGATAATATTATTTTATTCCTTATTTTAGGTTTAATTGTACCTCCCTAAAGATATGCTGAAGCGCTAAAGCCCAGTACCACAGAATGTGACCTTAATTGGAAGTAGAGTTTTGCAATTTAACAAAGGCATTACGATGAGGCGTGGAATGGGCTCCGATATATGAAGACAGAGGCGCACAGCGAGAAAACCTTTGTGAGGATGAAGGCAGATGAAAGCTAGTTGGGTGAACAATGCAAACACTTCAATTCAACAATGCAGAAATGGAGTATTCCTTATGATCTTACCAAGAGGCATCCAAGATTCTGGGACAGGAGCATTTAGCTATGAACTTGGAGGCATAATATCAAGGCACAGCATGAATTCAATTTATGAAGAGTTTCTAGACCTGTTTTCATCCTCAGAGTTATCAGTGCCTGGCTGGTTTTTACCGGCCTCATCCAAGTTCATCCTGAATCAGATGGAGTCCCTGAAGAAATCTCTAGAGCAATTTTTTTCCTTGTTTCTTGCCCCTCTGACTGCCCAGTCCGTGTGGTTCAGTAGATGCCAATTTGACTCAACTTAAACCTTCTCCATGAAACATTTCACAGAACTTCCCTCTGAGAAAGAATTCTTTGTCTCATACACTTTATTACTTATTCATTGCCACAGCCTGCATTCCAATTCCACCTCTTGTGCATCAGTTATCTCTCTCAACTAAAATAAAAGTTATTTGAAGACAGAGACAAGGCCATGTATTTATTCTGTATCCCTTGGGGATCTTGAGAAGATAAACACACACACACACACACACACACACACACACACGGAGTGTTCTTGAAAAGAAAACAAAAAAGCAAAATGAATCACCGATTCAGTGACTGTCCAAAAGCAAAACAGTTTATTTGTGTCATGATAGCCTTTTCTGCTCTTAATAGATAAACACTGAGAGAGGATAACTGAATACTTCATCGGCTTGTGATCAGAGAGCAGTGATCATCTCATTGTGCCTTCGGTAGCTTCCCTGATAAAACACTAGAAAGATCCACGGTTTCAACCTTTGAGAGCAGATCTCTCTGAAAGCACTGATGATGGCTTTGTACCTGAATCCACTCACCTCCCTACACACTAGGGAACGAGGGAATCTTCAATAAGCAATTTAGAAGCTATTTAAATCTGGCCAGTTTCCACAGCCAAGACAGCACTAAGACAAAGCGATGGTAACAGATAGATACTGCATGGATGGACTCCCAGGAGTGACAGTACAGAGCTTTCTGAGTGGAAACGGGATGAGTTTCCAGTCTCACTCTCTCTGTTGGAATTAAGACAAGTAGGCAGAAAAGAAAGGTAGGAAATAGCAGGCTGTATTGGAAATGATTGTAAGAGCTTGAAGGAGACAGCGTGAAAAATAAACTGACTCATTTCCAGCGATCTCTTACTAAAGGGTGTCACTGGGGTGTTGACACCTAAAGCAAAACTTTAGGGGGAAAAGGGAAAGTAAGAATAAAGAATCTTGAGAAGCTGGTTCTGGTAACGTCTTTCCTTTTACTGTCACTTTTTCTCTGGCTTTCCAGTATCATCTGACACTTGTCTCTTCACCAGCCACATTCAGTGAATGGTGGTCAGACTGCCAGTCCCACCGACACAGACAAACCTTCTGGGTCACGCACATCTCCCCTTTCAGATACATCCCTGTTTAAACACCTCAAGAAGTTTCCTACGATTCCCACTAGGGAAAAGTGAATACCCCCTCACATCTAAGGTGTTTTGCAACCCTCTTTTCTTCTTTCTAGTTATCCTAAAGCTTTGCAAAATGAAAAAAATCTCCCCTTAATCAAAAGATTGAGAACTCCTGCCAGAGGCTGCTGACCTCTCAGATATAAGAAAGAGCATCCTGGCAGGAAAGGTTGTTCAACGTCAAAATGATTTAGCAATGAAGGTTGTGGAACCAGCTCCCCTGCACATCTTCACATCTGGGATAAATCAGGTCCCTGCAGAACTGTGGGCACCAAGCAACTTCTGAACAAGCCGGGTAGACTAGCTCCAAGGCCAGAAATTAACTAGCATGAAAAATTGTCAACCCTCACATAGCTGATTCTTTGTGGTCCTAACAATCCATTTATTCGTCCAACTTAAAAGAACTCCATGGCATTAAGCCTCAGCCTGACTTGAGCACTTTATCAACCATCTTTTCAGACCAGACCACTCCTTTTATTCAAAGAGATTATCTTGTCTCTCAGGGAATATACCCATTGCCTGGGTCTGTGTGGGCTTCCGGAGACCAACATCGATGGAAGCCAGTTCCGCGCTCAACAGTGCACCTAGTTGGCTCCATTAGGGGTGGAAAAAAAAAAAAGGACATTTCTAATTTCTTTAAGGAATTGCTTCTTTTCAGAGATTCTGAGAAATGGAAATGTTTACTTAATAATTTGGTATATAATTAATATGAGTTTCAAGGTGGCACAGGGATAGAGAATCTTTCTGCCAATGCAGAAGATGCAGGAGACACCGGTTTGACCCTGAGACAGGAAGATCCCCTGAAGAAGGGTATGGCAACCCACTCCAGTATTCTTACCTGGAGAATGCCATGGACAGAGGAGCCCGGCAGGCTACAGTCCATGGGGGCACACAGAATCAGACACAACTAAGCATGCATTCAGCATAGGATTAATAAAGCATTAATGAGGATCTTTGCTCATTATTACTTTGAGGAATCAGAGATGAATATTTTAAGCTCTGGTGCTGTCCCCAGCAGGCTAAGGAGACATGCAATCCAAGAACTGGTTTTTTAAGACTTGACAAACAGGTGGGCCTCGAGTTCCAAATGATAATCCAATGTTAGCAGAACTGAAAAGCACAGCATTTGAAAAGATCTTGCATTAATTCATCACTAGACCTAAATCATACATTCAAAGTGAAAATGTGTTATGGTCACTCAGTCATGTCTGACTCTTTGTGATCCCATGTACAGAGAAACACTGGCACTTTGTTTCTCCTATACTGAGCTCACTGTGCAGACTGAAAGATGGTTTTGTGGTCGTCATTGTTGTTTGTTTGTTTTTTCCCTTGATCTTAATCTAAGTTGGTAATGAGTTTCATCTAGTGCCTTGAGTCTCATAGTCCTACTGGCTAGAGCTTCCTGGAGCATAGAATGAGAATTCTGTAGCTGAACTTGGATACAGTAGGAAATAGTACGGCCTTTGGTAGATCATCAAGGTAAGGTAACAGCTTTACTCTCTGGTAAGGTAAATCATGACTTTTTTTTTCTGCCTGAAAAAAAATTTGTCTCTAAGATAATCTTTCAAGACAGTCTTCCATGTGTTGATTTTACAGTTTAGTTTTCACAGTTTTGGAGATATTACTGTTACTCCTTAATAAAATCTACCCAGGTGGCTCAGTGGTAAAGAACCTATCTGCCAATGTAGGAGACATAAGAGACATGCGTTTGATCCCTGGATCAGGAAGGTTCCCTAGAGAAGGGCCTGGAAACCCACTCCAGAAGTCTTGCCTGGAGAATTTCATGGACTGAGGGCTACTGTCCACAGGGTCACAAAGAGTCAGACACGATGGAAGTGACTTAGCGCATGCACACACACACACATATTTAATGTATGTGAAAGTGTTTTATAAGCCACAAAATACAGTAATAGAGCTATAATATTTTTTATTGCATCTCATCACAAAACACAGATGTGCACCATGATTATTTTAGTTGTCCTCTATAGGTGTATTTTCTATTTTATGTACATAAAGTAAAAATGGTAAAATCTAGTCTGGATCACCATAGACTATCACAAAAATATTCCCGATGTATCATTATAACCAATAAAGTTAGATTACCATATTCTTTTGGTGTTTGAAAGTTTTAAATCTTTGTAAACCAGTAATATAAACAAAACTAAATGAAACAGTTTATTTGCTAAGGACTTTAGACCTCTAAGTAGCTCTGTAGCTGTTTGAGATATTTGGTACTTCATTCAAAACTGTGTTTAGATGGACAGATAGATAAGGTGAAACTTCTTGACCCTTTTTGTTTCATGATAATTTTTGGAAAAAGTGTATTTCAGGTTGTTTTGTGCTATTTTGTAATATCTCATATAAAAAGATCTGAACTGGTATTATTATTCTTATTTGAGGATACACATTTGAATAAAGAGTTTGATTTCAGACAGGAAATCTAAGCATATTTAGGCTGTGTCTGCTTCATTAAGGACTCATTTCTCAATATAATTCTAAGAAGTAAAATGCCCCAGCGGCACTGCCAACTTACATAGAGAGTACCCTCACTCAGCTTCTTCCGAATTATTTTACCTCATGGCAGGAATGTGTAAACAGGTCTGAGTTTAAAATGCAAGTCTTTCCCAAAGCCTTCTGCCACAATCTATGAAACTACTAATTAATAAGATCGACTCTCCCCCAGATCATAAATCACTAGCAGTTTGACACTGGATTTCATTCACCTTTGTAGCTTCTGTGTTCCTTAGAGCAAATTAAGCTGAGTTCATCTATTGAGGCCTTTGATCCTCAACACCATTCATCCTGCCTGTCTTAGGGCATTTCACTTTTATTTTGGAAAATTCATCCTCTTTATACGTTCTTCTCTAGAAAAGGCCTTACCAAAACTCCTGAGATTCGGGTCCATGCCTCACTCTTTTCTGAGGCCAAGGCTAGAATGGTGATGGGCATGTGGGATCTCTACAGTTCCATCAGGACATTTCTGTTCTTCTTATTACCTGGACACCTGAGTATCTGGAACTCATGCTTTATGACTTTCTCCACTGAGGTAATCTTTGAACAGAAAATTTGTCAAGAATCTCTCTTTTTTAAACATCACACTGGAATTTATTGTTGTTTTATAATACGTTTTTTGGATGATTATTATTTTTTAATTTTTTTATTTGAAAAATAGTAGCTTTACAGAATTTTGTTGTTAAACAGTGAATACACAACAGAAAGCATCCAGAAAATTGACTCTTCTCCTAAATTTAATTGTAGAAATTGTTTACATGTTCCTTAAAAACTCATAGTGAGTGTGGGCAAAGATGAGTATGTTGCAAGTACAATGATAGCTCTTGATGAAGATGCTGCTGTGAGAGAACATTATCTTCTCAATCCAGTGATCAAACCCACATCTCTTAAGTCTCTTGTATTGGCAGGCGAGTTCTTTACTGCTAGTGCCACCTGGGAAGCCCTGTACATTCTATGGGTTTGGACAGATATACAATGTCATACATCCATCACTACTATGTCCTACAAGGATAGTGTAAGTGCCCTAAAGACCCTCTGTGTTCTGCCCATTTATCCCTTCCAAGTCTCAGCCACTGTTAAGTCCATGATTTAATGAGGGAAGTTTATTTGAAAAAAAAAAAAAAACAATACGGACCAGAAGGAAATAGATAGAGCTATGAAAAAGGGGCTCTGCTTATGGGGATAAGAGAAAGCATAACAAAATAAGTAGCATCTGAGTTGGACCACAGAGAAAAAGAGAATGATTTCAGGTACTGAAAGCTGAAGCTTTCTAGACTGTACAAACATAGAGAGTTTATAAATAGTGCAGTGTGTTCAGTGTTAGCAACTCAGTCATTTCTAATGCTTTGTGACCCCGTGGACTATAGCCCACCAGGCTCCTCTATTTATGGAATTCTCTAGGCAAGACTACTGGAGTAGAGAGCCATTCCCTTCTCCAGGGGAATCTTCCTAATCTAGGGACTGAACCCAGGTCCCCTGCATCGCAGGCAGGTCCCTTACCATATGAGCCACCAGGGAAGTCCCACTGTTTTCAGAGAGGTGTGAAATACTTGATGTAACTTGAGGAGATGGTGAGGGATGAGGATGGGAAGACAGATTAGGGCCGAGTGGCCATGGATCTTGCACGCCTGGTAAAGGGACTGGGGTTATATGCTGTAGGGAATGAAGAGGCTGTGAACAGCTTTAAGGATGTAGGATGGCAAAATTAATTGTCAGTTTTAGAATCACAATTTTATGGGAAAATCGAAGAATTCACAGGAGTGGGAAGAAACCAAAAAAAGATGATCAGATAGAAATAATTACAAAAGAAGGGAGATATTACTAAAAAGACAAGATTCTCCCACTGTGCTAATTATTATTTATAAATATCTTATAAACACCTTCATGGGTTAAATGTAGAAGCATGGTAAGTGTTGTACATGATATTGAGTATTTGATGGTTGATTTGGATATTAATTTCATCCATATTTCTCTGTTCTTCACAATCATTCGACAAATAGTTATAGAAAATATTTATAAGACAAGATAGCTTTAGACACTAAAAAATGCAAGCAAAACAAAAACAAAACCATCTAAAACTTTGGGATATAATCTGATATGATCAAAGGAAAAATGACTTATAGTCTGGCTTCATCCCTTACTGTATCTGTTATCATGAAGAAATCTTTATTATAAATATGGAGATAATAAATTATAAACCTTTTCTCTTTATGGAAAGATAATTTTTAAGTCCATGATTTAATGAGGGAAGTTTATTTGAAAAAACAATACGGACCAGAAGGAAATAGATAGAGCTATGAAAAAGGGGCTCTGCTTATGGGGATAAGAGAAAGCATAACAAAATAAGTAGCATCTGAGTTGGACCACAGAGAAAAAGAGAATGATTTCAGGTACTGAAAGCTGAAGCTTTCTAGACTGTACAAACATAGAGAGTTTATAAATAGTGCAGTGTGTTCAGTGTTAGCAACTCAGTCATTTCTAATGCTTTGTGACCCCGTGGACTATAGCCCACCAGGCTCCTCTATTTATGGAATTCTCTAGGCAAGACTACTGGAGTAGAGAGCCATTCCCTTCTCCAGGGGAATCTTCCTAATCTAGGGACTGAACCCAGGTCCCCTGCATCGCAGGCAGGTCCCTTACCATATGAGCCACCAGGGAAGTCCCACTGTTTTCAGAGAGGTGTGAAATACTTGATGTAACTTGAGGAGATGGTGAGGGATGAGGATGGGAAGACAGATTAGGGCCGAGTGGCCATGGATCTTGCACGCCTGGTAAAGGGACTGGGGTTATATGCTGTAGGGAATGAAGAGGCTGTGAACAGCTTTAAGGATGTAGGATGGCAAAATTAATTGTCAGTTTTAGAATCACAATTTTATGGGAAAATCGAAGAATTCACAGGAGTGGGAAGAAACCAAAAAAAGATGATCAGATAGAAATAATTACAAAAGAAGGGAGATGTTACTCAAAAGACAAGATTCTCCCACTGTGCTAATTATTATTTATAAATATCTTATAAACACCTTCATGGGTTAAATGTAGAAGCATGGTAAGTGTTGTACATGATATTGAGTATTTGATGGTTGATTTGGATATTAATTTCATCCATATTTCTCTGTTCTTCACAATCATTCGACAAATAGTTATAGAAAATATTTATAAGACAAGATAGCTTTAGACACTAAAAAATGCAAGCAAAACAAAAACAAAACCATCTAAAACTTTGGGATATAATCTGATATGATCAAAGGAAAAATGACTTATAGTCTGGCTTCATCCCTTACTGTATCTGTTATCATGAAGAAATCTTTATTATAAATATGGAGATAATAAATTATAAACCTTTTCTCTTTATGGAAAACCTCAGGAAAGCTATCATTCTTTTTCCCATTACTGGTACCTTCAGGTTGGATGCGACACCTGAGATTAACGTGAGGTATTTTAAAAGGTAGGAAAAATGGAATCATTGAGGTATGATGTAATATTATCAGTTAAGGAGGATGTGGTCTAGTTCACCTCTCCAGGTTAGTAGAGCAGAGAAAGATTTGAGCCTGATAAAAGCTTGGTGTCTACAAAGAGAGCAGCTTTTCCTGAAGGATCCCCTATCAGCATATTCTTGAGAAGATAAGACCAAAGTTTTGGTGGGAAGTAAAAGTCTCTGGTGGCTCAGAGGGTAGAGAATCTGACTGCAATCCAGGAGACCTGAGTTCAATCCCGGGGTTGGCAAGATCCCCTGCAGAAGGGAGGCTGAAGTTGAAAAGTGGAAGATGGATGCAATTGAAAAGCAGTGTTCGTGCTACAGGACAGACAAGAGGGCTGGGTTTTTAATCCACTGGAGCCTGCTTTAATGACATTCAACTAACAACATGGAAGATGAGGTCCAGAAAATTTGGAGGTAAAATTCAAATTTACAGAGCTTCTCTGTGCTACCATGCAGCATAATAAACCTCTGAGTGAGATAACAATTATTCATTCATACACAAACAAAGAAATGAAATTAGTGATACCTTGTCACAAGCTGCTAAGTATGGGAAGACACTTTTAGGTAATAGCTTCTATACCACAGAGGGAAAGGTTGAAGCCTCCTTATGTTCTACTTATGTATTTTTAAATTTTATTTTCTAAATGGAGGATAATTACTCTATAATATTGTAATGATTTCTTTCATCTATCAACATGAATCAGCCATAGGCATACATCTGTCCCCTCACTCTTGAACCCTCCTCCCCCTTCCACCTCACTCCACCCTCTAGGATGTCACAGAGCACTGGCTTCATGCTACCTGTGTCACCCAACAAATTCTCACTGACATGAATAAATGCTATTCCCTTGTTTTATTTAACATATTATGATTATCTTCCTATATTAGGGTTGTACTCCATTGATTTGTGATATATGTTGATCTTTTGAGCCCTATTTAAAAAGAAAAACATTTTTCCCTCAATTTATTGACCCAAATCAGGTTTCAGAATCCTAATCACTAAGACTGAGATAAAATTATTGTGTTAAGATTATATTCTTCAGAACCTGGAGTAATGAAGACTATTGAGAACCTGAGGGAGCTGGGCTGTGGATCCTGGCTCGTGCTTCTCTAGCGAACATCGGGAAATGCCAAGGCATCAGAATTACAGGTATTTGCTTTCTCACTATTTCAGCTAAATATCCTTAGTCCAATACTCACCAAGTAATCCAAATTTCACATGCAATTGAGCTTCTCATGTAATATTTAAAACCGTCAGGACATATATCCATTTTCTTGCTATCTTATCTATTTGAGCATCTTGTGAAATGGTTACTTTTCAGCTAACATACAGAACATGTTCAAGTACAGGACTCTGAAGAGGCTGGGAAAGGCCAAGAGTCAACAGTTGGACCCTAACATTTCAAGATATCTCCTGGCGAAAACCAGGACACTTCATTCTGTGCATGTCTCTTCATCTGACCTGATTTCTGCTCTGTCCTTCACAGGAAGGGATTTGCTGCCTTATCAGTGAGTGATTTTTTTTTAAAGAGAGGATAAATCTGTAATGTTCAATTCTAGAATTTTTTAGTATATTATGTGGGTTAAGAAAAATTCCTAGACTAAAATCCATTAACATAAATCACCTAATGAACGAATGTGAGTTCAGTCATATCTGACTCTTTGTGGCCCCATGGGCTGTAACCTGCCAGCCTCCTCTGTCCATGGGATTTTCCAGGTAAGCACACTAGAGTTCATAGCCATTTTCTCCTCCAGGGGATCTTCCCAAACCAGGGATCAAACCCATGTCTCTTGTGTCCCCGCACTGGCAAGGAGATTCTTTACCAATGGTACCACCTGGGAAGCCCAATGAAGACATAAACGGCCTAAATGTTCATTTCACTCACCCAGAACTCTTAGAATCAATGATGTGAAAGGATTCTGCTATGTATTTCAACTGTAAGTTCTACGTATGATTAGAGCATGGAAACAATTCTGTAAGGTATGCAATGGTCACATCCTGAGCACAGAGCTGGAAGAGTGTGTGAAATCATTTTACTGTGTACTAGTGTTTTCATCTGTCAACCAAGTTTAAATCCAATGGTCATACATATTAATTGGCAGGTCTGACAGACAAAGTTGCTCTAATTCACCCTAATTAGTATAGTCAGATTTTAAAGGCCAAATTAGCATTTTGAATACAGATTATATTTTTGCCTATATGTGTTCAGGCAGGCAAGACAAATCTTAACTTTTGAAAATGAGGTCTCTTATTTATTTTATATGTACTACTTATGGAATAACAGATCAAATGGATTACTGTATATCTGTCAAATTAGTTTACTTTTCTTTTTCTCCTGTAACAGTAGAAATTGCATAGTCATTCTATCATCAAGCATTGGTGTATACTTTTTCCCAACTTGGAAAATCTTTCTCACACTTAAGACACTTTTGTGAGGTTTAAGATATAAACAAATTCAAAGATAAGCAACAGGGCCAAAATAACTGCCGATACTAAAATATTATACATATTGGGCAAATTATTAGCATTATTAAAATCAGCCACATAGAAAATACATCTAGAAATCAATAAAAACTAAAATGAAAGAACAAGTGGGCAAAACAAATTGACAGGCGTTTCTCAGAAAGAGAATCATAGTCACTAAATGTGACAGAAGGAAATGCAGATTAATATAACAATAAAAATAATTTTTACTGGTAAGTTTAGAGAATTCAACAAATGTTAAAAGGTTTTACGTTACTGACAGCAAGACAACATCCCTCTCATATCAAACACTGAGAGCGTTATTTGCTACGGTAGGGATTTTTTTCCTTTTTTGTGTGGTGATGGTACCCACCAAAATCCATCCTTAGTAACACACATGTAGAAAAATACACACATGCATTAATGTACAGTGAATTGCTATACACTGCAATTGGGAATATAAGGTTTCTTATTAAAAGACTAGCTAAATTATGGTACAGAAATATCATGATGCATGATCAGCTTTTAAATGGTACCACCTGGGAAGCCCAATGAAGACATAAACGGCCTAAATGTTCATTTCACTCACCCAGAACTCTTAGAATCAATGATGTGAAAGGATTCTGCTATGTATTTCAACTGTAAGTTCTACGTATGATTAGAGCATGGAAACAATTCTGTAAGGTATGCAATGGTCACATCCTGAGCACAGAGCTGGAAGAGTGTGTGAAATCATTTTACTGTGTACTAGTGTTTTCATCTGTCAACCAAGTTTAAATCCAATGGTCATACATATTAATTGGCAGGTCTGACAGACAAAGTTGCTCTAATTCACCCTAATTAGTATAGTCAGATTTTAAAGGCCAAATTAGCATTTTGAATACAGATTATATTTTTGCCTATATGTGTTCAGGCAGGCAAGACAAATCTTAACTTTTGAAAATGAGGTCTCTTATTTATTTTATATGTACTACTTATGGAATAACAGATCAAATGGATTACTGTATATCTGTCAAATTAGTTTACTTTTCTTTTTCTCCTGTAACAGTAGAAATTGCATAGTCATTCTATCATCAAGCATTGGTGTATACTTTTTCCCAACTTGGAAAATCTTTCTCACACTTAAGACACTTTTGTGAGGTTTAAGATATAAACAAATTCAAAGATAAGCAACAGGGCCAAAATAACTGCCGATACTAAAATATTATACATATTGGGCAAATTATTAGCATTATTAAAATCAGCCACATAGAAAATACATCTAGAAATCAATAAAAACTAAAATGAAAGAACAAGTGGGCAAAACAAATTGACAGGCGTTTCTCAGAAAGAGAATCATAGTCACTAAATGTGACAGAAGGAAATGCAGATTAATATAACAATAAAAATAATTTTTACTGGTAAGTTTAGAGAATTCAACAAATGTTAAAAGGTTTTACGTTACTGACAGCAAGACAACATCCCTCTCATATCAAACACTGAGAGCGTTATTTGCTACGGTAGGGATTTTTTCCTTTTTTGTGTGGTGATGGTACCCACCAAAATCCATCCTTAGTAACACACATGTAGAAAAATACACACATGCATTAATGTACAGTGAATTGCTATACACTGCAATTGGGAATATAAGGTTTCTTATTAAAAGACTAGCTAAATTATGGTACAGAAATATCATGATGCATGATCAGTGCATGCTCAGTTGCAGCCTATGCTTTGCGACCCTATAGACTATGGCCCTCCAGGCTTCTCTATCCATGAAATTCTCCAGGCAGCAATACCAGAGTGAACTGTCATTTCATTTCTCCAGGGAATCTTCCCAACCCCAGGATCAATCCCAAGGCTCTTGAATTTCCTGCACTGGCAGAAGGATTATTTACCACCGTGTTACATGGGAAGTCCAGGAATATCAGAGTATGTTACGCAACTCCTGAAAAGAATAATGTAAGTTGTGCATGCAGATAAAGAATTAAGTACGTCCAATATTATAAAATGAGTCAGCAGTTGAAATAATAATATGTATGATAATTTAAGGATTATTTATTATGTTTTCTGATACTTCCTACGAAAATATTTCCAATGATATATATACATGAAATGATGGTATGTATATTCAAATCTGAGTTTTTGGATTCATCCATTCTGGAAGAAACCTCCTTCTTCTTCATACATGCCTTGGCCCACTTGAATTTACTCTTAACTAGCAATAGAGTCTTAACCTGGTAGCTCAGATGGTAAAGAATCTGCTTGCAATGTGTGAGACCCAGGTTTAGTCCCTGGGTCAGAAAGATTCCCTGGAGAAGAGCATGGCTAAACAGTCCAGTATTCTTGCCTGGAGAACTCCAGGGACAGATGAGCCTGGCAGGCTACAGTCCATGGGGTCACAAGAGACAGATGTGACTGAGCAAGTAATACTTGCATCACCTTCACTATACTGTCACTATGGCATGATCCAAATAGGGTGTAAAAAAAGTTACATGTGTTGATGGAATAACAGAATTGACAATAACACTAGCAATTGAGCTATGTGAGTTGAACACTGAGATTATTTATAAATATACATGAAAGGACTGAAATGGTACATAATTGGCTAATAGTTTTTTAATTGGGGGAGGGGTTTTGATCAATGCACTAATATAAACTTTCACTTTTTGCTTCATGGAATATTTTTTTACAGCAGGCTTCTACTGTAATATTTTCTATAGTAGGCTTCTGATTTTATTTTTTAGAGAGATCAATGCCAAGAAACATAAACAGGGCTTCCCCTGGTGGTCCAGTGGGTAAGGACACCGCCTTGCAGTGCAAGGGGCGCCGGTTTGAGCCCTGGCCTGGGAAGATCCCACGTGCCGCAGAGCGGCTGGACTGATGTGTCCAATTACCGAGCCAGAGCTCTGGAGCACATGTGCCCAGAGCCGGCGCTCTGCAGCGATAGACGCCACCGTGATGGGAGGCCCACAGGAGGCAAAGAACAAAGACGGATGAACATAGAGAAACGAAAGACCAATAGAAGTGGCCTGCCTGCTCCCCTCCCTCCCCAACCCGACCCCCACCCAAAATAAATAAATAAATCTTAAAAAAAAAAAAAAAAGAAACATAAACATTCTTGGGAATATCTGTAACAGTCTTTAAGAATCTCTGGTGTTGGGCTTCCCTGGTGGTCCAGTGGATGGAGAGTCCTCCTTGCAGTGCAAGGGGCATCGGGTCAATCCCTGGCCCAGGAGGATCCCACGTGCCACGGAGTGGCTGGACTGGTGTGTCCAATTGTGGGCCAGTGCTCTGGGGCGCATATGCCCAGAGCTGGTGCTCTGTGAGGAGAGGGGCTGCCGCGATGGGAGGCCGACATAGGCTGGGGAATAAAGAAGGATGAAAATACATGGCTAAAAAATATCAATAAAGGAGGCCAGAGTTTGGGGGGGGGGGGGGGGGAATCTCTGGTCTCCTCATTCTCCTCTTTTTTAACTTTAGTTTTCATCAAGAACCAGCATTTAACAGAAATGCACAATTATTCTCACCCATCTTTAAAAATATATTATTAGCATTTAAATAATAGTTTGCCCTCTTTCCCACTATATATGAGCTATATTTTCATAATATTCTGTTTCAAAGATTTTATATCCAACATTTTAAGGAAAATTAAACTGAAGACCAAATACATTTCTGTGTTAGGAATGTGCAGAGACAAGCCTAGAGATGAAAGCAAAGTTGATATTTGTCTTAAAAATCCCATCGCCTCCTCTTTTTAGCAAAGTAACAACAATAAGGGATTATCATCACCTAGGAGAGCAGTGTGTTTTCACTTTATTTCTCATTTCTCCCATTCTCTTCAAATAGTTTTTGGTCAATGAAAAAGTGACATGTATAGATTCTTACACCAGTCCATTAAAGGAGGTCACTTAAATAATCTGACTTGTGTATTAGTGCAAAGAAATAAAAGTAAAAAGTGGACCTACCCTAAAAGTCTGTAAATTCATCTAAAATAAATATTGGAAACATCAGCTATTATTGGATCTCTGCAGTCTTCTAGTTGTCAGTTTCAGAAGAATTTCAGCTGGCAGCACACACTCTTCCAAGAGAGAAAAATAAATTAGGGGATGCACAGGTATTTAAAATTGGAAATGTACTTGTAAACATATTTTAATAAAGAATCAAATAAAAATACAAAAAAATAATGGCACTGCTTCAAATCAAACTCAGGGCACAATTCTGAGGACAATTCCCCAAGGTTTTCATTAAAAAGTGGTTTATTTTTCTAAGTTCTTCTAATAATTCACCGTTTTTGCTGAGTACCCCAAATTCTCATGCATGGATTTGCTGCATTATGAACTCAAACTGGCTTGTTATATCAGGGACTTCTTCCACACAAGTGAGAAATATATATTTTTTAAAGGGCAGGAAAACTTTTATAGATCTAGAAGGTTTGTAAGACAAGTCCTGCTAAGATACACGATCACTCATTTATCATAAGTTAGTGACAGTCATTTATTCAGCAATCTACCTACCCATTTTCTCCTTTCATTTCTTTAGGGCATCTTAATGACTCACCTACATTTTTTCTATCACTATCACGTTTTATTTCCTGTTGTCTGATTAATCTTCCAGAAGGGGATCTTAAAATAAATCCCACTATGAAAAATCACCCAGGGCACCTCTCACTCTGTAAAGCCCATGACTGTATTCAATGTTTCACATATTCAGAAATTCCACCCACCCCCATCTTCAAATCTTGCTTATGTTGTTTCTGCCTAGCTGTGCCCCTTTCTCCAGCCAACTTTACATGCTAAATTCCACTCATCTTGCACCACCCTCTCAAAAGCAGTTCAGAAGAACTCCACAATTCCATGAAAAATCTCTTTTTCTCGTTAATCACTTCTCCTAAACTTTCTTTTCTTTCCAAGGTGGCTCAATGATAAGGAATCCCCCTGCCTATGCAAGAGATTCAGGAGACACAGGTTCAATCCCTGGATCAAACCAAAGGGAATGAATCAATCCCTGAGATGACATGTATAGATTCTTACACCAGTCCATTAAAGGAGGTCACTTAAATAATCTGACTTGTGTATTAGTGCAAAGAAATAAAAGTAAAAAGTGGACCTACCCTAAAAGTCTGTAAATTCATCTAAAATAAATATTGGAAACATCAGCTATTATTGGATCTCTGCAGTCTTCTAGTTGTCAGTTTCAGAAGAATTTCAGCTGGCAGCACACACTCTTCCAAGAGAGAAAAATAAATTAGGGGATGCACAGGTATTTAAAATTGGAAATGTACTTGTAAACATATTTTAATAAAGAATCAAATAAAAATACAAAAAAATAATGGCACTGCTTCAAACCAAACTCAGGGCACAATTCTGAGGACAATTCCCCAAGGTTTTCATTAAAAAGTGGTTTATTTTTCTAAGTTCTTCTAATAATTCACCGTTTTTGCTGAGTACCCCAAATTCTCATGCATGGATTTGCTGCATTATGAACTCAAACTGGCTTGTTATATCAGGGACTTCTTCCACACAAGTGAGAAATATATATTTTTTAAAGGGCAGGAAAACTTTTATAGATCTAGAAGGTTTGTAAGACAAGTCCTGCTAAGATACACGATCACTCATTTATCATAAGTTAGTGACAGTCATTTATTCAGCAATCTACCTACCCATTTTCTCCTTTCATTTCTTTAGGGCATCTTAATGACTCACCTACATTTTTTCTATCACTATCACGTTTTATTTCCTGTTGTCTGATTAATCTTCCAGAAGGGGATCTTAAAATAAATCCCACTATGAAAAATCACCCAGGGCACCTCTCACTCTGTAAAGCCCATGACTGTATTCAATGTTTCACATATTCAGAAATTCCACCCACCCCCATCTTCAAATCTTGCTTATGTTGTTTCTGCCTAGCTGTGCCCCTTTCTCCAGCCAACTTTACATGCTAAATTCCACTCATCTTGCACCACCCTCTCAAAAGCAGTTCAGAAGAACTCCACAATTCCATGAAAAATCTCTTTTTCTCGTTAATCACTTCTCCTAAACTTTCTTTTCTTTCCAAGGTGGCTCAATGATAAGGAATCCCCCTGCCTATGCAAGAGATTCAGGAGACACAGGTTCAATCCCTGGATCAGGAAGATTCCCTGGAGAAGGAAATGGCAACACACTCCAATACTCTTTCTGGAAAAATTCCATAGATAGAGGAACCTGGGAGGCTACGGTTCATGGGTCAGAGAGAGGTGGGCATAACTTACCGACTAAACAACAAAACTCTCTAATTAAAGTGGGGTACATTCTGTCTTAGTTACCAGTATTTATTTACATTAAAAAAAAATCTTCCTTAGTACATAAACCTCCCCGAAGGCAGGGTCCATGCCTGATTGATTTTTGAATTCCAGCAATGATCAGAACAAGGGTTCAACAAATAATTCTCAACATATTAAAATTTTGTAAATAAGCCCCTTCACTGTTTTAGTAATACATTTAGAAAGCACAATGCCTTAAGAATCTAGAACACTTTACATAATGCTGCCTCATTCTAATTTACAGACCAGAAAACTGAAACAAAACTATTGTAAGACTTGCCCAATATTATAAAGAAACTTTGAATTGGAGCTAATATTCAAATTCTGTTTTGAAAACATTCATTTGTACTGAATCTCTTACAGCAAAAATACATAATGCATGAATCTATTATGGATTCTCACACACCTCGCTGATGTTACGGGGGCCTCTCAGATTTCTGAGATGGAGCAAGAGGGATGCTATTCCCTGCTCCTCCTAAAAGGAAAGATGTCACCTCACTATGAATCACAACTAAGCATTCATAAGATTTTACCAACTTATGTTTAAAAGAGAGAGAATTTAGGTCTTGAGCAATTACAACAAACACAGCTACATTAATATGGACAACCTTTTACAAAGATTAGTACCCTCCCTAAATCATTCCCCAATATAAATTCTACCATTAATTTCTCAAAACCATTTCATGAAAGTCCTTAAATTAGTATCTTTCTCTCCTTTCTGTCTCTCTTTCTTCCCTACTCCTCTCTTCCTCCTTTTCTTTTCAAGTTTCTCATTAAAATCCAGACACACATAAGAAAAGTAATACCTCAGTAAGGATTCAGTTCAATAATTCTTGCTGAGCAAAGAAAGCCACGATAGATTCCGAGTATACAAAGATAAACAGAACACCATCTCTGTCCTCGGGGCAATACAAGGCAGATGAGGTTGCCACTCACTCTGCCACAGAGGGATGCCCAGTTGGGCTCCTAACTGATAAACTGATAAACAAGCCAGCCTTAAGAAAGCTCTTTCCTAGGTTGGCAGCCTAAGGGAAAGGGCACTGACATTGGAAAAAACTGGGAAAGTAAAAGTACAGACGTAAACTGAATTGCAGGCTGCAGAGTAACCTGTGGTAAGTAGCCCTTAAATAATTAGTCTTGCATTTCACAGTATTCTGGTGCTGCTGGAGGGTGGACCACTCACAGAGAAAGATGGGAAAGAGGTGAAGTCATCAACAGAGAGAGAGAGCTGGCATGAGGACAGATCAAGAAAAAGCAAAGAAAGGACATTATAGAGAAGAAGATGCAGGCAAAGCTGGTTCCACAGAAACAACTTCATTTTCCATCACCAAGAGGACCACATAAAGTGCAGAATTAAATTTACATAGTCATAGCCTCAATTGAATTCCTTGGAAGCCCTAGACTTTGTGATGTGGGTCTGCGATTCATTCGTAATATTTCAAAGTCTATTTTTCCCCTCTGTTTATATTTTCCAGCTTTATTGAGATATAAATGACACATAACACTGTATAAGTTTAAGTTATGCAATGCAATGACATGATGCAGATATATTGGGGATGTACATCACTGTAAAGCTAATAATAAAAATTGTTTTAAGGGAATCTGAGTTTCCAGCCTTTACCATTAGCCTTAAAGGTGTAGTAAATAAGCATTAGTTCCTTTGAAAAAAGCAATTACAACAAACACAGCTACATTAATATGGACAACCTTTACAAAGATTAGTACCCTCCCTAAATCATTCCCCAATATAAATTCTACCATTAATTTCTCAAAACCATTTCATGAAAGTCCTTAAATTAGTATCTTTCTCTCCTTTCTGTCTCTCTTCTTCCCTACTCCTCTCTTCCTCCTTTTCTTTTCAAGTTTCTCATTAAAATCCAGACACACATAAGAAAAGTAATACCTCAGTAAGGATTCAGTTCAATAATTCTTGCTGAGCAAAGAAAGCCACGATAGATTCCGAGTATACAAAGATAAACAGAACACCATCTCTGTCCTCGGGGCAATACAAGGCAGATGAGGTTGCCACTCACTCTGCCACAGAGGGATGCCCAGTTGGGCTCCTAACTGATAAACTGATAAACAAGCCAGCCTTAAGAAAGCTCTTTCCTAGGTTGGCAGCCTAAGGGAAAGGGCACTGACATTGGAAAAAACTGGGAAAGTAAAAGTACAGACGTAAACTGAATTGCAGGCTGCAGAGTAACCTGTGGTAAGTAGCCCTTAAATAATTAGTCTTGCATTTCACAGTATTCTGGTGCTGCTGGAGGGTGGACCACTCACAGAGAAAGATGGGAGAGAGAGGTGAAGTCATCAACAGAGAGAGAGAGCTGGCATGAGGACAGATCAAGAAAAAGCAAAGAAAGGACATTATAGAGAAGAAGATGCAGGCAAAGCTGGTTCCACAGAAACAACTTCATTTTCCATCACCAAGAGGACCACATAAAGTGCAGAATTAAATTTACATAGTCATAGCCTCAATTGAATTCCTTGGAAGCCCTAGACTTTGTGATGTGGGTCTGCGATTCATTCGTAATATTTCAAAGTCTATTTTTCCCCTCTGTTTATATTTTCCAGCTTTATTGAGATATAAATGACACATAACACTGTATAAGTTTAAGTTATGCAATGCAATGACATGATGCAGATATATTGGGGATGTACAACACAGTAAAGCAATAATAAAAAAAAAAAATTGTTTTAAGGGAATCTGGAGTTTCACAGGATGGATCAAACCTTTTACCAGAGGGTGGTTAGACAGATTATGTATGATGAAATATTTAAAATGAAACTATCAATAATTCCTAATTAACCCCTCTGGCTTGAATATGAAACATTCTACAGCAGAAAGTGGATTGGGGGAGGGAGAATTCAATAAAAAGGCTTTAATGCCATACAAATTGCAGATCATTGATTTAGAAAGAACAGCCAAAAAGACAATACCAGGAAACAAAACAAAAAACAAATGGAAAAGTAGCAATGACGGGGGTGAGCAGGATGGACTGAGGGAAAGCATGTCTTACAGCTTAATAACACATTTTCCAGGCAAAAGCAAAACAAAAAAATTTAGAACATAGGGTACACAAAGGCATTAGGCATCACAGAGGTTTTTTCTCATCAGTTGTATGACCTTGTACAAGTTCTTGAGACTCGAAACTTTGGTTTCAGGCCTCCTCAGCAAGCATGACACCTTATCATCTACCCACCCTGGGGTTCACCCAGTTCCAGTGAAAGGAGAGGTGAAAGCACTTAGGACAATGAGGCCCTGAGGACTTGAGGTTGGCCTCAGGAGGTATTGTGTCCTAAGAGGCTAAAAAGCAGGTTCTGGACAACCTCCCACCAAGGACATTGCAGAAGGTATTCACCGCTTCTTCACACCATCCAGCATCAGGCAGGATGAAATGAGCTAAGAGTCAGTGAGATCCAAAATAAAAGTCATGACAGAACCATGATCAAAATAATGAGCCACTCAAGTATTGTACATCTCTTGGAAAGGGGAAGAAAAATCTAACTTTCATGCCCTTTTAATATGGAGCAATCAGAACGTAGAATTTGGATCATTTATAGAGAAGAAGATGCAGGCAAAGCTGGTTCCACAGAAACAACTTCATTTTCCATCACCAAGAGGACCACATAAAGTGCAGAATTAAATTTACATAGTCATAGCCTCAATTGAATTCCTTGGAAGCCCTAGACTTTGTGATGTGGGTCTGCGATTCATTCGTAATATTTCAAAGTCTATTTTTCCCCTCTGTTTATATTTTCCAGCTTTATTGAGATATAAATGACACATAACACTGTATAAGTTTAAGTTATGCAATGCAATGACATGATGCAGATATATTGGGGATGTACAACACAGTAAAGCAATAATAAAAAAAAAAAATTGTTTTAAGGGAATCTGGAGTTTCACAGGATGGATCAAACCTTTTACCAGAGGGTGGTTAGACAGATTATGTATGATGAAATATTTAAAATGAAACTATCAATAATTCCTAATTAACCCCTCTGGCTTGAATATGAAACATTCTACAGCAGAAAGTGGATTGGGGGAGGGAGAATTCAATAAAAAGGCTTTAATGCCATACAAATTGCAGATCATTGATTTAGAAAGAACAGCCAAAAAGACAATACCAGGAAACAAAACAAAAAACAAATGGAAAAGTAGCAATGACGGGGGTGAGCAGGATGGACTGAGGGAAAGCATGTCTTACAGCTTAATAACACATTTTCCAGGCAAAAGCAAAACAAAAAAATTTAGAACATAGGGTACACAAAGGCATTAGGCATCACAGAGGTTTTTTCTCATCAGTTGTATGACCTTGTACAAGTTCTTGAGACTCGAAACTTTGGTTTCAGGCCTCCTCAGCAAGCATGACACCTTATCATCTACCCACCCTGGGGTTCACCCAGTTCCAGTGAAAGGAGAGGTGAAAGCACTTAGGACAATGAGGCCCTGAGGACTTGAGGTTGGCCTCAGGAGGTATTGTGTCCTAAGAGGCTAAAAAGCAGGTTCTGGACAACCTCCCACCAAGGACATTGCAGAAGGTATTCACCGCTTCTTCACACCATCCAGCATCAGGCAGGATGAAATGAGCTAAGAGTCAGTGAGATCCAAAATAAAAGTCATGACAGAACCATGATCAAAAATAATGAGCCACTCAAGTATTGTACATCTCTTGGAAAGGGGGGAAGAAAAAATCTAACTTTCATGCCCTTTTAATATGGAGCAATCAGAACGTAGAAGGTTTGTGAAGCTCACATCTACCCCAGCTGGCCCTCTAGGGCCAGCCCCACATAGTCCTATCTATGTGGATAATAGTTTTCCAAAGAGTTTGCAGCCTGGTGAAAAGGAGAGATGGTTTGAGTCATTACCAAGGATGGTTCTATAGAGTAGGGCACTCTTGCCTACTTTGTTAATTTCTACAATGGTGGCATCTCTGTTTGCAGAGCTGACAGCTCCCTTTCCATGGGCTCTGGCTGTGAGTGCAATGCGTGTGAAATTGCTGCCGATAACACCTGGCCACATCTGCAAGAGAAGCAGCGCTCAGGCAGGGGCCCCCACAGGGAGAAGCAGGGGGAAGGATGGACTGGCTAAGGAACCTTCACTCCTTGCTTATTACTAGAACCACATGTGCCCCCTCCTCCCAGACTGCCTTAAAAAGGAGATTGCCTTAAAACGTTTATGTTTTGAAATTCAGATTTTCTGCATCTGAAGACATAAACACGCACTGCCTTCCCCAGGCTTCCTGGCCACCGGTGGTAGCTGTCTCCCTGTCAAGAGCCGGGCCAGCAATCCTTCTCTTTCTTCACAGTGTGAGCTGGTGAAGATGGACTTGTCAGGAGTTAAAATGGAGCTTCCTGCGATGCATGAAAGGAGATGCTGGTCTGGGCAAAGACATGCTCTTTCTGACTGCATATATTAGAACCGCTGAAACATCAGTGCAGTCAAGCTCCTCTGTTCCAGCACGATCGGAAAAACATAGTTTGGAAAACATTTATGAAACAGAGGGAATATAAATACATGGAACTTAGGACAATGAGGCCCTGAGGACTTGAGGTTGGCCTCAGGAGGTATTGTGTTCTAAGAGGCTAAAAAGCAGGTTCTGGACAACCTCCCACCAAGGACATTGCAGAAGGTATTCACCGCTTCTTCACACCATCCAGCATCAGGCAGGATGAAATGAGCTAAGAGTCAGTGAGATCCAAAATAAAAGTCATGACAGAACCATGATCAAAAATAATGAGCCACTCAAGTATTGTACATCTCTTGGAAAGGGGGGAAGAAAAAATCTAACTTTCATGCCCTTTTAATATGGAGCAATCAGAACGTAGAAGGTTTGTGAAGCTCACATCTACCCCAGCTGGCCCTCTAGGGCCAGCCCCACATAGTCCTATCTATGTGGATAATAGTTTTCCAAAGAGTTTGCAGCCTGGTGAAAAGGAGAGATGGTTTGAGTCATTACCAAGGATGGTTCTATAGAGAGTAGGGCACTCTTGCCTACTTTGTTAATTTCTACAATGGTGGCATCTCTGTTTGCAGAGCTGACAGCTCCCTTTCCATGGGCTCTGGCTGTGAGTGCAATGCGTGTGAAATTGCTGCCGATAACACCTGGCCACATCTGCAAGAGAAGCAGCGCTCAGGCAGGGGCCCCCACAGGGAGAAGCAGGGGGAAGGATGGACTGGCTAAGGAACCTTCACTCCTTGCTTATTACTAGAACCACATGTGCCCCCTCCTCCCAGACTGCCTTAAAAAGGAGATTGCCTTAAAACGTTTATGTTTTGAAATTCAGATTTTCTGCATCTGAAGACATAAACACGCACTGCCTTCCCCAGGCTTCCTGGCCACCGGTGGTAGCTGTCTCCCTGTCAAGAGCCGGGCCAGCAATCCTTCTCTTTCTTCACAGTGTGAGCTGGTGAAGATGGACTTGTCAGGAGTTAAAATGGAGCTTCCTGCGATGCATGAAAGGAGATGCTGGTCTGGGCAAAGACATGCTCTTTCTGACTGCATATATTAGAACCGCTGAAACATCAGTGCAGTCAAGCTCCTCTGTTCCAGCACGATCGGAAAAACATAGTTTGGAAAACATTTATGAAACAGAGGGAATATAAATACATGGAATTTAAGGATGGAGACTCTCCCTTTATGGAAAATTTTACGTGAGGTAAAGGTACAAGGGTGTGTGTTGCCTTTAATCTGCTCTCTATGGGAAAAAAAAAAATTGGGGTGGGGACTTTTTTGATGGCTCTGACAGTAAAGAATCAACCCACCTGCCAACATAGGAGACATAGGCTCAATCCCTGAGTGGGAAAGATCCCCTGGAGAAAGGCATGGCAACTCACTCCAGTGTTCTTGCCTGGATAATCCTATGGACAGCGGAGGTTGGCAGGCTACACTTCAAGGGGTCGCAAAGAGTCAGACGTGACTAAGCAAGCAACACTTTCACTTTCACAGGGAAAAATCTGCTCCCCCCAACCCTGCCAAAAGCAGCTTCCCAGAATCCATATAACTCTATCACGACTTCTCCAGAAATAGCACAAAATAATGCTCATACTAGAGGGAATGCCCAGGAGGGATCTCCTTGGGGAAGCATAGCAGCAGGGTGTTTTATAGGCATCTTTGTGCAGAGTAGTGCCATCAGGCTCTTAAATAATAGCACATGTTAATTCCAGGTCAGTAATGTGGATAAAGTCATGAGCAAGAAAGGATGAACTGTGAAAAAAAAATTCAGTCTGTGGCCCTGATATTTGATGGTGGTTGAAGAAACCATAGCTTGGTGTCTCTGGATCTCTTAATGCTCAGCACTTTGCACAGTGGATGGTCAAAAGTGGCTGCTGAACAAGTCCAACATAGGAATCAATGCCAAGAGGAGCTTCTCAGTGATGGAGACGCAGGCATAGAGAACAGACGTGTGGGCGCAGTGGGGGAAGGAGAGGCTGGGACAAATCGAGAGAGTAGCATGGAAACGTGTATATTACCATATATAAAATAGCCAGTGAAGACTTGCTGTGTGATGCAGGAAATTCAAACCCAGTGCTCTGTGACAACCTAGATGGGGTGGGAGATGGGAGGAAGGTTCAAAAATAACCAGAGGGGACATAAAACACCTATGGCTGATTCATGTTGATGAATGGTAGAAACCAACACTATATTCTAAAGCAATTATCCTCCAATTAAAAGTAAATTAATTTTAAAAAGAAAAGCCTCTATTATAAGACTGTTCTTGAAGAACCATGACCAGTAGAAATCAAAACAGATACAAGTAGACTTAACATAGCTTAGGACATTATTTTAAAAGTCAAGAGAAACCTGGCCAATTGGGAGAGTGGTTTAAGTCCACATAAATTAATTTAACCATCTCGACTTTAACTAGCTTAGTTTTAGGTTCCAGTAGCACACATTTAATTAGTAGTTGAACTGAAATTTCTTTACACACACACACACACACCAACCAACAGAGGAGTACTCTATGCCCAATAAACATTGCAAAACAGTTTAGGTCTATCTGTCATTTATCAATCAATCATCTACCTTTCTCTTACTTATCCATCAACTCATTTATATATTTATTAATAGCTGAGGATATATAATCATTCGTATATTTAGTAATACGTGTTATATTTTCCGTGTAACAGATCTTCACTCTACATGAATACTACCAAAAGCAAAATAAGGAGATATTAGGGGAAAGCACATGTTTAAAGAAATATACAAACATTTCTGACAACTAGAATGCTGGCGTCTTTCACTTTTCATTGGATGATTAGAAGGGGCTTTGGACTATTTGTTAAAAAGAGCACACTGATTATATGATAAATGACCAAGGGTCACTAACAACTGATCAGTCTCTTTTTTTTTTTTTTCTTAATTTTGGCCTCTTGTACTGGCCCTTCATTTATTTATTTTCATCCATCTTTGTTCTTTGACCTGTGTGGGCCTCCCATCGCAGTGGCTTCTCAGTGAGGAGACGCAGGCATAGAGAACAGACGTGTGGGCGCAGTGGGGGAAGGAGAGGCTGGGACAAATCGAGAGAGTAGCATGGAAACGTGTATATTACCATATATAAAATAGCCAGTGAAGACTTGCTGTGTGATGCAGGAAATTCAAACCCAGTGCTCTGTGACAACCTAGATGGGGTGGGAGATGGGAGGAAGGTTCAAAAATAACCAGAGGGGACATAAAACACCTATGGCTGATTCATGTTGATGAATGGTAGAAACCAACACTATATTCTAAAGCAATTATCCTCCAATTAAAAGTAAATTAATTTTAAAAAGAAAAGCCTCTATTATAAGACTGTTCTTGAAGAACCATGACCAGTAGAAATCAAAACAGATACAAGTAGACTTAACATAGCTTAGGACATTATTTTAAAAGTCAAGAGAAACCTGGCCAATTGGGAGAGTGGTTTAAGTCCACATAAATTAATTTAACCATCTCGACTTTAACTAGCTTAGTTTTAGGTTCCAGTAGCACACATTTAATTAGTAGTTGAACTGAAATTTCTTTACACACACACACACACACCAACCAACAGAGGAGTACTCTATGCCCAATAAACATTGCAAAACAGTTTAGGTCTATCTGTCATTTATCAATCAATCATCTACCTTTCTCTTACTTATCCATCAACTCATTTATATATTTATTAATAGCTGAGGATATATAATCATTCGTATATTTAGTAATACGTGTTATATTTTCCGTGTAACAGATCTTCACTCTACATGAATACTACCAAAAGCAAAATAAGGAGATATTAGGGGAAAGCACATGTTTAAAGAAATATACAAACATTTCTGACAACTAGAATGCTGGCGTCTTTCACTTTTCATTGGATGATTAGAAGGGGCTTTGGACTATTTGTTAAAAAGAGCACACTGATTATATGATAAATGACCAAGCGTCACGAACAACTGATCAGTCTCTTTTTTTTTCTTAATTTTGGCCTCTTGTACTGGCCCTTCATTTATTTATTTTCATCCATCTTTGTTCTTTGACCTGTGTGGGCCTCCCATCGCAGTGGCCTCTCTCGTTGCAGAGCACCGGCTCTGGGCACATGCACTCCAGAGCTCTGGTTCAGTAGTTGGACACATCCATCCAGCCGCTCCGCAGCACGTGGGATCTTCCCAGGCCAGGGATCGAACCCATTCCCCTTGCACTGCAAGGCGGTGTCTTTACCCACTGGACCACAGGGAAGCCCCATAATCAGTCTTTTTTTAAGCTAGTTACTTCATTTATTTTAAATTACTACACAAAACAGTATTTCAGTCTATTATAAACTGTAAGTCCAAAGCAGTAACTTTAAGTCACAAAACAGTCTATTATAAACTGTAAGTCCAAATGACATACTTAAAATGTGTCCAAAGGTTAATTACAAATGAATGCTTCCAAAAATATAAGAAATTAGCAACCAAAAGTCAAGTATGTGTTACTATACTGGCAGCTAAAAATGGAAAGAATGCTATTATTGAATTTTGGGGGAGTGAATACAAACTGGGGGACAATTGTTCACCTGCCTTCATTTTCTACCATGTATAAGGAAGGCCACATCCCAGACCTCAACCTCCCACAATTGGAAAGGAGACTAATTAGTATTTCTGAAGAGTTTTTAATACCTTGGTTTAGAGAAAAAGGTGACAAATGGTGTCTGATACTTCATGTCATTTAACTTGAATGATAAATTTAAAAGTTTTTCACCAAAAGGATAACGTCGTCCATAAGGACTGAATAATTCAAGGATAATTCAGAAACAGCTCTACAGATGTTTTCCATCCTACGCTGAGGATATATAATCATTCGTATATTTAGTAATACGTGTTATATTTTCCGTGTAACAGATCTTCACTCTACATGAATACTACCAAAAGCAAAATAAGGAGATATTAGGGGAAAGCACATGTTTAAAGAAATATACAAACATTTCTGACAACTAGAATGCTGGCGTCTTTCACTTTTCATTGGATGATTAGAAGGGGCTTTGGACTATTTGTTAAAAAGAGCACACTGATTATATGATAAATGACCAAGGGTCACTAACAACTGATCAGTCTCTTTTTTTTTTTTTCTTAATTTTGGCCTCTTGTACTGGCCCTTCATTTATTTATTTTCATCCATCTTTGTTCTTTGACCTGTGTGGGCCTCCCATCGCAGTGGCCTCTCTCGTTGCAGAGCACCGGCTCTGGGCACATGCACTCCAGAGCTCTGGTTCAGTAGTTGGACACATCCATCCAGCCGCTCCGCAGCACGTGGGATCTTCCCAGGCCAGGGATCGAACCCATTCCCCTTGCACTGCAAGGCGGTGTCTTTACCCACTGGACCACAGGGAAGCCCCATAATCAGTCTTTTTTTAAGCTAGTTACTTCATTTATTTTAAATTACTACACAAAACAGTATTTCAGTCTATTATAAACTGTAAGTCCAAAGCAGTAACTTTAAGTCACAAAACAGTCTATTATAAACTGTAAGTCCAAATGACATACTTAAAATGTGTCCAAAGGTTAATTACAAATGAATGCTTCCAAAAATATAAGAAATTAGCAACCAAAAGTCAAGTATGTGTTACTATACTGGCAGCTAAAAATGGAAAGAATGCTATTATTGAATTTTGGGGGAGTGAATACAAACTGGGGGACAATTGTTCACCTGCCTTCATTTTCTACCATGTATAAGGAAGGCCACATCCCAGACCTCAACCTCCCACAATTGGAAAGGAGACTAATTAGTATTTCTGAAGAGTTTTTAATACCTTGGTTTAGAGAAAAAGGTGACAAATGGTGTCTGATACTTCATGTCATTTAACTTGAATGATAAATTTAAAAAGTTTTTTCACCAAAAGGATAACGTGCGTCCATAAGGACTGAATAATTCAAGGATAATTCAGAAACAGCTCTACAGATGTTTTCCATCCTCGAGGAAAGCAGGTTTTCTTTTCTCTTCACTTTTACCCTGGAGAAATATATGCAACCCGATTTCCTTTTTGCACAGAGGGAACAAATATTGAAGGATGATTTAAAAACAAAATCAGAAAAAGCTGTAATACAAAATTATGTTGAACATTGTGTGAGAGCTGATATTATTCTCTAGGGTGTTGCTGTCTAGACTAACACTGTGTGTTTCCTGAGAATCTGATGTAAAGTTAGGGCAGCAGTTCTCAAACTTTCACAGGCATTTGGGTCACCCACAGGGTCTGTTAAAAACATGTTTCCACAATCCGGTAAGTCCAGGTCGGGGACAGAGAACTTGGACTTCTAACAAGCGCCAGATGATGCTGATGCTGCTCTCTGGGAACCATAATTTGAGAAAGACTGAGTTGGGAAATTCTGTGATTTCCAAACCAGAGTCCATTTAATTCACCCAAGGAGCTCTGATAAATATATAAATTCCTGACTCTGGCTGGGGTCTGCCAGATCAATGTCCCCAGGACATACGATTTAATAATCTGCACTGCTTTTAAGCTCACTGGGTAACCTGGACTCACAGGTCCAGAAGCTAGTGAATCTAACCATTTCATTCAGAGCTACTGAATCAGGAAGCCAAGGACTGAGTCAGGTCTGGCACTCCTTTCGTATGTTCAAGACCTCTGCCTCGCTCATTTATGACGACCTTCTGGTTTCGTTCCCATACTAGTAACAATGCCATGTCCCATGTTTAATGTCCTAGAGGACCACAATCATCAGCTCCTATGGAAAGGACCTTTTGATTAGGTCTCTCTTTGAAGCATGTATGTGTGTATTCTAAGTCACTTCAGTCATGTCCGAGTCTTTGAGACCCTGCGGACTATAGCCCACCAGGCTCCTCCCTCCATGGGATTTTCCAGGCAAAAATACTGGAATGGGTTGCCATACCTTCCCCCAGGGATCTCCCCAACCCAGGGATCGAAACTGCATCTCTTATGTCTCTTGCATTGACCAGTGGGTTCTTTACCACTGACTCTACCTGGGAAGCCCTTCGTTAAAGCACCCAAAGCATAAAAGAAGCAATATAGCAAGCACAGTCCTTAAAACCATACACTCTGCAGTTTGACTACCTGGGCCTGAAGACGGCCATCATTCAACAACTGCAGTAACTTTAGAAAAAGTTTCTAAACCTTCTCTGCACCCAAAGTCCTTAAACCTACTAGTTTCCATCAGAGGGAACAAATATTGAAGGATGAAAACAAAATCAGAAAAGCTGTAATACAAAATTATGTTGAACATTGTGTGAGAGCTGATATTATTCTCTAGGGTGTTGCTGTCTAGACTAACACTGTGTGTTTCCTGAGAATCTGATGTAAAGTTAGGGCAGCAGTTCTCAAACTTTCACAGGCATTTGGGTCACCCACAGGGTCTGTTAAAAACATGTTTCCACAATCCGGTAAGTCCAGGTCGGGGACAGAGAACTTGGACTTCTAACAAGCGCCAGATGATGCTGATGCTGCTCTCTGGGAACCATAATTTGAGAAAGACTGAGTTGGGAAATTCTGTGATTTCCAAACCAGAGTCCATTTAATTCACCCAAGGAGCTCTGATAAATATATAAATTCCTGACTCTGGCTGGGGTCTGCCAGATCAATGTCCCCAGGACATACGATTTAATAATCTGCACTGCTTTTAAGCTCACTGGGTAACCTGGACTCACAGGTCCAGAAGCTAGTGAATCTAACCATTTCATTCAGAGCTACTGAATCAGGAAGCCAAGGACTGAGTCAGGTCTGGCACTCCTTTCGTATGTTCAAGACCTCTGCCTCGCTCATTTATGACGACCTTCTGGTTTCGTTCCCATACTAGTAACAATGCCATGTCCCATGTTTAATGTCCTAGAGGACCACAATCATCAGCTCCTATGGAAAGGACCTTTTGATTAGGTCTCTCTTTGAAGCATGTATGTGTGTATTCTAAGTCACTTCAGTCATGTCCGAGTCTTTGAGACCCTGCGGACTATAGCCCACCAGGCTCCTCCCTCCATGGGATTTTCCAGGCAAAAATACTGGAATGGGTTGCCATACCTTCCCCCAGGGATCTCCCCAACCCAGGGATCGAAACTGCATCTCTTATGTCTCTTGCATTGACCAGTGGGTTCTTTACCACTGACTCTACCTGGGAAGCCCTTCGTTAAAGCACCCAAAGCATAAAAGAAGCAATATAGCAAGCACAGTCCTTAAAACCATACACTCTGCAGTTTGACTACCTGGGCCTGAAGACGGCCATCATTCAACAACTGCAGTAACTTTAGAAAAAGTTTCTAAACCTTCTCTGGCTCAGTTCTCCTTCTATGAAATGGACCTCACTATTAAGAACCAATTTAAATGAAACTGGCAGAGCACCTACCTTAGAATAGTGTCTGATGCAGTGTAACTTTTAATGTAATTTTTAAATTTATCATAGGGTGCTATTAAGTAGTTTTATCTCAATACATGTACAACTTTTCAAATAATGTTCTTTTCTTCAATAGAATATGTTCTTTCAATGAGAAGTTACTCCTCTCCTCCAGATGGCATTCAAATACAGGCAGGGCAACCTCTAGAGCTGGGTATTTTAGATATGGTCCATGGCTGGATGAGGGACAATAGGACATTCCAAATCTCTCAGAAAGAGAGAAATCCCCAGGGAAGCATCTTCAGATTATTTTCAATCTCCTGACTCAGCGGGTACTTTGTCCTTACTGGCATGCCAGACACCGCCCTGCTCTTCAGCCAGCTGACCGCCAGCTTCCCAGGTGGTACTAGTGGTAAAGAATCTGCCTTCCAAAGCAGGAGCCATAAGAGACCTGGGCTCTAATCCCTAGGTTTGGAAGATCCCGCAGAGAAGGGAATGGCAAGCCACTCCAGCATTCTTGCCTGGAAAGTCCCATGGAAGGAAGACCTGGTGGATTATAGTCAACAAGGGCTCAAGGAGTAGGACATGACTTAAGTGATATAGTCTGTGTGCACACACACATACAAAATCCTGACAAGTCCTCTGTAAATGAAATCAGAAGAGGCTTGGCCTGACTGGGGCTTGGAATTGGCAGCTACATGCACTGTTTGATCATGAGCTTTTAGAGATAAAATGCTTTCCTGAAACTTAATTATTCTTGAAAAGTTTTGTTTAAGCCTTCTGCTTGTCTCTTAAAAATGCAAACATTACTGGTAAGAGATTCAAACAACTTGAGTACCGATAACTCTTAAATAAAGGCTTATCATTCAATAAAGTCTCATCCCTCCAGATGGATTTACAGGATTACTCCAGAATCTGAGGGTGTTGAATCTTGTATGTCCTAGAGGTGCATTCCTTCCCCCCCCCAAAAAAAAAATGGATGAGGGACAAGAATTAGGATAAGGAAGGATACTGAGAAAATTAACACAAAATTGAAGTTGCATTTCACAGTATTTCCCCTTTTGGGTGACGTTGTAATGATCATTGCTCAAGTGTAAGTTTTTAATGCCACTTTTTGTTTTGGAGACTAGAAAAAAAAATTAAAACTAGCTCCAAGAATTAGTCAAATGAAGTGTGACTATATTTTATCTATAAAAATTAAAAAAATATATTTTCAATGTCTACCATTCAGAAGGATATAAAAATAGAAACTCTTTAAAAGTACTGCTAAAGATCAAAGTTCAAGGGTCATTTTAAAATATATGAAAAACAAAACAACAAAAGCTTGCAAACTAGAAATTTTACTTACAGAAATTTCTTCAAGGAAATCGTAAACCTTGTGTGCAAAATAATGTTACATGACAGCATTTTAAGTATTATTTAGAATAAAATGTCTAGCGACAAAATATTGGTTAAAAGTTACGATATATTCATGGAATAGAATTCTATGTCTTTTCTATACTATAAATTGAAGGAGTAAATTATTAACTTGAAATCATATTGACCTGGAAATTATCAAATAGTATTTTTAAGGGAAAAGCAATTTGGCAAAATCTGAAGTATGAGCTCTTTTTGTTAGAACAAACCAAAGGACATTATTATTATTAAATTAAAATGTTAACAGATTGCATCGTGGGTTTTTGGGTAGTCTTCACATGTCTTTTTTCTTATTAATATGTTTTATATTTTGTAAAATAACCATGCATTTTAGAATAACGAAAAGGAGCATTCACCTTGCTTTGCTTGATGGAGCAAGGAGGAAACCCTGTATGGACTTCTGATATCTTTCATTCTATTGACTTGTTCCATTCCTGCCAATAAGTTCAAACAATACAAGAAACAAACAAACAAGCACTGACTTCTTAAATCATTCCCAATTCCTACTAGCTCTCGTCATGAGATTTTTTTTTCTATTTGGGTGTAATATTGGCATCTTTTCAGCTTTTATGGCTAGTGTGCTCATAACCCTGATTTGGGGCAGGACTTCAGGAAGATCTTAGAGCACATTTTGAAGAGGAGACTTTTCGGGCAATCAATGCTGAGAGACCTTTCTGCAAATGTTTCCATAAACCTTCAATTCTTCTTCATGAAGGAATAAGTAACTGTATTGGGAGTCAATGAGATTTTTCTTAGGTAATAGATCTTGAGTTTTCAGCCTAGTGGAGTGGAAACTTCTAATCTGGTGGCTAAGGAAGCCACTGCGGCCATGGGTGTGGGTGCAGGTAATACCCAAAAGATGTTAATGTTGTGTGTCCCAGGGAAGAAATCAAGGACTCCTCTCAGAGGAATTTCTGCTTCCACGGTAACAGTAAAGCATCCAGATCTTAATCAAGAGAGAGATGGGTATCAACACTCTGTATTATTTTAAGTGCCTATTCTTCAAAATGAGGCTCACAGTTGGGCACACTTATGTTTTGTTGTTGTTGTCATTACTGTTGTTACTTTTTTAGTTGAGTTTAAAATAATGTTACATGACAGCATTTTAAGTATTATTTAGAATAAAATGTCTAGCGACAAAATATTGGTTAAAAGTTACGATATATTCATGGAATAGAATTCTATGTCTTTTCTATACTATAAATTGAAGGAGTAAATTATTAACTTGAAATCATATTGACCTGGAAATTATCAAATAGTATTTTTAAGGGAAAAGCAATTTGGCAAAATCTGAAGTATGAGCTCTTTTTGTTAGAACAAACCAAAGGACATTATTATTATTAAATTAAAATGTTAACAGATTGCATCGTGGGTTTTTGGGTAGTCTTCACATGTCTTTTTGCTTATTAATATGTTTTATATTTTGTAAAATAACCATGCATTTTAGAATAACGAAAAGGAGCATTCACCTTGCTTTGCTTGATGGAGCAAGGAGGAAACCCTGTATGGACTTCTGATATCTTTCATTCTATTGACTTGTTCCATTCCTGCCAATAAGTTCAAACAATACAAGAAACAAACAAACAAGCACTGACTTCTTAAATCATTCCCAATTCCTACTAGCTCTCGTCATGAGATTTTTTTTTCTATTTGGGTGTAATATTGGCATCTTTTCAGCTTTTATGGCTAGTGTGCTCATAACCCTGATTTGGGGCAGGACTTCAGGAAGATCTTAGAGCACATTTTGAAGAGGAGACTTTTCGGGCAATCAATGCTGAGAGACCTTTCTGCAAATGTTTCCATAAACCTTCAATTCTTCTTCATGAAGGAATAAGTAACTGTATTGGGAGTCAATGAGATTTTTCTTAGGTAATAGATCTTGAGTTTTCAGCCTAGTGGAGTGGAAACTTCTAATCTGGTGGCTAAGGAAGCCACTGCGGCCATGGGTGTGGGTGCAGGTAATACCCAAAAGATGTTAATGTTGTGTGTCCCAGGGAAGAAATCAAGGACTCCTCTCAGAGGAATTTCTGCTTCCACGGTAACAGTAAAGCATCCAGATCTTAATCAAGAGAGAGATGGGTATCAACACTCTGTATTATTTTAAGTGCCTATTCTTCAAAATGAGGCTCACAGTTGGGCACACTTATGTTTTGTTGTTGTTGTCATTACTGTTGTTACTATTTAAAATCTGAAATGTGGTGAGCTTTTAAGCAGCCAGTTAAGTACACCACCTTGAAGTTTTTCTCAACTATTCAACATTAAACATCAGAGATTCAGTGATGTTGAGCTGCATCCGACAGTCTAGGGGTCCCGTTCCACGTCCATGAATTTGCAGTAGATAATATTTACTCTATTGGAATGCTGCCATTCTGCTCTATGTTACCAATCTATAGACAAAACATCAAAGAACTGATTACCAGCATAGTACAAAATGCAAAAGCAATGATCTCTGACATGGTAGAAATATGTGCATACAGAAAGTTTGGAGTTGAAGAGGACAAGAAGAAAATCTTAGAAATACATTAATTTCTTCTTCTTAGTGGGAAAACTGATATATGCTTAAACATATCAAAAAAGAAATGAAGAATTACTTAGTGATAAATATAACAATAAAACACTGAAAAATAAAGCAATGAATAAAGCACCTAGATATAAATGTGTGATATACATATGTTTTATATATATAAACTAAGTGTATATATGTATATTCAGATATAGTAACATCATTTTAATGATTGTATTCAGTCCCTCACTTTGAGGCAAACATTTATGGTCACACTGGCTGACCCTGTGGTGTGCACTGCTGGGTTTTTGAGTCCTGGTGTGACCACTGGCCTCACTGCCATCCCAGTTCTAGATTCAGTCCTCGTCAATCCCCCTTGATTCCCTCTTTTGTTCCTTCCTTCCTGGAAACCTCTATTGACCTAAAATTGTGGCTTTGACCACTCGCACTGCCTCAGGGACTTGTGGCCCCTGTAACCACTGCTGAAACTGACTTATCCAACTTTTCTAATTTTTGTGCAGGGCCTATGGTTTGGGCAGGTAATACCCAAAAGATGTTAATGTTGTGTGTCCCAGGGAAGAAATCAAGGACTCCTCTCAGAGGAATTTCTGCTTCCACGGTAACAGTAAAGCATCCAGATCTTAATCAAGAGAGAGATGGGTATCAACACTCTGTATTATTTTAAGTGCCTATTCTTCAAAATGAGGCTCACAGTTGGGCACACTTATGTTTTGTTGTTGTTGTCATTACTGTTGTTACTATTTAAAATCTGAAATGTGGTGAGCTTTTAAGCAGCCAGTTAAGTACACCACCTTGAAGTTTTTCTCAACTATTCAACATTAAACATCAGAGATTCAGTGATGTTGAGCTGCATCCGACAGTCTAGGGTCCCGTTCCACGTCCATGAATTTGCAGTAGATAATATTTACTCTATTGGAATGCTGCCATTCTGCTCTATGTTACCAATCTATAGACAAAACATCAAAGAACTGATTACCAGCATAGTACAAAATGCAAAAGCAATGATCTCTGACATGGTAGAAATATGTGCATACAGAAAGTTTGGAGTTGAAGAGGACAAGAAGAAAATCTTAGAAATACATTAATTTCTTCTTCTTAGTGGGAAAACTGATATATGCTTAAACATATCAAAAAAGAAATGAAGAATTACTTAGTGATAAATATAACAATAAAACACTGAAAAATAAAGCAATGAATAAAGCACCTAGATATAAATGTGTGATATACATATGTTTTATATATATAAACTAAGTGTATATATGTATATTCAGATATAGTAACATCATTTTAATGATTGTATTCAGTCCCTCACTTTGAGGCAAACATTTATGGTCACACTGGCTGACCCTGTGGTGTGCACTGCTGGGTTTTTGAGTCCTGGTGTGACCACTGGCCTCACTGCCATCCCAGTTCTAGATTCAGTCCTCGTCAATCCCCCTTGATTCCCTCTTTTGTTCCTTCCTTCCTGGAAACCTCTATTGACCTAAAATTGTGGCTTTAACCACTCAAACTGCCTCAGACTGTGGCTTGTACTTGTGAATGACTTCTGTTCACCTTCTTTTTCTTCCAAGGAAACTATACCCAACATGTCCATCGACATGTACCAGCACTGTGACTTATCCAACATCACGGGCAGCAAAGTACGTGTTTCTGAGCTCCAGTGAGGGATGTTGGGACCCACAATGTCTTTCTCTTAACAGACTGACCCCAACCAAATGCTGAGAAAAGGTTGATAAAAGGGAAACCCAATTGTGTGCAGACAAGTGGTCCAGAGGTGTAAAGACCGGGCTTGCAGTGATGGGGGTTCAGATAGCTGCATGTAGACCTGACATAACCAGCCTCGCTATAGGAACTTTTACCTGAACACAACTCCAGGAAGGGCAGTAATTCAGAGGAGAAATCCAAAGCAAGGGAGAAGGAAGAGTTAGTTATTTCACTGAAAAGTTTCAAGCTCTTTGGTGTCCCCAGTAGCCATGCCTGTCAATTCCCACAAAAACCTGATTTTGGATTTGCCCTGTGGTGCAGTCAGTATCACCCTGACTTCAGGAGTTATCTCAGTTACTATTTTTCAAAACTTCCCAAGGAAATGAATCATGTAGATTATTTTTAGTTCAGCCACATATATGTGTATGTATATGTATACATATATATGTTTGTATGTGATTACATAGGTGTATGTATGTGTTGTCTATGTATATACATATAATTGGATCTAAAATACTTTTTCTTTTCCAGGGAGTACAGCTTATTTTATTATTTAATTTCTTTTCAGTCCAGAAGCTTTCATTACAGCAAGTGCAGCTCTGGGCAAGCTGCCGCAGCCAGTGTATTGATGGCAAATACACTGACTGTATTTTTTTCAAACTTTTTATCTGATATTGGAGTATAGCTAATTAACAATGTGAGTTTCAGGCAAACAGTGAAGGGATTCAGTTTATGGTTCACCCCATTTTGAGCCCTTGGGGTACTTGGGTTTTGAGTCCTGGTGTGACCACTGGCCTCACTGCCATCCCAGTTCTAGATTCAGTCCTCGTCAATCCCCCTTGATTCCCTCTTTTGTTCCTTCCTTCCTGGAAACCTCTATTGACCTAAAATTGTGGCTTTAACCACTCAAACTGCCTCAGACTGTGGCTTGTACTTGTGAATGACTTCTGTTCACCTTCTTTTTTTCTTCCAAGGAAACTATACCCAACATGTCCATCGACATGTACCAGCACTGTGACTTATCCAACATCACGGGCAGCAAAGTACGTGTTTCTGAGCTCCAGTGAGGGATGTTGGGACCCACAATGTCTTTCTCTTAACAGACTGACCCCAACCAAATGCTGAGAAAAGGTTGATAAAAGGGAAACCCAATTGTGTGCAGACAAGTGGTCCAGAGGTGTAAAGACCGGGCTTGCAGTGATGGGGGTTCAGATAGCTGCATGTAGACCTGACATAACCAGCCTCGCTATAGGAACTTTTACCTGAACACAACTCCAGGAAGGGCAGTAATTCAGAGGAGAAATCCAAAGCAAGGGAGAAGGAAGAGTTAGTTATTTCACTGAAAAGTTTCAAGCTCTTTGGTGTCCCCAGTAGCCATGCCTGTCAATTCCCACAAAAACCTGATTTTGGATTTGCCCTGTGGTGCAGTCAGTATCACCCTGACTTCAGGAGTTATCTCAGTTACTATTTTTCAAAACTTCCCAAGGAAATGAATCATGTAGATTATTTTTAGTTCAGCCACATATATGTGTATGTATATGTATACATATATATGTTTGTATGTGATTACATAGGTGTATGTATGTGTTGTCTATGTATATACATATAATTGGATCTAAAATACTTTTTCTTTTCCAGGGAGTACAGCTTATTTTATTATTTAATTTCTTTTCAGTCCAGAAGCTTTCATTACAGCAAGTGCAGCTCTGGGCAAGCTGCCGCAGCCAGTGTATTGATGGCAAATACACTGACTGTATTTTTTTCAAACTTTTTATCTGATATTGGAGTATAGCTAATTAACAATGTGAGTTTCAGGCAAACAGTGAAGGGATTCAGTCATACATATGCACGTATATAAAAGTAATTTTTTGAAGATGCAGCTTGCTATAAAGCATGCACTGCTGTTACTGTTTTACTCGCTGAGTCATGCCCAGCTCTGTGTGATTCTATGGACTCCAGCCCGCCAGGCTCCTCTGTCTGTGGGATTCTCCAGGCTAAAATACTGAAGTGAGTTGCCATTCCCTTCTCCAGGGGATCCTCCTGACCAAGGGACTGAACCCAGGCTTCCTCCATTGGCTGGTGGATTCTTTACCACTACACCTCCTAGAAAGCCCCCAAAGCACTGAATTGAAACCAATATAAATCAGTGTTTATATAAATCACCTAATCTATATAAATCAATAAACATGAAGTCATCAACAAAAGGGCTTCGCATAGTAGAAGAACGGGGCCCAGAATATTCTAAGAGCAGCCTACACATCACCATGGAGGCACAGATAGCCTGATTCAGCAAAACACTCTTTCCCACAACTTTGTGGTTATCTGTGCACTTTTCTTCCTAATGATTCTTGTTTCAGGTCATATCATTCTATAGTGTATTGCTTGGGTCCTTTCTATTTTGTGATCGCTGAACCTTGCTATAATACTAACCCGCAAGAGTGTAAAGTTTGTGAGCTCCGATAATAGAGTCCACAGGATACCACAACTGTGCTGAAAGACAACATGGGCATCTGAAAAGAAAGACTGAAATGGATGCTATGGTCTTCAATTAAATTACCCCACCATCTCTTTCTGGAATACCTTGTTGCACTAAGGAATCAACAGTCAAATGAACTCAATCTCTCAGAACACATGCAGGGAATTCAATATAGCAACTCATAGGGAGAGAGTGTCCACCATCTAAATAATGCAACAGAAGGAGCTATATTGTCTACAAAAATACTTTTTCTTTTCCAGGAGTACAGCTTATTTTATTATTTAATTTCTTTTCAGTCCAGAAGCTTTATTACAGCAAGTGCAGCTCTGGGCAAGCTGCCAGCCAGTGTATTGATGGCAAATACACTGACTGTATTTTTTTCAAACTTTTTATCTGATATTGGAGTATAGCTAATTAACAATGTGAGTTTCAGGCAAACAGTGAAGGGATTCAGTCATACATATGCACGTATATAAAAGTAATTTTTTGAAGATGCAGCTTGCTATAAAGCATGCACTGCTGTTACTGTTTTACTCGCTGAGTCATGCCCAGCTCTGTGTGATTCTATGGACTCCAGCCCGCCAGGCTCCTCTGTCTGTGGGATTCTCCAGGCTAAAATACTGAAGTGAGTTGCCATTCCCTTCTCCAGGGGATCCTCCTGACCAAGGGACTGAACCCAGGCTTCCTCCATTGGCTGGTGGATTCTTTACCACTACACCTCCTAGAAAGCCCCCAAAGCACTGAATTGAAACCAATATAAATCAGTGTTTATATAAATCACCTAATCTATATAAATCAATAAACATGAAGTCATCAACAAAAGGGCTTCGCATAGTAGAAGAACGGGGCCCAGAATATTCTAAGAGCAGCCTACACATCACCATGGAGGCACAGATAGCCTGATTCAGCAAAACACTCTTTCCCACAACTTTGTGGTTATCTGTGCACTTTTCTTCCTAATGATTCTTGTTTCAGGTCATATCATTCTATAGTGTATTGCTTGGGTCCTTTCTATTTTGTGATCGCTGAACCTTGCTATAATACTAACCCGCAAGAGTGTAAAGTTTGTGAGCTCCGATAATAGAGTCCACAGGATACCACAACTGTGCTGAAAGACAACATGGGCATCTGAAAAGAAAGACTGAAATGGATGCTATGGTCTTCAATTAAATTACCCCACCATCTCTTTCTGGAATACCTTGTTGCACTAAGGAATCAACAGTCAAATGAACTCAATCTCTCAGAACACATGCAGGGAATTCAATATAGCAACTCATAGGGAGAGAGTGTCCACCATCTAAATAATGCAACAGAAGGAGCCAGAAAAAGAAGCTATAAAATATGGGCAGAATAAAGGCCTCTATTTCTTTATTGGATGGAGACTTTCTCTTTGCTACTTAATTAATTATTCCTTTATGCATGACTATTTTTTCACAATCTAGACCCAAATGAAAGCAGAAGGCTTCAAGACTCGAAAATTAAATGGTCACTGTGTGTTTGTTCCTAATTATCAAGGCACTTCTCTGAACCTCATTTTGATCTCCATCAAAATAGGGAGATTCATCTAGATGACCTCTAAAGTCACTTTCAATCTCTAGATCCTGTTAACTGATGGCATTACTGCTCGCACCCTATAGGTATCACTTCTTGGCCCAAAAAACAATTTTTCAGAACATCATGCACTTTTATTATTTTTTAGAACTGTACAGTTTGGGGATAATATTCATTTTTATCAATATTGATGTTGGCAAAATCCATTGGATGATGGGCATTTTCAGCCAGAGGAAATACACAGACATTTCTCTCAAAAAAAGAATGATTTTATCTGAGTTTTGTTTTCTTGAAAACCATCCAATTCAGTTCTGAACCAATTACCAGGATGAAGGTGATTTGGGAAGATCTGGGGATGAGATTTTACCATTCCTATGATTTTACATCATGCTATACAAATACAATCATCTTTTATGCTACTCTTAAAATCCTCAGACATCATGTTCTTACCATTAAGGAATTAATACTTAGGAATATATTTAGGTTTATCCCTGGAGGCACAGATAGCCTGATTCAGCAAAACCCTCTTTCCCACAACTTTGTGGTTATCTGTGCACTTTTCTTCCTAATGATTCTTGTTTCAGGTCATATCATTCTATAGTGTATTGCTTGGGTCCTTTCTATTTTGTGATCGCTGAACCTTGCTATAATACTAACCCGCAAGAGTGTAAAGTTTGTGAGCTCCGATAATAGAGTCCACAGGATACCACAACTGTGCTGAAAGACAACATGGGCATCTGAAAAGAAAGACTGAAATGGATGCTATGGTCTTCAATTAAATTACCCCACCATCTCTTTCTGGAATACCTTGTTGCACTAAGGAATCAACAGTCAAATGAACTCAATCTCTCAGAACACATGCAGGGAATTCAATATAGCAACTCATAGGGAGAGAGTGTCCACCATCTAAATAATGCAACAGAAGGAGCCAGAAAAAGAAGCTATAAAATATGGGCAGAATAAAGGCCTCTATTTCTTTATTGGATGGAGACTTTCTCTTTGCTACTTAATTAATTATTCCTTTATGCATGACTATTTTTTCACAATCTAGACCCAAATGAAAGCAGAAGGCTTCAAGACTCGAAAATTAAATGGTCACTGTGTGTTTGTTCCTAATTATCAAGGCACTTCTCTGAACCTCATTTTGATCTCCATCAAAATAGGGAGATTCATCTAGATGACCTCTAAAGTCACTTTCAATCTCTAGATCCTGTTAACTGATGGCATTACTGCTCGCACCCTATAGGTATCACTTCTTGGCCCAAAAAACAATTTTTCAGAACATCATGCACTTTTATTATTTTTTAGAACTGTACAGTTTGGGGATAATATTCATTTTTATCAATATTGATGTTGGCAAAATCCATTGGATGATGGGCATTTTCAGCCAGAGGAAATACACAGACATTTCTCTCAAAAAAAGAATGATTTTATCTGAGTTTTGTTTTCTTGAAAACCATCCAATTCAGTTCTGAACCAATTACCAGGATGAAGGTGATTTGGGAAGATCTGGGGATGAGATTTTACCATTCCTATGATTTTACATCATGCTATACAAATACAATCATCTTTTATGCTACTCTTAAAATCCTCAGACATCATGTTCTTACCATTAAGGAATTAATACTTAGGAATATATTTAGGTACAAAATATATCTCATATTTAAAGACAAAAATGTCTGCTTTTATTATTGTTTTTCCCACACAGCTGGTTGATTCTCTGCTACTTGGGGAAAGTCACTGGCATATTTCCTCTCTAAACAATAAGAAAAAAGAAGGATTTTCTAAGAGAAGCACTGTATATGTTTGGGATAGGCAGAAATCCTAGAGCCCTCAATCTCCTCATCTCTCAAATGAAGATCTCTTTATATGCTAATGTTCTAAGAAAACCTAGCGTTTTATTGCCCATCAGCAGATTTTAGCCTAAAGTCAAAATTCTAGAGTCTCAAAAGTGAGAAGCATCCCAGGTCCACAAGGCAAGGATGCATGAGATGTTGAGTCTGAAGAAAACATGGGGGTCTTCAATTTCTGCAGCCAATTTAGAGTGACTGAGGAACTTCCAAGGATGCCAATTCTTAAGACCTTCCACGTAAGTCTACATTGTAGCTTCCACACCCTTTTCTCTGGTAGTTTTTATTTAATATTACCCTTTCAGAACAAGAAGGGGCTGGTCAGAAAGGCAACTTCAAACTGAAGCAGCCAAACTGCCATCTCTGCTGACAGAAGTAATCAGGTTGTCATGGATGACCTGTCTCCAGGTTAAATCAAACAAGGTATGATCTGTGATAAGATTCCCGCATAATTATGAAGCAACTAATTGAAAACAATAATAGCAACAACAACAATAAAGAACGGTGATACTCTGCCATGATTAACATACAAAAAGCAGTACATACTTGGTGTATGTAACACGACAGTGTTAGTTGCTCAGTACTGTCCCACTCTGTAACTCCACGAACTGTAACTCTCCAGGCTTCTCTGTCTATGGGATACTCCAGGCAAGAATACTGGAGTAGGTCGTCATGCCCTTCTCCAGGGGATCTTCCTAACCCATAACATGATGAATTTCGCATAAATACACACTATGAAACCATCACTACAATCTGTGCCATAAACATCCATCCTTCCAAATGTTTCCTCCGGAATTATTCATTTATAATTATTTTTTTCATATTAAGAACACAACATAAAGTCTATCTCCTGGCACATTTTTAAGTATACAATACAGTCTCATTAATTATCAGTTCTGTGTTGAGCAGTAGATCTCTAGGACATGAAATTTGTGCAGACAAAAACTGCCACGTGTGTTTTAGAAAGCATCTGCTATATTTTTTGGGTTTTTAGGGGTCACTGGCATATTTCCTCTCTAAACAATAAGAAAAAAGAAGGATTTTCTAAGAGAAGCACTGTATATGTTTGGGATAGGCAGAAATCCTAGAGCCCTCAATCTCCTCATCTCTCAAATGAAGATCTCTTTATATGCTAATGTTCTAAGAAAACCTAGCGTTTTATTGCCCATCAGCAGATTTTAGCCTAAAGTCAAAATTCTAGAGTCTCAAAAGTGAGAAGCATCCCAGGTCCACAAGGCAAGGATGCATGAGATGTTGAGTCTGAAGAAAACATGGGGGTCTTCAATTTCTGCAGCCAATTTAGAGTGACTGAGGAACTTCCAAGGATGCCAATTCTTAAGACCTTCCACGTAAGTCTACATTGTAGCTTCCACACCCTTTTCTCTGGTAGTTTTTATTTAATATTACCCTTTCAGAACAAGAAGGGGCTGGTCAGAAAGGCAACTTCAAACTGAAGCAGCCAAACTGCCATCTCTGCTGACAGAAGTAATCAGGTTGTCATGGATGACCTGTCTCCAGGTTAAATCAAACAAGGTATGATCTGTGATAAGATTCCCGCATAATTATGAAGCAACTAATTGAAAACAATAATAGCAACAACAACAATAAAGAACGGTGATACTCTGCCATGATTAACATACAAAAAGCAGTACATACTTGGTGTATGTAACACGACAGTGTTAGTTGCTCAGTACTGTCCCACTCTGTAACTCCACGAACTGTAACTCTCCAGGCTTCTCTGTCTATGGGATACTCCAGGCAAGAATACTGGAGTAGGTCGTCATGCCCTTCTCCAGGGGATCTTCCTAACCCATAACATGATGAATTTCGCATAAATACACACTATGAAACCATCACTACAATCTGTGCCATAAACATCCATCCTTCCAAATGTTTCCTCCGGAATTATTCATTTATAATTATTTTTTTCATATTAAGAACACAACATAAAGTCTATCTCCTGGCACATTTTTAAGTATACAATACAGTCTCATTAATTATCAGTTCTGTGTTGAGCAGTAGATCTCTAGGACATGAAATTTGTGCAGACAAAAACTGCCACGTGTGTTTTCAGATTTTCTGAAAGTCTCCCTTGTTTCTGAAGTCGGGAAATGCACCATCTCCTCTGTCATGTCTTGCCATGCTTCCCAAAGGGGTAGCAGTCTGACTGAACCCTGTGTCTCAGGACTCTCACACCCTACATGGCAACCCTTCTCTTCTGGGTGTTGATTGAAGAGCCTCACCAAGTGGGTGGCATGTGGCATCCTCAGAAGTCAACCAATGGCATCAGACAGTACAAACCATAGAGTCATGGAAAAATGAACTGCCCTGGGGGATGTAGCCAACGGGAGACGAGAGATGAGAAGAAATCAAGTATACAAGGAGCCAAATTTCTCCCCTCTGTCTCTCACTCTGAGCTGCATGTAATTTCCTCCTTGTACACATTCACAATCCCACACTCTGAAGAACACTGCTATCCACAAACCCACTGCCTCTTTGTCAGCTCTTGATGCAGTGGCAGCCAGCTTAGAAACAAGAGGATCAGACTTCTTGTGTTTCCTTCTCACATACATTCCCTTCATCCACAGCCTTAGCCTTGAGATTCACATATAAACTGAGAACAGACTGAGGTTTCCCTTGGGCTCTGCTCCACGGAAAAGCCAGGCTGAGACCATCAGTGCCAAAGTGCTTCTGAAAAGCAGGTCCTTGAGAGAGAACTTTGCAGCAGGATTGTGCATCTACCCAAAAGTAATAGGGGTCCTTCCAACGAGAAAAGCCAGGCTGAGACCATCAGTGCCAAAGTGCTTCTGTAACTCCACGAACTGTAACTCTCCAGGCTTCTCTGTCTATGGGATACTCCAGGCAAGAATACTGGAGTAGGTCGTCATGCCCTTCTCCAGGGGATCTTCCTAACCCATAACATGATGAATTTCGCATAAATACACACTATGAAACCATCACTACAATCTGTGCCATAAACATCCATCCTTCCAAATGTTTCCTCCGGAATTATTCATTTATAATTATTTTTTTCATATTAAGAACACAACATAAAGTCTATCTCCTGGCACATTTTTAAGTATACAATACAGTCTCATTAATTATCAGTTCTGTGTTGAGCAGTAGATCTCTAGGACATGAAATTTGTGCAGACAAAAACTGCCACGTGTGTTTTCAGATTTTCTGAAAGTCTCCCTTGTTTCTGAAGTCGGGAAATGCACCATCTCCTCTGTCATGTCTTGCCATGCTTCCCAAAGGGGTAGCAGTCTGACTGAACCCTGTGTCTCAGGACTCTCACACCCTACATGGCAACCCTTCTCTTCTGGGTGTTGATTGAAGAGCCTCACCAAGTGGGTGGCATGTGGCATCCTCAGAAGTCAACCAATGGCATCAGACAGTACAAACCATAGAGTCATGGAAAATGAACTGCCCTGGGGGATGTAGCCAACGGGAGACGAGAGATGAGAAGAAATCAAGTATACAAGGAGCCAAATTTCTCCCCTCTGTCTCTCACTCTGAGCTGCATGTAATTTCCTCCTTGTACACATTCACAATCCCACACTCTGAAGAACACTGCTATCCACAAACCCACTGCCTCTTTGTCAGCTCTTGATGCAGTGGCAGCCAGCTTAGAAACAAGAGGATCAGACTTCTTGTGTTTCCTTCTCACATACATTCCCTTCATCCACAGCCTTAGCCTTGAGATTCACATATAAACTGAGAACAGACTGAGGTTTCCCTTGGGCTCTGCTCCACGGAAAAGCCAGGCTGAGACCATCAGTGCCAAAGTGCTTCTGAAAAGCAGGTCCTTGAGAGAGAACTTTGCAGCAGGATTGTGCATCTACCCAAAAGTAATAGGGGTCCTTCAAGGCATAGGGCCTGTGAGAATGAAGGGAGTCACTGTGCTAGCTGGGACACTCACCCTAATTCCCAGAAAGAGGCACAGTTTTCCAGCACAGTGGAGCCAGAAAGGGAGGACTAAGGGTGGAGCCCATGTGCAGAGCCTCTTTGTACTTTCATGTCTCAGCAATGACTGCTATGGGGGAAAAATATAACAATTTGACTTTCACTTGCTCAGTCATATCTAACTCTCTGTGACCTGATGGACTGCAGTACTTCAGGATTCTCAGTCCTTCACTATCTCCCAGAGTTTGCTCAAGCTCTTATCCATTGAGTTAATGATGCTATCCAACCATCTCATTCTCTGGTTACCTCTTATCTGACCGAAGATGAGATGGTTGGAAACAACTACAGGCTAACAAAGGGAGATAAACTAGACACTTAGGCTCAAGGTCTGGGTCACCCACATCAAAACCAAATGAGAAACTTATAAGAAGTAATAAAGGAGAAAGAAGAATGAATTCAATTTTGGCCTCGGGCAAACCACAGCAGTGGTGAGCACAGCTCGGATCACTCATATTTTAGCCCAGGCTTTACAGAAGGGAACAACCAGCCATGAGCTTGAGGAAGAGGAGTCCATCTGATTGGACTTGTAACTCTGCCTCTATTTAGGGAAGGAGTAAAAGTGCTTTTATCTCCAAAGGAATAAAAGAAGCAAGACCCATATTCTAAGACTCAGCCCAGGAAGAGGGTGCAGGCACATGGGAGGGAGGTTTAAGCTGTGGACACATAAGACACTAACTTCTTTTTTTTTTTTTTTTAATTAATTCTGGCCCCTTTTATTGTTTATTTATTTATTTATTTACATCCATCTTTATTCTTTGGCATGTGTGGGCCTCCCGTTGCAGTGGCCTCTTGCTGCAGAGCACTGACTTTGGGCACATGTGCTCTAGAGCACTGGCTCCTAATTGGACACACTGGTCCAGCCTCTCCACGGCACATGGGATCTTCCCAGGCCAGGGATCAAACCGGTGCCCTTGCATTGCAAGGCAGACTCTATCCACTGGACCACCAGGGAAGCCCCGACACTAACTTCTTGAATAATCTCAGTCTGTACTCTCATCCCCTATGTCTTCCCTGAATCACACACTATCATGACCACCCACACTCTTGTTAGGACTCCTAAGTTTAGACACACCTGGGGTCTACCTGCCCCAAGGCCCCTTCCTTTATGATCATGGATGGCCTGCGACCATGGCTTCTGGCTCTCTCAGTGTCAGCTGAGAGGTTTTGAAACCATCAGTTCTTCATAGCAGTGAACCTCAATCAAATCCTCAACTCAGATAAGTCTCCCCACCCTATTGTTTCCTCAGAGGACTTCCCCAAGACATGGGCTTTCCTTGCATACCTTCCTGGAAACACCTGCCACGTGTTGAGCAAGCAGGTCTCATCAGTACTATACAGTCTATTTATAGTGATGCACAAGATGAAGCCTGGTGTGGTTTTTTTAAATTTCCATCTCATGCCTGTCTAGCGGAGAAAAAGACACTGAAGGTTCAAAATCAAAACCAAATGAGAAACTTGTAAGAAGTAATAAAGGAGAAAGAAGAATGAATTCAATTTTGGCCTCGGGCAAACCACAGCAGTGGTGAGCACAGCTCGGATCACTCATATTTTAGCCCAGGCTTTACAGAAGGGAACAACCAGCCATGAGCTTGAGGAAGAGGAGTCCATCTGATTGGACTTGTAACTCTGCCTCTATTTAGGGAAGGAGTAAAAGTGCTTTTATCCCCAAAGGAATAAAAGAAGCAAGACCCATATTCTAAGACTCAGCCCAGGAAGAGGGTGCAGGCACATGGGAGGGAGGTTTAAGCTGTGGACACATAAGACACTAACTTCTTTTTTTTAATTAATTAATTCTGGCCCCTTTTATTGTTTATTTATTTATTTATTTACATCCATCTTTATTCTTTGGCATGTGTGGGCCTCCCGTTGCAGTGGCCTCTTGCTGCAGAGCACTGACTTTGGGCACATGTGCTCTAGAGCACTGGCTCCTAATTGGACACACTGGTCCAGCCTCTCCACGGCACATGGGATCTTCCCAGGCCAGGGATCAAACCGGTGCCCTTGCATTGCAAGGCAGACTCTATCCACTGGACCACCAGGGAAGCCCCGACACTAACTTCTTGAATAATCTCAGTCTGTACTCTCATCCCCTATGTCTTCCCTGAATCACACACTATCATGACCACCCACACTCTTGTTAGGACTCCTAAGTTTAGACACACCTGGGGTCTACCTGCCCCAAGGCCCCTTCCTTTATGATCATGGATGGCCTGCGACCATGGCTTCTGGCTCTCTCAGTGTCAGCTGAGAGGTTTTGAAACCATCAGTTCTTCATAGCAGTGAACCTCAATCAAATCCTCAACTCAGATAAGTCTCCCCACCCTATTGTTTCCTCAGAGGACTTCCCCAAGACATGGGCTTTCCTTGCATACCTTCCTGGAAACACCTGCCACGTGTTGAGCAAGCAGGTCTCATCAGTACTATACAGTCTATTTATAGTGATGCACAAGACGATGCCTGGTGTGGTAAAATTTCCATCTCACTGCATGCTCCCTGTCCTAGCCCCCTCACATCTTCCCCTTCTCCCCTCCAGCCTGGGACCTTTCAAATATGCTGAGAGCATTTCCATCTGTGCCTCAGGTTTTGTCATTTAGAAGACCTTAACTAAGACAGCTGATTCAGAAATCACTGTGTATCATTAATTTATGATCAATGAGTAATAATGTTAGAACTGGTGTCAGTACAAGGCAGGGCTTGTGATGTCTAGAACGGGAAAGCTCCTTGAAGCTGCAGAATGTCAGCATTAGAAACAGTTTTGCAATTCACCAAGATCCACTTTTGAATTTCAGAGATGAGAAAGTTAAAGCTTAAGGCAATCTCTTGACCTTCCCAGGGTCACAGGACTTACACAACAGTGCAACTCAGCCTAGAACTCATGCCTTGGGACTCTTAAATCACACTGTTTTCCACTGTATCAGACTGTGTGCAGCAAGGATGGGCTAAATTCCTCACTATTCCCAAGAGGATAGTTTCTACAAACTCTTTATTTGTTCCCAAAGAAAATATAGATATCATGTCAGGCCATAACATTAAGCTTTGGACCTAACTATGAGGCATGAGAACAATTATAACTATCTCATTATCTTATAACTATCTTATTCTCTTTGTTACCTATGTAATTCCCATACACAGAATTACATGCTTTACAAAGTTCATTCACTCATCTACTCCAACTTTTCATAGAGGAGCACATTCATATTTATGGTACATAAGTCAGTTTTGCATGTGACCATTCCCTAGTGCCTGATCATTTCGTGGTAAGTGGTCAAAATTGAATTTCTATAAGCTTGGGTATAAGAGCTTATAAGCTTGGGTATCCCATATCCCAGATCATTTTCAGTAATTCCTAAAGCCCAGCTTAATTTTTTGCACAGTTTGATAGCCTGTATGCTCAAGATTACTGTAGGGAAATTACTGTTTCAAAGCACCCAGGAGTACCCCAGTGAGTGAAAAAAATGAATGAAATATTCACAAGTGCCTGACATTCTCCCAGAGAGTTATGTGCACAGAGCAGGAATCAGAGTCATTATGATGCTCTGTGACCTTACATAACATCTACAGACCTCGGTTCCTCCATCCTAAAATGAGGGCTTGGAACAGACGATCTCTGAGGGCTGTTTAAATCCTAATATTCTATGATTCATTATGATTTTCTCCTTAATGTATTTTCCCTTTCTTGTTTCATTAAAGTTCTATCTCCCAAACTCTATTCCATCTGTTTACGAATCTATTTTTAAGATCACAATACCTTGTTATTCTCCCAAGAAATATTGAAAAATTTAATTAACTTTGATAAAATATTTTGATATGAATTTCTGTAGGAAATTAGGCAATTTGCACTGCCCTGGCATCACAGGTGCATTAGAGTGGGGAGGGTGGGGATTCAGTACACATGCTTCCCACCTTTATGGCAGCAATAAAGCCTCTCAAATGCAGGACTCTCAAACGTTACTCCATGCTTTCAGCGCTTACATAATGCATGAGAACACTGTATTAATAGGAGCAATTTGATATGTCTAACAAAAGCAAAAGGAAATGTACCTAATCTTAAGAATACTTATGATTCAGCTCAATCTTTCATGTGTTTAAATGCTTCTGTGTATCTTGGGTCTATACAAAATAGAATGATTGCACTCAATGCACTCTCAAAATCTTATTTATGTACTGTTTTTAGAAAAGAGGAAGACAATAAACAGGAGCCTGTATAAAGAACAAGAGGAAAGCAAAAAGAGCAAGTTAAAGAAAATTAAATACAGTGACTCACCTGACATCATTGGACTCTATCCTCTAGCAAATAAATAAATTAAATAATTAATAATTTTTAAAGGATATATATACTGTATAGATAACAAAAGCATTATAAGATTTATAAAATCCTTCCATTATATTTAAGCTCCCTTGCAGATATAAAGCTGGCTTAGACCTCTCAATATTTTTGTTTGATAGCCTGTATGCTCAAGATTACTGTAGGGAAATTACTGTTTCAAAGCACCCAGGAGTACCCCAGTGAGTGAAAAATGAATGAAATATTCACAAGTGCCTGACATTCTCCCAGAGAGTTATGTGCACAGAGCAGGAATCAGAGTCATTATGATGCTCTGTGACCTTACATAACATCTACAGACCTCGGTTCCTCCATCCTAAAATGAGGGCTTGGAACAGACGATCTCTGAGGGCTGTTTAAATCCTAATATTCTATGATTCATTATGATTTTCTCCTTAATGTATTTTCCCTTTCTTGTTTCATTAAAGTTCTATCTCCCAAACTCTATTCCATCTGTTTACGAATCTATTTTTAAGATCACAATACCTTGTTATTCTCCCAAGAAATATTGAAAAATTTAATTAACTTTGATAAAATATTTTGATATGAATTTCTGTAGGAAATTAGGCAATTTGCACTGCCCTGGCATCACAGGTGCATTAGAGTGGGGAGGGTGGGGATTCAGTACACATGCTTCCCACCTTTTATGGAAGCAATAAAGCCTCTCAAATGCAGGACTCTCAAACGTTACTCCATGCTTTCAGCGCTTACATAATGCATGAGAACACTGTATTAATAGGAGCAATTTGATATGTCTAACAAAAGCAAAAGGAAATGTACCTAATCTTAAGAATACTTATGATTCAGCTCAATCTTTCATGTGTTTAAATGCTTCTGTGTATCTTGGGTCTATACAAAATAGAATGATTGCACTCAATGCACTCTCAAAATCTTATTTATGTACTGTTTTTAGAAAAGAGGAAGACAATAAACAGGAGCCTGTATAAAGAACAAGAGGAAAGCAAAAAGAGCAAGTTAAAGAAAATTAAATACAGTGACTCACCTGACATCATTGGACTCTATCCTCTAGCAAATAAATAAATTAAATAATTAATAATTTTTAAAGGATATATATACTGTATAGATAACAAAAGCATTATAAGATTTATAAAATCCTTCCATTATATTTAAGCTCCCTTGCAGATATAAAGCTGGCTTAGACCTCTCAATATTTTTGTTTAAAGTAGGTATAAGAAAGGGCTATCCACAAGGAAATTTGACAAATCAGTCTCAACCTTTCCATTTTCCTTTCTGTGCCCTTTCAAATTCCAGACTTATGATGGTTTATGACTCTCTTTCACCTTCTGTTTAACCAAATTTGCCTACTTTGGCTAACCCATCTTGAGATAATTTCTTCCAATTTTCCCTTTTGAAAATGTTCAATATTCTAAAGTTGTCCCTCATTTCTCCTCTAATAGAGCTCATATTCCCTGAGGACATTAATGACGAATAACTGAATCCTTAGTCTGAATAACTGATCATCACACAAGAGGACAGGAGAAATGCGACTGCAACAATGGTACCCTGATGACCAGTGAGAGTTTATGCTGTTAAAGGAAAGGATGCTCCACACCCCACCAGACAGGAAAGAATGGGCTCAGCATCTTGGCAACCTAATTCTGAAATGATGTCAATCCCTGATTTAGACTGATCTTGTTAGAGTTTCCATGTTTCCACTTCAAAGGCGTTATTATGGAAGCTTGCTGTAGTCAACCAATCCTCAGATTAACTCCAGGTTTAATCAAACTTGATCTGCCAATTCTCAGTTTGGGCCTTCAGATGGGAGAGTCATTACTTTCAATTTCTTGGTTGATCCTATGGTCTTTATTAGTCTGACTGTGTACTAACTTCACAGAGAAGAACCAACCAAGAGACTGTAGGTAACAGGAGGTGGATTGGATTTTAATTGAACTTTGATTTACAGAAACAAACACTGAGACTGATGAGCAAGAGAAGGACTGGTTCCTACAAATGTGAACTTATGAACAGAGAAAATATTCTGAGACTCAGAAATGTAAGAAATGGATCTTTCTGGCCATTTTATTTCCTTACAGAAATCAGAGAAAAGTTTTTATTTCCACACTTGGAGGTTCTTCTCATGTCCTCTAACCAACACAGACCCCTCTTCCTTTTCCTCCCTTTTTCATTCATAAATTGTCAACAGCCCCCAAAATGGTAGAGGGTGGAGGATGGTTCCAGGATTCCCAGATTCCTATATTTACTCAGTAATTCCATTCACAAATTCTTCTTACCTGTCTGATTACTCTATATTACTCCATTATAAAGGCAGATGTGTCTCAAAGTGCTATTCTTGGCCCTACTCTTCTCCTGTCTTCTACCTTGGACAGTCACTTCAAAATGTGAGAGGTGCCATCAGCTTATCCTTCTGTGCCCTTTCAATTTGGTTTATGACTCTCTTTCACCTTCTGTTTAACCAAATTTGCCTACTTTGGCTAACCCATCTTGAGATAATTTCTTCCAATTTTCCCTTTTGAAAATGTTCAATATTCTAAAGTTGTCCCTCATTTCTCCTCTAATAGAGCTCATATTCCCTGAGGACATTAATGACGAATAACTGAATCCTTAGTCTGAATAACTGATCATCACACAAGAGGACAGGAGAAATGCGACTGCAACAATGGTACCCTGATGACCAGTGAGAGTTTATGCTGTTAAAGGAAAGGATGCTCCACACCCCACCAGACAGGAAAGAATGGGCTCAGCATCTTGGCAACCTAATTTTGAAATGATGTCAATCCCTGATTTAGACTGATCTTGTTAGAGTTTCCATGTTTCCACTTCAAAGGCGTTATTATGGAAGCTTGCTATAGTCAACCAATCCTCAGATTAACTCCAGGTTTAATCAAACTTGATCTGCCAATTCTCAGTTTGGGCCTTCAGATGGGAGAGTCATTACTTTCAATTTCTTGGTTGATCCTATGGTCTTTATTAGTCTGACTGTGTACTAACTTCACAGAGAAGAACCAACCAAGAGACTGTAGGTAACAGGAGGTGGATTGGATTTTAAATGAACTTTGATTTACAGAAACAAACACTGAGACTGATGAGCAAGAGAAGGACTGGTTCCTACAAATGTGAACTTATGAACAGAGAAAATATTCTGAGACTCAGAAATGTAAGAAATGGATCTTTCTGGCCATTTTATTTCCTTACAGAAATCAGAGAAAAGTTTTTATTTCCACACTTGGAGGTTCTTCTCATGTCCTCTAACCAACACAGACCCCTCTTCCTTTTCCTCCCTTTTTCATTCATAAATTGTCAACAGCCCCCAAAATGGTAGAGGGTGGAGGATGGTTCCAGGATTCCCCAGATTCCTATATTTACTCAGTAATTCCATTCACAAATTCTTCTTACCTGTCTGATTACTCTATATTACTCCATTATAAAGGCAGATGTGTCTCAAAGTGCTATTCTTGGCCCTACTCTTCTCCTGTCTTCTACCTTGGACAGTCACTTCATGACCATTTTTAATGTCTGATATAGATTCCCAGGTGAATCTCTATTACAAATGCTCAGACTCAATATCGGCCAAGCTGCCTGCCTAGTTATCTTCCTCTTGAGACTGTATCTTGGAGGTTGAAAGCATCTCCCCAGGTAGGAAACTCTGAATCATCTTTTTCCACCTTTTCCTCATCACCCACATTCAATCTGTCAATGGTTGTAATGAGCCCACAGAGAAGCTCTTTCACTTTGTTCTCGTTCTTTCCAGACCCTAGGCTGAGGTCCTAGTTCAGACAGGATCTCCACCATGACCTGTCTAACCAGAGTCCTACCTACTCTCTAACCCCTCTGACCACATTAGCATCACCTGGAGTGGCTGCAGGCAGAATCCCAGGTCCCTCCCCAAATCCACTGAGTTAGAAGCTGCAGAAGCAGAATGCCCCAGGGGTTCTCCAGTTCCTTTAAATTTGAGAACATAACCTTATTGTGTGCTTTTTCCCTCTATCATCCTCTCTCCACCATGGTGCCCCTTTCAAACACAGTGACTTCCAAGCTCCAAAATCATCAAAACAGACATCTAGCATAAACACAGCTGTATACAACAGGACTTGGTGTCCCTGAAAAGACTTTATACTGGATCCCCTTCTGTGGTTTCACTGGACTGTAAATCTATTAATGTGGATCCCCCCCAAAAAAAATTTGGTGGTTTTATTATTAGAATTTGATAACAAACACTGAGACTGATGAGCAAGAGAAGGACTGGTTCCTACAAATGTGAACTTATGAACAGAGAAAATATTCTGAGACTCAGAAATGTAAGAAATGGATCTTCCTGGCCATTTTATTTCCTTACAGAAATCAGAGAAAAGTTTTTATTTCCACACTTGGAGGTTCTTCTCATGTCCTCTAACCAACACAGACCCCTCTTCCTTTTCCTCCCTTTTTCATTCATAAATTGTCAACAGCCCCCAAAATGGTAGAGGGTGGAGGATGGTTCCAGGATTCCCCAGATTCCTATATTTACTCAGTAATTCCATTCACAAATTCTTCTTACCTGTCTGATTACTCTATATTACTCCATTATAAAGGCAGATGTGTCTCAAAGTGCTATTCTTGGCCCTACTCTTCTCCTGTCTTCTACCTTGGACAGTCACTTCATGACCATTTTTAATGTCTGATATAGATTCCCAGGTGAATCTCTATTACAAATGCTCAGACTCAACATCGGCCAAGCTGCCTGCCTAGTTATCTTCCTCTTGAGACTGTATCTTGGAGGTTGAAAGCATCTCCCCAGGTAGGAAACTCTGAATCATCTTTTTCCACCTTTTCCTCATCACCCACATTCAATCTGTCAATGGTTGTAATGAGCCCACAGAGAAGCTCTTTCACTTTGTTCTCGTTCTTTCCAGACCCTAGGCTGAGGTCCTAGTTCAGACAGGATCTCCACCATGACCTGTCTAACCAGAGTCCTACCTACTCTCTAACCCCTCTGACCACATTAGCATCACCTGGAGTGGCTGCAGGCAGAATCCCAGGTCCCTCCCCAAATCCACTGAGTTAGAAGCTGCAGAAGCAGAATGCCCCAGGGGTTCTCCAGTTCCTTTAAATTTGAGAACATAACCTTATTGTGTGCTTTTTCCCTCTATCATCCTCTCTCCACCATGGTGCCCCTTTCAAACACAGTGACTTCCAAGCTCCAAAATCATCAAAACAGACATCTAGCATAAACACAGCTGTATACAACAGGACTTGGTGTCCCTGAAAAGACTTTATACTGGATCCCCTTCTGTGGTTTCACTGGACTGTAAATCTATTAATGTGGATCCCCCCCAAAAAAAATTTGGTGGTTTTATTATTAGAATTTGATAATATACATGTGATATATGATAAGGTGATTTCCCTTGCCTTTTTCTTTTTATTGTTATTTTTCATTTTTTTGAATTCTTTCCTGGGTCGTATTATTTTTTTACATTTTCTTCTGCATAATATTGAGAATAAATGGATGTTCCTAATATACATTTGAAAAACCTTGCTATGACTGTCAGAATTGCAGTTCATTTATAACTGAACTGAGACAGAACTGATCTCTTCTGGATACATGATAAAATGCAAGTCAATTATGGAAAGATGGATTATTAAGACATAGTATGTTTGGAGGCCACTGACTAGAAATAAAAAATATAACCTGTATTATTATTGTATTATTATCTATTCTTCATCGAGATGAACTAAAAAATGGAACAAAGTTTAAAAGCCAGAGTTAAACAAAAGGCTGACGATGGTAGATGTACGCGTGACCCAGGAAAAATGCAGACTGTTCCAATCACTAAATAGTATATGAAGGGCTTCCCCTGGTGGTCCAGTGGGTAAGGACACCGCCTTGCAGTGCAAGGGGCGCCAGTTCGATCCCTGGCCTGGGAAGATCCCATGTGCCGCGGAGTGGCTGGACCCATGTGTCCAATTACCGAGCCGGAGCTCTGGAGCGCATGTGCCCAGAGCTGGCGCTCTGCGACGACAGATGCCACTGCAATGGGAGGCCCACAGGAGCCAAAGAACAAAGACGGATGAAAATAGAGAAATGAAAAACCAATAGAAGTGGCCCCCGACTCCCTTCCCTCCCCAACCCGACCGCCGCCCAAAATAAATAAATAAATACATCTTAAAAAAAAAATAGTGTATGAAAATAAACAACCACCACAAGTAAAAAGACAATTTATTTAAAAACTTGCAACTCATGATTTTTAAGGATTTCTGTAACTAACTTATAATTAACAGTGACTTCCAAGCTCCAAAATCATCAAAACAGACATCTAGCATAAACACAGCTGTATACAACAGGACTTGGTGTCCCTGAAAAGACTTTATACTGGATCCCCTTCTGTGGTTTCACTGGACTGTAAATCTATTAATGTGGATCCCCCCCAAAAAAAATTTGGTGGTTTTATTATTAGAATTTGATAATATACATGTGATATATGATAAGGTGATTTCCCTTGCCTTTTTCTTTTTATTGTTATTTTTCATTTTTTTGAATTCTTTCCTGGGTCGTATTATTTTTTTACATTTTCTTCTGCATAATATTGAGAATAAATGGATGTTCCTAATATACATTTGAAAAACCTTGCTATGACTGTCAGAATTGCAGTTCATTTATAACTGAACTGAGACAGAACTGATCTCTTCTGGATACATGATAAAATGCAAGTCAATTATGGAAAGATGGATTATTAAGACATAGTATGTTTGGAGGCCACTGACTAGAAATAAAAAATATAACCTGTATTATTATTGTATTATTATCTATTCTTCATCGAGATGAACTAAAAAATGGAACAAAGTTTAAAAGCCAGAGTTAAACAAAAGGCTGACGATGGTAGATGTACGCGTGACCCAGGAAAAATGTAGACTGTTCCAATCACTAAATAGTATATGAAGGGCTTCCCCTGGTGGTCCAGTGGGTAAGGACACCGCCTTGCAGTGCAAGGGGTGCCAGTTCGATCCCTGGCCTGGGAAGATCCCATGTGCCGCGGAGCGGCTGGACCCATGTGTCCAATTACCGAGCCGGAGCTCTGGAGCGCATGTGCCCAGAGCTGGCGCTCTGCGACGACAGATGCCACTGCAATGGGAGGCCCACAGGAGCCAAAGAACAAAGACGGATGAAAATAGAGAAATGAAAAACCAATAGAAGTGGCCCCCGACTCCCTTCCCTCCCCAACCCGACCGCCGCCCAAAATAAATAAATAAATAAATCTTAAAAAAAAAAAAGTGTATGAAAATAAACAACCACCACAAGTAAAAAGACAATTTATTTAAAAACTTGCAACTCATGATTTTTAAGGATTTCTGTAACTAACTTATAATTAACACCTTTAAAAAACCATTGACACAATCAAACATAGGCAAAAGTAGTCAACAGTGAGTTTATGCAAAATAAATACAAGAGGATCTAAACATACAAAAGGATGCTCAAATCCACTCTTTTGGGGGGGGGGGCAGGTTGGAGAGGAAGGCGGGTGGGCGGGCCACTTCTATTGGTCTTTCATTTCTCTATTTTCATCCGTCTTTGTTCTTTGGTCCCTGTGGGCCTCCCATCGCAGTGGCTTCTATTGTCGCAGAGCACCGGCTCTGGGCTCATGCGCCCCAGAGCTCCGGCTCAGTAATTGGACACATCGGTCCAGCCGCTCCGCGGCACGTGGGATCTTCCCAGGCCAGGGATCGAACCGGCGCTCCTTGCACTGCAAGGTGGTGTCCTTACCCACTGGACCACCAGGGAAGCCCCTCAAATTCACCCTTAATAAGACATGTGTTTATTAAACTCCTCCATGCTTCCTTTATTTCATGTATAAGATTGTTAAAATTTGAAAGATGGATTGCTCACGATTGGTAAAGCTATTGCGATGTACTACAAAGAATATAAATGAACAGAATTCCTACAAATGACAATCCTTGATAACTATAAAAATTAGAAATTCAATATCTTTTGAACTCAGCAATTCTAGTTTTTGCAATCTATTCTCAAGGCTTCCTTGCTACATGCCAAGTGAAAGATTTACATTGTTGTAAAAGATTAAAATCACTAAAATAGCAATAGGAAACCAGTAAAATGAACTACAGTACTTCCATAGCATTTAGCTTTTAGAAAATACAGAAAATCTCTAAAATGTATATTTTAAGAGGAAAAAAAAGCAAAATAGGAAAAGAGTATAAAGGGCTTCCTTTTGTGTAAAATGGAAAGACATAATAATGTACATTTATATTTGCGTGAAGAACTTTTGGGAGGATACATATGATAAACCAATCAAAGTGATTACCTGTGGATGCTGGAGCTGGAGTTATGAGCTGAACAGATGGAAAATGTATACAGTATGATTTTTGAACAATAAGCACATATATAGATGTTAATGCTATGAGTGCTCAGCCATGTCTAATTCTTTGAGACCCCATGGACTGTAGCTTGTCAGGCTCCTTTGTTCATGGGGTTCCCCAGCCAAGAATACTGGAGCGGGTTGTCATGCTCTCCCCTCCAGGGGAGCTTCCGGACCCAGGGATCAAACCCAAGTCTCCTGTGTCTCTTGTACTGCTGGCAGATGCTTTACCACTAAGCCACAGTTCAGAAGTCCTATAAGTACATACATGTGTGCAAAATTACTTCAGTCATGTCTCACTCTCTGCAACCCTATGGACTGTAGCCTGCCAGACTCTTCTGTCCATGGGATTCTCCAGGCAAGGCTACTGGAGTGGGTTGCCATGCCCTCCTATTGAGTAATGAACCAATGAAGAATATACAAATGGTATCAAACCTGTATTATATAGGGAAATGATAGTTTTAGAGCACAGTTAATGATCATGTTTAAAATACAATGATATGGAGGATAGTCGAGCTATGCTTAATGATAACCCCTCAAATTCACCCTTAATAAGACATGTGTTTATTAAACTCCTCCATGCTTCCTTTATTTCATGTATAAGATTGTTAAAATTTGAAAGATGGATTGCTCACGATTGGTAAAGCTATTGCGATGTACTACAAAGAATATAAATGAACAGAATTCCTACAAATGACAATCCTTGATAACTATAAAAATTAGAAATTCAATATCTTTTGAACTCAGCAATTCTAGTTTTTGCAATCTATTCTCAAGGCTTCCTTGCTACATGCCAAGTGAAAGATTTACATTGTTGTAAAAGATTAAAATCACTAAAATAGCAATAGGAAACCAGTAAAATGAACTACAGTACTTCCATAGCATTTAGCTTTTAGAAAATACAGAAAATCTCTAAAATGTATATTTTAAGAGGAAAAAAAAGCAAAATAGGAAAAGAGTATAAAGGGCTTCCTTTTGTGTAAAATGGAAAGACATAATAATGTACATTTATATTTGCGTGAAGAACTTTTGGGAGGATACATATGATAAACCAATCAAAGTGATTACCTGTGGATGCTGGAGCTGGAGTTATGAGCTGAACAGATGGAAAATGTATACAGTATGATTTTTGAACAATAAGCACATATATAGATGTTAATGCTATGAGTGCTCAGCCATGTCTAATTCTTTGAGACCCCATGGACTGTAGCTTGCCAGGCTCCTTTGTTCATGGGGTTTCCCCCAGCCAAGAATACTGGAGCGGGTTGTCATGCTCTCCCCTCCAGGGGAGCTTCCGGACCCAGGGATCAAACCCAAGTCTCCTGTGTCTCTTGTACTGCTGGCAGATGCTTTACCACTAAGCCACAGTTCAGAAGTCCTATAAGTACATACATGTGTGCAAAATTACTTCAGTCATGTCTCACTCTCTGCAACCCTATGGACTGTAGCCTGCCAGACTCTTCTGTCCATGGGATTCTCCAGGCAAGGCTACTGGAGTGGGTTGCCATGCCCTCCTATTGAGTAATGAACCAATGAAGAATATACAAATGGTATCAAACCTGTATTATATAGGGAAATGATAGTTTTAGAGCACAGTTAATGATCATGTTTAAAATACAATGATATGGAGGATAGTCGAGCTATGTAGAACTATTTATAGTGATACCATTCTGATCTCATATTTTTAAGTATCTTTTAGAGCTGAAGTATTTTAGCTAAGGTTTTCTCTCATTTCTGTAGAAAAGAATGGCTACCAACTCCCGTATTCTTATTTGGAGAATCCCATGGACAGTGGAGCCTGGCCAGCTACAGCCCATGAGGTTGTAAAGAATCAGAAATGACTGAACAATTAACACTCACTTTTCTCACTTTTTTTTTCCCCTCTAGCTTCAAAGTTTTAGACTTTAAAATGTGCACCCACATCTTACTTTCAAATTGTTATCACTCCTATTGTGACTGACTTATGAAGTGCTCTCAGTACCTCTTTTCACTTAAAAACACTGGGATGACAGTCTGTGAAAGCAAAAGGTGTGTCTGAGGTCAAGAAGAAAACAGGCCATCCTTGCTTCTCAGGGTGATGTGAGGGGTATACATCTCCCTAGCAGCTGTCGATGTTCCCATAGCCTTACAAATCCATAAAGGCTTCCTGTGTTTTTTGTTGTGTCCTAATTACCTTGAAGACCCCAGGTCCCTGAAATAAGCTCTTGGTCTCACTGATTAAAAAGCTGAGCAAATTATATTTTATTCTCCCTGGCACTTCTTTTTTGTACTTCTCCATTTCCCCACCCCAATGCAATTTAAGATTCTTTATCTCTTATACTCATGCAATTTAATAATCCCTGTTAATTAAACACTTGTACATTCCCCAACCAAATTCCACAACACTGTTCCAAATATCAAATCTTTGCCCTCGCCATTGAGCTCCAGGAGCCAAGGATGCCTTTACTAGCATTTTCCCTCTTTTCCTTCTTTTCTATTATTCATTTAGCCAAGCACTGAGGTGGCTTCAGACTTAAAAATATCTGACCATCAAAACCACACATCACCCCTGAAGACATTCTAAAGCTTGTCTTCTCAGTGATCTCTGAAAAAGCTGGAACTAAAACAACCTTCCTGAAAGAGACTTGCCCCAAGTTCCTATCCAAGTAATCCCCTCAACTCCAGTCTTCACCATTCAGTCCATTACAGGTGATGTTTCTTTCCTGGTCCTTGGTGTGATTCCAGTTTTCCAACAACAGGAATGTCTTCTTGAGTGATGCAATTACCATCAGAATCACAAGACTCTTTAATAAATAAGTTTCTAAAACGTTAGTGTCTGTGCTACATATATACAGAGTTCATATATTAAACATCAAAATGATTTCTTCCACACCACAATCAGTACCTAACTCCACTTTGAGAAGTCCCAGAACAGGTCTGTACCAGATAAGACTTCCAGAGAAACAAAACTAATCATGCAGGCAGAGAAACCCCATGACTGGCCATCTGAAAGTTGGAGACTCAAGAAAGTAGGGAAGTCCCAAGGGAAAAGGGCATTTTAGACTTTAAAATGTGCACCCACATCTTACTTTCAAATTGTTATCACTCCTATTGTGACTGACTTATGAAGTGCTCTCAGTACCTCTTTTCACTTAAAAACACTGGGATGACAGTCTGTGAAAGCAAAAGGTGTGTCTGAGGTCAAGAAGAAAACAGGCCATCCTTGCTTCTCAGGGTGATGTGAGGGGTATACATCTCCCTAGCAGCTGTCGATGTTCCCATAGCCTTACAAATCCATAAAGGCTTCCTGTGTTTTTTGTTGTGTCCTAATTACCTTGAAGACCCCAGGTCCCTGAAATAAGCTCTTGGTCTCACTGATTAAAAAGCTGAGCAAATTATATTTTATTCTCCCTGGCACTTCTTTTTTGTACTTCTCCATTTCCCCACCCCAATGCAATTTAAGATTCTTTATCTCTTATACTCATGCAATTTAATAATCCCTGTTAATTAAACACTTGTACATTCCCCAACCAAATTCCACAACACTGTTCCAAATATCAAATCTTTGCCCTCGCCATTGAGCTCCAGGAGCCAAGGATGCCTTTACTAGCATTTTCCCTCTTTTCCTTCTTTTCTATTATTCATTTAGCCAAGCACTGAGGTGGCTTCAGACTTAAAAATATCTGACCATCAAAACCACACATCACCCCTGAAGACATTCTAAAGCTTGTCTTCTCAGTGATCTCTGAAAAAGCTGGAACTAAAACAACCTTCCTGAAAGAGACTTGCCCCAAGTTCCTATCCAAGTAATCCCCTCAACTCCAGTCTTCACCATTCAGTCCATTACAGGTGATGTTTCTTTCCTGGTCCTTGGTGTGATTCCAGTTTTCCAACAACAGGAATGTCTTCTTGAGTGATGCAATTACCATCAGAATCACAAGACTCTTTAATAAATAAGTTTCTAAAACGTTAGTGTCTGTGCTACATATATACAGAGTTCATATATTAAACATCAAAATGATTTCTTCCACACCACAATCAGTACCTAACTCCACTTTGAGAAGTCCCAGAACAGGTCTGTACCAGATAAGACTTCCAGAGAAACAAAACTAATCATGCAGGCAGAGAAACCCCATGACTGGCCATCTGAAAGTTGGAGACTCAAGAAAGTAGGTGGTGTCATTCTAAGGATGTGAGAGCTGGGTGGCCAAAGGTGGGAGAAGGTCAGTGTCACTGCTCAACAGCCAGGAGCATGGGTGAATTTAGTGGTCCTCCAAATTCCAATCCTATTCTATCCAGGCTCTGTTGGGACTACATGAAGCCCACCCACCATGGGGAGCACCATGTGCTTTTCTGAATCTACCAATTCAAAAGCCCACCTCCTCATAGAATAAGAGAAAATATTTGCAAATGAAGTGACCAACAAGGGATTAATCTCTAAAATAATAAGGGAATAATCCCATGCAGCTCTATATCAAAAAATAAAGATCACGACTGCCAACAATAAAAACAAACAATCTAATCAAAAATGGACAAAAGACTTAAACAGATATGGTTCCAAAGAAGATACAGAGATGGCCAAAAAGCAGAGGAAAAGAGGAGCAACATCACTAACTATCAGAGAAATGCAAATTAAAACTACAAAGATATCACCTCATGCCAGTCAGAATGGACAACATCAAAAAGTCCACAAACAATGAATTATGGAGAGTGTAGAGAAAAGGGAACCTTTCTACATTGTTGGTAGGAATGTAAATTGGTAAAGGCACTATGGAGGAACGTATAGAGGCTCCTTAGAAAGCTAAAAAATGGGGCTTCCCTGGTGGTCCAGTGGGTAAGGACACCCCCTTGCAGTGCAAGGGGCACCAGTTCAATCCCTGGCCTGGGAGGATTCCACGTGCTGCGGAGCAGCTGGAGGAATGTGTCCAACTACCCAACTGGTGCTCTGGAGCACAGGCGCCCAGCGCCAGTGCTCTGTAGCAACAGAGGCCACTACGATGTGAGACCCACACAGGCCAGAGAACAAAGCTGAATGAAAATGGATAAATGAAAGACCAATAGAAGTGGCCAAAAACAAAAACATATTAAAACATACTTAACAGTTACCAAAGGGGAAATTTGGGGGAGGAATAAATCATGACTTTAGGATTTCTTCCACACCACAATCAGTACCTAACTCCACTTTGAGAAGTCCCAGAACAGGTCTGTACCAGATAAGACTTCCAGAGAAACAAAACTAATCATGCAGGCAGAGAAACCCCATGACTGGCCATCTGAAAGTTGGAGACTCAAGAAAGTAGGTGGTGTCATTCTAAGGATGTGAGAGCTGGGTGGCCAAAGGTGGGAAAAGGTCAGTGTCACTGCTCAACAGCCAGGAGCATGGGTGAATTTAGTGGTCCTCCAAATTCCAATCCTATTCTATCCAGGCTCTGTTGGGACTACATGAAGCCCACCCACCATGGGGAGCACCATGTGCTTTTCTGAATCTACCAATTCAAAAGCCCACCTCCTCATAGAATAAGAGAAAATATTTGCAAATGAAGTGACCAACAAGGGATTAATCTCTAAAATAATAAGGGAATAATCCCATGCAGCTCTATATCAAAAAATAAAGATCACGACTGCCAACAATAAAAACAAACAATCTAATCAAAAATGGACAAAAGACTTAAACAGATATGGTTCCAAAGAAGATACAGAGATGGCCAAAAAGCAGAGGAAAAGAGGAGCAACATCACTAACTATCAGAGAAATGCAAATTAAAACTACAAAGATATCACCTCATGCCAGTCAGAATGGACAACATCAAAAAGTCCACAAACAATGAATTATGGAGAGAGTGTGGAGAAAAGGGAACCTTTCTACATTGTTGGTAGGAATGTAAATTGGTAAAGGCACTATGGAGGAACGTATAGAGGCTCCTTAGTAAGCTAAAAAATGGGGCTTCCCTGGTGGTCCAGTGGGTAAGGACACCCCCTTGCAGTGCAAGGGGCACCAGTTCAATCCCTGGCCTGGGAAGATTCCATGTGCTGTGGAGCAGCTGGAGGAATGTGTCCAACTATCCAACTGTAGCTCTGGAGCACAGGCGCCCAGCGCCAGTGCTCTGTAGCAACAGAGGCCACTACGATGTGAGACCCACACAGGCCAGAGAACAAAGCTGAATGAAAATGGATAAATGAAAGACCAATAGAAGTGGCCAAAAACAAAAACATATTAAAACATACTTAACAGTTACCAAAGGGGAAATTTGGGGGAGGAATAAATCATGACTTTAGGATTAACATATACACACTATTATACATAAAAGAGAGACAACAAGAACCTACTGTATAGCACAAAGGACTTTCCTGAATATTCTGTAATACCTATATAAGAAAAAAACCTGAAAAAGAATGCATATATGTATAATTGAATCACTTTGCTGTACATCTAAAATGAACACAACATTGCAAATCAACTTTACTCCAATATTTTCTTAAAATGGTAGAAGCAGGTGACATCAAAGATTGAATAAACATAATATCCAAAATAATAATAATAAAAGAGACAAATGCCAATCTTTCACATACATCCAGAAATAATGATTAACCAGCTATCTGTGCACTCCATGGACCAGTCAAGTAGATATATAAAATTAACCACCACCACATCTCTTCTTACTCATTTCTCATTTGCCCCAGAATCTGGCCACAAACAGCAAATGACTTATAAAAGAACAACAACAAAAAAGAAGGTGTCAATTAAATCAACCCATGTCATTTTTCTTCCACTGAGATGGTGAACAACTTTTACCATCACAATCCAAGACTTTTTCTACAGAAAATGAACAACAATTTTCTCCAAAAAACAAACTACCATTTTTACATACTGCCCTTCATCGATTCTCGCAAGCTGATTTTTCATTTTTGGGGAAAGAAAGCTTGCAATGCAGACAAATCTTAAAAACAATCTCTCAAATCTGAAAAAAAAATAAATAAATAAAACTTTTAGAGAAGGACTTTTTGGAGAGAGGTGGATGCCAGCTGTATCCTGGTAAGATGCAGCAAAATGTGAGGGCATCCTCTTTTTCGGTTTGTCCAGGGAGGTAGAATTTAATGTGCTGAGAGGAAATCCATAGCAAGTCAGTCTGAGTCAGCGCCGTGCTGCTCCTCTGGGTCTGCAGAGTGAGCTGCCGATACCTCTCCCGCAGCTTCATCATTGTGAGAAGAAATTTCAATTCCAACCTCGGCAGGAGCAGACAAACTCAGTTTGGAAATTTCCACCTTGGTGGTCCATACCCAAAAAAAGAAAAAAAAAAATTCCTTACAAAGAATTAGATTTCAATTTCTCATTAGAGAGGGGCTCCCTTCTGATATTCTACAATGCAGAATGAAAGTTCCATATGGTTTAACTCTTATTAGATGCACACAAAAAAGATTTTCCTCTCTTTCAAGAAAGCACCTCCTAGGACACAGAAAAGATTTTTTTCCTTCCTATTGTTAACTGTTTTCTTCCTCCCATAAGTCTTGTTTTTCCCTTACCTCCATTTCAGAGCTGATTTTTACTGTGAGGAGAGAAAAAAAAAAGTTTCTCAAAGCCAACCAGGAGGCTTAGCACCTACACAACTCATTCAAACAGGTGTGCCTAACCTTACAGTATAAGAGAAACAGCATTATGACTTATTGCCAGTGAAAATCTAACTCTGTATCCAATGGATAAAAAATAAGGATGTTCCCCTACAGCCACATTCACCTTATGAAGAAAACTTTATTTGGTGTTTATCATTACAATGTGGCACTTGGTACACTTCATACTCAAAAAGAACCACAACCAAAAAAAAAAAAAAAAACCACTGCTGGTTACCAGAAAGCATTGAATTGCTTGGTGCACTCAGCTGCCTTACATAGGGGAGCATCTTTTTCCTTTTTTTCTTTTTTATTGGACAAACTTAGGATTTGAATGGGCCTGTGAACAAACTGCTGGTACCCTAATCAATGGCTCACTTATGGGTCTGTTGAGGAATGTGAGTACTTAGAAAAGAAATATAAAAGCCCAGGGACTTCTTGAAGACCTCCAAGTTCATAGGAGAAAGCTGCTGGGCAAACATAGGACACACGCACACACAATAAAGTCCATCTTTTTGACTTACAAATAATTACCACATTTTTTCCCAAAGAAGCTTCTGGATATTACCTTATACAGCATCAACAATGTTTTAAAGACTCTCAAACATTTTAATTTTCTTCCTGGAGACAATGTCCATGGCTTGGTCACCAATGCACAAGCACTGTTCACTGAGAAAACTAAGATCAGGTCAGGGTGCTTTTGTTTTTATGTTTTTTCTATACTGTATAATTTAAAAGCTTTATTTCTCCCGACAATTAGCAAACAGGTTCTATATGAGTCAAACTGGAAGTTTCCTTCTTATGGTGACCTGGATTGGGTCATTTTTAATGACTACAGTGTGTGCAATGGCCTGATGTGTTGCTCACATGTGAATTACACACCTAGATGACATGACAGAGCCAGCTCCTGACCAATGACTGGGAGAAGCAGAATGCAAAGGGCAGCTCACGTGTGGGCTGAGGTCTGAGCCCAATAACATGAGGGATAGACACCAGTTCCAAGCCAGTGCAATAAGGAGATAGGAAAGGAAGTTCAAAGTCAGGGGCTGGTGTGAAGGGAGTTTCACCTTTGAACAGACTGGCAACAGATGTGGGTTTCATTACTACATTTGGGTGAAATTAGTAGAGGCTGACTGGGAGGAGCAGTCTGAGATCTCGAGCAGTGAGAAGTTCCAGAATTTGATGCAGTGGGGGTCTGCTTGGAAAAAAACCTGGTGCCTTTGAAATGGCCCATCTACCCTAGGAGCCTGGTCCTCTGGAACTGGTCCTACCAGCAGCAACCGTGTAACTTAGGCATTGCCTCGGATGAATCTGGTTTCAAACCTACATACTCCGTATCTAGGAGAGAGGAAGCTCAATCACCCACAACAGCAACTCGCAATTAAGAAATACATCTACACAACCCACTGAAAATCATCTCAATAGTTGGTGAGTAACTGAAGCTGAGGTCATATAAATAAGGCTGATCATTTAATGTTTACGACACATTATGTTTCAGGATCCATCCAAAGCGATCATTACTCCACGAGTGAACAACCGTTTGCATTTTTTACTGTCCACCAAAGAGTACTTATGAGAGTGTTCTGTGACAGTAATCCACGAAAAACACTGCCGGCAGCTAACAACAAAGCGTCTGTGGTTTCCAAAACCCACCTTCTCTCTCTCAGGGGCTCACTGCATGATATTTGTGGAGTCTCTGTTAACAATATTCCACCTGCTAACACCAGCAATTATTATCTCCAATATGCTGCAAATAATTCTTAAATCACACATGGCAAGTAGTGGACCTGACAGTGTTTCTGAGCTAAGTCAACGCCTTACTCTCTTATTGATCAGTATTTGAATGGGCAATTGTATGTACCGTTTAGCAAAGAAATCTTAATTGATGTCCAGTCGCCCATATGAATGTGAACCATCAAATGCTGCTTCAATAAAACAACTCTGCAGAAAACAAACACATCATTCTCTGATCCCCACAGCATCAATTTACTGTTCTCTGATGCCCAATTTTAAATAGGACTTAGACAAGAAAGGACTTATGAGTAGGTTTATTTTATGTCAGCTCACGTGTGGGCTGAGGTCTGAGCCCAATAACATGAGGGATAGACACCAGTTCCAAGCCAGTGCAATAAGGAGATAGGAAAGGAAGTTCAAAGTCAGGGGCTGGTGTGAAGGGAGTTTCACCTTTGAACAGACTGGCAACAGATGTGGGTTTCATTACTACATTTGGGTGAAATTAGTAGAGGCTGACTGGGAGGAGCGGTCTGAGATCTCGAGCAGTGAGAAGTTCCAGAATTTGATGCAGTGGGGGTCTGCTTGGAAAAAAACCTGGTGCCTTTGAAATGGCCCATCTACCCTAGGAGCCTGGTTCTCTGGAACTGGTCCTACCAGCAGCAACCGTGTAACTTAGGCATTGCCTCGGATGAATCTGGTTTCAAACCTACATACTCCGTATCTAGGAGAGAGGAAGCTCAATCACCCACAACAGCAACTTGCAATTAAGAAATACATCTACACAACCCGCTGAAAATCATCTCAATAGTTGGTGAGTAACTGAAGCTGAGGTCATATAAATAAGGCTGATCATTTAATGTTTACGACACATTATGTTTCAGGATCCATCCAAAGCGATCATTACTCCACGAGTGAACAACCGTTTGCATTTTTTACTGTCCACCAAAGAGTACTTATGAGAGTGTTCTGTGACAGTAATCCACGAAAAACACTGCCGGCAGCTAACAACAAAGCGTCTGTGGTTTCCAAAACCCACCTTCTCTCTCTCAGGGGCTCACTGCATGATATTTGTGGAGTCTCTGTTAACAATATTCCACCTGCTAACACCAGCAATTATTATCTCCAATATGCTGCAAATAATTCTTAAATCACACATGGCAAGTAGTGGACCTGACAGTGTTTCTGAGCTAAGTCAACGCCTTACTCTCTTATTGATCAGTATTTGAATGGGCAATTGTATGTACCGTTTAGCAAAGAAATCTTAATTGATGTCCAGTCGCCCATATGAATGTGAACCATCAAATGCTGCTTCAATAAAACAACTCTGCAGAAAACAAACACATCATTCTCTGATCCCCACAGCATCAATTTACTGTTCTCTGATGCCCAATTTTAAATAGGACTTAGACAAGAAAGGACTTATGAGTAGGTTTATTTTATGTCATGCTTTTGTAAATTAACCTTCCATAGGAAGCAGCTGCTATTGGTGCAATTAAAACTATTGGAAATGTCATTTATTCAAAAGAGAGAATTGAGTTCCTTCACCTCATTGCTTTGTTTTTCCAGTTCCCCAAGCCAAGAATTTCTGTGTTTTCAAAATAGGCAAATGTCTTTGTCTGTTCCTATTGAGTTTTTTCTGTCTAGAATCAATGGACTAAGACATTAGTAATAATGGTGTTTCTGGAATCTTAGTGATACAAGACTTCAAGCTATTGACACAACATTATACTCTATCAAAATCACTTCTTTTTTAAAGTGAGCTCTGAAAAGGGAGTAGGGAAAACATTTCCCTAATGTACATAATGGAATTATGGCACAAAAAGAAGAATGTTATATTTAAAATTGTCTATAGAAAGGACTGTAGATTTTACCTTTATAGATGATAAAAATTGAAAAGTTGCAATATAAGCTAATATCCAATTCATGGATGTACACAAAAGCTCATCTATAGCACATGATCAGTTTCAAAATGAGTGTGTTTCATAGCTGCGATGTTCCAGTGATTCAATACAGAGCTGCAAACTGACAATAAATCCAGAACTTCCATAAATGGCAGGGAAAGGATCATTGCAGCATCTACCAGGAAAACTGATCATGTACAATTAAAGAATAGTCAACAAGATTCAATTTTTCAGTTATAACAATCGGTTAAGGGCTGCATGATGTTTGTGGAGTCTCTGTTAACAATATTCCACCTGCTAACACCAGCAATTATTATCTCCAATATGCTGCAAATAATTCTTAAATCACACATGGCAAGTAGTGGACCTGACAGTGTTTCTGAGCTAAGTCAACGCCTTACTCTCTTATTGATCAGTATTTGAATGGGCAATTGTATGTACCGTTTAGCAAAGAAATCTTAATTGATGTCCAGTCGCCCATATGAATGTGAACCATCAAATGCTGCTTCAATAAAACAACTCTGCAGAAAACAAACACATCATTCTCTGATCCCCACAGCATCAATTTACTGTTCTCTGATGCCCAATTTTAAATAGGACTTAGACAAGAAAGGGCTTATGAGTAGGTTTATTTTATGTCATGCTTTTGTAAATTAACCTTCCATAGGAAGCAGCTGCTATTGGTGCAATTAAAACTATTGGAAATGTCATTTATTCAAAAGAGAGAATTGAGTTCCTTCACCTCATTGCTTTGTTTTTCCAGTTCCCCAAGCCAAGAATTTCTGTGTTTTCAAAATAGGCAAATGTCTTTGTCTGTTCCTATTGAGTTTTTTCTGTCTAGAATCAATGGACTAAGACATTAGTAATAATGGTGTTTCTGGAATCTTAGTGATACAAGACTTCAAGCTATTGACACAACATTATACTCTATCAAAATCACTTCTTTTTTAAAGTGAGCTCTGAAAAGGGAGTAGGGAAAACATTTCCCTAATGTACATAATGGAATTATGGCACAAAAAGAAGAATGTTATATTTAAAATTGTCTATAGAAAGGACTGTAGATTTTACCTTTATAGATGATAAAAATTGAAAAGTTGCAATATAAGCTAATATCCAATTCATGGATGTACACAAAAGCTCATCTATAGCACATGATCAGTTTCAAAATGAGTGTGTTTCATAGCTGCGATGTTCCAGTGATTCAATACAGAGCTGCAAACTGACAATAAATCCAGAACTTCCATAAATGGCAGGGAAAGGATCATTGCAGCATCTACCAGGAAAACTGATCATGTACAATTAAAGAATAGTCAACAAGATTCAATTTTTCAGTTATAACAATCGGTTAAATAATTTTGTTCTAGGAAACTAAGACATTCCACTCACAAATGAAGACACCTGGGGCTTCTCTGACTGAACATGCACACTTGGTGGGAAATCTCATTGATTACAAGTGGCCACACTGTTATTCGGCAGGTATAAGGAGGCTGTCTTAATTTCTCACTGGCATCAGCCATCAATTTCTCCTGCTTGAGTTTGTCATGATAAGCCTCATGTTGGTTTCCTTTATACAGACTGAACTTAACATCCACTTAGCACCCCACTTTTATTCTTTCCCCTCATGTCTTTGCATGTGATCACTGTAACCTACCTCTTGCATGGAGAGCTACCACCCATGGAATATCTTTTACTCCCTGCCTATCTACAGAGCCTCAGACACTGCAATTTTTATTTTGTTCACATACAGCACACATTCACCCATCACAAAGTCATGGTTAAAATATAGCCATATCTTATTTTATAGATCAGGAATTTAAGGCATAGTGAAATTGACTGAAAATTATGTAAATACTTGGTGTTACACTTGGTACTCTACATGATCTCACTTTTGCAAATACCTCACATGCTATGTGAGGAGTGGTTGAAAGCCTGGGCTCTGTGGTTACAGTTTAGACAAATGATATAGATTCCAGTTTTTCAGTTATGGATGTGTGAACTCAGGTAAGTTATCTAAGTACACCATGCTTCATTTGTCTTATCCAAGAAAAATGAGAATCTGATAAAAATGAGACTTAACCACTATACACATATTAGAATGGCCAAAATCCAGAACAGGGAGGACACCATGCTGAGAAGTGACAGGAAGTCTTATTCATTGGTGGACAAATCCAGGATGGGATCAGTTATTTTGGAAGACAGTTTCCCAGTTTCTTACACAACTGAAATATACTCCTTTGTGATCCAGAAACCACAATATTTGGTGTGTATCCAAACAAGTGGAAAATGAACATCCACACAAAAGCCTACCCATGCATGTTTATAGCAGTTTTATTCATAATTGTCAATACACAGAAGCAACCATGATATCCTTCAGTAGGTGAATAGATAAATAAATGGTCCATTAAGACAATGGACTAGCATCCCACACTAAAAAGTTAGGAGCTATCAAGTTGTGAAAAGAAATGGAAGAAACATAATTGCATAATCCTAAATTTAAAAAGTCAATATGGGAAGGTGATATATTGTATGATTCTAACTATAGAACATTCTGGAAAAGGCAAAATTATGAGATCAATAAAAAGGCTGGTGGATGCCAGGGGTAGAAGGGAGGGATGGCTCAATAGGTCATACAGAGAAGTATTTTAGGACAAAAAAACTACTCTATATGACACTATAGGGATGTATACATATCATTACACAGTTGTCTACAAGCACAGAATGTACAACATCAAGAGGGAACCCTGATGTAAGCTATTAACTATGAACCCACCCATGTCATCTGACTGCCTTTTGTCTGTATAACAAATTCAAAGAATAATTTAATTAGAAAAGAGAGAAAATGCAAAAAGAAAGGAAAACAGTCAAGCAAGACTAATAATACTTAAGCCATTAAACAAAGTCAAATTCCTTTAGTTCCACCTCAAGGACTGTTTGTAATACTCTGAGCCATGTTCTTTGAGTTGTTTTGCAGATACTAAAACCCCCACCAAAAGTTTACCACATGCTGCCCAGAAAAAACTAGACCCAGACTGGTTGGAACCAGAAGGTTGATGATATGGACAATTACCTCACCACCAACCAATCAGAAGAATGATCACGAGATGACCATGCCTGTTTCTTGAACACTGCAAGACTCCTCACTACCTGCTCCAGGGGGTACACACAGTCTTGAGGGAATCAACCTGATGTGACCCACTTTGTCTGACAGAGGAACCAATGCATTTCTTTGTGCTTCACATAAAACTGTCTCCACGTTTCTGTATGGAACCTGTGAACTGAGGCTAAGTTTCAGCAACAGTGTGACGTGTCATTGAGGTTCTTCAGTTTTAAGGACAGTCCTGCCTTTTGGGGATGCTGAGAATGAAGAAAGTCATGAAGGTATCAGTACAGGGGGTATACAGGAAACCTCTGTATCTTCCCCTCAATCTGCTGTGAGTTTAAATGTGTAAATGTGCTTAGTTGTTCAGTCGTATCTGACTCTTTGTGATCCCATGTACCATAGGCGCCAGGCTCCTCTGTCCATGGGTATTTTAAAGGCAAAAATACTGGAGTGGGTTGCTGTGCCCTCCTCCAGGGGATCTTCCCAACCCAGGAATCGAACCGGGGTCTCTGGCACTGTACGTGAATTCTTTACCAGCTGAGCTACCAGGGAATCTAAAACTGCTCTTAAAAAAAAAAAAAGTCTTTAAAAGTAAGATTAAGAACCAGCTTCCAAGGGTCATTATAAAGATTGAATTAAATGAGACATCTTATGCAATGCACTTGACCCATGGCAAGCCCTCATAAACGGCAGCAGTCAGTACTCAGTCTCACTCATGAACAGAACCAGCTCACCACCTGTCACCTCTCCTTTTACTCTCTTCCTGTCACAGTGGATAATCTCTTTGTAATGTCTGCCAAGCGCATTTCACTTGCTCAATATGTATTAATATTTCTTGGGGATCTCTGAGGGACTGAGACATTTTGAAGGAAACAGAGAAGAGACACTGCAAAAACCACACACGTGCTTATCTTCATAGTGGGAATGACACAGGGGGCTGGCAATTGCAGGCTAGGGCAGCAGTAAACTGGTCCTGGGGTTTGGAGGAAGCAAAGGAAAATGCTAAGCATAATGAAAATAATGTTTCAATGCACACTGGTTATAATTCATGTTTTTAAAAGGGATCAGCCCAGACTGGTTGAAACCAGAAGGTTGATGATATGGACAATTACCTCACCACCAACCAATCAGAAGAATGATCACGAGATGACCATGCCTGTTTCTTGAACACTGCAAGACTCCTCACTACCTGCTCCAGGGGGTACACACAGTCTTGAGGGAATCAACCTGATGTGACCCACTTTGTCTGACAGAGGAACCAATGCATTTCTTTGTGCTTCACATAAAACTGTCTCCACGTTTCTGTATGGAACCTGTGAACTAAGGCTAAGTTTCAGCAACAGTGTGACGTGTCATTGAGGTTCTTCAGTTTTAAGGACAGTCCTGCCTTTTGGGGATGCTGAGAATGAAGAAAGTCATGAAGGTATCAGTACAGGGGGTATACAGGAAACCTCTGTATCTTCCCCTCAATCTGCTGTGAGTTTAAATGTGTAAATGTGCTTAGTTGTTCAGTCGTATCTGACTCTTTGTGATCCCATGTACCATAGGCGCCAGGCTCCTCTGTCCATGGGTATTTTAAAGGCAAAAATACTGGAGTGGGTTGCTGTGCCCTCCTCCAGGGGATCTTCCCAACCCAGGAATCGAACCAGGGTCTCTGGCACTGTACGTGAATTCTTTACCAGCTGAGCTACCAGGGAATCTAAAACTGCTCTTAAAAAAAAAAAGTCTTTAAAAGTAAGATTAAGAACCAGCTTCCAAGGGTTATTATAAAGATTGAATTAAATGAGACATCTTATGCAATGCACTTGACCCATGGCAAGCCCTCATAAACGGCAGCAGTCAGTACTCAGTCTCACTCATGAACAGAACCAGCTCACCACCTGTCACCTCTCCTTTTACTCTCTTCCTGTCACAGTGGATAATCTCTTTGTAATGTCTGCCAAGCGCATTTCACTTGCTCAATATGTATTAATATTTCTTGGGGATCTCTGAGGGACTGAGACATTTTGAAGGAAACAGAGAAGAGACACTGCAAAAACCACACACGTGCTTATCTTCATAGTGGGAATGACACAGGGGGCTGGCAATTGCAGGCTAGGGCAGCAGTAAACTGGTCCTGGGGTTTGGAGGAAGCAAAGGAAAATGCTAAACATAATGAAAATAATGTTTCAATGCACACTGGTTATAATTCATGTTTTAAAAAGTAAAAAAAAAAATTTGTTTTGGGTGAAAACAAATTTGGGTATAGATGACCACCCCTAAAGCTAATTTTAGAAAAACTATAAACTGGTCAACTGGCACAGTACCTTCTCACATTATCAAAAATGTTACCCAAATGACACAGCACCATCTTGTAAAGTTAGAGACCCACTAATTTATAAACCAGGGACTCTGACACAGAATGCAGTTTCCCAGGTGGCAGCAGTGGTAAAGAATCCACCCGCCAGTGCCAGAAACACTAGAGTCGTGGGTTCAGTCCCTGGGTTGGGAAGATCCTCTAGGGTAGGAAAGGGCAGCTCACTCCCATATTCTTGCCTGGGAAATTCCATGGACAGAGGAGCCTGGTAGGCTACAGTCACTGAGATCCCAAAGAGTTGGACACAACTGGGTGAATGAACATACAGACAGGTACAGAAGAAGGTGTCGGGCTAACACCTGACCTCAGGCCCTCTTCCTCATGGTCTTTTTTCCACATCAGTGAGCCCTCATTACAGCTCTATTTCCTATGTGATTTCAATGGACCCCTACTTCTCTATTAAGACTTAATTCACCTAAAGAACTTGGACAGTCTGCCTCTGGATCCGCCTTGACCCCATGTCACCCATCTTGATTTGTTCAAGGGAATCTATAAACCGGACACGTCCCTGCTCCTCCCCACAACCCTTTGCCTGAGCAGCCCTGCATTAGGGAAAAGTGGTCAAGAGCCATCAATGTTTCATTTGTTATCCTTTTTAAATTCAACTATAGCTGATTAACAATGTTTTAGTAAAGAAAATTCTTTCTTCAACAGAAAATATATGGATAATGCTAGACTTTCACGATGTTTAAAGCTAACTCAATTACTTCAATATCTGCAAAGGCTTAAGAATTTCATGGGGAAAACACATCGTTCTTTCAGAGCACCCATAAAAGTTGGAAGTCAACAAGGGAAGTCTGACTTCTACTGTAGAATGGTTCCAAACTGCAAAAGAGCTCGTGTGAATTTCACAGAGAGTGAAAATAGATGCTGATTCATCTGAAGCCTATAACCTAAGTAGTCCAGAGGTACCTCAAGAGAAATTTATTTCTCAAATTTATTAATCTTCTTCCTATGCAATCCTGATATTTCCCTCTCTGTTAATGTATTTCTTTCCTAAACACCAAAACTTCGTCTCCTAGTCTCCCCCTGCCTTTATCTCTTTTATACATTTTCACATTTTCCTTTCTTTTTTTTTTTTGACAGTTTTCCATTACTATACAGCAGTTAACCTTCACTGCCAGGGTATGAAAGCGAAGTTCCTTCTTGAGTAAAACTACTTGTTAAATTCAGGTTGCTTTTCCCTATGTGTGACCCACATTGATTTTCCCTACTGACAGACAGTGGAGCTGGATTGAAAGTAGATGTTCACTACTCTTCTAGAGAAAAATCACACAGGAAATACTATTGGTATACATGGGAGAAGCGGAGTAACTTAATTTGAAAAGATGGTTAATATAAAAATTAATCATTTTTCTTCTTTTAGGACAACCACAAGACAACTGAGTCTACTGCCACCCCTCGTACATTGTGTGTGCCACGCCAACTGGTCCACCTGAAACAAGAGACCATCGATGGCCATGTCCTGTTCTCTCTTATTTTTTAATTAGTACATTTGATATTTTAGAATAGTCTTAGAATCACAGAATCCTGGAGGAGAGAGTACAGAGAATGTCTCATGTACACTTCCAGCCTTCAGATATGCACAGCCTCCCCGTAAGCAGCACCTCTCAGCAGATGGGATGTTTGTTACAAGTGATGAACTACATAGGTGCGTCATCATCATGAAATTCACAGCATACATTAGGGTTCACTCTTGGGGTTGTACATTCTATGTGTTTGGACAAGTGAATTGTGACAAATCCTCTGTGCTCTACCTGTTCATTCTCCTCCCTAAGTCCCTAGCCACCACCTGATCTTTACTACTTTCTCCGTAGTACTGTCTGTCTCCAGAATGTCACACAATTGGAATCATACAGTGGATAGCTTTTTTGTGACTGACTGCTTTCACTTAGTAATTCACACATGAGGTTGCTCCAGGTCTTTTCATGGCTTTGCAGTTCATTTCTTTCTACTGATGACTAGTATTCTACCATTCCCATACGTTCTCTCACAGGTCTCTCACTATCTCTAACTCATCCCACTCTGCCAGAGTCCCAGGGGTGAGTGGAAACCAAGAACAGCTCTACTGCACAAGACCATTCACCTCAAATTGTCTAAATAACCTAAACACCTATTAAGTTTTCATTGAGTTTCTTAAGTGGAACCCTGGGATAGAAATGAAAGACGACTTTTTCTGTTAGAATGTAGCATCCACTTATAAGTACATTATTTCCTCCCATTTCCACTCCATCTGGCAAGTAGACAGGATGCTCACAATTACCAAGGCAGGTGAGAGACCCGCTCAGGGGTATAACTGGTTCGTGGTCACTAGGGGATGGTGGCTGAGTCCAGGTCTTCACATTTATGGCATTTGCCACCCCCAAACACTGGTTCTCACTTCTTCTCTGCACCATTCTGGTTATTTGTAGCTCTTTGGACTTCCCAGGTGACTCCAGTGATAAATAAGCCACCTGTCAATCCAAGAGACCTAAAAGATGTAGGTTCAATCCCTAGGTGGGAAGATCCCCTGGAGAAGGAAATGACAACCTGCTCCAGTATTCTGGGATTCTGGGAAATTCCATGGATAGAAGAAACTAGCAGGCTACAATCCATGTGCATGTACACACACACACACTCAGAAGTCTTTAGAAGAGGTTGTGAGAGCAAGGACACAGACGGCAGAACTCTGCAGGCTCATGGAACATCTGCATGTCTTTGATGCAGCAGGAATTTTTCTTAAGCAGAGGTGCTCTGTTTGTTTCCTAGGTTTCCTCTGGATTTCAATTATCCAAGATATTCCAAGTCTACTGCCAGAAAAAAATTAGAGGCGGGTGTATGTGTTTAGAGGATGCTATAAAAAGCACAAGCAGGCTTGGGCTTCTTAAATGTAGGTCTATAACATTTAACTCCTAAATTCTAGGGGCAAATATATTTCAGTATCTGGTAAGTGAGATCTATCAGTTTGCCATTTTTACAAAATTATTGTTTCTCAAATCCATCTGAGTACAAGTGGGTTATATGAGTATTAAGTGCAAAATATACAACTCCCCAGGCTCCTACCCTGAAAGTTCACAATTAGCAGGTCTTGGATGCTGACTTGGTGGGGGGCGGGGTTGTTTATAACACCACACCTACCACAGGGACATGTGGAGAATGCAAATCAGATCAATTCAATCCAGAAACTACCAGCCCCCTCTACCTATGTTTATATGGGTTGCTACCATTCAGCTTCTAAAGACTCAGACTTTAGCATAACATTTTTTGCAGAGATTCAAGAGTCAGAAACGGAACCAGTGAGGCTCCCCTCTTGCTGGGCTGCACACAAGGAACGCTGAGCCTGCCATGGGGAAGCCTCCTGCACCACCTGTGATGATTTACATTCACCCACATGCAGGTGGTGTGCAACAGCCCCAGAAGAAAATCGTGACTCTCTTTCTCAGTAATTGCTTTTTGGTTACTGATCTGGAAGCTAAAGATGGCAGCACAGGTGAATTCTTGGCCAGTGGCCACCTTTCTGAAGCACGCGCCAGGCCTCCCAACTCCCATGTTGCTTTCAACACAGGTGAGAGTACCTAGGCACCAGAGTACTGACCTCCCCCAGCTATAAAAATCTCCCCATTTCCCTCTTGGAAGAACCACATGTCACCTCTGTCAAACAACAAGGGTTGTGAACTGAATGGTTGCATTTCAAAATTAAATTTTAGGTTCTTTCAACATTTTATATGAGATATCAGGAGCCAAACTATTCTTGATACAAGAGATGGTGACGTTCATCTGAAGATAGCTATCAGATGGAGATGCACATGGCCAAGAAAGGAGCTCAGGAAAACAGAGCTTGAGCCAGAGGAAATTCAACCGCATAAACCTCCTCAAAGGTGCAAGATGCACTCTGACTGGTGAACATACACCAAGCAACACCAGTTCCAGTAAGGGCTTTGTTCCAATTTTATTATAATCACACTAAATTCATTTTATAAAGTTTTAAAAAATGTTATTTTATATTTGAGTATAGTTGATTAACAATATTGTGTTAATTTTTCAGGTACATAGCAAAGTGGTTGAATTATGTGTACATGCCTATTCAGTCATGCCCAACTCTTTGTGACCCCATGGACTGTAGCCCGCCAGGCTCCTCTGCCCATGGGTATTCTCCAGGCAAGAATATTGGAGTGAGTTGCCATTCCCTTCTCCAGGGGATCTTCCTAACCCAGGGATAAAACCCAGGCTTCCTGCACTACACATACATACCTTACTGTCTGAGCCACCAGGAGGTTCAGTTATACCAAAGTCTTTTTGTTATCTGTGTTAGACTTAAGACCAAAAATCAACATCAGACAAAAACAATGATCTCCATGATGATAACAACGGCTCGAACAATTAATTCACTCTTAAGGGGCTAGGACATTGCAGAGACTTTCAACCCTAGCATGAGCAGCTATCATCTGATGGTGAGACCAAGCTAGAATTCTGACCTGCAAAATGAACGGAACCAGTGAGGCTCCCTCTTGCTGGGCTGCACACAAGGAACGCTGAGCCTGCCATGGGGAAGCCTCCTGCACCACCTGTGATGATTTACATTCACCCACATGCAGGTGGTGTGCAACAGCCCCAGAAGAAAATCGTGACTCTCTTTCTCAGTAATTGCTTTTTGGTTACTGATCTGGAAGCTAAAGATGGCAGCACAGGTGAATTCTTGGCCAGTGGCCACCTTTCTGAAGCACGCGCCAGGCCTCCCAACTCCCATGTTGCTTTCAACACAGGTGAGAGTACCTAGGCACCAGAGTACTGACCTCCCCCAGCTATAAAAATCTCCCCATTTCCCTCTTGGAAGAACCACATGTCACCTCTGTCAAACAACAAGGGTTGTGAACTGAATGGTTGCATTTCAAAATTAAATTTTAGGTTCTTTCAACATTTTATATGAGATATCAGGAGCCAAACTATTCTCGATACAAGAGATGGTGACGTTCATCTGAAGATAGCTATCAGATGGAGATGCACATGGCCAAGAAAGGAGCTCAGGAAAACAGAGCTTGAGCCAGAGGAAATTCAACCGCATAAACCTCCTCAAAGGTGCAAGATGCACTCTGACTGGTGAACATACACCAAGCAACACCAGTTCCAGTAAGGGCTTTGTTCCAATTTTATTATAATCACACTAAATTCATTTTATAAAGTTTTAAAAAATGTTATTTTATATTTGAGTATAGTTGATTAACAATATTGTGTTAATTTTTCAGGTACATAGCAAAGTGGTTGAATTATGTGTACATGCCTATTCAGTCATGCCCAACTCTTTGTGACCCCATGGACTGTAGCCCGCCAGGCTCCTCTGCCCATGGGTATTCTCCAGGCAAGAATATTGGAGTGAGTTGCCATTCCCTTCTCCAGGGGATCTTCCTAACCCAGGGATAAAACCCAGGCTTCCTGCACTACACATACATACCTTACTGTCTGAGCCACCAGGAGGTTCAGTTATACCAAAGTCTTTTTGTTATCTGTGTTAGACTTAAGACCAAAAATCAACATCAGACAAAAACAATGATCTCCATGATGATAACAACGGCTCGAACAATTAATTCACTTTTAAGGGGCTAGGACATTGCAGAGACTTTCAACCCTAGCATGAGCAGCTATCATCTGATGATGAGACCAAGCTAGAATTAGGACCCTCCCCACCAGAACTGGAATCAGCTCTTGTAAATGGACAACAAAGTCTTTCCTGGAATTACCCATCAGCAGGTCCAATGCCCAGCCCATATCCATTAATTCTATCTCTGCTTTTAGGACCAAAATATTGGCACTTCTAAAGAGGTATTACCTTCATTCTTGCCACTTCTGAGGACTTTCCTTTCAAATACTTACTCATCTGTTGCAACCTTCTATTTTGACCTTTATTTGCCTATTATTAGCAGACATCTTTCTTTTTTATAGTCTTTACTGAATTTGTTACAATACTGCTTCTGTTTAGTGGTTGTATTTTATGGTTGCCAGGCATGTGGAATCTTAGCTCCCCAACCAGGGACTGAACTCAAAACCCTGCAATGGAAGGTGAAGTCTCAATCACTGGACAACTAGGGAAGTTCTGCAGACACCCTTCTGATGTCTGCATCTTCTCCTACTCTAAAGTATGCACTGAAACATGGAAAACACTGATAGCACTGTTAACATTTGCAAATCTCAATTCAGTTCAGCTAATTTCCTCAGTTGTGTCTGACTGCTTGAGAACATATGGACTGTAGCACGCCAAGATTCCCTGTCTTTCACCATCTCCTGGAGCTTGCTCAAACTCATGTCCACTGACTCAGGGATGCCATTCAACCATCTTATCCTCTGTTGTCCCCTTCTCCTTCTGCCTTCTATTTTTCCTAGCATCAGGGTCTTTAACCAATGAGTTATCTCTTCAGATCAGATGGCCAAAGTGTTGGAGCTTCGGCTTTCAGTACCATTCCTTCCAATGAATATTCAGGGTTGCTTTCCTTTAGGATTGATTGTTCTATCTCCTTAGTCCAAGGGACCCTAAAGAGTCACCACACCACAGTTCAAAGGTATCAACTCTTCGGCACTCAACCTTCTTTAGTGTTCAACTCTCACATCCATACATGACTACTGGGAAAATCATAGCTTTGACTATACATAGTTTTTGTTAGCAAAGTGATGTCTGCTTTTGAATACACTGTCTAGGCTTGTCATAGTTTTTCTTCCAAGAAGCAAGCAACTTTTAATTTCATGGCTGCAGTCACCATCCACAGTGATTTTGGAGCCCAAGATGATAAAGTCTGTCCCTGCTTACATTGTTTGCCCATCTATTTGCCATGAAGTGATGGGACAAGATGCCATTGTCTTCACTTTTTTAATGTTGAGTTTTAGGCAAGCTTTTTAACTCTCCTATTTCACATTCATCAAGAGGCTCTTTAGCTTCTCTTCACTTTCTGCCATAAGGGTGGTGTCACCTGCACACCTGACGTTATGCAACTATTAATACTTGAGGCAATTTTACATCCAATCCCACATCATTTCAGGCCAGGGAGAAATATAAACATACTAATCTCTCACACCTGTAGATATCCAATAATTTTTAATTGATTTCTATTATTTTGATGATTTTTCTCCACACTCCTTGACATCCATAGCCCCTGACTCCTCTGAATCATCCCCAGTAGCATTTGTTAACATTATATAAAGACCAGGAACATGTAGCCACTATGTATTTGAAGTCTCAATCACTGGACAACTAGGGAAGTTCTGCAGACACCCTTCTGATGTCTGCATCTTCTCCTACTCTAAAGTATGCACTGAAACATGGAAAACACTGATAGCACTGTTAACATTTGCAAATCTCAATTCAGTTCAGCTAATTTCCTCAGTTGTGTCTGACTGCTTGAGAACATATGGACTGTAGCACGCCAAGATTCCCTGTCTTTCACCATCTCCTGGAGCTTGCTCAAACTCATGTCCACTGACTCAGGGATGCCATTCAACCATCTTATCCTCTGTTGTCCCCTTCTCCTTCTGCCTTCTATTTTTCCTAGCATCAGGGTCTTTAACCAATGAGTCATCTCTTCAGATCAGATGGCCAAAGTATTGGAGCTTCAGCTTTCAGTACCATTCCTTCCAATGAATATTCAGGGTTTCTTTCCTTTAGGATTGATTGTTCTATCTCCTTAGTCCAAGGGACCCTAAAGAGTCTTCTCCAACACCACAGTTCAAAGGTATCGACTCTTCGGCACTCAACCTTCTTTAGTGTTCAACTCTCACATCCATACATGACTACTGGGAAAATCATAGCTTTGACTATACATAGTTTTTGTTAGCAAAGTGATGTCTGCTTTTGAATACACTGTCTAGGCTTGTCATAGTTTTTCTTCCAAGAAGCAAGCAACTTTTAATTTCATGGCTGCAGTCACCATCCACAGTGATTTTGGAGCCCAAGATGATAAAGTCTGTCCCTGCTTACATTGTTTGCCCATCTATTTGCCATGAAGTGATGGGACAAGATGCCATTGTCTTCATTTTTTTAATGTTGAGTTTTAGGCAAGCTTTTTAACTCTCCTATTTCACATTCATCAAGAGGCTCTTTAGCTTCTCTTCACTTTCTGCCATAAGGGTGGTGTCACCTGCACACCTGACGTTATGCAACTATTAATACTTGAGGCAATTTTACATCCAATCCCACATCATTTCAGGCCAGGGAGAAATATAAACATACTAATCTCTCACACCTATAGATATCCAATAATTTTTAATTGATTTCTATTATTTTGATGATTTTTCTCCACACTCCTTGACATCCATAGCCCTTGACTCCTCTGAATCATCCCCAGTAGCATTTGTTAACATTATATAAAGACCAGGAACATGTAGCCACATGATGTGTCACATTTCCTTAACTATCTGCTCTTCAAAACCTGTCATTTCCACCAAATGTTGACAATTAAATATCCCAATACTCCTTTGGATTTTCTCATAACCCATCTTAATCTTGGTCCGTATCATCATACAAGAATACTTGAATGTCTATAGCTACCTCTGCATGGCAATTTCACAAACACACACACACACACACATGGCATATACAGTTTGTTTGTTTAACCTGTTCAGGGCCTCCATTTTTGCATTACTGCCTACCTCTCAGGTGTGGCTTGCCTCCCCTCCATCCTTTGGCACTGCTTCCAGCTCTACTGTTTCAACTCCCAGTTCTCTGGCATCTTTGATTCCAGAGTCCAGGTTAACCTTCTAATCACTAAGTACTGCATGTTTGAACTGCAAAAGGACCACACATCTCAATGAATTTTTCTTAAATAAAAACTAGGTGCTACAAAAGTCTACAATGGAGTGGAGTGCAAATAACAATGTGAAGATATTCAAACAGAACTTCTTTCTGCATTGTTGTTCAGTCACTAAGTCATATCTAACTCTGTGCAACCCCATGTACTGTAGCACACCAGGTTTCCCCGTTGCCCTTCAGTTACTTCTGGACTTTGATCAAACTCACGTCCATTGAGTCAGTGATACCATTCAATCACCTCATCTTCTGTCAACCCCTTTTCCTCTTTCCCTCAATCTCTCCCAGCATCAGAGTCTTTTCTATTGATACAGCTCTTCATGTGAGGTGGCCAAAGTACTGGAGCTTCAGTCTCAGCAACAGTCCTTCCAATTAATATTCAGGGCTGATTTTATTTATGATTGACTGGTTTGATATCCTTGCTGTCCAAGGAACTCCCATGACTCTTCTCCAGCACCATAGTTCAAAAGTATCAATTATTTAACACTTAGCCTTCTTTATGGTCCAGCTCTCACGTCTGCACTTGACTAATGGGAAAAAAATCATTGTTTTGACTATATAGACTTTTGTCAGCAAGTAATGTCTCTGCTTTTTAATATGTTCTCTAGGTTTTTGATAGCTATTATCTATATAGAAGGTACTTTTGACTCTTTCTCATCTTACAAAGAAGCACTGAAAAAAGTGAAAGTTATTCAATCGTGTTTGATTTGCCCAAACTACCCAGTAGTTGTTAACATTATATAAAGACCAGGAACATGTAGCCACATGATGTGTCACATTTCCTTAACTATCTGCTCTTCAAAACCTGTCATTTCCACCAAATGTTGACAATTAAATATCCCAATACTCCTTTGGATTTTCTCATAACCCATCTTAATCTTGGTCCGTATCATCATACAAGAATACTTGAATGTCTATAGCTACCTCTGCATGGCAATTTCACAAACACTCACACACACACACACGGCATATACAGTTTGTTTGTTTAACCTGTTCAGGGCCTCCATTTTTGCATTACTGCCTACCTCTCAGGTGTGGCTTGCCTCCCCTCCATCCTTTGGCACTGCTTCCAGCTCTACTGTTTCAACTCCCAGTTCTCTGGCATCTTTGATTCCAGAGTCCAGGTTAACCTTCTAATCACTAAGTACTGCATGTTTGAACTGCAAAAGGACCACACATCTCAATGAATTTTTCTTAAATAAAAACTAGGTGCTACAAAAGTCTACAATGGAGTGGAGTGCAAATAACAATGTGAAGATATTCAAACAGAACTTCTTTCTGCATTGTTGTTCAGTCACTAAGTCATATCTAACTCTGTGCAACCCCATGTACTGTAGCACACCAGGTTTCCCCGTTGCCCTTCAGTTACTTCTGGACTTTGATCAAACTCACGTCCATTGAGTCAGTGATACCATTCAATCACCTCATCTTCTGTCAACCCCTTTTCCTCTTTCCCTCAATCTCTCCCAGCATCAGAGTCTTTTCTATTGATACAGCTCTTCATGTGAGGTGGCCATAGTACTAGAGCTTCAGTCTCAGCAACAGTCCTTCCAATTAATATTCAGGGCTGATTTTATTTATGATTGACTGGTTTGATATCCTTGCTGTCCAAGGAACTCCCATGACTCTTCTCTAGCACCATAGTTCAAAAGTATCAATTCTTTAACACTTAGCCTTCTTTATGGTCCAGCTCTCACGTCTGCACTTGACTAATGGGAAAAAAATCATTGTTTTGACTATATAGACTTTTGTCAGCAAGTAATGTCTCTGCTTTTTAATATGTTCTCTAGGTTTTTGATAGCTATTATCTATATAGAAGGTACTTTTTGACTCTTTCTCATCTTACAAAGAAGCACTGAAAAAAAGTGAAAGTTGTTCAATCGTGTTTGATGCTTTGCAACCTCATGAACTGTAGCCCACAGGCTAATCCGACTATGAAATTCTCCGTGAAAGAATATTGGAAGGAGGTTGCCATTCTTTTCTCCAGGATATCTTCTCAACCCAGGGATCAAACTCTCAGCTCTTACATTGCAGTCAGATTCTTTACTGTCTAGCCACAATAGTGGGATTGAGTGTACGATGATAATATATGAAGATATTCCAATAGGATTTTTTTTCCTGAATAGAAGATTTCTCTTTGATTCTTTCTCATTATACAAAGAAGCAACAAGTACAACTAAATGAGTGACTTCATGAGGGAGAAAGACAGAGCGTGATTCGGATCAGCGATGAAAAATATCCTTTTTGTAGAAGGGCAGCTGAAAGATTTTATTTTCTTCAGCCTCCTCTTTCCCCTCTCCCATCAATCTCTAGGGTTTCTGTGTTCAAAGGCTCCAAGTTACTACCTGCCATCTTTGATCAACCTCACTGCCTCCTGAGCACTGCTTCAAAAACCACTTGACTGTTCTGACTCCCAGAACACTCCATTGCAGCTCCACTTTCCCATTTCAAATTTACTTCCAAATAATGCCCTGACAAGGAGTTATTACTTCTTCCATAGCCAACTTTCAGAACTACAGAAAAACATGGCAAGAATTTGTCTCTGTCCATCACTGGAGAATATTCCCATTTTTTCATGCCCTTTAACACACTTGGGTTCTCATGTCAACACCTGCATTACTCACAAAACAACATGGAGGGCTTCTGGGGCTTTGCTTTTAGGTTTTGTTGTCTGTTTGTTTCTGTTTTTACATCTGTGCTTCTTCCTGAATCATGAGGGTAACTTCTAAGGTTTGCTGACCCAGTCTGACTCTCTACTACATTGTCTTGACCTCAATCATACAACAAAGGAGGCCAATAAGGCAGGATCAAACCATCATTTCTGGTTTTCATTCAATAATGACATTTTTAGAGCGCGTTCATTTACTAACTTGTTGATATAATACTAGGAATAAGTCAGCCTTTGTTTTTCCTGTACCAACAAACAGTACTGAGAAAAAATAATTTATTTTTATGTTAGTGACATAATAACATTCTGGCACTTGCCTAAGAGAGTTTCTGACCAGCATATGCTTCTACATTGAGTTGAAATCTGTTGATACATAAAGGTACTCTTCTAGTTTTAGTGGTCAGAAGATGGGCATTCCTATTCAGTTAACTGAGCTATCCAAAGTAGAAGGAAAAGTCTTACTAAGAGCTTCATGCAATCACACAGTTGTGTGTAGTCCCAGGGATGTACTGGAATAAAGGAAATTAAAGGACATGTAGGTTTTCCCATTATTAAACTTGAATTTACCACTGTATCAATAAAGATGACTTCATGAGAAGGAGAAAGACAGAGCGTGATTCGGATCAGCGATGAAAAATATCCTTTTTGTAGAAGGGCAGCTGAAAGATTTTATTTTCTTCAGCCTCCTCTTTCCCCCCTCCCATCAATCTCTAGGGTTTCTGTGTTCAAAGGCTCCAAGTTACTACCTGCCATCTTTGATCAACCTCACTGCCTCCGGAGTACTGCTTCAAAAACCACTTGACTGTTCTGACTCCCAGAACACTCCATTGTAGCTCCACTTTCCCATTTCAAATTTACTTCCAAATAATGCCCTGACAAGAAGTTATTACTTCTTCCATAGCCAACTTTCAGAACTGCAGAAAAACATGGCAAGAATTTGTCTCTGTCCATCACTGGAGAATATTCCCATTTTTTCATGCCCTTTAACACACTTGGGTTCTCATGTCAACACCTGCATTACTCACAAAACAACATGGAGGGCTTCTGGGGCTTTGCTTTTAGGTTTTGTTGTCTGTTTGTTTCTGTTTTTACATCTGTGCTTCTTCCTGAATCATGAGGGTAACTTCTAAGGTTTGCTGACCCAGTCTGACTCTCTGCTACATTGTCTTGACCTCAATCATACAACAAAGGAGGCCAATAAGGCAGGATCAAACCATCATTTCTGGTTTTCATTCAATAATGACATTTTTAGAGCGCGTTCATTTACTAACTTGTTGATATAATACTAGGAATAAGTCAGCCTTTGTTCTTCCTGTACCAACAAACAGTACTGAGAAAAAATAATTTATTTTTATGTTAGTGACATAATAACATTCTGGCACTTGCCTAAGAGAGTTTCTGACCAGCATATGCTTCTACATTGAGTTGAAATCTGTTGATACATGAAGGTACTCTTCTAGTTTTAGTGGTCAGAAGATGGGCATTCCTATTCAGTTAACTGAGCTATCCAAAGTAGAAGGAAAAGTCTTACTAAGAGCTTCATGCAATCACACAGTTGTGTGTAGTCCCAGGGATGTACTGGAATAAAGGAAATTAAAGGACATGTAGGTTTTCCCATTATTAAACTTGAATTTACCACTGATATCCATCAAGGTGCTAATAAATTACTCACATGTTTATTCCATAAGTATTTGTTGTTCTGTTATGAAATGCCAGCACAAGTCCTGAGGATACATCAGCAAACAAGACAAAATCCCTGCTCTCACGGAGTTCACTTTCCCTTTGGGGAAATAGATAAGATATAAAAGAGAAAAGGATAAGAAGACAGAGAGGGGACTTCCCCGGTGGTCCTGTGGTGGTTAAGACTCCATGCTTCCAATGCAGAGGACTCAGGTTCAATCCCTGGTTGGAGAAGTCCATCAAGTCATGTGGTGTAAGGGCTGCAATCTAATGGCAGCTCAAAGAAAGTCTCTCTGAGAAACAGCACTTAACAAAGATCTGAAGAAAGTGAGTCAGTGTGCTGTCGGTTTCGAAACAAAGAGCAAGCCAGGCAGAAACCCAGCAGGTGCAGGGTCTCTGAGGCAGGAATATGCCTGCTTGCTGAGCAGGTGTGCCAGAGAGGAGCTAGTCAAGGCAGAAGAGGAGTAAAGGTAACAATGGGCATCAGAGCAGAAGGACTGGGAGAGGCAAGTATCAGCTTAAAAAGGCAGCATGCAACCCAGGCCTCTCCAGTCTGGGCCCTTTCAGCACACTCAGTAAGAAACGTGCTAAGAGGTGAATCTGAAGGCTAGATCACATGATCTCCTGTTTCTCAATAAAATTCAAGAAATATTTAAATAAATAAAAAGTAAAGTATTAGTTTCCTTTCAATGGACTAAAGTATTAGTTTCCTTTCAACGTATTTTAACGGTATAATAACATTTCTGTTAAAAAATAAAGTTCTCCTTGCTTTCAAACTGCTCAAAAAACCTAAAAGAAGGGACTTCCTGGTGGTCCAGTGGGTAGAGTCTGTCTTGCAGGGCAAAGGGCGCTGGTTAATCCCTGGCCCAAGAAGATCCCACATGCCACGGAGCAGCTGGACCTGTGTGTGACAAAACTTCTAGTTTTAGTGGTCAGAAGATGGGCATTCCTATTCAGTTAACTGGTAAAGAAGGAAAAGTCTTACTAAGAGCTTCATGCAATCACACAGTTGTGTGTAGTCCCAGGGATGTACTGGAATAAAGGAAATTAAAGGACATGTAGGTTTTCCCATTATTAAACTTGAATTTACCACTGATATCCATCAAGGTGCTAATAAATTACTCACATGTTTATTCCATAAGTATTTGTTGTTCTGTTATGAAATGCCAGCACAAGTCCTGAGGATACATCAGCAAACAAGACAAAATCCCTGCTCTCACGGAGTTCACTTTCCCTTTGGGGAAATAGATAAGATATAAAAGAGAAAAGGATAAGAAGACAGAGAGGGGACTTCCCCAGTGGTCCTGTGGTGGTTAAGACTCCATGCTTCCAATGCAGAGGACTCAGGTTCAATCCCTGGTTGGAGAAGTCCATCAAGTCATGTGGTGTAAGGGCTGCAATCTAATGGCAGCTCAAAGAAAGTCTCTCTGAGAAACAGCACTTAACAAAGATCTGAAGAAAGTGAGTGAGTGTGCTGTCGGTTTCGAAACAAAGAGCAAGCCAGGCAGAAACCCAGCAGGTGCAGGGTCTCTGAGGCAGGAATATGCCTGCTTGCTGAGCAGGTGTGCCAGAGAGGAGCTAGTCAAGGCAGAAGAGGAGTAAAGGTAACAATGGGCATCAGAGCAGAAGGACTGGGAGAGGCAAGTATCAGCTTAAAAAGGCAGCATGCAACCCAGGCCTCTCCAGTCTGGGCCCTTTCAGCACACTCAGTAAGAAACGTGCTAAGAGGTGAATCTGAAGGCTAGATCACATGATTTTCTGTTTCTCAATAAAATTCAAGAAATATTTAAATAAATAAAAAGTAAAGTATTAGTTTCCTTTCAATGGACTAAAGTATTAGTTTCCTTTCAACGTATTTTAACGGTATAATAACATTTCTGTTAAAAAATAAAGTTCTCCTTGCTTTCAAACTGCTCAAAAAACCTAAAAGAAGGGACTTCCTGGTGGTCCAGTGGGTAGAGTCTGTCTTGCAGGGCAAAGGGCGCTGGTTAATCCCTGGCCCAAGAAGATCCCACATGCCACGGAGCAGCTGGACCTGTGTGTCCAATGATGAGCCAGCGCTCTGGAGCGCATGTGCCCAGAGCTGGTGCTCTGCTACAAGAGAGGCCACTGTAATGGGAGGCCCACACAGGCCAAAGAACAAAGATGGACGAAAATAAATAAATGAAAGGCCAATAAAAGAGGCCAAAATTAAAAAAAAAAAAAAAACACCTAAAAGAAGGGTAGGAAGATAAATCTTTGTTGTATAAAAGTCATGCAGAAGTTATCACCAGCCTGACCACATTCTCTGTCCCAACAGAGATTTAGAATTGCAGTGTTTTCTGAGACAGATAGACTTGACTTAGTACAGACCAGTTATCATAGAGTTGCTTTTACAGAGAAATAACTTGGTAAAAAATAGTGTCCCCCACCAAAAATATCAAGTTTAGCTACTTTAGCTGCATTTCAACATTATTACCGTCTCTCAAAGTCATCTGACTATGAACTTGAGACTAGACTTAATTCCCTGGAAGGAATGAACAGGAAGAGGGGAGGCCCCCTGTACGATAGCTAAGAATAATGGAAGCTGGGAAATAAGGTTCTTGTCTTACCCTTCACCTTGAATCTATCAAGAAAAGCAATCTCTTCCCTCCTTCTTGGAAGAGTGAAGAATCCAGAGAACATTGTTATCCTAGAAACTGAAAGACTGAATCGCAATCTTTAAAACCAACAGGCAACTTCTCTTTTCTGATCTCTTTCGACGCTGAACCCAAGGCTAGCTCACTGAAGAAGTAAGACCCTCCAGGCATCTCCTGGACTAAAAGCCATTTGAGGGCAGGAATTGTATCTGATTCTATTCTGTAATCCCAAGGCTAAAACAGTATCTTACATATACTTGGAATCAAATAGATATCATTCAAAGAAAGAAACAATAAAGAGAAGAAGGAAGATGTATATTAGCCTCTGTAGGAATCAGAAACTACTATTACCAGGTTTTACCACAGAGAATATTAAAAGGTCTACCTCATCCCTCTTACTATAGGTACAGTTCTAACTGTAAGATGATGGCCTACTTGTTAGGAAAAACAGGAATTCTTATTCAAGACACGAGGAGCTCTTCCTAAAGCATCTTACTTCAAAAGTAGCAAGATACTTTTGATACTTACTTGTGTCAAAAGTAGTTTGAGGGCTTCTTTGGTGGTCCAGTGGGTAAGGATACCACCTTGTAGTGCAAGGGGTGCCAGCCAGTTCAATCGCATGTGCCGCGGAATAGCTGGATGGATGTGTCCAACTACTGAGCCAGAGCTCTGGAACACATGTACCCAGAGCCAGTACTCTGAGGCGAGAGAGGCCACTGCGATGGGAGACCTACATGGGCCAAAGAACAAAGATGGATGGAAATAAATAAATGAAAGATCAATAGAAGTGGCCAAAAAGAGTAGTTTCATACAAATGGTCTCCTCATGAGTAGCAAACACTATGTTATTAAGATTTTTCTTTTTAAAGAAAATGGATACCTAATTTCTTAATTTTTACCTAAGAATGCATTCCTAGGTGACAGATATTTAGGCTCACTTCATCTACTATGGATAATACCAAAATCCTAGTCAATATATTTCATTTCATTCTCAATGGTACTTGGCATTTATTCCAAAAATCTCCCACTTGAGGCTTCTAAATGGTTTTAAAGGCACTCAGTTTTCACCAAAACCATTTTCACAAATTGTAATCAGCGCTTTAAATTCTATGGCTTTCACAGAGTTTAAAAATAGGATGTTAAGTATGTTTCAGTCCCTGGGTAGAAGATTACTGTCAGTCTGCCCAAATATAAATGGTACCCATTCCTTCTCTCTCAACGACTTGGAAGTTACAATGTCCTAGTACGCTTGCTGTTCACAAGATCCACATGCTTTTGTTAGCTTGTTAAAGTGATCTGGGAAAAATCTCAAGATGGTTACAGTAAAATAGGCTTCCCTAGTGGCTCAGATGATAAAGAAACTACCTGCCATGCAGAAGACCTGGGTTCAGTCCCTCAGTTGGGAGGATCCTCTGGAGAAGGGATAGAGTACCCACTCCAGTATACTTGCCTGGAGAATTCCATGGCTCGTCCATGGGGTTGCAAAGATTCAAACACGACTGAGTTACTTGACTTTCAGTTTTTCACAGTAAAATAAACAGCCCAAAATAAAAATGCATTTGAAGTGTGGTGCACATTGTACTTTATCTAACAGCAAATGTGAGGAAGTGTCACCTAAAGTTTTAAACGGATGCTCTGTTTACGAGTCTCACACATCACATTCCAAATAACTGGCGAGCAATGTCACCATATCCTTGTGTCATTGTTTCTTGACTGGTTGTGCGCACTTTGGGTATAAAATTGATGACAGTAGTTCTCTTTCCTGATGCATCTGTATATGTTATTTTCAGTAACTGTTCAAACAATATTAGAAGTTTGAGGTGTGCCTTTTTATATTCCCTCCCAGATTTGCAGTTAAAAAGACAGCACAGGGCTTCCCCTGGTGGTCCAGTGGGTAAGGACACCGCCTTGCAGTGCAAGGGGCGCCAGTTTGATCCCTGGCGTGGGAAGATCTCACGTGCCGCGGAGCGGCTGGACCGATGTGTCCAATTACCGAGCCGGAGCTCTGGAGCGCATGCGCCCAGAGCCGGCGCTCTGCAGCGACAGACGCCACCGCGATGGGAGGCCCACAGGAGCCAAGGAACAAAGATGGATGAAAATAGAGAAATGAAAGACCAGTAGAAGTGGCCCGCCTGCTCCCCTCCCTCCCCAACCCGACCCCTGCCCAAAATAAATAAATAAATAAATCTTTAAAAAAAAAAAAAAGACAGTACAGGTATGAGAACTAGCCTTGTTCTAATTATCCATAGCAAAAAGTTTCCTAAGCTAGAGCAAAGGGCAATGCAACGTCTACAGGTAGCACCTGTCAACAACATTGACCTAATTTCCAGCTCTGTAGCATATCAACAGAACTTGATAGTTTCAACACCCTGTGCTAAATTTAGAACTTGGTCTAGTGCCTATACAATCTTTCCCATATATACTGTTATATATTTTATCACAAATGCAATAACTACATTGCATCCAGGATAGCTAACTTAATTAGTAACAGAATATTGTTTTTATCTCTGAAAATGGCTCTACAGGCTACAATGTTTCCATTCTTTTCCATAAGAAACAGAGATATCATGGTCCAATGGAACATACCATGGAATTCCCTGAACTATCTTAGAATTTCTAATATTTCAATATATTCTTCTCTCTCATGATACCAATGTTTTAAAGGAACAGAAAGAGGAAATCAAGGGGATGTACCTTAACAAACCTCTCAAGATACTGAAAATGTTATTTTCCTGTCTTTGTTAAAGTCATAATTTCCTCAGGTAACTGGAAGATGAATCTGTTTAATTCTGTGAAGGAAGAAAGGAATGGAGGGAAGGAAGGAAAGGAGTAAGGGAGGGAAAGAGGAAGGAAGGAGAAAAGGAAGGAAGGGAGGAAAAGAAGACAAACATTCTAAGACTCAAACAGATGGCTATTCAGCTCTAGGCTATCAAATTACTTCCGTTTATATTTTGTTGCCAAATAGCTCAACTACTTCTCTACCCATTATCCTCAAATACAAACAAAAAATGTCTCTATGTATACTTTTTCCCTCTTCCAGTTCTGTAATTACAAGTTTAATGTATTTGAACTATTGAAGAATACTTAGATAAAAGTCACATATGCCTAAAAATTATAAACATTAAAACGACTTTATAATACTTCAGAGATGCTGAAATGGAAAAAATAGATATATACATATATCTCCATCAATTCAGCACAACAGATAATTGGCATATTAAGTAAATGAAAATACAGGTCACTCCAAAGTATCTTTCAAGTTTCTGTTTTACTTCCTGAAAGTCAGCTTTGCCATGGAAACTGAATAGCAAAATAAGACCAGCTTTATGGCACACATATTACAGTTGCCTTGAGATTGCAGTAATTTTCCAACCATCCTTGAAACCATCGTTTTGCAACAAAATGCATGGGGCTTAGCTCCTTGGCAAGGTAATACCCCCTTTCTGCTGACAGCCCTTTATTTGGGATTATGTAGCACCATGGGAACATAACTTAAATACACGTGTTTATTCATGGAGGAAAATAGTTCTGTAAGCTACTAATGTTATATTCTTTGCTGTGATAAGAGCACTTAAGATGCCAGAGGAAAAAGCATGTGTGGAAATGACCTGGAAAACTCTCCTTTGTCTGTAATGGCTGCAGGCAGGTGTGGACCTGCTACCATTGGCTGTTCACTCTCCCTGCAGCAGAAACAGGCAGCTTAGTACATCTGAAGTGCACAGAGAGAAATACAGTGATCTGAGTTCTAGCTCCAGGCCTCTTCCTGATGTCTTGGTGACTTTGTGGGTGTGCTAGTGGGTGTAAGGGGAGCAGATACTCATTTTCCCCTCAGTATTCTCATATGAGCATCCTAAGGTCAGTCAGGTCTCCATGTAACTAGAGATGCTCTGGTGGTGTTGGCATTTACTGGATCTTACCCAAGATGTCAGGCATCCTCTTCTGTGTAAGAGAGTCTTACACAAGAATCTTAACAAGAATCTATTAAAACTAAGTTTGTTTCTAGACCTAAGAATGCTCTATGCCTGTAACTTGTATTTTATAATCATATCTATGACCATCATCTTTTATATCATAGATCCTAAATTTGAGTAGAATCTCTATCAAAATCCAGAAAAAAAGGATAACCCTAGAATTTCATCGTTTTATTAAAATGTGCTTCTCTTAAAATAAAAAAACTATTAAAGAAAACTTAAAAACTTAGATAAAAGTCACATATGCCTAAAAATTATAAACATTAAAACGACTTTATAATACTTCAGAGATGCTGAAATGGAAAAAATAGATATATACATATATCTCCATCAATTCAGCACAACAGATAATTGGCATATTAAGTAAATGAAAATACAGGTCACTCCAAAGTATCTTTCAAGTTTCTGTTTTACTTCCTGAAAGTCAGCTTTACCATGGAAACTGAATAGCAAAATAAGACCAGCTTTATGGCACACATATTACAGTTGCCTTGAGATTGCAGTAATTTTCCAACCATCCTTGAAACCATCGTTTTGCAACAAAATGCATGGGGCTTAGCTCCTTGGCAAGGTAATACCCCCTTTCTGCTGACAGCCCTTTATTTGGGATTATGTAGCACCATGGGAACATAACTTAAATACACGTGTTTATTCATGGAGGAAAATAGTTCTGTAAGCTACTAATGTTATATTCTTTGCTGTGATAAGAGCACTTAAGATGCCAGAGGAAAAAGCATGTGTGGAAATGACCTGGAAAACTCTCCTTTGTCTGTAATGGCTGCAGGCAGGTGTGGACCTGCTACCATTGGCTGTTCACTCTCCCTGCAGCAGAAACAGGCAGCTTAGTACATCTGAAGTGCACAGAGAGAAATACAGTGATCTGAGTTCTAGCTCCAGGCCTCTTCCTGATGTCTTGGTGACTTTGTGGGTGTGCTAGTGGATGTAAGGGGAGCAGATACTCATTTTCCCCTCAGTATTCTCATATGAGCATCCTAAGGTCAGTCAGGTCTCCATGTAACTAGAGATGCTCTGGTGGTGTTGGCATTTACTGAATCTTACCCAAGATGTCAGGCATCCTCTTCTGTGTAAGAGAGTCTTACACAAGAATCTTAACAAGAAACTATTAAAACTAAGTTTGTTTCTAGACCTAAGAATGCTCTATGCCTGTAACTTGTATTTTATAATCATATCTATGACCATCATCTTTTATATCATAGATCCTAAATTTGAGTAGAATCTCTATCAAAATCCAGAAAAAAAGGATAACCCTAGAATTTCATCTGTTTTATTAAAATGTGCTTCTCAGATTTCCCTCATTTCTAACTATCATAAACCTTAGAAAGGCATTTATTCAATAATATAATAAATTTCCCCCAATACTGATGAACTTTTGTTACCAAATCTGTGTCCTAAGATTACAAGCCAAATCATGAGTTTCTGAGGTATGAAGTATTCAATCTAGTAATATGCTGATTACATATAAATACTTAGAGGTCGGTAATGACCCTGTGGTTCTTGACTTACTAGTAGGGAAGCATGCGAACAGTTTTGAGAAAAGGTATAATGCATTAGAACATGTATTGGAGAAAAACAAAAAACAGTGAACTCTCTAGCCTTGCTCTCTCACTGGCTTGAAGTTCAGCCAGAAATGCAGTAGTCATTTTCTCTAGATTTCCTGCTAAAAATCTTCAAATGCAAATCCTGAAACAAATGGAATTGAGATAGCTAAAAAGAAGCACACTTTTAAAAGCTTTAAGTTTAATCTTTACTTTTGATGTATACGATTTTGTAAATTATTCACTAGTGGAAAAAAAATTGTGAAATCTGACATTTTTGCTCCCTATTCAAAAGTAAGTCTACTGTACCATTTTTATTTCAAATTATCATGGGTCTAAAAGAAACCAGAATGTTGTAACCATTTTAAAGATGGGAATGGGAACGCATCTAGGATTGAAAACAGAAACAGCAGTAAATTCATGGTAAATATGCAATAGATATCAAAAGGGAGTAATTAGAGGAAAATTGCTCACACTTAAGAATATCGAAAGGTTTCATGGGTGAAATTATAATGCTTAAGTGATATTCTAGAACGTGAAAAAAAAGTCTTCTCAACCTTATCTGGTCTTCAGAGGCTGCCCTAAAGTAGGATGATTGATCTCCTGTCTAATTTTATCTCAGTTAATGGGATTGCCCAGGCTCGCCTTGTTTTAATTCTTGTTTGAAGATTCCAGAGTCTTAATAACTTGTGGCAGCGAATTCTACAGTTTAATTATAAGACATCTCATTAGCCACATTTATCCCTATCAGATATGTTTCTTTTAAGCCTATGTTTTCTAATCTTTTCAAAGGGCACTGCCACAAAGGCCTTCTGGAAAAATAAATTAGAGAACTTTTATAGGACAAGTGCAGGGATGCTGTGAGAAAGCCAGGCTGCCACAGACAGAAGGCAGAAGAAAGTGTCTGAGCATATCTGCTTTCTTTGCATACAGGAAATACCTAGGTTAAGTGCTTATTGAACAGGTACATTACTGTCAGGCTTCATAATGAATTTTACCAAATCTGTGTCCTAAGATTACAAGCCAAATCATGAGTTTCTGAGGTATGAAGTATTCAATCTAGTAATATGCTGATTACATATAAATACTTAGAGGTCAGTAATGACCCTGTGGTTCTTGACTTACTAGTAGGGAAGCATGCGAACAGTTTTAAGAAAAGGTATAATGCATTAGAACATGTATTGGAGAAAAACAAAAAACAGTGAACTCTCTAGCCTTGCTCTCTCACTGGCTTGAAGTTCAGCCAGAAATGCAGTAGTCATTTTCCCTAGATTTCCTGCTAAAAATCTTCAAATGCAAATCCTGAAACAAATGGAATTGAGATAGCTAAAAAGAAGCACACTTTTAAAAGCTTTAAGTTTAATCTTTACTTTTGATGTATACAATTTTGTAAATTATTCACTAGTAGAAAAAAAATTGTGAAATCTGACATTTTTGCTCTCTATTCAAAAGTAAGTCTACTGTACCATTTTTATTTCAAATTATCATGGGTCTAAAAGAAACCAGAATGTTGTAACCATTTTAAAGATGGGAATGGGAACGCATCTAGGATTGAAAACAGAAACAGCAGTAAATTCATGGTAAATATGCAATAGATATCAAAAGGGAGTAATTAGAGGAAAATTGCTCACACTTAAGAATATCGAAAGGTTTCATGGGTGAAATTATAATGCTTAAGTGATATTCTAGAACGTGAAAAAAAAGTCTTCTCAACCTTATCTGGTCTTCAGAGGCTGCCCTAAAGTAGGATGATTGATCTCCTGTCTAATTTTATCTCAGTTAATGGGATTGCCCAGGCTCGCCTTGTTTTAATTCTTGTTTGAAGATTCCAGAGTCTTAATAACTTGTGGCAGCGAATTCTACAGTTTAATTATAAGACATCTCATTAGCCACATTTATCCCTATCAGATATGTTTCTTTTAAGCCTATGTTTTCTAATCTTTTCAAAGGGCACTGCCACAAAGGCCTTCTGGAAAAATAAATTAGAGAACTTTTATAGGACAAGTGCAGGGATGCTGTGAGAAAGCCAGGCTGCCACAGACAGAAGGCAGAAGAAAGTGTCTGAGCATATCTGCTTTCTTTGCATACAGGAAATACCTAGGTTAAGTGCTTATTGAACAGGCCATGTACATTACTGTCAGGCTTCATAGGCCATACCACCCCAGGCTTTCTGTCAAGATGGTGAGTGTTTCTGAGGGCTCACATTTTCACTTTAGATAAACTTGATTTACCTGGTTACTGTTTCATCATCAATCAACCATACCTATTTATATCTATAGATTCCACCTACAGTATATTTCCCCCAAAGTGGCACCACAGGATTTTCCTTGCTCTAAGGAATTGAAATTCATAACCACTAAAAATAGTACTCCTTGAAAGATGAAAATTGTGAATGTGTGAAAGTGTTAATAGCTCACTGATGTCAGACTCTTGTGATTCTATGGACTGTAGCCCACCACGCTCCTCTGTTCATGGTATTTCTCAGGCAAGAATACTAGAGTGAGTCCCTTTTTCCTTCTCCAGGGAATCATCCCCAACCAGGGATTGAAAGTGGGTTTCCTGCATTGCAGTCAGATTCTTCACCATCTGAGCCACCAGGAAAGATCCTCCTATGTTTCTTTCCATACCCCCCCCTCAAACAAACTTGAACCAAATTGTATTTCTCTTTCTTACTCCTCTCCTTACTCACAGTTAACATTTTTACAGAGTAAGAATAGGTTTGAATAATGGGACAGTTTGATCCAGTTTAAAGGTGAGAATGATGGAAGAGGAAAACCTTAACTCTTATAACCACTTACCATCCTCCACATCTTTGGGAGGCTTGCATATATTGTTAAGCTTCAGTGATCTCATGTGTAAAATAGGGATAACAGCCAATAACTACTTCACAGTGTTTTTTTTTTCAGGATTTGAGACAATCCATTTGGAAATAGATGAAAAGCTATGACAAACTTAGAAAGCATATTGAAACATTACATTGTAAACAAAGGTCCACATAGTCAGAGATATGGTTTTCCAAGAGTCATGTATGGATGTGAGAGTTGAACCATAAAAAAGGCTGAGTGCCAAATAATTGATGTTTGTAAACTGTGGTATTGGAGAAGACTCTTGAGAGTCCCTTGGACTGCAAGAGCAAACTAGTTCATCCTAAAGGAAATCAACTCTGAATATTCATTGGTAGGACTGATGATGAAGGTCCACTATTAGAGTTCCTCTACTTTGACTTTTAAGCTCACTACTTGAGCATTCTTTGGACAGCAAGGAGATCAATCCAGTCAGTCCTAAAGGAACTCAACCCTGAATATTCATTGGAAGGACTGATGCTGAAGCTGATGCTCTAATACATTGGTCACCTGATACAAAGAGATGACTCATTGGAAAAGACAATGATGCTAGGAAAAACAGAAGGCAAAAGGAGAAGGGGACATCAGAGGATGAAATGGCTGGATGGAATCACCAGGTCAATGGACATGAGTTTGAGCAAGCTCCGAGAGATGGTGAAGTTCAGGGAAGCCTGGCATGCTGCATGCTGTCTATGGGGTTGCAAAGAGTCAGACAAGACTGAGTGATTGAACTGAACTGAACTGCCTGTGAGACAATTTTCTACTGTTTTGCTGTAACCAGAGCATAACAAACCTAAGCTCCTAAGAGCCATAAGTACACACAGCACAAGTCCTATGATCTCACTCTTCATATTTTCTGAATTAAGACACTCTTCTTTGAAAGAGTGATGACTTACAACCACCAAATTTCCATCCAGACAATAATCATATTGATATTGATGATCACATATTGATCACATCAATGATCACATATTGATGTGCTGCACAGAGAGACCACTGATAGGAGATTCTTCTGCAGGGCTTCTTGATCCTCCTGTCATACATGGCACATTAATGTAGACTCATTCTCAACAGTGCTGAGGAGAGGCAAACAGAAGAGGGAGAACATGTAGGAAACACCTTTGCTGAGATTTAGGCAAAGGCTCCTTCCACTTCAGATGCACAGCGTTTCACGAAGCACATGGACAACATGTGCTCTGTATATTGAGAGTTGAACCATAAAAAGGCTGAGTGCTCAAACTAAAAAGATATAAAATTTGTTCCATATAGTCAGAGATATGGTTTTCCAAGAGTCATGTATGGATGTGAGAGTTGAACCATAAAAAAGGCTGAGTGCCAAATAATTGATGTTTTTAAACTGTGGTATTGGAGAAGACTCTTGAGAGTCCCTTGGACTGCAAGAGCAAACTAGTTCATCCTAAAGGAAATCAACTCTGAATATTCATTGGTAGGACTGATGATGAAGGTCCACTATTAGAGTTCCTCTACTTTGACTTTTAAGCTCACTACTTGAGCATTCCTTGGACAGCAAGGAGATCAATCCAGTCAGTCCTAAAGGAACTCAACCCTGAATATTCATTGGAAGGACTGATGCTGAAGCTGATGCTCTAATACATTGGTCACCTGATACAAAGAGATGACTCATTGGAAAAAACACTGATGTTGGGAAAAATGAAGGCAAAAGGAGAAGGGGACATCAGAGGATGAAATGGCTGGATGGAATCACCAGGTCAATGGACATGAGTTTGAGCAAGCTCCGAGAGATGGTGAAGTTCAGGGAAGCCTGGCATGCTGCATGCTGTCTATGGGGTTGCAAAGAGTCAGACAAGACTGAGTGATTGAACTGAACTGAACTGCCTGTGAGACAATTTTCTACTGTTTTGCTGTAACCAGAGCATAACAAACCTAAGCTCCTAAGAGCCATAAGTACACACAGCACAAGTCCTATGATCTCACTCTTCATATTTTCTGAATTAAGACACTCTTCTTTGAAAGAGTGATGACTTACAACCACCAAATTTCCATCCAGACAATAATCATATTGATATTGATGATCACATATTGATCACATCAATGATCACATATTGATGTGCTGCACAGAGAGACCACTGATAGGAGATTCTTCTGCAGGGCTTCTTGATCCTCCTGTCATACATGGCACATTAATGTAGACTCATTCTCAACAGTGCTGAGGAGAGGCAAACAGGAGAGGGAGAACATGTAGGAAACACCTTTGCTGAGATTTAGGCAAAGGCTCCTTCCACTTCAGATGCACAGCGTTTCACGAAGCACATGGACAACATGTGCTCTGGAATGCCCAACTATCATTTGCATAGTTTCCAACATACCTGCAAGGCATACTTTCTAACATCTGATAACATGAAAAGAATGATATTTGTAAGTTTCTACAGCTCTATCTTGGTGTATGTTTTATTGCCCAAATATTAGTTAATAAAGAAAAGAAAAAATCTCAAGATGTATTCCATCAGAAATCTAGAATAGGACCCAGACTGGCATGTATGCACAGTCGCTCGATCATATCCAGCTCTCTGCAACCCCATTGTCTGCAGTCCACCAGGCTCTTCTGTCCATGGGATTAATCAACCAACAATGCTAGAGTGGGTCGCCATTTCCTCCTCCAAGAGATCTTCCTGACCCAGGGATTGAATCTGTGTCTCTCCATTGGCAGGTGGATTCTTTACCAGTGAGCCACCTAGGAAGCCCTAGGTATTAGAGGTTCTCTTTAAAAACATCTATTAGTGGCGTCCTTGGTGGTCCAGTGGGAGGAGAGTCCACCTTGCAGTGCAGGGGGCACCGGTTCGATCCCTGGCCAGGGAAGATCCCACGTGCCATGGAGTAGCTGGACCAGTGTGTCTGATTATGAGCTAACGACTGAAGCACATGCACCCAGAGCTGGTGCTCTGCAGTGAGAAAGGCCACTGCAATGGGAAGCCCACACATGCCAAAGAATTTTAAAAATGGAAGAAAATAAATATATAGAGGCATGATGGGGAAAAGGAAAGAAACCCAGCAAGTAGATTTCTGGCATTTTAACCCCTCCACAGGAAAATTAGTTGACACTCTTCTTTGAAAGAGTGATGACTTACAACCACCAAATTTCCATCCAGACAATAATCATATTGATATTGATGATCACATATTGATCACATCAATGATCACATATTGATGTGCTGCACAGAGAGACCACTGATAGGAGATTCTTCTGCAGGGCTTCTTGATCCTCCTGTCATACATGGCACATTAATGTAGACTCATTCTCAACAGTGCTGAGGAGAGGCAAACAGAAGAGGGAGAACATGTAGGAAACACCTTTGCTGAGATTTAGGCAAAGGCTCCTTCCACTTCAGATGCACAGCGTTTCACGAAGCACATGGACAACATGTGCTCTGGAATGCCCAACTATCATTTGCATAGTTTCCAACATACCTGCAAGGCATACTTTCTAACATCTGATAACATGAAAAGAATGATATTTGTAAGTTTCTACAGCTCTATCTTGGTGTATGTTTTATTGCCCAAATATTAGTTAATAAAGAAAAGAAAAAATCTCAAGATGTATTCCATCAGAAATCTAGAATAGGACCCAGACTGGCATGTATGCACAGTCGCTCGATCATATCCAGCTCTCTGCAACCCCATTGTCTGCAGTCCATCAGGCTCTTCTGTCCATGGGATTAATCAACCAACAATGCTAGAGTGGGTCGCCATTTCCTCCTCCAAGAGATCTTCCTGACCCAGGGATTGAATCTGTGTCTCTCCATTGGCAGGTGGATTCTTTACCAGTGAGCCACCTAGGAAGCCCTAGGTATTAGAGGTTCTCTTTAAAAACATCTATTAGTGGCGTCCTTGGTGGTCCAGTGGGAGGAGAGTCCACCTTGCAGTGCAGGGGGCACCGGTTTGATCCCTGGCCAGGGAAGATCCCACGTGCCATGGAGTAGCTGGACCAGTGTGTCTGATTATGAGCTAACGACTGAAGCACATGCACCCAGAGCTGGTGCTCTGCAGTGAGAAAGGCCACTGCAATGGGAAGCCCACACATGCCAAAGAATTTTAAAAATGGATGAAAATAAATATATAGAGGCATGATGGGGAAAAGGAAAGAAACCCAGCAAGTAGACTTTAGGCTGGCTCATTTTAAACCCCTCCACAGGTTTTCTTAACACAAAACTCTAGATTTGTTAGTTTCATTGCAAATAGCAGATATCCTCACACACATTCATTCATTCTTTCACATTTATAGTTACAGTAACATGTTGCATTCCTCAGACACCATGCTGAGTAATGGCAACTGAAAATGTACATGGTACTGTATCCAGCATCTTAAAGTCTGGTGATAAAGAGATAAGTATAATCACAAGCATTAAATAAATCCAAGTGAATTACTAATACTAGTTTCAAATGAAATTATATGAAGCCATGAGAATATATAATAGGAGCAACTGATCTATTTAGATACCAGGGCAAGCTGATCTCAGAGACTGCAGATTAAGCAAAGATCTGAAAGATAAAGATGAATACAATGGATGGAGAAGATGGAAAAGTATGTTCCAGACAGAACAAGGGAGCCTCGTGCTAGACTTCTTTGTCCCAAAACCAATGGAAAGCAACCGAAACACTTTAACAGAAGAAAGGACCCTGATGAGTAACAACCCCCAAATCAGGATGCCTTGGGCAATGCAAATATACATAAACTCAGCAGAGGAATCTGAATATTGGGAAGAATTTTTTAAAAAGATGACTTCCCAATTCTGTTTTCCAATAATGAATGTTCTATATCTACACATGGAAACAGTCAATTCTCAAAAAGACCAATGTCAAGAAGACTGAATTATCTTGCCATTTCAAACAACAGGTCTACCCTTTCAATCTCGGAAAGCAGGGTGGTAGCACCTACATGGGTGACCGTGCTCTCAAAATCCTCTAAAAGTCAGGATAAGAGCTGGCTGTCATATCCTAAGAGTAACTTTACAAATCAAAGTAAACTGATGCTTAATAATTAAAATGTTAATCTCATTTTAAGACTACTTTGACATAAACATTTAGACTAGTGTCTGACCAGATAAGACTTCCCTGTTGGCTCACCGGTAAAGAATCCTCCTGCCAAAGCAAGAGACACAAGTTTGATCCCTGGATCAGGAAGATCCCTTGGAGAAGAAAATGGCAACCGACTCCAGTATTCTTGCCAGGATAAGCCCATGGACAGAGGGGCCTGGTGAGCTACTGTCCATGATATCATAAAGAGTCGGACACAACTGGGCAACTAAACAACAACAACAACTGACCAGATATGTGGGCACTGTGGTCTAATCAAGTTGACAAAATCATCCATCACAACCCCTACTGAAGAACACTGATGCAGCAATATTCTTACTATATTCTGCACTTTTTTCCATTAAACAATTTTTCAACCCCACTTTCCCCTCTGTTTACTGTCCAGTTGCTCCATCTTCATTTATAACTAAATCCCTTGATGCATTTAATTCTTCACTCATTCTTTTCCCATATAAGTTGGGTTTTTCTCACTTACATGATACCACTACCTCCCACTGGTAAATCAAAAGGTCAAATTCCAGGCTTCATTTCATTGTGCCAGAGTCTGACACAGTTGAAGACTCCTCTTTGAACCCCTGTTCTGATGCTACCCATAGAAATCAGGACACATTCACTTCATTGTTGTCCTCTCTCCGTCTGGCAACCCCTTCAGACTGCCTTTTGCTGGCTCATTTATCTCGCTTCTTAATTCTGTAGAGCCATTGGTCACAGTTCCTTGACACTTTCTCTTAGGTAAACTGACTTCCTTGGTGAGCTCATCAATTGTCTGCCTTAAAGACCCATTATGGTGGGGGGAGGCCAAGATGGCGGAGGAATAAGGGGAGGATTTCACCATAGAATCAGCAGAACTAATCAAAAAATGAAACACCACCACCAATCCAGCGGCTAGACAACAAAGAACTCCTTAGGTCTACGGGGGTCAAAGAGCGAACAGCCAGAACTTTCCCGGAGCTCCTGTTCTGAGAGTCGTGTACCCTAACCCCGACATGGGACCGGTGAAGAGAGCGCTGGGAAGTGCACCAGGAGAGAGCGCTGAGAAGTGTGCAGGGAGGACAGAAGGCAGCACTCAGCGTGAAAATTCCGCCTGGTCGCCAGATGACGGGTAAAATGAGACGCTGCTAGCGGGGGGCATGTGGAACTTAACGGAAATCCCCCGCCAGTTGCTGCCCAGGGACCTGGCTTGAGCCAGACAGGGAAGCTCTCGCCTGCATTTGGGGCTTGGTCCCGTACCCGGCAGTGCGCGCACGCCAGCAGCTGAAGAGTCCCCGCAGCCCCAGAGCTGCAGCAGGGAAGCCGCCGCCCGCAGCGGAAAGCCGCAGCAGAGGAAACCAGGAGAAGGGCAGGGATTGGAGGCTACCAGTGGGTGCGCAGTGGAACTGGGGCCCCGTCCAGCACGGGACCGCGCACACACGCGGCCCCCGCCCAGCAGATGGGAACAGCCCGCTGCCCCGGCCAGCACCTGAGCTCGCCGCATAGCCGCATAGCCTCTGTTTTGCCGAAAACAAAAACAGAAGCCATAACAACCAAGGGAAAGACTACATCATCAAGAGCAGACTGGAGGAAGGTCCTCAGGCAGATGAGAAGATAAAAACCAGGGACAGTATTTAACCCTTTTTTTCTTTTTCTTTCTTCTGTTTTTTTTTTTTTTTTTTGGTCTATTTGTTTTGGATTGTTCTATTTATTTGCTTGTTTGATTTGGTTTGTTACTTCGTCTCTTCCTATCAATTTTTTCCTCTTTTTTAAATTGAATTTTTTTAACTTTTAAATTTCTTTCCTCTTAGACACTGCTTCCTCCCTCTATTTTCTAAAAGTAAAATCTTTTCCTGGGCTTCCCCTGGTGGTCCAGTGGGTAAGGACACCGCCTTGCAGTGCAAGGGGCACCGGTTCCAGCCCTGGCCTGGGAAGATGCCACGTGCCGCGGAGCGGCTGGACTGCTGTGTCCAATTACCGAGCCAGAGCTCTGGAGTGCATGCGCCCAGAGCCGGCGCTCTGCAATGACAGACGCCACCGCGATGGGAGGCCCACAGGAGCCAAAGAACAAAGACAGATGAACAGAGAGAAATGAAAGACCAATAGAAGTGGCCCGCCTGCTCCCCTCCCTCCCCAACCCGAGCCCTGCCCAAAAATAAATAAATAAATAAATCTTTAAAAAAAAAAAAATCTTTTCCTATATACTACTATTCTCTATATAAATATTTCCTATCTTCCTGTCTCTACTATTCACTTCCAGCTGCACCAAACTCCATGACACATTGATCTTTGCTACCTAACTCTACAAAATCCTTCCAAGACGAATCTATTTCTTCTCATTACCCATACACTCTCCTCCTCCTCACCCCCAACACGTCTTAGTTAAAAACTGCCTTCATTGGAATATTCCAGCCGGGACCTTGCCCTGGATCTATTTTTGCAGGCAGTATTTTAATTAATTTACAGCCTAAGGGTCAGGTACCCTCACTGACTGCACCGTTTGCCAGAAAAATTTCCTATGCTATATCTCTGTGAGCCTGTTCAGTTGCAGTTACTGAAGTGTATGTATGTATATTTTTGCACTGTTAGAGAATATCTGCATGCTTTTATGTCACCCATCGGGGATGCACCTCAGATGTTATTATTTGAACTTATATCACTGAACACCATAGCAAACCAGTCATGAAGTCTATACCCCCTGACCAGACATCAAACCAAGGATCCTCGGAGTGGAAGCCCTGATTCCAAGACCCCACACTATCAAAGAACATACAACACTAGAGATGATTCACCTTCAAACAAGACCTAACACCACACAAGATGCAAACCACTGAACTCTTTGCACTGGAATTTTTTAACTTTTAAATTTCTTTCCTCTTAGACACTGCTTCCTCCCTCTATGTTCTAAAAGTAAAATCTTTTCCTGGGCTTCCCTGGTGGTCCAGTGGGTAAGGACACCGCCTTGCAGTGCAAGGCACCGGTTCCAGCCCTGGCCTGGGAAGATGCCACGTGCCGCGGAGCGGCTGGACTGCTGTGTCCAATTACCGAGCCAGAGCTCTGGAGTGCATGCGCCCAGAGCCGGCGCTCTGCAATGACAGACGCCACCGCGATGGGAGGCCCACAGGAGCCAAAGAACAAAGACAGATGAACAGAGAGAAATGAAAGACCAATAGAAGTGGCCCGCCTGCTCCCCTCCCTCCCCAACCCGAGCCCTGCCCAAAAATAAATAAATAAATAAATCTTTAAAAAAAAAAAAATCTTTTCCTATATACTACTATTCTCTATATAAATATTTCCTATCTTCCTGTCTCTACTATTCCCTTCCAGCTGCACCAAACTCCACAACACATTGATACATTTATCTTTGCTACCTAACTCTACAAAATCCTTCCAAGACGAATCTATTTCTTCTCATTACCCATACACTCTCCTCCTCCTCACCCCCAACACGTCTTAGTTAAAAACTGCCTTCATTGGAATATTCCAGCCGGGACCTTGCCCTGGATCTATTTTTGCAGGCAGTATTTTAATTAATTTACAGCCTAAGGGTCAGGTACCCTCACTGACTGCACCGTTTGCCAGAAAAATTTTCTATGCTATATCTCTGTGAGCTTGTTCAGCTGCGGTTACTGAAGTGTATGTATGTATGTTTTTGCACTGTTAGAGAATATCTGCATGCTTTTATGACTGTCACCCATCGGGGATGCACCGCTTGTTCCTCAGATGCTGTTATTTGAACTTATATCACTGAACACCATAGCAAACCAATCATAAAGTCTACACCCCCTGACCAGACATCAAACCAAGGATCCTCGGAGTGGAAGCCCTGATTCCAAGACCCCACACTATCAAAGAACATACAACACTAGACATTATTCACTTTCAAACAAGACCTAACACCACACAAGATACAAACCACTGAACTCTTCTACAAGGACGGAAACCCAAAGGAAGGGAGAATTCAACCAAGAAGCCTGGTGGGAGAAAGAACTCCATGCACACAGACACACACAAAGAAACAAGAATTGACCTAATAATGAAAAGACAGAGAAACACTGCACAAATGAACGAACAAACTAGAGAAACACAGCTCCAAATGATAAAAGAGGAAATAGACAAATTATCTGAAAGAGAGTTTGGAAGAGCGATACTAATGAGGATTCAAAACACCAAAAACAGAATATTACAGGAAATTAGTGCATTGAGAAGAGACATGCAAGAAATGAAAAATAAGCAAATAGAGACAAACAACTCAATTGCTGAACTCAAAAATACTATAGAAGGTCTCAACAGTAGAGTATCAGAAGCAGAAGAACAGATAAGTGAGCTGGAAGACAGAATGGTGGGGAAAAACTGCTGAAGAACAGAACAAAACACAATCAAAAGAACTGAGGATAGCATTAGATATCTATGAGACAATATCAAACACACCAACATTAGAATTATAGGAGTCCCAGAAGAAGAGGGAAAGAAAGGCTACAAAAAAATTCTTGAAGAGGTTATAGTTGAAAACGTCCCCAGCATGGGAAAGGAAATAGTCAACCAAGTCCAAGAAGCACAAAGAGTTCCATACAGGATAAACCCCAGAAGAAACTCACCAAAGCACATTCTAATCAAACTAGCACAGACTAAATATAAAGACAGAATACTTAAAAGCAGCTAGGAGCAAACAACAAATAACATATAAAGGAAACCCCATACGTCTAACTGCGGATCTCTCAACAGAAACCCTGCAGGCCAGAAGAGAATGGCAGGACACATTTAAATGGCTAAAAGAGAATAACCTCCAACCAAGAATTTTCTACCCAGCAAGAATCTCATTCAGAATCGATGGTGAAATCAAAAGCTTCTCAGACAGACAAAAACTAAAAGAATTCTGTACCACAAAACCAGCCCTACAACAAGTATTAAAGGGCCTGATATAGCCAATAAATACAAGAGTAGGAGAAGTGCTACAAATCAAACCCCAAACTTCTAAGAAGATGACAATAGGAACATTCGTATCAATAATTACTTTGAATGTAAATGGACTAAATGCTCCAACCAAACGACACAGGCTGGCTGAATGGATCCAGAAGCAAGACCCATATATATGCTGTTTACAAGGACCCACATCAGAGCTAGAGACACTCATAGACTGAAAGTGAGAGGATAGAAGAAGATATTCCACGCAAATGGAAATCAAAAGAAAGCTGCAGTAGCAATCCGCATATCAAACAAAATAGACTTTAAAGTAAAGAAGATTCTAAGAGACAAGGCAGGTCACTACATCATGATTAAGGGATCTATCCAAGAGGAAGACATAACAGTCATGAATACCTATACACCCAACACAGGGGCACCTCAATACATAAGACAGATACTTTCAGACATAAAAGAAGAAATCAACAATAACACAGTAATACTAGGAGACTTTAACACTCCTTTCACACCAATGGACAGATCATCCAAATAGAAAATTAGTCAAGAAACACAAGCCTTAAATGCCACACTAGAAAAGATGGACCTCATTGATATCTTTAGGACCTTTCATCCAAAAGCAGAAGAATATACTTTCTTCTCAAGTGCTCATGGAACATTCTCTAGGATACACCAAATCTTGAGACACAAATCAAACTTCAGTCAATTCAAGAAAATTGAAACTATATCAACCATCTTCCATGACCACAATGCAATGAGACTAGGGATCAAGTGCAGGAAAAAACCCGCTAAAAACACAAACACATGGAGATTAAACAATACATACCTAAAAAGCAATCTGATTACTGAGCCAATCAAAGGAGAAATAAAAAAAAATTCCTAGAAGAAAATGACATACTTAAAAGCAGCTAGGAGCAAACAACAAATAACATATAAAGGAAACCCCATACGTCTAACTGCGGATCTCTCAACAGAAACCCTGCAGGCCAGAAGAGAATGGCAGGACACATTTAAATGGCTAAAAGAGAATAACCTCCAACCAAGAATTTTCTACCCAGCAAGAATCTCATTCAGAATCGATGGTGAAATCAAAAGCTTCTCAGACAGACAAAAACTAAAAGAATTCTGTACCACAAAACCAGCCCTACAACAAGTATTAAAGGGCCTGATATAGCCAATAAATACAAGAGTAGGAGAAGTGCTACAAATCAAACCCCAAACTTCTAAGAAGATGACAATAGGAACATTCGTATCAATAATTACTTTGAATGTAAATGGACTAAATGCTCCAACCAAACGACCCAGGCTGGCTGAATGGATCCAGAAGCAAGACTCATATATATGCTGTTTACAAGAACCCACATCAGAGCTAGAGACACTCATAGACTGAAAGTGAGAGGATGGAAGAAGATATTCCACGCAAATGGAAATCAAAAGAAAGCTGGAGTAGCAATCCACGTATCAGACAAAATAGACTTTAAAGTAAAGAAGATTCTAAGAGACAAGGCAGGTCAATACATCATGATTAAGGGATCTATCCAAGAGGAAGACACGACAGTCATGAATACCTATGCACCCAACACAGGGGCACCTCAATACATAAGACAGATACTTTCAGACATAAAAGAAGAAATCAACAATAACACAGTAATACTAGGAGACTTTAACACTCCTCTCACACCAATGGACAGATCATCCAAATAGAAAATTAGTCAAGAAACATAAGCCTTAAATGCCACACTAGAAAAGATGGACCTCATCAATATCTTTAGGACATTCCATCCAAAAGCAGAAGAATACACTTTCTTCTCAAGTGCTCATGGAACATTCTCCAGGATAGACACATCTTGGGCCACAAATCAAACTTCAGTCAATTCAAGAAAATTGAAACTATATCAACCATCTTCCATGACCACAATGCAATGAGACTAAGGATCAAGTGCAGGAAAAAACCCGCTAAAAACACAAACACATAGAGATTAAACAATACATACCTAAAAAACAATCTGATTACTGAGCCAATCAAAGGAGAAATTTAAAAAATTCCTAGAAGAAAATGACAATGAACACACGACAGTGAAAAACCTATGGGATACTGCAAAAGCAGTTCTATAAGGGAAATTTAGAGCAATACAATCCTACCTCAAGAATCTAGGAAAATACCAAGCAGACAACCTAACCCTATGCTTAAAACAATTGGAGAAAGAAGAACAAAAACACCCCAAAGCCAGCAGAAGAAGGGAAATAATAAAGGTCAGAGCAGAAATAAATGAAAAAGAAATGAAAAAAACAATAGTAAAGATAAACAAAATAAGAAGCTGGTTCTTTGAAAAGGTAAACAAAATTGACAAGCCACTGGCCAGACTCATCAAGAAAAAAAGAAAGAAGAACCAGATCAATAAAATAAAAAATGAAAAAGGAGAGATTACAACAGATAATGCAGAAATCCAAAGGATTCTAAGAAACTATAATGAACAACTATCTGGTAACAAACTGGACAACCTGGAAGAAATGGACAGTTTCTTGGAGAAGATTAATCTCCCAAGACTCAACCAGGAAGAAACAGAAACTATGAACAACCCAATCACAAGCTCAGAAATCGAATTTGTGATCAAAAATCTACCCACAAATAAAAGCCCAGGGCCAAATGGCTTCACAGGTGAATTCTACCAAACATTTAAAGAAGACCTAATGCCTGCCCTTCTAAAACTCTTCCAAAAATTGCACAGGAAGGAACACTTCCAAACACATTCTACGAGACCACACTGATACCAAACTAGGTATCACCCTGATACCAAAGCTAGGCAAAGACAACACAAAAAAAGAAAACTATAGGCCACTTTCACTGATGAACTTAGATGCCAAGATCCTCAACAAAATCCTAGCAAACAGAATTCAACAACACATCAAAAAGCTCATACATCATGATCAAGTCGGGTTCATCCCAGGCATGCAAGAATTCTACAATATCCACAAATCAATCAGTGTGATACACCATTTCAACAAATTGAGAGACAAAAATCACATGATCATCTCAATAGATGCAGAAAAGGACTTCAACAAAGTACAACACCCATTTATGATAAAAACTCTTCAAAAAATAGGCATAGAAAGAACATATCTCAACATAGTGAAAACCATCTATGAGAAGCCCACAGCAAACATTATCCTCAATGGTGAAAAACTGAAAGCATTCCCTCTAAGATCAGGAACAAGACAGGGGTATCCACTTTCACCACTATTATTCAAAATAGTCCTGGAAGTTCTAGCAACAGCAATAAGAGAAGAGAAAGAAATAAAAGCAATCCAGATGGGAAAAGAAGAAGTAAAGCTCTCTCTTTTTGCAGATGACATGATATTATACATAGAAAACCCCAAAGACTCTATTACACAGCTACCAGAGCTAATCCACAAATTCAGCAAAGTCGTGAGATACAAAATGAATACACAGAAATCACTAGCATTCCTATACACAAACAACAAAAAATCAGAAAACGAAATCAAAGAGGCAATCCCCTTCACCATTGCAACCAAAAGAATCAAATACCTAGGAATAAGCCTACCCAAAGAAACAAAAAAACTGTACACAGAAAATTACAAGACTCTCATGAAAGAAATTAAAGAAGACTTAAACAGATGGAGAGATATTCCGTGTTCCTTGGTCAGAAGAATCAATATTGTGAATATGACCACACTATCAAATGTCATCTATAGATTCAATGCGATCCCTATCAAACCACCAACAACATTCTTCACAGAACTAGACCAAAGATTAACACAGTTCATATGGAAACACAAAAGACCTCGAATAGCCAAAGAAACCCTTAGAAAGATGAGTGGAGCTGGAGGGATCAGCCTCCCTAACTTCAGACTATACTACAAAACAACAGTTATCAAGACAGTATGGTACCGGCACAAAAACAGAAATATAGACCAATGGAACTTAGATGCCAAGATCCTCAACAAAATCCTAGCAAACAGAATTCAACAACACATCAAAAGCTCATACATCATGATCAAGTCGGGTTCATCCCAGGCATGCAAGAATTCTACAATATCCACAAATCAATCAGTGTGATACACCATTTCAACAAATTGAGAGACAAAAATCACATGATCATCTCAATAGATGCAGAAAAGGACTTCAACAAAGTACAACACCCATTTATGATAAAAACTCTTCAAAAAATAGGCATAGAAAGAACATATCTCAACATAGTGAAAACCATCTATGAGAAGCCCACAGCAAACATTATCCTCAATGGTGAAAAACTGAAAGCATTCCCTCTAAGATCAGGAACAAGACAGGGGTATCCACTTTCACCACTATTATTCAAAATAGTCCTGGAAGTTCTAGCAACAGCAATAAGAGAAGAGAAAGAAATAAAAGCAATCCAGATGGGAAAAGAAGAAGTAAAGCTCTCTCTTTTTGCAGATGACATGATATTATACATAGAAAACCCCAAAGACTCTATTACACAGCTACCAGAGCTAATCCACAAATTCAGCAAAGTCGTGAGATACAAAATGAATACACAGAAATCACTAGCATTCCTATACACAAACAACAAAAAATCAGAAAACGAAATCAAAGAGGCAATCCCCTTCACCATTGCAACCAAAAGAATCAAATACCTAGGAATAAGCCTACCCAAAGAAACAAAAAAACTGTACACAGAAAATTACAAGACTCTCATGAAAGAAATTAAAGAAGACTTAAACAGATGGAGAGATATTCCGTGTTCCTTGGTCAGAAGAATCAATATTGTGAATATGACCACACTATCAAATGTCATCTATAGATTCAATGCGATCCCTATCAAACCACCAACAACATTCTTCACAGAACTAGACCAAAGATTAACACAGTTCATATGGAAACACAAAAGACCTCGAATAGCCAAAGAAACCCTTAGAAAGATGAGTGGAGCTGGAGGGATCAGCCTCCCTAACTTCAGACTATACTACAAAACAACAGTTATCAAGACAGTATGGTACCGGCACAAAAACAGAAATATAGACCAATGGAACAAGGTAGAGAACCCAGAGATAAACCAACGCACCAATGGATACCTCATTTTTGACAAAGGAGGCGAAACTATAAAATAGGACAAAGACAGCCTCTTCAACAAATGGTGCTGGGAAAATTGGACAGCTACATGCAAAAAAATGAAGTTGGAACATTCCCTGACACCATACACAAAGAACAACTCAAAATGGATTTAAGACCTAAATGTAAGACCAGAAACCATCAAACTCTTAGAGGAGAATATAGGCAAAATGCTCAAGGACATAAATCCAAGCAAGATCTTCTCTGACCCACTGACTAGAATAGCAGAACTGAAAAGAAAAATGAAAACGTGGGACTAAATGAAACTTAAAAGCTTTTGTACAGCAAAAGAAATCACAAAAAAGCTGGACAGCCCACAGAATGGGAGAAATTCATAGCAAATGAAACAACAGACAAAGAATTCATCTCCAAAATCTACAAGCAACTCAGACAATTCAGCACTAGAGAAATGAACAACCCAATCAAAAAATGGGAAAAAGATCTAAAGAGACATCCCACCAAAGATGACATACAGATGGCCCAAAAGCACATGAAATGTTCCACCTTGCTTATTATTAGAGAAATGCAAATCAAAACTACAATAAGATATCACTTCACGCCCATCAGAATGGCCATCATCAACAAATTGACAGACAGTAAATGCTGGAGAGGGTGCAGGGAAAAGAGAACACTCCTGCATTGCTGGTGGGAATGTAAATTGATACAGCCTCTATTGAAGACCATATGGAGATTTCTTTAAAAACTAAAAATAGAAGCACCATATGACCCAGAAATCCCACTCTTAGGCTTATACCCTGATGAAACCAAAACTGAAAGAAGCACCTGTACCCCAATGTTCATTGCAGCTCTCTATACATTAACTAGAACATGGAAGCAACCTAGATGTCCATCGATGAATGAATGGATCCAGAAGCTCTGGTACATATATACAATGGAATACTACTCAGGGCAAAACGTCCTAATGAGTTAGTTGGTGGTAGAACCTATTGTAAAAAGTAAAGTCAGTCAAAAGAAGGACAGGGCTTCCTGGTGGTCCAGTGGGTAAGGACACTGCCTTGACAACAAGTAGAGTAAACCAACGCACCAATGGATACCTCATTTTGACAAAGGAGGCGAACATATAAAATAGGACAAAGACAGCCTCTTCAACAAGTGGTGCTGGGAAAATTGGACAGCTACATGCAAAAAAATGAAGTTGGAACATTCCCTGACACCATACACAAAGAACAACTCAAATTGGATTAAAGACCTAAATGTTAGACCAGAAACCATCAAACTCTTAGAGGAGAATATAGGCAAAATGCTCAAGGACATAAATCCAAGCAAGATCTTCTCTGACCCACTGACTAGAATAGCAGAACTGAAAAGAAAAATGAAAACGTGGGACTAAATGAAACTTAAAAGCTTTTGTACAGCAAAAGAAATCACAAAAAAGCTGGACAGCCCACAGAATGGGAGAAATTCATAGCAAATGAAACAACAGACAAAGAATTCATCTCCAAAATCTACAAGCAACTCAGACAATTCAGCACTAGAGAAATGAACAACCCAATCAAAAAATGGGAAAAAGATCTAAAGAGACATCCCACCAAAGATGACATACAGATGGCCCAAAAGCACATGAAATGTTCCACCTTGCTTATTATTAGAGAAATGCAAATCAAAACTACAATAAGATATCACTTCACGCCCATCAGAATGGCCATCATCAACAAATTGACAGACAGTAAATGCTGGAGAGGGTGCAGGGAAAAGAGAACACTCCTGCATTGCTGGTGGGAATGTAAATTGATACAGCCTCTATTGAAGACCATATGGAGATTTCTTTAAAAACTAAAAATAGAAGCACCATATGACCCAGAAATCCCACTCTTAGGCTTATACCCTGATGAAACCAAAACTGAAAGAAGCACCTGTACCCCAATGTTCATTGCAGCTCTCTATACATTAACTAGAACATGGAAGCAACCTAGATGTCCATCGATGAATGAATGGATCCAGAAGCTCTGGTACATATATACAATGGAATACTACTCAGCTGTTAAAAGAAATGCAGAAGAATCAGTCCTAATGAGTTAGTTGGTGGTAGAACCTATTGTAAAAAGTAAAGTCAGTCAAAAAGAGAAGGACAGGGCTTCCCTGGTGGTCCAGTGGGTAAGGACACTGCCTTGCAGTGCAAGGGGCGCCGGTTTGATCCCTGGCCTGGGAAGATCCCACGTGCCGCGGAGTGGCTGGACTGATGTGTCCAATTACCGAGCCGGACCTCTGGAGCGCATGCGCCCAGAACCAATGCTCTGCGACCACAGAGGCCACTGCGATGGGAAGCCCACACGGGCCAAAGAACAAATATGTATGAAAATAGACAAATGAAAGACCAATAGAAGTGGCCCGCCCACCCCCTATCCCCCCCCCACCCGCCCCCCACCAAAAAAAAAAAAAAAAAAAGAGAGAAGGACAAGTACAGTATTGTAACACATATATATGGAATCTAGTAAAAGTGTAATGATAACACATGCAGCGAACCCATGGAAAAACAGACAGAGAACAGACATATGGACATTGCGGGGAATGAACAGTGGGTGTGAGGCATAGAGGTAGTAACATGGAAACCTATACTACCATGTGTGAAAAAGATAGCTACTGTCATTGCACTAAGGAAATAGAAGCACTTACAATGGCCTGGTGCAACGGCCTGGAGGCGTGGGATGGCGAGGCCTGGGAGGAGGGAAGGGACCAGAGATATGCATATTACTGATCTGGGAATGTGCATGTCTGTGAACAACAAAATTTTGTAAAAACTTAAAAATAAAGGAAAAAAAAAAAAAGACCCATTATGTGCTGACAACTTTCAATTTTGCGTCTCCAACCCATACATCCCCTTGATCTCCAGGAATGTAATAGAAATCTCAGCAAAGAGCAAGTCTGTTCATCCAGTCTGGCAAAGGCCAAAAACTCTGGCCCCTCCTGATCCCTGTCTTTCTCTCATGCTTCATATTTAATTCTTCTGCAAATCTCATCATCAAAGTCTTCTGTAAAATGAAGCGTCAAGGACAGCTTTTTCTTCTTTTCATAGGTAGCACCATCCTGACCATAAGAAACACTTCTAATCTATATATATATTTAAAACTCTGGAAACATTTGCTGCTGCTTTGCATTCAGTTTAAAAAATGTCATGCATCAAACCAAACAGAAATAATAAACATTATAAAAAAATGATGTTGAATAGAATTGGAAAAACTTGAACATGAACTGAATATTATATACTATTATGTCATCAGCAATCATTTCCTTGTTTACCATACAGGCATTGGAAGTTATGTAAGAGAATGCCCTGTTGCTCAAGAGATTGATGCTAAAATGTCATGATGTTTGCAAGCTACTTTGCTACTTTCAACTGGCTCTTTACATGTTTTCATGTGTATATGTGTGTATCCATGTGCATGCATTTGAGTACAGAAAGAGAAAGGTCAAGGCGTGTGTGGCAAAATGTTATGATTTGCTCAATGTAGGTAAAGAGTCTTTATGAATATCATTGTAATATTATTTTAGCTTTTCTAGGGGTCTAAATTTATTTTAAAAATAAAGTGGTGAAGAATAATTGATGTGCAGTCCAACCATTTCTGAAACCACAACAACTGCCATGCTGGTTGAAGTCACCGCCACTCAAGCCTTTGTTGCCATTCAGTTGCTCAGTCATGCCCAACTTTTGCAATCCCATGAACAGCAGTACACCAGCTGTCCCTGTCCTTTACTATCTCCTGGAGCTTGCTCAAATTAATGTTCACTGAGTCAGTGATGCCATCCAACATCTCATCTTCTGTCACCCACTTCTCCTCCTTCCCTCAATCTTTCCCAGCATTGGTCTTATCTAAGCCTTAATTAGCATAAAATGTTGTGAGCTGGTCTTCCTTCTACTTCTCTCCCTTCCCTGCCACTTTACAATCTATTCATAAAAATAATCTTTTAAAAACATGAACCTCATCATGTAATTCCTTCGCTCAAAGTCTTCCAGCCGAAAAGCAGTGTTCATGATTACAAAGCCCAATATAATATTACCACCTTCAGCTTCCTAGCACCTTTGCAACATCTCTGAATTTTCTCTCCTCACTCAGTCCATTTCATATTTTTCCTGAAATAAAAATGGCATATGAGTTTCAGAGTTTTTAGATTTTCTGCATCTTCTGCTTGGAACATATCCTCCAGACACCAGTAGAGATCTTTTCCCAGCTTTTTAAAAACATTTCTCCAATGTTCCCTTTCCTTTAAGCACTTCCCTGACCCCTCGCTAAAAATCACAATCCCTTTTCAAATATCCCCTCATTGCTCCCCTTGATTTTTCTCCATGATATGCATCAACAACTGTAATATTTCATTTGGACAGGTTTTTTTCTCTTCACTTTAGGATATATGACATTATACTAAAGATTTTACTTAAGTTTGTCCAGTGCTCCACCCCCAGTGTCTAGAACTGTGCCTGGACTCCTAAGGAGTGCTAAGTGTTCAATGAAGATTGTTGAATAAATAAATGTTTCTATGTAAGAGTGAAGTTTGGTTGGCTTGGAGGGAAAACAAAAGTAAGAATAAAAAATAAATAACCTGCCACTCATTCTCCCAGGATGTCAGTTAAAGCAGATACATTCTTGATCACGTGTTATCTGAATCCAATCAGAATAATTCTTAAGTGAAGTTTAAACAGTCCTGTGTTAATGGTTTCATCATTTCTGAAGGCCTTCAGGAAAATCTGAGGTTTATGTAACAAAGTTGTTCGAAATCCTGAATTCAACGTACCTGAAAAGTACATGTCATACTTTTCAGAAAAGGTGATATATTAGGGGCATAAAAAAGTTTACAGAGGGCTTCCATGATGGTTAAGAATTCACCTGCCAATGCAGAGGACATGGGTTCAATTCCTGGTCCGGGAGGATCCCACAAGCTGTGAAGCAGCTGAACCTCTGCACCATACCTATTAAGCACACATGCTTAGAGGCTGCACTCTGCAGCAGGAGAAGCCACCACAATGAGAAGCCCACACACTGCAGCTGGTTTCCACTTGCTGCCACTGGGGAAGTCCTTCACACAGCAAAGAAGACCCAACACAGCCTAATCAATAAGCTTTTTTTTTTTTTTTAATTTATTTACTTTGGGCGGGGGTCGGGTTGGGGAGGGAGGGGAGTGGGCGGACCACTTCTATTGGTCTTTCATTTCTCTATTTTCATTCGTCTTCATTCTTTGGCTCCTGTGGGCCTCCCATCGCGGTGGAGTCTGTCGTCACAGAGCACCGGCTCTGGGCGCATGCGCTCCAGAGCTCCGGCTCGGCGATTGGACACATCAGTCCAGCCGCTCCGCGGCATGTGGGATCTTCCCAGGCCAGGGTTCGAACCGGCATCCCTTGCACTGCAAGGCGGTGTCCTTACCCACTGGACCACCAGGGGAAGCCCTAATCAATAAGCTTTTACCTAATGTGTTTTCAGTTGTGTTTGACTTTTTTGCAGCCCCGTGGACTGTAGCCCGCCATGACCCTTCATCCCTGGGATTCTCTAGGGAAGAATACTGGAACAGGTTGCCATTTCCTCCTCCAGGGGAATCTTCCCAACCCAGGGATTGAACCCACATCTCTTGATTGGCAAGTGGATTCTTTACCACTGAGTCACCAGATTGTTGAATAAATAAATGTTTCTATGTAAGAGTGAAGTTTGGTTGACTTGGAGGGAAAACAAAAGTAAGAATAAAAAATAAATAACCTGCCACTCATTCTCCCAGGATGTCAGTTAAAGCAGATACATTCTTGATCACGTGTTATCTGAATCCAATCATAATAATTCTTAAGTGAAGTTTAAACAATCCTGTGTTAATGGTTTTATCATTTCTGAAGGCCTTCAGGAAAATCTGAGGTTTATGTAACAAAGTTGTTCGAAATCCTGAATTCAACATACCTGAAAAGTACATGTTATACTTTTCAGAAAAGGTGATATATTAGGGGCACAAAAAAGTTTACAGAGGGCTTCCATGGTGGTTAAGAATTCACCTGCCAATGCAGGGGACATGGGTTCAATTGCTGGTCCGGGAGGATCCCACAAGCTGTGAAGCAGCTGAACCTCTGCACCATACCTATTAAGCACACATGCTTAGAGGCTGCACTCTGCAGCAGGAGAAGCCACCACAATGAGAAGCCCACACACTGCAGCTGGTTTCCACTTGCTGCCACTGGGGAAGTCCTTCACACAGCAAAGAAGACCCAACACAGCCTAATCAATAAGCTTTTTTTTTTTTTTTAATTTATTTACTTTGGGCGGGGGTCGGGTTGGGGAGGGAGGGGAGTGGGCGGACCACTTCTATTGGTCTTTCATTTCTCTATTTTCATTCGTCTTCATTCTTTGGCTCCTGTGGGCCTCCCATCGCGGTGGAGTCTGTCGTCACAGAGCACCGGCTCTGGGCGCATGCGCTCCAGAGCTCCGGCTCGGCGATTGGACACATCAGTCCAGCCGCTCCGCGGCATGTGGGATCTTCCCAGGCCAGGGTTCGAACCGGCATCCCTTGCACTGCAAGGCGGTGTCCTTACCCACTGGACCACCAGGGGAAGCCCTAATCAATAAGCTTTTACCTAATGTGTTTTCAGTTGTGTTTGACTTTTTTGCAGCCCCGTGGACTGTAGCCCGTCATGCCCCTTCGTCCCTGGGACTCTCTAGGGAAGAATACTGGAACAGGTGGCCATTTCCTCCTCCAGGGGAATCTTCCCAACCCAGGGATTGAACCCACATCTCTTGATTGGCAAGTGGATTCTTTACCACTGAGTCACCAGGGAAGTCCTTTTAAAAAGTTTATAGGAGACAAATGTGACCAAGATTGGGATTTGTGAGTCTCCATTCCCACCCCTCCCTTTCACACACCTAAAGTCTGTGGCATCTTTGGGAATCAATCCAAAAAGTGTTTCACTTTTTTAGACTCTTTCTCCACAGCACATCTAGACCATCCTAACATTACAAGACTCTGAGTGGTAATGAGGGTTATTGCTTCAATCTGCAAAGACAGATTCTCTAAACATAAATACTCCTCCCTGTTTCAAGCATGGAAGGAGAATTTGTATGACTGATGGCTGACATTATATTCGGCCTGGCAGGATGGGTAGTTCAATCCAATCCATTTCCCTTGCTGTGGAGCCTCAAAGCCTTTCTGGAATTGGTCAGGAAATGCCAGTCAAGAGCTGGAAACCTGTGATGTAATCTGTCACAGACCCTGTCCCTTGGCAGGGAAACTGTGTCCTTTGATTAGCAGCCTCCTCTCTCTGTGGGAGGTCAGAGCCTCCCCTGAATTGTTCTTCTAAGTGTCCGTCATCTCAACATGAATCCTTACCATCCAAGGCATTAGAGGAGGTCAAAATAGCTGAGGGACCCTTTACTGGATTTACGAAAAGACATATACAAAAGTGTCTCCTGAAACAATTACCTATAGGAGAGTGAATTATATCAATATGTACTCCAAGATCCTTGGCTTCCCTCCTCCTTCTCTCTTTTCCACTGAAGAGGAGAAACATCCCTGAAGTTTCTTCCTTGGAAGCCTTGCATTTTCTAATATGTTTCTTCTCAGATCTATCATGTATATATTTTAATCTATTATCTATTGATAAATTCACATTTTCTCTCTCTCTCTCTGAATGCACGCATCCTATGCTTTGATCTATTATTTTAAAAAGAGGATTTAAGAGTGTTCCCAAGCTCATGGTCAACTGCAGCACCCTTTCAAACCACTACTGACTTCCTACAGACAGGTGTGATTATTAAATTGAAAATCCACACATGTATTCACACCATAGGGAGCACAGTCTTGTATTTCCTAATGGTGCCTCAGAAGAGCCCTGTACCTGGTGTCAGCCTGCATCTTGGAGTTTTCATGGGGAAAAATGAAATCAGACTTTTCGGCTATGTCACTTTTTACATCTTTGCAAACCCCAAGTGTTTCCAGTGATAATTGCCCACCAATGCAGAAGACATGAGAGACATGGGTCTGATCCCTGGGTCAGGAAGACACCCTAGAGGAGTAAATGGTAACCCACTCCAGTATTCTTGCCTGGAACATGCCATGGACAGAGGAGCCTCGTGCACTACAGTCCATGGGGTTGCAAAAAAGTCAGACGTGACGGAAGTGACTGAACATGCACACAGGCACAAACCGGAATAAGCACATGGAAACTGCACCCCATCCTTGATTCCAGAGATGTGTGTGTGGCAAGACCATCCCAGCTCCATGGAGCTCTCTGCTGACAGATTCAAGCTCCACTTCCCTCTCTTATTCCAGGTTATTTGCCCTTTCCTGCGCAGAATCTATTATTATACAGCTGTCCAGCCAGTCTTTCTGGCTCTTTGATTACCCATGATAAACCGGCATATGCTTGCACTTACAGAGGTGTTGGAGGCAGGACCAGCCCATCCTGTGAAGTCTGAAAAGCCAGATTCAATCTCAGGGCTTACCCTCCCTATGGAAGTGGTGGAGTCATTTTAGTCTTGTTGCTTTCACATGAATGGGCAGCCTGCAATCTCTCTTACACCCTTAAAAATATTACACCAAACAGGAGGAAAAGATTTACCTGTGTCTGTGGCCCTCCTGCAGAAATAGAAGCACTCGCTGCATTTCTGGACTCCCTCATTCCCAGCAATTCAGAGCAGTTGTCTGGATGTGCACTGCCTTCTCCGTCATTCCCAAAATATAAAAATCACATGTATGGTGCATCCCATAGCATCAGGACCAGAATGCTCCAGAAGACAAGGCCACAGAGGGAGACCACTGTGGCATCTGTGTATGCTTTTCAGAGATGGATGAAGACACATAATGATTAGTCAGAAAAGTAAAACAGAGCCTGACCCACTGGTTTCCTTTACACACCGAAAGACATTACCTGGCAGCTTTAGATCAGAACTAGAGACAAGCGGAATTAAAGAGGAGGGTGAAAGCTTGCTGATGGATGAATGTAAATATTCACCTTTTGAATTACCTCCCAGTATACAGCCATGAATGCACCTGATCTCATCTGAATTACCTCCCAAAGGGCTCATTAAACTGCTACCTTGTCACCAAAGGAGCTTGAGGGAAGCTTAGAAAACTAGTGTTGGGAATGTTATAGCTACACCCTTGATCGTGTATATGACCTTGGGTAAGTGTTTATAGTAGAAAAAACTTCTCTTCAATCTTATAATTCTGTTCATTTCACCAAAGGCAACATCCTTAGTGCATCCTAGGATCTGATTTTGATGAACAAGTATCTTTTCATTTCACTGCAGGTGGCAGTGTTCAGAGACAGACTGAGAGGAGAAATAGGGTTTTTTATCAGGGAAGTTAGCTGTTCTGCTCCACCCATCTAGGCCCTGTTCTCCTTTCCCTGTACCCCAAAACCTGCTCATCACCCATCTCTCTGTTCTCTGTGTCACTGTCTCAGTGCACCTGATGAGAGCTCAGATCAGGTTTCCTGAAGCAGTCCATGCATTACAGGACTTGTGTATTATGAGATATGATACATCTCACTCCTTTGTTGTTAAGTAACTAAGTAGTGTCAACTCTTTGTGAACTCTTACACTATAGCCCTTCAGGCTCCTACATCAGTAGGATTCTCCAGGCAAGAAAACTAGAACAACTTACCAAGCCTTCCGGAAGGGAATCTTCCCAATCCAGGAATTGAACCTGTGTCTCCTGCATTGACAGGCAGGGTTCTTTTGCTTGTTTATCACTGAGCCACCAAAGAAGCCCATCTCACTCCTTGTCCATAAGCAAAATGAAAGGACGCTCTCAGGCTGCTTCAAGACTCTCTGCTCCCCATGGACCAAAGCCACACCTTGTCCTCAAAACCTCATCAGGTCATGCTCCTCAAGACAGCTTCAGATGACTTCACTTGGTTTTACTTGAGTAGTCTCATATTCATATTTAAGATTCTTCCAACACATTTAGAGATGCTCAGAGCATCTCTAAATGACAAATTAAGGAGTAGCCTCATTTCCCCTCCAAGTTGTGGAAGTGTAAACTTTTAGAGTCACTCAAGACATGTGTACAATGTCACCTTTATGAAGGAAATGTTTCTTTGATGAGGGCCTGGATTCCCAGGTAAAAATCTGCCTTGAAAATAATATGGACAAAAATCCAAAGCACTTTTATTTTAATCCCTTCTCTCTTTTTAAAAAATGCACCATTATTTGAAGGCCTCTGGGACTGTGTATTCAAATTAGATCACTAGGTAAAATTCAATAAACCACAGGAGGGAATAACAGCCCTTTAGCAAGTGTGAATTTTTCAGACTTCCAACTTAAAAGGGTAGATACGGGATACTGAGAAGGTCAGGAGACCATAGGTATTTGAGAAAAAAATCTGACAGCAGGGGGGAAAATGGTTCTGCCAAAGGTCAGTGAACTGCAGTCTGAAAGCAAGTATAAATAAGCATCATAACTGACAGAATCAGAATCCTTCCCCACACCTACAACTAGTTCCCTTTTCTTAGAAGTTGCAGCAGAGAATTAATAACAAATGATGTGTTTCTCCACTTTTAAATTGGTCTTAGACAAAAAAACTATTTGTGATACTAAAAACCAGCCATTATTAGGGACAGATAGTGATTGATAGAGGGTACATATTATGGGCATGGTGCTGCTTCGTCGCTCAGTCATGTCCAACTTTTTACAACCCCATGGACTGTAGCCCACTTTGCTTCTCTGTTCATGAAATACCATGAACAGGCCAGAATACTGAAGTGGGGTGCCATGCCCTCCTCTAAGGGATCTTCTCCATCCAGGGACTTAACCTGGGTCTCCCGCATTGCAGACAGATTCTTTACCAGTGAGTCATCAGGGAAGCCCTATTATGTGTATATTTACTTCCAAATTGTTCACATGGCATATTTTAAGTACTTCTCAATTTTCTGACATTATCTGCAAGATAAGCAAAATGAAAGGACGCTCAGCTTCAAGACTCTCTGCTCCCCATGAAAAGCAATTTTTTGGTTTCCCAGCTTCAGATGACTTCACTTGGTTTTACTTGAGTAGTCTCATATTCATATTTAAGATTCTTCCAACACATTTAGAGATGCTCAGAGCATCTCTAAATGACAAATTAAGGAGTAGCCTCATTTCCCCTCCAAGTTGTGGAAGTGTAAACTTTTAGAGTCACTCAAGACATGTGTACAATGTCGCCTTTATGAAGGAAATGTTTCTTTGATGAGGGCCTGGATTCCCAGGTAAAAATCTGCCTTGAAAATAATATGGACAAAAATCCAAAACACTTTTATTTTAATCCCTTCTCTCTTTTTAAAAAATGCACCATTATTTGAAGGCCTCTGGGACTGTGTATTCAAATTAGATCACTAGGTAAAATTCAATAAACCACAGGAGGGAATAACAGCCCTTTAGCAAGTGTGAATTTTTCAGACTTCCAACTTAAAAGGGTAGATACAGGATACTGAGAAGGTCAGGAGACCATAGGTATTTGAGAAAAAAATCTGACAGCAGGGGGGAAAATGGTTCTGCCAAAGGTCAGTGAACTGCAGTCTGAAAGCAAGTATAAATAAGCATCATAACTGACTGAATCAGAATCCTTCCCCACACCTACAACTAGTTTCCTTTTCTTAGAAGTTGCAGCAGAGAATTAATAACAAATGATGTGTTTCTCCACTTTTAAATTGGTCTTAGACAAAAAAACTATTTGTGATACTAAAAACCAGCCATTATTAGTGACAGGTAGTGATTGATAGAGGGTACATATTATGGGCATGGTGCTGCTTCATCGCTCAGTCATGTCCAACTTTTTACAACCCCATGGACTGTAGCCCACTTTGCTTCTCTGTTCATGAAATACCATGAACAGGCCAGAATACTGAAGTGGGGTGCCATGCCCTCCTCTAAGGGATCTTCTCCATCCAGGGACTTAACCTAGGTCTCCCGCATTGCAGGCAGATTCTTTACCAGTGAGTCATCAGGGAAGCCCTATTATGTGTATATTTACTTCCAAATTGTTCACATGGCATATTTTAAGTACTTCTCAATTTTCTGACATTATCTGCAAGAAAACAAAGTTACTCAAGATGAAACCAAAAGGAGTCTCAAAAGAGGGAGACCTTTCAGTCACAGTCAACCACTTTCCAGTCTGAACAAAGCATTTGTCATTGGTTCTGTGATTCCCCAATAACCTGTGGAAGTACTTGATGGGGCACAGAATCGATGATCCACCAAAACTCTCCTCAACCCATCAGTCATCCTACAGCCAGAAAAACTCCCTTCTCCTGAAATTTATGATTATACACTTCAAACTAATTGATATAGTTACATACGTGTAGGTCAATAATTGTTGGGGTGAGGGAAGAGACATTTAAAGCAGTGGAGTCTGGCACCTGCAGTTTGCAGAATTCAGGGAAGAACTCTTCAGGATATACCAGCCACTGAGGGGCAGGGGCAGGGGGTGGAACGCATGCGCATTCTGTCTGAATGCCTCCACTCTCAAGCACCGACCCGCCTCTTACTGAGATGACACTGACACTGTGTAGGCTTAAGTTATACAACCTGTTGGTCTGATATATTTATTTACTGCAAGACAGTAGCCATTTTGTTAGCTAACACCTCTATGATGTCTCATTTTATGGATCAGTCATTTTGGACAAGTCCTTTGCCCTTTTTAACGTACTGAGGGCTACTTCCCATATTTTTTGTAAATCTGAGGCAGAATCCTAGAGGGAAAATACATGGAAAACAAGGGACGTGGTGTTGGGGTTGCTTTGATGAATGGGGGTCTCTCCTGATGCCTTAGATGCATGACATGGTACCTTCATGATGAGAAACATTACTCTGGTGTCATTCTCTATCTTTTGTGATGAGAAAGGACCGAGAATAGAAGGAAATCTGGAAAATGAACTGAAAGCCACAAGTCCCCATCTCAATTTCACCACTCAATACCTGTGTGGCCCTGAAAGTATTATTCAGACCCTCCCAGCCTCAGTTTCCTCTAGAGCAACTCGGATTTAATTTCTTCTTTATAGGACCTGCCAGCAGTGGGGATAAGTATCTTCACATTGGCCATAACAATCATTTAGGAATGAGTCATCAGGAAGCCCTATTATGTGTATATTTACTTCCAAATTGTTCAATTTTTTTTTTGACATTATCTGCAAGAAAACAAAGTTACTCAAGATGAAACCAAAAGGAGTCTCAAAAGAGGGAGACCTTTCAGTCACAGTCAACCACTTTCCAGTCTGAACAAAGCATTTGTCATTGGTTCTGTAATTCCCCAATAACCTGTGGAAGTACTTGATGGGGCACAGAATCGATGATCCACCAAAACTCTCCTCAACCCATCAGTCATCTTACGGCCAGAAAAACTCCCTTCTCCTGAAATTTATGATTATACACTTCAAACTAATTGATATAGTTACATACGTGTAGGTCAATAATTGTTGGGGTGAGGGAAGAGACATTTAAAGCAGTGGAGTCTGGCACCTGCAGTTTGCAGAATTCAGGGAAGAACTCTTCAGGATATACCAGCCACTGAGGGGCAGGGGCAGGGGGAGGAACGCATGCGCATTCTGTCTGAATGCCTCCACTCTCAAGCACCGACCCACCTCTTACTGAGATGACACTGACACTGTGTAGGCTTAAGTTGTACAACCTGTTGGTCTGATATATTTATTTACTGCAAGACAGTAGCCATTTTGTCAGCTAACACTCTATGATGTCTCATTTTATGGATCAGTCATTTTGGACGAGTCCTTTGCCCTTTTTAACGTACTGAGGGCTACTTCCCATATTTTTTGTAAATCTGAGGCAGAATCCTAGAGGGAAAATACATGGAAAACAAGGGACATGGTGTTGGGGTTGCTTTGATGAATGGGGGTCTCTCCTGATGCCTTAGATGCATGACATGGTACCTTCATGATGAGAAACATTACTCTGGTGTCATTCTCTAACTTCTGTGATGAGAAAGGACCGAGAATAGAAGGAAATCTGGAAAATGAACTGAAAGCCACAAGTCCCCATCTCAATTTCACCACTCAATATCTGTGTGGCCCTGAAAGTATTATTCAGACCCTCCCAGCCTCAGTTTCCTCATAGAGCAACTCGGATTTAATTTCTTCTTTATAGGACCTGCCAGCAGTGGGGATGAGTATCTTCACATTGGCCTTCAGAGCCCATTCAAACATGATCTGAATATTACTCATTTTCTGATCACCCTCCAGGTGACTTACTCTCCCCTCTTCTCACATTGGCTTGTAAGAACCACCCTCTCACCCAACCACTCTGCCTTCCTCCCCTCCCTTATCCCTCTGCAGCGTCAGATCTTCCCTGGGACTTAAGAAATCAGAAATATTTCCAGAAGGCAGAGCAAAGGTCTGAAGCCATAATTCAGCGACTACATACATGGCCATGTCTGCCTACATTCCCAGAAAACTTGGGTAGCAGGAAAAATTACCACATACACCTTTATTGAAGCGTGGCCTCCATAAAGGGGACGTCCAGGTCACACTGCTCTTCATGATAGGAAAGGTTTTCAGCGTTAGATAAGCAGTCCAGGTTTTAGAACCAGATCTAAAATCTGCCACACCATTTGTGTGCTGTGTGATCCTAATTAATATGTTTCTGAGTCTGAGTGCCCTAATTTCTGGAGGAAGAGAGCCCTACCTACCTCCCCTTCAAGCCGGCAAATGAGATATGCGTACAATGAAATCATCTGTTTGGATGAAATGATTATCTCTGCCCCTGTTATTGTTATTTTCAAACAAGGTCAAGTATTCCATTTACATTTGTCAGTAATACACCCACCACCCCTTAACATCACTGTGAAAAGGGAAAAAACTCATAGAAAGTCACCAATTCTAATAACTTCAGGACCAGCAGCCTTGGAATAGCCTGCTGAGGTTTGCCAATAGTTAAAGAATTCAACTTTTCCCATAGATTTCTACTAGAGGCAGTTGGATAATCACTTCTAATTACCTGCCAAGTGATTGGGGTTGCCTTTTGTTTAAACACTGCTGTGAATAATGGAACTAAAGCCTGATGCCTTAGATGCATGACATGGTACCTTCATGATGAGAAACATTACTCTGGTGTCATTCTCTATCTTTTGTGATGAGAAAGGACCGAGAATAGAAGGAAATCTGGAAAATGAACTGAAAGCCACAAGTCCCCATCTCAATTTCACCACTCAATACCTGTGTGGCCCTGAAAGTATTATTCAGACCCTCCCAGCCTCAGTTTCCTCATAGAGCAACTCGGATTTAATTTCTTCTTTATAGGACCTGCCAGCAGTGGGGATAAGTATCTTCACATTGGCCTTCAGAGCCCATTCAAACATGATCTGAATATTACTCATTTTCTGATCACCCTCCAGGTGACTTACTCTCCCCTCTTCTCACACTGGCTTGTAAGAACCACCCTCTCACCCAACCACTCTGCCTTCCTCCCCTCCCTTATCCCTCTGCAGCGTCAGATCTTCCCTGGGACTTAAGAAATCAGAAATATTTCCAGAAGGCAGAGCAAAGGTCTGAAGCCATAATTCAGCGACTACATACATGGCCATGTCTGCCTACATTCCCAGAAAACTTGGGTAGCAGGAAAAATCACCACATACACATTTATTGAAGTGTGGCCTCCATAAAGGGGACGTCCAGGTCACACTTCTCTTCATGATAAGAAAGGTTTTCAGCATTAGATAAGCAGTCCAGGTTTTAGAACCAGATCTAAAATCTGCCACACCATTTGTGTGCTGTGTGATTCTAATTAATACGTCTCTGAGTCTGAGTGCCCTAATTTCTGGAGGAAGAGAGCCCTGCCTATCTCCCCTTCAAGCCGGCAAATGAGATAAGTGTACAATGAAATCATCTGATTGGATGGAATGATTATCTCTGCCCCTGTTACTGTTATTTTCAAACAAGGTCAAGTATTCCATTTACATTTGTCAGTAATATACCCATCACCCCTTAACATCACTGTGAAAAGGGAAAAAACTCATAGAAAGTCACCAATTCTAATAACTTCAGGACCAGCAGCCTTGGAATAGCCTGCTGAGGTTTGCCAATAGTTAAAGAATTCAATTTTTCCCATAGATTTATACTAGAGGCAGTTGGATAATCACTTCTAATTACCTGCCAAGTGACTGGGGTTGCCTTTTGTTTAAACACTGCTGGTGAGAGGTGCTGGGATGGCTTGGGCAGGCACACAGGAAGGGGGCATCCAGAGTCATTTTGTTTCACTTTAATTATTTTTAATTGTGATGATAACATTTATGATGAGATTTACCCTCTTACCCTTGTGAACTATGAGCCTATGACTGCTTTCATCTTGCCATGTTAAAACTTTACATCCATTGAACAATAATCTCCTCATGCCCTCTGCCTCTGGTGACTATCATTCTCTTCTCTGTTACTTGGTTGCTTAAGATGCTTTGTAACACTGGGAACACATATGGATTATTTGTCCTTTTGTGATCAGCTTATTTCACTTAGCATAACATCCTCCAGGTTCACCATGTGGTCTTATATGCCAGGGTTTCCTTCTACTTTAAGGCTGAGTAATAGTTCATTGCATCTATGTATGTATATGCACACACACACACACACACACACTTCCTCTCTCCATTCATCCATTGACAGACACTTAGGCTTTTCCATACCTGGACTGTTGTGAACAATGCTACAACAAACCCAGGAGTCCAGCAATCTCTTTGAGATCCTGTTTTTAGTTCCTTTGGTTAGAAATGCAAAAGTTGGATTGCTGAATCACGTGGCAGTTCTATTTTTAATTTTCTGAGAAACCTCAATACTATTTCCATAGTGTCTGTGCCAGTTCACATTCCTACCAACAGTACCCAAGTGTTCCATTATCTCCATCCCCTGGTCATTGCTCATTACCACTTGTCTTTTTGATAACAGCCATTCCAATGAGCATGAGGTGATGTCTCATTTGATTTGCATTTCCCTGATGGTTAGTGATGTTGAACATCTTTTCATCTAGTTGTTGGCCATTTGTATGTGTTCTTTGGAGAAATGTCTATACAGTCCCTTTTTCCAGTCATTTTTATATGGTTACTTATACTTTTGCTTTTAAGTGATGTGTTCCTTATATATGTTGGATATTAACCACTTATAAGCTATATAAGATATATACATCAGATACATATATGTGTGTGTGTATATATATATATACATACATAGATGCAATGAACTATTACTCAGCCTTAAAGTAGAAGGAAACCCTGGCATATATATATATATATATATATATATATATTGCTGTTTGGTAGACTGAGGTTTTGCTCTGTTTACTATTTCCTAGATTACATTTCTACTCTATTGATTTGGCTGGGCATCTGTTTCTTAGTTTGGTATAGTCCCACTTGTTTAGTTATTTGTGCTTCTGGTGTCATATCCAATAAATCATGGGCAAGACCACTGATGAAAGAAATTAAAGATGACACAAATAAATGGAAATACATCTTGTGCTCATAGAGTAAAATAATTAATATTGTGAAAATGTCGATACCGCCCGAAGTGATCTGGAGAGGAATGCAATCCCTATCAAAACTCTAACGGCATTTTTTACAGAAATAGAAAAAAATGGTCCCCAAACACATATGGAACCACAAAAGAACGTGAATTACCAAAACAATGTTAAGAAAGAAAGAAAAAACTGGAGGTCAGTTGCACATTTTCTGATTTCAAAATATATGACGAAGCCACAGTAATTACAACAGTATGGTAATAGCATAAGACCAATCTATAGACCAGTGGAATAGAATAGAGTGCCCAGAAATAAACTTATGCACATATTCATCTTAAACAAGGTCAAGTGGTCTTTAACAAGAACACCAAGAGCACACAATGGGGAAAGGACGGTCTCATCGATCAGCGCTGCTGGGAAAATGAGACGTGTGCATACATGGTAAGAATGGAATTAGAACCTTACCTTACACCACACACAGCGGTCGATGCAAAATGGATTAAATACTTAAACATAAGACCTGAAACTGTCAGACTCCAACCAGAAAACACAGGAGAAAAGCTCCCTGATGCTGTCTCAGCCCCAAGCCATGTTAGAACTGACTTGTAGATACCCTGGGAGCCAACTCCACCCTCTTCCTGACAAAGCAGGACCTCAGGGACAGCGGTGCTGCCAGCCTGGGAGGCACAGTGAAGCACTAAAGAAGGCAGACACCCAGCAGCACTGTGTTTATTTTTGTTAATGGTCCATGAAGAGGCTGACACTGAAAGAGTATTTAAGATAATATGTGCTTTTTTATAAAGTGATTATCTTTGTACTTACTGCTGCCACAAAATCAGGCTGACTTAAAGACAAAGTCTGGGAGTAGAAAGGAGGGAAATGAACTAGATTTCTCAAGCTAGTCGAATGCTATGAACGGAGGTTCTTGTTTTCTTTCATACACTCGACACTGGATTCACTCGGCAAGTTTTCTGAGGACCTTCTCTGTGCTCAAGACTCAGTTCTGTGCTAGATATTTCAATGATGGGAATTATACCTTTTTTTCTTGTGCTCATAAATCATGGGCAAGACCACTGATGAAAGAAATTAAAGATGACACAAACAAATGGAAATACATCTTGTGCTCATAGAGTAAAATAATTAATATTGTGAAAATGTCTATACCGCCCGAAGTGACCTGGAGAGGAATGCAATCCCTACCAAAACTCTAACGGCATTTTTTACAGAAATAGAAAAAATGGTCCCCAAACACATATGGAACCACAAAAGAACGTGAATTACCAAAACAATGTTAAGAAAGAAAGAAAAAACTGGAGGTCAGTTGCACATTTTCTGATTTCAAAATATATGACGAAGCCACAGTAATTACAACAGTATGGTAATAGCATAAGACCAATCTATAGACCAGTGGAATAGAATAGAGTGCCCAGAAATAAACTTATGCACATATTCATCTTAAACAAGGTCAAGTGGTCTTTAACAAGAACACCAAGAGCACACAATGGGGAAAGGATGGTCTCATCGATCAGCGCTGCTGGGAAAATGAGACGTGTGCATACATGGTAAGAATGGAATTAGAACCTTACCTTACACCACACACAGCCGTCGATGCAAAATGGATTAAATACTTAAACATAAGACCTGAAACTGTCAGACTCCAACCAGAAAACACAGGAGAAAAGCTCCCTGATGCTGTCTCAGCCCCAAGCCATGTTAGAACTGACTTGTAGATACCCTGGGAGCCAACTCCACCCTCTTCCTGACAAAGCAGGACCTCGGGGACAGCGGTGCTGCCAGCCTGGGAGGCACAGTGAAGCACTAAAGAAGGCAGACACCCAGCAGCACTGTGTTTATTTTTGTTAATGGTCCATGAAGAGGCTGACACTGAAAGAGTATTTAAGATAATATGTGCTTTTTTATAAAGTGATTATCTTTGTACTTACTGCTGCCACAAAATCAGGCTGACTTAAAGACAAAGTCTGGGAGTAGAAAGGAGGGAAATGAACTAGATTTCTCAAGCTAACCGAATGCTATGAATGGAGGTTCTTGTTTTCTTTCATACACTCGACACTGGATTCACTCAGCAAGTTTTCTGAGGACCTTCTCTGTGCTCAAGACTCAGTTTAACACAGATGATGTCATTTAAAAATAAAAATGGGATTCACAGTACAGTGGGATGCATGTTCGAACAAAAATAAATGAAGGGGTTCCACAGTAGGGCATGAAGGGTATGGTGCCACTTCAGCCTGGAAAAAGCATGGGGGCATGGGGGTGAGGAGGAAGTGGAACAGGGGTCTTTAAAAGACATGTTAGATAAAGGAGGAAGAGAAGTCTAGAATAACAAGACAGCATACAAACTAGACACACACGTGTGCATATATATATATATATATATAATCTTCCCAACCCAGGGATCCAACTGGTGTCTCCTGCATTGCAGGCAGATTCTTTACCACCAGAGCCATTATGGAAGCCTATATATGTGTGTGCACATACAGATATGCGTATGCATACACATCCATGCGTGTCCTTCCTTCCAAGTCCACAGCCCTCCTCTGCCTGGGTTAGTGCAGCACGCACAGAAGCGAGTCCTGGTCTCCCCATTATGGAACACTCCGCTTGCAAACAGGAGAGAACTGTCCATCACTCACCATGTGACCACCGTCACCCTGCACACTCCACTCATCAGAGCAGCAGCTTCTCATCAGGGGCTGACTACAGGATATCAGCCCCACTCCTGAGGGCGAGAAAAGTCGCAGTGGCCCTCCAGGGCTGTCATCCTTTGGAAAAAAGACTCACCTGCCAGCTGATCCATTTGAGCGGCTCCCGCTAACGTGACAGTGCTCACCGGAGACCTGGGGCGAGGCATCAACGTGTTCCCCCTGCCAGACTCCCCGCCAAAGGAGCTGTCATTAGTGCTCCTATCCCACATTTTGAAAGAGTCATCTTGGGAGGCACAGTGAAGCACTAAAGAAGGCAGACACCCAGCAGCACTGTGTTTATTTTTGTTAATGGTCCATGAAGAGGCTGACACTGAAAGAGTATTTAAGATAATATGTGCTTTTTTATAAAGTGATTATCTTTGTACTTACTGCTGCCACAAAATCAGGCTGACTTAAAGACAAAGTCTGGGAGTAGAAAGGAGGGAAATGAACTAGATTTCTCAAGCTAGTCGAATGCTATGAACGGAGGTTCTTGTTTTCTTTCATACACTCGACACTGGATTCACTCGGCAAGTTTTCTGAGGACCTTCTCTGTGCTCAAGACTCAGTTTAACACAGATGATGTCATTTAAAAATAAAAATGGGATTCACAGTACAGTGGGATGCATGTTCGAACAAAAATAAATGAAGGGGTTCCACAGTAGGGTATGAAGGGTATGGTGCCACTTCAGCCTGGAAAAAGCATGGGGGCATGGGGGTGAGGAGGAAGTGGAACAGGGGTCTTTAAAAGACATGTTAGATAAAGGAGGAAGAGAAGTCTAGAATAACAAGACAGCATACAAACTAGACACACACGTGTGCATATATATATATATATATAATCTTCCCAACCCAGGGATCCAACTGGTGTCTCCTGCATTGCAGGCAGATTCTTTACCACCAGAGCCATTATGGAAGCCTATATATGTGTGTGCACATACAGATATGCGTATGCATACACATCCATGCGTGTCCTTCCTTCCAAGCCCACAGCCCTCCTCTGCCTGGGTTAGTGCAGCACGCACAGAAGCGAGTCCCGGTCTCCCCATTATGGAACACTCCGCTTGCAAACAGGAGAGAACTGTCCATCACTCACCATGTGACCACCGTCACCCTGCACACTCCACCCATCAGAGCAGCAGCTTCTCATCAGGGGCTGACTACAAGATATCAGCCCCACTCCTGAGGGCGAGAAAAGTCGCAGTGGCCCTCCAGGGCTGTCATCCTTTGGAAAAAAGACTCACCTGCCAGCTGATCCATTTGAGCGGCTCCCGCTAATGTGACAGTGCTCACCGGAGACCTGGGGCGAGGCATCAACGTGTTCCCCCTGCCAGACTCCCCGCCAAAGGAGCTGTCATTAGTGCTCCTATCCCGTGCACCCAGGGACTCCTATCAAAGACAAAAGACAAGGATCATTTATTTTTCATCCTCTGTCTATTGTCAGCTCCACGCTCAGTATTCCAATGGTGTGAACCACATTTTGTGAAAACTTCAAAAGGGGAAGCAGCCTGTGACACTTGTGGAAATCTGTGGCTGGCCATACTTAATTTTCCTAGAGGCCATGGAATACATCTGACCACAGAGAAAGGAAGCAGTTCTGAGAGCAGAGAGCCCCAAGGGAACCCCTCCGCCAAGCCTAGGGAACAGAGAACTTGAGAAGAACAAAGAGTTGCAGTGGAAACAGTTACAAGCTCTTGCAGCAAAATCAACTTTGGTGATACAGTCTCCTCACCTCTAAAGAGAACACTGAGATTTGTAGAAGAAACACACGTTTACTTCGATGAAAAGCCTACCATGATTGAAAGAAAGTTCATGGTAGGAACCAAGGTACATGAGTAAGATACTTCTTAATACTGCAAGTGCCAAACATTTGTATAATCACCCCTAACAACACCCTCAGCAATGACCTTGGAATAGGAGCAAAACTCAGAATCCCAAAACACCCAGCTTGGCCTGGCTGTCATCTACTCTGCTGTCTTCTAGTGGCTTTGTTTTGCTTCAAGAAATCTCTCTCCCTCGTCCTCAGCCAGTGAGTTTCGTTACTGAAATCAGAGGGTAGAAGGACCCACCCTCTGATTTCATGGACTGCCTCAGCCCATCCTCTTAAAGTGGGAGAGAAGGAATGTGTGCACAAGGCTCTGCAAGGAGATTGGGCTCTGGCACTGTGATGCGAGAGGATGATAAGGGGCAATGTGTGTCCAGTGTAGCTCCTCAAGTGGTAGAACTGAGGCCTGATGGTGACAGGAGCCACCGTGCAGAGCCTGCAAGAGAGTGAACGCAGCCAGTGGGACAGACAGACGGCATCCCGACAGCAGAGCCCGCGGGGGTGCCTGAAACCAGTGAAACTAGTACAACACTGCACTTGCCAGATCCATGAGAATTGTGTATTTATCCCATATTTCTCTTGAGTCTGGAAGTCAATCCTGACTGGATTTTATCAGTTCAACAGAAATCCTTCTGTCACACACTGTGGTGGGCATATTTGGGCCCCTGTGAACAGAGTAAAGTGGCTGAAAGGACTCCGTACAGGCAAGTAAAGCTGCTCATTTATTTTTCATCCTCTGTCTATTGTCAGCTCCACGCTCAGTATTCCAATGGTGTGAACCACATTTTGTGAAAACTTCAAAAGGGGAAGCAGCCTGTGACACTTGTGGAAATCTGTGGCTGGCCATACTTAATTTTCCTAGAGGCCATGGAATACATCTGACCACAGAGAAAGGAAGCAGTTCTGAGAGCAGAGAGCCCCAAGGGAACCCCTCCGCCAAGCCTAGGGAACAGAGAACTTGAGAAGAACAAAGAGTTGCAGTGGAAACAGTTACAAGCTCTTGCAGCAAAATCAACTTTGGTGATACAGTCTCCTCACCTCTAAAGAGATACACTGAGATTTGCAGAAGAAACACGTTTACTTCGATGAAAAGCCTACCATGATTGAAAGAAAGTTCATGGTAGGAACCAAGGTACATGAGTAAGATACTTCTTAATACTGCAAGTGCCAAACATTTGTATAATCACCCCTAACAACACCCTCAGCAATGACCTTGGAATAGGAGCAAAACTCAGAATCCCAAAACACCCAGCTTGGCCTGGCTGTCATCTACTCTGCTGTCCTCTAGTGGCTTTGTTTTACTTCAAGAAATCTCTCTCCCTCGTCCTCAGCCAGTGAGTTTCGTTACTGAAATCAGAGGGTAGAAGGACCCACCCTCTGATTTCATGGACTGCCTCAGCCCATCCTCTTAAAGTGGGAGAGAAGGAATGTGTGCACAAGGCTCTGCAAGGAGATTGGGCTCTGGCACTGTGATGCGAGAGGATGATAAGGGGCAATGTGTGTCCAGTGTAGCTCCTCAGGTGGTAGAACTGAGGCCTGATGGTGACAGGAGCCACCGTGCAGAGCCTGCAAGAGAGTGAACGCAGCCAGTGGGACAGACAGATGGCATCCCGACAGCAGAGCCCGCGGGGGTGCCTGAAACCAGTGAAACTAGTACAACACTGCACTTGCCAGATCCATGAGAATTGTGTATTTATCCCATATTTCTCTTGAGTCTGGAAGTCAATCCTGACTGGATTTTATCAATTCAACAGAAATCCTTCTATCACACACTGTGGTGGGCAGATTTGGGCCCCTGTGAACAGAGTAAAGTGGCTGAAAGGACTCCGTACAGGCAAGTAAAGCTGCTCATCAGCTTGCTTTGACAAAGGAGGACCAAAGGGATCTGAGACTTCGTTTCCAATCTGAAGGTGTGTGAAGCAGGAGGTTTGGAGGTGGTTTCCCATGTGGCACAAAGTAATTCTCAGACACCAGCTGGGGCCCTACAAAGAACTCAGTCCTGACGCTACCTACCCAGAGACAGCACTGAATTCCACAGATTGAGGGCTGAGCCTTAACATGACCTCCTCCCCAGATTTCCTTAACTTGCTAGAGGGGCACCCAGAACTCAGAAAAATATTTTACATGCCAGATCACAGCTTACTATAAAAGTTCATACAACTCAAACGGCCAGATGGAAGAGGTGCACAGAGCAGGTACATGGGAAGGTATGGGGCAGATATGCATGGAGGTCCCTCCCTAAGCAACCACTGTCCCCACATCACCACCAACTCCCCAACCTGGAAGCTCTCCCAGCCCCACCCTCAGATTTTCCTGTGTCACTGCATAGGCAAGACTGATTAATGCTGACAATTAATTAAGCCTTAATGGGTGTGTCAGAGGGGCACGGGTGAGGTAGAGGAGACTGAAAGGTCCAGCCCTCTAATCACGTGATTGGCTCCAGTGGCGACCAGCCCTCCATTTTCAGGTGCTTTCCAAGTCGCCCCCTTAACATAAAAGTCATTTTTATTATTAATACTCTCATCACATGGGAAATTCCAAGGGCTTTAGAAGCTTGGTGCCAGAAATGGGATAAAGATCAACTATATACTTATTGTTATAAAACAGCATCACAGAAGGTTATCCTGCGTGGCACACATGAGCGTGGTTCCTTAATCACTAGGGTCCTTAACAACTGACAAAGAAGCAGAGGGTTGGGGAGAAGCAATGCAGCAGGACATGCAGGATTCAGTGCACACAGGTGCTGGTTCTGAGACAAAAGTGCCACCGGCAAGGACATAACAGTGGCCTCTAGGGACATGGGATGCCCCAGCTGATGATCAGTCCTCAATGAACCAAGAAACCCATTCTCCCCTAGAACCTCCAGAAGGTAAGGTAACCCAGCAGCCAAGCTGAGCAGACTTCTGACCCACAGCTATGGCAAAGTAATTCACTGGAGGATGTGATCAAGGCTTCTAAACCTCCCAGAGCTCTCAGACAGCACTCCTGCTGATCCTGCACCCATCCAATCCTCTTCCCATCGACCCATCCACCCCAGACATCCATGCATTCATCCCAAACATCTGTCCATCCATCCACACACCCACCCATCCAATCATTTTTCTGTCTATCCAACCATCCCCCAACTCCATCCATTCACTCACTCACCATCCATCAGTCAGTCCATCCAGATATCTTCATGTGCATCCATCCCTCCCAAATCTTCATTCATCCATCCATCAATTCACCCAACCATCCATCCAATCATCCACTCATCCACCTTTCCAGTCTTGATCAATTCAACCATCCATCCATCCACCTACACATCCAATCATCTTTCTCTCCAACCATCCATCCTAAACATCCATCTATCCATTCAATCATCCATTCAGCCACCTATCCAATTTTGATCCATTCAACCATCCAAACATCTATCTGTCCATCTACTCACTCATCCGTCCAATCACTCACCTGTACCATTTTTTGAGGCATATCAGCTCTTCCGGGTATAATGAGCCGTCCTTGTCAATCACTGAGCTCTGTCAAATTCCCCCTTTCTCTCCCATAATTACATTTAAGGCTCAGGCATTTGGGTTCTTTGAAGCTGCTATTATTGTGGCAATTTTGTGAAGTCAAAACTACTGTTCTGCCATGTGACTATTTCATTGCTGTTGTATTATTTTGCTTAGAATTTAAAACTCCTTAAGAGAGAGGTTTTAAAAAGAGCAAAGGAAATCACACCACAGAGCTAATGATATTGAGACTGTACTCCAGTTCATGGTGTGTATTTAAATCCTGTACATAAACACACACATCACAGATGTGTCACAATATCTGAAGTGCTTGGGGGAGAGAGGAAAGCTGGTCCTTTTCTCTTAAGAAGCACACGTGCTCCTTGTGCAAATGAGCCCTTGTCATCAGAGAAGCAGGCTCAGTCACTGTCTACAGATCTCTGCCAATAACTTTGCCTTCAAACACGACAAACAGTGATCTATTGTTACTGTAGACTATGATTCTCCTAATGATGTTTAATTTCTCAGATCCTCTTACTTCTACTAGCAAGTTTAACAACACCCACTGTTGCAATGTCAGTAATTTCAACCTAGACTTTCCTTCTTCTCGGTGGTCAAATCAGTATCTTACATCATCGGTCTTTCCTTTTTTACTAGTAATTATAGAAGCTAACATTTCATGTATCCAGACTGACCAGTCAGGGAGGGACTAAGGCCATTTTAAGGCCCAATGTCTCATTACACAGAAACTCATAAAATGAACTCCTCTTTTAGATATCTCGGATGGATATATTTCCAAGGATTAGCAGAAAAGTGGTCATTAATAGCTCTTTCTCATTCAAAACCAGAAAGTGGAATCAAAACCTTCAAGAAAAGTATGCCTCAAATGAGGCCTTTTGGAACTCTCTGCAGCTGTTTGGTTAACTATACTGGTTTAGGGACCCTGCCACTAACCTATAGCGCTGACCTAATTGGAAAAACAAGAAAGTGAACTCATGCGGATAATTCCAAGTGAACTCAAGTGGACAAGGCCATCAGATAGTCTGAAGCAGATAAAGGAACATGAAGCCAGATTACATCAGCCACCTATCCAATTTTGATCCATTCAACCATCCAAACATCTATCTGTCCATCTACTCACTCATCCGTCCAATCACTCACCTGTACCATTTTTTGAGGCATATCAGCTCTTCCGGGTATAATGAGCCGTCCTTGTCAATCACTGAGCTCTGTCAAATTCCCCCTTTCTCTCCCATAATTACATTTAAGGCTCAGGCATTTGGGTTCTTTGAAGCTGCTATTATTGTGGCAATTTTGTGAAGTCAAAACTACTGTTCTGCCATGTGACTATTTCATTGCTGTTGTATTATTTTGCTTAGAATTTAAAACTCCTTAAGAGAGAGGTTTTAAAAAGAGCAAAGGAAATCACACCACAGAGCTAATGATATTGAGACTGTACTCCAGTTCATGGTGTGTATTTAAATCCTGTACATAAACACACACATCACAGATGTGTCACAATATCTGAAGTGCTTGGGGGAGAGAGGAAAGCTGGTCCTTTTCTCTTAAGAAGCACACGTGCTCCTTGTGCAAATGAGCCCTTGTCATCAGAGAAGCAGGCTCAGTCACTGTCTACAGATCTCTGCCAATAACTTTGCCTTCAAACACGACAAACAGTGATCTATTGTTACTGTAGACTATGATTCTCCTAATGATGTTTAATTTCTCAGATCCTCTTACTTCTACTAGCAAGTTTAACAACACCCACTGTTGCAATGTCAGTAATTTCAACCTAGACTTTCCTTCTTCTCGGTGGTCAAATCAGTATCTTACATCATCGGTCTTTCCTTTTTTACTAGTAATTATAGAAGCTAACATTTCATGTATCCAGACTGACCAGTCAGGGAGGGACTAAGGCCATTTTAAGGCCCAATGTCTCATTACACAGAAACTCATAAAATGAACTCCTCTTTTAGATATCTCGGATGGATATATTTCCAAGGATTAGCAGAAAAGTGGTCATTAATAGCTCTTTCTCATTCAAAACCAGAAAGTGGAATCAAAACCTTCAAGAAAAGTATGCCTCAAATGAGGCCTTTTGGAACTCTCTGCAGCTGTTTGGTTAACTATACTGGTTTAGGGACCCTGCCACTAACCTATAGCGCTGACCTAATTGGAAAAACAAGAAAGTGAACTCATGCGGATAATTCCAAGTGAACTCAAGTGGACAAGGCCATCAGATAGTCTGAAGCAGATAAAGGAACATTAGTACTTTCTTCCTTTAGAGATTTCCTCTTGAGTCATAAAAATTCTTGTCAAATGGAAATACCACAATCAGTATTTCACTTGAAAGAGGGTAGTACAGTTACCTGATTCACCATTTGTACAGGGTAAGGTTTGGGTATTAAAAGACTGACCAAAACCAAACTCGTCTCATATCGTAGAATTTTTCAGAACAGAACCAGGTCTTTCACAATGAATTTATTACTATTCCATCTGGAGTGTTGGAGTGTGTGTGAGAGAGAGAGAGAGACAGACTCTATGTGTGCGTGTGTGTGTGTGTGTGAGAGAGAGAGAGAGTGTGTGTCTTGGAGGATATATGTACTTTGTGTGTTGTGGGAACAGGTTTCTTGTTTTCAGGTGTATATTCCTTTTTTTTTTTTTTTACTGACTCACGTAACCCGCAAGGATGATATATATTCTCTCTTTCTACATGGTTTACATTAATTACATCAAATTTCTTTTAAAACATTATTTTTGCCATGTCTCAAGTGTTACATAATAGTTTCTGAAGGACATATATTTCCACTTTCTTTTTCTAATATTTATTTTATTTATTTTTTGGCTATGCTGGGTTTTCACTGCTGCTGCAGGCTCTTCTCTAGTTGCAGGGAGTGGGGGCTACTCTCTAGTTGAGGTGAGTAGGCTTCTTGTTGCAGTGACTTCTCTTGCTGTGGAACTTGGGCTCTAGGGCACACGGCTTTACTCTCTAGTTGAGGTTTTTGGCATGGTAGGCTTCATTGGGTCTTCAGATAAAATGAACTCCTCTTTTAGATATCTCGGATGGATATATTTCCAAGGATTAGCAGAAAAGTGGTCATTAATAGCTCTTTCTCATTCAAAACCAGAAAGTGGAATCAAAACCTTCAAGAAAAGTATGCCTCAAATGAGGCCTTTTGGAACTCTCTGCAGCTGTTTGGTTAACTATACTGGTTTAGGGACCCTGCCACTAACCTATAGCGCTGACCTAATTGGAAAAACAAGAAAGTGAACTCATGCGGATAATTCCAAGTGAACTCAAGTGGACAAGGCCATCAGATAGTCTGAAGCAGATAAAGGAACATTAGTACTTTCTTCCTTTAGAGATTTCCTCTTGAGTCATAAAAATTCTTGTCAAATGGAAATACCACAATCAGTATTTCACTTGAAAGAGGGTAGTACAGTTACCTGATTCACCATTTGTACAGGGTAAGGTTTGGGTATTAAAAGACTGACCAAAACCAAACTCGTCTCATATCGTAGAATTTTTCAGAACAGAACCAGGTCTTTCACAATGAATTTATTACTATTCCATCTGGAGTGTTGGAGTGTGTGTGAGAGAGAGAGAGAGACAGACTCTATGTGTGCGTGTGTGTGTGTGTGTGTGAGAGAGAGAGAGAGAGAGAGTGTGTGTCTTGGAGGATATATGTACTTTGTGTGTTGTGGGAACAGGTTTCTTGTTTTCAGGTGTATATTCCTTTTTTTTTTTTTTTTACTGACTCACGTAACCCGCAAGGATGATATATATTCTGTCTTTCTACATGGTTTACATTAATTACATCAAATTTCTTTTAAAACATTATTTTTGCCATGTCTCAAGTGTTACATAATAGTTTCTGAAGGACATATATTTCCACTTTCTTTTTCTAATATTTATTTTATTTATTTTTTGGCTATGCTGGGTTTTCACTGCTGCTGCAGGCTCTTCTCTAGTTGCAGGGAGTGGGGGCTACTCTCTAGTTGAGGTGAGTAGGCTTCTTGTTGCAGTGACTTCTCTTGCTGTGGAACTTGGGCTCTAGGGCACACGGACTTCAGTAGTTGTGGGACATGGGCTCAATAGTTGTAGCTCCAAGGCTCTAGAGCACAGGCTCAATAATTGTGGCTCATGGGCTTAGCTGCTCTGCAGCATGTGGGATCTTCCCGGATCAGAGATCAAACCCATGTCTCCTATACTGGCAGGCGAATTCTTTACCACTGAGCTACCAGGGAAGCCCCACCACGTTTTTATCTTTAAAAAAGTATTTTTAGTTTCCAATATTTAAGTCAAAGATACAAAATGATCAGTACTAATTAGCGGAATTCGTGGTGATTTTGTCAAACCTGAAACACATCCTGGCCACATAATTGTATTTTTAGCTCGACAAGGAAACTCAGGGTGGAATTTGGAAATGCCTATGATCCCTTGCAAAATACCATTAACATCTCATTCATCCTGCTATTATACGGAACCATTTTCAATTCAAATACTGATGTAAAAATCTTTGAGGATTCTAGTAATACAGTAAATTCTATAATAATAACAACTTTGGTTTGCTAGTTACACATATACAAAGTAAAATGGACACATGGAAAAACCGTAAATTTAGTAACATCACATTTGACCAAAACAATTTCCTCTTATCCCCAGAAACCATGGGAGAACCCTTCATGTCATGTGTGTATTATATATGTCTATACATGTGTATGTGTGTATACATGTGTGTATGTATGGACAGACAATATTCAGAAGGAGAAGTTACTGCAATACCTCCCTAACCACTCCCTTAAATTTATGCTTTCTAAAAATAGCATCACAAAACAAAATACCAAACTAAAATTCAGAGTTTATAGGGTAAAGCAATGGAAGAAAGCTGTGTCATTGCTATTTAATTCCAGTAAAGATTCTTGCAAGAACTATGCAGGCAGAGCAAGTGCCAGCCCTCAGATCATGAAAGAAGATGCTGTTGTCAGCAAACCCAAGTGACACAAAGAACACAAGCTTTGGAGGTAGAAAAAACCTAGGCTCCTTTCCCAGTTCTTCAACTTTCAACCTGACCACAGAAAGATATTTAAACTCTTAATTTCATTTCCTCCTTTGGAAAAAAAGTGATGACAGTAATGTCCAAAGATTTAATATTTACATAACCCACGTTTCAAAACGTCCAGGGCTTAACTAACAGGGCAGAGAAGGCCTGGACTCAAGCCCATGGACAAAAGATTGGCAGCTCCTCTCAACATCAGGAGATAGAGCCCAGCCTTCTGTGAGGAGCATCTCTACCCCTGCCCTGGAGGAAGGGCTCACCTGTCCTCTCTCTACCAACAACATCACAGGAAGCAGAGCAAAGTTTTGCCTTGGAGATTCCTCAGCATAAAATAAAAGGGTTTTTTTTTTCCTTTTTTTTGGATAGCTATGGGGGTATTTCTTTCCCCTCAGATGTAGGGAAAATGTTTCTGACATTTAGAATCATGGAAATAAAGGCTGTTCTCTGGAGAATAGTAAGTGAGAAAGTGATATTTCCACACCAGGTTCCAGAACAGTCATGTGAGATCTGGAGATGCTGAGGGTGGTGACAGGCCTGCGGGGTGCCGGCATATGCAGTAGAGGCAGTAGGTGTAACTGAGCTAAATGCAGCTCTTCCGAGGGGAAAGGATGTTCTATTTCAATGAAAACTCCGGTGGAATTCACAGCCTGGGACTGCATTTCCTCTGATGTTTTAAAGCACTTTAGCACAATCTTTGGCAAATCAAGTCCTTTCTTACAGACCGTGCCTTGGGACATATAAAGCAATGCAGCCAAGTTGGTAAAATTTAATGTTTGTGAAATACCACGGATATTCAGAGAGCACCAATTCACTCATTGACATCTTGTTTCATTCATAAAAACAGTATTATGCAATTCAAGAAAGCTAAAGTCACAAAACAAAATACCAAACTAAAATTCAGAGTTTATAGGGTAAAGCAATGGAAGAAAGCTGTGTCATTGCTATTTAATTCCAGTAAAGATTCTTGCAAGAACTATGCAGGCAGAGCAAGTGCCAGCCCTCAGATCATGAAAGAAGATGCTGTTGTCAGCAAACCCAAGTGACACAAAGAACACAAGCTTTGGAGGTAGAAAAAACCTAGGCTCCTTTCCCAGTTCTTCAACTTTCAACCTGACCACAGAAAGATATTTAAACTCTTAATTTCATTTCCTCCTTTGGAAAAAAAGTGATGACAGTAATGTCCAAAGATTTAATATTTACATAACCCACGTTTCAAAACGTCCAGGGCTTAACTAACAGGGCAGAGAAGGCCTGGACTCAAGCCCATGGACAAAAGATTGGCAGCTCCTCTCAACATCAGGAGATAGAGCCCAGCCTTCTGTGAGGAGCATCTCTATCCCTGCCCTGGAGGAAGGGCTCACCTGTCCTCGCTCTACCAACAACATCACAGGAAGCAGAGCAAAGTTTTGCCTTGGAGATTCCTCAGCATAAAATAAAAGGGTTTTTTTTTTCCTTTTTTTTGGATAGCTATGGGGGTATTTCTTTCCCCTCAGATGTAGGGAAAATGTTTCTGACATTTAGAATCATGGAAATAAAGGCTGTTCTCTGGAGAATAGTAAGTGAGAAAGTGATATTTCCACACCAGGTTCCAGAACAGTCATGTGAGATCTGGAGATGCTGAGGGTGGTGACAGGCCTGCGGGGTGCCGGCATATGCAGTAGAGGCAGTAGGTGTAACTGAGCTAAATGCAGCTCTTCCGAGGGGAAAGGATGTTCTATTTCAATGAAAACTCCGGTGGAATTCACAGCCTGGGACTGCATTTCCTCTGATGTTTTAAAGCACTTTAGCACAATCTTTGGCAAATCAAGTCCTTTCTTACAGACCGTGCCTTGGGACATATAAAGCAATGCAGCCAAGTTGGTAAAATTTAATGTTTGTGAAATACCACGGATATTCAGAGAGCACCAATTCACTCATTGACATCTTGTTTCATTCATAAAAACAGAGGTTTGTCTATTCGACTCAGCCTCATTCATCCTCTCAATCATTTAAGAGCACTGGGTAAAAAAACACACTGTGGAAAGTAACAGAAGACAAGGTGGCACTGAAGCCTCACTGAGCAAGGGCTCAGAGCTAGTGACTGTGTCAATGTCTTAATGTCATGACCTTCAGATAATAATTAAATAATAAACAGCTGCGCTTCCCTGGTGGTCCAGTGGTTAAGGACACCGCCTGCAGTGCAAGGGGCACTGGTTCGATCCCTGGCCCGCAAAGATCCCACGTGCCGCGGAGCGGCTGGATCAATGTGTCCAACCACCGAGCCGGAGCTCTGGAGCGCATGCGCCCAGAGCCGATGCTCTGCGATGACAGAGGCCACGCGATGGGAGGCCCACACGGGCCAAAGAACAAAGATGGAAATAAATGAAAGATCAATAGAAGTAGCCAAAAAAAAAAAAGTTTAAAAAAATGTTTTTTAAAAAATAATAAACAGCTATACACGGCTTCTCACTGAGTGATGCAAGAGCTAGAGGTGAGCACCAATGATCTGAAGGGCAACTTGTGGTATTCTCCCCATCCCTCTCCCTCTCCCATTCCTCCTACCCTTCCTCCTTCCCTTTTTGTTACCCTTTCTTTCTCCCTCTCCTTCCCAATTTCTGAAGGAGGACCAGGGACATTAAGATCACATGGAAACAGCCTATAGGTTTTCATCAAGTTTACCACCAGGAGCTGGTCTTCCAAACAGGTATCATTTGCTTTGATCCTGATTAGTTTTTTAAGCAAATCACTGAAATCTTGTATTTAAACAACAATAGTAGCATGATAATCTGCCTCCCTTTCAACATTCATGGACCAATTTTAATGAGATGCATACATGATGTTATATGTTATAATGCTATCATTATTATTTTCTTGCTGTAATGCTATTAAGATAAAAGATGCAGATGAGGAAAAGTTGTTAGACAAAAAAATCCCTCTCTCATTTGCGTTTCTTTGATTACTGCTAGTAATGAACTCAACACATGTTCTTCCAAATATTTAACATCTCTGCATTTGTGCTATCCACTTTTAATGAAACCAATAAACTGTGAGATATTTGAAGTTCAGAACTCTTCCTTAATCACTTTCAAATGGCCAGTGCTTACCAAATTGAATAGTATATAAAAATCAGCTCTAAAATTATTTGCTGAATAACCTACGCTGCATTTTTAATTAAGTAATATGAGGAAAAGGTCAGAGTTCTAAGGAACTTTCCTAGAAAATGTTTTCTGTCAAGATATGATGATTCATCAGATCTCCACAAATACTGTTATTCAGCCAGTCGCAAATTCACCGTCTGCTTGTGTTAAAATTCTTAAAACCCAGAAATGCCTGGTTCTCTGCCTAACAGTTCTATTTACTGTGTCAAAGAAGAGAAATGTGGACTCAATGGATGGCTTCCTTCTTTCTTTAATTTTCTAAATCTCATGTGTCCATTTTAATAGCCTATTCTTAATTCATGGTAAGAACCAATAAGAAGATAATTAATGGTGAATGCTATCTCCTTGAAACTAAGGCCTACATTTGTTGGCAGTCAGTTGACTGGTGAGGACATAACTCTTCCTAATGTCACTGGGCTCACAGACTGTGCCTTGGCAGCCTTACCTGAAGCTGCTCTGTCAATCGTATGAAACAATTAGAGCCAGGAACTGAAAACTTACAAAGCCCCTGACAGAACTTCTTCTAAGTGTACCTATTCATCTTGGAATAAGAGGAAAATAATGGTAATAATAATAATATTTGTAATGAGTCTGGAGCACAAGCAAGTGTGATGAAACTAAAGCACCTGCTGGGACAAGACGTACCTGCTCATAGCACCTTCTGTCCCTGAGATCCATGTGCAGGTCTTCAGTTCAGTGTCCAGCAGCAGCTGGTCTCTTTTCTGCCCTTCAGGAGGCTGGTCTTGCCATCCCATAGCTTCCGCTGCTGTTGTGTGACGATGGCCAGAAGGGCAGAGTAGACCTTGAATTGACGGGCTTGGGTTGGTTTCATCTACTCTTCACTTCTTTGGACTTGGCCATGGTTTTTCCTCCTTATAGCATTTCTTTGTTCTCTGGGATCATTTAGGAGATGCCATTTCCCATTCTCATAGAAAATGGTTCTGCATTTTAACCACACCTATCAATGCATTTGAATACTATTGTATGTTTACAGAAAAGTGAAAGTGTTAGTCACTTGGTCATGTCCAACTCTTTGAGACCACATAGACTGTAGCCTGTCAGGCTCCTCTGTCCATGGGATTCTCCAAGCAGGAATACTGGAGTGGATAACCATTCCCTTCTCCAGGAGCTCTTTCTGACCCAGGGATCAAACCTGGGTCTCCTGAATTGCAGGCAAATTCTTACTCTTCTGAGCCACCAGGGAGAATGGTTATAGAAAGATCAATTCCAGATGTCCAAATGTCTTTCTACTTCAGATGCAGTTTTAAGAGAGACTGCATCTGTATTGTGAATGTGTACTGGGTTCTTTCACATGATTACCTTCTTTCAACCTCACAATGACCCGTTCAGGGATTTTCTGACACAATGAATGCTTGTTGACAAATAAGAAAACTCAATGGGGAGGGAGATAATTAATGGTGAATGCTATCTCCTTGAAACTAAGGCCTACATTTGTTGGCAGTCAGTTGACTGGTGAGGACATAACTCTTCCTAATGTCACTGGGCTCACAGACTGTGCCTTGGCAGCCTTACCTGAAGCTGCTCTGTCAATCGTATGAAACAATTAGAGCCAGGAACTGAAAACTTACAAAGCCCCTGACAGAACTTCTTCTAAGTGTACCTATTCATCTTGGAATAAGAGGAAAATAATGGTAATAATAATAATATTTGTAATGAGTCTGGAGCACAAGCAAGTGTGATGAAACTAAAGCACCTGCTGGGACAAGACGTACCTGCTCATAGCACCTTCTGTCCCTGAGATCCATGTGCAGGTCTTCAGTTCAGTGTCCAGCAGCAGCTGGTCTCTTTTCTGCCCTTCAGGAGGCTGGTCTTGCCATCCCATAGCTTCCGCTGCTGTTGTGTGACGATGGCCAGAAGGGCAGAGTAGACCTTGAATTGACGGGCTTGGGTTGGCTTCATCTACTCTTCACTTCTTTGGACTTGGCCATGGTTTTTCCTCCTTATAGCATTTCTTTGTTCTCTGGGATCATTTAGGAGATGCCATTTCCCATTCTCATAGAAAATGGTTCTGCATTTTAACCACACCTATCAATGCATTTGAATACTATTGTATGTTTACAGAAAAGTGAAAGTGTTAGTCACTTGGTCATGTCCAACTCTTTGAGACCCCATAGACTGTAGCCTGTCAGGCTCCTCTGTCCATGGGATTCTCCAAGCAGGAATACTGGAGTGGATAACCATTCCCTTCTCCAGGAGCTCTTTCTGACCCAGGGATCAAACCTGGGTCTCCTGAATTGCAGGCAAATTCTTACTCTTCTGAGCCACCAGGGAGAATGGTTATAGAAAGATCAATTCCAGATGTCCAAATGTCTTTCTACTTCAGATGCAGTTTTAAGAGAGACTGCATCTGTATTGTGAATGTGTACTGGGTTCTTTCACATGATTACCTTCTTTCAACCTCACAATGACCCGTTCAGGGATTTTCTGACACAATGAATGCTTGTTGACAAATAAGAAAACTCAATGCAGGGAGACTTTTAAGGTTGTTACTCAGTCACTAAGTTGTATCTGACTCTTAGCAACCCCTTTGAACTACAGCATGCCACGCTCCTCTGTCTTCCACTATCTCAGGAAGTTTGCTCAACTTCATGTCCATTGGGTATCAAGAGTCATTCACTCAATTGCTGACTGGTTTCAAATGGAGGCCTGGTTGATCAATATAGGGTCATGCTCTTTTATCAGATATGCATGGTCTATCTGCTTATTTAAATTTTATGTTCAAGAGCAGGTGCACTGGGACCATCATGAGGAAGTATAAGGAATACTGAAGAGACCCTGATTCTAGACACAAATTTTTCATCCATCTGCCCTAAGGCTGGGGAAAACCATGCTTCTCACTGGGTCTCCTTTCTGGTTACTCTTCCAGGACCAGTTCTCACAGAAGAGTGTTGCCATTGTTTCTGTCCGAAAGCCTCTTTCTACATTCTCTGGGTTCCCAAGCCTATTTCTGTAGTCAGCTCTGTGATTCACAGTGCTCTTGCTTCCAAATTTGTGTTTTCAGTGCTGACTTCCTGCATGGAATTCACACCCATGTATATAGCTGCTGCATTTATTCTTAACTTGCCTCTCCATGGAAAACCTAAAGTCATAATTAAAAAAAGAATATGTTCCCACACCCCCACCAAAGCTTTGCTTCTCATCTTCCTCATAACCACAGTCTCCACACAGTAATCATCTTAGAAACAGCTATTCTGGAGTCCAGCAGACCCAGTTACCATCAACTCTAACAGTTCATTCTCGTAAAGGTTACTAGAGTCCATCTTTTTTTTTTTCTTTTCATTCCAATTGTCTCCAGTCTAATTAACACAGTAATTTTTTCTGTACTGGTGCAGTGTCTCCTCACTGGGGTTCCTAGTTCTGGCTCTGTCTCTAATCCAGTAATCCTCCACACACAATTGATTATTTCTCAGATGGATCTGAATATATTTCCCTCCCTTGAAAATACCTTATGGTTTTAGAAAGCTCTCAGGACATAATATTAAAGGAACCAAATATTTATTTATTTATTGAATTATTTATTTTGTAATCTGGCCCCAATTCACCTCCTCAAACTTTCTCAAGATGTTTTTTATCAGATTAGAGTGTAAGGCCTGAAACTATAAAACTCCTAGAAATAAGCATAGAGAAAAGGTTTTTTGACACTGGTATGGGCAACAATTTTTTGTGGGGGATATGACATCAAAAGCCCAGGCAACAAAAAAGCAAAACTATCAAGTTGGACGACATCAAAGTAAGAAGCTTCTGCACAGCAACAAAAGCCAAAAACAAAGTGAAAAGGAAACCTTCAGAACATGAGAAAATATTTGAAAATCATAGATCTGGTAAGTAGTTAATGTCCAAAATATATAAGGAACTCCTACAATTCAATAGCAAAATAGTCCCATTTGAATTAAAAAAGAAAGAAAGAAACTGAGTATACATTTCTCCAAGGAAAACATAAACATGGCTAACAGGTGGAGCTCAACATTGCTAATCACCAGAGAAGTGGGAATGCAAACCACAATGAGCTGTTACCTCACACCTCTTTTTTTTATTGTTTTGTTTTTTTCCTCCTGGCCCCTCCCAGTCCATCAAGCACCTCTCCCAACCTCAGCAGGGACCAGATCCCCGCCAGGGCTCCCTCCCTCTACCTCACACCTCTTAATGGCTATTATTTCAAAATAAAACAAAACATATGTTACCAGGATGTCAGAAGAAAATACTTGCACCTTGTTCGTGGGAATGTAAAATGGCACAGCTATTATGGAAAACAGATAGGAATAGCTCAAAAACTTAAAAATGGAACTACCATATTATCCAGGAATCTCATTTCTGGGTACATATCCAAAAAATTGAAAATAAGACTTTGAAGAGATATTTACTCTTCCACATTTATGACAGCATTATACACTATATTCAAGATATGGATACAAATTATATACTCACTGATGGTTGAGTGGATAAAGCAAAAGTGGCATATACATGCATCGAACATGATTCCAACTGACAAAAGCAGGAAATCCTACAAGTTATAACAACGTGGATAGACCTGGGAAACTTTATACAATACTATGTGAAATAAGTCAGTCAGAATGACAAACACTGTATGATTTCACTCATGAGTCAAACATACAGAAGCAAAGAATAAAATGATGATTGCCTAGGGGTTGGGGGTGAAGAGATGGGGACTGGTCAATAGGTATAAAGTGTAAGTTACACCAGATGAGTAAATTCTAGGAATCTGCCATAACATGACACCTATAGTTAACAATACTGTATTGTGTGCTATCTTAGTACGTGATCAGGTGCACAGCAAAACACCACAGACTAGGCAGTTGATAAACAAGAAACACATTTCTCACAGAAGTCTTGGATCAGGCCACCATCATGGCGAGGTGAGAGCATTCCTTTTGACTGCAGGGATTTTGATGTGTCCTCACATGGTGGGTGGGTAAATAAGTTCTCTGGGCATCAGTCACAAGGGAATTAATCTCATCACAAGGGCTTTACCGTCATGACCTAAACAAGTTCTGAAGCTTCCTGCTAATCACCAGAGAAGTGGGAATGCAAACCACAATGAGCTGTTACCTCACACCTCTTTTTTTTATTGTTTTGTTTTTTTCCTCCTGGCCCCTCCCAGTCCACCAAGCACCTCTCCCAACCTCAGCAGGGACCAGATCCCCGCCAGGGCTCCCTCCCTCTACCTCACACCTCTTAATGGCTATTATTTCAAAATAAAACAAAACATATGTTACCAGGATGTCAGAAGAAAATACTTGCACCTTGTTCGTGGGAATGTAAAATGGCACAGCTATTATGGAAAACAGATAGGAATAGCTCAAAAACTTAAAAATGGAACTACCATATTATCCAGGAATCTCATTTCTGGGTACATATCCAAAAAATTGAAAATAAGACTTTGAAGAGATATTTACTCTTCCACATTTATGACAGCATTATACACTATATTCAAGATATGGATACAAATTATATACTCACTGATGGTTGAGTGGATAAAGCAAAAGTGGCATATACATGCATCGAACATGATTCCAACTGACAAAAGCAGGAAATCCTACAAGTTATAACAACGTGGATAGACCTGGGAAACTTTATACAATACTATGTGAAATAAGTCAGTCAGAATGACAAACACTGTATGATTTCACTCATGAGTCAAACATACAGAAGCAAAGAATAAAATGATGATTGCCTAGGGGTTGGGGGTGAAGAGATGGGGACTGGTCAATAGGTATAAAGTGTAAGTTACACCAGATGAGTAAATTCTAGGAATCTGCCATAACATGACACCTATAGTTAACAATACTGTATTGTGTGCTATCTTAGTACGTGATCAGGTGCACAGCAAAATACCACAGACTAGGCAGTTGATAAACAAGAAACACATTTCTCACAGAAGTCTTGGATCAGGCCACCATCATGGCGAGGTGAGAGCATTCCTTTTGACTGCAGGGATTTTGATGTGTCCTCACATGGTGGGTGGGTAAATAAGTTCTCTGGGCATCAGTCACAAGGGAATTAATCTCATCACAAGGGCTTTACCGTCATGACCTAAACAATTTCTGAAGCTTCCCCCTCCTAATACTGTCACACTAGGAGTTAGGATTCCAACATCTGAATTTGGGGCAGACTCAAACATTCAGACCATAGCAGGCACTTAAAAATATCCCAATGGTTTTATAGCTTCTGGTCTTACATTGAGGTCTTTAATCCATTTTGATTTTATTTTCTGTTTGCTGTTAGAGAATATTCTAATTTCATTCTTTTACAGGTAGCTCTCCAGTTTTCCCAGCACCAATTATTGAAAAGACTCATTTCTCCATTGTATATTCTTTCATCTTTTGTCAAATATAAGGTATCCATAGGTGTGTGGGTTTTTCTGTTAGCTTTCTATCTTATTCCACTGGTGTATATTTCTGTTTTTGTGCCAGTACCACACTGTATATTATTGCATGTATATGAAATCTCGAAAGACAGTACTGGTGAACCTATTTGCAAGGCAACAATGGAGATGAAAACACAGAGAACAGTTTTCTGGACACAGCAGAGTGGGAGAGAAGAGGACGGGACAAGTGGAGAGAGTAGCAATGGAAACATACACTACCACAGGTAAAATAGACAGCTGGTGGGAATTTGCTGTACTACTTGGGGAGCTCAAACTGGGGCTTTGTGACAACAGAGGGGTGGAAAGTGGTGGGAGGAAGGAGGGAGGTTCAAGAGGAAGGGGACATATGTACACCTATGGCTGATTCATGTTGATTTATGGAAGAAACCAAGACAATATTGTGAAGCAATTACCAGCAGAGTAGGTTTCATGCTGCCTCTTCTTACACATACACACACACACACACACACACACTCACACAACACAGAGCAAAAGGACACAAGGAAAGGTTAAGAGGTGATGGACGTGTGTGGTATCTTCACTGTGGTGATGCTATCATGGATGTGTGCATATGTCCAAATGCATCAAAGTGTATATATTAAAATGTGTGATTTTCATAAATCAATTATGCCTTAATGACACTTGTAAAGTAAGAGAAGGGAACATAAATCATTATTTTATCCAAATGAATCTAATTTGAGTGTCCCACTAAAGTGCTGTGTGTTCAGCTTTACTTTTCCATCCCTGCTCTCTTTGACCAGATTGGAACTCTCATCACTCAGATTTCAGAACATGTGTCATTTCATTCAATAAAACATATTTATTCCTCAAGTTTGGGTCGGGTTCCACACATACACACCCCATGACACTTTGCAGTTTCCCCAAATTAATATGCAATAACAGAAGAAAGTAGTTATATATATTGAGCTATATCTCTTCTTACTAAGTTAAGTCTTATTTCTTCAGCAGAGTGCAGACAGTAGCATCTACACAGTGGACAGTTCATTGATATCTGTTAAATGATACACTGAATACTTTTCCACTAATTTCATGTCTTTCATTTTGAAGGAAATTCTGTTCTCCAGAGTCCATTCTTTCATCTAATTTACTTTTTAAAATTACTCATCAGATATTTCTTAGAAGAGTCAAGTATGTCTTGAAAAGAAATAGATTCTAAGGCAGTGAATTTTAGCATTTCACATTACAACACCACATGGCTAGACTAAAAAAGGAAAAGCTGTATTCAATGTGCTGTCACATTCCTGAACCAAATATCTATAGCATGCAATACTGTCGAATCTTACACTCATCACTGACTTTTTTTGTGTAGGCTGTATTTCTTTAAAGTAGAACTATTTCGGGCATGAGGATTTTTTCCTTGGTAATGAACCAGATTATGTGAAGATTTAAAGTCTCTTTTTGGCTGTAAATGATGCAGCTTTGGGAACTATTTGGCACTGAAACTATGTGGTTCAATGTGCAATGATTCTTTTCTCATGACTCTTCTGGAAGCTCTAAATGTTTTTGGGAACTGCTATAAGCGTGAAGCATCACATACTTGTGTGCCTTTCTTCAAAGAGGTTTGTGTCATGGTAGCTTGATTCTTCCAATTGCCCAAGGGTAATACTTATTTTTTTAAGTAATTTTGTTCTATTATGTACTTGGATTATTTTTTGCCAGCAATGCCCAATCTCAGCCTTCTTTTATTATTTCCATCCATTTCCCCATCATTTGCTTTTATTTTGAAGTTTTGGGGAATCATCGCTTAAAGAAGCAAATGAACTGAATGAAGGCATCTGGATCTTTTCCATCTCAAAATAAATAAATAAAAATTAGTGACACAGATTCTGAGCTCATTAAAACAGCTCTTCAGTTTCCCTATACCAGATTCAATTTTCAATGGAGACTTTTCAATTCAGAAATGTTATTTACCATCATCACTTTCGTGTTCTGTTCATTTTAATCTATTCGAGAGGATCAAAAAGAAAAGGTTATATATATTGAGCTATATCTCTTCTTACTAAGTTAAGTCTTATTTCTTCAGCAGAGTGCAGACAGTAGCATCTACACAGTGGACAGTTCATTGATATCTGTTAAATGATACACTGAATACTTTTCCACTAATTTCATGTCTTTCATTTTGAAGGAAATTCTGTTCTCCAGAGTCCATTCTTTCATCTAATTTACTTTTTAAAATTACTCATCAGATATTTCTTAGAAGAGTCAAGTATGTCTTGAAAAGAAATAGATTCTAAGGCAGTGAATTTTAGCATTTCACATTACAACACCACATGGCTAGACTAAAAAAGGAAAAGCTGTATTCAATGTGCTGTCACATTCCTGAACCAAATATCTATAGCATGCAATACTGTCGAATCTTACACTCATCACTGACTTTTTTTGTGTAGGCTGTATTTCTTTAAAGTAGAACTATTTCGGGCATGAGGATTTTTTCCTTGGTAATGAACCAGATTATGTGAAGATTTAAAGTCTCTTTTTGGCTGTAAATGATGCAGCTTTGGGAACTATTTGGCACTGAAACTATGTGGTTCAATGTGCAATGATTCTTTTCTCATGACTCTTCTGGAAGCTCTAAATGTTTTTGGGAACTGCTATAAGCGTGAAGCATCACATACTTGTGTGCCTTTCTTCAAAGAGGTTTGTGTCATGGTAGCTTGATTCTTCCAATTGCCCAAGGGTAATACTTATTTTTTTAAGTAATTTTGTTCTATTATGTACTTGGATTATTTTTTGCCAGCAATGCCCAATCTCAGCCTTCTTTTATTATTTCCATCCATTTCCCCATCATTTGCTTTTATTTTGAAGTTTTGGGGAATCATCGCTTAAAGAAGCAAATGAACTGAATGAAGGCATCTGGATCTTTTCCATCTCAAAATAAATAAATAAAAATTAGTGACACAGATTCTGAGCTCATTAAAACAGCTCTTCAGTTTCCCTATACCAGATTCAATTTTCAATGGAGACTTTTCAATTCAGAAATGTTATTTACCATCATCACTTTCGTGTTCTGTTCATTTTAATCTATTCGAGAGGATGAGAAAGAATGGTTACACTTTCTGCTTCTATTAATGGATAGCGTTTCTGTTTTTAAAAAGAGAATACAGGACTTTCACTACTTGTAAAGCAAATACATGACTCGTATTAGCATTCCCACTGAGAACAACTTTTAAAAAGGTTAAAAACATCAAAGAGTTATAGGAAGAGGTAAATTTGTGAAATCAAATCTCAGAAAAACCAAGGCATTACTGAGAGTAAACCCAAGCTCTCTTCTGCCTTTAAGGCAATCACCTTTCCCAAAGAAACATCAGTGAAACTAGGAAGAATCTGATGACTCAACAGAGCGAGAGAGATTGAAAGCGCCTAGTTAAAAAGAATTATGACATGCTACCAGTTAATCGGGTGCCTGGAGGATCACCCTCAACTGTAAGTGTGCTACATGTTGAGTTCTAATTTTCTTTGGCTGTGCAGTACTCATCCTCATTCCTTTTTTCTTTTTTTTTTTTCTTTTCTTTTTTTTTTCATCATCCTCATTCCTTTCTGCATTCTTCTCTATATTTTAGATTCAGGAAACCCAGGGATTTCCTTTCCTAGAATTTCTATCAAGCAGGGCTCCATAGCAGATTCTGTCACACCAGCAGAAAGAATAGCTCTGCCTCCAAGGGCTGCCAAAGCTGAGAGCTGCAAAGGTTTTTCCTAGAAAGCATCCATAGCTTTGGTAAAAGCAGCTTACGTCACTCATCACAGTGTCCGGAGAGTCCTGACCCTTCCTGATTTCCACACACAACTTGCATCCTTCCTTCCTTACGGTTCTCCCAGCCCTTCCAACGACAGCTTTAGGGGGACTGATTTCTCTTAAATCATCAGAGTAGCGTTTGCTTTCCTGACTCTTAATTGATACAGTGAAAGAGAACGAAAAACTACGAATCCATCCATTTCCTCATAACTTGCTTTTATTTTGAAGTTTTGGGGAATCATCGCTTAAAGAAGCAAATGAACTGAATGAAGGCATCTGGATCTTTTCCATCTCAAAATAAATAAATAAAAATTAGTGACACAGATTCTGAGCTCATTAAAACAGCTCTTCAGTTTCCCTATACCAGATTCAATTTTCAATGGAGACTTTTCAATTCAGAAATGTTATTTACCATCATCACTTTCGTGTTCTGTTCATTTTAATCTATTCGAGAGGATGAGAAAGAATGGTTACACTTTCTGCTTCTATTAATGGATAGCGTTTCTGTTTTTAAAAAGAGAATACAGGACTTTCACTACTTGTAAAGCAAATACATGACTCGTATTAGCATTCCCACTGAGAACAACTTTTAAAAAGGTTAAAAACATCAAAGAGTTATAGGAAGAGGTAAATTTGTGAAATCAAATCTCAGAAAAACCAAGGCATTACTGAGAGTAAACCCAAGCTCTCTTCTGCCTTTAAGGCAATCACCTTTCCCAAAGAAACATCAGTGAAACTAGGAAGAATCTGATGACTCAACAGAGCGAGAGAGATTGAAAGCGCCTAGTTAAAAAGAATTATGACATGCTACCAGTTAATCGGGTGCCTGGAGGATCACCCTCAACTGTAAGTGTGCTACATGTTGAGTTCTAATTTTCTTTGGCTGTGCAGTACTCATCCTCATTCCTTTTTTCTTTTTTTTTTTTCTTTTCTTTTTTTTTTCATCATCCTCATTCCTTTCTGCATTCTTCTCTATATTTTAGATTCAGGAAACCCAGGGATTTCCTTTCCTAGAATTTCTATCAAGCAGGGCTCCATAGCAGATTCTGTCACACCAGCAGAAAGAATGGCTCTGCCTCCAAGGGCTGCCAAAGCTGAGAGCTGCAAAGGTTTTTCCTAGAAAGCATCCATAGCTTTGGTAAAAGCAGCTTACGTCACTCATCACAGTGTCCGGAGAGTCCTGACCCTTCCTGATTTCCACACACAACTTGCATCCTTCCTTCCTTACGGTTCTCCCAGCCCTTCCAACGACAGCTTTAGGGGGACTGATTTCTCTTAAATCATCAGAGTAGCGTTTGCTTTCCTGACTCTTAATTGATACAGTGAAAGAGAACGAGAAGTAAACATGTGCTTCAGCGAATGTGTGCAGCCACACTGTGTTCACTGAGTGCTCTGGAGAATTCATAATCTAGCAATGATGGATTGCCTAGACTCAGCACTCCACACTCCTGCCCAACCCCACAGGGCAGAATAAAGTTAAAATCTGCCTTTTCAGCCTCGAATTATCTCTAAAAATTATACAAGAAAGACTCACTATGTTAGAATAACTGCAAACAATAATAACAATGGAAAAAGACTCTGATGAGACTCACAAAAAAACAGGGAAAGTAAAAATTAAATCAGAAATGACGAAATAGGACAGCTCTAGAAATTCTGCAGCAATTAAAAAGATAGTAAGATAGTAGGAGTCACTTTATTTCAGGAAGTTCAAAATGTTAGATAGAAAGGACAAACAAACTCAAGATTCACTAAAGAAGAGACATACCAAATATTCCTCAAAAAATAAATAAAACGGAATCATTGGTGGATTCCTCCCCCACCTACACATACACCCTAACAACCAAAGAGCCTCAGGCTCAGATTTAGGTGGTTTGAGCTATTGAGTAAAGATTCTTTGAAGTGACTTTCAGTCAGAGACCTGAAAAACTGAGTTAGAATTATGTTCCAATTTTTAATAAATAGAAAGACATTCCATGTGTGATGGAACAACAAAATACATGAAGATAACTGCACTATAAATCATCATATTCATATAAACCTGTTATGATCATCCCCTAGCATCCAAACAGAAGCCTCTTACTAAATAGTACCTCTGACGACACAGCAGGAATAGGGAGATGTGATGGTGTCACTCTAACTGGGGCTTGAAACGGTGATCCTTAAGATACTAATTATTTTCACACACACATAAAGCAACCAAACCATCTCATGGAGAACCTCTGAGATATTTAAAACACCAGTGTAAAGCTGTTTACACCTAATGAGGGAATGGTTCAGCACTGTGGGCACAGAACCTACTAAATGTGGCAAATCCTTCCCACAATTTCAGAGCTGTGAATGCTCTTGGCACGTGAAACACAGGGACTTAAGCACTACAGGGGAAAATCACGAATCGGATTTGTTTTTTAAAAGGCATATACATCAACTTTGGAATTAACACTTTGAACTCTACTACAAAAAGTGTGAGGAAGACAGAAACGACAGGGCTATTCAGGACCATGACTAAATAGACTAATTCAGACCAAGACAATGAGTGCAACACTGCTGATTTATAAGAGGATGAAAGTTTGGGAACCAGAGGAGGAAACATAACATTAATACATTGAGCATTTGTATTTGGTTCATAAGGAGGTTGATTAAGCGACTCTGCAGCTCTGCAGCTCTTCCTGTCGGTGCTGTAAAACTCAGAGAGAGGATGAGGTCGTAGCATGCATACTTAGACCTGAAAGAAGGCCACCAGGTTCAACTGCTGAGTCCGCAACAGCCTTGCCATAGGACCCTAGAGAAATAATCTATCATTCATTCGCCAAGTCTGCAGAAGGCAAGTTTAAACACATTTAAACCTTTAAGATATGAAAGCTGGAAAACGGAATCATTGGTGGATTCCTCCCCCACCTACACATACACCCTAACAACCAAAGAGCCTCAGGCTCAGATTTAGGTGGTTTGAGCTATTGAGTAAAGATTCTTTGAAGTGACTTTCAGTCAGAGACCTGAAAAACTGAGTTAGAATTATGTTCCAATTTTTAATAAATAGAAAGACATTCCATGTGTGATGGAACAACAAAATACATGAAGATAACTGCACTATAAATCATCATATTCATATAAACCTGTTATGATCATCCCCTAGCATCCAAACAGAAGCCTCTTACTAAATAGTACCTCTGACGACACAGCAGGAATAGGGAGATGTGATGGTGTCACTCTAACTGGGGCTTGAAACGGTGATCCTTAAGATACTAATTATTTTCACACACACATAAAGCAACCAAACCATCTCATGGAGAACCTCTGAGATATTTAAAACACCAGTGTAAAGCTGTTTACACCTAATGAGGGAATGGTTCAGCACTGTGGGCACAGAACCTACTAAATGTGGCAAATCCTTCCCACAATTTCAGAGCTGTGAATGCTCTTGGCACGTGAAACACAGGGACTTAAGCACTACAGGGGAAAATCACGAATCGGATTTGTTTTTTAAAAGGCATATACATCAACTTTGGAATTAACACTTTGAACTCTACTACAAAAAGTGTGAGGAAGACAGAAACGACAGGGCTATTCAGGACCATGACTAAATAGACTAATTCAGACCAAGACAATGAGTGCAACACTGCTGATTTATAAGAGGATGAAAGTTTGGGAACCAGAGGAGGAAACATAACATTAATACATTGAGCATTTGTATTTGGTTCATAAGGAGGTTGATTAAGCGACTCTGCAGCTCTGCAGCTCTTCCTGTCGGTGCTGTAAAACTCAGAGAGAGGATGAGGTCGTAGCATGCATACTTAGACCTGAAAGAAGGCCACCAGGTTCAACTGCTGAGTCCGCAACAGCCTTGCCATAGGACCCTAGAGAAATAATCTATCATTCATTCGCCAAGTCTGCAGAAGGCAAGTTTAAACACATTTAAACCTTTAAGATATGAAAGCTGGAAAGGGACCCTGGAGACTGTACAACACCCATGTTTTATAGAGCAACAAAGTGATGCCCCAAAGCAGTAAATTACCATTTACACCGAGATCCGTTTTTACTGATTCTTATTCTTTTGTTTTTACTCACCAGTAAGGATTTTAGGTTCGACTAGGAGTTTCAGAGAAAAAGACATAAATATATATATGCGTGTATATATATATACATATATATATATATATACACACATAGATGTGTACAAATTTACATATATACATATATATATATAAACTTACTGTTAACATTTATTGGATTCCTGTAGATATCATCATGGCACTTAATATGCAGTCTAATTTAAGTATCAACATATCCATTTTACGTTTTCAAGTTGGAAAAAAGAAAACTGAAAATCAGAGAAGTTAAACACTTTGCTTAAATTCTTACAAGAACTTGGTTTCTGACAGGAAACTCAAGAATTTTGTTTTACTCTCTTCACTGAAAGTGAATTGAAAAGAATGAAAGTGTTAATTGTTGCATGTAATTTTTTTGACAGATTTATGAATTTCTCTGGGATTTTGATAGGAACTTTACTGTATTTATAGATCAATTTTTGAGAGTAATTTTTAAAAATATTCAGTCTTTCCAATTTATGGACATCGCATATCTCCCCATTTATTGAGGTCTTCAGTTGCCTCCAGGTTGGGAAAGGAGTACATCAAGGCTGTATAAAGGCTGCCTATTTAACTTATATGCAGAGCATATCATGTGAAATGCCAGGCTGGATGAAGCACAAGCTGGAATCAAGAAATTCAAGGGAGAAATATCAATAACCTCAAGTAGGTAGATGACACCACCCTTATCACAGAAAGTGAAGAGGAACTAAAGACCCTCTTGATGACGGTGAAAAGAGGAGAGTGAAAAAGCTGCTTAAAACTCAACATTCACAAAACAAAGATCATGGCATCCAGTCCCAACACTTCATGGCAAATAGATGGGCAAACAATGGAAAGTAACAGCCTTTAGGACCCTAGAGAAATAATCTATCATTCATTCGCCAAGTCTGCAGAAGGCAAGTTTAAACACATTTAAACCTTTAAGATATGAAAGCTGGAAAGGGACCCTGGAGACTGTACAACACCCATGTTTTATAGAGCAACAAAGTGATGCCCCAAAGCAGTAAATTACCATTTACACCGAGATCCGTTTTTACTGATTCTTATTCTTTTGTTTTTACTCACCAGTAAGGATTTTAGGTTCGACTAGGAGTTTCAGAGAAAAAGACATAAATATATATATGCATGTATATATATATACATATATATATATATATACACACATAGATGTGTACAAATTTACATATATACATATATATATATAAACTTACTGTTAACATTTATTGGATTCCTGTAGATATCATCATGGCACTTAATATGCAGTCTAATTTAAGTATCAACATATCCATTTTACGTTTTTCAAGTTGGAAAAAAAAAGAAAACTGAAAATCAGAGAAGTTAAACACTTTGCTTAAATTCTTACAAGAACTTGGTTTCTGACAGGAAACTCAAGAATTTTGCCTTTACTCTCTTCACTGAAAGTGAAGTGAAAAGAATGAAAGTGTTAATTGTTGCATGTAATTTTTTTGACAGATTTATGAATTTCTCTGGGATTTTGATAGGAACTTTACTGTATTTATAGATCAATTTTTGAGAGTAATTTTTAAAAATATTCAGTCTTTCCAATTTATGGACATCGCATATCTCCCCATTTATTGAGGTCTTCAGTTGCCTCCAGGTTGGGAAAGGAGTACATCAAGGCTGTATAAAGGCTGCCTATTTAACTTATATGCAGAGCATATCATGTGAAATGCCAGGCTGGATGAAGCACAAGCTGGAATCAAGAAATTCAAGGGAGAAATATCAATAACCTCAAGTAGGTAGATGACACCACCCTTATCACAGAAAGTGAAGAGGAACTAAAGACCCTCTTGATGACGGTGAAAAGAGGAGAGTGAAAAAGCTGCTTAAAACTCAACATTCACAAAACAAAGATCATGGCATCCAGTCCCAACACTTCATGGCAAATAGATGGGCAAACAATGGAAACAGTAACAGCCTTTATTTTCCTGGGTTCCAAAATCACTGCAAATTGTGACTGTAGCCATGAAATTAAAAGATGCTTGCCCCTTGAAAAAAAAGCTATGACAAACCTAGACAATGTATTCAAAATCAGAGACATCACTTTACCAACAAACATACAGTCAAAACTACGGTTTTCCCAGTCATCATGTATATATGTGAAAGTTGGACCATAAAGAAGTTTGGGCATCGAAGAATTGATGCCTTTGAACTGTGGTGTTGGAGAAGACTCTTGAGAGTCCCTTAGACTGCAAGGAGATAAAACTAATCAATCTTAAAGGAAATTAACCCTGAATATTCATTGGAAGGACTGATACTGAGGCTGAAGTTCCAATACTTTGGCCACCTGATGCAAAGAGATGACTCATTAGAAAAGATCTTGACGTTGGGAAAAATAGAAGGCAGAAGGTGAAGAGGACAACAGAGGATGAGATGGTTGGATGGCATCACTGAGTCAGTGGACATGAGTTTGAGCAAGCCCTGGGCAATGGTGCTGGACAGGGAAGCTTGGTGTGTTGCAGTCCATGGGGTCGCACAGAGTCAGACACAACTAAGTGACTAAACTGATTTAGCTGCTCATCAATGTTTCACAGTTTTGTAATTCTCCATATTGAGGTTTTACAGTTTTGCTCATTTTATTTCTAGATATTTATACATTTTCATGCTACCTGCTATAAATCAGCTTTCATATTATTTTTTATTGTCAGCATAAAAAAAAGTACATACTCTCATATTTATTATAGAAATGTATTTATAAGTTCCTTACCACTTCTATGTATTTATAAGGTTGGGAAAGGAGTACGTCAAGGCTATATATTATCAACTGCTTATTTAACTTATATGCAGAGCACATCATGTGAAATGCCAGGCTGGCTGAAGTACAAGCTGGAATCAAGAAATTCAAGGGAGAAATATCAATAACCTCAAGTAGGTAGATGACACCACCCTTATCACAGAAAGTGAAGAGGAACTAAAGACCCTCTTGATGACGGTGAAAAGAGGAGAGTGAAAAAGCTGCTTAAAACTCAACATTCACAAAACAAAGATCATGGCATCCAGTCCCAACACTTCATGGCAAATAGATGGGCAAACAATGGAAATAGTAACAGCCTTTATTTTCCTGGGTTCCAAAATCACTGCAAATTGTGACTGTAGCCATGAAATTAAAAGATGCTTGCCCCTTGAAAAAAAAGCTATGACAAACCTAGACAATGTATTCAAAATCAGAGACATCACTTTACCAACAAACATACAGTCAAAACTACGGTTTTCCCAGTCATCATGTATATATGTGAAAGTTGGACCATAAAGAAGTTTGGGCATCGAAGAATTGATGCCTTTGAACTGTGGTGTTGGAGAAGACTCTTGAGAGTCCCTTAGACTGCAAGGAGATAAAACTAATCAATCTTAAAGGAAATTAACCCTGAATATTCATTGGAAGGACTGATACTGAGGCTGAAGTTCCAATACTTTGGCCACCTGATGCAAAGAGATGACTCATTAGAAAAGATCTTGACGTTGGGAAAAATAGAAGGCAGAAGGTGAAGAGGACAACAGAGGATGAGATGGTTGGATGGCATCACTGAGTCAGTGGACATGAGTTTGAGCAAGCCCTGGGCAATGGTGCTGGACAGGGAAGCTTGGTGTGTTGCAGTCCATGGGGTCGCACAGAGTCAGACACAACTAAGTGACTAAACTGATTTAGCTGCTCATCAATGTTTCACAGTTTTGTAATTCTCCATATTGAGGTTTTACAGTTTTGCTCATTTTATTTCTAGATATTTATACATTTTCATGCTACCTGCTATAAATCAGCTTTCATATTATTTTTTATTGTCAGCATAAAAAAAAGTACATACTCTCGCATATTTATTATAGAAATGTATTTATAAGTTCCTTACCATCTTCTATGTGAATATATATGTCATATGCAAAAACAATTTTATGTCTCCTTTCCTAAATTTTTTGTATTGTCTTTCTTTTCCATTCCCTATTGCGATGGCCATAACCTCCAGTATACTGTTGAAAGCAGTGATGAGAAGTGGATATGCCCATGCCTCATTTTAATGGGGAAGTGTGCAATAGTTTGCCTTAATTATGATATGAGTAACAGTTATTTTGTAGATGCTATTTATCAGGGTGAAGAAGTTTTCTTGCTTGGGGAGAGTTTTATCATGACTCGGTTCCGTTTTAAGTAATTTGCTGCATTTATTTACATATATGAATTTTCTACTGTATGTTGTTAATTAACTACTTTATTTTGAATAATCTTGACTAATTTTCAAGTATTAAACCAATCTTGTATTCCTGCAATGATCTCTACTGGGTATATTATCAGTTTTACATATGACTTGATTAGAATTGCTAATATTTTATAATGTATTTTTTGTGTCTAACTTCATGAAAGATCTTGATTTATAATTTCTTTCCTTGCAATGTTCTTGTAGAGCTTTAGAATGAGAGCATTTCTGGCTTCCTAAAATAAGCTTTTTAAAAAATGCTTCCATAATTTGTACATTTTCTGTTTCTTTTAGTTCTCCTATCTTTTCTATTCATTTATGTCAAATTACTTTAGTTTAATATACTAACTGCTTTGCTTTCACTTTCTTCTAACTTCTTAAACTAGAAATAAATGGTTTTAAATGGTTTTTTTTGTTTTAATAATATGGACTTTTCAAACTATAAGTTCTTCTATACATTTAGCTATTTCCATATTTGTTATAATTCTCATTATGTTTTAGTTCAAAATACTTATTAGTTCACTCATCCTTCCATTTTGATCTAGAGCTGATTTATAAATGTGTCTTTTAAGTTTCCAGATACCTGTATCTTTTTAACATATCTTTTTTTACTTACTTTTAGTTTTGCTTTGTTATATTTTATGTTTTAGTTTTGCTATATAATATACATAACAGCATAAAGAATATACTATATAGCAATAGTATATATATACTATTAGTGGCACATGCTGGAACTGGTTTGTTCTGATTTGAAATGGTTATTATATATTCAGAATTCTGTGTGTGTTCCCAGACACTAAGTCATGTCTGACTCTTTGCGATCCCATAGATTGTTGCTCACCAGGCTCCTCTGTTCATGGAATTTTCCAGACAGGAATACTAGAGTGAGTTGTTATTTCCTATTCCAGCATTTTAGCAAGCTTAAAATTGGACATGCCATGGGAATCCACAAACACTTCAAATTAGGGCTTTTGTTTTTTGAAAAGCTGATTTAATGTTCAAAAAGTGAATATAATATTTCAGTATTTGATATTTTTGGATGTATCTTATGGCTCTACAGGAGGTATAACATGGCATCCATTTCATATGCCCTTGAAAAAATGTGTAGTCCTCAGTGCCATATATAATTCATGCATATTGGCTAACATTATATCCAGATCTTGTATATATTTATAATTTCTTTTGACCAAATATTGAGACAATATTAAAATTTCCAAATATGACAATGCATTTCTCTATTTCTTCCTTTAATTTAATGATTATGATCCTTGTTATGCTTCTAATACTTGTTTTTAAATTTGTTTAGCCTGATATTAATGGAGGCACAGTAGCCACATTTGCAAGAATTATTTCCAAACTATTTCACTTCACTGCTATCTATTTCTATTTACAGTATCTACTTTGTACAGAATGTATTTGGGGCTTGCTTTTAGTACCTCTTATGAAAATTTCTATCTTTTAATGAAAATGTTAGCTCCATTTGCATTCAGTTCAATTATTGCTAGGTTTTGGTTTATCTCTACAGTCTTGCTATTTGTTTTCTAGCCCTGTTGTCTGTCTTCATTCCTCTGTTCTTCCTTTCCCATATTATTTTAGATTAAGTGAGCTAACTTAATATTGATTTCAATTTTCTTTCTAGGTTCTTGAGCTACCGATCTTTACAAACTAAAACAGAAAAAAGTTCTGGGTATTATATCTAATTCTCTTCTACCTTAATAGAGTGTATTTTAAGTTATGCATGGTATTATTTATGTAAATGTTATAGGCTTTAAACTATCAGATTTTACTTTCTCAACAGTTTCTCTCATTATTTTTATATATTTTAACTATAAATGTAATAAATGCCCAATGAAATGCTATATTTATATTAGTCAATTATCTTTCAAAGAAAAATCATAATCTGTTATATTCATCCACTCATTGTTTGCAGTGCTCTCCATTTATTTGTATCTCAATTTCCATATGGTATCATCTCCTTAAATCCTAAGGAATTTTCTTAAAATTTCTATTTCAAATATTATATTCAAATATTACACAAATTATATCCAGATCTTGTATATATTTATAATTTCTTTTGACCAAATATTGAGACAATATTAAAATTTCCAAATATGACAATGCATTTCTCTATTTCTTCCTTTAATTTAATGATTATGATCCTTGTTATGCTTCTAATACTTGTTTTTAAATTTGTTTAGCCTGATATTAATGGAGGCACAGTAGCCACATTTGCAAGAATTATTTCCAAACTATTTCACTTCACTGCTATCTATTTCTATTTACAGTATCTACTTTGTACAGAATGTATTTGGGGCTTGCTTTTAGTACCTCTTATGAAAATTTCTATCTTTTAATGAAAATGTTAGCTCCATTTGCATTCAGTTCAATTATTGCTAGGTTTTGGTTTATCTCTACAGTCTTGCTATTTGTTTTCTAGCCCTGTTGTCTGTCTTCATTCCTCTGTTCTTCCTTTCCCATATTATTTTAGATTAAGTGAGCTAACTTAATATTGATTTCAATTTTCTTTCTAGGTTCTTGAGCTACCGATCTTTACAAACTAAAACAGAAAAAAGTTCTGGGTATTATATCTAATTCTCTTCTACCTTAATAGAGTGTATTTTAAGTTATGCATGGTATTATTTATGTAAATGTTATAGGCTTTAAACTATCAGATTTTACTTTCTCAACAGTTTCTCTCATTATTTTTATATATTTTAACTATAAATGTAATAAATGCCCAGTGAAATGCTATATTTATATTAGTCAATTATCTTTCAAAGAAAAATCATAATCTGTTATATTCATCCACTCATTGTTTGCAGTGCTCTCCATTTATTTGTATCTCAATTTCCATATGGTATCATCTCCTTAAATCCTAAGGAATTTTCTTAAAATTTCTATTTCAAATATTATATTCAAATATTACACATATTATATGTATCTTTCAAATATTATAAGTATCTTTTTGATACTTTCATTTATTTCTATAGTCTCCAATCTATTTTCTAATTATGTTATTCTAATAATTTCTAAATTATATTTTCCTTTAAATCTTTGAGCATACTTATAAGACATACTGAGTTTCCCTGAGGGCTTAACAGTAAAAAATTGGCCTGCTATGCAAGAGATTTAGGTTCTATCGCTGGTCCAGAAAGAACTCTTGGAGTAGGAAATGGCAAGCCGCTCCAATATTCTTGACTGGAAAACTCTATGGACAGAGAAGCCTGGAGAGCTAAAGCCCATGAAGTCGCATAGAGTTGGACATGACCAAGCACACACATAAGACATGCTTAACAATAGATGTGTTTGAAAACTGTACTGGCTGGTATTTCAATCATCTGTTTTATTTTGCATCTATTTCCATTTTTTAACTGATAATATTTTAATTGAATTCACAACATATGTTCAAGTTGGTAACTTTTTCCTTAGTATTTGTAGGTCTAGTAAGTTTTCATTGTCTGCTCCTCATACTGATAATGTGCTATGGAAAGACTGGCTTCCTTGGTATGCACTTTGAAGAGACTGGTTTCCTTATTTTTCTGACAGGTGCATCACTGGTGAACCCTTTTGTTCCTATCATGACTGGTTTTATCCTTTGTTACGGTGGACCCATTTGGATTTTGATCTTAGTCTTTTTGCACTGTTACCTAGGAGGTAGCCATGGCCTTCATGGGACTGTTGATGAATCTCTGCCATGATGAGAGAGGGACTCCAATCTATGGATCAGAAGTCCCTGAGCACTCCACAGCCTTGGGCATCTTGTTTTGAAGCTAGGGCTGCAGCGGAGGTTTTTTACTAAGTGTCACACAGTGTCACTCTGTGAAGCTCAGTCCTCAACCAAAGACCAGGCATGAATTCCTTTCCCCACAGATTCTAATCAGCCCAGCAGCCTAGACCTCATGTCTGTGTCTTTTTTTATTGAGAATCCTATTGTCATGGGCAAGTAAAGGCATGTTCACTTCTCTTTTTTTTTGGTATCATCTCCTTAAATCCTAAGGAATTTTCTTAAAATTTCTATTTCAAATATTATATTCAAATATTACACATATTATATGTATCTTTCAAATATTATAAGTATCTTTTTGATACTTTCATTTATTTCTATAGTCTCCAATCTATTTTCTAATTATGTTATTCTAATAATTTCTAAATTATATTTTCCTTTAAATCTTTGAGCATACTTATAAGACATACTGATTTTCCCCTGAGGGCTTAACAGTAAAAAATTGGCCTGCTATGCAAGAGATTTAGGTTCTATCGCTGGTCCAGAAAGAACTCTTGGAGTAGGAAATGGCAAGCCGCTCCAATATTCTTGACTGGAAAACTCTATGGACAGAGAAGCCTGGAGAGCTAAAGCCCATGAAGTCGCATAGAGTTGGACATGACCAAGCACACACATAAGACATGCTTAACAATAGATGTGTTTGAAAACTGTACTGGCTGGTATTTCAATCATCTGTTTTATTTTGCATCTATTTCCATTTTTTAACTGATAATATTTTAATTGAATTCACAACATATGTTCAAGTTGGTAACTTTTTCCTTAGTATTTGTAGGTCTAGTAAGTTTTCATTGTCTGCTCCTCATACTGATAATGTGCTATGGAAAGACTGGCTTCCTTGGTATGCACTTTGAAGAGACTGGTTTCCTTATTTTTCTGACAGGTGCATCACTGGTGAACCCTTTTGTTCCTATCATGACTGGTTTTATCCTTTGTTACGGTGGACCCATTTGGATTTTGATCTTAGTCTTTTTGCACTGTTACCTAGGAGGTAGCCATGGCCTTCATGGGACTGTTGATGAATCTCTGCCATGATGAGAGAGGGACTCCAATCTATGGATCAGAAGTCCCTGAGCACTCCACAGCCTTGGGCATCTTGTTTTGAAGCTAGGGCTGCAGCGGAGGTTTTTTACTAAGTGTCACACAGTGTCACTCTGTGAAGCTCAGTCCTCAACCAAAGACCAGGCATGAATTCCTTTCCCCACAGATTCTAATCAGCCCAGCAGCCTAGACCTCATGTCTGTGTCTTTTTTTATTGAGAATCCTATTGTCATGGGCAAGTAAAGGCATGTTCACTTCTCACAGGAAAGATTAAGAAAAGATATCCAGGCTGAGCAGACAAATGTCTCCTCACACTAAGGATAAGTGCTGCCTGCAAGCCTCGACTCTCTGAGACCAATACAGAGCACAAAGGTTTTTCCTCTTACCAGCGTTTTAATGATAATGAAACACTTTACAACTCAGAGCTCCCTTTGTAACTTAAGAATTGTAAGAATGCTTCCCCTCCAGAGCAAAAGTGTTGGTGGGGGAGAAAAGGGCTCTGGTGATGACCTATTTTGCATCTTTAGAGAAACAAAAAAGCTTCTTTATGATTACTGATTAATTTTAAATTTCTAGTTGAAAAAAATATAAAAAGGGTAAAGGAAGATTGTGAGGGAGGCTCGCTCACAAAGATCGGCTGCACCCGATGTGAGACCAAGACTCTCCAGCTCCGTGGTAAGAACATCTGTTTGCATTTGATTGAGTTCTGATTATTTCTGATTATTTGTGCTTGCCTTTATTTAAATCTTGATTAATGGAATCTTGATTCTGATTATTATATGTTTTATGAGTAATAAACCCACTCTTAGTTTGACAATACTCAAGACCACGACACTTTATTGTCGAAGTCCGAGGCTAACACTCTGAGAGGACTACACTGTGTCTACGAAAAAGTCTCTGAGCTTAACCTAGTGCCTCTTAGTGAGAACTAGTGAGAATAGTAATCAGAGTTAAGCTCCAGCACGGTGCCCGCAACACTCTGTTGTTCATTATTTAATGTCCTGTGCTACTGATCAAAGGAAAAACAACCCTTTTGTTCCTATCATGACTGGTTTTATCCTTTGTTACGGTGGACCCATTTGGATTTTGATCTTAGTCTTTTTGCACTGTTACCTAGGAGGTAGCCATGGCCTTCATGGGACTGTTGATGAATCTCTGCCATGATGAGAGAGGACTCCAATCTATGGATCAGAAGTCCCTGAGCACTCCACAGCCTTGGGCATCTTGTTTTGAAGCTAGGGCTGCAGCGGAGGTTTTTTACTAAGTGTCACACAGTGTCACTCTGTGAAGCTCAGTCCTCAACCAAAGACCAGGCATGAATTCCTTTCCCCACAGATTCTAATCAGCCCAGCAGCCTAGACCTCATGTCTGTGTCTTTTTTTATTGAGAATCCTATTGTCATGGGCAAGTAAAGGCATGTTCACTTCTCACAGGAAAGATTAAGAAAAGATATCCAGGCTGAGCAGACAAATGTCTCCTCACACTAAGGATAAGTGCTGCCTGCAAGCCTCGACTCTCTGAGACCAATACAGAGCACAAAGGTTTTTCCTCTTACCAGCGTTTTAATGATAATGAAACACTTTACAACTCAGAGCTCCCTTTGTAACTTAAGAATTGTAAGAATGCTTCCCCTCCAGAGCAAAAGTGTTGGTGGGGGAGAAAAGGGCTCTGGTGATGACCTATTTTGCATCTTTAGAGAAACAAAAAAGCTTCTTTATGATTACTGATTAATTTTAAATTTCTAGTTGAAAAAAATATAAAAAGGGTAAAGGAAGATTGTGAGGGAGGCTCGCTCACAAAGATCGGCTGCACCCGATGTGAGACCAAGACTCTCCAGCTCCGTGGTAAGAACATCTGTTTGCATTTGATTGAGTTCTGATTATTTCTGATTATTTGTGCTTGCCTTTATTTAAATCTTGATTAATGGAATCTTGATTCTGATTATTATATGTTTTATGAGTAATAAACCCACTCTTAGTTTGACAATACTCAAGACCACGACACTTTATTGTCGAAGTCCGAGGCTAACACTCTGAGAGGACTACACTGTGTCTACGAAAAAGTCTCTGAGCTTAACCTAGTGCCTCTTAGTGAGAACTAGTGAGAATAGTAATCAGAGTTAAGCTCCAGCACGGTGCCCGCAACACTCTGTTGTTCATTATTTAATGTCCTGTGCTACTGATCAAAGGAAAATGCACACAGAGTAATATACTCGTCAGACACAATGCTCACCTCCTAGCTTTCTCTTCTATCCACGACCGAATCCTGTACAGCTTGTTCAGTGTCTGGAAGTTGCTGCATGTCTTTGTCTAGTTTCATAGTTATTTTGGTGGGACACTGAGTTTCATATCTATCCTGACTGGAAAGGGAGGTCCCTGGATATGTTTCTCCTGCTGTGAGTATTTTGCTCTAAAAGTCCCAGATTTTCTTAAGTACAGCAAGAAATGCAAATTCACACATACAGTCCTCCTTACTGTATAGTCAACAAATCTATAATCATGTGATCCTGAGTTGTTACTAAGGGACCCAGAGCTAATCTTTATTACTAAACAGGAAATACAGCTTTGTTCATTAATGGTATAATCATCACCCCTGAGTAGATCATCTTTACCATTAAGTACAACTTTTCTAGTACATGTGTGCTTAGCTATTCCAAATGTTTGCAACACCAAAGATCCCATCAGGATCCTCTATCTATGGGATTCTCCAGGCAAAAATACTGGAGTGGGCTGCCATTTCTTTAAGCAGATATTCCTGACTCAGGGATCAAATCCTTATGTCCTGGGTCTCTTGCATTGGCAGGCGGAACCGTTACCACTGAGATACCTACAGCATATTACAAATTCAGTGTTTCCACTCATATTCTGCTGAATGAGATGTATTCAGATTGACCCTACACAAATAATTAATTATCATAGAAGTGAAGACATTCTGTAAAGTATATTTCAAAGAAAGTCTGTCAATTTCTGTTGTAATTTTTGAAGAAGCATCCTGTGATCTCCCCAGTGGTACTATCTAAAAATAGAGTATAATTATCTAGAATTATAATAATTACAATATAATAATATTTTATGTAAAAATGATAATAAAATATAACATTTTATGCATAAGTAGAATTAGCACAATTCAATACTAATATGGTTTTAATCAAATATCATTCTGGATTAGTTTCCCAGGGCTGCCATAATGAAGTTCCACTAACTGGGTAGCCTAAAACAACTGAGATTTGTTCTCTTTCACTTCCAGAGCTTGGAAGCCTAAAATCAAGATGTCAGTAAATTTATACTCCACCTGAAGGCTCTAGAGAAGGATTTTCCCATGCATCTCTCCATGCCTCTGGTGTTTGGAGGCAAGCATTGGTATTTCTTAGATTGCAACAATACCTTTGCAATCTCTCTCCCCATCAGCACGTGGACTTCCCTTTGTGTCCTTTCTCTCTGTGTTTCTGTGTCCAAATTTCTCCCTTCTCATTGGGACATCAGTCACTGAATTTAGGGGCTAAGTTTGCCTCAATCCAATATGTGGGCTTCCCAGATGATGCTAGTGGTAAAGAATTCACCTTACAATTCTGGAGATATAAGAGATGTAGGTGTGATCCTTGGGTCAGGAAGATCCCTTGAGAAGAAAATGGCAACTCAAGTATTCTTGTCTTAGAATCCTATGGACAGAGGATGTGGGCTCCCCTACTAAGGGACCCAGAGCTAATCTTTATTACTAAACAGGAAATACAGCTTTGTTCATTAATGGTATAATCATCACCCCTGAGTAGATCATCTTTACCATTAAGTACAACTTTTCTAGTACATGTGTGCTTAGCTATTCCAAATGTTTGCAACACCAAAGATCCCATCAGGATCCTCTATCTATGGGATTCTCCAGGCAAAAATACTGGAGTGGGCTGCCATTTCTTTAAGCAGATCTTCCTGACTCAGGGATCAAATCCTTATGTCCTGGGTCTCTTGCATTGGCAGGCGGAACCGTTACCACTGAGATACCTACAGCATATTACAAATTCAGTGTTTCCACTCATATTCTGCTGAATGAGATGTATTCAGATTGACCCTACACAAATAATTAATTATCATAGAAGTGAAGACATTCTGTAAAGTATATTTCAAAGAAAGTCTGTCAATTTCTGTTGTAATTTTTGAAGAAGCATCCTGTGATCTCCCCAGTGGTACTATCTAAAAATAGAGTATAATTATCTAGAATTATAATAATTACAATATAATAATATTTTATGTAAAAATGATAATAAAATATAACATTTTATGCATAAGTAGAATTAGCACAATTCAATACTAATATGGTTTTAATCAAATATCATTCTGGATTAGTTTCCCAGGGCTGCCATAATGAAGTTCCACTAACTGGGTAGCCTAAAACAACTGAGATTTGTTCTCTTTCACTTCCAGAGCTTGGAAGCCTAAAATCAAGATGTCAGTAAATTTATACTCCACCTGAAGGCTCTAGAGAAGGATTTTCCCATGCATCTCTCCATGCCTCTGGTGTTTGGAGGCAAGCATTGGTATTTCTTAGATTGCAACAATACCTTTGCAATCTCTCTCCCCATCAGCACGTGGACTTCCCTTTGTGTCCTTTCTCTCTGTGTTTCTGTGTCCAAATTTCTCCCTTCTCATTGGGACATCAGTCACTGAATTTAGGGGCTAAGTTTGCCTCAATCCAATATGTGGGCTTCCCAGATGATGCTAGTGGTAAAGAATTCACCTTACAATTCTGGAGATATAAGAGATGTAGGTGTGATCCTTGGGTCAGGAAGATCCCTTGGAGAAGAAAATGGCAACTCATTCAAGTATTCTTGTCTGTAGAATCCTATGGACAGAGGAGCCTGGTGGGCTACCCCTAGTGGGGTAGCAAAGAGTCAGACATGACTGAACATCTGAGCACTAACACAATCTGTATGCTTACTCTTTCCATTTCATGCCCTATCACAACATTAGAAATTTCCAGCAAAATTTAAACAGTATTTTCCTTCTTTTAATTTTTATAGGATTATCTCTGATTGTTTTACTTTTGAGTATGAATTGTTAGTCTAAGTCAACATTTTGATTATGTTCACAAAGTGTATTTCCATAAATGACATGGCATTTTGTTGACCACACAGCCTCCAACCCACCACCTCTTCTGGCTTTAAGGACCCCAACTATATCAGATAGAGTAGGAGGCAGAGAGAGTTGTTTCCCTTACTCTCTGTCTGTGCAAACACAGAGAACTGCAGTGGAGGCTGGTTGAGCAGATGTTCTCACCTTTGCTACTGAAATGTGGATGAGCTGCAGAGAGGCAGTGAGCTGTAGATCACAGTGGTGACGGTCTAGTAGCAGTGACCCACCGATGTCAGATTTCAGAGGCAGATGGATAATGGAGATGACAGGGCATGGAGGAAACCTTTGCACAGCCAGCTGTCATTCAAGGCTGTGAGTAATTCTTATCACGAAAAGAAACCCAGGTAGGACAATGTAGAGGAAATAATCGCAAGTTCCATTGGGAGATCAAATGGAAATATGCAGGAAGGTAAGGTATTCCAGGAAAAAAAAAAGATTTTCAATAGTGAAGAGAGAGGGAAAAAATTTTCCTAGCATATTTCTTTAACAGATTTTCATATTTTTTATTAGGAAAAATTACTAGAATATTAAAATTAACCCAGTGAGGGAACATCCCTAGCACTCCAGTGGTTGAGACTTCACCATCCAAGGCAGGAGAAAGTGAAGGTGAAAGAGTTAGTCACTCAGTCACACATGCTGTACAGCCCAAAACCCAAAACAAACAAACAAAAACAGAACCAACATTGTAACAAATTCAAAGGTTTTTAAAATAGTCCAAATTTTTCAAAAGTCTTAAAAAAATAAATTAGCCCATCTAGCTGTCTATGAAATTTGATGATTTGAGTATATAAACTTTTGATTCTGATGATCACAAATGACCTATTTTTGTGAATACATTTCTAAGATTTTGCATTATAGTCTGTTTATTATTCCAAAAGGAAAAAAGGCAGAAAAAACATGGACAGAAAATTCTTCACATTATCATTTTGTATTAATTTTAGCAAACTTAATAACAGATTAAACATTTTCCACTAGCTTTACTTTATGGGTCCAAAGTTGTTAGTTTCCATAAATGACATGTTAGTCTAAGTCAACATTTTGATTATGTTCACAAAGTGTATTTCCATAAATGACATGGCATTTTGTTGACCACACAGCCTCCAACCCACCACCTCTTCTGGCTTTAAGGACCCCAACTATATCAGATAGAGTAGGAGGCAGAGAGTTGTTTCCCTTACTCTCTGTCTGTGCAAACACAGAGAACTGCAGTGGAGGCTGGTTGAGCAGATGTTCTCACCTTTGCTACTGAAATGTGGATGAACTGCAGAGAGGCAGTGAGCTGTAGATCACAGTGGTGACGGTCTAGTAGCAGTGACCCACCGATGTCAGATTTCAGAGGCAGATGGATAATGGAGATGACAGGGGCATGGAGGAAACCTTTGCACAGCCAGCTGTCATTCAAGGCTGTGAGTAATTCTTATCACGAAAAGAAACCCAGGTAGGACAATGTAGAGGAAATAATCACTAGTTCCATTGGGAGATCAAAGAGAAAACTGCAGAGAGGAAAAGCATTCCAGGAAAAAAAAAAGATTTTCAATAGTGAAGAGAGAGGGAAAAAATTTTCCTAGCATATTTCTTTAACAGATTTTCATATCTTTTATTAGGAAAAATTACTAGAATATTAAAATTAACCCAGTGAGGGAACATCCCTAGCACTCCAGTGGTTGAGACTTCACCATCCAAGGCAGGAGAAAGTGAAGGTGAAAGAGTTAGTCACTCAGTCACACATGCTGTACAGCCCAAAACCCAAAACAAACAAACAAAAACAGAACCAACATTGTAACAAATTCAAAGGTTTTTAAAATAGTCCAAATTTTTCAAAAGTCTTAAAAAAATAAATTAGCCCATCTAGCTGTCTATGAAATTTGATGATTTGAGTATATAAACTTTTGATTCTGATGATCACAAATGACCTATTTTTGTGAATACATTTCTAAGATTTTGCATTATAGTCTGTTTATTATTCCAAAAGGAAAAAAGGCAGAAAAAACATGGACAGAAAATTCTTCACATTATCATTTTGTATTAATTTTAGCAAACTTAATAACAGATTAAACATTTTCCACTAGCTTTACTTTATGGGTCCAGGAATGTCTGACTAGATTATAATTTTTTTAGGCATGAATGCCATAATCACTCTTATATCACCTCTGAACTCAACATTTTGCCTTTCCTAGACTTATCACCAATAAACTTGTTCATGGTAGTTATGAAATCATGTCTCCCACTGGAAAGAAGACAATAAGGTCACATATTCTACAACATCATTGATGTTCTCTGTTCCTAATTGAAACTAAGTCTAGAGCATCAGGGAAAACCATTGCTCTTGAATTTCAATCATTGTTCTTTGCCATAGATATAAGGTTTGGGTTGTTAACAGCAGCTGCCAAGTCCGGAATCTGTTTATTTTGTATTAGACTAGTGATCCCAATTTACAATGTAATGCTTTCCTGCTGTTTATGCATTTCCATAAGCCATCCATCCAAGAGAATTTATCAAAATCACTATTATTTATCACTTATTGTCAAGTATATCATCACTCACTGCACTGAAGATCTATTCCAGATGAATAATTCAAACAATATAACCCACATTTCGCATAGCTTATGACTGACTACAGTTTTATTTGCTACTACATAGCAATGATCATAGTGCAGGCAGGATCACTTTAGGAATTTCATAATATCAAAGAGGCCCCAAGAATCCTGTTTTGTATGGAAAACCACAAAGTCTACTGGGATAAATGAAAAATTACAATTAAGGCTTATACTTTACTCCAGGATGACAACAAGAGAGGGAGAGGCAAACAATACCCCAGTATCCCATGACCATACACCCCCACCCAAACACACACAGATGTGGTGTTATATTACTTTGCATTCTGATGTAGCAGAGACCCAAAAGGCAAAGGGAGTGAACAGTTCATCGGTGGAGCAGAGCAATAGCAAAAGAAAGAAAAGAAAAGACAAAGAAAGAACCTAATGGCACCAGTAAACCAGAATGTGGCACCAAGACTCTCCGGGGACTCTTCATGATCTTTAGAACTGGCAGGAGCATCAAGATATTGGGCTTCAGGGACTTCCCTGGTGGTCCAGTGGTTGAGAATCTGCCTTGCAATGCTGTGGTCACAGGTTTGATCCCTGGTCAGGGAACTAAGACCCCACATGCTGTGGAGCAACTTAGCCCCTGTGCCTCAACTGAAGAGTTAGTGTGCCACAACAAAGACCCTGTGTGCTGCAACTAAGACTCAACACAGCCAAACAAATAAGTAGATGATTTAAAAGCAAAGAAAAAAGAAAAGATATTGGGCTTAAATTCTAAATATTATAGTGTAAAGTTCAGGAGTGGTGATGGGGGATGATATATCATGATGGGTGCTCAGTAAGTTCAAAAATCTTGATTCTCAAGATTTTATTTGAGATAAATACACTGCATGTTTAGCCTCTATAATATCAGTGAAGCAATATCACTTTTATCGTAAGTCTGTCATAGAACACCTAATAATTTAATCAAATAAATTTAACAATTCAATCAAAATATAGTAAGTCACAATCAACTATCAATTAACCATGTGTCTTACCATTACTAGAGAATCCCATAGAGAGAATCCTGACAGGCTACAGTGCATAGAAATGCAAAGCATTGGACATGACCAAAGTGATTTAACACACATGCACACACGAATGAACCATCTCTGTGGACTTTCACAGTAACTGTTTCTTTCATATTTCAGTTGATGCCTCCACCTGCTGCCTGGTGGATATTTTCTCTAGCTAGCCTAGCACTGATGTAGCCATCAGGGATACATCCTCTCCTTCAACCCAGGCAGGATCAGGATCCAAACAGGATCTCAGTGTCTCAGCCACAGTAGACTGACTGACAGAGAGAAGTGAGCATCCTGACCCACTGAGAGCCCTTCAGATTATTTCTCAATATTGGAACTGAGGAAGATAGTCAGTGGAGCTCTAGAACAGACAAATATGGAACGAGAGTTCTGGAAACGTCTAGGGGGCTTCCTACACATTGTGTTGAGGAAAGTGATTTGTTGTGGAGAAAGAATGATGCCTATATGCAAAGTTGAGGAGGGATGAGAAATGAGATACTGATGGTGATATTCAAGTCCCTGATTCCATTTCTACCTGAAGTCCACCTGTACACCTGTATCTTTTCATCTTCCTATGGCTGAGTTGTTCTCAATGCTGTGGTCACAGGTTTGATCCCTGGTCAGGGAACTAAGACCCCACATGCTGTGGAGCAACTTAGCCCCTGTGCCTCAACTGAAGAGTTAGTGTGCCACAACAAAGACCCTGTGTGCTGCAACTAAGACTCAACACAGCCAAACAAATAAGTAGATGATTTAAAAGCAAAGAAAAAAGAAAAGATATTGGGCTTAAATTCTAAATATTATAGTGTAAAGTTCAGGAGTGGTGATGGGGGATGATATATCATGATGGGTGCTCAGTAAGTTCAAAAATCTTGATTCTCAAGATTTTATTTGAGATAAATACACTGCATGTTTAGCCTCTATAATATCAGTGAAGCAATATCACTTTTATCGTAAGTCTGTCATAGAACACCTAATAATTTAATCAAATAAATTTAACAATTCAATCAAAATATAGTAAGTCACAATCAACTATCAATTAACCATGTGTCTTACCATTACTAGAGAATCCCATAGAGAGAATCCTGACAGGCTACAGTGCATAGAAATGCAAAGCATTGGACATGACCAAAGTGATTTAACACACATGCACACACTAATGAACCATCTCTGTGGACTTTCACAGTAACTGTTTCTTTCATATTTCAGTTGATGCCTCCACCTGCTGCCTGGTGGATATTTTCTCTAGCTAGCCTAGCACTGATGTAGCCATCAGGGATACATCCTCTCCTTCAACCCAGGCAGGATCAGGATCCAAACAGGATCTCAGTGTCTCAGCCACAGTAGACTGACTGACAGAGAGAAGTGAGCATCCTGACCCACTGAGAGCCCTTCAGATTATTTCTCAATATTGGAACTGAGGAAGATAGTCAGTGGAGCTCTAGAACAGACAAATATGGAACGAGAGTTCTGGAAACGTCTAGGGGGCTTCCTACACATTGTGTTGAGGAAAGTGATTTGTTGTGGAGAAAGAATGATGCCTATATGCAAAGTTGAGGAGGGATGAGAAATGAGATACTGATGGTGATATTCAAGTCCCTGATTCCATTTCTACCTGAAGTCCACCTGTACACCTGTATCTTTTCATCTTCCTATGGCTGAGTTGTTCTCTACCTTTTTTCTTTCCTGGATCATGAGTCAATACATTCTCCTTTTATCTAAGTAGGTTTCTGTCTTTTACCACCAATAGTTCTGCCTAATTCCCTCTGTCTCCACCGTCTCTTGCTTTAACCAACACTATTAATGTAAGACCACATTATTTCTCTGCAGCAATAGCAACAGACCTCCTACTCACCTCTCTGCCTATAGTAAACTCTCCAGTTCATGATCTATAACTAGAGAGGTTTCTCCAAATGCAAATCATAATATGTTACATCCTGCACAGTATTTTTTGTTGGTTTCTAAATGAGACATTTGCTATCATTCTGAGAGCCTATTATCCAAACTTTCTATCAGGGAGATATTTCCCAACATGCAGCACTTGGAGAGACAAACGCCAGAGCTTCTCTAGGGAAGCCATGGGGTGCAATGCCTGACACCAAGCTTCCTGGAATCCAGAGCCAGGTTCATCTGACTGAATATTCCACTTAAGAACATCAAGTACCAAATCAAAGCAGGAGGCTGATTAGATCAGTCTGCCTTGATGTTCAGCAGGATGGTCCAAAATAGCAGGAACAGTAGTACTGGCAGAGGAATTCTAAGCAGCTTGTTCCTGGGCTTGATTTCAGTTGTGCCCTTCCCACCTGACCTCCTTGGGTCCCATACCTTATTTTGTACTTCCCCATCAATAACACAAATCATCTGATCAGGTTGAGGTACTTTTTCTACAAGAGCTGTGCAAAATCACTCAGCTACCTTCAATCATAAAGTATAACAAATGTAACATCTGGTGGGGGTGTTGATAATGGGAAAGACAGTGCATGGGTGGGACCATGTGGGGACATTCTGTACCTTTCCCTCAATTTTGCTGTGAACCTAAAACTGCTCTAAAATATAAAATCTTTTTGAAGAAGTGCATTATAAATTATGCTGGAAAAATGCAACACTAAATTTCTTATAGACCAAGACAACTTCTTAAGCTTCCCCTTAAGATAAAGACTAATAGTGACTTATTTGAACACCTGAGTCAGACTCTTCTCCACTGAATCAGAAATGATGGTGATATTCAAGTCCTGTTCTTTTCATTCTTTTTATGGCTGAGTTGTTCTCTACCTTTTTTCTTTCCTGGATCATGAGTCAATACATTCTCCTTTTATCTAAGTAGGTTTCTGTCTTTTACCACCAATAGTTCTGCCTAATTCCCTCTGTCTCCACTGTCTCTTGCTTTAACCAACACTATTAATGTAAGACCACATTATTTCTCTGCAGCAATAGCAACAGACCTCCTACTCACCTCTCTGCCTATAGTAAACTCTCCAGTTCATGATCTATAACTAGAGAGGTTTCTCCAAATGCAAATCATAATATGTTACATCCTGCACAGTATTTTTTGTTGGTTTCTAAATGAGACATTTGCTATCATTCTGAGAGCCTATTATCCAAACTTTCTATCAGGGAGATATTTCCCAACATGCAGCACTTGGAGAGACAAACGCCAGAGCTTCTCTAGGGAAGCCATGGGGTGCAATGCCTGACACCAAGCTTCCTGGAATCCAGAGCCAGGTTCATCTGACTGAATATTCCACTTAAGAACATCAAGTACCAAATCAAAGCAGGAGGCTGATTAGATCAGTCTGCCTTGATGTTCAGCAGGATGGTCCAAAATAGCAGGAACAGTAGTACTGGCAGAGGAATTCTAAGCAGCTTGTTCCTGGGCTTGATTTCAGTTGTGCCCTTCCCACCTGACCTCCTTGGGTCCCATACCTTATTTTGTACTTCCCCATCAATAACACAAATCATCTGATCAGGTTGAGGTACTTTTTCTACAAGAGCTGTGCAAAATCACTCAGCTACCTTCAATCATAAAGTATAACAAATGTAACATCTGGTGGGGGTGTTGATAATGGGAAAGACAGTGCATGGGTGGGACCATGTGGGGACATTCTGTACCTTTCCCTCAATTTTGCTGTGAACCTAAAACTGCTCTAAAATATAAAATCTTTTTGAAGAAGTGCATTATAAATTATGCTGGAAAAATGCAACACTAAATTTCTTATAGACCAAGACAACTTCTTAAGCTTCCCCTTAAGATAAAGACTAATAGTGATTCTCATGAGACTTTCTCCAGAACACCCGAGTCAGACTCTTCTCCACTGAATCAGAGGTTAACTCAGTTCTTACATTCAGTAGTGTCCCTGAAATTTTAAAGCCCTCTTAGATATGTCTTAACTTCTCTCTCAGTACTTTCCATATTCCCTGCATCAATACAAATAAATTGCTGAAAGTTATTGTCTTCATATGACTTTTTAGTCACATAAAGTCTTTTTAAAAAATAAAGCTTTTTTACTTCAGAGTACTGCATGTACTAACCTATTTTTATGCTTCAAGAACTTCTTTTCCTCTAAAGTCCCTTAAGAAATCAAGAAAATTCAGTCTTGTTTCTTTATTCTCTATTCATTTTAATGGACTGAGATTGAGACCATTTTTCTGTTTTCTGCCACTTTGTAGCATTTTTTAAATGACAGTTTTTTTGGCCACTGCTATTGGTCTTTCATTTATTTTCATCCATCTTTGTTCTTTGGCCCATGTGGGCCTCCCATTGCAGTGGCCTCTCTCGTTGCGGAGCACTGGCTCTGGGCACATGCATTCCAGAGCTCCGGCTCGGTAGTTGGACACATCAGTCCAGCTGCTCCATGGCATGTGGGATCTTCCCAGGCCAGGGATTGAACCGGTGCCCCTTGCACTGCAAGGTGGTATCCTTACCCACTGGACCACCAGGGAAGCCCTTATAGCATTTTAAGAGAGGGTTAAGGTAGAAATATTTATTCATATTATTGGTATTCAACTACTTTCCCACTGTTTAAATTAGAAAAGACTTTAGACACTATCTGCAAAAAGAAAGTAAACAAGATTTTATAAGCAAATATGTTAAATGAAAAAAACAAGTTAATATAAAGATCATAAATTGTTTAATATTATTAAAAAGGAAAAGAATAATATTGGTCTTAATAAATATCTCCATTAAGACAAGGGAATAAAATTTCATGCTTGAAGAATACTCTGATACAGAGGTACTACTAAAGATCTAGTGGGGAAGAAATTTAGGGAGTATCACTGAAATATATGCAACTCGGTGGCCCGATTCTTCACAAGTGGTTTCAATAAATGACCTCATCTCTAGGTAGAATCCCTCTTCCCCACCTTTCTCCATCATTCTGGTGGTTATTACTTCCTTAGAATGTCTATCCCTCACTCACACAGGTCTCCCTACCAGATCCTTAGTAGATGTTCTTCTAAAACCCAATAGTACCTGTTTTCTAGCGACTTGAAGACTTTCCCCTCCCTGTCTTGACAATTTAGCAATTTGTTTCACAGACCTGGTGGAGAAAGGAGGGCAGGTGTCCAGCCCCTGACAGTGATGAGTGCTTCTCTCTCTTTGGTTGTTGGACTCATACTAGGAGCCCTGCCTCCCAGACTTCTCAGTGTTCTCTGTGCCATGTGGTCAGGAACAATGCCCTCTTCTCATATAGATTCTCTCCATGGTTTTCTCAGAATCACATTTTCAGGAGTTATTTCAAAAAAACCTCACAGCTTTATCTCAGGGAAACCATTTTTCAGGAAAGGAAATGGGACCCAGTTTCTTAATATTATCTTTGTAGATACAAAGGACTTTTGGAAATCTAAAACCAAATTCACAACAACTTCCTTCACTTACTATTTCTTCCAATTCTACTTAGAACTCACTTTTGCTTTGAAGTTTTTCCCAAATGTTCCAGAAATGATTTATACTACTTTGTTCTCAATATGTTGTTTTTGTTCAGTAGCTCAGTCGTGTCCAACTATTTGAGAACCCACGGACTGCAACATGCCAGGCTTCCCTGGTCTTCACCTTGAGTGTTCTCAGACTCATGTCCACTGAGTTGGTTATGCCAACCAACCATCTTGGCTCTTTACATGACCAAAGTATTGGAGCTTCAGCTTTAGCATCAGTCCTTCCAGTGAATATTCAGGGTGGATTTCTTTTGGTATTGACTGGTTTGATGTCCTTGATGTCCAAGTCACTTTAAAGAGTTTTCTCCAGCACCAGAGCTTGAAAGCATAAATTCTTTGGTGCTCAGTCCTCTTTATGGTCAAACTCTCACAGCCATACATGACTACTAGAAAAAACAAAGCTTTGACTGACTTTACTAGAAATCACTGAAGATAGCAACTCGGTGGCCCGATTCTTCACAAGTGGTTTCAATAAATGACCTCATCTCTAGGTAGAATCCCTCTTCCCCACCTTTCTCCATCATTCTGGTGGTTATTACTTCCTTAGAATGTCTATCCCTCACTCACACAGGTCTCCCTACCAGATCCTTAGTAGATGTTCTTCTAAAACCCAATAGTACCTGTTTTCTAGCGACTTGAAGACTTTCCCCTCCCTGTCTTGACAATTTAGCAATTTGTTTCACAGACCTGGTGGAGAAAGGAGGGCAGGTGTCCAGCCCCTGACAGTGATGAGTGCTTCTCTCTCTTTGGTTGTTGGACTCATACTAGGAGCCCTGCCTCCCAGACTTCTCAGTGTTCTCTGTGCCATGTGGTCAGGAACAATGCCCTCTTCTCATATAGATTCTCTCCATGGTTTTCTCAGAATCACATTTTCAGGAGTTATTTCAAAAAAACCTCACAGCTTTATCTCAGGGAAACCATTTTTCAGGAAAGGAAATGGGACCCAGTTTCTTAATATTATCTTTGTAGATACAAAGGACTTTTGGAAATCTAAAACCAAATTCACAACAACTTCCTTCACTTACTATTTCTTCCAATTCTACTTAGAACTCACTTTTGCTTTGAAGTTTTTCCCAAATGTTCCAGAAATGATTTATACTACTTTGTTCTCAATATGTTGTTTTTGTTCAGTAGCTCAGTCGTGTCCAACTATTTGAGAACCCACGGACTGCAACATGCCAGGCTTCCCTGGTCTTCACCTTGAGTGTTCTCAGACTCATGTCCACTGAGTTGGTTATGCCAACCAACCATCTTGGCTCTTTACATGACCAAAGTATTGGAGCTTCAGCTTTAGCATCAGTCCTTCCAGTGAATATTCAGGGTGGATTTCTTTTGGTATTGACTGGTTTGATGTCCTTGATGTCCAAGTCACTTTAAAGAGTTTTCTCCAGCACCAGAGCTTGAAAGCATAAATTCTTTGGTGCTCAGTCCTCTTTATGGTCAAACTCTCACAGCCATACATGACTACTAGAAAAAACAAAGCTTTGACTACACAGACCTTTGTGGACAAAGTAACATCTCTGTTTTTTTTTCCAATAAACTGTCTAGATCTATCATAGCTTTGCTTCCAAGAAGCAACTATCTTTTAATTCATGTCTGCAGTGATTCTGAAGCCCAAGAAAATAGCATCTATTATTTGAATGATTCACCTGTTCTTACTACAGGCCAACCTGCATCGTTAAGACATATTTATACATGTGTCTACTCACTGCAATAATCCCACAGTAGTTCTGTGTAGAACTGTGCTCAACATCTAACAACATAATTTTTTTTGGGGGGGGGGTGGGGAGGGAGGGGAGCAGGTGGGCCACTTCCATTGGTCTTTCATTTGTCTAGTTTCATCCATCTTTGTTCTTTTGGCCCCTGTGGGCCTCCCATCGCGGTGGCCTCTGTCGTCGCAGAGCACCGGCTCCGGGCGCATGCGCTCCAGAGCTCCGGCTTGGTAATTGGACACATGGGTCCAGCCGCTCCACGGCACGTGGGATCTTCCCAGGCCAGGGATCGAACTGGCGCCCCCTGCACTGCAAGGCGGTGTCCTTACCCATTGGACCACCAGGGAAGCCCCAACATAATTTTTTTCATAAAGTTTATTACTTAGTTACTCTTTCTACTAAACTGTATATCAAGGAAGCTAGATTTGTCAATTATGGAAAGACATTGTTTAAAATACAGCAGATAAAATATGTTTCAGAGGGCTTCCCTGGTGGTCCAGTGGATTAAGAGTCCACGTTGCAGTGCAAGGGGCACCGGTACAATCCCTGGCACCGGAAGATCCCACATGCCACAGGATGGCTGGACCCATGTGTCAATTACCAGTCAGCACTCTGAAGTGCATGCACCCAAAGCCAGTGCTCTGCAGCAAGAGAGGGCACTGCGATGGGAGGCCCACATAGGCCAAAGAATTAAAGATGGATGAAAATAAATAAACAAAGGACCAATAACAGAGGCCAAAAAAATATAAAAAATAAAAATAAAAAATAAATTAAATAACTTTAAAAAACAATTAAAAAAAAATATATATATATATATATATGTTTCAGAAACAAAAGGGAAGATTTTCTTAGAAGAAAATTTTAGTAGCAATTTAGCAGTAACCCTGGCTGCAAGCCTAAAACATTGTGAAAGTGAAATCCTGTCTTCTTAGGAGAATTTAATTTGGAATCTTTACATAACAAGACCTTCCCGATACTTCTATTGATGAATGTACTTCAAGAGTCATTTCTGCTTTACTGAAGCCAAATTTCTTGTTCTGCTAAGTAAATGCCAGTGTGGATTTTTGTACAATTGAATAATATAAAGGTGATCCCTCCCTACTGAATCCTAGAAAAATTATAATCACAGGACTGCTGACTCACAAAGAAAGAAGATGTTTGAATAATACAGCTATTAACAAAATTGTATCAGTTAATTAAACAAAACTTCCCACACTGTGCCTGATGACTTTGCAGATGAACTCAATACATAAGGAACAGATAGCTTCAAATTTACACTGAATCAAAAGACTTTTCACCATTTTTCTAATCAGGGCGCTTGGCTAGTGTCCAGGCATAGTAAGGGTTTTGTGATCAGTTTTTTGTAAATAAGCTTTGGACAATAAAGACCAAGGTTTTTATCCATTTTATGTAAAGCTGGCGCCCCTGCACTGCAAGGCGGTGTCCTTACCCATTGGACCACCAGGGAAGCCCCAACATAATTTTTTTCATAAAGTTTATTACTTAGTTACTCTTTCTACTAAACTGTATATCAAGGAAGCTAGATTTGTCAATTATGGAAAGACATTGTTTAAAATACAGCAGATAAAATATGTTTCAGAGGGCTTCCCTGGTGGTCCAGTGGATTAAGAGTCCACGTTGCAGTGCAAGGGGCACCGGTACAATCCCTGGCACCGGAAGATCCCACATGCCACAGGATGGCTGGACCCATGTGTCAATTACCAGTCAGCACTCTGAAGTGCATGCACCCAAAGCCAGTGCTCTGCAGCAAGAGAGGGCACAGCGATGGGAGGCCCACATAGGCCAAAGAATTAAAGATGGATGAAAATAAATAAACAAAGGACCAATAACAGAGGCCAAAAAAATATAAAAAATAAAAATAAAAAATAAATTAAATAACTTTAAAAAACAATTAAAAAAAAATATATATATATATATATATGTTTCAGAAACAAAAGGGAAGATTTTCTTAGAAGAAAATTTTAGTAGCAATTTAGCAGTAACCCTGGCTGCAAGCCTAAAACATTGTGAAAGTGAAATCCTGTCTTCTTAGGAGAATTTAATTTGGAATCTTTACATAACAAGACCTTCCCGATACTTCTATTGATGAATGTACTTCAAGAGTCATTTCTGCTTTACTGAAGCCAAATTTCTTGTTCTGCTAAGTAAATGCCAGTGTGGATTTTTGTACAATTGAATAATATAAAGGTGATCCCTCCCTACTGAATCCTAGAAAAATTATAATCACAGGACTGCTGACTCACAAAGAAAGAAGATGTTTGAATAATACAGCTATTAACAAAATTGTATCAGTTAATTAAACAAAACTTCCCACACTGTGCCTGATGACTTTGCAGATGAACTCAATACATAAGGAACAGATAGCTTCAAATTTACACTGAATCAAAAGACTTTTCACCATTTTTCTAATCAGGGCGCTTGGCTAGTGTCCAGGCATAGTAAGGGTTTTGTGATCAGTTTTTTGTAAATAAGCTTTGGACAATAAAGACCAAGGTGTATCCATTTTTAGCACAAGAATACAATTTGATCTATTTTTGATACTAAGGTCTTCCATTTCTTGACCTTATGAAATGAAAGGAGCAAAACAATGTCTCTCGCAATTATTGTGCATTTATTATCTACTTTTACAAATTTCAGTTCCTATTTCATGAAGAGTTAAACTATGATATTTTGTGCTTAGAAAACTATAAATACTGTATTTAAAAGACCCCAATTCACAATAAATATGCAATACTGATAAACATCTATACTGTAAATGTTAGGGACACCACTACCATTAATTAGAAGCTAAGGAAGATACAAGAAGAAATAGATGAAAAACACAAAGAATGCTAACATATTCTCAATCTAAGAAGGCAAAAGAACTAAACATAAATTAGAAGCATGAATTGTCAAAATAGCTCAGTAAACTTTACGAATATAAATCTCACTTTGCCCTCAGATAACAGAATAGATCTCAAATACACATGAAATATCAAAAAATACCACCAGATATTAATATTAGGACAAAAGAAAATCTGAATAAGTTCTATGAAGTTGAATAAAGAAATTTCTGTGATAACCATGTCAGGCTGTTATGTACAGTACATGCTATGGGCACCAAAGTACAAAGTAGACACAGCAGGAGCTACACAGATCTCAGGGCTGGGGCAGCATAGTTCTTGGATCTTGGATCTGTTGGCAGAAAATTACATTCCTCCAGCCTTTCAGGAAAACACAACCTTCAACTGCATCTACTCTGCATTCTGTCTACTATTTATAATGGATTCTGTAGTTCTGCTGGTATGCTGGATTCCAGATTCCCAGGCTGCTTAGGTGGCACTGGTGGTGAAAAATGCACCTGCCAATGCAGGAGACTAGGGTTCAATCTCTGGGCCAGGAAGATTCCCTGGAGAAGGAACTGGCAACCTGCTCCAGTACTCTTGTCTGGAGAATTCCATGGACAGAGGAGCCTGGCAGGCTACAGTCCATGGGGTCGCAAAGAGTAGAACACAGCTGAACAACTAAGCACAAGCACACATACACCAGATTCCTAGGACAAATTTTCACATTCTCTCTACAGGCCTGAGGTCACAACTGGAAACATACCTTTTCCCATCACAGTCAGATGGTGTCCTACAAATTCCCAGATCTTGTAAGACCTCGGAGGCTTTAAAGTCTTGCATCGTACTCACTGTCTACAGTTTCATGAGTGGCTATTTCTGCTTCCCTTGGAACTCAGCTTCATAAAGCAAAATGCACATATTGTCTCCTTTATGTTTTGTGTCCATAATTCAAATTATGTTTACATATTTGTTTTAATAATTATTTCAAAGAAGCTCTTCAGTGAGACACAAAATGCTTAAAAGTTTAACTTAATGCATACTACTCTGATTTCTCCACTTTTGTTCCAAGTCAGCACTCATATAAACAAAAATATTTTGTTGTTCATTCACTAAGTCACGTCTGGCTGAGATTCCATGAACTGCAGCATGCTAGGCTCTGTCCATCACTATCTCCCTGAGTGTGCTCAAACAAATGTCTATTGAGTCCATGATGCCATCCAACCATCTCATCTTCTGTTGCCCCTTCTCTTGCCCTCAGTCTTTCCCAGCATCAGGGTCTTTGCCAATGAGTCAGCTATTCACACCAAGAGGTTAAAGTATTGGAGCTTCAGCATCAATCCTTCCAATGAATATTCATGGTTGATTTCCTTTAGGACTGATTGATTTGATTTCCTTACTGTCCAAAGGACTCTCAAGAGTCTTCTCCAGCACCACAGTTCAAAACCCTTATTCTTTTTTTTTTTTTTTTAAACCTTTATTTTACTTTTAACTTTTACAGAGTTTTGTTGTTTACAGATACGTATGTTCTCAGATTAGTCATATGTATATCCCCCCCTTCCCTCCCCTCCCGACCATCACACAGCACCCCTGAAGGATCCCCTTTTCTCACAAAGCAACGACTAGAGCTATTTTCTTCACTTATGATAGTACAGGCCTTCATGCTACTTCCTTTATGCCTCTCACCCACTGTTCCTTCCCCACAATGTCCATATGTCCACTGTCCATGTCTGTCTTTCTGTCGCTTCACTGCATGTGCCATCATCACCATCCTACTAGATTCCATATATATGTGTTAATATACTGTATTTGTCCTTCTCTTTCTGACTGACTTCACTTTTTATGATACGTTCTAGATCCAGCTGCCTCATTAGGGTTGATTCTTCTGCATTTCTCTTTACAGCTGTGTAGTATTCCATTGTGTACATGTACCAGAGCTTTTGGATCCATTCGTTCGTCGATGGGCATCTAGGTTCCTTCCATGTTCTAGCTATTGTATAGAGAGCTGCAATGAACATTGGGGTACAGGTGCTTCTTTCAGTTTTGATTTGGTCAGGGTATAAGCCTAAGAGTGGGATTTCTGGGTCATATGGTGCTTCTATTTTTAGTTTTTTAAGAAATCTCCATACTGTCTTCCATAGAGGCTGTATCAATTTACACTCCCAACAGCAATGCAGGAGTGTTCCCTTTTCTCCGCAGCCTCTCCAGCATTTATTGTCTGTCGATTTGTGGATGATGGCCATTCTGACGGGTATGAGGTGATATCTCATTGTAGTTTTGATTTGCATTTCTCTAATTATTAGTGAAGTTGAGCATCGTTTCATGTGTTTTTGGGCCATCTGTATCAAAACCCTTATTCTGATGTTATTAAAAGTCTACCTTTTAATTAAATCTTTGAAGGTTTTTAAATTTCTCCCAACTAGAAAAATAAATTTTCATTCAAAGTTACCCTTTGATTGAAACATTTTAAAAGACTGGGACTTCAACTGAATGAATTATTTCCACACCATTTTCACTGGAACCCATAAACTCTGTTCTCTTTTGAACTTCTGCTGTACCTATTCTGTTTGCCCCAATTTCACATACCACCATCTATTTCTTCCAATTACTTCTAGCCAAGTACCAGAGAAAGTCACATAAACCTCCTGGGTCACATCCCTACACATTTATGGTTTTGGTGTTTTTTATTTTTATTTTTATTGAGTTGAGTTTTCAGTATTACTTCTCTAGCCCTTAATTGGCTCCATTTTCTACTCCCTCAGGTGGCTCTTCCCAACCTTTGCCACCAGGAAGCCAATTTCTCCCTAGTTCTACTCACTTATCAAAATGACCATCAGACTCAGAAAGAACACAGAGGCTGGAGAGATTCTCACATTCTTTGCTCATCAGATTTTTCTTCATTAATATGTCAGAACACCCTTCTCTGTGTTCTTTACAGAATCTTCTGTTATGCAGGTAGGTAGCTGGTAGATATTCTGCTCTACAACTGGCACTGGATTTGGTGGTAGGAATACAAAGATTAGCAGTACAGTCTCATTCTCCCTCATCCAAAGGAGGCCTGACAGTTTAATGGGGAGAAAGACTAGGAAAAATCATTTCACATTACAATTTGATTCATGCCCTGAAGGAGAAGTGACAGTGTGCTTCTCTTTACACTTAATGAGGGCACCTTGTCAAGGAAGGTGTCTAGATGGTCTGGAGATTCAAATACAAGGGATTCAGGCAAAGTCACTTGGGAAGGATTTTCAAGGGCAAAGGGGGAAAGAAATCATGGAAATGAATAGAGATTGTTCTGCTCTGGTCTGCCTTTGCTTCCAAGTTGCTGTGTCATCTCTCATGGCAGCTCAGCTATAATTCTGGTCGCCAGGGACACTGTGAAGCCCCAGTTAAGAAACACACACAATTCATACATATAGAGAACACGTTGTTGGCTATCAGAGGTAGGAGGTAGAGAGGTGGGAAAAATTGGTGCAGGTGATCAAAATAAAATAAACATATCCTGGGGATGTAATGTAAAGTATGGTGACTATAGTTAATTAACTCGACTATATATTTGAAAGTTACTAAGACAGAAGATCTTAAAAGATCTCATCACAAGGGAAAAAACGGATAACTATGTGAGATAATGGCTATTAACTAGACTTCTTTTGAGAATTATTCAAAAATATATACATAAATCAAAGTATTAGATCATACATATGAATCTAATATGCTATATGCCAATTTAAAAAGAAATACAGTTCACTATTACCTTTTTTACTGATATTTAGTTTCTTCTGCTTCTAATAAATCTTTGCCTAGTCTAACGTTGCAAAAATTCTCTAATATGTGGTCTGTGACCTTGAAAATTGTAGTTTTATAATTCAATTTATGGTGTGGTGTAAGGCATGAATGAGGTTGGGTTTTTTTCCATATGTGTGTACAGTTTTTCCATCAAGGCTTGTTAAATAGTCTTTTCTTTTTCCACTAAACTACACTGCTGCCTTTTCCCTTTCTTCCCATTTTCCCTTGACTAGCTTGCTAGTGTTTTGTCAATTTTATTAATCTTTTTAAGTAGCCAACTTTTGCCTTTTTTGAGTTTTTACATTGTTTATCTGTTTGCTTTTTTATTTTCTAACACATTTATTATTTCATCTGCTTACTTTGGGATTATTTTGTTTTCATACAAACAATTTTTTTCAGATGGTAAATCAGATTTGTATGAACTGCTGTTTTCTCATTTCACATTACAATTTGATTCATGCCCTGAAGGAGAAGTGACAGTGTGCTTCTCTTTACACTTAATGAGGGCACCTTGTCAAGGAAGGTGTCTAGATGGTCTGGAGATTCAAATACAAGGGATTCAGGCAAAGTCACTTGGGAAGGATTTTCAAGGGCAAAGGGGGAAAGAAATCATGGAAATGAATAGAGATTGTTCTGCTCTGGTCTGCCTTTGCTTCCAAGTTGCTGTGTCATCTCTCATGGCAGCTCAGCTATAATTCTGGTCGCCAGGGACACTGTGAAGCCCCAGTTAAGAAACACACACAATTCATACATATGGAGAACACGTTGTTGGCTATCAGAGGTAGGAGGTAGAGAGGTGGGAAAAATTGGTGCAGGTGATCAAAATAAAATAAACATATCCTGGGGATGTAATGTAAAGTATGGTGACTATAGTTAATTAACTCGACTATATATTTGAAAGTTACTAAGACAGAAGATCTTAAAAGATCTCATCACAAGGGAAAAAACGGATAACTATGTGAGATAATGGCTATTAACTAGACTTCTTTTGAGAATTATTCAAAAATATATACATAAATCAAAGTATTAGATCATACATATGAATCTAATATGCTATATGCCAATTTAAAAAGAAATACAGTTCACTATTACCTTTTTTACTGATATTTAGTTTCTTCTGCTTCTAATAAATCTTTGCCTAGTCTAACGTTGCAAAAATTCTCTAATATGTGGTCTGTGACCTTGAAAATTGTAGTTTTATAATTCAATTTATGGTGTGGTGTAAGGCATGAATGAGGTTGGGTTTTTTTCCATATGTGTGTACAGTTTTTCCATCAAGGCTTGTTAAATAGTCTTTTCTTTTTCCACTAAACTACACTGCTGCCTTTTCCCTTTCTTCCCATTTTCCCTTGACTAGCTTGCTAGTGTTTTGTCAATTTTATTAATCTTTTTAAGTAGCCAACTTTTGCCTTTTTTGAGTTTTTACATTGTTTATCTGTTTGCTTTTTTATTTTCTAACACATTTATTATTTCATCTGCTTACTTTGGGATTATTTTGTTTTCATACAAACAATTTTTTTCAGATGGTAAATCAGATTTGTATGAACTGCTGTTTTCTCATATAAGCATTTAAAGCTATGAACATTCCTCTTATTGCTCTGTATTTTTAAGGAGGTGACTAAGCAAAAATGAGCTCACTAGAGTGGGCCCTGATCCAATGAAAGCCCATGTGAAAAAACAGGGGCAAACACGACCTACAAGCCAAGGAGAATGGCCTCAGCAGAAGCCAACCCTGCCAACACCTTCAATCTCGGACTTCCAGCCTCCAGAACTCGAGTGAACAAACTTCTGCTGGTTAAACCACCAATCTGTGGTACTTTGTAATAGCAGCTCTAGCAAACTAAAACAACTTATTTGTTACTATTTCTCCCTCCTTTGTGGTCAGTGTAAGAATTCTCTTTGATTTCAAGACTTTGAAGTTAATGAGATTGGTTCTTCTGCCCAGCAAATATTCCATATTGGTAAATATTTTACATGTATTTACAAAGCATATGTACCTACTTATTCAAGTTGTCATGGTAGTGCTAACCAAATCCATATTATTATTTTTCACCTCCATGTTTAATCACTGAGAGAGGAGTGTTAAGGTCCTTAACTCTGACAAGCAGATTTTTCTGTCTCATGCAAAATGATTTGCTGGTCTCGCCCATATACATAATCATCATTATAGTCGTATAGGACTTTCTGTTTCCTAAATGAATGCTGTGTGGCCATAACAATGTAACCACTCAATGTCTTTTTATACATCTTCTTGATTCCTCCCAGGGATAAGTGTATGTCTATGTGTGAATATAAATATAAATGTATTGTCTATGTATTGACAGATGAATGTATGATATTTTGAAAACTACTGTGTGGTTCTCCTTTACAGAATGTGTGTTGCCTTTCCCTGTCTTGGACTTAAACTCTGAACTTTGGATTTAATTATAAGCCAGTGACCAGGCTTTCTCTCATGCCATCTGGAGCAAATTATTTGAATTATGAATCCCTTAGGCTAATGAGAGCCTGAATACCAACTGACCAATAAGCTGAGAACTTCTGAGTGAACACAGACAATACAGCTTTGAAGCCCCAGGGCTTATAAAAGACCAAGTTTCTTCCTTTGATACAGGGAGACTGCTAATGAAGTCAATACAGATACAGGGACCCCTGAAGAGAAGAAGAGTAGTGAGGCACAGATAATAAGAAATCGAAGTATATTTGTCTTCAAAAGGATAAAAAGCCTCAGAAAAGGGATGGTTGGTATAAGAGTTAATGACTTGGGAGGAATCTCTGAAAGGGAAAAAAAATGTATTTTAAAAACAAGGATGAATATACATCTGTTCAAAAAAGATAGGCAATAAAAGTGTGAATTAAAGTTGAGGCTGCCAAAGTCATGTTTTCACATCAATGCTTAGCTAAACAACTCTGTCGTGGTCTTTCACTTACTTCATCTTCTTTCCACCTACATTTGATATCTGACCTAACAAACTGATTATATATTCTGTGCTTTCTGTAAGTCTCTTTTCAATAAGCAAAGTTTCTTTGATAGAAAAGAAATGATCTTTACTTTTGAAAGATTTTTCTATAGATGTAGATGTTGTTTTAGAACCAAATACAACATTAAGCAGAGAGGTGTCTTTCCAGTGAATATCTAATAAGTGCTCTTAGCTTTTTCGAGGCTCTGTCAAGACTTCACACAGAGTTTCTCTCAAATAAAGCATATTCATAAGTTGTATAATAAGAAACAATATGCTGGCTAATGATGTTGTGATCATGTTATAAAAATGCAGGAAGGGCTTCCCTGGTGGTCCAGTGGGTAAAGAGTCTGCCTTGCAAATGCAAGGGGCACCAGTTTGATCCCTGGCCCAGGAAGATCCCATGTGCCAGGGAGTGGCTGGACTGGTGTGTGCAATTAGGAGCCTTCACTCTGGAGCGCATATGCCCAGAGCCAGTGCTCTGCAAGGAGAGAGGCTATTGCAACGGAAGGCCCACAGATGCCAAATAAAAAGATGGATGAAAATAGATATAAATAAAAGAGGCATGATAGAGGGGGGAAAGTCAATGGCTAAGATTAATAAATAATTGTTTTCTGTCAATACAAAAAAAAAATTCTTCACAGATCAACTAACAAAATGACTATTCTAAGAAAATCACATTTAAGCAAGGGATTTGTTTGACCAGGGCCTTGACTAGGAACAATTAATCTGGCAACAGCTGTTACTAGAACCATATGGATTATAATACTTCCCCTGGGGCTGCAGAACAGTAGCCATTTTTTAAGTATCATTCATATGTATTAGCACTTGCTAGGTTGTGCTGCAGTAACAAATGATCTCTAAATCTCTGTAGCTTAGAATAACAGAAGTCTATTTCCAAACTTTATTGCGATTTCTTCACTAAGTTAATAACAATCCCATTCCACATTATTTTACTCAAAGTTAATTGCTCAGATGGCAAAGAATCTGCCTGCCATGCAGAAGACCGGGTTCAATCCCTGGGTTGGGAAGATCCCCTGGAGGAGGGCATGACAACTCCCTCAAGTATTCTTGCCTGGAGAATCCCATGGACGAGAGGAGCCTGGCAGGCTACAGTCCATTGGTTCCCAAAGAGTTGGACACCACTGAGTGACTGAGCATACATACATGCATGCAGGGTGGGCTCTGAGGTCCAACGTTGGGAGAACGTTTGCAAAGTGAACAGAAACCAAAGAGATAATGAAGCCCAGGTTGAGGACAGAGATGGTGAGCTCTGTTAACCAACAGCAGAGGATCATCAGCGTCAGAAATGTAGACTCCTAAGAGGGATGTGTAAAACATGAGCCACAGAAGAATGCTAGGGGCTGAGAATAACCACTGGGAGGTTATTCCCATTGAAGTAAGAGATAATACATAACAATAGATGAGACAGATAAGAACCAGACAAGACAAATAAAGAGACAGAAACCAAGGGCATTATTCAGGGACAGAAAATACCTGGACAAGTACAGGAACCAAGAGCAGAGAATGAAAGAGCCAGAATGTAAGAATCATGGAGACAAAAGGACCTAAAGTACTTAAAAGAACACCTGAGAATCAGGTCATGATTATGAAGTCATCGGTCAGTTCATGGGAAGGAAAAGAATATATACTTATTGATATTCACTCTGGCCTTCAAAGTGAGACCAAGAAAAGGCAAGATCGAAAAGAGCCAAGAATGGCTAAGATTAATAAATAATTGTTTTCTATCATTTCTAAAATGTATTAGAAAATAACATTTAAGCAAGGGATTTGTTTGACCAGGGCCTTGACTAGGAACAATTAATCTGGCAACAGCTGTTACTAGAACCATATGGATTATAATACTTCCCCTGGGGCTGCAGAACAGTAGCCATTTTTTAAGTATCATTCATATGTATTAGCACTTGCTAGGTTGTGCTGCAGTAACAAATGATCTCTAAATCTCTGTAGCTTAGAATAACAGAAGTCTATTTCCAAACTTTATTGCGATTTCTTCACTAAGTTAATAACAATCCCATTCCACATTATTTTACTCAAAGTTAATTGCTCAGATGGCAAAGAATCTGCCTGCCATGCAGAAGACCGGGTTCAATCCCTGGGTTGGGAAGATCCCCTGGAGGAGGGCATGACAACCCCCTCAAGTATTCTTGCCTGGAGAATCCCATGGACGAGAGGAGCCTGGCAGGCTACAGTCCATTGGTTCCCAAAGAGTTGGACACCACTGAGTGACTGAGCATACATACATGCATGCAGGGTGGGCTCTGAGGTCCAACGTTGGGAGAACGTTTGCAAAGTGAACAGAAACCAAAGAGATAATGAAGCCCAGGTTGAGGACAGAGATGGTGAGCTCTGTTAACCAACAGCAGAGGATCATCAGCGTCAGAAATGTAGACTCCTAAGAGGGATGTGTAAAACATGAGCCACAGAAGAATGCTAGGGGCTGAGAATAACCACTGGGAGGTTATTCCCATTGAAGTAAGAGATAATACATAACAATAGATGAGACAGATAAGAACCAGACAAGACAAATAAAGAGACAGAAACCAAGGGCATTATTCAGGGACAGAAAATACCTGGACAAGTACAGGAACCAAGAGCAGAGAATGAAAGAGCCAGAATGTAAGAATCATGGAGACAAAAGGACCTAAAGTACTTAAAAGAACACCTGAGAATCAGGTCATGATTATGAAGTCATCGGTCAGTTCATGGGAAGGAAAAGAATATATACTTATTGATATTCACTCTGGCCTTCAAAGTGAGACCAAGAAAAGGCAAGATCATGAAATGAAGCCAAGAATGGGCCTAATAAAACAATGAACAGCATTTAATGGATTAATACTTGCCATGGGTGAGGTGCACGCTGAGTTCTGTGCTTTTGAAGCTGTTACCAAGAATGAAAAGGAACTATTTTCGTTAAGATAATTTACAAAAAAGAGAAATCAATTCCTTAGAAGCAGCACAGCCTATCAATTTAAATATAATAATTCTCTCCTATGATTCTTCTTTTCCAAATTACTGCATATTATGATAAACAATATTCTCAACATGCTTAAGAAAAAAACAATCATTTCTATAGCTCTTGTTGCTTCTCAGCCTTCAAAATAAACTGATATTAATAGCATCCCATGAAGAAAACAATACAGAAGAATTATTGGAGTAGGTAACTCAAGATATTTATTTGCCCTCCTTTTTTTTTTTTTTGGTTTTTACTTTGCTAGTTTAGTTCTTGCTTTTTGTTTGTGTGTTTCTTGTTTTGCTTTTAGGATAAGGACGATAATTTTATTTGGAGGGAGGGATAATGTAAGCCAGTGAGAGAGAGAAAAAGATAGATATTCTGGATGAAAGAAAGGATAAAAGGCCCAGACAGAAGGTTAATTGCATTAATTGCTGGATCCAGAGCTCAGGCAGCCAGAAGACGACGGTGACATTGGGAAATATGCAAAATGGCCAGGTTAACCTTGTCAAGAGAGTGTTACTCATTCTTTTACACCAAAGGAGATAAGAAAGTATGTTCAAATTATCCAGTGGCATGTATAGATACAGAAGATAAAACTAAAGCAGAACAAATCCAATGAGTTAATCTTCTCAATAAATTGTTTACCCAACAAGTATAGGTATACAGTAACTGCTTACTGAATTAAATAAACTTGGTTCTTTTCCCTTAAATACACGAGTCTTATCCTGGCAAAAGAAATACAAGGTAGGATTACAAGTGTATTGGAATCCGTCAGGGAGGCGGAATTTGAAAGCATTAGGCAAGTTACTAATCTTGGGTAACCAATGTCTGCTTTTCTTGCCCACAAACTGAGCAGTTTCCCCTCTCTGGTGTCACTCAATCTCAGAACAACAACAAAATTTCAATGAACCCCAAAATAGGTGAGGAAATAACTCACATGATCTCCCAGCCCCCAAGAGGCCGCCAATCCTTCCTGCACCATAAGCACCAGTAACAGTGTGATCTGGGGAGAGGAAAGGGCAGATTTGCCATTGTATTTATCACAACAGCTGAATGCCTACATTCCCCAAATAGGCCATATTCTGTTGCAAGCAGGTGCCACCTTTAACCTAGCAGTTCCCAGCTCCCCCGCAGATACTGAGACTAAAATGCGATGGTGCCAAGTTGCCATCACGTTTCCTTTTAATGTGTTTTGGAGAAGTGAGAGCAATCTCATGCAGGAAGATGAGAGGAGGCCCTTGGAAACTGCTCAAAGCTACTTATTAAAGGAAGCAGCAGAGATAATTAAAAGTAATTTTGCCAAACTCCAAAAGGGCACTGAACAAAACACGAAGGTGTGGGAGCAAATCAAATTCTGCTCTTAGCAGAAGTCCAACCATGCAGCTATTTCCAGAAAAGGAGAGAGTTCTCCAGGTGAGTCCAGAGCACACAGTCAGAGAGAGCACTGTTTTTGTTTTTTTCTTGTTGTTGTTGTTGTTGTTTTAATAAATAAATAGGTATTCTGGCAACTTTCTACAGAAAGGAGTATGCAAGGTATGCCAACTATGGAAAGCAGAGAGGGAAATCTCTAAGACTAGCATCTGATTGACAGGCAAATAAATATTTCCATTAGTTGTCAAATCAGGTTAACAGAAAATGGATGGTGAGACTTAGGGTACACATCCAAATGACTGGAGGGCAGAAAGCATTAAAAAAATGATTGTGGCAGTGTGGCCTCACTAGAATTAACACAGTTCCTCAAATATGCCTTTTACGTCCTTAGTCACACCCGCTCATTCCGGCTTTATTCTCCATCCAGTCAGCAGACATGGAGCCAAGGGTTTTGGACAGGAGGTATACTGGCCCTTGTAGGATGGAGGCTGGCAGCAGCAACGGGCGGGAATACAAAACAAACAAGGCCATGGGGAAGGGTCTATAGGTTGAATCTCAAAAGGTGCTGCATTTTCCTTTCCCTCTGATCAAGTTCAACTCCCCTCCTCTGCTTCACACAGAAAGACTCCCCAAAGATGGTATTTATTGCACACACACGTGTGAACACACTGATGGCACCTTTACTCGTGGTCCTCTTTCTATGTGGCTTTTTTAAGTTTGTTGCATGGAAATCACACTCCTGTATGGTATTTGTTGTTATTTAGTCACTAAGTCCTGTCCAACTCTTTGTGACCCCATGGACCATAGTCCACCAGGCTCCTCTGTCCATGGATTTCCCAGGGAAGAATACTGGAAAGGATTGCCATTTCCTTCTTCAGGGAGTCTTCCTGATTCAGGATCACACCCAGGTCTCCTATGTCTCCTGTGCTGGCAGGCTGATTCTTTACCACTGAGCCACCTGGGAACCTCATGGAAGGACAGTAGACATCATTTAATGTAAGTTGCCTCATTTTAAATCCAGCTGTTTGAGGCCCAGAGAAGTTAAATTATGTGTCCAAGGTTTACATTCATAAATAATAGCTACTGGGTGCCTAAAGATTCTTCGAAACATTAATTAATCACTTATCCCATACCATGCTTGGGAGAAAATCTAAACCTAAATGCCACTAGCCACTCAATTCCCCTCTCCCAGAGCCTGTCAAGTCTGCAGCAGGATAAGCATGTGAGAAAAGGATAAAGGATTGGTTCCTCCACTACGTATGAGCTGGGAAATCCCATGAACACCACCAAATAAGAGGTCTTCATCTTTTCATACCCTTTGCTACTCAATTCCAGTCTAAAAAAATTATCATGTTCATGTTTGGAGTGCTTCTTAAGGAACTCTCATTCATTCATATTTTATTCATTAATTCATACACAAATCCTGAGATCCTGCCCCATCTCAAGAGAAATAAGCCAGGGTAGGAGACACAAAGAGGAAATGTGCCCACACTGCAAATTCATTTCTGGGACTAGCCCTTCAAAGGAGAACCAAACACTCTTCAGAGAAACTGCAAAAGGTAGTTTTAATATAGATTTGGAAATGTAGCCTTAGTCACACCCGCTCATTGGTTTACCATCCAGTCAGCAGACATGGAGCCAAGGGTTTTGGACAGGAGGTATACTGGCCCTTGTAGGATGGAGGCTGGCAGCAGCAACGGGCGGGAATACAAAACAAACAAGGCCATGGGGAAGGGTCTATAGGTTGAATCTCAAAAGGTGCTGCATTTTCCTTTCCCTCTGATCAAGTTCAACTCCCCTCCTCTGCTTCACACAGAAAGACTCCCCAAAGATGGTATTTATTGCACACACACGTGTGAACACACTGATGGCACCTTTACTCGTGGTCCTCTTTCTATGTGGCTTTTTAAGTTTGTTGCATGGAAATCACACTCCTGTATGGTATTTGTTGTTATTTAGTCACTAAGTCCTGTCCAACTCTTTGTGACCCCATGGACCATAGTCCACCAGGCTCCTCTGTCCATGGATTTCCCAGGGAAGAATACTGGAAAGGATTGCCATTTCCTTCTTCAGGGAGTCTTCCTGATTCAGGATCACACCCAGGTCTCCTATGTCTCCTGTGCTGGCAGGCTGATTCTTTACCACTGAGCCACCTGGGAACCTCATGGAAGGACAGTAGACATCATTTAATGTAAGTTGCCTCATTTTAAATCCAGCTGTTTGAGGCCCAGAGAAGTTAAATTATGTGTCCAAGGTTTACATTCATAAATAATAGCTACTGGGTACCTAAAGATTCTTCGAAACATTAATTAATCACTTATCCCATACCATGCTTGGGAGAAAATCTAAACCTAAATGCCACTAGCCACTCAATTCCCCTCTCCCAGAGCCTGTCAAGTCTGCAGCAGGATAAGCATGTGAGAAAAGGATAAAGGATTGGTTCCTCCACTACGTATGAGCTGGGAAATCCCATGAACACCACCAAATAAGAGGTCTTCATCTTTTCATACCCTTTGCTACTCAATTCCAGTCTAAAAAAATTATCATGTTCATGTTTGGAGTGCTTCTTAAGGAACTCTCATTCATTCATATTTTATTCATTAATTCATACACAAATCCTGAGATCCTGCCCCATCTCAAGAGAAATAAGCCAGGGTAGGAGACACAAAGAGGAAATGTGCCCACACTGCAAATTCATTTCTGGGACTAGCCCTTCAAAGGAGAACCAAACACTCTTCAGAGAAACTGCAAAAGGTAGTTTTTAATATAGATTTCAGAGTAACCAAGCTCCGGTGTCTAATTTATAGAAGCATAAGGGAATTAGACTTCTCATGCTTGAGTGATCAGAATATTATTTCTGTAGGTAGACTGTGGGAGATTATGGTTCAAAGTAGCCACTCTCCCAAACCAACCTTCAAAAGGGGAATCCAGTTCTCTGCCTGAGTCTGTTCAGATCAGTCATGTAACTTGCTTTCTTCTCTGGGATCTTAGTAAATGTGACACAGTTAAAGCCTGAAATGCATTTCAGGGTTGAGTTTGCTAGTCTGCTATCACAGTAAGAAGAGTCTTCCTGGTAGAGCTGTGGCTTTTTCAGCCAGAAACAATTCTGTGGGGCAGATTTGAGTCACACCCACAGCGAGAAGTAGGAGCCACCAGATCCACAAGTGGAAACAGCTGCTCAGCTGAGTGCAGCCTGAAGCGACCACGCACAGTCAACCCTCAGGCACAAAAGTAAGAATAAGTAAATGCTTCCACAAGCTCTGAAAGTGATCACTCGTTACACAGTATTAGACACAGTAATTAGCAGCTGCCAGACCCACAGAGCTGCTGGGAAACCAAGTCATAACCAGAATGGCATTTGACAAGCCCAGAAGTAGAACAGGCAGGATACACAAAACTGAGTATTTAATAATTTAACCATGGCCACCTGGATGCATTCATCCAATAACAGAAATGGTCACATGCATGATACAAGATTATCTAAAGTAATGATCTTTATTCCTTATCCCTCACATGTATTTGAGGGAACTTTCATGTCTTATATCCAAAAATTCATTTTCCCACTATGATTCCATGGCAGATCAACTTCTCTTCTGATGAGTAACAATTTCTTTAAACATGTTTATTCTACAATAGATCATATATAAGAACGAGAGATGCAAAGGCCATTCTATTTCTTTGAGGCAACTATATATGTATGAAGGTCAACCTTATTCTCAAATATGTAAGCGATTTTAATACCCAAAATACTGATACCACCATATGTACTCTATTTTGTATGAATAAAGAGATTAAAGTTTATAAGAATTCACTGACTTATTCAAAAATGTCATAATGTACTAATGTGTGATTACTACCCTTCAAAGGAGAACCAAACACTCTTCAGAGAAACTGCAATAGTTTTAATATAGATTTCAGAGTAACCAAGCTCCGGTGTCTAATTTATAGAAGCATAAGGGAATTAGACTTCTCATGCTTGAGTGATCAGAATATTATTTCTGTAGGTAGACTGTGGGAGATTATGGTTCAAAGTAGCCACTCTCCCAAACCAACCTTCAAAAGGGGAATCCAGTTCTCTGCCTGAGTCTGTTCAGATCAGTCATGTAACTTGCTTTCTTCTCTGGGATCTTAGTAAATGTGACACAGTTAAAGCCTGAAATGCATTTCAGGGTTGAGTTTGCTAGTCTGCTATCACAGTAAGAAGAGTCTTCCTGGTAGAGCTGTGGCTTTTTCAGCCAGAAACAATTCTGTGGGGCAGATTTGAGTCACACCCACAGCGAGAAGTAGGAGCCACCAGATCCACAAGTGGAAACAGCTGCTCAGCTGAGTGCAGCCTGAAGCGACCACGCACAGTCAACCCTCAGGCACAAAAGTAAGAATAAGTAAATGCTTCCACAAGCTCTGAAAGTGATCACTCGTTACACAGTATTAGACACAGTAATTAGCAGCTGCCAGACCCACAGAGCTGCTGGGAAACCAAGTCATAACCAGAATGGCATTTGACAAGCCCAGAAGTAGAACAGGCAGGATACACAAAACTGAGTATTTAATAATTTAACCATGGCCACCTGGATGCATTCATCCAATAACAGAAATGGTCACATGCATGATACAAGATTATCTAAAGTAATGATCTTTATTCCTTATCCCTCACATGTATTTGAGGGAACTTTCATGTCTTATATCCAAAATTCATTTTCCCACTATGATTGCATGGCAGATCAACTTCTCTTCTGATGAGTAACAATTTCTTTAAACATGTTTATTCTACAATAGATCATATATAAGAACGAGAGATGCAAAGGCCATTCTATTTCTTTGAGGCAACTATATATGTATGAAGGTCAACCTTATTCTCAAATATGTAAGCGATTTTAATACCCAAAATACTGATACCACCATATGTACTCTATTTTGTATGAATAAAGAGATTAAAGTTTATAAGAATTCACTGACTTATTCAAAAATGTCATAATGTACTAATGTGTGAATTTAAGACTTATAGACTAGTAGTCATGTAATAGGGAATAACAAAACTAACTTCTTATTAGATCTGTTCCTTTTACCTTAGCCGTTGTGATTCTTTGTATGTGCTTAGTCACACTGGCTCTGCATCTTTTGTAAAGAATGTTGCCTACAGCCTGAAAAACACAAGATAGCCTATTCTCAAGGTTAAGAATCCATTCACATGGAGATAAAAAGTCACGGAAAAGAGAATAGCATTTGTCATGTTGCAAATGCATAGGAAAATTGAGACCTGACCTAGGTGGACAAATGGAAGAATAAAGGATTCTGGCACAAAGAAGTCTGCAACAATCAAGCTCCCCTTGCCCCTCCCTCACCTTGTCTTTAAAGGTGCTTTGCTGGGACTCTTCTGAAGACCTACCTAGTGGTTAAGACTTCCCCCCTCAATGCAAAGAGTATCAATTCAGTCGCTGGTTGGGAAGCTAAGATTCCATGTGCCTTGGAGCCACAAAAACAGAACATAAAACAGATGCAATATTGTAACAGATTCAATAAAGACTTTTAAAATAGTCCACAAGAAAAAAATATTTAAAAAAATTAAAAAGTGCTTTGCTCAAATCTTTCAAGGAGCTCATGGTTTGGGGGCACAAAATCATCCAATTCAAAAACCTTGCCCAATTTACCTTGCAACTGGTAAAAGTAATACCAACATAACCCCTCTTTCTGCTCCAAATTACTAAGTAATGATCTTTATTCCTTATCCCTCACATGTATTTGAGGGAACTTTCATGTCTTATATCCAAAATTCATTTTCCCACTATGATTCCATGGCAGATCAACTTCTCTTCTGATGAGTAACAATTTCTTTAAACATGTTTATTCTACAATAGATCATATATAAGAACGAGAGATGCAAAGGCCATTCTATTTCTTTGAGGCAACTATATATGTATGAAGGTCAACCTTATTCTCAAATATGTAAGCGATTTTAATACCCAAAATACTGATACCACCATATGTACTCTATTTTGTATGAATAAAGAGATTAAAGTTTATAAGAATTCACTGACTTATTCAAAAATGTCATAATGTACTAATGTGTGAATTTAAGACTTATAGACTAGTAGTCATGTAATAGGGAATAACAAAACTAACTTCTTATTAGATCTGTTCCTTTTACCTTAGCCGTTGTGATTCTTTGTATGTGCTTAGTCACACTGGCTCTGCATCTTTGTAAAGAATGTTGCCTACAGCCTGAAAAACACAAGATAGCCTATTCTCAGGGTTAAGAATCCATTCACATGGAGATAAAAAGTCAGGGAAAAAGAGAATAGCATTTGTCATGTTGCAAATGCATAGGAAAATTGAGACCTGACCTAGGTGGACAAATGGAAGAATAAAGGATTCTGGCACAAAGAAGTCTGCAACAATCAAGCTCCCCTTGCCCCTCCCTCACCTTGTCTTTAAAGGTGCTTTGCTGGGACTCTTCTGAAGACCTACCTAGTGGTTAAGACTTCCCCCCTCAATGCAAAGAGTATCAATTCAGTCGCTGGTTGGGAAGCTAAGATTCCATGTGCCTTGGAGCCACAAAAACAGAACATAAAACAGATGCAATATTGTAACAGATTCAATAAAGACTTTTAAAATAGTCCACAAGAAAAAAATATTTAAAAAAATTAAAAAGTGCTTTGCTCAAATCTTTCAAGGAGCTCATGGTTTGGGGGGCACAAATCATCCATCATCCTTGCATGACCTTGCAATAAACCTCTCTCTGCTCCAAATTCTGATGTTTCAAACTTGCAACTGGTAAAAGTAATACCAACATAACCCCTCTTTCACATTGAGTGCATCTTTTCAAAGTTCTGAAAAGTTCTTTTTTAATGTTAAGTCAGTCTGAAATCAGGAAAAAGCAACTGTATAGTTTAAACCAGTATTCTTCAAAGGACACTTTGGAAGAAGGTAGTAATAGACGTAGACAGACATTTATGAGTATGATAATGTACGCGAATGTATCGCATATCTAAAACCCTTACACCCAGAAACAATAATGCTGCTATCAGCAACAAACCCAAAATACACAAATAATTATACTTCATGAAACAGGAAATGTCTAGATCCAGCAATGAGCTGGCATCAGAGCATCAAATTAAATTTTGCAAAATAATTAAGTTGCTTAATGCTTTGAAAGGTCAATTTGCAATTGGCATTTTGATGGATGCCTCGGGTAATGCAAATACAGGTTTGGGCTGGAATGAGGTCTGGCTGTGTAGGTCACTGATGGGGGGGATGAGCATGTCTCCCTGGACATGGCAAGGCCTGGGTCTCAGTGTCAGTTCTGTCACTAGGTGGTTTTATGATTTTTTCATGTTACTCCCTCCCTTGGAGTTTGAGTCTTCTGTGTGTGAAATGAGGATGACGGGCTGGAGAACACATTAGTTCTCTTAGTTTGGTGGCTCTTTGACTCCACATTTAAGGAATAAGATTCGGTAAACCTATGTTCTATGACTTCCCTTGTACTAAATGATCTATTTTGTTTCTGTGCATGGGTTATGTGAATTTAATATGTTAAACCACCCTATTATGTTGCTGACATCTTGCTTCTATAAAGGAAAAGAAATGGCAGCTCAAATAAAATTATGTTAAGGATAAAATTTGGATATGATAGGATGAAAATTCAGACTTAAAGATTAATGTCCTCAGCTTCCCTGGTGGTTCAGTGGGTAAAGAGTCCAACCTGCAGTGCAAGTGGCAGCAGTTCAATCCCTGGCCCGGGACGATCCCACGTGCCACAGAGTGGCTGGACTGATGTGTTCAACTTTGCTAAATTTTAAGGAGCTCATGGTTTGGGGGGCACAAATCATCCATCATCCTTGCATGACCTTGCAATAAACCTCTCTCTGCTCCAAATTCTGATGTTTCAAACTTGCAACTGGTAAAAGTAATACCAACATAACCCCTCTTTCACATTGAGTGCATCTTTTCAAAGTTCTGAAAAGTTCTTTTTTAATGTTAAGTCAGTCTGAAATCAGGAAAAAGCAACTGTATAGTTTAAACCAGTATTCTTCAAAGGACACTTTGGAAGAAGGTAGTAATAGACGTAGACAGACATTTATGAGTATGATAATGTACGAATGTATCGCATATCTAAAACCCTTACACCCAGAAACAATAATGCTGCTATCAGCAACAAACCCAAAATACACAAATAATTATACTTCATGAAACAGGAAATGTCTAGATCCAGCAATGAGCTGGCATCAGAGCATCAAATTAAATTTTGCAAAATAATTAAGTTGCTTAATGCTTTGAAAGGTCAATTTGCAATTGGCATTTTGATGGATGCCTCGGGTAATGCAAATACAGGTTTGGGCTGGAATGAGGTCTGGCTGTGTAGGTCACTGATGGGGGGGATGAGCATGTCTCCCTGGACATGGCAAGGCCTGGGTCTCAGTGTCAGTTCTGTCACTAGGTGGTTTTATGATTTTTTCATGTTACTCCCTCCCTTGGAGTTTGAGTCTTCTGTGTGTGAAATGAGGATGACGGGCTGGAGAACACATTAGTTCTCTTAGTTTGGTGGCTCTTTGACTCCACATTTAAGGAATAAGATTCGGTAAACCTATGTTCTATGACTTCCCTTGTACTAAATGATCTATTTTGTTTCTGTGCATGGGTTATGTGAATTTAATATGTTAAACCACCCTATTATGTTGCTGACATCTTGCTTCTATAAAGGAAAAGAAATGGCAGCTCAAATAAAATTATGTTAAGGATAAAATTTGGATATGATAGGATGAAAATTCAGACTTAAAGATTAATGTCCTCAGCTTCCCTGGTGGTTCAGTGGGTAAAGAGTCCAACCTGCAGTGCAAGTGGCAGCAGTTCAATCCCTGGCCCGGGACGATCCCACGTGCCGCAGAGTGGCTGGACTGATGTGTTCAATTATGAGCCAGCACTCTGGACCACATGCACCCAGAGCTGGTGCTCTGTAACAAGAGAGGCTACTGCAATGGGAGGCTCACACGAGCCAGAGATTAAAGATGGATGAAAATAAATAAATAAAAAGCTAATAAAAGAGGTTTAAAAAAAAAGATTAATTTCCTTTCCCCTAACCAGAGTCACTGAGAAACCACAGTATTTCAGAAGTTTAAAATCTAAGAGATGGGCCATGAAGAGATACAAATGGAAAATATAGCTGCAAAGACATGGCTTGAAGCCCAGGCATATGAAATTTCTAATATGAGTCTAATTCCATCCACATTTTTTAAAAAGTGGCTCTTTCCTTCTGTCCCATTTACCATACTTAAGAATACTGCTAAAAGAAATAGTTACTTGGGGCTTCCCCTGGTGGTCCAGTGGGTAAGGACACCGCCTTGCAGTGCAAGAGGCGCCAGTTCCAGCCCTGGCCCGGGACGATCCCACGTGCCACAGAGTGGCTGGACTGATGTGTTCAATTATGAGCCAGCACTCTGGACCACATGCACCCAGAGCTGGTGCTCTGTAACAAGAGAGGCTACTGCAATGGGAGGCTCACACGAGCCAGAGATTAAAGATGGATGAAAATAAATAAATAAAAAGCTAATAAAAGAGGTTTAAAAAAAAAGATTAATTTCCTTTCCCCTAACCAGAGTCACTGAGAAACCACAGTATTTCAGAAGTTTAAAATCTAAGAGATGGGCCATGAAGAGATACAAATGGAAAATATAGCTGCAAAGACATGGCTTGAAGCCCAGGCATATGAAATTTCTAATATGAGTCTAATTCCATCCACATTTTTTAAAAAGTGGCTCTTTCCTTCTGTCCCATTTACCATACTTAAGAATACTGCTAAAAGAAATAGTTACTTGGGGCTTCCCCTGGTGGTCCAGTGGGTAAGGACACCGCCTTGCAGTGCAAGAGGCGCCAGTTCCAGCCCTGGCCTGGGAAGATCCCACGTGCCGCGGAGCGGCTGGACCGATGTGTCCAATTACCGAGCCGGTGCTCTGGAGCGCATGCGCCCAGAGCCGGTGCTCTGTGACAGCAGAGGCCACCGCGATGGGAGGCCCACAGGAGTCAAAGAACAAAGACGGATGAAAATAGAGAAATGAAAGACCAATAGAAGTGGCCCGCCCGCTCCCCTCCCTCCCTAACCTCCGCCCAAAATAAATAAATAAATAAATAAATCTTTAAAAAAAAAAAAAAGAAGAAATAATTACTTAAAAAGCTCAGATGAAGAAAATATTTCTTATTAAACAAAAACATATTTTTCCTCTAGAAATGAATAGGATTTGAAACACAAAAATAATAAGAAAAATCCATTCCAGTCATACACAAATAGCAGTAAGAAAAATTCATCCCTAACAAATTACATAGAATAGATAAAATCTACTTATTTTAGTATTTGCTCTTAAAATATTGACTTAAGATTTAATTCAAGTGGCTTCATTACATCCTTCCAGAGAAACTACTAACACTGCAATGCATAACCCAAATCCCATAAATGCATATACATGTAAGTGAGCAATGAAAAAGTACGTCAGAATTAACCCACACTGATGTACATAAACTGACTATCAAGATTTTCAACTAATTCAATTTCAGAATTCTGAAAGGAAAAAATTCCATTGTTTGATTCAAACAAGTAGCTCATTTATTTTTTAGAGAAAGAGTTGAGAGGAAAATGCACTCTCTTTCTTCCCTCTTATTTAAACAGCAAATGGCACAGGAAAACAAAAAGGAAAGAGAAAGGCGTGTCCGGCTTCCACCACTATCTCTGAGGAGGTCCCAGAGGCCCTGCCTCATGTTACATTTCAAAGCTCCTGTTAGAAAATTAGTGTAGAGACTGGACTGAACAGAAAGGGGAAAAATAGATTGAAGATATTGGAGATAAAATAACTAGTTTATATTGTATAAAGAATGTAGTTTACAAACTTCCGGACTTTGGGGAAAACAACTAGCTTTCATAAGACGTGTGTTTTTACACACAGAACATGTTTCCCCCAGTGTTAAATTGAATAGAATCCCGCCAAATCAAAATCAATCCTTGCCACTAGACAACCTCTAACAAATTTTATATATATATATATATATATGTTTTTTTTTTTTTTTCCCCTGAGAGAGAGGCTTCCCTGGTGGTTCAGCTGTAAAGAATCCACCTGCACCGTAGGAGCTGCAGGGTAGAACCCTGGGTTGGGAAGATCCCCTGGAGAAGGAAATGGCAACCCACTCCAGTATTCTTGCCTGGAGAATCCCATGGACAGAGGAGCTGGTTGGATATAGTCCAGGGGGTCACAAAGAGTGGGACATAACTAAAGCAACTTAGCATGCATATGTGTGTGTGTGTTTGTATACACATACATATAATGGGAAACTATTTTATTATGACTATCTTGAAACAGAGAAGAACAAGAAGCCTGACTCTTTATTGGATCTATTCCTATAGCTCTGACCTTTGTGCTTAGCTGCACCTTTGTAAAGGAATGTTACCTATAGCCTGAAATATACATAATAATAACCCATTCTCAGGGCTCTGCCTCCCAGGCTTGACCTTTAAATGTATAACAAGTTTCACACAGAGATAAAAAGTTGCAGAACAGAGGATAAAATTAGTCTTACTGGAGGTTTCCAGGAACATCGCTACTCAGACAGAAGCAAGAACAAGGGATTACACATCCCCTCTGGGATCTGGCCATCACTGGAAAGTCTGCATCACCCAGTCACACCCTCACCCCTTCTATAAAAGAAGTCGGAATTCTAACTTGCCAAAGATGGCTCTTTAGGACACTAGTCCCCAATGTCCTCTGCCGGTGTTTCTGAATAAAGTTGCTATTCCTTGCAAAACAACTCATGTGTCAGACTCAGTAACATAGAATGCATATTTTTATCTTTTATATACTTTTTCTTGAGTAAGTACATGCATTAAGTTCATATGATCTATTCACCATGAAAAAGGGGGTGGCTTGAATTTCTTACTTCAGGTGTTGATTATCTAAGGGGTTCAAAGATACCTGGTGGATGGAGAGAGACGAATGCCTGAGATTAATATTATTGTGCATTTTCTTGAAGTGTCAGTTTTTCTGAAAGATTTGGGGGTAAAGTAGCAAGCATACTTTATCCTGTTAACATCTGAAACCTTAAACTCACTGTCCTCGGGATATTTCATTATCTCCCACAGCATCTGGTTCACTGGTGGCTCCAAGGTTGGTTAATCCAGAGACTCAATGAAATCACGAAGAGGCAAGTCCTTAATGTGTGTGTGTCTGCATGCTCAGTTGTGTCTGACTCTGCAACTAAATGGACTGTAGCCCATCACGCTGCTAATACCCATGCGATTTTCTAGGCAAGAATACTGGAATGGGTTGTCATTTCCTTTTCTAGGGGACTCTTCCTGATAAAGGTATCTCTTGCATCTCCTATACTGGCAGGTAGATTCTTCACCACTACACCATCTGGGAAGCTCCAAATTCCTAGACTGTTTCTCTGTTTTGCTTTGCCATTTTCCTCAGAGGAGTTCTTTCTTCAGACTGTGGCTACCCTGTATTTGCAGGATAAACACTACAGCTCCAAAACATCACATCCAGACACATGAAAGTCTAAAAAGATGTCACCATCTATTTTTTAAGAACAAGAAATAAAATTCCTGTGTCCTCCTTGTAAGTAACTCCTAAATACTTGACAGGCCACAGTGATGGGAGTCCTGCGACTGGCTTAGATGAATCAGTATTGACCCAGTGCTAGATATAGCATCATCTTTCCTTTGTACATGGTATTGTTGGGAGAGCATACACAAGAACACAGTATAAGTTTATAGATAAAGGAGGAAGGATGAATATGTTAACCTATTTCCAACATAATTCTACAATTATTTTTCCCATAAACAGGTTAGGAAGAAAACTTTCAAATTCACCTAACTTTTAGCTCAAGCAGAAACCTTCTCTGGAATAAGTTGCTATCTGCAAAACAACTCATGTGCCCCAGACTAAAAGTAACAAAAGAATGCATATTTTTATCTTTTATATACTTTTTCTTGAGTAAGTACATGCATTAAGTTCATATGATCTATTCACCATGAAAAAGGAGGTGGCTTGAATTTCTTACTTCAGGTGTTGATTATCTAAGGGGTTCAAAGATACCTGGTGGATGGAGAGAGACGAATGCCTGAGATTAATATTATTGTGCATTTTCTTGAAGTGTCAGTTTTTCTGAAAGATTTGGGGGTAAAGTAGCAAGCATACTTTATCCTGTTAACATCTGAAACCTTAAACTCACTGTCCTCGGGATATTTCATTATCTCCCACAGCATCTGGTTCACTGGTGGCTCCAAGGTTGGTTAATCCAGAGACTCAATGAAATCACGAAGAGGCAAGTCCTTAATGTGTGTGTGTCTGCATGCTCAGTTGTGTCTGACTCTGCAACTAAATGGACTGTAGCCCATCACGCTGCTAATACCCATGCGATTTTCTAGGCAAGAATACTGGAATGGGTTGTCATTTCCTTTTCTAGGGGACTCTTCCTGATAAAGGTATCTCTTGCATCTCCTATACTGGCAGGTAGATTCTTCACCACTACACCATCTGGGAAGCTCCAAATTCCTAGACTGTTTCTCTGTTTTGCTTTGCCATTTTCCTCAGAGGAGTTCTTTCTTCAGACTGTGGCTACCCTGTATTTGCAGGATAAACACTACAGCTCCAAAACATCACATCCAGACACATGAAAGTCTAAAAAGATGTCACCATCTATTTTTTAAGAACAAGAAATAAAATTCCTGTGTCCTCCTTGTAAGTAACTCCTAAATACTTGACAGGCCACAGTGATGGGAGTCCTGCGACTGGCTTAGATGAATCAGTATTGACCCAGTGCTAGATATAGCATCATCTTTCCTTTGTACATGGTATTGTTGGGAGAGCATACACAAGAACACAGTATAAGTTTATAGATAAAGGAGGAAGGATGAATATGTTAACCTATTTCCAACATAATTCTACAATTATTTTTTCCCATAAACAGGTTAGGAAGAAAACTTTCAAATTCACCTAACTTTTTAGCTCAAGCAGAAACCATAAAAAGATGCCTGTGCATATATACAGGTTTCCCAGGTAAGTCGGTGGTAAAGAATCCATCTGCTAATGCAGATGGTGGGTTCAATCCCTGAGTTGGGAAGATACCCTGGAGAAGGAAATGGCAACCCAATCCAGTATTCTTGCCTGGGAAATCTCATGGACAGAGGAGTCTAGTGGGCTACATTCCACAGGGTTGGAAAGAGTCAGACATGACTGAGCATGCACACACAAGCACAGGGGCATATTTATTTTCAGTAGACTTGCTCTGAGCTATGCTCCTTGCTCCCTAGGAGTGTCTATTGAGTCCTCTCTACTGACAGGGATACTTTGGTTGGAAAAGATAATGAAGCAGAATCCTCTTACACATTTTGGCTCCTAACAGGCTGCTCTTTGACACTAACAAGGCAGACAGGGCTTTACCAACCAACCGAAAATAAATAGCTGCAAGTAGCGGTCTATCTCAATCTGTCTGGGCAACATAAAAATACCAGAAGGGGGGTTTTATAAACAACAGAGATGTATTTCTCAGAGTTCTGGAGGCTGTGAAGTCCAGGATTGGGGTGCTGGCAGATTCTGTGTCTGGCAAGACCTTCCTGGTTCTTTCAAGGCCCCTGCTCAGTGTGTCCTCACTTGGTGGAGGAGACAGCTCTCTGGATCTCTTCGATGAGGACACTAATCCCATTCACGAAGGCCCGACCTTTATAATCACATCACATTACAACACCTCCCCTCAGCCCTCATCCCTCCTCCTAACACTATCATTTTGAGCATTAGGATTTCAAACTCTGAACCTGGGGGCATGTGAGGGGGAACACATAGCACAGCTATCAGATCACAATAGTGTCCAACTCCTTAACATCCCACACTGGCCTGTCATAATAGTCCCTGAAGCATATTAGGACACAAAGTTTTCATTTCCCAAATCCAATTCTCATTCTCAGATTCAAAACCAACCCACTTGGCCAAGGGCATTATGCTCTAGTCATACTTACATTTTTTTTTTTCCAGTAAATGCAACATGTTCTATTTTGCTTCTGTAACTTTCTATCAAGTTGACCAAGAAGTTCATTTGGGCTCAAGTCCTGACTATGCCACTCGCTCCCTTGAGAGGTTAGATGTTTCCTTTTTATTTTAATTGAAAGATAATTTCTTTGTAGAATTTTGTTGTTTTCTGCCAAAGATAAACATGAATCTGCCATAGGCATACATATGTCCCTGCCCTCTTGAACCTCCCTCCCATCTCCCTCCCCAGAACCAGGAACTCTTAACTACACAAAATGCTAAATTAACTCTTAACTCCTTCTCTAGGTCTATACCAAAAGTAATATTTAGTCCCTGTTGCCTGCTCCTTAAGATATTATATGTATTCCAATCACACATTATCACTTCATTTTTTAGAAAAATGAGGTCCGGCCCAGTGCGGGCGCGGCGGCCCCGGGCCTGGCAGCGCCCGGGCAGGAGCCGGCGGCCGGGGCGGAGGGGCTCGGAGGAGCCGAGCGGGCCCGCACTGGGCGAGCCGCCCGCGGGATCCGGAGCCGCGGCGGCCACGCTGACGTGCCCTTCATGATGAAAGATCTGGGGACACGTGTCTCTCCTTTGTGCAGCTGATAGTTTGGGGGGAAGAGATGGCTGACAGTGTCAAGACCTTTCTGCAGGACCTGGCCAGGGGAATCAAAGACTCCATCTGGGGAATTTGCACCATCTCAAAGCTAGATGCTCGAATTCAGCAAAAGAGAGAGGAGCAGCGTCGAAGAAGGGCTAGCAGCGTCCTAGCTCAGAGGAGAGCCCAGAGCATAGAAAGGAAGCAGGAGAGTGAACCACGTATTGTTAGTAGGATTTTTCAGTGCTGCGCTTGGAATGGTGGAGTTTTCTGGTTCAGTCTCCTCTTGTTTTATCGAGTGTTTATTCCTGTCCTTCAGTCAGTAACGGCCCAGATTATTGGCGATCCATCGCTACATGGGGATGTCTGGTCGTGGCTGGAGTTCTTCCTCATGTCGATTTTCAGTACTCTCTGGGTGCTCCCCCTCTTTGTGCTCAGCAAAGTCGTCAATGCCATTTGGTTTCAGGACATAGCCGACCTGGCATTCGAGGTCTCAGGAAGGAAGCCTCACCCATTCCCTAGTGTCAGCAAAATAATTGCTGACATGCTCTTCAACCTCCTGCTGCAGGCTCTCTTCCTCCTCCAGGGGATGTTTGTGAGTCTCTTTCCCATCCACCTTGTTGGTCAGCTGGTTAGTCTCCTGCATATGTCTCTTCTCTACTCACTATACTGCTTCGAGTATCGTTGGTTCAATAAAGGAATTGAGATGCACCAGCGGTTGTCCAACATAGAAAGGAATTGGCCTTACTACTTTGGATTTGGTTTGCCCCTGGCTTTCCTCACGGCAATGCAGTCCTCCTACATTGTCAGTGGCTGCCTCTTCTCTATCCTCTTTCCTTTATTCATTATCAGCGCCAATGAAGCAAAGACCCCTGGCAAAGCATACCTTTTCCAGTTGCGCCTCTTCTCCTTGGTGGTTTTCTTAAGCAACAGACTCTTCCACAAGACGGTCTACCTGCAGTCTGCCCTGAGCAGCTCCACTTCTGCGGAGAAATTCCCCTCCCCGCACCCGTCTCCTGCCAAACTGAAGGCTGCTGCGGCCCACTGAGTCAGTCACCGCCGTCCGGAGGGGAGAGTAGGATCAGATGGACGCCGTGGCAGCTCTTTTCCTGGTTCACTTACCCCCTCCCTGGGAAGACAGGGCCCACTCTGCTGCCAAGGGCCCTGCACACATTCCCTTCCCTCTGAGGAATCTGGATTTTTGTCTTTGGTGCACGTAAGGCAGAATCTTCCTGACACCAGTATGGATTTTAAACACCGGTGAGTCTGAAAGGACCACAGGTTTTTCTGCAGCTCTTTTCTAGCAGTTGCCAGCCCCGTGCCTGGACTGATTTGAATACTCTTTCTCCCCGTTCCATTTCCCCTCCCACTTCCCCTTCCTGCCTTCCACCGCCCTTGGATGAATGGATTTTTGTAATTCTAGCTGTTGTATTTTGTGGACCTGTTTCTGTTTTTCTGTGAAGCACATATCTTGGATGTGGGAGGCACAGGAGGCTCCGCTGCTCCTGGTCACGCCCTTTATAGCCATCACTGTCTTGTTTCTTGTAACTCAGGTTAGATTTTGGTCTCTTGCTCCACTGCAAAAAAGCAAAACAAAACACAAGCCTGAAGAGATGGGACAGGAGGAAAGACCTCACAGCCAGATCTACATGGGGTTTGAGGAGCGATTTTCTTTCTTCCCTTTGAAGGGGAGAAAGCTTTTTTCACAGGTACAATAAAAGCTCCCCCGACGATAGGGAGGAACCAGTTTTGGACAAGTGCCACTGCAACACGGAGTGCAGAGAGGACCTGACCTTTAAACTCTGGAGGTCTGAACTTGACTGCTGGCCACTGCCGGGTCTGTCTGGTGTTTCCAAGGAATATTGGGTGCTGCGAATAGGAACTGAAGGGGTAAACTTATTAAACCCATTAAACCTGTGAAAAAAAAAAAAAAAAGAAAAATGAGGTCCCTGAAGAATCAAAACATACATTATTAATAATCTGACCAAGAGAAGTCTTACATAGGGAAAAATTGCCACCTTGAGGATCAGACTACTCAGTCCATTTACTGACTCTTTCATTTACTAGTAGTATAATCTTACATGGCTTAATTAATTTATCTGGTCCCCAGTATACAAATCTTAAGAATGGAATGATAACAGAATCCTATATGCTATGATCTTTGGTTCCCCAGATGGACGCCGTGGCAGCTCTTTTCCTGGTTCACTTACCCCCTCCCTGGGAAGACAGGGCCCACTCTGCTGCCAAGGGCCCTGCACACATTCCCTTCCCTCTGAGGAATCTGGATTTTTGTCTTTGGTGCACGTAAGGCAGAATCTTCCTGACACCAGTATGGATTTTAAACACCGGTGAGTCTGAAAGGACCACAGGTTTTTCTGCAGCTCTTTTCTAGCAGTTGCCAGCCCCGTGCCTGGACTGATTTGAATACTCTTTCTCCCCGTTCCATTTCCCCTCCCACTTCCCCTTCCTGCCTTCCACCGCCCTTGGATGAATGGATTTTTGTAATTCTAGCTGTTGTATTTTGTGGACCTGTTTCTGTTTTTCTGTGAAGCACATATCTTGGATGTGGGAGGCACAGGAGGCTCCGCTGCTCCTGGTCACGCCCTTTATAGCCATCACTGTCTTGTTTCTTGTAACTCAGGTTAGATTTTGGTCTCTTGCTCCACTGCAAAAAAGCAAAACAAAACACAAGCCTGAAGAGATGGGACAGGAGGAAAGACCTCACAGCCAGATCTCCATGGGCTTTGAGGAGCGATTTTCTTTCTTCCCTTTGAAGGGGAGAAAGCTTTTTTCACAGGTACAATAAAAGCTCCCCCGACGATAGGGAGGAACCAGTTTTGGACAAGTGCCACTGCAACACGGAGTGCAGAGAGGACCTGACCTTTAAACTCTGGAGGTCTGAACTTGACTGCTGGCCACTGCCGGGTCTGTCTGGTGTTTCCAAGGAATATTGGGTGCTGCGAATAGGAACTGAAGGGGTAAACTTATTAAACCCATTAAACCTGTGAAAAAAAAAAAAAAAAGAAAAATGAGGTCCCTGAAGAATCAAAACATACATTATTAATAATCTGACCAAGAGAAGTCTTACATAGGGGAAAAATTGCCACCTTGAGGATCAGACTACTCAGTCCATTTACTGACTCTTTCATTTACTAGTAGTATAATCTTACATGGCTTAATTAATTTATCTGGTCCCCAGTATACAAATCTTAAGAATGGAATGATAACAGAATCCTATATGCTATGAGGGTCAAATTATAGGAGATATAAAGTACCAGAAATATATGGGACTCAAAAAATATTTTTGGAATCAATGGATGTACAGGTAAACTAACTGTTGAGGAGGGAAATCAGCCTCTTAATGTGTTTTAGGTCAAAGTATAAATAGTCATGTTATCGTTATAAACCACCTGGTATTAGTATGGCTTCTCAATTTGTAAAGAGTTTTCACCTGTTATTTCCTTCAGTGCCAAAAATATGCAAAAACTTCATATTACAGGCAAAGAAATGAGGAACAGAGAGTTTCAATGTCTTATCAGAAGAAGGCACAAGATTTTAGAGGGTTTCAAAAAACCTGGCTACATAACTTTCTATTTGTTACCGTTCAGCTATTATAGGTAGCAAGTCATTATTCTCAAACTAGAATATGAAGTCTTTGAAAGAAAAGGACACTCATGTTTATGTGTCATAGGCAAAAAATACTCAATAAGTATGAGATAAGTAAATGAATGAAGCTGGCTGAAAACTCAACATTAAAAAATCTAAGGTCGTGGAATCTGGTGCCATCACTTCATGGCAAATAGAAGGGGGAAATGTAGAAGCAGGGACAGATTTTACTTTCTTAGTTTCTAAAATCACTGCAGATAATGACTACAGCCATGAAATTAGAAGACACTTGCTTCATTGAAAGAAAGCTATGATCAACCTAGACAGTATATTAAAAAGCAAAGACATTACTTTGCTGAGAAAGGTTCATATAGTTAAAGCTATCGTTTTTCCTGTAGTCAGGTATGGATGTGAGAGCTGGACCATAAAAATGGCTGTGCACCGAAGAACTGATGCTTCTGGACTGTGGTGCTGAAGAAGACTCTTGAGAGTCCCTTGGATTGCAAGGAGATCAAATCAGTCAATCCTAAATGAAATCAACCCTGAATATTCATCTGAAGGAATGATCCCGAAGCTGAAGCTCCAATACTTTGGCCACCTGATGCAAAGAGCCAGCTCACTGGAAAAGATCTTCATGCTGGGGACAAAGTAAATGAATAGAATAAAAATTGTGAAAGGAAATAAAGTATGATTTCAGGGCCAAGTTACCTAGCCTATTTTGTCCTTTATTGTCACGAGGAACATGGAGATAATAAAACTACAAAAATATTTTTGGAATCAATGGATGTACAGGTAAACTAACTGTTGAGGAGGGAAATCAGCCTCTTAATGTGTTTTAGGTCAAAGTATAAATAGTCATGTTATCGTTATAAACCACCTGGTATTAGTATGGCTTCTCAATTTGTAAAGAGTTTTCACCTGTTATTTCCTTCAGTGCCAAAAATATGCAAAAACTTCATATTACAGGCAAAGAAATGAGGAACAGAGAGTTTCAATGTCTTATCAGAAGAAGGCACAAGATTTTAGAGGGTTTCAAAAAACCTGGCTACATAACTTTCTATTTGTTACCGTTCAGCTATTATAGGTAGCAAGTCATTATTCTCAAACTAGAATATGAAGTCTTTGAAAGAAAAGGACACTCATGTTTATGTGTCATAGGCAAAAAATACTCAATAAGTATGAGATAAGTAAATGAATGAAGCTGGCTGAAAACTCAACATTAAAAAATCTAAGGTAGTGGAATCTGGTGCCATCACTTCATGGCAAATAGAAGGGGGAAATGTAGAAGCAGGGACAGATTTTACTTTCTTAGTTTCTAAAATCACTGCAGATAATGACTACAGCCATGAAATTAGAAGACACTTGCTTCATTGAAAGAAAGCTATGATCAACCTAGACAGTATATTAAAAAGCAAAGACATTACTTTGCTGAGAAAGGTTCATATAGTTAAAGCTATCGTTTTTCCTGTAGTCAGGTATGGATGTGAGAGCTGGACCATAAAAATGGCTGTGCACCGAAGAACTGATGCTTCTGGACTGTGGTGCTGAAGAAGACTCTTGAGAGTCCCTTGGATTGCAAGGAGATCAAATCAGTCAATCCTAAATGAAATCAACCCTGAATATTCATCTGAAGGAATGATCCCGAAGCTGAAGCTCCAATACTTTGGCCACCTGATGCAAAGAGCCAGCTCACTGGAAAAGATCTTCATGCTGGGGACAAAGTAAATGAATAGAATAAAAATTGTGAAAGGAAATAAAGTATGATTTCAGGGCCAAGTTACCTAGCCTATTTTGTCCTTTATTGTCACGAGGAACATGGAGATAATAAAAACTACATAGACTGGGGGTGGAAGAATTAATGGCTAATATGTTTTGTTGTGGATGTTTTTCAGTCGCTAAGTCATATCCGACTCTTTCTGACCCCATGGCCTCCAGCACACCAGGCTCCTCTGTCCTCCACTCTCTCTCAGAGTTTTCCCACATTCACGTCCATTGAGTCAGTGATGCTATCTAGTCATCCCATCCTCTGCTGCCCCCTTCTCCTTTAGCCCTCAATCTTTCCCAACATCAGGGTCTTTTCCAATGAGTCAGCTTTTTGCATCAGGTGGCCAAAGTATTAGAGCTTCAGCTTTACCATCAGTCCTTCCAGTGAATATTTAGAGTTGAAGATGCTCAGCCTTCTTTATGGTCTAGATCTCATATCCATACAATATATCTTTAGTGTTTAGAATAGGGTTTGGAACATAATAAACCCTCAGAAGAGAGTTAGCATTACACCACCGGTGCCACTGCTACCAACAATGATACCATAACCATCACCATTGTCACTGCATTACTGTGACCGCTTAGAGAGCTTGGGCTGCCATCCCAAAATGCCATAAGCTGGGTGGTTTTAATAACAAGAACTTATTTCTCACAGCTCCGGCAACTTTGAATCAGAGTCTGGGGTGCTAGCTTTGTTGTGTTCTAGTGAAGGCCCTCTTGCTGGCCTGGAGATGGCCACCTTTTCACTGTGTCCTCACAAAGGGAAGAGAGACGAGACAGACAGACAGAGAAAGGAACACCAGCACAGGTCTCTGATGTCTCTCTTTACAAGGTCACTAATCCCTTCAAAGGACCCCACTCTCATGACCTCATCTAAACCGCACCCAAAGGCCTAAATATCGTCACATGGGGATTGGGGGATTCAGCATGCGAAGCCTGGAGGGACACAGACATCCTGTTCATAACATGCAGCTATGTCTCCAAGAAAAGCCAAGCTAAAAGTCTAGCTAGCCAGACAGACCCAGCAGTCAAGGATCTGAAGACAAGAGGTTTAATTCTGAGAATGCTCTCAAAGAGCCAGGAGGGGTGGGTATACGCTGTAGATTCAGACAACTGATCTGAAGGTATCTTGGGTTAAGAAAACCTGCAAATGGCCCTCCTGAACCACTCTTCCCAGAAAGCCCTTCACACATATCGTACATGTAACTCTTACAGGATCATTTGAACTTCAAGGGGCCAGAGCACTTGGGAATCTATAGAGGAAGAGGAATCCTCACCTGGTCTCTTTGTGTGATATGTAAGTTCTCCTCTCTGACCCCACAGACCACTTCACTGCCTTCAAGGAGAACACTGAAATTGTTTGGGAAGAAATTTCCTCCCTCCCTCTGTAAATTTCCTCATTTTGGGTACTACTACTCATCCTCTTTTTTCTGACAGCCTCAGGGCATGACAGAGCTTGTAGCAATTCCAAATTTGACCGCACATCATACAACCTCACCACAAAGGATGCGAATGTTTTGATGGTGGTTAAGAATGTGTCACAGTCCCAGCTTATTATACAGGGGAGAGGGGGGACGCCCACGAGTTGGCAGACAGAGTGAGATATTTTTTTATGCTGGCACTACAATCCAAAGAGAATACCTCCAGGCCATATTCAGTGAGACTCCAGAACTTCTAGTGCATGATCAAAGACACAGACTATTGGCTTAGAATGGGTGCTGCAGATGATAAACAAGCCAACGGCTGCCTCTGCCAGCCTCTGCCAGCCTCGTGAATCAGCAAGCGTGCTCAGCTGAGACAAGCAGAGTGTCTCCCGAAATAACTTTAACCAAATAATTATTTTACTGTTTGCCTTCTTGATTCAGCCGTAGGGTATCTTACGCAGGAAAGGGCTGTGATCATTGTTTTGATGAATGGCACTCTGTAAATAAATTTGGAATAAGATTTAGCCTTGTGGAGCTAAAAGGAGACTCAAGATGAAAAAGAATTGAAGATTAAAAAAAGATCATGAGGGAATGAAGATGCTGTGACCTGACCAAGAAGGAAAATAAGAAATCTCTGAAGCTTTTCCATGACACTCACACAGAAGAATGAGTGCATTTAATCTTCTAAAACTAAATAATCAAGCTCTCTGCTCCCTAGAAACTCCTAGTGTGATATAGCTTCTAGCTACCTTAGTTTTGAGGGGATAATCCCGACATATAGGCATTATTCTTTTCCAAGTTGATTTTACTTTTCTCTTCATAGATCTCTATGCTTTGATCTTCTTCACACTCAAAAAGCTCAGAGTCAAAACTCAAAATTTAAGTCCAATGATGAGGGCAAATTTCCATTAAACCCATTATAATGGGTTTTATTTCTTAATCCCTCTGAATAAATTTTCTTCACCATCTGTATTTCCAGTATCTTTCATTTATACTAAGGCTAAACATCACGCAAATGAAACAGACGTCTTTCTATAAACACAGAAGTAACCAAGACAAAATGATTAATATTCACATACACAAAAAAAATGATATGCTGATTCTAAAAGTCTCTTGATTCTCTCACTGTATATTTGAGATCAATAAATGTCAAATCATTTAAAAATCCTGCTGCATTCCTAAACTCACAGTTTAAGATTCAGAATAGTTACAGGTTATAACATAAGGAGAATAAGGGGTGGAGATTTATTAGTTCTGAAGCTGCCCATGAGAAAGAAGAAATAGATTTCAGGAGGGAAGTCCCTACGTGAGAGCTTCACTGATGGCTCAGACAGTAAAGAGTCTGTCTGCAATACAAGAGGAGGGGGTTCAATCCCTGGGTTAGGAGGATCCCCTGGAGAAGAGAATGGCAACCCACTCCAGTATTCTTGCTTGGAAAATTCCATGGACTGAGGAGCCTGACAGTCATGGGGCTCAAAGGGATTGCAAAGGGGTGAAGGAGACTGAGAGACCAAGCCCTGGCAATCCCTGGTCCCTAAGTAGCTTGAAGGGTTTTGATAAAAATGACTGAGGTAGGATAAACACTTAGAAACATACCATCGTTATCCACTAGAAGTTCTGAGTTCTCCTCTAAGCATCATGCAGAAAAGGAAAGATGTCCACTGTCAATACAACCAATGACCCAGATAATTTCTCCTCCTTTGCTTTTCTCATGTATAGCAGTGTTTCTAGTAAACAAACATGTGTCACAGAAAACAACTGTGTTTCCACATTTCGACTATCAGTGAACAAATTTAAGCATTTTTATAGAAAATCTACTAGGTGATATCAACTCATAGGAAACTACTTGGTTTCTTTCTTTGAGGGTGTAGGGACTCAGTAGTTGGTGGTAGAAAGAGAAAGCAACCAAAAAAGACAATGCAATGTAAGCACCATGAGAAGAAAAAAGGAGCTGTTGAAAGAACAAATAATTGTTACATCGAATTATTGTTTCTAATTTTTCACTCCCCTAAAAGAACTCTGCACTCCCATCTCTGCCTCATGGCAAGGAAGGGGGATTTACAATTGACACCAATGATATAACAGACGTCTTTCTATAAACACAGAAGTAACCAAGACAAAATGATTAATATTCACATACACAAAAAAAATGATATGCTGATTCTAAAAGTCTCTTGATTCTCTCACTGTATATTTGAGATCAATAAATGTCAAATCATTTAAAAATCCTGCTGCATTCCTAAACTCACAGTTTAAGATTCAGAATAGTTACAGGTTATAACATAAGGAGAATAAGGGGTGGAGATTTATTAGTTCTGAAGCTGCCCATGAGAAAGAAGAAATAGATTTCAGGAGGGAAGTCCCTACGTGAGAGCTTCACTGATGGCTCAGACAGTAAAGAGTCTGTCTGCAATACAAGAGGAGGGGGTTCAATCCCTGGGTTAGGAGGATCCCCTGGAGAAGAGAATGGCAACCCACTCCAGTATTCTTGCTTGGAAAATTCCATGGACTGAGGAGCCTGACAGTCATGGGGCTCAAAGGGATTGCAAAGGGGTGAAGGAGACTGAGAGACCAAGCCCTGGCAATCCCTGGTCCCTAAGTAGCTTGAAGGGTTTTGATAAAAATGACTGAGGTAGGATAAACACTTAGAAACATACCATCGTTATCCACTAGAAGTTCTGAGTTTTCCTCTAAGCATCATGCAGAAAAGGAAAGATGTCCACTGTCAATACAACCAATGACCCAGATAATTTCTCCTCCTTTGCTTTTCTCATGTATAGCAGTGTTTCTAGTAAACAAACATGTGTCACAGAAAACAACTGTGTTTCCACATTTCGACTATCAGTGAACAAATTTAAGCATTTTTATAGAAAATCTACTAGGTGATATCAACTCATAGGAAACTACTTGGTTTCTTTCTTTGAGGGTGTAGGGACTCAGTAGTTGGTGGTAGAAAGAGAAAGCAACCAAAAAAGACAATGCAATGTAAGCACCATGAGAAGAAAAAAGGAGCTGTTGAAAGAACAAATAATTGTTACATTGAATTATTGTTTCTAATTTTTCACTCCCCTAAAAGAACTCTGCACTCCCATTTCTGCCTCATGGCAAGAGGGATTTACTTCCCAGCCTCTGCCTCTGGGTTTGGCCATGTCATTCGTGATGGCTAATGTGACACCAATGATATAACAGACCAAAACTGTACTTGTGAAGTTTGGCTGGTACAGCCTAGTAAATGCTTACAATAAAACGAATGACTCCCAGAAAATCACAGATAGTCTCAGAGGTATGCTGAAATTGCCACAGTTAAAAATCGTGGTTATTCTTACAGCCACATTATTATTTATCAATCTACCTATCCATCTACTGTATGTGGGTACAATACATACAGTATAAGTGTACATATCTACATAAAATGCCTTCCTCCTTTAGGAGACTTTTCCGTGATATTCTCGGGAAAATATATAACACTCTTCACCATTATTTGTATTTTTATTTCATATATTTATATGTATACATTATACTTGCTGTTTCTGGTACCAAATAAATACAGAAACATTTTACAATGAAAACATTTGATATTCTGGTATATTTCCCAATGGAAGTAATTCACCCTAATTTAATAATTGATATGTAATCATATTTGTGTCATTGGAACAGACTGGATTTAAAGCTATTTAGTAATTTTACTTGAGCTGAAAACAAAAGAATTCTTTCTCAGTTTATCTTTTTATGGCAGGTGAATATTGCATATTTCAAAACTACTAACTACTAAATTGGGGCTCCCCTGGTGGTTCAGACAGTAAAGAATCCACCTGCCAATGCAGGAGACACAAAAGAATTGAGTTCAATCCCTGGGTTGGGAAGATTCCCTGGAAGAGAGAATGGCAACCCACTCCAATATTCTTGCCTCGAGAATCCCATAGACAGAGGGGCCTGGTGGGCTACAGTCTATGGAGTCACAAAAAGTCAGACATGACTAAGTGACTAACACACTTTTGCTCTAAATAGCATGGAAATATGGAACTAAGGTTGAAACTCTAAATAATTTTAAGTAGATCAGTATGATCTATAAATTCAGAGGCCAAGCTCTGTAGGTATCAAGTTCACGGCGCTTAGAAGAGACTAATGGAGAAAATGAGTGTTAATAACTCACAGAGGCAATTACCCATCTATAAGTTTTTAAAGGTCCATTTTATTCAAAAGGTAAAATAATTAAGGTTCAAGAGACTACAATGACTTAATGCTCTCAGAAAAACCATAATGAGTATATTAAGGCAAATATATGAATCCCTTTGGCATGTCTGTCCCTGCTAAATGACAAAAATTTGCCAAACATCTTCATTTAGAAGTGAGTCATCTTGACGTTCACCTGATAAATGTTTCATGTAAAGTACAAATCTTCAATAAAAGTAAAACAACTACCGTAATCTCAGCATTAGAAAAGATGATTGCCATTCTATTAAAATAATATAATCCACCTGATAAGATATTTAGTGCTCATCATAAATATCTCACACAAGTCACAGAAAATAATGACCAGGGACTCTCATACTAGCCAATTTGTACACTCAGAGTCAGTGCAAAAATATCATGTGGATTAAGGAGGCATTTGTTTTGATACTACCATAAGAAAACAGTGTGGGAGACTCCTTTTAGTTCCCTGTGGCCAAGCTACAAGAAAGGGAAGGGAGGTTGAAATTATTTTTCCATTTTGAAGAGAGTCTCAGAATGCTACATTTTCAGCCTCTGAAGGGAGAGTCTGGCTGATGCACCAAATTTCATCTGGTTAACTTGTAGATGAGATTGAAAAAAAAAAAAAAGAGAGAGAGATTTTCAGTTTTGATTGAAGAATATTTTGCCATTCATTTAAACTACCCACATATCAAACAAAACCATAAAAAGATACAAACTGACAGAGCTTCTTAATAAAGTTATCTAAAGCAACACATTTAAAACCATCTGTTATTAACTTTTTAAAAATCCTGAAAAAAAAAAAAAAAAATCCTGTAACATAGGGCCTCCCTGGTGGCCCAGTGGGTAAGGGCACCGCCTTGCAGTGCAAGGGGCGGCAGTTCAATCCCTGGCCAGGGAAGATCCCACGTGCTGCAGAGAGGCTGGACCAACGTGTGCAACTACCCAGCCGGACCTCTGGAGTACATGCGCCCAGAGCCGGTGCTCTGCAGTGACAGAGGCCACTGTAATGGGAGGCCCACAAGGGTTAAAGAACAAAGATGGATGAAAATAGATAAATGAAAGGCCAATAGAAGTGTTGTCCCCTAAAATCCTGTAATATGATGTGTATTCTGATAAATCGCTAGAGTTCCCAGATATTGAAATATTGTTATAACCAAATCCAAATATTTAGACAACACACAAACATATATTTAACCTAGTTTTAGAAGCTAAATTACCCAATCAAATCATCCATTTTAGAAACAGAAAAGACAGAAGCTGAAAAGTCTGCCCCTTTGTTTTTAAATGACAAAATTTGCCAAACATCTTCATTTAGAAGTGAGTCATCTTGACGTTCACCTGATAAATGTTTCATGTAAAGTACAAATCTTCAATAAAAGTAAAACAACTACCGTAATCTCAGCATTAGAAAAGATGATTGCCATTCTATTAAAATAATATAATCCACCTGATAAGATATTTAGTGCTCATCATAAATATCTCACACAAGTCACAGAAAATAATGACCAGGGACTCTCATACTAGCCAATTTGTACACTCAGAGTCAGTGCAAAATATCATGTGGATTAAGGAGGCATTTGTTTTGATACTACCATAAGAAAACAGTGTGGGAGACTCCTTTTAGTTCCCTGTGGCCAAGCTACAAGAAAGGGAAGGGAGGTTGAAATTATTTTTCCATTTTGAAGAGAGTCTCAGAATGCTACATTTTCAGCCTCTGAAGGGAGAGTCTGGCTGATGCACCAAATTTCATCTGGTTAACTTGTAGATGAGATTGAAAAAAAAAAAAAAAAGAGAGAGAGATTTTCAGTTTTGATTGAAGAATATTTTGCCATTCATTTAAACTACCCACATATCAAACAAAACCATAAAAAGATACAAACTGACAGAGCTTCTTAATAAAGTTATCTAAAGCAACACATTTAAAACCATCTGTTATTAACTTTTTAAAAATCCTGAAAAAAAAAAAAAAAAATCCTGTAACATAGGGCCTCCCTGGTGGCCCAGTGGGTAAGGGCACCGCCTTGCAGTGCAAGGGGCGGCAGTTCAATCCCTGGCCAGGGAAGATCCCACGTGCTGCAGAGAGGCTGGACCAACGTGTGCAACTACCCAGCCGGACCTCTGGAGTACATGCGCCCAGAGCCGGTGCTCTGCAGTGACAGAGGCCACTGTAATGGGAGGCCCACAAGGGTTAAAGAACAAAGATGGATGAAAATAGATAAATGAAAGGCCAATAGAAGTGTTGTCCCCTAAAATCCTGTAATATGATGTGTATTCTGATAAATCGCTAGAGTTCCCAGATATTGAAATATTGTTATAACCAAATCCAAATATTTAGACAACACACAAACATATATTTAACCTAGTTTTAGAAGCTAAATTACCCAATCAAATCATCCATTTTAGAAACAGAAAAGACAGAAGCTGAAAATTAATCTTATATTAATTTTTGTATTGTATCTTTTCTGTTGCCTACTACTTTTGTTCCTATTGCTTTTGGGTATTTTCCATTGATGTCAAAAAATATATTTTACATTTTCTGTAATATATAATATGAAATATACAAAAATATATAATACATAATATATACCATATACCATATAAAATATATAACATAATACATACATAATATATAATGTGCATAATACATAATAACATTCAATAGAACAATATCTATATATAATATATGTATAATGTATATACCATACAGTTTGTATACTATATGATATATATATTATATGTGATATATATTATAAATATAATTATATACATATGATATATAATAAAATAGATATCATTCTATATAATACAATATTTATAAAATATTATATGATGTATTATGTATGCAATATATATAACATATGTATGTAATATATGTAAAATAACATGTATACATGTACAGAATATATAATATAATCTTTGTAAAACTATATATTATATAGTATAAACATTATATTATATATATTATCACATATATATGATGTGTTTCATAATAAAATATATATTACATTATATTATATAATATGATATTAAAAATTATATAGTGATGTATAGTTATATAATATAATGTAATATATACTATATTGTATTATGTATACTATATATATTATGATATACATGATATATATATATATATCATAAATGAAATAATATATGCAATATATATTATATTACACATATTATATAATATGCAATGAATATGATATAGTTATATCTATTATATATTGTATATATGTAACATATATTTCAAAACATATCCAAAATATATATTATATATAATTATATATATATATATGATATATTTTATATTTATATAATACGTATATTGTATATCAATATATATCATATATGTGATGTGATACATACACCATAATCAATTATATATACAATATCATATACAATACATATATAATGATATATCATATGTATTGATGCATTATATATATTATATATACCATATAAGATAGATGTCTATATTAATAAGTATCGAAAACACAGAATATATATGATATATATACATATTAGTATATGACATATATATAAATATATTAGAATGCATTATGTTATATACATATGGATTATATATATTATATATTATATACAATAATGTACATATATTATTTCTTATATATAAATAATATGTGTAACATATATGATATATGTGACATATCATATGTGATATATATTATATGTACCATATATTATATATAGTATGCATTACAAATATTATATATGTGATATATATTATGTGGTATATAATATATAAAATATCACGTATATTACACGGACTATCCATATATTATATATACCAAATATAATATGTATATTATACATGTTATACATTTACTATATGTTATACTCTACATATTATAATGTTATGTTATATATCAGTGTGTGGATGCAGGAACTGCAACAGCATTGAGTTCTCCTCAGCTTAATGCTGACTCAAGAGAACACTAAAAGCCTTTATGAAGACTTGAAGAGAAAACAAATATAATGTTTATATATATTTATATAATATATAATGCTTATATATATTATATAAAAAATATTGTATATATAATATGTAATATATATCATATATACATTAATATATTATAGATAATATATAATGTATTAATATACATTATATGTAATATGTATTATATATTATGTATCTTTCATATATACACATAATATAATATATAATAATATATAGTATATGATATATAATATATGTATTTATATTTCATATAAAATATATTTTATATTTTATATCATATTCTACATAATATTCTATATAATATTCTGCTGGAGATATCCTCAGGCAATAAAACAAAACTAAATAAAATGTTTATTTTTATCCCTTGTTAGAATATCTAGACTTAAATTAAAAATTCCGGAGATCACTCAAAAATTCATTTAATATATATTTTTATCATGACTTTTAGATTAAATATTATTTATGATATTAATAAAATATTAAGCTTTAAGTTTTTAATTTTTAATAAAATATAAAGCTTTAAGTTTTTAAATCCTAATAGTCAATATTAGGAATGCAATTATTTTTTAAACTGTTGCATATTTCTCATCTTTCATGTTGACTATAACTGTATCTATGAGCTGACAGAAGAAAAAAATGTGTATTTTAAACAAAACATATTTAACACAGAGAGCTGTTAAAGAATCTGTGCTCCACTGATAGAGTAAAAAGGGAAGCTGTGATAATCCAGAGACTGATGACTCCAGGAAGCTGCACTCATCCACTGGTTACGACATCACCCACTTGTGGGTGCTTATCCAAAGGAACTGGAATCAGGACCTCAAAGAAACACCTGCACCCAGGTGTTCACAGCAGCATTACTCATATAGCCAAGATATGGAAACAGCCTATATGTCCATGACTGGATGAATGGATGAAGAAAATGTGGTCTATACATGCAATGGAATATTATTCAGCCTTAATAAAAGAAAAAAAAAAAAAAAGCTCTGCCATTTTCAACAACAAGCATGGACTTAAAGGGCATTATACTAAGTGAAATAAACCTGAAATAAAGAGACAAATACTATACGAGCTCATTTATACACAAAATTTTAAAAAGTCAAAGTCATGGAAGCAGAGAGTAGAACGGCAGTGCCGGGGTTTAGAGGTGGGGAGATGAGGTTAAGGTCAAAGGATACAGAGTTCTTGTTACACAAGGTGGATACATTATGGAGAGCTATACACATCAGAGTTGTTGTAGCAAATAATACTGTATTGGACATTCTCTTGTATGTTCTTAACTACAACTAAGAGGGTGGGAGGAAACTTTCAGAGTTCATGCACCTGGCTACTGCCTTGATGGTGGTTATGGTCTCACAGAATTAAAAAGATCCCCAAAACTCAGAGAACTATATTTATTAAATAAATGTAATGCTTTACCTGTCAGTCGACCTCAATTAAGTGATTAAAAAACAACCACCAAAAATAAACTCATGAAAGAAACTCAAATATCAAAGTCAATGAGAAAGATATATTAATTAAAAGTATCATGGCATCTTATTTTCAAATAAGTAATTTTATAATTCTTGGCGTGATTAAATATTAGGAATGCAATTATTTTTAAACTGTTGCATATTTCTCATCTTTCATGTTGACTATAACTGTATCTATGAGCTGACAGAAGAAAAAAATGTGTATTTTAAACAAAACATATTTAACACAGAGAGCTGTTAAAGAATCTGTGCTCCACTGATAGAGTAAAAAGGGAAGCTGTGATAATCCAGAGACTGATGACTCCAGGAAGCTGCACTCATCCACTGGTTACGACATCACCCACTTGTGGGTGCTTATCCAAAGGAACTGGAATCAGGACCTCAAAGAAACACCTGCACCCAGGTGTTCACAGCAGCATTACTCATATAGCCAAGATATGGAAACAGCCTATATGTCCATGACTGGATGAATGGATGAAGAAAATGTGGTCTATACATGCAATGGAATATTATTCAGCCTTAATAAAAGAAAAAAAAAAAAAAAGCTCTGCCATTTTCAACAACAAGCATGGACTTAAAGGGCATTATACTAAGTGAAATAAACCTGAAATAAAGAGACAAATACTATACGAGCTCATTTATACACAAAATTTTAAAAAGTCAAAGTCATGGAAGCAGAGAGTAGAACGGCAGTGCCGGGGTTTAGAGGTGGGGAGATGAGGTTAAGGTCAAAGGATACAGAGTTCTTTGTACACATGGTGGATACATTATGGAGAGCTATACACATCAGAGTTGTTGTAGCAAATAATACTGTATTGGACATTCTCTTGTATGTTCTTAACTACAACTAAGAGGGTGGGAGGAAACTTTCAGAGTTCATGCACCTGGCTACTGCCTTGATGGTGGTTATGGTCTCACAGAATTAAAAAGATCCCCAAAACTCAGAGAACTATATTTATTAAATAAATGTAATGCTTTACCTGTCAGTCGACCTCAATTAAGTGATTAAAAAACAACCACCAAAAATAAACTCATGAAAGAAACTCAAATATCAAAGTCAATGAGAAAGATATATTAATTAAAAGTATCATGGCATCTTATTTTCAAATAAGTAATTTTATAATTCCTATTGAGCGTGATTAAATATTACAGGAAAAGGAGGAAAGAAGGGACTAGAACTCATTTAACTGCATATCAATCAGGAGCTTAAGTGGGCTTATATGTAATAACAAAACCTATGTGTTAGTTTTGTTCATAAAACAACTATGGCTTCACAAAGTTAAATAACTTGTCCAAAGTCACTCAGATTTCACAGAGGAACTCAAATCAGTCTGAATCCAAATACTGTCATTTAATCTTTGTTCTGTGCCTAACAGTTATAACCCCTTTCTACTCACTGGTTTTCTAATTTACAAGAAGAACTTTGGATAATTACTGGATAAACAATGCATTTTTATTTAAATAAATAAATAAGTGAGTTTTCTCCATTTGTAAAACTCAAGTGTGCACAGATCATTTGAATATCTAGTTGACAGCCTCGGCACTTCAGAGGCACTGAAAAGGAGATATTAATGAAGAAAACATGAAGCTATAATAACGTTTTTATTTTGTTAAAATATATGTAATTATACCAATACATGATTATTTGCTCAGTTTATTAATTAAACAAAACTATTTTATGGTTCTGAATATTATTGAACATGATTAACTTCAAAAATTTGTCTAACCCTTTATAAGATTGCTATCAGGAGATCTGGATCTAAGTTCTGATTGTTTCAATATTTACACGGCTATCATAACTGGAAAAATTCTGTTACTCCAGAAATGGAAGGATATGTTTACTATCTCATCCACCAAGTACACCAATATTTAGTACATTGTTATTTTCCCTCATGTATATCAATTTTCTAACAAATTAATTAGAAGCTGTTTATATTTTATGTCTGAAACAATGTATCTGAGATACTACTTAGATTAACATATAACCAAGCAAGGCCCCTATGACCAATGAAAAATAGCAGAAACTATTCTATTTAGAAAAATTATACAGAAATTATGCTCTAAAATTTTCTTTTTGAATTCAACACATATTCTTATAAACTGTATTTGGGGATTAGCCCTTATACCCCTCATTCTCAGTATATATTAAGATGACTAACAAAATTCAAACATTTCTTTCTGAAAAGTTTGCCATTAATTTTTAAATTTTTATTTAAATTTTTATTTTATGTAGCATGGTTGATAGAGCTAACATGGCTATCTGGACAGTCATTAGTTAAAGAAAAATTATTTTAAAACTCAAATCTAGATATTGATGCAAACCTTACACACAGATCTACTCCTCTAGGGAATAAGCTTTATACATAGTGTATCTTGGGAATGTGATCATTTTAGGACAAAGAAGTGTGTTCTAATGGATTCCAAGCAATAAAGGATAAACATGCAGGGGTGGACCCCTGACAACTGCCGGTTCCTACTGTGTTCACAACCATTTGACCTCAAAGAGCCAAAGATAAATTTTATATATATATATATATATAGTTATATATATATATATAACTATATATATATATAGTTATATATATATATATATAATTATATATATACCTCCTGGGATACTATTCAGCCTTTAAAAAGAAAATCCTGCCACTTGTAACAACACAGATGTATCTTCAAGGCATTATACTAAGTAGCACGAGTCAGACAGAGGAAAAACAATCTGATCCCACTTACATGTGGAATCTAGAAAAGCTACAACTCACAGAAACAGAGAGTAAATTACTAGTTGCCAGGGGCTAGGGGTAGGGGAAACAGGGAAACGTTGATCCAAGAAGATAAACTTCCAGTTACAAGATGAATAAATTCAGGGATTCTAATGTACATAATGGTGACTATAATTAACAATATAATATATAATTGAAAGTTGCTATGAGAACAGATCTTAAATGCTCTCAACACAGACACACACACAGACACACACACACACAAAGGGTAACTATGTGAACTGTTCGGTGTGTTACCTAACCTTATAGTGACAATCATTTCATAATATATCAAATCATTATGTTGTACATCTTAAACTTAATATGTCAACTATAACTGAATAAAGTTGGAAAAATACTTTCTGAATGTCAATATAGAAAATAAATTTTAAAATTTTCTTTTTGAATTCAACACATATTCTTATAAACTGTATTTGGGGATTAGCCCTTATACCCCTCATTCTCAGTATATATTAAGATGACTAACAAAATTCAAACATTTCTTTCTGAAAAGTTTGCCATTAATTTTTAAATTTTTATTTAAATTTTTATTTTATGTAGCATGGTTGATAGAGCTAACATGGCTATCTGGACAGTCATTAGTTAAAGAAAAATTATTTTAAAACTCAAATCTAGATATTGATGCAAACCTTACACACAGATCTACTCCTCTAGGGAATAAGCTTTATACATAGTGTATCTTGGGAATGTGATCATTTTAGGACAAAGAAGTGTGTTCTAATGGATTCCAAGCAATAAAGGATAAACATGCAGGGGTGGACCCCTGACAACTGCCGGTTCCTACTGTGTTCACAACCATTTGACCTCAAAGAGCCAAAGATAAATTTTATATATATATATATATATAGTTATATATATATATATAACTATATATATATATAGTTATATATATATATATATAATTATATATATACCTCCTGGGATACTATTCAGCCTTTAAAAAGAAAATCCTGCCACTTGTAACAACACAGATGTATCTTCAAGGCATTATACTAAGTAGCACGAGTCAGACAGAGGAAAAACAATCTGATCCCACTTACATGTGGAATCTAGAAAAGCTACAACTCACAGAAACAGAGAGTAAATTACTAGTTGCCAGGGGCTAGGGGTAGGGGAAACAGGGAAACGTTGATCCAAGAAGATAAACTTCCAGTTACAAGATGAATAAATTCAGGGATTCTAATGTACATAATGGTGACTATAATTAACAATATAATATATAATTGAAAGTTGCTATGAGAACAGATCTTAAATGCTCTCAACACAGACACACACACAGACACACACACACACAAAGGGTAACTATGTGAACTGTTCGGTGTGTTACCTAACCTTATAGTGACAATCATTTCATAATATATCAAATCATTATGTTGTACATCTTAAACTTAATATGTCAACTATAACTGAATAAAGTTGGAAAAATACTTTCTGAATGTCAATATAGAAAATAAATTTTAAAATTTGATTTTATTTAAAAAATTCAAATATAAATAAATAAAAACCTAAGACACTTTTCTCTTGACTTTCCTTTGTTAACTATCATTCCTTATCCTCTTAAGAGCCAATAGGAAAAAAATACATATATATGCGGAGACATAACCCTTATGGATGTTTCTGAAAATGATAAATAGAAATGTCATTTGGTAAATTATATTTTAGATGAAAGGGGAAGTCTGAAATTTTTCTATGCAAAAGAAGTTACTCTTGTTTCCTATGCATTACACTAGTTTTCCTAAGCAAAATATCCATGACAATATGGAAGAAGAAACTGAATTTTGCCCAAAGCATGAAAACAGTACATTATGGGTGCTAGTATTTTTGAGATCTGTTGATTATATGTTCAGGGTGGTTGGCCCTGATTAGAGCTGTAAGTACAGGGCTCCCCTGTGAGAAAAGTAAGACGTGAAATGTAAACAGACCGGTAGAAATGCAAACACATTTTCATTTACTAATTGCTATAATCAAAGCAGAGCTCGTAAATCATTAGCTTTGAAAATGTATAAACAGAAGTAATAAATTGATCAATCATGTCCTACAAAGACATTAAAAAATGTGTTTTGACTCAACTTTTCAGATAAGAACACTAGGATCAGAGAGAGAAATTAACATGTGGAATCTAGAAAAGCTACAACTCACAGAAACAGAGAGTAAATGACTAGTTGCCAGGGGCTAGGGGTAGGGGAAACAGGGAAACGTTGATCAAAGAAGATAAACTTCCAGTTACAAGATGAATAAATTCAGGGATTCTAATGTACATAATGGTGACTATAATTAACAATATAATATATAATTGAAAGTTGCTATGAGAACAGATCTTAAATGCTCTCAACACAGACACACACACAGACACACACACACACAAAGGGTAACTATGTGAACTGTTCGGTGTGTTACCTAACCTTATAGTGACAATCATTTCATAATATATCAAATCATTATGTTGTACATCTTAAACTTAATATGTCAACTATAACTGAATAAAGTTGGAAAAATACTTTCTGAATGTCAATATAGAAAATAAATTTTAAAATTTGATTTTATTTAAAAAATTCAAATATAAATAAATAAAAACCTAAGACACTTTTCTCTTGACTTTCCTTTGTTAACTATCATTCCTTATCCTCTTAAGAGCCAATAGGAAAAAAATACATATATATGCGGAGACATAACCCTTATGGATGTTTCTGAAAATGATAAATAGAAATGTCATTTGGTAAATTATATTTTAGATGAAAGGGAAGTCTGAAATTTTTCTATGCAAAAGAAGTTACTCTTGTTTCCTATGCATTACACTAGTTTTCCTAAGCAAAATATCCATGACAATATGGAAGAAGAAACTGAATTTTGCCCAAAGCATGAAAACAGTACATTATGGGTGCTAGTATTTTTGAGATCTGTTGATTATATGTTCAGGGTGGTTGGCCCTGATTAGAGCTGTAAGTACAGGGCTCCCCTGTGAGAAAAGTAAGACGTGAAATGTAAACAGACCGGTAGAAATGCAAACACATTTTCATTTACTAATTGCTATAATCAAAGCAGAGCTCGTAAATCATTAGCTTTGAAAATGTATAAACAGAAGTAATAAATTGATCAATCATGTCCTACAAAGACATTAAAAAATGTGTTTTGACTCAACTTTTCAGATAAGAACACTAGGATCAGAGAGAGAAATTAACATGTGGAATCTTGCAATCTGAAAAGCGAGGCCATCCGACTCCAGACTTCATTCTTTAATCTCCATGCCAACCTCTCCTGAACATTAAAATGCCTTCTCTTCTTCTCTTACTCTGTTTTATTTTTATTTAAACGCTAAAATAGACCCACTAAACTAATTTCATGACCCACTCATTTGATTTTCTGTTTGAAAAATTCTGCCTTAAGCAATAGGCTTAATTACAGAGACGCTGAGACTTTAGGAAATGCTTTTATATATCTAGTTCATCTTATTCACAGAATGCTGCTTTGAAGATCAAGTAGTTAGGGAAACTATCAATGCCAGAGTCAGGCTTTCCTAACTAGTGTATCACAGAATTAGGACTTAAATCCACAGCTCTGGTTCGAAATCTTCTCTTCTTCTCAGTCCCTCTATCTCTCCTGCACTGACCCTAGCCATGGTATTCACTTGCCTAGGCCTCTACAGTTGTGTCCAGTGGGTCTCTGGCCTGTCTCCTTCCCTTCAGGAGGCTGTTCTGCCCAGAACAGCCTCAGTGATCCTTGCAAAACTAAATCAAGTCCTGTCCACGCTCTGCTCAAAGACCTTCCACTGGTGCAGACAGAGCATGTCTTAGAAGGTCCACATGACCTGATTCACAGCTTTTCCCTGCCGCCAACATACACACATATATTCACATATATACACGCATGTATACATATACACACCTGTATACATGTACACACACAATACACGAAAATGTACAATATACGTATGCACACATGCAAATATGAGTACACACACATATACATGCATACATACATATATAATAGAAATACACACATGTAGACAGAAACATACATGCATATACATATGCACATGCCTGTGCACCCAAACATAATATATATGGACATATACACGTAAACACATACATAAGCACACATAGGCACCCACCCTGCCCTTTCATTTATTTGGCTGGTTTGTTTCTAGCTAGTTTATCTTCGGTGAAGAAGAATAATCTAAATTATCCCATTGCCCAAATGTGTCTCAAATCCACACTGGGGAGGGGATATTAGGAAGCAATTTAGCCTGAGACAGACTTTGGGAATACTGTCAAGTTTGTTTTAAAAACCAATGTTTGAATTTTATGAGTCATTGTAACACAATGAGAGTGAGGGGTATGGAGTTGCTGCTGTTCAGTTGCTAAGTTCTGTCTGACTCTTTGCAACCCCAAGGACGGCAATATAGCAGGCTTCCTGGTCCTTCACTATCTCTGGGAGTTTACAGCACACAAAAACACCCACTGGAGGTGGAACATTTTAGAACTTATTATCTATACTTATTTTTTTCAAAGGAAGGAATTTTCACTATTTTCCACATAAGGTTCCTGAGGTCCTCCCTTGGTCACATGCCAGTCTGGCTTGTATCTACTAGTGAGAAGGAAGGCCTCCTGAGAGGTGGAGTGAGGGGGTGGGCGGGGCTGTTCTAGAACAGGAAGGAATGCTCAGGCAGCCCAGGTACCAGGTTCATTTCTGAACTAACATGTGCCCAGTTAACACACTCTCTTTACAAGGATGAATGAAGTTACACACTGCAAACTGATTTTTACCACTTTGCAATGAATAAAATACACACTAAAATTAAATTTCTTACACTTTTCCTTGATTAGTGGATGGCTTTTTAGATTGTTTATATATAGTATTATGTGTGTGTGTGTGTGTATTAAGGATAAAAGAAACCTTTTATATGCTTCATTCAAATATTAGTGTACCCCTGCTGTTATATCTCTAAGATGAACACTCCTGACTCCTAAATCAACACACACCCCTTTAAAATGCCAAGAGCATCATGTGAAATACACACTTGCTTTCCATTGTAGGCTTGCTTTCTGTAAACATTTCCACACAAAAGCCCCCTTTTGTTCTGCAGTCTACTTTTCTTTCCCATTCACTCTCCACCCAGATGACTCTATTCCCACTTCCTCTTAACAGCAAGAACAATTTATCTTTCACTTTGAGAAGAAAAAAGAAATTCTCCAGATGGATGAAGAAACAGGCAGAACCAGATCTCCTGCATTAGAATTCCAGTGCTGGGGCAGAAATGCAGTACTGCAATAGCAAATAGGAAGTGCCAATTTCACACCCAGCCCATTCACATATCCATTCACTCATTTGTTCAAATATGTCCACCTGGGCGGGCTATCTCTGGGGATGTCAAAGTGGATGGTAATATACATGTCATCAGGAAGTCACAGGCTTGCTGCCAAGGAAGGCCACATATTTATCACAAGGATACTGAAGAAATCTGAAATGCCCAATTCATGCTAACAATGGCTACTAAGGTCCCCCTCTGCAACCTTCCAGGTTTGAAGGTAAATATTCCTGCTAGTTGAGCACTACAGAAAATCCCCAGGCATCTGCTCTAGTGACATACTGATCATTTCTATGAGAAAAGGTAGAGCTACTGCCTTAAGAGATATGTAGAGTGGTGAGTAACAAAGACACTATTTTCCACATAAGGTTCCTGAGGTCCTCCCTTGGTCACATGCCAGTCTGGCTTGTATCTACTAGTGAGAAGGAAGGCCTCCTGAGAGGTGGAGTGAGGGGGTGGGCGGGGCTGTTCTAGAACAGGAAGGAATGCTCAGGCAGCCCAGGTACCAGGTTCATTTCTGAACTAACATGTGCCCAGTTAACACACTCTCTTTACAAGGATGAATGAAGTTACACACTGCAAACTGATTTTTACCACTTTGCAATGAATAAAATACACACTAAAATTAAATTTCTTACACTTTTCCTTGATTAGTGGATGGCTTTTTAGATTGTTTATATATAGTATTATGTGTGTGTGTGTGTATTAAGGATAAAAGAAACCTTTTATATGCTTCATTCAAATATTAGTGTACCCCTGCTGTTATATCTCTAAGATGAACACTCCTGACTCCTAAATCAACACACACCCCTTTAAAATGCCAAGAGCATCATGTGAAATACACACTTGCTTTCCATTGTAGGCTTGCTTTCTGTAAACATTTCCACACAAAAGCCTCCTTTTGTTCTGCAGTCTACTTTTCTTTCCCATTCACTCTCCACCCAGATGACTCTATTCCCACTTCCTCTTAACAGCAAGAACAATTTATCTTTCACTTTGAGAAGAAAAAAGAAATTCTCCAGATGGATGAAGAAACAGGCAGAACCAGATCTCCTGCATTAGAATTCCAGTGCTGGGGCAGAAATGCAGTACTGCAATAGCAAATAGGAAGTGCCAATTTCACACCCAGCCCATTCACATATCCATTCACTCATTTGTTCAAATATGTCCACCTGGGCGGGCTATCTCTGGGGATGTCAAAGTGGATGGTAATATACATGTCATCAGGAAGTCACAGGCTTGCTGCCAAGGAAGGCCACATATTTATCACAAGGATACTGAAGAAATCTGAAATGCCCAATTCATGCTAACAATGGCTACTAAGGTCCCCCTCTGCAACCTTCCAGGTTTGAAGGTAAATATTCCTGCTAGTTGAGCACTACAGAAAATCCCCCAGGCATCTGCTCTAGTGACATACTGATCATTTCTATGAGAAAAGGTAGAGCTACTGCCTTAAGAGATATGTAGAGTTGGTGAGTAACAACACTGAAAGATTACAGTGAGAAGAAGCAACGTCAAAGGCAGCGGTGCCAGGGTCTGGGAAAGGGAAACAGTGGTGTCAGTTATGCTCGAGGCAAGAGTGCTGACGTGAAGTCCTCACACTGACCCCTTGGGACTGAACGAGTCACTCATAAGCCACTCATTACTTACACATATGCTTTGTTACAGATACCAGAATCCAAGAGATACACTAGAGATATCTCTCTCTGGGTGTGTGTGTATGAATATGTATACAGCTATATGATTAACAGCATATATTATACATTGAATATAAAATCATTAACAGTAATACGAACTATAGCAAAATAATTCCTCAGCCTAGAAAATTGGTATGAAATTACATAGCATGGTAACTTTCAGTTTACCCCAAAACATCATTTTAAGATAATTCAAGATTTAGGCCAAATATTTTTAGGATTTTGATCAAAGGCCAGATTCTCCCATCCAAGTACTAACCAAGCCCAACCCTGCTTAGCTTCAGAGATCAGATGAGACAGGGTGCATTCAAGATGGTATGGCCTAAGACTTAGGGCCAGATTCTCAAAGAGATCATCTACCTTCCTCTCTCCCTGGGTTTCCCAACTGTATTCTCTCCAAGCACCTTGCGTTTCCCTTCACTACTCCTAATACAAAGTATTCCTCTACTATAATAACAGTATCCCTCGCAAGATAGGCTCTGCTTCATGCAAACACTGCAGCTCCAGGGAGCAACACCTGCTCTTTGTTCAGGAAATCCCTTCTGCCTCTGTCTACTTCACAGAACAGTACAGTAGGAGTGGTCCATGGATGCTATATGATCACTGTTCACAGCCAGTTTTCTCTCTTGACTCTATGAATATTCTTCCTAGACCTTGTATATATGTGCTCAATCGTTCAGTTGAGTCCAGTTCTTTGCAACCCCATGGACTGTAGACCACCAGGCTCCTCTGTCCATGGAATTTCCCAGGCAAGAATATTGAAGTGGGTTGGCATTTCCTTCTCCAGGGGATCCTCCCGATCTAGGGATCGAATCTGCCTCTTTGCATTGGCAGGCAAATTCTTTAACCACTATGACACCTGGGAAGCCCATGTTTCTCCTTATGTGTGTAGGTATGTGTGCCCAGTTGCCCAGTTGTGTCCAACTCTTTATGACCCTATGGACTGTAGCCTGAGGCTTTTTCACAGACCATTAACACTAACGCTGCTCCCTTCCTCTAACACCTTCCCTCGCAATTCTCAACCATACCTTGACAACTATTTCCTCTTCTCTCAAGGATACCTGTTCACCACGTGACCGTATTAGCAGAGTATCCCCTTTGCTCTTACCGCTTCATGCTATCTGAACAACTTTATTTTCCATTTACCTTTTTGTTCACCATTTTAAAGAATTATGTAAATATGAAAACATATTACTATGGCAGCTTTAGGAGAAGGAAAAGAAAAATAAAAAAGCAGAAGTTTCTTTCTACCTAGAGTGCAATCATTTCTTTTCAAATGCAGGATATTTTTAAGCAAAAGAACCTAATTATTGAGTCTGAAGAGTGAAAAACATAAATTTAGGTTTGTCTGATGGCTCAGATGATCAAGAATCTGCCTGCAATACCAGGGATGCAGGTTCAATCCCTGGGTCGGGAAGATTCCCTGGAGAAGAGAATGGCAACCCATTCCAGTATTCTTGCCTGGAGAATTCCATGGATCTTCTTGGTGGGCTACAGTTCATGGGGTTGCAAAGAGTCAGATGACTGAGCAAGTAATACTTTCAGTAGAAAAGAGAAATAACTTTTTTTTAAAATATTGTGTTTAACTGTTACCTATATTTTTGCAGAGTCTGTTATGGGGGTCACAAAGAGGCAGACAAGACTGAGTAACTAACGTTACATTTCTATGTTTTCCCAGACTTCATAAAGTATGAGTAGTATTCATAAATTTAAATTGCACTTCCCTGAGAATTCACATCCACTGTTGCTGAATGTCCAGCACTCTTCATCTTGAGAGGAGGTGCCCAGGAAAGACTACATGTGTTCACAGATGCTCTCCTACACCAGATGTTGCCTCCCAGTACAGCTCTCATCTTATTCTCCCTTAGAGAATTCAGCATGGTCTCCCAAGAGAATGAAACATGGTGGCCATTTTATAGGATATACCTGTTTTAACTGTGTAAAATCAGAGCTTGACATTGGCTGTAGCACTACAAATACCAAAAGAAAAGAAAAAGGCAACATAATATCATCATGAAGTTAAAAGAAACCAGGTTACATTGTTTGCACTGACTGATAAGTTTTCCTGATAGGTCAGGAAAATTATAGTAAGAAACTATCTAGACTTGATTCCAAGTATTAACTGTTAAGTACTCTGTTGAACAGACAGATACTCTTGATCAAGATTGACTCTAAACAATTCTATGCATTCTGCAATCTTGGAGAAAAACAAAGAGACACTGTAAACAGGTCATCTTAGCTAACTTTCAATTCAGACAAAGCAAATGTGCTCCTCATCTTTACCTGAGTTCTACCCAAAGCAAGAAGCCAGAGTAATAAGCTATTTAACTATAAAAATGTACACACTAAAGCAGGTAAGAAGAAAAGACTGTTTAGGAAGACAGACCTCTTGACGCGCCTCAAATATTTACACAGTCAGTCAAGAGGGACAAGATCTTACTACACAGTTCAATCATGTTTTTCTTTCAAACACAAACTAGCTGGTAGGTATGATAAACAAGATGAGATCTTTGGGGCATGGTCTTACAAAGGATTCTGTTGAGACTGAGACACAGCTAAACTGAAAAGTAACAAAAAATGAACAGGGATTATAAAAATCTTCCATAGTTCAAGACAGGAAAAACATAAACTCATCAGAAAGAGTGTCATGGCATCATCTACAGAGACATGGGATTTTAGGAAGACTGTTGGTGAGTGAGATCTCTGAAAAAGAGATCTGGAGGCCAAACTCAAAATCACATATTTTATTGAGAGGTGCAGTCTTGGCAAAAGTGTGAGAGAATGGTAGTGAGGCAGGAAATTTTGGATAGGAGGCAAATGCTTGGTATACAACTGAACCATTCATTTATGTATTTTATAAAAACTTACTGTATTCCAGTCTAGTGATTTACAATGTCATATTAGCTGATGTACAATCAAGTGATTCAGGTATACATATATATTATTTTTAATATTCTTTTCCACTATGGTTTATCACAGAATATTGAGTATAGTTCCCTGCTCTCTACAAGAGGAGTTTGTAGTTCATCCATCCTATATATAACATGAACCATTTATTTATATTTTTACTTATGAAAAAGGAAAACAAATACAACAGATGTTCAGCCCTACAACACACTTTTGGACATACTAGGTTGACCAAAAAGTTCATTTGGGTTTTTCTTAGCATCTTTGTAAGATGCTATAGAAAAATCCCAACAAACTTTTCAGCCAACAATCCAATACTTTCATGAATAGCCTGCCACCAAACCATTCATTAAAGGAAGAGATGGAAGGAAGTATACCTGTTGGCCCTGTCCTTTCACCAATCAGTTATTGGTAAGATATGTCCCAAGAGTTTTTGTATTCTTTCATTAGATGCCAAATAAGGTACTGGTTCAAGAGATGGCAGAGGAGAGACTATATAAGTTAAGTAAATAAGATAAATATACAGGATAAGTATACTGTACTCATCTTCCCTGGTGGCTCAATTGGTAAAAAAATATGCCTGCAATGCAGGTGACCCAGGTTTGATCCCTGGGTCAGGAAGGTCCCCTGGAGAAGGAATCCAATGAACAGAGGAAACTGGTGGGCTATAGTCCATGGGGTTGCAAAGAGTACTTATAGGTACTAGAGATAGGAGGCAAGGGGGTGGTCAGAAGGCAGGAAGTCCTCAGGCCATAGTCTTTACTGGAGTTCAATGGAAAAGGCAGAATGTACAGTTTGGAATTGACTTGTTTGAAGAAATGAGCAGACTTTGGGCTACACAGACAGTCCCTAGTTGCCCACTCCCTGGCCCTGGGATGATTAAACCAAAAGAACATTTCTTCTTGGGGTGCACAGGCCAGAGAGTGGAGCAGGCTCTGGATGGGTTAGTTTGCCAAAGGCATGCTCCAGCACAAGTCCTTGTTATCACTAAGAATGAGCCAGCAGGAAGAATCAGTGAGAAAGTTTTTTTGAAGATGTCAAAGCATAATAATATACAGAAAATACAATACACATGTAAAATTAAAGTTAAACCTCCCACTGTTTCAGCCTCTCCACCTGAGAACTTCAGCAGCCCCAGGAGAACAGATTCTACACCCTCTTTTTGAATCACTTCCTCAAGGAAACGCTCAAGAAACCAGAGGTTCCAGCTGAAATGCCACTACCCTCCATGCCTGCTCCTCCAATGGAATGAGAAGCCCAAATTGATCAGCTGTATGTTAAAGGCTGCTATTTCTCATGGGAAAATGTTCTCCTTGGAAAACCAAGCCCTCCTAATGTAGAAGAGCCAAAGTTTAATCTGGGAGAGAAACAGGAGACACAAATGCAGAAGGCGGTCACTGGGATGATGCTAGAAGGAACCTCTTTCTGAATTCTAACAGAACAAGGTACAATATTCAGCAACTGGCTCAGTGGCCAGCAAAGAATAGTCCCAAAGGACAGTGCTTCATCCATACAAGCGCTTTCCCCACAGTGACCTTTAGCTAAGCTTTCTATATGGACAGCAGCTTCGGTGTGGTGGGCCACATACTAAAACTAGTGAAATCCATGATAAACCATTCCTAAGGCTGCCCAGGAGTCAACATTTGCAAAGATGGGCAAAATAAAGGACAGAAATGGTATGGACTTAACAGAAGCAGAAGATATGAAGAAAATGTGACAAGTAGAGAACTATACAAGAAAGATCTTAATTACCCAGGTAACCATGATGGTGCAATCACTCACCTATAGCCAGACATCCTGGGTTGTAAAGTCAAGTGAGCCTTAAGAAGCATCACTAAAAACAAAGCTAGTAGAGATGATGGAATTCCAGATGAGCTATTAAAACCTAAAAGGTGGGCTTCCCCTGGTGGTCCAGTGGATAAGGACACCACCTCGCAGTGCAAGGGGTGCCGGTTTGATCCCTGGCCTGGAAAGGTCCCAAGTGCCGCGGAGCGGCTGGACCGATGTGTCCAATCAACGAGCCAGAGCTCTGGAGCGCATGCGACCAGAGCCGGCGCTCTGCGACTACAGACGCCACCACGATGAGAGGCCCACAGGAGCCAAAGAACAAAGATGGATGAAAATAGAGAAATTAAAGACCAATAGAAGTGGCCCACTCGCTCCCCTCCCTCCCCAACCCAACCCCCACCCAAAAATAAATAAATAAATAAATCTTTAAGAAAAAAAAAAAAAACCTAAAAGGTGATGCTGTTAAGATGCTACACTCAATATGGCCGCAAATTTTGGAAACTCAGTCATGGCCTCAGGATGGGAAATGTTTAGTTTTCCTTCCAATCCCAAAGAAAGGCAACGTCAAAAAAAAAAAAAAAAAGGTTCAAATTACTGCACAATTACACTCATTTCACATGCTAGCAAGGTCATGCTTAAAGTCTGCCAAAGTAGGCTTCTGACAGTATGTAAACTGAGAACTTCTAGACAAGTTGGGGTACACGTTGAAGTTAGAAAAGATAGAAAAACCAGAGTAGCCAACATATGCTGGATCATAAGAAAAAGCAAGAGTATTCCAGACAAACATCTACTTCTGCTACACTGACTACATAGAAGGAGTTGACCGTGTGGATCACAACAAACCGTGGAAAATTCTGAAAGAGATGGTAATACCAGACCACATTACCTGCCTCCTATGAAACTTGTATGCAGGACAAGAAGTAAGAATTAGAACCAGACATGGAACAATGGACTGGTTCAAAATTGGGAAAGGAGTATGTCAAGGCTGCATATTGTCACCCTGTTTATTTAACTTATACGCAGAGTACATCATGTGAAATGCTGGTCTAGATGAAGCATAAGCTGGAATCAAGATTGCTGAGTAAAATATAAAACACCTCAGATAGGCAGATGACACCACCCTTATGTCAGAAAGTGAAAAGGAACTAAACAGCCTCTTGCAGAAGGTGAAAGAGGAGAGTGAAAAAGCTGGCTGAAAACTCAACATTCAAAAAATGAAGATCATGGCATCTGGTCATATCACTTCATGGCAAATAGATGGATAAACAATGGAAACAGTGACAGACTTTATTTTCTTGGGCTCCAAAAATCACTGTGGTTGGTGACTGCAACCATAATATTAAAAGCTCCTTAGAAAGAAAGCTATGACAAACCTACATAGCATATTAAAAAACAGAGATATCACTTTGTTGACAAAAATCTGGGTAGTCAAAGCTATGCTTTTTCCACAGTCATGTATAGATGTGAGAGCTGGACCATAAAAATGTCTGAACACTTAAGAACTGATGCCTTTGAACTGTGGTACTAGAGAAGGCTCAAGCATCCCTTGAACTGCAAGGAGATCAAACCAGTCAATCCTAAAGGAAATCAACCCTGAATTTTCATTGGAAGAACTGATGGTGAAACTGAAGTTCCAATACTTTGGCCACCTGATGTGAAGAGATGACTCATTGGAAAAGACCCTGATGTTAGGGAAAAATTGAAGGCAAAAGGAGAAGAGGACGACAGAGGATGAGATGATTGAATGGGATCACTGAGTCAATGGACATGAGTTTGAGCAGGCTCTGGGAGAAGGTGAAGGACAGGGAAGCCTGACATGCTTCAGTCCATGGGATCACAAAGAGTAGGACATGACTGAGCAACTGAACTGACTTACCCATCTCTCTGGCCCTATGAAAGAACCTGGTTCCCAGATCCCAACAAGTAGATTACTCTGAGATCTTAATCTTCCATCTTCTCAGTCAGCCAGCTTTCCAAATAAAGTCATATCCCTTGCCTCAACACTTCATCTATCAGATTCATTGGCCTTTCAAGTGGCGAGCAGAGCAAGTTTGCACTCCATAACAGCAACAGCACGTCTTCTCCTGCAATGCTGCACTACACTACAGGTACCTGGTTTTGAGTTAACTGGTCCTTTTCCAACAACAGATCGTTAGCTTATCAGTTGTATTAATATTAATCACATGGTATTTTAATTTATTCCCTACAATCACTGCAAGTATTCTAAGAACAAATTTGATCAAATTCAATCTAGGAAAAAGACAACACATATAATCATTTGCGACAGTTCCTATAGTTAAGTGGCTGAAGGCCCATGTAAAAAATGACAATTTCAATGAATGTCATGAATATGCTGACCTCCTTTCTGATAAAAGCCTATATAATTTCAATGGGAAAAGAATTCTAAGCTTTGTGAGTTACAATTAAGGTAAATGTGCTTTGAGACAGGAAGTCCTGCTTTCTCCAGAGCAGTAGCTGGATATTGATGGCTTTCATTAGTATTTGAGCTTCTAATTAATGCAAAGAAGTTTCTCAGTGCTTAACATCATTCCCCAGCACATTTGGCTTAGATATTTAAATGTCTGAAATCTTCAAGAGCGTTCTGTGTTCTTTAATTACTTCTCCTTGTATTATGGCCCAGTTCTAAACAGACAGAATGGTGTGGGCAAAGCATAATTAACTCTTCACAAGGCTTCTACTCAGTGGCCGTTGTGTAATTGCCATGGCTGGCTTCTTGAGTTCTTTGTCTAAATTCTTGGCCAAAGTTTCACAATTTTCATTAACCATCATGACTTATTTACTATTCCTCTTTTTATTATACAGATAGAGTTGACTTTGGATTTTTGTGGGATCTTAGTTCTCTGACAGGGATTGAACTACAGTCCCTGGGGTCACAAAGAGTAGGACATGACTGAGCAACTGAACTGACTTACCCATCTCTCTGGCCCTATGAAAGAACCTGGTTCCCAGATCCCAACAAGTAGATTACTCTGAGATCTTAATCTTCCATCTTCTCAGTCAGCCAGCTTTCCAAATAAAGTCATATTCCTTGCCTCAACACTTCATCTATCAGATTTATTGGCCTTTCAAGTGGCGAGCAGAGCAAGTTTGCACTCCATAACAGCAACAGCACGTCTTCCCCTGCAATGCTGCACTACACTACCGGTACCTGGTTTTGAGTTAACTGGTCCTTTTCCAACAACAGATCGTTAGCTTATTAGTTGTATTAATATTAATCACATGGTATTTTAATTTATTCCCTACAATCACTGCAAGTATTCTAAGAACAAATTTGATCAAATTCAATCTAGGAAAAAGACAACACATATAATCATTTGCGACAGTTCCTATAGTTAAGTGGCTGAAGGCCCATGTAAAAAATGACAATTTCAATGAATGTCATGAATATGCTGACCTCCTTTCTGATAAAAGCCTATATAATTTCAATGGGAAAAGAATTCTAAGCTTTGTGAGTTACAATTAAGGTAAATGTGCTTTGAGACAGGAAGTCCTGCTTTCTCCAGAGCAGTAGCTGGATATTGATGGCTTTCATTAGTATTTGAGCTTCTAATTAATGCAAAGAAGTTTCTCAGTGCTTAACATCATTCCCCAGCACATTTGGCTTAGATATTTAAATGTCTGAAATCTTCAAGAGCGTTCTGTGTTCTTTAATTACTTCTCCTTGTATTATGGCCCAGTTCTAAACAGACAGAATGGTGTGGGCAAAGCATAATTAACTCTTCACAAGGCTTCTACTCAGTGGCCGTTGTGTAATTGCCATGGCTGGCTTCTTGAGTTCTTTGTCTAAATTCTTGGCCAAAGTTTCACAATTTTCATTAACCATCATGACTTATTTACTATTCCTCTTTTTATTATACAGATAGAGTTGACTTTGGATTTTTGTGGGATCTTAGTTCTCTGACAGGGATTGAACTTCTGTCCCTTGCATTGGCAGTACAAAGACCTAACGACTGGACTGCCAGGCAAATCCCTATGCTTTGCTGCCTTAAAGCAAGCATGTTTTTAATTATTTTAAATAGATAAAGTATTGTGATATGTGAATTTACCTAGTCAGCAAATATAGCTCAGGCATTCACCTGTTTTTATTTGTGAAAAACTAATTTAGAGTCAGATGAGGTACTTGTAACCATGGATCTTCTCAACATCTGAGTCAGGGACTAGAATGTTAGTCTCCTTGAGCCAACACTAAGGACTTGGGCAGCACACTTACACCTTCTTTTCAAAGCATTTTAGACCTAGAGCAAAAGGATCTGAGGTCAATGTGGGTTTAATGTTCACATCTTTCTTTTTTAACTTGAAAACTAATAGCAGTTTTGGAAGTACACTTTATGTAAGTTCAATCTGTTTCACTTTGTGCTAGGATCATTCCTGATTTTTTTTTTTCCTTCTGTAAAGTAACGCACTCTGAAGCTACAGCTATTGTCTGCTGGGGTAATAAATTTATAAATATCTATGAAAGTGAAAAAAAAACTGAACCAAATTTTATGGCCAAGTGCTCCAAATGTTCTTCATTCCCTGACCAGGAATCAGACTTGCACCCCTGCTCTAGAAGGTGAAATCTTAACCACTGGATAGCCAGGGAAGTCTGTCAATCAATTCTTAAAATTATGGTGCTATAGCAATCACACCCTCACCTCTCCCTCAGGTAGTCAGATTTTCTCCTCAAAATAGAGCTCTTTTACCTGTTTACAAATGTACACTTCTCTGAAAACAAGTAATTACATTTACCTAAGGGCCATGAAAAAGAATCTAAAGCAGTGTCTTAGACATAACAAGTTATAGTAATATTCTGTGGGCCTCTGTGAAAAGCAATGAAGGAATACTATGGAATAATTAGAAAATAGGACAGTAAGGGATATTTTGCTATTTGATAATGAAATCTGAATTCATCTGTTAAATTTAATAGCTCACCATCATCACTCTGAGCCTTAGAATATTTACAGCAGTCTAAAACCTATAAAAGTTTCAACTCACTAATGTACTTGCTATAGCATAACTTTAAGGTATTAGCAAAGTGAAATATTCATGCAATGTCCCTTAATTAACTGTTCAATATTCACCTCTATATGGATCACAGCAAAGCACAAAGAAAATGAATAAATAAAAACTTCATAATAATTACTACCATAAAAACATATATACTAACATTCATATATTAACATTTTACTGATAAATTCTTCCTTTAGACTCTCATCTGATATCCTAATAAGTAGAATATTCAAAATACAAGACCTAAATCTGTATCTTTAGCATATGGAATTTGAGATACTTAGTTCCAAGCAATTTTATCAGGCACCATTACCCCTACTCTTTTCTTCATGATAATATATGAAATTTATTCTTACCACAATAACAAACAGGGTCACACAGATGACCATAAATTACTCCACACCTATACAGAAAAACATATTTGAGTCCCAAAGTGATATGCTATCAAGTTACACACAGAAACAAGACATTTTATGGAGAAATTCAGTTTAAAATCAGGTGACAAGAAATTGTACTTCTAATGTGAAGCAGGGAATTCCCAACAAAGTGAGCAGCCTGCAAGACAGCAGCTATGAGCTCTGGGCAAAATTACAAACAGTCAACTGACAAAGACTTTTCTGAGCATCCTAGAGCAGGCACAAAGTAGGCAGATTTTTAGGGAAGTTGAAGACGTCACCTACAAATTAGGTCTCCACCTTTGCAGTTTGTTCCCAACTGGACCAATCATGAAGACAGCATGATGGGAGAGATTCTGCTAGAAATTCCCTCACATTTTTCTGTTGTTGAAGGAACAAGCGGGAGGAGCCTGGGGTAACCAGGGCTGCAGGAGAGAGCCATAAAGTCAAAGTTTAAATCTGTACATAAACTGTGCTTTTGTCTCAAGCTGAACCACAAACCCCTGAGTGCAGAGCAGACAGAAACCTAGCAAACCAAGGTTGAACGATGACCTGTCACATACACAACAGAAACTGTAATATTTGGCTATTTGATAATGAAATCTAAATTTCGTACTCCATCTTCACTCTGAGCCTTAGAATATTTACAGCAGTCTAAAACCTATAAAAGTTTCAACTCACTAATGTACTTGCTATAGCATAACTTTAAGGTATTAGCAAAGTGAAATATTCATGCAATGTCCCTTAATTAACTGTTCAATATTCACCTCTATATGGATCACAGCAAAGCACAAAGAAAATGAATAAATAAAAACTTCATAATAATTACTACCATAAAAACATATATACTAACATTCATATATTAACATTTTACTGATAAATTCTTCATTTAGACTCTCATCTGATATCCTAATAAGTAGAATATTCAAAATACAAGACCTAAATCTGTATCTTTAGCATATGGAATTTGAGATACTTAGTTCCAAGCAATTTTATCAGGCACCATTACCCCTACTCTTTTCTTCATGATAATATATGAAATTTATTCTTACCACAATAACAAACAGGGTCACACAGATGACCATAAATTACTCCACACCTATACAGAAAAACATATTTGAGTCCCAAAGTGATATGCTATCAAGTTACACACAGAAACAAGACATTTTATGGAGAAATTCAGTTTAAAATCAGGTGACAAGAAATTGTACTTCTAATGTGAAGCAGGGAATTCCCAACAAAGTGAGCAGCCTGCAAGACAGCAGCTATGAGCTCTGGGCAAAATTACAAACAGTCAACTGACAAAGACTTTTCTGAGCATCCTAGAGCAGGCACAAAGTAGGCAGATTTTTAGGGAAGTTGAAGACGTCACCTACAAATTAGGTCTCCACCTTTGCAGTTTGTTCCCAACTGGACCAATCATGAAGACAGCATGACGGGAGAGATTCTGCTAGAAATTTCCTCACATTTTTCTGTTGTTGAAGGAACAAGCGGGAGGAGCCTGGGGTAACCAGGGCTGCAGGAGAGAGCCATAAAGTCAAAGTTTAAATCTGTACATAAACTGTGCTTTTGTCTCAAGCTGAACCACAAACCCCTGAGTGCAGAGCAGACAGAAACCTAGCAAACCAAGGTTGAACGATGACCTGTCACATACACAACAGAAACTGCAACATGAGTGTAGCCAGTCATATTACCTGCTAAGGCAAAACTGTCATATTCCTATAAAGATTATTACAGGATCTACATGTCTACAACATAATGTCAATAATGTTAAGGATATGATCCATAACTACACAGCATAAAAAGAGGCAGAAGAGTATATTCAATATACTTTCATAGAAAAAGAAAATCAATTCAGCAATTACCTGCATGTTGAGAATAGCTATTTTAATCATGTTTAGTGGGAAAGGGAATAAGCATATGTTTATACAAATGGAACAGGCAATTTCAACAAAGTTACAGAACCATATATAAATATGCTTGTGTGTATATTTTTCAGTGGTAATGTACAGATGTGAGAGTTGAACCATGAAGAAGGCTGAGTGTCAAAGTACTGATGTTTTCTAACTGTTGGAGAAGACTCTTAAGACTCCATGGACAGCAAGATCAAACAAGTCAACCCTAAAGAAGATCAACCTGGAATATTCACTGGAAGGACTGATGCTGAGCCTGAAACTCCAACACTTTAACCACCTGATGTGAAGAACCAACTCACTGGAGAAAACCCTGATGCTGGGAAAGACTGAGGGCAATAGGAGAAGAGGCAGTGGAGGATGAAATAGATAGCATCACTGACTCAAGGGACAGGAATTTGAGCAAACTCTGGGAGACAGTGAAGGACAGGAGAGCCTGGTGTGTTGCTGTCCATGAGGCTGCAAAGAGTAGGACACGATTTAGTGATCGAACAACAACACACAAAAATATAAAAATAAAAAATGATACCTGAATTTTTTAAAAAATTACAGAAGGTGAGCAGTACCCAGCAGGGCCTTCCAGGGGACAGGACACACCCCATACCTCTATCCCCCCACTGTGTACAGAGGGGTTACTGAGCTCTTAACTAAGTTCTAACGTGCACATTTAAGAAGATATCCAAAGCATGGAAAGAACTCTAAGTAAAGATTAGGATGAGTAATTTCTAGAGCTCACCTAGAACTCCAAACACAGTGGAAAATCTTTGTAATACACAGTCTAGACTCTTGAAGAAGGTTCTGTTTTGCTAGAGGGGCAAATTCACCCAACTCTGAAGGTTTGTCCCACCCAGCCTGAAAAAAATGAAAAAGAAGTCTTGAAAGGATTCCAACCATGTATAAATACATGCCGAAACAAAACCTAACAGTATATTAATGAAAGAATATCTAGCAACAATCAATGGGAAATTTTGCATGTTTGGCATCCAATCAAAATGTATGAGGCATGAAAAAATGAACAATATAACTCAAAAACAGTAGTAAAATCAATCTACAGAAAGAGGCCCATAAATGACAGAGATGATAGATCTAGCAAGAGATGAAGCACAGGAATTAGAAATAGGTTCCACATCTTCAAGAAGGATGAGAAAACTATGAGTCTGGTGAGGAGACAAAGATATAAAAAAGAGCAGAACAGAGCTTCTAGACACTTAAAATATGATATAAGGAAGAGAAAGCATATTGGCTGGGATGAATAACAGATCCTACATTTCAGAAGAAAAAACTAGTAAACCTGAAGACACAGCAATAGAAAATAGTCAAATTAAGAAATAGAGGAGGGTCTTCCCTGGTGGTCCAGTGGGTGAAAGTCCAACTTGTAGTGCAAGGGGCACCAGTTCAATCTCTAGACCAGGAAGATCCCACATGCCATGGAGCGACTGGACCAGTGTGTCAAACTACAAGCCACACTCTGGAGCGCATGTGTCCATAGCCCAGTGCTCTGCAATGAAAGAGGCCACTGCAATGGGAGGCCCACACAGGCCAAAAGAATAAAGATGGATGAAAACAAATAAATTTTAAAAAAACAGTAAAAGAGGCCAAAATAAAAAAAAAAAAAAAAGAAATAGAGGGGAAAAAAGGTAAAAAATAGTAAGTAGGTCATCAGTAAGTTAGAGAGCCATTGTATGAAGTCCAATATACATATTAATTGAGGGTGGAAAAAGATTAAAAGTACTTTAAGAAATAACTCCAAAATTTTTACATAAATTATAAATTCAAAGATTCAAAAATCTCAAATTGAAAGGAGAATAAACATAATCAAAACCACTCTGAGGCAATAATAATCACTTTGCTGAACACCAATGATAAAGAGAAAAATCTTACAAGCATCTGTGGGGCAACAGGAGGTAGGTTTACTGCACAAAAGACAAAGACAAGAATGAGAGATAATTCATCAAAACCACAGGCAGCAGTCAGGGGTGAATAAAAAAAGAAACTGCCAATCCAGAGTTTTTTACCGAGTGAATTCTCTTCTAAAATAAAAGCTAAATAACATGTTCAGGCAAAAGAAAAAAAAAGGGAGAGAGGTAATTAGCTGACAGTAGCATACCTTCTTTGAAATAAAGGTTAAATGAAGTTTATTAGACTAGAGAAAAATTATGCCCATTGAAAATTTGAATATAAACCAAAAATACAAAGTGGGTAAAATTTTATAAATGTACAAATATATATACATTTATTCACATATATATACATACACATATATATATATCACTTATAATGCTGTTTATATATAATGCCATATATACACATAATGGTGTACTTATATGTGTATGTGTATATGTGTGTGTGTGTGTATATATATCATATACCTCTATGATAGTCTTCTCATTTTCATATCTTTAAAAGACAAGACCTCCAGATATGACAGCATGGGAGGTTTCAGAATGCCCTTCACACACACAGAAAGTTTTATAAAATAGACACAAACAACATTACTAAAGGCTCAGAAACATTTTGAGAGGGCCAACAAATGACAAGCTTTAGTTCCTGAAAGGTTGGTGGAGTTCTGTGTGAAAAAGGTGCACATTCTCTGAATTTCTTGCCCAGTGGTTTTCCCACAGACCTCTCTAATTCAGTCAGGGGGGGATAAAATCTTATTCAGGGGGCAAACTTGACTTGAAGTGGTGAACTTCACTATTATTAGAGAAATGCAAATCAAAACTACAATAAGATATCACCTCACACCAGTCAGAATGGCCATCATCAAAAAATCTACAGACAACAAATGCTGGAGAGGATGTGGAGAAAAAAGAACAGTCTTACATTATTGGTGGTAATGTAAATTAATACAGCCACTATGGAAGACAGTATGGAGATTCCTCAAAAAGCTAAGAATAGAAGCACCACATGACCCAGCAATCCCACTATTAGGTTTATACTCTGATGAAATCAAAATTGAAAGAGACATCTGTACCCCAATGTTCACTGCAACACTCTACACAATAGCTAGAACATGGAAGTAATCTAGGTCTCCCTGGAGGAACAAATGGATAAAGCAGCTCTGGTACATATATACAGTAGAGTACTTCTCAGCTGCAAAAAAAATGCAGAAGATTCAGTCCTAATGAGATGGATGAATCTAGAATCTATTATACAAAGTAAAGTAAGTCAAAAAGAGAAAGACAAGTATAGTATACTAGCACATATATATGGAATCTAGTAAGATCATACTGATAAGTACACATGCAGAGCATCGATGGAAAAACAGTCATAAAGAACAGACTTATGTACGTTGGGGAGAGGGAAGAGTGGGTGAGAGATATGGAAAGAGTAAAATGGAGCCCTATATTATCATATGTAAACGAGACAACCACTATGAATGCTCTGTAAGATTAAGGGAACTTACATGGGGTTATGCAACAACCTGGAGGGGTGGGACAGGGCAGGCAGGAGGGGGTTCAGGGAGGAGGGTTCAAGGATATACCTATGACTGATTTGGGCTTATGCATAGCTATAAACGAGAAAACTCTATAAAAGCAAAATAAAAATAATTATATTAAAAAAAATGCATTGGGGCTTCCCTGGTGGTCCAGTGGGTAAACGGTCCGCCTTGCAGTGCAAGGGGCACTGGTTCCATCCCTTGCCTGGGAAGATCCCACATGCCACAGAGTGGCTGGACCAGTGTGTCCAATTACGAGCTAGCGCTCTGGAGCACATGTGCTCTGGGCAGGAGCTCTGCAACAAGAGAGGCCACTGCAATAGAAGGCCCACTCAGACCAAAGAATAAAGATGGATAAAAATAAACAGATAAAGAATCAATAAAAGAGGCCAAAATTAAAAGAAAAAAACTGCATGGGGATATTATCAATAAAAGTATTAAATCTGTTGAGAAATAAATGGGAAAAGGTACATCTCTGCTAGTCTGAGGTCTAGTCAGTTGTAGAAGTGAAGTGCAGCCAGAAATTTAACAAGGATATTCTGGAACTGAAAGAGCCAGAGAAGCCTGTCACAGACTCAGGGGTGGAGAAATTTTCATGAGGAGGGGATAACTGGAGAGAATAGTGGAAAGTAAAAAGACAGAGATCTGAGAACCTTTAATGCATTTCTCCTGCCCCACTGCACAGATCCATCTGCAGAGCCTGGAAAACCTACAGGCTCAATAAGTCTGAGCACAATTTTTCCCCCAAACACTGGCTGACCATTATGCTATTAAGTCACAGGATCTAGCCCTATAGAAAACTAGACTGAAAAATAAGAACTTAAAAACAGAGCACAGACATCAGCAACTGCACATCCCTCAGGCAATAGTTGAAGCTCAGGGGAAAAAAAGTCAAGGAAAAAAATTAAAGCTTAAGAGATGCTATAATTATTACCTGAAATGACCGGTTTTCAACCATAATAACAGGATTTAGTCAAAGAAACAGGAAGTTATAGTATATACTAAAGGAAAAAAATCTTCAATAGAACTGGATTCTAAATGGGCCCAGATGTTTAGCAGATCCCAAGCAACTATTAAAAACATGTTCCAACGATAAACAAAAACTATGCTTAAAGAAATACAGAAACCTATAATGACTTAAAGAAAGAAACTAAATAAGACATTAACTAAAAGAAATATATGGATATACTAGAGTTGAATAGTTTTAAAAAGTAAAATATTTACTAGATGGATTCAATAGTAGATGTAACGTGATAGAAGATCAATGAACTTGATTCATCTATAGAAATTGTTTGAAAAATCAAAAGGAAAAATATCCAGAAAGGGAACATGAGCTCAGAGGCCCATAGTTAAGCGGCAAGTACGAAACATACACGTAATGAGAGCCCCACAGTGGAGGAGAGAGAAAAAGGCAGAAAACATTTTTAATGAAATAACTGAAAACTTCCCAAATCAGATAATGAATGCTGACATATACATCTAAGAGACTCAAATAATCACAAGGAGATTACACCTGGACACATCATAATCAAGTTGTTAAAGGTCATTAATCAAGAGAAGATCTTGAAAGCACCAAGAGAAAAGTACTCATTATGCACAGGGTAACAAAGCTATGGTTATTAATAGTACTTCTCATTAGAAATAGCACAGGAGAGAAAGGAGGGGAATGACAAAGCACTGAGAGAAAAAGCTGTCAACCAAGAAATTTACCTCCAGCCAGACAATCCATCAAACATGAAAGCAAGACTCCCTGCTGGCAAAGATAAAATGATAAAGGAATGTATTTACACTGCAACTTCAAATCAACTAACAAAAAAGAACAACATGCAGATCATTGCAACAATGATCTTCAAGACACTTGGAAAAGAGAACAATCTTCCTAGAGAGATTAAAAATGGTCCAGGTGAGCCCATGGAATGCTCAGCTTCCTGGCTCGAGGTAGGTTTAAGTTCTTGGCAGAGTCAGGACCCACCAGGCGAAGACTGGTGGTATGCTGGGAGTTCAGGGATGGTACATGGAGGAAGAGACAGCCAGCAATCTGAATGTGGTGCCCTCCCTTGCGGCTTTATGAGTTCTAATCAGCATGTGCATCTGAGAAAGCTACTGCAGGTCAAGGTTAAATTGTTCATGTAGAGGAAAAATGACAGAAAACTGAATCTATTCAAAAAATAATCACAAACTATAACATGTGGGTAAATATAAAGATTTTCTGTCGTTACATAAGTCTTTAAAATAAGGAACTTAATACATTTATACTGTATGTAAGTATTATAGCATGTGTTATATTAAAACAGGTATAGGAGTAACATATATGCCACCAATTATATAAGAGGAAAAAGCTAAAGTATAGGCATACCTCATTGTATTGTACTTCATTTTAGTGAACTTGGTAGACACTCATTTCTTACAAATTTGTGGCAATTCTGCATGAAGCAAGTTTATAGTTGCCATTTTTTCAACAGTGTTTGTTCACTTAGTTTCTCTGTGTTACATTTTGATAATTTTCACAATATTTCAAACTTTTAAAGTATATATTTGTTACAGATATCTGTGATCAGTAATAATTGATGTTACTCTTAGGACTTGCTGGAGTCTCAGATGATGGTTAGCATTTTTAAGCAATAAAACCTTTTTTAAATTAAGGTATGCACATTGCTTAGATACAATGCTTAATAGACACATTTAACAGCCCATGGCCAAGTGCCAACATAACTATTATTTTTATCGAGAAACCAATAAATTTGTGTGACTCACTTTATTGTGCTATTTGCTTTACTACTATGGTCTGGACTGAACCTAAAACATCTCCAAGGTAGGCCTGTATTCTATTTTGGATTCTAATATCTTTTATGGAAAGTGGTATGTTATTACTTAAAGATGTGCTTTAATCAGTACATTTAAAATATATAACAATATTGTGTTAATTCAGATATATAGCAAAGTGATTCAGTTATGCATATATGTGTATCTATTCTTTGTAAATCTTTAAATTATTGATAAGAAAGCTGGAGCTGGGAAACTTAGATAAAACGTTAGCATCTGGTGAAAAGCAAAGTGGGATTTCAAATTAAAACAGGCCAGAAGACTGGTGGTATGCTGGGAGTTCAGGGATGGTACATGGAGGAAGAGACAGCCAGCAATCTGAATGTGGTGCCCTCCCTTGCGGCTTTATGAGTTCTAATCAGCATGTGCATCTGAGAAAGCTACTGCAGGTCAAGGTTAAATTGTTCATGTAGAGGAAAAATGACAGAAAACTGAATCTATTCAAAAAATAATCACAAACTATAACATGTGGGTAAATATAAAGATTTTCTGTCGTTACATAAGTCTTTAAAATAAGGAACTTAATACATTTATACTGTATGTAAGTATTATAGCATGTGTTATATTAAAACAGGTATAGGAGTAACATATATGCCACCAATTATATAAGAGGAAAAAGCTAAAGTATAGGCATACCTCATTGTATTGTACTTCATTTTAGTGAACTTGGTAGACACTCATTTCTTACAAATTTGTGGCAATTCTGCATGAAGCAAGTTTATAGTTGCCATTTTTTCAACAGTGTTTGTTCACTTAGTGTCTCTGTGTTACATTTTGATAATTTTCACAATATTTCAAACTTTTAAAGTATATATTTGTTACAGATATCTGTGATCAGTAATAATTGATGTTACTCTTAGGACTTGCTGGAGTCTCAGATGATGGTTAGCATTTTTAAGCAATAAAACCTTTTTTAAATTAAGGTATGCACATTGCTTAGATACAATGCTTAATAGACACATTTAACAGTCCATGGCCAAGTGCCAACATAACTATTATTTTTATCGAGAAACCAATAAATTTGTGTGACTCACTTTATTGTGCTATTTGCTTTACTACTATGGTCTGGACTGAACCTAAAACATCTCCAAGGTAGGCCTGTATTCTATTTTGGATTCTAATATCTTTTATGGAAAGTGGTATGTTATTACTTAAAGATGTGCTTTAATCAGTACATTTAAAATATATAACAATATTGTGTTAATTCAGATATATAGCAAAGTGATTCAGTTATGCATATATGTGTATCTATTCTTTGTAAATCTTTAAATTATTGATAAGAAAGCTGGAGCTGGGAAACTTAGATAAAACGTTAGCATCTGGTGAAAAGCAAAGAAATAAAGGGTACAGAGATTTCAAATTAAAAATATATATATATAAAATAACATATATAATGGTATATTGTATATATACTACTAAATGTGGTATATATGTATAACTAGACATTTACTATATGTATATGTATATGTTCTACTATGTATTAATATTATAATTACATAATAAACTTATACATAAGAATGCATAACATACATAAAATACATATAATTTATACTATATGCTATAAACTATAAAACAATATAGTATGAAGAAAGAAACCATTAAAATAAAGAAACCATTATAATAAAGAAACCATTAAAATAATACCAGAGAGAGTCATAGGTAATAGTCCAACAAATTAAATAAAATTATTAGATACATTCAATTAAAAATAAGACCAGAAAGCAAGTAAAGGGGAGCAAAGAACAATAAAACAAACAGAAATCAATAAGACAATAAAAACAAACAGAAATGCATTGATTTTAATAGATGTTTAGGGGACAATTCACTTAAAAACAGCAGAATGCAGTCCTTTAAAATATAAAGTAAGCATTTACCAAGACTGAATAGATCTGGTCTGATATTTTACAGGTAAGTAATAGTGGATAATGGTCAATATAATGCAGAATAGTCAATTAAATATTTTATGATTAAGTCTGCATGTTCCTAATAAGTTCTGTAGCATCAAGGAGGGAATCAAAATGATGATTCAGAGTATCCAAGGAAATAAGAATTTTGCTGTTTTCATTAGCTTGGATATAAGGCAGAGCTAAATGGATTCATTCAGAAAGAGTACAATGGAAAGAGGGAGAGAGATAAAAGAAAGACAGACAGACACATCTGTAGTCAAATAAAAGCATGATAAAGATTTCAAATATTCTCAGGAAACATAAATATCAGGGCACTTTTAGGGCTGTGATTCAATTGTTCAAGAGACTTTCAGGAGTCTTCTCCAGCACCACAGTTTAAAGGCACCAATTCTTAGGCGTTCTGCCTTCTTTATGGTCCACCTCTCACAACCATACGTGACCACTGGGCAGACCATAGCCTTGACTATATGTACCTTTGTCGGCAGAGTAATGCCTCTGCTTTTCAACATACTGTCTAGGTTTGTCATAGGTTTCCTGCCAAGAAGCAATCGTTTTCTGATTTCATGGCTACAGTCACCATCTGCAGTAATTTTGGAGCCCAAGAAGAAATCTGTCACTGCTTCCACCTTCTTGCCTTCTATTTACCCTGAAGTAATCGGGCCGAAAGCCATGATCTTAGTTTTTTTCCCAATATTTAGTTTTAAGCCAGGTTTTTCACTCTCCTCCTTTACCCTCATCAAGAGATTCTTTAGTTCCTCTTCTCTTTCTGCCATTAGAGTGGTATCATCAGCTTATCTGAGGTTGTTGATATTTCTCCCACCTATCTTGATTCCAGTTTATAACTCATCCAGTCCAGCATTTCTCATGATGTTCTCAGCATACAGGATAAACAAACAGGATGACATCAGACATCTCTGGCAAACCCCTTTATCAATATTGAATATGAAAACAGGCATTTTCATATACTGACCATGCTATTAATACACAGCGCAGAGCCATGCATGAATAGCAGAAGCCTGGATTCAACGCATCAGAAGACAGACTAAATCTAAAGTAAGAGGAAGAAAGGAACACTATATGCAGTTAAAAAGGAAATGATAAAGTCTTCATGTACTGATCAAACAAAATAGGCAGAATTGTGTTTACAGGACAACGTCTCACATGCATGAGATGGGGAGATCACTCTATCTTGTCATATCACTGATTTTTAAACATGTGAATGTGCTACCTATTCAAAGCAACAAAGTTCACACACACACACACACACACACACACACACACACACACACACACACACACACACACACACACACACACACACACACGTTCCCAGTTAAAAGGTAAACTTTCCTGATCACTGCATTTGCTTTGTATATGTTCCATTCTTCACATTTTAACGTCAATGAAGAATCTAAGACTTGAGTGAGGTTTTAGAGCCATACATCATCCAGCAAGGCTCAGAGAACCGTAGGAAATAACAGCAACAAACACAGGAAACACTTCCTGCTTATGTGAGTGGTATGCCTCAGTGTATTTGAGTCTGTTGTAGATAAATTCAGCCTCCCCACTCCTGCCCACCCTAGAGAGCTGCCTGGTGTGAAAAACTGGCACAACAAATACAAAGGGAAAACCAAAGACACTGACAGGTCTGGCTGATTTACTCTGAGAGGGTATAGTTTCTGAAGAAAGGTATATAATTCATTCAGAAGTTGAGGAGACCACTGAGGAAGAAGGGAGGGAAAGAGCATAATCAGCTGTTTGCATGGAAGGAAAGGAAATGTTTGACAGATTGCTGCCATGAAGGTTTTTCTTTTCTTTCTCTTGTTTGAAATGTTAACAGATTTGAGATTCAATTTTTAATTTTATTTTTAAAATTTTCTTCTTTGAAAAGATATTGTACAGAAATGAATCCTAAAAAGATATATATTATATATGTATGTATGTATAATATATATGTAGTACATTACAATGATGAAATGAGAATATAGTGGGTGAAAGTCCTTTAAAACAAATGCATAAACACAAATATATATATTCATGAGTATATAAAATATACATATATCTATACATATACAGAGACTGAGATGGTTGGATGACACCACCGACTCAATGGACAGGAGTTTGAGCCAACTCTGGGCGATGGTGAAGGGCAGGGAAGCCTTGCATGCTGCAGTCCATGGTGTCACAGAGAGTTGGAAAGGACTGAGCAATTGAGCAACAATACATATATATAATTTATATAGAGATGATATAAAATAAATATGTAGAAATAAATACATGAAATATTTTATGTATTTATAACAAATATATCTAAGGAGATATTTATATATAAATTTATTAACCTCATTAGAATGACCAATTCTGAGAAAGAAAAAAAACATGTGAAAGTGTAATAGGTGAGAAATTTTTGTATTCTATCAAAAGTTAATCACTAAAGGGATGTTGGCTATAAGCCTAAATTATACATAATGTCCTATCTCTAGGAACTCTGTGTTTCAGGTAATGAGCTTTAAGCTTAAATGTCTTTGTTTAGGTCACAGGAAACAACCTGACTGGGTGCACCTGCTGGGTGGGAAAAATTCTCACATCCCCTTCCAGAGGCCTATGCATATCAGGAAGTATCTGACTCTGTTCCCTCCCCTTTTAGTATAAGAGGAGCCTGAGCTCTAACTCAGGCAAGATGGCTGTTTGGGAGCAGGAGCCTACCATCTCCTCAGTTTGTTGCCCTTCCGGATAAAGTTACTATGCCTTGCCCCAACAACTTGTATCTCAAGAATGGCCTGTCAGGCAGTGAGTGGTGTGAGTTTCAATTTGATAACAAAGTGCTTTGTACACAGTATTTTCCTCATCTTGTCATTGTAACAAATTTTAAACATTCCTTTCCCTCAGTTTTAGTGAGAAAAATTTGGGATTCTTTTTATAAAATTCCACGTATATAAGTGAAATACAGTGTTTTTGTGTATGACTTCACTTAGGATAATGCCTTCATATTCCATTCTTTTTGTTGCAAATGGTAGCATTTCCTCATTTTTTTTACAGCTGAATAATATTCCATTGCATTTTCATTACCTTTGGCTATACTCCCAGAAGAGAAACTGCTGGATTGAAAGGTAGCTCTATTTCAGTTTCTCTGAGGAAATCCCATACCATTTTTCCATAGTGGCTACACTGGTTTACATTCACACAAACAGCGCTCAAGTTTTCCCTTTTCTCCACATCCTCAACAAGATGTTTTCTCTTATTTTTCTGATGATGATAATTCTTAACAGCCATGAGGTGATATCTAATCGTGGTTTTACTTTGCATTTCCATGATTGTTAGTGATATTGAGCATCATTTTATGGACCTATGGCCTTTCCTGTGTCTTATTTGGTGAAATGTCTATTTTAGGCCTTTGCTCACTTTTAATGAGGTGATCTGTAGTTTTTTGATTTTTTGCCACTGAATTGTGTGAGCTCTTGATTTGAAAAAAGCATTCATTTGTAAGATAAGGAAGCAGGATCAAATAGGTGACGTGTTCAATACCACACAGTTAATAGTCAAGGCAAATTCAGTCCATTAACTCATTCATTTATGTATTCATTTGCTCATTTATTCATTTATGTGTTAATATGCTCATTCATTCATTTGAGACCATACCATGACCAAGTGCTTTTTTTTTTTTTTTTGAGGAAACAAAGGCAAGTACAGTCTGCCTCTGGGGAGCTCACATTCTGGCAGAGGACTAAGTCAAATATCTTGTGCTTTGGGAGAAATGAGGAGCTTCCAGAGAGGGAAAGAACTCATGCTTCTGATGTACATGATACAGCCTGTGCTGCTGGAGAAATGAAGAAAGGCATCATGTTAGGGTGGGGCATCCATTCGCAAAAACTTTTATCTTCAAAACTAATCTCTGCCCTCTGCTTCCCTACTCCTATGTGCAAATCACCTGGGATGACCATTCAAAATCCTCTGGGGCCACCTGGAAATTCTGATTTTGACTCATACAGGGTTGAATACAACAGAAGTAACTCCTGTGAAATGTGTGGGCTAAGGAGAGATTGTGGATAAAAGCAGCAGGTGACAGGATATGAGGGCCCATCTGCCAGCCTGGCTCAGACACCAGCCAGTCTCTTCACTGTTCACCTCTCCTGTCAACATTGACAAAGTGATGATCAGTACCAGGGAAGTAACCCCGAAAACCTTCATTTTTTTCTTGTTGTTGTGGAATTTTGTTGTTGCTCAGAAGCATATGACACTGAACGCAAATACTAGACAGACAGCTCAGAGTTGGGCGATTCAGGGGTGAAAAGAAAAGGGGATTACGTTTCTGCTCCTCTGCTCACTTTGAACACTTCTCTGACAGATTTTGTGGATTGTCCCCACACCAATCAATTTTCCCCTTCTCCAGAAGCTGGGTGACCTACAATTCAACTAAGCTCTGACACTATCTATCCCAGGGATCACACAGACGCAACCAGGTAGGCGTATGGGCTCTAAAGTCTTTGCCACTTCAGAAACCCTTCACCAGGTTATCACATGCACTTCTGATTGACTAGCTGTAAATCAGGGTTCATATTACTGCTCTTTGGGTTCAATAATTTGCTAGGATGGCTCACAAAAGTTGGGGAAGCCCTACTTATATTTCATTTCAGTTCAGTCATTCAGTCATGCCCAACTCTCCAACCCCATGGACTGCAGCACACCAGGCTTCCCTATACTTTACCAACTCCCAGAAGTTAAACTCATATGTTCATCGACTCAGTGATGCCATCCAACCATCTTATCCTCTGTCATCCCCTTCTCTTTCTTCCATTTTTCTCATCACTAGGGTCTTTTTCAATGAAATGGGGTGTCTCTTTGCATCAGATGGTCAAAGTATTGGAACTTCAGCTTCACCATCAGCCCTCCTAATGAATATTCAAGAATGATTTCCTTTAGGACTGACTGATTGCATATCCTCTATGCCCAAGGGACACTCAAGAGTCTTCTCTAACACCACAGTTCAAAAGCATCAAGTTTTCAGTGCTCTGCCTTCTTTATGGTCCAACACTCACATCCATACATGACTACTGAGAAAACAATAGCTTTGACTATATGGACCTTTGCTGACAAAGTGATATAGCTGCTTTTTAATATACAGTCTAGGTTTATCATGGTTTAAACTTCCAAAATGCAAGGGTCTTTTCATTTCATGGCTGCAGTCAATGTTCACAGAGATTTTGGAGCCCAAGAAAATAGTCTGTCACTGTTTCCATTGTTTGCCCATCTATTTGCCATGAATTGATGGGACCAGACGCCACAATCTTAGTTTTTTGAACGTTGAGTTTAAAGCCAGCTTTTTCTTTTTTTTTTTTTTAATTTTGAATTCTTTATTTTAAAGAATTTACAGAGTTTTGTTGTTCACCGACATGTATGTTCCTAGATCATTCATATGCACATCCCTGGTCCCCCCTCCACCCAGATCCCCCCTCCCACCCCTCCAGACCATCGCCCCAAGTGACTGTAGGTATCCTATTCCCTTAGCACAATGATCATAGCTATCTTTTCCACACATGACAGTAGAGGTTTCCATGTTACTCTCCATGCCTCCCTCGCACTGCTCGTTCTCCACAATCGCTACTGCACTTCTGATTTACTAGCTGTAAATCAGGGTTCATATTACTGCTCTTTGGGTTCAATAATTTGCTAGGATGGCTCACAAAAGTTGGGGAAGCCCTACTTATATTTCATTTCAGTTCAGTCATTCAGTCATCCCCAACTCTCCAACCCCATGGACTGCAGCACACCAGGCTTCCCTATACTTTACCAACTCCCAGAAGTTAAACTCATATGTTCATCGACTCAGTGATGCCATCCAACCATCTTATCCTCTGTCATCCCCTTCTCTTTCTTCCATTTTTCTCATCACTAGGGTCTTTTTCAATGAAATAGGGTGTCTCTTTGCATCAGATGGTCAAAGTATTGGAACTTCAGCTTCACCATCAGCCCTCCTAATGAATATTCAAGAATGATTTCCTTTAGGACTGACTGATTGCATATCCTCTATGCCCAAGGGACACTCAAGAGTCTTCTCTAACACCACAGTTCAAAAGCATCAAGTTTTCAGTGCTCTGCCTTCTTTATGGTCCAACACTCACATCCATACATGACTACTGAGAAAACAATAGCTTTGACTATATGGACCTTTGCTGACAAAGTGATATAGCTGCTTTTTAATATACAGTCTAGGTTTATCATGGTTTAAACTTCCAAAAAGCAAGGGTCTTTTCATTTCATGGCTGCAGTCAATGTTCACAGAGATTTTGGAGCCCAAGAAAATAGTCTGTCACTGTTTCCATTGTTTGCCCATCTATTTGCCATGAATTGATGGGACCAGACGCCACAATCTTAGTTTTTTGAACGTTGAGTTTAAAGCCAGCTTTTTCTTTTTTTTTTTTTAATTTTGAATTCTTTATTTTAAAGAATTTACAGAGTTTTGTTGTTCACCGACATGTATGTTCCTAGATCATTCATATGCACATCCCTGGTCCCCCCTCCACCCAGATCCCCCCTCCCACCCCTCCAGACCATCGCCCCAAGTGACTGTAGGTATCCTATTCCCTTAGCACAATGATCATAGCTATCTTTTCCACACATGACAGTAGAGGTTTCCATGTTACTCCCTCCATGCCTCCCTCGCACTGCTCGTTCTCCACAATGTCCTTATGTCTATTCTCTTGTCTGTTTTTCCATGAGTTCACTGTATGTGTTATCATGATCATCTTACTAGATTCCATATATATGAGTTAGTATACTATATTTGTCTTTCTCTCTTTGACTTATTTCACTTTTTATGATAGGTTCTAGAGCCAGCCACCTCATTAGGACTGAGTCTTCTGCATTTCTTTTAACAGCTGAGTAGTATTCCATTGTATATATGTACCAGAGCTTCTGGATCCATTCATTCGTCGATGGACATCTAGGTTGCTTCCATGTTCTGGCTATTGTATAGAGAGCTGCAATGAACATTGAGGTACAGGTGCTTCTTTCACTTTTGATTTCATCAGGGTATAAGCCTAAGAGTGGAATTGCTGGGTCATAGAACGCTTCTATTTTTAGTTTTTTAAGGAATCTCCAGACTGTCTTCCACAGAGGCTGTATCAATCTACATTCCCACCAGCAATGCAGGAGTGTTCCCCTTTCTCTGCACCCTCTCCAGCATTTATTGTATGTCAATTTGTTGATGATGGCCATTCTGACGGGTGTGAGGTGGTATCTCATTGTAGTTTTGATTTGCATTTCTCTAATAATAAGCGAGGTTGAGCATCATTTCATGTGTTTTTTGGCCATCTGTATGTCCTCTTTGGAGAGGTGTCTGTGTAGGTCCTTTTCCCATGTTTTGATTGGGTTGTTCATTTTTCCTGTGCTGAGTTGTCTGAGTTGCTTGTAGATTTTGGAGATGAATTCTTTGTCTGTTGTTTCATTTGCTATGATTTTCTCCCACTCTGTGGGGTGTCTGCTCAGCTTTTTTGTAATTTCTTTTGCTGTACAAAAGCTTTTAAGTTTCATTAGGTCTCACATGTTCACTTTTCTTTTCAGTTCCGCTATTCTAATAGGTGGATCAGAGAAGATCTTGCTTTGGTTTATGTCCTTGAGGGTTTTGCCTATATTCTCCTCTAAGAGTTTGATGGTTTCTGGTCTTATATTTAGGTCTTTAATCCATTTTGAGTTGATCTTTGTGTATGGTGTCCGGGAATGTTCCAGCTTCATTTTTTTGCATGTAGCTGTCTAAAGTCAGCTTTTTCATTTTCTGCTTTCACCTTCATCAAGAGGCTATTTAGTTCCTCTTCACTTTCTGCTAAGGGTGGTGTCATTTGCATACCTAAGGTCATTGTTATTTCTCCAGGCAATGTTGATTCGCAGCTTGTGCTTCATCCAGCCTGGCATTTTATATGATTTACTCTGCATAGAAGTTAAATAAGCAGGGTGACAATATACAGCCCTGATGTACTCCTTTCCCAATTTTGAACCAGCCCATTATTTCATGTCCAGTTGTAACTGTTGCTTCTTGGCCGGCATACAGATTTTGCAAGAGGCAGATAAGGTGGTCTGGTATTTCCATCTCTTTCACACAGCCTGTTGTGATCCAGTCAATGGCTTTAGTGTTGTCAATGAAGCAAAAATATATGTTTTTAAGGAATCTCCAGACTGTCTTCCACAGAGGCTGTATCAATCTACATTCCCACCAGCAATGCAGGAGTGTTCCCCTTTCTCTGCACCCTCTCCAGCATTTATTGTATGTCAATTTGTTGATGATGGCCATTCTGACGGGTGTGAGGTGGTATCTCATTGTAGTTTTGATTTGCATTTCTCTAATAATAAGCGAGGTTGAGCATCATTTCATGTGTTTTTTGGCCATCTGTATGTCCTCTTTGGAGAGGTGTCTGTGTAGGTCCTTTTCCCATGTTTTGATTGGGTTGTTCATTTTTCCTGTGCTGAGTTGTCTGAGTTGCTTGTAGATTTTGGAGATGAATTCTTTGTCTGTTGTTTCATTTGCTATGATTTTCTCCCACTCTGTGGGGTGTCTGCTCAGCTTTTTTGTAATTTCTTTTGCTGTACAAAAGCTTTTAAGTTTCATTAGGTCTCACATGTTCACTTTTCTTTTCAGTTCCGCTATTCTAATAGGTGGATCAGAGAAGATCTTGCTTTGGTTTATGTCCTTGAGGGTTTTGCCTATATTCTCCTCTAAGAGCTTGATGGTTTCTGGTCTTATATTTAGGTCTTTAATCCATTTTGAGTTGATCTTTGTGTATGGTGTCCGGGAATGTTCCAGCTTCATTTTTTTGCATGTAACTGTCTAAAGTCAGCTTTTTCATTTTCTGCTTTCACCTTCATCAAGAGGCTATTTAGTTCCTCTTCACTTTCTGCTAAGGGTGGTGTCATTTGCATACCTAAGGTCATTGTTATTTCTCCAGGCAATGTTGATTCGCAGCTTGTGCTTCATCCAGCCTGGCATTTTATATGATTTACTCTGCATAGAAGTTAAATAAGCAGGGTGACAATATACAGCCCTGATGTACTCCTTTCCCAATTTTGAACCAGCCCATTATTTCATGTCCAGTTGTAACTGTTGCTTCTTGGCCGGCATACAGATTTTGCAAGAGGCAGATAAGGTGGTCTGGTATTTCCATCTCTTTCACACAGCCTGTTGTGATCCAGTCAATGGCTTTAGTGTTGTCAATGAAGCAAAAATATATGTTTTTTTAGGAATTCCCTTGCTCTATCTATGATCCAACAGATGTTGGCAATTTGATCTCTGGTTTCTCTGTCTTTTGCAAACCCAGCTTGTACCTCTGGAAATTCTCAGTTCACATACTGTTGAAGCCTAACTTGGAGGATTTTGACCATTACTTTGCTAGCATGTTAAATAACTGCAATAGTGTGTTAGTTTGAACATTCTTTGTCATCACTCTTCTTTGGGATTGGAATGAAAATACCTTTTCCCATCCTCTGGCCACTCCTGAGTTTCCCAAATTTGCTGGCATACTGAATGCAGCACTTTAACGGCAACGTCTTTTAGGATTTGAAATAACTCTGCTGGAATTCCATCACTACCACTAGCTAGGCTCATAGCAATATTCCTAGGACCCACTTCAATTCACACTCCAAGATGTCTGGCTCTAGATGAGTGATAACACCACTGTGGTCATATGGGTCTTTAAGATCCTTTTTGTATAGTCCTTCTGTGTATTTTTTCCACCTACCAGTTTATTATATAATAAATGTAATGGTAAAGGATACAGATGAACAGCCTGATGAAGGTGACTAGGGTGAGTCTGGAAGGGTCCAGAGTTTCTGCTACCAGGGAGATGCAGTGCCCCATAACTCCAATATTCTTGCCTGGGAAATCCCATGGACAGAGGGGCCTGGCAGGCTATAGTCCATGGGGTGCAGAGAGTCAGGCGTGACTTAGCGACTAAACAACGACGAAAATCCTCCCAGGACATGGATGTGTTCACCAACCCAAAAGCTGTTGGGAAGTCATAATTTAGGGATTTTTTTTAGAGACTTTATCACATCAGCATAATAAATTATTAACCTAGTCTCCAGTCTCTTTCCCATCTCTAAAGGAAAGAGGTGAGACTACAAGTTCTAAGTTTCTAATCACACTTGATTTTTCTTGTGACATTCCCCCACGCAAAGGCCACCAGCAGTCAAATCCTTAGGACAAAAGTTTCCACCAAACCCGAAACCCCCGTAAAGGAGCAAATATCATCTACAAGCCTGTTTTGTGATCCAGTCAATGGCTTTAGTGTTGTCAATGAAGCAAATATATGTTTTTTTAGGAATTCCCTTGCTCTATCTATGATCCAACAGATGTTGGCAATTTGATCTCTGGTTTCTCTGTCTTTTGCAAACCCAGCTTGTACCTCTGGAAATTCTCAGTTCACATACTGTTGAAGCCTAACTTGGAGGATTTTGACCATTACTTTGCTAGCATGTTAAGTAACTGCAATAGTGTGTTAGTTTGAACATTCTTTGTCATCACTCTTCTTTGGGATTGGAATGAAAATACCTTTTCCCATCCTCTGGCCACTCCTGAGTTTCCCAAATTTGCTGGCATACTGAATGCAGCACTTTAACGGCAACGTCTTTTAGGATTTGAAATAACTCTGCTGGAATTCCATCACTACCACTAGCTAGGCTCATAGCAATATTCCTAGGACCCACTTCAATTCACACTCCAAGATGTCTGGCTCTAGATGAGTGATAACACCACTGTGGTCATGTGGGTCTTTAAGATCCTTTTTGTATAGTCCTTCTGTGTATTTTTTCCACCTACCAGTTTATTATATAATAAATGTAATGGTAAAGGATACAGATGAACAGCCTGATGAAGGTGACTAGGGTGAGTCTGGAAGGGTCCAGAGTTTCTGCTACCAGGGAGATGCAGTGCCCCATAACTCCAATATTCTTGCCTGGGAAATCCCATGGACAGAGGGGCCTGGCAGGCTATAGTCCATGGGGTGCAGAGAGTCAGGCGTGACTTAGCGACTAAACAACGACGAAAATCCTCCCAGGACATGGATGTGTTCACCAACCCAAAAGCTGTTGGGAAGTCATAATTTAGGGATTTTTTTTAGAGACTTTATCACATCAGCATAATAAATTATTAACCTAGTCTCCAGTCTCTTTCCCATCTCTAAAGGAAAGAGGTGAGACTACAAGTTCTAAGTTTCTAATCACACTTGATTTTTCTTGTGACATTCCCCCACGCAAAGGCCACCAGCAGTCAAATCCTTAGGACAAAAGATAATTCTACCACTCAGGAAATTCCAAGGAATTTAGGAGCTTTTGTAAGATGATCCTATCCCTCCCTTTGCTTAGAAAATTACAAAGGGTTTAGGAGTTACATATCAGGAACTAGTGTCAAAGATCAAATAACTGGCAGAAAGCAGGTGTGCATGCATGCAGGCTGAGTTGAGTCCAACTCTTTGCGACCGAATGAACGATAGCCCACCAGACTCCTCTGTCTGTGGAATTTCCCATGCAAGAATATGCAGTGCCTTGCCATTTCCTACTCCAAGGGATCTTTCCAAGACAGGGATCAAACCCATGAATCTTGCATCTCTGGCCTTTGCAGGCAGATTCTTTACCAGTAGTGCCACCTGGGAAGATGGCAGAAAATGGGAACAAAGAAATATTTCCCAAGAAGGAATTCTAGAAACCCACCTAGTTCCACTCCCTCCTGAGGAAAAAATAAAAGTCAGGAAAAACCCCAGATCCTTGCCACAATAACAAACAAGTGGAGCTAACAGAAGACATGGTCTCCTGCTACTTCTTCAGCAGCTGACGAATAGGTTTCAGAATACAGCAAAAGACACATAAGTGCAATAAAAATGGTTGAAAATTTCCCTTTGAGCTCTGATAGGACACTATCCAGTGTCAAAGTGTATCTGCAATTTTTATTCACAAGATAACACTTGTAGATAACCTGAAGATAGCCTGAAAATAAGCTGCTCCTCTGAAAAACAGAAATCTCCAGGTCAGGAACCACACTCCTCTCGTTCATCACAGTGCCTCCATCACACGAATCCATGTATGGCATTTTGTATCTGCCTAATTTTGAATAACAAGATGCAATGACACAAAAAATTAAGAGCAAATACATTCAAACTAAACTGTATAAAAGGGAAGTAAAAGTGGTAAGCCTAAGTTATTGTATTACACAACCACTGTTCTTATGTGGGAAGGAATGAGTTTGAGAAAGAAATAAAGGGTATGCAAATAAAATAAAGAATAAATAAGTCAATGTAATTTCCACCCTGGAGTCTATCAGTCCCTCCAAGAAAATGGGGTGACATTAGATTAAACTGTACCTTACAAAACTTATCTGAAAATATCTCAGGGAAATGCCACAAGAAAAATGAGCCTAACACATGCACCTCTCATTCACATGCATCTGTAAGTCAAAGGGTTTAGGAGTTACATATCAGGAACAGTGCAAGTCAAATAACTGGCAGAAAGCAGGTGTGCATGCATGCAGGCTGAGTTGAGTCCAACTCTTTGCAACCGAATGAACGATAGCCCACCAGACTCCTCTGTCTGTGGAATTTCCCATGCAAGAATATGCAGTGCCTTGCCATTTCCTACTCCAAGGGATCTTTCCAAGACAGGGATCAAACCCGTGAATCTTGCATCTCTGGCCTTTGCAGGCAGATTCTTTACCAGTAGTGCCACCTGGGAAGATGGCAGAAAATGGGAACAAAGAAATATTTCCCAAGAAGGAATTCTAGAAACCCACCTAGTTCCACTCCCTCCTGAGGAAAAAATAAAAGTCAGGAAAAACCCCAGATCCTTGCCACAATAACAAACAAGTGGAGCTAACAGAAGACATGGTCTCCTGCTACTTCTTCAGCAGCTGACGAATAGGTTTCAGAATACAGCAAAAGACACATAAGTGCAATAAAAATGGTTGAAAATTTCCCTTTGAGCTCTGATAGGACACTATCCAGTGTCAAAGTGTATCTGCAATTTTTATTCACAAGATAACACTTGTAGATAACCTGAAGATAGCCTGAAAATAAGCTGCTCCTCTGAAAAACAGAAATCTCCAGGTCAGGAACCACACTCCTCTCGTTCATCACAGTGCCTCCATCACACGAATCCATGTATGGCATTTTGTATCTGCCTAATTTTGAATAACAAGATGCAATGACACAAAAAATTAAGAGCAAATACATTCAAACTAAACTGTATAAAAGGGAAGTAAAAGTGGTAAGCCTAAGTTATTGTATTACACAACCACTGTTCTTATGTGGGAAGGAATGAGTTTGAGAAAGAAATAAAGGGTATGCAAATAAAATAAAGAATAAATAAGTCAATGTAATTTCCACCCTGGAGTCTATCAGTCCCTCCAAGAAAATGGGGTGACATTAGATTAAACTGTACCTTACAAAACTTATCTGAAAATATCTCAGGGAAATGCCACAAGAAAAATGAGCCTAACACATGCACCTCTCATTCACATGCATCTGTAAGTCAAAGTGCTGATAAATGATGGAGTCTCTGACCTGCTTTATATTTTCTCATTGAAAGTGATGAATTGGGAAACGAGAACAGCTGAGACATGGCTGGAATTACTTGGTACCTAAACTGCATATTTTAGAGTTGATATTTACTTTGACCTACAAGGGCAGTGTTGACCATCCTTATTCATGAACACATCTTCTTCAGGGGCTCAGATATAGATGCTGGTGTTTTTGGTTTTGTTTTTTGGAGGAGGAGTGCAGTTAGCAATAATGAGTAAAAATATTATTTGGCCATCCCTAAAAATTATGTAGAGCCTGTAGAAAGAGAAATGACTTACAACCTCAACCACAGGGAGACTTGATACCACAAAGGAGTCAATACACTTAATGATGGAGGAAGACTTGTGAGGTAGGTTCCCCCTGTTGATCTATCACCTGCCATGTGTCTGATTTAAGAAACTCTACAGGTAGCCTAAAAGCACTGATTAACACAGATGGTAAGTTATTGATATATGAAAATTGGGATATAACTCCCATATCAATACATTTTGACTTCTCCCTAAATGTACAATGTCCAGAATAGTAGAGCTCATGGTGATTACACAGTAATTGTTGATACATTTTGAATCACAGTTCTGATGTGATCACCTTGTACCAGCTGAGATTTCCACGCAGCCAGCATAGAGATGCTGCTTAATATATATCCATGACTAGATAAAGATAAATGACTTTAAATGGAAAAAAGTACTGAAGTTTAGTGTGAATAAATATTGGAATTAATTGAGATAAATGCTGTCACAGCTACTATCTATAAACAATTAACAGCTGTATAAATCTAGTTTTCTATGCTTCAGAGTTTTAAAGCAATCAAAACAAACTGCCACTACTTTCTTTCTATAAGCCCATGCCGTTCAAGTTATTTTAGTCACCTGGGTATTTAAGCTCCTGTTTGGCTGACTGGCATACATTTAATAATTTGTCCATTCACTCACATCCATATTGATTAAACTGTACCTTACAAAACTTATCTGAAAATATCTCAGGAAATGCACAAGAAATGAGCCTAACACATGCACCTCTCATTCACATGCATCTGTAAGTCAAAGTGCTGATAAATGATGGAGTCTCTGACCTGCTTTATATTTTCTCATTGAAAGTGATGAATTGGGAAACGAGAACAGCTGAGACATGGCTGGAATTACTTGGTACCTAAACTGCATATTTTAGAGTTGATATTTACTTTGACCTACAAGGGCAGTGTTGACCATCCTTATTCATGAACACATCTTCTTCAGGGGCTCAGATATAGATGCTGGTGTTTTTGGTTTTGTTTTTTGGAGGAGGAGTGCAGTTAGCAATAAGGAGTCAGAATATTATTTGGCCATCCCTAAAAATTATGTAGAGCCTGTAGAAAGAGAAATGACTTACAACCTCAACCACAGGGAGACTTGATACCACAAAGGAGTCAATACACTTAATGATGGAGGAAGACTTGTGAGGTAGGTTCCCCCTGTTGATCTATCACCTGCCATGTGTCTGATTTAAGAAACTCTACAGGTAGCCTAAAAGCACTGATTAACACAGATGGTAAGTTATTGATATATGAAAATTGGGATATAACTCCCATATCAATACATTTTGACTTCTCCCTAAATGTACAATGTCCAGAATAGTAGAGCTCATGGTGATTACACAGTAATTGTTGATACATTTTGAATCACAGTTCTGATGTGATCACCTTGTACCAGCTGAGGTTTCCACGCAGCCAGCATAGAGATGCTGCTTAATATATATCCATGACTAGATAAAGATAAATGACTTTAAATGGAAAAAGTACTGAAGTTTAGTGTGAATAAATATTGGAATTAATTGAGATAAATGCTGTCACAGCTACTATCTATAAACAATTAACAGCTGTATAAATCTAGTTTTCTATGCTTCAGAGTTTTTAAAGCAATCAAAACAAACTGCCACTACTTTCTTTCTATAAGCCCATGCCGTTCAAGTTATTTTAGTCACCTGGGTATTTAAGCTCCTGTTTGGCTGACTGGCATACATTTAATAATTTGTCCATTCACTCACATCCATATTGATTTATTCACTTATTTATTCATGCATTCATTCACACATTAATGCATTTTTCATAACTTCCTACTCCACACCCTGACTTTCTTATTCTGTGTCCCTTCCCTTCCTAACTTCTCTAGAAACACTGGAAAGCTGGCTCCTGCTGCTTCTTTATTGTGCTTTCAAAGCACAAAGTCCCTCATTATAGTAAACTGGTGTAGCCATTTTCCCTTACTTCAAGGCTTTGCCTGGAAGATGCCATGGAAACATTGGCAGAGCAGTTAAGCTCGGAATTGTTTCTTTGCCTTCTTCTTAACCCCTTAGTGGCTCAGATGGTAAAGAATCTGCCTGCAATGCAGAAGACCTGCATTTGATTTTTGGGTTGGGAAGTTCCCCTAGAGAAGGGAATGGCTACCCATTTCAGTATTCTTGCCTGAGAAATTCCATACAGAAGCCTGGCGTGTTATAGGGAGTCCCCTGTCACAGTCACGGGTTGCAAAGAGTTGGATGCCACTGAATTGACTAACACTTTCCTAACCCCTTAAGAGGAGCTTCTGAGACTATCTCTGTTTCAATGGACAATGTTAAATATCATGGTAATCACAACATAAATGAATCCATAGCTACAGAAAAATAGGAGCAAAGAAATTCACATCAAACAGAAAAATAAAGAATGTCAATTCAAATAAATGCCAGATGTAATCATCTCCCTTTCCTCACATTTATGGTATACTCTACTGAGTGGAAAAAAAAAGAAAAGAAAAGTCTAACAGGAAATGTGTAACACCAGTGACAACATCCTTTCTGAGCATAGTGATAATATGATAGTTCTCAGGACTCCAATCTCCATCCTTGGCTGCTTTTTACTTTAACTACTCAACTGGTAGATATTTCATGGTTACTTATTCTTCTGGGTTACAGAATATGTGTACATACTGGGTTTGCAAAAAAACCATTTATCTCCAGAAAAATTATTCCTGCACTATGCCCACATGCAGCCTTGGAATATTTCACTGGTTGCAAAATTGTGGACTTTAATGAATGGGCATGGAAGATTTCTAAGCAAAAAAATAACAAGAGTTGTGTTCTAGGAAGATTTTGGAAGCACAGTGTGTTTCTCTAGATGTGGGATGAATTTAAATTACAGTTACATCATTGATGTACCTAATTCATAAAGGTTTGTGGGATGACACTGCAGTAGGACTATCTGCAACTATTAATATGTTATATTTGCAGAGTGCTTCCTACCTAAAAATACTTTTTGTTATCTCATTGTATCTTCACAATTGCCTCATAAAGTGGGTAGCATCATCCACATTTACAAGTACAGACTAAATTAAGTTTCAAGTCATCAATGTTTTCATATACACTGCAGTTAGGAGATTTAGGACCAGAATCCAGGGATTGAGAAGCCATATCAATGATGTCAATATCAATGGCTCCATTACCTCAATGTTAGGGAATAGGAGACACTGTAAATCACAACAAATAAAGAAAAGCAAAATTTAAAGATGCAGATGTGTGCATGCTAAGTTGCTTCAGCAAATGGCTGACTCTTTTCACCACCATGGACTGCAGGCCACCAGGCTCCTCTGTCCATGGGATTTCCCAGGCAAGAATACTAGACTAGGTTGCCATTTCCTTCTCCAGGGGATCTTCCCAACCTAGAGATCAAACCCATGTCGCTAATGTCTCCTGCATGGGTAGGCAGGTTCTTGACTATCAGCACCACTTGGGAAGCCCTAAAGATGCAGTTAACTAAACTTGAAGAATTAAATAGGGGCAACTCATTGCTTCTACTCCTGTTCTATTCAAACACATAATTTCACTTTCAGAACAAAACAACAGGAGTTAATTTAGTATCTTAGGTGGGAGATCACCAGGAGGGAGCCATCCAAGACTTTGGTCAGGTGCAGTGCCTTCTCCCTCAACTTTGACCTCCAGCTTACTGACAGTCAATCATGGGGCCTCTCAGTCTCTATAATCATATGAGCCAATTTCTTGCATTTTATAATAGATATAGATGAGGAAGACATACAGAAATGATTTCTATCATAAAATGACCATATATGCAAAAATATATAAGAATTATTCCAACCCATGCAGCCTTGGAATATTTCACTGGTTGCAAAATTGTGGACTTTAATGAATGGGCATGGAAGATTTCTAAGCAAAAAAATAACAAGAGTTGTGTTCTAGGAAGATTTTGGAAGCACAGTGTGTTTCTCTAGATGTGGGATGAATTTAAATTACAGTTACATCATTGATGTACCTAATTCATAAAGTTTTGTGGGATGACACTGCAGTAGGACTATCTGCAACTATTAATATGTTATATTTGCAGAGTGCTTCCTACCTAAAAATACTTTTTGTTATCTCATTGTATCTTCACAATTGCCTCATAAAGTGGGTAGCATCATCCACATTTACAAGTACAGACTAAATTAAGTTTCAAGTCATCAATGTTTTCATATACACTGCAGTTAGGAGATTTAGGACCAGAATCCAGGGATTGAGAAGCCATATCAATGATGTCAATATCAATGGCTCCATTACCTCAATGTTAGGGAATAGGAGACACTGTAAATCACAACAAATAAAGAAAAGCAAAATTTAAAGATGCAGATGTGTGCATGCTAAGTTGCTTCAGCAAATGGCTGACTCTTTTCACCACCATGGACTGCAGGCCACCAGGCTCCTCTGTCCATGGGATTTCCCAGGCAAGAATACTAGACTAGGTTGCCATTTCCTTCTCCAGGGGATCTTCCCAACCTAGAGATCAAACCCATGTCGCTAATGTCTCCTGCATGGGTAGGCAGGTTCTTGACTATCAGCACCACTTGGGAAGCCCTAAAGATGCAGTTAACTAAACTTGAAGAATTAAATAGGGGCAACTCATTGCTTCTACTCCTGTTCTATTCAAACACATAATTTCACTTTCAGAACAAAACAACAGGAGTTAATTTAGTATCTTAGGTGGGAGATCACCAGGAGGGAGCCATCCAAGACTTTGGTCAGGTGCAGTGCCTTCTCCCTCAACTTTGACCTCCAGCTTACTGACAGTCAATCATGGGGCCTCTCAGTCTCTATAATCATATGAGCCAATTTCTTGCATTTTATAATAGATATAGATGAGGAAGACATACAGAAATGATTTCTATCATAAAATGACCATATATGCAAAAATATATAAATTATTAGATATATAAATCATACAAATGACTATATATAATACACATAAATCATAAATATATAGAGAGAATTCATGATAAGTAATTGGCATTTTTAAGTTTTTAAATGTAATCATTATTTTATATTAGATAATTGCCATTTATACACACACACCCTTTTAGTCCTGCTTTTCTGGAGAACCCTAACACCCACCTCTGACATTCCAGCCTGAAATACTTGCATACATTTCACAACTGGTGGCTCAGCCAGTAAAGACTTTGCCTGCAATTAAGGAGGCCTAGGTTTGATCCCTGGGTCAGGAAGATCACCTAGAGAAGAGAATGGCAACCCACTCCAGTTTTCTTGCCTGGAGAATCCCATGGACAGAGGCACCTGGTGGGCTATAGTCCATAGGGTCACAAAGAGTCAGACAGGACTGAAGCGATTTAACATGTTCACTTTTTCCTTTTTTCACATTTAAGGACACCCAGACCCACACCTAAAGCTGGGCCCTCTTCCCTGACCCACTGTCAAAGTCTTAGTGCACAACTGGGCAGTCTCATAATCAGGACATGTATCTGTCCCAGCTGCGATCTCTTAAGAACCAGAGACAGTGGAAAGGGTACAGCACCTCAAGGTTGAACAGCAGCCCCTAGCCCCAGATCCATTCCTTCGTCCATCTCTTGAAGTCCAGACTCGCTTACCTGGTGTATCTCTCTGCATCCCTTCTCATTTAATTCTCCTCTTTTGCTGGTTTACTTCCTTGAGCTTCCGTTTCTACACTATACTCATTTTTATTTTTTCTACAGCCCTTGGGAAGCCCTAAAGATGCAGTTAACTAAACTTGAAGAATTAAATAGGGGCAACTCATTGCTTCTACTCCTGTTCTATTCAAACACATAATTTCACTTTCAGAACAAAACAACAGGAGTTAATTTAGTATCTTAGGTGGGAGATCACCAGGAGGGAGCCATCCAAGACTTTGGTCAGGTGCAGTGCCTTCTCCCTCAACTTTGACCTCCAGCTTACTGACAGTCAATCATGGGGCCTCTCAGTCTCTATAATCATATGAGCCAATTTCTTGCATTTTATAATAGATATAGATGAGGAAGACATACAGAAATGATTTCTATCATAAAATGACCATATATGCAAAAATATATAAATTATTAGATATATAAATCATACAAATGACTATATATAATACACATAAATCATAAATATATAGAGAGAATTCATGATAAGTAATTGGCTTTTTTAAGTTTTTAAATGTAATCATTATTTTATATTAGATAATTGCCATTTATACACACACACCCTTTTAGTCCTGCTTTTCTGGAGAACCCTAACACCCACCTCTGACATTCCAGCCTGAAATACTTGCATACATTTCACAACTGGTGGCTCAGCCAGTAAAGACTTTGCCTGCAATTAAGGAGGCCTAGGTTTGATCCCTGGGTCAGGAAGATCACCTGGAGAAGAGAATGGCAACCCACTCCAGTTTTCTTGCCTGGAGAATCCCATGGACAGAGGCACCTGGTGGGCTATAGTCCATAGGGTCACAAAGAGTCAGACAGGACTGAAGCGATTTAACATGTTCACTTTTTCCTTTTTTCACATTTAAGGACACCCAGACCCACACCTAAAGCTGGGCCCTCTTCCCTGACCCACTGTCAAAGTCTTAGTGCACAACTGGGCAGTCTCATAATCAGGACATGTATCTGTCCCAGCTGCGATCTCTTAAGAACCAGAGACAGTGGAAAGGGTACAGCACCTCAGGGTTGAACAGCAGCCCCTAGCCCCAGATCCATTCCTTCGTCCATCTCTTGAAGTCCAGACTCGCTTACCTGGTGTATCTCTCTGCATCCCTTCTCATTTAATTCTCCTCTTTTGCTGGTTTACTTCCTTGAGCTTCCGTTTCTACACTATACTCATCATGTTCTTTACTTTGGTGACATTTTAATCTCCAGAATCCCCACAGATGACCTCGACAGCTTTAATTATATGGACCAGTTCCTACACCACTCATCCTAAAAACATGAAGTCAGCTTACAGAAGTAGTTACTTATTAGTGGCTACCATTCTTGTTAGTGTCAGCTGGCATTTCAATATAATTTTAGTTGAATCAAGAACTGGGAAAAAAAAAAAAAGACTTGGAGAACGTTTTCAATTAAAATGTACTTTTGTTTTACCAGCAACAAATTTTTAAAGATCACAAATCATTATGTCTTAATTAAAAGTGCCAGTCTTTGAATGCGGTAATGCTAACAGCCACAAATACAGATTATGCCCAAGGCTGAGGTTCAGTTTAATACAAGAGCTGAAATACAAGTGCAAGTTTAAATAAAAGAAGAAAACTTCATTAATCTTACTTATGGGTAAATATATAAAACCCAAAATGTGTCCCATTCCAGAGAATTTTCAGTATTTAAAACAGGCTTTTTCAACTTTTTACTATGCTTTTATATTTTTTAAGGTTTTTGGATTTCAGTTATGTTTATCAACCTAAAACACTTCCACTCATTGATTTTTAGATGACAGCTTGAATTAAATGATACCATGTGCGTGTGTTAGTTGCTCAGTTGTGTCTGACTCTTTACGACCACGTGGACTATAGCCCACCAGGCTCCTTTTTCCAAGAAATTCTTCAGACAAGAGTACTAGAGTGGGTTCCATTTCCTTCTCCAGGGTATCTTCCTGATCCAGGGATCGAACCCAGGTCTCCTGCATTGCAGGCTGATACTTTACCAACCAAGCCATCAGGGAAACCCTTAAATAATACTGAGTCATAGTTAATTTGTTAATATGTACCTATAGCATAATTTTCTTTTAAAAGTTAGTAACATGCAGATTAGCCAACTGAAAAATAGCTAACTTGCTTTTATCAGCACATTTTTAAATAACAGCTAATCAAAGAGTAGACATTCATTTTCTCTGAACAGAAAACACTTGCTTCATTAAACAACATGTGGACAGCTCACATGATAAATTTAAATAACAAATACAAATTTTATAAGCACATTAACTAATAACAAGAGATGCAAAAGAACATACTTTTGAAAAGGGTAAGTGCTTTATGTGGATAATTTTTATCACATTTACTTGAAATACACATGAAAGAGCATTGATGTTGAATAAGTTGTCACAGAAATCCAGCTTTAATTTCTATTATAATATTACTTGTAACTGTATCAAAAGCAAAAAGATTGCAAGTAGCAGATGAAGACATGGAAATAATAGATCAAATAAACTTATGTTCAAAGGGTAAGCAAAGTATTCAGAGAACATTTTCATCTTTAAAGACACATTTTTGTTGAAACAAGATAGGAAAACGAGTTACATATATTAACACATCAACTGAAATCTGAGTACCCTATTATTGAAGATGAGCTTCCCAGGTTGATGCACAGGTAAAGAGACCATCTGAAAAGCAGGAGACAGAGGAGATGCAGATTTGATCCCTGGGTTGGGAAGATCCCCCTGGAAAAGAAAATGGCAACCCACCCCAGTATTCTTGCCTGGAGAATCCCATGGACAGAGGAGCCTGGTGGACTATAGTCCATGGGGTCGCAAAGAGTCAGACACAACTGAGCACATACACACACATATACACCACATTATTAAAGATCTCTTCCTCTATCCACAGCTTCTAGAATAAATTACTTCTTAACAAGATATAAACACTCTGTTTCCTATAACAATTGCAGTGAAAACTGTAAGAATGTTAAGTGTCTTACAATAGGAAAATCTCTAGTTTGTGGAGCAGCTTTAATCTGGTTAATAAATGACGATATCCAATACAAAATGTTTAACTTCTGAAGAGAATTCTCTTCAGAGAATGCCTTTTGTATTGCTTTATAATGTTACTGATGGAACTTAACTAGCATATAATAGCTCATTTGCCTTCTGAGCTCCTGAGTTACCCAAATCAAGTAACCAGCCTGTGGTGAAACTTTTTTTTCTTTCTTTTTTAATTTTTATTTTATTACAGAGTTTTGTTGTTTACAGATATGTATAATCCCAGATTAGTCATATGTATATCTCCCCCATCCCACCCCTCCAGGCCATCGCACATGGCCCCTGCAGGATTCCCTTTTCTCACAGCGCAATAACAATAGCTATTTGTTTCACATGTGATAGTCTAGGTTTTCACGCTACTTCCTTTACGCCTCCCACCCACTGTTCCTTCCCCACAATGTCCATATGTCTATTCTCCATGTCTGTTTTTTCATCACTTCACTGCATGTGCCATCATCACTATCCTACTAGATTTCATATATATGTGTTAGTATATTGTACTTGTCCTTCTCTTTTTGACTTACTTCCCCTTTTTATGACAGGTTCTAGATCCAGCCACCTCATTAGGACTAAACCCTCTGCATTTCTTTTTACAGCTGTGTAATATTCTATTGTATATATGTACCAGAACTTTTGTATCCATTCATTCGTCAATGGACATCTAGGCTGCTTCCATGTTCTAGCTACTGAATAGAGAGCTGCAATGAACATTGGGGTACAGATGCCTCTTTCAGTTTTGATGTCATCAGGGTATAAGCCTAATTGCAGTATTGCTGGGTTGTATGGTGCTTCTATTTTTAGTTTTTTAAGGAATTTCCATATGGTGAAATTTCTATTGGTTATTTTATTTCTATAGTAACTAATGAAACTGATTTCTGCAAATTTCTTCTTCAATGCCAGAAGCCAACTTGTGTAATAGAAAGGAACAAATCTGACTCCATATTAGATCTATCCCTTTTGTTTTAAACTTTGTGCTTAGTCATGCTGTTCTGCTTTAAGACTCATTCGTCAGAAACATGCCAGCCACCCCAATGTGTACATTTTCCACAACCTCAGAGCCTTAAAACAATAGGCTTGCCTGTTGCCCACAAGAAATCTAAAAAAAAGTGCCTATGGTTGTCAGGTAGCCTTCCATCTGGTTATGAAAGGACCCCAACTACTTCTGTATCAGAACCTCCTCTAGGGTTCAGAGGCCTTGCATTTGGCCAATGGTTGGAAAGATCAGGTCCATCACTTCTATGCCATTCCACTAGCTGGAAATCAGATACATGATGCCCACCCCTGAGAAGGGAGTATAGTATATGTAGTCACTGTACTATCAGAGAGGAAGGAAGTCTGATGGACAGTTAGACAGTCACTGACACACAGATTACTTGCCTGCTCTTCCTTATATTTTAATATCTGTAACAGAAGAGGTCTAATATTTCTTTGACAAAATATTCTCATGAATCCATGAGGATTCACAGGGGAAACAGCACAGAAACTATACTCTATTAGCGATAAGTATTTTACTTCTGAATTGTTAAACAATTCTTTTCTTCAGTCTTCATATACTTCCTTGAAAATCTGACTTAACAGTCATAATTCTCTATGAGAAACACTGGCAACTGCTGTCACTCATCAAGATTTCTCACAGATGCAATGGTTTCTTGTCTGTTTCCTTTTAGAGACTGTCAAATAAATTTTCCCAGTGAATGTATTTGCTTGAAACACATCTTCCTTCTGGTAGCTATTTCAGCCTTCCTTTCTTGAGCCAGATCTGCATCCAGTTCTCAGAGGGTACATGATCCTTGGAGGCATACTGACGCTGTTCTTCTCAAGTTAGAACGACTTCACCTCAGGTTGGGTTTCCATTTGCTGCCTCATAAAACTTCCTCCACATAATTTAGCAAGAATCTGATGGCTGTAGTCATAACCCAGCAGATTTCCAGGTAGTTAAAGTCCCCTGGAGCATGGTGCCATACAATTTGGAGCTCTTTGAAAGTGGTCCAGTATTTTTCACTGTTGCCATTTGCTTTGCCCCAAGGGACTCCATCAGATGCCACAGATGCCCCTGGCATTTCTTCTCTCATCGCCATTCTTTATATCCTCTCCTAACACCCAATAATTTTTCTTACCAACCAACAACAGTCCCTTGACAATACCAGTCAAAACAACATCTTGAATATAACTAATCCCTCCTCAAGAGGTGAAGAGGATTCACGCATGACATATTTTCAATATGTTACACAAGACACAAAAGGAAGATGAGGTTGCTTCATTACACTGAACTAGCATTTTGAGAATTCAGGAAAATAGCACTCTCAGAATCTAATATATTAAAATTTAATATTATGCATGTGATAATATCAAAGTTTATGTACTCCATTTCAACCTTCAAAATGAGAATTCATAGGGAAAAAAAGCAATTTGGACTTTTAACAGAGGCAACCGAGTTCTGCTACATCTCCAAATACTTTATTACTCACCCTCTATGTGCTCTTGTTAAAATTGATCTCTATCGTATCACATGAACTGTCCACCACAGACTGGGAAAGCAACATCTATACTAATCTTCTAAACGCTCTTTCCCACCCTTCTCCCTCACACAAAAACAGACACCCAACACACATACAGTCCCCCAAAATCCAAGCCATACAGAATTGGCATTAACCTCAGTCGAGGGTACAGATGCCAAGAGCCCCATGCCATGTTTTCTGTGGCAGAATCTTTTAACCAACATTTATTTGTGATGTGATCTGTACTTGTTGATTTGCCAAGATGAAACAGACTCAACTTAGAAATTAGAATCCGAGTTTAATGAGAACCTGACAATCCTCTAACTGAAACAGAAGGAAAAAATATGGTTATAGGGTCATAAAAACAACTATATGAGTATGTACCCCAAAGAGAGGCCAAAAATTCTTGGCAATATTCTCCACTCACAGAACAAAAACAGTTTATTAGAAAGAGATGTATTTCCCCTCACTGAGAAGGCATGAGAGGTTTTTATTACTGAAGACATGTTTCAATTTATTTGGGAGCACCTATTTATCACACCGTATAGAAGACTTTCAAATTCACAGGTCATGTTTCCATATACATAATACTTTAATTCACTTATTTACTGTATAAACTCCACATCAAAACAAATAGTACATATTAAACAGTGTATTTGTTTCAGAATTTCAATTTACTAAATAGACTGAGATTTCAAGAGAATTTTTTTTCAGAGATATTTTTTACCCAACTCTCCATAGCACCAAAATAAAGCTATACAAAGTAAGAAGCATACTGTGGTGATAATGATTCTTCATGTATTTCTGGAACCTAATTGAAGACCAGGCACATAGTAGGTGTATAGCAAAAATTTCTGCGTTTCAACCATTATCTTTAGGGTATGATGCTAAGAGACATGAACCAGTTAGAAAAAGACAAATACTGAATAATATCACTTATAAGTAGAATCTAAAGGAAAACATAATAAAAGTCATAGAAATAGAGTAGAGAAGTGGTAACCTGGGGTTGCAGTAGGGGAGAGAGGGAGGATTGGTAAAAAGGTACAGACTTTCAACTCTAAGATGAAGATGGTCTAAGCAGATAATATAACACAAGGTGACCATAGGTGATAATACCACATTGTTTAATTGAAGTTTGTGAAGAGAGTAGAACTTAAAAGGTATCACAAACATATATATATATATGTATACATACATATACATATATATATATATATATATATAAATTTATTGTGAAGGGCACAATGGCTTTGTTTTCATGAATCTTTACATTGGAGAACTCCTATAAACTGAAACTGTGTACATATTGGCATTTACAAATTGACTATACATGTCTTTATGTGATCAAAGAAAATTCACCCTCAATATTCTTTTAATTGAGGGTATCACACATATTTAACAGAAAATTTATGCCCTTAACTCGTCTTTCACTCCTCAGCTAGAGAAAAGAAACAAGCCAAATATTTAATTAGGCATTGGTGGAACTCGTTGCTGATTCTTCTGGGACTGATTTGGCAAGTGGACACCAAAGTTGATTGACTGAAAATATTGTATCCAATCTCTTGATGATAATTCATCCAAATGCCTGTAAAAGAATCTTTTTTTGAAGTATCACACGGTCTAACAAATAGTACATATTCAAATTCACGGTCATGTTTCCATATACATAATACTTTAATTCACTTATTTACTGTATAAACTCCACATCAAAACAAATAGTACATATTAAACAGTGTATTTGTTTCAGAATTTCAATTTACTAAATAGACTGAGATTTCAAGAGAATTTTTTTTCAGAGATATTTTTTACCCAACTCTCCATAGCACCAAAATAAAGCTATACAAAGTAAGAAGCATACTGTGGTGATAATGATTCTTCATGTATTTCTGGAACCTAATTGAAGACCAGGCACATAGTAGGTGTATAGCAAAAATTTCTGCGTTTCAACCATTATCTTTAGGGTATGATGCTAAGAGACATGAACCAGTTAGAAAAAGACAAATACTGAATAATATCACTTATAAGTAGAATCTAAAGGAAAACATAATAAAAGTCATAGAAATAGAGTAGAGAAGTGGTAACCTGGGGTTGCAGTGGGGGAGAGAGGGAGGATTGGTAAAAAGGTACAGACTTTCAACTCTAAGATGAAGATGGTCTAAGCAGATAATATAACACAAGGTGACCATAGGTGATAATACCACATTGTTTAATTGAAGTTTGTGAAGAGAGTAGAACTTAAAAGGTATCACAAACATATATATATATATATGTATACATATATATACATATATATATATATATATATATATAAATTTATTGTGAAGGGCACAATGGCTTTGTTTTCATGAATCTTTACATTGGAGAACTCCTATAAACTGAAACTGTGTACATATTGGCATTTACAAATTGACTATACATGTCTTTATGTGATCAAAGAAAATTCACCCTCAATATTCTTTTAATTGAGGGTATCACACATATTTAACAGAAAATTTATGCCCTTAACTCGTCTTTCACTCCTCAGCTAGAGAAAAGAAACAAGCCAAATATTTAATTAGGCATTGGTGGAACTCGTTGCTGATTCTTCTGGGACTGATTTGGCAAGTGGACACCAAAGTTGATTGACTGAAAATATTGTATCCAATCTCTTGATGATAATTCATCCAAATGCCTGTAAAAGAATCTTAAGTTGATACCATTTATTTCTAAGCAAGTTTCTTTTACATTGTTGTTTGTGATCCTAAAACACAATTTACAAAGTATTAAAAAAAAAAAAAAAAACGTTTATTACAGTGGCCCAGACATAGGTGGACTATGATTACCAGGAGGTTCCCTCCAAACTTCTTTGTGATTTCTAAATTTTAATTATGTCATTAGTCACGCAAATTTATATGATCAAGTAAATCCAATAATGCTAAATCTCTATTTTGACTACACCGTTCTTATAATTCTTTTTCCAGAGAGAATTAAGGAAAGGTGAGAGGCTCCCATTACTCAGTTTTCTGTCTTCATATTTAGATCTGTTGAGTACTATACTTCACTTTAAACACCATTAGGAGTAATGCACTTGAGAGAAAATTTCACAACAATTTTGTTTGTGACAGTCCAAATAGGAATTTAATGGGAGTTAAATTCCTCCTTCAAAAGCTCTCAGATTTTACTCTTGTTCCTGGATCAGGCAGTGAGACTTGAGATGTGGGAGGAGGGAGAGGAAGCTGATGTTCCAGGTAACTCTAAGAATCACCACACCCAAGGAAATAAATGATACCAGAGAAAGGCCAGAACTTGTTTTCAGTATGAAAAAAGTGCAAGTGTTAGACTCTTTGTGAACCCACGGTCTGTAGACAGCCAGGCTTCTCCATCATGGGATTTTCCAGACAAGATTACCAGAGTGGACTGCCATTTCCTTCAACTCAGGGATCACACCTGGGTCTCCTGCATTTCAGGCAGATTCTTTCCTCTCTGAGCCACCAGGGAAGCCCAAGAATACAGGAGTGGGTTGCCATGCCCTCCTCCAGGGGATCTGCCCAACCCAGGGATTGAACCTGGGTCTACCACGTTGCAGGCAGATTCTTTACTGTCTGAGCCACTAAATACACAGAAAATCAGATCAAGAGGCTTCTCCCACTGCACCGTGCTGCCTGGATTCCCACCTCATCATAGATCTCCATGCCAACTTGAAAAAAAAAAGATCTTCCCTCCCAAAGCCTGTCCTTGGAACCAAAACAAGCCAATAGTAAAGAAAAAGTTTAATGAAGTAGGAAACAAATACAGCCTAGAAAACAGCACCATTGCTCAACTGATTGTTTGTTTTGAAAAATAAAATCAATAAACCCTTAGTAAGACTAATAAAAAATAAAATAAATGGTAACAGTACCAATATCAGGAAATGGGGAAAAACAACAGTATATACCAACCTACATAATTCATACACTAGCAAAATAATGCTCAAAATCCTCCAAGCTAGACTTCAAGAGTATGTGAAACAAGAATTTATAGATGCACAAGCTGGATTTAGAAAAGGCAAATGGACAAGAGAACAAATTGCCAACATCTATTGGATCATAGAAAAAGCAAAGGAATTCCAGAAAAACATCTATTTCTGCTTTATTGACTATGCTAAAGGATTTGACTGTGTGTATTATGACAAACTGTGGAAAATTCTGAAAGAGATGGGAATGCCAGACCACCTTACCAGCCTCTTGCAAAACCAGCATGCAGGACAAGAAGCAACAGTTAGAATGGGACATGGAACAAATGACTGGTTAAAATATGGGAAAGGAGTACACCAAGGCTGTATACTGTCATGCTGCTTATTTAACTTATATGCAGAGTACATCACGCAAAATGCCGATCTGGATGAAGTACAAGCCGAAATCAAGATTGCCAGGAGAAATATCAATAACCTCAGGTATGCAGATGACACCACACTTATAAAGAAAGCAAAAAAAAAACTGAAGAGTCTCTTGATGAAGGTGAAAAAAGACAGTGAAAAAGCTGGCTGAAAACTCAACATTTGAGAAACGAAGATCGTGGTATCTGGTCCCATCATTTCATGGCAAACAGATGGGTAAACAATGGAAAAAAGGACAGACTTTGTTTTCTTGGGCTCCAAAATCACTGTGGATGGTAACTGCAGCCATGAGATTAAAAGTTGCTTGCTCCCTGGAAGAAAAGTTATGACAAATCTTGACAGTGTATTCAAAAGCAGAGACATCACTATACTGACAAATGTCCACAGAATTAAAGCTACTGTTTTCTCAGTAGTCATATATGGATGTGAGAGTTGGACCATAAAGAATGCTGAGCACCAAAGATTTGATGCCTTTGAACTGTGGTGCTACAGAAAACTCTTGAGAGTCATTTGGACTGCACAGAGATCAAATCAATCAATCCTAAAGGAAATCAATCCTGAAGGTGATTGAAAGGACTGATATTGAAGCTGAAGCAAAGAGACAACTCATTGGAAAAGAACCTGATGTTGGGGAAAAAAGAGGCAAATGAGAATGGGACAATAGAAGAGGAGATGGTTGGATGGCATCACTGAGTCAATGGACATGAGTTTGAGAAAGCTCTGGGAGATGGTGAAGGATAGGGAAGCCTGGTGTGCTGCAGTCCATGGGGTCACAAAAGTCAGACACAACTGTGTGACTGAGCAACTGAATTGAACTCAACTGAATAAGAATATGAACGATTCTTTGCCAGTAAGTAAAACATTCAGGTGAAATTGACAACTGTAATTTTAGAAAAACACAAATAACCAAACCAAGCATTTTAAGAATATTTAATGAGATTTTCCTTTATGTATTAAAAACAATTAAATACAGAACTAAAAACTCTCAAAAAAGAAAACTCATTGCTTAAAGGGCTTCATTGAAGAATTTCTCCAGAACTTCAACAAAGAAATAAAGTCACACATTTACAGAGACTAAAAAAATAATGGATTAATTCTGATTTTTAGTTTATTAGGATGCCAGAGCAGCTCACTGCTATAGTCTGATGAGAGCAAGATAAAGAAAACAATGTCTTCAATAAAACATTAGTAATAAAATTGAGAGATATTGACAAACAGTGCATCTCTGCTTCTGGGGAGAGTGGCACAAATTGTGGCAAATCCTAAGTCACTAGAAATTTTAATGAACTATTCTTCTTCCCCCTACCGTACTCCCACACACAATATTTATTTAAAGACATAGAAGAAATACCGAGAAGTGAGCACTGGCAGACTTCAGTTTCTAATCCATGTTGCGAAGTCACACAATGCCTGGGTATTTGCCAGCTTTAGGTGCAAAGCAAAAGGATGAGAATCTAGGACTGTTGGTGCTCCAGAGTTGAGAAACCAGCAGAGTTAGGGGCCATCTTCCAGAGGTGGAAAGACAAAAGTGAATCTGAGGAACAACAAAAGCATGGGCATTTCTCCCAAGACATGTCCTGTATCTTGTAGCTGCATCGACAAGAGACTAAAATTCTAAGGGGACACCCTTTGCAAAGCAAGTAGAGTTTTGCCACCTTTCACAATGTGGCAGAGAGAAAACCTGGAGTTCAAGAGATAAGCAAACAGAACAGGCTGCTGGGCACCCCCTGACATGTCTTCTATGCTACAGAAGCTGAGAGGAGTTACACACTACCCTGTCCAGAATGTACCCAGCCCAGAATGCAGCCCACCCGTTGTTCAGTCAGTTCCTAATTTTGACCTATTCTTTCTTCCTAGAAGAGAAGAAAGCAGGGTACTCTACATTATTTATAAAAGCTCTCTTGTAAAATAAAAATGAATAAGCATACTAAGAGAAAAGAACACGAAACCAACTCGTTGATAAAAATAATAGAAATACACTCATATTTCATTCAGATATGGAACTTAAAAGGTTTTTAAATAACTATGATGAATATGTTTGTTGGAGAAAAACAATGAAAATTTGGAGAATCTCAGAAGAGAAACAGCTCTCAAGAAAGATTCAAGTTGATTCTTTAGGAGGAAAGAAAACTTATATAAGTAAGGGTGTATGTGTATGTATATATAATACTGGCAAACATCTAACAGAATAATATTAAATAAAAGTGGGAAAAAACAAATTATAATATCAGGAATGAAGAGTATCATTATCACTAAAACTAAAAAAAAAAAAAAAACACGAAAATAACAGTTCTATTATAAATGATTTCAACCACAGAATTTAAAAGGTTGACTTGAAAGAACTAAACTCCATGAAAAATATCATTCATAAAATAAGTTGCAGAGAAACAGAAGATATGATTGGTTAATGCCATTTTAATAATTAATTTGTAGTGAAAACTTTTTTAAAAAAACAAAACCTCTAGGTGTTTCACTAGTAAATTTCTCCAAAAAAAAACAAAAAATAATACCAATCTAAAGTCATTCAGTTAATTTGGGGGAAGAAAAAAAAACGACTTTCCAATTTATTATGGCGATCATTTTGGTAACTTCAGAAAAAGCATTTGAGAAATTTCAAACCCGTCATGGCTTAAAAAAAAATTAGCAAACAAAGAGTAAAAAGTAATTTAATTAATCTGTTGAAAAATGCAGAAAAATTCTTACAGACTATAGCACACTCAATGATGAATTATAGAAGGCTTTCTCACTGAGAATGTATTATTACACTCACTAACATTTTTACTAGTCAGTACTTTACTGAAGGGACAGTCAATGCAATAAGGCAGTAACATGAGAACTCTGAATATGGGAAAAAGGAAAAAAAAAAAAATCAGTCATTTTCCCCACATCTGTCTTTATAGAAAAATCTGAATCTAGAAACAAAGTACTAGGATTAGTGAAAAAATTAGCAATCTGTTATTTTTAAAACAAAATCAGTGGCACTGCTACTTAATGAGCAAACTAGAAAATAAAAATTTTAAATATATTCATTACAATAGCACCTGAAAATTATCAAATTTCAGAAGATATGCATGATATCTACACAGACAGAGTTCATTCATATCATAGATAACCCCCAAACCATCCTTCACAGATACAGCTCCCTATATTTTGACAAAATCCTAAGAGAATTACAGTGGGGAAAAGTGATTTATTCAATGAATAGTTCTGGAGTAAACACATAGAGAAATAAACAAAAAGACTAACTTTGATTACCGTACCTCACACTGTGTGAAAAATAATTTCCAAGGGAATTCTAGACCCAAACGTAGAACTAAAGTGATCTGCTGAATGCCATAATTTTCTTCAGCAGAATACATAAACAATAAATGTACATTAAGGCTTTATAACATCAATTTAAGAAGTTCTCTTCATCAGAAAACACTATTAAGAGAGTGAAAAACAAGTCTCATACACCATCTTCCCTCATTCTGTGTAATATGTGACAGTGAAAGACCCGTGCAAAAAGGCAACTTCTAGTGGTTTGTGGTATAACCTGTCCATCCATCCACTGATCCCCCAATTCACCCACCCACCTATCCATCGACTATCCACACACTCACCTATATCCATCTGTATTCATGTATTTATGTTAACATACTTGAAATGCAAGTGATAAAGTCATTAAAAGCAAATGGCTTTGACATCACTTTGAATTTGTACATCAAATCTCTTGATTGATGTCTCTAGGTCACTAAGTGAGCGATCTTTTTCAAATCTATAAAAGTAGATGTTAATAATAATAATACCTCACTGCATAGCTGTATGACTCAATTGAAAGCACCATGAATCACATGAAGTTTATCTAGAGGGCAGCGTATTTTGTCATCATATTTTTTTCTAAATACCGGAAGTTCTTTAGTGCTGTAACTAAATTCAGTGTATGTTGCCCTGTTCCTATGCTTATCACAACATAAATTTTGACCTTGGGTAAATGATGGGATTTTTTTCATATAAATGAATTCTCCAGAATCATGATCATCCTGTGATCTATCTAAAGGCTAAAAACTATCTGGCAATGCTCTTAGACACATAAATATATGTTCCTCTGCCCTCAAGACACAAGGGACCAGCACAGGCCTGGTTCAAAGAATCAGGGTATGTATGCACCCTAAGCAAGGACTGTCCTTTCTTTTCTTCCCTTATGAGGGATTTAAGATGTTATCACAGACACAGTTCCACAAAATTTGAAAATTACTTCCAAGTCACTTTTCTCTCCTTCTACCCTGTCCCAGACAATCAGTTTATAAAGGGTAATACATGGTAGAATTCTAAGCAGTCAGTTGTGAGAATGTTTTCATGATGTCATCATATTCTTCTCTTATGAGATGGAAATTCAAATATGTCTAAACTCCTGACGCTATATAAATATTACCCTTGGAAGTTCTTTTAAAAAATAATGAAGAAACATGCTACTTTAAAAAACTGATTAATGTTCATGTCAGAATTTTGAGCACACTGTCTAAATAATAACTATATCATAATCACTGACAAAAACAATGATACAATAGATCAGTTTTATCCTGTCCATCCATCCACTTTGATTCCCCAAAAGGCAACTTCTAGTGGTTTGTGGTATAACCTGTCCATCCATCCACTGATCCCCCAATTCACCCACCCACCTATCCATCGACTATCCACACACTCACCTATATCCATCTGTATTCATGTATTTATGTTAACATACTTGAAATGCAAGTGATAAAGTCATTAAAAGCAAATGGCTTTGACATCACTTTGAATTTGTACATCAAATCTCTTGATTGATGTCTCTAGGTCACTAAGTGAGCGATCTTTTTCAAATCTATAAAAGTAGATGTTAATAATAATAATACCTCACTGCATAGCTGTATGACTCAATTGAAAGCACCATGAATCACATGAAGTTTATCTAGAGGGCAGCGTATTTTGTCATCATATTTTTTTCTAAATACCAGAAGTTCTTTAGTGCTGTAACTAAATTCAGTGTATGTTGCCCTGTTCCTATGCTTATCACAACATAAATTTTGACCTTGGGTAAATGATGGGATTTTTTTCATATAAATGAATTCTCCAGAATCATGATCATCCTGTGATCTATCTAAAGGCTAAAAACTATCTGGCAATACTCTTAGACACATAAATATATGTTCCTCTGCCCTCAAGACACAAGGGACCAGCACAGGCCTGGTTCAAAGAATCAGGGTATGTATGCACCCTAAGCAAGGACTGTCCTTTCTTTTCTTCCCTTATGAGGGATTTAAGATGTTATCACAGACACAGTTCCACAAAATTTGAAAATTACTTCCAAGTCACTTTTCTCTCCTTCTACCCTGTCCCAGACAATCAGTTTATAAAGGGTAATACATGGTAGAATTCTAAGCAGTCAGTTGTGAGAATGTTTTCATGATGTCATCATATTCTTCTCTTATGAGATGGAAATTCAAATATGTCTAAACTCCTGACGCTATATAAATATTACCCTTGGAAGTTCTTTTAAAAAATAATGAAGAAACATGCTACTTTAAAAAACTGATTAATGTTCATGTCAGAATTTTGAGCACACTGTCTAAATAATAACTATTACTCATAATACACTGACAAAAACAATGATACAATAGATAGTAAATTCTACTTTACTGAAACAGTTAGCTGGTGAAGCTGAACTTTCTTGACAATATGAAGCAATATGAAACTTAGAAATGCACGGCTTTTGAAGATGGATGGCCACGCATCAGTCTACTGCAAAATGTACCTGAAACATTTTGATTTTTCACTTATTTACAAAAATAGGCTTCACATAATGCTGAGCTAAGAATGATTCCAAGATGTGCTTTGAGTTTAGAATCAAAGAGAGATTGGCTCTCAGAGCCTTCCATAGACACAGACAGATGCGAAGGCCGCCCAGACTTGTCATTCAGATATACAAACTGTCATTCTGGATGTTCCAACTGTTTTCACAGTGTTTCTCCTGTTTAAACCCTTATAACCATCTGTGACCTGGGAAGTGTTATCTAGCTCTACCAAGGAGACCCCAGCTGAGGTCTACAAGAGCATCAAAAGAATAACGTACTGCAAAAATTGTTATGTTGTTTGTCTGATTAATATGGAAGCTATCAAGTCCAAAACCTGAATTCATTACCTTCTGCCAAACCTCTTTTTCTGATGTTTTCCTTTTCTAAATTTTGTCATTCAAATTCAGGGCCACAAAGGGCTCTTCTAACTCCATGGGTGCCACTCATATAACATGCAATGTTAGTGGGTCCCCTAGATGTGTGTGGGCTTCCCAGGTGGTACAGGGGTTAAGAATCTGCCTTAATCCCTGCGTTGGGGAGATCCCCTGGATTAGGAAATGGAAACTCACTCCAGTATTATTGCCTGGAAGATTTTATGGACAGAAGAGCTTGGCAGGCTACAGTCCACTGGGTCACAAAAGAGTCAGACCTGCCCAAGCAACTGAGCACACACACACACAGTTGTGTGGCACAGGGACCTGTCACTCCCCCTAGTAATCTACACCAAAAACCTAGACTTCACCATGTCCTTAAATCCAGTGGTCAAAACATCTTTCCACCCCAACCCCTCTCCCAACTGCCTTATCTTCATGCTTCATCCCCACCACTTTGGGTCGAGCTGTCTGCCTCTAGCATGAGCCATTGCAAGACCTGACTCCATTCGTGATTCCTTGTAACCCAGTAACCACAACAAGCAGAGTCAAATGTTTAACACACACACTTACAGTGACACCCCTTTTTAAAAATACTCCAGTGCCTCCCCCTAAGCCCACAGCATAAAGCCCAACCTCCTCACCCTGGCACCCTGCCTTCCAAGATCAGACCTGCCTCCCTCTTCATCTTCATCTAAGAAAAGTCCCCTTCTCAGTTGCAGCCCAGCCCCACACCTCACACCCCTGCTCCAGCCTTGATGAAGAACACAGGCTTCCTTGTGTGTACCATGGTATGTGTACATGTTGTGACTTCTCACATCTCCCCAGCCCCACCATCCATAAAATGCATGCCTTGCTTCATTGCTTATTCACCTTCTTAATATCTACCCAAACTTAAAGTAACTATGTCCACAGAGATGGCCAACACACACATGAAAAATGCTTAGCATTGCTCATTATCAGAGAAATGCAAATCAAAACTACGAGATATCACCTCACACCAGTCAGAATGGCCATCATCAAAAAGTCTACAAATAATAACTGCTGGAGAGGATGTGGAGAAAAGGAACCCTCTTGCTCTGTTGGTGGGAATGTAAACTGATATAGCCAATGTAGAAGACAGTACCCTTAAAAAACTAGGAACAGAACCACCACATGACCCAGCAATTCCACTATGAGGCATGTACCCTGAGGAAACCAAAGTTGAAAGTGACACATGTACTACATGTTCACTGTAGCACTATTTACAATAGCCAGAACATGGAAGCAACCTTGATGCTCATCAATAGATGAATGGATAAAGAAGTTGTGCTACATATATACAATGGACTATTACTCAGTCATAAAAATAAATGCATTTGAGTCAGTCCTAATGAGGTGAATGAATCTAGAACCTATTATACAAAGTCAAATAGTCAAAAAGAGAAAGATAAATACTGTATACTAATACATATATACAGAATCTAGAAAGATGGCACTGATAAATGTGTATGCAGAGCAGCAATGAAGATACAGACATAGAGATCAAACTTACAGACATTAAGCGGAGAGAGGAATGGGTGAGATGTATGGAAAAAGTAAAATGGAAACTTACATTACCGTATGTAAAACAGATAGCCAACTTAGTCTTACAGGGGCTTTGTAGCAACCTAGAAGGGTGGGATGGGGAGGGAGATGGGAGTGAAGTTCAAGTGGGAGGGGACATATGTATACCTATGATTGATTCAGGCTGATGTGTGGCAACAAACAACAAAACTCTGTAAAAGTAAAATAAAATTAAAAAATTTTTTTAAAAGTAACTATGTCCACGTCTTTTTTCTTACCAGACCATTAGATCCTTGAGAACAGGAAAAGTCATGGTCTACAGTTACATCCTAGGAAGGTAACACAGTGACTGGTACTCAGCAAGGCCCCATAAATGCTGTTGAATGCATTAATAGAGTTTTTAAATTTCACCAACCTCCTGTTGCTACTGTTTAAGTAAATGCATAAAATTAGTATTAAGAAAAAGAAGCTATCCTACGTGCAGTAAAATTATACAGATACAGAATAGAAACAAAAATACAGAATACACAAGTACTTCAAAGAAAATGAAGCTAAGCATAGATGGAGATTAACCTTAGCTAATACAATTTTTTTTATTTCATAAAAAGCAACTCATTGAGAATGTCATAATAGAAGATTATTGACCATTCATGGCATCTTGCTTTAATTCAAAGGTCAATGGGTTTTCTTCAATTAGAAAACCTATTTTATTATTTCAACATTATGTACCCAGCAATTCCACTATGAGGCATGTACCCTGAGGAAACCAAAGTTGAAAGTGACACATGTACTACATGTTCACTGTAGCGCTATTTACAATAGCCAGAACATGGAAGCAACCTTGATGCTCATCAATAGATGAATGGATAAAGAAGTTGTGCTACATATATACAATGGACTATTACTCAGTCATAAAAATAAATGCATTTGAGTCAGTCCTAATGAGGTGAATGAATCTAGAACCTATTATACAAAGTCAAATAGTCAAAAAGAGAAAGATAAATACTGTATACTAATACATATATACAGAATCTAGAAAGATGGCACTGATAAATGTGTATGCAGAGCAGCAATGAAGATACAGACATAGAGATCAAACTTACAGACATTAAGCGGAGAGAGGAATGGGTGAGATGTATGGAAAAAGTAAAATGGAAACTTACATTACCGTATGTAAAACAGATAGCCAACTTAGTCTTACAGGGGCTTTGTAGCAACCTAGAAGGGTGGGATGGGGAGGGAGATGGGAGTGAAGTTCAAGTGGGAGGGGACATATGTATACCTATGATTGATTCAGGCTGATGTGTGGCAACAAACAACAAAACTCTGTAAAAGTAAAATAAAATTAAAAAATTTTTTTAAAAGTAACTATGTCCACGTCTTTTTTTTCTTACCAGACCATTAGATCCTTGAGAACAGGAAAAGTCATGGTCTACAGTTACATCCTAGGAAGGTAACACAGTGACTGGTACTCAGCAAGGCCCCATAAATGCTGTTGAATGCATTAATAGAGTTTTTAAATTTCACCAACCTCCTGTTGCTACTGTTTAAGTAAATGCATAAAATTAGTATTAAGAAAAAGAAGCTATCCTACGTGCAGTAAAATTATACAGATACAGAATAGAAACAAAAATACAGAATACACAAGTACTTCAAAGAAAATGAAGCTAAGCATAGATGGAGATTAACCTTAGCTAATACAATTTTTTTTATTTCATAAAAAGCAACTCATTGAGAATGTCATAATAGAAGATTATTGACCATTCATGGCATCTTGCTTTAATTCAAAGGTCAATGGGTTTCTTCATTAGAAAACCTATTTTATTATTTCAAAATGAGATTTGAAAAAATCTAATCTCATTGTTCTAATTCATAATAAAATATCTGAATAAACTTTATAAGCTACATTTTGAAAGGATGATTTTTTTGCAACAGATCTTTTTACTTTTTTTAATTGGAGGATAACTGCTTTACAGTGTTATGCTGCTTTCTATCATATAACAATATGACTCAGCCATGAGCATAACTAGGTCCTCTCCCTCTTGAACCCCCCTCCCACCACATCCTATCCCACCCCTCTTCTAATATAAGGCTGATACACTTGGCAAATAAAAATATAGGTTATATAGTTGAATCTGAATTTCAAGTGAATAAGTTTTTTAGTAGGTCCCATATGACATATACGATATGCATATAATAAAATTATCCATAATTTATTATAAATGAAAATCTAATTTAAGTGGTAGTGCTCTACTTATCTGGTAATAGTATACTAACACAATGTTATAGAAAAGTGGTGACTTTAAAACACACAAAACTCAAGATTGATATTATGCCAATCTTTAAGGATAGATATAGATGTTGATAGTGACAGAGAAACAGATACAGATACAGATTAAATTCCATGCAAACTTGCCTGTTATGCTATAAGGTTTCTCAATAAACTAAAAATAGAGAAGCCCACAACGAACATTATCCTCAATGGTGAAAAACTGAAAGCATTCCCTCTAAGTTCAGGAACAAGACAGCGGTGTCCACTTTCACCACTCTTATTCAACATAGTCCTGGAAGTTCTAGCAACAGCAATAAGAGAAGAGAAAGAAATCAAAGGAATCCAGATTGGAAAAGAAGTAAAGCGGCAAAGAGTTTTAAATTTCACCAACCTCCTGTTGCTACTGTTTAAGTAAATGCATAAAATTAGTATTAAGAAAAAGAAGCTATCCTACGTGCAGTAAAATTATACAGATACAGAATAGAAACAAAAATACAGAATACACAAGTACTTCAAAGAAAATGAAGCTAAGCATAGATGGAGATTAACCTTAGCTAATACAATTTTTTTTATTTCATAAAAAGCAACTCATTGAGAATGTCATAATAGAAGATTATTGACCATTCATGGCATCTTGCTTTAATTCAAAGGTCAATGGGTTTCTTCATTAGAAAACCTATTTTATTATTTCAAAATGAGATTTGAAAAAATCTAATCTCATTGTTCTAATTCATAATAAAATATCTGAATAAACTTTATAAACTACATTTTGAAAGGATGATTTTTTTGCAACAGATCTTTTTACTTTTTTTAATTGGAGGATAACTGCTTTACAGTGTTATGCTGCTTTCTATCATATAACAATATGACTCAGCCATGAGCATAACTAGGTCCTCTCCCTCTTGAACCCCCCTCCCACCACATCCTATCCCACCCCTCTTCTAATATAAGGCTGATACACTTGGCAAATAAAAATATAGGTTATATAGTTGAATCTGAATTTCAAGTGAATAAGTTTTTTAGTAGGTCCCATATGACATATACGATATGCATATAATAAAATTATCCATAATTTATTATAAATGAAAATCTAATTTAAGTGGTAGTGCTCTACTTATCTGGTAATAGTATACTAACACAATGTTATAGAAAAGTGGTGACTTTAAAACACACAAAACTCAAGATTGATATTATGCCAATCTTTAAGGATAGATATAGATGTTGATAGTGACAGAGAAACAGATACAGATACAGATTAAATTCCATGCAAACTTGCCTGTTATGCTATAAGGTTTCTCAATAAACTAAAAATAGAGAAGCCCACAACGAACATTATCCTCAACGGTGAAAAACTGAAAGCATTCCCTCTAAGTTCAGGAACAAGACAGCGGTGTCCACTTTCACCACTCTTATTCAACATAGTCCTGGAAGTTCTAGCAACAGCAATAAGAGAAGAGAAAGAAATCAAAGGAATCCAGATGGGAAAAGAAGAAGTAAAGCTCTCTCTTTTTGCAGATGACATGATATTATACATAGAAACCCCCAAAGACACTATTACAAAGCTACTAGAGCTGATCAACGAATTCAGCAAAGTTGCAGAACACAAAATCAATATACAGAAATCAGTGGCATTCCTATACACAAACAACAAAAAATCAGAAAACGAAATCAAAGAGGCAATCCCCTTCACCATTGCAACCAAAAGAATCAAATATCTAGGAATAAACCTACCCAAAGAAACAAAAGAACTGTACACAGAAAATTACAAGACACTCATGAAAGAAATTAAAGAAGACTTAAACAGATGGAGAGATATTCCGTGTTCCTGGGTCAGAAGAATCAATATTGTGAATATGACCACACTACCAAATGTCATCTATAGATTCAATGTGATCCCTATCAAACTACCAACGACATTCTTCACAGAACTAGACCAAAGATTAACACAGTTCATATGGAAACACAAAAGACCCCGAATAGCCAAAGAAACTCTTAGAAAGATGAGTGGAGCTGGAGGGATCAGCCTCCCTAACTTCAGACTCTACTACAAAGCAACAGTCATCAAGACAGTATGGTACTGGCACAAAAACAGAAATACAGATCAATGGAATGAGATCGAGAACACAGAGATAAACCAACGCACCGATGGATACCTCATTTTGACAAAGGAGGCGAAACTATAAAATGGGACAAAGACAGCCTCTTCAACAAGTGGTGCTGGGAAAATTGGACAGCTACATGCCAAAAAATGAAGCTGGAACATTCCCTGACACCACACACAAAGATCAACTCAAAATGGATTAAAGACCTAAATATAAGACCAGAAACACACAAAACTCAAGATTGATATTATGCCAATCTTTAAGGATAGATATAGATGTTGATAGTGACAGAGAAACAGATACAGATACAGATTAAATTCCATGCAAACTTGCCTGTTATGCTATAAGGTTTCTCAATAAACTAAAAATAGAGAAGCCCACAACGAACATTATCCTCAATGGTGAAAAACTGAAAGCATTCCCTCTAAGTTCAGGAACAAGACAGCGGTGTCCACTTTCACCACTCTTATTCAACATAGTCCTGGAAGTTCTAGCAACAGCAATAAGAGAAGAGAAAGAAATCAAAGGAATCCAGATGGGAAAAGAAGAAATAAAGATCTCTCTTTTTGCAGATGACATGATATTATACATAGAAACCCCCAAAGACACTATTACAAAGCTACTAGAGCTGATCAACGAATTCAGCAAAGTTGCAGAACACAAAATCAATATACAGAAATCAGTGGCATTCCTATACACAAACAACAAAAAATCAGAAAACGAAATCAAAGAGGCAATCCCCTTCACCATTGCAACCAAAAGAATCAAATATCTAGGAATAAACCTACCCAAAGAAACAAAAGAACTGTACACAGAAAATTACAAGACACTCATGAAAGAAATTAAAGAAGACTTAAACAGATGGAGAGATATTCCGTGTTCCTGGGTCAGAAGAATCAATATTGTGAATATGACCACACTACCAAATGTCATCTATAGATTCAATGTGATCCCTATCAAACTACCAACGACATTCTTCACAGAACTAGACCAAAGATTAACACAGTTCATATGGAAACACAAAAGACCCCGAATAGCCAAAGAAACTCTTAGAAAGATGAGTGGAGCTGGAGGGATCAGCCTCCCTAACTTCAGACTCTACTACAAAGCAACAGTCATCAAGACAGTATGGTACTGGCACAAAAACAGAAATATCGACCAATGGAATGAGATCGAGAACACAGAGATAAACCAACGCACCGATGGATACCTCATTTTTGACAAAGGAGGCGAAACTATAAAATGGGACAAAGACAGCCTCTTCAACAAGTGGTGCTGGGAAAATTGGACAGCTACATGCCAAAAAATGAAGCTGGAACATTCCCTGACACCACACACAAAGATCAACTCAAAATGGATTAAAGACCTAAATATAAGACCAGAAACCATCAAACTCTTAGAGGAGAATATAGGCAAAACCCTCACGGACATCAATCAAAGCAAGGTCTTCTTGACCCACCTACTAGAATAGTGGAACGCAAAAGAAAAATGAACATGTGGGACCTCATGAAACTTAAAAGCTTTTGTACAGCAAAAGAAATCACCAAAAAGCTGAACAGACACCCCACAGAGTGGGAGAAAATCATAGCAAATGAAACAACAGATAAAGAATCCATCTCCATAATCTACAAGCAACTCAGACAACTCAGCACAGGAAAAATGAACAACCCAATCAAAACATGGGAAAAGGACCTACACAGACACCTCTCCAAAGAGGACATACAGATGGCCAAAAAACACATGAAATGATGCTCAACCTCGCTTATTATTAGAGAAATGCAAATCAAAACTGCAATGAGATACCACCTCTCACCCATCAGAATGGCCATCATCAACAAATTGACATACAATAAATGCTGGAGAGGGTGCAGAGAAAGGGGAACACTCCTGCATTGCTGGTGGGAATGTAGATTGATACAGCCTCTATGGAAGACAGTATGGAGATTTCTTTAAAAACTAAAAACAGAAGCACCATACGACCCAGCAATTCCACTCTTAGGTTTATATCCTGATGAAATCAAAACTGAAAGAAGCATCTGTACCCCAGTGTTCATTGCAGCTCTCTATACAATAGCCAGAACATGGAAGCAACCTAGATGTCCATTGACAAATGAATGGATCCAGAAGCTCTGGTACGTATATACAATGGAATACTACTCAGCTGTTAAAAAAAATGCAAAAGACTCAGTCCTAATGAGGTGGTTGGAGCTAGAACCTATCATAAAAAGTGAAGTCAGTAAAGGGATGGACAAATACAGTATTCTAACACATATATATGGAATCTAGTAAAGAGTAATGATAACACACGCAGTGAACCCAAAAACCGCACCGATGGATACCTCATTTTGACAAAGGAGGCGAAACTATAAAATGGGACAAAGACAGCCTCTTCAACAAGTGGTGCTGGGAAAATTGGACAGCTACATGCCAAAAAATGAAGCTGGAACATTCCCTGACACCACACACAAAGATCAACTCAAAATGGATTAAAGACCTAAATATAAGACCAGAAACCATCAAACTCTTAGAGGAGAATATAGGCAAAACCCTCACGGACATCAATCAAAGCAAGGTCTTCTTGACCCACCTACTAGAATAGTGGAACGCAAAAGAAAAATGAACATGTGGGACCTCATGAAACTTAAAAGCTTTTGTACAGCAAAAGAAATCACCAAAAAGCTGAACAGACACCCCACAGAGTGGGAGAAAATCATAGCAAATGAAACAACAGATAAAGAATCCATCTCCATAATCTACAAGCAACTCAGACAACTCAGCACAGGAAAAATGAACAACCCAATCAAAACATGGGAAAAGGACCTACACAGACACCTCTCCAAAGAGGACGTACAGATGGCCAAAAAACACATGAAATGATGCTCAACCTCGCTTATTATTAGAGAAATGCAAATCAAAACTGCAATGAGATACCACCTCTCACCCATCAGAATGGCCATCATCAACAAATTGACATACAATAAATGCTGGAGAGGGTGCAGAGAAAGGGGAACACTCCTGCATTGCTGGTGGGAATGTAGATTGATACAGCCTCTATGGAAGACAGTATGGAGATTTCTTTAAAAACTAAAAACAGAAGCACCATACGACCCAGCAATTCCACTCTTAGGTTTGTATCCTGATGAAATCAAAACTGAAAGAAGCATCTGTACCCCAGTGTTCATTGCAGCTCTCTATACAATAGCCAGAACATGGAAGCAACCTAGATGTCCATTGACAAATGAATGGATCCAGAAGCTCTGGTACGTATATACAATGGAATACTACTCAGCTGTTAAAAAAAATGCAAAAGACTCAGTCCTAATGAGGTGGTTGGAGCTAGAACCTATCATAAAAAGTGAAGTCAGTCAAAAAGAGAAGGACAAATACAGTATTCTAACACATATATATGGAATCTAGTAAAAGAGTAATGATAACACACGCAGTGAACCCATGGAAAAAGTCAGAGAATAGACATATGGACATTGTGGGGAATGAACAGTGGGTAGGAGGCATAGAGAGAGTAACATGGAAACCTATACTATCATGTATGAAAAAGATAGCTACTGTCATTGCACTAAGGGAATACGAGCACTTAGAATGGCTTGGTGCGACAGCCTGGAGGGGTAGGATGGGGGGGCCTGCGAGGAGGGAGGAGACCAGGGATATGCATATGACTGATCTGGAAACATGCATGTCTGTGAACAACAAAACTCTGTAAAAACTTTAAAATAAAGAAATAAATTTTTTAAAAAACTAAAAATAGTTGTCATATGTACCTAAAAACCCACTCCTGGGCATATATCCAGAGAAAACTATAATTCAAAAGGTATATGCACCGCAATATTCACAGCAGCACCATTAACAATAGCCAAGATATGAAAGTAGACTAAATGGCCATTGACAGAGGAGAGGATAAAGGAGATGTGCTACATATATAGAATGGAATATTACTAAGCCATAAATGGAATGAAATAATGCCATTTCCAGCAACATGGATGGACCTAGAGATTGTCATACTAAGTAAAGTCAGATACAGAATGGGAGATACCACACAGTATCACTTATATGTGGAATCTCAAAGAAAAAAGATACAAATGACCTTATTTACAAAACAGAAATAGATCCACAGACATAGAAAACTAAAAAACAGAGGAGGGACAGATAAGGATGTTGGGATTAACATCTATACACTATTAATTTTAAAATAGATAACCAGTAAGGACCTACTGTATACCATTGGGGACTAATACTCAATATTTTCTGATAACCTGTAAGGGAAAACTATCTGAAGAATATATATACACATATATGTATAAATGAAGTGTTGTTCTGTAATCAACTCTGCTTCAATAAAAAAGAAACATTCCTGAAAAACAGACATAGAGAACAGACTTATGGACCTTGGAGGGAGGGAGGATTGGGCGAGAGGTATGAAAAGAGTAAGTTGGAAATGTACATTACCATATGTAAAAGAGACAACCAGTGTGAATATGCCGTAAGACTCAGGGAACTTACACAGGAACCATGCAACAACCTAAACGGGTGGGATGGGAAGGGAGATGGGAGCAAAGTTCAAGTGGGAGGGGTCAAGTGTATTCCTATCACTGATTTGGGTTTATGCATAGCAATAAACAATAAAACTCTGCAAAAGTAAAATAAAAAAATTAATAATATAAAAATTAATAATAAAACTATTAGCAGCACTAGCTGCTCACATAGTGCTAACATTCCCTCATATAAACTGAACTAATTTGACTTGCTTTTGAACCTGTTACATCATGTGCCTTGGGTCCTCATATCATGAATTTTAAAAAAAGTCACTTAATACAGACGCACAAGCACACACACAAAGTAGTGTCTGAGATGCAGCCACAGTTGCATATCCACAAACATAAATATCTATTGACATGGCAATCATGCCCAGATACATAACCATCACCTTGCAAAACTCCAGTCGACAGCGGTTAGAGATGTTCGGCCATGATACAGTGGACATATGGTGGAGCACATTATTCTGCCAATTTCTGCTATAATTCAATCTAAAATTATCCTTCAACTGAAAAGCTGGGGACATTTAAAACTGTTTCAATGCTTTTAAGGTAGACATCCAAGGACACGGAGACCTCTGGGCAGACACACTGATTCACAGCCAAGCCCCAGCACCAGGCACCTAGAGAAGAAGCTCTTTCCAAGAGAATAATTGTGAGAAAAGCTACAGTACTTGTTAATGAAAAGCACCTCCTTTAATGACTGCTGATAAAGATTACAATAAAAATTTAGGCTTTGAATACATGCATAACCATTAATTTTAAAATAGATAACCAGTAAGGACCTACTGTATACCATTGGGGACTAATACTCAATATTTTCTGATAACCTGTAAGGAAAACTATCTGAAGAATATATATACACATATATGTATAAATGAAGTGTTGTTCTGTAATCAACTCTGCTTCAATAAAAAAGAAACATTCCTGAAAAACAGACATAGAGAACAGACTTATGGACCTTGGAGGGGGAGGATTGGGCGAGAGGTATGAAAAGAGTAAGTTGGAAATGTACATTACCATATGTAAAAGAGACAACCAGTGTGAATATGCCGTAAGACTCAGGGAACTTACACAGGAACCATGCAACAACCTAAACGGGTGGGATGGGAAGGGAGATGGGAGCAAAGTTCAAGTGGGAGGGGTCAAGTGTATTCCTATCACTGATTTGGGTTTATGCATAGCAATAAACAATAAAACTCTGCAAAAGTAAAATAAAAAAATTAATAATATAAAAATTAATAATAAAACTATTAGCAGCACTAGCTGCTCACATAGTGCTAACATTCCCTCATATAAACTGAACTAATTTGACTTGCTTTTGAACCTGTTACATCATGTGCCTTGGGTCCTCATATCATGAATTTTAAAAAAAGTCACTTAATACAGACGCACAAGCACACACACAAAGTAGTGTCTGAGATGCAGCCACAGTTGCATATCCACAAACATAAATATCTATTGACATGGCAATCATGCCCAGATACATAACCATCACCTTGCAAAACTCCAGTCGACAGCGGTTAGAGATGTTCGGCCATGATACAGTGGACATATGGTGGAGCACATTATTCTGCCAATTTCTGCTATAATTCAATCTAAAATTATCCTTCAACTGAAAAGCTGGGGACATTTAAAACTGTTTCAATGCTTTTAAGGTAGACATCCAAGGACACGGAGACCTCTGGGCAGACACACTGATTCACAGCCAAGCCCCAGCACCAGGCACCTAGAGAAGAAGCTCTTTCCAAGAGAATAATTGTGAGAAAAGCTACAGTACTTGTTAATGAAAAGCACCTCCTTTAATGACTGCTGATAAAGATTACAATAAAAATTTAGGCTTTGAATACATGCATAACATGAAGACTGAGAAATCTTTGGAAGAAGTCATGAAAAATCCTTAGAAAAAGCCAAAACCTTTCCAAAACAGACTGGCACAGGGCAGGAACAGAAGCAAAAGAGCCATAATTATGAATTTAAGACAATTTATAGAAGATACCCCTCAGCACAGTTGAGGGCTTTCACGATGCTTTTATAAGGCTGTGATAGAAACTACATACGATACACATGCATGAACGCATGTGTGCACACCACACAAGGTGACTGTATTCCACATGGCACGAGGCTTTCATCCCCTTAGTGGAGCATCAGTTATGCACAATATTTGCCTTTCTACATGTTTCATACCCAAGCCCATTTTACCTAGTAGCAGCACGAGCTGTTCACATAGTGCTAAAGACCATGCATATTTGTAATTTTGGTATCTACAAAATATTAACTAAGTGCCCTTTCAACACTGGATATCTAAAGATGAATACTGTGCTATCTGAAATTATTGTATAGATGTAAGCTGCAGACTGCCTTGACATGCTTTGGTACCGGCAGGAAAAAGTGTGTGCCTTTGTTTTCCTTTATGAATTTATCATCCAATATGGAACAGACAAAGAAACCTGAATTCAATAATATTAGGGACAGCCAAGAGACCTATTCTGAAACTTTTAATAGCATGCAAATTTATTTCTAACAAGACAAAGAATTCCTACCTTGCTTTATGTCATTTCCATCAATCTAAAAAAAAAATTAAATCTAGACTGTAGTCAATCAAGATAAAAACCTGTACATTATAGTCCAGTTTTTATAAATAGAAACATACAGAATAAGATCTAGGAACAAGTATACCACTGAAGAGGTAGTAGGACCTTAATACTAGGATCAAAGATTTGCCAAATAGAAACTACATGAACACTGTTTCCATAAACAGACATACAGATGGCCCACAGGCACATGAAAACATGCTCAACATTACTTTAAATTAAAAATGGTTTGAACTATAAATTACAATAAAATTTAGGCTTTGAATACATGCATAACATGAAGACTGAGAAATCTTTGGAAGAAGTCATGAAAAATCCTTAGAAAAAGCCAAAACCTTTCCAAAACAGACTGGCACAGGGCAGGAACAGAAGCAAAGAGCCATAATTATGAATTTAAGACAATTTATAGAAGATACCCCTCAGCACAGTTGAGGGCTTTCACGATGCTTTTATAAGGCTGTGATAGAAACTACATACGATACACATGCATGAACGCATGTGTGCACACCACACAAGGTGACTGTATTCCACATGGCACGAGGCTTTCATCCCCTTAGTGGAGCATCAGTTATGCACAATATTTGCCTTTCTACATGTTTCATACCCAAGCCCATTTTACCTAGTAGCAGCACGAGCTGTTCACATAGTGCTAAAGACCATGCATATTTGTAATTTTGGTATCTACAAAATATTAACTAAGTGCCCTTTCAACACTGGATATCTAAAGATGAATACTGTGCTATCTGAAATTATTGTATAGATGTAAGCTGCAGACTGCCTTGACATGCTTTGGTACCGGCAGGAAAAAGTGTGTGCCTTTGTTTTCCTTTATGAATTTATCATCCAATATGGAACAGACAAAGAAACCTGAATTCAATAATATTAGGGACAGCCAAGAGACCTATTCTGAAACTTTTAATAGCATGCAAATTTATTTCTAACAAGACAAAGAATTCCTACCTTGCTTTATGTCATTTCCATCAATCTAAAAAAAAAATTAAATCTAGACTGTAGTCAATCAAGATAAAAACCTGTACATTATAGTCCAGTTTTTATAAATAGAAACATACAGAATAAGATCTAGGAACAAGTATACCACTGAAGAGGTAGTAGGACCTTAATACTAGGATCAAAGATTTGCCAAATAGAAACTACATGAACACTGTTTCCATAAACAGACATACAGATGGCCCACAGGCACATGAAAACATGCTCAACATTACTAATTATTGTAGAACTATAAATCAAAACTACCATGAGGTATTACCTGTCATAACAGTCATCAGCAAAAATCTATACGTAACAAATGCTGCAAAGGATGTGGAGAAAAGAGAACCCTCCTAAACTGTTGCTAGTGCAGTCATTGTAGAAAACAGTATCCAGGTGCCTTTAAAAGCTAAAAATGGAGTTACTATACTATCCGCCAAACCTACTGTTAGGCATGTATTCAGTAAAAGAGGAAAACTCTAATTTGAAAAGTTATGCACTCTAATATTCAAAGCTATTTTAACAACACAGAAGCAACTACTGATAGACTGTGATAGATACATATGTGTGTGTGTGTATGTATATGTGCTGTGCTGTGCTTAGTTGCTCCGTTGTGCCCTCATCTTTGCAATGCCAGGGACTGTCGCTGAACTGTCTCCTTTGTCCAGGAGATTCTCCAGGCAAGAATACTGGAATGGGTTGCCATACCCTTCTCCAGGGAATCTTCCCAACCCAGGAACTGAAACCAGGTCTCCCACATTGCAGGCGATTCTTTACCGTCTGTGCCACCAGGGAAGCAGTATGGACTACTATTCAGCATAAAAAATAATGAAATAATTCCATTTGTAACAAAATGGTTGGACCTCTAGGCTGTCACACTAAGTAAGGTAGGTCAGACAAAGAAAGACACATATGATATCACTTACATGTGAAATCTAAAAAGAAAAGATACATATGAATTTATTTAAAAAACAGACCCACAAACATAGAAAACAAACTTCTGGTTACCAAAAGGGGAAAGAGTGAGGAGGTTAAAAAAAAAAAAAAAAAAAAACAGGAGTTTGGGTTTAACAAATACATCTGTATATGAAACAGATGAACAATAAGGTCCCACTGTATAGCACAAGGAACTATATTTACTCTTATAATAACTTACAATGGGAAAAAATCTGAAAAAGAGTATATATATGTATAACTGAATCACTTTGCTATATACCTGAAACACTGTACATCAACTAGTCTGCTATGAGAAATTTAAGTATAAAGAATATGTTTAAGGAATTGAAAAGGTTGGAAGCCTAAATGGGTTAGGAGAAATTAATAAATATAAACCAATGACAAGACAAACACTGCTAAAATGCTTCAACTCTTTATTCTAAGATTAAAGAATTCTGTGCTTTTTGAAACAGAGAGAGAGGGAGAGGGAGACTGGTTGAGAGAAATGAAGATGACCACAGGGAGAGAAACAGTGGAGAGGAGGAAAGTGAGATTTTCTTCACAGCAGGAGTTGCTCTGGGTGGTTTTATGACAAAATATTAATAAGAGAATGTAAGAGTATGATCACCTAAGAATCCTTTAAAAACTGTGATGCAAGAAAGGTAGGAATTGAAAGAAGTCCAACTGTCGCATTTTGTGAAAGCAACAGAGACACGTGCTGAGACCCACAAGCTTGAGGACTGAGGTGTTTCTTGGTCCACAGAGGGCAGTGGGTGGGCTGGCAGAGAGAACAGAATAACCTGGCATGGAAAAATCACTGCAGAACCTTACTGACAGGATGAATAAGAACAATTAAACAATCTGGAGAAAGAAAACACCATGAATGTAGGTGGTCTACTCCTGATAGAGACCAAGAATGAATAAAACTCCAGGAAAAGACTGAAACCAGGTCTCCCACATTGCAATTTTTATTTAAAAACAGTACCATCACATAAAAAATAATGAAATAATTCCATTTGTAACAAAATGGTTGGACCTCTAGGCTGTCACACTAAGTAAGGTAGGTCAGACAAAGAAAGACACATATGATATCACTTACATGTGAAATCTAAAAAGAAAAGATACATATGAATTTATTTAAAAAACAGACCCACAAACATAGAAAACAAACTTCTGGTTACCAAAAGGGGAAAGAGTGAGGAGGTTAAAAAAAAAAAAAAAAAAAAACAGGAGTTTGGGTTTAACAAATACATCTGTATATGAAACAGATGAACAATAAGGTCCCACTGTATAGCACAAGGAACTATATTTACTCTTATAATAACTTACAATGGGAAAAAATCTGAAAAAGAGTATATATATGTATAACTGAATCACTTTGCTATATACCTGAAACACTGTACATCAACTATACTTCAATGAAAAATTTAAGTATAAAGAATATGTTTAAGGAATTGAAAAGGTTGGAAGCCTAAATGGGTTAGGAGAAATTAATAAATATAAACCAATGACAAGACAAACACTGCTAAAATGCTTCAACTCTTTATTCTAAGATTAAAGAATTCTGTGCTTTTTGAAACAGAGAGAGAGGGAGAGGGAGACTGGTTGAGAGAAATGAAGATGACCACAGGGAGAGAAACAGTGGAGAGGAGGAAAGTGAGATTTTCTTCACAGCAGGAGTTGCTCTGGGTGGTTTTATGACAAAATATTAATAAGAGAATGTAAGAGTATGATCACCTAAGAATCCTTTAAAAACTGTGATGCAAGAAAGGTAGGAATTGAAAGAAGTCCAACTGTCGCATTTTGTGAAAGCAACAGAGACACGTGCTGAGACCCACAAGCTTGAGGACTGAGGTGTTTCTTGGTCCACAGAGGGCAGTGGGTGGGCTGGCAGAGAGAACAGAATAACCTGGCATGGAAAAATCACTGCAGAACCTTACTGACAGGATGAATAAGAACAATTAAACAATCTGGAGAAAAGAAAACACCATGAATGTAGGTGGTCTACTCCTGATAGAGACCAAGAATGAATAAAACTAAGCAGAAAGAATGTCGCTAATTAGTATAATTAACTTTAGAAACTAATGAAACAAACACAGGATTTTTTTTTTAAGGATACAGAACATCTCACTTCCAATCTACAAACTGATGATGAATATAAAGAAAGGCAACAGAGTAGTTGAAAAGCTGAAAATTCTTCATTTTCACACGAAGAAATGCAAGACAAAGTGTATGAATGAAGCACAGTTAAACAAATGCAGAGATTCAGCCACAGACTCATCCATGCTTTGTAAAGCAACAGGACCCCATGGTGCTCTCTGAGTGGCAGGATGGAGAAGACAGGACTTCCACATCCTCTGCTTTAGCTCCTCTCTGAATTACCTAGATAATAACAGCATTCGAGGCATGTTTCTTGAGTCATTTTGCAGATCTGAAAACCACTCTCATCAAATGGAAGATGGTAGTTCAGCCATCTGAAGCCTAAGGCTGATAAAAATTAGTGACCTCACCCCATTCCCTCACTGCCAGCCAGTCAGAGAACTGTACACAGTTGATCATATACCCTGCAAACCCCAACCCTCATCACCTGGATTTTAAACATGCTGGAGTGGGGATGGTGACTCAGGGACTTTAGATCATTAGCCACCCATTTCCTTGCATAACTCTGCAATAAATCCTTTCCATGCTCCACATTCTGAAGTTTCTATTTGTCTGGCCTTGCTATGCATGGGGCATAGGAACTTGTGCTAATCCTTCCAATAAACAGCAGGAAGAGTCTTGATACTCAGTGATGTGTCACTTAACTGAAACTCCACATTTTCCCTTAGACTGATTGGTTCAAAGAGAATGTAAGAGTACACTAAGAATCCTTTAACACTGTGATGCAAGAAAGGTAGGAATTGAAAGAAGCCCAACTGTCGCATTTTGTGAAAGCAACAGAGACACGTGCTGAGACCCACAAGCTTGAGGACTGAGGTGTTTCTTGGTCCACAGAGGGCAGTGGGTGGGCTGGCAGAGAGAACAGAATAACCTGGCATGGAAAAATCACTGCAGAACCTTACTGACAGGATGAATAAGAACAATTAAACAATCTGGAGAAAAGAAAACACCATGAATGTAGGTGGTCTACTCCTGATAGAGACCAAGAATGAATAAAACTAAGCAGAAAGAATGTCGCTAATTAGTATAATTAACTTTAGAAACTAATGAAACAAACACAGGATTTTTTTTTTAAGGATACAGAACATCTCACTTCCAATCTACAAACTGATGATGAATATAAAGAAAGGCAACAGAGTAGTTGAAAAGCTGAAAATTCTTCATTTTCACACGAAGAAATGCAAGACAAAGTGTATGAATGAAGCACAGTTAAACAAATGCAGAGATTCAGCCACAGACTCATCCATGCTTTGTAAAGCAACAGGACCCCATGGTGCTCTCTGAGTGGCAGGATGGAGAAGACAGGACTTCCACATCCTCTGCTTTAGCTCCTCTCTGAATTACCTAGATAATAACAGCATTCGAGGCATGTTTCTTGAGTCATTTTGCAGATCTGAAAACCACTCTCATCAAATGGAAGATGGTAGTTCAGCCATCTGAAGCCTAAGGCTGATAAAAATTAGTGACCTCACCCCATTCCCTCACTGCCAGCCAGTCAGAGAACTGTACACAGTTGATCATATACCCTGCAAACCCCAACCCTCATCACCTGGATTTTAAACATGCTGGAGTGGGGATGGTGACTCAGGGACTTTAGATCATTAGCCACCCATTTCCTTGCATAACTCTGCAATAAATCCTTTCCATGCTCCACATTCTGAAGTTTCTATTTGTCTGGCCTTGCTATGCATGGGGCATAGGAACTTGTGCTAATCCTTCCAATAAACAGCAGGAAGAGTCTTGATACTCAGTGATGTGTCACTTAACTGAACATTCTTACACTCATCTCACATCAAGGTGAAATTGCTTAGACCACCTGCAAGGACATAGGGGCCACCGAAGCTTCTTGCCAAGATGCTTACATTTGACGGTTCAAAGACGATATGCAACAAGCTGAGGTGTTAGCAACAGGACCTGAAATACATTTGGGCAAAAAGCTCTACTTGTAGAGATGCAAGTCAGCTACCTGACAGACCGGAGACTTTACAAAGGAGACTTCACAAATACTTGTATATTTGACTTTCAACAACTCCATGTGACACATACTGCCTCTATAGGATTCAAGAGAAATGAGATTCGGCAAATCAGAAGAGATACCGGCTTCAGTTGCTGGCTTCCAGCACCCAATTCCTCGTACTTGCCAGTACTCCTGTTTTTATTTCCCTGGACAGGGGCAGCGGGTATTTATTCTGCTCATCCTGTAAGCCTGAGGAAAGCTCCCCTAGATGCTCCACTACACCGGAATAAATGCCACCTGCCACCACATACCAAAGAGCCAGGAGTGCCTTGGCTCCCTCATGGCAGAAAGGGCATGTCTCAGTATGCTTGAGCTGTTATAACAAAATACTATAGACCTGGTAGTCTGTGAACAGGAGAAGTGTATTTCCAACAGTTCTGCAGTCCAGCAAGTCGAAGATCACAGCAATGCCAGACTCTGTGTCGGGAGAAGGCCCATCTACTGGACCCAGACTATGTCTTCCCAATGGAAGATGGTAGTTCAGTCTGAAGCCTAAGGCTGATAAAATTAGTGACCTCACCCCATTCCCTCACTGCCAGCCAGTCAGAGAACTGTACACAGTTGATCATATACCCTGCAAACCCCAACCCTCATCACCTGGATTTTAAACATGCTGGAGTGGGGATGGTGACTCAGGGACTTTAGATCATTAGCCACCCATTTCCTTGCATAACTCTGCAATAAATCCTTTCCATGCTCCACATTCTGAAGTTTCTATTTGTCTGGCCTTGCTATGCATGGGGCATAGGAACTTGTGCTAATCCTTCCAATAAACAGCAGGAAGAGTCTTGATACTCAGTGATGTGTCACTTAACTGAACATTCTTACACTCATCTCACATCAAGGTGAAATTGCTTAGACCACCTGCAAGGACATAGGGGCCACCGAAGCTTCTTGCCAAGATGCTTACATTTGACGGTTCAAAGACGATATGCAACAAGCTGAGGTGTTAGCAACAGGACCTGAAATACATTTGGGCAAAAAGCTCTACTTGTAGAGATGCAAGTCAGCTACCTGACAGACCGGAGACTTTACAAAGGAGACTTCACAAATACTTGTATATTTGACTTTCAACAACTCCATGTGACACATACTGCCTCTATAGGATTCAAGAGAAATGAGATTCGGCAAATCAGAAGAGATACCGGCTTCAGTTGCTGGCTTCCAGCACCCAATTCCTCGTACTTGCCAGTACTCCTGTTTTTATTTCCCTGGACAGGGGCAGCGGGTATTTATTCTGCTCATCCTGTAAGCCTGAGGAAAGCTCCCCTAGATGCTCCACTACACCGGAATAAATGCCACCTGCCACCACATACCAAAGAGCCAGGAGTGCCTTGGCTCCCTCATGGCAGAAAGGGCATGTCTCAGTATGCTTGAGCTGTTATAACAAAATACTATAGACCTGGTAGTCTGTGAACAGGAGAAGTGTATTTCCAACAGTTCTGCAGTCCAGCAAGTCGAAGATCACAGCAATGCCAGACTCTGTGTCGGGAGAAGGCCCATCTACTGGACCCAGACTATGTCTTCTCAATGGGGTTCTCAGCGGTGGAGTGGGTAACAGTGCTCTCTGGGGTCTCTTCTGTAAGGGCATTAACCACATTCACAATGGCTCCACCCTCATGACCTAATCACCTAGTCCCCCAACCAACACCACCACACTGAGGGTTAAGATTCAATATACAGGGCTTCCCCTGGTGATCCAGTGGATAAGGACACCGCCTTGCAGTGCAAGGGGCGCCGGTTCGATCCCTGGCCTGGGAAGATCCCACGTGCCACGGAGCGGCTGGACCGATGCGTCCAATCAACGAGCCGGAGCTCTGGAGCGCATGCGCCCAGAGCCGGCGCTCTGTGAGGACAGACGCCACCACAATGGGAGGCCCACAGGAGCCAAAGAACAAAGATGGATGAAAACAGAGAAAGGAAAGACCAATAGAAGTGGCCCGCCCGCTCCCCTCCCTCCCCAACCCAACCCCCGCCCAAAAATAAATAAATAAATAAATCTTAAGATTCAATATACAGGGCTTCCCTGGTGGTCCAGTGGGTAAGGACACCACCTTGCACTGCAAGGGGTGCCGGTTCGATCCCTGGCCTGGGAAGAGTCCACGTGTCGCAGAGCGGCTGGACCAAGGTATACAATTGCCCAGCCAGAGCTCTGGGGTGCATGCACCCAGAGCCGGTGCTCTGCAACAACAGAGGCCACTGTGATGGGAGGCCCACACAGGCCAAAGAACAAAGATGGATGAAAATAGAGAAAGGAAAGACCAATAGAAGTGGCCCGCCCGCTCCCCTCCTTCCCCAACCCCACCCCCGCCCAAAAATAAATAAATAAATAAATCTTAAGATTCAATATACAGGGCTTCCCTGGTGGTCCAGTGGGTAAGGACACCACCTTGCACTGCAAGGGGTGCCGGTTCGATCCCTGGCCTGGGAAGAGTCCACGTGTCGCAGAGCGGCTGGACCAAGGTATACAATTGCCCAGCCAGAGCTCTGGGGTGCATGCACCCAGAGCCGGTGCTCTGCAACAACAGAGGCCACTGTGATGGGAGTCCCACGCGGGCCAAGGAACAAAGATGGATGAGAATAGATAAATGAAAGACCAGTAGAAGTGGCCCACACCACCCCTCCACAGAAAAATAAAAAATAAAAAAATAGTAATAATAGAAGATTCAATATAGAGATTTTGCCTGGTTTGGGCGGGGCGGAGGGAAGGGGGGAACCACAAATGAGAGGCACACATGAAGACTGGACAGCAAAGACTCTCCTAGAGTATGATATTTTAAGGCTCTATCTGCTCCCCATTGGCTCCTGCAGAGAAGGCTGATGACCTGGCATTCAATCAATTTGATAAATAATTCTTCATTCAACCCAATACTGCTGGTTCACAATAAAGTATGTAATTGATGCCTAGCTTCCCCACAAGCAAAGGGCTATAACTGCCAATAGGTTTTAACGTGTTTCCATGTGGCAGCTGCCAATAATGTGTGGCTACTGAGCACTGGAACTGCAGTTGGACTGAATTGGACTGTTGGACTGAAATAAGCTATAAATACAAAATGCATGGGATTTCCAAGATACAGTACCAAGAAAATGTACAACATCCATAGATAGGTTTAACTGGTTACATGTTAAAATGGTATTTCCAGTGTAACCTCTTAAGGTGTTACTAAAATTAAGTTCATCTGCTTTTTAACTTTTATGTGAGTATTGGAATATTTCAAATTACACATGTGGCTCCCATTATGTTTTAGGCAGTGCTGGTCTGAATAGCAGCTAATAGGTTATAGATGAGAGCAATCAATCAACCTTACAACATGCCCCACAGTCTAATATTCACAGCTGTGACGCTCACATTTGAACACATGTGAGAATCATCAGGAAGGCTGGTCACACAATGGATTGCTGCCCTCACCCCTCTCCCTACAAACTGATTCAGGGGGTCTGGAGTAAGCGCATGTCATTTCATTTTTAACATAGATGCCAGGGATCAGCCTTTAAGAACCACTATCACTGTATGTGGTCGAATTACTCCACCAGTTCCAGTGACCTCAGAACTACCTTGAGAAAAATGTCTTGTTTAGGTGGTGTAGTACCTTCTGGTTAGACACCATAACATTTATTGAAAAATTAAATAAAACCTTCCAATGCAGACCACTCACCAATGTATTCTGGACTCTCACACCAAATATCATTAAGGCTATAAAGCATTACCTAGTACTACTAGGTAAACTTCTGTGCCCCAAAGTTGCCACTAATATAGAATAACACAGAAAATGCCTAGGGCAAGAGTGGCCAGATTTAGTGCTCAGGTTGTAAGAGGTGATGTATACAGTGGCTGAAATATAGAGGTGAAAGGAGGCAGAGGAATTCTTATTAAAACTTGAACCTCAAAACATACACGGAATCTATTTCTCTCTACTTACACCAAGCACAGCAGTTTGGCATAGTGCTGAGCAAAGGGGTTTGCTTTTTCAGCCTAACCTAGGCTAATCTTTCCCTCTCCTTTTTCATGTTATATTCATAACCTGAAAAGTTATTGCATAAAGGGAGTCCCAGGTACTGACTCATCCCTTCTCCTAATAGGAAGTCAGGGTATCTGTGAGCAAGACTTCAAGATTGATTTATTTCCTGAGATTAGGAGAAACTCATCTCAAATGGTGACTGAAGGTCAATCAGCTTAGGGCAATTCCTAAGAAAGTGCTAGAATCATAGGCCCAAGGGGGTATTGCAGCCTCCACCAATTATTTCACTGAACTTCATAGTCTTTACCTTCTATCATTAAAAGATTTTGTATTTTCATGCTATTTTGTGACACTATATAGCTCGGCTCTCCTATACTCGGAGGACAGACATCTACCTGCATCTCCCACCAGGAAACTGCATGGATTTTTATAGTTTAGGTATAAACTTAATGATTTTAACTGAGCTTACCTAGTTAATTCTCTTTGAAATTCTATTTCCACAAAGTCCATGCTGAGTCTCCCAGAATGCAGTTATACAATCCTGCATATTTACTACACATATCATTGGTGGATTCCATTTAACATAAACTGCATAATTTACTCACATATCACTGTATGTGGTCGAATTACTCCACCAGTTCCAGTGACCTCAGAACTACCTTGAGAAAAATGTCTTGTTTAGGTGGTGTAGTACCTTCTGGTTAGACACCATAACATTTATTGAAAAATTAAATAAAACCTTCCAATGCAGACCACTCACCAATGTATTCTGGACTCTCACACCAAATATCATTAAGGCTATAAAGCATTACCTAGTACTACTAGGTAAACTTCTGTGCCCCAAAGTTGCCACTAATATAGAATAACACAGAAAATGCCTAGGGCAAGAGTGGCCAGATTTAGTGCTCAGGTTGTAAGAGGTGATGTATGCAGTGGCTGAAATATAGAGGTGAAAGGAGGCAGAGGAATTCTTATTAAAACTTGAACCTCAAAACATACACGGAATCTATTTCTCTCTACTTACACCAAGCACAGCAGTTTGGCATAGTGCTGAGCAAAGGGGTTTGCTTTTTCAGCCTAACCTAGGCTAATCTTTCCCTCTCCTTTTTCATGTTATATTCATAACCTGAAAAGTTATTGCATAAAGGGAGTCCCAGGTACTGACTCATCCCTTCTCCTAATAGGAAGTCAGGGTATCTGTGAGCAAGACTTCAAGATTGATTTATTTCCTGAGATTAGGAGAAACTCATCTCAAATGGTGACTGAAGGTCAATCAGCTTAGGGCAATTCCTAAGAAAGTGCTAGAATCATAGGCCCAAGGGGGTATTGCAGCCTCCACCAATTATTTCACTGAACTTCATAGTCTTTACCTTCTATCATTAAAAGATTTTGTATTTTCATGCTATTTTGTGACACTATATAGCTCGGCTCTCCTATACTCGGAGGACAGACATCTACCTGCATCTCCCACCAGGAAACTGCATGGATTTTTATAGTTTAGGTATAAACTTAATGATTTTAACTGAGCTTACCTAGTTAATTCTCTTTGAAATTCTATTTCCACAAAGTCCATGCTGAGTCTCCCAGAATGCAGTTATACAATCCTGCATATTTACTACACATATCATTGGTGGATTCCAATTAACATAAACTGTGCACCCACAAACACGTTCTTACTCAGCAGAAGTTTCCAAGGTGCCCATTCATAAGCCCTAATTCTATTGGCTATACCGAATAGTATGTGGAATTTTAATTTTACTACTGCACAGAGGAATGTCACCCCTGAGTTTTTGAAAAGCTATTCTCTAACAAACACACTAATACAATCTCAAGTAATTCACACAGAAATACACAAATAAAAAATCAGCCTTCATCCCTCCTCACATCAATACCACTGCCATCTCTAAAGGTAAATTCCATTACCATTTTGATGTAAATGTTTCCAGACCACCTGATAGGTTTTAGATGCATATCTGCAAATATGCAAATCTTTTGCTTTCATATAAATGCTAGTATATTAAACACTTTTTAAAATTTTATTATTTTTTACAGAGTTTTGTTGTTTACGGCCACATAGCAACCTAAATCCACCCTAAGTATACGTATGTCCCCCCACATTTTTTGAAAAAAATTCTTCTGTTCCTTAAGAATATTTTAATATTTGGGATATTTTGTATCTTTCTGAAAACAGAATCATACATTTGTGTTATCATGTCCATAGCAGGCCTAAATCTATCTTTTCACCACTAGAAAGTATATCAGAGTATGGATATGCCTTTCTTTTCAGTTATTAAGCATTATCAATATCTAACCATTCCCTTATCTTAATTTTCTCTCCAACATTTCTTTTTTGCAAATGATACTATGGTGAACATTGTGTTAATGAAAATGTATTAGGTGAACACTTTTCCAAAACAGAAATCTAGCAATGGAATTGGGTAGGTGTTTTTTCTTGATATATATTAATATTGTGAACCTGCTTTTCAGAACAATTGATTCAGTTTATATATCCCATATTAACACTCTCATACCAACATTGGATGTTATTTTTATTGTTAAAATATAAGAATGAATACACGAATTTGCCACAAATTTAGAACGTTTCATCAGACATTCTACAGACCCTAGTTTATATTTCAATGTACCTGACCTTGTGCCAATAGCACATTTATTCAAGTACTACTGTTGTTCCATTGCTCTGTCATGTCCAGCTCTTTGCCACCACATGGACTGCAGCACGCCAGGCTCCCCTGTCTTCCACCTTCTCCCAGAGCTTGCTCAAAGTCATGTCCCTTGAGTCACTGATGCCAGCCAACCGTCTCATCCTCTTTCATCCCCTTCCCTTCCTCCCCTCAGTCTTGCCCAATGAGTCAGCTCTTTGCATCAGGGGCCACAACACTGGAGCTTCAGCTTCAGCATCTGTCCTTCCCATGAATATTCAAGGTTGACTTCCTTTAGGACTGACTGGTTTGATCTGCTTGCAGTCTAAATTTGAAATTATTTATTAAAGCTGCTCCTGTCTCTTTGACCTCAAAAATGCAACTCTCACACAGCTGCTCCCAAGCCCATACTCCATCTCAACCTCAATCCCAACCCTCCTCAACAGGGACACAGTGCCTCCTGAGGAAGACGACTCACCTTCTGTCAACTGCATTCTCATCTGTGGAATGGGGATAACTATTTCTCCCTCACAGAGCAACTTATAGCTGCCTGGTATATAGCTGCTGTCTAATTAATGTAGGTTCCCATAGCCTCACTCATTTCTGCTTCTTCAGCACACTTCCCCTCTCATTAAACTTGGACTGACCTGACAGCATGTCCTTCTTCACAACTTTATGCAATGGCTTAAAATTCAAATACTCTGTCAGGCACACAGCCTGCTGGAAGTAGACTGTGAGTGCTGCCTCATTGGTAAGGAAACTTATCCAAAGCTTGGCAAGCAGGGGGCGCTCTTCCTTCAGTCCAAAGGGGACTCAGGATGGCAAGTCAGAGGCACAAAATGCCAAAGGCCTCATTGGTCCCTGTGTAATCCCTGGCCCAGGCTCCCAACAATCCTCAAAGAGAGAGCTTTGCTTGCTGATGACACTGAAAAATCGTGTGAAAAGAAAATAAAAAGGAACTTAGTTCTGCCTAAGCATTTCAGCACGGGCTTGCTGCCTTCTTAGATAAGAAAATGTGCAGAGCCGTGTGAATGTTGCTGGCTTGAGGCCAGGGGACATCACAGACCCTTGGAAGGGTGCCAGGCAAGCGTCCAGAGGCAGCCCTGGCAGGGAGCAACCTGGTAACCATGGAAGCGACAGAAGGTATCCTCGTGGATCCAGGAGAACTTGAAGGTCCATAGTAAGGTCCCCGGAGATGATACCCTGAATTAATAGTTCAAAGTTTGCATATTTGTGCTTTTCTTGGGCAGAATTCCATTTCTCTCAGCACATTTTCCTAGTGATCCAGGACTCACAGCCAAGAAAGAAAATACGAAGGAAAAAAACAAACAAACAGAAAAAAACTCTTTGCAAAAGCAGATGAACCTGAAAGCCTGTTTTTGCTTGTCACTCCTGTTTCATCATATATTTTATACTAGCCCTCTCTGGTTGGAAACTATCAAGATTCTTCACCCACTTCCACCATCCTCCATTGAAAGATATGCTCCAGTTTTTCTAGTCTACAGTTTCCCATTCTGCCAAATGAAAGTAAATATTTTTTCCTATTTTTCCTTTTTGAAAAATGTCTTTCTTTGCTGTCATTCTCCAGACCTGATAGTTTAAGATCTTGAACTTCTTGTCATCTAGTCATTTTTCCGCCATTCGCCCAAGCCCTTCTGAGCCCATTTCCACTGCATCATATTGAGAGGCCCAGAGCAACCCAGGGCCCTGAGCCCCAGAGCATCACCTGTCTACTCCATCTAAAGGTGTCCCCTCCAGCATTTCAAAGGAACCCCACACTAGGCACTAGTGATAAAGAACCTGCCTGTCAATGTCAGAGATGTTAAGAGATTTGGGTTTGATCTCTGGGTCCGGAAGATCCCCTGGAGGAGGGAATGGCAATCCACTCCAGTATTCTTGCCTGGAGAATCCCATGAACAAGGAGCCTGGTGAGCTACGGTCCATGGGTCACAAAGAGTCAGACACCACTTAAGCGATTTAATACATACCAGACTGGGCACAGTCAAACTCCTGATGATCAGAAATTGTATATTTATGTACTTTCTATTTTTCCTCACGGGACTCATTTTTTTAAAACAAATCACTAGTGGTCTCTTTCTTCTCACATGTCTCATCTTAATCCTATCCTTGATTTCATGCTGAATATCCACTAGTACAACACATGCCTATGGAATGACTTCTGCCTGCTAGACACAGGCTGCAACTGAGCACTGTGTCATTCACACCTCAGAAGGAAAAAAAAAAAAAATACCCTGACCATTAGGGCGTTTTCATTTGAATAGACAGGATGCAAGTTTCACAAACCACTACCTCAAAGAAAAACGTGAGAATGTAAGAGAAATACATGAGACTGTCCTGAGGCTCTGAGCCGAGAGAACTAACAGAGTTAACTGCAATCAGAAAGGCTTTCTGGAGAGATGGTACCACCCAGTCTTGGAAAAGGGCAGGAAACCTGAAGAGCAGCAAGCAGTTATTTTGGGCTGATGCTTGTGTTTTATTGTGGAAACATTCAAAGTAGATTGTAGCCATCACATGGAGCTGCAGGCATGAAAGAGACTATAACTCACTAGACTTGTGAAATGTGGCTGATTTGCTCTATTAATAATAAATATGAAATAGAGCTAATTTTGTCTGTAGATAGTCTAGACCTGATAGTTTAAGATCTTGAACTTCTTGTCATCTAGTCATCTTTCCGCCATTCGCCCAAGCCCTTCTGAGCCCATTTCCACTGCATCATATTGAGAGGCCCAGAGCAACCCAGGGCCCTGAGCCCCAGAGCATCACCTGTCTACTCCATCTAAAGGTGTCCCCTCCAGCATTTCAAAGGAACCCCACACTAGGCACTAGTGATAAAGAACCTGCCTGTCAATGTCAGAGATGTTAAGAGATTTGGGTTTGATCTCTGGGTCCGGAAGATCCCCTGGAGGAGGGAATGGCAATCCACTCCAGTATTCTTGCCTAGAGAATCCCATGAACAAGGAGCCTGGTGAGCTACGGTCCATGGGTCACAAAGAGTCAGACACCACTTAAGCGATTTAATACATACCAGACTGGGCACAGTCAAACTCCTGATGATCAGAAATTGTATATTTATGTACTTTCTATTTTTCCTCACGGGACTCATTTTTTAATACAAATCACTAGTGGTCTCTTTCTTCTCACATGTCTCATCTTAATCCTATCCTTGATTTCATGCTGAATATCCACTAGTACAACACATGCCTATGGAATGACTTCTGCCTGCTAGACACAGGCTGCAACTGAGCACTGTGTCATTCACACCTCAGAAGGAAAAAAAAAAAAAATACCCTGACCATTAGGGCGTTTTCATTTGAATAGACAGGATGCAAGTTTCACAAACCACTACCTCAAAGAAAAACGTGAGAATGTAAGAGAAATACATGAGACTGTCCTGAGGCTCTGAGCCGAGAGAACTAACAGAGTTAACTGCAATCAGAAAGGCTTTCTGGAGAGATGGTACCACCCAGTCTTGGAAAAGGGCAGGAAACCTGAAGAGCAGCAAGCAGTTATTTTGGGCTGATGCTTGTGTTTTATTGTGGAAACATTCAAAGTAGATTGTAGCCATCACATGGAGCTGCAGGCATGAAAGAGACTATAACTCACTAGACTTGTGAAATGTGGCTGATTTGCTCTATTAATAATAAATATGGAATTTACAGTGCATCAGATTTGTTGCTAATTTTGTCTGTAGATAGTCTAGCTTCCGCTGTTTATGGTGATGCTACATTTTTGTTTATAAATATGTTTGTGGTAAAAAAATGAGTATAACCATAGGTTTTGAACAAATTTCCTTACATTTTTCATACAAAAATCATAAATATCTGTATGCTATTGAAATTTAACTTTGTATGATGCTTAAACCACTATTTGGGGAAATAATAAAATAAGTCTTTACCATGTATGAAAGAAATTTTAAAAAATACAAAATATTTTCTGATTAGCATCTAGCTTATAATAAATTTTCAAAAAAGCTGAAGGCAAACATGCCTTCATCAGGATGCACTGAGAACTATATAGTTACGTCCTGTTTTTGTATAAACTGAGATGCTCACATGCTTCCCCTTAGAACAGGCAATGTGCTATGCATAACATAGTTGTACATTATCTTTGCAGTTGCGTTGAGTTTTGTTTTTATTATTTAAAACTGTAGTTATAAAATTTTCAGTATAGTACAGTACATATACTGTGAGGCGCGTGCTAAAGTGAATAAGCGAGTTTTCATGCTGACCCACTCAATGCTATTCAGAAATCAATTGGCTTAGCACTTTCTCATATCCTTAGGTGCATTTAGATTGTCAGAGTTAACCTGCGTTTAAAAAAAAAAACTAAAAAAAAAAAATACATGTATATACTTAAAAAAAAAAAAAGGTTTCCCTCACGGGAAAACAGCAGCTACATGCTTCTTTCCTATACTACTGTAGCAAACCAAGGCATTGATGAGAGGGCATGCAAATTGTGCTTCACTTTACAGTGTTTATCAGAGCACTTAATAAAATGTAAGGCTGGTATTTATTTGAAGTTGTACAGTATGACTTAATTCACATCTGTTGGAATAGAAAATATATTCTGTTGAGTATTTAAGAGGCTGTACATGTTTTCTTTTGTGTTTGGATTCTTTGTACTTTTTCATGTTCAGTACATCAATAAACAAAGTTGAAGGGAAAAAAAAATAAATAAATAAATATGGCTTTCATCATTCTTCCCAATTAATCCTTAATTAACACACAGCTAACTAAGGAACACAGTCTTCCACTCACAGGGTTTCCTCATGTACCAAACGCTTGCGTGTTCAACGCTTGACTATTTTTTCATTCCTCCTGCATTATAAATCTTTCTAAACTTCATTAAACACATCCCAGTATTAGCAGTTTGCCCTCAACACACGAATTTCTTTCTTTCACACCGAAGACAAGTCTTCATATTTGAATCCCAACCACCCCACACAGAATAGCTGCCTGCTGATCAGGGAGTCACTTCTTCCCGTGACCTCAGAGGCGTCGTCACATGTACCCAAGCAAACCAGGACATGTTACAAATACAGAATGGGTGCAAGTCTGACATCTGAATAACTGGAACACTACCGTGGATTCTTAAAGACGGTTCTTCGTGAAGTAGTGAATGAACTCACTGGCCTCAAAATTCCCCTTAGAACAGGCAATGTGCTATGCATAACATAGTTGTACATTATCTTTGCAGTTGCGTTGAGTTTTGTTTTTTATTATTTAAAACTGTAGTTATAAAAATTTTCAGTATAGTACAGTACATATACTGTGAGGCGCGTGCTAAAGTGAATAAGCGAGTTTTCATGCTGACCCACTCAATGCTATTCAGAAATCAATTGGCTTAGCACTTTCTCATATCCTTAGGTGCATTTAGATTGTCAGAGTTAACCTGCGTTTAAAAAAAAAAAACTAAAAAACAAAATACATGTATATACTTAAAAAAAAAATAAGGTTTCCCTCACGGGAAAACAGCAGCTACATGCTTCTTTCCTATACTACTGTAGCAAACCAAGGCATTGATGAGAGGGCATGCAAATTGTGCTTCACTTTACAGTGTTTATCAGAGCACTTAATAAAATGTAAGGCTGGTATTTATTTGAAGTTGTACAGTATGACTTAATTCACATCTGTTGGAATAGAAAATATATTCTGTTGAGTATTTAAGAGGCTGTACATGTTTTCTTTTGTGTTTGGATTCTTTGTACTTTTTCATGTTCAGTACATCAATAAACAAAGTTGAAGGGAAAAAAAAATAAATAAATAAATATGGCTTTCATCATTCTTCCCAATTAATCCTTAATTAACACACAGCTAACTAAGGAACACAGTCTTCCACTCACAGGGTTTCCTCATGTACCAAACGCTTGCGTGTTCAACGCTTGACTATTTTTTCATTCCTCCTGCATTATAAATCTTTCTAAACTTCATTAAACACATCCCAGTATTAGCAGTTTGCCCTCAACACACGAATTTCTTTCTTTCACACCGAAGACAAGTCTTCATATTTGAATCCCAACCACCTCACACAGAATAGCTGCCTGCTGATCAGGGAGTCACTTCTTCCCGTGACCTCAGAGGCGTCGTCACATGTACCCAAGCAAACCAGGACATGTTACAAATACAGAATGGGTGCAAGTCTGACATCTGAATAACTGGAACACTACCGTGGATTCTTAAAGACGGTTCTTCGTGAAGTAGTGAATGAACTCACTGGCCTCAAAATTCCAGTTTAGTACCCACGGATTTGTCAATCTCCAAAATATTCAATATCCAATATTCAATATCCATTCCTGCCCAAACTCAGTGGTAGTCTGTAGCCTGCTGAATGCTTAATATATACCAAGTACTATTTCTAGTACTTACTCTAAGATATTGGTTGATCTTCCCAACAACTCCCAACCCACCCCAATAAAAGTACTATAATTAGACGCCCCAATTTAAACTGAGGCCTGCGAGGCACAGAGAAGACAAGTAAGCCCCTGAAGCAGCACAGCCATTAGTGAGGAGGCTAGGGGTCTGTGAGTTTAGTCCTTTCCTCTTGTCTTTTGTGTAGCTCAGGAGTTGCCATTTTTATTACTATTTTAATCCAATATTTCAACCAATTTGCCTTCCATGTGCTCGACTCTATCCAAAAGTTTTGAAATCTCTTTCCAAACAAAGCAGAGTAAGCAATGTTTTAAAAGTTCTTGGGGGCACTCACATTTGCTGGCTGTTTTCTAAGTGCCAGGTAATATCCTTAAGGTCATTTCTGGAATCATCCAGAAAGTTGATTTCTCATGACAAACTCATAGTCTAGGCCACTTTTCCCTGCATTTCAGGAGTCTTATATCCTGGATTCATATTTATTCTCTGCCACAAAATGGCTAACTCTTTGCAATTGACACAACGTTTCCTAAAGTACCCAAATTAATCTGCATAATTTTAAATAATAAACTATGTTGTGATTAAAGATACAGTTGGTTCCTTTATAAAGGAAGAAAAACTTCATTAAAATGTAGCAGGGAGGGCTTCCCTGGTGGTCCAGTGGGTGCAGAGTCCGCCTTACAGTGCAATGGGCACCGGTTCAATCCCTGGCACGTGAGGATTCCACGTGCCACGGAGCGGCTGGATCGGTGCGTCCAATTGCGAGCTGGCGCCCTGGAGCGCATCGCCCACGAAGACAAGTCTTCATATTTGAATCCCAACCACCTCACACAGAATAGCTGCCTGCTGATCAGGAGTCACTTCTTCCCGTGACCTCAGAGGCGTCCACATGTACCCAAGCAAACCAGGACATGTTACAAATACAGAATGGGTGCAAGTCTGACATCTGAATAACTGGAACACTACCGTGGATTCTTAAAGACGGTTCTTCGTGAAGTAGTGAATGAACTCACTGGCCTCAAAATTCCAGTTTAGTACCCACGGATTTGTCAATCTCCAAAATATTCAATATCCAATATTCAATATCCATTCCTGCCCAAACTCAGTGGTAGTCTGTAGCCTGCTGAATGCTTAATATATACCAAGTACTATTTCTAGTACTTACTCTAAGATATTGGTTGATCTTCCCAACAACTCCCAACCCACCCCAATAAAAGTACTATAATTAGACGCCCCAATTTAAACTGAGGCCTGCGAGGCACAGAGAAGACAAGTAAGCCCCTGAAGCAGCACAGCCATTAGTGAGGAGGCTAGGGGTCTGTGAGTTTAGTCCTTTCCTCTTGTCTTTTGTGTAGCTCAGGAGTTGCCATTTTTATTACTATTTTAATCCAATATTTCAACCAATTTGCCTTCCATGTGCTCGACTCTATCCAAAAGTTTTGAAATCTCTTTCCAAACAAAGCAGAGTAAGCAATGTTTTAAAAGTTTTTGGGGGCACTCACATTTGCTGGCTGTTTTCTAAGTGCCAGGTAATATCCTTAAGGTCATTTCTGGAATCATCCAGAAAGTTGATTTCTCATGACAAACTCATAGTCTAGGCCACTTTTCCCTGCATTTCAGGAGTCTTATATCCTGGATTCATATTTATTCTCTGCCACAAAATGGCTAACTCTTTGCAATTGACACAACGTTTCCTAAAGTACCCAAATTAATCTGCATAATTTTAAATAATAAACTATGTTGTGATTAAAGACACAGTTGGTTCCTTTATAAAGGAAGAAAAACTTCATTAAAATGTAGCAGGGAGGGCTTCCCTGGTGGTCCAGTGGGTGCAGAGTCCGCCTTACAGTGCAATGGGCACCGGTTCAATCCCTGGCACGTGAGGATTCCACGTGCCACGGAGCGGCTGGATCGGTGCGTCCAATTGCGAGCTGGCGCCCTGGAGCGCATCGCCCAGAGCCTGTGCTCTGCAGTGAAAGAGGCCGCTGAGATGGGAGGCCGGCACAGGCCAAAGAATTAAGATGGATGAAAATAAATAAATGAAGGCCCAATTAAAAAAAAAAAAAAAGTAGCAGGGAAAACACTTTTCACAGAGAATAAGAAACAGAAGTGCATTTAGATAAAAGTAAATAAACAGCAACTAAAAACAAGAAAATAATTCAAACTTTCAGGACACGTTCAGGTGTTAGGACACACTTGATTGACCTTTAGTGCAGTTCAGAGTGAAAAGGTCAATCTTCAAAAATAAAATTTTTGACGGGCACTAACTGGAAAATTAAGGGTTGGCGTGAAAAGCTAACTTTAAGTCATGACCCTCCCAAGAAATCAGGCTTCTTGGGTGTTTCCGGCACCCAGGACCCTGGGGTCCTCAGCTGTACCCCCTGACGGGGCCATTTTGCACACAGACCCATCAGCATAATGTTTACCTTGGCAGCCAGAAGCAGAGGCGAAGTTTGGTCCTTTCACCTGCGCTGAATGTTCGTCTCCACATGAACTCGTACAGGACACCGACTCTCCAAGTTGCTCCAGAAAAATTCCACGAATTCAAGGGAACTGAGAACAGAAGGACCAGACGGACGCTTGAAAAAGTCTTCCCCGACACCATCAGACGAGAGGCAATGGGTCCAGTGGGGAAACAAGCTACCCAAAGTCACACAACCAGCCTAATGAGCGACGGGGCAGATTCAGAACACAGTCCTCATCTCATAACGCCGGCCTCGAGGAACCTCACAAAGACAGAGTAGAGGGAGAGTTTGGAAAGCACCATCCAGTCCAGCTTCTGTCTCCTTGCTGGCGCAGAGGACGACGTAACGTACGTGGGATTCCAGGGACCGAGACCACGCCCAGGCCGGAAGAGCCACAATCACTGAGCATCACCATCACCTGGTCTGCAGGGCCAATTCCCACCCCCAGTCCCAGGCGATTGCAAAGAGACTCACCTGATGCCGCACTCGCCCACCTCGCCTCTCAGGGAGCCTGCTCACTGGCTCCTAATAGTTAGTTCCTGTGAAACATGTGTCCTGTTTGGCAAGGCGTTAAGTGCGTGCTCATTCCTGTCCATCTCTTTGTGATCCCATGGACTACAGTCGGCCAGGCTCCTCTATCCAAGGGATTTCCCAGACAAGAATACTGGAGTGGCTTGTCATGTCCTTCTTCAGGGGATCTTTCTTCCCGACCCAGGGATTGAACCCTTGTCTCCTACTTTGGCAGGCAGATTCATTATCCCTGAGCCACCTGGCAAGCCCTCCTATTTGGCAAATGCCAGATTTAAACAACTTTCTGCAGAGATACCCCACCCCCAGGCTTCCACTGAAGAAATTTGTCCAACTTAACTCAAAAGCCTTCTCCCTCAGGCGGGTCATTTCCCCCTAGTCTCCAGAGTGGCCCCTAGAGGCAATCTTCAAAATAAAATTTTGACGGGCACTAACTGGAAAATGGGGCGTGAAAAGTTAACTTTAAGTCATGACCCGCCCAAGAAATCAGGCTTCTTGGGTGTTTCCGGCACCCAGGACCCTGGGGTCCTCAGCTGTACCCCCTGACGGGGCCATTTTGCACACAGACCCATCAGCATAATGTTTACCTTGGCAGCCAGAAGCAGAGGCGAAGTTTGGTCCTTTCACCTGCGCTGAATGTTCGTCTCCACATGAACTCGTACAGGACACCGACTCTCCAAGTTGCTCCAGAAAAATTCCACGAATTCAAGGGAACTGAGAACAGAAGGACCAGACGGACGCTTGAAAAAGTCTTCCCCGACACCATCAGACGAGAGGCAATGGGTCCAGTGGGAAACAAGCTACCCAAAGTCACACAACCAGCCTAATGAGCGACGGGGCAGATTCAGAACACAGTCCTCATCTCATAACGCCGGCCTCGAGGAACCTCACAAAGACAGAGTAGAGGGAGAGTTTGGAAAGCACCATCCAGTCCAGCTTCTGTCTCCTTGCTGGCGCAGAGGACGACGTAACGTACGTGGGATTCCAGGGACCGAGACCACGCCCAGGCCGGAAGAGCCACAATCACTGAGCATCACCATCACCTGGTCTGCAGGGCCAATTCCCACCCCCAGTCCCAGGCGATTGCAAAGAGACTCACCTGATGCCGCACTCGCCCACCTCGCCTCTCAGGGAGCCTGCTCACTGGCTCCTAATAGTTAGTTCCTGTGAAACATGTGTCCTGTTTGGCAAGGCGTTAAGTGCGTGCTCATTCCTGTCCATCTCTTTGTGATCCCATGGACTACAGTCGGCCAGGCTCCTCTATCCAAGGGATTTCCCAGACAAGAATACTGGAGTGGCTTGTCATGTCCTTCTTCAGGGGATCTTTCTTCCCGACCCAGGGATTGAACCCTTGTCTCCTACTTTGGCAGGCAGATTCATTATCCCTGAGCCACCTGGCAAGCCCTCCTATTTGGCAAATGCCAGATTTAAACAACTTTCTGCAGAGATACCCCACCCCCAGGCTTCCACTGAAGAAATTTGTCCAACTTAACTCAAAAGCCTTCTCCCTCAGGCGGGTCATTTCCCCCTAGTCTCCAGAGTGGCCCCTAGAGGCAGGTTTCGTCAGGAGTGAGCAATGCACTCATCAACATCTCAAGCCTACAGCAATCCCTAAATGCATTTGCTGTGCTGTGGAGGTGGAGGTGGCCAAGAGGCTGGAGAAAGGGCAGAATTTCCAGCAGCTGTTACAGAAATAGCACAGCCAATTAAGATTTCAGCTGCAAAGAGGCAACAATACAATCTGGAGCACTAATAACTCTGTATTGTGCATTTTTAGGAAAACAGATTTGCCTTTTACCTGCAGGTCTGGTGATAAAGATTTACAGCAGGGCCAGCCAATTGGCAACCCCATTAAGTCCCTCCCTTCCCTTCCCCTTGGGTTGTAACTGGATCCTCTCACACTATACCTGCTCTTGCCTCCTAAGTGCCTTTTGGTTTGCCTGCTTGTACAGCTGGTCTGCTTGAGTTAAGGTCAAAGAGCTTGCCCAAAATAGTTCTCAGGAGAAGAATCAGATTTAATAAGAAGAGAAAACTAAAGAAAAAAAAAATGCATCCATGGAAATAGCTGCGGATATAGACATTATTTCAGTGACTAGACTAGGAACAGAACACCATAAAGTGAATAGCAGTCTTTCACATTTTGCATGGTTGTGCCTGCATAGATTTCCAGGGCTCTGGCAAACTGTGGCAGGGGCGGATGACCATGCTGATGTCCAGGACTAAGCGTGAGCTCGGTATATAAAGCCCTGTTTTATATCAGAGCCAGAAAGTATCTCCAGTCCAGTTCAAGCCCTCCTTGGTGGGAGAGTAAACAAAATGTTTGATTGCCCTCAAAACTCCTGCCTGCCCAGTTTTGCCCATCTCAGTTAAATGGCAGCATCAGCCACCTAAGTGGATTTAAGTTGCCTAAAATTACAAATCCAGGTTTTTCCCTTAATTCTTCCTTTTTTGAATTTCTCAGTAAGTCCCGATCATTTTGTTCTCAAAACCTGTTTTTTAAATTTTCTGACTCTATGCCCCATGGGTTCGTATTAGTTCAGGCTGACATCATCCCTGCCCTGGACAGTCACAGACTCCTGATACTTCTCAGCATCCTGGGTACCACCATCTGATACTACCGCCCTTGCCCCATGCCATCTCCTTACTATCCATCTACCACACACAGCTCACATGAGTCAAAGTCATTCACCATCTGAAAACCTCTCAGCAGCTTCCCATTATCTTCAGAAATAAAACCCAAACTCCCAGTCATAGCCTCTAAGCCCTCTGTGCCTGGCACAGCAAACCCCTTCAACTGGCCCACCAGCACCCCCTGAGGACCCCCAAGTGCTCTGAGCACCTCACCTCTTCCATGACTGGATCCCCAAACACACCCCAGAGTCATGAGTACAGGCCTTTACATGTGTCCCTCCGGTGTATGCAGAAAGCTGGCCCAACGTTTTTTCCCCCCAGCAAAGGGGCCAGCCAATTGGCAACCCCATTAAGTCCCTCCCTTCCCTTCCCCTTGGGTTGTAACTGGATCCTCTCACACTATACCTGCTCTTGCCTCCTAAGTGCCTTTTGGTTTGCCTGCTTGTACAGCTGGTCTGCTTGAGTTAAGGTCAAAGAGCTTGCCCAAAATAGTTCTCAGGAGAAGAATCAGATTTAATAAGAAGAGAAAACTAAAGAAAAAAAAAATGCATCCATGGAAATAGCTGCGGATATAGACATTATTTCAGTGACTAGACTAGGAACAGAACACCATAAAGTGAATAGCAGTCTTTCACATTTTGCATGGTTGTGCCTGCATAGATTTCCAGGGCTCTGGCAAACTGTGGCAGGGGCGGATGACCATGCTGATGTCCAGGACTAAGCGTGAGCTCGGTATATAAAGCCCTGTTTTATATCAGAGCCAGAAAGTATCTCCAGTCCAGTTCAAGCCCTCCTTGGTGGGAGAGTAAACAAAATGTTTGATTGCCCTCAAAACTCCTGCCTGCCCAGTTTTGCCCATCTCAGTTAAATGGCAGCATCAGCCACCTAAGTGGATTTAAGTTGCCTAAAATTACAAATCCAGGTTTTTCCCTTAATTCTTCCTTTTTTGAATTTCTCAGTAAGTCCCGATCATTTTGTTCTCAAAACCTGTTTTTAATTGTCTGACTCTATGCCCCATGGGTTCGTATTAGTTCAGGCTGACATCATCCCTGCCCTGGACAGTCACAGACTCCTGATACTTCTCAGCATCCTGGGTACCACCATCTGATACTACCGCCCTTGCCCCATGCCATCTCCTTACTATCCATCTACCACACACAGCTCACATGAGTCAAAGTCATTCACCATCTGAAAACCTCTCAGCAGCTTCCCATTATCTTCAGAAATAAAACCCAAACTCCCAGTCATAGCCTCTAAGCCCTCTGTGCCTGGCACAGCAAACCCCTTCAACTGGCCCACCAGCACCCCCTGAGGACCCCCAAGTGCTCTGAGCACCTCACCTCTTCCCATGACTGGATCCCCAAACACACCCCCAGAGTCATGAGTACAGGCCTTTACATGTGTCCCTCCGGTGTATGCAGAAAGCTGGCCCAACCCAAAAGTATTGGGAGAAGGTGTATAAACGTGAGCATTCCAGGGACCACCTCATGAAAAACAAAGAGGCTCTCAGAAGTCAGCTGGCTCTGAGGGATCCGAAGAAGGCACGCATTTTCTGAACCCTCAAGAGGGGGTTAGAACAAGCAGGAACGAGAGGGAACAAGCAGAGTGGAGAACGACTGAGCAAGCAGCAGAATCCCTAGCCAGGCTGACTGGTGAAGGTATTTTCTCTCCTGAAGCTAGTCAAGAAGAACAAGAGGCCAGAGCCCAGTAACTGACAACTATCCTCTTGTGTGAACTAGTTTAGACCTAAAAAAAAAAAAGGCAGGGAGGGAAGAAAAAAGAAAGATATTATTGGAAATAGTGGAATAGTTAAAACCTCCCCCCCAAAAATTGTCTCCTCCCAAAAAGCAAACACTGGCCAAATTGGCAATATCAACTTTACCAGAACTCTGGAAATGAACTAAATACTTGAAACAATGTCTCACATGAAAATATATCTTTCACATTATTGGTTTATGCAGGAAAGGAACTGTGAAACAAAACCCCAGTAACAGGTTACTTCGTGACAAAATGGTGCAGTCATGCAATTCCTTTGGGAAACAGTTTAGCAATTACTCAAAAGTTACTTATAGAATTGTGCATGCTTGTGTGCATGTGTACTCAGTCCGTCAGTTACGTCTCAGTCTCTGTGACCCTATAGACTGCAGCCTGCTAGGCTCTTCTATCCATGGTATTCTCCAGCAAGAATATTGGAGTGGGTTACCATTTCCTACTCCAGGGGATCATCTCAACCTAGGGATTGAACCTATGTCTCCTGCATTGCAGGCATATTCGTTACCTACTGAGCCACTTGGGAAGCCCAGAATTACCGGATGACCTAGCAATTCCACTCCAACGTTTAGAAGCGAGAACACAAAAACACATCTCCACCATAAACCTGTGCACAGTCATAGAACACATACAGTAAACCCGTAGACAAAAGCCATATACCTCACCTCTTCCCATGACTGGATCCCCAAACACACCCCCAGAGTCATGAGTACAGGCCTTTACATGTGTCCCTCCGTGTATGCAGAAAGCTGGCCCAACCCAAAAGTATTGGGAGAAGGTGTATAAACGTGAGCATTCCAGGGACCACCTCATGAAAAACAAAGAGGCTCTCAGAAGTCAGCTGGCTCTGAGGGATCCGAAGAAGGCACGCATTTTCTGAACCCTCAAGAGGGGGTTAGAACAAGCAGGAACGAGAGGGAACAAGCAGAGTGGAGAACGACTGAGCAAGCAGCAGAATCCCTAGCCAGGCTGACTGGTGAAGGTATTTTCTCTCCTGAAGCTAGTCAAGAAGAACAAGAGGCCAGAGCCCAGTAACTGACAACTATCCTCTTGTGTGAACTAGTTTAGACCTAAAAAAAAAAAAGGCAGGGAGGGAAGAAAAAAGAAAGATATTATTGGAAATAGTGGAATAGTTAAAACCTCCCCCCCAAAAATTGTCTCCTCCCAAAAAGCAAACACTGGCCAAATTGGCAATATCAACTTTACCAGAACTCTGGAAATGAACTAAATACTTGAAACAATGTCTCACATGAAAATATATCTTTCACATTATTGGTTTATGCAGGAAAGGAACTGTGAAACAAAACCCCAGTAACAGGTTACTTCGTGACAAAATGGTGCAGTCATGCAATTCCTTTGGGAAACAGTTTAGCAATTACTCAAAAGTTACTTATAGAATTGTGCATGCTTGTGTGCATGTGTACTCAGTCCCTTCAGTTACGTCTCAGTCTCTGTGACCCTATAGACTGCAGCCTGCTAGGCTCTTCTATCCATGGTATTCTCCAGCAAGAATATTGGAGTGGGTTACCATTTCCTACTCCAGGGGATCATCTCAACCTAGGGATTGAACCTATGTCTCCTGCATTGCAGGCATATTCGTTACCTACTGAGCCACTTGGGAAGCCCAGAATTACCGGATGACCTAGCAATTCCACTCCAACGTTTAGAAGCGAGAACACAAAAACACATCTCCACCATAAACCTGTGCACAGATGTTCATAGAAGCATTATTCATAACAGTACGAAACAGCCCAAAGGTCATGACAAACAGATAAGGAAAAAAGCATATGCATACAATGGAATAGTATTCAGTCATAAAAGAAAGAATGCTGAAACCTACAAGGACCTTGAAAGCATTATGCTAAGCGAGATAAGCCAGAGAGGAAAGGTCACAATTACACAGTTTCAGTTATTTGAAATGTCCAGGATAAGCAATTCCGTGAAGACAAGAAGTAGATTAGTAACAAGCAGGGGTTAGATGAGGAGGTGTGAAATGATTGCTTATAAGAATGTTTCCTTTTAGGATGATGAAAATGCTCTGGAGTCAAATAATGGTAACCACTGCAAAATACTGCAAATATACAAAAAATGATTATATTACATACTTTACATGGGTAAATTTATGGTATGTGAATTATATCTTAATTTTAACAAAGCTTCAGCTGGTATTAATAAGTATGCTAGCTATTACTTTACATTTGTTTAAAGAAAAAAATAAACCCATCCACACTGAGTTGAGAAGATGGAAGATAGGAAATATCAAGACCAGCAAATTGTTTCCATAAGATAGAATCTTAAATGGTAAGATCAATAAATGTGTAAAATAAGAGTAGGGAATGCTTAATTTTCCTTAATTATTTTATAGGATAGTTGCATAAGGGTGGGCATATGTGTAAATATCATTGAGCTATAGGTCTAGTGTTTGTGTACTGAGCATAAGCTATACTTCAGTTAAAATGACAAATAATACACCTGTGACCCTATAGACTGCAGCCTGGCTTAGGTTTTAAATGCATGTGTGTGCATGTGTACTCAGTCCGTTCAGTTACGTCTCAGTCTCTGTGACCCTATAGACTGCAGCCTGCTAGGCTCTTCTATCCATGGTATTCTCCAGCAAGAATATTGGAGTGGGTTACCATTTCCTACTCCAGGGGATCATCTCAACCTAGGGATTGAACCTATGTCTCCTGCATTGCAGGCATATTCGTTACCTACTGAGCCACTTGGGAAGCCCAGAATTACCGGATGACCTAGCAATTCCACTCCAACGTTTAGAAGCGAGAACACAAAAACACATCTCCACCATAAACCTGTGCACAGATGTTCATAGAAGCATTATTCATAACAGTACGAAACAGCCCAAAGGTCATGACAAACAGATAAGGAAAAAAGCATATGCATACAATGGAATAGTATTCAGTCATAAAAGAAAGAATGCTGAAACCTACAAGGACCTTGAAAGCATTATGCTAAGCGAGATAAGCCAGAGAGGAAAGGTCACAATTACACAGTTTCAGTTATTTGAAATGTCCAGGATAAGCAATTCCGTGAAGACAAGAAGTAGATTAGTAACAAGCAGGGGTTAGATGAGGAGGTGTGAAATGATTGCTTATAAGAATGTTTCCTTTTAGGATGATAAAAATGCTCTGGAGTCAAATAATGGTAACCACTGCAAAATACTGCAAATATACAAAAAATGATTATATTACATACTTTACATGGGTAAATTTATGGTATGTGAATTATATCTTAATTTTAACAAAGCTTCAGCTGGTATTAATAAGTATGCTAGCTATTACTTTACATTTGTTTAAAGAAAAAAATAAACCCATCCACACTGAGTTGAGAAGATGGAAGATAGGAAATATCAAGACCAGCAAATTGTTTCCATAAGATAGAATCTTAAATGGTAAGATCAATAAATGTGTAAAATAAGAGTAGGGAATGCTTAATTTTCCTTAATTATTTTATAGGATAGTTGCATAAGGGTGGGCATATGTGTAAATATCATTGAGCTATAGGTCTAGTGTTTGTGTACTGAGCATAAGCTATACTTCAGTTAAAATGACAAATAATACATTTTGCATCAAGGTTTAGTACACACCAGTGTACATACATTTTTGTACTCATATACCTGAAAATTGCTTCAGAAAATATGATTATGTCTTGGGATACATTCCAATCTATTCTAACCTTGTCTATTGACACAAAACAAAGAATAAGGGGTAGCATTAAACATTTAATTCATCTGAAACACACAGCCTTAAGAGTCATTCTCTTTCTTGTAATGAATAGGAGTTTATGCAAAAATTTTAAATATATGCATTTATATTTATACCTCTTACATACATATATATCCCTATAGATTTTAACAGGCCACTATCTCACCTGAACAAATTTTTCACTTCACTTTCAATACAGTGTCTTAATATTCTTACTTTCCAAACCCCTTCATGAATCATCTTGATTAACAAATGGAAGTCAAGAAAATTCTTCCACCGACAAATTTTCTGCCACTTTTTTAAAAAACATAGTTGTTATCTTTTGAAATAACCACCATAGTCTTCAAAAGTGTTTCCTTGGGAGTTATAAACATCAGTCTTTTTTATCACTTAAGGCAAACTGATGTTTTTAAGTGCATTATGCACAAAGTAAGTCCTTACCGTGACCAGGGCAGCAATAACTTAGGATTTAAATAGAGGTTCACTCAGCAGTGGCTGAGGGTTGATCCTGGCCCTGTTTAGGGTAAAGTACAGCAAGGTAGTTCACACAATCCTATGAACTGAGGCAACAGAAACAGACCATTAGAGTAAGTACAGATGACTCTGTTACAGGCGGCTCCTGGGATGTGAATTATATCTTAATTTTAACAAAGCTTCAGCTGGTATTAATAAGTATGCTAGCTATAAATTTTAAGAAAAAATAAACCCATCCACACTGAGTTGAGAAGATGGAAGATAGGAAATATCAAGACCAGCAAATTGTTTCCATAAGATAGAATCTTAAATGGTAAGATCAATAAATGTGTAAAATAAGAGTAGGGAATGCTTAATTTTCCTTAATTATTTTATAGGATAGTTGCATAAGGGTGGGCATATGTGTAAATATCATTGAGCTATAGGTCTAGTGTTTGTGTACTGAGCATAAGCTATACTTCAGTTAAAATGACAAATAATACATTTTGCATCAAGGTTTAGTACACACCAGTGTACATACATTTTTGTACTCATATACCTGAAAATTGCTTCAGAAAATATGATTATGTCTTGGGATACATTCCAATCTATTCTAACCTTGTCTATTGATACAAAACAAAGAATAAGGGGTAGCATTAAACATTTAATTCATCTGAAACACACAGCCTTAAGAGTCATTCTCTTTCTTGTAATGAATAGGAGTTTATGCAAAAATTTTAAATATATGCATTTATATTTATACCTCTTACATACATATATATCCCTATAGATTTTAACAGGCCACTATCTCACCTGAACAAATTTTTCACTTCACTTTCAATACAGTGTCTTAATATTCTTACTTTCCAAACCCCTTCATGAATCATCTTGATTAACAAATGGAAGTCAAGAAAATTCTTCCACCGACAAATTTTCTGCCACTTTTTTAAAAAACATAGTTGTTATCTTTTGAAATAACCACCATAGTCTTCAAAAGTGTTTCCTTGGGAGTTATAAACATCAGTCTTTTTTATCACTTAAGGCAAACTGATGTTTTTAAGTGCATTATGCACAAAGTAAGTCCTTACCGTGACCAGGGCAGCAATAACTTAAGATTTAAATAGAGGTTCACTCAGCAGTGGCTGAGGGTTGATCCTGGCCCTGTTTAGGGTAAAGTGCAGCAAGGTAGTTCACACAATCCTATGAACTGAGACATACAGAAACAGACCATTAGAGTAAGTACAGATGACTCTGTTACAGGCGGGGCTCCTGGGATGGACTAATTTTCCTGGTTCTAATGGCAGATTGCCTTCCTTCCAATTTCTGACCCTAGCCTAGCCTGCCAGAGTGCCCAGATAAAGCTTCACCTTGACATTGCGCAGTGAGCCTTTTCACATTTGAACTAACCTTCTGACTCACTTAGGACCTTCCCATACTTCTATAGATACCTATGTCTCCCCCAACTTTTATTCTGAATCTGGGTGTGGAACTCTTTTTATGCCTGTAAAACATGATCTTAGTGAATTGGTCTCACTCTTCTTGCTTCTGTGTTTATTTAAGTGTGTGTTTTACATATACATATATTGGGGATTCTAAATCCGAGAAGTGTTTCTCACCCATGGTACCATATCTTCAAGCGTAACCATCTACTAAGGATATGAGTATAGCAGAGGGGTCTCTGGAAAGAAAAATGACATTTTACTTAGTTCTGAACACCAGGGCCCAAGAAGGAAGACCTAGTCTTCATTCTCTCAGTCAGCTGTCACTGCAGTTCTGTTTTATAAGCTGAAAGTTGTATGTGTGGCCCTTCCTCATCATTGTTCTTTTTTCAGGCACAGATATCTATCTCAAGGAAGAGAAAAGAGGCCACATCTACACTTTATAATAATTTATAATTATGAAATAGTTAAAATATGAAGAAAGTACATCCAATAATCAAATGAAAGTCATATACATACTCATATATTTGTATATAATAGAATACTGTCATATTAGATTATAACTTTTTTAAAGTACTAAAATACATGAAATGCCATCAATATCCTTTTTTTGGATTTCCCTGAATACAAATATTGCAATGAATATACATCAACTAGAGGTTTTTTTATTATTATTCTTTATTTTAAAGATTTTACAGTTTTGTTTTTATCACTTAAGGCAAACTGATGTTTTAAGTGCATTATGCACAAAGTAAGTCCTTACCGTGACCAGGGCAGCAATAACTTAAGATTTAAATAGAGGTTCACTCAGCAGTGGCTGAGGGTTGATCCTGGCCCTGTTTAGGGTAAAGTGCAGCAAGGTAGTTCACACAATCCTATGAACTGAGACATACAGAAACAGACCATTAGAGTAAGTACAGATGACTCTGTTACAGGCGGGGCTCCTGGGATGGACTAATTTTCCTGGTTCTAATGGCAGATTGCCTTCCTTCCAATTTCTGACCCTAGCCTAGCCTGCCAGAGTGCCCAGATAAAGCTTCACCTTGACATTGCGCAGTGAGCCTTTTCACATTTGAACTAACCTTCTGACTCACTTAGGACCTTCCCATACTTCTATAGATACCTATGTCTCCCCCAACTTTTATTCTGAATCTGGGTGTGGAACTCTTTTTATGCCTGTAAAACATGATCTTAGTGAATTGGTCTCACTCTTCTTGCTTCTGTGTTTATTTAAGTGTGTGTTTTACATATACATATATTGGGGATTCTAAATCCGAGAAGTGTTTCTCACCCATGGTACCATATCTTCAAGCGTAACCATCTACTAAGGATATGAGTATAGCAGAGGGGTCTCTGGAAAGAAAAATGACATTTTACTTAGTTCTGAACACCAGGGCCCAAGAAGGAAGACCTAGTCTTCATTCTCTCAGTCAGCTGTCACTGCAGTTCTGTTTTATAAGCTGAAAGTTGTTATGTGTGGCCCTTCCTCATCATTGTTCTTTTTTCAGGCACAGATATCTATCTCCAGGGAGGGAAATGAGGCCACATCTACACTTTATAATAATTTATAATTATGAAATAGTTAAAATATGAAGAAAGTACATCCAATAATCAAATGAAAGTCATATACATACTCATATATTTGTATATAATAGAATACTGTCATATTAGATTATAACTTTTTTAAAGTACTAAAATACATGAAATGCCATCAATATCCTTTTTTTGGATTTCCCTGAATACAAATATTGCAATGAATATACATCAACTAGAGGTTTTTTTATTATTATTCTTTATTTTAAAGATTTTACAGTTTTGTTGTTCACCGACATGTATGTTCCCAGATCATTCATATGCATATCCCTGGACCCTCCCACCACCCAGTTCCCCGCCTCCCACCCCTCTAGACCATCGCCCCAAGTGATTGTAGGTATCCTATTCCCTTAGCACAATGACCATAGCTATCTTTTCCACACGTGCCAGTATAGGTTTCGATGTTACTTCCTCTATGCCTCCCTCACACTGTTCAGTCTCCACAATGTCCTTATGTCTATTCTCTGTTTTTCCATAAGTTCACTGCATGTGTTATCATGACCATCTTACTAGATTGCATATATATGAGTTAGTATACTGTACTTGTCTTTCTCTTTTTGACTTACTTCACTTTTTATGATAGGTTCTAGAGCCAGCCACCTCATTAGGACTGAGTCTTCTGCGTTTCTTTTAACAGCTGAGTAGTATTCCATTGCATATATGTACCAGAGCTTCTGGATCCATTCATTCGTCGATGGACATCTAGGTTGCTTCCATGTTTTGGCTATTGTATAGAGAGCTGCAATGAACATTGGGGTACAGGTGCTTCTTTCAGTTTTGATTTCATCAGGATATAAGCCTAATAGTGGGATTGCTGGGTCATAGGGTGCTTCTATTTTTAGTTTTTTTAAGAAATCTCCATACTGTCTTCCATAGAGGCTGTATCAATTTACATTCGCACCAGCAATGCAAGAGGGTTCCCTTTTCTCCGCAGTCTCTCCAGCATTTATTGTCTGTCGATTTGTGGATGACGGCCATTCTGACGGGTGTGAGGTGATATCTTATTGTAGTTTTGATTTGCATTTCTCTAATTATTAGTGAAGTTGAGCATCGTTTCATGTGCTTTTGGGTCATCTGTATGTCATCATTGGAGAGGTGTCTGTTTAGGTCCTTTTCCCATTTTTTGATTGGGTTGTTCATTTTTCCAGTGCTGAGTTGTCTGAGTTCCTTGTAGATTTTGGAGATTAATTCTTTGTCTGTTGTTTCATTTGCTATGATTTTCTCCCATTCTGTGGGCTGTCTGTTCAGCTTTTTTGTAGTTTCTTTAGCTGCACAAAAGCTTTTAATTTTCATTAGGTCCCACATGTTCATTTGTCTTTCGAGTTCCACTATTCTAGTCGGTGGGTCAGAGAAGACCTTGCTTTGATTTATATCCTTGAGTGTTTTGCCTATATTCTCCTCTAAGAATTTGATGGTTTCTGGCCTTACATTTAAGTCTTTAATCCATTTTGAGTTGATCTTTGTGCATGGTGTCAGGGTATGTTCCAACTTCATTTTTTTGCATGTAGCTGTCCAATTTTCCCAGCACCATTTGTTGAAGAGGCTGTCTTTGTCCCATTTTATAGTTTCGCCTCCTTTGTCAAAAATAAGGTACCCATAGGTGCGTGGGTAGTTCTGTTTTTGTGCCAGTACCATACTGTCTTGATGACTGTTGCTTTGTAGTAGAGTCTGAAGTTAGGGAGGCTGATCCCTCCAGCTCCATTTTTCTTTCTCAGGATTGCTTTGGCTATTCGAGGTCTTCTGTGTTTCCATATGAACTGTGTTATTATTTGGTCTAGTTCTGTGAAAAATGTCAATGGTAGTTGAGTAGGTATTGCATTGAATCTGTAGATGATATTTGGCAGTATGGTCATTTTCACAATATTGATTCTTCCGATCCAGGAACATGGAATATCTCTCCATCTGTTTAAGTCTTCTTTAATGTCTCTCATGAGTGTCTTGTAATTTTCTGTGTACAATTCTTTTGTTTCTTTGGGTAGGTTTATTCCTAGATATTTGATTCTTTTGGTTGCGATGGTGAAGGGGACTGCCTCTTTGATTTCGTTTTCTGATTTTTCATTGTTTGTGTATAGGAATGCCAGTGATTCTGTATGTTGACTTTGTATCCTGTGACTTTGATGAATTCCTTGATTAGCTCTAGTAGCTTTGTAATAATGTCTTTGGGATTGTCTATGTATAATATCATGTCGTCTGCAAAAAAAAAGAGAGAGCTTGACTTCTTCCTTTCCAATCTGGATTCCTTTGATTTCTTTCTCTTCTCTTATTGCTGTTGCTAGGACTTCCAGGACTATGTTGAATAGTAGTGGTGAAAGTGGACACCCCTGTCTTGTTCCTGATCTTAGAGGGAATGCTTTCAGTTTTTCACCGTTGAGGATAATGTTCGCTGTAGGCTTCTCTAGATGGCTTTTATTATGTTGAGATAGGTTTCTTCTATGCCCATTTTCTGAAGTGTTGATCATAAATGGATGTTGTACTTTGTCAAAGGCTTTTTCTGCATCTATTGAGATGATCATGTGGTTTTTGTCTTTCAATCTGTTGATATGGTGTATCACATTGATTGATTTGTGGATGTTGAAGAAGCCTTGCATGTCTGGGATGAACCCAACTTGAACGTGATGTATGAGTTTTTTGATGTGTCATTGAATTCTGTTTGCTAGGATTTTGTTGAGGATCTTGGCATCTAAGTTCATCAGTTAAATTGGCCTATAGTTTTCCTTTTTTGTGTTGTCTTTGCCTGGTTTGGGTATCAGGGTGATGGTGGCCTCATAGAATGTGTTTGGAAGTTTTCCTTCCTGTGCAATTCTTTGGAAGAGTTTTACAAGGACAGGCATTAGCTCTTCTTTAAATGTTTGGTAGAATTCACTTGTGAAGCCATCTGGCCCTGGGCTTTTATTTTTGGGTAGATTTTTAATCACAAATTCGATTTCTGAGCTTGTGATTGGGTTGTTCAAAGTTTCTGTTTCATTCCTGGCTCAGTCTTGGGAGATTAATCTTCTCCAAGAAACTGTCCATTTCTTCCAGGTTGTCCAGTTTGTTGCCATATAGCTGTTCATAATAGTCTCTTAGAATCCTTTGGATTTCTGCATGATCTGTTGTAATCTCTCCGTTTTCGTTTTTGATTTTGTTGATCTGGTTCTTCTCTCTCTTTTTCTTAATGAGTCTGGCCAGAGGCTTGTCAATTTTTTTGACCTTTTCAAAGAACCAGCTTTTTGTTTTATTTATCTTTACTATTGTTTCTTGTGTTTCTTTCTCATTTATTTCTGCTCTGATCCTTATGATTTCTCTTCTTCTGCTGGATTTGGGATGTTTTTGTTCTTCTTTCTCCAATTGTTTTAAGCAGAGGGTTATGTCATCTGCTTCATATTTTCCTAGTTTCTTGAGGTGAGATTGTATTGCTATAAATTTCCCTCTTAGAACTGCTTTTGCAGTATCCCATAGGTTTTGCACTGTCGTGTGTTCATTGTCATTTTCTTCTAGGAATCTTTTTATTTCTCCTTTGATTTCCACAATGATCAGTTGGTGTTTTAGGTATGTATTGTTTAATCTCCATGTGTTTGTGTTTTTAGGGTTTTTTTCTTTTTCCGATAGTTGATCTCTAGTCTCATTGCATCGTGGACCGAGAAGATGGTTGATATAATTTCGGTTTTCTTGAACTGACTGAGGTTTGATTTGTGACCCAAGATGTGGTCTATCCTGGAGAATGTTCCGTGAGCACTTGAGAAGAAAGTGTATTCTTCTGCTTTTGAATGGAACGTCCTAAAGATATCGATGAGGTCCATCTTTTCTAGTGTGGCATTTAAGGCTTGTGTTTCTTTATTAATTTTCTGTTTGGATGACCTGTCCATTGGTGTGAGAGGAGTGTTAAAGTCTCCTACTATTACTGTGTTATTGTTGATTTCTTCTTTTATGTCTGAAAGTACCTGTCTTATGTATTGAGGTGCACCTGTGTTGGGTGGATAGATATTCATGACTGTTATGTCTTCCTCTTGGATAGATCCCTTAATCATGATGTAGTGACCTGCCTTGTCTCTTAGAATCTTCTTTACTTTAAAATCTATTTTGTCTGATATGAGGATTGCTGCTCCAGCTTTCTTTTGATTTCCATTTGCATGGAATATCTTTTCCCAGCCTTTCACTTTCAGTCTATCAGTGTCTCTAGGTCTGAAGTGTGTCTCTTGTAAACAGCATATATATGGGTCTTGCTTCTGGATCCATTCAGCCAGCCTGTGTCATTTGGATGGAGCATTTAGATCATTTACGTTCAAAGTAATTATTGATACGAATGTTCCTATTGTCATCTTCTTAGAAATTTGGGGTTTGATTTGTAAGGTTTCTCCTACTCTATTTATGGACTATATCAGGCCGTTTAACACTTGTTGTAGGGCTGGTTTTGTGGTACAGAATTCTTGTAGTTTTTGCTTGTCTGTGAAGCTTTTGAATTCACCATCAATTCTGAATGAGATTCTTGCTGGGTGGAGAAATCTTGGTTGGAGGTTATTCTCTTTTAGCCATTTAAATG